>BSBM01001719.1:33910000-43137500 GCA_027924585.1 Larix kaempferi
GTGGAAGAGGAAGAGGCATTTTGGAGTTAGTGAGACACTTGGACTAGATTCCCTAGCTCTATGACAACAATGATGAAGATGATATGACACCTATGACACAAATCAGACCTAAAGGCTGAAATTTGACATATATGACATGTTAGGGCTAAAAATAGCCTCCAAGAGGGTGCTCAAGGGAGTTAGGGAAGCTAAGATGCTTCCACATGTGATTTGGTGGAAGTGGGAGACTAGGAATTGTTGTACAAGTGACATTCTTTGAAATATCTTCCCAAATTGAGTTGGAATGCATCTCTTGGAAGGAATTCGACCCATAGAGAGCTTGGAAACTTTATAAATGTCAAGAACAAAGAATGAAACCAGATTTTGATCATTTTTAGAATTTGCTATTGCATTTGTGAGAGAGGAGCTAGTGGATGACTAGTTTCTTGCCTTAGCCAATTTCGAGGGTGAAAGATTCCCATCCAATTTGGTGTTTGGAAAGGCCATTAAGTTCATTCATGGAGCTTTAATGGAGCATTTATTTTCAGGTGTAAGCTACAGGGAAGCTCATGGTTACTTCTAGTGCAGCTCACTCCTTCAACCATTTCCAGTTTTCATTACATATTCTTGATCCTTGAGGGAGGGTGTTTTTGGTGAGATATTGTACTCTTAAGGGGATCTTATAATGCCCCATTTATTTTTTAATATGAATGAAATACTCTTTTATTCATCTTCAGAAAGTTTCAGGTCGAAATTCTAAGTGGAAATGTATAAATCTGATTTTTAATGAAAGAATGGTATAATTCCCCCCCTACCTTGATGTGTAGCAATGGTGTATTGATGTATTAGAATGAAAGAGAATTCCTATGATGTATTTATGATTCATGGAATTTAATTTATGAGCTTCACAAGTTTCATGTTCACTACTTAACCATTTGGAGTCATTTTGATCAGTTTAATACCATTTGAAGAAGATTTAATGTCATTTCCCCTAAGGTTGAAACTAGTATTTTTGCATCTGATTTGAGGGATTTATAACAGACATTAAAAGTTGAATGGTGATGCATATTATTTCATGTTGATTTACTTTATATGTCCCCTTATTCCATTGATAAATTTGAGTTGGATTGAGTGCATTTGGAAAGTCATTTTCATCATCTACCCCTACGGGATTTGAACCACAATTTACTAGTAAAAATATCTATCTTGACCAGATTTGAAAGAGGAGTTGAAGAAGTCATATGAACAATCCATAGCATCCATAAAAATTATAAATATTTCTTAATATCATCCAAGTACCTTCTGTATCAATTTGGGAGAATTTGGAGTCATTTGGAAACCAAGGGGCCAATACTAGTCAAAGAGAAATTGCTAGTCAAATTCCCTACTTTGGACAGAGTATTAAAGGGGTTTGCAGAAGTCTTTTGTTGGTCCTATATCATCCCTGAAAATAATAATCAAGTCCTAATATCAGTCATATACCTTCTCAAAATATTTGGAATCATTTGGAGCAAATTGGAGACCTAGACATCCAAACTAGTCAAAGGTCGAACTAGGGAAAAAAGTGAAAAATTTGCCATTTTAATAAATTCATAAAAATGGACATTATAGTGGTATCAGAGCATGGTCCTTGCACCTGTGATTTAATATCATACATTTAAGAATAAGTTGCAGACATGTCTTACTATTATGATGAATCATATGAGTACAATTCTTATGAGGAATATGCAGATGCTTATGAACAATATGAAACAGAATGTGAATGGGTTGAGGAAGAGGTGCCATCATGCAACACTCCTTACAATTTCAGGAGGAATGAAAATTATTATTATGACCATCTGTATGATAAATATGAATATGACACACCATCAAAGGAGGATTCTATGAATGAGTTACAAGATGGAGAGCAACATATTAAACCTTGCCCCAACAATATCAGGCATATCTTGATTTGTATAAGAAAAGTAAATATAAGCCCCCTCCTTTCGAAGACTTTGTTGATTGGGTGTTTGCAAATAGGCCCAAAAATGAAGATGTGGAGTTAGTGAAGAAAGGTTTATGCCCTTATTTTAAAAGACCTTGGAGAGAAAATCACATGTGTGTGAGTGAAAAGAGTAATGAAAAATATGAAGCTTCAGGGAATGCAGGTATTTCCATATGGGGGAGACTTCTTGGGTACTCTTCAAAAAGAGATTCCAAATGTATTGATATTAAGGAAACCAAGGGGAAAGGTACATCATATTGCTTGAAGGATAAAGATGAATATACATCCCATGAACTTGAAGAATATTCTATTGAAAATATTGAAGATCATTTAGAGACACATTCTACCTTGGACATGAATCAAGGAGCATCTACTGATGGATGCTTGAACTATGAAGAAGTACCTACTGATGGGTGCTCACACCTCTATGTTGGTGACATAGAGATCACTTTTTATAGTATTGCTGCAAGCAAAAATTCCCTTAAGCATGAAAATGAATACCTTGTAGAAGTTGAAGAAGAAACAAGATCAACTTCTCCATCACCACTTGAGCTTCATGAAGTTGGTCCAAGTAAAAAGGAAGAAGACGAGGTGGTTCATTTGCAAGAGCCTCATTTTATTGAAACGTCCTTGAATATGAATGAAAAGAAGATTGAAGAGTCCCTTAGCATTCTCCATGACACTCAAGCATTGGTGTCAAATTCTTGTTGGAGAGCTACTTCATTGGAGGAACATCCTTCCTTGAAGACATGGAGAAGTTTCAAAGAGCAATGTGCTACATCAAAGGTAATTTCATGTCTTTTATTTTTGATAGAAACCATTTGTTTGATATTAATGAATTGTTACATGATGCATACTTGAAGAATAATGAGGATAATCATAAGCTCACAATTCAAAATGAGCAACTTCTTGAAAAGTTGCAAGATACTTGTTTTTCCTCCTATGTTTCAGATTGTCAAATGGTAGATTGTTTGGAGGATTCTCATGACATGGTGGAGCATGAGAAATGTGGAAATTTGAATGTGCTTGATGTGTTTGAAGATGAACTTGAAGAGATATAAACAATTGATGTGGTGGAAGAGGAACTTGAATTATCTCTTGACGAAGGTTATGCAATTTTTAAAGAAGAGCATGATTCCTCTACAATGGAACTAATCTATGACAAAGGTTTCACACTTTTGAAGGAGTTGCATGATACTACCCGTATGGATCCTTCCCATGATGAAACTTCTGCACTTTTTGATCATTTGGGTAAGTTAGTTCATTCTCCTACATCCTACAATTCCATGTTTTGCAGCATTAGTCTTAATGAAGTATGGGTGAAAGGGTTCTTTTTGATGGTGCCACATGAGGAGTATGGAACTCCTAGATTTACCTTTTATGATGACATGGTTGGAGCACATTCTTACTCACATTTGCAGCAGCATCATTTGTTACTTTATGATGATGCACATCTACATGGATGCACCTATGATATGCATTTGAGTCACTTGAAGACTCATGGTTTTTATTGCTCAACACTTGGTTCATTTGATGTTGGAGGAACTTCATCCAACACTTGGGTGAATAGATTTATGATTAGAGAATATTTGTTTTGTAAGCCACATACCTTGTTATATATTTATGATTCTCACATTCATGGATGTATGGGTGAGACTTCTTTGAGTCATTTGAAGTCTCATTGTTTTTTCTGCTCATTATTTGGTTCAGATTTTAGTGGAGATTCGTCATCCACTTCTTGGATGAAAGAATACATGGCTGAATATTTTGATGCATATCACATCCTTTTGGAGCAGCATTATAGGGAATGGGATCCTCACCTATGTCAATGGAGCAGATTTTATTGGTCACTTGATACTTGTATGCTTGTATGCACTTGGAAAATGGTGGTCTATTTTCTTGGAGGTATAAGCACTTTCACATTTCATTGATGAAGAATCTTATTGATGATCATTTTCATTATGTTGTTATGTACTTTGATGATATATATTTTGTACTCATGATGTTGGGAAGAATGAATAAAAGAAAATGGGATCCAGGAACTATGAATTGGAGAGCACTTCTAATTGTTGGAGTGCAATACAAGTAATGGGACCCTGGGATAATTCTTAGTCTCATTGGTTTCAATTTTTTGGGGAAACAAGTAGTACGGGGGATGGATTCCCCACTTAATAAAGTGATTTTAATTAGAGTAGTGCAACAACAAGCATGGTGGTTCCTCTCTAAAACCTTCATGGAATCTCAAAGACTCAAGGTTGGGCAATTCAGTGGCAACTTCAAAGAATTATACAGGAAGCAGGTTCTTCAACACCCATGTTTCAAATTGCTTGAGGACAAGCAATATTGGGAAGGGAGGATTTTTCATGTCCAAAATTTTGCATTAGGTCACAATGGCCTAAGCCCATTGGTCGTATTCATGATAATTTGTCAAATTGATGCTAAGGGTCAAATAATTTCCAAAGAGGAAGCTTTGGGATTTGGAATAAGAAGGATAATCAATGATGTGTGGACATTAGAAGGGCATAAATATTTAATAAAGGATCTAAATAAATATATACAATGGAAAATCAAGGTGGCATTTGATCATGAAGACACATGGAGGAAGTGGGACCCACACAAGCTAGATTTTATGTGCCACATGGCATCCTCCTCTTGTCATTTCGAATCCATAAGAAGACCAAGGGTCTTGGGATGAGTTGGAAGGTCAATATTCTTGGCATGAATCAATTAGGGTCGAATTGGAGTGGAAGAGTAACTCCCATGGAAGAGGAAGAGGCATTTTGGAGCTAGTGAGACACTTGGACTAGATTCCCTAGCTCTATGCCAACAATGATGAAGATGCTATGACACCTATGACACAAATCAGACCAGAAGGCTGACGTCTGACATATATGACATGTCAGGGCTAAAAATATCCTCCAAGAGGGCACTCAAGGGAGTTAGGGAAGCTAAGATGCTTCCACATGTGATTTGGTGGAAGTGGGAGACTAGGAATTGTTGTGCAAGTGGCATTCTTTGGAATCTCTTCCCAACTTGAGTTGGAATGCATCTCTTGGAAGGAATTCAACCCATAGAGAGCTTGGAAACTTTATAAATGTCAATAAAAAAGAGTGAAACCAGTTTTTGATCATTTTTAAAATTTGCTATTGCATTTGTGAGAGAGGAGCTAGTGGATGACTAGTTTCTTTCCTAAGCCAATTTCGAGGGTGAAAGATTCCCATCCAATTTTGTGTTTGGAAATTCCATTCAGGTCTTTCATGGAGCTTTAATGGAGTCTTTATTTTCAGGTGTAAGCTACAAGGCAGCTCATGGTTTCTTCTAGTGCAGCTCACTCCTTCAACCATTTCCAGTTTTCATTACATATTCTTGATCCTTGAGGGAGGGCGTTTTTGGTGAGCTATTGTACTCTTTGGGAGAGCTTATATTGCCCCATTTATTTTTTAATATGAATTAAATAATTTTTTCTTCGTATTCAGAAAGTTTCAGGTTGAAATTCTAAGTGGAAATGTATAAATCTGATTTTTAATGAGAGAATGGCGCCATTTCCCCACTACCTTGATGTGTAGCCATGATGTATTGATGTATTCGAATAAAATATCATTCCTATGATTTATTTATGATTCATGGAATATCATTTATGATATTCACAAGTTTAATGTTCAGTACTTAACCATTTGGAGTCATTTTGATCAGTTTAATACCATTTGAAGAAGATTTAATGCCATTTCCCCCAAGGTTGAAACAAGTCTTTTTGCATATGATTTAAGGGAGTTATAACAGACATTAAAAGTTGAATGGTGATTCATATGATTTCATATTTATGTCCTTTATATTTCCCCTTATTCCATTTAAAATTTGAGTTGGATTGAGTGCATTTGGAAAGTCATTTTCATCGTCTACCCTTAGGGGATTTGAACCACAATTTACTAGTAAAAATATCTATCTTGACCAGATTTGAAAGAGGAGTTGAAGAAGTCATATAAACACTCCAGAGCATCCATAAAAATTATAAATATGTATATTAATATAATCCAAGTACCTTCTGTAGCAATTTGGGAGAATTTGGATTCATTTGGAAACCAAGGGGCCAATACTAGTCAAAGAGAAATTGCTAGTCAAATTCCCTACTTTGGCCAGAATATTAAATGCATTTGCAGAAGTCTTTTGTTGGTCCTATATCATCCCTTAACATCATAATCAAGTCATAATAGTAGTCATATACCTTACCAGAATATTTTGGATCATTTGGAGCAAATTGGAGACCTAGACATCCAAACTAGTCAAAGGTCGAACTATGGAAAAAAGTGAAAATTTTTCCATTTTAATAAATTCATAAAAAGGGACATTACACATCACCATCATCATTGTCATCTTCATCATCAGATCAAAATCTCCATAATGTCATCATCTTCCTCATCATCATCATCATCATCTTCATCACCATCACCCATTATATTCATCATCATCACCATCATCATCATCATCAACATCTTCATCATCATTTTCATCTCCCCCTTCCTCATCAACATCTCCATCATCATCATCTTCTTCATCATCATCATCATCATATTCATCACCATCATCATCATCAACAACATCATCATCATCATCACCATCATCATCATCATCATCACCATCATCATCATCATCATCAACATCCCCATCATCATTGTCATCTCTATGTTCCTCATCAACATCTCCATCATCATCATCTTCTTCTTCATCATCATCTTCATCACCATCATCATCATCATCATCAACATCTTCATCATCATCACCATCATCATTGTAATCTTCATCATCAGATCAACATCTCCATCATGTCATCATCTTCATCATCATCATCATCATCATCATCTTCATCACCATCACCATCATCATCAATGTATTCATCATCATCACCATAATCACCATCATCATCATCATCATCAACAACTTCATCATCATTGTCAGCTCTAGGTTCCTCATCAACATATCCATCATCATCATCTTCATCATCATCATCATCATCATCTTCATAACTATCACCATCACCAACATCATCATCACCATCATCATCATCACCATCATCATCATCACCATCATCATCATCAACAACATCTACATCATCATTGTCATCTCCCCCTTCCTCATCAACATCTCCATCATCATCATCATCATCATCATCTTCATCACCATCACCATCACCATCAACATCTTCATCATCATCAACATCTCCATCAGCATCATCATCATCATCATCTTATATCCTCCTTATATCCAAAATTAGACAAGCTCCATATGATGATGAAGACTATTTAGATGATGCTGATGAAGATGAAGATGATGATGATGATCATCATCATATGATGATGGAGATGATGATGATGATGATGATGATGATGAAGATGATGATGATGATGATGATGATGATGATCATCATCATCATCATTGTCATCTCCCCCTTCCCCATCAACATCTCCATCATCATCATCTTCTTCATCACCATCATCATCATCCTCATCACCCTCATAATCATCTTCAACATCTTCATCATCATCACCATCATCTTCATCTTCATCAACATCATCATCTTTATCATCTTCATCTGCATCATGATCATCTTCATTGTCATCACCCTCCTCCTCATCGTCATCTTGTTCACTTATGCACTTAGGGATTAATGTTTAGAAGAGGGTCTAAAGAACTTTATGGGGGAGGGGCTCTAGGAACTAAGAAAAACATATTGCTTTATTTGGCAATAAATGAGGTAAACGTTACCCACCAAACAATTTAACGTTCAACAGGAGCGTGCATGCGCTACTAGTGCGTGCGCGTCCCTGTTGAGCATAAAATTCAGAAAAGAACCCGCGTTATTCTCCCGCATTTTTTTCTCTCATTCACGCATTTTCTTCTATGTTTTCACACACAGTCCGACAATCGATTGCATCTTGGATTGAATTGAGACACCATTTGGTGTTTCTTTGACAATTTGGATAGAATACACAAGAGTTGGGGCTCTAGTTGGCTCTTTGGATTTGATACACACCAGTTGGGTTCTATTTGGCTCCTTTGATTGAATACACAATAGTTGTACTCTATTTGGCTCCTTGGATTGAATTCTCATGATGCTTGGACACACTTGAACACTTCTTGCATATACTGGATACATCAAAAGAGAATTTTACATTTGAAGCAAAGAGCAATCATAATCCTTGAGGTATGGTGACCTCTTCCTCTTGTTAAATGTATTTTAGTCTTCATTCACTTTGTTTGAATTGTATCTATTTTAGTTTTTCTTCATGAATTTTATGATAGATGTATTTTAGTCTTCTTAATGTTAAACATAGACAATAAAAACATCTTACCACAAAAAAACTACAACATGCACCAAGCAATGCTTTGAACCTTTCATGAAGACAATAAAAAAAACTTGCTTGCATCACCACCAACAAGGTTTCATAATCGCATAACTCCATCTAGTACACAAACATTTGTTGAATTCCTCATGATTTCAATACAACAACTCACACAAACACCTAAAGAATCAAACTCTTAATATTTTGGGGTTGTTTTCCCTCATCCAAAACATGAAAATGAAGTGAGTAGGAGCTTCTCCTTTTGTAGGAAATGTGCTCCTACTAGCATCCCATACCATCCAATTGAGTTCCTAGAGGTGATGTTGTTGTTATATCTAGGGAATTCTCAATAGCTTTTAAGATTATATGAAAACATTCTCACTAGATGTTGTTGTACATAATCAAATGCTACATCGATTTTTAATAAGCATGCACATCGAGTTTTAATATCTTATTTGTTGTTCATTATTGCAGGGGTGATATTGTTGTTTTGTTAAAAAACGTATTGAATATGGGAAACAAACATAATAATAAAAGAAAGTCTGGAAGGAAGGAGCCACCCCCTGAAAAGGCCCATGAGATAAGAGAAAAGGCCAAGTTGTACATGGAAAACATAATCCATAGTTCGATGGTGCTCTACAAAAATGTCAAATCGAACCACGGAGCAACACAAACCAATAGGTAGAGGACATGTTGTCAAAAATTTCTGGCATGTGGTTGATATAGATCGATTGCGTTCTTATAGTTGTAGTACTGTGCAAGGCACTCATGGATTTCATTCTGTTCGAATCTCAAACAACCCCTTATTTGAAATATGGACACGAAAACTTGCTTGCTTTTGTGGGCCTTGCAGCAGTTGTGAGTAGGATGAGTGTGAATCAATGGATTGGGTTGATGAATGGGATCATGTATCACTTGCAGTGGACCCATGTGCAGTTGTTGAAACAATCTAGTTAGAGGAAGGCCAATCCTCTATTTCGAATGAATATGATCATATATCTGATCTTGTACAACTAGGTAAACATTTTTGCATGCATATCTTGGTTCCCTCATTGTTTTTGTAATTATCCAAGTTATCAAACCACTACTTGTTGGAATATGACCGTAAAATGCATTTTTGCAGGACACATCTACGCAGTTGTCGCCCTGACAAACAGTGCAATTGGGACGAATTATTGGTTGGAATGATGCATCCAGGTGAAGCAAACCCTCCTGCCATCATTAACCGATAGTGAAGGCATTAACTTTTCGACTGGATCGATGGTTGTTCAGGGGGAATATCTTATAGTAAATGGAAAGGGACTAAAGAGCAATGGCTACACATACACGGATTATAGACCAGGTTCACGGGTGTATCACTTTACGCACTTGATCGTTGGTACAAACATCCAACTGCAAAAAATGTCAACGAAGACATCAAACAAGGTACGCTACTTACTACCTCATGCAAAGCACGAGAGGTTGTTCAAGACAATAAAAAACCGAGAGGATCCAGAAGGCCTAATTGATTGAGGTACATAGTATAGCCATGTGATTGTTTATTCATGCATGATTAATGTTATTCATGTTAGATAGTTTATTTGATATCGTTATCTTATATCGTTTATTTGATGTTTGAGTTATGATTAAGTTATGATTTATAGCCATGTGATTGTTTATTCATGCATGATTAATGTTATTCATGTTAGATAGTTTATTTGATATCGTTATCTTATATCGTTTATTTGATGTATGAGTTATGATTTATATCCATGTGATTGTTTATTCATGCATGATTAACCCTAGAAGCACTAATATAACCCTACAAACATAATCTAGCCCTAGAAATCCTAGAAAGCCAAACTAACCGTAGAAACACTAATTTAACACTAGAAAACTAAGCTAGAATACTATAAACCTAATCTAGTCCTAGAAACCCTAATATGCATTTGGTTGGTGATAAGAATGAGCTGCTTTATGTTGGGATTGAGCTATTTCAATATTTAGGCCTCTAACACCTCTGCAACTTCTTCCACTACCATGATCTCATCTTTCAATGACGTCAATGGCTTGTGATTATATAAATATAAATATTTATTTTTCTTGGAATGTTGGGGTACATGCAAGAGCACATGGACATGTTAATACGAGATATCTCATGCAAACCCTAGCCATGTCACATCACACAAGTACTCTAGCATCGCACAAGAGAAATTTCTACAAGAACATCTAACATGTCTATCTTTCCCTTATCTTCTCCACTGGTTATATCTTCGTGATCCATAAAATCTAATTCCTAGGGTTTACTCATTAACCCTATAATTTCCATGATAGATAAGAAGTCCTCGTTGGATTCAATAAAAATCTTATGTCAATCAAGCTCTCGCCACTAGCATGATTCTCTTTCTTAGGGTTTACAAACAGTATCCATGTCACAATACACAAGTACATGGCAAGACAATGTTATTGATAGCACCAAAAATCATGTTAGGCATTAGCTCCACTCTGCATGTCTTCTATTAGGGAAATGACCTTAGTGTTAGAACAAGATGCTCAAATTTTGACCTTATTTGTCACTTTCTCAAAATTACTTGGAATTTCCCTTTGTGAGGCCTTTTACTTTGGGCTCCCAATTATCTCACATACTCTTAGACCCTCAACCATGGGCACACAAAAAATCTCAACTCTACTCTTCGTCAATGATATCACATAATGAATGTATACGTTAGAATATTTTAGCATGCCCTTATAAAATATTTTATATACTTAAATATGGTAGGAGGAAACACATAAATCCAAAGCCTCTGAAACCTCAAAGAGTGGAGTTTCACCTAGTCATAATCACTTTTGTGCTTTAGGGAATTTGCATGGCTCTCGAGCATGCGTGGCCACCATGGACACGTCCACAATGGCCACTTGCACCTGTGGGAGCCGACAAAACCAAAGTCCGCTCGTCGGTTTGGGTTCCTTGCCCCCGGAGCAAATCCTCAAAGTGTCTTCGAATGGCCTCAGGGTGCCCGACCAAGATGCTCGCAACAACCAAACCGTGGCTCAGATCATGAATCCGTTGATTCTGGTGGATCCGAGACGTCGGGTTTCAGCTAGGGGATCCCCCAAAGCGTGTCACCAACCCCCAAAAATGGTGCTATTGTGCCATCTCCGGAGCTAGGGTTTTTCTCAGTGAAGGCCATGCCAATTTCGCTCAAGGGGGGCATTTCTCGTCCGAAGACTCCCGAGCATGCGTGGCCATCGTGGACATGTCCGCAATGGACATACACACCTATGGGATCCAACGAAACCCAAATATGCTTTCCGATTTGGGTTCCATGCCCCCGGAGCAAATCCTCAAAGTGTCCCCGAATGGCCCCGAGGTGCCCGACCAAAATTCCCGCAACAGCCAAACCGTGGCTCGGATCATGAATCTGTCGATTCCGGTGGATCCAGGACATCGGGTTTCAGGTAGGGGACCCCCCACAGCGTGCCGCCAACCCCAAGAAACGGTTCCAATGTGCCATCTCTGGAGCTAGGGTTTTGCTCAGTGAAGGCCATGCCAATCTCACTCAAGGGGGTCATTTATCATCCGAAGATTCTCGAGCATGCATGGCCACCGTGGACACGTCTGCAATGGCCACTTTCACCTATGGGAGCCGACGGAACCCAAGTACGCTCGCCGGCTTGGCTTCCGTGTGTCATGTCCCAAATTTGGAACTGGGTCAAAATGGCCTAATCACATTGGCCATATTCAATAGAGTTTGTAAAATTGATGTTAAAGGTCAAATAATTGCCAAGGAGGAAAATTACTAGTTTCCTAGGTTTGGGGTGGAAGCTTTGGGATTTGGAATAAGGTGGATAATAAATGATGTTTGAAAATTAGAGTGGCATAAATATTTAATAAAGGAGCTAAATAAATATATACAAGTGAAAATCAAAGTGGCATTTGATCATGAAGACATATGGAAGAAGTGGGACCCACATATGGCTAGATTCCCCCACTACACTTGGCATCATTCTCTCACCAATTCGAATTCAAGGTGAATGGTAACATACTTGGGGGAGTCCAAAAGGTATTATTCATGGCATGACTCATCCAAGGTCGAAATATAGAGGAAGAGTAACTCCCATGGAAGAGGAAGAGGCAATTTGGAGCTAGTGAGACACTTGGGCTAGATTCTCTAGCTCTATGACAACAATGATGAAGATGCTATGACACCTATGACACAAATCAGACCTGAAGGATGACATATGGCATATATGACATGTCAGGGCTAAAAATAGACTCTAAGAGGGCGCTCAAGGGTGTTAGGGCAGCTAAGATGCTTCCACATGTGATTTGGTGGAAGTGGGAGACTAGGAATTGTTGTACAAGTGGCGTTCTTTGGAATCTCTTCCCAACTTGAGTTGGAATGAGTCTCTTGGAAGGAATTAGACCCATGGAGGACATTAGAACTTTATAAATTTCAATAAAAAAGAATGAAACTAGCTTTTTATCATTTGTAGAATTTGCAATTGCATTTGTGAAGAGGGAGAGCTAGTGGATGACTAGTTTCTTGCCTTAGCCAATTTCGAGGGTGAAAGATTCCCATCGAAGTTGGTAATTGGAAAGGCCATTCAGACATTTCATTTGGAGCTTTAATGGAGTATTTATTTGCAGGTGTAAGCTACAGGGCAGCTCATGGTTTCTTCTATTGCAGCTCACTCCTTCAACCATTTCCAGTTTTGATGGCATATTCTTGATCCTTGAGGGAGGGCGTTTTTGGTGAGCTATTGTACTCTTTGGGGGAGCTTCTAATGCCCCATTTATTTTGTAATATGAATTAAATACTCTTTTCTTCATCTTCAGAAAGTTTCAAGTCGAAATTCCAAGTAGAAATGTATAAATCTCATTTTTAATGGAAGAACAATGTCATTTCCCCACTACCTTGTTGTGAACTAATGTATTGATGATGATTTCGAATGAATGGATGATTCTATGATGAATTTGTGATTAATGGACTCCCATGGATGTATTTTAAAAGTTTCATGTACTTTACTTGAGCATTTGAATTATTTTTACTCAGTTTAATTGCATTGGGAGAAGAAATAGTGCCATTTCCCCAAGGGTCGAATTGGTGATTTTTGCAGTTGAATGGGAGAGGGTTGGAAAAGATATAATAATAAATTAATGGTGCACATGACACATTAATAACATAATTAACACATTACATACCTCTGTTCATAAATTTGAGTGGGTTTGGAGGCAATTGGGAAGCCATTTTCAGTACTTACCCCAGGGGGATTTGAACCCCAAATTACTAGTAAAATTGCATACTTGGTCCAGAATCTTAAGAGAGTTTGCAGAGGTATTTTGGTGGCCATGTGTCATTCCTGAACATCATATTCAAGTCCTAATATCATTCATACACCTTCCTTGAATATTTGAAGGCATTTGGAGTCAATTTGAGACCTAGAGACCAATACTAGTCAAAGGGAAATCACTAGTAAAGTTACCTACATTGACCAGAATTGAACGAGCATTTGCAGAAGTGTTTTAAAGGTCCAAAGGCATCCCTGAAACACATATTTATGTTATAATATCATTCATATACCTTCTCAGAAGATTTGGGATCATTTGGGGCAAATTTGGGACCTAGAGATCAAAACTAGTCAAAGGTCGAACTAGGGAAAAAAAGTGGAAAGTTGCCATTTTAATAAAATTCCTAACAAGGGACATTACACCGTGCCCCCGGAGCAAATCCTCAACGTTCCCCCGAATGGCCCCGGGGTGTTGGTCCAAGATGCCCGCTGCACCCAAACCGTGGCTCCAGTGGTGAATCCGTCGATTCCGGTGGATACGAGACACTGGGTTTCCGCTAGGGGACCCCCCACTGCGTGCTGCAAACCCCCGAAAATGGTTCTATTGTGCCATCTACGTAGCTAGGGTTTTTCTTAGTGAAGGTCATGCCAATTTCGCTCAAGGGGGGGATTTCTTGTCCGGAGGCTCCCAGGCATGCGTGGCCACTGTGGACACATCCGCAATGGCCATACGCACCTGTGGGAGTTGAAGGAACCCAAGTACGCTCGCCGGTTTGGGTTTCGTGCCCCCAGAGCAAATCCTCAAAGTGTCCTCGAATGGCCCCGGGTTGCCGGACCAAGATGCTCGCAACACCCAAACCATGGCTTTGATCATGAATCTGTCAATTCCGGTGGATCCGAGACGTCGGGTTCCAGCTAGGGGACCCCCCACAGCGTGCCGCCAACCCCCAAAAATGGTGCTATTGTGCCATCTCCGAAGCTAGGGTTTTGCTCAGTGAAGGCCATGCCAACTTCGCTCAAGGGGGCCATTTCTCATCTGAAGGCTCCTGAGCATGCGTGGCCACCGTGGACACCTCCGCAATGGCCATACGCACATGTGGGAACCGAAGGAACCCAATTCCGCTCACCGGTTTGGGTTCCGTGCCCTCGGAGCAAATCCTCAAAGAGTCCCTGAATGGCCCCGAGGTGCTGGACCAAAATGCCCGTAGCACCCAAACCGTAGCTCGGATCGTGAATCTGTCAATTTCGGTGGATCCGGGACGTCGGGTTTCAGTTTAGGGACCCCTCACAACATGCTTCCAACCCTGAGAAACGGTGCCAATGTGCCATCTCCGGAGCTAGGGGTTTGCTGAGTGAAGGACATGCCAATCTCGCTCAAGGGGGTCATTTATCGTCCGAAGACTCTCGAGAATGCGTGGCCACCATGGACATGTCCACAATGGCCACTTGCACCTATGGGAGTTGATGGAACCCAAGTCCGCTCACCGGCTTGGCTTTCGTGCCCCTAGAGCAAATCCTCAAAGTGTCCCCGAATGGCCCCGGGGTGCTGGACCAAGATGCCCGCAACACCCAAACTGTGGCTCCGGTCGCAAAATCGTCGATTCTGGTGGATACGGGACATCGGTTATCCATAAGGGGAGCCCCCATAGCATGCCACCAACCCCCGAAAACGGTGCTATTGTGCCATCTCTAGAGCTAGGGTTTTGCTTAGTGAAGTCCATGCCAATTTCGGTCAAGGGGGCCATTTCTCGTCCGAAGGATCCCGAGCATGCATGGAAATCGTGGACATATACGAAATGACCATACACACCTGTGGGAGCCGACGGAACCCAATTCTGCTCGCCGGTTTGGGTTCCGTGCCCCTAGAGCAAATCCTCAAAGTGTCCCCGAATGGCCCCGGGGTGCTGGACCAAGATGTCCGTAGCACCCAAACCATGGCTTGGATCATGAATCCGTCGATTCCAGTGGATCCGGGACATCGGGTTTCATCTAGGAACCCCCCCATAGTGTGCCACCAACCTCAAAAACAGTGTTGTCGTGCCATCTTCGAAGCTAGGGTTTTGCTCAGGGAAGGCCATGCCAATTTCGCTCAAGGGGGCCATTTCTCGTCCGAAGGATCCTGGACGTGTGTAGCCATCGTGGAAACCTCTGCAATGGCCATACACACATGTGGGAGCCTAAGGAACCCAAGTCCGCTTGCCGGTTTGGATTCCGTGCCACCGAAGCAAATCCTCAAAGTGTCCCTGAATGGCCCCGGGGTGCCAGACCAAGATGCCCGCAGCACCCAAATCGTGGCTCAGATTGCGAATCCGTCAATTCCGGTGGATCCAGGATGTCGGGTTTCAGTTAAGGGACCCCCCACAATGTGCCACCAATCCTCGAAAAATAGTTCTATTATGCCATCTTTGGAGCTAGGGTTTTGCACAATGAAGGAGATAGGGCTCACTGAGCAAAACCCTAACTCCAGAGATGGTACAATAATACCATTTTCGATGGTTGGCAGCACACTATGGGGCGTCCCCTATCTGAAACCCGATGTCTCAGATCCACCGGAATTGACATATTCATGATCCAAGCCACGGTTTGGGTGTTGCAGGCATCTTGGTCCGACACCCCAGGGACATTCAGGAATACTTCGAGGATTTGCTCCGGGGGCACGGAACCCAAACCAGCGAGAGGACTTGGGTTCCGTCAGCTCCCACAGGTGCATATGGCCATTGCAGACGTTTCCATGGTGTCCATGCATGCCCGGGAGCCTTCGGACGAGAAATCCCCCCCTTGAGAGAAATTGGCATGGCGTTCACTGAGCAAAACCCTAGCTTTGGAGATGGCATAATAGCACCGTTTCCGGGGGTTGGAGGCACGCTGTGGGGGGGGGGGGGGGGCTAGCTAAAACCCGGTGTATCAGATCCACCAAAATCGACGGATTCGCGCTTCGAGCCACGGTTTGGGTGTTACGGGCATCTTGGTTAGGCACCCCAGGGCCATTCGGGGACACTTTAAGGATTTGCTCCGGGGGCATGAAACCCAAACCGGCGAGTGGACTTGGGTTTCGTCGGCTCCCACAGGTGCAAGTGGCCATTTTGGACATGTCCATGGTTTCCACGCATGCCCGAGATTCTTCGGATGAGAAATGACCCCCTTGAGCGAAATTGGCATGGCCTTCACTGAGCAAAACCCTAGCTCTGGAGATCGCACATAGGCACCGTTTTCGAGGGTTGGCGACACGCTGTGGGGGATCCCCTAGCTGAAACCCGGTGTCCTAGATCCACTGGAATCGACGGATTTGTGACTAGAGCCATGGTTTAGGTGCTGTGGGCATCTTGGTCCGTCACCCCGAGGCCATTCAGGGACACTTTGAGGATTTTCTCTGGGGGCATAGGACCCAAACCGGTGAGCAGACTTAGGTTCCTGTTATCATACAACTTGTAGTTGCCCCTAGTGGTATCCCATATGGGACGGTAGAGGAGACAGACAACTAAAGAGGTGACCCAAGAGATGCCATGGTTCCCAATGCAAGGTAGGAGTCACGTCAATCGAGGCACTCTTTGCTTTAGATCTAGATGAGTCAAGACCTAGGGGGAGACCCTATTACAATTCAAAGATGATTGGACCCAAACAAAGGTTCCTAGGGATAAGTAAATGATGAGTTACGGAAACCAATGCAAGGTTAAGTGGACCTAGAAGTTAAAGTATGGTTGAAGGTGGTTTGAGAGATGATTAGTGTTTCAACCAATATATGATTTAGGCCACATGATTAGTTATAATGACAAGGTATAGTATCATGTATTACACAAGTGGGACCCACTTTCTTGGGATATGTGAAATGGCTTAAAGTGGACCCACAAGGTGAAATTAAGGGATGCAATTGGCACTAGAGGATATGTAATGAGTAGATCTATGGATCTAAGCTGAAATTAGGAGTACCCACTTACTGGATCTAAGGTTTGACACAATCCCTAAGGAGTGCGATTTTCTTAAGGAAGACTAGTGCCTTGTTGGATGGGTTAGTGGAGTCAAAAGATATGTCAAAGTGTAGATCGGGACACCTAGAGGTCAAGTCAAGTGGGCTAATTGAGATAGAGTGGTTGGATCTTGCTAGATCTAGGATTTCATGAAATGACCCAAGTAGACCACAATCCCTTAAAACAAGGAATGCCACTCCCAAGGTAGATCGTCACAAAATGATACTCTAGATATAGGTTTCAAGGTATGCCCGTTCCAAACCCACTGAAATCTCAACTACCCAAGTCCTAGAAGTGGGAAAACTCAGTCACCCAAGGAAGTGCGACCTTGCTCAAGGAGGGCTAAAAGGTGGGTAAGGTGTGTCAAATCAAGTCCAATGGCCACCAAATTGTAGATCCAAGTATTTTAGGCACTGATCTATGTGGATCTAGAAAATCAAGTCAATCCAAGGGTTATATCTTAGTAGATTTGAGTTTTAAGGTGCCAAGTAGTTCAAAAGGGGGTTTTAATCTCGTAAAATGTGGAATGATGCCCACAAGGTAGAAATCACCCAAGTAAAAGTCTAGGGGTAGGTTATCAAGTGTGTAGATTACAAATCAAGTGGGATCTCACCTACCCACATGCTAGATCTAACCCAACAAGCCTCTCCAAGGAAGTGCGATTTGGTTCAAGAGGGCTATATTGCCTTGAAAAGTGTGTCAATTTTAACCCAATCACCACCAAACTATAGATCCAACTAGGGGTGGATGCTACAGAGGTGGGTTCTTAAGATCTTTTCAAAAGAAAGGCTAGATCTAAGTAGATCTAAGAAAAACCAAAATGAGGGTTTTAATTAATTAGGGTTTGTGACCAATGAAGAGAGAATGGATGGAAAGAGGCACATACCTTGTAGATCTTACCTCAATTGCTTGTGGCCACCTTGCAAATTGATAGCATTCTCCTATGTGTATATTCAAGAGTGAGATCCAAGAGCCCCAACCAAAACGTCCTCGTCCAAGATAGCCAAATTGTCCTCCTCCTACAAGACAAGATCAAAGAAACAAGTCAAGTAAGATGATTATGAAAATGATAGAAAGATGTAATAGAAAGCATCAACTATGTCACGAAGATACAATAATGATACTCCCTGTCACAAGATCAACCCAAGAGAGAATATGTGGATCCCTCCAATAATAACCCTCAAGAAATCGCCCTCCTCTCTACCAATTCGACTTTCCTACAAGAAAACTAGTAGAAGCACCAAAATCCACAATGATACATAGAAGAGATATTGTATACTCAAGATGCAAGAGAATCCACAAGACAAGAGAGATATGATCCACAAAGAAGTGTTCTATTCCAATATTCAAGAGCTCCAAAGGTGAGCTATACAATAGGGGGTCTCCTCCTTATATAGGATAATAAAGACCAAAACCCTATACCACTCTACAATACTACATCAAATGAGTGGTTGAGATTAAAAGATCTCAATATACAATCAATGGCTAAGATGAGCCATAATAACATAACACATGGATCACTCATAAAGTGATGACAGCATAGTCTAAAATAATCATGGAGGGTGATGTCATCCACTAGAGGGGGTAAAAGTACCAAAATACACCTCATAATGACTAGGACATGACATAAAGAGCACATGGTGACAGACAATAAAATATGTCCAATATAATATAAATGATCAAATATGTCCTCAAAATCTGTGACAGACAAGCAGTAAAAGGCCTCCTGTGATCGCTGTGGGCCTACCCACATGGTGAAAAATGGCTGGAAGATAGTGGGATCACCCTGGAAAATCTCTGTGAAAACCAAATGCCAAAACCTTGCCTCAATTTCCCAAATCGAATTCCTCAGTGACCACTTTATCCCATTTTTTAACTACCTCGGTAACTGTGAAAGTGCCAAAACTGCCTCCTAGGGCATCTGCGTTGTCCAACTGAGCCCACCAGACTCTTTAGAAGGGGTGGTAAATGGTAATAACAAGTGGCTGTACCACCCCCTCCTCATACAACGCCCTAGGTGAACTGGCCTCTCTTGGCCCCTGCTGCTCAGGCTGGGAAATCAGCCCCAAATCTGGTCAACAAGTGTAAAACTGCATCAATCACTGTTAGAAGTGGCCGGACCTGAAAGATAAGTGTCTCATTGGATCCAGAAGACCCAAATCCACTAGGAATGTGTACTCACACACCATGGGTTTCCCTAATGGGCCAGCTGTAGGGTCCACCATATATGGACAGTGTATAATCTAGTGATATGAAGTAATAAATAAAACTGCTGAACTGCATCAATCATCATCTGCATCATGTGTCCATCATATGATATCATCATCAAGTATGTGGGACCATCAATCATCATCAATATGTATAGTCTACTGATGTGATTTATCCTTGGTTGTATATTATTGGGATCTGTGATGATGTGGGCCATATATATATACTCATGCTTCTCTAATCATTCTCACAGCCAAGCTCAAAGTATAACATCCATTCAGTGGCATTAATCAAGTTAGCATATTCCTTTGTTATATAAAATTACTTGCACAATAGTTCAAATGACAAACTCACCCATTGGACATGGTCAAACTGCTAGTGAAGGATGAAGGCTAGGAACAAGGTTGGGCCAAGAGGTTGACTTGTCTAACTTAACTCAAAAATACTTTGGACTGGGAGAAGGGGGCAGCTACAAACTCTGTGCTGGACAAAATAACACGGGGGATGGTTGTTCCTCACAAATGGATAAGTTGTTTAGAGAGTGCTTATTCAACTTAGGCATCATGTCTACATCAAGTTGATCCAGGTTCATTAGGATCATTCAATTTCATTTCATGGCCTTTTTGGCCTACATAACCCTTCAAATCTCAGGTGTGCTGAAAAGCACAACTAGTTGCAGCTTGCATCCAGGGCATGTTTTCATATACATATAAGGTCAACAATTGTTTAGATATAGCTTTTAAGAACTATTGCTTTTTGGACCTTTCTTATACTCTTCGAGGAGTATTTTTAGTTGTTCATCGCTCTTGCCCTTTTTAGTTTCCATGGGTGAATTTATAAGTTTCCATAAGTAGAACATGAGCTTTCAGTTTTAGCCAACAACATCTCAAGTGACTAGGGGGAGTTCGAGCCAATGCCAAACATCGGAACAACTGACCATAATGATTTAGGCCTACAATCCAACTCACCAAAGGCAAGTATTGTCACCAACTTAGAGCCGAGACATTGACCATACAGGGATGCTGTCCAAACACATAGGTAGAAAATGAGGAAGTCCTCAGTATCAGAAAGTCAAATGAGATAGGTCAAGGTTTAAAGTCAAATAGGAAAGTCATGTATGGATGGAGTCAAGTGAATATGGAGCCTACACTAGCAGACAACTGGTGTCAGGAAAGACCATATCTATGTAAGGTGGAAAACCAATGGGTTTTGTTAAATGACTGAAATGTGCAAGCAATTGTCCCTTTTATGATTTATAGTTCATTTTAAACAGTTTGCCACATCAGGAATAATATACCAAGCAGATGTTGTGATCATGACTAAATCAACAAGATAATAATCCACAGTCAATGATAAAACATCCATAGATCATACAACATCATCATAGTAATAAACATCATATACCATCTGAAACACTGCTGCAATACATCTCTAAGCACTGAACTGAAACTGTATGGGATAAAGGGTCACATCGGTCATCAAATCTGAACTCTCAAGGGTCAGCCTTGACACAAGGTCTAACATAAGTCTGAATAATACACTGCTCTGATCATGAGTGATCACAAAATATACAATCATCATAGCCATGCTCTAAATAATGGAAGCTCTGGAATGTGCAGATATCTGCTAAACAAGAATAGTAGCCCTGCTACTATGGTGTGATAACAGTTCCGTCGGCTCCCACAAGTGCAAGTGGCCATTGTGGACATGTCCACGGTGGCCACGCATGCCCGAGAGTCTTCGGAAGACAGATGACCCCCTTGAGCGAAATTGGCATGGTCTTCACTGAGCAAAACCCTAGCTCTAGAGATGGCACATTGGAACCGTTTCTAGGGGTTTGCGGCACACTGTGGGGGGTCCCCTAGCTGAAATCCGGCGTCCCAGATCCACCGGAATAGATGGATTTGTGACTGGAGCCACGATTTGGGTGCTATGGGCATCTTGGTTCGGCACCCCGAGGACATTCGGGGACACTTTGAGGATTTTCTCTAGGGGCATGAAACCCAAGCTAGCGAGCGGACTTAGGTTCCGTCGGCTCCCATAGGTGCGTATGGCCATTGCAGATGTGTCCACGGTGGCCACGCATTCCTGAGAGTCTTCGGACGAGAAATGACCCCCTTGAGTGAGATTCGAATGGTAAGTCAATTAAATTACATGCCTACCTAATATTATAGTGGTAAGTCCTCTTTGACAAGACTTTCCCCGCATTTGAATTGCCAATTGTGAATGGCTCATAAGGTTTCAAATTATTAACATTCAATATTAAGAAAATGCGCATTCATATGTAGATTTTCCTCAACGTTCATATAGCCACCCCATAATAATAGTATTGGTTTTCCTTGTTAATAGCTACTAGTAAGCATTTGGCGAGGATTTGGCGAGCATTTCATTCCAGGCCGAGCTATTCCATTCATTGCCGAGGCGTTTGAGGCCGAAAAGGATCTGGTAAGCATTGGTTTTTCAAAAGTGGTTCAGAGGCTCTTGCATCTTCACTCTATTCCATTACTTGACTCTCGGCCAGTAGCTTGCGTCTCTTGGGAAGTTACTCCATACTGCTGGGGAAGAGAAGATAGGAGACCATGCTCAGAAGGATTTGGCGAGCATTTCATTCCAGGCTGAGCTATTCCATTCATTACCGAGGCATTTGAGGCTGAAAAGGATCTGGTAAGCATTCATTTTTCAAAAGTGGTTCAAAGGCTCTTGCATCTTGGAAGTGACTAAGAGTATCTTGCAGTGTGATAAGTATGGCCTTATCCTTAGGCCTTTCACGAATTTGAGGCCAACTGTAACAATAGAGGAGAAACCTGAGCTATTTCTCTAGGTCATGGGTTTGATTGTTCTAGAAATACAAGGAATTGTATTGGCATAGTATTGAAGAAAAATAATTCGTCATGATTCAAGTGACCCGGGCCATGTGACTCTATTCTTTATTTTCATGTCCTCTTATACTGAATTGGGTTTTTATTTTTATTTTTTTAATGACAGGTTTTACCGACAGGATTCTACTGTGAATTGTGTTTGGTAATAAAGGATTTTACTGTGGATTGTGTTTGGTGAAATTTATGGAGACCCCCAAGGAACATATTGAAAAGATCAGGAAAGACAAGTTCTGTGTTGGGGAAAAAGAAAATCCACTTACAGAAGATTTACATCAAGCAGTTAAACAATTATATGCTGAATTATACACTAGGGACATGCATTTTCTGAAGGAGCTGATTCAGGTAATTACTGAGTTACAATTTTAGTAGTCATTTTATAATCTTATAAGTTTTATCTGTTTTCATGGTAAGATTAGTGTTTTGTTTTGGGTGCAGAATGCAGAGGACAATGACTATGAACCACACGTGGAACCTTCGTTGGAATTTGTCATTACAACTGAAGATGTCACTGGCGTAGGCGCTCCTGTGACCTTGATAGCTTTTAACAATGAGAAGGGATTTCGGAAACATAATATTGATTCTATATGCAGCGTGGGACCATCCACCAAAAAGAATAGCAGGGAAGGTGGTTATATTGGAGAAAAAGGTATAAAACGAACCATAGATTGACGACCGTGGCTCAAATCAACAAACCGTCGACTCTGTTGGATTCAAAATATCAAGATAGTGCTAGGGGTGCCCCTATCCACCGGTCCCATGGCCTAGGTGTCATCTTGTAGGTCCATTTTTCAAACTAAGGTTTTGCTCAGTAAGGGAATGTGCAATTTTTGCACACGGTGGTCAACTTTGCAAAATCATCCACCGGACACTTATGGCTAGCTTTCGCATCCGGAACCTTCCTAGACACACTTGCAAGACTCCCTGGAACCCGGTTTTGTTGCACGCTCGTCATTCTATGCCCTCTGAAGGTATCTAGCAGGTGTCCCTGTAGGCCTTTTGAATGCAAGACAGAAAGAGCCATAGATTGACGACCGTGGCTCGGATCGACAAACCGTCATCTCTGTTGGATTCAGGACATCGGGATAATGCTATGGGTGCCCCTCTCCTCCGTTCCCATGGACCAGGTGTCACCTTGTAGGTCCATTTTGGAAACTAGGGTTTTACTCAGTAAGGGAGTGTGCAATTTTTGCCCACGGGGTTCAACTTTGCAAAATCATCCAGCGGGAACTTATGGCTAACGTTCCCAGCCATACCCTTCCTAGACACACTTGCAGGACTCCCCGGAACCCAGTTTTGTTTCACAGTTGGAATTCTATGCCCCCGTAGGTATCCAGTAGGTGTCCATGAAGGCCTTTTGGATGTGAGATAGAATGAGCCATAAAATGACGACCGTGGCTCAGATCGACAAAGAGTCAACTCTATTGGATTCAGGACATCGAGATAGTGCTAGGGGTGCCCCTTTCCTCCCGTCCCATGGCCCAAGTGTCACTTTGTAGGTCCATTTTGGAAACTAGGGTTTTTCTTAGTAAGGGAGTGTGCAATTTTTGCACACGGGGGTCAACTTTGCAAAATGATCCACTTGGCACTTATGGCTAGCATTCCTAGCCAGAAAATTCCTAGACACATTTGCAGGACTCCCCAGATCCGGTTTTGTTACACGGTTGGAATTCTATGCCCCGGTAGGTATCCAACAGGTGTCCCTAAAGGCCTTTTGGATGCGAGATGGAACGAGCCATAGAATGATGACCATGGCTCGGATCAACAAATTGTCCACTCCATTGGATTCAGGATTTTGGGATAGTGCTACGGGTTCCCTTCTCCTCCTGTCCCATGGACCAGGTGTCATCTTGTAGGTCCACTTTGGAAATTAGGGTTTTGCTCAGTAAGGGAGTGTGCAATTTTTGCACATAGGGGTAAACTTTGCAAAATCATCCACTGGGCACTTATGGCTAGCGTTCCCAGCCAGAACCTTCCTAAACACACTTGCAGGACTCCCCGGAACCCGTTTTTGTTGCACGGTTGGAATTCTATGCCCCCGGTAGGTATCCAACAGGTGTCCTTGAAGGCCTTTTGGATGGAATATAGAACGAGCCATAGAATTATGACCTTGGCTCAGATAGACAAACCGTTGAATCTGTTGGATTCAGGACGTCGGGATAGTGCTAGGGGTTCCCCTCTCCTCTGGTCTTATGGACCAGGTGTCATCTTGTAGGTCCATTTTGAAAACTAGGGTTTCGCTCAGTAAGGGAGTGTGCAATTTTTGCACACGGGGGTCAACTTTGCAAAATAATCCATCGGGCACTTATGGCTAGCATTCCCAGCCGGAACCTTCCTAGACACACTTGCAGGACTCCCCAAAACCTAGTTTTGTTGCACGGTTGGAATTCTATGCCCCCGGTAGGTATCCAACAGGTGTCCCTGAAGGCCTTTTGGATGCGAGACAGAACGAGCCATAGAAATACGACCATGGCTCGGATCAACAAACCGTCGACTCCGTTGGATTCAGTACATTGGGATAGTTCCAAGGGAGCCCCTCTCCTCCGGTCCGATGGCCCAGATGTCATCCTGTAGGTCCATTTTGGAAACTAGGGTTTTGCTAAGTAAGGGAGTGTGCAATTTTTGCAAACAGGGATCAAATTTGAAAAATCATCCACCGGACACTTATGGCTAGCATTCCTAGCCAGAACCTTCCTATACACACTTGCAGGACTCCCCGGAACCCGGTTTTGTTGCACGATTGGAATTCTATGCCCTCGGTAGGTATCCAGTAGGTGTCCCTGAAGGCCTTTTGGATGCGAGACGGAATGAGCCATAGAATGAAGATCGTGGCGCGGATCAACAAACCGTTGAATCCGTTGGATTCAGGACATCGGGATAGTGCTAGGGGATCCCCTCTTCTCCGGTCCCATGGACCAGGTGTCATCTTGTAGGTACATTTTGGAAACTAGGGTTTTGCTCAGTAAGGGAGTGTGCAATTTTTGCACACGGGGTTCAACTTTGCAAAATCATCCACTGGGAACTTATGGCTAGCATTCTGAGCCGGAACCTTCCTAGACACACTTGCAAGACTCCCTAGAACCCACTTTTGTTGCACGGTTGGAATTCTATGCCCCCGGTAGGTATCCAACAGGTGTCCCTGAAGCCTTTTGGATGCGAGACAGAACCAGCCATAGAATGACGACCGTGGCTCGGATCGACAAACCGTCGACTCCGTTGGATTCAGGACGTCGGGATAGTGCTAGGGATGCCCATCTCCTCCAGTCCCATGGCCCAGGTGTAATCTTGTAGGTCCATTTTGGAAAATAGGGTTTTGCTCAACAAGGGAGTGTGCAATTTTTGCACATTGGGGTTAAATTTGCAAAATCATCGACCAAGCACTTATGGCTAGATGTTGATGAGGAACCTAAAGATGACAATGATGATGAAGATGATGATGCTGGTGATGATGATGAAGATGTTGATGATGATGGTGATGGTGATGAAGATGATGATGAAGAAGATGATGATGATGGAGATGTTGATGAGGAGCTTATAGATGACAATGATGATGAAGGGTTTTTCTCAGTAAATTTATCAAGCTTTTGAGTTTCATGATAGTGGCACCATTGTGGAGAGGGTGAAGAGGTAGTGTTAATTGTAGGGAGATTAGGACATATTGGAGGAAGTATCTAAAGGGTACAGAGGGTTTAGTGCTAGGGTTTGGGTGAGGGTTAGGGTTAGAGTTAGAGTTATAAAAGGAAATTCAATTAGGTCATTTCTCTAATGTACATTTTATATTAATGGTATGGCTTGGTCTAAGGTGGTTCTCTCAAATAGCTATTTCATTATGAAATATTTAACAAGACATGAATTAAATTTAAGATAAGTGTTTCTTTAGAATCCTAAATTTAGTCAGAGATTAGTACAAACCTCTATGTATTGTTGTATACTTTGTCTATAGTCCTATCACAATTGGAACCACCTATTTATTAAGTTTGATTCATAACCTAGAGGATAAAAATTGTCTTTTCAAAGCCTAACACAATGCATCCCATGTAGTGTGTCATGGTGAAGATCACTAGTGGATTGTTCCTCATTGAATTTGGTGTAGATATTTGTAGTGTGGGACTGGCATAGGCTTGGACAAGTCCCTCTAAGTGGTTATCTATAGGAATCAAGCATCAATCTTCAACCATAAATGAGTATGTTTTAAAATAAATTGTTAGGATACATATCTAAGAGTCTAGAAGATCTCTATGCAATTTTCCACCAAATTTGGTCAAGGAGATTCTAGTATCTAGTTAGAATATATTAGTGGAAACCCTAGGTTGATGACACAATGCTTTGGTAAGGGAAAAAACAAAAAATCTAGCTATATTTGGGTGAGCATTGAGCATGGGGATCCAAATCTATGAATATGTGTATTGTTAAATATAATTTTGTTGGGTGAAGCCAATAACCAACATAATATAAGAGTTTTTTGGGTTGGGGATATACCTCAAGGTACCCAAAGCATGAAAAAAGTTTGGGTGGGCACAAAACCAAGAGAACAAAAAATGTTGAAGAGGACATGTGGGGTGGGAGGTCGACCTCCAAAAACTCAAGCATTTAAATCAGTGAGGTAGGTCTAAAGCAACTTCTCTCATACCAAATGAGAGAAGTGGTAGGTAGGTCACTAGGTCACTAAAGCAACTTCTCTCATACCAAATGAGGTAGGTCTAAAGCAACTTGTTTTGTGGAGTGGTGTTGCATTTTGAAGTTCCCTTGGTCATTGTGTTCTAGTTGCATTGTTGGTTTTGGCTATTTGTTCCCAATGTTAGGAGGTTTTCTTGTTTTTTCTTTAACTTGTGTGTAGAGCTCTAGGCATCAATGGTTGTTGGGTGTATCCCTAGTGGTTCTATTCACGTTTACTTCCAAAGTGCTTGGCCACAATAAATGCAATATGTTATCCTTCAGTGGTTGTGCTTTGGTCACCATGGTGGTTTTCACTCAGTGATCCTCGTGTTTGAAGTTCTTCCTCTATTTTAAGAGGATTAGGCATCAATTGTTGGTGGTTGCATCCTCACTAATTTTTTTCTCATTGCCCTTCGATTTTGGTTCTTTATATTGTGGGGTCACTTGTGTTTTCGAGGACTACATTGATGGTTTTGGAGGACTTGTTCCATGGCCATTGTATTGTTTTTGTTGTCAATTGTTGTTCACATTGTGATATTGCCTCTAAATCAGTGCATGGAAGGGCCCCTGTGTGTTTTTTCTGATAACTTTGTGGTTCATGTTGCTTGTGCTGTGAGTGGTTGTGAAACATGCAAGTAAGGGAGTCAATATATAGTGTTTAGTGCTTCTTTTTTATCTCAAGGTTCCTTGTTATGTAAGGATTAATAAAACAACTTATACTATAATTTATCTAAAGTGAATTTATTTAGAATTATTGGACACCAAATGACCATTAAATAAAGGCATGCAAGGATCACAAGATCAAAGCATACATCACTCATCCACAACATTCCCATGGATTGTTGAGATCCATAATTTAGTCTTTACATGGTTTTCTACGTGTTTAACTCCGACACCCCAAAATGTATATGTTTTCCTCTTAATATAAGTTGTGAACATTGTGTTGTGGGACGTTATAGAGTGAAAAACACTAGAGTGCATTGATTACACATCCAAAATTACATCTTGTTTGAAATATTGGCCTTAATAATTGTTGTTGTTGCAATAAAAACCCTAAAATGGTGCTCTAGGTTTCATCCAAAATCGCCATGACATATATTTGAATCCAAATCATTATACGCATATATAGAACAAAACTCGAACAAAACTATATATAAATCCATGAGATAAAACCATAGTGGAACAAAACTTGAACAAATATATAAATTTTCAGGAAAATAGTGGAATATGGTTCCCAATGTACATACGATGGCAACTCGTGCCCTATACAAAATATGACAACTCGTGTCGTAGATCCAAAATACATGGCAACTAGTTCCCTATACAAAATCCGACAACTTGTGTCGTAGATCCAAAATACATGGCAGCCCGTGCCGTAGATACAAAGTACACGGCAACTGGTTCCCAAAGGTGCCACATCGTGGCTAATGTAGATAACATGGCGTGTCAAGCATTGTGACCACCCTGGTCACTCCCGGGTGCATCTCCAAAATCGATCTTTCTCTTCTTGGAGCTACTGCTACCTCAGGTCTTCTATCGTCTAGGAGAAGACCGTCTCTCCACGCTCTGAAACAAATGATATAAGGTACCATTAGTTTCAAGCATTTGTAACATTTAACACATTTATAAAATGAATGTACAATCCAAATCTTAAAAACTCACCGCTGATGCGGGCTGATGTGGGTGGGAGACGAGAGGCAGATGTCCTGTATCTGCTGAGCCTCTCAGCAATTCCACCCTACAACATTTACGACAATCATTTCATTGAAAAATAATAATTGCTTAAATTAATTTTGGTTAATGCATCAATTTTTTTTCATAAATTAACTTGATTCTCACCGTGAACACCTCCGACAATGGACATGGCTGGGCTTCTGGGCTAGCAGGTGGAGTAGTTGGCTGGACAACTGTTTGCAGGCAACAACCCTCTCAATTTTTTTTGCTTCATTGAATAAAATTGATCAGTTCTCTTCTATAAATTATCATAAAATTTATAGAGAAGTTCCTTCAGAATCTTTGATTCTGAAGGTACTCTTAAATAGAAGGTATTAATGATTAAAATAAGTTGATGAAATAATTTCAATTCAAGCTCACCATTTTTACAAATTGATTATTCTAAAAGCTGTTAAAATATGATCAATTTTCAATACTATTTTAAGTGATTATATTTATGGTCTGCTAGCTATTATCGTTCATTATTGATTATCATTGCTTGAATTTGATTCTATGATTCCTTATTTCATTTTTTGTTTCCATTTCTTTTAAGATATGATTTCTTATGATTAAGTATAGGTTAATATATATTTGCTTAGGGTTGATTAATTTTGTTGCATAAATCTTTCTGACCCTTCGTAAATATTCATATTATCCTTGTCATATGTAGATCATATTTTAATTTTTGTAAATAAATTAATTTAGTTTTGTAAATATGTTTAACTTCACATTCGATTTCATTTTGAATTATGAATATCGATCTTTGTGTTATGATCGAATGATGGATGGAAATTGGTTATGGTTTAAAAACTTATCTTGTGATAACCTTTGGTTGGTTAAGTTACATTGTATTCGTTTGACAAATTAAATGAGTATTTCACATGGTATAAACTTGTTTGTGCCACCGTGTATTAGCTTAACTTGAATGTTGGATTGAATCGTTATGAACTTAGCCTTGAAAGATGTGGTTTATGTTTTCATCGACCTAGGGTTTGATAATTTCATCGACTTCAGAAATCTATAAACCATAGTGTTTCATGATGCGAAATTTTCTATCACTTAGCTTCCACGTATGGTATTCTCCTGTCAAAATACTGTAATGATTTATTTGATGTGAAGGATGAATTGATATTTTGATGACATCTGTTCAATATACATTGTTTTAAAAGAATATTTGATCATCCAAATTTCATTCCATATCTATAATTGATTTGATTTTGTACGGGATAGTAACTCCAGGTTGTATCATTATGTTTCCTGTCTTTGCCTTTGGCAGTGAGGAATATCAGTCCTAAACTCAGGTCTAGGGTTTCATATGAGCCGAATGGAGACTTTCATTATGTCATTCACTTGGATACCAATACCATCTATATTCACGCATCCTTTCATTCCAAACCTCATTCAGAATCATAGTGAGGAAATGGCTCCTCTTTGTCGTTTTGAAGTATCAGGTCCGAAGATGCTTGAAGCAGACCCAGGGGTTGCTACTCTGTTTCGTAAGATAGGTTGGAGTTCGTTCATTGAGAAATTTGATGGACACCATAGTGAAATTACGAAGCAATTCGCTCTAAGTCTTCAAGAAGATGTAGCTCAGGTTGGAGGGTTTCGTTTTACTGTCAGCGAGGATTTAATTGCAAAGGCTACAAGTCTTCCCCAAGTAGGAGAACAATGGTTCAAGGGAGCAAAGTTTAATAAAGAAAGGTGTAAGTCACTCATGCTTCCTCTCTCGAAAGGTTCAGATTTATCTGTTGGGGTTTCAGCTAAATTCTTAAAACCAGAATGGAAAAGTTCGTATGAAGTTCTAGTTAGGTATGTGACCTGTGATGGCAGACTTTCTCATATTCACTATTATCATCTCCGCCTATTGTTAGCCTTAAAGGATTTCAAACTTAATTTACCTTTCTTTCTGCTTCGAAGTCTAAAAAAAATGGCACAAGCTGTGCAGACTACTGTAGGTGATTTCGATAGGAGTTTGTTCCATCATGGTTTGATTAAGATATTGGTCCAGCATCAATTATCTTTGGTTGGTAGGTCTTGGGGAGAATTATTGGCTGAAAATAAGTTAGGGTTAACCCAATATTGGCCGAATTTGTTGCCTAAAACTCGCAGGAAACGCAAAGCTTCATTAAATTTTGGTGATAATAATATCCCTAAGTCTATGATAAAGGATGTTGGGTTGCAGGGTAAGTCTTCACCTATGAATGTCGATAGCAGCTATGCTATTATCAATAAGCTTAACCATTTGAATACTGGAGTTGGTTTAGTTCTGTCGCCTGGATTTTTGGGCACATTATCAAATATGGATGAAAATTTAGAATATTTGGAAGGTTCTGGAATTGGGAAAACGTCAAACCTTGTTACCCCGAAAGCTATTGATAGTGTACACACATTTAAGAAACCTCAAGGTATGTCTACACAGAAGCTTGAAAAATTAGTAGAGGTCTGTTGTCGAGAAAATGACTCTAAGGAGAGGGGTTCTATGTCATTTGGTATGCGGCGTTTTACTTGTAGTATGGCTATGACTTCCACTCTAATTTCGATCCCCAAAACCCTACAACGGCCTGAAGAGTCCCCTTTGATTAGAATTGATAGTGAAGATGATCAAATTTATCCAAGTCGTAAAACTCCTCTGGGTAACAAAAAACAGAGTTCTGAAGTGGAACGTTCTGGGTCACCTACTAAGGACTTTGCTGATCAATCTTGTCCTATTGATTCTGCGATCCCTTCATTTGTTTATGATTCTTCATCTGCTAGAAGTGATGAGGGGTTTCAGTTAACTTTCAAACAAATCTTAAAAGATAAAATTGTTGAGTTGAAGGCAGAGTTAAAAGAAACATATACTAGTCAGTCAAGATTGAAAGATGAAAATAAATCTCTCAGAGAGGAATTATCATCCTGGGTTCATAAATGGCTAGAAATGAAGTCGAGAAAAGAAAGATACCAAAATGATAAGAAACTTACGAAGATGACCAATGAACAATTACTTGAACAAATTGAACATTAGAAACTTAAAATCCTTGAGCTTACGGCCAGACTATCAGAGTCAAGAAGAAAAGCTAGAGTATATGGTGCGACTTGAGTTACTTCTGGTAGCCGCCGTGTTTTCTATTTTGGATTCAGTAGGTAACAAAGTTTTTGATTAATATTCTTATATGATTTTATTGTTTTATTGTCTTCTTACATTTAATTCAGAATTGATGGGATTTGTATTTTTCTTGCACAAGTGGAGGTTTCTATAATTTTGAGCATTTAGGTGGAGAAGTTACATACCACGAGGATCAAAGTTTTTGGAAAAAGATGTTGCAGTTACATCTACTTTTGATTATCAAATTGGAGAGTGCGTGCCAGGTGTTACTTTGATCCATCTTTTCACATAAATCAGTTTTCATCATGAAGTTAGTTTAACAGCTGTTCATCTTCGGGATGTTCAAGTTAAATGTAATAGAAAGATTTTGATTATCATCTATTAAAATTCCTAACAGCTGTTAGAGAGTTGGAATCTATTTTTAGGTGTAGGTTAGACAAACCTGGAGGAGGTTATTGGAATCCTATTGTATTTAAGTGATAAACAATTACAGGTTTAGGGTCGATGGAGTTCTGGAGAAAAACTTATTGAAATATTATACAATTTCTAGTTTGATTGCTCTACTGGAGTTTTATCTTCGTGGATGATTGTGACTGAATTTCTCAAACTGGTATCTTTGTTTGGCTACCATTTTCTAAAACTTAAATACATATTTCGATATACAAATTTCTCGTTTTATACTTATGCAATTGTACTGTGATATAATTGTATAGATTATCTAAAATTTACTCTATATGCACGATATTAATATTTGATTAAATATTACTGAATCTTTTACTCAATATGTTATTGGTAACTATGATTTAGTAGTAGTATATTTCATATTTATTTATGATAACATTTGTGTGTCTACAGTATTTTCATAAATGAATACAATCTTTTAATTCGAATATTTGGTATTGAATATTGATTATTGATTAATATATCATTATAGAAAAAATTAAAATAGTTTCTATTTTAATTTTTCTGTATTGTGCATATACAACAAAGCAATTCATGTGATAATCTCTTATGATATTTTTATTTAAGATATTATCATTTTTATTCTTTGTTATTTCAAATGATTAATTTAGTCTTCCAGGTTGTTCTCAGCTGAGATAGGTTAGAATAAAGTAGTTAAATAGTTTAGTTAAATTTTCAGATTAAATTTTTAGTAGTCCTTAGTTAGGTTTTCATTTAGATTATTTTGTTAAATTTTTCTCAAACAATCATTAGATCAAATATTCAAAACAAGAACAAAACATGAGACTTTATTTAGGAAAGCACATTAGGTTAGATTAAATTTAGAAACTAACTTTAGGATTCATTTTTTAAAACAGTAGATTAACTTAGGCTACATTTTTTTTGTTGAATTTTATAATTCTCCTTAAGAGAATAAACTCAACTGGTAGTAGGACCACAACCTACGAGGTATTGCCATCCCAAACACACCGGGAGCTACTCTAAGCTACTTGTGTGGGATTTATCTCCTTAAGTTGGTCAGGTTCAAAAAATCAGGCCAACAACAACCTGCTCCGATGCAGTCATGGGGGGGGCACATATGTAGATGCAGCAACTATGGGTTCAACCACAGTAGACACGTGGGCATATAATGGAATAGTGGCGGGAAGTGGAGATGATATGGTGGAAGAAGACATGGTGGTATGGGGTGGAGGAGGATGTCTTGGACGATGAACCCCTATTGGTTGTACGATAGGGGGTATCGACCCAAAAGGGATAGGGGGGATGTTCATGTACCCACCTGCTGACCCAATGCAAGGCAGGAAACATGATGCCAAACTCGGGGCTTTACATGATCTCAGCCCAATACTGGATTCATATAATTAATAAGTGGGTGTGCAGATGTAAACAATCAATTATGCACAACGGAAACACTATCCACACAATCTTCATATGCATTCAAGATTGCAGGCATTAATAAAAGCATTTCATAAATAAATACATAGACAGAAACATTTATCTTCATTTCAATTGTCCCAAGCAACTATCTATGTCGCTGCAACGTTCCACCCAACCGTAGGCTCTTTGACAGCTTATACTGAGTCCGTCCGAAGGCCACCCCCGAGCTGGGCATGATTCTCACAAGGAAAAAGGGGACATTCACGCTCACACACAGTCTATTAACCATTTTATTTTAGCCAAGCCAGTCTAACTGGGTTTATCAGGCTGCACTTGCACAATGGATGCTCATTCCCAATCTCAAGCCAGAACCAGGGATTACCCATCACCCATGCCCATCATACTCTTCTTTCTCACAGCAAAAACGATTATTGACAGGGTTACACATTTACAACAGAGGTGTTCACAAAACAGGGTCCACATTGGTTCTCCCAACTCGTGGTTCACCCAAATGAACTGTGGAATTTTGATTTCAACCCCAGGGAGCAAAACCGATTTCTCTCCACTGGTTAGGATCCCTTCCAATGGCCTAAACGACCCCCAGGAAGACCCAAAACGTTCTGCTCTCTTTCCCCACGGGTAACCAACACAAAAACGCCCCTTCCCAGCTAAAAGATGAAGGGAGACACAGAAAAATGAGGGAGGAAAACGCCCAGGCAGCTTGAGCTGCGTGAGAGAGCAAGGCCATGGTGAAAAAATGGCTTAGGCAGCCATTTCGTGGCTCTATTCTTGCCCAAAAAGACCAACACGTTTTTCCATGAAGGGTGGCTTTCCCATACCCGATTTTGGACAGCCATACCTTCCCATTCCCAAGGCAATAACTTCCCCAACCAACTCTTGGGAGAAATCAATGGTTGGGTACAAAAGTCAACATGGGTAGTTGAGGGTTTGATGGGTTCCCTCATTGACACTTGGCTTGACTCTATTGGCTCAAGGGTTTGAATGTTTTCCCTCCCAATTCCTTGTGAAATCATGCCCCCATCTCTTTGTTGCATTGCATAGCTAGTTGTGGGTATTTTTTTATTAAAATGCATATTACATGCTATTTGAATTTCCACTGTGCATTGCTAGCACGCAAACCATATGCATCACGAAATCGATGGCGGGGCCTTGGCCTTGAGCTCCTCACCATGATTTCCTAACAATATTACATCATTTATAGTGTTAATGCCATGGGGCCAAACTGGGGACATTACAATGTTGAGGTGTGGTCAATGGGGGGGCGGTATTGGATGGAGGGAGGAGGATGGATAGAAGGGAGGTTGTGGACGAAGAAGGGAAGCTGGATGGAAGGGGGGGCGTGGATGAATGGGGGAGAATGGATAGACGAAGGGGCATGGATGAATGGGGAAGGATGTATAGATGGGGGGCGTGGACGAATGGGGGAGGATGGACGGAGGGGCGAGTATGGATGGAGAGGGGAGGGTGGATGGAAGGGAGGGGGTGGATGGAGGGAGGGGTCTGGATGGAAGTAAGGAGGGCGAATCATGGGAGAGGGTGGAAACATAGGACTAAGGTGGCCTGCAGCTGTTGGTGGCCCCTGCATACAAATTTATAATATCAGAGTTTAGTAAACAAAAATCAAATTAAACCATAGTATGTCATAACATTTCAAATTAAAAGCATGCTTTTAACTACACATTGCACCTGTGTGTATGGAGATCTGCCGACCCATGGCAAAGATGGTTGGTCAGAGTACTTCGTGCATACCTATGGACACCAAAATGCATGCACATTATAAACATATTAAACAAGTAATTATTATGTCAATCAAAATATTAAAAAATATTGTACAAACTATCATCATGTATGTCATAAATATAAATACACAAAAATAGAAATGCCATAATTAATAACAATATTGTGTGGGGTACTGAAAATACCTCCATGTGAGGTGCCGCAATTTCAGTTGCAGCTTCCATTGCTGCATCCAGGTTGGGAGATGTTGTGTTCTCCCATGATGGCGTCTCGATTCTAAATATATGTACATTGAAATAATAGTTTAATTCAAGCACACATACTTTAAAATTACTTTACAAATTATCAAGTAATGATTGAAAACACATTAAAAAAAGTGCTAACCTGCTCCATATAGAAGCCCTCGATCGGGCCAGGGCAAGTGTGTCCGCAATGGGGAAAAATATGTGGCATTGTCTCCGTGGAACTAGAAGGCCCAACATGGATACCACTGGTCATAGGTCTACCTTGACTTTGTCCTAAAGGCCCTGCACCTGTGTCTCTATCAGGGTCAACCTGTCTCTCCACTGTAGTAGCTGCTACAAAGGTAGCATGTCTAAGCAGTCCTCGTACAACACTCCTCATTGCGCCCTCGATCTGGTCAAGTTTGTGGTGTAATTGAGGTGGTTGGGGAGAGGGGTTGGGATCGTGCCTAGGAGGTGGTGGCCCTCTCAGTGCGTTTCTCCTAGCAACAGGTCGATCTTGGGAAAAGCCACGCCCAACACCCTGGAAATCGGTTATGTCAAAGTAGTTGACATGTAAACCGAGCTGAAACTCAGCCACAATTGCTGAAGGAAGTACTATGGAACTGCCCTATTATTGCAGGGAGGTTTATCGTAAACCATGAACCACCTCTACATCCAATTGTCCCTCCATGGTTGGAAATGACACCAATCCTTGTAGACACGTGTCTTTCTAATCTCGGGTGATTGTTGTGTTCTTGGATCGATGAACATACTGTACAATTCGGCCTTTGTAATATTCAAATCTTTTATTTCCTCCTTGGAAATGCCCGTGGAATAATATTCTCGCATCCTAGCTCTATAATCAGTCATGTCAGTCGATTGGCGATGTGCATGGATGAGGGAGTCAATTGAACTCTCAATTGAGGTGGCAAGGGTCACTCGAGATGGTTCCCCAGTGTTTCTTAGATCTCGAGTCTGCACTCTCATTTCATTTATATAATAGTTCAATTCATCTTGGTCACCATTTGGTTGGGGGTTTTGATTTTCTTGGGCATTTGGATTTGGTTGAGGGTTTTCATTGGTTCCAGGATTAGTATTTTCTTGTGTTCCACCGGACTCCATGCTAATGTTTTGTTCATTCATTGTGTGGGTTTACAATCTGCAATTGAAAATTTCTTTATTGTTTTAATAATTTGGGAATAATTACAAATTTAAAAAACAAAAAACAATGAATTAAATGACAAAAACAATGAATAAAATGACAAAAAGAATGAAAATTACCTACCAATTCACTTGTTTACGAGTTGGTGGATGGATTTGGATGGTTGTGGAGTGCAATGAGTGACTTGGGTGGCTTGTAGCGACGCGCACGCGGAGAAGAAGTTGCGCTCGGCTGCAAATAGTGGAATGACAAACATTCTACCCTCCTTTTTTTATAATTTTTAACAGGAGCGTGTGTGTGCACCTGAGCGCGCACGTGCCAGTAACACGCATGCGCCATCAACGTGCATGCACCCCGGTTCGGTACCGAACCTAGATGCGCGTGCATGTTTCCTTAGGCGCGTTTGCGTGGTCATTTTCTTCCCGCTAGCGCGCCCCCATTGCAACACTTTTGGGGAGCATCTTTGTGAGCCCCCCCAAAGAGTAAATTTGTCTTTTCTTTTACGTATGGTAGTTAGCATATTTCTTTATTTAAAAATTCGAACTCTTAATTAGTTAATAATAATTTTAAATCTGAAAATAATATATATATATATATATATATATATGATGATGATTGATGTCCACTGAGACCAACTTTGGTCTATTAGACCTTAAGAAGGTTATTACTTGGTTTGCTTTAAACTTTTGTTCCTATGCTCAAAAATCTTGGTAACAAGCTTTCCAAGCTCAATACAGTTTTGGCAAGTTAGGAGGTTAGAAGGGTTTGTATTGTAGCAAATACTATGAAACTCATATATAATGTGGGTGTAAGCAGGGAACTCTAAGAGAAAGTCATTTTCATCTTCAGCGCTCATAGACTCACAAAGATGGAAAACCCTTTCCGCACATTGAGTTTTGGGAATAGACCAACGCCCTGTTTTGCTATGAAGCTCATGGGAGTTCGTTCTAATCTTGGCTATATTAATTTTATTCTTTGAACTAGTTACTATCGAGAGATATTTGTGATCTTCCAAATTAGGGTTAATGACCTCCTTATAGTATCTTAGTTTTATCTTAACCGCTGAATTTTCCTCGCACCACAATTTCTCTTTAAACTTAAAGGTAATAATATTTTTGACATTATCGATATTATGTAAAGTGTCATTTTCATCAATTCCCCTATGGTCTAACCAAGCCATCGTATCTTTACACCAACTCCGCTTGCGGCGTAGTTGGTTTTGACTTGAATTTACAACAATTTTAGGAAGTCTCTCGTTTCCCATGTTATTTATCTTGTGCTTGTACATCAGGTACCTAGTCATAGCCATGCTCTCGATGGGGGAAAGGCCCACTTCTACGAGGAGAATATGATAAGGCGTATTTCTTTTAATTTTAAGTTTATAAGTTATAAACCGCTTCTGGATTTGCTCAATATTTCTCCAAGATTCTCTAGAAATATTGCTAAAGCAGAGTAATCCGACTTCTAAATAAAATTCCACCGTAAATACGATAATGGCTCCATAAATAGGTAAATAGTAAATATAATTGATAAGATGAGATAAGATGATAATATGATGATGGCCCTGCCTTAAATATGGCCCATTTAATGTTGAGGAGACACCTCATTTCATAACCTAACTTTAGTTAACGTAATTATTAATTAGTTAATTATTATTTTATTTTATGTTCGTTACATTGCCACTCTCTTAGAAGGGCTTTGTCCTCAAAGCCTTATAATGTTGTTGCGTCGTTCTTTGCGAAGTCGTGGCTGATGAAACATGTCGATATGAACTGCTAAGTGTAGAGCATAACTTTCGATATTTGTATGGGTCAATCCATCCCAAGTTGATTTTTTGTTGATTGCTAGGATTCCCTACCGATCTGTTGTCAGGAGCTTTGATCACATTAGTACCACTATCTTTCGACATTTCCCACTTTTTTTTAGCATCTCGATTTTTATGGTTGGGTTGTCGATAGGGAATTTTCATAATGTTATTTTCTTTTACGAGTGTCGTCTTTTGAGCGTTGATCTGAGTTGGAAGTTGTATTTTTGTTTCTCGAGGTTTTAAGGTTTCGTTTTGTAACTTTTCCAACTTGCTTTCCAACTGCCTGTTATCATTTTGAAACTTCTTAATCACTTCTACTTGCGATTTCCTGTCATCTTCAGACTTCTTAAGTCGTTCCTTAAGATCTTCGTTATGAATTCTGATGCAACTATTTTCTTTCTGCTTGTCTAGAAGTTTTCCTTCAATGTCTTCCGTAGATTGATCTGCCTTCTGACTATTTTTCAACTTCTTAATTTTTGTGATTAGTGTTTTGTTATGATTTCTTAATCTAAAAATTTCTTCAGAATTGTTGGATATTGTTTTATTACTTTTTGTGATCTCCAGCTTGTGTGCCTTTTTAGAGTCGTCATTTTGTTGTTGAAGATTTTTTATCTGTTGTCGACATTGGTCGATCGTTGATTTTTTATCCTCAAATTTCTTTCGTATCTGCTTCAATTCTCCATCCTTGTCATTAATGACTTTGTTCAAGCGTATTATTTCTGCTTTGTAATCGTTTATTTCTTTCTTTATATCTTGATTTTTCAATCTCTGATTGAAATCGTTTTCGTTTTTTAATTCCTCAATTTGCGTAGATAATCTCTCAATACGGCTTTTTAGATAATGATTCTCTTGCTCTATAAATCTCTTAGACATATCCTGCGTCATCGTGTCAAATGATTTGTCCAATGCTACTTTTATTTTGGACCGCAATTCTGATTCAGAAATTGCCATAATTCATGGTTTAGGACGATAACTTGGTCTTCTTACCTCGGTCTTCTTTGTCGACAACGCTTCTCGACTTCTTGATAAGCCTTCCTTTACTTTGACTTCTTCAACGATAAATGATTGTCCTTGACTTGATTTCTTCGGTGATAAGTGTTCTTCGACTTCTTTGACAATAAGGAGTCTTGCTCAGACTTTGTCTTTAATGTCTTCTTTGACTTGGTCTTCTTTGATGATCACTGGTCTCGACTTTAATGATAATTAGTCTTCGTTGACTTGATTTCTTCAACAATGACGAGTCGTATTTTGACTTTGATTTCTTCGACGATAAATGGTCGATGACTTTGTCTTCTTTTCTTCGACAATAATAGACACCCAAAAGGTGTAATAACCCTTAATGTGGCCCCCCTTTGTAAAAGATATATCTTTAATTTCCTTCTTTTTGATCTTCCCCCCCTTTTTTTAACTTCAAATTTTCTTTCAATATTATTTTCTTTGGGAATTTTTCTTTTTTGGATTTTTCAACTATTAAAAGTAATAATAATAATAATAATTATAAAAATAATAATAATAATATTATAGTATTTTAATAGTACTAAAATTAATTGATAATTACTATTACTAAATAGTAATAATAGTTTTGTTGATTAAAATATTATAATTAATAATATTGTTTATAATATTATTATTATTATAACATTTTTTTTTAAAAATGGATAATTTTTTTTTGTGTAGGGCTCACGTGGAGCAGTCAGGAGGTGGCGGAGGGCGGGCAGGAGTGGTGGTGGAGGGAGAGGAGCATGGAGTAGGATGGGTGAGGGTAGCGTGGAGGATGCTGGACAAAGAGGAGGCTGGGAAACGACGACAGGAGCTGCGTAGGAAGGGTTGGTGGGAAGGCGAAGGAGGGCATGGATGTGTAGGTAGGAGCGATGGTGATGGGGCATGGCTGAGAGCGGGCAGTAGAGTGGAGGCGGGAGTGTATGGAGCGAATCCGCAGCGTGGGCTAGCGCGGGCAGTGTGGAGGAAGGGAGGTGCCACACTCTCGTGTAGAGGGAGGTCGCGGAGGATGGGGTAGGTCGAGGAAGATGAGAAGAGGAGATGGTGGTTCGTGGGAGGGAGGAAAAGGTTGTAGGAGGGAGGATTTTTCGTGGGAGTTGAACACGGTGGCACAGAAGCAGCGTTCAGGAGGGTGTGAGTGGTGCGTGGTGAGGGTGAGGAGGAGGGAGAAGAGGAGGGAGAGGTGCGAGTGTTGGTGGAAGCACTGTGTAGGGGACACTGGCTTAACGGAGAAGAGAGGGCATTGGCGCTTGAGTGGTATGGGGTTTCTTGAGCGCGAAGGTCGAGCAGAGATGAAGACAAGAGAACGAGGGAGAAGTAGTTAGGTGGTAGTGTGCAGGCTGACGTGGAGGACGGAAGTTAGGGAGGTATGGAGAAGATGGGAGGCTACGAAGGTGGAGGTCATGGTGGAAGGTTGCAGTGGAGTGCAGGAAGATGTGCGACAGGATGGGAGACGATATGGTAGTAGGCGGAGGGAGGAGGGTCAAGAGGGAGGAGTGAAGAGCGTGGACGTGAAGAGTGCAGACTCAGAGAAACTCTAAAAACCAAACTCAGAGAAACTCTGAAAATGACCAGACAAGGTCTGCAATTTTTTTTGGCCAAAGGCCGGATCAACCAACTTGACTCTGATACCAAATGAAGTGGAGTAATATGACTTCTAAATAAACTTCCACCGTAAATACGATAGTGGCTCCATAAATAGGTAAATAGTAAATATAATTGATAAGATGAGATAAGATGATAATATGATGATGGCCCTACCTTAAATATGGAACCTCATTTCATAACCTAACTTTAGTTAACCTAATTATTAATTAGTTAATTATTATTTTATTTTATGTTCATTACAGTTGCACCCCCATACTTCACAACCGTATAAGATAACAGGGATGACAAGAGTTTCAAAGAGGAACTTTTTTTTTTATCCCACATGACCAGGTTGGATGATTTACAATTATTTTCAAGACCAAAATAAGCTTTCCATCCTCCATTAATATTTTTGTCAATGCTATGGTTCCAATTGAGCTTGTGATGAATATGAATTCCAAGATATTTGTAAGAAGTCACTTCCTCCAATTTACTGTTATCATAAATAAAATTTGTGTAGGTGTCTTTCTTAGATTTTATAATCATAACTTTTGTCTTATCGGTTTTAACAGTCATACCCATGTTAGAGCAGAAATATTTGAGAATTCTTAATTGTTTATCGAGATCAAAGGGAAACCTTTCCATAAGAACAATATCATCAGCATAAAGAAGAAGGATGAATACTATCCTAGCTAAGATTTTGCTGACACAACCTACTTCTTCTAAACATCTTTTTAGTTTATCAATGTAAATGCCAAAAAGGGTAGGGGAGAGGGGGAAACCTTGTTTAACTCCAATATTACAGTTTATATACATTGAACAACCCTCATTATTCTTAAATTTGGAAATGACCCTTTCATATAACCTTATCGTACTGGAAGCTCTCAACTCAAAAGGAACATTAAGCTCCTCTAGCCTATTCTACGGGTTATTTCTAGGCACTGTATCAAAAGCTTTCCTAAAGTCCACAAAGCAACAAAAAAGGTCAAACTTATTATTACGAGATTCCTCTGGAATGATCCTAAGTGTAACGAGGTGGTCTGTGGTTGAACGATTCCTTCTAAAACCTGCTTGGCCTTTAGCCTGCTTACGTTCCATTTCTAGCCATTCATTGATCTTCTTTTCTAAGATAATACCTTATAACTTGGCTAGGAGAGGGCTAATCATAATGGTCTAATAATTAGAGGGGTTATTTTTATTGCCACTTTTGAAAATATGAATAATGAGGCTCTTATTCCAAGGTGTAGGGAACCCTTGCTTGACCACTAGATTAAAGAGCTTGTGGATGTGCGGGATGAGGACATGCCCCCCAATTTTTAAGATTTATGCTTGGTAGCCTTCAATGTCTTTGGATTTTCCATTTGTTAAGCGCTTAACCCTGAAATCTACGTCTTCTAATGAGAAAACTTCTTTCTTTATTAGAAGGGTTTGAATGTCATCTCTGATATACGGGGATTCGTAAATCTTTTTAAGATATGAATTCCAATATTTTAAAGTAATCTTATTATCTTCTTTTGTTTTGCGAGTTAGAATTTGCCTCCATAATTTCTTAGGATCCACCTTGGAGAAGTGTAAGAGATTTTCCTGTTGTTTACTAAGATAGTGCCTTTTTTTCTTTTAATTAGGGTTTTGTAGTGATTTATCTTGTCCATTTTTATCGATTCTGCAGTAGCTTGCTTAATTTATCTTCTCGCATTCTTACACTCTTGATCATACCAAGGGTTGGTTTTACTATTTCTATTTTTAACCGAGACTTCAATAGAGAACTTGCTAATGGAATAGGAGAGGGTTGTAGTAAAATTATGGTAGAGATTTTCTATATTCTCCATACTAGATAAATGAAACAAATCATTTTTAAATCTTTATCGAAAATCAGGTGCTTTTGGAAATGATATTTTTTCTCTTTGGTATCACTTTGCATGGAAATATTGAGAGTTATAATTAAATTCATGTGATCAGAGTTGGGCTCATGGTCATTTAAGATGTAGAAATCTATTAACTTGTTGCATAAAGGGATATCATAAATAACATAATCTACCACACTACTACCAAGCTCGTGAATACAAGTCATCCGGCTATAATTTGGCCATTTTGTTAGTCCATTGAAAATTATAAGCTCTTGAGTACTAGAAAAATTGACCAACTCATAACCGAATAAATTTTCACCTAGATCTTCATAACTTTTTTTGTACCTATTAGCTAGATCAAGGTCTTCGTCTAACCAAAGAGGATTAGGATTGGAATAATTGCTTAAAAGAATAGCTTGGTTACTCGAATTTCATGCATTGAATTCACCCATCAAAATGATATTGTATTCCTTACTTGGACTAGAAATATCATGTTCTAAACCATTATAAGGACAATTTTTATCTAACTTGTTTTTTTATAAAAGTTGGAATTAATAGGGGAAAAATAACAAATGGCTATGTAGGTTTTTTTTCATTAATGTATGTGATCTCTATCCAAATAAATTGGTTCTAAGGGTCTTTCTTATAAATCCTAACATGAGGGGACATGCTCTTCCTAGTGTAACAGGCTATACCCCCAATGCCTCTATGGCATGAACGTTTATTCCATATTAACCAAAGGACATATCCGTCTACATCAGGGACCTTGAATTCCTTGTTGTTATCACTTAGATTTTACCCTTTGGTTGTGGAAGGATAAACCCAAGGTAATTGTTTCAAACCAACCTTTAGGAGGGAAATTAGCCTTTTCCCTACCAGAGAGGTCTCTCTCAGAAATATGTAAATATCTAAAGATAATAAATAGGGTTTTTCAAAATAAGTATGTCGTTGAAATTCACACAAGAATCACTGGGCATGGAGTAAAAAATCAAGAAGTCTTTATACCAGCAGATAAACAACAATAAAGATTGTCACATAGGGAAGGTAGTTGTCACATTACAGTCAAAGCTTTTTGCAGGTGATTTAGAAAAGAAACATAGATAGTCCATCAATAATGGGCACTGTTTTAGATGAACCCACTATCAACTTTAGAGAAATAAATGGATACACAGACCCGATAAGTCAAGGCATACATATATGAATCTCAACTTATTATAAAATTTCATCTGAGTATAGAAGATAAAACATAATGGAAGATATAATGAAGGAAATTAAACATGAACATGTAAGAAGAGAAAAATACAGACTGCAACTCTGATCAACACATGAATCTCTCATTCTGTAAAAACACGTTATTCACTGTATGTCTCTTTTATATAAAAAATATATCAACTCGATACAAAATTCTTGTCTCTTAAAAGTTTCCAACCTTTTCAAAAATAACTTTCATTGTCTTTTATATAAAACTTCTTTGAAGAAAAACCTAACTGCTTCTTTTAACTAAAAACTGAGATAACTTAACTAAAACCTGCCAAGTGTCATTTGAGACAAATTCATAAAAATATTACAAATTTCTTTTGAATAATTTGTTTTTCAAGTCTCCATCTGATGTAAAATCCAACAGATACTTTTAAGTACGAAGTGTGTACTTTATTTTCCCAAATTTCTCTACGTTAGTCCACTGATCAGCAGTTGGAAGATCGTAGCCCGTCATCTTTTTTACCATAACTCTTATTTCAATATGATCTGCAAGGGAAATCTGTGGAAGTCTTTCAGCAATCAAAACCAACTTATTTAGAATTTCAAAGTCTTCTGCAATCTTTTCCATTAAAATCTTCCTTGTAAGTAAGTGATTCAAATGCTGAAATTTAACATGGTCCATTCTTATATCGAACAATAATTTCTTATATTCATCTTGGGGAATCAACTCCCGATTTTCATCCCAGAATGAAGGTAAACCTTTTTCAATCAATTTCTCAAACTGTCTTTTGAATCTTGCTACTTGTTTCTTCATGGCTCCATCTTTGGCTTCAACATTCTCAATGTGTGCATGCTTTCCTAAGATTCTCCTTTCCCATGTAATGACTGCAATCCGGTACTTAATACCCATAATCCTCATATCTTCTTCTGTTAAACTGTTCAAAAAGGTAATTGCAGTTTGTGCTGTCTCCTTGGGCTTCCTATTTAGATTCTCTTTGATTGCAGTACAACTTGTTAAAGCATCTCTAATCACTTTTTCCTTTATTCTTATGAAATCAAAATAAGATCTAAATTTTTCAGCTTCTTTTATGATCAAATCCAGCACCATGTGCTTACATCCTTGCATAGCTTCTTGCCCTGTCACTTGGTGTGTCAATTTTTTATTCGTTTCAATCAATTCTTTGTACTTTTCTTGTAAAGATTTCGTTTCTTCGTCTTTCTTCTCACCTTCTTCTTTTAACCTCTGAGTTTCTTCTTTTAATTCCTTAATCTCGACATCTTTCAAACTTACTTCAGAGATGGCATGTAGAATACTATCTGCACTATTCCCATCTTCAATCTGATCAGTACCCGTTTGTTGCTGGGCTAGATTTGACAATTTGTTTTTCAAATCTTCAACTTGACTTTTCAAACTTGTTTTTCTTTTTCCCAACTAGCTTCCTTTTCAACCAATTTTAATAATCTAGTTGTGAGATTATTTACTTCTTTAGATAAATCTTCTTTTTCATGCTCTAATTTTTTCAATTTAGGTCCTTGAATAAGCTGGGTGTCCGTGATTTTCAACCTCTTTCTCAACTTTTAGATTAATTTTTCTTTCTCTTTCAACAAATTTTTCCCTGCATTTCCTTCAGTGCCACTCCCAACCAAATCCATTTGCAACTTATTGATTTGCTATTGGCGGGATTTGTTTTCTATATTTTCTTGCTTTAATTGATTATTCAACTTATCTACAACAATCCTCACTTTTTCAACCTCCAAAGTTGCTTCCAAAAAATCAGCATATATCACCTCCCCTGTCTGCCTGTGTAAAAGAATTTTATCAGGTGCAGTGATATTCTTCAAATTGAATTTCATTTATGTAACTTTATCAGTTGATGATATTGCCAAATTCAATGTATTTTCTTTTACATCATGACTAGTAACCAAATTAATATCTGACTTAGCAAAGCTTCTAACTTTAGGAAATAATTAGAATGTATGCTGAGATGAAGCCTCCTTGTCTTGGTTATACTTGCTAAACATATCCATATATTTTGAAATTTATTAACATCTCCCGCTTATGTAGCCTCTTGAAATGTATACTCTTGTATTCGGACTTCTGGTACTTCCTCATCTGTAAGTAATAGCAAATCTTGTTGTTCATCTAACTTTGATTTTTTCGCTTTTTCTTGTTCTCCACTCTCTGAATCAACTGCATCTTGAAAACTTCTTTTTCCTCCAATAACTGCAGTGCTCGTTGAAGTCTCTGCTTCTCCTGTACAATCTGTCAACACCAGTTCTCCTCCTTGTAGACTTATATTTTCTTTGCTTTCGTATTGTATCCAGTTTTCTTTTTCCAACATTCCTTCCACTTCTTGATGAAGGAAAGCTTTAGTATGATTTAACTACCACCTTTTCAATATGACATGAAAAGGATCATAATCGATAGCCACTTCCTTTTTGAAATTCATTTCCTCTAGCAATTTCTCTATGTACAAGATAACATATTTATTTTTTACAGTAAATGGACCTACTGTAAAAGGATACTTGATATTGGTGGCTTTCTTAAAAAATAAAAAATTATTATCTTCTACAATCAATTTCTGTCTAACAAACTCAAGGGCAAAGACCCTTAATGTCAAAAATGCTGGTAATATGTACGGTTGATGCTTGAAACCATACAGTCTAAGAACAGTATTGTCTTTCAACAAAAACCAATCTCCCACAGCCAATTCAGTATTCAACTGCATCAATGTCTTCATTTCAGGCAACACTCTGGGTAGCCTTTCTCCAAAAATCATGTTGTATATCTCTGATAACATGTAATTCATATAATTGAACATATTATCCTCCACTGGATTTGTGAAAATTATCTTCGAAAAAAGTATTTCTTCTCGACTGGCGAACATAACCATCTTCATGAGATGGGATTGAAACCTAAACTGCCTTAGGGTATGAAAATTTGCCATCTGCAAATGAATCCTTTCAGCTAAAAATTCTTCAAACTTAAGACGGGGTATTTGACTACCTTCAGCTTCAGGTGAACTGATGTTCATTCTAAACAACAAACTTAATTGAAGCTCAGTCACCCATGCATCTGTATCAAGACCTAAAAACAAAGCCAAAAGGGAAAGGACGAGCTGGGTATTCTCATTGAAAAGACTGACATCTAAAGGATAAGGAGTTTCAGTGATTTCCAAATCTGGTTTAAGGAAGGAGGCCATGAAAATCTGCTTAGTCTCAGGTGACGACTAGTGAAATAGGTCAATAATTGACCTTTTAGAAAAACTCTCAGGTTCAGGTATTTCGGACATAGGGAATTCTAATGCATCTCACACGAGCAGGGGTTCTATCCGACAAACAATTCTATTTTTTGCAGCATTCATAACAGTTCGCTCGGCTTCGGAGTAATTTGATGCACACCATGACACAAACTATGGGAATCAAACAATTTGGTCAGGGAAAAATGACAACAGGGATGACTGATTAACTCTGTGCACATCCATACCTCCTTCCAACAAATTCTTCAATCTCATCTTAATTTACACCACTGATAACCTAAGGGGGGTATAAAAAATGTCCCTATCTCTATCCTCCACAACATCTTTAACCTTAACTTCGTCTACATCATGGACAGTTTCCATTCTTACTCCTTGTAAACAAACTTAAAATATTATTAGTTTGAAGTTATAAGGGCCTACCTGTCGCTAACAACCATGTGCTTCGTCCTGCTCTATCACTTTCTGTTGTGACCACTTGTTTGGAACCTTCTAGCACTGACAATGCAAAAGACAAATGTCAACTTTCTCGGGTTTCTTTGCTATATATAACCCACTTTCTTTATCTTCCAGGCATCTTTTCGGGCACTTATCTTTCCCAACCGTTGATCTCACATGCCATAATCTAGACCCTCGGATTTCATGTCCTTTTCGCCACTTGATAAATTCTTTCTTCCTGTCGTCCAATCATTTTCATCTCTCAAATCTCAACCATTGGATCTTAGTGGTAATCATACAAAATACAACTTCGCGACTCAGGAGGTGGTTTTTGAAACTAGCTCGATAAAAATCAAACTAATCCGATGTTTCCACGTTTCTAGCGGTTTTCCTTTTCGCATCTGCTACCTCTTCTATCTGTCATGCATCTTCCCAATGCGTCAATCATCTAGGACCGTCGATTTGCACCTACTACGCATCTACGGTGGAGATTTGCAAAATGTTTAACCTTTCAACCATTCCCACTGGTGGGCTCCATATCACTATCATTCACAGACCTCTAAATTTCATCACCGTTGATTTAATTTACCTGCAATCCGAGCCATTGATTCACTTGAGATTTGCACTATGATTAAATCTTTTATACTAAGCCATAGGATCTTCTATCATAAATATGGACCATTGATTTTCTACAACCCTTTCATCAGCCATAGTGGTTTCGTGTGGTATCAAAATGGTTTTATATACCGCTTTCCTCATGTGCAGAGCGCCCTATTGTTGCCACCTGTCCACTAGTATTGCTTTTCACAACCGCTTTTACAGTTATTCTCCGTGCATGTTGATAATGAGACAACAAACAAGGACCATAGATCCCCTTCTTGCACCAGATCAATGGTGCCCTCCTGCACAACGGTTAATGCTTCTAATATTTACTTTAGGACTTTAGTTTTTGGTCCCTTTTTGCTCATTTTGGTTGAATTTTTTGCACATTTTCTTTTGGAATTTATTTAGTTTTCTCTTTAATGTCCCCCTTCATAACCTTTGATCACCTCCTAGCTCCATAAACCATGAAAACAATCATATTTTAGTTCTTCTCAAGGAATTTTCAAAACATATCTTTACTAATACATCATTATTCACACTGTGAAAACTAGGTGCTAACACTCGTCCTCCCAAGTTTCATCCAATAATATAATATCATTTTCACTCGGGATACAACTTAACTTGGGGCCTTTGCTCCACGGAAAGCCTTGATAGTCCCAAGAGAGGATCGAGAGTGTCTCAAATTTCTATTTATTACTATTTTGGTTGCTATCTTGAATAACAACTTTCATGTTTCTAATTAATGCCCATTTTCCCTCCTTCCTAGCTTCTTTTACCTTTGGACCTTCTTTCTTAGTTCGGCTTGATCCTCTGGAATGAGGTCTTCATTTATAAATATTCTCGATCCTTTTAAACTTGAGGTCTTACTAAGTATGTCATAATTTTGTTCGGTAGAGCTAACCTTAACCTATATTAGTCTTTCTTTATTCTTAATTAATTTCCCTAACCTTGTTGCTTCGGTGAGACCGATAGTTTCAATTTGAAATCTATTGTGAAGTTATGTCTTGACAATGGCTAATGTATCCTCTTCTACTTCATATTTTAAACCAAAAATTATGAGGTTCAAAGATCTTTTGTTACACTCATGGTTTAAAGCTATAAATTTATTCATTTCCTCTTTAATGGGCTTGATATCTAATTTACCTTCTATATTATTTAGGTTTAGGTTGTGATTTACTTTTTCCTCTAACTCTTTAATCCTATCTTTTGACTTAATATTTTCTACCGTAGGTGCATCCCCTTGTTTGGGTGTTTTTTTTGTTTCCATTGCATGTAGTCTGATCTCCATTGTCTCTACCTTGTTCTCTAATTTTTTTTAGATCTCTTCTTGAAATGATGTAAATTTATTATCGAGCATTGATTTTAACTCTGTATGGAGTTTAGCTTCTCTTTCTTCCCTACGTTTCTCTAAGGATTCTATATATTTATAAAGTTTAGTCTCTCCTTCTTCCCTACGACTCCATATATTCATATAGGCTCTGTAGGGTAACTGTGCTAGGTCTTCCTTTAACAGTTTTGGTAAATGTGGTAGAAGAAAGTGGAGAGGGAAGGAATGTATGCACCTGAATTAGAGATCACAAATTCACAAATGATTGATTGATGAAGATGCCCTAGCGGCAGATGATAATTTACTTTAACTTTCACAACAAACATTCACCGAGGGTTTTCACCTTAGAGCTTCACCGAATGTTTCACCACAAGTTTCACCAAGGGTTCTTTTCACTGAATGTTTCACCGCATAATGCCCATAAAGTTTACTGAAGGTTTTCACGGCATAATTCAAGAGAAAAGAAACACCGAGCATATACTTTGCAAACTTTGCAGAGTAAACTTTTAACTTCGTAGAACACTAGCTTCGTGGAACATTAACTACGCAGAAATTAACTTCGCGTAAATTAAATGAAGTTTACTTCAAAGTTACTCGGCGTTAAAATAGAACTTTTACCATCGTGAAATATTTGGAAATCTTGATTTATTTTACAAACTGTAATTGTAAACAATATTCACACAAGTAAATCTGGAGAAGATGTGCGGCATGTAATATTCAACATTCTTGAGAATGGATCAACTTCGTGGCATTACACAAAGGTGAAATTTACTTCGATCTTTCACCTTTTACAGAGCTTGGGCTCTTAATGCATATCGCAACTATGAGCTTGGGATCATAAGCACATCAGGAACCTTTTCTTCTTCTCCTTTCTCTCTTGCTCTCTCTTGCTCTCTTTCTTTGTTCCTCTGTGTGTGTTTTTCATTTCTTCTTCTTCTACATATACACAGACTTGATTTCGCTTCACCTGGAAGCTACCGGGCTACATTAAAGATTGTAGTTAATTTCTACCTAAGAATTTTGACTTGCGGAATACAAACGCGTATGGATAAATACGAGGAAGTGTGCACGAATCCTTTTGACAGACTGACTGGCTGTTTGACATCTCTGCAACTTTGCGAACTGACAAAACGACTGACTCAGTGACTGACAGAGCTGGCGCAAACTAGATACGCAATCAACTCATAATTACATTTTCCCAACAAATGTCCAGAACTTCACCGCAATTTTACCGATGGTTTAGCCTCAAATATTAACTTTCAGTGAAGAGCTTCACCGAGGATTTCTCACCACGGAGATTCACCAAGGGTTTTTCACGGCATAATGTCCAGAACTCTTCCAAATTCTTTTTCATTTAATCAATATATATATATATATATATATATATATATATGATTAAAATAAATCTACCCTAATCAGCAAGCCAATGAATCGGAAAGGCCTCAGGGGGACCTCGGAGAACCTCCTACTTGCGGGGAGTCAATGGATATGGACCTAGTCGGAGTATCCTCCACAGGTGGCCAGAGACGCCCACATGAATCTGATAACTCAGATAGTGACAAAGAAGCAGAATTAGCTCGCTCTCGAGGTATTCTTGAAAGCTCCGAGCACTAGCTAACCATAACTCCCATCATGTCAGCTCTTATCAATCGTCAGGATGGATTGATGTAAGGAAAAAGAAAAAAATCCCAAATTGTCATTGCATGGATAACACCCTCTTGGAAGGGAATGTCATTGAGTTTTAAACTAGTTTAACTTAGAAGCTTGCAAGTGGCAAGGAAAGTTTTCTCATGGTTAACCCTATTTACAACTATATGTACCCTATTTTTTATTAATAGAAAGTTTCACAACTTACTTACAAAAAAAATCCACGCTGAAGCTAGTTCGCCTTTTGTCCATATCGTGATTAAACGAGAAGAAAACAAAGTCGTGGATATATTTTTATCCATATCAATTTAGGACTCAGAAAGATGCCTTTAAAATTTCAAACGAACATTATTGGGGAAAGAGAAGTCAATAAGTCAATGGAAACGATAAGTCTCTCTCAAAGTACGGTTATTTGAAATGTTCAAACGAAATGTAAAGCGTTGAAATTTTATCACATGTTTTGTTTTCGGTGCAGATACGAAGGTTCCTCCTGAATTTACGTTTTGTTTTCGGTGCATTAGTAGGTGAGATATGAAGGTTCCTCCCCAATTTTGGAATTCGATAGAAAGATAGGTCGAGTCAAGATACGATTACCTCAAATGTTTGAACATTCAAATTCCAACGAAAATTCAAGTGTTTAATGAATATTTGGCAGTATTTAATGAATAGCAAATGCATTAGTAGGTGAGATATGAAGGTTCCTCCCCAATTTTGGAAGTCGATAGAAAGTTAGGTCGAGTCAAGCTACGATTACCTCAAATGTTTGAACATTCAAATTCCAACGAAAATTCAAGTGTTTAATGAATATTTGGCAGTATTTAATGCTTCTGTTACAGGATGTGAATTGTTGGATCGAGATCTGATGCCACAATAGCAAATGCTACGTTGTGAAGTGCATACTGAGAACCGAAAATTCCAGCCTTTTCAAATTTGTATAAGCTATTATATAATGTACAAGAATTCGTGTCGCAATAATTTTGTATGGTGGGAAAATGACTGCCTAACAAATTAGTTATTACGTGTTGCTGTTGTTGCAGCCAGCAATTATGAAATATTTTGTTCTATTCTTGCAAATGCAAATATTATTAATTATTAATTTTGCAGATACCAATAAGCTGTGATCCGAGTAGAGCAATGCGGCTATGCTCTATGTCTTGAGCGTCACACTTATGGGGCGGTATTTTTTGGTGGCATTTTAAAAATAAGTGGGATTCATGTTTTAAAATAAGTATGGATGTTTAAAATTTTCTCTCAAGAATGGAGTAGGAAATGGAAAAAGTAGTGGAGAAAGGTGATGATAAACCTCTATAGGTTATATGCTAGGAGGAATAACCCTTGGGATGGCCAAGGATTTTACCCACAATATACTATGATATGTGTGGTATAGGTGGAGGATGGAAGAAGAAAGGTGGTTTTGATGAATTCTTTAAAAATGATGATGCATGCATACAAAATTATAATTATAATATGATGATTAGTATAAAAACATGAAAATAAACTAAAATAAAAACAAATTTCACTTTAAAATCATATTTAACTTGACACATGGTAACTTGGTGAGGGGCGATCTATTAATCCGGTTTCTCCATATCTTCAATTGAAACATATAGAAATGCACCAACAATACAATAGCTTTATATGTCTTAAAAGAAGAATTAGAATATAGGCTCCAATATGATCATTTTGCCAATAAAAATAACAAAAAAAATGGTGCCTCCACATTTCAAATACAGGAAAGAGAAATGAATGGTCCTCCTAAGATTTGAAAGTCTTTACAGAAGTACATTTACTCAAGGCACGGTTATGTGAAATGTTCCAACGAAAACTTTGGATGGTTTTGTTTGACTATAGCCTTGGCGTTTTGTCACAGACTTTGGATGGTTTTGTTTGACTATAGACTTTGGATGGTTTTGTTTGACTAAGACTTTGGAAGGTTGTGAAACGTAGTCCGTGTCGTAGTAGGTTTCCAGAGGGTTCGAAAATGACGGCCCAACCAAATTTGTGAGTTGTTGCTCTCATGTATACTTGAGAGACAAAGTCATTGCCCTCGTTCACATACTTTGTATGTGACAATAATATTCTAAATCATAGTCTCTCCAATTCCATTTTCGGTTTCTATATATATCTGCCTTCTGCAAAGATCTGACAATCATCCCATTCGTTGCAGTGCATTCAAAATGAATTGGCGACGATCTGGAATATGTATTTGGTGCCTGCTATTTCTTTCAGTAGTGCTGGTCCCGTCGTTTGCAGAAGCAAGGATTCGTCATTATAGATGGAATGTGAAATATGAATATAAATCTCCTGATTGTTATGAGAAATTGGTCATTACTATCAATGGCCACTTTCCAGGCCCAACAATCAAGGCCCACGTTGGGGACACCATCCACGTCCAACTCACTAATCAATTGGAAACTGAGAATGTTGTTATTCATTGGCACGGTATCCGCCAGGTATTCATGATATCCTCCATTTTCCTGCCCTGGATTAATAAGCCCATGTTGTTTTACAGGTTGTTGAATTCTGAAAATATATTGATTTTAATCCAATTCTTTGTTTATTTGCAGTATGGAACGCCATGGAGTGATGGAACTGGAGGAGTTACACAGTGTCCGATCATGCCGGGAGAGACATTCGTCTACAAATTTGTTGTGGATAGAGTAAGCTGCATTCTCCTTTTTTAATTTCATTACTCAAATCACATCACAGTTTATTCAAATTGGTTGATATAATGGTATTAATTAATTATATCGTGCAGCCAGGAACGTATTTCTACCATGGTCACTACGGAATGCAAAGGTCGGCGGGTTTGTATGGATCCATTCACGTAGCAGTTGGCGATGGTGTGAAGGAGCCCTTCTCTTACCACGGAGAACTCAGCGTCGTATTGAACGATTGGTGGCATAAAGGCCATCTCGACCAATCCACAGGCTTGGCTTCCATACCCTTCGCCTAGATTGGTGAACCCCAGGTAACAAACGACTCTTATCATATCATACATGAAATAAATTTATATAAATATAAGGGAAATACAATTTGATTTTGGTTTGTCATATAATTATACTATTTTGTAGATAGTATATTATTTTGTAGATATATTTTAAGAGTAGTTTATTCAATTTAAATTTTGGATTTTTGGGTAATTGTTTTTGGTAAAATTTAAATTTGGAATCTTTTTAAATTGTATTTTTTTTATTGCATAAATAATTTCAGCACTCTTACATATCTTTATAACACTTTTATTATCTAATTTCCATTCACTTTAATATTTTTTTAAGATTTGTAACCTTGAATAAAACAAAACTGAAAATATACCCCAAAAAAATAAACAAATTAAAATATTTAAACTAATCTTTTATTTTAATTTCAGATTTAATAAATATATAGATGAGGATAAAACCTAAATTTAAAGTATAGAATTTTAGATATATCATATTTATTATTATTTTTTTTTTCCAGCTAAATTATTATAATATTATTATTGTTGTTATTGTTATTAATAATTACAAAAATTATTATTATTATAAATATTTTTTATATCACATTTTTATAAATCTTAAAAACATTAAATATATTTTCACATCTAAGTTTAAAGAAAAGATGGAGTTCTTGAGTTTTTTTTGTCCGATTAGCCCACGGATTTCATATAGATCCCCAAGTGGTATCATCCATTCTCCTTCGTATAATAATACTGCAAGTTTGTTATTATGAGGGTCTTTTTGCACAAATTAACAGTGATTTTGTGATGTTGTTGTGCGCAGTCGTTGCTTATTGCGGGGCGTGGATCGTACAATTGCTCGCTGGTGAAATCTACAAACAATTCAGCAGGAACGGGAAGTATCTGCAACTCCACAAGGCTTAATTGTTCTCTTCCTCACATTCTATCTGTAATCCCTGGACGGACATATCGCCTACGGATTACTAGTGTAGCTTCTTTATCTTCATTGAATTTCCTCATCGAGGTATATTCACTGCAAATCTATGTTCCTATATGAATTTTTTAATTTATATGTATTTATTTGATAATGGTTATCAATGCTATCCAAACTGAGGTCTGATATGCACCTCCAGTGCAGTATCTCAAGATATTTACAGCCTTGAAGTGCACATCAAACCCCATTTAGGTCAATTGTGAAAATTATACTTCTATTCAATATATATACTGTACAAATTGTTGACGGATCTCCGCTGTGAAAAACGCAGCGACATAACATGACTGTAGTTGAGGCGGACGGACACTACGTGGAGCCCTTCGTTGTTAAAGAGCTGAACATATACTCAGGAGAGACATATTCAGTACTCATAACAGCAAATCAAAATGCATCCAGAAATTACTGGGCAGCGCTGAATGTGCGAGGTCGTCAACCCAACACACCAACAGGCCGTGCCATCTTAAGATACGTTCCGAATCCTCCATCGCTGCTACCTCCCTCCACGCCTGCAAAAGGCCCGCTCTGGAACGATACTTCTTACACCAAAAATCAGGCAAAACTGTACAAAGCGAGAGCAGGATATGTGATCCCTCCTCCCCTAACATCCCAGAGGCGTGTCGTGCTTCTGAACACACAGAACAAAATCAATGGCTACACCCGTTGGGCAATCAACAATATCTCGTCTGTGCTGCCGCACACCCCATATTTGATAGCCGTGAAGCACGGATTAAAGAAGACCTTCGACCAGTTCCCAGCGCCAGAGAATTACAAGGCGTACAACATATCAAGCCCCCAATCCAACCAAAATGCACGTTACGGCAATCCGGTTTACAGATGGGAATTCAACAGCACAGTGGATGTAATTTTGCAGAATGCCAACATGCTGGGTAACAAATCCAGCGAGATTCATCCATGGCATCTTCATGGCCATGATTTCTGGGTTCTCGCTCATGGAGACGGGGCATTCGATCCGCAAAGAGATACAGAGAAGTTCAATCTGATAAATCCACCCATGAGAAACACGGTGCCTCTCTTCCCGTTTGGTTGGACTGCGTTAAGATTCAGAGCTGACAATCCGGGAACGTGGGCTTTTCACTGTCATGTAGAAGCGCATTTCTCTATGGGAATGGGAGTTGTATTCGAAGAAGGGGCGGATAGGATCGGAAGACTGCCGACATCCATTATGGGCTGCGGCCAAAGCAAAGTGCTTTTGGGTCATCCGTGAACTTCACAACCTTCCTGGCAGATGGAATCCAACAATGCAATCTGGTTGGAAATTTTTATATTAAGTATGGAAATTCTATAATTTGGTGTAATTAGAATATTTGAGATATTTGAGAGGGGAATCTATTTACAAATTCAAAAATACAATTTAAATATGTAAAAATTTGGATTTTACAATTTTTTTTATTAAATTGGACTAAATAAAAAAATTAACTAAAATAAACTACTTAAAAAAAATGTCAAATTAAAACAAATAATTCATTTAATTACTTTTTAATTTTTTTTACATTTATTTAATAAAAATTACGATTCCACATTTTTCTTATTCTTAGTGTACATTTTTCAAACCATCATCATTCATTCAATTTATTATATAACTTCATTCAAACTTTTATCCAAATCATGAGAATAAATAATTTGTGATGCAACTTGATAGTTCAATAATATTGATTTTTAGTAGATAATTGTTAAAGTGCAATACTTTCATTTTTAGTAGATAATTGTTAAAGTATAATAATTTATATGATGTACTTGAAAATAGATCAATAACTTCATTCAAAAGTTTATAGAGATTCAAAAGTTTATAGAGATAATGGGAATAAAAGTTTATAGAGATCATGAGAATAAATAATTTGTGCTTCAAACTTGATAAGAGTAATACTCATTTTTAGTAGTAGATAATTGTTAATGTATAATAATTTATATGATATAACTTGAAAATAAATCATTATTACTTTTTATTTAAAAACAATTGCGTGATAAAAAATATTATAATAGTTTTTAAAAATAAATAAATAAATATATATATAAATGAGAAATGGTTTGCGGTGAAGAACTAGGGTTTTGTAGTCTTTTGGGGCTGCAAACTAAAACTTACTCACGATAAGTCTGACACTGGCTTGGTTTTGAATGGACTGTACAACCTTGCCACTTGGAACATGCATGGAGTACCATACTATGGACGCGGTCGACTATTCTATGGACCCCTTCGAAGGTCTGACCATTTTTTACCATACCATAGAAAATAACCCGTGGTCGCATATTTACCATTCTGCAGCTGTAAATCCGCCAGGCGTAAATAATCACCTGACATCTGGGACAGGGTCGGTGGGGGTAATGACAAATGGGGTTGGAAAACCTATGGCGGATCCACTGTTTTTTGGTAGCTAGACATAGGAGGAAGCGGTTACACTACCACTTGACCTAACTACGGAGCGCCCACTCGCCCCAAATCTAGGGAAAACGCCATTCACTCTTTTCGAACCACCACAGAATATCAACTTGGGTTTCCCGCTAACCGTAGACTCGACCATCACACATACTTCTCTTCTGGAGGATGGCTGGGATCATAGCTTACCTTTCACGTCAGATCTGTTGGAACGTGGTCGGCCATATAGGGAACCACTGGAGCAACTGGGTATCCGCATGAAGCGGGTACCCAAAAGGGCCGCAATAAGAGCGCGCAAGCGGAAAACAAAAAGTGATGTGCACGTGCTTCCAAACGCGCGCACGCGTCTCGGCTTCGGCAATGTTGAACGTCCACGTGGTTGAGTCGACGTGGACAAAAGGTGTGCGCATGCGTTATCAACGCGTACGCACAAAAGGTGTGCGCACGCGTTTTTAACGCGCATGCACAAAAGTGCACGCACGCGTTAATGACACGTGCGCACCCCTTGTTTTTTTTTATATAAAAAAAACATAGCACGGGTTTGTCATTTTCAACAAACCCGTGAGCGTAGAGTGACCATCAAGCACCCCGCAAGCATGCTGTGGAGCACCAAACGACCTCCTGAACACCAACACTTCGAACCTCCACCACCCTACTGACGTTGCCTTTAGGTAGGTGGTCAACGAACCGTGTATTTGTTGTTTTTTTTTGTTTTCCATTTCAATTTTAATTTAAAAAAAAAACTTTACAATCCATTAAAAAACTAAAAAAAATTCATTGCAGATTAACTACACCTAACAAGATGACAAACACACCTGAACCATCAGATGAAACCAATGAAATCGCACCATCATAAGACAACTTTGGAATGAACAATGGACCGAATGAAAACCCCAAAGATCAATTACACCAAGATTTAAATGAATTAAGGGTATTAAGCAATGAATTGAAGAGCACCAAGGAACCCTCTTGGGTTTCCTTGGCTTCATCATTGCAAAACAACATTGAATCCATCAACATTGCCCACAGTGAGATCACAAATCTGAGCCAATACAGAGCTCAAATGAGGGAACACTACTCCACTGGGATGTCCAAAGAACAGATTAAAGACCTCAACATCACCAAAGCCCAGTTGTACAACAAATTCATAGTTCCCTCGATGGGACAGCCTCCAGATGTGAGGAAGAGACGGGTTTGCATGGATTGGTGTATTTACCAGCCATGGAGAGATAACTAGAGAAATATATGTTTTATGGTGTTTGAAAGGCCCCCATGTAATAATTTGGAGGTCCCACAATATTTCCTTCGGAAATTGTGGGCTGAGTTTGAGTTAGGCTACCATGTCAACTATTTTGGCATCACTGAGTTTCAGGGTGTCGGTCTTGTCTCTGCCCAAGATCGACCTCAGACCCACTGCAACCCACTTAGAGGACCTCCTGCACCCAGGAGAGAGCCAAACCCCCCTCCTCAGCCACCCAGGTTTGGTAGCGGCCTAGATGAGATTCATGACTCAGTTAGACATGCCACACATCATTTGCTTAGACATACCACATTTGTGGCTATGTCTTCACAAAGTCAGGAGGACATCAATCAGACACACACAGCTACACGGTCTATGGGTGGTGGTCGGGACATGCTAGGTACAGGTGGAACCCAGGCTGGGCCTTCTAATTCTACTGGAACAACGGCACATCGTTGTTCTCACTATGGTCATTCTTTCCATGGTCATATGCAACACCATGCAACAGAGAGCTACATGGAGCAGGTTAGCTATTGTTTTATTTAATGTTCAAGTATTTGATGTATTTTATTTGATATCGTATTGTTTAATATATTTAACTTTTAATTACACTTTGTTGAATTTATTTGTTTTAATGTACATTTATTCAGGGCCGAGTCTCCATCCTCTAGGAGGGAGGACATCGGTTCCTTTGAACTAGACCGAGCCATGGCAACAACAGAGGAGATTGAGGCACCATACACACAGGTAACTTCTTTACTTTGAATAATTAGATCCAGTTACAAGTAATTTGTGTTCAGTAATTACAAATTAATTAGCACTGAGTAATTACCATATTATCATCATATTTTACAGTTGTGTTTATCATATTGTCTAAATTATTGAGAGCTATAAATTCATATAATCCAACCAAACAAAAATGAAACCTTATAAAACATGAAAACCTAAAAAAACTAGAAACATCTATTCATGTTCACTTTAGGCATCCTAGACCTCTAATGATTATAGAAATGGGAGAGAAATTTCCAAAATCTGTCATTCTTACTTGACTAATGATGAGATAAATTTCCATCAGCAATTTGCTGTAGGTGACATTGTCATCATTCTGTCCATCAACAATCTGTCCATAAGCTGATCATCTTCATTCTATTTGATAGCATGTCCTCATTCTGTCCCCAAACATATCTTCATTGGTCCATGGTCATGTTGTCATTAATCTGCCATTGTTGCTACCTTAGTGAAGCCCAAAAGATGCTCGCACTGCCCTTTCTGGATGCCCACACTTGTCCTCAGCTCTTATCATCATGCCCGCATATGTGCTGAGAGTGATGCTCGCAAGGGCTTGCAAAATTCTCCATGTCACGTTGCCCACACCAGCTTCCAAGATGCCCGCATATCCCTTATGAAACATGCCCGCAAGCTCATGCTTGCTTGGCATGTCTTCTCAATCCATGTTGTCCATCCATTCATTGTCCCATGATAGTTATGACCATGCTCGTCCTTGTCATTTTCCTCAATACTTGTGTTCTGCATGTCAAGTCCATATTCTTGTCATTTGCATTGACCCTTCAAGCCATCCAATTCTTGCTTGCTCTTCATGTGCTTGACCAATACCATGTGTGTTATTGATGCTTTCCCATTTGTCACCATGTAATCCAAGTTATCTTTGCCATGTATTCTCCTTGTCCAAATCATCTTCAAATGACCACAGTATGGGTCATTTTACTCTTGGCTCAATAGGTGTGCCAATGGCTCCAATGCCCATCACTTTGTCCACCAAATCAACCTTCGCTGCCATGCCCTTATGCCATGTGTTCTTCAAGCTTAAACTTTGTCATTAATGTTGTCATCAATGACAATAATAGAAAACCATATTCATCAAGGAGTCTCCTCAATCTCCCGAAATCTTCACACATTGCTTCCTTAAAAATGAAACTTGTCTTCTACTTATAGTTTTATCATTAAGATGATTAAATAAATCAAATATGATTTATTTAATTATGGCCATGCCATGTCACCTTATTTAATTTTAATTTCATGCCATGTCACCTTCTATCCTTTCAAAATATTAAATGTGAGACACACATATTCCCTTAAGATGCCCGCAATGCACTCTTAAAAATGCCCGCAGTGGGCTCCACTTTGATTCACGCAAGGGCCATCAACACATGCTTGTATTGGTCTTGGATTATGCACGCAATGGTCTCATTTAAATGCCTGCAGGCCCTTATCAATATGCCTGCAATACACCAAAAATGCCCGCAGTGGGTGCTTCAAAGAATGCCTACATGGTCCTTTTGATTATACCCACAATGGTGCTTTGAAATGCCCGCAAGGGGCCTTCCAAATGCCCACACATCTTCCTTGTCCACCTCATCATCTTTTCTTTGTCCTCTAATCTTATGTTTTCCAATTCATAGTACTCCATGTCACCAAGTTATCAATCCTTCTTGTCACCAAGCATGTCCTCTTTGTCATGTTCCATGTCATCAAACACCATGCTTGACAAGTCATCAAGCTTGCTTGCTTGACACTTGACTTTGTCTTGTCCTTAGCTTGCCATGTCCTTCTTCCATGCTTGACATAAACACTTGTCATGCTTGCCATGTTTGATGCTTTCCATGTTTGTCATACTTTTCACCTTTGCCATTCCTCAAGCCATGTCACCATCCCCACTGTGCTTGCCATAATGTGTATGCTCCATGTTCTTAACTCTTCCATGTCTTTGTCATTAATGTATTGTCATCAATGTCATTATCAAGTCCTTGTCATCAATCCTTTGTCATCTCTACACTTTTTCAAGTCTTCTACACTTGTCATGCTTGCTTGCCACTTGTCAAGTCATCAAAGCTTGTCATGTTTACCATTTGTCCAGTCAAGTCTTTTCGATTTCATCATTTTGACCTTTGTCATTAACGTGTTGTCATTAATGACAACTTTGGCCATCAAACACTTCAAGCATAAATTTTCAACCTTCTTTGCCACATTATCTTCAATGAATGACCACAGAATGGGTCATTTGTTCCTATCATGGGCCCAATACATTGTGGGTCAAAGGACACGATCCCCACAACCATGTTCTTTACCAAGTCTTGAACAAATGGATTGCACCAATACAACAAAAACTTTATATAATATCCAAAGCCCATCAAACCACTATCATCTAACTTGAATCTAAATTAATTGTAGTCATGTTTTTTAACTACTATCGTTGTCATTCTTATTGGAATTGTGTTTAATATTGTTAATATTGTTTTTATAAATTCAATCTAAAAATTCTAGTGTTCGCACAGGTGTACACAGGCTCCAGCGACCAGCCATTGCCCCCAGGGATCAGCAAATCTCCACGTGTGCAGGTATCGTGTGTATTAAAGCATAAATTTAATTTCAAATATGATGACTTGTCTGTGTATATTTATATTTTTCTATATTAAACTATGAGGTTATAAATGTGTATGCATGTGTGAGCACCTCGGCCTGGTAGTGTCATTTTTCCTCCCTCCCCAGCCTTTCAGCCACCGTATATGCCAGTTGTATCCCCTATCATACATTCCCCATTCCATACATCCATCCCCACCCCCTTCCATCCAGCCCCCCCCTATCCAGCACTACAGTTCCATCCAGCTCCCCCTTTTGTTTCATATCCTGCGTCCCAACACCCCATCCCAACCTTTCCACCACCTCCGTATCCGTTTCCCCTATTCCCACCCTCCCCCATCCGACCATGACACACCACCCATCCACAGTCACCCATCCCTCCACAACAACACAAACCTCGCCCCCCGCACATCCCCCCACCACACTCGCTTCCCATTCCACGGTGCCCCCATCCATACTATAGCCAGTTGGGGTTTATCGCCCTAGACATGCATCTCCACTTCGCCCACCCCAGTCCATGCCTCCTTCTTCCACCTCTCCTTCTTCCATTGTGCTCCCCAATGGTGTAGCCACCATCGATGTGGCTACATCCTCCCCTATACTATCCACCCTAGCATCAGAGCAGGTTGTCCAGCCGACTGCTCCATCCACCAGCCCTGAAGACCAGCCGGTTGTGTTCACGGTGAGATTGACTAGTTTATGAAAATCTCGTTCAATTTTAACGAAAATTACTATATGCATCTAATTTCATCATTTATCTAATTGTTCTAAATGTTGAAGGGTGGCATTGCTAAGAGACTAGGAGCACGGAGGAGGGAGACCCCCTCATGACTTATAGTCTCGCATGCAGTGAGTTATCTAAGATTTAAAAACTATTTTTATTTTTAAATTATGTTTTATACTTGTATAATTGCTAGGAAAAGTTGACATATTATTGCTGTCGTTTCAGGTCTCAAGGGGACGTGGTCCAAGTCGCTCGAAGGACCCAGCTTCCTCTAGCACGAAGAAGAGGAAGATCGATTTTGGAGATGCACATAGGAGCTCTGAGGGTGGGCAGGAGGATTGAGAGACCCTCCTATGTACACTAGCCACGATGTGGCATTTTGGGCACGAGTTGCCATATTTTGTATAGGGCACCATGGGCCATATTTTGTATAGGGCATGAGTTGCCATATTTTATATAGGGCACGAGTTGCCATTATATAGACGTTGGGAACGATGTTCCATTTTTCCAAAAAGTGTACATGATTGGATCGTTTTTGCATATTAATAGATGGATCTGCACTTGTCTATATGACTTTGGCTTTGATTACATTTTTTCATACATGATTTTTTCTTCAATAACAATGTTATGGAAAAATTTTCACATACATATAGATAGTATTTCTAGACACCAAGTGACATCAATGTGAGTCCCTTGTATTTGAATGGGTCTTGCATCTTTTCCTTTTAGCAACAACATACTTAACCAAGCAAACTAAGGAGTGATATTTACATTACAAAGTGTTGTGACTTTAGGGCTACAAAAAAATAAATAGGAGATGGTGACTTTTTCATATTTGTTTATGTGAAGTAATGCAGTTTCTTAGTGTCTTCATCTACATCTTCAACATTTGTGTTCAATCTTTGTCTTGGATCTTCCATACTTAACCTTGTAATGGTTATAATAGTCAATTCTAACAAGCATTGCATCACATATTATATCAAATTAACCTAGATATATGAGAAGTTCATATGTGTGCTTGGATGGAAGGGTTAACCATATCACTTGAATTAGTTCAAACATGAGGGGTTTGCATAGGTGCATTTGGATTGAGCAGTAAAAGAGAATTGTTAATGTAGTTACATATGGATCGTTCTTTGTGTGTTAGTATGTGCCTTTAATGAAAGCATGGTTAATGCGTTGAACTACTACTTGCACAAGTTGGCATAAACCCTTAGTGTTGATAATGTCTTCAATGTTTTCGTAATATTGATAATCACTCTTTGTAATTTAAGTACATTGGATTTTTTGATGTTAAGACACATATTGAACATAGTCAACTCAATGGTTCAAGACATCATTTTATCCTATGATCCATGGAAGATTCATTGGAGTCATATGAACCTCATTGGAATCACCTCAACTATGGTCAAGATTCCAAGATCCATCCTTAGTAGACAAAACCTCATGTTGGCACCCATATCACACTCAAAAATAAAAAATTCTTTGAAAGGGCATGTTTGGGGGTTGAGGGAATCTTAATGAATAATATCCTTAAAACATTTATATTCGATTTGAGGCCTCATATGTCCTCACCTTATCATTCTCAATACCTAAAGACCCATCCTTAGTGCACAAAACCTCCAAATGGAATCCATATACAAAACAAAGGCCATGTATCCTGTCTAGAGAGCTTGTGTAGTGTTTCAAGGACTTGTTCATGGCTCATGAGCATGCAAATATTCATTTAGGTCCTAATAACCTTTATATTTTTTAATCACCATGCTCAAGGTCTAGAGACCCATCCCTTGTGTTGAAAATCCTCTATTGGCATTGTTGTAGGAGCTTTATTCAACTAGGAAACTAGGATAAAGAGTTGACTGGAGGTATACATGTAAGATTCAACTAAGTAGTCATGTTGGTTGACTGACTGATAAAGATAGTTACAATAGCTATAGTTACCTCCCCTCTATGTAAAGAGCATAAAGATGCATCATCCTATCATTGTAAAAATAAATATTTGTTAGGGATTAATAAAAGGCTAATTATTGATGGCTCTAAAGTTACATTCTCCCCTTTCTCACTTTCCATTTATGTGTATGAATATGTAGATATATCTTGGATAATGACACGTATTGGTAATACTAATTACGACACATATTGTATAATGGATGCATACATGCATATATGTTGTGTGAGAAGGAGACTATTTAGTGGTGGGAAATTAAATTGGAAAATTACATGAGAAATTATGCAAGAAGGAATCAACTAACTATTGCACACGCTAGGGCATGATTTTTTATAATCACTCATGAGAGGTTCTTAGAGTCAAATACATTGGATATAAATAAATTCCTTGAGATAAATAATACATGACCATAGAAGAAGATTGAAATTTGAGGTCAAAACTCATTAATGAAGGTAGAATGAACTTGGATAGATAGATTGGGAAAATTTTAGATGAATACCTAGAGCTCTACACACAAGTTGAAGAAAAAAAAGAAAAACTCCTAACATTGGGAACACATAGCCAAAACCAACAATGCAACTAGAACAAAATGACCAAGGTAACTTCAAAATGCAACACCACTCCACAAAATAAGTTGCTTTAGACCTACCTCATTTGCTATGAGAGAAGCTGCTTTAGAGATCTAGATACCTACCTACCACTTCTCTCATTTCGTATGAGAGAAGTTCCTTTAGACCTACCTCACTCATGTCAATGCTTGAGTTTTTGGAGACCGGCCTCTTCAACATTTTTGTTCTCTTGGTTTTGTGCCCACCCAAACATTTTTCATGCTTTGGGTACCTTGATGTATATCCCCAACCCAAAAAACTCTTATATTATGTTGATTATGTTGGTTATTGGATTCACCGAACAAAATTATATTTAACAATACACATATTCATAGACTTGGTTCCCATGCTCAATGCTCACTATATTTAACAATACACTTATATTAAATTTAATTCATGTCTTGTTAAATATTTCATAATGAAATAACTATTTGAGAGCACCACCTTAGACCAAGCCATACCATTAATATAAAATGTACATTAGAGAAATGACCTAATTCAATTTCCTTCTATAACGCTAACCCTAACCCTCACCCAAACCCTAGCACTAAACCCTTTGTACCCTTTAGATACTTCCTCCAATATGTCCTAACCTCCCTACAAGTAACACTACCTCTTCACCCTATCCACAATGGTGCCACTATCATGAAACTCAAAAGCTTGATAAATTTACTGAGCAAAACCCTTCATCATCATTTTCATCTCTAGGTTCATCATCAACATCTCCATCATCATCATCTTCATCATCATCATGAATCATCATCTTCATCACCATCGCCATCATCATCAACATCGCCATCATCATCAACATATTCATCATCATCACCATCACCATCATCATCAACATCTTCATCATCATTTTCATCTCTAGGTTCCTCATCAATCTCTCCATCATCATCATCTTCTTCATCATCAGCATCTTCATCACCATCCCCATCGCGATCATCATCAACGTCTTCATCATCATCACCATCATCATCATCATCAACATCTTCATCATCATTGTCATCTCTAGGTTCCTCATCAACATCTCAATCATTATCATCTTCTTCATCATCTTCTTCATCACCATCACCGTCACCATCACCGTCACCATCACCGTCACCGTCAACATCTTCATCATCTTCACCATCATCATCATCATCAACATCTTCATCATCATTGTCATCGCTAGGTTCCTCATCAACATCTCCATCATCATCATCTTCTTCATCATCACCATCACCATCACCATCACCATCACCATCTTCATCATCATCACCATCATCATCATCATCATCAACATCTTCATCCTCATTGTCATCTCTAGATTCCCCATCAACATCTCCATCGTCATCATCTTCTTCATCATCATCATATTCATCACCATCACCATCACCATCATCATCAACGTCTTCATCATCATCACCATCATCATCATCATCAACATCTTCATCATCATTGTCATCTCTAGGTTCCTCATCAACATCTCCATCATCATCATCATCATCTTCTTTATCATCATCATCTTCATCACCATCACCATCAACATCTTAATCATCATCACCATCATCATCATCATCAACATCTTCATCATCATCAACATCTTCATCATCATTGTCATCTCTAGGTTCCTCATCAACATCTCCATCATCATCATCTTCTTCATCATCTTCATCTTCATCACCATCACCATCACCATCACCATCACCATCATCATCAACGTTTTCATCATCATCACCATCATCGTCATCATCAACATCTTCATCATCATTGTCATCTCTAGGTTCCTCATCAACATCTCCATCATCATCATCTTCATCATCATCATCATCATCATCTTCATCACCATCACCATCATCATCAATGCCTTCATCATCATCACCATATTCATCATCATCACCATCTTGATCATCATCATTGTCATATCTAGGTTCCTCATCAACATCTCCATCATCATCATCTTCTTCATCATCATCATCTTCATCACCATCACCATCACCATCACCATCACCATCACCATCAACATCTTCATCATCATCACCATCATCATCATCATCAACATCTTCATCATCATTGTCATCTCTAGGTTCCTCATCAACATCTCCATCATCATCATCTTCTTCATCATCATCATCTTCATCACCATCACCATCACCATCACCATCAACATCTTCATCATCATCACCATCATCATCATCATCAACATCTTCATCATCATTGTCATCTCTAGGTTCCTCATCAACATCTCCATCATCTCAACATTTCCATCATCATCATCGTCATCTTCATCACCATCACCATCACCATCATCATCAATGTCTTCATCATCATCACCACCATCATCATCATCACCATAAGTGCCTGGTCAACGATTTTGAAAATTTGACCCCAATGTGCAAAAATTGCACACTCCCTTACTGAGCAAAACCGTAGTTTCCAAAATGGACCTACAAGATGACACCTGGGCCATGGGACCGGAGGAGAGGGGCACCCCTAGCACTATCCCGACGTCCTGAATCCAACGGAGTCGACGGTTTGTCAATTTGAGCCACGGTCGTCATTCTATGGCTCGTTCCATCTTGCCAAAAGGCCTTCAAGGACACCTGCTGGTTACCTACCGAGGGCATAGAATTCCAACTGTGCAACAAAACCAGGTTCCTGGGAGTCTTGCAAGTGTGTCTAGGAAGGTTCCAGCTAACAACGCTGGCCATAAGTGCCCGGTCGACGATTTTGCAAATTTGACCCCAATGTGCAAAAATTACACACTCCCTTACTGATCAAAACCCTAGTTTCCAAAATGGACCTACAAGATGACCCCTATCACTATCCCAACGTCCTGAATCCAACGAAGTCGACGGTTTGTCAATCCTAGCCATGGTCATCATTCTATGGCTTGTTCTGTCTCGCATCCAAAAGGCCTTCAGGCACACCTACTGGATACCTACCGGGGGCATAGAATTTTGGGGAGTCCTTCAAGTGTGTATGGGAAAGTTCCAGCTGGGAACGCTAGCCATAAGTGCCTGGTCGAGGATTTTGCAAATTTGACCCCAATGTGAAGGTCATGCCAATCTTGCTCAAGGGGGCCATTTCTCGTCTGAAGGATCCCGGGCATACGTGGCCACTGTGGACACGTCCGCAATGGCCATACGCACGTGTGGGAGCCGACGGAACCCAAGTCTGCTCGTCGGTTTGGGTTTCGTGCCCCCAGAGCAGTTCCTCAAAGTGTCCCTGAATGGTCTAGGGGTGCCTAACCAATATTCCTGCAGCACCCAAACCGTGGCTCAGATCATGAATTCGTCGATTCAAGTGGATTCGGGATGCCGGTTTTCAGCTATGGGACCCCCCACAGCGTGCCTTGAAGTCTCAGAAACAGTGCAAATGTCCCATATCTGAAGCTAGGTTTTTGCTCAGCGAGGGCCATTCCAATTTCTCTCAAGGGGGGCATTTCTCATCCGAAGGCTCTCGGGCATGCGTGGCCACCGTGGACACGTCCACAATGTCCACTTGCACTTGTGGGAGCCGGCGTAATCCAAGTCCGCTCACCGGTTTGAGTTTCGTGCCCCCGGAGCAAATCCTCAAAGTGTCCTTGAATGCCCCCATGGTGCCGGACCAAGATGCCCATAGCACCCAAACTGTGGCTCAGGTCATGAATCTGTTGATTCTGGCTGATCCGGGCTGTCGGGTTTCAGCTAGGGGACCCCCCACAGCATGCCGCCAACCCCCAGAAACGGTGCTATTGTGCCATCTTCGGAGCTAGGGTTTTTCTCACTAAAGGCCATGCCAATATTGCTCAAGGGGGCCATTTCTCGTCTGAAGGCTCCCGGGCATGTGTGGCCACCATGGACACATCTGCAATGGCCATACGCACATGTGGGAGCTGACGGAACCCAAGTCCGCTCGTCAGTTTGGGTTTCGTGCCCCTGAAGCAATTCCTCAAAGTGTCCCTGAATGGCCCCGGGGTGCCGGACCAAGATGCTCACAGCACCCAAACCATGGCTCGGATTGTGAATCCATTGATTCTGGTGGATCCGGGAGGCCGAGTTTCAGCTAGGGGACCCCCCACAGCGTGCCGCCAACCCTCGAAAATGGTGCTATTGGGCCCTCTCCGGAGCTATGGTTTTGCTCAATGAAGGCCATGCCAATCTTGCTCAAGGGGGCCATTTCTCATACGAAGGCTCCCAAGCATGCATGGCCACCATGGACATGTCTGTAATGGCCATACGCATGTGTGGGAGCCAACGGAACCCAAGTCCACTCGCTGGTTTTGGTTCTGTGCCCCCAGAGCAATTCCTCAAAGTGTCCCTGAATGGCCCCGAGGTGCCGGACCAAGATGCCCGCACCACCCAAACTATGGCTCAGATCACAAATCTGTCAATTCTGGTGGATCCAAGATGCTGAGTTTTAGCTAGGCCCCCCCCCCACAGCATGCCTCAAAGTCCCAGAAACATTTTGAATGTCCCATCTCCGGAGCTAGGGTTTTGCTCAATGAAGGAGCTAGGGTTCAGTAAGCAAAACCCTAGCTCCGTAGATGGCACATTGGCACCATTTCTGGGGGTTGCTGGCATCATCTGGGGGGTCCCCTAGCTGGAAACCGACGTCCCAGATCCACTGGAATCGACGGATTTGCGATCCGAGCCACATTTTGGGTATTGCGGGAATCTTGGTACGACACCCCCGAGCCATTCGGGGACACTTTGAGGAATTGCTCTTGGGGCACGGAACCCAAACCGACGAGCAGACTTGGGTTCCATCTGCTCCCACATGTGCGTATGGCCATTGTGGATGTGTCCACGGTGGCCACACATGCTCGGGAGCCTTCGGATGAGAAATGGCCCCCTTGAGCGAGTTGACATGGCCTTCACTGAGCAAAACCCTAGCTCCGGAGATGGCACAATAGCACTATTTTCGGGGGTTGGCGGCACGCTGTGGGGGGTTCCCTAGCTTAAAATCGGCGTCCTCGATCCATAGGAATCAACAGATTCATGACTAGAGCCACGTTTTGGGTGCTGCGGGCATCTTGGTCCAGCACCCCAGGGCCATTCGAGGACACTTTGAGGAATTGCTCTGGGGGCACGAAATCCAAACCGACGAACGGACATGGGTTTCGTCGGCTTCCACAGGTACGTATGGACATTGTGAACGTGTCCACGATGGCCACGCATGCCTGTGAGCCTTCAGATGATAAATGCCCCCCTTGAGCAAGATTGGCATGGCCTTCACTGAGCAAAACCCTAGCTCCAGAGATGGCACAATAGCACAGTTTCCGAGGGTTGGCGGCATGCTGTGAGGGAACCCCTAGCTAAAACCTGGCATCCTGGATCCACCAGAATCGACGGATTTGCACCCAGAGCCACGGTTTGGGTGTTGCGGGCATCTTGGTCCGTCACCCCAAGGCCATATGGGGACACTTTGAGGATTTGCTCCGGGGGCATGGAACCCAAACCGGTGAGAGGACTTGGATTTCGTCGGCTCCCACAGGTGCAAGTGGCCATTGTGGACGTGTCCACAGTGGCCACGCACGCCCAGGAGCCTGTTGGGCCTGGCCCAAGTGGGGCATTTTGAGCAAGATAGATTTTGGAACTACGGATCTTAGCGCAACTCAATGGAAGGATTTTTGGTATACGTTTTTGGGATGCTGCGAAGCTGCGAGCAGCGTAGCATCGGAAGAGTTGTGAAGTTCAGTGTTGCGAGGAGACAGCGCTGCGATGTGTCCAGTCTACATGGACCTAGCAAAGCAGAGTGTTGGACGGAAGACAACACAGATTCTGGTTAGACCAACAGTGGTCTATTTTTGGTAAAGATGCTCCATGATTGCTAGGAAACAGGTAAGGAGCAAAGTGGAAGAAAGCGACTAGTCGCACATGCGAAAAAACCACTACCTGAACGCGTCGCACAAGACTGTTAGAGGAAGAATGACTCAGTGAAAGCAACCTGTTGGCATGCGTATGAAAGGAAGGCTTATAGCGATGTGAGGCATGCGCTGAAGGCGGCCGTGATGGAATATTCGCTAACAGAAGCTAGCAGTTTGATTAAGGGAAAATCGTGACAGTTTTGTAGACCTAAGGGTTTCTTCCTTCGAATTGTAAAGACATGACCTATGGGCATGATCTATAAATAAGGAATACTTTGTATGGGAAAGGGTTGTTGGGTTGTTGAATCTCTCATTTTGCATTGTTATTGACTGAATATATCTTTTTTTAGAGACATTTTGTAAGGCTCTACAAGCTGTGTGCGTAGAGGCCGATTGAGAGAGAAGAGAGTCTGCAAGCTGTGTGCGCAGACAAAGAACTGTTGTACCCTTCCCAAATACTAATACAAAAACAGTTCTTGTGGACGTAGGTCCCATTCTGGGGGTGAACCACGTTAAATCCTATGCAGTGTGATTGTTTGTGTGTTTGCATTTGCTTATTTGCTTACATTGGATGCTTGGATTCTCATTTATCAGTTGTTATTTTAATGCTCTTATATGTATTTGCCATAGGAGAAAGATGGGAACAATATGTTAAGTGTTACATGTATGGATGAATGATGAATGCGTAGTAGTCTAAGTCTGTGGAAATAGCAGTTTATTGAATAATCACAGATGTACGTAGAGTTGGGCTGTATAACTCTTTGACACGTAGCACCGGAAGTGCACGGTATTGTTTATCTCATTTGTTTGCATCAGTCTAAGGCTAAATAATCTAAGGCAGTAGATGAATGAATAAGAGTTAAGTAAATTCATCAATATTAGTTGAGTCCGCAGAGGAAGCACATAAGTCAGTTGTGCTATCCTCTTATTTGCATCCTGTCTAAACCACGCAGTCCATAGATGTGTTGGTTGTGCAAGTACCTTGGCTTGTAGACGCGAGGACCGCGACGCAGTCTATCGTCGCGCAGTATCCATTCCACAGTGTGAGCCCCGCACCGCACTACACAGTAGGTCTATTTAATCAACTCATCACATCACTGTGAAAACCTGATTTCACAGTACACCCATAGCTACACCTCGGGTGAGACCTCAGCCTATTCGCAGACTGTTGCTGAAAGGGCTAGTGAGAAGTGGTTTTGTTGGTTCCCTGAAACCGCAAAGAACTTGGGTCTACATTGGAAACCTCTATATCAGTATATAAGCCAACAAATGGTTCTGTTGTCTCACTGAGAATCCAAGATGAGTTGAAATCGGGATGTGCGAAGTAGAAGAAGTTGATCTAGTTGTAGACTTTTGGTATCTAGACAAGAAACAAATCTGGGCTTGGTGTGACAAGACAAAGAGAGACTTCGCAAGAAAGGAAAATAGACACCCACATCTCTCTGACATTCAGTGGTTGAATAAGTACCTGTGGAAAGACGTTCACGAAGTTTTTTGGGCATCTTTTTGAAACGGGCTACACGAGTGGTTGTCAAGGCTCGTAGAGCAAAGAAATTGTACACCGCGAGACGTACCGACCGACTGGACACCAGAGCTTATTGAAAGGCTCAAAGCACTAGATAGTCCATTCACGAGAGCAGTCGACTTCTGGGTCTATAGCACACTACAAAGCTTTGTGATGCAGCTCGATGTGGACATGCTAAGGTCCTATAGCGCAGCCGAAAGAGATTTTTTCAAGGGATTCATAGGTAAGTACTTGAACAACCTCAGTTTATACATTAAAATGCTTTTGGTAGAGAAAGGTGTTTTAGAATGCAGTGAAATTTTGTTTCAAATCTGTCATGGTAGATAGTACATATAGTGGTTCTTACAAAGAAACCCATAACCTGAGAAGTGGAAAGAGATACAAGTTCGTTGCTGAGAAGAATCCTGTACCACATGGACTCCACGTAGATACCCAGAAACCATGTGAGATTGATAATCAAACTGCACCTCTTTCAGCCACATGTCATCCTATTATGCCACAGAACCCGCCGATTACACATACCACGCCTCCCTTGTCTCAGAATCCGTCAGTTCAGAACCCGTCGGTTGCGAACGCCGCACAACCCACACCGCAGAACATCAGTACTGGTAACACCGCAGGAGCGGGTGCCTAGGATATTCCGACTCAGCCTAGTCCATCTCAGGTTGTCCGACTTCAGAACATTCAACCTTAGATCATTCCTCAGATTATTATCCCTAGCACTACTCAGACAACTGTGCCACCTAGAAGGAGGATGGCTGATGATATCAAACTGTCGGTATTCAAAGGAACGGGTCTAGAAGACCTTGATCAACATTGGTTTCTATGTGAAGCCGTATGGAATGTAAAGCAAGTACAGGATAACGTTGTGAAGCAAGCACAACTCGTCACCACTTTTAGAGACAGAGTCTTGCATTGGTTCATGAAATAATTGCAGGGGCAACAAAGAACCCTGGTAGAAATCAAGGCCGTGCTCTTAGCAGAATTTAAGAAGCCCAAATCAGAATCGCAGTGTATAAGAGCGTTGAAAGAGATCAAACAGAAGCCTAATGAAACAGTTTGGGAGTTTGATCAGAAATTTAAGACACTGTTGGACCAATTAAGCTTCGTTATTGCACCGCAACAGCACCAGGAATGGTTTATAGCTGCATTGTTGCCCCATATCAGACAACCTTTGATGCAACATAAGGTGGCTTTGCAGGAAGAAAACTTGGAAATCGTGATGAAGTTGGAAGCTTCACTGATTGGAGAAAGTAGCATTGGGATGTCGCAGATACAGAACCAGTTGGCTACCCTGACACTACAACTATAGGATATCAAGAAAGGAAAGCAAGAGAGACAGGAAGTCTGGTGTACAGGTTGTAAGGGAAAAGGACACACTAAGGATCACTGTCCTTTATTCCAATATTTCCTTAACATGGGCGGACCAAACCCATTAAATCCGAACCCAGGGCCATGGTGTGAAATTTGCAGAACCATAGGACACTGGCTAGAAGACTGCCACATGATACAAAAATACGTAAGAACGCTTAAAAACCTATATTGTAATTTATGTAAGTCAGTTGGGCATGATGAGTCCAATTGTCGTGCATATGAGCTCATGCTAGAAAGAAAGAAAGATATTGAACATATGTATGGAGGAATGTACAGAGTCCAAGAAGAGACTTCGTAGAAACAAAATAATGCACAACATGATCAGGGAGCATACAGAGGCCACGGAGGATACCGCGGGAGAGGAAGGAATAATGGCCCAGTGCAAGGAAGAGGCCAAGTCAAGTAATATGTTATAATTGTGGCCAAGCAGGCCATGTATCTAGAGACTGTACCAATCCATGCACTACATGTAGTTATTGTAAATCATTTGATCATGTTATTGAAGACTGCCCAGTGTTAGAGGTAGAAATGCAGAAAAGAAAATGACCAGAGGCGTCGAACCCAAATATTCAGTTGATCGCAGCAGAGAGGAGACCTGCGGATCCAAGTATCAATGCAGTAACGTGAAGTGGCGCTATGATAGAGAGAGATAGAGGAGTAGAAGCTTCGAATTTAGGAGAGTTTAACAGTCAGCAGACTCCTCTTGAAACAATATGGATAAGGAAAGCTGCTGGGAAAGCACTTACTTTCGACTTGAAGAATAATAGAGAAGTCTTTGAAGATGCGTGGGATATCTTCAAAGAATCAACACCCAAATCGCCAAAAATCTCGTTGTGCAGCGAAATACCGCATATGGAAGATATGCCGGCTGCTTATGATAGAACGAGTGCCACAGTAGAGACATGCACCTTTGTTGTGCAGTTCCTCAGGAGCTGCATAAAGTTGTTGAAGAGTCCAAATGCTATAGCAGAGCTCCAGAAGCTTTTAGACCAGTATGAACCGTGCAGCAAAAGTGAAACTACTGATAGAACAGTTCATCACATCAAGAAACACAAGAGAACGGGAAGAGAAATGAGACTCAGTGCACAGATAGGAGATTATGAAATGGATGAGATCATCCTTGATCTCGGGTCTGAAGTAAATGTCTTAACCAAACAGACATGGTAGCAGATGGGGAGACCAAAGCTGTTATGGTCACCTATCCAGTTGAGAATGGGCAATCAGGAGAAAGTCATACCTTTTGGATGGTTAGCCAACGTGATTGTTGATATTGATGGAGTACAGAGTTATGCATATTTCGAGGTCATTGAGATTGTGGATGTAGTCAGCCTTTTCTTGCGCTGTTGAGAATTCACTGGGCTATCGACAACCTCGCCATCATAAACCTAAAGACAAAGAAGATGATCTTCGAAGGAAAGCATCTCAAGGTCATCGCACCACTAGACCCTACAGATGGAGACAGATACAGTGAACCGATTCAGGAAGAATCCAGGGCTCAATATTTGGACCGACTATACAAGATGACTGCAAACCAGGAAGATTATATTAATCCTATTGTGGATGGAACACTCAGTTGGAGATGTGACAACTCTTGCATCTTAGACTCTGATGCAGGATTGGAGAACTGGAAAAGCCACATGCACGAAGTCTCTGTAAGAGGATGTGCGTAGGTTACTAAGTCACTGCGCTAAATTTGAAAGGAGGTAAGCCCAATTCCAACTTATGATGGTTTATCTAATGTTTATTCCTTTATCAAAGACTATACTGTAGCAATTGCAGATGAACATCGCTTACCAGCACTAGATATGGCACTGCGCAAGACACCTACTAGATGGTGGGTTGTGCATAAGAAGACATTGACCACATGGGATCAATGCAGAATTAAGATGCAAATCAGGTTTGCTGACAAGGTTACCCTACCCTTTGAGAAATACAATGGACAGACAGATCCAAGGCAGCATATTGACGTTTGTTCACAAGCATGGGAGGAGAGACCAAAGACAGAATGGGTGCATCTGTTTGTGCACACATTGGAGGAAGAAATTCCAAAGAAATGGTACCTAGATATGGAGTTGCACAGGGAAACTACGGATTGGCCTACTCTTATTGCGAACTTCCAGAAGAGTTTCAGTTTTGAGGATGAGAGTCCTACCATAAATGATGTGCTGCAGATTATTAAGGAAAGAATATTCAGACCAGAATGTCCACATAAGAACATGACATCAGAGGAATTCTTTGGAGCTGACAACTTACTTGAATTCCTACAGACATAGTGGAAGGAACAGGTAGAACATCCTGTGGAATTTTATAACCTAGCTGAAGAGGTTGAAGATAAAGAAGGAAGTGATGAAGAGGACCCGCACAACATAAACATTCCTGAGTCAGAAGGAGTGTGCGACGTAGAGGGACCTCCGTTGGAAATCCCAGACATGAGTGGACCTGTGAAAACACGGAAAGTGAACATTGGCACCAACAAAGAGCCAAAGTTTGCAAGTATTGGAGACTATTGGGACAATAAGACTATCGCGGAGATCGCAGACCTGTTACACGAGTATCAAGAGTTATTCCCGACAAAGTTTACAGAGATGAAAGGCATCTTGGGAGATTTAGGGGTTATGAAGATACCTCTTAAGCTAGGTGGGAAGCCTGTTAAGCAGAGGCAATATAGACTGAACCCGCGATACAAAGAACAAGTTAGGGAAGAACTTGATAAAATGATCGACACAGGGATCATCGAGCCAGTCGAAGAGTCTGAGTGGATAAGCCCTATGGTTGTCCAAGATAAGAAAACAAAAGGCGAGATCAGGATTTGTGTGGATCTCAGAAAATTGAACGATGCTTCAATGCATGACCCACTTCCTACTCCTTTCACTGATGAGGTGCTTGATAATGTTGGAGGAAATGAGGCTTATTCCTTTACTCATGGCTTTTCAGGATATCCTGTGGATAGACACAAGACCACTTTTTCCATCGAATGGGGGTCGTTCCAGTACACAGTGATGCCATTTGGTCTGAAGAATGCGCCCACCATCTTTTCCCGAGTTGTGGTCGTAGCATTCAAAGATTTCATGCATAAGTTTTTGGAAGCTTATTTCAATGATTGGACAGTATTCGGGTTGTTGAAGGACCATTGCGCAAATTTGAGATTGATGCTAGAAAAGTGCAGACAGCATCAAATGTCGCTCAACCTGAAGAAGTGTATTTTTTGTGTACCTTATGGAATTCTGTTGGGACATATTGTGTGGAAACAGGGCTTAATGGTTGATCCTGTGAAGATCACAGTTATTGTAAACTTGCCAACACCAAATTCAGTCAAGCAACTGCGCACTACATTGGGGCATATCGGTTACTACAGGAAATTTATAAAGGGGTATGCATAGATAACTGTAGCAATGGAGAAGTTATTGAAGAAAGATGCGCCATTCATTTGGAACGCAGAGTGTGAACAAGGTTTTGACACCTTAAAAGAGAAAATGGTCACTGTGCCGATCCTAGTTTTTCCAGACTGGGAGAAGCCATTTCATGTCCATGTCGATGCTTCATGTATAGCATTGGGATTTGTCTTAGCACAACCAGGAGAGGGAGGTATTGACGATCCCATCTCATTTTCAAGCAGAAATCTCTCATTTGCGGAGAATAATTATACCACCATTGAGAGAGAAGGCCTAGCTATGGTCTACGCGCTGCAGAAGTTCAGGCACTATTTGCTGGGTGCACACTTCTCTATGTTCACTGACCATTTTGCTTTAAAATACCTGGTCAACAAGCCAGTGTTAGGGGGGCGAATCTGCAGATGGCCATTACTCTTCCAGGAGTATGACTTTGAAATAGTGGTTAAGCTAGGCAGATTGATCTTAGGACCTGATCACCTCTCAAGGATCGAGTCAGGAGAAGAGCCTATGAACCTCGAAGACAATCTGCCTGATGCGCAGTTGTTTGCTATCCATATAGCTTATGATTATTATAAAGACATCATAGATTTACTGACTACTGGGTTAGCACCCATAGAGTTTACTATGCAACAAAAGAAGCAGCCGGTAGTGCGAGCAGCAAACTTCAACATTATCGTAGGTTAGTTATACAAATTGGGATCGGATGAAGTACTACGTAGGTGTGTGTTAGAGCACGAGAAACCATTTATATTATCGGATGCACACTCAGGAGGAGCAGGAGGTTACTATGCAGGAAGATCCACAGTGCAAAAGATATTGCGATCAGGGCTATGGTGGCCTAAAATTCACAAAGATGCAAAGGAGCATTTCCAGAGCTGTGATTTCTGTCAGAGGAAAGGAAGGTCATCGCGAAGAGATGAAATGCCATTAAATCCACAGTTGACATTACAGGAATTTGAGAAATGGGCAATTGATTTTGTGGGACCTATAAACCCACCGGGAAAAAGAATTGGTACGAGGTACATTATTACTGCCACTGATTACCCCACCAGATGGGCAGAAGCGAAGCCAATGAAGGACTGTAGCATAAGTACTGCCACGCAATTCATATTTGAAGACATCCTTACAAGGTTTGGATGCCCAAAGATCTTGATGAGTGATCAAGGCACTCACTTTCTGAACAAAACCATTGAGGCATTGATAGAAGAATTCTGCATTCATCATCAGCGAAGTACGCCTTATCATCCGCAAGCGAATGGAACTGTTGAAGGATTCAATAAAGTACTAGAGAATGTGTTGACCAAGGTATGCAATGTGAATAGGGATGACTGGAACCTATGCATTCTCGTTGTGTTATGGGGATACAGGTCCACATGCAAGAAGTTGACAGGCCACACACCTTTTAGGCTAGCCTATGGACAGGAAGCAATAATGCCAATGGATTACATTGTTCCCAGCTTGAGAATAACTGCTTTTACAGGCATGGCAGATCAAGAGGCACTGGAAGAAAGGCTTCTACACTTGGTTGGGCTGGAGGAGGATCGCTTCATCGCAAGATTTCACCAACAAGTGCAGAAGGAAAGGGAAAAAGCATGACATGATCGCCATATAGAAAACAAGACCTTTCAGGTAGGTGATCTAGTCCTCCTATATGATAGCAAGTTTATGAAGTTTCCTAGAAAGTTTAAAATGCATTGCCTTGGTCCATATACTGTTGTGCACGTTACTAATGGTGGCACAGCTCAGTTAGCCACATAAGCAGGAGATAACTTGCACGGCCTAGTCATTGGGAGCAGACTAAAACCCTATCGGGATAGTCCTGCTTCGCAAAACCCTTGATGATCAAAAAAAAGAAAATTTCTAAGTGCCAAGTACAGTTGAAATTGGGCACTGGAAAAGGGAAAGAGACTGTACGCAATGTATGATGAGGAAGTGTATATATAGCACAACACTGTTAAGATGTGTCGCGACATAGAAAAAAAAAAGGAACCGCACAGTTGCGACACTCAAAATGCAACCGTGGTGACCAAGTTGAATGAAGAAACAGGTTAAGTTCAGAGGCAAGAAGTCAGGCACTGCGCAGGAATAAAGATGACCACCGTGCAGTTCGACACAACATTTCAAAAAGTAGCCGTTACACTATCGGTTGCAAAAATAGTCGTTATACAGTACTTTGCCAGCAACCGCTCGAGCATTTAACGCAGAAATAGCCATTCTGAACCAGTTAATGAAGGAAAGGATCGAAGAATACGCCCGATTTGGCCAACGGATACCTCATTTAATGCTAATCTAGTTGTTGAGGGGCGCAGAGGGGGTTAGCTGTGCCTATAAATGTTCCTACATTCGGACTCGCAGGCGTTACCGAACACTTAGAATTTTCTTACAAGCACTAGTTTGCGAGTTGTTTTCAGCAAGATAGCCGAAATCCTGTTGAAATTTCTCCAGTGAATGTTTGATAGGTCTACCATTGAATAAGAGTTCACAGTCCAAGAAACTGTGAAGGTGTTCAAATACGAAGGGATTGAAGGGTTAATGAGAACCCCAGCCAAGAAGGTCGTCTTAGAACCAGGTCAAGCATCCAGAAGATCACCAAGACACGGTCCAATGATGCAGGACAAAGGAAAAGATCCAGTGGGGCCGAGAGCGAAGCAACCAAAGATGAGTTCCACAGTGCCACAGGCGCCGATAACTGATAAGGAGATACCATTAACAATTACCCCTGATTATACCTCGCTGCATGCACTGGACGCACCAATCCTTAGGCTAATGAAGAATGCTAAGTACGATATTCCGCTCTCACTGATAACAAAGCATGTTGATGTCGACAAATATTTGTTGGGTAAGATCCCAGAGTGTAAATGGGAAGACTATGATCTGCTTCAAATGCAGAAGGAGCCCAATGAACCTAGGTTCCCATAGTTCCATCCCAACTAGTACATGTGCTGGAAGAAAGATGTGAAAGGAAACCTCACCTTGGTTGCGGAAAGATGGTTGTCTCGAGTAGTCAAGTTGGGACTACTCAATCTGTTGTGACTCCCACATTTTGACAGAACGCCAGCCTTAAATGCGATGGTGCGAACTCTGATGTCGCTCATCCACCAGGTATATTTGTGGCTTGACCTCAATATCGACATGACCATTGACATTATCCACCGGATCATTGGGTTGAGCAAAATGGGTAAAGACCCGAAGCAGTTTTTCCAAGGGAAAGCCAATGATAAAGAAGTAGTTGTGAAGATGAAGAAAACTCAAACCATCATCAAGGGCAAGAGAGGCTTTCAAACAGACGACATAGATGATAAAGCCACATGGTTTGTCATGCAACTATTAGCTGACAAGATTCTCAAAAAATGCAGGCCTTTAGAGGTACCTTCCAGCGCAGTACTACTTGGTGTTGCAATCACGGAAAGCAAGCAATTCAACTGGTGTCAATACCTGTTGAATGAGTTCCTGGAGGAACTAAATGACACATAGATCAATGGCGGGAATGTTCATTTTACATGGTTAATAGTGTTGATCGCCTTCGCAGGATGGAAGGAGTCGAAGGATTACATTGGAGTAATCATCGACAACAATGACTATAGAGGAGCCCACTATTCAAACCTTTGGGCCAATTTGAATTCATAAAGGCAGCACGTGACAGCTGAGGTCTTCTACACCTATTATGATGAGCTGCGTGAAGCCATCATGCTGACGCCGTGGATAACAAAGCAGGTAACGAGTAAGTATATTTGCACTGTTGATTTTTATGTTGACATGCGTTGCATTCACATTTCAGCCAAGGCCCAGAAGAGGAACACTGAATGGTTCGCAGGAATATATCATATGTATGAAGATGATATTGATAATATCATGAGGGAATGGCCTGCCGAGTTTCGAGTCGAAATTGTGGATTTCTAAAGTGACTCCGGCGAGGACAACTCCATTCCATGTCCCATTACTGAAGAAAAAGAGATAGTAAAAAGAAAGGAAGTTGAGAGCCCGACACAACCAAAGGGGGTGTGGAAGAAGCAGAAGACCAATAAAGGCTAGTCATACGTAGTACTCCATGATGAGGATTATGAAACCAACGTGGAAAAGGTCACAAAACAGATGGAAGAGATGATGACTGAAAAGGAGAAAAGGGACAAAGCGATTCAGGAAAGTCTGCAGAAGAATCTGACCATGTTGAAGGGGATTACAGAAAAAATTGAAGAAGTACACAAAAGATTACCCTTACCACGGGACTCAGAGTCCGAAGGGAAGTCAGGGGGAACTTCGTAGCAATAGCCGCCGCAGCTAACCATAACCGTGCCAACGAAGTCCCATGTTGTTCACCTTGATCCATTAACTGTAAGGATGCCACTACCAGAACAACTATTGTTGGACACGAAGGACGTCAAGGAAATGCATGAGAGAACTATCAACGCGCTCAAAGGACAAGCTGAGCTACAAAAAACTAATAAGCAGTTGGAAGAAGCTAGCTTGCGAAGAGCTATGGAACTGCAGGATGAGCATGATCACCGGAAAGACTAGAATCCACGATCACTACAGTCGCAGATGATATAGAAGAATGTGACGTACAGATAGACCCAGTGGACACTATCGTTAAGATTGGCGAACTGTTTAAAAACCTTAAGGTAGAGATGCAAGATATGGAGATCAGCCATGAAGCTAAGGTTGCTGCCTTGAAGGCATATATTAACCCACAGACTCCATCAGATCAGCAACATCTAAGAGTGAAGGAAGTGAAGGCTGTAGCAGAAAGCATAGCCACTGAGGTGGTTAAGTGCCAAAGTTTGTTAGAAGAGGCATCGAAGGCATTCACTACCCTCAAAGAGGATCCAGGGTTGCTCGAAGTAAAGAACGCTGTGAAAAATAAGCAGACAACATTAGAACAGTTGGATGCAGAAGTCAAAGCGTTGCTGCCAAGAGAAAGACTTTATAGGTACAAGGAAGTCCAGAGCCTGAAGAAAGAATTTCAAGCATTAAGAGAAAAAGAGAGTGAAATGACAGACAAATCGCAGCCTTTGCTGGAGGCATCCCACACGATCTCGCAGGGGATTGAGGAAAAGTTACAGGAGTTGCACGAAAGTCAAGAACAGGTGGAAGGACAAGCCAAGGATGATGAAATAACACCTGAGATGGTAGAAATAGTGAAACAAGTTGGATAAGACACTAAGGAGACAGTCGAGAAATTGATTGTCACATACAATGAGTTAGCTGCAAAGCTCGCTCCGCAGCCGGAGGAACAGCTTGGAGAAGTTGCAGGTGGCTTGAGGACTAGCCACATGTAAGTTTTAGGGGCCTATTGGGCCTGGCCCAACTGGGGCATTTTGAGCAAGATAGATTTTGGAACTGCAGAGCTAAGCGTAGTTCAGCGGAGGGATTTTTTGTATAAGCTTTTGGGATGCTGCGAAGTTGCACACATTCTGAAGTTCAATGCTGCGAGGTGATAGCACTGTGATGTGTCCAATATACGTGGATCCGGAAAAGTAGAGTGTTGGACGAAAGACGACACAGATTTCGGTTATACCAACGGTGGTCTATTTTTGGTAAAGATGCTCCATGATTGCTAGGCGACGGGTAAGGAGAAAAGCGGAAGAAAGCGACTGGTCGCACATGCGGAAAAACCACTACCTGAACTAGTCGCACAAGACCATTAGGGGAAGAACGGTTCGGTGAAAGAAACCTACTGGCATGCATGTGACAAGAAGGCCGATAGAGATGTGAGGCTTGCGCTAAAGGCAGCCACAACAGAATATTCGCTAACAGAATCCAGCAGTCCGGTAAAGGTAAAACTGTGACAGTTTTGTAGACCTAAGGGTTTTTGCCTTTGAATTGTAAAGACATGACCTACGGGAATGATCTGTAAATAAGGCATATTTTGTATGGGAAAGGGTTGTTGGGTTGATGAATCTCTCATTTTGCATTGTTATTGACTGAATAGATCTCTGTTGAGAGACGTTTTTGTAAGGCTCTGCAAGCTGTGTGCGTAGAGGCCGATTGAGAGAGAAAAGAGTCTGCAAGCTGTGTGCACAGACAAAGAACTGTTGTACCCTTCGCAAACACTAATACAACAACAGTTCTTGTGGACGTAGCTCCCATCCCGGGGGTGAACCACGTTAAATCCTGTGCAATGTGATTGTTTGTGTTTTTGCATTTGCTTATTTTCTTACATTGGATGCTAGGATTCTCATTTATCAGTTGTTATGTTAATGCTTTTATATGTATTCACAATAGAAGAAACATGGGAATAATATGTTAAGTGTTACATGTATAGATGAATGATGAATGCGCAGTAGTCTAAGTCCATGGAAGTAGCAGTTTATTGAATAATCATAGATGTACATAGAGTTGGATTGTATAACTCTTTGACGCGTAGCACCGGAAGTACGTGGTATTGTTTATCTCATTTGTTTGCATCATTATAAGGCTAAATAATCTAAGGCAATAGATGAATGAATAAGAGTTAAGTAAATTCATCAATATCAGTTGATTCCGCAGAGGAAGCGCATAAGTCAGTTGTGCTGCCCTCTTATTTGTATCCTGTCTGAACTGCGCAGTCCATAGATGTGCTGGTTACACAAGTACCTTGGCTTGTAGACACGAGGACCGCGACGCAATCTATTGTCGCGTAGTCTCCAGTCCATAGCGTGAGCCCCACACTACGTTGCGCAGTAGTTCTGTTTAATCAACTCATCACATCACTGTGGAAACCTGAAAACGTAGTACCCCCATAGCTACACCTTGGGTGAGACCTCAGCCTGTTCACAGGATATTGCCGAAAGGGTCGGTGAGAAGGGGTTTTGTTGGTTCCTTGAAACCATGAAGAACCTGGGTCTACATTGGAAACCTCTAGATCAGTATATAAGCCAACAGAGCCTTCGGACGAGAAATGGCCCCCTTAAGCGAAATTGGAATGGCCCTCATGGAGCAAAACCCTAGCTGCGGATATGGGACATTCGCACCATTTCTGGGACTTTGAGGCACACTATGGGGGGTCCCCTAGTTGAAAAACGGCATCCCGGATCCACTGGAATCGACAGATTCTCCATCCGAACCACGATTTGGGTTCCGCGGACATCTTTTTCCGGCACCTCGAGGCCATTCAAGGACACTTTGAGGAATTGCTCTGGGGGCACGGAACCCAAACTGGCGAGCATACTTGGGTTTCGTCGGATCCCACACATGCGTATGGCCATTGTAGACATGTCCACGATGGCCCTGCATGCCCAGGAGCCTTCGAACGAGAAATTCCCCCCTTGAGCGAAATTGGAATGGCCCTCACTGAGCAAAACCTTAGCTCCGGAGATGGGACATTCACACCATTTTTGGGACTTCAAGGCACGTTGTGGGGGGTCCCCTAGCTAAAACCCGATGTCTTGGATCCACCAGAATCGACGGATTCGCGATCCGAGCCACATTTTGGGTACTGCAGGAATCTTGCTCCGGAACCCCTGGGCCATTCAGGGACACTTTGAGGAATTGCTCCGGGGGCACAAAACCCAAACCGACGAGCAGACTTGGGTTCCGTCGGCTCCCACATGTGTGTACAGCCATTGTGGACGTGTCCACGGTGGCCATGCATGCCTAGGAGCCTTCGGACGAGAAATGTCCCCCTTGAGCAAGATTGGATCACCTCTCTTTCACATTTGTGAAGACCTGTGATCACTAAGGTTACTAATATATTGTTCTAACACCAAGGCCATTTCCCTAGTAAAACGCATGGAGAGCGGAGCTAACACCTAACATGATTTTGGATGTCAACACTAGAGGAGACCACCAATTGTAATGATATATAGAATAAGGATTTATTCCTTCTCATACCATCAATATCACGCTCTTTTATTTGTAATTAGCTTCATGGAGGAATTAACTATGGTTCATGAAAACACCCCTAGGAGGATATATGAAGTCTAGGGAAGACAACTTGGCTTGAGCTTGATCCTTCTGAGATTATAGGGTTACATCCCTTCGAGGTTTATGATTAGGGTTTTATGATGAAACCCTATGTGCATTTTCTAAATAAGAAGAAGAGAAGCAGATGTATTGCATTGGATGACATGTTTTAGTGATTTATGCATGTTATATCTCCTTGGTTCAGCTATGGCTTTCACTATTTTCCCTAGCTAGTGTTTTGGAGAGCTGCTAAATCATACTAGCCTTGTGATAAGGCTCCCATGCATGTTCTTGAATTGTAATTTGTAGTTATATATGTATTGCTAATTAATCACAAGTAAAAGATAATTTTGTTGAGTGATTTGACACCATCATTGAATAAGTTAAGGGTTGTTTTACTATTTCTATAATTGTTGTAAGAGTGAGTTTTCAGATTTGGTTTATGCATGATAAGTTTTCAATGCAACTAAATCTAATATAAGAGCTAGGATATTTTTGTGAGGCTCCATGCAAATTCACTAAAGCACAAAAGTGATTGTGACATAGGATTGATTTACATTAGATGTGTGTGATATCCATCGATGGAGAGTAGAGTTGAGATTTTTTGTGTGCCCATGGTTGAGGGTCTAATAGTATGTGAGATAATTGGGAGCCCCAAGTAAAAGGCCTCACAAAGGGAAATCCCAAGTAATTTTGAGAAAGTGACAACCTAGGTCAAAAGTTGAGCATCTTGTTCTAACACTAAGGTCATTTCCCTAATAGAAGACATGCAGAGTGGAGATAATTCCTAACATGATTTTGGGTGCTATCAATAGCGTTGTCTTTCCATGTACTTGTGTAATGTGACATGGCTACTATTTGTAAACTGTAAGAAAGAGAATCATGCTAGTGGCGAGAGCTTGATTGACATAGGGTTAATGAGCTTGATTGATGAGGATTTCTTATCTATCATGGATATTATAGGGTTAATGAGTAAACCCTAAGAGTTAGATTTTATGGATCACGAAGATATAACCAGTGGAGAAGATATGGGACAGATAGACATGTTGGATGTTCTTGTAGAGATTTCTCTTGTGCGATGCTAAGTACTTGTGTGATGTAACATGGATAGGGTTTGCATGAGATATCTCATATTAACAATTGTCCATGTGCTCTTGCATGTACCCCAATGTTCCAAGAAAAAGAAATATTTATATTTATATAATCACAAGCCATTGACATCATTGAAATATGAGATCATGGTAGTGGAAGAAGTTGTAGAGGTATTAGAGGCCTAAATATTGAAATAATTCAATCCCAACATAAAGCATCTCGATCTTATCACCAACCAAATGCATATTAGGGTTTTATGCTAGAGTATAAGACCTAGGGTTTGAGGATTGAAATACCAAGATGGACATGTAGACTTGGATTCTATAAGTTGAGTTCCCTAGTGGTGTACTTGTGTGATGTGACATGGGTAGGGTTTTTAAACCCTAATGAAGATAATCATGCTAGTGGGGAGACATTGATTAGCATAAGCTTGTTGTTGAAGCCAATGAGGGATTCCTAGAGATTAGTGTTAGATTAGTGTTTCTAGGGCTAGTTTAGCTTTCTAGGACTAGATTAGGTTTGTAGTATTCTAGCTTAGTTTTCTAGTATTAAATTAGTGTTTCTAGGGTTAGTTTAGCTTTCTAATATTTCTAGGGCTAGATTAGGTTTGTAGGGTTATATTAGTGCTTCTAGGGCTAGACTAAGTTTCTAGGGATAGATTAGGTTTCTAAACATTAATGACAAAGGGTGAAATGATGACATGACAGATGGACAAGATGACATGAAGGACAATCAATGGACAACACATTAATGGAAAAGTGTTGATGACTCGAAAAGGGAGCATGCCAAGGTAAGCAAGATTGATAGGATGACAAAGGAGTATGACAAGTGGACAAGTATGACAAGGACAACAATATGATGATGCAAATATCACCAAGTGTGACAAGGACAACAATATGATGATGCAAAGATAAAAAAAGCACAAGATCATGTCAAACAAGCATGACATATTTTGTTGACATGCATGATGAGGATGACTTGTTGACATGGAGGAAGCATGAAAAATGTTGTTGACTAGGAAAACAAGCAAAGTGAATTTGGCAAGAATGAAAAGTGTTAGTGACATGTAAATAAGTATGTATGTATGTATGTGTGTATGTATCGCTATGTATCTCTGTGTATGTATGCATGTATGGATGTATCTCTATGTATGTATGCATGTATGTATGGAAAAGACATGTATGTATGTATGTATCAACAAAAAATGCATGTACCAACAAAATAACATAAAACTACACATACCTCGATGTAGAACATAACATTCTTTGATGCAATTCTTTCTCTTATGTAAATTTGACTGGTCTCATTCAATAAATCCATCTGGATCCTCTCTGTTGCTAATTGTCTCCATCAATCTCTCGTGCTCTGAATGAGGCAGGTAGTAGCGTACCTTGGTTGAGCTCTTGCTTGACATTTTCTGTAGATGGATGTTTGTGCCAACGATCAAGTTGTGAAGTGATACACCACTGAACCTGGTCTGTAATCCATGAATACATGCCCACTAGTATTTCTTGACTTCCCATCTAATGTAAGATATTCCCCCTTAACCACCATCGAGCCAATCATAAATTCAATGCCTTCATCATCGATTAATGATCCGTAGAGGGTTTGCTTACCTTGGATGCACCATGCCAACCAATAATCCTTGCTCCATTCATTGTCTTTCGGGGAAACAACTGCGTATATGTGTCCTAGTTGTACAAGATCTGAGATATGGTCGTAGTCTGTCGAAATCGCTGACTGACCCTCCTCTAACTAGGTTGTTTCAACAATTGTACGTTGGTCTACTGCAAGTGACACACGACCCCATTCATCAACCCAATCCATGCATTCGCATTCATCCCATTTGCCACTATTGCAAGCGCTGCAAAAGCATGCAAGATTTTGTGTCCATTTTTCAAATAAGGGGTTGTTTGAGCTTCAAATTGAATTAAATCCACGTGTTCCTTGTACTGTGCCGAAACTATAGGAACACGATCGATCTATGTCAAACACTAGCCAAAAATTTCTTACCACACGTCCTGCCACTGATGATGTTTGTTGATCTCTTGCTCGGTCTGACATTGTTGCAGAGCACCATTGAAATATGGATTTTGCATCTCGGATATGAGGTTCCCTGTCAAACCTCATATCTTCCCTTCGTAGTGCGTTCTTGATGCATGCATCGGCCCCATCATGCTCGCCTTTGCCGTGCCTAGTCTCAAAATAGTTCCAGATATGCAGAACATTATAAGTCTTATGCAAATAACTCATCCATTGGAATACTCAAGCATTTTTGAACTGGCCCACACAACCATTCGACCATATCCAATGCTCATCCATCTATATATCTCTCTCCTTCAATTGATCATAGAAAATTTGAAAACAATGTTGCACATAATGCAGATCATGGGTTCTATGATCACTTATGTAAAAGTTTGTCTCCTTCAGTATTATCCTCTTGTCATTGCTGCTCTCTAGCCCATGCCTATACATAATATGTACCATGATGTTGACTTGGTCTGAATGGTAGTATTGACTCTGGATTTCATTTTGTGGATGAAGGGTGTAATTTTCTGCAAAATCCACAATTGACACTATGGTTCCAACAAGAAATGTGTCCCTGCATTTTCTGTACTGCTCATCTTGCCATCACACTACATGCACATGTTGAACATACTGCTCTGTTTTCTTGTAGAACTCCATCAAGAAGTCACATATCGGTACCTGTTACCATGAAAACAAGGGAAATATTACAATGTGGCCTTTGGAAAAATGTATATGTCATAAATTGAACGTGTAATATGAAAAATATGCAATATTCATTTGTACCTGTGACTTCACTAATGCAATCGTTTTACTTTCCCTGGCACTGTCTAATTGATAGGTTATGTACTTGAAGCTCTACATCTCCACACCCATACTGCCAAATCCATGCTCGTCGCTTTCATGGATGCAACGGTTCAAAAGAGAAAACCCACTGCACCTAGAACATGTCCCATATAGACACGATTTTTCATAATATTTTTGTCCTTCGGGCCTTGGACACATGATGTTGTGGATAAAGTCTCTTGATGCATTCGGTGGTAGTATGGATTCATTGCAGCCCTACACAATGTTAGTATGCAAATCACAAAATATATGTTTATATGTGTCATAATAATATTCATATTCTACATGGTATCTACAACAACGGGTGTTCCGATCAATGCATATACGAACGTACCATGGTTTGCATTTCTCAAAGGACCTTTGGCCCAGGTTCAATTGTGTGTGCTCATTCTTCAATCTCTCATAGAGTTCAGTCTATGTGGTGTCAAGGAAGTGTTTAACATGGGGTTCACATTCAGTAGAACATTTTCTCAGCTTTAACACGTCTCTTTGGTTTGATGAAGGTCTAGTATGATCATGCCAAAAGTTTTGTACTAACTCCTTAACAACATCAATTAGCTTCCTATCTGCATGAGGAAACCTACCAACAAAAGCCCAACAATTGTTTCCACCCGGAGGTTTATTAAACCATTTATTTGTATTTTTTTCAAATGAATAAGAGTTTATGCTAGAGCCTTGGGAATATTTTGATAGGTTTTCTACATCAAATAAACATAGCATGAAGATGAGAGCATGGACAAAATTTCATGAACTAATCGATAAGGAACCTCTCTCATGATTGCTTCTTAGGATTTTATTCAAATTGAAGAGACTCAAGAGAGAACCTCATCCATACCATGTGTGAAATCAAAATATATTCATGGTAATAATTATTGGTTTACATTGCATACTTCATCTTGTCTAGTGTTCATATGAGTTTTTTTAGATGTGAACTTGGGAATTCTTCTTGTCAAATTCATTGTTTTGTATGCATGGATATTGTTGTAGCCATATGATAAAAACAAAAAGTCATGGGAGAATCTCAAATCTTGTGAATGAAAATAATTATTTACAATTCACCATACCTATAGAAATGATCTCCACTTGCAATGGAAACTGGTAGCTTGAATGTACCCACTAGATTCCAAGACCACTGAAGATGTTTGTTAGATTCCAAGAGTGATTTTGTGTCTAATAGATCAATGAGTGTGAACAAATCAGCAACCTATAACAACTTGAAACCTGCGAAAGAAATAAATCCCATGTTTTTTGGTAGAATTCCTGGGAACAGAGAGCTCTATTTCTTTTTAACTAGCAGCAGACACGTGCACGCGGGTCTACAGGAACGCACGCGTGTTTGTAGCGCGTACACATCACTAGTGCGCACATGCCCCTGCATAACGTTTACACCATTTACTACCCAACGTTTACACCATTTAATGCCAAACCTTCCCCCACTTCAAAAATATTTGCATAAATTGGACATGGTGATGAAATTTGAAGGGTGGGTCTTAAATTTTATTGGAAGGGAATTTGTTCTTGGAATCCTTCAAAGATGAAGGGCAATTTAAATAATTGTACTTCAATTGACAAGTATAAATTAACTAAACCCTTCCCCCCCAAAAATGCAAAAAACAAATATTGCCCATCCAAATTTTTACAATCTTAAATAATTGAGCACTCCTTAATATCTACATGATAAAATGGTATCTTTTCAATAAAACAGAATTTGAACACATTAATTTGACATATATGTAACATAAATTTTACAGTTCATTAAATTAACAATTGTTTTGTTGTATTTTTGTGGGTTAGACCACACTTCATTGTACAGAAAACTACTTAGACTACGCAATAACCATATTGCGTCATTTGCATGATCTTATGCATAGTGCAAGACGTTGCAACAATTGTTTTGTTGATGTATTTGTAACTTTGGAAGATATTCACTTGTATATTGTATTTGTACTTTATTGTATCCCCAACGTAGATGTATTATTCCTCCGATTGGAAGTGTCGTTAATTGTACTTGCGAGTGTCGCAAGTTATATTGTCAGTGTTGTAACTTATACTTGATGGGTTATTAGACCACCTTGATGGGGTCATCCCTGTATGAGTCATGTGGGTTAAAGGGTTATTAGACCACCCTAGTGGGGGTTGGCCTAGTAAACATTATGTTAAGTGGTTAAGTTGGGGCCGACCTAGTTAGAGTTAAAAGACAAGTGAAGTAGTGTATAAATAGAGAGTCTCTCTCTCTCATTTTACACATTCTCTCATTCACTCACTTCGCATTAGGGAGAGAGAGGAGGAGTGCGCACTAGTGGAGGAGGAGTAGCTGCTGCATTCATCTATCTCTTGGGTTTGATCTTTGTATTGGTGCTTATTCTATCTCTGAGGAAGTTGGGGGGTTTTCACCTTCTTGGTTTTCCCCAGTGAAATGTTTTGTGTCTCTTGTCTCTTGTCTCTTCTGCTTGATATGTTGTACATGTTGTTCTTTCAGTTAATATCCTAGATCTATTGAATTAAATGATGAAAAACTAACATGGGATTAGAGCTAGCCTGAAGGAAGGCATGCTATAAAATTTATGACACGTGTTGCACTTGCAAGCTAGTGCTTGGTATAGCAAAAACCAGTCATCATGGCACTTTCTCTATAACTCAGGTTTGGTGAAGGTTCAAGATCTGAAACTTCTACAGGTCGAAGATGAAATGTCCATGTACCTTTTTTACGAAAGACAGACTCATATTCATTCTACTGTGTGAGATATGATCTGTACAAGTTAGGGTTTTTGCCTCTTCCAGAATGCAGTCCTAAACAAGTGACCTAGGAAAAAAGGTCATATCTCGGGCTAGGAAGCTCCAAATGGAATTCTGTAAAACGTGACAGGGCACGGACATTAATTTCACAAGTCCGGGTTTCATAGGCCGAAGTTGAAATAGTGACACGTGGCACACCGTACAAGTTCGCTATACTTTTTCATCCCATAAACAGGTCACGTTGCGACACTTGGCATATCTCTCTCTCAAAGAATCCATTTGAGGTCAGATATGTGGAGTTAGAAAGATGACAGGTCAATATAGCATAGGCTGAACTTTCAGACCCTGAGGATTCGAAATTTCAGAGATACATGAGAAACAATATGGCATATATTTCTCTCCAAACATAACTGGATTTTGAGCACCTTCATTTTTGGATCGACACTGCTATGGGAAATTAGGGTTTCAGAGAAAGTTGGAATTTTTTAAATATGAGACCACGGCTGGATGCTCCTCATCAAAATTGAAATTTAGAGACCAAGTTCAAATTTTTTGGTTGGGCAGAACCCCAGGCATCATCAAACCCTAGTTCAGGATTTTGATCGATAAGGTGGAAAATTAGGGTTTCTGCAAAAGTTGAAATTTTTGGAATCTGTGACCACGGCTGGATGATCCTCATAAAAATCAAAGTTTAGAGCACAAGATCGAACCTTTTGGATGGGAAAAACCCTGGGCATTATCAAACCCTAGTTCAAGATTTTGACTAGAAGATACGAAAGTTTAAAAGGCAATTTTGAGGGTTCAAATTTTGGAGATTTCAAAATTAAAGTATACCAGCTTGATCATCTCAGCAAGGTGCATCTTTTCATCCAATCAAAAGTTTGAATTTTGAGGGTTTCTCTGACAAACCCTAATCCAACTCCAGATCCATTTTCAGCAAATCAAAGTGGATTGGGTTAATATTAGAAGAGGATGAATTGGACACCTACATAAGTGAAGAGATTCCAGTTCGAGAGGTAGATGAGACTTACATAAGAAGTCTACAAGCAATCCCGATAGGTATGACTTGAGGAGATATAGGTATGTTTTGAAATCTGTTCATGATTAATTTTATGATATGTTTGTCTTCATATTATTTAGGTTAGTACAATATTGATTAATTTTAGACTTGTCTTATCACCCTAGTAAAAGTATGAATGCATGTGAATGATAGAAGACATTCATTGATTAGGGGTATGACACTTATGATTGTACTAATACACTGTGGTGTTGTATGAGGATGATGTTGTCCACTAACATGAAGGGTACATCAAGAAAGACAAATCAAGTTCTAGATCAAGAACATAAGACCATGGTGACATGAAGACAAAGACTCATCCATAGTCATGGATCACATAGAAGCTCTACTTACGAGGTATGTATATTTTGGTTCTACAATGGTTGACTTATGAGTTATGTAGGTTACTAGCACAAGTCATTGAAGAGAACAAGAAGACATTATGTGGGTATGTTAGACATAACTAGCAAGCATGATAATCCAGGTATGTTTTTCCTATATCAAGTTAGAATCCTACCTTGTGTTAGGATCTTATACTTTTGTATGAATGATAATGATTATTCTTGAAGTTAGAAGTTTAAGTAATCAAGGGTTTATGCATATTATGTTTCTTACTTTGATTAATGATATGACTAACTAAAAGAGTCCTATGGTCAAATAAGAATATGCATGAGTAAAAGAAGTCTTCCCGGAATCCTTGAATACTAACGTCTATTACCTATGTATGAAATGATCATGACCATACATATTTAAGATTGTTTAGAATCATAATGTTTTGATAGTATTGAGATTACACTAATGAATGTATGATTATGTATGAGATCTTGAGGATGACATAATGATGACACTAGTGCACACTTAAGCATGCATAGTGGTCCAGGATGGATATAAGTTCAAAGACAGATAATCAAGGAAGCAAAGATCAAGAGGGAGCACACTCCAGTAGTTCCTGTAAGGAAGCAAAGATTGAGAGGGAGTCCACCCTACAACTAAACAAAGATAAGTATTTGAATTGTCATATATATGATTGCTTAAATGATGATTTCCAGTCATACTAATGTTCCTATATTTAGGATGTATATTATGCATATTAGAAAAGTTGCATGAGTGAACAAGATACTACTAATATGAAAGTAATGGGTAAGTGGCCTATGGTATTGTACAACATTCCATTGGTACTTATCTAGAATGAAACCTCTTTGCTAACATGTTGGGAGTTGTGCACACTCTTAACAAATGTTCTGGTAGAGATGGAAGGCATCTAGAAAGTTACCGTGTGAATATAGGATATGGATAAATGTTGTATTGAAGTATTGGCTAAGATAATTGCATGACTGTATGGCATATGTCTTTATGCATAAGAATGTGTTTTTGAAAAACTATGAGAAGTTTCTAATCATGCAGTTGAATTTGACTTGTAGGAAAGATCGTGTACAATCACCTACAAAAGAAGGACTACAACATTTGTTCCAGCAACGAAGTTCAATAAAACTATCTATTGAAGATATTGAAGAATCTGAGGTTCCCAAGATCTGGGATGCAGTAATGGAAGAATTCCATGGTCAAGGAATATCAGTCGATCATGAAGAATGATGTTTGGGATGTAGTCCTAAGACCAAAAGGGAAGTATGTTGTGACTTCCAAGTGGATCTATAAGATCAAGCATGTTGCAAATGGTAACATAGAGAAATACAAGGCGAGGTTTGTAGCTCGTGGCTTCTCCCAGAAAGAGGGAATAGATTATGAAGAGACTTTTTCTCCTGTAGCCAGATACACTTCCATCAAAACAATACTTTCTCTGGCTGCAGTGATGAAATGGAAGATACACCAGATGGATGTCAAGACAGCTTTCTTGAATGGTGTAGTCAAAGAGGAAGTGTATGTGGAGCAGCCACTCGGTTTTGAGACACATGACATGGCGTCATATGTGTGCAGGTTGAAGAAAGCCTTGTATGGCTTGAAGCAAGCTCCTAGGACTTGGTATCGTAGGATAGACAGCTTTATATCTAGTTTGGGATTTACCAAGAGTAAAGCGGATTCCAACCTTTACTACAAGGTTGAGGAAGGTAATCCTGTGATACTACTACTGTATGTGGATGACCTGTTTGTGATAGGAGAGGATAGATTGATTGCCGACACGAAGAGGAAGCTTGCTGCCGAGTTTGAGATGAAGGACTTGGGGATGATGCATTACTTTCTAGGTATGGAGGTGTGGCAGAGTGCAGATGGAATCTTCCTTGGACAAGGGAAGTATGTAGTAGAGATCCTGAAGCGGTTAGGGATGATGGAATGCAAGGCCATGGCCACACCTATGGCATCGAACCTGAAGCTATTGAGTGATGCTTCATCAAATTCGGTTGATGCCATGATGTATCGTCAGATTATTGGGTTCTTGATGTACCTAATGAACATGAGACCAGATATTTGCTTTGTGGTGAACACCTTGAGCCAGTTCCTAACAGATCCTAGACATGTTCACCTGATTGTTGTAAAGCATATTCTGAGGTACCTGAAGGGTACGGTTGATTATGGGCTCAAGTATGATGCGAATCAAAAGTTTAACCTGGAGGGTTATGTCGATTCTGATTGGGCAAGCAGTGCTGCAGATACGAAGAGCACTTCTAGGTGTTGCTTCAGTATGGGATCAGGTGTGATCTCTTGGTTTAGCAGGAAGAAGTCCTACGTAGCACTGAGTATAGCCGAAGAAAAGTATGTCGCGGCTTGTTCAGCCAGTTGTGAGGCAGTATGGCTTAGGAAGCTACTGTCTGATTTATTTGATCTCCCATTGGATGCTACCTGTATCTTCTGTGACAACCAGAGTTTTGTGAAGTTGTCTGAGAACCTGATGTTCCATGATAGGTTGAATCACATCGAGATCAAATATCACTATATCAGGGATATGGTGCAGAGAGGAGTAGTGAAGCTCCTGTATGTTGTGACAGATGAACAGGTTGCAGATGTGTTGACTAAACTACTAGCCAGAGTGAAGTTTGAGTACTTCAGAGAGAGGCTTGGTGTTCTTCAGATAGAAGATACTTCGAGGAAGAAGTGATGGGACACATTTGCTGGAGCCATTCCAAGCATGGTGGTAGGAGGATCCTTCCCATGGATATGGATGTAAGCACTATGTGATGAGTATCAGGACAATGCTCTAGATGATATGCATCAGGATGATGCTATGATGATGATCAGGATGATCATATGTGATGATATGCATCAGGATGATGCTGTGATGATGATCAGGATGATCATATGTGATGATATGCATCAGGACGATGTTGTGACAATGATCAATATGATCATGTGATGATGATGTACATCAGGGTGATGTACCGTATGATGATCAGGACGATCATGTGGTGACGATGTACATCAGGATGATGTACAGTATGATGATGATCCGGTTGATCATTAGCATCAAGATGGTGCTCCGTGCGAGGATGATCAGGTGGATCATGAGTTTCAGGATGATACTCAAAGGTCGAGGATATGTGGCAGGTTGTGTAGATAACATAGAAAATATCCTGGGAGATCCTATAGTCTATGCTAGGATGATCTTTCGAGGTTTTTCTAGGGAGGCATGTAATCAGTCCTGGAGATCCGATAGGTTGAGCCGTGTGCTTGTAATAAACCCTGGGATGCTGTTTAGATATCTTGTCAGTTGTGCTGAGGCACATAAACTAATCCTGGTATATTCTTTTAAGGTTTTGCCTAATCACATGTAATCAATCCTGGAGATCCTATAGGTTGAGCTGTGTGCTCATAATAAGTCCTGGGATGCTCTTTAGAGAATCTTGTCGGTCATGCTGAGGCACATAAACTGATCCTGGGATACTCTTTAAATATTTTGTGAAGGGATGCATGTAATTAGTCCTGGGAGATCTTGTCGGTCATGCTTAGGCACGTAAACTGTTCCTGGGATACTCTTGTCAGGTTTTGCATGTGCACATAATCAACCCTGAGATACCACCTGTATCAGACCACTCGCAGAGATGATGAATACCTACAGGAGGCTAGGCCTACATCCAACATGAAAAAGGGTTGGCTCTGTAGAAATTCCTATGACGAAAATAATTGAGAGATAGAACCAATGATTGAGATGACGAGTACAGTAGAAGTGATGATGATGCTCCATGATCCAGTGACAATGATCCAGCTCCAAAATTGAAGACTTGTGCCTATATGTATTGATGACTTGTGTCAAGAGAATACCTTCCTAGTTAAGAGGGAGTGTTGTTTTATTTGTAACTTCGAAAGATATTCACTTGTATATTGTATTTGTACTTTATTGTATCCCCAACGGAGATGTATTATTCCTCCGATTGGAAGTGTCGTCAGTTGTACTTGTAAGTGTCGCAAGTTATATTGTAAGTGTTATAACTTATACTTGATGGGTTATTAGACCACCTTGATGGGGTCGGCCCTGTATGATTTATGTGGGTTAAAGGGTTATTAGACCACCCTAGTGGGGGTCGGCCCAGTCAACATTATGTTAAGTGGTTAAGTTGGGGCCGACCTAGTTAGAGTTAAAAGACAAGTGAAGTAGTGTATAAATAGAGAGCGTGTCTCTCTCATTTTACACATTCTCTCATTCACTCACTTCGCATTAGTGAGAGAGAGGAGGAGTGCGCACTAGTGGAGGACGAGTAGCTACTACAGTCATCTATCTCTTGGGTTTGATCTTTGTGATCTTTGTATTGGTGCTTATTCTATCTCTGAGGAAGTTGGGGTTTTTTCACCTTGGTTTTCCTCAATGAATTGTTTTGTGTCTCTTGTATCTTGTCTCTTATGCTTGATATCTTGTACATGTTGTTCTTTAAGTTAAGATCTTAGATCTATTGAATTAAATGATGAAAACTAACAAATTTTATTGGAAGGGCATTTGTTCTTGGAGTCCTTCAAAGATGAAGGGCAATTTAAATAATTGTACTTCAATTGACAAGTATAAATTAACTAAACCCTTCCCCGCAAAAAATGCAAAAAATAAATATTGCCCATCCAAATTTTTACAATCTTAAATAATTGAGCACTCCTTAATATCTACATGATAAAATGGTATCTTTTCAATAAAACAGAATTTGAACACATTAATTTGACATATATTTAACATTAATTTTACAGTTCATTAAATTAACAATTGTTTTGTTGTATTTTTTTGGGTTAGACCACACTTCATTGTACAGAAAACTACTTAGACTACGCAATAACTATATTGCATCATCTGCATGATCTTATGCATAGTGCAAGACGTTGTAACTAGATATAGTCTTAAAATAAGACTAGAACCATGAGAAAAATACTTATTGTTAACTATGTACAAAAAAAATCCACTAAGCAAAACGAGGCCATGATAAACCTACAACCAAAATATACATATAAAACCAACCAAAACCTTAATTCAAACCGGAGAGAGGGAAATCATCCAAGCTTGAGAGATGTAAGAATGATGGACATTAAGCGCCTAAGAAAAAATAATACATAGCTCAAAAAACCATTAAAAAAAAATCCTCCATACCAAGCAAGTTAGCAACGCTAGCATCATAGGGGCATCAACATCAAATTTTGTTGTTGAAGACTTGTCACGACAACATACAGGTATGGGATGGAGGGGTAATGGAATCAAGCCTAATTCAACTGGAGCCTTGCGACTCGATACATGTTTGAGTCTCGACAATCTACCTTTTAAATTGAACCATAATAGCAAAAGAAGTTTGTTAATGGCTCGATTTGCAAAAATTCTAGATACATGAGTAATTAAGAGCTCGAGGCTCTAAAATTCGATGTGTTTTTTACCAATCCATGATTCGATTAATTCATAGTCATTGGCATGAAATTTAAGTTATTTAATGAAAGAATTAATGTATCTACCTCTATGTCGAAACTGTTTTCCATGCTGATGCGGGCCACTTCCCTCCTTGTTGTCTTACCAAAAGGAATGAGAATGAGGAATAAGACTTAAAATTATGGACTTCACCATCAAAGAAGCCTTACAATCACATTGGTAAGGAGTGATAAGAAGATCACAACAATCCACATGTCAAATCTCAGATGATAGTGTCAATTAAAGACTTATATGGTAAATTTAATATAAGAATTACTTATAGTTGTCTCGGGAGCTTACTCTTTGCGTCTTGACACATTTGATAATTTATGGTTGTCTATGCGCCTTGACCCAATTGATATTGTAAGGTAAGGATGTGCATGCATAATAATCCTTATTTATGACTATCCGATGAGGATTTAAATGGAAGAGGATGTAAAGAAATGTTATTTTTATACGTATTTTGGTGGCGAGTGTCAAAGAGAAACGTGGTGATAAACCACATATGTTTGGAAGGACGGAGGTATATCACATGATCATGATCATGCCACCCATCAAATTGAAGAAAATTCCTGAGCCAATTTTTTCTTTTTTAATTTTATTAATAACCATTGTGGTACTTTGGTTCAAATTTTTTTTCTAACTCATTGTTTCTCCATATTGTGTGCCTACTGCCACCTCTCTATATCAATGCATAAATCAACCTCTGCTTGGTTTGTGGTTATAGTTGCATGCCATTGAGTGTTGTTTAGATTTTTCGTGAGTCTGTGACATTCATGCAATAAATGAAGTCTTGTAGAGGAGGAATCATCAAAGAGGCAATTTGAATTTCATTTTGACAAAAAACATATTTTGTAAAGATCAAATTCCATGAATGCATCCCCAGACTACCATGGAAGACCATGGATATGTTGCAAAGCATTGAACATCATCGAAGAATGAAAACAGGTTCCTCGAGATCTTATTGAAGCATATTGAGCTCAATTGAATTCCACTTGAGCCTTAATTGAAAATTCTAGACCTAAAGCATCATCAATAGCACATAGAATCCATGACACTATCCCTCTACAAGGAGACTTTTGCATATGAATTTAATATTGCTTCCATTATAATGTCTTGGGCATCAAGGATTTATCTTGGCTCCTTAACCATGGCTAGTGGAGGGAAACAAGAGCCTCCAACACTAACTCTTGCTTCTTAGGCACAAACACCATGAATGAGTCCCTGGACCACCATATATGAAATCTATAGGGTATTAGTCAACTTCAAGTGTGTTATGTGTGCCATGACTAGGTTAGTTGTGAACCAAAAATGGGTCTCAAGGTCTGACCAAGGTATATGGACAACAATAATCTCCTCATGCCTTAAATGAAGCTTATCAGGTTCAAGCACCATGAACAAGACCTACAACTCAAGAAGCTTCTTAGGATACGATGTTGAATGCATCTTCAAACCACCACACATAACCCTTATGGATTATCTCTAGCAAATGTAGAGGGATACATATACCATGATTAGGCTACATTGCATGCCTTAAACAAGATGATGATGATGATGATGATTATCATGACTGATATCATCATCATCATCATCATCCTCCTCATCATCATCATCATCACCATCATCATCGTAATCGTCGTCACCATCATCACTATCATCATCATCATCACCATCATCATCATCAACATCATATTCGTCATCGTCATCATCATCATCATCCTCCTCCTCATCATCATCATCAACAACATCTTCGTCATCATATTCATCATCAACATCATCATCATCATCATTATCGTCATCATCTTCATCATCATCATTCATCATCATCATTCATGAGGATGATGATGACGAAGATGATGATGATGATGAAGATGGTGGATGATGATGAAGATGAGTACGAAGATGAATATGATGATGGTGACAATGACTAATATGATCATAATCATCATCCTCATCATCATCCTCGTCATCATCATCATCTTCGTCATCATAATCCTCATCATCATCATCCTCATCATCGTCATCATCCTCATCATCGTCATCATCCTCATCATCGTCATCATCCTCATCATCATCGTCGTCATCATGAACCTCTTCCACATCATCATCCTCATCATCATCCTCAACATCATCATCATCATCATCATCATCATCATCATCATCATCATCTTGGTCATCATCTTCATCATCAACATCATCATCATCATCTTCATCTTCATCATCATCATATTCGTCATCATCAACATGATTCATCATCATCATCATCATCATCATCATCCTCATCATCATTCTCATCATCATTCTCATCATCCTCATTATCGTCATCACCCTCATCATCATCATCATCATCATCATCATCATCCTCCTCATCATCATCATCATCATCATTGTCATCGTCGTCATCACCCTCCTCCTCCTCCTCCTCCTCCTCATCCTCATCATCATCATCATCAACATCACTGTCGTCCTCATCATCGTCATCACCATCATCATCATCATCATCATATTTGTCATCATCATCATCAACATCATCCTCATCATCATCCTCATCATCATCATCTTATTCATCATTGTCACCATCATCAACATTTTCATCATCATCTTCATCATCTTCATCATCATCATCTTCAACATTTTCGTCATCATCTTCATCATCATCATCATCATCATCATCATCATCATCATCATCATCATCATTGTTAACACCCAAAAAGTGCTCACTACCTCATCTCCCTCATTACATGACTCATTTGTCCATATTTCCTACCATATTTGCCTCCAAAACCTTAAAAAACCATTAAAAAGCCTCCAAAAGGCCAAAAAACCATTAAAAAGCCTCCAAAAGGCAAAAAAAAACATTAAAAAAGCTCAAAAGTCCAAAAACCCCCTTTTTTCCGCCAAAATAATGTAAATTCCTCCAAAAATAGAAAAAACCCTCTAAAAAGGGAATAAAAAATACAAAAAAGAGGAAAAAGAGGGAAAAAAGGAAGCAAAAACCCTATACAGTTGACCTAAACCATATGGTACCAAAAACCATGGGTCAACACCCCACCACCAAAAAACCTATAAATAGGTGATGGAGGCTCCCCATTTGACATCCCCAAATTTCTCCCATTCTTATGCTGCCAAAAATTTTCTTGAAACCCTAGCTCTCCACTTGGAGCTAATTTCCAACTTGAGAACCCCTTAGGCCCATATCCAAAACACCTTGGAAGAAGGAGAAGGAACAACACTGGACCATTGGAGCAACCCCTGGACTACTACAAAGGCTCCACCAACCTCACATTTGAGGTAACTTAATACAAAACCAATTTTTAATATCTTTTTGTTGTCTCATGCACATGCTAGTTTAAATTTGTTGTTTTTATTTACTGTCTTGTTTTTACCATTTTTACTGAACTGCTACTAAGGAGTCCCTTCTCCTTAGTATGTGCCCATTTGCACAAGCTAGGGTGAAAACCCTAGCTACAATCATCATCATCTTCATCATCATCATCATTGATAATGATGATGATGACGAAGATGATGATGATGATGATGATGATGGATGATGATGATGATGATGATGATGATGATGATGATGACGAATATGATCATCATCATCATCCTCACCATCATCATCATCATAATCATCTTCATCGTCATCATCCTCGTCATCATCATCATCATCATCGTTATCACCCACTTCCTCATCATCATCCTCATCCTCATCATCATCGTCATCATCATCTTGGTCATCATCTTCATCATCATCTTCATCATCAACAACATAATCATCATCATCATCATCATCATCATCAAGAAGGGGGAATCAAGGTTTGACCTAGAGTGACCCCTTTTAATCATTCTTAGAGTTATGTTGTTGATGAACCAAAAATAAGCACTCCAACTAACTATGGGCCAAATCACAAGGTTGGATCCCAAGACCAAACCTAGTAAGTAGAAGGGTTCCCCAAAGGGTCTAGTAGAGTCAAACTAATGATTAAAGTTATAATATTGAAGAGGAGGCAATATCAAACCTTACTTAAGCACTAGACTGCACAAGGAATTCATGCAAATAGGGTAAGGTAAAGTGACTCAATAGATATTTATCTAGCACATAACAATCTTTGTATGAAGAGAGAAAAATATCAATGTTAATAATGGGTAGGTCATGTATATCAAGGAAATGGAAGTAGGAAACACCCTAGTACCTCTAAGTAGGTAGGTGTATGTGAATACTAATAAATGCATACACTACAATCACTCTTATGCCTATGTTTTCATTCATTCAATAGGATTTTTGTATGGATGCATATGTGCTTGAGATATGGTTTGGTCTGATTTTACTAAATAGCGTGTACGCTCTATTAGTGCATATGCGTTATTCATGCGTACACGCATTTAAAATAATGTGCACGTGCCATTTAAATTTTTAAGTTTTGGCAGGCAATTCCTTTCCCACCAACATGGTGGATGACTTGGCCGCTATGGTTTTAGGTTCGCGTTGCCAAACCATGTGGCTTGGACTGTGTTATAACAAAATACATCTTAAATTCTATAACTTATTCTGTTTTGAGCATGATTTTGCGTATGCTACACTTGTCCGCTACTAACGAAATTGCACATACTTGTAAAACTACGTGTGCAAATTCCGAATATGTAATTTTTTATTAAATCTATTATTTGTTTCTATTTTTTAATTAATTTTAATTGCACTAACGTCAATCTTACACAAAAAGTAGGTTATTTCTTGCGTCTATAACTTTTGATTGGCTCGCCTATTTTGAAAACGGAAAAGAACCCGCACAAGTACACACAAAGACCTACATCCTAAAAAAAAAACAAATTTGATTGATTATGTTAAGACCATGATGTCGGGGACTAACACACGACTTAGTCATTTTAGGGCTTGGCTGACTTCCTTAATTAAAAAGAAAATTAAAATTAACATAAATAAATGTGGAAAAATAGTGCTGCACTAGAACGGCCTATTATCTACGACTGTATATAATTTTTTTCACAAAATTCCACCATTTGCATATCAAACCAAGGGACTAACGCAAACATATTCATTATGCTTTCTTAAAAAAATAACATACCAACCTTAGGAGAACCCCATTTTTTGGGAGTTATACTTAATTTCCACAAATAATATTTATATATTCCGGAAGGTAATCCGATTGTCTACATTTCATCTTCTTGCGCCATATTCCAAAAAGTTGTGTAGGTAGCTCTAATATTGCATTTTGACGTTCAGATTTATGCTTTTCCAGGAGCCCATTGCAACTAACGCGTCATGAGTGGCCATCATTAGCTTGCACCAGCCCAACTTCCGCTAGCTTTCGACATTGCTGAGGTAATTAACACACATAGCCTGGAAGTTTTATTGCTTCTCTTTTACAATCTCTTGAACATTTAGGGTTCAACCCTCCACTAGAGAAAGGTGTTGGACAGAGCACTTCTACAAAATCTTGCAAAAACCTAGAAGGTTCCCCCCCGTGGAAGCAGAAAGGGAAATGCCTTAAAAAATCGCGGGAACCCTTAAATCTCATTTATGGGGAAAATGTTATCGTCACAAATTCGTTGCATATGGAGGAGACGACGGTTGTTGGGCATGCCAGGAGAAAATACCCCAGTTTTGATGGCTTGGACAATTGGGTCACCTCAAATTGGACGGCACTACTAGATTACAAACCGGAGATAATGGTCCTCTCTAGGGGATGGTTTGTTTTTAAACTCAGAAACCGGGAATATGTGGGTCGTGTTTTACAAAAACAATGGAGCCTGGGAAAATCCCCTATACTCTTCAAAACCTGGACATCGATGTTTGATGCTGATACTGAAAAATTCGATGTCATCCCAATTTGGGTTCGAATGTCGGGCCTTCCCTGGGAATTTTGGAATCAGGAATCCTTCACAGACATTGGGAATGCTCTTAGAGCTTTTATTAATGGCTGTAGCTAGGGTTTTACCCCTAGCTTGTGCAAATGAGCACCTACTAAGGAGAATGGACTCCTTAGTAGCAGTTCAGTAAATGTAAATAATTAAGTTAAAACAGAAATTAAATTACTTCTAAAACATGCATGAAACATAAACAACAAATTTAAAAGATGGCTTTTTGTATTGATATTACCTTCAATGTGAAGGTTTGATGAAGCCCTTTGTAGTGTCCAAGAGGATGCTCCAAGCTTCAATATGCTCCTTCTCCTTCTCCAATGGTGGGAATGGGCCAAAAGTGGCTCTCAAGGTGAAAGTAGTTCAATGGTGAACTAGGGTTTCGAGAGAGATTTTGGCAGAGTAAGGGTGCTTGTGATTGTGGATCTGGAATAAGGGATCTCGATCACCTATTTATAGTTTTTTGGTGGTGGAGTGCTGACCCATGGTTTTGGGCAGCTGTATAGGGTTTTTTCCTCCTTTTCCTCATTATTTTATATTTTTCCTTCCCTTTTTAGGGGGTTTTTTTAGCCTTTTTTAGGCTATTTTGATGGTTTTGTGGCCTTTTGGAGGCATTTTAGGCCTTTTGGAGGCTTTTTAATGGGATTTTTTGGGATTTTAAGGGAAATATGGTAGGAAAATGGACAAATGAGCCATATAATGTGGTAGATGAGGTAGTGAACACTTTTTGGGTGTTAACAGATTGCCCCCTGATGTGCGAGGGCAGGAGCTCATCGTACGGCCGATGGACATCATAAGTCATGAATGGTTTTCCTGGGATGTGGAGAGAAGAGAAGAAACAAACTGAAGCCCGAAACAATGATCCCGAACAACTGCAAGAACTAAAAGTACATAACCTCAATAATGGATGAGGAATCATCTGATCATATGGACGAGGCGGGCATTCCCATGCTCGTATCAGGATATAACATAATAACAACAATGGGGTCCAAAAATAGGGACCTGAAATATACATGACCTCAAATACTGACTGAGGAAGAATCTCAATATATGGACGAGGCGGGCATACCCATGCTCGTATTAAGATATATAAACAGAACTGTGAGGCCCGAAAAGGGGGACCTGTAAGATACATGACCATTGTGTACATCATAAGAGTCCAGAGGGGACACAAATCTGGGACATACTGCTGAGCGGATCATGTGTGAACTGCAGAACTGGTGCACTGGAACAATCAACAGTGCTACTGAGTGTGGTACCAAAGGAACTGATGAGCTGCTGGATCATAGTGACTGGGGTCATACTCTCCATGGTACACTGGACTGGAACTGAAATGGGTACTCAAGGAAGCAGAGAACTGGATGGCTTCCGAATACAAACGCCAACGCAGCCCGGAAATCCACGGGAACATACAACTGGGCGTTCCGAAATGACTCACCAATGTGCTAGAGTCGGGGAAAATCCGAGGTCTTCGACTAAAAACTGATGGGATATAATCCTACGCGATCCTCAACGATGCGATCAAAGTGTTGAAGTCGAGCATGTGAGGAACAACCACTCGGAGAGGCAATGACGACTCCTCTCAGAATGATTCGTAGGAACTTACCACAGATGGTGATAAGTCCAAGGCGTAGGGACCTCTGGGCCTATCCTCTGTAATAGAGGAGCTGTCGTCGACAGAGGGAGACCTACAACTATCAAGGCAATGATGTTTCCTTGACAGGAGCGCGAGGTGAAGAACCGTAATGTGATAGTACTGATGGCAGGACTGACCGAACTGTGGGGGGACAACTGGGCAAGTAGAGTGGGTGGACTCAAACTTCCTTTGTTCAGAGTATGATAATGGGAATGATCTGGAAGCATATGAAACTGACTGAGGGGAAAGGGATCATAGCTGTAATGGATCTGGGAGGATAACTGGGCTGAGGGAGACTCAAGCTGGTATAAAATGGCAGGAGACTGCAGAGTACTCTGAACAAAGGCGACCTGATTGGGGGTGCTTCCGAGATGATCGATCATAGTGCCAGGAGGCACAGGAGGGTACTTCTTCATGGGTTAGGGAACTAGAAGAAGCTTGTGTATAAAATGATACTGTCGTGTGGATTTTACGAGCCCAGGACAGTTCATGCTCGTGGTTGCTTTCAATTTTAAGGAGTCTAAAAGCGATAAGAAGACTCTGAAGTAATGGAATGGTACTTTCATGTGGATTTTACGAGCCCAGGACAGTGCATGCTCGTGGTTGCTTTCAATTTTAGAGAGTCTGAAAGCAAGTAAGAAGACTCCAGGGGGTTGCTTTTTCATAGATTTAGTTTCCAAGGCCCAAAGAAGCATAAAAGGATGCAATGAAGAACTCTTCTAGCCGGTGTGACTAGAGTATTCCTTTTTCGTAATTAGTCTACCAGGTCCGGAAAATGGTTAAACTTATACCAGATAGACGCCCTTTCAGGTACTTTAACGAGCATGAAAGGAATCAAGATTGCTCGGCGATCTTTTCATTCTTTTAGGAGTCAGAAAAGAGCTTAACGGAAACTCCCTAAGTGCCTTTTTCGTAAAGGAGTTGTCCGGTCCGAAAAAGGGATAAAATTATACCGAACAAAAGGAATGGCCAGGCAAGGAGGAAGTGTTCAATCAAGGATCAGTAATGATAACCAAGAATGAGGGTTGGGGGGAACACTGGTGGGCCTCCTTGCGGGGAAATGAAATGGTGGAAAAATAACGAGACATTTGCAGTATGACAGGAGTGAATGGCTCATGTAAAAGTGGGGAACAATCCGATGGCGGCCGATGTGGCGCGCAAACCGAGGCAACAAGGTGTTTGGGACACAATGTTAAAATTGTACCAAGTGAGAGCGAGAAATGATCTCAAGCATCATCACGAGCTCGGAAAAATGAATCCGGTGATATAAAGGGTGTCAAAAACGGGTAACGGCCGATGTGGCACGCACACCGAGGTGACGAGGGCGTTGTGGAAAAAATACCCTAAAAATCTGGGGGTGAGAGCGAGAAATGATCTCAAGCATCATCACCAACTCGGAAAAATGAATCCGATGATATAAAACATGTGAAAAATGGAGAACGGCCGATGTGGCACGCAAACCGAGGTGACTAGTGGCGTCGGAAAAATGGGCAAAAATTGACGGAACAAAAATAATGCAACGAGGTGACCATCATGAAGGTCTCGTCGTGCTGATTCCAGTGGTGGAAACGGTTCAAAAAACAAACAAAACGAAAGTACTGTACAACGCAGACCAATGAGGCCGCGGGTTTCTTTTATGGGTAAAAACGCTTGAGATACAACCCATTACGAGGGTTGCACAAAGGACGGCCTTCGGAGTCAGCTAAGATGTATGCCCCCTTGCCGAGGCAGGTCTGCACGACGTAAGGGCCTTGCCACATAGATTCAAACTTCCCTTTACCGGTTTTGTCATGGGCTTGGTCATAGGCGAGGACGAGGTCCCCTTCGTGGAAAGTTCGAGGGTGAACATGTTTATCATAACCGGCTTTGGAGCGGTTTTTGGCAGCTTTGATGTTCTGGAGAGTGGCCCGACGGTCTTCATCGGCTTGTTCGAGTTGTAGCAAACGTTGCTCGATGGGGGAGGTGTCAGGGAGAAGCTCAACGGCGATCTGTAAGGCAGGAATCTGGCACTCGATGGGGAGGACAGACTCTACACCGTGAACTAGATGAAATGGTGTAAAACCAGTGGCCGTCTTAGTGGAGGTGCGGTAAGCCCACAAGGCAGGGAACAACATGTGGTGCCAATTGGACTTATGCTTGTCAACCGTTCGTTGGAGGATGGTTTTGAGGATTTTATTGATGGCCTCTACTTGGCCGTTCCCTTGGGGGTAGTAAGCAGAGGAAAATTGGTGTTCATACTTAAGGAGGGTGGATAGCTCACGCCAGACGGCATCTTCGAAGTGTGAACCATGGTCAGAGACTAACTGCTTAGGAACCCCAAATCGAGCGATGACATGGTTGAAAAAGAAGCGGGCAGCAGTGTCGGCGGTACAATTGAAGGTAGGCATGGCTTCCGCCCATTTGGTGAAGTAATCAACAGCAACAACAATATATTTGTGGCCGTTGGCAGACTGGGGTCTACATTCCATGAAGTCTATGTCCCACTTACAAAAGGGACCAACGGTGACGACTGGGTGTAACGGAGCAGGAGGTTTCCGGGCCTTGGGGGCAAAAAGTTGGCAGTTATGGCAGTGTTTGACCGCAGTGATGCAATCGGTGAAAAGTGTGGGCCAGAAGTATCCGGCGCGGACGACCTTTTGGGCAGTGGCCATCCCTGAGAAATGGCCTCCGCAGGCACTGCTATGACAGTCATTAAGGACGTGTTCAGCTTCCTCGTGTGTAAGGCAACGACGAAGAATTGTGTCAACTCCGCGCCGGTAAAGGACATCGCCTAAGAGGAGATATCGAGAGGCCTGGTGACGGATGCGACAGCGTCCATTACGGGTAAATTTGGGTCTGAACTTCTGCGTGCGCAGGTATAACAAGATATCACCGTACCATGGGTCATCGGACGAGATAGTGAACAGGTGATTGTCGGGCAACTCATCGAAGATTGGTTTGGCCGGGAGAAGGGAAGGGAGATCAGTAATGAGCTGGGCAAGCGCGAGGGCTTTAGTGCTCTTAGGTGTTTTGAAGGTAAGGTCATATTCCTGGAGGATAATGACCCATTTAGCAACACGACCTTGCAGTAGCCGCCGGTTTAGAAGATATACCATGGGGTTAGAGTCGGCAACGACGGTGGTATGACTCATTAAGATGTAGTGTCGCAATTTTTGTACGGAAAAGAATACGGCGAGGGCAAGTCTCTCCTCATATGGGTAACGAAGGGGTGGACCAGACAAGGTCTGGCTGACGTAGTAAATGACGTGTTCCTGGTGAGAAGCGTCTTCTTGAACCAAGACTCCGGACACGGCATGCTCGGAGGCCGAGACGTATAGGATGAAGTCCTGGGAGAAATCCGGAGGGGAGATCAAAGGGGCTTGTGTGAGAGCCTTCTTGAGGGCTTCGAATGCAGCTTCTGCTTGCTCATCCCAGATAAAGGGTATGTGGGTACGGAGCAGGCGCAAGAAACCATGAATGGTAGTGGCGTAATCAGGAACGAAGCGTCGAAGGAAGTTGGATCGCCCCTGCAGACTTTGGAGTTGCCGGAGCGTGCGAGGAGAAGGAAGGTCTAAGATGGCTTGGACTTTTAGAGGGTCAACAGTAATTCCTTTCTGGGAAATAATGAAACCTAACAACCGGCCTGCCGGAACGCAAAAGACACACTTGTGTGGGTTCAAGCGGATTTGGTATTTGCGACAACGCAGAAAAACTTGCCGAAGGTCGTTAAGGTGGTCTGATCGTTTCCGGGAACGAGCTGTAAGGTCATCAAGGTAGACTAACAGGATATGGACCAAGTCGTGAAAGCAATAGGTCATGGCCCGCTTGAAAGTGGCACCAGCATTTTTGAGGCCGAACGGCATGACGCGATAGGCAAAGGTGCCCCATGGGGTAGTAAAGGCAGTTTTGTACTGGTCTTCCTTACGGATCTGAATCTGGTTGTATCCGGAAAAACCATCCATGAAGGAGAGGACTTCATGCCCCGCACACGCATCAATGAGCTGGTCAATAAATGGCGTGGGGAAATTGTCCTTGGGACACGCGCGGTTTAAATCGCGGAAGTCAGTGCATACTCGAATGGTGCCTTGTTTTTTGTTAACGGGAACGAGATTTGAAACCCAAGTGGTATAGGCAATAGGATAAATGAACCCTGCCTTGCGCAGTTTCTCAATCTCAGCCTTGACAGCTGGGAGCTTTGAGGGATGAATGGGGCACTGTTTTTGACGAACGGGGGGTACATCAGGCCATGTGTCAATGTGGTGCTCTATAATTGCGGGGTCAAGACCAGGCATTTCGGTATAAGACCAGGCAAAGACATCACGGAATTCTCGGAAAAGGTTTATGTAGTTCTCAATCTCTTGTTTACTGCAGAATGCTCCTAAAGTGATGAGTTCAGGGGCACGTCCTAGGGCAGCGATATCAACTTGGATGATGGGTGAGATATTGGCCATGTTACCCTCCTTGAAGGCATCAGGAGCAGGAATAGGGTCCTTGAACCAGTCGACCTTAGTGGGAAGGAAGTCTTTGGATTCAACCGCGTATTGGGTAGCGGAGCTAGAGGAAGACACTTCTGGGATGAAGTAGGAACGATGATGCATATCATCCCAGGGATAATCCGGGGCAGTAAGGGCCTCAAGAATCTCCTCATCAGTACGGAAAGTTTGCGTCGTCAAATCGGTTGACGAGGGGGGAGTGGTGGAAGAAATCATATAGATGGTATTAATCTCTCCAGAAGGTGAAGAGTCTGGGGGGTAGATCTCTTCAATGGTAGGTGGTGCCGTCTCAGGATCCAGATTGTTCATCTCATAGAGAGTCGCTCTGTAATTCGGGAGATCAGGACAATGATGGGAGTAATGCCCATAAACACCGCATATGGCGCAGGAGTGGTTGGTACGTAGGGACTTATCTTTAGGCTTGGGAGTGGGGTTGAGTTCGACAACAGGGATGTTAGGGTCATCGTCGAGCATCTGCATGTGTTTCTGTAGGGCTGGTAACTGAGGGCATTGGTGAGTGGCATGGCCCAACTCGTCACACAGCGAGCATTTGGGAGGAGCACGAAACACTGGAGGGTTTTTGACTGTCTTGGGAGGTGGGACAGCAGTGTAAGGTTGTGGACCTCTGCCCCCAGTGGGTTTGGGAGGAGGAGGGGGAGTCGTGGAGGACGAAGGGGTAGAGACACCAGGAGGTGGCTGGGAGGTAGTAGCCATGGGTTGCACCGGTTGGAGGACGACATCTGGTGTCGGCGGGCGAAAGATACCACACAGGTAATCCCAAAGTCAACCCAGGGAGGCTAAGGGTAGCCATGACCGGGGCGCTTACTACTCCTGATGGAGGGACTAGGAAGGGGATCGTATGGATAGGTGTAACACCAATGTGGCTAGGTACCAATGGAGGTTTAGGCAACAAGGGTGGTTGATTGTTAGGTGGTTGGTTGTCGTAGGACAAGGTACATAAGTCAGACACGTCCGTGGGAGCCGAGGGAGGCGGAATAGATTGGAAGGTGGAAGTCATCGGTGCGTCTGAGTAGACTCCAGGTCCCGAAGAGGAAATAAACGAGGTGGTGGCACGAGAAACAGGTTGTTCAACCATGGGGAGAAAATTTTCAGGTGCCGCGGGAGCGCTGGGATCATAGTAAGTAAGCTGGTCAACCTTAACCATGCGTCCCTCATGGGGGAACATCATGGTACGAAAGACGGAAGAGGCAATCGCCCGCATGGCATACATGTAGCTGCGGCCAAGTAAAAGGTTATAGTCCAATTGGGCATTGATTACCTCAATGTCAATTAGTACAGTTTTGCCACCTAACTGGACGGGGACGTTGGCTAGGAGGCCTTGGGGCTGAGCCGAACGACCGTCGTAGGCGCGTAATGCAGTGGTGGACTGCTGGAGAGGAGGGGATCCCAGCTTCTGCCATACGAATGTAGACATAACGCATGTGGAGGCACCCTCATCGATGATGCACCGATGGATGACAAGATTCCTAACGGAGACAGTAAGTTGGAAGGCTAAGCTGGAAGGTAGGCGTGGTTCAGACTGGTCTAAATCAAATGCCATCAAATTTGAATCATTTGGGTCAATCCCCCCAATGGCGGAAAGTAAAGTCTTGCACTGGTAAGGGCAGTTCTTCAAGACTTCTAACGCAGACATGGCTGCGGGAGATTGGGCTAGCTCGTCTACAATGTTGTAGTTTGACACAGCACGCGCATTGGGGTTGTTGTTGATACGGCGAAGTGGGAAACGAGCTGCTTTGGGAGCGCCATCGACCGGCGGGGGAGGGATACGTAACGCTTGATCAGTGGGATGAGCATTAGCGGTTTTATCAGTGGGAAGGGCTTCAGAGGTGGAGCCATATTGGTTCCGACGGGTCTGTAGGTTGATGTCAGCAGATGACATCATCCACAAGTGGTGGGTTCCTGAGTCAAACATGGGTTGATCAGGAGCAGCGTACGTGATTTGCTGTTGTTGGGGCGCGTTGGCTTGAGGGGGAGCCAATGGCTGAGTGTTCACGACGCCTTGGGTTGGTAAGGGGTTTTGCAGCACCAAAGGGGGTTGTTGAGGTTGGGGGGGGGTTGGGCGGTGCTTGGGGAGCCGTATGCCCTTGGCGATGGGCCTCGTCAACCCAGAGTTGCCGAGCTCGCTCTAAGTGTGGGCAAGCATGTGTGTAGTGGCCATAGACTCCGCAAATAGAACAAGGATGGTTTGTTCGCAAATTGGGGTTTTTAGCCTGCTTAGGTGGGCGATCAGGGTTTTGATTAGCGGGGGCCGCGTTGTTGTTGTCGGGGGGATTAGCCGGTTGACCAGCTTGGTCTGCAGGTTGGTTGTTCCCACGATTACGGCCCTTGCCGCGGTTCTGTTGGCCTTGGTTACGTTGGTTGTTCTGGTTTTGCTGCGGGTTTTGTTGGGCGTAAACTTGCCCTTGGGCAGCAGGTGGATTTTGAGGTTGTGCAGGAGCGGGAGCAGGCTGCGGTGGATGGTATGCAGGTTGAGGCTGAGCAGGTGCAGCAACCTGAGGGGGTTGCTGATATGGATGTGGAGCGGGTTGTGGGTGTGCCGCAGGGGCTGCCTGTGGCGGATAATAAGCGGGTTGGGCTTGTGAAGGCGCAGGAGCTGGGGCAGCCTGCTGATGGTAGTAAGGCTGAGGTGCGACTGGGGGAGCATAAGCAGGAGTCGCATAACTGAAGCACTGAGGTGGACATGAGGGTCCATGGTGATGTGTCATGGGAGCATACGAGTTGGTTGCTCCAGACTGTGAGGTAGCCCGCGAAAGGTCGGGGCCAGAGGTAGGACGTGCTATAGAAAATGGTTGAGGATGCGAAGAAACACGACCGATGATGCCGTCTGCGGCGTGGGATGCCCCCGGCGCATCGTGATGGGAGGACTCACCGCGAGGGGCGTCAGGTATAATGGTATAAAGGTAACCTGACTGGGCGTAAATGAGGTCGAACTGCTGTGCCTTAAGGATGGCCTCTTCTTCAGACTGGGGTATTTCTGAAGCTACATCCTTAGCGATAACAGGAAGAAGGGACTTGAGGAACCAATCTAGGAAGATACGGTCGTCTAGTTTGATCTTGCATAAGCTACGGCGTCGACGCCACTCATGGATGTGGTCCGTGATATGGGTAGCCGTGTTTTGTCTGCAGGATAGGAGGATCTCAACGCCCGCGTCATAGCGGACAGGCAGCTGGAAGAACTGCAGGAAGGTCGAGGCAAGGGAGGCAAAGGTGGCGTGGGTCCCATGAGGTTGCTCGATATACCACTTGGCTGCAGAGCCAGTGAAGGTGCGCTGTAAGAGACGGAGGTGAACAGAGTCATCCACTATGGAGTTAGAGGAACACCATAGGTGGAAAGACATGATATGGTTTTGTGGGTCCTCACCGGCCTTACCCTCGAACTTAGGGATGTCCGAGGGAAGCTTGGTAGGCATATGAGGCCATGCAGGGTCGTGTCGAATAGGGTCGTTGGTCAATCTGGCCAGGTCAGGTAGGTTGAGGCTAGCCATGAATGGCAAACTGGAAGAAGGATGTGACACAGTAGTGGGTTGGACCAAGTTGGGGCCAGTGCCCCCAAGTGGAGAGACAAGATTTGGGGTGGTGCCCCCAAGTGGGGGAACTGAGGTAGTGGAGGATGGTCCAGCACCACCATAGGTAGTGTGAGCCACTGATGTAGTGGGGATAGGTATTCCCGTTGCGGGAATAGGTACCGTGAGGGGTACGGTAGATGAGGGTCCCATGGAGGGCATACCCAAAATAGGTGTAGTAACTGGTGTAGTGGTGGATGTGCCACCAATGGTCCCTATAACAAACGGAGTGGAAGTCGTGCCAGCCATGGGGCTAGTAGGGGCCGTGGAAATAGGGTTCTCAGACTCTTCGTCAGAATCGGAGGTAAAGTAAGGGGCGTCACTATGTGGTGATGGAGTCCTACGTCGCTGACGAGTGGAGTCAAGTGACAAGGCTCTAGATCTGTGATGAGTGGTATCAACGGATAATGATCGGAATCTATGACGTGTGGTGTCAAGAGAACCGTGCTGTGGGGGCTCACCCCTGAGGCGTCGAGAATGTCTCGGGGACTCAATGGTGACAGATGGTGTCTAATCTCTGTGGGTTGAGGTGAGTATAAAAACAGCTCAAAAAGCCCTTTAGCAACCGAGTGTGCAGAAGGAGAGCTAAAAAAAACAAGACACTCAGGCCAACAACCAACTCAAAACACCCACTGCAACAGCTGTGCTACAATAGGTGGAGTGTCAACAAAGATGGTCAGAATACCAACAAGCAGCAGGTTTCCTAAAAAGAAAAAATGGTGGACTCACTAGACCAAAGGGAGGTAAAGGAGCATGCAAACACCTAACTAAAAGTATTCTGACTCAACTAAACATATCCTCTGTAAGGTGATGAAATCCAAGTCAGACAATATGAGTAGGAAAGCCAAGTGGCTATGATATCCCCCTACCGGGAGGGACACCGGGTAGTCAATCCTAGAAGAATGGCAACTAAGATACCCCGTTCATGACACGTCCAGAAAGGTGAATCTGCCGTTTAGTTCGTTGACCACAATACCCCTATACAGGGATATCCCGCGAACCGCGAAAGGTAGCCTTTCGGTTACTGAATGGAGTGCGGTATTCCACTCAGGCCCCCGGAACCAGTCTCCCGACTTCAACCCTCCTAAGGGAGAGGCCCTCTGACAAACTGGTCGTGACCGTGCCAAAAAGTACTAGGGGATTTTGGTTCCCTATTTGGACAACAACTATGTCTCAAGTGAAATAACCGAGGGGTGTTATTGGAAGCCTATCCCCCCGATCCTACCTAACTATAATGATTCTTTTGTGTTCCCCAAGTGGGGTTACAATGTTGGTTCAATTAGGTACTTTTTAAGGCTCACTTGATTTATGTGACAGAGTGTGTGCTCGTGAGGTGATGAACCCAAAATAGAAGTTCCACAAGGGGGGCAACTTCTAACTATCAATAATGCTGAAATTGAAACTTTTATCTTGCAAAATTTTCTGAATTAAAAATACTGAAATTTTAAAAAGATTCTGTAAAGGGAACAGAAATTATGTTGCAGAAAGGCTGTAAGGAAGTGATCTGCAGGTAAGACAGGGGGCTGTTCAGATGCAGAAAATATTGCAGCAAAAGGGGCTGGGCTCAAAACAGTCAAAATGCAGAAATCAGACCGCGGGTCTGTGGCGAAACAGAACAGGCAGACCGCGGGTTTGAGGGCAACAGTGGCGGTCAGGTCGCGGCTTTCGGGCCAACAGACGCAGTCGGGACGCAGAAAATAGGGAAAAAGACGCAGTCGGGTCGCGGCAAAAGGGCTAACAGACGCAGTCGGGACGCCCGAAAGAGGCAGATAGCCGCAGTCGAGACGCGGGAAAATGGCCGACAGGCGCAGTCAGATCGCGGCAAACAGGCTGATTAGCCACGGTCGGATCGCAGGTAACAGACTTGAATCCGCCGGCAGGGCATCGGAAGCAGTCTGAGAGCCGCGGTCGAATCGCAGGTAAAGGCCTGAAAGGCGCGGTCGGGACGCGACTGCAGAGGGAGAAGACGCGGTATGCGGCGGTCGAAAGGGACAGCCGAAAAGAAAAAATTAAAAACGAAACCAGAAATTCAAAATCTAGGGGAGTCGCCAAAACTGTAGCTAGGGTTTTACCCCTAGCTTGTGCAAATGAGCACCTACTAAGGAGAATGGACTCCTTAGTAGCAGTTCAGTAAATGTAAATAATTAAGTTAAAACAGAAATTAAATTACTTCTAAAACATGCATGAAACATAAACAACAAATTTAAAAGATGGCTTTTTGTATTGATATTACCTTCAATGTGAAGGTTTGATGAAGCCCTTTGCAGTGTCCAAGAGGATGCTCCAAGCTTCAATATGCTCCTTCTCCTTCTCCAATGGTGGGAATGGGCCAAAAGTGGCTCTCAAGGTGAAAGTAGTTCAATGGTGAACTAGGGTTTCGAGAGAGATTTTGGCAGAGTAAGGGTGCTTGTGATTGTGGATCTGGAATAAGGGATCTCCATCACCTATTTATAGTTTTTTGGTGGTGGAGTGCTGACCCATGGTTTTGGGAAACACATGGTTTTAGGCAGCTGTATAGGGTTTTTTCCTCCTTTTCCTCATTATTTTATATTTTTCCTTCCCTTTTTAGGGGGTTTTTTAGCCTTTTTTAGGCTATTTTGATGGTTTTGTGGCCTTTTGGAGGCTTTTTAATGGGATTTTTTGGGATTTTAAGGGAAATATGGTAGGAAAATGGACAAATGAGCCATATAATGTGGTAGATGAGGTAGTGAACACTTTTTGGGTGTTAACAATGGCGACATGTCTTTTACATAGACAAAGAGGATGTCAGTGGCTATAATTCTGGTGTCCATAAATGTCAGAGCAGGGCTCAGAGAACAGTTAGAATTCATTTGGGGGCAGGAGAAGTGCATTCAAAGGCTTGATTATGAAGGTGTGCCCTTCCGCTGCCACAGATGCCACTGTTATGGAAACATGGAAAAGCAATGTTGATTGCACTTCAACAAGAAAGTGGATTTCTACCGGAAACAGACGGATGGGAGTGGACCAAGGGTAAATGGGGTTTTTCATAAATCGGGGAGACTAAATGAACTTATGCAGGAGGTACACTTCGAGAAGGGAAATACTGCTTCAACACAGGATCCCACGGACGGTCTTGAAGGTTCAGAACCCCCCTTTCTTCTACACTATAGGGATACTAGAGAAGAAACACCTGTTGCAGAGCCGGCCCTCTCTTCCTGCTGACTTATAAACTCTCCCCTATCTGGGTAAGGATACCGTTATTTCTACACCTCTCTCCACTCTTGAATCTTCTTTTTTGTCATTAAATTTGGAAAAGGATGGAACTCCACACCTACATTCTCTGCGGAACTTGGAAACCTACCCTCCCTTGTTCCCTCTTCACCATCTGCAGTCTCCACCCTCCCATAGGTCTGTACCATTGTTTTTCCTATCCACACCACTCTGAAAAACACCCCCATCTATTTCGACTTACATTCTAGAGATATCCTTGTCCTCTCAGCTCCACTCTCCTTCGGCCCTGGACTAGGCTTGAATCCCTTACCTAGAAAAATGACTGTTGGCAAGCGGTTTGGTAAGGAAGAATCGCAGCATCGTCGATGCCGCGACACGTCAGAAGAGGTCGCGGAAGGAAGAAGGATGCATTATTTTATGTATTTTTTGGAGTTGTTTGTACCGCAGAATGCGGGTTTTTGGGTCATTGGACCATATGAGATGTAATTTTGAGCTAATTGTACCGTAGTAGGTGGGTTTTTGGGTCATTTGGACCGTGTCAGTTATATTTTGGGTCATTTGTCCAGGAGTCGGTTAGGAAGTTGTTAGTAAGTGGACAAGCATTGTAAAGGCGGAAGCCTATATATAGACAGAAAGTTGTAGGTTGTAGGACATCTTGGAGATGTGTGTTTTTTGCATATGTTCTGAGATCATGAGATATTGTTGAGATATGGTTTTGCAGAGATGTTGTATCAGGGTTTTTCTGAAGTAATATGACATGACGGAACTGTTTGGTGAAATTCCCTGTGTACCTTTAGTTTTAATGCCTGTTGTGATGATTTTAACCTTTTAATGTTATATTTGTTTTTGTTGCGATGAATGACTGCTAAATAATGCTATGAATACAAATGATGTTAATATGGAATGCATAGATCTATTTTGGATGCTACAATAAGTTGAGTAATTGTTGCCGCAACCATCCTCCTTGATTCGGCAGAAACATGGTTCCGTCCACTCTCCCTTGATCACCTCGGGTGAGACCTCATCTGCTCTGCAGGTGTTGTTGGGCAGGCTAAAACCTGTCTGGGTCAGTGCTCAGGGAGATCACGGTGGGTTGGTGTCGACAGTGATGGGAACCCCTGTCCACTAGGTTTGAGTCAACAAATGGTTCCATTTCCAGGACCGTGTGCAAAGTGAAAGGGGGATATGTTGTGGCATCCGACACAACCGAAGATACAGAGCCGGTTTGATTAGAGGTTGCAGGAATTTTCTGAAGAAGAAAGGTGGAACACTCGACTAACAGTAGATCAGTGGGTGGGTAGATATATTCACGGCGGTCCACACGAATGGTTTTTCTGTGAATTCCCAGTCCTTTTGTTCGAATGGTTGGAAAAGTTGAACTATCAGAAGAGGAACGACCAAGGCGGTGAACTGATGACCTGGACCCCAGAGCTGATCCAAGAACTGCAGGAAGTCGATAATAAAGCATTGCGGGCTATAGAAGTGTGGCTTGATAGCATCTTAGAGGGGTATATTACTGAATTCACGGTCGATACACAAAATTCCTATAGCGAGGCAGAGAGATATGTTTTCCGCGAACCCCGGGGAAGGTTCCTGTTGTTGCTCCAACTATCCATTAAGATGCTTATTTGCGAAAAGAGTATATTGAAGATGCATATAGATTAGAAAGTGGCCTGGTGGGCGGAGGCTGTGGGTATTGTGATAGCAGGGGGGGATAGTGCATGGAATGATCAGGGGTAGATGGGTGTGAGTCATGATGAGACTGTGAGTGAATTCGAGGAAGAGAGTGGTCTTACAAGGGGAGGAGCGAGGTTTCGATAGGAAAAGAGGCAGAGGATAGGAGAAGGTCCTGCTGCGATTGAACCGCAAGTTCGTGAAGGAAGACCACACGAGACAAAGAGACCTCACATTCCAGACAAGGACACACAGGCTACGCCCAGGATAGAGGCAGGACCTAACCCCAGCAGCAACGTACCCACACCTCCGCTCACTATCTGTCAACCAGTGAGAAACACCACTTCGACCCCACCAGGTCATCAAAACTTTATCGCTAGTAGTTCAGTACCTGCAAGAAGGAAGCCTAGGATGGCGGGCGATGATGCTAAGTTACTGTTGTTCCATGGGAGTGGGACAGACAACCCATAACAGTATTGGTTTTTGTGTGAAGTGGTCTGGATTGTAAAACAGATCACATATGATGCTGCTAAGAAAGGACAGTTAGCGACAACTCTGCGAGGTCGTGCATTAGATTGGTTTATGAAGTTTGTTCTAGTCCCTACAGGAGCCCCAGAGAAGTCACTAGATGAGATCCGGGATGGGTTGATTACAGAATTCAGAAAGCCCAAGTCTGAGGCTCAATATATTATGGCATTGAAAGAAATTAAGCAGTATCCCAATGAGATGGTGTGGGATTTCGACCAGCGATTCAAGACACTAATGGCAAGGGTTAGTTTCGATATGAGCGTTGTCCAACATAAAGAGTTGTTCATCGCGGCACTGCTACCACATATTCGGCTACCATTGATGCAACAAAACATCTCGATGCCCAGTGAAGCTCTGGAGATTGCAATGCGATTGGAGGCGTCGCCGATTGGAGAAAATGCAGCCGGGATGTCGCAGATATAGGGAAGGAGGATCAGTGGAGGGTGCATGGGAGGCTTAATTGAAGTCAAAACAAGTCATCTAGTCAATCTGGAGGTCCAACAGAGTGAAACAGTCAGTCGAGAGTGAAACTAGCCTCAAATCGAGGAGAATCGAAGCTAACTAAGTGTAAACTGAGGTGGTAGGTGAATAAGTGAGCCCTTCTCTGGCAGTAGGTGAGAATTCAGCGACTTCCTGACTAGGAGGGATAAAATTCTGGTGTAAGAAGCTCCTGGGTGCTAGAATGAAGTGGATAAGGTGCTGGAGGCATCAACCTGGCGACTGGGATGCATGCAAACCCTAATTGCATGCAAGGTCCTGAAAATGATGATGTAGATATCCGAACACCCCCCCTCAAGCTAGACTATGATGTTCAAAAAATAATGTAGGGACCTGGTAACTAAGACCAAAGGTCACCCCAATACAATAATCCAAAAAATAAAGAACAATCCATGAACCGAGGAAATGGAGAAAACCTCATGGGAAAACCCCCCCCTCAAAATGGACTGTAACACACCAAAAGATTTAACTGCCCCAAACTCAAGTAGATATGTCTGGAGGTATCTTACTCTTGGGAGTAAATGGATCATGCTCCAAAAACATGTGCTTGAATTCTCCATCAGTGGATGCAAGCGAATGTGGAGACTTTATGAACTTGCTCTTCATACCGAAAATGGTGAGAACAAATATGAAAATATGAGGATGATCCTGGAACCTGTGATTCGAAGCAAGTGAGGTAATAATAGCTCCAATCGAATCAAATAGATCTTGAAAATTGAACTTCTTATCAATGGAAGTTAAATCAGCTCCAATATTTGACAAATGGTTTCTTGAGATCTCCTTTGAACCAACAGGGGTGAGATCAAAACCAAAATCAACAAAAAATGCATGAGAATTGAACTCAAGCGAATGGTAGTGCTCTTCATCTTCATTAAAACTTTGAGAAACTTTGCAAATGATAGAACATAAGTCTATAGGAGGCATGCAATCAAGGAGGGCGAATGCTTCACCTCCAAAATCAGATTTTACCTCCAAAACTTCAAGTAGATCATTATTCTGCATACCGGCAAACTCATGTGAAAGAGAGGATTCAAGAACCTCTTTGGAATCTAGAGTATGATATTGTTTATCTTGCTTAGAATTCGAAATAGAAGACTTTGAGAGAATGCGTGTTGAATCTACAGTTTCTTCTTCATCTTGAACAATTGTTGAGGCCAAGACATGATCGGAAAGAACACATAAGGAGATCTCACTGGGCTTGTTCTCCAAAAGGCTAGCATGATCCTCTTCTTCCTGCTTTCCAAATTCTCTGTTAAGTTGGACCCATAGATCACTTGGATTTTCAGCAGTATTACTGAGGTAGCGCATACAAGGAGACATAGCAAGACACATTACTCCAAAATCTCTGTCACAATCATTGAGCCAATCATTCTCCTCTTCATCGGAATCAAAATCTCTTGTATTACCAATGCACATATCAAAAATACATTGTCTCTTCAAGAATGCAATCATCTTTGGTTTCCATTCATCATAGTTGAATGGAGTAAGAATATTTTGTGAAGAGGAAGTCTCCATCTTTGCATTAACGAATGCACATGGAGGAAGTAAGAAACTTGCAAATCACACACAAACAAACACTATGTTTTCATCCTTGCATGCACATGAGCGAATGCGCATGAGATTTTGCATGCCGCCGCTGAAATATATTGGTGAGAAATTCACTCAATCTTCATGTAGAACACCTGCAGAAAAGAGATCTTGTCCCTACTATGGATCTGATACCATGTAAAATTAGTCACAGCAGATCTAATAAACAAGTAAATCAATCACAATAGATGAAACTCAGAAAAATGGTGTAAAACTGTGCAAAGCATGCATCAATGCTCAATATCCCAATGAGGGTGAATAATTACAATACAATACAATAACAATGACTGAGCAATTCGAATTGACTAAGAAGGTCATTTGAATTACTGAATGGTGTAGCTTGGCTCCAACTAGGAGTCCTCATCATCAATCAGTGGTGGTCATCAATGCACAAGAACTAGTCATCCAGGTGTCAATCTGAGTCTAACTAAGTGTAACAAGTGTAACTGAAGTGTGTAGCACTGATATAGGGAAGGAGGCTCAGTGGAAGGCGCATAGGAGGCTTAACTAAAGTCAGAGCAAGTCATCTAGTCAATCTGGAGGTCCAATGGAGTGAAACAGTCAGTCGGGAGTGAAACTAGCCTCAAATCAGGGAGAATCGGAGCTAACTGAGTGTAAATTGAGGTGGTAGGTGAAGAAGCGCGCCCTTCTCTGGAAGTAGGCGAGAAGTGGGCGCCTTCCTAACTAGGAGGGCTAAAATTATGATGTAAGAAGCTCCCGGGTGCTAGAATGAAGTGGATAAGGTGTTGGAGGCATCAACCTGGTGACTGGGATGCATGCAAACCCTAATTGCATGCAAGGTCCTAAAAATGATGATGTGGATATCTGAACAGTCCATATATGCAGAAGATGGTCACCAAGCTGATGAATCTATATTGCACATTCTGCAAATCGATGGGACATGATGACAAAGATTTTCGGGCATATGGGTTGCTTCATGAGAGAACGTACGATGCATTCTATGTAAAGGATGACCAGCGTGCCGTACAACAACCACAACTGCAGCCACAAGTAGCCCAGCCACTACCTCAACCGCAGGTACAATTTGTACCGCAATAACAACAACAGCAGTTTGTGCCGCAATATACTCCGATGCAAATGGCTCCACAGTAGAAATAGTACGTTCAGCAACCGCAGTATGCACAACAAGGGAAAGGCATGATGCAGCAATAGTACAATCAACAACAATACCAACAGCAGTGTGGATTCCGTGGAGGATTCAGTGGTGGACGTGGTGGAGGATTTGGTCACGGAGGAGGATGAGGAGGTCGTAGACCTATGCAGTGCTATCACTGTGCGGTATGGGGACACTATCAGTGAGATTGCCCACTATTGCAGATGCAGTGTACATTTTGCTTCGTTGCAGACCATACAGTAGAGAACTGCCTACAATTGATTGCACGATGGTAGGCAGGGAATATTCCGCAATTGCAGAACCAGGCTTAACAGCCCGTGCAGAATCAGGTTCAGCAACCGCTATAGCAACTCGTGCAGAACCAGAACCAGCGACCAATTCAGAATGCTAATCAAAATGTGAACCAGTCGGGGAATCCACCGTTGAACCAGAATCAGGGTGCGAATGTTTCAACAATCTCAGCAGAGCCCAAACCACATGATGTAGCTGTTGCGGTGATCACTTGGGGAGGTGCAAAAATAGGAGAAGACACTTCACATCCGCTAATCCAGTTGGCCGGGCCGAAGAAGGTGTCATTTGACATTAATTCAGAGCGCGATACGTTCTAGCAGGCACGATGGGCGTTGGACAAAGGAAAGGCTATCGTCTGTGACATGCCCCCTATCTTTGATGATACATCAGAAGCTGTTCCATCAACGCAGTCTGAAACTTTGCAGAGATTCCTGGAAAGTTGTTTTTTGTTGGCAAGGGATCCTACTGCGCTGGCCGAGATTGAGGGGTTGTTGCAGCAATTTCTAAGAGGATGCCAGGAATCCATGATGAATTCCTTACAATGAAGGAAGATTGGCAAGGAGATGTGGATGAATATTCAAATTGGAGACTATGATGTCGACTCGGTTATTCTGGATCTTGGTTCAGATGTCAACATCTTAACCAAGCAGGCATGGCAGAAAATGGGGATCCCCCCATTGAGCTGGTCCCTTGTCCAGCTCTGGTTAGCTAATCACGCTAAAGTGACACTGATTGGGAGAGTTCCCCAGTTAGTGGTGGACATTGAGGGCATGAAGATCTACGCTGACTTCGATGTCATCAAAGTGGTTGAAGGAGGAAGCTCTTATCCCGCGTTGCTGGGGCTTGGATGGGCTAACGACAGTAGAGTGGTAATCAACTTCAAGTGACAAATGATGACTTTTGAAAATCATGATCTTAGAGTTATCACCCCGTTGGATCCGACTAAAGGACGTAGATACCTTGAACCAGTCAAAGATGAATATCCCAGCAGATGGGACTAGGCATTCAATATTTCAGAAGATTACATTCATCCAACTGACAACGGTGAGCTTGGATGGTGCAGTGACAGCTCTGCATCTTCCGACTCTGATGATGCACTAGAACATTGGCAGAACCACTTGCACGAGGTGTCGCTCTATAAGTGTGGATTGATCACACAGTCGCTATGCCGTGTTGCGACTGAAAAGGTCACACTACCAATATATGAAGGACTGCCTGGCTTATCTGAATTTCTGACAGAGTTCGAGGAAAGAGTTTCAGAACCACATCGATTGCTGGCATTGGACGAAGGATTGAAGGCTGCTCCAGCACGCTAGTGGGAGACACATAAGGCATCAATTGATGGATGGTCGAAATGCAGAAGATTGATGATGGTACACTTCGATGATACTGAGGTCTACCACGCAGGGAAGTATGATGGTTGGAACAATCCTGGCGACCATTTGATGGAGTGTCAGACGTTATGGGCATCGTGACCAAGAGATGAGTGGGTCCACGCATTTATCCATACTTTGGATGAAATGTCGCGATCATGGTATACATCCATTGAATTACGGGGAGAAATCACTACTTGGTTGGAGTTGACCATCTGTTTTACTCATACGTTTAGTTTTGCTGATTCCAATCTGGATGTCCATAATGCTCTGCAGATCATTCGCGATGTGGTGCTAAAGGTTGTTCCCGCAGCATACTCGGAGGATCCACATACGCACAACCAGATGCAATCAATTATGGAATGTTATAATATCACTGGTGGGCCCGAAGATGGTGATGATCCGCAGAATATCAATATTCCGGAGTCTGAAGGAAGTCGTGATGTGGTACTGCCTGGTGCACCAAGTGATCTGTTCAGTTAGCCCTTGAAGCTTCGCAATATCAATATTGGGACAGAGGCCACTCCCAAGTTCGCGAATGTGGGAGATTATTGGGATGATGAGATGATGGGAAAGGTCACTGATTTGTTACATGAGTTCCAAAACCTTTTCCCTACGAAGTTCTTCGAAATGAAAGGTATTTTGGGTGATCTAGGAGAAATGAAGATTCCCTTGAAACCAGATGCAAAACCAATCAGGCAGCGACCGTATCGACTCAATCCGCGACATAAGGAGAAGGTCAAGGCAGAAATTGATCACATGTTGGATGCTGGTATCATTGAATCGGTCGAAGAGTCAGAATGGATCAGTCCTATGGTGGTGTAGGACAAGAAGACTAGTGAGGTACACATCTTTGTCGATCTACGGAAGTTGAATGATGCCTGCGTGCATGACCCCTTTCCAACCCCATTTACTAATGAATTACTTGAGGGAGTAGGTGGCTAGGAGGTGTATTCTTTCACAGATGGGTTCTCAGGCTATCATCAGATCCGTATTTCCAAAGAAGACCGCCACAGATGACTTTTGTGACCAAATGGGGATGTTTTCAGTATACCATGATGTTGTTTGGATTGAAGAATGCACCTGCGATATTTTCGCGGGTTGTTGTTGCTTCATTCAAGGATTTCATCCATAAGTTCTTACAGGTATACATGGATGATTGGACAGTTTATGGTTTGATCCGCGATCATCTAGCCAATCTGCGGTTGATGCTGGAACGTTGTCACCAACACCAGATATTGTTGAATTTGAAGAAGTGCATTTTTTGTGCCCCGTTTGGGATATTGCCAGGCCACATCGTATGCAAAAAAGGGTTGTTGGTCGATCCAACAAATATTGCGCTTATTTTGATTTTGACACCGCTGACCACTGTGAAGCAGCTGAGGGCGACCTTAGGACATACTGGGTATTACCGCAAGTTCATCAGGGGATATGTAGCAATCACCGCCCCTATGGATAAGCTATTAAAGAAAGATGCATTATTTCAGTGGAGCACTGAATGTCAGGATAGTTTCGAGCAACTAAAGGCTAAGACAGCTTCGGCACCAATACTAGTATTCCCGGACTAGAGTAAAGAATTCCATGTCCATGTTGATGCATCGTCAATTGCACTCGGTGTGGTGCTAGCAGAACCAGGAGAGCGGGATCTTGATCACCCTATTTCTTTCTCCAGTCGGAAGCTGTCATCCACAGAAACGAACTACACCACTACCGAGCGGGAAGGATTGGCAAAGGTCTATGTGCTACAAAAGTTTCAACACTACTTATTGGGCGAACATTTCAAAATGTTCACAGACCATTATTCCTTGAAGTACCTGGTCAATAATCTTGTGTTGGGGGGGAAGATATGCCGCTTGTTACTTCTCTTTCAGGAGTTCGACTTTGAAGTGATTGTGAAGCCAGGGCGGTTGAACTCCGGTCCTGATCACTTATCGTGGATTGACACAGGAGAGGAGCCGACTAACATTGAAGATGGGTTTCCTGATGCGCAACTATTTCGGGTTGAAGTAGCCGATGGCTATTTTGAAGAAAGCATTCAGTTTCTGGAAACAGGTACCACACCAAAAGAGCTCACCATAGTCAGAAGAAGCAGTTGGTGGTTAAAGATGCAGAATTCCAGCTCATCGTAGGAGAGTTATACAAGATGGGTGCATACGAGGTATTATGACGGTGTGTCTTGCCACACGAGCAAGCACAGATATTGGCAGAAGCACATGCAGGGGTGGCTGGAGGACACTACGGTGGTCAGGTGACTGCTAGTAAGGTGCTTCATGCAGGGCTCTAGTGGCCCATGCTCCATAATGATGCGACCGACTATGCGCGGTCTTGTGACGTCCGTCAGAGAACTGGGAATCCATCCAGGAGGGACGAGATGCCATTGATGCCTTAGTTAACACTACAACCGTTTGACAAATGGGCAGTGGATTTTGTGGGACCAATCAATCCACCAGGTAAGCGCACTGGTGCCAGATACATCATCACTGTGATAGAATATTTGACCAGATGGATGGAAGCTGCACTGGTTGTTGATTGTTCCGCAGCCATGACTGTGCGGTTTTTGTTTGATAACATTATCACTCGTTTCGGCTACCCCAAGATATTGTTGAGTGATCAAGGAAGCCACTTTCTCAATCGCACCATGAACGCACTAATGGAGGAGCTGTAGATTCAACATAAGAAGAGCACGCCATATCATCCGCAGGAAAATGGCATGGTGGAAGCTTTCAATAAGATATTGGAACATGTGCTGACAAAAGTGTGCAATGCGAACCGCAATGACTGGGATCTCAAAATCCCAGCAATATTGTGGGCCTGTCGCACCACATGTAGAAGGTTGACGGGTCAGACACCATTTAAGTTGGTATATGGACAAGAAGCAATCATGCCCATGGAGTACATTGTCCCAAGTCTACGCATCGCATCAATGACAGGCATGGATTCTGCGGCAGCATAGAGGAACGCCTAGTGCAGTTAGTCCAGCTGGAGGAAGATCGATTTATCGTCGGTTTCCATCAGGGTGTGGAGAAGGATCGCCAGAAGGCTTGGCATGATCGCCACATCAAGAACAAACAGTTTCAACAGGGTGATTTGGTGTTGTTGTATGACAACAAGTTTATGAAACATCCAGGAAAATTGCAGATGCATTGGCTTGGTCCGTATCGCATTAGTAGCATCACTTTAGGAGGAGTGATACAGTTGCAGCAGTTGGATGGAGCGATGCTCCCTAAGTTGATTAATGGTAGTAGGTTGAAGCCCTATCGGTCAGGCTTGGAACAGCACGATGCCTGAGTCACATCGGGAAAAAAAAAAGGGTGTAGACTGATCGGTGGTAGGATGGTGCACTAGCAAGAACAGAATGCGGAAGCAGGGAGGCTTCTACCGCAATTTAGGAGCGGTCCATGACAAGTGGCAGTGTTGCGACTGGGTCACATCAGAAATAATTATGCAGATGGGACTTTTTCCTTTTGGGAAGATATTATCGTTAGTAGATTCAGATTGTGCCAGAAGAACGCATGTTTGGAATAAGGAATACACCAAGGCAGCATAGCCGACGGCACCTGGAGGGATGGTTTGCATGGTTGGCACGAGGCATCCACCATGGCAGCATGGCCAAAGAGTCCGAGGGGTGATGCTTCGCACATTTTTGCATGTAGGGCAACAGGCAGAAGTATGATTGCTCTGCCCACCTCAGAAGTCCAACTAATACTCACACGGAGCAGTGAAATATTATAATTACCCTGGAACGTGAGCAAGTGGTGCAAGGGATTGCTGAGGAAAATGAACGGCTGAATGCGATGTATAAATATAGGAACCCAAGGATAGTAAGAGCATAGAGGTTGTTCCAATTAAGAGGGGTTAAGTTACGAGAGGGTCAGGCATCTAGCTAAGTTAGGAATTCCAAGGAGGTTGTGGAAATGATCCATTTCATTTCATGTGGTAGCACACTAGGTGCGTTGAGGGCCCGAACAACGAGTGTACATGAGCATTTGGAGCAAGCTACGCCTCGGACACTTAGGGGTTACAAGCATAAAGTCTCGTCTGAGAGTTTTAGGCAGTTGGTGATGGTTCGAAGTCTCATGGTCCCTGCGACCACACAAAAGGGGGGGGTTGTAGCCCCCAGGTCCCTATAATATGTGCTTACTGGTGCGAAATAGATGTGCTAGAACCACTGGCCTGTTTTACACCTTGGCGTTGCTCAAAAAATTCCTCTCTGTCTACAATTGGTCTCTCGAGACTGGAGGATGAGTTTGCAAGGTCTATGACAGTAAGCCGGGAAAAGTCCACTTTTGGGCAAGAAGTACATGACAGTGAGTAGATGATTAGTGTAGCAGAAGGAGCAGGACAACACTGCGTGATCTAGACAGCAAGAACAATTGCCAAACTATAGTTCAACCATAGTAGAGTCAAGACCACAGAATACACCATGTCCAGTTGACGTGGCTCGAGGGCGAGCCACAAGATTGTGTTGGGGGCATGTTGGCAGGCGGTTTGGTAAGGAAGAATCACAGCATTGTTGATGCTGTGACACGTCAGAAGAGGTCACGGAAGGAAGAAGGATGCATTATTTTATGTATTTTTTGGAGTCGTTTGTACTGCAAAATGCGAGTTTTTGGGTCATTGGACCATATGAGATGTAATTTTGAGCTAATTGTACTGCAGTAGGTGGGTTTTTGGGTCACTTGGACCATGTCAGTTAGATTTTGGGTCATTTGTCCAGGAGTCGGTTAGGAAGTTGTTAGTAAGTGGACAAGCATTGTAAAGGTGGAAGCCTACATATAGACAGAAAGTTGCAGGTCGTAGGACATCTTGGAGATGCGTGTTTTTTGCATATGTTCTGAGATCATGAGATAGCACTGAGATATGATTTTGCAGAGATGTTGTATCAGGGTTTTTCTGAAGTAATATGACATGACGGAACTGTTTGGTGAAATTCCCTGTGTACCTTTTGTGTTAATACCTATTGTGATGATTTTAACCTTTTAATGTTATATTTGTTTTTGTTGTGATGAATGACTCTGCTAAATAATGCTATGAATACAAATGATGTTAATCTGGAATGCATAGATCTGTTTTGGATGCTGCGATAAGTTGAGTACTTGTTGTCGCAATCATCCTCCTTCATTCAGCGAAAACATGGTTCCATCCACTCTCCCTTGATCACCTCGGGTGAGACCTCATATGCTCTGCAGGTGTTGCTGGGCAGGCTAAAACCTGTCTGGGTCGGTGCTTAGGGAGATCGTGGTGGGTTGGTGTCAATAGTGATGGGAACCCCTGTCGACTGGGTTTGAGTCAACAATGGAAAAAGGAAGAGGATGACCCACTCTCTTATCCTCAGCTCAACAAAGGGATATTCAAGACCTCGCGGACGGAAAACACAAAACCATTGTAGGGGCACTTAAAGAAGCGAAGGCCCACCTAGCGGTCACTTAATGAAAATTTTATCCCTAAATTGTAGGGGTTTGGCAAGTAAAGCCTAAAAATTTGCACTAAAAAGGACAATTACTGTACAACAGCCAGACATTTTATTGTTACAAGAAATGATGGGGACGGAAGAAGATGTCACTGGTTTTCTCAAAAAATTATTCCCCTTGTTCGATTTTGTTGCCTTAAGTGCCAGGGGACACTTGGGTGGTCTCGCCTTGGGATGGAACAACTTTTCGGTAAGAGCCACAAACACTTGGGGCTTCGTTTCTGGGTTCAGAGCAGATTTTTTTCATGCTTGCTTAAACAGGAATTTCACTATTTTAAACATTTACAGTCCCTACATGGAGAGAGTAACCTTTTGGGACTCTTTACGAAACAAATGCTTTCTCTCAGCGGAAGATTTGATTCTCGATGGTGATCTGAACTTCACTCTTGGATCCCATGAACACTGGGGACCCCTAGCAAGAGGTGATCCTCTAGCTATCTTTTTCGATCTATTTCTGAGGGATTCACATCTCCTAGATGTCCTCCCCACAAAATTGAATCCTACTTGGAAAAAATGAAGAACTAGTGAGGGGAGAATTGCAAAACTATTGGATCGATTCCTGCTGACAGAAAATTTGGTGGGCCAAAACTACAGATTTTGGCAATGGGTTGACTCTGGAGGAAACTCTGATCACTCTCCTATTTGCCTTGAAATTTTGGGAAATACATCAAAACCTCCTAGCCCTTTTAAAGTTTGTGTATCCTGGATAAAACAAGAAGAAGTTTCAAAAATTATAAAAGACTCCTAGATCCCCTATCAACCGGATGAAGGTTTTTTTGCAGCCCCCCATTTTTTCAAAAATCTCACCAGAGTCAAGAATTTGTTGAAAGGATGGGCTTTTAAAAAGAAGGCTAGAGATGAACGTGAATTACTCCGTGTTGAAGGGGAAATCGCCAAACGCGGCAGGACACTGATGGAGGAGGTTTTCTTTCACAGGAGACCGTTGTACTCTTAAAAAATTTGCAAGGTGGTCGTAGTAAACTTCTTTTAGAACAAGAGGAAGTCTGGAGACTTAAGAGCAGGGCCATCTGGTTGGAAAGTGGGGATGAAAAAAAAAATTCTTCCAGGCATATGCAAAAGGATGTAAATCTCAAAATACCATTTGGGAACTAAAAAATGAAAGCAATGAGGTCATCACTTCCTTTGATGAACTGGCTACTCTGGAAACCTCACACTTCAAAGCCCTCTTTTCAAAAAATAGAAGATCCAGCATAGATGAAGTCATTTGACTCTCACAATATTTCCCTAGAGCTGTAACAAATGAAGACAATCAGAACCTAATGGAAGAAATCACTAAAGAAGAACTCAAAGAAACTCTGCATAGTTTTCAAAAAGATAAAATCCTCGAGCCTGACAGATGGACTATTGAATTCTTTCTTGAATACTTTGAGGTCATTGGAAACGATATACTACAGCTCGTGGAGGAATCCAGAAAAGGGGGAATCGTATACCCTCCCTTAAATACCACTTTTATTGCACTAATTCCAAAATCTGATAAACCTGATTCCTTGAATGATTTTTTACCAATTTCACTCTACAATACCACCTACAAAGTAGTGGAAAATATCATGACAAAAAGGCTAAAAAGTGTCCTCCCAAACTTCATTTCTAAGGAACAATTTGGTTTTATGGAAGGCCGATAGATTCATGAGGCTATTGGTGTCCCACAGGAAGGCTTACCCTCACAAAAAATGAAGGGAATAAAAGGAGTTGTCATAAAAATTAACCTCTCTAAGGCTTTCGATAGAGTTAGCTGGATTTATCTGAGGCTATTAATGACACAATTGGGATTTGATTATGCATTCATCAAATGGACAATGAGCTGCATCACAACAGTTTCTTTTGTTGTACTCATCAATGGATCTCCATCAACTTTCTTTTGTGCTGAAAGAGGTCTACATCAGGGATTCCCATTATCCCAACTACTTTTCCTACTAGTGGTTGAAGGACTGAGCAGATCCATCTTGGGCGCAAAATGATAAGGTTCTTTCTAAGGAATCCGCATCACCAACACTCTTAGAACCACTCACTTACTCTTTGTTGACGACATAATACTTTTCTGCGATGGATCGCAAAGGGAGTTGGAGCAACTGGACCACATTCTGAAACTTTTTCAAGATGCAACTGGTATGGTCATAAACGTTCACAAGTCATCTATCACTCTTTACATATTAAATGAGGAAGATAGACAAAGGTATTTATCACTCTTCCCTTTTGAAATTTTAACTTTGGATGTGGGTCTCAAATATATGAGCTTTCACTTAAATCCTAATGGATACAAAAAATGTGACTGGACTTGGCTGTTAGCAAAATTGGAAAAAAGGTTATTGATATGGTGTCACCGATGGCTATCCAGAGCTGGTCGTTTAGTTCTTATGAAATCTATTCTGGAGGCCATCCCGGTCTACTAGATGTCACTAGCATGGATACATAAAGGCACTTTGGAAAAATACAAAAAAATTTATTTCCGTTTTCTATGGTATGGGAACTCTGACTCCTATGTCGCTCCTTGGGTCAACTAGGAAAGAATCGCTCTGCCAAAATCTTTGGGGGGGTGGGGACTAAAATATGTTCATTTTTTCGCAAAATCCCTTGCTGCAAAGGTTGGTTGGATAATTCTCACTATATAAAATCTTTGGACGGAGGTGGTAAAACAAAAATACATTGCTCCAGAGTCTCTCATCCATTGGATCTGAAACCCCACAAAGCCCAATTTTGGAATCTCTGTTATCTAGAAGGTGGTTCTTGCATCTCTCTTCCTCATTGAACAAGGGCTCATGTGGAAGGTCGAAAATGGAGCTCAAATCCGTATTAGAACCGATCCATGGATGGGTTGTCAAAATAAACACATCCTCCCCAACCCATTAATACAAATCCTCCATCAACAGGGAATTCACCACCTAAATCAAATTGCGGATCATCTTTCTACTACTATTTGGCAACAGGGTTGGAGGGGCCCGGAGGATTTGGGCATTCCGACAGAATATATCAACACTTGGAAAGAGTTCATAATCTCCCTTAGAATTACACATGTTAGAATTCTTGACACAATAGACAAGCTCATCTGGTCACCAGCCTCAAATGGAAAATACACCCCAAAGCTGGGATACAAACTGTTGATGGAACATAAACAACAAAATGTGGAAAAAAATTGGTGGTGGCAAAAGATATGGAAAGCACACTTCCCATCAAAGGGAAAAAATTTCATGTGGTGTATGCTTGCAAACATGATTCCTACTTGGGATCGTATAAAGAAGAAAAACATTGAAGGACTGGGATGGTGCATACTATGCAAACAAAATGAGGAAACTATCGCACATATTTTCTTAAGATGCCCTTTCACAACATGTCTTTGGTCTGATTTGAAGAAACTGCATCCCTCTGCTAGGATGTGGTCTGGTGAATCCGTTTAAGAAGCCTAGAAATTCTTGCATGGAGCACATGACAATACCTACATCTACGCATTACCTATGATTTCCAACTAGGGCATTTGGATATCCAGAAACCAATAGATTTTCCTTCGAAAACCTTCCACCCCTTCTCTTTTGGCACAGCATAGCATTTCTATTCTCTCATACTTTCCACAGGAAAATAATCAACCTATTCCACGCAATATCTTGGAGGAAGTCATAAATCCTCATCAACCATGGGCATACTTTGACGGAGCTTCTCAAAACAATGTTTGTGGAGGTGGTGCAATTCTCCACTTAACAAAAAACTATTTCTACAAGATTCACATGGGACTGGGACATGGCACAAACAACTATGCCGAACTCTATGCATTAAAACTTCTGATTTATTTTGCATGTGAAAAACAATGCGCCCATCTACAAATATTTGGTGACTCCATGATAATCATAAACTAGATAAATCAAGTTCAGAGATGCCACAATTTGCTTTTAAACTCAATGTTAGCAGAAACATTGAGATTGACAGAGAATTTTGACACTTCCTCCTTTCAACATGTCTACAGGGAAAAGAATAGAGAGGCATATCACTTATCAAAGCTGGGACTGAATATTCAACTGGGACATTGGAAAATCATGGAACAAAACAACATCATCTTCCATGAATATTATCACAGACCCTTTATTGATGGGATAGAAGAACAAAAATTTTGAATTTCTTTTTTAAAGTTTTGATACTACTTCTCCTATATATTTTTTGAATATCATGTAAATATTTACATAATTTTGAGTTATCTCTTGGGAGAACTTGGAACACTTTTTTCTGATGGCACTACACAAACAAATCATTATTTTTTGATACTAGAAGTTGAAAACTTTCTTCAGGAAGGGCTCTTAGAAGTCCTTCGGCAATATGTAATTTGATTATAATTAATGAAATTACGCTTTTTTATATAGCATTATCTTTTCAAGGCACTTTTGGACACTATGATTCTTGTGGATGAGAATAGATTTTTATTATTTTTGAGTGGTATGAATAACAAAAGTATTGTTTTTTCCTTTGAATATATATATATATATATAATTTAACAAAATAATAGAAATAAAATAATTTATTATTAATTAACATTTCTAAAATTGATGATGATGATAGTTATTAATGTTCATTTAGACTAATTTTGGTTTATCTATTTTCATAAAGGAAAGAAGTCACTTGGTTTTCTTTAGAATTTTATTGATATGCTTAATTTTTTTTTAAAGTATTCCTAAATCACCATAATTATGATAAGTTAAAATATTAAGAAGATCACTATTATAACAAATGTTTTGAAATTAATTTTTACACTTTACTTAAATTAATTTCATTTATAAATTACAGATTGGAAGTATAAATTAAGTTGCATAGCAAACTTATCAAGTTCTTGAATATTGGGTGTCCAAGGTTTTTGAGGGTACTGAATCCATTTTAGATTAAACATAGTTAAATTCAAATTTTACAAAATAAAAAACCATAGATTTTGGGGAAAAAATGACTGCCCAACCCAAATCGTCAAATTTTTAGATAATTCCTTATTTTATATTGATTGATCTTTGATAACTTCCTTCTATTGTGTTGTAATTTGTTAATAATTTACAATTTATTAATTTTATGTTAAATTAAAATATAAAACAAATATTATTATAAAAAATAATTTTTATTAAAAATCAATAATTTAAAAGATTATATGAGTGTGTATTGTTTTGCATTTATATTTTTATTGTACGATGCTTTTACAACCATGGGTTTTGATTAAGGTGTATCATTACATGTTTAAGTTGTAGTTAAACATGTTCCATGTCACATAATTAAATATAATTTTTTAATTTATCAATTTTATGTAATCCGTAATTTGAAAGATAAGTAGTAGGGACTAATTGTATCTAAAGATAAGTATTAGGGACTAATTGTATATAAACCTTGTTGATTTTGGAATGATGACATAACAAATTAATAATAATTTAACTCATTAATTTGTTTCCTTATTGAAAAGAGATGAGTATTGCATGGACATCAATTTCTATATTCTATACCCTCGGAAAATATATTTTTGAATAGTTCACGGTGGAAGAATAACATCTCTTCCTTTATAATATTCCATTGAAATATTTTTTAAGAAAAACATCCCTCCCCTTATAGAGCATACAAGGATATACGTAAGAAAACTTCATTAAAATATTTTGAATGATTTTAAAATTAGATATCTAAAGATACTAAATAAATAACTATACATTCATGGTAACTCATTCGAAGGGACCTCACTTTCTCGGGTCGAGGTTCGGCAGTCTTATTATGAAGGACCCAATGGAACCTCAATTGAACTACTCCTCGTGGCTGCCAAATAAACAACTATACTCCTCGTGGCTATCAAATAAACAACTATACATGTGTCGATTCATACTTGTGCACCACACAATTTGTTTGGCAACAAACGTTACGCTAGAAATAAAAGACCTATGTATTTTAGAAATATGATAATTGTAAAAATAAAAATCAATAAAAGTTAGGAATCAATATTTGTTTTTCTTATGAAAACATATAATTAAAATTTGCATGCAAAATTCTATAAGTGAATGTAGTTTCACCAGTAATTAATACATGATTCATATTTAAAAGTTTGCTTGAAATAGACATAAGAATAGGTAGTCATAAAAAATGGATATGTTTTGTTTATATAGTCTAAGCCACTAGATTTATCATTATGAATCTAAAACTAGAGTAAGCAACTCATCTAACATGTAGAGAAAAAGAGGTGGCCTTATCAATTCTTATTGAAATTACAAGAATGGATACGCATTATTTGAAGAGTTCCATAAACTTGTGTAAGAAAAGAAATCCCAAAGAGAATCTAAAATGCAAGAATTAACAATGGATCACCCATAGTACAAAGAGAATTTACCTTGGAAATCTTTAATCAAGAAAACTAGCCTACTTGAGAGTTCTTCTAGTCTGGCCTTATTTAATTGTGTTATATTTTCTATTTACAATACAATATTATAGAATCCAAAATGTAATATACTTAAACCTATAAATTCAAATCAAAGATCTAGAAAAAAAAAAGAGAATCTATAAAATAGATAGCTATGTTCACTAGCAAGATTTATTATGTAAATATCTATAAAAAGTTCTCATTAGTTTACACTAGCATTTTATCATTTTTTAAATTTATTATCATGTTTAGATTACATATTTGTGTTTTTACCACACAAAATGAGCTAAGTCAAAAAATCAAGAACAAAAATTTTGATGAGACATGCCATGACTAGGGGTGGCAGGTGCGGGAGGGGTCGTCTATGATCCCAAAGGAAATACATTATTCAAGTATGATTGGGGATTAGGAAGGAGAACTAACAACCAAGTTGAATGGGCTGTCTTGCTTCAGGGGGGTTGAAATAATGACGACCTTGCAAAATACTCCTACTCTGTCTTTGGAGACTCCAAGATCGTCATACAAAAAATGATTAACATTTAAAAAGGGCACGGGAAGAATCTGAACTGGATCCAAAAATGAATTGTTTCAACCATCTAAGATATCTCTAGGATCCATTTTTTCCACATTCTAAGGCACAATAATATTGTGGCAGATCATATGGAAAACCAAGGATCTAGGTTAGAATAAGGTTATATAACCTTGAATCAAGACCCCCCATTGATAAAATGGTCTCCTTGCTTCTAAGTAATGAACCCACCTTCTCCTCCTCTTGGATGAACATGCAGGGGTCCCCTCTCGCATGCTTGACAAGAGGTTTCCACGAGATTGGGGTCTTTAAAATCCATCATCGGGTAGTCCCTTCATTCATTAATGGTGGTAGCTACATTTTGAAGATGGAAGCATGTGAGTTTAAATTGCTCCCTCGAGGCCCCAGTTCGCATGAGGGGTATCAAGTGGGAAGGACATGGTTTTATATGGAGTCGCCAAGAAATGCAATCACTGCATTCAAATTTTCTTTGTCTCCTAGCTTTAGCTACCATCTTCCTCTCTTGTTTCTCTCAGCCAACCTCAGAAGATAAATTATGGATAGGTTGATAGGGGAACTCCAAGAGATAAAGGATGTGCACCAGGACACCAGGAAGAATGCTCGAAATTATTTTGAAGTTTCCAAAGCAGCGCTGGAAAAATGCAGACAGATCGGTCGGGACATCTCCCGCTTGGATTCTCGCTCAGAAGATGTGGAAACCAACGTCCGCGTCTATGTTGGTGAGTTAGAAGAGACACAGAAAGAGGTTAAGACCATAAAAGAGTATCAGAAGGTCAATTTCGAAGGCCTCAACCAATTCTTGTTTGTTATGAAAGGACAGTTGTTCGATTCTCTCTGCAAAAAGGGAATGAAAAGATAGAGCTTCATTTGGACCAAATGGAGGGTGTGTTGAATGACCTGTCAGGATATTTAGACACTTAGGAGTTAGTTAAGATCAACTTGTGTAATATATCTATTAGGAAAAGTGTGTTACTTTAGTATGCATTAGTATGCATTTGTAAATATTTAATCCGACGGTCACGATATGTTTTAGACATAGAGTGATCCGACAGCTCAACTTCTCTTAGATCATACCTAACCTTGATTCGTGGCTTAACACCCAATTGGTCCATGATCTCTATTTAAAGAGCATGGAGGGTCATTGTCTAGTTGATCGATTATGAGAAGCTTATTTGTAACTCTCTTTCTTTGCATAATAAATTGTTTCGTAGACGCTATTTGGTCAGGGCCGTGGAGTGTTTCCTTCTCGAGGGTTTAAACCACGTCAAAACATCGGTGTATCGATCTGTGAACTATTTGTGTGAAGTGGTTTATCTAGGTGTTCGGTATTTTGGGAATACCCTATGCACCCGAACACGGTATCAGAGCTTTTATGAAGAGTCGTTTCCGGTTATGATCTAAATCTTGAACTGTTGTTGCCGAAACTTGAAAAGGTTTCTGGTTCTGATATTTCTGTGCATTTCTGGGCTGTGGGAGGTGTTCCATTGCATCTAGAGCGTCGTTTCCATTGGGAAATAGTTTTCGTTTGATCGAAAACTGTTCCTGGTTGCTTCAGAAACACGTATTTCATCAGATCTGAAGGTATAATGTTACAATGACGCTTTTTTTATTTCTGTTTAAAAAAAAAAAATCTCATATTTTATCAGTTTTTATTATTAGATTTTTTTAGTTTCGAATTGTTTCTTTCCCTTTCTGCATATGCTATTTGCTGTGCACCTTGTGCGATCTCGGCAAATCAGAAACAAAGAGAAAACATAGACTTTCTGGGAAAGCTAACGAGATCTAACCCCACAAATGTGAAAAAGTTTTTTTTGTTTTGGTTTATGGTGTGATTTGTAGGAAAAAAAAAGCAAGCACAGAAACCGAGCAAGAAGAGTAAAAAAAAAAAAAAAAACCCTTCCTCCTTCCCATATTTTACATACCTTTTAATCTAGCTCACTTGGTTCAAAGTGCTTTATTCCTTAATAGGTGTTGAGTTCAACTCTTAGGAAGTTACTTTTAAAAGAAAAAATGTATGCAATTTATATTTTCAAGTTACTTTATTGTAAAAGTGCATCTCACTTAAATAATAAAAAAATAAAAATAAAAATAAAGAGTGAGTTAGTTAAGTTCTTTTTTATTGCTGCACTATTTAAAGTAACATCATTGTAAAAGTGAAATCACTTATCTTACTAAAGTGATTCACTTAAAGCAACTTTCTTGTAAAGTGATTGTCTTTATTCATCTTGGTAAGAGGGGGGTTCTTTTTTTTAGCTGGTCATTCTTTATCTGCCACGTCACTATTGGGGACATCTTCAACATTTTTTTTTATCAAGTATAACTTCATCATACAGAGTCAATTTTCAGTGCAGTGTTTTTTGAAACCGCTTATTTTTTCGAGCTCTTTGCATCTAGACTATTGGTTTCTGCTTTTACATCCATTAATTTACAAATATGGCCGCCCCTTGTGATATTCTACTTACCAGTTCCAACTATTTCTCATGGAAATCTCGTATGGAGGATGTTCTACGAAGTAGAGGACTTTTCAGAATTACCTCAGGGAAAGAAACAAAACCCACTGATGATGATAAGAAAATCAAACGGGAAAATAGATGTGATGAAGCTCATGGATTTCTTTGGATGTCAATCCCTACTGTTTTGCGATTCCACATATCTGGAGTTGATGAACCTGATGCTGCTTGGAACAAGTTGGAATCTGTGTTTGGTAAACACAATGAAATTCGAGGTCACCAACTCGAAAACGAATTGATTTCTTTAAATCCAAGTGATTTTTCATGCATACAAGATTATTTATCTAAGTACAAAACTCTTAAACTCTTATGTGAAGAATGCAAGATTAAGAGGGAAGACAAACAATGCATTTATCACATTCTTTCCAAACTTGGACCTGCATATTCTGTTTTTGTATCTACATTTTACTCCATAAAAGAATCATTGAATGCAGCTAGCTATCAAGAGCCTAGTCTTGAATCATTTTATGATTCCTTGATTCGTGAGTAAGATAAGCTCATCCATCTTGGAATAATTAACAATGCAGATACATCTGGGAAAGCCTTATTGTCCCAGCATAAAGAAAAGTTTAAGCCTCCCAAGAAACAAAATTTTTGCAATATTAAGTCAAATAAGGGTCCCAAACCCTCTCAGTCAGCTCCTTCTTTAAAAAATTACAAAGGATCCAAGCCAAAAGGCAAGAAGACTGAGCGTCATTGCAACTATTATGGGAAGGATAATCATGATGAATCTAAGTGTTTCAAGAAGATGACAGCCTTGGAAGCAGCAATGAAGAAGCACTACATCAGCCTAGATTCGCCTTCAAAATCTACCTCTCATGGACATGCACTTTGTGCTTTTGGTTATTCTTATAATGCATCTTCTTCTTCTAATTCAAATGAATGGCTCATTGATTCTAAAGCATCTTATCATATGGCTAAGGATCAACCCATATTTTCTACTATGCATGAATGTAACACCAAATAAATATTTGTTGGCGATGATAGATCTCTAAGTGTTGTAGGAGCTGGAATAGTTCCAGTAGATAATGATCATTTCAGTGATGTACTATGTGTTCCAATAATTTCCTGCAATTTGTTATCAGTCTATCAAATCACTCATTTTGGTGAAGGTAAAGCTATGACGTTTACCCCTCACCAAGTTGTAATCAAGGATTTTAAAGATCCTCAATAGGTCCTAGCCACTAGAATTGTTGATGATATTACTAGGTTGTACAAATTTAACAACTTTGGGTCATCACCTTTTCCTTCAGTTTTTGTTGCTCGTAGTGATAACTTGAGCAAACTTTGGCATGAGCGATTTGGTCACTTAAATTATCACTCATTGCAACAACTATGTAAAGACAATATGGTGACAGGTCTTCCGATGGTATCTTGCAGGGATGGTGTCTGTTCCGGTTATGTATTCGGAAAACATCATTGGGACAATTTTGACAGACGTGCCTCTTGGCATGCCTTAGTTCCCTTGGAGCTTGTGCATAGTGACTTGTGTGGTCCTCTTCCATCTGCTTCCTTTTCTGGTTTCAAATATTTCTTAACTTTCATTGATGATTACACCAGACGCACTTGGGCTTATTTCCTAAAACTTAAGAGTGAAGTATTTAACATGTTCTTGGCCTACAAGGCCCTTGTTGAAAAACAGTTTGGTCATCAAATTATTAAGCTAAGATATGACAATGGAGGAGAATATGTTAACAAAAAGTTCACTACTTTCTGCACTGAACAATGAATCCAACAACAACACATTGTTCCATATACACCACAACAAAATGGTGTAGCTGAATGGAAGAACCGCACTTTAAAAGAAATAGTTAATTGTATGATCCAATCTAAGGGACTAAGTCTTCAATTTTGGGCTCAGGCCATAAATTGTGCAAATTACATAGTTAATCGAACCTCCACTAAAGTTTTACAAGGTATCACATCGGAAGAAGCATGGAGTAAAATTAAACCAGATGTAAGTCACTTCCGTGTGTTTGGTACTGAAGCGTGGGCTTACATTCCGAATGAAAAATGTAAAGCATTGCAGCCTAAAAGTGAAAAGAGCATATTTGTTGGATATTTTGAAGATGTAAAAGGTTATAGAATTCTTCAACCACATTCTCATGATGTAATAATTAGAAGAGATGTTAAATTTGATGAAAATCTCTTGGCCTGCTAGCCTAACTCGGCGATTGTACCATCTTTGGCCTGCGATCCTGATTCGACGATTGTGCCTTCTTCTTCTTCCAACTTCCTTGACAGGTTTCCAACTCCAATTTATGATGATGACAGTGAGAATGAAAATCCACCTCCTCCTGCTCATGTTCCTCCAGTTGCACCAGCACAAGTGCTTCCTCGATGGGTCCCTTCAACATGTGGAGTAGCTGGTGATCTTGCCGGTGATCTTAGAGATCAAAGTCGAACACGTTCTCAGTTTCAGCGAGCCTCTTCTCTTTTGGCTCAAGTTTCTGAGAATCATGAACCAGAAACCTTTGCAGAAGCTTCAGGAAATCTAGATTGGGATGCAGCTATGGATGAAGAATATCGTTCCTTAATGGCGAATGATACTTGGGATCTTGTACCTCTTCCAAAAGGAAGAAAACTTGTCAGATGTAAATGGGTCTACAGAACTAAGTATGCATCAGATGGAAGTGTTGAAAGACTTAAGGCAAGGTTAGTTACCAAAGGGTTTTCTCAAGTTGAATGGATTGACAACAATGAAACCTTTGCTCCAGTCGCAAAAATGAATTCCATCCGCCTTGTTCTTTCCCTTGCAGCCTTACATAACTGGGGAGTCCATCAAATGGATGTCAAGTCTACCTTCTTACATGGTGATTTACAGGAGGAAATTTACATGGAACAACCTCCTGGATATGTTCAGAATAACTCTATCCTTGTCTGCCGCCTTAAGAAATCCTTATATGGCCTTAAGCAAGCTCCTAGAGCTTGGTATGCCAAAATGGATAGCTTTCTCCTTGACACTGGTTTTTCTAGATTCCATCCTGACCCCAATGTCTATACCAAGGAAGTAGGAAACCATCTCATCCTACTTGTTCTATATGTTGATGACCTTATTCTTACTGGTAGTGACCCTAAGCTTATAACCCATGTGAAATCCAGTCTTAAGCAAAATTTTGAAATGTCAAACTTATGACATTTGCATTATTTTCTTGGTCTCCAAGTCCTGCAAACCAAAGAAGGAATCTTTCTTTATCAGTCTAAGTATGCTTGTGACCTTCTTCGTCGCTTTCACATGGAAGATTGTACACCAGCCCCTTCTCCCTTCCAGTCTGGAGTCAAACTTTCTTCCACTTGTACTTCACCTAAAGTAGATGCCACCTTGTATCGTCAGCTTGTTGGTAGTCTCTTATACTTGACTCATTCCTGTCCTGACCTTTCCTTTGCCATTGGTTGTGTTTCCTGTCACTGGAAAGCAGCTAAAAGAATACTTTGATATATTCGAGGTACAATTCAATTTGGGATTCATTACAGTACAGGGGGGAAACCTTTGTTGGTTGGTTTCACTGATTCAGATTGGGCCGGCGATCCTGATGATCGAAATTCTATAGCAGGTTATGTTTTCAGTCTAGGATCTGGACCTGTCACTTGGGCTTGTAAGAAACAACAAGCTCTTGCTCTTTCTTCAGCAAAGGCAGAATATCGAGCCACAGTTAATGCTAGTCAGGAAACTTTATGGCTTCAACAGATCCTTTCAGAGTTTGGATTCGAGCAGCAGCAACCTACTCCACTTTGGTGCAACAATCAAAGTGCCATCAATATTACCAAAGATCCAGTACTACATCAACACAGCAAACACATTGAGCTACATATGCACTTCATCAGAAATATTATTCATGATTGTGTTCTTGAAGTGCTCTTTTGTCCTACAGATGATCAAGTTGCAGACATCTTCACCAAGTCTCTTACATAAGCGAATTTTTCTAAACTTCGATCTATGTTAGGAGTTCATGAACTTGTCATTAAGGGGGGATAGGCTCTAACGCCTCCTTCCTTCTCCTAATAGTGTCACTTTTGTAAATCCTTCAATCCTATCCCAAGTTGTTCTTAAGGGGGGATGTTAGGATATTTAGACACTTAGGAGTTAGTTAAGATCAACTTATGTAATATATCCATTAGGAAAAGTGTGTTTCTTTAGCATGCATTAGTATGCATTTGTAAATATTTAATCTGATGGTCATGATATGTTCTAGACATAGAGTGATCTGACGGCTCAACTTCTCTTAGATCATACCTAACCTTGATTCGTGGCTTAACACCCGATTGGTCCATGATCTCTATTTAAAGAGCATGGAGGGTCATTGTCTAGTTGAACGATTATGAGAAGCTCATTTGTAACTTTCTTTCTTTGCATAATAAATTGCTCCATAGAAGCTATTTGGCCGGGGATGTGGAGTTGTTCCCTCTCGAGGGTTTAAACCATGTCAAAACATCGGTGTATCGATCTGTGATCTGTTTGTGTGAAGTGGTTGCTCTAGGTGTTCAGTCTTTTGGGAGTACCCTGTGTACCCAAACATGACCTAAAGGAGGAACTCGAGAAGAGGAGCGAGCCACGAGATTCTGAAGCTACGCGTCAAGGAATTTCCTTAATGGAAGACGAATCTCTCATGCAAGATGAAACTACACCCGCCTAGAATCAGGAATGAAGTTGCGCACTCCCCCTATATTTTTGCTGAATATTTTTTTGCATCAAACTCTGTAATCAATATATTAGGATTCATACTGTTAAAGATAGATTTAAGGGATAGATAGAAGACACAATTATAAATTTTGAACAACTTAATATATGAACCCCGGAGGACTTAATGCCCAGGATATGGTTTACCCTTCATGGAAGGGATTTTTGTAAATTATCCTCTGTTTAATATATCTCCTTTTTGTGCTCCATAGAAAAAAAAAGACATGCCATGACTAATAAAAAATAGTGATAAAATAAACACCAATTTTTTTAACAAACTGGTTGACATTTTAGGTCAAGGAAGATGATGAGGAAACCATGTCATCAACTACAACTTAATTAATGCCATACGTAAATTAAGTCAAGGAGTCTTTGAACATTAACAATCACACAAGGCACGAGGAAACAACCATTTGGCATTGTACCCCTTGTTTTTATCCACACAGCAAAACCATTCAACTTTTTAGATCAGTGGACCATATTCTCTCTCCATTGTTGCTAGCCATAATGACAACCAGTTTCTTCCAAACCCTTTTCACGAGGTATGTATAGGTTTTTAATTTATTTTTCATAATACATTTTTGTATTAAATATATCTATGCTGAAGCTAGCTCGCTTGGTGGGAAGGCAAATCAATCATTGAACAAACTCCTACACATACTTTCCAGTCTCTCGCATCCCACTTGTTTATTGTCTTCTTAAAAGTACTTAATGGGCCCTATGTGTTACACTTGTTTTCTAACTAATTAATTATTGGGACAACACGTTTTATGTTTGAATCAATAAAGGAAAAAGTAAATTTGTCTTTTTTCTTTAATGTATGGTAGTTAACATATTTCTTTATTTAAAAATTCAAACTCTTAATTAGTTAATAATAATTTTAAATCTGAAAAATAATATATATATATATATATATATATGATTATGATGATGATTAACGTCCACTGAGACCAATTTTGGTCTATCAGACCTTAAGAAGGTTATTACTTGGTTTGCTTTAAACTTTTGTTGCTATGCTCAAAAATCTTGGTAAGAAGCTTTCCAAGCTCACTATAGTTTTGGCAAGTTAGGAGGTTAGCAAGGATTGTATTGTAGCAAATACTATGAAACTCATATATAATGTGAGTGTAAGCAGAGAACTCTAAGAGAAAGTGATTTTCATCCTCAACGTTCATAGACTCACAAAGATAGCAAACCCTTTCCGCCCACGAAGTTTTGGGAATAGACCAACGCCCTGTTTCTCTATGAAGCTCATGGGAGTTCGTTCTAATCTTGGCTATAATAATTTTCTTCTTTGAACTAGTTACTATCGAGAGATATTTTCGATCTTCCAAATTAGGGTTAATGACCTCCTTATAGTATCTCAGTTTTCTCTTAACCGCTAAATTTTCCTCGCACCACAATTTCTCTTTAAACTTAAAGGTAATACTAATTTTGAAATTATTGATATTATGTAAAGTGTCATTTTATCAATGCCCCAATGGTCTAACCAAGCCATCGTATCTTTACACCAACTACGCTTGAGGCGTAGTTGGTTTTGACTTGAATTTACAACAATTTTAGGAAGTCTCTCATTTCCCATGTTATTTATCTTGTGCTTGTACATCATGTACCTAGTCATAGTCATGCTCTCTATGGGGGAAAGGCCCACTTCTATGAGGAGAATATGATAAGGCATATTTCTTTTAATTTTAAGCTTATAAGTTATAAACCGCTTCTGGATTTGCTCAATATTTCTCCAAGATTCTCTAGAAATGTCGCACCCCCATACTTCACAACCATATAAGACAACAAGGATGACAAGAGTTTCAAAGAGGAACTTTTTTTGTATCCCACATGACCAGGTTGGATGATTTACAATTATTTTCAAGACCAAATTAAGCTTTCCATCCTCCATTAATCCTTTTGTCAATGCTATGGTTCCAATTGAGCCTGTGATGAATATCAATTCCAAGATATTTGTAAGAAGTCACTGTCAAGCACTCTAATTGCAGATAATTAAATATCAACACACAGAGCGTATGCAATTTATTGTCAACCCGAGAAAGTCTTTTTATTTCAAAGGACAAGTGCATAATATATGCTTAAACACAAAACCATTAGAAGTGAATATTTTATCTTCTATCATCCATGTTCACCCCAAGAATCTATGCAATCCCAATTGCCTTCTAACTGCTATACTACAATTCTTTTCTATTATGCATCAAGCAGAATTAATATCAGATCTAATCAACGATTGCAGGAAGGAAATCTCAATTGCATTCTAAAATAATCAACTGTCTAATTTAATCAAGCTGGGAATCATAAAGCATGACCTGAACATTACTCTAGAATTTGATAAAAGAGATTAAAGCAACTGTTCTAAGAAACTGGATTGCAAAATATAAATCAATCAACACATAACAGGAAAGCTAATTTGTAAGAGCTCCTGGGATTACGTCTCAGCTGTAGGATGAACACAGCAGTGTGAACAGAAATTGAAATATGTAAAACAAACCTGACTCAGTCGACTGTTATTCGATACCATTCACCAATCTCACAAAAATATAATCAATTACTGAGAAATCCACACAATGAGTATTGTTGCTGCGTATAAAAGAAAGAACAAAGCATCACACAACGAGAAAGATGAAATCCTAAATTAACGCAGCAATCTCTGTGGAAGACGGGCCCAGTCTTCACACAGAGACGCTGGTTGAACAACACTCTCTTTAACTCAGAAGTAACTCCTTATATTAACAGAAGAATGAGTACACAGTTGTGGCTTGGCTGCTAATACAAGGTAAATTAATTGTTTGCTGTCCAACCCCTCAGTCGAGGCAATTCCCCATATTTATACATACAATTTGCAACATCTAAACCTATAATTGGGCAGCCATGAAGATCTCTGATCTTCAGGCGCCCTAAATAATCTAGCTGTTACAATGCGTGGCAGAACTAAAATATCCAAATATGAGAGAAGTATTAATTGTCCCAAGAGTGACGGTCCTTCCAGCTCACAGCTGGATTTGAGCAGCGACATACTTAAGATAGTTCTTCTGTTACAGCTGCCCTGCCACGACTGTGCCTTGATTGACGATTTAAGCCCCAAGGAACCTTCCACAAGCGATGAACGTTCCTTCATGACTTGTTCAGCTTCGATCTTCCTGCAGTCTATTGTCTTACTACCTTCATAAATCGCATCATGTTAGCACAGATTAAGAGATGCACAACTTTAATCATCACAATCATAAGTATTAACACAATAAAACAACAATCGGCCATACCTTGGTAATTTGGGGAATAGATAAGGACAATAAGTTGAATTGCCAAGGTAATTGGTGTAAGACAAGGGAAGGGACGATGATAAATGATGGTCAAAAAGGGCCAATTCTGGGCTCAACATCTCCCCCCAACTATCCTGTTGCATGTCCTCATGCAACAACCTGCATCTGAATATTGCACTGAACTTTGCCCAGGAGAGAGGAAAGAATGTAGATAAATCAGGCATCCCCTCTATCTTTTTGAAAAGCTTCTGTGAGCAACCCGGCATCTTCCAACTTCACTGTTCGCCTTCCACTGCTGCTTGCTGATATCTGAGAATGCACTTGATGTGGTGGGGACCTTTCTGCAGTTCTCTTATGCTATGCCTGGGGAAGTTGACAGGACACACTCAATCTGAATCCAACTCAATGACACCTGTAGGAGGTGGAAGCACTGGTTCTTGTGGGACAGTGTCTTCCAGCGCATCTAATGTTAACAGGAGAGTTGCTGGTTCTTGTGTAACAGCAACATCCTTTAACCCATCTTCAGCAGCTACCTTCATTGCTTTTGGAGACACTGGTTCTTGTGTAACAGTGTCTTGTTTGTCATTCTGCTGCTGAGACTGAATATCCTTTTCAATTTGCAGCTCCTCCTCCAGGATTTCAGTGTCACCTGAGCATGGTGTCTGTACCTGTTCATTGTCACTCCACTGTGTGTTAGGGATGATATCCACTTCCAGGTTATCTCCCGGCTGCAATTCAGGAGTTTTTGTTGCAGCCTCCAAAGATGTTGGTTCTTGTGTAACAACATCCTGGCTAACCTCTTCATCCTTCCTTTGCTGCAGCTCCTCTTCTATGAGTTCTGTATCATGAGAGCTTTCTGGGGTCACCACCCAGAGTTCATCGTTAAATGCCAGAATATCCTCTGTCCCAGCTTCTTCTCCTGTCTGCTCAGTCGGTTGGACGGTCAAATTTAGGGTTGCTGGTTCTTGTGTTACAGCATCCTGTTCCAACTTATCACTGTCCTGCCTTTCCGTTTCTTCTTCTAAAATTATTGTGTCCTGGGAACGTTCTGGGGTTACAGCACAAAATTCTTCACTATCCTCCAGGGTATCCTTTGGCTCCATGATCTCTGTATCAAGGGAACATTCTGGAGTCTCACCATATTCTTTTATAAGCTCCAGAGCATCCTTCATTTCCCGTTCTTCTCCCATCTGTTCTATGATTTCTATGTTGTGGGAGCATTTTGGGATTGCCATACATTCCTCATAAATTTCCAGGGCATCCTCCACTCCCTGTTCTTCTCCCATCTGTTCTATGACTTTTGCATCATGGGAAGTGGCAGCTGTAGCCAGGATGTTTAAAGGTGCTGGTTCTTGTGTAACAGCACCTTCTTTCTCCACTGCTTTCCCTTCTGTGGCTACAGGCTGTTGTGCTGAATAGGTGCTAAGTAAAATTTTATGGCCTGCTTCCTCAAAGATCTCCCCACAGGTGGGGCAGAGTATTCGCTCATCCTTTTCTCCAGCTCCAGCAGAAGCTGATTCCTCCACTTGGTCTGCAGCCTCTATTAATGTATACATCTTTCTTCCACCCTGCTTTCTGCAGATTTCCTTCCATGTTTCCAGCTCCTTTCTAAGTGCTTGAAGGTCCTCTTTCAGCATTGCATTCTCATACAAGAGTCCCTCAACTCCAGGCTCTTCCTCCACTGGCCTTTGTGGAGCATCCCTCGGTTTTGGTGTAAGGATTGGGGGTTCAACCTGTGTCTCTAAGGTTGCCCATTTTGTTCTAGCTGCCTCTGCTGCTGTGATTGACCGAGTTCGTTTCCTTCTGATTGGTGCCACTAAATCAAACTCATTGGTGGCCCTCTTCCTTTTCTGTGGCGTTTTCTTTTGTGACTTTCCTTTTTGTAGTGTTTCTTCTCGTGGAGCTGGAACATAGGGAGGCAAAACTGAAGTTAAAGGAATATTTCCCTGCCCCCCATGCTGTTCTTCTTCAATCACAGCTCCTCCTCCTACCCACTCCGGTGAAGATTCGATTGTGACCAGCTCAATATCTTCTTCCATTGCTCTGGCTCCGTCATCTTCAGGTTCCATTGTCGCAGCTTTTGATGCTGCTCCAATTTCACCTTCTGCTGTCGGAGCTGCCCTGTTATCTAGGTTTTCCGCGAGGGTTTCATCTACATTGTCGCCTGACAGCTCTGTTTGAGCTTCCCCTCGCTCGCCTTCAAATGCAGTGTCATCCCCCACTGGTTCTGCTTGTGCTGGGGATTCATATACTTCAAATGGCTCTGCCTGTGCCCCTGTTTGTTCTTCCTCTGTGGTTTTATCCACCCCGGATGGTCCTGCCTGTGCCCCCTGTTGTTCTTCTTCCGTTTCATCCCTCCCGGATGGTCCTGCCTATGCCCCCTGTTGTTCTTCTTCCGTTTCATCCCTCCCCCCAACTTCACTGGAGGAACTCCGGTCCTCCTGTTGTGGCGGAACCGGTATTTGCTGTAATGGAATGACCCTCAAGGGAACAGGTTGCTGTGGTCGGGTAATGAATTGCTCCCATGTTATATTATGTTGGGACAGGGTTCTTATAATAATTAACTTAATAAGGCCATGGTGAGTGAGGGAGGATAATGGGTGCTTTGCAGATTGAACAAATGTTTCCATATGGCGCAAATCATGCAATAGATAAAATGGAATATTTAACAAAATGCCATGACGGAGATGATAAAGCAAAGGAAGTTCAGAGTTGTACACAGTTTGGTATCTACCTTCGCAAGTTATGTATTTATTGAGGAAGATAGCAACCTGGTCCCATGGCTGCGGCAGTGACTTCAATGCAATCCCTCGCCTGGATGCTTCAACTTGCTCCCCTGGAAGTAAAAATTCTTCCCGTGCAACCGTTGCAGGGACTCGACGGTTAAACCAAGGTTTTCCCACCAACGGGATAGCTGTAACCTCGGATATAATGACCTCCGAAACATCTATACACAGCCCCCACACCATGGAGTGTGTTTTAGTAAGATTCAATGCGAATTGCAGGGCTGCGTCCTGATCGAATCCATCCAATCGTTCAAAGAACTCGACCCAGCCAGCGGCTTGAAAAATGGCCAGAACCTGCAAATTCCGTCTAAGTTCCCGGGTATTGAAAGGTTCATGGCGAGCTGGAATGCCCATGGTCCTGGCTGCAAGATGAAACTGCTGTTCGACAGAGTACAGGATCCCAGAATGGAAGTCGCAGCACAGAGAACGCACGAATCATTGAGCGGAGACGTTGAGCGAATGAACTAATTCGGAAAGTTAAGCGCAGAGAAGAGTTTAAAATTTTCATGCCGAATTGGGGAAGGTGGCAGTTAATATTATTACGTCGTACGAGGGAAAGGTTTAATCAGATATAAATGGTGGTGCGAGTGAAGGTACGGCCAATCTTGTTTAAATGATATCAATACTTAATCACGTGATAAATGAAAGCCATACCTCATAAAACTGTACGTCGGAAGGCTGCGGAAACTGGTGGAGCATGGAGTTGGTGACGTCACGGAGCCGAACGCGTGCACAGTCAGACGTGGGATCATGATGACTCGGATAAGGCACTGATTTCCTTCGCCGGTAAAACACAAGGCGTCGCATCCTCCGGGTTAAAATGATGAGTTCGCCGGCAGGACTGGGATGAATCAGCATCATAATTAGCAGGTTGAACAATCCTTCTGTTAACACGGGAGTTACCACTGCAAGTTGCCAAAGAAATGATCACACGGTCGATGAAAAAGATTGTTGCAGCTGGCAGGAAAGAAGTTACAGCCACCGGAAAAGAATTCGCGGCAGCCGGAAAAAGATTCACGATATCATGGAAAATTACGGCTGTCACGGGAAAATTTTACGGCGGTGGGAAAAAAACTTACAGCTGGCGGGAAAAGATTTTACGGCTATGGGAAATATGTCGCAGTCGCTGGAAAGAAATGGCAGCTATGTGGAAATGATGTGGAAGTGACTTGGTCAATGAGGTGGCAGCCGCCGAGAAATAAGGTGGCAGCCGGGAAATGATGTGGCGGCTGCGGGAAAAAGATGTTGCAGCCGTCGAAGTTACAGCCGCCGAAATTGCAGCTGCCGGAATTGCAGCTGCCGGAGTTGCAGCTGTAAGAAAAGATTTGACGGCGGGCGGAAAAAAAACATTACGGCTACCGGGAAGTGAAATGGTCGTGGCTGGTAAATGGAGTGGCAGCTGCGAAAAATGAGATGGCAGCCGTGGGAGATGAGGTGGCCATAGCTGGTGAATGAGGTGGCAACCATGGGGACAATGAGGTGGCAGCCGCGGAAACTGGAGTTGCAGCCGCCGATGTTGCAGCCGCTGATGTTGCAGCCGCAAATGTTGCAGCTGCAAATGTTGCAGCCACCGATGTTGCAGCCGCAAAAGATTGACGGCTGACGGAAAGGGCATTATGGCTACCGGGAAATGGAGAATATGGTTGCCGGAAAAAGGATATACGGCTGCCGAAAAATATGTTGCAGCCGCCGGAAAATATGTTGCAGCTGCCGGAAAATATGTTGCAGCTGCCGAAATTTTTTTTTATTTTTTATTTTTTATTTTTTATTTTTTAACACAAGGACAGCACAGAGAGATTTTCATTGTGGGCCCCAAACTGATCGTTCTCCTGGCGCTTCCCTGAAATTTTTTTTAAAAGACAACAGCAAGCAAAGAGATCAAATGCAAAGAGAAAGAAAACGACAACTATACGCTACAGCAAGAAATTATTTATGTACAACAAATATAATTTTCATTTTAAGATTTGGCAAAGGTAGAAAAATGTTCCTGCTCTGGTGCCAATTGGTAGTTTGGATCAGCAGCAATCTGTGAAATGAATGCATCTTTCGAAATGGGCTTCCGATACAGTCGCAGTCTGTGGCCATTAGCAAGTAATGGTATACGGTTTTCATCAATGGTGACCAGGCGAACAGTGCCGTTTTCAAATACCCTGTCAACCAAATATGGACCCAGCCATCTTGTGCGTAATTTCCCTTTGAAATCTTTCTTGAATCTGGAGTCGTATAATAGTGCCCAGTCTCCTTCATGGAAGATTTTCTTTTTGATGAATCGGTCATGCCAATTAGATCTCTGTTGCTGAAGCAGCACAGTCTGGTCTACCGCAGCTAACCGTTTCTCATCCAATTCATTCAATTGATTCAATCTTCTTTTCTGGGCTTCTGTTACATCCAGGTTCATTTCAATGGCTGTTTTCAGGGTCTTGATCTCAAATTCAATTGGAAAGATGGCACTCTTACCATACACCAGATCATAGGGAGAAAAGCCCGTGGTGTTGCGCCAAGTCGTGCGATATGCCCACAGTGCTTCTGGAAGTCTGTCAGCCCAATCCCTTCGATGGATTTTAACTGTTTTAGTAAGGATTGCTTCGATAACTTTATTAGTGCTTTCCACCTGACCATTGGCCTGGGGATGATAAGGTGAAGCTATCTTGTGTTGCACATGATACTTCCGGAGCAAGGATTCAAATTGGTGTGAAATAAATTGTGGTCCCCCATCAGTAACTACTTCCTTTGGTACTCCAAAACGGGTAAAAACTTCACTGTACAGGAAATCAATCACCGCCTGGTCATTTGCCTTAGCCAAAGCTACAGCTTCTACCCACTTAGTCATGTAATCTGTACACACCAAGATGTAAACCTTCTGTTTGGAAGGAGGGTTGATAGGACCAACAAAGTCCAATGCCCATCTATCAAACGGTTCTAGTACCACTTGGGGCTGTAAAGGCATCTGATCTGTCTTATTAGGTTGGCCCATCCTTTGGTAGCTGTCACAGGACTGAACATATCTTTTAGCATCTCTGAACAGTGTCGGCCAATAATAGCCCATCCGCAACGCCTTATGCCCTGTTCTTTTATCTGCAAAGTGTCCTCCGCAAGGTTCATCGTGACAGGCCTTTAGTATATGAAAGATCTCATCTTCCCTTACACATCTTCTAATTTCAAGATCAGGTCCTGTGTAAAAGAGATGGCCTTTGAGCCAACAATACCTGGCACTTTGCTGAATAATTTTTCTTTTCTCTCGTTTAGACATATGTGGCGGAAGCTTCCCTGCAGCCAAATAATTAGCAACGTCTGCATACCAGGGTGAATGAGCTGAGAGTGCGAATAAATGTTCATCCGGGAAAGCATCCTCAACAGGTGAACTGTCATCACTGTTAGTAAATCGTGATAAAAAATCAGCAACAACATTTTCTTTTCCAGGTTTATCTATAATAGTAATATCAAATTCCTGTAATAATAAAAGCCACCTGGTTACTCTGGCATTAGTGACAGGTTTATTCATTAAATACTTAATGGCAGAGTGATCAGTATGCACAAATGTAGGATACCCAGTAATGTAATGCCGAAACTTATTAATAGAATAAACAATAGCAAGGAATTCTTTTTCAGTAACAGTATAATTTAGTTCAGCAGGGGCTAAGTTTTTACTAACATAATAAATAGCATAAGGTACTTGACCCTCCTGCTGTCCTAGTACTACTCCAATGGCGGTATCAGAAGCATCTGAAGAAATGTGGAAAGGTATGGTCGAATTAGGTCCCCTTAAAATAGGGGTTGTGGACAGTTTCTCTTTAAGCTCATCAAATGCTGTCTGGCATGCTGTACTCCATGCAAACTGTGCGTCCTTCATTAACAATGAAAACAAAGGAGAAGCAAGTTTGGAGAAGTTTTCTATGAATCTCCTGTAATACCCAGCATGTCCCAGAAAACTTCGCACCTCTTTCTGAGTTGAAGGGGTTGGTATATTCTTTATCACCTTAATTTTTGAAGGATCCACTTGAATACCGTCAGTAGAGATGAAATGTCCTAATACCACCCCCTCACTCATCATCATGTGGCATTTTTCAGTGCTTAGTGAGAGGCGAGCCTGTTCACAGCGAATTAAAACTTTTTTCAAATTTTCCAGTGCTTCCTCAAAATCCCTGCCATAAGGAGTGAAATCATCCATAAAAACTTCCATGCTATCATTTACCAATTCAGAAAATATGCCAATCACAGCTCTTTGGAACGTTGCAGGTGCATTGCACAATCCAAAGGGAAGCACCCTGTAGGCGAACGTTCCCCAAGGGCAGGTGAAGGTGGTCTTATCCTGATCCTCTGGAGAAATCTGAATTTGATTGTACCCACTGAACCCATCCAGGAAGGAGAAGAACTTCTTCCCAGATAGGTTATCAAGTACCTGGTCAATAAAGGGCAGAGGAAAGTGATCCTTCTGTGTAGCCTTGTTCAGCTCCCTATAATCGACACAGACTCTCCATTTACCATTTTTCTTGGGTACAATTACAAGTGGGGAAACCCACTCACTGTCTGAGATAGGATAGATGAATCCTGCTTCCAAGAGTTTCTGGATTTCTTCCTTCACTATATCCCTCAGATTGGGGTTCATGCGTCGTTGGGGTTGACATACAGGCCGGGAGTCGTTTTTAATATAAATATGATGAGTGCACAGACTAGAAGGAATACCCTTCATGTCTGTATACTCCCAGGCGAATGCCCCCTTACGTTCCTTCAAGAGATTGGTTAGGCGCTTTTGTTCTTCTGAGGAGAGACCAGGATTGATGTTCAAAGTTCTTCCAGGCTCTACCTCAATAGGAATACTTCTCGAGTTTTTCAATACTAGGATTATGTTTGTGTCATTGGCTAGTGCTTCCTCCGTAAGCTGTTCTTGTTCTTCTTTACCGAGGGTACTGTTCAGGAGTTGATAAACTTCCTTGTCTACTGAAGCAGGTTCGCTAATGAAATTATTAATGGCATCGTCTTCTGTTTCGTTTTTGAAGGTTAGTGCCTTCCCTATTGTTAGTAATGGCTGAACATCTTCCTCTTCTTCCTATTCTATCCAAAGGGAGGTTTCAGTTTCTAGACTCGGCCTTGCTGGAGGGTACAGGGTGAGATTTTTGGTTTCCATGCCATCAGATATAGTCATAGATCCTGATCGACAGCTGATACAAGCATCAGCTGTAGCCAACCAGGGCCTCCCTAAAATCAATGGATGTCCCCCCAGCTGTGATTTTGGTTGTAAAACCAGAAAATCGGCAGGGTATTCCCATGAGTCTACTGAAATAACAAGGTCGTCCAAAATCCCTTCAGGTCTGATGGTGGATCTGTCTTCCAATTCTAAGATAGTAGGGGTCGGTCTAATATTGGTGAATCCGAGCTTCTTTACAGTCTCCATCGTTATAACATTGATCGCAGCTCCTAAATCTACTAGTACGTTGGGTATCTGCGTTTTTCCTATGTGTACAGTGACAGTAGGATTGCCGGGATCCTCATACTTGGTTATAGGGGTTTTTCCAGTCATTAAAGCGGATAAATTCCCTATAACATGAACAGTAGGAGGATCTCTGGGTTTCCTTCCCGGTCTTTTAGTGCACAGGTCCCAAACAGTTCTAGCATAAATAGGTACATCTTGAAGAGCTTGTAAAAGGGGAATCTTAACATAAAGGTTCTTCAATTCTCCTAGGAGATTGAACTGAGGTTGCCCCCCTTTTTGTGGCAGCATCAATCTCTCAGGGTAAGGTGGTTGTCTTACCAACTGGGTAGGCTGCGTGTTATCCACTTCATCATTTAATGTTTCAGCCCTCCCATCTGAGGGATGCTCAGCATCTTCAGTGATAGGAACCGGATCAAATGGATGCTGGGAACTCTCTCCTTTGTCATACACAGTTGATGGAATATTTTCTGCAGTTACACGTTCTACTATCTTTCCAGACCGTAAGCGAATATCATTACAAGGTACAGGGGAGAGAGAGTAGGCCGGCATATTGAGAGCCTCCAATTGCTGGACTGTTTTATTATTTGGGTTAGGGTTAGGTTGGGAAGGCAGCTGAGGTCGTATTGGTATGTTAGGCACAGGATTATTTTGCAGCTGCAGCTGCGACTGCTGAGGCAGGTATTGAGGATATTGCTGAAATTGAGGATATGGAGGATACGGTAACTGTTGAGGTGGAGGTGGTTGAGGAAACTGGTTCCCAGGATGGAAGTTCCTCCATCCAGGAGACCATGAAGTCGGTTGATGAGGTTGCTGTGTCCAAGGACTCCATGAATTATAACCTTGCATCGCAGGTTGAGGGGAATTCCACTGAGCATAATTTGAAGGGAATTGTGTATTCACATTTTGCATATTAGTATTCCAATTATTCAAATTATTCAAAAATGGAAATGAATCGGGAGACATACCTTGATTCCGGGGCTGCTAGGGTTTCTTCTGTGCAATAAAGTAGGCTGAATCCACCTCTGGAGTTGATTCCTGCAGAACAGCCTTCACTTGGGGCAACGTGGGGCATTCTTTCATATCATGGTTCAGCTCGCACAGCTGACACACTTGTACTTTGTCAAGAGGGCATTCTTTCAGTGGATGAGTCTTTGTACATCGGGGACAAAACACCCCTAGTGTGAGATCCTCCACTGCTTGTCTTTGCTTGGCCTTCAAGACGTCAATCTCTGAAGAGATAGAGCTCATCATTTCTGTTTTAAAATTTTCAAGAAGATTGCCTATCTCTGCCCGTGTAGCTCCCCCATTGGATGACTTCTGAGTTCTGTCAAAGACATCGCGTTCCAGCTTATCTCGTTTATTCTGCTTGTTATGCCTAGAAGATCCCCTGGAGTATCTCTTACATAATTCAACAATTGTCTCAAAGGGTTCTTTAGAGATATCTCCCTTTCCTAATAAATTTAGCATGTCTAAACAGTCGTCCCTGATCCCTCGAAGCAGGATTATCTTAAGCACATCTAGTCCCATGTTCGTCTGTCCAGCTCTCTGCACATTGTACAGCAACCTCTCTACAAAGTCCTCCAAGCTTTCATCCTCCTTCTGTACCATCTTGAATAACTCCTCCCTTTTGTCCCTGGTGTTGCAATATTCTTGATATTTTTCCAGGAACACTTGCTTCATCTTGTTCCAATTAGCAACAGTTCCTCCCCCAAGGCTCATGAACCAACGTAATGCATTGTCCTTCAGGGTGGCAGGAAAAAGCTTCAACTTTTGAGCATCTGTGACATAATCATAGCTGCGACAGAGGATATCGAACTCAAACAGGAATTCGTCTGGATCTTCTGCCGCCCTGCCATGGAAGCGGGGTAACACCGACGGTGAGATGTTTTTCATAGGAGCTGTCCCCTCTAGCTGCTGTATTGGGAATTGCAATGTAGCCATAGTTTCTGGCGGGGAATCATCTTCATGATGGTATTGTACCACTGCTTCTTCCTCTTCATTCTCATGTCTGTTATTCATCTTTTCTGTATCTTCTCCTTCGTTTGTTCCTTTATCCCTTACCTCAGTTGTAACAGCTGCGTATTCTTCGGATGTAACAGCTGCGTATTCTTCGGTTGTAGCAGCTGCGTATTCTTCAGTTGTAACAGCTGCGTACTCTTCAATTGCAATAGCTGAATCAGCTGTTCCTTCTTTAGCAGGAGTATATGCAGGAATCACCGCTGCTCCTGTATCCTCCACTGTAGATCCTGATGCTGGCGTTCCAGGATCAGCAGGGCCTCTTTTGATAGGAGTCTCCCGTTGACGAGATCTGATAGCTGAATCCGTTTTGTCAACAAGGTCGTCGATGAATGTTCTTCTGCCCAGCGGTGGACCTCGACCACGACCCGAACCACCTGCACTGTTAGTAATTTGTGGAGTTTTGGGGGTTGGGAGGTGATCGCATTTTACCCTCCTCGTATTCATGCGAAGCAGATCATTTCAAAAACAACCAAAAAGACTGACTAAAAGCAAATATCAAATACGACTAATGACTAGTGTTTAATTTTCATCCTTCCCCGGCAACGGCGCCAAAATGTCAAGCACTCTAATTGCAGATAATTAAATATCAACACACAGAGCGTATGAAATTTATTGTCAACCCGAGAAAGTCTTTATTTCAAAGGACAAGTGCATAATATATGCTTAAACACAAAACCATTAGAAGTGAATATTTTATCTTCTATCATCCATGTTCACCCCAAGAATCTATGCAATCCCAATTGCCTTCTAACTGCTATACTACAATTCTTTTCTATTATGCATCAAGCAGAATTAATATCAGATCTAATCAACGATTGCAGGAAGGAAATCTCAATTGCATTCTAAAATAATCAACTGTCTAATTTAATCAAGCTGGGAATCATAAAGCATGACCTGAACATTACTCTAGAATTTGATAAAAGAGATTAAAGCAACTGTTCTAAGAAACTGGATTGCAAAATATAAATCAATCAACACATAACAGGAAAGCTAATTTGTAAGAGCTCCTGGGATTACGTCTCAGCTGTAGGATGAACACAGCAGTGTGAACAGAAATTGAAATATGTAAAACAAACCTGACTCAGTCGACTGTTATTCGATACCATTCACCAATCTCACAAAAATATAATCAATTACTGAGAAATCCACACAATGAGTATTGCTGCTGCGTATAAAAGAAAGAACAAAGCATCACACAACGAGAAAGATGAAATCCTAAATTAACGCAGCAATCTCTGTGGAAGACGGGCCCAGTCTTCACACAGAGACGCTGGTTGAACAACACTCTCTTTAACTCAGAAGTAACTCCTTATATTAACAGAAGAATGAGTACACAGTTGTGGCTTGGCTGCTAATACAAGGTAAATTAATTGTTTGCTGTCCAACCCCTCAGTCGAGGCAATTCCCCATATTTATACATACAATTTGCAACATCTAAACCTATAATTGGGCAGCCATGAAGATCTCTGATCTTCAGGCGCCCTAAATAATCTAGCTGTTACAATGCGTGGCAGAACTAACATATCCAAATATGAGAGAAGTATTAATTGTCCCAAGAGTGATGGTCCTTCCAGCTCACAGCTGGATTTGAGCAGCGACATACTTAAGATAGTTCTTCTGTTACAGCTGCCCTGCCACGACTGTGCCTTGATTGACGATTTAAGCCCCAAGGAACCTTCCACAAGCGATGAACGTTCCTTCATGACTTGTTCAGCTCCGATCTTCCTGCAGTCTATTGTCTTACTACCTTCATAAATCGCATCATGTTAGCACAGATTAAGAGATGCACAGCTTTAATCATCACAATCATAAGTATTAACACAATAAAACAATAATCGGCCATACCTTGGTAATTTGGGGAATAGATAAGGACAATAAGTTGAATTGCCAAGGTAATTGGTGTAAGACAAAGGAAGGGACGATGATAAATGATGGTCAAAAAGGGCCAATTCTGGGCTCAACAGTCACTTCCCCCAGTTTACTGTTATATCATAAATAAAATTTGTGTAAGTGTCTTTCTTAGATTTTATAATCATAACTTTTGTCTTATCGGTGTTAACAATCATACCCATGTTAGAGAAGAAATCTTTGAGAATTCTTAATTGTTTATCGAGATCAAAGAGAAACCTTTCCATAAGAATAATATCATCAGCATAAAGAAGGAGGATGATAACTACCCTAACTAAGATTGTGCCGGCACAACCTACTTCTTCTAAACAACTTTCTAGTTTATCAATGTAAATGCCAAAAACGGTAGGGGAGAGGGGGAAACCTTGTTTAACTTCAATATTACAGTTTATATCCATTGACTAGCCCTCATTATTCTTAAATTTGGAAATGACCCTTTCATATAACCTTATCGCGGAAGCTCTCAACTCAAAAGGAACATTAAGCTCCTCTATCCTATTCCACGGGTTATTTCTAGGCACTCTATCAAAAACTTTCCTAAAGTCCACAAAGCAACAAAAAATGTCAGACTTATTATTATGACATTCCTCTGCAATGATCCTAAGCGTAACGAGGTGGTCTGTGGTTGATTGATTCCTTCTAAAACCTGCTTGGCGTTCTTCCCGCTTACCTTCCATTTCTAGCCATTCATTGATATTCTTTTCTAAGATAATACCGTATAACTTGGCTAGGAGAGGGCTAATCATAATGGTACGATAATTAGAGGGGTTATTTTTATTGCCACTTTTGAAAATATGAATAATGAGGCTCTGATTCCAAGGTGTAGGGAACCCTTGCTTGACCACTAGATTAAAGAGTTTGTAGATTTGCGGGATGAGGACATGCCCCCCAATTTTTAAGATTTATGCTTGGCAGCCTTCAATGTCTTTGGATTTTCCATTTGTTAAGCGCTTAACCCAGAAATATATGTCTTCTAACGAGAAAACTTATTTCATTGTAAGAAGGGTTTGAATGTTATCTCTGATATACGAGGATTCATAAATCTTTTTTAAGATATGAATTCCAATCTTTTAAAGCAATCTTATTATCTTCTTTTGTTTTGCGAGTTAGAATTTGCCTCCATAATTTCTTAGAAGCCACCTTGGAGAAGTGTAAGAGATTTTCCTATCGTTTACTAAGATAGTGCCTTTTTTCTTCTTATTTTAATTGGGTTTTGTAGTGATTTTCTTGTCTATTTTTATCGATTCTGCAGTAGCTTGCTTAATTTATCTTCTCGCATTCTTACACTCTTGATCATACCAAGGGTTGGTTGACTATTTCTATTTTTAACCGAGACTTCAATAGAGAACTTGCTAATGGACAAGGAGAGGGTTGTAGTAAAATTATGGTAGAGATTTTCTATATTCTCCATACTAGATAAATGAAACAAATCATTTTTTAAATCATGGAGAAAAAGATTAGTTTTATTTTTATCGAAGATCGGGTGCTTTTGGAAATGATATTTTTCCTCTTTGGGATCACATTGCATGGTAATATTGAGAGTTATAATTAGAGGCCTGCGATCAGAGCCAGGCTCATGGTTGTTTAAGATATAGAAATCTATTAACTTGTTGCATAAAGGGATATCATAAATAACATAATCTACCACACTACTGCCAAGCCCATGAATACAAGTCATTCGGCTATAATTTGGCCATTTTGTTAGTCCATTGCAAATTATAAGGTCTTGAATACTAGAAAAATTGACCAACTATGAACCGAATAAATTTTCACCTAGATCTTCAGAACTTCTTTTGTACCTATTAGCTAGCTCAAGGTTTTCGTCTAACCAAAGAGGATTAGGATTGGAATAATTACTTAAAAGAAGAGCTTGGTTACTTCAATTTCATGCATTGAAGTCATCCATCAAAATGATATTGTTCTCCTTACTTGGACTAGAAATATCATGTTCTAAGCCATTATAAGGACAATTTTTAACTAACTTGTTTTTTTTATAGAAGTTGGAATTAATAGGGGAAAAATAACAAATGGCTATGTAGGTTTTTTTGTTATTAATGTCTGTGATCTCTATCCAAATAAATTGGTTCTAAGGGTCTTTCTTATGAATCCTAACATGAGGGGACATGCTCTTCCTAGTGTAACAAGATATACCCCCAATGCCTCTATGGCATGAATTTTTATTCCATATTGACCAAAGGACATATCCGTCTATATCAGGGACCTTGAATTCCTCGTTCTCCCAAGTTTCAACCAATAATATAATATCAATTTCACTTGGGATCAAACTTAACTTGGGGCCTTTGCTCCACCGATAGTCCCACGAGAGGATCAAGAGTGTGTCAAATTTCTATTTATTACTATTTTGGTTTCTATCTCGAATAACAACTTTCATGTTTCTAATTAATGCTCATTTTCCCTCCTTCCTAGCTTCTTTTACCTTTTGGACCTCCTTTCTTAGTTCGGCCTGATCCTTGGAATGAGGTCTTCATTTATAAATATTCTGGATCCTTTTAAACTTGAGGTCTTACTAAGTATGTCATATTTTTGTTCGATAGAGCTAACCTTAACTTTTATTAGTCTTTCTTTATTCTCAATTAATTTCCCTAGCCTTGTTGGTTCGGTTAAATAGTTTCAATTTGTAATCAATTTGTAATCTATTGTGAAGTTGTGTCTTAACAATGGCTAATTTATCATCTTCTACTTCCTATTTTAAACCAAAAATTATGAGATTAAGCTCTTGGTTTAAAGCTATCAATTTATTCATTTCCTCTTTAATGGGTTTGATATCTAATTTACCTTCTATATTATTTAGGGTTAGGTTGTGATTTACTTTTTCCTCTAACTCTTTAATCCTATCTTTTAACTTAATATTTTCTACCGTAGGTGCACCCCCTTGTTTGGGTGTTTTTTGCGTTTCCATTGCATGTAGTATGATCTCCATTGTCTCTACCTTGTTCTTTAATTTTTTTATCTTATCGTTTATTTTTTTTAGATCTCTTTTTGAAATGATGTAAGGGTAATGTGCTAGGTCTTCCTTTAATAGTTTTGGTAAATGTGGTGGATTATTCATATTTATGTGAAAATGTAGATATTACCAAAAAAAAGAAAGTGGAGAGGAAAGGAATGTATGCATTGAATTAGAGATCACAAATTCACAAATGATTGATGAAGATGCCCTAGCCATAGATGCTAATTTACTTTAACTTTTACAACAAAGATTCAGCGAGGGTTTTCACCTTAGAGCTTCACCGAATGTTTCACCTCAAGTTTCACCAAGGGTTCTTTTCACCAAATGTTTCACCCCATAATGCTCACACTTGACTTAGCATAAATTTACTTTATGGAGATTCAACTTCAACAAGCCCACTCTTAAGAAAACTTTATATTAAAATATTTCATGTTAAGACACAAGAACCAAAACATTTAAATGAGACACAAGAGAACTTTTACCATGGTGAAGTATTTGGAAATCTTGATTTATTTTACAAACCGTAAATATAAACAATATTCACACAAGTAAATCTGGAGAAGATGTGCTGCATGTAAAACTTATATATATATTACCGCATCGGAATAGGTGAAATTTACTTCTATCTTTCACCTTTTACAGAGCTTGGGCTCTTAATACATTTCGCAACTATGAGTTTGGGCTCATAAACACATCAACACATAACCTTTTATTCTTCTCATTTCTCTCTTGCTCTCTCTTCCTCTTCTTCTTCTTCTACATATACACACACTTGAAAGCTACCCTGTTACATTAAAGACTGTAATTAATTACTTGCGGAATACAAACGCGGCTGAATAAATACAAGGATGTGTGCACTAAGCCTTCTGACAAACTGTCTGACATCTATGCGACTTTGCATACACAATCATCTCGTAATTACATTTTTCCAACAAATGTCTAGAACTTCACCTTTAGCCACAAATATTATTTCTCACCACGAAAATTCACCAAAAGTTTTTCAGTGCATAATGTCGAGAACTCTTCCAAACTCTTTTTCATTTAATCAATCTATATATATATATATATATAATTAAAATAAATCTACGCTGAAGCTATCGCTTTTTATCCATATCGTGATTAAACGAGAAGAAAACAAAGTCGTGGATATATTTTTATCCATATCAATTTAGGACTCAGACAGATGCCTTTTAACACTTCAAACGAACATTCGTAATGCATATTTATTGGGGATAGAGAAGTCAATGGAAACGATAAGTCTCTCTCAAAGTACAGTTATTTGAAATGTTCAAACGAAAATGTACAGTTATTTGAAATGTTCAAACGAAATGTAAAGCGTTTAAATTTTATCACAGGTTTTGTTTTCGGTGCATACTAGGTGAGATATGAAGGTTCCTCCCCAATTTTGGAAGTCGGTAGAAAGATAGGTCGAGTCAATATAGTATTTAATGCTTCTGTTGCAGGATTGTTGGATCGAGATCTGATGCCACAATAGCAAATGCTACGTTGCGAAGTGCATACTGAGAACCGAAAATTCCAGCCTTTTTAAATTTGATCACGATTCTTGACTGTAAAGTCTAAACTCCTCCAAAGACTTATCCGCGACGATAAGTTAATTTGTAGAAGCTATTATATAATGTACAAGAATTCGCGTCGCAATAATTTTGTATGGTTTGGGAAAATGACTGCCAACAAATTAGTTATTACTTGTTGCTGTACGAGCAAATAATTGCAGTCGTACACATCAATTATGAAATATTTTGTTCTTCTGATTCATAAACTCTTGCACATGAAAATATTTTATGGTTGGCATTTTAAGAATAAACTCTTGTACATAAAAATATTTTATGATTGGCATTTTAAGAATAAGTGAGAATAACTAAGGTTTGTATGTTTTAAAATAAGTATGAATGCTTAAAATTTTCTCTTGAGGATGAATGTAAAAGATGGTGGGAATGGGTGATGATAAACCTTTATAGATTATATGATGGGAGGAATAACCCTTAGGATGGCTAAGGATTTGACCCACAATATACTATGGGATGTGTGGTATAGGTGGAGGATAGAAGAGGAAAGATGGTTTTGGTGAATTCTTGGAGAATGATAGTGCATGCATATAAAATTATAATATGATGATTAATATAAAAACATGAAAATAAATCAAAATAACAACAAATTTCACATTAAAACCATATTTAACTTAACACATGGTAACTTGGTATGGGATGATATATTAATCCTAAGTGGAGATGATTTCTCCATCTCTTCAATTGAAACATATAGAAATGCACCAACAATACAATAGCTTTATATGTCTTAAAACAAGAATTAGAATATAGGCTCCAATATGATCATTTTGCCAATAAAAATAACAAAAAAAATGGTGCGTCCACATTTCAAATACAGGAAAGAGAAATGAATGGTCCTCCTAGATTTGAAAGTCTTTACAGAAGTACATTTACTCAAGGTACGGTTATGTGAAATGTTCCAACGAAAATTCCAGCGTTGAAATTTTATCATATATTTTGGTTCTGGGTGATTAGGTTGGAGAAATGTTGATACAGCCTTGGCGTTTTGTCACAGACTTTGGATGGTTGTGAAACGTAGGCTTTTGTTATAAGCAATTTTGTTTGACTATAGACTTTGGAAGGTTGTGAAACGTAGTCCGTGTCGTAGTAGGTTTCGAGTGTTCAAAAATGACGGCCCAAATCTTTTTTATATCACATTTTTATAAATCTTAAAAACATTAAATATATTTTCACATCTAAGTTTAAAGAAAAGATGGAGTTCTTGAGTTTTTTTTGTCCGATTAACCTACGGATTTCACATAGATCCCCAAGTGGTATCATCCATTCTCCTTCGTATAATAATACTGCAAGTTTGTTATTATGAGGGTCTTTTTGCACAAATTAACAGTGATTTTGTGATGTTGTTATGGGCAGTCGTTGCTTATTGCGGGGCGTGGATTGTACAATTGCTCGCTGGTGAAATCTACAAACAATTCAGCAGGAACAGGAAGTATCTGCAATTCCACAAGGCTTAATTGTTCTCTTCCTCACATTCTATCTGTAATCCCTGGACGGACATATTGCCTACGGATTACTAGTGTAGCTTCTTTATCTTCATTGAATTTCCTCATCGAGGTATATTCACTGCAAATCTATGTTCCTATATGAATTTTTTAATTTATATGTATTTATTTGATAATGGTTATCAATCCTATCCAAACTGAAGTCTGATATGCACCTCCAGTGCAGTATCTCAAGATATTTACAGCCTTGAAGTGCACATCAAACCCCATTTAGGTCAATTGTGAAAATTATACTTCTATTCAATATATATACTGTACAAATTGTTGACGGATCTCCGCTGTGAAAAACGCAGCGAACATGACTGTAGTTGAGGCGGACGGACACTACGTGGAGCCCTTCGTTGTTAAAGAGCTGAACATATACTCAGGAGAGACATATTCAGTACTCATAACAGCAAATCAAAATGCATCCAGAAATTACTGGGCAGCGCTGAATGTGCAAGGTCGTCAACCCAACACACCAACAGGCCGTGCCATCTTAAGATACGTTCCGAATCCTCCATCGCTGCTACCTCCCTCCACGCCTGCAAAAGGCCCGCTCTGGAACGAGACTTCTTACACCAAAAATCAGGCAGACCTGTACAAAGCGAGAGCAGGATATGTGATCCCTCCTCCCCTAACATCCCAGAGGCGTGTCCTGAACACACAGAACAAAATCAATGGCTACACCCGTTGGGCAATCAACAATATCTCGTCTGTGCTGCCGCACACCCCATATTTGATAGCCGTGAAGCATTGATTAAAGAAGACCTTCGACCAGTTCCCAGCGCCAGAGAATTACAAGGCGTACAACATATCCAGCCCCCAATCCAACCAAAATGCAAGTTACGGCAATCCGGTTTACAGATGGGAATTCAACAGCACAGTGGATGTAATTTTGCAGAATGCCAACATGCTGGGTAACAAATCCAGCGAGATTCATCCATGGCATCTTCATGGCCATGATTTTTGGGTTCTCGCTCATGGAGACGGGGCATTCGATCCGCAAAGAGATACAGAGAATTTCAATCTGATAAATCCACCCATGAGAAACACTGTGCCTCTCTTCCCGTTTGGTTGGACTGCGTTAAGATTCAGAGCTAACAATCCGGAAGTGTGGGCTTTTCATTGTCATGTAGAAGCGCATTTCTCTATGGGAATGGGAGTTGTATTCGAAGAAGGCGTGGATAGAATCGGAAGACTGCCGACATCCATTATGGGCTGCGGCGAAAGCAAAGTGCTTTTGGGTTATCCTTGAACTTCACAACCTTCCTTGGCAGATGGAATCCAACCATGCAATATATCAGCGGATTTTAATTAAATTGTTCTTAATTTTTGTCGCATACGGTTAATGTATGTAAAATTGTGTAAAAATTCGCTGGATGGGCTGCGGCGAAAGCAAAGTTCTTTTGGGTTATCCTTGAACTTCACAACCTTCCTTGGCAGATGGAATCCAACCATGCAATATATCAGCGGATTTTAATTAAATTGTTCTTAATTTTTGTCGCATACGGTTAATGTATGTAAAATTGTGTAAAAATTGGCATGGTGTTTACATTGGCTGAGCTTATCTCGCCTGTACGTTCAGTCCGAATAAGCCAGCTGAGCAGGTGGGTCCGGAACCTCTCCGGTTGACTCTCTTCGTTTCTCCGTTCACCCTCTTTGTTTCTTCGTTCACTGGCATTTTTTTCACAGATTGCGGGTGAAATCGCCGGGTGAAATCTTCCGTTCACCCTCTTTGTTTCTTCGTTCACTGGCATTTTTTTCACAGATTGCGGGTGAAATCGCCGGGTGAAATCTTCCGGTGACAGTTGAGTCCTCCGGCACCGTCGAGCAGCAGACCTGTCTCCCGTACAACAATACTATCTCGTCCCTCGATCATGTCGTGCGAAGGAGTTAATACCTCGATCGTAGCGGATCGTGTTGGTGAATTTGAATTTGGATATAGCATTCCCTTCCCGCTTCATGTGCTATGCCTCTTCTTCTTCGATTTCCACATGAGGGAGCTGCACCAAATGGATGTCGAAACCCCGCGAAGAGGCTATGCGCTGAGAGTAAGTTTGTTGCAGGGGAGAACCAAAGAACATGCATTTACACGTAATGAAGGTGACAGTGATTCTGTGGTGTGCTGAGAGGCGCTTGGTGACCTCGGCAGAAGGGATGAGATGGCCCCTTCTAGCGCTGGGAAAAATGGCGACATGGGGCTTTCAGCTCCATTTCCACTTCACTTCCCAAGGTCGCACTCAACAATTCGGCTTCGCAGAAACACGAGAAAGATGTATAAGAAGTTGTGCTACTTAAAACTCAAATAAAATACATAAAATACAGAGTCTGAAAACGATTTACTCCTGTTTCCAAAGGGAAAATAGAAATTCTCAGCGTAGCCTCTATGACCCAGGATTGATTGGTGTGCTAGTCGAGTTTAAACTCGCTCCGATTGGGGATTCTTCGGATGGATTTTTGGTAAGAAATATTTTTTTTAAGAAGATATTGGATAACCCAAATCTATATCTGTCAACCCTAAACAACAAAACCTTTAGTCTTTTGATGCTAATTTGGGAACGAAACCTTCTAATACGAAGTCAAAATAGGAGCATACTCCAGGTCATGAGAGTGAAAAAATGTCTCAGGCATATGTCTCATCTTTAGATACAAATGCTAAAGTAACCTTTCTAGAAACTTGACCCACAGGTCAAGTAGATATAACTATGGAAAGCACTGAACATGATACGCTTGGTGTGCGTAATTAAATGAATATTCATACTCTGTATGAAAAAACTCATATCCCTAGTTTGTTGCAGGGAAAGTGCCAGGATGGTGAATTCTTGAAAAAATTTCAAGACCATATCTTCATAGTTGATGAGAATAGAAAATGAACAAACGTGGAATCTAAACCTCTACCAGAGGCCGAAAATATTGTTGTGAATATTCCTAAATGGTCGGCCAAATCTATTGAAACTAATATCCATGTATTAGATGATCAGACTCACAGTCAGACTCAGAACAAAACCATATTTGTCGACCTAATAACTGGCTTTTGTTGTCAAAACAATTCTGAAGGGGTCTCTCTAGAAGTTCATCTAGAAGATACTTTTGCGGACGATTTTTCTCAAACCATAGAACAAATTGTTAATCAAGCTTTGGGGAAAATGAGGGTAACACAAATTCTGCGCGAGCTACATACGTCATCACGAGTGTTCTTTTCAAGATAAGACAAAACCAAATATTGATCTCGTTGGTCGTGAGCCGGTTTGTGAGTTATCTAGAGTGGCATTTTCCTCAAATAAAATACAGAGCTGTGTAATTTTTGGGAATTTGTTACCCCCCATCCTCGATTCTGTGTATGTATACAGAGCTGTGTAATTTTAGGGAATGCGGTATACCACATCCTCCACTCTCTGCGTTTTCCCGGAGTCATCCGGAGTCATTCGATTAAAGATGAGCGGTGTATCCTGAATTGCAATCTGGGTGTGTTGAGTCCACTCAGAGAAACGAAATCATCACTTGAACAATCAATTTGGGTAATTTCAACAATTATTTATTCACTGGATAATGAGGAGAATGAGGAGATCACGACATATAGAACACTCTCGTTCACATCTTTTAGCAGTGGTGTAATGGAGATGTTTGGTGCTACTATCCAAATTAATCCAATTACAAAGATGCTACATGCTTCCCTTATGGGAAATTATTGTATGCACAAATCTTCGAAACAAAATTAAGAAATATTTTCATAGGACATAAAAACTGTGAGAAAATTAGAAAACACAAAAATCTTACAGATAATTATTTTTATTTATTTAAAAAACATATTGATTAAACCCTTATACACTTCTTCCCATTCTTAGGTGGTAATCAAACATAAGACATCGAATATGGAAAGTTCAAATTAAGCATTAAGTCTAACCATTTTTTATTTAAAAAATTTAAAATCTGGTTTAAAAAGTAAGTTTTAAATTTTATGTGAAATTAATATAAATTTATTTTAATATTTGATTTAAGTAAAAGAGAATAAAAAATTGATTTATAAATTTTTGATATATTTATAATTATTTTAATACTTCAAATTAAAACAATTAATATTAATGTTAATGTTAATTTAATTTATATTTATATTATGTTTTTTAACTTTAATTTATAATATGTTACATATTTAATGGTATTTAATATTATTACATGTTTTTCTATGAAAATTGGTACTTGGTCATTGTTTCAGGGTCTTTCATCTTCTCCATTAAAAATATGCTATTTGCAATTATCCCACTATCATTATCACCATTGCTAAATCTCCCAAGGTGTTGCTATTTGTAGGGATCAAAGCCTTGACCTAGATGTCATAGCCATTGGTGTTTCCTCATGACTCAAATGTTGATTGCAATTTAACTCAATTTTCAAACCAATCTCTAGATCATGATTTGGACAAACTGTCAAGCTTCTCTATGGATTCCATTAATGAAGTCTCGATTCTCTACAAGCCCTGAACGATTAAGAATAAGGGTAAACATTCACTGATTTTTCTTGTCCAGTGAGTTTTATGGGAATCCGATGATTTTTTTTAAAATTCAAATTATGTTTTAATCAAATCATGTTTCTAAATGCATAAATGGATTCAGCACCTTCAAATACCCCAGGGTACCCATATTAAGCAAGTTTAAACATTGTTCTTTCAGATCTTAAATTTTTTTAAGAGATTACCTCGAAATCGTGCCAAAAAATGCTGTCAAGAAAGGGAGAAATTGTTAGGCTATGCGGAGGATTAAGAATTAGGCTAACATTCAACAATTTTCCCCATCTAGCGATTTTTTATCGGAATTCAACGATTTTATTATTATTTATTTTTTTAATTTGAATTTTGTGTTAATCAAATCATGTTTTAGAATGCATAAATGGATTCAACACCCTCAAATACCCTAGGGAACCCAAATTAAGCAAGTTTAATAAGTGTTCTTTCGGAACTTAAATTTTTCCACCAAATTCTATCGAAATCATGCTAGAAAGTGCTGTCGAGAAAGGGAAAAATTATTAAACATTTAGGCTACACGGAGGATTAAGAGTAAGGCTAAACATTTGATGATTAATATCAAACACTTGGAAACACAACAAAATAATAATAATAAAGAATCAAAAGCAAGGAGCGACATGTCGTAGGTTCGAAACACAAGTCCCAAGAGATTTTTTGACAGTGCACAAAGGAATGCATATGAAAATATCATGTTGAAGGGTTTCGAGAGAAGCTACAGCCCCCAACACCCAAATTAAGCATGTTTAAACACTATTCTTTCATATCTTAATTTTTTTTCACGATTCCATTGAAATTGTGTTGAAAAATGATGTTGGGAAAGAGCGAAATTGTTGAATGTTTAGGTTTTGCAAAGGATTAAAAATAAGGCTAAACATTTGACAATTTTTCCCATCCAGCGAGTTTTTATCGAAATCCATCCATTTTTCTTTTTTAATTTGAATTCTATGTTGATCAAATCATGTTTATGAATGCATAAATGGATTAAGTTTCCTCAAATGCCACAAGGCATCTAAACTATGCAAGTTTAAACACTATTCTTTCAAATCTTAATTATTTTTTACCAGATTCCATCGAAATTTTGTTGGAAAGTGCTGTCAAGAAATGGTGAAATTGTCAAATGTTTAGGCTACGCAAAGGATTAAGAAAAAGATTAAACATTCAATGATTTTGCTTGTTCGGTAAGTTTTTATCGAAATCATAAGTTTTTTTTTCTTTAAATTTGAATTCTGTGTTGATCAAATCATGTTTTTAAATGCATAAATGGATTCAACACCCTCGAATACCCTAGGGCACCTAGATTGTTTTTAAAGGCTAAAGGCAAGAGGAGAAGAGAGAAACTGAGAGGGGGGAAATTTCCCAAGAGGATACTCGGAACACATCCCAAGATAAAGTAAAACATGTATTTATGGTCGTTTAGTGCATTAATTGATGGTTCGTACAACTAATTTCATGGAACAGAGTTTCAGGTCCATATAATGGAGAAAAAGAGCACGACTTTTAAGGGTTGTGCAATAGACTTAGGGCATGAAAATCAAGGAGCTGGACAACAATTTTTCTAGGCACAAAAATTGAGGAATTTTCTACTACAGATACTATACAAGGCCATACAAGACGTACAACTAGATGGGCACACATTTTGAGGATCTAAGAGGTTGACATGAATTTTGAGATGGCCATGATTTTCCAGGAAATTTTTAGAGCATTTAGTGTTGTTTATTCACTATTGTAACACTTAGAAATTTTCTGTGAGCTCATAAATAAAAATCATCTCTTGAAATGATTTTCCCTCCAAGGGTTTTTCCAGGGGTACTTCACCCAAAAAATTTATGTGTTAAATTTGATGGCTTATTGTTGGTGAATTTCATGTGTTTTAGTTTACAAGCTTCGTATTATATTTAATTTAAAGTCGACATTCATTAGTCTGAGGAATAACTTCTTGGGTACTGAAACCAAGTTGAAATTTGAGAAAAATATACATGGTATCAAAGCTTTGAACAAAGAAAACATGTATTTGACATAAGGGGGAAGCAAGAGTATTGTTGAATTATTTTACCTAGCAAATTTGGGCTTGTTGTCAATTGGTCAATGAGTATGTCTTTGACATTTTTCTTTTGGTTTAAAGATAGGCTTGAGGGTGCATCATATTTGATTCCATGGAAGGAGAGGATCACTTTGTTGTTGGAGCAATTTGAGTTATCTGAAATAACCAAGGAATTTTTCATGATTCCCACTAATCCTAATCCATTGGTTGAATATAAAAAGAAGAAGTGAAGGAAAAATGTATTCTTCTTGATGCAATGAAAGACCATATTATGCCTCATGTGACTAGTAAAAAGAATTCCTTTGATATGTGGGTTTAGATTTGATGAAGTTGTACCAAAGCAATAATCAAAACTAGAAAATGGTTTTGAGGGAGAAACTAAGAGATACTAAGATGACCAAGACTAACAATGTTACTTCATATCTTACCAATATTACATAGGTATGTGATGAGTTGGGTGTTGTTGGTGAGAAAGTGGATCAATACAACGTTTGTTGGAACTACCTTGAATGGTTTCTCACAACTATGGCATGACTCTTTGCATGTGATCATTTCTAGGGAGAACATGCCTACATGGACTAGACTTTGGGACAATTCCAGATAGTAGGGGTTGAGAGTCATCTCCAACCACATAGACCTACGACATGGAGATGATGAGGATAATGTTTCTCTCTCAGGAAAGAGCAATAAATTACCTTATGCAGTCAATGTCCAAACAAAAAGAAGAAAGGAAATGATGAGATGCAGACACAACCATCAACTAATATTGATGACTTTGCTAAGATGTTTGAGAAGGAATTTTCTTTGGTCTCTTATCTTTCAAGTAGTGGTAGTCCAAGGTTTGAGGACATTAATCTTGCCATTTGATGATAATGAAGACATTGTTCATTAGTGTTTAAAAAATATACTCATACTTCCATGTAGGTTGTAGGGCTAGCACCATGCATGCAGTGAAAGAGGTTGGATGTGTTATATTCCAACTAGAGTAAGGAATATCGCTATAGGTGGTTGATGTGTTTCTTGTACCAAAGATGAAGGTTAATTTGCTCTCTATATCATATTTGGAGGATGAGGGATATAACATGTTATTCCATCATGGACATGTACTTATATGTCCATAGGAAGTTACTATGGACACATCATGAGTGCTTGGTTTCAAACATGGGAGATTGTACAGTCTATTGGGACATCTTGTGGTTGGGTCCTAGGGGACCTTGGATTTAGGGTCCGTGCTAGTATTTGTAACAGTTATTTGTTAGGATTCTTCTATTACTCATAGGAGACTTAGCTAGTATGAGATGACACAGTTGGATGCCTAGGAGTTTGAGGAGAATTCTTGGAGCATGTTTGGAAGGAATAGGTATTAAACACAAGATCTAATGTAGGTGGCAGAGATAATTTTAGTTCAAAGGGGAATCTACAACATCGGATGGAGTGATGGGGTTGGAGACTGATCCAAGTTGAGGTTCTAGAAGTACCATCCCCACTAAGAGGGAGTGTTAGTTTTTGTAGATCATATAGGTACTTCTACATAGGCTATGTGTCTAGCATGTAGAAATTGTCCAAAAAGTGACTCTCTAGGTTAACACTTTATAAAGTGACTTTTATATTTTTTATGACTAAAGGAATTTTAGAATAGTTAAGTGACTTAAGTGATTTAATTAATATCATTGAGATCTGGAGAGGCCAAGATCTAATCTTGATCGTTTATATCCATAGGTAGTTGTAGAGTCATTAATGAAATTATGAAAGAGACCTAAGGAGATTGGAGATACATATTGAATTAGAGAGTTTTTGGAGAGATGAAGAAAATAGGAGAAGAGAGTACGGTTGACAGGGGGCACATTTCCTAAGAGGAGACTGGGTGCACATCTGAAGATAAAGTACAAGATTTATTGTTGACTATACAAAACATTAATTGATGGTCAGTATAGTTGATTTCCTTGAATAGAATTCAAGGTTCATGTAGCTAAAACAGAGAGCACGATATTCGAGGGTCGTACAACAGACTAAGGGCATGAAAATCAAGGATTTGAACAACACATTTTATGGGAACAAAAATAAAGGAATTTGGTGCTACTGATAGTACCCATAGGGTTGTACATGCCATACATCTACTTCGGCACAAATTTCAAAGAGATGAGAGCTGGACAAGAATTTTGAGGAGCTAGGTATGATTTTCCATGAAATTTTCAGTGCATTTAATGTTGCTTATTCACTGTCATAACACTCATAAATGTTTTGTGGGATCATAAATAAAATTGATCTCTTGAATTGGTTTTCCCTTCAGGGTTTTTCTAGGGGTACTTTACCCAAAAATTCTCTAGGTTATTCATGGTTTTTTGTTGGTGAATTTCATATGTTTTAGTTTACTAGTTTTAGGTTATAATTAATTTAAATTTGTTGTGCTTTAATCTGAGGAAAAACTTGTTGGGTAATGAAACAAAGTTGAAATTTGACAAAAATCTACACAATTTTAGCCGAAAAACTATCCAATACTTCTTCACAGAATGTGAATCATGATCTATCATCTTTATTAGAGAGGATGCATCTATTGAAATCAACCATTGAACTTAAAGGTAGAACTTTCTACAAATCTAGTTCATATTGATGAAGATCTCATTGATGTCTATTCAATTTCCTTGGGTGATATTTCAAATTTCCATGTAGAAATTGTTAATATTGATAAATAGGTTGTTTCATATCCAACAACTCAAAAAAATTAGCCACAACATAGTCTTCATGCAATAGGTGAGCTAGTTGGAGATCCAACAAATGCATGGTGCACCAACACACATTCTCAAAGTGATCCTCATGTACGCATTGCTACAAATCCATTGATTCCTATACATAGTTAAAAGGTGAGTATAGGAGATGTCAGATAATTTTTTGAAGCTACAAGAAATGCATATTTGAATACTACTGTGAATTGGTAGCATCATTCTCTGATGAAGAACCGAGCTTGGAAACCATATGGACTACAATGTCATAGTCAACGTGCATGGAGCAAGTGGAAATATAGATCAAAGTTGGCAGTTGAAGATGATTTCCAAACTCCGCTAAGTATCCTATTTTAAAAATATGGTGAGGGAGGGAGTGGGAAGGGTGCGAGTTCCCACTATGTTTTCCCTCTTCTCCAACATTCAATAGATATTATTTATGTACTTGGGTACCTAACATGAGTAAATATTTATGAGATCCAATTATTTATGCCTCATACTCAACTAAGTTAGGATTAAGGTGGGGTCTCAAAGTACATACGCACTCATTTTGCATCTCTCTTGCATTTCTAGGGGAAGATAATGCCCCCCTAATTTTAGGCTTAAAGGTGTGCTTGCATGGTCAAAGCACATTTTTTAAGGTCAAAGCCTCCCTGAGAGCAAGTCAACCCCCTTTGTGACGGATTTGTGCACTTAAATTAAGTAGGTTTTCCTTAGTTAATTTTCTAATGCACCCTAGTTGACTATATTCACTCAATTAATAGACTAATTGGCTATTCTGGCTTAGTTAACTACTTAATGCACCCTTGTTGGCTACTTTAGCCCAATTACACTCCAATTTCACATGCATGTCCAGTTAAGCATTGACTTCTCATAGATGACTTAGTTAACTACCTCACGAGGCTATTGTAGGACCAGTTAACCTTTGTTACATTTCAATGACATAGTTTAACTCCTAAGGATGTCTAATATTAGCACAAAAGCACCTATCTTTATCAGTTGTAGGCTTATTTAATTTGTAACAAGACATGCATGGTCAACAAAACTTGCTAAGTAGGCACATTTAACCATTTAAGGTGATTTCTCTCACCTCTAGATATCTCTTATGATTGTGCATGTAATTAAGCCTAAGGTTGGTTGCACATATTTGAAGCTTGCATCTCATTAGCAACTATTGATTCATGTACTCTCTTTGAGAATTCATTGGTTAATAAAGTTTACATTGTTTGGAGCATACTTATTATTTTCTCTCCTATCAATTGCTAACTTTACTACTAATCCATTTAGCTTGTAAATCCATTGGTATAAAATCTCATATATTTTCTTTAAATTATTAATTTATTTTCACTCTATAAATGACCTTTACCTTGCATGCATAAAAACTTATTTTAAAATAACATAATATAATATATTACAATTAGCGAAACAAAATTAATTGCTATCCTAAAATTAAGATGATATATGATATGTCAATAGTAATCAATGTCAATTATCAATGAAACTCATATGATAATTATGTAGAGTGATCAACACATGCATTCATGGAAAGGAGAACAAATTTAAAACTTGAGTGACAGGTTCAAATTCGACCAACTAAATTGGGTTACCTATCATGAACAAACTAATAGTATATGAGCTCATGAAATATGTATATTGGAATACTTCCATGTTGTATCTTGGTAAAGGGAGGATGGTATCATGAACAAACTAATAGTATATGAGCTTATGCAATATACTTCCATGTTGTAGCTTGGTAAATGGAGGATGGTAATGTGGTTGAAGGAAATTGTTTGTTGTTCTAAGTCAATAGAAATATGAAGATGAGTGTAGCATAAGGTTAAATTCAATTCTTATGAGGGTGCATCATATTTGACAAATTTCGATTGCAATTTGACTATGACATTGTAGTCCATATGGTTTCCAAGCTTGGTTCTTCATCAGAGAATGATGCTACTAATTCACGGTAGTATTCAAATATGCATTTCTTGTAGCTTCAAAAAATTATCTGACATCTTGTATACTCACCTTTTCACTATGTATAGGAATCAATGGATTTGTAGCAATGCATACATGAGGATCACTTTGAGAATGTGTGTTGGTGCACCATGTATTTGTTGGATCTCCAACTAGCTCACTTGTTGCATGAAGACTATGTTGTGGCTAATTTTTTTGAGTTGTTGGATATGAAACAACCTATTTATCAATATCAACAATTTCTACATGGAAATTTGAAATATCACCCAAGGAAATTGAATAGACATCAATGAGATCTTCATCAATATGAACTAGATTTGTAGAAAGTTCTACCTTTAAGTTCAATGGTTGATTTCAATAGATGCATCCTCTCTAATAAAGATGATAGATCATGATTCACATTATGTGAAGAAGTCTTGGATAGTTTTTCGGCTAAAATTGGGTAGATTTTTCTCAAATTTCAACTTTGTTTCAATACCCAACAAGTTTTTCCTCAGGTTAAAGCACAACAAATTTAAATTAATTATAACCTAAAACTAGTAAACTGAAACATATGAAATTCACCAACAAAAAACCATGAATAACCTAGATAATTTTTGGGTAAAGTACCCCTAGAAAAACCCTGAAGGGAAAACCAATTCAAGAGATCAATTTTATTTATGATCCCACAAAACATTTATGAGTGTTATGACAGTGAATAAGCAACATTAAATGCATTGAAAATTTCATGGAAAATTGTACCAAGCTCCTCAAAATTCTTGTCTAGCTCTCATCTCTTTGAAATTTGTGCCGAAGTAGATGTATGGCCTGTACAACCCTATGGGTACTATCAGTAGCACCAAATTCGTTTATTTTTGTTCCCATAAAATGTGTTGTTCAAATCCTTGATTTTCATGCCCTTAGTCTGTTGTACGACCCTCGAATATCATGCTCTCTGTTTTAGCTATATGAACGTTGCATTCTATTCAAGGAAATCAACTATACTGACTAGCAATTAATGTTTTGTATATTCAACAATAAATCTTGTACTTTATCTTCGGATGTGCACCCAGTCTCCTCTTAGGAAATGTGCCCCCTCTCAACTATACTCTCTTCTCCTATTTTCTTCATCTCTCCAAAAACTCTCTAATTCAATATGTATCTCCAATCTCCTTAGGTCTCTTTCATAATTTCATTAATGACTCTACAACTACCTATGGATATAAATGATCAAGATTAGATCTTGGCCTCACTAGATCTCAATGATATTAATTAAATCACATAAGTCACTCCAATATTCTAAAATTCCTTTAGTCATAAAAAATATAAGTCACTTTATAAAATCACTTTATAAAGTGTTAACCTAGAGAGTCACTTTTTGGACAATTTCTACATGCTAGACACATAGCCTATGCAGAACTACCTATATGATCTACAAAAACTAACACTCCCTCTTAGTGGGGATGGTACTTCTAGAACCTCAACTTGGATCAGTCTCCAACCCCATCACTCCATCCGATGTTGTAGATTCCCCTTTGAACTAAAATTATCTCTGCCACCTACATTAGATCTTGTGTTTAATACATATTCCTTCCAAACATGCTCCAAGAATTCTCCTCAAACTCCTGGGCATCCAACTGTGTCATCTCATACTAGCTAAGTCTCCTAAGAGTAATAAAAGAATCCTAACAAATAACTGTTACAAATACTAGCACGAACCCTAAATCCAAGGTCCCCTAGGACCCAACCACAAGATGTCCCAATAGCCTATACAATCTCCCATGTTTGAAACCAAGCGCTCATGATGTGTCCATAGTAACTTCCTATGGACATATAAGTACATGTCCATGATGGAATAACATGTTATATCCCTCATCCTCCAAATATGATATAGAGAGCAAATTAACCTTCAGCTTTGGTACAAGAAACACATCAACCACCTATAGCGATATTCCTTACTCTAGTTGGAATATAACACATCCAACCTCTTTCACTGCATGCATGGTGCCAACCCTACAACCTACATGGAAGTATGAGTGTTGGAGCCTAGGCTGCAGCTATGGTAAAGCTGCAAATTTTGAGGAAAAAGAATAAGTATTGAAGGAAAGTGCTAATTTTGAAGAAACACCAATTTTTGGGTAGAAGGAAAACGGTGCGCAGTACGATGCCAGATGGATGAGCTCAACGCAGATTATGGACTGGAACTCATGGAGCTCGCGTGCACGTCATAGAAGAATGAATGTGGCTGAATAGAAAGCTCAGCTACCATAATAAATGAAGCAACGGAGTAGAGGGCTCAGCTACCCTCATTTAAGGTTAAGTACAAAAGTTATGGTTGCTCGGATCAAGGAGGAGCAACGAACCAAAGCATTGAAGGCGAAGGACAAGGCGCCCATACCCGCAATCTGCGCCGGAAGTCACGGAACCTACAGGAAGCGGCGACATGACTGCAAGCGGCGCCTATAGTACACCTAGCCATGTGCGTGGTTAGGGTTTTTGGGGATTACTGTTGGGAAAGGCCCACAGTTTTGTAAAGGTGCGACCGTCATGGCCACCTATATATATGTGTAATTGCAAAAGTTAGATGTTAGTCAGTTAGCCAGCCTTTAGATGCAGAGATGCAGGTTAGCTGTTTGAGATAAGCTAGCTAGTTGATAGGTTGGTTATTTTGTATGAGGATTGTTTTCTACTGTGTTGTTAGAAGACAAGAGTCAGAGCTGGGATAACCGTGAATTTAATCCCCAAGTTGCAGACAGTCTGAGTCGACGTCTGAACTATTGTAATCTCTGTAGAGGAAGAGACTAGATCGAGAGAAGGGCTCCCAGCTGTGTGCGTGGAGTTTCCTGGAAAGATCTAAGGCTGCAGCTGTGTGCGCAGCATTATTGTATAAGTCCCCTTTGAGTTAATATATGAAACACTCCCCGTGGACGTGGTTTCCCGAGAAGGTGCATTCCTTACGTCTTATTGTTATGGTAATGGTCGCGTGAATGCATGTCTGAGTTGTTATCCGTGTTTCTATGAATGTTGCGTTATCTTTATGAATATGTTGAGTCCGTTCTCGAAGCTTCCTTGGTAACTATAATCAGTAAGTGTCAAAGAATATGTAGAACGCTGGCGCCGCAGCGATAGAGGAATGCATTACTGCGCTGGGCGCATGGGCAGAAAGGATATATAGAGTGTCGACGCAAGGGATAAGTCGCCTCGTGCGCTGGAAAGGAGATGTCGCACAGCTAGGCTGTTGAGCGAGAGTTCAGCGCAGCTACGTCGAGGGGTCTGCGGAAGAGTCAGGCAGTCCGCTCTGAGGAATCGTCGAGGGAGAAAGAACAGTCTTCGCGTCACCTAGGTTAAGGAAATCTGATTCCTTAGCCCCCCATAGCCACTTCGGGTGAGACCTCGAGCTGTTGCGCAGCTCATTGCCGAGAGGGCCAGTGCGCCAAGGGGTTTTGTTGCTGCGCTTCATTAAAACCCGGGTCTGTCCAAAAAGCAGTCAACAAATGGTTCCGTTGCCTCGTGACTTGTTACTGTGAGACTTGTTATTTCGGCGACGCGTGAGATTGAGGCGAAACCCAGAGAAAGAAGGAGCCAACAAATGGTTCCGTTGCCTCGTGACTTGTTACTATGAGACTTGCTATTTCCGCGACGTTTGAGATTGTTGATGAAGTCAACAAAGGGTTCCGTTGCTCAGCTAACAAATGTGTTACTGGAATCCTACAGCTAAAGAAATTGAAGACTGGTTTGATTTAAAGGCTACAGAGTTCGCTGAAAAAGAAAACAAAAGCTCTAGGCTCCAGACAGAAGACTGGTTGCAGAAGTATATCTATACTGACCTTCACGAAATTTTCGTTGTCACATTTGCACTTGAGTTGCATGCTTGGATAGCTAAGTTAGCAGATACTAGACCCACTGTGCATGTTGATCGACCCGTCGCTTGGACACCTGAGCTAGTCAGTATTTTGAAGCGGGTAGACAATTTTGTGTCCCGCGCAGTAGACTTTTGGTTGAATAGTCTACTGGAAGGTCACTGAGTTTGCAGTAGATACAAGAAAGAGTTTCAGTGAAGCTGAGAGGAGTTTCTTCCAAGCACCCAGAGGTAAGTTCTTAAATTCTCTGAACTTATGGATTAAAATGCTTCTGTATGAAAAAGCAAAACTATGCATAGCTTCCGATGAATAGCATAGACAAGTAATGTCCGCAGATTCTGATAGTGATCCTGAACTTATTGGTTGCACTCGTAGTGGAAAACGGTATAAAGTAGGCCTTGACCAACATTCTTTTGAGTCTATCCCAGAAGATAGCCAAGTTCCTAGAGCAAGCCATATAGAAAGACAAGGAAGTGCTCATATCCCTTATCACCCCTTTACACCGCAAAAGCCAGACGGAGCTCAGTATAACCCCGCAGTAACACCTTCTAGTATCCCACACGGTACTTCTAGTACCTCAGCACCACCTTTATTTAACCAGCCCAGAAGCACTGCTACAGCACCTCCACCTCAACCTAGCACAAGAAGGATGGGTGATGACATGAAGCTACCAACTTTTAGAGGAACAGGGATAGAAGACCCTGAGCAACACTGGTTCCTATGTGAAGCCATTTGGACAATTAAGCAAATTAATGATGATGCTGTTAAACTGGTTCAGTTAGCAACCACACTAAGAGAAAGAGCGTTAACTTGGTTCATGAAATACTCAGCAACACAGAATAGGACGCTTGTTGATGTAAGAAATGCTATGATTAGAGAATTTAAGAAACCTAAATCAAAATCACAGTGTATAACAGAGCTCAAAGACATCAAACAGTTACCTACAGAATCAGTATGGGACTTTGACCAGAAGTTCAAAGCCTTGATAGATCAAGTAAGCTTTGAGTTTGCACCACAGCAGCATAAGGAATGGTTCATTGCTGCGCTGCTCCCACACATTAGACTTCCTCTTATGCAACAAAATCTCAATACTCAGGAACAAGCTCTAGAGATGGCTATGAAACTAGAAGCTTCACCAATTGCTGGAACAAGCAACGATGTTGCGCAGTTGCAGAACCAATTAGCAAACTTAACCTTGCAAGTGCATGATATTAAGAAAGGCAAGGATGTTAAGGAAGAAATTTGGTGTACAAAATGTAAAGCGCAAGGTCATTCAAAGGACCATTGTCCCGTTTTCATAGAGTATATTGCAACTGGAGCACGTAATACTTTACCACGGGCACAGGGGCCTTGGTGCGAAATCTGTAGAACTAGAGGTCATAGACCACAAGAATGTCACTTACTTCAGAAATATGTACAAACTCCAAAGAATCTATATTGTAATTTCTGTAAATCAGTAGGCCACGATGAGAACAATTGTAGAGCATATGATCTTATGATAGAAAGAAAGCATGACGTTTATAGAGTACAATCAGAGACACAAGGACCCACAGCAGGTCCACAGTATGACCAAACTCGCGACGACCGAGCAGGAAATTATAGGGGTCGCGGACGCGCAACAAATTTTGGTCGCGGAAGAGGACAAATCACTTGTTATAATTGTGGAGCGCAAGGTCATTTTGCAAGGGATTGCCAAAATCCTACAACCATCTGCAGATACTGTAAATCCTATGATCATGCCATTGAAGAATGCCCTCAGTTGATAGCTAAGATGCAAGCAAAGACGCCACAGGTCAATCAGAATATTCAGTTGATTGGGGCAGAAAAAAGAGAACCAGACCCTACAGTTAATATAGTCACGCGCAGTGGAGCAACCACTGGTGCGCCAGAGATGGGAACTGGAAAGCAAGCGACTCAATGGGTGAGCCGCGCTAATATTAAACCAGCCCCACTTAACCTGCAGAAGCAAAAAGAAGCATTCAAGCAAGCTCAAGAGTACTTCTCAGATCCGAACGCTTCAAGTTCTGTCGCACCGCCGCATAATGATATTAGATCGCAAGTGCTAAGACAAGACAACCTGGTACAAGAACAGGCCACTACATTTGGAAGGCCTGATGAAGAGGATGCACTAGGTAGTGTCCATACTTTTCTGAGGAACTGCTTAAAATTGTTGCGCAATGAAAAAGAAACTATGGAACTTCAACACCTATTGGATAAATGTCAACAATCTGCTTCGACGAACACACCGCAGCGTGCTATTCACCAGATTGGGAGTCATACTAGAACTGGAAAAGAGATGAGGCTCACAGCGCAGATTGGAGCATTTGAAATGGACGAAGTCATTTTAGATTTGGGCTCAGAAGTTAATGCTCTCACTATGCAGACATGGGAATAGATGGGAAGCCCTCAGCTTACAAGATCCCCCATCCAGCTAAGACTCGCGAATCAGCAACGAGTCTCTCCATTGGGAAGATTACCCAATGTACCTATTGATATTGAGGGAGTAAGAAGTTCTGCAGACTTTGAAGTAATCAAAATTCTGGATAATAGTAGACCTTACCCAGCACTTTTAGGTATAGACTGGGCATTTGATAATTTGGCTGTAATTAATTTGAAGAAAAGACATATGACCTTTGAGGATGACCAGCTTAGGGTCATTGCACCGCTTGATCCTATTCAAGGACCAAGGTATATAGAGCCCATTCGGGCAGAAGAAGAAGCGCGCCACATGGAAAGTTTGTATCAGATGACTGCTAGTCAGAGTGACTATGTCAATCCCACAGCAGACGGCCATATCAGCTGGTGATGCGATAGCTCGTTGCACATCAGACTCAGATGCAAGATTGGAAAACTGGCAGAATCGTTTACATGAGGTCTCTGCAAGACGTTGCGCCATGATGACTAAATCCATTCGATGGATTGGTACAGAATTGACTGACACTCCCATTTTTGATGGTTTAACTGACATACGTGAATTCATACATGCATATGAACAACAACTTCTAGAACAGCAGCGCATACAGGCACTGGATGTAGCACTACGCGCTACACCCACAAGATGGTGGGGCGCGCATAGAGAGAATATTCACACATGGCAAGACTGTCGCAGATTGATACTGCGCAGATTTCAGGACGCCACAGCAGAAGTGTCACGCAAGTATGAGGGACAGAGTGACCCCAGGTCACATGTTGAGTATGTAATCAGCAATGGTCAGGTATTCCAGAAGATGAGTGGGTTCACCTATTCATCCACACATTGGATACAGTTCCCAGGAACTGGTACACTGAAACAGAATTACGCAGAGGCACTATCAGTTGGCCTCTTATGATAGAAAGTTTTCGACTTACCTTCAGCTTTGAGTCAGAACATCCAAGCATTGACCATGCTTTAAAATGTATTAAAAAGAAGGTATTTGAACAATGTCCATTACCGGAATATTCCCAACCAGATTGGGCTGTCCAGATAGAACATGCCCTGGAATGCTATAATTTCACCACTGGAGAAGAGGACGATGATCCTCGCAACATCAATATTCCAGAATCAGAAGGGATGCGCAATGTTGAAGGTCCTCAACTTGATATCCCTGCCATTACAGAACACATCAAGCTCAAAAAGATTAACATTGGTACAGAAGCCGAACCCAAGTTTGCTTCTATAGGAGATTACTGGGATGATGAAACTGTTGGGCATATTTCAGATTTATTACGTGACTACCAGGATATCTTTCCTACCAAGTTCACGGAAATGAAAGGCATCCTAGGAGACTTAGGAGTGATGTGCATACCTCTCAAAGCAGACGCCAAGCCAGTAAAACAACGCCCGTACAGATTGAATCCGCGATATAAAGAAAAAGTTAAAGAAGAAATTGATAAAATGCTCGCAGCAGGTATTATTGAGCCAGTAGAGGAAAGCGATTGGATTAGTTATGGTTGTACAAGAGAAAAAGACAAAAGGAGAAATAAGAATCTGTGTGGACTTGCACAAACTCAATGATGCATCAGCGCATGATCCATTTCCCACTCCTTTTACAGACGAAGTGCTTGATAATGTTGGAGGACAAGAGGCTTACTCCTTCACTGATGGCTTTTCGGGGTACCATCAGATTAGAATCCACCCAGACGACCGCTATAAGACTACTTTTGCGACTGAATGGGGCTCATTCCAGTACACGGTAATGCCCTTTGGTCTTAAAAACGCACCTGCTATCTTCTCTAGAGTCGTTGTTGCTGTTTTTAAAGAATTCATTCACAAGTTCTTAGAAGTCTACTTTGATGATTGGACTGTATTTGGTTTATTAAAGAATCATATAGGGAATTTGCGCATGATGTTAGAAAAATGTAGACAGCATCAGATTTCCCTTAACTTGAAAAAATGTATCTTCTGTGCTCCTTTTGGTATTTTGTTGGGTCATATTGTATGCAAACAAGGACTCCTGATGGATCCTGGGAAGGTTGCCATCATTGCTAATTTACCTGCGCCCAACTCAGTCAAACAATTGCGCACTACATTGGGACATACAGGATACTACAGAAAATTTATCAAAGGATATGCAAAGATCACAGCACCTATGGAAAGACTGCTGAAAAAGGATTCGAAGTTCCAATGGACAGAAGAATGCCAACAGAGCTTGGATACACTTAAAGAAAAGATGATCACTGTGCCAATTCTAGTTTTCCTAGACTGGAGAAAACCCTTTCATGTTCATGTCGATGCTTCTTCCATAGCATTAGGAGTCGTGCTTCCACAACCGGGAGAACGAGGTATTGACCACCCGATTGCTTACTCCAGCAGAAAGCTATCCACAGCCGAGAAGAACTACACCACTACAGAAAGAGAAGGACTAGCTATGGTGTATGCCCTACAGAAATTCAGGCACTACCTATTGGGCGCACATTTTAAAATGTATACTGACCATTCTGCTTTGAAATACTTGGTCAATAAGCCAGTGGTAGGGGGAAGAATTTGCAGATGGCTATTGCTTTTCCAAGAGTATGATTTTGAGGTTATTGTAAAGCCAGGCAGATTGAATGCAGGACCTGACCATTTATCTAGGATAGAGTCAGGAGAGGAACCTACAAGTCTGGAGGACAATCTGCCTGATGCGCAGTTGTTTTTTATTCAAGCAGCAGATGAATATTATTCCGATATTCTTGAATTTCTCACTACCGGGCAAGCGCCGGCTGAGTTTGCAATTCAGCAGAAGAAGCAACTTGTTGTCAAAGCCGTAGACTTCATTTTGATAGCAGGCCATCTCTATAAGTTGGGCCCCAACGAAGTCTTGCGCAGATGTATCTTACCGCATGAAAAAAGCTCTATCATCGCAGAAGCGCACTTAGGTACCGCAGGAGGCCATTTCGCAGGAAAGCCGACTGCGCAGAAGATCTTAGCCGCAGGTCTTTGGTGGCCGACATTGCAAAAGGATACTAAGGAATTCTGCAAATGTTGCGATGTGTGCCAGCAAACAGGAAAACCCTCAAGGAGAGATGAAATGCCACTAAGACCCCAGATAACACTACGTGCTTTTGATAAATGGGCCATTGATTTTGTAGGACCTATCAACCCACCAAGAAAAAGAATTGGCGCGAGATACATCATTACAGCTACTGAATACCTCACCAGATGGGCTGAGGCGAAGCCAGTTAAGAACTGCGACGCTGCCACTGCCGCGCAGTTCATTTTTGAGAACATTATCACTAGGTTTGGATGTCCAGTGATTATCATGAGTGATCAGGGTACACATTTCCTCAATGAGACTATAGAGGACCTTACTGAAGAATTCCAAATTAGTCACCATAAGAGCACACCCTACCACCCTCAAGCTAATGGTACGGTGGAGGCATTCAATAAGATCCTTGAGAATGCCCTGATGAAGATCTGTAATCAACAAAGAGATGATTGGGACCTTAGAGTCACAGCTGTATTATGGGCTTACAGAACCACATGCAAGAAACTAACAGGTCACACACCTTTCAGTTTGGTGTATGGACAAGAAGCAGTTATGCCCATGGAATACATTGTTCCCAGTCTCAGAATTGCGCAAATTACAGAGATGGCAGATACTGATACCATGAGTGAAAGACTCTCACAATTGCTTGCCTTACAAGAAGATAGACTTTTAGCTGGATTTCATCAACAGGTACAGAAGGCAAGACAGAAAGCTTGGCATGATAGGCACATTAAGAATAAACACTTTGAAGAAGGAGACTTGGTACTCCTCTATGATAGTAAATTCATCAAGGTTCCGGGCAAGTTTCGTGTACATTGGTTAGGCCCTTTCCGGGTGACAAGGATAACAGAAGGAGGAGCAGTTCAGCTTGCGAAGCTTAATGGAGAATTGCTACCTACAATGATCAACAGGAGTCGGCTCAAGTTGTATCGCGACGGCCACTCCGCCCTGTCAACTTAATATATTGCTAAAGAAGTGCAGATGTCCGGTGTAGTTGAAAGAGACATCGCATTGTCACAGTCTACACGGAAGTTGCGAGACACTTTCAGTTTTCGGCTTCCCGCGTAGTTCCTTGAAACATCCACGCATGTCAAATAAAATTTGTGTTGAGCGAGCCTATATCTGCGCTCTTGTGAAGTTTTCCCCGGGCCGTTGAACTGTCGCTCTTGCGGAGTTCCCTGTGTCAATTTTCCGCTTAAGGAGTTCTTGGTGTGGACCCCTCTATATGCACAGTTACCTAACTGAAATGACCCGCCGAAAAATTTGAATTACAGCAGTTATGTAGCCGTGTCTGAGAATAAATGAAGGATAAGCCTGCCATTTAAATATAGCTGCTCTGACAGATTCGGCTTGATCTCCGTAAGATTTGCATTTAACTCATGCGCCGAAAGCTTTAGCTTCTCCCGGAAGCCTATCAGAGCCCGTCCATCACAATAAATGCACCGCAGAGGCGAGGGGGATAGCGGGGTTGTCAACTCATGCATAGGCGCCTACAGCTAGTAGCCCCACTTGCCCGCATTTACTGTCGCCTTTAGCTATAAATACCCCACACTTGTATATTTTCGGGTTACTTTTCTCGAGTTGCATAGTCTTGTTTGAGAATCTAACTTATTGTTTTCAGAGCCGAGTTGTGCAGAGTGTTTCCTTTGTTTTCAGCGTCCATATCCTACGCTGTTCCGTCGATTGTCTGACCAAGTTCTTGTTCCCTATACCGGTTCACGACGGAGAACCTGTCAACTGAAGAAGTTGTTCGTCAATTCCTGCGCCGAGGCTTAGATTTCGGCATGACTACTCCCGTGACGGCCTCGACTTATGTACACCCTGGTTATAATGATCCCAGACAATCTCCGGGCACGAGAGCATATCAGCAACAGCCAGAAGAGCCCGTTCCAGAGCCGTTGGCCACCATGGTAAATTATATTCCGCCGCGTCCAGATGATGCGCCAGAGGTACATATTTCGAAGAATGCAAAGTATCCGATTCCGTTACCTCCACTACCGGCTGGCGTGCAACCAGAAGGGGCCCTGCTTGGACACCTTCCAATGGTCAATTTCTCTGATTTCAACCTGGGAGACTATAAAACGTATCCTCAGTTCGCGCAAGATCGATATCTGACGGTAGTTCATAATCCCACCAGAAAGGTTGATGAATTCGTCCCAAAGGGATTCGCAACAAACTTGGAGAAACCTGGTTTGCTGAACTTGTTGAAGCTACCGCACTTCATGCGTAGCAATGAAGTCAATGCAGTTGTTAAGACACTGCTATCCTGTGTTCATGGAGGTTACCTTTGGCTGGGGAGGCCAATTGATTTAAACGTTGATTTGATTCACCGCATCACCGGCCTATCTAAGGTTGGTAAGGATCCCAATATTCATTTTGTGGGAAAAGACAAGGATAGAAAATTGGCTGCACAGCTGGTGTAGAAATACAACTTAACAAGAGGAGGTCTGGCTTATGACCTCACTATAGTAGAAGACGAAGCACTTAGATTTACAGGAAGTCTGCTTGCAGGCAGACTTCTCACAAAGTGCAGACCGAAGGAAGTTACTGGAGCTTTCGTAGAGCTCGCCATCGCAGCTGCGGAGGGAGAACAGTACAACTGGTCTCTCTTCCTTCTCAATTCTTTCTTGGAAGATTGCCGGAATGTCCAAGACAACCCCGGTCAGTTGTTCCATTTTTCTTGGCTTTTAATCTTATGCGCTCTTGTCGGGTGGAAGGAGCCCCCGAACACTCAGTTCCTTCCGCGCCGCGCAGGAGAGCCCACCGGAATCCGCTATGTTAACCTTTGGGAGTCTTCTAATCCCACGAAGCGCAAGATGAACCGCGCTGTATTTTGTGAATACTACCATCTCCTCAGAGATACCATTCAGGAAATGCCGAGGCCGAGTGAGGAGAGCGAAAATATATGAAGGAAAGTTGGACTTTACTACCAACTTGCACCAACTTTACCGCCGCCCCTGCGGCATTCAAGAGGAATGGGCCGTAGGCCTTTACAGGATGACCACCGAGGATGTTGAAGAAACTATCAAGTCCTGGTCGGATGAATGGAGGGAGGCCGCCGAAATCGTATCCGCGATGCCACCCGCCGCTGCGTAAGAAAAGGATAAGGGCAAGGAAGCCCCCGAGCAAAGAAGTGATGAAGGTTCGACAGAACCAGCAACCAAGAAACAAAAGGTGTCGCATCCCTCTGAGGCCATTCCCTCGGGGATCGACCAGTATCTGAAAGAGCAATTTCGCGAGCTGCGGACCGTGCACGCTCATATCAGAAGTTCTCTAGACCTGCAGTTTGTGGAATTAAAAGGTCTTGCAGGAAGGGTTGCGCAGACCCATGCGCCAGCATCTACTTCGCAGGTGCCACAAGTAGCTACAAGTACCGAGCGAGTTGAAGTACTTGCAGAAAGGCATACTGTCGTGCACATTCCGCCTACAAGCATGATACTTTCGGATCCACTAGCTGCACTACAGGTAAGCGCAGTTTCTGTTGAGCTGAGAGCTAGAGAGCTCTCTACTTTCCATGCAAATCAAAGACTGCAATCGCAGGAGATAGAGCTGAAGGCAAGCCACAAGAATATCTCTGAAAAGCTCGCACTTTACGAAGCACAAGACATTGGCATAAGGAACGCAGTTGATGAAATTGCCCAGGAATTTCCAGCCTGTGAGATTCAACCAGATCTTCCTCTGGTTGAGAAAGTTCAAATTATTGGAGGAAGGGTGAAAACCCTGGAGCATGAGATAGTTGCTATGGCTGAAGACCATAGAACGCAGATCGCAGAGTTAGAAGCTCATGTTGCAGCGCATTTAACAGATGATAGCCAGGAACAATTTGAAGCGCTGCGCAGAACTTCTACACAACTGAAGAGCAAAGCAGATGAAGCCGAGAACCTGATGAACCAAGCTATGGAGGCTTGGACGGAGCTTGAGACGCTCCCTTTCAAGGTTGGTATTTTTGAACAAGTACAAGCCACAGAACAGTCCCTAACTATTCTGACCGAAGAAGCTAAGGCCTTAGAAGGCTTAGCAAAAATGAGGAAAATGAGTGAAGTGTGCAGAATCCAACAACAACTGCACAAGCTCAGAAATGAAGATGCTAAACTCACCAACAGCATTCAACCATTTATGGATGAGTATGCTGACCTTGCTGCCCAGATCGAGGCGAAGATCAAAGAAATTGCAGAATCTCAACAGGTGATTGATGGCACAACTAAAGAAGAAGCCACTGCAGAAACGGTGCAGATAGCTGTGGAATGTGTCGATGAAATGGACTCCGCTATTGCGCAGTGGAAGAAAACATTCGCGGAGACCCAAGCAAAAGCAGATGCACAAGTAAAGTGACCACACACTAGTGTGAGTGGCTCGAGGGCGAGCCACAAGTAAGTGTTAGGGGCCTGTTGGAGCCTAGGCCGCAGCTATGGTAAAGCTGCGAATTTTGAGGAAAAAGCACAAGTATTGAAGGAAAGTGCTAATTTTGAAGAAACACCAATTTTTGGGTAGAAGGAAAACGGTGCACAGTACGATGCCAGATGGATGAGCTCAACGCAGATTACGGACTGGAACTCACGGAGCTCGCGCGCACGTCATAGAAGAATGAATGTGGTTGAATAGAAAGCTCAGCTACCATAATAAATGAAGCAACGGAGTAGAGGGCTCAGCTACCCTCATTTAAGGTTAAGTACAGAAGTTATGGTTGCTCGGATCAAGGAGGAGCAATGAACCAAAGCATTGAAGGTGAAGGACAAGGCGCCCATACCCGCAATCTGCGCCGGAAGTCACGGAACCTGCAGGAAGTGGCGACATGACTGCAAGCGGCGCCTACAGTACACCTAGCCATGTGCGTGGTTAGGGTTTTTGGGGATTACTGTTGGGAAAGGCCCACAGTTTTGTAAAGGTGCGACCGTCATGGCCACCTATATATATGTGTAATTGCAAAAGTTAGATGTTAGTCAGTTAGCCAGCCTTTAGATGCGGAGATGCAGATTAGCTGTTTGAGATAAGCTAGCTAGTTGATAGGTTGGTTATTTTGTATGAGGATTGTTTTCTACTGTGTTGTTAGAAGACAAGAGTCAGAGCTGGGATAACCGTGAAGTTAATCCCCAAGTTGCAGACAGTCTGAGTCGGCGTCTGAACTATTGTAATCTCTGTAGAGGAAGAGACTAGATCGAGAGAAGGGCTCCCAGCTATGTGCGTGGAGTTTCCTGGAAAGATCTAAGGCTGCAGCTGTGTGCGCAGCATTATTGTATAAGTCCCCTTTGAGTTAATATATGAAACACTCCCCGTGGACGTGGTTTCCCGAGGAGGTGCATTCCTTACGTCTTATTGTTATGGTAATGGTCGTGTGAATGCATGTCTGAGTTGTTATCTATGTTTCTATGAATGTTGCGTTATCTTTATGAATATGTTGAGTCCGTTCTCGAAGCTTCCTTGGTAACTATAATCGGTAAGTGTCAAAGAATCTGTAGAACACTGTTGCCGCAGCGATAGAGGAATGCATTACTGCGCTGGGCGCACGGGCAGAAAGGATATATAGAGTGTCGACGCAGGGGATAAGTCACCTCGTGTGCTGGAACGGAGATGCCGCGCAGCAAGGCTGTTGAGCGAGAGTTCAGCGCAGCTACGCCGAGGGGTCTGTGGAAGAGTCAGGCAGTCCGCTCTGAGGAATCGTCGAGGGAGAAAGAACAGTCTTTGCATCGCCTAGGTTAAGGAAATCTGATTCCTTAGCCCCCCATAGCCACTTCGGGTGAGACCTCGAGCTGCTGCGCAGCTCGTTGCCGAGAGGGCCAGTGCGCCAAGGGGTTTTGTTGCTACGCTTCATTAAAACCCGGGTCTGTCCAAAAAGCAGCCAACAATGAGTATATTTTTTAAACACTAATGAACAATGTCTTCATTATAATTGAATGGCGAGATGAATGTCCTCAAACCTTGCACTACCACTACTTGAAAGACAAGAGACCAAAGAAAATTCCTTCTCAAACATCTTAGCAACGTCATCAATATTAGTTGATGGTTGTGTCTACATCTCATCGTTTCCTTTTTTCTTTTTGTTTGTACATTGACTACATAAGGTAATTTATTGCTCTTTCTTGAGAGAGCAACATTATCCTCATCATCTCCATGCTGTTGGTCTATGTGGTTGGAGATGACTCTCAACCCCTACTATCTGGAATTGTCCCAAATTCTAGTCCATGTAGGCATGTTCTCCCTAGAAATGATCACATGCAAAGAGTCATGCCATAGTTGTGAGAAACCATTCAAGGTAGTTCCAACAAACGTTGTATTGATCCACTTTCTCACCAACAACACCCAACTCATCACATACCTATGTAATATTGGTAAGGTATAAAGTAACATTGTTAGTCTTGGTCATCTTAGTATCTCTTAGTTTCTCCCTCAAAACCATTTTCTAGTTTTGATTATTGCTTTGGTACAACTTCATCAAATCTAAACCCAAATATCAAAGGAATTCTTTTTACTAGTCACATGAGGCATAATATGGTCTTTCATTGCATCAAGAAGAATACATTTTTTCTTCACTTCTTCTTTTTATATTCAACCAATGGATTAGGATTAGTGGGAATCGTGACAACTTCCTTGGTTATTTCAGATAACTCAAATTGCTCCAACAACAAAGTGATCCTCTCCTTCCATGGAATCAAATATGATGCACCCTTGAGCCTATTTTTAAACCAAAAGCGAAATGTCAAAGACATACTCATTGACCAATTGAAAACAAGCCCAAATTTGCTAGGTAAAATAATTCAACAATACTCTTGCTTCCCCCTTATGTCAAATACATGTTTTCTTTGTTCAAAGCTTTGATACCATGTATATTTTTCTCAAATTTCAACTTGGTTTCAGTACCCAAGAAGTTATTCCTCAGACTAATGAATGTCGACTTTAAATTAAATATAATACGAAGCTTGTAAACTAAAACAGATGAAATTCACCAACAATAAGCCATCAAATTTAACACATAAATTTTTTGGGTGAAGTACCCTTGGAAAAACCCTTGGAGGGAAAATCATTTCAAGAGATGATTTATATTTATGAGCTCACAGAAAATTTCTAAGTGTTACAATAGTGAATAAACAACACTAAATGCTCTAAAACTTTCTTGGAAAATCATGGCCATCTCAAAATTCATGTCAACCTCTTAGATCCTCAAAATATGTGCCCATCTAGTTGTATGTCTTGTATGGCCTTGTATAGTATCTGTAGTAGAAAATTCCTCAATTTTTGTGCCCAAAAAACTTGTTGTCCAGGTCCTTGATTTTCATGCCCTAAGTCTATTGCACAACCCTTAAAAATTGTGCTCTTTTTCTCCACTCTATGGACCTCAAACTCTGTTCCATGAAATTAGTTGTACGAACCATCAATTAATGCACTAAACGACCATAAATACATGTTTTACTTCATCTTGGGATGTGTTCCGAGTATCCTCTTGGGAAATTTCCCCCCTCTCAGTTGCTCTCTTCTCCTCTTGCCTTTAGCCTTTAAAAACAATCTAGGTGCCCTAGGGTATTCGAGGGTGTTGAATCCATTTATGCATTTAAAAACATGATTTGATCAACACAGAATTCAAATTTAAAGAAAAAAACTTATGATTTCGATAAAAACTTACCGAACAAGCAAAATAATTGAATGTTTAAGATTTTTCTTAATCCTTTGCGTAGCCTATGGTTTGAGAAAAATCGTCCCCAGAGGTATCTTCTATGGTTTGAGAAAAATATTCCCTCATTTTCCCCAAAGCTTGATTAACAATTTGTTCTATGGTTTGAGAAAAATCGTCCCCAGAGGTATCTTCTAGATGAACTTCTAGAGAGACCCCTTTAGAATTGTTTTGACAACAAAAGCCAGTTATTAGGTCGACAAATATGGTTTTGTTCTGAGTCTGACTGTGATTCTGATCATATAATACATGGATACTAGTTTCAATAGATTTGGCCAACCATTCAGGAGTATTCACAACAATATTTTCGGCCTCTGGCAGAGGTTTAGATTCCACGTTTGTTCCTTTTCTATTCTCATCAACTATGAAGATATGGTCCTGAAATTTTTTCAATAATTCACCATCCTGGCACTTTCCCTGCAACAAACTAGGGATATGAGGTTTTTCATACAGAGTATGAATATTCATTTAATTACGCACACCAAGCATATCATGTTCAGTGCTTTCCACAACATTATCTACTTGACCTGTGGGTCAAGTTTTTACAAAGGTTACTTTAGCATTTGTATCTAAAGATGAGAGATATGCCTGAGACATTTTTTCACTCTCATGACCTGGAGCATGCTCCTATTTTGACTTCGTATTAGAAGGTTTCGTTCCCAAATTAGCATCAAAAGACTAAATGTTTTGTTGTTTAGGGTTGACAGGGATAGATTTGGGTTATCTAATATCTTCTTAAAAAAATATTTCTTACCAAAAATCCATACGAAGAATCCCTAATCGGAGCGAGTTTAAACTCGACTAGCACACAAATCAATCCTGGGGGATAGAGGCTACGCTGACAATTTCTATTTTCCCTTTGGAAACAGGAGTACATCATTTTCAGACTCTATATTTTATTTGAGTTTTAAGTAGCACAACTTCTTATACATCTTTCTTGCATTTCTGCGAAGCCGAATTGCTGAGTGTGACCTTGGGAAGTGAAGTGGAAATGGAGCTGAAAGCCTCATGTCGACATTTTTCCCAGCACTGGAATGGGCCATCTCATCCCTTCTGCCGAGGTCACCAAGCGCATCTCGGCAGACCACGGAATCACTGTCACCTTCATTACGTGTAAATGCATGTTCTCCGGTTCTCGCTTGCAACAAACTTACTCTCAGCGCATAGCCTCTTCGCGGGGTTTCGACATCCGCTTGGTGCAGCTCCCTCATGTGGAAATCGAAAAAGAAGAGGCACAACACATGAAGCGAGAAGGGAATGCTATATCCAAATTCAAATTCACCAACACGATCCGCTACGATCGAGGCATTAAATCCTTCGCACGACGTGATCGAGGGACGAGATAGTATTGTTGTACGGGAGACAGGGTCTGCTGCTCGACGGTGCCGGAGGAGTCAACTGCTACCGGAATATTTCACCCGACGATTTTACCCGCAATCTGTGAAAAAAACGCCAGTGAACGGAGAAACGAAGAGGGTGAACGGAGAAACGAAGAGAGTCAAACGGGGAGGTTTTGGACCCACATGCCCAGCTGGCTTATCCCGCCTGAACGTACAGGCAAGATAAGCTCAGCCATTTACATTAAGAAAGCAGTTTCCTTAAATTACTTTTTAATTTTTTCAACATTAATTTAATATAAATTATGATTCCAACTTTTTGTTATTGTACATTTTTAAAACCATCTTCATTCAATGTGTTATGTAACTTCATTCGAAGTTGAGGTTATGAGAATAAATAATTTGTGATACTATTCGATAAGAGTATGAGAGTATAGCTTATTTTTAGTTTAAGTTATTGTAGTTAATTGTTAATAATTATATTAATAAGTGTTTATATTTTAGAATTGGGGTGGATTATCATTTACGAGTTTTTATGACTTTTTAGCTTAAAGGATAATGGGATAAGTTTATTGTTCACATTGATTTTATGGATTTTTTTCAAAATTATAAATAAACTATTATTAAAAAAAGAAATATAAAAATAATTAATAACTTATGCATGGATAACTCATAACTCATGCTACCCCAACTACTTTACTGTTTGGGTGTGGGAGGTTTGGGCCTTATACTAGTGATGATACCACTATTTTAGGGGAGGCGGGGTATGTGACCTCGCTTAAGATGGATATCCTCTCGCCGCTTCCTATATTTTCTAAAAATCCTTCTTCAAATCCAAGGGTTCAGTCATGCAATAATGTTCATTTTCAGAATGTTACACTTAAAAACCTCGCAGGAAAGGTAGAAAATATTTGGGGGTTGTTGTTGATCCCGCTTTAGAGTATGTGTCTGTTTCTGAGCGTATTATTTCCGGTCTGGAGAATAATGATGTGCACCTTTTTCCTGAGATTGCTGGTTCTTCTATGGGGAACATGACTGTTTCGTCTGGAGGTGGTTTGGTGGAGTCTGATGTTGGGGGCCTTGGAGCAATTTACCCCGGTATATTGGGTTCCTAATGTCTATTTGCACACTTAATATCAGAGGGTTGGGGTTAGCTGTGCGAGCAAGGGCCCTCTCCAACCTCATTTCTACTACTTGCCCTAATATCTTACTATTGCAAGAAACTATGTGTGTTGATAATTTGGTTGTTAAGAAAGTTGCAAATATTCTTCCTGGGTGGGAAATTTCGGCTATTAGTTCGGATGGATTGTCTGGTGGGTTACTGGCAGCTTGGGATCCTAAGCTTTACTCATTTTTTGTCTATAAGACCCAGTGGGGATTATTGATGGAAGGTTTCTGTAAAATGAATGATTTGCATCTCAATATATTAAATTGTTACGCTCCTTATAAAAATCGGGAAGCTTTCTGGATTGGTTTGCAGTCTTCCAGGATTTTAATGATGGAGAATATCATGGTGGTGGGTGATCTGAACTTTACCATATTAGCACAGATATCTGGGGTGCTAAGGCTAAGATGGATGTCCTTACTGAATTCTTTACTGAGTTTCTTTTAAATAATAACTTAATTGATGTTGTCACAGGGGTGAACACTCCTACCTGGACTAATGGCAAAAGCGGGCAGGATGGTATCCATAAGAGATTGGATAAATTCTTAGTACATGAATCACTGCTACACTCTGTTGGCAAATATAGCACTTGGGTTGGGAAGAATAAGATTACTGATCATTGGCCAGTATTTTTCCAAATTGAAGACTGTGTTTATCTGCAGAAATTTCCTTTTAAATTTGATTGCTCATGGTTGAGCCAAGATGATTTTGTGCATTTTGCTAAGGAGGGCTGGCTGAATCTTAGCAACCATACTGAGCTTAATCCGGTGGACAGTTTCTGTCAGAAATTGCAAAAGTTCAAGCAAAAAGTTACCAGTTGGATTCATTCGAGGAAGCAGTTGGATAGATAGAAACTATTGCTGGTAGAAGAACAATTACAGGATCTTTACACTACTAACTTGGAAAGACCTTTGGATAGTAAGAATTTTGAATTACTTAAAAAATTGGAGGAGGAGAAGGCTGTTATATTTCTTAGAGAAGAAAAGGAATGGAGAATGAAGAGCAGAGCTCTTTGGGTTAATTTTGGGGATAGCAATACAAGGTTCTTTCACACTTTTTCTTCGACTAGAAGAAATAACAATACTATCTGGAAGTTATCAGATGACGCAAGGAATGAAGTCTCGAGTCAACAAGAGCTACAAGATTTGGCATTGAAACATTTCAGCAATATTTATTCTATGGATCTTAGTTGTGATCTTGATTCACAGCTCCAGGTGGTCAAAAACTATCCTAGATTCTTTGATAATGATGCTGCAGATGAATTATGTCAAGAAGTAACTTTGGAGGAGGTGGAGAGGACACTTAAACTTTTTGCAAAGGAAAAACGTCTAGGGCCGAATGGATGGACTGTGGAACTGTTTTTACATTTCTTTGATATAATGGGTGAAGATATTGTCAGGATGGTGGAGTTCACTCGGAAGGAGGGCAATATGTCTGGGGCATTAAACTCTACCTTTATAACTTTAATTCCTAAAGTGAATGACCCGAAGCATTTTGGTGATTTCAGGCCGATTGCTTTATGCAATATGGTTTATAAGATTGTATCTAAGATCATTGCTGGGAGGTTTAAGCCGGTTCTCTCAAAATATATTTCAATGGAACAGTTCGGATTTCTACAGAATAGACAAATTCATGATGTTGTTGGTATTACATAGGAAGTTTTACATTCTATAAAATGCAGGAAGAAGAAAGCTATTCTCCTAAAAATGGACTTAGAAAAAGCATATGATAGAGTCAACTAGGACTTTCTCCAGCTAGTTCTTATTCAAATTGGTGTTCCAGCCTTGGCTATCAGATGGATCATGACCTGTGTTGATACTACGAACATTGCGGTGTTAGTGAATGGTGCTCCTACCTCTTTTTTTCGCTGCTCCAGAGGCATCCGACAGGGGTGTTCACTATCACCACTGCTGTTTCTCTTGGTGATTGAGGGACTAAGTAGAATGATTATTCAGGCAAAAATGGATGGTAAGATTACTAGTATTAAAATCACTAAGGATCTTTACATTACACATGTCCTGTTTGTGGACGATGTTCTTATAGTTGGGTTGGATTCTTTATTGGAATGGAGACATTTCCATGATATCATTTCTGTATTTTGTAAAGCCTCCGGAATGTGTGTTAGCCTGAAAAAATCCTGCATATTTGGAAATCTTATTGAAGAGGATCGGGTTCTGGAACTATATAGTCATTGTTGCCATATAAGTTCTGTAGTATCAATGATGGTTTTACCTATCTTGGATTCCACCTTAAGCATAATGGATACTTAATTAAAGACTGGGATTGGCTGCTCAAAAAGTTTGAAAACAGGATCTCCAATTGGACGTATCGTCTGCTTTCAATTGGAGGTAAACTTACCTTGGTTAAGTTAGTTTTGATGGGTACCCCGATATATTGGTTCTCGTTATTGCCTATTCCCTGTTCTATGATTAATTCTCTGAGAAGGCTTATGTTTAATTTATTATCAACGGGTGGTCTCAACAAGACTAGCCTTGTGATGATTGGTTGGGAGAAAATTTCTCTACCATTGGATGCTGGAGGCTGGGGCATAAAGGATTTGACTGTGTTCAGTGAGGCTCTGAGATTGAAGAGTTTGTGGCGTGCTATTTTTGGCAATACACTATGGTCGAAACTTATCCATCAGAAATATATTAAGATATAGGTCTCTCATTGGTTAAGGACTCCAGCTAAGAAAGTGAGAGGAGTCTCACCAATCTAGAATGGATTCATGAAAGTTTACAAATGGTTGGCATTTGAATTATGTTAGAAATTTGGCTCCGGGGAGGAAGTAGCTATTGGCGTTGATCCCATTTTGGGGTTAAAAGATTCATATAGATTATCTTCTAATCTGTTGAATAAACTCAAAGCAGCTGGTTACTATACATTGAATTATATTGCAAATTTTTACAAGACTGGCTGTGGGAGTCTGGATGTCGATCTTCATCTATCTCCAGATCTTTCTCTGGAATGGCAGCACTATAATCATGGCCTTAATGCTGCTGGTATCTATCTTAATACAGAAGCCGATAAAGTAGTGCGGGGAGGAAATGAAGCCTCTGGTATTGTTACAGCTAGCTCGGCCTACAGTTGTATGATGAAAAGGAGGTGTATCTTTCCAAGACAATGGTGGTATCGAAAAATTTGGCAGTGGCATCTGCCACTTAAACTGAAATGTTTCTTTTGGTTTGTTCTACAGGAAAGGTTGAAGACTTGGGAGAATCTCAGTTCAATGGGGTGGATAGGTCGGGCACTCAGTGCATACTGTGCAGAAGTAATTTGGAAACTACTATACATCTATTTATGGAGTGTTCCTTTACTTTGGAACTTTGGGAGAAAATATATCAGAACTTTGACATAAATGCTAGATGGGGAGGCCAAAATATTGCTACCTCTCTGCAACAATGGAGGTTGAATTGTAAAGCACATAAGACCCTTCCTATTTTCATTTGCTGGGTGGTTTGGGGGATAAGAAATAAGGCTATATTTGAGGACTCCAGACCATATCTGGAAAGTTCATTGAATACTGTTATCAGTCATTATCTGAACTTTCAAAAGGAAGAGAAACCTAGGGCTCATAGAAACCTTGGGAATTTTGATTTTGTGGTTACAGATCTGGTTCTTTTTTTTGATGGTGCTGCCAATATGGGGGTTTGTGGCGTAGGTGGTGTTATCTTCCTCAATCAAGAGCACTATTACACACTTAAGATGAAATGTGGACAAGGTACAAACATGAAGGCTGAACTTTTGGCTTTATGGTGTGTTGCAAAAGTGGCTAATATTTTTGGGCTGGTGAATGTAAAGATATTTGGTGACTCTCGAGTGACCATTAAGTGGGCTAAGGGGGAGTATGAACTTAATGTATTAAATTTGGCTGCTTGGTGTGAAAGAACGAAGGAAGAACTTCATAAGCTGGGGGTGGTCTCCTTGGAACATATCTTAGAGAATATAATTCGTAGACTGATCTACTATCTAAACAGGCTTTGGATGGCGCGGATGATCATATATTTTGGGAAGAAATATGTGAGGACCAGTTGATTGACTCTGGAAGCTGTTACTTTTTGGGCTGATTTTGCTAGCTATGTCAAAGATATTTATATGTCTATTTTGTGGCTTATATTGTATATATTTGTGAATTTTTTGAATATGCCATGGACATATTATGTCATGCTAATTGATATATCTTCTGGCTTGGATTACCGGCTAACGATTTCCTTGATTCCTTCGGAATTAGCATGAAGGTGATTTTTCAGCTTAAAAAAAAAAAAACTCATACCTCATGCATGGACAATGGTAGTGACAAACAATCCATTTAACTAAAGAAGGTAATAGGTAGATGAGGTATCCACAACATGTGATTACAAGTTAAGTGGCTATACTACTTTATGATATAACTTGAAAATAGATCATTTTTAATTTTTTATTTAAAAAAATTGTGAATGATAACAAAATATTAAAATAGTATATATATATATATATTATTTAAAAAATAGTGTGAATGATAAAAAAAATATTAAAATAGTTTTTAAAAATTATATATATATATATTAAAAGTTATTTCAACAAAATAATAAAAATAAAATAATATATTATTAATTAACTATTTTAAAATTGATGATGATAATTATTAACGTCAATTTAAATTAATTTTGGTTTATCAAATCTTAAAAAGGAAAGAAGTCATTTTGGTTTTATTTAGAATTTTATTTCTATGCTCATATTAAAAGAAACCGTTTTAAATCACCATAATTAATAATTATGATGAATTAAAACTATTAAGAAAATCACTATTGTAGCAAATGTTTTGCAATTAATTTTTACATCCTATATTATCATTAATTATATTTTTAAATTTACTAAATTAACATTATTTATAAATTAAAGATTAAAAGTAGAGATTAAGTTATATGCCTAGCTTGTTTTATATTGATTGATTTGATAGCTCCCTTAATATAATTATTAATTATATTTTTAAATTTATCAAATTAATATTATTTATAAATTAAAAATTCAAAGTAGAGATTAAGTTATATAACTAACTTGTTTTATATTGATTGATTTGATAGCTCACTTAATGTAATTAATTATATTTTTAAATTTACTAAATTAATCTTATTTATAAATTAAAGACTCAAAGTAGAGATTAAGTTAAATATTGATTGATTTGATAGCTACCTTAAAATTTGATTATTTACAATTATCAATTTTATTATTAATTTAAAATATAAAACAAATATTATTATAAAAAATAATTTATATTAAATTCAATGTGTGAATATTTGTTTTTATTTAAAAATATTTAAAAACCAATAATTTAAAAGATTATATGAGTGTGTATTGATTTTATTTATAGTTTACTATACAATGCTTTTACGATCAGACTTTAAACAAAAACTTTACCGCCTTAAAATATATATGAAAATCTTCATATCTTTTATGAACAGTAAATAGTAAATGTAAACAATATTTATACAGATGAATATGAGAAAGATGTGTGGCATTGCATTAACCAATATTTTTTAGAATGAAGACAAATAACTATTGATTTATTTATTACAGCAGTAAAACAAACAATATTGCAGCACTTAAAGAGAGATGAGTTTTACTTCAATCTTTTACCATTTTTACAGAATTTAGACTCATAATACATTTCATTATGACCAATTTCTTCTTCTCCTTTCACTCCTACATCTCTATTTGATTTTCATTTATACTATGAAGTGTGCAGTAAACCACCTTTGACAGACTGTCTCACTATCTGACAAAATGTCTGACAGAGCTGGGGCGAACTAGATACGCAATCGGCAGAGTTTTTACGTTCACTTTGTTAGTAAATAGCTGTCAAGCTTTTTAATTCTCCATCGTAGGATTGCAAATCTGCACTTGTTGTTTATCAGAGCTTTTTCATGTTTTGAACATTCCAATGTAATTTCTACTGGCTAAGTTCAAATTTGCTTCCATTTTCATATTGTGAAGAAATTGTGTTTTGGTTAGTTTACGTATAGACTCCTGTTTTATTGTAGGTTTATGTGGCAGGTTGATAAGTTTAGTTCAGTTCACTTAAATTATTTTTAGAATATCGAAATTTTGAATAGTCATATTTTATTATCTTTCTTTTCAGTTCATGTCGCATGTTATTATTCTCGTGCTTGTGCTTACACTTTTGTTTTTTTGCACTTATGGGCAATTCCTGTGTTCATAATTCGATCCAACCAATTTTCATTATTTTGTATTTGTAAAATAGTCGCTGCCATTCCCTGCGCATTACAGTTCAATTAATGTTTTATGAGATATAAACAAATACAAAAAAATAGTTACTCACTCTTCATAGTTGTTGTTTCAGACATTATTTGATTGCTGTAGGATAGGAGTAGTATTTAGATATGTATATCCATCTTATAAATAAATGGACACGACTTTGAAAACGATTTAAATTCTCATACAGCCTCAGTAAAAAAACATTTAACATTTTTTTTTCAGCCAAAAAAAACCATTGATATTTTATTAAGAATCAAATAGTACAAAATATGTAAGTCAAAAAGACTTAAGTTCTGAAGAGCACAAAACAAAACTCACGAAATATTACAGTCATCCTTTACAAAAAAACCCTTATCCACAGTCATCAAAACATCAAACCAATGATCATATGTCAAAAAAACTGACAGTGCCCACCTCAACAACCTAAGATTCCAGGAATTCCTCCCAGTAGATAACACCCTCATATGCATCTTTAGATAAGGAATCATCCACTGTGTTGAGATGACGATGTATGTGCTCGAATTAGATCTCGTTGAAGAGTAGATTTTCTCCCTAGTCCTAGAGGATTGATGGAGAGAAGTAACATTTAAATTGTACTCCCCCTGCACCCATTTGATTGTTACTCTAGAGTCTCCAAAAACCATCAACTCCCGGAGGCCAAAAGAAGGTGAAGCACACACCACAATGCTAATAGCTCAGCCTTAGTATTGGTGCCCTTCCCACAGTTTAACTTGAGTGTATAGTAGTGATCCTTATTCAGAAAAATAACTCCTCCCATGGCACAAAGACCATCACTTGCAGCCCCATCAAAGAAAGCAACTGGTCTATAATAGTCAAGGACAAGAGAACTATCTTTTTTTTTAATGTTCTGCCAATATTCATGCACTCATCCTTGATAACCCGAACAATCTTGTTAAAATAACACAATATACTGGGAGACCCATTTTCAAAGATAATTCCGTTCCTATTGTGCCATATAGCCCAAGAGATGACCGCAGGCAAAAAAGGGTACCTTGGGCACTTCCTATACCAGTTAAGAGCACATCCATCAAAACGATCAAACCCCCACTGAAGATCAATACAATAAAAGTTTGCCAATGTAGACCAAAGAGCTCTCACATAATCACATTAAAAAAAAATAGAATTAGCATATTCCAGAATCTGAAAGCATAAAAAACAAACACTAGGGCCCGACCAACCTCTCTTTGTAAGATTGTCCCATGTTTTCAATTCGCCCCGCAAAGCATGCCACATAAAATGCTTAATCTTTAAGGGAATATCCCACTTCCACAATACCTTGAACCACCAGTTTGTTGGAAAAATACATAGACAGTTAATAATAGCCTTGTAGGCATATTTTTCCGTCACCATCTCGGTGGCCGGATTGCTGCTCCAGATAAGTTCATCCTTTTCCAATGTTAACCGACACCCAGAAGAGTTCAACTTTTTGATATAGTGTTCCCATTCCAGTGCAATATTGTCCATGAACCCCAATTCCATTGCACAGAGCCAATATGAATGTTGATTATCAACATTATGTCTTTTGATTTTACTCAGGGTAGCCCGATCAAACCAGTGTAGAGTGTTGAGAATCTCACTGGATAGCGTATAATTTTCATCCAAACCCGAGATCGGGTCAATACCAACTAATATTCTCTTTCCATTTCCAACCTTCCACAATAAGTCTTTTGCTAGCCAGTTATAAACATTGCTAAATCCGGACCAGATGGGAGATGAACCACGGGTTTTCTTCACCGGATTTCTAATCCAATTTAAAACATCCCCTTTAAAATATTTGACAGAGAGAACTCGAGTCCAAAGGGTAGGTCCAAAGAGGCCTCTCCAAAGACTTTTTATTCGAAGAGCACAACTAAACAGAGGCAGGTGTCTAATACCCCATCGACCATAGCTTTCCGGGAGTGCTAAGTTTTCCCGTTTGGTCATTACCAGCTTGCTCCTTTCCATACCCTCAGACCATAGAAAATTCAAAAGAAGTTTCCTTATACAATTGGTAATGTAAACAGGTACCTGAAGAAGAGAAAACCAGTATACAAGGATGCCACTAAGGACTGATTTCACCAAAGTGAGGCGACCACCAATAGAAATAAGTTTGAATGTCCAATGGTTAATTATTTGTTCCACTTTCTTAAGTAGCCATACCCAGTCATTATTTGTAACATCCCGGAAAATCGCAAAAATTTAAAACTTTTCTACGTGACAATAAATGCTATTTAATAGATGCGGAAATGGAACAATGTATGAAATGTTATCTTGTTGTCTTTAATGCCATGCTAGTTGATTAAGTAAGGATTTACAACAAACATATTTCTGCTTAAGTCTTCATGTTAACCATATTTAGTTGTGCTGTTACACATCTCTGCTATTGTTATTTATAAATGTTAGAACAACTGTTTGACTAATGTAATTTTGTTTGATTGATGAAGGGGTCCTTCGGATGCCCTGAGGCTTACTTAGCATTTGTGCTAAAGCATGTGAATTCATACTTGTGATAGATTGACAGGTAAGAGATTAAAGTTGTGACACGTAATCAACAGTTTATCCAAGAAGATCTATAATGTTCGTATCGCAGTGTTGTACCCAGATTTATTTGTTTTCCATCATGTTTTCTGTATGTAACATCCTACCTTCTATCTTCGTGGTAATTCGTAGAGATTCTAAGTACAATTGTTTGTTAACTGGTTATATGACTGGTGATAATAGTATTAGTCTGAAATGTTTATCCTTCATCGTACATCGTAAGGTGTGTAAGTGTATGTCTGAAATCGTTCATAATGTATGTCTCTATGGTCTGTTTTAAAGTGTTTACAGCATTACCATCTAATGCTTGCAAGAATAGAATTTGTTGACATTTTTAACCACTATCACATTTATATAAAGTGAGTAGTGTGTCTTGTAATACCCTAAGTGGTACTTACATGATATTATATGCACATTATGACTTCTATTTGTAAACTCCACTCTTTAATTCTTAATGATTATTTTGCAAATAATTTGTGTTATGTGTAAACCCTATTATCTATGTGCAACAATGTGCATCGTGTAGTAATGTGTTAATATGAACACCATCGGATGCTATGCTATCTATTTGATAACATGCAACATGCAATTAGATACAAGTTATTACGAACTATGTACAAGCATTATGGATTAAATGCAAAGTATTGAAATTCTAACCAAGTATTATATTGGTGTGTATAATTTCGTGGTCTAACATATAGTCTTGGTGAGAACTATATTGAATTATATGCATTCTACGTGGCCTATGTAAATACCTCCAACCCTTAACTAATTGTTACAAGGGTGAAAAGTCCCGACCTTACTATAATCGTAACCCTATTGCATTAACTCTTTGATGTGAACATTAATGTGCATTACATGTTGGCAAGTGCAACCATAACTTCTGCATTGAATGCACCCAGCTAACGAGTTTAGTGGAAGTCCAATGTGGATGGCACCGTAGGCTTGGTTTACGTGCTAGCTTCATGGTGTAACAATTGAGTGCTGAATTGTAACATGACACAAGTTAAAAGCTGCCGGGCTGGCTCCTTCGTGTTATTTGGTAGTGATGGCTCAATTAATGTGATGGACAGTGTGCAAGTTTCGTAAACTTCACCATAGATCTCCACCGTTGATCTAATGAGGTTTTCAAAGTGTTGGTTAAACCCTACTTGGAATTTGGAATATCGTGTTTATTGTGAACTTCTTGTTTGATGGTTGTGGCTCTGCAATGGCCGACAGGCCGAGGGTTTGTAGGTCTTTCGGTTGAGCAAAAGAGTTGTGAGGCCAGGGTTTTGAACCCGTGACCTGTGAGGATTAAAGAACCGAACTCTCAGTCTTTGTTACAGTAGAAATCTGTCGAGGTTTATAGCTAGTGATGTTTCTTTGATGTGTAACCGTCAAACCTATTGTGGATTTGTTTAAGAGTGAAAATGAAGGAGAAAATCAACCATCTGCCATGGTTGTTTCAAGTCTCGGCATTGCTTAGTTTTATTTGGAAGATGGTGGCTTGTGTTGGGTTTCAACGTGCTCCAGCGTTTGGTAATAAGTGATAACCAAACTGTTACGCTTGTCTGGTGATTGCTGGTACTGTTTGGCCAACTGATTCGAAGGTAATGTACTCCAAGAATTTCCCTGTAGCGTTTTATATTTGACATTTGAAGTAGTAGTTATCGGTTTGTCTAAAACTGAGTTTTATTTCTTCGTATGATAAATGTTTAACCACCATGTTAATATGGTTGTTTACAGGGTAACGTATCATGAGTATTCTCATGTTTGGGCGTCGTTGGTTGGCTGCAGCTATACCCAACCGATAAGCCTTGGCATTGTCTTGAGACTCTGTGTAGATGAGATGGCCGACTATTTAAAATTCTGTATGTTGTGTTTTTAACTTGGATAGATTGTAAATAGGGTTTGTAAACCCTTTTCTTTTCTTTAAAAGTTTGGGGAGGTTTGTACCTCAACCCAAAGGCAATGCCATAAGGAAATGTAACTTCTGTTTGTTAAAATTGAGCTCTGTCGAGTTGGAAGAATGTTTTAAACTTCTCGAATTGCAATCGTCAGGGTTTTCATCGTCTTGGACTTGACCCATGAATACATTCTGTAGTTCTTTGTCGATGTAAAGAATGTGTTTAGGGTTTTAGTTCTGGGTTTCGAACTTGGAAACTTCCTTTGTTTTGAGAGAGTCTTTCAGTCTCTGTTGAGATAATAATACACTATATTTTTGCCAATCTTGAAATGGACGTAACTGTTTTGTGTTTGTACTATTGGGTCTTGGCCCATGTATGAAACTGGTTACTCGTTGAATCAAGAAATATAAATAAATTGTATTTTAAATAGTTTGTATGTAATGGCAATGTTTGTGTAGGCTAGGTTATAACAGTGCCTTTGCTTTAGTTCTTCATTCTAGACTGTAAGTATAAGAATGTTTCTAAAAGGAAATCGTATGTAAGTATGTGTGAATGAAAGCACTGCTACTGTTTATTAAGTCGATGGTTTGTAAATATGTAATAGGTTTCAGCCAATGCCTCCATTTCAACTGTGTTAATGTTTAAGTAATACAACTATGAACCTATCAATATTTAGGGTTTAGGTAAGTTTAAAATGTATGGAGTTATGATGGCTGTTGATATGTTTAAATATCAATAAAATTTGTGCGTTCTATTTGACTTGGCTCCTACAGTTATATATTCTTTTAAACCTTGGATATGATGTTTTAAATCCATCTATTCGATCTATAGTAATGATGTTTGAAATTGAAATGTTTACTATAACTAGTGATTGATAACTCTGTTTATGGTTTTGGCATAAATAAAAAATGCCTTAATCTTCACTGTGTGAATATGATATAAATAAATGTATGATTGTGAGCATGACATAAAAGAAAATACTTGATGTCTGTAGAAGAATATCATTCTGCTATAAATTGAAAATAAATCTTTATTTATCCTAGTGTAAACCAGAACATCTTAACTGTTGAGCATGGATAAAATAATCCTATACTGTTAGAACAGAAATATAATTACTTTGAAAACAAAGATAATTATAAACATAAATATTGTATATAAACTTATGAGTATAGCTAACTAAAAATAATTAATAATTAAAGTACTGAAATGTTAATGCAGGAATTAAATAGGAAGTAGAAACTTGAGAAATTATAATAATTAAATCTTCTCATTCATTTGGCTATTTGCCTATCAGACTTATCTATTTTTAATCTATCTCTGTACTAGAGTACGATGTTGTTTCTTTTTTCATGGGGAAAAATGCAGAGATTCATTTTATTCAATCATTCGAATGATACATAATTAATAATTTATTCAGGAAAACTGAAATAAAGAGCTTAACGATAAAAGTTAAGATAGATAACAAAACTTCAAAATAGAAGTAGATAAGACAATAGAACCTGTAAAAGACGATAAGGCCGACAAACATCCAAGGAGGTCTGTTCCTCCCAACCTGCTCCAGAAGAAGCAGCTCAACAACTAACTTCTAATGAACCCCCAAGCCTGATTACTGATCCAGTAAGTGGGTGGAATTTGTGTAGAAGCAAGGCACTCAAAAATACCTTCTCCACTCGGTATCAACCTCCTGAAAAATGCCTTCTCTACTCAGCATCAACCTCCTGAACTCAATAAGAGTTTGGCAGACTCACAACATGATCAACAACAACATATCCCCTCATCAAATCTCTTGGGTGCAAACATAGCAAAACCCCAAGGTAAATTTCCTTGTCAGGAAAAATGATGAACCTTAGTTCAATATTTGATGGCTATTATATAGACTGCCTAGGTCTTTTAGTGGTTAGTTTGGAATAAATGAGCCTCAAGCTCCAGTCCCATCTTTCAGGGCACTATGACCACATTTCAAGGGAGTTGTCCCATACCAATAGCTAGTTAATTGCATCATGATGCTGCCACTTGTCCATTGCCTTCTACCCTAGATTCCATTCCACCTATTGGATCAGTAACCACTCTTTCAACAGTCCTCTTAGGTGTTTGTCTCCTATTTTATTTATTAAATAATAATATATTGTGCAAATTACAGTCATCCTTGGACACCTATCCAATATAAACTTTACAATAAAAGTTATCATAATGTTTCTAACACAAAATGTTTTCCAGATTAAAGGGTATGTTACAAGCACCCCCTCTTAAGCTCAACATCATCCTCGATGTTGCTTATTCATAATCAAGTTCTTCATGCAACAGAACTGGATATGCTACCCGCATATTACTTTCCAGTTCCCAAGTAGCTTCATTAGGGCTAAGGTGCTTCCATTGCACCTTTACGTGCCCTATGGTGTGATTCCAAAGCATAATTTCCCTCCGGTCTAGAATACAGTCTGGTTCCACCTAAAAATATCCTTCGGGTTCCACCTGTATGTCATTCCAATTCAGCACATGAGTAGCATCGTGCACATACTTCTTTAAAACAGAAACATGAAAAGCATTGTGGATTTTTAAATTGTATGGCAATGCCAATTGATATGTAACAGCTCCTATCCTTGATAGGATTTCAAATGGTCCACAATACCTTGGTGCTAATTTACCACAACTCCCAAGCTTCAAAGAAATTTTCTTGGGCTTTACCTTTATGAAAAGATGGTCTCCTACCTAAAATTCTCTTTCTGTGCATTTTAAATCAGCATAGCTTTTCTGCCGATCTTGGGCAACGTTTAAGTTACCTTGAACTTGTTTCACGATTAGCTCCATTTCTTTCAATAGATCTGGTCCTAACATCAATCTGTCTATAGGATTATCCCACGAAATTAGAGTACAACATTTTCTTCCATACAAAATTTCAAATGGACTTAACTTAGCAGATGCATGATAATTATTATTGTAGGCAAATTCTGCTAAGTGCAAGTAATCTTCCCACTTAGATGGCTGATCTTTGACATATAATCTTAACATATTTTCCAAAATCTGATTTACTCTTTCTGTTTGACCATCAGTTTGTGGATGGAAATAAGTGTTGAAATTCAATTTAGTATTTAATCCTTTAAACAGTGCTATCCAAAAGTTACTAGTGAATTTAGAGTCTCGGTCTGAAATAATTACCTTTGAAATTCCATGCAAGCGAAAAATTTGCTTCATGAAAATATCTGCAATGTTAGAAGCCTTGAAATTAGTTTTAATAGGAATAAAATGAGCAGCTTTGCTAAGTTTATCAACAACAACCATAATTGAGTAATTTTGCCTCTGATTTTTAGGCAAACTTGTAATAAAGTCAATGCTTATGATCTCCCATTTCCATTCTGGAATTTGTAAGGGCTGCAATAGCCCAGCTGGATGTTGGTGTTCAGATTTGATAGTCTGACACTCAAAACATCTAGCTATATATTCAACAACTTCACTTTTCATGTTGGGCCAAAAGTACTCCTTTCTTAACATAGTTATCATTTTCTGATAACTGGGATGCCCTGAATAAGGACTCTTGTCAACTACATCTAAAATCAACAACTTAACCTTTGAAAAATTAGGCACAGAAATTCTGTTTTTGTAAGTTAAGAATCCTTTTTCATTAATACTATAATCTATTATAACATTTTCAGATGAATTTTCAGCCACTTTATCATGTAATTTTCGTCTTGCTTAATTCCTTCTTCGATCTGATTTTCCAGATTAGTTTTAAAAGTACTGATTGCTGGCACAAAACTTAATCTAGCGTTTCTGCTCAACGCTTCAGCAACCTTATTTTCCTTTCCATTAATGTGATGGATCTCAAAATCGTACTCACTAAGGAAAGCTAACCACCTAGCTTGCCTTGCGTTAAGATTTGTTTGATCTAGTAAATACTTTAACCCCTTATTATCAGTCATTAAAATGAATTTTCTTCCGATCAAGTGATGGCACCACATCTTTAAAGCATGTATCACAGCTGCCAACTCAAGATCATACGTTGCATAATTATTTTCATGTATTTTTAAATTCCTTGACTCAAAAGCAATTGCATGACCTTCTTGACTTAAGACCCCTCCAAGTCCTTCATTGCATGCATCCGTGCATATGACGAAATCCTTATTAGGATCTGCAATTTTTAAAATGGGTGCAGTAGTTAACAATTATTTTAACTTATTAAAGTTGTCTTGACACTTTTGATCCCATATGAATTTCTTCCCTTTCTTCTGCAAAGAAGTGATGGGGTTAGAAATTCTAGAGAACCCTTCAATAAACTTTCTATAATACCTCGTTATTCCAATGAATGACCGTACATCAGTTACATATTTAGGGACAGGCCATTCATTTATTGCTTTTATCTTATCAGGATCAACATAAATACCATCTTTTGAAATTATATGACCCAAACACTGAATTTTATCTTTATAGAAATCACACTTACTGAACTTGGCGTAAAGCTGGTGATCTCTAAGTACTTGTAAAATGATTTTTAAATGTTCATCATGCTATTCTTTAGTCTTTGAGTAAACCAGGATATCATCAATGAATACCACTACAAAATTATCCAAATATTTATGCAGAACGTTGTTCATTAAACACATGAACACTGCTGGTGCGTTAGTCATCCCAAAAGGCATAACTACGAACTCGTAGTGTCCATAACACGTTCTGAATGTAGTTTTGAATATGTCCTCGTCTTTTATCTGGACTTGATGATAACCCGACCTTAGATCAATTTTATTGAATATATTTGCTCCGCACACTTGATCAAATATATCATCTATGCGGGGTAAGGGATAACGGTTCTTAATTGTCATTTTATTAAGCTAACGGTAGTCAATGCACAAATGCATGGTACCCGGCTTTCTTCTTAACAAATATTACTGGTGCTCCCCAATGGGACACATTGGGCCGTATGTAGTTTTTATCTATTAATTCTTTCAGCTGAGACTTTAATTCATTTAACTCCAGAATATTCATCCTATAAGGGGCCTTTGAGTTTGGTACCCGCACCGGGTACTAATTCAATGGTGAAGTCAAGTTCTCTTTTCGGAGGTAATCCTGGAATTTCTTCTGGAAATACATCAGAAAAGTCCCTAAGGATGGGAATATCCTCTAGTTTTAACTTGTCTTCTGTCATGTCCCAAATTTGGTATTGGGTCACAATGGCCTAATCACATTGGCTCTATTCATTAGAGTTTGTCAAATTGATGCTAAAGGTCAAATAATTTCCAAGGAGGAAAATTACTAGTTTCCTAGGTTTGGGGTGGAAGCTTTGGGATTTGGAATAATGGGGATAATAAATGATGTTTGAACATTAGAATGGAATAAATATTTAATAAAGGAGATAAATAAATATATACAAGTGAAAATCAAAGTGGCATTTCATGATGAAGACACATGGAGGAAGTGGGACCCACATATGGCTAGATTTCCCCACTACATTTGGCATCATTCTCTCACCAATTCGAATTCAAGGTGAATGGTAACATACTTGGGGGAGTCCAAAAGATATTATTCATTGCATGACTCATCCAAGGTCGAAATATAGAGGAAGAGTAACTCCCATGGAAGAGGAAGAGGCAATTTGGAGCTAGTGAGACACTTGGGCTAGATTCCCTAGTTCTATGACAACAATGATGAAGATGCTATGACACCTATGACACAAATCAGACCTGAAGGCTGAAATATGACATATATGACATGTCAGGGCTAAAAATAGACTCCAAGAGGGCGCTCAAGGGTGTTAGGGCAGCTAAGATGCTTCCAAATGTGATTTGGTGGAAGTGGGAGACTAGGAATTGTTGTACAAGTGGCGTTCTTTGGAATCTCTTCCCAACTTGAGTTGGCATGAGTCTCTTGGAAGGAATTCGACCCATGGAGGACATTAGAAGTTTATAAATGTCAATAAAAAAGAATGAAACCAGCTTTTGATCATTTGTAGAATTTGCAATTGCATTTGTGAAGAGGGAGAGCTAGTGGATGACTAGTTTCTTGCCTTAGCCAATTTCGAGGGTGAAAGATTCCCATCCAAGTTGGTAATTGGAAAGGCCATTCAGAACTTTCATTTGGAGCTTTAATGGAGTCTTTATTTGTAGGTGTAATCTACAGGGTAGCTCATGGTTTCTTCTATTGCATCTCACTCCTTCAACCATTTCCAGTTTTGATGGCATATTCTTGATCCTTGAGGGAGGTTGTTTTTGGTTAGCTATTGTACTCTTTGGGGAAGATTTTAATGCACCATTTCTTTTGTAATATGAAGTAAATACTCTGTTCTTCATCTCCAAAACGTTTCAGGTCGAAATTCCAAGTAGAAATGTATAAATCTCATTTTTAATGGAAGAACAATGCCATTTCCCCACTACCTTGTTGTGAGCCAATGTATTGATGATGATTTCGAATGAATGGATGATTCTTTGATATATTTGTGGTCAATATAATTCCATGGATGTCTTCTACAAGTTTCATGTACTTTACTTGAGCATTTGAAGCATTTTTACTCAGTTTAGTTGTATTGGGAGGTGAAATAGTGCCATTTCCCCAAGGGTCGAATTGGGGATTTTTGCAGTTGAATGGGAGAGGGTGAGAACAGTTGTAATAAACCATTAATGGTGCATATGAGACCTTAATAACATACTTAACACATTACATACCTATGTTCATAAATTTGAGTGGGTTTGGAGGCATTTGGGAAGCCATTTTCAGTACTTACCTTAGGGGGATTTGAACCCCAAATTACTAGTAAAATTGCATACTTGGTCCAGAATCTTAAGAGAGTTTTCAGAGGTCTTTTGGTGGCCATATATCATCCCTGAACATAATATTCAAGTCCTAATATCATTAATACACCTTCCTTGAATATTTGAAGGCATTTTGAGTCAATTTGAGACCTAGAGACCAATACTAGTCAAAGGGAAATCACTAGTAAAGTTACCTACATTGACCAGAATTGAAAGAGGATTTGCAGAAGTATTTTAAAGGTCCAAAGGAATCCTTGAAACAAATATTTATGTTCTAATATCATTCATATACTTTCTCAGAAGATTTGGGATCATTTGGGGCAAATTTGGGACCTGGAGATCAAAACTAGTCAAAGGTCGAACTAGGGAAAAAAAGTGGAAAATTGCCATTTTAATAAAATTCCTAACAAGGGACATTACAGTGGTATCAGAGCATGGTCTTGGCACCTGATGTGGTAGAACATTAATGAATACCAAGAGTCAAATAAATAAGCCACCACCCTTAGAAACTGAAACTGGATGTACTTTGGTGAAAGGGAAGAAGTAGGAGAAGAAGTGCATTCATTGGTCACCATGAGTAAGGATGAGAAAGGAACCTTAAAGGAGAATGAGGAGTTTAGGAAATTACTTGAACCATCCTTTGAAGACAAGTGGAGACAATACTTTCAAGAGTTCAGATTGTTGCTTAGTGGAATTGGAAGCAACTCGAAAAAAGTAATGAGCAATGGTTATCTTTTCAAGGAAAAGGATGAAACAATTTATGCCACAAAAGAGGAACCTAATGTAATTGTGGAACATGACGTACATATTGATATGCAGGTTCTTGAAGATACTACACTAAAACAAGAAGAAGGACAAGCACTTGTCCTTGTTCAAAGGGATTATGAGTTGCCTCATGGAGAGAGTTGCAAAGCCTTGGAAGAGGTACATAATCTCACAATAGTTGGACCAACCAATTATGGAGAAGATGAATTAAATATTTCAATGGGTAAGAGTTGTAAAGAATTAAATTTGGTTCATAATTCCTCACCCCACACTTCTTTTCCAGCCACATCACTTTGGGATGAAAATTGGGTGAAAGGTTTTTTCCTAGTGGTGCCACATGAGGGGTATGAAACTCCTACCTCTCCTTTTGATGATGACATGAATAGAGCACCTCATTATTTAGAATTGCAGCAGCATATTGCTTTACCTTATGATGATACATATCCTCATGGATGTATGGATGAGACTTCTTTGAGTCCTTTGAATTCTCCTTGTTTTTCCTGCTCATTATTTGGTTCAGATTTTAGTGGAGATTCTTCATTCACTTCTTGGATGAAAGAATGCATGGCTAAATATTTTGATGCATATCACATTCTCTTGGAGAAACACTATTGGACATGGGATCCTCACCTATGTCATTGGAGCAGATTTGATGGGTCACTTGAAGATTGTATGCACTTGGAAAATGGTGGTCTACATGCTTGGAGGTATAAGCACTTTCATGACTCTTTGATGAAGCATCTCCTTTATGTACATTTTCATTATGTTGTTATGTACTTTGATGATATATATTTTGTACTCATGATGTTTGGAAGAGTGCATACAAGAAAATGGGATCCAGGAATCCTCTTATCTGATGGTATGGGTTGGAGAGCACTTTTAATTGTTGGGGTGCAATACAAGCAATGGGACCCTGAAATAATTTTTATCTCATTGGTTTCATATTTTTTGGGGAAGCAAGCAGTATGGGAGATGGATTCCCCACTTAATAAAGTGATTTTAATCAAAGTAGTTCAGCAGCAAGCATGGTGGTTCCTCTCTAAAATCTTCATGGAAACTCAAAGACTCAAGGTTGGGCAATTCAATGGCAACTTCAAAGAATTATACAGAAAGCAGGTTCTTCAACACCCACATTTAAAATTGCTTGAGGACAAGCAATATTGGGAAGGGAGGATTTGTCATGTCCCAAATTTGGTATTGGGTCACAATGGCCTAATCACATTGGCTCTATTCATTAGAGTTTGTCAAATTGATGCTAAAGGTCAAATAATTGCCAAGGAGGAAAATTACTAGTTTCCTAGGTTTGGGGTGGAAGCTTTGGGATTTGGAATAATGGGGATAATAAATGATGTTTGAACATTAGAATGGAATAAATATTTAATAAAGGAGATAAATAAATATATACAAGTGAAAATCAAAGTGGAATTTCATGATGAAGACACATGGAGGAAGTGGGACCCACATATGGCTAGATTTCCCCACTACATTTGGCATCATTCTCTCACCAATTCGAATTCAAGGTGAATGGTAACATACTTGGGGGAGTCCAAAAGGTATTATTCATTGCATGACTCATCCAAGGTCGAAATATAGAGGAAGAGTAACTGCCATGGAAGAGGAAGAGGCAATTTGGAGCTAGTGAGACACTTGGGCTAGATTCCCTAGCTCTATGACAACAATGATGAAGATGCTATGACACCTATGAAACAAATCAGACCTGAAGGATGACATATGACATATATGACATGTCAGGGCTAAAACTAGACTCCAAGAGGGTGCTCAAGGGTGTTAGGGCAGCTAAGATGCTTCCACATGTGATTTGGTGGAAGTGGGAGACTAGGAATTGTTGTACAAGTGGCGTTCTTTGGAATCTCTTCCCAACTTGAGTTGGCATGAGTCTCTTGGAAGGAATTCGACCCATGGAGGAAATTAGATGTTTATAAATGTCAATAACAAAGAATGAAACCAGCTTTTGATCATTTGTAGAATTTGCAATTGCATTTGTGAAGAGGGAGAGCTAGTGGATGACTAGTTTCTTGCCTTAGCCAATTTCGAGGGTGAAAGATTCCCATCCAAGTTGGTAATTGGAAAGGCCATTCAGACCTTTCATTTGGAGCTTTAATGGAGTATTTATTTTCAGGTGTAATATACAGGGCAGCTCATGGTTTCTTCTATTGCAGCTCACTCCTTCAACCATTTCCAGTTTTGATGGCATATTCTTGATCCTTGAGGGAGGTTGTTTTTGGTGAGCTATTGTACTCTTTGGGGAAGATTTTAATGCCCCATTTCTTTTGTAATATGAATTAAATACTCTTTTCTTCATCTCCAAAAAGTTTCAGGTCTAAATTCCAAGTAGAAATGTATAAATCTCATTTTTAATGGAAGAACAATGCCATTTCCCCACTACCTTGTTGTGAGCCAATGTATTGATGATGATTTCGAATGAATGGATGATTCTCTGATATATTTGTGGTCAATATAATTCCATGGATGTCTTATACAAGTTTCATGTACTGTACTTGAGCATTTGAAGCATTTTTACTCAGTTTAGTTGTATTGGGAGGTGAACTAGTGCCATTTCCCCAAGGGTCGAATTGGGGATTTTTGCAGTTGAATGGGAGAGGGTGAGAACAGTTGTAATAAACCATTAATGGTGCATATGAGACCTTAATAACATACTTAAAACATTACATACCTCTGTTCATAAATTTGAGTGGGTTTGGAGGCATTTGGGAAGCCATTTTCAGTACTTACCTCAGGGGGATTTGAACCCCAAATTACTAGTAAAATTGCATACTTGGTCCAGAATCTTAAGAGAGTTTTCAGAGGTATTTTGGTGGCCATATATCATCCCTCAACATCATATTCAAGTCCTAATATCATTAATACACCTTCCTTGAATATTTGAAGGCATTTTGAGTCAGTTTGAGACCTAGAGACCAATACTAGTCAAAGGGAAATCACTAGTAAAGTTACCTACATTGACCAGAATTGAAAGAGGATTTGCAGAAGTATTTTAAAGGTCCAAAGGAATCCCTGAAACAAATATTTATGTTCTAATATCATTCATATACTTTCTCAGAAGATTTGGGATCATTTGGGGCAAATTTGGGACCTGGAGATCAAAACTAGTCAAAGGTCGAACTAGGGAAAAAAAGTGGAAAATTGCCATTTTAATAAAATTCCTAACAAGGGACATTACATCTTCTTTAGATGTACATTCATCATTAAAAACATTAACAGCAAACAATTTACAACCTTTTCTAGCAGTTCTCTTCACTTGTAAGGCAGAAATCTGCCTTACTGAAATCTGCCTATGAATTCCTTTCACTGTTTCTGGATTTCCTTCATTATTTATACAAGTAAAAGATTTATCATAACAATTCAATATAACTCTATGCTGTTCGATCCAATCCATGCCAATTAACAAATCATATGAACCTAAGGGTAAAACATTCAGATTAACTTGCGTTTTCAGCTGATTTAAAAATACTTCACAATTCTGAACATAATCTTTAACCTTTCTTTTAGTTCCTGTTGAAAGCTGAACTAACCATGCATTATCAAATTTTTCTGTTCTTATCTTGCAACGGTTTACTAGAGTAGGTGAAATATAACTCAGATTTGCACCAGGATCTATCAAAATAGAAATAGACTCATTTTGTATCATACCTTCAATTTCGACCATGGATGTTTGATGGTACACTTGACGGTTCTCCAATGCTGCATTTATATTGGGCATTTCTCTTGCGATATCTCCAACTGTAGGTTCTGCTTGCATAGTATATATGTTGTTGGATGTCCTCTTATTGCGTGGACAATTTGCTCTCTTGTGTGGTCCGCCACATTCATAGAACTTTATGGGTCCTTTCCGTTCAGCATACCTGTTGTTATTGTTATTATTATTATTGCTGTGATTATTAGGTACATTTCTTGCAGTAGTAGTGTTCTGAGGTGTATTATTCCAATAATTATTAGGAAAATTTCTGTTATTAAAATTTTTCTTAAAATCTCCAGCATTTTGATTAAAATTCTTCTTTTTATAGTCATACTAATTAGTTTTACTGTTCTTCCTGCTAGTTGCTCCTTCTCTTTTTCTGTTTTGGTAAAAAAAAAAAATTTCCTTTCTCATGGCCTCTTCCAAAGTGGAAGGATTATCATACTCAATACGATCTTTTATATTAAATGGTAAACAACTGGGAAACCTTTGCACTTTAGGCTTTTCCTCAACCATGTAGGGTATGTACCTCAGTAAGATAAGAAACTTGCTGCACAGTTCTTTCATGTTCATTGTACCCAACTTTAGGTCGTAAAACTCCTTTGATTTATCCTCAAAATACTGTTCAGACAAGAACTTCTTTTTAAACAAACTTTTAAACATAGTCCAAGTTACTTCTTTTTCTTTTATACTCTTGATTCTTTTAAGATCCCACCACCAGATATCTGCCTTTCCGGTCAGATTGTAAATAGCCATCTTGTCTTTTAGTTGAGAAGAGTAGTCATAAATATTAAAGTACTTTTCATTCCAGACAGCCAAGCTTCTGCTGTCTCACTCTTCTCACTTTCGCCATTAAAAGTAGGTGGCTTAATCTTTTTAAATTCACCGTTAATCTGTTCATGATGCTTATGTTTTCTCTTTTTTGAGCAGCACTCACTGTTACTGCTGTCATAATTTACATCATCGTTACCTGAATCGGACTTAGAAGATGAGTAATTGTTCCTTTTATTGTTTCTTGTTTTCTTATGGTTATGTTGGTGGGACATTATTTCAGAATCAGCTCTAAATTCTGATTTTCTGCCTCTTTCTTCACTGTGATAGTTTTCTTTTAAATTCTATTGTAATTCTTCCTGTGCCTTAAGAATCCGTTCATTTTCTTCTTTAACAAATTTTAACTCATATTTTAAATCCTGCATGGTGCGTAAAATTTCAAAAGACTGGTTGTTTAACTCAACATAAATTCCTTCATTGTTATTATGATTAATTCATTCATTACGAGGAGATCTGTCCTCTGATGATTCCTCTGGTATTTCCATACCTGCAATTAAAGGTTAATCTGTTCTGTGCAAAAATAAAATTAAAATACAAACGTTAGTAACATAAACTTTCTAATTTATTTTTCTATTTGCGCTCATGAGCCTCATTCAGGCCTAGAGTTTGAATTTGCGCTTTGATACCACATGTAACATCCCGGAAAATCACAAAAATTTAAAACTTTTCTACGTGACAATAAATGCTATTTAATAGATGCGAAAATGGAACAATGTATGAAATGTTATCTTGTTGTCTTTAATGCCTGCTAGTTGATTAAGTAAGGATTTACAACAAACAGATTTCTGCTTAAGTCTTGATGTTAACCATATTTAGTTGTGCTGTTACACATCTCTGCTATTGTTATTTATAAATGTTAGAACAACTGTTTGACTAATGTAATTTTTTTTGATTGATGAAGGGGTCCTTCGAACGCCCTGAGGCTTACTTAGCATTTGTGCTAAAGCATGTGAATTCGTACTTGTGACAGATTGACAGGTAAGAGATTAAAGTTGCAACACGTAATCAACAGTTTATCCAAGAAGATCTATAATGTTCGTATCGCAGTGTTGTACCCAGATTTATTTGTTTTCCGTCATGTTTTCTGTATGTAACAGCCTACCTTCTATCTTCGTGGTAATCCATAGAGATTCTAAGTACAACTATTTGTTAACTGGTTATATGACTGGTGATAATAGTATTAGTCTGAAATGTTTATCCTTCATCGTACATCGTAAGGTGTGTAAGTGTATGTCTGAAATCGTTCATAATGTATGTCTCTATGGTTTGTTTTAAAGTGTTTACAACATTACCATCTAATGCTTGCAAGAATAGAATTTGTTGACATTTTTAACCACTATCACATTTATATAAAGTGAGTAGTGTGTCTTGTAATACCCTAAGTGGTACTTACATGATATTATATGCACATTATGACTTCTATTTGTAAACTCCACTCTTTAATTCTTAATGATTACTTTGCAAATAATTTGTGTTATGTGTAAACCCTATTATCTATGTGCAACAATGTGCATCGTGTAGTAATGTGTTAATATGAACACCATCGGATACTATGCTATCTATTTGATAACATGCAACATGCAATTAGATACAAGTTATTACAAACTATGTACAAGCATTATGGATTAAATGCAAAGTATTGAAATTCTAACCAAGTATTATATTGGTGTGTGTAATTTCGTGGTCTAACATATAGTCTTGGTGAGAACTATATTGAATTATATGCATTCTACGTGGCCTATGTAAATACCTCCAACCCTTAACTAATTTTTACAAGGGTGACAAGTCCTGATCTTACCATAATCGTATCCCTATTGCATTAACTCTTTGATGTGAACGTTAATGTGCATTATGGGTTGGCAAGTGCAACCGTAACTTCTGCATTGAATGCACCTAGCTAACGAGTTTAGTGGAATTCCAATGTGGATGGAACCGTAGGCTTGGTTTACGTGCTAGCTTCATGTTGTAACAATTGAGTGCTGAGTTGTAACATGACACAAGTTAAAAGCTGCCGAGCTGGCTCCTTCGTGTTATTTGGTAGTGATGGCTCAATTAATGCGATGGATAGTGTGTAAGTTTTGTAAACTTCGCCATAGATCTCCACCGTCGATCTAATGAGGTTTTCAAAGTGTTGGTTAAACCCTACTTGGAATTTGGAATATCGTGTTTATTGTGAACTTCTTGTTGGATGGTCGTGGCTCTGCAATAGCCGACAGGCCGAGGGTTTGTAGGTCTTTCGGTTGAGCAAAAGAGTTGTGAGGCCAGGGTTTTGAACCCGTGACCTGTGAGGATTAAAGAGCCGAACTCTCAGTCTTTGTTACAGTAGAAATTTGTCGAGGTTTATAGCTAGCAATGTTTCTTTTATGTGTAACCATCAAACCTGTTGTGGATTTGTTTAAGATTGAAAATGAAGGAGAAAATCAACCATCTGCCATGGTTTTTTTGGGTCTCGGCATTGCTTAGTTTTATTTGGAAGATGGTGGCTTGTGTTAGGTTTGAATGTGCTTTGGCGTTTGGTAATAAGTGATAACCAAACTGTTGCGCTTGTCTGGCGATTGCTGCTACTGTTTGGCCAACTGATTCGAAGGTAATGTACTCCAAGACTTTCCCTGTAGCATTTTATATTTGACATTTGAAATAGCAGTTATTGGTTTTTCTAAAACTGAGTTTTATTTCTTTGTATGATAAATGTTTAACCACCATGTTAATATGGTTGTTTACAGGGTAACGTATCATGAGTATTCTCCTGTTTTGGAATCGTTGGTTGGCTGCAGCTATCCCCAACCGGTAAGCCTCGGCATTGTCTTGAGACTCTGTGTAGATGAGATGGCCGACTGTTTAAAATTCTGTCTGTTGTGTTTTTAACTCGAATAGATTGTAAATAGGTTTTGTAAACCCTTTTCTTTTCTTTAAAAGCTTGGGGAGGTTTGTACCTCAACCCAAAGGCAATGCCGTAAGGAAATGTAAATTCTGTTTGTTAAAATTGAGCTCTGTCGAGTTGGAAGAATGTTTTAAACTTCTCGAGTTGCAATCGTCAAGGTTTTCATCGTCTTGGAATTGACCCATGAATACATCCTAAAGTTCTTTGTCGATGTAAAGAATGTGTTTAGGGTTTTAGTTATGGGTTTCGAACTTGGCAACTTCCTTTGTTTTGAGAGAGTCTTTCAGACTCTGTTGAGATAATAATACACTATATTTTTGCCAATCTTTAAATGGCCGTAACTATTTTGTGTTTGTACTATTGGGGCTTGGCTTGTGTATGAAACTGGTTACTTGTTGAGTCAAGAAATAGAAATAAATTGTATTTTAAACAGTTTGTATGTAATGGCAATGTTTGTGTAGGCTAGTTTATAACAGTGCCTTTGCTTTAGTTCTTCGTTCTGGACTGTAAGTATAATAATGTTTCTAAAAGTAATTTGTATGTAAGTATGTGTGAATGAAAGCACTGCTACTATTTATTAAGTCGATGGTTTGTAAATATGTAATAGGTTTCAGCCAATGCCTCCATTTCAACTGTGTTAATGTTTAAGTAATACAACTATGAACCTGTCAAGATTTAGGGTCTAGGTAAGTTTAAAATGTATGGAGTAATGATGGCTGTTGATATGTTTATATATCAATAAAATTTGTGCATTCTGTTTGACTTAGCTCCTACAGTTATATATTCTTTTAAACCTTGGAGATGATGTTTTAAATCTATCTATTCGATCTATAGTAACGATGTTTGAAATTGAAATGTTCACTATAAGTAGTGATTGATAACTCTGTTTATGGTTTTGGCATAAATAACAAATGCCTTAATCTTCACTGTGTGAATATGATATAAATAAATGTATGATTGTGAGCATGACATAAAAGAAAATACTTGATGTTTGTAGAAGAATATCATTTTGCTATAAATTGAAAATAAATCTTTATTTATCCTAGTGTAAACTAGAACATCTTAACTGCTGAGTATGGATAAAATAATCCTATATTGTTAGAATAGAAATATAATTACTTTGAAAACAGAGATAATTATAAACATCAATATTGTATATAAACTTATGAGTACATCTAACTAGAAATAATTAATCATTAAAGTACTGAAATGTAAATGCAGGAATTAAATAGGAAGTAGAAACTTGAGAAATTATAACAATTAAATCTTCTCATTCACTTGGCTATTTGCTTATCAGAATTATCTATTTTTAATCTATCTCTGTAATAGAGTACGATGTTGTTTCTTTTTGCATGGGGAAAAATGCAGAGATTCATTTTATTTAATCATTCGAATGATACAAAATTAATAATTTCTTCAGGAAAACTGAAATAAAGAACTTAACAGTAAAAGTTAAGATAGATAACATAACTTAAAAATAAAAGTAGATAAGACAATAGAACCTGTAAAAGACAATAAGGCTGACAAACATCCAAGGAGGCCTGTTCCTCCCAACCTACTCCAGAAGAAGCAGCTCAACTACTGACTTCTAATGAACCCCCGAGCCTGATTAATGATCCAATAAGTGGGTGGAATCTGTGTAGAAGCAAGGCACTCAAAAATACCTTCTCCACTTGGTATCAACCTCCTGAAAAATGCCTTCTCCACTCAGCATCAACCTCCTAAACTCAATAAGAGTTTGGAAGACTCACAACATGATCAACAACAGCATATCCCCTCATCAAATCTCTTGGGTGCAAACACAGCAAAACCCCAAGGTAAATTTCCTCGTCAGGAAAAATGATGAACCTCAGTTCAATATTTGATGGCTATTATATAGACTACCTAGGTATTTTAGTGGCTAGTTTGGAATAAATGAGCCTCAAGCTCCAGTCCCATGTTTCATGGCACTATGACCACATTTCAAGGGAGTTGTCCCATACCAACAGCTAGTTAGTTGCATCATGATGCTGCCACTTGTCCATTGCCTTCTACCCCAGATTCCATTCCACCTAGTGGATCAGTAACCACTCTTTCAACAGTCCTCTTAGGTGTTTGTCTCCTATTTTATTTATTAAATAATAATATATTGTGCAAATTACAGTCATCCTTGGACACCTGTCCAATATAAACTTTACAATAAAATTTATCATAATGTTTCTAACACAAAATGTTTTCCAGCTTAAAGGGTATGTTACATTATTTTTGTACCCATTTGGATTTAGGAAATATCCAAGATACTTAAAGCCCTCCTCCAGTTGATAAAAATTATATGGCAATAACCCCTTGTAATCATCAATGTTTTTTCCATCAATCCTGTAATGATATATGCTTGATTTTTTATTACTCGGTAGCATCCCAGATGCTGCACAAAAGGTTCCAATAATTGTTTTATAATGCATCCATTCCTCCCCTGAGTCAAGACCTACTAGAAGCACATCGTCAACGAATAACAGGTGAGTTAGAGATAAATCAGAAGAGTGCGTAATACGAAGTTGATATTTCCAACTTCCTTTTCAACCCCAATCATTTTGCTTAGCCCTTCAATGATTAATAGGAATAATAGGGGGGACAATGGGAATCCTTGCCTAAATCCTCTGGCCATCCGGAAGAAATCAGAAGGGGCGCCATTGACCAAAACTACAATGCTTGCAGTAGAAACACATGCCATGATCCAACGAAGAAATAATGGCAGAATGCCAATCTGAATTAGAATCAAATGCAGGAAAACCCACTCTACCCTGTTGTAAGCTTTTTCAAGATCCATCTTAAGCATCATAGCTTTCAATTTTTTCACCTTGACTGTATGAATGATTTCCTGAGTTATGCCAATGGCATCTAATATTTGTCTATCCTTCAAGAAACCAAATTGCTCGTTGGAAATACATTTGGACAGGATCGGCTTCAGTCTGACAGAGATGATTTTGGAGATTAATTTGTATGCTAGGTTGCATAGCGCAATAGGCCAAAAATCACCAAATGTAGTCGGTTTACTCTTCTTCGGGATTAGGGTAAAGAAAGTAGCATTGAGACCTCCAAAGATATATCCTTCTTTTAGAGAGTACTCCACCATTTTTAATAATTCTTCTCCCATAACATCAAAAAACTGTATGAAAATCTCAACAGTCCAGCCGTCCGGCCCAGGGATTTTGTCCTTGGCAAACCCTTTTAAAGTTTCTTCAATTTCCTGCAGATTGACTTCCTTCACAAGTTCCTGCGTCTCATGTTGTTCAACAAATACTGGGAACTGTCTAGCCACATTGATATGAGTAAGAAGATCACTCTCTCCTGGATCCGATTTTTTTTTTTCCAAAATAACCCATAGCAACATTGTGGAGCTCCTCTTGGCCATGAATATTATTCCCATCATTATCTAAGAGTTCCCGATGGCATTGGATTTCCTCCTCTGCGAAGCATATGAATGGAAAAAATGTGTTTTTATCCCCTAGGCCTATCCAAGTAGCCCTACTCTTAAGCCTCCATTCCATCTCTTCCTCGTTGAATAATTCCTCCTTCTTTTGCTCTAGCAACTTAACCTTCATGAAGACTTCTTTTTCCACTTCCCCATTGAAATTTGAAGAATGTAAATCTTGATTTTTTTTTTCTAAACCTTCGAGCTCCATCAAATCGGATTTGTGCTTGTTTTTGATCCAGCAAGTAACTACCTCCTTAAGCTTTTGAAGCTTCAGGACAATAGCATCCACAGGATTCAACATAGAACCATTGTCAAAATTGGACCAAAATTCCCTTATCATACTGCAGAAATCAACATTTTTATTCCATGAATAGTTGAACTTGAAAGGATAGTTTAGTTTATAGAGTGAATCATCAGAGAATTTGTTTTCCCCAATCCATGTACGGTGGCGTTCCTAACCATTCAGTAATCCAGCTTTCACAAGGAATTTGTCCAATATTTTGTGAATACCCTCACACCCCACCCTCCCATTTGTCCAAGAAGGAGAAGGAGTACCTGGGGTATCATCCACCAAATCATAAGAATCCAAAAAATGAGAAAAATACCTAGCCAACACATCCAATCTAGCCTGTGCCCCCCAGACTTCCTCCATGCCCCTGGTGAAGTTCAAATCTCTCGCAATAATCAAATTCTTGTTATTAAGTAGACTAGAGGAGCACAACGAAGACCAAAAAGGACCCGGGTCCTTATAAGGCCCATAAATGTTAAACACAGAGATTGGGACATGAAGAGACAAACAGTTCCCATCCAAAAAGATACCCCACTTGGTCTTAAAGGCATAGAAATTGAAATTTTTTGGGTTCCATCCTGCCAGAAGCAGTCCCAAAATTCCCAAAGAACTAGTGGCCACAAATTCCCACCCTGGGATAATGGTAGTAAGCTTAGAGATAGCACAATTTCCTTCACACATTGTTTCCTGCAATAGAATAATACTAGGACTAGTAGTTTTAATGAGATGGTATAAGGCCCTAGTCTTGGAAACCTTACCCAACCCTCTGACATTAAGAGTGAGAAAGATCATTTTTCAACCCCAGAATGAGGCATATTTGCTCCAAGGGCCTTGATAGATTCAGTAGAAAGAGAACCACCCATACCAATGTTGGAAACATCAATTCGGGTAGAAACCAGAATGTAGCAGTCAACCTCCGCAACCCTAGCAGAAACCCTAGGTTTCTGTCTACTTTTCCTAATAGTGACATTAAGGAAATGATCCGCAATCAGGGGCTTGACCGCCGAGTTGGAGGAAGGATTTTTTGAAAAGATAGTAAGCGGGGATAGTAATTCAGAGAAAAACCCTAATAGGACCTAGGGTAAGACCTATCGTAGCTTATGATGCTAAATTCATTTTAAAGCATGACTATAAAAAGAATCTATATTACCTTTTTGCATTAGAATTTGTTATGAAGCTCTCTATCCAAAGTTTGACATGGAATTTAGTTCTTATGTGCTTCATGATGCCTTAATAAATTCGTTAACCCTTTATTAATATTAATGTGTGACCATGATTAAAATCATATGGTCAAACTCATGTATTATTTGGCACTTATATGTTTTTACGTGTATGTGGCAGGGTGTTAACCTTGGCCACTATTTACATTATTAAAAATCTAAGTATGAAAAGACTTTGGTAAAAGATCACATGACCGTGAACCTTTGGAACTATACGATGTATAGTCTTTATGCACAATCTCGTAGTGGATCCTTCGCTAGCATGCTGGCAGGTGACTCTTTAATACCGTCTTAAATGAATTAGTAGTGGGAAGCCTAACTGGAAACCCGGTGGTAGTTGCTTCACGTGACCAACCTTGGGTTTTGGGATAAAACCTAACCGAGGATTTGAATGACTAACAAACCCTTCGAAAGTTCATTTCGGTCGTTCATTAAGAAAGGCAGGTAGTGGAGGCCGATAGCCTGCCGAAATGGTAGGGTTTGAAGGCTTCACACTATTTCAGGGTCTTCATTGCGGTTTGCACCATTTGAAAAGGACATTTGGTTGTAGACTCCTGCAAAATAGGTAATTCCATACTCACGGTGTAATGCATTCGTCATTTTAATCATCTTTTAATAACTTGTTACTAAAACCTGTTTACTGTTGTGCTGGTCGTGGAGTGACAGGGTTCCATCAATGCTGGGTTGCTACTACTTCCTGGAAACTACTCCACCGTGGCTTCCAATGATAAGCACTGGTAAGCCTTGGCATTTCTTTAAACAACTTGAGTCAAACTTTTGTTATGAAAAGGGAGATGGCAGTTGATGAAGTTAGACGGTACTGTGCTGAGATGAAAGTTTCTCCGGTGTTTAAATTTTAAGCAGTTTATTTTTATGTTTTTAAGCCGAATGGAATTTGTAACCATAAGGTTGGACCCATGAGCCTTGGTCTGTGTTGGATTCTCAATGTTGTTCGTTTTATACAGTTTTGTAAAGACCTTTTAAGCATTTAATAAAGAAATGGTTTTCAAGAATTTCAACGTATGGTTGATTTCCATCTAGGAGGATGTTCTCGACATTTTCGATATTTTTTAAATGAATAGATTGTGTTGCAAGTTGTAAATGCTTAGGGATACGCCCTGTTAAGATTCAATATGCTAAGATATATAAAATCAGTATTACATTCTATTTCACAACAATAGCATATACAGGATCACTGAAAGAACAACAAGCACAACATAAACACAAGAGACATATTTATCCTGGGAAACCCTCATGGGGTAGAAAACCCAACAAAGCTTCCTCAATATAGATGACCAACAAATACAAAGATGTAATCCCCAAACATGATCTCCTTCTCCTCCATTACAGATCTCTCTCTCTTCTATGCGCCAATCACAAGTGAGTGTGTGTGTTAAATGAGGAACACACCTCCTCTATTTATACACTACTTCACTTGTCTTTTAACCTTAACTAGGTCGGCCCCAACTTAACCACTCAACATAATGCTGACTGGGCCGACCCCATTAGGGGACTTAAACACCCCATACAATTGACTCTGGACCGACCCCACTAGGGAAGTCTAATAACCCAAGTTACCACATTCCGTTGGAGGAATAAACATCTCCGAATATACAATAAGATCTCTATGGAGGAATGAAACATCTCTGGAATATTATATTCTTAGAAGTTACAATATTTCAAAACTCCCCCTTAACAAGAAGGATATTATAACAACATCTACAGTAGCAAGGAATCATCAACTACATGATACATGATACATCTATAAATCATTGGAAGCTTTCTTTAATCATCATCGGTAACTCAAACAGTTACTTGAACATATTCAAGATCTTCAATACCAGAACATGAACATCTTCAGTACTGAGTCTTCATCTTCTGCAGCACTTGATCAGCTAAAGCAACATCATCATCTAGATCTCTCGATCAACAACCTCATCGTCTGGATCTTCCGATCAACATCATCATCATCTGGATCTCTCGATCAACAACCTCATCGTCTAGATCTTCCGATCAACAGCATCATCATCCAGATCTCTCAATCAACATCATCATCTGGATCTCTCGATCAACAACATCATCATTTGGATCTCCTGATCAACAGCATCATCTGGATATCTCGATCAGCATCATTTGGATCTCTCGATCAATAGCATCATCTGAATCTCTAGATCAACAGCCTCATCGTCTGGATCTCTCTATCAAAAACATCATCATCTAGATCTCTCGATCAACATCATCTGGATCTCTTGATCAACAACATCATCTGGATCTCTAGATCAACATCCTCATCATATGGATCTCTCTATAAACAACATCATCTGGATCTCTCTATAAACAACATCATCTGGATCTCTAGATCAACAGCCTCATCATCTGGATCTCTCTATCAACATCATCTGGATTCTCAATCAACAACATCATTTGGACCTCTAGATCAACAGCTTCATCGTCTGGATCTCTCTATCAACAACATCATCTGGATCTCTAGATCAACAACCTCATCGTCTAGATCTCTCTATCAACAACATCATTTAGATCTCTAGATCATCAACACCATAGCAGCATACCCTGCAACACACATGATCTATTTACGGGATGATAAATCCTTATCCTTTTAAGACACCATATCATGTCTAGGGACGATGTTTTCCACTCGTCATCTTAGACAGAGTCTAAGGACCACTTCTCGGAGACATATGTCTACGGATCAATTCAGGGACCGAGGTCCAGGGATGATACAATCCCTCTCGTCCACTAGGGACCACTTCTTGAAGACATCTGTCTATGGATCTATTCAGGGACCGAAGTCCATGGATGATACAATCCCTCTCGTTCACTAGGGACCACTTATAGAAGACATCTGTCTATGGATCTAGTCAGGGACCGAAGTCCAGGGATGATACAATCCCTCTCGTCCACTAGGGACCACTTCTCGAAGACATCTATCTACGTATCTATTTAGGGACCGAAGTCCATGGATGATACAATCCCTATCATCCACTAGGGACCACTTCTCGAAGACATCTATCTACGAATCTATTCAGGGACCGAAGTCTAGGGATGATACAATCCCTCTTGTCCACTAGGGACCACTTCTTGAAGACATTTGTCTACGGATCAATTCAGGGACTGGAGTTCGGGGATGACAAAATCCCCTCTCGTCCACTAGGGACCATTTCTTGGAGACATATATCTATGGATCAATTCAGGGACCTAAGTCCGAGGATGATACAATCCTTCTCATCCACTAGGGACCAATTCTCGAAGACATCTGTCTACGGATCTATTAAGGGACCGAAGTCCAGGGATGATATAATCCCTCTCGTCCACTAGGGACCACTTCTTGAAGACATCTCTCTACATATCTATTCAGGGACCGAACTCCAAGGATGATACAATCCCCTCTCGTCAATTTAGACCAAGTCTTAGTACCACTTATCAACCTTATCGTTGATATCATCGACCTCACCGTCGGGATAGGTAACCTCATCATCGACCTCATCATCGGAATCGGTAACCTCATCATCGATACATGTATCCTCATCATCAATACATGTATCCTCATCATCGATACACGTATCGACATCATCATTACAAGTATCCTCATCATCGATACAAGTATCCTCATCATCGATACAAGTATCCACATCATCGATACAACTATCCTCATCATCGATACAAGTATCCACAGTATCGATACAAGTATCCATATCATCGATACAGTATCCTCATCCATACCAGTATCCAAATATCATCATCGACCATATCACTCTGCCTTTCGAGGGGGGTCCTTTTGAACTACACTAAGCTTATCTCGGAAATACTCAAACTTTACTCGAGACATAGGTTTGGTCAATACATTAGCAACTTGTTTGTCAGTTCTCACATACTTGAGCTTTATAGCTCCTTTCTGCACCATATCCCATATATAGAAATATCGAATCTCTATCTGCTTTGACTTATAATGGAATACTGGATTCTCTGTCATCTTGATACAACTCTGGTTGTCACACAGGATCATGGTGGGGTCCATCTCCAAGTCAAACAATCATGATAACAATTTTCCAAAGCCATATCGCTTCATAACTAGCAAAGCAAGCAGCTATATATTCCGCTTCAGCTGTGCTGGAAGCCACACTAGAATGCTTCCTGCTAAACCACGAAATCGTGGCAAATCCCAGACAATAACATCCGCCCGATGTGCTCTTCTTGTCTGATACACTTCCTTCCCGATTAGTATCTGTGTACCCATACAATCTGAAGTCATGATCTCCAAGATAATATAGACCAAAGTCTATCGTACCCTCTAGGTACCTCATCGCATGATTTGCAGCTATCAGGTGAACATGCATGGGTTCCACTAGATACTGACTCAAGGTGTTCACAACAAAGCATATATCTGGCCTGGTATTTGTTAGATACATCAATGACCCAATAATCTGTCTGTACAGAGTCACATCCACTAACTATGATGAGTCATCAACTAATAGCTTCAAGTTGGAATCCATGGGAGTGGCCAAGGCCTTACATTCCAACATATCAAATCTTTTCAATATTTCCACAGCATACTTTCCTTGATTGAGAAAGATTCCTTTTGGGCCTTGCCATACTTCCATACCTAGGAAGTAATGCATCAATCCAAGATCTTTCATCTCAAATTCTGTAGCTAGTTTCTTCTTGCTTTCCATGATCTGTTTCTCATTCCCCGTCAGAAAGAAATCATCCACATATAGTAATAGTATGACAGGTTCATCATCCATAACGTTAAGGTTAGGATCAACTTTACTTTTGGTAAAGCCCAATCTTGTGAAGAAGCTATCAATTCTCCCATTGAGTGATCTTCTGCATATATATCCGTGCCATCTCCTATCAGATGGGTCTACTGATATGAGCCTCAAGATCATTCGAACTCTATGGTGAGTTCCTTCTTGCATCCATATAAGAATGTCATCTGTATATAGAAACCATCTTCAACCTTGTAGAAAAGGTTGAAATCCGCATCACCCATGGTGATCATTAAGCTCATCAAATGACTATCGATCCTGGGTACCCGTACAAAGCTTTCTTCAATTGAATCCTATGATTTTTCTCGATTCGTACTTCTTCTTCAATTACACCATTAAGAGAATGGTCTTATCTAGCCACTTGGAGCAAACATCTCGTCATGATCCTTTTCCTCTTTCTAAGAGAATCTTCTAGCCACGAGCCTTCTATATTACGTTTAATTTGTAAGTCTTCTTGTTGAACATCCATCACTTGTTCGGTGTTCATCATCCTTCTTTTGTAGATCATACCACATGATATTTCCTACAAATCAAAGTTAATTACATGATTAGTAATGCTTCATAATCATCAAATCATGTTGACATGATAACCTATTATGCATACTAGTAGTATATCGTTCAATGCTATATGAGTGCTTACACTATGCATGATATATTCTAGAAATACAAATATGCATACAACTATTACGAGCAATATCATTAACTATTCAGAGATTCAAATAACAACTCAAATACATATCTTTTATATTTGTGTGGTTGCCTCCCGCTTGAGCATCATTATATGTCTTTGAACTTCTATCCGTTCTGTACCACTATGCATGCTTAAGTGTGCACGAGTGTCATCCTCTTGATCTCATACATAGTCATACATTCATTAGTATAATCTCAATACTATCAAAAACATTATGCTTGTAAATAATCTTAAGTATGTATGGTCATGGTTATTTCATACACAGGTATACTTACCTAAGATCCTAACACAAATTAGGATTCTAACTTGATATAGGAAAACATACCTGGATTATCATGCTTGGTTATGTCTTAACATACCCAAACAATATCTTCCTTGTTCTCTTCAATGATTTAGAGACCTTGTGCAAGAACCTGTATATCTCATAAGTTAAGCATATTAGAACAAAGCCATACATACCTCGTAAGTAGAGCTTCTATGTGGTCAACGACTATGGATGAGTCTTTGTCTTCATGTCATCATGGTCATAGAACTTGATTTGTCTTTCTTGATGTACCTATATCTTGTTAGCAGACAACATCATCCTCATACAACACCACAGGTGCATTAGTACAATCATAAGTGTCATAACCCTAATCAATGAATGTATTCTATCATTCAAATGCATTCATAATTTTACTAAGGTGATCGGACAATCTAAAACTAATCATGATTGTACTAACCTCAATAATATAAAGACAAACATATTATGAACTTAATCATGAAACATATTTCAAAACATACCTGTATCTTCTCAAGTCATACCTATCAAGTAGTCTTCTCTATAAGGGTAAAAGCCTAACCATACGAGGTAGATCACTTTTAAACATCTTATATATGTTCATGGTGCTATGATGATAGAATATCAATGCCATTTAAACCTTCTTCATTGATTCCCTGTGAGTCTCCCAACATTGCTAGGGTTTCTTCTTACTTGGAAACCTTAATCTTCAATCTGCTTCCTCCCACAACATTATGATGGAGGATTATTATCTATGGTGAACGGATTCCAAATCCATTATAAAATTTTCCAATGTTGTATCAGGTGTCTCCAACATTGTATCAGGTCCTTCCATACCTAAAAACTGAAAACCCTAAGTGAGAGCTTCTTCCTCCTCTTCTTAGATTTCCTCCGTTGAGCCATTTCATATGTGCTGTATTGTTTCTAGTGTATATCTTCAATTTAGGATCTGAAGAGTCCGAAACTTCAGCCTATGGTAGCCTGACCTGTCATATTTACAACCCCATAGGTCTAAGATTTAATGGATACTCTGAGAGAGAGTTATGCCAAGTGTCACAACATGACCTATTTATTGGATGAAACAACATATCGAACTTGTACGGAGTACCACGTGTCACTGTTTCAACGTTGGCCTATGAAACCCGGACCAGAGAAACTACAGTCCATTCCCTAGCTGTCACTTTTTATGAAATTTCATTTGGAGCTTCCTAGACCGAGATATGACCTTTTTCCCTAGGTCACCTATTTAGGACTACATTCTGGAAGAGGCAGAAACACTAACTTGTATGGATCATATCTCACAAAGTACAACGAATCTAAGGATGAAATTCGGACACAAGGTACATGAACATTTCATCTTTGTCTTGTAGAAGCTTTAGATCCTAAACCTTCTCCAAAAAGTAGCTATAGCGAAAGTTCCACGATGACCAATTTTTGCTATACAAAACCCTAACTTTCAAATTGTCGCAAGTGAAGCAAGTGTCGTAAGTGCCATACATTGCATTCCTTAAGGCTAGCTATGATACCATGTTAAGATTCAATATGCTAAGATAAATAAAATCAGTATTACATTCCATTTCACAACAATATCATATATAGGATCACTGAAAGAACAACAAGCACAACATAAACACAAGAGACACAGATTTATCCTCGAAAAACCTCATGGGGTAGAAAACCCAGCAAAGCTTCCTCAAAATAGATGATAAACAAATACAAAGATGTAATCCCCAAACATGAGCTCCTTCTCCTCCATTGCAGATTTCTCTCTCTCCTATGTGCCAATCACAAGTGAGTGTGTGTGTTAAATGAGGAACACACCTCCTCTATTTATACACTACTTCACTTGTCTTTTAACCTTAACTAGGTCAGTCCCATCTTAACCACTCAACATAATGTTGATTGGGCCGACCCCACTAGGGGAATTAAACACCCCATACAATTGACTCTGGGACGAACCCACTAGGGAAGTCTAATAACCAAAGTTACCACATTCCGTCGGAGGAATAAACATCTTCGGATATACAATAAGATCTCTACAGAGGAATGAAACATCTCCAGAATATAATATTCTTAGAAGTTACAATATTTCAACATGCCCGTCTTTTAAATCTGTTAGCAATTACAGTTTTATGTGGTTTAAAAAATGGTAGCCTTCGTTCCAAATAAATGGACACAGGGTCGAAACCCTATCTTAATGATTTACAATGTTGTTGGTTTAGTATTTTATTTGTTAAGGGTTTGAACCCGCACTTCATAAATATTTTGATAGTTTAAAGATCTAAGGGTGAGTCGAAACTCGAACCCTGCATCCTTGTATTTTTACAATGGTGTAACATTCGTTTATAGATTTTATAAAAGTAACGACCCTTTTGGGTGAGCCTTTATGGTCTCGAACCTTGGTATGTATTTGTTATTTTGGCATTTATATAATGTATTAATAAGAATAAGCTTCTTAAACCATGGCGATGCCTTTCAATGGCTCGGCCTATGCTGTACTTACTACAGTGTTGGAAAATGAAAACTTACTAGTGTGTATACTATCTTATGAAGGGTTTAAAGAGTACATAAATAATGAATAATTTCATTACTGCGATTAATATGGTATGATGTAATCTTTCAGCGTTTTGTTTTCGATGGTGGTTTTGCTTTTAAATGATCTCGCCTTAATAATGAAAGGTATTACTAAGTTTTGCAAATACTTTGTTTAAAAACCTAAGGATTCAATCTTGAAGAGATTTCTTTTATCATTTAAATGCTTATTTGAATACTGTTACTTATAAAAGAAAATGCTATACTTTTATCCTAAGTTCTGTTTTGAGTATGAACTTTATTCGAAGGTTGTTGCTTCTATAAAATGAAATGTGATGTTGTATATTGTGCTGCTATTTAAAGGTTCTATTTATTAGATGAATACTATGTTACTTCATTTATTACAAAAATATTTACTGAAATATAGACAGAAGGGTTGTACTGAAATAAAAAAGTGTTTCATCTATGATAATCAATCATTCGAATCTATCTTTAATTTAACTTTTCTGTATTGGAGTATGGCACGTAACGTGTGTGGAAAAATACATAAAAGTATTTTAACTCAATCAAACTGTATTTCTAATTTTATTTCATTAATAACAGTACGTAATCACATTTATAATTAGCTCTTAAACTAATTGGAATAACTCTGCATATTTCTATAATACTTAAACATTTTCAGAAATAGATATACAGTAAAAATAAACAAATACGAAGATAAGAACCTGAAAACTAAAGAGTGAAACAAACACCCAAGGGAGCTCGTTCCTCCCAACCTACTCTTGAATATAGCCAAATCACTTGTCTTAGGACCCTCGAACCTGCTCACTGAACCACTAGGGTGAAGACGTTGCGTGGATGCAAATTTTATCCTCTGGAACTCAGCAGTGATGTTGACAATACTCCAGAATGAGAGTTATGCTTTTCAACAATATTGAGTTCTGCATAAAGCAGTACTAACTCAGATTAATAGTCTTATCTCAGTCAATCCCTCTAGATTTCCCCTCATCGAATTCTCTTCTTGTCTAGTCCAAAAATTATCACAAGATAAAAATTGATTAGCATCCTGTTACAATTCGATGGGTATGAATAGATTGCCTAGGTCTTTGGTTAGTTTTACAATTATTGAGCCACCTGCTCTGTTCCACTTTCTTGGGGAACATGACCATTAATGTAGGGAATTTTCCACCTGCAACAGCTAGAGGTGCATTGATGATGCTGCCAAGTGTCAATTTGTTCTCCACCCCAGTTCATTCCTCCTAGTGGGTCAGTGAGCACTCTTTCAATAATCTTTCTGGGATATTTGTCTCCTCTTTTATTTATAAATAATAAAATATTAAAGTAATTAATTACAGTCATCCTTGACCCCACTTGGTCAATAATCATAAAACTTTACAATAACATATAACATAATGTTTTTCTCATGAAAATAAAATATTCAGAATTTGGGTATGTGACAAACACCCCCTCTTAAATTCAACATCATCCTCGATGTTGCTTTATTTGTCATCTTCTACATCTTCCTGGAATAGGACTAGATATGCCACCCACATATCACTTTCCAACTCCTAGGTTGCTTCGTCGGGACTAAGGTGCTTCCATTGCACCTTTACCTGTCCAATAGCGCGATTCTGAAGCAAAATTTCCCTCCTCTCGAGGATACAATCTGGTTCCACCTGTACATCATTCCAATTAATTACATGAGTATCATCATGCAAATACTTTTTCAAAATAGAAATGTGGAATACATTATGTACATTAAGGTCTGGTGGAAGGCTAACTGATATGCCACTGGTCCAACCCTGGACAGTATTTCAGAAGGTCCACAATACCTTACTGCTAGTTTAGCACAACTTCCTAATTTTAAGGAACTCTTTTTGGGTTTTACCTTGAAAAAAACATGCTCACCAACCTAAAACTCAATCTGAGTTCTTTTTAGATCTGCATGAATTTTCTGTCGATCTTGCGCAATTTTTAAATTGCCTTGTACCCGTTTCACTGTTAGTTCCATTTCTTTCAATAACTCCGGTCCTAAAATCAATTTGTCAACTTGATTACTCCATGAGATAGGTGTATTACATTTTCTACCATATAATATTTAAAATGGACTGAGTTTTGCTGAAGCCTGATAATGATTATTGTAAGTGAATTCAACTAAGTGCAGAAAATCTCCCACTTACCTGGCTGATCTCTAACATACATCCTTAACATATCTTTTAGAATTTGATTTACTCTTTCTATTTGCCCATCCGTTTGTGGATGAAATGATGTACTGGAATTTAAGGTAGTATCCAAACCTTTAAACAAAGACTTCCAAAAATTTCCTGTAAATTTAGAGTCCCTATTAGAAATTATGACTTTAGGATTTCCATGTAAACGAAAAATTTGTTTCATAAAAATTTCAGCAATATTAGCAGCCTTATAAGTGGTTTTAACAGGTATGAAATGGGCTTCTTTACTAATCTTGTCCACAAATACCATTATAGAATCATAATGTTTCTAATTTTTAGGTAAACCAGTTATAAAATCAATACTAATTATTTCCCACTTCCAATCTGGAACTGGTAGTGGCTGCAATAGTCCAGCTGGGTGTTGGTGTTCAACCTTTATTTGCTGACATTCCATACACCTAGCAATGTATTCAACTACCTCACTTTTCATATTTGGCCAAAAATAATCCTTCCTCGGCATGGTTATCATCTTTTGGTAACCAGGATATCCTGAATAAGGAATTTTATGTACTTCATTTAAAATCAACAGTTTAACTTTAGGTACATTGGGTACATACAGTCTATTTTTATATATCATTAACCCTTGTTCATTCATACTGTAATCTGTTATCAAATTTTCTGATATATAAGTGTTGATTACTGCTATAAAATTTACTCTTGCATTTCTGCTTAAAGCATCATCAACTTTATTTTCTTTTCCTTTAATGTGTTTAATCTCAAAATCATATTCACCAAGGAAAGCTAGCCACCTAGGTGGCCTTGCGTTCAGATTTGGTTGATCCAATAAATATTTTAAACCCTTATTATCTGTCATTAATGAAAACTTCCTTCCGATTAGATGATGGCACCACATTTTTAAAGCATGTATCACAGTAGCCAACCCTAAGTCGTAAGTAGCGTAGTTCATTTTGTGAATTTTTAGCTTTCTAGACTCATAAGCTATAACGTGACCCTCTTGTGTTAAGACTCCGCCAAGACCATCGTTGCGTGCATCTGTGCATACAATAAAGTCCTTGTTTGGGTCCACTATTTTTAAAATAGGTGCAATTGTTAATAACTCCTTGTTTTTGCTGCAACATCCTTCCCCAAATTTTTTTATATAAATGTTGGGGCCCCTCCTTTCACATTTTTTGTAACAAATGTTCCTCTTTTCTTTGAAGCTTAGCCTGCTCCAATTTGGCAAACTTCAACACTTGTTTCCCAAGGAAGTTTTTTCTCTCGATTAAATTTCTTCTAAGGCAAAGGTCACCTTTAGCCTTCGACGCAAGTTTTAACCATAACTCTGCCGCTTTCGACGATAGTCTTATTCACAATTCGACCATCTTTGGCAAAGTTTCAAGCTTTATCTTGGCCTCTCTTTGCGCAAATATTAAACTTAAATGGGCCGATAATAGAGTGGAGTCTAAAGCTAACTCGCTCGCTTTTGGCAAACTTTCAGAGCTCATTCTAGCCAATATCTTTGCGCAAATCTTAGCCCTATCTCGGTCGGCTTTTGCACAATTGTTAACTATATTTCGGGTGCTTTAGCACGGGTTCCTAAAAGGGATGCCGACACGAAGATCATTTTAGTCTTTTCTTGCGACTCTTTAGCGCATTTTTCATTAGCGCAAACATTGTGGCTAAATCCTCCACCGACGCGCAATACTTATCCCTAGAAGGGCCACCCTCATAACTGCACCTCATCTTTGGACACAGCCCTTGAGTTCAATTCGGGGCACAGTCCATCATTGCAGGATTTAAGCCTAAGACCGCCGCTCATGGCGTAGAACTCAACAATGTGATCGCCGCTTTGGAACAACAAATCTTTTTGGGCATATGTATGGATACGAGGTTGGTGGAGTCATTAGTACTGCCTTGTGCAGATTTAAATGCCGATAGCTTTGAGCCTTGTGCTTATCAACTCGCCAACCCATCCACTCACGTGAAATTAATGCTCTCCCTCTATAAACGCACAGAACGGGATCTTGGAAATCATTCTACCACTACCAAGGGAGAACATAGCCCGCCATTCGCCATTGGATTTGTGTTTGCACTGTTTCCCATATCGGAATGCCCGCTAGCCACCAGGAGATACTGCGAAGCTGACAAGTAGGTGTTCTTCCCCTCCCTGTTTGTGTTATCCAAGGTTTTCAGTTAGAATTTTACTCCCTGTTAGTAGTCCATTGTTGCTATATATACATGTGCCGAAAGGAACCCATACACACCGAGCGGGTAATTTTCATTCGAAACGATGAGGACACGAAGCCACCTTCTGTGAACCAGAGCCCGGAAGACCCCATCCTCGCATATGCATCTCGGCCTCTTCCCACTATTGCTTACTCGGCATCCTAAGTAAGTTTTTTCCCACGCAACATTCCTGTCGATAAGAAAACAATCCCTGGGAAATTCCCATTAATAGCTTGACGGCCGTAGTTTGATCACATGGACTATATAGTTCACACCCCACGCCCAAATCTGTACAAAGCACTTGTGTTTGGTTAAAATGACACAACTGCATTCATCCCCATGGAAAGAAACGCGCTCCAAAAGACAAAAGCATTCACGCCTAAACCATGAAAACCATTAGCGCCTCGCATAACCGCATCCCTCTACGGAGGAGTAAAGCAAAATTAGCGTTCTCTATCACACATGGTCGATAATGACTAATAATGCTCATTTTATATGAATTACGTGTTGAGCTAGTGAGTGATGGACCTGGTTTGAAATTCGTCCACGTTACCCCTATCCATGAATAACGTTGGTTGAAAGCTGAAACACCAAATTACACCCTTCGTTTTAGTAAAGCAAGATAAAGCCATGTTTCAAAGCCAAAACCGCCATAAAACGTATTAGGAAATCCTTTTGGCCCGCAGTAGTAGCATCATGAATAACTCTGCATTCATTTGTAAAGGCCGGTGATAGTGAAATGATAGCTGTATCGTAAATTATTTAATCATTTTTCAAAATAGCTTTCATATTGTGAAAAACTGCACATTCTAAAAAATTTATGGTTATGCTTGAAAATCATTTAGTTAAAAGTCAGTACTGTTGTATTTTTTACAATCTGTAGGAAGTATTGCGTTTAAATACTTGCTCTAAATTTCTTCAAACTCCTTATTTGTGCTACCCAGCTCGTTGCAGGTTTGACATGCATAGAAAATCTGCAAGGAATAAGGCCGTGCAAAAGGTAGAGTCAGATTCAGACGTGGAGGTCCTGCTAGATACCTCACTTGAAACCATTTTGCTGATACTCAAGCTACCACTAATGTACCCCTAGGAAGCTCTACTCTAGAGTTCCAGTGGGGTGACTTATATAGATTCATCAGGGATCAAGACTACCCTAATGCCCCCCTAGAAGATACTTTGGTATATGTGAACATCAAGAGGTCTTGTCTCCATAAAGCAGCAACCCGACCTGAGTTATTTCCATGTTCTGAGGTTCTTGGATGGTTGATCCCTCATGTCAAAACTGACACCAGGTTCATAAATGATAATAATGGAATGAATCTGACATCCTTCGCACCTGAAGATATCACAGCCTCTTATAGATTGCCTCCAGAAAGGGCTTAGTTGGACAATAATTGGATAGTAGAGCATTCCATGGACCCTCTAGTTTCTGCTAGGAAAATGATGATAGTTGATAGACAAATAAGACAAAGGTAGACAAATGAATATGAGATAAACCTCCTGAAGACCCCCTATAGAATCATTGTTTTGATGATGAGCCAGAGCTTCGGAATGCCAAATGGCAATATCTTCAAGCTTGGCTGGGTACTAGTAATGTACCATGTAGCCATGTCCGGTACCATTTTCAACTGGGCTGATATAATTTCAAAAATCCTGGAATCGCAGTTAACTGTCACCCAAGGAGGAATGACTCAGAAGAAAGTAGAATTCTTTGTCTTCTTATTTGATAGACTGCCTATTGAGCAAGCACACCTTCCCAGACTTGGGTTGTTCATGGAACAGAAAGGAGACACCTCTCTTCATAGCCTATCAACCAACTTGGGCAAGCAAGTATGCAAACTACTACAAGCAGGTCTGCGATAAATTCATCATGCCCTTATATCAGCTTATTTTTGTAGAGGAACCAAATTGCATGTCGGAGAACGCCATGCCCATTATTGAAACATTTGGTGATTATTACCACACCCAAGAAGGCACCTACATCCGTATGAATGGAGGATCCGTAGCTCCCTTTCTGCTTCCCCAATATGCCACTGACTTTGTGATACACAAGGAAGCTTTAAGACAACTCTTCAGCGTCGGTGGAATCAGTAGAATCCTCACCGAAAGGAAAAAAGGTATGTTTCCGCCAATGCCTTTCACTATTGGCGCATACAGCCTCCCGAGGGAAAAAGAGGGAGAAAACTATGTTCAGGACTTGGAGATCTTTCATTTTGGTACAAAGTTTTACAGGAGGCATGACCCTTGTGGAAATGTTGCCATACATGTTGTTGATGTCAAAACTTCCTTTGAATATGCCCATCTTATAGACCTAAATGAGGAATTCTTTCGTAGTGACAAAAATTTAAGAGAGTTAGAGAAACGCTACAAGAAGAAAGGTGGAAAGAGTACTACTCCCAAGCCTGTTGGTATGATACAACTAGAGCAAGAGGCAGCAGCATCCCAATTAGGAGGTTCAAAAGACATAGAACCAAGAGAAAGAGACAGAGTCCTACAAGATTAGGATTCTAAGCAACACCAAGATGAAGAAGCTGCAAGGCTTCAAAATGAACAGGCTGCCAAATTACAACAAGAAGAAGCAGCAAGGATTCAACAAGAGCAAGCCATTAAGTTGCAACAAGAAGAGGAGGATGCTAGAATCCAAAAGGAGCAGGAAACAAAATCCTTGAAGGAACAAGAAGAAAGAACCTTGTTGGAAGAAGCAAATAGGATGAGAGCAGTGCTGGCCAAAAGACGAGAACAAGAAGAAGCTGCTAAAATCCAACAGGAGCAGGAAGCAAAAGCTCTGAGAGAAGAGGAAGACAGAATCCTCCAAGAACAAACTACTAAATTGCAAGATAGGCTCTTATTGGAGGAAGCATACAGATTGCAAGTAGAGATAGCAGAAAGACAAGGAAAGGAAGAAGCCGAGAAAGATGTGGAACAAAACTCGCACAACCCATAGGCCATGGACTTAGGTATGTCAAAGATAGACCAACCAGGGATAGCTCATGAAGGGGTTGTTTCTACTGAAGATCTAGCACTGACCCCATACAACTCCATAAAGCAGCGCCAAGTGGCCAACCTTGATTCCGTCTATTTTCACCAACGGAAGAGGGCTATTATTGACAGAAGAGTAAGGAAAATGGAAATTGGGGAGGACTTATATGAATTCACTGTTGATGTATATGTAACTTCGGAATGTATTTCATATATGTATATTGTACTCCTATAGAGATGGTATTATTCCTCTATACGGAAGTGTCGTCATTTATATTGTAAGTGTCGTAAGTTATACTTGATGGGTTATTAGACCACCTTGTTGGGGTCGTCCCTGTATAAGTCATGTGGGTCGAAGGGTTATTAGACCACTCTATTGGGGGTCGGCCATGTGGTTCAAACAGTTATTAGACCACCCTATTGGGTGTCGGCCTAGTCAGCATTATGTTATGTGGTAAAGTTAAGGCCAACCTAGTAAAGGTTATTAGGCAAGTCAAGTCAAGTATAAATAGAGTGCGGGAGGCACTCTATTTCATCATTCTATTCTCACACACACTCTTTGGAGTGTGGCGCACTTGTGGAGGAGGATAAGCTACTGCTAGGAGATGTCTATCTCTTATGCTTGGGTTGTATCATTGCTCTATCTATCTCTGAGGAAGTTATTGGGGTTTTTCACGTTTATGGTTTTCCCCAAGTAAACTCTGTGTCTTTTGTGTGCTTGCATTATTGTTTCCATGATTGATATGCTGTAGATAAGCTATACATGTTGTTCTCTTAGTTAAGATCCTAGATCATATTGAAGTAAATTCTGAAAAACTAACATGGTATCAAAGCTAGCCTGAAAGAAGGCATGGTATGGCATGTATGACACTTGTTGCACTTGCGATGCTTTGGATTGATATATCAAAAACCAGTCATCGTAGTACTTTTGCTATAAATCCATTTTGGAAAAATTTTTGGATCTGAAACTTATACAGGTATAAGATCCGATCCCCATGTACCTTGTGTCCAAAGGAAAACTTCTAATTCATTGTACTTTGTTTTTTATGATCTGTACAATATAGGGTTTCTGCCTCTTCCAGATCTCAGTCATAAACAGGTGACCTTGGAAAAAAGGTCATAACTTGGGCTAGGAAGATCCAAATGAAATTTTGTAAAAATAAATAGGTAGTGCACAGACTGTACTTTGTTAGGTAAATGTTTCAGCGGCTGAAATTGAACTAGTGACATGTGGCATGCCGTACAATTTCGCTCTCTTGTTTTATCCCATAAACATGTCACGTTGCGACACTTGGCATAACTCTCTCTCAGAGAATCCATTTGAGGTCAGACCTATGGGGTTGGAAAGATGACAGGTCGGGCCATCTCAAGAAAATGTTTCAGACCCTGTGGATTGAAAAGTTTAGAGTTACACCAGAAACAATCAGGTACATATTTCTGTCAAAACATAATTATTTTTGAGCACCTTCATTCATGGCTTCCAGAATTTAGGGTTTTGGAGAAAGTTGGAATTTTTGTAATCGAAGACTACGGTTGAATGCTACTCATCAAAATCAAAATTTAGAGACCAAGATCAGAATTTTTGGTTGGGCAGAAGGTCGGGCTTGATCAGACCCTAGTTCGGGACTTTGATCGGATAAGTGGAAAATTAGGGCTTCTGCAAAAATGGAAATTCTTGAAATCTGTGACTACGGCTGGAAGCTCCTCAGAAAATAGAATCTTAGAGATTTGGATCGAACCTTTTAATTGGGAATAAGGGTGGGATTTATCAAACCCTAGTTCAGGGCCATGTCTAGTGAATCCGAAAGTTTCAAAGGCAAATTTGAGGGGTGAAACTTTGCAGTTTTCAAATTCTAAATATACCAGCTTGATCAGCTCATCAAGGTGCATATTTCTATCCTTTCAGAAGTTTGAAATTCAAAGTTTGAATTTTTAGGGTTTCTCTGAAAAACTCTAATCTAGCTTCAGATCCAGTTCCTGCAAATCAAGTGGATTGGGTTAATCCTAGAAGAGAATGGATTGGTCACCTACATAAGTGAAGAAGTTCCCGTTTCAGAGGGAGATGAGGCTAAGGCCTTACATAAGAAGATTACAAGAAATCTCGACAGGTATGACTCATCCATGTATGTTTCGATATTTGTTCATGATTAAGTTTATGGTATGTTTGTCTTCAAGTTATTACGGTTAGTACAATCTTAATTAAATTTAGACTTGTCGTATCACCTTAATAAAATTATGAATGCATGATAGAAGATATTCATTGATTAGGGTGTTGACACTTATGATTGTACTAATGCATTATGGTGTTGTATGAGGTTTATGTTGTCCGCTAACATGAAAGGTACACCAAGAAAGACAAATCATGTTCTAGTTCAAGAACATATGATCATGATGACATGAGGACAAAGATTCATCCATTGTCATGAATCACTTAGAAGATCTATTTGCGAGGTATGTATAACTTGGTTCTATAATGGTTAACCTATGAGATATGTAGGTTACTAGCACAAGTCATTGAAGAGAACAAGAAGACATCATGTGGGCATGTTAGGCATAACTAGCTAACATACCAATCGAGGTATGTTTTTCCTATATCAAGTTAGAATCCTACCTTGTGTTAGGATCCCTTATATAAGTATACTTGGTATGATTGGTTATGTTTATTCATAAAGTTAGAAATGTAAGTAATCAAGGGTTTATGCATTTTATGTCTCTTATCTTGATTGATGATTTAACTAACCAGAAGAGTCCTATGATCAAATAAGAATATGCATGAGTAAAAGAAGACTTGAATACTAATGTTTACTATCCATGTTTGAAATGATCATGACTATACATGTTTAAGATTATTGTGTTTTGATAGTATTAAGATTATACTAATGAATGTGTGATTATGTATGAGACCTCGAGGATAACACAATGATGATACTAATAGTGATGGATATAAGTTCAAGGATAGGTTATCCAGGAAGCAAAGATCAAGAGGGAGCACACTCCAGTTGTTTTTGCAAGGAAGCAGAGATCAAGAGGGAGCACACTCTAGTTGTTCCTGCAAGAAAGCAAAGATAAAAAAGGAGCACACTTCAGTAGTTTCTGCAAGGATGCAGATATTCAGAATGGAGTTGCAGAAAAGAAGCAAAGACTGAGAGAGAGTCAACCCAACAAAAAAACAAAGATAAGTATTTGAATTATCATTCATTGCATATTTTATTGTTTAAATAATACTGTTCAATAATGTATATACTCATGTTCCTAGAATTAGGTGGTGTATCATGCATATTAGAATAGTTGCATTGATGAACAGTATACTACTAATATACATGGGTAAGTGGCCTATGGCACTGTACAACATTCCATTGCTACTTATCTAGGATGAAACCTCTTTGCTGACATGTTGGGAGTTGTGCACACTCTTAACAATGTTCTGGTAGAGATTGGAAGGCATCTAGAAAGTTATGGGATATGGATAAATGTTGTATTGAAGCATTGGCTAAGATAATTGCATGACTGTATGACATATTTCTGTATGTGTAAGAATTTGTTCTGAAAACTATGAGATGTTTTCTAATCATGCAATTTAATTTGTTGTGTAGGAAATATCGTATGCCATCACCTACAAAAGAAGGACTACAACATTTATTCAGCAACAAAGTTATCTATTGAAAATATTGAAGATATTGAAGTTCCTAGGATCTGGGAAGAATGCCATGATCAATGACTCCTTCTTTTGGTGTGGGTGGCCAAAGCTTGGTCATCTTCTTTGAGCAAGGCTTCTCTATTGGAAACCCTAGCTTCTTCTTGAATGCAATCCTCCCATACCACATCAAACTTCATACTTTCTTTTCTTGCACACTTGGTTTGGATGAATGAATCCCAAGGTCTAGAGAGACCATTGAGAGCAGTCATGACTAGTTCATCTTCATCAAGAGTGTCTCCAATGGATTCCAGTTGTTCCTTGAACTGGGAGACCCTTGTGAAGTAATCTTGAATAGATTCTCCTTTACTCATTTTTGTACTGTTCAATTGAGTTCTCAAATTCATCTTTCTGTTGATGTTCCTTCCTTCATACATCCTACCTAGGGCATCATACATTTCCTTTGGAGTCTTCTTGGATGCCACTTGGGGAATCAAGTGGTATTTGATAGAATCAACAATGATTCTCTTTGCCCTAATCAAGTCCTTCTTATGATTCTCTTTGCCCTGATCAAGTCCTTCTTATAATTCTCTTTGGCTTCATCTTCTTCAGGTTCTGCAACCTCATCCTTGATATATTTGGTAAGATAATTCTCTTCAAGAATGAGACCAATCCTATATTTCCATGCCCAAAAATTCTCTATACCCTCTAGCTTGTCTTCAAGCTTAGTGCCTGGAGCCATCTTATCCAGGGGACCACAGAAATTGAAGTTTCTCAAAACATATAATAACACTTACTAGGAGATGTGCTTGATTGGATTGAGATAGTTGGTGAGCTCTGCTTCTGGAAACTTCAAATTTTCACCCTTCAAATATGATCAGCAATTGCAGCAGAATTTCTGGTTTTCCGGTTCGCACCTTTTCTGGTTTTCTTGTGCACAGGTGCGCACTTTTTCTAGTTTATTGGTTTTTCTGGTTTTCTGGTCCAAAACCCAAACTAGGGTTTGAATTTCCCAGATTTCTACCCACTCAAAAAGTTTGATCTAGGGCTCAAAAGTTCGATTTTGAGGAGGGCTATCCATCCATGCAATCAGATTCCAAAAATTCCAACTTTTGTAGAAACCCTAATTTTCACTGGAGGAGGAGAGAGAGGTATTTTTACCTTGTGAAATATGTCCTATTCAGGATATCTCTGATACCATGTTAATTTTAGCATAATTTCACAAGCAAGATCACTGAAAGAAACACAATCACGAGATAGACAAAGATTTACCCTGGGAAACCCTCATGGGGTAGAAAACCTAGCAAATCTTTCCTCAATATAGATAATCAACCAATACAAGATGTAGTCCTCAACAAGAGCTCCTTCTCCTCCTATGCGAACCTCTCTCTCTCCTATGCGCCAATCACAAGTGAGTGAATGAATGAGATAAATGAGGAACACACCTCCTCTATTTATACTCATGCTCTAACTAAATTTTCACCCTTATGGGGCCGACCTCTCCTAAGAGAGTATAATAACCCCTAAACAGCTAACTCAGGGCTGACCTCACATGGGAGATCTAATAACCCTAGTTACCACACTCTCTCGGAGGAATAAACATCTCTGGATATACAATAGGGTCTCCACAGAAGAATGGAACATCTCCGGAATAATAAAGTACAATATAATATTCTTAGAAGTTACAATATCTCAACATAAAACATAGCATTTATTTATTTAATCAGATATTTTAGTATCAAAACATTCTTAGTAACAGAAGCAATAATATATAAACAATTCCATGTTTCTGTCCAAAACCTAAAAGTTCATTTTTAGGTTCACTATTCTTTTAAGAAGACAGATAACATATACTTTTAGTATTCTCATCAACTAGAAATCCTTTAAGACGTCTCATTTTTCTGTACTACAAACCCTAACATTATCGACACACATAGTATAGACTTTCATAAACCAAATATGAATTGAAAATTTACTATCGAAACTATACATGTCTATTATACAATACCAATAACACTATTTTCATACGAGTTCATTTAACTATCATTTTGATAATAAACCTAAATTAAAACAAATCGAATAGCAATTATTTTATCTGACGAATGACCCAGGATTCAAACCCCGTTTGGAACTATTCTTACAATTACTAAGTTAACTTTTCATCTTTTAGCAAAACAAAGAAATTATCAAAGACAGAGTTCAACACACAAAGATTGTTTTCATACAGTCTAAAGTTTTATAACTTTACAAGCTACTTAACAAACCCAGGGTTCGAAACCCAAACTAGTTCTACAACTAAAACACAAATAGTATCTAGTTTCTGATAGGGTTCACAGTCCATCCTTATGTCTTGGGTTTATACATAAACCATAATGAATTAAATAACCATTTAAACACAACGACGAATCCTGCATTCAGCTACCAAACCACTTCACAAATTTACAACAATGCCGAGAGATTTTCTTCTCAGCATACTTCACTATTTCATTACACAAAACCGATAGTATTATCCTATTCAAAATGCATTATATCAAAAGGAAACAACACTAGGTCAAATGTTCTAAACACCAACTGCATTTTATAAACAAAGTCAATTTTTAAAACCCTAAAAGGTTTTCCATTACATTTCATCAAAATGCTGAGGGTTAAACCCTTCAAAATAAACTATACACATTTTATCAATTAAATTGTTACATAGTAAGTCGTTGTAGAGACAACGCAGAGTAGGTTGAGGATTCAATCCTCCCTACACCAAAAACATGCCTTATGGCTTAAACATTACAATGGTGGAAATTTCCATAGCTAAAAGAAAAACCGAATGCTCGACAAAACCAGACAAGGACCGACAGCTCGCCAAGATGCACCATACAGGGAGTCACCGAGGCTTACCAGGATTTTAAGCTCTTATTCCCGTTGCTTAAAAACATAAGAAGGTAAATGTCGAGGGATCACCTGCCATTACAACATATAATGTGCTTAAAATAGAGAATGAATCTCAAAACTTAATGTACACAACTGCAATAATGTCAAAACCTCATGGAATTTTAGTTTGCGAATACAAATTACCTTCAAAGAAAACCATGCATCTTGACTGAACATTCCCTGTAACCGTCTAAAACAAAGGAGTCACACAAACCACCAGCAAACGCAGAAAGACTTAACTCAGGAATGGCTCGGCTCATGTAGCTTAATGGTGACAGTTTACAAACTATAGGTCGTAGTATCGAACCCAGGAGAGGTGCCTCCAAAACTCTGTTACAAACCCTAAGAAACTGAGGGCCTGTCGTTCTCTCCAAACCCCACTCATTGCAAAATGAATGCCCAGGTTATGCCTTCATCGAAGTAATTCCAAATGCAGTCAGGGTTAACACCACTACCAAGAAACATCACATGAAGACCTACCACGGTGGATGCCAACAGGCATTCCACCAACACGCTTTTAATGCACTTTAATTACCATAGCTATTGTATACGTAGTGCCTGCCATCGCATCATATCCAAGGTTAATGTTTCGGCCATCAACATGGTGAGACTTTACAACCATAGTGTAGTATGGTTATGTATCATGTCAAAGGTCAAACTATCATTCCTTAATAGCCAATAACATATGAATTATTACGTAGAGCTCCTTTTTAATCAAACCCTTGTACCTAACATAAAACCATAGAGCGCACATCAATGCTATTACATAGCTAATGTTATAATGCACTTAGGGTTACAGCTCCCAACTTATAATTAAATATATAGGGTATAGTTTCCAACCAATGGTATTTCATAGTTTCCATAGTAAAAATAATACATAGGGTTTGTGCATATAATATATAAACATCAAAAGGTAAGCATAGACGCATAAAAATTAAATTCATAGCATTAGTATATACAAGCCTAGGTTATGACCTTTCTTATTAAATAAATGAATACATGGTATAATTCCTAAGTGTAGGATTGAAAGGTTTATATCCTTGTAATTAAAGTTCAATAACTTTCAACAATGACTTAATACAAGTCAAGTGTAATAGTAATAAACCCAATTTTTGAGATGTGAATATAAATGCGAGGGAATCACATAAACAACATTATACCGAACATAACCATAAAACTGAAGATCGAACTAGAATAGATATCACCCTGGAACACTTCGGGTCTTTCTATTTTCTTTTAAAAACATTGAAGGCTAGCTGAAGTTTAAATAAGATCTCTTTACACACTTCATAAAACTTGAAAAGAAGTATCGCTCTTACCTGCGATCTGCGACAGAAGTTCAAATGCATTAGCTAAATAGCTAAGTAAGCCTCGAGGTGCCCATAGGACCCCTTCATCATCATCAAGAAAGTAAATAGTTAGCACTTATAATTAAATCAGTATCAAGTTAAATCCATAAAGTCTAGACATCTAAATAAGTAACCATAATTGATCTAGGATTCAGGAATGAGGTAAAAACATCCAACAGTATCTTAAATAAGCATAAAACACATACACGTATCCTATAATACAAACATACACAAGTAATTGACGTAACATGTTGAATGGAGAAATGTTATCACCGGTGTGTCATCTAGTTAAACAAATTATCATTTATTATACTTCTGCATAGTGAATTGTAGCACTTAATGCTACTTAGAAAAATTTGAATTTTTTTTCAATTTTTGGGATGTTACAATCGGCATGCAGAATGCCCATACAAAGCAAGAACCAATCTAAAGTTTTGTATCAAATGTGGGGTATGTGATCACTTTTTATAGGATTTCCCTGTTGACATAGACCCAGTTGACACCAACCCACCGCGATCTCCCTAAGCACCGGCCTAGACAGGTTTTACCCCATCCAGCGACACTTGCAGAGCAGATGAGGTCTCACCCGAGATGTTCAAGGGAGAGTCGACGGAACCATGTTTTCACCGAATGAAGGAGGATAATGTGGCTGAATTACCCAATTCATTGCAACATTTATGAAATAGGTCTAAGCCTTTAACTCAAGCATTATTCATATTCATGGCAACATTCAACAAACAAGTCATAATTGCAACAGATATAACGATAAAGCATTAACCGCAGCAAGGAAAAATCGCATCATTCAGATATTTGTATTGCGAAATGAATTTCCATAGATAAACATGAAAACAAAAGGATTCTGCTCAATAACTCTATCACATCATATTAATTCCACAAAAACCCAGATACAAAATATTCAGTCTTCAGCTCATACTTCCGCAAGAGATAGATCTAACAGATATTTCTAGATCTAAGATACACAATCCAAGATGATTCAACACTTACAAATCTATGTCTATTTATAGGCTTTTGCCTTTACATTGCTTGTCCACTTTCTAACTACTTCCTAATTGACACTTCAAAGCAAATGACCCAAAATATATCTATTGTGGTCTAAATGACCCAAAAACCTGCATATTGCAGTTCGACAGACCCAAAATTACATAAAATATCATCATTTGTGCTTGACTTCTCACATTTTGCGGTATCTTTGGCCTTGTGTAGCATCCACGATGCTGCAATGCTGACTTGTCCAAACTTCCTACCAACAGGCCCCCAACACAATCTTGTGGCTCACCCTCGAGCCACGTCATGCGGACAAGGTGTATGTGGTGTTCTTGACCTTGAAGTCCTCATACTGTTGGTCAATTTTTGTGACCTGCTCTTTTACTGCCGTAGCCAGCACCTGACTGTCGATCACATCCTGGGAAGATGGATGCTCACTCAGCTTCGCTCTAACTTGTTGGCGACCTTCTTGTACAACCTGGAGTGTCGCTCTGGCTTTAGTCACAAACTGACCGCCAATCTCTTGGAACTCCTCCAGCTGCGCAGCACGCTTCTTCTGACGCTCATCGACCTTGGTGATGCGCTGCTGCAACTCTTTTAAGTTCACGGACTTGGAAAGCTGCTCCATTGGCAGCATCATACGCATCATTTTTTTGAGTGTCGCCAACTACCCTCCGCTTCCTGCCTGAGCTTGGTCAATTGTTCAATTTGCTTGTCCTAAAAAATGCATCCCCAAAACTGTACGGTGTCTATTGTAAGTTTTGTCGCTATCATTTCCAGCTCCCTTATATGGGCTGCCGCCTCCTCAATGGCACATTTGCGTTCATCCACCTGCGCTTTGGGTGTACCAGGGTTCACCAGGGTTGTTAACTCCTAATTTTTTGTGCTATAGTTAGGCAATGACAACCCCAAGTCACTGTGTGAGTTGAACCACGTCCAATGCTGCGGTGGGCTCTGACACATGGTGACAAGCCTCAGCAATGGCTGCCTCCACCTGCACATTTTGATCCCACAAAGTGGCCTTCTCCATGACGAGGCGATCCTATACCTGCTTCAACTCTTCAATCACTCGAGCCTTGTTAGCCCGTTCTTTCTTGATGTCCTCTTCCAGCTCATCCATGGCCTGTCGCATTGTAGCGGCCCTCCTGGTTAACTCTTCAACCGCTTCCTTAGCAGTTGCCTTGCTCTCCTGCAAACGCAGGCACTTACCGTTGATCTCATGCATAATGTCCACCATTTCCCGGCTAGAAACCGTCTGCATAGTTGTCAAGTCCTTCACCGGCAGTGCATTGATGTTGATGGTCACTTTCTCTAACGACTGCATCAAAGCTTTCAAAGCCTCATTATCAGTCACAATCACAGTTGGGGGAATATCGACATTCCTGACCCGTGGCTCAGTGCCGATTGCGCCAATTGCCTGTACTGGTGCTCCCTCTGGTGCCTTCTTCAAAACAATGTCACACAAGGAATCCAGATGGGTAGTGAGCGCATGGAAACCTTCATCCACCTTTACGGTCATTGCTCTACTGCCCCAGTGGGTGCATTATTGATTGCTAGGAGTAGTCGGCCAAGCTGTGCCTCCGATGACAGGTGGATCCCACTAATTATCCCATGGTCATAGTGTCCTTTTGTTCTTCCTTCTTTGACCTCGTGCTCGTCATCCATAGGGGTCGTGATGACTCCTGGTCCAACACATGTTGATGTTGGTCCATCTATGGAACATCTGATGGTATCCCTGTGGACTCCTCCTCCTGAACAACTGGTTCTCTCCAGTCGACCGACCACGCATCAATGATCACATCTAAGTCATCATCTGAAAGTTTATAAGGGGTCTGCACCCACTGTCGATCCTTATCGCGTCGCGCTTGCACATAGATACTGTTTGGTCCAATCACAAATTGGGATATCCCCTTATACTTCTCAATCGCTGTCTGAGTTAGCCGCGGAATCCACTCAGTTGCCACTTGCAGCACTTCCCATTAGATCCAAAACTGCGTAGCGCACTCCCTGAGGCACTCTGATTCCTGCACCCACCATAAGTTTTGGTAGCGTTCCCCCTTTTGATCTTCCACTGCCTCCACCTCCATTCCTTGATAGTCATCGAGCTCCATCCAGGCGACAAGCACAATTAGGATCAGCAACCAAATATATGTGAATGGTCGCTACCCCCGCCTAGGCCTCCAACGCATCCTCTGTCAGTTGGTTGAGCAAAAACATGGACCAATTTACTTGCACGCCTTCCACACAGAGTTCCCTGCATGCGACAACCCCTGAGTTGCCTTGGTTGGGCCGATTGTTTCGGATGATTTTGGTCACTAGGATCCACGCCCCAATTTTAACCATGGGCTCGTTGATGCTGTCTAGGCGGTAGGCCCATCCATCACGCTGCATCTTTTATTGCTTCCTCAGCCTTGCTGCAAGCTTTTTGTCATTGTTCTTCCCCTGAAAGTACTACGATGGGTCGACCCCAGCCTTGGGAAACCCCATGATTTCAGAAATCAAGTCCACCGTGACAGTGACCTTCCTGTCCAACCATAGAATACCACCATGAAAATAGGCCAGTAGCTGTTTCACGCAGGCATTAGCTTCCGTCAACCGCCCAAAGTGTGGCAGTTTGATCAACCCCAACAATCTAGCCTTCTCCAAACCGCACACCCAGTCATGTGGAATGCGTGGCATTGGTCTAGTCTGCCCCGGTGCTTGTGGCTTAAAGGGATCTGTCATAACATCTTCTAGTGCCAGCAAATCATGATCATCGTACTGCAGCTACATCAACACAGGCATAATGTCGGTGGTGCAACTCATACCTGGTGGAATCGCCAGTATTCTGATTTGGTATCTCTGGTTCTTCGTGGGCTTCCTCAACTGCATCCTAGGTCGACATGGAGGTCGATAACCCAAGATATTCACAACAGAGATGCCTGCTCGGACTGCGGACTCCAAAACAGCAGAGCTCAATGGGCTCGCCTCTGGGACCCCTTTCGGCACTTGGGCTGTGGAGCGTGTTTGTTGCTTCTCTGTACGCAAGGGGCTAGGCTGCATCCCTGGCCTCTTCTGGTGCACAATGGAGGACGATCCCACTGGCATGACAGAAACTTCTTGGACAAGATTTATCTCTTCTTCAATACTAACAGTGAGTACGGGGGACTCAGCTTCGCTTGAAATATCCACTGTATCTGGCTCACTCGGCATGCCGCGCCCAATTCCTGCATCATTACAAACATGTTCCTTCCGACCAGCCTCGACTGGTTCTTATAGCGCCAAACCTGATCCCTTGTAATCATGAATAAATCACACATTAATTCGGACCAAATCTTGTCTTAATGACCCAAATCCGCCATCGATCCTGTCATCTGATTGGCCAGATCCGCCATCAATGCTCATCATTCGAACGAGCGTCGTTAATTAACTGTCTTGAACTTTCGACATTTATTGCTGATTTGACTCGATCACGGGCCTGCCACTATCGCAGATCGCTCCTAACTTGTGGCACAAGCTTCCCTACTTGCGCACTCTATCCGTGTCGGTGCGCCATTCTGCCACCGAGCATCCTATTTTTTTTTTTTTGCCGATGCAACTCAGGCATCGTGCTACTCCAAGACCGACCTATAGGGATTCAGTATCCTACCATTGATCAACTTTGGAAGCATCGCTCCATCTAACTGTTGCAACTATATTGCTCCTCCTGAACTTATGCGACTGATGCGATATGGACCACGCCAATGCATCTATAATTTTCCTGGATGTTTCATAAAATTGTTGTCATACAACAGCATCAGGTCACCCTGCTGAAACTGTTTATTTTTTATGTGGCTATCCTTCTCCACTCTTTGGTGGAACCCTATTATAAAGCAGTCTTCTTCAATTTGTACTAGTTGTGCTAGACGTTCGCCCAATGCCGCTTCATCACCCATACCTTTTGCTACCACGATGCCTAGGCTTAGAATGATGTACTTCATCAGCATAATCACTTCCTGCCCATATACCAGCTTGAATGGCATGTGTCCTGTCAACCTTTTACATTTGGTGCGATATGACCACAAGATTGCTGGGATCTTCAGATCCCAGTCATCGTGGTTTTCATTGCACACCTTCGTCAGCGCGTGCTCTAGAACCTTCTTGAATGCTTCTACTGTCCCATTTGCTTGCGGATGATATGGCGTGCTCTTTCTATGTTGTATCTATAGTTTTGTTGTCAGTGCGTTGACGGTGTGACTGATGAAGTGACTACCTTGATCGCTCATCAACACCTTCGGGCAGCCAAACCGAGTGACAATGTTCTCAAATGAGAAGCGCACTGCTGTCGCAGCGGTGCAATCTATGACTGGTGTAGCCTTCGCCCATCTTATCAAATAATCTGTCGCCGTAATAATGTATCTTGCACCAGTGCGCTTCCAAGTGGGTTGATAGGGCCCACGAAATCCACTGCCCATTTATCAAATGGCTGCAGTGTCACTTGAGGTTGCAAGGGAACCTCATCCCTCCTAGAGGGTTTCCCAGTTCTTTGACAAACATCGCAAGTCCGTGCATAATCTATTGCATCATTGTGAAGCGGGGGCCACCAAATCCCTGCACGAAGCACCTTCCTGGAAGTAGCACGACTTTCATAGTTTCCACCAGCTACTCCTGCATGTGCTTTTGATAAGATCTTCCCTTGCTCATGAGGAAAAACACAATGCCTCAAGATCTTGTCCGATCTGAGTTTGTATAACGCACCTGCAATCAGTTGGAAATCTGTGGCCTTGACCACCAACTGTTTCTTCTTACTGGTTGTGAATCCCTCTGGTGCGGTACCTGTCGCTAGGAACTGAATGATTTCTTCATAATATTCATCAGCTACTTCAACCCTAAATAGCTACGCATCAGACAATCCATCTTCAATGTTGGTTGGCTCCTCTCCTGTCTCAATCCGCGACAGATGATCTGGTCCTACGTTCAAACATCCTAGCTTCACAATCACTTCAAAATCAAACTCCTGAAACAGAATTAGCCAACGACATATCTTCCCCCCCAACACAGGCTTATTGACCAGGTATTTCAATGCATAGTGGTTTGTAAACATCTTAAAGTGTCCTCCCAGTAAGTTGTGCCGAAACTTCTGCAGTGCATAGACCATCGCTAGACCTTCTTGCTCTGTTGTGGTATAGTTCCTTTCTGTAGACGATAACTTTCGACTGGAAAATGCAATGGGGTGATCTAGATCCCCTTCCTTAGGTTGCGCAAGCACTACTCCCAGTGCGATCGATGAGGCATTGACATGGACATGGAACTCCTTGCTCCAGTCCAGAAATACCAGTATCGGCACTGAAGCCATCTTAGCCTTCAAAGTTTCAAAACTGCCTTGACATTCAGGAATCCACTGGAATACCGCATCTTTCATCAACAACTTCTCCATAGGGGTCGTCATGGTTTCATAACCCTTGATGAACTTGCAATAATACCCAGTGTGGCCCAACGTCGCTCTCAGCTGCTTGATGTTAGTTAGTGGTGATAAGCTCAGAAAGAGCAAAATTATTGTTGGGTTGACTAACAATCCCTGCTTGCACACAATGTGACCCAGTAATATTCCAAATGGTGCATAGAAGATGCACTTCTTCAAGTTCAGCGATATCTAATGCTGTCGACAGTGCTCCAACATCAATAGTAGATTTTATAGATAATCACTGATTAAGCCGTAGATGGTCCAGTCATCCAAGTACACCTGCAAAAACTTTTGAATGAAATCCTGGAAAGCAGCAACGACAACTCGTGAAAATATTGCAGGTGCATTGTTCAGTCCAAATGACATCACTGTGTACTAAAAACAGCCCCATTCTATCACAAAATTTGTCTTGTGGCAGTCTTCCTTTGCGATGCGGATCTAATGATAGCTAGAGAACCCATCCGTGAAAGAATACATCTCTTGGCCACCCACACCTTCGACCACCTTATTAGTAAATAGGGTCGGAAAGGGATCATGCAAGCAGGTGTCATTCAACTTCCACAAATTGACACAAATGCGCACTTCGCCGGTCTTGTTGTCCTACACTACCATAGGACTGATCCAATCCGACTCCTCAATCGGTTCGATAATACCAGCATCTAACATGCGATCAAGTTCTACCTTGACCCTATCCTTATGGCGTAGATTTAATCGATAGGGTTGTTTCCTGATTGGTTTGGCATCTGGCTTCAACAAGATCTTCATCTCTCCCAGATCGCCCAAGATTCCCTTCATCTCAGAAAACTTCATAGGGAAAAAGTCTTGGAATTCATGTAGCAAGTCAGTGACCTTTCCCATCATCTCATCATCCCAATAGTCCCTAACATTCATGAACTTGGGACTATCCTCTCTCCCAATGTTGACCTTCTGGAGCTTCAGTGGGTGACTGATCGGATCAATTGGAGCAATAGGTGCTACAATATCACGACTTCCTTAAGACTCCAGAATATTTACATTCCACGGATCATCACCATCTTCTGGCCCACCCATGATATTATAACATTCCATCATGCACTGTATCTTGCAGTGCGCATGCGGATCCACGGGATATGCCACCGGAACAACCTTCAGAACTACGTCGCGGATGAGCTGCAATGCATTGTGGACATCCAGGTTGGCATCCGCGAAGCTGAATGTATGAGTAAAACAAACCATCAACTCCAACCAAGTAGTAATTTCTCCTCGCAATTCAACTGCAGTATACCATGATCTCGGCATCTCGTCCAATGTATGGACAAAGGCATGGACCCACTCATCCTTGGGTCGCTATGCCTACTGTTAACACCCAAAAAGTGCTCACTACCTCATCTCCCTCATCACATGACTCATTTGTCCATATTTCCTACCATATTTTCCTCCAAAACCTTAAAAACCCATTAAAAAGCCTCCAAAAGGCCAAAAACCCTCTTTTTTTCCCCCAAAATAATGTAAATTCCTCCAAAAATAGCAAAAACCCTCTAAAAAGGGAATAAAAAATACAAAAAAGAGGAAAAAGAAGGAAAAAAGAAAACAAAAACCCTATACAGCTGACCTAAACCATATGGTGCCCAAAACCATGGGTCAGCACTCCACCACTAAAAACCTATAAATAGGTGATGGAGGCTCCCCATTTTTCATCCACAATCATCCCTATCCTCATGCTGCTAAAAATTCTCTTGAAACCCTAGCTCTCCATTTGGAGCTAATTCTTGATAACCCTTTTGGCCCACACCCAAAACATCTTTGGAAGAAGGAGAAGGAACAACACTGGAGCTTGGAAGCAACCCTCTTGGACTGCTGCAAGGGCTTCATTAACCTCTACACCTGAGGTAATTTTTAATACAAAAAGAGAGATCTTTACCATATTTTCATGCTAGGTTAAATTTCATATTGTTTTATTGCTTTATTTTACTGTTTATTGAACTGCTACTAAGGAGGCCCTTCTCCTTAGTAGGTGCTCATTTGCACAAGCTAGGGTGAAAACCCTAGCTATATTTTTGGCGACTCCCCTAGTGTTCCTTTGAATTTCTGGTTATAGTTTTAAATGTTTTTAATTTTCTACAATATTTTTCTGTTTTTTCCTTTTGGCTGTCCCTTTCGGCTGCCGTAAATCGTGAATTTTTTCCCCACAGTTGCGATCCAACTACGGCTTTCAAACTGTTACCTGCGATCCGACCGCGGCTCTTGGACTGTTACCTGCGATCTCTCCGTGGTTTCCAGTCTGTTACCTGCGACCTAACCATGGCTTTCATCCTATTTCCTGCGATCTGACCGCGGCTATTCACCCTTTTCTTGCGTTCCAAATGCGGTTGTTTCCCTTTTTCCTGCGGTCCACCTGCGGCTTTCATCCATTTTCCTGTGATCTACCTGCGGCTTTTTGCCATTTTTCCGCGATCTTCCCGTGACTGTCGACCTGTTTCCCACGGTTTGACCACGCAGTTTCGCCACAGACCCGCAATCTGTTTTCTGCACTTTTTCCTTGTTTGAACTCAGCACTTTGTTGCAATATTTTCTACACCTACATAGCCACCTGTCCTATCTGGAGCCATACTTCCCTACATCCTTTTTCTGCAGTATTATTTCTGTTCCATTTTCATAATTTTTTAACATTTCAGCATTTTAATTGAAAAGAGAAAATTTTGCATTTCAAAGTTTAATTTCTACATTGTTATTTTTAGTTAGAAAGTTGTCCACCCCGTGGCACTTTTACTTGGGTTCATCATCTCACACGCACACACTATGTCACCTAATTCAAGTGAGCCCTAAAATACTACTTAACACAACCAACATTCTAACCCCACTTGGGGAACACATAAGAATCTTGTAGTTAGGTAGGATCGGGGGGATAGGCATCCAAATAACACCCCTCGGTTGCTTACACTTGAGACATAGTTGTTGTCCATTAGGGAACCAAAATTCCCTAGTACTTTTTGACATGGTCACAACCAGTTTATCAGAGGGCCTCTCCCCTAGGAGGGTTGAAGTCGCCAGACTGGTTCCGGAGGCCTGAGTGGAATACCGCACTCCATTCAGTAACCGAAGGATACCTTTCATAGTTCTCAGTGTACCACCCGTATGGGGGTACAACGGCGATAGAACCAAACTGTAGATTCACATTTCCTAGATGTGTCATGAACGGGGTATCTTAGTTACCTTTCTTCTAGGATTGACTACCCGGTGTCCCTCTCGGTAGGGGGATATCTTTAGCCACTTGGCTCTACTATCCATATTGTCTAACTTGGATTTCATCACCTTGCAAAGGATATGTCTGGTTGAGTTAGAATACTATTTAGCTAGGTGTTTGCATGCTCCCTTACCTCCCTTTGGTCTAGAGAGTCCACCATTTTTTATTTTCTAGGAAACCTATTGCTTGTTGGTATTCTGACCATTTCTATTGAAACTCCGCTTATTGTAGCATAGCTGTTACAGTAAGTGTTTTGAGTTGGTTGTTGGCTTGAGTGCCATATTTTTTGTGCCCTCCTTCTGCACACTCAGTTGCATTAGGGTTTTTTGAGCTGTTTTTTCACTCAACACAACCCCCAGATACTTGACACCATCTGTCACCATTGAGTCCCCGAGACATTCTTGGCACCTCCGGGGTGAGCCCCCGCAACACAGTTCACTTGACATCACCTGTCATAGATGTAGAGCTTCATCACTCGACTCCACTCGTCACAGACGTAGAGCTTCGTCCCCTAGTACTGATGCCCCTTATTTCATCTCTGATTCTGAGGCAGAGTCCGAGAACCCCACTTACACTGCACCAACCAGCCCCATGGCTGGCATGCCTTCCAACCCTTTCTTTGTAGGAACCATTGGTGGAGCATCCACCACCACACCCACTTTGGGTATGCCCTCAATGGGGCCCACAGCTACCATTCTGATCACTGTACCCATTCCAGTAGCTAGCATACCCATCCCAACTCTACCAGTGACTCACACTACCCTTGGCAGTGCAGGACCGTCCCATACCACATTCATTCCTCCACCTGGGGCCAACATCCCAAACCCAGCCCCTCCACTCAGGGGCATTGGCCCCAACATGGTCACAACCACTAGTATGTCACATCCTTCTACTAGTTTTCCATTCATGGGTAGTCTCAACCTTCCTGACCTAGCCAAAATAACTAACGATCCCATTAGACATGACCTTGCGTGGCCTCACATGCCCACCAATCTCCCCTCCGACATCCCTAAGTTTGAGGGCAAGACAGGTGAAGACCCCCAGAACCATATTATGTCTTTCCATCTATGGTGTTCCTCCAACTCCATAGTGGACGACTCTGTCTGCCTCCGTCTGTTACAGAGCACCCTCACTGGCTCTGCAGCTAAGTGGTACATCGAGCAGCCCCATGGGACCCATGCCACCTTTACCTCCCTTGCCTCGAATTTCCTGCAGTACTTTCAGTTACCTATCCGCTATGATGCGGGAGTTGAGATCCTATTGTCGTGCAGACAGAACATGACTACCCACATCACCGACCACATTCATGAGTGGCAGCGATGCCGTAGCCTCTGCAAAATCAAGTTAGACGACCGTATCTTCTTAGATTGGTTTCTAAAATCTCTCCTTCCTATCATTGCCAAGGATGTGGCATCCAAGCGACCCCAGTCTGAAGAAGAGGCCATCCTCAAAGCCCAGCAATTTGACCTTATATACGCCCAGTCTAGTTACCTATATTCCATCATCCCTGATACCCCCCGCGGTGATTCCTCCCGACACGATGCACTGGGGGCATCCCATGCCGCAGATGGCATCATTGGCCGTATTGCCTCGCATCCCCAGCCCTTTTCCATAGCAAGTCCTAGCCCTGGCCCCGACCTTTCGCGGGCTACATCCCATTCTGGAGAAACCAATTCGTATGCTCCCATGGCACATCATCACCATTCCCACGGACCCTCATGTCCACCTCAGTGCTTTGGTCATGCATCCCCCGCTTACACCCCCCTGGTCGCACCTCAACCGTATTACCACCCATAGGTTGCACCAGCTCCTGTATCCTCTCAAGCCCAACCTGCTTATTACCCGCCACAGGCAGCCCCTACGGCAAACCCACAACCCGTTTCGCAGACATATCAGCAACCCCCACAAGGTTTAGCACCTGTACCACCTCCACCTACTTATTATCCACCACCTCCACCTACTTATTATCCACCGCAGCCTGCTCCCGCACCTGCACAACCCCAGAACCCACCTGTTTCCCAAGGGCAAGTGTATGCCCAACAGAATCCCCAGTAGAACCAAAATAACCAACACCAACAGGGCCAGTAAAACCGTGGAAAAGGTCGTAACCGTGGGAACAACCCCCCTCCAGACCAAGGCGGTCAACCTCCCAATCCCCCAAACAACAATAACGCAGCACCTGCCAACCAAAACCCTGACCGGCCCGCCCAAACAAGCCAAAAATCCTAATTTGCGAACAAACCATCCTTTTTCTATTTGTGGGGTCTATGGACACTACACACATGCTTGCCCACATTTGGAGCGAGCTTGGCAACTCTGGACCGATGATGCCCACCACCAAGGGCACGCGGCTCCTCAGGCGCCGCCCAACCCCCCACCACCTCAGAATCAACCCTTGGTGCTACAAAACCCTTTACCGACCCAAGGCGTAGTGAACACTCAGCCAGTTGCTCCCCCTCAAGGAAACACGCCACCACAACAGCAAATCACTTATGTCGCTCCTGATCAACCCATGTTAGACTCAAGTACCCATCACTTGTTAATGATGTCATCCACCGATGTCAACCTTCAAACCCGTCGCAACCAATATGGCTCCACCCCTGAAGCCCCTCCCACCAACAAAAGCACTAACGCTCATCCCACTGATCAGTCGTTACGTATACCTCCAGCTCCACTAGATGGTACCTCCAAAGCACCTCGCTTCCCACTTTGCCGCATCAATAATAATCCCAATGCTCGCACTACGTCTAATTACAACATTGTAGATGACATAGCCCAGTCCCCCGCAGCCATGTCTGCGTTAGAGGTCTTAAAAAACTATCCTTCACAGCGCAATACTTTGCTCTCCGCCATTGGTGCTATTGACCCAAATGATTCACGAATGATGGCCTCGATTTGGACCAATCTGAACCACGCCTGCCTTCCACTTTAGCGTTCCAAGTTTCTGTATCCATTCGGAATCTTGTCATCCATCGATGCATTATTGATGAAGGTGCCTCTACATGCGTTATGTCCACATTCGTTTGGCAGAAGTTGGGATGCCCTACTCTCCAGCAGTCCACCACTGCGTTGTGAGCCTACGAAGGTCGTTCGGCTCAACCCCAAGGTCTCTTAGCTAATGTCCCCGTCCAGTTAGATGGTAAAACAGTGCTCATTGACATAGAGGTCATCAACGCCAGACTTGATTATAACCTCTTACTTGGCCACAGTTACATGTATTCCATGTGGGTAGTTTCCTCATCCATTTTTCGTACCATGATGTTCCCCCATGATGGATGCATGGTCAAGGTCGATCAACTCACCTATTACGATCCCAATGCCCCCACTGCACCCGAAAATGTTCTCCCCATGGTTGAACAACCTATTTGTGGTGCATCTACCTCGTTGGTTTCCTCCGTGGGACCCAGATTTTACTTAGATATGTCGATGACCTCAACAATCCAATCCATTCCACCACCGTCACGAGCGACCGAAATATCTGACCTATGTACCCTTTCCCAAAATGCACAAACACCCAACAATCAACCGCCCTTGTTACCCAAACCACCATTGGTACCTAGTCATATTGGTGTTACACCCATCCACACAATCCCCTTCCTATTCCCTCCCTCGGGAATAGTAAGCGCCCTGGTTATGGCTACTCTCAGCCTCCTCGGGTTAACCTTAGGACTACCCGTGTGTTATATTTCACCTTCCGTTCCCCCACCGACACCAAATGTCGTCCTACAACCGGTGCAACCCATCGCCAATACTAGTCAACCACCCCTGGTGTCACTACTCCTTCCTCATCCACCAATCCACCCCCCATTGTCAAGAACACTGGGGGCAGAGGCGAACAACCATACACTGCTGTAGCCCTGCCCAAAACAGTTAAAAACACTCCCGTGTTTCGTGCTCCTCCTAAATGCTCGTTGTGTGATGAGTTAGGCCATCCTACCCATCAATGTCCACAATTACCTGCATTACAAGAGCACATGCAAATGCTTGACGACGACCCCAACATCCCGGTTGTCCAACTCGATCCAGCCCCTAAGCCTCTGCTAACACCCAAAAAGTGCTCACTACCTCATCTACCCCATTACATGACTCATTTGTCCATTTTCCTACCATATTTCCCTTAACAACCCTGAAAATCCCACTAAAAAGCCTCCAAAAGGCCTAAAATGCCTCCAAAAGGCCACAAAACCATCAAAAAGCCTCAAAAAGGCTAAAAAACACCCTTTTCCCTCCAAAAATATCCAAAATTCCTCCAAAATAGCAAAAACCCTCTAAAGAGGGAATAAAAAATATAAAATAATGAGGAAAAAGGAGGAAAAAACCCTATACAGCTGACCTAAACCATTTGGTTCCCAAAACCATGGGCCAGCACTCCACCACCAAAAAACTATAAATAGGTGATGGAGACCCCTCATTTCATATCCACAATCAAGTATACCCTTACTCTGCCAAAATATCTCTTGAAGCCCTAGCTCACCCTTCAGCTACTTTCACCATTGAGACCCCCTTTTGGCCCATTCCCAACCATTTGGAGAAAGTGAAGGAGCAAAGCTGGAGTTTGGAGCAACCCTCTTGGACGATTGCAAGAACTTCACCAACCTTCACATTGGAGGTAAAGCTTTAATACAAAAAACCACTTATATTATCTCTTGTCTTTTATGTTTCATGCACATGCTTAGTATAATTTTCATTTTAATTTCTTGTCTTTTAATTACTGTTTATTGAACTGCTACTAAGGAGTCCCTTCTCCTTAGTAGGTGCTCATTTGCACAAGCTAGGGTGAAAACCCTAGCTACAGCCTCGTGATAAATCACTGCGTACCAACCACCCTTGTGCAATATGTGGTATTTATGGCCATTACTCACATCACTATCCTGATCTCCCAGATTACAAAGCAACTCTCTATGAGATGAATAACTTGGACCTTGAGACGGCACCCCCCACCATTGAGGAGATCCACCCCCCAGTATCCCCCTCATCTAAAGAGATTAATACCATCTATATGATCTCTTCTACTACCAATCCCTCGTCAACCAATTTGACAACTCAAATTTTCCACAATGATGAGGAGATTCTAGAGGATCTCACTACCCCGGATTACCCCTGGGAGGATATGCACCATCGTTCCTATTTTCTCTCGGAGGACTCCTCCTCTACCATAGCCACCCAATTTTCGGTTGAGTCCAAAGATTTCCTCCCAACCAAAGTCGACTGGTTTAAGGATCCCATTCCCGCTCTTGATTCCTTTGAGGAAGGTAACATGGCCAACATCTCACCCGTCATCCACATCGATATCTCTGACCCACCTAGTGCTCTTGAAATCATTACATTAGGAGCCTCCTGCAGTGAGTATGAGATCGAAGAGTACAAAAAACTTTTCCAAGAGTTCCGTGATGTCTTTGCTTGGTCCTATACCGAAATGCCTGGTCTTGACCCCGCTATTATAGAACACCACATTGACACATGGCCAGATGTACCCCCCGTTCGCCAGAAACAACGCCCCATTCACCCATCAAAGCTCCCCGCCATTAAAGCAGAGATTGAGAAACTTCGCAAAGCAAAGTTCATTTATCCTATTGCATATACCACTTGGGTTTCTAACCCCGTCCCTGTTAACAAGAAACAAGGCACCATCAGAGTATGTACTGAATTCCATGATTTAAATCGAGCCTGTCCCAAGGACAAATTTCCCACGCCATTTATTGACCAACTCATCGATGTGTGTGCGGGGCATGAAGTCCTATCTTTCATGGATGGTTTTTCCGGATACAACTAGATTCAGATCCGCAAGGAAGATTAGTACAAGACTGCCTTTACCACCCCATGGGGCACCTTTGCCTATTGCGTCATGCCTTTCAGCCTTAAAAATGCTGGTGCCACCTTCCAGCGGGCCATGACCTATTATTTTCATGACTTGGTCCATATCCTCCTAGTCTATCTTGACGATCTTACAGCTCGTTCCTGGAAACGATCAGACCACCTTAACGACCTCGGGCAAGTCTTTCTGCATTGTCGCAAATATCAAATCTGCTTGAACCCACTCAAGTGTGTCTTTTGCGTTTCGGTAGGCTAGTTGTTGGGTTTCATTGTTTCCCTTAAAGGAATCACTATTGATCCCCTGAAAGTCCAACCCATCATAGACCTTCCTGCTCCTCGCACGCTCCGGCAGCTCCAGATTCTACAGGGAAAATCTAATTTTATCTGACGCTTCATCCCTGATTACGCCACCACCTTTCATGGTTTCTTACGCCTACTTCGTACCCACATACCCTTTATTTGGGATGACTAGGAACAAGTTGCATTCAAAGCCCTTATGAAAGCTCTCACGCAATCCCCTCTGATCTCCCCTCCATATTTCTCTCAAGACTTCATCCTTTACGTCTCGGCATCCGATCATGCCGTGTCCGGATTCCTTGTTCAAGAAGACGCTGCTCGCCAGGAGCATGTAATTTATTACGTCAACCAAACATTGTCTGGACCACCCTTACGTTACATGTATGAGGAAAGACTAGCCCTTGCTGTGGTCTTTTCCATCTAGAAATTGCAACATTACATTTTACTCAGTCATACCACAGTTGTCGCTGACTCCAGCCACATGGTCTATCTCTTGAACCGACGCCTCCTGCAAGGTCGTGTCGCTAAATGGGTAATTATCCTCCACGAATATGACCTCACTTTCACAACCCCTAAGAGCACTAAATCCCTCGCGCTTTCCTAGCTCATCACCGATCTCCCATCCCTTTTGCCATCCCCAGAAATCTCCGATAAGTTACCTGACAATCACTTGTTCATCATATCATCTGATGACCCATGGTACGGTGATATTTTGTTATACCTTTGCACACAGAAGTTTTGAACCAACATAAATCGTGATGGACACCTTCGTATCCATCACCAGGCCTCTCGATATCTCCTCTTGGGTGATGTCCTTTACCGGCGAGGGGTTGACACGATTCTCCATCGTTGTCTTACACACGAGGAAGCCGAACAAGTCCTCAATGACTGTCATAGCGGTTCCTGTGGTAGAAATTTCTCTGGAATGGCCACCACCCAAAAGGTCATCTGCGCCGGATACTTGTGGCCCACACTCTTTACCGACTGTATCACAACGGTCAAACATTGCCATAATTGCCAACTTTTTGCCCCTAAGGCTCGGACACCACCCGCTCCTTTACACCCAGTCGTCATCGTTGGTCCCTTTTGTAAATGGGCCATCAACTTCATGGAATGTAAACCCTCATCCGCAAACGGCCATAAGTACATCATCATCGCCATTGACTACTTCACCAAATGGGCTGAAGCCATGCCCACCTTCAATTGTAAAGCTGATACCACTGCCCATTTTTTTTTTAACCATGTTATCACAAGATTCGGGGTCCCCAAATAGCTGGTCTCAGACCATGGTTCACATTTTGAAGATTCCATTTGGCGCGAGTTATCCACCCTACTGAAGTTCGAACATCAATATTCCTCTGCTTACTACCCCCAAGGGAATGGCCAAGTAGAGGCCATTTACAAAATTTTAAAAACCATCCTCGAACGCACTGTTGACCGGCATAAGTCCAATTGGCATCACATGTTGTTCCCTACATTATGGGCTTACCGTACATCAACTAAGACCGCCACTGGTTTTACCCCATTTCATTTAGTTCACGGTGTAGAGTCTGTCCTCCCCATCAAGTGTCAGATACCTACCTTACACATCGCTGTCGAGCTTCTCCCAGACACCTCCCCACTCGAGCAACATCTGCTATCACTAGAGCAAGCGGATGAAGACTGTCGTGCCACCCTCCAAACCATTGAGGCTGCCAAGAACTGCTCCAAAGCTGGTTACGACAAACATGTCCACCCACGAAATTTCCATGATGGAGACCTCGTTCTCGCCTATGACCAAGCCCATGACAAGACCGGTAAAGGAAAGTTTGAATCCATGTGGCAAGGCCCTTACATCGTGCAGACTTGCCTCGGAAATGGGGCATATATTTTAACTAACTCAAAAGGTCACCCTTTGCGCAACCCCCGTAATGGGTTGTATCTTGAACGCTTTTATCCTTAAACAAACCCGCGGCCCCATTGGTCAGTATTGTACAATTTGCTTTCTTTTTTGTTTTTCACCTTTTTTACCGCAACCTTACATTCATCATTTTTGCATGATCACAGATGGACCATATTCCACCTCATTACATTGGCTTTGCTGATGGAGCAATCCACTAGTCTCCAAACCTGGCTTCTGCAGCATGGGTCTTATATTCCCCTTCACATGAGTTGATTCACCTTGACGGAATGTGTATAGGTGCTACTACCAATAACCAGGAAGAGTATGATGGTGTGACCGGTCTCCTGGCTGCTGCCCTTCAGATGGGAATATGCCACCTTCATGTGTTCCTTGACTCCCAACTACTTGTCTCCTGGCTCAACAACTTCTACTAGGTGCATGATCCCTGCCTCTTTAGAAAATTCCTGCGCACAAAACAACTCAGTCGAAAATTTGAATCCATAACATTCACCCATGTCCCAAGAGCTCAGAATAGTGTCGCAGATCAAATGGCTAACAACATCCTAGATTGGCATATCAATCACACCATGTAAAACATCCATCATGCACCATCTTCCCATATCATCTCATCAAAAAATATATAAAAACCCAAAAATATTGCATTTACACCAAGGGGCATCCACGTGCCTATCATCACATAAATATTTGCATCCATGTGCAATAACATAAACACATTACCATACAGGGGCATCCACGTGCCTATCCTGAATACATAATGTTGCATCCATGTGCAAAACATACAATAAAATACACAAGGGGCATCCACGTGCCCATCATCCTACACTACTTGCATCCATGTGCAGTACAAACATATCACAAACCCCAAGCGCATCCACGTGCGTACACTACATCATAATCGCAAAAGATGCATCCATGTGCATATATATATCAAAAAATAAACGTCAATGTGCTACACATGTCCTTAGTACCTCCATACTCAGCTATACAAAAAATATCTATACATCAATAAGCCTCATAGAATACATGCCGTAGCTACAAAATCGGGGGGGAGTCCTCTATACTCCCTATAGAGAGTCATACCCTCCGTCACTTCCTGCATCAGCTGCCTCCAAGTCCTCACCCCACTCCTCCTCCGGCAGCTCCTCATCCCCTGCAAGCTCTTGTGCTCGACCCCTATCCGCCAAAATGGCCACCTGAATCGTGATTGATCGAAAATCCCGTGGCGCCCCAAGACAGTCCTGAATCACCTCTGAATCCACGTCCTGCCACCCATCATTAGTCACTCCAGCCAGGAAACGATCGAGAAGCGTCCGTATAGCCTCCAGAGTCCCCTATGCGTCCCGTCGATGCACCTCCCCCCAGCCTGGCAAGGCTGGTATCGCCACATGCCCCTGTGGTCTATATGTCCTGGTGGTGGTCTCGGGTCCACATCTACAGATCATACATCACTCAGTAACAGCATAGCAATATCTCAAACCTGTCATACACAAAATTTGACATCAACAACAATCAAGCAAATCAATACATACCATCTGGTCCCCACGCCTGCCCTGGAGGCCATGGTGCCTCCGGATCTCTTGTGTAGTCCATCTCTCTGTATGGATAATCATCTAGCATCAGTGGCATCTGCAACCACTCTAGGTAGAGTTCCTGAGTTAAGTAATTGCCAACCTCACCGCCACCCCATCGTAACATCATCTCTCCCCACCGCACCATGCGCGACTCCTTGAGTCCTCCTGCCCTGATCGGCACCCGCGGCCATAGTGTAGGTACCCCCTCCATAAAGAAGGCATAGAAAAAGGATCCATAACAGAATCCTTTTCCAGATTCCTTCACCGAGGTCAGCTGCCTCTGAACACAGGTGAGGAACAGCTGGCCCCAGGCATAGTATATGCCACCCAGAACCTACTCCACTAGCTGCATCTAGCCCCCTGACACCCGCTTAGGCAACTGGGACCCTAGAAACCGAACCATGCATGCCGCGATCTCCTGTATTGATGGTTCCCACATATCCACAATCCGGAGTGCATTCCTCTGCACTATAGCCTCAGGACCGCAGTAACGCTCCAACATATCCTCCATGTCCACATCTACGGACACTCGTGGCTGCGTATCAGCCACCCTACCCAGACAGGGCAACCCCGTTAAGAAATATACATCTGCAAGGGTGAGATCCACCCTCTCTCCCTGCACCCTGAACGCCTGTATGTCAAGCTCCCAAAATCTCACTAACCTGTTCAGCAGTAGCCTTACTGAACGCATCATGGGCACCTGTGCGAACTTCAGCAGCCCACACAACCCCAAAGTAGACCGCACATGCCGATCCCTCCGGATGACATCCACTATGTCATCCGGGACCTCCCGCTCTTGCCACAACACTACCAGCATCCTGTCAATCACACAATGCACACTCATCAGACCCATGTCAAAGAAATAACCCTTCCCCCCCCCGAAAACTCCTAAAGCTCAATGCCAAACGCGGCTTTAGGGCCCCTTGCCGCAATTTAAAACCGCAGCTATCAGGGCTATAGTCACAATCCGGGACCGCGACTATAGGAGTCAAACTTGCGGTCCTGAACCGCGAGTTCAGCCTCATAACTCGCGGTCCAAGACCACGTGTTCAGACCCAGAATTCACGGTCCCCGACCGCGTGTTTAGAACCAGAACCCGCGGTTCCACCCCAGAAACCCACGATCCACACCCACGTGGACCGTACAGGACCCCCCTAGGACCAACTACCCCCTGAACCCAATAAAAAATGCAGGTATGAGTTTATCGGAATACCTGCAACTCCCAGATCTGAAAATTGTCGGTCGAATCGTCCAGAAACACCAACTAAGCTCTGGTCCACTCTGATCTCTAAGTCAAAGTCAAACAAGTTCAAATGACACTTGTCATGTTGGACCCACTTACTATTTATAGTCCGTTGATGTTTTCTTATTTTTGCCATTCTGAATCCATACAGAGTCCATTTTTCGAACCGTTTCCCCCACCGGAATCGGCACGACGAGACCGTCATGATGGTTGACTCGTTTTCTTATTTTTTCCGCATCGTTTTTTGGAGCATTTTTTCTAGACACCACTCGTCGCCTCGGTTTGCATGCCACTTCGACCGTTCTCCATTTTTTATATACTTTATATCATTGGATTCATTTTTTCGAGCCCGTAATGATGCTTGAGATCATTTCTCGCTCTCACCCCTATATTTTTTGGGTATTTTTTCCAAAACGCCCCCCGTCACCTAGGTTTGCATGCCACCTCGGTCATTCTCCATTTTTGACACTTTTATATCGTCGGATTCAGTTTTTCGACCCCGTGACGACACTTGAGATCATTTCTCACTCTCACCAGGTACAATTTCAACATTGTGTCCCGACACCTTGCTGCCTCAGTTTGCACGCCACATTGGTTGTCATCGGATTGTTACATTTTTTTACATGAGCCATTCACTCCATTCATATTGCAATTATTTCGTTATTTTGCCACCATTAATCACCCCGCAAGGAGGCCCACCAGTGTTCCCCCCCACCCTTGTTCTTGGCTCTCATCGATGTTTCTTGATTGAACACTTCCTCCTTGCCTGGCCATTCCTTTTGTTCGATATAATTTTATCCCTTTTTCGGGCCGGACAAGTCCTTTACGAAAAAGGCACTTAGGGAGTTTTTGTTAAGCTCTTTTCTGACTCCTAAAAAAATGAAAAGATCGTCGAGAAATCTTGCTTCCTTTCATGCTCGTTAAAGTACCTGAAAGGGCGTCTATCTGGTATAAGTTTAACCTTTTTCCGGACTTGGTAGACTAATTACGAAAAAGGAATACTCTAGTCACACAAGCTAGAAGAGTTCTTCATTGCATCCTTTTATGCTTCTTCAGGCCTTGGGGACTAACACACGAAAAAGCAACCCCCTGAAGTCTTCTTATCGCTTTCAGACTCTCTAAAATTGAAATCAACCACGAGCATGAACTATCCTGGGCTCGTACAAATCCACACGATAGTACCATTCCATTATTTAAGAGTCTTCTTATCGCTTTCAGAATCCTTAAAATTAAAAGCAATCATGAGCATGAACTATCCTGGGATCGTATAAATCCACACGACAGTACCATTTTGAACACACTTCTTCTAGTTCCTTAACCCATGAAGAAGTTCCCCCCATGCCTCTTGGCACTATGATCGATCATCTCAGCAGTACCCCCAATAAGGTCGCCTTTGTTTAGAGTATTCTGCAGTCTCCTGCCATCTTACACCAACTTGAGAATCACTCATCCCAGTCACCATCCTTGGTCCATTACAGCTATGATCCCTCTCCCACCAGTTAGTTTCTTATGCTACCCGATCATCCCCGCCATCATAATCTGAACAAAGGAAATTTGAGTCCACCCACTCTACTTGCCCAGTTATTCCCTACCCCGACAGTATGTCAGTCCTACCATCAGTACTCTCACACTCCGATTCTCCACCTCGTGCTCCTATCAAGGAAACATCATTGCCTTGCTAGTTGCAGGTCTCCCTCTATCGACGACAACCCATCTATTCTAGAGGATAGACCCAGAGGTCCCTATGCCTTGGACTCATCACCATTTGTGGTGACTCCCCGTTACTATGATCCAGCAGCTCATCAATTCCTCTGGTACCACACTCAGCAGCACTGTTGTTATTCCAGTGTATCAGTTCTTCAGCTCAAACATGGTCATCCCAGCAGTATGTCCCAGATTCGCATCCCCTTTGGACCTTTATGATGTACATAGTGGTTCTCCATGTATCCTTCAGGCCCCCATTTTTGGGCCTCATTGTTATTTTTTATATATATCTAGATATGAGCATGGGTATGCCTGCCTCGTCCATTTATTGAGATTATTCCTCATTTGAGGCCATGTATATTTCAGGTCCCCATTTTTTGGACCCCCTTGTTATTGTTCTATATCTTGATACGAGCATGGGAATGCCTGCCTCGTCCATATGTTCAGATTATTCCTCATTCATTATTGAGGCCATGTACTTTCAGTTTTTGCAGTTTGTTCGAGACCGTTGTTTTGGGCTCTAGTTCGTTTCTTCTCCTCTTCACATCCTAAGAAAACCATAAAAGACTTATGATGTCTATCAGCCATACGATGAGCTCCTGCCCTCACACATCAGGGGGCAATCTGTTAACACCCAAAAAGTGCTCACTACCTCATCTCCCTCATTACATGACTCATTTGTCCATATTTCCTACCATATTTGCCTCCAAAACCTTAAAAACCCATTAAAAAGCCTCCAGAAGGCCAAAAAACCATTAAAAAGCCTCCAAAAGGCCAAAACCCCCCCTTTTTCCCCCAAAATAATGTAAATTCCTTGAAAAATAGCAAAAACCCTCTAAAAAGGGAATAAAAAATACAAAAAAGAGGAAAAAGAGGGAAAAAAGGAAGCAAAAACCCTATACAGCTGACCTAAACCATATGGTGCCCAAAACTATGGGTCAGCACTCCACCACTAAAAACCTATAAATAGGTGATGGAGGCTCCCCATTTTTCATCCACAATCATCCCTATCCTCATGCTGCTAAAAATTCTCTTGAAACCCTAGCTCTTCATTTGGAGCTAATTCTTGAGAACCCTTTTGGCCCACACCCAAAACAGCTTTGGAAGAAGGAGAAGGAACAACACTGGAGCTTGGAAGCAACCCTCTTGGACTGCTGCAAGGGCTTCATCAACCTCTACACCTGAGGTAATTTTTAATACAAAAAGAGAGATCTTTACCATATTTTCATGCTAGGTTAAATTTCATATTGTTTTATTGCTTTATTTTACTGTTTATTGAACTGCTACTAAGGAGGCCCTTCTCCTTAGTAGGTGCTCATTTGCACAAGCTAGGGTGAAAACCCTAGCTACACCTACAACGTCTGACATTCCATCAAATGACTGCCAGGGTCAGTCTGGCCATCATATTTCCCTGTGTGGTAGACTTCAGTATCACCAAAGCGAACCATCAGCAATCTCTGGCACTGCTGCCACTCTGCGATTGACTTCTTATGTGTTTCCCACCAACGTCCTGTAGCAGCCTTCAGTGCTTCCTCCAATGCTAGCAGTCCCTATGGTTTGGAAACCTTTTCTTCATACACCGTGAGAAACTTGGAAAAGCTAGGAAACCATTTGTATAATGGCAGTGCAACAGTCTCAGTTACAACACGACATAATGACTGCGTGACTAATCCACACTTGCGGAGCGACACCTCATGCAAGTGATTCTACCAATTTTCTAACGCATCGTCAGAGTCGGAATACGCAGAGCTGAAGCTGCGCCACCCAAGCTCACTGTAGGTAGTCGGATGAACATAATATTCTGAAATATTAAATGCATGGTCCCATCTGCTGGGATCTTCATCTTTTACTGGTTCAATATACCTACATCCCTCAGCCGGATCCAACGGGGTGATGACTCTAAGATCACAGTTTTCAAAATTCATCATCCTCTTCTTAAAGTTGATAACTGCTGCACTGTCATTATCCCATACAATGCAGGATAGCAGCTTCCTCCTTCAACTACTTCAATGACATCGAAGTCGGTACATGTCTTCATTCCCTCAATGTCCACCATCAGCCGTGGAACTCTCCCAATCGGGGTTACCTTGGCCTAATTAGCTAGCCAAAGCTGTACGGGAGACTAGCTTAATGTGGGACTCCCCATTTTTTGCCAGGCCTGCTTGGTTAATATGTTGACATCCGAACCAAGATCCAGAATAACTGAATCAACATCATAGTCTCCAATTTGAATGTTCATACGCATCTCCTTACCTGTCTTTCACCGCTGTAAAGAATTTACCGCAGACTTTGACCGTCCCCTGGCCAGTCGCTGCAACAACCCCTCGATCTCGACAAGAGCATCAGGATCCCTGTCTAGCGATAAACAACTCTCAAATAATTTCTGCAAGGTTCTAGACTTCCACGATGGACCGGCCTTTGAAGTGGCGTAAAAAACATGAGGCATGTCACAAACAATGGCCTTACCCCGATCCTTTTCCATCGCTCATCGCACCTGAAAAAATGCATCACGCTCGGTATCAATGTCAAACGACACCTTCTTCTCTCCTGCTAATCGGATAAGTGGATGCGGGATATCCTCTCCCGTTGTTGCACCTCCCCGAGTGATAATTGCGATAGCAGCATCTTGTGGTCTTGGCTCCGCAAAAATTGTCGCAATAGTCGCTCCCTGGGTCTGGTTCGGCGGATTCCCAGGTTGATTCACATTCTGGTTAGCATTCTGATTCGGACGCTGGTTTTGATTATGCACCGATTGCTGCACTTGATTCTGCATTGGTTGCTACACCTGGTTCTAGTTCTGCAGTTGCGGAACATTCCCTGCTTGCCATCGCGCAATCAACTGTGGGCAGTTTTCGACAGTGTGATCTGTAACAAAACAAAACATACGCTGCGTCTTTAATAGTGGGAAATTTCGTTGGTAGTGTCCCCATACCGCACAGTGATAGCCCTGAACAGGTCCGCGACCTCCTCGTCCTCCTCTATGACCAAATCGTCCACCACATCCGCCACAGAATATTCCACGGAATCCTCCCTGCTTTTGGTACTGTGGTTGATTGAACTGTTGCTGCATAGGATTCGGTTGCATGCCTTGTCCTTGCTACACATATTGGGGTTGTTGAACGTACTGTGGCTATTGTGTAGCCATTTGCATCGAGGTATATTGCGGCATAAACTACTATGGTTGCTTTTGCAGTACAAACTACACCTGCGGTTGAGGTAGCGGCTGGGCCACCTGTCGATGCGGTTGTAGTTGTTGTACGGAACATTGGTCTTCCTTCACATAGAATGCATCATATGTTCTTTCCTTAAGCAGCCCATATGCACGACAATCTTTGTCTTCATGTCCCATAGATTTGAAAAATGTACAATACAGATTCATCGGTTTTGTGACCATCTTTTGCATGTATTGGCATTCCTCATGGCAGTGCCCATATACCTGACAGATGCGACACCATGGCATACCTCCTCCACTCAGTGGATTCGATGCTCTTGAAACCAAAGAATTGTGGAAGTTAGGGAAATTGTCCTTAGTATGCCTCTCTCCTCGACATCGTGTACACCATACTTCTTCATGTTGTTCCTTGCCCTTCTTAAGATCCAACAACTGTATAGTCAAATTGGCTAGCTATGTCTGAATATACGACATACCAGCAGCATTCTCACCAATAGGCGAAGCTTCCAACCACATTACGATCTCCAGAGCTTCACTTGGAGTTGTAATGTTCTGTTGCATCAATGTAAATCGGATGTGTGGGAGAAATGCCGCGATGAACCATTATTTGTGTTGGATAGTGCTCATGTCAAAACTGACCCTTGGCATCAATGTTTTGAAACGCTGGTCAAAATCCCACACAGTTTCATTGGGGTGCTACTTAATCTCTTTTAATTCTGTAATATACTGCGCTTCAGATTTGGTTTTTTGGAGTCCACGATTAATCCAGCTCGAACTTCATCCAATGTCTTCTCTGGAGTGTTGGCAGGAACCTACACAAACTTCATGAACCAGTCTAATGTGCGACCCCAAAGGGTTGTCACCAATTGTCCTTTCTTAGCATCATCATCAGTAATTTGCTTTACAGTCCATACTACTTCACATAAAAACCAGTACTGCTCAGGATTATCTATTCCATTTCGATGGAACAATGGTAACTTTGTATCCTCACCCGCCATCCTAAGCTTCCTTCCTCCAATCGCTGAACTACTAGTAAGTAACTTCTATTGACTTGATGAACATGGTGGTGTCGAAGTTGTATTTATTACTGGTTGAGAGATAGTGAGCGGAGGTGTGGGCGTGTTGCTATTGGTGTTTGGTCTTGCCTCTATCCTGGGTGTAGCCTAATTGTCCTTGTCCGGATTGTGAGGTCACTTCATCCCGCGTGGTCTTCCTTTGTGGCCTTGCGATTTGATCGTAGTAGGACCTTCTCCTGTCCTCTGTCTCTTTTCCTGTCGAAATCTTTCTCTTCCCCTTGTAAGACCACTCTCTTCCTCGGCTTCACTCACAGTCTCGTCATGATCTGCACCCATCTACCCCTGATCATTCCATGTACTGCCCCCCCACTGTTGCGGTACCCACGGCCTCCGCCCACCAGGGTTTCTACTAATCAAGATGCATCTTCAATATGCCCTTCTCACAAATGAGCATCTTAATAGACAACTGTAATGATAACATAAACCTTCCCCAGGGTCTGCGGAAGAAATATCTTTCAGCTTCACTATAGGATTTGTTCATATCAACCACAAATTCAGTGATATAGCCTTCCAATATGCTGTCAAGCCAAACTTCGACAACTCACGATGCCTTGTTGTCGACTTCCTGCAGCTCCTGGATCAGTTCAGGGGTCCAGGATGTTGGTTCACCACCTTGGAATTTCCTCTTATGAAAAGTCAATTTTGCTAACCACTCATACAGGATGATTGGGAACTCGCAAAAAAAATATTTGTGCGGACCACCATGAATATACTTTGCTGACCACTAGTCTATTGTCAACCCAAGGTTCTTGTTTTCTTTTTCAGCAAACTCATGTAATTTTAGGTCAAACCAATCTTGGATCTCTGGTTTCGTCGGATGCCACATATCCTCCTATCACTTCACACACGGTCTCGACAACGGAACCATTTGTTGACACAAACCCAGTCGATAGGGGTTCCCAACACTATCAAAACCAACCCACCGCGATCTCCCTGAGCACCGGACCAGATAGGTTTTACCCCATCCAGCAACACCTACAGAGCAGATGAGGTCTCACCCGAGATGTTCAAGGGAGAGTCGACGGAACCATGTTTCCGCCGAATGAAGGAGGATGATGCGGCTAAATTACCAAATTCATTGCAACATTTCCGAAATAGATCTAAGCCTTTAACTCAATCATTATTCATATTCATGGCAACATTCAACAAACAAGTCATAATTGCAACAGATATAACGATAAAGCATTAACCGCAGCAAGGAAACATCGCATCATTTAGACATTCGTATTGTGAAATGCTTTGCCATAGATAAACAGGAAAACACAGGTATTATGCTCAATAAATCTGTCACATCATATTAATTCCTCAAAAACCCAGATACAAAATATTCAGTCTTTAGCTCATACTTCTGCAAGAGACAGATCTAACAGATATTTCCAAATCTAAGATACATGATCCAAGATGATTCAACACTTACAAATCTATGTTTATTTATAGGATTTCGCCTTTACATTGCTTGTCCACTTTCTGACTACTTCCTAACCGACACTTCAAAGCAAATGACCCAAAATCTATCTATTGTGGTCCAAATCACCCAAAAACCCGCATACTGCGGTTTGAGAGACCCAAAATTACATAAAATATCATCATTTGGGCTTGAATTCCCGCCTTCTGCGGTATCTTTGGCCTTGCATAGCATCCACGATGTTGACTTGTCCAAACCACCTGCCAACATGCCCTACCATGATTGAAAAAATCAATAATAAAAAGAATGTTCATGTCTTGTCTTGTGTACCTAAATATGATGTGCTTCAAACAAAAAATTTGCAAATTGTTACTTGACAAGGTACCCATATTGGTACAGATAGACCACAGATAAGTAAAATAGTAACCAAAAAAGATTATCCAAATCCAGCTAAGCAAAAATCTTTGTTTAAAAATGCATCCAATATATTTTCTGAATTGGTAGCCCATGAAGACACTGAAGAAAACTGACAAGAAGCAATGAATGAATTGTTCAATCTAATTACAAAAGATGAAGCTATAGGAAAGTTAATCGACCCGTTGCATAAAATCAAGCATAAACATGTAGTGCAAAGACAAACCAAAAAAATTTGCCGACTTAATAAAAAAGAAAAGAATGATGTTGACCCGCTTGTCGACATGACATAAATGCCTACCATGTACGACAAGTCGTACTAGATTTTGGTTCCCAAGTCAATATCATGACTCGTGATACTGGGGACCAACTCGGTCGACCACAATTGCAAGAGTCAGGCATTTATATGAAGTTCGCAGATCAAGGACTCATTGATCCGATTGGAGTTTGGAAGGGAGTCGAAACATCTATCAAAGGCATCACAACAAAAGTAGATTTTGAAATCATTAATCCCAAATATGATGCAAGTTCTTTCCCAGCCTTGGTCAGTCGACCTTGGGGACGAAAGATGAAGGCTTCGATTTCATTAGATAAAGGTCGCATCAAGATAAAAGGCAACAGTCAGAATGTTATTGTACCAATATTCCCATCTCAGGGAGAAACTTGGTTGGAACCTCTAGAATAATATAATGACATAGGACAGCTCTATCGAATAGATAATAACGAAGATCATAATGAACCAAATTATCAATGAGAACTTCACCTTGGAGATCATGTTTCGATCGGATATAACTCCGACACAGAGATTTACAACTGGCAGATAGAAAATTATGATCTTCATGCAAAAGAATGCTGGATGGTGGAAGCCATCTCGAAAAAGCAAGCAAATAAATGTCTCTCAATCTCGACCGCTCCAAGAATATTTGAGTGAAAAATTCGAGAATACCCGACTCTTGCACCAACCAAAAATGCACCGACATATAATCCGGTGTTGAGATACAAGGAACGTGACTCTCCAGCAGTACATATCGAACAAGTTTCAAAACATGTCGGAGAGCAAGGTAGACTATGAAAGGGCATGGCCACACCTCTTCCCCAGCACACTGGATGATTTACCTAATAAATGGTACAAGATGGAAGAGGCTAGAGGAGAAACATTCACATGGAATGATTTGAAAGAAAACTACATCAATGATTTCCAATTTTCCCCAAAGGAGGTGCAGTTGGTTGAGGCGAGCAATCATATCAAATAATTTCTGCAGCCGACGGAAAATCTAGCACCTACAGAAAAGAAGAAAACTTCTTGGCGATCATCTCCTTGTCATAACATAACGTCAAAGGAAATCCAACATTCTACGCGACTAAGCTTGGAAAAAGAGAAGTCAGTTAGGAAAAGTTTACAATGGAGACAAGATCACCCTACCATGTTGAAACCTGTCAAAATAGCCTTTAGCATGGAGATTGTCAAGAAAGATGAGCCAAAAATATTATCGGAAAAAGACTTTCCACCTGCATTTACACAAATAAAAGAAGGCGAAAGACCGATAAATGACAGTCGTGCTCTAGAGTGGATGGATGCAAAGATCAAAACAAAATAAGTGGATATCTCAAATGACGACCGACCAAAGTGTTAAGTTTAAACTAATTTGACTAGCAAGATCACTGAAAGAAACATAATCACAAGATAGACAGAGATTTTACCTTGGGAAACCCTCATGGGGTAGAAAACCCAGCAAAGCTTTCCTCAATAAGATGATGAACCAAAATACAAGATGTGCTCCAAGACTTGACCTCCTTCTCTACCTCCTATGCAGACCTCTCAAACACAAGTGCGCTACTTTCTGATCTGTGCAAGTGTGTGTTAAGTGAGGAGCATTCTCCTCTACTTATACTAGTTTCCCGACTGACTATTTCAATTATAGGGCCGACCTCTCCCAATGAAGTCTAATAACCCCTAATTAATTAATTCAGGGCCGACCCCCACATGGTGGATCTAATAACCCTAGTTACCACAACATCTCCGGAATAATAAAGTACAAATATAATATTCTTAGAAGTTACAATATTCAACACTTCCCCTTAATGAGAAGGATATTATAACACCATCTCCAGGAGCAAGGAGTCATCGACTACATCATATATGATACATCTATAAATCATCGGAAGCTTTCTTCAATACATTGTCATCAATAACTCAACCAGTTACTGGAAAGTGCTAGGACATCAATATCATCAGCGTTGAGTCTTCATCTTCTGCAGCATACGATCAACTAGATCCTCATGATCACCATCATCATCATCACACGATCATCATCATCATCATCATCATCATCATCATCATCATACGATCATTAGCATCGTCATCACACGATCATCATAACTCGACCTACAGTATCTGGATCATCTCGATCTACAGCATCTGGATCATCTCAATTTACAGCATCTGGATCATCTCGATCTATAGCATCTGGATCATCTCAATCTACAGCATCTGGATCATCTCGATCTATAGCATCTGGATCATCTCGATCTACAGCATCTGGATCATCTCGATCTACAACATCTGGATCATCTCGATCTACAGCATCTGGATCATCTCGATCTAAAACATATGGATCATCTCGATCTACAATATCTGGATCATCTCAATCTACAGCATATGATCTAATTAAGGGATGATCAATCCTGATCCTTTTAAGACAAATCCATGTCTAGGGATGATGCAGTCCGTGATCCATTTAAGACAAATCCATGTCTAGGGATGATGCAATCTGACCACAGTGCCAGTCCTTTTTCATACTGGATGTGGCCTAGATCAGATCTAGGATTTACCACCACAGAGCCAGTCCTTTTGAATACTCGATGTAGGCCTGCCACCTGTAGGTCTTCATCATCTACAGAGCCATCCCTTTTTCATGCTGGATGTATCATATCTACAGAGCCAGCCCTTTTTCATGTTGGATGTATCACATCTACAGAGCCAACCCTTTTTCATGCTGGATGTAATGCATCTACAGAGCCAACCCTTTTTCATGCTGGATGTAACACATCTATAGAGCCAGCCCTTTTTCATGCTGGATGTAACACATCTACAGAGCCAGCCCTTTTTCATGTTGGATGTAATGCATCTACAGAGCCAGCCCTTTTTCATGTTGGATGTAACCTAGATCAATTCTAGGATTTGTCACGTACATTTTGAACTAAACGCTCAGGGACGATGCAGTCCTATCATCAATTTTCAGAGACAGATGTCTACGGATCCTTTTAGAACATATGTTCAAGGATGATGCAATCCTCATCAGTACAAGTATCCTCATCCATTAATACAAGTATCCTCATCAATATATCACTACATGTATCCTCATCCATTAGTACAAGTATCCTCATCCATTAATACAAGTATCCTCATCCATCAATACAAGTATCCTCATCAATCTAAGTATTCTCATCAATACGTCACTACATGTAAGTATTCTCATCAATACATCACTACATGTAAGTATACAAATATTCTCATTCATACATCACTACAAGTATTCTCATCAATACATCTCTACATGTAATAATACAAGTATTCTCATCAATACATCTCTACATGTAATAATACAAGTATTCTCATCAATAAATCACCACATGTAACAATACAAGTATTCTCATCAATACATCACTACATGTAAAAATACAAGTATTCTCATCAATACATCACTTCATGTAACAATACAAGTATTCTCATCAATACATCACTACAAGTAATAATACAAGTACATAAATTAGAAATATAAGTAATGTAAGTATCCTAAGTGTATATAGGTATCCTAAGTATAATAAAGCAGGTATCCTCATCATCGACCTTACTGTCGAATCTCGATGCGGGCAAACTCATCATCAATGTCCATATCACTCCCCCTTTCGAGGAGGGTCCTTTTGGACCACACCAAGGTTGTCTCAGAAATACTCAAATTTTACTCGAGACAGAGGTTTGGTCAATATATCAGCAATTTTTTCATCAGTGCTTACATACTCGAGCTTAATGGCTCCTTTCTGCACCATATCCTATATATAGAAATATCGGATCTCTATGTGTTTTGACTTGTCATGAAATACTGGATTTTATGTCATCTTAATACAGCTTTGGTTGTCACACATGATCACCATGGGATCCATCTCTAAGTCAAACAATCCTGATAATAATTTCCGAATCCATACTACTTCACAACTAGCGGAGCAAGCAGCGATATATTCTGCTTCGGCGGTACTGAGAGCCACACTAGATTGTTTCTTGCTGAACCATGAGATCATGGCAGATCCAAGACCATAACATCCACCTGATGTACTTTTCCTGTCTGACACACTTCCTGCCCAATCAGAATCTAAGTAACCATGTAATCTGAGTTCATGATTTCCAAGATAGTATAGACCAAAATCTAATGTACCCTTTAGATACCTCATTACATGCTTTGCAGCTATTAAGTAAACTTTTCTGGGTTCCACTAGATACTGACTCAAGGTTGTCACATCCCCTCCCATCATACTAGTGCAATGGAGAGGATTGTCATGCTAAAACCGGGCATCTATCCCCATGAACTTATTAAATAAGCATTCACATAATATAAAATACATATGGAAATGTATAATTATAAGAAAAACACAGCGGAAGTAATATCAATTACACATCTATCATACATTCAAGATATTCGTCAAATAAATAATTCCAAAGTTAACACAAGGGAATACTTATCTTATAACAAAGTAGTCCCAAGCAACCAGCTATGCATCTGCAACGTTCCACCCAACCATAGGCCAGTTATGCTTATCAAACTCTTGATACAACTGCCACCCTCGAACTGGGTGTTAGCACTCGGATTTTCCTTGGGCTGTATCAAAGAAACCTGAGGTAACCTATTTCAAACCAATCTTTAGACTGAAAGTTGGCCTCCTTCAGCCAGAGAGGGCTCTCTCGGTAAATCTGCCATCCAATGTCACCACGACAGCAGTTTGACAATAAACTCAATGGCCAATTTGTAAAATAATAATAAAAACTTGTAGGCTTCGAATAATGTGGTTAGATCAACAGGAAATAAGATATCATTGGGCAATGGAGTCAAGAAAACAGAAAAATATGGACCAGCAATTAAACAAATATTTTCATACAAAGGCAAGATAGCTGTCTTATTACAGTCAATAAGATTTTTGCAGGTGATAGGGAAAGAAATAAAGACAGTCCATTAACAACGGGCATCAATTTTTAGATGAATCCACTGCTAATTTTAGAGAAATAAATGGATGCTCAGAAGCGAATAAATCGAGGCATAGAAACATGAATCTCAATCTATTTTGAACGTTCATCTAAGCATAGAAGAAAACGACAGAATGAAAGGAATAACGCAGAAAGTAAACTTGCACGAGTAGAGAAAGGAAATGGTACAGACTGCAATTTTAAACAACACATGAATCTTTGAAGAAAAATCTGTTCAATCCTGAGATCTTTATTAACTTCTGAAGCCCTTCAAAATACCCAGAATGGGTTTCTCCTTACTGAAAATCCAACCCTGTTTACATTGCCAAATGCCTATTTTATACAAAATTTTTCCCTCTAAGTAAACCCTAACTGTATTTTTCTAAAAATAGTTTCTTGGAATAATAAACTAACTAATTTTTTACAAATAAAACAAATCTCGAGCGGTTGCAAAATATCTCGAGTGAAAGAGTATAGAGGAATTTTGAAATTTTCTTCAAACTGTTAATTCTAGGGCTTAAAATCATCCTCATTTTCCACCTGTCGAGTATCCTGGAAATGAACTTCTGTTTGCTAATTCAGTGCCTATAAATCTGGATCTTCCTGCTACCTCCTCCACTAATTTTCGAACCCTTCACCTCTATTTATCATTTAACAGGTGCTGCATCACTTTGATCTTTAAATTATTCTTCTCCCAGCTTTTGGTGAGCTTAATTTGAAGAGGTGCAATAGCAGCTACAAAAAATTGAGCCATTCTTCACAGTACCCTTCGCAAAACTGAGTCATCACTGAAAATGGAAAGAATCACCTGGCTTCCATTTTCCCTCAAAGACATGCCTCGCTGTCATTTTTCTTCTCTTGAAAGACTACCTTTTCCCTTCCTTAGCTCTTCAAAAGTGTTGCCGTAGAAGAAAAATGCTGATGTGGGCTTGGAAAGTGCCCTCTTCGAGTCATACTGAGAGATTGACTGGAATGGTTGACCTTCAGATATTAGAGGAAAGGATGTTGGTACAAGGATAACAGCAAAAAATTTGATGAGCCGTTGCGAGTGTTTGAGCATCATGGTGCAATCTAGCCTGTAAAAGTTGATGGAAAAGAGTATCTGGCAAACCTTACTGTATACATGACTGAATCAGAAAACAACCCATCCATTTGCAGGAGACTAATGCTTTCCCACGTCAAAGTACTGAAATATTGGTTCCAAAACATGTCGTATTGCAGTGGTTACTTTGGCCAAATTGCACCATACTTCGGACACGGATTTGAGCCCACACCCTAGGCATGTCCTCCTTTTTCCTTGAAATGGAAATATTAAACGTGTTACCACCACTTCCTAGAGTTCTACAAGCTCCAGAATATGCAATTCGTATCTCTTGAGGATATTGCCATCACGAACTACCTTTAGTTGAAAAATGAAACCAATAAACGCCGTATGATGCACAACAGGCGTAGCTGGGCGCCAATGTTAACTTGTTCACGCTTGATTAGAAGAAGCAACCACTGTATTAGGATGTATCCCTTGCTGTAAAATGATCCAACGGAGGATACTCTTCAAACGTTTCCATGACCTTTGGTTTGGTTGGAAACATCCTGACGAACTCAGTGTCCTCATCCTTATGGAAATTTTGGTTCATCCTTCAATAACCGATCCTGCTGCAGTCTTTGATATCACGAACCCTTCACATCTGTCTCGGTCAGACTCTCGAGGTAGCTGCAAACTTCCCGGTTCTTGGACAAATGACGTTAGGGTTTTCGAGGGCTGGGCAGATCGGTCACATTAAAACATTAAAAATGCCAAAAATAGGGCAATTTTCCCTTTTATAATACCGCAAACCATTTGATTTGTCATGGGTGGTATCGCGCGGGTGTTGAGTGGTTTGCAATACAACTTTTCACATATCCGGACGCATCAGAAATGGACACGTTGCATGTTGGTTTTTTTCCGCTTCCACCAACCGTCATTATCTTCCGAACATGTGAACGACGCGGGATGGATTAGGGACCGTAGATCCTCCTCTCTGACTTTTGGCAAACATCCCATACGATACATCTTGACGGACTTGACGCCCTTGCTATGTCTCCACCTGTCGTATCAATTTCCTTAGCAACATTATTTCTGTCACCAACATTTGAATGTAGAATTTAACAGCTATCAACTTGATATTTTCCATCTCAATTTGTAAAAAGGACGTAGCCGAATGGAGGATGGCGCATTCGTTGTAAGTCGACGACCTCTTGGAGTGAACTCATGGTGGCAAACTTCAAGCATGTCTGACTGTATTGCAGGTAGTAGATGATCCGTGTTTGACCATACTTAGTCGATACTCAGCAGCTAAAGGCGTTTCGTTTTTAGAAAACATCTGAAACCTACATCTGGACTTATGTCAACGCTGCCTTGGTTTGATCTTACAACCGCCGAAGTCATAGCCAATATGTTGTTTATTTTAATATGAATCGAGGAAAACATCTCCAACAATTTTTCTGAAAAGAAAATCGTATATTTGTATCTTGAAAACCCAGACTCTTTGACTCTATGAGAATTTTCCTTATTATCGCCATCAAGACTTCGTCAATTTCTTCAATGTAGTTCAAACAATCATTTTGGGAACAAAAGCCAGCGATCTTCTTTCCATTATGAGCATCTCATGCCCTCGCTAGCTCCATCTCATCAATGTCGTAAAGGTGGAGAGCCTTCAGAAGAACCGCCATAGCACTATTTCTGTGTGATCTGTCATTTAACATCAAAACGTTGGCTGGAATATTCATCCACCACTTACATTCTCCATTTTTAATTCTTGGGGATTTATCCCACATGCCCAACAGAAAGTTTCTTTTTATCCTTTATAAACCCCAATGCCTTCATTCTATGCCAAGCAACAAAGGAATGGGAGACTTTAAGCCTCGGCGCTAGAGTGATGGAGGATACATGTGGTCTTCTCGGCTTGGCACCTGGTCCTGTGGTGAGCCCTCGGTGTTGGGTGGAAGCATAATCTTTACTCAATTTTGCTTTGTCATTTCATATAAATACAATCCTCCTCCACTTAGGTCAAAATTAATGCCCTTTCTTCATAAAAAATCAAAGCTTCCATATTTTGGCATTAATATATAAAAAAATTTTAAAAAATCTTTTCCCAATTTTTATTTATTTTGGTCTTTGCTATATTTATAAAAAGTTTTTTCATTCATAAGGCTTCCCAACTCGAGCTAAACCTTTTTATATGAAAATTAAAAACCTTTGTTCACCGGGTCAAAAATAGGTTTGAAAAACTGAGATTTTGTTGAAATTTGAAAACTTCTTTCAACCATTTTTATTTTGCAACTTTTATGCTCATACTTGAGGACAAGTGCTTTTTCTTGACCAAGTTTGAGATCCCCCGCCATGAAATTGTTCTATTGTTGCATTGCCAATGCCGGCAGAAGATAATTAACCAAAAAATTTATTGAGTGTCAACAACTGGCTCCTACTGGGGATGATGTCCTCCCAGCGAGGCAGCAAAGAACAACGTAGACCCTGTGCCTGACCATTGGGCGGCTCCCAATCCTGAAAACTGCAACCTGTAACCTGTATCCTGTATCCTATATTCTATATCCTGCATCCCAAAACTGTAGCTGAAAACTGATAACTGCTGAACACTGAAATATACATGCTAGAACTAAACTGAAAACAACGCTGTACATACCGAAAAAATGTTTGCCGGGCAAACTTATTCATCCTACCTACCCTACTCTACCAAAACGTGACTGCTGAATCAAATGACACAAAAGTGCCAATGAAGCCAATCTAATAACTGACCATCTGCTCGACGATGGCTTGCATTCCTTTTGAGTGAGTAAGAAAGACAGAAAACAAACCATTCCAAACATTCTCTGATAGTGAGTTCATGTCCCACAAATGTTAGAAAATTCATTTTCCCCTCAGACCGTAGTAAATTAGCATAAGGATCTTCAAAAATTTGAAATATTATCTCGTCTTGAGATTCAACAAGAATGGAAATATCTTTTTCCAGTTGACCTGCAAGACTACTCAGCTGTGGATTGATGAGAGTGCATAGGGGGGCATGATATTCTAATACCTGTGTGTTTACTGCATCTTCCTCAAGCATGAGCATCTCTGGTTCCCTTTTTGGTATGTCATCGATCCCATCTTTATACTTATCCACATCATTATCCAAAACATCTTCAAACAACAAACATCCTTCAAGATCCTTAATCATATCAACCCTATCTTCTTGATGGAAATAAATGGTGTCTAACAGCTGATCCCTTGGCGGAAAATCATCATCATAAATAGGTTCCTTCAAAGGATCATCATAACTGTCAATGTTTAAATTTAGATTTACATGCTTGAAAATGGGAGAATTCTCACTTACATACCCTGGATTGTGTGAACAATGTAGATCCGACATTACTGGAGCTGTAATATGACTTTTCAGGAGTTGATCTATTTCATCTTCAGATAGAGGAGAAATTTTGGAAATACTATGGAGGCGCCCACCTTTCTTGTTTAAGGAAAACCCAACAACATCATCTAAGGCCTGTTCTGTTTCTTGTATTCCAGGAGAAACACTGATGTATTGTTTTTTAAGTGAATCAAATAAAATAAAGTCCTCTAGACCCACAGCTTCTGAAATAATGTCACATGGAGAGAAACTTATCTGACCTTCTTCTGGATTAGACGACCACTGACAAGACTGAAGAAAATTCTTATCCGGCTCAGGAGAAAAAATACAAAGGCCATCACCAATTTCATTTGAAAATTCAGAATTTAAAACTTGCCCTTCTTCATCAAAAACAGCAGAACCATCGTTAAATTCTTCAATGACATCAAGTGCAACAGACTCTTCTTGATACAAAATTTCTGAATGCGAAATAGAGACCTGGTTTTCTGTTTGGTACTTATCTTCCATATGGAAAAACTCTGCTTCTTGAGAATGATGACAGACTTGTTCTTCTTCTTCTTTAATTCCACTTTCAAAAAAGTTTATGGAGTTCTCCATCATAGATTTCTGTTTTTGATTAGAAGCCTTAATTTTTTGTTTTATCAATTCGAACGAAGCATAACAGAGGGGTAGACAGTCACTTTTAGCATGTTTACTTTCAGATGTTTGATCATGGGTAGTGATCAAATTTTCTTCACTAACTGCCTTGGGACTTATAAAGTTTTCAGCTGGTGCCATACCCAAGCAATCTTCTTCATACTCATCAAATTTAGGTGGACTGAAATTTTCTTTAAAACCCTCACTGACAGAAATTTTAGCAGGCTGATTGTAATTGACATAAAACAAGTCAGATTTATCTTCTTCTGGCATATCATCAAGCTGATCATCTCTTTGTCTGTTACGGGAACCACTGGAATGCCAAGCCATTTCTCCTTGTCTATGCTTCTCTTCGAACCCACCTTCTTCTTCAATCCTCTCATCATTTTCTTTGCTCGACAATTTCCTGGACATTCTAAGATTATCTTCAACTTCTAAAGCATCAACGAACATATGTTGTAAACTGGAGGGATTTCTTTCCAAGAGAAGAAAAGAGAAATCAGATTGAAAAATAGATACATAATGTAACTTGGCAGCATTCTCTAAGGGCTGAATTTCTTTCGGTATATCATAATAGGCGCTGGCAAACCTCCTGTTGAAACTGGATAAGGATTCCCCTTCCTGCACCCTCATAGAGTAAAATTCTGAAAGGACTAAGTCCCATGACCTCCTCTTACCCCAAAACTTCAAGAAGACATCAGAAAATTCTTGCCATGTGTCTATAGACTCTGGCTGTAAATGGCGAAACCATTTCTTCACATCTCCCTGGAAAGTTTGAGCAAAAATCCTCATACAAACATCATCCTAATCCACTTCAAACAGATCCAGAAAATTTTCAAAACCTTGAAGATGTTTCTCAGCAGTAAGGCCTTTGATTTCTCCATCGAATTTAGGAAGGTATTTCTGGTATTTAGGAGGATAATCATGGAGAACATGAGGTAGGTGAAGTGGCCGGTATCGATTTTGGATATTGGAAGAAACTGAACTATGTAGAGAGGATGTATTATCAGCTTTGGTATCATGAGGTTCATAAGGCTGATCCTTGCAGCCATGCGGTTCAAGTAAAAGATCTTGATCGACATCATATGTATAAAATGAAGACACATTTTCAGTTTCTAAAGAAGGGTATACAGGAGTAAATCTATGGTCTTTTTTCGAATATAGCAAACAATGAGAAATTCTTTTTCCAAGCTTAGGAAAAGACAGGAAAAGATTTACAAGAAAGGATAATATGTCTTGGAGAAAACTGAAACTTGAGTACCTTGTCTTTTCATCATGCCTTTCCATGTCTTCACAATGAGCTCATTTCCCAGTGGAGTCTGTCGGTTCTCTTTAAAAGCTTGATTCTGGATCATGCCGCCAATGGAGTCACTGAAATTTGGATTCTTGAAGATGGAGTCGCCAGGTGAAAGATGTACAACCTTACTGATGTTTGACCGTTGTTCACCATCAACAATCAAAACTGAAAACTTTGTCGTTCATACCCAGGGAAAATGAAACCCTCGTTCCCCGGCAACGGCGCCAAAATGTTAGCACTCGGATTTTCCTTGGGCTGTATCAAAGAAACCCGAGGTAACCTATTTCAAACCAATCTTTAGACTGAAAGTTGGCCTCCTTCAGCCAGAGAGGGCTCTCTCGGCAAATCTGCCATCCAATGTCACCACGACAGCAGTTTGACAATAAACTCAATGGCCAATTTGTAAAATAATAATAAAAACTTGTAGGCTTCGAATAATGTGGTTAGATCAACAGGAAATAAGATATCATTGGGAAATGGAGTCAAGAAAACAGAAAAATATGGACCAGCAATTAAACAAATATTTTCATACAAAGGCAAGATAGCTGTCTTATTACAGTCAATAAGATTTTTGCAGGTGATAGGGAAAGAAATAAAGACAGTCCATTAACAACGGGCATCAATTTTTAGATGAATCCACTGCTAATTTTAGAGAAATAAATGGATGCTCAGAAGCGAATAAATCGAGGCATAGAAACATGAATCTCAATCTATTATGAACGTTCATCTAAGCATAGAAGAAAACGACAGAATGAAAGGAATAACGCAGAAAGTAAACTTGCACGAGTAGAGAAAGGAAATGGTACAGACTGCAATTTTAAACAACACATGAATCTTTGAAGCAAAATCTGTTCAATCCTGAGATCTTTATTAACTTCTGAAGCCCTTCAAAATACCCAGAATGGGTTTCTCCTTACTGAAAATCCAACCCTGTTTACATTGCCAAATGCCTATTTTATACAAAATTTTTCCCTCTAAGTAAACCCTAACTGTATTTTTCTAAAAATAGTTTCTTGGAATAATAAACTAACTAATTTTTTACAAATAAAACAAATCTCGAGCGGTTGCAAAATATCTCGAGTGAAAGAGTATAGAGGAATTTTGAAATTTTCTTCAAACTGTTAATTCTAGGGCTTAAAATCATCCTCATTTTCCACCTGTCGAGTATCCTGGAAATGAACTTCTGTTTGCTAATTCAGTGCCTATAAATCTGGATCTTCCTGCTACCTCCTCCACTAATTTTCGAACCCTTCACCTCTATTTATCATTTAACAGGTGCTGCATCACTTTGATCTTTAAATTATTCTTCTCCCAGCTTTTGGTGAGCTCAATTTGAAGAGGTGCAATAGCAGCTACAAAAAATTGAGCCATTCTTCACAGTACCCTTCGCAAAACTGAGTCATCACTGAAAATGGAAAGAATCACCTGGCTTCCATTTTCCCTCAAAGACATGCCTCGCTGTCATTTTTCTTCTCTTGAAAGACTACCTTTTCCCTTCCTTAGCTCTTCAAAAGTGTTGCCGTAGAAGAAAAATGCTGATGTGGGCTTGGAAAGTGCCCTCTTCGAGTCATACTGAGAGATTGACTGGAATGGTTGACCTTCAGATATTAGAGGAAAGGATGTTGGTACAAGGATAACAGCAAAAAATTTGATGAGCCGTTGCGAGTGTTTGAGCATCATGGTGCAATCTAGCCTGTAAAAGTTGATGGAAAAGAGTATCTGGCAAACCTTACTGTATACATGACTGAATCAGAAAACAACCCATCCATTTGCAGGAGACTAATGCTTTCCCACGTCAAAGTACTGAAATATTGGTTCCAAAACATGTCGTATTGCAGTGGTTACTTTGGCCAAATTGCACCATACTTCGGACACGGATTTGAGCCCACACCCTAGGCATGTCCTCCTTTTTCCTTGAAATGGAAATATTAAACGTGTTACCACCACTTCCTAGAGTTCTACAAGCTCCAGAATATGCAATTCGTATCTCTTGAGGATATTGCCATCACGAACTACCTTTAGTTGAAAAATGAAACCAATAAACGCCGTATGATGCACAACAGGCGTAGCTGGGCGCCAATGTTAACTTGTTCACGCTTGATTAGAAGAAGCAACCACTGTATTAGGATGTATCCCTTGCTGTAAAATGATCCAACGGAGGATACTCTTCAAACGTTTCCATGACCTTTGGTTTGGTTGGAAACATCCTGATGAACTCAGTGTCCTCATCCTTATGGAAATTTTGGTTCATCCTTCAATAACCGATCCTGCTGCAGTCTTTGATATCACGAACCCTTCACATCTGTCTCGGTCAGACTCTCGAGGTAGCTGCAAACTTCCCGGTTCTTGGACAAATGACGTTAGGGTTTTCGAGGGCTGGGCAGCTCGGTCACATTAAAACATTAAAAATGCCAAAAATAGGGCAATTTTCCCTTTTATAATCCCACAAACCATTTGATTTGTCATGGGTGGTATCGCGCGGGTGTTGAGTGGTTTGCAATACAGCTTTTCACATATCCGGACGCATCAGAAATGGACACGTTGCATGTTGGTTTTTTTCCGCTTCCACCAACCGTCATTATCTTCCGAACATGTGAACGACGCGGGATGGATTAGGGACCGTAGATCCTCCTCTCTGACTTTTGGCAAACATCCCATACGATACATCTTGACGGACTTGACGCCCTTGCTATGTCTCCACCTGTCGTATCAATTTCCTTAGCAACATTATTTCTGTCACCAACATTTGAATGTAGAATTTAACAGCTTCCAACTTGATATTTTCCATCTCAATTTGTAAAAAGGACGTAGCCGAATGGAGGATGGCGCATTCGTTGTAAGTCGACGACCTCTTGGAGTGAACTCATGGTGGCAAACTTCAAGCATGTCTGACTGTATTGCAGGTAGTAGATGATCCGTGTTTGACCATACTTAGTCGATACTCAGCAGCTAAAGGCGTTTCGTTTTTAGAAAACATCTGAAACCTACATCTGGACTTATGTCAACGCTGCCTTGGTTTGATCTTACAACCGCCGAAGTCATAGCCAATATGTTGTTTATTTTAATATGAATCGAGGAAAACATCTCCAACAATTTTTCTGAAAAGAAAATCGTATATTTGTATCTTGAAAACCCAGACTCTTTGACTCTATGAGAATTTTCCTTATTATCGCCATCAAGACTTCGTCAATTTCTTCAATGTAGTTCAAACAATCATTTTGGGAACAAAAGCCAGCGATCTTCTTTCCATTATGAGCATCTCATGCCCTCGCTAGCTCCATCTCATCAATGTCGTAAAGGTGGAGAGCCTTCAGAAGAACCGCCATAGCACTATTTCTGTGTGATCTGTCATTTAACATCAAAACGTTGGCTGGAATATTCGTCCACCACTTACATTCTCCATTTTTAATTCTTGGGGATTTATCCCACATGCCCAACAGAAAGTTTCTTTTTATCCTTTATAAACCCCAATGCCTTCATTCTATGCCAAGCAACAAAGGAATGGGAGACTTTAAGCCTCGGCGCTAGAGTGATGGAGGATACATGTGGTCTTCTCGGCTTGGCACCTGGTCCTGTGGTGAGCCCTCGGTGTTGGGTGGAAGCATAATCTTTACTCAATTTTGCTTTGTCATTTCATATAAATACAATCCTCCTCCACTTAGGTCAAAATTAATGCCCTTTCTTCATAAAAAATCAAAGCTTCCATATTTTGGCATTAATATATAAAAAAATTTTAAAAAATCTTTTCCCAATTTTTATTTATTTTGGTCTTTGCTATATTTATAAAAAGTTTTTTCATTCATAAGGCTTCCCAACTCGAGCTAAACCTTTTTATATGAAAATTAAAAACCTTTGTTCACCGGGTCAAAAATAGGTTTGAAAAACTGAGATTTTGTTGAAATTTGAAAACTTCTTTCAACCATTTTTATTTTGCAACTTTTATGCCCATACTTGAGGACAAGTGCTTTTTCTTGACCAAGTTTGAGATCCCCCACCATGAAATTGTTCTATTGTTGCATTGCCAATGCCGGCAGAAGATAATTAACCAAAAAATTTATTGAGTGTCAACAACTGGCTCCTACTGGGGATGATGTCCTCCCAGCGAGGCAGCAAAGAACAACGTAGACCCTGTGCCTGACCATTGGGCGGCTCCCAATCCTGAAAACTGAAACCTGTAACCTGTATCCTGTATCCTATATTCTATATCCTGCATCCCAAAACTGTAGCTGAAAACTGATAACTGCTGAACACTGAAATATACATGCTGGAACTAAACTGAAAACAACGCTGTACATACCGAAAAAATGTTTGCCGGGCAAACTTATTCATCCTACCTACCCTACTCTACCAAAACGTGACTGCTGAATCAAATGACACAAAAGTGCCAATGAAGCCAATCTAATAACTGACCATCTGCTCGACGATGGCTTGCATTCCTTTTGAGTGAGTAAGAAAGACAGAAAACAAACCATTCCAAACATTCTCTGATAGTGAGTTCATGTCCCACAAATGTTAGAAAATTCATTTTCCCCTCAGACCGTAGTAAATTAGCATAAGGATCTTCAAAAATTTGAAATATTATCTCGTCTTGAGATTCAACAAGAATGGAAATATCTTTTTCCAGTTGACCTGCAAGACTACTCAGCTGTGGATTGATGAGAGTGCATAGGGGGGCATGATATTCTAATACCTGTGTGTTGACTGCATCTTCCTCAAGCATGAGCATCTCTGGTTCCCTTTTTGGTATGTCATCGATCCCATCTTTATACTTATCCACATCATTATCCAAAACATCTTCAAACAACAAACATCCTTCAAGATCCTTAATCATATCAACCCTATCTTCTTGATGGAAATAAATGGTGTCTAACAGCTGATCCCTTGGCGGAAAATCATCATCATAAATAGGTTCCTTCAAAGGATCATCATAACTGTCAATGTTTAAATTTAGATTTACATGCTTGAAAATGGGAGAATTCTCACTTACATACCCTGGATTGTGTGAACAATGTAGATCCGACATTACTGGAGCTGTAATATGACTTTTCAGGAGTTGATCTATTTCATCTTCAGATAGAGGAGAAATTTTGGAAATACTATGGAGGCGCCCACCTTTCTTGTTTAAGGAAAACCCAACAACATCATCTAAGGCCTGTTCTGTTTCTTGTATTCCAGGAGAAACACTGATGTATTGTTTTTTAAGTGAATCAAATAAAATAAAGTCCTCTAGACCCACAGCTTCTGAAATAATGTCACATGGAGAGAAACTTATCTGACCTTCTTCTGGATTAGACGACCACTGACAAGACTGAAGAAAATTCTTATCCGGCTCAGGAGAAAAAATACAAAGGCCATCACCAATTTCATTTGAAAATTCAGAATTTAAAACTTGCCCTTCTTCATAAAAAACAACAGAACCATCGTTAAATTCTTCAATGACATCAAGTGCAACAGACTCTTCTTGATACAAAATTTCCGATTGCGAAATAGAGACCTGGTTTTCTGTTTGGTACTTATCTTCCATATGGAAAAACTCTGCTTCTTGAGAATGATGACAGACTTGTTCTTCTTCTTCTTTAATTCCACTTTCAAAAAAGTTTATGGAGTTCTCCATCATAGATTTCTGTTTTTGATTAGAAGCCTTAATTTTTTGTTTTATCAATTCGAACGAAGCATAACAGAGGGGTAGACAGTCACTTTTAGCATGTTTAGTTTCAGATGTTTGATCATGGGTAGTGATCAAATTTTCTTCACTAACTGCCTTGGGACTTATAAAGTTTTCAGCTGGTGCCATACCCAAGCAATCTTCTTCATACTCATCAAATTTAGGTGGACTGAAATTTTCTTTAAAACCCTCACTGACAGAAATTTTAGCAGGCTGATTGTAATTGACATAAAACAAGTCAGATTTATCTTCTTCTGGCATATCATCAAGCTGATCATCTCTTTGTCTGTTACGGGAACCACTGGAATGCCAAGCCATTTCTCCTTGTCTATGCTTCTCTTCGAACCCACCTTCTTCTTCAATCCTCTCATCATTTTCTTTGCTCGACAATTTCCTGGACATTCTAAGATTATCTTCAACTTCTAAAGCATCAACGAACATATGTTGTAAACTGGAGGGATTTCTTTCCAAGAGAAGAAAAGAGAAATCAGATTGAAAAATAGATACATAATGTAACTTGGCAGCATTCTCTAAGGGCTGAATTTCTTTCGGTATATCATAATAGGCGCTGGCAAACCTCCTGTTGAAACTGGATAAGGATTCCCCTTCCTGCACCCTCATAGAGTAAAATTCTGAAAGGACTAAGTCCCATGACCTCCTCTTACCCCAAAACTTCAAGAAGACATCAGAAAATTCTTGCCATGTGTCTATAGACTCTGGCTGTAAATGGCGAAACCATTTCTTCACATCTCCCTGGAAAGTTTGAGCAAAAATCCTCATACAAACATCATCCTAATCCACTTCAAACAGATCCAGAAAATTTTCAAAACCTTGAAGATGTTTCTCAGCAGTAAGGCCTTTGATTTCTCCATCGAATTTAGGAAGGTATTTCTGGTATTTAGGAGGATAATCATGGAGAACATGAGGTAGGTGAAGTGGCCGGTATCGATTTTGGATATTGGAAGAAACTGAACTATGTAGAGAGGATGTATTATCAGCTTTGGTATCATGAGGTTCATAAGGCTGATCCTTGCAGCCATGCGGTTCAAGTAAAAGATCTTGATCGACATCATATGTATAAAATGAAGACACATTTTCAGTTTCTAAAGAAGGGTATACAGGAGTAAATCTATGGTCTTTTTTCGAATATAGCAAACAATGAGAAATTCTTTTGCCAAGCTTAGGAAAAGACAGGAAAAGATTTACAAGAAAGGATAATATGTCTTGGAGAAAACTGAAACTTGAGTACCTTGTCTTTTCATCATGCCTTTCCATGTCTTCACAATGAGCTCATTTCCCAGCGGAGTCTGTCGGTTCTCTTTAAAAGCTTGATTCTGGATCATGCCGCCAATGGAGTCACTGAAATTTGGATTCTTGAAGATGGAGTCGCCAGGTGAAAGATGTACAACCTTACTGATGTTTGACCGTTGTTCACCATCAACAATCAAAACTGAAAACTTTGTCGTTCATACCCAGGGAAAATGAAACCCTCGTTCCCCGGCAACGGCGCCAAAATGTTAGCACTCGGATTTTCCTTGGGCTGTATCAAAGAAACCCGAGGTAACCTATTTCAAACCAATCTTTAGACTGAAAGTTGGCCTCCTTCAGCCAGAGAGGGCTCTCTCGGCAAATCTGCCATCCAATGTCACCACGACAGCAGTTTGACAATAAACTCAATGGCCAATTTGTAAAATAATAATAAAAACTTGTAGGCTTCGAATAATGTGGTTAGATCAACAGGAAATAAGATATCATTGGGAAATGGAGTCAAGAAAACAGAAAAATATGGATCAGCAATTAAACAAATATTTTCATACAAAGGCAAGATAGCTGTCTTATTACAGTCAATAAGATTTTTGCAGGTGATAGGGAAAGAAATAAAGACAGTCCATTAACAACGGGCATCAATTTTTAGATGAATCCACTGCTAATTTTAGAGAAATAAATGGATGCTCAGAAGCGAATAAATCGAGGCATGGAAACATGAATCTCAATCTATTATGAACGTTCATCTAAGCATAGAAGAAAACGACAGAATGAAAGGAATAACGCAGAAAGTAAACTTGCACGAGTAGAGAAAGAAAATGGTACAGACTGCAATTTTAAACAACACATGAATCTTTGAAGAAAAATCTGTTCAATCCTGAGATCTTTATTAACTTTTGAAGCCCTTCAAAATACCCAGAATGGGTTTCTCCTTACTGAAAATCCAACCCTGTTTACATTGCCAAATGCCTATTTTATACAAAATTTTTCCCTCTAAGTAAACCCTAACTGTATTTTTCTAAAAATAGTTTCTTGGAATAATAAACTAACTAATTTTTTACAAATAAAACAAATCTCGAGCGGTTGCAAAATATCTCGAGTGAAAGAGTATAGAGGAATTTTGAAATTTTCTTCAAACTGTTAATTCTAGGGCTTAAAATCATCCTCATTTTCCACCTGTCGAGTATCCTGGAAATGAACTTCTGTTTGCTAATTCAGTGCCTATAAATCTGGATCTTCCTGCTACCTCCTCCACTAATTTTCGAACACTTCACCTCTATTTATCATTTAACAGGTGCTGCATCACTTTGATCTTTAAATTATTCTTCTCCCAGCTTTTGGTGAGCTGAATTTGAAGAGGTGCAATAGCAGCTACAAAAAATTGAGCCATTCTTCACAGTACCCTTCGCAAAACTGAGTCATCACTGAAAATGGAAAGAATCACCTGGCTTCCATTTTCCCTCAAAGACATGCCTCGCTGTCATTTTTCTTCTCTTGAAAGACTACCTTTTCCCTTCCTTAGCTCTTCAAAAGTGTTGCCGTAGAAGAAAAATGCTGATGTGGGCTTGGAAAGTGCCCTCTTCGAGTCATACTGAGAGATTGACTGGAATGGTTGACCTTCAGATATTAGAGGAAAGGATGTTGGTACAAGGATAACAGCAAAAAATTTGATGAGCCGTTGCGAGTGTTTGAGCATCATGGTGCAATCTAGCCTGTAAAAGTTGATGGAAAAGAGTATCTGGCAAACCTTACTGTATACATGACTGAATCAAAAAACAACCCATCCATTTGCAGGAGACTAATGCTTTCCCACGTCAAAGTACTGAAATATTGGTTCCAAAACATGTCGTATTGCAGTGGTTACTTTGGCCAAATTGCACCATACTTCGGACACGGATTTGAGCCCACACCCTAGGCATGTCCTCCTTTTTCCTTGAAATGGAAATATTAAACGTGTTACCACCACTTCCTAGAGTTCTACAAGCTCCAGAATATGCAATTCGTATCTCTTGAGGATATTGCCATCACGAACTACCTTTAGTTGAAAAATGAAACCAATAAACGCCGTATGATGCACAACAGGCGTAGCTGGGCGCCAATGTTAACTTGTTCACGCTTGATTAGAAGAAGCAACCACTGTATTAGGATGTATCCCTTGCTGTAAAATGATCCAACGGAGGATACTCTTCAAACGTTTCCATGACCTTTGGTTTGGTTGGAAACATCCTGACGAACTCAGTGTCCTCATCCTTATGGAAATTTTGGTTCATCCTTCAATAACCGATCCTGCTGCAGTCTTTGATATCACGAACCCTTCACATCTGTCTTGGTCAGACTCTCGAGGTAGCTGCAAACTTCCCGGTTCTTGGACAAATGACGTTAGGGTTTTCGAGGGCTGGGCAGCTCGGTCACATTAAAACATTAAAAATGCCAAAAATAGGGCAATTTTCCCTTTTATAATCCCACAAACCATTTGATTTGTCATGGGTGGTATCGCGCGGGTGTTGAGTGGTTTGCAATACAGCTTTTCACATATCCGGACGCATCAGAAATGGACACGTTGCATGTTGGTTTTTTTCCGCTTCCACCAACCGTCATTATCTTCCGAACATGTGAACGACGCGGGATGGATTAGGGACCGTAGATCCTCCTCTCTGACTTTTGGCAAACATCCCATACGATACATCTTGACGGACTTGACGCCCTTGCTATGTCTCCACCTGTCGTATCAATTTCCTTAGCAACATTATTTCTGTCACCAACATTTGAATGTAGAATTTAACAGCTTCCAACTTGATATTTTCCATCTCAATTTGTAAAAAGGACGTAGCCGAATGGAGGATGGCGCATTCGTTGTAAGTCGACGACCTCTTGGAGTGAACTCATGGTGGCAAACTTCAAGCATGTCTGACTGTATTGCAGGTAGTAGATGATCCGTGTTTGACCATACTTAGTCGATACTCAGCAGCTAAAGGCGTTTCGTTTTTAGAAAACATCTGAAACCTACATCTGGACTTATGTCAACGCTGCCTTGGTTTGATCTTACAACCGCCGAAGTCATAGCCAATATGTTGTTTATTTTAATATGAATCGAGGAAAACATCTCCAACAATTTTTCTGAAAAGAAAATCGTATATTTGTATCTTGAAAACCCAGACTCTTTGACTCTATGAGAATTTTCCTTATTATCGCCATCAAGACTTCGTCAATTTCTTCAATGTAGTTCAAACAATCATTTTGGGAACAAAAGCCAGCGATCTTCTTTCCATTATGAGCATCTCATGCCCTCGCTAGCTCCATCTCATCAATGTCGTAAAGGTGGAGAGCCTTCAGAAGAACCGCCATAGCACTATTTCTGTGTGATCTGTCATTTAACATCAAAACGTTGGCTGGAATATTCGTCCACCACTTACATTCTCTATTTTTAATTCTTGGGGATTTATCCCACATGCCCAACAGAAAGTTTCTTTTTATCCTTTATAAACCCCAATGCCTTCATTCTATGCCAAGCAACAAAGGAATGGGAGACTTTAAGCCTCGGCGCTAGAGTGATGGAGGATACATGTGGTCTTCTCGGCTTGGCACCTGGTCCTGTGGTGAGCCCTCGGTGTTGGGTGGAAGCATAATCTTTACTCAATTTTGCTTTGTCATTTCATATAAATACAATCCTCCTCCACTTAGGTCAAAATTAATGCCCTTTCTTCATAAAAAATCAAAGCTTCCATATTTTGGCATTAATATATAAAAAAAATTTAAAAAATCTTTTCCCAATTTTTATTTATTTTGGTCTTTGCTATATTTATAAAAAGTTTTTTCATTCATAAGGCTTCCCAACTCGAGCTAAACCTTTTTATATGAAAATTAAAAACCTTTGTTCACCGGGTCAAAAATAGGTTTGAAAAACTGAGATTTTGTTGAAATTTGAAAACTTCTTTCAACCATTTTTATTTTGCAACTTTTATGCCCATACTTGAGGACAAGTGCTTTTTCTTGACCAAGTTTGAGATCCCCCGCCATGAAATTGTTCTATTGTTGCATTGCCAATGCCGGCAGAAGATAATTAACCAAAAAATTTATTGAGTGTCAACACTGGGCATGATTTCTACAAGGAACCAGGGAACATCAGACCCACACATAGCCAAACATACACCAAATTCAGCCAAGCCAATCAGCAATTGGGTTTCTTAGGTTGCTGGGAGGTGGAAAGGAAGAATTGCTAAGCTAGCGAACTTAAGCACAGAGCCATGGGTACCCCTCCCAGATCTATTCAACTTGGCACTCACAATGCCTACACACCCAACACAAGGAAGTATTCTCTTCACTGCCACACAGTCCCTCAAGCCATACCTTCCTTTCTAGTGCTCTCAGGGTGTGCATAGAAAAGTAGCCAAAGCCCTCTTGATCTTCTTGAGAGGTTATTCTCCCCACTAGGTTTATCAAGCCAATTCTATCCACTACCACTCCAAATCTCTTGCTCACAGATTCAAACCAAAACAGGGATGCACATAACAGCAAAACCACAATTACTGGGCATGAGGAAAAACGTTTCTTTAGTGGGATGTCCAAAGAGGGGGTTTCTACCAATTCATAAAAACGTGGGAAAGCCCAAAAATGAAATGGCAATTGGGGAACAACCCTGGAGAGCAGAATTCGTTTTCAGAAAAACGTCCATGGGAATTTTGGGGCAAAAACGACCTCCATCACAGTCGTAAATCATGGCCCTTCTCTCCCAGCTGCTGTACAATGCAAAAACGAGCTCCCAGGCATGGAAAATGCAGGAAAAAGGGTGAAAAACGTGATGGGGAAAGGCCCAGTAGTTCAGACTGCGTGAGAGAGGAAAGACTATGGGTTTTTGAATGGATTTGGGCACCATTTCGTGGGTGTTTTCTTGCCCAAGGAGACAAAATACGATTTCCCAGGTTGATGTCTTGCCCATACACGAAATTGGCTGCCATACCTCTTCATTCCCAAGGCATTAACTACCTCAACCAATTTCTGGAAGAATTAAATGATTGGGTCCATAACCCAAAATGGGTAGTTGGTGGGTTTATGGGTTTTCTCATTGACACATGGATTAACACCATTGGCTCAAGGGTTTGAATAATTTCCCTCCCTATTCCTTGTAGAATCATGCCCCCATCTCTTTGTTGCATTGCATAGCTAGTTGTTGGTTTTTCATTAAAATCCGTATTGACATGATGTCTTAATTTACATTGTGCCTATCTAGCACAAGAACCATAGGCATCTATTTTTAATTGTCGATACATAAAATGCTAAATCAATGGTGGGGCCTTGGCCTTGAGCTCCTCACCATGATTAAGTAACAATATTTACATCATTTATGATTTAATGCGAAGGGGGTCAAAATGGGGACGTGACAAAGTTATTTATAGCAAAGCATATGTCTGGTCTGGTATTTGTCAAATACATTAATGACCCAATAATCTATCTGTATAGAGTCACATCTACTAACTATGATGAGTCATCAACTAGTAACTTTAAGTTAGAGTCCATGGGAGTGGCCATAGCTTTACACTCCAACATATCAAATCTTTTCAAAATTTCCACAGCATACTTACCTTGATTTAGAAAGATTCATTTTGGTTCTTTCCATACTTCTAGTCCTAAGAAGTAGTGCATTAATCCGAGATCTTTCATCTCAAATTTTGAAGAGAGCTTCTTCTTGCACTCGATAATTTGTTTCTCATTTCTAGTTAGAAATAGATCATCTACATACAACAGTAATATAACAGGTTTATCATCCATAACCTTGAGATAAAGATTAAGATCAGTTTTACTTTTGGTAAAGCCCATACTTGTTAAGCAACTGTCAATCCTTCCGTACCAAGCTCTAGGATCTTGCTTCAATCCATACAAATATTTTTTTAGCTTGCATACATGTATTCTTCCATCTTTAACCTCAAATCCTTGTGGTTGTTCTATGTACATTTCTTCTTCAATTACACCATTCAGGAAGGCTGTCTTAACATCCATTTGGTGTAGTTTCCATTTCATAATAGATGCAAGTGGTATGATAGTCCTAATAGAAGTGTACCTAGCAACTGGTGCAAATGTTTCTTCATAGTCAATTCCCTCTTTCTGAGAGAATCCTCTGGCTACAAATCTTGCCTTATATTTTTCAATGCTACCATCTGCAACATGTTTTATCTTGAATATCCATTTGGAAGATACCACACTTTTATCTTTTGGTTTGGGAACTATATCCCAAACATCATTTTTCATTATTGACTGGTATTCTTCTGTCATTGCTTCTACCCACTCTTTCTTCTGAACTGCCTCTTCATAGCTAGTAGGTTGTTGATCCACAAGGTCACACATCAAAGCCACATAGTTGGATACTAGCTTTGGTTTCTTTCTTTCTCCAGTGAAGCCTTCAGGAGCTCCATATTTTTCAGTTCCTTGAATAATGTCTCTAGCCCATGCGGGCCTTCTTTTCTTAGATAAGTTTGGAATGGGGGGTTCTTGTGGTTCTAACATGTCATGATCTTCAGGTGTATCATCTTCAGGGATGGGAACAGCCTCTATAACTCTAGGAGGTGTATCTTCTTCATAGACTTCTTCAAGTTTGCACTTCCTATATTTCTTGAGAGCTGCTTCTTCATCACATGTCACATCTCTACTTATTTCCATATGATGAAAACCTGGTATGTAAATTCTTAAAGCTTTGGATGATTCACAATATCCAACAAATATTCCCTTCTTACCAGAAGGATCCAACTTGGTTCTCTTTTCTTTTGGAATGTGAATGTTCACTAGACATCCAAATATTTTGAGATGACTTACCTCAGGCTTCTTTCCAGTAAACACTTCTTCTCGAGTCTTGAATTCAAGAGCACTATGGGATAGCCTATTTTGTACATAGACTATTGTCCTAGCTTCTTCAGCCCATAGATACATGGGTAGATCTTGGTCATGTATCATAGTCTTTACAGCTTCCATGATGGCTCTATTCTTTCTTTCAGCAACCCCATTTTGTTGGAGACTGTAGGGAGTGGTTAGTTCTCTCTTAATTACAGCTTCCTTACAAAAGTCTTCAAAATCCTTTGAAGTATATTCTCCGCCATTATCTGTTCAGAGAATCTTAATTTTCTTTTCTGAGTGATTTTCTATCAAAGCCTTGAACTCTTTGAACTTTCCAAAGACTTCATTATTTTCTTTTAGAAAATATATCCAAGTCTTCCTTGAATAATCATCAATGAATGTGAGATAGTATTCAAACCCACTTAGGGATGTGGTGGGCATTAGTCCACATACATCTGAATGTATTAGCTCGAAGATGTTCTTAGTCTTTGTTTCACTCTTTGGAAATGGGTTCTTGATATTCTTCCCCTTTTCACATCCTTTGCATGTGCCATTATGATCAATCTTCAAGTCTGGTAGTCCTATAACTACCTTGCTTACATAGGGTAAGGCTTTGTAGTTAATGTGAGCTAGCCTTCTATGCCATAACTCACTGGGGCTAGAGGTTTCATGGATAAGGGAAACTTCTGGATGTCCCTTGAGTTTGTAAAGACCTCCTTCCTCTTCATCAATAACAATTGCATCTTCAATTAATTTTCCTTTGGGCCACATAAGTACTTGTCCATCTATGAATGCAACTCTAAATCCTTTCTTATCTAGTGCTGAGATAGAAAGTAGGTTCTTCTTTAAACCTAGAACATATAAAATTTCTTTCATCTTTAAAAGTGTTCCAGAATCAAGCTTGTAGCTTGCTTCACTAATTCCCTTGATGGGATATTGATAATCATCTCCTAGGGATACCTTTTGTGGAGAAGTATTTTCCTCAAGTCTTGAGAGAGTTTTCTTTTGACCTATCATGTGCTTTGAAGCACCACTATCGATGAGCAATGTATCTTCTCCAGGTGATACAGACCCAGATAGTGCAGAAAATAGAACATATACTTCTGCATCTACTTTCTTTACTTTAGATCTTTTCTTTCGAGGCCTTTCATCTTCTTCTTCTTCTTCGTCTTCTCCGCTATCATCTGTTGCCATATGTGCATGATGTCTTTTGTGAAGGAAAAAATCTGGCAATGTGTCCTAGTTTAAGACAATTGAAACATTTGACTGTGGAGAGATCTCTTTCTGAGTTGGGTCTTCCTCCCCTTTTAGATCTAGGGAAGGGTTGAGACCTTTTGTGATTAACTTTCTTGAAGTGACCCTTTCTTCTACTTTTGGTATGAGTAGCCAGGGCTTGGTCATCCTCTTTGAGAAGGGATTCCCTATTGGCTACCCTTGCTTCTTCTTGAACACAATCCTCCCATACTATATCAAACTTCATACTTTCTTTTCTGGCACACGGAGTTTGAATGAATGACTCCCAAGGTCTAGTGAGACCATTTAGAGTAGTCATTACAAGTTCATATTCATCAAGGGTATCTCCAATAGCATCTAGTTGTTCCTTGATTTGGGAAACCCTTGAGAAGTAGTCTTGAATGGATTCTTCTTTATTCATCTTCGTACTCTTCAACTGAGTTCTTAGGTTCATCTTCCTATTGATGTTTCTCCCTTCATACATTCTTCCTAGGGCATCATACATTTCCTTTGGGGTCTTCTTAGATGCCACTTGGGGAATCAAGTGGTCCTTGATAGAATCAACAATGATTCTATTTTCCCTAATTAGATCCTTCCTATACTTTTCTTTGGCTTCATCTTCAGCGGGTTCTGCAACTTCATCCTTGATATATTGAGCAAGATCATTCTCTTTAAGAATGAGACCAATTATGTATTTCCATGCCCGGAAATTCTCTATGCCTTCTAGCTTGTCTTCAAGCTTAGTGCTTGGAGCCATCTTCTCTTGGGGGAGTCCAAGAGATTAGAGTTTCAAGAGATAGAATAACACTTACCAGGAGATGTTCTTTGGGAACACTGGTGTGTTCAGTTTCTGGAAACTTCAATTTTTCACTTTCCAGATCTGCACCAGAATTTTTAGTTTATCGCACTTTTGGTCAAACCAGGGTTTGACTTTTCCGGAGTTCTACCCAACCAAAAACTTCGATCTAGGGCTCAAAAGATTGATTTTGAGAAGGGCTATTCAGCCATGCAACTAGAATCCAAAAATACTAACTTTTGCAGAAACCCTAAATTTTGGGGAGAGAGAGAGAGAGAGAGAGATAATTTCACCTTGTGAAAGATGTTCTATTCAAGCTAGCTTTGATACCATGTTAAGTTTAAACTAATTTGACTAGCAAGATCACTGAAAGAAACATAATCACAAGATAGATAGAGATTTTACCCTGGGAAACCCTCATGTGGTAGAAAACCCAGCAAAGCTTTCCTCAATAAGATGATCAACCAAAATACAAGATGTGCTCCAAGAATTGACCTCCTTCTCTACCTCCTATGCAGACCTCTCAAACACAAGTGCACTACTTTCTGAGTTATGCAAGTGTGTGTTAAGTGAGGAGCATTCTCCTCTACTTATACTAGTTTCTCGACTGACTATTTCCCTTATGGGGCCGACCTCTCCCATTGAAGTCTAATAACCCTGGTTACCACAATTCATCGAAGGAATAAAAATCTCCGTATATATAGTAGGATCACTTCGGAGGGATGAAACATCTCCGGAATAATAAAGTACAAATATAATATTCTTAGAAGTTACAATATTCAACACAAATATGGCAAGAATTGAAGACTACTGGAATGAAGAACAGACTGTAGAAATCACCAGCCTCCTTAGGGAATTTCAGGATGCATTTTCTCGTGACTACAAAGACCTAAAATAACTTGTGCACGATATGGATGAAATGAAAATCGACATCAAACCAGACACCAAACCAGTGAAGAAAAGGCCCTATAAGCTCACACACAAGTATAAAGACATTGTTAAAAAAGGGATCGATAGTATGCTTGAAGCTCGAATTATATATCCTATCGACCAGTTAGATTGGATGAGACCGATGGTTGTTCAGCCGAAGAAGCATGACCCGATGCGACTGAGGATTTGTGTTGACTTCCGCGAACTAAACAAGGTAACACTTACAGACCCTTTTCCAAGTCCTTTCGTAGATGAGATTATTAACGAAGTTGCAGGGCATGAGTGTTATTCATTTACGGATGGATTCTCTGGGTACAATCAAGTACCTATTGCAAAATAAGATTAAAAAAAGACTACATTCATGTGTGAATTTGGGTCGTTCGCATATAAAGTCATGCCTTTCGGTCTGAAGAATGCACCAGTGGTCTTTTCCCGTATTGTCATCAAGGCTTTTTAGGAGTATATCTACAAAACCATGACTGTCTATTTCGATGACTGGACAGTCTATTCAATGTTAAGATATCATTGTAAATGGTTTCGATTGATGCTGGAACATTGTCGGCAGATCCAATTGTCGTTGAACATTTTTGCGACTCCTATCGGTATATTGCTGGTCCATGTAGTATGTAAAGAAGGAATCAAGGTCGATTATGCAAAAATAAAAATTATTCTCGACCTAAAACCTCCAGTCAACTCGAAGCAAGTGCGAATCCTGTTGGGTCATACAGGGTATTACAGGAAGTTCATCAAAAACTACTCCGACATGACATATCCTCTCGAAGAATTGTTGAAAGAAAATCAGGACTACAAGTGGACGGAGGAATGCAATACTTCATTCGACATATTGAAGAGAAAACTGGTCGAAGCATTGATCCTCCATTTTCCAAATTGGTCGATGAAATTTCATGTTCATATTGACACATCTGGAATAGCAGTCGATGTTATTTTAACACAACCCAAAGAAGATGGAATGGAATATCCTAATGCTTTCAGTAGTCGGAAGCTTAACAAGGATGAAAGAAATTACTCCACCACAGAAAGAGAAGCATTAGGTATGGGTATTTTCACTATAGAAATACCCACATTATTTATTGGCTAATCCTTTCATATTCTACACAAATCATCAGGATTTGAAATATCTAGTCAATAAACCATTGCACCACGAGAGGTTGTGTCGCTGGCTTCTACTATTTCAAGAAATTGAATTCGAGGTAATAATCTGACCGGGAAATGCTAATGTCGGGCCAGACCACTTGTTGAGAGTCGACACTGGAGAGGAACCGAAAGATATAGAAGATGATTTACCAGATGCACATTTGTTTCGAATTGAAGCTATCCCTTTTGAACTTGCAGAAATTGTACAATTTCTTAAGGATGGACAAGCTCCTGAAGGAACAACTGAGAAGAAGAGGAAGATCCTTGTTATGAAAGTTGCACCGTATACTCTCATCAACGAGTTCCTCTACAAACTTGGCCTAGATTATGTATTACATTGGTGTGCACTTGAGCATGAGCGATAGAGGATACTCTCAGAAGCACACTAAGGATCGGCAGGAGGACATTATCATGCAGATATAACAGCAGGGAAGATTCTGCAAGATGGACTTTAGTGGCCGACAGTTCATAAAGACTATTGAGAATTTGTAACTAAATGTGATAGATGTCAACATATGGGACGATTGTTTCCTAGCACATAAATTCCTTTGGTTCCAACTAATCCAAGTTGAACATACGAAATCTGGGAAATCGATTTTATTGGACCATTTCCAGTAATTGGCAGACGAACAGGTTCACATTAACTTATCACTGTTGTAGAATATGTCACAAATGGGCAGAAGCATAACTGGTCGAGACATGTTCTAGCGAAGTTGCTTCCAAATTCATCTATGAAAACATCATTACACGTTTCAGATGCTCGCTAACTTTACTTAATGACCAAGGTACGCATTTTGTCTGCAAAACTATTGAGGCATTAACAAAAGAGTTTGCAATTGATCACGGAATAAGCACAACATATCATCCACAATCTAATGGCACCATGGAATCATTTAACAAAACACTCACAAGAGGACTGACAAAAGTGTGCAACATGGAGAAGGACGACTGGGATGATAAAGTATCTGTTGTTCTTTGGGCATATAGAACAACGTACAAAAGAATGACAGATCAAACACCTTTTTCACTTGTCTATGGGAAAGAAGCAGTCATCTCACTGCATTTCCAACAACAAGCCCCAACAATTGCAGAAGTATTACACATTGATGTCGAAGATGCACGACAAGAGCGCCTATTACAACTGTCGAAACTGGACGAAAATCGACAGATAGCAATGGAACATCAACAAATAAAGAAACAACAACAGAAAGCATGGCATGATAGGAACATCAAATGGAAAAATATGTCAGTTGGTGAATTGGCATTGTTTTCTAATAACCACGTAAAAGGGAAACCAAAAAAGTTGCACACGGAGTGGATGGGGCCCTATATTGTTGAAACGATAAACCCCAATAGTTCAGTCCGACTAAAAACATTACAAGGTAGTGTTTTCAAGAAACTTGTAAATGGCACCCGACTAAAATGGTACAAGTCATGAGCATCTCAAAAAAAAAAAGCGGTTACAAATAATTGAAAGAGAGAAGCATTATAAGCAATCCCCATAAACAACAATGCAGATCACATTCATAATGACAAAGGAATGGACGAGTAAAATCGATAAGAACAAGGATCGACATGAAAGAATACCGATGCATGATCACCGACATGATAGGCACCATGAGTACAGAGATAGTCGAAAGCGATTAGATGATCTCACTCCTCAATCCTTCCAGCTTATTCAAGGCCGACATGTTTTGACAAGAGAAACATGATGACATCCCCCTGACATAGATACATCAGCAAAATGTAGTCGGGATGGCCGACCAATAGATGAGCAAAACTGACATGCACTTGACGAGGCACGGATAGCCTGTCATTCCAAATTAAATTCCTCTTCAAATCATTCTTTCATGCATCCATCTAATTCGTAGTCACACGTGCCAAATTTGTCTTCTATAAATCCCGAGCTCGAGGATTCCTGGATACTCTTTTGCCAAGAACTTGAAAACTAGACTTCAGAATTCCCGAAAAACCTTAGCGAACTTGAGATCTTTATCGAAGCCATGGTGCCCAAGAAATCCCAGGAGACAACTCGCTTAGCTGTAGCCAGAGTTCGTGAGTTAGAGAAGTCCCAATCCTCGTTGGAGACCTGCTTGCAACTGGTTCAAAATGATAAGGTACCAGAGTCACATTGTAGACGGACTTGGAAAGACATTCTCAATTGGGGAAAGGATGCAGATGGCCTTTGGAGAGATGAATCCCAACGAATGTGGACTTCCACAATTCTGCAATACATACAGGCACCTCTGCTCAAACCATTTGGTAGACTTAAGGATATTATTGCCCAATTCATAGTTAGCAGATATCACAATGGGAAATTTTATTTTGATATTCCGGTCGAAATAAATGGTGTGCTTATCAACGAGATTGTCAAATAAAGGTGCAGATGTCCCCGTTCGATAGAAGCCAGAATTGATTAAAAAATTCACAGATCACGCAACTGGAAAAAATTCTCGATAGTTAATGGTAAGTCAGATCAAGTTTGAAAATTATAAGATAGCCTCCCAAATTGTTTCGAATGATTTGTCAAGTTCCGAGCACGGCTCAAACCTAAAAATTGAAATGATAGAGGCAGTTATGAATATGGCAGCAAATGACAAAATATACAACTCGGCTGACTATCTAGCTGACATTATCTGGACCATATGTTTCAACTGTCAAGAAGATGGAGCGGCCATTCGATACCCATCTTTAATCATATGTATTTCCATGACTCATATAAGGCTGAAAAGAAATAAAGACTTTGCTCAAGACCAACCTGTGCTAATGCAAAACTTCCGTTGCTTTATGCATGGAGACAGACGACTAGGTCTGACAATAGTGAATATTTGGCTAGAAATATGGTTCCAAGACCTAAAAACTCAGTCGACCAGATGGAGAGTACCCAAAAATGTTCGATGAAGTCTTCCTCCATCAGCGCACATTCAACTTGCACTAGATCACACATCAATCTGGAACTTGCAGGGCATATCCGGTGCCGCACAAGCTCACAACTATAACCCTTCGGTTGACGAACTCTTCAACGAGCTCAGCAGGAAATCCAACACAAAACTGATAATTCCTACTAAGGCACGCGAGGTCGGTGTTCCCATAGTCGAACCTTTAACAAATGCAGAAAAAGAGGAAGAGTATGAAAGCCGTCTATATATGAACAATTTTACATTTCAAGCTAATCCCACAATCGAGCCACAACCTCTAGCACTTACTGTTACAGCTCACCAAGAGCCACCAGATATAGCTAAATAGTCAAATGAAGAGACCCAGTCCGACAATCCAGAGTATGCTTTGACAAGCGGCAACATCCAACAGGTGGCCGACGAGTTATCACAAGCTCGACAAGCAAGGGATGTACAAATACATGGGAAGGGAAAAAGAAAAATGAATATCCAAGAACCGACAGAGGAAGACGAAGCAAAACTGTTCAAAAGCGCAACACAAATTTGGAAGATGCAGCTAAGAACAAAGTGTCGGTTGACGAGCAATTCAAGAAATGTTTTGAAGCTGAGCAACCTCGTAGCCAACCACAACCCAAAAATAAAGTTAATCTTATGATCGAGCATCCTATTGACTTGATTGTAAGTTCACCTCCATTGTCTCCGACTATTGTGACGGAGGACACTGTTTTCTCTACACCTTTGGTAAGTAGTCCACTTGCACCTTTAGCAACACCTCAAGTTTCAAATCCTGTACAATCCCTTCCTCTTCCCCTTCGAAAAACATTTCAAACTGATAACGAATTTACTCGGTTCCTAACCCACCTCCCCACTATATTTCCACAATGGAGATAATTAGTGACAAAAAAACCCATCTTCCTTGATACTAGCTCACCGACTGATTCCGCCCCTCCTGGTGCTAACCCAACTGAACTATTGAACTCCCTAGATACCTTGGCACCACAAGAAATTGGTATGCATCATACTCATCTCCAACGTAATCCTGACCCAAATAGTCTATTTATTGCTCAAGAAACCTCATTTTTCATCCCTTTTCCAGTCAATCCGTCGGTGAAAGTCCATTCACCTCCCCGACATATGGTCAACCCACCGAAACAGTCCCCAAAACTTGAAGTTTTGGATTCAGTCGAACCTTTAATACTAGAAGTATTATCTCCTGTCATCGGTCTGTAATCGTCTGGAAGCCCCCTTCCAAACCACCCTCCCCAGTCAGAGAAACACATGTTTCGCCGATTGGTGAAGTCGTGACTAGTATGTCATCCCCCACCCTTGCCGACCGGACCACTACAACATCAGAAGCAATTCAACTTCAAGAGCAAGCAACATTAGTTCAAGAAATCTCGGAAGCAGCAGTTGATCCAACAACACAAACCACTGAAGCAGCAGTCGAGCCCGTAGAACAAGCCAAGCAAGAAATAACCGAGGAAGTACTCTTGATAAACACAACTGTAGTACTAAGCAAAACAAATCATTGCCGAAGCATAAATAGAGGTAGCACATTTATCAAAAGTAGTCGAGATATGAAAAGATTCAGCACAGCAAACGGAGGCTCGAAAATATCAAGGAAGGTCCAAGAAGAAGCAGTGTAAAGACAAACGGTGCCAAGATAAAGACCTTCAGCATTGGTAGCAACATCTGGACCATATATCTTAGCTGGGTCGCTTATCTGTACATCTCAACCAATTTAGATCCATACAATCCACAACAGTAAACGCAAGCAGAGATCGACCTACTTGCCGACGCAATTAATCGCAAACAACGACATAGACGACTGACCTCTGAAGACCGCATTCACCAGCTAGAGGAGGACCAAACTGTATTCTTGGCTAAGTGTCAAGACTTAGCACAACAATTCATCTCACTTCCAGTCAGATCCAACATGACTAGCACACTTGATAAAGCTTTTCAACTGTCCCAATCTGTCGCGTCGACATTACACGAGGAGCTCACCGGGGACCGACAGGAATAGGCCACAGTCGCAGCGTCTTTGATATCTGAACAATATGAAGCATTCACCTCAGCACATGATCATCTCATCCAGTATAATGACCAAGCAACTACAGTCACCGATGTTCTCTGCAATTGGTACACATATTATGGCAATGTATTTAGAGAAATGCGGGAGACACATGAACTAATTGATAATCTTCATCGGCAACGCCAAGTAGCCGATGACACCATGGGCCGAATTATTGAAGAACAAATTGTGATAGAAAATAGGAAACTGGAGAAATTAGAAAAAAGTGAGGAGTAGTGGCTGAGCTAGGCCCGAAATAACCTTTTCAAAATGGAACAACTCCGACCACATCTCCAAACCCTGCTTACAGCCACCAATAAGAAAATTGAGCTATTTGGTCCCGACTTAATTCATCTACAGGGAAAGACAACACAAGAAAAGATGGTTGACTTATCGAGCTTGACAACACTTAGCATTGACATCCAGAACTCACTACGCCATTGGGAGGATTTTCAGCACCACCTATTTGTCTCGACTGAAGCAATTGTTAAGGTCTATGTACAACAACAAGCAGCGACCAGGTCCAGTCATGAATAACAGAAACAACTACATTTATCAATTTTTCACAGTCATCCATATTTTGTTCAGTTATTTTACATCTCCTCGTTTCTTCGAGATGAAGAAATATTTTGAGGTGGGGGAGATGTTGGAGGAGCCTAAGTCGGCCTCTCGACTAGGCTCTCTGCCCGACCATTTGTAATGTAAGTCGACAAGTTGTGTCGACCAGTCGGACTATGTCGGTCGATTGCGCCGACAATACAGTTATATAACTAAATGTAAACATATATATATAGGTTGTTGAGCCAATGTACTGGTTACCTAAGATCTGTTCTATGTATCGTTTTGCTCTTGCTAGTAATAAAGGCTTATGCTTGTCTATCTCCATTGATCTCTTATCTCTTGTATCTAAATCACTGTGCATGCTTGTTGATAATATATAATGTATCTCTGGTAACCACGTGAACCGCGGGACTACAACAAGCCATGTTCAACCAAAGAAAACCATGGTCAACCATGTTAGACAATGATTAACCAAAGTCAACTATGGTCAACCATCGTCAACCATGGTCGAGTGAAATCATTGAGTAGCAAGCAAAGTCAACTATTAAGAACCATGGTCAACCAGGGTTAATCATAGTCAACCATGGTGAACCAAAGTCAACCATGGTCAACCATGTTCAGCCATGGACAACCAAAGTCAACCATGGTTAACCATGGTCAACCATTTTCAACTATAGTCAACCATCGTGAACGATATGGTTGACCATGGTTGACAAAGGTTGGTTAATAATAATAATAATAATAACCAACTATGGTTGGTTATCAATTATAATAATATTATTAATTTTGGTTCACCATGGTCAACCAAAGTAAACCATGGTCAAGCAAAGTCAACCATGCTTAACAATGGTCAACCATAGTCAACCATGGTTAACCATTATATTATTATCATTATTATTATTAACCATTGTATTTATTATTATTTAATTATAATTAATATTTTCTTTTATAAATCATAATTATTATAATAAATCACAATTATTATAATAAATAATAATTAAAACTCAACAATCCTTCCACTGACCATTCACTAGCAAGCCATATTACTTAATTAATAAGGCTTCTATACGTTGATCAATGTATATCAACCACATTTAAATGTGTGGCCATGGTTGATATATGTCAATCGACATATATAAACCATATTAATTAATTAATATGGCTTGCTAGTTATATGTCTAAACTATGCTTTCTATGTGAGATCATGTAACATTGCCCCACTATGAAACACATTAAATTAGTGTCATATTTTAATTTTTTATATTAAAAAATTAAAATAATTAATATAAAAAAACTTTAGAATTATAAGTGATAAGCTTTAGAGTAAGGTATTTATATTTTATAATGCTTTTTAGTTTCATAATCTCTTTTTTAATTGGTTTTCTAAAATAATTATTTTTAATAAAAACAATGTTATAATGTTTTTTTAACGAAGTACTTTATTATTATATTTTATCAATCTTAGGTTGAGTAATGCAAACTTGTTACATTGATAGGTGTTTATAAGTGTACTATCGAGATTGATTTTATTGCAGTGATACCAAATTCAAAATAAACATATACATATATATATAACTCGTAGCTATGCATGGATAACTAGTAGCTAAATGATGCATGAATAACTACTAGTTGATTCATAGTTAACAGGTAGGAACAAGTAACTTGTTGGTGGCACTTAACTTGTGACCTATTAAGTGGTTGTGCTAGTTTAAAATATGGGGTGGACTAACACCTAAGATGATGAGACAAGTGTAATATGGTGGTAGTTCCAAATTCAAAATAAACATTTATAAAGAAAAAGAATATAAAAAATAATTGTAATTAATGCATGAATAAATCTGAGCCGATACGTGGATAACTAGCCGTTTATGGCAAAAAATAGGTTATTACAACTCACGCATAGAGAACAGAACTTGTGACTTATAGATGTTCATTAATATTACGAGTTATTAGTTTTAGTTATTTAAATATTTATAACAAATAATTAATTTCAAAATAATTAATCAAATTTAGCGATGATCAACCATTAAAAGCATGGTTCACCATGGTCAACCAAAGTCAACCACGGTCAACATGAGTCAACCATGGTCAACCACGGTCCACCATTGTTAACCAAAGTTATCCATGGTCAACTATGGTTATCCAAAGTCACCATGTCAACCACAATCAACTATAGTCAACCATAGCCACTCATGGTCAACTTTGTTGAGTCATTTTCAACCATGGTGAGCCATGTTAAATAATGGTCAAGAAAAGTCAATTATGGTCAACCATTGTCAACCATAATAATCCATATTCAAACATGGTAAACTAGAGTCAACCATGGTAAACCAAAGTCAACCATAGTGAACCCTAGTCAATCACGGTTAGCCATGGTAAACCATGTTCAACCAAAGTAAACCAAAGTCAACTATAGTCAACCATAGTCACCCATGCTCAACCATGTTCACCCATGTTCAACCAAAGTCAATCATGGTCTACCATGTTAAACAATGGTCAACCAAAGTCAACTATGGTCAACCATGGGCATCCATAATCATCCATTTTCAACCAAAGACAGCTAGGGATAACCATGGTCAACCATAGTAATCATAGTCAACAATGGTCAACCAAATTCAACCATGGTTAGCCATAGTCAACCATGTTCAACCATGGACAACCAAAGTCAACCATGGTAACCCATAGTCAATCAAAGGCAACTAGGGTCAACCATAGTCAACCATGGTCAAGCATGGTTAACCATTGTCAACCATAGTAAACCATGGTCAACTAAAGTTAACCATGGTCAATGAGAGTATGCCATGCTCAACCATAGTTAGTCATGGTTAACTATGGTCATCCAAAGTCAACCATGGTCAACAAAAGTCAACTATATAGTCAACCATAGTCACCCATGGTCAAACATGTTTATCCATGTTCAACCAAAGGAAACCATGGTCAACCATGTTAGACAATGGTTAACCAAAGTCAACTATAGTCAACCATTTTCAACCATGGTCGACCAAAAGCATCGAGTATCAATCAAAGTCAACCATTGAGAACCATGGTCAACTAGGGTTAATCATAGTCAACCATGGTTAACCAAAGTCAATCATGTTCAACCATGGTCAAGCATGTTCAGCCATGGACAACCAAAGTCAACCATGGTTAACCATGGTTAAGCATTGTCAACTATGGTCAACCATCATGAACGATATGGTTGACCATGGTTGACAAAGGTTGGTTAATAATAATAATAATAATAATAATAATAATAACCAACTATAGTTGGTTATCAATTATAATAATGTTATTAATTATGGTTCACCATGGTCAACCAAAGTAAACCCAGAGCAAAGTCAACCATGCTTAACAATGGTCAACCATAATCAACCATGTTTAACCGTTGTCCACCATGGTCAATCAAACATGATCAACCATGCTTAACCATTATATTTTTATTATTGTTATTGTTATTATTATTAACCATTGTATTTATTATTATTTAATTATAATTAATATTTTCTTTTATAAATAATAATATTAATAATTATAATAATTAATAATTAAAACTCAACAATCCTTCTCAACAGGCTCACCATTAACTAGCAAGCCATATTAATTAATTAATAGGGCTTATATACGTTGATTGACATATGTCAACCGCATTTAAATGCATGGCCATGGTTGATATATGTCATGGACATATATAAGCCATATTAATTAATTAATATGGCTTGCTAGTTATATGTCTAAACTATGTTTTCTAAGTGAAATCATGTAACATTACCCCACTACCAAACACATTAAATTAGTGTTATATTTTAATTTTTTATATTAAAAAATTAAGTTAACAAATATAAAAAACTTTAGATTTATAAGTGATAAGCTTTAGAGTAAGGTATTTATATTTTATAATGTTTTTTAGTTTCATAATCTCTTTTTTAATTGGTTTTCTAAAATAATTATTTTTAATAAAACAATATTATAATGTTTTTTTTAACGAAATACTTGATTCCAAATTAAAAATAAACATATATATATATAGATAGATAGATAGATATAATAATAATAACTCGTAACTATGTATGGATAACTAGTAGTAGCTAGTTCGAATAACTCGTAGTTTGAATAACTCGTAGCTGATTGATAGATAACAAGTAGTTCCTCCATAACAAGTAACTTGTTGGTGGCACTTAATTTGTAATCCTTCCCGGCAGGCTCACCATTAACTAGCAAGCCATATTAATTAATTAATAGGGCTTATATACCTTGATTGACATATATCAACAGCATTTAAATGTGTGGCTATGGTTGATATATAAGCCATATTAATTAATTAATATGGCTTGCTAGTTATATGTCTAAACTAATGTTTTCTAAGTGAGATCATGTAACATTACCCCACTATCAAACACATTAAATTAGTGTTATATTTTAATTTTTTATATTCAAAAATTAAGTTGACAAATATAAAAAACTTTAGAATTATAAGTGATAAGCTTTAGAGTAAGGTATTTATATTTTATAATGTTTTTTAGTTTCATAATCTCTTTTTGAATTGGTTTTCTAAAATAATTATTTTTAATAAAACAATATTATAATGTTTTTTAAAGGAAGTATTTGATTCCAAATTCAAAATAAATATATATATATATATAATAATAACTCGTAACTGTGTATGGATAACTAGTAGTAGCTAGTTCAAATAACTCATAGTTCGAATAACTCCTAGTTTGAATAACTAGGAGTCGATACATGGATAACTAGGAGTTTATGGCAAAAAAATAGGTTATTACAACTCGGGCATAGAGAACAAGTAATAGAACTTGTGACTTATAGATGTTAATTAATATTGTGACTTGTAGATGTTAATTAATATTATGAGTTATTAGTTTTAGTTATATAAATATTTATAACAAATAATTAATTTCAAAATAATCAATCAAATTTAAAGTATTAATCCATTAATGAAATTGATGATTAGACTTTGAACTAATCTACTGGGTGAATGGCATCATGGGTGAACACCCAGTTGACGGAGTATTTAGTGCTCTGCATGCATCTGGGTAGTTAGACTTTTCCTCGGCGATCTCCGGAAAACACCATTCATGCAGAATACAAGGAACTTGCAGTTTGAGTGCTGTTCTACTTCACCCTTTTTAAATTCAGGGCCATCACCGTATGATGTGATGCGCGCCTTCCCCTCAACCGCAACCAATGTCTAAGGGAGAAGAGGAGCTCTGTGGAGCCGAGAGGGACTGTCTAGGAGCTGTGAAGATGGCGGAGGCGGAAGAATGCTCACCCTGGACAGGGTGGTATGAAGTGCCTGAGGATATCAGGGAAGAGATATTGGCGTTACTGCCACTTGAATGCCTCTGCAGATCTCGCAGCGTTTGCAAGGAGTGGAACGCTCTCTTTTCATCGTCTAAATTCATGACTAATAGATGGGCTGAGGCGCCTCCAAATAAAAAGCCATGGCTGTGTCTCATGCGCAGAGACAATTCCAAAGGTGATTGTTCCATGGATTCTTCCGCATATTGTTTCACCACACGGACATGGAAGAACTGCATCTCGCTCTTCTTCCTTTCAGAGAGAAACGATAGATTGAATATTACTCTGGATTGGCCCAAGGCCTGTTCTTGCTGGATATTTCTGTTGGTAGATATATTGTCTGCAATCCTCTCACCCAGGCATTCTTGAAACTCCCCCCCATGTCATCCATTGATCTCCTTTTGACCAAAGGCATTGTGGCCTGGAATGTGGGCTACAAAGTGGTAGCTATTGGATTGTCCAAATGGAGTGATGTAATGATAGTGGAAACCTACGACGACTCTGAAATGTCATGGGTTGTTGCTGGACACCTGCCAGAGAATTTGCGATGGCCTCTTCTATCGTGGGGTATTCATGTTTTCTGCGATGGCCTCTTATACTGTATAGCAAGTGATCGCGCCGTCGGGATGGGTGTTTTGGGTTTCAACATCCGAGAGGGAACTTCCGTCTTTACACTGTAGCCAGAATTGGCTAATGGTAACACCATGTGGCCTAAACTGCTCATCTGCGGCTCGCGGATGCTACTCGCTGGGGTAGTATGCCAATATAGGGGCTCCCGTTTTTTGAGTTTCATGAAGATTACTGAGGTCATTTTGTGGGAGTTTCACAAGGACTTGAACTCTTCCTCTTCCTATTGGAAGGAGATTGCAAGGATGCCTTCATCAGTGCGCGAAGTTTTTAAGAGGAATTTAAATTTTGATTTGTTTCAGTGCGTAGGAGTGGGAGATTGCGTGTGCCTCACATCCGGCCATTGTATGGATGTAGCTGTATACAACATAAGCGAAGAGACATGGAGTTGGCTTCCATCGCCCCCATCTAATAAGAACACGGTACAGGCATCACCGTGTTATGGCCTTTAAACCTAGGCCCGATATGAAGGTCGGGTGAAGCTTGGCCTGGCCCTGCCCTTAAATATTCATAACTCCTTTTCGTGGGGATGCGCAAAGGTTTGTTGGTGTTCATGCAGCCATACAACTCTGATCTTGTGAATTTCTGTTTTTTTTTTCTCTCACGGGAGGACAATGCTTTGAGGGTTGCAATTTTTTTTTTTTTTTTTTTTCTATTTGATCTGAGTCATTGCACGGAGAAAGCAAGGCTTAAAAGCGTGGTAGAAAACCCATAGTAGAGATGGTACCTGGGTTTTCATGGAATCAGTCATAAGATTTCGTTGTTGGCTCCTACCCTAAGACCCTACAACTATCTTCTTTTTGTCTTATAACACTCTAATTTGAGTTGAAATGTCCCAATGAGGGAGGTAAAGTTCCTTGTGAACCATTTGCTTTATGCAGCCAGCAAAGAGTACCTATATTATGCAGCCAACAGATAACATATGTAACTCATTGCAATGGCAATCATTTTTTATTTATCCAGATCTCAATCTGGTTTCAAGTATCTTTGTTGTTTGAGTGTCAAAAAGTGGATGTTTAAAGATTAAATTAGTTAATGGGGTGAGAGGCACTTTCTAAGTTCAAGTGAGTTGAAACTTTGATTTGATTCATTTACTATTTGACATGAGATTTAAATGTAGAAGTAATTAATATCATTGTAAAAAATCACATTTTCAAGGATAAAAAGTATTGAAATCACAATTTGAAATTATAGGAATATTTAATAAAAAATTACAATTTCAGCAATCAAATGAATCACGATAAATTCACCTTGTTATAAGTAAAAGTGCAATTTCAAAATTGCAATTTCAACAATTGTTTGATTTCGATTTCATAGTACTCTTAGGAAAAAGATCCCCTAGTGAAGTCTTGTCTCCAAGGTGTCAATTTCTCTAGCTTAAGCACCATGAACAAATCTTAGACATGGCCAGATTTCATTGTACTCTTAGGAAAAATATCCCCTAGTGAGGTCTTGTCTCTAAGGTGTCAATTTCTCTAGCTTAAGCACCATGAACAAATCCTAGGCATGGCCAAACAAGCCCTTATTAGGAGATATTTTCCCTAAGAGTTGAAAATATATGTCACTAAGATGTTTCACACAGGGTAGAAGGGTCTCAAGGGTCTCAAGACTTTGACCATAGTCATATTAGGGAAGCAATATCCTTAGGTCCTTAACATTTTTTAGGGGAGGAAAACAACAACCTAGGGCCCTAAATGTAGCTTCTTGCTCAAGTACCATGAAATAACAATCAATCAATTGTTAAAATTGTTCAACATTGAAGATTGTTATAGCTGAAATTGCAATTAATGGATGGTTGAAATTCAGTTTTCCATTAGAAAATGTGAATTTATCTTCATTTGAATGTTGAAATTGAAAATTTGTGATCAAATGTTCTTATAATATAAAATTGTGGTATTAATGATTGTATTGTTGAAAGTTTGAATTTGAAATTGCAATTTTTTTATAGTTAAAATTGCAATTTATAATTCTCTAAATTGCAATATGTGATTGTCTAAAATAAATTGTTGAAATTTATGAATTTGTAATTGTGGTAATTGCAATTTCTCCTCTATTTTTTATTGTTGAATTTGTGAATTTGTTGAAATCCCAATTTCTCAAGGATTTGTAAAATCTAGTTACTTCTATAATATTTAAATAAAGATCCAAAATATTTGGGATCTATTAAGTTATTCAAGCTTTCAACATTTTCATATTCAAGAAGTAACTAGATTTTATGAATCCTAAATTCGCAATTTCAACAACTGATTGATATGGATTTTTACAATAGCATGATATTGCAATTTAAAGAATTAGAAGTTGCAATTTCAGCAATGAAAAATTGCAATTTCAGATTCATACTCTCAATAATAAAATGATAGTGACAACAATTGAAATTACATGAACATTTGATTAGAAATTCATAATTTCAATAATCAAATATTTGGGGAGAAATTCACATTTTTTTAAAGGAAAAATATAATTTCAACCATTCATTGCACCTAGTGAAACGAGGTGCTCTACAACCCAGTATGGGGGAGATGTTGTAACGTGTATGTAGCGTTACATGTAGTGTTACATCTAATAAAACGTAAAAAGTGATAAAAATAATTAAAACATAATTAAAAAAATTCATGTTGGCTCATAAAAAATTATGAAAAGTATTTTAAAAAAAAATCCATGTTGGCTCATAAAATAAAATATTATGAAAATTAATTAAAAAATAGATGTTCGTTTATAAAATAAAAACTTAAAACTTAAATCCGGATCTATCAATCAAGAGAGATCAAAATTTTAGAGTTTAAATTTAAAAAAAGAAATACACCTCGAGATCAAAATTTTCGAGTTTAAATTTAAAAAAAGAAATACACCTCAAGAAATTGGATCCCTCTCAGTGCTTGATAGATACGGTTACAATTTCAACAATGTGTAAAGACTGAAGTGTTTATATTTTCTTAAGACTTGATGTTGAGCAAGGATGCGTTGGAGCATCAAATACATTTGATATGTTGTTAAACTTGATGTTGAGATAGGAGGATTTGGAGCATCAATTTCTTTGATATGGTGTTGGTGTTGGACTTGATGTTAAGCTTAGAGGCTCTTAAGCATCAAACATGTGAACTTAATTTTTTATCTTTGGATTTGATGTTGAGTTGGAAAGACTCTAGAGCATCAAGAATTAATAATAAATGTGTTTTAACTATCTTATCTATTTAGTTTGTCTAACTGAGTTGGGAACATCCACTCAAGAGGGACCAAGCACACTAGGAAGTGAATGACCCATTTAAATATTAATAAATGAAAATAATTAAGATATAGAATAAAGAAAAGATTAATTAATATATTAAAAGAAATTAGAAAAGAACCCTAACTACTTCTTAAATGTAGAAATATATAAAAAGCGATAATGATATAAAAAATATGTATTTTTCCTAAAAGAAAGAGAGGCTGCAACCTGAAATACGAATATAGCCATCCCCATAAAATAAAATTGCAGAGAAGACAATATAGAAGGGGTATTGGTATGCACACCACTAAAAGGTTCAGCTGTAAAGCTTAGAGCACTCTATACCATGAAAAGAATATGGTAAAAGGGATTTATATATATTTTTATGCGGAGCTAGTAAAAATCCTTATCGGTACTCTGCAATAGATTAAACAAGAGATAGTGAACATTTTCCCTGATTATTCCTTATTAGTGTGATTGGTTTGACTCGGGGGTGATTGGCTAAGTTGAATATACAAATATGCTAAGGAATCTAAGGCAGGGAGGAACATGGAAGTTCCCAATTCAGTTGATCTGCTAAGTTTGATAAATTATTCTTACTCTTTATAGTATATTAATTACATTTTTATTATTTTTTAAATTACATTCTTATTATTTTTTAAAGATCTCTAAGTTTCTATACGGATTACTTATAAGTATTTTGTTTAAATTTTATTGCATATTTTTGCGATATAGGTTTTTAGGAAAAGCTATAGAATTATATCTTTTCCTCTTAATTTTTGAAAAACAAGTAGAAGAGTTCTATCAGTATTATATTATAGATAATTAAGCATTATATTATAGATAATTAAGCGCTCTTCTCTTTAAAAAGAGATTTTCATTTGGGTAATTTGTACAACTTGATATTGTTTTAAGAAAAATCATAAGAGATTATTGAAGTTTTAATACTCTATATTGTTCCCTAAGATGAGTAGATTGTAGACTTATAACTTATTGAAATCGAGACATATTATTATTTAGTTTTGAATAAATTAATTGAATACTTAAAATGGTTATTAAAATAGTAGGAAGAAAACTTCCATAAAAAACAATTATGGAGAAAGGAACACGTTAGTTCCTCGAACATGAGGTTCTTAGTCCATAATTAGGAAAAAATATATGTTTTAATAATATGAAAAGTAAAAAAATATATATACTAATTGTGAAAATGAGTAATTTAATACTAAATTCTAGGGCTCGAGGCCTCTCTAAACGCTCATAAAAAATTGCATTCTACCAATGAGCAAGGAGTATTCAGTCGAGAGGAACAAGATCCCCTCTAGGGTTTACTCAGGTGAAGCTCGGTCAGGACAAAGCCCTATGAAACACAAAGGAGATCAACTAATGAGCTAATCAACCCTAAGAACTGTTATAGAATGATTTTCCACACTCTATGCAACATGCCTTGATGGCCTACCATGTCCCTCTGTAGACTCATATTACCCCTCTTTCTCAGTAAAACAACTAAAAATCACATTTTTGTTTATGTACGTGGGTCACCAGGATTACAGCATGCGTATACGTAGGATTCTCCATTACAGCCTAAGTACATCGGGTTTCATGCTCAAAATTAAAAACATTTCAGGTTTTCCTTCCTAAGTAACGACCATTTTGATCCATAGCCTTCCATATGTTGGAAAACGCTTCGATTTGACCCTCCACCACCTTTGATGGTTATATATTGAGCCATTATGGAGAATTTGAGGGAGGATAAATTAGAAAGAAAGTAAATTGTAGAGGAATTTTTCCCCTTTTCCATTGCCTTGAGTCTACATCCGTTTGTCCTTGCTAGTTTGAACTCTTTTATGTTCATCTCCCAAGGTCTTCCCTATCTTGTGGAGGAGGAACCCACTTACTCTTTGAACTTGTGAGCTTTCCATTACATGGAGGATTGAAGTGGTGGAGGCCTAGGTGCAGGAACTTAGTTTCTTGGTTCTGACAATTTCTTGGAAGAAAGTTGTCACTATGTACTTATGTTCATTATATTAATAGAAATACTCTTTTATTGTCCAATTCATGTTATTCTAATTGTGTATATTTGTTTAATATTTTAATGGAATATGCTAGATTATATGCTAACAATCTATATATATTCTATATGCTAGTATATCTTGGTTGTTGAGGACAAGTTATAGGTGGGGAGCATTGGATTGCGAGCTCAACAGTGGTCTTCTCTTAACATCCAATTGAGGTAAAAAATTTCTCCTTTTATTTTTGGCATTTCATATTTATATAGCATATGTGAGAATTGAGTTGATTTCTGGTGTCACTTTACTTGTTTTGGTTCTACCCCAAGCCATAGGAATTTTTTCTCTGTAATAGAATTGGTGACCATACTGGGGAGTCTCATTTTTGGGCGATTTTTCTCTCTTATTTCTCTCTGTTTTTCTGAGTTTTTGTGTCATTGGTAGCTTGACAGTTAGTATCTTGTTTTTTTCCTGAGTGATTTGGCTCCATTCTTAATTTTTTGGCCATTTTTCTCCTTCCACGTGAGCTAGTTGTGCCCTTCCTGCATACCCACATGGGCTAATTGTGTCTTACCCGCGTACATACACTGTTGTTTTCCCAATAGTCGCACACATCTCAATTTTAAGCTTATAACACATATTTCAATAAAATTGGAAACATTTTATTCCAAGGACATTAGCAAAATTGAGTTTTTTAGTTATTTTGTGATTCTAGATCCACTGTTTAATTCCAAATTTAATGAAATATGTGTTTTATATCTTGAATTGGATGTTTGTTGGGTGAATTCTAAGTGTTGCTGAGTCTTCTTGGGTCTCTCTGTTGTCTATTGGTTGCCTTTATAGTGACTGGAAGGTCCTTTTTTATTTGTTTTTTTATCAAAATTGGATTTTTGTCTTTTTTTATTGGTAGTCTTTAGCTCGTTTGAGTGATGAATTCTTGGTGTCTTGCTTGGTTGGTATTCTAATACTAATTGCACAATCTGAGAAGTTCATGGTTCAATTTTGCATTTTCATCCATAAATTTTGAAAATAGAAAAATATTTTCATTTTGCATTTTACTTAATGACTTGCATTTTTGCTTGGAGTTGCATTAGTATTAAAATTATTTGGAAAGATTGCATTTGCATTCGAAATTGAAAGAGACCTTAATTTTGCATTTTCATTTAGTGGCATACAAATTTCATTTGCAAAACAAGACTAGTACATAGAAATGTTTTTATGTATTTTTCTTTCTTTTTGTTGAGTCACAACATCACTATTTACATGACCATATCCCTTTGAGTAAGCACATCCAATTAAAATTAACGCTTAAATTGATTATAAATATTTTATTTTCTAGGGTACACAAACAAGTATACGTTTTATAGTCTTGAAATATGATTTTGTGAGTAAACTTCTCCAAGACTATGAAACTTAACATTAGGTGTCTTTCCAAGGAGTGTTGAAATCCATTGTATAATCAGTGTTCTTGGGAAGCTCCTCTTACACACAAGTCAAGTACGAGGTCACGTGAAATTTGGTTGCAAATATCCCTCCAATACCTCCTAGCATTGGAGATATATCTAGGGTCTATTCGTATATGGGGGTTCTGGAAGCACCTAAGTGATTTGTGAGATTTTGGCTTAGCTATCCTTCTCATACGGTGGATTCTGCCTACAATTGTTTTCCTGAGCATTGGTTATACGTGGTGAACTTAGTTCCTTATCATATGTAACATGCATGGTACTTTCATGGGTTATTCTGTGAGTGTCCTGAGTTAGATAGGGGTCAAACAACACATAGCATTGGCTTTTAAGTCTGAGAGATCTTATAACTAATTTTGTTACCTCCAACTATAGTAGTGGAGTCTCAGGCCCCTGTTGGGAAAGGTACACCTTCTATAGTGTCAAAAGGCCCCTTATCCACCTTCTATGTTTATGTGCATTTTGGATTAGATTTTCTAGGAGTGTGATCATTAACGGTTAGTTGACCTTAGGGATCGATATCATTTTTATGACTCTCTGGATTCATTATGGATTGAGTGCCAGCCGTTCGATGTTATTTTCATATAGCGAGTTTACCACCCTGTGATCCTTTGCAACCTCTCCATAGGAGGCATAGAGAGATTATTGGTGGTCCTTATCTATCACATTGATAGCTTCAAAGAATTCCTACTATGAGCTTTGCTTCCGATATGTTAAGGATCCTGTTAGTCCTAAAGTATTTCAACTAGACTACAGGGAAGTAGAGTTTAGGCACCTCAGTGTTTAGAAGTTGATTTTTGTTCATTTTTGGATAACTATGGGGTTTCAAGAAACAAAATCACTTAATCATAACAGATAAATAAAGATTTGAAAACAACAGATAATTACATGCATAAAGATACAGAATATAAAATATGAAAGGGAATAACTAATCGAAATATAGGGATTAGGTTCAAATCACATGTGATGCAAAGAAAAACAAACAATTTTAAAATCATTGCATCATAAGAAACTTAGGTGTTCAAAAATACATTTTAAACATCTTTCTGCAATAAAATTCATTTGTATGCACAGGCATTCATACAGAAAACATCTATATAAATAAAAAGTACACACAACAGTTCAAACAGAAGTACAGAACATTAAGACAACATATAGATTTAAACCTATCTTCCAAATATCAAACAATCATCCATCTCATAAAATAAATCCTCACACAACAATATATATATATATATATCACATACTGTCATAATGGTATCTTGTATATTATCGACCCTCATCTATCTCCAACCAAAACTCAAGCAAAACTTTACAATATATAGGAAAAATAATCCTGGATAAGTTGTTTCTAGATCCGCTTTCCTAGGATCGAATTGTACCAAAATAGAAAAGTACAAAATAACAAAATTAAAGTTCTAATTGACTTGACTATGACATGTGTCTTTTCTAACTAAACTTTCTCATCTAATCAAATTCTTCTAGCTGCTTCTTCCAACACATCAAGGCCATGTAATGCATGAGCCTTCTTTTATAATTGGTTGCATTCTTTCTGGATTTGATTTAATCTCTTCTCGAGCTCTCCTTTCTCTTTGATAATCTTGATGTTCTTTTCTTGCGCCATCTTCCTTCTTTTCACCACCTCTTCTGCCACCTATACTAACTCTAAATAATTATTATTTAACTCTTGTAAATCTTGTTTCAACATCTTATTTGTTTGCATCAAACCATCATTAATCTGATTTACATGCTCATTCTGAAATTTGAATTGATCAACTTCTCTCTTATGTTTATCTCTTTCAAAATCTTTCATAAAAACATTTGAATCCTCATGAACTTCATCTGCAACATTGTCCATATTGAACTTCATTTGTTTCTTTGAAGATTCACCAGCTTCAGATTTGGCAACAAATTTCACTTTAAAATCAGAGGTTAATGATGTTTTCTTCTCCTCTAGGTATTCATCATTATCAAAATTACAATTGTGATTTTTCTGAACAATATCGAGAACCTTTTTCAAACTCCGATCAATGTTATTAAGTACTTCATTCAACGCAGATTCCAATACCATTTCCCTTCTGTCTTCCTCATCATATGATGAATCCTACACTTCTATAGTTTGATATTTTTTAATCTTAGGGTTAAATACTGCCCTCATGTTCAATCTTAACCTATTTGCAGAACGCGTTTTAGGCCTCTTGTGGCCACAACAGATCCCATGCTTAAATGAAGCACGGGAGCCCCATTTTTTAATAAACACAAAGGTAGTTGGGTGAGTTTTCTTGTAAATATGAGATTTTGGTTTTTATCCCTAAGATCCCTTACCCATTTTGTTCTGTGTGTTTGCTCTTTTTCTTTGAATTTTTTCTAAGTGTTTTGGTATGGAGGAAGCCTTAAATTTTGAGTAATCTGTCATTAGCTTTCGCCAACCCGAAACCCGAAAATTCAGTGACTCGAAAACCAGAACCCACAAGTGCGGATTTGGGATTTCTTTTTTTTCATTCTTTGGTTTTGGCCACCCGAAACCTGCAACCCGACAGGTGCGGGTTATGGGAATCCTCTGTTAATAATTTTGAGAAATTTTCATCCCGAAACCTGAAACTTGCAATTGCGGCTTTCGGATTTCGGAAATCTATTTTACCTTAGTTGCGCTATGTGTTCTAGAAAGCCGCAACCCAAAAATGTTGGGTTGTGGGATGCGCGAAAGCCTTTTCCTTTATGCGATTGTTTCCGTTTCCGAAACCCGCAACCCACAAGTTTCGTGTTGCGGCTTTCAGGAACTTATTTTCACCATCGTTTTAGCAGTTTGCGATCCCGAAACCCGCAACCTGCAAGTTTCGGGTTGCGGCTTTTGAGAGTCATAATAAAACTTTGTGAATAAACCCCCGCGACTTGACCCCGTAGTCGCAATATTTAATCTTGACTATTGATTTTTCTTGATCCTATGGATGAGATTACACTGCGTGATTTGAATAATTATTTGGTTTGTTTCCATTTTTACTTATTTGCTTTTGATTCATTTGAGTTGGTTTTATCATTTGATTTGGTTCCATGATCTTGGTTGTTAATTTATTATGTTGTTCCTCACATGCCCCACCTAGATTTGGTCTTCACTGCACAAATTGATTATTTGAGACGATGGTTGGTTGATTACATTCATTTTAGGATTTTGATTGATTTTATGGTTTCTTCTTTTATGATTTTGGATATTGCATTAGTATGGTATTTGAGCTTGATAGAGTTTTAGTTTACTTTTGCATCCCAAGAATCATAATGTAAATATTGTAAATAATCTTAGTCTTTGGGTTTGTTTGCTTATGTTAGTTTAATATTTTTAATGTTTAAATTTAAGTTTATTGAAATCTTTTAAATATTCATGGTCATGCTTTGACTTTTATTAACTTAATTTGTGTATTTCATTAAATCCATATATTAAACTTAAATACAATTTGATGTTATGAAAATTAAAAGAACACACGTTTTAGTTTGTTTGGGTTCTAATTTCCCTAACTTCTATTAGATTTGATTTTATGATTATTTGGAAATTAGTGGGATTAAGATTCAACATTCACGAATGTAAAAATGTTGTTATTCTTTTCTTCGTTTTCTATTCCTAGAAAATGATTATGTTAGAAACCTATTTATGGAATTCATTAACTCTCCTATATTATAGGAGTGATTCTTTTCCTATATACATAACTTGTTTTCAACATTCATTTTCTTAAGAATTGAATTGTAAATGGTTTTTATTTTTACTTCTAGGTTTAGGGTTTTCAGATATTGCATTTTCTTTGTAAATAATCTCTAGTTTTTCTTTCTGAACTTTTATCTATTGATATTTCATTTGTTAGGATATTCCTATACTCCATCCTAGTCCCTCTAACATTTCTGACATTTTCAGTCCTGCATGCAAAATTAGGGTTTTGCATGCAATTAGGGTTTGCAGCATCAGCACCTAGCCCTTGCCAAACTATCCCCAGGAGCTTCTCTCCTAGAGCTTAGTGCGCCCTCTTTTCAGTTATTGCATGATAAGGGCGCCCTTCTTCACCTACCAGTCCAGTTTAGTTCAGTTATCTTCAGTTCTTCCTTGATTTAAGGATTAACTGACTCCTAACTGACCTTATCACTCTTTTGGACCTCCAGTGTGACTAGATAGACTGTTTTGACTCCAGTTAGCTCCATGAGCGCCCCCCACTGAGTCTCCTTCACTATATCAGTGCTTCCATGTGCCAGTTACACCAACCACACTCAGTTAGACTCAGTTTGACTCCCGGTTGATCACTACTTGTGTATTGATGACTTCACCGATGATGAGATAGACTCCTAGTTTGGCACTGATGACTCTCCACTGATTATGGATCTGTGCATGAAGGATAATTCGAATTACACCTAGTGAATTCAAATCCTCATACTCAGCATTGTATATTTACCCGGTTACTATTCTAATCAATGTAATGTGTGTAATTATTCTGCCTCTATTGGATCTATGTTCTATTGCTTCTCTCTTCTTCCTAAATTCTTTCATAGTGAGGTTTACATCATCTCTTTGGATCTTATGTGGGCAATTTCACATGGTATCAGAGCCTTGAGAGTATATTCTACCTCCATTCTTGAGAGTTTTTTGCAGGTATTTTGAAGTTCCAGCAGTTGCAGCAGCAAATTCAGTAGCTTCTATTTTGCACTTGTTCAAGCATTCAAGATGAGCAATTCGAATGATCCTTCTTTTATACTTCTCACTCCTTTCAATTATTTCGAATGGAAAAGGAATATTATAATACTCTTGCGATCAAGAGGGTTTACTAGAAAAGTTGAAGAAAAAGATGTCATACCACATCAAGCTGAAAAGAGAGTCAAGCACCTAAACAAAATGGATGAAGACTTTGGATTCATATGCCTTCATATTTGTAATGATCTATTGTTTCATGCTGATGGTTTGAAGTCTCCATATGATTTATGGATAAAATTGAGGAGTCTTTTTGGCAAACAAGACGAACTAAGAGGCTACATTCTTGAGAATGAATTGGTTGCCCTTCAACCTAGCAATTTCGAGAGCATTCAAGATTTCTTCTCCAAATTTCAGAATTTGGTTTTGCATTGCAAGCAATGTGGCATCACTAAAAGTGATGAGCAATTGATACTCTCCATATTGAGCAAACTTGGATCTCAATTTTCTGTCTTTGTATCTACCTTTCATTCTGTTCGAATGTCCATCCATGGATGGAAGTTTCCCACCTTAAGTGACTTCATTGAGGCTCTCACTCAAGAAGAGAACAAACTGTTTCAAATGGGTGCCATCAAAACCTCCAGAGATCTAGCTCTGTTGGCTGGTGAATCAAGTGGAGCGAATGATAAAGGAGGACAAAAAGGCAAAGGAAAGAAACCTTCAAGATCCAAGAATGACAAACAAAAGAGACCAAATTGTACCTACTGCAAGAGAGGAAACCATCCTGAGCATGCCTGCATGCATAAGAAGATTGATCTTCTAACCAAGCTTCTTGAACAAAACCAAATTGTTGTTCCAAAAGAAGCAAAGATGTCTGATTCTGGAAGTGGATCTGATGATTGTCATGCATTGATGGCTGGTTTTTCAAAGACAAAAGCTCTCCTCATAGATTCTGGAGCTTCCAACCACATGATGGCATAAGAAGAATCCTTCTCCTCTTTGGATCTCCAAGATGGGCCTACCATTCACATGGGAGACAACTCTCAGATTTCTGCCAAAGGTTTGGGTACAGTTCATATGGAGCATGGTAAGTTCAAAAATGTCTTATTTGTTCCTTCTCTTACAGCTAATTTGTTATCAGTATATCAAATGACTCATACAGGATCTCCAAAACAAGTGATTTTTGGTCCAGACACAGTAGAGATTACAGAAATCTCCACTGGAAAGGTTATAGCGAATGGGATTGCTAATCATGCCTCAAAGGCATATGAGTTCTCCCACTTCATGCCCTTCTCTCCAACTATCCCTTCAGATTCTGATGAGGATCACAGTGACTTCTCTTCCAGTGACTCCTATTCTAGTGAGGAAGAAGATCAAGATTTTGATGTTGAGATCATAGTTCAAGAAGATTCAGAACCAACACCTATTCTTAGTCCAGATTCAAGAGAAATATGTTCTCACACAGTCCTTGCTACTACTAAGAACACAGTTGATGATGTATTTGCTTACAGAACTACTAGACTTCAGCAGCATGCTAACCTTGCATTATGCCATCCACCTCTCCATGAGAGATTCAGCATGATGATGGGGTTTACTCTTCCATTTCTTGGGAAAACTCATCATGATACATTCGATCCAGTGACAGAAAAGGTTCCTGAAAGACTTGCTACATTCAACACATTCTCTAGCACTTGCATTCGCACTTTACAGAGGATTAGCTTACCAAGTCTCTTTGCAAAGTTTTCACTGATGAAAGCTTGCTTCTTTTCTGCTTAGAGTAATGGCTCCTTGAGTTATTCAAAAATATAAAAACAAAAAAAAACAAAAAAAAGAAAAAGAAAAATTGAGGCAAAATTCTTTTTATCATTTCATTGATTGTATGGGTGACCTTTGGTCCTAGTTACCAGGGCCCAGGATGGATTAAGGGGGGGGTGTTAGGATATTCCTATACTCCATCCTAGTCCCTCTAACATTTCTGACATTTTCAGTCTTGCATGCAAAATTAGGGTTTTGCATGCAATTAGGGTTTGCAGCATCAGCACCTAGCCCTTGCCAAACTAGCCCCAGGAGCTTCTCTCGGATCAGTCTTAGCTCTCCTAGAGCTTAGTGCGCCCTCTTTTCAGTTATTGCATGATAAGGGCGCCCTTCTTCACCTACCAGTCCAGTTTAGTTCAGTTATCTTCAGTTCTTCCTTGATTTAAGGATTAACTGACTCCTAACTGACCTTATCACTCTTTTGGACCTCCAGTGTGACTAGATAGACTGTTTTGACTCCAGTTAGCTCCATGAGGGCCCCCCACTGAGTCTCCTTCACTATATCAGTGCTTCCATGTGCCAGTTACACCAACCACACTTAGTTAGACTCAGTTTGACTCCCGGTTGATCACTACTTGTGCATTGATGACTTCACCGATGATGAGATAGAATCCTAGTTTGGCACTGATGACTCTCCACTGATTATGGATCTGTGCATGAAGGATAATTCGAATTACACCTAGTGAATTCGAATCCTCATACTCAGCATTGTATATTTACCCGGTTACTATTCTGATCAATGTAATGTGTGTAATTATTCTGCCTCTATTGGATCTATGTTCTATTGCTTCTCTCTTCTTCCTAAATTCTTTCATAGTGAGGTTTACATCATCTCTTTGGATCTTATGTGGGCAATTTCACATCATTACTTCGTTCAATAAATAAAAATAAAATTCTCATTTTTCCAAGCTTCCTTAGTCTTTTTATGCATTTTTATTTTTTACCTGAAAATTTTAAGTTGCGGATTTCGGAAACACATTTGTTTTATTTTTCGCATTATGTAAACCCGAAACCTGAAATTTCGGGTTGCGGGTTCGCTTTTTCACTTTTCACCCATGCATTTTTCGGACCCTAAGTTTTTCTTAGGTTATATTTTACTGTAATTTCGGGTTTGTAATTTTCGGTAACTTAATTTTTCACTTAGGGTTTTAATTTTGTTTTTCCCCATTTTTTTATTTGTTTAAGTGATTTTTCTAATTCGATTTTCCCTCTCGACATGTGATTTCGGATTTTGTTGGGATTATTGTTTTTGAAATTTTGTTTTGGTTTTATTTATTTGGAAAATAGTCAACATGGATAATGAATTTTAATTATTAAATCAATGGCCATGATCCACCCAACAATGAAATCAACGACTGTTGAGTGTTATCTTCTAAGAGGAATAGCTTAAACACCCTGAAAAATATGCCTGAACATTCAATTTCGGATTTGCATAAGATTTATTTATTTTCATTATTTTTTATTTGCAAATGAATTGTTATTTGTTTTAGATTTCTGTTATTAGATTTGGAATGGTATTTTAATTTCTATTTCTGGATTGTGCAGGTGTGGATATGTATTTGGAGGAATCAAGATTAAGAATTACATCCCAAGTTTGGAATGATAAAAAATGTGCCAAGTGTAAAGCAATGATCTTTGGACGTGATTTCTGGAGCGATGGAGATGAATTTGAAAAATCCGAGACATGGGTTGTGTGCAGAAGGTGCCCAATTAATTTGTCAATGAGAAACATCCTCAGAAAATTCTTCATTTGAGAGATACGACTGGTTCTTCAAAACAGATTTTCTCAAATTTGTCTCATGGACGGATCTGGCAAATGAAACAACTGAGCTAGTTAGCTCAACATTTGGGGAAATGGATCTGGTCCTTTCTTATAATTTTTCTGTATAAATACCTACCTTCAATGATCTGGAAAAAAAGTGCTCGAAAAAGCTAGAAAGATTTCTCTTCCAGAACTGAGGAGACGCTACCAAGGTTGATGATGATTTGAGAGCTCAATTCAACAAGGAGCAATTGGACATGCCCTGTTTTGCAGACATTGTAATTTCTTGCAGTTGTGTTAAATACAGTAAAATTTCTCCATATGTATTCTTGTTTATTATCAAGTTTATTTGATTAGTTTGATGATGCTCTAAGTCAATTATTAATTATTGTTTATGAATTTGCAATCAATTAACAATTCTAGATCTGGATTTTTGGTTTATCATGATTCACGATCTGGATTTACAAATGTGTTGAATAAGTTTATTTATGCAACATGTTTATTTATTTTTGCAAATAATTTACAGTCAATATTAAGTTCATGCTCATTTTTAAATTGACAAAAGAACAACAGGATATTCTTCAATGTGCTCAAATCTTTAAATTGTTATCAACAGTTTTCATTGTTTGATCATACTTTGAAGTAATAGGTTAATAATCTGGTTTTACATTTATGTTAAGCTGATGAAATAACTTATTAAAACAAAAACCAAGTTACCCTACACATAAACAAGCTTTCATCTTAGAATAGGACTAACTTATATTAGTTTCCTCTTCTAAAATAGGTTAGCTTAGCTTAGCTTTACCATTTTCACACCTTTTGTTTTCCTCGATTGGAAAACTGACCCAATCGGTCGAATGACCAACTCTTAGAGTGCTAATGGAGGCCAAATATCCGTGGGGGATCACCATATCAAACAGGCTGGGGATAGAACTGCCCTTGCGCAGGGTCTTTCGAAGCCTTCAGCTTGGGTTTTCTTCCTCTGTTGGGAGCCTTGGAAACATACCAACACCTTTGCATCTAACCTGCACAACTGAGGCATCAACAAATGGCGCTAGAAGGAGGGTTGTCATCTAACATGTAAGGTCATTTGAGCTATTTTAATCAGATTATTTTATAATGGCTCCAGCCCAAAAATCTATATTTAATTATTTTTATGATTTTAGTTGTTTTTCTAGACAAATTAGTTTTCAATTTCAAACAGATTTGTTGAAGCATTTGATAGAAGTAAAATTCGATGGTGAAGGAGAAATATTAGCACAAGAACATGTTCTTCAATTTACTCATAATTGTCTTGTTAACAAAGTTTTGGATCAAGATGTTTTGTACAGATTGTTAGCCTTCACATTCAAAGGACGAGTCAAAGAGTGGTTTGTAACCTTATCTTTTGCCTCTAAGAATTCTTTTGAACATTTTGTAGATATTTTCATACTTTCTTTTGGACATTATGACTTTGTTAGATTATGCAATGAATGAAAACAATTCGCCACAAAAGAAGGTGAATCATTAGAAGGTTTTGCAATTAGAACTTTTAATCTCTATTGTAGATTCCATTTACTAGATCGTCATATAATATATGAATGGTTGCAGGACACTATTTCTGTTTCACATCAATCTGGTCAATTAGTAGATGATAAATCTAAATTATACATCGATAATCATCCAACTCTTGGATAATCATCAATCTGGTCAATTAGTAGATGATAAATCTAAATTATACATCGATAATCATCCAACTCTTGGTTTAGATTTGCATGAAGAATCTAAGGATTTACAAATTGTAGAAATGAATTCTCTCTCATTCTTAGATATGGATCATAATCAGTATAATGATTTGGATAATTTAGATGTTGATATGTCCATATCGGTTTCACAAGAAAGTCAAATTTTAATTAATCATGAAGGAGATCATTTTTCTATAGAATATTCTTCTAATGTAAAAGAGAATAGTTCTGATCATAATATCGAACAATCTTCTTCTAACATAAGTTAATAACTTCAAGATTCTGAATCTTGTGATATGATTTCCCAATTACCATTTTCTGATCTAAGTGATTCTATAGGAGAACATATTTCATGAAATGATGATACTACATTAGAAGAAGCAACATACTCTGATTTGGAACCTTTCATAGAGAAAATCCCTCTTAAGGAATCTCAATCTGAAAATATTCTACAAAGAGATGAATTTCATGCACTCATTTCCTCCTCGTATTTTTCTTTGTATCCTAATCTATTTTATAACAATGGCATTCGGTCATATATTTCAGATTCTAACTCTCCATTGTTAAATCTTAAAGAGATAAGACTTAATTATGAAATACACGAAGAAGATCAAGAAGATTCTTATATTTACCATTCATCTATGTTTTCTTGTCATTCTTCTTTGTTGGAAATGAATACTTTTTGTAATGATAATTTTCAGAATTTTTCTTCTTATGATTCATCATTCAATGAAGAAACCTTTTCTTCTTACAATCAAATACTTGATGAAGAAGAATCTTATCAAGATGTTAATGATACTAGTTCCGTACATTCAACATCCCATATATTTAATTCTTCTCAAGTAAATACTCAAAGACAATTAGATATCTTTGAAAATTTCCAATCAAATCAACCAATTTATGATGATTATTATGAAAATAAACTAGAACAAATTGGATCTGATTTTGTTGATCTTATTCAAGGAAGTATTCTCAAGGAGAAAATTGTTCAAGAAGAAGTTTTGGATTCATATAATACTAATATTGGTTTTCTTTCAAATCATCTATTTCATTGCATAAATCTTTCAAACTCTTTATGTCATTTTTCTGATTGTCATTGTACATATCATGATTGAGTTGTTGATTGGCTTGAGAAATATTTCTCAGCGAGATTTTATCATTATGGTAAGACTCCATTCTCTTCATTTGTACATAAATCTCATTTTATTTTCTTTAATCCATTCTTTTTTCATTTTAATTTTCAATCATTCATGTCATGCTTTCTTATTATTCACATCTTCTTTTTTGCAGGTGTCCATATGCTTCTATGGTTGCATTGGAAATTCAATTATACTTAATATTGTTTACTTTTTAGAGTAGTGTAGGAGTAGGTGTAGAATAGATTAATTTTGATAATTTCTTTAATAATTAGATGACTGTTTTTGGTTTTCTTCAATAAAGTATTTGCAGTGACAAGCCAAGTCCAAGTTGGAAACAACACTTCTTCAGATGCATTCCAGGAAGTACTTTTGTCTTCTTCCACTTTCTGTTACTCATAGGGATGACTAATTTCTTGCAACGCTTGAGCTTCAATGGAGAAGGTAATATCTTTGCATTTTAATAACTTTTTGAATTTAATTACTTTTGTGATTTTATAAATTTATCTAATGAGAATCAGAGATGCAGAATTTTTACCGCTACTTTCAAAGGAAGAATTTGGAGTTGATATGAATTTTTGTCAGCTAAATCTATTCATTCATTGAGACAATTCACAGAGTTATTTCTTAGTGCTCATGAGAATCATAGTTACATAAAACTTGGTTTTGAATTAGAAAATCTTCGTAGATACAAATATGAATCTCTTGATGATTTATTTTCTAGATTTATATTAATATGTTGCAGGTGTCATGAGAGACACCAACTTTTTGAAAGGGACACAATTGATTGGTTTTTCCATCTTAATTCTCTTTGATACACTTGATTTGGAAAAGAATGATAAATCTGAAATTAATGATGTGCATATTGATGATTATCTTAGTTCATCAGTCGATGTTGATTTAGGATCTAATCCTGTTAATTCCACTCAAAATAATGAAATTGTTGTGCATGCACAAGAATTAGGATTTTGTGATACACAGTTTCCGGAACAAAAGAATAAGGATTGCAATTCAAATATTATGTTAAGTAATGATCCTAAAACTCTTGTTATAGATGATGCAATGGAAGAAGAATTAAAGATTCTGGATCCTGCAATTGGATGGGATAATAATGATTCTATTATTGATATTACATTATCCTCTTCTCATGATCAATTAGGTTCCCTCATTTAAAATTCATTATTAGATTAAATTTTTACTAATTATGTTTCTCTTGAAACAATCAATGAAAGTTATTTTATCACTAGAGAAGCATTTAATTTTTTACATTATGAAACTTATTTCTCTTTGTATCCAGATATTTTTTTATGATCAAATATTACATTTGTATGTTAATAATTTTCAAACTGATATTATGTTATGGTCAGATTTTGATGGGATACAAACTAAGTATTTTATGAATGAGGGACATATTTATGTTCAATCTAGTTTATCTCTAAATTGCGATGAAGAGGACAATAATATTCTTACTACCATTAAAGAGGACAATAATATTCTTACTACCATTACTCATGTAATAGATGCATCTTCATCTATTTCATCTCATATCGTTAAGGATTATGATTCAGTTTGTAATATGGAAAGGGATACAATATATTCTCATGTTGTATTAGATATTGGTCTATTTCATTCCAACATGATGACCACATCTGGATCTAATGTCATTAATTATAAGCTTCAGATTGAAGGACAAAATGAGGTAATTGATTTTAAGATAACACCAAATTGTCATTTTGTTCCTTTCCAATTTATTAATGATGATATTGTTTTGAAGAATTCATTCTCCACCGAATCCCTTTCGCATTTTTTTAATCATATTCATGATAAGATTCATTTTAGTTATGATCCTCATGAGATATCAGTTCTCTCTATGAATGCATCACAAACATCATATCACTTCCAACATGATTTTTATGATTTAATTTTTGGTTGGTTGGAAGAATCATTTATCAAAAAGTTTCCATGTCATCCTTCTTTCTTTGAACATAAGAAAATTGATTTGGTTTGTCCTTTGTTTCCATTTGGAATATTACGATTTCCAACGTTGATACATAACGTGTTTTCTTTTGCAGGTTTCAAAAGGTTACATTGGAAATATGACTTCACTTAGTTTGGTGATATTAAGCAAGTAGGATTTAGGGATAAGTTGGTTAATTTTGGTTTAACTTTTTGTTAATAAAGCAGTTGTAATGATACAACAGTTTCAAAACTGAAATCGAGGCTTCATCGAAGGCATTCAGGGAAATATTTTTATCTTCTTTTACTTTTCATTATTCATGCTCTTGTTTATCATTGTATTTATTTTAAAACATTTATATTCAAGTTATATCTTCATTTTCTAAACTATAATGACTTTATCATGAAATATTTTGAGACAACATTTCCATAAAAGTGTATTAATTTTCATTCTTTCCTGATATGAAATGGAATAAAAGAGCTTTCTAAATTTCATAACTGCACATTTTAATTTAGTTTAATCTTTAGGCTTCTTTATTTGTTTTCAATAAATACCTGATTAAGTCTGTTATCTCATGACTTATTAAAAACAAATTTTGATCACTAATTTTTCTTTCAGTTAGTGATATAGTTGTGAGATTTTGATTTACTTTTGGTTCCACTTGTATATATGTTTGATTTTATCATTCCTGCATTTTATTTTCTTGTTGGTTTGTTTTAATTTTTTCATGATTTTCACTTTTAGAATAATAAAAGAGCTTATCACTCTTTTGCAGTCTTAAAATATTATCTATAAAGGAAAGCTTTATAAATGTTTTCTGCTTGCTGGAAATCAAATGTTTTGATTAGTTAATCCCTGATTGTGAAAAATCAATAATAGACTATGCTGATAATTTTATTTGAATCTTTCCATCATTATCCTTAGAACTTTATCTTTAACTCAACATAAAAGTTTGAATTTAGTTACTTTTAAGAGAATCTGTAATATCCTGATTTTGACCCCATTGTATTAAAATGTAAATAATGTAATATTGTTATAAAATTGTGGTGAGGAGCTCAAGGCCAAGGCCCCGCCATAGATTTATTGATGCATATGGTTTACGTGCTAGCCAGGCACATTGGAATTATAAATATACATTTTAATAAAATACCCACAACTAGCTATGCAATGCAACAAGAGATTGGGGGCATGATTTTACAAGGAATTGGGAGGGAAAACATTCAAACCCTTGATCCAATCAAGTCAAGCCAAGTGTCAATGAGAGAACCCATCAAACCCTCAACTACCCATGTTGACTTTTGTATCCAATCATTCATTTCTCCCAAAAGTTGGGTGAAGTAGTTAATGCCTTGGGGAATGGAAAGGTATGGTTGTCCAAATTCGAGTATGGGCAAGCCACCCTCCATGGAAAAACGTGTTTGGCTTCTTGGAAAAGAAAACATCCATGAATTGCTCCCCAAGCCATTACCCATCAAGTAGGTTTGCCTCTCTCACGTTTTTGGAGCTGCCTAGGCGTTTTTCCTCCATATTTTCCTGTGTTTTCCTTGTTTTTCAACTGGGAAGAGGGCATTTTTGTGTTGCAGAGCTACTGGAAGAAGAGGGAGCTTGATTTGGGGTTTCAGTGAGGCCGTTTTGGCAATTTGAAATGCTCATAACCTTTGGGAGAAATCGGGTTTGCTCCCTGTGGTTGAATCCCCCTTTCCACAGTTCGTTTTGGTGTGCCCACGTTTTGGGAAAATCCATGGCCATCATGTTTGTAAATCCCATTGTTGAAAATGTGTATCCATGCCCAGTTTGAATTGATGTATGTGAAATAATGATGGGGTTGAGATGGGTTTCTATTGCTTTGGTTGTGCATGAGCTTGAATGTCCCCTTTTCCTTGTAAGAATCATGCCCAGCTCGGGGGGTGGCAGTTGTGTTGAGAGAATTGATGAACACAACTGGCCTATGGTTGGGTGGAACATTGCAACGATATAGCTAGTTGTTTGGGACAACATTATATCAAGATGAGTATTTACTTATGTGTAATTACTTCTGCAAATGTATTAATTTGTTGACTATGTTAAATTTAATGGCATCATGTAATGTGTGTGGATGATGTTATTCTGCTGTGCATGTTTGCTTTAAATTGCATCTGCACACATATGATTTTTAATTGTTGTGAATAATGTATGACTGTGTTTATGGAGAAGCCCCATATTGGCATCATGTTCCCTTCCTTGCATTGGGACCACGAGAGGGGATTTTACATAGTATCAGAGCTACTGGTTGTAGCATTGGGCCTTCATGGGTTACCTATTACAGTTACAGAGGTAAGTATGCCTCCTTTCCAACACTAAACATCAAAAGAAGGAAATATTCAGAAAAAATTTCAACTATTTTTTCAAATTTGAAAAAAAATTGAAAATTGTCACGTCCCTTTCCATCAATCCAGTGCAAGGGAGAAAACGTGGCCAACATACCAAGCTTATTGACAATCTCAGCCCCATTCAATTTTTAAGAAATGCATGGATAAATAAAACTTGTGCATACCTATTCATACTCAACAAGCACAGTGGAATTAAACACTATGTATGCACATAGTTTCATCATGCAATCAGCATGTAAACAACATACATTAATTAAGACATTACAGAACAAGGAATAAACACAACTCAATTAATAAACACAGCAGAATAACCATATTGACACACACATGGACTGGAATGCATCAACATATTTCCTCCATGCAAAATGATGAAACAATCATACAATAATCAATCTCATTCTCATGCTATGCACAGGCTTCATGTCAACCAGTTGGAGATAATCATTTCATTCAATTTACATGAATAGTTAACATTCAGGATTAACGCATTGTTGAACACATAATGCAAATAAATTAATCCACAGAGAATACTTATCTTGAAATGCAAATGTCCAAACAACTGGCGACGTGAGAGGAATGTTCCACCCAACCATAGATCTTTGTCTAGCTTGTATTCTTTCAGCAGAGAGATCACCCCCGAGCTGGGCTATGTATCCACTAAGGAGGAACTGGCTGGGGTCACTCACATCCATGGATTCACTCAAACGGTCATGCTAAGCTATCACATAGTTGGGTTTATCAAGCCTACCAAAAGGAAAGGGGGGAGGATGCTAAGCCAGTGAGCTCAACCACAGAGCTACAGACATCTCAAGCTAAATTCAAGCAACTCCATCCTCTGTTCAAACATCCACACTTGGATTTCTCACCATTCTGGCAACGAATAACTCAATCCCGTCACTAGGTTTCTAGGCTATCAAAACTGGGTTTTCCAATGGATTTTGGGGCTAATGCTTTCAAATTCACCCCAAGGTTCATACATATGGATTCCCCATTGGATTTCACTGTCAAATACCAAATCTAGGCGTTTATGGCTCTTCAAAACATGGGTTCTTTCACAGTTGCAATTTCTGGTTTTCCTCACTGATGGGAATTCATTTTTTGGATGGAAAATGATGCTGGTAACTTCCACAATGGAATGAGGATGAGGAAGAAGCAACTCTCATGAGGTAGAGTGACTTGTGGTACAAGAAAACAGAGCTCATACTCTGCCATATGAATTTATGGGCTGCCCATGTTTCATTGAAGCAATGGACTGAATTCCTCAACCACTTCCTTACAACATAATTAAATGTCAGTAAGGAAAGTCAAATGGGTTCTTAAGGTGACATATGGCAGCCTATGGTTCAATCCCACAACCCCCTCACCACTCCCTAGTGGATACACATGGCCCCTTCTCATTCGTTGCCTCCATAGCCAGTTTTTGTATTTTATTGCATGATGTTTATTTACATCATTTTTACAATGTTCCATGGCTAAATAGCACATGGGTAACATAATGTCTAATACTTTACTGTTAAATAAAATTCGAGCTTCCACTAGCGGGGCCTTGGCCTTGAGCTCCACGCTAGAAAAACATACATCACATGTATACAATATTTACATTAAACGCTAATATATCCTAAGGGTCAAAATGGGGTATTACAATCCCCTCCCCCTTAGAATAACATTGTCCTCGGTGTTTCAAGACTTAGGAATACATTTACAATTTACACATGTCCAAAATTTCAAAAACATTGCGGGTCTGCCCTACATTCTATCCTTTACTTTGAACTTTCGGGATCAAGTCCTTTGGCTTCCACAAGCTTCTCCTGCTGGTTGTGATTTTTTTTTTCAGCTCAGCCACAAGTCTGAAAACTTTATGGCTTCTACCCTCTTGATGTTCCCTCGTTGGGCAGTTACGGAGGCAATGATTTCCTCCACATTTCCAACATTTCACTGCCTGCTTCATCTTTACCTGCTCAATTTCCTTTTAGTCTTCATGCTTGGAATGTTTCTTAATGGGCCGATTTGACGAATGCCTCATCATTGATCCATTGTCATTACCTCGGTTGATTGTTTCCAGAATTATTTTTACTTGTCTTTACAGACAAACAAAGTCCTGCAAAACTTTGTGGTTCATCTCATTCTGCCTCCTCTGTATCTTGAGCATATCTCCAAGATTTTCTTAGGTCTTGTAAATTGTTTGAAGAATATTTTTAGCCAATTCCACCAGCCTATGGTCTGCTGACATGGTCACTGTGCACAACTGGTTCTCACTTTGCTCACAAGCAACACTTGCTCGTAACAGCTGCAACCAATTGATTCAATTTCCACCTATGAAATTCATCATTACAAATATTGTTAGGCCAAGCATAACCTAAATATTAAAAATCAGTCAATTGTTTTTCCCCAATTGACATGGAGAGCCCATACTCTAATCATGAGACCTCCACACTTTTCATGCTTTCCCAACATACACATGAATTCCTTCATGCTCTTCCATTGACAAGAAATTCATTAATTCAACATTCACAATTTATTTCAAGCAAATAAACACACTCTACTTTCATCCATGCATGTATTCAACAATTTTCTGTTTCTATGAATGCATCAATAAAAGGAAAGAGAGAGAAGTAAGAGTTTTCTCCTCTTAGCTTTGTTCCATTCTGGAACCCACACCACCACTGTGGTTTTCATGCTCCTATCCTCTTTCACTTCCATGTGAATGCTTGACCATCCCTTCTAGGCTATGAAACTTAGTGTCTATGGTCTATTTTAGACCTCTCAACCATGGAGTCCCTCCACATGGTTTGTCTACAACTCCCTTGGCTGCTAGGACTCACACAGTTCTACTAGCACCATCATTCATTGTTGCTCAAGATGATCTTTTTAGGATAGTCACATGTCCACATGCATCCTTAAGATGATTTCATATTCCTTGCTTCCTGTATGACCAAGGTTTCCAACAAAGAAACAATAGTGCATTAGCTTAACTGTTACAAGACTTATACTTGAAATCTTCATTATTTCAAATAAGAAATAAATGAAATTGAATACTTATCTCTATTGTGCATTTCCTCTCTGGTCCACAGGATCCTGCTTTTACTTTACAAGCCTTGGGATCCTCCTGCGGACTGGGATGTTTGGCCAGCACGCAGGCTGCTCCAAAACATCAAATAATCAATGTCCAACCAGTACACCTTCATGCCGACTTGGAAAGAAACTTCACTATGACCATTTCTAGGTCAAGGCTCTACTACGGAGCCATAGGCATATAACAACCTTTTCATCAACACCTTCACAACCTTTCATCAAAATTCCCACAACCTCCACAACATTTACAACATCCTTACATACACATTAACCCTTCCACCACAACCCCTCACAACAACCTTTTACTTTGCTTCTTTAGTGTATAGCACCAAATTGCATCTGTTTAAGGTGACAACACAAGTAGTATAGACAAACTTGTCAGCGCTATTATTCAAAAATTATAACCATAATTCATAGCATTCACTATCAAGTATTGAAACACTAGGAAGGCGTCCATTCCTTTAGGGTGTAATCAATATTGGCATCCTTGACATAACTCATCATCAGAAAGGCGTGCACTCCTCACCGATGGGAACTATGCAAGTCCTAATCATACTTCAAGCAGTCTGAATAATGTACATAAATAGAATATGTTCTGCATAGTAATTCTAACAACTAAACTTGCACAGATATATGTATATATATATCGGTCAGGGTTTACAGAACACTTATTCATTTGCAGCTATAGTATTCTTCATTAATGAGGAATGGGGGATCCCTTCTCTGAGTTGACAGTCCCTTGGTTTGCCATCCCAACTCTTTTTGATGCTACATAACTCTCATATGTCTTACTGAAATAATCTTTATCATCTCACTCATATTGTTTACCAATCATGCAGTGTAGATGGAACATTATCAAAATATCCAATGGCGTTTCACTTGAAACCCATTTCCGATGTATGGGATCTTTCCCATGAAGTTTGGTTTCTTTAGGCCCTCTCTCTTGGTCTTACTGCAATGTGTCTTCCTGGCACACTTATTAAATAGCCAAACAGTCAGCAATATTTAACAATGCAATTCAAATCTGATTGTTTCATAACCGATCAATAACACTAATAATTAAATTCAATATGAATTTGCAAATCTGTCTACTACAAAAATTGATTTTCTTAGCCATGAGGATATCCTCATATTGCTTGGCTCTTGTAGGTGGCACCATTCTGTCCATTATGGATTTATTTTTGCTGCCATACATGGACATCCACCTACAACATGTCCTCCCATGAGAATCTTCTCATAACCTTTGGATTTTGTGCATGGTAGACTCCAGCCTTCATCATGGACTTACCCACATTGCCATGCCTAGAACAATCTACCTGAAATTTGAAACTTCAATTAGCTAAACACTTTGTAAGTCTCCATGCTTATAATATTTCATTGCTGCAACAATCACTGAAGCATTTCCAAAATTATAACATTCCATAATTCAAACACTTCAAGCTGTTAACATATCAATATAACAAACTCATTTACTTCACGTAAATCATTATCATACTAGAATTGCAAGGTATAGTCACATCATTTATGCAATTAACTTAAAGCTTTTAAATGCTCATTAATTCATAGCCATATCATTTATACAACTCTATCCTTCCAACAGAGCACTCTAGAAGCCTATCAATCGTGACTACCTTCATTCAATTATTCCCTTGCATTCATAGCAGCTCATGAAATGATCTCAGAATTATCATTAATTCATCATTTCATCTATTGCTCAATTATAATGAGACATATACATATATCACAATCATGCATGCACACAATACATCTCCTCAAGTGTAGCTACCCACATGCATGCATATTTACAACATTTACTCAAGTTTTTCATATGCATTCACTCAATGCTTAATTACAAGATTTATAAAATCTCCTAATGCACATCCACTCAATGTCACCTTGAATTGTTTCATGAGTACCATGCATTCAAGCATATTATGACTTAATCTTGACTATCTCATATAACATGCATTACCATAATAAGGACCACCGATCTTCACTTGCTTTGGTTGTTAAGCTCATAACCAACACACACATGGCATGATGTATTTTATATGAATGTAATCTAAATTTCTAAATAGCCACATGGTATGAGGCCTCTTTCCTTCCCCACTTCATGCTCCACCAAACTATGGAAGTATGGAATTCACATGAATGCATTGCATACCATTTTATGATTTCCGAATATGGTTCAATGGATTCTTACCCAATCCCCTTCAACACTTATGCAATCATCATGAGTAAACCATTACCTGCATGGCTCCCATTTACACCTTTTATGTTACCTGATTGGTTGGTTTCTTACAGCAGATTGCAGCATTCTTCCACCAATCTCTTGATCATGGATTTTCTGCCCTAGCCTTTTTTTCATAAGGTTTGTTGGCCATATGTAGCAACATCATCAACATATTTAGCCATGCTTCTGTTGTCTTTGGTCCTACAACCAATACCAATCACCAATAGTGATTATCAACCACAATATTTACCATTAGTGGTTCACTGCATATGTAAAATCTCACTACTTTTACCAATATGTAATGTCATATGCATGCAAACATATACTCATGCATTGTGCAATGTTTATTAATATGCCAATCAATGCATATTCATGCCACTCATCTAATCTCTTGCATTTTCAACATTCTCATGCCATAATCTTATACACATAAAGCTTATAAAATATAAATGCAGTTAGCAAGACAGGGGTTAAGGAATTATCCCATTCCAATCCCTCATATTTGCATGAACTTCCTCTTCCACATCATAGCTGGTATGATTTCATGGCCTCTAGGAAACATACAAGGAATCATTAGATATGATTTAATCACCAAGAATCAATTCAATACTTATGCTCATGCATAATATTCTAACTTGCTACTTTCCAGACATGCAATTCTAGAAATTGTCCATATTGACAACAATTTTGTCTAAACAGCCGTTGGCACTTTTTTGCTCTAATTAACTATGGATCATGATAATCCAATTCAAATTCAGACTTGTTGATGTATATGTAACTTCGGAATGTATTTCATCTATGTATTTCATATATATTTATTGTACCCTTATAAGAGATGTGTTATTCCTCTATAAGGAAGTGTCATCATGTGGATTGACAAGTGTCGCAAGTGTGTGTACTTGTCAATGGGTTATTAGACCACCATGTGTGGGGTCGGCCCTAAAATATATATTATATTGTGGATGTATCTAGATAGACAAGTCGGCCCCATAAGGTTATTGGGAAAACAGGTTAAGTATAAATAGAGATCGGGAGAACTCTATTTGGAACATTCCGGAAAGACACTCTTCTCTCACTCTGAAAGTGGCGCACTAGTGAGAAGGAGGATCATCTACTCTAGGAGACTATCTCACGTGTATTTTGGTTGTACTTTGGTTGAGCCATTTCTCTCTCTATCTCTGAGGAAGTTGTGGGGTTTTTCACCTTAGGGTTTTCCCCACGGAAACTCTGTGTCTCTTGTCTCTCATGCTTTTGATTCTTGTGATGCTTGTCATGGTTATTGTGATTGTTATGCATTGATATACTGTATATGTTATTCTCTCAGTAAAGATCCAAGAGTATTGTGAATTAATGCTCAAATTTTAACATGGTATCAGAGCTAACCTGAGAAGAAGACATTTTGCAGTGATGGAAACTTGAGTTTCTGGTTTATTGGGTTTCTATCCACAGTTTTTGGAAAAGCAATATAGTAGATTGATTCTACTTATCAAGGAGAATCTATCTGTCCAATCAGAATTCAATTCTGAGCATTTTCAGATTTGGCCCTAAAAATTAGGGTTTCCACAAAAATAAGAATTTCTGAAATCTGAAGCCATAGCTGGAAGCTCCTTACAAAAATCGAAGTTTAGAGATTTGGATTGAGATTTTTGGCTGGGTAGATCTCCGGGAAACTCAAACCCTAATTCAAGGCTCTCCCTAGTGAACCCGGGAGGACAAACAGGAAAATCTGAAGGGTAAATCTTTGCTGATCTCAAATTCTGAATACACCAGGATGATCAGCTCATCAAGGTGCATCTTTTTATCCTTTCAGAAATTTGAAATTCACATTTTGAATTTTTAGGGTTTTTTCAACAAACCCTAATCCGGGACCAGATCTAGTTTTTAGCATTTCAAGTGGTAAGACCTAAATTTTTTCTATTTCATTTGAATTACTCTTTAAGATGTCTCACCACACCAAGTTTGAAGGGGCTGATAACTTCTAATCTTGGAAGTATAGGATTGGGTTAATCCTGGAAGAGAATGAGTTGGACTCATATATAAAAGAAGACATCCCTATCCCAGAGGATGAATAGGATAAGGTATTGCATAAGAAGAACTTGGTAAAGGCAAAGAGAATCATTGCTGATTCTATCAAAGACCATCTCATACCCCATGTATCTTCTCTAAAGACACCCAAGGCTATGTTTGACTCTTTGACCAAGCTATTTGAAGGAAAGAACATAAATCGAAAGATGACCCTACAGAATCAATTGAAAGGGGACAAGATGTCGAATGGAGAAACCATTCAATCCTATTTCTCCAAGGTCTCTCAGATCAAGGAACAACTTGAAGCTGTAGATGAAATGGTGGAGAATGGTAAAATTGTTATGACTTCTTTGAATGGCCTACCTAGGTCATGGGACTCTTTTATCCAGGGGATCTGTGCGAGAAAGAAGTTAATCTCCTTTAGCAGATTATGGGAGGAATGTTCTCAAGAAGAAGCAAGGCTTGTGGCAAGAGAAGAGAAGATGGGAAATGAAGATCAAGCTCTCACAGCTCACACTAAGAAGGGCAAGTTAAAGAGGGAGCCATCCCATCACAAGAAGAAATCTTCTCATCGTTTTCACAAAGACAAGAAAGATCTAAGGTATTTCACTTGTAATGAGAAGGGTCACTTTGCTTCAGAATGTCCTAAGAACAAAAGGGACAAACACAACAACAACAACTCCAGCAAGAAGAAAAAGGGTAACAAAACAAGGTACCATGCTCATGCTGTCGAAGATGATGAACCTCCAAAGAAGAAGGCTAGGGAAGAAAGTGATGATAGTAATGATGACTCATCAAGTGAAGAAGAGTATGTTCTAATATCTGCTCTCACAGGTACTATCTCCCATGGTTGTAATGATTGGTTAATTGACAGTGGGGCTTCCAAACACATGACTGGGTTTAAAGAATCCTTTGTAAATCTGTCTGAACATGAATCACCCCATAAAATGAAACTTGGGGATGATTATCAATATTCCATCAAAGGAAGCGGTGAAGCCTCCTACAACCTAGATTCTGGAAAATCTTTGAAGATGAAAGAAGTCATTTATGTACCTGGGTTCAAGAAGAACTTACTCCCCATCTTTGCATTGGATACAAAAGGTATGAGGGTTGCATTTGTGGATGGACAAGTCCTAATGTGGCAAAAGGGAAAGACCATAGATGATGCAGTTGTGATTGGAGAACAAGAGGGAGGTTTGTATAAATTAAAAGGACAACTTGAACATGCCATGGTGCATGAATCCATGGAGCCAAGTGAACTTTGACATAGAAGACTTGCTCATATGCACTATAGGGCACTTCCAATTGCAAGCAAGGCTATAGAGGGTCTTCCTGAAATCAAGACCAAACATGAAGGTGTTTGCAAAGGATGTGCAAAAGGTAAGAATATTAATAAGGCTTTCCCAAGAAGTGAAAGCAAGGAAAAAGATATCCTGTAAATAATCCACTCAGATGTATGTGGTCCTATGTCATCTAGTTCTCTAAGTGGGTATGTTTACTATGTCTCATTTATTGATGACTTCTCCAGGAAGACTTGGGTATACTTCTTGAAAAACAAAGATGAGGTGTTTGATAAGTTCAAGGAATTCAAAACTTTGATGGAGAATCAAACTGACAAAAAGATCAAAACATTCAGATCCGACAATGGTGGAGAATTCACGTCAAGTGACTTCAAGAAGCTTTGCAGTGATTCAGGGATTAAGAGGGAGTTGACTGCTCCTTATAATTCTCAACAGAATGGAGTTGTAGAAAGGAATAACAGAACAATCATGGAAGCAGCAAGGGCAATGTTGCATGACCAGGACCTACCTATGCATAGATGCACAGAAGCATCTAGAACAGCTATATATATACAGAACATAACACTCCACAAGATATTGGACAACAAGACACCAGAAGAGGTCTTTTCTGGTAAGAAAACTGAAGTTAGCCATCTTAGAATATTTGGTTGTCCAGTATACACTCATGTCCCAAAGGAAAAGAGGACTAAACTAGATCCTTCAGGAAAGAAGGGTATCTTTGTGGGTTACCGTGAAAGCTCGAAGGCTTACAGAATATACTTTCCAGGGTTCAAGAAGATTGATGTCAGCAGGGATGTAACATTTGATGAAAACTCAACATTCATCAAATCAAGGAAGGCACCTATCAAAGTTTATGAAGAACCTAAGGAAACTAGATTTCAAGACACTACCATGACTGAAGCAATTCAAGAAGTTGTTCATGAGTTTGAAGATCCGCAAGAACGTATAGATCCACCCCGTGAGGATAAATCTCACAAGAGGAAACCTGCATGGGCTAGAGAGCTCATTCAAGATGCAGAAAGATTTGGCATTCTAGAAGAAGAACACAGGGCAAAGAAGAGAACCAGATCACATACCAGCTATGTTGCTTTACTCTGTGACATTATGAACAAAGAACCTTCAAGTTATGAAGAAGCAGTGGAAAAGAAAGAATGGAAGGATGCCATGGTTGAGGAATACCAATCAATAATGAAGAATGATGTTTGGGATGTTGTCCCAAGACCTAAAGAGAAGTCTGTTGTGACTTCCAAATGGATCTACAAAATCAAGCATGCTGCAGATGGCAGTGTAGAGAAATACAAAGCAAGATTCGTAGCTCGTGGCTTCTCTCAAAAAGAGGGAATAGATTATGAAGAAACTTTTGTACCTGTAGCCAGGTATACTTCCATTAGAACAGTACTTGCCCTGGCTGCAACAATGAAATGGAAAATACACCAGATGGATGTCAAGACAACTTTTTTGAATAGTGTAGTTGAAGAGGAAGTATACGTGGAGCAGCCACTCGGTTTTGAAATACACGACATGGAGTCATATGTTTGCAGATTGAAGAAAGCCTTGTATGGCTTGAACCAAGCTCCCAGAACTTGGTATGGTAGGATGGACAATTTCCTATCTAGCTTGGGCTTTACCAAGAGTAAAGCGGATTCCAACCTCTACTACAAGGTTGAGGAAGGGAATCCTGTGATTCTACTCCTGTATGTGGATGACTTATTTGTAACAGGAGATGACAGATTGATTGCAGATACTAAGAGGAAGCTTGCTGCTGAGTTCAATATGAAAGATTTGGGAATGATGCATTATTTCCTAGGTATGGAGGTGTGGCAGAATTCAGGTGGGATCTTCCTTGGTCAAGGGAAGTACACAGTAGATATTCTGAAGAGATTTGGGATGATGGATTACAAGGCCATGGTCACACCCATGGAATCGAATCTAAAGCTTGTATGTGATGCTTCATCTGAGTCGGTTGATGTCTCTATGTATCTTCATATGATTGGGTCCTTGATGTACCTGACGAACACGAGACCAGATATTTGCTTTGTAGTGGACACATTGAGCCAGTTACTGACGGGTGCGAGGAGTGTTCATCTGGTTGCTGTAAAGCATGTTCTGAGGTACCTGAAGGGTACAGTGGATTATGGGCTCAAGTATGAAGCGAATCAAAAGTTTAACCTGCAGGGTTATGTTGATTCGGATTGCGCTGGCAGTGCTGCAGATAGGAAGAGCACATCTGGGTGCTGCTTCAGTATGGGATCAGGTGTGATCTCTTCGTTCAGCAGGAAGCAGTCCTACGTAGCACTGAGTACAGATGAGGCAGAGTATGTTGCATCCTTTTCAGCTAGTTGCGAGGCAGTATGGCTACAGAAGCTATTGTCTGAGTTATTTGATCTCCCATTGGATGCTGCTAGTATATTCTGTGATAACCAGAGTTGTGCAAAGTTGTCTGAGAACCCAATGTTTCAGGACAGGTCGAAACACATAGAGATCAAATATCACTATATCAGGGATATGGTGCAGAGAGGAGCTGTGAAGCTCCTATATGTTGCGACGGACAAGCATATTGCAGATGTGCTGACGAAGCCACTAGCCAGAGTGAAGTTCTAGTACTTCAGGGAGAGGTTGGGTGTTCTTTAGATCAAGAACACTTCGAGGAAGAAGTGATGGACACATTTGCTGAAGCCATTCCAAGCATGTTAGAAGGAGGATCCTTCACATGGTTGTGGATGTAAGCGTTGGATGATGAGCATCAGGATGATGTTCTAGTTTCTGCGTTGTATGATCAGTTGGATCATTTATATATGTATGTACGCATCGTGTTGATGTCGGATATGATCAGTTGGATCATTTATATTTGTATCTATGTACGCATTGTGTTGATGCTAGATATGATCAGTTGGATCATTTATATTTGTATGTATGTATGCATCGTGTTGATGATGGACATTATCAGTTGGATCATTTATATTTGTATGTATGTACGCATCGTGTTGATGCTGGATATGATCAGTTGGATCATTTAGATTTGTATGTATGTATGCATCGTGTTGATGCTGGATATGATCAGTTGGATCATTTATATGTATGTACGCATCATGTTGGATGTTGTATATGATCAGTTGGATCATTTGTATGTATTTGTATATGCATCATGTTGGATGCTTGGACCAATGTATCTGTATCAGGTGGATACATTGTATGATCAGGTAGATCATGTATGTTGATATGTATCATGTATTTGTATTTGTATCAGGTGGATACACTGTATGATTAGGTGGATCATGTATGATGATATGTATAAGGTAGATACTTGGTGTGCATTAGGTGGATGTATTGTATGATCAGGTTGATCATGATGATGAGCTTCAGGATGTTGCTATAAATGATATGTACCAGGATGGTACAAGTGATGATGATCAGTATGATCATGGGCATCAGGATGATGCCTCGTGCGATGATGATCCGTTGGATCATGAGTATCAGGTTGATACTTGGAGGTCAGAGATGATATGTGGCAGGTTGTGCAAATAGCATGTAATCAGTCCTAGGAGATCTTGCCGGTCGTGTTGCGGCACATAAATGTTCCTGGGGTACTCTTTCCGGTATTGCTATGTAGTATGTGCTGTGTGCTCATAATCAGTCCCGGGATGAGGTATTACTATGGAGACATGTAATCGGTCCTGGAGATCTGAGAGGTTGAGCTGTGTGCTCGTAATTAGTCCTGGGTTGCTCTTTAGAGATCTTGCCAGTCGTGCTGCAGCACATAAATGTTCCTGGGATGCTCTTTAAAGGTTTTTTCTATCCACATGTAATCAGTCCTGGAGATCCAAGAGGTTGAGCTGTATGCTCGTAATAAGTCCTGGGATGCTCTTTAGAGATCTTGTCGGTCGTGCTGCGGCACATAAATGTTCCTGGGATGATCTTTAAAGGTATTGTGGAGGAGATGCATGTAATCAGTCCTGGGAGATCTTTCCTATCGTGCTTAGGCACATAAATGTTCCTGGGATACTCTTTTCGGTATTGCATCCGCACATAAAATTAGTCATGAGAGGCCACCTCTATCAGACCGTTCGCATAGATGATGAAGACCTGCAGGTGGTGGGCCTACATCCAGTATGAAAAAGGACTAGCTCTGTAGAACTTCCTATGACGAGTAGAGTCAGAGATTGGTTGAGATAGCAGCAGCAGTGACGATGATGATGACGATGATCCTGAGAAGAAGACTTGTCTAGCAGAACTGTGTCGAGAAATACCTTCCTAGTTGAGAGGGAGTGTTGATGTATATGTAACTTCAGAATGTATTTCATCTATGTATTTCATATATATTTATTGTACCCTTATAAGAGATGTGTTATTCCTCTATAAGGAAGTGTCGTCATGTGGATTGACAAGTGTCGCAAGTGTGTGTACTTGCCGATGGGTTATTAAACCACCATGTGTGGGGTCGGCCCTAAAATATATATTATATTGTGGATGTATCTAGATAGACAAGTTGGCCCCATAAGGTCACTGGGAAAACAGGTTAAGTATAAATAGAGATCGGGAGATCTCTATTTGGATCATTCCGGAAAGACACACTTCTCTCGCTCCAAAAGTGGCGCACTAGTGAGGAGGAGGATCATCTGCTCTAGGAGACTATCTCAAGTGTATTTTGGTTGTACTTTGGTTGAGCCATTTCTCTCTGTATCTCTAAGGAAGTTGTGGGGTTTTTCACCTTAGGGTTTTCCCCACGGAAACTCTGTGTCTCTTGTCTCTCATGCTTTTGATTCTTGTGATGCTTGTGATGCTTATTGCGATTGTTATGCATTGATATACTGTATATGTTATTCTCTCAGTAAAGATCCAAGAGTATTGTGAATTAATGCTCAAATTTTAACACTATGCACCATTGCTCCCTGCTGGATAAGATTTCCAATGCCTATCCATTTGCTCCATTCCAACATCAGGTGTGGAAACTGCATTACTTCAAAAATGACAACTTTCACCACAATTTTGCACGTTTTACACAGTTGTATTTTGGTTCGAAATGCCAACTTCAACCACCTGTGGAAGAAAATCTATGAAGAATCATGAAAAATTTTCTACTGGGCAAAGTTAGTACATATAACAAGGAATGCTCAGCAACTCGCAGGTCTCTGTTCCAATGCACCATTCGTCTTCTATAAAATTCTGGGTCTGACTACTTTCCACTTTTTCACATTTTTCCAAAATTCCAATTTTTGGACCAAAATTCCAAACGCAAACTCTGAAAATTCGCGTTCCCGAAACCCAAAATCTGACAGCCCGAAAGCCGAAAATCGAAAGCCGAAAGCCGAAAACCGAAAGCCGAAAATTGTGGATTCATAATTTCGGAAATCCAAACACAAATTCTGAAAATTCGCGTTCCCGAAACTCGAAACCCGACAACCCAAAAGCCGAAAATCGAAAGACGAAAACCGACACTCGAAAGCCAAAAGCCGAAAATCGAAAGCCGAAATCCGAAAGCCGAAAACTGACACCCGAAAGCTAAAAGCCGAAAACCGAAAGCCGAAATCCGAAAGCCGAAAATTGAAAGCCGAAAGCCAAAAGACAAAAGCCATCACCCGAAAGCCGAAAGCCGAAATCCGAAAGCCGACACCCGAAAGCCACAAGACAAAAACCGAAAGTCGAAATCCGAAAGCTGAAAATCGAAAGCCGAGAGCCGAAAGCTGAAAGCCGACACCCGAAAGCTGAAAGCCGAAAACCGAAAGCTGAAATCTGAAAGTCGAAAATCGAAAGCCGAAAGCCGAAAGTCGAAAGCCGACACCCAAAAGCCGAAAGCCGAAAATTGCGGATTCGGAATTTCAGAAATCAAAACGCAAATTTTGAATATTCGTGTTCCCAAAACTCGAAACCCAACATCCCAGAAGCCGAAAAACACTTGCGTTTCTTGTAAATTCCGGGGTTCATAACTCCCTCATCCCTTGGCCAAATGAGGCGAGTCTGGTACCGTTGGAAATCTCTTGGAGAGCTCTATGTAATGGTGTGATCCTCTCCCACACCAGAGAACTCTAACCCTGTCATTTGTTTTCAATAAAAAATGCTGCCCCAATTTCACCAATACTGTGTTAAAACCATTTTGTTACTTGTCTGTAACTCAGAGTTTGTCCCAAGCAGCCCCAGTGGTACAAGCTCGGCTCTGATACCACTCTGTCACGTCCCCTTCCATCAATCCGGTGCAAGGGAGGAAACATGACCAACATACCGGGCTTATTAACAATCTCAGCCCCATTCAATTTTTAAGAAATGCATGGATAAATAAAACTTGTGCATACCTATTCATACTCAACAAGCACAATGGAATTAAACACTATGTATGCACATAGTTTCATCATGCAATCAGCATGTAAACAAAAGACATTAATTAAGACATTGCAGAACAAGGAATAAACACAACTCAATTAATAAACACAACGGAATAACCATATTGACACACACACAGACTGGAATGCATCAACATATTTCCTCCAGGCAGAATGATGAAACAGTTATACAATAATCAATCTCATTCTCATGCTATGCACGGGCTTCATGCCAACCAGTTGGAGATAATCATTTCATTCAATTTACATGAATAGTTAACATTCAGGATTAACGCATTGCTGAACACATAATGCAAATAAATTAATCCACAGAGAATACTTATCTTGAAATGCAAATGTCCAAACAACTGGCTACGTGAGAGCAACGTTCCACCTAACCATAGATCTCTGTCCATCTTATATTCTTTCAGCTGAGAGATCACCCATGAGCTGGGCTGGGTATCCACTAAGGAGGAACTAGCTGGGCTCACTCACAGCCATGGATTCACTCAAACAGTCATGCTAAGCCATCACACAGTTGGGTTTATCAAGCCTACCAAAAGGAAAGGGAGGAGGATGCTAAGCCAGTGAGCTCAACTATAGAGCTACAGACATCTCAAGCTAAATTCAAGCAATCCCATCCTCTGTTCAAACATCCACACTTGGATTTCTCACCATTCTTGCAACGAATAACTCAATCCCGTCACTGGTTTTCTGGGCTATCAAAACTGGGTTTTCCAATGGATTTCGGGGTAGCTAATGCTCTCAAATTCACCCCAAGGTTCATACGTATGGATTCCCCATTGGATTTCAGTGTCAAATACCAAATCTGGGCGTTTATGGCTCTTCAAAATGTGGGTTCTTTCACAGTTGCAATTTCTAGTTTTCCTCACTGCTGGGAATTCATTTTTTGGATGGAAAATGATGCTGGTAACATCCACAATGGAATGGGGATGAAGAAGAAGCAAATCTCATGAGGTAGAGTGACTTGTGGTACAAGAAAACAGAGCCCATACTCTGCCATACGAATTTTTGGGCTGCTCATGTTCCATTGAAGCCATGGACTGAATTCCTCAACCACTTCCTTACAACAGAATTAAATGTCAGCAAGGAAAGTCAAATGGGTTCTTAAGGTGACATATGGCAGCCTATGGTTCAATCCCACAGCCCCCTCACCACTCCCTAGTGGATACACATGGCCCCTTCTCATTCATTGCCTCCATAGCCAGTTTTGGTATTTTATTGCATGATGTTTATTTACATCATTTTTACAATGTTCCATGGCTAAATAGCACATATTGGGTAACATAATGTCTAATACTTGCCTGTTAAATAAAATTTGAGCTTCCACTAGCGGGGCCTTGGCCTTGAGCTCCACGCTAGGAAAACATACATCATATGTATACAATATTTACATTAAACGCTAATATATCCTAAGAGTCAAAATGGGGTATTACAAAAAAATTTCTAAGTGTTGGAAATTTTACTTAAGTCTTTGTTAGCGATTTTTAACAATAACTGTTGCATCAAGGTCGGCGAAAATTTGGTTAAATTTTGCGCTGAAGCGGTCGCGGAGAAAAAAAATGACAGCAGAGATAAGGGAAAAAACAACAAAACGAACGGCGATTTTAAGCTTAAAAATTGCGACACAGCGACAATTTTAAGCTTTAAAGTTGCGACACAGTCGGCAATTTTAATCTTAAAATTTGCGACGCGGTTGGAAAATTTAGGCTTAAAATATTAGACGCGCGTGCGGAGAAAATAACGCTAAAATTTGCGACGTGGTCGGTGATTTTAACGATAAAATTGGCGACACGGGCGGCAATTTTAGCCATAAAATTTGTGACGTGGTCACAACAACGAAGGCGTGTGGGCGGTGAAGATAAGGCCAGGATCGCCGCAATGGTCATAGAATTTAAGGCTAAAGCCTGTGACGGTCGGCGGCGACACTGGCGAAATGGTCGCAGAAGATAGGGCTAAAATCAGTGATGCGGAAGTAGTTTTAGAGTTAAATCTAGTGCCAAGGTCGGTGGAGTTAAGGTTAAATCCAGCAATGGGAGGAGCAAAAAAAAAATATAGAGCCAAAAACTTGATTTTTGGATAGGAGAAATCGAGCTCAGAATGGGATGATTCTTGTGAGTCTCGGAGGCCATTAACGAAGGCCATGAAAGAACCAGAGAGGGTCCCGAACTCAATATGCTCCAATTTGACAAAAAATGGAGAATAGTGACTTTTGTAAGACAGTGTCCCGAGGCTTGATGGAAGGTCGGTTTGAGTTGAAATCGATATGGTGCAGCCATGGAGCAGGCACAGTGTTAACTTTGGAATCTTGGAGCCGAACCCTAAAGGATGTGGAGTAGGGGTGAGCAAGAAGGCTAAAAAGAACTGTTCCAAGCCACCTTTTCAGGATTTTGAAAAGCTTGTGGACAGTGAAAGTGACCCTAGATGTTGGAATCAAAATTTTTACTGAACTCAACATTTCATCTTCTCATTAATATGGACATTTTCTGTTAGACGAAGATTTTCCAGAAATGCATAGATTGGGAGATAGTCATTTTTGGCCAAATTTTGAGATTTTGGGGGAAAAGTGAAAAGTTAAAAGTAGCCAAACCCTGAATTTTATAGAAGTTGAATGGTGCATCGGAATAGAGATCTAAAGGTTGCTGAGTGTTCCTTGTTATATGGAATACCTTCTCCCATTAGATAAGTTTTCATGATTCCTCCTAAATTTACTTCTACAAGCAGCTGAAGCTGGCCTTCCAGAATAAAATTGCAGTCGTGTAAAAGTGCAAAATTTGGGCAATAGTTGCATTTTTTGGAATAATTTAAATTCCATGTCTTGGATGGAAATGGAGCATGGGGATAGGCATTGGAAATCTTATCCAGAGGAGAAGAGGGATGCATGACCAGAATTTGAATGAGGTCCACATATAGCATAGATATTTGGCGCAGAAGAGTGCCAATGGTTGTTTTGACAAAAACAAATTGTTGTTAATATAGGCAATTTCTATAATTACATGACTGGAAGGAAATAGGACCAACTATGACATGGAAGTGGGATTCCATGCTACAATGAGGGATTGGAAAGGGAGAATTACTTAACCCCTTTTTTGCTATCGTATTTATAATTATGAAATCGTCATGCATATAAACTATGTCATAAGAGTGTTGAAAATGCAATGAGCCACTTGAGAGAATTATGGTGGTTGCTAATAATTAGTTGTGTTCCCATTGGTTGGAGGACAAAATACAATCAAAGCATGGCTAAAGAAGCTGATGACGTTGTTGCACAAGACCAACAACCTTATGAAGAAATGATGGTGCAACAAATCTGTGATCATGAGGTTGGCAAAAGGATTGTGTAGCCTTGTTAAGAGGCCAACCGATCAGGTAACATCAAGTGATGTTAATGACAACCATGTAGGTAATGGTTATTGATGCATAATTGCATGAATGTTGAAAGAAGATTTGGTAAGATCCCTTCGACTATGTTTGAACTAGGTTGATTTGGTTTACATGTGGTATTGAGTGCCCGAATGAGAATGTTAACCTACCGAGTATAGTTAGGTGTGGGTAAGTGAAGACAATGATCCTTACACCCTATAATTGCTTAGAAATCTTAATGCATTCATATGAAATTATATCATGCCATTTGAGTATGTCGGTTATGAGTTTAACAACCAAAGCAAGTGAGGACTTATGGTCCTATTGTGGTAGTGTATACCATATGAGATAGGCATGGTTAGGCCATAATATGTTTTTTTTTTTTTAGATTGAAACATAGGGAAGTTTTAATTGATAACCGGTGAAATAGCCACCGGGTGCTTGGTTACATAGTTATCGCTATCTGAAGTTACAAAATTCTTGGACTTGAGATGCCCAGAAGCTCTAGATTTATGAAGCAAAATTACAGTAGACAAGCTTGTGGAATAAAAAGTAGTACTGAAATTTACAAAGAGGGCATGGAAGAGATCATAATAGAGTTTAAGAGATGTTGAGCTTCTCCAAAATTTTATGGACAGCAGCTTCCAATGCAGCAATTCGATTCCCATAGTTCCCTGAGGTGTTGGCCAAGTCCTTGAAGTGGGTGTAGACCACTTCTTCAAAGTAGGTAACTTCTCCCTTGGAGTCTTTAAGATCCTCTTTAATGTTCTGAAGATATTTGTTGAACTTCTTCCATTTTTGAAGATCCTCTGCATTGTTGGAACGCAGTCGCCCTTCATGCTCCTCTGATTTGGTTTTGAGGACATCAATTGAATGTTGCAGCTCATCCAGCCTATCTTCCACCGATTTGCCTCCAGATGTAGATCCCACCGATGCCATGTTGTGCTGCTCAGACTATTCCTGGTCTTCTGACTGCTTCTGCTAGCATTAGCGCACTGGAGTGATCGGGGGTTCCTAGTCAGGCTTATTAAGTGGCGACCTAAAGAGTCACGGGACCATGTGACATCGTCCAGAGGAGACAGACTGTTGCAGAGATCCGGCTCGATTGCGATCTTGACCATAGAGCTTAACAGATAAGAGAATAACACGGCAGTCCAGCAGATATTCCTTGTTAGGATCTTTTTTGTCTTAGGGGAGATTGCATATTGATTCTCTGTCATTAATAGATAAAATACTCCTTCCCAGGAGCACGACCCTGTTAGCCTCAGCGTCAGCCTGGCTGTTTTGTTCACGGAGGACATGATAAAATTTGATTTTACTGAATTTGGAAGCAATCATGAAGATTCTGCGCAGGACTCTAGAGAGATTGATCTTTGGAGGTGGCTTCTTCAAAGTCATGGCTTGAATTATGATCCGTGAATCTCCGAAGACTGTGATCTCGGAGATTTGATTGTCAATGGCTTGCTTTAGCCCTTGCCAGAGGGATAGTGCTTTAGCATTGTTATTAGTGTCCGTCCCTAAACCCCAGGCATAAGAGATAAGGATTTCATTATCTTTGTTGAAGAGGATTCCCCCCACTCCAGCCTTTCCAGGGTTACCCTTGGAGGCCCCATCAAAGAAGAGGCAATACTCCCTTAGCGACGTTCTCCAATTTTTGAAATCAGGATCGCACATCCGAATTTCCCAGTTTTCGTGATTTGAAATAGAGATTGCTTCAGGGGCATCTTTTAATTTGAATTTATCCAACCAGCTTGCCTCAAACGGACTAAGGCTTCTGTTGTTGGAGATGACTCTAGAGTCCGCCGCTTCCCCCATCAGGGCCACGCAATTGGCTACTACCTTGGAGCTGGAGCTTGCTTCATCTCTAAAGATACGATTATTGCGCTCCAACCAGATCTTCCAGCAAGTTACTTTTGGGATCCACATCCAGATGGTTTTAAGGCGGTTTTTCTTATGAAGTTCAAATGGGGAGTTTTTAATCCAGTTGGAGAAGAGATCAGATAAGCTTCCATAGCTGTCAAGATTCCCATGACTTGGAAGGAGAACCTGCTTCCAGACCTCTTTTGAGAAAGAGCACGTTAGCAGCAGATGTGTCATTATTTCTTCATCTGTGAGACACAGGGGACATCTTGTAGGCCCTTCCATTCCACGTCTCTTAAGCGTGTCTCCCGTTAAGATGCTGTTATGTGCTACCGTCCAGCAAAAAAAGTCAATTTTTGGAATGATGGGAAATGTCCATATGAAGTTCCACTTAGCTGGATTAGTGGGGGCTTGATGCACATTTTGGAGAGATCTATACCCTTCTGCTGCTGTATAGCAACCAGAGCCATGACCCCATCCTCTTTTGTCTTTGGCGATCTCTGAAAGTGGGGCTTTACCTTGAAGTAGTTGTAACAGGATCTCGGCTTCCCCTAATAGATTCGCAGGGACCTCGCCTAGATTCCAATCATTCCAACTTTTTTTCCCTTCTTCTTCCCAGGTGGAGATGTCCCAGAGTGTATCTTTGTTTCTTTGTTGCATCCATGCTTTCAGGTTTCCTATTTCATTAGCCTTTCCTAGGGGCTGGTCTCCCATAATAGAGTCCTCCCAGATGTTTATTTTTTTCCCGTTACCAGGAATCCAGTAAAGGAGGCTTGTGAAGTGCTCTAGGACCTTGTTGCAGAGAGTAAAGATTGGAGATCCTTTCTTTCTTTGAGGTGGCTTGTCAAGGCAATTTAATCTTGAGCCTGGGAAGTATTTTTTCCTTATGACTTTTTTGCTCCAAGTTTCTCGGCCTGAGACTAGATTCCAGAGTATTTTTGCTCCCATGGCCATATTCTGTCTAGCCATACTTCTGAATTGCATACCTCCTTCCTTGTATGGCTTTTGAATTTTATCCCATCCTACCAAATGAAGTATGTGATTGTTTCCTTTTCCTCCTTCCCAAAGGAATTTCCTAATTAGTTTTTTCATTTTCCCGATAATCAAGGAGGGGGTGAGGAGGATGGAGTTTTGGTAGATCGGAATGCTCATCAAGACTGATTTTATTAGGACAGTCTTTCCTGCCTGGTTTAGTCAATTTGAGCCCCACTTTTGAATTCGATTTTTAAATTTATCCAGGATTGGATTCCATTGGTTTGCTTTTGGAGTGCCTTTAGCAATTGGGACCCCCAGATAGGTGATGGATTCCCATTCATGGACTGCTTCCATTCCTAAGATTCTAGCTATTTCTCCCAGCTCTCTTGTCGTGCAGTTCCAGCCAAAAATCTTGCTTTTTTGGAAATTGATCTTGCTGCCAGAGACGTGTTTGTAGATATCCAGCTCATGTTTGAATCTCCTTGCAACTTGGGTACTAGCTGCTCCCAGAAGAAGTGTATCATCTGCGAACTGTGCATGGTTGATCTTATTCACATTAGCTGCCATATGGAGACCTGGGAGGACATTCCTTTGCTGGGCTTTTATCAGTTGGAAGCTTAGGACCGAGGCTTGGATTGCATAGAGCAACGGGGAGAGGGGGCAGCCTTGTCTGAGGCCCCGAGAGGCTTGAAAGAAGTCAGTGGGTCTCCCATTAACCAATGGAGCTATCCAGGGTGAGCTTATGCATCCATGGATCCAATTTGCAAAAAGATCTGAGAATCTGAGTTTCTTCATGACCAGGAATAAGAACTCGTGATTAACTCTGTCAAAGGCATTTTCTAAATCAAGTTTAATCACCATGCCTCCTTCTCTGGATTGGTGGCTGGAATGGATTGCCTCTTGGACCAGCAGAATATTGTCCTGAATCTATCGTCCTTTTATGAACCCTCTTTGATTTTCCGGAATGATTCGTGGTAGCACTTTTTTGAGTCTATTTGCTATGATTTTGGTTACAATTTTGTAGCTCAGATTGCAAAGAGAGATAGGTCTAAATCTGGAGAAATGAATGGCACCTTTTTCTTTTGGAATCAGAGTAAGAAAGGAAGAGTTTGTGCTTCCCCCCAATTTGTTGGTCTTTTTCGTATGCCTCACCATTCTAAGCAGGTCCAGCTTTATCAGGTCCCAGCAATTGGTATACAATCTTGCAGTGAAACCATCCGGGCCCGGGGCACTATCAGGTTTCATTCGGAAGAGGGCTAATTTTAGTTCCTTCATGGATATGGGCGCAGTGAGGAAAAGGTTATCAGAATTTTGGACCAATATGGGGATGGTATCAAAAGGGTGATCAAGGGGATTCAGAGGGTCTTCAATTGGAGCTGAAAAAAGGTCTTTGAAGGTGTTGAAAGCGGCTTTTTTGATGTCCTTGAAATTATTGATCAGGGAGCCTTGATAGTTGATCTCGGTGACTGCCTTGAAGTTCTTTTTGGCCTCCGCTTGTTTGTGGAAGTAGGAGGTGTTTTTGTCTCCACTTTCGAGCCACAAGATCCTTGATTTTTGTCTCCAATATTCTTCTTCTACCCTACAAGCTTGGTAGAAGTGCTTTTGGAGTTCTGTTTCAGTAGCTTGGATCTGAGGAGTGAGGGTGGTTGATTCCAGGGAAAGTTGATGGTCTTCCAGGACTTTTTGGATTTCAATTCTGCCAGAAGTAGGGGAGGTGATACGCTTCGCCCAGGATTTAAGGTCCGATTTCAGCCTTTTAATTTTCTGCTCCCAAGAAAAAGAAGGAGACCCTGGGATAGGGACTGACCAGGAGTTAGAGACGACTTGATGAAAGTCCTCTGGAAGAATCCAGAGGGGGTTGAAACGGAAAGGGATAGGGCCCAGATTGGTTTCCGAAGAGAGTTCCAGAAGGATGGGTTTGTGGTCCGAGATACAGTTAGGGAGGATTTTGGAGGTTGCTAAAAGTCCAAGCAGGGAGAAGTCAGAATGGATCAGAAATCTGTCAAGCCTAGCTGCTATGTGACCCGGGCCCAGCCTTTTGTTAGTCCAGGTGAATTTTCCTACCGACGGTTTGATATCAATGAGGTCCCATCCCAAGATAAGATCCTCCACCCATTCTCTGGATTGGTCTCTTATTGGAGAGCCTCCTTTCTTTTCATCAGCAGACAGAGTTACATTGAGATCTCCTGCTAGAATAATGTTGTTTGGGGAGTGCAAGGAGAGAAAGGATTCCAACGAATCCCAGCATTGAATTTTGTCAGAGGCCAGATTTGGAACATAGAGATTGAACAGACTTACTTGTATTCTGGAGTCAATATGCTGAAGGTTGGTGTAGATCCAATGCATGTTGCAGTGATCTTTAATGAGGTTGAACTTGGACTCGTCCCAGAAAGTGGCAATTCCTCCCGAGGCTCCTCTAGAACTGATGGCTTTCCCCAGTCCTTTTTTCCAGAAATTGTGTGCAGCTTGATGGAGGCTTGAGTCCTCCAATTTCATCTCCTGAACTAAGAGGATGTCAGGCTTATTGATTTTTATGATGTCCTTCAGAGCTTCTTGTTTAGTTTTGGAGCCTAGACCTCTGCAGTTCCAGGAGGCGTATCGCATTTAAACTCTCTTAGGGGTGGGGGCCCCTTTGCGTCCCTTGCCTTGCTTTGATCTGGTAATCATTGAATTAATGGTTTGCTGGGCTCCTTTGTTTATATCCTGAATGGCTTTCTCTTCCCTGTGTTTTTTCTTTGATTTGCGGCCTAGAGCTTTGGCAGGCTGATTTGGGGTAGCATGTGAACTGCTGGTGTCTGAAGCTTCTTCATCTGTGCATCCCCCTGATTCAGAATCCAGATTGGTGGGCTCGTGATCTAGGTCTTTTGGAGTCTTAGGATCAGAGAAGATTCTCGGGGAGTCTGGAGGTTGGTTATCTAATTGATCGTGGGGTGATTTTCCCTCGTTTTCTTCCTGGGGGATTTCTCCAGCTTCTAGATTTTCTTCATGGTTAGTATTTGTATTTTCATCCAACCCAATTATTTCTATAGCTGATTCCTGAGAATGGTTTGCCTTGCTCGTTGTGGGCTCATTAATCTGATCTGCTACTTTTTTCCCCGAATCATTCTCTTTGGCTTTGGAGGGATCTTTTGACATTGGATTTTGTTCTCAGTTCATGGGTCTTTTATCTTGGGTCTTGGCTGCTGATTTTGTTTTCTTGACTTTTTTCCAACCCTCAGTCTCCTCCTGGGGTTGGGCTTTTGGGCAAGATCTTTGAAAATCTCCATGCTCATGGCAGAGCCTGCATTTGAAAGGCAGTTTCTCATAGTCCAGTTTTTGAAAGTGACTCTAGGAGCCGATGGAAATCTTGAGTGCTTCTGGTAGACCTGCTTCTAGATCAACCTCCACACAGATTCGGGCACACGAATATTGCCCCTTTGGATCCGCTTTGTCTATGTACCTGCCAAGGCGATTTCCAATTTTTTCCAGCGCATCAGGGTTCCAGCAATGAGCAGGCAGGTTTGGAAGCCTTACCCAGACCGAAAATTCCTTTGGAACATCAATGCTTGGATCAAAGTCCGGGGTCCATCTGTTGAGGTAGAGTCCTTGAGCCCCCATGAAATAGGGTCCGTTTCTGAAGATTAGGTCTCTATCTTCTTTTGAGATGAATTCAAAAATGTAAAAACCTCTTCCCACTGGATAGCACGTTACACTGTGTTTCAGATGGGGCCTCCAATTCCGTTGTATCCAATCATCTGTGGTTCTCACCGTTGGCCACAGGCCCATAAACTGGCCTATCAGTCCACGAGAGGAGAGGGCTAGAGCAGTTTTAATGGCGCTCTCTGCTGGTAGCTCGACTTCAGGGATTTCATCCAGTTTTTTTATGAATTTCAGAATAACGTTGGCCGCAGTTTTCTTACCACACGGGTTTGTGAGCCTTCTGAAAGCCTCTTACGCAGAGATGGGTGAGGAGGGATGGGGGGACCCTCCCCCAGGCACAGCCATGGCGGCTGCAAGCGCAGGAACCCTAGAGCGGCAGTCTCAGTGGCGACCTCCGATCGCAGCTCCGAAATCGCGTCCGAGCTTTATGTTTTACTAAAGGCCATAATATGTTAGAATGCATAGTATTCATGGATTAATGCAAGGTTGTATTGAGGGGTTATGCATTGAGTGAATGCACATTAAAACATTATGTAAATGTTGTGAATGTGCATGCATATGTGTAGGTACACATGTTGAGATGCATTGTGTGAATGCATGGGTGTGACCTATATATGTTTCAATGCAATTAGGTGATAGATGAAATGGTGGACTATTGTTAATCCTGAGCCCATTGCATGAGCTGCTATGAATGCAGGAGGAAGATTGCATGGAGAAGGTAGACACGTTGATGGGATACCAGAGCAGTCTGTTGGAAAGACAGAATTGCATGAAATGTGAAGTAATGAGTATTTACAGTTTATTTAAATTGCATGGATAGTGTGACTGTGTCTTGCAATTTTATCGTGATAATGATATATATATATATATATATATATATATATATATATATATATATATCATTGCATTTCAAATTTTAACCGTTGAAGGTGTTTGAATTATTGAGTGTTATACTTTTGAGATCACTTTAGTGACTATTATAGCAATGAAAAGAGTATATGCATAGATACTCACAAGTGTTTGGCTAATTGAAGTTCAGATTTAAGGTGGAAAAGTCTGACATATGGAAATAATGATAAGCCCATAGTAAAGTCCGGAATCTACCATGTGCAGAAGCCAAAGGTTATGACAAGGTTCTCATGGTTGTAACTTATGCATGAAACAAATTTGAAAATTGTGTGATTTAAGTTTATGAGAATAATCTCATGGTTGCAAATCTAATTTCTGTAGGAAAACATATTTGTAGATTTCAGATTTGAGAATTTGCTTATAATTACTAATCACTGTTTGGCTTATATAAAATTGTGTCAAGAGGACATGTTGTAGGTGGATGTTCATGTATGGTAGCAAGGGTGAAACCATAATGGACAGAGTGATACCACTTACGAGAGCCAAACAATATAAGGATAACTTCATTGCTAAGCAAATCAATTTTCTGTAGTAAACAAAATTGTAAATTCATATTGAATTTAATTATTAATACTATTGATTGGTTATAGAACAAGCATATTTTAAGTTTACTGTTAAATGCTGTTGACTGTTTGGCTATTTGATAAGTGTAACAGGATGACACATTGCAGGAAGATCATGTATGATGGCCTGCAGAAGCCAAACTAGATGGGAAGGATCCCATGCTTTGGAAATGGGTTTTGGGTGAAACGCCATTGTAAATTTTGATAACACCTCGGCTGCACTACATGTGAGTGAGATGGTAAAACTATGCCAAGAAGGCATGTGTGGGTTATGGAATGTGAAAAGATTAGGGTTGAAAATCAAAGGACTGTTGACTCAGAGAAGGGAGCCCCCATTCTTCGCTAGTAAAGAAAAGATACATCTGTAAAATGGATGAGTATTCTGTAACCCCGACTAAAGAAATGCATGTCTGGTTACTAGAGTTAATATGCAAAGCATGCTTTATTATTTCATTATTATTCCAGACTGCTTGAGTATGACTAGGGCCTACATGACTCACATCAGAAAGGGATGCATACCTTTCGGGTGCTGGGTGTTAAATTTTCAGAATTTACTTCAATCTGATCTAGGATCTTAACTGAGAGAACAACATGTATAGCATATCAATCATGGACACAATAATGCAAGCACATAAGAGACACATATTTTACTTGGGGAAAACCATAAAGGTGAAAAACCCCAATAACTTCCTCAGAGATAGATAGAGCAATGATACAACCAGAATAAAAGAGATAGTCTTCTCCTAGCAGCAGAGCCTCCTCCTCCACAAGTGCGCCACTCTCCAAAGTGTGAGTGAGTGAAATAGAATTTGTAAAATGAGAGAGACACACTCTCTATTTATACACTAACTTGACTTGACCTTTACTCAACTAGGTTGGCCTCAACTTAACCACTTAACATAATGCTGATTGGGCCGACCCCCACTAGGGTGGTCTAATAACCCTTTGACCCACATGACTTATACAGGGCCGACCCCAACAAGGTGGTCTAATAACCCATCAAGTACAAATTACGACACTTACAATATAAATGACGATACTTCCGTAAAGAGGAATAATAACATATCTATAGGAATACAATATACATATATGTGAAATACATTCCGAAGTTACATATACATCAACACTAGGTTATGTTAGGGTTGTCAATATTGACTACACCCTAAGGGAATGGACACATTCCTGGTGTTTCAATACTTGACAGTGAATGTTATGGAATGTGGTTACAATTTTGGGACAACAGTACTGATGAGATTGCTTATCCTTCTTGTGCTACTAGCCTACACAGATGCAATATGGTGTTGTACACAGATTAAGCAAAATGAAGGGTTGTTGCATGCCTAATGAACCCAAATGGTGTACTCGTTTGGCATTATTTACTTAGGTGTTGTGGAGGTATTGATGAAGGGTTGTTGCATGCCTAATTAACCCAGTCGGTGTACCAGTTTGGCATTATTTACTTGGGTGTTGTGGAGGTATTGATGAAGGGTTGTTACATGCCTAATGAACCCAGTCAGTGTACTGGTTTGGCATTATTTACTTGGGTGTTGTGGAGGTATTAGTGAAAGGTTGTAATATGCCTATAGCTTTGTAGTAGATATTTGACCTATAATGGTCAGTGGCGCAGTTTCCTTCCATTGCTTGATGACCCAGATGAATGTGCTAGCTCAGCAATGGAGAGGACAAACCAGGTATGGGACTGGTTGGGAACCACAAATGCTTGGTAAACCCAACCAAGTATGGGACTGGTTGGGAACTGCAAATGCTTGGTAAACCTAGTCGGCGTGAAGGTGTACTGGTTGGGCATTAAACATCCACCCCATAGGTGACCCAAGGATTATAAAGAAGAGAAAGAAACCTGTGGAGTAGCAAGGAAAGTGCACAATACAAATAAGTATTCATTTTCATTTATTTTCTTGTTTTAAATAATGAATATTTCAGATATAAGTCTTTTAACAGCTAAGCCGATACACTATTGTTTCTTTGTTGGAAACCTTGGTCATTGCCCCTAAAAAAACCATAGTTCTTGGTTAAATTAGAGAGTAACTGGTCAGGCACTATAAATTCTTAGTAAATCTAGAGAGTAACTGGTTGAGCACTACAAATGCTTGATAAATTTGGAGAGTAGTTGGTGAGGGCACTAAACCCTTGATGTTATGGAGCAGCCAACGTGCTAGCCAAACATTCTTTAATTAATTAATAAAAGCATTCAGAGCACTGGCTTAGCATATTGCTAAATGAGATGATTGATAAACCCAGTCGGCGTACTGGCCTGGCATTGCCTATTCGAATGGTTGTGGAGTAGCCTGCGTACTGGCCCAACATTCATTATTGTGTCGATGGAAAATCCAAGGCTTGTAAAGCAAAGAAAGATCCTATGTAATAAAGTGAAGACATCCCATACAGATAAGTATTTGGTTATCTTGCAGCTTCTTGCTTATGAATATACATATGTATATGAATTGTTTATGATTTCTTAAACTCTTGTTTAGAAATAAACCCTATGAGAATAAACTAAACATGTGAATTGATTCAATGCTTGAGTGTAGGTATTATTGGAAGTAAGGACTATGAAAGCATCTGGAGGATGCACGTGGACATGTGACCATCCTAAAGAGCTTAGTATGAGCAGTAATGAAAGATGGTGCTAGTGGATATGTGTGGGTCCTAGCAGCCAAAGGTTCTGTAAGCAACAATGGGAAAAGGTTCCCTAGTTGAAAACCGTTAGATAGACCTTAGACACTAAGTGTCATTGCCAAGAAAGGGAAAGTCAAGCATTCACATTGAAGTGAAAGAGGCTAAGAAGCATGAAAACCAGAGTTGTGGTGTGGCTCCAGATTGGAACAAGACTAAGAGGGGGAAACTCTTACTCTCCTCTTTCCCTTTTTGACTCATGCATCTTAGAAACAAAATATTGTTGAGTGCATGTCATGGTTGAAAATAGATTGTGTTTAATTGCTTGAAATGAATTGTGAATGCTAAAATAGTTATTTTTCCTGTGAAAGGATGAACATGAATGAGTTCATGTGTATGTTGGGAAAGCATGAAACATGTTGAAGTCGCATGAGTAAAGCATGGAGGTTCCATGTCAATTGGTCAATTAATTGACTAACTTTAAATTGTGCTATGCTTTTACTAACAGGACTTACCATGATGAATCTCACAAGTGAGACATTGAAAGCCATTGTTTGCAGCTGTTACTATCCAAGTGTTTCTAGTGAGCAAAGTGTGGGCCAGTTGTGCATATTGATCATGGCAGCAGAACAAAAGCTATTTGTTTTGGCTAAATATCTTCCTCAAATCGTTTCCAGGACAACAAGGAATATGGAATCCATGAAATTCCAGACTTGTAGATCAACTGGAAGATAAATAAATGGAAGGGATTGCTGTGGAGCGATGCTTACCTGTAGAACTAGAAGATCAAGCCAGCAGGAGCAGCTTGTGGAAGCCAAAAGACTTGATCCTAAAAGATCAAATTAAAGAGATGAACGTAGGATAGACTTGCCACATTTTTTGAATTTTCGAGACACATGTAAAGTGGCTATATATTCCTAAGTGTTGGAACAACGAGGACGGTGTTATTCCAAGGGGGAGGGGATTGTAATATCCCAATTTTGACCCCATTGTATTAAAATGTAAATAATGTAATATTGGTATAAAATCGTGGTGAGGAGCTCAAGGCCAAGGCCCTGCCATCGATTTATTGATGCATATGGTTTACGTGCTAGCCAGGCACATTGGAATTGTAAATATGCATTTTAATAAAATACCCACAACTAGCTATGCAATGCAACAAGAGATTGGGGGCATGATTTTACAAGGAATTGGGAGGGAAAACATTCAAACCCTTGAGCCAATCAAGTCAAGCCAAGTGTCAATGAGAGAACCCATCAAACCCTCAACTACCCATGCTGACTTTTGTACCCAATCATTCATTTCTCCCAAGAGTTGGGTGAAGCAGTTAATGCCTTGGGGAATGGAGAGGTATGGTTGTCCAAATTCAAGTATGGGCAAGCCACCCTCCATGAAAAAATGTGTTTAGCTTCTTGGGAAAGAAAACATCCATGAATTGCTCCCCAAGCCATTATCCATCAAGCAGTTTTGCCTCTCACATTTTTGGAGCTGCCTAGGCGTTTTTCCTCCATGTGTTCTTGTGTTTTCCTTGTTTTTCAGTTGGGAAGAGGGCGTTTTTGTGTTGCAGAGCTGCTGGAAGAAGAGGGAGATCGATTTGGGGTTTCAATGAGGCCATTTTGGCAATTTGAAATGTGTTATCGGATAATCCACTCAAGCGGACGCAAGCAGGATCTCCCTAGCTCAAAGTGAGTCTAGAACAAATAGAACAAACTACAAGTGCATCTCCTAGATCTACTTAAGGATTGAGTACTAGATGTCTTGCCTTTTTACTATGCAATCCTTTCTCCTGAATGTTGATCCACATCCCACGGTTGTCAGATACCAGCTGCAAGACCTGTCAAGACAAGAAACAAGAGAAACCAGTAAAAGACATCTATATAAGAAGCGAGCTAAGTAAACAGTTAAGCAGGTAAACTACTCAATATAATTGCACACATGAACAATATTGGTGGAAAACATTTGTATTACTGCAAATAGAGGAGCACATGATAGAGATATAGAACCACAACCAAGGCTCAAAGCTGTAGCCCTTCTCCGATGAAGCTGATTGCCATATCCTTCCAAGGAAGTATGAGTTCTCCAATGGGTGAGTGGAGATGTTCTAAAAATGATTTCACCAGCATGTAGATACCATAGTCTTCCCCCCTTTGGGATGGGAGTGAGCTTCACTTATATAGGACTAAGTGGATAGGGTATGGATAGGATAGGTTGAGAGATGGTAGGAGAGAGATAGTGGATCCTCCCAAAGAGTCAGGAGTCGAGTACTAGCTCCCCTAGAGGTCAAGGATAAGCCCCTAAATGGGAAAGTTGTTAGGATATTTAGACACTTAGGAGTTAGCTAAGATCAACTTGTGTAATATATCCATTAGGGATAGTGTGTTTCTTTAGTATGCATTAGTATGCATTTGTAAATACTTAATCCGACGGTCACGATATGTTTCCGACATAGAGTGATCCGAGGGCTCAACTTCTCTTAGATCAAACCTAACCTTGATCCGTGGCTTAACACCCGATTGGTCCATGATCTCTATGTAAAGAGCATGGAGGGTCATTGTTTAGTTGATCGATTATGAGAAGCTCATTTGTAACTTTCTTTCTTTGCATAATAAATTGTCCCGTAGAAGCTATTTGGCCGGGGCCGTGGAGTGTTTCCCTCAAAAGGGTTTAAACCACGTCAAAACATCGGTGTGTTGATCTGTGATCTGTTTGTGTAAAGTGGTTGCTCTTGTCTTTCGATCCTTTGGTAGTACCCTGTGTACCCGAACATGGTATCAGAGCTTTTATGAAGTGCCGCTTCCGGTTATGATCTAGATCTTGAACTGTTGTTGCCGAAACTCGAAAGGGTTTCTAGTTCTGGTATTTTTGTGCATTTCTGGGCTATGGGAGGTGTTCCATTGCGTCCGGAGCGTCGTTTCCATTGGGAAATAGTTTTCGTTTGATCGAAAACGGTTCCCGGTTGCTCCAGAAATGCGTATTTCATCAGATCTGAAGGTATATTGTTACAGTGACGCATTTTTTTTTTATTTCGTTTTTTGAAAGAAAAAAAATCTCTCATATTTCATTTTTTTTAACTGTTAGATTTTTTTTGGTTCGAATTGTTGCTTTCCCATCTGTGTATGCTCTTTCCCGTGCACTTTGAGCGATCTCGGCAAATCAGAAACAGAAAGGGAAAGGGTTTTTCTCGACTGCGTATGCTCTTTGCCGTGCACCTTGCGCGATCTCGGCAAATCAGAAACAGAGAGAAAACATAGACTTTCTAGGCAAGCTAACAAGATCTAACTCCACAAGTGTGGAAAAGTTTTTTTTGTTTCGTTTTTTGGTCTGTTTTGCAGGAAAAAGGGCAAGCACGCAAACCGAGCAAGAAGAGTAAAAAAAAAAAAAAAAAAAAAAGCCCCCTTCCTCATTCCCATATTTTACATACCTTTTAATCTAGCTCATTTGGTTCAAATTTGCTTTATTCCTTAATAGGTCTTGAGTTCAAGTCTTAGGAAGTTACTTTTAAAATAAAAGTGCATGCAATTTCTATTTTCAAGTTACTTTATGGTAAAAGTGCATCTCACTTAAATAATAAAAAATAAAAAATACAAGTGAGTCACTTAAAGTTTTTTATTTATTGTTGCACTATTTAACAGTAATATCATTGTAAAAGTGAAATCACTTATTTTACAAAAGTGGTTCACTTAAAGCAAATTTCTTGTAAAGTGATTGTCAAAAGGTTTATCTTGGGAAAATGGGGGTTCTTTTTTTTTTGCTGGACATTCTCTAGCTGCCACGTCACTATTGCGGACATCTTCAACAGTTTCTTTGTTCAAGCATAACTTCATCATACAGAGTCAGTTTTCAGTGCCGTTTTTTTTGAAACCGCTTATTTTTTCGAGATCTTCACATCCAGACTATTGGTTTCTACTTTTAGAGCCATTAATTTACAAATATGGCTGCCGTTTGTGATATTCTACTTAACAGTTCCAACTATTTCTCATGGAAACCTCGTATGGAGGATGTTCTACGAAGTAGGGGACTTTTCAGAATTACAACAGGGAATGAAAAAGAACCCACTGATGATGATAAGAAAATAAAATGGGCAAATAGATGTGATGAAGCTCGTGGATTCATTGGGATGTCAATCTCTACTGATTTGCGATTCCACATATCTGGAATTGATGAACCTAATGCTGCTTGGGACAAGTTGGAATCTGTGTTTGGTAAACACAATGAAATTCGAGGTCACCAACTCGAAAATGAGTTGATTTCTTTAAATCCAAGTGACTTTTCATGCATTCAAGATTATTTATCTAAGTACAAAACTCTTAAACTCTTATGTGCAGAATGTAATATTGAGAGGGAAGACAAACAATGCATTTATCATATTCTTTCCAAACTTGGACCTGCATATTCTGTTTTTGTATCTACATTTTACTCCATGAAAGCGTCCTTGAATGCAGCTAGCTATCAAGAGCCTAGTCTTGAATCATTTTGTGATTCCTCTATTAGAGAACAAGATAAACTCATTCATCTTGGAATAATCAACAATGCAGATACATCTGGGAAAGCCTTATTGTCCCAACAGAAAGAAAAGTCCAAGCCTCCCAAGAAACAAAATTTTCGCAATAATAAGTCAAACAAGGGTCCAAAACCCTCTCAGTCAGCTCCTTCTTTAAAAAATGACAAAGGATCCAAGCCAAAAGGCAAGAAGACTGAGCGTCATTGCAACTATTGTGGGAAAGATAATCATGATGAATCTAAGTGTTTCAAGAAGATGGCAGCCTTGGAAGCAGCAATGAAGAAGCACCACATCAGCCTAGATTCGCCTTTAGAATCTACCTCTCATGGACATGCACTTTGTGCTTCTGGTTATTCTTATAATGCTTCTTCTTCTTCTACTTCAAATGAATGGCTCATTGATTCTGGAGCATCTTATCATATGGCTAAGGATCAAGCCATCTTTTCTACTATGCATGAATGTAACACCAAACAAATATTTGTTGGTGATGATAGATCTCTAAGTGTTGTAGGAGCTGGAACAGTTCCAGTAGATAATGGTCATTTTAGTGATGTATTATGTGTTCCAGGAATTTCCTGCAATTTTTTATTAGTCTATCAGATCACTCATTCTGGTGAAGGTAAAACTGTGACCTTTACACCTCACCAAGTTATAATCAAGGATTTTAAAGATCCTCAACAGGTCCTAGGTACCGAAATTGTTGATGATATTACCAGGTTGTACAAGTTTAACAACTTTGGGTCATCACCTTTCCCTTCAGTTTTTGTTGCTCATAGTGATAACTTGAGAAAAATTTGGCATGAACGATTTGGTCACTTAAATTATCGCTCATTGCAACAACTATGTAAAGAAAATATGGTGATAGGTCTTCCAATGGTATCTTGCAAGGATGGTGTTTGCTCCGGTTGTGTACTCGGAAAACATCATCGGGACAGTTTTGACAAACGTGCCTCTTGGCACGCCTCGGTTCCCTTGGAGCTTGTGCATAGTGACTTGTGTGGTCCTCTTCCATCTACTTCCTTTTCTGATTTAAAATATTTCTTAACTTTCATTGATGATTACACCAGACGCACTTGGGTTTATTTCCTAAAACTTAAGAGCACAGTATTTAACATGTTCTTGGCCTACAAGGCCCTTGTTGAAAAACAATCTGGTCATCAAATTATTAAGTTAAGATATGACAATGGAGGAGAATATGTTAACAAACAGTTCACTACTTTCTGCACTGAACAAGGCATCCAACAACAGCACACTGTTCCATATACACCACAACAAAATGGTGTAGCTGAGCAGAAGAACTGCACTTTGAAAGAAATGGCTAATTGTATGATCCAATCTAAGGGACTAAGTCTTCAATTTTGGGTTGAAGCCATAAATTGTGCAAATTACATAGTTAATCACACCCCCACAAAAGCATTACAAGGTATAACACCGGAAGAAGCATGGAGTAAAATTAAACCTGATGTAAGTCACTTTCGTGTGTTTGGTAGTGAAGCATGGGCTCACATTCCGGATGAAAAACGGAAAGCATTGCAGCCTAAAAGTGAAAAGTGCATATTTGTTGGATATTCTAAAGATGTAAAAGGTTATAGACTTATTCAACCACATTCTCATTCTATAATCATTAGAAGAGATGTTAAATTTGATGAAAATCTCTTGGCCTGCGAGCCTAACTCGGTGATTGTGCCATCTTTGGCCTGCGAGCCTGATTCGGCGTTTGTGCCTTCTTCTTCTTCTTCCAACTTCCTTGACAGGTTTCCAACACCAGTTTCTGATGATGATAGTGAGGATGAAAATCCACCTCCGCCTGCTCATGTTCCTCCAGTTGCACCTGCACAAGTGCTTCCTCGATGGGTCCGTTCAACATGTGAAGCAGCTGGTGATCTTGCCGGTGATCCTAGAGATTAGCGTCGAACACGTTCTCAGTTTCAGCGAGCCTCTTCTCTTTTGGCTCAAGTTTCCGAGAATCATGATCCAGAAACTTTTGCAGAAGCTTCAAGGAATCCAGATTGGGATGCAGCCATGGATGAAGAATATCGTTCCTTAATGGCGAACGATACTTGGGATCTTGTACCTCTTCCAAAAGGAAGAAAGCTTGTCAGATGTAAATGGGTCTACAGAACTAAGTATGCATCAGATGGAAGTGTTGAAAGACTTAAGGCAAGGTTAGTTTCCAAAGGTTTTTCCCAAGTTGAAGGGATTGACTACAATGAAACCTTTGCTCCCGTCGCCAAAATGAACTCCATCCGCCCTGTTCTTTCCCTTGCAGCCTTACACAACTGGGAAGTCCATTAAATGGATGTCAAGTCTGCCTTCTTACATGGTGATTTACAAGAGAAAATTTACATGGAACAACCTCCTGGCTATGTTAAGAATAACTCTAGCCTTGTCTACCGCCTTAAGAAATCCTTATATGGCCTTAAGCAAGCTCCTAGAGCTTGGTATGCCAAAATGGATAACTTTCTCCTTGACACTGGTTTTTCTAGATGCCATTCTGACCCCAATGTCTATACCAAGAAAGTAGGAAACCATCTCATCATACTTGTTCTATATTTTGATGACCTTATTCTTACTGGTAGTGACCCTAAGCTTATAACCCATGTGAAATCCAGTCTTAAACAAACTTTTAATATGTCAGACTTAGGACATTTGCATTATTTTCTTGGTCTCCAAGTTCTGCAAACCAAAGAAGGAATCTTTCTTTCTCAGTCTAAGTATGCTTGTGACCTTCTTCGTCACTTTCACATGGAAGATTGTACACCAGCCCCTTCTCCCTTACAGTCTGGAGTCAAACTTTATGCCACTTGTACTTCACCTGAAGTCGATGCCACCTTGTATCATCAGCTTGTTGGTAGTCTTTTATACTTGACTCATTCCCGTCCTGACCTTTCCTTTGCCGTTGGTCGAGTTGCCCGTTATATGCAGACACCTCATGAAAGTCACTGGAAAGCAGCTAAAAGAATACTTCGATATATTCGAGGTACAGTTCAGTTTGGGATTCATTACAGTACAGGGGGGAAACCTTTGTTGGTTGGTTTCACTGATTCAGATTGGGCCGGCGATCCTGATGATCGAAAGTCTACTGCAGGTTATGTTTTCAGTCTGGGATCTGGACCTATTACTTGGGCTTGTAAGAAACAACAAGCTCTTGCTCTTTCTTCAGCAGAGGCAGAATATTGTGCAGCAGTTAATGCCAGTCAGGAAGATTTATGGTTTCGACAGATCCTTTCAGAGTTTGGATTCGAGCAGCAGCAGCCTACTCCACTTTGGTGCGACAATCAAAGTGCCATCAAGCTTGCCAAAGATCCAGTTCTACATCAACGCAGCAAACACATTGAGCTACATATGCAATTCATCAGAAATCTTGTTCATGATTGGGTTCTTGAAGTGCTCTTTTGCCCTACAGATGATCAAGTTGCAGACATCTTCACCAAGTCTCTTACAGAAGCGAAGTTTTCTAAACTTTGATCTATGTTAGGAGTTCAGGAACTTGTCATTAAGGGGGGATAGGCTCTAATTCCTCCTTCCTTCTCCTAATAGTGTCACTTTTGTAAATCCTTCAATCCTATCCCAAGTTGTTCTTAAGGGGGGATGCTAGGATATTTAGACACTTAGGAGTTAGTTAAGATCAACTTGTGTAATATATCCGTTAGGGATAGCGTGTTTCTTTAGTATGCATTTGTAAATACTTAATCCGACGGTCACGATATGTTTCCGACATAGAGTGATCCGATGGCTCAACTTCTCTTAGATCAAACCTAACCTTGATCCGTGGCTTAACACCTGATTGGTCCATGATCTCTATTTAAAGAGCATGGAGGGTCATTGTTTAGTTGATCGATTATGAGAAGCTCATTTGTAACTTTCTTTCTTTGCATAATAAATTGTCCCGTAGAAGCTATTTGGCCGGGGCCGTGGAGTGTTTCCCTCAAGAGGGTTTAAACCACGTCAAAACATCGGTGTGTTGATCTGTGATCTGTTTGTGTGAAGTGGTTGCTCTTGGTGTTCGGTCCTTTGGTAGTACCCTGTGTACCCGAACAAAAGTTTCGAGAAAGATCTCGAATAAGCTATTTTTTCCCTTTAACTGACCTTGTCGCACCCTATAGTGGAGCAAAATGCAACGTCGCATGTTGCTAGTGTGCAACCTACAACGACGCTTCAAAACCTAGCACAATTGGGTACAAATCCTCCCAGGATGATTACTTAGTCCAGGTATCTTCAGGGGTGTATACACTGAATCTTATGATGAGTAGATTTTGGGTGTAACAAAATGCCCCCCAAAGCATGAAGCTGTTGAAGATAGATAGGTGAAGTGCTTTTATAGAAGTAATGGCAATAGACTCGTCGGACGAAGGACACTACTGTAGTACAACTGACTCTGAACTGACAATCTCATATGAAGTACAACATGGCTGCCGACCAATACATTGCAGATCCATGGTAGTAATGACCGACTGAACACAATCATGGCTACTAGACACAAGTGTAGATCCATGATGAGATAATAACACAGCCATGACCAATACAAAAGTGGATCCGTGTAATATAAATCAAATACAAACTCTATTGCAACCTGGGTAAAATATGACTCCCTAGGGTCTTCAAGCTAAACCCGCAATGATACGAATCTGTCCATGTGATTACAAATATCTTGATGTCGAACATGGTAGAAACCACTTGATTAACGACCATTGATGTAAACTGTTAACAAGTGCAAGGGAGGTCACCATTGATGTCAATGATTCCCAAGGTATCACAGTACATATCATCAAGCGTGAATAAATGAGTTGAAATCGAACGCGAGATGAAATATTTCAATCAAGAGTCAATTATGTGAACTCATTGTGAAAGCAAGGTAACCTGCCATTGAAGCATGCAGGGCCAAGGTACTTGGTTGGTTTCTAGATTCGATCCTCAGATGATGAGTTGAGGTCGACAAGGATGAATCCGTTGAAGGAGGGCCATGATGAATCCCCCATCAATCGACACAAAACACAACACAAGATATGTAGAGTGGATCGGATAGTACAATAACATGTGAGACTGACACAAAGTAAACCGATATGGTGACAAGTACACTTGACTGCAGATGCCAAATGATAGATGTGTTCTTGAACATGGGCATCGCATGACTTGGTAGTATTGACACAATGAGTATGACGCAAAATTCTAATGCAACCTATGATGGGAGCTTTCTTTGAATGACTCAAAGGAGTAACAGGACTCAGAAAGTAAGCGGGGACTCATAGACAAGCGGATGACCCAAGTGTTGTATGCAAATACAGATGAGTGCCATGTTCAAGAATGACTACATACTGCCACTAATAAGGTATGTAACACAAACACTTTTATTTTTCCCCATCATGAATGATGAGTGCCTCATGTGTTTTTTACGAGCTTGATGAGGGTAACCAGATGCTCGGTATAGCTCATCTCATAGATGAGCCCAATCCCAAATATTTTCCGAACCTGGGATAGGAGGGGTTCGTCCCATGAGGGGCCCTTCAATGTGAAAATTTAACGAGTCCATAGAAGGTAAACTTAGTCGTCATTTCATGTTTAGAGAGTCTGAAAAGAACTAAAGAAGACTCCAATGGACCTTTTTCATAAAGTTAACCTCATTGCCCGAAAAAGGGTAAAACAACGTGGGAGAGGACTCTTCCAGTCATGATTGGTTGGAGTATTCATTTTTTGTAATTAGTGCCTCCTGGTCCGAAAAAGGGGTAAACTATCACCAGAAAGATGACCATTCAAATACTTTAACAAGTGTGAATGCGACAAGTTCGCTTGGCAATCTTTTCGTTTTTCGAGAGCTTGAAAAGAGCTTAACGGTAGACTCCGAGGGGTTTCCTTTTTCGTAGAAGTTTAACGAGCCCTGAAAAGTGATAAATCATAACTCGATACTTGCTCTCATAGTTCCGCGAGTACGAGAACAAATGAAGAGTAAACTCATCATCACGCAATAATTACAGACTAACCGTTGCAAAAATAATGACAAAGCATTCAAGGGAGTGTTCATATCTATGATGACCATTGTGATATGCGAAATGACACAAAAGACCACTTACAACTCCTGCACACTAAAAAATGTGTCAAATAGCCTCAAATATGACAAAAAACGGTTAAAAACTATGATAAATGGCCCAAGAGCATCAAAATATTTGAAAAGGAATATTCCATTCTATTTATAAATAGAAAAATGGGCCAAAAAGAGAAAACATTGTTTCAATTGCCAATTTGGGAGGAGAAGTACCAATTTGGAGCCAAAAATTCTTTTGCTAATTCCGGGAGCTACAATCCACCATTTCACCAACCGTCCGGACCAGGTAGGCCTAAACTTCATCTAGCAACTTTCCAGTGGATTAGATTTTGTTTTTAGGTTCATTTTTTGGGTTTTTTTATGAGTTTATGGAGGGCTACTGTGCTCTCAGCTCGTCGCAATTGGCCCTTTCGGGACCTGCGACGAGGTTGAGTCATTGCAATCCTTGAATGGGAGAAGTGCGACGACATCGCACTGTACGCAAACGTATAGTGCGATGACAGAGTTACAAATTCCAAACATAAAAAAGAATCCAAAAAATGGACTTGTGGAGGTTGGAGCAGGACCTAACAGTGTTTAAATGTCCTTCTTGGCAGGTTACCAGCTAGCCAATATGGTATTGGAATGGTGAGAGAGAAAACATGAGCTAGAAGATGAACAAGCTACAAATGATCCACAATGCATGGATGCTTTGAGAAATTGCGAGTTACTGAAGTTCTTTGAGATCCAGGGGATCAAATCCCAGATCCCACTACTGACACACATGCTCCAAAGTTGGGATGCAGCCCAACAATACTTTGTGATTGGTGAGCATATCCTCATGATAGACATGGAGGATATCTACTTTCTTACCGGTTTGTCTCGAAGAGGGGACACTGTACATCTTACTGGAACACGGGCCAGTGACCGTACAGTTGATGACATGATATCGTAGCACTGTATCACTACCTCTCGACCTTCCAGTGGGAAGATACTCATCAGGGATGTGGTGAGCCGCCCACTACATACCATATTGCTTAATATTACTAGAGTGGCAGGTAGCCAAGCCCCACACATGGCTACTCGGACCCAGATGCTTTATGCGGAGGACTGCATGTCCCCCATGGTTTTCAACTGGTCTGAGGGTCTCCTCGCAAACCTCCAAGCTCAACTGACCAAGTGTTGGTGGGGAGAGCTCAAGCATTTTGGTTATGGGTCGATCATGGTATCGTTCCTCTTGGAGCGGATCCTTCTTCTATGTCTGCAGTTGCTACTTGATGACAGGGAGCCCAGGGATCCCCATATGCTCAGATGGGATGAGGTCATGACCCGTCATGGTGGCGGGCCCATCATTAGCTTTGGTTCTGAGTTCTTCAGCTGGCTAGAAGGCCATTTATTCATGGTCGAGGACTTTCCATATAGTGGCATGGACTTCGGAGAGGATCCCGACTTGATGTTGTCGGAGGGTGCAGCATGGGGCGACATAGGTGAGAACAAAACTACCCTTGTATTTTTAGTTTTGTATATTATATCATTTTTATGATTCAGTGCTGACAAGTACGTAATACGTGTGTGCAGATGTGGGCCCTGTACGGTCGGTGGGTCTCTCCCTTATGGCGAGGAGAGATAGAGGTAGGGAGGCAGTCATTCCTATAGGTGCTCATGCTGCCATCGAGGAGATGGAGGAGGTGTACATGAACCTATCCCAGCTGACCGTGGAGGTACCGGAGCCAGCTATTGATGACTTGCCGAGACCTATGCAGAGGATTGGGGTTGGAGCGTTCGTGCGCTTCAACGCCTTACTCCGCAAGGTGGCTCGGATCGTAGACTGTTTCCTCACCCAGCGACAGTGAGCTGTTCGAGCTAGGGGTGGTGTACGGGTTAGGCATCTTGCCTGATGACACTTTTATACTTGTACTGAGAGCTTAGAGGCCTTAGATTTTGTACTACTGAAAGCTACGATGCTTCAGATTTTTGTAGAGGCACACTGAAAGCCATTGTGCTTCAGACTTTGTACTGGCACTACTTTTTGAGTGATATATATATATATACAGACATTATCGACGATTTATACATTATGTGTTTTAAAATGATGAGTGATGTGATCTTGTTTACATGTTTGCTTTTATACATTACATTATTTACATGTTGTGAATGCTTTTACATATTATGAATATTATGTGTGTGTGATGTACCAATCCAAAATGAAGTTTGCCATCGAGTCAGCAACTGTGTTTAACTCTCATGAATGTGCAGGTATTGAATGGATTCAAATGACCTTTCCAAGAGACATACTCGTCTGAAGAGATGGAGTAAGGTGGGATCACGGATAGCGTAAACCCAGTTCAGATGGGAAACCACTAATTGAGAATCCATGTGGATGACAATGTGGTTCATACCCAAGAAAATGGAGTTAGTTAGGGTTCTGATTACTGCTTGATACTTTGTGGCATTGTTGGTCGCAAACCCTAGGCAACTTCCTCCTGAGCTAATGAGCTCACCTGTTGGGGAATATAGTACCCTGGGTTTCGAAGCAAGGTTACAGGTAAGCCGGCTGGCACCGTCCGCGAATCCATAGCACGTTGGCATGTGCACACATAGACAGAACATGGTATAAGAAGAGAAAAAAAGATCTAAATAAATTCAAAAATAAAAGTGTCACTATAATGACCATTTTTCAAAATTTTATTAAAATGCCAATTTTTCCACTTTTTCCTCAATTTCGACCTTTGACTAGTTTTACTGTTTTGACCTCCAAATCAACCCAAATGCTCCCAAATATTCTATAGGAGTGTATGAATGGTATTTAGACTTGAATATTAGGTTCAGGTATGTTTTATGGCCCTCCAAATACTACTACAAACTTGATTTGTATTCTGATCAATATATGTAGTTTTGACTAGTAATTTGTGCATCAAATTCCCCCGGGGTAACACTGCAAATGGTCTTCCAAATGCCTCCAAACCCCCACGAATTTATGAATAGAGGTATGTAATGTGTTAATTATTTTATTAATGTCTCATATGCACCATTAATTGATTTTTAATACTGTTCTAACTCTCTCACATTCAACAACAAAAACCCCCAATTCGACCCTTGGGGAAATGGCACTATTTCACCTCTCAATACAAACAAACTGAGTAAAAATGCTTCAAATGCTCAAGTACAGCACATGAAACCTGTAGAATATATCCATGGTAGTATATGAGTCACAAATATATCATAGAATCATCCATCCATTCGAAATAATCAACCTTATAGTGTCATACATCAAAGCATTGGGGAAATGGACATTGTTTGCTCATTAATCAATAATTTTGCATACATTCAATGGGTATTTCGACCTGAGAGTTTCTGAATATGAATAACAGAGGATATGAAGCTATTAAAATCAGAAAAATACTATATTAAGCTCTCCCAATGAGTGCAAGAGCTCACCCAAAGCGCAATCCCTTAAGGAGCCCGAATATGCCTTCAAAATTGGAAATGGTGGAGAGAAAGTGTTGCACTAAACCAAACCATCAAAATTCCTGTAGCTGATACCTAAAAATAAAACTCCATTAAAGCACCATGAAATACCTGATTGGCCTCTCCAAACACCAACTTGGATGGGAATCTTTCACCCTCGAAATTGGCTAAGGCAAGAAACTAGTCATCCACTAGTTCTCTCTTCACAAATGCAATTTTTCTCAAATAATCAAAAGCTATTCTCATACTTGATTTCTACATTTTATAACCAACATTAGCCTTCAAGGGGTCGAAATCCTCTCAATAGATTCAATAAATTTTCATTTAGAAAATATTCCTCATTTGCCACTTGTCTCCTAGTTCCAACCTTCCATCTTCTCCCAAATTCAAATTTGAGTCTCTTTAGCTTCCCCCAACTCCATGAGCGCATTCCTTGAGCCTATTTTTGGGGATGACATGTCATAATGATCAGGTGTAAGAAGTCAGGTCTGAATTTTGTCATAAATGTCATAGATGCTTCATTATTATTGTCATAAAGCTAGGGAATCTAGCCCAAGTGTCCACTAGTATCCAATTTGACTCTTCCTCTCCCATGGAGGTTACTATTCCATCCCATTTCGACCTAAGATGCTAAATTCCATGTGTTATGACTTACCAACTCACCCAAGAGTGTTCACCGTCCCATGAATTCGAATTGGCAAGAGAGAGTTTCCATGTGTCATTGAAAAATCAAGCTAGTGTGGGTCCCACTACCTCCATATGTCTCCAAAACCACTTGCCACTTAGAATTTATCTTGAATTTATTTATTCACCATATTTATTAAATGCTTAAAACCTTCTAATGTCTAAATATCATTTTTTAGCTTCCTTATTACCATCCCACATGTGCCCATCCAACCTAGGAAACTAGTAGGATTGATGGGATCGTCTTACTATGCACTTATTTGAATGGGGACATTACAGTCCTCCCCACCCAAGATTGCTTGTCCTCAAGAAATTTCAGATTTGGATGCTGCAAAATATTCTCCTCTTCCCATGTGGCATCTTCATTTGGTAAGTCCTTCCATTGCACTAAATATTCTTTGATGATTCTACTCCTCAACCTTCAGATTTCCCGTGTCTTCAAAATCTTTTCCGAAACAAGTGTTAGCTAACCTTCATCATCCAAAGGAGGAATTATTTCTGAAGTGATGATTTGTTGACCAAGAGCTTTCTTGAGACAAGAAACATGAAATACATTGTGGATTTTACTCCCTTCCGGAAGTTCTAGTTCATATGCTACTTCTCCAACCTTCCGCACTACCTTGTATGGCCCATAGTACCTTGGTTTTAATTTTTCTGATCCATTCTTTTTTAGAGATGTTTGTTTATAAGGATGCAACCTTAAATATACTAAATAATTGACTTGAAAGGTTCTTTCTTCTCTATGCCTATCAGCATATTGTTTTTGCTGATTTTGAGCAACCTGCAAATTGTCTTTCAACAGCTTTAAAATTTCTTGGCTCTCTTCCACCCAATCTTTAGCCTTTGGGGCTCTACTATCACCAAATATAATGTCAGCAAATGTAAGTGCATCATAACTATATAATGCTTTGAAAGGAGACATTTCTATTGACATATGATAAGTGGTGTTGTAGCAAAACTCACCCAAGTGTAACCATTTTGCCCATGCCTTTTGCTGCCCTCCCACATAGTTTCTTAGGTATCCTTCCAACCATTGGTTTACCCTCTCTGTTTGTCCATCAGTTTTTGGATGATAGCTGGTACTTGGAGTCAATTGAGTTCCCACCAATCTAAAAATTTCTTGCCAAAAAGCACCCATGAATCTACTATCTCTATCACTGACAATGCTCTTGGGGAGCCCATGCAATTTGAAGATTTCTTTGAAAAAAATATCAGCCACTTGTGGAGCAGTAAAAGATGATGTAATAGCAAAGTAATGAGCAAATTTTGTCAACCTATCAACTACCACATAGATGCAATCCTTACCCAAGGATTTAGGCAATCCGGTGATGAAATCCATGGAAATACTGTCCCATTTTTGCTCCGGAATGGGCAATGGTTGTAATAGGCCGGCTGGACATGTAAGTTCTGATTTGTTTTGTTGACATGCTTTACATTCATTCACATACTTCTGAACATCTTCCTTCAACCCCTTCCAAAAAAATATTTGCCTCAACTGTCTATAAGTTTTGAAGATCCCTGGATGGCCCGCTAGTGGAGAATCATGCGCTTCTTGCAAAATTCGGTACTTGATCTTGGAGTTATGAACTAAATAAATTCTTCCATTATAATATATCATCCCATTCAAAATCCTATAATTATCATCCCCTTTGATTCCATCCAACACATCACAAGCAATTTTGTCTTCGGCATATTCAACTAGTAGCATGTTTTTACAATCCTTGGCAATATCCATGAGAGAAAAAGAAGGCCTTCTTGACAAAGCATCTGCTACTATATTATTCTTTCCTTTGACATATTCAATGTCAAAATCATAAGCTTAAATCTTTCTTACCCAATTTTGTTTCCTTTCATTTAGATCTTTTTGGGTGAGAAAGTGTCCTAGACTATTGTGGTCAGTTTTCACCACAAACTTGTTGCCCACCAAGTATTGTCTGAATTTGGCCAATGCATGCATAATGGCCAACATTTCTTTATCATAGATGGAGTAAAGTTTTTCATGAGGCTGCAACTTTCTTCTCTCAAAGGCTATGGGGTGTTGGCCTTGCTTTAGGACAGCCCCTATTCCTCCACCTGAAGCATCACATTCCACAACAAAAGGTTTAGTAAAATCAGGAAGTGCAACTATGGGACAACTACTCATTACCTCTTTCATTTTTTGGAAGGCCTTTTTCAGCCTCTTCATCACACTTGAAATCATCCTTCTTAGTCAAATCAGTGAGTGGAGAAGTCAACTTGGAGAACCCTTTCACAAATTTTCTGTAGTAGGTGCATATGCCAATAAAGCCTCTCAATTCGGTAATATTTTTTGGTGATGGCCATTCCAAGATAGCCCTGATTTTTTCCATGTGTACCTTCACTCCTTCTTGCCCAATAATGTTCCCAAGATACAATAGTTCTTTCATCCCAAACTCACATTTTGATAACTTAACAAATAAGGACTCTTCTTGCAAGATTTTCAACACAATCTCTAACTGCTGCAAATGCTCTTCCCATGTTTTACTGTAAATGAGAATATCATCAAAGAAAACCAAAACAAACTTCTTAGTTTCTTGCAAAATATCCTATTCATACATGCTTGAAAGGTGGCTGGAGCATTAGTTAACCCAAAAGGCATGGCAAGAAATTCAGAGTGGCCAAAATGACATCGAAAAGCGGTCTTTTGCACATCTTCATTTTTCATTCGAATTTGGTGATACCCTGATCTAAGGTCAATTTTTGAGAAGTATTTGGCCCGATGTAGCTCATCAATCCTAGGAATAGGATACCTATTCTTGATAGTCTTTTTGTTCAAGGCTCTTAAATCTATGCACATTCTGAATGTTCCATCTTTTTTCTTCACTAGCATTACTGAAGAAGCATAAGGGCTAGAGCTTGGTCTAATGAGTCCCAAATCTAGGAGTTATTGGATAGCTTTTTCAATCTCATCTCTGAACTTTTTAGGATGTCTATAAGGTGGTATCTGAATGGGTGAAGTACCCTCCTCCAAAATAATACTGTGCTCATCCCCCTATCCAGTGGCCTACCATGTGGAAGGTCTCTAAAAACCTTTTCATATTTTTGCAAAAGTCTCTCTATCTCCTTTGGGTGTTTGACAATATTTATAGTTGGCTTGGGAGATGTAATATGACATTTAGCAGCCCATTCTATATCTCCATGCCTCAATATAGATCTCATACTATTGCAAGTTACTACTTGATTTGGATAAGTGTGTTGCCCTCTCACAATTCTTTGTACTCCTTTTGAATCTTGGAATTTCATTTTAGGAATTTGATAATTTACTGTATGCTCTCCTATTGAATACAACTATTGCACTCCCAAAACCACATTAGTATCAGCAACATCAACCACATAAAAACTATCAACAAAAGTATAGTTACCTACGGTGACTTGTAGCTTTGGAACCCATGTTTTGCATTGCATTGTGTTGTGACCGAGAATGACAATTGTGAAGCCATCAAATGGTTCAATATGTATCTTTCTTTTCTCTACCATCTTTTCATCAATGAAGTTATGAGTGGCTCCTCCATCTACCACAACTGAAGTTCTTTGTCCTTGTACCACACCTTTGCATCGGATAGTATGATAGCGAGGTACTGCTGAAAGCACTGCCATTCTTGCTTTGTCCAGTGAAGGCTGATTTTCTTCTTATCTTTCCTCTTCTACTGCCGTCTCATATGCCTCTTCTTGATCTGAAATATGTCCATCTTCATCCATGCCCCCATCATACCCCTCATTATCAGAAAATACTTCTATGTATTGAGCCTTTCCTTTGGTACATTTGTGCCCTGGTGTCCATGGTTGGAAGCATGTGAAGCACAATTTCTTTTTTCTAAGTTCATCCCTGTTTAGTCCCTCTTTTTTATTCCTCTCAAATGACTCTCTTTGCCAAGATTTCTTATCATATCCATCCCTTTGCCAAGGTTTCTTTTCAAATTTGTAGCTAGGCTTAGGAGGAAATCTCATTCTAGGAAGCACATTTTGGAGATCCCTAGTCAAGTTCATTGCATATTTTAATGTAGTTGGCTTGTGGGCTTTGACCAAACCTCTTAAGGGTTCAGCAAAACCTTCAGTGAACAACAATACTAATCTTCCCATAGATACATCAGCCACCTTGACTGATAATTTTTGAAATTCCAACATATATTCTGTAGGGGAACCAGTTTGCTTCAGTTGAGCTAGTTCTTTGAAAGGCAATTCTGGATCTTTTTGTTCAAATCTTTCTAGTACCCTGTCAACAAATTCTCCATATGTTTTAACTTGATTATGACCCAAGTTTTTCAGCTCATGAAACCACTATTCATTAGCATCTCCTTCCAAATGCAAAATGGCCATTTTTAATGCATCCTCTTCCAACATAGGATTCAGCTGAAAATATACATCCAATTTTTGCACCCAAGTGTTAGCAGAATTTTGAGAAGAACCATCAAAAGTAGAAAGTGACATTTTTTCAATAGCACTATTCAATTCTTTGTTTTGGAAAGGACTCCTATTGTCTCCCTTCCTTTTAACCTTTTGCATAGCATCAATGTAGTCACTGAGTGGTACACCTATTTTACACTCTTCATTCAAATCATTCCAATCATTTAATAGTTTCTTGTAATCCAATTCAAGATTGGGCTCTTCTTTGGGTGTGATAAATTTAGGTGCAGTATGCCTTTGTGTGCTTTGAAATTCATCAGGTCTATTATGAGGTCCTGTACTTGAGAAAATATGCTCATTCCCTTTCATCTTTTTCCCTGAGTGTGAACCACTATTATCTCCTATCATCCCTTTGCCTGAAAGTTGGCTACCCAACAATTCGAAACCTTTCACCATTTGTTTATTCATATCTAGCATAACCATGGTAATTCCTTCAAAACATGGTTTTAAGGCTTCAATAAATTCCTCCTTATGTCCTAATTTTTCCTCCTCTCTACCCATTGTTTTAGAAAAAAACTATTTTTCTGCTACTACATCTTCTTCAACCAAAACTTCTTCAACTACTGATTCAAAGGGTGGTGTTTTATTTGTTTGGATTCTTGTTAATACTATCAAGTTCCAATACCATGCTCTGATACCACTTGTAATGAACCTTTTTCAAAATTTTATTAAAATGCCAATTTTTCCACTTTTTCCCCAATTTCGACCTTTGACTAGTTTTACTGTTTTGACCTCCAAATCAACCCAAATGCTCCCAAATATTATGTAGGAGTGTATGAATGGTATTTAGACTTGAATATTAGGTTCAAGGATGTTTTATGGCCCTCCAAATACTGCTGCAAACTTGATTTGTATTCTGATCAATATATGTAGTTTTGACTAGTAATTTGTGCATCAAATTCCCCTGGGGTAACACTGCAAATGGCCTTCCAAATGCCTCCAAACTCCCATGAATTTATGAAAAAATGTATGTAATGTTTTAAGTACATTATTAAGGTCTCATATGCACCATTAATTTATTTTTACTACCGTTCTTACTCTCTCACATTCAATAGCAAAAACCCCCAATTCGACCCTTGGGGAAATGGCACTATTTCACCTCTCAATACAAACAAACTGAGTAAAAATGCTTCAAATGCTCAAGTACAGTACATGAAACTTGTATAATATATCCATGGAAGTATATGAATCACAAATATATCAGAGAATCATCCATCCATTTTAAATAATCAACCTTATAGTGTCATACATCAAAGCATTGGGGAAATGGACATTGTTTGCTCATTAATCAATAATTTTGCATACATTCAATGGATATTTCAACCTGAGAGTTTCAAAATATGAATAATAGAGGATATGAAGCTATTACAATCAGACAAATATCATATGAAGCTCTCCCAATGAGTGCAAGATCTCACCCAAAGCGCAATCCCTCAAGGAGCCCGAATATGCCTTCAAAATTGGAAATGGTGGAGAGAAAGTGCTACACTAAACCAAACAATAAAAATTACTGTATCTGATACCTAAAAATAAAACTCCATTAAAGCACCATGAAATACCTGAGTGGCCTCTCCAAATACCAACTTGGATTGGAATCTTTCACCCTCAAAATTGGCTAAGGCAAGAAACTAGTCATCCACTAGTTCTCTCTTCACAAATGCAATTTTTCTCAAATCATCAAAAGCCATTCTCATACTTTATTTCTACATTTTATAACCAACATTAGCCTTCAAGAGGTTGAATTCCTCTCAATAGATTCAATAAATTTTCATTTAGAAAATATTCCTCATTTGCCACTTGTCTCCTAGTTCCAACCTTCCATCTTCTCCCAAATTCGAATTTGAGTCTCTTTAGCTTCCCCCAACTCCATGAGCGCCTTACTTGAGCCTATTTTTGGGGATGACATGTCATAATGGTCAAGTGTAAGAAGTCAGGTCTGAATTTTGTCATAAATGTCATAGATGCTTCATTATTGCTGTCATAAAACTAGGGAATCTATCCCAAGTGTCCACTAGTCTCCAATTTGACTCTTCCTCTCCCATGGAGGTTACTATTCCATCCCATTTTGAACTAAGATGCTAAATGCCATGTGTTATGACTTACCAACTCACCCAAGAGTGTTAACTTTCCCATGAATTCGAATTGGCAAGAGAGAGCTGCCATGTGTCATTGAAAAATCAAGCTAGTGTAGGTCCCACCACCTCCATATGTCTCCAAAACCACTTGCCACTTAGAATTTATATTGAATTTATTTATTCACCATATTTATTAAATGATTGAACCCTTCTAATGTCTAAATATCATTTATTATCTTCCTTATTACCATCCCACATGTGCCCATCCAACCTAGGAAACTAGTAGGATTGATGGGATTGTCTTAATATGCACTTATTTGAATGGGGACATTACAGCCACAGCACACACAAAAACACGCCATGTACAGTATATACAAGAAAGTCTAAGCGTGATGAATTTAAGCATAGTATCTCTTCAGGTAAAGCTCATTGCGGGGTTCACCCAAATAGATTCCGTCATAGTCTTCAAGCTCGTAAGCTCCCTTCTCCAAAACACGTTTGACTATGTAAGGTCCATGCCACATGGATTCAAACTTTCCTGCTCCTAGTTTGTCGTGCTTCTGGTCATAAGTGAGGACCAGGTCACTCTCGTTAAAGATATGAGGTTCAAATGACTTGTCATATTGGGATTTGATGCATTTCTTGTGTGCTTCATTAGCAAGAGCGACATCTCAGTGGGACTCGTCAAGTCTTACTAAGTGCAAGAGACGTTCTTCCTCAACAGTAGTGTTAGGAAGAAGTTCGACAGCGAGTTGTAGAGACGGAATTTTGCACTCTATAGGTAGGATATCCTTTAATCCATATACTAATTGAAAAGGAGTGAAGCCTATGGCTGTTTTGACGGAATTTCGATAGGCCCATAACACTGAAAAGAGCATGTTGTGCCAATTGGACTTATGTGTCCCTACCATCCTTTGGACCATAGTTTTCAAGACCTTGTTAATGGCCTCAACCTGTCCATTGGATTGCGGGTAGTAGGGTGTTGAATTTTCATGATGAAAACCCAACCTGTTGCTCAATTCATCAACCATATGGTTCTGAAAACGGGAACCATGATCGGTAACAATTTCCTGAGGAACTTCGAACCATGCTATTACATGATTGAACATGAAGAGTGTGGCGGTTTTGCCGTCATTCTGGTATGTAGGCATAGCTTTGGCCCACTTTGTGAAATAATCCATAGCTACAATGATGTAACTATGCCCCCCGGCCTAGGTAAGCTTACAATGCATAAATTCAATGCCCCATTTTGCAAATGGGGCAACGGCAATAACCGGATGTAACGGGGCAGGGTGAGTGCACTTCTTCGTATGGAAGTGTAGGCAAGGAGGACTTTTTTTTATGGCCTCAATACAATCTTTGAGGAGAGTAGGACAAAAATATCCTACGCACAAAATCTTCTAGGCTATAGCCATCCCAGAGAGGTGACCGCCACATGCCGCAGTGTGACAGTCATTCAGAACGCATTCAGACTCATCATGAGTGAGACAACATCGAAGAATTGAATCAATGCCACGGCGATACAAAGTATCATTGAAGATTAAATAATACTTTGCATGGTGACATATCTTACGACAATCGTCGTGAGAGAGTTGAGGATTGAAGCGTTGTGTTTGAAGATACAATAAGATATCTCCATACCAGGGGTTAGTCGTACTAATGAGAAACAATGATTCATCCGGAAAGGAGTCATTGTGCTCAACTTCTGCATCAGGATGGGAAAGGTCACAAATCAGCTCGGCAAACACCAAAGACTTCTTAGACTTGGCTTTCTTGAAAAGAAGATCAAATTCTTGCAGTATCACGATCCAGTGTGAGTACTTGCCCCCAAGCACATGACGTGTCAAGATGTGGTACATGGGGTTCGAGTTGGTGATGGTGGTGGTGGTTCGGAGCAAGATATAGTGGCGGAACTTCTGGACGGCGATGACCGACGCGAATGCGAGTTTTTCGACATGTGAATATCTAGTTTCAGCGTCAGCTAGACCCTTACTTGCATAGAATATTACATGTTCCTAGGCATTTTGATCCTCCTGTACCAAAACCATGGCTATAGTGGTAGCAGAAGCGGCGAGATATAAGATGTAATCTTGATAATAATTAGGCGGTTGGAGCACGGGGGCATGTGTAATGGCATGTTTGATACTGTCGAAGGATTTTTTAGCTTGGTTGTCCCAAATGAATGGGACATCCTTCTTAAGCAGTCTCATATACCTCTAAGTCTTCTTTGCGAAATTGAAAACAAAACGTCTTAAATAAGTCACCTTCCCTTGGAGACTTTGAAGTTCTATCACATCAGTCGAGGGTGGCAGGTTGATGATGGCCTCCACCTTTAAGGGATCAATGCGGATCCCATCCTTCAAAACGATAAATCCTAAGAGGCATCTGTACTCAACACAAAAGATACACTTATGAGGATTCAGACAAATATTGTACCATCTGCATCTGAGGAAAATGGCCGTCAGATGATCAATGTTGAACTCGCGCTATTTTGAATGAGTAGGGAGATCTTCCAGGTAAGGTTCCACAAAGTCCTTAATGTCATGGAAGGCATACGACATAGCTAGCTGAAACGTGACGCCAACATTTTTAAGGCCAAATAGGAGTTTGTGGTATGCAAACATTCCCCATGGGTAGATGAAAGAAATCTTATGTTGGTCGGCTGTGTTGATCTCAATTTGGTTGTAGCCAGAAAAGCCATCCACAAATGAGAAGATGATGCTTCCAGCACAATTTTCGATGATCTGGTCGATGAAGGGGATCGGGTAGTTGTCTTTTGGACAAGCCCGGTTAAGGTCCCAATAATCAACATAGACGCGAATGGTGCCCTGCTTTTTGTTAATAGGGACGACATTTGAGACCCAATCCGTCAATGGGACAGGATAAATAAAACCAACCTTTAAGAGCTTTTCAATTTCTGCCTTAATTTACGCAATCTTCCGGGGGTGTACCGGTCGCAATTTTTGGAGTACAGGTTTGATGTCGGGATAGGTTTTTATTTTGTGAGAAACAATTGCGGGGTCTATCCCAGGAATCTCCCCATAGGACCAAGAAAATACGTCTCGAAATTGCTTGAATAAGGCCATGCCAGCAGCTATTTCTTCAGGGGAACACTTCTGGCCTATGCGAATGTGTTCCATTATACTAGGTTTCACTGAGATGTCTACCGGGATGGTTGGCTCAATATTGGCCAAGCTGCCCTCCGTGTCTGTAAGACATGTCAGGATGGGGGAATGAGGGAACGAGTAGATATCTGGTGAAAAGAGGGTATGGATGTTGTCATCTATGTATTCCAAATGAGGAAGAAAAGATGACCTATGATGGTGATCATCCCATGGACCGTCATCAACATTCATAACTTCCATGATGGACTCATCTGAATGAAAAGTTTGAAGTAATATATCAGGTAGAGATGACGTCTGTCATAGAGAACAGGATGGAAAGGCCATGGTTAAATGTTCCTCTGGTGCTGATTGGATAGCCTCGTAAATATGTTCAGCGGGTGAAAGAGGCATTATATTTCCAAGCAGGTGTGTTGTGGCTTCATATGGTACAAGCCAAGCATCTGTAGAGTGAGATAAAATCTCTGTGGAGATCATGTTCACAGTAGCAACATGATTAGGGGGGTCCGTGGCTGGAAAAATGCCCATGAGAGATGAATCTTTCAAAAGGACAACCCCTACACTCTCATACTATTTTGACATCTGTCCAATGGAAGGAACATGGTCACCAGGATGAGTAGTAGTGTCTGGTGTATGCAAATTTAATTGGTCGATAGTAACAATTCATCCTTGGTGGGGGAATTGTACTATGCAGAAGACTAAAGAGGCTACCGCCTGCATGGTGTAAAACCAATTGCAACCAAGCAAGAGATTATAATCTAACGGGGCCGAGACCACTTCCACGTTAATGGTTACGGTCTTTCCGCCCAACTCAACTACAAGATCTTGTAAGAGCCCATGAGGTTGAAAGCCACGCCCGTCGAATGCTTTCAACATGGTAGGAGAATGATTCAATTCAGGGGAGCCAATGGCTCTCCAACAGGCGATCGACATGACAGAAGTGGAGATTCCTTCATTTAAAAGGGTACAATGGACAATCTTCCCAGCAATGTTCACAGAAACTTGGAATGCGAGCTAGTGTGAGAGCCTCGAATTAAAGTTGTCAAGTCGGAACATGATGATATTCAAGGAATCCAGGTCGACTGCACCGATGGATACAAGGAGAGTTTTGCGTTGATTAGGACAATTATGAAAAACTTATAGGGTGGACATGGTGCAAGGAGTTTGTGCCAAGTCCTCTACGATATTGAAATTTTGTGCCGCCCGAGCATTGGGATTGAAAACAGCTTTTCGAATCGTACTCTTGGGCGGTCTCAATACCGAGTCTAAGGAGGGATTCTCAATGGTGAGAGAAGTTGATGGTACAGTGACATCAGTTAAGGAGTTAGAATCTTTTTCAGCATTACTTCCAGTGGATTCTTTCGAAGGGATTGGTTCGTAAGACCGCGAGCGAGTGTTAAAATTGATCATCTTGTTACGCAGCATGAGAACATGCGTAGTATTGGATGGTTCCCACTGGACTGGGGGGCTTTGAGCAATCATCTGTTGGTTATGAGTAGGAAACGGATCATTGAGGACTGCAGGTAAATAGGATCGTTGGTTAAACGGGATAGGTCAGGCAAGTACAAAGTAGCCAGGAAGGGAAGCTATGGATTAGGCTGTGCATATTGATAATATGGATAAGGCATGTAAGGATCAAACTGACCGTAAGGTGTACCAGGAGGGAACTAACCGTAGGGGGGTGTGCCGCTCGGACCATAAGGAGGTATTCCACCAAAAGGTGGTCCATTCAAATAAGGTGGGGGTCCACCTCCACCACCTGGAGGGGGTGTAGGTCCACCGCCACCACCGGGAGAAGGTGGGGGTCCATAACTGTAATGGGGTGGCCTACCACCGCCTCTACCTGGAGGGGGTGGGAGACCACCTCCACTGCCAGAAGGATGGGGACCCCCACTACCTCCACCACCAGAAGGATGAGGGTCTCCACCACCACCGCCGCCACCTGAAGGGAAATTTCCTCCTCCATTGTGATAGGGTCGTCCCCCGCCGCCTCCGTTGGGAGGGGGTGGTGGACCATTCCCACCACTGCCGGAAGGGTGAGGGAGGTTGTAGGTAAAATGAGGTGGGCCTCCACCAAGGTTAGGTGGGGGCCTACCACCTCCAGCAGAAGGTGGGGGAGGACCGATTGGGGGTGGTGGTACTTGAGGGATAGTCAGTTGGGGTCCATGTTGCAACATAGGTTGTTTCCCCCATAGAGTGTATGGATTCCCAGGATAAGGTATCCTGTATGGTGTGTTTCCGGGATTAGGTTGGCCCGACGCAGGGTTAACAGAACCTAGATACGCTTGACTCCGTGAGGGTTGAGTTACATTTGACGACCTGCCAACATGAGATAATCCCGTGGTGGATGGTCTAGCGGGTTGGGAAGGTCCAACAGAAGGTCCATTGGGGATTCTATCTCCTACGTTCTAGTTAGAAAGTGAGGGTTTCCCCCCATCCACAACAAGATGACCACTATTCAAAGGTTGAACCAACGTAGGTTGTTGACTAGCTACCGTAGTAATAACAATACCAATAAGATAATCAGTGGGAATGGAATACCCTCCCCTTGAATTCTAAGGTGGTGGAGGAACTGGTAAAGTAACTGTGGTAATGACAGGTGTGTTGGACTATTGTCCTTCCATCGGTTGGTTCACTTGAGGTCCAAGACTGGATTCTTGTGAGGGTTGACCAGTCTTATTAGTGGTCTCATGGTGGGGTGCTTCAGGTGATCTGAAAGATACCGGATGAACTGGGATGTGTCGGTAAGGGGGTAACGATGGGTCTTGAACCCGTCATTGGAGACTTGACTGCCAAAAATATTCAGACATGGAATGAAAGTGAGCTAATTGGTCACAAAAGTAGGCTATAGTGTCGTCCGGAGTAGTCCCACTGGGTGAGGATGAGATGGAAAAATGAGCCACTGGGTGGTCTGTAGAAGATGTCCAATAAGCTGCTGAAGGACCAACAGTTGCTGTAGGGTCGTCCTGGGGTCATTTTATCCATTCCAATGATCCAGGTTCTCCCAAGATGACGGGATAAAGGTCTTGTGAAGCAGGGGTTTGTGCTCCTTCATCCTGCGGGGGATGAGAGGCAGGTGAATCTGGAGGAGTTTGTGGAAACAAAAGTCCTCCAACATTCAAAGTGGGGTTTTCCACTTTAGTAACTACGACCGAGTTACGTTGATCCATTATTACCCTCAAAATAACCTCCGTATTAAGGGGATATTCGGGTGATAAGTTTAAGATCCTATGGGACCTTCTCCAGGGAAAATCCACCGGAGCGTCAAAATAATCAGCCAGGATGGCTGAAACAGTGTTTCTCCTAAGGGTATGCTAAAATAAAAGCAATCCAGAAACACCTACTCAACTAAGGAAACAAGAAAACTTATGTGACAGAGTGGATTCAAAAGTCTAGAAACTCACGGGATTATCAAGGCATTGCAAACCGCAATATACTGCAGGGTCCAACAATATGACGTGACAAGGAGGATTGGGACCATACCCTTTCCTACATACCCGATTACCTGGACAATACATGCGTGCTAATCTCCCCGAGTGTTGTTCTCGATGTATTGTTTTTCCAAGACGACCAAATGGTTAACTCAGTTGGTTTCAGGAATCCTAGTGGTGTCTCTTGATATAAGCAAGGTACGTGGGAGCTCAAATCCATAGTGATGCTGTCTAATGCATAACCGTTCAGCAAGAGACCTTCCGATATACTACCGAGTACGTGATACACCCTTCGATATATGCCAAGTACGGATTATGGTACTTGGTGGGTACGTGAAGGAGCTCAATATACCGATAAGTACGTAGAAGACTACAATACCCCCAGGATATAGTGCTGGCAAATAACGAAAGTTTCCACGCTTAACAACACCGGAACACATCTCTAACTTACACACAAGTTGCTAAAATGTTTACCTATTTCTACCATTAATTTTATCTTGGACGGTTAGGTGAATGCATGAGGTGAGTACATAATCGCAAGCATAATGCAAGCCCTGGCTACATGCATGAAATATTCTTTTCTTTCAATGAATTCTAGCTATGGAAAGGAGAAAGATTTTTCCAATAGTATTTCCAAAACAAACTCAGTGCAACACAATTACCAATTCAAATGAATTTGACAATGAAAGTATTATTTTCCTATTCGGCGAAACACAAAAAATCACAACACTACTATCCAAATCAAAGCATTTTTTCTTTTCTTTTTCTTTTCAAATAAAAACAACACTAGGTAATGAAAAGAGAGGATTCTGAAATAGAATATGCAAGTTTTTCAATTTCACTTTCAATGGTCTAAAAGCAACAAAAATTAAAAATGCATCTATCTTTCCTTAGCATGGAATCAATTTTGCAAAAATCGAAGCGTACTTTGAGCCTTTCAAGAAAATGAGTGATTCATAATTCGAGAAAAACACAATAGATCATACATTCATTCAACTTTTCCAAAACACACACGACAATTTTCCAATGCACAACAATTTTCTTTAATAGTGTTCGAGAAATGATGGGAAAGAAGCACTTTTTAATTTTTCAATGGATGCATCAAAGAGTAAACTTGATAACAATTGAGCTTTCAGATCTAACTGGCTGAAAAGAACACACTACTTGCAGCACTAGCACATTCAGAAAACTCAAGAAAAGACAAGCACTCAACCAAGCTGAAAGACACACTTAACTCAAAATCAAGCAGCAGCAAGCAAACTACGCAAGCGAAGCTCAAAACAAATGTAAATGAGGTCTGGAAGCTGATCTAATGTATTGATCAGATCAAGGATGGAAAGAAGGGAATGCAAGGGTGAACGGATGAAGGTGGAGGAGACAAGAGTATCCACCACTACCGGTCTTCAAGCTTGTCCAAAATGGAACCCAAAATCAATCCAAACAGAACCAAACACTCAAAACACAAATCACTAGTGGGGTTCCTGGCTGGATCTTATAGCATAGAGAGAGTTCATACAACAAACCAAAGTCCAAACTATCAAACAGAGAAGGGATGCCTGCATGCCAAAATTTGACAAATCGGCGCACTCTGTCCTTGTACACAGTGTGACATCCCAGTTTGCATGCATGGGAAGTGCAACGATGTCCTAGTCTGCCAATGCAAGGGATTCGGCGAGTAGTTAACAGGTAAAGAACAAAGACTCAAAATGACACAGTGTCGCTCTGTTTCCACTGCCCAGGTGCGACAAGCAAAGTCTAGATTCAAAAATGAATCAGATCTCTCAGTAATGAACCATGAAATGGTTTGGGAATGAGTTGTATAAACTCATAGAAAGTAGATCATAGTCTTCAATACGAAGATATGATAGTGAAATCAACTCCAAGAAGTGAATGGCAAAAAAAATAAAAGGCTTATGTCAAGCATTCAATTGAAAATGATTCTCAGATTGACAACTACTGACCAAACTCTATATACTCCCTAGTATGGTCGCCAGATTTGTTATCGGACAATCCACTCCAGCGGACGTGAACAGAATCTCCCTAGCTCAAAGTGAGTCTAGAACAAATAGAACATACTACAAGTGCATCTCCTAGATCTACTTAAGGATCAAGTACTAGATGTCTTACCTTTTTACTACGCAATCCTTTATCCTGAATGTTGATCCACGTCCCACGGTCATTAGATCCAAGCTGCAAGACTTATCAAGACAAGAAACAAGAGAAACTGGTAAAAGACATCTATACAATAAGCGATCTAAGTAAACAGTTACGCATGTAAACTACTCAATAATGAACAATATTGGTGGAAAGCATTTGTATTACTGCAAATAGAGGAGTACATGATAGAGATATAGAACCACAACCAAGGCTTAACATTGTAGCCCTTCTTCGACGAAGCCGATTTCCATATCCTTCCAAGGAAGTATGAGCTCTCCAATGGGTGAGTGGAGATGTTCTAAGAATGATTTCACCAGCATGTAGATACCATAGTCTTCCCCCCTTTGGGATGGGAGTGAGCTTCACTTATATAGGACTAAGTGGATAGGGTATGGATAGGATAGGTTGAGAGATGGTAGGAGAGAGATAGGGGATCCTCCCAAAGAGTCAGGAGTCGAGTACCAGCTCCCTTAGAGGTCAGGGATAAGCCCCTAAATTGGAAAGTTTCGAGAAGGATCTCAAATAAGCTATTTTTTCCCATTAACTGACCTCGTTGCACCCTGCAGTGGAGCAAGATGCGACATCGCATGTTGCTAGTGTGCAACCTGCAACGACCCTTCAAAACCTAGCACAATTGGGTACAAATCCTCCTAGGAAGATTACTTAGTCCAAGTATCTTCAGGGGTGTATACACTGAATCTTATGATGAGTAGATTTTGGGTGTAACAAAATGCTCATAACCTGTGGGATAAATCGAGTTTTCTCCCTATAGTTGAATCCCCCTTTCCACAGTCTGTTTTGGTGTGCCCACATTTTGGGAAAATCCATGGCCATTGTGTTTGTAAATCCCATTGCTAAAAATGTGTATCCATGCCCAGTTTGAGTTGCTGTATGTGAAATAATGATGGGGTTGAGATGGGTTTCTATTTCTTTGGCTGTGCATGAGCTCGAATGTCTCCTTTTCCTTGTAAGAATCATGCTCAGCTCGGGGGTGGTAGTTGTGTTGAGAGAATTGATGAACACAACTAACCTATGGTTGGATGGAACATTGCAGTGACATAGCTAGTTGTTTGGGATAACATTACATTAAGATGAGTACTTTCTTATGTGTAATTACTTCTGCAAATGTATTAATTTATTGACTATGTTCAATTTAATGGTATCATGTAATGTGTGTGGATTATGTTATTCCGTTGCGCATGTTTGCTTTAAATTGCATCTGCACACATATGATTTTTAATTGTTGTGAATAATGTATGACTGCGTTTATGGAGAAGCCCCATATTGGCATCATGTTCCCTTCTTTGCATTGGGACCACGGAGGGGACTTTACAGAATCAGTTTCGGGAAAGAAGTTTTAATCTGTAAATATTAGTAATCTATAGATTTCTTACACCATCCTTACTCTTAAGGAGTATAGTCGCTTCCCCATCCATTAATTATTCTCTTATGAGATTAACATTTAACATAGCCCAATCCTTTTCTTTAACATCTCTGGGAGTGAGCTGGGAAACATGAGGTCTTATCATAAGCCGACCTACTCATGGTCATGCCTTCTTATGGAATGACTTTATCAAAATATGGTCACCAATCCAGAATACTGTCTTGTAGCCACACAAATGGTTGCAAGATGAGGGGTCTCATCACGAGCTAGCCCACTCTCTATCTATAAGTTGGTGTGAATGACACTGTCACAACCTGATCACCAAGTCAAGACAGTGGTTTCCAGTTTCTTTCCAAGGATGCAAATCTTTAACAAGGATTGATAAGCTTTGTATATTTAATTAGTAGATGGGATAAAAGAAACTTATTGGGTTAAAAGGCATCCTTGTCACGACTATAGACACTGGCTGGATGTAGGGTCCTGCCTGTGGTATTGGAGTCATTTCTTAATACTATGTCTTATATGATTAGCTTGATTTCCCGAGGTTAATTCCCAGTAAAGTTCTTGATTCTTACATCTTGTGAATAATTTATTTTGAAAATTGAGTTTATATTTAAAAACGTTTTTTGGATAATGATGGAATGACTTGGATGTTTTAGAAGTTTTGAAGTCTTATCTATACTATATCATTCAGTGATAATACTATTCAGATTATTTGAAATTTAGCATGAGAAGGCATTTCATATTTGTCCCTAATTTTTAAGGATTTCAAAACTATAAGGCAAAGATAACTGCTTCATCCCAGCGTGTCGCCATTTGTTGTGGCCACAACAGATCCCATGCTTGGATGAAGCATGGGAGCTCCATTTTTTAATAAACACAAAGGTAGTTGGGTGAGTTTTCTTGTAAATATGAGATTTTGGTTTTTATCCTTGAGATCCCTTACCCATACTTTTGTTCTGTGTGTTTGCTCCTTTTCTTTGAATTTTTTTTAAGTGTTTTGGTCTAGAGGAAGCCTTAAATTTTGGGTAATCTGTCATTAGCTTTTTCCAACCCGAAACCCGAAAATTCAATGATCCAAAACCTGGAACCCACAAGTGTGGATTTCGGGATTTCATTTTTTTCATTCTTTGGTTTTTGCCACTCAAAACCCGCAACCCGACAGGTGCGGGTTATGAGAATCCTCTGTTAATAATTTTGGGAAATTTTCATCTCGAAACCCGAAACCCGCAATTGTGGCTTTCGGATTTCGAAAATCTATTTTACCTTAGTTGCGCTATGTGTTCCCGAAACTCGCAACCTGAAAATGTCAGGTTGCAGGATGTGGAAAATCCTTTTCCTTTTTGTGATTGTTTATGTTTCTGAAACCCGCAACCTGCAAGTTTCGGGTTGTGGCTTTCGAGAACTTATTTTCACCATCATTTTAGCATTTTGAGATCCCGAAACCTACAACCCGCAAGTTTCGAGTTGTATCTTTCGGGAACTTATTTTCACCATCGTTTTAGCAGTTTGAGATCCCAAAACCCACAACCCGCAAGTTTCGGGTTGCGGATTTCGGGAGTCATAATAAAACTTTGTGAATGAACCCCCACGACTTGACCCCGCAGCCGCAAGATTTAATCTTGACTATTGATTTGTCTTGATCCTGTGGATGAGATTACACTGCGTGATTTGAATAATTATTTGGGTTGTTTCCATTTTTACTTATTTGTTTTTGATTCATTTGAGTTGGTTTTATCATTTGATTTGGTTCCATAATCTTGGTTGTTAATTTATTATGTTGTTCCTCACATGCCCCACCTAGATTTGGTCTTCACTGCACAAACTGATTATTTGAGACGATGGCTAGTTGATTACCTTCATTTTGGGATTTTGATTGATCTTATGGTTTATTCTCTTATGATTTTGGATATTGCATTAGTATGGTATTTGAGCTTGATAGAGTTTTAGTTTACTTTTGCATACCTAGAATCATAATGTAAATATTGTAAATAATCTTAGTCTTTGGGTTTGTTTGCTTATGTTAGTTTAATATTTTTAATGTTTAAATTTAAGCTTATTGAAATCTTTTAAATATTCATGGTCATGCTTTGCCTTTCATTAACTTTGTGTATTTCATTAAATCCATATATTAAACTTAAACACAATTTGATGTTATGAAAATTAAAAGAACACATGTTTTAGTTTGTTTGGGTTTTAATTTCCCTAACTTCTATAGATTTGATTTTATGATTATTTGGAAATTAGTGGGATTAAGATTCAACATTCACGAATGTGAAATTAGCTTGATCATGGATAAGTCTTTTATTTTCAATAATCTAATTCGATCTTGAAAATACATTTTCCACTTTGCAATTTAAAAAGATTTTCATTTATTATTGTGCAAAAGGTGTTATTCTTTTCTTGGTTTTCTATTATGGAATTCATTAACTCTCCTATATTATAGGAGTGCTTCTTTTCCTATATACGTAACTTGTTTCCAACATTCATTTTCTTAAGAATTTAATTGTAAATGGTTTTTATTTTTACTTATAGGTTTAGGGTTTTCAGATATTGCATTTTCTTTGTAAATATTCTCTAGATTTTTTATCTATTGATATTTCATTGCTTCATTCAATAAATAAAAATAAAAATCGCATTTTTCCAAGCTTCCTTAGTCTTTTTATGCATTTTTTTTTTTTTGCAATCTGTAAACCCAAAACCCGAAATCTGAAATTTTAGGTTACGGATTTCGAAAACACATTTATTCTTTATTTTGCAATCTGTAAACCTGGGAAACACATTTGTTTTATTTTTTGCATTATGTAAACCCGAAACCTAAAATTTTGGGTTGCAGTTTTCGCTTTTTCACTTTTCACCGATGCATTTTTGGAACCCTAAGTTTTTCTTAGGTTATATTTTAATGTAATTTCCTAATTTTCGGTAACTTAATTTTTCCCTTGGGGTTTTAATTTGGTTTTAATTTTGTTTTAGTTTTGTTTTTCCCGATTTTTTATTTGTTTAAGTGATTTTTCTAATTCAATTTTTCCTCCCGACATGATTTCCGATTTTGTTGGGATTATTGTTTTTGGAATTTTGTTTTTGTTTTATTTATTTGGAAAATAGTCAACATGGATAATGCATTTTAATTATTAAATCAATGGCCATGATCCACCCAACAATGAAATCAATGGTTGTTGAGTGTTATCTTCCAAGAGCAATATCTTGAGATTTATAAGTGCAATTCAAGCCCATGATAGCTCGTTAGAAAGATGGAAGGATGATGAATGATTTGAGAAGATTATTTCTTCCAAATAAATAGCTTAAACACCCTGAAAATCTTCCTGAATAGTCAAGGTTTGAATAAAATTTGTTTATTTTCATTATTTTTTATTTGCAAATGAATAGTTATTTGTTTTAGATTTCTGTTATTAAATTTGGAATGATATTTTAATTTCTATTTTGGATTGTGCAGGTGTGGATATGTATTTGGAGGAATCAAGATTAAGAATTATATCCCAAGTTTGGAATGATAAAAAACCTTCCAAGTGGAAATCATTGATCTTTGGACGCGATTTTTGGAGTGATGGAGATGAATTTGGAAAATTCGAGACATGGGTTTTGTGCAGAAGGTGCCCAATTAGTTTGTTGTCAAGCAGAATCCTCAAAACGCTCTTCATTTGGGAGATACGACTGGTTCTTCAAAATGGATTTTCTCATATTTATCTCATGGACAAATCTAACAAATGAAACAACTTAGCTAGTTAGCTCCGCATTTGGAGAAATGGATCTGATCCTTTCTTATAATTTTTTTGTATAAATAGCTACCTTCAATGATCTGAAAAAAAAAGTGCTCGACAGAGTTGGAAAGATTTCTCTTCTAGAACTGAGGAGACGCTGCCAAGGTTGATGATGATTTGAGAGCTCGAATCAGCAAGGAGCAATTGGAAATGCCCTATTTTGTAGACACTTTAATTTCTTGCAGTTGTGTTAAATACAGTAAAATTTATCTGTATGTCTTCTTGTTTACTTATCAAGTTTATTCGATTAGTTTGATGATGCTCTGAGTCAATTAACAATTACTGTTTATTAATTTGCAATCAATTAACAATTTTGGATCTTGAGTTTTGGTTTATCATGATTCACGATCTGGATTTACAAATGTGTTGAATAAGTTTATTTATGCAACATGTTTATTTATTTCTGCAAATAATTTACAGTCAATATTAATTTTATGCTCATTTTTAAATTGGAAAAAGAACAACATGATATTCTTGGATGCGCTCAAATCTTTAAATTGTTATCAACAATTTTCATTGTTTGATCATACTTTGAAGTAATAGGTTAATAATCTGGTTTTACATTTCTATTAAGCTGATGAAATAACCTATTAAAACACAAACCAAGTTACCCTACACATAAACAAGCTTTCATCTCAGAATAGGACTAACTTAGATTAGTTTCCTCTTCTGAAATAGGTTAGCTTAGCTTTACCATTTTCACACCTTTTGTTTTCCTCGATTGGGAAACTGAACCAATTGGTCGAATCACCAACTCTTAGAATGCCAGGAAAGGCCGAATATCCGTGGGGGATCACCATACCAAACAGGTTGGGGATAGAACTGCCCTTGCGCAGGGTCTTTCAAAGCCCTCCAGCACCTTTTCATCTAACCTGCATAACCGAGGCATCAACAAGGCCTTTGGTAAACTTTGAAAGGTTTTGATGAAATTTCTGTAGGAATGAGGGGTTTACCACGAGAAGGATCCAACTTCTGGTTTACCTTAACTACTTTTTCTTTGACAACATAATTTCCACATGTGTCAAAATCTTGTATTCCTTCATCTTCGAATCTACCCTTCTCAAACTTAGATGCAGTTTGAATGGTGATTTTTTCCTCAAAAGATTTAAATTTCTGTTGATTTTGTGTTTCCTTTTCGGAGTGAGAATTTGATACATTGACTACTTTTTTATCAGAAGTAATCTTCATAGCCTTTTTCCTAACATGGGATTTCTTATTTTTATTTTCTTCAGGCTCCTTAGATTTGACTTTGAAACCATACTAAAATAGAAAATGAGGCCAGGATCTCTTATGTTTTTCTAGCTCTTTGGTTATTAACAATTTAATCAAGCCATGGTGAAATATGCCATGAATGGAAGATTCCAAGTGATTTTGCACCCTAGTGGCCATCTTACTTAAGCTCTTCAGAAACTAGTAGGTAGGTTTAACCTTTTAGTACTTGATCTATATTGGAGGAAACACATGTGGTAGAGGTAAATAGTGGTGAATCTCCCCTCACATGTAACAAATCTTTGAATGATCTGTAGAATGTCGCGCCAACCCTCCCACAAACATGTCCTTTGAATCCATTAGCCTGAATTAGGGTTTCTATGTGAAGGTAGGAGAAATTGATCGTTGTCTTCATCCATCGGCTGCCTTTTAAACCACCTCTCGCCTTCAGGAGCAACGTCGATAACTTGTGCAATAGTTTCCTCTGTCACTTGAAATTCGAACCCATTGATATTTACCACTGACCCTTTAAAATTATGAGAAAAATACTTTGTAACCTCTGTATTATGATCCCCAATTCTCTCACTGAAGGTAAACCAAACGAATTCCTTCACTTTTGTAGCAGCTAATGGGATTTCACTCATCCAGTCAGTATTTTGGGGTTTAATTCTGAGCAGGTTACCACTAGAGCCACTGGGTCGACATTTCTTCTCTGAATCCATAACCAAATTTGAGGCCATGGATAAAATGCTGGGAACAGAAGCTGATGAAGAAAACATGAAAACCCTATAGATAAATCAAACATCATTTCATTCCCATTCGGTGAGGTATAGAGCATTAAGTTCGAATAGATTTCTTGATATAAAATAGTATTGTTTGTTCACAAGTGTAGAAATAATGAGAGCCAATTATTGACTTATTAGCTAGAACAAGTCCCAAAGCTGAGTAATGCCGTCATTGTTTGATAAGACCTTGAGATCTGCATAGTACCCTAACTTTGGCAATTTAGCAGTGCGCATATACATGGAAATGATGAAATGTCAGAACCCGAATTTTCTGAAAAATTTAAAATTTTTATTTTAACAATAAATGTTACTTAATTGCATTCCTGGTCCTGTTTATTTTCAGTAACTAATCATAATCTTGTTTGAAAGGTTCTGTTTTAATACAAATGTGATTTTTGTGATTTTAAATGTTGACTGTTTTCGTTTCAAACTTCAAAGGGAGAGCTAGCCATAGCTGACTGGCTTACTTAGCTTGCGAGCTAATGCATAATTTGTCTTTTGTTTGCAGGTACACCGGTGAAGTATGGATCACTGTAATTTAATTTTTTTTTGTAAGCATCAAACTCCTTTCCCTGCACTGTAAAAACTTGAAGAAAATCTATTTACATGAAATTTATGCTTGAATGTTATCTCTTATCCTGGATAGTATCATCGGGTTTGCGATGAATTACAAAGTTTCCGTCATATCCATTGCGTCATGATCATGACTCTATGTTAATACTGTAAACTAAAACTGTAACAAATTGTTTGTATCATGTTTAATGTTTGCATATAGTGACGTTAGCATTATGTGATATATTGTCAACTATTACCGGTGATTACTGCCGTGTTCACATATTATTAGCATGAGTTGGAACTGTGACGCCTCTAGCGATGTTCCATTATATTCATCTATATTTCAAGGTCCAATGACTACTTAGTATTATTGTTTAACTTATGTCATCTAACTGTGCCTTGTTTTTAAACTACGTTCTTTGTATGGACCTCTAGATGAGTTTATATTTTAAACATCATAATGATAAAGGTTGTTATTCTAATTGTCGCTTGTTTAACAATAATATCGGGAGAATTATGATAATATGGCTTATTTAATCATGGTGTATCCAATCATATGGTTATGGTAATAATTCAATGTTTATAATAATGTGGAGTTCTCTTTTGAAGATTGACTACCTATTCGTTCATATGATTGTAGGAAAAAGAAATATAATGTGCCTTGATATTATCGATGGCTTGGTTTCAATATATATATAATACAATGATTATCAATCATAGTGTTCTCCATACGTTGAACAAGGTTTATATCCATGCAAATGTTTTGGAATCGATGAACAATTAATCGAGCTGCCACTGAACTATAGAATTCGACCCATGTGAAATCGATAAATCTAATGGCTACGTGGTTGACTCTCCTCCTTGCGTTGGGTGATATATAAGTCAGAGTCGAAACCCTACATGGTCATTATCTCTGCCTTCGGGCTCGGGTTGTAAGGGAGAAACCCTCCATGTCTGAATTTGAAGTTTGGCACTGTAAAATGCTATTTGCTTAGGTTCTAGTCACGTTGTTTATTTCTCTGGAAGTATAGAGGTATTTGGGCTCTGCTATTGGCGTCTGCTACTGTTCCATTTGTATCTTGGTCTCGTTGTCATTCTATGTTTGAGTCCCAGCTACTTACAGTCTTCCACTGTCGCTGGTGTGAGTATGAGGTAGGGTTTCGCTACTTGTTTTTATCCATGAGGTGGTTGTGTATTGGGTTTTGAAGTGTGCTCCCCGACTGGCTCATTCACAGCTTAAGGGTTTTGTTTAAAATGTTGCCTGTCGTGACTGTCAATAGAGAGGTGCTGGAATTCTCTCTTACTCATCCAACTGACGAATGTGATGGGGTTTCGCTACCTGGTTCAACTTGTGACTACTAGGTTGTCCACGGGGTTGCTTTCTCCATTGGCTCAAGTAAGATAAAACCAATGTTTTCATAGTTTTGGTTTGCAAAAGATTGTTTAAATTTTAAAAATAGTATTAACAACTTTCGGCACTTGGTAATGTGCAGGTCCTATTGTTCCTGAAAGTGCACGGGGTTTCATCTTCAGCGCTGGCTCCTCCGGGTAAGCCTGGTTATCCACGGCTGTCTCTCTCTTTGTTGGTTTTGATGTGCTAGGGTTATGTCTGGAAGGGACCTCCGGTATAATGGAGTTGTTATTGTTCTTGTGACATGGATACAGTCACATATATAAATTATTTTGTTTATAATAAAAAGGGTTTGATACCCCGGCATGTCTATGAAGAACCATCTACGGCTCAGACTGTATGAAGCCAGGGGTTGTTATTGTCATTGTATTTTCTATTTGTAGGGTTTTACCCACGCTGTATAAGTTAATAGTTACTGTAATATTGGGCCTCTCATGTGGTCGTGTATCATTCTGCGTTTTTATTTAAATGAACAGAGTGTTTTAAATATAAGGATGTTTTGAGTTCTCAGATACCTGCAAAGGATGATAACTCAGCTGTAGGTGAAACCATGTATTTGTCTCTCTGCGTTTTCGTTGATTTTGAGTATTTAATATAAAGGATGTTAATGTTTACTACCATTACTGTAATGGCTAATGGAAATAGGGTTAACCCTGGCGAACTGGGAAATCTCTTTCGGATTAATATAAACATATGAAAAATGGTTGGTTTCGGTGGTGACTGGAAACGAGTTGGGAAATTGTTTGGTTCTTGTATAATTATCGAATATAACTGTGGATGAAATATATATATAAACTAAGTATAAAAACTCCCGTAGGTTCGATTCGTTATATGAGGCATTTCCTTTCTCTTGTTTTCAACCTGTCGACTTAATATGGTCTGGCTACGGCCGTGTTAGGTTTGTTATCCACTCTCAAGGGAAATACTGATAATGAAATAAGTCTTATTACAATAAATAACTATGAGGGTTTGTAACAGCCAACAATGGCTAAGCTCGTTGATAGCTTCTCTGCGTGTTAAGATGTTTGTCTATAGATAAGACAACCTATGACAAAGCTGTGTATTTCATGTAATACAAGCTCGCTAATGAAAAGTAGTCTATGACTGTGATTTGGTTAAAGAAACAATGAAGTCTTCTAAGTGGTAAGACTTGGCTTCGAGCCATTCAATACGTTTGTCTTGTTTTTAAAACACACTGTCAATTCTGTTGTGACAACATGGTCATAATATGATAATATTAGGCTTAAAAGAAAATAACAAATTACAGTTTCTGTGTTTGTATTTGATTATGATTTTTGTTGAATAAGATTGTATGGGAAGTTTTTAAACAATGAAACATTGTTGCATCCACATCTTTTGGATAATCGATAACAGTCAATGATGTTCTGAGAATAGATAAATATAATGATATGTGTTTTGTTTTCCTTTAGCTCGATATAGAGAATAACCTGTATCTATAGTTGACAGAAATAAGAAGCAGATATAAACTAGTACATTGCTCTAATAGAAATCATTCCTGTACATTTCTCTATTGGGAAATATTTCACAGAAATTCTAAGGTTTATCTATGTGTTTGTTCTTATGATTGTTTTAATAAATGTATTTCTGGAATGACTACTGTTTAATATTCTGTCTATTATTTAACTATTAATAGAAATTCTAGAAATAAATAACCATGATATTTGATTACTGTAATAGTAACAAATATATTATGCATAGAATAATTGCTCTATTTAAATGATAACAGGAAAAATTCTAAGACATATGAGTTCTGCAAATTCTACCCAAAAAAAACAATACAGAAAACTAATCTACTGAAAATAGATACTGTTCAAAACATAGTTGAGATAGTCCATCCTACATTTAATTTATTAATTACACAGCAGGAAGAGTGGCAGAACCTGTATCTCTGGTAGACAATAACAGCAATGGGAGGCTGTTCCTCCCTACCAATTCCTGGAGAGTGCCCAGACAGCACTTCTCAGGACCCCTGAGCTTGCTCTGGTCTAACTGGATGGAACTAGGTACAGCCAACAATTCCCTCAGCCAAAACAGCTATACTGGAACCAAGTTACTGCAACTTCCTGACTCAAAACACTTCCTTACTGTTTTTCCCACTTCCTCAATGGGATTTCTGAATAGCATTCACCTGAATGTATTCTCCCTCTAGAACAAATGCTAAACCCCCAGCTCAGTTCATTGAGTAGTATATAAAAGATTGCCTAGGTCTTAGTTGGGTTAACTGTCATTAATGAGCCACCTGCTCAGATTCCACTTTCTTGGGGAATCATGACCCCAAAATATAGGGAAGTTGCCACCTGCAACTCAGGAAGTGTTTGAGGATGCTGCCACTTGTCTTTTGTCCTTCCACCTAATTCCATCCACCAGTTAGACCAGTAACCTCTTTTAACAGCTCTCCCATGCTGTTGTCTCCATAATTTATTTATAAATAATAATTATTCAGAATTTACATTCCATTTCTGGAGACTCTGCTAAGTCATCCATTCCTACTTAGCATTAAATTTAACATAATGTCTCAGGAATATAAATAAAATAATTACATTATTTTAATAAAATTGGGGTATGTGACATGAAATGCGCTGCCAAATTGCATTAGAGCATATAATAAGTCTAATCAAGTATTTACACTTCGAATTTCATTTTTTTAATCATAAGAACACTCATAAATAAAATTGGGAACAAAATCTAAACTTACATGCTTCTAAAATGAAAAACTAAATTTAAAACAAAATTTAAACAACCCAAAACATAGGAAATAAGGTAAAATAAAAGGAATGAAAAATGTCTAAGATGAGTTGGTAAACTAAGAAATTAGTTGAAAGACCTAGGACTAACATTGGCTCCGTCTGGGGGTGGCATTTCCTTGTGATTTGCCAAGAACTGTAGACCAAGTGCCATTTATTTCTATCAACCCAAACTGATATGTAACAACTGGCAATCCATTGGGATGGAGTCTTTATTTAAACATATTTAAAACTCACCGGTATTTACAATGTGAGAAGTTTCCTTCATCACTTATTTTGTATGAAAATGTTTCAGAAAACGCCCATTGACAAGGCCTACAAGTTCATCACCCTCCAAATTCTGTAAAATAAATGTATTATTTCCCAAACTTCTGACAATTCTGAAGGGTCCAAGCCATAGATGATCAAACATTCCATGTTTTGATTTTTCATCCCTGCGTGCATCCCATCTAAGCACCAAATCATCAGGAAAGAAATTGTCTTCTTTGATTTTCTTATCAAACCTTTGTTTTACCTTATCTTTATGTACTTGATAATTTTCAGCGAGTGTCTCTCTTTCCTATTGCAGTTCAATCATCTGAAAAATCCTCCTTTGAACCTCATTTGGTTCTTCTAGACTATATTGCATAAACTTCATGACAGGTAAACCAAGCTGCACTAGAAAAACTGCTTCAGTTCCATGCATAAGATGGAATGGAGAAGTACCAATATCTTTCTTTTTAGTGACATGATCATCCCAGAGAGCATATTTCAACTTGTTGTCCCATGCCTTCTTGTTTCATGATAAAAGCTTCTTAATACTATTCACTATATTATTATTGTGGATTCTTCCAGGCCATTATCCTATGGGTAATATGGGGTTGAATGTTTCAACAGAATTCCATGTTTTTCACAGAAAGGTACCATATCTTGAGACTTGAAAGCAAGAGCATTGTCTGTGAGAAGCTTTCTTGGGCAACCAAACTTACTTAAGATGTTCTCTTGCAAAAGAATGATTATGAATTTCTCAATTGCTCTCCTGGTGGGAATTGCCTCTACCCACTTTGTAAAGAAATTAGTGGCTATTAGAATATATCTGTGTTGACCACTGGAATGTGGATTGGTTTAACCTATGAAATCTAATCCCCACTACTGAAAGGGTGCCTCAACTGTAATAGGCTTGAGAGACAAAGAGATCAAGTTTTTCTTACTTGCAAACTTTTGGCATTCAACACAAGCTCTTACTCGGGAATAAACATCTGAAAATATCGTAGGCCAATAATAGCCTACTCTCAAAATTGTAAAGGTCGTGGCCTTCCAATAATGATGTCCACTAGAAACCCTCCATGCATTTCAATTGTAATATCATATGCTTCTTCGTCATTGACACACCAGAGAAGAATACCTACTGGATCTTTCCAAAATAGAGTGTCTTTAGAAATACAATAGTTCATAGCCTTCAACTTTAAAGATCTGAATTTGATTTTATCTAAGTTTGGTGGAGATTGTAGAAATAAAATAAAATATACTATGTCACTGTACCAAGATGAGTCAACAACTTCTGATAAACCTATTCCTTTTCTTTTTTATGCTGTGATTCTTCTTTTTCAGATAACTCATTAAATATAGTATTCAGTCCCAATGCTTCACAATTAGAATCTGTAAGCAACTTAGCCAAACCTTGGCCCTTAACAAGTTTTGTTGGTTTGATATCAACATCATACTCCATGATTTTGCTATCCAATGACCTCTTTTTCCTTCACTGTCAGGTTGTGTTAAGATCTCCTTTACTGATGCATTAAGAACATATGCTAAAAATTTTGAATGCAATAAGTAAATTCTGAAAAACTTGAGGGCTTTAACAAGTGCATAGGCTTGCTTCTCCAAAGTGTTGTACTTGAGTTCTGATTCTCTTAAAGTTTTGCTAAATAATGAAATAGTTTGTTCAATACCTTCCGAATTATTTTGCAAGAGTACTGCTGCTATAGTGTCCTTAAAAGCAAAAGAAAAGGTGATGAAATATTTAGAAAAATATGGGCTTACCAAAACCGGTGCTTCAGTAAGGGCTTTTTTTATTCTTTCAAAATATAATCTAGCTTCTGGAGTCCATTTTACCTCCCGATCTTGCCTGGGCATCTTAGTTATTTGCTTAACAATTTCTGCAAAATTAGGAATAAACCATCTAAGAAAATTAATGTTCCCAATGAAGGACTGAATATCTTTTTTATTCCTTGGAATACTAATTTTCAAAATTGCTTTCACATGCTCTAGGTCAATTTTGGTTCCATCAGCTGAGACAATATGACCAAGAAGTTTTCCTTCTTGCATGGAAAAGTGGGACTTTTTTGGGTTCAAAGAAAACCCAAACCTTCCACACTTCAAAAATGTTTGTTTAAGATGCTTAAGATGGCTTTCATCTGAATCTGAAAATCACCACAAATTTTTCTCTTTCACCAACAAATGCTATGTCCATTGCCCTCTTAAAATTTGCACCTGTGTTCATCAAACCAAACAGAATTTTATCATACATAAATGTTCCCCAGGGAGTAGTAAAAGTTGTTTTCTCTCTATCTTCTAGTTGTACAACAATCTGATTATAAATTGAGAACCCATCTATCATTGATATTCTCTGGGAACCAACTACCTTCTGCAGAATCTTCTCTATCTTAGGTAATGGGTATTTATCCTTTAAAGAATACATGTTCAAATTTCGAAAGTCCACATAGAGCCTCATTTCACCATTATTTTTTCTTATAGGAACTAAATTAGCAACCCAACTAGAATATCTGTCGGAGGTATAATGATTTTTTCATCTAATAAAATTTTCACCTCTTTTTCAATGACTGGAAACAGTGCTGGGTTGATCCTTCTAAACTTTTGTTTGAAAGGCTTAACATTCGGTTTCAATGGAATTTTGTGTTGAATAATATTGGTGTCATATTTTTTCAAATCCTCATAGGACCATGCAAAAATATCTACAAACTCCCTTATCTTGATATATTCTTTCATCTCTTCATCTGAAAGCTTTTTGGATATTTTGATCATTCTAGGCTCCTTTTCAGTCCCAATATTGCAGCTATTTATATTCTCCTCGGAAGATTGCACAATAGGTCTAGACAAGGTATCATCCTTTGAAAATAACATTTCTAAAGGGACTAAAACTTTGGGAATGAAATTCACTTTCAATTAAATTATATTATGTTATGCAATCACATTTTATGAAAAAAAATGTATCTCTTCCACTTCAATATCATGTTCTTCATCAATCAAAGAGGTAGAAAATTCAGTTGTTAGCTCTAGATACTTCTTAATATCTTCATCATCATGAAACAATTTCCAATGCCTTATGTTATCAGGTACTGAAGGTTTGTACCTAACCTCAATTGGGTATATGAGTTGAGTTAGCCGAGGAATTTTGAAATAAGTGGTTGCTAGAGCTAGAGAATCTGCTGTCTGATTTTGAGCCCTTGGAATGAAAGAAATATTGAATGCTAAAAAATCATTTTCTACAAGGTCCCATGATTCATTCCTATAAACTTTTAACAATGGTTGTTTTACCTGATAAAAATTTCTGATTTGCTGAACCACCAACTCTAAGTCGCCAAAAACAACCAGTTGTTGTATGTTTAAATCTTTAGCAGCTCTGAAACCAAGGATTAGAGCCTCATACTCATTAATATTATTAGTAGTTTTGAATTCAAGCTTGTACATTAGTGAAACAATCTCACCACCCAGAAAAATGAGAAGAACTCCTGCTCCTTCTCCCTCTTTAGAAGATGACCTATCAAAAAACATTTGCCACAAACTGTCTTTTTCTACCTGTTTTGGACAAGCTGAAACATCTTTTTCCACCTGGATTGTACCTATGGTTTCATCACTTAGATGCAACATGCAAGACCCATTATCTTCTTGAACTGCATAGATAGGATGATTAGTTGGATTCTCATGATCACTAACCAAGTAGGACAATTGAACTTCCCTATATAATCTTCTTTGTTCACCTCAAAAAAATGGAACGGTTGCATAAAAAAGATCCATTTGTAATGTGCCACCAAACGTTTTGGTCCAAGGCCTTGACAAGAGCATTCCATACCTAGAGGTATATCATCCACCACAATATCCATCAAAATACTCTTCATGGGAAGTTGTATTAGACTGACTACAAGGTCTTTAATTACTCCAAGAAACTTAATAGCTCGTGAATCAAAAGAATAAAGATCATGATAAGGCTTTGTGATATTCAACCCTAGGGCTTCCATAACTACTTTTGGAATCAAATTGTGTGAAGCACCAGAATCTAGAAGACAATTATGGAGTATCTTGTCATGAATGGTGAGTGAAATGAAGAAAGGGGGAGGAAAATCTGACTTTCCTTATGTTTTAGGACCAAATATTATGGTAGGATTCTCATCTTGCAAATTCACTCTGTCTGAAAAAGAAGGATTATTTGGTGAACTAAAGAGTTTAAGGGAAGAGTCCCTATAAGATGGATTCTTAACAAGCTTAGTCAATGGAACTGGGATTTTGAGATTATTAATTTCATTCTCCAGGATGAATCCAACAAATCTTTTACTTACTTCTTCAGTTTTTTGCTGCTTATCTTCATCTGGAAGTTGAACTAACTTCTTCTCTGGAACCTGTCTCTGTAGCTGTTTAGTTGAATCAATGCCATTTTCTTGTTGACTAAGAGGAACTTGTCTTATGCCTTATATGAAACCATAATTTCATTGAGGATAAGTTTTACAATTTTTTGGAGAATCTGAATATTTTGGAGAAGACCAACTCTCTTGTTGTTGTACTGAAATACCCATACAATACTAATAATTAGATTTGGTAAGAAAACCTGAGGACTCTTTTTCAATACTATTCATTTCTTGTTCTTGATCTACTAATTCAAGCTCATCTAACTCTTCTGGTTCATTTACCATGTTCTTAAAAGGAGGTTGGATCCTTTGATCTTCATTATTCCTCCTTTCCCTTTGATAAAATCTTGGGTTGAAAGGTCTCCTAAACTGATTCTGATTTCGGTTATCTGTTTCCTGAGTGGGTCTATTATGGGATTTATTTTCAACTTCTAACTTTTCCAACTTAGAAGATAAGTTCTTAATCAATCTTCTCATTTCATCAATCTTATTTTCAGCTGATCTCAAGCTTGAGGAAGAAGATTCAGTTTCTTTCATTTTCTTCTTCTCACTGCCATGGTACTGTGTATTCTCTCTAAGCTTATCAACTGCCAACAAATTGGATTCTACTTCTAAGGCTACTTCTTGCATGTTTGCAAGTGTGAATGATCTTCTTTCCCTCAAAAGTAAAGAGAAATCAACATCAAATGCATTAGCATAAGTGAGCTTTGTTGATGTTTGAGTAGGCTTTATCTCTACTGGAATTTTCCCATACATCTTGTTAAAACATTTTGAAAATGCAACAACTGATTCAATAAAATTCATTTTTAACGCCCCAAACTCAGTTATATAATAAAGGTAGTCTTTTGTATCTCCCCATTCTTTCATGAAAGCTTCTTTTAGAGCTACAATTCCATCTATGGAATCAGCTAGTAATTCCCTAAACCATTTCCTAACCTCCCCATCGATACTTTGAACAAAAACTCGCATCCACACATCTTGGTGTTCAAAGTTTTGATTATCAGCATAACTGTAGTATGTGTTTCAGTGTTCTACTACTGTGGTCTCTCCTTGACCATTGAATATTGGGATATTTTTTGATAATATCCGCCAGGAAGTGCATTAAGGGGTTGTTGTCACGTACCCACCCATCCATCCAAGGCAAGGGAGGGAACATGATGCCAATCTATGGGGTTTTTCATAAAAACTCAGCCCATTCATTAGATTCATACAATTAAAAACCCATGTGTACAGATGTAAATTCAACAAACATGCACAGCGGAGATAAACTCGTCCACACACACATAATTTCATATGCATTCAATATATTAATAACAATCATTTAATTTAAGCACAGAGGGAAAACACATAGATAGAAAACACTTATCTTTGTTGTGCAATTGTCCCACACAACTAGCTATGTCGCTGCAATGTTCCTCCCAACCATAGGTCTCTGCCCAGCCTGTATTATTTCAGCACTCAGAGACCACCCCCAAGCTAGGTATGATATCTACAAGTAAAAGGGGACTCTCAAGCTCATACACAGCCAAATAATAATTTGCATTTAAGCCAATCCAGTCGACCGCCGGGTTTATCAGGCTAAATCTGAACTCTCTTCATTTGTGGATGCTTCCACTCAAGCTCAAGCCAAGAAAATGGAAACCCATTTCAACCCCAACAATCTCCTACACACAGAAAACTCATAAACTGGGAATGGATACACATAATAGCAAAATCCCAAGTGTTGGGTATGAATGGAAAATGTGGGAAACCAAAAACGAAGTGAGAAATGGGGAAAACAACCCTGGGAAGGCAATTTCGTTTCCAGAAAACGTTTGTGGGCACTCAAGGGACAAAAACAACCTCCATAAACCCCAAATTCGTGGCTCCCTTCCTCCCAGCCATTGTGCAATACGAAAATGAGTTCCCAGGCATGGAAAATGCAAGAGATAGATGAAAAACGTGATGGGAAAAGCCCCAGCTAGCTCAAACTGCGTGAGAGGGAAAAGGCTTGGGCATTCAAGGGCCAAAATAACCTTCACATAGTCATTAACTGGCAGCAGGGAACCAACACGATTTTTGGGCAAAACCGTGATAGGTCGGCACCTGAAATTGGCACATACACAGTCACACAATTGATGGAAACATTCAAAAATGATTTCTAAGGTGGGAGATAATGCTGGGTCCACAAAAATGATTTTTCCACAATGAAACTAAATCTAGAAATTCAAAAAAAAAGTGTTTACGACAATAATGGAAACAACAAGCTATCAAACTTATCTATTGAGCTTCCCAATGGATTCTCTTCTTTCCCCATAGTCCATCCATCACAAAAACAGGATTCTCGGCTTGAAGACCAGCGAATTTACAACGTACTTCCTGAGAGAAACGCCCAACAAGCTTCCAAAACATGAGAGAGTGAAGTCTGATCATGAATAATGGCTTGGGAAGGCAATTTGTGGGTGTTTTCTTGCCCAAGAAGGAAAAATACAATTTTCCATGAGGGTGGCTTGCCCATACTCAAATTTGGATAGCCATACCTTCCCAATCCCCAAGGCATTAACTACTTCACCCAACTCTTGGGAGAAATGAATGATTGGGCACCAAAGTCAACATGGGTAGTTGATGGTTGATGGGTTCTCTCGTTGACACTTGGCTTGACTTCATTGGCTCAAGGCTTTGAATATTTCCCTCCCAATTCCTTGTAATATCATGCCCCCATCTCTTGCCGCATTGCATAGCTAGTTGTGGGTATTTATATTAAAATGCATATTTACAATTCCAATTTGCCTGGCTAGCACGTAAACCATATGCATCAATAAATCGATGGCTGGGCCTTGGCCTTGAGCTCCTCACCACGATTTTATAGCAATATTACATCATTTACATTTTAATGCAATGGGATCAAGATGGGGACGTGACATTCCCCTCCCCTTGGAATAAAACCATCCTCAGTGTTCCAATACTTCATAATATATACCCACTTTACACATGCCTCAAAATTCACAACTGGTGGTAGGTCTGTCCGGTGTTTCATCTCTTTACTTTGAACCTTCAGGATCAAGTCCTTTGGCTTCCACAACTACTCCTGCTGGATTTGACCTTCCATCTCTGCAAGTGGGCATTGCTCCAAAGCAATCCCTTCCTTTTATTCACCTTCCAGCTACTCTACAAGTTTGGAATTTCATGGATGCCATCTTTCTTGCTGTCCTGGCAACTATTTGAGGAATATTTTCAGCCAAATCAAATAGCTTTTGGTCTGCTCCCATGATCACGGTGCACGACTGGATCTCACTTTTCTCACTAGCAACACTTGGCTAGTGTCAGCTGCAACCAATTGTTTCAATTTCTCCCTGTGAAATTTATCATGGAAACTCTTTGTTAGGACAAGCATAATATAAACATTAAAATTAGTCAATTATTTACCAATTGACATGGAACATCCATGCTTCACTCATGCGAATTCCAAATTTTTTTTTTCATGCTTTCCGAACATACACATGATCTCTTTCATGTTCATCCTTTCACAATGAAATAACTATTTTAGCATTTACAATTTAATTCAAGCAAATAAACACATTCTTCTTCTAATCATGACATGCATTCAACAATTCTTTGTTTTATAAATGCATCAATAAAAAGGAAATAGAAGAGTAAGAGTTTCTCCCTCTTAGTCTTGTTTTATTACGGAGCTATGCCATCACTGTGGTTTCATGATCCTTAGTCTCTTTCACTTTAATGTGAATGCTTGAATTGCCCTTTATTGGCTATGACACTTAGTGTCTAAGGCCTATCTAATGATTTTCAACTTGGGTACCCCTTTCCATTCTGCTTACAAAACCTCTGGTTGCTAGGACCCACTCATGTTCACTAGCACCATCTTTTATTATTTCTCATATTGAACTCTTTAGGATGGTCATATGTCGATATGCATCCCTATGATGCCTTCCTAGTCCTTGCTTCCAACAATACCTACACTCAAACATTGAATCAATTCACATGTTTAGTTTATTTCATAAGGATTTTCTCTAAACAAGAGTCTAAGAAATCATAACCAAATCATATACACACGTATATTCATAAGCAAGAAGCTGCAAGATAACCAAATACTTATCTGTATTGGATGCCTTCACTTTATTCCTTGGATCCTTCTCTGCTTTATGAGCCTTGGATTTCCCGTGGACACAATTATGAATGTTGGGCCAGCACGTAGGCTACTCCACAATCATTCGAATAGGCAATGTTAGGCCAGTACGCTGACTGGTTTTATCAATGTTTTAAGGGGTATTGGGCCAGCATACACGTTGTTTCACAATATTAAGTAGTGAATGCCCAACCAGTTACTCTATGGATTTATCAATAATTTCATATCTCCCACTCATTTAATCTCTGGATTTACCAGTAATTTTATAGCGCTTTCAGGGTCTTGCTTTCCTGCAATGACCAAGGTTTCCAACAAATAAACATTAGTGTATTAGCTTAGTTGTTAGAAGACTTACACCTGAAATCTTCATTATTCCAAACAAGACATAAATGAAACTGAATACTTATCTATATTGTGTGTTTCCCCTCTGGTCCACAGGATCCTACTTCGCTTTGCAAGCCTTGGGATCGCCTATGGACTTGGATGTACTTATTGCTTCACCAGTACACCTTCATGCCGACTGGATTTACCAAGCATTTGGTGGTTCCCAACCAGTCCCATACCTGATTGGACCTCTCCATTGTCAAGCCAACACATTCGTCTAGGTCATCGACCAATGGAAGGAAACTATGCCACCTGACCATTATAAGTCAAGGCTCTACCATGGAGCTATAGGAATCTCAGGGTTTTCAGTCAGTCTTGGCACCCTCCCTCCTAGTACTGTCCCTGTAGAGATTTTATGCCTTGACCAATGTCTCCACGCCTTCTTGCACCACAACCCTTCACACACACAACTCTTCATTCATACAAGGACGACACTCCTTTTCTGGTGCAAATCGGTGGTTCCTTTTAGGAACTTTATCGGTGAATTTCTTGACTGTAGGTTAGCATGACCCCACTCACACAAGGATGATACCTCTTCTTATTACACAGTTCTTTGGGCCTGTCCATCCCTTCCGGTAATATTTTGTGTGAGCATAGAAAGGTCACCAATTCCTATACAGTCCCTTTGCGTACCCTTCTTCACTTTGCCTCTTAATGTGTAGTATCAATATGCATCTGTGTGGGATGACAACACAAGAAGGATAAGCAATCTCATCGGTATTGCTGTTCAATTTTGTAACCATAATCCATATCATTCACTATCAAGTATTGAAACACCAGGAATTCATCCATTCCCTTAGGGTGTAGTCAATATTGAAAACCCTATCAGGACCTAGCACCAAAAAAGGTGTGCACCCCCTTTCCAATGTGCACCATGTAGGTCCTAATCATACTCAAGCAGTCTGCAATGATATAAATAAGATAGAGCATGCTCTACATATTAACCCTAATAATTTAGACATGCATGTTCTTGTCTAGGGTCACAGAGTACTCATTCATTTTGCAGATGTATCTCACATGCCTTCTGGGCATAGCTTTACCATCTCACTCTCATGGTTTACCGACATGCAGTTTGGCTGAGATATTATCAATGGCGTTTCACCCGAAACCCATTTCCAAAGCATGGGGTCTTTCCCATCTAGTTTGGATTTTGCAAGCCGTCATTCCTGGTTTTCCTGCAATGTGTCTTCCTGTCACATTTATCAAATAGCCAAACAGTGATTAGCAATTATAAACGATTCTCAAATCTGAAATTTGTAAATCTATTTTCTTACAGAAATTAGATTTACCACCATGGGATTATTCTCACAAATTTATAAACCATAAAATTTTCAAATTTGTTTCATGCATAAGTTACACCCATGAGAATCTTCTCATAACCTTTGGCTTCTGCACATGGTAGATCCCGGTCTCTACTATGGACTTATCCTCATTGTCATACGTAAGAATTTTCTACCTGGAATCTGAAACTTCAATCAGCCAAACACGTTATGAGTATTTTATACATATAATCCTTTCATTGCTACAACAGTCACTGAAGTGATTTCGAAATTATAACACTCAATAATTCAAACATCTTCAGTTGTTAACATTTGAAATGCAATGAAATATATACATTTCTGTATATGCATCATTATCACAATAAAATTGCAAGACACAGTCACACTATCCCTGCAATTTAAATAAACTGTAAATACTCATTGCTTCATATTCCATGCAATTATGTCCTTCCAACAGAGTGCTCTGGTATCCCATTACATGTCCACCTTCTTCATGCAGTCTTTCCCCTGCATTCATAGCAGCTCATGAAATGGTATCAGGATTAACAATAGTTCACCATTTCATCTATTATCTAACTGCATTGAATCATATATATATATATCACAACCATGCATTCACACAATGCATCTCAACATGTGCACCTATACATATGCATGCACTTTTACATCACTCACATAATCTTTTAGTGTGCAATCACTCAATGTATAACCACAAGATTGTACAGAATATTTTAATGCACATCTCCTCAATGCAACCTTGCATTAATTTATGAGTACTATGCATGCAAACATATTATGGCCTAACCATATACTACCATGACAAGGCCATAAGTCCTCAGTTGCTTTGGTTCACAACCGTCATGGCATGACATAATTTCATATGAATGCATTGAGATTTCTAAGCAATTATAGGGTGTAAGGATCATTTCCTTGACTTACCCATACCTCACCATACTCGGTAGGTTAACATTCCCATTCGGCACTCAATACCATATGCAAACTAAATCAACATAGTTTAATCAGAGTTGAAGGGATCTCACCAAATCCTCTTTCAACATTCATCCAATTTAAGCACAAATAACCATTACCTGCATGGCTGTTATTAACATCACTTGATGTTACCTGGTCAGTTGGCCTCTTACCAAGGCTACTCAGTCCTTTTTCCAACATCATGATCATGGACTTGTTGCACCATCCTCTCTTCATAAGGTCGTTGGTCACGTGCAAAAACGTCATCAACTTCTTTAGCCATGTTTTGATTGTATTTGTTCTACAACCAATGCGGACACAACTAATTATTAGCAACCACCATAATTATCTCAATTGGCTCATAGCATATGTGAAACCTCACTATTTTACCAATATGCAATGTCCTATTCATGCACAAACATTTCACATGCACTATGCAATGTTTCTTAATATGCCTACTAGTGCATAGTCATATCTTCTATCTAATCTCTTGAATTTCAACATTCCTATGCCATAATTTATATGCATGACCACTTCAGAATTATAAATACAATATCAAGAGGGTAGTGGAGGAATTCTCCCTTCCAATTCCTCATTGTAGCATGGAATTTCCTCTTCCACATCATAGCTGATCCAATTTCATGGGCTCTCTACTATGCACACAAGCAATTATTAGCTATGATCTTCTCACAAAGTAGAAATTCAATATATGTATTCACATGTATAACATTCATTCCTGATATTTTCCAAGCATACAGGTATTATGTTATAAACATAAATGGTTTAAGGTGAGAGAATTCCCTTTCATTAGCATTGCCTTACTGCTCCCATTGCTTTTCCCCGTTTGGCACAAATATTAAGGCTAAAATGGTCTCCCTTGTTGCGGATGTTAAGATTATTTTTGCCGCCATTGTCACGGATGTTAAGGTTAAAATTGTCACGGGTGGCACGGCTCTTATTGCAAATTTTGTCGCCGTGTGCGTCACAGATTTAACACTAATTTTGCTGCTGTGCATGCAAAATTTATCCTTAACTTTGTCGTCGATGTCACAGATATTAACACTAATTATGCCGCCGCGCACGCAGAAGTTAACGTTAATTCTGTCGCTGTGCGTAAAAGTTAACCTTAACTTCACCAACACAGCCTTCAGCAAAATTTCGAAACACTTAGAATTTTTTTTGGAATTTTCTCTTCCTTTCAGCTTCGACAGCTAACCTTGCGACTGCCGACCGCTTCCCTTTAGCGTAGAGTTAGCAACTATTTCGACCGTTGCGGCGTTTTTGGGCTTATCTTTGCCGATAGAGACTCAAGAGTTAGCCTAATTTTCGCTGCCACAACCCTTAGGCAAAATTTCGATAACGGTTAGAAAAATTCAAAATTTTTCTTTCCCTTCCTTTCGGCGTAGAATTAACAACTTTCCCGCTGACCATGTCACAAGAGATAAGGTTAAAATCTTCGACCGCTAACCCTACAACCATCGACCGTGTCACAAAGTTAACCTTAACTTCTGCGCCCACAAGCCTTCATCGCTGCGACTGCGTCGTAGGTTTTAAGGCTAAAATCACCGCCGCGCGCAAGCCTCTATCGCAACTTTTAAGCCTAAAATCCGCCACCAGTGTCGTTGATTTTAGCATTACTTTCAGCGCGCGCACCGTGCGCATCACAGATTTTAGCGTTAAAATTGCCGCCGCCATGTGTCACAAATATTAAAGTTAATTTCACCGCCGCAGCCTTAGCAGCAAACATTTAGAAAATTTTCAGATTTTCAAAAACAGTTAGAAAAATTTAAAATTTTTCCTTCTTCTTTATGCGATGATCATTGCTCAACGGGAATCATAATTAGAGATCATACTTCGCATAATCAGAACAATAAAAATATGTAATAAAACAACAGAATAATATACAGATAGCAAGGGGTTGCGCCTCCTTTCTCCTCCATGGAGGCAAACAACAAATACAAAAACAAATTGCTACTGCATTAGAAACAATGTAAGGTAAGCATTCAACCTGAGAAGGGATTTTCTCCCTCCTTCCTCACTTTCATAAGATGAATTCAGTGCAAGCAGTTTTGCAAAAATCCCCAAAACAGTCATGGGAATGATTTCCCATTCTAACAAATAGAAGCCATGAGATCTTTAGGTTTCTTTAATGCATTTGAATTCCAAATACTAACTAAATATACACACAATGATTTATATCTCTATCAAGGGCCCAACAGCCGTAGTGTTGAACCTTAAGCTCGGACACCATCTGTCACGTACCCACCCATCCATCCAAGGAAAGGGAGGGAACATGATGCCAATCTATGGGGTTTTTCATAAAAACTTAGCCCATTCATTAGATTCATACAATTAAAAACCCATGTGTACAGATGTAAATTCAACAAACATGCACAGCGGAGATAAACTCATCCACACACACATAATTTCATATGCATTCAATATATCAATAACAGTCATTTAATTTAAACACTCCAGAGGCAAAACACATAGATAGAAAACACTTATCTTTGTTGTGCAATTGTCCCAAACAACTTATGTCGCTGCAATGTTCCTCCCAACTGTAGGTCTCTGCCAAGCCTGTGTTATTTCAGCACTCAGAGACCACCCCCAAGCTGGGCATGATATCTACAAGGAAAAGGGGACTCTCAATATCATACAAAGCCAAATAATCATTTGCATTTAAGCCAAGCCAGTCCACCGCTGAGTTTATCAAGCTAAATCTGAACCCTCTTCATTTGTGGATGCTTCCACTCAAGCTCAAGCCAAAACAATGGAAACCCATTTCAACCCCAACAATCTCCTACACACAGAAAACTCATAAACTGGGCATGGATACACATAACAACAAAATCCCAAGTGTTGAGTATGAATGGAAAACGTGGGAAACCAAAAACGAAGTGAGAAATGGGGAAAAAACCCTAGGAGGGAAATTTCGTTTCTAGAAAACATTTGTGGGCACTCAAGGGACAAAAACAGCCTCCATAAACCCCAAATTCGTGGCTCCCTTCCTCCCGGCCATTGTACAATACAAAAATGAGTTCCCAGGCATAGAAAATGAAGGAGATAGATGAAAAACGTGATGGGAAAAGCCCCAGCTAGCTCAGACTGCGTGAGAGGGAAAAGGCTTGGGCATTCAAGGGCCAAAACAACCTTCACACAGTCACTAACTGGCAGCAGGGAACCAACACAATTTTTGGGCAAAACCGTGACAGGTCGGCACCGGAAATTGGCACATACACAGTCACACAATTGATGGAAACATTCAAAAATGTTTTCTGAGGTAGGAGATAATAGCTGGGTTCACAAAAATGATTTTTCCACAATGAAACCAAATATGGAAATTAAAAAAAAACGTTTTTACAACAATAATGGAAACAACAAGCTATTAAACTTATCTATTGAGCTTCCCAATGGATTCTCTTCTTTCCCCATAGTCCAACCATCACAAAAACAGGATTCTCAGCTTGAAGACCAGCGAATTTACAACGTACTTCCTGAGAGAAACGCCCAGCAAGCTTTCAAAACGTCAGAGAGTGAAGTATGATCATGAATAATGGCTTGGGAAGGAAATTCGTGGGTGTTTTCTTTCCCAAGAAGGAAAAATATGATTTTCCATGAGGGTGGCTTGCCCATACTGGAATTTGGACAGCCATACCTTCCCAATCACCAAGGCATTAACTACTTCACCCAACTCTTGGGAGAAATGAATGATTGGGCAACAAAGTCAACATGGGTAGTTGATGGTTGATGGGTTCTCTCATTGACACTTGGCTTGACTTCATTGCCTCAAGGCTTTGAATATTTCCCTCCCAATTCTTTGTAATATCATGCCCCCATCTCTTGTTGCATTGCATAGCTAGTTGTGGGTAATTATATTAAAATGCATATTTACAATTCCAATGTGCCTGGCTAGCACGTAAACCATATGCATCAATAAATTGATGGTGGGGCCTTGGCCTTGAGCTCCTCAACATGATTTTATAGCAATATTACATCATTTACATTTTAATGCAATGGGGTCAAGACGGGGACGTGACAATTGTGGAAGGACTACTGGTGCATATCTGGCAGCCACGATGGTATCCATCATATTAGGAGGCTGACCAGCCATGTGAGGACTGATATGAGTACTTGAAGGTGGTGAAGCTTTGGCTATCAGCTGACTAATAGGAACCCTACTAGTAAGAGGTGTATAAAGAGTTGTCTGAGGCTTTGAGTTTGTAAATTCTGATTTCACTTTATATGAATACAATGGGTTGGTGTATACTTCAAAATTATCAAACTGAGAAGAAGGATCTGAAATCTGAAATTGAGGGACTGAGATAGAAAGTATTTTCTCTTTTTTTTCCTTTTCAAAATCCAACAATTCTTAAAAAGGATTATCTTGATCAAACTCACCTGGAACTTCTTAAGTTGTGGAGGATTGAAACCTTCCTGAATATGTAGATGCCAACCTTTGTCTAGCTTCCCTTAAAATTCTCTCTGGATCTAGAACTCCTGTGTGCAATGGAGAGGAAGGATTCGCTCTGGTCCCTATCTACTTAGGAGCCACAATTGTTGTTCTGTATATCAGTGAAAGATAGTAATCTACAAATGTTTCTCAATTCTGTTCACTACCAAAATCAAGATAAAAGATGTCATACTGAGGGAAATATGTTCAATTTTGTTCCCTGACAACGACGCCAAAAGATGTTAGTCCTAAATTCTGCCAACTAGACTACAAGGAAGCAAAGTTTAGGCACATCCGTGTTTAGAAGCTGATTTTTGTTCATTTTTGGATAACTATGGGGGATCAAGAAAAAAAATCACTTAATCATAACAGATAAATAAAGATCTGAAAACATCAGATAATTGCATGCATAAGGATATAGAATATAAAATATGAAAGGGAATAACTAATCAAAAGATAGGGATTAGGTTCAAATCACAAGTGATACAAAGAAAAACAGACATTTTAAAATCATTGCATCGTAAGAAACTTAGGTGTTCAAAAATACATTTTAAACATCTTTCTGCAATAATATTCATTTGTATGCACATGAATTTATACAAAAAACATCTATATAAATAAAAAGTACACACAACAATTCAAATAGAACTATAGAACATTAAGACAACATATAGATTTAAACCTACCTCCCAAATATCAAACATCATCCATCTCATAAAATAAATCCTCACAGAACAATATATATATATCATACTGTCATAATGGTATCTTGTATATTATCGACCCTCATCTATCTCCAACCAAAACTCAAGCAAAGATTTACAATATATAGGAAAAAAAATCCTAGATAAGTTGTTTCTAGATCCGCTTTCCTAGGATCAAATTGTACCAAAATAGAAAAGTACAAAATAACAAAATTAAAGTTCTAAATGACTTGACTATGACATGTGTCTTTTCTAACTAAACTTGCTCATCTAATCAAAGTCTTCTAGTTGCTTCTTCCAGCACAGCAAGGCCATCTAATGCATGAGCCTTCTTTTGTAATCGGTTGCATTCTTTTTGGATTTGATTTAATCTCTTCTCGATCTCTCCTTTCTCTTTGATAAGCTTGATGTTCTGTTCTTGCACCATCTTCCTTCTTTTCACCGCCTCCTCTTCCACCTGTACTAACTCTGAATAATTGCTATTTACTGTTAGGAACCCATGTCAACCCTTCTATTTACTTTGTTAGTATATTGTTGTTGGACGCATATGCTTTGTAAGTCATCCTGTAGTATTTGTTGATCCATAGTTTGTATTATTGTTGTTGGACGCATATGCTTTGTTAGTCTACCCGTAGTAATTGTTGATCCATATTTTGTATTGGCCCATGGTTTGTATTGACACATGGTATTGACCCATGGTATTGGTGCCTAGAATTAGTATATAAGTTTGTGTTGAGACTAATGAAGGTACCATGAAGTTATTTGTATTGAGCTTTCTCAAAGGAGGTTGCCCCCTTGAAGTGGCCTGCGATCAATATAAAAGTGATTCGGAGTTCTGTTATTTCTGCTATTTCATTTATTTTCATTAATTAATTATTGTAGGTTCATCACATCTGGTATCAGAGCACTTTCTTGGGCTCACTGGGTGAAATTTCTGCTAATTTTTTTTTTCGCATCTGTCACAGCTTTGGATCTAGGAATAATCTCTATCCGCTTAACTGTGGGAAGTACTTGGGCATAAACCCTAAAACTCATTGTGAGGAGTACCACAGGAACCCCGAAGTAGCTAGCCCATTGAAAGGACTTGCTAGCGAAAAGGGACACGACCCCTACTTGATTGACTAGTTCCCACCCATGAGGTAAACCAAAAGCTGCCATTTGTGGCAAAGTGGTTATCAGTTTTACCTGAGCCATGGAGTGACAGGTACTGCCCCAATATGCAAGCCGTTAGACAGCATTGGTGGTTGAGTGAATCCCCTACACTGATAGGAAGCCACACATACTTGAGGTCCATATCTATTTTCAACTGAACTGTTGCCGATCACTTCCGTGCCATTTCAGATCCATTCCGAGCCGTTTCAGATCCATTCCGAGTCATTTCAGATCCAACCATTTCAGATCCATTCGGACAGTCGTTCCAGATCCATTAGTTTCAGATATATTCTGAAAGCCATTTTAGATCCAGCCGGTTTTTATCCATTCGGCATCGTTTCAGATCCATCTATTGTTGATCCCTTCCGCGCCATTGCAGATCTATTTGTTTCTAATCCCTTCCGTGCCGTTGCAGATCCATTCCTGAAGAAAAAAAAGTATAAATTTTTGTTTTTTTGCCATATCTCCCTTGTTTAAACATTGTTTCCCTTGAAACTTCCCAGAAACCCCTGCAATCCCATTTTGCATATTTCATTCCTAAAGACCCTATCCCAAATTCTACTTCCCAAATCCATAAATCTCACATTTGTCTATTTTCAGGGTTTGCCATAACTTCTTCAATTTTCACCCACTCGCCTCCAAATTTTTCCACCATGTTCATTCCCTATTTCTGCTTCTTTGTCCATCTTTGACAAATTTTCTCATTCTTTCACCCCGCTTCTGAAATCCCCATTTTTTGCTTCCCTGTCCATTAGAAAGTGTCCAAAACCTAGTCAAACCCCAATTACCCATCCAAGTTTTTCCCAAATCCAAATTTACCTTCACTAAATAATCTTTTGTTTGTGTTTTTCTATCCATTCGCACAAAAAAAAAACTCCTGGTTATGATTGTCACCCGCACAAGAGCAAAAACCATGGAGGAAGCACCTGCAGCCATCCAAACCAAACTCCAAGATCTGGATGAAAAATTTCTCAGCCTCCATCTTCAGCATTCAGCCATGAACAATAACCGATAGCAAGAATCTTTTGCACCCAATGGGTTCTCTTCTTCCAACGCTTTCCATGGTCCGAAGCTTGAATTTCCTCGCTTCAATGGTACTGATCCGACTGGATGGATCTATCGTGCAGAACAATAGTTCAGTCTGCATAATACTTTTGATGTCCAAAACGTTCCACTTGCATCCTTTCATTTGGAACCTGAAGCCCTTCAATGGTACCAATGGTACATCAAGGCTCATGACAAGCAAAAATAGACATATTTTTTCCAACTCCTTTTGCAACGATTTGGTCCTAGTGCTTTTGATGACTTCACCGGAGCACTCACTAAAATTCATCAAATTGGCACTGTGAGAGAGTATCACACATAATTTGAGAAACTAGCCAACCACATAGAAGGATTGTCTTATGACTTCTATAGGAGTTGTTTTATCAGTGGTCTTAAGGATGAAATCCATCCAGAGGTCAAAATGTTCTGTCCTAACACAATGATGGAAGCCCTGGGGTTGGCTAAGTTGGCAGAAGACAAGATTTCTACCCAATTGTTGGCTTAAACTGACCCAGAGATTTCCAATTAGACCCACGTTCTTTGCGGTTCTCCCTTTGACCAACAAAACCCCTTCACACCGGCCCTTTCAGCAACAACCTACGAGCAGGTTGAGGTCTCACCCGAGGTGTATCTTATGGGGTACTGTGGAATCAGGTTTCCACAGTAAATGATGAGTTGTTTATATGAACAAGCTGCGCAGTGCAGGACAGAAGGAGTGCACTGCAGGGCAAAGGGATGCGGTACGCAGGAGGATCTACGCTGCGAGCAGTACTGCGCGGTGGAGGCAACACTGCGGGCCTCACTAAGGGTTTCTTACTGCTGCGGATCTTCTACTCGAAATGCGAATCACCCACACTTATCCTCTACTTGGAAGATCCCAGAAACGTTCGTTCAAGAACTTGGGTTATTACAATGTGAACTGAAATGATAGACATGACTAACTATGCCGCGTTCCTTCACTGTGTTTAAGAAAGTATTAAGATTAAATGACTGATTCACGATCTTAACATATAATTAAAATGTTCGCCATTCATCTGTTCACATGGAACTTAGCATATCATTCCCAAACTTTGCCTATTGGTAAATGCATATCAAAGTTCTCCTATTACAACATGCAAGGAAACATTCAAACATTCATTCTACAGATAGATAGTCATCCATTCATAAACATCATCACATAACACAGGATTTAATGTGGTTCACTTCCTCGGATGGAAAGCTACGTCCACAAGAACGGTTGGTAATATATTTCTTTCAAAAGGGATGGGGAAATCGTTCTTAGTCTGCGCACTCAACTGTAGACTCTCCTTTCTCTCGGCCAGGTCTATGCGCACACAGCTGCAGAGCCTTTACAATATTCTCAGCTTAGAGAGATTTTACAATACAAAAAGGTTATCTCAATATTACTCTAATAACTAGCATCTAGTATCCAAAATAGAGCAACCCCCATCCCATACAAAAGTGTCTTCTTAAATAGATCATGCCCGAAGGTCATGTCTGTACAATGTTGAAGAACTAAAACCCAAAACTTTAAGGGTTTCCAAAATTGAGTCGGTTTTCCAAACTGGCTTGCTGGCTCTTGGTAGCATCTGCTTGATCATGGCGAATCTCCACATCCTCATTCTGTCGCTATCAGACTTCCTGTCGCACGCATGCCTACAGGATGCTTCTGCCAAACCATTTCTCTCTAACGATTTTACCTTCTAAGTGTGTCAAAAGTCGCTTTCCTTAACAACCCATGCGTGGCCGCCTTCCTGTTTTTCCTATGTCTGTCGCTCGGCAATCCTGGAATATATTTCCAAAAATGGCTGCTACCAGTCTAGCCAGTAGCTACACTTGATACTTTTCCAGCACACCACTTTGTTGTATCCACGTGGCCTCCTAACTCCACAGCACTACTTTGGCACAGTACTGGTCTTTGCATCATGGCCAAAACTTCGATGTTGCACGCAACTCCACAGTCTGGTGAAAAGTTGGATGCTGCGCGCAACTTCGCAGCATCCTCAATACTTAGCCAAAATTGTATTTCTGAGCTGTGTTCAGCTCATCTTTCCCTAATTTCCTCAAAAGGGTGCTTCCACAACTTTATCTCAACCTAGGCCCAACATGCCCCTAACAATTACATGTGGCTCATCCCCGAGCCACTGATTGTTTTAGCTATCTCACTCTGCGCCACGACCGGTGGAACAAACTTGGCTGCGAACTCATCATATGTACCACACAGCTACACCACTACTTCTCTTGTATCGTGCTCAACCTGTTTAATTGTCTCAAGCAGTGTTGGAGTTATTTCTTGTCCAATTTGGTCTTGTACATGCTCCCGGTTATCGTATAGTTCTACTAACTTATCTTCAATCTGCTACGATACCGCCATGGCATTCTTTAGGAGCTGCTGTGACTGATTATCCATATCAGTCTCTTTTTGTCGTAATTCCTGTACTTCTTTCATTAAGCCGGATATCTCCTTGTATCTCGGTAGCCTCTCTCTGGGTGGAAGACCTTTAACCTCTGCGTTCAACCTGTCTAGCGCGGTCTGTTTTTCTTCTACCGCGGTTTTAACCTGCAACAACCCTTGATCCTCTTCAAGGGTCATGATTTCCTATGAAACCTTCTCCAGGAGCAATTGGCACTTAGCCATCTCACTTGTAAAGCTTTTCGAGGTGACACTCACTGCTTGCTCTCTGACTTGTTGTTCTATTAATGGCGCCTACTTATTCAGCTTATCCTTCAATGTGGCAATATCGGCCTCATGATAAACCTCTTTATCCTGCATCTCCAACTGCAAGGATCTCACCTTATCTCTAATCCTCAGAACTGTGTCTGCAGGATCATCCTGGATTTCTATGCCTTTAATATTCTTCGCCACATTGGATATGGCAGTCTCCAAATTTTGTCGGCAGTCTAGTTCGTTCCGTAGCTGCATTTCTACATGCAGCTGAATTTGCCTGTTTGCTGCGGTGAGCTCTGCTTGTGACTTCATCGATTCAACTATTTGTTCATGCATCTCCTCAATGATCTACGTGTGGATGAAGTGCAATCCTAGTAATGGGATTTTGGCTAAGTCGAGCTCTACCCTCTCGACTCCCTTTGTGTCCAAGACAACTTGTTCTGCCATCGGCAATGCAACAGCCAATGCGTCCACATGAAAAATTCTAGTCTTCGATGGCAACGTTATTGCTAGCTGTTGGCTTCCTTGTTGCGAGGTCTAGACATCATCCATTTTCTTCATTAGGCCTTGCATTGCGAGCCACGTCTTGTGTAGGTCATCCTGGATGACCATGTCCTTCTTTTCTTTAGCCGCCATAAGCTCCTTCATCTACTCTAAGAGTGTTTCGGATATCATCTCATAGTCATCATCATTGAGGACTGCCTTCGATTGAATCTTTGTGGCCTTCACCTTTTTCCTCGACTTTGGCTTCTCCAAAATATCAGCTTCTTTTCGCTTCCCTGTTTCTTCAATGATTGGGCATGAGAGCGAGATGGACACATCTTCTGTTGAGTCTGTCTCTATGTCCATAACCTCTACGCAGAACTCTGGTGGCCAATCTTTCATGAGGTCCTCAATGTCCTGCTCATACATGATGTAGTTCCCTAGGAACCACTCTAGTTTCTTCGTTTGTGCTTTCGGCGATATGAAGATACATTTCATATCCGCCACAAAGTCGATGATGCGGATATACTTCTCCATGACCTGCTTTGTAATGCGGGGTGTCTTCATGATTGCATCGTGCAGTTGAATATAGTACTAGTAAAAGACTTCTGCTGTTGCATGCTGGCGCTCTGCATTTGTGTTTGCCTAAAGGTTGACGAACTTAAACCTTCTAGGATCCTTGGTGTCCATAATGAAACCCGCATAATCTCGCGGCTCCTTTCATCCACACAAAGCAATCAGGACGATGAGCCAGGTGAAATGGAACTGGCCGCCATTCACCTGTGTGTCGTTGAGTTCTTCAAGGAACCCATTCAATAGAAAATGACACCAATTAAAGTTGTTTCCTTCGGCCGCTACGACACCAAGGAGTATTGCGCCCGCAGGCACCTCCGAAGGCCTAGCTGTTTTGAGTATCTTGCCTGCGAGCAACTGTGTTACAAATCTTGTTGCTCTGTCCTCTATATCTTCTGTCAGGAAACCTCTTTTTTCCTTCACCACCGGATGGGTTTTCTTCATCTTCCCAACAACCTCTTTTTCTTTGCTCTTCCCCTAGAAGAATTGCTTAGGATCCTTACCGCGCTTGCTTATCCCGGTGATGCAGTGGATCAAATAGATGTTAATATCAATGTTCCTATCCAGCCATAGATAACCTTGGTGGATTTGTGCCATGAGTGTGCGAACCATGATATTAAGTTCTGGAGAACGGTCAAAATGTGGCAATCTCAGCAAGTTCAGTAGCCCCGACTGAATGACAGGTGCTAGCCAACTGTAAGCTACCAAGTTCAGAGTTCCCTTGGCATCCCTTTTCCAGCACATATACTGGTCTAGTTGAAAATCTGGGTATTTGGGAACATCTGGCTCGTCTTTCTTCATTCCCAAGAGGTCATAATCCTATCATTTACAATTTGCTATCTTTCCCCGTAGATTCTTAGAAGTGTTTACATGCTTTGAGATAGGTGACAGCGGGATGTCGTATCTCACATTTTTGGACAATTTAAACACAGGGGCATTTAGTGCCCATGGGGAGATATATTCAAGTGTCATCTTCAAGCGTTCTGTTTGAAAGACTGGTGATTTCTGTGTCGAGGATCCCATCTTTATGATGTTGGATCGAGGTGCAGTTACGACTTTTCCTTTATCTTTTTCTTTTTCCTTCATCGTCGGATTAATTCTTGGTGATCTACGGGATCCTTCACCTTGTTCTACGGATACCTTCTTAACTGGAGTTTTCATTAACTGCTGAATCCCTCCATGCTGAAAGATCCTCAATGCTTCTTCAATGGTCAGTTCTTCATCTCGATAGGAAAGTTCGAACATTCACTAATGAGGTAGTGGCAAAGGCAGACAGAATATAGATGGCTACTAGCTCAGAGAGGTTAATCACAAGAAAATTCTAAGTGCTCGGTAACGCCCACGAGTCTCCCAACGGTGTTATTTATAGGCGCAACAGACCCTCTCCTGCGCCCTTCAACGGCTAGATAAGCAATTAATGTGGTGTCCGTTGGCGAATTTGAGCGGATCCTTTGGTCTTTTCTGTTGTCAGTGTGCTCAGAACGGCTATCTTCTCTTTAAATGCTAAAGCGGTTGATGCAATGGTCATCTAACGGCTATTTTTTCTGAAAATCCATGCAACGGCTATTTTTGTCTGAGTGTTGCGTCGAACTGCGCGATAAGCCATTTGCAACCCTGCACGGCTACTTCGCAGCTCCAAAAATTTACAACTGCGCGGCTTCCACTATATATATATATATATATTTTTTCACGCATCTTCAACAGTGTTGCACGGTGCATAGATCATTCTTCTTATCATACCTTCTTCCTTTTATCATACATGTACAGACTCCTTTACATTTCTAGTGTCCACTTTCAACTGTACTTGACACTTAGAACTTCCTTCCTTTCTTCGTTATTCAGTGTTCTGCGAAGCAGTGCTATCATGGTATAGCTTTAGCCTGCTTCCATTTATCAAAGTTGGCAAGGTATCACCAGCTAAATTGGCTAACTGGACTACACCAGTGTTAGTAACATGTATCACAGTATATGGTCCAAGCCAATACATCTTAAATTTACCAGGCAATTTCATGAATTTGCTATCATACAGGAGGACTAGATCACCTAGCTTAAAACACTTGTTCTTTATATGGCGATCATACCATGCTTTCTTGCGGTCCTTCTGATCTTGCTGGTGGAATCCTACAATGAAGCGATCTTCCTCCAAGCCCAATAAGTGTAGCAATCTTTCTTTTAGAGCTTATCAATCTACCATCCCTGTGAATGTAGTGATTCTCAAACTAGGGACAATATATTCCACAGTCATTATAGCCTCCTGCCCATAAACCAACCGAAAGGGTGTCTATCCTATCAATTTCTTGCATGTGGTCCTGTATGCCCATAGCAAAGATGAGACGCGCAGGTCCCAATCATCTCTATTTACATTGCACACCTTAGTGAGTGCGTTCTCCAATATTTTATTCAAAGCCTCTATAGTACCATTCACCTGTGGACGATATGGAGTACTGCGCTGATGACGAATGTGGAATTCCTCTGTAAGCGCCTCAATCGTCTTGTTCAAAAAGTGAGTACCTTGGTCACTCATCAAAATATTCGAATAGACAAATCTAGTGAGTATTTCTTCAAAAATAAACTGCGCAGCAGTCCTTAGCGGGTTTTGCTTTCGTCCATCTGGTGAGGTAATCCGTAGCAGTAATAATATACCTTGAACCTGTTCTTTTTCCTGGTGGGTTTATGGGACCCACAAGTCTATTTCCCATTTTTCAAATGGTTGCAGTGTCAACTATGGATTCAATGGCATCTCATCTCGGCGTGATTGTTTTCCTATCCTCTGACAAACATCACAGTTCCTGCAATGTTCTTTGGCATCTTTATGGAGCGTAGGCCACCATATCCCTATGCGCAATATCTTCTGCGCAGTAGCCCTTCCTGCATAGTGACCTCCCGCGATTCCTGAGTGTGCTTCGGCTAGAATAAATGGCTTCTCATGATTGAGTACGCACCTGCGCAGGACTTCATCCGGCCCAAGTTTGTATAACTGTCCTGCAATTATAGTGAATTCCGCGGTGCACACAACTAAATTTTTTTTCTGCTAGACCGAGAATTCTTGGGGTGCCAGCCCTGTGGTTAGGAAGTCAATGATATCCTTGTAATAATCATCGGAAACCTATATACTAAATAACTATGCATCAGGTAGACTATCTTCAATATTCGTCGGCTCCTCTCCTGACTCGATCCTTGACAGATGATCAGGTCCCAAGTTCAATCTACCTGGCTTGACAATAATTTCAAAGTCATATTCCTGGAACAGCAATAGCCATCGGCATATGTGTCCCCCTAACACTGGCTTGTTGACCAAATATTTCAACGTAGAATGGTCAGTAAACATAAGGAAGTGCAATCCCAGCAAGTAGTGTCTAAATTTCTGTAGGGCATATACCATCATAAGGCCTTCCCTCTCAGTAGTAGTATAGTTCTTCTCTGTTGTTGAAATCTTTCTGCTAGAAAATGCAATAGGGTGGTCAATACCTCCCTCTCCTGGCTGAGCTAACACGATCCCCAGGGCAATACATGGTGCGTCAACATGGACATCGAATGGCTTCGTCCAGTTTGGAAAGACTAGAATAGGCGTAGTGACCATCTTTTCTTTTAATGTGTCAAAATCCTGTTCGCATTCTGCGTTCCAAATGAACGGTGCGTCTTTCTTCAGCAACTTTTCCATTGCTGGGGTTATCTGTGCATAACCCTTTATAAATTTCCTGTAATATCCAGTATGGACTAATGTAGATTGCAACATCTTGACTGAATTTGGTGTTGGTAAGTTTGCAATAACTGCAATATTCGTAGGGTTTACCATCAATCCTTGCTTACAGACAATATGGCCAAGTAAAATTCCATAGGGCACACAGAAAATACACTTTTTCAAATTCAAGGATATTTGATGCTGTCGACACTTCTCGAGCATCATGCGGAGATTCACGCAATGATTTTTCAATAAACCAATTACAGTCCAATCATCAAAATACGCTTCTAAAAACATGTGCATAAAATCTTTAAATGCTGCGACAACAACTCTAGAGAATATGGCAGGTGCGTTCTTCAACCCAAAAGGCTAGACGGTGTACTAGAATGACCCCCATTCTGTAGCAAATGTCGTCTTATGCCTATCCACAGGATCAATCCTGATCTGATGGTAACCAGAGAAACCATCAGTGAAAGAATATGCCTCATTTCCTCCAACGTTATCAAGCACTTTGTCTATGAATGGAGTAGGAAACGGGTAGTGCATGGAAGCATCGTTCAGCTTTCTGAGATCCGCACAAATCCTGATCTCGCCTTTCGCTTTCTTGTATTGAACAACCATGGGGCTAATCCATTCGGATTCTTCAACTGGTTCAATGATTCTGGCTTCTAGCATCTTATCCAGTTCTGCGCGGACTTTTTCCTTGTAGCGCGGATTCAATCTGTATGGCCACTGCTTGACAGGCTTAGCACCTGGTTTTAAAGGTATTTTCATGACCCCTAGGTCTCCCAAAATTCCTTTCATCTCTGTAAATTTTGTTGGAAACAATTCCTGATACTCATGTAAGGTATCTGTGATCTTTGCAATAGTCTAATCATCCCAATAATCTCCTATTGATGTGAACTTCGGCTCTTTATCTGTGCCAATGCTCACTTTTTTGTGTTTTTACTGGTCCATTCATATCTGGGATTTCCAACGGAGGTCCTTCTACCTCATGCACTCCTTCTGACTCTAGCATATCTATGTTGCATGGGTCCTCCTCATCGTCTTCATTTGTTCATTGGTATCTTTAGCTAAGTTGTAACACTTGATAAAGTGCTCTTCATGTTCCTTCCATTCTGACTGTAGGTGCGCAGGAACACACTCTGTCCCAAAAAACTCCTGCAATTTTATGTTTTGATGAGGACAGTCATCCTGGAATATGCGCTTCTTGATTAGCTGTAATGCTTCATGGATTAATGGATTCTTGTCTTCAAAACTGAAGTCCTTCCGGAAGTTCGCAGCGAGCATCTCCCAATCAATGAGTTCACTACGCAGCTCCAGGTCGAGGTACCATTTTTCTGGGATACTCGCATCCAATGTATGTACAAATAAATGTACCCATTCTGTAAGTGGTCTTTCCACCCATGCCTTTGAACAGACTTCAATATGCTGATTAGGGTCTGTCTGTCCATTATACTTTTCAAAGGGTAAAGTAACCTTTTCAGCGAACCGGATCTGCATCTTATTTTTTCATTGATCCCAAGTGGTCAATGTTTTCTTATGTGCATTCTACCATCTGGAAGGTGTATCGCGCAATGCTATATCTAAAGCTGGAAATCTATGCCCATATGGTACAGCTACAGTATATTCCCTTATGAAATTGTAAACATTAGCAGAACCATCATATGTGGGAATAGGACTCACCTCTTTTCCGATCCAGTGCAGTGATTTCATAACTTGCGCATATCTTCTTGATGATACTTCATGCATGCGGATTTGCCAATTCTCCAATCCTGTATCTGAGTCAGAGATACAAGAAGTGTCACAACACTAGCTGAGCATACCGTCCGCAGTAGGATTAATGTAGTCTTCCTTGTTCGCAGTCAGCTGGTATAGTCGGTCTAAATCTTGAGCTTGGGATTCCTCCTGAATCGGCTCACTATATCTATCACCATCTTTAGGATCCAATGGTGCGATGACCCTAAGATGCTTCCCTTCAAAGATCATCTTCTTTGTCTTCAAGTTTATGATAACCAAGTTATCCATAGCCCAATCAATTCCCAATATTGCTAGAAAAGGTTGACTATAATCCACAATTTCAATAACCTCAAAGTCTGCATGACTCTATACTCCGTCGATGTCAACTACTACATTAGCTAAGTGGCCAAAAGGTATGACCTTCTCCTGATTAGCCATTCATAACTGGATAGGTGACCAAAGCAACTTTGGTTGACCCATCTGCTGCCATGTCTACTTAGTCAAGACATTCACTTCTGATCCCAGATCAAGGATGACTTCATCCATTTCAAAATCTCCTATCTGCGCAGTAAGCCTCATCTCTCGGCCTGTTATTTTGTGCTTCCTTATATGATGTACAATGCTATCTGGAGTCTCTGTTGCAATCTGAGGTTCATACTGGCTGATGAGCTTCTGGAGCTCTAGTATGGCTTTTTTGCTTTTTAGTAACTTCATGCAGCTTCGCAAGAACTGCGCAACAGAAGTATGGACATCTGTCACAGTGCTTGTTTTGTCATAAGGAGCCGGCATGTCTTCAACATGCAGTGTTTCACTGCGCAGCGAGATCCTTGATGACTTATTTGTTGGTTCTCTAAAGGTATCTCGCGCGTCAATGAAGATCTCCTTGTTATTTTGTAAGTTAAGAGGGGGCGCTTTTCCTGGAGCTTTCCTTATCCATACTATTTCAAGGGGATCCTTCTTCGTATGTGCCTCTCCTGATGTTGAAGCTTCCACTCCTTTGTCGCGGCCTGTCTCAGTGCCACTGCACGTGACCACATTAATGCTTGGATCCACTGGTCTATTTTCTACTGCGATCCACTGGACATTTGGATTCGGAGCCTCTGTTCGTATTCTCTTCTGCATTTCCACCTCTAATACTGGGCAATCTTCAATGACATGCTCAGACGATTTACAATAATTGCATGTAGTGCATGGGTTAACACAATCTCTAGATATGTGCCTGAGTTGGCCACAGTTATAACAAATGACTTGGCCACGGCCTCTTCCCTGTGTTGGACCAGCATTTCTTCCTCTACCGCGGTATCCACCACCACGACCTATGTATCCTCCTTGGTCATATTGTGCATTTTCTTGTTTTGGTTGGGTATCTTCTTGTACGTGGTACAAGCCAACGCCTCGCATTGAGTCCATATCCCTTTTTCTTTCATTCATTAATTCATATGCGCGATAGTTGGATTCATCATGTCCAATTGATTTACAGAAATTGCAGTATAAATTCTTAGGAGTTTTCACATATTTCTGGATGAGGTAACAGTCTTCAGGTCTATGTCCGGTGGTTCTGCAAATTTCACACCATGGGGCCTGATTCTAATTTAATGGGTTAGGTGCACCATTGTTAAGATAGTTGCGGAATAGAGGGCAATGCTCGCGGTCATGAACTTCTCCTTTACAACATGTACACCATACCTCCTGTCTAGGTTCATATCTTTGTTCTTTACCATTTTTCATACTTTGCAATTCAAGTGTCAGGGTGGTCAGCTGGTTCTGGATTTGAGACATCCCAGGACTAGTATCACCAATCGGTGAAGCTTCCAGCTTCATTGCAATTTCCAAGGCCTCTTCCTGGGATAGAACCTTCTACTGCATCAATGGTAATCTGATATGAGGTAACAACGCAGCAATGAACCATTCTTTATGCTGTTCTGGTGGTATAACAAAACTTACTTGGTCTAGTAAGGTCTTAAATTTCTAATCAAATTCCCAGATCGTTTCAGTTGTTCTCTGCTTTATTTCCTTCAGCTCAGTTATACACTGAGACTCAGACTTAGGTTTCTTGAACTCTGCCACCAGCGCGGCTTTAATTTTTGCGAGGGTTCTCGGCTGTACAGTAGAGTATTTCATAAACCAATGTAGTGCTCTATCCCTGAAAGTGGTGATGAGTTGTGCATGCTTCACGGCATCATCCTGGATTTGTCTTACACTCCATACGACTTCAGAAAGGAACCAATGCTGATCAGGGTCTTCTAGGCCAATTCCTCTGAATATTGGTAGTTTCATATTAGTGTTTTCCATTGTGCTACTAGGTGGTGGAGTGCTGGGATTAGTGCACGACTGGTGTAAAGGGATCTGTGCAGTAAATACAAATGGGACTATCGGGAGAGATGGCCTAGGATGAGTCTTCTGCGGAGTGGGCTGCGTAGCGGGTGGGTTATGCGATAAGGGTGGCACGGTTTGTGTAGCCGGTAGATTCTCAGGGGTAAATGGTTGTGCAACTTCGCTATCAAGATCGTAGGGGATCTCAATATCTATATGAAGTTTAGGGCCATCCAGATTCTTATTAATTTTATATCTCTTACCACTTCTAAGAGTATGTGTTTCTTCATCAGAATCAATATATGTACTGTTTATGATGACAAAATTCAAGAATATTACTGCATTCTTAGAACACATTTCTCAGCTAACAACATCTTAATTTATAGACTGAGATTGTTCAAAAACTTAGCTTGGAATCCTCCGAAAAAGTGTGCTTCTGCTTGGCTGTAGGATTTGAGTGTGTCTACAGCAAATTCTGTTACAAAGCCTTCTAGCATATGATCGACCCAATAATCAACTACGCGTGACAACGAGATGTCTAACGCTTTAAGCTGTGCTGTGAGCTTGGGGGTCCACTCTGTAGGAACTCCTCCTTGGACAAAGTTTTTCTTCTCTGCGAGTTGCGAGATCCACGCATGCAGCTTCTTTGGAAACGATGCCCAAAATATCTCGTGCATGTCGTCCAACAGATATCTATCCGACCACTGTGTGTCGCTTAGACATGGATGTCTATTTTCTTGTCTATTAAAATCTCTTATGGTCTTATCCCACCACACTTGCATTTCTGTCTTTTTGGGATGCCAATAGTCAGATACTTCGGGGAACTAATATTCTTCTTCACACATCATGATTGCAACTCATCATGGATTCTAGCACGGCAACAGAACCATTTGTTGGCTTAAACTGACCCAGAGGTTTCAATTAGACCCAGGTTCTTTTCAGTTCTCCCTTTGACCAACAAAACCCCTTCGCACCAGCCCTTTCGGCAACAACCTGTGAGTAGGTTGAGGTCTCACTTGAGGTGTATCTTATGGGGTACTGCGGAATCAGGTTTCCACATTAAATGATGAGTTGTTTATATGAACAAGTTGCGCAGCGTAGGACAGAAGGAGTGCACTGTGGGGCAAAGTGATGCCGTACACGACAGAATCTACGCTGCGAGCAGTACTGCGCGGTGGAGGAAACACTGCGAGCCTCGCTAAGGGTTTCTTACTACTGTGGATCTTCTACTGAAAATGCAAATCACCCACACTTATCCTCTACTTGGAAGATCTCAGAAACGTTAAGGCACTGAAATGAATATCATTCATCCATTCCTTCAGGTACTTACTGGTTATCTTTCTAGCATTCGTTCAAGAACTTGGGTTATTACAACGTGAACTGAAATGATAGACATGACTAATTCTGCCGCATTCCTTCACTGTGTTTAAGAAAGTATTAAGCTTAAATGACTGATTCGCGATCTTAACATATAATTAAAATGTTCGCCATTCATTTTTCCACGTTGAAATTAGCAAATCATTCCCAAACATCGCCTATTGGTAAATGCATATCAAAGTTCTCCTATTATAGCATGCAAGGAGACATTCAAACATTCATTCTACAGATAGACACTCATCCATTAATAAACATCATCACATAACACAGGATTTAACGTGGTTCACTTCCCCGGATGAAAAGGTGCATCCACAAGAACGGTTGGTAATATATTTCTTTCAAAAGGGATGGGGCAACTGTTCTTAGTCTGCGCACTCAGCTGCAAACTCTCCTTTCTCTCGGCTAGGTCTCTGTGCAGACAGCTGTAGAGCCTTTACAATATTCTCAGCTCAGAGAGATTTTACAATACAAAAAGGTTATGTCAATATTACTCTAATAACTATCATCTAGTATCCAAAATAGAGCAACCCCCATCCCATACAAAAGTGTCTTCTTAAATAGATCATGCCCAAAGGTCATGTCTGTACAATGTCGAAGACCTAAAACCCAAAACCTTAAGGGTTTCCAAAACTGCATCGGTTTTCCAAACCGGCTTGCTAGCTCCTGGTAGCGTCTGCATGATCATGGCGGATCTCCACGTCCTCATTCTGTCTCTATCGGCCTTTCTATCGCACGAGTGCCTACAGGCTGCTTCTGCTGAATCGTTTCTCTCTAACGGTTTTACCTTCTAAGCGTGCCAAACATCGCTTTCCTTAACAACCCACGCATGGCTGCCTTCCTGTTTTGCCTATGTCTATGGCTTGGAAATCCTAGAATATCTTTCCAAAAATGGCTGCTACCGGTCTAGCGAGTAGCTACACTTGATACTTGTCCAGCACATCGCTTTACTAGCTCCACGTGGCCTCCTAACTCTGCAGCACTGCTTCGGCGCAGTACTGGTCTTCGCATCACAGCCAAAACTTTGATGCTATGTGCAACTCTGCAGTTTGGTCAAAAGTTGGATGCTACGCGCAACTTCGCAGCATCCTCAATACTTAGCCAAAATTGTATTTCTGAGCTACGCTCAACTCAGCTTTCCTTGCTTGCCTTAAAAAGGTGCTTCCACAACTTTATCTCAACCTAGGCCCAACACCAACAACGCTCCAAACCCACTTTTGTTCCCTTCTGAAATATGGGTTCTCAACGACCTCCCATCCCATCAACTCCTCGACCAACTCCTATCAAGCATTTGTCAGAAACAGAGATGCAGGAACATAGAGAAAAAGGGCTTTGTTATAATTGTGATGAAAAATTCACTTGGGGACATAGATGTGTTCAACAAAATCTCTACCTCTTGGATATGGATTCTTCGCCCGCCTCTGAAGTTGGTGAAGAAGCTCCAGATACACCGGATGATCAGGTCAACATTCAGGAGCCACCTGTTGAATTCCCTTCTTAGGAAGACCACCCAGAGATATCTCTCCATGCTTTATCTGGTGTCACCACCCCCCAAACCATGCAGGTCAGGGGTTACTACAAGAAGCTTCCTCTTACAATACTCATTGATTCTGGTAGCACTCATAACTTCATTGACCCTCAGATCGCCAAACATGCCTATTGTTTTGTCCATCCTTGCTCCAACTTTGAAGTCATGGTTGCCAATGGGGGAACCTTAACTTGAAAGGGAAAGTGTCACAATGTGCGTATCTCTCTGGAATATTATAACTGGTGCTTTGACATGTTTTCCTTATTTTTAGGCGGATGTGATGTGATTTTGGGTGTTCAATGGTTACGCACACTTGGCCCCATCTTATGGGATTTTGTTGAACTTTGGATGCAGTTTTCAGTCAATGGGACACAACAAAAAATTATGGGCTTACAACTAGGGTCTCTCTGCATCATCAGTTCACATCGCCTGGAAAAGATCCTTAAGAAGAATTCACATGGTGTCATCGCTCAGCTCCATTCCATCCAGATGCAACCACCAACGGTCTCCACTACTTCCTTGGATAGATATGCAGGTGTCTTTGTTGCACTAGTGGGATTTCCACCTTCAAGAGACCTTTCCAGTAAGCATTTAGTTGCATCTACATCTTAGCAGGAAATGATGGCTATTTTTCCTACAGTACAGAACTGGCGGCCATCTATCACATCCCCACTTTGACCCTTGCAATATTTTGGGTTATAATGTAAATATTCTATGCATATTATGTATGATTCCTAGCATGGAGCTCAAGGCCAAGGCCCTGCTACCTAGAAGAGGAAAGTATTTGAAATTATGCTACCCATGTGCTAGTGAACCATGGGAATTGTAAATATACATCTTAATATAAATGCCCACAACTAGCTATGCAATGCAACAAGAGATGGGGGCATGATGTTACAAGGAAATTGGGAGAGAAATATTCAAACCCTTGAGCCAATCAAGTCAAGCCAAGTTTCAATGAGAGAACCCATGAACCCTCAACTACCCATGTTGACTTTTGTACCCAACCATTCATTTCTCCTGAGAGTTGGTTGAGGTAGTTAATGCCTTGGGGAATGGAGAGGTATTGCTGTCCAAATTTGAGTCTGGGGAAGCCACCCTTCCTAGAGATTCGTGTTTGGTTTCTTGGGCAAGTAAAGGGCCACGAAATTGCTCCCCAAGCCATTATTCACCTATCATTTTCTCTCTCACAAGTTTGGACCTCCCTAGACATTTTCCTCCATTGATATCCTGTGTGTTCCTTCATTTTCCTAGCTCGGAAGGGCATTTTTTGTTGTGGCTAACAGTGGGAAACAAGGGGAAACGATTTGGGGTTTTATTGAGACCATTTTGGCCCACTGAATGCTCATACATCTGTGGGGAAAATCGTTTTTCTTCCCTGGGGTTGATTCCCTATTCCCACAGTCTTTTTTTGGTGTGTCTACGTTTTGGGGAAAACCCATAGACCCTATCTTTTGAAACCCATTGTTGAAATGTGTATCCATGCCCAGTTTTGAGTTGTTGTGTGTAAATGAATGTTGGGATTGAGATGGGTATCCATTACTTTGGGTTGGCATGTGCTTGAGGGCCCATTTTTCCTTGTAGATATCATGCCCAGCTCGAGGGTGGTCTTTGAGTGCTGAAAGAATATAGGCTGGGCAGAGACCTATGGTTGGGAGGAACATTGCAGCAACATAGCTAGTTGTTTGGGTCAATTGCACAACAAAGAAAAGTGTTTTCTATCTATGTGTTTTACCTCTACGGTGTTTAAATTAATGTCTGTTATTGATATATTGAGTGCATATGAAAACATGTGTGTGGATGAGTTTATTTCTGCTGTGCATATTTGTTTGATTTACATCTGCACACATTTGTTTTTAACTGTATGCATCTAATGAGTTGGTTGAGTGTTATGAAAAGCACCATAGATTGGCATCATGTTCCCTCCCTCGCCTTGGATGGATGGGTGGGTCGGTGACAGATGGTATCAGAGATGCTAGTTGCAGCATTGGGCCTTCATGGGATACCTATCACAGTTGCAGAGTTAAGTATGCTTCCTACTCAACACTGATAATTTTCAAATTTGCAAAAAAAATTCTAAGTGTCTATGAGTTTCTGCCAAAAAATGTGCTGGCGAATCTCGGCGAGTTGGCCCGAAACGGCGACAAAACTTGTTGAGTGGAGCCGACAAATTCGACAAAATTGGCTGAGTTGAGTCGACAGAGCTGCGGAATGCCCGGGGAAAGGAAGAACTCAACAAGTTGGTCCGCAATGACAGAAGAACTCAACGAGTTGGTCCGCAATGGCGGAAGGACTCAGCGAGTTGGTCCGAAAATTTTTTCTAAGTCTCTTTCGGCAGAAGAACTCGACAAGTTGGTCCGCAACGACGGAAGAACTCAGCGAGTTGATCCACAATGACGGAAGGACTCAGTGAGTTGGTCTGAAAATTTTTCTAAGTGTCTTTCGGCAGAAGAACTTGGCAAGTTGGTCCGCAACGGTGGAAGAGCTTAGCGATTTGGTCCACAATGGCGGAAGGACTCGGCGAGTTGGTCCGAAAATTTTTCTAAGTGTTTTCAGCGGCAGAACTCTGTAAGTTGGCCCGAAACTATGGCAGAACTTGACAAGTTGGCCTAAAACTACGGTAGAACTAGGCAAGCTGACCCAAAGCTGCGGAAAAACTCGGTGAGTTGATCTGCAACAGGTCAGAAGAACTCGGTGAGTTGCTCCGAAACAGGAAATTTTAGCTGTTTTTCAGGTGCTGAAAATGAAAAATTTTCCATGGAACTTATGTGCTAAATTGCGCGAAATCGAAGGATTTACAAAAAAAAAATGAGGGCACTACCCTCGACCCACCCTGCAGTGGCAGCCACAAGGGGGCAAGCCCCCTTGACCCCCATCATCCCCCGGAGACAGTCGTTGAAAGTGTGAAATGCATTCTCTATGCTTGGGATGAGAAGGAGGAATTGCATAGAAGGGTGTGGAGGCCTTATTAAGAGTAATTGGCTGTAATATGCATTGCGGAAGAGCAATGGGAGTGGTAAGGAAACATTAATAAGAGGGAAATTCCTCACCTTAAACTATTTCTGTTTATAGCATAAGAATTGCATATTTGGAAAAATATCAAGAATGAATGATTACACGTATGTATATGTTGAATTGCTAATTCATGAGAAGATCATAGCTAATAACTACTTGTATGCTTGGTAGGAAAGCCAAGAAAACGATTAGCTATGATGTGGAGGAGAGGAATTGGAAAGGGAGAATTCCTTAACTCCTCCATTGCTGTTATATTTATAATTCCTAAGTTTTATGTACTAAAAATTATGACATAGGGATGCTGAAAATGCAAGAGAATAATGCATATGAATTAGTGGGCATGATTAGAGAATTATTGCATGGTGCATATGGATTTCTTATGCATGAGCATGATGTTACATATGGGTAAAGGTAGTGAGGTTACACATGCAATAGCCCATTAATGGTATTGCTTGTGTTTGATCACCGGTAATGTTGTTGATAATGGTTGTATGAATCAAACCATAGAAGCATGATTGAAAATGTAAGAGATTAGATAGCTGAAATGAATATGCACTAGATGGAATATTGATAAACATTGCACAGTGCATGTAAAAATACTTGTGTATATATATGATATTGCATATTGGTATAATAGTGAGGTTTTGCATATGCAATGAGCCACTTAAAGATGATTATGGTGGTTGTTAAATAACTAGTCGTGTTTACAATGGTTATAGGACCAAAGACAACCGAAGCATGACTAAGGGCGTGGATGATGATTGTTGAATATGACCAACAACCTTATGAGGAAAGGATGGTGCAACAAATATGTGATCATGATGTTGGCAAAAGGACTGTGTATCCTTAGTAAGAGGCCAACTGATCAGGTAACATCAAGCGATGTTAATAACAACCATGCAGGTAATGGTTAATTATGCTTAATTGCATGAATGTTGAAAGAAGATTTGGCGAGATCCATTCAACTATGTTTAAACTATGTTGAATTATTTGCATGTGAAACTAAGTGCCTGAATGTGAGTGTTAACCTACCAAGTATGTTCAGGTGTAGGTAAATAAAGGCAAGGAGCCTTACACCCTATAGTTTCTTAGAAACCTCATTGCATTCATATGAAATTATATCATGCCATTTGTGTATGTTGGTTGTGAGTTTAACAACCAAATCAAGTGATGACTTATGGTCCTGTTGTAGTGTATGCCATATGAAATAGGCATGGTTAGGCCATAATATGCTTGAATGCATAGTATTCATGAATTAATGCAAGGTTGCATTGAGGGGATGTGCATATGTAGGTATGGGTGCACATGTTGAGATGCATTATGTGAATGCATGGTTGTGGTGTATGTTTCATTACATTTAGATAATAGACAAAGTGGTGAACCATTGTTAATACTGAGAGAATTTCATGAGCTGCTATGAATGCAGGAGAAAGATTGCATGAAGAAGGTAGACATGATGATGGGCTACCAGAGTGCTCTATGGAAGGACATAGATTGCATGGAATGTGAAGTAAAGAGTACTTACAATTTATTTAAATTGCATGGATAGTGTACCCATGTCTTGCAATTTTATTGATGATAACGATGCATATATACATATATACATATATTTCATTGCACCTCAAATGCTAACAGCTGAAGGTGTTTGAATTACTGAGTGTTATAATTCTGATATTACTTCAGTCACTGCGGAAACAATGAAATATTATATGCATAGAGACTTACAAAGCATTTGGCTGATTGAAGTTTCAGATTTCAGGTAGATTGTTTTGGGCATGGAAAATGTGGGTAATTCCATGATGAAGATGGAATATACCATGAGCAAGAGCCAAACAATATGAGAACAGACTCATGGCTAAGCAAATCAATTCCTGTATGGGACAGAATTTCAAATTCATACTTGAATTTAATTATTAATGCCATTGAATGATTATTGTTAAATGTTGCTGACTGTTTGGCTATTTTATAAATGTGCCAGGAAGACACATTACAAGAAGACCATGTGTGATGACCTGCAGAATCCAAACTCCATGGGAAGGACCCCATGCTTTGGAAATGGGTTTCGGGTGAAACACCATTGCATATTTTAAGGATGACATCCTAGTTGAGCTAAATGTTGGAAAACCATGAGAGTGAGATGGTAAAGTTATGCCAAGAAGGCATGTGTGGATTATGGAATGTGGAAAGATTGGGTTGGCAAACCAAAGAACTGTTGACTCAGAGAAGGGAGCCCCCATTCTTCGCAAATGAAGGAAAAGATACATCTGCAAAATGAATGAGTATTCTGTGACCCTAGATAAGAACATGCATGTCTAAATTATTAAGGTTAATATGCAGAGCATGCTCTACCTTATTTATATCATTTCAGACTACTTGAGTATGATTAGGGCCTACATGGCTCATATTAGAAAGGGGGTGCACACCTTTTCTGGTGCTGATTCATGATAGGGTTGTCAATATTGACTACACCCTAAGGGAATGGACGCATTCCTAGTGTTTCAATACTTGATAGTGAATCTTATGGAATGTGGTTACAGTTTTGAGAAGCAATACTGATAATCCTACTTATCCTTCTTGTGTTTTCAGCCTACACAGATGCCAATTGGTACTGCACATTAAGAGGCAAAGTGAAGAAGGGTACGTAGAAGGACTGTATAGGAATTGGTAACGTTTCTATGCTCACACTGAATAATACTGGAAGGAATGGACAAACCCAAGGAGTTGTGTAGTAAAAGGGGTATCATCCTTATGTGAGTGGGGCCATTCTAACTTGCAGACAATAAAGTCACCTATAAAGTTCCTAAAACGAACCATCGATTCGCACAAAAGAAGGAGTGACGTCCTTGTATGAATGAAGAGTTGATGTGTGTGTGAAGGGTTGTGGTGCGAGAAGGTGTGGTGGCATTGGTGAAGGCATAAAATCTCTATTGGGTCAGCAGTAGGAGGGGGGGCGCCAAGACTGAGTCAAAACGCTGAGATTCCTAAGACTCCATAGTAGATCCTTGACCTATAATGGTCAGTGGCGCAGTTTCCTTTTATTAGATGATGACCCAGACGAATGTGCTGGCTCGGCACTAGAGAGGGCCAACCAGGTATGGGACTAGTTGGGCACCACCAAATGCTTGGTAAACCTAGTCGGTGTGAAGGTGTACTAGTTAAGCATTAACTACATCAAATTCCATAGGCGATTCCAAGGCTTGCAGAGCGAAGAAGGACCCTGTGGACTAGAGGGGAAACATACAATACATATAAGTATTCATTTTCATTTATGTCTTGTTTGGAATAATGGAGATTTCAGGTATAATTATTCTAACAGCTAAGCTGATACACTATTGTTTCTTTGTTGGAAACCTTGGTCATTGCAGGAAAGAAAGACCCTGAAAGAACTATAAATTTCTGGTAAAATCTAGAGAGTAAATGAGTGGGTGATATAAATTATGGAGAAATCCAGGGAGTAACTGGTTGAACGCTATAAAGTTCTTGATAAGTCCATACAGTGACTAGTTGGGAATTAACTACTTGATATTGTAAAGCAACATGTATGCTAGCCCAACATTCCTTAATTAATTAATAAAACCAGTCGGAGCACTGGCCTAGCATATTGCTAAAGGAAATGATTGATAAACCGAGTCAGTGTACTAGCCTGGCATTTCCTATTCGAATGATTGAGGAGTAGCCTACATGCTGGCCCAACATTCATAATTGTATCCACGAGAAATCCAAGGTTCATAAAGCAAAGAAGTATCCCGTGGAATAAAGTAAAGACATCCAATACATATAAGTATTTGAATACCTTGCAGCTTCTTGCTTATAAATATACGCGTGTATATGATTTGGTTATGATTTCCTAAACTCTTGTTTAGAGATAAACCCTATGAAAATAAACTAAACATGTGAATTGATTCAATGTTTCAGTGTAGGTATTGTTGGAAGCAAGGACCAGGAAGGCATCATAGGGATGCAGATGGACATGTGACCATCGTAAAGAGCTCAGTATGGGCAGTAATGAAAGATGGTGCTAGTGGACATGAGTGGTTCATAGCAACCAAAGGTTCTATAGGCAACTATGGAGAAGGGTTCCTAATTGAAAATCCTTAGACATACCTTAGACACTAAGTGTCATAACCAAGAAAGGAAAATCAAAGCATTCACATTGAAGTGAAAGAGACTAAGGAGCATGAAACCACAACGATGGTGTAGCTCCACAATAGAACAAGACTAAGAGGGAGAAACTCCTACTCTTCTCTTTCCTTTCAATTGATGCATTTATAAAACAAAAGATTGTTGAGTGCATGTCATGGCTGAAAATAGATTGTGTTTAATTGCTTGAAATGAAGTGTGAATGCTAAAATAGTAAATTTCCTGTGAAAGGATGAACATGAATGAGTTCATGTGTATGTTGGGAAAGCATGAAAAGTGTGGAAGTCCCATGAATAAAGTGTGGACATTCCATGGCAATTGGGAAAATAATTGACTAATTTTAATGTTTATGTTATGCTTGTCCTAACCAAGAATTTCCATGATGAATTTCACAAGTAAGAAAGTGAAACAATTGGTTGCAACCAGCACAAGAAAGTGTTGCAAGTAAGAAAAGTGTGGTCAGTTGTTTTCATTGACCATGGAAGCAGACCGAGGGCTATTAGAGTTGGCTGAAAGTATTCTCCAAACAATTGCCAGGACCCAAGAAAATCTTGGAGAGATGCTCAAGCTACAGAGGCAACAAAATGAGATGAACCACAAGGTTTTGCAGGACTCTATTCATTTGCAAAAAGAGGTAAAAAGCATTATGGGAGAAATCAGTAAGGAAAAAGAAAGTGAATCAATGAAGAAGCATTCATCCAATCGGCCGATTAAGAAACGTTCCAAGTGGGAAGACTCAAAGGAAACTGAGCAGGAAAAGGTAAAGCCGCCAGTAAAATGTCGGGGGTGTGGAGGAAATCATTGCCTCCGTGACTGCCCAACAATGGAACATCAAGAGGGTAACCGCCATAAAGTTTCCAGACTTGTAGGTCAGCGGGAAGGTAAAGAAAGGGAAGTGATTGTTTTGGAACAATGCCCTCATGCAGAGCTAGAAGGTCCCATCCAGGAGGAGCAGTTTGTGAAGACCAAAGGACTTGGTCCCGAAAACCCAAGTAAAGAGTTAAATAAAGGACAAACCTACCACATTTTGTGAATTTTGGTCATGTATAAAGTGTGTATGTATTCCTAAGTAATTGGAACACTGAGGACGGTGTTATTCCAAGGGAGGGGATTGTCACGTCCCCACTTTGACCCTTGTAATATTTGGGTTATAATGTAAATATTGTATGCATATTATGTATGATTCCTACCATGGAGCTCAAGGCCAGGGCCCCGCTAGCAAACGATCGACCTAGAGGAGGCAAGTATTTGAAATTATTCTACCCATGTGCTAGTGAACCATGGGAATTGTAAATATACATCTTAATATAAATGCCCACGACTAGCTATGCAATGCAACAAGAGATGGGGCATGATGTTACAAGGAAATTGGGAGGGAAATATTCAAACCCTTGAGCTAATCAAATCAAGCCAAGTGTCAATGAGAGAACCCATGAACCCTCAACTACCCATGTTGACTTTTGTACCCAACCATTCATTTCTCCCAAGCGTTGGTTGAGGTAGTTAATGCCTTGGGGAATGGAGAGGTATGGCTATCCAAATTCGAGTATGGGAAAGCCACCCTTCCTAGAGATTCGTGTTTGGCTTCTTGGGCAAGTAAAGGGCCACAAAATTGCTCCCCAAGCCATTATTCACCTATCAATTGCTCTCTCATGAGTTTGGACCTCCCTGGACGTTTTCCTCCATTGATTTCCTGTGTGTTCCTTCATTTTCCTAGCTAGGAAGGGCATTTTTTGTTGTGTCTAACAATGGTTAGTAACAAGGGGAAACGATTTAGGGTTTTATTGAGGCCGTTTTGGCCCACTGAATGCTCATACATCTGTGGGGAAAATCGGTTTTCTTCCCCGAGGTTGATTCCCTCTTCCCACAGTCCGTTTTTGGTGTGTCTATGTTTTGGGGAAAACCCATAGACCCTATCTTGTGAAACCCATTGTTGAAATGTGTATCCATGCCCAGTTTTGAGTTGCTATGTGTAAATGAATGTTGGGATTGAGATGGGTATCCATTGCTTTGGATTGTGTTGTGCTTGCGGGCCCATTTTTCCTTGTATATATCATGCCCAGCTCAGGGGTGGTCTCTGAGTGCTGAAAGAATATAGGCTGGGAAGAAACCTATGGTTGGGAGGAATGTTGCAGTGACATAGCTAGTTGTTTGGGTCAATTACACAACAAAGATAAGTGTTTTCTATCTATGTTTTTTACCTCTGCAGTGTTTAAATTAATGATTGTTATTGATATATTGAGTGCATATGAAAACATGTGTGTGGATGAGTTTATTTCCACTGTGCATATTTGTTTGATTTACATATGCACACATTTGTTTTTAACTATATGCATCTAATGAGTTGGCTAAGTTTTATGAAAATCCCCATAGATTGGCATCATGTTCCCTCCCTCGCCTTATATGGATGGGTGGGTATGTGACACCATCCCTACTAGGAAATTATTTCTGCATCAAGATTGATCTCGAGAGTCGGGAACATTTACTGGAACAACGGGTCTCCTCACCAGCACACCAGAAATGGGTTATCCAACTCATGGTTTATGACTATGCGATCAATTACACGAAGGGTAAGGATAATATGGTGGCAGATGCTCCTTCTCACCAATTTGATGACCCAGTTTCTCTTACAGCTATTTCTCTACTTGTTCCAAATTGGTTGCAATTTGTTCAATAGGGCTATCTCTTCTATGAACTCCATGCTTCTTCATCGGCAGGGCACTCTGGGTTTCTCAAATCCTATGACTGGGAACAATGTAACTTCTTTTGGTAGGGACTGAAAATGAAAATTCACCAGATGGTGGTTGAGTGTGATACTTTCCAGGTCAACAAGGGTGAAACGACACTCCTTTCGGGACTGCTCGAACCCTTGTCCATCCCTACACATATGTGGACATCTATTTCTATGGATTTCCTAGAAGCACTCCAGTGGTACAATACCACATCTAAAAGGACACCATATGAAGTAGTTTATGGACAGGCACCGCTAGTTCTTCCTCCAGACACGCTCAGTAGCTCCCCAGTTCAGGCAATTGACTTGGTTGTTCGAAACTGTGATCAGATTCTTCTCATTCAGTAGGACAATGTTCACATGGAAAAAATTCGACTGAAACAACAAGCCGATCAACACTGTTCTGAGTGCACATTTCACACAGCTGATATGGTCCTTCTTCATCTACACCCTCTCAAGCAATTCTCCTTGAAACTCAAAAAGCATCAGTAGGCCGGAATGCAACTTGAGGATACTACAGGGGAACCACTCCTTCAGATTTTGCATCAATTTCCACATCTAAAGCTTTGAGGACAAAGCTTTTTCTAAGGGAGAGAGGATGTTAGGAACCCACGTCAACCCTTCTATTTACTTTGTTAGTATATTGTTTTTGGACGCATATGCTTTGTAAGTCGTCCCATAGTATTTGTTGATCCATAGTTTGTATTATTCTTGTGGGACGCATATGCTTTGTAAGTCGCCCCGTAGTAATTGTTGATCCATATTTTGTATTGGCCCATGGTTTGTATTGACACATGGTATTGACCAATGGTATTGGCGCCTAGACTTAGTATATAAGTTTGTGTTGAGACCAATGAAGGTACTATGAAGTTATTTGTATTGAGCTTGCTCAAAGGAGGTTGCCCCTTCAAAGTGGCCTACGATCAATATAAAAGTGATTCTGAGTTCTGTTATTTTTACTATTTCGTGTGTTTTCATTAATTAATTATTCCAAGTTCTTCACATTTACCTCTTGTAAATCTTGTTTCAACATCTTATTTTACTGCATCAAACGATCATTAATATGATTTACATGCTCATTCTGAAATTTGAATTGATCAACTTCTCTCTTTTGTTTATCTCTTTCAGAATCTTTCATAAAAACATATGAATCCTCATGAACTTCATCTGCAGCATTGTCCATATTGAAATTCATTTGTTTCTTTGAATATTCACCAGCTTCAGATTCATAAACAGCTTTCCCTTTAACATCATAGGTTAACGATGGTCTATTCTCCTCTAGGATTCGAAAGGAGTTTTACTTTTGACGGATGAGTGCGGCACTCTGTTCTGAATTTATGTAGCAGAATTCATGGCCTCATCCCAAATATTTGAATCCAAACCTTTTGACTCAAGCATACAAGTATCCATCTCTTTCACTGCTTGATTTTTCCTCTCTGCTACACCATTCTGCTGAGGTGTGTAGGGGACTGTTTGTTGGATTTGTATTCCATTGTCCGCACAAATTTGCAGTAGCTCAGTTTTGATATATTCTCCATCATTATCAGATCTAATATCTTTTATCTCGCTCCCAGTGGAAGTATCAACATAAGCCTTGAAATTCTTGAACCTTTCAAACACTTCTGATTTGTTCTTGATAAAGCAGACCCATGTGAACCTGGAATAGTCATCAATGAAAGTGAGAACATACCTTGAGCCATTCATGGAGGGATTTGGTACTGGAACACTGATATCACTACGAATTAGCCCCAAAATACAAGAATCCTTGCTATTTTTGTCACATACCCTCCCATCCATCCAAGGCAAGGAAGGGAACATGATGCCAATCTGTGGGGCTTTCACATAATCTCAGCCGACTCATTAGAAGCATATAAGTAAAACATTTGTGTGCAGATGCAAACAAATCAAATATGCACAATGGAATTAAACTATCCACACACATTACTCAGGCATATAGCATATCAACAGTCATCAAATTAATGCATTACAGAAGTAAATACGTAGACAGAAAAACACTTATCTTCATTGTGCAATTTCCCCAGACAATTGGCTATGTTGCTGCAACATTCCACCAAACCATAGACCAGTTGTGTTCATCAATCTCTCAACACAACTGCCACCCCCAAGCTGGTCATGATTCTTACAAGGAAAAGGGGGCATTTAGCTCATACACAACCAATTCACTAATTCCACTGAGCCAAGCCAGTCCACTTCTAGGTTTATCAGGCTACATTTGAACCCTGGAGGCTTACACTTAGACTCAAGCCAAAGAAATGGATTTACCAACAGGATGGCGATGGGTTTGGGCTTTCCCCAAATCGTTTCCATCTAAAAACGAGTTGTGGGATGGGGAAAAACATTCACAGGGAGGAAAACGTTTTCTCCCCAACTCTCTGAACATTTAGTAGCAAAAACAGTCTCTATGGAACCCTAATTCCATTCCCCTTCTTCCCCATTGGTATACAATACAAAAACGCCCTTCTCCCTGCTGAGGATCAAGGAAAACACATCAAAACATGGCTGGAAAATGCCCAAGTAGCTCCAAACTCGTGAGGGAGAGAGACTGCTTGATGGATAATGGCTTGGGGAGCAATTCATGGCTCTTTTCTTGCCCAAGAATCTAAACGCAATTTCCCATGTAGGGTGGCTTTCCCATACTCAAATTTGGACATCCATACCTCTCATTCCCCAAGGCCTTAACTACCTCAACCAACTCTTGGGAGAAATGAATGATTGGGTACAAAGATCAACATGGGTAGTTGAGGGTTTGATGTCTTAAATTTTCATAATTTACTTCAATTTGATCTAGGATCTTAACTGAGAGAACAACATGTACAGCAAATCTATAGCATATCAATCTTGGACGCAATAATGCAAGCACACAAGAGACACAGAGTTTACTTGGGGAAAACCATAAATGTGAAAAACCCCAATAACTTCCTCAGATATAGATAGAGCAATGATACAACCAGAATACAAGAGATAGTCTTCTCCTAGTAGTAGATCCTCCTCCTCCACAAGTGCGCCATTCTCCCAAGTGTGAGTGAGAGAATAGAATGTGTAAAATGAGAGAGACACACTCTTTATTTATACACTAACTTGACTTGACCTTTACTCAACTAGGTCAACCTCAACTTAACCACTTAACATAATGCTGACTGGGTCGACCCCCACTAGGGTGGTCTAATAACCCTTTGACCCACATGGTCGACCCCCAATAGGGTGTTCTAATAACCCTTTGACCCACATGACTTATACAGGGCTGACCCCAACAAGGTGGTGTAATAACCCATCAAGTATAAGTTACGACACTTACAATATAAATGACGACACTTCCGTATAGAGGAATAATAACATCTCTAAAGGAATACAATATACATATATGTGAAATACATTCCGAAGTTACATATTCATCAACACTCCCTCTTAACTAGGAAGGTATTTCTCGGCACAGGTCTTCTAGCACAAGTCATCTTCTCTGGATCAGCGTCACTGGATAATTGTCATCGAGTCATCATCATCGTCACTGCTGCTGCTATCTCAATCAATCTTTGAATCTACTCGTCATAGGAAGTTCTACAAAGCCAGTCCTTTTTTTCATACTGGATGTAGGCCCACCACCTGCAGGTCTTCATTATCTATGTGAACGGTTTGATAGAGGTGGCCTCTCAGGACTAATTTTATGTGTGGATGCAATACCGGAAAGAGTATCCCAGTAACATTTATGTGCCTAAGCACGACCGGCAAGATCTCCTGGGACTGATTACATGCATCTCCTCCACAATACCTTTAAAGAGCATCCCAGGAACATTTATGTGCCGCAGCACGACCAGCAAGATCTCTAAAGAGCATCCCAGGACTTATTACGAGCATACAACTCAACCTCTCGGATCTCCAGGACTGATTACATGTGGATAGACAAAACCTTTAAAGAGCATCCCAGGAACATTTATGTGCCACAACACGAAAGACAAGATCTCTAAAGAGCATCCCAGGACTAATTACGACCACACAGCTCAACCTCTCAGATCTCCAGGACTGATTACATGTCTCCGTAGTAATACCTCATCCCAGGACTGCTTACGAGCACACAGCTCAACCTATCGAATATCTGAGGACTGATTACATACTACATAGCAATACCGGAAAGAGTACCCCAGGAACATTTATGTGCCGCAGCACAACCGGCAAGATCTCCCAGGACTAATTACATGTTATTTGCACAACCTGCCACATATCATCTCTGACCTCCAAGAATCAACCTAATACTCATGATCCAACGGATCATCATCGCACGAGGCATCATCCTGATGCCCATGATCATACTGATCATCATCACTTGTACCATCTTGGTACATATCATCTCGAACAACATCCTGAAGCTCATCATCATGATCAACCTAATCATACAATGAATCCACCTGATGCACACCAAGTATCTACCTGATACATATCATCATACATGATCCACCTAATCATACAGTGTATCCACCTGATACAAATACATGATACATATCAACATACATAATCTACCTGATCATACAATGTATCCACCTGATACATATACATATACATGGTCCAAGCATCCAACATGATGCATATACAAATACATACAAATGATCCAACCGATCATATCCAACATCCAACATGATACGTACATACATATAAATGATCCAGTTGATCATATACAGCATCAACACGATGCGTACATACATACAAATATAAATGATCCAACTGATCATATCTAGCATCAACACGATGTGTACATACATACAAATATAAATGATCCAACTGATCATATCCAGCATCCAACATGATGCATATACAAAGCAGTTACTGGAGCATCGTCCTGATGCTCATCATCCAGCGCTTACATCCACATCCATGTGAAGGATCCTCCTTCCAACATGCTTGGAATGGCTTCAGCAAATGTGACCATCACTTCTTCCTTGAAGTGTCGTCGATCTGAAGAACACCAAGCCTCTCCCTGAAGTACTCGAACTTAACCCTAGCTAGTGCCTTCATCAGCACATCTGCAATTTGCTCATCCATCACAACATATAGGAGCTTCATGGCTCCTCTCTGCACCATATCCCTGATATAGTGATATTTAATCTCTATGTGTTTCGACCTGTCATGAAACGCTGGGTTCTCAGAAAAATTCACACAACTCTGGTTATCGCAAAATATACTAGTAGCATCCAATGGGAGATCAAATAACTCAGACAGTAGCTTTCGTATCCATACTGCCTCACAACTAGTTGAACAGACTGCAACATACTCTGCCTCAGCTGTACTCAGTGCTACGCAGGACTGCTTCCTGCTGAACCAAGAGATCACACCTGATCCCATATTGAAGCAGCACCCAGATGTGCTCTTCCTATCTGCAGCACTGCCTGCCCAATCTGAATCAACATAACCTTGCAAGTTAAACTTTTGATTCCTGTCATACTTGAGCCCATAGTCAACCGTACCCTTCAGGTACCTTAGAATATGATTTACAGCAACCAGGTGAACACTCCTCGGATCCGTTAGGAATTGGATCAATGTGTTCACTGCAAAGCAAATATCTAGTCTCATGTTCGTCAGGTACATCAAGGACCCAATCATCTGACAATACACAATGAAATCAACTAGATCAGATGAAGCATCACATAGAAGCTTCAGGTTTGATGCCATAGGTGTGGCCATAGCCTTGCAGTCCATCATCCCGAACCTCTTCAGGATATCTACTGCATACTTCCCTTTTCCAAGGAAGATTCCATCTACACTCTGCCACACCTCCATGCCAAAAACAAATAGTGCACCATCCCCAAGTTCTTCAACTCGAACTCAGCAGCAAGCTTCCACTGCATGTCAGCAATCAATCTATCTTCACCTGTGATAAATAGGTGATCCTCATACAAAAGTAGTGTCACCGGATTGCCTTCCTCAACCTTGTAGTAAAGGTTGGAATCCGCTTTACTCTTGGTAAAGCCCAAACTTTATAGAAAGTTGTCTACCATACAAAGTTCTGCACATATATGACTCCCTGTTGTTAAGATTTAATATGCTAAGACAGAAAATAGTAGCATTGCATTCTATTTCACAATAATAGCATATACAGGATCACTGAAGAAACAACAAGCACAGCATAAACAAAAGAGACACAAATTTATCCTGGGAAACCCTCATGGGGTAGAAAACCTAGTAAATCTTCCTCAATATAGATGAACAGCAATATACAAATATGTAACCCTAAGCATAAGCTCCTCCTTCTCCATAGCAGACCTCTCCTCCACAAGTGCGCCACTCTCAAGTGAGTGAGTGTGTGTAAAATGAGGAATACACCTCCTCTATTTATACACTACTCCGACTTTTCTTTTACCCAAAACATGTAGGGTCGTATTTAACCAATGGGTTAAATACCTTACTACAACTGACTGGGCTGACCCCTCTAGGGTGGTCTAATAACCCTTTGACCCACATAACACATACAGGGCCGACCCCCACTAGGGAAGTCTAATAACCCAAGTTAGCACATTCCAACGGAGGAATAAACATCTCCGGATATACAATAAGATCTTCACGGAGGAATGAAACATCTTCGGAATAATAAAGTACAAATATAATATTCTTTGAAGTTACAATATCCCAACACTCCCCCTTAACGAGAAGGATATTATAACAGCATCTTCACGAGCAAGGAGTCATCAACATCATACATGATACATCTATAAATCATTGGAAGCTTTCTCAACATCATCAGTAACTCAACCAGTTACTGGAACATCCACATCTTCAGTACTGAGTCGTTATCTTCTGCAACACTCAAACAACTACAACAACATCAATATCTGAATCCTCACGATCGTCAGCATCGTCATCACATGACCATCAGCATCATCATCACACGATCAACATCGTCGTCTAGATCAACACGATCATCATCGTCACATCATCTCGATCTACAGCATCTGGTTCATCACGATTTACAGCATCTGGATCATCTCGATCTACAGCATCTGGATCATCTCGATCTACAGCATCTGGATCATCACGATCTACAGCATCTGGATCATATCGATCTATAGCATCTGGATCATCCGAAGTCCGGGGAAGATACAATCCCCTACCTGTTCATTCAGGACTTCATTATCGGAGACATCATGTCTACGGCTCAATTCTGGGACCGAATTCTGGGGAAGATACAATCCCCTACCTGTTAATTCAGGACTACATTCTCGGAGACCCAGTCTATGGCTCAATTCTGGGACCGAAGTCCGAGGAAGATACAATCCCCTACCTGTTCATTCAGGACTTCATTATCAGAGACATCATGTCTACGACTCAATTCTGGGACCGAAGTTTGGGGAAGATACAATCCCCTACCTGTTCATTCAGGACTTCATTATCGAAGACATCATGTCTACGGCTCAATTCTGGGACTGAAGTCCAGGGATGATACAATCCCCCACCTGTTCATTCAGGACTTTATTCTCGGAGACATCATGTCTACGGCTCTCTTTAGGACTGAAGTCCAGGGATGATCCAATCCTCACATGTCCACCAAGGACTTCATTCTTGAAGACATACGTCTACGGCTCTCTTTAGAACATGTGTTCAAGGATGATACAATCCCTCTTCTTTCTCGGAGACATCTATCTATAGCTCACTTTAGGACTGAAATCCAAGGATGATTCAATCCTCACATGTCCACGAAGGACTTCATTCTCGAAGACATCTGTCTACGGCTCCTTTTAGAACATGTGTTCAAGGATGATGCAATCCCTCTTGTCACCTTAGACCCTGTCTAAGGACCATCCACCAACCTCTCTGTCGGCATCACCAATATAGGTATCCACATCATCGACCTCACTGTCGATGCAGGCAATATCATCATAAGTGATCACATCACTCACCCTTTCGAGGAGGGTCCTTCTAAACTATATTAAGTTTGTCTCGAAAAACTTTACTTGAGGTAGAGGTTTGGTTAGTACATCGGATCGGTAGAGGTTTGGTTAGTACATTGGTAACTTGTTACAAATTCGAACATTAATTCCTTTCTGCACCATATCTTGTATATAGAAATGTTAGATCTCTATGTGCTTTGACTTATCATGGAACACTGGATTCTCTGCCATTTTGGTACAACTATGTTTGTCACATAGGATCACAGTTGAGTCTATCTCTAAGTCAAACATTCCTGAAGCCATACTACTTCATAACTTAGCAGAGCAAGCAGCCATATATTCTGCTTGTGCTAAGAGCCACATTAGATTGTTTCCTGCTGAACCATGAAATCATGGCTGATCCCAGACAATAACATCCTCTCGATGTGCTCTTCAACATCTGTGTAGCCATCTGAAGTCATGATCTCCAAGATAACATAGATCAAAGTCTATTGTATCCTTTAGGTACCGCATCACATGATTTGCAACTAACAGGTGAACACATCTGGTTTCCACTAGATACTGACACAAGATGTTCACAACAAAGCATATATATGACCTAGTATTTGTTAGACACATCAATGACTCAATATTTTGTCTGTACAGAGTTCTATCCACTAACTCTGATGAGTCATCTGCTAACAACTTCAAGAGTGGCCATTCCAACACATCAAGTCCTTTTAATATTTCTCATCATACTTTCCCTGGTTGAGAAAGATTCGTTCTGAGACTTGCCATACTTCCAAACCTAGGAAGTAATGCATCAATCTAAGATCTTTCATTTTCATTTCTGCAGCCATCTTCTTCTTTCTTTTCATGATCTGTTTCTCATTCCTTGTCAGAAAGAGATCATCGTCATACAATAATGGTATGATAGGTTCAGCATCCACAACCTTAATATAAATCTTAGGAACAACTTTACTTTTGGTAAATCCCAAGCTTATCAAGAAACTGTCAATTCTCCATTTTTGATTGAACATCATTCACACTCTGCATTGAATGATCTTCTGCATATCTATCTGTGCCCTCTCTTGTTAGATGGGTCTTCTGATATGAGCCTCAATATCATTCAAACTCTGTGGTGAGTTTCTTCTTGCATCCATTTCATCTGTGTATAGAAACCATATTCAACCTTGTAGCGAAGGTTGAGATCCACATCACCCATGGTGATCATTAAGCTCATCAATTGATTATCGATCCTGGGAACCCGTACAGAACCTGATTCACACTTCTTCTTTAATTACACCATTAAGAGAATGGTCTTATCTAGCCACTTGGAGCAAACATCTCATCATGATTCTCTTCCTCTTTCTAAGAGAATCTTCTAGCCACAAGCCTTCTATAGTGTGTTTGATTTGTAAATCTTTTTGTTGAACATCCATCGCTTGTTCAGTGCTCATCATTCATCATGATCTTTCCTACAATTGAAAATTAAGTACATGATTAGTAATACTTCATAATCATCAAATCATATTGACATGATAACCTATTATGCATACAGATATCATTTACATAGTTATGCAACTATTTTGACCAATACTTTGGCACAACACTTTCCCATATCCTATATGCATACAGTGGCTATCTAGATGCCTTCCATCTCTACCAGGACATACTATCGAGAGTGTGCACAGCTCTCAGCATGTCAGCAAAGAGGTTTCATTCTAGACAAGAAATAATGTAATGTTTGTCCAACTTACCAATCATATGCATATTAGTAGTATACTGTTCAATGCTCTATGAATGTTTACACTTAGCATGATATATTCTAGGAATACAAATATGCATACAAGCAATATCATTTATTATTTCAAATAACAACTCAAATACTTATCTTTTATGTTTGTGTGGTTGCCTCCTACTTGATCTTCTATATGTCTTTGAACTTCTATTCATTATGTACCACTGTGCATGCTCAAGTGTGTAGTAGTGTCATCCTCATGATCTCATACACAAACATACATTCATTAGTATATTCTCAAAACATTCTAATTCTAAATAATCTTGAATATGTATAGTCATGATAATTAGTGTTCAGGGTTTCAAGGAAGTCTTCTTTTACTCATGCATATTCTTGTATGATCATAGTACTCTTCTGGTTAATTAAATCATCAAGATAAGAGACATAATATGCATAAACCGTTGATTACTAAATTTATGAATAAGCATAACCAATCATACCAAGTATACTTATATAAGGGATCCTAACACAAGGTAAGATTCTAACTTGACATAGGAAAACATACCTGGATTAGTATACCTGCTTAGTTATGTACAACATACCTAAACAATCTCTTCAATGATTTAGAGATCCTGAGCTAGAACCTGCATGTCTCATAGGTTAAGCATAATATAACAAAGTCATACATACCTCGTAAGTAGAACAAATATTATGGATGAGTCTTTGTCTTCATGTTGTCATGGTCATGGAACTTGATTTGTCTTTTGTCATGTACCTGTATCTTGTTAACAGACAACATCAACCTCACACAACACCATAATGCATTAGTACAATCATATAGCCCTAATAAATTAATGTATTCGATCATTCACATGCATTCATACTGTTACTAGGGTGATAAGACAATTCTAACATTAATCAAGATTGTACTAATAAATAATATGAAGACAAACACATCATGAACTTAATCAAGAATCAGATTTCAAGACATACTTGAACCTCCTTAAGTCATACCTGTCGAGACTTCTTGTAGTCTTCTTATGTAAGGCCTTCGCCTCAACTCCCCCTAAAACTTGATCTGGAGCTTGATTAGGGTTTGCTAGAGAAACCCTAAAAATTCAATCTTTGACTTTCACACTTCTGAATGGATGGAAGGATGTGTCTTGCTAGCATATTTCAATTTTGAAATCTCCAAAATTTGACCCCTCAAAATTGCCTTCGAAACTTCTGGATCTTCTGGACAGGAACCCGAACTAGGGCTTGATGAAGCCCACCCTTTTGTCCAATCAAAAGGTTCGATCCAAGGCTCTAAACTCTTATTTTTCTGAGGAGCTTCCAGACGTGGTTACAGACTTCAAAAATTCCAACTTTTGCTGAAGCGCTAATTTTTCTATCTTTCCGATCAAAATCCCGAACTGGGGTTTGATCAAGCCCGGTCTTCTACCCAACCAAAAAATTCGATCTTGGTCTCTAAATTTTGATTTTTCTGAGTAGCATTCAGCCGTGCATTCCGATTCCAAAAATTCTAACTTTCTCCGAAACCCTAAATTCCGGAAGCCATGAATGAAGGTGCTCCAAAAATAATTCTGTTTTGATAGAAATATGTACCTGATTGTTTCTGTTGTAACTCCGCACTTTTCGCTCCACAGGGTCTGAAATTTTTTTATGTGGTATCCTGACCTGTCATCTTTCCATACCGACAAGTCTGACCTCAATTGGATTTTCTGAGAGAGATTTATGCCAAGTGTCGCAACGTGACCTGTTTATGGGATAAAACAGGATAGCAAACTTTTACGACATTCCAAGTGTCACTGGTTCAATATTCGGCCTCTAAAAACGTTTCCTGACATAGTACAGTCTGTGTACTACCTGTCACATTTTACGAAATTTCATTTGGAGCTTCCTAGCCCAAGTTATGCCAAGTGTGGCAACGTGACCTGTTTATGGGATAAAACAGGAGAGCGAACTTGTACGGTGTGCCACGTGTCACTAGTTCAACTTCTGCCTTTGAAAAAGTTTCTTGAGATAGTACAGTCTGTTTACTACTTGTCACTTTTTACGAAATTTCATTTGCAGCTTCCTAGCGCAAGTTATGACCTTTTTTCCTAGGTCACCTGATTTTGACTGAGATCTGGAAGAGGCAGAAACCCTAACTTGTACTGATCATAACTTACAAAGTACAACGAATCTGAGGGTACCCTTTGGACACAAGATACCTAGAGATGTTATCTACGACTTGTATAGGTTTCCTATCCTGAACCTTTTCCAAAATGGATTTATGGTGAAAGTTCCACGATGAATGGTTTTTGCTATATAAAACCCTAACCTTCAAATTGTCGTAAGTAAAGAAAGTGTTGTAAGTGCCATACATTGCCTTCCTTCAGGTTAGCTCTGATACCATGTTAAGATTTAATATGCTAAGACAGAAAATAGCATCATTGCATTCCATTTCACAATAATAGCATATATAGGATCACTGAAGAAACAACAAGCACAACATAAACACAAGAGACACAAATTTATCCTGGGAAACCGTCATGGGGTAGAAAACCCAATAAAGCTTCCTCAATATAGATGACCAGCAATATACAAAGATTTAACCCTGAGCATAAGCTCCTCCTTCTCCATAGCAGACCTCTCCTCCACAAGTGCGCCACTATCAAGTGAGTGAGTGTGTGTAAAATGAGGAATACACCTCCTCTATTTATACACTACTCCGACTTTTCTTTTACACAAAACATGTAGGCTCGTATTTAACCAATGGGTTAAATACCTTACTACAACTGACTGGTGTTAACGCCCAAAAAGTGTTCACTACCTCATCTACCTCATTACATGGCTCATTTGTCCATTTTCCTACCATATTTCCCTTAAAAACCATCAAAATAGCCTCAAAAAGGCTAAAAAACCCCTTTTTCCTCCAAAAATATCCAAAATTCCTCTAAAAATAGCAAAAACCCCCTAAAAAGGGAAGAAAAAATATAAAATAATGAGGAAAGAGAGGAAAAAACCCTATACAGCTGCCCTAAACCATATGGTTCCCAAAACCATGGGTCAGCACTCTACCACCAAAAAACTATAAATAGGTGATGGAGATCCCTTATTCCAAATCCACAATCAAGTATACCCTTACTCTGCCAAAATCTCTCTCGAAACCCTAGTTCACCATTGAACTACTTTCACCTTGAGAGCCCCTTTTGGCCCATTTCCACCATTGGAGAAAGAGAAGGAGCACATTGGAGCTTGGAGCAACCCTCTTGGACATTGCAAGAGCTTCATCAACCTTCACATTGGAGGTAATATTAATACAAGAAGCCATTATTTACATCTTGTTGTTTATGTTTCATGCACATGTTTTAGAGTAGTTTCTATTTCTGTTTTAGCTTAGTTATTTCCATTTACTGAACTACTACTAAGGAGTCCCTTCTCCTTAGTAGGTGCTCATTTGCACAAGCTAGGGGTAAAACCCTAGCCACAGTTTTGGTGACTCCCCTAGGTTTGAATTTCTGGTTTTCGTTTAAAAAATTGTTATTTTTTTGCAATAATTTCCCATTTTTTCCTTTCGGCTGTCCCTTTCGGCCACCGTCAACCGCGTTTTTTTCCCTCTGCAGTTGCGTCCCGACCGCGTCTTTCAGGCCCTTACCTGCGACCCGACCATGGCTCTCAGACTATTTCCGACGCCCTGTCGACGGATTCAAGTCTGTTACCTGTGATCCGACTGCGGCTAATCAGCCTATTTGCTGCGATCTAACTGCGCCTGTCGGCCATTTTTCCGCATCCCGACTGCGGCTTTCAGCCTCTTTCCTGCATCCCGACTGCGTCTGTCAGCCTTTTTCCCGCGACCTGACTGCGTCTTTTTCACTATTTCCTGTGTCCCGACTGCCACTATCGGCCCAATAGCCACGACCTGTCCATGTCTATCTCCCTTAAACCCGCGGTCCGCCTGTTCTGATTCGCCACAGACGCGTGGTCTGATTTCTGCATTTTTTCCCTAATTTTAGCATAGCCCCTTTTGCTGTAATATTTTCTGCATCTGAACAACCCTCTGTCCTACCTGCAGCACCACTTCCCTACAGCCTTTCTGCAACATAATTTCTGTTCCCTTTACAGAATCTTTTTAAAATTTCAATATTTTTCATTCAGAAAATTTTGCAAGTTAAAGTTTCAATTTCAGTATTATTGATAGTTAGGAGTTGCCCCCCTTGTGGCACTTCTATTTTGGGTTCATCACCTCACGAGCACACACTCTGTCACATAATTCAAGTGAGCCTTAAAAAGTACCTAACTCAACCAATATTCTAACCCCACTTGGGGAACACAAAAGAATCTTTGTAGTTAGGTAGGATCGGGGGGATAGGCTTCCAATAACACCCCTTGGTTACTTACACTTGAGACATAGTTGTTGTCCAAATAGGGAACCAAAATCCCCTAGTACTTTTTGGCACGGTCATGACCAATTTATCAGAGGGCCTCTCCCTTAGGAGGGTTGAAGTCGGGAGACTAGTTCCGGGGGCCTGAGTGGAATACCGCACTCCATTCAGTAACCAAAGGGCTACCTTTCGCAGTTCGCGGGATATCCCTGTATAGGGGTATTGCGGTAAATGGACCAAATGGCAGATTCACCTTTCTGGACGTGTCATGAACGGGGTATCTTAGTTGCCATTCTTCTAGGATTGACTACCCAGTGTCCCTCCCGGTAGGGGGGTACCTTAGCCACTTGGCTTTTCTATTCATATTGTCTGACTTGGATTTCATCACCTTTTAGAGGATATGTCTAGTTGAGTCAGAATACTTTTAGTTAGGTGTTTGCATGGTCCCTTACCTCCCTTTGGTCTAGTGAGTCCACCATTTTTTATTTTTAGGAAACCTACTGCTTGTTGGTATTCTGACCATCTTTGTTGATACTCCACCTATTGTAGCACAGCTGTTACAGTGGGTGTTTTGAGTTGGTTGTTGGCCTGAGTGCCTTGTTTTTGCGCTCTCCTTCTGCACACTCGGTTGCATTAGGGTTTTTGAGCTATTTTTTACTCACCTCAACCCACAGAGAGTAGACACCATCTGTCACCATTGAGTCCCTGAGACATTCTCGGCGCCTCAGGGGCGAGCCCCCACAGCATGATTCACTTGACACCACCCGTCACCGTCACAGATCATCATCACTTGATACCTCTTATCAGAGATCTTGAGCCTTGTCCCTTGACTCCACTCGTCAGCGACGTAGGTCTCCGTCACCAGATATTGACGCCCCTTACTTTACCTCCGATTCTGAGACGGAGTATGAGAACCCCATTTACACTGCCCCTACTAGCCCCATGGCTGGCGTGACTTCCACTCCTTTTTTGGTAGGGACCATTGGTGGCACATCCACCACTACACCAGTTACTACACCTGCTTTGGGTATGCCCTCCATGGGTCCCCCATCTACCGCTCCCCTCACGGCACCTATTCCCGCTGCAGGAATACCTATCCTTACTCCATCAGTGGCTCACACTACCCATGGTGGTGCAGGCCCCTCCTATACTACCTCCATTCCCCCACTTGGGGGCACCATCCCAAATCCTATCCCTCCACTTGGGGGCATTGGCCCCAACTTGGTCCAACCCACTACTGTGTCACATCCTTCTTCCAGTTTGCCATTCATGGCTAGCCTCAACCTACCTGACCTGGCCAGATTGACCAACGACCCTATCCGACATGACCCTGCGTGGCCTCATATGCCTACCAAGCTCCCCTCTGACATCCCTAAGTTCGAGGGCAAGGCCAGTGAGGACCCACAAAACCATATCATATCTTTCCACCTATGGTGTTCCTCCAACTCCATAGTGGTCGACTCTGTTTGCCTCCGTCTCTTACAGCGCACCTTCACTGGCTCTGCAGCCAAGTGGTATATCGAGCAACCCCATGGGACCCATGCCACCTTTGCTTCCCTTGCATTGACCTTCCTGCAGTTCTTCCAGTTACCTGTCCGCTATGACGCGGGCGTTGAGATCCTCCTATCCTGCAGACAAAACACGGCTACCCACATCACGGACCACATTCATGAGTGGCGTCGACGTCGTAGCTTATGCAAGATAAAATTAGACGACCGTATTTCCTAGACTGGTTCCTCAAGTCCCTTCTCCCTGTCATTGCTAAGGATGTGGCATCAGAAAGACCCCAGTCTGAAAAAGAGGCCATCCTTAAGGCCCAACAGTTCGACCTCATTTACGCCCAGTCGGGTTATCTTTATACCATTATACCTGACGCCCCTCACGGAGATTCCTCCCAGCACGATGTGCTGGGGGCATCCCATGCTGCAGACGGCATCATTGGCCCTGTTTCTTCGCATCCCCAACCATTTTCTATAGCACGTCCCACCCCTGGCCCCAACCTTTCGCGGGCTACCTCACAGTCTGGAGCAACCAACTCGTATGCTCCCATGACACATCACCACCATTCCCATGGACCCACTTTTCCACCTCAGTGCTTCAGTCATACGACCCCCACTTACGCCCCCCCCCCCAGTCGCACCTCAGCCCTACTACCACCAGCAGGCTGCACCAGCTCCTACGCCTGCACAAGCCCCACCCGCTTATTATCTGCCACAGGCAGCTCCTGCGGTGAACCCACAACCTGCTTCACAGCCATATTAGCAACCCCCTCAAGTTGTTGCACCTGCGCAGCCTCCACCTGCATATCATCCACCGTAGCCTGCTCCAGCACCTGTGCAACCTCAGAATCCACCTGCTGCTCAAGGGCAACTTTATGCCCAACAAAACCCGCAGCAAAACCAGAACAACCAACGGAACCAGGGCCAACAAAACCACGGCAAGGGCCGTAATCGAGGGAACAAGCAACCTGCAGACCAAGCTGGTCAACCGGCTAATCCCGCAGACAACAACAATGTGGCCCCCGCTAACCAAACCCCTGATCGCCTGCCCAAGCAGGCTAAAAACCCCAATTTGCGAACAAACCATCCTTGTTCTATTTGCGGGGTATATGGCCACTACACGCATGCTTTCCCACACTTGGAGCGAGCTCGGCAGCTCTGGGTTGACGATGCCCATCACCAAGGGCATGCGGCTCCTCAAGCCCCACCCAACCCCCCACAGCCTCAGCAGCCACCTTTGGTGCTGCCAAAACCCTTACCCGACCAAGGCATAGTGAACACTCAGCCATTGGCTCCCCATCAAGCCAATGCGCCTCCCCAACAACAAATCACTTATGCTGCCCCTGATCAACCCATGTTTGACTCAGGGACCCACCACTTGCTGATGATGTCCTCCGCTGATGTCAACCTTCAGACCTGTCGGAACCAGTATGTCTCCACCACTGAAGTACCTCCCACTGATAACCCTACTAATGCTCATCCCACCGATCAAGCGTTACGTATACCTCTGCCTCCACTAGATGGTGCTCCCAAAGCACCTCGTTTCCCCCTTCGCCGTATCAACAATAACCCTAATGCGCGCGCTGCGTCAAACTACAACATTGTAGATGACCTAGCCCAATCTCCTGCAGCCATGTCTGCGTTAGAAGTCTTGAAGAACTGCCCCTCCCAGCGCAAGACTTTACTCTCATCCATTGGGGGGATTGACCCAAATGATTCGAAATTGATGGCATTTGATTTGGACCAGTCCGAACCCTGCCTGCCTTCCACCCTAGCATTCCAAGTTTCTATTTCCATTCGGAATCTTGTCATCCATCGGTGCATCATCGATGAAGGTGCCACCACATGCATTATGTCTACATTCGTATGGCAGAAGTTGGGATCCCCTACTCTTTAGCAGTCCACCACTGCATTACGCGCCTACGACGGTCGGTCGGCTCAGCCCCAAGGCCTCCTAGCCAATGTCCCCGTCCAGTGATGTGGAAAAACCGTACTCATCGACATCGAGGTAATCAATGCCCAATTGGATTATAACCTTTTACTAGGCCACAGCTACATTTATTCCATGCGGGCGGTTTCCTCTTCCGTCTTTCGCACCATGATGTTCCCCCATGAGGGACGCGTGGTTAAGGTTGACCAGCTCACCTACTATGATCCCAGTGCCCCCACGGCACCCGAAAATGTTCTCCCCATGGTTGAGCATCCTGTTTCTAGTACAACCACCTCGTTTGTTTCCTCTACGGGGCCCAGAGTTTACTCAGACGCGTCGATGACCTCCACCTTCCAATCCATTCCTCCCCCGGCATCTACGCCCGACGTGTCTGACTTATGTACCTTGTCCCACGATAACCAACCTCCTAATAATCAACCACCCTTGTTTACTAAACCACCATTGGTACCTAGCCACATTGGTGTTACACCTATCCATACAATCCCCTTCCTGGTCCCTCCATCAGGAGTAGTAAGCGCCCCGATTATGGCTACCTTTAGCCTCTCTGGGTTAACCTTGGGATTACCCGTCTGGTAACTTTCGCCTCCCGTTCCCCCGTCGACACCAAGCATCGTCCTCCAACCGGTGCAACCCATGGCTACTACCACTCAGCCACCCCCCGGTGTCGCTACCCCCTTCGTCCTCCACGAAGCCACCCCACGGTGTCGCTACCCCTTCGTCCTCCATGACTCCACCCCCTACTCCCAAATCCACTGGGGGTAGAGGTTCACAACCTTACACTGCTGTACCACCTCCCAAGACAGTCAAAAACCCCCCAGTGTTTCGTGCTCCTCCCAAATGCTCGTTGTGTGATGAGTTAGGCCATGCCACTCATCAGTGTCCATAGTTACCAGCCTTACAGAAACACATGCAGATGCTCGACGACGACCCCAACATCCCGATTGTTGAACTAAACCCCACCCCTAAGCCTAAAGACAAATCCCTGCGTACCAACCACCCCTGCGCCATATGCGGTGTTTACGGGCATTACTCACATCATTGTCCCGATCTCCCGGATTACAGAGCGGCTCTCTATGAGATGAACAATCCGGATCTTGAGATGGCACCACCCACCATTGAGGAGATCCACCCTCCGGTCTCCTCCCCTTCAGGAGAGGTTAACACCATTTATATGATCTCTTCAACCCCTACCCCCCTCGTCAACCGATTTGACGACGCAAACTTTCCATACTGATGAGGAGATTCTTGACACCCTTACTGCCCCGGATTATCCCTGGGATGACATGCACCACCGTTCATATTTTATCCCAGAAGAATCCTCCTCTCGCACAGCCACCCAGTTCACGGTTGAATCCAAAGACTTCCTTCCCACCAAGGTCGATTGTTTCAAGGACCCTATTCCCACTCCTGACTCCTTCGAGGAGGGTAACATGGCCAACATCTCACCTGTCATCCAAATTGATATCGCTGCCCCAGGACGTGCCCCTGAACTCATCACTTTAGGAGCCTTCTGCAGTAAACAGGAGATTGAGGACTACAAAAACCTTCTCCAAGAGTTCCATGATGTCTTTGCCTGGTCCTATACCGACATGCCTGGTCTTGACCCTGCTATCATAGAACACCACCTTGACACCGCTGAGTTAGGGGGAATTCTAGATTACCTCGACCCTGGGATAGGGGCATGATCAATCATTTTGAACCTTCCCCATCACATCTATCTCAGCACGTCAATGAGCCCATCGTTCCAACCAACACATATGTGATCCACAATCACAAACCCTATGCACATAGCATGGGGGCAGGTTATTAACCCTGCTTACTTTTTCACATTTGTGATCTCAAGCATTTTTGAGGTCATGTGTCACTCGTAGATTTGATTTGATTCGATACACCTAGTCTTCTGCCCCCGCGGTTCATCATTTCTCCTCACCCCTGCATCCTTCGCTTGGTGGGGTCACCTTTATTTGTCTCCATTTTTTAACCTAGTTATTTCCTTTGACCATTGCGGAGTCCTTATGACCTCCATTTTTCGCACCATTTGCACCGCCGGATTCATTTTTCCGAGCCAGTGATGATGCTTGAGATCATTTCTCGCTCTCACCCCCAGATTTTCTGGTTATTTTTCCAAAACTCCCTCGTCGCCTCGGTGTGCATGCCACATCGACCGTTACCCATTTTTGACACTCTTTAAATCGCCGGATTCATTTTTCCGAGCCTGTGATGATGCTTGAGATCATTTCTCGCTCTCACCTGGTACAATTTCAACATTATGTCCCAACACCTTGCTGCCTCAGCTTGCGCACCACATCGGCCGCCATCGGATTGTTCCACACTTTTACATGAGCCATTCACTCCTGCATACTGCAAATGTTTCGTTATTTTTCCACCATTTCATTCACCCCACAAGGAGGCCCACCAGTGTTCCCCACTACCCTCGTTCTTGGTCATCATTACTATTCCTTGATTGAACACTTCCTCCTTGCCTTGCCATTCCTTTTGTTCGGTATAATTTTATCCCTTTTTCGGGCCGGACAAGTCCTTTACGAAAAAGGCACTTAGGGAGTTTCCGTTAAGCTCTTTTCTGACTCCTGAAAGAATGAAAAGATCGCCGATCAATATTGCTTCCTTTCATGCTTGTTAAAGTACCTGAAAGGGCGTCTATCTGATATAAGTTTAACCCTTTTCCGGACCTGGTAGACTAATTATGAAAAAGGAATACTCTAGTCACACCGGCTAGAAGAGTTATTCATTGCATCCTTTTATGCTTCTTTGGGCCTTGGAGACTAAACATATGAAAAAGAAACCCCCTAGAGTCTTCTTATTTGCTTTCAGACTCTCTAAAATTGAAAGCAACCACGAGCATGAACTGTCCTGGGCTCGTAAAATCCACACGACAGTACCATTCCATTACTTCAGAGTCTTCTTATTTGCTTTCAGACTCCTTAAAATTGAAAGCAACCACGAGCATGAACTATCCTGGGCTCGTATAAATCCACATGACAGTATCATTTTACACACACTTCTTCTAGTTCCTTAACCCATGAAGAAGTCCCCTCCCGTGCCTCCTGGCACTATGATCGATCATCTCGGCAGCACCCTCAATCAGGTCGCCTTTGTTCAGAGTATTATGTAGTCTCCTGCCATTTTATACCATCTTGAGTCTCCCTCAGCCCAGTCACCCTCCCTGATCCAATACAGCTATGATCCCTTTCCCCTCAGTCAGTTTCATATGCTGCCAGATCATCCCCATTATCATATTCTAAACAAAGGAAGTTTGAGTCCACCCACTCTACTTGCCCAGTTGTTCCCCCCACAGTTTGGTAATTCCTGCCATTAGTGCTATCACATTACGGTTATACACCTCGCGCTCCTGTCAAGGAAACATCATTGCCTTGATAGTTGCAGGTCTTCATCTGTCGACGACAGCCCCTCTATTCCAGAGAATAGGCCCAGAGGTCCCTACGCCTTGGACTTATTACCATCTGTGGTAAGTGCCTACGGATCATTCTGAGAGGAGTCATCATTGCCTCTCCGAGTGGTTGTTTCTCACATGCTCGACTCCAGCACCTTGATCGCATCGTTGAGAATCATGTAGGGTTATATCCCATCACTTTTTAGTCGAAGACCCCGTATTTCCCCCGACTCTAACACATTGGTGAGTCACTTCGGAACGCCTAGTTGTATGTTCCCGTGGATGTCCGGGCTGCATTGGCGTTTGTATTCGGAAGCCATCCAGTTAAATGCTTCCTTGAGTACCAGTTTCAGTTCCAGCGCAGTGTACCATCGAGGTTATTGCCCCTAGTCATTATGATCCAGCAGCTCATCAATTCCTCTGGTACCCTAGTCAGCAGCACTGTTGATATTCCAGTGCACTAGTTCTTCAGTTTACACATGGTCCGCCCAGCAGTATGTCCCAGATTTGTGTCTCCTCTGGACACCTATTATGTACACAGTGGTTATCTATGTATCTTACAGGTCCCTCTTTTCGGGCCTCACAGTTATTTTATGTATCTTGATACGAGCATGGGTATGCCCGCCTCGTCCATATATTGAGATTATTCCTCAGTCAGTATTTGAGGTCATGTTTATGTCAGGTCCCCATTTTTTGGACCCATTGTTATTATTATGTTATATCCTGATACGAGCATGGGAATGCCCACCTTGTCCATATGATCAGATGATTCCTCATCCATTTTTGAGGTTATGTACTTTTAGTTCTTGCAGTTTGTTTGGGATCGTTGTTCCGGGCTTCAGTTTGTTTCTTCTCTTCTCCACACCCCAGGAAAACCATACATTACTTATGATGTCCATCGGCCATACGATGAGCTCCTGCCCTCGCACATCAGGGGGCAATCTGTTAACACCCAAAAAGTGTTCACTACCTCATCTACCTCATTACATGGCTCATTTGTCCATTTTCCTACCATATTTCCCTTAAAAACCATCAAAATAGCCTCAAAAAGGCTAAAAAACCCCTTTTTCCTCAAACAATATCCAAAATTCCTCTAAAAATAGCAAAAACCCCCTAAAAAGGGAAGAAAAAATATAAAATAATGAGGAAAGAGAGGAAAAAACCCTATACAGCTGCCCTAAACCATATGGTTCCCAAAACCATGGGTCAGCACTCCACCACCAAAAAACTATAAATAGGTGATGGAGATCCCTTATTTCAAATCCACAATCAAGTATACCCTTACTCTGCCAAAATCTCTCTCAAAACCCTAGTTCACCATTGAACTACTTTCACCTTGAGAGCCCCTTTTGGCCCATTTCCACCATTGGAGAAAGAGAAGGAGCACATTGGAGCTTGGAGCAACCCTCTTGGAAATTGCAAGAGCTTCATCAACCTTCACATTAGAGGTAATATTAATACAAGAAGCCATTATTTACATCTTGTTGTTTATGTTTCATGCACATGTTTTAGAGTAGTTTCTAATTCTGTTTTAGCTTGGTTATTTCCATTTACTGAACTGCTACTAAGGAGTCCCTTCTCCTTAGTAGGTGCTCATTTGCACAAGCTAGGGGTAAAACCCTAGCTACAACTGGGCCGACCCCTCTAGGGTGGTCTAATAACCCTTTGAACCACATAAAACATATAGGGCCGACCCCCAGTAGGGAAGTCTAATAACCCAAGTTATCACATTCCGACAGAGGAATAAACATCTACGGATATACAATAAGATCTTCACGGAGGAATGAAACATCTCCGGAATAATAAAGTACAAATATAATATTCTTTGAAGTTACAATATCTCAACACCTGTCATGTGTCTCTGAACCAAGTGGCTTCTCCACATACACTTCTTCTTCAACTACACCATTCAAGAAGGCTGTCTTGAAATCCATCTGGTGTATCTTCCACTTCATCACTATAGCTAGAGAAAGTACTGATCTGATGGAAGTGTATCTGGCTATAGGAGCAAAAGTCTCTATGCTACCACCTGCAGCATGCTTGATCTTGTAGATCCTCTTGTAAGTCACTACAGACTACCCTTTAGGTCTTGGGACTTCATCCCAAACATCTTCATGATCGACTGGTACTCCTCGATTATGGCATTCTTCCCAAATCCTGGGAACTTCGATATCTTCAATAGATAACTTTGTTGCTGAACAAATGTTGTAGTCCTTCTTTTGTAGGTGATGGTATATGATCCTTCCTACACAACAAGTTAAATTGCATGATTAGAAAACATCTCATAGTTTTTAGAACAAATTCCTACACATAAAGAAATATGTCATACATTCATGCAATTATCTTAGCCAATGCTTCAATACAACATTTATCCATATTCTGTAACTTTCTAGATGTCTTCCAATCTCTACCAGAACATTGTTAAGAGTGTGCACAAGTCCTAACATGTCAGCAAAGAGGTTTCATTCTAGATAAGTAGTAATGGAATGTTGTACAGTGCCATAGGTCACTTACCCATGTATATTAGTAGTATATTGTTCATCAATGCAACTATTCTAATATGCATAATACACAACCTAATTCTAGGAACATAAGCATATACATCATCGAATAACATTATATAAGAAATGACAATTCAAATACTTATCCTTGTTTGGTTGCTGGGTGGACTCCCTCTGAATCTTTGCAACTCCATTCTGATGTGGATTGTGAAAAGTGGTCAACTCCCTCTGAATATCTGCATCCTTGTAGAAACTACTGAAGTGTGCTCCTTTGCTTTCTTGCAGGAACAACTGGAGTGTGCTCCCTCTTGATCTTTGCTTCCTGGATTACCTGTCCTTGAACTTACATCCATCCTTAATCACTATGCATGCTTATTAGTATCATCATTGTGTTATCCTTGAGGTCTCATACATAATCACACATTTATTAGTATAATCTTAATACTATCAAAACACAATAATCTTAAACATGTATAGTCATGATCATTCACAGATAATAAACATTAGTATTCAAGGTTTCAGGGAAGTCTTCTTTTACTCATGCATATTCTTATTTGATCATAGGACTCTTCTGATTAGTTAAATCATCAATGCATAAACCCATGATTACTCAAACCTATACCTTCATAATTCTTCTGGTTAGTCATATCATCAATTATGGTAAGAAACATAATATGCATACAACCATGACTATTCAAACCTATGACTTCATGAATAATCACTATCAACAACACAACAGTATAAGATCCTAACACAAGGTAGGATTCTAGCTTGATATAGGAAAACATACCTAGATTAGCATGCTAGCTAGTTATGTCTAACATACCTGCATAATATCTTCTGGTTCTCTTCAGTGACTTGTGCTAGTAACCTGCATGTCTCATAAGTTAACCATTGTAGAACCAAGTTATACATACCTTGTAAGTAGATCTTCTATGTGATCCATGACAATGGATGAATCTTTGTCTTCATGTCACCATGATCATATGTTCTTGAAGTAGAACATGACTTTTCTTTCTTGGTATACCTTTTATGTTAGCGAACAACATAAACCTCATACAACATCACAATGCATTAGTACAATCATAAGTGTCAAAACCTTAATCAATGAATATCTTCTATTAAGGTAATACGACAAGTCTAGTAATTAATCAAGATTGTACTATAATGATATGAAGACAAACATATCATAAAATTAACCGTGAACAGAATTCAAAACATACTTGTAAGCCATACCTGTCATGATTGCTTGTAATTTTCTTATGGAATCCCTTAGCCTCATCTCCCTCTGAAACAGAAACTTCTTCACTTACGTAGGTGAGCAATCCATCCTCTTCTAGGATTAAACCAATCCACTTGATTTCTAGGAACTAGATCTGGAGCTGTATTAGGTTTTGTCAAAGAAACCCCAAAAATTCAAACTTCCGAAAGGATAGAAATATGCACCTTGATGAGCTGATCAAGCTAGTATATTTAGAATTTGAAAAGTGCAAAGTTTCACTCCTCAATTTTTCCTTTGAAACTTTCGGATTCACTAGACATGACCTTGAAATGGGGTTTGATGAAGCCCACTCTTCTTCCCAATCAAAAGGTTTGATCCAAGGCTCTAAGCTTCTATTTTTCTGAGGAGCTTCCAGCCGTGGTCACAGATTTCAAAAATTCCCATTTTTGCAGAAGCCCTAATTTTCCACTTTTCTGATCAAAGTCCCAAACTACGGTCAGGTCAAGCCCGGCCTTCTTCCCAACTAAAAAATCTGATCTTGGTCTCTAAATTTTTATTTTGATGAGTAGCATCCAGCCGTGGTCTCCGATTACAAAAATTCCAACTTTCTCCAAAGCTCTAAATTCTGGAAGCCATGAATGAAGGTGCTAAAAAATAATTCTGTTTTGACAGAAATATGTACCTGATTGTTTCTAGTGTAAATCTAAACTTTTCAATCCATAGGGTCTAAATATTTTTCCTAAGATATCCCGACCTGTTATATTTCCATCCCATCAGGTCTGACCTCAATTGGATTTTCTGAGAGAGAGTTATGCCAAGTGTCGCAACGTGACCTATTTATGGGATAATACCAATGAGCAAACTTGTACAGCGTGCCACATGTGACTGGTTCAACTTCGGCCTCTAAAAACATTTCCTGAGATAGCCTGACCTGTTATCTTTCCATATCAATAGGTCTGACCTCAATTAGATTCTCTGAGAGATATTTATGCCAAGTGTCACAATGTGACCTATTTATGGGATAATACAGGAGAGCGAACATGTACATCGTTCCACGTGTCACTGGTTCAACTTAGGCCTTTTAAAAACTTTTCTAAGATAGTACAGTCTATGTACTACCTGTCACTTTTTACAAATTTCATTTGGAGCTTCCTAGACCAAGTTATGACCTTTTTCCCAAGGTCACATGATTTTGACTCAGATCTGAAAGAGGCAAAAACCTTATATTGTACAGATCATAAATCACAAATTACAACAAATTAGAGGTTGTCCTTTGGACACAAGGTACATGGGTATCTTATCTTCTACTTGTAAATGTTTCAGATCCGAAAACTTCGCCAAAATGGATTTATAGAGAAAGTGTTTCGATGACTGGTTTTTGCTATATCAAGCCCTAGCATTGTAAGTGCAACAAGTGTCATACATGCCATATCATGCCTTCTTTCAGGCTAGCTCTGATACCATGTTAAATTTTCAGAATTTACTTCAATTTGATCTAGGATATTAACTAAGAGAACAACATGTACAGCAAATCTACATCATATCACTCATGGACACAATAATGCAAGCACATAAGAGACACGAAGTTTACTTGGGGAAAACCACAAAGATGAAAAACCCCAATAACTTCCTCAGAGATAGATAGAGCAATGATACAACCAGAATACAAGAGATAGTCTTCTCCTAGTAGTAGAGCCTCCTCCTCCACAAGTGTGCCATTCTCCCAAGTGTGAGTGAAAGAATAGAATGTGTAAAATGAGAGAGACACACTCTCTATTTATACACTAACTTGACTTGACCTTTACTCAACTAGGTCGGCCTCAACTTAACCACTTAACATAATGCTGACTGGGCCGACCTCCACTAGGGTGGTCTAATAACCCTTTGACCCACATGGCCAACCCCCAATAGGGTGGTCTAATAACCCTTTGACCCACATGACTTATACAGGGCCGACCCCAACAAGGTGGTCTAATAACCCATCAAGTATAAGTTACGACACTTACAATATAAATGACGACACTTCCGTATAGAGAAATAATAACATCTCTATAGGAATACAATATACATATATGTGAAATACATTCCAAAGTTACATATACATCAACATGATGGGTTCTCTCATTGACACTTGACTTGACTTGATTGGCTTCAAGGGTTTGAATGTTTTCCCTCCCAATTCCTTGTAAAATCATGCCTCCATCTCTTTGTTGCATTGCATAGCTAGTTGTGGGTATTTTATTAAAAATGCATATTTACATGATGTTTGAATTCCAATGTGCCTGGCTAGCACACAAACCATATGCATCAATAAATCGATGGTGGAGCCTTGGCTTTGAGCTCCTCACCATGATTTTATAACAATATTACATCATTTTCATTTTAATGCAATAGGGTCAAAGTGGGGATGTGACATACCCCTCCCCTTGGAATAACACCATCCTCGGTGTTCCGACACTTCGGAATAAATAGCCACTTTACACATGTCCAAAATTCACAAAATGTGGCAGGTCTGTCTTGCGTTTCATCTTTTGCTTTGAACCTTCAGGGACAAGTGCTTTGGCTTCCTCAATATTCTCCTGCTAGATTTGACCTTTCAACTCTACAGGTGGGCATTTCTCCACAACAATCCCTTCCCTTTTATTTACCTTCCAGCTGATCTACAAGTCTGGAATTTCATGGATATCATCTTTCTTCCTGTCCTGGCAACTATCTAAGGAATATTTTCAGCCAAACAAATAGCTTTTGGTCCACTTCCAGGATCAATGTGCACAACTAGCTATCACTTTGCTCACTAGCAACACTTGGCTGGTAACAGCTGCAACCAATGGCTTTCAATTTCTCACCTGTGAGACTCATCATGGCAATTCCTGTTAGGACAAGCATAAGACAATATTAAATTAGTCAATTATTTTTCCCAATTGACTTTGAACGTCCATGCTTTACTCATGAGACTTCCACACATTTCATGCTTTCCCAACATACACATGAACTCATTCATGTTCATCCTTTCACAGGAAAATAACTATTTCAGCATTCATAATTCATTTCAAGCAATTAACCACAATCTATTTTCAGCCATGACATGCACTCAACAATCTTTTGTTTCTAAGATGCATCAGTTAAAAGGAAAGAGAAGAGTAAGAGTTTCCCCCTCTTAGTCTTGTTCCAATCTGGAGCCACACCATCACTTGTGGTTCTATGCTCCTTATCCTCTTTCACTTCAATGTGAATGCTTGACTTGCCCTTTCTTGGCTATGACACTTAGTGTCTAGGGTCTGTCTAAGGATTTTCAACCAAGGAACTCTTCCCCATTGTTGTTTACAGAACCTTTGGCTGCTAGGACCTACACATGTCCACTAGCACCATATTTCATTATTGCTCATACTGAGCTTTCTTTAGGACAGTCATGTGTCCATATGCATCCCTATGACGTATTCATAGCCCTTGCTTCCAACAATACCTACACTCAAACATTGAATCAATTCACATGTTTATTTTATTTTCATAGGGTTTATCTCTAAACAAGAGTTTGATAAATCATAAACAAATCATATACACACGTATATTCATAATCAAGAAGCAACAAGATAACAAAATACTTATCTGTATTGGATGTCTTCACTTTATTCCATAGGCTCCTTCTTTGCTTTACAAGCATTGGATTTCCTATGGATACAATAACGAATGTTGGGCCAGCACGCAAGCTACTCCACAACCATTCAAATAGGCAATGCCAGGCTAGTATGCCGACTGGTTTTTATCAATTTATTAAGGAATGTTTGGCTAGCGTGCCGGCTGCTCCACAACATCAAGTGGTTAATGTTCCCACCAACTATTCTCTAAATTTATCATGCACCAATTACTCTCTGGAATTACCAAGAATTTTATAGTGCACAGCCAGTTACTCTCTAGTTTTATAAAGAATTTATAGTGCACAACTAGTTACTCTCTGGCTTACCAAGCATTTGTGGCTTTTTCAGGGTCCTTACTTCCTTCAATGGCCAAGGTTTCCAATAAGGAAACAACAGTGTATTAGCTTGGTTGTCATAAGGCTTATACCTGAAATCGTCATTATTACAATAAGAAATAAATGAAAACGAATACTTATCTATATTATGCATTTTCCTTTTTGGTCCACAGGTCCCGCTTCGCTTTACAAGCCTTGGGATCACCTATGGACTTGGATGTTTGGCCAACACATATGTTGCTCCATAAAATCAAATATTTAATGCCCAAATAGTACACCTTCACGCCGACTGGATTTACCAAGCATTTGTGGTGCCCAACCAACCCCATACCAAGTTGTCCCTCTCCATTGCTGAGCCAGCACATTTGTCAGGGTCATCGACCGATGGAAGGAAACTGCGCCACTGACCATTATAGGTCGAGGCTCTACCACTCTTCCTTAGGCTTGCATCATCCTTTCACGCGTGTTACAACCCCTCATGTGCATAACAATTCTTCACCCACACAAGGATGGCACTCCTCTTGTGCAAAACAACGATTCCTTTTAGGAACTCTATAGGTGAATTTCTTGACTGTAGGATATCATGGCCCCATGATACCCACTCACACCACACAGCATCCAAGTAAATAATTCCAAACTAGTGCATCGACTGGATTTATTAGGTATGCAACAACCCTTCATAACAACCTTCCATTATGGTTCTCTTGTGTGCATCCCCAAATTGCATATGTTTTAGATGACAACACAAGATGGATAAGCAAACTCATCAATATTGCTACTCTAAAATTGAAGCATAATTCATAACATTCACTATCAAGTATTGAAACACTAGGAATGTATCCATTCCCTTAGGCTGTAGTCAATATTGACAACCCTATCATAAACAAACACCTAAAAGGTGTGCACTCCCTTTCGGATGTGAGACATGTAGGCCCTAATCATACTCAAGCACTTTGGAATAACAATGAAATAATAAATCATGCTCTGCATATTAAATCTAATAACCAGAGATGTATATTCTGAGTTAGGGTTACATAATACTTATCCCTTTTCAGATGTATCTTTCCTTTATTTGCGAATAATGGGGGCTCCCTTCTCTGAGTCAACAGTACTTTGGGTTGCCACCCCAATATTTTTATGTTCCATAACCCACACATTCCTTCTTGGCATAATTTCTCCATCTCACTCACATGGCTTTCCAACATGCAGTGCAGCTGAGACATTATCAACATTTACAATGGCGTTTCACCCCAAACCCATTTCCATAGCATGGGATTCTTCCCATCTAGTTTGGTTTTTGCAGGCCATCACATATGGTATTCTTGCAATGTGTCATCCTGGAACACTTATCAAATAGCCAAACAATCAGCAACATTTAGCAATAAGCTTCAAATCTGATTGTTCCATAACCAATCAATGTCATTAATAATTAAATTCAATATGAATTTACAATTCTGTTTCGTATAGAAATTGATTTGCTTAGCTATGAGGCTATCCTCATATTGTTAGGCTCTCGTAAGTGGTATCACTCTGTCCATTATGGTTTCACCCTTGCTACCATACATGAACATCCACCTACAACATGTCTTCCTAACACAATTTTATATAAGCCAATAGTGATTAGCAATTATAAGCAAATTCTCAAATCTGAAATCTACAAATTTGTTTCCCTACAGAAATTAGATTTGCAACCATGAGATTATTCTCATAAACTTGAATCAAACAATTTTCAGATTTTTTTCATGCATAAGTTACAACCATGAGAACCTTCTCATAACCTTTGGCTTCTGCACATGGTAGATCCCGGTCTTTTACTATGGTCTTATCCTCATTGCCATACACAAGACTTTTCTACCTGAAAACTGAAACTTCAATCAGCCAAACATGTTGTGAGTATCTATGCATATAATCCTTTCATTGCCACAATAGTCACTGAAGTGATCTCAGAATTATAACACTCAATAATTCAAACACCTTCAGCTATTAACATTTAAAATGCAATGAAATATATACATTTCCATATATGCATCATTATCACAATAAAACTGCAAGACACAGTCACATTATCCATGCAATTTAAATAAACTGTAAATACTCATTACTTCACATTCCATGTAACTCTGTCCTTCCAACAGAGTGCTCTAGTAACCCATCACATGTCTACCTTCTTCATGTAGTCTTTCTCTTGCATTCATAGAAGCTCATGAAATGGTCTCAGGATCTCCATTTCATCTATTATCTAACTGTATTGAACATATATATGTCACACCCATGCATTCACACAATGCATCTCAACATGTGCACCCACAAATATGCATGCACATTCACAACATTTACATAATATTTTAATGTGCATTCACTCAATGCATAACCCCTCAATACAGCCTTGCATTAATCCATGAATACTAGGCATTTCAACATATTATGGCCTAACTATGCCTATTTCATATGGCATACACTACAACAGGACCATAAGTCTTTACTTTCTTTGGTTGTTAAACTCACAACCAATATACACAAATGGCATGCGGTAATTTTCATATGAATGCATTGAGGTTTCTAAGAACTATAGGGTGCAAGGCTCCTTGCCTTTACATACCCACACCTCACCATACTTGGTAGGATTATATTCACATTCAACACTCAGTACCATATGCAAACCAAATCGACATAGTTTAAACATAGTGGAAGGGATCTTACCAATCCTCCTTCAACCTTCATGCAATTAAGCAGAAATAACCATTACCTGCATGGCTATCATTAATATCGCTTGATGTTACCTGATCAGTTGGCCTCTTACCAAGGCTACACGGTCCTTTTTCCAACCTCATGATCACAGATTTGTAGCACCATCCTTTTGGTCATATGCAACAACATCATCCACATCCTTAGCCATGCTTTGGTTTTCTTTGGTCCTACAACCAATGCGAACGCAACTAATTATCAACAACCACCATAATGATCTTAAGTGGCTCATTGCATATGTAAAACCTCACTATTTTACCAATATGCAATATCATATATATATATGCACAAACATTTTCACATGCACTGTGCAAAGTTTATTAATATGCCATCTAGTGCATAGTCATATCATCTATCTAATCTCTTGCATTTTCATCATGCTTCTATGGTATGATTCGTACAACCATTATCAAACATTACTGGTGATCAACCATAGGAAATACCATTAATGGGCTATTGCATGTGTAACTTTCACTACCTTTAACCATATGCAACATCATGCTCATGCCCACTAATTCATATGCATTTAATCTATTACCCGCTTGCATTTCTACCATCCCTATGCCATAATTTTTAGTATATGAGACTTAGGAAATATAAATATAACAGCAATGGAGGAGTTAAGGAATTTTCCCTTTCCAATTCCTCATCATGACATGGAGTTCCTCCTCCACATCATAGCTGATCCTTTTCTTGGATTTCCTACCAAGCATACAAGCAATCATTAGCTATTATCTTCTCATGAATTAACAATTCAACATATACATACGTGTAATCATTCATTCTTGATATATATATATTTTTTTTCCAAATATGCAATTCTTATGTTATAAACAGTTTAAGGTGAGGAATTTCCCTTATATCAACATTGACTTGTTGCTCCCATTGCTCTTCCACAATGCATATTATAGCCAATTACTCTTAATAAGGCCTCCACACCCTTTTATGCAATCCTTGCTTCTCATCCCAAGCATAGAGAATTCATTTCACACCTTCAATGATTGTCTCCGAAGGACGACAGGGTTCAATGGGGGCTTTCCCCCTTGTGGCTTCCCTGCGCCATTGCAAGGCGGGTCGAGGACAGCGCCCTCATTTTTTTTTTTGTAAATCCTTTGATTTCACGCAATCTGGTGCATAAGTTCCATGGAATTTTTCAACTTTTGGCACCTGAAAAATCTTCCTGGAAAACAGCTGGAATTCTCTGTTTCGGCGGACTTGGAAATTCTCCTCTGGCCCGTTACGGACAAACTCGTTGAGTTCTTTTGACCTGTTGCAAAGCAACTCGTCGAGTTCTGCCGCCGTGTTGTGGAGCAACTCGCCGAGTTCTTCCGGTCGGCGAAATCATCCATCTCTTCCGACTCGTTTCGGCAAAAACTCGCCAACTCTTTCCGCCATTTCGACAAAAACTCGCCAACTCTTTCTGCCGTTTCGAAAAAAAATCGCCAACTTTTTCCGCCGTTTCGGCAAAAACTCGCCAATTTCTTCCGTTGTTTCGGCAAAAACTCACCAAATTTTTTCGCCATTTCGGAAAAAAATCGCCAACTCCTTCCGCTGTTTCAGCAAAAACTCACCAACTTTTTCCGCCATTTCGGCAAAAACTCGCCAACTTTTTCCGCTGTTAACACTTAGAAATTTTTTGAAATTCTTCGGACCAACTCATCGAGTCCTGCCACCGTTGCAGACCAACTTGCCAAGTTCTTCCATCGTTTCGGACCAAAACTCATAACTTTCCGCCATAATTTTTCCTTTTTTTCGGTGAACTTATTGATTCTCTGTCGGTTCGTTGCGGAGCAACTCGCCAAGTTTCACCGCCAACTTCGGCGCAAACTCACCACTTCTAGCTATCAACTTCGGCCTAACTCAGTGAGGTTCACTGAAACACATCGACTCAACTCCACGAGACTCGCCGAAACAGTTAGGCAAAACACTTAGAATTTTTTTTTGAAAAATTTTGAAATTTTCTTAACAATTACTGCGGAGCAGGAAGCATACTTACTTACCTCTACAAGCTGTGATAGGTAGCCCATGAAGGCCCAATGCTGCAACCAACAGCTCTGATACCATTCTGTCACATACCCTCCCATCCATCCAAGGCAAGGAAGGGAACATGATGCCAATCTGTGGGGCTTTCACATAATCTCATCCCACTCATTAGAATCATATAAATAAAACATTTGTGTGTAGATGCAAACAAATCAAATATGCACAACAGAATTAAAATATCCACACACATTACTTAGGCATATAGCATATCAACAGTCATCAAATTAATGCATTACAGAAGTAAATACATAGACAGAAAAACATTTATCTTCATTGTGCAATTTCCCCAGACAACTAGCTATGTCGCTGCAACGTTCCACCCAACCATAGGCCAGTTGTGTTCATCAATATCTCAACACAACTGCCACCCCCCGAGCTGGGCATGATTCTTACAAGGAAAAGGGGGCATTCAGCTCATACACAGCCAAGTCACTAATTCCATTGAGCCAAGCCAGTCCACTTCTGGGTTTATCAGACTACATTTGAACCTTGGAGGCTTACACTTAGACTCAAGCCAAAGCAATGGATTTACCAACAGGATGGCCATGGGTTTGGGCTTTCCCCAAATCGTTTCCATCCAAAAACGAATTGTGGGATGGGGAAAAACATTCACAGGGAGGAAAACGTTTTCTCCCCAACTCTCTCAACATTTAGCAGCAAAAACAGTCTCTATGGAACCCCAATTCCATTCCCCTTCTTCCGCACTAGTATACAATACAAAAACGCCCTTCTCCCGCTAAGGATCAGGAAAAACACATCAAAACATGGCTGGAAAACGCCCAGGTAGCTCCAAACTCGTGAAGGAGAGAGACTGCTTGATGGATAATGGCTTGGGGAGCAATTCATGGCTCTTTTCTTGCCCAAGAAGCTAAACGTGATTTCCCATGTAGGGTGGTTTTCCCATACTCGAATTTGGATAGCCATACCTCTCATTCTCCAAGGCATTAACTACCTCAACCAACTCTTGGGAGAAATGAATAATTAGGTACAAAAGTCAACATGGGTAGTTGAGGGTTTGATGGGTTCTCTCATTGACACTTGGCTTAACTTGATTGGCTCCAAGGGTTTGAATGTTTCCCTCCCAATTCCTTGTAAAATCATGCCCCCATCTCTTTGTTGCATTGCATAGCTAGTTGTGGGTATTTTATTAAAAATGCATATTTACATGATGTTTGAATTCCAATATGCCTGGCTAGCATGCAAACCATATGCATCAATAAATTGATGGTGGGGCCTTGGCTTTGAGCTCCTCACCATGATTTTATAACAATATTACATCATTTGCATTTTAATACAATAGGGTCAAGGTGGGGATGTGACAATTTTTTCCTCAGTCCAACTTGTGCTAAGGATGCTTACCAATAACGCAACCTTTGCATATCCCTTTTGAGGATTTCATGTTTGGAAGGCCTTCAACCATGGAATTATTTTGGAGTAGTTGCAAATAATTGTAATTAAGGTGTCCAAACCTCTCATTCCATAGCCGTCTAACCTCATTTCCATGAGTCAGGAGGGCACTTGGCTTTGAATATGAAAAAATTTGGGAAAACTCATATGTTTTTATAGCATGATTTTCCTTGCCTAGTGCAATGCGATTTCCAGTGGTAATTTCATAAATTTCAACATCATTAGGGTTGAATACAACCTTCTTGGGAAAAGCCAGTATGTGTCATTTGATACACAGAAAGCAAGTTCGAAGCTAGAGAAGGGACATACAAAACATTTTGAAAACTGCCATGTTCTAAGTGAATTGTACCTTTGCCTTTCGATGAAATTTGTGAATCGTCTCCCATGTGGATGGAGATGCATCCGTCGGAGTCCAATGATGAGAAAGAGTCTTTTCTTGCAACCATGTTATTTGAAGCTCCTGAATCTATGAGAAGAGCTTTTGTATTCAAAACACTTCACATGAGTGCATGAACTCTTTCTGGATGATCATTCTGGTCTCCATTATCCTTCTTCCTTACACCATCTGGAAGAGTGATATTGTTCTTCTCTAAGAGAAGTTCCATCTAATCAATAGTCTTCTTCATGCATGATCTTTCAGGATGAAATCCCCTTCCATAGTAAGAACACTTTGTCTTCTCCTTGCCCTTTTGATTGTCTTTTCTTGAGCCCGAGGGCTCATCTGACTTCCCGGTATTCTCCTTCTACTTAGGATGAGCAAACTTGGTATTATCCTTCTATTTTTTCTTTCCTTTAGCATTCGTAGCCTTGGTTCCTCCCGAAAACAAGGCTTGATCCTTGGAGGAGCTCATGGACCCCATATGAACAAGCTTTTCATGCTCTTTGGTTAAGGACTCAATGAATGCATTCAAGGATGGCATATTCCAATTCATAATGGTGAGTTTTCCAGAATGAAAGATAGAGACAAACACTGAATAATACGCTCTCAATTTTGAAAGGATTGAGAGAATGAACTGATCCTCCTTCTTCTCGACACCACATCACTTCAATTGAAGCACCAAATGCTTGAACTTGGTGAAAAACTCATTAATGGTTTCAAAATTTTCAGGATTTAGGGAAATCAATTCATTCTCTAACTGATAAGCCCTCATTTCATCCTGCTTTCTAGAGTTTGGCAAGTTGTTCCCATACTTCTTTTGGAATCTTCAATCCGCTGAGATGGAAAAGAAGGTATTTCAAAATATTGAGACATAAGAAACCATAAGCTTCATCAAGATTATTCAAGAACTTGGACTTCTCTTTAGTTTCATTAGGCTCTGGTTGAGTTCCCATAGTGACTCTGTAGAGTCCCTTTGAGGGAAATATGATCTCTATATCATCCTTCCATTGATGATAATTGAAAGGAGTAAGAAGATAGTTTGAACAAGAGTCCATCTTGAGCTATAGTGAATGCAATAGAAACTAGGATTGAATTCTTCCTTAGTTAAATGAGTTGAATGCCAACAAATAAAAGAAGATATCTACAATAAGCTATGATGTATAAATAGACACTTGTAATTCTTGGTCAATTAACATGAATATTGATGTGATGATGATAAATATATTTTGAGGAAATACATTTTTTTTATCCATAACAATCAATCTTTTATTTTTGAAAAAAAAATAGCAAAAATTGGGGAAATTACAAGAAGCCAAAGCAAAAAATGTCTTACTTGTTGAAAACATGCAGCACAATCTTCTCATTATAAGCCAAATGTGTAATCAAGGACATATTCTCACGTTTGATTCCAAGAAATGTGAAATAAGGAAAATAGATACAAGAAGATTGATAGCAATGGCATCCAGAACCCCAAATAATGTTTACATCTTAGATAAAAGAGAAGAAGAAAGATGTTGCATGGGGAAAATAGATGAAAATTAGCTCTAGAACATAAGAATGAGGCATATAAATGTTTTCCATCTGATCAAACAGAAAAAGACAAGCAGTGAGAGACATTCCAAAAATCACAAATCCTTTAAATTATGTTTGCAAGCATGGCCTACATGGAAAGCAAAAAAGAGTAAGTTTTAAAACAAAAGAATATTCTACAAATAAACCATTAGAGCTAGTGCATATTGCTCTCTGCGACCCAATGAGAACCAAAGGCCTAAATGGTGAGTCCTACTTTCTTCTGTTCATTGATGAATATACTAGAATGACATGGGTCTTTTTCCTCAAGAAAAAATCAAATACATTTGAGTGCTTCAAAATTTTTTAAGAAGCAGTAAAAAATGAAACTGAATTGAATATTAAGTTTCTAAGATCAGATAATAGAGGTGAGTACACCTCAAATGAATTTGAGGAATTCTGTGAGAAACATAGAATCAGAGGACATTTCTCAACCATTGGGACTCCACAACAAAATGGAGTACCAGAAAGAAAAAAATAGGACTATGCAGGAGATGGATAAAGCAATGTTAAATGAATATAAATTGTCTAGCATTTTTTGGACCCTAGATATTCATATTGCTTTTCATATTCTAAATAGAGGACAAGTCAGAACTAATAGTAGTTTGAACCCCTATGAACTCTAGAAAGGTAGGTCAGCAATAGTTAAGCATTTCAGAATATTTGGGAGTAAGTGTTATATCAAAAGAAATGATTAAAACCTAGGAAAATTTGATTCCATATCCGATGAAGAAATATTTATTGGATATGCAACAAGAAGAAAGGCATACAAATGTTACAACCTGATACTAAAGAAGATGGTGGAAAGTCCAGATGTGAAGATAGATGAAGCACTCACGCACAGAAGACCAAAGGATGATCATCATCATCATCATCCTGCATTTGAACAGTCATCAAAATATCTACTAGAGGAGGAGGAGTCAAGAGAATAGTGAGAAGAAGTGTATCAAGAAGAACCAGAAGAAGAAAGAAGGCTAGATACAAAGACTCATTCCATATATGTTCAAAAGAATCATTATCGGGATTTGATTATCGGAGATAAAAATGTTGGTGTATAAACAAGAAGGAAGTAATTAAAGAATACTCCTGAAGAAGTACAATTCTCTTTGTTTTCCAAAATATAACCAAATTTTTTTGATGAATCCAGGACTGATGAACATTGGATTAAAGCCATGAAAGAATAATTAATCAGACTGATAAAAATCAGACTTCGAAACTTGTTCCAACACCCAAAGATAAAAAAATTATTGGCACCAAATGGGTTTTCAGGAACAAATTAAATGAGAATGGAGAAGTAGTTAGAAATAAGGCAAGGTTGGTGTATGCAAGGGATATGTGCAGGTTGAAGGAATAGATTTTGAAGAAACATTTTCCCCTGTAGAATTATACAAGCAATCAGAATGATCTTGGCCTATACTTGCTCCAAATACATCACTGTATATCAATTGGATGTGAAATCAACATTTTTAAATGGAGAACTAGAAGAACAGGTGTATATAGAACAACCAAAAGGTTTCTCTTTTTCAAATAACAAGTACTATGTATATAGATTAAAAAAGGCTCTGTATGGACTAAAGCAAGCCCCTATAGCTTGGTATTCAAATCTAGACACGTACCTGCAACAACAAGGCTTCAAAAGAGGTAATGTAGAGAGTAATATATACATAAAAGTTGAGCACAAAAATATGATAGTTGTTGAGGTATGTGTAGATGATATCATCTTTGGAAGTAATGATAACAGCTTAAGACAAAAATTTGCGAAGAACATGTAGAAGGAATTTGAAATGTCTATGCTCGAAGAGCTATCTTTCTTTCTAGGACTTCAGATATCTCAACTTGGTGATGGTATCTTTATTTCTCAAACCAAGCATGTAAAATAAATGTTAAAAAGATTTAACATGGAATATTGCAAGCCAATATGTACACCTATGATTACTAGTTGCAAATTGAGCAAAGAAGACAAATCAAATGAAGTAGATAAAAAACTTTATAGATAAATTATTGGAATCTTGTTATGTGTAACATCCTCAAGACCATATATAATGCAACTTGTAGGACTAGTTGCAAGGTTTCAATCAGCTCCTAAGGAGACACATATTCAAGTTGTAAAAAGGATATTCAAATGTATGAAAGGAACTTTGGATTTTGGTTCATGGTATCCACCAAGTAATGACTCGACCTTGGTAGCATATATAGACACGGACATGGAAGGAAGTATGGATGACAGACGAAGTACAAGTGAAGCAACATTTTTCTAGGAAATTTCTTAGTCTCTTGGTTAAGGTAGAAAAATATTCAGTATCACTATCTATAGCAGAAGCATAATACATTGTGGCAGTAGCCTGTTATGTGCAATTTCTATCGACGAAACAAAATTTAAAGGATTTTTAAGTGGAATTTGATCATCCTATATCGATTTTATGTGACAACGCATGCACAATCATCATCTCAAATAATCCTATAATGCACTTCAAAACCAAGAATATTCCTATCAAATACCATTTTGTGAGAGAACAAGTCACTGAAAATATTGACAAGCTAGATTATGTGGACATCAAGGAACAGATTGCAGATATATTTACAAATCCACTTCGAAGAGATACTTTGAATATCTTAGATAGAAACTAGGAGTAATTCACAAACCACATTAATTTGAAGCATCTGCAACATGGCAGGAACTTGGCATAGTGCAGTAGAAGTGACCAAAGAAAGAAATGGAAGCATGAAGCTAGGGGGAGCATCCATTTTCTGTTGATGTCAAAGGGGGGGAGATACTAGGTTGAAGGTTTTGTAGACAAGTGTTGAATCAATTTTTTTGCAGAAAGAATTACATGAGATGAATACAAGGGGATCACGTTGCACATAGAAAAGAATCTCTCATACTCAAGGGGAGCCCAATTTTGATTAGTGTTGACATAAATGCCAAAGGGGGATATTGTTGAACTTTTGTCATTGATGTCAAACAAGACGCATGATGATGTCAAGCAAGAATCATGAAAACTTGATATCAGTTTGAAGAAGTATATACAAAACAAGATAATCTATCTATGCAATGTGGATGGGTACATGTCACACATATACTGGGTTCTTGCACAATATGCAAGAATATCAAAGTGCACAGAAAAGAGGTATTCGACATAAAGAAGCCCCTACTTAGTTGTCTCAAGTGCATTTTGTTGGGTAAACTTGAATGGGAAGAAAGAGGTTGTCAACATAAAGAATCCCCTACTTGTGGACAAATCAATCTTATTAAGGAAACAAGTAGTGATATAAATCAACCAAAAGATTGAATTAAGGGTGTGTGGGAACAAAGATGTAAAAGCATTTTGTATTTTGGAAGCTTCTATTTATTGGGGTATCAATTGTTTGTTGATCCAGAAGAAAGAAACAATAAAGATATGAGTGCACATAACATAAAAGTAGAGCAGTAGATAGTGCGTAGAACCGTAGCAGTTTATAGATTGAAGAGGTGTGAAGGATCAAGTAGTGTGCGAGATCAGATTAGTGCACAAAAATGACATAGAAAATATAGCAAGAGAACTAGTGTGCTAAACTGAAGCAAAGCACACAGTAAGTGAAGCAGTGCACATATCATATAGTGAAGCATAACAGTTGTGCAGAACTGAAGTAGTGCGCACAAAATAATCTGAAGTGGTGAATAAGACAAGTGTGAAGTTGTGCATGCAAATCAGAAGGCAGTGTGACAGAAGAACATATACATCTATCTAAGGGAGGAACGACGGGGAAATGCCAAGAAATTGTAGTATCCTTTTAGGATGGTTCCTGAACACAACAAGGTAGTGCTTGTTGTTGAATATTGTAACTTCTAAGAATATTATATTTGTACTTTATTATTCCGGAGATGTTTCATCCCTACGAGGTAATGCTATTATGCATCCAGAGATGTTTGTTCCTCCGATGGATTGTGGTAACCATGGTTATTAGACCCACCATGTGGGGTTCGGCCCTGAGTTAATTAATTAGGGGTTATTAGACTTCACTAGGAGAGGTCGGCCCCATAAGGGAATTAGTCAGTCGGGAACTAGTATAAGTAGAGGAGATTTCTCCTCACTTATCTCACACTTATTCAGCGCAGAAAGTAGCGCACTTGTGTTTGAGAGGTCTACATAGGAGGTAGAGAAGGAGGTCAAGTCTTGGAGCACATCTTGTATTTTGGTTGATCATCTTATTGAGGAAAGATTTGCTAGGTTTTCTACCCCATGAGGGTTTCCCAGGGTAAAATATTTGTCTATCTTGTGATTATGTTTCTTTCAGTGATCTTGCTAGTCAAATTAATTTAAACTTAACATGGTATCATAGCTAGCCTGAATAGAACATCTTTCACAAGGTGAAATTATATTTCTCTCTCTCTCCCAAAATTAGGGTTTCTACAAAAGTTAGTATTTTTGGATTCTGGTTGCATGCTTGAATAGCCCTTCTAAATATCTATCTTTTGAGCCCTGGATCAAGGTTTTTGGTTGGGTAGAACTCTGGGAAAGTCAAACCCTAGTTTTACCAAAAGTGCGATAAACCAGAAATTTTGTTGCAGATCTAGAAAAGTGAAAAGTTAAAGTCTCCTGGTAAGTACTACTCCATCTCTCATATCTTAGACTCCCCCAAGAGAAGATGGCTCCAATCACTAAGCTTGAAGACAAGCTAGAAGGTATAGAGAATTTCCAGGCATGGAAATACAGAATTGGTCTCATTCTTGAAGAGAATGATCTTGCTCAATATATCAAGAATGAAGTTGCAGAACCTGAAGAAGATGAAGCCCAAGAGAATAATAGGAAGGATTTGATTAGGGAAAATAGAATCATATCTGATTCTATTAAATACCACTTGATTCCCCAAGTGGCTTCCAATAAGACTCCAAAGGAAATGTATGATGCCCTAGGAAGAATGTATGAAGGAAAGAACATAAATAGGAAGATGAACCTAAGAACTCAGTTGAAGAGTACCAATATGCACAAAGGAGAATCCATTCAAGACTACTTCTCAAGGGTTTCACAAATCAAGGAGCAACTAGATGCCATTGGATATACTCTTGATGAAGATGAACTTGTGATGACTTCTCTAAATGGTCTCACTAGACCTTGGGAGTCATTTATACAAACTATGTGTGCCAGAAAAGAAAGTATGAAGTTTGATGTAGTATGGGAGGATTGTGTTCAAGAATAGGCTAGGGTAGCCAACAGAGAAGTCCTTCTCAAGGAGGATGACCAAGCCTTGGATACACACACCAAAAGAGGAAGAAAGCGTCACTTCAAGAAAGTAGACCACAAGAAGTCTCACCCCTCTCATAGATTCAAAAGGAAAGGATGAACAAACTCAGAAAGAGACCTCTCCACAGTCCAATGTTTCAATTGTCTTAAACTAAGACACTATGCTAGAAACTGTACTTTACCAGAAAAGAAGAAGAATTTTGTTCACAAAATACATCATGCACATATGGCACAAGATGATAGTAAAGAAGAAGAATAAGAAGAAGAAGAGGAAGGGCCTCGAAGGAAAAGATCTAAAGTAAAGAAAGAAGATCCAGAAGAATATGTCCTATTTTCTGCACTCTCTGGATCTGTGTCTCCTAGAGAAGATACATGGCTCATTGATAGTGGTGCTTCAAAGCACATGACAATTCAAAATAAAACTCTCTCAAGACTTGAAGAAAGTCTTCTCCACAAAAGGTATCTCTAGGAGATGATTATCAATATCCCATCAAAGGAATTGGTGAAGCAAGCTACAAGCTTGATTCTGGAACACCCTTGAAGATGAAAGAAATTTTATATGTACCGGGTTTGAAGAAGAACCTACTCTCTATCTCAGCATTAGATAAGAAAGGTTTTAGAGTTGCTTTCATAGATGGACAAGTACTTATGTGGCCCAAAGGAAAATCAATTGAAGATGCAATTGTCATTGGTGAAGAGGAAGGAGGTCTCTACAAGCTCAAGGGACATCCAGAAGTTTCCCTTGCTCATGAAACCTCTAGCCCTAGTGAGCTATGGCATAGAAGACTAGCTCACATTAACTTCAAAGCCCTACACTATGTAAAAAAGGTAGTTATAGGACTACCAGACTTGAATGTTGATCATAATGGCTCATGCAAAGGATGTGAAAAAGGGAAGAATGTCAAGAACCCTTTTCCAAAGAGTGAAACAAAGACTAAGAACATTCTAGAGTTAATACATTCAGATGTATGTGGACCAATTCCCACCACATCCCTAAGTGGGTTTGAATACTATCTCACATTCATTGATGATTATTCAAGGAAGACTTGGATATACTTTCTAAAAGGAAAGAATGAAGTCTTTGGGAAATTCAAAGAGTTCAAGGCCTTAATAGAAAATCACTCAGAAAAGAAAATCAAGATTCTCAGAATAGATAATGGCAGAGAATATACTTCAAAGGACTTTGAATACTTTTGTAAGGAAGCTGGAATCAAGAGGGAACTAACCACTCCCTACAATCCCCAACAAAATGGGGTTGCTGAAAGAAAGAATAGAACCATCATGGAAGCTGTAAAAACTATGATATATGACCAAGATCTACCCATGTATCTATGGGTTGAAGTAGCTAAAACAACATTCTATGTACAAAATATACTATCCCATAGTGCTCTTGAATTCAAGACTCCAGAAGAAGTATTCACAGGAAAGAAGCCTGAGGTAAGCCATCTAAAAATATTTGGATGTCCAGTGTACATTCACATTCCAAAAGAAAATAGAACCAAGTTGGATCCCTCTGGTAAGAAGGGAATATTTGTTGGATATTGTGAATTATCCAAAGCTTTCAGAATTTACATACCTGGTTTTCATCATATGGAAATAAGTAGAGATGTAACATTTGATGAAGAAGCAGCTCTCAAGAAATCTAGGAAGTGCCAACTTGAAGAAATCTATGAAAAAGATACACCTCCTAGAATCACAAAAGTTGTACCCATCTCTAAAGATGATGCACCAGAGGACCATGACATGCTAGAACCACAAGAACCCCCCATTGTAGCTAGGGTTTTCACCCTAGCTTGTGAAAATGAGCACCTACTAAGGAGAAGGTCCTCGTTAGTAGCAGTTCAATAGACAGTAAATTAAAGTAATAAAACAATATGAAATTTAACCTAGCATGAGCATTGACATAACTAACAAAACATGAACATATGGTAAAGATCTCTCTTTTGTATTAAAAATTACCTCAGATGTAGAGGTTGGTGGAGCCTTTGCAGCAGTCCAAGAGGGTTGCTTCCAAGCTCCAGTGTTGTTCCTTCTCCTTCTTCCAAAAGTGTTTTGGAAATGGGGCCAAAATAGTTCTCAAGAATTAGCTCCAAGTGGAGAGATAGGGTTTCAAGGGAATTTTCAGTAGCGTAAGGATAGGGATGATTGTGGATGAAAAATGGGGAGCCTCCATCACCTATTTATAGGTTTTTAGTGGTGGAGTGCTAACCCATGGTTTTGGGCACCATATGGTTTAGGTCAGTTGTATAGGGTTTTTGCTTCCTTTTTTCCCTCTTTTTCCTCTTTTTTGTATTTTTTATTCCCTTTTTAGAGGGTTTTTGCTATTTTTGGAGGAATTTACATTATTTTGGGGGAAAAAAGGGGTTTTTGGGCCTTTTGGAGGCTTTTTAATGGGTTTTTAAGGTTTTGGAGGCAAATAGGGTAGGAAATATGGACAAATGAGTCATGTAATGGGGTAGATGAGGTAGTGAGCACTTTTTGGGTGTTAACAGATTGCCCCCTGATGTTTTAGGGCATGAGCTCATCGTATGGACGATAGACATCATAAGTCTTTTATGATTTTCCTAGGATGTGGAGACGAGAAGAAATGAACTAGATCCCAGAACAACGGTCCCGAACGAACTGCAAAAACTGAAAGTACATGACCTCAATAATGAATGAGGAATAATCTGAACATATGGACAAGGTGGGCATTCCCATGCTCGTGTCAAGATATAGAACAATAACAAGGGGGTCCAAAAAATGGGGACCTGAAATATACATGGCCTCAAATGAGGAAGAATCTCAATAGATGGACGAGGCGAGCATACCCATGCTCGTATCAAGATATATATAAAAAATAACAATGAGGCCCAAAAGTGGGGGCCTGAAGGATACATGGAGAACGATGGTGTACATAATAAGGGTCCAGAGGGGACACAAATCTGGGACATACTGCTGGGTTGACCATGTCTTAATTGAAGAACTGATACATGAGAATAACAATAGTGCTGTTGAGTGTGGTACCAGAGGAACTGATGAGCTGCTGGATCATAGTGATGGGGAGTCATACCCTCAATGGTACACTGAACTGGGTACTCAAGGAAGCATATAATTGGATGGCTTACGAATACAATCGCCTATGCAACCCGAACATCCATGGGAACATATAACTAGGCATTCCAAAGTGACTCACCAATGTGCTAGAGTCGGGGGAAATCCGAGGTCTTCGACCAATAACTAAAGGGATATATGCCCTGCGTGATTCTCAACGATGCGATCAAGGTGTTGAAGTCAAGCATGTGAGAAACAACCACTCAGAGAGGAACTGATGACTCCTCTCAAAATGGTCCGTAGGCACGCACCACAGATGGTGATGAGTCCAAGGCACAAGGACCTCTGGGTCTATCCTCTGGAATAGATGGGCTATCGTCGACAGAGGGAGACCTGCAAGTAGCAAGGCAATGATGTTTCCTTGATAGGAGCATGAGGTGGAGGACCGAAGGGTGAGAGTACTGATGGTAGGACTAACATACCGTGGGGGTAGGGAATAACTGGGCAAGTAGAGTGGGTGGACTCAAACTTCCATTGTTCCGAGTATGATGGCGGGGATGATCATGCAGCATATGAAACTGACTAGTGGGAAAGGGATCATAGCTGTAATGGATCAAGGATGGTGACTGGGATGAGTGATACTCAAGTTGGTGTAAGATGGAAAGAGACTACATAATACTCTAAACAAAGGCAACCTTATTGGGGGTGCTGCCGAGATGATTGATCACGGTGTCAAGAGGCACGGGGGGAACTTCTTCAGGGGTTAAGGAACTAGAAGAAGTGTGTTCAAAATGGTACTGTCGTGTGGATTTATACGAGCCCGAGACAGTTCATGCTCGTGATTGCTTTCAATTTTAAGGAGTCTGAAAGCGATAAAAAGACTCTGAAATAATGGAATGGTACTATCGTGTGGATTTGTACGATCCCAGGATAGTTCATGCTCATGATTGCTTTCAATTTTAAGGAGTCTGAAAGTGATAAGAAGACTCTGAATGGAATGGTACCATCGTGTGGATTTGTATGAGCCTAGGATGGTGCATGCTCATGGTTGCTTTCAATTTTAGAGAGTCTGAAAGCAATAAGAAGATTCCAGGGGGGTGCTTTTTCGTGTGTTAGTCTCCAAGGCCCGAAGAAGCATAAAAGGATACAATGAAGAACTATTCTAGCCGGTAGGACTAGAGTATTCATTTTTCGTAATTAGTATACCAGGTCCGGAAAAGGGTTAAAATTATACCAAATAGATGCCCTTTCAAGTACTTTAACGAGCATGAAAGGAAGCAAGATTGCCTGGCGATATTTTCATTGTTTTAGGAGTCAGAAAAGAGCTTAACAGAAACTCCCTAAGTACATTTTTCATAAAGGACTTGTCCGGCCCGAAAAAGGGATAAAATTATACCGAACAACAGGAATGGCCAAGCAAGGAGGAGGTGCTCAATCAAGGAACATTGATGAGAACCAAGAACAAGGGTGGAGGGGAACACTGTGGGCCTCCTTGCGGGATGATGAATGGTGGAAAAATAATGAAATAATTGCAGTATGAGTGGAGCGACTGGCTCATGTAAAAATGTGGAACAATTCGATGGCGACCGATGTGGCGTGCAAACTAAGGCAGCAAGGTGTCGGGACACAATGTTGAAATTGTACCCAGTGAGAGCGAGAAATGATCTCAAGCATCATCACAAGCTCAAAAAAATGAATTCGACGATATAAAAAGTGTCAAAAACGGAGAACGGCCGAGGTGGCTCACAAACCGAGGCGACGACGGGCATTTTGGAAAAAATACCCCAAAAATCTGGGGGTGAGAGCGAGAAATGATCTCAAGCATCATCACGAGCTCGGAAAAATGAATCCGACGATATAAAAAGTGTCAAAAACAGGGAACAACCGAGGTGGCTCGCAAACTGAGGCGACGAGGGGCATTTTGGAAAAAATACCCGAAAAATATAGGGGTGAGAGCAAGAAATGATCTCAAGCATCATCACGGGCTCGGAAAAATGAATCCGGTGATATAAAGTATATCAAAAATGGGCTACGGCCGATGTGGCATGCAAACCGAGGCAACGAGAGGTGTCTGGAAACAATGCTAAAAAAAAATTTGGTGAGAGCGAGAAATGATCTCAAGCATCATCACGTGCATGGAAATATGAATCCGGCAGTGCAAATGGTGCGAAAAACGGAGGTCATAAGGACTCTGGAATGGTCAAAGGAAATAACTAGGTTAAAAAATGGTTGCAAATAAAGGTGAGCCCACCAAGCCAAGGATGTAATGGTGGGGAAAAATGATTACCCTCGGGGGAAGAATAATAGGTGTATCAAATCAAATCAAATCTACAAGTGATATGTGACCTCAAAAATGGTTGAGATCACGCATGTGAAAAAGGGAGCAGGGTTAATGACCTGCCCCAATGCTATGCGCATGGGGTTTGTGATTGTGGATCACATATGTGTTGGTTTGAACAAGGGGGTCACTGACGTGCTGAGATAGGTGTGATGGGGAAGGTTCAAAATGATTGATCATGCCCCCTATCCCAAGGTCGAGGTAATCTATTATGCCCCCTAACTTAGAGGTGTCAATGTGGTGCTCGATGATAGGGGGGCCAAGACTAGGCATTTCGGTATAGGACCAGGCAAAGACTTCACGAAACTCTTGGAAAAGCTTTTTGTACTCTCCGATGTCATACTCACTGCAGGAGGCTCCTAATGTTTTGATTTCAAGAGCACCAAGTGGATCAGAGATATCAATGTGGATGACGGGTGAGATGTTGGTCATGTTACCTTCCTCAAAGGCATCAGGAGCGAGAATGGGATCCTTAAACCAGTCAACTTTGGTGGGGAGGAAATCTTTGGACTCAACCGCAAATTGGGTGGTTGTGGTGGAGGAGGACTCTTCTGGGAGGAAGTAGGAATGATGGTGCTTGTCTTCCCAGGGGTAATTAGGGGCAGTGAGAGTCTCTAGAATCTCCTCATCATTGCGGAAAATTTGAGTTGCCAAATCGGTTGATGAGGAAGCGATAGTAGAAGAGATCAGATAGATGGTATTAATCTCACCGGATGAGGGTGATAATGGGGGGTGGATCTCTTCAATTATGGGGGGTGCCGTCTCAAGGTCCAAATTATTCATCTTGTAGAGAGCTGCTCTGTAATCTAGGAGATCAGGACAATGATGTGAGTAATGGTCGTAAATACCGCTTATTGCACAAGGGTGGTTGGCATGCAGTGATTTATCACGAGGCTTAGGGGCTAGATCGAGTTGGACAACTGGGATGTTGGGGTCGTTGTCAAGCATTTGCATGTGCCCTTGTAATGCAGGTAATTGTGGACATTGATGGGTAGGATGACCTAACTCATCACACAATGAGCATTTAGGAGGAGCATGAAACACGGGGGGTTTTTAACTGTTTTGGGCGGGGGTACAACAGTGTATGGTTGTGGGCCTCTGCCCCCATTGTTCTTGACTAGGGGGTGGATTGGTGGATGAGGAAGGAGTAGAGACACCAGGGGGTGGTTGACTAGTAGTGGCGATGGGTTGCACCATTTGTAGGACGACATTTGGTGTCGGTGGGGGAACGGGAGGTGAAATATACCACACGGGTAGTCCTAAGGTTAATCCGGGGAGGCTGAGAGTAGCCATAACCGGGGCACTTACTACTCTCGAGGGAGGGAATAGGAAGGGGATTGTGTGGATGGGTGTAACACCAATATGACTAGGTACCAATGGTGGTTTGGGTAACAAGGGCAGTTGATTGTTGGGTGTTTGTGCATTGTGGGAAAGGGTACATAGGTCAGATATTTCGGTCGTTGGTGACGGGGGTGGAATGGATTGGAATGTTGAGGTCATTGGCATATCTAAGTAAACTCCGGGTCCCACAGAGGAAACCAACGAGGTAGATGCACCACAAATAGGTTGTTCAACCATGGGGAGAACATTTTCGGGTGCAGCAAGGGCATTGAAATCGTAATAGGTGAGTTGATCGACCTTGACCACACGTCTGTCATGGGGGAACATCATGGTATGAAAAAAGGATGAGGCAATTGCTCGCATGGCATACATGTAACTACGGCCAAGTAAGAGGTTATAATCAAGTTGGGCGTTGATGACCTCTATGTCAATGAGCACTGTTTTTCCAGCTAACTGGACGGGGACATTAGCTAAGAGACCTTGGGGTTGAGCCAAACGGCCATCGTAGGCTCACAACGTAGTGGTGGACTGTTGGAGAGTGGGGGATCCCAACTTTTGCCAAACGAATGTGGACATAATGCATGTCGAGGCACCTTCATCGATAATGCACCGATGGATGAAAAGATTCTGAATAGATACAACAACTTGGAATGCTAAAGTGGAAGGCAGGCGTGGTTCGTATTGGTCCAAATCGAAGGTCATCATTCGTGAATCATTTGGGTCAATGGCACCAATGGCAGAGAGCAAAGTCTTGCACTGTGAAGGACAATTTTTTAATACCTCTAACACAGACATGGCTGCGGGGGACTGGGCTAAGTCATCTTCAATGTATTAATTAGATGTAGGGTGAGCATTGGGGTTATTGTTGATGTGCCGAAGTGGGAAGCGAGGTGCTTTGGAGGCGCCATATAATTGAGCCGGAGGTATACGTAACGACTGATCTGTGGGATGAGAGTTAGTGTTTTTTTCAGTGGGAGGGGCTAGAGGGGTGGAGCCATATTGGTTCCGACGGGTTTGAAGGTTGACATCGGTGGATGACATCATTAACAAATGATGGGTACTTGAGTCTAACATGGGTTGATCAGTAGTGGCATAAGTTATTTGTTGTTGTGGTGGTGCATTTCCTTGAGGGGGAGCCAACGGCTGAGTGTGCACTACGCCTTGGGTCGGTAAAGGGTTTTGTAGCACCAAGGGTTGATTCTAAGGTGGTGGGGGGTTGGTTGGCGCCTGAGGAGCCGCGTGCCCTTGGCAGTTGGCATCATCAGTCTAGTGTTGCCGAACTCGCTCCAAATGTGGGAAAGCATGTGTGTAGTGGCCATAGACCCCGCAAATAGATCAAGGATGGTTTGTTCGTAAATTAGGATTTTTGGCTTGTTTGGGTGGCTGGTCAGGGTTCTGCTTAGCAAGTGCCACGTTATTGTTGTTTGGGGGATTGGGAGGTTGACTGCCTTGGTCTGGAGGGGGGTTGTTCCCACGGTTACGGCCTTTTCCATGGTTTTGCTGGCCCTATTGGCGCTGGTTATTTTGGTTCTGTTGCAGATTCTGTTGGGCATACACTTGCCCTTAGGCAGCAGGTGGGTTATGGGGTTGTGCAGGTGTGGGAGCAGGCTGCAGTGGATAATAAGTAGGTGGAGGCGGTGCAGGTGCTGAACCTTGTGGGGGTTTCTAATATGTCTGTGGAACGAGTTGTGGGTTTGCTGCAAGGGTTACCTGTGGTGGGTAATAAGTAGGTTGGGCTTGAGAGGATACAGGAGCTGGAGCGGCCTGCGAGTAGTAATATGGTTGAGGTGCGACCGGGGGGGCATAAGCGGGGGATGCATGACCAAAGAAATGAGGTGGACATGAGGGTCCGTGGGAATGGTGATTATGTGCCATGGGGGCATACAAATTGGTTTCTCCGGACTGGGATGTAGCCCACGAAAGGTCGGGGCCATGGCTAGGACGTGCTATGGAAAAGGGTTGGTTATGTGAGGCTATACAGCCAATGATGCCATCTGTGACATGGGATTCCCCCGGCGCATCGTGTCGGTGGAATCACCATGGGGGGCTTCAGGGATGATGGAATATAGGTAAACATACTGGATGTAAATAACGTCAAATTGTTGGGCTTTGAGGATGGCCTCTTCTTCGGACTAGGGTCGCACGGATGCCACATCTTTGGCAATGAGAGGAAGGAGAGATTTTAGAAACCAATCTAAGAAGATTCGATCATCTAACTTGACTTTGCAGAGGCTGCGGCGTCGACGCCACTCATGAATGTGGTCAGTGATGTGGGTAGCCATGTTTTGTCTGCAAGATAGTAGGATATCAACTCCCGCGTCATAGCGGATAGGTAACTGAAAGAACTGTAAGAAAGTCGAGGAAAGGGACGTAAAGGTGGCATGGGTCCCATGGGGCTGCTCAATGTACCACTTAGCTGCAGAGCCAGTGAGGGTGCATTGTAACAGATGGAGGTAGATAGAGTCATCCACTATGGAGTTGGAGGAACACCATAGATGGAAGAACATAATATGGTTCTGGGGGTCTTCACCTGCCTTGCCCTCAAACTTAGGGATGTTGGAGGGGAGCTTGGTGGGCATGCGAGGCCACGCAGGGTTGTGTCTGATGGGATTGTTAGTTAGTCTGGCTAGGTCAGGAAGGTTGAGACTCGCCATGAATGGAAAACTAGTAGAAGGATGTGACATACTAGTGGTTGTGACCATGTTGGGGCCAATTCCCCTGAGTGGAGGGGCTGGGCTTGGGATGTTGCCCCCAGGTGGAGGAATGAAAGTGGTATGGGACAATCCTGCACTGCCAAGGGTTGTGTGAGTCACTGATGGAGTTGGGATGGGTATGCTAGCTACTAGAATGGGTACAATGATTGGAATGGTAGATGTGGGCCCCATCGAGGGCATACCCAAAGTGGGAGTGGTAGCTGGTGTGCTGGTGGATGCTCCACCAATGTTCCCTACAAAGAAAGGGTTGGAAGTCATGCTAGAAATGGGGCTGGTTGGTGCAGTGTAAGTGGGGTTCTCATACTCTGCCTCAGAATCAGAGGTAAAATAAGGGGCGTCTAGATCGGGTGACGGAGTTCTATGCCATTGACGAGTGGAGTCAAGGGACAAAGCTCAAGATCTATGATGAGTGGTATCAAGTGATGAATATCTACGTCTATGACGGGTGATGTCAAGTGAACCGTGCTATAGGGGCTCACCCCGGAGGCGCCGAGAATGTCTCGAGGACTCAATGGTGACAGATGGTTTCAAGTATCTGGGGGTTGTGTTGAGTGAAAAATAGCTCAAAAACCCTAATGCAACCGAGTGTGCAAAAGGAGAGCGCAAAAAACATGGCACTCGGGCCAACAACCAACTCAAAACACTTACTGTAACAGCTATGCTACAATAAGCATAGTATCAACAGAAATGCTTAGAATACCAACAAGCAGCATGTTTCCTAGAAAATAAAAATAGTGGACTCGCTAGACCAAAAGGAGGTAAGGGAGCATGCAAACACCTAGCTAAATAGTATTCTAACTCCACCAGACATATCCTCTGCAAGGTGATGAATCCAAGTCAGACAATATGGATAGTAGAGCCAAGTGGCTAAAGATACCCCCCTATCGGGAGGAACACCGGGTAGTCAATCCTAGAAGAAAGGCAACTAAGGCACCCCGTTCATGACACGTCCAGAAAAGGTGAATCTGCAGTTTGGTTCTATCATTGTTGTATCCCCATACGGGTGATACACCGAGAACTATGAAAGGTATCCTTCGGTTACTGAATCGAGTGCGGTATTCCACTCAAGCCTCCGGAACCAGTTTGGCTACTTCAAACCTCCTAGGGGAGAGGCCCTCTGATAAACTGGTTGTGACTGTGCCAAAAAGTACTAGGGGATTTTGGTTTCCTAATGGACAACAGCTATGTCTCAAGTGTAAGCAACCGAGGGGTGTTATTTGGATGCCTATCCCCCCGATCCTACCTAACTACAAGATTCTTATGTGTTCTCCAAGTGGGGTTAGAATGTTGGTTGTGTTAAGTAGTATTTTAGGTCTCACTTGAATTAGGTGACAGTGTGTGTGCGTGTGAGATGATGAACCCAAGTAAAAGTGCCATGGGGTGGGAAACTTTCTAACTAAAAATAATAATGCAGAAATTAAACTTTGAAATGCAAAATTTTCTCTTTTCAATTAAAATGTGGAAATTTAAAAAATTATGTAAATGGAATAGAAATAATACTGCAGAAAACAGGTTGTAGGGAAGTAAGGCTGCAGATACGACAGATGGTTGTGCAAGTGCATAAAATATTGCAGCAAAGTGCTGGGTTCAAACAAGGAAAAAGTGCAGAAAACATACCGCGGGTCTGTGGTAAATTTGCGCTGTCGGACCGTGGGAAACAAGTCGACAGTCGCGGGTAGATTGCGAGAATTTGGCTAAAAAACGCAGGCAGACCATGGGAAAAAGGTTGAAAGTCGCAGGTGGACTGCGGGAAAAAGGTCGAAAGTCGCAGGCAGATAGAAGGAAAATGGCTGAAATCCGCAGGAGGGCCACGGGAAAAAGGCCAAAAGTCGCAGGTGGATAGCAGGAAAATGGCTGAAAGCCGCAGGCAGACCGCGGAAAAAGGGGTGAACAGGCGCGGTCAAACTGCACAAAACAGGATGAGAGCCACGGCCAGATCGTAGGTAATAGACTGAAAACCGTCGGTAGATCGCAAGAAACAGTCTGAGAGCCACGGTCGGATCACAAGTAACAGTCTGAAAGACGCGGTCAGATCACAATTGCGGGGACAAAAGAAATGGTTTACGACAGCTGAAAGGGACAGCTGAAAGGAAAAATAGAAAAATATTGCAGAAAATTAAAAACATTTAAAACTATAACCAAAAATTCAAAGGAACCCCACTGGAGTTTCCAAAACTGTAGCTAGGGTTTTCACCCTAGCTTGTGCAAATGAACACCTACTAAGGAGAAGGGCCTCCTTAGTAGCAGTTCAATAAACAGTAAATTAAAGTAATAAAACAATATGAAATTTAACCTAGCATGGGCATTGACATAAATAACAAAACATGAACATATGGTAAAGATCTCTCTTTTTGTATTAAAAATTACCTCAGATGTAGAGGTTGGTGGAGCCTTTGTAGCAGTCCAAGAGGGTTGCTTCCAAGCTTCAGTGTTGTTCCTTCTCCTTCTTCCAAAGGTGTTTTGGAAATGGGGCCAAAAGGATTCTCAAGAATTAGCTCCAAGTGGAGAGCTAGGGTTTCAAGGGAATTTTCAGCAGCGTAAGGATAGGGATGATTGTGGATGAAAAATGGGGAGCCTCCATCACCTATTTATAGGTTTTTAGGGGTGGAGTGCTGACCCATGGTTTTCGGCACCATATGGTTTAGGTCAGTTGTAAAGGGTTTTTGCTTCCTTTTTTCCCTCTTTTTCCTCTTTTTTGTATTTTTTATTCCCTTTTTAGAGGGTTTTTGCTATTTTTGGAGGAATTTACATTATTTTGAGGGGGAAAATGGGGGTTTTGGCCTTTTGGAGGCTTTTTAATGCGTTTTTAAGGTTTTGGAGGCAAATATGGTAGGAAAAATGGACAAATGAGTCATGTAATGGGGTAGATGAGGTAGTGAGCACTTTTTGGGTGTTAACACCCATTACAAATTTATCTAGAAAAAAAAGGCCAGCATGGGCTAGAGACATTATTCAAGGAGTTGAAAAATATGGAGCTCCTGAAGGCTCCACTAGAGAAAGAAAGAAACCAAAGCTAGTATCCAACTATGTGGCCTTGATGTGTGATCTTGTGGATCAACAACCTACTAGCTATGAAGAGGCATCTCAGAAGAAAGAGTGGGTAGAAGCAATGACAGAAGAATACCAATCAATAATGAAAAATGATTTTTGGGATATTGTTCCCAAACCAAAAGATAAAAGCGTGGTTTATTCCAAATGGATATTCAAGATAAAAACATGTTGCAGATGGTAGCATTGAAAAATATAAGGCAAGATTTGTAGCCAGAGGATTTTCTCAGAAAGAGGGAATTGACTATGAAGAAACATTTGCACCAGTTGCTAGGTACACTTCAATTAGAACTATCATGGCACTTGCATCTATGATGAAGTCGAAATTACACCAGATGGATGTTAAGACAGCCTTCTTGAATGGTGTGATTGAAGAAGAAGTGTACATAGAAAAACCACAAGGATTTGAGGTTAAAGATGGAAGAACACATGTATGCAAGCTGAAAAAGGATTTGTATGGATTGAAGCAAGCTCCCAGAGATTGGTATAGAAGGATTGACAGTTTCTTAACAAGCATGGGCTTTACCAAGAGTAAAGTTGATCCCAATCTTTACCTCAAAGTTATGGATGATGAACCTGTTCTATTACTGTTGCATGTAGATGATCTATTTCTAAGAGGAAATGAGAATCAAATTATTGAATGCAAGAAGAAGCTTTCTTCAGAATTCGAGATGAAAGATCTCAGATTAATGCACTACTTCTTAGGTCTAGAAGTATGGAAAGAACCAAAAGGAATCTTTCTAAATCAAGGTAAGTATGTTGTGGGGATTCTAAAAAGATTCGATATGTTGGAGTGTAAAGCCATGGCCACTCCCGTGGACTCCAACTTGAAGATATTAGTTAATAACTCATCAGAATTAGTGGATATAACTCTATATAGACACATCATTGGGTCATTGATGTATTTAACAAATATCGGACCAGATATATGCTTTGCTGTAAATACCCTGCGTCAGTATCTAGCAGAACCTAGAAAGGTTCACTTAATAGCTGCAAAGCATGTGATGAGGTATCTAAAGGGTACATTCGATTTTGGTCTATATTATCTTGGAAGTCGTGAACTCAGATTACATGGTTACTCAGATTCTAATTGGGTAGGAACTGTTTCAGACAGAAAGAGTACATCAGGTGGATGTTATGGTCTTGGATCTTCCATGATCTCATGGTTCAGCAAGAAACAATCTAGTGTGGCTCTCAGTACTACTGAAGCAGAATATATAGCTTCCTGCTCTGCTAGTTGTGAAGCAGTGTGGCTTCGGAAACTATTGTCTGGAGTGTTTGAATTAGAAATGAATCCCACTATGATCATGTGTGACAATCAAAGTTGTATTAAGATGACAGAAATTCCAGTATTCCATGATAAATCAAAACACATAGAGATCCGATATTTTTATATACAAGATATGGTGCAGAGAGGAGCTATTACGCTCGAGTATGTGAGCACTGAGGAACAAATTACTGATATATTGACCAAACCTCTGTCTCGAGTGAAATTTGAGTATTTCTGAGACAAGCTTGGTGTAGTTCAAAAGGACCCTCCTCGAAAGGGGGAGTGATATAGTCACTAATGATGAGGTTGCCCTCATCGACAACAAGGTCGATGATGAGGATACTTGTTTATTATACCTAGATATTTATATGTATGCTTAGATTACTTATATTTAGGATAATTATACTTAGAATACTTATGGTATATGCACTTATATTGATGAGGATACTTGTATTGATGATATGTATACATGTATTGATGATGATACTTGTATTGATTGATAAGGATGCTTGTATTGATTGATGAAGATACTTGCATTGATGATGTGTATACATGTATTGATGAGGATACTTGTATTGATTGATGAGGATACTTGTATTGATGATATGTATACATGTATTGATGAGGATACATGTATTGATTGATGAGGATACTTGTATTGATGATATGTATACATGTATTGATGAGGATACTTGTATTGATTGATGAGGATACTTGTATTGATGATATATGTACTTGTACTGATGATGTACTAATGATACTTGTGTTGATGAGGATACTGTGGGGATTGCATCATCCTTGAACATATGTTCTAAAAGGATCCGTAGACAGATATCTCTGAAAATGAAGTCCTGAGTGGACAGGTGGGGATTGTATCTTCCCCAGACTTTGGTCCCAGAATTGATCCGTAGACAGATGTCTTTGAGAATGAAGTCCTAAATGAATAGGGTGGGGATTGTATCTTCCCCGGACTTCGGTCCCAGAATTGAGCCATAGACTGGGTCTCTGAGAATGAAGTCCTGAATGACTAGGTAGGGGATTGTATCTTCCCCAGACTTCGGTCCCAGAATTGAGCCATAGACTGGGTCTTCGAGAATGAAGTCCTGAATGAACAGGTAGGGGATTGTATCTTCCCCGGACTTTGGTCCCAAAATTGATCCGTAGAAATTTGTCTCCAAGAATTGATGATAGGACTGTATCGTCCTTGGACTCTTGTTTCAAAATGTACATGATGGGATTGCATCATCCCTAGACATGAGACTTGTCTTAAAGTGATAAGGATTGATCATCCTGGAACTTGATATGGATTGTATCATCCATGGAACTATGTCCTAAAGAGAGCGGGATTGATCATCCTGTAATATGATCGTGTGTATGCAGAGTATGTTGTGATGACGATGCTGATGATCGTGTGATGACAATGTTGATGATCGTGTGATGATGATGTTGATGATCATATGATGACGATGCTGATGATCGTGTGAGGACGATGCTGATGATCGTGTGATCACGATGCTGATGATCGTATGATGACGATGTTGATGATCGTGTGATGAAGATGATGATGATGCTAATGATCGTGTGATGACGATGCTGATGATCGTGCGATGACGATGACGATGATGTTGATGTTCTAGTAACTGGTTGAGTTACTGGTGATGATGTATTGAAGAAAGCTTCCGATGATTTATAGACGTATCATGTATGATGTAGTCAATGACTCCTTGCTCCTGCAGATGTTGTTATAATATCCTTCTCGTTAAGGGGGAGTGTTGAATATTGTAACTTCTAAGAATATTATATTTGTACTTTATTATTCCGGAGATGTTTCATCCCTCCGAGGTAATTCTATTATGTATCCGGAGATGTTTATTCCTCCGATGGATTGTGGTAACCAAGGTTATTAGACCAACCATGTGGGGGTCTACCCTGAGTTAATTAATTAGGGGTTATTAGACTTCACTAGGAGAGGTCGGCCCCATAAGGGAATTAGTCAGTCGGGAACTAGTATAAGTAGAGGAGATTGCTCCTCACTTATCTCACACTTGTTCAGCTCAGAAAGTAGCGCACTTGTGTTTGAGAGGTCTACATAGGAGGTAGAGAAGGAGGTCAAGTCTTGGAGCACATATTGTATTTTGGTTGATCATCTTATTGAGGAAAGCTTTGTTGGGTTTTCTACCCCATGAGGGTTTCCCAAGGTAAAATATTTGTCTATCTTGTGATTATGTTTCTTTCAGTGATCTTGCTAGTCAAGCATAGGATTGGTATCTTGATAGGTTGGAGCCGGTATTCAGCAAGTTGGTGCTTGCGTAGAGGATTCGTGTCCTCACAAGTTGGTTCCTATAATGAGCGAGTTGGTGCTTGCATGTGGGATTGGTGTCTAAGTGATTTGGTGCTCACATTCTTGGATATTGGTGTCTCCCACCTATCTATGTAATTATTTTTTGCATACATAAGATAAAGTTACTTTCCAAATACTCTGTACACAATTGTTTTTTATTATAGTGATTTAAGAAAGGGTTGGTACATAATTTTTAAAGTGAAAATTTGTTAAATATACTTATCATATTGATTAACCCCCTCTCATTATTATTAACTATTCCAACAATACGGAAAAATAAAAATATACCCCCAAGAATCTTGAACATCTTAATATTTCATTTTTCCTTTCGAATGCCCACCATGGATATTGTCGTTTTTTATACTTGAAATCAAATACATGCATAGAGAACTTGTGTTTTTTTCTTTGTTTTGGAAGCCTGTGTTCCTTTCATGTCATATATATACCAAAAAAAAAAAGTTGAGATTACTTCCCTTCTAGCCTCGATCTCGTTGAAGCTTTTGACCTGGTGTGGTCTTGAACCTGTGAAACATAATATTGTTCATACGGCTCTTTGGACATAGTTGAGTTTCGCTAATTCAATTAGTTGTGATTTTAAACTCTCGCATTACCTCCTCAAGATGGGAAAAACAACACTAACACATCTTCTTAGCTTTGTGATCATACAAGCGAAAGGATCTGAGACATGTTTGTTATACTATTGATAGGGAATGTTATATGTAAACTGGCTCTTAGAGTAGGTTGTGTTGTCTACAAACATGAGTTGTGGGTCATAGAAATAACAAGAAGTTCTTTGGTGCTTTTTCGAAATTCTCCAACACCCACATATTAAAAATATATGATGTGATATGCTTGGTGACCCTGAGGTCTTCTCTTTTGCTGGAAATAGAGGGTTCCTTTCAATGCCATCCGTAAACCGCATGAGTTTGACCTAAGAAACACTGGTATGGATATTAACATAATGGAGCTATCTAAAAACGATGACTTGGTTCTGATGGGGCTTTTCACCGTAATCAAGTATTTTTTGTTTTGAAAAATATGAATTAAACCTTGTTTTAATGACGATTTTGATGGTAGAAACTATCAAAAACCTAGTGCGCCCAAAATTTCAGAGTTTGAGAATTATAACCAAAATTTTTAAATATTTCTACCCCATTTTTTCAAAATTATGTTGAACTGCTTGAAATCATAGAACTTTTAAACTACTGGTTAACATTTATGCTACATAATAAAGACACAAGAATATGGAATACTCATCCTTTTGACTCAATTCTTCGGTGATAGAAATCGACTACATCCATGGTGTCTAGCACAAATTGCAGGATTATGCCTTCTCGTTGGTTCTATGCACGTATTCATCATCTTTTATGAAAAACCCTAATATTCACCATATGGATTACCTCTTGCATGGTATCTTAGTGTTTTCCATTGGTTGGCTTCTGCCAACTTTCTATCATGTTTGTGCATTTGATCTCAATGCCCGGTCGGATGTCTCTACATTCATATTTTTCCTTTCACATGGAAACGACTCTTTCATGCCTACAATTTTTTTGGCTATCCGCCAAATTCCTGTTAAGTGTTTCGGCCATAGAAGTAGTGCACTACTACATAGAGGGGGGTTTTAAGACAATAATTGAGACAATTTTAGAGTAAATTGTCTTAACTTGAGACAAAAAAAACTTGTGTATTGTCATAAATATTGTCTTTAAGCGAGTGTCCCAAATTTTTGTCTTAAAAATTTGCCTCTATAAAGACAATAGAAAACACAAGTCACTTATTGTCTCTTAAGAGACAAATTCATTTTTGTCTCTCTAGAGACTATAACTAGAATTAAAGGCATATTGTCTATATAGAGACAATACAAATTTAGTCCCAACTATTGTCTCTCTAGAGACGATATGAAAAAAAATAAGCAATTTTTTTTTTGTGTTTATTGTAGGGCATGGTGGAATTGAACCACCATGATCCTGATTTAGAAACATAGGATCTCTTCCATTAAGCTAGCACCCTTCTAATAATTATGAAAGATAAAGATAAGTTAAAAAATTTCAACATGTTCACAATATAGGACATAAATTTTCCACATTAAGAAGTAATTGCTAATTGTAAGATTTATATTAAAAATTGCTATGTCAACATAAATGGATTGTACTATCCCCATGCAACCTCTTGAATTCCACTTGCATTGATCGAGCCTTTAATATTATGTCCTATCCCAATTAAGCTTGGAGACTTACTTGTTCTCCATTTGAAGCTTTGAAATATCATATCATCTCTACTTTTAAGTTTTAAACACTTCGTAGTCCTCAACATGGTTAAACCTTTGTGTATTGGATAGGATTTGGATCAACCTTATTTCAATTAGTAACACTTTCTGCAATCCTATAACATGGTTTATAAGCAGGCATGTATGAAAAATTTAATGAGCAATTTTTTACTGACAGCAAAGCTAGCACCATGATTTATGGAATCTAGATAAAAAACAACAGTAGAATACAATGGAATTGATATTATTCTCCATATTCATTACAACTAAGAGAGACCAATCATCAGCGAAAAATAACGGCTTCGATGTTGGAGTTCACAACTCGTTCTCTTATACATCTAAGACCCTGTTTTTCTGGTGGGTCCTTCAAACTTGGATCATTTAAGATGTGGTCAATGTCTAACAAGACAATATGTGATAGGTGGAATCTGCTAATATTGCATGTTGAAAACAGTGACATGCTTGAGACCTATAATGATCCCTATTACTGATCCGATGGCAGTAGACAGAGTTACAAGGAAGCATACGAATCTAAGGGACTGTAGGAAGATCCATTTCCAGACCACTTTTGAACATTGGCTTGAGAAATATACACTTCAATGGGAAAATATGCGGTGAGCGGACATAATTACATGGAACCAATAAACCCCATTATGTCCTTGAAAAATGGCTTGAGCATGGAAATCATAATCATCGACTCCACAAGTGAGCTCCTCATTACTAGAGGAAACATTGTCAATCAGACTGATCCACAAAATGGAAAGATTATAGTGTAAACCCTATGGATAAAGCCTCTGTTGTTCCATCTATCATGAACCTAGTCTTCAATTACTATAAATAAAGGCTGAGAGAAAACCTACGAAAAAAATAGTAGTAAATTGATAAGCTAATCCATGGAACTCAAATGGAATTGAACAAGTAAAAATGCAGAAACACCAATATACCTGATATGCACCCATGATATGAATAACAATGCATAAGCTTCTAATTTCAATCAACCAGAATGGCTCATAGAATCCAAACCCAGTTAGCATATTTCCAAGAGAATCATTCCTGAAAGCTTCATACCCTATGTTGGGCATGGCCCAAATGGAACGATTTTTTGGTGCGAGGTTCAAGCACAACAATTATTTTTGGCAAGAAGAACAAGCAAAGCAAGGTATAGCAGTGACCTATTTTGGGTAAATAACTCCGTAAATCCCAGGAACAGGGTAAGGAGCGGCACAGAGTTGGAGGAAAGGGACCTGTCGCCTTAGTTAAAACAAAATATTATGGATGACTAGGACAGCTAAAGTAGTTAGAGCGAAGGACCGACAGTGATAGAAGAAGCGCAGAAGCTGAAAGGGACATGGCAATATGAAGTCAGAGCCACGTGGTCAGAACTACGACTGTCAGAAAGGCGTCAGAGCTAGAAGCGGCGCAGAAAGGCGTTCGAAGTCAAGTGAAGTAGCTATCGAATATGACAAGCTTGGTTAGCAAGGTAAGCGCACCATTTTTGGGGGTTTTGGGTTCTATAGGGTTTTTGTCCCACAATGATTGTAAAGACATGACCCTTGGGATTGATCTATAAAAAGGGAAATTTTGTAAGGGAAGGGTTGGTCTTTTGGTCTTTTGGTCTTTTGGGGGTTTTGATGAAAGCCTAAGTATTGTAAGAGCAAGAAGAGAGAAAGAGGATCTACAGTTGTGTGCACAGAGACCCAATTGTAGAGAGAAGAGTCTGGAGCTGTGTGCGTAGACTGGAACTGTTGACGCTTCCCATTAATATAAACAATAGTTCCTATGGACATAGCTCCCATCCTGGGGATGAACCACATAAATAAGTGTGTTGTGTGAATGTTTATGTTTTTGTTTATGCTTATGATTATGTATGTTCATGCTTATATGTTTATTTTCATATGAATGGTTGATGAGAATAATATGTTAAGTACCGAACACATACATCTGAATGCACAAGTAATCACAAGTATGTTGAATGCATAGTCACATAAGTGACACTAATCTAGCAGAGCCTGTAGAGTGTGAAACTATCCCTCGGCATGGTTCTGAAGTGCATTGTTGCATTGCGTTGTGTAGTTTCCTGCGAGCACATCCACAGAGTGTTCCATAGCATAAGAAGTGGATGCAAAGTAGCTATGACTTCACTCAGCTTACCAGTTTATTAGTTGCACATCACCTGGTTGTGGAAACATGCTTCTGCAGCCACCCAATAAATTCATCTCGGGTGAGACCTCAGACTATTCGCAGGCTGTTTCTGAAAGGGCCGGTGAAGAAGGGTTTTGTTGGACCGAGAACTGTGTCGAATATGGGTATGATCTAAGTAATAGAAGAAGTAAAGTCTTCAACAAATGGTTATGTTGCTGCGCATGAACTGGTGATGTGCTCTGTTAACTAGAATCCTGAGCGGACAGAGATACAGAACTGGGTAACTAAGACAGAGGAGGTGAGTTTGTGAAGAAATAAAACAAACATCTGTGCTTATCTATGGAAGAGTGGTTACAGAGATTTCTCTTCTCTGACATACACGAAGTTTTCTTCGCATCCTTCAACAACGAGCTACACGAGTGGATATCAAGACTCGTAGAGCGGAAAATTTTCTTTCAAGGTGGAGAACCTACTGTTAACACCTAAAAAGTGCTCACTACCTCATCTACCCCATTACATGACTCATTTGTCCATATTTCCTACCATATTTACCTCCAGAACCTTAAAATCCCATTAAAAATCCTCCAAAAGGCTAAAAAACCCCCTTTTTCCCCCAAAATTATCCAAAATTCCTCCAAAATAGCAAAAACCCTCTAAAAAGGGAATAAAAAATATTAAAAAAAGGAGGAAAAAGAGGGAAAAGGAGGAAAAACCCTTATACAACTGACCTAAACCATATGGTTCCCAAAACCATGTGCCAGCACTCCACCACTAAAAACCTATAAATAGGTGATGGAGACCCCTCATTTCATATCCACAATCAAATACACCCTTACTCTGCCAAAATCACTCTTGAAACCCTAGCTCACCCTTGAGCTACTTTCACCATTGAGTGCCCCTTTTGGCCCATTCTCACCATTTGGAGAAAGAGAAGGAGCAAAGTTGGAGTTTGGAGCAACCCTCTTGGATCATTGCAAGAACTTCACCAACCTCTACACTTGAGGTAAAATTTTAATACAAAAAAGAAAGATCTTCACCATATTTCATGTTTTTGTTATGCTTATTAATGCTCATGCTAGTTTAGAATTTGTATTGTTTTATTACTTTTATTTATTGTTTATTGAACTGCTACTAAGGAGTCCATTCTCCTTAGTAGGTGCTCATTTACACAAGCTAGGGTGAAAACCCTGGCTACACCTACAGTGTGGACTCCAAAACTGATTCAGAGACTTAAAACAATGGATAGCCCAATATCAAGAGTAGTAGACTTCTGGCTCGATAGCATACTAGAAGGATACATTACATAATTTGTTGTGGACACTCTAAAGTCTTACAGCGCAGTAGAGGCATACTTCTTCAAAGGGTTCATAGGTATGCACTTGAAAAATATCAATCTATACATTAAAATGTTATTCGGAGAAAAACGGTTTCTTAAGAATGCAATAAAAACCCTAGGAATTTGAATATGTAATGTTCAGTAACACAAACAGTGACACTGAAGAAAATATCTATACGTTACGAAGTGGTAAAAGATACAAGTTTTGTTGAATATTGTAACTTCTAAGAATATTATATTTGTATTTTATTATTCTGGAGATGTTGCATTCCTCCGATGGTACTTTGTCTTGTCTCTGGAGATGTTTATTCCTCCGAGAGAATGTGGTAACCAAGGTTATTATATCTCCCTTGTGGGGTCGGCCCTGAGTTAGGAGTTTAGGGGTTATTAGACTCCCTTAGGAGAGGTCGGCCCCATTAGGGTGAAAAGTCATTTAGAACATGTGTATAAATAGAGGAGGTGTGTTCCTCATTATCTCATTCATTAACTCACTTGTGATTGGCGCATAGGAGAGAGAGAGAGAGAGAGAGAGAGAGAGAGAGAGAGAGAGATGCATAGGAGGAGAAGGAGCTCTTGCTTGGGTACTACATCTTGTATTGGTTGATCATCTATATTGAGGAAAGCTTTGCTGGGTTTTCTACCCCATGAGGGTTTCCCAAGGTAAATATTTTTCTATCTTGTGCTTGTGTTTCTTTCAGTGATCTTGCTAGTGAATTTATGCTAAACTTAACATGGTATCAGAGCTATCCTGAATAGGACATCTTTCACAAGGTGAAAAATCCTCTCTCTCCTCCTCTGTTGAAAACTAGGGTTTCTGCAAAAGTTGGAATTTTTGGATTCTGATTGCATGGCTGGATAGCCCTCCTCAAAATTGAACTTTTGAGCCCTAGATCAAACATTTTGAGTGGATAGAACTCTGGGAAAGTCAAACCCTATTTTAGGGTATGGATGAGAAAACCAGTAAACCAGAAAAAGTGTGCACCTGTGCATTAGTGAACAAAAAAAGCTGCGAACCTATGCACCAGTAAACCAAAAAATTTGAACCAGAAAACCAGAAATTCTGTTGCAAATCCAGAAGGTGAAAAGTTGAATTTTTCAGAAGCAGAGCACACCAGTAATCTCAAGCTCATCTCCTGGTAAGTATTATTCTATCTTTTATCTCTGTGACCTCCTGGATAAGATGGCTCCAAGCACTAAGCTTGAAGACAAGCTAGAAGGTATAGAGGATTTTCGAGCATGGAAATATAGAATTGGTCTCATTCTTGAAGAGAATGATCTTGTCCAATATATCAAGGATGGGGTTGTAGAACCTGAAGGAGATGAAGCCAAAGAGAAGCATAGGAAGGACTTGATTAGGGAAAAGAGAATCATTGCTAATTATATCAAGGACCACTTGATTCCCCAAGTGGCATCCAAGAAGACCCCAAAGGAAATGTATGATGCCCTTTCCAGAATGTATGAGGGAACGAACATCAATAGGAAGATGAACCTGAGAGCTCAACTGAAGAGAACTAAGATGAATAAAGGAGAATCTATTCAAGATTACGTCTCAAGGGTTTCCCAGTTCAAGGAACAACTAGATGCTATTGGAGACACACTTGATGAAGATGAACTAGTCATGACTGCTCTAAATGGTCTCACTAGACCTTGGGATTCATTCATCCAAACCATGTGTGCAAGAAAAGAAAGTATGAAGTTTGATGTGGTGTGGGAGGATTGCATTCAAGAAGAGGCTAGGGTAGCCAATAGAGAAGCCTTGCTCAAAGAAGATGATCAAGCTTTAGCCACCCACACCAAGAGAAGAAGGAGTCATTTCAACTCCAAGAAGAATGGTCACAAGGAGTCTCAACCTCCACACAGATTTCAAAAGAAAAGAGGAGTAAGTTCAGAAAGAGACCGCTCCTCTATCCAGTGTTATTGTTGTAACAAATTGAGACACTTTTCTAGGAATTGTCCTTCAAAGAAGAAGAAGAACTTTCATCACAAAAGGAATCAAGCACATTTAGCAGAAGATGATAGTGAAGAAGAAGAAGAGAGGCCTCAAAAGAAAAGAACTAAAGTAGAAGAATATGTGCTATTCTCTACACTCTCTGGGTCTGTAACACCTGGAGAAGATACATGGTTCATTGATAGTGGTGCTTCAAAGCACATGACAGGTCAAAAGAAAAATCTATCAAAACTTGAAGAGAAGACCTCCCCTCAGAAAGTATCTTTAGGAGATGACTATCAATATCCCATCAAGGGAATTGGTTAAACAAGCTACACGCTTGATTCTGGAACCCCCATGAAGATGAAAGACATCTTATATGTACCACGGTTGAAGAAGAACTTACTTTCTATCTCAGCATTAGATAAGAAAGTCTATAGGGTTGCATTCATAGATGGACAAGTACTCGTGTGGTCCAAGGGTAAAACAATTAAGGATGCAATTGTTATTGGTGAAGAGGAAGGAGGCCTATATAAGCTCAAGGGACATTCAGAAGCTGCCCTTGTTCATGAAGCCACTAGTCTAAGTGAGCTATGGCATGAAGGATTTCTCACATCAACTACAAAGCATTGCCCTATGTGAGCAAAGTAGTAACAGGATTTCCAGATTTGAAGAATGAACATAAAGGCACTTGTAAAGGATGTGCAAAAGGTAAGAATATCAAGAACCCATTTCCAAAGAGTGAAACAAAGACTAAAAGTACTTTGGAATTGATACATTCAGATATATGTGGACCAATGCCTACCACCTCCTTAAGTGGATATGAATACTATCTTACATTCATTGATGACTATTCAAGAAAGACTTGGATATACTTCCTAAATGGAAAAGATGAACTCTTTGGGAAATTCAAGGAGTTCAAAGCCTTGATAGAAAATCATTCAGAAAAGAATATCAAGATACCCAAGACAGATAATGGTGGAGAATATACTTCAAAATATTTTGAATCAAGTTTTGCAAAGAAGTTGGAATCAAGAGGGAACTAACCACTCCCTACAATCCCCAACAAAATGGTGTTGCAGAAAGAAAGAATAGAACCATTATGGAAGCAATAAAAACAATGATACATGATCAAGATCTACCCATGTATCTATGGGATGAAGTAGCCAAGACAACAGTCTATGTGCAGAATAGACTATCTCATAGTGCTCTTGAATTCAAGACCCCAAAAGAATTATTCACAAGAAAGAAGTCCAAGGTAAGTCACCTCAAGATATTTGGGTGCCCTGTGTATATTCACATACCAAAAGAAAAGAGGACTAAGATGGATCCTTCTGGAAAGAAGAGAATATTTGTTGGGTATTGTGAAGCATCCAAAGCATTTAGAATATACATCCCTGGATTCCATCATATGGAAATCAGTAGGGGTGTGACATTTGATGAAGAAGCAGCTCTGAAGAGGTCTAGGAAGTGCCAGCATGAAGAAGTATATGAAGAAGATGCACCTCCTAGAATTGTAGAAGTTGTACCCACCACTGAAGATGAAACACCAGAAGACCATGACATGTTAGAACCACAAGAACCCCCTATCACAAACATATCAAGAAAGAGAAAGCCAGCATGGGCTAGAGATATTATTCTAGGAACAGAAAAATATGGAGCTCCTTAAGGCTCCACTAGAGTGAGCAAGAAACCAAAGCCATTCTCCAACTATGTGGCTTTGATGTGTGATCTTGTAAATCAAGAACCTACCAGTTATGAAGAGGCAGCTCATAAGAAAGAATAGGTAGAGGCAATGACAGAGGAATACCAATCAATAATGAAGAATGATGTTTGGGACATAGTACCCAAACCAAAGGACAAAAGTGTGGTATCCTCCAAATGGATATACAAAATAAAACATGCTGTAGATGGTAGCATTGAAAAATATAAGGCAAGGTTTGTAGCTAGAGGATTCTCTCAGAAAGAGGGAATTGACTATGAAGAGACATTTGCACCAGTTGTAAGGTACACTTCCATTAGAACCATTATGGCACTTTCATCCATGATGAAGTGGAAACTACATCAGATGGATGTAAAGATAGATTTCCTAAATGGTGTGATTGAGGAAGAAGTGTACATAGAAAAACCACAAGGATTTGAGGTTGAAGATAGAAGAACCCATGTATGCAAATTGAAGAAGGATTTGTATGGGTTGAAGCAAGCTCCCAGAGCTTGGTATGGAAGAATTGATAGTTTCTTGACTAGCCTGGGCTTTACCAAGAGTAAAGCTAATCCTAACCTTTATCTCAAGGTTATGGATAATGAACCTGTCATATTGTTGTTGTATGTGGATGATCTATTTCTGACTGTAAATGAGAAACAGATTGTTGAATGCAAGAAGAAACTCTCTACAGAGTTTGAGATGAAAGATCTCGGTTTGATGCATTACTTCCTAGGATTGGAAGTGTGGCAAGGCTCAGAAGGAATCTTTATCAACCAAGGAAAGTATGCTGTGGAAATATTGAAGAGATTTGATATGTTGAATGTAAAGCCATGGCCACCCCCATGGATTCCAACTTGAAGCTATTAGCGGATGACTCATCAGAGTTAGTGGATGTAACTATGTACAGGAAAATTATTGGGTCATTAATGTATCTGATGAACACTAGGCTAGATATATGCTTTGTTGTGAACACATTGAGTCAGTATCTAGTGGAACCTAGACGTGTTCACTTAATAGCTGCAAAGAATGTGATGAGGTACCTGAAGGCTACGATATACTTTGGTCTATATTACCTTGGAGATCATGATTTCAGATTGTATGGCTACACAAATGATGATTGGGCTAGAAGAGTACATCAGGCGGATGTTATTGTCTGGGATCTGCCATGATCTCATGGTTTAGCAGAAAGCAGTCTAGTGTGGCTCTCAGCATAGCTGAAGCAGAATATATAGCTTCCTACTCTAACAGACAGGAAGTGTAACAGACAGGAAGAGTACATCAGGCGGATGTTATTGTCTGGGATCTGCCATGATCTCATGGTTTAGCAGAAAGAAGTCTAGTGTGGCTCTCAGCATAGCTGAAGCAGAATATATAGCTTCCTACTCTGCTAGTTGTGAAGTTGTATGGCTTCAAAAGTTGTTATCAGGATTGTTTGACTTAGATATGGACCCCACTGTGATCCTATGTGACAACCAGAGTTGTATCAAGATGACAGAGAATCCATTGTTCCGTGATAAGTCAAAGCACATAGAAATCCAATATTTCTATATACGGGATATGGTGCAGAAAGGAGCTATCAAGCTCGAGTATGTGAGCACTGACAAACAAGTTGCTGATATGTTGACCAAACCTCTGTCTCGAGTAAAGTTTGAGTACTTCCAAGACAAGCTTGGTGTAGTTCAAAAGGACCCTCCCCGAGAGGGGGAGTGACATGGTCGATGATGATATCAGATGCTGGTATTGATACCAGTATCGATGATGAGATTTCCTATATCAACGGTAAGTTTGATAACAAGGATACCTGTATTGAAAGTGAGGATACTTGTACCAGTATCGACAATAAGGTTGATGATACCAAAAAGGAGGTTGATGGGAGATCCTTGGTGGATGATAGGGATTGCATCGTATCTGGACTTAGGTCCCTGAATTGATCCGTAGACATCTGTCTTCGAGAATTGATGATAGGACTGCATCATCCCTAAACATTTGGTTCAAAATGTACATGATCTCAACTACATCGTCCATAGACATGAGACTTGTCTTAAATTGATCAGGATTGATCATCCTGGGAATTTGATCTGGATTGTATCGCCCATAGACATGATACTTGTCTTAATTGATCAGGATTGATCATCCTAGGAATTTGATCCTGACTACATCATCCTTAGACATGAGACTTGTCTTAAACAGATTATGGACTGCATCGTCCTTAGACATGAGACTTTTCTTAAACGAATCATGGACTGCATCGTCCTTAGACATGAGACTTGTCTTAAACGGATCATGGACTGCATCGTCCTTAGACATGAGACTTGTCTTAAATGGATCACAAACTGCATCATCCATAGACATGAGACTTTTCTTAAATTGATCAGGATTGATCATATTTGAAGTAGATCTGGATTTCATCATCCATAGACATGAGACTTGTCTTAAAAGGAGAGGGATTGATCATCATGAAATTTAATCATATGTATTCTAGACGATCGAGAAGATCGAGATGATGATGTGATCGAGAAGATCCAGATGATCAAGAATATCGAGATGATGATGTGATCGAGATGAACCAGATGATGATATTGATCAAGATGATCGAGATGATCGAGATGATCCAAATGATGATATTGATTGAGATGATCGAGATGATCCAAATGATGATATTGATCGAGATGATCGAGATGATCTAGATGATGATATTGATCGAGATGATCCAGATGATGATATTGATCGAGATGATCCAAATGATCCAGATGATGATGTTTTCGTAGCTGTTCAAGTGTTGCAAAAGATGAAGACTCAATACTGACGATACTGATATTCCAGTATTGATTGTATTCTAGTAACTGGTTGATTTACTGATGATGTTGAGAAAGCTTCCAATGATTTATAGATGTATCATGTATTATGTAGTCGATGACTTCTTGCTCCTGCAGATGTTGTTATAGTATCCTTCTCATTAAGGGGGAGTGTTGAATATTGTAACTTCTAAGAATTTTATATTTGTATTTTATTATTCCAGAGATGTTGCATTCCTCCGATGGTACTTTGTCTTGTATTCGAAGATGTTTATTCCTCTGAGAGAATGTGGTAACTAAGGTTATTAGATATCCCTTGTGGGGTCGTCCCTAAGTTAGCAGTTTAGAGGTTATTAGACTCTCTTAGGAGAGGTCGTCCCCACTAGGGTGAAAATTCATTTAGAACATGAGTATAAATAGAGGAGGTGTGTTTCTCATTATCTCACTCATTCACTCACTTGTGATTGGCGCATAGGAGAGAGAGAGAGATCTGCATAGGAGGAGAAGGAGCTCTTGCTTGGGTACTACATCTTGTATTGGTTGATCATCTATATTGAGGAAAGATTTGTTGGGTTTTCTACCCCATGAGGGTTTCCCAGGGTAAATATTTGTCTATCTTGTGATTGTGTTTCTTTCAGTGATCTTGCTAGTGAATTTATGCTAAACTTAACAAGTTTAGCACTAGAAAGAGGTCTCATGAAACTAGACCTCGCATCTCTCTAAAAACTGAGCTAGGAAATGACAAACAGTCATATCAGGGTGAGTCTGATAGTGAAACAGCACCTAAAGCAATTACCTCTCAGCCTATTACTCTGCAGAAACCTCCAGTGGACGGCAGAAATACTATGTTGGAACATAATAGATCAACAGGAAGTGCGGAAGCCGACAAGCACGAAAGCCAAAATCCTACGAAAGAAGGAATTACTGCAAAGTCTAAGGAAGTGCAAGAATAGTTTAGAATATTTAATTGCTAAGTCGGTCGAAATGGGCCATTTTGTAATAGGATAGAAGCATACAAATAGAAGTATATTGTAATCCTAAGGGCGGAAGAGTTGAAGAGATTCATGTGATCTTTTGAGTTTGGTTGTACTTGTGATATCATGTTTTGAATATTTCTGCTACAGGTTTTCCGCAAATGTTAATGAATGAATATGTTCTGTTGTGAATTCTGGTGTTATGCTATGATGCGATAATGGGTTATTTAAATGTTCTATGTTGGTTTATGTGAATACATGTTGTTGGTTAATGATAATGTGTTTTGATGCGAATAGTTGATTAGTGGACTACAGTAAATATTGTAATCTCTGGTTAATGCACACGTATCTTCTTTGTAACTATGGAAGCTTGGTTCCTGTAACACCCTTATCCACCTCGGGTGAGACCTCACCTGCTTTGCAGGTGTTTCTAGGAAGGGTAACTCCTTTCTGGGCCGGTGAATAAGGGGTTGTTGGCGTTGTTGACGACAGAGTGAACCCCTGTCGAAAGACCCTGTGTCGACAAATGGTTCCATTGCCAGAACCTTAAGAAGAAAAAAGAGGATATGATGTGGCATCCAACGAAGCCAGAGATCCAATAGTGGTTTAGTTAAAAAGCAGAAGAGTTTGTGAAAGAAGAAAGGAGGAACTCGATAGAGATAGTAGAAAGTTGGTTACAAAAGCACATATACTCAGATATCCATGAGATATTCTTCATCGAATTTCCAATAATACTACAGGAGTGGCTTGCGCAGTTGACATTCAGAGGACATACCAACCAGGGTATCGGATAAGATCAATGGACTCCAGAACTAATTCGACAGCTGAAGCAAGTCAACAATACAGTATCAAGGGCTGTTGACTTATGGATCGATAGTATCCTAGAGGGGTACATCACTGAGTTCGTAGTAGATACCAACAGTTCTTACAACGACATGGAGAGATGATTTTTCAGGGGACCAAGGGGTAGGTTCATCCTGTCGTTGAACTTGTGGATTAAGATGCTGGTGTGCGAAAAGGGCATGATGAAAATGACCTCTGATGAGTAGACAGATTGGTGTGCTAGGGTTGTAGGTGTCGCATGGTTACGGATCTGCTAGGAAAGATGCAGGGTAGATGGACATGAGTGACGAAGAATTTCTAAGGGATGTTGAGAAAAACTATGACACCTTGAGAAGTGGAACGATATTCTGGCTTCCTGATAAGAGGAGGAGTACTGAGGAAGAGTCCCTTGAGAGGATCGGAAGGGAATACTACGCAACAGGGCCACAGAGGACAAAGCTCCCTTATTACGAGGAGGAAGGTGGTGACCAGGCTACCCTAGAAGAAGGGCGGATCGTAAGCTACCACATACCTTCAACCCTACACACCACCTATCAATTTAAAGGAAACACCACAAATGATTCTCAGAGCTGTCCCACGTGTAGTGGAAAAAGTAGCGCATCAGTAAGTAACAATAGTAGGAACACTGTGATGGCGGACGATACGAAGATGTCGAGTTTTGTAGGAAGTGGGATGGAGGATCCCAAATAGTTTTGGCTTTTATGCGAGGCAGTGTGGACCGTGAAGCAGGTCCAAAATGAAGACATCAAAAAGGGGCATTTGGCGACGACCTTTCGGGGCCGTGCGCTAGACTGGTTCATAAAATATACTAAGGTTCCAGGAAAAACATTGGCAAAAATTAAAGCAGCGATGATTCAGGAATTTAAAAAACCCAAGTCAGAAGCACAGTACATTACTGAGCTCAAAGAGATTAGGTAATACACGAATGAGCCAGTATGGGAGTTTTATCATAGATACAAGACACTGATAGCGGAACTTAGTTTTCCAATAAATGACCTGTATCATAAAGAGTGGTTTATCGTCAGATTGGTACCACATATTAAAGGACCATTGATGCAGCAGAAGGTTACGGATCAAACTGAAGCATTAGAAATCATGATGAAGCTAGAGGCTTCACCGCTCAAAGATACTGGGGATGGAATGGATAAGATTCAAGCACAACTAGCTACGTTGACGCTCCAATTGGAGGACATGAAGCAAGGGAAAAATAACTGCACAGACGTATGGTGCACCAAATGCAGGATGGAAGGCCACCATAAGCATAACTGTTCAACGTTTCAGCAGTATTTGAATTCAGGGGTGCCAAACCCTCTTCGCCAGGAAGGCCTACCATGGTGTCCCATTTTCCAGGACCGGGGGCATCGACCAGAGGACTGCATATAGTTACAGAAGATAGTGTCAAAACCGGTGAATCTGTATTGTAAATTCTGTTGATCAATGGGGCATGACAAAAAGGATTGCAAAGCACATGATTTGTTGCAAGAACGGAACATGGACAAATACCTGGTAAAGGGAGAAGAGCAACAACTAGGACTGTAGCAGCCGCAGTATGCCTAGCAACAACCGCAGTTCATGTAGACGCCACAATTTGACCAAGGACAGTATGGGCAACTACAGTATGGCACATTGCAGTATCCACAACCACAGTACTAGCAGTCGCTGTATCAATAATACCCACAACTGCAGTATCAGCAACCACTGTACCAATAGGCATAGTACGGACCACCACGCGGAGGATTTGGCAGAGGATTCCGGGGAGGACTTGGTGGTGGCACCAGAACAGGAGGAGCTGCTGGATGGGGCCGAGGACCTCCTACATGTTATAATTGTGGGCAACAAGGACATTTCGCAAGGGATTGCCCAAATCAGGCCTTGCAATGCACATATTGCAGCAGAGTGTACCATAGCATCAAAGATTTCCCACAGCTTATCACCATATGGCAGACAAAGAACCTACCATCTCCACCTAACCAAAACCAGAACCAGAACCAGAACCAACCGGCAGTACAGAAGATATCAGTGGAAGCTAGAAAGCAATTTGCAACAGTGGGAATAGTGACACAAGGAAAAGAAACAACAGAAGCTGACTAACCGCACCATACCATTCAACCAGCGAAATAGGTCACATTCGATGCGAAAGATGCAAAAGAGGTCTTCTCAAAGGCACGACAAGGAATGTTGGGTTGACAGAGGAATGCATCTCCTCAAGCAGATATTTACGATATGCCACCAACGTTTGATCGAACGAAATCGCGGCAGAAGGCCACTACCGTAAGAGTATTCATAGGAAGTTGTTTAGAATTAGCAAAAGATGAGGAAGCATTGAAGGAGATATCCAGGCTATTGCGTCGACAGGAGGGCGGACGACAGGAACCCAAGGTTAATCGCATACATAAGAAAAGGAAGAAGGGTAGAGAAATGAGGATGTCAGCACAAATCAAAGCGTTCGATGTCAACTCCATCATTCTATATTTAGGGTCAAACGTGAATATCTTGACAAAACAAACATGGGAAACAATGGGAAAACCACAAATGATCTGGTCACCAGTACAACTGTGATTGGAAAACCAAAGTGAGGTCACCCCTCTTGGTCGAGTGTGTCAACTTCCCATCGAAATCGAAGGACTTCAAACATATGTCGATTTTGATGTTATAGAGATAGTAGATAACACATGTCCGTATCCAGCACTATTGGGAATCGACTGGGCGATGGAAAATCAAGCAATCGTCAATTTCAAGAAGTGGATCATGTCATTTGAAGACAAGGAAATAAGGGTTGTTGCACCACTAGACCCTACGGAAGGACAATGATACATAGAACCCACCAAAGATGAAGGTAGGGAAGGATGGGATATCCTATATAATATTTCTTAAGATTACATCAATCCAACTGATGAAGGGGAGTTGGAATGGCGCAACTCTATCTCAGCATCTTCGGACTTAGACGAGGCACTGAAAAATTGGCAAAACCAACTTCACGAAGTATTGTTTCGCAGATGTGCAAGGATTACACAGTCAGTGTGTTGGGTGGCTACTGAGGATTGCGCATTACCAACATATGAAGGGTTACCAAATATGAGCACCTTCTTAATAGAATTCGAAGGAAAGGTAGTGGAACCACAAAGACTCTTGGCCTTGGAGGAAGCCTTGAAGGCTACTCCTACGCACTGGTGGGAAGCGCATAAATCAAGGATATCAAACTGGCCACTATGTCGATGCCTCTTTTAGGTACGTTTCAGAGACGCTACAGCATGGAACGGACAAAGATATGATGGCCAAGCTAACCCAAACAAACATGTGAAGGCTTGTCAGCACCAATGGGAAGCGCAACCGAAACAGGAGTGGGTGCATGTTTTCCTGCATATGTTGGATGAAGTACCGTGGAGTTGGTATGTTGCGATGGAACTGCAACTCAGTACACTTTCTTGGGATCAGTTAATGATTGGCTTTATCCAAACATTCTCCTTCTCAGATTAAAACCCTTTCATCCATAATGCACTTTAGGCAATCAAGAAGAAGATTTTTGAGGTGGAACCAACAGTGCAGTTATTAGAACTCTAATGGACTATGACACCTGAAATGATGATGGACTGCTACAACGTCTCGGGAGAACCGAATGATGATGACAACGACCTAAGAGCCACATGTGCCAGAGTCCGAAGGTAGTCGCAACATGAAGGCACCTAAGCTGCCATCTGACAAGTACAACTAGTCACTGAAAATTACGAAGGTAAACATCGAGTCAGAAGAAAAACTGAAATTTGCGAGGATTGGAGATTATTGGGACGAATCGACTATCGCAAATATGACAGATTTGCTGCACGAGTTGCAGGACTTGTTCCCAACGAAATTCTTAGAATGAAGGGAATCTCCAGGGAACTCGGTGAAATGAAGATTCCCTTGAAACCTGGTGCGAAGCCGGTTAAACAAAGACCATATCGCTTAAACCCGCGACACAAGGAACGAGTACAAGCTGAACTTTAGAGAATGCTGGAGGCCGGCATCATTGAACTAGTCGAAGAGTCGGAATGGATTAGCCTGATGGTCATCCAAGATAAGAAAACTAGGGAAGTAAGAATTTGTGTCGACCTATGAAAGTTGAACGATGCCTGTTTACACGACCCATTCACAGACGAAGTACTCGAAGTAGTTGGCGGTCAGGAAATTTATTCATTTATGGATGGGCTCTAAAGCTACCACCATAATAGGATTGAGAAGGAGGATAGGCATAAGACCACGTTTGTCATGGAATGGGGGTGTTACCAATATACAGTGATGCCATTCGATCTGAAGAATGCCCCCACAATATTCTCACGACTGGTAGTTGTGGCATTCAAAGACTATATCCATAAATTTCTCATGGTATACATGGACAATTGGATAGTATATGGGCTAGTCAAGAACCACATTGTGAACCTCAGACTAATGTTAGAATGATGTCGTCACCACCATATATCTCTTAACTTGAAGAAATGCATCTTTTGTGCCGCATTTGGGATACTGCTTGGACACATTGTTTGCAAGGAGGGCCTGTTAGTTGATCCAGCAAAGATTGCCATCACTGTTGACCTTCCACCGCCAACAACAGTTAAGCAACTCAGGGCGACATTGGGCCACACAGGCTATTACCGCAAGTTCATCAGAGGACATGCTGCAATCACAGAACCTATGGAGAAATTACTAAAGAAGGATGTGAAGTTCGAATGGAACGAAGAATGCCAGAAGAGATTAGACGTTTTGAAGACAAAGATGGTGGAAGCACCCATCCCTGCCTTCCCAGATTGGAAGAAAGAGTTCCATGTCCATGTTGATGTGTTGTCCATTGCACTCGGTGTTATCTTGGCCCAACCAGGTGAAGGTGACATCGACCATCCGATAGCTTTCACAAGTGGGAAGCTGTCGATGACAGAAAAGAATTATACAACCACTGAACAAGAAGGACTAGCGATGGTCTACTCCCTACAGAAGTTTTGACATTATCTTTTAGGGGGCCACTTCAAAATGTTCACTGATCATTCAGCACTGAAGCATTTGGTGAACAAGCCTGTGTTGGGAGGGGGGATTTTCCAATGGCTACTGCTCTTTTAGTAATTTGATTTTGAGATCATCGTGAAACCAGGACGGTTGAATGCAGGACTAGACCACCTGTCAAGGATCAAGTCAGGGGAGGAACCATGAAGCATCGATGAAGGGTTACCAGATGCTCAGCTATTCAGAGTTGAAATGGTCGACGACTACTATGAACCAATTATTCAGTTCCTAGCAACAAGAAAGGCACCAGAGGAATTCACCACGAGTCAGAAGAAGCAGTTAGTTGTCAAGGCTGTGGACTTCCAACTAATCGCAAGACAATTGTACAAGATGGGCCCCGATGAGATACTAAGTCACTACGTTCTCCCACATGAGTAGGAATGGATTTTAGCCGAGGCACATGATGGCATTGCTGGAGGACATTATGGAGGTCGGGCCACTGCGAAAAAGATCCTGACAGCCGAGTTATGGTGGCCAACCATGCATAGTGATGCCACTGACTATGCCAAAACCTGTGACATCTATCAACACATAGGGAAACCATCGATACGGGATGAGATGCCATTAGTACCCTAGGTTACGCTGCAAGCATTCGTCAAATGGGCGGTAGATTTTGTATGGCCCATTAACGCTCCAAGAAAACGCACCGGATCACGCTACATCATAACGGCAACAGCATATTTGACACGTTGGGCGGAGGATGCACCAATCAAGGATTGTACCACATCAACGACTTCTAGATTCCTCTTCGACAACGTGGTCACCCGATTTGGATGCCCAAATATTTTACTAAACGATCAAGGGGTGCACTTTGTGAACAAGACAATCGCACCACTAATGGAGGAGTTTTAGGTTAAGCATAAGAAGAGTACTCCCTACCACCCTTAAGCAAACGGGATGGTAGAAGCATTCAACAAAATCCTAGAACATGCACTCACAAAGGTATGCAACACAAATCGAGACGATTGGGACCTTAAAATTCAAGCGATCCTCTGGGCCTATCGAACCACATGCAAGCGATTAACTGTCCAAACTCCATTCAAACTGGTCTACGGTAAAGAAGCAGTTATTCCAATGGAATACATCGTTCCAAGTTTGCATATTGCAGTTGCCACAGATATGAGCAATGACAGTGGGTTCGAAAAATGACTAGCACAATTAGTACACTTAGAAGAAGATCGGTTCATCGCAAGATTCCACCAACAGGTTGAAAAGGATCACCAAAAAGCATGGCATGACTGTCACATTAAGTAGAGATACTTTTAGAAAGGTGATATGGTGTTTCTAGATGACAGCAATTTCGCAAAACACCTGGGTAAATTACAAATGCACTTGTTAGGACCCTATATCATCAATTTTGTCACTAACGGTGGTGCAGTGTGGCTACAGCCCTTAGATGGGGTATTGTTGCCTCGCATGGTGAACGGAAATAGGCCAAAGCTTTATCGTCGTGATCCCACACAATAGTAAAAGGGGGAGCTATCGCATAAGAGGGATTCACACAAGGAAAAGTGGGATCGCCACGACTGCGACTGCGAGCAGATTACCACCCCATCAAATCAACACCAACCAACAGACGGAATGGGAAGAGATGACAAGATAGAAATGATGACTGAATGGCTAGAAGCAGTGCTAGTGCCAGGAACGTACGAATACACAGCAGCAGCATGGCCGCTGGCACCACGAATGATACATCGCATGAGGATGACATGAAGAATCGATGGGAACAATACCGTCACCCACCAAGCATGTAGGATGCCTGGTAATCACATGCAGGAGAAATGATGACCGAATCAGTGCATGAGGCGAGCATATTCGCAGAGGAATTTTTGGCCAGACACCCTGAATAATGAGTATGCATAAATACAGGCACCAGGGGTTCAGATAAGTACCAACGCATTTAACAAATGAAAGAAATCCATGTTTCCAGTTAGTGAGGCTAGTGCTTAAGTTAGGAATTCCAAGGAGGCTATGGAAATGATTCACTTCATTTCATGCGGTAGCACCCCAGGGGCGTTGCGGGATCGAACGATGAGCGTCCATGAGTGCCTTGAAAAGAAAGAAGCCGGGACAATTGGGTGCCACAACAACGAGGTTTCACCAGATATGTCTACGTATGTGGTGGTAGTTAGAAGCTTCATGGGTCCAGTGAACACCAGAAGAACAGGGGGGCCAGCCACCTAACGCTGGTAGGAGAAAATCCAAGGCGCGAAATAGATGTGCGGGAGAAATTGGCTTGTTGTCCACCTTAGAGACACCAATAACCTTCAGTTTCGACAAGAACAACAGAAGAACAAACCAGCAAAATTTAGAGAGTTAGATGATCAAGGTTCTAAGAGACTGGTGGATGAGTGCAAGAAGTACATGACAGCGAACCAGTGACCGACAGATAGAGATAGGAAAAACACAATAGCGAGTTCCAGATAGTAAGAACAGTTTCAGAGACCGAGCACAGTACAAGGTGGGTGCAAAACAGCAGCGTTTGGCTGAGGTGACTCAAGACGAGCCACAAGTTTGTGTTGGGGGGCTGTTGGCATGGGATGGATCTGCAAGAAGTGCAGAAGCTGACAAGCATGAAATCCAAAATCCCACGAAAGAAGGAATTACCGCAAAGTCTAAGGAAGCACAAGAATAGTTTAGAATATTTAATTGCTAAGTCGGCCAAGATCATCCATTTTGTAATAGGATAGAAGCATACAAATAGAAGTATATTGTAAGCCTAAGGGCGGAAGAGTTGAAGAGATTCATGCAATCTTTTGAGTTTGATTGTACTTGCGATATCATGTTTTGAATATTTCTGCGACGCATTTTTCCTCAGATGTTAATGAATGGAGATGTTCGGTTGTGAAATATGGTGTTATGCTATGATGCGATAATGGGTTATTTAAATGTTCTCTGTTGGTTTATGTGAATACATGTTGTTGGTTAATGATAATGTGTTTTGATGCGAATAGTTGATTAGTGGAATACGGTAAATATTGTAATCTCTGGTTAATGCACACGTATCTTCTTCGTAACTGCAGAAGCTTGGTTCCTGCAGCACCCTTATCTGCCTCGAGTGAGACCTCACCTTCTTTGCAGGTGTTGCTGGGAAGGGTAACTCCTTTTTGGGCCGGTGAATAAGGGGTTGTTGGTGTTGTTGACGACAGAGTGAACCCCTATCGAAAGACCCTGTGTCAACATACTACTAACCCATGGAACCCCAGTAGTAGTAACACAATAGGAGCCAGTACTCAGAACATTCCAAGTAGTAGTATACCTAAGTCATCACATAACACTACGCCTCCCAGAAGAAGAGTGACATATGACATTAAGCTGCCTATATTTAAAGGAACTGGTCTCGAAGACCCAGAGCAACATTGGTTTCTTTGTGAATCCGTATGAAATGTTAAACAAGTACATGATGATGCTATTAGACAAGCACGTCTAGTTACCACATTCGGGGACAGAGCCTTAACATGGTTTATGAAGTACTCTATTGGACATAAGAGGACACTAGCGGAGATCAGAACTGCGCTCATCAGAGAGTTTAAAAAACCTAAGTCAGAATCACAGTGTATCACATATATGAAAAAAATTAAGCAAAAACCGAGTGAGACAGTATGGGAATTTGATCAAAATTTCAAAGCGTTGTTAGATCAAGTGAGCTTTGACATAGCACCACAACAGTACCAAGAATGGTTTATAGCTGCGCAACTACCCCATATCATATTACCGTTGATGCAACAGAAAGTTGCTTCGTAGACAGAGGTCCTGGAAATTGCGATGAAACTAGAGGCTTCTCCTATAGGAGAGACTAGCGCAGGAATGGTTCAAATATAGACCCAACTAGCTAATTTGACATTAAAATTGCAAGATATGAAGAAAGGAAAAGAAAGCCTAGAATAGGTTTGGTGTACAAAGTGTATGGGAGAAGGACACTCTAAAGAAAATTGTTCGGTATTTAGAGATTACATCGCTAGCGGAGCTCCAAACCCATTAAATCAACAACAAGGCCCATGGTGTGATATTTGCCGGTGTAGAGGACATCGCCAAGAAGAATGTTATCTAATTCATAAGTACATGCAAACACTAAAGAACCTATACTACACATTTTGTAAGTCAATTGGACATGATGATAACAACTACAAAGCATATGATCTCATGATAGAAAGAAAACATGATGTCTACAGAGTTCAAGGGGAAACACAAAACAACAATGAAAATGCACAGTATGACCAAGCCACATATAGAGGACATGGTGAATTCAAAGGAAGAGGACAAAACACTGGAGAAGGACGAGGAAGAGGTCAGATTGTATGTAATAATTGCGCCCAACCATGACATATAGCTAGAGATTGTAAAAACCCTTGTACTACTTGTAAATACTGTAAATCATTTGAACATGTCATTAAGGCATGCCATTTTTTGCAAGGAAAAATGCAAGAGAGAAGACCAAAAGCACAGAATCAGAACATATAGATGATTGCAGCTAAAAAATGGAATACATATTGCAAAATTCATGTTGTGATGTGAAGTGGAGCCACGATAGGTGGATATCAAATAACTAATGCTTCGACTTCTGAGGATCACTAAGCTAGACCCAAGCCTACTGAAGGGGCTTGGATAAGGAAAGAAACTGGAAAAACACCTTCTTTCAACCTGAACAAAGAAAAAGAGTTCTTCATGGAAGCAAGAGAAACCTTCAAAGAATCAGAGCCTTCCACTCTAAGAATCAATTTGGGGAGTGAGACAACGCCTGTGATGGATATCCCAACTTTGTATGATCGATCACGTACTGCATCAAACCTGGTGAGTCTTGTTGCGCAACTTTTATAGACCTGCATAAAGTTGTTAAAGTATGAAAATGCTTTGGCAGAATTAAAAATATTAGTGAGTCATTATGAGCAGAGTAATGTAGTAAATGAAGCACATAGAGTGGTTAATCATATTAAGAATCATAAAAGAGACAGAAGAGAAATGAGACTAAATGCGCAGATCAGGGATTTTGAAATGGATGAGATTATCCTTGACTTAGGCTCAAAAGTAAATGTCCCGACAAAGCAGACATGGGAACAAATGGGGAAGCCAAAGTTATCATGGTCACCAATACAGTTGAGGCTAGCTAATCGGGAAAAGGTTCTACCCTTTGGGATATTATCAAATGTCATTATCGTCATTGATGGAGTGCAAAGTAGAGCAGACTTCAAAGTGATTGAGATTGTAGATGATATCAATCCCTATCTTACACTATTGGGGATAGATTGGGAAATTTATAACATCGTGATTATCAACTTGAAAAAGAAGCAGATTATATTCAAAGGACCAGACATCAGGGTCATTGCACCCTTGGATCCTTCACAAGGACCTAGATATACTGAACCAATAAGAGAAAGAATGCAAAAAACAATATCTGGATCACATCTACAAGATGGCGATGAATCAGGAAGACTACATCAATCCTACGAATGATGGAACATTGATTTGGCGATGTGACAGTTCTTGCATATCAGAATCAGATGCAGGACTAGAGAACTGGCAGAGCAGAATGCAGGAAGTATATGCGAGAATATGTGCGCAGCTCACTAAATCACATCGTCAAATTGCAACAAAGGTAAGTTCAATCCCTATTTATGATGGGTTAGGCGATATCTCCTAATTATTTTAGGAATATGTCGTATCATTCCTAGATGAATACAAGTTAGCAGCATTGGATACAACACTATGCACTACACCCGCTAGATGGTGGGATGCGCATAAGCAGAATATGACCACATGGGAAGAATGTAAGAACATGATGGAGATCCAATTTCTAGAAGAAACTGAGCTTGTCCAAGTGAAATATAATGGACAAACTGATCCTAGAGATCACATAGCCCTTTGCCTGAAAGCATGGACACACGTACCGCAAGAAGATTGGGTCCATCGGTTTGTGCACACATTGGAACAAATTCTGAAGAACTGGTAAATAGAAACAGAACTTCGCAAAGCAATAGTAGAATAGTCTGTCATGACTAAGAACTTCCAAGCGACTTTCAGTTTTGAGGACGACTGTCCAAGTATAACTGAGGCTTTGTACATCATCAAAAAGAAGGTATTCAATGGCACACCAGAACCTATGTATCAACAACCAAAATGGGAAAGACAGCTAGAACATGCCCTGGAATGTCATAAATTCACTTTAGATGAAGACAAAGAGGAAGATGAATATCCACACAATGTCAACATACCTAAGTTGGAAGGAGAGCACGAAGTAGAAGGACCTCCATTATAAATTCCGGATCTAAGTAATCATGTGAAAACTCAAAAAGTGAACATTGGAACTAGTGAAGAACCGAAGTTCACTTCTATAGGGGATTATTGGGATGAGGAAATGGTATCATAGATAGCAGACTTACTACGCAAATACGAAGACCTATTTCCTACAAAGTTCTCCGAAATGAAAGGCATTTTGGGCGACATGGGAGTCATGAAAATACCTCTCAAGATGGATGCAAATCCTATTAAGCAAAGACCTTATCGACTAAATCCCAAATACAAAGAAAGAGTAAAGGAAGAGCTTTATAAGATGCTAGAAGAAGGAATCATTGAACCAGTAGAAGAGTCAAAATGGATAAGTCCCATGGTTATCCAGGACAAGAAAACTAAAGGAGAAACTAGAATCTGCGTAGATCTCAGAAAGCTAAACGATGCATCATTGCATGACCCATTTCCTACTCCATTCGCAGATGACGTGTTAGATAATGTTGGAGGGAATGAAGCATACTCCTTCACTAATGGATTTCCTGGATATCATCAGATCAGAATTGATACAACAGACAAGCATAATACCACAATTGCCACTGAATGGGGCTTATTTCAGTATACAGTTATGCCCTTTGGTCTGAAGAGCGCACCTGCTATCTTTTCCAGATTAGTTGTTGTTGCATTTAAGGATTTTATCCATAAATGTTTAGAATTGTATTTTGATGACTAGACATTATTTGGGTTACTGAAGAACCATCATGCAAACTTAAGGGTGATGTTAGCGAAGTGTAGACAACATCAGATCTCCTTGAACCTGAAGAAGAGCATCTTTTGTGTTCTGTATGGAATTCTACTGGGACACATTGTTTGTAAACAAGGATTGATGGTTGATCTAGAAAAAATCGCATTTATTGTGAATTTTCTAGCACCTAATTCAGTAAAACAGCTACACACTACATTAGGACACACAGGGTACTACAAGAAGTTCATCAAAGGATATCCGCAGATCACTGATCCTTTGGAAACATTATTGAAGATGGAAGTGAAGTTCACATGGACTAAGGATTGTCAGAAAGGATTGGATACATTGAAAGAAAGGATGGTCACTACGCCTATTCTAGTTTTTCCAGATTGGAGTAAACCATTCCACGTACATGTAGATGCTTCATCCATAGCACTAGGCATCATGCTAGCTCAACCAAGTGAGGGAGGCATCGACCATCCTATTGCATTTTCAAGCAGAAAGTTGTCCTCAGCAGAAAATAATTATACCACGACAGAAAGAGAAGGCTTAGCTATGGTGTATGCACTACAAAAGTTTTGACACTATTTTCTAGGTGCGCATTTTTGTATGTTTACTGACCATTCAACATTGAAATACCTGGTCAATAAACCAGTGTTAGGGGGAAGAATCTATAGATGGTTTGTACTCTTTCAGGAGTATGATTTTGAAATCATTGTTAAGCCAAGAAGGCTGAACTCAGGACCTGACCACCTTTCCAAAATTGAGTCAGGCGAAGAGCCTACCAACTTGGAAGATATTCTACCAGATGCACAGTTGTTTGCTATTAAAATAGAATATGACTATTATAAGGATATTGCAGAATTCCTGACAATGGGGTTGGCACCTACAGTGTTTACTACGCAACAGAAGAAACAGTTGGTAGTAAAAGCAACTGACTTCACCATAATTGTAGGACAATTATACAAGTTAGGACTGGATGAAGTACTTCGCAGATGTGTGCTAGAACATGAGAAACCATTGATATTTGCTGAAGCACATTCAGGGGTATCCGGAGGCCACTACACAGGAAGAGATACTATGCAAAAAATTCTAAGAGCAAGACTATGGTGGACTACACTCCACAAGGATTCAAAGGAACATTGTCATAGTTGCGATGTTTTCCAAAGGACAGGGAACCCATCACGTAGAGATGAGATGCCATTAATGCCACAGTTTACTTTGCAAGCATTTGATAAGTGGGCTATTGATTTTTTGGGACCTATCAACCCACCTGGAAATAAAACTGGTTTGAGATACATCATTACAGCTACAGACTATCTAACCAGATGGGCAGAGGCAAAACCAGTAAAGGATTGTAGCACAGTTATTGTTGCACAGTTCATTTTTGAAAACATCCTCACAAGGTTTGATGTCCAAATATCCTAATGAGCGATCGGGGAACTCACTTTTTGAATAGAACCATTGAATCCCTAACTGAGGAATTTTAGATTTACCATCAGAAGAGCACACCATATCATCCACAAGATAATGGCATTGTTGAATCTTTTAACAAGGTATTGGAAAATGCGCTGACTAAGGTATGTAATACAAATAGGGATGAATTGGATCTGTGAATACCACCTGTGTTATGGGAATATAGGACAACTTGCAAGAATTTGACAGGTCATACACCTTTCAGGTTAGCATATGGACAGGAAGTTGTGATACCAATTGAATACATAGTACCAAGCTTGAGAATTGCAGCATTCACAGACAGGGCAGATGATGAGACAATGGAAGAAAGGGTACTACACTTAGTTAGGCTAGAAGAAGAGCACTTCATTGTAGGATTTCACAAACAAGTGCAAAAAGACAGGGAAAAAGCATGGCATGATAGGCATATCAAGTACACATTCTTTCAGGTAGGAGATATTGTCCTCCCTCTGATAGTGAATACATGAATTTTTTTGGAAAATTTAAAATGCATTGGCTAGGGCCATATGTTGTCAAGCATGTTACTAATGGTGGCGCAGTTAAGCTAGCCACATTAGTGGGAGAAAACCTGCCAGTTCTTATTAATGAAAGTAAACTAAAACCCTACAGGGATAGTCGTACTTCTACAGACATCAGTTGACCAGCAACGAAGAAAAATTTTAAGTTTCAAGTACAGTTGCGATTGGACACTAAAAATTGAGCATAGTCTGTACACAATTTTGGTGAAAAGCGAAGTCCCATGAAATTGAAACATCTGATGCAAAGTGCATGTCGCAAGCTGTGATGTGAAGTACAAATAGGAAGCGCAACTGCGAAGTTAAAAATAAAGGGGCGTAAGTGCATAAAGGAACTTCGTGAATTTTGTCTAAGCCATGATCAAAGTTCAAAAAAACTGGTCATTATGTCTTTTCAATCCAAAAAGTAGTCGTTATACAGTGTTTTTCCAACGGTCGTGTTTGCATTTAACGCAAATTTAGCCATTTTCGATGCATTCATTGAAGGAAAGGACCAAGATCTTCGAGGGATTTGGCCTACCTACTCAACACCTCGGAAATTAACCAAAAATGATTAATATATGATATCCTAAGTATGGAGTGGATTTTTAATGTTCTAACACAAAATACATTAACCATATATTATTTTATTCTTTATTTATCAATTTTAATAAAGTTTTAAAAAATTCACAAAATATATAAATATTAAACATAATAATTTTGAAATATAAATATTTCTTTTATTTTTAAAATTTTGATAATACTAATTTTTAATTGGTAGAGAACCATAAAGATGATCATAAATACCTGAAGTAGAAAATACATTTGTTAGAGAAAAAAAAAACTAATATAAAATTTATAAAAATGCCACGTTATTAGAAACTAAATGCAACAATGTACTTGGGATGTCATATCAGAATGGGAGGAATGTACCAGGGTGGGTTGTTCTGAATTCTCAAGAAGTGGCTCAAGAATGTTGGGGTTTTGTAAAAGCATTATTCATTTTTAAAGTATACTGGTTTCTACCCTGTGAAAATCACTTTCAAGGTTGATGTGGACAACACTGTGTACCTCACCGACCTGTCAATGTCGTGGGATCATTGTAAAGAGTTTAAACCTATGCATTAACCATACCATCCATCTCTACTATGGACTTCTTCCATTGTATTAAATATTAATGTATATTAACACCCAGATTGACGATCAATTCACTTCCCATCATGTGGTTGCAATACACATCAACCGTCAATATGAATACAAATCCCAAGCAATCTTACACAGTAGAGAATCATTTTCCATCGGCATCATACGGTCGATTACTTGGCCACTTGCACGGGCTTGTAACTCTGTTAACCATTTGATTTTTCATACTTATGTTCTACATTCCTCCTAAAATATTAAAAATTCACATGAGGTTTGTTCATTGCATTGTTTCACGATGAGGGTTCTTTCTAGTGCTAAGAGCACGACTCATTACAAGGGTTTATTTTTCTAAGAACATGATTCGATACTTGATCTCTTCACAACTAAATTAGCTTTCTGGATCATGACCCAATAACTACCTCGGGTAACAGTTGTGCTCAACATTTAATTGTGTTTATTTTGATTTATGTTTTTGTATTTGTTTAGTTTCCAACTACAATACATGATTTAACCAGTCATCATTGTCATTGGTTTGTGCAGGTGTAGCGACCTATATTGCTTCTTTATGTGAACACAATATATGTATATATAAATTTCCACCACATATTTAACCTCAAGGTAATTATCTGTTGTTATAATATTTATTTTCCCTCTCTAATATATTTGTCGTATGAATCCATATTTGATCCTATGCTTCCGTATGAATTCTTATATTGATCTTTCCTATTTGAACTAGATGGAAGTTAATTATTCACTTCACCATCCATTGGTTCAAAGATGTAAAGAGTATATCCTTCACACATGGTTCCAGATTCCTGTGCAGGTGAACTCCATCTTATCTTGGCATAGCATAATAAGTACTTGTTATTATTGTTTAAAAATACATTATCATTCTTTTTTAATTTTATAATATATCGTTGGCTAATATATGAACATGCCTTCAATATAGAATATACTCCATTTGAAAGAGTACAAAATACTCTTTAACAGAGGTTTGAGAATAATTGTGGCGTATTTACAATGGTAACTGTCATAAACCTATATCCTCCAAACCCATAAACCAAATTTTCATTCCCTCCAGTAGGTCGTGCAACACTACCCAGGACTTCCCCTATTGATGACCAGTCCATCCCAGGTTAGAAGCTCGACAGACTATGCTTGTGAAACACTATCGGTTTAACACATTATTCATGTTCAATTATTATACTTAGCCAATTATTGTGCTAACACTTAACACTTCAACACTTAGCCAATATATACAAAGAGACACAAGAATAATATAATGGGGCACCCCAAACTAGGTGTGCCGAAGCCTTATATACAAGTGCAATATTACAACTTTACAACAAAATCAGTGTACCCATTGGCTGCTACCTAGGGTAGTGACCAACCAGAAACCCTCTCTAAAAACCCCAAGAATTATCCCATGCACAAGAATGTGCGCTTCTCTATGGTTTCCTCATGAAGCCATCCACGGGTCTGCTACCTAAGACACCCTGTCACCTTTCCCGAATTCACAATCCCAGTCCAACATTCTATATATATATATATACATCTATCATGCCAAGGAGTGCACCCACTTCTTGCGTCGACTCCATGTCTTGGGAACTTCCATGTCGTGGTGTAGACCACTTGGGTGCACTTATGTCAAGTGTGGTATGTGTCAGTGCCCTTTCAACACCTATGCCCACACGTTAATGCCCATTTTCTCCTCATTCCTTGGGAATTCCTCCTTGTCTAGGTGCACTCCCAGTTATTTTCCAACCTGTGTGCTCTACCCACACATGATTTCCGTATCCAACGCCTGCTTGAATCCACAATTGACATGATCCTCCCACCAAGCTCCGAAGTTGTGCTCTTCAGTGCATCACTTTATACCTTGATGAATCCCACAATGCCTTATGTTGGGTTTCTTTTCTACCCAATTTCCTAGGGGAGGTGCCACCCAATGTGGGTTCCCACCCCATGCCAACTTCTTACATACTGGTGGATGAGCCTTCGGGCTCTCAAGTCGAGTTTCCTTTCCAAGTGCATCCATCTAGGAGTCTTGGGTCAAGCCCTCATGCCAATATTTCCCATGTGTTGAGAGTGGTTGAGGTGTCTCTCATCAATTCCATGACATCCTCCCCCACTACAAATTGTTGCCTCCCTCGTCAACATCTCCAATACTCTTGTTGCAATAAAAAACGGTACGTCGGTGTTTTTGTTGCCACCTACTGCTGCAACTGAGTCTTCCTAAGAATACGCTTTGGAAAATACATCTTCCCAACCTGCTACTATCGTGGTACTTAGTGACTTATGTCAAGTCTCGCTATGCATCGACATGTGTTGAACTGGTTGCGTATCTAATCCAACTGCCATGCTCAACTACCATGAGAATGAACTTCCATAAGAAACAACTGTGTTTTCCCTTTTGCATTTTGGTTTTCTCCATGCCCTTCTACCAAATCTATGCAAAGTCATCACCTTTGTCAACTGTCACAAAAATTCCTTCTGCAATTCGAATTACGACACCACTTCACAGTCCGTTCGCATGCTTTTGCATATACTTGGCTGAATTTGTCTAAGGAATCCTTCACAAGGTGCATATGGTCTCACTGCCCGTGCCAAAGGAAGTGAGATGATATTCTCACCATCATCTTGGGAAAACGATTAGGTATTTCCTAAGGCCATCACCTCCAAAAATCCCAAAACTCTCGATAGTCCACCCATCCATGTTACACCTAAAATCCTACCATCCTAAGATTTAGTGTATACATCCCTGAAGTTTCATTGGCTAAGTCATTCACCTAGAAGGGAATCATTGCACTTATGCTAAGTTTTGAGAGGTCATAGCAAGCTACACTCATGCAACCTGTGACGTCGCATCTTGCTCTATTGCAGGGTGCAACGAAGTCAGTTAATGGACAAAAATAGGTCTTTCGAGCTCATTCTCGAAACCTGCTGACTTGTATCCTTATCCCTGACCTCTTGGGGGAGCTGGCACTCGGTTCCTAACCTCTTGGAAGGATCCCATATCTCTCTCCTACCATATCTCAACCTACCCTATCCACTTAGTCCTATATAAGTGAATCTCTACCCCTCTCCAAAAGGAGGAAGTCTATAGTGTCTACATGCTGGTGAAATCATTCTAGAGAGATCTCTAACTCATCCATTGAGAGACTCACACTTCCTTGGAAGGATATAGCATTTGGCTTGGATGGAGAAGGACTGTAGCGTTAAGCCTTGGTTGTAGTCTATTCTTATCTATGTACTTTCCTGATTTACAATAATATAAACACTTTCCACCAATATTGTTTATGTGTGATGATATTGTGTAGTTTACCTGCTTAATTGTTTACTTAGATCTCTTATTGTATAGATGCTCTTTACTCATTTACATTGTTCTATGTGTCTTGATAGGTCTTGCAGCTGAGATCTGACGACCGCAGGATGTGGAGCAACATCCATGAGAAAGGATTGCAAAGTTAAGGTAAGACATCTAGTCACCTGATCCTTAATCAAATCTAGGAAAGTAGTTTGTAGTCTGTACTATTTGTTCTAGACTCACTTTGAGCTAGGGAGATCCGGCTCGCGTCTGCTCGAGTGGATTGTCCGTCAAACAAATGTGGTGACCATACTGGGGAAAGAACATTGCTTTATAGTTGTCAATTTGAATGTCGTTTTTCAGTTGATTTCTTGCTAAGCCATTCTATTTTTTCATCTCCTTCTTTAATTGGATTTCACCATCAGATCTTCACTTTGAAGAGTCTGATTAGCTTCCTTTGAGTTTGTAATTCTCATTTGCAAACCTTTTTTATGCTCATTACCTGGAGAATTGGTTCATTTTTTAACTTAGATCTTGCCTATCGCACCTGGTCATTATACCCAGAGCGACACTGTGTTGTTTTTTATCTATGTTATTTTCCTATTAGTCTGTCGTCGCATCCCTTCCATTGGTATACTGCGATGTCGTCGCACTTCCTGCATTGGTGAACTGCGACGTCACACTATGTAGAATCACAAAGTGCACCGATCTGCCTTTTTTGCCATACAGGTACCTTTTCTCCATTTCTGTTTTGAGTTTGGTTTGTGTGCAGACTCCCTCTGTACTGTGTGATCTAGTCAGAGATCCCATTTTGCTTTATGTGTTGAGTTGTTTGGTTTTGTTTGGAGTTGTTTTGGATTCCATCTTGGACAAGTCTGAGATTTGGTAGTGGCGAACACTCTTGTCTCCCCCACCTACATCCACTCACCCTTTCATTCCCTCCTCTCCTTCCCAAATCTGATCATTGCATTGGATCGATTTCCAGACCTCACTTGCATTCATTTTGTGAGTTTTGCTTGCTTTAGTGCTGCTTGTTACTGATTGATTTTGAGTGTTTGTGTGTACTTTCAGTCCATTGAGTGCTCATCTTTTCTTGAGATTTTATGAGTTGTTGAAGTGCTGCAAGTGATCTTTTCATTTCATGTATTCGTGTTTAAAAGCATTGTTGTTATCAAATTATTATTTCGATACATCCATTGAAAGATCAAAAGTACTTTATTTACGTCATTTTTCAAGCTCATTTGAAGAATTGCATAAGCATTGGAATGTCTCATTTGTAGATCTTTTGGAAAAGTTGAAAGAAAATTGCATTATTTATGTTTTTCATGAATTATGAGTCTCTAATTTTCTTGAAAAATTCGAATAGATATCAAGTTTTGCAAAAGTAGTTCCATGCTTGGAAATTGCATTGTATCTTTTGGTTTTTGTGCTTTTAGGCCATCATAGTGAAAGTGAAAAGTTTGCATACTTTACTTAGAAACTCTTTCTTTTCATCAGTTAGCATCATTTTCATTTTGAAAAGATAAAAGAAAAAGAAAAACATGCTTTGATTTGGTTTAGTAGTGTTGTGTCTTTTATGTTTCGCTAAAAAGGAAAAAGAATACTTCATAGTCATTTTTTGGTAGATTTGGGATTGTCTTGCATTGCCTTGCTTTGGTAAAATTGTTGGAAAGAAAAAGAAAATTTCTCCTTCCCATACATAGAGTTCATTGAAAGAAAAGTGTATTTTTTGTTGCATGTAGTTGGGGCCTACATTATGTTTACGGTTATGTACTCACCTCATGCATTCACCTAACCGTCCAGATAAAATTAATGGTAGAACTAGGGTAAAAATTTTAGTAACTTGTGTGTAAGTTAGAGACGTGTTCTGGCGTCGTTAAGTGTGGCAGATGTCATTATTTTCCAGCACTGTATCCTGGGTTTATTGTAGTCTTCCATGTACTTATCGGCATATCAAGCTCCTTCACGTACCCACCAAGTCACCTTTAGTACTTGGAGTATATCAAAGGGTGTATGACGTACTCGGTGGTATATCGGAAGGTCTCTTGCAGAACGGTTGTGCATTAGAAAACACCACTACAGATTTGAGCTCCCACATACCTTACGTATATCAGGAGACACCCTTAGGATTCCTGAAACCAACTGAGTTAACCTTTTGGCCATATTGCCGAAGCAATACACCGAGAACAACACTCGGGGAGCTACTACGCATGTACTGTCCAGGTAATCAGGTATTCAGGCAAAGGTACGGTCCCAATCCTCCTTGTTGCGTTTTACTGTTGGACCCTGTGTATATCGTGACTTGCGAAGCCTTGACAATCCTGTGAGGTTCCAGACCGTTGAATCCACTCTTATCACATAATTTTGCTTGTGGCCTTAGTTTGTGTAGGGTTTTTTCTGGTCTGCTTTTCTTTTAGCTTACCTTAGGAGAAGCTTTTTGTTTCAGTCTCTCTGGCTCACTTTCCTTGGAGAAGGTCTCGCAGGATTCAGAATTTTCCACCCGAATATCCCCTTAATCAAGAGGTAATTTCAAGGGTAAGGATGGATCCACAAGACATGGTTGGGTCACATGAAGTGGAAAACCCCACTTTGAATATTGGAGGAAATTTATTCCCACATACTCCTCCAGATTCACCTGCCTCCCGTCCCTCGCAAGATGAATAATCACAAATCCCCACTTCAAAAGACTTATCTCCCGTTGCACTGGGGAATCCTGGATCGTTGGAATGGATAAATCAACCCTAGGATGACCCTACAGTAGCTGCTGGTCCTTCAGCAGCTTATTGGACATCTTCTACAGGCCACCGAGTGGCCCATTTTGTCGTTGCACCCCCACCCAGTTGGGCTACTCCCGATGATCGCTTAGCACCTTATCATGAGCAATTGGCTCGTTTACATGCTATGGGTGAGGAGTTTCGAAGTCGAAACTTTCAACCAAGGTTCGAAGACCGACCACCCCCAAGTCATGTTTTATCTTTTGAGTCACCGGAATCATCCACGTAGCACGTGACCATTGCTGAAACTGGTCAACCATCCATTCCTGCAGATGCATCTCCTAGTCAGGAGACCAGTTTGGTACCTCCCACAACCCAACCTATTGAAGGACAACAGTCCAATACACCCGTAACTACCACAGTTACGTCACCTGCTCCTCCCCCACCCCAAACTTCATGGGGAGGATACTCTTTACCCCCTACCTTCTTTACAGGTAGTGGTAATCCTACGGTGAATAACCAACCAACAGTGTTGGGTCAACCTTTACCTAATGGTCAGGAAGTTGTTGCTGGGGGAAAACCCCCATCTATTAACCATAATACTACAGCAAGAATTTCCATCGGGCCTTCCGTTGGAAATTCCTTACCTCCTGGACCCTCCACTTCGGGATTATCCCATGTCGAGGGGTCATCCAACGTAATTCAACCTCCATCAAGTCAAGCGTATCCAGGTCACCTTAACCCTATGCCGGGTCAACATAATCTCGGAAACGCACTCTACAGGGTACCCTACCCCAGTAATCCTTACACTCTATGGGGACAGCAAATTGTTTTACAACATGGATCCCCACTTATAGTCCCTCAAGTCCCTCCACCCCCGTTTGGTCCACCCCCACTTCCCATTGGAGGCGACAAGCCCCCACATAACTATGGAGGAGGCAGACCTCTACCTTCTAGCGTAGGACAACCTCATTTCGGTCATCATGGCCCACCCCCCCTGGCGGAGGTGGTGGAGGACCCCCTTCCTTAGCGATGGTGGTGGGGGAGGACCATCTCATCTCAGTGGTGGCGGAGGAGCACCATCCCCTCCCGGTGGTGGTGGTGGAGGACCTTCTCATCCTGGTGGCGGTGGTGTTAGACCACCACCCTACTATGGTGGAGGTGGCGAAGGAGGCTCTTACCCTTTCGGCAGCGGCGGTGGCCCACCACCCCCTCCCGACGGAGGTGGTAGAAGCCCGACCTATTCCGGTGGTGGTAAAGGACCACCACCTCCTCCCGGTGGAGGCGTTGGCAGCCCATCCTACCCTGGCGATGGTGGCGGACCCCCACCATTTGTAGGTGGACCACCCCCTCTCGACAACGGAGGCGGGCCCCCACCTTACAGTAATGGGCCACCTTATTATGATTATGGACCACCTTACTATGGTAGCGGACCTACATTTGGTCCAGGCGGCTAGTACCCCTATGGTCAGTTTCCTCCTATAACACCTTATGGTCAATCAATACAAGGTCCCACAGGTCCTTATATGCCTTATCCATACTATCAGTACTCGCAGCCTAATCCGAAGCTGCCCTTTTTTGCTACTTTGGATCTACCTTACCTTTCTCGCTTAACCAACGACCCCACATACCACGGAACTAATTGGCCACCCATTCCATTAAAACTTCCATCAGATATCCCAAAATTTGATGGTAAGCCGGGTGAGGATCCTAAAAACCACATGATGGCTTCCCACTTATGGTGTTCATCCAACTCCTTTATGGACGACTCGATCCGTCTTCAGTTATTCCAACAGACTCTCACTAGTTCGGCTACCAAGTGGTATATTGACCTACCACCTCATTCTTTTCCTGATTTTGGTTCTCTTGCTATGAACTTTTTGACTCATTTCCAGCTTCCTATACAGTATGAAACTGGTACAGATCTTTTAATCTTGCTCCGTCAAAATAGCGCTACTCATCTCTCAGATCATATACACAAGTGGCAGAGGAGATAATGTCTCATTAAGGCTCCTATTCTAGATTAGCTCCTAACATACTGGTTTACAAAGTCTCTCATACCAACCATAGCATGAGATGTTTCCATGGGAGGCGCTGTCACTGAAGAACAAGCCATCTCTCATGCCCATTTGCTAGACTTAGTCTATGCTCAATCTGGCACATTGTTTGATATTCTTCCCGACGCACCCCGCAACACTTACGACCCCACAAAACCACCCAAGGGACCCCAAGCTGATGGGATTATTGGATCCCTTCACACCTAACCTTCCTCTCAAATTGTTGGTTCGTCGAACCCCTAGGGTTCTTCCCCATCACCAACACAGGATAGTCACAGCACCACCAAATCATCCACTCCTGATGTCACCGAAGAAGTGAATTCTGTTTCATCAGTTACACCTCAAAAGTCTAGTGGTAAGAAGAAGAACAAAGGGAAACCTAAGAATTCTTCCATCCAGCAGGAACAAAAGAGCACCCCTGATGATACCAAATAGAAAAGGAAGTTGAAATATCCTTGCCTACTGTGTGGCGATGATTACTTTTCTAAGGAGTGCCCCCATAGAGACGAAGTTCAAAAGTTTCTCAAGGGAAAACCCACACCCGCAGTTCTCAACGATCCCTTCCCTGCTCAAAATCAGCAGTCCATCGCTCATACTTCTTCTTCCCAAGGAGAAGCATCCACCATCGCACATGTTCTCATGGTACGTAATCAGACTATCAACTTGAACACCCATTCTCGCTCATATGACTCCATTCGATCCAAAGAACCTGTTGGAAGTAATACTGAAAAAGCTTCCACTTCAATTCCCGATGTCACCGTACCGGCTGCTCTTATCACCATAGAGAATCCCTCTCTTGAGTCAGTGTTGCATCCACCCAAGAGCACGATTAGAAAATCGGTTTTCAATCCTAATGCTCGGGCTGCTCAAAACTACAACATTGTAGAGGACCTAGCACAAGCTCCTTGTGCTATGTCGATGCTCGAGGTCTTGCAAAACTGTCCCGATCAGCACAAGACTCTCATCGCTGCCATCGGTACAGTTGACCCGGATTCGTCGAAAACCATTATGTTTCAGCTGGAGTACTTCAAACTGAGGCTCTCCCATCAGCTGGCATTTCAAGTTGCCACAAACATTGCTGGGAAGATAATCCATCGTACCATTTTGGATGAAGGAGCGTCTACGTCAGTCATGTCGATCACATGTTGGAGAGCCATTGGATCTCCTGAGTTGAACCGTTCTCCTACCACTTTGAGAGCCTTCAACGGACGTGGCTTTCAACCTCATGGGTTGTTACAAGCTTTACTAGTCGATCTGGGGGAAATACCACAACCCTTAACGTGGAAGTGGTCGCTGCCCCGTTAGATTATAACATTATTCTTGGTTGTAATTGGTTTTACGCCATGACTACAGTCGCATCATCTGTTTTCCACATAGTACAATTCCCCCATCAAGTCTGAATTGTCACAGTTGACCAACTGGATTTATGCACACCTGACACCACTACTCATTCGAGCGATAACATTCCTTCGATTGGGAAATCTTTGCAAAAGTATGAGAGTGTGGGGGTCGGCCTCCTTAAGCATTCATCCCTTATGGGCATCTTTCCTACTTCGGATACCCCAAACCATGTTGCCACAGTGAACATGATCTCCTCGCATATTTCATCTACCCCTAACTCCACTGATTCATGGCTTGTACCTAACGAAGCCACCACACACCTTATTGGAGACATCATGCCTCTATCACCCGCTGAACTCATATATGAGGCTATCTAATTAGCGCCATAGTACCACTTAGCTGTGACCTCCACATCCTATTCTCTACAACGGACATCATCCAATCCTCTGCTATGAACTTTTCATTCTGACAAGTCCATTATGGAAATCATAAGCGCAAATGATCCTCCATGGGAAGACCTCCATCATCGTTCATCTTCTTTTCCCATGTTGGATACTATGGAGAATAGCATTCACACCATCGTGACACCAAATATCTACTCTGGGTCTTAGTCCACGATACTTACATGTCAAACGGACTCCGAAGGCAACTTAGCCAACATCGAACCCACCACCTCAACAGACATTTTAGTTACCCCTGGTGTAGTGGAACACATTCATTTAGGCCAGAAGTGTTCCCCTGAAGAATTCATTGCTTTTATGGCCTTATTCAAGCGATTCTGAGATGTTTTCGCTTGGACCTACGAGGAGATGCCTGGGATAGATCCCTCCATTGTTTTACACAAGATTAAAACCTATCCCGACATCAAACCTGTCTGCCAAAAGCTACGACCGGTACACCCTCGGAATACTGTAGCAATCAAGGCAGAGATTGAGAAACTCTTGCAGGTCAGCTTCATCTATCTTGTCCCATTGACATAATGGGTCTCAAATGTCGTCCCTGTTACTAAAAAATAGGGTACCATTTGTGTCTGTGTCAACTATCGGGATCTCAATAAAGCTTGTCCCAAGGACAACTACCAGACTCCCTTTATTGACCAGATTATCAACAAAATTGCTGGAAGTATCATTTTTTCATTCATGGATGGCTTTTCCGGATACAACCAAATTGAGATCCACCCCTCCAACCAACACAAGACCGCATTCATCTGCCCTTGTGGAACATTTTCTTATCGTAAACTTCCGTTTGGTCTTAAAAACGCTGGTGCCACATTCCAGTGGGCCATGTCGTATGCCTTCCATGATGTGAAGGACTTTGTGGAGCCCTACTTGGATGAACTCCCTGCCCACTCGATGCAGCATGAGTTCCACTTAGATCATCTGATGGTCGTTTTCCTCAGATGCAAACGGTACAATATCTGTTTGAATCCTCATAAGTGTATTTTTTGTGTCGATTATGGACGCCTCTTAGGGTTTATTGTCTCAAAAGAGGGGATCCGCATTGATCCCTTGAAGGTGTAAGTTATCATCGCTCTTCCACCTCCAACTAATATTACGAAACTTCAGAGTCTACAAGGACGTGCGACTTATTTAAGGCATTTTTTTGTAATTTCGCACAAAAGATGCAGGGTTATATGAGATTGATGAAAAAAGACATCCCGTTCATTTGGGATGATCAAGATCAATAATCTTTTGATAGCTTAAAAAATGCCATCATGCATGCCCCTATGATACAACCACTGAATTACTATCGAGATTACATTCTATATCTCGTAGCTTCCAACACCACTATCGCCATGGTTTTGGTGTAGGAAGACCAGAATGCCTAAGAACATGTGATATACTATGCCAAAAAAGGTCTTATTGACATTGAAAATCACTATTCACATGTTGAGAAGCTCGCTCTCGCGACAGTCATTGCCGTGCAGAAGTTCTGACATTACCTTTTGCTCTGCACCACCACTATCATCACTGATTCGAACCCCATGTACCACGTTCTGACTCGTCGGGTGCTTGGGGGTAAGTATTCATGCTGGATCATTATATTGCAAGAATTCGATCTTCTTTTTCGAAAAAGCCAAGTCAAAAAAGTCTTTGGTGTTTGCTGAGCTCATCTGCGACCTTCCCCATATTGATGTAGAATCTAAGCCCAATGACTCGTTTCCAAATGAGTCATTGTTTCTTATTAGTACGTCTGATCCATGGTATGGAGATATCACATTGTATCTTGAAACCCAACACTTCAACCCCAAATTGTCTTGTGATGACCGTCGTCAAATACACCACCATGCAAAGTACTATCTGATTATCAGTGATACTTTGTACCGTCGTGGTATCGACTCTATCCTTCAACGTTGTCTAACTCATGATGAGGTTGAATGCGTTCTGAATGACTGTCACCCTGGGGCATGTGGCGGTCACCTCTCTGGGATGGCTACAGCCCAGAATATTTTGCGTGTAGGATATTATTGGTCATCTATCTTCAAAGATTGCACAGAGGCCGTAAACAAATGTCCTCCATGTCAACATTTTCATACGAAAAAGCGCACCCATCCCACCCCATTACACTCGGTTATTGTCGTTGGCCCCTTCGCTAAATGGGGCATCGATTTCATGCATTGTAAGCCTACCTCGTCCGGGGGGCATAGTTACGTCATTTTAGCTGTGGAATACTTCACAAAGTGGGCCGAGGCAATTCCTACATACAGGAACGACGGCAAGACCACCACACTCTTCATGTTTAATTGTGTAATAGTGCGGTTCGAAGTTCCTCAAGCAATAGTTACTGACCATGGTTCTCACTTCATGAACCATATGGTTGACGAGTTAGGTGAGAGATTGGGTTTTCGCCATGAAAACTCAACACCGTACTACCCTCAGTCAAACGGACAGGTCGAGGCCATTAATAAGGTCTTGAAAACTATGGTTCAACGTATGGTAGGTACGCACAAGGCCAATTGGCATAATATGCTCTTCTCCGCACTTTGGGATTATAGAACCTCCGTTAAAACCGCCACTGGATTTACTCCTTTCCAACTAGTGTATGGATTGGAGGCGGTCCTTCCCATTGAGTGTGAGATTCCATCTCTCAAGCTCTCCATCGAACTTCTCCCAAACACTACTACCGAGGAAGAACGCTTCCTCTACCTAGCTAAGCTCGACGAGACTCGCCGAGATGCCGCTCTTGCCAATGAAGCTCATAAGAAACGCATCAAAGCGCAGTACGACAAGTCGATAGAACCTCACGCCTATAGTGAGGGAGATTTGGTGCTCACATATGACCAAAAACATGATAAGCTAGGGGCATGAAAGTTTGAGTCCATGTGGCATGGACCTTACATAGTGAAACGTGTCTTAGAGAAGGGAGCTTATGAGCTTGAATACTATGACGGGATATCTTTGGGTGAGCCTCGCAATGGGATCTACCTAAAGAGGTACTATGCCTGAGTCTTTCATGCATGAGTACTTTTGTATATACTATACATGGCATGTGTGTGTTTTTTGCGTGGTGTGACGCTTTTGATTTCTTGTGTGTTTAGGTCTTGTTTCGTTTCTTATACCATTTTCTGTCTACGTGTGTAGATGGAACCATTCTATGGATTCGCGGACGGCGCTAGGAGGCATACCCATAACCTTGCCTCGAAAGCCTGCATACTCTACTCACCTACTGGCGAGCTTATCATCTCAGGAGGAATGTGTCTAGGTTTTGCAACTAACAATGCTACAGAATATCAAGCAGTCATTAGAACCCTAACTGACACCATTTCTTTGGGTATGGACCACGTTGTCATCCACCTGGATTCTCAACTAGTGGTCTCTCATCTTTATCGAGTCTATGCCATCCGCAATCCTACCTTACTCTGTCTCTATCGACAAGTCCGTCTTCTGAAAAGGTCCTTCGAGTCCATTCAGTACCTGCACATTCCACGAGATGCGAACACAGTTGCCGATTCTATGGCCAACTTCATTTTAGATTGGTACATTGCACACACATAAGCATATATCATGAACTGTTAAAAGTAGACATAACATGTAAATAACTCATTTTATATAAGCAAACACATAACAAGACTGCACCATTCATCCATTTTAAACACATAATGTATAAATCGTCGGAATGTCTGCATATATATATATATCATCATCATAAAAGTAGTGCTGGTACAAAATTTGAAGCACAATGGCTTTCAGTGAGTCCCTACAAAATCTGAAGCCTCATAGCTTTTAGTAAGTACAAAAAAATGAGGCCTCCAAGCTCTAAGTACATACATAGTAACAACGTAAGGCCTAGCGCCTAGCCCGTACAACCCTAGGTGGTCTAACAGCTCTAGCCTGTTGAGTGTGGAAATAGTCAACTGGTCTCGCAACTCTGCGAAGCAGCGCGTTGAAGCGCGCAGTCGCTCCAATCGTGTACACCTGCATGGGCCACGACACCTCATCTACCGTCGACTCGGGAACGTCTAACGTCAACCCACTCGAGTTGGCGTAGACTCCATCCATATCTGCAATATCAACATGTACGGCAGGATCCACGACTTCTCCCTCTCTTCTCTCTCTCCTCGCAAGAAGAGAGACTCCCACTGGTCGTACGGGGCCCATGTCTGCACACACTTGTTGTTAACTTATCATCACTATAACAAAAAAATTATAAATGCACAAAACTTAAAAGTACAAGGGTTATTGTTCTTACTTATGTATCCCCATGCTGCTCCCTCAGGAAGCTGCAAGTCAGGGTCATCTCTGAAGTCTGTACCACTATATGGGTAATCCTCTACCATCAATAATTGGCCCTCTAGCCAGCTGAAAAACTCAATACCATATGTGATGATGGGGCCCCCACCATGTCGGGCCATCACCTCTGTCCAACGGGCCATGTGAGGATCCCTAAGATCCCTGTCATCCAGTGGTACCTGAGGGAGAAAGAGGGTAACCTGCTCCAATAGGAACAAGATCACTATCAAACCGTAGCCAAACTATTTGAGATCTTCCCATCGGCACTTGGTCAGCTAAGCTCACATGTTTGCGAGAAGTACCTCGCACCAGTTGTAGATCTTCAGAGACATGCAGTCCTCCGCGTATAGCATCCACAATCTTGTGGCTAAGTGAGGAGCTTGGCTCCCTGCCATCCTCGTAATGGTGAAAATTATGGCACGCAATGGACGTTCCCGCACACCTTTTATGGGAATCTTCCCGCTAGAAGCACGGGTGTTGGGAATACAGTGCTGTAGGACCATGTCACCCACAGTCCGATCACTTCCACGTGATCCAGTAAGAAGCACATTGTCCCCTCTTCAGGACAATCTGATCAGGAAGTAGATGTCCTTGACATCTATGGTAAGCATGTGCTCATCGATCACAAAATATTGCTGGGCCACATCCCAGCATCAGAACATATGGGTCAGTAACAGGATTTGGGCCCTCAAGCCCTGGATCTCAAAGAAATTGAGGAGACCATAGTTCCTCACTGCTTCCACACATTGTGGATCACTTGTAGCATGTACGTCATCTATCTCATGCTCCCATTCACGCCACTCCAAAACCATTCTGGCTGCTGGCAACCTGCCAAAAGGAGATTATAAACATTGTTAACACTTGCTTCAACCACCAAAAGTTCTTTTTTTGGGCATGGTTTGTGTTTGGGGTTGGATATTTCCGTCGTCGCACCCCATTATTTCTAACAGTGTGACGTCATCGAAATCCATCCATATAACCTTTGTGATCACTCAGTCTCGTCACAGTTCCCGAAAGAGCAGACTGCGACGAGCCGAGGACGCAATGGCCCTTCACAAACCAAGCTAAAACCCAAAAAAATGAACACAAATAAAAAATGTAAACCACTACAATAATGCTGGATGAAGTTTAGGGTTACCTACTCCGGACGGTGGGTGAAATGGCTGCTCGTAGCTCCTGGAATCGACAAGTGAATTTTTGGCTCCAAATGGCACTTCTCCTCCCAATTTGGCAAATGAAACAATGGTAACTCTATTTGGCCCATTTTTCTATTTATAGATCAAATGGAATATTCTTTTTTCAAATATTTGATGCCTTTAGGTCATTTTCTATAGTTTGGATCGATTTGACCTAGTTTCTAAGTGTGCAGGAGTCATTAAGTGTTGTTTCACGCCATTTTCACATTGAACGGTCATCTCAGGTATGAACACCCCTTGTGTGTTTTCGTCGTTACTTTCCGTTCATTAGATTGTAATTATTTTATGATGCTGAGCTTACTCTTTGTTCTTTCTCATGCTCTTGAAACTATAAGAATACGTTACCGAGTTACGATTTATCACTTTTCCAGGCTCGTTAAACTCCTACGGAAAAGCAACCCCATCGGAGTCTATCTTTAAGCTATTTTCAGGATCTCGAAATACAAAAAGATTGCCAAGCGAACTTGTCACATTCACGCTTGTTAAAGAATTTGAATGGTCATCTTCCTGGTGATAGTTTACCCCTTTTTTGGACTAGGGGTCACTACTTACGAAAAAGGTATACTCCAACCAATCATGATTGGAAGAGTCCTCTCTCACACTGTTTTACCATTTTTTGGGCGATGAGGCTAACTTTACGAAAAAGGACCATTGGAGTCTTCTTTAGATCTTTTCAGACTCTCTAAACATGAAATGACAACCGATTTTACCTTCTATGGACTCGTTAAACTCTCACATTGAATGGCACGCCATGGGATGAACCCCTCCTATCCCAGGTTCGAAAAATATTTGGGATTGGACACAACTATGAGATGAGCTATACCGAGAATCTGGTTACCCTCATCAAGCTCGTAAAAAACACATGAGGCACTCATCATTCATGATGGGGAAAAAGGAAAGCTGTTATGTTACACCCTTATCAATGGCAATATCTAGTCATTTCTTGAACATGGCACTCATTTGCATTTGCATACTGTACTTGGATTGTCCGTTTGTCCTCGAGTTTCACCTATTTCCTGAGTCTTGTTACTCCTTTGAATCATTCAAAGAATGCTTCCATTCATCAGTTGCATTAGGAATTGGTACTAGAACTCGTCATGCCAATACTTCCAAGGCATGCCATGCCCATGTTCAAGAATACTCTCACTACTTGTCATCTGCAGTCAGTACACCTTCCATCGTGTCGGTCTACTCTGATTCAAGTCTTGCATGTCACTGTACCATCTGATTTTATCTACACATCCTTTTTCGTGTTTCGTGTCAATGATGGGGGATTCATCATGGCCCTCCTTCGATGGATTCATCCTTGTCGACTTCAGCTCATCATCCGAGGATTTAATCTAGAAACCAACCAAGTACCTTGGCCTTGCATGCCTCAATGGTAGGTTACCTCGCTTTCAACATGAGTTTACATCATTGACTCTTGATTGAAAGATTTCATCTTGCGTTTGACTTCAACTCATTTATTCACGCTTGATGATATGTACTGTGATACCTTGGGAATCATTGACATTAATGATGATTTCCCTCGCACTTGTTAACGGTATACATCAATGACCGGTAATCAAGTGGTTTCTACCATGTTCGACATCAAGAAATTTGTAATCACATGGATAGATTCATATCATTGCAGGTTCAGCTTAAAGACCCTGGGGAGTTATATTTTACCCAGGTTGCGATGGAGATTGTATTGAGTCATGTCACACAGATACACATTTGTATTGGTCATGGCTGTGTTATCAGCTCATCACGGATCTACGCTTGTGTCTAGTAGCCATGATTGTGTTTAGTCAGTCATTACTACCATGGATCTACGATGTATTGGTCGGTAGCCATGTTGTGTGTCATATGAGACAGTGTACTCAGAGTCAGTTGTACTGCAGCAGTATCCTTCATCTGACAAGCCATTGCCATTCTTTTTGTCAAAGCATTTCACTTGTCCAATATTTCAATAGCTTCATGCTTTGGGGGGCATTCTGTTACACCTAAACTCCTACCATCCTGATATTTAGTGTATACATCCCTAAAGTTTCATTGGCTACATCATTCACCTGGAAGGGATATCATTGCACTTATGCTAAGTTTTGAGAGGTCTTCGCAGGCTGCACTCATGCAACCTGTGACGTTGCATCTTGCTCTACTGCAGGGTACAACAAAGTCAGTTAATGGACAAAATAGGTCTTTCGAGCTCATTCTCGAAACCTGCTAACTTGTATCCTTATCCCTGACCTCTTGGGGGAGTTGGCACTTGGTTACTAACCTCTTGGAAGGATCCCCTATCTCTCTCCTACCATATCTCAACCTAGCCTATCCACTTAGTCCTATATAAGTGAAGCTCTACACCTCTCCAAAAGGAGGAAGTCTATAGTGTCTACATGCTGGTGAAATCATTCTAGAGATATCTCTAACTCATCCATTGAGAGACTCACACTTCCCTGGAAGGATATAGAATTTGGCATCGATGGATAAGGACTGTAGCGTTAAGCCTTGGTTGTAGTCTATTATTATCTATGTACTTTCCTGATTTATAGTAATATAAATGCTTTCCACCAATATTGTTTATGTGTGATGATATTGCGTAGTTTACCTTCTTAACTGTTTACTTAGATCTTTTATTGTATAGATGCTGTTTACTCGTTTACGTTGTTCTATGTGTCTTGATAGGTCTTACAGCTGAGATCCAACGACCATGGGACATGGAGCAGCATCCAGGAGAAAAGATTGCGAAGTTAAGGTAAGACATCTAGTCACTTGATCCTTAATCAGATCTAGGAAAGTAGTTTATAGTCTGTACTATTTGTTCTAGACTCACTTTGAGCTAGGGAGATACGGCTCGTGTCCGCTCGAGTGGATTGTCCGTCAAACAATCCATGTCATCCATTTCAGCACTATTACGCCTCATCTGGGCTCGTTTCTTTTTCGATTTGCTCGTTCCTTTGAAAGGTGGTTGAGTCTTTCCCACACACCTCTCTTGGTACTATGAGCTCTCAAAAATGAATATCTCACATTGTTGCTTGTCAATCTATCGAATGGTGCCCAAGGTGACCTTTGCTACCTTAGTATTCTCCTCATCCAATTCGTCATGCAAGTGAGACTTTGTTTCTAACTACACTAGGACTACCTCCATCTCAAACAGTTTGCAACCTACCTCCTACAATTTTTCGTACATTAGTTGGGACTCTAGGATCCTGATAGCAAGTATGCAAAAGTATACAATATCTTCCACATCATGTGCTGCGAAGTCCTCATTTCCATTGTCACCTTGATTCCCCATTGGAGTCGCCTGAGGCACCATTGTCACCTCAACATCCTTCACATATACCACCAAGTATTTTACCCGTTGCACGCACCGTTGGTCAAATTCCACATCGTGCTGGCCATCGTCAATACTCTACTCATCTTACCCAAGCAAAAAAACCTCTTAGGATACTTCGTCTAGACTAATATCACTTTGTTTGCACGGAGTCCCATCAGGTGTGACCTCTTCCACGACCTCTACTACCATTGTTGGTGCAAGATTTTCCTTGTCTCCAATGTGCTGCAGATGGTCTATCAAAATGCACAACTAGACGGTTTTCTTCACAATTGAGTCTTTCTGCAACTCTAACTAAGCCAACTTGCTTTCCAAGTGATCAATATCCACTGTTGCACCTATGTTCTCTTTTCCCATCGATCCTTCCTATTGTACTGCGATGCTACAAGGATTGTATGTGGGTGTGCTAGGTGTCTTAACCAACGGCATGGAATAAATCCTTAGCATACACCCCAACTTCGTTCTCATTGTCATTAGCAAAATCCAAGTCTTGGTTTCATTCAAGAACACCAAAAATATCATGAAAGGCATTGGTACTTCTTTGGCCAATATCAGGAAGTCCTTCCCCAATACCACCGAATGGTCATCCAACGGAACTACCACCAAGTCCAATCTATTGTACCATTTTCCAAGCTTCATTGGTGTTGCATGAACCATCCCGACTATTGACCTCACTACTGAGTTGACCACTTTACACGTGGACTTGTTGAAATCAGTATGACCATGAATTGTCATCACAGTTCTGCTACTAACAAAACTGTGGGTGGCACTATTTTCCACCAATTTGGAAACCTTCAACTCACTTACATTCATGTTCACAAATAAAATACCCTATTGGTATCCATCCTACGAACCATCTCTTTGGCCTGATGCTAAGTTGACTAGACATGTCGTCAAGGCTCTAACCACTTCAAAAAATTCTCTCGAAGGTTGTTTCACTTGGGATTCTCCCATAACTTTCAATATCATCCTCGTTGGTCACCTTTCTACTTCTTCCAAACGTGCTTGCAACTCTTCCTTCATTCCACAAATCTTTGCGAAGTGGTTTTCCTCACAGAGGAAACAAATCATCTTCTTTCTCAGATTCATAGATGGCCCTGGTGGCATCGTCATCTTATGTTGGGTGTCATTCACCACATTGAACGACCCCAATCTAGGAATCTTCCAAGTCTCTACTTGGTATTCCAATGCCTGAAACCATCGCACCTGATCTTTGCTTTGCAAGCACAATTGTTCTACCTTTGCTTCATGCTCCTGGAATATCTACCTCATCTTGCAAACATATTGTTCCAATTTTTTTGTTGTGTCTTCCATCATGGCTTGCCATAACTTTGTTGAAATTTGGTTGAGCTTTGATATTTAATTATTTTAGATGTAGAAACTTGAAGCAATAAGACCATCCAATCACATGAAATTCATACAACAATAACACAAGATCTACCTTGGGGAAAATCCTCAAAACAATGAGAACAAAAATCCCAGCAATTCTTCTCAGTATAATATAATGGATAACAGAGAATGGTTTCCTTTACAACATAGAATATTTCTTTCGGAAGATAAGAGATCACCAAAACACTCTTAGTGAATAAATGGAAGCAATAGATAAGAGAGATCAATCAGAGAAGCACCTTTCCTTCAATAATAATATCCTCCACACAAAGAGAAGCGCCTTGCCTTCAAAGGAGAAGAGAATTCACTTCACGCTGGATTCATCAATCCCGTATAACATATTTATACATTCTTCTCAAGCATCGGGATTCGGCTTCTTCTAACTTCTGGAGGAACTTTCCTTCGGACTAGATGTATCAATATTGCATGAGGAAGTGCGCCCCACTTCTCATGCAGTTTTGAACTGTCACTTAGGATGAACTTGCCTCTTATCTGAAATCTTTCCCACTTAGTTAGGTGGCTAACTTAACTGCCGTCATGAAAGTGTCACAAATCACGTGTCGTCTTTTATTTTAACATAAGTGTTTCCATGCAATAACACTTAGTTAACTAGATCTTCTTTGTTGTCACTTAGTTAACTCTCTTTAACCGATTCTTTCTTGATAATGTTAAATTTTGAGCATTAATTCACAATACTCTAGGATCTTTACTGAGAGAATAACATATACAGTATATCAATGCATGAAAATCACAATAAGCATCACAAGCATCACAAGAATCAAAAGCATGAGAGACAAGAGACATAGAGTTTCCGTGGGGAAAACCCTAAGTTGAAAAACCCCACAACTTCCTCAGAGATAGAGAGAGCAATGGCTCAACCAAAGTACAACCAAATAACACTGAGATAGTCTCCTAGTAGCAGATGATCCTCCTCCTCACTAGTGCGCCACTTTCTGAGTGAGAGTGAGATACTTTTCCGAGTGAGTAAATTAGAGATCTCCGATCTCTATTTATACTAACCTTTTTTCCAAGTGAACTTATGGGGCCGACTTGTCTAGCTAGGTACATCCACATTATAATATATATAATTCAGGGCCGACCCCACATGGTGGTCTAATAACCCATCGGCAAGTACACACACTTGCGACACTTGTCAATCCACATGACGACACTTCCTTATAGAGGAATAACACATCTCTTATAATGGTACAATAAATATCTATAAAATACACAGATGAAATACATTCCGAAGTTACATATACATCAATAGATAACATCACTGTAGTGATCAATTTGAGTTCTGCTTGATTTATTGAAGTGACATCTTTTAGTTTAACTAAAGTGAAAACACTTTAGTTAACTAGGCTTTCTTATTTGACACTTAGTTAACTGAAATCATGCTGATTGATTTACTTGAAGTGACCACTGTGAGTTATTTAGTTAACTAAGTCATATATTTAACTGATGCTTTAACTGAAGCATGAAAATTTGAGTTCACTTAGTCATCTCATGACCAATTTGAATTCTCTTGATCTCTATCCATTTATCTTGATCTCTTTATATTTTACTGCATGGTCAATATGTGCTAACTTTAATTATCCATCACATTACATTATACCAAGAAGAATTATCAGATGTTGTGATCATATTATATTATTACGGACCAAATGATCATATGCTAAAGTAATTCACTTTAGAGGTGATCAATATCTAAAGGAGACTTAATAGCAATTGGTGATCATGGTTAGTAATAAGTCACACAACATTAAATGCTTTTAACAAGCATGACCTTTATATGGAGGGTCCACCTCTATACGGGAGGTCCATCCCATGGATACCTTTATACGGAAGGTTCACATGAGAATCATGACTTAACACACAATTCTGAAGCCTTGTCCAACAATACTTTACAACATCATTACTTTAATCAATTATCTCTATATGGGAGGAATAACCTTTACACGGAAGCTATTCAAAGTGCTCACCCCTATATTGGAGGATCAATATTGGCTACACAATATTGGTTTGGAGAATGTACCATAATGTTGTATATTTAACAAACTATTCTTCATTATGCACATTTTCCGCAACTCTTGCTGAGTCTAACTGTGCATAAACAAAGCATCAAGTATACCCACAGAAATCCACAAAAAAACTCACCAAGTCCGTCGGTGTGAACTCCATTGAATTTCCATTGAAGTTTTCAAAGTTTTGGGTGCACCTCTTTCCAAAGGCGTCCTCTGTGTTGGAACATGCTCTCTTCCAATGCACTTCTTGTTGAAGCATCCTAGCACTGGGACACTTCCTAGCACTTATCTCATCCTACTACAAGCTTCGTCGATCTAAGTGAGCCTTCCTCACCGTGTCAACAACCTCTGTCATGTACTTGGAACACCTCTTCCAAGTAATTTTACTGCTCATCAGGTCCACCCTTATACCAAAAACCAGTACACATCTATCACTATGTACTACGCTATTGGACCAAGTACACTTCTACCTGGCACTGGACTCACCTCCACTAAACACCTCCAAATCCTTTCCAACACATCCCTGTGACTCCCAAAGTCACTTCCTGCATGGACACACCTCTACCGAGTGACATGTTCACTGTTGTTGGGTTCTCCTTCCCTCGGATGCCCTCTTTCGTCACTATCTAGGTTCTCTTCAACCCAACCACCCTCCTGCATGGACGCTTCTATGCCAAACTATTGAAATTCACATGCACCTTGTATTATGTCAGGCGCACTATTGCTCAGTGCATCTCTCGTAAACTCTACATCCGTTTCCCCACAGTTCTGCTTCAACTCTTGGCAACCGCTTCTTAGCGCATTGTGGTGAAAATATTTCCCAAATATCAACTCTAATACCACCTTTTCGCCAAAAAAGTGGTGAAGAGCTCAAATTATTTTTAGCTCCGATACCACTTGCCACGGACCTACATTGTCCTAATCCATAAACCAAATTTTCGTTCCCTCTAGTAGGTCATGCGTGTCACGTCCCCAGTCCCCTCGGTTCCCTTTAGAGGTGATGGGGGAGCTCCTTAGATACAACCTGCTAATTTTTTTTCTTAAACTATGCACTTTCTCATAGCCACAACAACTTCAGACCCCAATCCGCAAGTCAGAAGTCGGAAATCGTAACTCTAAATTCACAGCTTCGAGAATTACACCTCCGACTTCTGCAATCCGCAATGCGGCAGTCGGAAAGTCAAAACACCCAATACACATCTTCATAGAAATACGCCTCCAACTTCCGCAATCCACCATCTGCAGCATGGGATTCGAAAGTGGGAATACCGAATACACAACTTTGCCTAATCACACCTCCGACTTTCGCAATCCACAATCTGCCATGTGGGATTCAGAAAGTTGGAACTCCAATGTGCAACTTTGAATAAATCACCTCTCCGACTTTCGCAATCCGTAATCCGTGATGCGGGAGTCGGGAGTCGGAACCCCAAATTCACAACTCCGAGAAAATTACACCTCTGACTTCCGTAATCCGCAATCCGGCTTGCGGGAGTCGGAAGTCGGAATTCCAAATTCACAACTTTGGGACAATTACACCTCCAACTTCCACAATCCGCAATCTGGCTTGTGAGAGTCGAAAGTTGGAACTCCAAATTCACAACTCCGGGAAACTTACACCTCCGACTTCCACATTCCGCAATTCGCCTTGTGGGAGTCGAAAAGTAGGAACCACAGCGTGCAACTCCAGGAAAATTACACCTCTGACTTCCGCATTCTGCAATCCGCCCTACAAGAGTTGTAAACTCAGAACCACAACATGCAACTCCGAATAAATCATGACTCTGACTTCCGCAATCTACAATGTGGGTTCAGAAAGTTGGAAGTCGTCCATACACCCCTGTTACTGCAAACTTCTCAGGCCGATATCTTTCTCATCCTAAGTCCATTTTGGCAAACTTGGTATCACCGGAAAGCTCTTGGTGAGCTCTTTGAAATGGTGTGTTCCTATACCACACCTGAGGACTCTGATTTTGTCCTTCTTCCAACCCAAAATGTGGCACCAAACTTCATCAAGGAATCTTTACCACTTTGTAAGGGCTCTTATACTACTCTATCATGTCTTCTCCCATTAATCCAGACCCTCAGAGGAAACATGAACACAGCAGGGGGTGTATATTTCTCCCCCAAAGTCATGACTGAACATTCTGAACCTCGTGGGCCTCAACAAGAAAACCCTATTAATCAATGAAAAAATTCATAAAAACACATGGATGCATATGCATACTCCAATAAACACAGGTGAATGAAACATTATTCACACACATATCTATCATGAATTCAACATATCAATAACAATCATCAATAATTAAATCATTACAGAAGTAAAACACATAGAATGAACATGATATGAATCACAGAGAACACTTATCCTTTTATTGAAATATCCAATCAACTAGCTATGGACTGCAAAGTTCCAACCCAACCATAGGTATTTTCCCAGCCTATATTCTTTCAGTACTCAAAGACCACCCCCTAGTTGGGGGTGTGTATCTACTAAGGAGAAACTAACAGGCTCACTCACAGCGTTAGGCAGTCATTCAGGGTCATCCAGCACACTGCTGGATATGTCAAGCAAGTGGAGATATAGGGAAGAGGGTTTTTAAGTCAATGCGCTACACACAAAGCTACATGAATATCCAATTGGCTTCATACAGTCCATGCACCCCCATCACCTCCACTCTCAGCCTAAGTAAGGTCCCCTTCTCTGCTACAAAGTACCTCAGGCACCCTTTCCCTAAGGGATGAACTGGGAAGGTATGGTTGATCCTGACTTCCAAACCAAGGATGAATGAGCCCTCACTGGCTCTACCATGAATTCTAACCCCTCCCGGTCTCTCTCCCACTACGATCCGCTCTTGGATATTCTTAGGGTTGCGGTCGAAAGGCTTTGTCCCGCCGCTGCCCTTTCAGGATTCCAAAAATGGGTTTCCCTATGAAATTATGGGAATCCAACCCACTCAATTTCTCCCCCAAAGTTCGGGTCTATGGATCCCCTATCAGATTTCTATTCCCACGTAGATTTCTAGGCGATCTTGGAACTTCCAAACGCGGCTTCACTCAGAGTCATGATTTTCAGTTTTTGTAAAAAGTAGGCAGTGTGGGCGTAAGATCCCTTATGTTAGTCGAATGAATAGACCAGGTACAGAACTGTTTTAATGGCCAACTGCTTCACCAAGCATCTTCTAAAATTATCCACATGTTTCTCATATCCACCCGCGATGGGCGTCAAAATTTCTCTGAATGAAATATCCGCTCTTTCGATCTTGCATTCTCTTCATCCATTGGCCCGGGGACTTTCCTCAGCCTTTAAACATTGGATTGGCTGAAGCACCACGCCACCCTGCACGATTTCCCATTTTCCTCATTGTTGGGCTTCCCTCCTCCATTAAAGTTGAAGCTTACCTTCTCCAAAATGGATTGTGGATGAGGGAAAACGTCCCCCCATTAGGTAGGGTGACTTATGGGTCAAGAAAAATAGAGCCCATACCCCGACTTATAGATTTCAGGGCTTCCCATCCTCCATCAATCCATGGACTGATTTCCTCAACCACTTCCTTACAACAGAATTAAATGTTAGCAAGGAAGGTCAAATGGGTTCTCAAGATGACATATGGAATCCTAGGGTTCAATCCCACAACCCCCTCACCTATCCCTAGTGGATACACATATCTCCCTCATTTAGTTGCATCCATAGCCATCCCCTTGGTATTTTATTTGCATTACAAGTATTTTCATGATTCTACAATTTCCCCATGGCTTACTAGCACATGGATAGCACCACATAAAATACCATCCCTTCAAGGCTGAGCATTCACTAGCGAGGCCTTGGCCTTGAGCTCCATGCTAGGAATCATACATCACATATATACAATATTTGCATTAAAAGCCAATATATCCTAAGGGTCTGATAATAGCTTTTAAGGTAGGGATGTGTCTACCTTAAACATGTTATATTATTATGAAATGGTGAGTTCCAGTGTCAGATATGAAACAATTAAATAAAATTCCTTAACACCTTAGCCATTTTAGAATTCAAACTAAACTTGATAAGAAAAACTCAAACTCTTAAATGGAAGGAAAATTGAATCATTTCATTAAAAGTAATGAAGAAAATATACTTCCATACAATCTTGCTTGAGATGCATCCATCCTCCTTTGCTTTGAGCTATCCTTATCCATCCTTGATTTTGATGAAGATGAGCTTTCCAACCCTCCAAATCTCTCCAGTGTGCCTTTGATCTTCCTTTGTCCTCCTCTTACGATGCCCCAAATGCCTTTATTTTATAGCATTGGGAAATGGGCTCTCAAGTTTCTCTTTTCAATGTGGGATTATCCCTTTTCTTTTTTTTGATTATTTGTGCTCAAAAACTCACTTTCCATAGTATTTTAGGCTTTTGTCACAAATTCAGGATTCTCAAGCACAATTAATGCAATCTTGTGCATTTCTTCTCACTGTTGACTGATGGAGACTTTTTGAGCCTTCAATTGAGCAGTTCAATAACTGAACCTTGTCTCTTTAGGATTCTTGTTTCTTCACTCAATCCTTCCAGTTATGAAAGTAGTGATTAGATCAGAGAGGATTGTTCTCTTATGTTCTTGTCTTTCGTCTTCATGTTGCTGGCGCATAGTAAAAATATGCTTCTTCCTTCACTTAGTTAAGGGTGTTAATTTGATTCTTAACAGATGCCCCATAATGTGTGAGGTTTGAAGTAGAGCTAAGGGCCGAAATACATTATTGAAATTGATACTCTTCATAATGGTACTCTTTATTGATCAAAGCAAGGATGAAAAATGATAAGCTCATGGGTGCAAGATTTAGGATACATCTCCTAGTCAAACATAGCAATTTCTCAAATATATAATATCTTCCTGAGGTGGGCATACCCATGCTCAGTAGTAAACAAGAATGGCCACGAACAATACACAGTGGATCCATGTCAAAAGTAAAATTTTCAGAAGTGTAAACATGCACTTTGATAAGTGCAAGAACAAGGTCTTCATCGAACTTCTGACATGGTAGTCTAATCTTGCGCAACTCGAGAAGTGCATCAATGACTGATACAATTGTTTTTCCCAAGGTCTTCAATAAAAACTGACGATAGCACGAGTTTATATCATGCGAATAGATGAACTAATGTCAAGCATAATAAAACACCATCTGATTATCAGTCATTGATGTATACCGTTAACAAATGCAAAGAGACCCACCAATAATGATGATGGACTCTAAGGTACTGAGTACAAACTAGAAAGTGCAAATAGATGTTATGATATCAAACACTTGTAGAATCAAATAATCAGGGGTCATTGATGTATACCCACTATCATTTGAGAGGAAACCTACCACTTATGAATGCAAGTTCCAAGGTACTCCTAGGTTTTTAGATCCGTTACCTGAACTGTAAGATCCAACACTATATACTGACACAAGGAAGGCTGACGTGATTGGTTAGGAATATTTGAGGAACGGCCGACATAGTTTGAAATTCCCTTGAACACATAACACGACGCAGAATGGACACTTGGAAACATAGGACTTTGAGTAACCGACCTTAATGAAATCCACCAATGCTAGATGCATTAACGAAAGCTCCATTGATGACGGGAAGGATAACCCATCGGTGGAGATCTGTTCAAAATACTGGTATAGTTTCCTAAGGAAAATGTAGATGGTGTACTGACAGTGGATACCAAATTATGTGCCGTGTTCAAGGGTGACAAGGACTGACTATTTCCATTTTCTTCAATGATATAATATGAAATGATTCAATTCGCCCTCTTTTTTGGATTTTTGTGTTTTCCAATTTTTAAGCTTTTTCATTTATTAGCTTGAAAAAATAATAAAGCATGCTATGATAAATTAGAGGAAATGAGTGTCTCAAGGGCATGCGCCTATATTTCAAGGGCATGGGTGAGGCCAAGGTAGAGATACATATTGCAAACAAGGGCTGAGATAGTTATGTACACTCTTATGGGTGTTTCCTCCATGGGTATGGGTCAAATGTACAGAAGTAATGGTTTATAGGCATCATGTAAAAAAAAGTGAATGCAAAGGCAAATACGCAATACAAGCAATAATCAATGAAGAAGTTGGCACAAATGTTCAAGTGGATATTTTAAGACATGATTATGTAAAATGACAAAAAATTGGGAGCCCATCAGGCTATGGTCAGGAATGTATGAAAGAGAAATATGCAGTCTCAAACTCCAAGTCATGACAGGACTAGTAGGGCTCCCAGGCCTATGAGAATAACTCAGCATGGGAACCAAAATGGCAATGGGGTACTGACTAGGGTGTCCCATGTTCGATAGGCTCTTCTGTCGGAATAGTGGACAATACAAATATGAAGGGGTAACCCACCAATTTCCAACAGGTTTGAACCTATGGCAAGTGTGGGTTTCAAAAGGTTCAAATGCATCTTCACAAAGGGATAGCCTAAACCTATATGCAAGATTCCAAATAAACCAGATCATATTGAGGAACATGCAAATCATGCTCCTATACTTGGGTAGATTTAATCCAATTATGCTCCCAGTGGCCCCACAAAAGATGTCCTGAGGTGGGTGCAACCAAATGTTCACAACTTCAGGGATATCTTCATCTGATGATTAAATGTAATCCAAGAAATCCTGTGAGCTGGGAGATCTCACAACCCAACTAGGCCAAGTAACCAGATCATATTCCTCCATCAAGGGAATATTTTGATCTGAATCTGGCGAAGCTATTTGAGTAGCTTGGTATGAAAATTCTATGGCAGATAGGGGTGATCCAAATTCTTGCCAACATCTAAATGACATTACACAAGCTGAGGCCCCTTCATCTACTATGGTTTGAACAATGTTCTTACCATGAGTCGTTACTTTAATCTGAAAATCAAATTTGTAAGGGATCCTACATATTGAATGGTCTATGTCTGATGTGATCAAAGTCGCATTGGATGGATCAATATCACCAATTATGGAAAATATTCCCTTTCTTTGCGTAGGACGACATTGCAATACCTCCAAGGCCGACATGGCACATGGTACTTGAGCTAGGTCCTCAAGGTCATTACCATTCTGAGCAGCTCGCGTGTTAGGATTATGCATTGTTCTATGTAGAACAAATTTGGGGGGGTGTGGTACTAGGTCTATGGTTGGTTTCTCAATGGAGAGAGAACCACTTGGTTGTGATACCGATTGATTCGATGTACTAAGAGGGACATCATAAGAATTGATTCTTCTTTAAATGTTGACCTCATGACCAGACATGAAGACATTGGTATTGGGATCATTGCCCCCTCGCGGGGGGTCTGGGGGGGGGGGGGTTGGCTAGTTTCCCCCTGGCGGGGGTACTGGTGTCAAAATAGTGGGTTGTTGTTTTCCACCACATTGAATCATGTTTGGTGCATCTCTTTTCCCAGAGTTATCACTTTGCTTACTCTTGTATTTATTCTTATTTTCCCTAAGGTCTTCAGATTAGAATATAAGGATTTCAGAATTTTGGGAAGGATTAGCACTTTGCTTACCCTTATACTTCTTCTTCTTTCCTCTAAGGTCTACCGATGAGACTGTGAAGATGTTAGAAGTGTTGGAAGGATTAGCAAATTGCAGCATTGCATGGACAGTTGTGGGTTGCGAAGTCTGAATAGAAACTTGTCCCAAATGTTGGGTAATATGTTCAAGTTAGTTGATGGAATCCATCATACCATTAGCATGAGGTCCATGTACTGGCCTAGCTGGATCAAATGCAGGTCCTCCAGGTTGGTTCCAAAAATATTAGTTACTGTTGATGTATATGTAACTTCGGAATCTATTTCATCTATGTATTTCATATATATTTATTGTACCCTTATAAGAGATGTGTTATTCCTCTATAAGGAAGTGTCGTCATGTGTATTGACAAGTGTCGCAAGTGTGTGTACTTGGCGACGGGTTATTAGACCACCATGTGTGGGGTCAGCCCTGAAATATATATTATATTGTGGATGTACCTAGCTAGACAAGTTGGCCCCATAAGGTCAATCGGCAAACAGGTTAGTATAAATAGAGATTGGGAGATCTCTATTTTATCATTCGGAAACTCACACTTCTCTCACTCAGAAAGTGGTGCACTAGTGAGGAAGAGGATCATCTGCTACTAGGAGACTATCTCAGTGTATTTTGGTTGTACTTTGGTTGAGCCATTTCTCTCTCTATCTCTGAGGAAGTTGTGGGGTTTTTCACCTTAGGGTTTTCCCCATGGAAACTCTGTGTCTCTTGTCTCTCATGCTTTTGATTCTTGTGATGCTTGTCATGCTTATTGTGATTGTTATGCATTGATATACTGTATATGTTATTCTCTCAGTGAAGATCCTAGAGTATTGTGAATTAATGCTCAAAATTTAACATGGTATCAGAGCTAACCTGAGAAGAAGACATTTTGCAGTGACAAAAACTTGAGTTTCTTGTTTATTGGGTTTCTCTCCACATATTTTGGAAAAGCAGTATAGTAGATTGACTCTACTCATCAAGGTGAATCTATCTGTCCAATCAGAATTCAATTCTGAGCATTTTCAGATTTGGCCCTAAACATTAGGGTTTCCACAAAAATAGGAATTTCTGAAATGTGAAGACATAACTGGAAGTGCCTTGCAAAAATCGAAGTTTAGAGCTTTGGATTGAGATTTTTGGCTGGGTAGATCTCCAGGAAACTCAAACCCTAATTCAGGGCTCTTCCTAGTGAACCTGGGAGGACAAAAAGGCAAATCTGAAGGGTAAAGCTTTGCTGATCTCAAATTCTGAATACACCAGGCTGATCAGCTCATCAAGGCGCATCTTTCTATCCTTTCAGAAAGTTGAAATTCGCATTTTGAATTTTTATGGTTTTTTTTACAAACCCTAATCCGGGACCAGATCCAGTTTTCAACATTTCAAGTGGTAAGACCTAAATATTTTCTATTTCCATTTGAAGTACTCTTTAAGATGTCTCACCACACCAAGCTTGAGGATAAGCTTGAAGGGGCTGATAACTTCCAAGCTTGGAAGTATAGGATTGGGTTAATCCTGGAAGAGAATGAGTTGGACTCATATGTAAAAGAAGACATCCCTATCCCAGAGGATGAAGAGGCTAAAGTATTGCATAAGAAGAACTTGGTCAAGGCAAAGAGAATCCTTGCTGATTCTATCAAAGACCATCTCTTACCCCATGTGTCTTCTCTAAAGACACCCAAGGAGATGTTTGAATATTTGACCAAGCTATTTGAAGGGGAAAACATAAATCGGAAGATGACCCTGCAGAACCAATTGAAAGGAGTAAAGTTTTAGAATGGAGAAACCAATCAATCTTATTTTTCAAGGGTCTCCCAGATCAAGGAACAACTAGAAGCAGTTGATGAAATGGTGGAGAATGGTGAAGTGGTGATGAACACTCTAAATGGCCTACCCAGGTCATGGGATTCCTTTATTCAAGGAATTTGTGCAAGGAAGAAGTTGATCTCCTTCAACAGATTGTGGGAAGAATGCTCTCAAGAAGAAGCTAGGATTGTGGCCCGAGAAGAAAAGATGGGAAATGAAGATCAAATTCTCACAGCACATGCCAAGAAAGGAAAGTCCAAGAAGGAATCATCTCATAACAGGAAATTCTCACACCACCATTATCATAAAGATAAGAAAGATCTCAAATGCTTCGATTGCAATGAGAAGGGACACTTTGCTTCAGACTGTCCCAAGAAGAAGAAAGACAACAACAACTTCAACAAAAAAAAGAATAATAACAAAAGAAGATATCAGGCTCATGCTGTCGAAGATGATGAACCCCCAAAGAAAAATTCTAGGGCAGAAAGTGATAGTGATGATGACTCATCAAGTGAAGAAGAGTATGTTCTAATTTCTGCTCTCACAGGTACTATCTCCCATGGTTGTAATGATTGGTTGATTGACAGTGGGGCTTCCGAACAAATGACTAGGTTTAAGGAATATTTTGTGAATCTATCTGAACATGAATCACCCCATAAGGTGAAACTTGGGGATGATTATCAATACCCAATCAAAGGAAGTGGTGAAGCCTCCTACAACCTAGATTCTGGAAAATCTTTGAAGATGAAAGAAGTCCTTTATGTACCTAGGATCAAGAAGAACTTACCCTCCATCTCTGAATTGGATGCAAAACGCATGAGGGTTGCATTTGTGGATGGCCAAGTCCTAATGTGGCCAAAGGGAAAGACCATAGATGATGCAGTAGTGATTGGAGAGCAAGAGGGAGGTTTGTATAAATTGAAGGGTCAACCTGAACATGCCATGGTACATGACTCTATGGAGCCAAGTGAACTTTGGCATAGAAAACTTGCTCATATGCACTATAGGGCACTTCCAATTGCAAGAAAGGTTGTAGAGGGTCTTCCTGAAATCAAGACCAAACATGAAGGTGTTTGCAAAGGATGTGAAAAAGGTAAGAACATTAAGAAGGCTTTCCCAAGCAGTGAAAGCAAGGCAAAGTGTAATGTCCCCATTTTGACCCCCTTCGCATTAAATCGTAAATGATGTAAATATTGTTATTTAATCATGGTGAGGAGCTCAAGGCCAAGGCCCCACCATTGATTAGCGTTTTATGTATCAGCAATTAAAAATAGATGCATGTGGTTCTTGTGCTAGATAGGCACAATGTAAATAAGACATCATGTAAATACGAATTTTAATAAAAAACCCACAACTAGCTATCCAATGCAACAAAGAGATGGGGGCATGATTCTACAAGGAAGAGGGAGGGAAATTATTCAAACCCTTGAGCCAATGGTGTTAATCCATGTGTCAATGAGAAAACCCATAAACCACCAACTACCCATTTTGGGTTATGCACCCAATCATTTAATTCTTCCAAGAGTTGGTTGAGGCAGTTAATGCCTTGGGAATGAAGAGGTATGGCAGCCAATTTCGTGTATGGGAAAGCCATCAACCTGGGAAATCGTATTTTGTCTCCTTGGGAAAGAAAACACCCATGAAATGGTTCCCAAATCCATTCTGAACACACAGTCTTTCCTCTCTCACACAGTCTGAACTACTAGGTCTTTCCCCATCACGTTTTTCACCATTTTGCCTGCATTTTCCATGCCTAGGAGCTCATTTTTGCATTGTACAGTAGCTGGGAGAGAAGGGCCATGATTTGGGACTATGATGGAGGCCGCTTTTGCCCCAGAATGCCCATGGACGTTTTTTTGAAAAGGATTTCTGCTCTCCAGGGTTGTTCCCCAATTGCCATTTCATTTTTGGGCTTTCCCACGTTTTTTCGAATTGGTAGAAACCCCCTCTTTGGGAATCCCACTGTAAAAACGTTTTTCCTCATGCCCAGCAATTGTGGTTTTGCTGTTATGTGCATCCCTGTTTTGGTGTGAACCTATGAGCAAGAGATTTGGAGTGGTAGTGGATAGAATTGGCTTGATAAACCTAGTGGGGAGAATAACCTCTCAAGAAGATCAAGAGGGCTCGCTACTCTTCTATGCACACCTGGGACACTCTAGATGTGGAAGGTATGGCCTGAGGGACTATGAATTGGTGAAGGGAATACTTCCTTGAGTTGGGTGTGTAGGCATTGTGGGTGCCAAGCTAGATAGATCTTGTAGAGGTATCCCTGGCTCTGTGCTTGTGCTTAGCAATTCTTCCTTTTCATTTCCTAGCAGCCTGATAAACCCAATTGTAGATTGGCTTGGCTCATCTTGGTGTTGCTTGGCTATGTGTGAGTCTGTTGTTCCCTGGTTCCTTGTAGAAATCATGCCCAGCTCGAGGGTGGCAGTTGTATCAAGAGGTTGATAAGCACAACTGGCCTATGGTTGGGTGGAACGTTGCAGATGCATAGTTGGTTGCTTGGGACTACTTTGCTATAAGATAAGTATGCTCTTTTATAAATTCTGTAATGTCTTTATTTAATGGTTGTCACAAATCATGTTGGATGTGTGTTAGATATTAAACATGATTTTTAATTCCGCTGTGTTTCTATAACATGCACATGTATATGTCTTTTTATCAATGAGTTTGTACTTAAATGGATATGGGGCTAGATGCCCGGATTTAGTGTCATGTCCTCTCTACAATGCTGTCATGATGGGAGGGGACATTACACAAAGGATATCCTGGAAATCATCCACTCAGATGTATGTGGTCCTATGTCATCCAGTTCTCTAAGTGGGTATGTTTACTATGTCTCATTTATTGATGACTTCTCCAGGAAGACTTGGGTATACTTCTTGAAGAACAAAGATAAGGTGATTGATAAGTTCAAGGAATTCAAAACCTTGATGGAGAATCAAACTGACAAGAAGATCAAAACATTCAGATCCAACAATGGTGGAGAATTCACCTCAGGTGACTTCAAGCAGCTTTGCAGTGATTCAGGGATAAAGAGGGAGTTGACTATTCCTTATAATCCTCAATAGAATGGAGTTGCAGAAAGGAAGAATAGAACAATCATGGAAGCAGCAAGGGAAATGCTGCATGACCAGGATCTACCTATGCATTTATGGGAAGAAGCGGCTAGAACGGCTGTATATGTGCAGAACAGAACACCCCCCAAGATATTGGACAACAAGACACCAGAAGAGGTCTTTTCTAGTAAGAAACCTGAAGTCATCCATCTCAGAATATTTGGTTGTCCAGTATACACTCATGTCCCAAAGGAAAAGAGGACCAAATTAGATCCTTCATGAAAGAAGGGTATCTTTGTGGGTTACAGTGAAAGTTCGAAGGCTTACAGAATATACTTTCTAGGGTTCAAGAATATTGATGTCAGCAAAGATGTAACATTTGATGAAACTCAGCATTCATCAAATCAAGGAAGGCACCTATCGAGGTTTATGAAGAACCTAAGGAAACTAGATTTCAAGACACTACCATGACTGAAGCAATTCCATAAGTTGTTTGTGAGTTTGAAGATCCGCAAGAACCTGTAGATCCACCTCGTGAGGATAACTTTCACAAGAGGAAACCTGCATGGGCTAGAGAGCTCATTCAAGATGTAGAAAGATTTGGCATTCCAGAAGAAGAACACAGAGCAAAGAAGAGAACCAGATCACATACTAGCTATGTTGCTTTACTCTATGACATTATGAACAAAGAACCTTCCAGTTATGAAGAAGCAGCAGAAAAGAAAGAATGGAAGGATGCCATGGTTGAGGAATACCAATCAATAATGAAGAATGATGTTTGGGATGTTGTCTCAAGACCTAAAGAGAAGTCTGTTGTGACTTCCAAATGGATATACAAAATCAAGCATGCTGCAGATGGCAGTGTGGAGAAATACAAGGCAAGATTCGTAGCTCGTGGCTTCTCTCAGAAAGAAGGAATAGATTATGAAGAAACTTTTGCACCTGTAGCCAGGTATACTTCCATCAAAACAATACTTGCCTTGGATGCAGCAATGAAATGGAAAATACATCAGATGGATGTCAAGACTGCTTTCTTGAATGGTGTAGTTGAAGAGGAAGTATATGTGGAGCAGCCACTCGGTTTCGAAATACATGACAGGGAGTCATATGTGTGCAGATTGAAGAAAGCCTTGTATGGCTTGAAGCAAGCTCCCAGAACTTGGTATGGTAGGATGGACAGTTTCCTATCTAGTTTGGGCTTTACCAAGAGTAAAGCAGATTCCAACCTTTACTACAAGGTTGAGGAAGGGAATCTTGTGATTCTACTCCTGTATGTGGATGACTTATTTGTAACAGGAGTTGATAGATTGATTGTAGATACTAAGAGGAAGCTTGCTACTGAGTTCGATATGAAATTTTTGGGAATGATGCATTATTTCCTAGGTATGGAGGTGTGGAAAAGTGCAGGTGGGATCTTCCTTGGTCAAGGGAAGTACACAATAGATATCCTGAAGAGATTCGGGATGATGGATTGCAAGGCCATGGCCACACCTATGGCATCGAATCTGAAGCTTCTATGTGATGCTTCATCTGAGTCGGTTGATGTCTCTATGTATCGTCAGATGATTGGGTCCTTGATGTACCTGACGAACACGAGACCAGATATTTTCTTTGCAGTGAACACATTGAGCCAGCTACTGACAGATCCGAGGAGTGTTCACCTAGTTGTTGTAAAGCATGTTCTGAGGTACCTGAAGGGTACAGTGGATTATGGGCTCAAGTATGAAGCGAATCAAAAGTTTAACCTGCAGGGTTATGTTGATTCAGATTGGACTGGCAGTGTTGTAGATGGGAAGAGCACATCTGGATGTTGCTTTAGTATGGGATCAGGTGTGATCTCTTGGTTTAGCAGGAAGCAGTCCTGCGTAGCACTGAGTACATCTGAGGCAGAGTATGTTGCAGCCTGTTCAGCTAGTTGTGAGGCAATATGGCTACGGAAGCTACTGTCTGAGTTATTTGATCTCCCGTTGGATGCTACTGTTATCTTTTGTGATAACCAAAGTTGTGTGAAGTTGTCCGAGAACCCAGTGTTTCATGATAGGTCAAAACACATAGAGACCAAATATCACTATATTAGGGATATGGTGCAGAGAGGAGATGTGAAGCTCCTGTACATTGCGACGGATGAGCAGATTGCAGATCTGCTGACGAAGCCACTAGCTAGGGTGAAGTTCGAGTACTTCAGGGAGAGGCTTGGCATTCTTCAGATTGATGACACTTCAAGGAAGAAGTGATGGACACATTTGCTGAAGCCATTCCAAGCATATTGGAAGGAGGATCCTTCACATGGTTGTGGATGTAAGCATTGGATGATGAGCATCAAGATGATGTTCTGGTTTCTACTTTGTATGATCAGTTGATCATTTATATATGTATGTATGCATCATGTTGGATGCTGGATATGATCAGTTGGATCATTTATATGTATGTACACATCATGTTGGATGCTCGATATGATCGATTGGATCATTTGTATGTATTTTTTGTATGCATCATGTTGGATGCTTGGACCATGTATCTGTATATGTATCAAGTGGATACATTGTATGATCAGGTGGATCATGTATGGTGATATGTATCATGTATTTGTATTTGTATCAGGTGGATACACTATATGATCAGGTAGATCATGTATGATGATATGTATCAGGTAGATACTTGGTATACATCAGGTAGATGCATTGTATGATCAGGCTGATCATCGATGACGAGCTTCAGGATGTTGCTCCAGATGACATGCAGCAGGATGTTGCAGTGATGATGATCAGGATGATCATGTGTACATCAAGATGATGTATGGTGAGTATCAGGTTGATACTCTGTGGCCGTGGAACAGGTTGCGCAGATAAGCATGTAATTTGTGCCCTGGGATATTTGCAGATAGTCTTTCGAGGTTTTGCCTATGGCATGTAATTTGTACCCTGGAAAATGCTCTTTCAAGGTTTTGCTTGGGAGGACATATAATTTGTTCCCTGGGATATCTGCAAATAGTCTTTTGAGGTTTTGCCTATGGCATGTAATTTGTGCCCTGGGATATCTGGCAGATGCTCGTTCGAGGTTTTGTCCTATGGCATGTAATTTGTGCCTTGGGAGATCTGATAGGTTGAGCCATGTGCTCGTAATCAGTCCTGGGATGCTCTTTTGAGGTTTTTCCATGACCACATGTAATTTGTGCCTTGGGAGATCCGATAAGTTGAGTCGTGTGCTCGTAATCAGTCCTGGGATGCTCTTTCGAGGTTTTGTGGTGCCCACATGTAATTTGTGCCCTGGGAGATCCGATAGGTTGAGCCTTGTGCTCGTAATCAGTCCTGGGATTCTCTTTTGAGGTTTTGTGGTGGGGTCACATGTAATAAGTCCTGAAGATCTGGACAAGATGAAAAAGGCCTCAGATGCTCTTTAGGGTTCTTGCTAGTCAAGAGACTCTTTTAAGGTTTTGTGACGCACATAATAAGTCCTAAGATTTCCACAGTATGGCCAGTGATGTCGAAGACCTTCAGGTGGTGGGCCTACATCCAGTATGACAAAGGACTGGCTCTGTAGAACTTTCTATAACGATTAGAGTCAGAGATTGGTTGAGATAGCAGCATCAGTGACGATGATGATGACGATGCATCGATGACGATGATCCCAAGAAGAAGACTTGTTTAGTAGATCTGTGTCAAGAAATACCTTCCTAGTTAAGAGGGAGTGTTGATGTATATGTAACTTCGGAATGTATTTCATATATATTTATTGTACCCTTATAAGAGATGTGTTTTTCCTCTATAGGGAAGTGTCGTCATGTGTATTGACAAGTGTTGCAAGTGTGTGTACTTGGCGACGGGTTATTAGACCACCATGTGTGGGGTCGGCCCTGAAATATATATTATATTGTGGATGTACCTAGCTAGACAAGTCGGCCCCATAAGGTCACTGGGAAAACAGGTTAGTATAAATAGAGATCGGGAGATCTCTATTTTATCATTCGAAAATTCACACTTCTCTCACTCAGAAAGTGGTGCACTAGTGAGGAGGAAGATCATCTGCTACTAGGACACTATCTCAGTGTATTTTGGTTGTACTTTGGTTGAGCCATTTCTCTCTCTATCTCTGAGGAAGTTGTGGGGTTTTTCACCTTAGGGTTTTCCCCACGGAAACTCTATGTCTCTTGTCTCTCATGCTTTTGATTCTTGTGATGCTTGTCATGCTTATTGTGGTTGTTATGCATTGATATACTGTATATGTTATTCTCTCAGTGAAGATCCTAGAGTATTGTGAATTAATGCTCAAAATTTAATAGTTACTTCCTAGAACCTGACCACTCCTTTGTGGAATGGGGTTAATGGTTGGATTTCCCCCTTGTGGGGTTAGGCCCCAAAAAGATTGATTACTTTCTAAAACTTGACCACTCCATTGATGTGGTCCTTGGGTGTGATAATATTTCCAAGGTAGGTTTCCCCTTTGCGGAGACTGTCCCCAAGAAGATTGGGTACTTCCTGGAACATGACCAATGGGGGGATTGCCTCCTTGTGGAGGTCGAGCCGAAGAATATTGGATACTTCCTCGATCCCAACCACACCATGGCAGTTGTCCTCGTGATTTTAAATCTTTCCAAGGTTGACTGCCTCCTTGCGGAGTTTGCATCCAAAAAGATTGGTTACTTCCTGAATGTTGTCCATTCCATGGTGGAACAAGATGGATGGATGGATTTCCCCCTTATGGAGGTAGGCCCAAAAAATATTGGTTAATTTCCATCATATGACCAAAACATTGATTGTTTCCTTGGTTTTGATAAGCGTTCCAAGATTGATTTCCTCCTTGCAAAGGTGGGCCCCAAGAAAATTGGATACTCCCTGAAACCTTCCCACTCCATGGCAGAATGGGGTTGATAGGTGGATTTCCCCTAGGCATTGTTTTAGGATAATTGTTAGGAACCCATGTCTTTACTTTGTTAGTATATTGTTGTTGGATGCATATGCTTTGTAAGTCGTCCCATAGTATTTGTTGATCCATAGTTTGTATTGGCCCATGGTTTTGACCCGTAGTAATTGTTGATCCATATTTTGTATTGGCCCATGGTTTGTATTGACACATGGTATTGACCCATGGTATTGGCGCCTAGACTTAGTATATAAGTGTGTGTTGAGGTCTATGAAGACATAGTGAAGTTAATTGTATTGAACTTTCTCAAAGGAGGTTTCCCCCTCGAAGTGGCCCGTGATCAATATAAAAGTGATTCTGAGTTCCATTATTTCTGATATCTTTTGTATTTGCATTAATTAATTCTTGCAGGTTCATCATATCTTGTATCAGAGCACTTTCTTGGGCTCGCTAGGTGAAATTTCTGCCAATTTTTTTTTTCACATCTGTTGCAGGTTTGGATTTGGGAATAATCCCTATCCGCTTAACTGTGGGAAGTACTTGGGCATAAGCCCTAAAACTCATCGTGAAAAGTACCATAGGAACCCTGAAGTAGCTGGCCCATTGAAAGGACCTGCCAGTGAAAAGGGCAACGACCCCTACCTGATTGACTAGTTCCCACCCGTGAGGTAAACCAAGATCTGTTGTTTGTGGCAAAGCGGTTATCATTTTTACCTGAGCCGTGGAGTGAGGGGTACTGCCCCAATACGCAAGCCGTTAGATAGCATTGGTGGCCGAGTGAAACCCATGAACTGTTAGGAAGCCGCACATACCCGGGGTCCATATCTATTTTCAGGTGAACTGTTGTCGATCACTGCTACGCCATTTCAGATCCAATCGTTCAGGTCCATTATGAAAGTCGTTCTAGATCAGCCATTGCAGATCTATTTGTTCAGATCCCTTCCGAGCTGTAGCCGCTCCATTCTGAAATTTAAAAAAAAAAAAAACCAGTTTTTTCTTTCTCCATATCTCCCTTGTTTTAACTCTGTTTCCCTTGAAACTTCTCTAACACCCCTGCAATCCCATTCTACATATTTCATTCCTAAGGACCTTATCCCACATTCCACTTCCCAACACCTGAAATATCACATTTGTCTATTTTTAGGGTTTTCCATAACTTCTTTGATTTTCACCCGATCGCCTTCAAATTTTACCACAGAGTTCCTTTTCTAATTCTGCTTCGTTGTCCCTCTCTACCAAATTTTCTCATTCTTTCACCCTGCTTCTAAAATCCCCCTTTTCTGATTTCCATTCCTTTCGACACTGTCCAAAATCTAGTCAAGCCCCAATTACCTATCAGATTTTTTCCTTAATCCAAATTCCCCTTTACTAAATCAGCTTCTGTTTGTGTTTTTCTACCCATTCCCAAAAAAAAAAAACCCTGGTTATGGTTGTCACCCATGCAGGAGCACACACCATGGAGGAAGCACTTGCAGCCATCCAAACCAAACTCCAAGATCTTGATGAAAAATTTCTCAGCCTCCATCTTCAGCATTCAGCCATGAACAATAACTGACAGCCAGAATATTTTGCAGCCACCGGGTTCTCTTCTTCTAGCAATTTTCGTGGGCCGAAGCTTGATTTTCCTTGCTTCAATGGTATTGATCCGACTGGATGGATATACCAAGCAGAACAATATTTCAGTCTGGATAATACTTTTGATGTCTAGAAATTTCCACTTGCATCCTTTCATTTGGAACAGGAAGCCCTTCAATGGTACCGTTGGTACATCAAAGCTCATCCTGAGCCAAACTAGACAAATTTTTGCCAACTCCTTTTGTCACGATTTGGTCCTAGTGCTTTTGACGACTTCACAAGATCACTCACTAAACTTCACCAAACTGGCAGAGTGAGAGAGTATCAGACAGAATTTGAGAAACTAGAGAATCACACAAAAGGATTGTCTGATGAATTCTACAGGAGTTGTTTTATCAGTGGTCTCAAGGATGAAATCCACTCAAAGGTCAAAATGTTCTATCCCAACACAATGATGGAAGTCCTAGAGTTGGCTAAGTTGGCTGAGGACAAGATCGCAGCGCAACAACACTCCAAACCCACCTTTGTTCCCTTCAGAAATATGGGTTCCCAATAACCTCCCATCATGCCTGCTCCGCAACCAACTCCTATCAAGCATTTGTCTGAAAAAGAGATGCAGTCACGCCAAGAAAAAGGGCTTTGTTATAATTGTGATGAGAAATTCACTCAGGGACATAGATGTGTTCAACAAAAGCTCTATCTCTTGGATGTGGATTCTTTGCCTGCCTCAGAACTTGGTGAAGAAGCTCTAGATACAGTAGATGTTCAGGTCGACATTCAGCACCCACCTGTTGATACCCCATCTCAAGACGACCCACGTGAGATCTCTCTCCATGTTGTAATTGGTGTCACCACCCCACAAACAATGCGGGTCAGGGGATACTTCAAGAAACTCCCTCTTACCATACTCATTGATTCTGGTAGCACTCATAACTTCATTGACCCTCGGATTGCCAAATAGGCTGATTATTTTGTCCATCCTTATTCCAACTTTGAAGTCATGGTTGCCAATGGGGGCACCTTACCTTGTAAGGGGAAGTGTCGTAATGTGCGTATCTCTATGGAATATTATAACCTGTGCTCTGACATGTTTTCCTTATCCTTAGGTGGATGTGATGTGGTTTTGGGCGTTCAATGGTTACGCATACTTGGCCCCATCTTATGGTATTTTGCTGAACTTTGGATGCAGTTTTCATTCAATGGGACACAACACAAATTTATGGTCTTACAACTAGGGTCTCTCTGCATCATTAGTTCACATCGCTTGGAAAAGATTCTTAAGAAGAATTCACATGGTGTCATTGCTTAGCTCCATTCCCTTCAGATGCACCCACCAACGATCTCCACTACTTCCTTGGATAGATATGCAGGTGTCTTTGTTGCACCAGTGGGCTTGCCACCTTCACGAGACCTTTCCGGTAAGCATTTTTCCGCATCTACATCTTAGCAGGACATGATGGCTATTTTGCATGTAGTACAGAAGTGGTAGCCATCCCTATTGGGGAATTATTTCTGCATCAAGACTGATCTCCAAAGTATGGAAACTTTCTTGGAACAACGGGTCTCCTCCCCAGCACACCTGAAATGGGTTCTCCAACTCATGGGTTATGACTATGTGACCACTTACCAGAAGGGTAAGGACAATATGGTGGAATATGCTCCTTCTCGCACATTTGATGACCCAGTTTCTCTTACAGCTATTTCTCTGCTTGTTCCAAATTGGATGCAATATGTTCAACGGGGCTATCTCTTCTATGAACTCCATGCTTCTTCATCAACAAGACACTCTGGGTTCCTCAAAATGTATGATTAGGAACAATTTAACTTCTTTTGGCAAGGATTGAAAATGACAATTCAACGGATGGTGGTTGACTGTGATACTTTCCAGGTCAACAAGGGTGAAACAACCCTCCTTTCGGGACTGCTCGAACCCTTACCCATCCCTACACAGATTTGGACAACTATTTCTATGGATTTCCTGGAATCACTCCAGTGGTATAGTACCACATCTAAAAGGACACTATATGAAGCAGTCTTTGAACAGGAACCACCAGTTCTTATTCCGTACACCTTCAGCAACTCCCCAGTTCAGGCAATTGACTCAATTCTTTGAAACCGCAATTAGATTCTTCTCATTCTACAAGACAATTTTCACATGGCAAGAATTTGACTGAAACAACAAGCCGATCAGCACCTTCTTGCGCATATTTTTCATGTCTTTGATATGGTTCTTCTTCGTCTATATCCTTCCACGCAATCCTCCCTAAAACTCAAAAGGCACCAGTGGCCCGGAATGCAACCCGAGGATGCTACAGGGGACCCACTCCTTCAGATTTTGCATCAATTTTCACATCTAAAGCTTTGAGGACAAAGATTTTTCTAAGGGAGAGGGGATGTTAGGAACCCATGTCTTTACTTTGTTAGTATATTTTTGTTGGACGCATATGCTTTGTAAGTCATCCCGTAGTATTTGTTGATCCATAGTTTGTATTGGCCCATGGTTTTGACCCATAGTAATTGTTGATCCATATTTTGTATTGGCCCATGGTTTGTATTGACACATGGTATTGACCCATGGTATTAGCGCCTAGACTTAGTATATAAGTGTGTGTTGAGGCCTATGAAGACATAGTGAAGTTAATTGTATTGAGCTTGCTCAAAGGAGGTTGCCCCCTCGAAGTGGCCCGTGATCAATATAAAAGTGATTCTGAGTTCTATTATTTCTGATATCTTTTGTATTTGCATTAATTAATTATTGCAGGTTCATCACAATAATTTGGAGGATAACCCCCCAGGGAATTTTCACTAATCTGAGGAGCATAACCCCAATTGGCATAAATTTTCCATGGTTCATTGATTCCGCTAGGAATATTACCATTCCATGGTGAAGGGTTTCCCCTATAAGTAGAATTTGGACAAGTGTTAGGTATACCAAGAGGATTCTGGTTTACTCCTTGTGTGTTTTGACCTTTATTAGCTGAACCATATGGAAAACCAATGTTTGGTAAGGCACACCCTTCAGTAGGGATTCCTGCAGACGAAGTGGATGTACTTCCGGGATTGGAACCCGAAACTGTACCAACTGGCACTGAAGTGCTGGTTGAACTTGTGCTACTAACATGTATACTAACTGTTGGGATTGATGTAGAGGAAAAATTGGAAGTATTTATACCTCCATAAATTGTTTGATGTTGCAACGATGTAGTCCCTTGTGCTCCTGATGAAGCCATAGGGTCACTTGTTGAATTTTGCATGTCATTCAAAATTTCAAAAAGAGTTTTGATATCACCCAGTGACACACATAGTAAGTACAATTGGTTCTGAAAGACTCATCAAAGGTGGAATTACATGAGCATTTGTGTAATTTTTCAATGTTTCAATTTCAAATAGACTAAGATCATCAACTATGTATGTATTCAGTTTGTGATGTGACGATGAATTCTCAGTGTTTATTTGATGTTGTTCTTCTTGAGTAATATTAATTGAGTATAAAATCAGCTCTGATTCCAAGTCACTAGGATGTGCGTTTTGTATATGTCTCTACAATGTAGCAGGGCCTTCAATTTATGGTGACTCACCTCGCTGTCGTTGTGACTAGAGGATTAGGAGAGTAGCCACTTCTAAGAATTTGATAAAAGGATGTGTTTAAAATGATATTCTTAATCAAAAATAGAATCAAACAATCCTAAGGTAGTCTAGACTCAACAAAAAGAAAAAGTGTCCACACAATAAAAAGTCCTATAGATTCAAGCAAGCACTCTACTTTTCCAAAGAACCAAAGTTCAGTGAAAAGCTGGATTGGAGGGCCTTCTGAAACTAGTAGTTGTTGAGGGATATGAGGCCTCAAACAATTACTAACAACGAAGATATGAGAAACAGTTACAATAAACTTTAATCGCCGGGGGTGCAAGTGTTGGTTCCTAACCAATCACCCTCCCAAGGAGTAAAAGTTCCAAAGTCTGTCTCAGGTACTGCAAGTGTTCCCCACTCACAATATCCTATGTGATATCCTATGAATAGCAACTAAGGTTACCACTTCACAATAGACAGTCGGGTGGAACAGTTGTAATTCGAGGACAACTCTCATAACCAGGTATTATAGAAAAATTGATGTCACCCCGAGGACTTCTCACTTCACATAATTCATTGATGAGCTCATGTCCCACTGAACAAGCAAGAGGGGGGAACCATCCTTACTTATCCAGATTTACCTCATGCTTAACAGATGTGTTAGAAGCGCTTTCCCGACAAGCGTTTTTTGCTACTAATGGATTTAAACTCTCAGTAATCAATGCTAGTTTCAAAATTTTTGTAGCCTAAGAGTGTTGACTCTCCAAACCTAATCCAGGGAACTAACCTAACCTTGTTGGTGATATGAAAAATCAAATATTTTTTTTTTTTAGATTAAACTCAAATTTTAAGGGTAGTTTGCTTAGTTTCAGGAGTGGATGTGAAATTGGTTGTGTGTTGACTCGAAAAATATGAACCAAACAATGCAATATGCTCACTATTCTGCCTTTCAATTCAATGAATGTTCTAAACTAATGAAAAGTTAGAGGTTCATGTGTTCCTTTCAAACATGCAAAATTCTTTGGTAGATTTCTTATATTTAAGAACTATTCTTTTGAAATATGGATAATAACTGATTTTCAAAAATCAATGTAAACCAAACAAATATCTCAGTGAAAATGAATCTAATTCTATTACACGGGGGATCTATGTTTCTCATTTGCAGTGCCACCCAAAAGTGCAAGCAAATAGGATACATAGAGCTCTTTGAAATGCTTATGAATTAAATTCTAGACTATTACACTTGAGATCTACTTTCTCGTTTGCAGGGCCACTCGAAAGTGCAAGCAAAGAGGATATGGTAGCTTGAGAACTACATATGAAAATTGAAATCTACTCTATTACACTTGAGATCCACTTTCTCGCTCACAAGATCGCACAAATTCCCAAGTGAAGAGGATACAGTGGCTCATACAGACAATGCTTGAAAAATCAAATTCTAGACTATTACACTGGAGATCTACTTTCTCATTTGCAGGGCCACCCGAAAGTGAAAGAAAAGATGATACGGTGGCTTAGACACAACTTATCACAAGAAAATCGAGATATGACACTACAATATTTTCTAATTGTGCATAAACATAATGAAAATACTGTAGATCCAAAACAAAATTTGACTAATTAAAGTTTTGTTTTCAGTTTTGGAGGGAAATTGTTTTCAAAATATCTCAAAGTGTAATGTTTGTTCTTTTGTTTTTGCAAATGTGTTTAAAGTGATCTTTTCATATGTCATAATTGAGATTTGGTTTCACGTTTCAGATAAACAAGTGTATGATATTCAAAAATTAAAGGGCCTTAAGGTTATTTAAACAAATATTTATTTTAGATGCAAAAGGTGTTGGAATGTTCCAAGACACTCAACAAAGGAAGAAAACCCAAGTTGAAAGGCTTCGAAAGACCCTGTGCAAGGGCAGTTCTATCCCCAACCTGTTTCGTATGGTGATCCCCCACAGATATTAGGCCTCCGCTGGCACTCTAAGAGTTGGTGAGTTGATCTATTAGATTTGTTTTCCAGTCAATGAAAACCAAGGTGTGGATATGGTAATGCAAAGCTAACCTAACCTATTTCAGAAAAGGGAAACTAGTCTAAGTTAGTCCTATTCTAAAATGAAAGCTTGTTTATGTTCAGATTGGTCTTGAGATATGATTAAACAAGTAATTGAACAAATTCAACATAAATGTCTTTAGTTGTATTACTTGTTAACTTAAATTATTATCAGTTAATGAAAATTAAATGACAATCTTTTGAGTATTAAGGTTCATTCAAGATCCAGTATGTAATCACTCTAGTAATTTAAAAATTAACAATGATTATATAAATTTATATGCACCGAATCATTTGCAGAAATAAAACCTGAAAGTACTTGTATTGAAAGAACTCAATGAAGTACTTTGAAACATAAACCAATCATAAACATAAGCCAATCATATAGAGAAATCGATACAACAAATTTGTGCATTAACAAATGTTTAGCAAAAGATCAGATACATAACAGATTACAATTTTAAGCATAAATCAAAAATTCTCAAAGAAATTTGAGGAATAACAGAATATAGATTAAAAGATAACTTTACTGTATGAAGAGGTATTGTACAAAAATTACAAAAAAGCTTCGCTTAACAAAGTATCTCGAGTCCAGCATTCTGCTGACTTACAACTCTAAAATTACCAACCCCTAACTAAGAGAGATATCCTTCTTTAAATAATTACAACAGAGTCCAAAAATGGAGATCCTTAGAAAACAAAGATTACAAAATCGGATCAAAACTACTGATCCAAGAAATCTTGCCATTCCTCGATCTACATGATTCCTACCACCTTTCAAAATAGTTTATTAAAGAAGCATTCTTTAATAAAAAAGATCCTCACAGCACAACAAGAATTCCACCCCAACTTGCTCATTATCAGCAACAGACGATTTGGCTTGTAGAGAATCTGCCGTGGGAACTTCTGGATCAAAGACTATATTCTCAAAAACAGAAAAATCCATTGAAGGATCTATTTCAGAAGAAGTCGGCATGACATCAGGTTCTTGGTTGATTATATAATCTTGTAGAACGAATTCGTCGAGGTCAGCTGGTTCCTTGGGAATTTTCTTCCTTTTCTCTTCGGGGAATTACATGTAGACAAAAATAGCTTCAAAATATTATTCACCGCTATCACTACTTAAATCAGGAACACCTGCATCAAAAGGTGGTGACATAGGTTCTTGATATAGTAAGGGATAGAGTTCTTCATCTTTAAAACGTGCATCTGGGAATGCATTGCCTATCTGCATATTGATCGTATTAGCTACGTCTAGAAGAAAAAATTGCAAGACTATTGCACATAATTTTTCTTCTTAAATAATGCGAAGCACGAGCTAAAAGTTTCATATTTGTTGCTAATTTAAAGCCAACAAATAAGATAACAGACATTGGGTAGGACGAATAACAACGATTGAAGTTATACAGCCGATTCACTGCAATTATCCAAACTGTGATGAAAACGAGCGAGGACATGCGTTAGTTGGATAAAACCTGTGTGGAAGTACCAAACCAATCGAAACTCGCACGTCTTAAACTGGTTTGAAAAGATCATTATTACGAGTATTTTCACATCAGCAATCATGACTTCGCATTCGTGACCAGAATGAAAATTATGGCTTGAAAACTGACTACGAAATGACTGAAACAAAATCTTGAGTAAATGGACGAGCAACTCTTGCGTACCTATCAAACTGGATTTGGGTGACTAGATTTAACAGAATAACCGGAAGAACCTTTCAAACTGAAACAGGCATAACGACGTAAAACCTTGAGGAGTAGAAATAAATAGCGAAAAAGGTGTCAAAACAAAATTGGAACTGTCAAACACCGAGTGTAGCAAAGGCAGCAATCCATCCATAAGTAACTGAAAATTAGTTTAAAATTCCTCTGGTAAGGATTCGGCAGTGAAATCCTCAGTGCGACAGGATAATTTTCGGGTAGTAAAAATGACAAAATAAAACCGAAAAAACCCTACTTATTATATTTACCAGATTAAAACAAGACCGTAGGATCAAAACAAATGGACGGTCGAGATGAACCGGAGCAGGATGCGGGGTCGCGCGAAGGTTTTATTCACAAAAATTATTAAGGGATCCCGAAAGCTGCAACCCGACAATTGCGGGTTGCGGGTTGCAGGGTCGCGCAAATGGAAAAGGCAGAAAAGAATTCTCGAAAGCCGAAAGCCGTAATTGCGGGTTTCAGGTTTCAGGAATGACACACTCGTAAACCGAAAACAACTTCCCGAAAGCCGCAACTTGACAGTTACGGGTTGCGGGTTTCGGGAACGCGCAACAAAATAAATAAAAAGACAAATCTCGAAAGCCGAAAGCCGCAATTGCGGGATTTCGGGTTTCAGGATGATAGTTTCCCAAGATTATTACAAGATGAACCTGCAACCCGCAACCGTCGAGTTGCGGGTTTCGTGTTGACCAAATTTCAAAACTGTAAAACAAACACTCTGTAACCCGAAATTGTTGGGTTGCGGGTTGCGGGTTTCGGGTCTCCTAACTGTCGGGTTTCAGGTGATTGGAGCAAAGAAAAAATACTCAAAAATTGAGGATTTGAACAAACCGGATAGTTAGAGATCATCTAGAAAGAGGGAAACACGCAGGACAAAAGTATGGGTGAGAGATCTAAACAAGTGAAAACCCAAATTCTCATATTTATAGAGTATGAGTACTCACCAAAATAATTTTGTGTTTATTCAACATGGGGTTCTCGTGCTTTCAGCTAAGCATGGGATCTATTGTGGCCACAACAAATGGCGACTAGCTGGAAAGAACCAGTTATCTCTGCAATTAAATTCAGCTAAATGAAACATGTTAGCCACATCACTTTTTTCAACCTGAATTTTTCCAAAAATTGATCACAAGAGAGACAGTTAATGAGCATGGAACATGAAATTAATAAATCCCCATATATGATCATGTTGAGAATAATGCAAATCTGATAAGGGGGTTGAAGAAACAATTGAGATCCTTCACCTTTATGTAATCATGGAGAAGCAGCTTGTGTTGAACCTAGGCACATACTTGAAAATGCTCCCGGATATCCTAATTACACATCACCTTGATTTACTCTTTGTCTTCCAATTGCAATATTGAAAGCAACTACCATGGCTTGGTGACCATATTGTGATAGCTTCAGTCCAAATTAAACCCATGATCATGGCAGGGATGGCTTGGAATAAGGCCCCCCTGTCCCTATATGCACGAGCATCTTAAAAAAGGAGCAAACCAAATTTTATTAGGTTGAAAATTACAAGGCACTACCATGGCTTGGTGACCATATATTGGTAGTGTTACTCACCAATGCTTTGTTGATCATGAATGAACCGACCTGTGATAGGATCTTCCAACTCTCAGTAAAACTGAAAGTCATCTTCCAAGTGTGGTGGCTTGATGTGAAGATGCCATTCTGCTTAGCACCTATGAACCTAATGGGCTGGCTTGATAGCAAGACCTCCCACCTTGTAATTTACATTTTTTAAGAGATTTATTACCAAGGTGGTTGTAAAAGGATCCAGAGCAGAACAAGCTAGGCAGGTTATTATGATATGCAGCTTGAACCATGAAACATGAGACAATGGAGACTCTGCTATTCTCCAGACCCCAATTAAACAAATAAGACATGTGTAAGATAATGAACATTGTGGAGAGATATCAATTCAGGGTCCTGTAATCATTAGCTGTATGCCCTTTCTTGAACAACCTTCGATACAGGACAAAATTATGGCTGGAAGATAGTTATAAAACCTAAGCTGAAATCATCACCAAGAGAGAAACTGATCAATGAGTAACACCAAATGTGTGGAGTTTAAAACAAACGAATGAAAACAAAACAGACAATCCAATCAAGAAAAGAAATAGAAAAACAAACCTATGTACAAGTACATCATCCTGATCAAACAAAATACTTTTTGAGGAGTGAAACATTCATTGGATAAGTGTCCACAACTCCTTCCAGTGTCTGTAATCAAATAGTACCAGGACCCATCTTTTCTGTAACAATGAAAGGTCCCAGCCAGAGGCGTTGAAACTTGGTATACTGGTTCTTATCTTTGTGTTGTTTGTCCCATCTTAAAACCAAGTCTCCAACAGAAAATTCCCTGTCAGATGAATATTTTTCATCAAACCATCTTTTCACCATTTGCTGATGATGATTAAACTTGTTTCTAGCCACTTCTCTATCTTCCTCCAATTTAAGTAGAGTGTCAATTCTCTGCTGGAGGGGAGAAGAATCATCTTCTTGGACAGACTAGGATAATTCTAGTGAAGGGATGGTAAGATTAGTAGGAAGAATGACCTCTTTGCCATACACTAGACAGTAAGGAGAATTTCCAATTGTTGCCTTTGGAGTAATCCGATCTGCCCAAAGAGCATTATTGAGCTGTGTATGCCAATCTCTACGGTGAGAGGCCACAATCTTCTTCAAAATGTTGATCAATTTTTTGTTCGAAGACTCAGCCAACCCATTACCTTGTGGGTAGTAATTGAAAGAAAATTTGATTTTCATCCCCTTTTCAAAAGCATATTCAATTATGTCAATCGAAGAAAAATAGGATGCATTATCAAAAACTAGGAATTCTGGAGTGCCAAATCGTGAGAGTATCTGAGACTATCTAGGAAAGAAATGACTTGACTAGAATTACATTGCTTAAGAGGGATTGCCTCCACCCATATGGTGAAGTAGTCAGTTGCTGTGAGAATGTATTTGTGTTGGAGGGATGAGGTAGGATTTATGGGCCCAAAAAAATCCAGCCCCCATTGCTGAAATGGAAACTGAACAGTGACTGGTTGCAAAGGGAAAGTAGGTTTCTTGAACTTCCCTGTGCATTTCTGGCATGGTTCACACCTACTTACATAGGCATAAGCATCTTTAAACAACATAGGCTAGTAATACCCAGCTCTGAGAATCTTATGAGTTGTTGTCTCGCCTGAAAAATGACCTCCAGCTGGTCCTACATAAAATTGGAATGAGATGTCATCAGTTTCATGTTTTTCTAAACACCTAAGAAAAACCTCATCATAGTTTTTCCGAAACAAAACTTCATTAATAAACTGATAAGGGGCAACCTTTAATCTCAAGGCTCTTTGTTTCTTAAAGTCCAAGGTTTCAGGGGCAAACCCATTATTCAGGAAAAATTTGATATGATCATACCATTCTGATGTCGGGGTATCAATAGCATTGACAGAACCTGTAGGAATATCTTCTTCCTGTTCCCATTCAACTTGTTGCTGCAGGGAATCGTTAGATTGAGCAGTAAGAAGGAAAAGGCCTTGTCCTTTGACAATTTTGGCTGGCCTTATTTCCAAATCATACTCTTGCAGAGCAGTCATCCAGTGGGCCCATTTTTTGCCCAACTCCTTCTAGATCAGCACATTTCAAATAGCAGAATACAGGACAATGACCTTTGTTCGAGATTTTAACAAATAAGGCCTATAATGTTTGATAGAATTATAAACTGCGTAGGCTTGTTTGTTAATTTGTGAATAATTGAGCTCTGCACCCTTGAAGGTTGAACTCATGAAAGAGATTGGGATATCTGTATCACTGTCCTATTTCTGTGTCAAAATAGCTGCATAGGAGAAATCAATGGCGAAAGTGTAGAGAATAAAATCTTTATCAAAATCCGGGGACATGAGAGCAGGACCTTCAGCAATAGCCTTACGAATTTCCATGAATGTTTGTTCTTGTGACCATGTGAACTGCACATCTTTCTTAACTAAATGTTGTAAAGGTTTAACTATCTGAGCAAAATTAGGTACAAACCTGTGTACAAAGTTGATCTTACCCAAGAAGGACTGCATTGCTTTACGAGAACCCAGTATGCCAATTTTTGAAATCGCGTCTGTGCATTCGGGGTTGATGATCATACCTTCTTTTGAAATGATGAATCCCAACAACTTTCCTTCTATGACTACGAAAATGGATTTCTTGGGGTTCAAGGAAATGCCAAATTTCCTACAACGTTCGAAAACCTGCTTAAGAGAAAATAGGTGTTCATGTTGTTTTTTTGAAAATGTAGTAATATCATCTAAATAAACCACAACATAATTATGCATTAAACCTCGGAAAGCTATATCCATAGCTCTCTGAAAAGTGGCTCTTGCATTAATTAAATCGAAAGGCATTCGCCTGTAGGCGAAGGTGCCCCAAGGGGTTCTGAAAGCTGTCTTTAATTGGTCATCTGGGGCAACCATAACCTAGTTGTACCCTGAAAAGCCATCTAGGAGAGAAAACATTTCTGACGCTGCTACCTTTTGGAGAATCTGTTCCATGGGTGGAACAGGGTAGTTATCATTTTCTGAGGCCCGGTTCAAATTCCCGAAATCGACACACAAACATATTTCACCACTTTTCTTACGTACAAGCACCAAATTGGCTATCCACTGTGTATGCCTCACCAGAAAAATAATTCGGTCTATGAGTAGCTTTTCCAGTTCTTTTTCCATAGAAGGCTCTAAACTGGGATGCATTTTTCACAGTTTCTGTTGATATGGTTTAACTTCCGGCGAACACATCTTTATATTCTTTATATGGTTTCAATTCATCATAGGTCCAGGCGAAGACATCTTTATATTCTTTACACAGTTTAATGATAGCTCACCTTTCTTCTGGGGTGCAATCAATTCCTAAATTGATAAAGCGGGGTTCTTGCTCGGTGCCTAAATTGACTTGCTCGTAATTAAGTGAAGAGCTCTGTGTTTTACAACTGGTTTTGTGTCTGAACTTGTCTTGCAAATCATAGAACTTCTCCAAATTGACCATAGACTTTGGGATGAAATCGAGGAATCGGAGATAGACTTTTCATGTTCATCCTCGTCTACAGCCATATCCTGGAATGTGTTCTGGTTTGTCAGAAAATCAAGTATCTGTTGATCATCATCGAATACCTTCCATTTTGTCACATTATCTGGTATGGAAGGCCTATACATTAGTTCTATTGAGAATGTTTGAGGAGATACGCCCTCTGGTGGAATCAATCTGGAAGCTGTATTTGCCAACAAGTCAGCATCGAAGTTCTGAGATCTAGGGACTGAATTAATATTGAATGCAATAAAGGAGTTGGTAAGATCTCTTACCAATTTCTGATAATTCAATAGGCAGGGGGACAAGCAATGTATCTTATTCCTCACCTGTTTCACAATAATTTCTGAATCTCCAAAGCAATGAATGATATGTACTTTCAATTCAATAGCCTTTTTCAGTCCCTATATTAGGGCCTCATATTCAGCCACATTGTTAGTACAATCAAACTCTAATCTGCATTCTATCATAGTTTTTGTCCCTTTTGGATCTATGAGAACACATCATGCACCAGCTCTATCCTTAGATTTAGAGCCGTCAAAAAACAATGTCCAAGCAATGGGATCTAATCTAAAATTTGTATTTACATTGAAAACATTATGTACAATGTCTCCTGAGAATGGCACAGAAGTGAGATGAGTTATCTGAGATTCGTTCTGTGTATTCTCTTGTGGTGAAAGATCAGCTGATAAATTCCCAAAAAAGGTATCAAAGGTAAAGTGTTCGATGTGCGTGTTGAAATAACCCACAGGCTCACTTGAGTCATTCAAGTCTGTGACTGTCTGTTTCATAAAAGGATCCCTGCTTATCTTGATCTTGTTTGGCTGACCATTGTAGGGTAACCACAAATGGGACCAATCAGTATCAAAATAACCTTTTATCTTTTCTGACCAGTCTCTACTAAGCCACATACCATATGCTTCTGGGATATCAACAATGACTATATCAATTGTTTGATGGATTTGAGGATCAGCTGATAATGTAATTAAGACATTTATGAGCCTTCCTACTACTCTGACTTTTGATCTGTCAAGTTCTACTATCTGAGTAGGAAAGGTTCCCATGTGGCGTTCAACTTTCTGCAAACAGAAAGAGGCATCACATTTGATGAGGAACCAGAGTCTATCATGCAGTTATGTACGTTTCGGTTGAAAATCTCAAAGGTAAGCAGAAAAGGAGGTGTCCTTCTGCTACCAGAATTTTGATCATCTGGTTTAGTGAAAGAGTCAAGGTTATTATTCTGCAATTCTCTTGGTTGTTTGACCACCATGCTTTTGGTTAAAGTATCCCTCATTGAGGGGATTTTCAATAATTCAAACAAAGATATATTTGCCTTCACTCTTTTAAGATATTCAACTAAATTGTACTCCATCTCAGGGATGATTGTTTCCTTGTGAGGGACAGTCTTTCCTTTATTAGGAACTGGTGTGGAGGATGAAGGTTCCTGAGGGGGTTGAGGTTTAGACCTTGTGTTATAAGGATGATGGACATTAAACATAGGCTCAGGTTCTTTTTCTTCTTCACACATAGGAAGCTATGAAAAGTAACTTACAATGTTGATTTGTGGATCCTCATGTTCATGTTCTTCTTCCTCAGGTGATTATGGGTTTGGAGCAGTTTGATCATTGGGGACTTCAGGGGTGTTTTGAGATTCTGCTGCTAAGGCTCTAAAAATAGAATAAATTTCTTCATTTGTGAGGCCTTCTGTTGGATTAGGAGGTGGTGGATTCGGTGGAGGTTGATAAGGTCTCCTGAAAGGTGGTGTCACAAAACCTCTATTATGGTTTTGATTTTCATTGTTAGTTCTTTTCAAATCTACCATCTCGTTTGACATTTTCTGGATGAGCTTTTTCATGTCAGTTATGCCAAATGGATCCTTGTTTTGTGCAGTGGGTTTAGGAACACTATCATTCCTTTTCCTAGAAGTTGAAGGCTATTCTTCTGAGATTTCCGGATTGTCGTTGAGACAAAAATTATCCTTCTCAACTTGTATTTCTTCAACAAACACTTCCAACAAAGTTCCCTTTTGTGCTCGTTTCACCCACATTGAAATCGAAGCAGGTAGGCGTTTTTCATAGTAGGCTATCAACAATTCTTCAACAGGAAGAAGGTTGATAGGAATCATATTCTTTAAGTATGAGAACCTTTGGTTGAAATCTTTAACCCTTTCTTTCCCTTTGATTTTCATGGAGGATAATTCCAAAACAAGCTCCTGTGGTTTTTTGTCATCTCCAAACTTTTGGACGAATAATTTCTCAAATTCATCCCAAGAAACAATAGACCTTGGTGGCAAGGCAAAATACCATGTAGCTTCCTTTCCTTCAAAAGTATAAGGAAAGAGTCTGCAGACCACATCCTCATGAATGACACTTTTAAGCCTAATGTCCTGCATGAAGGTTTTAACATGATCTAGCGTAGGTGATTTGTCATCCGGGTTAAACTTGGGTAACCACTTCTCAAGGTTTTTGGGTAATCTATGTTGGTCTCCAAGTACCCATACTGCATCTTGGTCGAGCCATGGCCTGTTTTGGCCTTCTGCAGCCATCGGTGGTTCTTCTTCTTCTTCTTCTGACGAAGAGATTGAAGAATGTTCACTGTTTGAGGAAGAGGATGAGGATGAAGGAGGAGATGGTGGTGGTCCACCAGTTCCAAATTTCGGTTGATCTTGCGTTTCCTGAAAAAGTTGACTAAGGTTGTATTCAGGGGAACCTGATTGACCAACCAGTTCTTGATTTTCAGGTTGTGGATTAACTATTTGCCGATGTTCAATATTTTGATCAATTTTCTGTTGGATGATTGGATCACTGATCTGTGAAATTGTGTCTTGCTGAGGTTCTTGATTATTGGCCTATATAAATTTTCTAAATTGATCGCTGCAAAACCGCATCCTTGTTGATCAGCACGTCTTTGTTCTGCCCTAGTGACCCTATCGGCTGATGTTTTCAATATCTGCTCTAGTGAGAGGGTTCCTCTAGTAGGTAATACAATAAAGATATCTCCTCTGTTTTCTTATTGTGCTGCAGATACAACAGGTGTAACAGGGACAACCGTGGGTTGAGCAGGTGTAACAGGGACAACTGTTGGTTGTGACTCTGTTGGTTGTTCAGATGTTGAAGCCCTTGATTGGCTTCGAGTTTGAACCATTGAAGCACTTGCTGGAGGAGGTTTCTTAGTGGCTTGTTTAGGAATGTTGCACTATTGGCCCTCCTTCTAGGGCCATGTTTTGATGCCTCGGTTGTGCAGGTTAGATGCAAAAGGTGTTGGAATGTTCCAAGACACTCAACGGAGCAAGAAAACCCAAGTTGAAAGGCTTCGAAAGACCCTGTGCAAGGGCAATTCTATCCCCAACCTGTTTGGTATAGTGATCCCCCACGGATAATAGGCCTCCGCTGGCACTCTAAGAGTTGGTGAGTTGATCTATTAGATTAGTTTTCTAGTCAAGGAAAACCAAGGTGTGGATATAGTAATGCAAAGCTAACCTAACCTATTTCAGAAAAGGGAAACTAGTCTAAGTTAGTCCTATTCTAAAATGAAAGCTTGTTTATGTGCAGATTGGTCTTGAGATATGATTAAACAAGTAATTGAACAGCTTCAACATAAATGTCTTTAGTTGTATTACTTGTTAACTTAAATTATTATCAATTAATTAAAATTAAATGACAATCTTTCAAGTATTCAGGTTCATTCAAGATCCAGTCTGTAATCACTCTGGTAATTTAAAAATTAACAATGATTATATAAATTTATATGCACCGAATCATTTGCAGAAATAAAACATGAAAGTACTTGTATTGAAAAAACTCAATGAAGTACTTTGAAACATAAACCAGTCATATAGAGAAATCGATACAACATATTTTTGCATTAACAAATGTTTAGCAAAAGATCAAATACATAACAAATGACAATTTTAAGCATAAATTAGAAATTCTCAAAGAAATTTGACGAATAACAGAAGATAGATTAAAAGATAACTTTACTGTATGAAGAGGTCTTGTACAGAAATTACAAAAAAGCTTTGCTTAACAAAGTATCTCCAGTCCAGTCTTCTGCTAACTTACAATTCCAAAATTACCAACCCCTAACTAAGAGAGATATCCTTCTTTAAATAATTACAACAGAGTCCAAAACTGGAGATCCCTAGAAAACAGAGATTACAAAATCGGATCAAAACTAATGATCCAAGAAATCTTGCCATTCCTCGGTCTACATGATTCCTACCACCTTTCAAAATAGTTTATTAAAGATGCATTCTTTAATCAAAAAGATCCTCATAGCACAACAAGAATTCCACCTCAACTTGCTCATTATCGGCAACAGACAATTTGGCTTGTAGAGAATCTGCCGCGGGAACTTCTGGATCAGAGACTATATTCTCAAAAATAGAAAAATCCATTGAAGGATCTATTTCAGAAGAATTCGGCGTGACATCAGGTTCTTGGTTGATTATATAATCTTGCAGAACAGAGTCGTTGAGGTCAGCCAGTTCCTCGGGAATTTTCTTCCTTTTCTCTTCGGGGAATTGCATGCAAACAGAAAGAGCTTCAAAATCATCTTCACTGCTATCACTACTTAAATCAGGAACACCTACATCAAAAGGTGGTGACATAGGTTCTTGATATAGTAAGGGATAGAGTTCTTCATCTTTAAAACGTGCATCTAGGAATGCATTGCCTGTTTGCATATTGCTCGTATTAGATACGTCTAGAAGGAAAAATTGCAAGACTATCGCACAGAATTTTTCTTCTAAAAGAATGCGAAGGACGAGCTAAAAGTTTCATATTTGTTGCTAATTTAAAGCCAATAGATAAGATAACAGACGTTGGGTGGGACAAATAACAATGATTGAAGTTATACGGTCGATTCACTGCAATTATCCAAACTGTGATGAAAACGAGCGAGGACATGCGTTAGTTGGATAAAACCTGTGCGGAAGCACAAAACCAATCGAAACTCGCACGTCTTAAACTGGTTTGAAAATGTCATGAGGTAGAAGGAGGAGGAGAAGATGTTACTGGCAAAGGAGGCACAGGGTTCTGATGCTCTTGATTTGAGGTGCTCACAAAAGAAGCGTCAGGAGCATGCAAGGCATTCGGAGTGGAAAACAACCAAACCGGCAGCCCAATAGTGAATCCAGGAAGATTCAGAGTAGCCATTAAGGGAGCACCAATGTTTCCAATGAATGGAACAGCACAAGGATCCCCCGGAACAGGGGTACCTTGATTGGCACTCGCCGGAATGCTAGACATAGTTTCTCGCTCAAATGAACAAGAAGTTCTCTAAGGCAAACTAAAAAAAAAGTAGCACAAAGAGCACACCACTAAAAAAAGGTCCTAAGTAAATCAAACCAGGCAAACAGATGCCTTCCGGAAAAGAGTCTGGGATGATGAGGGCCCAGAACAGATCAACGAAGGATGAAGGACAGTTACCCGGGGTCCACAATACAATGACTAAGGGTGCAAGCGCTGGAATCACCCAACCGCCCTCCCAAAGACCTGCAAGGGATTTCCTCCCACGTCTGTCCTAGGTACAGCAGATATACCCTCCGCTGTCACCTGTGTATGAACCTAGAGTCTGATACTAAGGATACCACAACACCGAAAATTCCTGGGGGAACAGTCACCGGTCGAATCAGAAAGCGTGGGCAGGGTAGCTAAGCCCGAAACTCGAAAGAGTCCCCAATACGCAATCCAATCCTGGCGTATGCTCGAACAGAAAGTAGGAGGGGTATTCCCACAAACTGATCTCACATTGACCTACTGCATATGCTCCCAGGCAAATTTTGAGTGAGGTGGGTTTGCCTAATGATAGTCTCACTACGATTTTTGCGCAATGTGTGATCTTGGGTGGTTTAAGGTGTTTTAAACCCAAGATCCTAACCAAAACTAGTTGGTGTAGTGTAACCTAGAAAAGAAAATGTTGCTAGTTCATTTTATTAGAGTTCATTTTAAAGGTTACTTGATTACTCAAAAAGGTAGTGGGTGTGTGAGAGTGGTTATAATAGAAATAGAGTACTGAAAATGAAATATTTACCACCAAACAAATCTTTTTCTTTTCAATGCAAGTCTTAAAATTCTGATCTAGAATGCATGTGCAAATGCAATTTTTTTATCTTTTGAATGCAAAAAGGGTAAAAATAAAGTCTAAATGTAAAAAATTAAACTCAAAACCTAAGAATGCAGCTACTCAAGCAACTAGGTATGCAAAAGAAAACTTGTTCTTTTTTATGCAAAGCACTCTAAAATCTTTTAAGCCACTTGCAAGGTACTCTATTTAGAAAATGAATCAAAATTCTTTATGCTTTTCAAAGGTAAGAAACAAAAACTGAAACTAACCTACTATCAAAGCAAAGCAAAGAAACTTTCAGGTTCTCTTTATGAAACAGTAAAAGCTACCAATATGACTTTCAAATTCTTATTGATGTAAGCATGCTAAATATTGGGAAAAGAGTACAAAAACTACTTTTAGACCCAAATGAAGCAAATGACCTACGAAGAAGTATGGTTTGGTAAAGTCAGGTCTGCACGTAAACAATGCAAACAAGGTCTTGAACAACAGCCAAAACACTTGAGCTTTCACTACAAAAGAAAAACTAAAAGCATAAGGGAGGACAAGAAACCAACCTAAAAGAGAAATTTCACTCAAATAGATACAAACAGGGTCAAAAAGACTCAAGAGGTTTCAAATCCAGTGGAAATGGGGCAAGCAAGTTCAATCAGACTCAAATTAGGGTACAAAACACCAAACAGGTCCACAACCCCCCAACTTAAGTCAACAAACCCCAAAACTTTCCAAACAAACCCAAATTGATCAAAAGAGGTTCAAATCATGAATGTAGGATCAATACAAGGATGGGAGACCACCTACAGGGGTTTAACACAGACCTAAGGTCATCAGGGACCCCCAAAAATGCAGCCACAGCCCCCAGATTTGGGTCCACAACCCAAAAACTCAAAAAATCAAACCCAGATTTTGAGCGCTACTGTGTATGAAGGAAACTAGCGCCCATAGCAGTATGGGCGCTACTGTGCAAAGGAAAAGTAGCGTATGGGCGCTACTGTGTGGTACAAACAGTAGCGTACAAGAAAAAAAAGTCTAAAAAATGGGGTTAAAACCCCCAAACTGGGTCCACAAAGGTTTGCAAGGGTTGGGAAGGGTCTGTAAAAAGCCCAGGAGGGTCAAACAGAGCCTACTAACTGATCCTAATCAAGAAAATGAACAAAGACCATCAAACAAGACTGAATAAATGACCTTGGATACCCCTAAGCAGTTAGGCTTTCCCCAGTGGAGTCGCCATTCTGTTGTGGGGAAAATGCACCTATAGTTCAGGGGAGAAACTACCAACTTACGGTGATAAAGATAGACTTACAAGCATTCTGCAAGTATAACTAATAAATGAAGAGATTAGGGTTTAGAGATGTAGGAACCTTATTCAGAAGGTTGATCCTAGCTTTGCCTCCCTCGCTCTTCAATGCTTATTCAGTGTCGCAATGCCCAGACCTGCAAAACAACTTGATACCTTTCTCAAATACATTTGACTACATATATAATACTGATATCTATAATGGAAAGAGACATCAAACTATAATCAAACAGTGATCAAATCTTAAGACACATTAATAGGTCATATTTGGAAAGAGAAGAACATCTGATCTTTATTAATGAATGAAAGCAAGTACATACAATTATACCTTCCTTCAAGCTTGGCACTTCACGAAACCTGGATTCAAGATCTCCTGCTTCCGTTCTCCAAGGATCCCAACCTCTAAGCAATTGTACTAGGGTTTACCAAAACTTAAGCACAAGAGAGGGGATGAGGGTCTCCATTCCTCCAGCATAACTTTGCAATTGGGCTTGCTCCTCTCACATGACCCTTCTACCCTCCTTATATAATCAATGAGGAAGAGGAAAAGAAGTTATAACCACTCAAGAGGTTTCCCAACCAACTTAACTTACTCGAATTTCGAGATTTTGACCAAAACAAGAGTGTACCCTACTCTACAGTATACAAAGTCGCGTACATATGGCAATGGGCGCTACTTTAAATGAGACAAAGTCGCGTACACACGCTACTATTATAACAGTAGAGTCGCGCTCATAGTGAAAAATGGCCAAAAACAGGCTTTTCTGCGCATTTTCAGGAGATGGTTTGGTCTGGAAAAATGTTCCTAAGGGTCATATACATCAAATGGGTCAAGAATGAGGTAATTTCAACCATTTTTAGTGTCCCAAATGACTCCTCCATCCACAAATGTCCTGTTGTGTGACTGAACTTGATCTCAAGAAGTGTCGTCATGCGACCAAGGGAAACAAGTGTCGTCACGGACGGAGAGGTGTCATTTCAAGCTATAACAATTAGATCAGAGAGGATTGTTCTCTTCTGTACTTGTCTTTCGTCTTCATGTTGCGGGCGCATAGTAAAAATATGCTTCCTCCTTCACTTGGTTAAGGGTGTTAATTTGATTGTTAACAAGGTCAAGATGGGGGTATTACATTTCCCCCCCCCCTAGAATAACACCGTCCTCAGTGTTCCAATACTTAGGAATATATACACATTGTTTACACATCAAAATTCACAAAATGCGGTAGGTCTGTCCTGCATTTCATCTTTTACTTTGAGTTTTCAGGACCAATTCCTTTGGCTTCAAAAAGCTACTCCTGTTGGATTTGACCTTCTATCTCCACAAAAGTCCCTTAATTTTCTTTACCTTCCAGCTGATCCACAAGTATGGAAAGTTTATGGTTACAATTCTTCTTACTGTCCTTTGTTGGGCAGTTATGGAAGCAATGAATTCCTCCACATTTCCAACATTTATGTGGCTGCTTTCATAGCTTGAGCATTTATTCAAGGTCTTCTTGGGTTTTGGAAATTGTTTGAAGAATATTTTCAGCCAAATCAAGTAGCTTTTGGTTTGCTTCCATGGTCAATGTGCACAACTATCCACACTTTTCTTACTAGCAACACTTGTCTTGTAACAACTGCAACCAACTGATTTAATTTTCACCTATGAAATTCATCATTACAAATCTTGTTAGGCCAAGCATAACATAAGCATTGATATCACTCAATTACTTTCCCAATTAACATGGAAATTCCATGTTTTATCCACAAGAATTCCACACATTTAATGCTTGTCCAACATATAATTGAACTCATTCATGTTCATCATTTCACAGGGAATTAACTAATTCAACATTCACCATTTATTTCAAGCAAAATAAACACAATCAACTTTCAACCATAACATGCATCCAACAATTTTTTGTTTCTAAAATGCATCAATCAAAAGGAAAGAGAAGAGTAAGAGTTTTCCCCTCTTAATCTTGTTCCAATTTGGAGCCCCACCACAACTGTGGTTCCATGCTCCTTGGTTTCTTTCACTTGAAATGTGAATGTTTGACTTTCTTTTTCCTTGTTTTGGCAGTGACACTTGGCATCTACGGTATTTCCAAGGCTTCTCAACCAGGGAACCCCTCCCCGTGGTTTTCCTATAGAACCTTTGGCTACTAGGACCCACACAAATCCATTAGCACCATTTTCCGATGCTACTTATACTGAGCTTCCTAGGGCAATCACGTGTCTACATGCGTCCTTAGGATTCCCTCAAGGTCCTTGCATCCAACAATACCTACACTCAAACATTGAGTCAATTGACATGTCAAGTTCATTTTCATAGGATTTATCTCCAAACAAGAGTTTAAAAATCATAGCCAAATCATTTACACACGTATATTCATATTAAATAAGCAAGAAGATGCAAGATAAACCAAATACTTATCTATATTGGACGTCTTCACGTTATTCCATAGGTTCCTTCTTTGCTTTACAAGCCTTGGGTCACATGTGGATACAATAACGAATGTTTGGCCAGTACGTAGGCTACTCCACAACATTCAAATAGCCAATGGAAAGCCAGTACACCGACTGAGTTTATCAGGCATTCCACGAATGTTTGGACAGCATGCAAGATGCTCCACAACATTCTAATGCCAATCTAGTATGCCGAATGGGTTTATCAGGCATTCCATTAACCAGTATGCTAAGCCAGTTCTCTGACTGGGTTTATCAAGCACACAACAACTATCCACACACATAGGGATGGTACCCCTTCTTCACTTTGCTTCTTTATCATGCATCACCAATTGCATGTGTAATAATTGACAACACAATATGGGTAGGCAAGTTCATCACTATCGCTGATATAAAATTGTAAACATATTTCATAAAAATTCACTCTCTAATATTGAAACACCAGGAATGTGTCCATTCCCTTAAGTGTAGTCAATGTTGACAACCATAACACAACACAACACCCGAAAGGTGTGCACCTATTTCCGATGTGATCCATGTAGGCCATAATCACACTCAAGCAATCTAAAATAAAAACATGCTTTGTATATTAATTCTAATAATAAGACATGCATATTCTCAGCAAGGGTTACAAAACACTTATGGGTTTGCAGATATATTTTCTCTTCATTTTGCGAGGAATGAGGCTCCCTTCTCTGAGTTAATAGTCCCTCGGGATTGTTACCCCAATCCATTTCTCGTTTCATAAACAACATATGACCTATCGGAATAACTTCACCATCTCACCCATGTTGTTTACCAACAAGTAGTTCATATGAGACATTATCAAAATTTACAATGGCATTTCACTCGAAACCCATTTCCAAAGCATGGGATCCTTTCCATGGAGTTTGGATTCTGTAGGCCATTGCACATGGTCTTCCTACAATGTGTCTTACTTACACAATTCTCAAATAGCCAAACAGTCAGCAACATTAGCAATCAAATTCAAATATGATTTCCATAATCAGTCAATGGCATTAATAATCAAATTCAAATATGAATTTACAATTATGTCTCCTACAAAAATTTGATTTATTTAACCATGAGTCCATCCTCATATTGTTTGGTTCTTGTAAGTGGTGGAACTCTATCCATTATGGTTTTACACTTTCTTCCATAACCTGAACATCCACCTACAACATGTCCTCTTGACACAATTCTAGAGAACCAAACAACCATTAGTAATTATTAGCAAATTTACAAATCTGTTATGTACATAAATTAGATTTTTGCAACCATGAAATCCTTCTCACAAACTTAAATCAGAAAATTTACAAATCTATTTTATACAAAAATCAGATTTCACAACAATGAGATCAGCCTCACAATATTTGGCTCTTGTACATGGTATATTCCAGTCTTTATCATGGACTTACCCACATTGCCATACCTAAGACATTTCTACCTGTAATCTGAAATTTCAATCAACCAAGTACTTGGTGAGCATTCATGCATATACTATTTTCATTGTTAGAACAGTCACTGAAGTGATCTCAGAATTATAATACTCAATAATTCAAACACTATCAGTTGTTATTATTTCAAATGCAATGAAATACAATCATTTTATATGCACCATTATCACAATAAAATGCAATACACAATCACATTATCTATGCCATCAAATAAAACTTTAAATAATTATGATTTCGCAATCATATCCTTTCATACAACTATGTCCTCTCAACAGAGCATTTTGGTAGGCCATCAAACATAACTACCTTCTTCATGCAATTATTTTACCATAGCATCTCATGAATGGATCTTAGATTTTTCAATAATTTTACCATTTCATCTATCAACGAATTGTAATGAAGTATACACCACAATCATGCATTCACACAACCCATCTTGACATATGTACTCACGCATATTTATGCATAACCGCAAGATTTATAAAATATTTCAATGTACATTTACTCAATGCCCCAAATGCACTACGACATTGCTCAAAAATGTTTTTGTGCCTATACATGTGTCCTTCCATGGTAAGTTGGGCATCTTATTCAATGTTTCAACACAATACCTATCCATCTCCCCAATTACTTGGTTAACTATATGGGTGCCTTCCTTCTTCATCTAAACACAACACTGAGACCTCACTCACTCCTTGTGTGTTGGCAAAGAAGTTTCATCCCATATTAACACCAATAAGGATTTCATGGTATACTTGTTGATCCCTGTAGGATTCACAACCCAACATCCTCATGGTTTCACACATGGCATGCTCTTATTTCTTATGCATGCATTCAAAATTTTAAACAATCACATGGTATAATGCTCATTTCTTTTACTACCACATACCTCACCATAGCCTGTGGGATGTCATTCACATAATTCATTCAATATTACATACCTACCATTTTATGATGATTGAAACATGGTTGAAGGGATTCTCACCCATCCTTTCTCAACATTTATACAATTAGTATAAATAAAACATTACCTACATGGTTTCCATCAACATATCTAATGTTACCTGATCACTCGACCTCTTACCAAGGGCTACGTAGTCATTCCATCGATCTTTTGATCATAGATTTGTGCTCCAGCATTTCTTCACAAGGATGTTAGTCATATGCAATATCATCATCAACATCTTCATCCATGCTTCTATTATCTTGGTCTTACAACCATTACCACGACAATAATTATTATCAACCACAATAATGATCATAACTGGCTCATTGCATATGTAAAACATCACAACTTTTATCAATATGCAATATCATATGCAAGAACACACAAGTTTACATGCAGTATGCATTATCTCTTAATATGCCTACTATGCATACACATTTCATCTGTCCAATCTCTTGCATTCTCAACATTCCTATAACATATTTTTCTATATATAAACTCTAAATTTATAAACATAACAACAAGATAAGAGTTGAGGAATTCTCTCTCTCCAATTCCTCATCATAGCATGGAATTCCTATTCCACATCATAGCTAGTCCAATTCATGGCATCTCTATCAATCACACAAGGGGTCATTAGCTATGATTTTATCACCTAGTAGCAATTCAAGACATATACACATGCATGACATTTACACTTGCTAATTTCCTAGCATGCAATTCTTATGCTAGAAACAAAATAGTTTTAAGGTGATAAATTTCCCTATTTATCAACATTGCTTTATTGCTCCAATTGCTTTAAAAAATTATGGCCAAGTTCAACTTGACCTTTCTTAACTTCCCTGCACTTATCAGCACTGCAATTTGTTCAATTCCAACTCCATATGGAGTCCTTCAAGACATATTGTATGCCCTTGCACCTCATTCAAGTGTGATACTTTCTTTCCATTCTCATGTAAATATTTGCCACAATTCCGAGCCACACAATTGATTCACACATGGGAATGCCTCATTCCCCTATTAGCAGCCTTTGCATGGCCACCATGTCACTATCATGAGTCACATGCCAATTCCACATACTGGGATGTCTTATTCCCATGAGTGACAAATTTTGGGAAAATGGAATTTCCTTAGCCATTCTCCTCACTTACTCACATATTTCAACTTCTTTGATCATGCATGCACTTGGCCACAAGAATGATTCACCCAACGAAATGTTACGTGACCGTCGATCCTTCTTAGTCTATGTTTGTTCCGCAGCTCTAATAGTCCCGTAATCTCTTGCTTTGGCCCAAGTAGCCCCAGTGCTGCAACCTTGGGATATGGTACTATTTGTCATGTCCCCGGTCCCCTCGATGCCCTTTAGAGGTGATGAGGGAGCTCCTTAGAAACAACCTGCTAATTTTTTTATTAAAATATGCACTTTTGCACAGCCACAACAACTTCAATCCGCAATCCGCAACTCGGAATTTGGAATTCCGAACTCTAAATTCACAACTTTGAGAATTAAATCTCCGACTTCTGCAATCTGCAATGTGGGAGTCGAAAATTCGGAACACCCAATACACAGCTTCGCATAAATACGCCTCCGACTTCCGCAATCCACCATCCGCAGTGCAGGAGTCGGAAGTCGGAACACTGAATACATAACTTCACCGAACCACGCCTCCAACTTCCGCGATCCACAATCCACCATGCGGGATTCGTAAAGTCATAACTCCAATGCGCAACTCCAAAGAAATTACCTCTCCGAATTCTGCAATCTGCAATCCACGACGTGGGAGTCGAGAGTCGGAACCTCAAATTCACGACTCCGGGAAAATTACACCTCCGACTACCACAATCCGCAATCTGGCTTGCGGGACTCGGAAGTCGGAACTCCAAATTCACAACTCTAGGACAATTGCAGCTCCAAATTCCGCAATCCACAATCCGACTTGTGGGAGTCAGAAGTCGGAACTCCAAATTCACAACTCCAGGAAAATTACACCTCCGACTTCCACATTCCGCAATCCGCCTTACGGGAGTCGGAAAGTCAGAACCACGGCATGCAACTTCAAGAAAATTACACCTCTGACTTCCACATTCTGCAATCTTCCCTGCAGGGTTCGGAATGTAGGAACCACAACGTGCAACTCCGAAGAAATCACGCCTACGACTTCCACAATTCGCAATTCGCTATGCGGGTTCGGAAATTCGGAAGTCGGCCATAGATCCCTATTACTGCCAACTTCTCAGGCCGATAGCTTTCTCATCCTAAGTCCATTTTTGGAAAACTTGGTATCATTGGAAATCTCTTGGCGAGCTCTATGCAACAGTGTGATCCCCTACCACACCTAAGGACTCTGATTTTGTCCTTATTCCAACCTAAAATGTGGCACCAAACTTCATCAAGGCCTCTTTACCACTCTTTAAGGGCTCTTATACTACTATGTCATGTCTCCTCCCAATCCAGACCCTCATAGGGAACATGAACATGGCAGGGGGTGTCTATGTATCCCCCAAAATCATAAAAACACATGAATGCATATGCATACTCTAATAAACACAACTGAATGAAACATTATCCACACACATATCTATCATGCATTCAACATATCAGTGACATTCATCAATAATTAAATCATTGCAGAAGTAAAACACATAGAATGAACATGATATGAATCACAGAGAACACTTATCCATTTATTGAAATCTCCAAGCAATTGGCTATGGACTACAACGTTCCAACCCAACCATAGGTCTTTTCCCAACATGTATTCTTTCATCACTCATAGACCACCGCCAAGATGGGGCTATGTATCCACTAAGTAGGAACTAAAAGGCTCACTCACAGCCTTAGGCAGTCATTCAGGGTCATCCAACACACAAATGGCTCTATCAAGCAAGTGGGAAGATAAGGAAGAAGGTTTCTATGTCAATGAGCTCAACACATAGCTACAAGAATACAAAATTGGATTCAAAGAGTCTAGGCACCCCCATCACCTCCACTCTCATCCCTAAGTAAGGTCCCCCTCTTTGCTACACAATACCTCAGGCACCCCTTCCCTCAATGCTGACCTGGGAAGGTATGGTTGGTCCCGACTCTAAACCAATGATGAATGAGCCCTCACTGGCTCTACCATGAAGTCTAACTCCTCCCGGTTTCTCTCCCACTGCGATCCACTCTTGGATCTTCTCAGGGTTGCGGCAGAAAGGATTTGTCCCGCCGCTTCCCTTTCGGGCTTCCAAAACCAGGTTCCCCTATGAAATTTTGGGCATCCAACCCACTTAATTTCTCCCCCAAGGTTCGGGTCTATGGATCCCCTATCGGATTTCTCTTTCCACACAGATTCCTGGGCGATCTTAGCACTTCCAAATGCGGCTTCACTCAGAATCGCGATTTACAATTTTTGTAAAAAGTAGGCAGTGTGGGCATAAGCCCCCATTCTGTTAGTCGAATGAATTTACCAGGTGAAGAACTATTTTAATGGCCAGTTGCTTTGCCGAGCATCTTTTGAAAGGCTCCACACATGACTCAGCCCCGCCCATGATGGGAATTAGAAGTTATCCAAAGAAAAGATATGCTCTTTCGAGTTTGCATTCTCTGCATCCATTGGTCGGGGACTTTCCTCGACCTTTAAACTTTTGATTGGCCGAAGAACCTTGCCACCCTGCTCGATTTCCCATTTTCCTCACTATTGGGCATCCCTCCTCAATCAAAGTTGAAGCTTAACTTCTCCACAATGGCCTGCGGATGAGGGCAAACATCCCCCCATGAGGTAGGGTAACTTATGGGTCAAGCAAAATAGAGCCCATACCCTGCCTTACGGATTTCAGGGCTTCCCATCCTCCATCAATCCATGGACTGGTTTCCTCAACCAATTCCTTACAATAGAATTAAATGTTAGCAAGGAAGGTCAAATGGGTTATCAAGATGACATATGGAAACCTAGGGTTCAATCCCACAACCCCCTCACCTCTCCCTAGTGGTACACACAGGCCCCTCATTTAGTTGCATCCATAGTCAGTCCCTTGGTATTTTATTTGCATTACAATTATTTTCATGCTTTTACAATTTCCCCATGGCTTACTAGCACATGGATAACACCACATAAAATACTAGCCCTTCAAGGCTGAGCATTCACTAGCGGGGCCTTGGCCTTGAGCTCCATGTTAGGAATCATACATCACATATGTACAATATTTTCATTAAAATCCAATATATCATAAGGGTCAAGATGGGGGTATTACAATGCGGCACTGGATAGGACTTCCCTTGTCAGTGGCAAGGCCAACCCAGGTTCGAATCCTAATAGAATACACTTGCGGAACACTATTCTTTTAACATGTTATTCTTGTTTAGTTATTATACTTATCCAATTATTGTGTTAACACTTACTATTTGTTGACGCAGAGTCTCTCGATAGGGGTTGATGCAGAGTCTTTAGTCTGTTCCATGATGATCTTCTCTTTCCCGTCCAAGGTTTCTTCCAGTCGAGCCTTCTTCTCAATAGGTTGCGATTTCACAGCCAATGCTTCGGCATGTTTAAACCAAAGTTGCTGTGCCTCCAGCTCACTCTGTTGTAGTTGTTTCATGTACTAAACCATCTTATTGTGCATGGCAGCTTCACGGTCCTGAATTTCTGCGCTTGCTTATGCTTGGACCCGATGTAGTGTCAACATTGGCAGTAAGTTGAAATCGAGCATTGTCAGGTCATCCTTCCGAAGCTCCAGGTTCAAGGTCTCATCTCCTTTGAAGAAGGTGTGGGTGTCGACTTGAACTATGCATTTCTGGGTGCCTACTTCGACCTCGACTTTGGGAGTCAACAGGTTTTGCTGGATGTCCCCATGTGGTACCCTAATGTTGATTATCGTATTTGCCACCTAATTTAACAATTCCCCTATGTACTGGAAATTGTCCGTGGAATGCTGTGTAACCTTCCAGCGGTTGCACTCTACAATCTGTGTAATACTATCCAACAGACTATCGGCCTGCTGTGCAGTGAGCCCGGCCTGTGTACTATTGCCGTCACGGTCCATTCTATTCTTCATCCTTCGTTCTTCCTGCTGGAGGTCGAGTTCTGAATCTATTGGGGTGTTGGCAGTTGAGGCTCTGTCGTGGCCAGATTCTACCATTTGGTCCTTTGCATCAATCTCCTGTTCCGCATCCTCCTTCTGGTTGGCAGAAGCTTCATCTTTCTTGGTTGGGCCTTGTCATCCTGTTGCCTGCGCCTTTTTAATGTCCTTCTGATCTGTAGGAACCTTCCATGCCTTTGGCCAATGGGCGATGATGTTGTCAAGCTCGGCTTCAGTGAGCTTATACTATGTTCTCACCCATTGTTTGGTCGGATCTGCGTGGGCCCACAGGTAAAGTGTGTGTGTTTCGACAGATACCTGGGCGATGGATTGATACTTCGTCACAGCCTACAGTGTGATCCGCGGTATCATCAGCGCGTCCATCCCCATCCTCTAGAGCCAAATATAAAACTGAATAACGTTTTCCTACTATCATTCCTTGTCAGTGATCACCCATAAATTTTGGTACCTCGCACTGTCGCACACCTGCAGTTCCGTGAGGTCCACCCCTTTGTAGTCGTCTAGTTCCCTCCATGCTTTTAAGGCAATGAGGAGGAGTAACCACGAGTATGTGAACAACCGGCTGTGTTCCTGGGCATCATATGCATCCTCGGTTAATTCATGTAGTAGGAACTGAGCCCAGTTCATCTGTTCTCCTGCGGCACATCGTTCTACTGCTGCAAGGACCCATGAATTGCATTGAATCGATTGGTTTTTCCTTGTTACTTTGACTTCCAGTATCTTTGTTGCGACTCGTACTGCTTGGTTGTTAATTGTGTGGATCAGGTAGCCTCGGGAATCCTTCTCTACCCCATACTTTATGGCCAATTGTTCGGCTAATTTCTTGTCATTATCCTTTCCCTGGAAAAACTGTGAAGGGTCGGATCCTTCTTGTGGTAGGCCGATGACTCTGGAAATGAGGTCGACTATAACTGGGATTCTCTCGTGCAGCCACAGGGATCTATCATGGAAGCATATGAGGCGTTGTTTAACACATGCATTGACTTGTTCTAGGCGCCCAAAATGCGGTAGGAGGGTGATGCTAAGCAGCCCTGATTGTGCCAATCCCAGAGCCCATTTCTTTGGTTCCTTCGTAGTCAGCCCTCCTACATGGGGAACATCTTCATAAGATTTTTTATACTCCTTAAACTTGGCCAGGTTGTGGTCAATGTATTGCATCCTCTTTAACTTGGTGGTAATATCCCCAGTTTCAGGAACTCCTGGGGTACTGGTGCGACTGCGATGGCGTATTTTTCGTTCTTGTTGATCCGTAGTGTGGGATCCCTTGTTCGATGGGGTGGAACGTACTCTGAAATCATGGGACCATTGTATCCATCATGCACAGCTTCAGCAGCTGACGGCCCTGCAATGCCATTTGTATTCCTGGTGGATGCCTAGGTGGCCTTCTTTCTCTCTCAACTATAGTTGGGAGGTCTCGTCACACTCCGTTATTTCTTGTGTGGGACTGAAGACATGAGTTCGGGTTGCTCCTGGACTAATGGTGTGGCCTGTGGTCTTTCGGTGCTAGTGCTAGACACATATACTTCCATTTGGCTCTTTGAAATATCAAGTAACTGAACATGTTTCCCCTTCACCTCCTATATACCAACCGGTAGTATTCTTTCGTTCAAGGTCATAATTGCCAAATCTTATCGAGATTCGCCAAATCCATCGCATGCGTTGGATATTAACTCCCGGTATTCTTTGGTTTGACGTTGTCCGTTGTGGTATAACTGCGGCCTTTATTACCTTTAATGTTGGATTAGACCGTCGCACTTCGTGGCAGCTTTCAATTTTTTTATTTTATTTTATCGGCACAGCTAGTACCGTTGTGTCGATATGTCATCGTATCATTGGCTTCCCTACTGTGAAAATCCTTCAAAGGTTTCGCTATGTCTCTGTTGTGTACTTCTCAATGTTATTTGTCAGTGGTTCTGCTGTGATCCTTCTAATTATCGCGGCTGGTTCTTGCTGATGCGGTTGGTGCTGGATTCGCTTCTCCTCGGTTTTCAGGGAGGTCGTTGTGTTTTCTGATCCGTAGGAATGTTCCTTCATCTTTGCAGATTTTGTCAAAAATAAATCCTAGAACTCGTGCAGTAGATCAGTTATTTTTGCAATGATCGACTCATCCCAGTTCACGAATTTTGAGTTTTCCTCGGGTCCAATATTCACCTCTTTGGTCTCTAGTGGTTGCTGACATCTATCGGACGGTATCTCTAGTGTCGCATTGTTGTGATTGTCTTCGGGTTCTGGTGCATATGTAGCCCTAAGGTCATTATCATCTCCGGGATCTGAAATGATGTTATAGCCTTCCCTCATCATTTCCGGGGCAGTCGGTTCTGGTTCGAATGTCTTTGGTTCAGCCATTTTTCCATACTCCTCTGTGGTTACCCTTCGCAGGGATTGTGTTGTCCATGCACATATTCGAAAGGACACTTCATGCATCTGGTTCTGCCAATTCTCAAGGGCCTCATCTGAGTCAGAGAATGATGAACTGGTGCTGTGCCATTCTAAGTCTCCATTCGTGGTGGGTTTAGCATAATCCTCTGAGATGTTGTACAAATTGTCTCTTTATGTAAATTCATCTCTGGATGGCTCCGTATAGCTCTTCCCTTCCGGGATCCAGTGGTGCGATGACTCTCATTTCCTAATTTTTTAATGACATTATCCTTTTCTTAAAGTTGATAATTGCTTCATTTTCCATAGCCCAGTCTATCCCCAATAGTACTGGATATGGACAGTGTTATCCACAATCTCGATGACATCAAAGTACACATACGTTTTGAGCCCTTCAATTTCAAACTGAAGTTGACATACCCGACCTAGCGAGGTGACCTTGCTCTGGTTCGCCAGTCGCAGCTATATTGGTGACCAGGTCATCTGTGGCTTCCCCATTGTCTCCCATGTTTGTTTAGTCAGGATATTCATGTCCGAACCTAAGTCTAGAACGATGGAGTCAACATCAAATTCTCCGATCTGTGCCGCATTCTGCATCTCCCTGCCTATCTTTCTTTTGTGTATGCGGTTATCTCTTTGTTCTAGTTGTGCACCTCCTCGTCATCGCAGTATAATAGCTATTTCTCCAAGTGCGTCGAGGTCTTTGGCCAAATCCAGGCAACTTTCTAAGAAGGCTTCTAGTGTGTTTTCCTTTCTTCGCATCTTCGTCAAATCAAACGTCGGTGGCATATCATAGATTTCTTCCTCGAAAGCTAAGTGCCTCAGATTCCTCACTGCCTCTTGTGCTTTTAAGAAGACATCCTTTTCGGCGTCAACATCGAAGGTGACCTTCTTCCGCTGTGTTTGTGTTGGTCTAACATTGGGGTGCGACCTATCGCTACCTATCATCGCCCCTCCTCTTGTTACTATGCCAACTATCGCATGGCTACTTTTGGCTTCCGTCGATATCCTTTGTACAACTGATGGTGCATTCTGATTTTTTTGGTTCTGGGGCGGATGCTTGGTTTTCCATTTCGCAATGAGATGGGGGCAACCCTCTACACTATGATCTACAGCACTGCAGTATGTACACTGTGGCATTGGATTCACACAGTCTCTATGGTAGTTCCCCTGCTGCCCGCAATTATAACAGATAATAGGGCCTCTTCCACGTCCAGCAGTGCCTCCACGTCCCATTCCTCAGCCATTGCGATATCCTCCCCCAAATCCTCTGCACAGTGGTCCATATTGTTGATACTGTGGTTGCCCGTACCATGGCTGCTGATACTGTTGTTTCCCATACTGCAGCTGGCCATATGGTGGTGGTGGATATTGCGGGTGCCCTTACTGCGGCTGCCTGTATTTCCCCTGGTCATGTTGTTGCGGCTGACTATACTACGATTGTTGTTGTACCACTGGTGGTTCTTCCCCCTTCATGAAATATGTTTCAGCAGTCCGATCTTGCAGCAAATCGTAGGCCCTATAGTCCTTCCTATCGTGGCCAACCGATCGGCAAAACTTGTAGTATAAGTTTGCTGCCTTCGATACCATCTTTTGCAAATATACGCACTCCTCTAGTTGGTGCCCTCTGGTCTGACAAACAGTACACCATGGCATGCCTCCATGGCGAAGCGGGTTTGGTGCCCTCGCCTGCAAGTATTCTCGGAATTCTGGGCAATTGTCCGTATGGTGCCCCTCAGTTATGCATCTGGTGCACCATACATCTCCACATGTTTCCTTTCCCTTCTTGATATCCTCCAGCTGTAATGTTAGATTGGCCAACTGTGCATGAACTCTGTCCATTCCTAGCCCCATTTCGCCAATTGGTGAAGCTTCCAGCTTCATCGCAATCTCTAGTGCTTCTACCTATGTCGCAACCTTTTGTTGCATCAGTGGTCCTCGGATATGCAGTACTAAGCCTGAGATGAACCATTCTTTGTGTTGCATCTCATTTACTGGAAAACTCACCTTCGCAATCAGTGTCTTGTACCGCTGATCGAATTCCCACACTGACTCGTTCGGGAATTGCTTAATCTCCTTAAGCTCAGTGACATACTGCGACTTAGATTTTGGTTTGTTAAATTTGTCAATCATCGTCATCCTGATATGCTCCAATCTCTTGGCTGTTGTTCCCACCGGAACCTTTACAAACTTCATGTACCAGTCTAACGCCCGACCCCTAAGGGTTGTCGCTAGCTGTCCTATCTTTATAGCATCGTCCTAGACCTACTTCACGGTACAGACTGCTTCGCATACAAACCAATACTGTTGGGGATCCTCGGTCCCATTCCCTTGAAAGGTGGGCATCTTTGCCTCATCTGCCATTCTAACGTTGTTGTTATTGTTATTTACTGAAGCACTACTCTTGCCACTGCACGTGGGGCAACTCCGCAAATATTTTGGATTTCTTCCTATAAAATTCAGAGTAGTGTGCGGGGTCGAAGGTATGTGGTAACTTATGATCTGACCTTCCTCTGCCTCTAGGGTTGCCCGGTCGACGTCTCCTTCACAATAAGGTCGCTTCCTCCCGTGTGGTCTTGTTCCGCAATTCTCTGTTCCGGTCCTCTCAGGAGACTCTCTCTCAGTCCTCCTCTTCTTCTCGGGACGCCGGAATATTGCTCCACTCCTCAAGAGACCACTCTCTTTGTTAGCTTCCCTTTCAAACTCGTCGTCGCTCATGTCCATCTACCACATCTTTGCATCATACTCGCATGTACGCGATACCTTCACCTTTGCACACCGATTCTTCTACTCATCAGAAGACATCCTCAATATTCCTTTTTTGCAGACCAACATTTTAATCCATAGTTTTAACGATGACAAAAATATTCACCTTGGTCCCCTAAAGAAATTTCTTTCAGCGTCGCTGTATGATTTGATAGTATCTACCGTGAACTCAACTATGTATCCTTCGAGGATACTATCTACCCAAAAATCAACAGCTCGCAATACCTTGTTATCAACTTGCTTCAACTGTCGCACCAACTCTGGAGTCCAGCAGTCAGGTTCAGTTTTCTGAAAGTGGTTCTTGCAGAACATCAACTGTGCTAGCCACTCATGCAATAGCACTGGGAACTCGCAAAAAAAGATCTCGTGAATATCTGAGTAGATGTATCTTTCTAACCAACTGGTCGTTGTCTGCTTCGGATCTCGCTTCTCGCTTTCTGCGAATTCCTCCGCCTTCTTATCGAACCACTCTTGGATCTCTGGTTTTGTCAGTTGCCACAACATATCCTCTTTCCTTCTTCCTTAGGGTCCCGGCAACGGAACCATTTGTTGACGCAGAGTCTCTCGACAGGGGTTCACTCTGCACTATCGCCAACAAACTATCAACCTAACTCCCTTATACATTGGCCCGGAAAGATATAACCCTTTCCAACAACACTTGCAAAGCAAGTGTAGTCTCACCTGAGGTGGATAAGAGGGCTACTGGAACCAAACTTCCGCAGTTGTGAAGATAATATGTGCACATTAACTAGAGATTACAACATTCATGACAGTCCATTAACCAATCATTCACATACATTCAGAACATATTCAACAACATATTTGCATTAATCAATAGCAACATACATTCACATTAATCAACAGAAAGCATTCACATAACCCATTATTCATCATCGCATCATTGCATAACAATAGAATTCATAACCGAACATCTTCATTCATTCATCAACACCTGCGGAACAAGCCTCGCAGAAACAATCAATTCATCCTATTGTGGATACGATCAAACCCAAAAGACAAGATTAATCTCCCAAACTTAGATGCCCTTAGGCTTACAATCTTGCTTTATTGCGCCGACAGGCGCTCTACAGCCCAGTATGAGGGAGATCTTGTTAGTCGAGTGTTTGTCGATATTGTCGGCCATAAACAAATAAAAAATATTATGTAGGCCAATAATTAAAATTAAAAACATGTGTATTTTCAAAACAAATAAAAAATATTATGATAATAAACAAATAAAAAATATTATGTCGGTCAATAATTAAAATAAAAAAGATGAGTATTTTCAATTGGAATTTTTAATTTTTATCAGTGAGTAGCAATTTTAATTTTGATCGAAGTAGCAATTTCGGGAGATTTGATCCCTCTCGGCGCTTGATAGAGCCTAGGATTTGGATCTAGGCTGGTTTATATGCTTTCATCTTATTACAAAATGGTCCACATGACCGACTCGACTAATCTAACAACTCTTATGCTTCCACAAAAAGTGGCGAAAGGTCCTTTTTCCGCGGACTGGCCCTTTCGCACTTGTCGGCTTCCGCACTTCCTGGGAATCAATCCTGTGCCAACACCATTCAACACTTAGCCAATATATACAAAGATACACAAGAACAATATAATGGTGCCACCCCAAACTAGGCATGCCAAAGCCTTATATACAAGCGCAGGATTGCAAGTTTACAACAAAACAAGTGCGCCTACTAGCTACTACCCAAGAGAGTGCCCAACTAGCAACCCTCTCAAAAAACCCCAAGAATTAGCCAATGCACAAGAACGTTCCTGAGAGTGCCCAACTAGCAACCCTCTCCAAAACCCCAAGAATTAGCCCATGCACAAGAATGTGCCCTTCTATGCGGTTTCCTCCTGAATCCATACATAGGTATACTACCCAAGACACCCTGTCACCTTTCCCGAATTATCAATCCCAATCCAATTGTCTGTTTGACTGCGCTACCTATTGTCTTAGGTGAGGTACTGCCTAGTTGTTCCCACCTGGCTCTCAACTATGCCTAGACTTAGTCAAAGATTACCTTGCCAAATTCGTTTGCTTGGATCTTCGGTGAACTCCTTCTGAGTTGCTACTCGCCAACCCTTCTTGAGTCTGTCTCCCAGCTCCTGTCGAGTTGTCTGACTGAACTCCTCACTGCGTTGTTTCTTTTGAATCCTCCATGCCTCATATATACATATATACACGTCCATCATGCTGAGGAGTGTGCTCACTTCTTGGGCCGACTCCATGTCTTGGGCGCTTCTATGCTAATGTGTCCACCACTTGGGCACACTTTTGTTGGAGTGTGGTACATGATGGGTGCCCTGCCGATGCCTATGCCCACATGCCAATGCCCATGCTCTCCTCATTCTTTGGACATTCCACCTTGTATGGGTACGCACCCACTTTCCTGCCAAACCGACGCGCTCTACCCATGCATGCTTTCCCTGGTCGATGTCCTCTTGAATCCACACTTGGCATGCTCCTCTCACCAAGATCCCAAGTCATGCTCTTTGATGCACTACTGCTACTTTTCCAAAGCCCACAATGCCTTTCGTTGGGTCGCTTTCCCATCCAGACGCTCGGACGTGGTGCCACCCAATGTTAGCACCCACCCCATGCCAACTTCTCTCATATTGGAGGATGAGCCTTTGGGCTCCCAAGTTGGGTCTCCTTACTAAGTGCCCCTGTCTAGGAGTCTTGGGTCAAGCCCCCATACCAATCTTTCCCATGTGTGGAAAGTGGCCGAGGTACCTCTCACCAATGCCATGACCATAAACCTCTTCAAAATATTTGCATTACTGCTTTGTGATATTACTTCCTTAAATTCAGGGTTTTATTATAACTTTTACGATCACCCATTACTATAAATTTGTTGTTTCCTAAAACAAGGTATATCCATATTATAAAATTTGCATCCATCCTTTGCATAATTTTTGGGATGTTCCTTCTCAACTTGTATTTCTTCAACAAACACTTCCAACAAAGTTCCCTTTTGTGCTCGTTTCACCCACATTGAAATCGAAGCAGGTAGGCGTTTTTCATAGTAGGCTATCAACAATTCTTCAGCAGGAAGAAGGTTGATAGGAATCATATTCTTTAAGTATGAGAACCTTTGGTTGAAATCTTTAACCCTTTCTTTCCCTTTGATTTTCATGGAGGATAATTCCAAAACAAGCTCCTGTGGTTTTTTGTCATCTCCAAACTTTTGGACGAATAATTTCTCAAATTCATCCCAAGAAACAATAGACCTTGGTGGCAAGGCAAAATACCATGTAGCTGCCTTTCCTTCAAAAGTATAAGGAAAGAGTCTGCAGACCACATCCTCATGAATGACACTTTTAAGCCTAATGTCCTGCATGAAGGTTTTAACATGATCTAGCGTAGGTGATTTGTCATCCGGGTTAAACTTGGGTAACCACTTCTCAAGGTTTTTGGGTAATCTATGTTGGTCTCCAAGTACCCATACTGCATCTTGGTCGAGCCATGGCCTGTTTTGGCCTTCTGCAGCCATCGGTGGTTCTTCTTCTTCTTCTTCTGACGAAGAGCTTGAAGAATGTTCACTGTTTGAGGAAGAGGATGAGGATGAAGGAGGAGATGGTGGTGGTCCACCAGTTCCAAATTTTGGTTGATCTTGCGTTTCCTGAAAAAGTTGACTAAGGTTGTATTCAGGGGAACCTGATTGACCAACCAGTTCTTGATTTTCAGGTTGTGGATTAACTATTTGCCGATGTTCAATATTTTGATCAATTTTCTGTTGGATGATTGGATCACTGATCTGTGAAATTGTGTCTTGCTGAGGTTCTTGATTATTGGCCTATATAAATTTTCTAAATTGATCGCTGCAAAACCGCATCCTTGTTGATCAGCACGTCTTTGTTCTGCCCTAGTGACCCTATCGGCTGATGTTTTCAATATCTGCTCTAGTGAGAGGGTTCCTCTAGTAGGTAATACAATAAAGATATCTCCTCTGTTTTCTTATTGTGCTGCAGATACAACAGGTGTAACAGGGACAACCGTGGGTTGAGCAGGTGTAACAGGGACAACTGTTGGTTGTGACTCTGTTGGTTGTTCAGATGTTGAAGCCCTTGATTGGCTTCGAGTTTGAACCATTGAAGCACTTGCTGGAGGAGGTTTCTTAGTGGCTTGTTTAGGAATGTTGCACTATTGGCCCTCCTTCTAGGGCCATGTTTTGATGCCTCGGTTGTGCAGGTTAGATGCAAAAGGTGTTGGAATGTTCCAAGACACTCAACGGAGCAAGAAAACCCAAGTTGAAAGGCTTCGAAAGACCCTGTGCAAGGGCAATTCTATCCCCAACCTGTTTGGTATAGTGATCCCCCACGGATATTAGGCCTCCGCTGGCACTCTAAGAGTTGGTGAGTTGATCTATTAGATTAGTTTTCTAGTCAAGGAAAACCAAGGTGTGGATATAGTAATGCAAAGCTAACCTAACCTATTTCATAAAAGGGAAACTAGTCTAAGTTAGTCCTATTCTAAAATGAAAGCTTGTTTATGTGCAGATTGGTCTTGAGATATGATTAAACAAGTAATTGAACAGCTTCAACATAAATGTCTTTAGTTGTATTACTTGTTAACTTAAATTATTATCAATTAATCAAAATTAAATGACAATCTTTCAAGTATGCAGGTTCATTCAAGATCCAGTCTGTAATCACTCTGGTAATTTAAAAATTAACAATGATTATATAAATTTATATGCACCGAATCATTTGCAGAAATAAAACATGAAAGTACTTGTATTGAAAAAACTCAATGAAGTACTTTGAAACATAAACCAGTCATATAGAGAAATCGATACAACATATTTTTGCATTAACAAATGCTTAGCAAAAGATCAAATACATAACAAATGACAATTTTTAGCATAAATTAGAAATTCTCAAAGAAATTTGACGAATAACAGAAGATAGATTAAAAGATAACTTTACTGTATGAAGAGGTCTTGTACAGAAATTACAAAAAAGCTTTGCTTAACAAAGTATCTCCAGTCCAGTCTTCTGCTAACTTACAATTCCAAAATTACCAACCCCTAACTAAGAGAGATATCCTTCTTTAAATAATTACAACAGAGTCCAAAACTGGAGATCCCTAGAAAACAGAGATTACAAAATCGGATCAAAACTAATGATCCAAGAAATCTTGCCATTCCTCGGTCTACATGATTCCTACCACCTTTCAAAATAGTTTATTAAAGATGCATTCTTTAATCAAAAAGATCCTCATAGCACAACAAGAATTCCACCTCAACTTGCTCATTATCAGCAACAGACAATTTGGCTTGTAGAGAATCTGCCGCGGGAACTTCTGGATCAGAGACTATATTCTCAAAAATAGAAAAATCCATTGAAGGATCTATTTCAGAAGAATTCGGCGTGACATCAGGTTCTTGGTTGATTATATAATCTTGCAGAACAGAGTCGTTGAGGTCAGCCAGTTCCTCGGGAATTTTCTTCCTTTTCTCTTCGGGGAATTGCATGCAAACAGAAAGAGCTCCAAAATCATCTTCACTGCTATCACTACTTAAATCAGGAACACCTACATCAAAAGGTGGTGACATAGGTTCTTGATATAGTAAGGGATAGAGTTCTTCATCTTTAAAACGTGCATCTAGGAATGCATTGCCTGTTTGCATATTGCTCGTATTAGATACGTCTAGAAGGAAAAATTGCAAGACTATCGCACATAATTTTTCTTCTAAAAGAATGCGAAGGACGAGCTAAAAGTTTCATATTTGTTGCTAATTTAAAGCCAATAGATAAGATAACAGACGTTGGGTGGGACAAATAACAATGATTGAAGTTATACGGTCGATTCACTGCAATTATCCAAACTGTGATGAAAACGAGCGAGGACATGCGTTAGTTGGATAAAACCTGTGCGGAAGCACAAAACCAATCGAAACTCGCACGTCTTAAACTGGTTTGAAAAGCTCATTATTACGAGTATTTTCACATCAACAATCATGACTTCGCATTCGTGACCAGAATGAAAATTATAGCTTCAAAACTAACTACAAAATGACTGAAACAAAATCTTGAGTACACGGACCAGCAACTCTTGTGTATTAAACCGAATTCGGGTGACCAGACTTAATAGAATAACCGGAAGAACCTTTTAGACCGAAACAGGAATAACGACGTAAAACCTTGAGGAGTAGAAACAAATAGCGAAAAAGGAGTCAAAACAAAATCGGAACTGTCAAACACCGACTGTAGAAAAGGCAACAATCCAGCCAGAAGTAACTGAAAATCAGTTAAAAAGTCCTCTGGTAAGGATTCGGCAGTGAAATCCTCAGTGCGATGGGACAATTTTTGGGCAGTAACAATGACAAAATAAAATCGAAAAAACCCTACATATTCTATTTACCAAATTAAAACAAGACCGTAGGATCAAAACAAATGGACAGCTGAGATGAACCGGAGCAGGATACGAGGTCGCACGAAGGTTTTATTCACAAAATTTATTAAGGGATACCGAAAGCTGCAACCCGACAATTGTGGGTTGTGGGTTGCGGGGTCGCGCAAATGGCAAAGGCGGAAAAGAATTCCCGAAAGCCGAAAGCTTTAATTGTGGGTTTCAGGTTTCGAGAATGACACACTCGTAAACCAAAAACAGCTTCCCGAAAGCTGCAACCCGATAGTTGCGGGTTGCGGGTTTTGGGAACGCACAACAAAATAAATAAAAAGACAAAGCCCGGAAGCCGCAAGCCGCGATTGCGGGATTTCGGGTTTCGGGATTATAGTTTCCCAAGATTATTGCAAGACGAACCCGCAACCTGCAACCGTCGGGTTGCGGGTTTTGGGTTGACCAAATTTCAAAATTGTAAAACAAACACTCCGTAACCCGAAATTGTCGGGTTGCGGGTTTCAGGGCTCCTAACTGTCGGGTTTCGGGTTGATTGGAGCAAAGACAAAATACTCAAAAATTGAGGATTTGAACAAACCAGACAGTTAAAGATCATCCAGAAAGAGGGAAACACGCAGGACAAAAGTATGGGTGAGAGATCTAAACAAGTGAAAACCCAAATTCTCATATTTACAGAGTACGAGTACTCACCAAAATACCTTTGTGTTTATTCAACATGGGGTTCCCGTGCTTTCAGCTAAGCATGGGATCCGTTGTGGCCACAACGGAGGGAAATCCCAAATCTGAAGATCTCAAACCAAACCCTCCCAAATTTTTCCTAATTAGTGGTAAACTGATTTTAACATGTCTTAATTCAATGTTCAGGTCTGCAAGTACAAAAATGAAGCCTAAATGTGGCCCTAAAATAGTGAAATCTCAAAGCTAGTTCTAGCAATTATTGCAAATTTGAATCAAGAAAGCTTTAAAAATATTCCAAATATTTAGCTAAAGAGGATCCAATTAAGGTCCAAACTCTAATCTAAGGGGTTCCTCAGCCAATACAAGAAGAAAAAATCACAAAAACCGAGGCAAGAATGAAGAACTAGGCTCCAAAAACTCAAAAACACGGCCGATGCACCTTCTAGAACATAACAGAGCATCAAAAGGGGAGTGGCGCACCTTGTACACAGGAAGGGTGAGTCAGTGGTTCACTTTGCTAGTGTATAGGGTGATTCAATGACACACTTTTCTAGTGTACATGGCGATTCAATGGCGCACTTTGCTAGTGCACAGGGTGAGTCAATTGACCTTCAACGCTCTGTGTAACGGGGAGAGTGTGTTAGTCTTCTAAATCAAGGAAGACCGAGATCTCAGACCTATTTTGAAGGATTTTGGGAGTTTAGGAGTGGATCTAGGCTGGTTTGGAGCCTCTAAACCTGCAACATAGGTTCTTGAAGGGATCTTAAGGAAAACTTGGAGTATATATGAAAGGTTAGAACACCAAAATATGAAGAAAATTTCAAGAAAATTCAATTAGTATGGTCGCCAATCTGATAATAGATTTTAAGGTAGGGATGTGTCTACCTTAAACATGTTATATTACTATGAAATGGTGAGTTCCAATGTCAGATATGAAACCATTAACTAAAATTCCTTAACATCTTAGCCATTTTAGAATTCAAACTAAACTTGATAAGAAAAACTCAAACTTTTAAATGGAAGGAAAATTGAATCATTTCATTAATAGAAATGAAGAAAAGATACTTACATACAATCTTTCTTGGGATGCATCCATCCTCCCTTTCTTTGAGCTATCCTTATCCATCCTTGCTTTGATGAAGATGAGATTTCCAATCCTCCAAATCTCTCCAGCATGCTTTTGCTCTTCCTTTGTCCTCCTCTTACCATGCCCCAAATGCCTTTGTTTTATATCATTGGGAAATGGGCTCTCAAGTTTCTCTTTTCAATGTGGGATTACCCCTTTTTTTTTTTTTTTTTTTTGCTCAAAAACCCACTTTCCGTAGTATTTTAGGCTTTTGTCACAAATTCGAGATTCTCAAGCACAATTAATGCAATCTTGTGCATTTCTTCTCATTGTTGACTGATGGATACTAGATTTGAGCCTTCAATTGAGTAGTTCAATCACTGAACCTTTTCTCTTTAGGATTCTTCTTTCTTCACTCAATCCTTCTAGTTATGGAAATAGTGATTAGATCAGAGAGGATTGTTCTCTTCTGTACTTGTCTTTCGTCTTCATGTTGCGGGCGCATAGTAAAAATATGCTTCCTCCTTCACTTGGTTAAGGGTGTTAATTTGATTGTTAACAAGGTCAAGATGGGGGTATTACATTTCCCTTCCCCCTAGAATAACACCGTCCTCAGTGTTCCAATACTTAGGAATATATACACATTGTTTACACATCAAAATTCACAAAATGCGGTAGGTCTGTCCTGCATTTCATCTTTTACTTTGAGTTTTCAGGACCAATTCCTTTGGCTTCAAAAAGTTACTCCTGTTGGATTTGACCTTCTATCTCCACAAAAGTCCCTTAATTTTCTTTACCTTCCAGCTGATCCACAAGTATGGAAAGTTTATGGTTACAATTCTTCTTACTGTCCTTTGTTGGGCAGTTATGGAAGCAATGAATTCCTCCACATTTCCAACATTTATGTGGCTGCTTTCATAGCTTGAGCATTTATTCAAGGTCTTCTTGGGTTTTGGAAATTGTTTGAAGAATATTTTCAGCCAAATCAAGTAGCTTTTGGTTTGCTTCCATGGTCAATGTGCACAACTATCCACACTTTTCTTACTAGCAACACTTGTCTTGTAACAACTGCAACCAACTGATTTAATTTTCACCTATGAAATTCATCATTACAAATCTTGTTAGGCCAAGCATAACATAAGCATTGATATCACTCAATTACTTTCCCAATTAACATGGAAATTCCATGTTTTATCCACAAGAATTCCACACATTTAATGCTTGTCCAACATATAATTGAACTCATTCATGTTCATCATTTCACAGGGAATTAACTAATTCAACATTCACCATTTATTTCAAGCAAAATAAACACAATCAACTTTCAACCATAACATGCATCCAACAATTTTTTGTTTCTAAAATGCATCAATCAAAAGGAAAGAGAAGAGTAAGAGTTTTCCCCTCTTAATCTTGTTCCAATCTGGAGCCCCACCACAACTGTGGTTCCATGCTCCTTGGTTTCTTTCACTTGAAATGTGAATGTTTGACTTTCTTTTTCCTTGTTTTGGCAGTGACACTTGGCATCTACGGTATTTCCAAGGCTTCTCAACCAGGGAACCCCTCCCCGTGGTTTTCCTATAGAACCTTTGGCTACTAGGACCCACACAAATCCATTAGCACCATTTTCCGATGCTACTTATACTGAGCTTCCTAGGGCAATCACGTGTCTACATGCGTCCTTAGGATTCCCTCAAGGTCCTTGCATCCAACAATACCTACACTCAAACATTGAGTCAATTGACATGTCAAGTTCATTTTCATAGGATTTATCTCCAAACAAGAGTTTAAAAATCATAGCCAAATCATTTACACACGTATATTCATATTAAATAAGCAAGAAGATGCAAGATAAACCAAATACTTATCTATATTGGACGTCTTCACGTTATTCCATAGGTTCCTTCTTTGCTTTACAAGCCTTGGGTCACATGTGGATACAATAACGAATGTTTGGCCAGTACGTAGGCTACTCCACAACATTCAAATAGCCAATGGAAAGCCAGTACACCGACTGAGTTTATCAGGCATTCCACGAATGTTTGGACAGCATGCAAGATGCTCCACAACATTCTAATGCCAATCTAGTATGCCGAATGGGTTTATCAGGCATTCCATTAACCAGTATGCTAAGCCAGTTCTCTGACTGGGTTTATCAAGCACACAACAACTATCCACACACATAGGGATGGTACCCCTTCTTCACTTTGCTTCTTTATCATGCATCACCAATTGCATGTGTAATAATTGACAACACAATATGGGTAGGCAAGTTCATCACTATCGCTGATATAAAATTGTAAACATATTTCATAAAAATTCACTCTCTAATATTGAAACACCAGGAATGTGTCCATTCCCTTAAGTGTAGTCAATGTTGACAACCATAACACAACACAACACCCGAAAGGTGTGCACCTATTTCCGATGTGATCCATGTAGGCCATAATCACACTCAAGCAATCTGAAATAAAAGCATGCTTTGTATATTAATTCTAATAATAAGACATGCATATTCTCAGCAAGGGTGTTATAGCTTGAAATGACACCTCTCCGTCCGTGACGACACTTGTTTCCCTTGGTCGCATGACGACACTTCTTGAGATCAATTTCAGTCACACAACAGGACATTTGTGGATGGAGGAGTCATTTGGGACACTAAAAATGGTTGAAATTACCTCATTCTTGACCCATTTGATGTATATGACCCTTAGGAACATTTTTCCAGACCAAACCATCTCCTGAAAATGCGTAGAAAAGCCTGTTTTTGGCCATTTTTCACTATGAGCGCGACTCTACTGTTATAATAGTAGCGTGTGTACGCGACTTTACCTCATTCAAAGTAGCGCCCATTTCCATGTGTACGCGACTTTGTCTACTATAGAGTAGAGTACACTCCTATTTTGGTCAAAATCTCGAAATTCGAGTAAGTTAAGTTGGTTGGGAAACCTCTTGAGCGGTTGTAACTTCTTTTCCTCTTCCTCATTGACTATATAAGGAGGGTAGAAGGGTCATGTGAGGGGAGGAAGCCCAATTACAAAGTTATGCTGGAGGAATGGAGACCCTCATCCCCCTCTCTTGTGTTTCAGTTTTGGTAAACCCTAGTACAATTGCTTAGAGGCTGGGATCCTTGGAGAACAGAAGCAGGAGACCTTGAATCTAGGTTTCGTGAAGTGCCAAGCTTGAAGGAAGGTATAATTGTATGTACTTGCTTTCATTCATTAATAAAGATCAGATGTTCTTCTCTTTCCAAATATGACCTATTAATGTGTCTTAGATTTGATTACTGTTTGATTATAGTTTGATGTCTCTTTCTATTATGAATATCAGTATTATATATGTAGTCAAATGTATTTGAGAAAGGTATCAAGTTGTTTTGCAGGTCTGGGCATTGCGACACTGGATAAGCATTGAAGAGTGAGGGAGGCAAAGCTAGGATCAACCTTCTGAATAAGGTTCCTACATCTCTAAACCCTAATCTCTTCATTTATTTATTGTACTTGCAGAATGCTTGTAAGTCTATCTTTATCACCGTAAGTTGGTAGTTTCTCCCCTGAACTATAGGTGCATTTTCCCCACAACAAAGGGTTACAAAACACTTATCGGTTTGCAAATATATTTTCTCTTCATTTTGCGAGGAATGAGGCTCCCTTCTCTGAGTTAATAGTCCCTCGGGATTGTTACCCCAATCCATTTCTCGTTTCATAAACAACATATGACCTATCGGAATAACTTCACCATCTCACCCATGTTGTTTACCAACAAGTAGTTCATATGAGACATTATCAAAATTTACAATGGCATTTCACTCGAAACCCATTTCCAAAGCATGGGATCCTTTCCATGGAGTTTGGATTCTGTAGGCCATTGCACATGGTCTTCCTACAATGTGTCTTACTTACACAATTCTCAAATAGCCAAACAGTCAGCAACATTAGCAATCAAATTCAAATATGATTTCCATAATCAGTCAATGGCATTAATAATCAAATTCAAATATGAATTTACAATTATGTCTCCTACAAAAATTTGATTTATTTAACCATGAGTCCATCCTCATATTGTTTGGTTCTTGTAAGTGGTGGAACTCTATCCATTATGGTTTTACACTTTCTTCCATAACCTGAACATCCACCTACAACATGTCCTCTTGACACAATTCTAGAGAACCAAACAACCATTAGTAATTATTAGCAAATTTACAAATCTGTTATGTACATAAATTAGATTTTTGCAACCATGAAATCCTTCTCACAAACTTAAATCAGAAAATTTACAAATCTATTTTATACAAAAATCAGATTTCACAACAATGAGATCAGCCTCACAATATTTGGCTCTTGTACATGGTATATTCCAGTCTTTATCATGGACTTACCCACATTGCCATACCTAAGACATTTCTACCTGTAATCTGAAATTTCAATCAACCAAGTACTTGGTGAGCATTCATGCATATACTATTTTCATTGTTAGAACAGTCACTGAAGTGATCTCAGAATTATAATACTCAATAATTCAAACACTATCAGTTGTTATTATTTCAAATGCAATGAAATACAATCATTTTATATGCACCATTATCACAATAAAATGCAATACACAATCACATTATCTATGCCATCAAATAAAACTTTAAATAATTATGATTTCGCAATCATATCCTTTCATACAACTATGTCCTCTCAACAGAGCATTTTGGTAGGCCATCAAACATAACTACCTTCTTCATGCAATTATTTTACCATAGCATCTCATGAATGGATCTTAGATTTTTCAATAATTTTACCATTTCATCTATCAACGAATTGTAATGAAGTATACACCACAATCATGCATTCACACAACCCATCTTGACATATGTACTCACGCATATTTATGCATAACCGCAAGATTTATAAAATATTTCAATGTACATTTACTCAATGCCCCAAATGCACTACGACATTGCTCAAAAATGTTTTTGTGCCTATACATGTGTCCTTCCATGGTAAGTTGGGCATCTTAGTCAATGTTTCAACACAATACCTATCCATCTCCCCAATTACTTGGTTAACTATATGGGTGCCTTCCTTCTTCATCTAAACACAACACTGAGACCTCACTCACTCCTTGTGTGTTGGCAAAGAAGTTTCATCCCATATTAACACCAATAAGGATTTCATGGTATACTTGTTGATCCCTGTAGGATTCACAACCCAACATCCTCATGGTTTCACACATGGCATGCTCTTATTTCTTATGCATGCATTCAAAATTTTAAACAATCACATGGTATAATGCTCATTTCTTTTACTACCACATACCTCACCATAGCCTATGGGATGTCATTCACATAATTCATTCAATATTACATACCTACCATTTTATGATGATTGAAACATGGTTGAAGGGATTCTCACCCATCCTTTCTCAACATTTATACAATTAGTATAAATAAAACATTACCTACATGGTTTCCATCAACATATCTAATGTTACCTGATCACTCGACCTCTTACCAAGGGCTACGTAGTCATTCCATCGATCTTTTGATCATAGATTTGTGCTCCAGCATTTCTTCACAAGGATGTTAGTCATATGCAATATCATCATCAACATCTTCATCCATGCTTCTATTATCTTGGTCTTACAACCATTACCACGACAATAATTATTATCAACCACAATAATGATCATAACTGGCCCATTGCATATGTAAAACATCACAACTTTTATCAATATGCAATATCATATGCAAGAACACACAAGTTTACATGCAGTATGCATTATCTCTTAATATGCCTACTATGCATACACATTTCATCTGTCCAATCTCTTGCATTCTCAACATTCCTATAACATATTTTTCTATATATAAACTCTAAATTTATAAACATAACAACAAGATAAGAGTTGAGGAATTCTCTCTCTCCAATTCCTCATCATAGCATGGAATTCCTATTCCACATCATAGCTAGTCCAATTCATGGCATCTCTATCAATCACACAAGGGGTCATTAGCTATGATTTTATCACCTAGTAGCAATTCAAGACATATACACATGCATGACATTTACACTTGCTAATTTCCTAGCATGCAATTCTTATGCTAGAAACAAAATAGTTTTAAGGTGATAAATTTCCCTATTTATCAACATTGCTTTATTGCTCCAATTGCTTTAAAAAATTATGGCCAAGTTCAACTTGACCTTTCTTAACTTCCCTGCACTTATCAGCACTGCAATTTGTTCAATTCCAACTCCATATGGAGTCCTTCAAGACATATTGTATGCCCTTGCACCTCATTCAAGTGTGATACTTTCTTTCCATTCTCATGGAAATATTTGCCACAATTCCGAGCCACACAATTGATTCACACATGGGAATGCCTCATTCCCCTATTAGCAGCCTTTGCATGGCCACCATGTCACTATCATGAGTCACATGCCAATTCCACATACTGGGATGTCTTATTCCCATGAGTGACAAATTTTGGGAAAATGGAATTTCCTTAGCCATTCTCCTCACTTACTCACATATTTCAACTTCTTTGATCATGCATGCACTTGGCCACAAGAATGATTCACCCAACGAAATGTTACGTGACCGTCGATCCTTCTTAGTCTATGTTTGTTCCGCAGCTCTAATAGTCCCGTAATCTCCTGCTTTGGCCCAAGTAGCCCCAGTGCTGCAACCTTGGGATATGGTACCATTTGTCATGTCCCCGGTCCCCTCGATGCCCTTTAGAGGTGATGAGGGAGCTCCTTAGAAACAACCTGCTAATTTTTTTATTAAAATATGCACTTTTGCACAGCCACAACAACTTCAATCCGCAATCCGCAACTCGGAATTTGGAATTCCGAACTCTAAATTCACAACTTTGAGAATTAAATCTCCGACTTCTGCAATCTGCAATGTGGGAGTCGAAAATTCGGAACACCCAATACACACCTTCGCATAAATACGACTCCGACTTCCGCAATCCACCATCCGCAGTGCAGGAGTCAGAAGTCGGAACACTGAATACATAACTTCACCGAACCACGCCTCCAACTTCCGCGATCCACAATCCACCATGCGGGATTCGTAAAGTCATAACTCCAATGCGCAACTCCAAAGAAATTACCTCTCCGAATTCTGCAATCTGCAATCCACGACGTGGGAGTCGAGAGTCGGAACCTCAAATTCACGACTCCGGGAAAATTACACCTCCGACTACCGCAATCCGCAATCTGGCTTGCGGGACTCGGAAGTCGGAACTCCAAATTCACAACTCTAGGACAATTGCATCTCCAAATTCCGCAATCCACAATCCGACTTGTGGGAGTCAGAAGTCGGAACTCCAAATTCACAACTCCAGGAAAATTACACCTCCGACTTCCACATTCCGCAATCCGCCTTACGGGAGTCGGAAAGTCAGAACCACGGCATGCAACTTCAAGAAAATTACACCTCTGACTTCCACATTCTGCAATCTTCCCTGCAGGGTTCGGAATGTAGGAACCACAACGTGCAACTCCGAAGAAATCACGCCTACGACTTCCACAATTCGCAATTCGCTATGCGGGTTCGGAAAGTCGGAAGTCGGCCATAGATCCCTATTACTGCCAACTTCTCAGGCCGATAGCTTTCTCATCCTAAGTCCATTTTTGGAAAACTTGGTATCATTGGAAATCTCTTGGCGAGCTCTATGCAACAGTGTGATCCCCTGCCACACCTAAGGACTCTGATTTTGTCCTTATTCCAACCTAAAATGTGGCACCAAACTTCATCAAGGCCTCTTTACCACTCTTTAAGGGCTCTTATACTACTATGTCATGTCTCCTCCCAATCCAGATCCTCATAGGGAACATGAACATGGCAGGGGGTGTCTATGTATCCCCCAAAATCATAAAAACACATGAATGCATATGCATACTCTAATAAACACAACTGAATGAAACATTATCCACACACATATCTATCATGCATTCAACATATTAGTGACATTCATCAATAATTAAATCGTTGCAGAAGTAAAACACATAGAATGAACATGATATGAATCACAGAGAACACTTATCCATTTATTGAAATCAACAAGCAATTGGCTATGGACTACAACGTTCCAACCCAACCATAGGTCTTTTCCCAACATGTATTCTTTCATCACTCATAGACCACCGCCAAGATGGGGCTATGTATCCACTAAGGAGGAACTAAAAGGCTCACTCACAGCCTTAGGCAGTCATTCAGGGTCATCCAACACACAAATGGCTCTATCAAGCAAGTGGGAAGATAAGGAAGAAGGTTTCTATGTCAATGAACTCAACACATAGCTACAAGAATACAAAATTGGATTCAAAGAGTCTAGGCACCCCCATCACCTCCACTCTCATCCCTAAGTAAGGTCCCCCTCTTTGCTACACAATACCTCAGGCACCCCTTCCCTCAATGCTGACCTGGGAAGGTATGGTTGGTCCCGACTCTAAACCAATGATGAATGAGCCCTCACTAGCTCTACCATGAAGTCTAACTCCTCCCGGTTTCTCTCCCACTGCAATCCACTCTTGGATCTTCTCAGGGTTGCGGCAGAAAGGATTTGTCCCGCCGCTTCCCTTTCGGGCTTCCAAAACAAGGTTCCCCTATGAAATTTTGGGCATCCAACCCACTTAATTTCTCCCCCAAGGTTCGGGTCTATGGATCCCCTATCGGATTTCTCTTTCCACACAGATTCCTGGGCGATCTTAGCACTTCCAAATGCGGCTTCACTCAGAATCGCGATTTACAATTTTTGTAAAAAGTAGGCAGTGTGGGCATAAGCCCCCATTCTGTTAGTCGAATGAATTTACCAGGTGCAGAACTATTTTAATGGCCAGTTGCTTTGCCGAGCATCTTTTGAAAGGCTCCACACATGACTCAGCCCCGCCCATGATGGGCATTAGAAGTTATCCAAAGAAAAGATATGCTCTTTCGAGTTTGTATTCTCTGCATCCATTGGTCGGGGACTTTCCTCGACCTTTAAACTTTTGATTGGCCGAAGAACCTTGCCACCCTGCTCGATTTCCCATTTTCCTCACTATTGGGCATCCCTCCTCAATCAAAGTTGAAGCTTAACTTCTCCACAATGGCCTGCGGATGAGGGAAAACATCCCCCCATGAGGTAGGGTGACTTATGGGTCAAGCAAAATAGAGCCCATACCCTGCCTTACGGATTTCAGGGCTTCCCATCCTCCATCAATCCATGGACTGGTTTCCTCAACCAATTCCTTACAATAGAATTAGATGTTAGCAAGGAAGGTCAAATGGGTTATCAAGATGACATATGGAAACCTAGGGTTCAATCCCACAACCCCCTCACCTCTCCCTAGTGGTACACACAGGCCCCTCATTTAGTTGCATCCATAGTAAGTCCCTTGGTATTTTATTTGCATTACAATTATTTTCATGCTTTTACAATTTCCCCATGGCTTACTAGCACATGGATAACACCACATAAAATACTAGCCCTTCAAGGCTGAGCATTCACTAGCGGGGCCTTGGCCTTGAGCTCCATGTTAGGAATCATACATCACATATGTACAATATTTTCATTAAAATCCAATATATCATAAGGGTCAAGATGGGGGTATTACAATGCGGCACTGGATAGGACTTCCCTTGTCAGTGGCAAGGCCAACCCAGGTTCGAATCCTAATAGAATACACTTGCGGAACACTATTCTTTTAACATGTTATTCTTGTTTAGTTATTATACTTATCCAATTATTGTGTTAACACTTACTATTTGTTGACGCAGAGTCTCTCGATAGGGGTTGACGCAGAGTCTTTAGTCTGTTCCATGATGATCTTCTCTTTCCCGTCCAAGGTTTCTTCCAGTCGAGCCTTCTTCTCAATAGCTTGCGCTTTCACAGCCAATGCTTCAGCATGTTTAAACCAAAGTTGATGTGCCTCCAGCTCACTCTGTTGTAGTTGTTTCATGTACTAAACCATCTTATTGTGCATGGCAGCTTCACGGTCCCGAATTTCTGCGCTTGCTTATGCTTGGACCCGATGTAGTGTCAACATTGGCAGTAAGTTGAAATCGAGCATTGTCAGGTCATCCTTCCGAAGCTCCAGGTTCAAGGTCTCATCTCCTTTGAAGAAGGTGTGGGTGTCGACTTGAACTATGCATTTCTGGGTGCCTACTTCGACCTCGACTTTGGGAGTCAACAGGTTTTGCTGGATGTCCCCATGTGGTACCCTAATGTTGATTATCGTATTTGCCACCTAATTTAACAATTCCCCTATGTACTGGAAATTGTCCGTGGAATGCTGTGTAACCTTCCGGCGGTTGCACTCTACAATCTGCGTAATACTATCCAACAGACTATCGTCCTGCTGTGCAGTGAGCCCGGCCTGTGTACTATTGCCGTCACGGTCCATTCTATTCTTCATCCTTCGTTCTTCCTGCTGGAGGTCGAGTTCTGAATCTATTGGGGTGTTGGCAGTTGAGGCTCTGTCGTGGCCAGATTCTACCATTTGGTCCTTTGCATCAATCTCCTGTTCCGCATCCTCCTTCTGGTTGGCAGAAGCTTCATCTTTCTTGGTTGGGCCTTGTCATCCTGTTGCCTGCGCCTTTTCAATGTCCTTCTGATCTGTAGGAACCTTCCATGCCTTTGGCCAATGGGCGATGATGTTGTCAAGATCGGCTTCAGTGAGCTTATACTATGTTCTCACCCATTGTTTGGTCGGATCTGCGTGGGCCCACAGGTAAAGTGTGTGTGTTTCGACAGATACCTGGGCGATGGATTGATACTTCGTCACAGCCTACAGTGTGATCCGCGGTATCATCAGCGCGTCCATCCCCATCCTCTAGAGCCAAATATAAAACTGAATAACGTTTTCCTACTATCATTCCTTGTCAGTGATCACCCATAAATTTTGGTACCTCGCACTGTCGCACACCTGCAGTTCCGTGAGGTCCACCCCTTTGTAGTCGTCTAGTTCCCTCCATGCTTTTAAGGCAATGAGGAGGAGTAACCACGAGTATGTGAACAACCGGCTGTGTTCCTGGGCATCATATGCATCCTCGGTTAATTCATGTAGTAGGAACTGAGCCCAGTTCATCTGTTCTCCTGCGGCACATCGTTCTACTGCTGCAAGGACCCATGAATTGCATTGAATCGGTTGGTTTTTCCTTGTTACTTTGACTTCCAGTATCTTTGTTGCGACTCGTACTGCTTGGTTGTTAATTGTGTGGATCAGGTAGCCTCGGGAATCCTTCTCTACCCCATACTTTATGGCCAATTGTTCGGCTAATTTCTTGTCATTATCCTTTCCCTGGAAAAACTGTGAAGGGTCGGATCCTTCTTGTGGTAGGCCGATGACTCTGGAAATGAGGTCGACTATAACTGGGATTCTCTCGTGCAGCCACAGGGATCTATCATGGAAGCATATGAGGCGTTGTTTAACACATGCATTGACTTGTTCTAGGCGCCCAAAATGCGGTAGGAGGGTGATGCTAAGCAGCCCTGATTGTGCCAATCCCAGAGCCCATTTCTTTGGTTCCTTCGTAGTCAGCCCTCCTACATGGGGAACATCTTCATAAGATTTTGTATACTCCTTAAACTTGGCCAGGTTGTGGTCAATGTATTGCATCCTCTTTAACTTGGTGGTAATATCCCCAGTTTCAGGAACTCCTGGGGTACTGGTGTGACTGCGATGGCGTATTTTTCGTTCTTGTTGATCCGTAGTGTGGGATCCCTTGTTCGATGGGGTGGAACGTACTCTGAAATCATGGGACCATTGTATCCATCATGCACAGCTTCAGCAGCTGAGGGCCCTGCAATGCCATTTGTATTCCTGGTGGATGCCTAGGTGGCCTTCTTTCTCTCCCAACTATAGTCGGGAGGTCTCGTCACACTCCGTTATTTCTTGTGTGGGACTGAAGACATGAGTTCGGGTTGCTCCTGGACAATTGGTGTGGCCTGTGGTCTTTCGGTGCTAGTGCTAGACACATATACTTCCATTTGGCTCTTTGAAATATCAAGTAACTGAACATGTTTCCCCTTCACCTCCTATATACCAACCGGTAGTATTCTTTCGTTCAAGGTCATAATTGCCAAATCTTATCGAGATTCGCCAAATCCATCGCATGCGTTGGATATTAACTCTCGGTATTCTTTGGTTTGACGTTGTCCGTTGTGGTATAACTGCGGCCTTTATTACCTTTAATGTTGGATTAGACCGTCGCACTTCGTGGCAGCTTTCAATTTTTTTATTTTATTTTATCGGCACAGCTAGTACCGTTGTGTCGATATGTCATCGTATCATTGGCTTCCCTACTGTGAACGTCCTTCAAAGGTTTCGCTATGTCTCTGTTGTGTACTTCTCAATGTTATTTGTTAGTGGTTCTGCTGTGATCCTTCTAATTATCGCGGCTGGTTCTTGCTGATGCGGTTGGTGCTGGATTCGCTTCTCCTCGGTTTTCAGGGAGGTCGTTGTGTTTTCTGATCCGTAGGAATGTTCCTTCATCTTTGCAGATTTTGTCAAAAATAAATCCTAGAACTCGTGCAGTAGATCAGTTATTTTTGCAATGATCGACTCATCCCAGTTCACGAATTTTGAGTTTTCCTCGGGTCCAATATTCACCTCTTTGGTCTCTAGTGGTTGCTGACATCTATCGGACGGTATCTCTGGTGTCGCATTGTTGTGATTGTCTTCGGGTTCTGGTGCATATGTAGCCCTAAGGTCATTATCATCTCCAGGATCTGAAATGATGTTATAGCCTTCCCTCATCATTTCCGGGGCAGTCGGTTCTGGTTCGAATGTCTTTGGTTCAGCCATTTTTCCATACTCCTCTGTGGTTACCCTTCGCAGGGATTGTGTTGTCCATGCACATATTCGAAAGGACACTTCATGCATCTGGTTCTCCCAATTTTCAAGGGCCTCATCTGAGTCAGAGAATGATGAACTGGTGTTGTGCCATTCTAAGTCTCCATCCGTGGTGGGTTTAGCATAATCCTCTGAGATGTTGTACAAATTGTCTCTTTATGTAAATTCATCTCTGGATGGCTCCGTATAGCTCTTCCCTTCCGGGATCCAGTGGTGCGATGACTCTCATTTCCTAATTTTTTAATGACATTATCCTTTTCTTAAAGTTGATAATTGCTTCATTTTCCATAGCCCAGTCTATCCCCAATAGTACTGGATATGGACAGTGTTATCCACAATCTCGATGACATCAAAGTACACATACGTTTTGAGCCCTTCAATTTCAAACTGAAGTTGACATACCCGACCTAGCGAGGTGACCTTGCTCTGGTTCGCCAGTCGCAGCTATATTGGTGACCAGGTCATCTGTGGCTTCCCCATTGTCTCCCATGTTTGTTTAGTCAGTATATTCATGTCCGAACCTAAGTCTAGAACGATGGAGTCAACATCAAATTCTCCGATCTGTGCCGCATTCTGCATCTCCCTGCCTATCTTTCTTTTGTGTATGCGGTTATCTCTTTGTTCTAGTTGTGCACCTCCTCGTCATCGCAGTATAATAGCTATTTCTCCAAGTGCGTCGAGGTCTTTGGCCAAATCCAGGCAACTTTCTAAGAAGGCTTCTAGTGTGTTTTCCTTTCTTCGCATCTTCGTCGAATCAAACGTCGGTGGCATATCATAGATTTCTTCCTCGAAAGCTAAGTGCCTCAGATTCCTCACTACCTCTTGTGCTTTTAAGAAGACATCCTTTTCGGCATCAACATCGAAGGTGACCTTCTTCCGCTGTGTTTGTGTTGGTCTAACATTGGGGTGCGACCTATCGCTACCTATCATCGCCCCTCCTCTTGTTACTATGCCAACTATTGCATGGCTACTTCTGGCTTCCGTCGATATCCTTTGTACAACTGATGGTGCATTCTGATTTTTTTGGTTCTGGGGCGGATGCTTGGTTTTCCATTTCGCAATGAGCTGGGGGCAATCCTCTACACTATGATCTACAGCACTGCAGTATGTACACTGTGGCATTGGATTCACACAGTCTCTATGGTAGTTCCCCTGCTGCCCGCAATTATAACAGATAATTGGGCCTCTTCCACGTCCAGCAGTGCCTCCACGTCCCATTCCTCAGCCATTGCGATATCCTCCCCCAAATCCTCTGCGCAGTGGTCCATATTGTTGATACTGTGGTTTCCCGTACCATGGCTGCTGATACTGCTGTTGCCCATACTGCAGCTGGCCATATGGTGGTGGTGGATATTGTGGGTGCCCTTACTGCGGCTGCCTGTATTTCCCCTGGTCATGTTGTTGCGGCTGACTATACTACGATTGTTGTTGTACCACCGGTGGTTCTTCCCCCTTCATGAAATATGTTTCAGCAGTCCGATCTTGCAGCAAATCGTAGGCCCTATAGTCCTTCCTATCGTGGCCAACCGATCGGCAAAACTTGTAGTATAAGTTTGCTGCCTTCGATACCATCTTTTGCAAATATACGCACTCCTCTAGTTGGTGCCCTCTGGTCTGACAAACAGTACACCATGGCATGCCTCCATGGCGAAGCGGGTTTGGTGCCATCGCCTGCAAGTATTCTCGAAATTCTGGGCAATTGTCCGTATGGTGCCCCTCAGTTATGCATCTGGTGGACCATACATCTCCACATGTTTCCTTTCCCTTCTTGATATCCTCTAGCTGTAATGTTAGATTGGCCAACTGTGCATGAACTCTGTCCATTCCTAGCCCCATTTCGCCAATTGGTGAAGCTTCCAGCTTCATCGCAATCTCTAGTGCTTCTACCTATGTCGCAACCTTTTGTTGCATCAGTGGTCCTCGGATATGCGGTACTAAGCCTGAGATGAACCATTCTTTGTGTTGCATCTCATTTACTGGAAAACTCACCTTCGCAATCAGTGTCTTGTACCGCTGATCGAATTCCCACACTGACTCGTTCGGGAATTGCTTAATCTCCTTAAGCTCAGTGACATACTGCGACTTAGATTTTGGTTTGTTAAATTCGTCAATCATCGTCATCCTGATATGCTCCAATCTCTTGGCTGCTGTTCCCACCGGAACCTTTACAAACTTCATGTACCAGTCTAATGCCCGACCCCTAAGGGTTGTCGCTAGCTGTCCTATCTTTATAGCATCGTCCTGGACCTACTTCACGGTACAGACTGCTTCGCATACAAACCAATACTGTTGGGGATCCTCGGTCCCATTCCCTTGAAAGGTGGGCATCTTTGCCTCATCTGCCATTCTAACGTTGTTGTTATTGTTATTTACTGAAGCACTACTCTTGCCACTGCACGTGGGGCAACTCCGCAAATATTTTGGATTTCTTCCTATAAAATTCAGAGTAGTGTGCGGGGTCGAAGGTATGTGGTAACTTATGATCTGACCTTCCTCTGCCTCTAGGGTTTCCCGGTCGACGTCTCCTTCACAATAAGGTCGCTTCCTCCTGTGTGGTCTTGTTCCGCAATTCTCTGTTCCGGTCCTCTCAGGAGACTCTCTCTCAGTCCTCCTCTTCTTCTCGGGACGCCGGAATATTGCTCCACTCCTCAAGAGACCACTCTCTTTGTTAGCTTCCCTTTCAAACTCGTCGTCGCTCATGTCCATCTACCACATCTTTGCATCATACTCGCATGTACGCGATACCTTCACCTTTGCACACCGATTCTTGTACTCATCAGAAGACATCCTCAATATTCCTTTTTTGCAGACCAACATTTTAATCCATAGTTTTAACGATGACAAAAATATTCACCTTGGTCCCCTAAAGAAATTTCTTTCAGCGTCGCTGTATGATTTGATAGTATCTACCGTGAACTCAACTATGTATCCTTCGAGGATACTATCTACCCAAAAATCAACAGCTCGCAATACCTTGTTATCAACTTGCTTCAACTGTTGCACCAACTCTGGAGTCCAGCAGTCAGGTTCAGTTTTCTGAAAGTGGTTCTTGCAGAACATCAACTGTGCTAGCCACTCATGCAATAGCACTGGGAACTCGCAAAAAAAGATCTCGTGAATATCTGAGTAGATGTATCTTTCTAACCAACTGGTCGTTGTCTGCTTCGGATCTCGCTTCTCGCTTTCTGTGAATTCCTCCGCCTTCTTATCGAACCACTCTTGGATCTCTGGTTTTGTCAGGTGCCACAACATATCCTCTTTCCTTCTTCCTTAGGGTCCCGGCAACGGAACCATTTGTTGACGCAGAGTCTCTCGACAGGGGTTCACTCTGCACTATCGCCAACAAACTATCAACCTAACTCCCTTATACATTGGCCCGGAAAGATATAACCCTTTCCAACAACACTTGCAAAGCAAGTGTAGTCTCACCTGAGGTGGATAAGAGGGCTACTGGAACCAAACTTCCGCAGTTGTGAAGATAATATGTGCACATTAACCAGAGATTACAACATTCATGACAGTCCATTAACCAATCATTCACATACATTCAGAGCATATTCAACAACATATTTGCATTAATCAATAGCAACATATATTCACATTAATCAACAGAAAGCATTCACATAACCCATTATTCATCATCGCATCATTGCATAACAATAGAATTCATAACCGAACATCTTCATTCATTCATCAACACCTGCGGAACAAGCCTCGCAGAAACAATCAATTCATCCTATCGTGGATACGATCAAACCCAAAAGACAAGATTAATCTCCCAAACTTAGATGCCCTTAGGCTTACAATCTTGCTTTATTGCGCCGACAGGCGCTCTACAGCCCAGTATGAGGGAGATCTTGTTAGTCGAGTGTTTGTCGATATTGTCGGCCATAAACAAATAAAAAATATTATGTAGGCCAATAATTAAAATTAAAAACATGTGTATTTTCAAAACAAATAAAAAATATTATGATAATAAACAAATAAAAAATATTATGTCGGTCAATAATTAAAATAAAAAAGATGAGTATTTTCAATTGGAATTTTTAATTTTTATCAGTGAGTAGCAATTTTAATTTTGATCGAAGTAGCAATTTCGGGAGATTTGATCCCTCTCGGCGCTTGATAGAGCCTAGGATTTGGATCTAGGCTGGTTTATATGCTTTCATCTTATTACAAAATGGTCCACATGACCGACTCGACTAATCTAACAACTCTTATGCTTCCGCAAAAAGTGGCGAAAGGTCCTTTTTCCACGGACTGGCCCTTTCGCACTTGTCGGCTTCCGCACTTCCTGGGAATCAATCCTGTGCCAACACCATTCAACACTTAGCCAATATATACAAAGAGACACAAGAACAATATAATGGTGCCACCCCAAACTAGGCATGCCAAAGCCTTATATACAAGCGCAGGATTGCAAGTTTACAACAAAACAAGTGCGCCTACTAGCTACTACCCAAGAGAGTGCCCAACTAGCAACCCTCTCAAAAAACCCCAAGAATTAGCCAATGCACAAGAACGTTCCTGAGAGTGCCCAACTAGCAACCCTCTCCAAAACCCCAAGAATTAGCCCATGCACAAGAATGTGCCCTTCTCTGCGGTTTCCTCCTGAATCCATACATAGGTATACTACCCAAGACACCCTGTCACCTTTCCCGAATTATCAATCCCAATCCAATTGTCTGTTTGACTGCGCTACCTATTGTCTTAGGTGAGGTACTGCCTAGTTGTTCCCACCTGGATCCCAACTATGCCTAGACTTAGTCAAAGATTACCTTGCCAAATTCGTTTGCTTGGATCTTCGGTGAACTCCTTCTGAGTTGCTACTCGCCAACCCTTCTTGAGTCTGTCTCCCAGCTCCTGTCGAGTTGTCTGACTGAACTCCTCACTGCGTTGTTTCTTTTGAATCCTCCATGCCTCATATATACATATATACACGTCCATCATGCTGAGGAGTGTGCTCACTTCTTGGGCCGACTCCATGTCTTGGGCGCTTCTATGCTAATGTGTCCACCACTTGGGCACACTTTTGTTGGAGTGTGGTACGTGATGGGTGCCCTGCCGATGCCTATGCCCACATGCCAATGCCCATGCTCTCCTCATTCTTTGGACATTCCACCTTGTATGGGTACGCACCCACTTTCCTGCCAAACCGACGCGCTCTACCCATGCATGCTTTCCCTGGTCGATGTCCTCTTGAATCCACACTTGGCATGCTCCTCTCACCAAGATCCCAAGTCATGCTCTCTGATGCACTACTGCTACTTTTCCAAAGCCCACAATGCCTTTCGTTGGGTCGCTTTCCCATCCAGACGCTCGGACGTGGTGCCACCCAATGTTAGTACCCACCCCATGCCAACTTCTCTCATATTGGAGGATGAGCCTTTGGGCTCCCAAGTTGGGTCTCCTTACTAAGTGCCCATGTCTAGGAGTCTTGGGTCAAGCCCCCATACCAATCTTTCCCATGTGTGGACAGTGGCCGAGGTACCTCTCACCAATGCCATGACCATAAACCTCTTCAAAATATTTGCATTACTGCTTTGTGATATTACTTCCTTAAATTCAGGGTTTTATTATAACTTTTACGATCACCCATTACTATAAATTTGTTGTTTCCTAAAACAAGGTATATCCATATTATAAAATTTGCATCCATCCTTTGCATAATTTTGGGGATGTTCCTATTACATCAACCAGGGTGAATCCCTCTTCAAACTCTTTACCATAATTATTTATTACACCATTCGTTAATCTCAGGGTCTTTGTATTCACATAAGTAAGTCTCATTATATAGGATGATACAATCTTCTGTTAAAGGACTATCATTTTCCCCTTGGACCACCAATCAAATATAAGTCTTTCTTGGTGTTCCTACATAATTTAGTTTGTTACTTCAATTTGTTAAGGGAATAGAAGGGTTAATACTAATCACAACATCATTCTTTTTGTGATAGGAGAAATCTATGCACATGCACTCATTCTTCATGGTTTTTGTGAATTCGCAGCTTAAACCATGTTAAGTAAGGTACTTACAAAATCTCTTTCATTCTCAGGGATACCAATGTTGGAGCAATCTCTCAACAGTCGAACTTAACACGATCGAGTGTTTGGCAAAAGCCCTCTTTGAAGAAATACCTTTGACATAATTAAATCTTCTAGTGGCATGTGGCAAGGAAGAAGCACGACCTTTGACAGAGACTAAGCTACCTCATATTTGAATCTTGTTTTTCTTGGTATGTAAAATGTTCAAGATAAAATCAATACACCTCAACAAATTTGATCCCTTCCTATGCTTGATCCAGATTTAAGATGGATCTATGTTAGTTTTAATTTTTCATAGCTTTTGTGTAAAATATAAAATTGAACTCTATGAAAGTTCAATAAATCAAACATTAAAAATGCATAAATAATTTAAAAAATAAACTTCACGAAATTTGAACTTTGCGAAGGTTACCTCATATTCCATGTTATGATGGGTACTACAGTTTGTGTGAACATAGTTCAATGTGACAACCATTTGAAAGATGGAAAACACTCGTGGTGGTCTGGGTAGGAATTTGAAAACGGAACAACCCTTCAAATTTGACAATTTTGACAACTCTATAACCCCTTTGACGATTATAAATAAGATTGATGGCAGTCATTTGGATTTTGATTTTTTTACAATATTTGACGGACAAATAACCTTGTGACGAGAAATTTACCTATCAAATTCTACCCCTGCTCATGGTTGAAGGGTGAATGGTTGCAATCAAAATCAAATGAAGAAGAAAGAGTCTATATGTATCCACTGTGCTACTCCGATCATAACCAAAATAAATATTATTGCAGGATGGTAAGTTATTTATTGTGTTGTAGCTTAAATGTTTTCGATTTTCCAAGTTCTCAACAGCGTTTTTCGACACAATTTTGATTGAATCCAGTAAAAAAATCATATCTCAAAGAACAGTGTGCTTAACCTGAGTGCCTAAGTGATATTCAATGACGCTGAGTGTGCTTAAACTGAGTGCCTAAGTGATATTCAATGACGCTGAATCTATTTATTAGTGCAAAATAGTGATTTAAACAACACAAAATTTTAAATTTTAAAAATATCGCCAGATTCCAATTAACTTATCGAAATAGTGATTTAAACAACACATAATTTGGATTTTTAAAATTTTTTTCGCCAAATTCGATTAACACTACGTACGACGAAATGGTCCTTCATTTCTTGTCGCTTGTGCGAAGATTTCACCAAGATTCGACTGGGATGTCATTTTAAGAAATAAAAGGATATAGCTGCCACCTCGATTGATGTGTATATCCTTCCAAATTTCAGCCAGAAACATCAATTTTGTTTCTGAATGTTCCAAAATATGTAACCTCATTCCAGATGTGTGTGGGGTTGTACTTGTTTTTTTAATGAGAGATCCCACGAGACGGTGTGTGGGGTTGTAATTCACTTTTTTAAATCAAAGGTCCCACAAGGTCGCGCTGGCGCACCTTCCCGTCAACCAATGTTAGGGGATGAGACATTGAGAAGCTTTGTTTAGGTGTTGTGAAAATGGGAGAGATGGCAGAGGAGAACTCGGTCTCAGCCTCGGCAGGCTGGTATGGATTGGCTGAGGATACCAGAGAAGAGATATTGGCGTTGCTCCCTCTTGAATGCCTCTGCGAATCTCGCAGTGTTTGCAAGGAGTGGAATGCCCTCTTCTCATCCAGTAAATTCATAACTAGTAGATGGGCTGAGGCGCCTCCAAATAAAAAGCCATGGCTGTTTCTGTGCAAAGTCAATTGCCAAATGGGTGGCTATTCAATGGATTCTTTCGCATATTGTTTCTTCACACGGACCTGGAAGACCTGCATCTCCCTTTCCTTCCTTTCACAGGGAGACGAAAAGGAAAAGTACAGAGCTTATTACTCTGGATCTGCCCAAGGCCTGTTCTTGGTGAATATACCTGATGATAAATATACTGTCTGCAATCCTCTCACTCGAACGTTCTTGAAACTGCCCCCCATGTCATCGATAGAGATCCTTATGACCAAAGGCATTGTGGCTTGGAATAGAGGCAATCAAGAAACCTACAAAGTGGTGGCTGTGGGCTTGTCCCGTCGGAGTAATTTACGGATAGTGGAAATCTACGACTCCTTTGAGAAGTCATGGGGGATCGCCGGAAACCTCCCCGAGAATTTGGACGATTTCGGTCTATCACGGGGGATTGTTTTCTGCGATGGTTTCCTCTACTTTACAACAATAAATCGCATGGTGGGGATGGGCGTTTTGGGTTACAGCATCCAACAGGGTACTTCCAGTTTTACACTGTTGCCCGAGTTAGCTAATGGCAACACCATGTGGCCTAAGCTGCTCACCTGCGGATCGCGGATTCTACTCGCTGGGGGCATTGGCCAAAAGAGGGGCTCCTCTTTGTACACTCTCAAGAAGATTATTGAGCTCATTTTGTGGGAGTTTCCCAAGGACTCAAATTCTTCCTCCTGGATGGAGATTGCAAGGATGCCTCCATCAATGTGCGAAGTTTTTCAAAAGAATTCGTATTTTGATTCGTTCGAGTGCGTAGGAGTGGGGGATTGCATGTGCTTCACGTCCGGCCGATGTATGCATGTAGCTGTTTACAATTTAAGCGAAGAAACATGGAGTTGGCTTCCAACGCCCACAACTATAGATACAGGGTACGGGTATGCGCGTGTCATGAGCTTTAAACCCAGGCCCGATATGAAGGTCGGTTGAAGCCTTGCCTGGCCTTTTAAAATAGTGTTTTTATACTTTTAGACCAATTTTATTTTGGGATCTTACAAGAGAAAAATTTGTCTGTCATTGATTTTGTACGAGTCGAATGGAGTATCATAGTCATTGCAAATATACAAAGCATCAAATGCCCCATTCTCAATTTCAATCTCCCTTGTTTTAAAAAAAATGAACTTGAGACTCTCGAATGTTTTTGCATTCTGTTCTTTCATATGTTCAATCCTTGGCTGAACCCACTTTAAGCCACTTTAAGCCTCTAAGCACTAGGAGATTGTTAAGATTGTTAATGTTGCACAATTATGAAAAATTGAAAGTCCAGTCGTTTTACGAGTAGTTAATAAAAAAATGGCTTGGAGCATTGAGTCGACTCTGCATTAATGGCTGCAAACAGAACTTTTGAACTGTTACAACCTTCCATGTGGTGCTGGCATGTCACCAAACTTTCCGCAGGTCAAACGAATCAGTCTTTTTGTCATCATTATCCTTAGCATCACATGAAGGACAAGCAATGGTTCAGTTGTTGCATGCCCAAAATATTCTCAGCTGAACTGTATTCTCCTTTAATACCATAACTATAAGCATTGCTCAGTGGGATTGTAGTTGTGTGCATGAAAAGCCAGGAAGGCACATCTTCAACAGTTGGTGTGGCATGTTGAGGCCATGGTGAAATCCTAATAACTTTGTTTGTGTGGATTTGCAAAAAGCTTGTTTCTAACTATAACTGACACTTTTTATGGTCTTAGAGGGAACTAATGTGGCTGGAAATGTATGGTGCTTTTTTAAGTCTGAGGGAGGTATAGTCCTTTGTGAACTCTGTAATATGCAGCGAACAAAGAATTCATTGCAATGTAAGTTGCTACTCATTTTGGTTGGATGAGTAGCAATCACCCTAGCATTCCGAGCTCTATGGGAAACTACTTTTTCTTGATCAAGATCTCGCACTTCATACAATCTTCCTTTCACTTTATTTACTGGATTGAATTATGAGAAAATTACAATCAAAATTGAAATCTTATAGTTTAATTGTTTTTCTCCCTTCAACTGGTGTTAGTTTCCTTTAATTGGTTTAAGCGTCTTGCTCTTTTTTTATCAAGTAGTCTAAATGTTAGACAATTTTTACCTTTTCCAGCCACATTTTTCATTTTTTTGATCATTTTTGCTCCAAATCTGAAATTCAGAGGAATTGTTGGATTTGTAGATATCACTTGTTGAGATTGCACAATCCAGGTGCAATAGGGATAGTTGACAAAAGTTGAATCCATTTATACATTCAAAAATGCAATTTCAACAATGAACATTTGCAATTTGACCAAAAATTACAGAGCCAGAGTCCAGTGATGATAACCTAAAAAGTCCAAAGAATCTAACATTTATTCTACACTTTTTTACCATCTGTCAAAAGTGGAAGCTCCAAAATTATTTTAGCTTATATTTTATCTATCTATTTGTGTGTCTAGTTTCTTTGCTGGTATGATCAAGTTTTGGAGTTGATGAAAATGGATAATGTAGGAGTTTCTGGGTTGTTGCTTTCCTTAATTGAGTTGCTGGTTATTTTTCCCAGCTCACAAAAATGTGTGATTACAGCTGCAATGAGGGTTTTAAGTTGAATGTATGATCAGCTCACAAAAATGTGAGATTACAAATGCAATGAGGGTTTTAAGTTGAATGTATGATCAGCCCACAAAAATGTGAGATTTCAGCTGCAATGAGGGTTTGAAGTTGAATGTATGATGTTTATTCTTTTCAGATGAGGTTTTTTTTGCCTTTGTTGTCCATGCATAGTGACCTTGCTTGAAGTATGGTGGTGCTTGGTCTTGGAGTTGGCATCTGGGCATATGGGTTGTTATTAGTCTTTTGTTATTTAATATATCTATGAGGTTTAATTTGAAATCTTAATGCCAAGGAGTTTGAAACTGTTTATTATTTCAAACAAGCAAATAGTTTTAAAACTTTTGGGATAAACAATGATTCCTTTTGAAAATTCCAGTGGTTTGGAGCGTGAGAATGAGTTCACTTGAAATCTGTTTTCTTGTGGTATTGATGGCTGTGAATATGAATCAAAGTGATGAATGCTTTCGTCATCTGAAGATGTATAGGGATTTTTATTTCATTTTAATCAATATGGATGGATAAATGCATATCTCTACATTGCGCATGATGGCTTATAATGTGCAAATACCAATGTGTGCAGATATCTTCGATTTCTCCCCATATTTCTGATGTGCAAATACCAATGTTCGCAGATATCTTCGATTTCTCCTGATATTTTTTATTTCTCTCTAGTTTCTCAAGTTTTTGATTTTTCCAATGTTGTCATAATTCTTCAAGTCTAAGTTTCTTCTTGCCTAAAATAACCAGCTGTATAAGGGCTAACTAAAACGGCCTCGACTCGCCGGAATCCGGCAGAGCAATTCTCGCCAAAATTGCAATTTGTAGTGCTTAGATCGCAATTTCGGTGATCTGGGTAGTTTTAAAATTGGACAATTAGTTTAGAACAAGCAATCCCAATTGCTGAAATTACAAAAAATACGAAAATAACAATTTCCAGCAAGAATTTTAATGGGTCTTTATCCCAAAATCGCCGGAAAAGCGGGGCGTTTTGGTTGTCTTTTATCCTAAGCGGATATTTTCCCTGATATTTCCAATAAATTTCTTTGCCAACCCTTGCCGATATATTCCCCAAAACGATGTTTGCAACAATTACAATGGAGAATATGGAGTCTGGTGTGAGATATTTAATTTGCAAGTACTTTGCATAATACATGTATGCAATTAGTATTAAATGGAAAGAAAGGGAGATATTTCTTTGAGCTTCAGTTAAAAACTAGCATCTCTTTTTTCTCTTTCCTAGAAAACAGAAAATATACTCTTGTTGAATTACAGAAGACAGCATCAAAAGATTTATGATTGACTGCAAAACTCTGATTAGAGGAACATTATTCTTAGTGCTGCAATGTAGGAGGAGAAATGGTTTCGTTATGTAGTAGGAGAAATGGCTTCCTAATATCTGAAAAGCATTGTGCATTGTATTAATGAAAAATTTCCTTCATTATACGCATTTTGAAAACATAACTCACATGTAAAAGAAAGTCACACTGTGAACAAAGATAATTAATGCCATTTGATTGTTGGCAAATCAACAATAAGAAGAGAGATGGAGCTGGAGGAAGCATGGCGTTTTAGGATTTTTGAGAGCATTGGGAATAAGGAAGAGTTGGTAGACTCCACTAGACACCCTACGGAAGGTATACCAGTCTTCTGTAATGGAGTCAAAGAGGGGTTTAACAATGGTTTTAGCCCTAGTTTTAGTTCCTTAGGAAGGATAGTGGGGCATGCTTTGGCTAGTGTGAGTGTGCCACCTCGAACTTTGGAAAACTATGCAAGAGTGGGTGCCTCTGGAGGATTTGATAGGACTATCAGAAGGACGGGTCAAAGGTCACAAGGGAAAAATGGATATGGCATATCATTAATATTGAAGTGCCCTCTTCGGTGTTTGATCCATGGCAGGGATTTCGAGGGAGGAAAGGCCTCAGAGGCCGCCTTAGTTACAGAGAAGGGTTCTGAAGCTTCATTGCTCACAGAAGTAGTTTGTGGTTCTGTTAAGGTGCTGTTGCCAGTACTGGAGGAGGTTTTAGGGAGCGGTGAAGGAGTAGAATCTCTAGTTGGAATGTAAGGCATAAGTCCTCAAGCTAATGAAGCTAGCAAGAGTCTGAAATGTGTTAAGCTCTTGAAATTTAAATGTAAGCTGGTGCTAGGTGAGGTTATTACAATGGCACAGGTGGTACAGTTGTCATGCAAAACACTAACTAGGGGTTTCTGTGGTAGGTTCATATCTGAAAAGAATTTAGCTTATTGTGGAAGCCATTGGACTCCACTGTTAAGTTATTCCCCAGTTTTCCATTGGAATCCACTGTTAAGTCTTACCTTGGTGAAAGGTTAACTAGCTTTTCACTTCAAAACCAAGGTAGATGCGGGTCTAGTAGTTCAGTAAAAGTGGTTTTTGGGGTCTACCTGTTTATCCTTTAAAAAAATGGACGCTAGCATTTGACCCGAGTGGAACAAATCACAAAGCATCCAGTATGGGTTAAGATGCCAAGCCTTGCCCTGGAGCTTTCGTCTGTAGAAGCGCTTACGGCGATAGGAAATTATATTCAGAATCTTTTAGAGGTCGATGAACACTTTGAAATTCCTACTAGCCATTTGGTATCTCGTATATTGGTAGAGCTAGGCCTGCAAAATGGAATTACGAGCAAAATTGAAATAGAAATGGGAAATTGGGTTTATTATGCCGATAGGTGGCTCTCCCGTTGGAGCCACGGGGCTCTCCCACCGGAGCCACCGGGTTGCTTATGCTTGCCAGCCACAACCGCCAGAAAAACAGATAGAAAACGGACTCTCCCGCTTTGACCGCCCGCCGGAGCCACGGGCCTGCTGCCGCTCGCCAACCGCAACCGCCAAAAAAATAGACAGAAAATGCTATGTGATGTTCCTGCAATGAAAACGTTGAGTGTGATGTTTTTTAACATATCGAATTTCGTTCCGGACGCATGGTTCAGCCAGACGGTGCTTCCGGAAAGCGAAGGCTCGGTATTGGCAAGGTCGACCAATTGGCTACATAACTCATCGTTTGGGTTCGTTCTTTTCCTATGCTTGGGAATGGTGCTTTAGTACCCAAGAAAGACTTGTAAATTAATGCATGTCCTACTTGAGCCAGTATTAAAACAATTTGTTTTAAGAAATGAGTTTCAAAACCATGGTAAAGGGTTGAATATTTTTTGCCAATAAAGACTGGTAATCAACAATCAATTAGATCGTTGGGCATATGAATTGGCTTGGTTTGTGCAAAAATTAAGCAACACTCTATTTTGATTGTTGGGATCAAGTAAAGAGGGTGAACAAATTTGTAGGAAAGTTTCAATTTATGTGTGACGTGAATATGAATTTGTAGGAAATGTCAAATTTACTATTTGTGGTTGGGATATGAGATATAATAATTTCTTTTTTAAATCGTGTTTTATGTGGTATTGTCTAATTATTGCTTATCGACGTTCACCGGCCATAACGTAAGTTGTTGTGATAGTAGTAAAAGCTTAGACTATGTTGAAATTCCTTTCCGATATGAGATGACATGCTTATAGTCACTTGGTAAAGGACTGTTTACTAGAATTTCATGTAGTCATTTTTGGAGAAAATCTAGAAAAGGCAAAGGTCAATGGATGAGAAAGTGGTTCCTACCATTGTTGGAAAAGAAACAAGGCCTTCTAACTCTAAATACATGAAGGAAACAAGGTCTTCTAGCTCCAAACACATGAAGAAGTCTAGTGCAGTGAAGTCATGACACCCTACAATATCACACACAGAGTGGAATTTCTCCCAGTTGTTGTTGGAGTGAAGTCATGACACCCTACAATATCACACATTGAGTGGAATTTCTCCCAATTGTTGTTGGGCCTAGTATCTTGGAGGTATCTTTTTTAAGGAACAAGTTAGTGTGGACGAAGACAAAGCGGAACCAGTTCAACGCAAGGATCAACTCCTACAAAGCGACCAGGGAATAAGGAAAACAGTCATGTTGATCGTGTCAAAGGTCACAAGTTGAGTTAGTTGGAATTGGTCCACATTGTAATAATGAGTCGGTTAGGAAGTTAGTGGGTTAGTGAGAACGGGCAAGCTTAGTGCGCCCTAAGAATGGAATTTTGGGGTTAATGCTCGAAGTATAGTTTTGTGCTATGTAATAGAGATATCTGCTGTATATGTTGAAGACATTTTAGGAGAAGCCGAGTCGCTGATCTGCAGGTTATGTGTGTAGATCCATTGTATGACATGAATAAATTTGTAAGTTCTACCTGAAGTGCTTATTTGGCTGTGACTCTAATAAAATGCAAGCGTTTCCATGGTTTTTCCATGTAAAATCTGGTGTTGTCGTGTGTGTTGATGTATGATTTGATTTGTTGTGATATGTATTTCTTTCCTCTGTTAAACAATTAATTGAATGAATGATGGAAGTAATCGTATGAAGAATGGATGTGATATATTAATCAGATACAAGTTCTGAAGTTTGTTGTAGTTATGAGTCTGTCGAAGCTCTGGTTTGTCGATGCTCTGGTGGTGTAACATGGTAATGAATGTATTGTTTGGTGAAGATTCGAACTAAGCCATGATATATGTCGATGTGCTGATATGTCGATGTTTTGTAATGGGATTTAATAACGAATATGTTGCTCGATGAGTATTCCCCTTCTTTGTTGCATGAAGCCCGGTTCCTGCAATCCCCACAGATACTTTGGGTGAGACTTCATCTACTCTGCAGATGATGCCGGAAGGGTTGATTCCCTTTCGGGCCGGTGTCTATGGATTGTGGAGTTTGTTGGTGAATGATAAGAGTTGAACCCTTGTCGAAGTAAAAGTGCGCCAACAAATGGTTCCGTTGTTGAGACTGGGACTTTGAAGTGAAGGGGAATGTTGTGGCATCCGACTAAGCTAGAGATACAATATTGGGTAGACTTGCAACTAGAAGAATTTGCAAGGAAGCATAACACACACCCTCGACTGAATAATGAAGATTGGTTATATAAGTATGTTTTTACTGATATTCATGAAGTATTCTTTGGCGAGTTCCCGGTGATATTGCATGAATGGTTAGCAAGGTTGATTGAACAGAAGACAAATTTCCAAGGAGGTGAACCTGGGTATTGGACACCTGAGTTGATGCAGCAACAGAAGGGTGTGAAAAATAGAATCTCTCACGCAGTTTTTCTGGCTAGGTAGTGTGTTAGAGGGGTATATTATCGAATTCGTTGTTGACACTATCAAGTCATATAGTGCAACAGAACGTGAGTTCTTTGAAGGTCTGCGCGGTAAGTACCTCAAGTCGTTGTATTGTCGATCAAAAAGCTTCTTTTTGAAAAAGTTGTAATGCGAATGGAATCTGATGAGTAGAGTAATTGTGCGCGGTGGGAATGGGTATCGGATGGACAACAGTTTGGACGGAATTAATGAGATGAGTTGAGATGATAAGTGGAGACAAAATTGAATCAGATGAAGAGTGTGGATTTCTACGGAGTGGAAGACGGTTTCGGTCGAAAAAAAGGAGGAGAACTGCGACAGAAAAGAAGGGTTGCAATGCAACTGAAAGGAGAAACTACGAATTAGTGCCACAACTCGACGGGGATTCTAGTGGCAAAGAGGTTGACTACCAGTTCATTCCTGAGGAAGGAGAAGGCTTTGAAGGAGCGTTCCAGACCCGACGTTGTGACATACCCATGACCTTGCGTACATCGCCGGAGGTCGAGGTAAGACCTAATATTTCTTCGCATTTTATTCCATCTAGTCAGAGTAGTGGTAGCAATCCGAAGAGTGCTTCACCAAGTGGGAAGGCTCTGAGTAGTGGTCCATTAGTAATGAATCAATCAAATCCTCAGAGGTCCAGATTGGCCAGGGACAACAAGAAGTTACCTATTTTTAAGGGGAATGGATCAGAAGATCCAAAACAACAATGGTTTTTATGCAACGCTCTATGGAGTGTGAAACAAGTCCAAGACGACGTCAAGTTGGCACAGTTGATCACAACTTTCCGAGGTCATGCCTTAGAGTGTTTTATGAAGTTTTCTGAAGTCACTGGTAACCAGCCTGCGAAGACCTTGGATGAAGTCAAGGAGGGATTGAAGATCGAGTTTAAGAAGCCAAAATCTGAATCCCATTGTATTACATAATTGAAGGAGATCAAACAAGCATCGAATGAGTTTGTTTGGGACTTCGACCAACGATTCAAAATGTTGATGGCTCATACAAGATTCCCAATGAATTACTTACAACATAAGGAATTGTTTAACGTTGCATTGCTTCCCCACATCATAATTTCACTTATGCAACAGAGGATACCGACACAGACGGAGGCCTTGGAACTGACTATGAAGTTAGAAGCATCACCTATCGGAGAGACTGGTGTTGGTATGGCTCAAATCCAATCATAGTTAGAAAACATGTCTATTCAAATTTAGGATATTAAGAAGGGAAAAGAAAAGTGTGAAGATGTTTGGTGCACTAGATGTAAAGAAGATGGACATTCCAAAGACCAATGTACATCGTTTCATGACTACCTTAATGCTAGACATCCGAGTCCAATAAATCTTGTTGTATGGTGTCGAATTTGTTAGACCAAGGGACATTGACCTGAAGAATGCTACTTGCTGCAAAAGATGGTAAGTGCTCCTAGGAACTTATGGTACAAGTTCTGTAGCTCTGTTGGGCATGTTGAAAAGCACTGTCGAGCATACTAGTTTCTCACTGAACGGACTGCAGACATATTTCTTATGAAAAGAGAAGGTTCAACTAAAAGACCCGAAGCATAATTTAATCAACCTTGAGGGGGATTCAGAGGCCATGGACAAGGAGGATTTGGCTGAGGTAGAGGACAACTTATATGTTATAATTGTGGTACTCCTGGACATTATGCTAGAGATTGTCCCCATCCTGCTACATCTTGTATGCATTGCAGAGCGCTAGATCATACCATTGAAGACTGTCCACGAATTATAGCCAAGTGGCAAGTGAAGAATAATCATAATCAAAATCAAAATCAAAATCAAAATCAAAATGTGCAAAATATTTCAGCGGATCCGCAACTAGGTCATCCTACTGCCGTTGTTGTAACGAGAGGTGGTGCTGCAACAAGTGGAAATAAGAACAATAACAGCAATATAAGGGATCTAAGAGTCAGACTAGTAGCTCAGAAGCCCCCACAGTTTGATGTCCAGAAGGAGAAAAGTGTATTCTTTGAAACTTAGGATGAATTTCTGAAGGGTGCATTGACATCCTCCCTACCGCCTATCCGTGAAGAAGGACCTGTGTACGACATGCCACCTTGCTTCAACAAGTCTGCGCCAAAGAATTGCAAGATGAGGATGCTTTAAGAGAATTGCAAAAATTACTTGGCGAATCTGAGGAAGAAGTGCGATCCGAAAGGGTTGTTAATCATGTCCAGATAAGACATAAGATTGGCCGAGAACTGCGACTTAATGCACAAATTAGTGACTATGACATAGATTTTGTCATTTTAGATCTGGGTTCAGATGTAAACATCTCGACTAAGCAAACATGGGAGAACATGGGTAATCCGAAGTTAGTATGGTATACAACTACGACTGGCTAATCAACATAAAGTATTTACCATTTGGTCGAATGGTCGGGGTTCCTGTCAAAGTGGAAGGGTTGTTCACGTATGGTGACTTTGAAGTAGTAGATATTGTCGATGACACCAATCCATATCCTGCATTACTGGGAATCGACTGGGCCATTCAAAATCAGACTATTATAAATTTCAAAAAGAGAATTTTGACATTTGAAAATGAGGAGATTAGAGTTGTTGCACCACCGGATCCGTTAAAAGGGCAGAGATATGTAGAACCATTTAAAGGAGAATATGATACTCAATATCTTGATATTATCTATAATATATCATCAAAGCTCAATGATTATATTAATCCTACAACAGACGATACACTCAGCTGGCGAAGTGTAAGTTCATGTTCATCCGATTTTGGTGAAGCTCTTGAAAACTGACAAAATAGGCTACATGAAGTCTCTATGCGAAGATGCGCTCATGTAACAAAGTCCTTGCGATGGGTTGGAACAGAGGTATGCATTCTGTTAGTTTTTCAGAATTTAATTCATTCTGATCTAGGATCTTAACTGAAAGAACAACATGTACAGCATATCAAGCATAAGAGACAAGAGACAAGAGACACAAAACATTTCATTGGGGAAAACCAAGAAGGTGAAAAACCCCGCAACTTCCTAAGAGATAGAATAAGCATCAACACAAGGATCACCATGATCAAACCCAAGAGATAGACATCTTCAGCAACATGCTCCTCCTCCTCTTCTCTCACTAATGCGAAGTGAGTGAACAATAGAATGTGTAAAATGAGAGAGACACACTCTCTATTTATACACTAACTTGACTTGACCTTTACTCAACTAGGTCGGCCTCAACTTAACCACTTAACATAATGCTGACTGGGCCAACCCCCACTAGGGTGGTCTAATAACCCTTTGACCCACATGACTCATACAAGGCCGACTCCATCAAGGTGGTCTAATAACCCATCAAGTATAAGTTACAACACTTACAATATAACTGACGACACTTCCAATCAGAGGAATAATATATCTCCGTTGGGGATACAATAAAGTACAAATACAATATACAAGTGAATATCTTCCGAATTTACAAATACATCAACACTCCCTCTTAACTAGGAAGGTATTCTCTTGACACAAGTCATCAATACATATAGGCACAAGTCTTTAATTCTGGAGCTGGATCATCGTCACTGGATCATGGAGCATCATCATCATCATTGCTGTTGTACTTGTCATCTCGATCACTTGGCTATCTCTGAATTCTTTTCGTCATAGGGAGTTCTACAGAGCTAGCCCTTTTTCATGCTGGATGTAGGCCCACCACCTGCAGGTCTTCATCATCATTGGCCATACTGTGGAATCCTCAGGACTTATTACGTGCGTCACAAAACCTCGAAAGAGCATCCCAAGACTGATTACGAGCTTATTGCTCAATCTATCGGATCTCCCAGGGCAATATTATATGTGACCACCACAAAATCTCGAAAGAGTATCCCAAGACTGATTACGAGCACACAGCTCAACCTATCGGATCTCCCAGGATCTTATACATGCAACTGCACAACCTGTCCACGGCCACAGAGTATCATCTTGATACTCATGATCATACTGATCATGTCATCTCATCGTCCACGAAGCACATCCCAGATGCACATCACACAGCACTTACATTCATCGGCATGGGAAGACACACTTCAACCATCTGTGAAAGGCTCAGCACTTATATCTACGCCATGGGAAGACACACTTCAACCATGCGAGAATGGCATCGCACATATATCCATAGCCATGGGAAGACACACTTCAACCATGCTAGGAATGGCACAACACTTATATCGCAACCATGGGAAGACACACTTCAACCATGCTCGAATGGCACAACAATTATATCACAACCATGGGAAGACACACTTCAACCATGCTTGAATGGCACAGCTCTTACATCAACGACCATGGGAAGACACACTTCAACCATGTCGGAATGGCCCCAACCCTTATATCTGCACCATGGGAGGACACACCTACCACCATATGAGAATGGCTCATGTGCATCTGTGTCTTCAGAACTCATCACACATGATCCAACTGATCATGCAATGCATCCACCTGATACATATCATCACATATGATCATCCCGATCATCATCATAGCATCGTCCTGATGCATATCATCCAGAGCATCATCCTGATACTCATCACACATGATCATCCTGATCATCATCATTGCATCGTCCTGATGCATATCATCCAGAACATCGTCCTGATACTCATCACACATGATCATCCTGATCATCGTCACTTCATCGTCCTGATGCATGTCATCATACACGATCCAATTGATCATACAAAGCATCCAATTGATGCATATCCAAAGCAGTAACTGGAGCATCGTCCTGATGCTCATCACACAACGCTTACATCCACAGCCATGGGAAGGATCCTCCTCTCACCATGCTTGGAATGGCTCCTGCAAATGTATCCATCACTTCTTCCTCAAAGTATCTTCAATCTGAAGAATACCAAGCCTCTCTCTAAAGTACTCAAACTTCACTCTGGCTAGTGTTTCGTCAACACATCCGCAACCTGCTCATCCGTCGCAATATATAGGAACTTCATTGCTCCTCTCTGCACCATATCCCTATTATAGTGATATTTGATCTCAATGTGCTTCGACCTGTCGTGGAACACCGGGTTCTTAGACAGCTTCACACAACTCTGGTTGTCACAAAAGATACCAGTAGCTTCCAACGAGAGATCAAATAACTCAGACAGTAGCTTCCGGAGCCATACTGCCTCACAACTAGCCGAACAAGCTGCAACATACTCTGCTTCGGCTGTACTCAGTGCTACGCATGATTGCTTCCTGCTAAAACAAGAGATCACACCTGATCCCATACTGAAGCAGCACCCATAAGTGCTCTTCCTATCTGCAGCATTGTCTGCCCAATCTGAATCAACATAACCCTGCAGGTTAAACTTTTGATTCGCATCATACTTGAGCCCATAATCAATTGTACCCTTCAGGTACCTCAGTGTGCTTTACAGCAACCAGGTGAACACCTCTGGGATCCGTCAGGAACTGGCTCAATGTGTTCACTGCAGAGCAAATATCTCGTCTCGTGTTCGTCAGGTACATCAAGGACCCAATCATCTGACGATACAAAGTGCATCAACGGGATCAGATGAAGCATCACACAAAATCTTCAGGTTCGATGCCATAGGTGGCCTTGTAGTTCATCATCCCGAACCTCTTCGGGATCTCTACTGCATACTTTCCTTGTCCAAGGAAGATTCCATTTGCACTCTGCCACACCTCAATGCCTAGAAGGTAGTGCATCATCCCAAGTCCTTCATCTCGAACTCGGCAGCAAGCTTGATGTTGTAGATCCACTTGGAAGACACAACAAACTTCCCTTCTTGTCTCGGGACCACATCCCAGACATCATTCTTCATGATCGACAGATACTCCTCGATCATGGCATTCTTCCATCACTGCATCCCGAATCCTGGGAACTTCAGATTCTTCAATAGATAGTTTTTATTTGATCTTCATTGTTGGAACTAATGTTGTAGTCCTTTTTGTAGGTGATGGTACACGGTCTTTCCTACAAGACAAGTCCAATTGCATGATTAGAAACTTCTCATAGTTTTTCAAAAACACAAAGACATATGTCATACAGTCATGCAATTATCTTGGCCAATGTTTCAATACAACATTTATTCATATTTCGTAACTTTCTAGATGTCTTCCATCTCTACCAGAACATTGTTAAGAGTGTGCACAACTCCCAACATGTCAGCAAAGAGGTTTCATTCTAGATAAGTAGCAATGGAATTTTGTACAATACCATAGGCCACTTACCCATTATTTGCATATTTAGTAGTTATATTGTTCATTAATGCAAATTTTCTAATATGCATGATACATATCCTAAATCTATGAACATAAATATGTATATGAATGGACAACATCATTTAAGTAATCATGTATACAGGAATTGACAATTCAAATACTTATCTTTGTTTGGTTGTAGGGTGGACTCCTTGATCTTTGCTTCTTTGCAGGAACTTTTGGAGTGTACTCCCTCTTGATCTTTGCTACCTGGATTACCTGTCCTTGAACTTATATCCATCCTGGACCACTATGCATGCTTAAGTGTGCACTAGTGTCATCCTCAAGATCTCGTACACAATCATACACCTATTAGTATGATCTCAATACTATCAAAACATTATGTTCCTAAAATATGTATGGTCATGATCATAGGTAATAAGCGTTAGTATTCAAGGTTTCAGGCAAGACTTATTTTACTCATGCATATTCTTATTTGACCATAGGACTCTTCTGGTTAGTCATATCACCAATCAAAGTAAGAAATATAATATGCATAAACCCTTGATTACTAAAACTTCTAACTTCAAGAATAAACATTATCATTTATACAAAAGTATAATATCCTAACACAAGGTAGGATTCTAATCTTTATATAGGAAAAAATACCTAGTTATCATGTTTGCTAGTTATGTCTAACATACCCAAACAATGTCTTCTTGTTCTCTTTAATGACTTGTGCTTAGTAACCTGCACAACTCATAAGTTAACCATTGTAGAACCAAACTATACGTACCTTGTAAGTGGAGCTTCTATGTGATCCATGAGTCTTTGTTTTCATGTCACCATGGTCATATGTTCTTGATCTAGAACTTGATTTGTACCTTTCATGTTAGCGGACAACATCAACCTCATACAACACCACAGTGCATTAGTACAATCATAAGTGTCATAACCCTAATCAATGAATGTCTTCTATCATTTACATGCATTCATTCTTTTACTAGGGTGATGAGACAAGTCTAAGATTAATCAAGATTGTACTAACCTTAATAATATGAAGACAAACATATCATAACTTAATCATGAACAAATTTCAAAACATACCTGTATCTCTTCAAGTCATACATGTCGGGATTGCTTGTAGCCTTCTCATGTAAAGCCTCAGCCTCATATCCCTTTGGAACTAGAACTTCTTCACTTATGTAGGTGAACAAATCATCTTCTTCTAGGATTAACCCAATCCACTTTGATTTGTTGAGACTCGATCTCGAGCTAGATTAGGGTTTGTCAGAGAAACCCTAAAAATTCAAACTTCTGAATGGATGGAAAGATGTGGCTTGCTGACCTGATCAAGCTAGTATACTTCAATTTTGAAAACTGCAAAATTTGACCCTTCAAAATTGCCTTTGAAACTTCCGAATTCACTGGACAGGATCCCGAACTAGGGTTTGATAAAGCTCGGTCTTCTGCCCATCCAAAAGGTTCGATCTTGTGTTATAAACTTCGATTTTTCTAAGGAGCTTCCAGCCGTGGTCACAAATTTCAAAAATTCCAACTTTTGCAAAAGCCCTAATTTTCCATCTTTCCGATCAAAATCCCGAACTAGGGTTTGATCAAGCTCAGCCTTCTGCCCAACCAAAAAATTCGATCTTGGTCTCTAAATTTCAATTTTGATGAGGATCATCGAGCCGTGGTCTCCGATTCCAAGAATTTCAACTTTCTCTGAAACCCTAATTTCCCACAGCAGTGACGATTCAAGAATGAAGGTGCTCAAAATCCAAATCTGTTTTGACAGAAATATGCACTTGATTGTTTCTGATGTAACACCAAAATTACGAATCCACAGGGTCTGAAACTTTGTCCTGTGGTAGCTTGATCTGTCATCTTTCCAACCCCATAGGTCTGACCTCAATTGGATTCTCTGAGAGAGAGTTATTCCAAGTGTCGCAACGTGACGTGTTTATGGGATAAAACAGGAGAGTGAACTTGTACGGCGTGCCACGTGTCACTGGTTCAGTTTCTGCTTATGAAAAACTTACCTGTGAAAGTATAGTTTGTGCCCTACCTGCCACTTTTTACGAAATTTCATTTGGAGCTTCATAGCCCAGTTGTGACCTTTTTTCCTAGTTCACCTGTTTATGACTGAGATCTGGAAGAGGCAGAAACCCTAGATTGCACTGATCAAAAATCACAAAGTACAACGAATTATAATTTGTGCTTTGGACACAAGGTACATGGGGATGTTATCTACGACCTGTAAAGGTTTCAGATGCTGAAACTTCGCCAAAATGTATTTATAGTGAAAGTGCTACGATGACTGGTTTTTTTCTATATCAAGCCCTAGCTTCCGATTTGTCGCAAGTGCAACAAGTCTCATAAATGCCATAGCATGCCTTCCTTCAGGCTAGCTCTGATTCCATGTTAATTTTTTAGAATTTAATTCATTATGATCTAGGATCTTAACCGAGAAGGTGAAAAACCTCGCAACTTCCTCAAAGATAGAATAAGCATCAATACAAGGATCACCATGATCAAACCGAAGAGATAGACATCTTTAGAAACATGCTCCTCCTCCACTTGTGCGCATCCTCCTCTTCTCTCACTAATGCGAAGGAGTGAACAATAGAATGTGTAAAATGAGAGAGACACACTCTCTATTTATACACTAACTTGACTTGACCTTCACTCAACTAGGTCGGCCTCAACTTAACCACTTAACATAATGCTGACTGGGCCGACCCCCACTAGGGTCGTCTAATAACCCTTTGAACCACATGACTCATACAGGGCCGACCCCATCAAGGTGGTTTAATAACCCATCAAGTATAAGTTACAACACTTACAATATAACTGACGACACTTCCAATCGGAGGAATAATACATCTCTATTGGGGATACAATAAAGTACAAATACAATATACAAGTGAATATTTTCCGAAGTTACAAATACATCAACACGTTCTTCCTACTTATGAGGGGTTTCCTAATTTGGGTCAATTTATTGATGAATTTGAAACTCAACTCCCTGAACAACAACACTTATTAGCCCTAGACGTTGCCTTGAAAGAAACACCAATGAGATGGTGTGATACACATAAACACTCTATAATTGGTTGGTCACAGTGCATAATATACTTAGAAATTCGGTTCGGGGAAGGAATCTTGTACATTGGAGAGAAATATACATGACTTACTAGTCCTGCTGATCATTTGACTACTTATAGCACAACTTGGCAAAGTATACCCAAGCAATAGTGGGTCTACATGTTCATCCATACCCTTGATACTATTGTGAGAAATTAGTATACGTCGTTGGAGCTGCGACAATAAACTGTATATTGAGATTGTTTGGTTGCAAGATTTAAACACAACTTTAACTATGAGGATGAAAGACCCATAATAAATGCGGCTCTACAAAGTATTAAGGCTAAAATTTTCGAAATAATCCTAGGATTAGCATTTAACTTACCACAATGGACTGCGATAGTGGAGAAAATGATGGAATGCTATAACATCAGTGGTGGACCAAAAGATGACAACCCGAGAGATATCCATATTCCTCAAAGTGAAGGTATTCGTGACATGAAAGGACCTGACATATCATTAGATAAGTTTCTACACCCATTGAAGATCAAAAAGTTAAATATCAGCTCTCCTGAAAATTCAAAGTTTGCAAACATAGGTGATTACTGGGATGATGAAACTGTGGGAAAACTTATTGACTTATTACACGAGTTCCAAGATCTGTTTCCAACTAAATTTTAAGAGATGAAAGGTATAGCTGGTGATCTAGGTGAAATGTGTTGATGTAATTGTAACTTCAGAATGTATTTCACCTATGTATATTGTATTCCTATAGAGATGTTATTATTCCTTTATACGAAAGTGTTTGTATTCATATAGAGATGTTATTATTCCTCTATACGAAAGTGTCGTCATTTATATTGTAAGTGTCGTAACTTATATTTGATGGGTTATTAGACCACCTTGATGGGGTCGGCCCTGTATAAGTCATGTGGGTCAAAGGGTTATTAGACCACCCTATTAGGGGTCGGCCCTGTCAGCATTTATGTTATGTGGTTAAGTTGAGGCTGACCTAGTAAAGGTTATTAGGCAAGTCAAGTCAAGTATAAATAGAGTGCGGGAGGCACTCTATTTGATCATTCACTTTCTCACTCATACTCTCATTGGAGAGTGGCGCACTTGTGGAGGAGGAGAAGCTGTTGCTAGGAAGACTATTTCTTGTACTTTGGTTGTATCATTGCTCTATCTATCTCTGAGGAAGTTGCAGGGTTTTTCACCTTCTTGGTTTTCCCCGGTGAAACTCTGTGTCTCTTGTGTGCTTGCATTATTGTGTCCATGTTTAATATGTTGTAGATATGCTATACATGTTATTCTCTCAGTTAAGATCCTAGATCATATTGAAATTTCTGAAAAACTAACATGGTATTAGAGCTAGCCTGAAAGAAGGCATGGTATGGCATTTATGACACTTGTTGCATTTGCGAAGCTAGGGCTTGATATAGCAAAAATAAGTCATTGTAGAACTTTCGCTATAAATACATTTCAACGAGGTTTCAGGATCTGAAAATATTATAGGTCGAAGATAATATCCCCATGTACCTTGTGTCTAAAGGACAACCTCTAATTCGTTGTACTTTGTGATTTATGACCTGTACAATATAATGTTTCTGCCTCTTCCAGATCTGAGTCATAAACAGGTGACCTAGGCAAAAAGGTCATAACTTGGGATAGGTAGCTCCAAATGAAATTTAGTAAAAAGTGACAGGTAGGGCATGGACTGTACTTTCTCATGTAAGTTTTTTAGGGGCCGAAACTGAACCAGTGACATGTGGCATGCCGTATAAGTTCGCTCTCATGTTTTATCTCATAATTAGGTCACGTTGCGACACTTGGAATAAATCTCTCTTAGAGAATCCAATTGAGGTCAAACCTATGGGGTTGGAAAGATAATAGGTCAGGCTACTATAGGATGAATTTTTAGACCCCGTAGATCTAAAATTTCGGAGTTACACCAGAAATAATCAGGTGCATATTTTTGTCAAAACAGAAGTGAATTTTGAGCACCTTCATTCATGGTTTCGGGAATTTAGGGTTTCAAAGAATATTGGAATTTTTGTATCGGAGACCATGGCTGAATGCTCCTCATCAAAATTGAAATTTAGAGACCAAGATCGAATTTTTTGGTTGGGCAGAAGGCTGGGCTTAATCAAACCCTAGTTCGGGATTTTGATCGAAAAGGTGGAAAATTAAGGCTTCTGCAAAAGTTGGAATTTCTGAAGTTTGTGAACACGACTGGAAGCTCCTCAGAAAAATTGAATTTTAGAGCTTTGGATCGAACCTTTTGGTTGGGCAGAAGGGTGGGCTTTATAAAACCCTAGTTCGGGATCCTGTCTAGAAGATCCAGAAGTTTCAAAGGCAATTTTGAGGGGTGAAACTTTGCAGTTTTCAAATTTTGAGTATACCAGCTTGATCAACTCATCAAAGCGCATCTTTCTATCCTTTCATAAGTTTGAAATTCAAAGTTTGAATTTTTAGGGTTTCTCTGACAAACCCTAATCCAGCTCCAGATCTAGTTTCTGCAAATCAAGTGGATTGGGTTAATCCTAGAAGAGAATGGATTGGTCACCTGCATAAGTGAAGAAGTTCTTGTTTCAGAGGGAGATGAGGCTAAGGCCTTACATGAGAAGATTACAAGCGATCTCGACAGGTATGACTTATCCAGGTATGTTTCGAGATCTGTTCATGATTAAATTTATGGTATGTTTGTCTTCATTAAGGTTATTACAATCTTGATTAACTTTAGACTTGTCGTATCACCTTAATAAAATTATGAATGCAGATATTCATTGATTAGGGTTTTGACACTTATGATTGTACTAATGCATTGTGGTGTTGTATGAGGTTGATGTTGTCTACTAACATGAAAGGTACATCAAGAAAGACAAATCATGTTCTAGTTCAAGAACATATGACCATGTTGACATGAAGACAAAGATTCATCCATTGTCATGGATCACATAGAAGATCTACTTACTAGGTATGTATAACTTGGTTCTATAATGATTAACCTATGAGATATGCAGGTTACTAGCACAAGTCATTGAAGAGAACAATAAGACATTGCTAGACATAACTAGCAAATATGATAACCATGTATGTTTTTCCTATATCAAGTTAGAATCCTACCTTGTGTTAGGATCTTATACTATTGTATGGTTGATAATGATTATTCATGAAGTTAGAAATATAAGTATTCAAGGGTTTATGCATATTATGTCTCTTACCTTGATTGATGATATGACTAACCAGAAAAGTCCTTTGGTCAAATAAGAATATGCATGATTAAAAGAAGTATTCCCTGAAACCTTGAATACTAATGTTTATTATCTGTGTTTGAAATGATCATGACTATACATGTTTAAGATTATTGTGTTTTGACAATATTGAGATTATACTAATGAATGTATGTATGAGACCTCAAGGATAACACAATGATGATACTAGTAAGTATGCATAAGTGATCGAAGATGGATATAAGTTCAAGGACAAGTAATCCAGGAAGCAAAGATCAAGAGGGAGCACATTCCAATAGTTCCTGCAAGGAAGCAAATATTGAGAGGGAGTCCACCCTACAAACCAAACAAAGATAAGTATTTGAATTGTCATTTCTTGCATATTTGTTTGTTTAAATAATATTGTTCAATGATGTAGATGCTTATGTTCCTAGACTTAGGGTGTGTATTATGCATATTAAAATAATTGCATTAATGAACAGTATTCTACTAGTATGCATACTACTAATATGCACGTGATGGATAAATGGCCTATGGCACTGTACAACATTCCATTGCTACTTATCTAGAATGAAACCTCTTTGTTGACATGTTGGGAGTTGTGCACACTCTTAACAATGTTCTGGTAGAGATTGGAAGGCATCTAGAGAGTTACGGGATATGGATAAATGTTGTATTGAAGCATTGGCTAAGATAATTGCATGACTGTATGACATATTTATTTATGTGTAAGAATTTGTTCTGAAAACTATGAGATGTTTTCTAATCATGCAATTTAACTTGTTTTGTAGGAAAGATCGTATACCATCACCTACAAAATAAGGACTACAATATTTGTTCAACAACAAAGTTATCTATTGAAGATATTGAAGTTCCCAGGATTCGGGAAGAATGCCATGATCGAGGACTACCAGTCGATCATGAAGAATGATGTTTGGGATGTAGTCCCAAGACTTTAAGGGAAGTCTGTTGTGACTTCCAAGTGGATCTATAAGATCAAGCATGCTACAGTTGGTAGCATAGAGAAATACAAAGTGAGATTTGTAGCTCGTGGCTTCTCCCAGAAAGAGAGGATAGACTATGAAGAGTCTTTTGCTTCTGTATCCAGATACACTTCCATCAGATCAGTACTTTCTCTGGCTGCAGCGATGAAATGGAAGATACACCAGATGGATGTCAAGATAACTTTCTTGAATGGTGTAGTCGAGGAGGAAGTGTATGTGGAGCAGCCACTCGGGTTTAAGACACATGACCGAGAGTCACATGTGTGCAAACTGAAGAAAGGCCTGTATGGTTTGAAATAGGCACCCACGACTTGGTATGGCAGGATAGATGGCTTCCTATCTAGTTTGGGCTTTACCAAGAGTAAAGCGGATTCCAACCTTTACTACAAGTTTGAGGAAAGAAATCCAGTGACACTACTATTTGTATGTGGATGACCTGTTTGTAACATGTGAGGATAGATTGATTGCCAATGCCAAGAGGAAGCTTGCTGCCGAGTTCGAGATGAAGGACTTGGGGATGATGCACTATTTCCTAGGCATGGAGGTGTGGCAGAGTGCAGATGGAGTCTTCCTTGGACAAGGGAAGTATGCAGTAGAGATCCTGAAGAGGTTCGGAATGATGGACTGCAAGGCCATGGCCACACCTATGGCATCAAACCTAAAGCTTCTGTGTGATGCTTCATTTGAGTTGGTTGATGTCACGGTGTATCATCAGATGATTGGGTCCTTAATGTACCTGACGAACACAAGACTAGATATTTGTTTTGCGGTGAACACATTGAGCCAGTTCCTGACGGATCTGAGAGGTGTTCCCCTGGTTTTTGTAAAGCATACTCTGAGGTACCAGTAGGGTACGGTTGATTATGGGCTCAAGTATGATGCGAATCAAAAGTTTAACCTGCAGGGTTTGTTGATTCAGATTGGACAGGCAGTGTTGCAGATAGGAAGAGCACTTCTGGGTGCTGCTTCAGTATGGGATCAGGTGTGATCTCTTGGTTTAGTAGGAAGTAGTCCTGTGTAGCACTGAGTACAGCCGAAGCAGAGTATGTCGCAGCATGTTCAGCTAGTTGTGAGGCAGTATGGATCCGAAAGCTACTGTCTGAGTTATTTGATCTCCTGCTGGAGGCTACTGGTATCTTTTGTGACAACCATAGTTGTGTGAAGCTGTCTGAGAACCCGGTGTTCCATGACAGGTCGAAACACATTGAGATCAAATATCACTATATCAGGGATATGGTGCAGAGAGGAGCAGTGAAGCTCCTGTATGTTGAGACGGATGAGCAGGTTGCAGATGTGTTGATGAAACAACTAGCCAGAGTGAAGTTTGAATACTTCAGAGAGAGGTTTGGTGTTCTTCAGATTAACGGCACTTCGAGGAAGAAGTGATGGACACATTTGCTGGAATCCATTCCAAGCATGGTGAGAGGAGGATCCTTCCCATGGCTGTGGATGTAAGCGTTGGATAATGAGCATCAAAACGATGCTCTAGTTACTGCTATGTATATGCATCATGTTGGATGCTTGTTATGATCAGTTGGATCATGTATATGTATATGCATCATGCTGGATGCTTGTTATGATCAGTTGGATCATGTATACGTATATGCATCATGTTGGATGCTTGGTATGATCAGGTGGATTATTTATTTGTGTATGTATCAGTTGGATACATTGTATGATTAGGTGTATCATGTATGATGATATGTATCAGGTAGATACATGGTATGCATCAGGTGGATGCATTGTATGATCAGGATGATCATGGATGACGAGCTTCAGGATGTTGCTCCAGATGATATGCATCAGGATGATGCTATGATGATGATCAAGATGATCATGCGATGATGACATGCATTAGGACAATGTAGTGATAATGATCATGATGATCATGCACATCAGGATGATGTATGGTGAGTATCAGGTTGATACTCTGTGGCCATGGATAGGTTGTGCAGATGAGCATGTAAGTTGACCTAGGAAATCCAACAGGTAGAGCTGTGTGCTCGTAACAGTCTGGGATGCTCTTTCGAGGCATTGCTTTGGGAGGACATATAATAGCGCCCTGGGAGATCCGATAGGTAGAGCTGTGTGCTCGTAACATCCTGGGATGCTCTTTCAAGGTTTTGTCCTATGGCATGTAATGTGTCCTTGGGAGATCCGACAGGTAGAGCTGTGTGCTCGTAACAGCTTGGGATGCTCTTGCAAGGTTTTTCCATGACCACATGTAATGTGTCCTTGGGAGATCTGGCAGGTAGAGCTGTGTGCTCGTAACAGCCTGAGATGCTCTTGCAAGGTTTTGTGGTGGGGTCACATGTAATATGCTCTTGGGAGATCCGACAGGCAGAGGTGTGTGCTCGTAACAGCCTGGGATGCTACAGCCAGGTTTTGTGGCGCACGTAATAAGTCCTGAGGATTCCATAGTATGGCCAGTGATGATGAAGACCTACATGTAGTGGGCGTACATCCAGTATGAAAAAGGACTGGCTCTATAGAACTTCCTATGACGAGTAGATTGGATATTGATTGAGATAGCAGCAGTAGTGACGATGATCCAGTGACGATGATCCAGAGAAGAAGACTTGTGCTAGAAGACCTGTGTTGAGAAATACCTTCCTATTTAAGAGGGAGTGTTGATGTAATTGTAACTTCGGAATGTATTTCATTTGTATTCTTATAGAGATGTTATTATTCCTCTATACGGAAGTGTTGTCATTTATATTGTAAGTGTCGTAACTTATACTTGATGGGTTATTTAGACCACCTTGATGGGGTCGGCCCTGTATAATTCATGTGGTTCAAAGGGTTATTAGACCACCCTATTGGGGGTCGGCCCTGTCAACATTATGTTATGTGGTTAAGTTGAGGCCGACCTAGTAAAGGTTATTAGGAAAGTCAAGTCAAGTATAAATAGAGTGCGGGAGGCACTCTATTTGATCATTCACTTTCTCACTCATACTCTCATTGGAGAGTGGCGCACTTGTGGAGGAGGAGAAGCTGCTGCTAGGAAGACTATCTCTTGTACTTATGTTGTATCATTGCTCTATCTATCTCTGAGGAAGTTGCGGGGTTTTTCACCTTCTTGGTTTTTCCTGGTGAAACTCTGTGTCTCTTGTGTGCTTGCATTATTGTGTCCATGTTTGATATGTTGTAGATATGTTGTACATGTTATTCTCTTAGTTAAGATCCTAGATCAGATTGAAATTTCTGAAAAACTAACAAAATGAAGATTCCCCTGAAACCTAGTGCTAAACCTGTAAAGCAGCGACCGTACTGACTGAATCCACGGTATGAGGAGAAGGTTAGAGCAGAGCTAAACCGGTAATGTTGGATGCAGGAATTATCGAACCGATCGAAGAATCATAATGGATTAGTCCTATGGTCATCCAAGACAAGAAGACTGGAGAGATCAGGATTTTTGTCGACTTGCGGAAGTTGAATGACGCATGTCTACATGATCCTTTGCCCACCCCTTTTATGGATGAAGTGTTGGAAAGTGTCGGCGGATAGGAGGCTTACTCTTTTACAGACGGCTTCACTGGATATCATCAGGTTAAAATCACTAAGGAGGATCATCATAAAACCACTTTTGTGATAGATGTTAATGTAATTGTAGCTTCGGAAGATATTCACTTGTATTTTATATTGTTAATATTATTGTATTTTATTTGTACCTCCAACGGAGATGTTTATTCCTCCAGTCGGAGATGTCATTATTACATTTGGTAATGTAAATTCATTGAGGTAAATCATCCATTGTATGTCGAGGCAATAGTTCCCCCTAGAGTCAATTAGTTTAGGGTCATTGAGTCCCCTAGAGAAGTCAGCCCAGTCAGGTATAGTTGGGGCCGACCTAGTAAGTGAAAAGGTCAAGTGAAAGATAAAGTATAAATAGAGAGTGGAGCTCTCTCATTTAAAAACACACTCACTCACAAGTTCGCATTAGTGAGAAAGAGGACACGTTCACATAGGGGAAAAAAAGAGAAGCTGTAGAAGACCATCTTTGTTTTGGCATTTTACCTTTGTGATATTGTATTGGTGACGATTCTATCTTTGAGGAAGTTGCAGGGTTTTCTCCTTTATGGTTTCCCCAAGGAAAATATTTGTGTCTATTGTGTTATGCTGTGCATGTTATTCTTTCAGTTAAGATCCTAGATAATATTGATTAAAAGTAGAAAATCTAACAATAGAATGGGGTTGTTTTCAGTATACGGTAATGCTCTTTGGCCTTAAAAATGCTCCCGCTATTTTTTCAAGAATAGTTGTCGCTGCCTTCAAGGAGTTTATTCATAAGTTCCTATAAGTATATTTTGAGGATTGAACTGTCTATGGATTAATATTGAATCATATTGAAAATTTGAGGCTCATGTTAGAATAGTGTCGCCAATATAAAAAATCTTTGAATTTGAAGAAATGTATATTCTGTTCTCCATTTGGTATACTGTTAGGCCATGTTGTATGTAAGCAAGGTATGCTGGTCAATCTAGCAAGGATTGCTATCATTGTTGGCCTCCCTCCACCTACTTCAGTTCGAAAATTGATGACAACTTTGGGCCATACAGGATATTGCAGGAGGTTTTGTTATCACACAACTTGTAGTTGCCCCTAGTGGTATCCCATCTGGGACGGTAGAGGAGGCAGGCAACTAAAGAGGTGACCTAAGAGATGCCACGGTTCCCAATGCAAGGTGGGAGTCACGTTAACCGAGGCACTCTTCGCTTTAGGTCAGGGTGTATCAAGACCTAGGGGGAGACCCTATAACCAATCACAGTGAATTGGACCCAAACAAAGGTTTCTAAGGGTAAGTAAATGAAGAGTTACGGAAACCAATGCAAGGCTAAGTGGACCTAGAAGTTGAGGTATGGTTGAAGGTGGTGTGAGAGATTGTTAATATTTCAACCTACGTATGGTTTAGGCCACATGATTGGGGATGATGACAAGATGTAGTACCATATGTTTACACAAGTGGGTCCTATTTTCTTGGGATGTGTGAAATGGCTTTAAGTGGGCCCACAAGGTGAAGCTAGGGATGAAATTGGTACTAGATGTTTTGTTATTAGTGGATCTATAGATCTAAGTTGATTTTAAGAGTACCCATGTACTAGATCTAGGGTTTGACACAAATCCCAAGGAGTGCGACTTGCTTTGAGGAGGACTAGTGCCTTGTTAAATGGGCTAATGGGGTCAACAAGTATGTCAAAATGTAGATCGGGACACCTAGAAGCCAAGTCAAGTGGGCTAAATGAGATCTAATGATTGGATCTTGCTAAATCTAGGTTTTTCAAGAAATAACCCTAAGTGGACCACAATCCCTTGAAACAAGGAATGCTACCCCCAAGGCGGATCGTCAAAAAATGATACCCTAGACCTAGGTTTCAAGGTATGGTCTTTCCAAATCTCCAAAAATCTCAACCACCCACTTCCTCGAAGTGGGTAAACTCACCTTCCCAAGGGAGTGCGACTTGCTCAAGGAGGGCTAAAAGATGGGTTTGGTGGACCAAATCAAGTCCAATGGCCACCAAACTATAGATCCAAGTGGCTAGTACCCTGATCTATGTAGATCCTGAAAATCAAGTCAATCCAAGGGCTGGATCTTAGTAGATCTGAGTTTTGAGGTGCCAAGAAATTCAAAAGGGGGTTTTAACCCCTTAAAACATGGAATGATGTCCACAAGGTAGAATTCACCAAAGTAAGAATCTGGGGGTAGGTTATCAAGTGTCTAGATTGCAAATCAAGTGGGATCTCACCTACCCATGTGCTAGATCTAACCAAACAAGCCTCTCACTAGGAAGTGCGATTTGGGTTCAAGAGGGCTTTCTGCATTGAAAAGTGTGTCAATTCTAAGCCAATCACCACCAAACTATAGATCCAACTAGGGGTGGATGCTATAGAGGTGGGTTTTCAAGATCTTCTCAAAAGCAAGGCTAGATCTAAGTAGATTTAAGAAATACCAAATTGGGGTTTAATGAATTAGGGTTTTATGACCAATGAAGATAGAATGGATGAAAGAGGCACATACCTTGTAGATCTTACCTCAATTGCTTGTGGCCACCTTGCAAATTGATAGCATTCTCCTATGTGTATATTCAAGAGTGAGATCCAAGAGCTCCAACCAAAACGTCCTCCTCCAAGATAGCCAAATCGTCCTCATCCTACAAGACAAGATCAAAGAAACAAGTCAAGCAAGATGATTATGAAAATGGTAGAAAGATGTAATAGAAAGCATCAACTATGTCACAAAGATACAATAATGATACTCCCTGTCACAAGATCAACCCACGAGAGAATATGTGTATCCCTCCAACAATAACCCTCAAGAAGTCGCCCTCCTCTCCACCAATTCGACTTTCCTGTAAAAAGATTAGTAGAAGCACCAAAATCCACAATGATACATAGAAGAGATACTGTATATTCAATATGCAAGAGAATCCACAATACAAGAGAGATGTGCTCCACAAGAAATCTTCTATTCCAATATTCCAGAGCTCTAAAGGTGAGCTTTACAATGGGGGGTCTCGTCCTTATATAGGATAATAAAGACCAAAACCCTATACCACTCTACAATACTACATCAAATGAGTGGTTGAGATTAAAAGATCTCATCATACAATCAATGGCTAAGATGAACCATAACAATATATCACATGGATCACCCAATATAATAATAGCGCCCCCACTAAATGGTACAAAAAGGGGGTGACGTCATCCACTAGAGGGGTAAAAGTACAATGATCCACCTCATGATGACTAGGATATGACAAAATAAGCACATGATGGGGCTAGGAGGCATCAATCCTTACTAGCTCATCCCCAAGGCACAATAAGATAATAAAATATGTCCAAGATAATATAAATGACCAAAACTGTCCTCCAAATCCATGACAATCAAGCAGTAAATGACCTCCTGTGATGAATGTGGGCATACCCACATGGTGAAAACTGACTAGAAGATAGTGAGATCACCCTGGAAGACCTCTATGAAGACCAAATGCCAAAACCTTGCCTCAATTTCCCAAATCGATTTCCTCAGTGACCACTTTATCCCATTTTTTAACTGCTTCGGTAACTGTGAAAGTGCCAAAACTGCCTCCTAGGGCACCTGCGCTGTCCATCTGAGCCCACCAGGCTCTCCAGAAGGGGGGGTAAATGGTAAAAACAAGTGGCTGGACCACCCCCTTCATCATCAACGCCCTAGGTGAACTGGCCTCTCAGGGCCCCTGCTGCTCATGCTGGGAAATTAGCCCCAAATCTGGTCAACAAGTGTAAAACTGCATCAATCATTGTTAGAAGTGCTCAGAACTGAAAGATAAGCGTCTCATTGGATCCAGAAGACCCAAATCCACTAGAAATGTGTACTCATACACCATGGGTTGCCCTAATGGGCCAGCTGTAGAGTCCACCATATATGGACAATGTACAATCTACTGATCTGAAGTAATAGATAAATTTGGTGAACTGCATCAATCATCATCTGCATCATATGTCCATCATATGATCTCATCATCAAGCATGTGGGACCATGAATCATCATCAATAAGCATATATATATATAGCCCACATCATCACGGATCCCAAGAATATACAACCAAGGATAAATCATATCAGTAGACTAAGACATGCTTCTCTAATCATTCTCACAGCCAAGCTCAAAGTATAACATCCATTCAGTGGCATTAATCAAGTTATGATATTCGTTTATTATATAAAATTACTTGCACAATAGTTCAAATGACAAACTCACCCATTGGATATGGTCAAACTGCTAGTGAAGGGTGAAGGCTAGGAACAAGGTTGGGCAAAGGGGTTGACCTGTCTAACTCAACTCAAAAATACTTTGGACTGGGAGAAAGGGGAAAGCTACAAACTTTGTGCTGGACAAAATTACACGGGGGATGGCTGTGCCTCACAAATGGATAAGTTGTTCAGAGAGTGCTTATTCAACTTAGGCATCATGTCTACATCAAGTAGATCCAGGTTCATTAGGATCATTCAATTTTATTTCATGGCCTTTTTGGCCTACATAACCCTTCGGATCTCAGGTGTGCTGATAAGCACAACTAGTTGCAGCTTTCATCCAGGGCATGTTTTTAAAATACATATAAGGTCAGCAATTGTTTAGATATAGCTTTTAAGAACCATTGCTTTTTGGACCTTTCTTATACTCTTCGAGGAGTATTTTTAGCTGTTCATCGCTCTTGCCCTTTTTTTTCGTTTCCTTGGGCAAATTTATAAGTTTCCATAGGTAGAACATGAGCTTTCAGTTTTAGCCAACAACATCTCAAGTGACTAGGGGGAGTTCGAGCCAATGCCAAACATCGGGACAACCGATCAGAATGATTTAGGCCTACAATCCAACTCACCAATGGCAAGTTTTGTCACCAACTTAGAGCCGAGACACTGAATATACAGGGATGCGGTCCAAACACAGAGGTAGAAAAAATGGGGAAGTCCTCAGTATCAGAAAGTCAAATGAGATAAGTCAAAGGATAAAGTCAAATAGGAAAGTCATGTATGGATGGAGTCAAGTGAATATGGAGCCTACACTAGCAGACAACTGGTGTCAAGAAAGACCATATCTATGTAAGGTGAAGACCAGTGGGTTTTGTTAAATGACCTAAATGTGCAAGCAATTGTCCATTTTATGATTTATAGTTCATTTTAAATAGTTTGCCACATCAAGAATAATATACCAAGCACATGCTGTGATCATGACTAAATCAACAAGATAATAATCCACAGTCAGTGGTAACATATCCATAGATCATACATCATCATCATAATAATAATCATCATGTACCATCTAAACATTGCTGCAATACATCTCTAAGCACTGAACTGAAACTGTATGGGATAAAGGGTCACATCGGTCATCAAATTTGAACTCTCAAGGCTCAGCCTTGACACAAGGTCTAACATAAATCTAAATAATATACTGCTCTGATCATGAGTGATCCAAAATATATATCCATGCTCTGGAATAATGGAAGCTCTGGAATGTGCAGATATCTGCTGAACAAGGATAGTAGCCCTGCTACTATAGTGTGATAACATCTGGCTCCAGTTGGGACAAGTGCTCTAAGGGAGAGAGTGCTTGAGAACCTCAGAATCTCTGGTCTCGAACTGCTCTGCATCAATCTTCAATCCAGCACTGCATCATCCTTGCCTTCCGCTTTTATCTTGCACCTGTTCCTGCTTTCACAAACACTAGAATACCTCATGGAGCATGTATGGGAAAAATATAAAATAAAACTGAAACTGAAATCTAATCTAAAGCATAAACTAAAATGCGTAAAAGAAAAATATAAACTAACATGGCATATTTATTCATCATTCATTATTTTTATTACTGTGCAGGAAGAAAAGAGAACTTTTTTAATCAGGCAATCTCATTTGCACAGGCAGCCAAAAATAGAAATGACAACTAAAAATTCTTTAATGCATGCAAGAGAAGAGACAAGCTTAGGAAGGAGCAAGGCTCAACTCAATAAAGAAGAAAAACAAGCAGCCACTCCAAGCAGAAAAGAAAAATGGACAATACTCATCACACAGGAAATAAAAAAAAACACACAAATCCTACTGCTCAAGTGAGCTTATTCAGAAGCTACCTACTCTAAACAGGAAAGGCAAGGCATGGAGGGAAGGTCAGGGATGATAATCCATTAACTCCCGTTGGTTGATAGGGAGTAAGATACGTTGGCCAGTCCCAGTGGTGAGAAAACACATCTCACCCATGCAGCGCTCAACAGTGAGCGGTCCAACCCAAAAGTCACCTGATCCCCTGGATCGTGTATAAAATAAATCATTAGGCATCACGACCTTATCACCAATTTCGAATCTTCGGTGATTTACAGATTGAGGGATGGCTTCAATAACACGTTCAGGAAAAGGTTGGATATCGGAATTGCATCGAGGTTGAGGTGTAACTATGCTTGAATTCCTATAAGGAGGAATTGCATCAAATCTGGGAGATCCACCGTCTAAAGGTACAGCTACCCTACCAATCAAGACTTCTCTTACTATTCTCCTAGGAGGACTTTCTACTTGTGGGTGAATGATGTACTTTGGAGTTTCCCCCACAGTCCAAAAGTCTCTATAAACATCCTCATCCATTTCAGTATGGGCTATGGGCGGTGGGTTTTGATTTTCAATACTTCTGCTACAACCCTCTCCAGATGGGATAGGAATGGTCATGTTTTCTAAAACTGTCAGATGGTCAGTAGGAATGGACACATGACTAGGAATCGTGCTAGGCATACTTTGAGCTCTCATACCCAAAGATGTTGGTGAAGAATAAAGTGCATCTGTGGAGTCCATATTCTCTTCACCAGTAGGTAATTCACTAAGAAAAAGGAAACTAGGGTAAGGTGGAAGCAAATGTGTCTCAGCGGGTTCTTCCTGAAAAATGGCTAAATTATTCAAATAAGAATCCTCCCCAAAGGCATCATGGATCAAGGCATGTTCTTGCCAACTCATAGAGTTGTCATTCACTTGCCTCAAAACCCCATCCTCCAAGGACAAATGGGACAAATGATCAGGGACATCAGAGAAGTGATAACTAATTGGTTCTTCATCATTCCCCTCAGATGAGGGTAGGTGTGTTCCTTCATTGTTATTTTTCCAAGGAGTGATGTGAGGTAAGCCTTGTCTTCCTCTTTCGGTGTTAAGGTTAACTAGGAAAAGCCACTCATGTACTGTCCTAGGTATATACTCACCCCTTCTAATTCGATCAAAGTTATCCTCAGAAGTGTTTAGCTGGATAGTGGGCTCGGGTTGTTCAATGTGTGGCCCTACACTACTAGGTGGGTTCGAAGTCCTAGCTCTTCCGACACTTCATCCTGAAGGGACTCAAGGTTAACAGCAATATCTCTTTCCCTTTCTGGACTAGGATCATCATGGCCACCCATGACCATAAAGATACCTTCAGGTAATAAATCACCCTCACCAAAGGTGTTCCTCACACCATCCTCATAATTCTCAAGATATCCATCATAAAATGGCTCCCGGTACACCCTAACCAAAGACCCGTCAGAGTTGGGAATAGTAGCATATGATAAATCCATCTGAAGATGTCCCCCTAGCCCAGCGGACCACTTCCTACAAAGGAGCATACCATAGGTTGGAGGGAGATCTATAACTATTATATCCATCAGCATGGATATGTCAGGGCATGAAAACAGGTCAACTCTCAAGTTTTTAATCAAACTGAAGACTTTAACTGGTTTAGAGTCAATTCCACAAACATTCCCATAAGGCCTAGTTATTTTTAATCCCATGGCTTCCATGACTTGCAAAGGCATCACATTCATGGAGGCACCAGAATCCAACATACAATTATGAAGAAGGGTATCACCAATGTGAAGTGTAAGATAAAATGGTTGGTGACCACCATTCTTTCTCTCATATAGGGCAGTTTGGATGTTAATGGGAGGGTCATCCTCTTCATCAACCATATCACTGGGTGCTGGGTTTTGAGAAGATGATCCTTCACCACTACTTGTCGCAGTCTCAGGGATACTCTCAAAAAACTCTACCACTTGCTCCTTTATTGATGGGATTTTCATCAACTCAATGAGTGGAATGTTATGCATAACTTTGTCCAATTGTCTCTCGATGTTGATGCCAAAGTCATACTCAGGTAAAGGGGATGACTCACTCACTGGATTAGGCGGCTCATTGCTTCTCTTTTCACTAAAAGGTATAGGCTTTTGGCCATCCTTTCTTCATTGATAGGTTTTATGGGGAACTTGACCACTACTAACTTGCTCAGTAGCATAGATGGGACCACTAGGGTTGGTTTCTTCTATGGTGTCTTCTTCATGATCAATCAAAATCCTTCCAAAGTCCTTATCAATTTTTAAATCATCAACCCAATTAATGTTCTTTGGAGAATCCAGAATATCATCACCATGGATGGCATACTCAGAATCTTCCAACTTTTGCTCTTCAGACCAGTTTATGATAGGAGGTTCTTGGCTCACAGGGTTTCTTCTATCACCTTCATTAGGCTTCTTTTGTTGATTCCAATAAGGTTTAGGGTAGTAGGGCTTCCTATATCTATCCCCCTCTCTGTTCTTGGCTAGGTCCCTAGTTAGGAGAGTTAAGTTTTTCATCATTTCATGCATGCTCTCCATCATTTCATTGGGATCTTTGCTAGGTTCCTTACTCTTCTTAAACTTAGGCTCAGATCTGGAGGAGGAAGGTCCACTGATTAGGTCAAAGAAATTTTGTTTTCCCATGGAGGCAGCGTTTGCTTCAGCTTTCTTAGCATTATCTTGGGCTATCTTCAAACTACTAGGGTCTTTGTCTTTTAGATGGTAGCCCAAGTAGCGTTCATATGCATTGAGGTAATGGATCAAGATGGCTTGGTCAAGGGGCCTTATGTTACTTGGGATGTTGGCAACAGTCTTATCAAAGCGTTGGTTAAACTCATGGACAGACTCATTCTCCTTCTTTTTGATGTCAAACAGTTGGTGTAAAAGGAAGCGCCCATCTAACTTGACTGACCACTCTTGCTTGAGTTTATCGGTGAATACATCATATCCATTGATTGATGATGCAGGCAAGCGGTCAAACCATTTGCGATCATCATCCTCTAAGGATGCAAAGAGACCCCTTATAAACACATCTTCTTCCTCGGCCCCATAAGCTTCCATATGAGCCCAAACATTGTCAATGTGGTCCTCAATGGAGGTGGCACAGTTGCCATTGAATTTTGGGATCTTTTCAAAGTACTTGTTTGGCATGCTATGGGGAGCACCCAAGATCTGAGAGAAATCTAATGGAGAGGCCCTAGCCTTGTGTCCAAAAGCACGAGCAACAGGAGGATTGTTTTGGTTGTTACCGGAGTTAGATTGACTTTGTCCAGCCATTGGATTGACTGGGATTGAACTAGAGTTATGATTAAGAGATGAAGGAAGCACCGAATTGAACAAAGGGGATCCCAAGACACGGTTTGGAGAACCTGAGTTAACAAGTTTCCACAAGAATTAGATGATTGGGCTTTAGGATCTCTCTTGTGATAAGTGAGTGGGGTTCCTTCCAGTTGATTTGAATTTGATTTACTTCGAGTGTTGTAAGGGTGACTACGAGTTCGTTCCTCAGCGGAGTCACTATTAGGAGTCGCCAGGTAAATTTTTAAGCTCTACTACCAAGATGTATGTCGTTTAAAGTGCAGGGAGAGAATGAGACATAAAGGTGTGTTGAACCAAGGTAGGCCTCTACCTCCCCGGCAACTGCGCCAAAAATGTTATCACACAGCTTGTAGTTGCCCCTAGTGGTATCCCATCCGGGACGGTAGAGGAGGAAGGAAACTAAAGAGGTGACCCAAGAGATGCCACGGTTCCCAATGCAAGGTGGGAGTCACGTCAACCGAGGCACTCTTCGCTTTAGGTCAGGGTGTATCAAGACCTAGGGGGAGACCCTATAACCAATCACAGTTAATTGGACCCAAACAAAGGTTTCTAAGGGTAAATAAATGAAGAGTTACGGGAACCAATGCAAGGCTAAGTGGACCTAGAAGTTGAGGTATGGTTGAAGGTGGTGTGAGAGATTGTTAGTATTTCAACCTACGTATGGTTTAGGCCACATGATTGGGGATGATGACAAGATGTAGTACCATATGTTTACACAAGTGGGTCCTATTTTCTTGGGATGTGTGAAATGGCTTTAAGTGGGCCCACAAGGTGAAGCTAGGGATGAAATTGGTACTAGATGTTTTGTTATTAGTGGATCTATAGAGCTAAGTTGATTTTAAGAGTACCCATGTACTAGATCTAGGGTTTGACACAAATTTCAAGGAGTGCGACTTGCTTTGAGGAGGACTAGTGCCTTGTTAAATGGGCTAATGGGGTCAACAAGTATGTCAAAATGTAGATCGAGACACCTAGAAGCCAAGTCAAGTGGGCTAAATGAGATCTAATGATTGGATCTTGCTAGATCTAGGTTTTTCAAGAAATAACCCTAAGTGGACCACAATCCCTTGAAACAAGGAATGCTACCCCCAAGGCGGATCGTCACAAAATGATACTCTAGACCTAGGTTTCAAGGTATGGTCTTTCCAAATCTCCAAAAATCTCAACCACCCACTTCCTCGAAGTGGGTAAACTCACCTTCCCAAGGGAGTGCGACTTGCTTAAGGAGGGCTAAAAGATGGGTTTGGTGGACCAAATCAAGTCCAATGGCCACCAAACTATAGATCCAAGTGGCTAGTACCCCGATCTATGTAGATCCTGAAAATCAAGTCAATCCAAGGGCTAGATCTTAGTAGATCTGAGTTTTGAGGTGCCAAGAAATTCAAAAGGGGGTTTTAACCCCTTAAAACATGGAATGATGTCCACAAGGTAGAATTCACCAAAGTAAGAATCTGGGGGTAGGTTATCAAGTGTCTAGATTGCAAATCAAGTGGGATCTCACCTACCCATGTGCTAGATCTAACCAAACAAGCCTCTCACTAGGAAGTGCGATTTGGGTTCAAGAGGGATTTCTGCCTTGAAAAGTGTGTCAATTCTAAGCCAATCACCACCAAACTATAGATCCAACTAGGGGTGGATGCTATAGAGGTGGGTTTTCAAGATCTTCTCAAAAGCAAGGCTAGATCTAAGTAGATCTAAGAAATACGAAATTGGGGTTTAATGAATTAGAGTTTTATGACCAATGAAGATAGAATGGATGAAAGAGGCACATACCTTGTAGATCTTACCTCAATTGCTTGTGGCCACCTTGCAAATTGATAGCATTCTCCTATGTGTATATTCAAGAGTGAGATCCAAGAGCTCCAACCAAAACGTCCTCCTCCAAGATAGCCAAATCGTCCTCCTCCTAAAAGATAAGATCAAAGAAACAAGTCAAGCAAGATGATTATGAAAATGGTATAAAGATGTAATAGAAAGCATCAACTATGTCACAAAGATACAATAATGATACTCCTTGTCACAAGATCAACCGAAGAGAGAATATGTGGATCCCTCCAACAATAACCCTCAAGAAGTCGCCCTCCTCTCCACCAATTCGACTTTCCTGTAAAAAGATTAGTAGAAGCACCAAAATCCACAATGATACATAGAAGAGATACTGTATATTCAATATGCAAGAGAATCCACAATACAAGAGAGATGTGCTCCACAAGAAATATTCTATTCCAATATTCCAGAGCTCCAAAGGTGAGCTTTACAATGGAGGGTCTCCTCCTTATATAGGATAATAAAGACCAAAACCCTATACCACTCTACAATACTACATCAAATGAGTGGTTGAGATTAAAAGATATCATCATACAATCAATGGCTAAGATGAACCATAACAATATATCACATGGATCACCCAATATAATAATAGCGCCCCCACTAAATGGTACAAAAAGGGGGTGACGTCATCCACTAGAGGGGTAAAAGTACAATGATCCACCTCATGATGACTAGGATATGACAAAATAAGCACATGGTGGGGCTAGGAGGCATCAATCCTTACTAGCTCATCCCCAAGGCACAATAAAATAATAAAATATGTCCAAGATAATATAAATGACCAAAACTGTCCTCCAAATCCATGACAGTCAAGCAGTAAATGACCTCCTGTGATCAATGTGGGCGTACCCACATGGTGAAAACTGAATGGAAGATAGTGAGATCACCCTGGAAGACCTCTGTGAAGACCAAATGCCAAAACCTTGCCTCAATTGCCCAAATCGATTTCCTCAGTGACCACTTTATCCCATTTTTTAACTGCCTCGGTAACTGTGAAAGTGCCAAAACTGCCTCCTAGGGAACCTGCGCTATCCATCTGAGCCTACCAGTCTTTCCAGAAGGGGGGGTAAATGGTAAAAACAAGTGGCTGGACCACCCCCTTCATCATCAGCTCCCTAGGTGAACTGGCCTCTCAGGGCCCCTGCTACTTAGGCTGGGAAATCAGCCCCAAATCTGGTCAACAAGTGTAAAACTACATCAATCACTGTCAGAAGTGCCTGGAACTGAAAGATAAGTGTCTCATTGGATCCAGAAGACCCAAATCCACTAGAAATGCGTACTCATACACCATGGGTTTCCCTAATGGGCCAGCTGTAGGGTCCACCATATATGGACAATGTACAATCTACTGATCTGAAGTAATAGATAAATCTGGTGAACTACATCAATCATCATCTGCATCATATGATCTCATCATCAAGCATGTGGGACCATGAATCATCATCAATAAGCATATATATATATAGCCCACATCATCACGGATCCCAAGAATATACAACCAAGGATAAATCATATCAGTAGACTAAGACATGCTTCTCTAATCATTCTCACAGCCAAGCTCAAAGTATAACATCCATTCAGTGGCATTAATCAAATTATGATATTCGTTTATTATATAAAATTACTTGCACAACAGTTCAAATGACAAACTCACCCATTGGATATGGTCAAACTGCTAGTGAAGGGTGAAGGCTAGGAACAAGGTTGGGCAAAGGGGTTGACCTGTCTAACTCAAATCAAAAATACTTTGGACTGGGAGAAAGGGGAAAGCTACAAACTCTGTGCTGGACAAAATAACACGGGGGATGGCTGTGCCTCACAAATGGATAAGTTGTTCAGAGAGTGCTTATTCAACTTAGGCATCATGTCTACATCAAGTTGATCCAGGTTCATTAGGATCATTCAATTTTATTTCATGGCCTTTTTGGCCTACATAACCCTTCGGATCTCAGGTGTGCTGATAAGCACAACTAGTTGCAGCTTTCATCCAGGACATGTTTTTCAAATACATATAAGGTCAGCAATTGTTTAGATATAGCTTTTAATAACCATTGCTTTTTGGACCTTTCTTATACTCTTCGAGGAGTATTTTTAGCTGTTCATCGCTCTTGCCCTTTTTTTTTGTTTCCTTGGGAGAATTTATAAGTTTCCATAGGTAGAACATGAGCTTTCAGTTTTAGCCAACAACATCTCAAGTGACTAGGGGGAGTTCGAGCCAATGCCAAACATCGGGACAACCGATCAGAATGATTTAGGCCTACAATCCAACTCACCAATGGCAAGTTTTGTCACCAACTTAGAGCCGAGACACTGAATATACAGGGATGCGGTCCAAACACAGAGGTAGAAAAAATGGGGAAGTCCTCAGTATCAGAAAGTCAAATGAGATAAGTCAAAGGATAAAGTCAAATAGGAAAGTCATGTATGGATGGAGTCAAGTGAATGTGGAGCCTACACTAGCAGACAACTGGTGTCAAGAAAGACCATATCTATGTAAGGTGAAGACCAGTGGGTTTTGTTAAATGACCTAAATGTGCAAGCAATTGTCCATTTTATGATTTATAGTTCATTTTAAATAGTTTGCCACATCAAGAATAATATACCAAGCACATGCTGTGATCATGACTAAATCAACAAGATAATAATCCACAGTCAGTGATAACATATTCATAGATCATGCATCATCATCATAATAATAATCATCATGTACCATCTAAAACACTGCTGCAATACATCTCTAAGTACTGAACTGAAACTGTATGGGATAAAGGGTCACATCGGTCATCAAATTTGAACTCTCAAGGCTCAGCCTTGACACAAGGTCTAACGTAAATATGAATAATATACTGCTCTGATCATGAGTGATCCAAAATATATAGCCATGCTCTGGAATAATGGAAGCTCTGGAATGTGCAGATATCTGCTGAACAAGGATAGTAGCCCTGCTACTATAGTGTGATAATAGGTTTATTAAAGGCTACACCCATAAGAAGCAGTTAGTTGTCAAGTCCGCGGATTATCAATTGATCGTCGGTTAGTTGTATAAGCTGAGACCAGATGAAGTATTGCTTCATTGTGTTGTGGAGCATGAGCGACCAATCATATTGGTTGAGGCTCATGATGGGGTCGAAGGAGGCCATTATGCAGGTATAGATACATCGCCGAAGATCTTAAGAGAAGGATTATGGTGGCCGACCCTTCACAATGATGCGAAAGAATACTGCGAAAATTGCGACGTGTGTTAGAGAATATGGAATCCTTTAAGAAGAGATGAAATGCCTTTAGTACCTCTGATTACACTACAAGCATTCGTTAAGTGGGTTGTTGATTTCGTGGGACCTATCAATACACCGGGAAAAAGGACATGAGCAAGATATATTATAACTACAACAGATTATCTTACACATTGGGCTGAAGCAACGCCAGTTCGAGATCGTACTGTTGCAAAGTTTTTGTTTGCGAATGTCATTACCAGGTTTGGATGTCCGTGTATTTTGTTAAGTGATCAAGGCACACATTTTTTTAATAAAACTATAGAGGCCCTTACTGAAGAATTTCAATTTTATCATCATAAAAGTACTCCATATTATCCACAGGAAAATTGAATTGTCGAAGCGTTCAATAAAATTCTAGAACATGCACTCACTAAAGTTTGTAATGTGAACCGTGACGACTGGAATTTAAGAATCCTTGCAGTATTATGGGCTTATAGAAGAACATGCAAATGAATGACAATTCAAACGCTGTTTAAGTTGGTGTATGGAGAAGAGGCTATGATGCCCATGGAGTATATTGTCCCTAGTCTAAGGATTGCGACTTTTATAGGTATGTCATATACTAGTGCTATTGAGGAAAGGTTAGCACAATTACTTCAATTGGAGAAAGATCGTTGTATAGCAGGTTTTCATCAGCAAGTGCAACAAGACCGATAAAAGGCATGGCATGATCGTCACATCACTAAGAATTATTTCCATTGATGTCACGTTCCCTCCCATAGTTCCAATCCAACGAAGGGAACATGACTAAACTTTCTGAGGCTTTTACAAAAACTCAGCCCCATTCATCAGATTCATACAAATAAAACACGTGTGTAGATGCCAAAAACATGCACAACGGAAATTAAACCATCCACACACATTTCACATGCATTCAACATATCAATAACAATCATCAAATAATTAAAACATTGCAGAAGTAAAACACATAGAGAGTACTTATCTTGATGGTGAAGTTGTCCCAAGCAACTAGCTACGCAACTGCAACCTTCCACCCAACCACATGCCAACTGTTCTCATTAATCTCTCAGCATAGTTTCCACCCCCGAGATGGGAATGATTTCCACAAGAAATGGGAACCTACAAACCTATGCACAACAAAATGAGCACCACACTTAAGTCAAGCCAATCCACAGTCTAGATTTTCAATCCAAAACTGAACCCTCTTCTATTTTTGGATGCTTGCACTCAAGCTCAAGCCAAAACAATGGATACCCATAACTCAAACCACAACATTCTCTCCCGCACACAGCAAGCACAACAAGCACATATGTTGGGCATAGAAAAACGTTTTTAGCTATGGGATTCACAAGCAATATGTCCAATGGTTTCCCCCCAAATCGCGGCTAGTAAAAAATGGATCGTGGGAAGGGGAAAATTGACCAAGAGGAAGAAAACTCTTTTCCTCACATGTATATGCGCATTCACATGGCCAAAAACGACCTCTATGGACCCCCAAATCAATCTTCCTTCCTCCCAACCTCTTTGCAGCACCAAAAATGCCCTCTTCACAGCTAGAAATCAAAGAAACACAGAAAAATCATGGAGGGAAAACGCCTAGCAAGCTCCAAACTCCTGAGAGAGACAAACTGGTTGATGAATAATGGCTTGGGGAGAAAATTTGTGGCTCTTTTCTTGCCCAAGAATCCAAACACGAATTTTCACAAATGGTGGCTTGCCCATACCTGAAAATGGGACAACCATACCTCTCCATTCCCAAAGCATTAACTACCTCAACCAACTCTTGGAAGAATTAAATGATTGCATGCATAAGTCAAAATGGGTAGTTGAGGGTTTATGGGTTCTCTTATTGACACTTGGCTTGAATTGATTGGCTCCAAGGTTTGAATATTTCCCTCCCAATTCCTTGTAAAACTCATGCCCCCATACTCTTGTTGCATTGAATAGCTAGTTGTGGGTGTTTTTATTAAAATGAATATTTGCATGATATTTACGATTTCTATTGTGCCTGGATAGAACACAAACCATATGCATCAATTTTAACACTAAATTGATGGTGGGGCCTTGGCCTTGAGCTTCTCATCACGATTTTATAACAATATTACATCATTTACATTTTTAATGCAATGGGGTCAAAATCGGGATATTACAAGTGAGGAGACTTAGTTCTTCTCTACGGCAACAAATTCATCAAACACCCTGATAAGCTACATATGCATTGGCTAGGACCATATGTTATAAATTTTATTATAGAAGGAGGTGGAGTACAGTTACAAACACTAGATGGTCAAATCCTTCAAGGATTGGTGAATAGGAGTCGACTGAAGCCCTATAGGGATAGTCATGGTTTGTCGAAGTGAAAATAATTGATTACACGTTTGTACATAGAAAAAAATGGAAACCCCAATTTTTATTTTTGCCATATTTGTTTGTGTCTTAGATTAGTTGTGTCGATGTACAGTTATGTCGGATCTCTTTGGAAACCTTCAAATACAGTAATGTCAGAGATTTACGGAAACCCCAAGTTAGCATTCTGTCGAAGATATCTTATATTGGGTACTGCAGTCGAAGTCCAAAGCTTTCGGTTGGAAACCCCAATTTCTCGGAATGTAGAAGCGACTCTTTTTGCCAAAGTTGGTAATATGTCGAAGTAAGTCTATGAAAGTGTTTTTCCTGTCACCTGGAAACCCCAACATGCTAATTTTGTCGAAGCGATATACTTCTTAAAAAGTTGTCTGTGTGTCAAAGTTATATCTGTTGAAGTTCCAAAGTGACTTTACTTGTCAAAGTTGCAGTTGGGACACATTTATTGCTACTTTTATGACGCGTTTTGCGGTGGCGCTAGTGGCATTTTCGAATTAAATGCTGAAATGAATGACGTGTGTGAAAAGATTCGTTGCTACCCTTATCATCATTGGAGGATCTAGTACAATTAATCCATCTTGGGAATGGCATACATATCGCATGAGGGGGGAAATTTTAAAAACCCACTCTCCCCTCGCTCGTTCTTCATTGTGAACTTTGATCCATTGCATTTGTGATTGAGAAGTTAGAGTTGAACTCTGTTAGTGAGATTGTGAAGTTGTGCGATATCAAAATGCAGGTCGAATTTTCCGCGGGAAGTGAATACCAAGGCTCTGTTGAAGAATTCCACATGCCGAGCTCTATTTCTCCCAGTCAGGAGCAGCCTGAGGTGATTTCTTTATAGGTGCCTGTGAATGTAAAGGAAATCCAACCGACCTAATCTTGAAGCACGAACGAAGACACACCATGATGTGGGCACATCTGCGGTGGGCTCTATGACCTTATTACATAGTATTTCCAACCTTGTAATTCCACTTCCAAACCGGTGAGGCTGCAAAAGAATTCACGGTACTCAATTAATATTGTTCTAGTGCTGAAGGGAGTTATCATGTAGGGAGATATATTGAAGAACATCTAGAAGTTATATCATATGTTGATAATGACACCAGTAAGTTTGCAGAATTCAACTATACCAATTACACGAGGCCTGTTGTTACAGCGGAGGGCCATCCTGTTGAAATATTGTAACTTCTAAGAATATTATATCTATACTTTATTATTCCGGAGATGTTTCATTCCTCTGTAGAGGTCTTATTGTATATCCGGAGATGTTTATTCGTCCGACAGAATGTGGTAACTTGGGTTATTAGAATTCCCTAGTGGGGTCGGCCCAGAGTCAGTTCTATGGGGTGTTTAAGTCCCCTAGTGGGGTTGGCCCAGTCAGCATTATGTTGAGTGGTTAAGTTGGGGCCGACCTAGTTAAGGTTAAAAGACAAGTGAAGTAGTGTATAAATAGAGGAGATGTGTTCCTCATTTAACACACACACACTCACTTGTGAAACTTGCATAGGAGAGGGAGAGATCTGCAAAGGAGGAGAAGGAGCTAATGTTTGGGGATTACATCTTTGTATTTGTTGATCATCTATATTGAGGAAGCTTTGCTGGGTTTTCTACCCCATGAGGGTTTCCCAGGATAAATTGTGTCTCTTGTGTTTATGATATGCTTGTTGTTCTTTCAGTGATCCTGTATATGCCATTGTTGTGAAATTGAATGTAATACTGATATTATCTATCTTATCATATTGAACCTTAACATGGTATCAGAGCTAGCTTGAAGGAAGGCAATGTATGGCACTTACGACACTTGCTTCACTTGTGACAATTTGAAAGTTAGGGTTTTGTATATCAAAAACCAGCCATCGTGGCACTTTCGCTATAACTCAGTTTTGGCGAAGGTTCAGGATCTGAAACTTTTACAGGTCGAAGATGAAATGTTCATGTACCTTGTGTCTGAAGGTCAGCCTCAGATTCGTTGTACTTTGTGAGATATGATCCATACAAGTTAGGGTTTTTGCCTCTTCCAGATTATAGTCCTAAACAGGTGACCTAGGTAAAAAGGTCATATCTCGGGCTAGGAAGCTCCAAATGAAATTTCATAAAAAGTGACAGTTAGGGCACGGACTGTAGTTTCATAGGTCCTGGTTTCAAAGGCCGAAGTTGAAACAATGACACGTGGCCATCCGTACAAGTTCGTTATGATGCTTCATCCCATAAATAGGTCATGTTGTGACACTTAGCATATCTCTCGCATGGAGAATCCATTGAAGCTCGGAACTGTGGGGTTAGAAAGATGACAGGTCAGGATACCAGAGGCTAAAGTTTTAGACCCTGCAGATCCGAAATTGCAAAGATACACCAGAAACAATACGGCACATCTGAATTGGCTCAACGGAGGAAATCTAAGAAGAGGAGGAAGAAGCTCTCACTTAGGTTTTTCAGTTTTTAGGTCTAGAAGGACCTGATACAATGTTGGAGACACCCGATACAACATTGAAAGCTTTGATAATGGATTTGGAATCCATTTATTGTAGATATTGATCCTCCATCAAAATGTTGTGGGAGGAAGGAGATTGAAAATTAGGGTTTCCAAGTAAGAAGAAACCCTAGCAAAGTTGGGAGACTCATAGGGAAGCAATAAAGGAGGTTTAAAAGGCACTGCTATTTATCATCCTAGCACCATCAACCTATACAAGATTTTTTACAAGTAATCTACCTTGGATGGTTAGGGTTTTACCCCTATAGAGAAGACTACTTGTTAGGTATGACTTGAGAAGACACAAGTATGTTTTGAAATCTGATTCATGATTAAGTTCATAATATGTTTGTCTTCATGTTATTGAGGTTAGTACAATTATGATTGTTTGATAATGAATGCATGTGAGTGATAGAAGACATTCATTGATAAGGGTTATGACACTTATGATTGTACTAATGCACCTGTGGTGTTGTATAAGGATGATGTTGTTTGCTAACAAGATACAGGTACATCAAGAAAGACAAATCAAGTTCTATGACTATGATGACATGTAGACAAAGACTCATCCATAGTCTTTGACCACATAGAAGCTATACTTATGAGGTATGTATGACTTTGTTCTAATATGCTTAACTTATGAGATATGCAGGTTCTAGCACAAGGTCTCTAAATCATTGAAGAGAACAAAGAAGATATTGTTTGAGTATGTGAAGACATAACGAAGCATGATAATCTAGGTATGTTTTCATATATCATGTTAGAATCCTACTTTGTGTTAGGATCTTAGGTAAGTATACCTGTGTATGAAATAATCATGACCATACATACTTACGATTATTTAGAAGCATAATGTTTTGATAGTATTGAGATTATACTAATGAATGTATGATTATGTATGAGATCATGAGGATGACACTAGTGCACACTTAAGCATGCATAGTGGTACATAATGGATAGAAGTTCAAAGACATATAATGATGCTATCATAAAATAGAGATCAAGCGGGAGGCAACCAAAAAAATATAAAAGATAAGTATTTGAGTTGTTATTTGAATCTCTGAATAGTTAATGATATTGCTCGTAATAGTTGTATGCATATTTGTATTCCTAGAATATATCATGCATAGTGTAAGCATTCATATAACATTGAACAGTATACTACTAATATTCATATGATGGGTAAATTGGACAAACATTCCATTGTTGTTTATCTATAATGAAACCTCTTTGCTGACATGCTGAGAGCTATGCACGCTCTTGATAGTATGTTCTGGTAGAGATGGAAGGCATCTAGATAGCCACTGTATGCATACATGATATGGAAAAGTGTTGTGCCAAAATATTGGTCAAGATAGTTGCATGACTATGTGAATCATATTAGTATGCATAATAGGTTATCATTGAAATGTCAACATGATTTGATGGTTATGAAGTATTACTAATCATGTAATTAACTTTGATTTGTAGGAAAGATCATGAAGAATGATGAACACTGAACAAGTGATGGATGTTCAACAAGAAGACTTACAAATCAAACATACTATAGAAGGCTCGTGCCTAGAAGATTCTCTTAGAAAGAGGAAGAGGATCATGATGAGATGTTTGCTCCAAGTGGCTAGATAATACCGTTCTCTTAATGGTGTAATTGAAGAAGAAGTGCGAATCAAGAAAACTCCCAGGATTCAATTGAAGAAATCTTTGTATGGGTACTCGGGATCGAGAGTCATTTGATGAGCTTAATGATCACCATGGGTGATTTGGATTTCAACCTTTGCTACAAGGTTGAAGATGGTTTCTATATACAGATGACATTCTTCTCTTAGATGGATGCAAGAAGGAAATCACCATAGAGTTCGAATGATCTTGAGGCCAATATCGGTAGACCCATCTGATGAGAGATGGCACGAATAGATATGCAAAAGGTCACTCAATGTAGAGTGTGAATGATGTTCAGTCAGAGATGGAGAATTGATAGCTTCTTGACAAGCTTGGGCTTTACCAAAAGTAAAGATGATCCTAACCTTTACCTTAAGGTTATGGATTATGAACCTGTCATACTATTACTATATGTGGATGTTCTCTTTCTGGCAGGGAATGAGAAACAGATCATGGAAAGCAAGAAGAAGCTAACTACAAAATTTGAGATGAAAGATCTTGGATTGATGCATTAATTCCTAGGTTTGGAAGTATAGCAAGGCCTAGAAGGAATCTTTCTCAACCAGGGAAAGTATTTGATATGTTGGAATGAAAATCCATGGCCACTCCCATGGATTCCAACTTGAAGCTGTTAGCTGATAACTCATCAAGTTAGTGGATGTGACTCTGTACAGACAGATTATTGGGTCATTCATGTATCTGACGAATACCAGGCCAGATATATGCTTTGCTATGAACATCTTGAGCGAGTATCTAGTGGAACCTAGGCGTGTTCACCTGATAGCTGCAAAGCATGTGATGAGGTACCTGTTATCACATATATAGTAGCCGGGCTACCATACATTATTTTTCAGATTCTAGAGCACATTTCAGCCAGTTCCTTTGCTTTGAGATGATGAGATGAGCAGCTATCTTTGGATCACTATCAGATTGTGGATAGCAGTTGTATTCCCCATGTCATGAATGAGTCTCAGGACACTCAGAGAGATGACCGATGTAGCCATTATACCATTGGTACAGAGCAGTCAGTAGTGCCCAGAGTTACAGCAGCAGTTTCGGAGGACAGATGATGGTACAGGTTGATGAGCATTCAGGTATATGACTCAGCAGGTATATCATGGTGTTATGGTTAGATTGCTTTTATACTTATTCTTATAGCATGTCTTAGCACTCAGTGTCATGATCTGGCGATCATATAGATATTTGGACCTGGTTGATCTATTATACATATTATATTGTCCCTACCCAGACTTAGAAGTGCACTATTCATACTCATTGGTATGTACCCTCCTTAGGGAGAATAGAGGTGATCATTCCACCATATCTTGGCTTGCTAGTGTTGGCTCCATTATTCATTGTCTTCATCCATCCATGGCCTACCTTCTAGTTTATCACCCTGACTTACTACTTGACTAGTGACATGGAGGACTTTTCCCCATTGTAGCCTCTGTATTGGATGAGCTTCCCTGTTTATTGTGTGTCAGCTCTGAGTTGGTGACAAAACTTACCTATGGTGAGTTGGAGTTCCTTGGAATTCCCCCTAGTCACTTAAGTTGTGTTGGCTAAACCTGAAACTTTTAGTGCTGCCGTGAATACAAAATCTGGAAAAATGAAATGCTATATCTTGTATGAAAAGCCCATTCATGCAATGTGTTTTTAAACACACATGAATGAAAGGCGTGCCAAATGAAAATGGCCATAAAAATAAAATGTTATATCTTGTGGAAAATAAATACCTAGGTAAACAAGCTGTCCATGACACACCTAGAAGTGCTCAGGTAAACAAGTGCCTTAAAAACACACCTGCAGCAGAAAGCCTAAAAGAAAAATGTAAATCTATGCAATGTGTTTGTAAACACACATAGATCAAGGCTATGGAAACTTCAGGCCCAAAAAGCAATGGAACTTAAAAGCTACATCTAAACAATTGCTGGCCTTATTTGTATTATGAATTGTGCGCATCTGTGAAGGTGAATAAACCCTCTTTAAACAACTCATCCATTTGTGAGACACCGCCATTCCCTGTGTTATTGCTCATTCAGTATATACTATGGTGTATTCCCTTTCCCTTGACAAAGTGTCACAAAGTCAAGACAGTTAAGTCATCCCTTAGCCTAGCCAGTTAATTTAAGCCTTCACCCTTCACTAGCAAATTGATCACAACTATGAAGTGAGTATGATCCTGAAAGTCTAGTCTGAGTAATAATAATAATTAACGACACTATATATTTGGATTTAGATCGCCAGTCATGATTACTCTGTGTTATAATTGTTATTTGAATAAGTTGTAGAGCATATATTAACCTTGACACTTTGCAGCAGCTATTAATGATGATCTGAGTTATATTTGGTCTTGGTTAGACCTAGTTTGACCATGGAGGACCATGGGACATGAGATGTTGGACCTTATGATGATATGGATAGATGATATATGGTCTATGTATACATACATGATGACTCTATGCAGCAGATACAGGGTTATGATGATGATTCTGGGATTGCAGCAGTGTTTGTATATGTACAGCGCATTATTATTGGCCTTGATCCGGTATATTGGATATTTATTTTGATCATGCAGAGATTCATATGGTGTATGAGTACACATCTTGGATGGATTTGGACCTTCTGAGTCCAATGGGACAGTTTGTTTTCAGTTCCGGGCACTTACAGTGATGATTTAGCCTCAGTATGCTGTCCTAGTGCAGTTTTGGTCTGTCGGAGGCCCTGTCGGAGCAGATGTGATTTTTATCCGGTTGACCTAGGGCGCTGATGATGGAGGGGGTGGTCCAGCCACTTGTTTTTACCATATTACCCCCCTCCCGGACACACTAGTGCCCTCACCTTGACAGCGCAGGCACTCCAGGAGGCTGTTTGGGGCAGTTTCACGCTTCCCGAGGCATTTCAGGATTGGTAGAAATGGCTATTGAGGAAATCGATTTGGGATACTGAGGCAAAGTTATGGCATGGGATGATCAGTGATGATAGATCGGGACCTTCCACACCTTCTCCAGCAGTTTCAGCTTCATCGGGGCCCGTATCCATCACTTATGGCACTTTTTGTGGATTTTTGAGGTCTTTTGAGGACCACGACTTCACTATGGAGGCACGATTTGGTACATTCATGAGTTTTTTTTTTTGTTATTGTGCTATGGGGATTGACCAAGGAGGGATAAAATTACCCCTTGGACCCACCATAAGCCTCTTATGATATTTTTTCATCATGATTTGGTGGGATTCCCCTCTTGTAGGGCGATTTTGTCCACTTACATTATATTTTATTAGTGATCCATGTATTTTATTGTTGAGCTCATCTCAACCATTGATTAGATCTTATGATCTTTTAATCTTAGCCACTCATGTAAAAAGTGGTTATGATTGTACTCTCTCCCCATCCTATTTAAGGAGGGAGCCTCTCATTGTAAAATTCATCTAGAGATTTTTGGCTCTTGGCTCTTGGAATAAAATTTCTATCTTTTGGAGTACATGCTTGGATTGGAGTGAATGTTGGTTGTTTCGATTGTAAATGCTATTGTCCATTGCACTGGAGGATCTATTGTAGCTATCTTGCATATTTGCCATATTTTATTTACAGGTCAAGAGGGCGATTTTGGACAAGGGCGAATTGGTGGGGAGGCTTGCCCTTCAATCTGGGAAGAAGTCGTTTTGGTTTGACAGGGAGTAGTTTTTCCTTTGTGTCAACTATTCTATGTTTCTCTCTCTCTCTTGCTTGTATCTACCTTCAATTTGTTAAACTGATTGATGCTTTGCTCCTTGGCTTGACAGGTTAGAAGGAATCACATGTGGCTTGGGAAAATCGATTTGGCAAGAGGGCTTCAACAATTCTCCATTTGATCTTTGGCAAAGTAATCCTTGTCTCAACTAGCATTCATCTCTTCATCCAGGTATGTTCCAAGAGGTATGATCTTCTCTTCCTTGAATCTTCCATAATTTCTAGATCATAAAAAAAACTAATCAAATTAAAACCCTTGTTTTTGGTATTTTTCAGATCTACTTAGATCTAGCCTTGAAATTGAAAAGATATTGAAAACCCACCTCTATATCATCCACCCCTAGTTGGATCTATAGTTTGGTGGTGATTGGCTAAGAATTGACCCACTTTTCAAGGCAAAAAGCCCTCCTTGACCCAAATCGCACTTCCTAGAGAAAGGCTTGTTGGGCTAGATCTAGCACATGGGTAGGTGAGATCTCACTTGATTTGCATTCTAGACACTTGATAACCTAAACCCATATCCTTACTTTGGTGAAAACTACCTTGTGGACATCTCTCCATGATTTAAGGGGTTGAAACCCCCTTTTGATCTTCTTGGTACCTTAAAACTTAGATCTACTAAGATCTAGCCACTTGATTCACTTGAAATTTTGAAGATACATAGATCGGGGTACAAGCCACTTGGATCTACAGTTTGGTGGCCATTGGACTTGATTTGGTCCACCAAACCCATCTTTTGCCCTTCCTTGAGCAAGTCGCACCCCCTTGAAGTTTTGAGTTGGTCCACTTCTAGGAAGTGGGTGTTTGAGATTTTCGTGGATTTGGAATGCCCATGCCTTGAAACCTAGGTCTACACTGTCTGTTTGTCAAGATCCGCTTTGGGGATTGCATTCCTTGTTTCTAGGGATTGTGGTCCACTTAGGGTAGTCACATAAATACCTAGATCTAGTAAGATCCAACCATTGGATCTCCTTCAATCCATTTGACTTGGCTTCTAGGTATCCCGATCTACACTTTGACATATTTCTTGACCCCATTAGCCCATCCAATAAGGCACTAGTCCTTCTCCAAGCAAGTCGCACTCCTTGGGATTCGTGTCAAACCCTAGATCTAATACATGGGTACTCCTATAACCAACTCAAACTCATAGATCTAGCCTACATCTAACCTATAGTACCAACCTCACACCCAACTTCACCTTGTGGGCCTACCTAGAACCATTTCACACTTCCCAAGAACATTGGACCCACTTGTGTAAACACATGGTACTACACCTAATTATCATACCCCATCATGTGGCCTAAACCATACATAGGTTGAAACACTAACAATCTCTTACATCACCCTCAACCATACCTTAACCCTTAGGTCCACTTATCCTTGCATTGGTTTCAGTAACTCATTACTTATCTACCCTTAGAAACCCTTGTTTGGATCCAATCAACTGTGATTGGGGTATAGGGTCTCCCCCTTGGTCTAGTTACACCTTGACCTAAAGCGAAGAGTGCCTCGGTTGACGTGACTCCCTCATTGCATTGGGAACTGTGGCATCTCTTGGGTCACCTCTTTAGTTGTCTGACTCCTCTACCGTCCCGGATGGGATACCTCTAGGGGCAACTACAAGTTGTGTGATAACAGTACCTAAAGGGTACGATAGACTTTGGTCTATGTTATCTTGAGATCATGGCTTTAGATTGTATGGCTACACAGATGCTGATTGGGAAGGAAGTGTATCAGACATGAAGAGCACATCGGGCGGATGTTATTATCTGGGATCTGCCATGATCTTGTGGTTTAGCAGGAAGTAGTCTAGTGTGGCTCTCAGCACAACTGAAGCAGAATATATAGCTACTTGATCTACCAATTGTGAAGCAATATGGCTTCGGAAATTGTTATCAATATTGTTTGACTTGGAGATGGACCCCACTGTGATCTTGTGTGACAACCAGAGTTGTATCAAGATGACTGAGAATCTAGTGTCCCATGATAAGTCAAAGCACATAGAGATCTGATATTTTTATATACAGGATATGGTGCAGAAAGGAGCCGTAAAGCTCAATTATGTGAGAACTGATGTACAAGTTGCTGATATATTGACCAAACCCTTGTCTTGTGTAAAGTTTGAGTATTTCTGAGACAAGCTTGGTGTAGTTCAGAAGGACCCTCCTCGAAAGGGGGAGTGATATGGTCGATGATGATATACTGGTATTGATGTGGATACCTATATGGATGATAAGATTTTCTACATCGACGGTAAGGTCTATGATGAGGATACTTGTATCGATGATAATGATACCTGTATCGATGATGAGGATACTGTATCGATGATGTGGATACTTGTATTGATGATGAAGATACTTGTATCGATGATGTGGATATTTGTATCAATGATGAGGATACATGTATCGATCGTGAGGTTACCTATTTTGATGATGAGGTCGATGATGAGGTTACCTGTCCCAACGATGAGGTCGATGATATCAACGATAAGGTTGATAAGTGGTCCTAATACTTGGCCTAAGTTGACGAGGGGATTGTATCATCCCCGGACTTCGGTCCCTGAATTGATCCGTAGACAGATGTCTTCGAGAAGTGGTCCCTAGTGGACGAGAGGGATTGTATGATCCTTGGAATTTGGTCCCTGAATTGATCCATAGACATATGTCTCCGAAAATAAGTCCTTAGACTTTGTCTAAGTTGACGGGAGGACTGCATCGTCCCTGAACAGTCGGTTCAAAATGTACGTGATAGGACTACATCGTCCCTGAACGATTGGTTCAAAATGTACATGATAGGACTCCATCGTCCCTGAATAGTTGGTTCAAAATGTATGTGATAGGACTGCATCGTCCCTGAACGGTTGGTTCAAAATGTACGTGATAGGACTGCATCGTCCCTAAACAGTTGGTTCAAAATGTACATGATAGGACTGCATCATCCCTGAACAGTTGGTTCAAAATGTACGTGATAGGATTGCATCGTTCTTAGAATTATTTCTTAAATTGATAAGGATTGATCATCTTGTAAGTAGATCTGGATTGCATCGTCCATAGACATGAGAGGTGTCTTAAATTGATAAGGATTGATCATCCTGTAAGTAGATATGGATTGCATCGTCCATAGACATGAGAGGTATCTTAAATTGATAAGGATTGATCATCATGTAAGTAGATATGGTCTGCATCTTCCATAGACATGAGAGGTGTCTTGTTGTATTCAAGCAGAGAGTATATGCATACACAGAGATATAATCAAGACAAGGGATGAGTTGAATGCATCCAACTGGTTATATTCATCTTGATGGTATTATTTATACACCTTACATGTGGTTGGTGCAGTTGCACCCGCTCCAACGGATTCTTTAACTAAACTATTACATAAGTAACTAATGACAATTAAGGAGCCCGAAGGGTCCCCTCCAACATCTCCCCCACCTCAAAATATTTCTTCGTCCCAAAGAAACATGAACAACCACGAACTGCAATTCCTTTAGTCTCTATCAGCAGTCTGGTAGTGGCCAATCAAGCCGCTTACCCCTTTCACCTTCCTGTCGGATTCTCTTCCATGGTCCAGGAGCATCTGGGATTCCACGCTCTGCCATTACACCAACTCACCAACTGCCTAAAAAACGTCTAAAATGAAATTGAATAGAGGTTTATGTGTGTCAGTACCGAGGGGCTTGATCAATTTAAGTGTTCTTTTGTCATTATTAATGTGAAGCTCTTTCTTTGTGTGTATAGATGTCTTCTACTTGAGTACATGCTTTTCATATACTCAATTATCATGAGGCTTCCTGAAAGTTCCGAATGTGTCACTGCTGCTTGTGGTTGATACCGATTGATATTGGTCGACTTGACACAACTCGACATGACTTACTTGACTCGACATGACTTACACTGATAGACAAGAAACCGATTCGATTTACAACTTTTATGAATATACATGGTTCAAATAAGCTTTGAACATCCCCTTTTTCGACTTATTTTCAATGACCCGACACTTTTTACAACATCATGGCCACTTTTAGTATCGACCATTTACAACCGACCAAAACAATACAATTATGTCGACCGCATTATAACGACTACAATGAAGGGTCGACCAAATAGCTTCGACTACATAAGTAAAATCTCGACCAAAGTAACGTTTATGACCGACCATTTTTATAACTAAAGTGACCCGACCATCATCTAATTTTCTATCGGCCACTTTATCATACTTTAACTTAATAGAGTATATTAACCGATCGATCATAATTAATATGGACGAGGTTTCTACCAATCAACTAATGGACTAAAATTTACAACCAAGTATATTTCCATATCGATGAAAAAGAGAATTTTACCCACACGTACAAAGTATAATACTGCAATCTCAGTCTTCACATGCTCGAACTAAGAAGCAATCAACGATACCTTTTCAGAGCAGGACATGGTCGACATTCCTCTGAACAGACTCATCGATGGGTATAACTTTGATTAGCTGAAATGATCAGTGCATTGGTCGATCGCCCGACTACCCAAACATATGCTTATCCTTCTAGACGACGAATAGCAACAATACCTCAGCAATCAGACACGCGATCATGTACCCAGCAGCGTCGAAGTTAAAAGGCAGTGTATAACAATGATTTAAAAGCGCTGGTGATAACCACCTTCTGAATGTGTGCAGGTAGAGTCATTTGGTCGATGGATGGGAAAGTAATTGGTGGTCATATCTATTGTTTGCACATCCTAGTCGACAAACACTTTGAGCGACAGATTTTGATTTTATTTTCTAAACAAGAAGACAACTTGGTCGGAGGTTGTAAGTCGACGATTGGTGAAGTTAATGCGTGGAGGTGGTTCCATATGATACTTTTGTCGATTCCCTTTCACGATTCCATGACTTCTCAGGTCGGCTCTCCATCTAGCATATGTCTATGAGTGCCCAGGTCGACTGCATAATAATCTTTATAATGTCTAGCACATGTCTATGACTGAGCAGCTTCATAATCTTTTTCGTTCCTGTTAGGTCAACCTCCAACTATTGGTTGAGGGAATAATCACATACCATCCCATCCAAAAGATGTTAAGCATCATCAGTTTTGGAAACATAGCCGACAGGCTCATTGCATTGAAAGATAAAAAATTTCTTCGCCTTCTGTATGTGTAGAGAGGCTCAACTTCGAAAGATTTTTTTTTTTTTTTGCAAAGCCATCATTCCAAGCTTGTTTGATATAACTCTTATATTCATAGATCTTGTACAGAACTTAGGCATCAAAACTTTATGCAATAATAATTTCAACCTCTTCTTACGTAACATTTGACTATTCTGAGTATCTTACCCGTGAGAATTATTTATTTCAGTAGTGTAATCATATAAAGAATGCTTTTACGGCTGGCATCTCATTCATTCTTCATCCATCCTATAATCGATTGTTGTTCTTCATGCAGATAATTTATGTAACACATGAGCAAATTTTAATTTATTTTTCTTGCAAGTTCTTGATCGCTCCCACCAGCTTCTTTCTCTTTCACGTAGGAAAGTCTTCAACAACGCCTCAACAATTGAGCAACGTTAGCATTTCTTTGATTCTTGCAAGGATTCCTTCTCCTCATGATCTTTTGCAGGTTCGAACCGGCTCCCTCTGCTGCTGCTGTCACCTAGACCAGAAGAAGACGGAAACAGTGCCAGATGTTGTATTCAAGCAGAGAGTATATGCATACACAAAGATATAATCAAGACAAGAGATGAGTCGAATGCATCCAACTGGTTATATTCATCTTGATGGTATTATTTATACATCTTACATGTGGTTGGAGCGGTTGCACCCGCTCCAACGGCTTCTTTAACTATATTATTACATAAGTAACTAATGACAATTAAGGAGCTCGAAGGGTCCCCTCCAACATGTCTTAAATTGAGAGGGATTGATCATCCCGTAAGTGGATCAGGATTGTATCATCCTTGGACCTATGTCCTAAAGTGAGAGGGATTGATCATCTCATAATTGGATCATGTGTGTTGCAGAGTATGATGCTATGATGTTGTTGATCGAGAGATCCAGATGATGATGCTGTTGATCGAGAGATCCAGACGATGAGGTTGTTGATCGAGAGATCCAGATGATGCTGTTTATCGAGAGATCCAGACGATGATGCTATTGATCAAGAGATCCAGATGATGTTGTTGATCGAGAGATCCATATGATGATGTTGTTGATCGAGAGATCCAAATGATGATATTATTGATCGAGAGATCCAGATGATGTTGTTGATCGAGAGATCTAGATGATGATGCTATTGATCGAGAGATCTAGATGATGATACTGTTGATTGGGAGATCCAGATAATGATGTTGTTGTAGTTGTTCGGATGCTGCAAAAGATGAAGACTTAGTACTGAACATGTTGATATTCCAGTATTGAAGATTTGAAAATGTTTCAGTAACTGTTTGAGTTACTGATGATGTTAAAGAAAGATTCCAATGATTTATAGATGTATCATGTATCATGTAGTTGATGATTCCTTGCTCCTGTAGATGTTTTTATAATATCCTTCTCGTTAAGGGGGAGTGTTGAAATATTGTAACTTCTAAGAATATTATATCTGTACTTTATTATTTCACAGATGTTTCATTCCTCCGTAGAGATCTTATTGTATATCCGAAGATTTTTATTCCTCCAACAGAATGTGGTAACTTGGGTTATTAGACTTCCCTAGTGGGGTCGGCCTAGTTAGCATTATGTTGAGTGGTTAAGTTGGGGCCGACCTAGTTAAGGTTAAAAGACAAGTGAAGTAGTGTATAAATAGAGGAGGTGTGTTCCTCATTTAACACACACACTCACTTGTGAAACTCGCATAGGAGAGGGAGAGATCTGCAAAGGTGGAGAAGGAGCTCATGTTTGGGGATTACATCTTTGTATTTGTTGATCATCTATATTGAGGAAGCTTTGCTGGGTTTTCTACCCCATGAGGGTTTCCTAGGATAAATTGTGTCTTTTGGGTTTATGTTGTGCTTGTTGTTCTTTCAGTGATCTTGTATATGCTATTGTTGTGAAATTGAATGTAATATTGATGTTATCTATCTTAGCATATTGTATCTTAACACATCCAACTGATTTAGAGCCACAACAGTGGGTTCTCGGTGTCACTTGCGTTGGTATGCTACCTCGATTACATTTACCACACTTTGGTCGCACTGCGGAGGTCAATGCATGTGTGAAGTAGATTTTAGTATGCTTGCATGGAGGGTGCATTTGGTTGGAAACCAAGGTATCCATTGATATGGACCTTAATTCTCAGATTACGAGTTTACCTAAGGCTGGGGTATAATTTTCGCAATTCTTTGTCGGAAAAGAACGGGACCATGACTTAGCGACAATGATGAAGGAAAAATACAACTTAACCAAGAGAAATCGGGGCTTCGAGGTAGTTGTTATCACCAATCTTGTAGTTTCCCCTAAATGGTGGATCCGTAAGGATGGTAGAGGGTACATGCAACCAAAGTGGTGAACCAAGATAGCCCCGATCTCCAAGAGATTAGTTGTCACGCCAATCGAGGAAAATCTTCACTTGAGTTGTCAAATCCAAGACAACAAGGGGGAGACCCTGATCTACTCCCGAGAGGAGAGATCAAACCCAATCACCAGATCAAATTAGGAAAAGATGAAGTACATAAGGTGATAGGCATGGAACCCTAGAAATAAGGAAATGAAGTTACTGTGGAGGCTTAAGGAAGATATGACTTGACCAAGAATGATTATACACAATAACTTAGGGATTAAGTATGATTCCAGGATTCAGGTGCTAGTTTAAAATGATCAATTTTAGCTTCCTCGGGAAACGTGACCCTTAAAACAGGGAAAGTTCCCCAAAGAGTGGATTTGAGGTTAATGGATTTCTAACACAGCTTGGCAAAGGGATGTGATAGTATCAAAGCACACAAGCTCGGAAAAGAGATCAAACAACAGGCAAACCAGACAGCTCAGGAAAGTCGTGAGGGTGAGGAGAATCAGTTCCTAGGGAATTGGGCCACAAGGAGTCCTCCAAGGGTGATGCGCTTGAGAACCCACCTTGCGTTTTCCCTTAGGTGAAAAACCCAAAAAAGTTTTGCCAATTTGCCAAGTGGTTTGATCTAGAGAATTTTTTAGATTATTTTAAGTGAGGGTTTTGAAAGTAAATAAATATACCCAATGGATTGGAACCCCAAAATAAATAAAAAACTTGCAGATCTTACCTGGAAAACCTTGTACATACTATTGGAGGTGCCTAGGTCGACCTGTCGACTAGGCCCTCTGCTCGACCACTCTGCAGCACATGTTGACAGGTTGCGTTGACTAGTATAGGTCGGGTCAGTTGGATAAACCGACAGACAGTTATGTAACTGTATTTGCTAGGCTGGTGAGACGATGTACTAGTTAAGATTGGTTCTATGACCATATTCTGTTCTTGCTGGTTAATATAAAGGCTTGTGTCTCTCTATCTGCCTCGTCTCTTGTATCTATCTCATTGTGTATGTTTTCTTATATCATGTAATGTGTCTATGGTAACGTCATGAACCTTGGGACTACAACATCTGGTTCCGTTGTTGGTTGACGCATGAAAAAAATAGCAGCATGACCTATGATTTCAGAACAGGAGATTAGAGACTGGTGGGAGAAGAAAATCGTGAATTATCTGCAGAACTATGCGCGACGTAACAAGCTGACGATTAGACAAGCGAGCGATCGATTCTTCTCCGAGACCCATGAGCGATTTGTAGAATCCGTGCTGATCGCCTTGAAGAAGCTTATGGATGAACAGACCAGTTGATGAAGCAGAGAGGAAGTTATTGTCGAAGCTGATCAACGGAGGATGCACGAATCTGTCGGAGTGGGGCGAAAAGATTGCAGATTATTTCTATGAAGAGTAGGCGATTGAAAATCGAGTCTCGATAGACGAAATAAGAAGAAAGTTCTTCACCGATTTAGTTGATCAATTTCTGTGTTCTCTGCCAACCTTATTGTTCAAAGTTTTGATCGACAAAGGTGTTGCACATATTGTCGAAACAAAACCATTGGTACTCCCACCCCTTCCGAACTCTAACTAGAAGGAGAAAGAACGTAAGTGGGAAAAATTTGTAAAGGAGAGCGAATGGGAATTTTTCTTGAACAAATGATGGTCTGCACTTCCCCAATAATCTAGAAACCTTCGGGCCGGAATTGGGGGGGTGATGAAGCATGCTCTGATGTACCTAGTTTGATGAAATTCGACATATGACAAGACGACATGGCCAGCAGTGGAAAAAAATCCGACAAAGACATACTTTTGAGTCACAAAAATACCCCAGATATTTAGAAAATTGAAAGAGAAAAGAGGAGGCAACGGTGTGAAGAGCTGCGGGAGAAGGAAATTGCACTCCGAAGGACGCGAGGATCAAATGTTGCGACAGATGCAGAGGGGAATCTACCAGAATCAATCCGAGCCTGCGATGATTGGGGTGTCGAAGAAGAACTGTCGCCAATGGATGAAGACTTGTGGATAGAGCGTGGTAGAGCTCTCCAAGTTCAAATACCTGAAACGGTAGCACCTCTGTCTCCATTTAGTTTAACACAAAGCATTCGGGTGGAAGAAATTGTCGAAGAAAATCTTGGTCTCCATGTTGGTCAGTCGGGAATTTGGAGTCGTCGAAGCATAGAAGGCGATGATATTAATAGACTATTGATTCATCGGCCAGAGGAAGGAAACTGGGTATCTTTTCAACCCGAATTTTCAAACAGAAGTTTTCATCTAGTGTACTCAGAGCATGAGGAAGCGCCCCCCCTGCCAATACCAAGTTTGAGTGACTCGACAAGCACGTCGGAAAGCCCGAGATTTAGTGAAATTCTGTTTGAGCAGAACTTTAACTGGATTTCGACAGAAGTGGTCGAAGAAGGAAGATCTAGCGATACCAAAGAAATTATAGTTACTGATTATGAAGACAGAGAACCAAGCCCAGAAAGAAAGCTAATCCAAATTGACAAAGCACCAAGTTTTGATTGTGGAAATAACCCACTGACACCTCCATCAAACTCTCAAAATAATACACCAGCAGACATGTCACACACAACAACACACCTTCCGTTCTACGAAGGAGACGAAGACCCAAGAAGACACTGGTTTGTGTGTGAAGCAATATGGACATCCAATCAAATCACCAATGAAGAAAGACAAGTTGCTCAATTTGTTGGTTCGTTAAAAAAAAGAGCACTAACATGGTACATGGGATACATAGCAAAGTCACCTAATGCAACAAAAGCACAAATCAAACAAAGCTTTTTGCCCTTCTTTATGATTGAAGATGCGACATACCTAGCGGCAGAATGACTGAAGACGACAATCCAAATGCCAACAAAAAATATCAAGGAGTATGAAAAGAGGTTCAAAGACCTCCTAAGCAAATTAGACTGCGAAATTGAAGAAAAAATATTAATCAAATGGTTTATTGCTAGTCTAATAAATAAAATCAGAATACATATCCGTCGACAAAGTGTTAATACATATGTAGATGCACTAAAAGTAGCACTAGAAATCTAAATGGATGATGAATACCCCCTAGTATCCATGGATAGACACGTCGACGAACGCCTTGAGAGCATGGAGCAGGCTATCCGAAATATGACACTAAAAGGGCTGGAATTATGGTGTACAAATTGTCGAACTTTAGGACATACCAAAGATTCTTGTCGAATTGAGGATCGGCGACAAGAAGTAAAACTCATTCAATCCAGATGTTTCTGCGATCTATGCAAAGAGTATGATTCACATACCACAAATGATTGTCCATACAATCTGAAAAATAAAAAGGCAAGATGGTGTCAAATTTGTGAAGTAAATACACATACAATTGAAGATTGTCATTTGAACCTGAAAAATCGACAAAATTATCATGCAGTGTGCCAAACAAACTCTGTCGAACAACATCACGATATAAATACATCAAATGACAGATTCGAGAGAAATGATGGAAGAAATAACCGGTACAATCAAATCAGGAATGACAGATACCCAAGGTATAATGACCGTCGGTATGATCGGCGATATGACCGCTACAATAGACGCAGAGGATACCAGAATCGAGGATGTAGCAATGGAGGCCGCAATATTCGATCTAGTCGACTTGGCGCATGTTTCACATGTTTCAGTGAGGACCATCAGCATGCAGAATGCCCTTATAAGGAAAGAGTTGATCTTAAATTTTGTACAAAGTGTGGGGTAGGCGACCACTATTTAGAGTATTTCCCTACCATGATTGAGAAAATAAATAATAAAAAGAATGTTCATGTTTTATCTTGTATTTCAAAAAATGATGTGCTTCGTACGAAAAACTTGCAAATTGTAACTAGGCAAGGCACTCACATTGGTCAAGATAAACCACGGATAAGTAGAATTTTCGATAAAGAGGATTACCCAAATCCTATAAAACAAAAATCTGTGTACAAAGATGCATCTGACATATTTCATGAATTAGCAACACACGAAGAGGTCGAAGAAAACTGACAGGAAGTTATAAAGGAATTGCTCAGATTAATTTCAAACAAGGAAGCTGTAGGAAAAATGATTGACCTGTTGCATAAATTAAAATATAAACATGTCGAGAAAAGACAAACTAAAAACATTTTCCGACTAAAACAAAAAGTGAAAAATGATGTTGATCCATTATTCGACCTCGACATAAATGGATATCATGTACAACAAGTCGTACTGGATTTTGGATCCCAAGTGAATATCATGACTCGTGATACCTAGGACCAACTCGGTCGACCTCAATTGCAGGAATCAGGCATTTATTTAAAGCTTGCAGATCAAGGATTAATTGAGCCGATTGGAGTATGGAAAGGAGTTGAAACTTCCATTAAAGTCATCATGACTAAATTAGATTTCGAAATCATCACTCCAAAAGATGATGCGAGTTCTTTCCCCGCATTGGTCGGTCTACCATAGGGACTAAAGATGAAGGCCTCGATTTCCTTAGACAAAAGTCGTATTAAGTTGAAAGGAAATGGGTAGAAGGTTATCATCCCAATCTTCCCATCTCAGGGAGAACCTTGGTCGGAACCTACAGAAATCGATAATGATGTTCGACAGCTTTACCGCATAGACAATAATGAAGATCGCATTGAGCCAAATATCCAAGGAGAACTTTATCTTGGAGATCCTATCTCTCTCAGATATAATTCCGATGCAGAAATCTATGACTGGAAAATAGAGAATTATGATTTGCATGTGAAAGAATGCTGGACTGTGGAAGCCATCTCAAAGAAGCAAATAAAGAAGTGTCTCTCAGTATCTTACACATTGAAGATATTCGAACAAAAAATGCGAGCATATCCAACACTTGTTCCAGACAAAAATGCACAATACGGTAGCTCGACATTAAGATATAAAGAACGTGATTCACCGGATGTTCATGTCGAACATGTATCAAAACATGTCAGAGAGCAAGGCCGACTACAAAGTTTGGTAGAGACATTTACTAGTCAAGCTACGAGATGGTGGGACACTCATCGGTCGAAACTCCAAAATTGGAATACCGCATCAACATATTTCATAGAAAGGTTTGGAGGAAGAAAATTGACAACTCAGGCTGACATTCCCTTGTTTACACAAGGACAAAACCCTGAAGCTCACATCAATTGTTGCGAAAAGGAATGGAGAAAATTAGGCTAGAAAGATGAAAGAAAATGGCCTCACCTCTTCCCTAGAACACTTGATGATCTACCTAACAAATGGTACAAGATGGAAGAAGCAAGAGGATAAACTTTCTTTTGGAAAGACTTAAAAGAAAATTTTATTAAGGATTTCCAGTTTTCTCCGCAGGATGAGAGAATGGTCGAAGCAAGTAAAAGCATCAAAGAATTTCTACATCCAACAGAAACTTTAACACTTGTAGACAAGCAAAAGATTATGCACCCACCTAACACCTGCTATAATATAAAGTCGACATAAAACCAACATTTGACAAGACTGAGCCTAGAAACGGAGAGGTCAGTTAGGAAAAGCTTTCAATGGAGAAATGATCATCCCAACGTATCAAATACGTAAGAACAATATTTAGCGCAGAGATTGTCGAAAAAGAGGATCCCGAAAGATTATCAGAAAAAGACTTTCCACCAACTTTCACACAAATCAAAGAAGGTGAAAGACAGATAAGTAACAGTCGTGCACCAGAATGGATGGACGCGAAGATTAAAACAAAGGAAGTAGATATTTCAAATGACAATCAACCGAAAATGGCAAAGATTGGCGATTACTGGAGTTAGGAACAAACAACAGAAATTTCCAGTATACTCAAAGAATTTCAAGACATCTTTGCTCGAGATTATAGAGACTTGAAAGGACTTGTATAGGAAATGGGCGAGATGAAAATTGATATTAAACCAGACGCCAGACCTGTAAAGAAAAGACCCTACAAACTTGATCACAAATATAAGGATATTGTCAAAAAGGATATCGATATCATGCTCGCAACAATAATCATATATCCTATCGACCAGTCAGAGTGGGCGAGCCCAATGGTCGTTAAACCAAAGAAACAAGATCCGACACGACTGAGAATCTATGTCGACTTTCGAGAGCTGAATAAGGTAACCCTCACAGATCCCTTTCCAACCCCATTCGCAGATGAAATTATCAATGAAGTTGTAGGGCACGAGTGCTATTATTTCATGGATGGATTCTCAGGGTAAAACCAAGTACCTATTGCGAAGGAAGATCAGGAAAAGACAACATTCGTGTGCAAATTTGGGTCATTCACGTACAAATTCATGCCATTCGGTTTGAAGAACGCACCTGCGGTCTTCTCAAGAATTGTCGTCAAAGCATTTGAAGAATATATATACAAAACCATGGCTGTATACTTTGATGATTGGACAATCTATACAATGCTGAAAGATCATTGAAAGTGGCTTCGATTGATGTTGGAACGATGTCGACAGATACAATTTTCGCTAAATATTAAAATGTGCATCTTCGCGACACCTATCGACATATTATTAGGCCATGTAGTTTGCAAAGAAGGAATCAAGGTCGATTACGTGAAGATCAAAATTATCCTCGACCTGAAGCCTCCAGTTAATCCGAAACAAGTACGAATCTTGTTGGGTCATACCGGATATTACAGGAAGTTTATTAGGCACTATTCTGATATGACTTATCCTCTTGAAGATTTGCTAAAAGACGATCGAGATTACAGGTGGATGGAAGAATGTGACAATTCATTCAACACATTGAAAAGAAAAATGGTCGAAGCACCCATTCTCCGATTCCCAGATTGGTCAAAGAAATTTCATGTACATATTGACACATCTAGAATAGCAGTGGGTGCCATTCTAACATAACCCAAAGAAGATGGCATGGATTACCCTAATGTATTCAGCAGTCGGAAATTGAATAAAGATGAAAGAAATTATTCCACGACTAAAAGGGAAGCATTAGGTATGGTATTCACAATTTAGAAATATCATCATTATTTATTGGCTAACCCTTTTGTATTTTAAATAGATAACCAAGCTTTAAAATATTTAGTCAATAAACCATTACATCATGGGAGGTTATGCCGTTGGCTAGTACTGTTCCAAGAATTTGAATTCAAGGTAATCATTCAACCTGGGAAAGCTAATGTCAGACCTGACCACCTATCGAGAGTAGACATAGGAGAAGAACCGACAAGAATTGAAGATGACTTACTAGGCGCACACTTGTTTCATATTGAAGCAGTCCCTTCAGAACTTGTGGAAATTGCACAATTTCTCGAGGATAGGAAAGCTCTTGAAGGAACAACTGAGAAAAAGAGGAAGATCTTAGCAATGAAAGCGACCCCCTATACTTGGTCAATGGATTCCTCTACAAACTTGGCTTGGATGATATATTACGTCAATGTGCACTTGAGCATGAACGGCAGGATATACTTACAGAAGCCCATGCTGGACCAGCAGGAGGACATTATCATGCAAACATAATAGCTAGAAAAATCTTTCAAGCAGGACTTTGGTGGTCGACAGTTCATAAAGACTATCTACAGTTTGTATCTAAGTGTGATAAATGTTAGCGCATGGGCCAACCACTACCAAGAACATAAATGCCATTGGTCCTAATTAACCCTAGCCGAACATTTGAAATTTGGGCTATCGATTTTATTGGACCATTTCCAATAGTGGGGAGAAGGACAGGTGCTCAGTATATTATCATTGTTGTCGAATATGTTACCAAGTGGGTAGAAGCAGAACCAGTCGAAACATGTTCAAGCGAAATTGCCGCAAAGTTTATTTATGAAAACATCATAACGCGTTTTGGATGCCCCATAACACTTATAAGTGACCAAGGTACGCACTTTGTATGTAAAACCATTGAAGCACTGACTAAGGAATTTGCAGTCGATCATAGAATAAGCATAGCGTACCATCCTCAGTTGAATGGCGCCATAGAATCGTTCAATAAAACACTCACAAAAGGAATGACGAAATTATGCAACATGGAGAAAGATGATTGGGATGACAAAATACCTACTGCTCTCTGGGCATATAGAACAACATACAAAAGAACGATAGGTCAGACACCATTTTCACTTGTCTATGGACAAGAAGTAGTCGTCCCATTACACTTTCGACGACAGGTATTGACCATTGCAACAGCTCTACATATCGACGTCGAAGATACTCGAGAAGAACGGCTACTCCAACTATCGAAGCTGGATGAAAGTTGATAGCTAGCGATAGAATATCACCGAGTGCAAAAATGACAACAGAAAGGGTGGCATGATAGAAATATCAAGCAGAAAAATCTCTCAGTTGGATATTTAGCACTCCTTTATAATAGCGGAGTAAAAGGAAAGCCGAAAAGTTGCATACAGAATGGATGGGACCCTATATTATCGAAACGTTAAATCCTAATGGATCAGTCCGATTGAAAACGCTACAAGGAAATATTTTCCAGAAAGCGGTAAATGGCGCCCGACTTAAAAGGTATAAATCATGAATATTCAAAAATAAATAAATAAATAAATAAAAATGTTTAAATAATAAAAGAGAGAAAACGGTTAGAAATAACTGAATGAGAGTGCTATAAGCAATCAAGCAAATATAATAGAGCACGTCAAAAGCAGAAATGATGAGAGAATGGCAGAAGAAGGATGGAAAAAGCAGAGAAAGAAGTCTGACGCACAACCATCGATATTATAGGCATCGACAAGAACAACTACGGTTTGCAGAGGAAAATCAGGCATGATAGAAGCAGATAAATCCGCTTCTACTCTAACCAAGGAATCAGTCGCAACTCAAGAAACTGCAGCCGACACGACAAGACCATCAGAGCACACAAATACTTTAGATATCAATACGAGCAATGTGGAAATCTCCAGCATACCAGTAGCAAATCCACCAAATGCCAAAGATGTGGAAGATGAGACTCCAGTCATCATAGCAGCAGTACCCGGTACACAAAGTCAGACAGAAAAAGCTGTTTCCAGCACACAAGCAATCATCGATAGGAACCCAACAACAGAAGGAAAAGATAAGGGCCCAGAACAACAAATCTCAAGCAAAGAAAAAGAAAAGAGTAGCCGTAGGAAGCACAAAGAGAAGAAACGCAAAGAAAGAGAATTGTAGTAGCAACTACAAATGCAGCAAACATAGTTAAAACAATCAGATAATACTCTTTTAGTATACTTAGACCAATTCGAATCTGCCACAAGCTATCAACCACAGTTGGCATCCCAAGAAGAACTTGATCTATTTGAAGACGCAGTCTGCAAAGTGCAAAAGTACTGCTGATAAGAGTCAGAGGAACAGAGACTGCAGCTTCACGAAGAAAAGACTACATTCCTCGCTAAATGTGAAAATTTAGTGCAACAAGTTATCATGCTCCTAGCCAGTTCAGACACGACATCACCTCTTTATCAAGCATACCACTTATTCAAGTATGTCGTGTCAATGCTACAATTTGAGCTTCTCAAGAAATAGCAGGATCAAGCTGTCGAGGTAGCTTCCCTCATGACAAATCAGTTTACCACCTTTTCAGAAGCTTTCAAAGTACTCAAGCAGTATGATAACCAAGCAGAAAAACTTACAGCAGTTCTGAACAATTGGTATGTATATTATGGTGACGTCTACAAAGATCTTGAGAAAACAAGAACATTGCTAAGCAAGCTTCAACACCAACGCTTGACTGCAGATGAAGCCCTTATTGAAAAAATTGATAGCTAGATCATCATGGAAAACAAGAAATTGGATAAATTAGAGAAGCAAGAAGTTTAGTGGATGTCCCAAGCACGAGGAGGCCTCAACAAACTTAAAGAAATTCAACCCCAATCCCATCAGTTACTTGCTATTGCGACAAAACAATTAACACATTTGGTCCCGACATGATCCACTTGCAGGCTACATCCACTCATGACAAGATGGAAAACTTGTCGAACCTCACAACTATGACCGTAGACATCCAGAATCTGCTACGAACTTGGGAAGAGTTCCAACACCACCTCTCTGTCTCTGTTGAATTTATTCTTGAAGCCTGTCTCCAGATACCTGATGCTATTGATTCCAGTGCTCCTTCGTCATAACCATCTGTATAACTCTTTTTGAAATTTTGATCTCTCCATTTCTTCGGGACGAAGAAATATTTTGAGGTGGGGGAGATGTTGGAGGGGCCTAGGTTGGCCTATCGACTAGTCCCTCCACTCGACCACTTTGCAACACATGTCAACAGGTCACGTCGACTAGTATAGGTCGGGTCAGTTGGATAAACCGACAGACAATTATGTAACTGTATTTGCATATATATATATATATAGGTTGGTGAGTCGATGTACTAGTTAAGATTGGTTCTATGACTGTATTCTGTTCCTGCTGTTTGATATAAAGGCTTGTGTTCTCTCTATCTGTCTTGTCTCTTGTATCTATCTCATTGTGTATGTTTGCTTATATCATGTAATGTTTCTATGGTAACCTCATGAACCTTGGGACTACAACACATACCTTGATGTTGATGATATATGCCTTCCCGATCAATTTGGGGAGATTTGAGTGAGTATCCAATGCAAATCGATTTTCCCAAGGAAGACAATGTGCCCTCTCTCCTGCACAACAAACGTCAACCATATCAGATTTGATGCATCAAGAGAAATAGACTAATGTAACAGAAGAAGTAACAAGATGAAATCATAGATCACAGTGATGCTAATGAAAACCCCCTGATACAAGCAAAGCCAAGAAAGCGAGTCGAGGAAGCCTTGCAAAAATGTCCAAGTGAAGTCGCCCTCCTCTAGACAAAACAATGTTTCCACAAAAAATATATATCTCACAACAAACTCTCAAATGCTAGGATGCAATAGACTTTCCAATCACCATCCAAGAATATCGATGCAAAGGAGATCCAAGAAGTGCCTACAAATAGTTTTTATTATCAAGATTCCAAGAGACAAATGTCCCTTTACAATGAGAAGCTCTCTCCTTTAAATAGGATGGAGAGATACCAAAACCCTAACCACCTTTTGAATGGATGGCTAAGATTAAACCAGCCTAGATCCAAATCCTAGGTTCTATCAAGCTCCGAGAGGGATCAAATATCCCGAGGTGCAAACCTCTCCTTGAATAGCTCCTTAAGTGCAATACCTGAGCCACCTAATCCTAAGCTCTAAAGTCTCTAGTTTAACTCTCATATTTACTTTTTACTTTGTATTAATCTTTTTTGTTTATGGCCAACATAATATTTATTACTTTTTACTTTGTGTTATTAATTTTTGTTTACTTTGTATTATTTTGTTACTTGACAAACACTCGACAAACACTCTAAAGTCTCATATTTACTTTTTACTTCTTATTAAAAGTAGAAAGTAAAAAGTAAATTCTCTAGTTTAAGTCTCATATTTACTTTTTACTTTGTATTATTCTTTTTTGTTTATGGCCGACATAATATTTACCACCTAATCCTAAGCTCTAAAGTCTCTGATTTAAGTCTCATATTTACTTTTTACTTTGTATTATTCTTTTTCGTTTATGGCCGACATAATATGTATTACTTTTTACTTTGTATTATTCTTTTTTGTTTACTTTGTGTTATTTTGTTACTCGACAAACACACTCAACAAACTCGACAAACACTCGACAAACACACACATGTTACAAGATCTCCCTCATACTGGGATGTATAACGCCTCCAACAGTGATGCTAATGAAAACCCCCTGATACAAGCGAAGCCAAGAAAATGAGTTGAGGAAGCCCTGCAAAAACGTCCAAGTGAAGTCACCCTCCTTGAGACAAAACAATGTTTCCATGAAAAATATAGATCGCACAACAAACTGGCAAATGCTAGGATGCAATAGACTTTCCAATCACCATCCAAGAATATCAATGCAAAGGAGATCCAAGAAGTGTCTACAAATAGTTTTTATTATCAAGATTCCAAGAGCCAAATGTCCCTTTACAATGAGAAGCTCTCTCCTTTAAATAGGATGGAGAGATACCGAAACCCTAACCACCTTTTGAATGGATGGCTAAGATTAAAAGATATAAAAGTTCTAATCTATGGTTGAGATGAGCTCAACATAAAGTACATGGATCAACTCAAAAATATAACACAGACATGGACAAAATCGCCCTAGGAAAGGGGGTTCCACTCAATGTGACAAAATAAACATGATAACCCGCTCATGGTGGGTCTAGGGGGAAATATCTAACATCCCTAGTGTGTCCCCATGACACAATAATAATAAATGACTCAACCAAGCACCAATTCGTGCTCCTCTGGGAAAGTCGTGAGCCTCCAAAGGCTCCAAAAAACACCTCAAAATGTGTCAGAGAAGTGTATTTGGGCCCCACTGACTGATACAATTGATATGGAGTGTGTGGGAGACATCAAACACATCATCAAAACAATTCCCATGCCAATTCCTTGCCTCAATATCCCAAATCGATTTCTTTAGTAGCCATTTTAACCATTTTTATGCCTCTGTAAATCCTCTGGAACGTATAAAAACACATGTAACTCTTTTCCTGGTCACCTGGGGCCAAATCTAACTGCACCAATGTGTCTGGGAACATAGAAATGTAGTAAAAACAAGTGGCTACACTCTATATCCCCTCTATAGCGCCATAGGTGAACCAATCATATCATGGAACTGCTCTGGCAGGCCATTTTTAATGGCAAATATGCACCAGAATGATAAACTGAGGAAAATACTCAGTGTAACTGCCCGAAATTGATAACCAACTTTCTGAATGGACTTAGAGAGCCCAAATCCACTAGAGGTGTGTACTCATACACCATATGGATCTCTGCACGATCATATAATATCTCCAATATATCTAGACAGATAAAAATAATAATAATCTGTAAATGATAAAATATAATAAAAATGCCAGATCATCATCATAAACCTGTAACCAATGCATGGAACCACCTGGTGACCTGTAATAGACCATATATCATCCATCTGCATCATCCAAGGTCTATCCACCTCATGTCCTGTATTTGACTATGGTCAAACTAGATTTGACCAAGTCAACATGACCCATAAAATGACCCAGGCTAAAATCAAACTACTGCAAGTGTTAGAGGTTAAGACATGCTCTACAAATCATTCAAGTAGCAATTATAACATAGAGTAATCAATTCTCTGGCGATCTAAAACCAAATATTAAGTGTTTTCAATATTATTATTATGACTCAGACTAGACTTTCAAGACTATACTCACTTTATAGCTGTGACCAATTTGCTAGTGATGGGTGAAGGCTAAAACTTATAAGGCTAGGCTAAAGGATGACCTATTGACTTGACACTATGACACTTTGGAAATGGAAAGGGGATACACACTCTAGCATATGTTGGACAAGTAGTAACACAGGGGAAGGCGGTGTCTCACAGATGGGTAAGTTGTTTCAGAGGTGCTTATTCAACCTTGACAGATTCCTACAACTCACATCCAAGATGATACAACTCCATGAGGATATTTTCTAGAGCCTCCATGACTAGGTGTCCGACAAACCATAACTCAGGACTCTAGGGGACACTTAGAATTAGTTGTCCCTTACTCCATCTCACATGATAACTCGCAAGCTAGTGAGAAATAAATCAATACAATTGAGGCCAACAATCATTGAATATAACATTTGTTAAACCATTTCTTTTTAGGCCTTTGACACATTTCCATAGCCTTGATCCGTGTGTGTTAAAAACCACGTTCTTGGATTTACATTTATTAAGGCTTTTTGATCCGTGTGTGTTAAGAAACACATTCTAGAATGGGATTTAAGATATACATTTCATTTCCATACACATTGTACTGATGGAAATACTATCTGTTTCAAGTTTAGCCAACACAACTTGGGCAGCTCAGAGCCAAGACACAATACAACAGGGAAGCTCATCCAACAAAGAGGCTAAAGCGGGGGAAGGTCCTCCATGCCACTATTCAAGTAGTAAGTCAGGGTAGTAAAAAAAACTGGAAGGTAATGGATGGGTGGAGAAAGTTAATAATGAGACCCACACTAGCAATCCAAAAGATGGTGGGAATGATCACCTTTATTCTCCCTAAGGAGGGTAAAACCAATGAGTGTAGGTCAAGAAATTCTAAGTCTGAGTGAGGACATATATATATATCTATATATATATATATATATAATACAACCAGGCCCAAATATCTATATGATCGCCATATCATGACACTAAGTGCTAAGACATGACACAAGAATGAATATAAAAGCAATAATAACCATAAACACGTGATAATACCTGCCGGGTCATATACCTGTGCACAAACCATCTGAATCATCATTTATCCACTGAGAACCTACTATTGCAACTTTGGGAAATACATACTGCTCTGTAAATGGCTAAATGGCTACATCAATCATCAAATCTGAGTTTCCTGAGACTCAATTATGGCATAGGAATATACTGTTGTCCATAATCATAATAGTGATCCAACATAGATGTTCATCTCAGCATCTCAATGTAAGGGAACTGGCTGAAAAATGTATCGGAATTTGGAATAAAACATATGGTATCCCAGCTACTATATATGTGAGAACAATAGCCTCTATCAACGACCAGGATGTTAGGTTCATTGCCAAATTGTTAGCCACTAAGTTGGTAAGGAAGAACAGACCGAACTAGGTTACTGCCTCTATCATTGCTTCGACAGAGCAATGTGCGATGGGTGTTCAAATGAATTGGTCTACTTTCTTGTTGAATGAGTTTCTTGCAGATGTTGCAGATGCGCATGACAATGGCGCTCCTTTTACATATTCATGGTTATTATTACTCATATATTTTATGAGATGGGTGAAGCCGGTGAACTATCAAGGAATGCAACCTATCGACCCATGTCAAGGGTTGCAGTATATGAATCTCTCTTTCTCAGATATAAGGAGCCACTAACAAGAGAGTGTGTTATTATACATGCAATTGGAGGTGTTAAGGTATTATGTTGTTCAAATACCACAGATTGTTGAAGAAGTGGTGGCTAAATATCACGGAGTATCAAATTTCAAAGTTGGGTCCCACCACATACATGTACAAGCAAGAAGGGACCCACATCAGCAGTGGTTGGTGATGGGATTCAAATTATCCAACGACGAGGTAGAATATATGATTCAATAATGGCCATTAGAGTCGAAAGTACCTGTCAAACCTGAAACCATATCGCCGGACCCATCACAACAGGAGCAGTAGAAAGGTGGTACATCTGGCCAACAAAAAACAACCAAAACATGCAGCAAACTGAAGGGGGAGGTGATGATGTAGAATATAAAGAATCCAGCCAGACCCCCACTGATCTAGAAATAGGAGAAAAGCGGAAAGGTGAAACTTCAAGAAAGGGTGCATGAAAGAAGCAAAAATCACAACACCATGATACTGCCTAGGCTTTGACAGATGATGATATCAATATCCTATTCAATAGGATGACTGAATTGGCAGAGGATAATAGAAGGAAAGCATGAGGCAAGACAATCCAACTATTCAGTAGTGTCACCGACATTCTGGATACATTGTGTACATAGGTAAAGAAGATTAGAATCTCATCTCTTTCACAGAGCACATCAGCGTGGGTCAAGGATGAGTAAGAAGAGCAAGTACAAACCCAGGAAGCACCACTTTCCTCTGTGGAGGGGTAGTAAATATTTTTCCTCGAGCAATTACATTTGATGAATCATGCAGCAGTGTCGAGCTTCCAAAGTCATGGTATGTAGACCTTAAATTTCCTACATTACACCTTTACATGTTATATCGATTACAAGAAAGTGTTGCACAAGAAATTAAATCAAGGGAAAATTCTCTCTTACAATATATGAGAGGATACAAGAATCAGGTAGCTACACTACAGGCTCTTAATGTAGAACTCCAACAAGACAAGGACCTGTTGCAACAAGAAAGGGATAGAGTGCAGTAAGTTGTCGAAGTTGTCTGCCAAGCGGTGCCTGAAGCATAAGTTATTAATGAAATGCCAATTGAAGAGAAGGTACAACGGTTAGAGATGGTAATCTCTAGATACCATCTTAAGGTGCAAGAGTTAGAAGCAAAGTTGGTGCCCAACACCACTCCTGAAGTTGTTAAGTAGTGACGAGCAAATATTCAGAAGGTTGTTCAAAATATGCAAGCAGCAGAAGCCTTATCGATGCATATGTATGATGTTGTGTCGTAGTCATGGGATGCCCTATTTGAGGATGTTGACCTGTAGGAGATCTAGACGTGGATTGCGACTGCTGAGGTAAAAATGAATGCTTTACGAGAGCAGTTGAAGATTCTCCCTCTAGTTCAAAGGATGACTAGGGCCAATGAGAGCAAACAATTACAACAAGAAGTTAACCCAATGAGATTGCAGCACATGCATCGCACTGAGAGAGTCCAAACAATTTAGTCTGAGGCGCAGTGCATATCAAAGGATATTGGAAGTTTCCATACTTTCATCCATTCAATAGTCACTCAGGATGTCGAAGTGGGCCATAACCATATTACAGTAGACATGGTGGAAACTGTTGGCCAGAAGAGGGACTAAGTCCAACAGTTGCTCGAAGTTAGCAAAATTTGTTATGAAGAATTTTTGTTGAAGCTACAGGAACCTGAATCGTAGCCCTAAAGTGGCTTGGGACAAGCCACACGTGAGTGTTGGGGCCCCATTGGACCTAGTATTTTGGAGGTATCATTTTTGAAGAAGCAAGTTAGTGTGGATGAATACAAAGTGGAACCAGTTCAGTGCAAGGGTCAACTCCGAGAAAGCGACCAGGGAATAAGGGAAACAATCATGTTGATCATGTCAAAAGTCGCAAGTTGAGTTAATTAGTTAGAATTGGTCCACATTGTAATAATGAGTCAGTTAGGAAGTTAGCGGTTTATTGGGAGTGGGGCAAGTTTAGTGTGCCTTATAAATATGTATTAAAAAGGAAATTTTTGGGTTAAAGTTCGAAGTATATTTTTTTGCTATGTAATAGAGATATCCGTAGTATATGTTGAAGACACTTTTGGAGAAGCTGAGTCGCTGATCTGCAGGCTGTGTGTGTAGATTCATTGTATGCCATGAAGAAATATGTAAGTTCTACCCGATGTTCTTATTTGGCTGCAACACTAATAAAATACAAGCGCTTCCATGGTTTTTCCCATATGGGTTTTCCACGTAAAATATGTTGTTGTCGTGTGTGTTGATGTATGATTTGATTTGTTGTGATATATGTTTATTTCCTCTGTTAAAAAAATAATTGAATGAATGATGGAAGTAACCATATGAATAATGGATGTGATATATTAATCAGATACAAGTTCTGAAGTCTTTTATAGTTATGAGTCTATTGAAGCTTTGGTTTGTCGATGCTCTGGTGGTGTAACATGGTAATGAATGTATTGTTTGGTAAATATTCAAACTAAGTCATGATATCTGTCGATGTTCTGTAATGGGATTTAATAATGAATATGTTGCTTGATGAGTATTCACCTTCTAAGTTGCATGAATCCTAGTTCCTACAGTCTCCATAGATACTTCGGGTGGGAATTCATCCCCTCTGCAGGTGATGCCGAAAGGATTGATTCCCTTTTATGCCGATGTTTGTGGATTGTGGAGTTTGTTGGTGAATGATAAGAGTTGAACCTTGGTTGAAGTAAAAGTAAGCCAACAATTGCTATGAACAAATTCAATTCCAACATAGCTCATGCACGAGTATTTAGAATCCATAGTGATCTACACTACACAAACCAAGTAAAAAAAGAACCAAAGGCTTTTGCTAATTTAAAAGCTTCATAATTTTACTTATTCTCTTAATATTTTGGCCTTATAACTATCTAAACTATGCAAATTCCAAATATTATGCTTCATATTCCAAGGTTTTGGAAAAATTCAATGCAAAGAATAAATATTTCACTACATTGCAATATTTTTAAATCACAAAATAGAACTAATTTTTTTTTAAAAAGTGTAGAATAGCCACAATGCCAAGGGTGCTCCTGCATCAAAGTTCCTTGGTTGAAAAATATGAACATCTTGTTGACATTATATTAGATAAATCAACAATTATTTATTGTTGATGTTGATGCCTTTTCTTTATTTTCTTATTTTGCTTCTTCCATACTTTTCTAAGCCAGTCATCATTTGACACTCTGCATTCAACATCATTCTCATTCCTCATTGTAATTTGTGCCTTTACACTTCAGAAATGCGGGGAACTCATATCTATACCTAGCTTTGACATATTCCTTGCTTGGTTTGTCTACATCACAATTACCACCATCTCTTCTAGTACCACTTCTTGCAACTCATCCATCTTTAAAAATTGTTGCAAATCTCACCAATGGTACTCATTGCCTCAAATTTCACCCTCTTAATGGTGTTCATTGCCTCCCCATCCTCCCACTTCTACACTATTACCATTGTCCTATTGAAATCCACTAATGCTTGTTGCATAAGCATTTCTATGTTATAATTATTTTTTTATTGCAACTACTCATGTTGTAATCATCTTCATATTACTGTTGCTCAGTTGCATCTTTACTCTCTTGCATAAAATATTCTTGTTGCTAACACCATTTTCTTTTTATTTATTGCACATTCCCCTTCACTTGCAACAAATTCTCCACACAAAACATCGTGGCGATCAAACAATCACATCTACATGTCTTCCATTGTTATGCTTGCATCTTCTTGCAAATCCACTAATCTAAGAACACTCTCCTCTAATGTCACCTTCTACTGCAACACCATTCACTATTACATCACTCATTACCGTAACATCTCCCCCTTGTAGCTATGTTGTTGCTTCTTGATTTTGATGCACAAACTCTTTTACTTCAATCTTTTCATTGCAATTGTTTTGTTGTAAATATTTTTTGTACATTCCCATTTGGCATGCTATCAACAACATGCAATTTTCACACAGACTACTCATCATTTTCCTCAACATCATGCACCCCACTTTCACAATCAATCCTCTTTGCAACCACATCCAGAAGAGTTTTTGGTTTTTGGTTTTTTGTTGAAGGGTTCTACATTCAGTAATATTGGTTGAAAATGTTTTCAGATTCAATGTGTTAGAAATTTTGTAGTCGACATTTCGGACTAGTGATGCACACTCCATCATCAAGACAAAGGAAACATGGAATTATAAAGAGCTCATAAGATATATGCAAAGAAGAGAACATGATTATTGTTGTAAGAAATAAATAGGAATCAAGCCCTAATTACCAAGGACAATAAGAAAACAAAATAAACCTAAAAATAATAATAATAAAATACGTCAAAAAAAAACAAGGGGCTAAAAATATAAGAGAACTAAAACCAAAATGAAAAAGGAGTTAAAGACAAGGAAAAGCATAAAAAATAAAATAATAAAGAGTACGAAAGAAAAATAATAAAAAGTAGAATAAAAGAAACAAACCAAATAATTAAAATTAAATTAAAAAGTAAAAATAAATTAAAAGCAAATCAAATTAAAAAAAAAGGAGGAAGGAAAAGGAAAAAATTGAATATTCAAAAATAAAAATAATTTTTTTAAAAAACAAAACAAACAAAAAGACAAAAAATAAAAAACTAAGAGGAACAAGGAAGAGCGGAAGAACACGAGAAGCATGAGAAAAATCATAAAAGAAAGAAAGTCCTCACATTGCGGAGGTGAAAAACCTTAAGAGCAGTGTCTCTTTATAAAGTTATATCACCTCCTTCTTGGGAATGCAGTTGTGTTCAGGACCCAGAAAGGATCGAGATGCAGGTAGTTTTACCTAAATTGTTTGCACTTATTTAAATACAGGGATGGATTCCTACTAATACTAAGCTAGACAGGTTTAGTATGCTAAAGCGTTTTGGGTACTAAATTTATGAAGTTGTTTAGAGCTATATTCGCCTGTGGACTGGTATGAAAAACCACTATGTTTGTAGAAGCACGAGAAGAGGCTTTGCTCTAACGAACATGGAGGCATATTGAAACTATAAATAATTTACTATGACAGAGCAACTTAGTGATGGTTTCGCAATATCAGGTAAGCTTGTCATGTATCTAATCCCACCTAGATATTTCTGCAATTGGTCCAATTGTCTCTTGAGCATTGTTGCTTCTTTCTTTGGAGGTTGATTGAATCGTCCTGTATCTTGTTCTTTGTTTAAATCCTTAAATTCTTGAAATTCTGAGGTCTCGTCTCTGTAGTAGACCAATTAGTTAACATACCACCAAGCCATTTTCTATTTACATAATGACATCGAGCTTCTGTAGCAGCTGATGCTACTAAATCAACTGCTTGATATTTTGTACCAACTATCAGGAATTGTTTTCCCCTACCTTCTATATCAAACACCAGATCACAAGCTTCAAACGCCAGATCACAAGCTTCTGATAAAGAACGAGCAGTTTTAGCCATATTTATAATATGAGTATCTCTACGCTCTGTAAAAATGTAAGGTGCCATCTTAGGATTGAATTTTCTAGTTTTATGTCCTAAATGAACTCTTGCTTCCATCATCTCTGATCTCTTTTAGCACAGCTGATTCCATACAACTATGATCACTGCACACAAGGAAGTGGTTATGGCGGGGTTCACACAGTGGGAAAATATAAAAATAGAAAAAAATAGGCTTTATGTACGAACACACAAATCCTGGGGTTGGTTATGAATCTGTCTATTTTTATTTCCCTCCCTTATTTTGAATCTCTGGTGTTATTAGTAAGCCAAAGAATAAGCACGAGCATAAGCTTTAAAAGCGGTATTTAATGGTGGACCAACAAAAAAGGGTTCAGACGATCCCTCTTAATATTTATCGTATTTTAGTCAACTTCCTCTTCCTCTTATTTCCTGAACTAATTCCATTTCACTAGGGAGGGAAAGGCAATGTCACAACTCTACTTCCTCTTCTTGCCGGAACTAATTCAATGTAAATAAGTCTTAATCAATGGGAGGATCTATAATAAGCTATAAAAGAATGACATGGGACCAGCAAGAGAAGCATTCATGAAAGGGCATGGCTAGCCAAATAAGCCTGCCTTAGAGGGAAGGCATGGAAAGCATGGTTAGACCTTTCATATCATATGACATGCTCAGCTCATACAATATGTTGGCTTGAATTGGTCAGGGCATTAGTAAATGGCAGCAATATAACAACCTTCCTTCTCTACTACTGCCAGGGAGAATCTTACCCCATTTAGTATATCCTTCTTGAGTTAGATATGATATATTTGATGATCTAGATATAGTTACTACTCGCCGCATGTGGCATCATTCCTTCTGGCCTTCATCCCATAATTGTAATTATATTTTTTACCTTAATAGTCATTAGACCTTTCATTCCCCTATTAGTCATTTTAATCCTACTTAAAGGTGTTCTATTTGCCCGTAGCTCCCGTTTAATACCTGATAAAGCGGATCTTGGTTTTCGCTTTCCTTGTGATGGACCTGGGAGAAGAGGAACATGTCAAGTATCTTCCTGGGATCATGTTTTCCTTGGTTTATTCTGGATGTACAATGCAATGTATGCATGGTTATATTTATCGTGGTATCTGTATAGCTAGTCATCGATTTTATTTTTTAGCTTCGCTATAATCATATTTTGGTTTAAAATTCTGCCCATAGAGTATGACTCTTAATGCACAACAGAGTGAACAATTTTTTTTTCTCTTCACTGATTCAATCCTATCCGTTCTCATTACAATGGATCTCCCATTCCTACAACCAGAAATAAAGAATTTGATGAAGTATTTAACCATGATCTATAGAGTGTGGAATAGATGCAAAAAAGTATAGAGTCTATCTAAAATACATCTATATTCTATCAATATAGTATAGAGCTGTATCTATCCCGTTGGGATAGATATTGAAATTCCATCCCGAATATTGGTTGAGATTGATACATGGATCATATTAAAAGAAAGAAAAAGGGAAAGGGAACAAAGCACCAACAACGTCGATAAACCAAGGAAAGATTGTTACTAGGGAGGTTATTGTTATCACTCAAGATTTTCCTGGGTTGTGGCAGGAAAGAACATGAGGTAACTGTTGCAAACCAATATTTAGTGGATGGGAACTAGACTTTCCAACCACAGAGAGGGATCTCTCTTTAGTGCTTCCAGCAATGGGATATAGCATGAATGGGTTGGGATATTGGTAAAAGTGGTGGCTAGACCTTTAAGCAATGAATTAAAGGAATGTTTTCGTTTGGTTGGAGTTAAGAACAGGAGGACAATTGGGCATGGAGTCAAATTTGGTGGGTTTATTATCACCAATGACAGATTCAGATCACAATTGCAGAGGCAAGAGGCAAGGTATATGGGGTTCTTTCAAGTCGAAATGATCAATAGATGAAGGAAAAAAAAGGGGACACGTTCCATTACAAGGTCAGAGCATTTACAAATGAATTATAACCTACAACTTCAAGAGGAAAATGGTGGAATACCTAGTCATATGCATCTGTAGCATGTGGACATGAATTCCAGACCATGTAGTCTTGATCTTTAGGTACTGCAGAAGTAAACAATCAATGTAAATACAAAGCAAGAACACATACATAGGAAATAATAGACATCAGAACACACATCACGGGAATCTCAAGCTCCAGAATCGGGTCTTCTCATTGAATTAAGAGGTCGAGTTCGAATATAGGAGCAGAGCAGTAATCTATCTGAAACAAAAACTTCCAACCTTTTGGTCCTCTTCGGAACCTGCCTTTATAGGCTTACAAAGCATCAAAATATCTTAACTGGTTCAGAACAAACTCAGACTGGTAATGATGAGGCCGCTCAAGCTGGGCCACCCGAATCAATAGCCTCTGATTCTGTCATGCGTGGAGGAAGGGAATCATTTGCATTGGCGGTGTACCATTGGGCCATGGAATCCTCCTTCTCATCCTTTGGATCAGGCCATTTTAGGTTGATTAGGACAGGTAACTGAAACAAACCCCTTCATCGTTCTCAAATGCGCCATCTTTCTGTGAAAATATTCATTCCTTGCGGCTGCAATTTGTTCTTCAAAACTTATTTTGATACGCAATTTCCTTTCCACAATCCGCAATACAGACTGTGGGATTCAAAACCCCCGCTTGGTGCCTTTTGAAAACTGACCTTTCTGTAATTTGCAATCTGTAATGCACGATGCTGGATTCGGAAACTCTACTTTATGCCTGCTGGAAAATTGCCTTTCCGCAATGCGGGATGCTGGATTTGGAAACTTGCTTTTAGCATTCCTGGAAAATGACATTTCCACAATCCTCAATCCGCAATGCGGAATGCAAGATTCAAAAACTCACTTTTTCGCCCCTTTGGAAAATGGTCGTTTCGCAATCCGCAATGCGAAATGCAGGATTCAGAAACTTACTTTTTCTCCTTTTGGAATATTACCTTTCCGCAATCCGCAATGCAGAAAGCGAGATTCATAAACTTACTTTTTTATATCCTCGGAAAGTTGCTTGTCTGCAATCCACAATCCGCAATGCAGGATGCTGAACTCGGAAACTGCTACAACAATAAATTTGTAAATAAATAGGTTATAAACTATTAGTAATAGTAATTAATTATTATAGTTATGAAGAGGAATGTCTCTTCAATAGTGGATGGCCCAGCCATATTTAAGGCGGCCATATCCATTGTATTTAATCAATCAAAATATGTTATTCTTATCTATTATTCAATATGAGAGTCAGATTCGACTATTAACTTAGTAAACGGATTCGTTCACCGCATTTGGTATCAGAGCGGATTCGCTCCTGCACTTTGAGCTCGGACTCGGCTCATCAACTCCTCAGGTGAACTCAGATTCAGATTCGGCTAAGTCCACCTTTGAGCTCGATTTCAGCTCATATCAACATTCTTCCACTGCTCCACTTCACCCCCTCATCCCCTCACGCATTCCTCCACGTACCACCAGCTCCCACTCCATTCCATTCAGCGCCTGTGCTAACACCTCTCTCCCCTTCCACCACTGCACCTCCCACCTTGACTCTCTCCTCTTGCTCCCACGTCCCTCCAAATCCTCCCCGCGTCCCATCTGCGTCCTCTCTCCACCCTGCAACTCGACCTCACGCGCTCACCCCTCCACCTTGGCTCCCTCTTCTCTTCACTCCACACCCCATCCACCCCACGATGCACATTCCCCACACCTTCGTGCTATTTCTCACAGCGTCCGTCACACCGCGTTCCCCTCCCTCACCAGCCAACCCACGCTCTTCCCTCTGCGCTCTTCCCTCCTGCTGCGCCCTTCCTCGTGCTCTCCTACTGCGCCCTTCTCCTTCCTGCCCCACGCCCTGCACTCTCCCCAGTGTAGCGGCTATGCCCTCCGTCCACACGTCCACCCACCACCGAGCCACCCCCTCCAGCGCCTCCTCCCACCACCACCTCAGCCTTCTTCTCCCTCTGTCGGCCACGTCCAGCAGACCCTCCCTCGTCCACCTCTCGTCCATCCCCCACTCGGCCTCCACGTAGCCCTCCTTCATCCACGTAAACTCCCTCAAACCCTAAATTTAAAAAAAAATTTAAATATTTAAACTTTGTAATAATATTATTACATTAGTTTAATATTTAAAAAAAAAAAACTATATATTAAACTATATATATAGTTTACATAAGACATTAATAATAATAATATTATTAATTAATAATTATTATTATTTACAAAGAAAATATTATTATTGAAAATATTATTATTATTATTTTAAAATAATAATTATTTTTGGAAAAAAAAAAGGAGTTATTTAAAATAAAATAAATAAAAAAACCCCCCTCTACAAGACCTATGGCGTCATTCAATGAAGATTTGATCAATCTTTTTGAGCAAATCAGTAAGGATATAAATGAAATAAAAAAATCTATTAACAATTTAACACTTATAGAAAATGAAGATGTATGTGAAAATTCCGTTGAAGAAGCCACAGAAGCTGAGGTAAAAGAAGAAGATGTAGTAGACCATTATGTCAACCATGATGAAAGTAATGGAATTGATCAAGATAATATGCAAGACAAATATACAGCACATCCTATTAATGAAGAAACCAACAACGAAATATTTGACAAGGAGAAAGATGATCTTGACCAAGATTGTGATAAGAGACAAGCCGGTGTTGATAATAATAAAAATAATAAATGCAATGGCAAGGAATGGATCCTAAAATGTGCAGAAGAAGTCAAGTCTAAGAAAGTAAATATTCCAGATTCAAACTATACCCTAACTATCCTCTCACCTCAAAGGAATCTCAATGGAAGTTATATGGTGATTTCAAATCCAAGAATGTTATATGATGATTGTGAGACCTCATCTTACAAGACAAGTAGAAGGGGAATAACACAGGATGACATCCTAAATATGCTTGGACTAATATCAAGAATAGAAGTGACGGAGTACAGTGTCCACCTAGATGGTAAAATTTTCAAACAAAGCATCAATATAGTTAGGCTTTCAAACCAAATCCCACCTTGTGAGCAAAGTACATATTTCTTCACAAGGATCAGAATGAAGAACATCATTTGGAACAACTATAATATCTATCAGACACAAGATAAGACCGGTGTTCTTATGCGCATTATAAGCACAAATAGCCCATTCAAAGGAACTGACACAAAATGTTTTGGGAATAACAACACGGAAATAGCTAAGGTCATAATGTATGTTGAGCATGTTCAATTGACGAAAAACATAGTTAAAAGAAGCAATCACACAAGTAGAAAAAGCGTAAACAAAACTTCGCCAAGTTCATACTTAATGCAAATACCAAGACAAAATAACCCAAAGGAGGCAATGGTTGTAATCAAAATCGTATCTCTCAAGTCATCAGTGCGACATAGAGCCAGAATAAAAGACGTCATGAGAAACTCAGCTTTGAGAACAAAACTTTTCCAAGGGAAAGGCAATGCTACAACAATAAATTTGTAAATAAATAGGTTATAAACTATTAGTAATAGTAATTAATTATTATAGTTATGAAGAGGAATGTCTCTTCAATAGTGGATGGCCCAGCCATATTTAAGGTAGCCATATCCATTGTATTTAATCAATCAAAATATGTTATTCTTATCTATTATTCAATATGAGAGTCAGATTCGACTATTAACTTAGTGAACGGATTCGTTCACCGTAGAAACCAGCTTGCGGAATGCATTTTCAACCGACGATCTGATCCCGTCATTCAATCCTAGCCGTTGAATCTCCTTTGGTTGCGGAAGAAGCTCATATTGCTAGTTTTTCCTGTGGAAGAGCCCTATTGCCTTGTTTTTTCTCATTTTCTTACTGCGGCTTGGTTATTTAGCTTTCATTTGCTTGATACTTAGCTATTTTTTGGGTTTCCTGACTCTTCATTTGGTGTAACTGGCCGATGGGTGACCTTGGGGATTTGACGGGGGCTTTCCTTTAACTTCCCTGGTGGAAACCATAATAGGTGTTAACAGCAGCTCCAACCAGGGATGCCATCCTCCCTACGAGGTAGCAAGAACATGTAGACTAGTGGCCCTTACTCTCCTCCTCTTTTTCCTTCTTCGTATCACAAAAACTGAAGCATGAATAACGAAAAATAAAAAATGGCAATGTACAGTGGGGGTGGGTCGGTGGACTTTCTTTTTTACTTGAAATAGTGCTTCAAGAACCGCCCGTTGACGGATCCCTTTCTGACTAGTTCATCATCTTCGTCTTGCAGGAAGAAAGCATTATTCCCATGGTTGGCAGTGATTGTATAGGGCCCCTACCAAAGGTTATCAAACTTTTGGGCCTGGTCTTCTCTTCTAGCATCCCATTTTAATACCAGATCTCCCACTTGGAAATGATCCGCCTTGGTCTTTCTGTCAAATGTCTTCTTGATCTGGTTCTGATCTTTTGTGGCTTTAGCCTGCACCCATTCTATAATTTCTTGTACTTCCACTAGCTGGTTATCTCTACTTAGTTTGGGGTTTAGCTCTTCTTCTTTCTCCTACATCAACCTCATCACAGGCCCTCTGAGGGAATCGAGGAATATTACTTCTGTTCCATATACTAATTTGAAAGGAGAAGTTACGATGGATTTTTTAGAGGTGATCCTATCAGCCCACAGGGAAAAGGTCAGCTTGGTGTGCCAAGCCCTTTTATTTTCTTGCAACAACTTCTTGATTATCCTTACCAGGATTTTTGTTGGAGGATTCCGCCAATCCATTTCCCTGGGGATAGTAAGCAGTAGAATGGACCAATTTGATGTGGAACTTGTCATAGAATTTGATAATCTTCTTGGATTTGAAATCCTGTGCATTATCAGTGATTATCTTAACGGGGCACCTAAACCTAGACATGATATTCTCCTATATAAACTTGATGATGACTATATCTGTGGCCTGCTTGGTGGGTACTGCTTCGATCCATTTGGTGAAATAATCAGTGGAAGTCAATATCCACCTATGTTGTCCAAAGGAGCTGGGGAAAATTTTGCCAATGAAGTCAATCCCCCACTATTGGAAAGGGGCTTCTACAGATATTGGTTTTAGAGGCAATGACAAGAGCTTTCTCTTTCCTTCAAAAACTTGGCATTCATGGCAACTGGCTATTTCCTTATAAGCATCCTTGAACATAGTAGGCCATTAGAATCCTGCCTTGAGAATTTTTTTAACAATGGCCTTCCAGTAATGATGTCCTCCATAGACACCTTTGTGAAACTATTTCAAGGTCACTCGGGCCTCCTCTTCCACTATGCAATTCAAGAGGACACCTCCAGGGTCTTTCCAATAAAGTCAACCACCCAGTATGCAAAACTTCGCAGCCTTCATATTGTTGGATCTAGCTTTGCTTTTTTCCATCCCAGGGGGTGCTTGCAAGTTCTGCAAAACATATACGACATCAGAATACCAAGGAGAGGACATGAATTTGTCTGATACTTGAGGTAGTGGATCCTGGGAAGTTTCCTCCTGCATGGGTGACAGTAGGTTCATGCTCATTGAATCCCAATTTGACTTAGCCATGAGTCTGGTCAGGCCTTTCCCTTTAATAAGCTTTGTAGGTTTGATCTCTAGGTCATATTACAGTAGCGCAGCTATCCACTTTTCCCTTCTTCCTTCTGGATTTGGTTGGGTCAATATATCTTTCACAACAAAATTAGTAACATAAGCTACAACATGGGAATGTAGAACATAAACCATGAAATACTTCATAGTTTTGATCATGGCATAGGCTTGCTTCTCCATGATGTTGTACTCGAGCTTAGTATCTCTGAGAGCCCTACTAAAGAAAGCTATAGGCTACTCATCTCCTTCCTGATTTTTCTGTAAAAGTACACCCGCTATGGAGTGCTCCGAGGTGAAAGAGAACATAAGAAATTCCTTGTCAAAATCTGGGCTGATCAGTACAAGGGCTTCAACAATTGCTCTTTTTATATCTTCAAATGCTTGTCTGGCCTCGACAGTCCACTTGACTTGATTTCCTTTCTTAAGCATGCAGGTGATCGGCCTCATGATTGTTGAGATATTGTAACTTCAATGTCATGTCCCAAATTTGGAATTGGGTCACAATGGCCTAATCACATTAGCCATATTCATTAGAGTTTGTAAAATTGATGTTAAGGGTCAAATAATTGCCAAGGAGGAAAATTACTAGTTTCCTAGGTTTGGGGTGGAAGCTTTGGGATTTGGAATAAGGGGGATAATAAATGATGTTTAGACATTAGAAGGGTTCAAGTATTTAATAAATAGAGTGAATAAAGAAATTCAAGAGAAATCCTAGGTGACAAATGGTTTTGGAGACATATGGAGGATGTGGGACCCACACTAGCTTGATTTTTCATAATACATGGTATCTCTCTTTTGCAAATTCGAATTAATGGGAATGTGAACACTATTGGGTGAGTTGGTAAGTCATAACACATGTCATTGAGCATCTTAGGTCGAATTGGGAAGGATTGGTAACCTCCATGGAAGATAAAGAGTCAAATGGGAAGTTTGTGGACACTTGGGCTAGATTCCCTAGCCCCTATGACACCAATGATGGAGCATCTATGACAACTATGACAAATTGCAGACCTGACCTCTGACATCTGACCACTATGACATGTCAGCCCCAAAAATAGGCTCAAGGAAGGCGAATTTGGGAGTTGGAGAAGCCAAAGAGACTCAAAAACGAATTTGGGAGAAGATGGAAGGTTGGAACTAGGAGACAAGTGGCAAATGTGGAATATTTCCTAAATGGAAATCTATTGAATCCATTGAGAGGATTTCGACCCTTAGAAGGCTAATGTTGGTTATAAAATGTAGAAATGAAGTATTAGAATGGCTTTTGATCATTTGTAGAATTTGCAATTGCATTTGTGAAGAGGGAGAGCTAGTGGATGACTAGTTTCTTGCCTTAGCCAATTTCGAGGGTGAAAGATTCCCATCCAAGTTGGTAATTGGAAAGACCATTCAGACCTTTCATTTGGAGCTTTAATGGAGTCTTTATTTGCAGGTGTAAGCTACAGGGAAGCTCATGGTTTCTTCTATTGCAGCTCACTCCTTCAACCATTTCCAGTTTTGATGGCATATTCTTGATCCTTGAGGGAGGGCATTTTTGGTGAGCTATTGTACTCTTTGGGGAAGCTCTTAATGCACCATTTCTTTTGTAATATGAATTAAATACTCTTTTATGCATCTCCAAAAATTTTCAGGTCGAAATTCCAAGTAGAAATGTATAAATCTCATTTTTAATGGAATAACAATGCCATTTCCCCACTACCTTGTTGTGAGCCAATGTATTGATGATGATTTCGAATGAATGGATTATTCTCTAATATATTTGTGATAAATATACTTCCATGGATGTCTTCTACAAGTTTCATGTACTGTACTTGAGCATTTGAAGCATTTTTACTCAGTTTAATTGCATTGGGAGAAGAAATAGTGCCATTTCCCCAAGGGTCGAATTGGTGATTTTTGCAGTTGAATGGGAGAGGGTGAGAACAGTTGTAATAAACCATTAATGGTGCATATGATACCTTAATAACATACTTAACACATTACATACCTCTGTTCATAAATTTGAGTGGGTTTGGAGGCATTTGGGAAGCCATTTTCAGTACTTACCTTAGGGGGATTTGAACCCCAAATTACTAGTAAAATTGCATACTTGGTCCAGAATATTAAGAGAGTTTGCAGAGGTCTTTTGGTGGCCATATTTTATCCCTGAACATCATATTCAATTCCTAATATCATTCATAAACCTTCCTTGAAGATTTGAAGGCATTTGGAGTCAATTTGAGACCTAGAGACCAATACTAGTCAAAGGGAAATCACTAGTAAAGTTACCTACATTGACCAGAATTGAAAGAGTATTTGCAGAAGTGTTTTAAAGGTACAAAGGCATCCATGAAACACATATTTATGTTCTAATATCATTCATATACCTTCTCAGAATATTTGGGATCATTTGGGGCAAATTTGGGACCTAGAGATCGAAACTAGTCAAAGGTCGAATTAAGGAAAAAAGTGGAAAATTGCCATTTTAATAAAATTCCTAACAAGGGTCATTAATTTCAAAGAATATTATAATTGTACTTTATTATTCCAGAGATGTTTCATTCCTCTGTGAATATCTTATTGTATATCCAGAGATGTTTATTCCTCCGTCGGAATGTGGTAACTCGGGTTATTAGACTTCCCTAGTGGGAGTAGGCCCTGTATGAGTTATGTGGGTCAAAGGGTTATTAGACCACCCTAGAGGGGTCGGCCCAGTTAGTTGTAGTGGGGTATTTAACCCATTGGTTAAATACGAGCCTACATGTCTTGTGTAAAAGAAAAGTCGGAGTAGTGTATAAATAGAGGAGGTGTATTCCTCATTACACACACACTCACTTGAGAAAGGCGCACTTGTGGAGGAGAGGTCTGCTATGGTGGAGGAGGAGATCATGTCTTTGGTTTGCATCTTTGTATATTGCTGGTCATCTATATTGAGGAAGCTTTGCTGGGTTTTCTACCCCATGAGGGTTTCCCAGGATAAATCTGTGTCTCTTGTGTTTATGCTATGCTTGTTGTTTCTTCAGTGATCCTGTATATGCTATTATTGTGAAATGGAATGTAATGCTGCTATTTTTTGTCTTAGCATATTAAATCTTAACATGGTAACAGAGCTAACCTGAAGGAAGACAAGGTATGGCACTTACGACACTTGCTTTACTTACGACAATTTGAAGGTTAGGGTTTTATATAGCAAAAACCAGTCATCATGGGACTTTCGCTATAAATCCATTTTGGCGAAGGTTCGGGATCTGAAACCTTTACAAGTTGTAGATAACATCTCCTGGTATCTTGTGTCCAAAGGGAACCCTCAGATTCGTTGTACTTTGTAAGTTATGATCAGTACAATTTAGGGTTTCTGCCTCTTCCAGATCTCAGTCAAAATGAGGTGACCTAGGAAAAAAGGTCGTAACTTGGGATAGGAAGCTCCAAATGAAATTTCGTAAAAAGTTATAGGTATTAAACAGACTGCACTATCTCAAGAAACTTTTTCAGAGGCCGAAGCTGAACCAGTGACACGTGGAACACCGTACAAGTTCACTCTCCTGTTTTATCCCATAAACAGGTCACGTTACGACACTTGGCATAAATCTCTCTCAAAAAGTCCAATTGAGGTCAGACCTATCAGGATGGAAAGATAACAGGGCGATCTATCTCAAGAAAAGTTTTCAGAAGCCGAAGTTCAAATAGTGACACATGGCACGCCGTACAAGTTCACTCTCCTGTATTATCCCAAAACAGGTCACGTTGCGACATTTGGCATAACTCTCTCTCAGAAAATCCAATTGAGGTTAGACCTATCAGGATGGAAAGATGACAGGTCAGGCTACTGCAGAAAAAGTTTTCAGACCCTGTGGAGCAAAAAATTTGGAGTTATAGCAGAAACAATGAGGTACATATTTCTGTCAAAACAGAATTATTTTTGGAGCACCTTTATTCATGGCATCCGGAATTTAGGGTTTCGGAGAAAGTTAGAATTTTTGGAATCGGAATCCACAGCTGAATGCTACTCATGAAAATCAAAATTTAGAGACCAAGATACAATTTTTTGGTTGGGTAGAAGACCGGGCTTGATTAAACCCTATCTCGGGATTTTGATCGAAAAGATGGAAAATTAGGGCTTCAACAAAAGTTGGAATTTTTGAAGTCTGTAACCACGGCTGGAAGCTCCTCAGAAAAATAAGAGTTTAGAGCCTTGGATAAAACCTTTTGATTGAGCAGAAGGGTGGGCTTCATCAAACCCTAGTTTGGGATCCTGTCCAGAAGATCCAGAAGTTTCAAAGGCAATTTTGAGGGGTTAAATTTTGGAGATTTCAAAATTGAAGTATGCTAGTTTGATCAGCTCAGCAAGACACATCCTTCCATTCATTCGAAAGTGTGAAAGTCAAAGATTGAATTTTTAGGGTTTCTCTAGCAAACCCTAATCAAGCTCCAGATCAAGTTTCAGGGGGATTTGAGGCTAAGGCCTTACATAAGAAGACTACAAGAAGTCTCGACAGGTATGACTTAAGGAGGTTCAAGTACATCACAAAAGACAAAACAAGTTCCATGACCATGACAACATGAAGACAAAGACTCATCCATAATCTTTGTTCTACTTACGAGGTATGTATGACTTTGTTATATTATGCTTAACCTATGAGACATGCAGGTTCTAGCTCAGGATCTCTAAATCATTGAAGAGATTGTTTAGGTATGTTGTACATAACTAAGCAGGTATATTAATCCAGGTATGTTTACCTATGTCAAGTTAGAATCTTACCTTGTGTTAGGATCCCTTATATAAGTGTACTTGTTATGATTGGTTATGCTTATTCATAAAGTTAGTAATCAAGGGTTTATGCATATTATGTCTCTTATCTTGGTTGATTATTTAACTAACTAGATCAAACAAGAATATGCATGAGTAAAAGAAGACTTCCTTGAAACCTTGAATATTATCTATAATCATGACTATACATATTCAAGATTATTTAGAATTAGAATGTTTTGAGAATATACTAATGAATGTATGTTTGTGTATGATATCATGAGGATGACACTAGTGCACACTTGAGCATGCACAGTGGTACATAATGAATAGAAGTTCAAAAGACATATAGAAGATCAAGCGGGAGGCAACCACACAAACATAAAAGATAAGTATTTGAGTTGTTATTTGAAATAGTAAATGATATTGCTTGTATGCATATTTGTATTCCTAGAATATATCATGCTGAGTGTAAACATTCATAGAGCATTGAACAGTATACTACTAATATGCATATGATTGGTAAGTTGGACAAACATTCCATTGTCGCTTGTCTAGAATGAAACCTCTTTGCTGACATGCTGAGAGCTGTGCACACTCTCAATAGTATGTTCTGGTAGAGATGGAAGGCATTTAGATAGCCACTGTATGCATACAGGATATGGGAAAGTGTTGTGCCAAAGTATTGGTCAAAATAGTTACATAACTATGTAAATGATATCTGTATGCATAATAGGTTATCATGTCAATATGATTTGATGATTATGAAGTATTACTAATCATGTACTTAATTTTGATTTGTAGGAAAGATCATGATGAATGATGAACACTGAACAAGCGATGGATGTTCAACAAAAGGATTTTCAAATCAAACACACTATAGAAGGCTTGTGGCTAGAAAATTCTCTTAGAAAGAGGAAGAGAATCATGATAAGATGTTTGCTCCAAGTGGCTAGATAAGACCATTCTCTTAATGGTGTAAATAAAGAAGAAGTGTGAATCAGGTTCTGTATGGGTACCCAGGATTGATAATCAATCGATGAGCTTAATGATCACCATGGGTGATGAGGATCTCAACCTTTGCTACAAGGTTGAATATTGTTTCTATACACAGACGACATGGATGCAAGAAGGAACTCACCACAGAGTTCAAATGATATTGAGGCTCATATCAGTAGACCCATCTAACGAGAGATGGCACAGATAGATATGCAGAAGACCATTCAATGCAGAGTGTGAATGATGTTCAGTCACAAAGGGAGAATTGACAGTTTCTTGATAAGCTTGGGCTTTACCAAAAGTAAAGTTGTTCCTAACCTTTACCTTAAGGTTGTGGATGATGAACCTATCATACCATTATTGTATGACGATGATCTCTTTCTGACAAGGAATGAAAAATAGATCATGAAAAGAAAGAAGAAGATGGCTGAAGAAATGAAAATGAAAAATCTCAGATTGATGCATTACTTCCTAGGTCTGAAAGTATGACAAGGCTCAAAAGGAATCTTTCTCAACCAGGGAAAGTATGCTGAGAAATATTAAAAGGACTTGATGTGTTGGAATGGACACTCTTGAAGTTGTTATCAGATGACTCATCAGAGTTAGTGGATAGAACTCTGTACAGACAAAATATTGAGTCATTGATGTGTCTAACAAATACTAGGTCAGATATATGCTTTGCTGTGAACACCTTGTGTCAGTATCTAGTGGAAAACCAGATGTGTTCACCTGTTAGTTGCAAAGCATGTGATGAAATACCTAAAGGATACGATAGATTTTGATCTATGTTATCTTAGAGATCATGACTTCAGATGGCTACACAGATGTTGATTGGGCAGAAATTGTATCAGACAGGAAGAGCACATCAAGAGGATGTTACTGTCTGGGATCAGCCATGATCTCATGGTTTAGAAGGAAGCAATATAGTGTGGCTCTTAGCACAAGCAGAATATATGGCTTCTTGCTCTGCTAAGTTATGAAACAGTATGGCTTCAGGATTGTTTGACTTAGAGATAGACCCAACTATGATCCTATGTGACAAACAGAGTTGTATCAAGATGGCATAGAATCTAGTGTTCCAAGATATGGTGCAGAAAGGAACCAAAAGTTTGAATTTGTAACAAGTTACCAATGTACTAACCAAACTTCTACTAATCCGATGTACTAACCAAACCTCTACTTCAAATAAAGTTTTCCAAGACAAACTTAATATAGTTCAGAAGGACCTGTTATCACACCATAGTAGTAGGGCTACTATTCTTGTACAACAGATATCTGCACATTCCAGAGCTTCCATTATTCCAAAGCATGGCTATATATTTTGGATCACTCATGATCAGAGCAGTATATTATTTAGACCTTGTGTCAAGGCTGAGCCTTGAGAGTTCAGATTTGATGACTGATGTGACCCTTTATCCCATACAGTTTCTGTTGGAGCATAGGCCGTAGCTATGGTAAAGCTGCGAATTTTGAGGAAAAAGCACAAGTATGGAAGGAAAGTGCTAATGTTGAACAAGCACTAAGTTTTGGATAGAAGGATACAGTGCGTAGTACGGTGCCAGATGGATAAGCTCAGCGCAGATCACGGACCGAGAATCGCGGAGCTCGCGCGCACGTCATAGAAGGATGAATGTGGCTGAATAGAAAGCTCAGCTACCATAATAAATAAAGTGACGGAGTAGAGGGCTCAGCTACCCTCATTTAAGGCTAAGTACAGAAGTTATGGTTGCTCGGATCAAGGAGGAGCAACGAACCAAAGCATTGAAGGCGAAGGACAAGGCACCCATACCCGCAATCTGCGCCGGAAGTCACGGAACCTGCAGGAAGCGGCGATGTGACTGCAAGCGGCGCCTATAGTACACCTAGCCATGTGCGTGGTTAGGGTTTTTTGGGGATTACTGTTGGGAAAGGCCCACAGTTTTGTAAAGGTGTGACCGCCATGGCCACCTATATATATGTGTAATTACAAAGAATAGAAGTTAGTTAGTTAGTTAGCTGATTAGTAGTGAATGGGTTAGTCAGCCCGCTAGTAAGCTAGCCATTCCGTCTTCTATCGTATTGTAAGAAGAAGAAGAGTCAAGCCAGGATAGCCGTGGAGTTAATCCCTGAGTTGCAGACTGTCTGAGTCGACATCTGAACTATTGTAATCTCTAAGAGAGACTGGATCGAGAGAAGGGCTCCCAGCTGTGTGCGTGGAGTTTCCTGGAAAGATCTAAGGCTGTAGCTGAGTGCGCAGCATATTGTGTAGCTCTATCAGTTTCTGGTTAAATATAACACTCCCGTGGACGTGGTTTTCCTCGAGGAGGTGAACTTCATACTTCTTCTTGTCAGGATGCTGTGTTGAATGATTGCCTGTTTAGTTCGTTACTTATGTATACATGAATCGTGTAATATCTTTATAAGTGTTAAGTGAGTTCGTGAAGTTCCCTGTAACTATAATTGTTAAGTGGCGAAGAATAAGTGAACGCTGTCGCCGCAGCGACAGGGGAATGCATTGCTGCGCCGGGCGCGAGAAAGGGAAAGATACATAGAGCATCAACGTAGGGGATAGTTTCCCCATGCACCAGGACGGAGATGCCGTGCAGCTAGACTGTTGGATAAGTTCCGCGCAGTTACGCCGAGGGGGCTGCGGAAAAGTAAGACAATCCGGTTTGGGGAATCGCCGAGGAAGAAAGAAACAGTCTCCGCGTCGCCCAGGTTAAGGAAATCTGATTCCTTAACCCCCCCATAGCCACTTCGGGTGAGACCTCGAGCTGCTGCGCAGCTCGTTGCCGAGAGGGCCAGTGTGCCAAGGGGTTTTGTTGCTGCGCTTCATTAAAACCCGGGTCTTCCCAGAAAGAAGCCAACAAATGGTTCCGTTGCTGCGTGACTGAGACTTGTTATTTCAGCGACACGCGAGATTGAGGTGAAACCCAGAGAAAGAAGGAGGCAACAAATGGTTCTGTTGCCCTAAGACTTACTATTTCCGCGACGTCTGAGATTGTTGCTGAAGCCAACAAATGGTTCTGTTTCCCTGAGACTTGCTCAGCTAACAAATGTGTTACTGGAATCCTACAGTTAAAGAAATTGAAGACTGGTTTGATTTAAAGGCTAAAGAGTTCGCTGAACAAGAAAATCGAAGCTCTAGGCTCCAGACAGAAGACTGGTTGCAGAAGTATATTTATACTGACCTTCACAAAATTTTCTTTGTCACATTTGCATTTGAATTGCATGCTTGGATAGCCAAGTTAGTAGATACTAGACCCACTGTGTATGTTGATCGACCCATCGCTTGGACGCCTGAGCTAGTCAATATTTTGAAGCGGGTAGACAATCCTGTGTCCCGCGCAGTAGACTTTTGGTTGAATAGTCTACTGGAAGGTTTCATCACTGAGTTTGCAGTAGATACAAGAAAGAGTTTCAGTCAAGCTGAGAGGAGTTTCTTCCAAGCACACAGAGGTAAGTTCTTAAATTCTCTGAACTTATGGGTTAAAATGCTTCTGTATGAAAAAGCAAAACTATGTATAGCTTCCGATGAATAGCGTAGACAAGTAATGTCCACAGATTCTGATAGTGATCCTGAACTTATTGGTTGCACTCGTAGTGGAAAACGGTATAAAGTAGGCCTTCACCAGCATTCTTTTGAATCTAGCCCAGAAATTAGTCAAGTTCCTAGAACAAGCCATATAGCGAGACAAGGGAGTGCTCATATCCCTTATCACCCCATTACACCGCAAAAGCCAGACGGAGCTCAGTATAACCCCGCAGTAACACCTTCTAGTAGCCCACACGGTACTTCTAGTACCTCTGTACCACCTTTGTTCAACCATCCCAGAAGTACTGCTACAGGACCACCACCTCAACCTAGCACAAGAAGGATGGGTGATGACATGAAGCTACCAACTTTTAAAGGAACAGGGATAGAAGACCCTGAGCAGCACTGGTTCTTATGTGAAGCCATTTGGACAATTAAGCAAATTAATGATGATGCTGTTAAACTGGTTCAGTTAGCAACCACACTAAGAGAAAGAGCCTTAACTTGGTTCATGAAATACTCAGCAGCACAGAATAGGACGCTTGCTGATGTAAGAAATGCTATGATTAGAGAATTTAAAAAACCTAAATCAGAATCACAGTGTATAACAGAGCTCAAAGACATCAAACAATTACCTACAGAGTCAGTATGGGATTTTGACCAGAAGTTCAAAGCCTTGATAGATCAAGTAAGCTTTGAGTTTGCACCACAGCAGCATAAAGAATGGTTCATTGCTGCGCTGCTCCCACACATTAGACTTCCTCTTATGCAACAAAATCTCAATACTCAGGAACAAGCTCTAGAGATGGCTATGAAACTAGAAGCTTCACCAATTGCTGGAACAAGCAACGATGTTGCGCAGTTGCAGAACCAATTAGCAAACTTAACCTTGCAAGTGCACGATATTAAGAAAGCTAAGGATGTTAAGGAAGAAATTTGGTGTACAAAATGTAAAGCGCAAGGTCATTCAAAGGACCATTGTCCCGTTTTCATAGACTATATTGCAACCGGAGCACCTAACCCTCTACCACAGGCACAGGGGCCTTGGTGCAAAATCTATAGAACTAGAGGTCATAGACCACAAGAATGTCACTTACTTCAGAAATATGTACAAACTCCAAAGAACTTATATTGTAATTTCTGTAAATCAGTAGGCCATGATGAGAACAATTGTAGAGCATATGATCTTATGATAGAAAGGAAGCATGATGTTTATAGAGTACAATCAGAGACACAAGGACCCACAGCAAGTCCACAGTATGACCAAACTCGCGACGGTCGAGCAGGAAATTATAGGGGTTGCGGACGCGCAACTAATTTTGGTCGCGGAAGAGGACAGATCACTTGCTATAATTGTGGAGCGCAAGGTCATTTTGCAAGGGATTGCCAAAATCCTACAACCATCTGCAGATACTGTAAATCTTATGATCATGCCATTGAAGAATGCCCTCAGTTGATGGCTAAAATGCAAGCAAAAACGCCACAGCTCAATCAGAATATTCAGTTGATTGGAGCAGAACAAAGAGAACTAGAACCTACAGTTAATATAGTGACGCGTAGTGGAGCAACCACTGGTGCGCTAGAGATGGGAACCGGAAAGCTAGCGACACAATGGGTGCGCCGCGCTAATATTAAACCAGCCCCACTTAATCTGCAGAAGCAAAAAGAAGCATTCAAGCAAGCTCAAGAGTATTTCTCAGACCCGAGACCCTCAACTTCGGTTGCAATTTCGCATAATGCCATCAGACCACAAATGCTAAGACAAGAGAACCTAGTACAAGAACAGGCCACTACATCCGGAATGCCTGATGAACAGGATGCACTAGGTAGTGTCCATACTTTTCTGAGAAACTGCTTAAAATTGTTGCGCAATGAAAAAGCAACTATAGAACTTCAACACCTCTTGGATAAATGTCAACAATCTGCTTCGACGAACACACCACAGCGTGCTGTTCACCAGATTGGGAGTCACACTAGAACTGGAAAAGAGATGAGGCTCACAGCGCAGATTGGTGCATTTGAGATGGACGAAGTCATTTTAGATTTGGGTTCAGAAGTTAATGTTCTCACTATGCAGACATGGGAACAGATGGGGAGCCCTCAGCTTACAAGATCCCCCATCCAGTTAAGACTCGCGAATCAGCAACGAGTCTCTCCATTGGGCAGATTACCCAATGTACCTATTGATATCGAGGGAGTAAGAAGTTCTGCAGACTTTGAAGTAATCAAAATTCTGGATGATAGTAGACCTTACCCAACACTTTTAGGTATAGACTGGGCATTTGATAATTTGGCTGTCATTAATTTGAAGAAAAGACAGATGACCTTTGAGGATGACCAAATTAGGGTCATTGCACCGCTTGATCCTATTCAAGGACCAATATATATAGAACCCATTCGGGCAGAAGAAGAAGCGCGCCACATGGAGAGTTTGTATCAAATGACTGCTAACCAGAGTGACTATGTCAATCCCACAGCAGACGGCCATATCAACTGGCGATGCGATAGTTCGTGCACATCAGACTCAGATGCAGGATTGGAAAATTGGCAAAATCGTTTACATGAGGTTTCTGCAAGGCGTTGCGCCATGATGACTAAATCCATTCGATGGATTGGTACAGAATTGAGTAACACTCCAATTTTTGATGGGTTAACTAACGTAAGTGAATTCATACATACATATGAACAACGGCTTCCAGAACAACAGCGCATACAGGCACTGGATGTAGCACTGCGCGCTACACCCGCAAGATGGTGGGGTGCGCATAAAGAGAATATTCACACATGGCAAGACTGTCGCATATTGATACTGCGCAGATTTCAAGACACCACAGCAGAAGTATTACACAAATATGAGGGACAGAGTGACCCCAGGTCACATATTGAAGCATGTACTCAGCAATGGTCAGATATTCCAGAAGATGAGTGGGTTCACCTATTTGTCCACACATTGGATACAGTTCCAAGGAACTGGTACACTGAAACATAATTGCGCAGAGGCACTATCAGCTGGCTTCTTATGATAGAAAGTTTTCAACTTACCTTCAGCTTTGAATCAGAACATCCAAGCATTCACTACGCTTTAAAATATATTAAAAATAAGGTATTTGAACAATGTCCAGTACCAGAATATTCCCAACCAGATTGGGCTGTCCAGATAGAACATGCCCTTGAATGCTATAATTTCACCACTAGAGAAGAGGACGATGACCCTCGCAACATCAATATTCCAGAATCAAAAGGGACGCGCAATATTGAAGGTCCTCAGCTTGATATTCCTGCCATCACAGAACACATCAAGCTCAAAAAGATTAACATTGGTACAGAAGCCGAACCCAAGTTTGCTTCTATAGGAGATTATTGGGATAATGAAACTGTTGCGCATATTTTAGACTTATTACGTGACTACCAGGATATCTTTCCTACCAAGTTCACAGAAATGAAAGGCATCCTAGGAGACTTAGGAGTGATGCGCATACCTCTGAAAGTAGATGCCAAGCCAGTAAAACAGCGCCCGTACAGATTGAATCCGCGGTATAAAGAAAAGGTTAAAGAAGAAATTGATAAGATGCTCGCAGCAGGTATTATTGAGCCAGTAGAGGAAAGCGATTGGATTAGTCCTATGGTTGTACAAGAGAAAAAAACAAAAGGTGAAATAAGAATCTGCGTGGACTTGCGCAAACTTAATGATGCATCAGCGCATGATCCATTTCCCACTCCTTTTACGGATGAAGTGCTTGATAATGTTGGAGGACAAGAGGCTTACTCCTTCACTGATGGCTTTTCGGGATACCATCAGATCAGAATCCATCCAGACGACCGCCATAAGACTACTTTTGCGACTGAATGGGGCTCATTCCAGTACACGGTAATGCCCTTTGGTCTTAAGAATGCACCTGCTATCTTCTCTAGAGTCGTTGTTGCTGTTTTTAAAGAATTCATTCACAAATTCTTAGAAGTCTATTTTGATGACTGGACTGTATTTGGTTTATTAAAAAATCATATAGGGAATCTGCGCATGATGTTAGAAAAATGTAGACAGCATCAGATTTCCCTTAACTTGAAAAAATGTATCTTCTGTGCTCCTTTTGGTATTTTGTTGGGTCATATTGTATGCAGACAAGGACTCCTGATGGATCCTGCGAAGGTTGCCATCATTGCCAATTTACCTGCACCCAACTCAGTCAAACAATTGCGCACTACATTGGGACATACAGGATACTACAGAAAATTTATCAAAGGATATGCAAAGATCACAACACCTATGGAAAGATTGCTGAAAAAGGATTTGAAGTTCCAATGGACAGAAGAATGCCAACAGAGCTTGGATACACTTAAAGAAAAGATGATCACTGCGCCAATTCTAGTTTTCCCGGACTGGAGAAAAGCCTTTCATGTTCATGTCGATGCTTCTTCCATAGCATTGGGGGTCATGCTTACACAACCGGGAGAAGGAGGTATCGACCACCCGATTGCTTACTCCAGCAGAAAGCTATCCATAGCCAAGAAGAACTACACTACTACAGAAAGAGAAGGACTAGCTATGGTGTATGCCCTACAGAAATTCAGGCACTACCTACTGGGCGCACATTTTAAAATGTATACTGACCATTCTGCTTTGAAATACTTGGTCAATAAGCCAGTGTTAGGGGGAAGAATTTGCAGATGGCTACTCCTTTTCCAAGAGTATGATTTTGAGGTTATTGTAAAGCCAGGCAGATTAAATGCAGGACCTGACCATTTATCCAGGATAGAGTCAGGAGAGGAACCTACAAGTCTAGAGGACAATCTGCCTGACGCGCAGTTGTTTTCTATTCAAGCAGCAGATGAATATTATTCCGATATTCTTGAGTTTCTCACTACCGGGAAAGCGCCGGCTGAGTTTACAATCCCTCAGAAGAAGCAACTTGTTGTCAAAGCCGCAGACTTCACTTTAATAGCAGGCCAGCTCTATAAGTTGGGTCCCGATGAAGTCTTGCGCAGATGTATCTTACCACATGAAAAAAGCCCTATCATCGTAGAAGCACACTCAGGTACCGCAGGAGGCCATTTCTCAGGAAAGCCGACTGCGCAGAAGATCTTAGCCGCAGGTCTTTGGTGGCCGACATTGCACAAGGATACTAAGGAATTCTGCAAATGTTGCGATGTGTGCCAGCGAACAGGAAAACCCTCAAGGAGAGATGAAATGTCGCTAAGACCCCAGATAACACTGCGTGCTTTTGATAAATGGGCCATTGATTTTGTAGGACCTATCAACCCACCAGGAAAAAGAACTGGCGTGAGATACATCATCACAGCTACTGAATACCTCACCAGATGGGCTGAGGCGAAGCCAGTTAAGAATTGCGACGCTATCACTGCCGCGCAGTTCATTTTTGAGAACATTATCACTAGGTTTGGATGCCCAGTGATTCTCATGAGTGATCAGGGTACACACTTCCTCAACGAGACTATAGAGGCCCTTACTGAAGAATTTCAAATTAGTCACCATAAGAGTACACCCTACCACCCTCAAGCTAATGGTACGGTGGAGGCATTCAATAAAATTCTTGAGAATGCCCTCACGAAGATCTGTAATCAACAAAGAGATGATTGGGACCTTAGAGTCACAGTTGTATTATGGGCTTACAGAACTACATGCAAGAAACTAACAGGTCACACACCTTTCGGTTTGGTGTATGGACAAGAAGCAGTTATGCCCATGGAATACATTGTTCCCAGTCTCAGAATTGCGCAAATTACCGAAATGATAGATCCTGATGCTATGAGCGCAAGACTTTCACAACTGCTTGCCTTAGAAGAAGACCGACTTTTAGCCGGATTTCATCAGCAGGTACAGAAGGAAAGACAGAAAGCTTGGCATGACAGGCACATTAAGAATAAACACTTTACAGAGGGAGACTTGGTACTCCTCTATGATAGTAAATTCATCAAGTTCCCAGGCAAGCTTCGAGTACATTGGTTAGGCCCTTTTCGGGTGATGAAGATAACTGAAGGAGGAGCAGTTCAGCTTGCGAAGCTTAATGGAGAATTGCTACCTACAATGATCAACGGGAGTCGGCTTAAGCTTTATCGCGACGGCCACTCCACCCTGTCGACTTAATATAATGTTAAAGAAGTGCAGATGTCCGGTGTAGTTGAAAGAGACATCGCATTGTCACAGTCTACATGGAAGTTGCGAGACACTCAGTCTCCGGCTTCCCGCGCAGTTCCTAGAAACATCCGGGCATATCGAATAAAAATTTGGGATTGAGCGAGCTTATATTTGCGCTCTTGCGAGGTTCTCCCCGGACCGTTGAACCGTCGCTCTTGCGAAGTTCCCAGTGTTAATTTGCCGCTTGAGGAGTTCTCGGTGTGGACCCCTCTATATGCACAGTTTCCTAAGCTAAAATGACCCGCCGAAAAATTTGAATTACCGCAGTTATGTAGCCGCGTCTGAGAATAAATGAAGGATAAGCCCGCCATTTAAGTATGGCCGCTCTGACAGATTTAGCTTGATCTCCGTAAGATTTGCATTTAACTCATGCTCCGAAAGCGTTAGCCTCTCCCGGAAGCCTGTCAGAGCCCGTCCATCACAATAAATGCATCGCAAACGCAAAGGGGATAGTAGGGTTGTCAACTCATGCATAGCCGCCTATAGCTAGTAACCCCACTTGCCCGCATTTACTATCACCTTTGGCTATAAATACCCCACACTTGTATATTTTCGGGTTACTTTTCTCGAGCTGCATAGTCTTGTTTGAGAATCTAAGTTATTGTTTTTAGAGCCGAGTGGTGCAGAATTTCCTTTGTTTTCAGCGTTCGTATCTTACGCTGTTTCGCCATTTATCTGTGCAAGTTCTTGTTGCTTACATCGGTTCATGACGGAGAACTGTCAACTGAAGAAGTTGTTCGTCAATTCCTGCGCCGAGGCTTAGATTTCGGCATGACTACTCCGGTGACTGCTTCGACTTATGTGCACCCTGGTTGGACCGACCCAAGGCAATCTCCGGGCACCAGAGCATCTCAGCAACAGCCAGAAGAGCCCGTTCCAGAGCCGTTGGCCACCATGGTGAATTATATTCCGCCCCGTCCAGATGATGCGCCAGAGGTGCATATCCCGAAGAACGCAAAGTATCCGATTCCGTTACCCCCATTGCCCATGGACGTGCGACAAGAAGGGTCCCTTCTTGGACATCTTCCACTGGTCAAGTTCTCTAATTTCAATCTGGGAGACTATAAAACGTATCCTCAATTTGCGCCAGATCGATATCTGACGGTAGTTCATAATCCCACCACAAAGGTTGATGAATTTACCCCAAAGGGATTTGCAGCAAATCTTGAGCGGCCTGGACTCCTGAACCTGTTAAAGCTACCGCACTTCGGGCGTAGCAATGAAGTGAACGCAGTTGTTAAGACACTGCTATCTTGCGTTCATGGAGGTTACCTTTGGCTCGGGAGGCCAATCGATCTAAATGTCGATTTGATTCATCGCATTACTAGCCTGTGTAAGGTTGGTAAGGATCCCAATATCCATTTTGTGGGAAAGGACAAGGATAGAAAACTGGCTGCAAAGCTGGTGCAGAAATACAATTTAACAAGAGGAGGTCGTGCATATGACCTCACTATAGTAGAAGACGAAGCACTTAGATTCACAGGAAGTCTGCTTGCAGGAAGACTTCTCACTAAGTGCAGACCGAAGGAAGTTACTGGAGCTGTCGTGGAGCTCACCATCGCAGCTGCGGAGGGAGAACAGTACAACTGGTGCCTCTTCCTCCTCAATTCTTTCTTGGAAGACTGTCGGAACGTCCAAGATAACCCCGGTCAGTCGTTCCATTTTTCTTGGCTTTTAATTTTATGTGCTCTTGTCGGGTGGAAGGAGCCCCCGAACACTCAGTTCCTTCCGCGCCGCGTAGGAGAGGCTGCGGGAATCCGCTATGTTAACCTTTGGGAGTCTGCTAATCCCACGAAGCGCAAGATGAATCACGCTGTATTTTGTGAATACTACTATCTCCTCAGAGATACCATTCAGGAAATGCCAAGGCTGAGCGGGGAGACAGCAAAATTATATGAAGGAAAGTTGGCCTTTACTGCAGACTTGCATCAACTTTACCTCCGACCCTGCGGCATTCAAGAGGAATGGGCCGTAGGCCTTTACAGGATGACCACCGAAGATGTTGAAGAAACCATCAAGTATTGGTCGGATGAATGGAGGGAGGCCACTGATATCGCATTTGCGATGCCACCTGCTGCTCCGCAAGAGAAGGATAAGGGCAAGGAAGCCCCCGAGCAAGGAAGTGATGAAGGTTCGACAGAACCAGCAACCAAGAAACAAAAGGTGTCGCATCCCTCTGAGCCCATTCCCTCGGGGATTGACCACTACTTGAAAGAGCAATTTTGTGAGCTGTGGACCGCGCATGCTCACATCAGAAGTGCTCTAGACCTACAGTTTGTGGAATTGAAAGGTCTCGCAGGAAGAGTTGCGCAGACCCATGCGCCAGCATCTACTTCACAGGTGCCACAAGTAATTCCAAGTACCGAGCGAGTTGAAGAACTTGTAGAAAGGAATACTGTCGTGCATATTCCGCCTACCAGCATGACACTTCCAGATCCGCTAGCTGCACTACAGGTAAGCACAGTTGGGCCCATTGAAATAAATTTGTCTCTAATTCCTATAGAGACTCTACAGCTAGTACATGAGAAATTTTCTATTGAGCTGAGAGCTAGAGAGCTCTCTACCTTCCATGCAAACCAAAGACTGCAATCGCAGGAGATAGAGCTGAAGGCAAGCCATAGGAATATCTCCGAGAAGCTCGCACTTTATGAGGCACAAGACACTGGGATAAGAAATGTAATTGATGAAATTGCCCAGGAGTTACCATCCTGCGAGATTCAGCCAGACCTTCCTCTGGTTGAGAAAGTTCAAATTATTGGAGGAAGGGTAAAAACCCTGGAGCACGAAATAGTTGCTATGGCTGAAGACCATAGAATGCAGATCGCGAAGCTAGAAGCTCATGTTGCAGCACATCTTATGGATGATAGCCAGGCACAATTTGAAGCGCTGCACAGAACTTCTACACAGCTGAAGCCGAGAACCTGATGAAGCAAGCTATGGAGGCTTGGACGGAGCTTGAGACGCTCCCTTTCAAAGTTGGTCTATTTCAACAGGTACAAGCCGCAGAACAGTCCCTAACTGTTCTAACTGAAGAAGCTAAGGCCTTAGACGGCTTAGCAAAAATGAGGAAAATGAGTGAAGTGCGCAGAATCCAACAGCAACTGCACAAGCTCCGAAGTGAGGATGCCAACCTCACCAACAACATTCAGCCATTTATGGATGAGTATGCTGACCTTGCCGTCCAGATTGAGGCAAAGATCAAAGACATTGCAGAGTATCAACAGGTGATTGATAGCACAACTAAAGAAGAAGCCACTGCAGAAACGGTGCAGATAGCCGTGGAATGCGTCGATGAAATGGACTCCGCTATTGCGCAGTGGAAGACATCATTCGCGGAGACCCAAGCAAAAGTAGATGCGTAAGTAAAGCGACCACGCGCTAGTGCAAGTGGCTCGAGGGTGAGCCACAAGTAAGTGTTAGGGGCCTGTTGGAGCATAGGCTGCAGCTATGGTAAAGCTGCGAATTTTGAGGAAAAAGCACAAGTATGGAAGGAAAGTGCTAATGTTGAACAAGCACTAAGTTTTGGATAGAAGGAGACGGTGCGCAGTACGGTGCTAGATGGATAAGCTCAGCGCAGATCACGGACCGAGAATCGCGGAGAAGGATGAATGTGGCTGAATAGAAAGCTCAGCTACCATAATAAATAAAGCGACGGAGTAGAGGGCTCAGCTACCCTCATTTAAGGCTAAGTACAGAAGTTATGGTTGCTCGGATCAAGGAGGAGCAACGGACCAAAGCATTGAAGGCGAAGGACAAGGCACCCATACCCGCAATCTGCGTCGGAAGTCACGGAACCTGCAGGAAGCGGTGATGTGACTGCAAGCGGCGCCTACAGTACACCTAGCCATGTGCGTGGTTAGGGTTTTTTGGGGATTACTATTGGGAAAGGCCCACAGTTTTGTAAAGGTGTGACCGCCATGGCCACCTATATATATGTGTAATTACAAAGAATAGAAGTTAGTTAGTTAGTTAGTTGATTAGTAGTGAATGGGTTAGTCAGCCCGCTAGTAAGCTAGCCATTCCGTCTTCTATCGTATTGTAAGAAGAAGAAGAGTCAAGCCAGGATAGCCGTGGAGTTAATCCCTGAGTTGCATACTGTCTGAGTCGACGTCTGAACTATTGTAATCTCTAAGAGAGACTGGATCGAGAGAAGGGCTCCCAGCTGTGTGCGTGGAGTTTCCTGGAAAGATCTAAGGCTGCAGCAGAGTGAGCAGCATATTGTGTAGCTCTATCAGTTTCTGGTTAAATATAACACTCCCGTGGACGTGGTTTTCCTCGAGGAGGTGAACTTCATACTTCTTCTTGTCAGGATGATGTGTTGAATGATTTCCTGTTTAGTTAGTTACTTATGTATACATGAATCGTGTAATATCTTTATAAGTGTTAAGTGAGTTCGTGAAGTTCCCTATAACTATAATTGTTAAGTGGCGAAGAATAAGTGAACGCTGTCGCCGCAGCGACAGGGGAATGCATTGCTGCGCCGGGCGCAAGAAAGGGAAAGATACATAGAGCATCAACGTAGGGGATAGTTGCCCCGTGCGCCAGGACGAAAATGCCGCGCAGCTAGACTGTTGGATAAGTTTCACGCAGTTACGCCGAGGGGGCTGCGGAAAAGTAAGACAATCCGGTTTGGGGAATCACCGAGGAAGAAAGAAACAGTCTCCGCGTCGCCCAGGTTAAGGAAATCTGATTCCTTAACCCCCCCATAGCCACTTCGGGTGAGACCTCGAGCTGCTGCGCAGCTCGTTGCCGAGAGGGCCAGTGTGCCAAGGGGTTTTGTTGCTACGCTTCATTAAAACCCGGGTCTGCCCAGAAGCAGCCAACAGTTTCAGTTCAGTGCTTAGAGATGTATTGCAGCAGTGTTTCAGATGATACTTGATGATTATTATTATGATGATGTTGTATGATCTATGGATATGTTATCACTGACTGTGGATTATTATCTTGTTGATTTAGTCATGATCATAGCATGTGCTTGGTATATTATTCCTGATGTGGCAAACTATTTAAAATGAACTATAAACCATAAAATGGACAATTGCTTGCACATTTAGGTCATTTAACAAAACCCACTGGTTTTTCACCTTACATAGATATGGTCTTTCCCGACACCAGTTGTCTGCTAGTGTAGGCTCCATATTCACTTGTCTCCATCCATACATGACCTTCCTATTTGACTTTAAACCTTGACATGTCTCATTTGACTTTCTGATACCGAGGACTTCCCCATTTTTCTACCTCTGTGTTTGGACCACATCCCTGTATAATCAGTGTCTCGGCTCTGAGTTGGTGACAAAACTTGCCCTTGGTGAGTTGGATTGTAGTCCTAAATCATTCTGGTCGGTTGTCCCGATGTTTGGCATTGGCTCGAACTCCCCCTAGTCACTTGAGATGTTGTTGGCTAAACTTGAAAGCTCGTGTTCTACCTATGGAAACTAAAAAATTCGCCCATGGAAACAAAAAAGGGGCAAGAGCGATGAACTGCTAAAAATACTCCTCGAAGAGTATAAGAAAGGTCCAAAAAGCAATGGTTCTTAAAAGTTATATCTAAACAATCGCTGACCTTATATATATTTGAAAAAACAAGCCCTGGATGCAAGCTGCAACTAGTTGTGCTTCTCAGCACATCTGAAATCCGAAGGGTTATGTAGGCCAAAAAGGCCATGGAATAAAATTGAATGATCCTAATGAACCTGGATCAACTTGATGGAGACATGATGCCTAAGTTGAATAAGCACTCTCTAAACAACTTATCCATTTGTGAGGCACAGCCATCCCCCGTGTTCTTTTGTCCAGCATAGAGTTTGTAGCTTCCCCCTTCTCCCAGTCCAAAGTATTTTTGAGTTAAGTTAGACAAGTCAACCCCTTGGCCCAACCTTGTTCCTAGCCTTCATCCTTCACTAACAGTTTGACCATATCCAATGGGTGAGTTTGTCATTTGAACTATTGTGCAAGTAATTTTATATAACAACGGAATATGCTAACTTGATTAATGCCACTGAATGGATGTTATACTTTGAGCTTGGCTATGAGAAATGATTAGAGAAGCATGTCTTAGTCTACTGATGTGATTTATCCTTGGTTATATTTTCTTGGGATCCGTGATGATGTGGACCATATATATGTGCTTATTGATGGTGATTCATGGTCCCACATGCTTGATGATGATATCATATGATGGACATATGATGCAGATGATGATTGATCCAAAGCAGCAGGTTTTATTATTACTTCAGATCAGCAGATTATACATTGTCCATATATGGTGGACCCTACAGCTGGCCCATTAGGGCAACCCATGGTGTATGAGTACACATTTCTAGTGGATTTGGGTCTTCTGGATCCATTGAGACACTTATCTTTCAGTTTCGGGCACTTCTGACAGTGATCGATGTAGTTTTACACTTGATGACTAGATTTGGGGCTGATTTCCCAGCCTGGGCAGCAGGGGCCATGATTGGCCAGTTCACCTAGGGCGCTGATGATGGAGGGGGTGGTCCAGCCACTTGTTTTTACCATTTACCCCCCCTTCTGGAGAGCCTGGTCGGCTCAGATGGACAACGCTAGTGCCCTAGGAGGCAGTTTTGGCACTTTCACAGTTACCGAGGTAGTTAAAAAATGGGATAAAGTGGTCACTGAGGAAATTGATTTGGGAAATTGAGGCAAGGTTTTGGCATTTGGTCTTCACATAGGTCTTCCAGGGTGACATCACTACCTTCCAGTCAGTTTTCACCATGTGGGTATGCCCACATTGATCACAGGAGGTCATTTACTGCTTGACTATCATGGATTCTGAGGACAGTTTTGATCATTTATATTATCTTGGACATATTTTATTATTCTATTTTGCCTTGGGGATGAGCTAGTAAGGATTGATGCCTCCTAGCCCCACCATGTGCTTATATTGTCATGTCCTAGTCATCATGAGGTGGATTTTGGCACCTATTCTTCTCTAGTGGATGACGTCACCCCCTTTTTGTACCATTTAGTGGGGGCGCTATCATTATGTTGGGTGATCCATATGATATATTGTTATGATTTATTGTTAGCCGTTGATTAGATCTTATGATCTTTTAATCTTAGCCACTCATGTAAAAAGTGGTTAGGGTTGTACTCTCTCCCCATCCTATTTAAGGAGGGAGCCTCTCATTGTAAAAGGCATCTAGAGATTTTTGGCTCTTGGCTCTTGGAATAAAATTTCTAACTCTTGGAGTACATGCTTGGATTGGAGTGGATATTGGTTGTTTCGATTGTAAATGCTTTTGTCCATTGCACTGGAGGATCTATTGTAGCTATCTTGCATGTTTGCCATATCTTATTTACAGGTTAAGAGGACGATTTTGGACAAGTGCGAATTGGTGGGGAGGCTTGCCCTTCAATCTTGGAAGAAGTCGTTTTGGTTTGACAGGGAGTAGTTTTTCCTTTGTGTCAACTATTCTATGTTTATCTCTCTCTTGCTTGTATCTACCTTCAACATGTTTAACTGATTGATGCCTTGCTCCTTGGTTTGACAGGTTAGAGGGAATCACATGTGGCTTGGGAAAATCGATTTGGCAAGAGGGCTTCAACAATTCTCCATTTGATCTTTGGCAAAGTAATCCTCGTCTCAACTAGCATTCATCTCTTCATCCAGGTATGCTCCAAGAGGTATGATCTTCTTCTTCCTTGAATCTTCCATAATTTCTAGATCATAAAAACCCTAATTGATCAAAACCCTTGTTTCTGGTATTTCTTAGATCTACTTAGATCTAGCCCTGCTTTTGAAGAGATATTGAAAACCCACCTCTATATCATCCACCCCTAGTTGGATCTATAGTTTGGTGGTGATTGGCTAAAAATTGACACACTTTTCAAGGCAAAAAGCCCTCTTGAACCCAAATCGCACTTCCTAGTGAGAGGCTTGTTTGGTTAGATCTAGCACATGGGTAGGTAAGATCCCACTTGATTTGCAATCCAGACCCTTGATAACCTACCCCCAGATTCTTACTTTGGTGAATTCTACCTTGTGGACATCTTTCCATGTTTTAAGGGGTTAAAACCCCCTTTTGAATTTCTTGGCACCTCAAAACTCAGATCTAGTAAGATCTAGCCCTTGGATTCACTTGATTTTTTGGACATGCATAGATCGGGGGTACTAGCTTCTTGGATCTATAGTTTGGTGGCCATTGCACTTGATTTGGTCCACCAAACCCATCTTTTAACCCTCCTTGAACAAAGTCGCAGTACCTGGGGAAGGTGAGTTTGTCCACTTTGAGGAAGTGGGTGTTTGGGATTTTTGGAGATTTGGAATGGCCATACCTTGAAACCTAGGTCTAGACTATCTTTTTGTGACGATCTGCCTTGGGGGTAGCATTCCTTGTTTCAAGGGATTGTGGTCCACTTAGGGTCATTTCTTGAAAACCTAGATCTAGCAAAATCCAACCTTTAGATCTTATTTAGCCCACTTGACTTGGCTTCTAGGTGTCCCGATCTACACTTTGGCATACTTTTTGACCCCATTAGCCCATCTAACAAGGCACAAGTCATCCTCATAGCAAGTCGCACTCCTTGGGATTTGTGTCAAAACCTAGATCTAGCACATGGGTACTTCTAGAATCAACTTAGATCTATAGATCTAGTCATTATCTAACCTATAGTACCAACTTCACACCTAGTTTCACCTTGTGGGCCTACTTAGAACCATTTCACACTTCCCAAGAAAACAAGACCCACTTGTGTAAACACATGGTACCACACCTTGACATCATACCGAACAATGTGGCCTAAACCATACGTAGGTTGAAACACCAACAATCTCTCACACCACCTTTCAACCATACCTCAACTTCTAGGTCCACTTATCCTTGCATTGGTTTCCGTAACTCATCATTTACTTACCTTTAGAAACCTTTGTGTAGGTCCAACCAACTGTGATTGGGTATAGGGTCTCCCCCTTGGTCTAGTTACACCCTGACCTAAAGCGAAGAGTGCCTCGGTTGACGTGACTCCCACCTTGCCTTGGGAACCGTGGCATTTCTTGGGTCACCTCTTTAGTTGCCTGTCTCCTCTACTGTCCCAGATGGGATACCTCTAGGGGCAACTACAAGTTGTGTGATAACAGGACCCTCCTCGAAAGGGGGAGTGATGTGATCACTGATGATGAGATTGCCTGCATTGACAGTGAGGTCGATTATGTGAATACCTATATTGGTGATGCCGACAGAGAGGTTGGTGGATGGTCCTTAGATAGGGTCTAAGGTGACAAGGGGATTGCATCATCCTTGAACACATGTTCTAAAAGAGAGCCGTAGACGTATGCCTTCGAAAATGAAGTCCTTGGTGGACATATAGGATTGCATCATCCTCAAGAGAGCCGTAGACGTATGTCTTCGAAAATGAAGTCCTTGGTGGACATATAGGATTGCATCATCCTCAAGAGAGCCGTAGACGTATGTCTTCGAAAATGAATTCCTTGATGGACATATAGGATTGCATCATCCTCAAGAGAGCCATAGACGTATGTTTTCGAAAATGAAGTCCTTGATGAACATATAGGATTGGATCATCCCTGGACTTCAGTCCTAAAGAAGAGCTGTAGATGTATGTCTTCGAGAATGAAGTTCTTGGTGAACATGTGAGGGGATTGGATCATCCCTAGAATTCAGTCCTAAAGAAGAGTCGTAGACGTATGTCTTCGAGAATGAAGTTCTTGGTGAACATGTGAGGGGATTGGATCATCCCTGGACTTCAGTCCTAAAGAAGAGTCGTAGACATATGTCTTCGAGAATGAAGATTTTGGTGAACATGTGAGGGGATTGGATCATCCCTGGACTTCAGTCCTAAAGAAGAGCCATAGACGTATGTCTTCAAGAATGAAGTCCTTAGTGGACGGTTGAGGATTAATTCATCCTTGGAGGTAGGTCCTAAATGTACGGTGGAGGATTAAGTCATCCTTGGACGTGGTCCTAAATGTACGGTGGAGGATTAAGTCATCCTTGGACGTGGTCCTAAATGTACGGTGGAGGATTAAGTCATCCTTGGACGTGGTCCTAAATGTACGGTGGAGGATTAAGTCATCCTTGGACGTGGTCCTAAATGTACGGTTGAGGATTAAGTCATCCTTGGATGCGGTCCTAAATGTACGGTAAGGATTGGATCATCCTTGGACTTTGGTCCTGTGAACTGAGCCGTAGACATGAGGTCTCCGAGAATTGATAGGACTGGTTCATCCTTGGACTTCGGTTCAAAAGGTACATGTTAGGACTAGATCGTCCCTGGACTTCGGTTCAAAAGGTACATGTTAGGACTAGATCGTCCCTGGACTTCGGTTCAAAAGGTACATGTTAGGACTGGATCGTCCCTGGACTTCGGTTCAAAATGTACATGATAGGACTGGATCATCCCTAGACTTCGGTTCAAAAGGTACATGACTGGATTGTATCATCCATGGACCTATGTCCTAAAGAGAGCGGGATTGATCATCCTATAATATGATCGTGTGTGTTGCAGGATATGCTGCTATGTATTAGTGAGAATACATGCTTTTGATGATAGATGTATTAGTGAGAATAAATGCTTTTGATGATGGATGTATTAGTGAGAATACATGCTTTTGATGATGGATGTATTAGTGAGAATACATGCTATTGATGATAGATGTATTAGTGAGAATACATGCTTTTGATGATAGATGTATTAGTGAGAATACATGTTTTTGATGATATATGTATTAGTAAGAATACATGTTTTGATGATAGATGTATTGGTGTGGATACTAATACAGATGATCCAGATGATGTAGATCGTGATGATCCAGATGCTGTAGACCGAGATGATCCAGATGCTGTAGATCAAGATGATCCAGATGCTGTAGATCGAGATGATCCAGATGCTGTAGATCGAGATGATCCAGATGCTGTCGATCGAGATGATTCTGATGCTGATAATCATATGATGACGATGTTGATGATCGTGAGGATCCATATGTTGATGGTGTTGTAGCTGTTCGAGTGTTGCAAAAGATAAAGACTCAGTACTGAAGATGTTGATGATATTCCAGTAACTTCTTGAGTTACTGATGATGTTGAGAAAGCTGTTGGCTGCTTTCTTGGGCAGACCCGGGTTTTAATGAAGCACAGCAACAAACCCCTAGGCGCACTGGCCCTCTCGGCAACGAGCTGCGCAGCAGCTTGAAGTCTCACCCAAAGTGGCTACGGGGGGTTAAGGAATCAGATTTCCTTAACCGTGGTGACGCGGAGATTGTTCTCCCTCCTTCGGTTCCTCAGATATCGGCGATCTGACTTCCCCGCAGGCCCCTCGTCGCAACTGCGTGGATTCTTCCCTCAGCAGGCCCGCTACGCATTTCCTCCTCTCTAGCGCAGAAGGCAACTGTTCCTTGCGTCGACGCGTTAAGTACCTTCTCGCCCTGCGCGCCCAGCGCAGTAACGCATTCCTCGCTCGCTGCAGCGACAGCACTTCGCCACTTCTTCAATACTTAACGCTTATAACTATCAAGGGACCTTCCCAACTCACTTAAGCAGTCACAAAGATAATGCAAGAGTCATGTATACACAGGTAATGAACTTAAACAGTTAATCATTCACGCAAACATTATAACAAGAAGAAATATGTGAAGCTCATCCCCTCGGGGGAAACCACGTCCACGGGAGTTCATATTAACCAGAAAACCATAGAATTATACAATACGCTGCGCACACAGCTGCAGCCTTAGATCCTTACGGGAAACTCCACACACACAGCTGGGAGCCCTTCTCTCAATCCAGTCTCTTCTCTACAGAGATTACAAAGGCACAGGCGTCAACTCAGACTGTCTGGCAACTCAGGGATTAGCTCCTCGGCTATCCGATTCTACTCTAGTTCTACAGACTCGGTAGAACACATAACAAAGGATAATCAACACATGATCTATCCTCGAGACTGACTATCTAACAGTCTAACCCTCTAACTATCCCAAAAGTATCTAACTCTTACTCTCTAACATCTACCCATTACAATTATTCATATATATAGGTGGCCATGGAGGTCGCACCTTTACAAAACTGTGGGCCTTTCCCAACAGTGATTCCCAAAAACCCTAACCACGCACATGGCTAGGTGTACTGTAGGCGCCGCTTGCAGTCATGTCGCCGCTTCCTGCAGGCTCCTTGACTTTCGGCGCAGATTATGGGTATGGGCGCTTGTCCTTCGCCTTCAATACTCTGGTCCGTTGCTCCTCCTTGATCCGAGAAACCATAACTTCTATACTTAGCCTTTAAATGAGGGTAGCTGAGCCCTCTACTCCATCGCCTTATTTATTATGGTAGCTGAGCTTTCTATTCAGCCTTCATTCTCTTCTGCCGTACGCGCGAGCTCCGCGATTTCCGGTCCGTGATCTTCGCTGAGCTTGTCCATCTGGCACCGTACTGCGCACCGTCTCCTTCTTACCCAAAACTTAGTGATTGTCCCAAAATTAGCACTTTCCTTTCATACTTGTGTTTTTTTCCCAAAATTTGCAGCTTTACCGTAGCTACGGCCTTGGCTCCAACAAAAGCTTCCAATGATTTATAGATGTATCATGTATGATGTTGATGACTCCTTGCTCGTGCAGATGCTGTTATAATATCCTTCTCGTTAAGAGGGAGTGTTGAGATATTGTAACTTCAAAGAATATTATAATTGTACTTTATTATTCCGGAGATGTTTCATTCCTCCGTGAAGATCTTATTGTATATCCAGAGATGTTTATTCCTCCGTCGGAATGTGGTAACTTGGGTTATTAGACTTCCCTAGTGGGAGTCGGCCCTGTATGAGTTATGTGGGTCAAAGGGTTATTAGACCACCCTAGAGGGGTCGGGCCAGTCAGTTGTAGTGGGGTATTTAACCCATTGGTTAAATACGAGCCTACATGTCTTATGTAAAAGAAAAGTCGGAGTAGTGTATAAATACAGGAGGTGTATTCCTCATTACACACACACTCACTTGAGAAAGGCACACTTGTGGAGGAGAGGTCTGCTATGGTGGAGGAGGAGATCATGTCTTTGGTTTGCATCTTTGTATATTGCTAGTCATCTATATTGAGGAAGCTTTGCTGGGTTTTCTACCCCATGAGGGTTTCCCAGGATAAATCTGTGTCTCTTGTGTTTATGCTATGCTTGTTGTTTCTTCAGTTCTTGTATATGCTATTATTGTGAAATGGAATGTAATGCTGCTATTTTCTGTCTTAGCATATTAAATCTTGACAATGATTTCTGCAAAATTGGGAATAAATATCCTTATGAAATTCACTGTGCCCAGGAAATATTGGATTTCCTTTTTACTCCTGGGGAACTCAATCTTCTGTATTGCATTCATTCTATTTGGGTCAATTTTGGTCCCATATTTAGATATTATGTGGCCTAGTAGCTTTCCCTCTTGCATGGAAAATTTTGACTTTTGTGGGTTCAAGGAGATTCCAAATTTTCTACACTTGATGAACACCTGGTGCAAATGCTTTAGATGTTCTGCAACAGATTTAGAGTATATAGTGATGTCATCGATGTAGACAACCACAAATTTTTCTTTCTCCCTTGCAAAAGCTATGTCCATATCTCTTTGGAAGGTGGCTCCTGCATTCAACAGACTGAAGGGCATATTAGCATACATGAAGGATCCCTAGGGTGTGGTAAAGGATGTCTTGCTTTGGTCTTCTGGCTGCACCTTAATCTGGTTGTACCCTGAAAATCCATCCAGCATGGACATTCTTGTTTCCCCCACAACCTTCTTCCAAATGTGGTCCATTTTGGGCAGAGGGTAGTTGTCCTTTAGGGACACCTTGTTGAGATTTTTGAAGTCAATACATAGTATGATTTCATTGCTCTTTTTCCTCACTGGGAATATGTTAGCCACCCATTTCGAAAACCTCAAAGAGACTATGATTTTTTCCTCATACAAACTCTTTACCTTTTTTTCTATCAGCGGGAGCAGCATGGGATTTATCCTTCTCAGCTTCTGCCTGAATGGCTTATCCCCTATCCTGACTAGTATGGTATGTTGAATGACGGCCGTGTCATATTCTTTCAGATCTTCGTAGCACCATGCAAACACATCAGAAAACTTTCTCATTAAGTCCATATAGTCCTTTTTGGTACTTGGGGCCAAAGATTTCAATAGTTTGACAATTTTTGGCTCTTCATTGCTCCCAATGTTACAATCTTCTATTTATTTTGGGTTTGGAGCCACTTTGTGATCCTTGGCCACATCTTTTTCATCAAACAGTCTTTCCAGTGGAACCAACCTTTGGGTATGTAGTTTCTTTTTAGATGCAAAATCTCTTTGCGTCCCAAAGTAGATTTGAACTTTGGTGGACCAGGCTCCCACTCCTCCACTTCACAGTCCTCTTGATCAATCTGGATATTGGAAAATTCTCCAGTAATATCCAGAAATTTATTTGTCTGCTGGTCATCTTAAAATATTTGCCAATGCTTTGTATTCTCTGGGATAAAGGGTCTATGCCTTATATTAATCATGTGAGTCCTGGTAGGATAGGCAGGGAGTTGAAACCTGCTAGCGCAACTGGATAGAAGGTCTGTTACTTCATTTTGCTCCCTGGGAATGAAAGAAATATGATGTTCTATGAAGAAATTGGCAAACAGATCCCACACAACATTTCTGTAAGCCCTCAACCTGGGGTGTTTCGCTTTATAATTGTCATTCACTTGTTGGATTATCATCTCTGCATCTCCATAGACCTTGATCTTCTTAGCTTTTAGGCCTTTGAGTATATTCAATCCCAATAGTAGAGCTTCATATTTAGCCACGTTATTTGAACAGTCAAACATTAGTTTGGAAGTATGAAATCTGGCGCATGCATTTCCCTTGTCTGGAGGGGTAATCCATATTCCTTCTCTAGCTCCTTCTTTATTCACATCTCCATCAAATCTCATGACCCAGTGATCTTCCTTTTGGAGGGTGACCGTGGCTTCTGCTTTCAACTATGATTTCTCATTACTACCCTCTTCCATTCGCCGCCCCTCATTCTCTGTGTTGGTTGAGTTGTTGAGGCATTGTACCCCATCCCCACCATTAGCTTTAAAATATGGTTCAGGTAACTTGGAAACTTTCACACTTTCTTCTTCTGAACCCAGATCATAATAGAGAATGGAGGAACCCACATCCATGTCTACGGAAAATATGGGGTGGTTATCCGGCATATTCTTGTTGCTTACTACATATGATAGCCTGTGTTCCCTATACAACCTTCTGCTTTCACCAAAGATGAGGATGGTGGCATAAGACATGTCCATTTGCATGGTTCCATTTAACTTTGTTGTCCATGACCTAGACAACAACATCCCAAACTTAGGTGGAATATCAACCACTACCACATCCATGATCATATTCTTCCGAGGTATTTGAGTCAGTGAGACCACCATATATTTAATCATCCCTACACATGGAACTCTTTTCGAATCAAAGGAGAAAAGGTATTTATAGGGTATTGTGATTTATAACCCTAGATTCTCCACCACTGAACTTGGCATGAGGTTATGAGAGGCTCCTGAATCAAACATGGCATTGTACAGGATATGGTCATGTATGTTGAGACTGATATAGAAAGGAGGGACATCAATTTATGAGGCATTTTCAACGTGGGGACCAAATAGAAGAGTGGTATTTTCATCATGCAGATTGAGAGTATCAGGTTGCTTTACTTCTCCACCATTAACTACCTTCAGAATCTGGTCTTTGTATTCTGAGTTTTTGACCAACTCATTTAAGGGGATGGAGATCTTAATCTTAGATATTTCATTTTCCAAACTGAAAGCAGCATGGACCCTCTCAGTTGTCTTTGTATCACCTCCATCTCTCCATTCTGGACTCTTTTTAGGAGGTTCCGCCCCCTTCCCAAGAGTCTCCTTAGAGGTTGTAAGTTTTGGGTCTTTTCTCTCAGAGATTTCTTTTCCTTGTGGTTGAGAAGAGGATATATCAGCATCAATATTTCCTTGGTATACTGTTACTTTTCTACTTCTAAAATTATGCTTCCTCTCAAACTCATAGATGGCATTGTGGAGCCCTCTTTGGTACTGGTCATATTTTGATTCACCTAGGACATCATCTGATTTCAAGGAAGACCGGTCATGTTCATCTTTAGTGAAATAGAATTGGGGTTGGATCTAATCAAAGAGATGTATTTGGTATTCAACATGCATATCTTCCTCTTGCTCATCTATGAAATTCTCAGCAAAAGGTGGTCTGATTGGTTGATTCTCAGGGTTTCCAGGGTCTCTTGGCTCTCTAGGTATTCCTTGTGGAGTAGGAGGACTTCTGAGATTGTTATTTTGAGCTTGAGGCTCTGGGTTTTCTCTAGCAGGAAGCGTGCTGTCAAGGGATATCCTATCCACCAGTATTTCCATAGTTCTCATCATTTGCTCAAATTTGGCATCTATGGATTGGGATGTGGAAGGTTGCACTGCTTCATTGCATATCTTTTTCTCAATTTCAGTCATGTGCTTCATTTTACCTGAGGCCATGAAGTTGGCTTCTACTTCTAATGCATCTTTCAACATATCAGGGAGAGTGATAAATCTTCTTTCTCTCAACATGAGGGAAAATTCACTATCAAAGCAGTTGGAAAAACAAAGCTTGGTTTCCCCCACAGGGGGTTTTATGTCCACAGGGATATAATTGTACACTCTCATAAACCTAGTTGAGAACTCTTGGACAATCTCAATATTAGTTTTCTTTGTATTCTCGTATTGAGTGAGAATCTGGAGAGGATTTTGTTTATCCTTCCATCTGGATAGGAAAGCTTCTTCAAATCTTTCATAAGTAGCAATTCCTCTATTCAGAATTACCTTAACCCATTTCTTCACTTCCCCTGCAAGGATTTGGGAAAACAACCTCATCTTAGCATCATCTTCATCCACCTATTCTAGGTCCTTGAAATCATTGAACGGGTCTATATATTGTTGTGTAGAAACTTTTCCCTCCCCATTGAATCTCATGAGGCGCTGGGCGTATCCCACAAGTAAGTCATCAAGATTGTTTGGGAGGGCTAGAGGGGCATATCGGGCAGCCATGTCTTTTGGGTTTTCCTTAGGAGCAGAGGGAGTTTTATAAGTAGTGGGGGGATTACTCAGGACGTGGGTATTTTGGCCAGTAGCTTTAGCAAAGGGAAACATGCCACTAGTTTCTTCTCGGGCTTGTAAAGTTTCCCACAAAGCACTCAGGAAATGGGTCTAGAATCCTCTCTGGTCAAACAAGGCTTCTCTTAGATCAGTCTCAGACCTAGATCTGAATGGGGAAGACCCAGTTCTTAAACTTGAAGGGACACTCTCTATAGTACATGCTTCTTTTTTATGTAAAGAAAAGGACCTAGTTAATGGAGAAATACTTGTTTGGACTTTCTTTGCTTTCTCAATGACCTTCTCCGGGTCCAAAGTAATCTTTGGTAGCTCGGGATCTGGATGACTTCTGGTAGGTATCCTCCTGGGAACCAGACTTCCTCCTAGGATCTCACTGATTCGTAAGATGGACTCGCGATGAGAATAATACACGATCCTCTTAGTGTATGACTATTGTTCACCCTCAGTAATCATCTCTGATCTGACACAATTTTTTTAAAGTAAGCTCGATCTCCAGTGGAATCTCCTGTTTGAAAGTTGGAGTTTCCAGGGAAAATGATACAACCTTGGAGCCTCAGACTCTCTGTTTTCCCTCAGAGGTCCAATTTGATACTTTGAAAACCAAAGATTCTCCCCAATGGAGTCGCCAGAATGTTATCACTCAAGATTTTCCTGGGTTGTGGTAGGAAATACCATGAGGTAATTGTTGCAAAACAATCCTTAGTGGATGGGAACTAACATTTTCAACCACAGAGAGGGATCTCTCTTTAGTGCTTCCAGCAACGGGATATAACATTAATGGGCTGGGACATTGGTAAAAGTGGTGGCTAGACCTTCAAATAATGAATTAAAGGAATGTTTTCAGTTGTTTGGAGTTAAGAACATGAGGATAGTTGGGCATAGAGTCAAATTCGGTGGGTTTACTGTCACTAATGGCAGAGTCAGACCACAATTGCAGTGGCAAGAGGCAAGGTATATGGGGTTCTTTCAAGTCGAAATGATCAACAGATGAAGGCAGAAAAAGGGGACACGTTCCATTACAAGGTTAGAGCATTTACAAATGAATTCTAACCTGCAACTTCAAGAGTAAAAGGGTGGAATACCTAGTCATATGCATCTAGAGAATATGGACATGAATTCCATACCATGTAGTTTGATTTTTAGGTAATGCAAAAGTAAACAATCAATAGAAATACAAAGCAAGAACATGTACACAGGAAATAACATACATCAGAACACACATCATATGAATCTCAAGCTCCAGAGTCAGGTCTTCTCATTGAATTAAGAGGTTGAGTTCGAATACAGGCGCAGAGTAGTAATCTATCTAAAACAAAAACTTCCAACCTTTTGGTCCTCTTTGGAACCTGCCTTTATAGGCTTACAAAGCATCAAAATATCTTAATTGATTCAGAACAAACTCGGATTGGTAATGATGAGGCCACTCAAGCTGGGCTTCCCGAATCAACAGCTTCTGATTTTGTCATGCACGGAGGAAGGGAATCATTTGCGCTAGAGGTGTACCATTGGGCCACGGAAGCCTCCTACTTGTCCTTCGGATCAGGCCGTTTTATTTTTATTAGGATAGGTAACTGAAATAGTCCCCTTCCCCGTTCTCAATTGCGCCATGTTTCTGTGAAAATATTCATTCCCCGAGACTGCGATTTGTTCTGCAAAACTTCTTTCGATCCAAAATTTCCTTTCCGCAATCCGCAATACGGACTGCGGGATTTGAAACCGCTACTTGGTGCCTTCTGAAAACTGATCTTTCCACAATCCGTAATCCGTAATGCGGGATGCGGGATTCAGAAACTCTACTTTATGCCTGCTGGAAAATTGCCTTTCCGCAATGCGGGATTCAGAAACTTGCTTTTAGCGTTCTTGGAAAATGACCTTTCCGCAATCAGCAATGTGGAATGCATGATTCATAAACTCACTTTTTCGCCCCTTTGGAAAATGGCCTTTCCGCAGTCCGCAATGTAGAATGCAGGATTTGAAATTTTACCTTTTCTCCTTTTGGAATATTACCTTTCCGCAATGCGGAAAGTGGGATTCAAAAACTCACTTTTTTATATCCCCAGAAAGTTTCTTTTCCGTGATCCGCAATGCGGGATGTAGAACTTGGAAACCATCTTACGGAACACATTTTCAACCGTCGATCTGATCCCGTCATTCAAACCGGGCCGTTGAATCTCCTTTGGTTGTGGAAGAAGCTCCTATTACTAGTTTTTCCTGCGGAAGAGCCCTATTTCCTTGTTTTTTCTCATTTTCTTACTGTGGCTCGGTTATTTATCTTGGATTTGCTTGATACTTAGCTATTTTTGGGTTTCCCGACTCTTCATTTGGTGTAACCGGCTAATGGGTGACCTTGGGGATTTGGTGGGGGATTTCCTTTACCTTCCCTGGTGGAAACCATAATAGGTGTTAACAGTTATGAAGGATCAGGAGCCAATACTTTCTTAGCTTCAAGCCATCGTCTCTATTGAGACAATTATTATCTTTCATAATTTCCATATCCTCCCTCACCCATTGTTGTATAAGTGATCCACCCTTGCAAATATTCTAGCATCCTCAATACATATATTATGATTTGTCTCGATAGAATCATCAACTAAAGCCAAGGACTCAACACGATTGTGGCTAATGACTGCTTTATGCTATTTAATTCTGACATGAAAGGACCTTCCTGTTTCACCAATATAAGATAGACCACAAGAGCAAGGGATGCAAGGATGTAGTATACACATTTTTTTAGCTACAAATCCACAGGGTCCTTAACCGATTTGAAAAGGCTCTTGATGGGACTAGAAGTTTGAAAAACAATCTTAATCTTCTTCTTTCTTAGATTCCTAGCAATATTTTCAAAGGTACCTTGAACACAAGGGGAAACACTTTATGCTCTTTAGTAGAAGCTTCTTTTTGTTTGCAAGATTTTTGGGTCTTATTGGCCCTTTAGAATGCTTTCTCAACCTGCCATTTCTTATAGCCTCATTCTTTGAAACTATTGATAATGTGTTGTTTTTCCTAGTTAAAGTGCTCATCATTGAATATTTTTAAAGCTTGAGAGGTCATGGTGTTGATAACTCCAAATTTTTGAGAACGTTGATCATGAGAATCAACAAGAAGGTAAAGTTCAATATGGGTCTTCTTATGGTAAACCTGATGATCTAATAAGGAACCATCCACTTTTCTAGAGATGAGAACATATAAGAACATAATGGAATTATTTTCTTCTAATTCCATTGTAAGTTTGATATGCTTGGATTGACTGTTTAAATTATTCACAAATTTGTTGAGATTCTCTCTGCCATGCAACCACTTCACATTGGTGTCATCATAATATCTTACCTAAAGGCTAGGTTTCAAGGGAGAGGAGTTATGGGATTTGGATTCGAAGTGTTCCATATAAAGGTTAGCAATTGCTGGGGATAGAGGGGACCCCATAGAAATCCTGCATGTCTACTCATACAATGCACCTTGGAAACTAAAGAAAGTAGATCTAAGACAGATCTTGACTAAATTTTTTGTTTCAAGATTAATGAAATTTTCAATTAATTCCACGGCTTCATCAATGGTGATCATGGTAAAAAGAGACACTACATTGAGACTAGGAAGGATTTTCTTATCTTCCACTTTAATATCTTTAATCTTATTAACAAAGAGGGTAGTGTCTCTGACAAGAGGCTCCTGGTTGTACTAGGAGGTTGAAAAATAGTCTTTATTTGTTTATTTCTTAGAATTATGGCAATCTTTTCAAAGGTACCTTGAACATAAGAGAACACCACCTTATTCTCTTCCGTGGAAGCTTCTTTTTGTTTGTAAGATCTTAGGGTATTATAGGTCCTCTAAAATGATTTCTCAACCTATCATTTCTTATAACTTTTTTTTCGAAACTATTGATAAGGTGTTGTTTTGATTGGTTAAGGTGCTCATCATAGGAGATTCTTAAAGCTCGAGAGGCCAGGGTGTTGATAACTCCAATTTTTTGGGAAGGATGATGGTGAGAATCAACATGAAGGAAAATCTCAATATCATATTGAGCTTTTCCTTCATGTTGATTCTCACCATCATCCTGTTAGGATATTCCTATACTCCATCGTAGTCCCACCAGTATTTTGATCATTTACATTTTCAGTCATGCATGCACTTTTAGGGTTTGCATGCATTTTGCATGCATCCCAGTTATCAGTCCAGCACCTAGCCCTCAGTTAGCCAGCCCCAAGAGCTTCTCACCATTCAGTTTTATCCCTCCAGTTGCTTAATGCGCCCTTCTTCCTTGATTTTAGGAAGCAACTTGCCCTTCTTCACCTACCAGTCCAGTTGTCTTCAGTTTATACTCAGTTACACTTAGTTACACTCAATTACACTTAGTTATAGTCAGTTACACTCAGTTACACTTAGTTACACTTAGTTACACCTACCAGACTCAATTTGACTGATGGTTGACAGTTACTTGAGCATTGATGACTCCACTGATGATGATGAAGACTTCCAGTTGTGCTCCAATGATCATGAGGACACCTAGTTGTGCTCCGATGACACTCTATTGATCTTATGATCACTCTGAGAGGCTAATTCGAATTGCCACCTTGGGCATTCGAATCCTCGCTACCATTGTACTATTTATTTGTCCATATTGTGATTAATTAATTAGTGTGTGTGAAGTATTATTGCTTCTATCTGAGTTCTACTGTACCATATTATTCTGTTGCTCATTATACTGTATTGTTCACTCTTCTTCTATTTTTCTGCTTAATCATAATTACTCTTGTGAGGTACACCTCATCTCTTAGATCTGTTGTGAGGATTTTCACACATCCTTCCCAAAAAATGATAACTCCAACTTTTTGGGAAGGATGATGGTGAGAATCAGCATGAAGACAAAGCTAAATATGATATTGAGCTTTGTATGTTAAATTTTTAGAATTTACTTCAATCTGATCTAGGATCTTAACTGAGAGAACAACATGTATAGAAAATCTATAGCATATCAATCATGGACACAATAATGCAAGCACACAAGAGACACAGAGTTTATTTGGGAAAAACCATTAAGGTGAAAAACCCCAATAACTTCCTCAGATATAGATAGAGCAATGATACAACCAGAATACAAGAGATAGTCTTCTCCTAGTAGCAGATCCTCCTCCTCCACAAGTGCGCCACTCTCCCAAGTGTGAGTGAGAGAATAGAATGTCTAAAATGAGAGAGACACACTCTCTATTTATACACTAACTTGACTCGACTTTTACTCAACTATGTCGGCCTCAACTTAACCACTTAACGTAATGCTGATTGGGCCGACCCCCACTAGGGTGGTCTAATAACCCTTTGAACCACATGGTCGACACCCAATAGGGTGGTCTAATAACCCTTTGACCCACATGACTTATACAGGGCCAACCCCAACAAGGTGGTCTAATAACCCATCAAGTATAATTTACGACACTTACAATATAAATGAATACACTTCCGTATAGAGGAATAATAACATCTCTATAGGAATACAATATACATATATGTGAAATACATTCCGAAGTTACATATACATCAACACTCCCTCTTAACTAGGAAAGTATTTCTCGACACAGGTCTCTTAGCACAAGTCGTCTTCTCTGGATCATCGTCACTGGATAATCGCCATCGAGTCATCTTCATCGTCACTGCTACTGCTATCTCAATCAATCTATGAATCTACTCGTCATAGGAAGTTCTACAGAGCCAGTCCTTTTTCATACTAGATGTAGGCCCACCACTTGCAGGTCTTCATCATCTGTGCGAATGGTCTGATAGAGGTGGCCTCTTAGGAATAATTTTATGTGCAGATGCAATACTGAAAAGAGTATCCCAGGAACATTTATGTGCCTAAGCACGATCGGCAAGATCTCCTAGGGCTAATTACATGCATCTCCTCCATAATACCTTTAAAGAGCATCCCAGGAACATTTATGTGCTGCAGCACGACCGGAAAGATCTCTAAAGAGCATTCCAGGACTTATTACGAGCACACAGCTCAACCTCTCAGATCTCTAGGACTGATTACATGTGGATAGACAAAACCTTTAAAGAGCATCCCAGGAACATTTTTGTGCCACAGAATGACCGGCAAGATCTCTAAAGAGCATCCCATGACTAATTACGAGAACACAACTCAAACTCTCGGATCTCCAGGACTGATTACATGTCTCCGTAGTAATACCTCATCCCAGGACTGATTACGAGCACACAACTCAACCTATCGGATATCTGAGGACTGATTACATACTACATAGCAATACCGGAAAGAGTACCTCAGGAAAATTTATGTGTCGCAGCACGACCAGCAAGATCTCCCAGGATTGATTACATGCTATTTGCACAACCTGCCACATATCATCTCTGACCTCCAAGTATCAACTTGATACTCATGATCCAACAGATCATCATCGCACGAGGCATCATCCTGATGCCCATGATCATCCTGATCATCATCACTGCAACATCCTGCTGCATGTCATCTGGAGAAACATCCTAAAGCTCATCATCCATGATCATCCTGATCATACAATGCATCTACCTGATGCATACCAAGTATCTACCTGATACATATCATCATATATGATTCACCTCATCATACAGTGTATCCACCTGATACAAATACAAATACATGATACATATCACCATACATGATCCACCTGATCATACAATGTATTGTTGATGTATATGTACCTTCGGAATGTATTTCACATATATGTATATTGTATTCCTATAGAGATGTTATTATTCCTCTATACGGAAGTGTCGTCATTTATATTGTAAGTGTCGTAACTTATACTTGATGGGTTATTAGACCACCTTGTTGGGGTCGGCCCTATATAAGTCATGTGGGTCAAAGGGTTATTAGACCACCCTATTGGGAGTCGACCATGTGGGTCAAAGGGTTATTAGACCACCCTAGTGGGGGTCATCCCAGTCAGCATTATGTTAAGTGGTTAAGTTGAGGTCGACCTAGTTGAGTAAAGGTCAAGTCAAGTTAGTGTATAAATAGAGAGTGTGTCTCTCTCATTTTACACATTCTATTCTCTCACTCACACTTGGGAGAGTGGTGCACTTGTGGAGGAGGAGGCTCTATTGCTAGGAGAATACTATCTCTTGTATTCTGGTTGTATCATTGCTCTATCTATCTCTGAGGAAGTTATTGGGGTTTTTCACCTTTATGGTTTTCCCCAAGTAAACTCTGTGTCTCTTGTGTGCTTGCATTATTGTGTCCATGATTGATATGCTGTAGATTTGATGTACATGTTGTTCTCTCAGTTAAGATCCTAGATTAGATTGAAGTAAATTCTAAAAATTTAACATGGTATCAGAGCTAGCCTGAAAGAAGGCATGATATGGCATGTATGACACTTGTTGCATTTACGATGCTAGGGCTTGATATAGAAAAAACCAATCATCGTAGAAATTTCGCTATAAATCCATTTTGGCGAAGTGTTCAGATCTGAAACTTTTACAAGTTGAAGATCAGATCTCCATGTACCTTGTGTCCAAAGGAAAACCTCTAATTCATTTTACTTTGTGATTTATGATTTGCACAATATAGGGTTTCTGCCTCTTCCAGATTTGAGTCAAAATCATGTGACCTTGGGAAAAAGGTCATAACGTAGGCTAGGAAGCTCCAAATGAAATTTTGTAAAAAGTGATAGGTAGTACATAGACTGTACTATCTCAAAAAACGTTTTCAGAGGCCGAATTTGAACCAGTGACACGTGCCCCTCCGTACAAGTTCGCTCTCTTGTATTATCCCATAAATAGGTCACGTTGTGAAACTTGGCATAACTCTCTCTCAGAGAATCCAATTGAGGCCAGACCTGTCGGGATGGAAAGATAACAGGTCGGGTTATCTCAAAAAAACATTTCAGACATTTTGGATCAAAACGTTTGGATTTATACCAGAAACAATCAGGTACATATTTCTATCAAAACAGAATTATTTTTGAGTACCTTCATTCATGGCTTCCGGAATTTAGGGCTTCGGAGAAAGTTGGAATTTTTGTAATCAGAGACCACGGCTGAATGCTACTCATCAAAATCTAAATTTAGAGACCAATATCAGAATTTTTGGTTGGGAAGAAGGCTGAGCTTGATCAGACCCTAGTTCGGAACTTTGATCAGAAATGTGGAAAATTAGGGTTTTTACAAAAATGGAAAATTTTGAAATCTGTGACCACGGCTGGAAGCTCCTCATAAAAATAGAAGCTTAGAGCTTTGGATCAAATCTTTTGATTGGGAAGAAGAGTGGGATTCATCAAACCCTAGCTCGAGTTCAGGTCCAATGAATTCGAAAGTTATAAAGGCAAAATTGAGGAGTGAAACTTTGCAGTTTTCAAATTCTGAATATACCAGCTTGATCAGCTTATCAAGGCGCATATTTCTATCCTTTTGGAAGTTTGAAATTCGAAGTTTGAATTTTTGGGGTTTCTCTGACAAACCCTATTACAAATCCAGATCCAGTTCCTACAAATCAAGTGGATTTGGTTAATCTAGAAGAGGATGGATTGGTCACCTACATAAGTGAAGAAGTTCCTGTCTCAAAGGGAGATGAGGCTAAGGCCTTCCATAAGAAGATTACAAGCAATCTTGACAGGTATGGCTTATAGGTATGTTTCATGGTTAATTTTATCATATGTTTATCATTACAGTACAATCTTGATTAATTACTAGACTTGTCGTATCACCTTAATAGAAGATGTTCATTGATGAAGGTTTTGACAGTTATGAATGTAGTAATGCATTATGATGTTGTATGAGGTTTATGTTGTTCGCTAACATAAAAGGTACACCAAGAAAGACAAATCATGTTCTACTTCAAGAACATATGATCATGGTGACATGAAGACAAAGATTCATCCATTGTCATGGATCACATAGAAGATCTACTTACGATGTATGTATAACTTGGTTCTACAATGGTTAACTTATGAGACATGCAGGTTACTAGCACAAGTCACTGAAGAGAACCAGTAGACATTATGCGGGTATGTTAGACATAACTAGCTAGCATGCTAATCCAGGTATGTTTTTCCTATATCAAGCTAGAATCCTACCTTGTGTTAGGATCTTATACTGTTTCGTTGTTGATAATTATTATTCATGAAGTCATAGGTTTGAATAGTCATGGTTGTATGCATATTATGTTTCTTACCATAATTGATGATATGACTAACCAGAAGAATCATGAAGGTATAGGTTTGAGTAATCACAGGTTTTATGCATATTATATCTCTTATCTTGATTGATGATTTAACTAACCAGAAGAGTTCTATGATCAAATAAGAATATGCATGAGTAAAAGAAGACTTCCCTGAAACCTTGAATACTAATGCTTATTATTTCTGTTTGAAATGATCATGACTATACATGCTTAAGATTATTGTGTTTTGATAGTATTAAGATTATACTAATAAATGTGTGATTATGTATGAGTCCTCAAGGATAACACAATGATGATACTAACAAGCATGCATAGGGATCGAGAATGAATATAAGTTCAAGAATAGGTAATCCAGGAAGCAAAGATCAAGAGGGAGCACACTCCAGTAGTTTCTGCAAGGATGTAGATATTCAGAGGGAGTTGACCACTTCTCACAATCCACATTAGAATGGAGTTGCAGAAAAAGAAGCAAAGACTGAGAAGGAGTCAACCCAACAATCAAACAAAGATAAGTATTTTTATTATCATTTCTTGCATATTTGTTTGTTTAAATAAAATTGTTCAATGATGTATATGCTCATGTTCCTAGACTTAGGATATGTATTGTGCATATTAGAATGATTGCATTAATGAATTGTATACTAATAATATGCATGTGATGGGTAAGTGGCCTATGGCACTGTACAACATTCCAGTGCTACTTATCTAGAATGAAACCCCTTTGCTGACATGTTGGGAGTAGTGAAAACTCTTAACAATGTTCTGGTAGAGACTGGAAGGCATCTAGAAAGTTGTGGAACATGGATGAATGTTGTATTGAAGCATTGGCTAAGATAATTGCATGACTGTATGACATATTTCTTTATGTGTAAGAATTTGTCTGAAAATTATGAGATGTTTCTAATCATGCAATTTAAATTGTTTTGTAGGAAAGACCGTATACCTTCACCTACAAAAGAAGGACTACAACATTTGTTCAAGCAACAAAATTATCTATTGAAGATATTGAAGTTCCCAGGATATGGGAAGAATGCCATGATCCGTCGATCATGAAGAACGATGTTTGGGATGCGGTCCCAAGAGCTGAAGGGAAGTCTATTGTGACTTCCAAATGGAACTATCAAGATCAAGCGTGTTGCAGATGGCAGCATAGAGAAATATAAAAGTGATGAAATAGAAGATACACTAGATGGATTTCAAGACAACTTTCTTGAATGGTGTAGTTGAAGAAGAAGTGTATGTGGAGCAGCCACTTGGTTCTGAGACACATGACAGGGATTCATCTATGTGCAGAACTTCGGTATGATGCACCACTTTCTAGGTATGGAGGTGTGGCAGAGTGCAGATGGAATCTTCCTTGGACAAGGGAAGTATGCAGTAGAGATCCTGAAGAGGTTCGGGATGATGGACTGCAAGGATATGACCACACCTATGGCATCGAACCTGAATCTTCTGTGTGATGCTTCATCTGAGCCGGTTGATATCACTATGTATCGTCAGATGATTGGGTCCTTGATGCACCTGACGAAAACGAGACCAGATATTTGCTTTGCGGTGAACACATTGATCCAGTTCCTGACGAATCCGAGAGATGTTCACCTGGTTGCTGTAAATCATATTCTGAGGTACCTAAAGGGTATGGTTGATTATGGGCTGAAGTATGATGTGAATCAAAAGTTTAAATTGTAGGTTTATATTGATTCATATTGGGTAGGCAGTGCTACAGATAGGAAGAGCACATCTGGGTGTTGCTTCAGTATGGAATCAGGTGTGATCTCTTTGTTTAGCAGGAAGCCGTCCTGCGTAGCACTGAGTATAGTCGAAGTAGAGTATGTTGCGATGGATGAGCAGGTTGTAGATGTATTGACCAAGCCATTGGCTAGAGTGTAGTACTTCAGAGAGAGGCTTGGTGCGCTTCAGATCGAGGTTCCTTCCAAAGGGAACTGATGAGTCCAGAAGATGCATATGCACATGAGCTTTTCTGGCATGGTTGATGTGTTCTCCCATGGTCATGATGTAATTGCTAAGCCATTCTCACATGGTGGTATATGTGTTCTCCCATGGTGTAGATGTAAGGGTTGAAGCCATTTTTCACATGGTGGTAGATGTGTTCTCCCATGGTGAAAAAGTAAGGGTTGGAGCCTTCCCCGAATGGTGGTGGATGTGTTCTCCCATGTCGATGGTGTAAGTGCTGGATGATGTGCATATGGGCTGTGCTTCATGGATGATGAGATGATCTAAAGAGGATGATGTTATGATGATTAGAAGGATCATGGATGATGAGATTCAGGACGATGCTCCAGTTACTGCTCTGTATATGCATCATGTTGGATGCTGGATATGATCAGTTGGATAATTTATATGTATATGTATGTACGCATCATGTTGGATGATGGATATGATCAGTTGGATAATTTATATTTATATGTATGTACGCATCATGTTGGATGCTGGATATGATCAGTTGGATTATTTATATGTATGTACACATCATGTTGGATGCTGGATATGATCGGTTGGATCATTTGTATGTATTTTGTATATGCATCATGTTGGATGCTTGGACCATGTATCTGTATATGTATCAGGTGGATACATTGTATGATTAGGTAGATCATGTATGTTGATATGTATCAAGGATGATCAGGTGGATACACTGTATTATTAGGTGGATCATGTATGATGATATGTATCAGGTAGATACTTGGTATGCATAAGGTAGATGCATTGTATGATCAGGATGATCATGGATGATGAGCTTCAGGATGTTGCTCCAGATGACATGCAGCAGGATGTTGCAGTGATGATGATCAGGATGATCATGTGTACATCAGGATGATGTATGGTGAGTATCAGGTTGATACTCTGTGGCCGTGGAATAGGTTGTGCAGATGAGCATATAATTTGGCCCTAGGAGATTTGCAGATAGTCTTTCAAGGTTTTTCCTATCGTATGTAATCTGGCCCTGGGATATCTAGCAAATGCTCTTTCGAGGTTTTGCTTTGGGAGGACATATAATTTGGCCCTGGGAGATCTGTAGATAGTCTTTCAAGGTTTTGCCTATGGCATATAATCTGGCCCTGGGATATCTAGCAAATGCTCTTTCAAGGTTTTGTCATATGGCATATAATATGTCCCTCAGAGATCCGATAGGTTGGGCTGTGTGCTCGTAATAAGTCCTGGGATGCTCTTGCGAGGTTTTTCCATGACCACATATAATCTGTCCCTGGGAGATCCTATAGGTAGAACTGTGTGCTTGTAATAGCCTAGGATGCTCTTGCGAGGTTTTGTGGTGACCACATATAATCTGTCCCTAGGAGATCCTATAGGTAGAGATGTGTGCTCGTAACATCCTAGGATGCTCTTGCAAGGTTTTGTGGTGAGGTCACATATAATATGGCCCTAGGAGATCCTATAGGTAGAGCCATGTGCTCGTAACAGCCTGGGATGCTCTTTCGAGGTTTTGTGATGCACGTAATAAGTCCTGAGGATTCCACAGTATGGCCAGTGATGACGAAGACCTGCAGGTGGTGGGCCTACATCCAGTATGAAAAAGGATTGGCTCTGTAGAACTTTCTTTGACAAGTAGATTCAGAGATTGATTGAGATAGCAGCAGCAGTGACGATGATGATGACTCGATGATGATTATCTAGTGACGATGATCCAGAGAAGAAGACTTGTGCTAGAAGACCTGTGTCGAGAAATACCTTCCTAGTTAAGAGGGAGTGTTGATGTATATGTAACTTCGAAATGTATTTCACATATATGTATATTGTATTCCTATAGAGATGTTATTATTCCTCGATACAAAAGTGGTTGTATTCCTATAGAGATGTTATTATTCCTCTATACTGAAGTGTCGTCATTTATATTGTAAGTGTCGTAACTTATACTTGATGGGTTATTAGACCACCTTGTTGGGGTCGCCCCTGTATAAGTCATGTGGGTCAAAGGGTTATTATACCACCCTATTGGGGGTCGGCCATGTGGGTCAAAGGGTTATTAGACCACCCTAGTGTGGGTCGGCCCAGTCAACATTATGTTAAGTGGTTAAGTTGAGGCCAACCTAGTTGAGTAAAGGTCAAGTCAAGTTAGTGTATAAATAGAGAGTGTGTCTCTCTCATTTTACACATTCTATTCTCTCACTCACACTTGGGAGAGTGGTGCACTTGTGGAGGAGGAGGCTCTACTGCTAGGAGAAGACTATCTCTTGTATTCTGGTTGTATCATTGCTCTATCTATCTCTGAGGAAGTTATTGGGGTTTTTTACCTTTATGGTTTTCCCCAAGTAAACTCTGTGTCTCTTGTGTGCTTGCATTATTGTGTCCATGATTGATATGCTGTAGATTTGTTGTACATGTTGTTCTCTCAGTTAAGATCCTAGATCAGATTGAAGTAAATTCTGAAAAATTTAACATGTATCCACCTAATACATATACAGATACATGGTCCAAGCATCCAACATGATGCATATACAAAAATACATACAAGTGATCCAACTGATCATATCCATCATCCAACATGATGTGTACATACATATACATATAAATGATCCAAGTGATCATATATAGCATCCAACATGATGCATATACAGAGCAGTAACTGGATCATCGTCCTGATGCTCATCATCCATGATCCTCTTGATCATCATAGCATCATCCTATTCAGATCATCTCATCGTCCACAAAGCACAACCCAGATGCACATCATCCAACACTTACACCACCGACATGGGAGAACACATCTACCACCATTCAGGGAAGGCTCCAGCCCTTACTTTTTCACCATGAGAGAACACATCTACCACCATGTGAAAAATGGCTTCAACCCTTACATCTACACCATGGGAGAACACATCTACCACCATGTGAGAATGGCTCAGCAATTACATCACGACCATGGGAGAACACATCAACCATGTCAGAAAATCTCATGTGCATCTGCATCTTCCGAACTCATCACTTCCCTTTGGAAGGAACCTCGATCTAAAGTGCACCAAGCCTCTCTCTGAAGTACTTAAAATGCACTCTGGTCAACGATTGGTCAATAGATCTGCAACCTGCTCATCTGTCGCAAAATACTCTGCTTTAGCTGTACTCAGTGCTACCAAGAGATCACACCTGATCCCATACTGAAGCAACACCCATAAGTGCTCTTCCTATCTGCAGCACTGCCTGCCAAATATGAATCAACATAACCCTGCAGGTTAAACTTTTGATTCTCATCATACTTGAGCCCATAATCATCCGTACCCTTTAGGTACCTCAGAATATGCTTTACAGCAACCAGGTGAACCTCTCTCAGATCCATCAGGAACTGGCTCAATGTGTTCACGGCAAAACAAATATATGGTCTCATGTTCGTCAGGTACATCAAGGACCCAATCATCTGACGATACATAGTGATATCAACCGGCTTAGATGAAGCATCACACAGAAGCTTTAGGTTTGATGCCATAGGTGTGGCCATAGCCTTGCAGTCCATCATCCCAAACCTCTTCAGGATCTCTACTGCATACTTCCCTTGTCCAAGGAAGATTCCATTTGCACTTTGCCACACCTCCATGCCAAAAAAAAAATAGTGCATCATCCCCAAGTTCTTCATCTCGAACTCGGCAGCAAGCTTTGGCTGCGTGTCGGCAATCAATCTATCTTCACCTGTAACAAACAGGTTATCCGCATACAAAAGTAGTATCACTGGATTGCCTTCCTCAACCTTGTAGTAAAGGTTGGAATCCTCTTTACTCTTGGTAAAGCCCAAACTGGATAGAAAGCTGTCTATCATACCAAGTTCTGCACACATATATGATTTCATGTCACGTGTCTCAGAACCAAGTGGCTGCTCCACATACCCTTCTCCTTCAACTACACCATTCAAGAAAGCTGTCTTGAAATCCATCTGGTGTATCTTCTATTCATCACTTTTATATTTCTCTATGCTGCCATCTGCAGCATTCTTGATCTGATAGATCCATATGGAAGTCATAACAAACTTCCCTTCAGGTCTTGGGACTACATCCCAAACATCATTCTTCATGATCGACATATCATGGCATTCTCCCCATATCCTGGGAACTTCAATATCTTTAATAGATAATTTTGTTGCTTGAACAAATGTTGTAGTCCTTCTTTTGTAGGTGAAGGTATACGGTCTTTTATACAAAACAAGTTAAATTGCATGATTATAAACATCTCATAATTTTTAGACAAATTCTTACACATAAATAAATATGTCATACAGTCATGCAATTATCTTAGCCAATGCTTCAATACAACATTTATCCATGTTCCACAACTTTCTAGATGCCTTCCAGTCTCTACCAGAACATTGTTAAGAGTTTGCACTACTCCCAACATGTCAGCAAAGAGGTTTCATTCTAGATAAGTAGCACTGGAATGTTGTACAGTGCCATAGGCCACTTACCCATCACATGCATATTAGTAGTATACTATTCATTAATGCAATCATTCTAATGTGCACAATACATATCCTAAGTCTAGGAACATGAGCATATACATCATTGAACAATTTTATTTAAACAAACAAATATGCAAGAAATGATAATTAAAAATACTTATCTTTGTTTGGTTGCTGGGTGGACTCCCTTTGAGTCTTTGGTTCCTTGCAGGAGCTGCTGAAGTAGCTTCTTCTAAACCTTTTTGTTGTGGAATGTAGAAAGATGGTCAACTCCCTCTGAATATCTGCATCCTTGCAGAAACTACTGAAGTGAGCTCCTTTGCTTTCTTGCAGGAACAACTGGAGTGTGCTCCCTCTTGATCTTTGCTTCCTGGATTACTTGTCCTTGAACTTACATCCATCCTTAATCACTATGCATGCTTATTAGTATCATCATTGTGTTATCCTTGAGGTCTCATACATAATCACACATTTATTAGTATAATCTTAATACTATCAAAACACAATAATCTTAAACATGTATAGTCATTATCATTCACAGATAATAAACATTAGTATTCAAGGTTTTAGGGAAGTCTTCTTTTACTCATGCATATTCTTATTTGATCATAGGACTCTTCTGATTAGTTAAATCATAAATGCATAAACCCGTGATTACTCAAACCTATACCTTCATGATTCTTCTGGTTAGTCATATCATCAATTATGGTAAGAAAAATAATATGCATACAAACATGACTATTCAAACCTATGACTTCATGAATAATCATTATCAACAACACAAGGTAGGATTCTAGCTTGATATAGGAAAAACATACCTGGATTAGCATGCTAGCTGTTATGTATAACATACCCGCATAATGTCTTTTGGTTCTCTTTAGTGACTTGTGCTAGTAACCTGCATGTCTCATAGATTAACCATTGTAGGACCAAGTTATACATACCTCGAAAGTAGATCTTCTATGTGATCCACGACAATGGATGAATCTTTGTCTTCATGTCACCATGATCATATGTTCTTGAAGTAGAACATGATTTTTCTTTCTTGGTGTACCTTTAATGTTAGCGAACAACATAAACCTCATACAACATCACAATGCATTAGTACATTCATAAGTGTCAAAACCTTAATCAATGAATATCTTCTATTAAGGTGATACGACAAGTCTAGTAATTAATTAAGATTGTACTGTAATGATATGAAGACAAACATATGATAAAATTAACCATGAAACATTCATGTAAGCCATACCTATCAAGATTGCTTGTAATCTTCTTATGTAAGGCCTTAGCCTCATCTCCCTCTGAAATAGGAACTTCTTCACTTATGCAGGTGACCAATCCATCTTCTTCTAGGATTAACCCAATCCACTTGATTTGCAAGAACTGGACCTGGAGCTAGATTAGGGTTTGTCAGAGAAACTCCAAAAATTCAAACATTGAATTTCAAACTTCCGAAAGGATAGAAATATGCGCCTTGATGAGTTGATCAAGTTGGTATATTCAGAATTTGAAAACTGCAAAGTTTCACTCCTCAATTTTGCCTTTGAAACTTTCGAAATTACTAAGGAGGACCCTGAATTAGGGTTTGAGTTTCCTGGAACTTCACCCAACCAAAAGATTTGATTCAAAGCTCTAAAGCTTCGATTTGTCTGAGGAGCTTCTAGCCGTGGTCACAGATTTTCAAAATTCCAATTTTTGCAGAAGCCCTAATTTTCCATCTTTCCGATCAAAGTCCTGAACTGGGGTTTGATCAAGCCCGGCCTTATGACCAACCAAAAAATATGATCTTAGTGTCTAAATTTCAATTTTGATGAGTAGCATCCAGCCGTGGTCTCCGATTACAAAAATTCCTACTTTCTCCGAAGCCCTAAATTCCAGAAGCCATGAATGAAGGTGCTCAAAAATAATTCCGTTTTGACAGAAATATGTACCTGATTGTTTCTGGTGTAACTCCAAACATTTCAATCCATAGGGTCTAAAATTTTTTCCTAAGATATCCTGACCTGTTATCTTTCCATCCCAATAGGTCTGACCTCAATTGGATTCTCTGAGAGAGAGTTATGCCAAGTGTCGCAACGTGACCTGTTTATGGGATAATACAGGAGAGTGAACTTGTACGGTGTGCCACGTGTCACTGGTTCAACTTTGGCCTTTGAAAACTTTTCTTGAGATAGCCTGAACTGTTATATTTCAATCCCAATAGGTATGACATCAATTGGATTCTCTGAGAGAGAGTTATGCCAAGTGTCGCAACGTGACCTATTTATGGGATAATACAGGAGAGCGAACTTGTACAGAATTACACGTGTCACTGGTTCAAATTCAGCCTCTGAAAAATTTTCCTGAGATATTATAGTCTGTTTAATACCTGTAACTTTTTACGAAATTTCATTTGGAGCTTCCTATCCCAAGTTATGACCTTTTTCCCAAGGTCACCTTATTTTGACTCAGATTTGGAAGAGGCAGAAACCCTATATTGTACAGATCATAAATCACAACGTGCAACGAATTAGAGGTTTTCCTTTGGACACAAGGTACATGGGGATCTTATAGTTGACCTGTAAGAGTTTCAGATCCGAAAACATTACCAAAACGGATTTATAGTGAAAGTGCTACGATGACTAGTTTTTGCTATATCAAGCCCTAGCATCATAAGTGCAACAAGTGTCATACATGCCATATCATGCCTTCTTTCAGGATAGCTATGATAGCATGTTAAATTTTCAGAATTTACTTCAATCTTATCTAGGATCTTAACTGAGAAATAAACATATATAGCAAATCTACAGCATATCAATCATGGACACAATAATGCAAGCACACAAGAGACATAGAGTTTGCTTGGGGAAAACCATAAAGGTGAAAAACCCCAATAACTTCCTCAGAGATAGATAAAGCAATGATACAACCAGAATACAAGAGATAGTCTTCTCCTAGCAGCAGAGCCTCCTCCTCCACAAGTGAGCCACTCTCCCAAGTGTGTGAGAGAGAATAGAATGTCTAAAATGAGAGAGACACACTCTCTATTTATACACTAACTTGACTTGACCTTTACTCAACTAGGTCGGCCTCAACTTAACCACTTAACATAATGCTGACTGGGACGACCCCCACTAGGGTGGTCTAATAACCCTTTGATCCACATGGCCGACCCCCAATAGGGTTTTCTAATAACCCTTTGACCCACATGACTTATACAGGGCCGACCCCAACTAGGTGGTCTAATAACCCATCAAGTATAAGTTACGACACTTAAAATATAAATGAATACACTTCCGTATAAAGGAATAATAACATCTCTATAGGAATAAAATATACATATATGTGAAATACATTCTAAAGTTACATATACATCAACATTGTATTCATGTTGATTCTCACCATCATCCTTACTAAAAAGTTGGATTTATCACCCCATACCGAGCTTTACCTTCATGTTGATTCTCACCATCATCCTTCCAAAAAGTTGGAGTTATCAACACCCTATCCTCTTGATATTTAAGAATCTCCAACCCCATATTGATATCTACCTTCATGATTATTCTCACCATCATTCTTCTCAAAAGGTTGGAGTTATCAACACCCTAGATTCTCGAGCTTTAAGAATCTCCTATAACGAGCATCTTAACTAGGAAAAACAACACCTTATTAATAGTTTCAAGGAAAGAGGTTATAAGAAATGGGAGCTTGAGAAAGCATTTCAAAGGGCCAATAAGACCACAAGATCTTGTGAACAAAAAGAAGCGTCCACGGAAGAGCATAAGGTGTTGCTCCCTTATGTTCAAGGTATCTCTGAAAAGATTGCTAGAATTCTAAGAAAGAAGCATATTAAGACTATTTTTCAACTTCCTAGTACCATCAGGAGCCTCTTCTTAGAGACTCTATCGTCTTTTTTTAATAAGATTAAGGATCTTAAAGTGGAAGATAAGGACATTCTTCTTATTCTCATCATAGTGTCTCTTTTTACCATGATCCCCATCAAAGAAGTCGTGGAATTAATTGAAAACGTCACTGATCTTAAAACATTAATTTTAGTCGAGATATGTCTTATACCTTCTTTCTTTAGTTTCCAAGGTGGACTATATGAGTATACATGCAGGGTTTCTATGGGATCCCCTCTATCTCTAGTGGTGGGCAACCTTTATATAGAACACTTTGAAGCCAAAGCCCTTAATTCCTCTCCCTTGAAACCTGACCTTTAGGTTAAATATGTTGACGACACCAATGTGAAGTTGTTGCACAGCATGGACAATCTCAACAAATATGTGGATCATTTAAATAGTCAATCCAAGCATATCCAACTTACTATGGAATTAGAAGAAAATAATTCCATTATGCTCTTAGATGTTCTCATCTCTAGAAAAGAAGATGGTTCTATTATCACACAACTTGTAGTTGCCCCTAGTGGTATCCCATCCAGGATGGTAGAGGAGATAGGAAACTAAAGAGGTGACCCAAGAGATGCCATGGTTCCCAATGCAAGGTGGGAGTCACGTCAATCGAGGCGCTCTTCGCTTTAGATCAAGGTAAAACAAGACCTAGGGGGAGACCCTATAATCAATCACAGTTGATTGGACCCAAATGAAGGTTTCTAAGGATAAGTAAATGAAGAGTTATGGAAAACAATGCAAGGCTAAGTGGACCTAGAAGTTGAGGTATGGTTGAAGGTGGTTTGAGAAATTGTTAGTGTTTCAACCTATGTATGATTTAGGCCACATAATTGGGTTTGATGACAAGGTGTAGTACCATATGTTTACACAAGTGGGTCCTATTTTCTTGGGATGTGTGAAATGGCTTTAAGTGGGCCCACAAGGTGAAGCTAGGGATGAAATTAGTACTAGATTTTATGTAATGAACAGATCTATGGATCTAAGTTAAATTTAGGATTACCCATGTACCGGATCTAATGTTTGACACAATTCCCAAGGAGTGTGACTTGCTTTGAGGAGGACTAGTGCCTTGTTGGATGGGCTAATGGAGTCAAAAGATATGTCAAAGTGTAGATCGAGACACCTAGGACCCAAGTCAAGTGGGCTAAATGAGATTGAATGGTTGGATCTTACTAGATCTAGGTTTTCATGAAATGACCCTAAGTGGACCACAATCCCTTGAAACAAGGAATGCTACCCCCAAGGCAGATCGTCACAAAATGATACTCTAGACCTAGGTTTCAAGGTATGGCCGTTCCAAATCCACAAAAATCTCAACCACCCACTTCCTCAAAGTGGGCAAACTCACTCACCCAAGAGAGTGCGACTTTGCTCAAGGAGGGCATTTTGCCTTGAAAAGTGTGTCAATTTTAACCCAATCACCACCAAACTATAGATATCACTAGGGGTGGATACTATAGAGGTGGGTTCTTAAAATATCTTCAAAAGCAAGGCTAGATCTAAGTAGATCTAAGAAAAACCAAAAACAAGGGTTTTGATCAATTAGGGTTTATATGATCTAGAAATTATGGATGATTCAAGGAAGAAGAAGATCATACCCTTGGAACATACCTGGATGAAGAGATGAATGCTAGTTGAGATGAGTATTACTTTTGCCAAAGATCAAATGGAGAATTGTTGAAGCCCTCTTGCTGAATCGATTTTTCCAAGCCACATATGAGTCCCTCTAACCTATCAAAACCGAGGAGCAAAGCATCAATCAGTTTAACATGTTGAAGGTAGATACAAGAAAGAGAGAGATAAGCATAGAATAGTTGGCACAAAGAAAAAACTACTCCCTGTCTAACCAAAACGTCTTCCTCCAAGCTTGAAACCAAAACGTCTTCCTCAAAATCTGTGACAGACAAGCAGTAAAAGACCTCATGTGATCAATGTGGGCATACCCACATGGTGAAAACTGGCTGGAAGATAGTGAGATCACCCTGCAAGATCTCTGTGAAAACCAAATGCCAAAACCTTGCCTCAATTTCCCAAATCGAATAACTCAGTGACCAATTTATCCCATTTTTTAACTGCCTCGGTAACTGTGAAAGTGACAAAACTACTTCCTAGGGCATCTACACTGTCCATCTGAGCCCACCAGGCTCTCCAGAAGTGGGTGTAAATGGTAAAAACAAGTGGCTGGACCACCCCCTCCATTGTCAGCGCCCTAGGTGAACTGGCCTCTCATGGCCCCTGCTGCTCAGGCTGGGAAATCGGCCCCAAATCTGGTCAACAAGTGTAAAACTGCATCAATCACTGTCAGAAGTGCCCGGAACTGAAAGATAAGTGTCTCATTGGATCCAGAAGACCCAAATCCACTAGGAATGTGTACTCATACACCATGGGTTTCCCTAATGGGCCAGCTGTAGGGTCCACCATATATGGACAATGCATAATTTGCTGATCTGAAGTAATAATAAAACCTGTTGAACTGCATCAATCATCATCTGCATCATATGTCCATCATATGATCTCATCATCAAGTATGTGGGACCATGAATCATCATCAATAAGCATATATATATGGCCCACATCATCACGGATCCCAAGAATATACAACCAAGGATAAATCACATCAGTAGACTAAGACATGCTTCTCTAATCATTCTCACAGCCAAGCTCAAAGTATAACATCCATTCAGTGGCATTGATCATGTTAGCATATTCCTTTGTTATAAAATTACTTGCACAATAGTTCAAATGACAAACTCACCCATTAGATATGGTCAAACTGCTAGTGAAGGATGAAGGCTAGGAACAAGGTTGGGCCAAGGGGTTGACTTGTCTAACTTAACTCAAAAATACTTTGGACTGGGAGAAGGGGGAAGCTACAAACTCTTTGCTGGACAAAATAACACGGGGGATGGTTGTACCTCACAAATGGATAAGTTGTTCAGAGAGTGCTTATTCAACTTAGGCATCATGTCTACATCAAGTTGATCCAGGTTCATTAGGATCATTCAATTTCATTTCATGGCCTTTTTGGCCTACATAACCCTTCGGATTTCAGGTGTGCTGATAAGCACAACTAGTTGCAACTTGCATCCAGGGCATGTTTTTCAAATACATATAAGGTCAGCAATTGTTTAGATATAACTTTTAAGAGCCATTGCTTTTTGGAACTTTCTTATACTCTTCGAGGAGTATTTTTAGCTTTTCATCGCTCTTGCCCCTTTTTTTTAGTTTCCATGGGCGAATTTATAAGTTTCCATAGGTAGAACATGAGCTTTCAGTTTTAGCCAACAACATCTCAAGTGACTAGGGGGAATTCGATCCAATGCCAAACATCGGGACAACCGACCATAATGATTTAGCCCTACAATCCAACTCACCAAAAGCAAGTTTTGTCACCAACTTAGACCCGAGACACTGAACATACAGGGATGCAGTCCAAACACAGAGGTAGAAAAATGGGGAATTCCTCAGTATCAGAAAGTCAAATGAGATAGGTAAAGGTTTAAAGCCAAATAGGAAAGTCATGTATGGATGGAGTCAAGTGGATATGGAGCCTACACTAGCAGACAACTGGTGTCAGGAAAGACCATATCTATGTAAGGTGGAAAACCAGTGGGTTTTGTTAAATGACCTAAATGTGCAAGCAATTGTCCATTTTATGATTTATAGTTCATTTTAAAAAGTTTGCCACATCAGGAATAATATACGAAGCAAATGCTGTGAACATGACTAACTCAACAAGATAATAATCCATAGTCAGTGATAACATATCCATAGATCATACAACATCATCATAATAATAATCATGTACCATCTGAAACACTACTGCAATACATCTCTAAGCACTGAACTTAAACTGTATGGGATAAAGGGTCACATCGGTCATCAAATTTGAACTCTCAAGGCTCAGCCTTGACATAAGGTCTAACATAAATCTGAATAATATACTGCTCTGATCATGAGTGATCCAAAATATATAGCCATGCTCTGGAATAATGGAAGCTCTGGAATGTGCAGATATCTGTTGAACAAGGATAATAGCCCTGCTACTATAGTGTGATAACATCTGGCTCGAGCTGGGACAAGTGCTCTAAGGGAGAGAGCGCTTGAGAATCTTAGAATCTCTGGTCTCGATCTGCTCTGCACCAATCTTCAATCCAGCACTGCACCATCCTTGCTTTCAGATTTTATTTTGCACATGTACCTGTGCTCACAAACACTAGAATACCTCATGGAGCATGTATGGGACAAATATAAAATAAAACTGAAAATGAAATCTACTCTAAAACAGAAACTGAAATGCGTAAAAGAAAAATTTAAACTAACATGGCATATGTAATTTATTCATCATTCATTTTTTATTTTTTATTACTGTGCAGGAGGACAAGAAATTTTTTTCAAGCAGGCAATCTCACTTGCACAGTTAGCCAAAAATGTAAACGGAAATTAAAAATTCTTTAATGCATGTAGGAGAAAAGACAAGCTTAGGAAGGAGCAAGGCTAAACTCAATCAAACACAAAAACAAACAGACACTCCAAGCAGAAAAGAAAAGTGGCAATACTCATCACACAAAAAAAGAAAAAGCATACAAATCCTATTGCTCAAGTGAGCTTATTTAGAAGACTACCTATTCTACTCTAACCAGTCAGACCAAATGTTAGGTAAAATCATAAATCCAGTGCAACCATTCATCAAATAAATTAATGATTCTTCTTTGATTTCCGTTGATAAAACAAGTCAAGATTGGATTAAAGATTAATGAAATTGAGAGCACAATCATCCTGACTTGTTCATAAATTGAAGAAGGATTTGAATGGAGCAAAATGAAATCATGCCAAGGAGAAATTTGACTGAAGCAGACATCCTCAATCAAAGAACTGATAGGATCATAAAATTTATGTAAATGATTGTTTAAAATTGATGGAGGGAAAACATATGGCATTTGATTTAATAAACTACTTTCCTCATTCACTTTACTTGCATATTCAATACGGTTCTCCTTGGGACTGATGATCAAATAAAAACCAAGTGGGGACAAATCAAGGCTTGAAAGACGAAAAATCAAAACTAGACCCACTTGATGCTCAAAAATGGAGAAAAGATGAAATTGATCTTTAAACACCTTTTCTAGCCACCAAGAATGATTGATAATTTGACAACAAGCATCACTGTTCCAAGGTGACTGAAAATGGAAATGAAGTGCTTTTTCTCCAATCATGTAATCGTGCTTATACTTCCTATTGAAAATTTCCAAGGCAAAAGACCGACTAGAGCACCAACCCAAAGATGATTGAAAGAGTTGGGAAGGGAGGGTGGATTGCAAATATGAAAATGCTCCCAAATGGATAAACAAGTTTGGCCTTGGAATTTGACAAAAGGAAAGGCCTTTTAAAACAATATTCTTTGTTCTAGGAACGATTCCAAGATTTTTATGAAGTCTAATATTTACAAACTGAGTACAAGATTGACCACAACTATCTAACTCTAAGTTATCTTGATTAAAGATGAAAAAAGGAGAATTTAAAGATTCATCATAAGAAGTGGAACAAAGATTAGAACACCTAGTGTGATTTATTAACTCTTCCTTGTCTTGAGGTTGACCTTCTATTCACTCGTCATTAGATTCACAAGAGGATACTTGATCAATTTCATTTAATTGATCAGGGATAAAATCAACAAGTTCAGCACAATGATCATGTGAAAGCACTACTAAAGGGTCTTGGTCAATGTTTTCACTTTCTTCTTCTTCAAAAAGGTGATAAGGAATTGAATGATTGTTAATGATAGAATGATTAAGGAATTCTTTTTCTGAAGGATCCTCAACAAACACCAAATCATAAATTTCTTCAAGATCAAACGTAGGGCTACTCAAGGATTGATTTGAAGTGTCATTGTTATTATTATTGTCCTTATCAAACTGATCCTCAACAGCACAAATATTGCTTGATGTCTCTCTTAAGGATTCTTCAATATTACCACCCCATTTATTCTTTAATAATCATGCAAACATATCATATCCAGTGATGGATCCTGGGGCTAAATTATCAAACCATAATCCAGCATTTCCACCTAATGTCTCACCCAAGGCCCGCATATAAACATCTTCATCATCAACACCCCTAACTTCCATATAATCCCAAAATCTTTGTAGGTGATTTTCAATTGACTCAAAATAATTTCCATAGAAACGAGGCAACCTTTAAGAGTAATTATTTGGCATAAGATGAGGTGCCCCATGAATTTTAGAAAAGTCAAAAGGAGATGGCTTAGTTGGATTTCTAATAACTCTGGCCATTCTACTAGGGATTAGTTGTGGATGTCTAACTGGAATACTAGAGTCATTTGACTGAATGCTTTGGTTGTAAGGCCTTGGTTGAGATTGAATTTCGTTTGAAATAATTGGGTTAATATTTTTACTTGAAGAATGAAAAAAATGATGAGAGTCATAAGAATTATGTACATAATCATTCCCATATTGATATGTTGACTGACTTTCATTACTTTCTTCCAACTGCCCTCTATAGCGAGATAGATTCTCATATATTTCATTCATACACCTTGTCATTTGGAAGAAAATGTCTGAATTCATTTATGATTTACAAATTACAAAATTGAAAGATGGGAATGGGGCCGATCCTCAGCGGAGTCACGAATTGGAGTCGCCAGGTAGATTTTTAAACTCTTCTACCAAGATGTATGTCGTTTAAAGTGCAGGGAGAGGGTGAGAAAAAATAGGTATGTTGAACCAAGGTAGGCCTCTACCTCTCCGGCAACAGCGCCAAAAATGTTAGCAAAGAGAACGGGAGTAGGGCTTGAAAATATATGTCGAACCAGGGTAGGCCTCTACCTTCCCCGGTAGTGGCGCCAAAAATGTTGGCAAAGAGAACGGGAGTAGGGCTTGCAAAAAATATGTCGAACCAGGGTAGGCCTCTACCCTCCCCGGCAATGGCGCCAAAAATGTTGGCAAAGAGAATGGGAGTAGGGCTTGAAAAATATATGTCGAACCAGGGTATGCCTCTACCTTCCCCGGCAATGGCACCAAAAATGTTATCACACAACTTGTAGTTTCCCCTAGTGGTATCCCATCCGGGACAATAGAGGAGCTGGGCAACTAAAGAGGTGACCCAAGAGATGCCACGGTTCCCAATGCAAGGTGGGAGTCACGTAAACCGAGGCACTCTTCGCTTTAGATCAAGGTAAAACAAGACCTAGGGGGAGACCCTATAACCAATCACAGTTGATTGGACCCAAACGAAGGTTTCTAAGGATAAGTAAATGAAGAGTTACGGAAACCAATGCAAGGCTAAGTGGACCTCGAAGTTGAGGTATGGTTGAAGGTGGTTTGAGAAATTGTTAGTGTTTCAACCTATGTATGATTTAGGCCACATAACTGGGTATGAAGGCAAGGTGTAGTACCATATGTTTACACAAGTGGGTCCTATTTTCTTGGGATGTGTGAAATGGCTTTAAGTGGGCCCACAAGGTGAAGCTAGGGATGAAATTAGTACTAGAGTTTATGTAATGAATAGATCTATGGATCTAAGTTAAATTTAGGATTACCCATGTATCGGATCTAATGTTTGACACAATTCCCAAGGAGTGCGACTTGTTTTGAGGAGGACTAGTGCCTTGTTGGATGGGCTAATGGAGTCAAAAGATATGTCAAAGTGTAGATTGGGACACCTAGGACCCAAGTCAAGTGGGCTAAGTGAGATTGAATGGTTGGATCTTGCTAGATCTAGGTTTTCATGGAATGACCCTAAGTGGACCACAATCCCTTGACACAAGGAATGCTACCCCCAAGGCAGATCATCACAAAATGATACTCTAGACCTAGGTTTCAAGGTATGGCCGTTCCAAATCCACAAAAATCTCAACCACCCACTTCCTCATAGTGGGCAAACTCACTCACCCAAGGGAGTGCGACTTTGCTCAAGGAGGGCTTTTTGCCTTGAAAAGTGTGTCAATTTTAACCCAATCACCACCAAACTATAGATCCCACTAGGGGTGGATACTATAGAGGTGGGTTCTTAAAATCTCTTCAAAAGCAAGGCTAGATCTAAGTAGATCTAAGAAAAACCAAAAACAAGGGTTTTGATGAATTAGGGTTTTTATGATCTAGAAATTATGGATGATTCAAGGAAGAAGATCATACCTTTGGAGCATACCTGAATGAAGAGATGAATGCTAGTTGAGACGAGGATTACTTTTGCCAAAGATCAAATGGAGAATTGTTGAAGCCCTCTTGCCAAATCAATTTTTCCAAGCCACATATGAGTCCCTCTAACCTGTCAAAACCGAGGAGCAATGCATCAATCAGTTTAACATGTTGAAGGTAGATACAAGCAAGAGAGAGATAAGCATAGAATAGTTGGCACAAAGACAAAACTACTCCCTGTTTAACCAAAACGTTTTCCTCCAAGCTTGAAGGGCAAGCCTCCCCACCAATTCGCACTTGTCCAAAAACGTCCTCTTAACCTGTAAATAAGATATGGCAAATATGCAAGATAGCTACAATAGATCCTCCAGTGCAATGGACAAAAGCATTTACAATCGAAACAACCAACATCCACTCCAATCCAAGCATGTACTCCAAAAGATAGTAATTTTATTCCAAGATCCAAAAGCCAAAAATATCTAGATGATTTTACAATGAGAGGCTCCCTCCTTAAATAGGATGGGGAGAGAGTACAATCCTAACCACTTTTTACATGAGTGGCTAAGATTAAAAGATCAAAATATCTAATCAACGGCTAACAATAAATCATAACAATACATCACATGGATCACCCAATATAATGATGGCGGCCCCAATAAATGGTACAAAAGGAGGATGATGTCATCCACTAGAGGGGTAAAGGTACAAAGATCCACCTCATAATGACAAAATAAGCACATGGTGGGGCTAGGAGGCATCAATCCTTACTAGATCATCCCCAAGGCACAATAAAATAATAAAATATGTCCAAGATAATATAAATGATCAAATCTGTCCTCAAAATCTGTGACAGACAAGCAGTAAAAGACCTCCTGTGATCAATGTGGGCATACCCACATGGTGAAAACTGGCTGGAAGATAGTGAGGTCACCCTGGAAGACCTTTGTGAAAACCAAATGCCAAAACCTTGCCTCAATTGCCCAAATCGAATTCCTTAGTGACCACTTTATCCCATTTTTTAACTGCCTCGGTAACTGTGAAAGTGACAAAACTACCTCCTAGGGCATCTGCGCTGTCCATCTGAGCCCACCAGACTCTCGAGAAGGGGGTGTAAATGATAAAAACAAGTGGCTGGACCACCCCCTCCATCATCAGCGCCCTAGGTGAATTGGCCTCTCATGGCCCCTGCTGCTCAGGCTGGGAAATCAGCCCCAAATCTGGTCAACAAGTGTAAAACTGCATCAATCACTGTCAAAAGTGCCCGAAACTAAAATATAAGTGTCTCATTGGATCCAGAAGACCCAAATCCACTAGGAATGTGTACTCATACACCATGGGTTTCCCTAATGGGCCAGCTGTAGGGTACACCATATATGGACAATGCATAATCTACTGATCTGAAGTAATAATAAAACCTGCTAAACTGCATCAATCATCATCTGCATCATATGTCCATCATATGATCTCATCATCAGGTATGTGGGACCATGAATCATCATCAATAAGCATATATATATGGCCCACATCATCACGCATCCCAAGAATATACAAACAAGGATAAATCACATCAGTAGACTAAGACATGCTTCTCTAATCATTCTCACAGCCAAGCTCACAGTATAACATCCATTCAGTGGCATTGATCAAGTTAGCATATTCCTTTGTTATAAAATTACTTGCACAATAGTTCAAATGACAAACTCACCCATTGGATATGGTCAAACTGCTAGTGAAGGATGAAGGCTAGGAACAAGGTTGGGCCAAGGGGTTGACTTGTCTAACTTAACTCAAAAATACTTTGGACTGGGAGAAGGGGGAAGCTACAAACTCTGTGATAGACAAAATAACACGGGGGATGGCTGTGCCTCACAAATGGATAAGTTGTTCAGAGAGTGCTTATTCAACTTAGGCATCATGTCTACATCAAGTTGATCCAGGTTCATTAGGATCATTCAATTTCATTTCATGGCCTTTTTGGCCTACATAACCCTTCGGATTTCAGGTGTGCTGATAAGCACAACTAGTTTCAGCTTGCATCCAGGGCATGTTTTTCAAATACATATAAGGTCAGCAATTGTTTAGATATAACTTTTAAGAGCCATTGCTTTTTGGGCCTTTCTTATACTCTTCGACGAGTATTTTTAGCTATTCATCGCTCTTGCCCCTTTTTTTTAGTTTCCATGGGTGAATTTATAAGTTTCCATAGGTAGAACATGAGCTTTCAGTTTTAGCCAACAACATCTCAAGTGACTAGGGGTAGTTCGAGCCAATGCCAAACATCGGGACAACCAACCAGAATGATTTAGGCCTACAATCCAACTCACCAAAAGCAATTTTTGTCACCAACTTAGAGCCGAGACATTGAACATACAGGGATGCAGTCCAAACACAGAGGTAGAAAAATGGGGAAGTCCTCAGTATCAGAAAGTGAAATGAGACAGGTCAAGGTTTAAAGTCAAATAGGAAAGTCATGTATGGATGGAGTCAAGTGGATATGGAGCCTACACTAGCAGACAACTGGTGTCAGGAAAGACCATATCTATGTAAGGTGGAAAACTAGTGGGTTTTGTTAAATGACCTAAATGTGCAAGCAATTGTCCATTTTATGATTTATAGTTCATTTTAAAAAGTTTGCCACATCAGGAATAATATACCAAGCAAATGCTGTGAACATGACTAAATCAACAAGATAATAATCCACAGTCAGTGATAACATATCCATAGATCATACAACATCATCATAATAATAATCATCATGTACCATCTAAAACACTGCTGCAATACATCTCTAAGCACTGAACTGAAACTGTATGGGGTAAAGGGTCACATCGGTCATCAAATCTGAACTCTCAAGGCTCAGCCTTGACACAAGGTCTAACATAAATCTGAATAATATACTGCTCTGATCATGAGTGATCCAAAATATATAGCCATGCTCTAGAATAATGGAAGCTCTGAAATGTGCAGATATTTGTTGAACAAGGATAGTAGCCCTGCTACTATAGTGTGATAACATCTGGCTCGAGTTGGGACAAGTGCTCTAAAGGAGAGAGCGCTTGAGAACCTCAGAATCTCTTGTCTCGATCTGCTCTGCACCAATCTTCAATCCAGCACTGCACCATCCTTGCTTTCAGCTTTTATTTTGCACCTGTACCTGCGCTCACAAACACTAGAATACCTCATGGAGCATGTATGGGACAAATATAAAATAAAATTGAAAATGAAATCTACTCTAAAACAGAAACTGAAATGCGTAAAAGAAAAATTTAAACTAACATGGCATATGTAATTTATTCATCATTCATTTTTTTTTTTATTACTGTGCAGGAGGACAAGAAAACTTTTTCAAGCAGGCAATCTCACTTGCACAGTTAGCCAAAAATGTAAACGGAAATTAAAATTCTTTAATGCATGCAGTAGAAAAGACAAGCTTAGGTAGGAGCAAGGCTTAACTCAATCAAACACAAAAACAAACAGACACTCCAAGCAGAAAAGAAAAGGGGCAATACTCATCACACAGAAAAAGAAAAAGCACACAAATCCTATTGCGCAAGTGAGCTTATTTAGAAGACTACCTATTCTACTCTAACCAGTTAGACCAAATTTTAGGTAAAATCACAAATCCAGTGCAACCATTCATCAAATAAATCAATGATTCTTCTTTGATTTTTGTTGATAAAACAAGTCAAGATTGGATTAAAGATTAATGAAATTGAGAGCACAATCTTCCTGACTTGTGCATAAATTGAAGAAGGATTTGAATGGAGCAAAATGAAATCATGCCAAGGAGAAATTTGACTGAAGTAGACATCCTCCATCAAAGAACTGATAGGATCATAAAATTTATGTAAATGATTGTTTAAAATTGATGGAGGGAAAACATATGGCATTTGATTTAATAAACTACTTTCCTCATTCACTTTACTTGCATATTCAATACGGTTCTCCTTGGGACTGATGATCAAATAAAAACCAAGTGGGGACAAATCAAGGCTTGAAAGACGAAAAATCAAAACTAGACCCACTTGATGCTCAAAAATGGAGAAAAGATGAAATTGATCTTTAAACACCTTTTCTAGCCACCAAGAATGATTGATAATTTGACAACAAGCATCACTGTTCCAAGGTGACTGAAAAGGGAAATGTAGTGCTTTTTCTCCAATCATGTAATCGTGCTTATACTTCCTATTGAAAATTTTCAAGGCAAAAGACCAACTAGAGCACCAACCCAAAGATGATTGAAAGAGTTGGGAAGGGAGGGTGGATTGCAAATATGAAAATGCTCCCAAATGGATAAACAAGTTTGGCCTTGGAATTTGACAAAAGGAAAGGCCTTTTAAAACAATATTCTTTGTTCTAGGAACGATTCCAAGATTTTTATGAAGTCTAATATTTACAAACTAAGTACAAGATTGACCACAACTATCTAACTCTAAGTTATCTTGATTAAATATGAAAAAGGGAGAATTTAAAGATTCATCATAAGAAGTGGAACAAAGATTAGAACACCTAGTGTGATTTATTAACTCTCCCTTGTCTTGAGGTTGACCTTCTATTGACTCATCATTAGATTCACAAGAGGATACTTGATCATTTTCATTTAATTGAGCAGGGATAAAATCAACAAGTTCAGCACAATGATCATGTGAAAGCACTACTAAAGGGTCTTGGTCAATGTTTCCACTTTCTTCTTCTTGAAAAAAGTGATAATGAATTGAATGATTGTTAATGATAGAATGATTAAGGAATTCTTTTTCTGAAGGATCCTCAACAAACACCAAATCAGAAATTTCTTCAAGATCAAACGTAGGGATACTCAAGGACTGATTTGAAGTGTCATTGTTATTATTATTGTCCTTATCAAACTGATCCTCAACAACATAGATATTGCTTGATGTCTCTGTTAAGGATTCTTCAATATTACTACCCCATTTATTCTTTAATAATCCAGCAAACATATCATATCCAGTGATGGATCCTGGGGCTAAATTATCAAACCATAATCCAGCATTTCCACCTAATGTCTCACCCAGGGCCTGCATATAAACATCTTCATCATCAGCACCCCTAACTTCCATATAATCCCAAAATCTTTGTAGGTGATTTTCAATTGACTCGAAATAATTTCCATAAAAACGAGGCAACCTTTCAGAGTAATTATTTGGCATAAGATGAGGTGCCCCATGAATATCAGAAAAGTCAAAAGGAGATGGCTTAGCTAGATTTCTAATAACTCTGGCCATTCTACTAGGGATTAGTTGTGGATGTCTAACTGGAATACTAGAGTCATTTGACTAAATGCTTTGGTTGTAAGGCCTTGGTTGAGATTGAATTTCGTTTGAAATAAATGGGTTAATATTTTTACTTGAAGAATGAAAAGAATGATGAGAGTCATAAGAATTATGTACATAATCACTCCCATATTGATATGTTGACTGACTTTCATTATAGCGAGATAGATTCTCATATATTTCATTCATACACCTTGTCATTTGGAAGAAAACGTCTGAATTCATTTATGATTTACAAATTACAAAATTGAAAGATGGGAATGGGGTCGATCCTCAGCGGAGTCACGAATTGGAGTCGCCAGGTAGATTTTTAAACTCTTCTACCAAGATGTATGTCGTTTAAAGTGCAGGGAGAGGGTGATAAAAAATAGGTATGTTGAACCAAGGTAGGCCTCTACCTCAACATTAACGGCGCCAAAAATGTTGGCAAAGAGAACGGGAGTCGGGCTTGAATATATATGTCGAACCAGGGTAGGCCTCTACCTTCCCCGGTAGCGATGCCAAAAATGTTGGCAAAGAGAACGGGGGTAGGGCTTGCAAAAAATATGTCGAACCAGGGTAGGCCTCTACCCTCCCCGGCAATGGCACCAAAAATGTTGGCAAAGAGAACGGGAGTAGGGCTTGAAAAATATATGTCGAACCAGGGTAGACCTCTACCTTCCCCGGCAACAACGCCAAAAATGTTATCACACAACTTGTAGCTGCCCCTAGTGGTATCCCATCCGGGACGGTAGAGGAGATGGGAAACTAAAGAGGTAACCCAAGAGATGCCACGGTTCCTAATGCAAGGTGGGAGTCACGTCAACCGAGGCACTCTTCGCTTTAGATCAAGGTAAAACAAGACCTAGGGGGAGACCCTATAACCAATCACAGTTGATTGGACCCAAACGAAGGTTTCTAAGGATAAGTAAATGAAGAGTTATGGAAACCAATGCAAGGCTAAGTGGACCTAGAAGTTGAGGTATGGTTGAAGGTGGTTTGAGAAATTGTTAGTGTTTCAACCTATGTATGATTTAGGCTACATAATTAGGTATGAAGACAAGGTGTAGTACCATATGTTTACATAAGTGGGTCCTATTTTCTTGTGATGTGTGAAATGGCTTTAAGTGGGCCCACAAGGTGAAGCTAGGGATGAAATTAGTACTAGAGTTTATGTAATGAATAGATCTATGGATCTAAGTTAAATTTAGGATTACCCATGTATCGAATCTAATGTTTGACACAATTCCGAAGGAGTGCGACTTGTTTTGAGGAGGACTAGTGCCTTGTTGGATGGGCTAATGGAGTCAAAAGATATGTCAAAGTGTAGATTGGGACACCTAGGACCCAAGTCAAGTGGGCTAAATGAGATTGAATGGTTGGATCTTGCTAGATCTAGGTTTTCATGGAATGACCCTAAGTGGATCACAATCCCTTGAAACAAGGAATGCTACCCCCAAGGCAGATCGTCACAAAATGATACTCTAGACCTAGGTTTCAAGGTATGGCCATTCCAAATCCACAAAAATCTCAACCACCCACTTCCTCAAAGTGGGCAAACTCACTCACCCAAGAGAGTGCGACTTTGCTCAAGGAGGGGTTTTTGCCTTGAAAAGTGTGTCAATTTTAACCCAATCACCACCAAACTATAGATCCCACTAGGGGTGGATACTATAGAGGTGGGTTCTTAAAATCTCTTCAAAAGCAAGGCTAGATCTAAGTAGATCTAAGAAAAACCAAAAACAAGGGTTTTGATGAATTAGGGTTTTTATGATCTAGAAATTATGGATGATTCAAGGAAGAATAAGATCATACCTTTGGAGCATACCTGGATGAAGAGATAAATGCTAGTTGAGACGAGGATTACTTTTTCCAAAGATCAAATGGAGAATTGTTGAAGCCCTCTTGCCAAATTGATTTTTCCAAGCCACATATGAGTCCCTCTAACCTGTCAAAACCGAGGAGCAAAGCATCAATTAGTTTAACATGTTGAAGGTAGATACAAGCAAGAGATATATAAGAATAGAATAGTTGGCACAAAGACAAAACTACTCCCTGTTTAACCAAAACGTCTTCCTCCAAGCTTGAAGGGCAAGCCTCCCCACCAATTCGCACTTGTCCAAAAATGTCCTCTTAACCTGTAAATAAGATATGACAAATATGCAAGATAGCTACAATAGATCCTCCAGTGTAATGGACAAAAGCATTTACAATCGAAACAACCAACATCCACTTCAATCCAAGCATGTACTCCAAAAGATAGTAATTTTATTCCAAGAGCCAAAAGCCAAAAATCTCTAGATGATTTTACAATGAGAGGCTCCCTCCTTAAATAGGATGGGGAGAGAGTACAATCCTAACCACTTTTTACATGAGTGTCTAAGATTAAAAGATCAAAAGATCTAATCAACGGCTACCAATAAATCATAACAATACATCACATGGATCACCCAATATAATGATGGCGCGCCCACTAAATGGTACAAAAGGAGGATGACGTATCCACTAGAGGGGTAAAGGTACAAAGATCCACCTCATAATGACAAAATAAGCACATGGTGGGTCTAGGAGGCATCAATCCTTACTAGCTCATCCCCAAGGCACAATAAAATAATAAAATATGTCCAAGATAATATAAATGATCAAATCTGTCCTCAAAATCTATGACAGACAAGCAGTAAAAGACCTCCTATGATCAATGTGGGCATACCCACATGGTGAAAACTGGCTGGAAGATAGTGAGATCACCCTGGAAGACCTCTGTGAAAACCAAATGCCAAAACCTTTCCTCAATTGCCCAAATCGAATTCCTCAGTGACCACTTTATCCCATTTTTTAACTACCCCGATAACTGTGAAAGTGACAAAACTGCCTCCTAGGGCATCTGCGCTGTCCATCTGAGCCCACCAGGCTCTCCAGAAGGGGGTGTAAATGGTAAAAAAAAGTGGCTGGACCACCCCCTCCATCATCAGCGCCCTAGGTGAACTGGCCTCTCATGGCCCCTGCTGCTCAGGCTGGGAAATCAGCCCCAAATCTGGTCAACAAGTGTAAAACTGCATCAATCACTGTCAGAAGTGCCCGGAACTGAAAGATAAGTATCTCATTGGATCCAGAAGACCCAAATCCACTAGGAATGTGTACTCATACACCATGGGTTTCCCTAATGGGCCAGCTGTAGGGTCCACCATATATGGACAATGCATAATCTGCTGATCTGAAGTAATAATAAAACCTGTTGAACTGCATCAATCATCATCTGCATCATATTTCCATCATATGATCTGATCATCAAGTATGTGGGACCATGAATCATCATCAATAAGCATATATATATGGCCCACATCATCACGGATCCCAAGAATATACAACCAAGGATAAATCACATCAGTAGACTAAGACATGCTTCTCTAATCATTCTCATAGTCAAGCTCAAAGTATAACATCCATTCAGTGGCATTGATCAAGTTAGCATATTCCTTTGTTATAAAATTACTTGCACAATAGTTCAAATGACAAACTCACCCATTGGATATGGTCAAACTGCCAGTGAAGGATGAAGGCTAGGAACAAGGTTGGGCCAAGGGGTTGACTTGTCTAACTTAACTCAAAAATACTTTGGACTGGGAGAAGGGGGATGCTACAAACTCTTCGCTAGACAAAATAACACGGGGGATGGCTGTGCCTCACAAATGGATAAGTTGTTCAGAGAGTGCTTATTCAACTTAGGCATCATGTCTACATCAAGTTGATCCAGGTTCATTAGGATCATTCAATTTCATTTCATGGCCTTTTTGGCCTACATAACCCTTCGGATTTCAGGTGTGCTGATAAGCACAACTAGTAGCTACTTGCATCCAGGGCATGTTTTTCAAATACATATAAGGTCAGCAATTGTTTAGATATAACTTTTAAGAGCCATTGCTTTTTGGACCATTCTTATACTCTTCGAGGAGTATTTTTAGCTGTTCATCGCTCTTGCCCCTTTTTTTTAGTTTCCATGGGAGAATTTATAAGTTTCCATAGGTATAACATGAGCTTTCAGTTTTAGCCAACAACATCTGAAGTGACTAGGGGGAGTTCGAGCCAATGCCAAACATCGGGACAACCAACCAGAATGATTTAGGCCTACAATCCAACTCACCAAAAGCAAGTTTTGTCACCAACTTAGAGCGGAGACACTGAACATACAGGGATGTAATCCAAACACAGAGATAGAAAAATGGGGAAGTCCTTAGTATCAGAAAGTCAAATGAGACAGGTCAAGGTTTAAAGTCAAATAGGAAAGTCATGTATGGATGGAGTCAAGTGGATATGGAGCCTACACTAGCAGACAACTGGTGTCAGGAAAGACCATATCTATGTAAGGTGGAAAACTAGTGGGTTTTGTTAAATGACCTAAATGTGCAAGCAATTGTCCATTTTATGATTTATAGTTCATTTTAAAAAGTTTGCCACATCAGGAATAATATACCAAGCAAATGCTGTGAACATGACTAAATCAATAAGATAATAATCCACAGTCAGTGATAACATATCCATAGATCATACAACATCATCATAATAATAATCATCATGTACCATCTGAAACACTATTGCAATACATCACTAAGCACTGAACTGAAACTGTATGGGACAAAGGGTCACATCGGTCATCAAATCTGAACTCTCAAGGCTCAGCCTTGACACAAGGTCTAACATAAATCTGAATAATATACTGCTCTGATCATGAGTGATCCAAAATATATAGCCATGCTCTGGAATAATGGAAGCTCTGGAATGTGCAGATATCTGCTGAACAAGGATAGTAGCCCTGCTACTATAGTGTGATAACATCTGGCTCCAGTTGGGAGAAGTTCTCTAAGGGAGAGAGTGCTTGAGAACCTCAGAATCTCTAGTCTCGATCTGCTCTGCACCAATCTTCAATCCAGCACTGCACCATCCTTGCTTTCAGCTTTTATTTTGCACCTGTACCTGCGCTCACAAACACTAGAATACCTCATGTAGCATGTATGGGACAAATATAAAATAAAACTGAAAATGAAATCTACTCTAAAACAGAAACTGAAATGCGTAAAAGAAATTTTTTAACTAACATGGCATATGTAATTTATTCATCATTCATTTTTTTTTTATTATTATTGTGCAGGAGGACAAGAAAACTTTTTCAAGCAAGCAATCTCACTTGCATAGTTAGCCAAAAATGTAAACGGAAATTAAAAATTCTTTAATGCATGTAGGAGAAAAGACAAGCTTAGGAAGGAGCAAGGCTAAACTCAATCAAACACAAAAACAAACAGACACTCCAAGCAGAAAAGAAAAGGGGCAATACTCATCACACAGAAAAAGAAAAAGCATACAAATCCTATTGCTCAAGTGATCTTATTTAGAAGACTACCTATTCTACTCTAACTAGTCAGACCAAATGTTAGGTAAAATCATAAATCCAGTGCAACCATTCATCAAATAAATTAATGATTCTTCTTTGATTTTTGTTGATAAAACAAGTCAAGATTGGATTAAAGATTAATGAAATTGATAGCCATTCTTCCTGACTTGTTCATAAATTGAAGAAGGATTTGAATGGAGCAAAATGAAATCATGCCAAGGAGAAATTTGAATGAAGCAGACATCCTCCATCAAAGAACTGATAGGATCATAAAATTTATGTAAATGATTGTTTAAAATTTATGGAGGGAAAACATATGGCATTTGATTTAATAAACTACTTTCCTCATTCACTTTACTTGCATATTCAATACGGTTCTCCTTGGGACTGATGATCAAATAAAAACCAAGTGGGGACAAATCAAGGCTTGAAAGATGAAAAATCAAAACTAGACCCACTTGATGCTCAAAAATGGAGAAAAGATGAAATTGATCTTTAAACTCCTTTTCTAGCCACCAAGAATGATTGATAATTTGACAACAAGCATCACTGTTTCAAGGTGACTGAAAAGGGAAATGAAGTGCTTTTTCTCCAATCATGTAATCGTGCTTATACTTCCTATTGAAAATTTCCAAGGCAAAAGACCGACTAGAGCACCAACCCAAAGATGATTGAAAGAGTTGGGAAGGGAGGGTGGATTGCAAATATGAAAATGCTCCCAAATGGATAAACAAGTTTGGCCTTGGAATTTGACAAAAGGAAAGGCCTTTTAAAACAATATTCTTTGTTCTAGGAACGATTCCAAGATTTTTATGAAGTCTAATATTTACAAATTGAGTACAAGATTCACCACAACTATCTAACTCTAAGTTATCTTGATTAAAGATGAAAAAAGGAGAATTTAAAGATTCATCATAAGAAGTGGAACAAAGATTAGAACACCTAGTGTGATTTATTAACTCTTCCTTGTCTTGAGGATGACCTTCTATTGACTCATCACTAGATTCACAAGAGGATACTTGATCATTTTCATTTAATTGATCAGGGATAAAATCAACAAGTTCAGGACAATGATCATGTGAAAGCACTACTAGAGGGTCTTGCTCAATGTTTCCACTTTCTTATTCTTCAAAAAGGTGATAAGGAATTGAATGATTGTTAATGATAGAATGATTCAGGAATTCTTTTTCTGAAGGATCCTCAACAAACACCAAATCAGAAATTTATTCAAGATCAAACGTAGGGCTACTCAAGGACTGATTTGAAGTGTCATTGTTATTATTATTGTCCTTATCAAACTGATCGTCAACAGCACAGATATTGCTTGATGTCTCTATTAAGGATTCTTCAATATTACTACCCCATTTATTCTTTAATAATCCAGCAAACATATCATATCCAGTGATGGATCCTGGGGCTAAATTATCAAACCATAATCCAGCATTTCCACCTAATGTCTCACCCAGGGCCCGCATATAAACATCTTCATCATCAGCACCCCTAACTTCCATATAATCCCAAAATCTTTGTAGGTGATTTTCAATTGACTCAAAATAAGTTCCATAGAAACGAGGCAACCTTTCAGAGTAATGATTTGGCATAAGATGAGGTGCCCCATGAATTTCAGAAAAGTCAAAAGGAGATGGCTTAGCTGGATTTCTAATAACTCTATCCATTCTACTAGGGATTAGTTGTTGATGTCTAACTGGAATACTAGAGTCATTTGACTGAATGCTTTGGTTGTAAGGCCTTGGCTAAGATTGAATTTTGTTTGAAATAATTGGGTTAATATTTTTACTTGAAGAATGAAAAGAATGATGAGAGTCATAAGAATTATGTACATAATCACTCCCATATTGATATGTTGACTAACTTTCATTACTTTCTTCCAACTGCCCTCTATAGCGAGATAGATTCTCATATATTTCATTCATACACCTTGTCATTTGGAAGAAAACGTCTGAATTCATTTATGATTTACAAATTACAAAATTGAAAGATGGGAATGGGGCCGATCCTCAGCAGAGTCACGAATTGGAGTCGCCAGGTAGATTTTTAAACTCTTCTACCAAGATGTAAGTCGTTTAAAGTGCAGGGAGAGGGTGAGAAAAAATAGGTATGTTGAACCAAGGTAGGCCTCTACCTCCCCGAAAACGGCGCCAAAAGTGTTGGCAGAGAAAACGGGAGTAGGGCTTGAAAATATATGTCGAACCAGGGTAGGCCTCTACCTTCCCCGGCAGCGGCGCCAAAAATGTTTCCAAAGAGAACGGGAGTAGGGCTTGCAAAAAATATGTTGAACCAGGGTAGGCCTCTACCCTCCCCAGCAATGGCGCCAAAAATGTTGGCAAGGAGAACGGGAGTAGGGCTTTAAAAATATATGTCGAACCAGGGTAGGCCTCTACCTTCCCCGACAATGGCACCAAAAATGTTATCACACAACTTATAGTTGCCCCTAGTGGTCTCCCATCCGGGACGGTAGAGGAGATGGGAAACTAAAGAGGTGACCCAAGAGATGCCACGATTCCCAATGCATGGTGGGAGTCAGGTCAAACGAGGCACTCTTCGCTTTAGATCAAGGTAAAACAAGACCTAGGGGGAGACCCTATAACCAATCAGAGTTGATTGGACCCAAACAAAGGTTTCTAAGGATAAGTAAATGAAGAGTTACGGAAACCAATGCAAGGCTAAGTGGACCTAGAAGTTGAGGTATGGTTGAAGGTGGTTTGAGAAATTGTTAGTGTTTCAACCTATGTATGATTTAGGCCACATAATTGGGTATGATGACAAGGTGTAGTACGATATGTTTACACAAGTGGGTCCTATTTTCTTGGGATGTGTGAAATGGATTTAAGTGGGCCCACAAGGTGAAGCTAGGGATGAAATTAGTACTAGAGTTTATGTAATGAATAGATCTATGGATCTAAGTTAAATTTAGGATTACCCATGTACCGGATCTAATGTTTGACACAATTCCGAAGGAGGGCGACTTGCTTTGAGGAGGACTAGTGCCTTGTTGGATGGGCTAATGGAGTCAAAAGATATGTCAAAGTGTAGATTGGGACACCTAGGACCCAAGTCAAGTGGGCTAAATGAGATTGAATGGTTGGATCTTGCTAGATCTAGGTTTTCATGGAATGACCCTAAGTGGACCACAATCCCTTGAAACAAGGAATGCTACCCCCAAGGAAGATCGTCACAAAATGATACTCTAGACCTAGGTTTCAAGGTATGGCCATTCCAAATCCACAAAAATCTCAACCACCCACTTCCTCAAAGTGGGCAAACTCACTCACCCAAGGGAGTGCGACTTTGCTCAAGGAGGGATTTTTGCCTTGAAAAGTGTGTCAATTTTAACCCAATCACCACCAAACTATAGATCCCACTAGGGGTGGATACTATAGAGGTGGGTTCTTAAAATCTCTTCAAAAGCAAGGCTAGATCTAAGTAGATCTAAGAAAAACCAAAAACACGGGTTTTGATGAATTAGGGTTTTTATGATCTAGAAATTATGGATGATTCAAGGAAGAAGAAGATCATACCTTTGGAGCATACCTGGATGAAGAGATGAATGCTAGTTGAGACGAGGATTACTTTTGCCAAAGATCAAATGGAGAATTGTTGAAGCCCTCTTGCCAAATCGATTTTTCCAAGCCACATATGCGTCCCTCTAACCTGTCAAAACCGAGGAGCAAAGCATCAATCAGTTTAACATGTTGAAGGTAGATACAAGCAAGAGAGAGATAAGCATAGAATAGTTGGAACAAGGACAAAACTACTCCCTGTTTAACCAAAACGTCTTCCTCCAAGCTTGAAGGGCAAGCCTCCCCACCAATTCGCACTTGTCCAAAAACGTCCTCTTAACCTGTAAATAAGATATGGCAAATATGCAAGATAGCTACAATAGATCCTCCAGTGAAATGGACAAAAGAATTTACAATCGAGACAACCAACATCCACTCCAATCCAAGCATGTACTCCAAAAGATAGTAATTTTATTCCAAGAACCAAAAGCCAAAAATCTCTAGATGATTTTACAATGAGAGGCTCCCTCCTTAAATAGGATGGGGAGAGAGTACAATCCTAACCACTTTTTACGTGAGTGGATAAGATTAAAAGATCAAAAGATCTAATCAACGGATAACAATAAATCATAACAATACATCACATGGATCACCCAATATAATGATGGCGCCCCCACTAAATGGTACAAAAGGAGGATGACGTCATCCACTAGAGGGGTAAAGGTACAAAGATCCACCTCATAATGACAAAATAAGCACATGGTGGGGCTAGGAGGCATCAATCCTTACTAGCTCATCCCCAAGGCACAATAAAATATGTTCAAGATAATATAAATGATCAAATCTGTCCTCAAAATCTGTGACAGACAAGCAGTAAAAGACCTCCTATGATCAATGTGGGCATACCCACATGGTGAAAAATGGCTGGAAGATAGTGAGATCACCCTGGAAGACCTCTGTGAAAACCAAATTCCAAAACCTTGCCTCAATTTCCCAAATCGAATTCCTCAGTGACCACTTTATCCCATTTTTTAACTGCCTCGGTAACTATGAAAGTGACAAAACTGCCTCCTAGGGCATCTGCGCTGTCCATCTGAGCCCACCAGGCTCTCCAGAAGGGGGTGTAAATGGTAAAAAAAAGTGGTTGGACCACCCCCTCCATCATCAGCGCCCTAGGTGAACTGGCCTCTCATGGCCCCTGCTGCTCAGGCTGGGAAATCAGCCCCAAATCTGGTCAACAAGTGTAAAAATGCATCAATCACTGTCAAAAGTGCCCAGAACTGAAAGATAAGTGTCTCATTGGATCTAGAAGACCCAAATCCACTAGTAATGTGTACTCATACACCATGGGTTTCCCTAATGGGCCAGCTGTAGGGTCCACCATATATGGACAATGCATAATCTGTTGATCTGAAATAATAATAAAACCTGCTGAACTGCATCAATCATCATCTGCATCATATGTCCATCATATGATCTGATCATCAAGTATGTGGGACCATGAATCATCATCAATAAGCATATATATATGGCCCACATCATCACGGATCCCAAGAATATACAACCAAGGATAAATCACATCAGTAGACTAAGACATGCTTCTCTAATCATTCTCACAGCCAAGCTCAAAGTATAACATCCATTCAGTGGCATTGATCAAGTTAGCATATTCCTTTGTTATAAAATTACTTGCACAATAGTTCAAATGACAAACTCACCCATTGGATATGGTCAAACTGCTAGTGAAGGATGAAGGCTAGGAACAAGGTTGGGCCAAGGGGTTGACTTGTCTAACTTAACTCAAAAATACTTTGGATTGGGAGAAGGGGGAAGCTACAAACTCTGTGTTGGACAAAATAACACGGGGGATGGCTGTGCCTCACAATTGGATAAGTTGTTCAGAGAGTTCTTATTCAACTTAGGCATCAAGTCTACATCAAGTTGATCCAGGTTCATTAGGATCATTCAATTTCATTTCATGGTCCTTTTTGCCTACATAACCCTTCGGATTTCAGGTGTGCTGATAAGCACAACTAGTTGCAGCTTGCATCCAAGGCATGTTTTTCAAATACATTTAAGGTCAACAATTGTTTAGATATAACTTTTAAGAGCCATTGCTTTTTGGACCTTTCTTATACTCTTCGAGGAGTATTTTTAGCTGTTCATCACTCTTGCCCCTTTTTTTAAGTTTCCATGGGTGAATTTATAAGTTTCCATAGGTAGAACATGAGCTTTCAGTTTTAGCCAACAACATCTCAAGTGACTAGGGGGAGTTTGAGCCAATGCCAAACATCGTGACAATCGACCAGAATGATTTAGGCCTACAATCCAACTCACCAAAGGCAAGTTTTGTGACCAACTTAGAGCCGAGACACTGAACATACAGGGATGCGTCCAAACACAGAGGTAGAAAAATGGGGAAGTCCTCAGTATCAGAAAGTCAAATGAGACAGGTCAAGGTTTAAAGTCAAATAGGAAAGTCATGTATGGATGGAGTCAAATGGATATGGAGCCTACACTAGCAGACAACTGGAGTCAGGAAAGACCATATCTATGTAAGGTGGAAAACCAGTGGGTTTTGTTAAATGACCTAAATGTGCAAGCTATTGTCCATTTTATGATTTATAGTTCATTTAAAAAAGTTTGCCACATCAGGAATAATATACCAAGCAAATGCTGTGAACATGACTAAATCAACAAGATAATAATCCACAGTCAGTGATAACATATCCATAGATCATACAACATCATCATAATAATAATCATCATGTACCATCTGAAACACTGTTGCAATACATCTCTAAGCACTGAACTGAAACTGTATGGGAGAAAGGGCCACATCGGTCATCAAATCTGAACTCTCAAGGCTCAGCCTTGACACAAGGTCTAACATAAATATGAATAATATACTGCTCTGATTATGAGTGATCCAGAATATATAGCCATGCTCTGGAATAATGGAAGCTTTGGAATGTGCAGATATCTGCTGAACAAGGATAGTAGCCCTGCTACTATAGTGTGATAACATGTTCCTTATTAGATCATCAGGTTTATCATTAGAAGACACATACTGATATTTACCTTCATGTTGATTCTCATGATCATCCTTCTAAAAAATTTGGAGTGATCAACACCATGGCCTCTTGAGCTTTAAGAATCTTTAATGATGAGAACCTCAACTAGGAAAATAAAAACTTAACAATAGTTTTGAAGAAAGAGGTTATAAGAAATGACATGTTGAGAAAGCATTTGAGAGGGATAATAAGACCCCAAGTTCTTGCAAATAAAAGGAATCTTCCACAGAAGATCATAAGGTGTTGCTCCCTTATGTTCAAGGTACCTCTGAAAAGATTGTTAGAATTCTATAAAAAAATTAGACTAAGACTATTTTTCAACGCCCTAGTACCATCATGAGGCTCTTCAAATCGGTCAAGGACCCTATGGATCAGCAACTACAAAAATTTGTATACTGCATCCATCGCTCTTGTAGTGTATCTTATATTGTTGAAACTAGAAGGTCCTTTCGTGTTAGACTTAAAGAGCATAAAGCATTCATTACCCACAATTGTGTTAAGTCCTTGACTTTAATCAATCATTCTAGCAAGACAAATCATCATATATGTATCGAGGACATTAGAATCTTAGCAAGGGTAGATCACTTATCTAGATGACAACTGAGGGAGGCTATGGAAATTGTGAAAGATAATAATTGTCTCAATAGAGACGATGGCTTGAAGCTTAAGTGTTGGTGTAGTAGCTACGTGAGGCATCCTCATACCAGTCAGTCCAAGAAATTAAAATAATAAAATGTATTTTATTGTGGTATAACACAAGTTGGCCCTAGTAAAGTAAACAAGTTGGCCCCATTTAAATTTCACTCAGAAAACATTATAAATATAAGGCACCTCACCTCATTTGTACACACAACTCAAACAAGTTCACCTCTTCTACAAGGAAGTTTGATCCAACTATTAGGAGACTGTTTTATGGGGTTATCTAGCATAGAATAAGTTCACTCTTGTTTTTTCTTAGGGTTTATGCTACTACTATCTAGATGTACATCAATCTCTATCAGAAGGTGTGAGCTCGGGGAAGACAATAGTTTAGCATTGTCTATGGTTGGGAAATGATATATTATCATTGTGGTTAAATGAGCTCCACATTCACTTTTGTTTATGTGCTTGGTCATTCTTTTAGTGATCTTGATTATTATACTATTGTCTTTATAAATTCTAACATGGTTTCGGAGCAGTGCTAAAAGAAACCATTGCCAGAAACTAGGGCTCCATATTTTGGAGTTTTTCCAACCTCAGATCATCTCGAAAGGAGCATAGAGCAACTCACCCAAAGAGGGCACATATTTTTGTGGAGGCAAAATTCAGTTTGGTGAAGTTTCATTTTTGACTTAATACTGTCGGGATCAAGACCTAGGGTTTGCTGATACAAGCTTTTCTCTCCACAATTTTGGCTCGATCTTACCTTTCCTCAACTCGCGTTACTAGGGCGCAACTATATGTGGAAGTAGATTTCATATCCAGAAATTTTCATTTTTGACCTATTCTCTATTGGAATCAGGAAATGGGGGTTCCCAGTTTTGAGTTGTTCTGTCCATAGATCTGAGAGAAAAGAAGGGGTATTCAACTCGCCTTGATAATGCGCATATCCCTGTGGAATTAGTTTTGCAAAAGTCCAAACTTCAATTTTGACCTAGCTCCTGCTAGGGTTTTTGGTCCAGCACTACAGTCAATATGATTGGAATGAAAATTGAAGATAGACTTGATGGGGATTTCAATTTCAAATCTTGGAAGTATAGGGTTCTTCTTGTCTTAGAATAAAATGATCTCTTGAAGTTTTTCAATGAGAAGGTTCCAGAACCAGAAGCGAAATATGACAAGACTCAATGGAGAAAGAATGATGCCAAAGCAAGAAGAATCTTGATAGATTTAATAGAATATCATTTGGTTCCTCAGATCTATCAGAAGAAGACAACCAGAAAGATGTTCAAAACCTTGAAGAAGCTATTTGAACATAGTAGAATCAATCATAATCTTGCATTGAAGAATCAACTATCAAATCTCAAGATGTCAAAATCATAATCAATTGCTTCTTACTTCATGAGGATCTTTGAACTAAAGGAAAAACTAAGCACTAGTGAAGAATCTATCGAAGATAGAGAACTTGTTATAACAACTCTTAATGGTCTCCCTCCCTCTTGGGAACCATTCATCCAAAGTCTAAGTGGATGAACCAAGTTGACCAAATTTGATCGATTATGGGCAGATTGCACCCAATAAGAGATGAGAATTGCAGCAAGGAATAGACTAAATGGCACTCAACACGAAGAGAATCAAGCCTTTATGTCTCATGCCAAGAAAGGCAAAGGAAAAGGGATAAAGTTTCATGACAAGAAAACAAAGATAGGAGATCAATCCTGGCACCATATCGGAAGAAGAAGAAGGATATCTCTCACGCTCAATGCTTCAAATTCCATAAGTATGTCCACTATTCCAGACAATGTCAAAGTTCAAACAAAAGAAAACATGAAGCTTCAACTAAAGATATTGATGAAGATACTCCACACAAGAAGCCCAAGAATGATGATTCTGAAGAAAGTACAAAAGATAGTTGAAAGGAGTTCTTTTTCTAGTTGAAGTAATTATTAGTAGCAATGAGGATCCAGACTACTATGGAATCCCATTGAGAAGATGAAGATCAGAGGAATCTCATGATTCCTACAAGGAGGGAGTGGGAGCCCACCCACCAAAAAAAAAAAAGATAAGTATTTGGATTTATTGCTCTTATAGACTAGATATGTTTATTTTGAACACATTTTTTTTATGAAGATCTATATTCCTAGAATTAGGAAGTTTGTTGAGCATGTGATATAGTTATTTTTGAACAATGGGAATGTTATGTATATGATTGTTTAAATAGATGATAGTGTTGCACAACAATCCATGAGCCCGTGATGGAACTAGTCTAGGATGGTATCTCCTTGCTTACATGCTTAGAATAGTACACACTCTTGATAGTAAGTTCTATTGGATATAGAAAGCATCCAGAGAGTTACCATATGTGCTTGAGATATATATGAGTGTTATGCCATAACATTAGCTAAGATACCTACATAATTGTGTGATCTAGTGTCATTTCATTGAAATATGAATTGATTAAATTTTATTATGTAATGTGGCCAAGCATCTGCCAGAATATGACTTGTAGGGAAAGAGCATATGTTATGGCCTACAAGAGAAGAATGATGAGACTTGTTATGAAGGAAAAGTGTTGGACATATAGATCCTATTGATCATTAGAGAGAAGACTGATCAGAAGAAGGAAGCTTCTAGTATCATCTCTCTTAGCTGAGATAAGATATCAGGCAAGAAGGAACATTTGTGGGATACAGTGAGTTATCGAAGGCTTACAGGATTTACATCCTAGGATCGAGACATATTGAAGTCAGTAGGGATGAATATTTTGAAGAGGAGGTGGATTTCATAAAATCCAGAGGATCTGATGTGAATATTGATGATGAGGAGCTTGTAGCTCCAAATGGGATGGTATTATCTACCCCTCCAGTAGTTCAGAAGGATCCAACTGAGAAATCTATGCTAGCTGATCCCATTGATCTAGTAGAACCAATTAATGCAGCAGTGGAATGGAAGATGTCTACATGGGAATAGCAGATGAGGACCTAATACATCCAAACATATGTGGACATATAATTTATAGGTCCAAAGGATCTTAATGCATGTCATTCCCTCTACTACAGATGATCATTTCTTCAATGACTATGGAAAGCAGTAGGGTTTCTAGCTAGTCATAGTAGATGGATTAGAGCATTTTAGTCCTAGAGGATGGGATTTGCTCAGTTGATTTCTGAGGAGGTACAAATCCATCCAGTTAGATTTGTGCCTCATGATTCAGATCATATTGATAATAATGATTCCCTTTTCATGATGTTGTATACTGGTGATCTATTTCCACTTACCGAGGAAGTTAACCCTTGAGATAAGGATTTTGGATCATTACATCACTTATTGATGGTGTGGAAGAACCCTGATTAGATATTCCTAAGTTAAGGAAGAACACAGTTGAGATCCTGAGAATATATAGCATGATGACTGTGATTAAATGGATACACTAATAGTGATATGGTTTTGATCCATATAGACAGTTGAAGGATACTTGATGTACTTGATCATCACCAGGATGGATCCTTACATTTTAGTAAAGAACTGTGCTCATTTTCTCTGTAAGAACTAGTGTTCAGATTGGCACCTGAAGTGATATATCATATAGGATGACGGACCTACGTGTGGATAGCTCAAGCAAGGGAGCAGTATGCTCAGATGTAGAGGGAGAAGGACGCTCTAGCATAGAGGGAGATGTGACGAGCATGATTGTAACATTATACAAGTATTAGCCATGTGACTTGGATAAGGGTGAGTGGTCCACTATCAGTACCATATTTTCTCCCGGACACTTTGAGAAAGAATGGGAGATATCCCAAACACCCTGTGATGGGGTGGGGAGACTAGTCTCTTGATACTCTCCCATGCAGGTGCATAAATTCAGTCATGTGATTTTTTATTATTCTATTTATTTACATTTCATAATTAGAATAGGGAAGGAAAAAAATGTCTGCCCCAATATACTTGATGCCTCTATTAGCTGATATGTGTGCATGTATGATTCAGGATGGGATTGTAAACTCCGAGAAGGAGTGAGGATATTGGTCACATGATTGCCTCCCTCAGTAAGAGGGAACGTTGAATTTACTCCCTAACACTTTGTGATGGAGTGGGGAGATTGGTTCCATGATTATATACCTCGCTAATAGGGAAGGATGATTATACATATACCATGCATTCTCCCAATCACTCCATGAGGAGTGAGGACATTTCTCGAACATCGTAATATGGGATGGAGAGGCCAATGCATTCTATCGATCATTTTGAAAGGAGTGAGGAGATATATTGGACATCCTGAAAGGGATCAAGAGGCTGATGCATGTGTCATGCATTCTCCTGATCACTCCAAGAGGGAGTGATGAGATCTCTTGGACATCTTGAAAAGGATGGAGAGGCTAGTGCAAACTAGTGCACACTGTTACATATTTATGGATCTCTTGGACATCATGAGGGATGATGGGGAGATCTTGTGCATGTTCCCCGACGTACTGGGCTGTGTTGAGGCACGTTGATCTTGTGCATGTTCCCCAATGTACTAGGTTGAGCTAAGGCACGTTGATCTTGTGCATGTTTCCCGATGAACTAGGTTGAGTTGAGGCACGTTGAGAACATGCATGTTCCTCGATGGAATGGGTTGATATGAGGCATGTTGAGTTGGTGCATGTTGAGAACATGAGCGAGGAATGGATAATGTGCATCTTCATTAGTTGTATCACTTTCATCTGCATCAGCTACATGGGAAGGGGACAATTCGAAACTGTCTTCAACTTCTAGAGCAAAAAATGAAGGAATGTCTTCAATAGGAACTTTATGTGTTGAATCTGCAGCTTCTTCTTCATCTTGAACAACTTCATCATGAGAGATGCTTGAGTCCAACACATAATCAGAGAGAACACTTGAGGAGGTATCACTAGGATTTTTATCCAAATGGATAGCATGATCCTCTTCCATTATTCTTTCCAAATTCTCTATCCAAATTGGTCCAAATATCACTTGGATATTCAACAGTATTAATGAGGTAGCGCATACTAGGAGACATATCAATACACATTGCTCCAAAGGATCTGTCACAGTCATTTATCCAATCATTCTCATTTTCATAGGAAGCAAAATATCTCATAACACCAATACACATATAAAAAATACCTCATATCTTTAGATATGCTATCATCTTTGGTTTCCACTCATCATAGTTGAATAGAGAGAGAGGAGGAACTGATTTCAAATTCATGGAAGCTGTTGTAGAATACCTGCACAAAAAAAAAACTGAACAAATTCATGGAATATTAATTTTCTTAGCGAATCTCTGATACTATGTGAGATTTTGTGAAATTCTCATAGAGATCTAGAGACAAATATAAAATTCACACTAAGTCTAACATAGATCAAAATAATTGAGCAGGAAAAATAGAGAAGGAAAAACTGTGTTACAACACAAGAGAATGAAGAACAATTGGAAAAACTTCCATTACCTCTGTTATTCAGTAAAATGTGTACATAAATAATACATCTCCAAAGGAGAAATACGTGAGCCCAAAGAGGCAGTTGGAATCCACACATGTGGCTGGCTTAGTTTGCATTGAAACCATATCCCAATAAGTTCTAGTGGCCACCGATGATGACTGAATAGTCAACTGGGGTGGACTGGCACAAAACTGCGTCATTGGGGCTATAGATTAGGGGATGAGACTCCAAGGAGAAACAATACTGATTTGTAGTGGTCAAAATAGGCACTCCTACTCTCATTAGAAGTGAAACTAGGTGTAACATAAAATTAAATAAGTAATCAAGGGGACAAGGCACCCTAAATCATGGAATTGACTGTACTGACTCCCAAAATCATGCATGAGGGGGCCTTTGGACTTCAGTGATTTAACCAAGGAACTCTGAGTGGATAAGAGGGATAATGATGACCAAATACAAGCTCTAGGGGGGCTAAATTAAGGACTAGGTAATCCATGGATTCCTCATCATTGATCTGTCTATACTTAGAGAAAATAGACTCGTTGTGAAATTCATTGCATGACCTACAAAAAGGAAAAGCCTTGTGCTCAACCAAATTTGTGGGCCTCAGTTGAGTAGGTGAATTTTGGTCTTGATGGGGACCTCGATTTCTTTACCTCTTGTCATTTCCTTTAGGCTAGAACTTATTATGTTGTGACCTTTCCATTTGGAAAAATATATTTTGCATCTACCTCATTTGTTGAGTGTATATTGTTTGAAGGTTTTTCACTATCTCATTCGAATCCTTTATGAGGTCATGGGATGATTCATTAGTCCTGACTGTAACTACTTTGGCCTCAAGCTCAGATCTATATGTACTGCCTCTGACGAAACTTGTCGAATTAGACTTTCTTGAAGCTTTCATATTCTTATCTATTTTAACAAGTGTATTTTGAGCTTCCTTGAGGCCTTGAGGGTCCTTCTCTCTTAATGGATAACTGATTTCTCCATTAAATTCCTCAATAAAGTGGATCAGGATGGAAACGAGAGGAGGTGAAATAGTAGCTGAAAAAATAGAGACCATGTCATTAACCCTTTTGTTGAACTCCTCAATAGTGTCATTTTTGTTACTTTTAATGGTATTTAGGGAGGCTAATAAATTACATTTGTCCTTTCATTCTCCCATCTTTCCACAAAGGCATCTTGTAAATATTTCATAGCTGTGATACTGTTAGGAGCCAAATTAGAGAACTTGTCTGAGGCATTTTCTTCTAAAAAAGAACAAATAATGTCATGATCACATCCTCCTCTTTACAATTATATATATGCATTCAAGCTAAAAAGGGTTTCAATTGAGTTTGAGCAGAATTGGCATTATTTCCTTGAAAACAAGGCAACTTATGTATAGATTTTTTTGGGCAAATATTGAGGATAGCCAACAATTGTAGATAAATATATTGGAGAATATGTATCATCCATTTCAAATGATTCAATAGAACTACTTGAAAAAAGGATATGAAGGTCTGAGATAGATTTAAATCCCAATTGTTCCAGAGTTCTATCAGAAGAAGCCCTGTTCAATCTTCTTCTAAGAATCCTTTCGATTTCAGGAACAAGAGGGAATAAGCCTTGATTATTTCTTCTTGTAGAATACCTATTAGGATTTAAACTAAGTGGAGTCTCCAAATGAAAATTTTAAATATCTAATCTAAAGCATTCATTAAAAAAAGTAAAAAAATCAAGAAGAAACAACATTGTTAATTCTAGGGTGATAAAAACATTTTATCCCCTGCACCAGTGACAACATGTTTTTGCCTTAACCCACATCTGAACATGAGAAAATTTTCAACTCGCTAAGAGAAGCCTTTGGGGTAAGTCAATGAGTCAGGTGCAATTTTCACCACAACTCTCGACACCTTTGTTTAGTCCAAACTCCTAAGCAAATCCAAGGGGGTAGATCCTAAGAAATCTAAGGATGGCCACTTTGGAAAAATCAACTTAGGAGTTAATGAAAACTAAGCAATTAATCTAGCAGTAATCCGACAAATAAATCCAATGTGCAATCACAAGATCAGGTAAATCAAATCTCACAACATGTATATAATAAAGACCAGTGCTTCATCCATTTGGGAAAAGGAGATATGATTGCAAAACTCGAAATAACTTGTAAGCTAAACTATGAGTTAATTTACCAATAGGAGGGGAAATTTATCTAATTAATAGAAAGTAGAAGTAGAGTGAAATTGTGAACTCGTTGGAATGAGGATTGACTTGCTTTTCAAATGGAGGAACAAAAGAGAAAAATGAGTCGTCAAATTGTGAGCCTGCTTTATGTAGGGATTGATTGTTTGTTATTAGTTGATTATCAAAGGGAGAGGGGAGTTTCTGATATACACAAGGTACACAGAAACAATTCTGGGTCCAGTGTTATCAAATGTGGTACTGCACAAAGATGGGTACTAGATTGAAGTCACTAGGGATGTCCAACATAGTACACTAAACAAGGGTGTAGCCTAATGAGCCTCAATCATCAACCACTACCTAATACAATCCCTAAACCACATAATTTTCCCACAAAGTGTTAATCTCTTGTGGATCATTATAAACGCCGGAATGCATCTGTAGGGAAGATTAATTTTAAGTTAAGTTAATGTGAACTATTCCTAAGTTGTTTTGGTAGAGTTAATCATAGTATTACAACATGAATGAATAAAATAAGCAAAGTATACTAGCATGTAATGGGGTTCTTTATCCATCTGAGAATAGATGTGATGCTATTACTACTCAAAGAAAAATAAAACTAAACTTGAAACTAAACTAGCAGAATGCCTAATTTAACAGGTGAACCGGTGCATTTATGTAATGGATAGATGAAAATTTGACACAGAAAGAAAAGGGGGCAGCGAGAAACTTAGTGATTAAAATCACTAAGTTTAACTGAGATGCTAATCCTTTTTGAGGTGTCCTTTGATGCTTATTGTTGATCCTTATGGCTAGCAGTCAAGCTTTTATAATGTGGATTATGCTGCTTCCTTTGAGGACTGTGTGTTCTCTATCCAAAAATCAATGAAAGAAAATTTTGGGACAATGACAGAAAATGTGACAGAAAATCCCCCTTTGTCGCTTTGGATGATGGATTTCACCTGTAGAATCAAAACACAACTAATACCAATTGTTAGGGGAGTTAGCATGGAAAATAAAGAAGGCTCGAAGTGAGGTTTTCTTGATGTCCAAGGTCCATTCAGACAATGGGAAGCAAGCTAAAGTGCTCAAATATGTAAAAAATATCATTGCTCACTCATAAAAAAACACATGCATCTAAGTGCTAAATGGTATACTTTCACAATCATGCACTTAGAAACACGAAATGAATAAGATTTAGCTAAAAAATTGAACACTAAAACTACTAGATCATTATGCATGTAAAACTAGATCTTAAAATATGAGGTATTAAGCTATGGATCTAAGAATTCACATGCATGTAATTATCAAGAATAAAGAATATGATTTTTTTATAAAAATGAAAGTTGCAAGAGAGAAGAAGAGTAGAGTGCTGATTTTCGGATGAGCAATGGAGTCATATAGAACTAGCCATGAGGCTTTTTCTCCCATAATAAAGGTCACCAAGAGGGGGAGGTTGAAATCAACAAACCACCATCTGCTTGATGAGTTAAAGAGAATAGTGTTGTAGAATAGCTATGGATCTAAGAATTCACAGGCATGTAAGAATCAAGAATAAAGATTATGAGTTTTTTATAAAAAGGAAAGTTACAAGAGAGAAGAAGAGTAGAGTTCTCCTTTTCAGATGGGCAATGGAGTCATATAGAACTAGTCATGAGGCCTTTTGTTTCCATTAGAAAGGTCACCAAGATGAGGAGGTTGAAATCAACAAACTACCACTTGCTTGATGAGTTAAAGAGAATAGTGTAGATTAGCAAAGGGAAAGATGAGTCTCTCCTTTCTTGCTTTCTTGGGTGTATCCTATAAAAGAGACATTAGAGATGCACAATCCAAACAAAGTTAAGGTGCACACAAATAATTCTCTTTAAAGAAAAATAAAAATGAAAGTAAAGTAGAAATTAATAACAATCACCTTCGTCAAATGAGGTAACAATGATTTTCCTATGGCCCAACAATACAAAAACTTACAAGGGAAACATACATTATTACCTCCAACTTATGAGCTTGAGAACCATAACATCATTCCAGTACGCAATGAAGACTTATTCAATTGACCTCCAAAGTATTTATTATTTATTATCACAAAGCTTAAAGCAATATTACAATCATTCCTCAAGCAACCAACACAAATGAGAGAGGAAGAGCCTCTTTAAATAGGAAATGCAACATTGGGAGTTTCTCCATGCATGGGAAGAGAAAGTGTTGCCTCTGGAAGAGATCCCAACGCAAATAAAGATGAATGTGATACATGAGGGAGTTAGCTCCAATACTCCAAGAGTGTTCCACCTCTAGAGCTATATTACCAAATCTAGAATGCACCACATGTGGAAGGAGAATCCCATGCTAAGAAAGGCACCACCTTTAGGAGGATAAATCAATGCTAGCAAAGGGAATCGATGCCATGACATGGAGATGACTAATGAGTTAGGTGAGGGTGGTACCATACTCCCCTGGATGAGGGAAAACTCTTGAATAAAAGGGGGTGTTAGTACTATTATTACCAATGGACATGATCATAGATAACTCAGTGTCACCATGAGGGGAATAGCCGCCTATAAGCATGGACATCTATGTAGATAGATGTATTTGTCATATAAAAGAGGGAGGAAACAACGTATACCTCAAAGGTTTAAAGCTTGTCATCAGCGAGAGTGATCTTTTCAGGGTGCTGGGGTGGTTTTGATTGTAGCACCCTCAATACATCCCTGAAGGAAAACCACCATCGAACGCATGTCATCCCTGTAGCCATTCAGGGGGTGAAAGGTGGTTTCCCCGAACCACTTTTTGGGGGCCCTGAAACCACACTAGAAGCTAGGGTGGTTTTCTCTGTTCATAATCCCTCAGATCAGTTGACTGACGACAAAAGTGGGATCCATTTACAAAGTCATGCTTGCAGGCGCACTCATCTCAAGATCGCTAGGAAGTTAAATCAACAGTGATGATTGATTCAGGGCACTTGAGATGCGTGATTTTTAACACCCCGAGAATTCCCCTGAGCAAAGACCATCCTTTCCACGTGGCGACCCCTCGTTGAGTCAGGGCCCTGTGGATGATTTCCATAAACCATGTTTTCAGGACCCTGAAACCGCTTTTGATCTACAGCTCACCTCACCCCACCGTAGCACGTCTTTTCCCCCCTTGCTCCACCTCCAACCGTACTTGAATGGTCATCTCCACCGTCATCTATGATTAAGTACCTCTATCATTTAATGAACCATCTACCCCTTCGCTGGTGAGCTAATCCCCGAGCTCCATGTAAACTCTGCATTTATTCCGGCCATCCCTAGGTTTCTTCCTATAAATACCTCCCCGAGGGGGGAGCCATTGCACATTATTCTCTAGCTCCAAATCTTCTCATCCTTTTCTCCTCTCCCAGCTTCTTCAAACCCTCAGAGCAGTGCATAGCCTGCACTTCCTGCTCAAATCCCTTGTTGGCATGGCCTCTGAGGATGCCCCCGAGGTTGCTACCGTGTCCACATTCGACATTCATGAGGAGCACCTCGGCAATATTTTATTTAATGTGCATGACCCTGTTTCCTCCTTTCTCAAACCTGCATGAGTTGGCTCTACAAGCAGGGCAGCAGGCGAAAAATGGAAACGATTTTTTCTTAATATTTGGAAATCCAGGTTGGCCAAAATGTTTCTTCCTCCTTCCAGACGTTTCCCAGAAATAATACAATGGTGTGCAAATTGTTACATACCAGAAAGAAGGTCTATTATGTCTCGGGTAGGAAATGTGGTATGCTTAGTATGTAGAGAGCTGATTATGGAATTAACAAAGTCTGAGGAGGATGGCTCAGCACTCACCTTTGATGAAGAAGTATTAACAAACAAAATTTGTGAGTTGTCTCCGGAGAACAAAGATTCCTTCATCCGGCTGCTCTTGCCTCCTGAGGGAACCTTCTCAGATAATCAATCATTTTTCATCTGGAAAGCATTAGATGGTCTTGTTCAACCAATTATGTCCATGATTTGCAGATTCCTCGGATATGAAAATGATGTGGTAATCAACGGTGTCGTTCTAGGCTTGTTGTTTATCATGAATCTATCTCAGCACGAAGCACCCGTCAGCCTGGACCTATCGGCTTTCCTCGCTCATTCCATACACCTTCAGTGAATGAGTTTCACGTCCAAAATACTTTATCGGTACTGCTCTATCCTCCTATACATGATCATCTATCACAACAAGGATTATTTCGACAAAAATGATCTCGATAGGTCGGCTATTCCAGTTCTCCCTCGAGAGAAGTTATCCACCTTTATTGATACCATCGTAGCAAAAGTGTACACACTTTTGTTTGACAACCTTCCACCGAGAATTTTGCTGGAGTGTAAGCAGCTGCTTCAGCTTAATCCAAAGGAGGCTGTGGGTGACTGGTTTTGTTTTGAAACTCATACCGAGATCAGGGTATATGGGGCAGAGTTGGCTCCCTACAAGCTCCCAATATTTATGACTCCCTGGTTATTTGCACTGGATTTTATCCGCCAAGGGTTTAATTGCAGCGAAGTGCATTTTATGAAGGGAAACAACACGAGAAATTTCAAGGTTCCTAGCAAGGCTGGTCCATTTCAGGTACGAGACAGAGCCACTCAGAAAGAGGTTGAATAAATTCTAGCCTCTTATGGTTTCCCCTTTAGCATGATACATCCCTACGATCTGAGAGGGATTATCTCTCAAAAGAGGCAGGCGGCCTACTCAGCAGCATACCACAATGAGCTGCATCCCCTATTAGATAAGATGGAAAATATGGAAAGTTGGGCTCAGTGTCAGGCCGCATTAATACCAAGCAACGCTTCTAGGACACCAGTTATCCCAACGCCCCTGAAGATTGATATGTTGTGGAAAAGAGAAGCGTTAGAACCAACGACCACTACTGGAGGAGATGGTTCCGGGAGTGTAGGGTCAAAGACAAAAAAATTAAAAGCAAAAGGAGCATCTAGCGAAATTTCGAAATTCAAGCTGGCCCCACCCCCGGCGGCACCTGTCATCCTTGGTATTTTTCCTTCTGTCGTATGGCCATAGGGACAAGAGGCTCAAACCACGGAGGGAGATTTGGTTACTACATCTTTCTTCTGGAATGGATTGTTCAGACATTATGCTCAAATTAAGGAGGATAACATGGATCTCGAGAAATCATTATTCCCTAAGAAGGAGCTCGATACCGGAAGAACTTCTAGGATGTTATATGCGCTAGATCTAAATCAAGGAGCCCTTAAAATGGCTATCCTAGAACAAATAACACCCGGTGATAAGAAGACACCGTCGAATTTTAAAGCTACTCAGGTAACTGTGAATTTGGATCATGTACCATCTCAAGATATCATGGAATTGCATAGGAAGATGGGAGAAGGAGTGTACAGGGATGCGCGTAAATTCACTATGAGCACTAACAGGTTACACGTTGCGGTAAATAAGCTGGAGAAGCAACTAAAGAATGAGAAATCATCCAATAAAGCTAAGCAATTGAAAATAATTGATTTAGAACAACAGGTGCTGAAGGTGGTTTAGAATCCGGAAGATATGGCCCCATTCCAGGCCATATTAAAGGATAAAGAAAAAGAAGTGGCAAGCCTGAAAAAGAGGCTAAACATTCCTGCAGCAGAGCATTCTCAAATAGCAGAGGTGGTTAAGATTCAATGGAATTAGAAAAATCAATCAGTGAGGGTCATACACTTAAGGAGAAGATTCTTTGGTTAGAAGGGGAGCTGGAAGAGGCAAGGAAGCTGAATCAGAGTCTCCTCTAGCAAAAAGCGGATAACCTTCAATCCTCATCAACAACAGATCCAACTGACAAACTCGCACAGGTAGTGATAGAAATGAGCATTAAAGATGCACAACTTTATCAAGTACAAACTCAGCTGAAAGCAAAATGCGATGAGCTTTTCAATGCAAATGAGAAGTTGATGAAGAGGGATCGGGTTATCTAAGGACTCCAGCAAACAGTGGATGAGCTTCAGGGTAAGGTATGGGAGCTATCCACGAAACTCACTGGTAAATATTTGATTAGAAGAGAAAAGGTTATGCTATGGAATCAAATTGCGCCCTTGACAAAATCTCAATGGAGCTATTTCAGCATCGCTCATGAGGAATCAGAAATAGCTAAAATCGCTGCACTAGACGCACGAGACATGATCAATAGGATAGGTAAGAAGGTCCAGGTAGCCAGAGAGGTGATCGAATTCTTGAATGAAAAGACCTTTGAGGAGATGCAAACATACTCAGTCCGAGAGCGCACCAAAGTGATCATGGAAGTAAACAAAATGGTCACCAAAGGTACCTTGGCTCAGAATGTAGCAGACATGGTGGTTCAGTTGAAGCAGGATGTGTTTTCCTTCAAGGATCGGTTTAGAACAGTTTATCCACTTAGCCTTCCTTCCTTCTGGGATGGGAATAGATACCTCTACCCACTGGAGCATTATATCACATTAATGACAGAAGCAAGATATTATGAGATTCTCCTAACTGACACTTTGTAGGAACTCAATGGAACAACGATTGTAGAGAAGCTGCATAAAAAATTTGAGGTTCTTGATATCCTGGAAGCTATTTTTAGTGGTCTCCCAAAAGCTTATTTTGAACGCTATACTGAGCTTGAATCAGCTCTTAGAGAGCTCTGATTTCTCCAATATTCTCTTGGTAAAGAATGGAAAGGCATCGCTAAGTTCAGTGAATCCCAACAATTGGAGTAGTCAACCAGGGAGCAAGCAGCACCCGCAGCCTCTTCCTTTCATCCAGAAGCAGAGACGTATTCTGCGCAACAAGGCATCCTTCCACCTCAGCATAGTGGACCCCAGTCTCATAAGCATACCAGTCAACCCTAGTCTTTAAGGTTGTTTCTTTTGTAACAGATTATGGTGGAAAATCATAAACTGAAATTTATAAGCCGTTGGGCTGTAATAAATATTTGTAATCTCTCAATTTTGGGACATGCCTAAGAGGATATAAGTAAGAGAATTAGAATAGGGCCAAAGGGTCGGCTCTCTTTTGTAAGAAGTATTACTTCTAATATTTGACAGTTTGATCAATACAGAAAGAAGGATATCGTTGCCATATCTTGGAGCTTTTATGGATTCAAAGTTTTAATGTGTTCAGTTAGTTTCTTCTCCTGTTATTCATCTCTTCCATGTATGTATGATTCATAGATCTGTTCTGAGTTTAATATGATTGCAGTTGCTTAAATTTATTTCCTCTAAGATGGTTAGTAATTGAAGTGTTCATGCTAATTGGTGTGAAGGTGATATTCTCGTATTATTCAGTGGTGGTTCTGTGTTCATCTTGTTAAGGCTGTTGAATTCCTCTCCTAGGATCAACACGTCATACTTTAAACATAGGATAAAGATTTACTTTCTGTAGTACCTTTATCTTATGCCATTTCATTTTCCATTTGCTACTCAAAGTTTGATTTCCTGCACATTGAAACACTACCCATTTATATTTATAAATTGGAATTCCACATTATTTTATGTCAGCTGTGATTCAATTCAGTAAAAAAATATGAAGATATTATTGATGCCCAGGCACAGTTCTAAAGACAACCTTAGAATGTCTCTGGGACTAACATCTTTTCTGGCGCCGTTGTCAAGGAACGCAATCAAGAAGATAAATATTCCCTGGGAATAACAGCAAAGTTATACGCTGTTAATTTTGTAGTAGATGAAATTGGGTTGCATTCTGTAATCCACTTGGCGACTCCACAGTAAGCAAACCTGGCATCTGGACGAAGACATACCCACCAAAACCCAAGCCACGAAGAATTTGTGGCCCTAGAAGATTCAATTTCTTTGAGACATAGTCGTGGGAGATTCCATTCTACTTCACCCCACTACCAATGAAGTTTCACCTCCCCTTTGTTTGGCCTTCAATTCCCTCCATCTGAATTCATTGTCCAAACCCCTGAAAAAGAATGCTTTCCCCAGGATCCTCACACCCCTTGTGATTTTTCTATTTTTCAAAGAATCCCTGTTGTGAGCAAAGAATTTGCGGCTCACACAAATCCACCCAAGTCTTTCGTTACCTCATAGGCAGATAATTTAAATTCCATCCACCTCATGTCAGGAGGAGGAGGCGGAGTACCACCTCCACAACCACCCAGAACACCAAGGTGGGTGGCAAGCCGACACAGACCTCTACAATTGCCTACACCGCTGAATGATATGCCTACCCATTGCCTAAAGTTGTTTCCAAAGTATGACAGCAGCAAAGGAACGTTTGTTGAGGATCATGTGGACCAATTCCAGGATTTTATGGATAATATCCCGATTGAACACGATGATGTGTTTATGCGGATTTTTGCTCAATCACTGGAATGAGAAGCCAGAAAATGGTTCAGATCTTTACCTAATGCCTCCATCAATACTATGGAGATCCTAGAAACCACATTCATCAAGAAGTGGGGAGTTAAACGTGACAGTCTCTATTATGTAACGAAATTCTCCTCCCTAAAGAAGAACAACTCAGAAAACGTGGTTGATTTTACAACAAGATTTAACAAATTGTACTTCAAAATTCCTGAGGACATTCGTCCTATGGAAGCAGCAGCTCGAGTCACTTATGCAGTTGCTTTCCCCTCATATTTTACCATAACATTAAGGGAAAGAAGACCACTCTCACTCAGCGCCATGCAGGATGATGCCACAGACGTCGAAGGAAATATGAGAGCAAGAGGAAGAATTGCAATGATCAATGACGTTAAATCAAAAGACAAAGAGGAAGGTGGCTCTTCAAAAATAAAAAACTCTCTAGATGCGAAAATTGATGAGATGACACGCATTATCAAGATTCTGTCATAGAAGATCACCAAGATGGAATTAGAAAATAGAAATCCTAACAGACCATCTCCGGCTCGACCTCTTGTCCAAAACAAACGACCCTAAAATCCTCAAGTGGCATTTAAACAAATGAGGAACGAGGATCAACCATTGAAGCCACCTATTAGTAGGGACGGAAACAACCTGGTCGAAATCTTGACAGAAGTTGCATATGAAGCATTTGATGAACACTTGAACCGGATGGAGAAAGACTCCTCTCCTATATACCTCACCAGATAAAAATACTAGAAGTCACTCTCAAATAAGCAGAATCTTTTAGGTGTTGATGTATTTGTAACTTCGAAATATATTCTTCTATGTATTGCATTTGTACTTTATTATATTCCTGATGGAGATGCATTATTCCTCCAATCATAAGTGTCGTCATTTGTATTTGCAAGTGTCGCAAGTCATATTCTAACTGTCGTAACTTATACTTGATGGGTAATTAGACCACCTTGGTGGGGTCGGCCCTGTATGAGCTAAAGGGTTATTAGACCAGCCTAGTGGGGTCGGCCCAGTGACAAGTGGTAATGGGTATTAGAGTCTCCTAAGGGAGGTCGACCCAGTTAGAGTAAAAGGCAAGTAAAGGTAAAGTATAAATAGAGAAGAGCACCTCTCTATTTATCCATTCATTCACTTACTCACTCACTTCACATTAGTGAGAGAGAGGAGGAGTGCGCACAAGTGGAGGAGGAGAATATTCTAGGAGACTATCTCTTGTTTGGGGGTTTGATCTTTGTGATCTTTGTATTGGTGCTCATTTTATCTCTGAGGAAGTTGCGGGGTTTTTCACCTTCTTGGTTCTCCCCGGTGAAATGCTTTGTGTCTCTTGTCTCTTGTATTTGATATGTTGTACATGTTGTTCTATCAGTTAAGATCCTAGATCATATTGAATTAAATGATGAAAAACTAAAATGGTATCAGAGCTAGCCAGAAGGAAGGCATTGTATGGAATTTACGACACTTGTTGCACTTGCGACAAATCGGAAGCTAGGGCTTGGTATAGTAAAAACCAGCCATCGTGACACTTTTGATATAAATCAGTTTTGGCGAAGGTTCAGGATCTGAAAATTTTACAGGCCGAAGATGAAATGTTCATGTACCTTGTGTCTGAAGCTCAGCCTCATATTCGTTGTACTTTGTGAGATATGATTCATACAAGTTAGAGTTTCTCCCTCTTCCAGAATGCATCCCTAAACAGGTGACCTAGGAACAAAGGTCATATCTCGGGCTAGGAAGATCCAAATGGAAATCCATAAAAAGTGGCGGTTAGTGAACGGACTTTAGTTTCACATGTCTGGTTTTCAAAGGACAAAGTTGAAATAGTGACATGTGGCACTCCGTACAAGTTCGCTATGTTGTTTCATCCCATAAACAGGTCACGTTGCGATACTTGGCATATCTCTCTCTCAGAGAATCCATTAAAGATCAGATCTATGGGGTTGGAAAGATGACAGGTCAGTATACCACAGGCCAAAGTTTCAGATCTTGAGGATTCAAAATTTAAGAGATACATCAACAATATGGCATATATTTATGTCCAAACAAAATTGGATTCTTAGCACTTTCATTTTTGGTTTGTCACTGCTGCGGGAAATTAGGGTTTCTGCAAAAGTTGGAATTTTTGGAATCTGAGACCACGGATGGATGCTCCTCATCAAAATTAAAATTTATAGACCAAGATCGAAGTTTTTGGTTGGGTAGAACCCCAGGCTCTATCAAACCCTAGTTCAGGATTTTGACCAGAAAACCAGAATTTGATAGAAGCTGCAGATCCGAAACTCGCAGGTCAATTTTGGAGGGTCAATTTTTGAAGTTTTCAAAATCTGAGCACACTAGTTTCCTTGCCTCAGTTAAATGCATCTCCCTATCCAGAAAGAAGTTTTAAATTCCAAGTTTGAATTTTTAGGGTTTCTCTGACAAACCCTAGCCAGCTCTACATCCAGTTTCAGCAAATCAAAGTGGATTGGGTTAATCCTAGAAGATAATGATTTGGACACCTACATAAGTGAAGAAGTTCTAGTCCCAGAGGGAGATGAGGCTAAGGCCTTACAAAAGAATACTACAAGCAATCCCGACAGGTATGACTTGAGGAGATATAGGTATGTTTTGAAATATGTTCATGACTAAGTTTATGCTTAAGTTTGTCTTCATATTATTGAGGTTAGTACAATCTTGATTAATTTTAGACTTGTCTTATCACCTTAGAAAAAGTATGAATGCATAGAACACATTCATTGATTAGGGTTATGACCCTTATGATTGTACTAATGCACTATGGTGTTGTATGAGGATGATATTGTCCGCTAACATGAAAGGTACATCAAGAAAGACAAATCAAGTTCTAGATCGAGAACATATGACCATGGTGACATGAAGACAAAGACTCATCCATAGCCATTGATCACATAGAAAGCTCTACTTACGAGATATGTATAATTTGGTTCTACAATGCTTAACTTATGAGATATGTAGGTTACTAGCACAAGGTCTCTAAATCATTGAAGAGATCAAAGAAGACATTGTTTGGGTATATTAGACATAACTCGCAAACATGATAATCCAAGTATGTTTTTCTTGTATCAAGTTAGAATCCTACCTTGTTTTAGGGTCTCATATAAGTATACTTTCGTATGATTGATAATGATTATTCATGAAGTTATAAGTTTGAGTAATCATGGGTTTATGCATATTATGCTTCTTAGTTTGATTAATGATATGACAAAGTAGAAGAGTCCTATAAGAATATGCATGAGTAAAAGAAGTAATCCCTTAAACCTTGAATACTAACACTTATTACCTGTGTATGAAATGATCATGACCATACATATTTAGAATCATAATGTTTTGATAGTATTGAGATTATACTAATGCATGTATGATTATGTATGAGATCTTGAGGATGACATAATAATGACACTAGTGCACACTTAAGCATACATAGTGGTCCGGGATGGATATAAGTTCAAAGACAGATAATCCAGGAAGCAAAGATCAAGAGGGAGCACACTCCAGTAGTTCTTGCAAGGAAGCAAAGATCAAGAGGGAGCACACTCCAGTAGTTCCTGCAAGGAAGCAAAGATTGAGAGGGATTCCACCCAACAACGAAACAAACATAAGTATTTGAATTGTCATTTCTTGTATATATAAATGATGTTGTTCAGTCATGTACATACTTATGTTCCTAGATTTAGGATGTATATTATGCATTTTGGAAAATTTACATTAATGAACAAGATATTACTAATATGCAAGTAATGAGTAAGTGGCCTATGGTACTGTACAACATTCCATTGCTACTTATCTAGAATGAAACCTCTTTGCTGACATGTTGGAGTAGTGCACACTCTTAACAATGTTTTGGTAGAGATGGAAGGCATCTAGAAAGTTACCGTATGAATACAGGATATGGATGAATGTTGTATTGAAGCATTGGCTAAGATAATTGCATGATTGTATGACATATGTATGTATGTGTAAGAATTTGTTTTGAAATCTATGAGATGTTTCTAATCATGCAATTGAACTTGTCTTGTAGGAAAGACCGTGTACCACCACCTACAAGAGAGACTTGTTTCGAAGAACAAGCGACGAAGACTCAACAAATCCATAAAACTACCTATTGAAGATATTGAAGAATTTGAATTTCCCAGGATCCGGGATGCAGTAATGGAAGGATGCCATGATCGAGGAATACCAGTCGATCATGAAGAATGATGTTTGGGATGTGGTCCCAAGACCATAAGGGAGTCTATCATAACTTCCAAGTTGATCTACAAGATCAAACATGCTACAGATGGCAGCATTGAGAAATACAAGGCAAGATTTGTGGCTCGTGGCTTCTCACAGAAAGAAGGGATAGACTGTGAAGAGACTTTTGCACCTGTAGACAGATACACTTCCATCAAAACAGTACTTTCCCTGGTTGCAGTGATGAAGTGGAAGATACACCAAATGGATGTCAAGACAGCTTTCTTGAATGGTGTATTCAAAGAGGAAGTGTATGTGGAGCAGCCACTCAGTTTTGAGACACATGACAGGGAGTCATATGTGTGCAGATTGAAGAAAGCCTTGTATGGCATAAAGCAAGCACCCAAGACATGGTATGATAGGATAGACAGCTTCCTGTCCAGTTTGGGCTTTACCAAGAGTAAAGCAGATTCCAACCTTTACTACAAGGTTGAGGAAGGAAATCCACTGATACTCCTACTATATGTGGATGACCTGTTTGTGATAGGTGAGGATAGATTGATTGCCGAAACAAAGAGGAAGCTTGCTACAGAGTTTGAGATGAAGGACTTGGGTATGATGCCTTACTTTATAGGTATGGAGGTGTGGCAGAGTGCAGATGGAATCTTCCTTGGACAAGGGAAGTATGTAGTAGAGATCCTGAAGTGGTTTGGGATGATGGACTGAAAGGCCATGGCCACACCTATGACATCGAACCTGAATCTATTGAGTGATGCTTCATCAGATTCGTTTGATGCCACGATGTATCGTGAGATGATTGGATCCTTGATGTACCAGACGAACACGAGACCAGATATTTGCTTTGCAGTGAACACTTTGAGCCAGTTCCTGACAGATCCCAGACATGTTCACCTGATTGCGGTAAAGCATATTATGAGGTATCTGAAGGGTACGATTGATTATGGGTTCAATTATGATGCGAATCAAAAGTTTAACCTGGAGGGTTATATTGATTTAGATTGAGCAGGCAGTGCTACAGATAGGAAGAGCACTTCGGGGTGTTGCTTCAATATGGGATCAGGTGTGATCTTTTGGTTTAGCAGGAAGCAATCCTGCGTAGCACTGAGTACAGCCGAAGCAGAGTATGTCACAGCTTGTTTGGCTAGTTGTGAGGAAGTATGGATAAGGAAGTTGCTGTCTGGTCGTTTGATCTCCAGTTGGATGCTACCTGTATCTTCTGTGACAACCAGAGTTGTGTGAAGTTGTCTGAGAACTTGGTGTTCCATGATAGGTTGAAGCACATCGAGATCAAATATCACTATATGAGGGATATGGTGCAGAGAGGAGAAATGAAGCTCTAGTATGTTGCGACAGATGAGCAGATTTCATATGTGTTGACCAAACCACTAGCCAGAGTGAAGTTCGAGTGCTTCATAGAGAGGCTTGGTGTTCTTCATATAGAAGATACTTCGAGGAGGAAGTGATGGGACACATTTGCAGGATCCATTCCAATCATGTTGGTAGGAGGATCCTTACCATGGTTGTGGATGTAAGTGTTGTGTGATGAGCATCATGACGATGCTCCAGATGATGATCAGGATGATCATGTGTGATGAGCATTAGGACGATGCTCCAGATGATGATGATCAGGATGATCATGTGATGATGATGTGCATCAGGATGATGCATTGTATGATGATGATCAATATGATCATGAGCATTAGGACGATGCTCCGTGCGAAGATGATAAGGTTGAACATGAGTATCAGGATGATACTCCGTGGCCGTGGACAGGTTGTGCGATAAGCATATAATAGTGCCCTGGGAGATTTGCAGATACTCTTCCTAGGTTTTTCCTATGGAATATAATAGCTCCCTGGGAGATCTGGAAAATGCTCTTTCGAGGTTTTTCTTGGAGGGACATATAATAGCACCCTGGGAGATTTGCAGATACTCTTTCGAGGTTTTTCCTATGGCATATAATAGCACCCTGGGAGATATGGAAAATGCTCTTTCAAGGTTTTTTCTGTGGCATGTAATTTCACCCTGGGAGATCTTGCAGGTTGTGTTGGAAATGTAATCAGTACTGGGATTCTCTTGCTAGGTTTTGCTTGGCAGCATATAATAGCTCCCTGGGAGATCTTGCAGGATGTACTGGGCACGTAATCAGTCCTGGGATGCTCTTGATAGGTTTTTCTTTCTTGGTCGCATATAATAGCTCCCTGGAAGATCTTGCAGGTTCTGTTGGGCACGTAATCAGTCCTGGGATGCTCTTGATAGGTTTTGCGAGGTCACATGTAATACCTCCTTGGGGGATCCTATAGGTTGAGAAGTAAGCTCGTAATCAGTCCTAGGATGCTCTTGCTAGGTTTTGTTGACGCATGTAATCAGTCCTGAGATTCCACCGAATGGCCGCTCATAGAGATGATGAAGACCTATAGGAGGCTATGGCTACATCCAGCATAAAAAAGGGCTGGCTCTATAAAACTTCCTATGACGAGAAGAATTGAGAGATAGAACCAGTGATCGAGATGACGAGTACAGCAGTAGTGACGATGATGCTCCATGATCTAGTGACGATGATCCAGCTCCAGAATTGAAGACTTGTGCCTATATGTATTGATGACCTGTATCAAGAGAATACCTTCCTATTTAAGAGGGAGTGTTGATGTATTTGTAACTTCAGAATATATTCTTCTATGTATTGCATTTGTACTTTATTATATTCCTAATGGAGATGTATTATTCCTCCAATCAGAAGTGTCATCATTTGTATTTGCAAGTGTCGCAAGTCATATTGTAAGTGTCGTAACTTATACTTGATGGGTTATTAGACCAACTTGGTAGGGTCGGCCCTGTATGAGCTAAAGGTTTATTAGAACACCCTAGTGGGTTGACCTAGTGACAAGTGGTAATGGGTTATTAGACTCTCCTAAGGGAGGTCAGCCCAGTTAGAGTAAAAGGAAAGTAAAGGTAAAGTATAAATAGAGAGGAGCACCTCTCTATTTATCCATTAATTCACTCACTCACTTCGCATTAGTGAGAGAGAGGAGGAGTGTGCACAAGTGGAGGAGGAGCAGCTGCTAGGAGACTATCTCTTTTTTGGGGGTTTGATCTTTGTGATCTTTGTATTGGTGCTCATTCTATCTCTGAGGAAGTTGCGGGGTTTTTCACCTTCTTGGTTTTTCCTCATGAAATTCTTTGTGTCTCTTGTCTCTTGTGTTTGATATGTTGTACATGTTGTTCTCTCAGTTAAGATCCTAGACCATATTGAATTAAATGATGAAAAACTAACATCAGGTATGTCTAATTTCCATAAAAAGGGTCAATTCTTGGGTCGTATATTTTGGCATGATGTTCAAACAGATAACCCACAAGGTACAACTCAAGACAAAGATCCGATTTGACCTATATACAGAATGGGGCTCCTCTCAACAACTCACCTCAAAAATCAGCTCGGGACAAAGATTGTCAAGAAGTATCTACCTCTTTTGAGCTAGAACATTAATTAAGTAAACTAAAAATAGTTGTTCCCTTGACTCAGTTAATGAAGAATCTGGTATATCAAAAGTAGATCAAGGGGATATTTCTCAAGGTCAGAAGCAACGAGCAATAGAATTTGGTGGACCTAAAAGATCGTCAAGAGGCCATGTTGGCATTTGCAGTAAACAAGCGTGGAAATCCAACGAGTTATCCTACAGCTTTGAATAATGAGGAGGTGAGATGCTACATGTTATTTGTACGAGATCTATATACGAAAGAAGTGGCTCTATCACCGGAGCTCAGATCCATTAACCAAAGTAGCTGGGTTAAAGTAGGGAAGATACAATTTGAAAAAGACACAACTAAAGTAAAGTTTGGGGACGGAGCATTACCTGTCTCATTGGTGAAGGGAAAAACTGATCTGCCTGTTAAGACAATCTCAACTGAAGTAAAAAATACCAGCAGACAGGAAGTTTCCCCCGGGGGACATCAAATTATTACGTTTTCTATGAGTATTGAGTTAACAACTTCAGATAAGTTGGAGCTAACAATAGACCATGGAAAACCGCGAAGAAGACCCATTTTCCCATAAAAGTCAAAGCTAAAGGTTACAACAGAAAGGCGATCTCGTACTCCTACCCCAGAAGAGCCGAGTGGTGGGAATCCACCCAATGGTCACAAAAGAATCAAGTCCCCCTTCGGGATGCACCATGAAAAGTTTAAAATAGCAGCGGGTAGGAGACTAGTGAAACGTTGTTTTTAGAAAGAAGTTTTGGAGAAAAGAGCCAACCACAAAAATCTCTATGATCCATGGGCTAACCTTATGGGGAAATTACGGAAACATTGTTAAAGTACTTATTGAAAGAGGTTAAAGGGGGCGGGGCATGACTCCACAACCCAATGAACTTAAAAGTCACTAATCTACTGTTTTCATCCTCTTCCGAAGAAAAAGGCTATCCACGTTGAAGCCAATGTTAGTACTATTATTACCAATGGACATGACCATGGATAGCTCAGTTTCACCATGAGGGGAATCGCCGCCTATAAGCATGGACATCTACGTATCAAGACGTATTTGTCATATAAAAGTGGGAGGAACCAACGTATACCAAAAAGGTTTAAAGCTTGACATCAGCAAGCGTGATCCTGTCAGGGTGCGGGGGTGGTTTTGATTGTAGCACCCTCGATACGTACCTGAAGGAAAATCATCTTCGGACGCGTGTCAACCCTATAGCCATTCAGGGGGTGAAAGGTGGTTTCCCCGAACCAAATTTTGGAGGCCCTAAAACCACACTAGCAGCTAGGGTGGTTCGCTCCATTCATAATCCCTCAGATCAGTTGACCAACGATGGAAGTGGGATCCATTTAAAAAGTCATGCTGGCAGGCGCACTCATCTCAAGATCACCAGGAATTTAAATCAACGACAATGATTGGTTCAGGGCGCTTGAGATGCGCGAGTTTTAACACCCCGAGACTACACCTGAGCGAATACCATTGTTTCCACGTGGTGACCCCTCGTTGAGTCGGGGCCATGTGGGAGGCTTCCCTAAACGATGTTTTCAGGACCCTGAAACTACTTTTGATCTACAGCTCACCTCACCCCACCGCAGCACGTCTTTTCCCCCCTTGATTCACCTCCAGCCGTACCTAAACGTTCATCTCCACCGTCATCTGTGATTACATACCTCTGTCATTTAATGAACCCTCTACCCCTTAGATGGCGAGCTAATCCCCGAGCTCCATGTAAACTCTGCATTTATTCCGGCCATCCCCAGGTTTCTTCCTATAAATACCTCCCCAAGGGGGAGCCATTGCACATTATTCTCCAGCTCCAAAGCTTCTCACCCTTTTCTCCTCGCCTAGCTTCTTCAAACCCTCAGATCATTCCATAGCCTGCACTTCCTGCTCCAATCCCTTGTTGGCATGGCCTCTGAGGATGCCCCCGAGGTCGCTACCACGTCCACATCCGGCATTCCTGAGGAGCACCTTGGTGATATTTTCTTTGATTTGCATGACCCTGTTTCCTCCTTCCCGAACCTACATGAGTTGGCTATACAAGCAGGGAAGCAGGCGAAAAATGGAAACGATTTTCTTAATCTCTGGAAATCCGGGCTGGCCAAAATGGTTCTTCATCCTTCCAAATGTTTCCTAGAAATAATACAATGGTGCGTAGATTGCTATGTACCAGAAAGAAGGACTATTATGTCTCGAGTAGGAAATGTGGTATCCCCAGTCAGTAGAGAGCTGATAATGGAATTAACAGAGTTTGAGGAGGATGCCTCAACGCTCACCTTTGATGAAGAAGTATTAACAAACAAAATTCGTAAGTTGTATTTGGAGAACAGAGATGCCTTCATCCGGCTGCTCTTGCCCCCTGAGGGAACCTTCTCAGACAATCAGTCATTTTTCAGCCTGGAAGCATTCACTGGTCCTGTTCAACGAATTTTGTCCATGATTTGCAAATTCCTCGGATATGACAATGACGTGGTAATCAACGATGTCGTTCTAGGCTTGTTGTTTATCATGAATCTATCTCAGCACGAAGAAACCATCATCCTGTACCTATAAGCTTTCCTTGCTCGGTCCATACACCTTAAATTAATGAGTTTCACGTCCAAAAGACTTTTTCAATACTGCTCTATCCTCTTATACATGATCATCTATCACAACAAGGATTGTTTCGACAAAAATGATCTCGATAGGTCGGTGATTTCGGTTCTCCCTCGAGAGAAGTTCTCCACCTTTATTGATATTGTCATAGAAAAATTGTACACACTTTTGTTTAATGAGCTTCCACCGAGAATTTTCTAGGAGCGTAAGCAGCTTCTTCAGCGTAATATGAAGGAGGCTGTGGGCAACTAGTTTTGTTTTGAAACTCATACCGAGATCAGGGTATATGGGGCAGAGTTGGCTCCCTACAATCTCCCCATATTTATGACTCCCCGATTATTTACACTGGAGTTTATCCAACAGAGGTTTAATTGCGACGAAGTGCATTTTATGAAGGGAAACAATGTGAGAACTTTCAAGGTTCCTAGCGAGGCCGGTCCATTTTAGGTATGAGACAGAGCCGCTCATAAAGAGGTTGAAGAAATTCTATCTTCTTATGGTTTCCCCTTTAGCATGATACATCCCTACGATCCCAGAGGGATTATATCTCAAAAGAGGCAGGCGGCCCGCTCAGCAGCATAACACCATGAGCCGCATCCACTGTTAGACAAGATGGAAAATTTGGAAAGTTGGGCTTAGTGTCAGGCCACATTAATACCAAGCAAAAATTTTGGGTCACTAGTTATCCCAACGCCCCTAAAGATTCATATGTTGGGGAAAAGAGAAGCGTCAGAACCAACAATCACTACTGGAGGATATGGTTCCGGGAGTGTAGGTTCAAAGACAAAAAAGTTAAAAGAAGAAGGAGCATCTAGCGGAACTTCGAAAGTCGAGCTGGCCCCACCCTCGGAGGCACCTATCATCCTTGAGAGTTTTCCTTCAGCGATATGGCCACAGGGACGAGAGTCCTAAACCACAAAGGGAGCTTTGGTTACTACATCTTTCTTCAGGAAGGGATTGTTTGAACATTATTCTCAAATTAAGGAGGATAACATGGATCTCGAGAAATCATTATTCCCTAAGAAGGAGCTGGATACTGGAAGAACTTCTAGGATGCTACCTGCTCTAGATCTAAAGCAAGGAGCCCTTAAAATGGCTATCCTAGAACAAATAGCACCTGGTGATAAGAAGACACTGTCGAATTTTAAAGCTACTCAGGTAACTGCGAATTTGGATCAAGTACCATCTCAAGATATCATGGAATTGCATAGGAAGACGAAAGAAGGAGTGTACAGGGATGTGCGTAAATTCACTATGAGCACTAACAGGTTACAAGCTGAGGTAAATAAGCTGGAGAAGCAGCTAAAGAATGAGAAATCATCCAATAAATCTAAGCAGTTGAAAATAGCTGATTTAGAACAGCAGGTGCTGAAGGTGGTTCAGAATCCGGAAGATAGGGCCCCATTACAGGCCATATTAAAGGAGAAATACAAAGAAGTGGAAAGCCTAAAAAAGAGGCTAAACATTCCCGCAGCAGATCATTCTCACACAGCAGAAGTGGTTAAGATTCAGACGGAATTAGAAAAATCAATCAGTGAGGGTCAAACGCTTATGGAGAAGATTGTTTGGTTAGAAGGGGAGCTGGAAGAGGCAAGAAAGCTGAATCAGAGTCTCCTCCAGCAAAAAGCGGATAACCTTCAATCCTCATCAACAACAGATCCAACTAACAAACTCGCACAGGAAGTGGCAGAGATGAGCATTAAAGATGTACAACTTAATCAAGTACAGACTCAGCTAAAAGCAAAATGCGATGAGCTTTTCAATGCAAATGAGAAGTTGATGAAGAGGGATCGGGTTATCTCAGGACTCCATCAAATGGTGGATGAGTTCTAGGGTAAGGTACAGGAGCTATCCACGAAACTCACTAGTAAACCTTTGATCAGAGGAGCCAAGGTTATGCTATGGAATCAAATTGCAGCCTTGATAAAATCTCAATGGATCTATTTCAGCATCACTCATGAGGAATCATAAATAGCTAAAACTGCTGCACTAGACGTGATCAGCAGGATAGGGAAGAAGGTCCAGGTAGCCAGAGAGGCGATCGAATTCTTGAATTAAAAGATATTTGAGGAGATGCAAACGTACTCAGTCCGAGATCGCACCAAAGTGATCATGGAAGCAAACAAAATGGTCACCAAAGGTGCCTTGGCTCAAAATGTAGCAAACATGGCGGTTCAGTTGAAGCAGGATGTGTTTTCCTTCAAGGAGCAGTTTAGAACAGTTTATCCACTTGGCATTCCTTCCTTCTGGGATGGGAATGAAGACCTCTACCCACTGGAGCATTATATCACATTAATGACAGAAGCAAGAGATTCTGAGATTTTCCTGATTGACACTTTGCAGGAACTCAATGGAACAGCGATTGTAGAGAAGGTGAATAAAAACTTTGAGGTTCTTGATCTCCTGGAAGCTATTTTTAGCGGTCTCCCAAAAGATTATTTTGAACGCTACAGTGATCTTGACTTAGCTCTTAGAGAGATATGGTTTCTCCAATATCCTCTATGTAAAGAATGGAAAGGCATCGCGAAGTTTAGTGAAGCCAAGTGATTGGGCAGTCAACCAGGGAGCAAGCAGCAATCGCAACCTCTTCCGTTCATCCAGAAGCAGAGACGTATTCTGCGCAACAAGGCATCCTTCCACCTCAGCATAGTGGACCCCAGTCTCATAAGCATACCAGTCAACCCTAGTCTTTAAGGTTGTTTCTTTTGTAACAGATTATGGTGGAAAATCATAAACCGAAATTTATAAGCTGTTGGACTGTAATAAATATTTGTAATCTCTCAATTTTGGGACATGCCTAAGAGGCTATAAGTAAGAGCATTAGCATAGAGCCAAAGGGTCGGCTCTCTTTTGTAAGAATTATTACTTCTAATATTTGACAGTTTGATCAATACAGAAAGAAGGATATCATTGCCATATCTTGGAGCCTTTATGGATTAAAACTTTTAATGTGTTCAGTTAGTTTCTTCTCCTGTTATTCATTTCTTCCATGTATGTATTATTCATAGATCTGTTCTAATTTTAATATTAGTGTAGTTGCTTAAATTTATTTCTTCTAAGATGGTTAGTAATTGAAGTGTTCATGCTAATTGGTCTGGAGGTGATATCCTCGTATTAATCAGTGGCGGTTCTGTGATCATCTTGTTAAGGCTATTGAATTCCTGTCCCGGGCTCAACACGTCATTCTTTAAACATAGGATAAAGATTTACTTTCTGCAGTACCTTTATCTTATGCCATTTCATTTTTCATTTGCTACTCAAAGTTTGATTTTTGGCACATTGAAATACTTGTTGATGTAATTGTAACTTCAAAATGTATTTCACCTATGTATATTGTATTCCTATAGAGATGTTATTATTCCTCTATATGGAAGTGTTTGTATTCCTATAGAGATGTTATTATTCCTCTATACGGAAGTGTCGTCATTTATATTGTAAGTGTCGTAACTTATACTTGATGGGTTATTAGACCACCTTGATGGGTTTGGCCCTGTATGATTCATGTGGGTAAAAGGGTTATTAGACCACCCTATTGGGGGACGGCCCTGTCAGCATTATGTTATGTGGTTAAGTTAAGGATAACCTAGTAAAGGTTATTAGGCAAGTCAAGTCAAGTATAAATAGAGTGTGGGAGGCACTCTATTTGATCATTCACTTTCTCACTCATACTCTCATTGGAGAGTGGCACACTTGTGGAGGAGGAGAAGTTGCTGCTAGGAGGACTATCTTTTGTACTTGGGTTGTATCATTTCTCTATCTATCTCTGAGGAAGTTGCGGGGTTTTTCACCTTCTTGGTTTTCGTTTTCCTCGGTGAAACTCTGTGTCTCTTGTGTGCTTGCATTATTGTGTCCATGATTGATATGTTGTACATGTTATTCTCTTAGTTAAGATCCTAGATCAGATTGAAATTTCTAAAAAACCAACATGGTATCAGAGCTAGCCTGAAAGAAGGCATGGTATGGCATTTATGACACTTGTTGCATTTGCGAAGCTAGGGCTTGATATAGCAAAAACCCATCATCGTATCACTTTCGCTATAAATACATTTCGGCGAGGTTTCAGGATCGGAAAATCTTACAGGTATAAGATAAGATCCCCATTTACCTTGTGTCTAAATGAAAACCTCCAATTCGTTGTACTTTGTGATTTATGATCTGCACAATATAGGGTTTCTGCCTCTTCCAGATCTGAGTCATAAACAAGTGACCTAGGAAAAAAGGTCATAACTTGGGCTAGGAGGCTCCAAATGAAATTTCGTAAAACATGATAGGTAGGGCACGGACTGTAACTTCTGAGGTAAGTTTTTTAGAGGCCAAAACTGAACCAGTGATACGTGTCACGCCGTACATGTTCGCTCTCCTGTTTTATCCCATAAAACGGTCACGTTGCGACACTTGGCATAAATATCTCTCAAAGAATCCAATTGACGTTAGACCTGTGGGGTTGGAAAGCTAATAGTTCAAGATACCACAAGAAGAATTTTCAGACCCTGTAGATCTGAAATTTCGGAGTTACACCAGAAACAATCAGGTGCATATTTCTGTCAAAACAGAATTTGATTTTGAGCACCCTCATTCATGGCTTCGGGAATTTAGGGTTTCAGAGAGTGTTGGAATTTTTGTATCGGAGACCACGGCTAGATGATCCTCATCAAAATAGAAATTTAGAGACGAAGATCAATTTTTTTGGTTGGGCAGAAGGCCGAGCTTGATAAAACCCTAGTTCGGGATTTTGATTGGAAAGGTGGAAAATTAGGGCTTCTGCAAAAGTTGGAATTTCTGAAGTCTGTGACCATGGCTGGAAGCTCCTTAGAAAAATAGAAGTTTAGAGATTTGGATTGAACCTTTTGGTTGGGAAGAAGGGTGGGTTTTATCAAACCCTAGTTCAGGATCTTGTCTAGAAGATCCAGAAGTTCCAAAGGAAATTTTGAGGGGTGAAACTTTGCAATTTTCAAATTCTGAGTATACCAGCTTGATCAGCTCATCAAGGCGCATCTTTCTATCATTTTAGAAGTTTGAAATTCAATGTTTGAATTTTTAGGGTTTCTCTAACAAACCCTAATCCAGCTCCAAATCCATTTTCTACAAATCAAGTGGATTGGGTTAATCCTAGAAGAGAATGGATTGGTCACCTACATAAGTGAAGAAGTTCATGTTTTAGAGGGAGATGAGGCTAAGACCTTACATAAGAAGATTACAAGCAATCTCGACAGGTATGACTTATCCAGGTATGTTTCAAGATCTGTTCATGATTAAGTTTATGGTAAGTTTTTCTTCATTAAGGTTAGTACAATCTTGATTAACTTTAGACTTGTTGTATCACCTTAATAAAATTATGAATGCAGATATTCATTGATTAGGGTTTTGACACTTATGATTGTACTAATGCATTGTGGTGTTGTATGAGGTTGATGTTGTCCGCTAACATGTAAGGTACATCAAGAAAGACAAATCAAGTTCTAGATCAAGAACATATGACCATGGTGACATGAAGATAAAGACTCATGAAGCTTTATTTACAAGGTATGTATAATTTGGTTCCACAATGGTTAACTTATGAGATATTCAGGTCACTAGCACAAGTCATTTAAGAGAACAAGAAGACATCATGTGGGTATGTTAGACATAACCAGCTAACATATTAATCTAGGTATGTTTTTCCTATATCAAGTTAGAATTCTACCTTGTGATAGGATCTCTTATATAAGTATACTTGGTATGATTGATAATGATTATTCATGAAGTTATAGGTTTGAGTAATCATGGGTTTAGGCATATTATGCTTCTTACTTTGATTGATGATATGACTAACCAATAAAGTACTATGGTCAAATAGGAATATGCATGAGTAAAAGAATTGTGATAAATTATCTGTGTATGAAATGATCTTGACCATACATGTTTAAGATTACTTAGAATCATAATGTTTTGATAGTATTAAGATTATACTAATGAATGTATGTATGAGACCTCGAGGATAAGACAATGATGATACTAGTAAGTATGCATAGTGATCGAGGATGGATATAAGTAATACAGGAAGCAAAGATCAAGAGGGAGCAAACTCCAGTAGTTCCTGCAAGGAAGCAAATATTGAGAGGGATTCCACTCTATAACCAAACAAAGATAAGTATTTGAATTGTCATTTCTTGCATACTTGTTTGTTTAAATAATATTGTTCAATGATGTTCCTAGACTTAGGGTGTGTATTATGCATATTAGAATAATTGCATTAATGAACAGTATACTACTAATATGCATGTGATGGGTAAGTGGCCTATGGCATTGTACAACATTCCATTTCTACTTATCTAGAATGAAACCTCTTTGCTGACATGTTGCGAGTTGTGCACACTCTTAACAATGTTCTGGTAGAGATTGGAAGGCATCTAGAAAGTTACGGAATATGGATAAATGTTGTATTGAAGCATTGGCTAAGATAATTGCATGATTGTATGACATATTTCTTTATGTGTAAGAATTTGTTCTGAAAACTATGAGATGTTTCTAATCATGCAATTTAACTTGTCTTGTAGGAAAGATCGTATACCATCACCTACAAATGAAGGACTACAACATTTGTTCCAGCAACAAAGCTGTCTATTGAAGAATATAAAGTTCCCAGGATTCGGGATATAGTAATGAAAGAATGCCATGATCGAGGAATACCAGTCGATCAGGAAGAATGATGTTTGGGATGTGGTCCCAAGACCTGAAGGGAAGTCTGTTGTGACTTCCAAGTGGATCTATAAGATCAAGCATGTTGCAGATGGTAGCATGGAGAAATACAAAGCGAGGTTTGTAGCTCGTGGCTTCTCCCAGAAAGAGGGAATAGACTATGAAGAGATTTTTGCTCCTGTATCCAAATACACTTCCATCAAAATAGTACTTTCTCTGGTTGCAGTGATGAAATGGAAGATACACCAGATGGATGTCAAGACAGCTTTCTTGAATGGTGTAGTCGAGGAGGAAGTGTATGTGGAGCATCCACTTGTTTTTGAGACACATGACAGGGAGTCATATGTGTGTAGGTTGAAGAAAGCCTTATATGGCTTGAAGCAAGCTCGTAGGACTTGGTATGGTAGGATAGACAGCTTTTTATCCAGTTTGGGCTTTACCAAGAGTAAAGAGGATTCCAACCTTTACTACAAGGTTGAGGAAGGCAATCCTGTGATACTACTTCTATATGTGGATAACTTGTTTGTTACAGGTGAGGATAGATTGATTGTCGATACCAAGAGGAAGCTTGTTGCTGAGTTCGAGATGAAGGACTTGGGGATGATGCACTATTTCCTAGGCATGGAGGTGTGGTAGAGTACAGTTGGAATCTTCCTTGGACAAGGGAAGTATGTAGTAGAGATCCTGAAGAGGTTCAGGATGATGGACTGCAAGGCCATGGCCACACCTATGTGTGATGCTTCATCTGATCCGGTTGATGCCACTGTGTATCTTCAGATGATTGGGTCCTTGATGTACCTGATGAACATGAGACCAAATATTTGCTTTGCGGTGAACACATTGAGCCAGTTCTTGACGGATCCTAGAGGTGTTCACCTGGTTCCTGTAAAGCATATTCTGAGGTACCTGAAGGGTACAATTGATTATGGGCTCAAGTATGATGCAAATCAAAAGTTTAACCTACAGGGTTATGTTGATTCAGACTGGGATGGCAGTGCTACAGATAGGAAAAGCACTTTTGGGTGTTGCTTCAGTATGGGATCAGGTGGGATCTCTTGGTTTAGCAGGAAGCAGTCCTGTGTAGCACTGAGTACAGCCAAAGCAGAGTATGTTGCAGCTTGTTCAGCTAGTTGTAAGGTAGTGTGGCTTCGGAAGCTACTGTCTAAGTTATTTGATATCCCGTTGGAGGATACTAGTATCTTTTGTGACAACTAGATTTGTGTGAAGTTGTCTGAGAATACGGTGTTCCATGATAGGTCGAAGCACATTGAGATCAAATATCACTATATCATGGATATGGTGTAGAGAAGAGCAGTGAAGCTCCTGTATGTTGCGACGAATGAGAAAGTTGCAGATGTGCTGACGAAAGCATTAGCTAGAGTGGAGTTTGAGTACTTCAGAGAGAGGCTTGGTGTTCTTCAGATTGATGACACTTTGAGAAAGAAGTGATGGACACATTTGCAGGAGCCATTCCAAGCATGGTGAGAGGAGGATCCTTCCCATGGCTGTGGATATAAGTGCTGTATGATGAGCATCAAGACGATACTCCAGTTACTACTCTATATATGCATCATGTTGGATGCTTGTTATGATCAGTTGGATCATGTATCTGTACATGCATCATGTTGGATGCTTGTTATGATCAGTTGGATCATGTATATGTATATGCATCATGTTGGATGCTTGTTATGATCAGTTGGATCATGTATATGTATATGCATCATGTTGAATGCTTGATATGATCAGTTGGATCATGGATTTGTATATGTATCAGGTGGATACATTGTATGATCAAGTAGATCATGTATGATGATATGTATCAGGTGGATACATTGTATGATCAGATAGATCATGTATGATGATATGTATCAGGTAGATACTTGGTATGCATCAGGTACTGGATGCATTGTATGATCAGGATGATCATGGATGACAAGCTTCAGGATGTTGCTCCAGGTGATATGCATCAGGATGATGCTATGATGATGATCAGGATGATTACGGAGGACGAGCTTCAGGATGTTGCTCCATATGATATGCATCAGGATGATGCTATGATTATGATCAGGTTGATCATGTGATGATGTACATCATAATGATGTATGGTGAGTATCAAGTTGATACTCTGTGTCCGTGGAACAAGTTGTGCAGATAAGCATATAATCCAGCCCTGGGAGGTTTGCAGATAGTCTTTCGAGGTTTTGCCTATGGCATGTAATGTGGCCCTAGGATATCTAGAAAACACTCTTTCAAGGTTTTGCTTTGGGAGGACATATAATTCAGCCCTGGGAGATTTGCAGATAGTCTTTTGAGGTCTTGCATATGGCATGTAATCTGGTCCTAGGATATCTGGCAGATGCTCTTTCGAGGTTTTGTCCTATGGCATATAATCCAGCCATAGGAGATCCGATAGGTTGAGCAGTATGCTCGTAATCAGTCCTGGGATGCTCTTTTGGGGTTTTTCCATGACCACATGTAATATGCCCTAGAGATTTGGACAGGTTGTGCTAGTCACGTAAAAGGCCTCGGATGCTCTTTAGAGTTCTTGCTATTCAAGACACTCTTTAAAGGTTTTGTGGTGGGGGTCACATGTAATACGCCCTGGAGATCCGGACAGGTTGTGCTAGTCACGTAAAAGGCCTTAGATGCTCTTTAGAGTTCTTGCTAGTTAAGGAACTCTTTTAAGGTTTTGTGGCAGTCGCATATAATACATCCCTGGGAGATTCGACAGGTAGAGCCGTGTGCTCGTAACATCTTGGATGCTCTTGCGAGGTTTTGTGACGCACGTAATAAGTCCTGAGGATTCCACAGTATGGTTGGTGATGATGTAGACCTGCAGGTGGTGGGCTTACATCCAGTATGAAAAAGGATTGGCTTTGTAGAACTTCCTATGACGAGTAGTTCAGATATTGATTGAGATGTCAGCAGCAGTGATGATGACGATGATTCGATGTCGATGATCCAGTGACGATGATCCAGAGAAGAAGACTTGTGATAGAATACTTGTGTCAAGAAATACCTTCCTAGTTAAGAGGGAGTGTTGATGTAATTGTAACTTTGGAATGTATTTCACCTATGTATATTGTATTCCTATAGAGATGTTATTATTCCTCTATACAGAAGTGTTTGTATTCCGATAGAGATGTTATTATTCCTCTATACGGAAGTTTCGTCATTTATATTGTAAGTGTCGTAACTTATACTTGATGGGTTATTAGACTACCTTGATGGGGTCGGCCCTGTATGGGTCATGTGGGTAAAAGGGTTATTAGACCACCCTATTGGGGGTCAACATTATGTTATGTGGTTAATTTAAGGCCGACCTAGTAAAGGTTATTAGGCAAGTCAATTCAAGTATAAATAGAGTGCGGGAGGCACTCTATTTGATCATTCACTTTCTCACTCATACTCTCATTGGAGAGTGGCGCACTTGTCGAGGACGAGAAGTTGCTGCTAGTAGGACTATCTCTTGTACTTAGGTTGTATCATTGCTTTGTCTATCTCTGTGGAAGTTGCGTGGTTTTTCACCTTCTTGGTTTTCCCCGGTGAAACTCTGTGTCTCTTGTGTACTTGCATTATTGTCTCCATGATTGATATGCTGTAAATATGTTGTAGATATGTTGTACATGTTATTCTCTCAGTTAAGATCCTAGATCAGATTGAAATTTCTGAAAAACTAACAATACTACCCATTTATATTTCAAGATTGGAATTCCACATTATTTTCTGTCAGCTGTGATTCAATTCAGTAAAAAATTCAGAAGATATTATTGATGCCCAGGCACAATTCTAAAGATAGCCTTAGAATGTCTCTGGGACTAATAGGGGGCTCTACACCTTTTTTAGGGATAAGGTGCTAGGGGTTTATCTTACCCCACAATTATGGTCATATATTTGGATTGAGGGGGGCGCTACAAATTTTTGATCCCATTGGAGCTTCAACGTGGGAAGGGGAATATTCAAGGATTATTCCTTTTATAAAATTTGACCCCTTTAACCCCTTTTTACATAGTTTTTGACATTTTTAGCCCCCCGAGGGACTTAAAAGGTCATACATTTTTCTAGATACATGGTAACTAACTCAAATTTTGACATCAGACTCTAAGGACATAGACACCAGCCTATGTTGGAAAATGTGATGTCATTGTTGTTGTCATTGATGTCAACTCAGAACGAGGTCTAGAATCCATGCAATTAACTGAAGATAAGAAGATAAAGGACATTACATACACATGTAAAAGCTATGTAGTTAAATGAAGATAAGAAGACAAAGGACATTACAAACACATGTAAAACCCTCTTGGATAGATAGTCATTTTCATGCCAGTTCTGGTGATATGTGGAACTACTGGTGGTTCCTCATGGTTGAGGATATATGTCCTCATGGAGTTTTAAGAAGGGGTTTTAATATTAAAAAAATAAAAAAAATAAAAGGAGGTTTTAATATTAAAAACGGGTTCTTTATATTAAAAATGAAGTGAAGTAAAAGTGGATTAAAAATAAAGTTAGGTGAAAGTGAATTAAAAATAAGTTCAGTGAATTTGAATTAAAAAAATAAAAATGGTATTTGCAAATGTGAAATAAAAAAATGAGTTAATTCATTTAAAAAGGTTTTACGTGAAAAAATTAAAGAAGTCAAAGATCATGGTTTTGGAAGCCCGTGGTATTTACTCATGGTATTTGCAAATGTGAAATAAAAATCAGTTAATTAATTAAAAAACTAAATGCTATATGGTTTCCCAAATAAAGAGTTATGATTGCCAAAATATTAATTATGTTGAAAATGTTGAAATGAAGAGTTATGTGGTTATGGAAAAATGTTAATAAAGAGGTATGACTTATGTGAAAAGTCATAATATTTCACATTCAAAATGCTTAATGAAGATTTATGTGGTTATAGAAAAATGTTAATAAAGAGGTGTGACTTATGTGAAAAGTCATAATATTTCACATTCAAAAGTTTTTGAAAAACACACACACACATATATACTTGAACATAGATTGAAATAAGTTTGTCTCATTGTGTGTGATTCAAAGAACAAAAAGTGAAGCAGTGAAGAAGTTCAATGATATTAAAATAAATCAAAGTTAGTTTGACATGAAGAGACTGACATGAGTAAGGGAGGATCTAGGGAGGATTGAAGTCCTCTGCAGGTCGGTGCCTGTTTAAATAGGTAGTTGTAGCTTCCTTCAAGTAGGTGCTTGAAAAACAAGGAATAGGTGTCTCCTTGAGTGGGTGCTCAAACGAAAGGGATTGGAGTCTCCTACAAGTGGTAGCTTGTAAATAAATTATAAATTTTATATAAGATATTTTTTGTGGTTTGGACTCACTTTGAAGTCTGAAACGTTGGGTTTAAAAAACAATAAACATGTCTCTTCCACTCCTTTGAGTTAAACATCTGTGTTCCATATTTTGTTGATCTTTAATTTGTTTGATAAATTAATAATTGAAGTGTTTTTTATTGTTGAAAAAGGTAAATACTTATTCACCCCCCACTCTCAACATTGATTAATATTCCAACAACCTAAGGCACTTGTATTATAATATACTTTGGCTTTGGATTTGTGAGCGAAAATACCAAGATAAACTCTGATCACTAGGATCTATGTTCATCTAGGTGAAAAAAACACTATAAATTTTCCATAATACAAGTGACTCACTTAGGATAGCCCTTTTACACATGTAATGGATGTTAATATTGTACAAACAACTTCATTTAACCATGACAAAGGAAGTGAAAAATGCAATTGGGCATAACACTATCTGATCTGGATGAGGAATTGAAACTTCCTTGGTTGGTTGATGTATTTTGTCTATTTAACATCTTGTACAAACTTGGTGGTAACAATTGGTTCTTACATGGGAACGTGTGCTTGATCTTTGGAAAGCGGATGAGAATTCTATAATCTCCAACCTGTGACCGATACAAATATTTCAAGTTGACAGGAAAACTTTTGTAGCACATGTTCATATAAAAGACATTAAAATGAAATACTAGTTGCATGTGTAGGAAATAACACTACCTACAAACGAAACTACTAGTTCTAAGTACATAGATGAAATGACTGAAAAGAAATGTTGAAACATAAATGTTGAAATGCAACTATTATATTTTACCTGAATTCCCCTTGGGCATTAGATGTTACCTTTGAAGAATATCTTGAGTAACTAACCATTGACTGGAAGTTGGAATTTCTAACTATCTATGTGTTTGAGGTAGAACTAATTTGGACTGTGCAAGTTATTAGTCATGTCAGGCCCTGTCCATAGACTAATGATCCTTTTAGGTTTTACTAATATTTTATTTCCATCCCATGCAAGCATAAGATCATTTTCCTCAAAAGACTTTAGACAAAGTTCTTTATCCAATATTTTACTGATCTTTGCTTGGTTTTTAAAATCTTTCCTTCTAACTTTACCCATGTCTACTAGTTTATCTATCCTAGTCCGACTCATGCTCTGATTTGTAGCACAATCCTATAATAAATGATACACTAGGAATTTGAACTATGTTGGCCACGATATCTCTGTCCCATAATGTTGGATGAGGGGAGCTAACTTAGGATTTATTTTCTTTAAATTCTGTCTAAAAAACTTCACATCTTTTTTTAGAGGGATAACCTGTTGAATGATATATCCTTTAAGTTCATCAGATGTGAAACTAGATATATCTTTATAGAGTCCCTTACTGAATTTTCCAAGTCCTTATATTCTTGCAGAGATATTTCCTTGAAAGGATCTAAAGAGTTAGCTAAGATGGCATAAATTCCAAGTTGCTCTTCTTCATACAAGGGGTTCATTCATGGGGTCCTGGAGATCTTCTACATGATATGTCAATTCATGCTCTTCATGGATGGTGACGAAATTGTTTCCACATATTGGGATAATAGCATAATATAAATCCATTTGAAGGCTACCTCCCAAACTAGTACCCACTTTTTGGATAACATTAACATGCCCCATGCATCTTGGACATGAATGACAAATACATCCATAATAACTAAGATGTTTGGATAGGCTGCCAATTTAACCTGTAAATCCTGAATCAAACCATAAAATTTTACTTCTCTTGAGTCCATGGTGCATACACTCTTGTATGGTTTGGCGGTATTTAATCTGAGTTGGTTCATGAATTTTAAAGTCGTGTCATTGGAAGAAGATCCTAAGTCTAACATGCAATTGTGAAGAATTATGTCATTAATCATTAAAGAGATGAAGAAAGGTGAATGACTTCCATTCTCCTTATCTTTGTCCATTGCTTGCAAAATAAATAGGGAGTATTCACTTATGTCTTTGTTTTTTCAACACTTTTCTCTTTGGGGCTGTCAATAAACTTTAATAACTTATCCTTTTGTGAGGGTATTTTCATTATCTCTGTAATTGGCACAAGTACCTTGACATTTTCTATCCAACCCCCCAAATCTATGTTCAAATCAGTAGTTGAAGGAACCTTTAGTTTGGGGTTATACGTGTTATGATAGGGATTTGCGGTACTTGTCTTGCCAATCCCCCTTCTCTGGTAAGTTAGTCCTTTGTATCTCATCATTTCTGAAATCTAATCTAGAGTGGGATTTTCAACATAGACCTTGGTGACATTATCAATAACCATGCTCTTTTTCTTAACTTGATCCATGTGATTTTGAGAAAGGGGGTACATTCTTCCAACTGTGTTGATGTAGTCTAGGAATCCAATGAATTTGTTTCCATTGTAATCCATGGATTCCTTGTCATTGATTTGTCTATACTTAGCGCAATTAGACTCATCGTGAAATTCATCACATGCTCTACAAAAAGGACAAGCCTTGTGCTCAACCAAATTTTTGGGATCTAGCTGAGAAGGTGGCCTTTGGTCTTGATGGGGACCTCAATTTCTTTGCCACTTGTAATTTCCTTTAGGATGGAACTTATTATGTTGTATCCTTTCCATTTGGACCATTCTATTTTGCATCTCCCTCATTTGTTGAGTGTATATTTTTTCCAAGTTTTTCATTGTCTTAGTCAAATCCATTACGAGATCACATGATAATTCATTAGTCTCGACTGCAACTGTTTTGGCCTTAGGCTTAGATCTAGATGTATTTCCTCTGATGAAACCTGGCAAGTTAAACCTTCCTAAAACTTGCATATTCTTATCTATTTTAACAATTGTAGTTTTTGCTGCCTTGAGGCCTTGAGGGTCCTTATCTCTTAACTAATAATTGATTTCTCAATTAAATGCCCCAATAAAGTGGATCAAGATGGCATCAGGAGGAGGTGAAATAGTTGCTGGAAAACTAGAGACCATGCCATTAAACCTTTTTCTTGAACTCCTCAATAGTCTAATTTTCATTCCTTTTGATGGTATTTAGGGAGGCTAATAAATGACGACTGTCCTTTCACTTTTCCCATCTTTCCACAAAGTTATCTTGTAAATCTTTCATAGTTGTGATACTTCCATGAGCCAAATCTAAGAACCAGTCTAGGGCATCTTCTTCTAAAGATAGAATACATAATTTCATGACCACATCCTCCTCATTACCACTATATTTATGCATACAAGTTGAAAAGGATTTCAAGTGAGTTCTAGTAGAAATGGCATTATTTCCTTGAAATGAAGGCAATTTATCTATCGCGTTTTCGGGCAAAGCTCGTGGATAACTAGCAGTTGCAGAGAAATCTATTGGACAATATATATCATCCATTTCAAATGAATTAGTAGAACTATTTGCAAAAATGAGATGGAGATCAGAGACAGATTCAAATCCCAATTGATCAAGAGTTATATGAGAAGAAGCCATGTTCAATCTTTTTCTAAGAATCCTTTTAGGTTCAGGAACAAGAGGGAACAAGCCTTGATTACTTCTTCTTGTAGAATACCTGTTAGGATTTAAAGTAAGCGGAGTCGCCCGATGAAAATTTTAAAGTCTAATTTAAAGCATTTATCAAACAAAGCAAAAAACTCAAGAAGAAACAAGGTTGTTAATTTTTTGGTGATACAAATATTTTATCCTCGGAAGCAGCACCAAAATGTTTCCGCCTTAACCCGCATGTGAATGTGAGAAAAATATCAACTCACTAAGAGCTTCTTTGGGGGAAATTTAACGAGTTGGGTGCAACTATCACTTCAACACTCAACTCCCTTGTTTAGGCCAAACTCCTAAATAAAGCCAAGGGAGATAGACCCTAAGAAATCTAAGAATGACCGCTTTGGAAAAAGCAACTTAGGAGTTAATGAAAACCAAGCAATTAAACTAGCAATATTCTAACAAGTAAATCAAATGCACAATCACAAGATCAAATAAATAAAGGCTTACAACATGTATATAATAAAGATCAATGCTTCATCCATTTGGGAAAAGGAGATATGTTTGGAAAACTTGAAATAAATTGCAAGCTAAACTATGAGTTAATTTACCGGTAGAAGAGGAAAGTTATCTAATTACTAGAAAGGAGAAGCCTAGTCAAATTGTGAACTCACTGGAGAAAGGATTGACTTGCTTGTTAAATGGAGGAATACAAGAGAAAAATGAGTCTTCGAATTGTGAGCCTTCTTGATGCAGTGATATGTTTGTTATTAGTGGATTATCAAGGGAGAGGGGAGTTTTCAATATACACAAGGTACATGGAATCGAGTTTGGGCTCATTGATGTCAAATGTGGTATTACACAAAGAGGAGTACTAGATCATAGTCATTGGGGATGTCCAATACAGTACACCAAATGAGGGTGTAGACCGACGAGTCTCAATTAACGATCACTACCTAATATGGTCCCTCAACTATTGAATTTTTCCATGAAGTGACAATCCTTTGTGGATCTTTATATGATGCCAGAATGCATCTATAGGGAAGATTAATTTTAAGTTAAGTTAATTTGAAGTGTTTAGAATGTTACTTTGATAGAGTTAATCACAATATTACAACTTGCATGAATAAAATAAGTATAGTATACTAGAATGTAATGGGGTTTTTTATCCAACTTAAAATAGATATGGTGTAATTGCTACTCAAAGCAAAATAAAACAAAACTTAAAAGTACATTAGTATGATGCTTAGGTTAATAGGTGAACTGGTGCATGTATGCAATGGACAAATGCAAAATTGACATGGAAAGAAAAGGGGGGCAGCAAAAAAATTAGTGATTAAAATCACTAAGTTTGACTAAGCTGGTAGTCCCTTTTGAGGCTACCTTAGATGCCTATTGCTAATCCTTATGGTTAGTAGTCAATTTTTTACAAAGTTGATTATACTATTGCCTTTGAGGGTTGTGTGTTCACTATCCAAAAATCAGCAAACAAAAAAATTGGGACAATGATAGAAAATGTGAGAGAAAATCCCCCTTTGTCACTTTGGATGATGGCTTTCACTTGTAGAATCAAAACAAAACTAAGACCAATTGTTAGGGGGGTTAGTATGGCGAATAAACAAGGATCTAAGTGAAGTTTCGTTTTTGTCCAAGATCTGTCCAGACAATGGGTATCGTGCTCAAGTGCTCAAAATGTCAAAAATAACGTTGCCCACTCATAAAATAAGCATGCATCTAAGCGCTAAATGGTATGCTTTCACATGGATGCACTTAGAAACATGAAATGAACAAGATTTGGCTAAAATCTTGAACATTAATCTACTAGATCTTTATGCATATAAAACTAGATCTTAAAATATGAGTTCTTAGGTTATGGATCTAAGAATTCACATACATGTAAGAATCAAGAATCCGAGAATATTATTTTTTTATAAAAAAGAAAGTTGCAAGAAAGAACAAGAGCAGAGTGCCCCTTTCCAAATGGGAAATGGAGCCATATAGAACTAGACATGAGGGCTTTTGCTTCCATGAGAAAGGTCACTAAGATGGGGAGGTTGAAATCAACAAACCACGACATGCTTGATGAGTTAAAGAGAGTAGTGTAGAATAGTGAAGGAAAAGATGAGTCTCTCATTTCTTGGTTTCTCAGGTGTATCATACAAAAAAGAGATTAGAGCTGCAAAATCCAGACAAACTTAAAGTGCACACAAATAATTCTCTTTAAAGAAAAATAATAATGAAACTAAAGTAGAAATTAACTAACAATCACCTTCGTCCAATGAGACAACAATGTCTTTCCTATGGCCCAACAATACAAAAAATTACAAAGAAAACATACACTATAACCTCCAACTTATGAGCTTGAGAAGCATAACATCATTTCACACAATGAGAGACTATTCCACTTGACCTCCGAAGTCTTTATTCTTTATTATCACAAAGCTTAAAGCGGTATTACGATCATTCTTTAAGCAATCAACACAAATGAGAGAGGAAGAGCCTCTTTAAATAGGAAAATGCAAAACTAGGAGCTTCTCCATGCATGGGAAGAGAAAGTGCCACCTCTGGAGGAGATCCCAAGGCAAATAAAGAGGAATGCACCACATGAGGGAGTTACCTCCAATACTCCAAGAGTGCACCACCTATGGAGCTAATCCCAAAGTTAGAATGTGCCACATGTGGAACGAGAATCTCATGCTAGGATAGGTGCCACATTTAGGAGGAGAAACAAATGCTAGCAAAGGAAGTCAATGCCATGACTTGGAGATGACTCATGCGTTAGGTGAGGGCACCACCTTAATCCCTTGGATGAGGGAAAACACTTGAATGAAGGTGGGTGCTACACCTTTTTAAGGGAGGAGAAGCTAGGGGCTTAGCTTAGCCCATAATTATGGTCATATCTTTTGAATGAGGGGGGTGCTATAGCATTTTGAGCCCACTTGAGCTTCAACATGAGAAGGGGCGTATGTTAGGAATATTTCCTTTTTAATATTTGACCCCTTAACCCCTTTTTACATAGTTTTTGACAATTTTACCCTCCAAGGGACATAAAAGGCCATGCATTTTGCTAGGGACATGGTAACTGACTCAAACTTTGACATTAGGCTTTAAGGACTTAGACACCATCCTGAGGCACTTATATTATAACATACTTTGGCTTTGGAGGTGTGAATAAATAAACCAAGATAAACTCTGATCACTAGGATCTAGGTGGAAAAAACACTTCAAAGTTGCCATAATATGAGTGACTCACTCGGGCTAGCCCTTTTACAAATGTAATGGATGTCAAGATTTTACAAACAACTTCCTTTGACCATGACAAAGGAAGTGCAAAATTCAATTGGGCAGAAGATTGCTTAATCTAAATGAGGACATGAAAGGTCCCTAGCTGGATGATCTCTTCTGTCTGTTCAACATCCTGTGCAAACTAGGTGGTAGCATTAACCAATTTAGAAAAGTTCATAAAAGTTATGTAAAAACCATAAAAAAAGAGGTATAGAAGATGTCACAAACCATCCATGTCTAAAACACGATGAATAGAAAAAAAAGAATTTCACTATTCATAAATAGTTAAGCTTTTAGTGAGACTTCGTATATTGTTGATGAACTTTATGTTATGTGTAAATATAATGATCGCATTGATACTCGACTTGGGATGGTTGGTTCATAATACCAAGCTTAATCAGGAAAACCAGAGGCAAAGGAAATCAAGCAAACTTCTTATTTTTAATGAAGTGCACGTATACTATACAATTATGAGGTTCCAGAAATTCCAAACTATAAACAATAAACATGACATGTGTATTTCCATCGCTTAACATATCTGATGAGAAAAGCATATGTAATCAACTAAAAATTGTTATCCTACTATATATGGCCAAACCTACCGCACACACTTCAAACAGACAAACAACTGACTATAGATATTTAGATTTCATCTTGGATAAACACCCATATAACATCAGGTTTTAGGAAATAGGAACAAAGAAAACTTAATATTTTGTTGTTTCATGAAATCAGTAGTACTATTTCCCAAGTAAATTTGTAAAACCTGGCATGATACAAGCACACAGTGAAATAAAACCAAGAGAGAGAACTATCAACTGTAAACACATAATTTGGTATATAGTACAAACTGGTCCAGAATTGGACACTAGGATAAGGATGTTCAGAGGATAAAGTAATCTATGAGGCTAAGTCACAAGATTCGGCGAATTTGAACCTTGAGGTTCGAATTTTGCCAAATCTCAAGCTGGGTCGAATTTGAAGGCAAATTTAATAAAAAAATTCAGTTGGTTTCTTAACCTTAACCTTAGTCCTAACACACCACGGTCTACCTACCTCAATCTCGACTCCCAACCTGCTAGCGAAGTTTTTCCTCTCTCCTTGCCACCGCTTAGCAAAGAAACCCTCATGCTAGTGCTTAGAGCTCATGACTCCATGAGTTTCGATCTCAGTGTTCATGAATCACTGCTACTACTCACAATCACCAACTCACCATTTGAGTTACAAACTACAATCATAGACCCGTGATTTTGTTGTGTCATCGTTGAAGACTGAAGTTAATCGCTATCGAGATTAAATTTACCTAAGCAAATGAGTTGAAAATTGAAACAAACCCCTAGTCATGCGTTTCTAGTTCCACTAGTAAATTGTTGAAGTAAATTTTTATTATTTTGTACTATATTTGGAATAAATTATTGAATTAATTTTTTATTATATTTTGAGTAAATTGTTGAATTAAATTTTTATAATTTTGTAATATATATATATATATATTCGAATCTAAAGACGAATCTCATCGAGAAATTCGAATTCGAATCGAATCAAATGGTTGTTGAACTCGAATTCGAACCATGTGACATAGCTCTGGGTATAAACAATCTAATTTTCTTGGCATGGCAATCCTCACTTAAGAATGCTATTAATACAAGAGGGTTAAGAATTCAATTTCCTATGTGTCCATTTTGCACAAGTGTCAGCATGGGTCAATCTACCTTGACTCGTTTTTATAGTTTATACACGTTCATATTACCCCTTCTTACTGCTGTATTTATGCCTATCTCGGTGGGAAACGAATGGTGGACTCGCACAGTAGGCCTGATTGATGGCAATGTCCTGACAACAATGACATCAACCGATTAAGCTAACTCTAAGGGCTCATCTCCTCTCTGCTTATCCATCCTATGTATTATTTAATTACTTTCTGGAATTTCCACTTGCCTGCAAATGTATCTACTCATAAATTTTCCAAATGGAATAACAAAAATTTTCTACTTGCTGAAGATAAATTACTAACTCTACTTATATCATAAAGCTTTTGCAGTGCTGCAAAGGGCATGCATCCCTATGTAATATTCAGTTTCATTACTACCCAATGATTAATAGAGTTTCCTCCACTGTAAATACATCAACACAAGTCCTTTCTACAAAGGGTGAGAAACCTAAAAGGAAATGAATGGATACAGCATTATCCAGCCTTCATTCCAAACACACTTCACTTTCTACAACTCAAGAATCAGTTAGTAACCAATACGAGACCACTGTCATAGTAAAGTTTATCGCGGGCGTCCTTGCATAAGCTTTGAATCAATTTCCATATTCTCTGCCAAGAAATACCACCCCTTTCAAACTACTAATAAAGACAGTTCAACAGTTCAGTATGTGACACACAATCTTTTCCCCTGCCTTTTCCCAAAATGAGAAAAGGCAGCTCACTAGACTCTACAGTCAAGGAAATTACCATCATTGGAAACAGTGTCCATAAAAAGAGTAAATATGATTACAATGGGGTTGTGACCCCTTGCAGAAATTTCTTGGAGCACCTTGTCAATAAGGCATTGAAATGTAACAACAATAGCGTGGCAGCTCTTCTGTCATTTCTCAGAACAGCTCAGAGTACATATCCAGCTCCCGCAACAGGCATAGTTTTGCCAAGGCTACTGTTTAGTGCCTAATATATCAGAATGTAGGTATCAAACCTTTTTTAAGATATCATGCAATAGTATCTTGGCCTCTGCCGGCACACCTTCCTTGCATAGTCCATCCACGAGGGTGGTATATATAATATTATTAGGGACTTGACCACTATCATTCATCTGTTGAAATAACTTTATTGCCTCCTTATGTTTACCCACTTGGCAGAGTCCACCCACCAATATGTTGTATGTGACAACATTAGGGCTTAAACCCTGTTCTTGCATCTCATGGAAGATCTGCTGAGCTGCCCCTATCCTGCGAAGTTTGCAGAGTCCACCTATAAATGTATTATAGGTAACTAGGTCAGGCCTGCAACCCTTCTCCAACATGTCTTGAAGGAGCTCCCTGGCTTTTTCCAGATTACCCACCTTGAAAAACCCATTTATAAGTGTATTGTATGTGATTTCATTAGGCTGATGGCCTGTTTGTACCATAATATCTAACAGACCAAGAGCTTGTTGAAGCTTACCTTCTTTGCAGAGACCATCAATAAAAGCATTGTATGTGATTACATTGGGAGTATATCCCTTATCCATCATCTCATGAAGCATTTCAGTGGCCTCTTGCAATTGTCCTTCCTTGCAGAGTCCACCTATTAATGCAGTATAGGTAATTCGGTCAGGTCTGCAACCTTTTTCCAACATGCCTTGAAGGAGCTCTCTGGCCTTCTCCAGATTACCCACCTTGCAATACCCGTTTATAAGTGTATTATATGTGACTTCATTAGGCTGATGGCCTGTTTGCACCATAACATCTAAAAGCCCGAGAGCTTGTTGAAGTTCGCCTTCTTTGCAGAGACCATCAATGAAAGCATTGTATGTTATAACATTGGGAGAATAGCCCTTATCAAACATTTCATTAAGCATTTTGTTGGCCTCTTGCAATTGTCCTTCTTTGCAGAGTCCATCTATTAATGCAGTATAGGTAACTACGTCAGCTCTGCAACCTTTCTCCAACATCTTCTGAAGGAGCTCCCTGGCCTTTTCGAGATTACCCACCTTGCAAAACCCATTTATAAGTGTATTGTATGTAATTTCATTAGGCTGATGGCCTGTTTGCACCATAACATCTAAAAGCCCGAGAGCTTGTTGAAGCTTGCCTTCTTTGCAGAGACCATCAATAAAAGCATTGTATGTGATCAGATTTGGAGTATAACCTTCATCCAACATCTCATTGAGCATTTTGGTGGCCTCATGCAATTGTCCTTCCTTGCAGAGTCCATCTATCAATGTAGTGTAGGTAACTACGTCAGGCCTGCAACCTTTTTCCAACATCTTCTGAAGGAGCTTTCTGGCTTTCTCCAGATTGCCCACCTTGCAAAACCCATTTATAAGTACACTGTATATGATTTCATTAGGCTGATAGCCTGTTTGCACCATAACATCTAACAGCTGGAGAGCTTGTTGAGGCTTGCCCTCTTTGCAGAGGGCATCGATAAAAGTACTCCATGTGATCACATTTGGAGTGTAGCCCTTATTCAGCATCTCCTGAAGCATCATGGTGGCCTCGTGCAATCGCCCTTCCTTGCAGAGACTATCAATAAACACATTGAACGTGACAATATCAGGACATATGTTTTTGTTGGGCATTTCATAGAAGAGCTTTCTAGCCTCCTCCAACTTGCCGTCCTTGCAAAGACCGTCAATCAGAGTATTGTATGTAATGACATTGGGATTATAACCATTTTTTAACATCTGATAGAGTAGTTTCTTCGCTTCTTGGAGCTTACCTTCTTTGCATAGTCCATCCATGAGGGTGCTAAACGTGACTGTGTTAGGTTCATTGCCTTTCTGTAACATAACAGCCATCAACCCAAATGCCTCGTGGATTTTCCCTGCCTTGCAGAGCCCATTTATTAGTATATTATATGTAACATCATTAGGAACTTGCTCTTTGCCCACCATTTGATTGAAAAGGTTGATAGCGTCCTGTATTCTGCCCTCCCTGCAAAGCCCTTTTATGAGGGTATTGAAAGTAAAGACATCTGGAACATACCCATGCTCTTCCATTTCATTAAACACCTTGAATGCATAATCCATTCTACCTGTTTGACAGTGGCAATTGATAATAATGTTTAAAATTGGGAGATCTGGAACAATACCTGCTTCGATCATAAGTCTGTAAACGGAGAATGCTAGTTCATGTCGATTCCCCCGGGCTAGGTTACTTAACAGAATAGCGCAGGTTGTAAGAGACGGGATGGATTTTGCTGAAAGAAGCATCTGGTTGAAGGTCTCCACTGCCTCTGTAAGCCTGTTGGTATAACACAATCTTCTAATGCGCTTCTCTGCATTGCCATGGGGAGTGTGGGAGGAGTGGGTAGCGCTAGAGTATGGGAGGCTTTTAACAGGGAAAATGGTATGGCTGGTACGCTTATGGTTGTTGCTGTTTGAAGAACAATGAGGGGTTTGAGGAATAATAGCAAGTGAAATATTCGATATGGAAAGCATCGTAAGCAGATTCAGATGGAGATCGAGTATGTATGCAATAGCCACACCTTAACACTACAAACCTGTTGCTGTGTTATCTTTATCTCCTGTTCTACGATCTCAGTATTGCTGTGTTATCTCTATCTTCTGATCACTGAATCATTCGGTGGTGTGTTCTGCCCAAGAAAACGGCCGTCCATAGAAAGATGTTCGTCACCACAAATATTTCTTCTTTCTTCACCTTCAGACAGATATATCTCCGGATTCACAAAAACAGTGTAGACCAGTCTTATCTTATCATGGATTTGTGGGACAGCGTGGACAAGTCTCATCTTATCATGGACTTTTGCATATAATTTATTTGAAGGGATATAAAAGGTTATTGTGAGGCTTTTTAACACTGCAAAACAGATAAAAGTAGAATTTACCCCTGAGAAAGGATTTGATTTATCTAGTTCATTGATTGAATTGTAATTAAGATGGATGTAGATTATTTTTTTTATATTATTTGTATGAAGAGACGAGAGATGTTTCTTCTATCTCCTCATATTTAAATATATATAAATATTTAATAGGAATAAATTAGAATTTGAAATAATATATGAAATTTTATAAAAGAGATCAATGTCATTGTCATTGTAGGTATGGATTCGGAATTTAATTAATCATTCTTGTGAGCTATATATTGATTTTATGGTATTAGAGCATGTCAATGTCAAAGGAACTATTGTGAAGCTTATAGTAGCTATATATTGATTTTATGGTATTAGAGCATGTCAATGTCAAAGGAATTATTGTGAAGCTTATAGTATGTGTGTCCATTTCAAGTGTGAAAGGAACTTTTAAGAAAAAAAACTAGACCACCATGGGGGAATCTATGGATGAGAAGAGTAGATCCCTTTGATATGAACATTGGATTGTTTTTTAAGACAATTTCAAGCCAAATCATCTGCCAATTTGTGTGCCAAGTCAAAAGAGTTTAGATCTTCAAATAGAGTACTTCGTGGGATCAAATGGAGTGTTCAAATATTTTATGTCATTCCATGACAAGAATTGAGGTAGGTTGTTTTTGCTAATATTGCTAGCAAATCACTTCACATCGATGGTGTAGTTGAGATATTGATTTTGGAAGTAGTATTGTTAGAAAATCATTTCACATCGATGGTGCATTTGACATATTGATTTTGGAAGTACTAGTAAGAGCAACAAAGAACATCAACCCACCACTTACATAAAAGTCTTACAAAGGTATGTATATTAGTCCATAAAAAAGGTATTTCTTTTTGTTCAACATTAGGAAAATGTTTTATTAGGCATAAGTTTTATTAGGTGGAATTTTTGAAAACTGGAAACTCATCTAGAAAAATTTAATGACATATCCTTTTTTGGATTATCTGTGTAGAGTAAGTTGTTAATCTATGACCCATCCATGAGTATTAGTCGCGATTGATCTATTTTTCATAATTTTGAAGATTTCACTGGGTACTCATTGCATTGAGAAATGCTTACATGGGTGGAGAAATGCGATTGAAACAATCGAAATGAATCGCATGGCATCAATCATCACCTTCAAGGCTTGCCTCAATTTTCACACATGGAAGGTGAAAAGTCAAATGCAAATGATGAATAAAAAATTATGAGGTATAGTGAAAGGCACGAAATCAAAGCTTACAAATGCTAAACATTTGATTGAAAGGCAAAGAAAATATGATAAAGTGAAATCCATTATTGGTCTTGCACTTTCATATTTAGAATTACATCATGTTGATATGGAGAATTCATCTCAAGAAATTTGGGATGAGTTGAGTAAGTTGTTTCGTGCAAAAGCGGTAAATGAAAATTTTTCATTGAAGTTACAATTATTTACATTTTTTTTTTTTGTTGAAACTACTAAGTACAACCATATAAATAATTTGAAATCGTTTATACAATAGTTGAAAAAGGTTGGAGCAAAGGCAAAATATGAGGATGCAATAGCCCTTTTATTAAATAGTTTGCCTTCAACTTTTAATGAACAGTTGTTTTTATGTTAAGTCAAATGTGTTTATAGAGCTTAGATGATATGATATCAACGCTTTAGTTGAAGAAAAGGGGAAAGCATATTCAAAATGAGATTCTCATATAGAGTTAACACTATACTCAAAGTAAAGGATGGGATAGAGAATGGTAGGTAAAAGTGAGATTGAGTGTTACTAATATAGAAATATTTATAGTTCATAGAATAATTAATTGAAAAACGCATGCCCATGATCTTCTCAAAGGGAAGCTAAAAGAATCAACAAATATAGCCATTATTGAAGATGCACCAAACATTGATGATGGTGAGGACCTTTCCAGAGAATTCACGTTTTAAAGAAGTCCACACTTTGAAGACCATGAGGGATGTAGTGGAAGATAGATAGTTGTTCAATAGTATGAGATTCTTATGGATTAAAGAAATCTCACCTGATTGGGGTTATGTGTTGTCCAATAATCCAGGGTAGATTTGGGGATCTGGGAGTTCAACATCAAACCTTTACAAGGGTGATGAGACACTTCATGTGCCAATGGTGTCCAATGATACATGGAACTCAAATTATAGCTAGGAGACTACACATTTAGGAGGAAGGAGGAGCATCTTGAAGGATTGTGATTGATCCAAGCATTATCTTATTGAGACAAATTTGAGTCCCTTGAGTGTACATTTATGCCCCTCCTTAGTGAAACTCATGTATAATTCCTTGAAATCCTTGGTATCTGCACTCAATGTTTGTAACCATTTTATTGTGAGAACTACATCACAACGACCCATTACAATAATGAACATGTGGGATTTGAGTTGATAGTCCTCCATTTGAAGTTCCACAACCTCACACTTGCCACCGCATTTCATCATACCTCCATCAGCTATCATAATTTGAAAAGTATTCATTGCATGGATGTAACAATGGGTTTCTTTTGCATCTTGTCAACGAATAAAATTGTGGGTATTATTGTTATTAGTTAAAACAATCACTTTATATGCTTTATGTAGCCAATCGAATTTATAGTCTATGGAGTTGAAATTTTTTATAAAGCATGGAGGGAAATTTGAGGTTCCTGAAAAGGAGGCTATAGGGTAGGTCCTTCTTGAGAAGGATGTGTATTTTCTGCTAAATCCATCTTGGTAGTGATTTTAGTTGAAATTTCTTTAGGTTGGTTTGAGTGTCGGGGCACATTAATTTGAAATAATTTATATTGTTTACATTTAGTCATGTTATCACCAATCTTGTAGTTGCCCCTACAGATGGATCCCAGGTGGATGGTAGAGGGGACAAGAAACTAAAGTGGTGAACCAAGAGAGCCTTAGTTCCCAAGAGGATGGTTGTCACGCCAACCAAGGCACTCTTTGCTTTAGTTATCAAAGCCAAGATAGTAAGGGGGAGACCCAGGTCTACTCCCAATAAGAGAGATCAAATCAATCTAATGAAATACGTAGGGTGACAGGTATGGAACCCTAGAATTGAGGAATTAGGACCATTGTGGAGGATTAGGAAAGGTATGATGTGATAAGGAAAGATGACACACAATGATTCAAGGATTCACTAGTACATATGGTCAAAATTGCCACGATTTTTCGTTGTAATTGCAACGATTTGGGTTTCGTTTTTTCGTGGCTACCGTTTCGTGGATATAGGGACGAAGATTCACAGTCGTGGCAATAGAAACGCTCCCCAGTTGCCACGTGTCACCTATACAACAGTTCTCAGATCTTCGAAATTTGAAACCACCCACGAAGTTTCGCCGCTATATCGACGCACATCTTTTATAAGTTTCCACGCAGATGCCAAACCTGCCACGAAAGTGCGTCGCCGTATACACGAATCGATTCACTAACTTTCGTGGCAAGTTCAAAATCTGCGTGGAAACATTTTCTATAGTTCCACGAATGTTCATCACAGTATCCACGAATCGATTCACTAACTTTCGTGGCAGGTTCAGCATCTGCGTGGAAACATTTTCTATAGTTCCACGAATGTTCGTCTCAGTATCCATGCATCGATTCACTAACTTTCGTGGCAGGTTCAGCATCAGGGTCGAAATATTTTCTATAGCCTACCCGAATGTTCGTCGATATATCGACAATACCTGGAAGTGTTAAAAAAAAATAAAGCAGACTAAGTGGCAATCCATTTAAAGGATAATAGAAGTAAGTTTCTCAAAGGACCTTCAACGTGGAATTCCACATGACTCGCCACTCTCATAATCACTCTCAAAGTTGCTTAACGAGAAATGAGATATCTGAATAGTAAAACAATAATTATACAATGCTCAGGATTCGAATACACTAGGTGTGATTCGAATTAGCCTGCATGGATAGATCCAAAATCAGTGGAGTGTCATCAAAGCACAACTAGAAGTCTATCTTATCAACAGTGGATTCAACACTAGGTGTGATTCGAATTAGCCTACATGGATAGATCCAAAATCAATGGAGTGTCATCAAAGCACAACTAGAAGTCTATCTTATCAACAGTGGAGTCATCAATGCACAAGTAACTGTCAACCATCAGTCAAACTGAGTCTAACTGAGTGTGGCAGGTGTAACTGGCACATGGAGGCACTAATTGAATGAAGGAGGCTCAGTGGAGGGCGCATGAGGAGCTATCTGGAGTTAGAATGGGCAGACTAGTCTCATCGGAGGTCCATCGGAGTGATACAGTCAGTTCAGAGTCAGTCTATCCTTAAATCAAGGAGAGAACTAAGGATAAATCAACTAACTGAAGTGCAACTAGAGTGGTAGGTGAGAAAATGTGCCCTTCTTAAGTGGTGGGTGAGAAGTGGGCACCTCCCTGTCTAGGAGGGCTAAAACGGATCTGAGAGAAGCTCCCGGGGCTAGCTAACTGAGGGCTAGGTTCTGGGACTGATGACTGGGATGCATGCAGAAATGTATGCAAGACTGATAATGAAAATAACTGAAATGTTGGTAGGACTAGGATGGAGTATAGGAATATCCTAACACCCCCCCTTAATCCATCCTGGGCCCTGGTAACTAGGACCAAAGGTCACCCATACAATCAAAATAAATGATAGAAATATAAAGAATTGTCCATAAACCGAGGAAATGGTGAAAAACTCATGGGAAAAATACCCCCCCTCAAAAGAGTAGTAAAATAACTCAAAGAACCATCATACTAAGCAGAAAAGAAAGAAGCTTTCATCAGTGAAAACTTTTGCAAAAAACTTGGTAAGTTGTTCCTTTGTAGGATGCCAAAGAAGGTGCTAGATCTGGATCTGGTCTTCTGATGTGCCTCCCACTATGTAGAGGATGTATTGGACGAAGCAAGTCTTTCAGGAATTCTTTCTGTAACTGGAACGAATGGATCATGATGAATCTTCCCAAGGGATGGAAGAGTGAACCCCACCATCATGCTGCATCTATCATGGAGAGGTAGATGGCATAATGCAAGGTTGGCATGGTGCTGAAATCTGGTAGTTTTGTGAGCAGATGGATCCTCAACTGTGTTCTCAGTAGCTGCAAGGACTGTGTGAGCCCGTGTTGGCCTTGTCTCTGGATTGAGAACATGTGTTGGTTCTGGATCTGAATCTGAATGTTCTTGAACTTTGATCTCAACATCAAGATCTTCATCTTCATAAGAAGAAGAGTCACTTGAATCTTCATCAGATTCTGAAGGAGTAGGAAGAGAGAAGGGAAGAAAATCAGAGAAATCATATGCCTTGGAGGCATGATTTCCAAACCCTTTCGCTATAGTCTTCCTAGAAGAGATTTATGTAATCTCAATTGTGTCAGGACCAAAAGTCACCTTCTTAGGTGATCCGATGTGAGTCATCTGATATACAGACAACAAATTTGCGGTCAAGGAGGGAACGAATAGAACATTCTTGAACTTGTCATGCTCCATATGTATTGTACCCGATCCTTTGGTAGAGATCTGAGAGTTGTATCCCATGTGAATAGTAGGCCCATCTTTGAGATCTAAACAAGAAAATGATTCTTCAGAGGCAACCATGTGGTTGGAGGCTCCAGAATCTATGAGAAGGGCCTTTGATTTTGAAAAACTAGCCATCAATGCATGGCAATCCTCATGACCATCAGATCCACTTCCAGAATGAGACATCTTTGCATCTTTTGGAATAGCAATTTTGTTCTGTTCAAGAAGCTTGGTTAGTAGGTCTATTTTCTTGTGCATGCAAGCTTTCTCAGGATGGTTTCCTCTCTTGCAGTAGGGACATGTAGATCTCTTATGTTTGTCCTTCTTGGAGCTGGAGGCTCCTTTTGATGGACTTGACTTATCATTCAGCTTGGATTTAGATGGCTTCTTATCCTTGTATTTTTGCCTCCCTTTCACATTCGTCCCACTTGCTTCTCCAACTAGAAGAGCTTGATCTTTGGAGGCCTTGATGGTACCCATTTGAATCAATTTGTCCTCTTCTTGAATGAGAGCTTCAATGAAGACTTATAAGGTTGGAAACTTCCATCCAGGGATTGACATTCGTCCAGAATGGAAGATAGATACAAAGACTGAAAACTGAGATCCTAGTTTGCTCATAATGGAGAGCACCAATTGTTCATCAGTTTTAGTGATGCCACAATGCTTGCATTGCAAAACCAAGCTCTTAAATTTTGAGAAGAATTCTTGAATGCTCTCAAAATTGCTAAGTTGTAGGGTGACCAATTCATTTTCGAGAATGTGGCCTCTTAGCCCATCTTGTTTTCCAAAAAGACTCTCTAATTTTGTCCATAACTCATTTGGAGACTTCAATCCTTCAACATGAAACAATAGATCTTTAGACATATGAAGGCATATGTAACCAAAGTCTTCATCCATTTTATTTAGATGCTTGGTTTTCTCCACATCTGCATGTGGTATGGGATCTTTTTCAAATACCATGTCTATTCCACAAGTGTAATTTCATCTCACTCTTCCAATCAAAGTAATTGAAGGGAGTGAGGATCATAAGAGAGGAAGGAGCATTCGAATTGCTCATGTTGACTGCTGGAACGAGTGCAAAGTGAAACTGCTGCTACTGCTGGAACTTCGAAATACCTACAAAAAACTCTCAAGACAAGAGGTAGAATATACTCTCAAATGGCTCTGATACCATGAGAAAATGCTCACAGTAGATCCAAGAGATGATGTAAACCTCACAGTGAAAAAATTTAGGAATAATAGAAGAAGAATAGAGCAGTAGAACATAGATCCAAAGGAGCTCAGATAGAGGCAGAATAATTACACATATTACATTAATCTGAATAGTAAAACAGTAATTATAAAATGCTCAGGATTCGAATTAGCCTACATGGATAGATCCAAAATCAGTGGAGTGTCATCAAAGCACAACTAGAAGTCTATCTCATCATCGGTGGAGTCATCAATGCACAAGTAACTGTCAACCATTAGTCAAACTGAGTCAAACTAAGTGTGGTAGGTGTAACTGGTACATGGAGGCACTAACTGAATGAAGGAGGCTCAGTGGAGGGCGCATGAGGAGCTACCTGGAGTCGGAATGGGTAGTCTAGTCTCATCAGAGTGATATAGTCAGTTTATCCTTAAATCAAGGAGAGAACTAAGGATAACTCAACTAACTAAAGTACAACTGGAGTGGTATGTGAGAAAAGGTGCCCTTCTCAAGTGGTGGGTGAGAAGTGGGCACCTCCCTGTCTAGGAGGGCTAAAACTGATCTGAGAGAAGCTCCCGGGGCTAGCTAACTGAGGGCTAGGTGCTGGGACTGATGACTGGGATGCATGCAAGACTGATAATGAAAATAACTGAAATGATGGTAGGACTAGGATGGAGTATAGGAATATCCTAATAGGTTCAACCAAGTTCAAAACCATTACCAACAAGAATTTTCCTCCCCTTGTTTTTCAATGTGGTGTATTTTCTATTAGGAGAATAGAAATGACGTCAATTTTTATTTCTATGTAAATTGGCATCAAAGACCTGCATATGTTGATATTTTTTTCAACACATATCATTGTCCAATTGCCTCTTATGGAATTTCAACCTTTTTCAAAACCATAGAAACTGCCACTCAATGGGCATCAATATGGAGCTGAATGTAATACCCCAATTTTGACCTTTATGAAATATTGGCTATTAATGTAAATATTGTATACATGCGAGGTATGTTTTCCTAGCGTGGAGCTCAAAGGGAAGGCCCCGCTAGTGTATGTTCGGATTTTATTTAAAATGGACAAGTATTTGATATTTTATTACCCATGTGCTATTAAGCCATGGAATATTGTAAATGATGTAAATATTTGATATTTTAATAAAATACCAAAGCTGGCTATGAAAGCAACGAATGAGAAGGGGCCATGTGTATCCACTAAGAAGTGGTGAGGGGGTTGTGGGGATGAACCATATGCTACAAAATGTCATTGTGAGAACCCATTTGACTTTCCTTGCTGGCATTTATTTCTGTTGTAAGGAGGTTGTTGAAGAATTCAATCCATGGATTCAATGGAGCATGGACAGCCTAGAAATTCGTATGGCAGAGTATGAGATCTGTTTTCTTGTACCACAAGCCACTCTACCTCATGGGAATGGATTTTTCCTCATTCCCATTCCATTGTGGAACAACCCAGCATCAGTTTTCATCCACTACGAATTCCCAGCAGTGAGAAAAACAAAAAATCGTAACTTTGCAAGAACCCACGTTTTGAAGAGCCATAAACACCCAGAATTGGTATTTGACAATGAAATCCAATGGGAAATCCATAGATATGAAACTTGGGGCGCATTTGAGAGTATTAGATACCCCGAAATCCATTGGAAAACCCAGTTTTTTTACAGCTCAGAAATCAAGTGATGGGATTGAGTTATTGGATGACAGAATTGTGAGAAATCTAAGTGTGAATGACTGAGTAGAGGTTCGGTTTGCTTGATAATCCTAGTGAAGGCTAGAATCTCAATGAATTAGCAGCTGGACCTTTCTATGCTCATCCTGAAGAGCACTGGAGGGAAGGGACACCTGAGGGACTATGTAGTAGAGAAGGGGACCTTCTTTGTGTTGGATGTGGTAGGTAATGTGGGTGCCTTGATTGTTGAATTATCTTAAGATGCCTATAGCTCTATGGATGTGCTCACTAGCTTAGCATTGCCATCACTTGTCTTTTCTATGCTTTATAAACCCAATTGTGTATTGGCTTAGCATAGCTATTGAGTGAAACCATGACTGCGAGTGAGCTTGTTTAGTTCTTCCTTAGTGGATACACAACCCAGCTCGAGGGTGATCTCTCGGCTGAAAGAATACAGGCTGGACAGAGATCTATTGTTGGGTGGAACGTTGCTCTCACATAGCCAATTGTTGGATAGCTTCATATCAAAGATAAGTGTTCTTTGTATTTTAAATTATATACATTTTGTGTTTTGTAATGTGTTAATTCGAAATAGTAATTATTCATGTTAATGGAATTGATATGAAGCTTGTGCATAGCATTGGAATGGAATTGAATCCCTGGGTGTTGAATCATCCTCTGCTCGTGATAGATGTGTTGAAGCATTATTGTTTGTGTGTGTGCAATTGTGTTTTAATTTCGTTGTGTTTATATTGAGTATAAGTTTGCACACATAAGTTTTTATTTATTCAAGAATTTCTTAGTATTGTATGGGCTGAGATTTCCAAATAAGCCCGATAAGATTGGTCATGTTTCCTTCCTTGCTCTGGATTGATGGAAGGGGATGTGACAGAGTGGTATCAGATCCCATGTTGCAGAACTAGGGCTGCTTGGGCCAACTCTGAGTTACAGGCAAGTAACAGAATGTTGTAACATGGTATTGGTGAAGTTGGGGCGTCACTTTAGAATGGAAAAATGGCAGGATCAGAGTTATTAGATGGGGTAGAGGACCACATAGGTGCATAGAGCTCTGCAATATCTTTCCAATGGTACCAAACTCGTCCCATTTGGTTAAGGGACGAAGGAGAAATGAACCTCGCAAGTTGCAGGGCCGGAGGTGTTCCACGACTTCAGATTTTGGGTTTCGGGTTTCAGGAATGCAAAATTTCGAAAGTTGCGTCTTGTATTTCTGAAATTCCAAAGCTGCAATTTCAGGTTTCAGGTTTCGGGTTGCAGGTTGCGAGATGGTTACATTTTCGTGACCGCGACTTGACTTTCCGAACCCGCAATTTCGGGTTTCGGGTTGCAGGATGGTTACATTTCTGTGACCGCGACTTGACTTTTCGCACTCGCAATTTCGGGTTGCGGGATGAGAGTTGCGGGGTGGCAAAAAAAAAAAATGAGTATAGAGCCCAAAAATTGATTTTTGTATTACAGGAGCCTGCAGAATCGGCTTTGGATGAGTTCAGTGGTGTTCTGAGGCCATTGACGAAGGCCATGGAAGGTCCAGTGAGGATCCTGAGCTCATTATGCTCAAATTGGACATAAATTTGAGATTAATGGCTTTTATAAATCAATGTCTCGACGCTCGACATAATATCGTATTAAGCTGAAATTGATATGGAGCAGTCATGGAGCAGGAACGGTGTTAAGTTTGGATTTTTGGAGCCAAACTCCAAAGGACGTGGAGTAGAGGTGTGCAAGAAGGCCAAAAAGCACTATTCTGGGCCACGTTTTTGGAATTTTGAAAAGCTTGTAGCGGTTGAAAGTGACCCTATAATTCGGATTCAAGAAAATTACTGAACTCAACATTTCATATTCTCAGTAAACCAGACATATGCTGTTAGACAAAGATTTCCCAGAAATACACTGTTTGGGAAATAACCATTTTTGGCTCAAAATTTAAAATTTTGGAAAAATGTGATAAGTGGAAAGTAGTCAAACCCAAAATTTTATAGAAGATGAATGGTGCATCGGAACAGATATCTGTGAGTTACTAAGTGTTCCTTGATATATGGAATAACTTCTCTCGGTAGAAAAGTTTTCGTGATTATTCATAGATTTGCTTCTACAAGTGGCTGAAGTTGGCAGTTCAGGATATTTTACCACTGTGTAAAAATGTGCAGAATTTTGGTTAAAGTTGTCATTTTTGAAGTAATGCAATTTCCACACCCGATGTCAGAATGGAGCACGGGGATAGGCATTGGAAAGCTTATCCAACAGGGAATAAGGGAACATAACCAGAATTTGAATTGGTCTACCATATAGTATAGATATTTAGAGCAAAAAAGTGCCAGTGACTGTTTTGTCAAATTGTTGACAAAATGGGCAATTTTCAGAATTGCATGAATGGGCACAAGAAATGAATGCATAACAGCTATGTGAATTATTCCATGAGTTAATTCTATTAAAATATTGATTGTTTATGTTTTTATAAACATTACTAAGATGTTTAACAAATATTTTCATAATGCACAGTGTTTGCAGCTCATAAGATTTAATAGTATAGTATAAGTAGCATACAGGGAAGAGAGTCTCCAAGGAAAAATGGTGACCATAAATGATGCTCAAAATCCTTATGATCACGAGGAATATGTGCTAGGATAAAATGTACAAGAAGGGAATGTCGAGACTGAATCAAATGGGAGAAGGGAGCAAGTAACTCCTCAAATTTGGTTGAGACCATGGTGAGCTTCAATGAAAAGTTGATAAAGGTTCAAGAAGAACAAAACCAACTCAATGCTGCTATTTTGAAAAGCCTTACTAATATGCAGTAGAAGATAAACCTTGGATTCAAACCAAACAATGTAGGTGAAGAAGGGAGAGATGCAGAGAGTCGCTCTAGAGGTTGTTCAAAGAAAAGGACCCCTAGCCCAAGGAAGAGTTCTATGAGTAAGAGGCATAGAACACCTTCCTCTAGATCTTCTTCTGGCAGATCATGTGACTCCAAAGGTTCTCAAAGAAGTCCAAGGCATATTCCCAAGAGATTTGATGGAAGAAAGAAGTTCAAAGGAATTCCACATGGAGAATTCAGGAAGGCAAGGCCTCCCACATTTGATGGGGAAGGCAAGAATGGCCAAGAGGTAGAGGCATGGCTTCTTGGAATGAAGAAATATTTCTGAATTTAGGACTACTCAAGAAATGAAAAATACAGAATTGCCATTTACAATCTAAATGGCAAAGCTTCAATTTGGTGGGACAACCTCTTACAAGTGAAAGGAAGATCAACTGGGAGAGATTTAAGAAGTACTTCAAGGAAAAATACATTTCTACTAGGTATTATGACAGTAAGTGAAAAGAGTTCAATGAACTCCGGTTGGGACAAAAATCTATGGAAAAACATGTCCATAAATTTTTGGAATTGTTGAGGTATGTGGACTATATCAAAGATGAGAGGATAAAAATCCAATGTTTTCTTGGAAGTCTACCCCAAAGTTTCAAATATAGAATCGAGTTTGTTAATCCACCAAGTCTTGATGAAGCCATTAGAATGGAAATGCATTGCTATGAGCAGAATAAAGGAAAATAAGAAGTTAACCCAACATGGAAAGGAAATCCAAGAGGGAGGTTTGAACAAAAGAGAAGTGGCTTCAAACCACCATTCAAAGGTCATCCTAGAACCTTTCCATAGGGGTAGGAAGCAAGGAGTGGATTCAAGCCAGCATTAGCAGTAGACAAGACATCAAAAGGGCCACTCCAGTGTTGGGGATGTGGGGAAAACCACATGCTAAAGGACTATCTACATCGGAAGGATATTAACCCTCGGAGGTTGAACAACTTAATGGGAGCAGCTACAATGGAGGACATCGCAAAGGCAACGCCTCAAATTTATGCAGTGTTGGATAATCATTAGGAAGATCATCAATCATCAATGGTGGAAGTTGAAGGTAAGATTGCTAAGCAATCTATTTCTGTTTTGATTGATCCAGGATCTACTCATAGTTATGTTTCTCCAAAAGTGGTTGAAATTTGTTCTCTTAGAAAAGTGAAGCACAATAAGTCTTGGTTAGTTCAATTAGCCACAAGGACCAAGAGAAAAATTAGTGAAGTAGTGGTGGAGTGCCCCATAGAATTGGATGGACTTCACACACATGCAGATTTAAATGTACTACCATTAGGATCTTATGATGCCTTAATTGGCATGGATTGGTTGGAAAGACGTAGAGCCAATTTGGACTATTATGAGAAAGCACTTGAGTGCATTGATGAAGAGGGAAGACCAAGATTGGTAAGAGGAATTCCCAAGCAAGTTTCAGTAAGACAAATTTTAGCCTTATAGATGAAAAATTTCTATAAAAAAGGTTGTCAATTATATGTAGTCCATATATCAGATTTGTCATAGGAGAAAGGTCCAATGATAGAAGAATTCCCATTGTTGCAAGAGTATGAAGTGCCATGATTACCAACCAAGCGAGATATTGATTTTACCATCGATCTTGTTCCAGGGGCAGCGCCGAATTCTAAAACTCCGTATAGAACGAGCACAGCGGAATTAGTAGAGTTAAAGATGCAACTACAAGAATTAATGGAAAAAAGATAAATCAGACCTAGTGTGTCTCTTTGGGGAGCATCGGTGTTGTTTGTTAAGAAGAAGGATGAGACTTTAAGGCTGTGTATTGATTATAGAAAATTCAATAAAGTGACAGTCAAGAACAAGTATCCATTGCCCAGAATTGATAATTTGTTTGACCAAATGAAGGAAGCTAAAGTGTTTTCCAAGATTGACTTGAGGTCTGGCTACCATCAAGTGAGGATAAAAGAATAATACATTCACAAGATAGCTTTCAGAACTAGATATGGTCATTATGAGTTCACTGTGGTGCCATTTGGTTTTACCAATGCACCTGCTACATTCATGTGTCTCATGAATAATGTCTTCAACAAATATTTGGATAAGTTTGTGATTATGTTCTTGAATGATATTCTTGTTTATTCAAGGAATGAAGAAGAACATGAGAAACATCTAAGGATGGTGTTCCAAGTACTTAGGGAGCATTAATTGTATGCCAAGTTAAGCAAGTGTGAGTTTTACCAAAAGAAGGTGCAATATTTGGGTCATATCATTTATGAAGAAGGAATTGCAGTTGATCCAGAGAAGATTAATGCCATTATGGATTGGTCTGCTCCAAAGAATGTTTCAGATGTTAGATCTTTTATGGGTCTTCTTGGTTACTACTGAAGTTTTATTGAAGGCTTCTCCAAGATAGCTCATCCAATTACTTCATTGCAGAGAAAGAATATCAAGTTTGTATGGTCTGAAAAGTGTGAGAAAAGTTTTCAGAAGTTAAAGGAGTTACTTACTAGTGCTCATGTTTTGAAGATAGCATATCCAAAGAAAGATTTGTAGTGTGCACAGATGCTTGCATTGAGTAGCTAGGTCGAGTGCTCATGTAACAATGAGTTGTGATTTTCTATGAGTCAATGAAATTAAAAGAGCATGAAAATAATTACGCCACACATGATTTAGAATTAGTAGCCATAATACATGCTCTCAGATGTGGAAACATTATTTGATGGGAAGAAGGTTCGAGCTTAGAACATACCATATGAGCTTGAAGTATTTGTTTGATCAACCAAACCTGAATGCTAGGAAAGCTAGATGGATGGAGTTTCTTTGTGAATTTGATTTTGATATCAAGCATGTGAAAGGGAAGGAGAATAAGGTTACAGATGCTCTTAGCAGAAAATTTCATGTTGCTGCATTAGTGTGTGTAAATTAGATTTGAAGACAAGAGTTCTTAAAGCCCCAAAACAGTGATGAAACTTTCCTTCAAATTAAAGAGACTTTGTAGCAAGGTAATGTGGATGAAAAGTATGCAGGATATCATCTTGGTGAAGATGATATCCTCATCTATAAAGACAGACTGTACATTCCCAATAGTGCAGATTTGAAGAAGCTAGTGATGGATGAAATACATCAAATGCCATATTCTGGACACCCAGTATATCAGAAGACTATAACAATAGCAAGAAAGCATTACTTTTGGCATGGTATGAAGAAGGACACAACTGAGTACATTCCTAGGTGTCAAAAGTGTCAACAAGTCAAGGCAGAACACCAACATCCAGCAGGATTGTTGCAGCCCTTACCCATTACGGAATGGAAGTGGGAAGTGATCTCTATGGATTTTATAACAGGTCTGCCCATGATAGTGAAGAAGCATGACTCAATCATGGTTTTGGTGGACAAGCTATTAAAGGTAGCTCACTTTATTCCAGTCAATTCCACTCACAAGGCTAATGACATTGCAAATATCTTCCTGAGAGAGATATTCATATTGCATGGATTTCCTAAAGTAATAATTTCTGATCGTGATACAAAGTTCACTTCCAATTTCTGGAAATGATTATTTCAGGAATTGGGAACTAAATTGAATTTCAGTACAACATATAAGCCTCAAACAGATGGCCAAACTGAGAGGGTGAATCAGGTTCTTGAAGACATGCTGAGAATGTATGTGATGGATAAACCATCCAAGTGGGAAGAGTACCTACACTTGGTAGAATTTGCATACAATAATGGACATCATGCATCATTGAGTATGAGCCCATTTGAGGTATTGTATGGAAAATGATGCAGAACTCCAGTGAATTGGGATAGTCCGGTGCACAGGGTAGTGCTTGGGCCAGAGATGATTAAGAAAATGGAACAGGAAATTGTTAAGATCAGGCAGAATTTAAAGGCAGCTCAGGACAGGAAAAAGAGTTATGTAGATTTGAAAAGAGTGCATAAGGAATTTCAGAATGGGGATCATGTTTATTTGAGAGAGAAACCAAGGAAAAGTTCTCTCAAGTTGGGGAGTTGTGCTAAGTTGTCACCAAGATATTGTGGGACATTTGAAGTCCTAGATAGGATAGGGCCAGTCGCATTTAGAGTTGCATTGCCTGCTAACATAAGAGCTCATAATGTTTTCCATGTATCTTTTCTTAAGAAGTATGTACATGATCCTAATCATATGATTGATTGGAATGTGATACAGGTGGAACCCAAGGGAGAGTTCCAAGTAGAACCTATGTGCATCCTCGACAAGAAGGTCACATTGGTCTGGAACAAAGCCATCGGGTAGGTAAAGGTCCAATGGGAGCACCTTAGTCCCGATGATGCTACATGGGAGCTGGAGGATGCCATGAGAGAGGCATTCCCATTATTGTTTAGTTTTGAGAACACCGAGGACGGTGTTGTTCTAAGGGGGAGGGGAATGTAATACCCTAATTTTGAGCCTTATGAGATATTGGCTTTTAATGTAAATATTGTATGTTCAAGGCCAAGGCCCCACTAGTGTATGTTTGTATTTTATTTAAAATGGGAAATTATTTGATATTTTATTACCCATGTGCTATTAAGCCATGGAATATTGTAAATGATGTAAATATTTGATATTTCAATAAAATACAAAAACTGGCTATGGAAGCAACGAATGAGAAGGGGCCATGTGTATCCACTAGGGAGTGGTGAGGGGGTTATGGGGATGAACCATATGCTGCCAAATGTAATTGTGAGAACCCATTTGAATTTTCTTGCTGACATTTATTTCTGTTGTAAGAGGTTGTTGAAGAATTCAGTCCATAGCTTCAATAGAGCATGGGCAGCCCAGAAATTTGTCTAGCAGAGTATGGGCTCTGTTTTCTTCTACCACAAGCCACTCTACCTCATGGGAATGGATTTTTTCTCATTCCCATTCCATTGTGGAACAACCCAGCATTATTTTTCACCCACTACGAATTCCCAACAATGAGAAAAACCAGAAATCGCAACTTTGCAAGAACCCACGTTTTGAAGAGCCATAAACACCCATAATTGGTATTTGACAGTGAAATCCAATGGGGAATCCATAGATATGAACCTTGGGGCGAATTTGAGAGTATTATATACCCCGAAATCCATTGGAAAACCCAGTTTTTACATCCCAGAAATCAAGTGACAGGATTGAGTTATTGGATGATAGAATTGTGAGAAATCCAAGTGTGAATGACTGAGCAGAGGTTGGGTTTTCTTGATAAACCCAGTGAAGGCTAGAATCTCAATGAATTAGCAGCTGGACCTTCCTATTCCCATCCTGAAGAGCACTGGAGGGAAGGGACGCCTGAGGGACTGTGCAGCAAAGAAGGGGACCTTCCTTGTGTTGGATGTGGTAGGTAATGTGGGTGCCTTGAATGTTGAATTATCTTGAGATTCCTGTATCTCTATGGATGAGCTCACTGGCTTAGCATTTCCCTCCCTTGTCTTTTGTATGCTTTATAAACCCAACTATGTATTGTCTTAGCCTAACTGTTGAGTAAAACCATGGTTGTGAGTGAGCTTGTTTAGTTCCTCCTTATTGGATACACAACCTAGCTCGGGGGTGATCTCTCAGCTGAAAGAATACAGGATGGACAGAGATCTATGGTTGGGTGGAAAGTTGCTCTCACATAGCCAGTTGTTGGATAGCTTCATCTCAAAGATAAGTGTTCTTTGTGTTTTAAATTATATGCATTTTGTGTTCTGTAATGTGCTAATTTGGAAAGGTAATTATTCATGTTAATGGAATTGATATGAAGTTTGTGCATAGCATTGGAATGGAATTGAATCCCTGGGTATTGAATCATCCTCTGCTAGTGATAGATGTGTTGATGCAATATCGTTTGTTTGTGTGCAACTTTGTTTTAATTCCGTTGTGTTTATATTTAGTATGAGTTTGCACACATAAGTTTTTATTTATTCAAGCATTTCTTAGTATTGTATGGGCCGAGATTTCCAAATAAGCTTGATAAGATTGGTCATGTTTCCTTTCTTGCTTTGGATTGATGGAAGGGGACGTGACACAGAGTGACACTGTAACATGCATCTTTCCACGCCGGGGTTAAGACATGCAATTCTCAACCAAAACTCTCTGTTTTTCATGAGTACAATGAAAACACCCAAGATAAAAGGTAAGGATTGGACCTTGGATATTCATCATTCCATGGAGACCAGAGTGGTATAACATTCATATATGCCCTTATAGGGATTTCTATTATACATCAAGTCTTCCTCCAACCTATGAATCATGCAAAAACACTTCAAAGTCCGTTCCTTTCAATCACTTATTAACTTCTTCCCAGTTATGGACATGTTTGGAAAGAGATTTGGTGTGGATTTTCACTTTCCTGCTTGTAAGCTCCCTTGGCTTTAGACCAAGAAATTTTAGGACCTCCATGACTTTCTGCAGTGACAAAAACAAAATTCAGTACACTTGAAATCACTGTCATACTGGACTAAATTTTGCATTGTTCTAGCATTATTCCAGCATTATTCCAATGCCACAATTCACTGCATAGGTTGATTCCTTTAGTAAATATCTGGGGATAACACAGATTTTCACATTACCTCTAACTTGGTCATTTCTTCATAATAAATTACACTGTGGCGACTGCCTTTGAAGAAGGAAAATGCATCATCCATTGTCTTTTGTATACAATAGAAATAAGGGAAGAAATTTAAATAGTTTTTGTTGAGGCTTGTGTAACCCCAACAAACTCTGTATGTGAAAGGGAAGAAGAAATTATGAAACTATTTTAAAGAAACTTGCAACACTGACCTCAAATTTGGAATGCACGTGTGCTTGATGTGTACCATTTAGAATCTTTTCCTCCTTGTCAAACACATTGGCGAGGATGGATACATATCTCCTCAAAATGTTACGCCTTAAAAGAAAGATTACTGAGACCCCCCTTTCTTTGAAGTATGCCAATGCTTCTTTATTATATTCCATGGCACCCTGTAATCATATACAAACTAGAAGATTATGTTTCTGTTGAATATTATCCCTCTCTCCTCTATCTAGTATAGTCACATCATCCTAACAAATATGACATTTTATCTATAAAAAAAGATGCATGTACAGGCAATTTAGAGAAGGGGCAATCAAAATAGGAACACTGAAGAAAGGAGCATTCCAGGAGAGGAGTAAATCACTATATCAACATTCAATGAATATCTTCCTAATTAGGGTCACTAGGCTCAAATTCATTTCTCTCAAGGCAGAGAATTATATATTAATGGAAGATTGTGATAAGTTTTGATGATACAAGAAAACCTTTGGACAATTATTCCTTTGCAAAGTAACACATATTACATTTCGGCAGGACCATTGAGATGTTCTGCCTCTGACAGGATTCCAAACAGAAACTCATTCTAAATTTTACAGTCTGTTAACAATACAAAATGAAACTTGTATTTTGTTCCAAAGATCCAACAATAACTCTAAATTTTAACAACTCCAAAAGAACCCATCGAGACAATAACATCTTTAATTTATTAAATATGCAAATTCTTTGTCAAAAAATTGGAAGGTCCAACCAAGTTCAAAACCATTACCAATAAGAATTTTCCTCCTCTTTGAAGATTTGTTAAATTGGGTGAAATATGCTAATTGAAAGTGTTGATCTGTAATGTAAGGAAAAATTCTTCTCATGGTTGTCATGGATCTCATATTTGCAAGAAGCTGGGTTTTGGTTGCATACATCACTATATGGTTCTTTGTTCCTAAAAAATAGATCTACCCTTGTTCAATGGATGAGATGCTTTGATCAAATGCACAGTCAAGGACTCCAACAATTCTGATAACCCACAAACATATACAAAGAATGATGAAGTTGGAATCATGTACTCATCAAAATGGAAAAAGGGGACCAACATCTAAGGATATCCCACCGATACAATACATAATTGTTAAGCAAGATAATAAGGCATCACACTCAGCTTATGATCAAATTCCATTTGTTTTTAAGGACACTTAAACAATAGGCCTCTATACACACATAAAAAATCAACAAATTTGTCCTACCAGTTGTTCCTTGCAATGAAACTTATTTTCTCATGATCTGTGTATTAACAGTCTCTGCAATATAAGCTGCTACAATCTCTGCAATATATAAGCAACATGAGAATTTATATCTACAATAATATTTTATGCTAATCCATGTCGTTGGAGAAAAAAATCAATGCAATCTTGAAAATTCTTCAAGTAAGAAAACACATCACTTGCATTTCTATCAACACTCTTTGATTATGGACACCAATGCCAATATATATATTCTATACAATACGCCTCCTAGAAATAAATAGTCAAATAATGGTTAAGACAATTATCTATAAATAAGGAATTATTTCTATCATTTTCATCAATGCAAAACAACCTCATTCTCAACAATATTGAGGTGGCCCAGCGACAACATTCTTAACAATATTGAAGTAGATTATAGACATTGTGATCCCTACTTGAAACTATCCATTGCATATTTCAATCTTTTGACTATCCAATTAAGAATATCATTGACAGGATACTCACATATGGATCAAAAGACAACATTCAAAAGTCATTGCAGGTGATGGAGAATTATATTTGATATTATTCTTCCTCACGCAATCTTGGTGTAACAATAGCTCCAACATGCATAATCTTCAATAATCTAGTTGCATTGTGTTACACCATAAATTCAACAAAGGTCGACTTTGAAGGATTCATCAAAATGGAATGAATCTAGGGTTCACACCACTTTTATTTGAATGCTACAAGTCTCCAAAATTTGTAGTGCCCTAACACAGTCTTCCACAAAGGTAATATCGATCCATAGTTTGCACTCCAGGTATAAGCAGTCCTTTAAAAATGAAGATTTAAGCCAAATGTGGAATAGTGGGATCAACACATTCACCAGTCACCCTAGTAGCATTGTAGTTTGGGATTTCCACATGGCTCCAATGATCCTTCATATTCTTTCCATTGGGATTATGATACTTTGATAGATATGGCATTCTCTAAGGCTTTCACTCCACAAGGTGGCATTACACGTCTTCATAATGGAGTCACCACGATATCAAGTTGTCCAACACTTAATGGTTCACCAGTCTCACGCACTCCGACTCTTATAAGTGTGACACATTTTCACCATGCAATCATTGTGATATAAAAATAAATCCAATTCCACTAGTTACCACTCACCCAATGCACAACCAATAGAACCAATTTTTAGCTCTTCAAAAGAAGTGAGGCAGTCCGCATAGCTCTCAAAAAATGTAGAAGTAGAATGGTATAGGGTTCTCACCATCTTCATTGTTACAATTTGTTCCAACTTTCTAGTCATCACCGCAACTTGGAGAGAGGTCTTCACTAGCTGAGGTTTCACCCACAACATCAAACAATGTTAAATTCATAGGGAAATTCACACCAATAGAGGGCATTTTCAGCAATATCAATAACTCTACACAGTTGCAGAAATATTTGTACTAGGTTTTTCATGGAGTAATAGATAAAAGGACACACATATTAGGGTTCTCCACTGGGTTTTCTCCAGTTCACATTTGGAACACTCCACTTAGGTCCATTCACTAGTATTCAACTCAGTTCATCAATGCACAACACAATGCTTCTCTTCAGGAAGACTGATACGTAACTCAATGGTATCACTTCTCACTATTATGGAAGGATCACGCACCAAAAATCATCCAAAAAATCTCACTCCATATGCAATAGCCAACAGTACTCTCAATGTACAAGTTCACAGGAAAGCATACATAATAGAATGGACACTATGTAGAACATACTTTCACCAGGGACAAATATCCTAGAGACCTGTTATCACCAATCTTGTAGTTGCCCCTACAGATGGATCCAATGTGGACGGTAGAGGGGATAGGAAACTAAAGTGGTGAACCAAGAGGGCCTTGGTTCCCAGATGGATGGTTGTCATGCCAACCAAGGCACTCTTCGCTTTAGCTATCAAAGCCAAGATAGCAAGGGGGAGACCCAGATCTACTCCTGATACAAGAGATCAACCCAATCACCAGATCAAATCAATCTAGTGAGGTATGTAAGGTGACAGGTATGGAATCCTAGAAATAAGGAATTAAGACCACTCTGGAGGCTTGGGAAAGGTATAGTATAACAATGATAGATAATGCACAGTGATTCAATGATCAAGTATGATTCCAAAACTCAAAGCTAGTTTCAAAAGGTCAAAATCAACTGCCTTGGGAAACGTGACCCTTAAAACAGGGAAAGTGTCCCAAATCAAAGATCTGATAGTTAGGGATTTCTAGCTATGCTTGATGAAAGGATATGACAATTTCAGGGTGTTTCAATAAAAAAGACAAAGATCAAGCCACAAGATAACTCAACAATCCAAGAAAGTCGAATTGTCTTAGGGAAGATTAGTGCCTTAGGAATTGGGCCAAATGGAGTCGGATGTCCACCAAATTATAGATCTGGATAGTTGAGGTATTGAGGTAGGTGGATCTTGAAAATTAAGGTCATCCAATGGCTAGATCTCAGTAGATCTGAGATTGAAATGTGCCACAAAGTGACCCAAGTGGGGCTCAACCCTCAAAATGTCGGGGCCCACAAGGTGAAAATCACTAAAGTGACACACTAGGGGTAGGTTATTGATTAAGGAGACGATGGATCAAGTGGGATCTCACCTACCCAGGTGCTAGATCAAGCAAAATCACCCCTCCTAGGAAGTGTGACCTCCCTTAGAGAAGCTTCTTTGCCATGGGAAGTGGGTCAAATGAGGGCCAATCCACACCAAACTATATATCCGAATCACCGTGGATGCTATAGAGGTGGGTTTCGAATATTATACCCAAAATCCAAGTAGATCTTGCTAGATCTGAGAAAATGTAAAATGAGGGTTTTGAAATAATGAGGGTTTGAAGCATTTAGACAATTGGATAGATCATGGAGAGAGAAATTACCTTGAGATCATACCTGAGTGTTGGAATGATATGTCTTGTTGTTGAGGAAGATTCCCATAGAGATCAAATGAGAACTTGTTGAATTTGCTTGCTAAAATGATGCCCTAGCCCACAAGTGCGACCTCCTCTACCTGTCAAACTAAGGAAAATCGATTCAATCAGTCAGATCAAGTATGGAGGAAATACAAGCGAAATGCAATGATAATATGAAATAGAATGTCCCGAGACAGTAATACTCCCTGTTACCAACGAACAAACCCAAGGAAGAAGTAGGGAGGGTCCTCCCCTACTAGTACGTCCTCCTCCAATGAATTCGGCCTCCACCTGTAGATGCAAAAAACGTGGTACAAAAATATAGCAAGAAAAAATCTCCAAGAACCCAGTGCAAAGGAAGAATCAATGAATGAACTCCATAAGCATTCACCACAACACAACAGATAGATGCAATAATAATTCTCTATTCCAATAATCCAGAGCCAAAAGTCCCCTTTACAATGAGAAGCTCTCTCCTTTAAATAGGATGAAGAGAGGCCACAATCCTAACCACTTTTTGAATGAGTGGCTAAGATTAAAAGATCAAAAGATCTAATCAATGGTTGAGATGAGCTCAACAATACAATACATGGATCAATAATAAAATACAACAATATGTGGACAAACTCACCCTAGAAGAGGGGATCCCACCAAATCATGATGATGAAACATAAAGAATAGCTCATGGTGGGTCCAAGGGGTAATTTCTAACACCCTTGGTCAATCCCCATGGCACAATATCCAATAATAAAAGATCTAGACACCAAATCGTACCCCTCTGGGAAAATCGTGAGCCTTAGGAGGCTCCAGAAATCATCAAAAAGTGCCATAAGTGATGGATGTGGGCCCCGATCATTAGAGAAATTTTGAGGTCTAAAAAGGGCCTCAAAACAAAGAAAATGTACTATAAAATACAACCAATCACATTCTAGTAGATGACATCATCCCCCTTGGTGAGGTGGCATTGCATGAGTTAAGAATGCTTATTTGCCAAATTTTCTATGGTGAATGAAAACACATAGTTAACCAAGGTAGTGGTGTAAGTACTTTTAAGTCATAAAGTAAAGTACTCATAATGATAGTCTTTTCATAAAATAATATTATTGTCATTTTCAAGTAAAGTACTCATAATGAATGTCTTTTCACACTTTCACATAAAATAATATTATTGTCATTTTCAAGTGAAGTACTCTTAATTCATAAAGAAAGTCCTTTCACATTTTTTTATAAAATAATATATTATCATTTTTATGTTTTTAATTTTAAATTATATATTCACTCCATTCTATTTAATAACATAATGTCAAACTAATAAATAATAATAATAATGCAATGTGGATTATAATAATATTATTGACATTTTACATGTAAATAAATTCTCAATTAAATTACATTATTAAATTCATGAGAAAAGTACTAAATATAAAAAGTTAACATAAAATTTAAAAAAAGCTCTTAAAAATGTTTTTTATTATTTAATTTCATTTGTAAGTTCAAGACAAATAAATGTTAAAGGACAATACATTTTTGGGAATTTACAATGAATCTTCGTCACATCAATGTAGACTTATTTTATTAATTTTATTTCTAGTGAATTTTGAAAACTAACTCAACCATGGTTATTTATATTGTGCATAGAAAATAGTGTGGGAGGTGACTTGTCATATATACCTACCCCATAAAACCCCCAATTCATAATATTTTAATATATCTCATATTTTTGTAGTACATCTCTTAGGAGGCCTTTTTTTGACCTCAAAATATCTCTAATGTGAAGCTGAAACTTCTTGAGAAGGTGTGGAAGGCATCCCACTCATCATCACTGATCATCCCATGCCATAACATTGCCTCAGTATCCCAAATCGAATTCTTCTGTAGCCATTTTTACCATTTTTGGACTGCCTCGGAAAATGTGAAACTACCCAAACTGCCTCCTGGAGTGTGAGGCACCTGCAACAATTAATTAACAAGAATACGTGAAATAGCAAAAATGATAGAACTCAGAATCACTTTTGTATTGATCACAGGCCACTTCGAGGGGGCAACCTCCTTTGAGCAAGCTCAATACAATAACTTCACGGTGCCTTCATAGGTCTCAACACACACTTATATACTAATTCTAGGCGCCAATACTATGGGTCGAAACCATGGGCCGTTACAAACTATGGATCAACAATACTACGGGCGACTTACAAAGCATATGCGCCAACAACAATAACACAAACTATTGATCAACAATTACTACGGGACGACTTACAAAGCATATGCGTCCAACAACATCCTACTAACAAAGTAAAGACATGGGTTCCTAACATCCCCTCCCCCTTAAAAAAAGCTTTGTCCTCAAAGCTTTAGATGTGGAAATTGTTGTTGAATCTGAAGGAGTGGTTCCCATGTAGCATCCTCGGGTTGCATGCCGTGCCACTGAATTAAGACCTCTGTGATAGAGCGAGAGCGAAGCTGACGCGTGCGCCGATTGAGGATGGCCTCTGGCTCCAAAAGGATGGATCCTTCATTATCCAGTTCAGGTAAAATCGTTTGGCCGCTGATGTTGGTGCCAAGAACTTTCTTCAGACAAGAGACATGAAAGACTGGATGAATGCGGGAAGAAGGAGGAAGTTCCAATTTATAAGCAACAGACCCAATCTGCTGAAGAATCCGATATGGCCCATAGAACTTTGGAGCGAGCTTATGACGCCCTTTGAGTTTCAAGGAGGATTGTTTGTACGGATGGAGACGAAGAAAAACCATATCGCTGACTTGAAAAGTGCGCTCCGAACAGTGCTGATCAGCTTGTTGCTTCATGCGATTTCTTGCCATGTGAAGATTGTCCCGCAAAATGCGAAGAATCTGATCACGGTTGCGAAGGACCGTGTCAACTTCCTGAACTGGTGAACTGGTGGGGGTGTATGGGAGAAGAGCTGGAGGTGCCTGACCATAGATTGCTTCATATGGGGTCATTTTAGAGGTAGTGTGGTAAGAGGTATTGTACCACCATTCAGCGAGAGGGAGCCATTTTGCCCACTGATGTTGTTGTTCTGAGGTGAAGCAACGAAGATAAGTTTCCAAGCATTTATTGACAATTTCAGTCTGACCATCTGTTTGTGGGTGATACCCTGAACTCATCTTCAGTTTGGTGCCAGTGTGGCGAAATAGTTCTGTCCAAAAATGACTAGTGAAAGTCGCATCACGATCCGAGACAATGGAAGAAGGGATGCCATGAAGACGAAAGATCTGGTCCCTAAAAATTTGAGCGACGGAGGAGGCTGTATAGGGATGGCTGAGAGCACAAAAATGACTATATTTGGAAAGACGATCAACCACAACGAGAATCACTGTCTTCCCGCCAGATTTAGGGAGCCCTTCAATGAAATCCATAGAAATATCTGTCCAAATCCGTGTAGGTATGGGCAAGGGTTCAAGAAATCCTGGAAGGAGTGTTGTTTCACCCTTATTGCGTTGGCAGGTATCACATTCGGCCACCATCTATTGAATTGTCCTTTTCATTCCCTGCCAAAAGAAGTTTCACCGTGCTCGTTCATATGTTTTGAGGAACCCAGAGTGCCCGGCCGATGGAGAAGCATGGAGTTCATAGAAGACAGCCTGTTGAAGATCTGTGCTCTGGGGAAGCACTAGACGACCCTTGTATCGCAGAGAAGCACCATCCCAAGAGTAATGTGGGACAACAGAAGGATTGTTGGTCAAGCGTTGGATGATCCGAGATAAAGAAGAGTCATTGACATAACCCTGTTGAACAGATTGCAACCAATTTGGAACCGGCATAGAAATAGCTGAAAGAGAACCTTGGGCATCAAATGTGCGAGAAAGAGCATCTGCCACAATATTGTCTTTACCCTTCTTGTAAGTGATCTCATAGTCATAACCCATGAGTTTGCTAACCCATTTCTGTTGTGCCGGGGAGGAGACACGCTGGTCCAAGAAATATTTCAGACTCTGGTGATCAGTCTTGATGCAGAAATGATTCCCTAATAGGTATGGACGCCACTTCTGTACTGCATGCAAAATAGCCATCATTTCCTTCTCATAGGTAGAGGCAGCTAAATTCTTACCTGAAAGGGCTTTGCTAGTGAACGCAATGGGGTGTTCATCTTGAAGGAGAACAACACCAAGTCCATTACCGCAATCATCACTCTCAATAGTGAAGGGCTTGGAAAAATCAGGCATAGCTAGCACTGGTGTAGTACACGTAGCTTGTTTTAGTTTGTCAAATGCACACTGAGCAGCAGGTGTACATGTAAAAGCATCTTTTTTCAATAGAGCAGTTAATGGAGCTGCAATCTTCCCATAATCCTTGACAAACTTGCGGTAGTAGCCAGTCAACCCCAAAAAACTACGAAGGCTCTTGAGTGTCTGAGGATGTGGCCAATTGTTCATGGCCTCGATTTTGGCAGGATCCACGCGAACCCCTTGTGCTGAGATAATGTGCCCGAGATACTCAACTTCCTTTTGTCCAAAAACACATTTAGACTGCTTGGCATGGAGATGATGGTCAGAGAAAAGTTGCATGACAAGATCCAGATGCTGAAGATGTTCATCCCATGTTTTACTGTAGATGAGGATATCATCAAAGAATACCAGAATGAATTTCCGCAAGTAGGGTCGAAATATTTTATTCATTAAGGCCTGGAATGTGGAAGGAGCATTAGTGAGGCCAAAGGGCATGACCAAAAACTCATAATGGCCATCATGTGTGCGGAAAGCTGTTTTAGGAATATCATCCTCATGAACCCGAATTTGATGATACCCAGAACGAAGATCCAACCTAGAGAAAAAGTGAGCCCCATGAAGCTCATCAAGAAGCTCATCAACAACAGGAATTGGAAACTTATCCTTGATGGTGAGGTGATTAAGTGCTCGGAAGTCAATGCAGAGGCGCCATGACCCATCTTTTTTGAGGACAAGAATAACTGGAGAAGAAAAGGAACTAGTGCTTGGGCGAATAATACCTTGCTTCAATAAGTCCCGAATGAGCATTTCAATCTCCGTTTTTTGGTGAAATGGGTAGCGATAGGGCCTGATGTTGGGAGAAACGCTGCCAGGAAGGAGCTGAATACGATGGTCTTCTGGCCTGGAAGGTGGTAATCCCACTGGTTCAGCAAAGACACCTGTATACCGATCCAGAATTTGTTATAGATCCAAAGGAGTAGTGGAGACTGCTGCTGGTTGCATCTGGATGGAATGGATCTGAGCGATGACACCATGTGAATTCTTCTTGAGGAGTTTTTCCATGCGATGTGAACTGATGATGCTGAGAGAACCTGGTTGTAATCCTGTCAATGTGTGTTTGTGTCCATTCTCGGAAAACTGCATCCAAAGTTCGGCAAAATCCCATAAGATAGGGCCGAGTGTGCGTAGCCATTGAGCGCCCAAAACCACATCACATCCGCCTAAGGGCAAGGCAAACATGTCAGAGCGCAAGGTATAATCTCCCATAGAGATACACACATTTCGACACTTCCCTTTACAAGGTAAGGTGCCCCCATTGGAAATCATGACTTCAAAGTTGGAGCAAGGATGGATAAAACAATCAGCTTGTTTGGCGATCCGAGGGTCAATGAAATTATGCGTGCTACCAGAATCAATGAGGATTGTAAGAGGAAGCTTCTTGAAGTAACCCCTGACCCGCATTGTTTGGGGGGTGGTGATTCCCGCTAAAGCATGGAGAGATATCTCTGGCTGGTCATCCTGAGACGGAGGGTCACTAGGCGGTTCCTGAATGTCGACCGGTGCATCCAGTGTTTCTGGATCTTCGTCACCCATTTCAGAGGCAGGCGGAGACTCCACATCCAGGAGATAGAGCTTTTGCTGAACACATCTATGTCCCCGAGTGAATTTCTCATCACAATTATAGCAAAGCCCCTTTTCTCTGCGTGCTTGCATCTCTGTTTCAGACCAACGCTTGATAGGAGTCGGTCGAGGAGCCTGCGGTATAGGTGGTCGCTGAGAACCCATATTTCGGAAGGGAACAAAAGTGGGCTTGGAGCGTTGTTGGGATGCAATCTTGTCTTCTGCCAACTTAGCCAACCCGAGTGCTTCCATCATTGTGTTGGGACAGAACATTTTGACCTCAGAGCGGATGGCTTCCTTTAGACCACTAATAAAACAACTCCGGTAAAATTCATCAGACAATCCTTCGGTGTGGTTGGCTAGATTCTCAAATTCGGTTTGATACTCTCTCACAGTGCCAGTTTGGCGAAGTTTAGTGAGGGCTCTGGGGAAGTCATCAAAAGCACTAGGACCAAATCGTTGCAAAAGGAGCTGGCAAAAGTCTGGCCAGTTGGGCTCTGGATGAGCCTTGATGTACCAACGGTACCATTGAAGAGCTTCCTGTTCCAAATGAAAGGATGCAAACGGAACTTTGTTGACATCAAAAGTATTATGCAGACTGAAATACTGTTCTGCACGATAGATCCATCTAGTTGGATCGGTACCATTGAAGCGAGGAAAATCAAGCTTCGGACCACGGAAATTGCTGGAAGAAGAGAACCCATTGTCTACTGAAGACTCGGACTGCCGTTTGTTGTTCATAGCTGAATGTTCAAGATGGAGACCAAGAAATTTTTCATCCAGATCCTGGAGTTTGGCTTGGATGGCTGCAAGGGCTTCCTCCATGGTTTTTGCTCCTGCACGGGTGACAACCATAACCAGGGATTTTTTTTTTTTTTTTGACTGGGTAGGAAAACAAAAACAGGAACTACTTCAGTAAAGGAAAATTTGGATTTGGGAAAAAATCAGAAGGGTAATTGGGGTTTGACTCGTTTTTTGGACACTATTGGATATACAGGGAAGCAAAAATGAGGATTTCAGAAGCGGGGTGAAAGGATGGGAAAATTTGGCAGAGGGGAACAAAGAAGCAGAATTCAAAAATGAACTCTGTGGTAAAAATTGAAGGTGATTGGGTGAAATCTGAGGAAGTTATGGCAAACCTTAAAAATAGACAAATGTGGGATTTCAGGCTGTAGGAAGGGGAATTGAGGATAGGGTCCTCAGGGATGAAATATGCAGAATGGACTGACAGGGGTTCCCTGAAATTTTCAAGGAAAACAGAGGTAAAACAAGGGAGATATGGAGAAAAAACTGAGCGGCTACGGCTCGGTGTTTTTTTTTTTTTTTTTTACAGACTGGAGCGGCTACGGCTCTGCTTGCAGAATGGGATCTCCGGTTCGAAGGATTCTGGAACAACACCGAACGGTTGGAACTGGAACAGCTTGCAAAATGGATCTGAAACGGCGCAGCAGTGATCGACAATAGTTCAGCTGAAGGTAGATATGGACCCCAGGTATGTGCGGCTTCCTAACAGTTCAGGGTTTTCACTCGGCCACCAATGCTGTCTGACGGCTTGCGTATTGGGGCAGTACCCCTCACTCCACGGCTTAGGTAAAACTGATAACCGCTTTGCCACAAACGACAGCTCTTGGTTTACCTCACGGGTGGGAACTAGTCAATCAGGTAGGGGTCGTTGCCCTTTTCGCCGGCAGGTCCTCTCAATGGGCCAGCTACTTCGGGGTTCCTGTGGTACTCCTCACAATGAGTTTTAGGGCTTATGCCCAAGTACTTCCCACAGTTAAGTGGATAGGGATTATTCCCAAATCCGAACTTGCAACAGATGCGAAAAAAAAAAATTTGGCAGAAATTTCACCCAGCGAGCCCAAGAAAGTGCTCTGATACCAGATGTGAGGCACCTGCAACAATTAATTAACAAGAATACGCGAAATAGCAGAAATGATAGAACTCAGAATCACTTTTGTATTGATCACAGGCCACTTCGAGGGGGCAATCTCCTTTGAGCAAGCTCAATACAATAACTTCACGGTGCCTTCATAGGTCTCAACACACACTTATATACTAATTCTAGGCGCCAATACTATGGGTCGAAACCATGGGCCGTTACAAACTATGGATCAACTATACTACGGGCGACTTACAAAGCATATGCACCAACAACAATAACACAAACTATTGATACACAATTACTACGGGACGACTTACAAAGCATATGCGTCCAACAACATCCTACTAACAAAGTAAAGACATGGGTTCCTAACATGGAGTGCCTGCGCTGTCAAGGTGAGCTCACCAATGAGTCTGGGAGGGGGGTAATATGGTAATAACAAGTGGCTGGACCACCACCTCCATGCATAGTTACCTAGGTGAACCAAATAAATATCATCACTACCTTGGCAGGGCCTCCGACAGACCAAAACTGCACTAGGATAGCCAACTGAGCCTCAATCATCACTGTAACTGCCCAGAACTGAAAATAGACTGTCTCATTGGACTCATAAGGTCCAAATCCATCTAAAATGTTTACTCATACACCATATAAACCTCTGCATGGTCCAAAATAAATACTCATCATATCCGGCAGACCAAATAATAATAATCTATAAAAGTGCTGAAAAGCACAAATCATCATCATAAGCCTGAAACCACTACATAAGCCCACCAGACCATATATCATCTATCTGTAACATATGAGGTCTGCCACCTCATGTCTTGTGGTTTACTTTTGGTCAAACTGAGGTTTGACCAAGTCAACATGACCAAAATATGACTTAAACTGACATCAAGCTGCTGCAAGGTGTCAAAGGTTAAAAATGCTTTACAATCCATTCACATAGAAATTATAACAAGTAGCAATCATTATTGGCGATCTAAATCCAGATATAATATGTCATTAATTATTATTTATTACTCTGACAAGACTTTCATGGTCATTGATGAGTCCAAGATATAGGTATCTGATAGCCTTTCCCCACAACAAAAACACAAGAAAGGGTGAAGAAATACACTTGTTTTGTGGGAGAAATGATTTACCTTGATTATTTAATGAAGTTGTTTTAAAGATTATTCTTGTATGTTTAAATGTGTGTTCAATAAACTAATTATGTGAAAATAGAGTATGATTGAGCAGGTCTAGGTACACTAAAGGACAAACACGCAGATCAAGCAGTGGACTGAAATTTCATGCAAAACTCAACGCCTTTTTCTTGATTTCCAGGGAGAACACCTATTCAAACAGAATCGTCAATTAGACATCTAAGTTAGGTTAAGCATTAGAGGCATATATATATGGGCCTCTCAGCTAGCAAGAGAATCTTGTTGCCATTTTTGAGAACCATTGTTTTACGTTTTTATACTGTCGAGATACTTTGAGTTACATGCTTTTGTTAAACTATGACGCTGCTATTTTGAATAAAGATTTGATGTTGCTTTCAATTCGGCATCTATAAGTTTCCTTCACTCCTGAGTACGGGTTGGAGAGGGCCCCTCCAACATGTAAGTCAGGATATCTTACTGTTCAGGTATTTTTCATTATGTGTTTTACATTGACTGAAATCTATATTACATATGAAAGCATTTGAATGGCGTTAATTAGTACGATTTGATTTTTGTAGTAATGCGACTAGTCTGATTCCATAGTAGTTTATAACTCATTCTGTAGTTCGGTAACACTGTTTCAGTAGTCCTGTAGCAACATTCTTCCAAAGCATATTTTGAGCATCTATTTCCTTATGTACTCGCATTGCTTTTGAAACAATGATCCAGATCTTAAAGCTTAGGCACTCTCCCATTATTATGGTTGCTCATAAAGATTGTTGACTTTCAATACTGTGGTTAATTAATGATATTCACTTCTTGAAATTCTGATTATTTCATAGCATTAGATAATGGTATTCTAAACTTGGTTTTGGCAATTGAATAGATTAGACCAGACTTCTAGTTTTATGCATTTGATTTACAGTAATTGTTTCGTAGATTAAAGATCCAGCTTTCATTATTTCAGAATAGATCTGCTACGTTTTCAGTATTCACTTCCATAGTCTAAATTCTCTATTTTTCAGCAAGTCAATTCTTAGGAACATATTTATTGTTTTCAGCATTTAAATTCTTTAATATAGATTTGTTGTCTTTAGTACTTGAACTTCTTAGCATAGGTATCTTTTAGCCATAGATTAGGCAATCCTTTTCCAGCTTATTTGATTTCTTTTAGGCAAAATTTAAACATTGATACCAACACCCAACCACGACAAATACTATCCTATAAGAGCACATATAGTGCCCGCACCTCTGAAGTTTGTACGTCCCCCGAGTTGATAATTAAAGTAGGCTCCTAGCTGCCCTCATTAGGCATCCATTCTGAGAGCTCACCACTTTTTGGCGCCATTGTCGGGGAGGTTCTAAATCTTTTAGGAGACATCTTCAACAAACATAACAAAAAGAAAAAATCACATATAAAACAAAAACAAAAACAACATAAATATTTTACCAATGAATTCCTCGTCGGCAAAGGGATAGGTTTGGACGCTTTCTGCCTAATCATCCCATGAGCAACAACGGTAACAACATTTTTGACCACTCTCATTTTGAATTCCTAAACTCTGAAAATGAAACTGATTCCACATACGATCCAAACAGAGACAACTTCTCTACTAGTTCCAGCTCAAACGCTACCATGGAAGACGAAGAAGAGGAACCTAGGGAGTTGTTCACCTTTCCCATTAGCATACCTCTCGGAGATGCCAAGATGAAGAATATCAACCCTAACAATCTTCCAAACATCCATGGGTTAACCTCAGAAGACCCTGACACATTCTTGTTTGAGTTTGAGGTAGTTTGCAAATCCTTCGATTACACTACAGACACACAAAAGCTGAGGCTTTTTCCCTCCACACTGAAAGATTTATCATTTAGGTGGTTCATGAGTTTAGAATGAAATAGTATTTTCAGCTGGGACCAAATGAAACAGGCATTCCTAGAAAAATATAGGGACTACTGCAAAGCAAAGGATACAAGGGATGAAATATTTAGGATGCATCAGGGAGACCGTGAATCCTTAGAAGACTATGCCCAGTGTTTTCAACTCAGCTACAAACGAGCTAACCATTGCACCCTAGACCCTGAATCATTGAAACTTGTCATTCTTAGAGGGATCAAAGAAGAGAATTTTGAGATCTTAAACCTCTTGGGAGATGGAGACATATTCCATAAAACTTATGATCAGATACTACAGATCTTCAAGAACCATTCTAGGTCTAGGAAAAGCAAGAATGGGACAAGATATACACATATACTCATAGGATCCTCATCATCTTCAGGACCCAATCTTACAAAATCTGATTTAGGAAACCTATTAGATGACATGAAGACCAACATCTTACAATCTCTGGCCATGCAACTTGATGCACTTCAAATAAAAAAGAAGCAGGATGAAATTAACCAAGCCTTGGCAGTATTCTGTCCTAATTGTAGAAAGAAACATGAGAAGGGGCAGTGCACTTTAAACACCATAGAAATATGTGGTCTCTGCACTGACGACCACTCCATTGATAAATGTCTCCTCTTACCCTCATGTAAGGCAGCTGAAGGAGCAATAGAACAACTCTGTTTTATAAATCAAAGGAGGAGTAATTTTGTTAGACCATATCAACCTAGCAATCAAGCCTATCATAATCAGGGCCAGCAAAATTGGAACTCTTCACCAACTCCATGGAAATCACAGCCAAATCCAAACCGATGGCAGCAAAATCAACAGACTTATCAGTAGAATCAACAAACTTATCAACCATCCTATCAGCAATCTTATTACCCACCGTCTTACCCTCCATACCCCCCACCTTTTCCCCCATTAACCACGAATTATGCAAATCAATACCCCCATCCATCAAATTGGAGAGCCCCATTACAACAACCACTTATTATGCCGCCCCCATAGACTCAACCACCCCCCAGACCCCCACCAATTCCAGCCCAACCCATTCCAAACCCTAATAATAACAGACCTCCACAACAACAACAGACTTATAATGTTGATATCACACAATTCCCTACCTATGTTGTAGACACCATGGAAATAAACGAAATAAACCTCAGATCTGGAAAAACATTGCAAAATACATCCACATAGAATATCCAACAACCTGAAGCTCAAGAACAAACAACAGAACCATATGTTCAGCATCTGGATGAACCAAATCCTCCTGAGGAAGAAACCCAACCACTCCCATGAAATAGAAACCCTCCATTTCTAGATAAACTTATATGAAGTACAAAAGAGGAAGAAGAAAATGCAATTTTAAATGAATTAAAGCACTTAAACATCAAAATCCCAATTTTGCAAGCCATAAGGGATGTGCCCATCTGTAACAAATTTATTAGAGAAAATTGTCAAAAGAAACTTGGGAGGAGGAAGCGTGATCCACCAACCATAAATGTAGTAGGACAATTGGCTGACTTAATGCTAGGTATTATTATTAACCCTAAGTATCTTGATCCAGGTAGTCCTATAGTAAATGCCACCATCAATAACAAACAAATAAATAGAAGCTTAATCGATTTGGGAACTGCTATCAACGTGATGACTAAAGAAACCATGATACACCTAGGAATCCAATCAATGGTCAGACCAACAACTACAGTACTCCAGCTAGCTGACACATCAACTGTGAAACCTGAAGGGATGCTCGAAGACATTATGATCAATATTGAATCCTGGGAATACCCAGCTGATTTCATAGTCATTGAAGTCAAAAGTAAACTTAGTGGTTATCCAATCATACTAGGTGGACCTTGGTTGGCAACTGTAGATGCTTACATAGGTTTCCGATCAGGAAACATGACTATCACCAGTGGACATGCCAAGAAGAAAATCACCATCTACCCACCAACAAGGAAATCTTCAGACTTAGAATATCAAAATTGGACTGATGATTATAACGACGCACCAAATCAAAACCTACGGCCTGTCCTAACAATTGATGCTGCACTATCATTAAAAGCAATAGATGAAGATGGTCATATAGATAAGTTCATACAAAATGCAGATTCTAACAATGTTGGTCTTGAAAGATTTTTTGACATAGACCAGCAACAAGAAGGCAAAAGTTCAAACCATAACTTAAATAAAATGTGGGCAGAAGTACTCTATCTGGAAGAACAATCAGAGAAAGCAAAGACAATGGAAATTATGCCTGGAAAGACAGTCAACATTAATTCCAAACTCAAGCCAGAGCAAGAAACACAGTTAATGAAAGTATTATCAGAACAAGATAAAGCTTTTGCATGGACATATGCAGACATGAAAGGTATACATCCTGATATATGCAAACATTATATTTACATCAAAGAAGGTTCTATCCCTATCAGGAAACCACAAAGGAGGTTGAACCTAGCATTAAAGGACATTGTCAAAATAGAACTACATAAGTTATTAGATGTTGGGTTCATATATCCCATCTCTGACAGTGAATGGGTCTCACCACTGGTTATAGTACATAAGAAAGGAGGCAAATGGATAATTTGCGTGGACTACAGAGAGCTAAATAAAGAAACCAAGAAAGATCACTTTCCACTTCCATTTATAGATCAGGTGCTGGACACATTAGCCAGGAACAAGTATTTTTCATTCTTAGATGGTTTCAATGGGTACAACCAAATTTTAATACACCCAACTGATCAAGATAAGACACCGTTTAAATGTCGCTGGGGTACTTATGCATATAGAGTTCTACCATTTGGGTTATGTAACGCTCTAGCAACATTCCAAAGGGCCATAATAAGTATATTCTTTGAATTCGTAAATGATCAAATGGAAGTCTTCATGGATGAATTCACACCCTATGGACAAAACTTTGACCAAGCATTGAACCATCTAGAATTGGTATTGAAAAAATGTATTGAGATGAGCCTATGTCTGAGCAATGACAAAATGCAGAATGTTAATGGAAGAAGGCATCGTTCTAGGACATCATATATCACAGAGGGGGATAGAGGTTGATCAAGCAAAAGTTTCAGTAATCAAAACATTGCCACCACCTATTAAACAAAGGGACGTGAGAAGTTTCCTTGGACAAACAGGGTACTATAGGAGGTTTATTGAAAATTATAGCAAGACTACTGCCCCAATGTTTGCACTTCTCACAAAAGACACTGAGAACATATGGAAAAACCATTGCATGGCAACATTCGATAACCTTAAGGAGAAAAAAAATACAACTCCAGTACTCCAAGGACCAGACTGGGCACTTCCATTCCACATCCACTTTGATGCATTAGATAAGGCAATCGGGTCTGTCCTTGGACAAGAAAAAGAAAAGAAGCCCTATGCAATATATTATATCAGTAAAAATTTAGCAGGGGCATAATTAAATTATACCGTCACCGAGAAGGAATTTTTGGTTTTCATACATACCATTAATAAATTTAGGCACTATATCACTGGCTACCAAGTTTTTGTTCATACAAACCATTCATCCATAAGGTATCTAATGAACAGAACCAACACAAGTGCTTGAGTCATTAGATGGCTGCTACTACTCCAAGAGTTTGGCATCATGATTTTAGACAAACCAGGTAAACACAATGTAGTGGCTGACTTTCTATCTAGGTTGACACATGGAAAAGACAATGAAGTAATCAATGACATTTTTCTAGATGAGCACCTTTTTTCCATATCCACAAGAAGCCCATGGTTTGCTGACATAGCAAACTATTTAGTGTCTGGGAAGTTTCCAGAACATTACAGTTATAAAGAAAAGACAAAAGTAATAAGGCAAAGTGCCACATACACGTGGATAGAAGGCATGCTCTTGAAACAAGGACATGATCAAATACTCAGAAGGTGCATTGGAGAAGATGAAGTGCATGACATAATGCATGCCACTCACAATGAACCATGTGGAGGACACTATGCTGCAAAGAGGACAACCTATAAAATTTTACAAACAGGGTACTATTGGCCAACACTCCGCAAAGATGCTTACGAATATGTTTCACATTGTGATGACTGCCAAAGGATGGGAAAACCAACACAAAAAGAAGAAATGCCACTCCATCCACAGATCTCCTTGGAGGCATTCGAAAAATGGGAATTTGATTTCGTTGGTCCATTCAACCCACATTCAAATCAGAAAAGCTACATCCTAGTATGCACTGACTACCTCACAAAGTGGACTGAGGTAGAAGCACTTGCTACAGCCAATGAAACCAACATGGCAAAATTCTTCACTGAGCAGATATTTCACAGGTTTGGAGTACCACGAGAACTAGTTTCTGATCAAGGCCCACAATTTACATCAAATTTAATAGAAGACTTGCTTAAAAGAAACAATGTCAAGCACAAACAGTCCTCCTCCTATCACCCTCAAGCAAATGGTCAAGCTGAGGTAACCAATAGAGAATTATAGAGGATTCTGAAAAAGACAGTCCAAATCCACAAAAGAGATTGGGTTGACAAACTGAGTGAGGTAGTTTGGGCCTATAATACCACATGGAAGACAACAACGGGAGTCACACCTTATGAACTAGTATATGGAAAGAAAGTCATGCTGCCAATTGAATTTGAAATAAAAACATTAAGATTTGCAGTAGAGTTGAATATGGAACTATCAAAAATACAACAAGAACGCATGCTACAATTGAATCAAATGGATGAGCAACGCCTGCAAGCACTTTCCCACACTGAAATCATCTAGTAGCAAAGAAAGAAGTGGCATGACAAACACCCAAAGGATAAAAATTTCAAGGAAGGTGGCCGGGCACTACTCTATGACTCTCCAGGTTTCACACATTCAAGGGAAAACTAACAACCAGATGGCTGGGACCTTACATAATTCAAAAGATCTATGACAATGGAGCTGTAAGGATTATCACAATTGATAAAGAAGAGTTTCCTATGATAGTAAATGGACATCATCTCAAATTTTACAAGAAACCACAGTCAAAGGAGGAGTTTACACAAGTACTCTACCAGCAACAAGTGATGCTGATAGAGAGAATTGAAAATAATTGAAATTCAGTTCAATATATATATATATATATATATATATATATAATAATATAATATAGAAAAAAATGAAAAAAGAGAAAAAAAGAAAATATTTGCTAAAAAAAAGGGAAGCAGAATAGAAAAAAAGGAATGAAAAAAGAAAAGAAAAAACAAGAAAAAGAATAAGAAAACAAACATGAAAAAAGGAGGATGGGAAAAATGCCAAATAACAAACTATAGAAATGATAAGGTAAAGTTGTAGCGCATCATACATCCCCACGAAGGCACAACATGCAAAATGCAGACAAATCAACAATCAAGCAAGCCAATCATATATTACGGTCAGCAGCAAAAATATCATACTACAGAATTCAATCAAGCGAGCCTGCTATTATTCAAAACTTGCTACTATTCAAGCGAGCCTGTCATCAAAATACAAGCGAGCCATAAATCTAATCAAGTGAGCCCAATTATTTTCAACCATTAAAGCAATCAAGCGAGCCAGCCACGTCTACAAACAAAGATAGCAAACGCATCAACTAAACTACAAAATTTATTTCCAAGCAAACAATATACTCAATCAAATCTATTATTTCACGCGAGCCTGCCATCTATTCAAGAGAGCCAACATAGATTATAGCAACACAATGAACAATCAGAAACCCAATGCAAAAGCATCATCACAACATCGAATCAGGAAATGACACAAATTTCAAAAGCAGCAAAAACAACAAATTCAAATGAACACAAAGAAAAAGCAGCGACCGCACGTAACTACTGACATGCCAAAATTTACTATAGACATTGCCAAATCTACTATAGAATATGCCACGCATAAACATCGGGCCAAATCACAAACTCAGGTACGCTAAAAACATAACAAGTAATCTCTAAACATCTTTGTTTTATTTTTAAGGCCAAATCATTCTCCTGCAAGACATTTGTTTTCTAAAGTTGAGGACAGCTTACATCTTCATTCGGCGGCATGGTTCAGTTCATAAGGCCTCAATAAATCATGATTGCTACCTAAGTCATATCAGCCTCAATGAATCATGATTACTACCTTTGTCATGTTAGAAAATGATAAACCCGCATCTAGCCACCATACTTCCAAATAATCAGAGCAAATGGGGCAAGATATAATCATGAAATGAAAAGCAGGGCTCAATCAAGTAGAAGGTACAACAAATATTAATGAGGATCAGTGATGAAAGGTAGTTAGGTGGCTGCATGATCTTCCAAAAAGCCAGTTTTGCATATACGAAACCTCTCAAAACTCTCCAGAAGCAAGAAACTAGAAGCTAGGGTGGTCACACAAACAACTCCATCCCTTGAACTGGTAATCAACCTCGACCATTTGAGGAAAGGTAGCCACGCTCCAAGTGCTGATTTACTGTTACAACAAAGGATTTCAGGATGAAAAAAGGTTTCAAGAAAAGCGAACCAGAGGAACACAATGCTATTTATCAGAACCTGTGAATCCTAGCAATCATCCGCAACACGGGTTGGATGTCTTTCATCTTGGGATTGAGAGGATACAATGCAGGGGTGGCTATGGAGTTTGCAAGAAATTTAAAACATATCACGAATGAACAGTTCATCACCCGAGTGAAGGGGTTACATATAAAGTTGGATGATGAAGTGATTTCCAAATTCACTGGTCTAGCAATGGGCCTGCATTGGAGCAGGGATGACCGAGAGGCAAACCATGAAGCAAAGGAAGCATTTTTCGAGCGAGGAGAGGTCTACGATGAAGATAAAAACGGATTCAAAAGACTCTCCATGCCGGAACCATGGGAGGAAATGGATGCAATCGTCCATAAGTACATTACATGCACTGGTAGGTTAAGTTATGTCCCCATTTTTCATTTTCGAATTCGAGAGCTGTTGAGGCACAGGGCCCATCTTCCACCGAACAACAACATTAGTATTCCATACTACCTACTCTAATCTCTAACAGAAATGAGCAAGAAAGTGATTAAAGGAAAGGAGGATGCTTTAGCCCATCATGGGCTGATCAAATTAATCATTTGTGAGGAATTAAAAGCACAGATCCCAGAGCTTTCTTGGGAAGAATTCGTGTTGGTATTTGCTGAAGATGTTCAAAGAATGAAGGGTACACCCACAGTCGACATACCTCTACCTCCTCGATCAATGAACAAGACCGCCTCTACATTAGGGACGAAGAGGAAAATCGACCTGGATAGTGTGGCTGATACCCTGGTGAAGATAAAGCATTCACGAGATGACTCCCCCAAAATGAACCCATGGATTTATGCCAGTAATTAGGGGCCGAAGAGACGCAGTAAAATATTCACACAAACATCCAGAATCCAAATTTCCAAGGAAGAGAAAAGGGAACCCAATCCCCTAGTTCAAAATGTGTTTGATGAGGACGATGATATTTGGGTAGATTAGGAGGATCCCACTACATCAGAAGAGCTAGATGAACAAGAAGAGAAGGATGAGAAAGAACAACAGGATGAACAAGAGGAGTAGGATGAACAAGAAGAAAAGGATGCAGAAGAATAACAGAATGCACAGGAAGAGCAAGACAACTTCCAGGGGAACCCTCCTGAGCACATTGAAAACCCTGGGGTCTACAACCAACTCGCTGAGGCACGGGCGGAATTAGAAAAGCTCAGAAAGGAGCTAGCAACATTGAGAATTGAATCAGGAAGCCAACCCACATCACCCCCGTTTGCATCTAAAAAGAAACAGATTCTTAAAATGCATCATGCAGGGGAGCTAAAAATGGCTGAGTAGAAAAATTCAGCACTTAAAGGAAAATTGGCTAAGGCACAAGGGGAGCTAGCCAAAAAGGACCAAGAGATTGTTCAATTGAGTTACGTTTTGGCTACTACCACTAAAATATATGATAAACTATTGGACCTTAGGCCGCCATCAACAATTTATGCAGCTTATCTACAAGAGAAGTGGGGAAAATTCCAGCTCCAAAGGTTAAAACAGGGACTCCCGATAGAGATAAGCTCCCCCAAAGAATTTAAGGATGCATCTCTAAATTCCACATAGTTTGAGAAGGACTAGTTAAGTGAATTTTTCTTGCACAATTTTGTAGTTCCTAGCTCGCCCAACTGGTCGCCAAACCATTACATGGGCGATTTCCAGTTGAGGGCACTGTGTTCATGGATGAATCATGAAATTGAGCGAGCTCAGGACTACCACATTTACGTTGAAGCAAAATGGAAAACCCCATTAATGGTCAGGGCAGAGGAAACTCACCTTGAAATAATAATTTACAGCCATAGGATCCTCACCCAGGATGAGGAGTTGATCCCCATTCTCCTTGCAAAGCAGCAGGAGACTGTGGCTCATTTTGATGTTACTCTCCAAAGCACACACAAATAGGTTCATGAGTCCCTTAAGGAAAGATGGCGCAGAGTAGCAAACGACCTAAAAAGAAGAGAGCTCCACTCCCCTCTCAGACTTGAAGATGCTCTTTTCAAAGCCAAACTCTACAGGGAATCCCTGATAAGGAATCAAATCAGATGGATTGGAATGAGGCTGAATCCCCCATTCTTCCTTCCCCTGGTTATTAAGGAACAAATTAATGAAGAAGAAGAGAGGAGAGAAAGGGCCAAGGAGGATCAGACCTTGGGCTACCACAGGCAGGCAAGGACCCCCAGCGTAGTAGCATGGGACATCAGAGAAGTCATCGACAAACTGAATTTGTCACCCAAGGATGGGTGAATCCTTCAAGTATGGGGGAGAATGATGAGTCCAAGATACAGGTATCTGATAGCCTTTCCCCACAGCAAAAACACAAGAAAGGGTGAATAAATACACTTGTTTTGTGGGAGAAATGATTTACCTTGATTATTTAATGAAGTTGTTTTAAAGATTATTCTTGTATGTTTAAATGCGTGTTCAATAAACTAATTATTTGAAAATCGAGTATGATTGAGCAGGTCCAAGTACACTAAAGGAAAAACATGCAGATCAAGCAGTGGACTGAAATTTCATGCAAAACTCAACGCCTTTTCCTGATTTCTAGGGAGAACACCTGTTCAAACAGAATTGGAAATTAGACATCTAAGTTAGGTTAAGCATTAGAGGCATATATATACGGGCCTCTCGGCTAATGAGAGAATCCTGTTGCCATTTTTGAGAACCATTGTTTTACATTTTTATACTGTCAAGATACTTTGAGTTACAAACTTTTGTTAAACCATGAAGCTGCTATTTTGAATAAAGATTTGATGTTGCTTTCAATTTGGCGTCTATAAGTTTCCTTCACTCCTAAGTATGGGTTGGAGAGGGCCCCTCCAACACATAAGTCATGAGATCTTACTGTTCAAGTATTTTTCATTATGTGTTTTACATTGACTGAAATCTATATTACATATGAAATCATTTGAATGGCGTTAATTAGTACGATTTGATTTCTGCAGTAATGTGACTAGTCTGATTCCGTAGTAGTTTATAACTCATTCTGTAGTTCGGTAACACTGTTTCATTAGTCCTGTAGCAGCATTCTTCCAAAGCATATTTTGAGCATCTATTTCCTTATGTACTCGCATTGCTTTTGAAACAATGATCCATATATTAAAGCTTAGGCACTCTCCCATTATTATGGTTGCTCATAAAGATTGCTTACTTTCAATACTGTGGTTAATTAATGATATTCACTTCTTGAAATTCTAATTATTTCATAGCATTAGATAATGGTATTTTGAACTTGGTTTTGGAAATTGAATAGGTTAGACCAGACTTCTAGTTTTATGCATTTGATTTACAGTAATTTTTTCGTAGATTAAAGATCCAACTTTCATTATTTTAGAATAGATCTGCTACGTTTTCAGTATTCACTTCCATAGTCTAAATTCTCTATTTTTTCTGCAAGTCAATTCTTAGGAACATATTTATTGTTTTCAACATTTAAATTCTTTAATAAAGATTTACTGTCTTCAGTACTTGAACTTCTTAGCATAGGTATATTTCAGCCATAGATTAGGCAATCCTTTACCAGCTTATTTGATTTCTTTTAGGAAAAATTTAAACACTGATACCAACATCCAACCACGACAAAGACTATCCTATAAGAGAACATATAGTGCTTGCACCTTTGAAGTTTGTATGTCCCCCGGGTTGATAATTAAAGTAGGCTCCTAGTCTAGCTACCCTCATTAAGCATCAATTCTGAGAGTTCACCAGTCATACTCATTTAATAGTTATGATTAGTTTGCTAGTGAAGGGTGAAGGCTAAGAATGACATGGCTAGGTTAAAGGATGACTTACTGACTTAACACTGTGACACTTTGGAAATGGAAAGGAATACACACCATAGCATATAGTGGACAAGCAAAAACACAAGGAATGGCGGTGTCTCACAAATGGATAAGTTGTTCAAAGAGTGTTTATTCACCTTACACTGATGCCCACAATCCATAATACAAATGAGGCTAGCAATATTTTTGATATAGAGTTTAAGCTTCATTGCTTTTTGGGCCTAGAGTTTCCATAGCCTTTGATCTATGTGTGTTTATAAACACGTTGCATAGATTTACATTTAATTTAGGATTTTTTGCTACAGGTGTGTTTTTAAGGCACTTATTTACCTGAGCACTTCTAGGTGTGTCACATATAGCTTTTTTACCTAGGTATTTACATTTCACAATAGATATAACATTTGCTATTTCATAGCCATCTTCATTTGGATTTGCCTTTCATTCATGTGTGTTGAGAAACACATTGCATGAATGGGATTTTCATACAAGATACAACATTTTATTTCCATACTTTGTATTCATGGCAGCACTAAAAGTTTCAGGTTTAGCCAACAACATCTTTAGTGACTAAGGGGAATTCACAAGGAAATCCAACTCACCATAGGTAAGTTTTGTCACCAACTCAGAGCTGAGACACAATAAACAAGGAAGCTCATCCAATACAGAGGCTACACTGGGAAAAGGTCCTCCATGCCACTAGTTAAGTAGTAAATCAAGGTAATGAACAAAATGGGTAAGTCATGGATGGATGAAGATAGTGAATAATGAAACCGACACTAGCAAGCCAAAGTATGGCGGGGATGATCACCTCTATTCTCCCTAGGGAGGGTAAAACAAATGAGTATAGGCCAAGAACTTCTAAGTCTGAGTAGGGACAAATATGATATGTATATAAGTGCAACCAGGTCCACATATCTATATGATCACCAAGATCATGATACTAAATGCTAAGACATGCTAAGAAAATGGAAATAAAAGCAATATAACCATAACACCATATTATACCTGCTGAGTCATATACCTGAAAGATCATCATCTGAACCATCATCTGTCCTCTGAAACTGTTGCTGCAACTATGGGAACTACTGATTGCTCTGTACAAATGGCTAAATAGCTACATCGGTCATCTCTCTGAGTGTCCTGAGACTCAGCCATGGCATGGGGAATAAAAATGTTGTCCAAAATCTGATAGTGATCCATAATAGATGCTCATCTCAGCATCTCAATGCAAGGGAACTGGCTGAATATTATACTTGAATAAGAAAAATAATGTATGGTAGCTTGGCTACTATATATGTGATAACATATGGCTCTAGATGGGACAAGTGCTTTGCTGAAAAGAGCACTTGAGAACCTCAGAATCTCTGGTCCTCGACCTCTGCTACTCGAATCCTCGATCCAACACTCTACCTTTTTGCTTTTTGCTTTTTATTTTATTTTGCACTTGTATCTGCGTTCACAAACATCAAAATACCTCATGCAGCATGTATGGGAAAAATATAAAATCAACTGAAATAAAATCTATTCTATAACAGAAATTTAAAATGCGTAAAGAAAAACTAATCTTATTAACATAACTTGTAAAGTTTGAAATTTTATTGTGCAGGAAAAGAAAAATGACAGGTACTTAGTTAAACTAAGAGCTTCTAAAGGAGCTTAGGAAAAGACAAACAAAAGGCGCCAGACTCAATGGCTGAAAAGACTAACTACTGTCCAAGTAGGCTTATTCAGTTCCTACCTACTCTAATCTAACCAGTTAGCACAAATGCTAGGTAAAATCATAGATCCAATGCAATCATTAATCAAACAAGCTAATGACTCTTCCTTGATGTTTTTTAACAGAATAAGTCAAGATTAGATTCAAGCTTAGTGAATTGAAAATCAATACATTCCTAACTTGTTCAAAATTTGAGAAAGCATTGGAATGGTGCAAGATGAAAACATGCAAAGGGGGAGCTTGATTAATGTAAACATCCTCCATCAGAATATTAATCGGATCATAAAAATTATGCAAGTTATTATTCAACATGTATGGAAGGAAAAGATGTGATAACAAATTCAACTCCCCTTTTTTCAAATTACTTTCCTCATCTACTTGACTAGGACACTCAATTCTGACAACTCCAGGAATGATGCACAAACCAAGTAGGGATAAATTGTGAAATAAAATTAAGATCAAGATTAGCCCCACTTGTTGTTTAAGGATGGAGAAACGATGAAATTGATTTTTAAACACCTTTTCTAGCCACCAAGAATGATTGATAACTTGACAACAAGCAGTTTGGTTCCAAAGCGACTGAAAAGGGACATGAAGTGTTTTTTCTCCAAACATGTAATCATGCTTATACTTCCTATTAAAAATTTTCAAGGCAAAAGATCAACTAGAGCACCAACCCAAAGATGATTGAAAGAGTTGGGAAAGGAAGGTGGATTTCAAATATGAAAATTCTCCCAAATGGATAAACAAGTTTGACTTTGGATTTTGACAATAGAAAACATTATTTATTCTAGGAATAATTTCAAGCTTTTGATCAAATTTAATATTTACAACCTGAGGACAAGATTGACCATAACTATCTAACTCTAAGTTATCTTGATTAAAGATGAAAAAGAAAAATTTAAAGATTCATTGTAAGAAGTGGAACAAAGTTTAGAACACCTAGTGTGATTCACTATTTCATCCTCATCTTGAGATTGAATTTCTATTTATTCATCATTAAATTTATATGAAGATAAGTGATCATTTTTATTTAATTTGTCAGGGAGAAAATTAACAAGTTCATTTAAAACATCCTGATTATTTTCACAATGATCATGTGAAATCACCACTAAAGGATCTTGGTCAATGTCCCCAATTTCTTCTTCTTCTAAAAACTCATCCTTAGAAATTTCCTCAGTATCAGGACTAGGGCTACCTAAAAGGAAATTTGAAATCATACGATCTATATTAGTGATTTGACTTCCGATTGACTCAAAAGTGGAAAACTTATCCTCAAAGGAAATTGGGCACGAGGGGTCATCTTCGGATATTGATAGTTCACTGAAAGCTTGTATATTAATTGATTCAACAGTAGGATTGGAAAGGGGAAGTTTTTGATCTTGGATTTGATTTAAAGAATATATATCATTGGATTCACTTCCCATTCTTCTAAGAATTTTTGTTCGAACATGTCATATCCAGAAATGCTATTGGTCTTTAAATTCAAGAACCAGAGCTCAGCTCTTTCTTTGAGAGAAGCGGCCAATAGTCTCATACATACATCTTCATCGGTTATAGATAACTTGGTAATAACTTCCTTAAAGAGGTCAAGGTGCCTTTTAGCAGAGGTTTCATAACTTCCATCGAATTTAGGAAACCTTTCGTAGGCTTGATGAGGAAATTGATGAGGGTAGCCAATGATTTTGGAAAAGTCAAAAACTTTTAACCGACCAAAAGTCCTAGGTCACTCGGAAGCAGCAATGGACGACAATTTTTATTTATTTTTAATATATATATATATATATATATATATTAAATTCAAGAACCTGAAAACAAAATGATGCACCCCATGGGTTCTAGATAATGATAGGATCGATCACCAGTGGAGTCGCTTATGTGGAGTCGCCAGGTGAACCACACAGGTAATTCACCGAAATGAAATATATTGTAAGGATGTAAATGAACTCTCTCCTCAGTGGAGTCACGATTCAGAGTCGCCAGGTAGACTTTAAAACTCTTCTACCAAGATATATGTTGTTTGAAGTGCAGGGAGAGAGTAAGTGAAACACAGATGGATATGGTTTAATTAAAAGTTGAAATAATACCCATCTAGATTAATCCATATGCGATAAGATATGAGTTATGCATGGATAATCGTAGACACCTAAGGTAAGCCTCTACCTCCCCAGCAACAGTGCCAAAATGTTATCACCAATTTTGTAGTTTCCCCTACAGGTGGATCCAATGTGGATGGTAGAGGGGATATGCAGCTAAAGTGGTGAACCAAGAGGGTCTTGGTTCCCAGATGGATGGTTGTCACACCAACCAAGGCACTCTTCGCTTTAGCTATCAAAGACAATATAGAAAGGGGGAGACCCAGATCCACTCCCGACAGGAGAGATCAACCCAATCACCAGATCAAATCAATCTAATGAGGTACGTAAGGTGACAAGTATGGAATCCTAGAAACAAGGAATTAAGACCACTATGGAGGCTTGGGAAAGGTATAGTATAACAATGATATATAATGCACAATGATTCAATGATCAAGTATGATTCCAGGACTCAAAGCTAGTTTCAAAAGGTCAAAATCATTTGCCTTGGGAAACGTGACCCTTAAAACAGGGAAAGTGTCCCAAATCAAAGATTTGATAGTTAGGGATTTCTAGCTATGCTTGATGAAAGGATATGATAATTTCAAGGTGTTTCAAGAAACAAGACAAAGATCAAGCCACAAGATAACTCAACAATCCAAGAAAGTCGAATTGTCTTAGGGAAGATTGGTTCCTTGAGAATTGGGCCAAATGGAGTCGAATGTCCACCAAATTATAGATCTGGATAGTTGAGGTATTGAGGTAGGTGGATTTTGAAAATTAAGGTCATCCAATGGCTAGATCTCAGTAGATCTGAGATTGAAATGTTCGACAAAGTGACCCAAGTGGGGCTCAACCCTCAAAATGAGGAATTGGTCCCATAGGTGAAAATCACTAAAGTGACACACTAGGGGTAGGTTATTGATTAAGGAGATGATGGATCAAGTGGGATCTCACCTACCCAGGTACTAGATCAAGCAAAATCACCCCTCCTAGGAAGTGCGACCTCGCTTGGAGAAGCTTCTTTGCCATGGGAAGTGGGTCAAATGAGGGCCAATCCACACCAAACTATAGATCCAAATTGCCGTGGATGCTATATAGGTGGGTTTCGAATATTATACCCAAAATCCAAGTAGATCTTGCTAGATCTGAGAAAATGTAAAATGAGGGTTTTGAAATTGTGACGGTTTGAAGCATTTAGACAATTGGATAGATCATGGAGAGAGAAATGACCTTGAGATCATACCTGAGTGTTGGAATGAGATGCCTTGTTGTTGAGGAAGAATCCCGCATAAATCAAATGAGAACTTGTTGAATTTGCTTGCCGAAATGATGCCCTAGCCCACAAGTGCGACCTCCTCTACCTGTAAAACCAAGGAAAATCAATTCAATCAGTCAGATCAAGTATGGAGGAAATACAAGCAAAATGCAATGATAAGATGAAATAGAAGGTCCTGGGACAGTAATACTCCTTGTTACCAACGAACAAACCCAAGGAAGAAGTAGGGAGGGTCCTCCCCTACTAGTACGTCCTCCTCAAATGAATTCGGCCTCCACCTGTAGATGCAAAAAACGTGGTACAAATATATAACAAGACAAAATCTCCAAGAACCCAGTGCAAAGGAAGAATCAACGAACGAACTCCATAAGTATTCACCATAACACAACAGATAGATGCAATAATAATTCTCTATTCCAATAATCCAGAGCCAAAGTCCCCTTTACAATGAGAAGCTCTCTCCTTTAAATAGGATGGAGAGAGGCCACAATCCTAACCACTTTTTGAATAAGTGGCTAAGATTAAAATATCAAAAGATCTAATCAATGGTTGAGATGAGCTCAACAATACAATACATGGATCAATAATAAAATATAACAATATGTGGACAAACTCACCCTAGAAGAGGGGATGCCACCAAATCATGATGATAAAACATAAAGAATAGCTCATGGTGGGTCCAAGGGGTAATTTCTAACACCCTTGGTCAATCCCCATGGCACAATATCCAAGAATAAAATATCTAGACACCAAATCGTGCCTCTCTGGGAAAATCATGAGCCTTAGGAGGCTCCAGAAATCATCAAAAAGTGCCATAAGTGATGGATGTGGGTTCCAATGAAGCTGAAATTGCTCGAGAAGGTGTGGAAGGAATCCCACTCATCATCACTGATCATCCCATGCCATAAAATTGCCTCAGTATCCCAAATCGAATTCTTCTGTAGCCATTTTTACCATTTCTAGACTACCTCAGAAAATGTTAAACTGCCCAAATTGCCTCCTTGAGTGCCTGCGCTATCAAGGTGAGCTCACCAATGAGTCTAGGAGGGGGGTAATATGGTAATAACAAGTGGCTGGACCAACCCCTCCATGCATAGTGCCCTAGGTGAACCAAATAAATATCATCACTGCTCTGACAGGGCCTCCGACAGACCAAAACTGCACTAGGATAGCCAACTGAGACTCAGTCATCACTGTAACTACCCAGAAATGAAAACAGACTATCTCATTGGACTCAGAAGGTCCAAATCCATCTAATATGTGTACTCATACACTATATAAACCTCTGCATGGTCCAAAATAAATACTCATCATATCCGGCAGACCAAATAATAATAATCTCTAAAAGTGTTGAAAAGCACAAATCATCATCATAAGCCTAAAACCACTGCATAAGCCCACCATGGTGACCTATACCAGACCATATATCATCTATTTGTAACATCTGAGGTCTGCCACCTCATGTCCTATGGTTGACTTTTGGTCAAACACATGACCAAAATATGACTCAAACTGTCATCAAGCTGCTGCAAGTTGTCAAAGGTTAAAACATGCTTTACAATCCATTCACATAGCAATTATAAGAAGCAACAATCATTATTGGCGATCTAAATCCAAATATAATGTCATTAATTATTATTTATTACTCAGACAAGACTTTCAAGGTCATACTCACTTCATAGTTGTGATCAGTTTGCTAGTGAAGGGTGAAGGCTAAGAATGACATGGCTAGGTTAAAGGATGACTTACTGACTTAACACTGTGACACTTTGGAAATGGAAAAGGGAATACACACCATAGCATATAGTGGACAAGCAACAACACAGGGAATGGCAGTGTCTCACAAATGGATAAGTTGTTCAAAGAGTGTTTATTCACCTTACACTGATGCACACAATCCATAATACAAATGAGGCCACCAATCTTTTTGATATAGAGTTTAAGATTCATTGCTTTTGGGGCCTAGAGTTTCCATATCCTTTGATCTATGTGTGTTTATAAACACATTGCATAGATTTACATTTAATTTAGGCTTTTTTGCTGCAGTTGTGTTTTTAAGGCACTTGTTTACCTGAGCACTTCTAGGTGTGTCACAGATTGCTTGTTTACCTAGGTATTTACATTTCACAATAGATATAACATTTGATATTTCATAGCCATCTTCATTTGGCTTTTTATTTCATTCATGTGTGTTGAGAAACACATTGCTTGAATGTGATTTTCATACAAGATACAACATTTTATTTCCATAATTTGTATTCATGGCAGCACTAAAAGTTTAGGGTTTAGCCAACAACATCTTTAGTGACTAAGGGAAATTCACAAGGAAATCCAACTCACCATAGGTAAGTTTTGTCACCAACTCAGAGCCGAGACACAATAAACAAGGAATCTCATCCAATACAGAGGCTACAGTGGGGAAAGGTCCTCCATGCCACTAGTCAAGTAGTAAATCAAGGTAGTGAACAAACTGGGTAAGTCATGGATGGATGAAGAGAGTGAATAATGAAACCGACACTAGAAAGCCAAAGTATGGCTGGAATGATCACCTCTATTCTCCCTAGGGAGGGTAAAACCAATGAGTATATGCCAAGAACTTCTAAGTTTGAGTAGGGACAGATATGATATGTATATAAGTACAACCAGGTCCACATATCTCTATGATCGCCAGATCATGATACTAAATGCTAAGACATGCTAAGAAAATGGAAATAAAAGCAATATAACCATAACACCATAATATACCTGCTAAGTCATATACCTGAAAGATCATCATCTGAACCATCATCTGTCCTCTGAAACTGCAGTTGCAAATCTGGCCACTACTGACTGCTCTGTACAAATGGCTAAATAGCTACATTGGTCATATCTCTTAGTGTCCTGAGACTTAGTCATGGCATGGGGAATAAGACTATTGTCCAAAATCTGATAGTGATCCATAATAGATGCTCATCTCAACATCTCAATGCAAGGGAACTGGCTGAATATTGTACTGGAATCAGAAAAATAATGTATGGTAGCCCGGATACTATATATGTGATAACAAGACCTATGCAAACAACTCAAGAAATTTGAAAAGAAGAACAAGTGTTTGAAGGTTCAGATCTTGCAACAAAGGCATAAGGAGCATTTGAACATGATTAAGACATGGAGGTACAAACATGACACTTTTTACTGAGTTATTTATTTGATTAAGATTTCATTTCAAAGAAAAAGTGCACAAAGATCATTTGGCATTTTGGAGAAAAATGAAAAATACTGGACTGCCTGTATAATGTAGTTTCTAGAATTCCCTACTCCGATAGTTTTCATGTATAATGAAATTTCCCAATCGCCATCGAAACTCCAACTTTCGGTAACCACCAGAATTTCTATAGCTTGCAATTTGTAAAAGACCACAATGCCTAGATTGTTCATAAAAGACCACAATTTGATATTAATGAAGTAGTGAATACTCAACAGTGTAGAATAAGTCCTATAGGTGAATGCTAATGTCTCCTTCAATCAGCAACTACTAAATAAACCAATATATTGCATTCCTTGTTTCCCCAAGTTACCCCCAGCACCCAAAATAACCAAAAAAAACTTACTGGTGTATATGGTTATCATACCACTTATAATGTTTTTTTCAATACAACAATTGAAAAAAGAAGACTCTATCCCATGAAATCAATACTTAAGGAAATCAATTTTATGGTATTGTGCACCAGAAAAAATTCCATTCATGGAATCATTTGCGTAAGGGAATGAAGGAAATTATAAAATATGTAATTGACTATGCCAAGCTGACCCATCAGCTTTATTTTCTTTCTCAGATTCTTACAACTTAAGGAAATCAACATCTTAAACACTGTGATATGGTAATCGATACCCGTGTTTACACAGGAATCATAATATCATGAAACTAACAAACAAGGGATATGTGGTTAATCACCTGACACCCCAAATGATACCCAAGTTGTTTAGACTGATAATATGGAAAAATCTCATCCCTAGATGCAAATTGGAAACCGAGCTCTTAAGAATTGGAAAAAGAATGCGTTATCATTTTCCAAATAAGCAAAGATGATCTAAGTCTACCTAACAGATGATCACTAAGTTTCACATGCATAGTTACCTCTTGTAACCAAGAAATCCAAATGTACAACCAATAAGTTCTTAACACGGGCTCTTTGGTATATTCATAACTGCCATATCAACAGATTATAATGAGTTACACTGACAAGCAAACTAAAACGATAAACTAATATTTAGTAACATGTAATAAAATAAACATATATATCATATAAAAAAAAAGAGATATAGTTGAAGATACCAATCTGGGTGTGAAACCATTTTTGAAAATATACTCAGAAGTGTTACTTTTAGAAAAGACTGTTTGTGCCTCGGAGAGGCTAGTCTTCTCTAGGAACCAACTGACCCTACAAGAGGGTGTGTACAAACCAGAGAGAGAGAAATGACTGGAGTTGATTAGGTCAATGACAGTCAAGCACAGTACATAACTCAACATAAATAAAGTCACAAAAATTATAAACTTCAACCAAGTCTCAGCACAAGAGAAGTGACTATCAGCACACCACAATTGATCACAGGTGATCAAAGTCAAGTACTCTATAAGACCAAAAATTCAACAAGGTGGTATAAAAAAAATGAAAGAGGGTAAATGACTGCATTAACCACAAGTCAAAGACAAGGTACCACAAGTCCAATAATAACTCAATCAAGGTGGGGAAGTTACAACCAGTATTTAATAACTCAATCAGTAACAGGTAATAAAATAAACATATTGATCATATAACAATAAGAGAGGTATAGTTGAAGATCTCCACATCAACATGAAACCAAAAATCAGATCTGAAGTGTGGGTACAACTATAAACAATGGTCATAACATAGGTGTGGGTAGTAGAAGACCCATGACCCTTAGGACCAAGGGTATGCTCCAAATGTGGCCAAACAACCATAGTACTCTATAAGAGAAAAACTTCAACAAGGTGGTTTTAATTACAAGTGAAAGATAAGGTACCACAAGACCAATCATAGCTCAATCAAGGTGGGGAAGGTACAACCAGTCATATCTCTCTCAAATGTACAACCGTTCCATATAACCTGAAAGTTCATCATCACAGTATAAGGAAGGGTGGTGGGATGCCAAATAAAAATATCCCTCATTTCTCTATATGCAACCCTGATAGAATCACATAATAGATAAGTACCTTGTACTATAGAAAATAAAAGCCACCTGTGTTACCTTTCAATTTCGGAATATGGTCTACAAAAGCAAAATTTCATCACAATTACCATCCAAATTTCTGATTAGTGCTAAAGCAACAGTAAAAGATTTTATAACATAATTTTGATCTCTATCAACTTCAACACTCCTATGTGGTCCCTGTGCTGAAGTTGGTCCTTGAGATGTAATGGGCAGTAATCAAATTATAACATATGCAGCAGCAGTAAATAAGCAATGAAAAAAACGAATAAATTTTGATTAGGCTTCCTTGTACTTAGACAATTTTTTGGTTCAGATCTTATCCTTTCAAGGGACAAGTTGCCAAGGGAACATGAAAGTACCTCGAGAGAGAGGAAAAGTTAAGTACAGACCTCAAACAGGATAACACAATCCACATGATTCTACAACAATTTATCACACAGATGAAAAAAAGGTACAGTAACATAACAATTCTACACCTGCATGATAAAACGGTACTATTTCTGCATAGTGCTAAAGCAACAGTAAAACATTTTATAACATAAATTTCATCTCTTTCAGTAACAGGTAATAAAATAAACATATTGATCATATAACAATAAGAGAGGTATAGTTGAAGATCTCCACGTCAACATTTAACCAAAAATCAGATTTGAAGTGTGGTACTATTTCTGAATAGTGCTAATGCAACAGTAAAATACTTTACAACATAAATTTGATCTCTATCAACTTCATCACTCCTCTGTGGTCCCTGTGCTGAAGTTGGTCTTCGAGATGTAATGGGCAGTAAACAAATTATAAAGAGTGATGATGATCAAAGTCATGATGAACATATCTAAAATATCTAATATAAAGAGAATCAATGTTTCAGACTAATATATCTACATGCAGCACATACAAAAGTGATGATGTGTGAGAAAACACAAAATTTGAATATATTAAAATACAAAATAATTATAAACAAGCATACAATGACTTGTGATGACATTTAAATTTAAAATTCAAATTCTAAGAAAATAAAAGATATAAATGGGAAAATTCCTAAGAGCATCACATAAAAGATAAGTACCTCTTAACTATACCAAATAAAATTTATCTATGTTACATACTAACAATGTTTCATACTAAAAACGTCGATATCCATCAAAATACAAGTCATGAATTTATGTTGCATCTACTTTTTTGTTGATTCTATTTTTTTGCATTGTAAAAAGTTGCGAGTACGTTATCACAATCATCAATTGGCGCAGTATTTACTGTGATATCTCCTATTATTGTTTTTGTTTCCATGCCCTCATTTATGCCACTTCTTGTATGTCACTGAGCAGGGCATGGAGGCAGTTCTGAAGGGGTGTGAACTGCAACAACGGAAATGAGCATATATATATGACGTTGAATTATTATTGAAATAAAACTTCATTATTTTGATTAAAATTACAATATTTCTCTTTACCAGTCTCTGTAGATGTGACAACTGGGGTGTTAATTGGAGGTCTAGTTGCTTCCTCTTGCAGTTTATGCTCCTGGCTGCATGATGTTCCATTGAAAGAAGAAAATTTATAAGTATACATCAGGAAATATATATATCTAATTATAGTAGATATTTCTATTTCCAAAGCATACATACCAGAATGGACACTATGCTCCACTCTATCATGGGACATGTTCACCCCAACATCAACTGGTACTTGCTGAGTACCGCTAGATTCACTACCACGGTTGCATTGTTGCTTAAAAACAAACATAAATTTTTAGTTATGGGTGATATAATAAGAACTGAAAAGAGTTTAATAGTATACTACAATTGGTGATATACCTGCATTTGAGTCATTGGGGAGATTGAAGTCTTCCCCAAGCTTTTCCGATATTCAACCACACTTTTAAAACCAAACTTGAAACCAAGCTTTAGGTCTTCCTCGGTGGTAGCAACTTGGAACGTATTTCCTTGCAATGCATGATAACACATTTTGAAATTTCTAGTATCAAAATCAGATATTTGTTCGGTATTGTTAAATAAATATTCCCAACAATTAATCATTTAATACTTACAATTCTTTCTCTTAATTTTCTATAGCCACCCTAGCCCAGTGTATGTTGCCTGTGCTTTTCCATTCTAGCCTTGGTTGCTTTGGAGGTGTCAGGTAGCCTATATATGAACATTTTGAAAAACCTCAGATATCAAAAATCTTACTTAAAACATAAAAGAAAAAAATAATTGAGCTTATTTCAGTAAAAAGATGATATATGTTGTACCTTGCTTTACCAGGCCGTGGTTGTCTTCCTTTATTTTTTAGCAAGTTATCATTTGCATCATCTATGAGTGCCTTCCACTCTTTCTCTGGAACCATGGGAGGGAGCTCATGCTTGAGGCCAGCTTGCAATCTTTCCCTATATTGGGCCCTGGTATATTTCAAATTCTCACCGGCTAACTTTTCAACAACTTTCTTGTTGAAAGTATTGCCGAACAAGTTGACCATGTGGTCCATCAATTCATCTCTCTTATTTCTATCTTGTCTATTCCACTGTGTGCGAATGGTGGGGCCAAACAACTCCAAGGCTTTGTCATTCAAATGCCTATAGAAGACACTGTTTCCTGCAAAAACATGTAATCCATTAATTTATAATAATTTCAACGTATGTCTATTTCAATTTCATGATTAAAATCAATAAATTAATTAATAAATACCTGCAATATTCTGAACCTTGATAGGAACACAAGAGTCATCCACCAGAAAGGTGAGATCTAGTGATCCAGTGCTTTTAACTTGTGCTGCTCCAGAAAATTTTTCCTGGTCATCTAGAGTACGTTCATCTCCAAAGTCATGTGGAGTCCTAGGCTCCATCTCATCATGCTCCGTCATGGAATCATGCCCCGTCTCATCAGTTCCTGCATCATCAATGGATTCGAGGCCAATCGCAGGAGCGGCAAAAAGCCTCATTGGTACATTGCTTCTTTTTTGCTGCATTGGACCATCAATACTACCTATACCTATCTCGGCAGGTTCTGATCAAGTCACGGGTTTTAAAAAATCCTACAAACAATACAATTTACTTTATCAAATCACTTGGAAAAATAAAAAACATAATATCAGATATGAAATCATGTCATAGCTTAAAAAAATTTGTGAAGATGCCACTTACCCCATAAGATTGTATTTGATCTTGCAGCTCTAGAATCCTTGCCCTGTTCTCCTATGTCAAGGGCCTTTTTCGAGCCAAGGAAAGAATTTCTATGTTTTCCTTTTTCAAGGCTACTCTAAAAGTGTGTAGTGGAATAGAAAATGTCTTCCTCAAACCCCTCATCACCCAGATCGATTGCACGTGACTAAATTCATCAAACAATAAATTAAATTAAGCAATATAATTTTAACATCATTCAAATATTGATATTGTAATGAAAATTAAGTTACTATTATGCACTAACACTTACCTGACGCGGTGTTATGGCCGGTGAGTGTCCACGATCAACCGGCACCATGGAAGCAACAGGTGCCTTTCCACGGTCTTGAATGAGCCAGTAATCCATCATAATGTCAGAAAAATGAACCAGTAATCCATCATAAGCTCAGAACAATGTGAATGTCAATAGTGGGCATTGAATGTTAACATACTAAATCAAAACATTTAGTTATTGTACGTAACACTTACCTGATGGGCCACAAAGTGTGACCTTCCATAGTCTCGCTCGACCATGGAAGCAGCAGGTGCCTTTCCAATGGTGCTACCCTGACATAATAAATCAATAAATAAACGTTTACCTCATACTTAATAATTGTAACATAAAAAAATGAGATATTGCATTAATATTTATTTTTACCTCAGAAGTAGAAGATACATGTTCTATTGCATGTCGATGTGTAGTCCCCTGCCACAGTTTAATAAGCATGTTATCATATGGAAATATTAACAATCAACACGAAAAAAGCCAATGCTAAAAGTGAAAATCAGAACATCTTGTTATTGTAGTCATATTTATTTGCTATATTTAACATTTACCTGACGAGGCATAGATTCTGACCTTCCACGGTCACCCTGGACCGTGGAAGCAACATGTTCCTTTCCAATGTCGCCGCCGTAAACAAACATTGAGTCAATAATTGCATCATAAACAAAAATGAGATATTCATAGCAATGTAATCACCATGTAATCACATGGAAATATTCATAATAAGCACGAAAAAAGTGAATGTCAACAGTGGAAATCGAATGTTAACAAAAAAAAAATGAAACATTTAGTTATTGTAGTCATGTTTAGTTACTACATTTAGCATTTACCTGATGAGGCATAGTTTCTGACGGTCCACGGTTACCCTGGATTGCGGAAGCCACATCTATTCGATTTAAGTTGTAATCGATCAACAACTCTTCACCTGCAAGTATTTTTTTTATTGCACATACAAATATACGATGATGTTTGCGTGCCTCAAATTCGCAATTTGATTGCTTATTTGTTGTCACTGGTCGTGTACTATTTATAAAGCTAGCAACATTTCCGGACGCTTTTGGTCTCCCATCAATATACATAGTCGCCCCTTTGTTTTTATTGTTTTATGCTAGTTGAATTTAATTCGCAGCAACTCCGTATCTCCGCATACTTCGAGTATATTGGACCAATACCAACCAGTTATTGTATCTTTATAGTGGTCCTACATACTCCATCAATTCAGTTATAGTGCCATAGCGGACCTTTATTCCATCCACGGAAAAGAGCCCCAACCCATGTAAGGACGAAGGAGCGATGTGATACATCCTCCCATTGATGAGGAAATCTGTGTCCACTTGAGACAAGATATTAGGTACCCATCGTTGCACTAGATGTTTATACCTAAATGGAAAATCAATGTCTCCTATGCTCTCAGCATCATAATTACACGACCCACCGTTGGCAATAAAATATTTCATGCGTCTATGAAATCTTTTCCTTATCTTTTCAGATCTAGTTGATATAGAACCGATAGATCTAGTACAACTTGTCTCACTTTCAACCTCTCCGAGTATATCTTCATCATCACTTGAGGGAGATAGATCCGACAGATACCTATTTGGTGGTACCTACACTCGAGAAAACAACAATAAACAAGACGGTGCTTTCTTTCTTCTTTGAAAGTACACATTTACTTCCCTCAAATCTGAGGCTTAGGAGGGACATGCTCAACCCTATTGGGTGTAGTGTTACAAATCTCAGCTGAAGTGTTTGGTATTGGGAGGACGATTTCTGGCAGGAAGAGACAAAGTTACAGTGCCATAACAAGCTGCCTATACGACACCACATTCACCACTGTAGGCCATGAGCTCTTTTGTGGACTGAGTTTGCACATTTGGGGGTAGTTTTCTTTTATGGAGAGAAAAAAACCATTGGGGACAAAAAATTAAGGAAGTTAACCAGTATATCACCCAGTTTTGGTCCTTCCAACACTGTTGGGCATATTATTGGCAGCCTACCCTCTTTCTTTGAATGACATATTTTTGGCAGCCTATCCTTCATTTTTAAAATTTACATGCTGGTATTTTATGCTAATGCATATGAAAACTATTTGTTAGTGAACTGTTTGGCAAAGTCACTCAATTAAGAAACATTATTTGACTATATCAGCCCAACAAACCATAACTACAGTGAGAGGGTCCACTCAGGAGTACATTGTAGCAGTGTTCATAACTATTTCATGTCAATACATCTTAACCAAATAATCAGTAAAATACTACAGCAGAGAACGCAAAATACATCAGCTAACTTAGGTGAGATATTACACCTTAGACATGTTGCAACTTTCAAATTCATGCAAAGTGGCACTCAAATGGCCATGAGAAATTTGATTTTCAAAGACTTTCAATATTACGAGGATCTTTTTTGTATCAAGCTTTATCAAGCAACTTGTAGGAAATATTTTCAGACATTATGTGTATATTGATTTTCCAACTATATTGATTTTTTTGTTTTTAAACAAATAATAAATTTCAATCAAGAATGAGCGTATCCATCAACCAAGCAGGAGGACCAAACCAGAAAAATGACAACCTGAGAGTAGTATGGTGAAAAACCAAAAATGAATTTATATTAACAAGGGAAATTAACAACATCAACTTAGTTAAGGGAGATTGACATTTATTAACTCTCCACAATATCTCAATAATTCAATTGGACAGGTGTACACATCAATATACTTTAACAAGCAATACTGAAATAAGCAGGTGTACACATCAATATACTTCAATATACATTTCATTTAATAAGCAAGTACTGAAATTAAATAGCAAGACAGAAATTAAACACAGTTTTCATATCTTTCAACTTTTCATCTTTAGCACTCCCAATCCTGGGTAAGAGTATCAGCATATGAGGTTAAGTTCAGATCAACATAGGTCATTGTTAAGAGGTCATTGATCATGTATCCCACTAAGACCTAATCACAAAACTTTGTCAAGTCAAACGTGGGTGAGGGTACCATGACTAAAATAAAAAAAAATGGTACAAGTTAAAAAGATGATAATGGGTGTTATGACCAAACTCCCTTTGTACCAAAGGGTGTACCACAACCAAAGTACCCAAAAGACCAAAGCAATAAGTTAAAGAATAAATTAAGGTGGGTAAGTGACCCTAATAATCACAAATCAGCTACGTGGGAATTATCTATTGTTAGCTGACTAGTGGGATGACTTTGGGGTTTTGGAACTGTTTCATGCTATAGAACTGGATAACATCAGCTATTGAGGACTTTGAATTGAGTGTACCAAGGCTGATTTCCTCCTGAATGTTGTTATTTAATTATTTATCCTAATGGTACCAATGACCTCTTTAATAGATTGTTATTAAGGTATCTATGCCTCCAAATAACTACAAAATATGCCAAATAAGGGGAGTACTCTAGTCTCCCAAGCAAGCAAACAACCGAAGGATGCCACCTCAACACCTAATAGTCAAAATCCTAGAGGTCATTGATACCATTAGGATAAATAATTAAATAAAAACGTTCGGGACCAATGTGTTTGTTGCAATTAAATGTGTGGGGAATGTTATGCAAGACCCTCAAAAAACCCTTATACACCACATGTGCTTGATGCAAACATTCAAATCCTTGACAATTTAAGCCTTAACTTAAGTGAAATCAACAAGAGATATAAGTGTTGGAAACAACCAAACCATGACTACAATGATAGCCGAAAATCTAATGTGCAATAAGACAATTTTGAAAATTCGAAAAAACCATGCATACAAAGAAGAAATGAAGTCCATGTTCATAGTCTCATGATGAATAGGATTGTCGTTGATGACAACATAAAAGTAACTAACCGTTATGGAAAACATCTTAAAATTTTTTATGACTTTCAAAAGTAAAGTCTAATTTTTTTTATGACTTTCTTTTCAATCTTTATGACAATTTGAATGGACAAGCCTCACTCATAGCCAAATACTTTTGAGATATTTACAACTCATCGGAGTATGGGGGACCATATAATTCTCGAAAGACATTGGATTCAGTATCCCATGCCTTTGAATAAATAGACCTCATGCCTTTGAATAAATAGACCTCAGGATCATGTGTCTATTTTGATGCATGTGGACGTCTATGTGGGTTTTGACAAGCCATTGTCGTTGGTTTTTAATGTAGTACCCAAGGATTTGAGCCTCAGTAAGCTTTGTCTACAAAATATCTTTGACCTGTTCGAGAGATTCTCCAACTTCTCGCTTTAGATTACAAATAACAGCTGGATCTAATGTTGTCAGGTTGATGCCGAATGACCGCCACCAGTCTCTAATCCAATCAGGGACGTAGAATGCAGGATCCTCATAGATTTGTGGAATTTTAAGTCCAAAATTTAGCATGGTATAATATGTTCTATCTGTATTTTCTTTTCTCAAGAATTTCCACCATAATTTTTTATATTTTTCCTAAGTGTGTGCAGAACTTGGAAACCAGAGACTAGCATCTTGATGTGGCCATGCTTCCAAAGAACGTATTCGGTTAATACAATAGTATTTTTGGTCTAGTTGTAGCCCGGGGTGAGGTGTAGAGCCCTCCGTTAGATTAAGCTAAGATCTTGGTAGAGGTGTGTTAACCAATTGCTTGCATCAACTGCTTTTCTCAGGGAGTTGTTGTAAAACATCTCTGGTACAATACTGGATCCCATAGGCATTCTTCTGAGTTCTGTAACTAGTCTAATAAAAACATCAGATCCCTATGAGTTAACATCTAACACTTCAGCATGTCTCAACTCCCACCTAGGTTTCCAGTCTTGCATATAATCCAACCAACTAATATTATCATTGATAGTATAGATATGATTTTTTCCTCTGTTCCAAGCAGATATTTTCATGTTTACTTGTGGGTTATGGGCCCACTGGATTCCGCTTTGACCTTCTACGGTTGCTTGCCTCGTGCTTGCTTGTACCAGGCTCGCTTGTTAAAAATTAACAGCATTCTACTGTGTCAAATATTCTCTTATTAGTAACCATTGTGGTACTTTGGTGCAAATGTTTTTCCTAACTCATTGTTTCTCCATATTGTGTGCCTAGTGCCACCTCTCTATGTCAATGCATAAATCAACCTCTTCTTGGTTTGTGGTTCTCGTTGGCCTTGTTTTGGGCCTTGTAGTGGTTCTCTAATTTCATGTCCATAGTCATTGACACATTAAAAAACCTTAATCTAAGCCCGAGGTGAATCAGGATTCAGATTCAAATCCCAGTGGCTAGTACCTCGTAGTCGTCAGTCATCACTCGTCACCTTGCAAAGCTAAGCAGTGAGTGCATGACATGAGTGAGTGAATGAGGTAGTGTACCAAGGATGATTTCCTCCCGAATGATATTATTTAATAATTATACCATCAGAAACAATCCCACCATGGTGATGTGCTCTATAAAGCAAAAACCATAGAAAATCATGCATTAGAACAATTCCATCAACAATAAATCTGCCTTTTTGTCTTCAAGACTAATGTTAAAAATCCTTGACAATTTAAGCCTTAACTTAAGTGAAATCAACAAGAGATATAAGTGTTGGAAACAACCAAACCATGACTAACACCCAATAAATAGTGTGCAACTATAAATAGTGAAGGACAACCATAACATGGGCTCCTAATAAGTCAATTTTGAAAATTCGAAAACACCATGCATACAAAGAAGAAATGAAGTCCATGTTCATAGTCGCATGATGAATAGGATTGTCATTTATGACAACATTAATGACAAAGAACATTGATTGACAAACCAATGCCAAGTCTTTCGAAGGATGATGACAACATTGGAGAAGACATGCCAATCGACTAATTTTCATGATCTCCCTAATATTTGCCTCTAACAAGTCTTTGAAAATGGATTTGAAATTAATGTTTCCAGCCTCAGATCTGTCCATGATGGAGACAACCTTAGTTAAGGCTTGTAAACATTGATAATCCATCAACATATAAATAATCCATCAACATCTAAATAACATGAGCTCTAGTCTTTTAATACAATAATTAAAAAATCAACAACTTTGTGTCCTAGGCACAAAATGTTACATATTATGGGTTGAAATCGCATTCTACCAATGAATTTCCTACTGATATTGGACCTACTTCTGCTTACAATCTGACTTTGGGTGCCTTAACTACTAGAAGTGAAATGAGTGTGTCCGTAGTCGTTGATAGTGACAAGAGAGCATCTCTATATATTGATAGTGACATGAGTGATCTTGCACTTGAAGTTCACAAAGTTCCATATTCTAATTTAGAGTTTTCATCTAATAATGGCTTGCCTGCTGATACTGGACCCACTTCAGTTTATAGTCTCCCTCCAGGTGCTGAAATTACTACTAGAAGTAACAAGAGAGAATTTGTAGATGTTGATGGAGACAAGAGTGTTGTAGATGCTAAGAATGACAAGAGTTTTCTTTTGCAGACATAATGTACACCTGATGAAGTTCATGAATTTCCATCATCTAAGTTGGAATTGCATGCTAATAATGAATTTCTTGTTGGAACTGGGGCTATAGTATCTTACAGTCTTCCTATGGGTGTTGAACCTACTATTAGAAATGAAGAATTAACATCTGTAGATGTTGATGTTGAGAATAGTGCTTTCATAGATGTTCAGCTGGTTGACGTTGGGGATTATGATTACATATAGACTAGTGGGGAGACTCTGGTCCAAGGCAATCAACCTACAATAATTGTTGACATATCAGAGATAGGGTTTTTCCCTCAATAACCAGTAACGAAGCACATAGCCATATTGAATATACCATGAATTCATAATCGGTCCAAATCTCCAACATATCATTCACCATACGTTGAAATTACTAATTATATAATACTAGTAACATAACCAGTTACATACCAGTAATGGTAAACAAATCATAACCTGTAAACAAAGCATAACTAGTACCAGGACACATCATAACTAGAAACAAAGGACCAAGCATAACCTGTAAAATGACTCATTGCCATATTGATTAACCACCTCATCCATAATCAATTCATAATTGGAACAATTATCCAATACAAATATCAATAGTTGGATGTGTTAAGATTTAATATGCTAAGACAGAAAATAGCAGCATTACATTCCATTTCACAATAATAGCATATACCGGATCATTGAAGAAACAACAAGCACATCATAAACACAAGAGACACAGATTTATCCTGGGAAACCCTCATGGGGTAGAAAACCCAGCAAAGCTTCCTCAATATAGATGACCAACAATATACAAAGATGCAAACCCTGAGCATAAGCTCCTCCTTCTCCATTGCAGACCTCTCCTCCACAAGTGCGCCACTCTCAAGTGAGTGAGTGTGTGTTGAATGAGGAATACACCTCCTCTATTTATACACTACTCCGACTTGTCTTTTACACAAATCATGTAGGCTCGTATTTAACCATTGGGTTAAATACCCCATTACAACTGACTGGGACGACCCGTCTAGGGTGGTCTAATAACCCAAGTTACCACATTCCAACGGAGGAATAAACATCTCCGGATATACAATAAGATCTTCACGGAGGAATGAATCATCTCCGGAATAATAAAGTACAAATATAATATTCTTTGAAGTTACACTATCTTAACACTCCCCCTTAACGAGAAGGATATTATAACAGCATCTGCACGAGCAAGTAGTCATCAACATCATACATGATACATCTATAAATCATTGGAAGCTTTCTCAACATCATCAGTAACTCAAGCAGTTACTGGAACATCTTCAATACTGGAACATCAACATCTTCAGTACTGAGTCTTTATCTTCTGCAGCACTCGAACAGCTACAACAACATCGACATCTGGATCCTCACGATCATCAGCATTGTCATCATATGATCATCAGCATCGGGATCATCTCGATCTACAGCATCTGGATCATCACGATCTATAGCATCTGGAACATCTCGATCTACAGCATCTAGATGATCACGATCTACAACATCTGGATCATCTCGATCTACAACATCTGGATCATCTCGATCTACAGCATCTGGATCATCTCGATCTACATCATCTGGATCATCACGATCTACAGCATCTAGATCATCTTGATCTAAAGCATCTCGATCATCTTGATCTACAACATCTGGATCATCTCGATCTACAGCATCTGGATCATCACGATCTACCGCATCTGAATCATCTCGATCTACAGCATCTGGATCATCAGTATTAGTATCCACACCAATACAAGTATACACATCATCAATACAAGTATCCTCATCAATACAAGTATACACATCATCAATACAAGTATCCTCATCAATACACGTATACACATCATCAATACAAGTATCCTCATCAATACAAGTATACACATCATCAATACAAGTATCCTCATCAATATCAATACAAGTATCCTCATCAATCAAGTATGCATAGCAGCATACCCTGCAACACACACTATCATATTACAGTATGATCAATCCCGCTCTCTTTAGGACATAGGTCCATGGATGATACAATCCAGATCAAGTTCCAGGATGATCAATCCTTATCACTTTAAGACAAGTCTCATGTCTAGGGACGATGCAATCCCATCACGTACATTTTGAACCCAGTTCATGGATGATGTAGTCCTCTAACGTACATTTTGAACCTAGTTCACGGACGATGCAGTCCTCACACGTACCTTTAAGACAAGTCTCATGTCTAGGGATGATGCAATCCCATCACGTACATTTTGAACCCAGTTCATGGACGATGCAGTCCTCACAGGTACCTTTAAGACAAGTCTCATGTCTAGGGATGATGCAATCCCATCACGTACATTTTGAACCAAGGTCCAGGGACGATGCAGTCCTATCTTCAATTCTCGGAGACATCAGTCTACGGCTCAATTCTGGGACCTAAGTCTGGGGAAGATACAATCCCCTACCTGTTCATTCAGGACTTCATTATCGGAGACCCAGTCTACGGCTCAATTCTGGGACCTAAGTTCAGGGAAGATACAATCCCCTCATGTCCACCAAGGACTTCATTCTCGAAGACATCTATCTACGGCTCCTTTTGGAACATGTGTTCAAGGATGATGCAATCCCTCTTGTCACCTTAGACCCTGTCTAAGGACCATCCACCAACCTCTCTGTCGGAATCACCAATATAGGTATCCACATCATCAACCTCACTGTCAAGGTGGGCAATCTCATCATAAGTGATCACATCGCTCCCCCTTTTCAAGGAGGGCCCTTCTGAACTATTTTAAGTTTGTCTCGGAAAACTTTACTTGAGGTAGAAGTTTGGTTAGTACATCGGATCGGTAGAGGTTTGATTAGTACATTGTCAACTTGTTACAAATTCGAACTTTAATTCTTTTCTGCAACATATCTTGTATATAGAAATGTCATATCTCTATGTGCTTTGACTTATCATGGAATACTGGATTCTCTGCCATTTTGGTACAACTCTGTTTGTCACATAGGATCACAGTTGGGTCCATTTTTATGTCAAACAATTCTGAATCCATACTGCTTCACAACTAGCAGAGAAAGCAGCCATATATTCCTTTTGTGCTGAGAGCCACACTATATTGCTTCCTTCTAAACCATGAGATCATGGCTGATCCCAGACAGCAACATCCTCTCGATGTGCTCTTCCTGTCTGATACAATTTCTGCCCAATCAACATCTGTGTAGCCATCTGAAGTCATGATCTCTAAGATAACATAGATCAAATTCTATCGTATCCTTTAGGTAAATCATCACATGCTTTGCAACTAACAGGTGAACACATCTGGTTTCCACTAGATACTGACACAAGGTGTTCACAGCAAAGCATATATCTGACCTAGTATTTGTTAGACACATCAATGACTCAATATTTTGTCTGTACAGAGTTCTATCCACTAACTCTGATGAGTCATCTGCTAACAACTTCAAGAGTGGCCATTCCAACACATCAAGTCCTTTTAATATTTCTCATCATACTTTCCCTGGTTGAGAAAGATTCCTTCTGAGCCTTGCCATACTTCCAGACCTAGGAAGTAATGCATCAATCTGAGATTTTTCATTTTCATTTCTGCAGCCATCTTCTTCTTTCTTTTCATGATCTGTTTCTCATTCCTTTTCAGAAAGAGATCATCGTCATACAATAATGGTATGATAGGTTCATCATCCACAACCTTAAGGTAAAGGTTAGGAACAACTTTACTTTTGGTACAGCCCAAGCTTATCAAGAAACTGTCAATTCTCCCTTTTTGACTGAACATCATTCACACTCTGCATTGAATGATCTTCTGCATATCTATTTGTGCCATCTCTCGTTAGATGGGTCTACTGATATGAGCCTCAATATCATTCGAACTCTGTGGTGAGTTCCTTCTTGCATCTATGTTATCTGTGTATAGAAACCATAATCAACCTTGTAGCAAAGGTTGAGATCCACATCACCCATGGTGATCATTAAGCTCATTAATTGATTATCGATTCTGGGAATCCATACAGAACTTGATTCACACTTCTTCTTTAATTACACCATTAAGAGAATGGTCTTATCTAGCCACTTGGAGCAAACATCTCATCATGATTCTCTTCCTCTTTCTAAGAGAATCTTCTAGCCACAAGCCTTCTATAGTGTGTTTGATTTGTAAATCTTTTGTTGAACATCCATCGCTTGTTCAGTGTTCATCATTCATCATGATCTCTCCTACAAATCAAAATTAAGTACATGATTAGTAATACTTCATAATCATCAAATCATATTGACATGATAACCTATTATGCATACAGATATCGTTTACATAGTTATGCAACTATTTTGACCAATACTTTGGCACAACACTTTCCCATATCCTATATGCATACAGTGGCTATCTAGATGCCTTCCATCTCTACCAGAACATACTATCGAGAGTGTGCACAACTCTCAGCATGTCAGCAAAGAGGTTTAGCATAATATAACAAAGTCATACATACCTCGTAAGTAGAACAAAGATTATAGATGAGTCTTTGTCTTCATGTTGTCATGGTCATGGAACTTGATTTGTCTTTTGTGATGTACCTGTATCTTGTTAGCAGACAACATCAACCTCACAGAACACCATAATGCATTAGTACAATCATATAGCCCTAAATAATGAATGTCTTCAATCATTCACATGCATTCATATTGTTAATAGGGTGATAAGACAATTCTAACATTAATCAAGATTGTACTAATAAATAATATGAAGACAAACACATTATGAACTTAATCAGATTTCAAGACATACGTGAACTCCTTAAGTGATACCTGTCGAGACTTCTTGTATTATTCTTATGTAAGGCCTTAGCCTCAACTCCCCCTGAAACTTGATCTGGAGCTTGATTAGGGTTTGCTAGAGAAACCCTAAAAATTCAATCTTTGACTTTCACACTTCTGAATGGATGGAAGGATGTGTCTTGCTAAGCTGATCAAACTAGCATACTTCAATTTTGAAATCTCCAAAATTTGACCCCTCAAAATTGCCTTCGAAACTTCTGGATCTTCTGGACAGGAACCTGAACTAGGGTTTGATGAAGCCCACCCTTCTGCCCAATCAAAAGGTTTGATCCAAGGTTCTAAACTCTTATTTTTCTAAGGAGTTTCCAGCCATGGTTACAGACTTCAAAAATTCCAACTTTTGCTGAAGCCCTAATTTTCCATCTTTCCGATCAAAATCCCGAACTGGGGTTTGATCAAGCCCGGTCTTCTACCCAACCAAAAAAATCGATCTTGGACTCTAAATTTCAATTTTCCTGAGTAGCATTCAGCCGTGGATTCCGATTCCAAAAATTCTAACTTTCTCCGAAACCCTAAATTCCAGAAGCCATGAATGAAGGTGCTCCAAAACTAATTATGTTTTTCCAAAAATATGTACCTGATTGTTTCTGCTGTAACTCCTAAATTTTGGCTTCAAAGGGTCTAATAACATTTTTTGTGGTAGCCTGAACTGTCATCTTTCCATCCCGATAGGTCTGACCTCAATTTCATTTTCTGAGAGAGAGATATGCCAAGTGTCGCAATGTGACCTGTTTATGGGATAAAACAAGAGAGCGAACTTGTATGGCGTGCCACATGTCACTGGTTCAACTTCGGCCTCTGAAAACATTTCCTGTGATAGTACAGTCTGTGTACTACCTGTCAATTTTTACGAAATTTCATTTGGAGCTTCCTAGCCCAAGTTATGACCTTTTTTCCTAGGTCACCTGATTTTGACTGAGATCTGGAAGAGGCAGAAACCCTAACGTGTACGGATAATAACTTACAAAGTACAATGAATCGGATGGTTCCCTTTGGATACAAGATACCTGGATATGTTATCTACAACCTGTAAAGGTTTCAGATCCTGAACCTTCGCTAAAATGGATTTATGGCGAAAGTTCCACGATGACTGGTTTTTTCTATATAAAACCCTAACCTTCAAATTGTCGTAAGTGCCATACATTGCCTTCCTTCAGGTTAGCTTTGATACCATGTTAAGATTTAATATGATAAGACAGAAAATAGCAGCATTACATTCCATTTCACAATAATAGCATATACAGGATCACTGAAGAAACAACAAGCACAACATAAACACAAGAGACACAGATTTATCCTGGGAAACCCTCATGGGGTAGAAAACCCAGCAAAGCTTCCTCAATATAGATGACCAGCAATATACAAAGATGCAAAACCTGAGCATAAGCTCCTCCTTCTCCATATAAAACCTCTCCTCCACAAGTGTGCCACTCTCAAGTGAGTGAGTGTGTGTTGAATGAGGAATACACCTCCTCTATTTATACACTACTCCGACTTGTCTTTTACACAAATCATGTAGGCTCGTATTTAACCATTGGATTAAATACCCCATTACAACTGACTGGGCCGACCCCTCTAGGGTGGTCTAATAACCCAAGTTACCACATTCCAACGAAGGAATAAACATCTCCGGATATACAATAATATCTTCATGGAGGAATGAATCATCTCCGGAATAATAAAGTACAAATATAATATTCTTTGAAGTTACAATATCTCAATAGGATGAGGAAGATACCACACACTAAGAAACAAAATCCCAATGCATAATTGTTATGGCACCTCCCTAATAACATAGCAGAAACCCTACCCAAGCATAACGAGTAACAAAGGACCAAACATAACCTGAAAAATAATCATTTCCATATCGAATTTACCACTGCATTCATAATCAATTCATGATTGGACATATCTCCAACACAAATATCAATAGTTGGCAGAGGACGATACCATGCACTAAGCAGTAGAAACCTGGTGCAAATTTTTTATGGAACCTCCCTCATAACAAAGAAAAAATCCTACCAAAGCACTCGCAATAACAAAGGACCAAGCATAACCTGTAAAACTACACATTGCCATATGCAATTTAACCACCACATTCATAGTCAATTCATGATTGGACTATATCTCCAACACAAATATCTATAGTTGGAAGTAGATGATACCACACACTAAGAAACCAAAACCAGGTGCAGAATTGTTATGCCACCTCCTTCATAACACAAGAAAAACCCTACCTCAACAAAAACCCTACCTTGACAAATACTTACAACAAAATACTTATAAATTAAAACAAGGGACAACCCCTAACTCTGCAAATACATTGCAAATCTCCTTCTAGAAATACCATATGGGCTTCCATAGGGATTGAGGGAAAAACCCTATCTCAACAATCAACACAAGAAACCATTTAGGGTCTACCAATACTAGCTCTATCTCCAACATTGTTTTTTAGACAAATTTGAGTTCCATTACTGCAAAACTGGTGAATGAGAATCTACCTGAAATACTGAATTAATGTCCCAGGTGAAGACATCGCCAATGTCTGAATGATACTAGGAATGCTACTACCGCCCCATGTAATAGTACTAGGAATGCTACACCATTAGGAAAACATGATGAATTTGACTTGGAAAAGTCGACGTCAAATAATTTAGAAAACAATATGAATATCCAGAGATTCGAAATAAAATCAAAACCACCTAATTAGCAAATGAAATCAAAACCACCTAATTCGCACCCAAAAATGCTGAGATTCGATTCAATAGAGGAGGGGTTTCAACTTACAGTTTCCATTGAGGGTCTACGAGGATATGCAGACATGGTCAGAGCGGGTGCCCCAAAGAAACCATCTTCAATAGCCCTCGTAGCAATTTCACAGTGAAGGAGGAAACATAATTTTAGCCGGTTTCATGCAAGGGGGGGCCGTCGAACCAGAGCAACATAGCGTTTTGGCCAAGCTTGACAGAGACATGTATGACGTTTCAGTTATGTTTTGTTTGATGTTTAAAAAATTATAATATCATATTAATTAAATTATAATATACATTAATTAAATTATAATATATATTAATTAAATAGTAATATAATGGGACTTTGTTTGTGTGCCAATTGTGTTGATGGTTCTAGAATAGTCGTTGCAAACATTGCAACACAAACAGTGCTCAAGGGTGCTTTGGTTAGGGTAGAATTAGACAAGTGTTGGTGACCTATTATGTGGTACAATTACTTATATCTGAGGCATTTTTGGTATGTAACTCACCCTTCTATCATATAGACATGGTTCACTACCAATGTAGGCACAAATATTGCATTATGCCTTATTTGTTAGGGGTTTAACAAGGCCTACGGTGGTGTGAGAAAGGGGTTGTCAAGGCTCAACATGTATTATAAGGAATTCCAGATCTAGTGGAATCATTGGTAGGAGGATTGCAATTGGAAATTATGGGAAGAGAACCATGCCATGCATGAAGGTACTATGAAAATGGTATCACAAATGTTGAAGCTGAGGGAATTATTGGATAGGGAATTCACCACCTTAATATTGGTCACTAGTTCACAATATTTAGAATCGAATACTGAACTAGGAGCTTTGAAATCCTTAGTAATTAGAAAAAAGTATGGCTCGCTTACAACTCCCACGAGAGTTAGTTTTATATCCTTCCCCTTTGACCTTTGCATCACTTGCGGATCCCTCACTCAATGGCTTCTCTTGGGTAAACAATGAGTATGTGCACATTCAAGTTGATGGGATCCTAATCCAACTATGGAGTATCAAATAGTTGCAATCAACTATATGGGTTGACTTTATGTGGACATGCATGCAACAAATTCAACAATGGAGACTTAAGTAAGGTCAAATGGGTAGAATTTCTACTTTATTTTTTATATTTTTAGAAAATTTTTCCATGTTGTTTTGTTGTTGTCTCAATTTTTTCCCTAACACCCTGCCGAGGCAATTTATATTGGATTAGGGTAAATTATGTTGGAAATTTTTTGATGAAGAATTATATCTTTTTGTTTGTTGGCAAAAACTAGTTCATCCATAAATTTTTTGCCATTCAAAATATGACCTTTATTATGAAGTAAAAGCATTAGAAGGATTTAAATAAATAACCGTTGAAGAAAAAAAAGATGGCAATATTAGTAACACCAAATTATTTTAAAAATGACTTAAAATCAACTTTTAAAACATTACTACATCAACTAAATAAATAGCTCATAAAAAGGGTGTTGATCGTAGGAGAACCACTTTTAATTTGGGAACATATTTCAAGAATCTTTCGCTAAAATATTTTACATAGTCTATTTGTAACATTATTGTTTTTTCCCAATTAATCTTAGTTTCTAAGACTTAGTAAAACATATAAATGAAATCCATAATGTGTTTTTATAAAAACTTGGTTAGTAAGAATGATAAATAAAAAATTATTTGCAGTGCCCATTCACCACGTGACTTGCTTCTTTTTCTTGTTTATGAAGAAAAACTGTAATTAGTCACTTAACCCATTCTATTAGAAATGAGTTAACACAAGGCCTAATTGCCATCACATAATGGATCACGATCAAAGGACATCAATATGTGATGGATATTAAGAAGTCCATGTACTTTGATATAGAAGCACAAACATCTTATTAAAAATGAAAAGCAAAAATGATATTGTTAATAATGACTATTAGTTTAAGAAGCATAAAAAATATATTGTTGATTATCATTTTTGTTTAGCAAGATCAAAATAACTAACTAACATAGAATAACATAATAGCTAATAAGTAATAACAATTGTAACAATTTAAGTTACCAATCCATTTGTATAAAAATTATGATAATTGTTCTAATATGAAATAACCCATAAATTAACACATAAATCTTATAACTTCATTTTGTATCTTGCTCAATCGACACATGTTCGATTCAAACCATTACCACTACAACCTCCAAGAACACCCACACTACTGCACATGTAGAACATATTTAGATTAGAAAACTAATTTTTCAAATATAACCAAGTTAATCAACAAAATCAACATATGGTGAGTGCATTTACTTTAACCTAAAAACATTGCGTACCTCTACTTTTCAACAATTAAACATCATCCATCTTCTTCTTCATCCAACTCAACATTTGTATCAAGATCTGGTTCTGAATAGATATTGATGAAAGGATCATTCACATCGTCATCAGCATCGAAGTCATTGTCGCTAATAAAGTCATCCATATCGTCAATGAGATCATCGTCTGCTACATTTGCATGATCAACCTCTTCAACTTCTTCATCTAACACATCGACCATAGCCTGATCTGGATCATCATCATCTTCTTCTTCTTCATGATTATCTTCATAATCTAGTACAAGATTATACTTTACTAGTCTTCCTCTTGGATCGTATCGAACAACGGATCACCAACCTGCTTTACCTGGTACCCTCGGAGTAGTATACTTGCTCACATTGACTTGGAAGAACATAAAGGCTCTGTACCCGATTCAAATGACCTTGTATCAACCATGGTAAATCCATTAGCATGCTCAATCATAGTTCTTTCAGGATCACGTTCATGCATCCGTAGCCTGTACCACTTCACCTCAAACAAAAATATTTTAAAGGAATTAAAATCACACTCAATAATGTCCTCCAAATGCCCATAGTACCTATTTTGGGTTTCTTCTAGATTTCTATCACTTCTAGAGGAAACGTTGGTGACCTTAAACACTGAACTTATCCCACAATCCGAGGTTTTCCTGTTATCATCCAACTTTTTGATACGAAATTTTACGACCATTACACCACATAGCCTTGTGATGTTTCAACTGCAACATTGACAATAGGTTAAAAATACATTGTGATTTAATAAACACCATATAGGAGTTAGTAAACATAATTGAAAACTTAAACAAACGAAATGTAATTGGAAAAATGGATCGAAGTAACTAGAAAAAATGTGGGTAAACAATTTACTTTCCTTTTTATCTTTTAAACCATAAGCTAAATCAACTTCCCTTTGTGACGCAAGTTCATGAAATTTTTGTCGAATATGATGAGTTGTTTTAATCATGTTACTGACCCCTTCCCATGATAACATACCAAATAATTCTTCACAATATTTTATCCAATGCTCCATCCAATCAAGGTTGTTTGCAATGTATAAATGTAAAGCATCCCACACTTGACCAACTATAGGATAAAATAAAAATTCAATATCATTAATTAGATATCACTAAAGGAACATAGTTTAATATAGTTGAAAATGCACAATTATTAAAAAATGTTAAAAAAAAGTATGATAATATAAAATTGGAAAAAATACATGTGTAATATATTACTTCAACAACGTATAATAATTAACTTTCATGGTCCTCAATGTACCTCTCTCCAATAGGACCTCCCCTTCAAATTTGTTGATGGAGTCGAGATGCCAAGTGCGAGGCACATTCATATTTTCTTGTAATTTAGGTAGATATTCACTAATATACACCATGCATTGATATACCATATATCCTTCAACCATAGAACCCTTGGGACGCGCTCTTTGTCTAACAAAATCCTTCAATGACTTCAACTGCCTCTCCACCATCCACATCGACCTTGTGTGTACTGGTCCACATAATTCAATCTCCTCAACTTGGTGTATGAGGTAGTGTTTTTGTGCATTGAAAAATGTTGGAGGTAGATACTATTGCATTTCACACATTAGTCGGGGAATTTCTCTCTTCCAATGCCTTATATCTTCTTTATGGATTTATTTTGATGAAAGCCACCTACAAATGATGCAATAAAACAATATCAAGGCATATATAATATTTGCGGGGAAAAACTTAATATGTCAATAAGTTCCGCTACAAACCAGTTCCGCTACAAACCACAGACCAAGGCATTTTCCAAGTAAAACATTACTTACCTCATGTATTTTCCAAGAACATAAATAATATATTTTATGTTGTTGTCAAAGTCATATGGGAGAGATAAAGGTAGAACATACTATATCAAAAAACACATAATTATTAATATTTATTTCAAAATAAGAGAATCAAATTAATAAAATAGTGCATATCGATAATGAAATATATTGTGGACTCCATAATTACCTTAATGAAAGTATGCCAATCATGTGTTGTAACCCCAGCAAAATCACCTTTTTTCGTCAAGATATTCTTTATGTTTGATGAATAACCCGTCGGAAACCTGATTTTTTTTATGACCTCTTTTACAATATTGCTCTGTTGCTCTGTCAATCACCAAGGAAGACTAATACTCTGTGACATCCATCACCATTAGAATTGATGATCACACTTTGCAATGCGTGATTAGCTTCTTGGATGTCACCTACAAATCTTTCCGATTTTTTCTTTGTTAGTCCTTCCATCTAATATTCGCCGTAACATTTCTGTTATGTTCTTCCCAATATGCATTGTGTCAAACAAATGAACTATTTACAGGTGCTCATAGTATGGCAACCTACTGAATTGAATCGGGTAAATTTTGATTCCTCGTAGAATCCCATTCGTGCCTTAACGACATTCATGAAACATCAACAAAATCAAATTAAAACTAATTAATCAATATAGGCATATCGCGTTGAACATAATTCAGTACAAAAAACAATTTGGCATACCTAGACAGTTTCTATTATATTCCGACTTCCATAGGTGAGGTGTCATTCTTCATGCCTTTTTTACCATTCTCTTCGTTACTTAAATTTTTCTTTGTCTGTAGTTCGATAACTATGGTTCTTAGGCAGAAAGTGCCTATACTCATCGAACACTTCCTTTGCTAAACTCCTTGAACGACGAGATTTTATCCTGGGACCACAAACTGGACATGCAAATTTACCCTTTGTTTGAAGACCTACAAGATATATAAATTGGTGTAGCAAATTAGAATTATAATTTAAAATAATGCATGATATTATCAACAAATATATAAAATATTAAGGAACAAAAGAAAGTAACAATATACCACAAAAATGTGTTAACCCCGGGAGCATCATGAATTGTAAATGCAAGTATTCCATGGAATTGAAATCGTCTTTTCCCTATTGGTCTAGAGATGTCATACATAGTGACACCAGCCCATAACTTCAACAACTCATCGATAAGAGGCTCAAGATATACGTTCATATCTTTAACCTGGTACTTGCCTAATTGGTCCAACATACATGATTAATTATATTTAGCACCTATATGTCATTATCTATAAAAGACATAATTATCATGCACGAAACAAATCAATGAAATATTTAGTGATCAGACTTTCAAGTAAAAAATTACATATTAATTAAATACCTGGAACAATCATTGCCAACATTGTGTGCTCTCTCTTGATCGACATCCAAGGAGGAAGGTTATTGTTTATAACAAAAACAGGCCACATTGAGTAGGTAGAACGAAGCTCTCCAAATGGATTGACACCATCAGCTGCCAACGAAAGTTTAACATTACGAGGTTCTTCTTTAAAAATTGGCCACTTTTCTTTGATGTACCCTCAATGTAGAACCATCTAGAGGCATTCAAAGAACATTGTCGCAACTTCTGTTCTTTGCATGGAATCCATAAACTGTGCTATACTTTGACACCTGAACAACCGCTGGAAACGTGGAATTATCAGAATATAATGAAGAACTTTTTGAGGCACCTTTTTTGTCACTTTATCGGTTCGATACCTACTTGTTTGACATGTGGGCATTCATTTCCTAATGCATATTGTCCATAGTATATGATATGATCATTAGGACATGCATCAATAGCTTGATACTCCATTCCAAATGCTTTCATAATGACATATATCTCTCGATAAGTGCGTGGTAAAATATTTGAAGTTGGTAATAGAAATTCACCTAACAATCTACAAAATTCAAAAGAATAAATCAATGAAAAAAATATTAATCATCAATATCGCATACAAACTTTACAAATTAGATAACAATAGAAATAATATAGGAAAAAAGTCAACCCTTTCTATAGATGTGAACATACAGACAAAAATAATTAACAAATTACATACCTTAGTATATGTGTCAGACAGGTGTTTGATAAACCATTCAAAACCTTCAAGTTCACTAACAACAATATAGCAGATAGAAGATTTTTTTTTGAGGCTTCATAAAGAGGTTGACGTGACTTTCTCGAGTAGAGGATCAACATCATGACTATCATCCTGGTTTTCCTCATCCATTGGATCAAATGTGTCTTGGATCAATCTATGTATCTCATCTTCCTGATTTGTATCACTAATGTTATCTACGTCCATATCATCAGAAATAACTACTTGATCATCTTCAATATTCTGATGTAGAAGTTCATCAAGGCTGTAAATGAGTATTTCTGCTAGTACTTTGGAAAATAACTTTCTAGAGGGCGACATTTTGGGGGCATTGTCTATAAATTTACAAACAATGTAGAAAAATTAGTGTGTATAGAACATATAGTAAAAAAACAAGACATTTTACTAAAATTCATGACATGATGAATATTACAGTGAATATATTAAAAATTGAATAACGACCTCTTACCAGGGGACGATATTCATAACCTCCTTCGGTGTGCCCCTTCTCCTTATAATGTCTTTCATCTATTGTTATTAAAAGTATTCTTTTTTGCAAGCCCTTGCAATCAGAGCAAGGACAATAACATTTTCCATCTCCTCTCGCCTCTAATGCAGCTCTAAATTGAGCAAGCTTCCTTGCATTTTCATTCATAGTGACAAATCCTTGTAGTGGTACAAGTTATTGTCTTACCTAGACCATACCAAATAATAACTTGTCAATTACATTAGATATTATAAGTATATTTCTGAATACAGTATATTATAATCCAATTTCTATATTTATAATGAAAAACATGAAGAGTAAAGTAATATATACTTCCAATGTACCATCTTACATCATATTTAGGATCTATCACTCAATTGTGCACCCACCTTGTTATAATTAGGGTCATTGTAGAGGAGTTTTTTAATAAAAAAACCAATCTCTGGTGTTTCTTCGTTGAATTTAGAAAAATAATTTGACACGGTTCCTATAATTGACCTTTGGAATTGATTACAAGAGCTAAAAGTTCCTTTCAAATTGAGAGATGTTGTGATAAGGTTGTATGATAACATTAATACCAAGTTTAAGAACATTCAGGGTTGGTCATGAAGCAATGATATTTACATGAAAAAATTATCAACAAGGTCCAAGCAAAAATAATTAGTGAGCTTATTTAAGAAGCATCACAAATTTTTCAAAACAAAAAAAGCATCAAAAACACAATAATCACAAGCAAGACAAGTCACGAAAATCCTTACGAACACAATAATTACAAGCATTGTAGTGGATAAGGATGATGATAATAATAATAGTAATAATAATATAATTTTAAGGTTATGACCTAGCCAAACACCAAATTGATATATGAGACCTCCTTGTTTGTGGGACAAGGGGCCCCTTTCCATGTAGCAATTTCACTATGTAGTTTACAAAGGTTTACATACCCAAACCCCCTACCTGCCACCCCACCGTAATAATCAAACCTTGTTGGTAGGCAAACAACCCTCTCAATGTTTCTGCTTTGCCGAATAAAATTGATCAGTTCTCTTCTATAATTTATCACAAAATTATTTAGGAATGCCTTCAGAATCTATGATTCTGAAGGTACTTCCAATTCAAAGCAAGTTTATTGATCAAACTGTAAATTTAGGGTTAGAACAAATCCTTTTGCAAGTTACTTAGTTAGCAGCTGTTAAGATTTGGTTTTATATATGACTCATTTTTGTCATTATATTCATTGGTCATAGATTTTTCAAATAAAATATTGTTGCTTATAATTATTATCTGGTGCCTGTTGATTGGATTAGAATTGATCTAACATTTCTTATCTTCCATGGAAGTTTCTTTTGATTTTCATTTATGATATTTTGATAAAAAACATGATTTCTATGACTACGTTTTATGTGTGATTTTGCTTGGGTTAATTAATTTATTCTATAATCTATTTAACCCTTAGTAAATATTAATATGGTCATATTGTAAGCCATGTTTGAATCTTTGTAAATAAATAAAAACTTAGCATTGTATATATGATTTTCAATGACTTAGGTTTATTTTCATGCATCACTTCGGATGTCCTTCAAGACTCTTTTGGTTATACTCTTGATGATTAATGTTTAAACTAAAGCTAGCTTTTGATGATTTTTCTATTTGATCAATCTTCATGGCAGATCATATGATGATTTGAATTATCATCTGAATATTTCAAACATGAATTATCGAAATTATTTGATCTTGTTCCCGAATCCATTACATATATGAATTATGGTTTTTAATCTATGATTTCTAAACATTTGAATTATTGATCATTGATTTCGTGGAACCCTAGGAGTCATGATTGTTTGTGATATGGAGTTTAATATCAACCAGGTCAAAACAATACAACTAGAGTCTGTATACACTTCCTTCCTGTCGAAATTGGTGATGATATATCTGCTGTAAGATATGAATTGATATGCTATAAACACCTGTTCGATTGACATTGATATGAAATGATTACCCTGATCAAAGGTTAACTTCATCTTGTTCAAATATCCATATCACATTTAGTAATGATTTCGGATTAGATCAATTGTTTAATAGATACATGCGATGATTTTGATGGTGGGTTTGTCACACAAAGAATCCAGTTTAGAGTTGTTCTTCAGCCTTCGCATGAGTCATATGAGGGTTTTGTCATGTCTGTATATTCATCCATTCCTATACCCTCTATTTTCATGACATCGTTTCATTCTCTGCTAAAGGAAAACCCTGTAATTGAGAAAACAGCTCCTCTAAGCCGGTTTGAAGTTTCAGGCCCTGGGATGGTTATGGCTGAACCTGATGTCGTTTCCTTGTTCGATAAGATAGGATGGGGGTCTTTCTTTTTGCGTTTTAGTGGTCACAATACCGAAGTTACCAGACAGTTCGCTTTCAGTTTGAAGGATGATGTAGCTCAAATTGGGGGGTTTCAACTTATGGTTACTGAGGACAGTATTGCTAAGGCAACAAATCTTCCCCAGACGGGTGAGCGATGGTTTAAAGGAAGTAATATCAATAAAAAGCAATGTAAGTCCCTGCTTTTACCATTACCTGCTAAATTGAATTTAACGTATGGGGTTTCTGTAAAATTTCTAAAACCTGAGTGGCGAGTGCATTATGAAATTTTAGTCAGATATATTTCTTGTGATGGTCGTCTTTCTCATGTTCATTATTACCATCTCCGTTTATTACTGGCATTGAAGGGTTTTAAAATCAATCTTCCCTTTTTATTTCTTCAAAGTCTGAAGAAAAATGGCAAACGAAGTTCAAATCACGATAGGTGATCCCAAGAGGAGTTTATTCCATCATGATTTACTTAAAATTTTGGTCCAACATCAGTTGTCTCTCATGGGTAAGTCTTGGGATGAACTATTGGCTGAGAACGATTTCGGTGATCCCAAGAGGAGTTTGTTATCCTCACTACCTAAGTTCAATTCCTTTAAGTGACATGCTGAGCTCTTAAATGATTATATTGTATTAACAGCCTTGAACCTTATGTTCACAAATCCTCAATGTTTTATGAAATTCGATTTACCTTGGGTACCATCCTTAGAATAAAAGTGCTTAATGAGTTTCCTTGAGATATGTATTTCATGAAAATAAAAATAAAATAAATAAAATATTTGAATCTAACTAAAGAAAGGCAAATTGTAATGTCCCTTATTAGGAATTTTATTAAAATGGCAATTTTTCATTTTTTTCCCTAGTTAGACCTTTGACTAGTTTTGATCTCTAGGTCCCAAATTTGCCCCAAATGATCCCAAATCTTCTGAGAAGGTATATGAATGATATTAGAACATAAATATGTGTTTCAGGGATGCCTTTGGACCTTTAAAATACTTCTGTAAATCCTCTTTCAATTCTGGTCAATGTAGGTAACTTTACTAGTGATTTCCCTTTGACTAGTATTGGTCTTTAGGTCTCAAATTTACTCCAAATCCCTTCAAATCTTCAAGGAAGGTGTATGAATGATATTAGTACTTGAATATTATGTTTAGGGATGGAATATGGTCACCAAAATAACTCTTCAAACTCTCTTAAGATTCTGGACCAAGTATGCAATTTTACTAGTAATTTGGGGTTCAAATCCCCTTGAGGTAAGTACTGAAAATGGCTTCCCAAATACCTCCAAACCCACTCAAATGTATGAAAAGAGGTATGTAATATGTTAAGTATTTTATGAAAGTCTCATATGCACCATTAATGGATTATTACAACTGTTCTCACCCTCTCCCATTCAATTGCAAAAGTCCCCAATTCGACCCTTGGGGAAATGGCACTATTTCACCTCCCAATACAACTAAACTGAGTAAAAATGCTTCAAATGCTCAAGTACAGTACATGAAACTTGTATAAGACATCCATGGAAGTATATTGATCACAAATATATCATAGAATCATCCATTCATTTGAAATCATCATCAATACATTGGCTCACAACAAGGTAGTGGGGAAATGGCATTGTTCTTCTATTAAAAATGAGATTTATACATTTCTACTTGGAATTTCGACCTGAAACTTTTTGGAGATGAAGAAAAGAGTATTTAATTCATATTAAAAAATAAATGGGGCATTAAAATCTTCCCCAAAGAGTACAATAGCTCACCAAAAACGCCCTCCCTCAAGGATCAAGAATATGCCATCAAAACTGGAAATGGTTGAAGGAGTGAGCTGCAATAGAAGAAACCATGAACTTCCTTGTAGCTTACACCTGAAAATAAAGACTCCATTAAAGCTCCAAATGAAAGGTCTGAATGGCCTTTCCAATTACCAACTTGGATGGGAATCTTTCACCCTCGAAATTGGCTAAGGCAAGAAACTAGTCATCCATTAGCTCTCCCTCTTCACAAATGCAATTGCAAATTCTACAAATGATCAAAAGCTATTATCATACTTCATTTATACATTTTATAACCAACATTATCCTTCTAAGGGTCGAAATCCTCTCAATAGATTCAATAGATTTTCATTTAGCAAATATTCCACATTTGCCACTTGTCTCCTAGTTCCAACCTTCCATCTTCTCCCAAATTCGATTTTGAGTCTCTTTGGCTTCTCCAACTCCCAAATTCGCCTTCTTTGAGCCTATTTTTGGGGCTGACATGTCATAGTGGTCAGATTTCAGAGGTCAGGTCTACAATTTGTCATAGTTGTCATAGATGCTCCATCATTGGTGTCATAGGGGCTAGGGAATCTAGCCCAAGTGTCCACAAACTTTCACTTTGACTCTTTATCTTCCATGGAGGTTACCAATCCTTCCCAATTCGACCTAATATGCTCAATGACATGTGTTATGACTTACCAAATCACCCAAGAGTTTTCACATTCCCATTAATTCGAATTTGCAAAAGAGAGATACCATGTATTATGAAAAATCAAGCTAGTGTGGGTCTCACATCCTCCATATGTCTCCAAAACCATTTTTCACTTAGGATTTCTCTTGAATTTATTTATTCACTCTATTTATTAAATACTTGAACCCTTCTAATGTCTAAACATCATTTATTATCCCCCTTATTCCAAATCCCAAAGCTTCCACCCCAAACCTATGAAACTAGTAATTTCCCTCCTTGGCAATTATTTGACCCTTAACATCAATTTTACAAACTCTAATGATTATGGCTAATGTGATTAGGCCATTGTGACCCAATTCCAAATTTGGGACATGAAAAATCCTCCCTTCCCAATATTGCTTGTCCTCAAGCAATTTCAAACATGGGTGTTGAAGAACCTGCTTTCTGTATAATTCTTTGAAGTTGCCATTGAATTGCCAAACCTTGAGTCTTTGAGTTTCCATGAAGATTTTAGAGAGGAACCACCATGCTTGCTGCTGCACTACTCTGATAAAAATCACTTTATTAATTGGGAAATCCATCTCCCATACTTCTTGTTTTTCCCAAAAAATTGAAACCAATGAGATAAAAATTATTCCAGGGTCCCATTGCTTGTATTGCACCCCAACAATGAAGAGTGCTCTGCAACCCATACCATCAGATAAGATGATTCCTGGATCCCATTTTCTTGTATGCATTCTTCCAAGCATCATGAGTAAAAAATATATATCATCAAAGTACATAACTACATAATGAAAATGTACATCAAGGAGGTGCTTCATCAAAGAATCATGAAAGTGCTTGTACCCCCAAGCAAGTAGACCATGATTTTCCAAGTGCATACAAGCTTCAAGTGACCAATCAAATCTGCTCCAATGACATAGGTGAGGATCCCATGTCCTATAATGCTTCTCCAAAAGGATGTGATATGCATCAAAATATTCAACCATGTATTCTTTCATCCAAGAAGTGAATGAAGAATCTCCACTAAAACCTGAACCAAATAATGAGCAGAAAAAACAAGGAAACTTCAAATGAATCAAAGAAGTCTCACCCATACATCCATGAATGTGAGAATCATAAAGATGTAACAAAGTATGTGGCTGCCAAAAAAAATGTTCTCCCATCATAAATCTATTCACCCAAGTGTTGGATGAAGTTCCTCTAACATCAAATGAACCCAGTGTTGAGCAAGAAAAACCATGAGTCTTCAAGTGACTCAAATCCATATCATAGGTGCATCCATGTAGATGCGAATCATCATAAAGTGACAAATTATGCTGCTACAAATGTGAATAAGAATGTGCTCCAACCATGTCATCATAAAAGTTAAATCTAGGAGTTCCATACTCCTCATGTGGCACCATCAAAAAGAACCCTTTCACCCATACTTCATTGAGACTAATACTACAAAACATGGAATTGTAGGATGTATGAGAAAGTACTAACTCACCCAAATGATCAAAAAGTTCAGAAGTTTCATCATGAGAAGGATCCATGTGGATAGTATCATGCAGCTCCTTCAAAAGTTGGAAACCTTTGTCATAGATTGGTTCCAATGTAGATGAATCATGCTCTTCTTTAAAAATTGCATAAGCTTAATCAAGAGACAATTCAAGTTCCTCTTCCACCACATCAAGTGTTTGGATCTCTTCAAGTTCATCTTCAAACACATTAAGCACATTCAAATTCCCACATTTCTCATGATCCACCATGTCATGAGAATCCTCCAAACAATCTACCATTTGACAATCTGAAACATAGGAGGAAAAACAAGTATCTTGCAACTTTTCAAGAAGTTGTTCATTTTGAATTGTGAGCTTATGAATATCCTCATTATTCTTCAAGTATGCATCATGTAACAATTCATTAAGCTCAAACAAATGGTTTCTATCAAAAGCAAAGACATGAAATTACCTTTGATGTGGCACATTGCTCTTTGAATCTTCTCCATGTCTTCAAGGAAGGATGTTTCCTCCAATGAAGTAGCTCTCCAACAAGAATTTGACACCAATGCTTGAGTGTCATGGATAATGCTGAGGGACTCTTGGATCTTCTTTTCATTCATCTTTAAGGACCCCTTCAAGAAAATGAGGCTCTTGCAAATGAACCTCCTCATCTTCTTCATTTTTTCTTGGAAAAACTTCATGAAGCTCAAGTGGTGATGGGGAAGTTGATTTTGGTTCTTCTTCAACTGCTGCAAGGTCTTCATTATCATGCTTAATGGAACTTGGGCTTGCAGCAACACTTTCAAAAGTGATCTCTATGTCACCAACATAGAGGTGTGAGCACCCATCAATAGGTACTCCTTCATAGTTTAAGCATCCATCAGTAGATGCTCTTTGGTTCATGTCTAATCTAGAAGGTGTCTCGAAATGATCTTCCATATTTTCAATAGATTATTCTTCATGATCTTGTGATGTCTCTTCCTTTTGCTCCTTCAAGCAAGCTGATGCATTTTGCCCCTTGGTTGTCTTAAAATCAATAATTTTTTCCACAAGTTCGATAGAAAACAATTCGAATCCTTCCTTAAGTTGCTTGGTCATATCTTCAAATATTGTTTTCATAATTTTTATATGCTCCTCACCATCATATGAGGCTCCCTTTTCATCCCTAGTCATAGTTTCCTCAAAAAATTTGCTCTTCTTCTCCTACTTTTTTTTTTCCTCTTCAACAAAAGCACTTTTGGTTTCAATATCTAATGGTGGTACCTGAATTCTTGTCCTCATGAATATTAGACCACATCAGGTGCCAATATCATGCTCTGATACCACTGTAATGTCCCTTGTTAGGAATTTTATTAAAATGACAATTTTTCACTTTTTTCCCTAGTTAGACCTTTGACTAGTTTTGATCTCTAGGTCCCAAATTTGCCCCAAATGATCCCAAATATTCTGAGAAGGTATATAAATGATATTAGAACATAAATATGTGTTTCAGGGATGCCTTTGGACCTTTAAAATACTTCTGCAAATCCTCTTTCAATTCTGGTCAATGTAGGTAACTTTACTAGTGATTTCCCTTTGACTAGTATTGGTCTTTAGGTCTCAAATTGACTCCAAATCCCTTCAAATATTCAAGGAAGGTGTATGAATGATATTATTACTTGAATATGATGTTTAGGGATGAAATATGGTCACCAAAATACCTCTTCAAACTCTCTTAAGATTCTGGACCAAGTATGCAATTTTACTAGTAATTTGGGGTTCAAATCCCCCTAAGGTAAGTACTGAAAATGGCTTCCCAAATGCCTCCAAACCCACTCAAATTTATGAAAAGAGGTATTTAATGTGTTAAGTAGTTTATTAAAGTATCATATGCACCATTAATGGATTATTACAACTGTTCTCACCCCTCTCCCATTCAACTGCAAAAGTCCCCAATTCGACCCTTGGGGAAATGGCACTATTCCACCTCCCAATACAACTAAACTGAGTAAAAATGCTTCAAATGCTCAAGTACAGTACATGAAAATTGTAGAAGACATCCATGGAAGTATATTGATGAAAAATATATCATAGAATCATCCATTCATTCGAAATAATCATCAATACATTGGCTCACAACAAGGTAGTGGGGAAATGGCATTGTTCTTCCATTAAAAATGAGATTTATGCATTTCTACTTGGAATTTCGACCTGAAATTTTTTGGAGATGAAGAAAGGAGTATTTAATTCATATTAAAAAATAAATGGGCATTAAAATATTCCCCAAAGAGTACAATAGCTCACCAAAAACGCCCTCCCTCAAGGATCAAGAATATGCCATCAAAACTGGAAATGGTTGAAGGAGTGAGCTGCAATAGAAGAAACCATGAGCTGCCCTGTAGCTTAAACCTACAAATAAAGACTCCATTAAAGCTCCAAATGAAAGGTCTGAATGGCCTTTCCAATTACCAACTTGGATGGGAATCTTTCACCCTCGAAATTGACTAAGGCAAGAAACTAGTCATCCACTAGCTCTGCCTCTTCACAAATGCAATTGCAAATTGTTGAAATATTGTAACTTCAAAGAATATTATATTTGTATATTATTTATTCCGGAGATGTTCCATACCTCCGATGTGATTATACTATAAATCCGGAGATGTTTATTCCTCCGAGTTGGGTGTGGTAACTAGGGTTATTAGACCCACCATGTGGGGGTCGGCCCAGTCAGTTATAATGGGGTATTTAACCTAATGGTTAAATACGAGCCTACATGTACTTGTGTAAAATACATATCAGAGTAGTGTATAAAATAGAGGAGGTGTGTTCCTCATTTGATACACTCACACACTTGAGGATAGCGCACTTGTGGAGGAGAGGTCTATTGTGGAGGAGGAGATCATGTCTCAGGGTTTCATCTTTGTATATTGCTGGTCATCTATATTGAGGAAGCTTTGCTGGGTTTTCTACCCCATGAGGGTTTCCCAGGATAAATCTCTGTCTCTTGTGTTTATGTTGTGCTTGTTGTTTCTTCAGTGATCCTGTATATGCTATTATTGTGAAATGGAATGTAATGCTGCTATTTTCTATCTTAGCATATTAAATCTTAACATGGTATCATAGCTAACCTGAAGGAAGACAAGGTATGGCACTTACGACACTTGCTTTACTTACGATAATTTGAAGGTTAGGGTTTTACATAGCAAAAACCAGTCTTCGTGGAACTTTCGCTATAAGTCCATTTCTGCGAAGGTTCAGGGTCTGAAAAGTTTACAGGTCGAAGATAACATCCCCAGGTACCTTGTGTCCAAAGGGCACCCTCAGATTCGTTGTACTTTATGAGTTATGATCAGTACAAGTTAGGGTTTCTGCCTCTTCCAGATCTCAGTCAAAATCAGGTAACCTTGGAAAAAAGGTCATAACTTGGGCTAGGAATCTCCAAATGAAATTTCATAAAAATGGACAGGTAGTACACAGAATGTACTATCTCAGGAAACGTTTTCAGAGGCCGAATATGAACCAGTGACACATGACACGCCGTACAAGTTCGCTCTCCTGTTTTATCCCATAAACAGGTCACGTTGCGACACTTGGAATAACTCTCTCTCAGAGAGTCCAATTGAGGTCAGACCTGTCAAGATGGAAAGATAACAGGGCGAGCTATCTCAGGAAAAATTTTCAGAGGCCGAAGTTCAAACAGTGACACGTGGCACGCCGTACAAGTTCGCTCTACTGTTTTATCCCATAAACAGGTCACGTTGCGACACTTGGCATAACTCTCTCTCAGAAAATCCAATTGAGGTCAGACCTGTCAGGATGGAAAGATGACAGGTCAGGATACTACAGAAAAAGGGTTTCAGACCTTGTGGAGCAAAAATTTCAGAGTTATAGCAGAAACAATCAGGTGCATATTTCTGTCAAAACAGAATTATTTTTCGAGCACCTTTATTCATGGCTTCCGGAATTTAGGGTTTCGGAGAAAGTTAGAATTTTTGGAATCGGAGTCCACGGCTGAATGCTACTCAGGAAAATCGAAATTTAGAGACCAAGATCGAATTTTTTGGTTGGGTGGAAGACCGGGCTCGATCAAACCCCAGTTCGAGATTTTGATCAGAAAGATGGAAAATTAGGGCTTCTGCAAAAGTTGGAATTTTTGAAGTCTGTAACCACGGCTGGAAACTCCTAAGAAAAATAAAAGTTTAGAGCCTTGGATCGAACCTTTTGTTTGGGCAGAAGGGTGGGCTTCATCAAACCCTAGTTCGGGATCCTGTCCAGAAGATCCAGAAGTTTCAAAGGCAATTTTGAGGGGTCAAATTTTGGAAATTCCAAAATTGAAGTATGCTAGTTTGATCAGCTCAGCAAGACATATTCTTTCATCCATTCAGAAGTGTGAAAGTCAAAGATTGAATTTTTAGGGTTTCTCTAGAAAACCCTAATCAAGCTCCAGATCAAGTTTTAGGGGGAGTTGAGGCTAAGGCCTTACATAAGAAGACTACAAGAAGTCTCGACAGGTATGACTTAAGGAGGTTCAGGTATGTCTTGAAATCTGATTCTTGATTAAGTTCATAATGTGTTTTGTCTTCATGTTATTTATTAGTACAATCTTGATTAATGTTAGAATTGTCTTATCACCCTAGTAACAGTATGAATGCATGTGAATGATCGAAGACATTCATTGATTAGGGCTATATGATTGTACTAATGCATTATGGTGTTGTATGAGGTTGATGTTGTCTGCTAACAAGATACAGGTACATCACAAAAGACAAATCAAGTTCCATGACCATGACCACATGAATACAAAGACTCATCCATAATCTTTGTTCTACTTACAAGGTATGTATGAACTTGTTATATTATGCTTAACCTATGAGACATGCAGGTTCTAGCTCAGGATCTCTAAATCAATGAAGAGATTGTTTAGGTATGTTGCACATAACTAAGCAGGTATACTAATCCAGGTATGTTTTCCTATGTCATGTTAGAATCTTACCTTGTGATTAGGATCCCTTATATAAGTATACTTGGTATGATTGGTTATGCTTATTCATAAAGTTAGTAATCAAGGGTTTATGCATATCATGTCTCTTATCTTGGTTGATTATTTAACTAACTAGATCAAACAAGAATATGCATAAGTAAAGGAAGACTTCCCTGAAACCTTGAATATTATCTATAATCATGATTATACATTTTCAAGATTATTTAGAACTATAATGTTTTGATAACATTGAGATTATACTAATGAATGTATGTTTGTGTATGAGATCATGATGATGACACTAGTGCACATTTGAGAATGCACAGTGGTACAGAATGAATAGAAGTTCAAAATTCATACAGAAGATCAAGCGGGAGGCAACCACACAAACATAAAAGATAAGTATTTGAGTTGTTATTTGAAATAGTAAATGATATTGCCTGTAATAGATTGTATGCATATTTGTATTCCTATAATATATCATGCTGAGTGTAAATATTCATAGAACATTGAACAGTATACTACTAATATGCATATGATTGGTAAGTTGGACAAACATTCCATTGTTGCTTGTCTAGAATGAAACCTATTTACTGACATGCTGAGAGTTGTGCACACTCTCGATAGTATGTTCTGGTAGAGATGGAAGGCATCTAGATAGCCACTGTATGCATACAGGATATGGGAAAGTGTTGTGCCAAAGTATTGGTCAAAATAGTTGCATCACTATGTAAATGATATCTGTATGCATAATAGGTTATCATGTCAATATGATTTGATGATTATGAAGTATTACTAATCATGTACTTAATTTTGATTTGTAGGAAAGGTCACCGTACAAGTGGTGGATGTTCAAACAAGAAGATTTACAAATCAAACAAAATATAGAAGGCTCATGGCTAGAAGATTCTCTTAGAAAGGGGAAGAGAATCATGACAAGATGTTTGCTCCAAGTATGGTGTAATTAAAGAAGAAGTGTGAATCAGGTTCTGTATAGGTACCTAGGATCGATAATAAATTGATAAGCTTAATGATCACCATGGGTGATGTGGATCTCAACCTTTGCTACAAGGTTGGATATGGCTTCTATACACATATGACATGGATGCAAGAAGGAACTCACCAAAGAGTTAGAATGATGTTGAGGCTCATCTCAATAGACCCATCTGATGAGAGATGGAACAGATAGATGACTGTAGAAATGAAATTGAAAGATCTCAGATTGATGCATTACTTTCTAGGTCTAAAAGTATGGAAAGTCTCAGAAGGAATCTCTCTCAACCAGAGAAAGTATGCTGAGAAATCTTGAGAAGACTTGATATGTTGGAATGGCCACTCTTATGGATTCCAACTTGAAGCTGTTAGGAGATGACTCATCAGAGTTAGTGGATACAACTCTGTACAGTCAAATTATTGGGTCATTGATGTATCTAACATATACTAGGTTAGATATATGCTTTGTTGTGAACACCTTGAGTCAGTATCTAGTGGAAACTAGATGTGTTCACCCGATAGTTGCAAAGCATGTCATGAGGTACATAAAGGATACGATAGAATTTGATCTATGCTATCTTGGAGATCATGACTTCAGATGACTACTCAGATGCTGATTGGGAAGAAAGTGTATCAGACAGGAAGAACACATCGAGAGGATGTTATTGTCTGGGATTAGCCATGATCTCGTGGTTTAGCTGGAAGTAGTCTAGTGTGGCTCTCAGCACAAGCGGAATATATGGTTGCTTTCTCTACTTGTTGTGAAGAAGTTTGGCTTCAGGATTGTTTGACTTAGAGATAGAACCAACTGTGATCCTATGTGATAAATAGAGTTGTATCAGGATGACATAGATTCTAGTGTTCCATGATAAGTCAAAGAACATAGGGAACTAACAAGATATGACACAGAAAGGAACTATAAAGTGAAGAAGTTACCAAACTTCTGTCTCAGGTGAAATTTGAATACTTCCGAGACAAGCTTGGTGTAGTTCAAAAGGACCCTCCTCGAAAGGGGGAGTAGTATGGTCACTGTTGATGAGATTGTCTCATCGAACAACAAGGTCGATGATGAGGTAACCTATTCTCTACACCTAGATACTTAGAAATATTTAGATTTAGGACTCTTATACTTAGAATACTTAGTTTTACTTATACATGCTTTTGATGTTATATGTATTAGTAAGAATACATGCTTTTGATGATAGATGTATTGATGAGAATACATGTGGGGATTGTATCATCCCTGGACTTCAGTCCCTGAATAGATCCGTAGACGTATGGTCTCCGAAAATGAAGTCCTTAGTGGACAGGTGGGGATTGTATCATCCCTGGACTTCGGTCCCTGAATAGATCCGTAGACGTATGGTCTTCGAAAATGAAGTCCTTAGTGGACAGATAGGGATTGTATCATCCCTGGACCTTGGTCCCTGAATTGAGCTGTAGACGTGAGGTCTCCGAGAATGAATTCCTTAGTGGACAGTTGAGGGGATTGGATCATCCATGGACTTTCAGTCCTAAAGAGAGCCGTAGACGTGAGGTCTCCGAGAATGAAGTCCTTAGTGGACAGTTGAGGGGATTGGATCATCCCTGGACTTTCAGTCCTAAAGAGAGCCGTAGACGTGAGGTCTCCGAGAATGAAGTCCTTAGTGGAAAGTTGAGGGGATTGGATCATCCCTGGACTTTCAGTCCTAAAGAGAGCCGTAGACGTGAGGTCTCCGAGAATGAAGTCCTTAGTGGACAGTTGAGGGGATTGGATCATCCCTGGACTTTCAGTCCTAAAGAGAGCCGTAGACGTGAGGTCTCCGAGAATGAAGTCCTTAGTGGACAGTTGAGGGGATTGGATCATCCCTGGACTTTCAGTCCTAAAGAGAGCCGTAGACGAGAGGTCTCCGATAATGGAGTCCTGAATGAACAGGCAGGGGATTGCATCGTCCCCGGACTTAGGTCCCATAATAGAGCCGTAGACTGGGTCTTCGATAATGAAGTCCTGAATGAACAGGCAGGGGATTGCATCATCCCCGGACTGAGGTCCCAGAATAGAGCCGTAGACTGGGTCTCCGATAATGAAGTCCTGAATGAACAGGCAGGGGATTGCATCGTCCCCGGATTGAGGTCCCAGAATAGAGCCGTAGACTGGGTCTCCGATAATGAAGTCCTGAATGAACAGGCAGGGGATTGCATCGTCCCCGGACTGAGGTCCCAGAATAGAGCCGTAGACTGGGTCTCCGATAATGAAGTCCTGAATGAACAGGCAGGGGATTGCATCGTCCCCGGACTGAGGTCCCAGAATAGAGCCGTAGACTGGGTCTCCGATAATGAAGTCCTGAATGAACAGGCAGGGGATTGCATCGTCCCCGGACTGAGGTCCCTGAATTGATCCGTAGACATGAGGTCTCCGAGAAGTGGGGATTGTATCATCCCCGGACTTAGGTCCCTAAATTGATCCGTAGACGTGAGGTATCCGAGAAGTGGGGATTGTATCATCCCCGGACTTAGGTCCCTGAATTGATCCTTAGACGTGAGGTCTCCGAGAAGTGGGGATTGTATCATCCCCGGACTTAGGTCCCTGAATTGATCCATAGACGTGAGGTCTCCGAGAAGTGGGGATTGTATCATCCCCGGACTGCGGTCCCTGAATTGATCCGTAGACGTATGGTCTCCGAGAAGTGGGGATTGTATCATCCCCGGACTTCGGTCCCTGAATTGATCCGTAGACGTATGGTCTCCGAGAAAGTGATTTTTGATGTGGTTACTTGTATCGGTAGGATACTTGTATTGATGATGTGGTTACTTGTATCGGTAGGATACTTGTATTGATGATGTGGTTACTTGTATCGGTAGGATACTTGTATTGATGATGTGGTTACTTGTATCGGTAGGATACTTGTATTGATGATGTGGTTACTTGTATCGGTAGGATACTAGTATTGATGACGTGGTTACTTGTATCGGTATGGATACTTGTATTGATGATGTGGTTACTTGTATCGGTAGGATACATGTATTGATGACATGGTTACTTGTATCAGTATGGATACTTGTATTGATGATATGTATACTTGTATTGGCATGAATACTTGTACTAATGATGTGGATACTTGTATTGTTATGGATACCTGTGTTGATGACGATGCTGACGATCGTGTGATGACGATACTGATGATCGTGTGATGACGATGCTGATGATCGTGTGATGACGATGCTGATGATCGTGAGATGACGATGCTGATGATCGTGTGATGACGATGCTGATGATCATGTGATGACGATGCTGATGATCGTGAGATGACGATGCTGATGATCGTGTGATGACGATGCTAATGATCGTGAGATGACGATGCTGATGATCGTGTGATGACGATGCTGATGATCGTGTGATGACGATGCTGATGATCGTGTGATGACGATGCTAATGATCATGAGATGACGATACTGATGATCGTGAGGATCCAGATGTTGATGTTGTTGTAGTTGTTCGACTGCTGCAGAAGATAAAGACTCAGTACTGAAGATGTTGATGTTCCAGTATTGAAGATGTTCCAGTAACTGCTTGAGTTACTGATGATGTTGAGAAAGCTTCCAATGATTTATAGATGTATCATGTATGATGTTCATGACTCCTTGCTCATGCAGATACTGTTATAATATCCTTCTCGTTAAGGGGGAGTGTTGAAATATTGTAACTTCAAAGAATATTATATTTGTATATTATTTATTCCGGAGATGTTCCATACCTCCGATGTGATTATACTATAAATCCGGAGATGCTTATTCCTCCGAGTTGGGTGTGGTAACTAGGGTTATTAAACCCACCATGTGGGGGTCGGCCCAGTCAGTTATAATGGGGTATTTAACCTAATGGTTAAATACGAGCCTACATGTACTTGTGTAAAATACATATCAGAGTAGTGTATAAATAGAGGAGGTGTGTTCCTCATTTGATACACTCACACACTTGAGGATAGCGCACTTGTGGAGGAGAGGTCTATTGTGGAGGAGGAGATCATGTCTCAGGGTTTCATCTTTGTATATTGCTGGTCATCTATATTGAGGAAGCTTTGCTGGGTTTTCTACCCCATGAGGGTTTCCCAGGATAAATCTCTGTCTCTTGTGTTTATGTTGTGCTTGTTGTTTCTTCAGTGATCCTGTATATGCTATTATTGTGAAATGGAATGTAATGCTGCTATTTTCTATCTTAGCATATTAAATCTTAACACAAATTCTACAAATGATCAAAAGATATTCTCATACTTCATTTCTACATTTTATAACCAACATTATCCTTCTAAGGGTCGAAATCCTCTCAATAGATTCAATAGATTTTCATTTAGCAAATATTCCACATTTGCCACTTGTCTCCTAGTTCCAACCTTCCATCTTCTCCCAAATTCGATTTTGAGTCTCTTTGGCTTCTCCAACTCCCAAATTCGCCTTCTTTGAGACTATTTTTGGGGCTGACATGTCATAGTGGTCAGATGTCAGAGGTCAGGTCTGCAATTTGTCATAGTTGTCATAGATGCTCCATCATTGGTGTCATAGGGCTAGGGAATCTAGCCCAAGTGTCCACAAACTTCCACTTTGACTCTTTATCTTCCATGGAGGTTACCAATCCTTCCCAATTCGACCTAATATGCTCAATGACATGTGTTATGACTTACCAACTCACCCAAGAGTGTTCACATTCCCATTAATTCGAATTTGCAAAAGAGAGATACCATGTATTATGAAAAATCAAGCTAGTGTGGGTCCCACATCCTCCATATGTCTCCAAAACCATTTGTCACTTAGGATTTCTCTTGAATTTCTTTATTCACTCTATTTATTAAATACTTGAACCCTTCTAATGTATAAACATCATTTATTATCCCCCTTATTCCAAATCCCAAAGCTTCCACCCCAAACCTAGGAAACTAGTAATTTTCCTCCTTGGCAATTATTTGACCCTTAACATCAATTTTACAAACTCTAATGAATATGGCTAATGTGATTAGGCCTTGTGACCCAATTCCAAATTTGGGACATGGCACAAATAGTCTTTCATGGAAATCAACATACCTAGATAATCCACTCCACGTGGTCATTATCTTAAATGCATGGGGATGTTCATGATATCATACAATGGAATTCAAGAATATCCCCTCCATATGTCAATTGTATTTAGTAAAACACTTATAAGAGATTGACAAATACCCCAAATTGATGCATGAGAGAAAAGTTAAAATGAGGCAAATGAAAATGATAACAAGTTCTTGAAAAAAATATTGGAAAGGAAAAATAGCAAGTTAACACCTAAGCCTCACTACTAAACAATAAACAATATTAAATTCTAACCCTTATAAAAATATAAACAAAAAAATATAAATTACTAACCTTGCAAGTTCAAAATCAGAGCTATGTAGAATATCCAAGCTCAAATAATCACCCCGCAAGTTCAAAATCCATGCTCAATGTGTCACAACTATAGAAAATGTGTAAATAATGGTTTGAGTATGTAGTATATATAGCTCAACCTTCATCTATATTGCAACGAAAAGAGAAACCTAGAAATTTCATCGATATAGGGACAAAAGTTCGTGGAACATTAAAAATCGTGGATATTGCCACAGTTTTTTCCGCCCTGTGCAAAAAAAATATAAAAATTCATTTTTTCAACCCACGAATGTTGAAAACGTGGAAATATTGCGTGGAAAAATCTGCCCATATGTAATAGTGATTAAGTGTGATTCCAGGATTCAAAGCTAGTTTCAAATGGTCAAAGTCAACTGCCTTGGGAAACGTGACCCTTAAAATAGGGAAAGTGTCCCAAATCAGAGATCTGACAGTTAGGGATTTCTAGATATGCTTGATTAAAGGATATGAAAGTATCTAAGTGTTCAAGAAACCACACAGAGATCAACCACTGAGGAGATCTCACAACCCAAGAAAGTCTTGAGCCTTAGGAGAAGGATCAGTGCCTTGGAAAATGGGCCAAATGGAGTTGGATGTCCACCAAAATGTAGATCAGGGATGTCAAGGTGCAAAGAAAGGTGGGTTTTGAAGATCAAGGTCATCAAATGGCTAGATCTCAATAGATCTGAGATTCAAAATGCATCACCAAGTGACCCAAGTGGGGCACAACCCTCAAAATCAGGAATGGGGCCCACAAGGTGAAAATCAACACGGTGAAGCACTAGGGGTATGTTATCAGGTATGGAGAGTATGAATCAAGTGGGATCTCACCTACCCAAGTCTTAGAACTAGCAAAACTCACCCAACCAAGGAGTGCGACCTCACTTGGAGAGGCTAAGGTGCCTTGGGAAAGGGGTCAAATGGAAGCCAATCCACACCAAACTATAGATCCGAATTATTGTGGATGCTATAGAGGTGGGTTTTCAATGTCTTACCCAAAAGGCCACTAGATCTAAGTAGATCTGAAAAAATGTAAAATGAGGGTTTTAATGACTTAAACAAATGGATAGATCATGGAATGACAAATTTACCATGAGATCATACCTATGTGATAGATGAGGTTTCCTTGTTGTAAGAGGAATGTTCTCGCAGAGATCAAATGGGAGATCTTTGAGTTTTCTTGCTTCGAAATGATGCCCTAGTCCACACGTGTGACCTCCTCTTCCTGTCAACCAAGGAAAGCGATTTCAATCAATTGAGCAACAATGGAGGAAATACAAATGAAAAGAAAATGATAACATGAAGTAGAAGGTACTAAGACAGTAATAATCCCTGTTACCGATGAAGAGACCCCAAAGAAGAGGCAGGGAGAGTCTCCCCTACCAATGCAACCTCCTTGAAGCAAATCGGCCTCCACCTGTAGATGAAAATTACATGGACAAACAAGATAGCAAGATAATCTCCAATAACCTAGTGCAAAGGAAGAACAAACAGTCGAACTCCAAAAGCATTCACCACCACAAGATAAGTAGATGCAATAGTATTTTTCTATTCCAATAATCCAGACCCAAAAGTCCCCTTTACAATGAGGAGTTATCTCCTTTAAATAGGATGGAGAGATACCAAAACCCTAACCTCCTTTTGAATGGATGGATAAGATTAAAAGATCAAAGTGATCTAATCAATGGTTGAGATGAGCTCAACATAAAAGTACATGGATCAATAATAAAATAATACATCAATGGACCAAATCGCCCTAGGGTCCCACCAAATCTCAATGATAAAATATAAGATCTAGCTCATGGTGGGTCCAAGGGGTAATTTCTAACACCCTTGGTCAATCCCCATGGCACAATATCAATAAAATAATGCTCTAAGCACCAAATCGTGCCTCTCTGGGAAAGTCGTGAGCCTTTAGGAGGCTCCAAAAAACCATATAAAATGCCAGAGTGAAGAGTGTAGGCCCCACTGAAAGTTGAAACTACTGGAGAAGGTGTGGAAGACATCACTCTCATCATCAAACATCATCCCATGCTAATCCCTTGCCTCAGTAGCCCAAATCGAATCCCTCAGTAGCCATTTTTACCATTTTTGATCTACCTTGGGAAGTGTGAAACTGCCCAAACTGCCTCCTGGAGTACCTATGTTGTCAAGGTGAGGCCACCAAGCTCTCTAGGAGGGTGGTAATATGGTAATATCAAGTGGCTAGACCACCCCCTCAATGCACAACGCCCTAGGTGAACCCATCAAATCTCATCACTGCTTTGGCAAAGCCTCTGATAGGCCAAAACTGCACTAGGATAGCCAACTGAGGCTAAAAATCATTGTAACTACCCGGAACTGAAAACAGACTGTCTCATTGGACTCAGAGAGCCCAAATCTATCCAAGATGTGTACTCATACACAATAAATATTTCTGCATGATCCAAAATAAATGTTCATCATATCCGGCAGACGAAATAATAATAATCTGTAAAAGTGCTAAAAAGCACAAATCATCATCATAAGTCTGAAACCACTGCATAGAACCAACTGGTGAACTACACCAGACCATATATCATATCTTTGTATCATCTGAGGTCTGCCACCTCATGTCTTGTGGTTAAAGTTTGGTGAAACTAGGTTTGACCAAGTCAACATGACCCAAAATATAACTCAGGCTATCATCAAACTGTTGCAAGGTGTCAAAGGTTAAAGAATGCTCTACAATTCATTCAAGTAACAATTATAACAAGAAGTAATCATTACTGGCGATCTAAAACCAAGTATATAAGGTCATTAATTAATATTATTACTCAGACCATACTTTCAAGACCATACTCACTTCATAGTTGTGATCAATTTGCTAGTGAAGGGTGAGGGCTAAAAATAAAAAGGCCAGGCTAAAGGATGACTACTAACTTGACATTGTGACATTTTGGAAATGGAAAGGGAATACACACTCTAACATATGTTGGACAAGCAGATAACATGGGGGATGGCAGTGTCTCGCAGATGGGTAAGTTGTTCAAAGAGTGCTTATTCAACTTAGGCACCATGTCTACTTTTATAAAAGATGATCCGGTTTAATTAGGATCCATTGATTTCATTTCATGGCCTTTTTGGACTACATAACCCTTCGGATCTCAGGTGTGCTGATAAGCACAACTAATCGCAGCTTTCATCCAGGTCATGTTTGTACATATACATATAAGGTCAGCAATCGTTTAGATATGGAGTTTAAGAACCATTGATTTTTGGACCTTTCATTATACTCTTCAAGGAGTATTTTTAGCTTTTCATTGCTCTTTCCCTTTACTCACATGTGTTGATAAACAAATTCTAGAGTTTATAGTTTCCTAGGTGAATTTACATAACTTTCCATAAGTAGTACATGAGCTTTTAGTTTTAGCCAACACATCTTAAGTGACTAGGGGGGAGTTCGTACCAGTGCCAAACATCAGGACAACCGACCAGAATGATTTACGACTACAATCCAACTCACCATAGGTAAGTTCTGTCACCAACTTAGGGCCGAGACACAAGAAACAGGGAAGCTTATCCAACACAGAGGCTACAGTGGGGGAAGGTCCTCCATGCCACTAGTCAAGTAGTAAGTCAAGGTAATGAACAAACTGGTAGGTAATGGATGGATGATGACAGTGAAATATGAGACCAACACTAGCAAGCCAAAGTATGGTGGGAATGATCACCTTTATTCTCCCTAGGGAGGGTAAAACCAATGAGTATGGGTAGTGAACTTCTAAGTCTGAGTGGGGACAATTATATATATATATATATAAGTACAACCAGGTCCGCATATCTATATCATCGCCAGATCATGATACTAAATGCTAAGACATGCTACAAGAATGAATATAAAAGAAATATAACCATAACACCAAAATATGTCTGTTGAGTCATATACCTGAATGTTGTCCTCTGAAACTGCTGCTGTAACTTTGGGCAATACTGACTGCTCTGTACAAATGGCTAAATGGCTACATCAGTCATCTCTCTGAGTGTCCTGCAACTCAATCATGGCATGGGGAACGAAACTGTTGTCCATATAATAACATGATCCACAATAGATTCTCATCTCAGCATCTCAATGTAAGGGAGCTAGCTAAAAAGTGTATTGGAATAAGAAAAATAATGTATGATAGCCCAGATACTATAAATGTGATAACAAGTCTTTTAAAAAGGCTTCTCATCAAAATTATATCAAATTTTGAGGAATTGGTGTTCTATGGATTCTTCCTAGGTCAACCTATGGACCCTTAAGGTCTCAATAGGGGGGGATACTTATTGTAGGTGCTAGAGGGAGGCATGGGTGGTGAATAAACGAGAGTTTTTTGGTTCAAGCATTGGATGTTAGGAGATGAAACTAATATCAATATTTCCAATATTATTCATGTAGAGCTCTAGACTAGGCCCATGCATAGCTCATATGAACTGGGAGCATAGGGGGGTTAGAGGGAGCCGGGGGGGGGGGGGGGGGAGGACCCCCCTCAATGGGTATAGTGGTGGCCCCCCTCTTTCCGAGGGCTAGGGGGCATAACCCCCTAGGAAAATATTTCTAGACCCTTATAATGTATGTTGGTTCCTTTTGGAACCCTCATATGTATTGTATAAAATGCGAGTGACGGGAGTGACTCCTTGATGACCCCTAGTTTTGATCATTTTTTAACCCATCTCAGTCTTAATTTTATTATAATCAATTACTTTATGAAGGTTTATAGCAAGATTATTTCCAATTTTTGCTTATATTTGAGATCTTGAAGGTAATTCTTATTTAGAGGTATAATTTATGTCTAATTTAGTTGATTCTCTTTTATTTTTATTTAATTTCTAATGTTTCTCCAATCATTTTATTAATTGTAACATGGCCTAGTCATTTTTCACTTCCGTTTCGAATTCTACATTTCCGGCACTCATTCTGGCACTGAAACTTTGGAAGATCATCCATTCTCATACGTCCACTTCACCATTTCAAATTACACCACTTGGAGGAGTCATATAGATGCTTCTAGATGGTGAGGTATCTATTATAACTCACCTATATTGCACGTGTGAAGCATGACACATGTGTAGTTAAATTTACAAAATATTCTAGTCGGTTGTTTTTGTGGAGCAATTTTCGAGGTAATGAGGGAAATTCTGACAAAATCGAGGACATGGGTTTTTTTCCTAGCATATCAAATTAGGTCTACCAAGAGCAATTTTTGGAAAATGAGCTACTGTTTCAAAGATAAGCAAGGGGGGAAACAAGATTTATTCAAATTCCCTGATTTTTGGGATTTTTCCCAAAATTGTCAAACTTGTTTCTGAGTTTGGAGATTTGGTTTTATCCATTCCCAAGTGATTTTTTATGTATAAAATGATCCCCATGAGGTTGAGAGGATGGAGATGAATACATAAATGTTCTTGAACTTCTATCAATTCTTTTCCATCATACGATAATGTAATCTAATTCATTTGATTGTGAATCTCTGCAATTCGAGCTTGATTTAGTTGTAGCTGATCATTAGCTTTTGATTTTTCTCAAGCAATGCTTCTTGATAGAAAGGGCCCACCATTCAAGCTAATGTTGCTCCTATAATTTTAATTGTTTAGTTTAGATTCATTTGCTTGTTGTGAGTTAATTTCAAATCGATATTTTAAATTAAGTTTATTTAATTAAATTCAAAAGTGTAGTGTGATTTGTTTTCTGAGAGTGTGAGTAGATTTGTTTGAAAAGTGCATTGTGTGTTGATATCCCCTGTTCATTGTGTGAGCATATAAAACAAAATTCAAAATGGAATGCTTGCTAATGATTAATGATTTCTGTTAGAATTTGATTGAGTACTGTTATCACACAACTTGTAGTTGTCCCTAAAGGTATCCCATCCGAGATGGTAGAGGAGAGAGACAACTAAAGAGGTGACCCAAGAGATGCAACGGTTCCCAATGCAAGCTGGGAGTCACGATAACTGAGTCACTCTTCACTTTAGATCAAGATGAATCAATACCATGGGGGAGACCCTAGCCAATCAATGAATATTAGCTAACCCAAAGGTTCATAAAGAAATGCGTAAGTGAGTTACAGAAACCAATGAGTGAGTTAGATTAAGTGGACCCAAGAGTTTAAGTGTGGTTGAAGAGGCTTAAGAGGTCACAAGTGTTTCAACCAATGAATGACTAAGGCCACTTATGAGGCTCAAAATGGATAGATCTAGTACCATGAAAATCCACAAGTTGGGTCCTCTCCTTAAAAAGTGGAAATGGTCCAAATGAGGCCCACAAGGTCAAATTAGGGGTCAGATGGCACTAAGGGGTATGCAATGACGCATACCTATGGATCTAGGATGAGATAGGAAACACCCACATATGGGATCTAGCAAAGAACACTAATCCCAAGGAGTGCAATTTACCCAAGGGAGACTAGCGCCTTGATTTGAGAGGGAAAATAGAGTCCAAATTTCACCAAAATGTAGATCGGGGTAGTTAAGGAAATTATCAAGGTGGGTTTGAAATGGCATGCCCCAATATGATCTAGATCTCCGTAGATATAAGGTTTAAAATGCATCACCCAATGACCCAAGTGGGGCTCAACCCTCAAAATGAGGAATGGGCCCCACAAGGAAAATATCAAAGAGGTGAAGCACTAGGGGTAGGTTATCAAGGTGGATCTATGCAAATCAAGTGGGATCTCACCTACCCATGTCAAGGAACTATCCCAACTAGCCTCCCTCAATGAATGCGAATTGCCTCAAGGAGGGCTAGGTGCCTTGGGAAGTGGGTCAAATGGAGGCCAATTACCACCAAACTATAGGTCTGAATTGCCGTGGATTCTATAGAGGTGGGTTTCAAATATTATCCCCAAAGCCAAGCTAGATCCAAGTAGATCTAGAAAAATATAAAAATGAGGGTTTTGTGATCTAAGAGAGTAGATGGATAGGATAGAAGAATATCATACCTCATGGAACATACCTGGAAAAAGAAGATGGAAGAGGTTTGTGGCGAGGATTACTTCCCACAAAGATCAAATTCCAAACTTGATGAAGCCCTTCTTGCCAACGTTTTGCCTCCTTCAAGAAAATTGGCCTCCCTATTCCTATCAATCAAGGACACAAAGATCAATCAATTAAGAACAATGGAAGTAGATGCAAACAAAAGAGATGAATAACATGAAATTGTTGGTGCAAAGGCAAAACAACTCCTTGTAACCCAAAATGACTTGTTGAAATGAGCAGGGTAGGCCTCCCCACCAATGCGAATTGCCCCAAGACGCCTTCTTTGCCTACAAAAAATGTTAGTTGAAGATAAAATCCAAGATGGCCACCAATGTCTGTCAGTGCAGAAGAAGAAGCATTTACAATCACCACAAGCATTCCAACTCCAAGATCTAAGATGCCCAAGAAAGTATTTTTATTCCAATAACCAAGAACCAAAAATATCTAGATAGCTTTTACAATAGGGGGGTCTCCTCCTTATATAAGATAATAAAGACCAAAATGCTAAAACACAAAACCTCTTTTTGAAATGAGTGGTTGAGATCCAAAGATACAACATAATAATCAATGGCTAAGATGAGCCTAACAATATATCACATTGATCACTCAAAAGGAGGGTGACGTCATCCCTCAAAATTCTCTAAGGAAGGTGACGTCATGCCTCAAAGGGGGCTAAGTAACAAGGGCCCACCATACATGACATGGACGTGACACAAAAGACACATGGTGGGGCTAGGAGGTATCAATCCTTCACTAGCTCATCCCCATGGCACAATAATATAAAATAATAGGACTATGACATGTCCACATAACACAAATGATCAAGATCCTGTCTCAAAAACTGAGAGAGACAAGTAGTAAATAGCCTCTTGTGGCCACTATGGACCCCATTGACTAATTCCAACTAATATGTAAGAAGGGGGGTTCACCATAGAAGACCTATGAGAATACCAAGTGCCAAAACCTTGCCTCAATTTACCAAATCGAATTCCCTAATGACCCTTTTATTCCATTTTTAATCCTCCTGAAAACCCTGAAACTGCCCCAAACTGCCACCCAGGGTGCCTACGCTATCAAACTGAGTGCACCAGGCTGTATGGAAGGGGGGTATAATGGTAAAATCAAGTGGCTGGACCACCCCCTTTCTCTATAGCGCCCTAGGCAATGAATGGTCTCCAAGGCCTCTGCTGGACAGGCTGGATCAACATGACCAAACTGGTCAAAAGGTGGTTAACTGCTACTATCATCATTAGAAATTCCCGGAACTGAAAGATAAGTGTCTCAATGGATCCAGAAGACCCAAATCTACTAGAAATGAGTACTCATACACCATGGGTTGACCTGTGGGTGTTCGAAGGCGGGTTTGGATGAGTCAGTTGCGCAACATCGCAAATGTTGCGCAAGGTTAATGATGGTGTGTGGTGAGCTCCTAATATGGATGCCTAATTAGGGAAGCTTATACCAAGAGCCTACTTTAAATGTCAACCCGGGGAACGTACAAACTTGAGAGATGCATGCACTGTCTGTGCTCTTTATAGGATAATCTCTTGTCAAAGTTAAAGGGCGGTATCGATGTTCTATAGATTGTCTACTAAATGTGAAGTTTGTCTACTTAATGTGAAAACTAATTATGCTACGAAATTGAATACTGGAAAGCAATGAATCTGATTAAAAGAATTAAAGTGCTAAAAGTAGTAAATATGTTCTGAGAAGTAAAGCAGGGAATCTATTCTAAGTAATAAAAATGCTGAAGTAAGTAGATGCTGATCTATTCTAAGAAATAAAGACATAAAGATAGTAAATCTATTTGAAATAATTAAACTGCTGAAATAACTAAATGTTGAGAATGGAAATACCATAACATAGCTATTTTACTATTGGGGAAACGAAGTCTGTAACTACTGTCTGCGCACACAATTTGAGTCTTGATCTATCTTATTCTACCAATCTAGAATTGAAATACGATCATTCTATGCTTACCCATCTTCTACTAAGGATTTAAAAGAAACTAATCACGATGAGAAACTGCAGTGAACTCCAGATCTAACCATGACTTTGAAAGCTAAGCTATTACACATGTAATCGTGGATGAAAATATGCATTGCAAGAAAGAACCTACATGCCTACTGAAATCGTTTTACTGTACTACGGAATGCATTCTAAACTACTACAGAAAACAATGACTCATTCAATGCTACCATATATCATAGAACTGTTCATTAATGTAAAACGCATACTTGGAAAAATACCTGCAAATAGGAATCTCCTGACCTACATGTTGGAGAGGCCCTCCCCAACCCATACTCAGGAGAGAATAAAAACTCAGAAACACTTGCTGGAATTAATCATCAATCTTCATTAATATGTAAAATCCATGTCAAAATAGAAATCTGTACTTCAGTATCTCAATAGTGCAGAAAACGTTAACAATAATGTCTTTCACAAAAATAACAACAGGGGCCTCTCGCTACCTGAGAGGTCCATATTTATATGATTTAACTCTAATCCTAACTGATTGTCTAAGTGCCGATTCATCTTGAAAGTGGGAGTGTGTCCCCTATAAATCAGGAAACAGGGCACCGAGCTTGTGGTGATCCTTTAGTCTTCTACACGTCCTTCCTTTAATAAACTTGAACCTGCTCAATCATGCTTGGTTTCCATATAATCAGTTTAATTGATACACATTCTAACATACAAGATTAATCATAAAAACAATCTCATTAAATCATTAAAGTAAAACACTTCTCCACAATTGAGTGCGTTTCGTTACCATTGCTTGAGCTCGACTGTGGAAAAGGGTTATCAAAATACCTGAAAAATGGACCCATCATTCTCTCCCCTACTTGAAGGATTCACCCATCCTTGGGTGACCTGTTCCTTTCGTTGATGACCTCCCTGATATCCCATGCTGCCACCTTAGGTGCCCCTTCCTGTCTGAGATACCCAAAATTCTGATCCTCCCTAGCCCATGCCTTCTTCTCCTCCTCTTCATTAATCTGTTCTTTGAGGACTGGGGAAAGAAAGAATGGAGGATTCAATCTCATCCCAATCCACCTTAGTTGGTTTCTTGCCAGGGAATCTTTATAGAGTATGGTTTTGAAGAGAGCATCCTTAAGCCTGAGGGGAGAGTGGAGTTCTCTTCGTTTTAGATCATTTTCCACCCTGCTCCACCTTTACCTGATGGACTCATCAACTTCCTTTTGCGTGCTATGGAGTGTAATGTCGAAGTGACTCACCGCCTCCTGTTGTTTTGCGAGGAGAATGGGTATCAGCTCCTCATCTTGAGTGAGGATCATGTGATTATAAATTATTCCCTCAGGGTGAGTGGGCTTAGGTCTGATCATTAATGGAGTTTTCCATTTGGATGCCACATAGAGATGATAGTCCTAGGCTCGCTCAATTTTGTGGTTCATCCACGAACACAATGCCCTTAACTAGAAATCACCCACATATGGGTTTGGTGACCAGTTGGGCGAGCCAGAAACTACGAAATTGTGCAAGAAGAACTCACTCAATCGGTCTTTCTCCATCTCTGTGGAGTTCAATGATGCATCAATAAATTCCTTAGGAGTGCTTACCTCTATAGGGAGATCTTTCTTCAATCTCTAAAGATGGAATTCGCCCCATTTTTCTTGTAAATAAACTGCATAGACTGCCGATGGTGGGCTGAGGTCACGCATTCTCTCATATATATTGATAGTAGTGGCAAGAACATCCTTAATTTTGATAATTTCCTGGTCCTTCCTTGCCAATTTGCTCTATGCTTCGGCCAAATTTTCTTGCAGCTCTAAATTCTTCTATTCAGCCAGCCGGAGCTCTTCTGCATGGTGCATCTTTAGGATTTGTGTCTTCTCGGCTGAGAATGGGGGAGGTGTGGCCTGGCTTCCTGGCCGAATTCTTAATGTTGCCAACTCATTTATGAGCCTTTCCAATTCTTCTCGTGCTTCAGCGAGCTGGGAAACGACCTCGGGGTCTTCATTACGTTCTGGAGGGTTTTCCTGAAAATTACCTTGCTCCTGTAAGCTCTGCCCTTCTCCTTTATCCATCTCTTCTTCCATATCCTATTTTTCCTCTTCATTCCCTTTCTCTTCTTCATCCTCTTCTTTTTTTTCTTCTTCGTCCTCTTCTTCATCCATAGTGGGATCCTTTTGATCTATAAAAGGATCAATGTCATCATCAGACACATTGGTAATTAGGGGGCTGGGTTCCCTTTCTTTCTCCTTGGAGACTCGGATTTTAGATACCTGTGTGAATCTCTTGCTGCGCCTCTTCGACCCCTGACTACTAGTAGGAATATCTGGGTCTAATTTGGGGGAGTCCTCTTTGGAGTGTTTTATTTTGACCAAGGTGTTGGCCACACCTTCCAAGTCGATTTTTCCTTTTTCCCCTAATACAGAGGTGGTCTTACTTTTTGATTCAGGTGGCAAGGGCGTAGTCCTCATTCTCTGAATGTCCTCAGCAGATACCACAATGAACTCCTCCCAGGAGAGCTCTGTAATCTGAGCTTTTAGCTCCTCAACAACTATTAGTTTGATCAGCCCATGATGGGCCAAAGCATCGTCGTTTCCCTTAGATACCTTCCTGCTCATCTCTGCTAGTGATTGGAGCAGGAAAAATGGAATGCTAATATTGTTGTTTGACGAAATGTGACTTCTGTGCCTGAGAAGCTCTAAAATACGAAAATGGAAAATGGGAACATAGCTTAATCTTCCAGTGCATGTAATATACCTTAGGACAATTGCGGCCATTTCATCCCATGGTGCTGGCAGGGAGGGTCTCTTGACTCCATTTTTGTCCTCATCATAAACTTCTCCACGCTCAAAGAATGCTACTTTTGCTGTGTGGTTTGCCTCTCGATCGTTGCTTCTCTAATGTAGGCCCATTGGAAGACCAGTGTGTTTGGCTATCATGTCCTCATCCACTTTTATGCGTAACCCCTTCACCCGAGTGATGTACTGTTCATCTTTTATATGATTGAAGTTTCTTGCAAACTCCTAGGCTACCCTTGTGTGGTATCCTCTCAGTCCAAGGATAAATGGCATCTAGCCTGAGTTGCGAATGATTTGCAGAACTCTCGGGCTTTGATAAATGGCACTGTGATCTTCCGGTTCACTCTTTTTAAAACCCTTCGTCTTTTTTTCGAATCTTCTCTATAACCAGATAGACCATGGATTTGGGATGCATTTCTATACTTTTAACTTGGTTGGGCTCTGCCTACGGTCTCAAGGAATGCAATGGTGGTTGCTTCTCAGGAATTCTGGGTGGTTACTTGTATGCAAAATCGTGGAATATGCTGCACCCGAATTCACTGCCTTTCTGTACCTATTCTTTTCATCATACCTATACTTGCCACTTCTAATCCCCTATCTTTCATGATTGATCTCTGCCTTCTTATGATCGACCCTCGTACTTCATGTGGTGAAGGTTGCGATCATGATTTGCTGAGGGTGACGGGACTTTCGTAGCAATCATGAGTTATGAAGGTCATTCCACCATGCCGCTGAATTGAAATTGAAGCTGTCCTCAGCTGACTAGAAACGACTCTATTGTGGGAAAGTGGTTTACCGTAAAAATCAAATAAAGTCGTTTAGAGATTACCTTGGTATGTATGCGTACCTGCATTGATGAGCTGGTCCGTTTTTCATGCGCGGTGGATTATGTAGTAATCGTGGCAGTGTCTGTAGTTGAGTTCTGCATGTTAGTAGTTATGTGCGTAGGGTGCTTTTTTCGATATGCGCATTTTGAATTTGCTGAGTATGTGCTTTTGAAAATTGTGCCCGATTGTGCTTTATATTTGGATGATTGCATGGTTGGATCTGATTGGCTCCCTTCAATAACTTTGCAGGCTCTCTTGAATATGTTTGAAAAAGGTTGGCGTGGTGTGCCTTTGATGAATTCCATAGTAGATGAAGACTTATTTTGTATGTAGATGTGGCTGGCTCGCGTGAATTGCTTTCAGCCTCACTTGAATATATGGCAGCCTCGTTTGATTTATTTTTCAGGCTTGCTTGAATTGATGGCAGCCTCTCTTGATATAAATTGTTTCTTGGATGAATTGATGGCAGCCTTGCCTGAATGATTGGCAGCCTCGCTTGATTTATTTGCAGGCTCCCCTGAATTGTTGGTAGCCTCGCTTGAATTATTGTGCAGGCTCGCTTGAATAGGTTGATGCACTATACTTTCTGTTATTCCTTTGTTCTCTTTTTTTTTCATGAAATGTGTTGAAGCTTACTGTGTTGGAGCATGCTCTATCAGCATAAATTGTTGCTGGTAGAGTACTTGTGTAAATTCCTCTTTGGAATTTGGTTGTTTGTAGAGTTTTAGGTGGTGCCCATTCACGATCATGGGAAACTCATCATCATCAATTGTAATAATTCTCACAGCCCCATTGTCATAAATTTTCTATATACTGTAAGGTCCAAACCATCTAGTGGTTAGTTTCCCTTTGAATGTGTGAAATCTGGAGTTGTAGAGTAGTGCCCAATCACCCTCTTTGAATTTCTTATCCTTCAAATGTTGGTCATGCCATTTCTTTCTTTGCTGTTGGATGATTTCAGTATGTGTAAGTGCTTGTTGGCGGTGTTCATCCAGTTGATTTAGCTGTAGCATGCGTTCTTTTTGAATGTCTGATAGGTTCATATTTAGATTGGCTGCAATTCTTAATGTTTCTAATTCAAATTCGAATGGTAGCATGACCTTTTTCCCATAGACCAACTCATAAGGTGTGAATCCTGTTGTTGTTTTCCATGTAGTATTGTAAGCCCAGACTGCTTCACTAAGTCTGTCATCCCAATCTCTTTTGTGAATTTGGACAGTTTTTTTCAAGATTCTTTCTAATTCCCTATTGGTTACCTCAGCTTGACCATTTCCTTGAGGGTGGTAGGAGGATGACTGCCTGTGTTTTACATTGTTTCTTTTCATCAAGTCTTCAATTAAATTAGATGTGAATTGTGGTCCTTGATCCGAAACTACTTCTCTTAACACCCCAAATATGTGAAAGATCTGCTCACTAAAGAATTTGGCCACACTGGTTTCATTTGCAGCATCCAGTGCTGCTACCTCGGTCCATTTTGTAAGGTAATTAGTGCATACAAGGATGTATCTCTTCTGATTGGACTGTGGGTTGAATGGGCCAACAAAATTGAATCCCCACTTATCGAATGCTTCTAAAGATATTTGTGGGTGTAGTGGCATTTCTTGTTTTTGTGTTGGCTTTCCCATTCTCTAACAATCGTCACAATGGGACACATACTCATAAGCATCTCTGTGGAGTGTTGGCCAATAATACCTTGTTTGCAAGATCTTGTAGGCTGTCCTTTTTGCAGCATAGTGTCCTCCACAAGGTTCATTGTGGGTGGCATGCATTATTTCATGTACCTCATCTTCCCTAATGCACCTTCTAAGTACTTGATCTGGTCCCTGTTTAAAAAGCATGCCCTCTATCCATGTATATGTGGCACTTTGTCTTATTACTTTTGTCCTTTCTTTATAATGTAATGTTCTGGAAACTTCTCGGAAACCAAATAGTTTGCTATGTCAACAAACCATGGAATTTTTATTGATATGGAAAAAAGGTGCTCATCAGGGAAGTTATCTTGGACCAATTCATTATCTGTCCCATGTGTTACTCTTGACAAAACGTTTGCTACGACATTATGCTTGCCTGGTTTATCTATTATAGTGATGTCGAATTCCTATAGAAGTAGCATCCATTGAATAATTCTTGCACTTGTATTAGGCTTGTTCATAAGATATCTGATCGCTAAGTGGTCAATGTGGATAAAAATTTGGTATCTTGTAATGTAATGCCTGAATTTGTTGATTGCATGTATGACTACTAGAAATTCCTTCTCTGTGACTGTGTAGTTGAGTTCTGCCCCAGCCAAATTTTTGCTTATATAGTATATGGCATAGGGTTTCTTGTCTTGTTCTTGCCCAAGCACAGATCCGATTGCTTTATCTGATGCATCGGTGTGAATGTGAAATGGAATTTCCCAGTTTGGTCCTTGAAGTATTGGTGCTGTGATGGTTTTCTGTTTAAGACTTTCAAAGGCTAACATGCAGTTGCTTGTCCATATGAACTCGTTGTCTTTTGTGAGAAGTGCAAACATGGGGGCAACAATTATGCTATAATTCTCAATAAACCTCATGTAGTACCCTGTCTGTCCAAGGAAGCTTCTCACATCTCTTTGTTTGATAGGTGGGGGCAGTGTCTTGATTACTGATACTTTGGCTTGATCCACCTCTATACCTCTCTGTGATATATGATGTCCTAGAACAATTCCTTCTTCCATTAACATCCTGCGTTTGTCATTGCTTAGGCACAAGCTCATCTCAATACATTTTTTCAATATTAATTCAAGGTTTTCCAATGCCTGGTCAAAGCTCTATCCATAAGGTGTGAAATCATCCATGAATACTTCCATTTTGTTATTCAGAAAATCGGAGAAAATACTCAGTATGGCCCTTTGAAATGTTGTTGGGGCATTACATAGACCAAAGGGTAAGACCCTATAGGCGTGAGTTCCCCATGGGCATGTGAAGGTCGTTTTATATTGATCAGTTGGGTGTATTAAAATTTGGTTGTAACCACTGAAACTGTCTATAAATGAAAATTACTTGTTTCCAGATAATGTATCCAGCACCTGGTTTATAAATGGAAGTGGAAAATGATCCTTCTTTGTTGCCTTATTCAGCTCCCTGTAGTCCACACAAATTCTCCATTTGCCTCCTTTTTTGGGCACTATGACTAGTGGTGAGACCCACTCACTATCAGATATTGGATAAATGAACCCTGCATCTAATAACTTTTGTAATTCCATTTTGACTATGTCTTTTAGTGTAGGGTTCAGCCTTCTTTGTGGTTTCTTGATGGGAGTAGAACCTTCTTTGATGTAAATGTAGTGTTTGCAGATATTAGGATGTATTCCTTTCATATATGTATATGTCCAGGAAAATGCTTTACTTTGTTGTGTTAGTATCTTCATCAATTTCTCTTCTTGATCTGGTTTTAAATTGGAATTTATGTTGACTGTCTTGCCAGGGTTAATTTCCACGACTTTTACCTTCTCAATCTGTTCTGGCAGCACTTCTTTCCATAAGTCATCCATGTTCTGTTTTGAACTTTCACCTGTCTCTGTAGAACAAAATTCTTGAATAACATGATTGTTAGGAGATATATTTTGTATAAATCTATCTATATGGCCATCTTCATCTATTGGTTTTAAATATATTGCAGCATCAATTGTTAGGATAGGTCGGAGGTTTTGATTTGGTGTGTTCTGGTAATCATCAGTCCAATTTTGATATTCTAACTTTGAGGATTTCATTACTAGTGGGTAGATTGTTATCTTCTTCCTGGTATGTCCACTGGTGATTGTCATATTTCCTGATCGGCAACCTATGTAAGCGTCTGCAGTTGCTAACCAAGGCCTACCTAAGATAATTGGATAGCCACTAAGTTTTCTTTTTATTTCGATTATTATAAAATCAGTTGGGTATTCCCAGGACTCGATATTTATCATGATGTCTTCTAGCATTCCTTCAGGCTTCACAGTGGACGTGTCTACTAGTTGGAGTACTGTTGTAGTTGGTATTACCATTGATTGGAGTCCTAGGTATAACATGGTTTCTTTAGTCATGACATTGATCACAGCTCCTAGATCGATTAAGCTTTTATTTATTTGCTTGTTATTTATGGTGACACTTACTACAGGACTACCAGGATCAAGATATTTAGGATTTATCATGACATCTAGCATCAAATTGGCCAATTGTCCCACTACATTAATAGTTGGTGGGTCACGCTTCCTTCTTCCTAGCTTCTTTAGGCAATTCTCTCTAATGAATTTGTTGCAGATGGGCACATCCCTTATGGCTTGTAAAATTGGGATTTGGATGTTTAAGTGTTTGAATTCGTTTAAGATTATATTCTCTTCCTCTTATTTTGTATTCCGGACAAGTTTTTCTGGAAATGGAGGGTTTCTATTTCGTGTTAGTGGTATAATTTATTCCTCAGGAGGTTCTAGTTCATCAGGATGCTGAACATAGGGTTCTGATGTGTGGTCCTGAGCTTCAGGTACAGGTTGTTGGATGTTGTGTGGGGGTGTATTCTGCAACGTTTTTCCAGATCGTAGGTTTATTTCATTTATTTCTATGGTGTCCACAACATAAGTTGGGAATTGTGTGATATAAGTGTTGTAAGCCTGCTGCTGTTGTGGGGGCCTGTTATTATTAGGATTTGGAATTGGTTGGGCTGGAATAGGTGGAGGTATGGGGGGTGGTTGAGATTGTGGGGGGTGGCATAATGAGTGGCTGTTGTAATGGCACCCTCCAATTTGATGGATGTGGGTACTGGTTTGCATAGTTTGGGGTCGATGGAAACGATGGGGGGTATTGAGGATAAGATGGTAGATAATATGGCTGCTGATAGGATGGTTGATATGCTTACTGGTTTTGTTGACATTGGTTTTGATTTGGCTGTGCTTGCCATGGAGTCGGTGCAGAGTTCCAATTTGGTTTTCCTTGATTATAGTAAGTTTGATTGCTCTGCTGATATGGCCTAGCAAAATTATTCCTCCTCTGATTTATAAAACAGAGCTGTTCTATAGTTCCTTCAGCTGCTGGGTCTTGAATGGCGGCCTTACATGAGGGTAAGAGGGGACATTTATCAGTGGAATGGTAATTGGTGCAGAGACCACATACTTCTATTGTGTTTAAGGTGCATTTCCCCTTCTCATGCTTCTTCCTACAACGAGGACAAAATACTTCCAAGTCTTGGTTAATTTCATCCTATTTCTTTTTTATTTGAAGAGCATCAAGTTGCATGGCTAGGGATTGCAGTATGTCAGTTTTCATGTCATCCAGCAGGATTCCTAAATCAGATTTTGTAAGTGAGGATGATGATCCATTGGTGGTTGTATGTGTATCCCTCGTCCCATTCTTAGTTTTCCTAGATCTTGAGTAGTTTTTGAAGATTTGCAGGATCTGGTCAAAAGATTTTTGGAATATGTCTCCATCTCCAAGGAGATTTAAGACCTCAAAATTCTCCTCTTTTACACCCCTGAGAAGGACAAGCTTTAGTGATTCAGGATACAATGTGCAATGGTTGGCTCGTTTGTAGCTGAGTTGAAATCTTTTGGCATAATCTTCTAATGACTCTCCATCTCCTTGTTGCATCCTAAAGATCTCATCCCTAGTATCTTTGGCCTTGCAGTAGTCCCTATATTTTTCTAAGAATGACTGTTTCATTTGATCCCATCTAAAGATACTATTTCCTTCAAGGATCATGAACCACCGAAGTGATAGGTCTTTTAGTGTGGAAGGAAAAAGCCTAAGCTTCTATGCATCAGTAGTGTAATCAAATGATCTGCAAACTACCTCAAATTCAAACAGGAATGTGTCAGGATCCTCTGAAGTCAACCCATGAAAGTTTGGCAGATTGTTAGGATTGATGTTCTTCATTCTGGCATCTCCGAGAGGTATGCTAATGGGAAAAGTGAAAATCTTCCTAGGTTCTTCCTCTTCATTTGCCATTGAGGTGTTTGAGCTGGAACTAGTAGTGAATTCGCTTCTATTTGGATCATATGTGGAGTCAATCTCGTTTTCAGAGTGTAGAAATTCAAACTAAGAATGGTCAGAACTGTTATTACCATTGTTGCTCATGCAATGCTTGGGCAAAAAGCAGCCAAACCTATCCCTTTGCCGACGAGGCATTCATTGGTAGAAGATATTTATGTTTTTGTTTTATGTAATTTTTGTTTCCTTTTTGTGGTTTTTAGGTGATGTCTCCTAAAAGATTTAGCACCTCCCCCGCAACAGCTCCAAAAAGTGGTGAGCTCCTAATATGGATGCCTAATGAGGGTAGCTTATACTAGGAGCCTACTTTAAATTTCAACCCGGGGAACGTACAAACTTGAGAGATGCATGCATTGTCTGTGCTCTTTATAGGATAATCTCTTTTCACAGTTAAAGGGTGGTATCGATGTTCTATAGATTTTCTACTAAATGTGAAGTTTGTCTACTTAATGTGAAAACTAATTATGCTACAAAATTGAATACTGGAAAGCAATGAATCTGATTAAAAGAATTAAAGTGCTGAAAGCAGTAAATATGTTCTGAGAAGTAAAGCAGGGAATCTATTCTAAGTAATTAAAATGCTAAAGTAATTAGATGCTGATCTGTTCTAAGAAATAAAGACATAAAGACAGTAAATCTATTTGAAATAATTAAACTGCTGAAATAACTAAATGCTGAGAATGAAAATACCATAATAGAGCTATTTTACTATTGGGGAAACGAAGTCTGTAACTACTGTCTGCGCACACAATTTGAGTCTTGATCTATCTTATTCTACCAATCTAGAATTGAAATACGATCATTCTATGCTTACCCATCTTCTACTAAGGATTTAAAAGAAACTAATCACGATGAGAAACTGGAGTGAACTCCATATCTAACCATGACTTTGAAAGCTAAGCTATTACACATGTAATCGTGGATGAAAATATGCATTGCAAGAAAGAACCTACAGGCCTACTAAAATCGTTTTATTGTACTACGGAATGCATTCTAAACTACTACAGAAAACAATGACTCATTCAACGCTACCATATATCATAGAAATGTTCATCAATGTAAAACCCATACTTGGAAAAATACCTGCAAATAGGAATCTCCTAACCTACGTGTTGGAGGGGCCCTCCCCAACCTGTACTCAGGAGATAATAAAAACTCAGAAATGCTTGCTGGAATTAATCATCAATCTTCATTAATATGTAAAATCCATGTCAAAATAGAAGTTTGTACTTCAGTACCTCAATAGTGCAGAAAACGTTAACAATAATGTCTTTCACAAAAATAATAGCAGGGGCCTCTCGCTACCCGAGAGGTCCATATTTATACGATTTAACTCTAATCCTAACTGATTGTCTAAGTGTCGATTCATCTTGAAAGTGGGAGTGTGTCCCCTATAAATCAGGAAACAAGGTGCCGAGCTTGTGGTGATCCTTTAGTCTTCTACACATCCTTCCTTTAATAAACCTGAACCTGCTCAATCATGCTTGGTTTCCATATAATCAGTTTAATTGATACGCATTCTAACATACAAGATTAATCATAAAAACAATCTCATTAAATCATTAAAGTAAAACACTTCTCCAAAATTGAGTGCATTTCGTTATCATTGCTTGAGCTGGACTGTGGAAAAAGGGTTATCAAAATACCTAAAAAATGGACCTATCAGCGTGCATGGAGGAAAACTGCACACAAGTCGGAAATAATATTACTTTATGTATTTTTGGTCATTTTGGACCACATTATGTTGGTTAAGGGTCATTTTGTTGTAGATCTTGTTAGAAAGTAGTTAGGTGGTTGGCTAAGTGGACCATGAATGTAAAAGGCGCAAGCCTATAAATAGATATAGAATTGCAAGTGTTAGAGGAACCAATTATGAGAAAAGAATTGCGCATGTTTTGGTCTTGTGAATTTGGGTATGCGAAGGAAGAACTATATTGATGTATCTGTGTTTTGTTTCGAAGGTTAATATGATATGATGGAGTTTGAGTAGAATCATTGTGTCTTTTCTTGTTTTCTTGTTATGAATGTATCTACGATATGAATCTGTGAATGATGCGATGTTTCCTTTCTCTAAATGATGTTATATTGTTAGATCTATTTGTGCAGTAGTGGTTTTGCTGATAATGAGATATGTTGAATGATAATGTGATTATGTTTAATGCCTAAGATGAATAGTTAGACCTGTTGAATAATGTTGCGTTAAGTTGATAAGTAGACACACATGGTCCTCCTTCATTCGGCAGAAACGTGGTTCCATTAGCTCTCCCTTGAACAGTTCGGGTGAGACTTCATCTGCTCCGCAGGTGTTTTCGGACATGGTAAAACCTGTCTAGGCCGGTGCTCAGGGATATCGCAGTGGTCTGGATGTCTACAGAGTGAGGAACCCCTGTCGACTGGGTTTGTGTCAATAGTGGGGTCAACTGTAGGGTCCACCATACCTGTACAGTGTAAAATATGATGATCTAGAAATAATAATAAAATTGACCAACTGCATTAATCATCATCTGAAGTATATGTCCATCATATGGAATCATCAGTAGGTGTATGTGGGACCACAAATCATCATCCATAAGCATACATGGTCCATTTCATCATGCATCCCAAGAATGACCATGGTCAAACTATGTTTGACTACGTCAAAATATAACCAAGGACTCTATCATAGCAATAGTCTAAAACATGTTCCTTTAATCACATTCACAACTTAATTTAAAGTACAAACATCATTCAATGGCAGTTAATACATATATATGTATTTCAATGTTATTTATAATTTACTTGCACAAAAGCTTTAAAGACATACTCACCCATTGGAAATGGCCTAACTGCTAGCTAAGGATGAAGGCCAAGGACAAGGCTAGGCAAAAGGGATGACTTGACCAAACTCAACTAAGTGACACTCTGGACCGGGAAAGGGGAAGCTACACTCTGTGCTGGACAAAATAACAAAGGGAAGGGCTGTGCCTCACAAATGGATAATTTTCTTGGAGAGTGCTTATTCAACTTAGGCATCATCTCTACAACAAGTTGATCCAGGTTCATTAGGATCATTCATTTCATTTCCATGACCTTTTTGGCCTATATGACCCCTCTGGGATTTCACATGTGCTAAGAAGCACAACTAATCGCAGCTTGCATCCGGGGCATATTTATAATCACAAGGTCAACAATAATAGATATAACATTTGATTAACCAATGCTTTTTGGACCTTTTTATACCCTTCACGGGGTATTTTAGCAGTTCATTGCTATAGCCTTTATTCACGTGTGTTAAGAAATACATTCTAGAATTTTAAGTTCACAGGCTTTCATAATACATTTCCAATACAAGTAGTACATGAGCTTTTAGTTTTCGCCAACAACATCTCAAGTGACTAGGGGGAGTTCATCATAGTGCCAAACATCAGGACAACCGATCAGAATGATTTAGGCATACAATCCAACTTACCAAAGGCAAGTTCTGTCACCAACTTAGAGTCAAGACACAAAACAAACACATATGTGATCCAACACAGAGGTAGAAATGGAGATTTCCTCCACATCAAAAGGTCAAGAAGGAAAGTCAGGGTGAAATCCAAATAAGGAAGGCCATGGATGGATGGATACAAGTGAAAATGGTGCCTAAGCTAGCAGACAAGATGTGAGGAAAGACCATATCTATGCTCATAGGAGGGTAATGAAAACAATGAGTATTGTCAGAAAACCTTTAATGTGCAAGTAATACATCCAATTTCATATTTATAACATCATCCAAGATATTTCATTTCATTATTTAAATAGTACTGCCACATCATGAATCATGTACCAAGTCAATGCTATAAAGATGACTAAAACAAAAAGATAATAATCCAATATTAATAATCACAAGTCCATAGGTCACATCACATCATAATAATCATCCATAAACAACTGAAACACTGCTGCAATAATAACCATGGGCATTGAACTAAAACTGTATGGAACAAAGGGTCACATTGGTCATCAAATATAAGCTCTCAAGGCTCATCCTTGGCACAAGGTCTAATCAAAGTATGATACATGTACTGCTCTGATCCATAAGTGATCTCAAATAAACAATCTTATCATAGCTGATATCTGTAAAAGAAAAGCTCGGAAAAGTGCATATATCTACTCAGCAAGAATAATATCCCAGCTACTTTGGTGTGATAACATCTGGCTCCAGCTGGGACAAGTGCTCTAAGGGAGAGAGCACTTAAGATTCTCAGAATCTCTGGTCTTGAACTGCTATGCATCAATATTCAATCCAACAACTCATCATCCTTGCTTTTAGCTTTTATTTTGCACCTGTAGCTACGCTCATAGCCACTAAAATACCTCGTGAAGCATGTATGGGAAAAATATAAAATAAAGTTGAAAATGATATATTATATAACAGAAATTGAAATGCATAATATAAAGACTAATCTAACATAGCATATATATTTTATTCATTTTACTGCGCAGGAGGAAAATAAATCTTTTCAAAGCAGGCATACTCAACTCAGTTGACACATAAGAACAACAAAAACTAAAAGGTTTCTAACCACTTTCAAATGCATGCAGGAGGTGAGACAAAATTAGGAAGGAGTAAGGCTCAACTCAATCAACAACTCAACAAGAAGACAAACTCATCAAAAGAAAAAGAAAAATCGCAATACTCAGCACTCAGAAAAAGAAAAGCACACAAATCCTACTGCTCAAATGAGCTTATTCGAAAGCCTACCTACTCTAAGCATGAAAGAAAAGTATCATCTCAGGTAGAGTCATGGATGATAAGCCCTTAACTCCCTCTGGTTGATAGGGAGCATTATACACTAGCCATTCCTAGTAGTGAGGAAACACATGTCATCAATGCAATGCTCAACAGTGAGCAGTCCAACCCAAAAGTCACCAGATCCCCTGGATCGTATGAAAAATAAATCATTAGGGATAACAACCCTATCACCAATTGAAAACCTACGGTGATTCACAGACTCAAGGATGGATTCAATATCATGAATGGGAATGGGTTGGGTATGAGAATTGCACTGAGGTTGAGGTGTGACTATCCTCAAATTCCTATCAGGAGGAATTGCATCAAACCTGGGAGGTCCACTGTCTAAAGGAATGACTACACTACCAACAAGGATTTCTTGAATCATTCTTCTCCTAGGAGCTTCAACTCTTGGTTCTTCAACTTGTGGGTGAATAATATACTTTGGAGTCTCTCCCACAGTCCAAAAGTCTCTAACAACATCCTCCTCTTCTTCTTCCACATTCACTAGAGATGGTAGGATTTGGTTTTCCACACTTCTACTACTACCTTCTCCAGATGGGATAGGAACAATCATACTCTCTAAAGCTGCCAAATGATCAGTGGGAAGTGGCGGATGACTTGGAACCATGCTAGAAGCATTCTGAGCTACTATGTCTAAAGATGTTGGTGAAGAGGTAGGAGTGTGAAATGAATCAATAGAGTTCATACTCTCTTCACCAATAGGTAACTCATGGGGAATAAGAAAACTAGGGATGTTTGGATAGCGCAAAGACAAAGTATCCTCATTGGCATGAGGACCCTCCTGAAAAATGGCTAGATTGTTCAATGAAAAGTCTTCTTCAGGGGCATCATGTATCAAGGAATCTTATTTCCAACTCATAGAGTTTTCATTCACTTTCCTTAATACTCCATCTTCCAAATACATATGGGTTAAATGATCGGGGACATCAGTAAAATGATATTTAGTTATGTCTTCATCACTCCTCACACTATGAGAAGGATGTGTCCATTCATTGTTGTTTTCCCAAGGAATGATGTGGCGAAGCCCCTGTCTTTTCCTATCCATGTTCAGATCAACCAATGTAAGCCATTCGGTGATTGTTCTAGGTATACGCTCACCCCTTCTTATTTGATCTAAATTAGTCTCAGAGTTATTTGTTTCAGTGATGGGCTCAATTTGATCAATGTGTGGCCCTACATCACTAAGTTGGTTCAAATCTCTAAGATCTTCCGACACTTCACCATGAAGTGCATCAATGTTCATCTCACTAACATCAATAGCTCTTTCCCTCTCTTCCTCAGAAGAACTATCATCTCCAAATGATCTCCAAATATCTTCTCTTCCTGTACTCGAACCATCATTATGGCTACCCATAACCATAAAGATACCTTCAGGTAAAATTTCACCCTCGCCATAAGTGTTCCTTACACCATCCTCATAACGTTTGAGGTGACCATCATAAAATGTCTCCCGATATACCCTAACCAATGACCCATCAGAGTTGGGGATAGTAGCGTATGATAAGTCCATCTGAAGATGTCCCCCTAGTCCAACAGATCACTTTCTACAAAGAAGCATTCCATAGGATGGGGGAAGATCTATGACTACTATGTCCATTAGCATGGATATATCGGGGCATGAAAACACGTCTTCTCTCAAGTTCTTTATCAAGCCAAAGACTTAAAATGGTCTAGAATCATTTCCACACATGTTCCCATAAGGCCTAGTTATTTTTAATCCCATGGATTCCATGACTTGCAAAGGCATAACATTCATGGGGGCACCAGAATCCAACATACAGTTATGAAGAAGGATGTCACCAATGCGAAGTGTAAGATAAAAGGTTTGGTGACCACCATTCTTCCTCTCGTATAAAGTGTTAAGTTTAAACTAATTTGACTAGCAAGATCATTGAAAGAAACATAATCACAAGATAGACAAAGATTTTACCTTGGGAAACCCTCATGGGGTAGAAAACCCAACAAATCTTTCCTCAATAAGATGATCAACCAAAATACAAGATGTGCTCCAAGACTTGACCTCCTTCTCTACCTCCTATGTAGACCTCTCAAACACAAGTACGCTACTTTCTGAGCTGAGAAAGTGTAGGATAAGTGAGGAGCAATCTCCTCTACTTATACTAGTTCCCGATTGACTAATTCCCTTATGGGGCCGACCTCTCCTAGTGAAGTCTAACAACCACTAATTAATTAACTCAGGGCCGACCCCCACATGGTGGGTCTAATAACCCTGGTTACCACAATCCATCAAAGGAATAAACATCTTCGGATACATAATAGAATTACCTCGGAGGGATGAAACATCTCCGGAATAATAAAGTACAAATATAATATTTTTAGAAGTTACAATATTCAACACTCCCCCTTAACGAGAAGGATATTACAACAACATCTGCAGGAGCAAGGAGTCATCAACTACATCATACATGATACCTCTATAAATCATCGAAAGCTTTCTTCAATACATCATCATCAGTAACTCAACCAGTTACTGGAACACCAACATCATCGTCATCGTCATCGCATGATCATCAACATCATCATCACACGATCATCAACATCATCATCATCGTCATCATATGATCATCAGCATCGTCATCACACAATCATCAGCATCGTGATCACACGATCATCAACATCGTCATCACAGCATACTCTGCAATACACACGATCATATTACAGGATGATCAATCCCGCTCTCTTTAGGACACAGGTCCATGGATGATACAATCCTGATCAAGTTCCAGGATGATCAATCCTTATCACTTTAAGACAAGTCTCATGTCTAGGGACGATGCAATCCCATCACGTACATTTTGAACCAAGAGTCCAGGGACAATACAGTCCTATCATCAATTCTCATAGACAAATGTCTACGGATCAATTCTGGGACCAAAGTACAGGGAAGATACAATCCCCTACCTGTTCATTCAGGTCTTCATTCTTGGAGACCCAGTCTACGGCTCAATTCTGGGACCGAAGTCTGGGGAAGATACAATCCCCTACCTGTTCATTCAGGACTTCATTCTCGGAGACCCAGTCTATGGCTCAATTATGGGACCGAAGTCTGGGGAAGATACAATCCCCTACATGTTCATTCAGGACTTCATTCTCGGAGACCCAGTCTACGACTCAATTCTAGGACCGAAGTCTGGGGAAGATACAATCCCCACCCTGTTCATTCAGGACTTCATTCTCAGAGACATCTGTCTACGGATCAATTCTGGGACCGAAGTCTGGGGAAGATACAATCCCCACCTATCCACTCAGGACTTCATTTTCGGAGACATCTGTCTATGGATCCTTTTAGAACATATGTTCAAGGATTATGCAATCCCCATAGTATCCTCATCAACACAAGTATCATTAGTACATCATCAGTACAAGTACATATATCATCAATACGAGTGTCCTCATTAATACAAGTATCCTCATCAATCAATACAAGTATCCTCATCAATACATGTACACATATCATCAATACAAGTATCCTCATCAATACATGTACACATATCATTAATACAAGTATCCCCATCAATTAATACAAGTATCCTCATGAATCAATACAAGTATCATCATCAATACATGTATACATATCATCAATACAAGTATCCTCATCAATATAAGTGCATATATCATAAGTATTCTAAGTATAAGTATCCTAAATATAAGTAATCTAAGCATACATATAAATATCTAGGTATAATAAACAGGTATCCTCATCATCGACCTTGTTGTCGATGAGGGAAACCTCATCATTAGTGACTATATCACTCCCCCTTTCGAGGAGGGTCCTTTTGAACTACACCAAGCTTGTCGCGGAAATACTCAAATTTCACTCAAGACGGAGGTTTGGTCAATATATCAGCAATTTGTTCCTCAGTGCTCACATACTCGAGCTTAATAGCTCCTCTCTGCACCATATCTCGTATATAAAAATATCAGATCTCTATGTTTTTTGACTTATCGTGGAATACTGGATTTTCTGTCATCTTAATACAACTTTGATTGTCACACATGATCACAGTGGGATTCATTTCTAAGTCAAACACTCCAGATAATAGTTTCCGAAGCCACACTGCTTCACAACTAGCAGAGCAGGCAGCTATATATTCTGCTTCAGCAGTACTGAGAGCCACACTAGATTGTTACTTGCTAAACCATGAGATCATGGCAGATCCAAGACCATAACATCCACTTGATGTACTCTTTCTGTCTGAAACACTTCCTGCCCAATCAGAATCTGAGTAACCATGTAATCTGAGTTCATGACTTCCAAGATAATATAGACCAAAATCTAATGTACCCTTTAGATACATCATTACATGCTTTGCAGCTATTAAGTGAACCTTTCTAGGTTCTACTAGATACCGACTCAGGGAATTTACAACAAAGCATATATATGGTCTGGTATTTGTTAAATACATCAATGACCCAATGATTTGCCTATATACATTTATATCCACTAATTCTGATGAGTCATTAACTAATAACTTCATGTTGGAGTCCATGGGAGTGGCCATGGATTTACACTCCAACACATCGAATCTTTTTAGAATCCCCACAACATACTTACCTTGATTTAGAAATATTCCTTTTGGTTCTTGCCATACTTCTAGACCTAAGAAGTAGTGCATTAATCCGAGATCTTTCATCTCGAATTCTGAAGAAAGCTTCTTCTTGCATTCGATAATTTGATTCTCATTTCCTGTTAGACATAGATCATCTACATACAACAGTAATATAACAGGTTCATCATCCATAACTTTGAGGTAAATATTAGGATCAGCTTTACTCTTGGTAAAGCCCATGCTTGTTAAGAAACTGTCAATCCTTCCATACTAAGCTCTGGGAGTTTGCTTCAATCCATAAAAAGCCTTTTTCAGCTTGCATACATGTGTTCTTCTATCTTTAACCTCAAATCCTTGTGGTTGTTCTATGTACACTTCTTCTTCAATCACACCATTCAGGAAGGCTGTCTTAACATCCATCTAGTGTAATTTCCACTTCTTCATAGATGCAATTGCCATGATAGTTCTAATTGAAGTGTACCTAGCAATTGGTGCAAATGTTTCTTCATAGTCAATTCCCTCTTTTTGAGAGAATCCTCTAGCTACAAGTATTGCCTTATATTTTTCAATGCTACCATCTGCAGCATGTTTTATCTTGAATATCCATTTGGAAGAAACCAGGCTTTTATCTTTTGGTTTGGGAACTATATCCCAAACATCATTTTTCATTATTGACTGGTATTCTTCTGTCATTACTTCTACCCACTCTTTCTTATGAGCTGCCTCTTCATATCTAGTAGGTTTTTGATCCACAAGATCACACATCAAGGCCACATAGTTGGATACTATCTTTGGTTTCTTTCTTTCTCTAGTGGAGCCTTCAGGAGCTCCATATTTTTCAGCTCCTTAAATAATGTCTCTAGCCCATGCTGGCCTTCTTTTTCTAGATAAATTTGTAATGGGGGATTCTTGTGGTTCTAGCATTTCATGGTCCTCTAGTGCATCATCTTCAGGGATGGGTAAAACTTTTGTGATTCTAGGAGGTGTATCTTCTTCATATATTTCTTCAAGTTGGCACTTCCTACATTTCTTGAGAGCTGCTTCTTCATCAAATGTTACATCTCTACTTATTTCCATATGATGAAAACCAGGTATGTAAATTCTGAAAGCTTTGGAAGATTCACAATATCCAACAAATATTCCCTTCTTACCAGAGGGATCCAACTTGGTTCTCTTTTCTTTTGGAATGTGAATGTACACTGGACATCCAAATATTTTGAGATGGCTTACCTCGGGCTTCTTTCCTGTGAATACTTCTTCTGGAGTCTTGAATTCAAGAGTACTATGGGATAGTCTATTTTGTACATAGACTGTTGTTTTAGCTGCTTCATCCCGTAGATACATGGGTAGATCTTGGTCATGTATCATAGTTTTTACAACTTCCATGATGGTTCTATTCTTTCTTTCCGCAACCCCATTTTTTTGGGGATTGTAGGGAGTGGTTATTTCCCTCTTGATTCCAGCTTCCTTACAAAAGTCTTCAAAGTCCTTTGAAGTGTATTCTCCGCCATTATCTGTTCTGAGAATCTTGATTTTATTTTCTGAGTGATTTTCTATTAAGGCCTTGAACTCTTTGAATTTCCCAAAGACTTCATTCTTTCCTTTTAGAAAGTATATCCAAGTCTTCCTTGAATAATCATCAATGAATGTGAGATAGTATTCAAACCCACTTAGGGATGTGGTGGGCATTGGTCCACATACATTTAAATGTATTAACTCCAAAATGTTCTTAGTATTTATTTCACTCTTTGGAAAAGGGTTCTTGACATTCTTCCCTTTTTCACATCCTTTGCATGAGCCATTATGATCAATCTTCAAGTCTGGTAGTCCTATAACTACCTTGCTTACATAGGGTAGGGCTTTGAAGTTAATGTGAGCTAGTCTTCTATGCCATAGCTCACTGGGGCTAGAGGTTTCATGAGAAAGGGAAACTTCTAGATGTCCCTTGAGCTTGTAGAGACATCCTTCCTCTTCACCAATGACAATTGCATCTTCAATTGATTTTCCTTTGGGCCACATAAGTACTTGTCTATCTATGAAAGCAACTCTAAAACCTTTCTTATCTAGTGCTGAGATAGAGAGTAGGTTCTTCTTCAAACCTGGTACATATAAAATTTCTTTCATCTTCAAGGGTGGTCCAGAATCAAGCTTGTAGCTTGCTTCACCAATTCCCCTGATGGGATATTGATAATCATCTCCTAGAGATACCTTTTGTGGAGAAGACTTTTCTTCAAGTCTTGAGAGAGTTTTCTTTTGACCTGTCATGTGCTTTGAAGCACCACTATCAATGAGCCATGTATCTTCTCCAGGAGACACAGATCTAGAGAGTGCAGAAAATAGGACATATTATTCTGGATCTTCTTTCTTTACTTTAGATCTTTTCCTTCGAGGCCTTTCCTCTTCTTCTTCTTCTTCTTCTTCTTCTTCTTCTTCACTATCATCTTCTGCCATATGTGCATGATGTCTTTTGTGAACAAACTTCTTCTTCTTTTCTGGTAAAGTACAGTTTCTAGCATAGTGTCCTAGTTTAAGACAATTGAAACATTGGACTGTGGAGAGGTCTCTTTCTGAGTTTGTTCCTCCTTTCCTTTTGAATCTATGAGAGAGTTGAGACTTCTTGTGGTCCACTTTCTTGAAGTGGCCCTTTATTCCTCTTTTGGTGTGTGTAGCCAAGGCTTGCTCATCCTCCTTGAGAAGGGATTCTCTGTTCATTAGCCTAGCCTCTTCTTGAACACAATCCTCCCATACTACATCAAACTTCATACTTTCTTTTCTGGCGCACATAGTTTGTATAAATGACTCCCAAGGTCTAGTGAGACCATTTAGAGCAGTCATCACAAGTTCATCTTCATCAAGAGTATCTCCAATGGAATCTAGTTGTTCCTTGATTTTTGAAACCCTTGAGAAGTAGTCTTGAATGGATTCTCCTTTGTGCATCTTGGTACTCTTCAACTAAGTTCTTAGGTTCATCTTCCTATTTATGTTCTTTCCTTCATACATTCTTCCTAGGGCATCATACATTTCCTTTGGAGTCTTCTTGGAAGCCACTTGGGGAATCAAGTGGTCTTTAATAAAATCAGCTATGATTGTCTTTTCCCTAATCAAATCCTTCTTATGCTTCTCTTTGGCTTCATCTTCTTCAGGTTTTGCAACTTGATCCTCGATATATTGAGCAAGATCATTCTCTTCAAGAATGAGACCAATTCTGTATTTCCATGCCCATAAATTCTCTATACCTTCTATCTTGTCTTCAAGCTTAGTGCTTGGAGCCATCTTCTCTTGGGGGAGTCCAAGAGATAAGAGATAGAGTAGTACTTACCAGGAGACTTTAACTTTTCACTTTTTCGGATCTGCAACAGAATTTCTGGTTTATCACACTTTTGGTAAAACTAGGGTTTGACTTTCTCGGATTTCTACCCAACCAAAAACCTCGATCTAGGGCTCAAAAGATAGATCTTTAGAAGGGCTATTCAGGCATGCAACCAAAATCCATAAATACTAACTTTTGTAGAAACCCTAATTTGGGGAGAGAGAGAGAAATATAATTTCACCTTGTGAAATATGTTCTATTCAAGCTAGCTCTGATACCATGTTAAGTTTAAACTAATTTGACTAGCAAGATCACTGAAAGAAACATAATCACAAGATAGAAAAAGATTTTATCCTGGGAAACCCTCATGGGGTAGAAAACCCAGCAAAGCTTTCCTCAATAAGATGATCAACCAAAATACAAGATGTGCTTCAAGGCTTGACCTCCTTCTCTACCTCCTATGCAGACCTTTCAAACACAAGTGCACTACTTTTTGAGTTGAGCAAGTGTAGGATAAGTGAAGACCAATCTCCTCTACTTATACTAGTTCCCAACTGACTAATTCCCTTATGGGACCGACCTCTCCTAGTGAAGTCTAATAACCCCTACTTAATTAACTCAAGGCCGACCCCCACATGGTGGGTCTAATAACCCTGGTTACCACAATCCATCGAAGGAATAAACATCTCCGGATACATAATAGAATTACCTCGGAGGGATGAAACATCTCCGGAATAATAAAGTACGAATATAATATTCTTAGAAGTTACAATATTCAACATAAAGCATCCTGAATGTTAATGGGAGGATCCTCCTCTTCTTCAACCATGGTAATAGGTGCTGAGTTTGGAAGATATGGGTCTTCACCATTACTTGTGTTAGTCTCAGGGATATTCTCGAAAAACTCTACCACTTGCTCCTTTATTGATGGGATTTTCATTAATTCAATGAGTGGAATGTTGTGCATAACTTTGTCCAATTCTCTTTCAATGTTGATATCTAATTCATACTCAAGAAGAGGAATTGGCTCAGTCACTGGGCTAGGCAGCTCACTCTTCTTCTCAATGAAAGGGGTAGGGTTTTGGACATCATTTCTTCATTGGTAGGTTCTAAGAGGAGCTTGGACACTACTACTAGACTGTGCAGTGGCATAAATGGGAAAGCTAGGACTGGGGTCTTCTACAGACTCTTCCTCATGATTAATCAAAATTCTTCCAAAGTCCTTGTCAAAATTTAAGTTTTCAACCTAGTTGATGTTCTTTGGAGAATCAAGGGTATCATCACCATGAGTGGGATACTCAGGATCATCCATCTTTTGGTCTTATGACCAGTTAATAACACGAGGCTCAGGTGACGTTTGGCTCACAGGGTTTCTTCTATCACCCTCATTAGGTTTCATTTGTTGGTTCTAATAAGGCTTTGGACCATAAGGTTTCCTATACATTTCTGACTCTTTGCTCTTAGCTAGATCCCTAGTCAGGAGAGTTAGATTCTTCATCATTTCATGCATGCTCTCCATCATCTCATTGGGATCTTTACTAGGTTCTTTCCCCTTTTTAAACTTGGGCTCAGATCTAGAAGATGAAGTACTAATTAGGTCAAAGAAATGTTGCTTTCCCATGGAAGCAACATTTGCTTCAGCCTTTCTAGCATTGTCTTGTGCCACTTTTAAGTTGTTGGGGTCTTTATCCTTTAAGTGATAGCCAAGGTAACCTTCATATGCATTAAGGTAATGAATTAAAATACCTTTCTCAGGAAACCTAATGTTGTTTTGAATGTTGGCCACTATCTTATCAAAGAGAAGGTTAAATTCATGGACATACTTGTTCTCTTTCTTCTTGATTTCAAAAAGTTGGTTCAAAAGGAAATGTCCATCCAACTTGACTGACTAATCATGCTTAATTTTATCAATGAAGACATCATATCCAGTGATTGATGATGCAAGAAAATGGTCAAACCACTTGCAGGCATCACCCTCCAAGGATGCAAAAAGACCCCTCATAAACACATATTCTTCCTCAGCCCCATAAGCTTCCATATGAGCCCATACATTTTCAATGTGCTCCTCAATGGAGGTCGCATAGTTCCCATTGAACTTTGGGATCTTTTCAAAGTACTTGTCGAGCATATCATGGGGGGCACCAAGGACTTGGGAAAAGTCTAAAGGTGAAACTTTAGCCTTATTTCCAAAAGCACGAGAAACGGGAGGGTTGTTTTGATTATTGCTTCCAGGATTATATTGATTTCCATCCATTGGATTTGGTGGACTTACGTTAAGATTAGGATTATGAGATGAGGGAGGAACCGAATTAAATGAAGGAGATCCCAAGAAACGGTTTGGAGAATCAGAATTTACAATTTTCCAAAACAAGTTAGATGATTGAGCTTTGGGATCTCTTCTATGATAAGTGAGTGGAGTTCCTTCCAATTGATTTAGATTTGATTTACTTCCACCCACATATGGGATCTAGCAAAGAACAGTAATCCCAAGGAGTTCAATTTACCCAAGGGACACTAGTGCCTTGATTTGAGAGGGCAAATGGAGTCCAAATTTCACCAAAATGCAAATCAGGGTAGTTAAGGCAATTATCAACGTGGGTTTGAAATGGCATGCCCCAATATGAGCTAGATCTCCATAGATCTAAGGTTTAAAATGCATCACCCAATGACCCAAGTGGGGCTCAACCCTCAAAATGAGGAATGGGGCCCACAAGGAAAAAATCAAAGAGGTGACGCACTAGGGTTAGGTTATCAAGGTGGATCTATGCAAATCAAGAGGGATCTCACCTACCCATGTCAAGGAACTAGCCCAACTAGCCTCCCTCAATGAATGTGAATTGCCTCAAGGAGGGCTAGGTGCCTTGGGAAGTGGGTCAAATGGAGGCCAATCACCACCAAAATAGAGATCTGAATTGTCATGGATGCTATAGAGGTGGGTTTTAAATATTATCCCCAAAGCCAAGATAGATCCAAGTAGATCTAGAAAAATATAAAAATGATGGTTTTAATCAATGAGGGTTTTGTGATCTAAGAGAGTAGATGTATAGGATAGAAGAATATCATACCTCATGGAACATACCTGGAAAATGAAGATGGGAGAGGCTTGTGACGAGGATTACTTCCCACAAAGATCAAATTCCAAACTTGATGAATCCCTTCTTGCCAACGTTTTTCCTCCTTCAACCAAATCGGCCTCCCTATTCCTTTCAATCAAGGACACAAAGATCAATCAATTGACAACAATGGAAGTAGATGCAAACAAAAGAGATGAATAACATGAAATTGTTGTTGCAAAGACAAAACAACTCCTGTAACCCAAAATGACTTGTTGAAATGAGCAGGGTATGCCTCCCCACCAATGCGAATTGCCCCAAGACGTCTTCTTTTCCTGCAAAAAATGTTAGTTGAAGAAAAAATTCAGGATGGCCACCAATGTTTGTCAGTGCAGAGGAAGAAGTATTTACAATCACCAGAAGCATTCCAACTCCAATATTCAAGATGCCCAAGAAAGTATTTTTATTCCAAGAGCCAAGAGGAAAAAATCTCTAGATAGCTTTTACAATAGGGGGGTCTCCTCCTTATATAGGATAATAAAGACCAAAACCCTAAACCACAAAACCAATTTTTGAAATGAGTGGTTGAGATCAAAAGATACAACATAATAATCAATGGCTAAGATAAGCCTAACAATATATCACATGGATCACTCAAAAGGAGGGTGACGTAATCCCTCAAAAGTCTCTAAGGATGGTGATGTCATGCCTCAAAGGGGGCTAAGTAACAAGGGCCCACCATATATGACATAGACATGACTCAAAAGACACATGGTGGGGCTAGGAGGTATCAATCCTTCACTAGCTCGTCCCCATGAAAGAATAATATAAAATAATAGGACTATGCCATGTTGACATAACACAAATGATCAAGATCCTGTCTCAAAAAATGAGAGAGACAAGCAGTAAAAGGCCTCCCGTGGCCACTATTGACCCCACTGACTGATGCCAACTGATCTGGAAAAAGGGGGGTTCTCCATAGAAGACCTCTGAGAAGACCAAGTGCCAAAACCTTGCCTCAATTTCCCAAATCGAATTCCTTAATGACCCTTTTATTCCATTTTTTAATCCTCCTGAAAACGTTGAAACTACCCCAAACTGCCACCCAGGGTGCCTGCATTGTCAGACTGAGTACACTGGGTTGTCTGGGAAGGGGTTATAATGGTAAAATTAAGTGGTTGGACCAACCCCTTCCTCTGTAGTGCCCTAGGTAGCGACTGACCTCCAAGGCCTCTACTGGACAGGCTAGATCAGCATGCCCAAACTAATCAACAGGTGGATAAATGCTACTATCATCATCATAAATGCCCGTAGCTGAAATATAAGTGTCTCAATGGATCCAAAATACCCAAATCTACTAGAAATGAGTACTCATACATCATGGGTTGACTTGTAGGGTCATCTGTAAAGTCCACGATACCTAGACAGTGTAAAACATGATGATATGGAAATAATAATAAAACTGACCAACTACATCAATAATCATCTAAAGTATATGTCCATCATATGGAATCATCAATAGGTGTATGTGGGACCACAAATCATCATCCATAAGCATAAGTGGTCCATCTCATCACGGATCCCAAGAATGACCATGGTCAAACTATGTTTGACTAGGTCAAAATAGAACCAAGGACTAGATCATAGCAACGGACTAAGACATGTTCCTTTAATCACATTCACAACTGAACTTAAAGTACAAACATCATTCAGTGGCAGTTAATACATATAAATATTTCAATGTTATTTATAATTTACTTGCACAAAATCTTCAAAGGCATACTCACCCATTGGGCATGGCCTAACTGCTAGCTAAGGATGAAGGCTAAGGACAAGGCTAGGCAAAAGGGATGACTTGACCAAATTCAACTAAGTGATACTTTGGACTGGGAAAGGGGGATATACACTCTGTGCTAGAAAAAATAACAAAGGGAAGGGCTCTACCTCACAAATGGATAAGTTGTTTAGAGAGTGCTTATTCAACTTAGGTATCATTTCTACATCAAGTTGATCCAGGTTCATTAGGATCATTCATTTCATTTCCACAGCCTTTTTGGCCTATATGACCCCTCTGGGATTTCACATGTGCTAATAAGCACAACTAATTGCAGCTTGCATCTGGGGCATATTTATAATCACAAGGTCAACAATAATAGATATAACATTTGATTAACCATTGCTTTTTGGACCTTTTGATTCCCTTTCGCGGGGTATTTTAGTAGTTCATTGCTATAGCCTTTATTCACGTGTGTTAAGAAACACATTCTAGAATTTTAAGTTCACAAGCTTTCATAATACATTTCCAATACAAGTAGTACACGATCTTTCTATTTTAGCCAACAACATCTCAAGTGACTAGGGGGAGTTCTGCATAGTGCCAAACATCGGGACAATTGACCGTAATGATTTAGGCATACAATCCAACTTACCAAAGGAAACTTCTGTCACCAACTCAGAGCTGAGACACAAAACAAACATGGATGCGATCCAACACAGAGGTAGAAATGGGGAAGTCCTCCACATCCAAAGGTCAAGAAGGAAAGTCAGGGTGAAATCCAAATAAGGAAGGTCATGGATTGATGGAGTCAAGTGAAAGTGGTGTCTAAGTTAGCAGACAAGTGTAAGAAAAACAGGATCACAGAGCAATAACAGTAAACATAAATGCAAATATAATCACATACACATTACAAGAGAGACACATATATATCGTGGTTCACCCAAGATGGGCTACGTGCACAACTGCTGCACTTCCTCTTCACTGTCTCACGGTCTCTCTTCTGATCTCAGATATCTTTACAATGCATAAAACCTAATACATCAACCCTAGCCGTATTACAATGTCTTTATTTTATAAGGGAAATACAATGGGAAAATACCACGGGTTACCCAAAACCATGGGCCCGTAAACTGTTGGTGAAAATAGCGTTGCCCCCGAACACCCATCTCGGGGGCTCTGCCCCCGAACCCCTGTAACTCAGGGGTGTTGCCCCTGACCCCCCGACGGGTGCTCGCTGGCCCCCGCCCCCCCCCCCCCCCCTGGACCCCCTGGGGATCGTGTCGGGATCATAACCAAACCTAGGCTTCAAACACAGTGAAATCATCATCTATGAGACTGGAATATTAGGCTCCACAACCAACAACAAGATGTCAAGAAAGACCATATGTTAACACCCAAAAAGTGATCACTACCTCATCTCCCTCATTACATGACTCATTTGTCCATATTTGCCTCCAAAACCTTAAAATACCATTAAAAATCCTCCAAAAGGCCAAAAACCCATTAAAAAAGCCTCAAAAAGGCCGAAAACCCCCTTTTTTCCCCCAAAATAATCCAAAATTCCTCCAAAATAGAAAAAACCCTCTAAAAAGGGAATAAAAAATACAAAAAAGAGGAAAACGAGGGAAAAAAGGAAGCAAAAACCCTATACAGCTAACCTAAACCATATGGTGCCCAAAACCATGGGTCAACACTTCACCACTAAAAACCTATAAATAGGTGACGGAGGCTCCCCATTTCATATCCATAGTCATCCCTATCCTTACTCTGCCAAAATCACTCCTGAAACCCTAGCTCACCTTTTTGAGCTATTTTCACATTTGAGTGCCCCTTTGGCCCATTTCCAAAACCCTTTGGAGAAGGAGAAAAGAACAGCACTGGAGCTTGGAAGCAACCCTCCTGGACTACTGCAAGAGCTCCACCAACCTCTACACCTGAGGTACTTTTTAATACAAAAAAAAAGAAATCTTTGCCATATTTTCATGTTTTGTTATTTATGTTAATGCTCATGCTAGGTTAAATTTCATATTGCTTTACTGCTTTTATTTACTGTTTATTGAACTGCTACTAAGGAGGCCCTTCTCCTTAGTAGGTGCTCATTTGCACAAGCTAGGGTGAAAACCCTGGCTACAATTTTGGCGACTCCCCTAGTGTTCCTTTGAATTTTTGGTTATAGTTTTAAACGTCTTTAATTTTCTGCAATATTTTCTGTTTTTTCCCTTCGGCTGTCCCTTTCGGCTACCGTAAACCGCATCTTCCAAACTGTTACCTACAATCTGACCATGGCTCTCAGACTGTTTCCGGCGGTTTTCAGTCTTTTACCTACGATTTGACCACGGCTCTCAACCTGTTTTGTGCGGTCCGACCACAGTTGTTTACCCCTTTTCCCGCGGTTTTCCTGCAGCTTTCAGCCATTTTCCTGCTATCCGCCTGCATCTTTCAGCCATATTTCCGCAATCCACCCGTGACTGTCAACCTGTTTCCCACGGTCCGACCGCGCATATTTGCCACAGACCCGTAGTTTGTTTTCTGCACTTTTCCCTGTTTGAACCCGATACTTTGCTGCAATATTTTATTCACCTACACAGCCATCTATCCTATCTGCAGCCTTACTTCCCTACAGCCTATTTTCTATAGTAGTATTTCTGTTCCATTTAAAACATTTTTTTTTAAATTTCAACATTTTAATTGAGAAAGAGAAAATTTTGCATTTCAAAGTTTAATTTCTACATTGTTATTTTAGTTAGAAAGTTGCCCACCCCGTGGCACTTTTACTTGGGTTCATCATCTCACACGCACACACTCTGTCACCTAATTCAAGTGATCCCTAAAATACTACTTAACACAACCAACATTCTAACCCCACTTGGGGAACACATAAGAATCTTGTAGTTAGGTAGGATTGGGGGGATAGGAATCCAAATAACACCCCTCGGTTGCTTACACTTGAGACATAGTTGTTGTCCATTAGGGAACCAAAATCCCCTAGTACTTTTTGGCATGGTCACAACTAGTTTATCAGAGGGCCTCTCCCCTAGGAGGGTTGAAGTATCCAGACTGGTTCCGGAGGCCTGAGTGGAATACCGCACTCCATTCAGTAACCGAACGATACCTTTCATAGTTCTCGGTGTATCACCCGTATGGGGATACAATGACGATAGAACCAAACTGCAGATTCACCTTTTCTGGACGTGTCATGAACAAGGTATCTTAGTTGCCTTTCCTCTAGGATTGACTACCCGGTGCCCCTCCCAGTAGGGGGATATCTTTAGCCACTTGGCTCTACTATCCATATTGTTTGATTTGGATTTCATCACCTTGCAGAGGATATGTCTGGTTGAGTCAGAATACTATTTAGTTAGGTGTTTGCATGCTCCCTTACCTCCTTTTGGTCTAGCGAGTCCACTATTTTTATTTTCTAGGAAACCTGTTGCTTGTTGTTGGTATTCTGACCATTTCTGTTGATACTCCACTTATTGTAGCACAGCTGTTACAGTAAGTGTTTTGAGTTGGTTGTTATCCTCAGTGCCATATTTTTTGCGCTCTCCTTCTGCACACTCGGTTGCATTAGGGTTTTTGAGTTGTTTTTCACTCAACACAACCCCCAGATACTTGACACCATCTATCATCATTGAGTCCCCGAGACATTCTCGGTGCCTTCTGGGCGATCCCCCGTAGCACGGTTCACCTGAAATCACCCGTCATAGACGTAGATCTTCATCACTTGACACCACTCATCATAGATCTCGAGCTTTGTCACTTGACTCCACTCATCAACAGCATAGAACTCCGTCACTGGATCTAGACGCCCCTTATTTTACCTCTGATTCTGAGGCAGAGTCCGAGAACCCCACTTACACTGTACCAACCAGCCCCATGGCTGGCATGACTTCCAACCCTTTCTTTGTAGGGACCATTGGTGGAGCATCCACCACCACACCTGCTTTGGGTATGCCCTTGATGGGGCCCACATCTACCATTCCGATCACTGTACCCATTCCAGTAGCTAGCATACCCATCCCAACTCCATCAGTGACTCACACTACCCTTGGAGGTGCAGGACCGTCCCTCCGCCTGGGGGCAACATCCCAAACCCAACCCCTCCACTCGGGGGCATTGGCCCCAACATGGTCACAACCACTAGTATGTCACATCCTTCTACTAGTTTTCCATTCATGGCTAGTCTCAACCTTCCTGACCTAGCAAGACTGACTAACGATCCCATCAGACACGACCCTACGTGGCCTCACATGCCCACCAAGCTCCCCTCCAACATACCTAAGTTTGAGGGCAAGGCAGGTGAGGACCCCCAGAACCATATTATGTCCTTCCATCTGTGGTGTTCCTCCAACTCCATAGTGGACGACTCTATCCGCCTCCATCTGTTACAGCGCACCCTCACTGGCTCTGTAGCTAAGTGGTACATCGAGCAGCCCCATGGGACCCATGCCACCTTTACTTCCCTTGCCTCGACTTTCCTGCAGTTCTTTCAGTTACCTATCCGCTATGACGTGGGAGTTGATATCCTACTGTCTTGCAGACAAAACACGGCTACTCACATCACCGACCACATTCATGAGTGGCGTCAACATCGCAGCCTCTGCAAAATCAAGTTAGATGATCAGATCTTCTTAGATTGGTTTCTAAAATCTCTCCTTCCTGTCATTGCCAAGGATGTGGCATTCGAGCGACCCCAGTCCAAAGAAGAGGCCATCCTCAAAGCCCAACCACCCTTGTGCAATATGCGGTATTTACAACCATTACTCACATCACTATCCAGATCTCCCAGATTACAGAGAAGCTCTCTACGAGATGAATAACTTGGACCTCGAGATGGCTCCCCCCACCATTGAAGAGATCCACCCTCCAACATCCCCACCAACTGGAGAGATTAATACCATTTATATGATCTCTTCTACTAGTGATCCCTCGTCAACCGATTTGACAACTCAGAGTTTCCACAATGATGAGGAGATTCTAGAGGCTCTTACTACCCTTGATTACCCCTGGGAAGACATGCACCATCGTTCCTACTTCGTCCCTGAAGAGTCCTCCTCCACCACAGCTACCCAATTCTCGGTTGAGTCCAAAGATTTCCTTCCCGCCAAAGTCAACTGGTTTAAAGACCCCATTCCTGCCCTCGACGACTTCGAGGAAGGTAACATGGCCAATATCTCACCCACAATCCACATTGATATCTCTGCCCTAGCTATTGCTCATGAACTCATTACTTTGGGATCCTCCTGCACCGAGCACGACATCAGAGAGTACAAGAAACTTTTCCAAGAGTTCTGCGATGTCTTTGCCTGGTTCTACACTAAAATGCCTGGTCTTGACCCCGCTATCATCGAGCACCACATTGACACCTCTGAGTAAGAGGGAATAATAGATTACCTCGAACTTGGGATAGGGGGCATGATCAATCATTTTGAACCTTCAATGACCTCATTGTTCAAACCAACACATATGTGATCCACAATCATAAACCCCATGCAGATAGCATGGGGGCAGGTCATTAACCCTGCTCGCTTTTTCACATGCATGATCTCAACCATTTTTGAGGTCACATATCACTTGTAGATTTGATTTGATTTGATACACCTAGTATTCTTCCCCCGCGGGTCATCATTTCTCCCCACCACTGCATCCTTGGCTTGGTGGGATCACCTTTATTTGCAACCATTTTTTAACCTAGTTATTTCCTTTGACCATTCCGGAGTCCTTATGACCTCCGTTTTTCGCACCATTTGCACTGTCGGATTCATATTTCCATGCCCGTGATGATGCTTGAGATCATTTCTTGCTCTCACCCTCAGTTTTTTTGGGTATTTTTTCCAAAACGCCCCCCATCACCTCAGTCTGCGTGACACCTCGACTGTCATCCGTTTTGACGTTCCTTATATTGCCGGATTCATATTTTCGTGCTTGTGATGATTCTTGAGATCATTTCTCGCTCTCACCAGGAACAGTTTCCACATTGTGTCCCGACACCTTGTCTCCTCGGTTTGCGTGCCACTTCGGTCGTTCTCCATTTTTGATATAACTTATATCATCGAATTCATTTTTTCGATCCCATGATGATGCTTGAGATCATTTCTCGCTCTCACCCCTAGATTTTTTGGGTATTTTTTCCAAAATGCCCCCCGTCACCTCAGTTTGCGTGCCACCTCGGTCGTTCTCCGTTTTTGACACTTTTTATATCGGTGAATTCAGTTTTTCGAGCTCGTGATGATGCTTGAGATCATTTCTCGCTCTCACCAAGTACAATTTCAACATTGTGTCCTGACACCTTGCTGCCTCGATTTGCATGCCACATCGGCCGCCATCAGATTGTTACACATTTTTACATGAGCCAGTCACTCCACTCATACTGCAATTATTTCGTTATTTTGCCACCATTCATCATCCTGCAAGGAGAGCCACCAGTGTTCCCCCCCACCCTTTTTCTTGGTTCTCATTGATAATTCCTTGATTGAGCACTTCCTCCTTGCCTGGCCATTCCTTTTGTTCGGTATAATTTTATCCATTTTTCGGGCCGGACAAGTCCTTTACGAAAAAGGAACTTAGGGAGTTTCTGTTAAGCTCTTTTTTGACTCCTAAAACAATCAAAAGATTGTCGAGCAATCTTGCTTCCTTTCATGCTCGTTAAAGTACCTGAAAGGGCATCTATTTGGTATAAGTTTAACCCTTTTCTGGACCTGGTAGACTGATTACGAAAAAGGAATACTCTAGTCAAACTGGCTAGAAGAGTTCTTCATTATATCCTTTTATGCTTCTTCAGGCCTTGGAGACTAACACACGAAAAAGAAACCCCCTGGAGTCTTCTTATCGCTTTCAGACTCTCTAAAATTGAAAGCAACCACGAGCATGCACCGTCCTGGGATTGTACAAATCCACACGACGGTACAATTCCATTATTTCAGAGTCTTCTTATCACTTTCAGACTCCTTAAAATTGAAAGCAATCTCGAGCATGAACTGTCCTGAGCTCGTACAAATCCATACGACAGTACCATTTTGACCAAACTTCTTCTCGTTCCTTAACCTGTGAAGAAGTCCCCCCTTGCCTCTCGGCACTATGATCAATCATCTCGGCAGCACCCCCAATTAGGTCGCCTTTGTTCAGAGTATTCTCCAATCTCCTGCCATTTTACACCAACTTGAGTATCACTCATCCCAGTCACTACCCTTGATCCATCACAACTATGATCCCTTTCTCACCAGTCAGTTTCATATGCTACCCGATCATCCCCCACATCATACTCTGAACAAAGGAAGTTTGCATCTACCCACTCTACTTGCCCAGTTATCCCACCATCCCCACCATATGTCAGTCCTACCATCAGTACTCTCACACTTCGGTTCTCCACCTCGTGCTCCTATCAAGGAAACATCATCGCCTTGCTAGTTGCAGGTCTCCCTCTATCGACGAAAGCCCATCTATTATGGAGGATAGACCCATAGGTCCCTGCGCCTTGGACTTATCACCATTTGTGGTGAGTGCCTACGGACCATTTTGAGAGGAGTCATCAATTCCTCTTCGAGTGGTTGTTTCTCACATGCATCGTTGAGAATCGCGTAGGGTATATATCCCTTCAGTTATTGGTCGAAGACCCCGGATTTCCCCCGACTCTAGCACATTGGTGAGTCACTTCGAAACACCCAGTTAAATGTTCCCGTGGATGTCCAGGTTGCATTGGCGATTGTATTCCGAAGCCATCCAATTATATGCTTCCTTGAGTACCCATTTTAGTTCCAGTTCAGTGTACCATTGAGGGTATGACTCCCCGTCACTATGATCTAGCAGCTCATCAATTCCTCTGGTACCACACTCAGCAGCACTGTTGTTATTCTAGTGTATCATTTCTTCAGCTCAAACATGGTCAGCCTAGCAATATGTCCCAGATTTGTGTCCCCTCTGGACCCTTATTATGTACACAGTGGTTCTCCATGTATCCGTCGAGCCCCCATTTTTGGGCCTCATTATTATTTTTTATATATATCTCTAGATACGAGCATGGGTATGCCCGCCTCGTCCATATATTGAGATTCTTCCTCATTTGAGTCCATGTATATTTCAGGTCCCTGTTTTTTGGACCCCCTTGTTATTTTTCTATATCTTGATACGAACATGGGAATGCCCGCCTCGTCCATATGTTCAGATTATTCCTCATTCATTATTGAGGTCATGTACTTTCATTTTTTACAGTTTGTTCGGGACCATTGTTCCGGGCTCTAGTTCGTTTCTTCTCCTCTCCACATCCTAGGAAAACCATAAAAGACTTATGATGTCTATTGGCCATACGATGAGCTCTTGCCCTCACACATCAGGGGGCAATCTGTTAACACCCAAAAAGTGCTCACTACCTCATCTCCCTCATTTCATGACTCATTTGTCCATATTTCCTACCATATTTGCCTCCAAAACCTTAAAATACCATTAAAAAGCCTCCAAAAGGCCAAAAAACCATTAAAAAAGCCTCCAAAAGGCCCAAAACCCCCCTTTTCCCCCAAAATAATCCAAAATTTCTCCAAAATAGCAAAAACCCTCTAAAAAGGGAATAAAAAATACAAAAAAGAGGGAAAAAAGGAAGCAAAAACCCTATACAGCTGACCTAAACCATATGGTGCCCAAAACCATGGGTCATCACTCCACCACTAAAAACCTATAAATAGGTGATGGAGGCTCCCCATTTCATATCCATAGTCATCCCTATCCTTACTCTACCAAAATCACTCCTGAAACCCTAGCTCACCCTTTTGAGCTATTTTCACATTTGAGTGCCCCTTTGGCCCATTTCCAAAACCCTTTGGAGAAGGAGAAAGGAAAAACACTGGAGCTTGGAAGCAACCCTCTTGGAACGATGCAAGAGCTTCACCAACCTCTACACCTGAGGTAATTTTTAATACAAAAAAGAAGAAATCTTTGCCATATTTTCATGTTTTGTTATTTATGTTAATGCTCATGCTAGGTTAAATTTCATACTGTTTTACTGCTTTTATTTACTATTTATTGAACTGCTACTAAGGAGGCCCTTCTCCTTAGTAGGTGCTCATTTGCACAAGCTAGGGTGAAAACCCTAACTACACCATATCTATGCTCATAGGAGGGTAATGAAACCAATGAGTATTGTCCGAAAACCTTTAATGTGCAAGTAATACATCCAATTTCATATTTATAACATCATACAAGATATTTCATTTCATTATTTAAATAGTATTGCCACATCATGAATCATGTACCAAGTCAATGCTATGAAGATGACTTAAACTACAAGATAATAATCCAGTACTAATAATCACAAGTCCATAGGTCACATCACATCATAATAATCATCCATAAACAACTGAAACATTGCTGCAATAATAACCATGGTCACTGAACTGAAACTGTATGGAACAAAGGGTCACATCGGCCATCAAATCTAAGCTCTCAAGCTTCAACCTTGGCACAAGGTCTAATCAAAGTCTGATACATGTACTGCTCTGATCCATAAGTGATCTCAAATAAACAAGCTCATCATAGCTGATCTCTATAAAAGCAAAGCTTTAAAAAGTGCAGATATTTGCTTAGCAAGAATAGTAGCCCAACTACTATGGTGTGATAACAAGTACAAAACGCAGAATTTTGGAGTTTCAACATTAAAACAATTGATTCTTATCCTTGTAAAGGTAGTCTTTGTTAATGGATTTTCATTGTTGAATTTTCAATACATCAGATTCTAGGGTGAGTTTTTTTATGTTAAATTTCTGATTTTGATTATGTGAATTTGATTTTCCTAAGAGAAAGAAAAATAAAAAAATAAATGTAAGTGATTGCATCGAAATTTCTATCTCAGGTTTTTGAAAAACATTCAAAACAAATAACCTTATTACTATGATCTAATTTGGTACTTTGACGAATTCAAAACTCGTTTGATCCATAGACTTCCATAATCAGAACTCCAAATTATGAAATTGTTCTGTATGTAATCACAATAAGTACTTGAAGATGGATTTTGCATTTAACATGTTCCTTTAAGCATTTAAATGAATAGAAGATCAGTGAATTGCAAATAATGAATTAATTTATACTAAAGCCAAATTTAGATTCTGAGTATGGAATTCCATTTCTTTGATGCTAATAGTGAATCTTGAAGCTTGGAAATTTAGTTTTCTCTGAGTTATATTCCCGTAAAGTATGATTTCATATTTCAAGAACTGGAATAGTTTAAATTCATTCTCATATTAGTGATAAATAACACATGGATTAATTGAAGAATAAGATGTTTCATGACCAAGCCGTGAAATTGATTTTTTAATTTTGAGATCTAATTATTCATGAGCTTTACGGATTTGGGTACTTCATAAGAAAATCAATTTGATATCATGTTTTCATAAGTGAATGGTCTTATAGAATTGGTAATTGGCATTCAGATTTTGAGATGAAACCATGATGAAATTAAGAAGTAGGTCCTGCATTTAGTCATTTTCTTGAAATCCCAGTAATTAAGAAGTTGGCTTTTGCAATAATGAATCAATCATTATACATAATAGAGTCAACTTGAATTTTGAGTTTCAAACCTCTTTGCCTTTTCATGCTAAGTTTCGATTTCTGAAAGGTTTGAGTGTGCATAACAACGATGAAATAGTTTTCTTGTGAATAATTATTGTAGGATTCACTTTCAGACTTTAAGTTGGGTTGATAGATTTAGTGATTTGTTTTTTGGTTTTGGTTTGATAGTCATGTTTTATTTTTAGTTGAAGATACTTTGTTTGTAGCATTTTGGTTTTGATATTTGATTTCTTCTTGTTGGTACTTTTGATTCTTTCCTTAGTTTGGATTGTTTGTTTTCATGATTGATCAGCAATAGATTTAAGAGTGAACAGTTTTTCCCTTCGAAAGTTGTGAACATTTGGATTGGGTAAGTAGAAATAGAGTTCGCTTTTGATAGAATTTTTGCTTCATTTCAGGTTTTTGTACTAGTTAGTACCAAAATTTTAATATTGAATTCATTTGATGATTGCTAGATTAGGCTAGTTTGGTGTTGATTGAGATTGATCATTTTGAGTTTCTTGCACTTTAATTTCCCGTAACTTCAATCACCAAGGAAAAGACTAAAGTCCTAACTTGTGAAATATGGCCTCCCTGTGAAGGGATTCTTCCTAAGGTGTTGGGTTATTCATGTTTGCTTGTTTTACTTGTTGCATTGAGGTGTGTTTGTCGGTTTTAGATTAGGCTAGATTAGGCTTTGATCCTCCACATACAGTGCCGACACCTCAAATCTTACAAGCCTCGGGTTGACAATTTGATGTCAAATTAGTAGTTATTTTACTCGACATTTTTGGCGTCGTTTCCGGGGAGGTGCTAATGGGATTAGAGTTTAGGTAGGTAGGTAGTTTGCATTTACATTACACGGCAAGGGGAAGGGGAAATGGTAAGATGCAAATAAGACCTCACTAAGGATTTTCCATTATGTAATACCCTGATGCATCCACTTTTGTGGGTTGCCCCAAAGCCTTGTTGTTTCTTTTCATGTAAGTGTGTTTATTTTACTTTTCCACAATTTAATTTCCTGCAAATGTGACTTTTGAAGAACTAACTCATGTGAACAGATAAATTGGTTCCAGCAAGGTCTAAAGTAGCATGAGGAGTTCAAATTTTATTTAAAGTAGTGTGCTTAATTTTACGCAAGTGTGTTTACTTTCCTGCGAGTTTATTTACCTTTCTGCTAGTTTACTTTTCTGTAAGTGTGTTTACTTTTTAGTAAGTGTGTTTACCTTTATGCAAGTGTGTTTACTTTCATACACGCATGAGTTTGATTTCTTTCCTGCAAGCATAATTTATTTCAAGTGTGGTATGTTTGGTTTGCGCAAATATGTTTTAAGGGTGTATTTTATTTTTAGGTAGTTTTGATTTAAATCATTGAAAATAAATAAAAAAATAAAAAAATTGGATGTAGTAAGAACCCCAAACACTAATCTATGTGTGAGGCCGGACTTATCACCTGGTAAAATGGACTCAAAAGTGATCATCAACTTAGGAAAACTTTCTCAAATCCTAGCAGCAGGTGGGATCTCTTCTTTTCAGGAGGAAAACCTCTTGACAGCAGTCAAGAACATATCTACCTCTCCGGAAATGATTCAAGAACCAAAGTTCCATGAACCACACAGAGATTCTCTTTGCCAATTTGCAAAGGAAGATGATGAATCGGGGAATACATCTAATGGAGAGAAACCATTAAGACCTAAAATTGAGGAGTTCTCGACATGCATGTCAACATAACCTTTGTGTACTCAAGAAACTGATTATCCAGAAGAAGAGGGTCTACATGGCATGATGAAGGAAGGTGAACATCAAGATTACTTTCAGAGTTGGTTCCAAGAGGTAATTAAGCCACATTACCATTCCTTCCTTCGATACTTTCTCATGCAAAAACAAGTAGGTCAGTTGATTCTCCATATCCAGGTAATCACCGAGGTAACTTTTTCATACATAGATATGGGTATGTTTCTTATCCTGCTTTGAACTTGGTTACATTGGAAAGGTTATTACACTTTTATAAATATTTTTTCTTTTTAGGTAGAATATGGTGATATGTATATAAATAAAAGTTGCATATTGTTAGTTTAGCTTTAAGTTCAATGCATCCTCATTATATGTATATATGTGTGATTTTGGTTAAATATTGATTGGGATTTTTCTCTGAATCCTAGTAGGTACAATCTTTCTATGAAATTGTAGGAAGCATGTACACTATTTTACGTAGAAGATAAGTCATTTTATTTTCCTTTCTTATTATTCATTTTAAATATGCTTGTTGATTTAGTTGACCTATATATTAATCATCATCTTATATTGTCAATTTTGCAAATATGAAACATTTTTAATAAGCAACGATTGGAAAGAAAATGCTTTATTTTTCAAATTTATAAGGATTCTTGTAATATCCCATCATCTTTTCTGTTTTTATGAGGACTTATTTTTCTTTATTTATGCAGATTTTCCAATTTTATTTTTAACTTACAACCCTATTTTATTTTCGGATTAATAATTACAAATTCTAGACCTTATAAGATCCATAGACTATTAGTACAATCTGGAAGGATTCCAAACTAATTAGGAGAGCATCTATATAAATAATAACAAGAGAAGACATTAAGTTACTTTTCATAAGGACACCGCCATAAATTAATGATAAAAATATGGTAGTAGAGACTAGAAGCATCTCTGGATTATTATCCAGTGTCCTCATCTTCCACACACACTAAAACGTTTGGCTATAGTGTGTCTTTGGATTAATGTAAAACATGATTTTATTTTTCATACAAGCAATTCTTTATAGGCATTTTATGAAAATTATTCCAACCCAATACCATCCCATCATGTAAATGGTTTTTTGAGAGCTCTCTTATCCAAGGTACTTTACATTTCATTTCATAGCCCTCTTTCATTGTGCTTAAAAGTATAGTTCATTTTTACCATGGGCTTGCATTTTCAGGAGATATACCTGTATCCATCACCTGAACCATCTATTGTCACTGGAACACTCCTGCTATATAAATCTGGTCATTATCATCACAGTGCTCTAATAGAATAAAATGGCCACCTCAGTCATCAAATATGAGGTCATGAGCTTCAATCATGGCATAAGGTTGGATATATCTACTCAGGGTCTGCTGAAGATATGAGTGATCCTAGAATGTCTGCTCATCATATATCAATCTCATACATCTCATGGAAAAAGGACTGGTTCAAAAATATACTGGAAATTGATCTGCAATCATGGTAGCACGACTACTATGGATGTGACAACATCTGTCTCCAGCTGGGACAAGTGCTCTAAGGGAGAGAGTGCTTGAGAAGCTCATAAATATCTGGTCCACAACACTCACTGCATCAATCCACTATCATGCACTTGAGCTCTGCATCACCTTCAAACTATGTACCTAGTATCTACAAAATGCAAAGAGCTCTACCAATCTCACAGACCAGTCGTCACTAACATCAAATAAATAAAAACTAAGCATAAATCAAAGTACTCAAATTAAAATACTTAATGTAAAATACTGAAATAAAATGCTAGAAATAAAACGATGATCTAATAACTAACAAGTTTTATTTTGCTGCATGAAGTAGAGAAAGCTAGGAAAACAAAAAGGACAAAAGGGTCAGACTCAATGGCGCAGACATAAAAGAGGAAAAAGACAAACTCAATGGAAAAGACAACTAACTACTGCTCAATTGAGCTTATTCATTCCTACCTACCCTACTCTAACTAGTCAGACAAGTGCTAAGTAAAATCATAAATCCAGTGCAACCATTCATAAAAAAGATTAATGATTCTTCCTTGATGCTCTTTAATAAAACAAGTCGGGATTGGATTAAAGATTAATGAATTTGATAGCACAATCTTGCTGACTTGTTCAAAAATTGAAAAAGGATTCGAATGGTGCAAATTGAAATCATGCCAAGGATCAAATTGACTGATGTAAGCATCCTCCATCAAAATACCGATAGGATCATAGAAATTATGCAAATTATTGTTTAAAATGGATGAAGTGAAAATATATGGCATGTGATTCAAGTCCTATTGACACAAACTACTTTCCTCATTCACTCCTCTCATATATTCAATTTAGTTCTCCCTGGGATTGATGATGGAACAAGAACCAAGTGGGCACAAATTAAACATTAGAAGACGAAAAATCAAAATCAAGCCCACTTGTTGCTAAAAAATGGCGAAAAGGTGAAATTGATCTTTATACACCCTTTCCAACCACCAACAAGAAAAATCGATAGGTTCAAAAACATTATTCATCAGGGATAACTGGAACGGGAAATGAAGCACTTTACCATTAACCACTTGAGACTCCTCAATGATAACTTTGTATGTCAAATTTTGATTTGAAGATGAAAAAGGAGAAAAAGGTTCCATAAGCAGGGATGTGAGGGTGGATTCAAAAATAGAAGATTGATCTTCATCACCTGAGATTTCCAATCCCGACTCTTCAAAAGATAGAAGACATGTGTCAAATGGATCATCAGCATCATACAGTTTAGGCTTAGATTGACCATCTGCAGTCATGCATACAGCCAAAGGAATTTGATTTGAAGAAGAAGTTACATTAGAATCAGGAAGAACAGGAACAAGTCTTCATGAACATTTAAGCATCTATCCCAGGATGACATGGATATGATCGATATTTGGTTTTGGACAATATGATTTTGAATCATGCCATCATCATCATATTGCACTTTTGAGGCCTCCTCTAAAAATATCAGAACCAGATAAGCTAGGATTTTCTTCAATGATCATGTCATCCTAGTCAATTGAATTATAAGTTAAGTCAGAGTCCTCATTTACACCTTCAGAATAACAAGTAGTTAAAATAATCCTTTGCACATTCTTCATTGTATCGTCTTCAGATTCAAAAGGATGATTAAGAATGTAAGACATAATTTCTTCCCTAAGTGAAGGGTAATTCATTAACTCTTCTTGAAGATACACTTCAAAGGAAAACTCATCCAACTGAGGAGTTTGATCCAAGAAATCCTCATAATATTGACTATCAGTTTCATCTTCATCATTATTAATTGCAAGTTAGACTTCATCAAAATAATTTGGGCATAATGGGTCATCTCCGAACATTGTCAATTCAGTTGTTATCTGATTCATATTATTTATCGTTTCAACAATAGGATCATATAGGGGAAGGTTTTGATCTTGGATCTGATTTAGAGGGTATATATCATCATTTAATTTCCCCATTCTTCTAAGAATTCCCATTCAAATATCTCATATCCGGAAATTCTATTGGTTGTTAATTTCAAGAACCAGAGCTCAGTTGCTCCTTGAAAAGATGAGGCCAATAACTTCATGCATACATCATCATGGGTTATAGATACTTCATTAATAGCTTCCCTAAAGAGGTCAAGGTTCCTTTTAGCAGATATATCATAACTTCCGTCAAATTTAGGAAACCTTTCACGAGCTTGAGGAGGGATCTCATGAGGGTACTCAACAATTTCTGAGAAGTAAAAACTTTCAATCGGCCAAATGTCCTTGGCCGTTCAGAATTAGCCATGGATGGAAATTGCTAGAAAATTCAGGAGCTCAAATGCAAATTGATGCACCCCATGGGTTCTAGATATGATAGGATCGATCACTAGTGGAGTTTCCAGGTAAACCTATTAATCTTGTTTACCGAAAGATATGTCATTATGATAACAGGGAGAGATGAGTGAAATGAGATGGCTATGTATGATTTAAAGATGAAAATGGTAACCATCCATAAATAAAACCGAATGAGATAAGATAAGAAATGATCGCACGGGAACTTGTAGACACCTGAGCTACCTCCCCAACAACGACCCCAAAATATGCTCTCACTCAATGTGTAGCTACCACCAAAGGTATCCTATTAGGGATGGTAGAGGTAGGATATATAACCAAGTGACACCAAAAGGGCCTCGTCCACTATTGTAAAGGGGTAGTTGTCACATCGGACAAGCTCTTGTTTCTTTAGATCAATCTATAGAATGATAAAGGGGGAGACCCTACTAGCCTATGAGGGCCAACGATCCTACTCAAAGTGCTCTAAGGGATAGAAAATGAATACAAGAGAAAAACAATGAGTAAAATGATATAGATCTAGGGATATAAATGTGGTAAGTGAGGTTAAGTTCAAGTTGGAGAGGATTAAGGCAAGGGAAATGGTCCAACTTGAAATGAAATGTACCACAATGAGTTTACGAAAGTAGATATAGATAGATCTAGTTCATACAAGGAATACCAAAATTGGATCTACCTAGGGTTTATGCAAATGAGACCAAAGTGGACCCAAAATAGTAGATTCAGGTGTTTGAAGACTAGATCTAGGTGCTTGAAGAGTAGATCTATGAATATTGGAAGGGTTCAAGCATACCCAACTGATAGATCTGGAAAATTGATCAAATCCCCAAGGAGGGTGTCCCACCTAGAGATGACTAGTGCTAGATCTAGGGGTAAATGGAGTCGATTTGATTCGAAACTTTAGATCTAGTTTTTTTATATTTATTCGTAAGTGGGTTTAGATGCCATACTCAAATAAGTACTAGATCTATCAAATCTAGAAAATGAGGTTTGAAAGAAGAGGATTTTTTAGTGACAAATGGATTAAGCCCAAGAAAAACAAAATACAGTGCAAACGTACCTGAAAATACTTTCTAATAGCCTTGTATGGTGATGATATTCCCTTTCTGATCAATTAAAATCTTTTTCTACGCCTTACCAAGTGAAATTTCTATGCCCTCCAAGAGACCAAGTCACCCTCCTCCTGCAAAAGAGGTCTACAAATAAGAATTGATTTGCAAAAAGAAAGATGATAATCAATGAAGAAAGACTCAAAAAGAATCAAGACGATCCAAATATACAATAAAGACACTCCCTGAACCAATAACGACTTGGGGAAGAGATATGGATCTCAATCACAATAGCGCCCCCATCAAATCACTATCTCCATCAATGGTACGACTCTCTGCAAAAATGGTTTAGAAAAGCATAGATCTGTAAGAATGATAGAGATAAAAATACTTTACAATATCCACACAAGACATTTGACAAAGCTTCCAAGAGTTTTTGCAAAAATATTTTATTATCCAAGAGCTCAAGAGACAAAAGTACCTTTACAATGAGGTGGGTCTCTTCCTTAAATAAAAATGAGAGAGACCAAAACCCTAACCACTTTTTGAATGAGTAGTTGAGATTAAAAGATACAACAATGATAATCAATGGCTAATATGAGCTGGACAAACAATACATGGATCACTCTAAGTGAGGGGGACACATTTCCTCAATGACGCCTTAGGGGGGCGTATAACATGACATAACTAGGAAACATAACATAAAATATTGTCGGGTGGGTCTAGGAAATACTATCTTCCTTAGACTAATGTCCCAACTACATCAAATGATACAAACATCATAAAGTAATAAAAATCACTAGGACTTTTTGTCCCAATAATACAATAAAACCCCCAAATAATGACTCAGAGTGTATGTGGACCCCACCGAATGATGCAAGCTATGCCGGAAGGTGTAGGATGCATCACAAAAATTCTTTGAGCAAACCTTATGCCATTTCCTTGCCTATTTTCCCAAATCAATTTCCTCAATGACCATTTATTCCATTTTGTACCATCAAAATATCACATGTAAAATAATAAAATGCATGTATATCTATGCCTGGTGCCCCGAGCACAAATATGATTGCACCAAAATGAATAGGAGCATGGTAATATAGTAATAACAAGTTGTTGGAACCCATACTCCCTATGTAGATCCCTAGGAGAACACAAATAATCTTGAAATGTGCTGACAAGCCATTTTATATGGCAAATATGCAATAAAGTGATAAAATGACCACAATCCCATCTGAAAGTGCCTGAAACGGATATATGAGTGTACCAGTAGACTCATAAGGCCCAAATCTAGTATATATGAGTACTCATACACAATGTGACCACTTGAATAATCATCTGGTAGCTCAACCATGTCCGGACAATATAAAATAATGGTCTGTAAATTATAATAATAATAAAAATCCATTGAACCATCACATAAAACCTCTGTCCGATGCAGGGAATCATCAAGTGGGCACCATAGGACCACAAATAAACAATCTTGAACATCATCAGTCCAACTCATCCTGGATCATGTAGTTGACTTGGTCAAACTGGGTTGACCAGGTCAAAACTGATCAAAATAATGACCCAGGCTCAAACTGATTGATGTTGCAAGTTCAAATGTATAAGACATGCTCCTTTAATTATTTCAATAGCAATATTAAAGTACAAAGTGGAATTTCACTGGAAATTAAGAAACAATACATCAAATATAAGTCTAGAAAAAAGCAATCAATTACTAAGAATAAGACCCTCAATTGTATACTCATTTCATGGACCTGACCATTTTGATAGAAATGGGTTAAGGTGGGAAAGACAAGGCTAAGACAGGGGATTGAATTTACAACTTCAACACTATGACACTTTGGAAAAAGGGAAAACCACCTAGACATAAGTTGGATAGAAACACACAAGGAATGGCGATGTCTCACAAATGGAATAAGTTGTTTTTGAGGAGTGCCCATTCAACCTTAACAAATGCGTACAACTCACATCCAAGCTTGACTCAAGCTCCGTCAGGATATTTTCTAGAACCACCGTGACTAGGTGCATAGTTAACTGTAACTTTAGGTTCTAGGGGACACTTAGAATTAGTTTTCCCTTACTCCATCTCACAACCCAACCCATAGGCTCTGTGAGGAATTAATCATTACATTTCAATCATGGCCAACAGTCTTTAGATTTAGAATTTATTTACCCACTGTTTTTTAGGCCTTTGAACCTTCATATTTTTCATGTGCTTAGAAGCACAATTAATTGCAGCTTTCATCCAGGGTACTTTACATTTCATTTCATAGACCTCTTTCATTGTGATTAAAATCATAGTTCATTTTTACCAAGGGCTTGCATTTTCAAGAGATATAACAATGAATCATATATGCATGTAATGATGGTAGAACAATTCGTTTCAGGTCTAGCTAAAACAAACCAAGAAACTAGGGGGAATCATCCACAATCAGGAACAAACATTGGGGGAAACCGACCAGAGAGGTCAAGGATTCAAAAAGCATCTCACCTAAGCTTAGTAACCAACACCAGTGGGTTCTCCTAGATCAAAAGGATCAAGGCTTCGGCAAGTTCTATTACACAACTCAGAGCCGAGACACACAACAAAAGGGAGTCTATCCAACATAGAGGCATAAGTGGAGGAGTCATCCACATCATAGGTTGAAGTGTAAGTCGATATATAACCAATAATGGATTATAACGGATGGATGGGGAAAGTAACATGTGATACCATAATAAGCAAGTCATAACTGGTGGGAATGACAAAGTCCATAACTACTAAGAGGGTGATACCAACGAGTATACATGATAAATTCTAATTCCAAGCAATTCAAACCACTTCTACTGTATACATTCGACCAATAACCACATAGATATATCACCAAATCATGACCACTAAATACCCACTCAAGCTACCAAGATAAGTAAAATAGCACAACATGAATATCGAAAGCACAACCATATACCTGCTAGGTCATATACATGTATCCATGTTACACCAAAATCTCATCATCCTGAGTTATGTGTCCTCTATTTTCCCTAATTCCTTAAGCACTTAGGCCAATTGATTGAAGGAAGAGTTGTGGTTGCATCCTTTACCCTTGTTGTCACCCCGATGCACCTTGCACATTGACAATGTGCGTCAGACCCCTGGTGACGTGCTCTGCATGTTGACAGATCACGTCAGTGACAATTGCTGCCTTTGGACAAGATGCATCACTCTCCAAAGACGCGAGTTTCCTATGTACAAAGTGCGACACTGTTGGTTTAAAAGGAGAAAAAGAAGCTTCGAGCGGGCTCTAGAACCCTTGGTTACATGGAAGCTTATCCCTATGAACTAGGAAGGGTGGCACTCGATCCCTTATCCCTTTAAGCCTATAAATACAAACCTCCTCTCCATGGTTAGGGAGGAGAAGGATATAGTACTTAAATGCTGGTGAAATTATGCTAGAGTTGGTTCCCTTTCATCCATTAGGAGGAAAAATATTGAATCTTTGAGCATAGGATCATTTGGAAGGAGTTACGATGTCAAAGATTGGTTTTAATCTATCCCTATGTACTTCTTATGTTTACATTAATGCAGATTATTTCCATAAAAATATTATTGTTTTAAGATCTTTAGAATTGGCTTCTTTGACTGCTAATTTAGATTGATCTATATTTGTATATCATTAGTACTTGCTTGTTTCCACTTGTTGTATATTGATTTGCAGCTGAAGAACTGAATATCAGGAGCTACACCAAGAAAGGAGATATCACTACGCTCATAAGGTAAGTTATATTCTTATACCTTTTGTAATTTGATCAATCTAGGAAAGCTATTTGTGTTTTGTACTTCTTTTGTTCTAGATTTGAACTATTTGGACTAGGGAGATCGGTTAGTGTCCGCACTAACGGATTTCCCGTAAATAATCCATCACTTCAACCATCCATTTTCATTGGAACACTGTTTCTATATAACTATGGGCACTATCATGACACTGCTCTAATGGAAGAAAATGGCCACCTCATTCATCAAATATGAGGTCATGAGGCTTAGTCATGGCATAAGGATGGAGATATATACTATGGGTCTGCTGAAGATATGAGTGATCATAGAATGGATTCTCATCATTTGTCAATCTCATGCATCTCATGGAAAAAGGACTAGCTAAAAAATAGACTGGAAACTGATCTGCAATCATGGTAGCCTGGATACTATGGATGTGACAACAGGACCCAAAAAATTGTAGAAAATTTCCAAGAAAATGGAGAGTTGTTGTAACTCAGTGGAATAGGTGGGTGGGCACCACTTACCTCTTGGATCAATACTCCTCCCTTAGGGATAAATGGTCCCCATTTTGTCAAGTTCGTCCATCAGATTGGGAAACTTCTATTGAATCTAACTCCTAGTGAGCCACTTTTCTCGGTGAAGAAATTGCCCTGCTTACACCATATTTTTCACCTCTCTTAGATGTGTCCACCTGCTTCTATTGTGTAGAGAGACATTGAACAAAGGATGTGGAGACCCCATTTACCTTCAATCCACCTTCCAATCGAACCATGAAGAGGACAAATTTCCCAATCTAGGAAATTACCTTCCGACACTCCTTTGTCGTGATCAAGGAAACTGTAGGAGTAAAAACTACCTTGGGCACCCTATAGAGTTGGACTCCTAAAGTAAGAATTACACTACAGGGCCTAGACTCATAAACAACATGATGTTTCCACATATAGGGTTGTCCTCAAAAAGCATCACAACCTTAAAGTTGGGAAACATCACACAATACCTTGTCTTTGAAGGGCTTGATGCCGTAGGATAGGTGGCATTGCTAACTGACGCAGATGTCTCGCACTTGGCTCAACCAACCGATGGTGTATGGTTGTGGGTGAGACATTGTTGACAAATCCAATTTTTTGATGACCTCGACTGAGATCAATTTCTTCTGGCTACCAATATCAACAATGAAATGTAGCAAAGTCCCCTTCATCCACATTTGTGAGTGGAAGAGTCGCTCCCCTTCCTCTTGCTCCTCTGGCTCTTCTAGTTAGATATGTGTGGTTGTAATGATGGGGCTATGTTCCGTGACATTGATCTACTTCCCTTTTTTCTCTAAATCATAGTCCAATCCAAATTATAGCTCAGAGGATTTCATCTCGGCCAACAATGATTGTTTCAAGCGATATTTATCGATGTTGTGGCAAGGGATTTTGTGGAGTTCACACCACTTTCGAATGTCCTCCTTCAACTTCCCATTACCTTTATTTAATTGTAATTTGGATTAGTCGTCATGATTCTGACTATAGTTACTCTATCATTTTTCCTGTGTGTTAGGGCCACCTTTACCAGGATTCTGTTGCAATTTATTTGCAAACCCAAACTCTCACATATTCTTCTATTTGAATTTTTGCTCAATTTTGACAACATATTGTTTAGGGGCTCCCAGTGAGATGTTTAGGAAATCCATCTCTTTTTGGATGTACATGTGTAAGCCACTAGGGTACTTTAGGACCAACTGTAGTTTGAAGTTTATGATACCCATATTTGAGTGCAACTTAAGGAATATATTGGTAAAGTTCGACACCGTCTAGTATCTCTCCTGGTGCAAAGTTGTCCATCTCATGTATTAGCCATGATAGTTTCTAGCAGGGTAGAACTCGTGGAGGGAATCAACAAAAACTACCAAAGTGGGTTCTATCCCATATGTTGTAGACTCATAGTTCACATGCCTCTCCTAGTAACCACCCCACTAATATTTGACATAGGAGAGGGACTTAAATAGTGCAAAAGAGTTCTTTCACTATCGAACTTTTTTTTAACGGAGTAGAAACCCTCTAAAAGCTTCAACCGTTTTTCCAAAGCATCTACATATATTTGGTATTCAAATAAAAGAATGTCAAATTTAAATTGTACCTTGAAGGACATCGCACCCCTAAAATAAAGGTTGGTTGAAGGTATCTCCACCATTGTTGGTAGTCAACGAAGGATTTGGGCGAAATTATCCATCATCTCATTGCTTTGTTGCATGAGGGCTTCCTTGACCAACACCTTAATAGGATATCCCACTCCGTCATCTCTCTTTTCTTCTCTCACAATGTGAGGTTTCTTGGACCAACGAGATTGGTTGTCCCCAAGTTCAACTAGTTTGAGATCCAACTCCCGATACCCGGATTTCGTTGGGGATATGCAATCAAAAACAACAAAAGAAGATTTCTCTGATACCCCCAATCTAGGTTATTTAGAGAACCAAATGAAGGAAACATTATGAAAATGGGAACACACACAAATATTTTGCAGAGCGCAAAATAGCATAGTAAAACCCAAATTCTATTAATGAATGGAATCGAAAAGGATTGTAAACTGCAAGCAATACAAACTAGCTCAGAATGGTGGTAGCTCATCTTTGGAGAGAGATGCGTCCGCTATGCTCATTCGCAAGAGCTAGTTAGAAAGAGACCAAAAATCCTTTTTATCATAAGAATAGAGGAAAAAACCCTAAACATCCAAAAACCTAACCCTAGGAGATGAAACACCAAAAGGATTTGTAGGCCCGAAGGTGGCTAGCCAACTTCCCGAGGCCACAATTGTTGCATACAATATTCGTTTAGCGCGCATGATGGTTTATTGGAAATAACTAAATAAGAAGTACAACTTTTGGTTGGGGCAAGGGAATGCCATGGAAAATCCTTGCCCCCCCTAATAGAAGAATAACATCATTTAGGGCGTCAAAACAAACCCAAAAAACTGTAGAAATTTTCTACGAAGATGGAGAACCATTGTAACTCAATGGAACTAGTGGGTGGACCACTAGGGCATAGTGAATACCATAGGGCTTCGTCCCTTGCACATAGTGCAAGATACTTTTGGTTTCCTTCCAGTGAAGCTCATGAGGATCTTTCATGTATCTAGAGACAACACTCACTGCATAGGATATATTAGGGAAAGTATGTGTAAGAAACAAAAGACTCCCGATAAGTTGCCGATACAAGGTATTATCCACCAAAGGTGAAGAAGAACCATCCTCAAGAATGATACCTAAAAGAAAAGGAAATGATACTAGTTTGCATTATGTCATATGAAACCCGTCAAGTAGATCTGATGCATATTTGGACTATGTAGTCTTGATTCCTGAATCACTCTGAGAGACTTCAAGACCAAGAAACTGCTTTACCAATCCCAAATATGACATAGAGAAGGAATCATGCAAGGTTGTTTTGATAGATCTAATGCATGAAGAGAGACTCCCTGTAATCAGTAAATCATCAACATAAAGGACAATAAGGAGAATATAGTTACCATCATGTCTCATGTAGAGACTCGAATCAGACTTGCGTCTATGAAAATATTGTGGCAACAGAAAGGAGTCCATGTTATCATACCATGCTCAGGGAGCCTGCTTGATCCCATATAAGGACTTCCTCAATCTGCACACTAATGAAGGATCATCGATGTATCCTTTAGGTTGCTTCATGTAGATCTACACCTCTAGATCTCCACGAAATAAAAGTCTCTTCACATCCATGTGATGCACCTCCTGCTTGGATGCAGCAAGAGCCAAAACAAGACGGATGGAGTCCATCTTTTCAACATGAACGAAGGTCTCTATATAGTCAATACCTTGAACTTGTGAGAAACCTTAAGAAACCAAGCGAGCCTTGTACTTCCTTGTTACTCCATCCGAGCCCATATTTGTTATGTACACTTACATTGAACAAGCTTCCTTCCAAGAGGGAGAGAAACAAGCTCCCAAGTCTCATTCCTTTGAAGAGATTGGTACTCTTCATCCATAGTTGATATCCATCTTGGATCTTGGGAGGCCTCAAAGAAGGTTTTTGGATCTGATCCAATCATCAAAAAACATTTATAAGAAATAAAGGGTGTTACACCTAAATCTTACCATCAAGAGACTCAATGTGAACATCCCTAAAGTTTTCTTGACTAAGTTATTAACCTAGAAGAGATGTAAACCCATTTATACTAGGTTTATAGAGGTCGTCGTAGGTTTTCCTCATGCAACCTGCAGCGTCGCAGGTTGGCCTCTTGTAGCCTGCGACGATGTCAGTTAATAGACAAAAATAGCTTCTTCGAGCCCATTCTCTAATCTAGATGACATGGATACCTATCCCTGACCTTTGGGATAGCTGGCATTCGGTTCCTAACCTCTTGGAAGGATCCCCTATCTCTCTCCTACCATATCTCAACCTACCCTATCCACTTAGTCCTATATAAGTGAAGCTCACTCCCATTCCAAAGGGAGGAAGTCTATAGTGTCTACATGCTGGTGAAATTACCTTAGGAGAGATCTCTGCTCATCTATTGGGAGACTAACACTTCCTTGGGAGGCTTTGGCATTGGTTTGATCAGATGAGGGTTTCTACGTCAAGTCAATGGTTGTAATCTTTTCATCTTATGTACTTCCCTTTCAATACAGTAATATAAGTGCTTTCCACCAAAATCTCATTGTGTTAATGATATATTGTGTAGTTAGCCTGCTTGACTGCTTACTTAGATCTATTATTGTGTAGATACATTTTACTTGTTTTGTTGTCTTGTTATCTTGACAGGTTTTGCAGCTTAGATCTCAAGATTGTCAAGCTTGGAGGAGCATTCAAGGAGAAAAAGATCAGCGATTCATAAGGTAAACATATCTAGTTCCTTGATATATAATTAGATCTATGATAGTGATTTATATTCTGTTCTATTTGTTCTAGACTTGCGTTGAGCTAGGGATATCAGGCCTTGAGTCCGCTCTTGGTAGATTGTCTGTCAAACAAATCTGGCGACCATACTTGGGAGAAAATTGTTTGTAGTTGTCAATTTGAATACCATTTTCAGTCGATTGCTTTGCAAGCCATCCATAATCTTATTTGCCTTCTAAGCCTTGTTTCACCATCAGATATTCAATTTGAAGAGTCTGTAGTCCTCCTATGAGTTTGTACTCACCATTTTTAAGCCATTTCATTGCTCATTGTTTGGAGAATTGGTTCATTTTTTAACTTAGATCTCACCCGTCGCAGCTGGGTAGTGGAACTAGAGCGACACTGTGTCATTTTTTGATCTCTATTCTCTGTCTTTTGGCCTATCATCACAGCCCATTCATTGGTAGACTGCGACATCGTCGCACTTCCTGCATTAGTGACCTGCGACGGTCGCTCTGTGTACAAACACAAACTGCGCCGATCTGTCAAAACTTACATACAGGCATCCCTTCTCCATTTCTAATTTGAGTTTTGGTTTTGTGTGCAAACTTCCTCTCCGCTGCAAGATCCAGTCAAAGACCCCATTTTTTATTAAGTGTGTTGAAGTGTTTGGTTTCATTTGGAGTTGTTTTGGGTTACGTCTTAGACAAGTCTGATATTTGGTAGTGGTGGACACTCTCGTCTCCCCCACCTGCATCCACTCATCCTTGCATTCCCTCCTCTCCTTGTCGTATCTGGTCATTGTATTGGATTGGTTTCTAGACCTCATTTGCATATGTTTTTGAGCTTTGCTTTCTTTAGTGTTGCTTGTTACTGATTGATTTTGAGTGCTTGTGTGTATCTTCAGTCCGTATGAGTGCTCATCATTTTCTTGAGATTTTCTGAGTCATTGGAGTGCTGCAAGTGATATTTTCATTTCAGTATTTTTGTTTAAAAGCATCGTTGTCATCGAATTGTTATTTTGATACATCCATTAAAAAATCAAAAGTATTTCATTTCCATGATTTTTCAAGCTCATTTGAAGAATTGTACATGCATTGGAATGTCTTGTTTGTAGATATTTTGGAAAAGTTGAAAGAAAATTAAATTATTTGTGTTTCTCACAGATTATGATTTGCTCATTTTCTTGAAAAATTCGAGTAGATATCAAGTTTTGCAAAAAGTAGTCCATGCTTGGAAAGTTACATGCATCTTTTGGTTCTTATGCTTTTAGGCCATTGTAGTGAAAGTGAAAAGCTTGCATACTCTACTTAGAAACTCTCTCTTTTCATCACTTAGCATCATTTTTGTTTTGAAAAGATAAAAGAAAAGAATAACATGCTTTGATTTGTCTTAGTAGTGTTGTGTTATTTTTTGTGTTTCGCTTGAAAAGGAAAAGAATAATTCATAATCATTTTTGGTAGATTTGGGATTGTGTTGCATTGTGTTGCTTTGGTAAAATCATTGGAAATAAATTTCTCCCTCCCATACATAGAGTTCATCAAAAGAAAAGTACATTTTTTGCATGTATTTAGGGACTGCATTATCTTTACGATTATGTACTCACCTCAGGCATTCACCTAACCATCCAGATAAAATTAACAGTAGAACTAGGGAAAAAAATTTAGTAACTTGTGTGTAAATTAGAGACGTGTTCCGGCATCGTTAAGCGTGGTAGTTGTCATTATTTTCTAGCACTGTATTCCAGGGGTATTGTAGTCTTCCACGTACTTATTGGTATATCGAAGCTCTTTCACGTACCAACCAGGTATATCGAAGCTCTTTCATGTACCCACCAAGTACTTCAAGTACTTGGCGTATATCGAAAGGTGTTTCACGTACTTAGCGTATATAGAAAGGTGTTTCACGTACTCGGTAGTATATAGGAAGGTCTCGTGCCGTACGGTTGTGCATTAGATAGCACCACTATGGATTTGATCTCCCACGTACCTTGCGTATATCGAGAGACACCATTAGGATTCTTGAGACCAACTAAGTTAACCTTTTGGCCATCTTGGCAGAGCAATACATCGAGAACAGCACTCGGGGATATTACTACACACGTAATGTCCAGGTAATCGGGTATTCAAGCAAGGGTATGGTCCCAATCCTCCTTGTCGCGTTTTACTGTTGGACCCTGCGGTATATAGTGATTTGCAAAGCCTTGAAAATCTTGTGAGGGTACAGACCTTTGAATCCACTCTTATCACATAAGTTTGCTTGTGGCCTTAGTTTGTGTAGGGTTTTGTCTGGTCTGCTTTTCTCTTGTTTAGCTTGCCTTAGGAGAAACTTTTGTTTTAGTCACTATGGCTGACTTTCCTTGGAGAAGGTCTCGTAGGATTCAGAACTTGCCACCCGAATATCCCCTTAACCAGGAGGTAATTTCAAAGGTAAGGATGGACCCACAAGCCATGGTCGTGTCACCTGAAGTGGAAAACCCTACATTGAATGTTGGAGCAAATATGTTTCCTCCAGATTCACCTACCTCTCACCCCCTGTAGGGTGAAGAAGCACAAACTTCTACTTCATAAGACCTACCTCCCATTCTACTGAGAGAGATTAGATCATTGGAATGGATAAATTCACCCCAGGATGGCCCTTCAGCAGATGTTGGTCCTTCAACAGCTTATTGGACATCTTCTCTAGGCCACCTAGTGGCCCATTTTGTCGTTGCATCCCCACCTAGTTGGGCTACTCCTGATGATCGCATGTCACCTTATTGTGAAGAATTGGCTAGGTTATGAGCTATGGCCACACAATTTACAAATCGGAGCCTTGCACGGAGGGATGAAGACCCGACGTTACCTCCTTATCAACCACTCCCAAGTCATTATTTGTCTTATGTTTCACTGTAATCATCCACGCAACACGTGACCACTTCTGAGGCTGGTCAACCATCAACTCTTGCACATCCATCTCCTATACAGGAGACCAGTCCTATACCTTAGACAACTCGACTTGCTGAAGAACAATAATCCAACACACCTGTAACCACCACGGTTACGTCACCTGCTCCTCCCCCACCCCAAACTTCGAGGAGAGGATACTTTTTACCCCATACCTTCTTTATAGGTAATGATAATATTACGGTGGATAATCAAAAACCCGTGTTGGGTCAAGCTTTACTTAGTGGTCAGCAATTTGTTGCTGGGGGGAAACCCCTGTCTCTTAACCATATTACTGCAGCAGGATTTCCCATCGGTCCTTCTATTGGAAATTCCTTACCTCCTAGACCTTCCACTATGGGATTATCCCATGTCGGGGGACCGTCCAATGTAATTCAACCACCATCGAGACAAGCATATCCAGGTCATCTTAACCCTATGCCGGGACAACTTAATCCCAGAAATGCACCTTATGGGGTTCCCTACCCCATAAATCCTTAGACTCTATGGGGATAGCAAAATGTTTTACAAAATGGACCCCTGCTTACAGTCCCTCCACCCCCATTTGGTCCACCCCTACCTCCCATTGGAGGTGGTGGGCCCCTACACAACCTTGGATGAGGCGGACCTCAACCTGCTGGCGGAGGACCACCTCATTTCGGCCATCATGGCCCACCCCCTCCTAAAGACGGAGGTGGAGGACCATCCCATCCTAGTGGTGGTGGTGGAGGACCATTGCATCCTAGTGGTGGAGGTGGAGGACCATCCCATCCTAGTGGTGGTGGTGGAGTACCGTCCCATCCTGGTGGTGGTGGTGGACCACCACCCTACTATGGTGGAGTTGGTGGAGGACCACCCTATTATGGTGGAGGTGGTGGTGGAGGCCCACCCTATTCCGATGGCGGTAGTGGCCCACCAACTCCTCCCAGCAGAGGCGGTGGTGGCCCATCCTACCCTAGCAGTGGTGGCGGACCCCCACCATTTGGAGATGGCCCACCCCCTCCCGACGACGGAGGCGAGCCGCCACCTTATGGTAACGGGCCACCTTATTATGGTAATGGACCACCTTACTATGGTGGAGGACCTACGTTTGGTCTAGGTAACTCGTACCCCTATGGCCAGTTTCCTCCTGGAACACCCTATGGTCAATCAATACAAGGTCCCACTGGTCCTTACACACCTTATCAGTACTATCAGTATCTGCAGCTGCCCTTTTTGGCTACTTTGGACCTTCCTGACCTATCTCTCTTGACCAACGACCCAATCTACCATGGAACTAATTGATCACCCATTCCGATAAAACTTCCATCAGATATCCCCAAAATTGATGGCAAGCCGGGTGAAGATCCTAAAAACCATGTGATGACATACCACTTGTGGTGTTCATCCAACTCTTTGATGGATGACTCGATCCATCTTAGGTTATTTCAACGTACCCTCGCTGGTTCAGCTGCCAAGTGGTATATTGAACTACCACCCCATTCTTTTCCCGATTTCGGTTCTCTTGCTATGAATTTTTTGACTCATTTACAGCTTCCTATACGGTATGAAACTGGTACGGAACTTCTATCCTCGCTCCTTCAAAATACCGCTACTCACATCTCAGATCATATACACGAGTGGCAGAGGAGACAATGTTTGATTAAGGTTCCTATTCCAGACCAACTCCTCGCGGACTGGTTTATGAAGTCTCTCATACCTACCATAGCATGAGATGTTTCCATGGGAGGGGTTGTCACTGAGGAACAAGCCATCGCCCGTGCCCATTAATTAGACTTAGTCTATGCTCAGTCTGGCAGGTTGTTTGATATTCTTTCTGACCCACCCCGTAACACATAGGACCCCGCGAAACCACCCAAGGGACCCCAAGCTGATGGAATCCATGGATCCCTTAACACCCAACCTCCTTCTCAAACTGTTGGATCGTCGAACCCCCAAGGTTCTTCCCCATCACCAACACAGGTTGGTCATAGCACCACCAAATCATCCACTCCTATTGTCACCGAAGAAGTTAATTCTATTCAATCAGCTTCACCTCAAAAGTCTAGTGGTAAGAAGAAAAACAAAGGGAAACCTAAGAAATCTTCCACCCAGTAGAAACATCAAAGCACCCCTGATGACACCAAACATAAAAGGAAGTTGAAGTATCCTTGTCTACTATGTGGTGATGACCATTTTTCTATAGAATGCCCCCCATAGAGACGAGGTTCAAAATTTTCTTAAGGGCAAACCCATACCCGCAGTTCTCAACGAGCCCTTCCCTACTCAAAATCAACAGTTGATTGCTCACACCTCTCCTTCCCAAGGAGAAGCATCCTCCACCGTGCATGTTCTCATGATGCATAGTGAGACCATCAACTTGAACACCCATTCTCGTTTGTATGACTCTGTCCTGGCAAAGGAACCTGTTGGAAGAAATGCTAAAAAAGCTTCCACTTCAATGCCTGACATCACCATACTGGATGCTCCTCTCACCATTGAGAAGCCCTCTTTCGAGTCAGTGTCGCGTCCACCCAAGAGCATGATTAGAAAATCGGTTTTCAATCCCAATGCTTGGGCTGCTCATAACTAAAATATTGTAGAGGGCCTAGCACAAGCTCCTTGTGCTATGTCGACGCTCGAGGTCTTGCAAAACTGTCCTAATTAGCACAAGAATCTCCTCACTTCCATCGGTGCAGTTGACCCGGATTCATCGAACACCATCATGTTTCGGTTGGAATACTTCAAACCGAGGCTCTCCCATCAGTTGGCATTTCAAGTTGCCACAAACATTGTTGGGAAGAAAATCCATCGTACCGTTCTGGATGAAGGTGCCTCTATGTCGGTCATGTCGATCTCATGTTGGAGAGCCATAGGATCTCCCAAGTTGAACCATTCTCCTACCACTTTGAGAGCATTCGACAGACGTGGCTTTCAACCTCATAGGATGTTACAAGCTTTAGCAGTCGAGCTGGGGGGAAATACCGCAACCATTAATGTGGAAGGGGTTGCTACCCCGTTAGATTATAACATTCTGCTTGGTCGTAATTGGTTTTACACCATGACTGTGGTCACATCATCTGTCTTCCGCATAGTACAATTCCCCCATCAAGGCCAAATTGTTACTTTCGACCAACTGGATTTCTGCACACCTGACACCGCTACTCACCCAGGCAATAGCGTTCCATTACTTGGACAATATTCACATCAGTATGAGAGCATGGGGTTCGGCCTCATTAAGGACTCATCCCTTATGGGAGTTTTTTCTACTTCGGATCCCCCAAATCATGTTGCCATGGTGAACATGATCTCCTCATGGATTTCATCTATCCCCAACTCCACTGATTCATGGCTTGTACCTGACGAAGCCACCACACATCTAATTGGAGACACTATGCCTCTGTCACCCGTCGAACTCACATACGACGCTATCCAGTTAGCACCAGAGGACCACTTAGCTGTGGCCTCCACCTCCTGTTCTCTACAACGGACATCATCCGACCCCCTACTACAGACTTTTCATTCTCACGAGTCCAATATGGAAATCATGAGTGTAGATGATCCTTCGTGGAAAGAACTCCATCATCATTCATATTTCCTTCCCTTCTTGGATACTGTGGAGAACAACATTAGCACCATCTTTACACCAGATGTCTAGTCTGGCTCTCATTCCTTGATACTCACGTGTCAAACGGACTCCGAAGGAAACTTAGCCAACATTGAGCCTACCACTTCGATTGACATTTCGGTTACTTCTGGTGTAGTGGAACACATTCAGTTAGGCCAGAAGTGTTCCCCAGAAGAAGTCATTGCTTATACGGCCTTATTCAAGTGATTCTGAGACATGTTCATTTGGACCTACAAGGAGAGATGCCTGGGATAGACCCCACCATTGTTTTACACGAAATCAAAATCTATCCCAATGTCAAAGCTGTCCACCAAAAGTTGCGACTGGTACACCCTCGGAAGACTGTGGCAATCAAGGAAGAGATTGAGAAACTTTTGAAGGTCGGATTCATCTACCCTGTCCCATTGACAGAATGGGTCTCAAATGTTGTCCTTGTTACTAAAAAATAGGGTACCACTTGTGTCTGTGTCGATTCTCGAGACCTCAACAAGGCTTGTCCTAAGCACAACTACCCGACTCCCTTTATTGACCAGATTACCGACAATTGTGTCGGAAGTGTTATTTTTTCATTTATGGATGGCTTTTCTGGATACAACCAGATTGAGATCCACCCCACCGACCAACACAAAATTGCATTCATCTTCCCTTGGGGAATGTTTGCGTACCGTAAACTTCCATTTGGCCTTAAAAATGCTGGTGCCACATTTCAGTGGGCCATGTTGTATGCCTTCCATGATGTGAAGGAATTTGTGGAACACTACTTGGATGACCTCCCTGCCCACTCAATCCAGCACGAGTTCCACATAGATCATCTAACGGCTGTTTGCCTCAGATGTAGATAGTACAATATCCATCTAAACCCTCACAAGTGTATTTTCTGTGTCGATTCTTGACGCCTCTTAGGATTTATCGTCTCGAAAGATGGGATACACATTGATCCCTTGAAGGTGGAAGCCATTGTCTCTCTCCCACCTCCAACTAATGTTACAGAACTTCAAATTCTACAAGGAAGAGCAACTTATTTAAGGCATTTTGTCTGTAATTTCACGCAAAAGACGCAGGGTTACATGAGATTGATGAAAAAAGACGTCCCATTCATTTGGGATAACCAAGCTCAACAATATTTTGAATGTTTGAAACATGCCATCACGCATGCCCCTGTGCTCCAACTGCCAAATTACTATTGAGATTACATTTTGTACCTTGCTGCTTCTGACACGACTATTGCCATGGTTTTGGTGTAGGAAGAACAGAACACCCAAGAACATGTGATATACTATGCCATTAAAGGTCTTATTGATGCTGAAACTCGATCTTCACATGTTGAGAAGCTCGCTCTCGTGGTGGTCATCGCCGTCCAGAAGTTCCAACATTACATTCTACTTCGCACCACCACCATCATCGTTGATTCGAACCCCATGTACCACATTTTGACACGTCAGGTGCTTGGAGGCAAGTATTTACGCTGGATCATTATACTGTAGGAATTCGATCTCCTTTTCGAGAAGGCTAAGTCTAAAAATTCGTTGGTGTTTGCTGAGCTCATCTGCGACCTTCCCTGTGCTGATGTAGATTCTGAGCCCAATGACTCTTTTCCGGATGAGTCATTGTTTCTTATCAGTACATCTAATCCGTGGTATGGAGATATCACTTTATATATTCAGACCCAACGTTTCATCCCTCAATTGTCTTGTGACGACCGTCGTCGAATATGCCACCATGTGAAGTATTATCTAATTATCAGTGATACTTTGTACCGCCATGGAATCGATTCTATTCTTCGACGTTGTTTGATTCATGGTGAGGCTAAACACATCCTAAATGACTGTCATGCTAGGGCTTGTGGTGGTCATCTCTCTAGGATGGCTACAACCCAAAAGATTCTTCGCGCGAGATATTATTGGCCGTCTATCTTTAAATATTGTATCGAGGACATACAAAAATGTCCTCCATCTCAACATTTTCATATGAAAAAATGCACCCATCCCGCCCCGTTACACCCGGTTATTGTCGTTGGCCCCTTTGCTAAATGGGGCATTGAATTCATGCATTGTAATCCTACCTCAGACGGGGGGCATAGTTACATCATCGTAGTTGTGGACTACTTTACAAAGTGGGTCAAGGCAATGCCTACATACACGAACGACGGCAAGACCTCCACACTCTTCATGTTTAATCATGTCATAGTGCGGTTTGGAGTTCCTCAGTTTATAGTTACTGATCATGGTTCTCACTTTCAGAACCACATGGTTGAGGAATTGAGCAATAGATTGGGTTTTCACCACAAAATCTCAACACCTTGCTACCCACAGTCCAACGGATAGGTTGAGGCCATTAATAAGGTTTTGAAAAGTATGGTCCAACGTATGGTGGGTACACACAAGTCCAATTGGCACAATATTCTCTTTTCAACATTATGGGCCTACCGAAATTCCGTCAAAACTACCATTGGATTTACTCCCTTCCAACAAGTGTATGTATTGGAAGTTGTCCTTCCTATTGAGTGAGAGATTCCGTCCCTCAAGCTCTCCATTGAACTTCTCCCCGACACTACTGCCGAGGAAGAATGCTTCCTCTACATAACTAACATCGACGAGACTCGCCGTGATGCCGCTCTTTCCAACGAGACTCATAAGAAACGCATGAAAGCACAGTACGACAAGTCGGTAGAACCTCGTGTCTATAGCAAAGGAGATTTGGTCCTCACATATGACCAAAAACATGATAAGATGGGGGAAGGGAAGTTTGATTCCATGTGGCATGAACCTTACATAGTGAAACACTTCTTAGAGAAGGGAGCTTACGAGCTTGAAGACTATGATGGGATATCTTTGGGTGAGTCCCGCAACAGGCTCTACCTGAAGAGGTACTATGCCTGAGTCTTTCATGCATAAGTACTTTTGTATATACTGTACATGGCGTGTGTGTGTTTTTGTGTGGTGTGACGCTTTGATTTTTGCGTGTTTAGGTCTTGTTTTGTTTCTTATACCATGTTCTATCTGCGTGTGCAGATGGAAACTTGCTACGGATTCGCGGTAGGTGCCAGCCGGCATACCCGCAACCTTGCTTCGGCAGCCTAGGTACTCTATTCACCTACTAGTGAGCTTATCAACTCAAGAGGAATGTGTCTAGGTTTCGTGACCAACAATGCTACGAAATATCAAGCAATCATTGGAACCCTAACCGACGCTATTTCTTTGGATATGGACCACGTTGTCATCCACTTGGATTCTCAACGAGTGGTCTCTGATCTTAACTGAGTCTACACCATCCGCGATCCTACCTTAATCCGTCTCTATAGACAAGTCCATCTTCTGGAAAGGTCCTTTGAGTCCATTCAGTACCTAGACATTCCACGAGACGTGAACACAATTTCCAACTCCATGGCCAACTTCATCTTAGATTGGTACATTGCACACACATAAGCATATTCATGAACTGTCAAAAGTAGACATAACATGTAAATAACTCATTTTATAAGCAAACACATAAACAAGATCACATCATTCATCCATTTAAAACACATAATGTATAAAGCTGCCAAAATATATGTACATATATATCATCATAAAAGGTAGTGCTGGTACAAAATCTGAAGCACGACGGCTTTCAATGAGTCTATACAAAATATGAAGCCTCATATCTTTCAGTAGTACAAAATATGAGGCTTCTAAGCTCTCAGTACATACATAATAACAACATAAGGCCTAACGCCTGGCCCATGCACCCCTAGGTCTCGCAGATCTAGCCTATTGAGTATGGAAGCAGTCAACTACCCTCGCTAACTTGCAGAGCAGCACATTGAAGTGTACGGACGCCCCCACCGCATACCTCTGCATAGGCCGCGGTAACGCGTCCACTATCGGCTCAGGAACATCTACTGTCAACCTAGTCAGGTTCTCGTAGACATCCTCCATCTCCACAATGGAACCATGCACGGCTGGAGCCATGGCTTCTCCCTCTCCTCTCCTCGCAAGAAGAGGAACTCCTACTGGTCGCATGGGGCCCACATATGCACACACATGTTAATAATCTATCAGCGCTATAACAAAAAAATCATAAATACACAAAACTAAAAAGTACAAGGGTCATTGTTCTTACCGATGTCTCCCCACTCTGCTCCCTCGACAGTGCTAACTCCGGGTCCTCCCTGTAATCCGTACCACTATACGGGTAGTCCTCTACCATGAGCAGCTGGCCTTCCAACCAGGTGAAGAACTCAGGACCGTACCCGATGATAGGACCCCCACCATGGCGGGCCATCACCTCTGTCCATCTGGCCATGTGAGGATCCTTAAGATCCCTGTCATCTAAAGGCACTTGTGGGCGCAAGAGGGGAACCCGCTCCAATAGAAATGAGATCACTATCGATTCATATCCGAACTGCTTGATCTCTCCACGCCGACACTTGGTCAGCTGAGCTCGAATGTTAACGAGGAGTCCCTCGCACCAGTTGAATATCTTCGGAGACATACAGTCCTCTGCATACATCATCTAGGACCTAGTATCTAGATGGGGCACTTGGCTCCCTACTATCCTCGTTATGGTAAAAAGAATAGCTCGCATTGGACGTTATCGCACCTCTTTGATAGGAATATTCCCACTAGATGCATGAGTATGTGGGATGCAGTGTTGAACTATAAAGTCGTCTACTGTTCGATCACTTCCCCGTGATCCGGTAAGAGCCACATTGTCCCCCCTCCAGGACAATCTAGTCAAGAAGTAGATGTCCTAGACATCTATAGTCAAAGTGTGCTCTATGATTACAAAGTCTAGCTGCGTGGCATCCCAACAACTGACCATATGTTCTAGCAGTGGTACTTGGGCCCTCATGCCCTGAATATTGAAGAACTTCAATAGCCCGCAGTTCCACAATGCCTCTACACATAATGGGTCATTCAATGCTTGCACATCATTTACCTTGTTTTTTCACTCGCGCCACTCTAGGACCATGTTGGCTGCTGCTAACCTGCCAATAAGAGCATTTTTATACCATTAGAACTCACTCAAGCATTTAAAACTTTTTCTTTTGGCTTGGTTTTGGTTTGAACATGGGTGTTTCCGCCATTGCACCTCGTCCTTGTGGACAGGGCGACATCGTCGCAACCCAGCTTTGCGGGACTTGCGATGACCCGGGTTCATCACAATTCCCGTAAGGGAGACCTGCGACGACCCGAGGGAGCACAAGGTCCCCACAAACCAACTCCAAAACCCTAAAAAATGAACTAAAAATGAAATTCTAAACCACTAGAAATATGCTAGATGAGATTTAGGGTTACCTGCTTCGAACGGCTCGTGAAATGGTTGCTCGCAGCTCCGGCAATCGACAAGTGAATTTCTACTCCAAAATGGCACTTCTTCTCCTCAATTTGGCAAATGAACAATGGTAACTATAATTGGCCATTTTTTCTATTTATAGACAAAAGGAATATTCTTTTTCAAATATTTGATGCTTTTTTAAGTCATTTGCTATTGTTTGGATCATTTTTATGGCATTTGAATACCCGGTAGAATTTTTGACCTAGTTTTCGAGTGTGTAGGAGTCGTTAGTGTTCTATTTTTGCGTCATTTTCACATTGAAGTAGTCATTTCAGGTATGAACAACCCCTTGAATGTTTTGTTGTTATTTTGTATCCATTGGATTGTAATTATGTAATGATGACAAGCTTACTCTTTGTTCTTTCTCGTGCTCTTAAAACCATGAGAATAAGTCACTGAGTTACGATTTATCACTTTTCCGGGCTCGTTAAACTCCTACGGAAAAGGAACCCCTTGGAGTCTCTCTTTAAGCTCTTTTCAGGCTCTCGAAATACGAAAAGATTGCCAAGCGAACTTGTCGCGTTCACGCTTGTTAAAGAATTTGAATGGTCGTCTCCTTGGTGAAATTTTACCCCTTTTTTGGACCAAGGGGCACTAACGAAAAAGGTATACTCCAGCCAATCATGACTGGAAGAGTCCTCTCCTGTGTTGTTTTACCATTTTTCGGGCGATGAGACTAACTTTACGAAAAAGGACCGTTGGAGTCTTCTTTATTTCTTTTCAGACTCTCTAAATATGAAATGACGACCGAGTTTTTCCTTCTATGGACTCGTTAAAAATCAACATTGAAGGGCCCGTCATGGGATGAACCCCTCCTATCTCAGGTTCGGACGTAATACCCCATTTTGACCCTTAGGATATATTAGCATTTAATGTAAATAATGTGTACATGTGATGTATGTTTTCCTAGCGTGGAGCTCAAGGCCAAGGCCCCGCTAGTGAAAGCCCGAATTTGATTTAAAAAGGCAAGCATTGATATTTGATGCCCATGTGCTCTTAAGCCATGGAAATTGTAATAGGATGTAAATAAACATCATGCAATAAAATACCAAAACTGGCTATGGGAGCAACGAATGAGAAGGGGCCATGTGTATCCACTAGGGAGTGGTGAGGGGGTTGAGGGATTGAACCATAGGCTGCCATATGTCACCTTGAGAACCCATTTGACTTTTCTTGATGACATTTAATTATGTTGTAAGGAAGTGGTTGAGGATTCAGTCCATGGCTTCAATGGAGCATGGGAAGCCCAGAAATTCGTATGGTAGAGTATGGGCTCTGTTTTCTTGTACCACAAGCCACTCCAGCTCATGGGAGTTGCTTCTTCCTCATCCCCATTCCATTGTGGAAGTTACCAGCAGAGAGAAAAACCAGAAATTGCGACTTTGAAAGAACCCACATTTTGAAGAGCCAAAAACGCCCAGAGTTGGTATTGGACAATGAAATCCAAGGGGTGATCCATTGGTATGAACCTTGGGGCAAATTTGGGAGCAATAGCTACCCCAAAATCCATGGGAAAACCTAGTTTTAACTGCCCAGAAAATCAGTGACGGATTTGGAGTTATGTGTGACAGAGTTGTGAGAAATCCAAGAGTGGATGTATGAACAGAGGATGGGATTGTTGAGTCCAGCTTGAAGTGTATGTGGCTCTAGGATTGAGCTTAGTGGACTAGCATCCTCCTCCATCTCCTATTGCATGCTTGAAAAACCCAACTGTGTGTTGGCTTAGCATGGCTGTTTGAGTGAAACCCTGACTATGAGTGAGCCATCTAGTTCCTCTTTAGTGGATACACAGCCCAACTCGGGGGTGATATCTCAGCTGAAAGAATACAGGCTGGACAGAGATCTATGGTTGGGTGGAACGTTGCTCTCACGTAGCCAGTCGTTGGACATTTGTGTTGCAAGATAAGTATTCTTTGTGGATTAAATTATATACAATCTGTGTTCTGCAACGTGGTATTTGAATGATTATTCTGCATGTTAATGAAATCGATATGAAGTAGTATAAGAAGGGGATTGAATTCTCTGCCTGTTGATTGATTGAGATAAATATGCTGATGTGAATCTATGCTTATGTGTGTTGTTATGTTTATTTCCGCTGTGTTTTATTGAGTTTGCATCTGCACACAGAAGTTTTTAATTGTTATGAATTTATGAGTAAAAGTATTGGGGCTAAGTCTGCCAAAAGCCCCGTATGATGGGTAATGTTCTCTCCCCTGCGTTTGGAAGACGGGAGGGGACGTTACAGAGTGGTATAAGAGCTCTAGGTTCAACACTACGGTTGTTGGGCCCTTCACAGAGATATAAATCATTGTGTGTACACGCATTTTGTATTTGGAACTAAAATGCATTAAAGAAACCTTAAGATCACATGGCTTCTATTTGTTGGAATGGGAAATCATTTCCATGACTGTTTGAGGATTTTTGCAAGCTGCTTGCATTGATTGCATTCTATGAAATAGAGGAAGGAGCGAGAAAATTCATTTCAGGTTGAATGCTTGCTCTAATTTGTCCCCAATGTTGTGGCATTCAATTTTGTATTTGTCTGTTTGCCTCCATGGAAGAGAGAAAGGAGGAGCAACCTCTGCCATCGTATATTGTTTTTGTTGTTTTGATGTTTCATGCTTAACATGAAGAGGTGCAATTTCTTTTCTTGAAATACTGTTTTTGTTGCAAATATGATTTCTGTTTGTTAAATTCCTGAGTAAAAGCATGAACAGTCAGCTGTTACAGCCCCACATCTCAATGATGATTTTTACTTACAATGAACCCACATTGTGTGGTCGATTGACGATTTTCGGAAGTGAGGAAAGCCTGCAAATTATGCCCTTATACTCATGAGTTTCCTTTCCCATGCTTGTTGGCTGCTTGGAGATTAATTGTGAATCCATTGGTTGGATTGTTGAATGTGAAATGAAAAGAAAATCCCTTATTAGAGATGCAAGTTCTTGCCATTCTCTTATTGTTTTTATGCAAGTTTTTATGCAAGTTTGATCCATAGTAGTTCACCTCTGTAAGGGGACAAAAAGGCACATTCCATAAAATTTTCTAAATTGTTGTGAAAAGTTGCAGTTGCAGGCAAGAGACAGAATGGTTTTGATGTGGAATTGGGAAGTTGGGGGCGGAATTTTGATTTGAAAAAATGGCAGGATCATATTTCTCAGATGTAGCAGAGGATCACATCATTGCATAGATCTCTCCAAGATCTTTCCAATGGTACCAAACTTGCCTTATTTGGTTAAGGGACGAGGGAGATATGACCCCCGCAAGCGCGCAGATTGCGTGCGGGTTGCGCACAAATTTGCGTGCGGATTGCGTGCAGATTACGTGTGGGTTGCGAGCGGATTGCGCTCATAGATTGCGCGTAGATTGCGTGTGGGGTTGCGCGCGGATTGTGTGCAGGTCGCGCATAAGATTGCGTGCGGGTTGCACATGGATTGCGCGCATGTCGCGCATAGATTGCGCGCAGATTGCGTGCAGATTGCGCACAGGTCGCACACAGATTACGCGCGGATTGCGTGCGGATTGCACGCGGATTGCGCATAGGTTGCACACGGATTGAGTGCAGGTTGCGCACGGATAGTGCGCGGGATTGCGCGCAGGTTGCGCACAGGTTATGCGCAGGTGGCGCACAGGTGAAGCACGGGTTGCAAAGGGAGTTAAAAAGGAAAAGTAGTTAAACCCAGAATTTTATAAAAGATGAATGGTGCATCAAAATTGAGATCCGCGAATTGCTGAGTGTTCCTTGTTATATGGACTAACTTCGTCCGATGTAAAAGTTTTTGTGATTCCTCATAGATTTTCTTCCATGGGTGGCTAAAGTTGGCATTCTGGACCAAAATGCAACTGTGTAAGATGTGCAGAATTGGAGTGAAGGTTGTCATTTTTGAAGAGATGCAGTTCCCGCACCCGATGTCGGAATGGAGCATGAAGACAGGGCATTGGAAAGCTTGTCCAGCAGGGAACAATGATGCATGACCAGAGTTTGAATGAGGTTTACATATATCATAGATATTTAGTGCAGAAGAGTGCCAGTGACTGTTTTGACAAACAAATTTTGTTGTCAATATGGGCAATTTCTACAATTGCATGATATGGAAGAGGAATTCCATGTTACAATGAGGGATCGAAAAGGGAAGAATTTCTTAAACCCCTATTTTTTATCATACTTATTAATTATGAAATTGTCATATGGCATAAAGATGTTAAAAATGTAAGGGATTACATAGATGTATATGCACTAGATGGCATCTTAACAAACATTGCATAGTGCATATGTAAATGCTTGTTCATAAATGGGATATTGCATATTGGTAGAATAATGTAGTCTGCATATGCAATGAACCACTAATGGAGAATATTGTGGTTGATAATCACTATTGATGTTGGTATTGGTTGTAGGACCAAAGATAACAAAGAGCATGGCTAAATGTGCTGAGGATGTTGTTGCATGAAGCCAACAACCTTATGTAGAAAGGATGGTGCAACAAATCTATGATCATAAAGTTGGAAAAAGGACTGAGTAGCCTTGGTAAGAGGCCAACTGATCAGGTAACATCAGGCGATGTTTATGGTAACCATGCAGGTAATGATTATTGGTGCCAAATTGCATGAATGTTGAAAGAGGATTTGGTAAGATCTCTTCAACTATGTTTGAGCTATGTTGAGTTAGTTTGCATGTGATATTGAATACCGATTGGGACTGTTAACCTACCAAGCTTGGTGAGGTGTGGGTAAGTGAAGGAAATGATCCTTACACCCTATGACTATTCAGAAATCTCAATGCATTCATATGAATTTATATCATGTCAGGTGTATGTTGGTTATGTGCTTAATAACCAAAGCAAGTGAAGACTGGTGGTCCTGATTATGGTAATGCAAGTTATATGAGATAGTCATGTTTCGATCATAATATGCTTGAATGCATAGTACTCATGAAACAATGCAAGGTGGCATTGAGTGGATGTGCATTAAGAGATTTTATAAATCTTGTAATTAAGCATTGAGAGAATGCATATGAAAAACTTGAGTAAATGTTGTGAATATGCATGCATGTGGGTACCTACACCTGAGGAGATGTATTGTGTGCATACATGATTGTGATATATGTATATGTCTCATTATAATTGAGCAATAGATTAGATGATGAACTAATGATAATTCTGAGATCATTTCATGAGCTGCTATGAATGCAGGGGAAAAAATTGCATGAAGGTAGTCATGATTGACATACTTCCAGAGTGCTCTGTTGGAATGGTAGAGTTGTATAAATGATATGGCTACGAATTAATGAGCATTTAAAAGATTTAAGTTAATTGCATAAATGATGTGACTGTACCTTGCAATTTTAGTATGATAATGATTTACGTGAAATAAATGAGTTTGGTGATATGGATATGTTAACAGCTAGAAGTGTTTGAATTATGGAATGTTATAATTCTGGAAATGCTTCAGTGATTGTTGCAGCAATGAAATATTATATGCATGGGGACTCACAACATGTTTGACTGATTGAAAGTTTCAGACTCCAGGTAGAAATGTCTTGCGTATAGAAATGGGGATAAGACCATAGTAAAGACTGAACTCTACCATGTGCAAAGGCCAAAGGTTATGAGAAGGTTCTCATGGTTGTGGAATTTAATTTTATACATGAAACAGATCTGAAAATGTTCTGATTTAAGTTTATGAGAATAATATCATGGTTGCAAGTCTAATTCTATAGGGAGCAGATTTGCAAATTCGATTTAGAGCTTATGAGAAGGAATCTCATGATTGAGAGCTCTAAGTTCTGTTAGTAAGAACAGTTGTAAATCTCAGATTTATAAATGTTTCGGATTTGAAATTTTGCTAATAATTGCTAATGACTGTTTGGCTTATATGAAAATGTGTCAGGAGGACATGCTGTAAGTGGATGCTCATGTATGGAAGCGGGCATAAGACCATAACGGGCAAAGTGGTGTCACTTACAGGAGCCAAACAATATGAAGATAGCCTCATGGATAAGAAAACCAATTTCTGTAGTAGACAGAGTTGCAGATTCATACTGAATTTAATTATTAGTGCCATGGATTGGTTATGGAACAATCGGATTTGAATTGTATTGTTAAATGTTGCTAAATATTTGGCTGTTCAATAAGTGTGCTAGGAAGACACATTGCAGTAAGACCATGAGAGTGGGCCTGCAGAAGCCAAACTTCATGGGAAGGGATTCCATGATTTGAAAATGAGTTTCAGGTGAAACGCCATAAGACATTATTAATGTCTCATCTGCACTACATGATTGGTAAACAATATGAGTGGGATGGTGAAGATTATGTCAGTAAGACGTATGAAGGTTATGTAACATCAAAAGGAATTGGGATGGCAAACCGAGGGGCTGTCAACTCAGAGAAGGAGCCTCCATTCCTCATTAAAGAAGAGAAATAACATCTGAAAAATGTATAAGTGTTTCACAAACCCTAAATGATATATATATACATACATGCATGTCTAATTATTAGAGTTAATATGCAGAGCATGTTTTGATTTTTTTTCCATTATGGCAGACTGCTTGAAGTATGATTAGGACCTTCATAGTTCACATCAGTAAGGAGTGCACACCTTTCTGGTGTTGAGTTATGATAAGGATGCCAATATTGACTACGCCTTAAGGGGAATGGACGCATTCCTGGTGTTTCAAGGTTGGATAGTGAATGTTATGACATATGTTTACCGTTCTAGAGTAGCAATACTAATGAGCTTGCTATCCATTTTGCGTTGACAGATTATACATATGAAGTTCAGTGCTGCACATTAAAGAGAAAAGTGAAGAAAATAATACTCAAGAGGACTGTATGAGCAGTGGTAACCCTTGTGTAGGGTGAGTGGGTATCATGGGGCCATGATAGCCTGCAGTTAAGAAAGTCACCTAAATAATTCCTAAATGGAACCGCCGGCTTACACAAGAGAAGAAGTGCCACCCTTGTGTGGGTGAAGAATTGTTATGCGCATTGAGGGATTGTGATACATGTGAAAGGATGATGCAAGCCTAAGGCAGAGTAGTGGAGCCTTGACCTATAATGGTCGGTGGCGCAGTTACCTTCCATTGGCTGATGACCCAGACGTATGTGCTGGCTCGGCAATGGAGAGGGCCAACCAGGTATGGGACTGGTTGGGCACCACCAAATGCTTGGTAAACCTAGTCGGCGTGAAGGTGTACTGGTAGGGCATTAATTATTTGATGATTTGGAGCAGCCTGCGTGCTGGCCAAACATCCCAGTCCGCAGGAGGATCCCAAGGCTTACAAAGTAAAAGCAGGGCCATGTGGACCAGAGAGGAAATGCACAATACAGATAAGTATTCAATTTCATTCATTTCTTATTTGGAATAATTAAGGTTTCAAGCATAAATATTGTAACAGTGAGCCGATGCATTATTGTTTCTTTGTTGGAAACCTCGGTCAATGCAGGAAGCAAGGACCCTGAAAGAACTAGAAGCTGCTTGGTAAATCCGAAAAGTGGCTAGTTGAGCAAGATTATTTGATGTTGTGGAGCAGCCTGCGTGCTAGCCAAACATGCAAGATTATTGATGATTTGGAGCAGCCTGCGTGCTGGCCAAACATGCAAGATTATTGAGGATTTGGAGCAGCTTGTGTGTTGTCCAACCATACAAGACTATTTGATGTTGAGGGGCATCTTGCGCAGTGGGTAAACATCCAAATCCATAGGTGTTTCCAAGGCTTATAAAGCAAAGAAGGACCCTATGGAATAAAGTGAAGACATCCAATGCAGATAAGTATTTGGTTATCTTGTAATTTCTTGCTTATGAATATACATGTGTATATGATTTGGTTATGATTTCCTATGAAAATAAACTAAACATGTGAATTAATTCAATGTTTGAGTGTAGGTATTGCTGGAAAGCAATGACTATGAAAGCATCTTAAGGATGCATGTGGACATGTAACCGTCCTAAAGAGCTCAGCATGAGCAGTAATGGAAAGATGGGGCTAGTGGGACTGTGTGAGTCCTAGCAGTCAAGAGTTGTAGATAAACCATGTGGAGGGACTCCATGGTTGAGAGGTCTGAAATAGACCATAGACATTAAGTGTCATATCCAAGAAGGGCAGGTCAAGCATTCACGTGGAAGTGAAAGAGGACAGGAGCATGAAAACCACAGTGGTGGTGTGGGTTCCAAAATGGAACAAGACTAAGAGAAGAAACTCTTACTGCTATCTCTTTCCTTTTTATTGATGCATTTATAAACACAGAAAAATTGTTGAATGCATGTATGGCTAAAAGTAGAGTGTGTTTATTTGCTTGAAATAAATTGTGAATACTGAAGTAGTTAATTTAACGTGAATGGATGAACATGAAAGAATTCATGTGTATGCTGGAAAAGCATGGAAAGTGTGAAAGTCTCATGAATAGAGCATGGGACCCTCCATGTCAATTGGGGAAAAACCATTGACTGATTTTTTTTTTATGTTTGGGTTATGCTTGGCCTAACGAGAATTGTAGTGATGAATTTCACAGGTGAAAATTAAATCAATTGGTTGCAGTTGTTATGAGCAAGTGTTGCTTGTGAGCCAAGTGAGAACCAGCTGTGCACAATGACCATGGCAGCAAACCATAGGCTATTAGAATTGACTGGAAGTCTTCTTCAAAACAATTGCCAAGACCCAAGAAAATCTTGGAGAGATGCTGAAGATACAAAAGCAGCAAAACGAGATGAACCACAAGGTCTTGCAGGACTCTATTCGTCTGCAGAAAGAGGTAAAAAGCATTATGAAAGCAATCAGCAAGGGAAAGAAAAGTGGATCAATGAAGAAGCATTCATCCAATCGTCCGATTAAGAGACGCTCCAGGTGGGAAGAATCAAAGGGAATTGAGCAGGTAAAGATGAAGCAACCAGTGAAGTGTTGGAAATGTGGAGGGGATCATTGCCTCCACAACTGCCCAACAAGAGAACCTCAAGAGGGTAGCAGCCATAAAGTTTTCAGACTTATGGATGAGCTGGAAGATCCGAATCAACAGGAGCAGCTCATGAAAATCAAAGGACTTGGGCCTGAAAGTTCAAAGTAAAGGACAGAATGCAGGGCAGACCTGCAAATTTTTTTTTTTGAAGTTTTGGACATGTGTAAATTGTATATGTATGCCTAAGTCTTGGAACACCGAGGACGGTGTTATTCTAAGGGGGAGGGGATTGTAATACCCCATTTTGACCCTTAGGATATATTAGCATTTAATGTAAATAATGTGTACATGTGATGTATGTTTTCCTAACGTGGAGCTCAAGGCCAAGGCCCCGCTAGTGAAAGCCCGAATTTGATTTAAAAAGGCAAGCATTGATATTTGATGCCCATGTGCTCTTAAGCCATAGAAATTGTAATAGGATGTAAATAAACATCATGCAATAAAATACCAAAACTGGCTATGGGAGCAACGAATGAGAAGGGGCCATGTGTATCCACTAGGGAGTGGTGAGGGGGGTTGAAGGATTGAACCATAGGTTGCCATATGTCACCTTGAGAAACCCATTTGACTTTCCTTGATGACATTTAATTATGTTGTAAGGAAGTGGTTGAGGATTCAGTCCATGGCTTCAATGGAGCATGGGCAGCCCATAAATTCATATGGCAGAGTATGGGCTCTGTTTTCTTGTACCACAAGCCACTCCACCTCATGGGAGTTGCTTCTTCTTCATCCCCATTCCATTGTAGAAGTTACCAGCACCATTTTCCATCCAAAAATGAATTGCCATCAGAGAGAAAAACCAGAAATCGCGACTTTGAAAGAACCCACGTTTTGAAGAGCCAAAAACGCCCAGAGTTGGTATTGGACAGTGAAATCCAATGGGGGATCCATTGGTATGAACCTTGGGGCGAATTTGGGAGCAATAGCTACCCCAAAATCCATGGGAAAACCCAGTTTTAACTGCCCAGAAAATCAGTGACGGATTTGGAGTTATGTGTGACAGAGTTGTGAGAAATCCAAGAGTGGATGTATGAACAGAGGATGGGATTGATGAGTCCAGCTTGAAGTGTATGTGGCTCTGGGATTGAGCTTAGTGGACTAGCATCCTCCTCCATCTCCTATTCTATACTTGAAAAACCCAATTGTGTGTTGGCTTAGCATGGCTGTTTGAGTGAAACCCTGACTGTGAGTGAGCCATCTAGTTCCTCTTTAGTGGATACACAGCCCAGCTCAGGGGTGATCTCTTAGCTAAAAGAATACAGGCTGGATAGAGATCTATGGTTGGGTGGAACGTTGCTCTCACGCAGCCAGTCGTTGGACATTTGCGTTGCAAGATAAGTATTCTTTGTGGATTAAATTATATACAATCTGTGTTCTGCAACGTGGTATTTGAATGATTATTCTGCATGTTAATGAAATCGATATGAAGTAGCATAAGAAGGGGATTGAATTCTCTGCCTGTTGATTGCTTGAGATAAATATCCTGATGTGAATCTATGCTTATGTGTGTTGTTATGTTTATTTCCGCTGTGTTTTATTGAGTTTGCATCTGCACACAGAAGTTTTTAATTGTTATGAATTTATGAGTAAAAATATTGGGGCTAAGTCTGCCAAAAGCCCCGTATGATGGGTAATGTTCTCTCCCCTGCGTTTGGAAGACGGGAGGGGACGTTACATCAGAAAACATTTGGGATTGGACTCATCTATGAGATGAGCTATACCGAGCATTTGGTTACCCTCATCAAGCTCGTAAACAACACATGAGGCACACATCATTCATGATGGGGGAAAAAGGAAAGCTCTTATGTTACATACCTTTATTAGTGGCAGTACCTAGTCGTTTCTTGAACATGGAGCTCATTTGCATAAGCATACAGTACTTGGGTCATCCATTTGTCCTTGAGTCTCACCTACTTCATGAGTCTAGTCACTCCTTTTAGTCATTCAAAGAACGATTCCATCATTAGTTGCATTAGAATTTGGTGGCGTACTCGTCATGTCAATACTGCCAAGTCATGCCATGCCCATTTTCAAGAATGCATCCACCATTTCATTATCTGCAGTTAGCACACCTTCTGCCATGTCGGTCTACTCTGAGTCAGTCTTCCATGTTACTGTATCATCTGATCTTCTCTACACATCCTTTGTCGTGTTTCGTGTTGGTGATGGGGGATTCATCATGGCCCTCCTTCGACAGATTCATCCTTGACGACTTCAACACATCATCCGAGGATTGAATCTAGAAACCAACAAAGTACCTTGTCCCTGCATGCCTCAATGGTAAGTTACCTTGCTTTCAACATGAGTTTACATCATTGACTCTTGATTGAAAGATTTCATCTTGCATTCGACTTCAACTCATTTATTCACGGTTGATGATATGTACTGTGATACCTTGGGAATCATTGACATTAATGGTGATCTCCCTCGCGTTTGTTAATGGTATACATCAATGAATGGTAATCAAGTGGTTTCTACCATGTTCGATGTCAAGACATTTGTAATCACATGGATAGATTCGTATCATTGCGGGTTCGACTTGAAGACCCTGGGGAGTCATGTTTTACCCAGGTTGCGATGGAGATTGTTTTGAGTCGTGGTTTTGTTATCATCTCATCATGGATCTACGCTTGTGTCTAGTAGCCATGATTGTGTTCAGTCGGTCATTACTATCATGGATCTGCAATGTATTGGTCGGAAGCCATGTTATACTTCATATGAGACTGTGTACTTAGAGTCAGTTGTACTGCAGTAGCATCATTTGTCCGACAAGCCATTGCCATTCCTTCTGTCAAAGCATTTCACCTATCCAATTTCAAACAGCTTCATGCTTTGGGGGGCATTCTGTTACACCTAAATCTTACCATCAAGAGACTCAGTGTGAACATCCCTAAAGTTTCCTTGATTAAGTTATTAACCTAGAAGAGATGTAAACCCATTTATACTAGGTTTAGAGAGGTCGTCGCAGGTTTTTCTCATGCAACCTGCGACGTCGCAGGTTGGCCTCTTGCAGCCTACGACGATGTCATTTAATGGACAAAAATAGCTTCTTCGAGCCCATTCTCGAAACTAGATAACATGGATCCCTATCCATGACCTTTGGGAGAGATGACATTGGGTTCCTAACCTCTTGGAAGGATCCCCTATCTCTCTCCTACCATATCTCAACCTACCCTATCCACTCAGTCCTATATAAGTGAAGCTCACTCCCATTCCAAAGGGAGGAAGTCTATAGTGTCTACATGCTGGTGAAATTACCTTAGGAGAGGTCTCTGCTCATCTATTGGGAGACTCACACTTTCTTGGGAGGATTTGGCATTGGTTTGATCGGATGAGAATTGCTACGTCAAGTCAATGGTTGTAATCTTTTCATCATATGTACTTCCCTTTCAATACAGTAATATAAGTGCTTTCCACCAAAATCTCATTATGTTAATGATATCTTGTGTAGTTCTCCTGCTTGACTGCTTACTTAGATCTATTATTGTGTAGATACATTTTACTTGTTTTGTTGTCTTGTTATCTTGACAATTTTTGCAGCTCAGATCTTAAGATTGTCAAGCTTGGAGCAGCGTTCAAGAAGAAAAGGATCAGCGACTCATAAGGTAAACGTATCTAGTTCCTTGATCTCTAATTAGATCTAGGAGAGTGATTTATATTCTGTTCTATTTTTTCTAGACTCGCGTTGAGCTAGGGATATTAGGCCTTGAGTCCACTCTTGGTAGATTGTCTGTCAAACAAAGGGATCTATATGACATAGTGAACATGTTTCATTTTGAAACTCAGATCTGGTTCTTCTTGGATCTTGTGGATCTCCAACGGGATCACCAGCAGATTCAATGGTATTGGAATCCCATCTTGGAAGTGGAGGTGGATATTTTGGTGTTGGATCTTCAAGTTCTTGTGGATATGGATCTAGATTTCACTCATCTTCACTTTCTAAGTCAAAATATGAGCTTTCATGAGAGGATGATTCACTATCTTGTTCAACAAGTTGTGGTGCATTAGTTGGTAAGTTGTCTGCTTCAACATGGTGGGAATCATGCAATGGCCCTTCTTCAAACTGGACACTTCTTGCAAGGAACGTTTGCATGGTAGATAGATCCAACATTTTGTAGGCTTTTGCATTTTTTGCATAACCAACCAGTATGGACTCTTTGCTTTGAGGCTCTAAGGCTCTCCTCTTCTTTGAAGGAATCATTTCCCAAGATTTGAAACCAAAGACTCTTAGATGAGACACATCTGGTTTGTATCCCATCCATGCTTCGAAATGAGTTTTTCCTTTTAGGCCTTTGTGTGGAACTCTGTTCTAGAGGTATGCAGCATAGTTGACAGCTTCATCCCAAAGTCTAGGAGCCAATGCTTTAGACTCAAGCATGCATGTATCCATCTATTTCAAAGTTCTGTTCTTTCTCTCTGCTACATCATTTTGTTGTGGTGTGTAAGGAACAATGTGTTGCATTTCAATACCTTCATCTGCACAAAATAATTGAAACTCATTATTCACATATTCTCCTCCATTGTTAGTACGAAGGACCTTGATCTTCTTATCAATGAATTTTTCTACATAAGCTTTAAAAAATTTGAATTATTCAAAGACTTATGATTTCAACTTTAGAAAATATACCCAACTGAATCTTGAATAATCATCTATGAATGTTAAGATGTATCTTGAATTATTCAAATATAGGTGAGGAAGATGTCTTGATATGTCACTGTGAATAATCTCAAAAGGAGAAGAGGCTCTCTTTTCCTTTCCTTTTTCAAACTTGTTCTCTAGATGCTTACCAATCAAGAAACCTTGACAGGTTCCCTTAGCAAATTTGTTGTTTGAAAGCCCTTCAAACCATTTTTTGATTGTGTAGTTCTTGCAAATATTTGTAGTTGAGGTGCCCAAACCTCTCATGCCAAAGTCTGCTCACTTCATTTGCATGAGTAAGAAGTGCACTTTGTTTTGAGTAAGGCAAGAAATGAGAGAACTCATAGAGTTTGGCTTTAGAGAACCGCATATATATAAAACTACATAAATGAGATAAATTAAAACCATAAGCATTGCATTACACGCTTGGTCCGACATTTCCAGTCTAAAAAAGAGTTTGCACCTTTAAGAGTTTTGATCCCTCTCGACACTTGGTAGATCCTCTTTAAGATGGATCTATGCTGGTTACCTTTTAGTTAGGTAAACATGGGGATTAGTATGTGGTATGAGTGCCACTTCAAAAGCTTTAATGTGCAATCAATGTCTTATAGACTGCATACTTACGCCTCATTTGTAGATTGTTAAAGACTTTATTTACTTATCCATGTTAAGTTCTTCTACCTATAGTGCCGTACATAGCTGCTACCGAGGGAGATCTATGCATAACTACTAGTTGGAAATGGTAGCTTGTCTAGGAAATTGCTTTCAACCTATCAACTGCTAATAAAAAGCTTTTTTTTTTGGCATAAAACCTACATGGGGATTAATTTCCAGCAAAATAAGGCAGACATTATTATCTTATTAGCACCCGTGAAGCGATAATGGAGGACGGAGGCTAAAGCCTGTTAACTCTAAAAAATAGCTTTAGCTTACTTAGAAAGCTTTTCATGCTGTCCTTGTATATACATTCTTTATTTTCTTACTTACAACTTACCAGTGTTTTGGGCAATGTTGAATTGGCTTAACGAAACAATTCAGCAAGGCCAGAGTGTAAGAGTTTGAGTCCGACTTGAACGCAAACCACGGCCCGGACACTTGTATTTCCAGGGGTTTTCCACATTCCTCGCAATTTGGCCGGTTTTCTGCTGTTCGACGGTCTTCCATTTAGGTTTCTTTGGTTCGGCGCTGGACTGATACTACTCCTGTGAATGTTGGAATGGGAATGGTAAGACTATAATTTTATGGTGCACGGCATAGGTTAATCGTATGCATGGGATTGCTAGCCTTGACGTTGAGTTTTATTAGGGTATAATGTAAGATGAGTTAGTTTTTTGGTGGCGTTCACTTTTTCCTGACTTTTCTACTACTTTATTATCTTCTTTCTATATTTATGCTCTCTAATTATGTGGAGGAATGATGCTTCTTAGTAAGACAAATCACGGTTCATAAATGTGGTTATCAACAATATTTTTTTTTGTTGCAAATGCTTTGATAGTGAGCTTGACTATGATCATCATGATAAGGTGCACTTTTGGCTTCTAATCATACTTGTAATTTAGGACCAATGCACTAATGATGTAGTGACTCAAAGACTTCCCCGCAACTTTAAGTAAATGCAACGTACAACAAATATAACAACTAAATTGAATGTGCTTTCTTTGCAAACTAATTCCATGTCCATATGAATATCAACAATTATATTCAAAGCATAATTTAATGATGAGCATTATAAACTCTATAAAAATAGAATTGCAATCACATATATATTATCTTAAATCTACCATTAAAAATCTAATGTGGGTTTTCCTGAAGTCTGAATGGATAGTATAATAAATTAATCATCTATAGCATAATGAAACATTTTTTTTAACATAAGTGATTAGATCTTGTATTAATAAAATGTTGCATAGAAATACAAAAGTGGAGAGGTTGGTCATCCTTAATCAGTTTAGAAAATGTCCAAAATATTCAAAAACAACAACAAAAATATGACTTTTATCCTTCACATAAGATATCCTAATTTTCTTGCTCACATATACTCAACAAATGATACCTATAAATAGTTCTAATTTAGAAAACATTGAATTCAATTGGGATCAAAGGGGAACACATGCTTGATGTTGGCTTCCTCTTGTCCTTCTAGAGTTTGATTGATTTCAGCCAAGTTTAGTTCATCCATGTCTATATATATTGGCATTTGGTAGACACTATTATTCTTCAAGGTCTCTTGGAGTTGATCCCATAGTCATTATTACATTTGAGATTGAAGAACAAGAACCCTTACTAAGATTGGAAACCAAATTACAAAGCAAATTGAATTTTATTTCAAGAGCATGTATATGTCTCTGTTGTTGCAACAATCTCTCCATAACCACTACATAAGTATTGTTGGGTATGTCTTCATGTGCATGCACCTTGCTTGCACATAAAAAATCGGTGTGTTATTCCCAGCAAGTGCCTTCTCAAAATATTGTGGATGTCATGATTATCACATAGAGGTAATCTCCCAAGTTGGGATGTGTTGCTATCCATGACACTCGATAGCAAAAATAGGTTCAAAATTCCACAATGAGTCTATTTCCTAAGCAACAACCCCCCAAAAATGACCAAATGCAATTGAATATCAAGTATAGCAAGGATAAACTCTAGGGACCAAGTGTGCACAAAATCCCCAATACAAAGACTGAACAGAATAATAATCGAAATCCTAGGAAAAGAAGATGCATCATTTTGTTTGTCTTGTAAATAGAGCAAATAAATCTAAACTATTTGAAAAATCCCAGTTTAGAAAAATCCCCTTTGTAATATGACTACACACCTACTATATGTTGCCTTCAAGTTGCATATCAAAATGTCAGTCAATACCACGGTGTCTAAAGAAATTAAACCTAAGATAAATCATATGGATTATATAGAGAATGAAATGAAGGCATAAATATAAGTGGAAGCACACACAAAATTATTATAGAGAGCATAATAGTACAATAAACCCAAATTATATTAATGAATGAAATAGAAAAAGGAATTAAGTTGCAAAGCAATACACGCTAGCTAGAATGGTGGTATCTTATTTTTAAAGAGTGATGTGTTGACTACGCCCATTCACGTGAATACATTGCAAGATCCCAAAAATGCCCTTTTAACATAAAGTATGATGTCCTAGGATGCAAAAATGATCCAGGTGGATACTGGTGGCCACCCACTTGTTCCACTAAGTTACAATGATTCTCCATCTTCTTGGCAATTTTCTATGGTTTTTCGGGACCCAAACTTCCAAGGTTGTTTTGAGGCCCTGAATAATGCTTTTTGGCCATTTTGGGGGGCCAAGGGTTGTCATGGCATGCCCTAGACTCAACCAAAAGTTGTACTTCTTAGTTGGTTCTTTTCGATGAGCCATTGTGCGCCCTAAATGTGTTGAATTTTTCTTATAGCAGTAGAAAACCAATTTTCAGATCTAATAATGACTTCCTAATGATTTTCAAACAATGATTTAATCTCACTGTTATCATTATATAATTACACACTAAAATTTTCAACTTTAAATTGCAGCAGAAACAAAAAATCATAGAAGCACAGCCATGCACAGTAGACACAAAATTTTTACATAGGGAAACCAAACTTGGGAGAAAAACCAACCAACTTTTCTTAGAACAAATCAATTCAATATTACAAGTACATTACCAATCTTGAAGAAACCCTAACATAGATAGAAAACCTTTTTCATGAGGAAACCCGAGCGAGGGTAATGAACCTCCTTCATGAGGAAACCCTAGCAAGATGGAGAACCTCCTTCATGAGGAAACAATAGCAAGTGTAGCAAACCCTAGGAGATAATGAGAACCCAAGCCAATTTGCTCCTTGTCTCTTTGCTAGGACTTCTTGGAAAGTGCACATTAGCTGAGCTGAGAAGATGTTGTGTTATTTATTTATTTATACACTTCAAGTCACCCTATATTTTCTTTTATCGGGCCGACTTGTACTTCTTGTGTTCAATATATCAGGGGCTTCTTCAATGCTTTCCAAGTCTTGTTTAATGGTTCAATGGCTTGAATTTTCTTCTTGGTTATTTCTTCTTTACTAAAAAGGTTGTCCATGAGCCTAGTTGATGTTATTATGCTCCTCACATGCACGTCTATTCACACATAGAGATCTAATGTTGAATAGACCCACTAATAAGTCCTAGAAACTTCTTAGTACATTAATTCAACATTAGCATAGACTTGTATATTCGACAAGGGGGTGAAATCCCTTATCCAATAAACAAGTCAAATATGCTCTAATATAGAATAGATCACTCCATCTTGGAGCAGGAAATGTGAGAGCACCTAGGACCAATCTCCCCAATCCATATGACTCAAGCTGATGGAAAAAAGACTACACCTGCCTGGGCCATTCACCACTAGCCATATGAATTAGGCTTCAAGGATGAATGTTTCATTCCCCCTTGGTCAAATCAGCATGACCAATATGGGATAATTTCTGCCCGGTGTTGCAAACTGGAGAGAAACATCAACACTCCCTCTCAATGAGGGAGACATTATGCATCATGCCAAACTTGTCTATGGAGTATACAAACTTCACCTTAGACAAAGGCTTGGTGAGAATGTTCGCAATCTACATCTCAAGTCTTTTCACTCCTAGCCAAATCAACATGGCTATCTAGGGAAAGACTGTGGTTTGGCCATTCACCACTAGCCATATGACTCAGGCTCTGTGAGTGAATGTATCATTCTCCCTTGGTCAAATCAACATGACCAATCTAGGAGAATGTATGCTTGATGTTGCTCATCTGTGGATATGTACTTGGAGCTGCACTGCTCCCTTATGCACCATGCCTCAGATGAAGTGATATTTGATTTCCTAATCAAATAGTCCTATAAGAAGCTTCCAAATCCATTATGCTTCGTGAACTATGAAAATGGTTGTGATATACTCCGCATATGTTGTACTGAGTGCTACACAAGTTTTCTTCTTGCTAAACCATGATATCATGGTTGATCCCAAGCTGAATCAACACCTCGAGGTGCTCTTTCTATCCACTACACTCCCTTTCTAGTCAGAATCTATATATCCCTCTAGCCTCACTTCACCACATGAGACATATCTCAAACCATATCCAACTGTACCACATAGGTACCTACCTCAACACATCCTTTTCCACAACCCAATGTACATGCATTTACTCAACCATAAACTAGCTCAAGATGCTTACTACAAAGAAAATATCTAACATGGTGTTAACAAGGTACATCAAGGATCCAATTAGCTTCATGTACATAGCGGGATCCACCAAATCTGAATCTAAAGCAGAATAAATCAGCTTCTTCAGTTTTGTCACCATAGGTGTAGCCATGGGCTTGCAGTCCATCATACCAAATCTGCTCAAGATCTCAACTGTGTACTTCCCCTGACTAAGGAATACCTCACCTGGTCTCTACCACACCTCTAAACCCAATAAATAATACATCAGGCCAAGATCCTTCATCTCGATCTCTGAAGCCAACTTCCTCTTAGTGAGGTAGGTACTCTTGATTGAGACACCTACTCCATTATCAATAAATTGTGTTGTAGCTACTTCCTCTATGCGGAAGCACCCTTCTCCCTCTGCACCTAAGTATCCCACTCCCTTCTGCATCTAGACACCCTACTCGCTCTACAATTGAGTATCCTACATGAAACAACCTGCTACCCTATACATTGTTGATCCTTGTGTATCTATTTGTGTTGTCTCCCACCAATTGAGTCTACTTAGATGAGCCTCCTACTCCCTTAAGAACATTGAATACCATCCATGACTCTCTCTGAGCCTAAAAACTAGCTGACTCCATAGGCTATATAATGTGTCGTCCCTGATGCTAATTTGGACTGCATGCTTGATCTTATAGATCCACTTGGAAGTCCCCATTGAATTCCCCTTTGGTATTAGAACTATCTCCCACACATGATTCTTCATGATCGATTGATACTCTTTCATCATGGCATCCTTCCAATTCCATTGGCTTGCTGCCTCCTCATAACTGGAAGGCTTAGAACCAATGATGTGACTCATTCATGTTATATAAGCCGAAAACCTTTGAGGTCTTTTGGTTTCCTTGAATGTATCTCTGGGAGTTGTATGCCTCTCTGCATCCTGCAAAGTATCGCAAAGCCATGATGGCCTCTTCCTTATCACTACAAAATCTCTAGGTAGATCCAATGGATCTATTGGCCCTACTAACTCCTTATGATAGCCTGAAGGATGAACAAATGGACTAGAGGGATTTGTACCATCATCCTTTTGAGCCTCCTTCTCCTCACTATCAATCTCCATACGAGACTCTCTAGATATCCTAAAGGTTACCTCCTCACCCTACATAACCTCAATATGATGTTGTCCTGGAATGTAGATCCAGTAGGCCTTTGAAGTCTCATTGTATCCCACAAAAGCACCCTTCCTAGAAGGTTCTAACTTTGTCCTCTTTTTCTTGGGAATGTGGATGTATACTAGAAAACCAAGGAACCTGAAATGCCTAACCTCTACCTTCACTCCTGTGAATGCCTCCTAAGGAGTCTTGTCCCCCAATATCTAGTGAAGACTCCTTATATGATCATAAAATACAGTACTTTATTCCTTTTCCCATAAGAACATGGGTAGATCCTAATAATGGATCATCATATCAATAGCTTCGATAATGGACCTATCCCGCAATACATGAAAAAATGTGTGCACAAGAGTTAACCAATACTAATCAAACAATTATGCTATTCATAAAAAAAATATCAATTCAGCAAATAAAACTTATTGGTTAAAACATTAAATACTTATATTGTTGTTGACTCCCTCTTGATCCCTGCCTCCTTTCAGAAATCACTGAAGTCCTTGGAGGTATTCTCTCTTCCATTGTCTGACTTTAAAACCTTGATCTTCTTTCCCATCAAGTTCTTTGTCTGAGCCCTGAACTCCTGGAACATATGAATGCACTAGAAGAAAACTCATTTTGAAGTTCATTTGCAATTTCATCAATTTTAGATTCATTTTCCTTCTTGTGGTGGAAGCTCATCAACATCATTTGTTGATGCATGTTTCCTTTCCTTCCTTTTATTCTAAGGACACTGAGAAGCATAGTGACCAAATGTATGACAATTGAAGCACGTGATCTTTGAAAGAACCTTCTTCTTTTGTCCTTGAACTAGAGTTGATCCTCCACCTATATTTTTCTTCCCAAAATTTCTTCTTCCTTTTCCTTTTCTTGCATGAGCTGCAAGAGCTTGATTTTCTTCATTTTGAGGTCTCTGCAAACTATTCTTGGACAATATTTTGACATCCTCTTGGACACAATCAATCCATAGCCTATCAAACTTGGGTAACTCCTCTCTTCCACAAATGCTTTGAACAAATGAATCGCATGAAGAAGGAAATCCATTAAGAGTCACTGTAACAAGTTTTGCATCATCAATGGTGTCTCCAATGGCTTTAAGTTGATCTCTCAACTAGGAGACTCTCATAAAAATAGTGGCAACTGAATTTGAGTTGGTCATCAAGATACAACTGAGTTGATTCCTCAAAGCTAATTTACTGCTAGTGTTCTTACCCTCGAACAATACCACAAAGGCATCAAAAATTTATTTGGCAATATTCAACTCAACAATATGTGGAATCAAATGATCTTTTATGGAATCTGTCAAGATCCTCTTAGCCTTTGCTTCATTCTTCTCCTGCTTGGATTTCTCCTCAACACTTTCTAGTTCTGAGACATATTTCTTTACATAATTCCGAATCTCATTTTCATCCAAGATGAAGAGTATCCTGGTCTTCCAAGATCTAAAGTTTGTAGCACCATCCAATCTGTCTTCTACTCTAAGACTGGTCACCATCTTGAAAAGAAATCTAAAATTTGAAAACCAGAAACCCTGGTACTAGTAAAATAGGTCAAAAATGAACTTTGAAAAAACTAAAAAATGGCTCCACCAATAGATGCGCCTTGCCAAGATGACCTCTAGAATACTAGGTTCAAGTACAACACTAGGCCAGAAAGGTCCATACTTGCACACCCTAATTTCCATAATTTAGGGCAAAAAGTTGTTCAGTGGTTGTCTTTCAATACTGCTCTGATACCATTTTGAATTTTCCTTATAGTAGTAGAAAACCAATTTCCGGATATGATAATTACTTCCTAATGATTTTCAAATAGTAATTTCATCACACTATTATCATTAAATAATTACAAACTAAAAATTTCAACTTTAAATTGTAGTGGAAACAAAAGATCATAGAAGCACAACCATGCACAATGGACACAAATTTTTTACCTTGGGAAACCCAAACTTGGGAGAAAACCTAGCCAACTTTTCTTAGAAGAATTTAGTCCAATATACCATATTCATGAGGAAACCATAGCAAGATGGAAAACCTCTATCACGAGGAAACCTTGGAAAGGGTAGCAAACCCTAGGGGATGATGAGAACCCCAGAAATTTGCTCATTGTGACTTTGCTAGGTCTTCTTGGAAAGTGCACATTAGCTAAGCTGAGAATATGTCGTGTTCGTTGTTTATTTATACACTTCAAGTCACCCTGATTTTTCTCTTATGGGGATGAATCACACTTCTTGTCTTCAATATTTCCAAGGGCTTCTTCAATTCCTTTTGAGTCTTCTTCAATGGTTCAATGGATTGACTTGTCTTCTCGGTTATTTATTCTTTACTAGAAAGTTTGTCCATGAGCATGGTTGATGTTATTCTTCTCCTCACATGCACATATATTCACACATAGAGGTATAATGTTAAATAGACCCACTAAGAAGTCTCATACACTTCTTATTACGTCATTTCAACATTATAATAGACTTGTATATTCCACAAGGAGATGAAATCCCCTATCAAATAAACAAGTCAAATATGCTCTAATATAAAATAGATCACTCCATATAGGGGCAACCAATGTGAGATCACCCTGGGGCCAATCTACCCAAGCCACATGACTCAGGATGATGGGAGAAGGATTGCCCCTTCTTGGTCCATTCACCTCTAGCGATATGACTTAGGCTTTGAGGATGAATGTATCATTCCCCTTCATCAAATCATCACAACCAATATGGGAGAATGTATGGACGATGCTACAAACTGGAGAAACATCAACAAAATAGAGATTGTATGAAAATGTTGTGCCCCCGATAAGTTTGGTAGCCACCTTGAGGCCCACAAATCCATTTGGCACTTCATCTTAGGGGGTTATATTTTTGGATGTTTAGGGTTTTTGCCTCCATGCTTATGATAAAAGTCATTTTCAGTCTCTTTGTAATCAACTTTACAAATGAGCATAGCCGACACATCTCTCTTAAGAGATAAGCTACCACCATTTTAACTAGTTTGTATTGCTTACAATTTACAATGTTTTTCCATTAATTAATATAATTTGGGTTTTATTGTACTATTGTGCGCTCTGCAAAATATTTGTGTGTGTTTACATTTTTATATTGTTTCCTTCATTTTTTTCTTTAAATAATCTAGATCGGTGGTATAAGAGCAATCTGCTTTTGTTGTTTTTCATTGCATGTCCCCAATGAGATCTAGGTATTGGGAGTTAGGTATCGAACTAATTGAGCATGGGGACAACCACTCTTTCATCCCAAGTATCTTCAAATGACGGGAGAAGAAAAGAGAGATGACAGAGCAGGAGATCATATTAAGTTGTTTCTCAAGGAAGCCCTAGCACAAGCACAACATAGGAATGCGATGATGGATAATTTCTCCCAGATCCTTTGTCAACTACCAATGATGGTGGAGACACTTTGAACCAACAATCATTTTAGAGGTGCAATTCCATTCAAGGTACAAGTTAACTTTGACATTCCTTTATTTGAGGGCTAGCTAGATGTAGATGCTTTGGAGAAATGGTTAAATATTTTATAGGGTTATTACTATGTTCAAATTGTTTCCAACCATGAAAATATCACTTTCACACTCTTTAAGTCCCTCCCCCATGTCAAACATTGGTTGGATGGTTACTATGGAAGGCATGCCAAAGATTAATCTACACCATTTGGGATAGAACCCACTTGGGTAGGTTTTTTCAATCCCCTCAAGGAGGAGTTCTACCCCATCAAAAACTATGATTACCAATACACAAGATGGATGACTTTGCGCCAGGAGAGAGACTAAAAGGTGTTGGAGTTTACCAATTTATTCCCTACTTGCACTCAAAGTTGGGTATCAGGGACTCCAAATGGCACTTGGTCCTAAAGTGCAATGATGTCCTACACAAGTACATCCAAATATAGATGTATTTATGGACATATACTCACATGAAGTCGCTAATCAATACCCTGTCAAAATCGAGCAAAAAATCAAGAAAAATCATAAGCAAGAGTTTTGGTTTGCAAATCAACCATGGAAAAAGCCTGGGAAAGGTGACCCCAAATCACATATCAAAGGATAGAGAAAGTATAGAAAAACTAATGACAACCATTCCAAACCATAGGTAAAGAAGGGTAATGGGAAGTCAAAGAAAGACACTGGAAAGTGGTGTGAGTTCCACAAAATCCCTTAGCACAACGTCGAAAATTCTAGCTTGAAATAATCACTATTGGCCGAGATGAAATTGTAAGAGATGGACTGATGAAATCGTAAGAGATAGAATTTGGATCGAACTCTAATTCGAGGAAAGAAAAAGGAAAGTGGATCATTGATGCAAAACCCAACACCACTGTTGCAACTGTAAAGATATAATCAAAAGAGAGGGAGAGGAGCCAAAGGAAGGGGAGCACCTCTTCCACTCACATATGTGGGTAAAGGGAACTTTGCTACATTTCATTATTGACAGTAGTAGCTAGAAGAACCTAATATTGGCTGAGGTCATCAAGAGATTGAAGTTGTTGATGAATCCTCACCCCCAACCATACACCATTGGTTGGTTTATCCAAGGGAGAGAAATATGTGTCAATTAGCAATGCCACCTATCCTATGGAATCAATCCCTTCAATGATGAGGTACAGTGTGATGTTTCCCAACTTAAAGTTTGTGATGTTCTTTTAGGGCAGCCCTATAGTTGGAAATTCCATGCTATTAATGAGTCCAAGCCCCATAGTGTCATTGTTACTTTAGGAGGCCAACTTTACAGGGTACCTGGGGTAGTTTCGACTAATGCAATTTCCTTAATATCAACAAAGTAGTGTTGGAAGGTAATCTCTCAGAACGAAATTTTTTTCATGTCCATGGTTTGACCAAAAGGTTAATATGACTGCAACAACCTTAGTGCAATGTTTCTCTACACAACATAAGCAGTTGGACAAGATTGTAGAAGAATACAAAGATATATTTGCCTCGCCTAAAGGGGTTCCTTTACACTACCAGGTCAAACACTCAATTGATTTGATACCCGGTGCTCCCTTACCTAGTGGCCCAATATACAAACACTCTCTTTTGGAGAATGAATAAATAAAACTTATGATTAAAGAGATTATCCAAAAGGGCCACATTTGACCAAGCTCCTCACCTTTTCAGAGCCCATTGTGTTGGTGTAGAATAAGTATGAGACATGGTAACTTTGCATTGATTAAAGAGCTGTGAAAAAGATCACTTTCAAGAATCGATACCCAATTCCTTGGATTGACAATCTTCTTCATCAACTTAAAGGTGTCACGTTCTTCAACAAGATTTATCTAAAGTTAGGATTCCGCAAGGTCCCGATCAAGCAAATAGATGTATGGAAGACAACCTTCAAGTTTAAAGAAGGCCTTTTTGAGTGGTTGGCCATGTCTTTTGTCTTTACTAATGCTCCAACAACAATCACGAGGATCATGGATGACATCTTGTAGTTGGTCACAAACTCCTTCATGGTTCTATATCTGGATGACATCCTCATCTTCAACAAAACTTGGGTGGAGCATTTGCAACACATTCAACAAGTTCTAAGCACCTTATGACAACACAAGTTATATGACAATTTGGAGATATGTTCATTCAACATCATGGATGAACATGAGGTGCATGTGGGCCCAACCAAGATCCAATTCATTCATGGTTGGCTATCCCCAATGACTCTAACAGAGGTCCACATGTTACTGGGCCTCACCATCTTTTACCAAAGGTTTGTGTTTGGGTTTTCTCATATTGCTTGGCCCTTGAGCCAAGTGACCAAGGGTGGATCCAAATCCAAGTTTACTTCGGGTACGTCACAATAGAAAAAATTCGAGGATCTAAAATGATTCCTCTACTCAACTCTAGTCCTCACTCTACCTAAATTGAAACAACCTTTTGAAATTGAGATATATTCCTCTCGCTATGCTATCGGTGTAGTCCTCACTCAACATGGACATCTAATGTCTTATCATAGCGAGAAACTCTATAATTATGTCGGTCGATATCACACCAATGAAAAGGAGATGCACTCCATAGTGTAGGCCTGTCACCAATGGAAACATTACAACATAGGGAAGGAAAGGATCCTCCACACCAATCACAATCCCCTTCAATTCATGCAAATATATGGAAGGTTACAGAATGACCGCCATCAGAAGTGGTCCACATACCTACAACAGTTCCACTTGAACATCAAGTACAAGAAGGGCATAAAAAATTGTGTTGCATAATTACTTATCCAACCTCCAATTGTTGCATTGACTATCGTGTTCAACTCTTGTGTACACAACACCTCTAAGTGGTCACAATTGTGCAATGAAGACCCTAAATTTGTTGTTGCATATCATACATTTCAAGCAGGAAGATCGGTTACAAAATTTCATCTCCAGGATGAAATTTTATGCCATCTCATCCACCTCTATGTTCCTTCAAAGAACATGAGAAGTTAATTTGGGAGGTGCACTACAGTCGAGCAGCAGGGCACTTCAACAAAGAGAAGACAGTGGTAGTATCACAAAAGTACTTCTATTGGACAAAGCTCCAACAACATGTTGGAAAGTACATAAAATCGTGCACCATCCGTGCCATTTCAAATCCTACCATAAAGAAGTAGGGGTTGTACACTCCATTACCTACCCTAAATAGACCTTCTGGAATTTCTATCCATGGACTACATGTATGTATTTACTTCAATGAAGCATGGTAACGGCTATGTATTTGTGGTTGTTGACCGATTCTCCAATATGTCAATTTTAATTCCTTGTAATAAGAGCATCACAGCAGAGGCCATTGGCTACGCTCTTCTTCGAGCGTGTTTGGGTTCACTTTGGCCTCCCACAAACCATTATTTCAAATTGAGAAAGTAGATTCCTAAGTACTTCCTGGTCCAGCCTATGGACACCAAGCTGACCAAATTAACTTCCCTCCACCCTCAAACTAATGGATAGACAAAGGTGGTAAACAAGATGATTATGCATATCCCGAGAGTGTACAACTCCAAGCATCCATGCAATGGGATGAGAACATTCCTTATGTTCAACATAGCTACAACATATCCCTTAATGGCTCTATTGGTCACAACCCCTTTCAGGTGTGCTTGGGGTTCTTGCAATTAGCCCCAATTGACAGAGTGTTTCCCATTACTTCAAAATAAGATGATTCCTCCCATGCTCAAAATGAGGTTGATAAGGCAACCAAATTTGTTGAATGGATCCATCACATCTAGTAGCAGCTCCATGATATTTTTTAGAAATCCAATGATAAGTATAAGTAACGCCATTATCAACATCAAGTTCCACACAAGTTCCAAGTGGGAGAAAAGGTATGGTTGCATTTGCAGAATGAACACATCATAGAACCTCATCAGAAACTCTGACCATCCTGATATGGGCCTTACACCATCACCAAGGAGTTGAGTACCCCCTCTTTCCTTGGATTGCACTCTATCTTTAATGTGGAGTTGCTTCGACCATATTTTCCACCTCTCTTGGACATCTTAGAGGTAGTTGGGAACTTGGCCCCTATGGATCTCAATCTTGAATTCATTGAGTGGGTGACTGTCAACCATATCATCACCATTGAGATGAAGAGAACTCGCCAGTAGAACATCCTATTTTATCGGGTCATCAAAGTAGGGCATCTTCTTCACCAGGGAAAGTGGCTTACTAGGGCCTAGATTTAGTAAAAGTTTCCCCATCTGATGGAGGAACTTGATGCAATGGGGAAAATTTATCCCTAAGGGGGGAGGATTGATCCAAGTGGAAATTGGTGGCCACCCACCTCTTCCATATAGTTAAAATTGTTCTCCATCTTCTTGGAAAATTTCTATGATTTTTTGGGTTCCAAATGTTTGGGGTCATTTTAAGGCCCTAAATAGTGTTTTTTGCCATTAAATGGGACAAGGGTTACCATGACATGCCCTAGCCCTTGCCAAAAGTTGTACTTCTCAGTTATTTCTTTCCAAAAAGCCATCATGCACCCTAAATGGAGATCATATGTAAAAGTTATGCCCCCAGAAAGTTAGGTAGCCACCTTGGGGCCCACAAATCCTTTTGGTGCTTCATCTCCTACGGTTAGTTTTTTGGATGTTTAGGGTTTTTTCCTCTACACTTATTATAAAAATGCATTTTGGTATATTTTTAATAAACTCTTGAAAATGAGTGTAGCTGACACATCTCTCTATAGAGATAAGCTACCACCATCCAATCTAGTTTGTATTGCTTGCAGTTTATAGTGTTTTTCTATTCCATTCATTAATAGAATTTGGGTTTTATTGTACTATTGTGCTCTCTGCAAAATATTTGCGTGTATTTCCATTAAATATAAGGTGCAAGGCAAGGAAAGGGGGAATATGTAATTCAAAATAATTCTCACCCACAACCTTGGTGATAGTGTAAGGATTATATCAGAGTGGGTGGACCTTCTGATGGGGTCCTATGAGAAACTCTTTCTACAAATGAAACCATACCTTATCTCCCACTTGCAATTTGCATGGAACTGATTTTTTATCGTGGCACTGCTTGTACTTGGCATCGGATTCTAAAAAATATGAGAACTTGTTGTTGAAAATGTTGGATACATTTAACAAAATTGATTTCCTAATCAACCTTTATTTGAGCATGGGAGGATTCTTCCTATGTATATGCAATGGGAAATTCTATGTCAATTGGGGCTAATGGTTGGAACCCCAAGCACACTTGAAAATGGTTGTGGCCAATAGAGCTATGAAGGGCTATGTTGTGGCTATTTTGAACATAAGGAAGCTTTCATCCCATGTGTGTGTATTTTTGGAGTTATACATTCTAGGATATGCACAATCATCATATTGACTACATATTTTTTTCCATTGGTGTGGGGGTGGAAGGTAGTCGATTTAGTCATCTTGGTGTCCATCATCGACCATAGGTTGAAACAAAAAGTACTCAAGAACCTATTGTCTCAATCTGAAAAAAATGGTCCATGGGAGCCCAAAATGAACCGAAACACACTCAAAGAAGAGCTTAGTAGTGGCCTCTACTATGATGCTCTTCTTACAATGCATTAAAAAGGTCATCTTAGAGAACCAATCAATAATAAAAAAATACATAGTCGTTGCAATGGTTGGTTGAAGGTAGGATATGTTCGTAGTACGACTGTCCTTACACCAAAACCCACTGGTGATTGGTAAACTCACCACTGCCAGATTTCAAGGATCCACAATAGGAAATTAGTCCCTTGTCACGATACACCAGGGAGCGCTGATTACTTGCAATTTTGTGCAACAATCTCCCCATCAGGGTGAGCCGAGTGTGTATCGAACTCGTGACCTCTAGCTCTGATACCAATTGTTGGTAGTACGGCTGTCGTTACACCAAAACCCATAGGTGATTGGTAAACTCACCACCGCCAGATTTCAAGGATCCACGAGAGGCGATTAGTCCCTTGTCACGATACACCAGGGAGAGCTGATTACTTGCAATTTCATGCAACAAGATAGACATGTATTCCATGGAGACAAACTCCCAAATTTTGTCTAGTGTGGGTAGAGGAGTGTACAAGAGTGTACAACCCCTACTTCTCAATGGAAGGTTTTGTGATGGCACATGAAGTGCATGATTTCATATACATGTCGATGCCTTGTCATAACTTTGGACAATAAACATTCTTTTACAACATTTCCACTATCTTCTCCATGCCAAAGTGCCTTGCCACCCAATTGTAATACACCTCACAAATTCACTTCTCATGCTCACTCGAAGGAATGTGAAGGTGGTCTAAATGGAATAAAAGTTCCTCCTAGAGATGAAATTTTGATATTGGTTTTCATGTGCCCAATGTCCAATATGTAATAACAAAGTCAAGGTCACTATAATATGATTGGGGCCACCCGAAGGTCTCATCCCTTAGGATTTGAGCATATCAGTCAACACCAACTAAAGGTCAACTGAGGAAGTTTGTAACATAATTTTTGTTTCCATTCTTGTACTTTATGTTCAGGTGGAACTGTTGCAGGTACATGGATCACTTTTAATGGTAGTCATTCTATAACTTTCCATGTGTCTACATGAACTACAAGGGTTTTTTATTAGTGTGGATGATTTATCCTTCCCTTGGATGTAATGCTTCCATTGGCGACAAGCCTGCACAATGAAGTATACATCTTTGCCATAGAGAGTACTTGAAAACTATGTTAGAGAGTGTCTTGTTGTGATAGGCCGATAGATGTTCATATTGAGTAAGGACTGGAACCGACAACATAATTGGAAGCATCTTTCTCAACCTTAATGGTTGTGGGTATGGAGGGGTGAGTACTCATGTCAAACAATGGTGGTTTCATATCCTCAAATTATTTCTATTGTTCCTTGGACCAAAAAAAATTGGTTTTGTCTCCACCTTGGTCACTTGGCTTAGGGTCCAAGTGATATGAGAGAACCCCAACATGAATTTGCGAAAAAATTGGCAAGGCCCAATAAAATATGGAGCTCTATGAGAGTTGTCAAGAATAGCCAATCATGAATGAATTGGATCTTGGATTCATCTACATGCACACCATGCTCATCCACAATGTATCCCAAATATTGAATTTTTTGCATGTCGAATGAGCATTTCTCCATATTGGCATATAACTTGTGTGTCACAAGGTGTTTAACATATATTGAATGTACTGCAAATGTTTCACCTAAGTTTTACTAAAGATGATGATATCTTCCAAAAAGAAAACCAAAAACTAATTTGTGAATGACCACACAATATCATCCATCATTTTCATGAATATCGTTGGAGTGTTATTCAAGCCAAAATTCACAACCAACCACTCAAAAAAGGAATTCTTTAGAATTGAATGTTGTCTTCCATACATTAGCTTTCTTAATGGGTACTTGGTGGTAGCTTGAATTAAGATCAATCTTAGTGAAAAACTTGGCACCCTTGAGTTGATCAAGAATATTGTCAACTTGGGGGATTGTATATCATTTCTTGACCATGATTTTGTTTAAAGCTCTATCATTAGTACAGAGTCTCCATGTCCCATCCTTCTTCTACACCAACACAATTGGGCTCTAGCAAGGTGTGTAGCTTGGTCAGATGTGGTCCTTTTGTATGAGATCCCCAATATGATGTTTGATTTCTTCATTCTTGAGAAGAGAATTTATGTATACTAGGTCATTCAAAGGAGCTCCAAGTATCAAATCATATGAATAGTTGGCATGGCAATGTAGAGGCATCCCTATAGGTGAAGCAAATATATCTTTGTATTCTTCTACTATCATGTCCACTTACTTTTATTATGTAGAGGGACCTTGTGTAGAGGTCATGGTGGTTGTAGTGACCTTTTGTTCACATTTTGACTAAATCATGAAGAGGGAAAATTTGCAAGTATGAGAGATCACCTTCCTACATTGTCCTATTGAGATCAAACAAATTACGATAGTTACAACTATAGAGTTAACCTCCCAAAGTAATGATGACGTTATGGGGACTAAATCCATAACAAAATGATGTTTTCACATATAGGGTTGTCCTAAAAGTACATCACGGAATTCAAGTGGGGTAACATTACACAGTACCTCATCTTTGAAGGGCTTGATGTTGTACGATAGGCAACATTGTTGAATGACAATTATGTCTCATCCCTTGCTCAACCAAAAAATGGTGTATATATGGGGGTGTTGCAATATTGATAGCTATAGTATCGTCCTAATGGCCTTGATTGAAATCATGTTCTTATAGACACCGTTGTCAACAATGAAATGTAATAGAGTCCCCTTCACCCACGTATGTGAATGGAAGAGGTGCTCACCTTCTTTCAACTCCTATAACTCTTACGGTTGGATATTTTTGGTTGTGATGGTAGCACTAGGTTCTACGTCAACCATTTGCTTTCTCTTATTTGGTTCTAATTCAAATTCTAAGTTAAATTCTGACTCTAAGGATTTTAACTCAACTAACAATTCCATCTTCAAGCAACATTCATCAATGTTGTATAAGGAGCTTTTGTGGAACTCACACCACTTTTCAGTGTCCTTCTTCGACTTCCCATTGCACTTCTTTGCTTGCAACTTAGATTGGTTGTCCCGAGGTTGGTTATCCTCACTCTATCCTTTGTGATGTGAGTTAGGTCCACCTTTACCATGCTTTTGTTGTGGATTTGTAAAGCCAAACTCTTGCTTATTCTTCTATTTAAATTTTTGCTTGATTTTGATAGTATATCAATAAGTGTCTCCTAGTGAGGGATGTCTAGGAAATCAATCTTTTGTTTGGATGTAACTATGTAGACCACTACATTAATTCATGACCAAGTTTTAATCAGATTCTCTAATACCTAGATTCAAGTGTAAGGTATGGGATATATTGGTGAACCTTATCACCATATGGTGTCTTGCAATACCCCAGTTGTTAAGCCCCAGACTTATGGTCTTTTATTTGACTATGGACTTATGTTCTATTTGTTAATATGACTATGGATTTATGCTCATTTGGTTGATGTTATTTTGTCACTATTATTAATGTTAATGTTGTTATTGTCATTGTTGTTATCATTGAATGTTGTTTCTATTAAGTAAATAAACAACTGGCTCACCATAGGAAACTAAAAGAGTATGGGAGATGATGGATCTCATGGTGTGAGGGAGAATGGGGGACATCCCTAGCACCTTAGAACTTGTTGTTGAATCGTATTTGTCCATCCTAGTTCATTTTGTGCCTTGGTGTCTTTAGTAGTGTTGGTCACCCAAACATTGTGTTTGTACTGGAGTTTGCACTAGACTACAGAACTACAAATCCCATGTAACATAAGATTTTAAAGATGCAAATTATGGAAGTTTTATCTTTGTTTGGTTTGAAATAACTCAAAGGGGAATCAAGATATTGGAGAAATACCCAACAATCATATACAAATCAAATTATGATATGTAACTAGGAAAGACTAAAAGGGGTGTTATAATATACAAGTTGAACCAATTGAACATCAAATATATCAACTACTAAATGCAGCCATATATAAGTTATAAAATCACTTTAAACATTAAAAAAATCAAGAAAAGAGATATGCAAATACATAAAACTGGTAGTGAGAGCAAATGATAGAAACTCTATCAGTTGTAAAATCACAAACATAAATAAGTCAAAAACATTGACATGCATTCACAATTTATCATAGGTCAAATTGGCTCATAGTTTTATATTCATCCTCAAAATAGTATTCAAAACATGTTTACAGATTTAAAAATATATTCAATCCCAGTACATGCAAAAATCCTCTCTATCGACCATCAGTTATCAACCCCCTTACTATCTTCACACTATACATTTATAATCAGAACTACCTAGAAACAGTTTCTAGATCCAAAATTATAGGATTAAAAAAGGTCTAAAAATAGATTCCTTAAATTACATTCAATTATAAAGAGTTTAAACAAACACTACATGTCACTATATAAACAATAATTCTAGAACAAATCGACTTCAACACTGCCACGTGGATAACAAGATTTATCTCCTATGATATCATATGTTACGAGAAGCTTCTGGAAGCATAGTTAGACCACCTAATGCATGGGACCTTCTTTGAAGTCGATTGAGCTGTTTCTCCATAGCTGGCACCTTCTCTTGAAGTTCTTGATTAAGTTTGAATAATTCTTCATTATTTTCCTAGGCTATCTTCCTTCTTTTCAGTGCTTCTTCAGCAACTCGAACCAGGTCTACATAATTTGAATTGATCTCTTCTATATATGTCCTTATCATTTGGTTGGCAACAACAAGATGATCATTAATCTAATTTAAATGTGAATTCTGAGCCTTGTAATGATGTAGATATTTTCTAAGGTTCATAAGCTCTGTTTCTTCTTCGACTTGCAATTTCTCATTTAAAATATGCAAGTTTTTATTCATTTGCTCTTCAACCAAAATTTCACCTGACAAAAATCTTTGATCCTCAACAGAATGCTTTATAACTCGAGCATGCATATATTTCATATCTTCCTCAACACCTGAATGTTTTTTGATAGTCCGTTCATTCAATTCTGGAATGAATTTCTTACCCTTGTCAACAAACTTTCCCACTGGTAAATCATGAATTAATTTAATATTTCCTTCAATACTTTCAAGAGCCTGCAATATCATACCTTCAATTCTTTTGGATTGAACATCCTCCTCACTAGTAGAGTCTTCGTTCTCAATCTTTCCTTCATTTTTAAACTCAAGGTTGAGAATTCTCTTCATATTTAAATGGAATTTATTTGAAGGTCTGGTCTTAGGTTTCCATTTCACATCTTCAACATTTTTGAGCCAAGAATAGGTTTTCCTGACTACTGGAGATTTTGTCTCTAGCACGCTTGTTTCCAAGCTTTCTGCAATTGGAATTTCTTCTACAAGACCAGATGTTTTAGGATTTATTACCACATGATCTATATCTTATTTCCTGTCTAAAACTTCAAACCCCTGTTTTTTTATCCATGACCTTTCTTTTATACCTTCTTAGCTTCTTCGAGGTTTCATCTTGTTCTTCTACATCCTTTGGATTTTCAATATTAAATCCCGACCCAAAAAAAAATACGACTAGGTGCAGGATTTCTTTTCTAATTCTTTCAAAATCAATAACTGAATTAGACCATGATGGAAAATACTGTGAGAAGTATGGTTTGTATGGTTTCTTACCCGAACTTCCATCTTCGATAATCTTTTGAGAAGATAGAAGGGTAAATTGATCTTTGATATACTTGCTACATGAAGGAGGAAATGTAAATGGTATCTATAGATTGTTGCAAATCAGCCTTCACAAGTAATATATCGTTGAATAATACTCAATACCTGACTCCATTCCTCCCTCAATGCATTTTTATGAATTCCTTTATTCCAATCCAGGGCTTCATGGCCTGGTAGGAGGAATAGATTCATATCAACCTCAAATGGAAACTTCTTAAACCATTTCTCGCCATTTATAGATAACCCAGTAACCTCTGCAATTGAAGTTTCAGAAACTTCAAAGTTGATACTATCAAAGTTAACCACTGTACCAGTGAATTTCTTGGAGAATTCCTTAGAGACCTCGATATTATACCTTGTTATCCTTTCAAAGAAAGTAAACCAACCTGCATTCATCAGCCACTATGCACACTGCGGATATTCCTTGGCCCATTTGGTATCAACTAGTTCAAATCTATGCGGCTTGCCACTTATTGTTTTCATCGTAGCAGCTGTATACTGAAATATGAACCTAAATCCAGATGTTGAACAAATATTAATAGCACATTCAAACAACATACGAAATATCCAAATGTTAAAATGAATTCATGCAGGGAAACCAATCATGATGAAGCGTCGACCATTCAATTTAATGAGGCTGAAACATTTTTCAAATCTCATTATTATGCAAACAGGTTCACTGAATTGAAAAAATGAGCCGCGTTCCGCACATCTTTTCATGATTGAGATTTAACCGTGAAAATCCTAAAAACACTTTTTGAACATTCCGACAGCGTTGAAACATATATTCTTATAATGGCTCGCTGCTGGAATGTTATTACTTCAAACTGTCATGTACCTTGATCAATTATTGCATGAAATGATTACAGATCGTGGAAATTTTGATGAAGAAAAGTATTGTAAAGAATATTATATAAACATGACCCAAAATTTAACCTACTAATAAAAGAGAACACATAAAATAAGAATTAGGAAAAGAAGAAGGTAATGTAAGCTAATGAAAGGATATACATTAAAGGAAAATTGTAATAAATTTGAAAACAAGGAATGAGGCTTTCAAAACAAAAGAAAACATAGGGTTTATTTAGGAGTGCAACTTCAGTACTAACATCTGGATCCGACTAGGGATGGATCTCTCCTTGTGAAGATTCAAGAATATGTTGGCCAGGTGCCTTTGTCTGAAACCCAAATCTGTTTAAAACTATACTCAGTGAAATCAAATTGAAAACTACATCTCTGTACAATCCATTGGGTTGGAGTCTTATTCAATCAAAACCTAAAAATTCACTGGTATATATAATGAAGTTTGGTCATCCCTGACCTTAGTATGTGAAAAATTGTTTTAGAAAACGCCCATTGACTGGGCCTGCAATTTCTTCACCCTCCAAGTTCTGTAACACAAAACTATTGTTCCCCAAAATTTTTGTAATTTTAAAAGGCCCAAGCCATAAATTATCAAATTTCCCATGCTTACCTTTTTCATCTCTGTGTGCATCCCATCTGAGTACCATATCACCTATTAAGAAGGTATCTTCTTTAGCTTTCCTATCAAATCTTTCTTTGACCTTCCTCTTGTAAGACTCTTCTTTTTCTACTAATGCATCTCTTTCCTATTGTAATTCAACCATCTGAAAAATCTGTTTCGTAATTTCATTTGGTTCTTCTTCAATGTCCTGCATAAACTTAATTATTGGAAAAGTCAATTTAACAGGAAACACAACATCAATGCCATAAACAAGTTGAAAGGGAGATGTTCCGATGGCCTTTTTTGTAGTTACTCGATCTGCCCAAAGAGCATACTTCAACATAGTGTCCCAAGCCCTTTTTTTTCCGAGATAACATCTTTTTAGTACTGTTAATAATATTCTTGTTTTGGACTTTGCTAACCCATTACCTTGAGGGTAATAGGGTGTAGAATGTTTCAATACGATGCCATTTCTCTCACAGAAATATATCATAGATTTAGAATTAAAAGCTTGAGTGTTATTAGTCACTAATTTCCTTGGACATCCAAATCTACTTAAGATATTTTCCTGAAGAAAATTGATGATGATTTTATCAGTTGCCCTTCTTGTAGGAATTGCTTCTACCCACTTGGTAAAGAAATCAATAGTTGTTAAAATACACCTATGCTTCCCACTTGAGGGAGGATTAATATCACCTATAAAATATAAACCCCATTGCTTAAAAGGATCATTAAATGCAATGGGATTTAGAGGAAAATACTGAAGCTTCTGCTTACCAGAAGACTTTTGACATTCAATGCAAGCTTTTGCCTGAGTATAAACATCTATAAACAAGGTGGGCCAATAATAACATGCTCTTAAGATCTTGAATGTCGTTTCTTTCCAATATTTGTGACCTCCACATGCACCTCCATGTAATTCTATAGTAAATGTATTAGTTGCAGACTTATTTAAACATTTCAGCAGCATTCCACCGGGGTCTCTCCAATATAAAATTTGATCAATTAAAACATACTTCATGGCCTTCAGTTTTAAATATATACATTCATTTTCATCCAAATTAGGTGGACATTGTAAATATAACAGAAAATGAACTATTTCACCATACCATGGGGAATCAACATATCTGTCATAAATCTGTTCCTTACTTTGTTCTATTGGCATTCCTTCTTGTACTGACTAATCTGCTACCAAATGAAGACCCAAAGCTTGACAATTTGAATATGCAAGGAGTTTATCCAAACCATGCCCCTTAACTAATTTTGTAGGCTTGATTTCAACATCATATTCCATTATCTTTGCTATCCAACGCCCTCTCTTTCCTTCACTATCAGGCTGTGTCAAAATTTCCTTAACTGATGCATTAGGAACGTATGCTAAAATATTTGAATGTAGTAAATAAATTCTAAACTTTTTTAGGGATTTAACTAAAGCGTAGGCCTGTTTTTCTAATGTACTATACTTGAGTTCATAATCCCTCAAATTTTTACTAAAGAAAGAAATGGGTTGTTCAAGACCTTCTGAATTTTTCTGTAAAAGCACTGCTGCTATGGTATCTTCAGAAGCAAAGGAAAAAGTCAAAAAATTCTTTCAAGAAATCCAGACTTACCAATACTGGAGATTCAATGAGAGCCTGTTTTATCCTTTCAAATGATGATCTGGCTTCAACTGTCCATTTAACCTCTTGATCTTTTTTCAACATAATTGTTATTTCTTTGATAATCTTTGCGAAATTCGGAATGAACCATCTTAAGAAAATTATTTTTCCAACAAAAGACTAAATGTCCTTCTTATTTATGGGAATATTGATTTTTAAAATGGCTTTAACACGTTCAGGATCTATCTTAATTCCATCAGCTGAAACTATATGTCCCAAAATCCTTCCTTCTTGCATAGCAAAATGAGATTTTTTGGGATTTAATGACAGTCCAAATTTCCTGCATTTAAAGAATGTTTGCTTATGGTGTTTGAGATGAGCTTCATTAGATTAAAAAAAAATCCGTTATATCATCCAAATATATTACCGCGAGCTTTTTCTTTTATCCAACAAAGGCTATATCCATAGCCCTCTGAAAGGTTGCACCAACATCGATGAGACCAAATGGCATTTTCTCATACACGAATGTTCCCCAAGGAGTAGTAAACATTGTTTTTTATTTGTCATCTGTATGCATATTAATCTGGTTGTATCCTGAGAATCCATCTATCATTGACATCCTTTGAGCACCAACCACTTTTTGTAGAATTTGATCAATCTTGGGAAATGAATAGTTATATTTCCGAGAAGATGTGTTCAGGTTTCAAAAGTCCACACAAAGCCTTTGTCATGTACCCTCCCATCAGACCCAGCAAGGGAGAGAACATGACACTAAATCCGGGCATCTAGCCCCATGATTATTAAGTAAACTCATTGATAGTAAAAAAGACATATGCAGATGTGTGTGTATATATATATATATATATATATATGTGTGTGTGTGTAAGAAACACAACGGAATTAAAATCATCTACATATCTAATATACATTCAAGATACTCATGATAATCATCAAATAAAGACATTGCATAATTTATACAAGAGAGTACTTATCTTAAAACAAAGTAGTCTCGAGCAACTGGCTATGCAACTGCAGCGTTCCACCCAACCATAGGCCAATTGTGCTCATCACTAGCTCAGCACAACTGCCACCCTTGAGCTGGGCATGATTTCTACAAGGAAAAGGGAATAGCAAACTCACACATAGCCAAACACACCAAAACCAGCCAAGTCAATCCATAGTTGGGGTTTATCAGGCTGCTAAGGCAAAGGGGAGGGAATGAATTGCTAATCTAGTGAGCTCAAACACATAGCCAAGGATACCTCTGTAAGATCTATCTAGCTTAGCATCCACAATTCCTACACACCCCACACAAGGAAGTATTCCCTTCACTAATACACAGTTCCTCAGGCCATACCTTCCATTCTAGTGTTGTTCAAGGTGTGCATAGAAGAGTAGCCAGCCCTTTTGATCTTTTTGAGAGGTTACTCTCCTCACTAGGTTTATCAAGGAAATTCTAGTCCTCTTCCACTCCCAATTTCTTGCTCACAAATTCAAACCAAAACAGGGATTCAAATAACAACAAAATCACAAATGTTGGGCATGAAGAAAAACGCTTTGATAGTGGGATGCCCAAAATGATTTTCCATTAGTTCCAGTAAAAACGTGGGAAACCAAAACGAAATGGAAAATGGGGAATCAACCCTGGGAGAGCAAAATCATTTCCAAAAAACGCTTATGGGCATTCAAGGGACATAAACGACCTCTATAAACCCCCAAATCGTGACTCCCTTCCTCCCAGCCACCGTGCAATACAAAAACGAGTTCCCAACCATGGAAAATGCAGGAAAAAGATGGAAAACGTGAAGGAGAAAACCCCAGCTAGCTCAGACTGCGTGAGAGAGAAAAATCCATGGGTGAAGGATGGCTTTGGGCACCATTTCATGGGTGTTTTCTTGCCCAAGAAGAAAAAATACGATTTCCCAGATTGATGGCTTGCCCATACACAAAATTGGCTGCCATACCTCTCCAATCCCAAGGAATTAACTACCTCAACCAACTCTTGGAAGAATTAAATGATTGGGTGCCTAAGTCAAAATGGTTAGTTGGTGGTTTATGGGTTCTGTCAATGTCATTTGGATTAACACCATTGGATCAAGGGTTTGAATGATTCCCCCCCTAATTCCTTATAAATATCATGCCTCCATCTCTTTGTTGCATTGCATAGCTAATTGTGGGTATTTCATTAAAATTCATATTTACATGATGTCTTAATTTACATTGTGCCTGTCCAGCACAAGAATCATATGCACCGATTTTTAATTGCCGATACATAAAATGATAAATCAATGGAGGGGCCTTGGCCTTGAGATCCTCACCATGATTTAATAATGATATTTACATCATTTACAATTTTAATGCAATAGGGTCAAAATGGGGACATGACAGCCTTATTTCACCATTCTACTCACGTACAGGAACCAAATTTGCAACCCAAGTGGAATATCTAAGAGGTGCAATAATTTTTGCATCTAACAATTTTTTAACCTCTTTTTCAATGACTGGTAACAAAGCGAGATTGATTCTCCCGAGCTTCTATTTGAAAGGCTTAGTATTGGGCTTCAACGGAATCTTGTGTTGAATTATGCTGGTATCATATGTCTTCAAATCTTCGTAAAACCATGCAAAAATATCTACGAATTCCTTCAAAAGATTGATATATCTTTTCCTTTCTTCATCTGAAATTGTCTTAGAAATTTTGACCATCTTAGGCTCATCTTCAGTACTAATGTTACAGTTGCTGACAATCTCTTCAGAAGACTGTACGACGTTCTTTGATAAAGTATCATCTTTTGAAAATAATATTTCCAATGGAACCAAACCTTTTGGAATGAAATTCCCTTTTAGATCAATCATGTTATGATTAGAAATTGAATTTTTTGAAAAAGAAGGAACTTCATCCATCCCAACATCTTGATCTTCATCAATCATAGAAGAGAAAAATTCACTTGTTAATTCTAAAAACTTTTTAATTTATTGATCATCATGGAACACTCTCCAATGTTTAATATTATTAGGTACTAAAGGTATATATCTTACTTCAATTGGATATCTAAGTTGAGTCTGTTATGGAATTTTAAAATAGGTTGCTGCTAAAGCCAACGAATCAGTTGTCTAGTTTTGATCTCTAGGAATGAAGGAAATATTAAATGCTGAGAAGAAATTATCTACAAGATCCCAAAATTCATTCCTATAAACTTTCAACAACTGTTGTTTTACCTAATAGATATTCCTGGCCTGCTGAACCACTAACTCAGAGTCACCAAAAACAACCAACTGTTGAATATTTAAATCTTTAGAAGCCCTTAAACCAAGAATTAATGCTTCATATTCGGCAATATTATTTGTCATTTAAAATTCAAGATTATACATCAAAGATATAATTTCACCCCCTGGAGAAATGAGGACAACTCCTACTCCTGCTCCTTCTTTGGATGATGAACCTTCAAAATACATCTGCCACAAAAAGAATGCCAGTTTGAAACCTTTGTGCCTTTTTCCAATACTTTGATTTTTAACCTCTTACAATAATGTAGTCTACCTATATTATTTCACAATGATCAACAATTATTCTAGGTGGTGGTTTCTTCCCTTTAACACTTGATTGAAAAGGTGGTCAACTAGAGTGTGAATAAATAGGGTGTTATAATATCCATTTGTAGAAAATATTTGTTTTCCTTTTTAACAATAGTATTGAACACATCATTCCTCTTTTCGAAACACAACAAAGTAGCAAAGAAATTTAGTATGTACAAAGGCTAGATATTATCAAGGACTTGGAATCAGAGAAATCAATCAAATGTTGGGTCATACTTGGGTCTAATACCAATATAATGAATCAAAATGGTTCAAGCTCTAGTACCAATATAATGAACAATAGTTCATTAAATGAAATTAACTTTGATATCAATGCAATGAGGAATAGTTTGTTTACTAAATCATGTTAAGATATTGGTTCGTCAACCATCAACCTATTGTCCTTCTTATGTTGTATATTTAGTTAATGTTGATAGATTATCCTCATTATGTTGGATATTTAGTTAATGTTGACATATTTTCCTCCTTATGTTGGATATTCATCAACCGTAGTTCATTAATTGAATATCCAACATAAGGAGGACAATATGTTGACATTAAGTCCTAATACCAATGTAAAGGACTTTGGTTCATGAACTAAATATCCAACTTAATAAATAGTTAATGAATATCCAACATAAGGAGGACAACATGTCGACATTAAGCTCCTATACTAGTTTAGCAAGCAATAGTTCATTAACTAAATATCCAACCAACAATATGTCGACATTAAGCATTGATACTGGTGTGTTGTTCAATACACCGATGTCAGAGCTTAATGCCTATTGTTCATTACAATGGTATCAGAGCTTAATTTCGTCATATTGTTAGTTGGATATTTAGTTAATGAACTATTATTTATTACACTAGTATAAGAGCTTAATGTCAACATGTTTTCCTCCTTATGTTGGATATTCAATCAATTAACTATTGTTCATTACATCAGTATCAAAGCTTACCATTTTTGGTTTATTACAAAATAAAAATTACGTTAGCTTGCAATGCAATCGACTCGTATTGCTACAACAATTACAATATAATTTAACAATGAGATCAAGCCCTCTTTTTACTCATTTCTTATTGGTCTAATCATGATTGCACAAAACCACAAAATATTTCCTTTTTAGATTGAGGGAGCAAACTTACCTCTTCAATTACAATATAATTTAACAATGAGATCAAGCCCTCTTTTTACTCATTTCTCATTGGTCTAATCATGATTGCACAAAACCACAAAAGATTTCATTTTTAGATTAAGGGAGCAAACTTACCTCTTTGACTTGGTCTTTGGACAATTTTGTCTTCTCGCTATGCTACAATTTATTGTTGCAACCCCCTTTCATTCTATCACAATTCTTCTCAATCTCCACAATGATTGAGCCTCCCTTCTCTCTTTTTTTTTTCTTATCTAAGGGTTCCACCCAATTACATGTAACATTCAAACCATGGAAAAATTTTGGGGGGGAATTTAGCCCATGGGCTAATTTCAATGTTGATTTCCCCAAATAAATGAGTCAATTTGGTAATTTGCCCAAATTCTAGGATATAAATATTTTACTATAAACATCATCAAGATTGTCTAAAAACTTAGTAAAATTCTTAGAAATTTGAATATTTTTACAAAAATATCACCAATTATTTTATGGTTGGAAATTTAAAAATTAGTTATATTAGCAACAGTTTCCACACTTTAAGAAAATTATGGATCCTAAATTTTTTTCCCTAATTCAAACCCTTTCATCTCTCTAATTTTTTCTCCTTCTTCTACAACCCACAAACTCGTCATCCTCATTGGAGATTCTACCCAACTACTTTATTCAAATCGTCTTCCTCTTCTTCAACTTTCAATTCCTTTCTTCTTTTTCTTTGTTGTTTTATGTTTCTTCTCTCCTCCACCCATCTTCTTCTCTTCTTTGTTTTCATCTTCAACTCCTTGTGTATGTTTCATAGTCATAATCTACAACAGCGTCTTTCTTCACAAAATAGAAGGCCTTTCCAAGTTTAATCTCTCATATTTAAAGTAGTAGTCTAAATGTTCTACAAAATGGGTATTTTCCATCTATTAAAAATAGCAGAAAGGGTAACTAGTAATTTTGGTTTGAAATCTGATAGAATTGTAAATATCTTGTTAACATTGGAAGCATTATTCCATTTGCAATAGAAATATTCAAAGGTGTTGAATCTATTTATATATTAAAGATAACATTTCCATCAATCCAAAATTACAATTTTGACAAATATTACATAGTACAAATCAAAATCACAAAATGGTTCACCCAAATTCCACAAGATAAAAATATTTTACTCTAAACTTCACTAAAATTTTCTAAAAATTAATAAAATCCCTGAAGATTTGATTTTTTTACAAAAATATCACCAATCATTTTATGGTTGGAAATTTAAGAATTAGTAAAATTCGTGAAAGATTGGTTTATGCACTTCAAGAAAATTATGGATCCTTGAAAATTGACCCAAAACCTTTTATGTTTCTTCTATCCTCCACCCCTCTTCTTTTCTTCTTTGTTTTCTTCGACTCCTTATGTCTCTTGGAGAGTCATAATCTACAATAGCATATTTCTTCTCAAAGCCTAAGGGTTTAAAGTATTAGTCTAAACGTTATACAAATAGATAAACCATTACATACTCTAATGTAATCGAAAAATTCAAATGCATTGAATCTACTTTTACATTAAAAACAGTAACAATTTTATCAATTCAAAATTACAATTTCAAAAATAATTACATATTCTTTTTTTTAGGAGAAAAAAGCATACTATTGTTATTGAGTGTGAATCAAACAGTAGACTTAACAACAAAATATACTCAAAACATTCTTCCTTCTCAAAACAAGTCTCGGAAACAAGCTCATCTACCCAACCTGTAAGTATCTACAAACAAAAACGTTACATAGTAATTTATCGTCAAAGATCCTCTCTCATATCATAAACATGTAGTCCCTGTAATTCCTCACATACAACAACACCATCCTCACCATCCAAAACCTATTTTGATAGATTATCTGCCAAAAAATTGAGCTGACTATATATATGCTCGAAGGATATATTATTGAATAGCTAAATTTAAAATATATTATTGAATAGCTAAATTTCTGCCTTGATTTTGTGACACCGGTGAAGAAAAGAAGTGACTTTCCGGTTATATTCACCACACGCCCATTTACATATTTTAGACATAGGACTCATAGTTCTAAATTCATAAACATAGGACTAATCGTTCTAAATTTTAGACTTTTCTAAAAACAAACAATAAACTTTACATCGACACAGGGGAAGTGGTCTCGTTTCACCACCATACACCCAATTAAAAGACGCCAAAATTGGGCCATGCACATTAGTTTTCTTCAAAAATCACGTGACAGGGAACGTGGTCCCCTTCACCACTGTACACCCAAATAAAAAGACGCCAAAATTGGGCCATGCAATCCCCAGAACAAAGATGCATGAACCTTCACGTCTCCTCAAACACTTGGGAAAAAGTTGACAGTTATTGGAGGGGAATGGACGGACCACAATCCATCCCAATGGCCAATAACATACCCCCGGTTCTCTCCCCTAAATCGCCCCAGGAAGAACGTTGGCCGTCGGATGGAGCTTGGGGATCGGACAACTCTCGTGAAATCCGTCGCTGGTAGCCTTGCATACGCAATCTCCTGTCCTTTGCATAACATGGCGGAAGGTGAGGGACCAGGGTGCCCTTGCATCACATTTGTAAGCTCTAAAACAACTTATTAAATAATCTTGATTTTCCTTTGAAGTGAAGGCATCCCTCACTCAGGACCGTATATTATCCAAACACTTTCGACCAATGTAAGGAACAAAACAAGGAAGACAATTAAAAATATGACATCAGTGTCTTTGTCTTATAAAGAACAAAAGTGCCTTTTCTGGCCCTTTTGCAAATCTTATGGCAATTTTGTGGGCTCGAGCATGTACATATGACTTACATTTAACTGTATTCAGGGTTTTTACGTTTAACTGTTATTAGAGTTTTAGTTTTAGTTGGTTGCACTTTTAGCAATTTAATTTGGTGGTTACATGAGTTATACAGTATTCATAAAAAGACAACCAGCTACCGTATTTTACGAGTGAGAAGATTTGATTCTATGGTTTCCAGCTTGAAATTCATAGCAAATAATCACTCAACTAATGCATGGACCGAGTTTACTTTTTTTCCATATATATAGTGTAACCGGCGGCTCAATACTGCGAGAGCGCCGAATCTGTTGGGTCTTCGGGGTCTTGGGGTCGATCCTAGGTGGGGACGGCCACAACCGACCACCCCAGCCACCCGGCCATAACGACGGCCCCGAGTTTACTTATACAAACAAATATATAAGATATATAATTTGATCATATTTACTTTTATATCTTACAATTTGGGGTGGACTAACACCTATGTTTTTCCTAGATTGCATTAGGATGAGACAAGTGTACTTATTGATTTTGTCTTAAATTAAAAATAAACAATTATTAAAAAAAAGAAATATTAAAATGCATGGATAACTAGTAGCTCATGGGTGGACGCACAAAGTTGCTCCCCAAAACCATTGCAATGGGGCCTCGTTAGCGGAAACAAACGAGGATGCGAATGCACATGCCTTTAGGTTCGGTACTGAACCATGGCACATGCACGTTGTTAGCGCACACACGTCCCTATTAAACCAAATAAAAGGGGGGGGGGGGCATAAGCGCGGTCTATTTCATTTCCAGTCGTCCGAGGGTCATTCACCCAATGCGTACGTGGACTAAGAGACCACCTCACTCACCCATTGCACTCAAGAACTTCATCAATCCATCTATTGAGTGATCATCTAGTGCATTGGATAGGTAAGATCATTTTTTTGTTATTTTATTGATTTTTTATTGTTTATTAAATTTCTAATAATTCTCAAATTAGTAAAATAATAGAATTTTTTTCATTGCAGAGTCTAAACCTATACAATGAATGAACAAAATGTTAACATGAATTATGGTGGATCATAAGAAAACACAAATCTTGGAACCATTGAAAACCCTCAACAAAATCAAAACCCCCAACAAAATTTGGACCAAGATGACTTGAACCATTACCTAAAAGAAATGAGAGTGCACACTCGAGAATTACGAAACACAGGGGAACTATCTCGAGTGTCCCTTGCCACCTCAATTGACTCCCTCATCGATGCACATCGCCAGTTGACTGACATGACCGAATATAGAGCTAGGATGTGGGAGTTTTATTCCATTGACATTTCCAAGGAGGAAATAAAAGCATTGAATATTACAAAGTCTCAATTATACAGTATGTTCACCGATCCAAGAACGCAACAACCAACGGACATTAGAAAGCCATGTGTCTGCATGGATTGGTGTCATTTCCAACCATGGAGGGACAACTAGATGTAGAGGTGGTTCGTGGTTTACAATAAACCTCCCTGTAATAATAGGGACGATCCATGTACTTCCTTCGACAACTGTGGGCTAAGTTGGTGCTCGGTTTACATGTCAACTATTTTGACATAACTGAGTTCCAAGGTGTTGGGATTTACTCTGCCCAAGATCAACCTGCTTCCAGGAGGAACCAACTAAGAGGGCCACTAGATCATAGGCGTGATCCCAACCCCCCTCCCCAACCACCTCAGTTACTTCACAGACTTGATCAGATTGAGGGGGCAATGAGGAGTGTTGCACGTGGACTCCTTAGACACAGCACATTTGTAGCAGCGACTACAGTGGAGAGACAGGTTGACCCTGAGAGAGACTCAGGTGCAGGGCCTTCACGATAGAGTCGGGATAGACCTATGACTGGTGGTATCCGTGTTGGGCCTTCTAGTTCGACGGGGACAGTGCCATATCTTTGTCCCCATTGCCAGCACACTTGCCCTGGCCCGATCGAGGGCTGCTCTATGGAGCATGTTAGCACTTTTTTTAATGAGTTTTCAATCATCACTTGAGAAATGGTAAAGTAATTTTAAAGTAGTTGTGTATGACTTAAACTGTTATTTCAATGTATAGTTATTTAGAGCGGAGACACCAACATAGGAGAACAAAGGATCTCCCAACCTAGACGTAGCAATGAAAACTGCAACTGAAATTGCAGCACCTCACACAATATTGTTATTACTTACTTATGTCATTTATATTATTTATTTATTTATATTTATAACATACATGATGATAGTTCCTACAATATTTTTGAATATTTTGATTGCCTAAATAATTACTTGTTTAAAATGTTCATAATGTGCACGCATTTTGGTGTCCACAGGTATGCAAAGATTATGATGACCAACCATCTCCGCCAGGGATCAGTAGGTCACCATACACACAAGTATAATGTGTAGTTGAAAGCACACTTTTAATTTGAATTGTTATGACTTACTATGTTTTAATTTGTTTTTTTTTACTAAACTATCATATTAAAAATGTATATGCATGTGCCACCATCAGTTGCAGGTGCAACCATTCCACCTCCCCACTTTAGTCCCATTTTTCCACCCTCTCCCATGAGTCACCCCTCCCCCTGATATGAACCGTTACACCAAAACCCCGAGGTGTTAGTGAAGGCCATCCACTAGGATCTTAACATCCCACCACGCTCCGCAGTCCAGACTCTGGGCTGGATGTGTGCCCATACGGTGGTGTTCCCTTTGCGTCGTACGAGCCTCGGGCGAACACTGCAATGCCGACGTTGCCACCCGCTCTGTGACTTGAACCTGGGTGGAGGCTCTGATACCAAATGATACGAACCGTTACACCAAAACCCCGAGGTGTTAATGAAGGCCGTCCACTAGGATCTTAACACCCCCTCACTTTCATCCAGACCCCTCCCTCCGTCCACCCCCGCCCTTCCATCCAACCTCCCCCCTTTGTCCATACTGCCCCCCTCCACCTATACTCCCCATTCATCCACACCCCACGTCTATGCATTCTCTCCCAGTCGTCCATGCCCCCCTTCATCCACAAGCTCACTTGGATCCATCCTCCTTCCTCTATTCAAGACTTCCCTCCCATTCACCATCCCTCAACATCCCCCCTATCCCTTTTAGGTCGATCCTCTCTATCGTACAGTCGGTAGGGGTTCATCGTCCATGACATCCTCCTCCACTCCATACCACCATGCCCTCTTCCACCCTACCTTCTTTAGTTCCCGCCACTATTGTGGCAACTACTATTGCAGAATCCGTCAATACATCTACAGTGGTTGCACCTATAGTCGTTGCAACTACATCTTCCCCCCCGACTGCATCAGAGAAGGTTGTCCAGCCAAATTCTCCACCTACTAGCCCTGAATCCCAGTCATCTCCATTGCCTAAGGTGTTCATGGAGAGAATCAAGTTAATTTATGAAAATATTGTGATGCATTAACATAAATTAATTTAAGCAATTGTTTTTTTCAATGAAATGATTGTCGTAAATGTTGTAGGGTGGCATTGCTAAGAGGCTTAGTAGATCGAGGAGGACACCTGCCTTGTTAGGATATTTTTATATTCCATCCTTGTTCTAACTAGAATTATCTATTTTTTCCTAATTATTGATGATGTCATTTTTCCCCTAGTGGTATGCAGATGTCATCCAGGATCCATCTACCACCTTCTGAGCCCTGCATGCATCATTTTAGGACCACTTCAGTCAGTTCCCTATTTTATAGGAACCTACTGAGTATTCTGGTGCAGTCCACCTGAGTTACCTGACTCTTGTGGGGGGTTAGAGCTCTGAATGCCACTAATTATGGCCTCATGCGCCCTTTTTTTACTGGCATGCATGACATACCCACTATTGCACCCTCCTTAGTTATTTAACTAATTGTGACTTCAATTAACTTGTTTTTGGTTCAATTCAGTTGAGTTTGAGTCTTACGGAGCACTCCAATGGTGATAATCACTATGCTATACCAATTGAGATTCGAATTCTTCTACATAATTTGAATTCTCTCCATTGTAACATCATTGATGATTCTTATTCAATTTTCTTCTCGTTCTTTCTTTGTGGGGTATCCATCAGCTCATAGATCTGTTGTGACATAGAATTTCACATGGTATCAAAGCATGTTGAGCGAATAGGTTGAGCAGTTGCTTTCAGTTGTGCACCAGAAGCCTCTGGATTTCCACTGCAAATCCTGGTGCCATTGCATTAAATTAATTGGAGAAATCCAATGAGGTCTAGCCAGGTGTGAAGGATCCGGATAAAAGTGCCTACTAACTTAAAGCAGTGCTCAGTAGTAGTCTACCTCCATTATTAAGAGTTTTTTGCAGGTTATTTCAAAATTTTTGAGTGCAGCAGCAGTTGTAGCAGTTGTAGCACTTTTTTTTGCAGTAGTAGCAGTTTCACCTTGTATTCGCTCCAATAGTTGTCATGGACAATTCAAACACTCCTCTCTCTCCTAGAATCTTGACACCCTTCAATTATACGCAAATGGTACTGTGAAACAGATCATTGTTCAGGGTGACAATGGGGAAGGATCCCTAACCAAATTCAGCTGTAGAGAAAACTAAGTATTTGAATAGATTGGATGAACCATTTGGTTTCATGTGTATGCATATTTCTAGATATCTACTCTTCCACATCGAAGGATTGAAGAATCCAAAATAGTTATGGTTGAAGTTAGATACCCTCTTCGACAAAAAAGATGAGCTAAGAGGCCATTTTCTGGAAGTGAGTTGATTGCTCTACAACCGAGCAATTTCGAGACATTTCAGCAATTCTTTTCAAGATTCAAATCAACCTTAAATTGGAAAAAAAAAAAATCTTGAAGAGATGAATTACAACTTTCAGTAAAATTGCATATTAAACAAAAAAAAACAAATTTCTCTAATAATTTCACCATTATAACCATATAAAAACAAAGAAATTATGCTGCGATTCATAATGAGATAATATATTAGACCATGCAAGAACAAATGGTTCATATAAATATTCAAAAACTCCTCTAGAGTTTCAATTACAAAAATCATACTAGTAAAAAGCATCTAAACTACTTCTTCAGATTCATTCATGGATTCTGACACCCCATCATCAAAAACTCCTCTAGAGTTTCAATTACAAAAATCATACTAATAAAAAGCATCTACACTGCTTCTTCAAATTCATCCATGGATTCTGACACCCCATCAGAATCTACATTTTCTGTAGATGAAGGACTTGATGAAGATGTAGATGACCCATACTCTTCTCTATTATCAATGGGCGCACAATCTGAGTCTACATCTATACCCATCATTTCAGATGTCATATTCCTTCGGGATCTATGGCTTGGTTTAACACACTCCCATCTTGCACGAATGCTCCCTATTCCACGAATATTAGCTTTGGGTTTTAAAAAAGAAATTAAACTAACAAATTTTAACTAATGTTATAATTAAAAAATTTAAAAAAATTAAAAACAAACTAAACTAATATAACATTATAATTAAAAATTTAAAAATACATTAAAAAAAAACTAAGTATCTATATACTAACCAAACTAACATTATAATTTTTTTTTTAAAAACTATACAAAAACTTATAAACAATTAAAACAAAAATTTAAAAACAATAAAAAAATCAAACTATACAAAATTTTAAAATAAATTAAAAACAAAATAATTAAAAAAAAAATTAAACTATACAAAATTAAACAAACTTTAAACAAAATTTTAAAAAAATTAAACAAACTTTAAACAAAAAATTAAACAAAATTTAAAAAAACATAAACTATACAAAATTAAACAAAATTAAAAAATAAATAAATAAAAGTTTTAAAAAATTGAAACAGTGCAATGGCGGGGAGGTGGGCGGGTGGCGGTGGAATGGAGGGCGGCGAGGGAGGAGCGAGGAATGGGAAGGGGAGGGCGATGGAGGGATAAGGGAGGAGGAGGAGGAGGAGGAGGAGGAGGTGGTGGGTGGCGGCGGTGGAAGGGAGGGCGGTGGGGGGAGGTGGAAGGGAGGGCGCGGGCACAGGGGGAGGGGGAAGTGGAGGGGAGCAGGCAGGGGGAAGGAGGGGGAGGGCACCGCCCGCTTAGGCGCCAAAGGGCGGCCCTCACAGCCCCCTCGATGCGGGGCATCGACGGAGGGGGAAGGGGAGGAGGTGGTGGAGCTGGGCGGGGGAAGGGAGGAGGAGGTGGAAGGGAGGGGCGGGCATCGAGTTGCTCGCTTGGGCGCCAAAGGGCGGCCCTCACGGCCCCCGTCGATGCCTAGCATCGACGTCAATGCCGGGGCATCGACGGGGGCCGTGAGGGCCGCCCTTTGGCACCGAAGCCCAACCCTCACTTCGGCGCCAAAGGGCGGCCCTCACGGCCCCCGTCGATGCCCGGCATTGACGTCGATGCCAGGCATCAACGGGGGCCGTGAGGGCCGCCCTTTGGCGCCCAAGCGAGCGGCTCGATGCCAGCCCCTCCCTTCCACCTCCTCCTCCCTTCCCCCGCCCAGCTCCACCACCTCCTCCCCTTCCCCCTCTGCCGCCCTCCCCTTCCCCCGCCACCGTCGTCGCCCACCTCCCCCCCCCCCCTCGCCACAACCCACCCCCCCCGACCATTGCATGGTTTTTTTTTTTTTTTTTTTAATTCTGTTTAATTTTTTTTATTTTTTATTTTTTTATATAGAATAATTTTTTTTTAAATTTTTTTGTTTTTAATTTTTTTTTAGATTTTGTATAGTTTGGTTTTTTAATTGTTTTTAAAATTTTGTTTTAATGTTTTATATTTTGATTTTTTATTGTTTTTAATTTTTTTTTTAAATTTGTTTTTAAATGTTATATAGCTTGATTTGTTATTATATATAATTTGTTTTTTCTTTTTCTTTTTAATTTTTTATAATGTTAGTTTTAGTCTGTTTTTATTTTTGTTTTTAATTTATTTTAAAATTTTGTATAGGTTGTTTTTTTTTTAATTTTTAATTTTTTATAATGTTATTTTTATTTTGTTTTTAAGTTTTTTTAAATTTTGTGTAATGTTAGTATATAGTTAATTAGTTTTATTTTTTAATTATAATGTTAGGTTAGTTTATTGGGTTTTTATTTTTATTTTTAATTTTTAATTATAAGAACATTAATTTAAATCTATTAGTTTTAATGTTAGTTTAATTTTTATTTTTTTTTTAAATGTTAGTTTATAATGTTGTTAGGTTAGTTTAAGTTGTTTTTAATTTTTTTTAAATTTTTTATTATAATTTTGTTAGGGGTTAGTTTGATTTGTTTTTAATTTTTCTTTAAATTTTTTATTATAATGTTGTTAGCGGTTAGTTTAATTTGTTTTTTAATTTATTTTATTATAATGTTAGAGGGGGGAAACATGCAGCAGAAGAGGACATGAATTTGGTCTGCATGATATTGTTGATTAGTTTCATGTTTTGAAAAAAATGCTAAGTTTGACAATATTTTGATAAGATATATTAGTAATGTTTTGACTTTCACACTTAATTTTAGAAATAAAATTTCTATATATAATGTTTGAAATATGTTTTTTACAAATAATTTGTATAGTTTTTCTTGAATTTATGTGAATCAACACTTTTCGGAAAATAATATGAAATAGTATCATTTTTATACAAAACATATCTGAAAATTGATTGAAAATGGTTTTAAATGTCTATATTTTCTGAAATTTTTTACAATTTTTTCAATAAAAGTGTCTTATTTTGTCCATAAAAATGTCTTATTTTATAGAAAAAATTGCAAAATGTATATGTTTTTCATTATAAATTGCTTAAAAATGTATGCTATTTTGCTAAATTTCTAAAAATGCACCTAAAAATAGAAACTAAATTTTTTTTACGATAAAGATAATTCAAAGGTCCCAAAAAATGCCTCGAAATGAAAATGTGTGATACTGGCATCACCCCTTTTTGAAACGGAGCTAAAAATACCTACTAAAATTAGGAGAGAGAAAAACGAGAACTGTGTCGAGTTCTCGTTTCATAGTATAAGGGGTTGAAAATGATGATATATTATATCATTTGTTTCATAGCCCAGAGAGACAGTCTACTCCTATATGGAAGAAGGCTCGAGTTTCCACTAGCTCCAAGAAGAGGAAGATCGATTTTGGAGATGTGCCTGAGAGTGTCGGGGATGGGCACGATGCTTGACATACCGTGTTATGCACATTAGCGATGATGTGGCATTTTTGGGCACCAGTTGCCATGTACTTGGTATCTAGGGCACGAGTTTCCATGTATTTTGGATCTAGGGCACAAGTTGTCGGACTTTGTATAGGGCACGATTTGCCATCATGTGTACATTGGGAACCATGTTCCACTGTTTGCCAGAATATTTATATGTTTGGGCAAGTTTTGTAGCTTTGATGTACATGGATTTTTAGTTATGTGATTTATATCCATGTTGTCTATATTGTATCTTGTTGTGTGTAGTTTCATAATAACAACATCATGCTTTTAAAACAAATGGTTGAGTTTGAATGGATTTTGATAAGATTTCCTTCATTTATGATGAAATAGATAAATTTTGATCTCTAGTGGCCTCATATAGTCATTGTTGGATTGTCGATTGAAAAAGATATTGTTTTTAAACTCTAACAAAACATACTCACTTGACCATGTCCATAGCATTTGGAACCAATCTCATAACTATAAAAATAATTATTTCCACCGATGTTTAATATTTGATGATATACCAATCAATAAGGACTTACCAATTGTACCTAGGTGTGCAAAACTTATGCTATCATCATTGTGGTCAAATATATGAAAAATATCTCCCCATCCCCTTCACTTGGAATGTTTCCTTGTGAAGGGACCATCATCCCTTTGCCACTGTGTTTCTCTTAGCATAGATGCTTTGTTAGGTTTACGTCTGAATCTATATTTAGAATTGACATAATGAATATTATTTCAATTGGTTTGTATTATGAAAGGTATTTTGATAGTAAAATTTCATTCTAATAAGATCCAACTAGTTTGTATACATCACAATGCAAGGATGAAAGTTCCATGGTAAAATTCAACACCTTGAGTAGTTATTGGAGAAATTTTATGGGGCCCTTGATATGATGACTAGGGAGATACTTGACATTTTCCTATACCTTATTATTTTAACAAGTTTTTCTAAATACTTTTCATTGTATATGAAATTGTTGTGTAAGTGATGAATGATAATGGCGATGTCCCCAAATACCAAAAGGTTCCTTATGTTTGTTGAAAAGTTGATCTCGATCTCTTGACATAGAGCATTTAAGTCTATACTTTATTGTTTGAAGCATTCCGTAGATACCATGATATTTTGATTTATTGAGTTCTCTTTGGATCAATGGAGGAGCCCCCTTGTGTACCTACCACCCCTAGACACCCCCCTTGTGTACCTACCACCCCTAGTCATTTACACACAAACACACACAAGTTAGATACACATAATTATATTTACACACATATTAAAGATGTACAGATACATATATATTTACACTACAAAAACCTACACACATAAAATGATTTATACATAAACATACAAAAAATACGTGTACATGGGAAAATATCTATGCACATATACAAAAATGTACATGTTAGAAAAAACACAATAGACAAATATTTACACACGCACTTGCACAAAGAAAACTATACAAATATTAGTATAAAATAACAAATAACATCATCTTTTCGAACATAATTACACACCTAAATATTACTTTCAAATATTTTGAATTTTGAATTATGCATTAGGCTCTAAAGGCACCTTCTAAGGACCAAGGTTCATGAATGATGCTCTAAAGCATTACAAATGACCCATCAAATTGATCATTGGTCCTAAGCCATAAATATATTTTTCTAGCCTTGAGATGTTGCTCTCCCTTCTCGAATAATGTTTATGGATTTGAGGTCCACCCATAAAGCTCAAAACCTACTAATGGTGTCCATATTGGCCTTCAAATATTTAAGTTATACTAGACCAATCTTATGTGTTTGGTTAAGGCTTCACATTTTCCCTAGTATCCTTGAAACTTCCTTTAGATCCTAAGGTCAAGGTTTCATCGTCTTACCATGTTTAGTGCCATAAAACCCATACTAAGTGCTAAAATACTCCTAGTTACACCTATATCATTTATTGGAGTCTAAATATATCCTTGTCATTTGAGACGTCTTTCATGGTTGTGAAGCTATGTAATTAATACACCCGTAAGGTCGAAGCGGAGCTTTATTTTTATTAAGGTTTGTAGTCCTCCTCCCAACCATGTACAAGGCCCTAATATTTATAAATGGTTCTCAAAATATCCTAATGAAGTATGTATCAACACTTGGAATCCAAAGAACCCTAAAACATTTCCTATATGGTGGTTTGAAATCTCCTTTCTTGCTCTTGGTCACTAACTTTGTGCATTTAGGGAATAACTTCTAGGTTTCCTACATTTTCCATGTATCGATTCATGGCTTGTATACGGGGCTCAAAAAATCCCAGTGGCTATTTTATTCCTCTTGTATTCCCACATAGAGAAAAAATACACCTAGTAGATGTTGATGTATATGTAAATTCGGAATGTATTTCACATATATGGATATTGTATTCCTATAGAGATGTTATTATTCCTCTATACGGAAGTGGTTGTATTCCTATAGAGATGTTATTATTCCTCTATACGGAAGTGTCGTCATTTATATTGTAAGTGTCGTAACTTATACTTGATGGGTTATTAAACCACCTTGTTGGGGTCGGCCCTGTATAAGTCATGTGGGTCAAAGGGTTAATAGACCACCCTATTGGGGGTCGGCCATGTGGGTAAAAGGGTTATTAGACCACCCTAGTGGGGGTCGTCCCAGTTAGCATTATGTTAAGTGGTTAAGTTGAGGCCGACCTAATTGAATAAAGTTCAAGTTAAGTTAGTGTATAAATAGAGAGTGTGTCTCTCTCATTTTACACATTCTATTCTCTCACTCACACTTGGGAGAGTGGTGTAGTTGTAGAGGAGGAGGCTCTGCTGCTAGGAGAAAACTATCTCTCATATTCTGGTTGTATCATTGCTCTATCTATCTCTGAGGAAGTTATTGGGGTTTTTCACCTTTATGGTTTTCCCCAAGTAAACTTTGTGTCTCTTGTGTGCTTGCATTATTGTGTCCATGATTGTTATGCTGTAGATTTGTTGTACATGTTGTTCTCTCAGTTAAGATTGTAGATCAGATTGAAGTAAATTCTGAAAATTTAACATGGTATCAGAGCTAGCCTAAAAGAAGGCATGATATGGCATGTATGACACTTGTTGCACTTACAATGCTAGGGCTTGATATAGCAAAAACCAGTCATCATAGCACTTTCGCTATAAATCCTTTTTGGAGAAGTTTTCAGATCTAACACTTTTACAGGTCGAAGAGAATATCCCCATGTACCTTTTGTCCAAAGGACAACCTCTAATTCGTTGTACTTTGTGATTTATGATCTGTACAATATAGGGTTTCTGCCTCTTCCAGATCTGAGTCAAAATCAGGTGACCTTGGGAAAAGGGTCATAACTTGGGCTAGGAAGCTCCAAATGAAATTTCGTAAAAAGTGACAGGTAGTACACAAACTGTACTATCTCAACAAAAGTTTTCAGAGGCCGAAGTTGAACCAGTGACATGTGGAACGCCGTACAAGTTCGCTCTCCTGTATTATCCCATAAACAGGTCACGTTACGACACTTGACATAACTCTCTCTCAGAGAATCAAATTGACGTCAGACCTATCGAGATGGAAATATAACAGGTCGGGATATCTTAGGAAAACTTTTGAGATGCCGAAGTTAAACCAGTGACACGTGGCCTACCATACAAGTTCACTCTCCTGTATTATCCCATAAACAGGTCACGTTGCAACACTTGGCATAACTCTCTCTCCGAGAATCCAATTAAGGTCAGACCTGTTGGGGTGGAAAGATAACAAGTCAGGCTATCTCAAGAAAAAATTTCATACTCCGTGGATCGAAAAGTTTGGAATTACACTAGAAACAATCAGGTACATATTTATGTCAAAACAGAATTATTTTTTAGTACCTTCATTCATGGCTTCTGGAATTTAGGGCTTCAGAGAAAGTTGGAATTTTTGTAATCGGAGACAATGGCTGGATGCTACTCATCAAAATCGAAATTTAGAGACCAAGATCAGATTTTTTGGTTGTGCATAAGGCCGAGCTTGATCAAACCCCAGTTCAGGACTTTGATCGGAAAGATGGAAAATTAGGGCTTCTGCAAATATTGGAATTTTGGAAATCTGTGACCACGGCTGGAAGCTCCTCATAAAAATCGAAGCTTAGAGTTTTGAATCAAATCTTTTGGTTGGGTGAAGCTCCAGGAAACTCAAACCCTAATTCAGGGTCCTCCCTAGTGAATCCAGAAATCTAAAAGGCAATTTCGAGGGGTGAAACTTTGCAGTTTTCAAATTTTGAATATACCAACTTGATTAGCTCATCAAGGCACATATTTCTATCCTTTCGGAAGTTTGAAATTTTGGGGTTTCTTTGACAAACCCTAATCCAGCTCCATGTCCAATTCTTGCAAATCCAGTGGATTGGGTTAATCCTAGAAGAAGATGGATTGGTCACCTGCATAAGTGAAGAAGTTCCTGTCTCAGAGGGAGATGAGGCTAAGGACTTCCATAAGAAGATTACAAGCAATCTTGACAGGTATGGCTTACACGTATGTTTCATGGTTAAGTTTATCATATGTTTGTCTTCATATCATTACAGTACAATCTTGATTAATTATTGGACTTGTCGTATCACCTTAATAGAAGATATTCATTGATTAAGATTTTGACACTTATGATTGTACTAATGCATTGAGGTTTATGTTTTTTGCTAACACAAAAGGTACACCAAGAAAGTCAAATCATGTTCTACTTCAAGAACATATGCTCATGGTGACATGAAGACAAAGATTCATCCATTGTCATGGATCACATAGAAGATCTACTTTCGAGGTATGTATAACTTGGTTCTACAATGGTTAACTTATGAGACATGCAGGTTACCAGCACAAGTCACTGAAGAGAACCAGAAGACATTATGCTGGTATGTTAGACATAATTAGCTAGCATGCTAATCCAGGTATGTTTTTCCTATATCAAGCTAGAATCCTACCTTGTGTTAGGATCTTATACTATTGTGTTGTTGATAATGATTATTCATGAAGTCATAGGTTTGAATAATCATCGTTGTATTCATATTATGTTTCTTACCATAATTGATGATATGACTAACCAGAAGACTCATGAAGGTATAGGTTTGAATAATCACGGGTTTTATGCATATTATATCTCTTATCTTGATTGATGATTCGACTAACCAGAAGAGTCCTATGATCAAATAAGAATGTGTATGAGTAAAAGAAGACTTCCCTGAAACCTTGAATACTAATGTTTATTATCTGTGAATGATCATGAATATACATGTTTAAGATTATTGTGTTTTGATAGTATTAAGATTATACTAATAAATGTGTGATTATGTGTGAGACCTCAAGGATAACACAATGATGATACTAATAAGCATGCATAGTGATTAAGGATGGATGTAAGTTCAAGGATAGGTAATCCAGGAAGCAAAGATCAAGAGGGAGCACACTCCAGTTGTTCCTGCAAGAAAGCAAAGGAGCACACTTCAGTAGTTTCTGCAAGGATACAGATATTCAGAGGGAGTTGACCACTTCTCACAATCCACATAAGAATGGAGTTGCAGAAAAGAAGCAAAGACTAAGAGGGAGTCAACCCAACAAACAAACAAATATAAGTATTTGAATTGCCATTGCTTGCATATTTTATTGTTTAAATAATACTGTTCAATAATGTATATATTGATGTTCCTAGAATTAGGTTGTGTATTATGCATATTAGAATAGTTGCATTGATGAATAGTATACTACTAATATGCATGGGTAAGTGGCATATGGCACTGTACAACATTCCATTGCTACTTATCTAGAATGAAACCTCTTTGCTGACATGTTGGGAGTTGTGCACACTCTTAACAATGTTCTGGTAGATATTGGAAGGCATCTAGAAAGTTACGGGATATGGATAAATGTTGTATTGAAGCATTGGCTAAGATAATTCCATGACTGTATGACATATTTCTTTATGTGTAAGAATTTGTTCTGAAAACTATGAGATGTTTTCTAATCATGCAATTTAACTTGTTGTGTAGGAAAGATCGTATGCCATCACCTACGAAAGAAGAACTACAACATTTGTTCAGCAACAAAATTATCTATTGAAGTATTGAAGTTCCCAGGATATGGGAAGAATGCCATGATCCGTTGATCATGAAGAATGATGTTTGGGATGTAGTCCCAAGACCTGAAGGTAAGTTTGTTATGACTTCCATATGGATCTATCAAGATCAAGCATGCTGCAGATGGCAGCATAGAGAAATATAAAAGTGATGAAATAGAAGATACACCAGATGGATTTCAAGACAGCTTTCTTGAATGGTGTAGTTGAAGAAGAAGTGTATGTGGAGCAGCCACTTGGTTCTGAGACACATGATAGGGAGTCATATATGTGTAGAACTTGGGTATGATGCACCACTTTCTAGGTATGGAGGTGTGGCAGAGTGTAGATGGAATCTTCCTTGGACAAGGGAAGTATGCAGTAGAGATCCTGAAGAGGTTTGGGATGATGGACTACGAGGCTATGGCATCGAACCTGAAGCTTCTATGTGATGATTCATCTGAACCGATTGATGTCACTATGTATTGTCAGATGATTGGGTCCTTGATGTACCTGACAAACATGAGACCAGATATTTGCTTTGCAGTGAACACATTGAGCCAGTTCCTGACAGATCCGAGGAGTGTTCACCTGGTTGCTGTAAAGCATATTCTGAGGTACCTGAAGGGTACAGTTGATTATGGGCTCAAATATGATGCGAATCAAAAGTTTAACCTGCAGGGTTATGTTCATTCATATTGGGCAGGTAGTGTTGCAAATAGGAAGAGCACTTCTAGGTGCTACCTCAGTATGGGATCAGGTGTGATCTCTTAGTTTCGTAGGAAGCAGTCCTGCGTAGCACTGAGTATAGCCAAAGCAGAGTATGTTGCGACAGATGAGCAGGTTGCAGATGTATTGACCAAGCCCTTGGCCAAAGTGCAGTTTGAGTACTTCAAAGATAGGCTTGGTGCACTTTAGATCGAGGTTCATTCCAAAGGGAAGTGATGAGTTTGGAACATGCAGATGCACATGAGCTTTTCTGACATGGTAGATGTGTTCTCCCATGGTGTAGATGTAAGGGTTGGAGCCATTCTCACATGGTGGTAGATGTGTTCTCCCATGGTGAAAAAGTAAGGACTGGAGCCTTCCTCGAATGGTGGTAGATGTGTTCTCCCATGTCGGTGGTGTAAGTACTGGATGATGTGCATCTAGGTTGTGCTTCGTGGACGATGAGATGATCTGAAGAAGACAATGCTATGTTGATTAGGAGGATCATGGATGATGAGCATCAAGACGATGCTCCAGTTACTGCTCTATATATATATGTACGCATCATGTTGGATGCTGGATATGATCAGTTGGATCATCTATATGTATATGTATATGTACGCATCATGTTTGATGCTAGATGTGATCAGTTGGATCATTTGTATGTATTTTGTATATGCATCATGTTGGATGCTTGGACCATGTATCTGTATATGTATCAGGTGGATACATTGTATGATCAGGTAGATCATGTATGTTGATATGTATTAGGTATGATCAGGTGGATCATGTATTTGTATTTGTATCAGGTGGATACACTGTATGATCAGGTGGATCATGTATTTGTATTTGTATCAGGTGGATACACTGTATGATCAGGTGGATCATGTATGATGATATGTATCAGGTAGATACTTGGTATGCATCAGGTGGATGCATTGTATGATCAAGATGATCATCATGATGAGCTTCAGGATGTTGCTCCAGATGATATGTATCAGGATGGTACAATGATGATGATCAGTGTGATCATGAGCATCAGGATGATGCTTTGTGCGATGATGATCCGTTGGATCATGAGTATCAGGTTGATACTTGGAGGTTATAGATGATATGTGGAAGGTTGTGCAAATAACATGTAATCAGTCTTGGGAGATCTTGCAGGTCGTGCTGCGGTACATAAATGTTCCTGGGATACTCTTTCCAGTATTGCTATGTAGTATGTAATCAGTCCTCAGATGTTCGATAGGTTGAGCTGTGTGCTCGTAATCAGTCCTGGGATGAGGTATTACTACGGAGACATGTAATCAGTCCTGGAGATCCGAGAGGTTGAGCTGTGTGCTCGTAATTAGTCCTGGGATGCTCTTTAGAGATCTTTCCAGTTGTGTTGTGGCACATAAATGTTACTGGGATGCTCTTTAAAGGTTTTGTCTATCCACATGTAATCGGTCCTAGAGATCTGAGAGGTTGAGCTGTGTGCTCGTAATAAGTCCTGGGATGCTCTTTAGAGATCTTGCCGGTCATGCTGTGGCACATAAATGTTCCTGGGATGCTCTTTAAAGGTATTGTGGAGGAGATGCATGTAATCAGTCCTGGTATATCTTTCCATTCGTGCTTAGGCACATAAATGTTCCTGAGATACTCTTTTCGGTATTGCATCCGCACATAAAATTAGTCCTGATAAGCCACCTCTATCAGACCATTCGCACAGATGATGAAGACCTGCAGGTGGTGGGCCTACATCCAGTGTGAAAAATGATTGGCTCTGTAGAACTTCCTATGATGAGTAGATTTAGAGATTGATTGAGATAGCAGCAGTAGTGACGATGATGATGACTCGATGACGATTATCCAGTGACGATGATCCAGAGAAGAAGACTTGTGCTAGAAGACCCATGTCGAGAAATACCTTCCTATTTAAGAGGGAGTGTTGATGTATATGTAACTTCGGAATGTATTTCACATATATGTATATTGTATTCCTATAGAGATGTTATTATTCCTCTATACGGAAGTGGTTGTATTCCTATAGAGATATTATTCCTCTATACGGAAGTGTCGTCATTTATATTGTAAGTGTCGTAACTTATACTTGATGGGTTATTAGACCACCTTGTTGGGGTCGGCCCTGTATAAGTCATGTGGGTCAAAGGGTTATTAGACCACCCTATTCGGGGTTGGCCATGTGGGTTAAAGGGTTATTAGACCACCCTAGTGGGGGTTGTCCCAGTCAGCATTATGTGAAGTGGTTAAGTTGAGGCCGACCTAATTGAGTAAATGTCAAGTCAAGTTAGTGTATAAATAGAGAGTGTGTCTCTCTCATTTTACACATTGTATTCTCTCACTCACACTTGGGAGAGTGGCGCACTTGTCGAGGAGGAGGCTCTGCTGCTAGGAGAAGACTATCTCTTTTATTCTGGTTGTATCATTGCTCTATCTATCTATGAGGAAGTTATTGGGGTTTTTCATCTTTATGGTTTTCCCCAAGTAAACTCTGTGTCTCTTGTGTGCTTGCATTATTGTGTCCATGATTGTTATGTTGTAGATTCGCTATACATGTTGTTCTCTCAGTTAAGATCCTAGATCAGATTGAAGTAAATTCTGAAAATTTAACAGTAGATGCCAAGTGTTATGGTCCAAGACCTTTCCCATGGTCGTCAATCCCTAGAAGCTTCTCTTAGGACCTATGGCCTACGTTTCATCCTTTGACCACTTCCATATCCTAAGAACCAATTTTGGTGTTTAAAACCTCCAAATAGTGTCCATTTCCTCACCAATAAGATAAATAGTCATAGCCATATCTAGGTCCTCAACACCAACACTTGGTGTTCATAACCTCCTAATCATATTTGAATATGCTCATATGGAGGCCAAATATCCCTCGATCCTAGATGTGTTGTGATTTGACACATCATTCTTGGTCCTAAATGCATAGAAGCCTTGTTTAGGGCATAAGGCATATGTTTCCTCCATTGAACATGTTCATGCTCCCAAGACCCATACCTAATGTCCAAAACCTACTTGTTGCATCGAGGTAAACAATCAAAGGCAAAGGATACCCTTCAGAGGTCAACTATTATTCTTTAAGGCATTATCCATGGCTTTGGATGCTTAGAATCGATTCTTACAACCTAAGGCTAAAATTCCCATAGCACCAAAACTGTAACTCCGACCACGAATCCATCGATTCCAATGAATTCCGGATGTTGAGTTTTAGCTAGGGGATTTCCCCCCCCCCCCCACCGTGCCTCAAATGCCTGGAAATGGTGCTATTGTGCCATCTTCGGAACTAGGGTTTTGATCAGTGAAGGCCATGCCAATTTTGCGCAAGGGGGTCATTTATGATCCAAAGGCTCTTGGGTGAGCCTGGCCATTGTGAACACATCCAAACTAGCCATATGCACATGTGGGAGCTTAAATAATCCCCTTTCACTCGTCGGTTTGAGTTCTGTGCCCCTAGAGCAAATCCTCAAAGTGTCCCTGAATGGCCACAGGGTGCCTAACAAAAATGACCATACCACAAAAATTGTGACTCTAGTCGTGAATCCGTTGATTCTGATGGATTCAAGACGTCGGGTTTCAGCTAAGGGACCCCCCACCAACGTGCCTCAAATGCCCGAAAACTATGCTATTGTGCCATCTCTGGAACTAGGGTTTTTCTTAGTGAAGGCCATGCCAATCTTGCGCAAAGGGGTCAATTCTGATCTAAAGGCTCCTAGGTGTGCGTGATTATCATGAACACATCCACAGTGGCCATATGCATGCGTGAGAGCTGAAATAATCCAAGTTCGCTCGCCAGTTTGGGTTATGTGCCCCCATAGCAAATCCTAAAAGTGTTCGTGAATGGCCATGGGGTGCCTGGGAAAAATGCCCATAGAACTAAAACTGTGAATTTGGTCATGACTCCGTCAATTCCGATGGGATTCAAGATGATGGTTTTCAGCTAGGGGTCCCCCCCCACCATGCCTCAAATGCCTGGAAACGGTGCCATTGTGCCATCTCCAGAACTAGGATTTTGCTCAGTGAAGGCCATTCCAATTTTACGCAATGGGGTCAATTCTGATTCGAAGGTTCTTGGGAAAGTGTGTCCATCGTGAAAACATCCACAATGTCCATATGCACATGTGGGAGCTGAAAGAATCCCCTTCTGTTCACCAGTTTGGGTTTTGTGTCCCTGAATGGCCACGGGGTGCTTGGAAAAAATTCCCATAGCACCAAAACCGTGTCTCCGATCACGAAGAAGTCAATTCTGATGGATTCAGGATGTCGGGTTCTAGTTGTGGGACCCACCCCTATTATGACTGAATCTCCCATAAACGGTGCTATTGTGTGATCTTCGGAACTAGGGTTTCGCTGAGTGAAGGCCATGCCAATTTTTCCCAAGGGGGTCATTTCTGATCCGAAGGCTCCCAGGCGTGTCTGGCCATTGTGAACACATCCAAACTGGCCAAATGCACATGTGGGAGTTGATGGAACTTCCTTCCTCTCACTGGTTTGGGTCCCGTGCCTCCGGAGAAAATCCTCAAAGTGTCTCTGAATGGCCACAGGGTGCCTGGAAAAAATTCCCATAGTGCCAAAACCATGACTGTGATCGTGAAGCCATCGATTCTGATGGATTTGAGACACTAGGTTCTAGTTGTGGGAACCACCCCCACCATGAATCAATCACCTAGAAATGGTGTTGTTGTGCCATCTCTAGAACTAGGGTTTTTCTTAGTGAAGGCCATGCCAATTTTTCGTAAGGGGGTCATTTCTTATATGAAGGTTCCTATGAGTGGGTGGCCATCTTGAATACATACAAACTGGCCAAATGCATGTGTGGTAGTTGATGGAACCCCATTCCACTTGTCGGTTTGGGTTTTGTGCCCCCAGAGAAAATCCCCAAAGTGTCCCTGAATGGCCACGGGGTGCCTAGAAAAAATGCCTATAGCACCAAAATCGTGACTTTGATCGTGAATCCCTCTATTCCAATGGATTCAAGATGTTGGGTTCTAGCTATGGGATCCTCCCCACCATAACTCAATTACCTAGAAACGATGTTATTGTGCCATCTTCGGAGCTAGGGTTTTTCTCAGTGAAGGACATGTCAATTTTGTGCAACGGGGTCATTTATGATCCGAAGGCTCCTGGGCATGCATGGCCATCGCGAACACATCCACGCTGGCCAAACACATGTGTGGGAACTGATGGAACCCCATTCCTCTCACCGGTTCGAGTTCCGTGCCCTCGGAGAAAATCCTCGAAGTGTCCCTGAATGGCCATGGGGTGCCAGGAAAAAATGCCCATAGCACAAAAACCGTGAGTCTAATCATGAAGTCGTTGATTGAGATGGATTTTGGATGTCATGTTCTAGTTGTGGGATGCCCCCCCACCATGACTCAATCATCCAAAAATGGTTCTATTGTACCATCTTTGGAACTAGGATTTTTCTCAATGAAGGCCATGCCAATTTTGCGCAAGGGGGTCATTTCTTATCTGAAGGCTCTTGTGCATGCATGGCCATCATGAACACATTCACACTAGCCAAATGCACATGAGGGAGCTGATGGAAACCCATTCTGCTTTCCGCTTTGAGTTCCGTGCCCCCAGAGTAAATCCTCAAAGTGTCCCCGAATGGCAATGGGGTGCTAGGAAAAAATGCCCATAGCACCAAAACCGTGACTCTAATTGCGAAGCCATCGATTCCGATGGATTCAAGATGTCGGTTCTAGCTATGAGACCCCCACACCGTGACTCAATAGCCTAGAAACAATGCTATTGTGCCATCTCCGGAACTAGGTGTTTTCTCAGTGAAGGGCATGCCAATTTTTCACAAGGGGTTCATTTTTTATCCTAAGGCTCTCGAGCGTTCGTGGACATCATGAACACATCCACACTAGCCAAATGCACATGTGGACGTTGGCCAAATGCACATGTGGGAGTTGATGGAACCCCATTCCGCTCGTCGGTTCCAGTTCCGTGCCCTAGAGCAAATCCTCAAAGTGTCCATGAATGACCACAGTGTGCCAAGAAAAAATTCCCATAGCACCAAAACCGTGACTTCGATTGCGAAGCTGTCAATTCCAATGGATTCGAGACACCGGGTTCTAGTTGTGGGACCCCCCCCCCACTATGACTCAATCGCCCAGAAACAGTGCTATTGTGCCATCTCCAAAACTATTGTTTTGCTCAGTGAAGGCCATGCCAATTTTGCGCGAGGGGTTCTTTTATGATCCGAAGGCTCCCGAGCATGCGTGGAAAACATGGACACATCCGCAATGGCCATTTGCACATGTGGGAGATGAAAGAATCCAATTCTGCTCACCAGTTTGAGTTCAATGCCCCTGGAGCAAATCCTCAAAGTTTGAATGGCCATGGGGTGCCTGGAAAAAATTCCCATAGCACCAAAATCGTGACTCTAGTCATGAATCCGTCGATTTTAATGGATTTAGGATGTCAGGTTTCAACTAGACCCCCCCCACTGTGCCTAAAACGCCCGGAAACGGTGCCATTGTGCCATCTCCGAAACTAGGGTTTTGCTTAGTGAAGTCCATTCCAATTTTGTGCAATGGGGTCAATTCTGATCCAAAGGCTCCCGAGAAAGCGTGGCCATCGTGAACACATCCATGGTGGCCATATGCACATGTGGGAGTTGAAAGAATCCCCTTCCGCTCACCGGTTTGGGTTCCATTCCCCCGTAGAAAATCCTCTAAGTGTCCGTGAATGGTCACGAGGTTCCTGTCAAAAATTCCCATAGCACCAAAACCGTGACTACGATCACAAATCCGTCGATTCCAATGGATTCAAGATGTTATTTTCTATTTGTGGTTCCCCCCCCCATCGTGCCATCTCCGGAACTAGGGTTTTGGTCAGTGAAGGCCATGTCAATTTTGCACAAGGGGGTCATTTCTGATCTGAAGGCTCCCGGGAGTGCGTGGCCATCGTGAACACATCAACACTGTCAATATGAACGTGTGGGAGTTGATGTAACCCCGTTCTGCTTGTTGCTTCGAGTTCCGTGCCCCTAGGGAAAATTCTCAAAGCGTTCTTGTATGGCCACGGGGTGCTAGGTGTCTCTAGATTTGCTTTTGTCTAGTTTCTAGGGATAGATCGGGGTCTATAAGCTAGATTAGGTTCTATATGGCTAGATTAGGTCATTGTTGCTAGGTTACGTCTCTAGGGCTAGATAAGTATTCTAGATTAGGTCTTTAGGGTTCTAGGTCCACATTAGGCTTTCCAGGGCTAGATTTGTTTTTGTCTAGTTTCTAGGCTAGATCAGGGTCTATAAGCTAGATAGGTTCTATAGGGATACATTAGGTATCCGAGGCTAGGTTACATCTATAGGGTTAGATAAGTATTCTAGATTAGGTCTCCAAGGTTCTAGGTCCACATTAGTCTTTCCAGGGCTAGATTTTTTTTGTCTAGTTTCTAGGCCTAGATCAGAGTCTATAAGCTATATTAGGTTCTATATGTCTATATTAGGTCTCCAGGGTTGGCTTAGGTCTCTAGGGATATATAAGGATTCTAGATCAACCCTATAGGGTTCTAGGTCCACATTAGGATTTCCAGGGATGGATTTATTTTTTTTCTAGTTTCTAGGGGTAGATCAACGTCTTTAAGCTATATTAGGTTCTATTTCTTAGAAGGAACATGTAGATCTATCTTCCAACCTGTATAGTGTGATTCTGAGATATTTCATTTTGTAAGTATTTCCTCTCGTGATCAAGGAGAATGTCAAAATTATTGATCTAGTGGCTTAGGAGCGTGTAGGGGTGATTGTACCACCCAATATATTTATATCATTTGTTTCATCTTCCATCCATGATACTTCCAATTATATAGCGGAGGAGAGGTGTGATGATGAGATTGACTTCATCCATGCACATTCTACTTATTCATTATAGAGGTGTGATGCCTTAATGGAGGAAGTTGTTGAGGGTGATTCAAGATTCGTAGATAATGTGAGTATTACAAAGTATAGAGCCATGGATTATCACTTGAATTGTTTGAGATGGATTGTATCACAAGAGATGGTATATGATTGATATGCACACTTGTGATAACTTTCTCAATGGATGTCAGACATCATATTGTCATTGGCTTAGCGTTATTCCCTTGATAAATTAATATCTCTAGCTTGGATGGCAGACACCTTGCATGCTGGCCACATGGAGTATTCACTTGGTGGGAGAACACCCTACAAGATACATGGAGCAATGTGTATTACAAATGAGGGACACAATCCCTATATAGCATATGGTTCCATGGTTTCCTTTTTGGAAGAATGGAGATGGATTAATGGTCTTTCCTTACATATGTACATATGTACTCTACAGGTGGAGCACTTTGGAAGTGTGTGGATCACTTATGTTTCTTCCTTGGAGTGCTCTCTTCCATTATATATATTATAGATAAGATGAGTTTTCAAATCTTGTTTATGCATGTGAATTTTTCCTAAAGGGATGGAAACTTGAATTGGAGTGATTGGTGTAAAGCATATAATGGTGTAAAACATCAATGTATTGTAATATTAACTTAAACATAACTTAAACATCAAATAAACAATATAGCATAACATGATCTACATAACATGAAATAAACTATCTAGCATAACAAGAAATAACCTATCTAACATGAATAACATTAGACATGAATGAATAAACAATCACATGACTATACTACGCACCTCAATCAATTAGGCCTTTTGGATCCTCTCTATTTTTTATTGTCTCAAACAACCTCTCGTGCTCTGCATGAGGTAGTAAGTAGCGTACCTTGTTTGATGACTTCATTGACATTGTTTGTAGTTGGATTTTTGTACCAACGATCAAGTGTGTAAAGTGATCCACCCGTGAACCTAGTCTATAATCCACATATGTGTAGACATTGCTCTTTGTTTCCTTTCTATATACTGTAAGATATTCTCCCTGAACAACCATCGATCCAGTCAAAAAGGTAATTCTTTTACTATCAGTTAATGATGCAAGGAGGGTTTGCTTCCCATGGATTCATCGTGCCAACTAATAATTCATGCCAATTACACTGTCTATCGGGGAAACAAATGCGTAGATGTGTCTTGCAAAAATGCATTTTACGGTCAAATTCCAACAATTAGTGGTTTGATAACATGGTTAATTAAAAAACAAGAAGGGAACCCAGATATGAATGCAAAAATATTTACCTGGATGTACAAGATCAGATATATGATCATAGTCATTTGAAATAGAAGTCTGGCCTTCCTCTAACTGGATCGTTTCAATAACTGCACGTGGGTTTACTGCAAGTGATATATTATCCCATTCATCAACCCAATTCATTGATTCACACTCATCCCACTTGCCGCTGCTACAAGGCCCACAAAATCAAGCAAGTTTTTGCGTCCATATTTCAAATAAGGGTTTTTTTGAGCTTTGAACCGAATGAAATCCATGATTCCATTGTAAAATACTACAACTATAAGAATGTGATCGATCTATATCAACCACATGCCAAAAATTTTTGACATGTCCTCTACCTGTTGGTCTATGCTGCTCTATGGTTCGATCTAACATTTTTGTAGAGCATCATTGAACTATGGATTTTGCATCCTGAATATGAGGGTTTGTCATGCACCTCATCTCCTCCCTTCGTAGGGAAGTTTTGAGATATGCTCCAACCCCATCATGCTCTCCCTTTCCATGCCCGGTGACAAAATAGTTCCATATATGCATCACATCATAAGTCTTGTGCAAAATACTCAACCATTAAATTACACGTTATTTTTGAACTGGCCCGCAAAACCATCATCCAATGTTGATCCATCTGTATATCTCTCTGCTTCAGCTGATCATAGAAAATTCTGAAGCAATGTTGCACATAATGTAGGTCATGGGACTTGTCATCACTGATGTAGAAGTTGGTCTCTTTCAATATTACCCTCTTGTCATTGTTTGTCTCTCGTGCGCTCCTATACGTGTTATGGACCATTATGCTAACTTGGTCTGAATGGTAGTATTGACTTTGAATCTCATTCTGTGGCTGCAGGGTGTATTTTTCAACAAAGTCCACATCCAACAATATTGTGCCCTTGGGAAAGGTTTCCCTTCACTGTCTGTACTGTTCATCCTTCCATCATGCTACATGGACATGTTGTACATACTGCTCGGTTTTTTGTAGAATTCCTTCATGAAATCGCAAATTTGTACCTAGTGCCACAAAATCAAGGGAATTAATACAACGTGACATTTACAATCTGAATATATATGTATAAATTCAACATGTACAGTATGAAAGTATGCAAACTTAGATTACCTGTGACTTCACCAATGCATTTTGTTTGCTTTCCTTGGCACTATCTACTTTATATTTTATGTACTTGAAGTTCTGCATTTCTACTGACATTCTCCCAAATTCGTGCTCCTCGCTTTCATGGATGCATCATCTCAATAATGCAGATCCACTGCACTCGGAACATGTCCCATATAAACATGATTTTTTATAATATTTTTGTCCTTCGGGTCTTGGACACATTATGCTATGGATAAATTATCTGGATGCATTCGTTGGTTGTAACGATGGGAAATCATGCACAATGTTAGTATGCAAATCACAAAATATATTTCTATATGTATCATAATAGTACTCAAATTCGACATGGTATCTACAACAACATGTGTTGGGATCAATGCAAATTCTAACATACCAGGGTTTGCATTTTTCAAAGGACCTTTGTCCCAAGTTCAATTGTGTGTGCTCATTCTTGAACCTCTCATATAGTTTCGTTTGTGTCATGTCAAGGAAGTGATTGACATGGGGTTCACACCACTTAACACATTTTCTCAACTTTAGCACATCTCTTTGATTCGATGACGGTCTAGTGTTATCATGCCAAAACGTTTGTACTAGTTCTTTAACAACATCAATAAGCTTCATGTATGAATGAGGTAACCTACCAACAAAGGCCCAACAATATTTTTGGCCTGGGGTCTCAAGATTTTATCTAATAACGTAATACTTTGAAGAGTCTTTCTATCTACTTTAAATATTTTACATGTGTGTGATAACAGTTGACGTTGCCTTGTGTATTTGTCTACGATCGATTATGACAGTACATGACGGGACGCATTAATATATTTTGTAGGAGAAGTTTTTCCAATCAAATTAAATGCATACTATAGATTTCTAACAACATGACTATTGGCCTCTGAACTTGTAACTACCTTTATGCCTAAGATTATCCTAACATGAGCTAGACAATGTGATTTTAAAAAATCCAGAAACAATTGACATTTTGCTGCATCGCTTTGGATTAAAAAATTCTTTGATGATCTTGCTACAATTGAAATCAATAGTGCGTTTAGGACATTACCTTCAAGTCCTAAAAAGGAAATTCCATCCACGTGAATACATTTGGGAGTTCTTCGCCATCCGCTTTATAGTTGAGGAAAGGGAGTGGGAAATGAAGTACGAGTCTCACCAATGGTTATTTGTGGCACTTCGTTCACAATTTGGTCCTGCAAGGGAGTGTGTTCAACATGTGTGTGTTGTTCTTGGGTAGGCTTCCAATTAACAACTCGTTCAACATCCATCCCTGCATACTCAACATCAATCAATATTTGATTGACTTCAACCACTTCATCATTGCTTTTTGATGGATTATTCGTTGGATTATCACTTGACGTTAGATTTTGAGAGGGCTCCATTACCCACATCCGTTTCACTTCTCCTAATGAACTTGAGGTCATCATGGCATGCATTTTGTTAGGATCTAAGGCACTAACATTTTGATGTCTATGTTTTTCCATGTACACCGTGGCCTTTTCTCTTATCTCATGGGCCTTTTCAGGGTGAAGCACCTTTCTTCTAGACGTTCTTTTATTATTACGTTTGTTGTCTATCTTCAATATGTTTTTTAACAATAGAAGAATATCACCCTATGCAAGAAGAAATAACAAATAAGATATTTTTTTCAATTATGAAATGAGGAAAACAAACTTTTACCACAATTAAGATAGAAGGGAAACAAGATTTAGACAATATTTATACATTGAGTGGTAATTTGACTTGTATAACGTACAAGATTATTAAAACTCGATGTAGCAATTGATTGGGTACTATGCAAACCTATGTGTGTTATCTTCATAAGTGTACAATGTAAACTATGGTCACAAAAGTATGTTTTTTTTTCTTGACATTGGCCATATAGAGAAAAATAATATGGTAGCAAGAAAGAAGGTGGAATGAGACCATTGCAACTATCACAAAAAATGATCAAAGTGGTACAACAAAGATCTTTTTTGCTCTCAACATTCCATTAGTGTGTACATGCATAGAGCTTGTGTTACTGGTATCGATCGTGTTAGGATATTTAGACACTTAGGAGTTAGTTAAGATCAACTTGTGTAATATATCCATTAGGGATAGTGTGTTTCTTTAGTATGCATTAGTATGCATTTGTAAATACTAAATCCGATGGTCACGATATGTTCCCGACATAGAGTGATCTGATGGCTCAACTTCTCTAAGATCAAACCTAACCTTGATCCGTGGCTTAACACCCGATTGGTCCATGATCTCTATTTAAAGAGCATGGAGGGTCATTGTTTAGTTGATCGATTATGAGAAGCTCATTTGTAACTTTCTTTCTTTTCATAATAAATTGTCCCGTAGAAGCTATTTGGTTGGGGTCGTGGAGTGTTTCCCTCAAGAGGGTTTAAACCACGTCAAAACATCGGTGTGTTGATCTATGATCTTTTTGTGTGAAGTGGTTGATCTTGGTGTTCGGTACTTTGGTTGTACCCTGTGTACCCGAACATGGTATCAGAGCTTTTATGAAGTGCCGCTTCCAGTTATGATCTAGATCTTGAACTGTTGTTGCCGAAACTCGAAATGGTTTCTAGTTCTGGTATTTCTGTACATTTCTGGGCTATGGGAGGTGTTTCATTGTGTCCGGAGCATCGTTTCCATTGGGAAATAGTTTTTGTTTGATCGAAAATGGTTTCCAGTTGCTCCAGAAACGCATATTTCATCAGATCTGAAGGTATAATGTTACAGTGACACATTTTTTTTTATTTTCTGTTTTAAAAGAAAAAAATCTCATATTTTATCATTTTTTACTGTTAGATTTTTTGGGTTCAGATTGTTGCTTTCCCGTCTGCATATGTTCTTTGCCGTGCACCTTGAGCAATCTCGGCAAATCAAAAACAGAAAGGGAAAGGTTTTTTCTCGGCTGTGTAGGCTCTTTGCCGTGCACCATGCGCGATCTCGGCAAATCAGAAACAGAGAGAAAACATAGACTTTCCAGGCAAGCTAACGAGATCTAACTCCACAAGTATGGAAAAGTTTTTTTTGTTTTGATTTGTGGTGTGTTTTGCAAGAAAAAGGGAAAGCACGCAAACCGAGCAAGAAGAGTAAAAAAAAAAAAACCTTCCTCATTCCCATATTTTACATACCTTTTAATCTAGTTCACTTGGTTCAAAGTTGCTTTATTCCTTAATGGGTCTTGAGTTCAATTCTTAGAAAGTTACTTTTAAAAGAAAAAATGCATGCAATTTCTATTTTCAAGTTATTTTATTGTAAAAGTGCATCTCACTAAAATAATAAAAAATAAAAATACAAGTGAGACACTTAAGTTTTTTTTATTGTTGCACTATTTAAAAGTAATATTATTGTAAAAGTGAAATCACTTATTTTACAAAAGTGGTTCACTTAAAGCAACCTTCTTGTAAAGTGATTGTCAAAAGGTTCATCTTGGGAAGAGGGGGGTTCTTTTTTTTGCTGGACATTCTCTAGCTGCCACGTCACTATTGGGGACATCTTCAACAGTTTCTTTGTTCAAGCATAACTTCATCATACAGAGTCAGTTTTCAGTGCCTGTTTTTTTTAAACCGTCTATTTTTTGAGCTCTTCACATCCAGACTATTGGTTTATGCTTTTACAACCATTAAATTACAACTATGGCCGCCCCTTGTGATATTCTACTTAATAGTTACAACTATTTCTCATGGAAATCTCGTATGGAGGATGTTCTACGAAGTAGGGGACTTTTTAGAATTACCTCAGGGAAAGAAAAAGAACCCACTGATGATGATAAGAAAATAAAATGGGCAAATAGATGTGATGAAGCTCGTGGATTGATTGGGATGTCAATCTCTACTGATTTGCGATTCCACATATCTGGAATTGATGAACCTAATGCTGCTTGGGACAAGTTGGAATCTGTGTTTGGTAAACACAATGAAATTCGAGGTCACCAACTCGAAAATGAGTTGATTTCTTTAAATCCAAGTGACTTTTCATGCATTCAAGATTATTTATCTAAGTAAAAAACTCTTAAACTCTTATGTGCAGAATGTAAGATTGAGAGGGAAGACAAACAATGCATTTATCATATTCTTTCCAAAGTTGGACCTGCATATTCTGTTTTTGTATCTACATTCTACTCCATGAAAGCATCCTTGAATCTAGCTAGCTAGCAAGAGCCTAATCTTGAATCCTTTTGTGATTCCTTGATTAGAGAACAAGATAAACTCATTCATCTTGGAATAATCAACAATGCAGATACACCTGGGAAAGCCTTATTGTCCCAACAGAAAGAAAAGTCCAAGCCTCCCAAGAAACAAAATTTTCGCAATAATAAGTCAAACAAGGGTCCCAAACCCTCTCAGTCAACTCCTTCTTTAAAAAAATGACAAAAGATCCAAGCCAAAAGGCAAGAAGACTGAGCGTCATTGCAACTATTGCGGGAAAGATAATCATGATGAATCTAAGTGTTTCAAGAAGATGGCAGCCTTGGAAGCAGCAATGAAGAAGCACCACATTAGCCTAGATTCGCCTTCAAAATCTACATCTCATGGACATGCACTTTGTGCTTCTGGTTATTCTTATAGTGCATCTTCTTCTTCTACTTCAAATGAATGGCTCATTGATTCTAGAGCATCTTATCATATGGCTAAGGATCAAGCCATCTTTTCTACTATGAATGAATGTAACACCAAACAAATATTTGTTGGTGACGATAGATTTCTAAGTGTTGTAGGAGCTGGAATAGTTCCAGTAGATAATGGTCATTTTAGTGATGTACTATGTGTTCCAAGAATTTCCTGTAATTTTTTATCAGTCTATCAGATCACTCATTCTAGTGAAGGTAAAACTGTGACCTTTACACCTCACCAAGTTGTAATCAAGGATTTTAAAGATCCTCAACAGGTCCTAGCTACTGGAATTGTTGATGATATTACCAAGTTGTACAAGTTTAACAACTTTGGGTCATCACCTTTCCCCTCAGTTTTGTTGCTCATAGTGATAACTTGAGCAAACTTTGGCATGAGCGATTTGGTCACTTAAATTATCGCTCATTGCAACAACTATGTAAAGAAAATATGGTGACAGGTCTTCCGATGGTATCTTGCAGAGATGGTGTTTGTTCCAGTTGTGTACTCGAAAAACATCATCGGGACAGTTTTGACAAACGTGCCTCTTGGCACGCCTCGGTTCCCTTGGAGCTTGTGCATAGTGACTTGTGTGGTCCTCTTCCATCTGCTTCCTTTTCTGGTTTCAAATATTTCTTAACTTTCATTGATGATTACACCAAACGCACTTGGGTTTATTTCCTAAAATTTAAGAGCAAAGTATTTAACATGTTCTTGGCCTACAAGGCCCTTGTTGAAAAACAATCTGGTCATCAAATTATTAAGTTAAGATCTGATAATGGAGGAGAATATGTTAACAAAAATTTCACTACTTTCTGCACTGAACAAGGCATCCAACAACAGCACACTGTTCCATATACACCACAACAAAATGGTGTAGCTGAGTGGAAGAACCGCACTTTAAAAGAAATGGCTAATTGTATGATCCAATCTAAGGGACTAAGTCTTCAATTTTGGGCTGAAGCCATTAATTGTGCAAATTAAATAGTAAATCGCACCCCCACTAAAGCATTACAAGGTATAACACCGGAAGAAGCATGGAGTAAAACTAAACCTGATGTAAGTCACTTCCGTGTGTTTGGTAGTGAAGCATGGGCTCACATTCCGGATGAAAAACGGAAAGCATTGTAGCCTAAAAGTGAAATGTGCATATTTGTTGGATATTTTGAAGATGTAAAAGGTTATAGACTTGTTCAACCACATTCTCATGATATAATCATTAGAAGAGATGTTAAATTTGATGAAAATATCTTGGCCTGCGAGCCTAACTCGGTGATTGTGCCATTTGTGGCCTGCGAGCCTAATTCGGTGTTTGTGCCTTATTCTTCTTCTTCCAACTTCCTAGACAGGTTTCCAACTCCAGTTTATGATAATGACAGTGAGGATGAAAATCCACCTTCGCCTGCTCATGTTCCTCCAGTTACACCAGCACAAGTGCTTCCTTGATGGGTCCGTTCAACATGTGAAGCAGCTGGTGATCTTGCCGGCGATCCTAGAGATCAACGTCAAACACGTTCTCAGTTTCAGCGAGCCTCTTCTCTTTTGGCTCAAGTTTCCGAGAATCATGATTCAGAAACTTTTGCAGAAGCTTCAGGGAATCTAGATTGGGATGCAGCCATGGATGAAGAATATCGTTCCTTAATAGCAAACAATACTTGGGATCTTGTACCTCTTCCAAAAGGAAGAAAACTTGTCAGATGTAAATGGGTCTACATAACTAAGTATGCATCAGATGGAAGTGTTGAAAGACTTAAGGCAAGGTTAGTTGCCAAAGGTTTTTCCCAAGTTGAAGGGATTGACTACAATGAACCTTTTCTCCCTTCGCAAAAATGAACTCCATCTGCCTTGTTCTTTCCCTTGCAGCCTTACACAACTGGGAAGTCCATCAAATGGATGTCAAGTCTGCCTTCTTACATGGTGATTTACAGGAGGAAATTTGTATGGAACAACCTCCTGGCTATGTTCAGAATAACTCTAGCTTTGTCTGCCGCCTTAAGAAATCCTTATTTGGCCTTAAGCAAGCTCCTAGAGCTTGGTATGCCAAAATGGATAACTTTCTCCTTGACACTGGTTTTTCTAGATGCCATTTTGACCCCAATGTCTATACCAAGAATGTAGGAAACCATCTCATCATACTTGTTCTATATGTTCATAACCTTATTCTTACTGGTAGTGACCCTAAGCTTATAACCCATGTGAAATCCAGTCTTAAACAAAATTTTGAAATGTCAGACTTAGGACATTTGCATTATTTTCTTGGTCTCCAAGTCCTGCAAACCAAAGAATGAATCTTTCTTTCTCAGTCTAAGTATGCTTGTGACCTTCTTTGTCGCTTTCACATGGAAGATTGTACACCAGCCCCTTCTCCCTTCCAGTCTGGAGTCAAACTTTCTGCCACTTGCACTTCACCTGAAGTTGATGCCACCTTGCATCGTCATCTTGTTGGTAGTCTCTTATACTTGACTCATTCCCATCCTGACCTTTCCTTTGCCATTGGTCGTGTTGCCCGTTATATGCAGACACCTCATGAAAGTCACTAGAAAGCAGCTAAAAGAATACTTTGATATATTTGAGGTACATTTCAGTTTGGGACTCATTACAGTACAGGGGGGAAACCTTTGTTGGTTGGTTTCATTGATTCAGATTGGGCCGGCGATCCTAATGATCGAAAGTCTACTGCAGGTTATGTTTTTAGTCTGGGATCTAGACCTATTACTTGGGCTTGTAAGAAACAACAAGCTCTTGCTCTTTCTTCAGCAGAGGCAGAATATCGAGCAACAGTTAATGCCAGTCAGGAAGCTTTATGGCTTCGACAGATCCTTTCAGAGTTTGGATTCGAGCAGCAGCAGCCTACTCCACTTTGGTGCAACAATCAAAGTGCCATCAAGCTTGCCAAAGATCCAGTTCTACATCAACGCAACAAACACATTGAGCTACATATGCACTTCATGAGAAATCTTGTTCATGATCGTGTTCTTGAAGTGCTCTTTTTCCCTACAGATGATCAAGTTGCAGACATCTTCACCAAGTGTCTTACAAAAGCGAAGTTTTCTAAACTTCGATCTATGTTAGGAGTTCAGGAACTTGTCATTAAGGGGGGATAGGATCTAATGCCTCCTTCCTTCTCCTAATAGTGTCACTTTTGTAAATCCTTCAATCCTATCTCAAGTTGTTCTTAAGGGGGGATGTTAGGATATTTAGACACTTAGGAGTTAGTTAAGATCAACTTGTGTAATATATCCATTAGGGATAGTGTGTTTCTTTAGTATGCATTAGTATGCATTTGTAAATACTAAATCCGACAGTCACGATATGTTCCCGACATAGAGTGATCTGACGGCTCAACTTCTCTTAGATAAAACCTAACCTTGATCCATGGCTTAACACCCGATTGGTTCATGATATCTATTTAAAGAGCATGGAGGGTCATTGTTTAGTTGATCGATTATGAGAAGCTCATTTGTAACTTTCTTTCTTTGCATAATAAATTGTCCCGTAGAAGCTATTTGGCCGGGGCCATGGAGTGTTTCCCTCAAGAGGGTTTAAACCACGTCAAAACATCGGTGTGTTGATCTGTGATCTGTTTGTGTGAAGTGGTTTCTCTTGGTGTTCGGTTTTTTGGTTGTACCTTGTGTACCCGAATAGATCGTACACTTATTCATCAAATATTGATGTGGGATTTAATAATGTTTCAACAATGCACAACCTAACCTAGGTTGGCATCAAGGTAATCCTATCCATCTTAGTGACATAGGCTTGTAGTGTGGTGAATTCCCTCATTTTGAGTGCAACCTCACTTTTGTCTAAATGTGTGGTTGCGGTTTCCCATTTTATGTCTAATACCATGGTAGGGTCCTCATTTCACATTTGTCCTTAATTGATCATCATCTTGAAACAATGTAAAACAAAATCCAGTGAGAATTTCTTATAATCTTAAAAGCTATTGAGAATGCCCTAGACATAACAACAATGTCACCTCTAGGACCTAAATTTGAGATTTTTTCTTGTCATCTTGAAATGTACAATGAACCTCATTTTGGTAGCTTAGCACCTGGCACATGTTTTTTTTAGAATAGTTTGTGTTAGTAGATGGTATTGGATGGTGGTATGGGGTGTTAGTAGGAGCAAATTTCCTATAAAAGGAGAAGCTCCTACTCACTTCATTTTCATGTTTTGGATGAGGGAAAATCGCCCCTAAAGATTAAGAATTTGATTCTTTTAATGTTTGTGTGAGTTGTTGTAGTGAAATCATGAGGAATTCAGCAAATGTTTGTGTATTGGATGTAGTTATGTGATTATGAAAGGTTATTGGTGGTGATGCAAGTAATTTTTTTTTTATTATCTTTATGAAAGATTGAAATCATTGCTTGGTGCATGTTGTAGTTTTTTTGTGGTAAGATGTTTTTATTGTCTATGTTGAAGATTAAGAAGACTAAAATACATTTATCATACAATTCATCAGGAAAAACTAAAATGCGTACAATTCAAACAAAGTGAATGAAGACTAAAATACAATTCATAAGGAAACATTGTCACCATACCCTAAGGATTGCTCTTTGCTTGAAGTGTAAAATGGTATTTTGATATATCCACTATATGTAAGAAGAGTTCAACTGTGTCCAAGCAGCGTGAGAATTCAATCCAAAGAGACAAATAGAGTCCAATTGTTGTGTATCCAATCCAAAGATCCAAATAGAGTCCAAATGGTGTGTATTCAATCCAAAGATCCAAATAGAGACCAACTAATGTGTATTAAATCAAAATTGTCAAATAAACTCTAAAAGGTGTGTGAATTCAATCCAAAATGCAAGTGACTGCTGAGCTATGTGTGAGAAGAGTGAAAAATTTGCGATATGAGTGAAAAAAAATGCGGGAGAAGAGCATGGGTCATTTGCAAAATTTCATGTTGAGCAGAGGTGTGCACACAAAAGAAGTGTGCATGCGCTGGTGGCGCGCACACACTTGTAACATTGCTTTGTTCAGTGGGTAACATTTAGTGCATTTATTGCCCAATAAATCTCTATTTTCCCATTTATTTCTAGAGCCCCCCCCCAAAAGGCCTTTAGTCCCTCTTCTAAACGATAATCCCCAAGTGCATAAGTGCTTAGGTGTTCAAGGGTTTTGGGATTTAGAGCTTGTGGGTTAGGGGGTTAAGGTGTTTTGGGTAAACTAGGATTTAAGGGTTAAGGTGTTTGGGGTTAATACTACTAAATTCTTATAAAGTCCATGTACAAATAAAAGTTATAAAAATGATTTCAAGATAGATAGTAGGGTTCATAAAGGCTCATGGGGGATAGGGATTATAAGCTCTATGGTTAGGAGGGGTTTTATTGGTCAAGAATTTAGTGTTAGGTATTATTTGTGTTAGAGTTAAGGGTTTCTTGGTTATTGATTATGGGTCAAGGATGATGATGATCAAGGATTAAATGTGATAGTGTTTATAAGGATTTTTTTTAAGGATTTTGTTTATTATTTGTTATCATTTAGATCCAATAACAATTAGTTGATATATAGGTTAGGATTTGAATATTATAGTTCAATGTTTATGGGTGATAAGGTTACATGGTGTATATGGGTTAGGGTTTATTTAGGTTACCATTTTGGGGTTGTGTTGGTTGATGTTAATATGTTATGAATTATAGGGCTTATTAGTTAGAAATTCATAGGGGTTTTAAGGGTTAGAATGTGGGTTAAAGGTGGTAGGGGTTAGGGTTATAAGGATTGTAGGTTAAGAGTTGTTAAGGTAATGGGGTTAAAGGTCATATATGTTAGTGTTCAAAATTGATAGTCTTTAAGGGTTATAGGGGTAATGAGTTCTCCCTCTAAACCCATAACCCCCAATATCTCTCTCTCTCCCTTTAAACTCCTAACCTCCAATTTTTATCCATGTCTCTATAAACACCTAACCCTAATTTCTCTCTCTTTCTAAACCTCCAATATATTTCTTTTCCTCTAAACCCATAATCCCCAATGTCTCTCTCTATCTCTATCTAAACCCCTAAGCTCCAATATATCTCTCTCTTTGAACCCCTTACCACCAATCTCTCTCTCTAAACCCATATGCTCTAATCTCTCTCTCTCTCTCTCTCTCTCTCTCTCTCTCTCATTCCCCTAACATCCAATCTCTCTCTCTCTAAACCTTTAGAACCTAATCTCTCTCTTTCTATATGTCCCTCTAAACCCCTATTTTCCAATCCATCGCTCTCTCTCTCTCAATACCCCTAACCACCAATCTCTCTCTCTAAACCTCTATCCCCAAACCTCTTTGTCTCTCTCTCTCTCTTACATGAAACCACCAATCTCTCACTTTCTCGAGCTCTAAAACCATAACCCCCTCTCTCTCTAACCCCTTATCTACCAATATCTCTCTCTTCCCCCATAAGCCCCTAACCACCATTTTCTCTCCCTTTATCTCTCTCTCTAAACCATTAAACCACAATATCTCTCTCTCTTTCTATACCCATCACCACCAATTTCTCTCTCTCTCTCTGAACCCTAAACCCCAATTTGTCTCTCTCTCTAATCCCCTAGCCCCCAACCTCTCTCTCTTTCTCTCTAAACACCTAGCCCCCAATCTCTCTCTTTATAAACCCGTAAACCCAAATCTCTCTCTCTCTCTCTCTCTCTCTCTCTCTCTCTCTATTTTAACCACTAATCTCTAATAACTTTTTCTCTCTAAACCCCTAACCCCTAACCACCAATCTCTCTCTTTCTCTCCCTCTACCTACATTCTCTCTCTCTGTCTAAATCTATAACCTTGAATTCCTCTAATTCTCTTTCTCTCTCTCTAAAGCTCTAATGTCCAATATCTCTCTCTCTCTCTCTCTCTCTAAATGCCTAACCCACACTTTCTTTCTCTATATGCTTAACCAACAATCTCTTCATGTTTCTCCCTAAACTCGTAACCACCAATTTCTTTTCCTCTCTCTCTAAACACCTAAACCCCATTCTCTTTCTCTCTCTCTCTAAACCCCTAATCACAAATACCTATCTCACTAAACCAATAACCTCCAATCTCTTTATGTCTATTTCTCTAAACCTCTGATTAGCAATCTCTCTCTCTCTCTCAACCACAAAGCCCCAATCTCTCTCTCTCTCTCTCTCTCTCTCTCTAAGACCTTAACCATCACTCTATTTATTTCAATCTACCTATCTCTCTCTCTGAACCCCTAACCCCCAATATATATCCATCTCTCACTCTTTGAGCCCCTAACACCGAATCTCTCTCTCTAAAATCCTAACCCAAAATCTCTCTCTCTCTCTCTCTCTCTCTCTCTCTCTCTCTCTAGACCCCTAACCCCCAATATCTCTCTATAAACCCATAACTCCCAATCTCTCTCTTTCTATCTCTTTGTAATCCCTTTAACTTCCAATATCTCTCTTTATTCTCCTGACCCCTAATCTCTCTCTCTCTCTAAACCCCTAACCCACAATCTCTATCAATTTGTCTCTCTCTAGACACATATCAACCAATCTCTCTATATATCTAAAACCCTAAACCCTAAACTCTCTCTCTCTAAACCCCTAACCACCAATCTCTCTCTCTCTAAACCCATGACCCCAAATCTTTCTCTCTCTCTCTCTCTCTAAACCCTTAATCCTGAATCTCTCTCTCTAAACCCTTGACCCCCACTATCTCCCTCATTCTACCTAAACCCCTAACCATCAATTTCTCTCCCTCTACCTCTCTCTCTCTTTCTAAATCCCTAACCCCAATCTCTTTCTCTAAACCACTAACAACCAGTCTCTTTCTTTCTCTCTCTCTAAAACCCTAAGCCCCAATCTCTCTCTCTCTCTCTCTCTCTCTCTCTCTCTCTAAACCCCTAGTCTCCAATCTCTCTCTCTGAAAAGAAAAAAAAAACTTAACAACCAACCTCTCTCTCACTCTCAACCCCTAACCTCCAATCCCTCTCTCTCTCTCTAACTATCTCTTTAAACCCCTTACCACCAATTGTATCTCTCTCTCTAAACCCATACACTCCAATCTCTCTCTCTCTCTCTCTCTCAACCCCTAAGCTACAATCTCTCTTTGTCTATCTCTGTACCCCTAGAAACCAATCTCCCTCCATCTCTCTCCCTCTAATCCCTTAAAACCCAATATGTCTCTCTCTCTCTAAACCCCTAACCCACAATCTCTCTCTCTCTCTAAACCCCTATCCCCAATCTCTCTCTCTCTAAACCCTTAATCCCCAACATCTCTCTCTATAAACCAGTAACCGCCAATCTTTCACTCTCTCTCGAAACTCCTAACCTCCTCTCTCTCTCTCTCTCCCTCTCTCTCCGCTAAACCCCTAACCTCCACTTTATCTTTGTCTCTCCCTCTCCCTCTCTAAACCCTTAACCCTAACTTCCAATCTCTCTCTATACCTCTAACCCATAATCTCTCTCTCTCTCTCTCTCTCTCAAAAACCTTAAACCCCAATCTATCCCTCTCTCCCTAGACACCTAACCACCAATATATCACTTTCTCTCTCTCCCTCTAAAATCTTAATATATAGTCTCTCTCTCTAAATTCCTAACCACCAATCTCTCTCTCTCTCTAAACCATTAAGCAACAATATATATCTCTCTCTAAACCCCTTAACACCAATCTCTCTCTTTCTCTAAACCCCTAACATCTAGTCTCCATCTCTCTCTCTCTAAACCCAAATCCACCAATCTCACTCTTTTTGTCTATTTATCGAAACCCCTAACATCTATTATCTCTCTCTCTCTCTAAACCCCTAACCCATACACTCTCTCTCTAAACCCTTAACCCCAATATCTCTCTCTTTCTACCTAAAACCATAACCATCATTCTCTCTCCCTCTATCTCTCTCTCTAAACCATTAGCCCACAATCTCTCTCTATACCCCTAACGCCCAATCTCCATCTCTCTCTCTCTCTCTCTCTCTCTCTAAACCACGAATCTCAATCTATAAAACCCTAACCTGGAATCTTTCTCTCTCTCTCTCACTCTCTCCCTCTCTCTAAACGACTAAGCCCCAATATCTCTCTCTCTCTCTCTCTCTAAACCCCTAACCACCAATTTCTCTCTCTATATAAACACCTACTCTCCAATCTCTCTCTCTTTCTACACCCCCAACCACTAATCTCTCTCTCTCTAAACCCATAACTTTCAATCTCTCTTACTTTATCTCTCACTTTCTCTCTCTGTTTCTCTAAGCCTCTATCCTCCAATCTCTCTCTCTCTCTCTCTCTCTAGACCTCAAACCACCAATCTCTCACTTTCTCCCTCTCCAAAATCCTAACCTCCAGTCTCTCTCTCTCTCTCTCTCTCTCTCTCCCTCTCTCTCTCACTCTCTAAACGCCTAACCACCAATTTCTCTCTCCATCCCTCTAAACCACAAAGATCCACTCTCTCTCTCTCTCTCTAATCCCCCAACCACCAATCTGTCCCTTTCTCTCCATCTTTTTCTATAAACCCATAACCTACATTCTCTCTCTCTCTCTAAACCCATAACCCCCAATACCTCTTATTGTATCTCTCTCTCTCTCTAAACCTCTAACCTCCAATCTCTTTCTCTCTCTCTAAACGCCTAACCCCCATTTTCTCTCTCTAAATGCTTAACCCCCAATCTCTTAATGTTTCTCCCGAAACCCATAACCAACAATTTCTTTCCCTCTCACTCTCTTTCTTTAATCCCCTAACCCCCAATCCCTCTCTCTCTCTTTGTATCTCTCTCTAAGCCCCCAACCTCCATTCTCTCTCTCTCTCTCTCTCTAACCCCTAACCCCCAATATCTATCTCACTAAACCCATAGCCTCCAATCTCTCTCTCTATCTAACTATCTATCTAAACCACTAACCACTAAACTCTCTCTCTCTTTCTCTCTTTAAACCCTCAACACCCAATCCCTCTCTCTCTTAACCCATAACCCCTAATATATCTCTCTTTATGAACCCAAAACCATTAATCTCTCTAATCCCTTTAACTTACAATATCTTTCTCTTTAAACCCCTAACCCCGCATCTTTGTCTCTCTCTCTCTTAGTGGCCATAACGATTACATATTTAGAATGATATACATTAGTGGTTATAATGGTTAGAAGTTAAGGATTAGGGTGATGTGGGTTACCATGAGAGTTATGGGTTTGAAGTTAGACGTTAAGTGTTATATGGATTATTGGGTAAGGGTTAAGATGGTTAGAGGTTACAAGTCATGTTTTATATGCATTAAGGGTTGTAATAGTTATGGATTATGGATTATATACATTAGGAGTGATAAAATTAAGGGATAAACAGCTAAATGGGATAGGTAGTGTGTAGTGGACTAAGGAGTTGTTCTTAAACTTGGATGATTACAATCTTATTTTAGGGATTAAAGCCAAGGTTCCATCCTTCACCCATCTATAGGGCCCAAACACCCATACATAAAATTTAAGACATTAGAATCGCCACACCCATATTCATACTTGGAATCAAGGCTAGCCTCAGGAAATCCTATGTCATGGCTTTAGGTGTTATTCATGGAAATAGATGACTAAATCTCCTAACCCTCGTGGTTAAGGAGAGAAGAGATGGGTGACAGAGGGAGGAGGGATTGGGTAGAGTGGAGGGGCGGGGGGGGGTTGGGTGGATAGGAAGAGAGGGGGGTGGGGTCATAGAGAGGGAGGGGGCGTTTAGGGAGAGATAGAAAAAAAGTGAAGGTGTCAATGAATGTGTGCATGCAACAACGCGTGCATGCTAGTATGCATGCCCGCATTTGCGCGTACGTGTGTTTAGATTGAATTTTTTTTTGGCTCCCTTGCAAGTTTGGTACTAACTTCAGATTGCCAAACCTTGAGGCTTGGTCTGAGTTATGGAAGAACACACCAATTTCTGTAACTTTATGTGTTTCACGCTTAGTTCTGCATATGCTCCACTTGTACTCTACCGATGAAATTGCATACACTTGTTGAGCTTTGTGTGCAGATTCTAACTACATATTTTTTGAATAAATATGTTATTGTTTTCTATTTTTAATTCATTTTTAACTGCACTCATGTCAAATTTGTAAAAAACATAGTTCATTTATTTGTGCTATAAATTTTGATTGACTTACATATTTCAAAAACGGAAAAGAACCCGAACAAGAGTATAAGAATACCTACAAGCTAAAAAACAAGTTGATTAATTATGTTAAAACCATGATATGGTGGACCAACACTCAACCATGTCGTTTTAGGGTTTCACTGAATTTCGTAATTTAAAAAATATATAAAACAAACTTTTAAAACTTTGGAAAAGTAGCCCTGCACAAGATCCGTCTGTTGCCTATGCCTCTACATATTTTTGTCCTCATAATTTGACAATTTACATAACAAACCGATGGACCAACATGAACAAATGCATTATGTTTTAGGGAAAAAATAACATACCAATATTAGAATAATGACATTTTGGGGTGGTTATACCACTTTTCCATAAATAGAAGTTATATATTCTGAAAGGTGATATGATTTTCTACGTTTCATCTTTTTACACCTAATTCTAAAAAGTTTTGTAGGTACCTCTAATAATTCATTTTAATGACCAGATTTCTGTTTTTCCAGCATGCTATTGCAACTAACACGTCATAAGTGAGTATCATTATCTTGCACCAGCCCTCATGCAAGGATAACTCTTAGTTGATGCATGGATAACTAGTAGCTCATGAATGGATAACTCTTAAGACATGCATGGAGAGCAAGTAGCATATAACATTTTTGTGGCACTTAACTTATGGCCTATCCTACACAAGTTAAATGGCTATGAATAAACATATCAACTAATATATTGTTTGAGCTTCCAACTTTAGCTCCCTAGCAATGAGACATATTACATGGTCTTCAATTTTGAGTTTAATTTTGGCTCATTGGAACTGAAACAGATTACATGCTGCATGAGATCTTGCTTAAAAAACCCTCATCGTCCATATTTGTCACAGGCATCACAATTGTTTCTCATCTTGGGATATCAACATGATCCTGGGCCAAGACTAGCTTAAGTTAGTTCTCTTCTCACTGCAATTTCTGCCACAGGAAACTTTGTGGGTACAAGTTCTTATTAAACCAACAACTCATTACATATCTCCCATCATCGCTCATCTAACCCAACCGAATACTAAATTAAATTGGAATGAGTTGTTTACACGTTTCGACAGAGAAAGCATGGTAGACCCATAAAAACAGAGTTATTAAGGTTTTACAATGGCTTCACTATGTCACTCAATTATTGAGATATACCTTCATAACTTATGACATGAATAAATACAATCCCAATGAATAGTGTCTATGGTTATTGAATTTCATATATAAATACCAGAAAATACAATTCAACCGAGAATATTTAGAGAGTAACAACTGAACTATTTCCCAGCCTCCATGGCATTCATCATTGCAAGCACTTATGTAAATAAGAGAATAATGATCATATATTATTGAATGAGGTGAATATTAGGGTTTCAAATACTAAACTAGTGAATAATTGAATGAAACTAATAGAAATGCTAAATTCATAAGAAAGGATAGATGTCTGGGTATGAAAGGCCATCTGGTTGTATAAAAAGGACGCCATCTAGTTGCATAAAAAGCATTAATGCATTGTGTGGGCCGTGTTGTTGTACAAAAGGATGCCACGGTCTTTATCACTCAATTAATTGTATTAAATAGTGTTTGGCATTCTGTCCCTGAAAGTAATTCCTTTATCTTCATCCACATTTTATGCTACACATCATACAACGATCAAAATTTGTCGTTTTGCGAGCAAGTCGAATCCGGTTTGCGTTGTTAAATTTGGAATAAATAAAATGATATTAACCATTTGCCAATATTATTTTCCATGGCAAATGCTTGGTTTTCTCATATTTGCAGTAAATATATAGTGAGATCAAAAAAAGCTAACCGACCTTATACATATCCGCAGAAAATATATCGTTGGGTCGCCATGGCTAGCAAAATCAAAAGAAAAACAATGTATGTAGAAAATTTAACATAGCACATATAAAAACTATGTACATAAAAAATTTAACATATCACATATATGTTGGTGTATTTGTTGGTATGCCACATAATATTTTTTTATAATCTTGAGTGTAACCATTGTTTTGTAGTTTTTTATGAGTGGTTTGAAAACAGATACAACGAAGGTTCTGAGCAAAGTTCTTGTATTGTAAAATAAATTTGAAATGAAAATGTTGAAGAGAATTGAAAGCTCTTGTAAAATCATATATTATATTTGGTTAGATTAACCACCTCATTTACTAATTTTGAAATAGATGTTTGAAAAAGTAAAACTTTAAAAAATGAAAAATAAAAATAGAAATATTTCATTAACTATACAAATAAGTTCAGAACATTTACAATAACCATTAAAATCAAACTTATGATTATCATATTTGCAACGACCATCAAAATCAAACCTACGACTACCACATTTGCAATTTTCAATATAGTTTTACTTGAAATTATGTTATCAATTAAAAAATACATAAATGTTGAGAATCCTTTCAGTAAGAAATTTTTGAAAGCAGTGTTTTTAATGGATTAATGTTTATTGAAAATAAAGTTAATAAAAACTACTTATAATGAATATAAAAATATTAAACATTGTTGTGTAATTCCAATGTTAAACCTTATCTTATGTTAAACACTAGTATTTCCAAAACCAACACGGAAAATATCAAGAACACATAATCCAGTTAAAAAGCTAGACTTTTAATCTCAATCTCATCCTTTTAGTCAAAGCATAAGGCTATTTTCATAAGCCAGAATTTTAATGCTATCCCCGTCTCGAGAAAAAATGCAATTTGGCCATGGAGAAGAGAAGGCAAGCCCCTAAAAGTATATGAAGGTTTCCAAGGAGCCTGGAGTGAAAACACATAACAAGAACTTGAACAACGGTGAGGATAACACTTGTAACAAGACTAATAAAATCAAAAATATAACAACGATCAAACAAAAAAAAGGTTGAAATTTTGGTTAATTTGTTTACATTCATATCCAACATGCCATGGAATTATTTGAGACAACCAAATTATCACTTCCTAAATATCTATATTCAACATTGTGTTTTAACTGAAAGTCAATTTTTTTCAAACTGTGTATAAAATTGATTGGAATGCACTTCATATGCATAAAAGGGCATTATTTTTTTGAACCATGAAGATGTGATGATAGAAAAATACATAGTCCCCAACTAGCAAAAAACGTAGCTTGTGAGGGGAGTGAGCATCTATACAAAATTGAATGCGGAAACTTTGTGAATCGTGGCTCTATGGTATTCCCAAGTACGTTGCTCCTAGCATGACAGTCGAAAAAAAGATTATCTCTAGGCAAGATCTACAGCAAATCCAGATCTCCAAATCTCAATCTCTCTGCTACCTACATCATGTGCAGACTTCACGTAGGGAATACCAATCGGAATTGTAGATGAACAAGTCTCCACCGAACATATCCACGAGAGCCAGACTAAATTAGAATCCATTTCGGCCTTCCATATGCTTCCTATCTGAATGAAGACCCTGTAAACGCCTCGTGAATGAGCCTATCCCATGAGAAAAAAAATTTGAGAATGAGAAAAACCATCTTCGTAATAGTACTAAAAAGCAAGGGGCCCATGCATGGGTGTGAGTTTTTCGTCAAGTTACATGCAAACTCACACTCATATATCGAAACTCCCTATTTCCAATAGTGGAATGGAATCAACAGAAAGACGAAAACTGTGATTGGAAGGGAATCAACAAAAAAATTAAAAGAAATCAACAAAAAGATGAAAATTGTGTCCAATTTTCCTCTTTAGCTTCTCGAAAGTTTCAATGCATAAGTGTGAGAATATATTCTTTATTTTTTTTCAATTTATTTAGTAGTCATTTCATTGATATGAGACCAATCACTTTTTGAAATAAAGTAGATAAAAAAATTAAATTTTTAATTACCACTTTAAACATTTTGAAATATTAAAAATAGGAGGGCGCTAGTTTTGACCCATCTACAATTCCCCATAAATTCTTACTCATTAAAAATAGCTGAATAATGGCACGAATCACGAACTAGCTGGCAGCTTGATATAGCACAGGATGGCGACTCTTCTAATCTCCAAGGTGACTCCCTTCTCGACAGTGTTTCTACTCCACGAGCAACAAGGTGATCCCTCTCTTATCCAACGGTTAAGACTTCAAACCTCACACAACTCCAATAATAAGATAGATCTCCACAAAAGCGTGCGTGACCATTCTATACAGCGAACAACAGCTGCCTTATACACTGGTGACTCACTACCTCACATCCCAACGACGACTACCTTCAAACAACAAACACAAAACAGACAGGCCCCCAAACTCCTCCAAGACAGCGCTCTGGCTCTCATACCAAACAGGAAAAATTAAAGCAAGCAGAGCTACACACAACACTCATCATATTAATCAAAGATTGAGTTACATATATAGAAATACATCATCGAGATCAATAGATCTAGATTCGTTAAATGCGAATCAAATAATAAATACTCGTAACAAACCCAATCTAAATAATCATTATCTCTAACTCCCACTTTAATGCTTACATAACACACAAATCACAAATTACAATTTTCTTTTATGTAACCGGTCTTCATCAACATTTACATTAAATATACTTGTTTCACATTAATAAAAGTTTATTAAGATAATGGAACTTCATATTAATCCATTAAGTTGCTGACGGCCAAAACAATTCGAACTTTGAAATATACCATCCTAGATCCAAATCCTAGGTTCTATCAAGCGCCCAGAGGTATCAAATCTCTGAGCCACATAATCCTGAACTCCAAAGTCTTTAGTTTAAGTCTCATATTTACTTTTTACTTTGTATTATTCTTTTTTGTTTATGGCCCACATAATATTTATTACTTTTTACTTTACATTATTACTTTTTGTTTATTTTGTATTATTTTGTTACTAGACAAACACTCGACAAACAGTATAAAGTCTCATATTTACTTTTTTCTTTGTATTAAAAGTAAAAATTAAAGTCTCTAATTTAAGTCTCATATTTACTTTTTACTTTGTATTATTCTTTTTTGTTTATGGCGGACATAATATTTACCACTTAATCCTAAGTTCTAAAGTCTCTAGTTTAAGTCTCATATTTACTTTTTACTTTGTATTTTTCTTTTTTGTTTATGGCCGACATAATATTTATTACTTTTTACTTTGTATTATTCTTTTTTTGTTTACTTGTTACTTGACAAACACTCGACAAACTCGACAAACACTCGACTCACAAGATCTCCCCCATACTGAGTTGTAGAGCACCTCTCGACGCAATAAGATAATTCACATACAAAAAGTGTTTTTCCCTATAAAGTTTACATGGAAAGCAGAAAGGTAAAGCCATTGGCCATTAGAATCGAAAGAAGTCTTGCTTTACGTAATGGAAGTTTAATGATATTATCCCTATCTGCAAGTGACATATCATATCGGGTTGGTTATTTTTGCATTCATTGAAACTTAACCATGTTGTGAAAACAAATATTGAATAACTCTCTACACTTTTTATCCATTGACTCGTTAGAATTATTATTTTCATTATCGTGTGGTTTATGATTTGTAGATGAAGATTATATTACTACAAGGGATTTTATGGTTTATCAAGTTGAATGAATTTTAATTTTAATTTTGAAATGCAAATAGATATTTTTATATAACTTTAACTATTAAGAGTATGGTATCTAAGTTTGTCATGATAATATATTGGGGATGAAAGATATGGTAGCATCGAATATTGATGGGTTATACTAGAGTTCTCAGGAGACAGTGGGAATGCTACCTTAGTATTTATAGCCTTTCTCTAGATCCTTTAGATCTATTTTTCTTTCCTAATTAGCAAAATTACTATTTAGGATTAGTGATGTAGTAGCCGATGTGCAATCAAAGTCATATAGCTAAAGCATTCATAGAGTACAACAAATTTGCAAATGTATTTAAATGACAATAAAGATATTCAACAACATCCTGAATCAATGACCAATGCCCTCGGGCATTATTAAGTTAAATGCAAAGTCTATTAAACTTAAGAGAGATGCAACACAGAGAAACACAATAGATCAGTGAGCCAATCTCACGCACACAAGGAGATGGTAAACACCAATCTGATTAATGATGAATACATATGTACACTATATAGAAAATGAAACCAATAAATGAGATCCTATTTAATTGGATCTCCAAACCAATCTAGCTATTCTACAATGACACACATCAACCCAATCCCAACCATTTATCCATTATTCTAACATCCCCCCTTAATGGAGAAATGGATTTTCTACCAATCCCAACATCTTCCTAAGAACTTCAAACTGAACTCTACCAATAGGCCCTGGTAAATATATCAGCTACATTATCTCTTGTATTACAATAGATTAAATCAATTTCAATAGATTAAATCAATTTCTTTGGATTCAATCTTCTCTCTCACAAAATGGTGTTGTAGCTCAATATGCTTTGACCTTGCATGACATATTGGGTTGTGTGCCAATTTTATTGCACTCTGATTATCACAATGAATTTTTGTAGGATTTTCTTGCTTTGCTCCAATATCTTCAAGAATTCTTCTCAACCAAATGGCTTCACATGTTGCATTGGACAAAGCTTTATATTCAGCTTCTGTGGAAGACAAAGAAACAATTGGTTGTTTCTTGCTGCTCCATGACAAGACCCCTGAACCAATATGAAATGCATGTCCTGAGGTGGCCCTCATGTCATCAGGATTTCCTACCCAATCATAATCAGAATAACCTTCCAACTGAACAACAAAAGCATCAGTATACATAAGACAAAAATTAATTGTTCGTTTCAAATATCGCATGACAATCTTTGTTGCTTTCCAATGGGTATCACAAGGATTAGCCATGAATTGACTAAGAATGTTGACTGAGTATGATATATCTGGTCTAGTAGTTGTGATATAATTCAAACTTCCCACAAGTTGACGATATAAGGTACTATCTGCTGCTTTAGGCCCATCATCATTGTATAACTTCACATTCTGATCTAAAGGAATTGAAAATGCTTTGAATTCACTCACATTAAACTTGTTAAGAATTTCCCTTACATATTTTCTTTGAGTGATTAATGTCTTACCAGAATCTCTCCAAAATTCAAGTCCTAAACAGTAATGCAAGTCATCCAAATCTTTCATTTCAAACTATTGTGGCAGATGACTTTTAATTTCTGCAATAAACTTATTTGCACTACCTGTGATAATGAGATCATCAACATACAAAGATACCAAGCAAACTTTACCTTCTTTGCCTTTCTTACTATAAATGTTAGGATCACTTTTACTTTTCACGGAACCTTTCTGGATAAAGAAGGAATCAATCTTTATATACCATGATCTAGGGGCCTGTTTCAAACCATAGATAGCTTTCTTCAATCTGCAAACAAGATGCTCCTGTCATTTCTTAACAAAACCTTCAGGGTGAACCAATTAAACTTCCTCTTTTAACTCACCATTCAAGAAAGCAAATTTAACATCTAATTGATGTATTTTCCAATTGTGTTTTGTAGCTAATGCAACAAGAACTCTGATTGTATTCAACTTAGCTACTGGTGCAAAATTTTATTCAAAATCAACTCCCTATTTTTTAGAATATCCTTTTGCAATTAGTCTTGCCTTAAATTTGTCAATACTACCATCTTCTTTAAACTTAGATTTGAACAACTATTTAGATCCTATGGGAATTTTATTATTAGGTAATTCAGTTAATTCCCTTGTATCATTTTTATAATTGAATTATACTCTTCATTCATTGCATTCACCCATTCTTCCTTATCTTTGTCTTGTTCACAATTCAATGGTTCTATGACATTCATTACATTAGTCATTAAGGCATAATCTCTAAATCTTACAGGAGTATGAATTTATCAAGTTTACCTTCTTGGTACAATAGTACCTGTATTAGTGATTCAGAACCATCCTCATCTGAAGAAGCTGCAAAGAAACAAGTTTGGAAATATACAATGATAGAAGAGTACAACTCTATAGGAAGAATGATGTTTGGGAGGTTGTTCCCAAACCTAATGGGAAGTCCATTGTGACTTCCAGATGGATTTACAAGATAAAGCATGTTGCGAATGGTAGCATTAAGAAGTATAAATACAGATTCGTTGCTAGAGATTTCTCTCAAAAAGAAGGCATCGATTATGATGAGACCTTTGCCCCGGTGGCAAGGTACACCACAATCCGAGCAATGATTGCACTTGCATCTATTCTAGGATGGAAACTTCACTAGATGGATGTGAAGACATCCTTCCTCAATGGTGAGGTTGAGGAAGAGGTTTATATTTAACGGCCTGAAGAATTTGTGGTGCATGGGAAGGAATCCCATGTTTGCAAGCTAAAAAAATCTCTATATGGGCTTAAGCAAGCCCCTGGGGCTTGGTAATCCAGAATTGATAGCTACCTTTGGAAACTGGGTTTTAGTAAGAGTGAAGTTGATCCAAATTTGTACTTCAAAGTAGTGAAGAACCAACTGGTTATATTGGTTTTGGATTTTGATGATTTGTTTCCCACTAGAGAGGAACATTTGATTGCTTGGAGCAAGAGGGAGCTCACCTCAGAGTTTGAGATGAAATACTTAGTTCTAACGCACTACTTTCTTGGTCTTGAGATCTGGCAAAGAAAAGATGAAAATTTTATATCTCAAGGGAAGTACACTATGGATATATTGCGTAGGTTTGGCTTAATAGATTGCAAATCTATGAATACACCGATGGTTTCCAATTTGAGGAAACTTCATGAGTCAGGATCTGGATCAGATCCAGTAGATCCCACTTTGTATAGACAGCTTATAGGCTCGCTAATGTACTTGATGCATTCGAGGCTTTATATGTGTTATGCTATGAGCATTCTGAGTCAATTTATGTCTGATCTAAGACATAAACACTGGACAGCTGCTAAGCATGTGCTTAGGTACCTTTGAGGTACAATTTCATATGGAATCAGATATGCCTCCAGTGGAGGAGGCATGTTACTTGGTTATACTCTTGGCTATACAATGCTGACTAGAGGTTTTATGAAGACCCAGGTTCTGCGCGGTTACCTTAAACCAACAAAACCCCTTCGCACCGGCCCTTTCGGCAACAGCCCGCGGGCAGGCTGAGGTCTCACCCGAGGTGTTTCTAATGGGGCACTGCGGACTCATATGTCCACAGTGAGTGATGAGTTGATGACTGTGACAAAGTTCGCGGCAGCGCACCGGCTGTGTGCTGCAAGGGTCGGACTACGCGGCGATGGCCAACACCACGGTCCGCACCACTACCTTCTTCCTTACTGCGGGGCTTAACACGACACTGCAAACACTGCGACTTGACTTCCTATACTTGGACTAAGTGCAAAATGCTTAAGGCAGTGAGCTGAATACCACTTATCCACTTAGTCATTCACGTAACTAACTTACTACTTAATGCTCATAACACACACTTAGAATGTTACTATTTTAGGCATAACCCTCAAGTGTAAAATAGCTATTATACATTCATCGACTGCATCTATTTAAACATGTGAACAACTTTCCCCATGCTCAAGCAAATGATAGATTCACTGTCCTTAGAAGCAAAGCTAATACTAACCATACATCCATTCATGCAGACCTAACATATCATTCCATACTCTCTTGATGGCGAATGCATATAAAAGCCTTCTCATAATAGACTGCAAGCCAATATTCAGACATCCAACTACAGAAACAAATAAATATAAACACACATGTAAACATTCAGTACTCAACACACTATTTAACGTGGTTCACTCCCCCAGATGGGAATCTACGTCCACAAGAACTTTGTTTGATATTTCTTTAAGGAAGGGTTCACAGTTCTTAGCCGTGCACTCAGTTGCAGCTCTCTTCTTGCTCAGATAGGTCTCTGCACACTCAGCTGCAGAGCCTTTACAATATTTTCTTGGCTCTAAAGATATTACAATACAATATGGTCACAATGACCAGCCTCTCTTGTCTGGAGCAACTAACCAAAAACCCAACAACTCGTAACCAACTTCCACCAACCCTTCCTATACAAAATCGTCTTCTTAATATAGATCACGCCTGAAGGTCATGTCTTTACAACATTGAAGACTGAAACCCTTAGGGTTTCCAAACCACTACAGCCCCTCTGAACCGTCATGCAGGCTTCTGGTAGTGATTCTGCTGTCGTGGCAGTCCTCCACACCTTAGATCCATCGCTTTCAGCCTTCCTGTTGTGCGCACACCAACAGGTCATCCACCTCGAGCCGCCCTTCCACTAACAGACTCGTGCGACTAGCTCAGCTCCAGTCATTGTCCATCCATTGTTTTCCTCTTAACGGTCACGTACTTTGCTGTACGCCGAACTGTCACTTTCCCGACCCATCCTCTGCTTAACGAAATCGTACAGTCGGCCTCCTTCCTAATCTGCTTATGCCCTCAACTCGGCATCTTTCTAGAAGTCTTACCAAAAGTAGACCATCGTTGGTCTATCCACTCTATCTGGCCATCCTTCGTCCAGTACACAACTTTACTAGTTCCACGTGGCCTACTACCTTCGCAGCATCCTTCAAAACTCGGTATTGCGAACATCTTTGTAGTACCCCCAATACTTAGCCAAAATTTACTTATTTTCTGAGCTGCACTCAACTCAGCTCCATCTAGCCTCAAAAATGTTATAAAAAATGGCCCTGTTGGGCTAGGCCCAACATATACAGACTCAGACTGGCAATGAAGCATTGTGGACCGTAAGAGTACATACAGCTATTGTTATTGTTAGGATAATTAATACTCCATCCTTGTCCTACCTAACATTATTTCTTATTTACCTATTAGTCGATGATGTCATTTTCTCCCTAGTGCTGTGCAGATGTCATCTAGGACCCATTATCCACCTAATGTGCCCTGCATGAATCATTTTAGGACCACTTGAGTTAATTCCCTACATTTTAGGAGCCAACTCAGTGTTCTAGTTCAGTCCACCTGAGTTAGCTAACCCTTGTGGGGGGTTTATGCTCCTATTGCCACTGTTTCTGGCCTCATGCACCCTTTTTTGACTTATTTGCATGACAAACTCATGATTGCTCCCTCCTTGGTCAATTAACTAATAATAACTTCAGTTAACTGATATTTGGTTTATTTTAACTAAGTTTGGGAGCTATGGAGCACTAATAAAGGTGACAATTCCTATGCTAGATTGACTGAGACTCGAATTCTCCTCTGTGATTCGAATTCTCTCCATTGTAACATCATTGTTTACCACACTGATTACTAGATTATGTGGCATTATTCTGTTCCTATATGATTTCTCATGCATGATTAATTTTCTGCTAATTTTTACTACAATTTTCACTGTAATTCATATTTTTTTGCTCATTATTTCTCTATGAGGTATACTCAGCTCCATGATCTGTTGTGATTTATAATTTCACATGGTATCAAATCTTAGTGAGCATAGCTTGAGTATTTTCTTTCAGTAGTGCACCAGAAGCCTCTGGATTTCCACAACAAATCCTGGTTCCATTGCATTGAATTCATTGGAGGAATCATTTGAGGTCTATCCAAGTGTGAAGGATCCGGAAAATTGTGCCTATTGTTGTAAAGAAGTTCTCAGTAGTATTCTATCTCTAAAATTGAGAATTGTTTTGTAGGATATTGAAAGTTTTTCAGTGCAACAGTACCACAGTGTATTCTCTCTAATAGCTCTAATGGAGAATTCGAATGCTCCTCTCTCTCCCAGGATCCTGACACCCTTCAATTATCTTGATTAGAGGGCTGATATGCAGATGGTGTTGTGTAACAAGTCACTGTACAAGGTAAAAATGGGAAAGGAGGTCGAAACTCAAGCAACTGTTGAGAACGACAAGTATCTGAATAGATTGGATGAAGCATTTGGTTTCATGTGTATTCATATTTCCAGAGATCTACTCTTCCACCTCAATGGATTGAAGACTACAAAATAGGTTTGGTTCAATTTGGAGACCCTCTTCAGAAAACAAGATGAGATAAGGAGCCATATTTTGGAGAATGAATTGATTTCTCTTCAACCCAATAGTTTCGAAACCATCCAACAATTATTTTCCAAATTCAAATCTTTGGTCATGCAATGCAAGCAATGTGGCATTGAGAAGAAGGATGAGAAGCTAGTGCTATCCATTCTGAGCAAGCTTGGTCCTAAGTTCTCCATCTTTGTTTCTACCTTCCATTCAGGGAGATTGTCAATCCCTTGTTGGAAAATTCCATCTGTATATGTATTCATTGAATCTCTCATCCAAGAACAAGACAAATTGATTTAGGTGGGTGCCTTGAAGGCCTCCAAAAATCAAGCTCTTATGGCTGGAGATTCAAAAAGTGCAAATGAAAAAGGGAAGCAAAAGGGAAAAGAGAAGAAACAATTTGAATCCAAGCATAATGCAAAGTCTAGTCCATCAGAAGGAGCCTCTAGCTCCAAGAAGGACAAGCAAAAGGGATTTGAGAAATCCAAGTGTTCCTATTGAAAGAAAGGAAACCATCCAGAGAGTTCATGCATGAAGAAGAAGATAGATCAATTGACCAAACTTCTTGAACATCACAATATTTCCTGCCTAGAAGGCGCAAGGGAGTCTGATTTTGGAAGTGAGACAGGTGATCATGAGATATGCCATGCAATGAAGGATGGATTCTCACAATCACAAGCCTTCCTCATATTATGGAGCCTCCAACCACATGGTTTCCTCCTAAGAGTCTTTCTCTTCTTTAGATCTAAATGATGGTCTGATTATTCACATGGGAGATAATTCTCAGATCTTTGTTGAAGGGAAGGGAACAGTACATCTGGAGCATGGAAAGTTCAAAATTTTTCTATTTGTGCCCTCTTTGTTAGCAAATTTGTTGTTTGTTTATCAAATGACTCACACAGGTTCACCGAAGAAATTTTTCTTTGGTTCTGACACAGTTGATATTGTAGATATTTTTTCTAGGAATATTATAGCAAAAGGGTTTGCAAACCATGCCTCGAAGGCATATGAATTCTCCAACTATTTTCCATACTCTCTTCCTACTCCATTAGCATCTGATGAAAATCAGGATGATGTCTCTTCTAATAAAGATGAGGACCAAGATCTTGATGTTGAGTATGAAGTTCAAACAGATCTAGATCCAAATCCAGCACTTGCTCCCAATCCATGGCCAAGGCCAATATGGGCTCACAAATTCCTTGCAGCTAATGGGAACATAGCTGGGGATTGTTGACACATATATGTCGACAAGGGTTCACTTCGCACAATGTCAACAAATCTCGACACAACCGCCCATAGATACCGGCCCATAAATGGTTTAGCCTTTCCAACAACACTCGCAAAGTGAGTGAGGTCTCACTTGAGGCACCTAAGGGAGCTACAGGAACCAAGCTTCCGCATGTATAAGAGGACATGCATCATTCACAGTTAATCGCAGCATAACTAAGAAATCGACATAGTTAACAATTGCATCATAACACCATTATCGCATACAGGGAAATATTAATAAGATATACACAGTAACATATTATCGAAACATATTTAACATATCTGCGATACATATCATAACTGTGACATAACATATCTATCCACATTGTGACACAACAGATTTAGTCATACTGCGACAAAACAAATACTGCGATAAAGCACATGAGAGACAAAATCGTGGACGAAACATTCCTTCCCATTAAAAGAAGACTGCATACATCAAATCCATATTACAAATCACATAATTAATAGAAATACAAATCCGCAAAACCAATCCTCAATAACTCAGATCCAATTCAATACAAAGATGCGATCACATAATAGAATAAGATACAAGATGCCCAAAGGCTTACAATGTGACTCATATTTATAGGCTCAGTGGTCGTTACAAAATTGTTCCACTTCGCAAAGTGGACATATCTTAACCACTAAGTCTAACTAACTCCTACTCCGCTTTAATCGCTTTGCTCCGCTCTGCAATCACTCTTCACCTTTGTCGATGTCCACTTGTCTTCCTTGTCGTTAATTGTACCAAATATTCTATGAACTAGCCCCGTGCCAACATCCCCCCAACACAAACTTGTGGCTCTCCCTCGAGCCACTTCATCTGGATGTTGTTGGTGTGTTCGCTTGTGCCTTAAAATATTCATACAATGTTTTAATTTGGTCAACATCTTCCCTAAATGTTGCTTTGAGCGATGTGCATTCCTCGACCTCTTGCTCCGTTGGATGCTCCCTTTCTTTATGCTGCACTTTCTCTAAATTCTCCTTGATTTGTGTCAATACTGGCATTGCTTCAATTGTCAGTTGCTCCGCTTTAGACTGCAACTCGTCCAACTGAGCTATCCTCCTCTGTTGTCTTTGTCACGCCTTGTTGAACTATTGTTGTAATTCCTTCAACTCTGTCATTTTAAATATTTGAAAAAGTAGGGGCATTGTCTTTTGTGATCCTCTCAGTGTTTTCAACTGTGCTTCTGCTTCCCCAAGTTCCACATTCAACTGGTGCAACTTCTCATCTTGTATTAGGCTTCCCCAAAATTGTGATACTTCCTCTGTTGTGTTGTTGCACCGCTTTTTCCAACACTGCGATCTCCATTGCAGCATCCTCAATGCTAGTCTCCCGTGCTTCAACTTGTTCTGGTGGTTTGCTCAGCGCCACCCTTGTTTCCAATTCCTCATTAACTTTTCTAAGATCCACAATGAATGCGCCCATCTTCAATGCCTTGGCCTCCGCGACCATCTCCTTATATATTTCCGGCACACATTTGCATGCCATAGATATGGCATGTTATAGTCGCTCCATGTCATCCATTTCCTTCATGGAGTTGTTCAATCTCTGCCTCAACAATTCTTACATGCCTCTTATAATTGATCATTTGGTCATGTGTCGATGCTTCTCGCTCGCATATTTCTTCATTGGTCCCAATGTGGGTGCGATGAAGCATGAACATAGGTAACATATTAAGGTCGATACTTACAGTGTCGAGCCCACGTAGGGAGAGGTATAAATCTTCGTTACCTGTTGTGATAGCACCAAGTAGCACCTGCACAATTCATTGTTGAGTACCTATATCAACCTCTTCCTACCATACCTTTGAATTACTTGCCTCTTCAATCCATGGATTCACCCTGGTCTCCATAACATCATTACTTATCATTTGTAACAACTGTGACACTTGGTGGAAATACTTTGTCATGTGCTATGTCACTTTTTCCCGATTTTATTCTGCCACAGTTGTCATCCTTTCGAGCAACATATTCATCTACTCTTCGGGGAGACCAACAATGGTACTCCCTTCTCCCTTGTCCCCATTCCTCTTCGTTATTCCTTCTTATTGTTGCACTTCCAACTTTGAATCTGCCGGAGTGTTGCTCGACCCATCATGACTTTCGCTCACTTTCCCTGAATGGTCATCCTCGCCTTCATCTTCATCCTCTGAGTCCTCTGTCTTAGTCTGTGTCTTTGGCACATTCGTCAGCTTTCCATCCTCTAGATCCGATAATTGGTTGTCATTGATCGGGGTATTCCATTCCTTTGGCCATTCCTCTATGATGGCGTCCAAATCTTGTTTAGTCAGCTTGTACTACTTGGTTAACCACTGCTTCGCAGGGTCTGCACGTGCTTGAATAATATATGCTTGAGGCCCCACAGAGAGCCTTGCAATCCGCCTATATTTTCTTGCCGCGACCTCTTTCAATCGCGGGACCTTCACTGCTTGTGTGCGTAGCTCTTCCAAGTAGATGTAAAACTGTATGTTGTTGTCGCAGTGCCTGTCCTTGTCATTCAACACCCATAAATTTTGATATTGTTCCCCTCGGCACACTTTGACACTTTTCGTCTCTATTCCTTGGTACTGTGGTGGCTCCATCCATGCGACCAAATCAATCAACAGAAGGAGCCAAGAATAAGTAAATGGATTACCCTTTTCCTGTGCTGCAACTCCATCCTCCATTAGCTTGTTTAATAAAAATAGAGACCAGTTCATCTAGACTTCGGCTGCACATTGCTCTCCTGGTGCAATCACCCCTGATGTGCATTGGATGGGGCGGTTTTTGCGAACTATCTTGATGGCCAACAACTTTGATGTCATCCTGACCGCTCGGTCGTTAATTATGTCGACCAGGTAACCACGGGTGTTTTTGACTACCCCATATTTGGATTTCATCTTCGCTTCCAACTTCTTGTCGTTGTCTTTTCCTTGAAAGTACTGTGAAGGGTCTACCCCCATCTTGGGTAACCCGGTAATCCTTGCAACAAGATCCACATTGATTGGGATCTTTCTTTCGAGCCACAAGTTTCCATCATGAAGACAAATGAGTAATTGTTTAATGCATGCATTGACCTCCGCCGAGTGCCCAAAATGCGACATGTGAATGATCAACAGCAATACATATTGATGTAGTCCCAACTCCCATGGCATTGATTCCATTGTAATTGGGCCTCCTTCCTCCTGAACTTTCTCCATAAACATCTACTGCGTGCACTCGGCATATGATAAAACATCATGGTCATTGTATTGCAGCTTATGCAGCCACTGCAACACTTCACCGGTAATGTGGACACCTTTCGGTGTCGTTGGTTCCACTATTGTGTACTTGACATTATTTCCAAGTCTTACTGGCAGAGCCCATTCCCTCCTCAATGACACATATCCTAGAATGTCCTCCATATTTGGACCTTGTTGCTGCTTGGCCTTTCCTCTAGCCGTTGTCGCCTCTTCTCCTGCGGCCCCTGAAGTGCCTGCTTCCCCTCCTAAAGCTGTAGCCTGCTTCGTGTTGGGGATGGTTTTTTTTCTTCTCTTTGAATCCACCAACCGGTTGAATCCTCTCTTCTTTCGAAAAATATGGGCCAGTGCTGATGCAATCTCTGGTTTCTCCTCAACAATGGGTGCCCTTGCAGCGAGTGGCTCCTGTGCACTGGTGTTGGATACCATGTGAGCCATCACAACTCTTCGACTACAATATTCTTAACTTCACTCTTCGATTTCTTCAACACTCTTAACTTCAACACTCTCACAATGAGCAATGGATCAGAATGTTTCCCTCTGCATCTCTTCATAACTTTGGTTTTCCATCAAATCGATTTGGAAAATGATTACCCAAATCCGTCGTCGATTTACCCAATCTGGCTCAATGATGCGGCATTAAATGCATCTCCGTCCACTTTCGTTGTCGTTCGACGCATCTTAACCGCTTCATTTATTGCTCGATATGACTAGTTGATGCTCGTCGTGCTCTTCGGTTTAGACATCGACCGGGCCCAAACCTCGATGTTATTTAATGAACTCAAACCTTGTCGCGGTTCTGTCGATGGATATATGAACTCAAACCTTTTCGTGATTCTGTCAACAGACTCCCGAACTACGCGGTGTACCTGTTTCATTGCTCTTTCTTTTTTTTCCTTTTTATTTTTTTTCAACCTCCTATCTTCCTCCGTGGAGGTGCATCAAGCTATCCTGATAGGGATTTAACCATCTCCCATTCACTAAGCTCATCAAAAGTGTTCCATCCAAATTTTGCAATTGAACTGCGCCCCCATCAGTAATGAAATTTATGACGTATGGACCAAGCCAATGCATTTGGAGCTTACCTGGGTGTTTTGCGAACTTACTGTCATATAGGACTTCCATGTCTCCATGCTGAAAGTTCTTATTTTTTACATGGCGATCATGCCATGCCTTCTGTTGATCTTTTTCCACTTGTTGTTGAAACCCCGCAATAAAGTGATCTTCATCTAGTTGCAATAATTGCACCAATATTTCTTCAATAGCCCCATCGTTGCTCATGCATGTCGCTGTTGCTATGCACAGACTGGGGACAATGTACTCCATAGGAATTATTGCTTCTTGTCCGTATACCAGCTTGAAGGGGGTCTATGATGTCAATATTTTGCACGTTTTTCTATAGGCCCATAATACCGTAGGAATCTTCAAGTCCCTTTCATCGCGGTTTGTATTGCATACGTTAGTGAGCGCATTCTGCGGAATTTTGTTCACTGCTTCAACTACTCCATTCGCCTATGGGTGATATGGAGTACTTCTTTTATGTTGAATATGAAACTCCTCAATCATTGCTTTGATGGTATGATTTACAAAATGCATACCTTGGTCGGTCATCAATATTTTTGGACACCCAAACCTAGTGACCACATTGTCGAAAATAAATCTTGCTGCTGTCGCGGCTGTGCAATCTTTCACCGGTGTTGCTTCAGCCCATCTTGTTAGGTAGTCTGTCGCAATAATGATGTACCTCGCACCCATCCTCTTTCCTGGTGGGTTAATGGGTCCCACAAAGTCTACTTCCCATTTGTCAAAAGGTTGTAATTTCAACTAGGGCACCAATGGCATCTCATCCTGTTGTGATGGTTTCCCCATCCTTTGACATACGTCGCAACTCTTAGAGTAATCTGTTGCGTCGCCATGCAGTGTTTGCCACCATAATCCAGCTCTAAGTTTATTTCTGGCAGTTGCATGCCCTCCATAATTCCCTCTTGCGACCCACTGTGAGCCTCATCCAACACTCTTTGTTTCTCATGTGGAAGGACATATCGACGAAGAATTTCATCTGGCCCCATCTTGTATAACTGTCCTACGATCAACTGGAAATCAACATCTCTGATGACTAAATGCTTCTTCTGATTAGTGGTGAACCCTTCAGGTTCTCTTCCCATGGCCAAAAACTGAACAATTTGTTCATAATGGTTATCAACCATTTCAATGCGAAATAAATGTGCATTGGGCAGACCTTCATCAATGCTACTTGTTTCCTCACCCGATTCGATCCTCAACAGATGGTCAGGTCTTGCGTTCAATCATCCAGGCTTCGCGATTATTTCAAATTCAAATTCCTGAAACAGAAGCAACCATCGATAGATATTCCCCCCCCCCAACTTAGGCTTCTTAATCGGCTACTTCAGTGATGAGTGGTTAGTAAACATCTTGAAGTGTCCTCCTAGAAGATAGTGTCAGAACTTTTGCAATGCATATACTATCGCGAGGCCTTCTCTTTCTGTCGTTGTATATTTTTTCTCTGCGGTCGACAAATTCCGGCTAGCAAATGTGATAGGATGGTCGATCGACCCTTCTCCAGGCTAGGCCAATATCACCCCCAGCACGACTTACGAAGGATCTACGTGGACATGGAATTATTTCTTCCAGTCGGGGAAGGCTAATATTGGTGCTGCAACCATCTTTTCCTTCAATATTTTGAGGCTCTTTTGACACTCATCATTACATTCAAACTTCGCATATTTCTTCAGTAGCTTCTCCATGGGTGCAGTAATCACTGCATACTCTTTTATGAACTTTCTATAGTATCCTATATGGCCCAATGTGGACCTCAGCTTCTTTACTATCGTAGGTGCTGGTAAGTCGACAATCATCGCAATCTTGGTTGGGTCGACCAACATACCATCCTTGCAGACAATATGTCCCAACAAAATACCAAATGTTGCACAAAAGATACACTTCTTTAAATTCAAAGATATATGATGTTGTCAACATCTTTCAAGCATCATCCTAAGGCTCTCAATATGGTCTTTAACCAATCCATACACAGTCCAATCATCCATATACTCCACCAAGAACTTGTGAATAAAATATTTGAAAGCAGCGACAAATAACCTTAAGAAAATTTCAGGAGCATTCTTGAGACCAAATGGCATTACTGTGTATTGATAGCATCCCCACTCTGTTACAAAGGTGGTTTTGTGTTGATCTTATTTTGCAATATTGATCTGGTGATATCCGGAGAACCCATCTGTGAATGAATATACTTCCTGTCCTCCGACACCTTCAAGTACTTCATCGGTAAAGGGTGTGGGAAATGGATCATGAAGGCATGCATCATTCAACTTCCTTAAGTCGATGCAAATCTGGACTTCATACATCTTCTTGTCCTGGATGACCATCGGGCTGATCCTTTTTGACTCCTCGACAGGCTCAATGATCCCTACATCCAACATCGCCTCTATCTCATCCTTCACTCGCTCTTTGTATCTGGGATTCAATCTATATGGCCGTTGCTTCACTGGCTTAGAATCAAGTTTAAGGGGGATCTTCATCTCACCCAAGTCCCTGGAAATTCCCTTCATCTCAGAAAAAATCATCGGGAACAAATCTTGAAATTCATGCAATAATTCGGTGACCTTCCCAATTATTACGTAGTCCCAATAGTCTCCAATAATGGAAAAATTTGGATTCTCCAATGACCCAATATTTACTTTCTTAATTTTCCATGATTGCTTGAATCTGTCTAATGGAATACCTGGTGCTTCAACGTCACGAATTCCTTCTGACTTTGGGACATAGACAGCTGTAGGATCTTCTTCATCATCAGGTCCTCCCGATACATTGTAACATTCAATCATCATCTTTGGTGTTGCAGTCCATTGTGGTCCCATTGGTCTTTCAGTTGGAACTATCTCAAATATATTTTTGTGGATTACCTGTAGTGCACTTTCAATCAGAGGATTCTCATCAGAAAAAATGAATGTGTGGTTGAACTAATGGTTAGATCCTCCCATGTAGGTGTTCCTCATCTCGGTTCTACTAATAGGTACCAGCTCTGCGACACTTCGTCTAACGTGTGGATGAATGCATGAACCCATTCTTGCTTTGGCCTCACCCACCATGTAGCCTGACATTTTCCTCGATGATCCCTTGGATCAATCCTTCCATCATACTTCTTTCCTTGGTAGCAGTCATTTTACCCAAATATTACTTCCATTAATCATCGACCATTTGTTTCCAGTGTGTTATTGATGACTTGTGTGCATCCCTCCACCTCGTCGGAGTGGCCTTTAATGATTCATCTGATGCTAGCATGCGTCGTGGTTCTGTTACTTTGTCTTCCAACTCAATGATGAAGATTGTCAGGTTAGGTAGTCCTCCGTATGTGGGTAGATCACATACTTCTGTCGTGACTCATCTCAGTGATTGATTGATCTGCACACACTTCCTGAATGATACCTCATGCAACCGATTTTTCCAATTCTCTATCGGATTCTGATGACGTTGAAGTAATACTTCTCCACTCCAATTCTCCATCGGGGATGGGATTGATGTAATCTTATAATACATTATAGATGTTTTCCAATCCTTCGGTGAGCTTGTCTCTCATTGGTTCAACATATCTTTGTTCTTCAAGTGGATCAAGTGTAGCAATGACCCTCATGTCGCAGTTCTCAAAAGAAGTCATTATTTTCTTAAAATTGATAACTTCTTGATTTTCCTTTGCCCAATCTATTCCCAACAACACAGGATATGGACTGGTGTTATCAATTATCTCTATGATGTCAAAATCTGCATATGTCTTCAATCCTTCTATCTCGACTGGTAGATGAGGCAACCAACCGATTGGTGTAACCTTGATCTAGTTTTCTAAGTGGAGTTGCACAGGAGACCATACCAACTGTGGTTTCCCCAGCACTTCCCATGTTTTCTTAGTTAGGATATTCACATTAGATCCTAGATCTAGAATGATGGAATCCATATCATATGCACCGATCTAGGCATTCATGCTCATCTCCCTTCCTATTTTCTTCTTATGCAGATGGTTGATTGCACAATCCTGTCGCCCCTCTTTCTATCGATACAAGAAGCTAGCTATCTCCACCAATGCTTCCGGATCCTTTGCTAATTTTAAACAACTTTCTAGAAAAATTTTCAAAGTACTGACCTTCCCTGGTGACTTCTGCGACATTGTCAGATCAAAAAGTGGCGGCATCTCATAGACAAGTTCTTTGTGGAATATAGGCAGTGATTGAGCATTATTCTTTATTAATGCATCTTGTGCTTCCCAAAAATTTGTTTTTTCTGCTTCAACATCAAATCGTACCTGTTTATGAGTCACAGTCGCTAGCCCTACATTCGGTAGTAGCCTATCTTCTCTTGTCGCAGCTCCTCCTCTGGTTACTACTGCGACATTTACTGGTTGACCTCTTACCTCACCTAAGATCTTCTACATGTTACGATTGGGATTCTGGTTATGGTTCAGGTTCAGGTTCAGCTGCGTTTTCGACGCATTCTTATCCTGCCACTTTGCGATTAGTTGGGGACACTCTTCGACGGTATGATCAGTTGTGCTGCAATAGGTACATTGACGAGTCAGATTCGGGCAATACCTCTGATAGTGTCCAAGCTATCCACAATTATAGCATGTGATCGCATTAGAGAAATTTTGAGGTCTATAATGGGCCTCCTAAGGAAAATTATAAAATAATAGTGGAAATAATAAAATAATATTAGCATATCTCATCAAATTTTGAATGAAAAAAGAAAAAACTACTTCAAATCATATTTTCAACTTATCTCCATGTATATTCACTCAAATTTCGATCCTGAGCAATTGTTGGATGGGGAATTCAATTCTGAATCCAAGGAGTACCACTCGGCATACTTTTGATGGACCTTGCTGCCCCAAAAACAAGAAATACTTGAAGTACTATGAATATACGAATGATGCTATGTTTCCTTGCTGCAATTAATTCTTTACTGTTATATATGTTGCAACTATGAATGGCTTTGTTGAATGATGCTATGAATGTGAATGATGTCGAAGTTAAATGCATAGATCTACTTCTGAAATGTCGCAATAAGTTAAGTAATTAAGCCGCAAACATCCTCCTTCATTCGGTGGAAACATGGTTCTGTCAACTCTCCCTTCAACATCTCGGGTGAGACCTCATCTGCTCTACAGGTGTTGCTGGACGGGGTTAAACCTGTCTAGGCCGGTGCTCATGGAGATCACGGTGGTTTGGGTGTCGACAGTGAGTGGAACCCCTGTCAACTGGGCTTGTGTCAACAAATGGTTCCGTTGCCGGGACCGTAGTGCGAAGTGAAAGGAGGATGTGTTGTGGCATCCGATGCAACTGGAGATACAAAACTGGTTTGATCAGAAGTTGCAGGAATTTGTTGAAGAAGAAAGTCGAAACACTCGACTAATGATAGATTAGTGGGTGGAAAGATATATTCATGATGGTCCACACGAATATTTTTTCTGCGAATTCCTAGTCATCTTGTTCGAGTGGTTGGCAAAGTTGACCTTTCAGAAGAGGAACTTCCAAGGTGGTGAACCAATGACCTAGACCCCAGAGCTGATCCAAGAACTGCAGGAAGTTGACAACAAAGCGTCATGGGCTATCGAAGTTTGGCTTGACAACATATTGGAAGGCTATATCATTGAATTTGCGGTTGATACGAACAAGTCCTATAGTGAAATTGAAAGATATTTCTTCCACAGACCCCGGGGAAGGTTTCTGTTGTCGCTCCAACTGTCCATTAAGATGCTTATTTGCAAGAAGGGCATATTGAAGATGCATCTTGATCAGTAGGAACCCTGGTGGGCAGAGGCCGTGGGTGTCGCGACAACAGGGGGGTGGTACATGGAATGATAAGGGGTAGATGGGTGCAGGTCATGACGAGACTGTGAGTGAAGCCAAGAAAGAGAGTGGTCTTACAAGGGGAGGAGCAAGTTTTCGACAGGAAAAGAGGCAGAGGACAGGAGAAGGTCCTGCTGCGATCGAACTGCAAGGCCGCGAAGGAAGACCACACAGGACGAAGCGACCTCACAGTACGGACGAGGACAACCAGGCTACGCCCAGGATAGAGGCAAGACCAAACCCCAGCGGCAGCGTACCCACAACTCCGCTCACTATCTCTCAACCAGTAAGAAATACAACTATAACACCACTGTGCTCATCAAGTCAGCAGAATTTAATTGCTAGCAGCTCAGTGACTGGAGGAGGGAAGCCTAGGATGGTGGGCGAGGATACTAAGTTACCATTGTTCCATGGAAATGGAACAGATAACCCTGAGCAATACTGGTTTTTATGTGAAGCAATATGGACTGTAAAGCAAATCACTAATGATGATGCTAAGAAAGGACAGTTAGAGACAACTCTGCGAGGTCGCACATTAGACTGGTTTATGAAGTTTGTTCTAGTCCCTACAGGAGCTCCTGAGAAGACGCTAGACGATATTAGGAAAGGTTTGACTGCAGAATTCAAAAAACCCAATTCTGAAGCATAGTATATTACAGAACTAAAAGAGATTAAGAAGTATCCCAATGAAACAGTGTGGGAATTTGACCAGTGATTTAAGACGTTGATAGCGAGGGTTAGTTTTGATATGAGCACTGTCCAACACAAAGAATGGTTACTCGCGGCACTGCTCCAGCACATTCGATTACCGCTGATGCAACATAACATTACAATGCTCAATGAAGCTCTGGATATTGCAATGTGGTTGGAAGCATCGCCAATTGGTGAAAACGCAGTTGGGATGTCGCAGATTCAGACACAGGTGGCTAACCTGACCATACATATACAAGATCTTAAGAAGGGAAAGGAGTTGCGTGAAGAAGTATGGTGTATGCGATGTCAAGGAGAAGGGCATACTAAGGATGATTGCCCAGACTTTCGCAATTATATAGTTTCGGGAGCACCAAACCCATTGAGTGGCGGTGGCATGCCGTGGTGTTGCATCTGTCAAGTATATGGGCACTGCCATGAGGAATTCCAATACATGCAGAAGATGGTCACTAAACCGATGAATCTGTATTCTACATTCTGCAAATCTATGGGACATGAAGACAAAGATTGCTGTGCATATGGGTTGCTTCATGAGAGAACGTATGATGCATTCTATGTGAAGGACGACCAGCGTGCTGTACAACAACCACAACCACAGCCACAGGTAGTCCAGCCGCTACCTCAACCACTGGTGCAGTTTGGACCGCAGCAGCAACTACAATAGTTTATGTTGCAATATGCTCCAATGCAAATGGCTCCATAGCAGCCACAATATGTTCAGCAACCATAGTATGCGCAGCAAGGGCAAGGCATGCAACCGAATCCTATGCAGCAACAGTTCATTCAACCACAATACCAATAGCAGGGTGGATTCCGTGGAGGATTCCGGGGTGGATACGGCGGAGGATTTGGCCACGGAGGAGGACGAGGAGGTCGTGGATCTATTCAGTGCTATCATTGCGCGATATGGGGACACTACCAGCGAGATTTCCCACTATTGCAGACATAGTGTACATTTTGCTTTGTTACAGATCATACTGTAGAAAACTGCCCACAATTGATTGCACGATGGAAAGCAGGGAACGTTCCACAATTGCAGAATAAGAATCAGACGTAGCAGCCGGTACAGAATCAAGTGCAACAACCGGCACAGAACCAGAACCAATGCCCGAATCAGAATGCTAATCAGAATGTGAACCAACCGAAGAATCTGCCGCCGAACCAGAATCAAGGTGCGAGTGTTGCGACAATTTCTGCGGAGCCCAGGTCACAAGATGCGGCTATTGCAGTTATCACTCGTAGAGGAACAACGACCGGAGGGGATAGTTCACACCCACCCATTCGATTGGCAAGGCAGAAGAAGGTGCCATTTGACATTGAGTCCGAGCGCGATGCATTATTTCAGGCACGTTGTGCGATGGACCAAGATCACAGTAAGGCTATTATTTTCGACATGCCCCATGTCTTTGATGCTACTTCAGAGGCAAGTCCATCCGAGCAGTATGGAACCTTGCATAAATTTTTTGAGAGCTGTTTATTGTTGGCAATGGATCCCGCTGCCCTTGCTGAGATCAAGGGATTATTGCAGCGACCAGCTAGGGGATGACAAGAGTCCGCGGTAAACTCCTTACAGCACCGGAAGATAGGTAAGGAGATGCGCATGAACATACAAATTGGGGACTATGAGGTTGATTTGGTTATTCTAGATCTTGGTTCAGATGTCAACATATTAACCAAGAAAGCATGGTAGAAAATGGGGAGCCCCCCATTGAGCTGGTCTCCTATACATCTTTGGCTAGCTAATAACGCCAAGGTGACACTGATTGGGAGAGTTCCATGCCTGGTGGTGGACATTGAGGGAATGAAGACTTATGCTGACTTTGACATCATCGAAGTGGTTGAACAGGGAAGCTCTTATCTCGCGTTGCTGGGGATTGGATGGGCCAACGATAGTGGAGCAGTAATCAACTTTAAGAGGTGGATGATGAATTTTGAAAACCGCGATCTCAGAGTTATAGCCTCATTGGATCTGGCTGAAGGACGTAGATACATTAAACTAGTGAAGGATGAAGATCCCAGTGGATGGGACCATGCATTCAATATTTCAGAAGATTATATTCATCTGACTGCCAACAGTGAGCTTGGATGGCACAGTGATAGCTCTGCGTCTTCTGACTCTGACGACGCCTTAGAAAATTGGCAAAATAGCTTGCATGAGGTTTCACTCCACAAGTGTGGGATAATCATGCAGTCATTATGCCGCATTGCGATTGAAACGGTTACACTACTGGTATACGAGGGGATTCCTGGCTTGTCTGACTTTTTGGCGGCATTTGAGGAAATAGTTTCATAACCACAACGACTACTGGCATTAGAGGAAGCACTGAAGGCTGCCCCAGCATGCTTGTGGGAGACACATAAGAAATCAATTGATGGATGGTCGCAATGCAGGAGATTGATGACGGTTCGTTTTGGTGATACCGAGGTTTACCACACAGGGAAATATGATGGTCAGAATGACCCTGGCAATCATTTGATGGAGTGTCAGACATTGTGGGCATTGCGACCAAGATATGAGTGGGTCCATGCCTTTATCCATACTTTGGACGAGATGTCGCAATCATGGTATACTACAGCTGAATTGTGAGGAGAAATTACTACTTGGTTGGATTTGACGGTATGCTTTACTCATATGTTTAGCTTTGCGGATGCCAACCCGGTTGTTCATAATGCTTTGCAGATCATCCGCGATGTGGTTCTAAAGGTTGTTCCAGTGGCATATCCGGCGGATCCACATACACACTGCCAAATGCAATCCATGATGGAATTTTATAATATCACTGGTGGGCCAGAGGACGGTGATGACCCGTAGAATGTCAATATTCCGGAGTCTAAAGGAAGTCGCGATGTTGTAGCACCTGATGCACCAAGTGATCCAATCAGTCAGCCGTTGAAACTCCGTAAGGTCAACATTGGGACAGAGGACAGTCCAAAGTTCACGCATGTTGGGGATTATTGGGATGATGAGATGATTGGAAAGGTCACGACTTGCTACATGAATTCCAAGACTTGTTTCCGACTAAGTTTTCTGAGATGAAAGGTATTTTGGGCGATTTAGGGGAGATGAAGATCTTATTGAAACCATATGCTAAACCAATCAGGTAGCGACCCTACCGACTGAATCCGTGCCATAAGGAGAGGGTTAAGGTAGAACTTGATTGCATGTTGGATGCTGGCATTATTGAACTAGTTGAGGAGTTAGAATGGATCCGTCCTATGGTGGTACAGGACAAGAAGACCGGCGAGGTGCACATTTGTGTCAATTTGCGGAAGTTGAATGAAGCCTGCTTGCATGATCCCTTTCCAACCCCGTTTACTGACGAGGTGCTTGAAGGTGTGGGTGGCCAGGAGATGTATTCTTTCATGGATGGGTTCTCTGGTTATCATCAAATCTTAATCGCCAAGGAATACCGCTATAAGACAACTTTTGTGACAAAGTGGGGCTGTTTTCAGTACATAGTGATGCCGTTTGGGTTGAAAAATGCACCTACGATATTCTCATGGGTTGTTGTTTCCACGTTCCAGGATTTCATTCAAAACTTTTTGCAGGTATACATGGATGACTGGATAGTCTATGGCCTGATTAGCAATCATCTGGCAAACCTATGGTTGATGTTGGATCATTGTCGACAGCATGATATATCGCTCAACTTGAAGAAGTGCATATTTTGTGCACCATTCGGAATATTGCTGGGTCACATTGTATGCAAGCAGGGGTTGTTAATCGATCCAGCAAAAATTGCCCTCATTCTGAGCTTAACACCGCCGACTAATGTGAAGCAGCTACGAGTGACGTTGGGACACATAGGGTATTATCGCAAGTTCATCAGGTGTTATGCATGATTACGTCCCCTATGGAGAAGTTATTAAAGAAAGATGCGGTATTTCAATGGATCCCTGAATGTCAAGATAGTTTTGAGACGCTGAAAGCTAAGATGGATTCAACACTGATACTGGTATTTCCAGACTGGAGTAAGGAATTCCATGTCCATGTTGATGCCTCATCAATCACACTGGGTGTGGTGCTGGCGCAACCAGGAGAGGGGGATCTCGATCACCCCATTTCTTTCACCATTCGGAATTTGTCATCAGCAGAAAGGAACTATACCACCACAGAGAGGGAAGGCTTGGCAATGGTCTATGCGCTGCAGAAGTTTCAACATTACTTATTGGGCTGACACTTTAAGATATTCACCGACCACTCTGCCTTAAAATACCTGGTCAATAAGCCTGTGTTGGGGGGGAAGATATGTCATTGGCTACTTCTTTTTCAGGAGTTCAATTTTGAAGTGATTGTGAAGCCAGGACATTTGAATGCCGGACCTGATCATCTATCACGGATTGAGACAGGAGAGGAGCCAACTAACCTCAAAGACGGGTTGTCGGCTGCGCAACTTTTTAAGGTTGAAGTAACCGATGGCTACTTTGAAGATATCATTCAGTTTTTGGAAACAGGTACCGCACCCAAGGAGTTCACCACTAGTCAGAAGAAGCAGTTGGTGATCAAGGCTGCCGATTTCCAGCTAATTACAGGTGCGTTATACAAATTGGGCTCATATGAGATACTGTAGCGTTGTGTTTTGCCTCATGAGCAAGGGAATATATTGTCAGAAGCATACGCAGGAGTGGCTGGGGGGAACTATGGCATTCGTGCGACTACCTGGAAGTTGCTTCGTACAGGGCTCTGGTGGCCCACGCTGCACAATGATGCGATCGACTATGCACAGTCCTGTGATGTTTGTTAGAGAACCGAAAATCCCTCCATAAGGGATGAGATGTCGCTAATACCTTAACTAACACTGCAGCCATTTGAAAAACGGGCAATGGATTTCATGGGACCAATCAACCCACCTGGGAAGCGCACTGGTGCAAGATACATCATCACGGCGACAGATTAATTGACAAGATGGGCAGAGGCTGCACCAGTCGTTGATTGTTCCACGGCCACAGCCGCGCGGTTCTTGTTTGAAAACATCATCACTCTCTTTGGCTACCCCAAGATATTGATGAGTGATCAGGGCAGCCATTTTCTCAATTGCACCATCAACCCATTAATGGAGGAATTGCAGATACATCACAAGAAGAGTATGCCATATCATCCACAGGCAAATGGCATGGTGGAAGATTTCAACAAGGTATTGGAACATGCGCTGACAAAGGTGTGCAAGGCGAATCGTGATGACTGGTATCTGAAAATCCCAGCAGTCTTGTGGGCGTATTGCACCACGTGTAAAAGGTTGACAGGACAGACACCATTCAAGCTGGTGTATGGGCAAGAAGCGATTATGCCTATGGAGTACATCATCCTGAGTCTGTGCATAGCGGAAACAACAGGTATGGATGCTGTAGCAGCATTAGACGAACGTCTAGCCCAGTTAGTACAATTGGAAGAGGATTGCTTTATCGCAAGATTCCACCAGAGTGTGGAGAAGGATTGCCATAAGGCTTGGCATGATTGCCACATTAAAAAGAAAACAGTTTCAGCAGGGTGACTTGGTGCTGTTGTATGACAGCAAGTTTATGAAACATCCAGGAAAATTGCAGATGCATTGGCTTGGTCCATATCGCATCAGTCGCATAAATTCAGGAGGAGCAGTACAGTTGCAGCAGTAAGACGGAGCGATGCTCCCAAAGTTCGTCAATGGTAGCAGGTTGAAGCCCTACAAGTCGGGCTTGGAGAAGCGTGATGCCTGAGTCGCATCGGGAAAAAAAAAATGCAGGTTGATCGGTGGCAGGATGGCGCACCGATAGGAACAGAGTGCACAAGTAGGGATTCTTGTGCCGCAGGTTAGGAGTGGTCCGTGACAGTGGCAGGGTCATGACTGGGTCAAATCAACAATAAATGCCAAAAGTTAAGACAGTTAAATAATGGCGCTTGTTCAAATGATGGGCATTAATGGTCGATCCGACCGAATCGGGTGATAGGATCGATGGCGGATTTGGGTCATTAAGATAGGATTTGGTCCAAGTTAATGCAGGATTTAGTCATGATTACGAGGGATTCGGTTGGGCGCTATAAGAACGGGCCGAGGATGGTCAGAAGGCACTTGTTCATGACGAATGAGTTTAGTTTCCAAGTGTTGAATTGTGTAAGGTTGGAGGTGTGTTGCAGAGTGCATTTGAAGTGTGTTCGAAAAGTTCAGAGTTGAGCCAGGTTGAGCCATTTGTTGGCATTGCGAGAATTGAGCATGGCATGCCGAGTGAGCTAGAGACGGTGGAGATTTCCAGTGAAGCCGAGTCACCCCTCATCCCTTCTACCATTGAGGAAGAGGTCAATCGCGTGGACAAAGTTGCTAACATGATGGTGGGAATGTCCTCCGTGGTGCACCAGAAGAGGGGGGGACGCAGCTTAGCTCCTAGCGGCCTGAGAAGCGGCACACCTGTTCCACTGCCCAAGTGCCAGAAGGAGTTTCCGCGAAGAGCCCATCGTGCTCGGGGGTTGTGGAATCCACAGTCCATGCAGGCATTTTTGCTGCGGATATCCCAAGATACCGACCTCCATGTCGAACTGGGGCACAACTGAGGAAGGTCACTAAGAACCAGCGGTATCAAATACAGATGCCGGCAATCCCACTAGGTATGAGTTGTACCACCGACATCGTACTGACATTGGTGCAGCTGCGGTATGATGATCACGACTTGCTGGCACTGGAAGATGTTATGACGGATCCCTTTCAGCCATGAGCACCAAGGGAGATTGGTCTGATGCCATGCATTCCACATGACTGGGTGCGCGGGTTAGCGAAGTATGGGCTATTGGGGTTGATCTACATGCCACATTTCAGGCGGTTGATGGAAGCCAATGCCCACGTCAAAAAGTTGCTGGCTTGTTTTCATGGCGGGGTGCTATGGTTGGATAGGTAGGTCACCATGATGGTGGACCTGATTTCTGAGATCATAGGCTTGCCAAAGGATGGGGTCGACCCGTCACAATAATTTCAGGGGAAGAACAATGAAAAAAATCTTGCAGAAAGGTTGTGGAAGCAGTACAAAATGCAGAAAGACGGACAAGCTTACCGCTTGGACACTATCAACGAGACCGCAGTTAAGATTGGGGCGCGAACCCTGGCTACCAAAATTCCATGGAACACTCGACCCAATCAAGGCAACTCCAAGGTTGTCGCCTGTGAGGAGTTATGTGCAGCATGCGTGTAGATGAGTTGGTCCCTATTTTTACTTAACCAGTTGACAGAGGATGCACTAGCGGCCCAAGTAGGACAACGGTCATTTACTTATAGCTGGCTGCTGATATTAGTCAGGTTGGTCACCTGGATGGAACCCGACAATTATCAAGGAATGGAGGTGGATGTGGTACAAGAACGCAAGGGGGCATGCTACCAAAACCTGTGGTGGGTACAGGAACCGGAGCGGCTCAAGGATTGTGCCATGCAGTTATGGTTTTACTGGGAACCACTGGAGGCGGCTACTGAGCAAATTCCACGATTGACTCAGGCCACCATTGAGAAGTACAAGGTGATTTCCCGGTTCATGATTGGACCACATAGTATCTATGTGCAAGCGCGCCGTGATACAGATAGGAAATGGTTGCAGACCCCCTATAAGTTAACATATGAAGACTTGGATGGAGCAGGTTCCCAATCTTTAGTGTCACCTGCTCCATTCAATCGGCCAATCGTCATAGGAAATGGTTGCAGACCCCCTATAAGTTAAGATTGAATGGAGCAGGTGACACTAAAGATGGCAATGCGTACGATGCCACCAATGGAGCAGGTTCCCAAGTCCACGAATTTAAAAGAGTTGCAGTAGCACATCACCAAGGCCGACAAGCATCAGAAGAAGCGCGCTGCGCAGTTGGAGGAGTTCCAAGAGATTGGTATTCAATTTATGACTAGAGCCGACGCAGTACTATAGGCTGTACAGGAAGGTCACCAACAAGTTGCAGCGAAGCTGAGTGAGCACCCATCTTCCCAGGATGTGATCGACAGTCAGGAGGTGGCTATGGTAGTAAAGGAGAAGGTCACGGCAGTCAACCAACAGTATGAGGATTTCAGGGTCAAGACCATAGAGTACACCATGTCCTGCTAACGTGGCTCGAGGGCGAGCCACAAGATTGTGTTGGGGGCCTATTGGCATGCAATTAGATGGGTCATTATCGCAGCACCGGGAGTGCTGCGATACCGCGAAACGTGGAAAATGGAGCACAGATGATGATATTTTATGCAATTTTTTGTCATTTTGTATCGTAGTATGCGGGTTTTTGGTTCATTTGGACCACAATAGATAGATTTTGGGTCATTTGCTTGAAGTGTCGGTTAGGAGTAGTTAGAAAGTGGACAAACAATGTAAAGGCGGAAGCCTATAAATAGATGTAGGATTGTAAGTGTTGGATAATCTTGGATTATGCATCTTAGATCTGGGGATATATGTGAGATCTGTATTTTGCAGAGTATGAGCTGAAGACCGAATATTTTGTATATGGGTTTTTGCGGAATTAATATGATGTGACAGAACTGTTTTACGGAATCCCTGTGTTTCTTTTGTTCATCTGTGGTAATGCATGTTGCGACTATGAATGGTTTTCTTGATTGATGCTATGAATGTGAATGATGTTGAAGTTAAATGCATAGATATACTTCTGAAATGTCGCAATAAGTTAAGTAATTGTGCCGCAAACATCCTCCTTCATTCAACGGAAACATGGTTCTGTCAACTCTCCCTTGAACATCTCGGGTGAGACCTCATCTGCTCTGTAGGTGTTTCCGGACGAGGTTAAACTTGTCTGGGCTGGTGCTCAGGGAGATCGTGGTGTTTTGGGTGTTGACAATGAGTGGAACCCCTGTCGACTGGGTTTGTGTCAACAAAAATTACATAATATATTATCATTTGTGCTTCGTCCTTGTGGCTTCTGTGGTATTGCAGCACTCGCGGTGCTGCGATAATGACCCATCCTAACTGCCTGCCAATAGATATCCTCCTCTCATTCCTCCTCACTGTGGGTTGAACTGTGACTGATTGTACTCTAGCGGATTGTACCGCGGCTGATTATACTGTGGTTTATTATAATGCGGCTTATTATACTGCAGTTGCGATGGATGTATTTTTGCTTGTTGTTGCTCGTCTCCCTTCATGAAGTAAGTATCAGTAGTCCTTTCTTGAAGCAAGTCATAAGCTCAAATTTTTTTCTCATCATGGCCGACAATTCGACAGAAGTTACCATATAGATTAGATGGCTTCGACACAACCTTGTACAAATACATGCATTCCTCCGAGCGATGTCCTCTTGTCTGGAAAATTCGGCACCAAGGAATTCCTCCTTGACTAAGCAGATTGGGCGCACCGAACTATAGATACTTGCGGAATTCAGGACACTGATCTTTATGATTCCCTTCAGACTTGCATTGACTACACCATACCTCTTCGCGAACTTCCTTCCCATTTTAATATCATGCAGCTGAATAGTAAATTTTGGTAGTTGCGACTGGATCTAGCTCATGCCGATCCCTGTTTCACCAATTGGTGAAGCTTCGAGCTTCATTGCGAGTTCCAAATCCTCCACCTGAGATAAGATATTTTGTTGCATCAATGGAATCCGGATGTGCGGTATCAATGCTGCAATAAACCATTCCTTGTGCTACACATCCGTCATCCCAAAAATAGCTTTAGCCATCAAAGTTTTGAACCTCTGATCAAAATCCCATACCAACTCATTAGGGAATTTCTTTATCTCCTTCATTTATGTGATGTACTATGATTCTGATTTAGGCTTCCTAAACTCGTCGGTCATCCTAGCTCGGATTTCTACCAGAGTATTCTGTTGAAGTCCTACAGGCACTTGTGTAAACTTCATGTACCAATCCAACGCGCGACCTTTGAAGGTCCTTGCTAGTTGTCCCTTCTTGATAGATTCATCCTACACTTTTCTTACTATCTAGACTGCTTCACACAAGAACCATTAATATTGCTTGGGATCCTCTGTCCCATTACCCTGACAGGGAGGCAACTTCACGTTGTCTCCCACCATCCTTGGTTTTCTACCGGTGTTTATAGGTCCGCTACTATTACTGCTATTGTGACATGCATGACAACTGTGCGAAGAGATTGTGTTTCTTCCTCCAAAGTTTGGAAAAGAGCACGGGGTTGTGGGTACATTGTAGCCTTGGGTCTGTTCTTCCTCAGGTTTAGGGTTATCATGGTCATCCTCTTCATCGTTGTAGGGTCACTTAGTCCCTTGTGGCCCTATTTCACAGTCCTCTATTCTGGTCGCACTAGGACTCTCTCTATCTATCTCAGTCCTCTTCTTCTCCTCCAGCTGGAACCTCTCCCCACTTCTCAAGCGGCCACAATCTTCCACAGTTTCCCTTACAATTTTGTCATAGCTCATTTCCATTTGCACCATTCTATCTCGCATCATTCTATTAGACTCGCATCTGTGCAGTACCCAGAGCCTCTGTGCACCATAGCTTTACTCGTCAGAGTTCATCTTCAATATTCCCTTTTCACAAGTGAGCATTTTGATACACAATGGTAACGACAATAGGTACCTCCTTATGGGTCCTTTAAAGAACTTCCTTTCCACGTCATTGTACGACCTAACTGTATTAAAAAAAAAAACTAAGTGATGTACCCTTCTCCAAAATTCTATCCACCCATATGTCGATATCCCTTGAAGCTTTATTGTTAACATGACTCAATTGTTGGATCAGTTCCGGGGTCCAATGCTCTGGCTCGCCTCTTTGGAAATTCTTCTTATGATAAGTTAGGTTAGCCAATCATTCATATAGAAGTATAGGAAACTCATGGAAAAATACCTCGTGGATATCAGTACAGGTGTACTTCTGCAACCACTATTCTCTCAACCATCTAGGGTTCTAATTTTCTTCCTCAGCAAACTCTCGCGTCTTTTTGTTGAACCACTCCCCGATCTCTATCTTTTTCATATTCCATAGCATGTTCTCTCCTTCTCGCACTAGGGCCCGACAATGGGACTATTTGTTGACACATATATTTCGTCAAGGGTTCACTTCGCGCAGTGTCAACAAATCTCGACACAACCACCCATAGATACCGGCTCGGAAAGGGTTTATCCTTTCCAGCAACACTCGCAAAGCGAGTGAGGTCTCACCCAAGGAACCTAAGGGAGTGTTGGTGTCCATTTTGTCACCGTTTTTTATCGATAAATACACTCTGAATGGCGTCTCTATCATCATTTTTGATATCATAATTTGTTCTCTTTACCATACAGACTGTCAAATGGAGCAGGTATGCATACATTTGCACATCTTATGTATTTTGGGATTAAATCATTATTTTCATGATTTATTGATGTTTAATTAGTATTTCTTGGTTTGTTTTGTAATTACATATTTGTTTTATAGGTTTTGGGTTCTCAAACGGATCTTCAATTAGATGCATGTTGAAGTTCTGGACGATCAACCCGCCATTCAACCCCACATTCGACCCACAATATCATTGGTTGAGGTATTCTCGGGGCATTAGGGAGTAAACCGGCACATGGATTCTGTTTGGAACGTGGCCCTAATGGTTCATGAGCTAGTGTTCTGGAAGATCCCTTCTCCTGCATGCTCAGTCCGACACCACATTCATCTCTGCAAATGTCAAAGGAGATTGACGTTTAAATGACTACGTGAGGAATCAACGCCATGGAGTCCGGAACAGAGCCCTGTGTGTTGTCGTGAACTTTATGAGGTCGTTCTTTGGCTTCGAGATGTCACGAAATGATTAAGTAGAGCCATCCCTTGGCTTATGTGTGTCACAATCCATTCAACAGAACCGTTTTGGGGCATTTAAGATCGTCTGTTATTAAGTAGTCAACCACTAAAGGGTCGACTTGCTTCTTCCATTGTAACACTGTATAAATAAACGTTCTCATAGCAACAACGAGTTAGCCATTAGTCAGTCAGTCTCTTTATTTTTAGGTTTTCTTATCTCTCTAGCTGTGAATGGATGCCAAAGCACTGTAACTCTGTTTTTATTAATATACTACTGTTCTAGTTTTGTGGAAATCTGTCAGCATGCATGGTGATTAGATGATTAAGGCTCAGCCTCTGTTTGTTGAGATGGGCCCCTCAATAGTTAGTGGTTCTTCACCAGTGTATATATATCGTCTTTGTCTTTTGTAGATAAATCATGATTTTAACATTTCATTTATGTATCTGCTCTGTAGATAGTGTTTATATTTTGTGATATAAAATGGTGATGTGCTATAATTCTGTTTATGTTATGTACACTATGCTTTCTATATTAATGTTTCCAAAAGTTGATTGGTGACCGGTCACACTTAGGTTAATCTAGTTCTCTTTAAAGGTTAATCCACATTCAGGTTTATTTAGTTTACAGGTTAGGTTATATCTAGTTCACTTCATTTGCTTAATAGCTTAGGTTACATTTGGTTCTTCTAGTCTCTTCGTATAATCTTGCTTAAAAGACTTAGTTTCTTAAATTCATTTAGGATTTAGCTAACTGAATTCGCTGAGCCTTCTCATAGTTAAACCTCAAATTCTTGTAGTTTCTCTCTGTAGTGATAGAACAACTTCAACCACAATCTAGTCTTGCTTTAGGATAAAATAGGAATAGCTAGCTTCCCTAACTCTGATTAGAATAGATGACTTCTTCTTGTTCTAACTCCTAGACAGCTCATTCATTGCTTTCTCTACACTATAGGATCATATGCATCAGCTAGCTGGTAATTAAAGATCATCCCATCTTCTCTCCCTTTAGTTTAGATCATTTTCTTCCGTTCGGATTGCCATTCAAACTTTCATTCGGACCGGTATTTGGACCTAGATCCTTCTTTCATCATTTTGCTTTATTAGAATTTAGTTTCTTATCCGTTTCAAATTGTAATCCTTCTTATCCTTAATTAATTTTTTTTCAAAAATTCTTTGTTTATTTATGCATAGAGTTTTAATCGAATTTCCATTTTATCTTCCCTTTTGAATTTGCTTTGATTGCTTTATGAGTTATATCTTTCTTATGATTAATTCGTTAATGCTTTAAAATTACAGAATTCATCAGTTCCATTTTTTTTTTCATTGTATGTTCTTAAGATTCATATTAGGATAGGTTTAGTAATTTTGTTCTCCAAAATTATTTCAGTTTTGAATTATTCTTCTCATACCGATAATGAACATGTTCATAAAATAGGATTAGATCCAGAAATCAAACATCTTCTTTAAAGTCTTTTATTTGCTTATGAATGTTATATCTTTATTAAAAGTTTCCTACTTATTTCTAAATTCCATTAATTTCAAGTTTACAAATAGATATGTCATAATGTTTAAAATTAATTGCAGTTGGGTAATCTTTAGTTTGCACTTATTTATAGAGGTTAAACTAGATTTAATTCCATTATGTTTTCTTATCACATTTGAAAGTCACTTTGATTCATTCACCCCTATTCCCATTACATTTGACACACTCCCTCAGGATCCCCAGGGAGAATGGAATTAGATGCTTAATTGTTGTTGAATTTATTATAGTTGTTTCAACTTAGTTTTCTGTTTAAAAGTCAAGTTGTTTATAGTTGTTTCTAATTCTGAAATATTGATTCATTTTATCATAGAATAGATCAGTTTGATACTATCTCAATTCATTAGTTAAATTAGGTTGTCTTTCTGTAGTTTGTCTCAGTTTTTCATTTTGAAAGATCTTTTGATCTCTTCTTTATTAAATACTTCTAAGGTCTGACAAGCCAAAATCTAGATACCATTCTACCTCAGCATATATTTTTCCACAACTCTAATATTACCAACCCCGGTTGATAAATTAAATAGTAGGTGGTTCTTTAAGACAGTGAATAAAAACACCAATAGGGAGTTGCAGTAACCAAGCTTCCGCAGGTATAAGAGGACATGCATCATTCATAGTTAATTGCAGCATAACTCAGAAATCAAAATAGTTAGAAATTGCATCATAACACCATTATTGGCATGCAGGGACATATTAATAAGATCTACGCAATAACATATTATCGAAACATATTTAACAGATCTGTGATACATATCATAACTGTGACATAACATATCTATCCATACTGCGACACACCAGATTTATTCATACTGCGACAAAACTAATACTATGATAAAGCACATGATAGACAAAATCATGGATGAAACATTCCTTCCCATTAAAAGAAGACTTCATACATCAAATCCATCTTACAAATCACAGAATCAACAGAAATACAGATCCGCAGAACCAATGCTCAATAAATCAGATCCAAGTCAATACAAAGATGCGATGACATAATAGAATAAGATACAAGATTCCGAAAGGCTTACAATGCAAATCATATTTATAGGCTCAGTGGTCGTTACAAAATTGGTCCACTTCGCAAAGTGGACATATCTTAACCACTAATTCTAACTAACTCCTATTCCGCTTTAACTGCTTTGCTCCGCTTTAACGGCTTTGCTCCGCTTTAACGGCTTTGCTCGGCTCCACGATCACTCTTTAGCATTGTCGTTGTCCACTTGTCTTCCTTGTCGCTAATTGTACCAAAACTTCTATGAACTAGCCTCGTTCCAACAAGGATCCATCTGACAATAGAACAAACAAATCTTAGTATCATGCAAACCTTGCACTATGTCATACAGATCCACATCTCTTAGAGAGGTGCTACATGATGGTGGCATTTGATCCACAATCGTTCGAAGAGATTTACCATGATGGATCTACAACCAAGTAAGGCTCGGTTGGTTGACAAAGGGTACTCAAAGTTTCATGATTTGTACTACAGTGATCTATTCACTCCAATAGAAAATATGGTTTATGAAAGACTTGTTTTGGAAAATACAGCTTCGACACAGTGGGAGGTACATCAAAGCAGCAGATCCAGATCCAAATCCATTTCTAGCACCTACATTAATATCCTACATAGGAGCAGATTTCCTACATTTTTACAAAGTCTTTCACTCACAAAATGTTTACACATGTGAAGGCTACCTGAGTTTCTTACTGTTCATTTTTTAGGGGGGGTATTTTTTCACATGAGGTTTTTCTGCATTTCCTTAGTTTTCATGAATAATTCTTTTATCATTTATTTGATTGTATGGGTGACGTTGGTCTTAGTAACCAGGGCCTAGGATGCACAATTTTGGATTAAGGTGGGGTGTTATGATAATTAATACTCCATCCTTGTCTTACCTAGCATTATTTCTTATTTACATAGTATTTGGTGATATCATTTCCCCCCTAGTGGTATGCAGATGTCATCTAGGACCCATTAGCCACCTAAGTTTCCCTGTATATATCATTTTCGGACCACATGAGTCAATTCCTTACATTTTAGGAGCAACCTCCATGTTCTAGTTCAGTCCACCTGAGTTAGTTGACTCTTGTGGGGGGTTTATGCTCCGATTGCCAATTTGTGTGGCCTCATGCACCCTTTTCTGATTGTTTTGCATGAAAAACTCATGATTTCACCTTCCTTGGTCAGTTAACTGACAGTAGCTTCATCTAACTGAGATTTGGTTGAGTTTAACTAAGTTTGGGAGCTCCGGAGCACTGATAGAGGTGATAATTCCTATGCTAGATTGACTGAGACTCGAATTCTCCTCTGTGATTCAAATTCTCTCCATTGTAGCATCATTGTTGACTATATTGATTATTGGATTATGTGACATTATTCTATTCCTATATGAGTTCTCATGCATGATTAATTGTCTGCTCATTTTTACTGCAATTTTCACTGTAATTCATATTTTTCTGGTCATTCTTTCTCTGTGAGGTATACTCAGCTCCATGATTTGCTCTGATTTACAATTTCACATTTATAGACTAGGATCGGCTATGATATCTTGGTTCAGCAGAAAGCGGGGCTCTGTATCCCAAAGCACTACCGAAGCATAATACATAGTTTGCTAGTGTTGCCTGCTGAGAAGTAGTGTGGCTCAGAAAGCTACTTGCAAGGTTGTTCAATGAAAATCTTGAGCCTACAGTTATTATATGTGACAATCGGAGTTCCATCAAGCTTTGCGAAAACCCAGTGTTTTATGACAAGTCGAAGAACATTGAGATGAAGTATCACTTCATTCGAGACATGGTCCAGAAATGTACAGTGAAACTTCAGTACATTGTTACTGATGAGCAGATTGCAGATGTGTTAACAAAGCCTCTGTTAGTGACAAATTTCAGGTACTTCCGAGACAATCTTGGTATGGCATAGAATGCCTCCCTTTCTGAGAGGGAGTGTTAAATATACAACATCATGAGACATTCTCCAAACCAATCTTGTGTAGCCAAGATTCATCCTCCCGTATAGAGGTGAGCACTTTGATTTCATTCAGTGTAAAGGTTATTCCTCTCGTATAGAGGTAATTGATCAAAGTAATGATGTTGTAAAGTCTTTTTGGACAAGGCTTCGGACTTGTGTGTCAATTCATGATTATCATGTGAGCCTTTCGTATAAAGGTATCCATGAGATGAACTTCCCATTAAGAGGTGGACCTTCCTTATAAAGGTCATGCTTTACTTGTTAAAAGCATTTAATGTTGTGTGATGTATTATTAACCATGATCACCAGATTGATATTAAGTCTCCTTTAGAGATTGATCACCTCTAAAGTGAATTACTTTAGCATATGATCATTTGGTCTGAAATAATATAATATGATCACAGCATCCGATAATTCTTCTTATTATAATGTAATGTGATGGATAATTAAAGTTAACATATATTGACCACCTAGTAAGAGATAAAGAAATAAAAGATAAAGCATAGAGATCAAGAGAATTCGAAATTTCCCATGCAGACACTTCAGTTAAGTATCAATGTATATCTCAATCAATGCTTCAGTTAAAGATATGCCTCAATTAACTAAAGAACTCACAGTGGTCACTTCAAGTAAATCAATCAGCATGATTTCAGTTAACTAAGTGTTAAAAAAAATGACTAGTTAACTAAAGTGTTTTCACTTTAGTTAAACTAAAAGACGACACTTCAGTAAATCAAGGAGAATCAATTAAAGAGAGTTAACTAAGTGACAACAAAGAATATCTAGTTAACTAAGTGACGACACTTAAGTTAGCCACCTAACTAAGTGGGAAAGCTTTTAGTTAAGAGGCCAGTTCATCCTAAGTGATAGCTAAGTGAGATAAAGCACTGCATGAGAAGTTAGGCGCACCTCTGCATGAAATATTAATACATCCATTTTGAGGGCGAGTTCATCATGAAGCTAGAAGTTAAAAATAGAAGAGAAGAATGTTTATATATGATTGATAAACCCAATGTGAAGCGAATTATCTTCTCTATTGAAGGTAAGGTGCTTCTCTTTGTGTAGGGTATTGTTCGTGCTTGTTATTATTGTGTTGGGCACACATCCGATTGATATCTCTTCTCAATTGCTTATGTATCTTCATCAAGATTTTTTGGTGATCTCTTATCTTCCAAAAGCAATATGCTATATTGTAAAAGAAAGCATTCTCTGTTATCCATTATATTATACTGAGAAGAATTGTTGGGGTTTTTGTTCTCATAATTTTGAGGATTTTCCCTAGGGTATATCTTGTGTTATGGTTGTATGAATTTCATGAATTGAATTGTCTCATTGCTTCAAGTCTCTGCATCTAAAAGAATTAAATATCAAATCTCAAACAAATATTAACATGTATTTGGATCCATAACAATGGAAATGGTGGGAGTGGATCTCCATGAGCATTCTAAGCGTGATCCTCACTATTTGGGGCGGCTTAAAAAGTTATGACAAATTAGCTCAGTCATAGAATTTATCTCATCCTTTGAGAAATTAGTCATTCGTATAAAGAACTTAACACATTCTTTCTATAAAGAATATTTCATTAGCGGCCTCAAGGAGGCAATTAAAGCACAAGTCAGAATGCAACATCTTGCTACCTTGTTGGAGGCATCATAGAGGGATCTAGAAGCATAAATCGTGTTCAATGCACAAACAAAAACACCCTCTTTAATTCCCCACTCACACCCCGCATAAGCCAATTCCTTAAGCACAATTCCTTCTCCTCCATGGAAAATACAAAAGTTGTTTCCATCAGAAATCACAAACCAACAAAGATAGATACTCTAATATAATTGTGATCAAAAGTATGTTCCAAGTCATAAGTGTGATAGCTCTTATCAATTCTAAAGAAATCCTTATGGAAGATACCCCTAATTTTGAGTCTATTGAAGGAAACCTCCCATGCAAAAAGAAGTGGAAATTAAAGTCTATCAAGAAGAACCACTCATCTCTCGTCACGATTTATTTGGTATTTCATCTCCACAACATTGAAAATTCGGGGTTACATCAAGCATCGCAAAGTCGTAGTCTCGGTTGACATAGGAAGCACCCACAAATTTATTCACCAATGATTGGTTGAGAAACTCCATTGTTGTGTCCACCTGATTCCCAACTTTCAAATTATGATATTTAATGGCGGGGTGATGAAATGTCAGTGGCATTTTGAAAATATAAAACTTCAATTGGGTGATTATCATCTCAAAACTCATACGTTGGCGATAGATATGGGTGGTTGTGATATAGTTTTGGGAACATAATGGCTATGCATATTGGGGCCAGTTACCATGGACTTAAAGGAATTATACTTGATCTTTACTCAGGATTGTCATAATCACGCCCTTAAGGGGCTTGAGGCAAGCTCCTCTAAGATCATAAGTTCTCATCGGATGGAAAAATTATTGATGAAAGGTCACTTTGAAATTATTGCTCGCTTCCATTCCATCTAGGATCTGGATAGTACCACACTCAAAATCCATCCTGACTTGTAGAGGGTTTTGGAAAAACATCAATAGGTCTTTGAGACAACAAAGGGATTACCCTCATCTAGAGGAGAGCATGATCATGGTATTCCCTTGATTTCAGGAAGTCAACAACCAAATGTATGGTCATATAGGCATCCATTTACACAAAAGTATGAAATTGAAAAGATAATTCAGGAGCTACTAGAGGCAGGAGTCATACGTCATAGCACTAGCCCATATTCATCCCCAGTGATCATGGCTTTAAAGAAAGAAAGTGATTGACACATGTGTCTTGATTTTCGTGCCCTCAATAAGTTAACCATCAAAGATAAATTTCCAATCACAGTCATTGATGATCTTTTGGATGAGCTCCATGGGGATAATTTTTTCACCAAACTCGACCTCCATTCAGGATACTAACAAATCAAGATGAAAGAGGTCAACATTCCAAAGACAAATTTATGGACACATGAAGGCCATTATGAGTTCTTGGTAATACCTTTTGGACTTTGCAATGCCCCCTCTACTTTTCAAAGCCTCGTGAATAAAGTTTTGAGTCTATATCTATTTTTTATTTATGATTAACATATAATGTATTACGTTATTAAACCCTTTGATTGATAGAAGTAATGATGAAAAAAGGGTAGAACTTTTATTTTCACAATTTACAAGATTTATGAACATACATAACTCTAACTCTAAAACCTAACCAATATTATTCCTACATCAATTAGGAATGACCTTGATAGTGGATACCAATAGTGTGATCTCAACATACTCTTATGCAACCACCCCGAATTATATTTGTCACCCGATTGTGATGGGAAACATATGTTAATACAATAATTAAGCCCACAACATCTTCATCAGTTAACCAATGGAGACTCTCTTTGTATATCATATCTGGTTTTCCTTTTGACGGAAATACCCACATGGTGAAAAGAGAAAATAAGACAGTTGAAACGTGACTTGATTAATTATTGTTTCCGATCATTTCCCTTTGTCTGTGCCACTTTTCTTTTTGTTTCTCTGTCTAGATATCCTAATGTTGTTGGTTATATTCTCTATGATACCCTAGTGTATGGAAGAATTAGATAGAACTAGTTCCTTTGACTCTCTTAGTGTATGCTTTGGAGCAATCCACAACTGAGTTGACTTTTTTTTGCCACAAAAGAATTCCAATTTGAAACCTTTGTGCCTCTTTCCAATACTTTTATTTTTAACCTCTTATGACAATGTAGTCTACCTTGATTATTTCACAATGATCAACCATTATTCTAGGTGGTGGTTTCTTCCCTTTTACACTTGATTGCAAAGGTGGTCAACTAGAGTGTGCATAAATAGGGCGTTGTAACATCCAATTGTAGGAAAGTTTTTTTTCCTTTTTAACAATAGTATTGAATGGCCATCATTCCTATTTTCGAAACACAACAAAGTAGAAGAGAAATTTAATATGTCTAAAGGCTAGATATTATCAAAGACATGGAATCAAAGAAAGTGACCAAAAGTTGGATCATACTTGGATCTAATACCAATATAATGAATCAAAATGGTTCAAGCTCTAGTACCAATATAATGAACAATAGTTCATTAAATTAAATTAAATTTGATATCAATGCAATGAGTAATAGTGTGTTTACTAAATCATGTTCAAATATTGGTTCATCAACCATCAACATATTGTCCTTCTTATGTTGGATATTTAGTTAGTGTTAACATATTATCTTCATTATGTTGGATATTTAGTTAATGTTGACATATTGTCCTCCTTATGTTGGATATTCATGGACCCTAGTTCATTGATTGAATATCTAATATAAGGAGGACAATATGTTGACATTAAGTCCTAATACCAATCTAATGGACTTTGGTTCATTAACTAAATATCCAACTTAAGAAATAGTTCGCGAATATCCAACACAAGGAGGACAACATGTCAACATTAATCCCCTATAATAGTGTAACAAACAATAGTTCATTAACTGAATATCCAACCAACAATATGCCCACATTAAGCTTTGATACTAATGTATTGTTCAATACAATGGTGTTGGAGCTTAATTCCTATTGTTCATTACACCGGTATCGAAGCTTAATGACGACATATGTTTGGTTGGATATTCAGTTAATGAACTATTGTTCATTACACTAGTGTAGGAGCTTAATGTTAACATGTTTTCCTCCTTATGTTGGATATTCAATCAATTAACTATTGTTCATTACATCAATATCAAAGCTTACCATTTTGGTTCATTACAAATACAAATTACATTAGCTTGCAATGCAAACGACTCTTATTGCTACAACAATTACAATATAATTTAGCAATGAGATCAAGCCCTCTTTTTACTCATTTCCCATTGGTCTAATCATGATTGCACAAAACCACAAAAGATTTCCTTTTTAGAATAAGGGAGCAAACTTGCCTCTTTGACTTGGTATTTGGACAATTTTTTCTTCTCTCTATGCTACAATTTATTGTTGCAACTACCTCTTTCATTCTATCACAATTCTTCTCAATCTCCACAATGATTGTGCCTCCCTTCTTTCTCTTCTTTTTTCTTATATAAGGGTGCTACCCAACATCTAACATTCAAACCAAGGAAAATTTTAGGGGCAAAATTTAGCCCATGGGATAATTCCAATGTTGATTTGTTGACTCAAACCCAGTCGACAGTGGTTCCCATCACCATCGACACCAACCCACCGCGATCTCCCTGAGCATCGGCCTGGATAGGTTTGACCTTACCCAGCAACACCTGCAGAGCAGATGAGGTCTCACCCGAGGCGATCAAGGAAGAGTGGATGGAACCATGTTTCCGCCGAATGAATGAGGATGTTGCGGCATTTGCTTACTTAACTTATTTATCGCAGTATCCAAAAAAGATCTATGCATTCAAGATTAACATCAATAGCATTATGTAACAGAGTCATTCATTGCAACAAAACGAATATAACATTAAAAGGTTAACTGTAGCAAGAAATCATCACAATAGGCATTAATACGAAAGATACATAGGGAATTTCACCAAAACAGTTTCGTCATGTCATATTACTTCAGAAAAACCCTGATACAATATCTCTGCACAACCAAATCTCAATGATATCTCTAGATCTCAAAACATACGCAAAAACTGCATCTTCAAGATCTCTCTTTTTTCTCTCTCTATGCTCTCTCTTTTTCGACCTACAACTTCTTGTATATATATAGGCTCCTGCCTTTACAATGCTTGTCCACTTACGAACATCTTCCTAACCGACTCCTAGAAAAATGACCCAAAATCTAACTAACACGGTCCAAATGACCCAAAAACCCGTCTACTACAGTACAATTAGCTCAAATTTACATCTCATATGGTCCAATGACCCAAAAAATTGCCTACTGCAGTACAATCGACTCAAAAATACATAAAATAGTCTATTCTTCTACCTTCCGCGACCTCTTCTAACGTGTCACAGCATCGGCAATGTTGTGATTCTTCCTTACCAAACCGCCTGCCAACAGGCCCCCAACACAATCTTGTGGCTCGCCCTCGAGCCACGTTAACTGGATATGGTGAAATTTGTTGTCTTCACTCAACTAGGGCTAAACTATAGTTCTACAACTGTTCTTGATGTCTGGATCGTGTGGTGTTGTCCTGCTCCTTCTGCTACGCTAATTGTCTGCTCGCTGTCATGTATTTCTAGCCCAAAAGTGGAATCGTCCCAGCTTACTGTCACGGACCTTGCAAACTCATCCTCCAGTCTTGAGAGACTGATTGTAAACAGAGAGGAATGTTGCAAGCAACGCCAAGGTGTAAAACAGGCCAATGGTTCCAGCACATCTGTTTCACACCAGTAAGCACATGTTACAGGGACCCAGGGGCGACGACCTCCCCCTTTTTGTGTGGTCGCAAGGACCACGAGACTTCAAACCATCAATAATTTCCTAGACATCTCGGACAAGACCTCATGCTTGTAACCCCTGAATGTCCAAGGTGCAAGCTTCTCTAACCGCTCAGGCACACTCATGGTTTGGGCCCTCGGTGCACCTAGTGTGCTCCCACAGGAAATAAAATGGATCATTTCCACAACCTCCTTGGAATTCCTAGCTTAGCTAGATGCCCGAATGTCTCATAACATAACCTCGCTTAACTAAAACAACCTCTGTGCTCGTATTATCCTTGGGTCCTATATTTATACATCACATTTAACTGTTCATCTGCCTTCGCAATCCTGTGCATCACCTGCTCATGCTCCAAGGTAATCATAACATTCCACTGCTCGAACATCAAAAGTGGGCGGAGCGATCATACCCCCACCTGTCGCCCTATTTGCAAAAGTGTGCGAAGCACTTGTTCGGCCATACTGTCGTGGTGGATGCCTTATGCCAGCCCTGCAAAACATCCCTCCAGGTGCCGACAGCCATGCTGCCTCGGTGTATCCCTCATTCCAAATGTGCGGACATCTGACACGGTCTGATTCCCCAAAAAGGGAAAAGGTGCCATCTACATAATGATTTCTGATGTGACCCAGTCACAACGCTGCCACTTGTTGCAGACTGCTCCAAACTTACGGCAGAAGCCTCCCTGCTTCCGCATTCCGTCCTTGTTGGTGTGCCATCCTACCACCAATCAATCTACTTCTTTTTTTTTCGATGCAACTCAGGCATCGCGTTGTTCCAAGCCCAAGCAATAGGGCTTCAACCGGCTACCATTAATCAACTTGGGGAGCATCGCCCCATCTAATTGCTGCAACTGTACCTCTCCTCCTGAAGTAAGGCTACTAACACGATACGGACCAAGCCAATGCATCTGCAACTTTCCTGGATGTTTCATAAACTTGTTGTCATACAACAACACCAAATCACCCTGTTGAAATTGTTTGTTCTTGATATGGTGATCATGCCAAGCTTTGTGCCGATCCTTCTCCACACCCTGATGGAAGCTGGCAATGAAGCGATCTTCCTCCAGCTGTCTAACTACACAAGACGTTCCTCTAATGCAGCTATATCATCCATGCCAGTTGCTGCCACTATGCACAAACTCGGAATGATATATTCCATAGGCATAACCGCCTCTTTCCCATACACTTCTGCCCATCGTGTCAAGTAATCAGTTGCCGTGATGATATACCTAGCACCAGTTCACTTCCCCGGGGGATGGATAGGTCCCACGAAATCTACTTCCCATTTATCGAATGGCTGCAACGTCAACTAAGGCATCAACGGCATCTCGTCCCATCGGGATGGCTTCCCGATTCTCTGACAAACATCACAGGATCGTGCATAATCTATTGCATCACTGTGCAGTGTAGGCCACCAGATCCCCGCTTGAAGCACCTTCCTTGCCATCGCACGGCCACCATAGTGCCCTCCATCCACTCCTACATGTGCTTGGGAAAGGATCCGTGCTTTCTCATGTGGAAAAACACACCGTCGCAATATCTCATCAACTCCCATCTTGTATGGCGCGCCTGCAATTAATTGGAATTCCGTAGCCTTGACTACCAGCTGCTTCTTCTGACGAGTGGTGAATTCTTCTGGTGCGGTACCTGTCACCAAGTACTGAACAATTTCTTCAAAATATCCATCAGCGACTTCAACTTTAAATAATTGCGCATCAGGCAACCCATCTTCAATATTAGTTGTCTCCTCCCCTATTTCAATCCGAGAGAGATGATCTGGGCCAGCATTTAACTGCCCTGGCTTCACAATTACTTCAAAATCGAACTCCTGAAACAGAAGTATCCATCGACAGATATTCCCCCCCAACACAGGATTATTGACCAGGTATTTTAATGCAGAATGATCTGTGAACATCTTGAAATGGCCTCCCAATAAGTAATGGCGAAAATTCTGCAATGCGTAAACCATTTCCAGACCTTCCCTCTTCGTAGTAGTGTAGTTTCTTTCTGTAGATGACAACTTCCGACTGGAAAAAGCAATGGGGTGATCAAGATCCCCCTCTCCGGGCTGGTCCAATACTACTCCTAGCATGATCAATGAGGCATCAACATGAACATGGAACTCCTTACTCCATTCAGGAAATACTAATATCGGCACCAAAGCCATCTTCATTTTTAGTGTCTCAAAGCTATCCTGACATTCAGGGATCCACTGGAATGCCGCATCCTTCTTCAACAACTTCTCCATAAGGGCAATAATCACAGCATAACCCCTGATGAACTTGCAATAATACCTCGTGTGTCCCAACGTTGCCTGTAACTGCTTAACAGTAGTCAACGGTGTCAAAATCAGAATAAGCACAATCTTTGCTAGTTCAACCAACAATCCTTGCTTACACACAATATGACCCAACAGTATGCCAAACGATGCACAGAAGATACACTTCTTTAAGTTCAACGATATCTGATGCTGTCGGCATCGCTCCAACATCAATCACAGATTCTCCAGATGATCATGGACCAACCCATAGACCATCCAATCATACATGTATACCTGTAAAAACTTCTGAATGAAATCTTTGAATGCAGCAACGAAAACCTGCGAAAATATTGCAGGTGCATTCTTCAAGCCGAACGGCATCACGGTGTACTGAAAGCAACCCCATTCGGTAACAAAATTTGTCTTATGGCGGTCTTCTTTGGAAATGCGGATATGATGGTAGCCAAAGAACCCATCTATGAAAGAGTACATCTCTTGGCTACCCACACCTTCGAGCACTTCGTCGGTAAATGGGGTTGGGAACGGATCATGAAAACATGCATCATTTAGCTTCTTGAGGTCTATGCAAGTGCGCACCTCACCAGTCTTCTTATCTTGTACCACCATAGGACTAATCCATTCCGACTCCTTGACCGGTTCAATGATACCGGCGTCCAGCATGCGTTCCAATTCTACCTTGACCCTCTCCTTGTTTCGCGGATTCAATCGATAGGTTCGCTGCCGGATCGGCTTAGCATCTGGTTTTAATGGAATCTTCATCTCGCCTAAGTCACCCAGAATCCCCTTCATGTCGAAAAACTTTGTTGGAAATACATCCTGAAACTCATGGAGAAAATTAGTGACCTTGCTTATCAGCTCATCATCCCAGTAATCCCCAACATTTGTGAATTTCGGAGTGTCCTCTGTCCCAATGTTAATCTTGCGGATCTTCAGCGGCTGGCTGATCTGATCGCTTGGCGCATCAGGTGGTACCACAACACGACTTCCTTCTGATTCCAGGATATTCACATTCCGCGGATCATCACCATCTTCTGGCCCACCACTGATATTGAAGCATTCCATGAGAGACTGCATCTGGCAGTGCGTGTGCGGATCCGCAGGATATGCTACCGGGACAACCTGCAGAATTACATCAAGGATGAGTTGTAATGCATTATTGACCTCTGGATCGATGTCCGCAAAACTGAATGTATGGGCAAAACACACTGTGAGCTCCCGCCAAGTAGAAATTTCCCCTCGCAACTGAGCTACAGTATACCATGATCGTGGCATCTCATCCAACGTATGGATAGAAGCATGGACCCATTCGTCTCTTGGTCGTGATACCCATAACCGCTGACACTCCATCAAATGACCACCATGGTCATCCTGACCATCATACTTCCCAGTGTGGTAGACCTCGGTATCGCCAAAGCGTACCATCATCAATCTTTTGCATTTCGACCATCCATTAATTGATGCCTTGTGTGTCGCCCACTAGCGTGCTGGAGAAGCCTTCAATGCTTCGTTCAATGCTAGCAATCGCTGTGGTTCGGAAACTCTTTCTTAAAACTTTGTTAAAAAGTCAGATAATTCAGGCAGCCCTTTATATATTGGTAGTGTAACAGTTTCAGTTCTGACACAGCATAATGACTATGTGACCAACCCACACTTATGTAGCAATACCTCATGCAAGCGGTTCTGCCAATATTCTAGCGCGTCATCAGAGTCGAAAGACGCAGAGCTGTCACTTCGCCATCCCAGCTCACCATTGGCAGTCGAATGGATATAATCTTCAGAAATATTGAATGCATGGTCCCATCCGCTGGGATTGTCATCCTTCACTGGCTCTATATAGCGGTGTCCTTCAGCCGGATCCAATGGAGCGATAACTCTAAGATCGCGATTTTCAAAAGTCATCATCCGTCGCTTGAAGTTGATTACGGCTCCACTATCATTATCCCATCCAATCCCCAGTAGTGCTGGATAAGAACTTCCTCCCTCAACTATTTCTATTACATCAAAGTCAGCATACGTTTTCATTCCCTCAATGTCCACCACCATTCGTGGAACTCTCCCAATTGGTGTTACCTTAGCGTGATTAGCTAATCGAAGCTGTACAGGAGACCAGCTCAATGGGGGGCTCCCCATCTTATGCCAAGCCTACTTGGTCAAGATGTTGACATCCGAACCAAGGTCGAATCAACATCGTAGTCTCCAATTTTAATATTCATCCACAGCTCCTTATCCGTCTTCTGTCATTGCAGGGAATTAACCGCGAGCTCTTGTCGATCCTGGGCCGGTCATTGCAACAAGGCTTCAATTGCAGCAAGAGCATCAGGATCTCTTTCCAGGGACAAACAATGTTCCAAAAATGCTCAAACTATGCTAGACCGCTGTGACGAGCCAGCCTACGAAGTAGCATTAAAAGTAGAGGGCATGTCATACACAGCAGCTTTACCTCGGTCTTTTTCTAGTGCACATCGTGCTTGAAGAAACGTCTCCTACTCCACATCAATGTCAAATGATACCTTCTTTTATCCAGCTAACCTGATCATTGAGTTGTCTGCTCCAGTTGTCTTTCCTCCGCGAGTGACCACAGCAATAGAAGCATCTTGCGGTCTTGGTTCTATAGAAATTGTCGTGATATTCGCAGCCTGGGTCTAGTTCAGCGGTGGATTCCCGGGTGGGTTCGCATTTTGATTCTGATTCTGCCGCATATTCTGGTTCTGCACTGGTTGTTGCACTTGGTTATGGGTAGGCTGCTGTGCCTGGGGCTGGTTCGGCAACTGGGGAGTATTTCCTGCTTGCCATTGCGCAATCAACTATGGATAATTCTCAACCATGTGATCATTAACAAAGCAGAACGTACACTGGTTCTGTAGTAATGGACAGTCTTGCTGGTAGTGTCCCCATACCACATAGTGATAGCATTGAACAGCTCCGCAACCACCTTGTCCTCCTCCATGACCAAATCCTCCGCCACGGCCTCCCCGAAATCCTCCCTACTGTTGGTACTGTGGTTGGATGAACTATTGTTGCATTGGTGTCGGCTGCATTCCTTGCCCTTGTTGTGCATACTACGGTTGATGTACATACTGTGGCTTCTGTTGAGCCATCTGCATTGGAGCATATTGTGGCATGAACTGCGGCGATTGCTGCTACTGCGGTACAAACTGCATCTGCGGTTGAGGTAGCGGCTGGGCTACCCGTGGTTGCAGATGTTGTACGACGCGCTGGTCGTCCTTTACATAGAATGCATCACACATTCTTTCTTGTAGCAACCCATATGCACGGAAATCCTTGTCGTTGTGACCCACCGATTTGTAAAATGTACAATAAAGATTCCTCGGGGTGGTGACCATTTTCTGCATATATGGGCAATTGTCATGGCTATTCCCATACACATGGCAGATGTGACACCATGGCATGCTACCACCATTCAATGGATTTGGTGCTCCTGAAACCAAATAATTGTGGAAGTCCGAGAAATTGTCCTTTGTATGCCTTTCTCCTCGACATCGCGTACACCAGACTTCTTCACGCTGCTCCTTGACCTTCTTCAAATCTTGCAGCTGTATAGTCAAGTTAGCGAGCTATGTTTTTATCTATGACATCTTGGCTTCATTTTCTGCAATCGGCGACGCCTCCAATCGCATTGCAATCTCCAGAGCTTCATTGGGCGTCGAGATGTTTTGTTGCATCAATGGTAGCCGAATATGTGGTAGCAGTGCCACGATGAACCATTCTTTATGTTGGACGGTGCTCATATCAAAACTAACCCTTGCCATCAGTGTCTTGAATCGTTGGCCGAAATCCCATACCGTCTCATTGGGATGCTGCTTAATTTCTTTCAATTCCGTAATATATTAAGCCTCAGACTTGGGATTTCTAAATTTGGCAATCATCCCATCCCGAATCTCATCCAGCGACTTCTCTGGGGCTCCTGTAGGGACTAGAACAAACTTCATAAACCAATCTAACGCACGACCTCGCAGAGTCATCGCTAACTATCATTTATTAGCAACATCATCGGTGATCTATTTTATGGTCCAGACCGCTTCACACAAAAACCAATACTGTTCTGGGTTGTCTATCCCACTCTCGTGGAAGAACGGTAACTTAGCATCATCGCCTGCCATTCTGGGCTTCCTTCCTCCTTTTGTTGTACTACTACTAATTAACTTATATGGTATTGACGAACTTGGTGTTGTCGAAGTGGTACTTCTTGTTATCTGAGAGATAGTGAGCAGAGGTGTGGGTACGTTGGTGCTGGTGTTTGGTCCTGCCTCTATCCTAGATGTAGCCTAGTTGTCCTTGTCAGGGATGTGAGGTCGCTTTGTCCCATGTGGTCTTCCTTCATGGTCTTGCGGTTCGACCGCAACAGGACCTTCTCCCGAGCTTTTCCTCTTTTCCTGTCAAAACCTTGCTCCTCCCCTCGTAAGACCACTTTCTTCCTCGGATTTACTCATAGTCTCATCATGACCTGCACCCATCTACCCCTTATCATTCCATGTATCGCCTCTCAACTGTCGCAGTACCCACGACCTCCGCCCACCAGGCTGTCTACTGATCAAGATGCATCTTCAATATAACTTTTTTTGCAAATAAGCATCTTGGTCGACAGTTGAAGCGACAGCAAAAACCTACCCCGAGGTTCGCAGAAAAAATATCTTTTGGCTTCACTATAAGATTTCTGAGTATCAACCGCGAACTCTGTGATATAGCCCTCTAGGATACTATCGAACCACACTTCGACAGCCCGCGATGCTTTATTATCAACTTCCTGCAGTTCCTAAATCAACTCAAGGGTCCAAGTCGTTGGTTCACCACCTTGGAAGTTCCTCTTCTGGAAGGTCAACTTTGCCAACCACTTGAATAATAGGACCGGGAACTCACAGAAGAACCATTCATGCGGACCATCATGAATGTATCTATCTACCCATTGTCCTACTGTTAGTCGAGTGTTACGGCTTTCCTCTTCAGTGAATTCCTGCAACTTCTAATCAAACCATTCTTGGATATCTGGTTTCGTCGGGTGCCACAACATGTCCTCCTTTCACTTTGTACACGGTCCCGGCAACGGACCCATTTTTTGACTCAAACCCAGTCGACAAGGGTTCCCATCACTGTCGACACCAACCCACCGCGATCTCCCTGAGCACCAGCCCGGACAGGTTTGACCCTGCCAAGCAACACCTGTAGAGTAGATGAGGTCTCACCCAAGGTGATCAAGGGAAAGTGGACGGAACCATGTTTCCACCGAATGAAGGAGGATGTTGCGGCATTTTCTTACTTAACGTATTTATCGCAGTATCCAAAACAGATCTATGCATTCAATATTAACATCAATAGCATTATGTAACAGAGTCATTCATTGCAACAAAACGAATATAACATTAAAAGGTTAACTGCAGCAAGAAATCATCACAGTAGGCATTAATACGAAATATACACAGGGAATTTCACCAAAATAGTTCAGTAATGTCATATTACTTCAGAAAAACACTGATACAATATCTCTACAAAACCAGATCTCAGAACATATGCAAAAACCGCATCTCCAAGATCTCTCTTTTTTCTCTCTCTCTGCTCTCTCTTTTTCGACCTACAACTTCTTGTCTATATATAAGCTTCCCCCTTTACAATGCTTGTCCACTTACTAACAGCTTCCTAACCGATTCCTGGACAAATGACCCAAAATCTAACTGACATGGTCCAAATGACCCAAAAACCCGCCTGTTACGGTACAATTAGCTCAAATTTACATCTCATATGGTCCAATGACCCAAAAACCTGCCTACTGCGGTACAATCGACTCGAAAATACATAAATTAGTTTATTATTCTGTGACCTCTTCTGACGTGTCGCAGCATCGACAATGCTGCGATTCTTCCTTACCAAACCGCTTGCCAACATGATTTCCAAAAAAGATTCGTCAATTTCGTGATTTGCCCAAATTCTATAGGATAAAAATATTTTACTGTAAACATCATCAATATATATATATATATGGAATATTTATATCAAAAGGGCTATACTCTATTGGGTTAGAATGTCAAAGACTCATTTGTGTTAAATGTAGTCGATTTTATAAATTAGAAATTGCAGTTATAAATTGATTAGTTATATGTATTCATACATTGGTTATATATATATATCATAGGTATGTGTATGTGTATCAAAATGACTATACTATTATTGTGTTAAGACGTCAAGACACACTATGTTTAATGCGATCATTTTAAGAATTAGAATTCATATTATAAATCAAATTTTGGGAATAGATAACATAAACATTTATATACATTTGAACATTTGTGTCAAATTGGAGAAATGAAGTCTATGGTGGATTTAAGTTAGAATAAATGGTTAATCCATTTTGCTTGTTAATGGACATACTTGGAGAATTAGTGATATGTAATTATTATTAAGGTTAAAGTAATCATTCAAAAAAAAATCACTTACCTTCGTGCAGTGAGCTAGGTAGCTACATTTGGTATCAGAGCCAAAATATTTTACTGTAAACATCATCAAAATTGTCTAGAAAATTAATAAAATTCTTAGAAATTTGAATATTTTTACAAAAATATCACCAATTATTTCATGGTTGCAAATTTAAAAATTAGTTAGATTAGCCAACGTTTCTACACTTAAGAAAATTATGGATCCTTACAAATTTTCCCTAATTCAAACCCTTTCATCTCTCTAATTTTTTCTCCTTCTTCTACAAGCCACAAACTAGTCATCATCATTTGAGATTCTACCCAACTTCTTTATTGAAATAGGCTTCCTCTTCTTCAACTTTCAATTCCTTTCTTATTTTTCTATGTTTTATGTTTTTGCTCTCATCCACCCATCTTCTTCTCTTCTATGTTTTCATCTTCAACTCCTTGTGTATGTTTCATAGTCATAATCTACAATAGCATCTTTCTTCTAAAAATAACAGAAAGGGACACTAGTAATTTTGGTTTGAAATCCTATGGAATTGTAAATATCTTGTTAACATTGCATTATTCCATTTGCAATAGAAATATTCAAAGGAGTTGAATCTATTTCTATATTAAAGATAATAACAATCACATTGTCACCTACCCAAATTTCTGAAAATTATTATTTTATTTGCAAAATACTTTATGTTAAATTTAATTACAAAGTTTTGTAATTATGATCAGTTTTGATCAAGGATGAATGTAATTACTAAATATTATTATTTAAACAAATTAATTAGAAGGCAAACACCCAAGGGGGCTGTTAGATGAGTGTTCACTGGCCCACTAGGAGGAATGGAAGCTGTTGGGAGGTATGGGACAGATGGCAGCAATTGCATCACACCACTAGCTGTTGGTTATGGGACAACTACCCCTAAAAATGTGGCATTATCCCCCAGGTGGAGGGAGTGAGCAGGCAGCTCATTTAATGGCCCAATAACATCTGAAAAGGCCTAGTCAGCCTACAAAAGGAAAATTCGAATTGAGAAGACATCTCTTACACAATATTTTCTGCAGAAATATTTCCTCATGTGCATCAGGTGATCACTGAGAGATTTGAATAGGGAGGCTAGTTGTGAGTGAAATCTTAAGTTTGCATATTGCTGAGAAGAACTAGATATGTTGGTGCAATTCTATTGGACTAGTAGTTCTTGAAGATTCAATAGTCAGTGCTATTGCAAGTGGAGATCCTCATTCCTAGAGTGTCTTCCTCCTGGTGGTTCAGTGAACAGGCTCGAGGGTCCTAAGGTAGTACTTGACTGTTTTCAGGAATTGGTTGGGTGGAACAGTCTTCTTGGGCTATTTGTTGCCCTACAGATTTACCCAGGTTCTACAAATTTTCTACTTATTCTCGGTTAGTAATTCTGTTCTGTATAGTTAGTAAATTCTGTTTTCTATTTCGAAAAAGAATCTAATTCTAAATTTGTTTAAGTTTGAATGTTAAACTTTAAATGATGATTTGAATTGATAAACCAGTATCTATATTTTTCCACATGTCGTTTTATGCATCGTACTCTAGTATAGATACGCAAATTAAGAATAGATTACAGGATAGGTAATTTGCCATTGAATTCGATAGATAAAAATAGTAATTAAATGTTTATCAGTTTCTGTCCTATGATTAATAATAGTAGAAACTTCTGTATAATATCTAATGTATATTATAGAATGTTTCCTAGTTTTATGAAAAACAAACATAGTATAACTCCTGTATAGTAATACTGTATTTCCTTATCATTACTATGTTCATAGAAATAAATAGAATCCAAATTTCTATATATCGATTATTTCCTCTACAGTACATTGCATTATTCTTATCATTACTATGAATATAGGAACTAGATAGAATGCAGATTTCTATCTAACATATTATGTTTACAATATAATATCCTAGCTACAAATAAATAGATATGTATTCATTTTATCAAGGCTGTAAATAACAATCATCACATAGTCCTTCACATTGCACATACATACACTGTTCTCATTCCTACTATAATCATTGCCTATATTTTTATGGTTCAAACAGACATTGAAAATACTATAAACATTTTATTGTCATTAGTCATTTAATTCCATAGATATTTCTAAACTGAAAGTGTCGATTTTTCCAAACTAAGATTTATATCAAAACCTAGCTAGAATTCAATTTCCATTATTATCGTTTTGCAAACTCAATCTACACAGGATTCGGATTGAACCCAAGTTCTTTTAAAAGATTCATTCTCAAACATTTAAATTTCTATTCGAAAACGAACTAGGGTATGACCTGTTGTTTCCATTACAAATGAACTTAATACCTTTTCAAAACATCATACATTACAGAGTTATCGTTTCAAAAACCCTAGTATCGATCGCAATTTCACAACGACAACCTACAGCATTAAGATTTTACACAGAAACAAATAGCATACTTTTTCATTGCCGAGAAGGGAGCATCGTATTCACTACAAACGAGCCTCGGCTCCTTGTATCATTTCTTATAACTTAAACAAAAACCCGATCATGGCTCAATGGCTTTAACCAGTACAAGATCTGTTCTCAGAAAAACAAATTACAACATGATTTCTAAAAACAAAATCATACAGGGATATTCCCAAGTTCAAATATTTGAAACGAGTTCTTAAACCCTCGGCATTAACGAGTTTTACATTGCCCAGATCGACGGAGATAAGTATCAGGGTATAAAACCAAGTATTACATAATCAAACAAGAGTCACAGAACTGAACAAACAACCATTGAATAACAAGAATGTGCTTCGAAGTTATTCAACCAACAACATCGATGAGTCTTGGCAAGGACCGGTTATTCACCCATTGAAACCACTTCAACACACAGACGAAGAGCACCTACGAGGGTTTTGGAAGACCCGGAGCTTACCAGTTTGGAAGCACGCCCTTCTTTCCAAACCCTAACTTGAACCATTCATTCACTATCTGCAATTGACACAAAATTAAACAAAGTTAAATATTCGTTGTATGTTCAAATTTAAAAATGAAGTTTAAAAAAGGAAAATGCTAAGACTTTCGAAAACTTTTACCTTCTTGACGAAGTGACCAAGTTCTTAGCATTCACCAAAGGAACGATGAAGAGCACTGTTTCAGATGAAACCAGGGTACTGTTATCACTTGCAAATGACGTGCTTTCACCCAATCTCTAAAAGGATTAACTATAAACTATTAAATTCAATATCACTCCGAACCAGAAGACCCAATCCTTAAATTACAACGCCATTCAATGGTTTAGAACCTGCAACTTCAAAACCTATCTACAGGACTCGAGGTTGAAACCTCCTACAACTTGCTAACCCTAGAAATTTTAGCAGCCTGTCGGCCATATAGACCGAACAACAATAGAAACAATGAACCACATTTCAAACTCATAAACCAAAATCAACGACAGATGTTAGGGTTTCAATCGAACGGCCCAAACTCATTACAATCAACGATTTGTAGGTGTGCCAGCGAGGTTGCATTGGGTCGAACAACCCTTGCATTTAATGCACTATCACTTCACATGCATGGTATTGCCACGATGGATCATGATGGGTCGTTCTAATGTCCATCTCAGAGGAGTATTAACTTACAGCCATTACACAGTGGTCTCGGCATTCACCATTACAGTGATTTTATAATACGTGGAATGACAACAATACTTGTCAGCTGAGGAGTTGACCCAAGTTATCAATGCAGGATCGAAGGACAATCTTCACGATAGCTCAACGTTCTTGTCATATTAATGAACCAGCACTCGTCACTCTGCCAACATCCATTGCATGTCAGTGTCATCGAGACTTACGAAATAGGTCCATTGGATATTCAAACCTTCACATAGGACTTTATTAAAACTCAAAACATTGTTTGCATATTGGATACGGATTCAAACTTTATAATTTCATACATTGTTACATCACCTTATAACATTAATTGTTTTGTTAACTCAAATTCCAAAGATCGTATGGGTTCCAAGACTATGTTTCATAACACACATTATTGTGTTGTTTCAAACCAACGACAATACATATATTCATATAGTTCCAAGTCTAGGTCGTAATGCTAGATTCATTTCAATTATTTAGAACAACAATTCGAAGTTTCTATAGTCCCAAATTATTATTTGTGGATTTAAATAATAAATATATGACTTAGATAATAGTTGTTAGGACAACTATAGTCACTTTTTGACATAGTCTCACTTATGCCATTCATACAAAATAGATACAAGCCTTGAAAGAGTTATAAGTATCACTAAGGTTACGAATGGGATAGCCCATACTTAGGAGATTATATTGTTACTTTTGTAACTTTGGTTGTGATTATATTTAGCATGAAGACTGACTAAAATGCTTGGAGTCCTTACCATACTTTCTCATACAAGCTTTTAATGTTTTTGCGGTACCTCTATAACATCAGTAATATAAAGATAATTAATTATCTTAAGACGACAACAAGGCCAACTATGACAACAACAAGAATTACAGTGATAAAATGATCAGCAGGATGATGTACATAGACGACTCATTTTTAAACATTATGGAGCTATAAGACATACATCTGAAAAACAATAATTATAGATATGAAATCCATACCTGCACACTTTTGGTGAGTCGCAACAGAATTTATAACATTTTATTTAATTATGACGTTGAAACTGAACTATACACGTACTTCGCTCTTACCTGTCGTCTACACATAGGACATTCAATATGCTTTAGCGTTGCAGCTAAGGAACCTCCAGGGTACCTCGTAGGACACCCTTATGCAGCAAAGTCAAACTGCCAGTATCATTGCAAAAGAAAATTATCGCATCATATTTCCGATTGATTAGTACATTTGTTATCATAATCATGTTTACTAATTATGTGTTAAAATTTTCATTATCATATTGCTGCTAAAACAGAAATTAAATCTTTTTTAGTACTAACAACTTTACAATTAATGCTATCTTAATCTCAATTATTATTTCCACAATTATTATTATCATAATTAATGCTGTTATCAAAAGTTTTAAATTTTTATGAAAATCTAGGATGTTACATGTGGTATCAGAGCTCAGATTCGAACACTAGGCCTGAAAGAGGTCCAAACACATGCAACAAAAAATATTATACAGCAGAAAATTGTACTAATTTGAAATTTTAATTATTATGTTATACAGAAATTACTTTCAGTTACAGGTATGGAGAATTTAGTTGAACAATTAGACGACAGATTTCAGCCAAACAGTCACAGTTCAGGACAGCACTATGCAGCAGAAGGTCACGGTGAACTAAATAACAGATCGACAAAACTATTACATGCATTTCATGAATTAAAAGCAGAAATCAGATCTGTGAAACAAGACAATGAAAGGATTCTGCAAGCACAAGAACAATTAAACCAAGTGTTGTTTGAACAGAGCCAAACTGAGGAACAAGAGAAAGATAATGAAGATATTTCCAAATTTGAGGATCTGCCTCATGCTAATAAAAACAAGAAAATGAACATCAGCAAGGTGAACGACAATTCAACCTCATCAGGAGATGCTATTGAAACACACAGAAAGAAGCGTAACTACGCCAGTGATAGCAGTGAAGGAGATTTCAAACCCAGAAGGAAAAATCAAAAGGAATATGAGCAGATTTCTGTGTAGTTCAAAAAGATTAGACCTCCAACTTTCAATGGAGAAACTGAGAAGGGAGAGACAGATGAAGCTTGGTTGTCTGGTATGAAGAAATACTTCCAGATTTATAACTATTCAGAGTCTTTGAAGGCAAAATTGGCTATATATAACTTGACCAAAAAAGCGGATATTTGGTGGCAGGATATCAAAAGAGTAAAGGGTATCAAAGATAAAGATGTAAGATGGAGTACTTTTAAATGATATTTTAAGAAGAAGTATTTATCTGAACAGTACTATGAAGAAAAATCCAAAGAGTTCTACTATTTGAAGTTGGGAGGTATGAACATGAAGGAAATGAACAGTAAGTTTTTGAACTTACTAAGATATGTACCATACCTCATAGAAGAGAAACCAAAAATTCAAAGGTACTTGAGCTGTTTACCTTTCAATATTAAGGACAGAATCAAGTACGACAGTCCTAAAACCTTGGAAGAGGCTATGAGAAAGGCAATTTTCTGTTATGACACAAATTGGAAAAGAGAAGGAATGTCAAACTGGAAAAATCATAAGCCCAATAATTTTGAGCAGAAAAAGAAAATTTTTAGATTCAATGGAAATTCTAGATTTCAAAAGAAAAATTTTCAGAATCGGAATTATCAAGGGAACAACTCCAAAAATAATTCACAGCAGAATTCTACAGCACCCAGAAATGCACCTAATAATACCAGAACCAGTGAGCCAAAGGAACCTATCAAATGTTTTGAATGTCAAGGCCCCCATTATGCATCAGAATGTCCCTTGAGGAAGTGGAAAGCAAACAACATCAACTCTATACAGGATGAACCTATGGTTGGAGATGTGGCGAGGGAAATTCCTAGAATCAATGCAGCACTTGACAACAGGCAAGCAGATCATCAAATCTCCATGGTAGAGATTGAAGGTATGCTACATGATCATCCTGTTACTATTTTAATTGATCCAGGTGCTAGCTTAAGTTACATATCACCAGACATTGTGGAAAGTCTTAAATTGAAAACTGAAAATTTTAGTAAATCTTGGCTAGTTAGACTGGCAACTAGAACAAAGAGAAAAGTATCAGATTTTATAGAAAACTGTGCTTTTTCCTTGAACCATTTACAAACACAAATCAAGTTGAATATTCTACCTTTAGGTTCTTATGATATTATAGTTGGGATGGACTGGTTAGAAGCCCATCATGTTATCCTGGACTATTATGGAAAACGTTTTACATGTTTAAATGACGAAGGGAAAACTGTAGAAATAAAAGGCGTCCTAAGGAAGGTAACCCTTAGACAGATTTCAGCCATGCAAGTTAAGAGGGAAGTTACGAAAGGATGCCAAATGTTTGCAGTAAACGTGGTAAATCATGAATTTATGGATAAAGAGGACAAACTGAAATTAGAGGACATACCTGTCCTAAAGGATTTTAAGGATGTATTTCCTGAGGAGATTCCAGGATTACCACCCAAAAGAGATTTAGATTTTACCATAGATTTAATACCAGGAGCAGTACCAAATTCGAAAGCTCCATACAGAATGAACATACTGGAGTTAAACGAATTAAAATCACAGTTGAAGGAACTTATTGACAAAAAGTATATTAGACCCAGCGTGTCTCCTTGGGGAGCACCTGTCATCTTTTTTAAGAAGAAAGACGGAACCTTGAGACTGTGCATAGATTATCGCCAACTTAATAAGATGACGATCAAGAATAGGTATCCATTTCCCCACATAGATGATCTATTTGATCAGCTGCGTGGAGCAATAGTATTTTCGAATATTGATCTAAGATCAGGATATCATCAAGTACGGGTTAAGGATGAAGATATTTTTAAGACAATTTTTCGAACTCGGTATGGACATTACAAGTTCATAGTCATGCCATTTGGCTTGACTAATGCCCCGGCTGTATTTATGTGTCTGATGAATAATATTCTACATAAATACTTAGACACATTTGTTGTTGTGTTTATAGACGACATTTTAGTGTACTCAAAAATTAAAGAAGAGCATGATGAACATTTACGGATTATCTTACAAGTTCTTAGAGATAATCAACTATACGCCAAGTTTAATAAGTGCGACTTTCACAAAGACAAGATTCAGTAACTAGGACACATCATTTCGGCAGAAGGAATCTCGGTTGACCCCGACAAGATAAGGGCCATTAATGACTGGCCAGTTCCTAAAGATGTGTCGGAAGTAAGATCATTTATGGGCATTACTGGGTATTACAGAAAGTTTATAGAGAATTTTTCAAAAATTGCCAACCCCATAACTTCCTTGCAGGAGAAAGGGAAGAAATTTGTTTGGGATCATAAATGTTCTGACAATTTCAAGAAATTAAAGGAACTATTGACGACAGCACCTATCTTGAGGATAGCAGACTCCAACAAGGATTTTGTAGTTTGTACATACGCATGCAATGACGGACTCAGCGGAGTCCTGACACAAGAAGGGCATGCGGTGGCATATGAATTAAGAAAACTAAAAGTACATGAAAAGAACTACTCTACCTATGATTTAGAGTTATTGGCAGTTATTCATGCCTTAAAAATGTGGCATCACCACCTTATTGGAAGAAAATTTACATTATTGACAGATAACATGGGTCTGAAATATTTATTAGATCAGAAAAACCTTAACGCTAGACAAGCTAGATGGTTGACATTCTTAAGTGAGTATGATTTTGAAATTCAGCATATTAAAGGGAAGGAGAACAAGGTTGCATATGCCTTGAGTCGTAAGGTAAAACTAAATTTTATTTCAGCAATCAATACTTATTCAACTGATTTGGAAAATCAGATCTGGAAAAGAGCGAAACAGATGAAGAATACAGAAAAATGAAGGAAAAGACAGCAAACAACAGTTCTAAAAATTGTATGGTAGATTACAGCATGAAGGAAAACAGTTTATTATTGTATAACAACAGATTGTATGTACCAGACATACCAGAAATAAAAATTTTGATATTAAATGAGATGCATAAAAGTCACTATTCTGGTCATCCAGGTTATCAAAAGACCATTACTATGTTGAGAAAAGAATACTATTGGCCCAGAATGAAGGATGAAGTAGCAGAGTACATAGCGAAATGTTTGGATTGTCAAAAAGTGAAGGTTGAACACCAACATCTTGTTGTATTGTTGAAACCGTTACCGATACCAAGTTGGAAATGGGAGGTGATCAGCATAGATTTTATTACCGGATTGCCTAAAAATCAGAAACAACATGATTCTATCATGGTGGTAGTGGACAAACTCATCAAGGCAGCACATTTCATACCCGTAAAGACTACTCATAAAGCTCCAAATATTGCAGAGATCTTTATGAAACATATTTTTAGACTACATGGAATACCGAAAGTAATAATTTCAGATCGTGACTCGAAGTTTACAGGAAACTTCTGGAGGTCACTGTTTAAAGGATTGAATACAACTTTAAATTTCAGTACAACATTTCATCCACAGACGGATGGACAAACAAAAAGGGTGAATCAAGTTTTAGAAGATTTATTAAGAATGTATGTTAAGGATCAGCATGGTAAGTGGGAAGACTACTTGCACTTAGCAGAATTTGCTTATAATAATCATTATCATGCATCAGCCAGACTTAGTCCTTTTGAAATTCTTTATGGTAGGAAATGTAATACACCTGTTTCATGGAATGATCCAGTAAATAGAGTTGTTTTAGTACCTGAATTATTGCAGGACTTAGAACTAATTGTGAAACAGGTGCAAGGACATTTAAAAGCTTCCCAAGATAGGCAAAAGAGTCAAGCAGATTCAAAAAGAACTCATAAAGCAGTCCATGTTGGTGAACATGTATTCCTCAAGGTAAGACTGAAAAAGAGTTCACTGAAATTGGGGAGTTGTGCCAAGTTGGCACCCAGGTATTGCGGTCCTTTTGAAATATTGTCTAAGATTGGAGCAGTGGCATACCAATTGGCTTTGCCACCCAACTTAAAAATACATAATGTTTTTCATATATCATTTTTAAATAAATATGTGCACGATACTACTCATGTTGTAAACTGGAATGATGTACAGGTGGGAGAAGATGGAGATTTTTCGGTGGAACCAGATTGTATCCTCGGAAGGAGGGAAATTATTCTCCAAAATCGCAGCATTGGGAAAGTGAAGGTGTAATGGAAGCACCTTAGCCCAAAGGAGGCAACCTGGGAGTTGGAGAGTAGTATGCAGGCAGCATACCCAAATCTATTTCAGGAACACTCAAGGAGTGATTAACTAACATCAAGGATGATGTTGAGACTTAAGGGGGGGTGTATGTCACCTACCCAAATTTTTGAAAATTATTATTTTATTTGCAAAATACTTTATGTGAAATTTAATTACAAAGTTTTGTAATTATGATCAGTTTTGATCAAGGATGAATGTAATTACTGAATATTATTATTTAAATTAATTAATTAGGAGGCAAACACCCAAGGAGACTGTTAAATGAGTGTTCACTGACCCACTAGGAGGAATGGAATCAGTTGGGAGGTATGGGACAGATGGCAGCAATTGCATCACACCACTAGCTATTGGTTATCGGACAAATACCCCTAAAAATGTGGCATTATCCCCCAGGTGGAGGGAGTGAGTAGGAAGCTCATTTAATGACCCAGTAACATCTGAAAAGGCCTAGGCAGCCTACAAAAGGAAAATTCGAATTGAGAAGACAGCTCTTACACAATATTTTCTGCAGAAATATTTCCTCATGTGCATCAGGTGATCACTGAGAGATTTGAATAGGGAGGCTAGTTGTGAGTGAAATCTTAAGTTTGCATATTGCTGAGAAGAACTAGATATGTTGGTGCAATTCTATTGGACTAGTAGTTCTTGAAGATTCAATAGTCAGTGCTATTGCAAGTGGAGATCCTCATTCCTAGAGTGTCTTCCTCCTGGTGGTTCAGTGAACAGGCTCGAGGGTCCTAAGGTAGTACTTGACTGTTTTCAGGAATTGGTTGGGTGGAACAGTCTTCTTGGGCTATTTGTTGCCCTACAGATTTACCCAGGTTCTACAAATTTTCTACTTATTCTCAGTTAGTAATTCTGTTCTGTATAGTTAGTAAGTTCTATTTTTTGTTTCGAAAAAGAATCTATTTCTAAATTTGTTTAAGTCTGAATGTTAAAGTTTAAATGATGATTTGAATTGATAAACCAGTATCTATATTTTTCCACATGTCATTTTATGCATCGTACTCTAGTATAGATACGCAAATTAAGAATAGATTACAGGATAGGCAATTTGCCATTGAATTCGATATATAAAAATAGTAATTAAATGTTTATCAGTTTCTGTCCTATGATTAATAATAGTAGAAACTTTTGTATAATATCTAATGTATATTATAGAATGTTTCCTAGTTTTATGAAAAACAAACATTGTATAACTCCTGTATAGTTATAATGTATTTCCTTATCATTACTATGTTCATAGAAATAAATAGAATCCAAATTTCTATATATCGATTATTTCCTGTACAGTACATTGCATTATTCTTATCATTACTATGAATATAGGAAATAGATAGAATGCATATTTCTATTTAACATATTATGTTTACAATATAATATCCTAGATACAAATAAATAAATATGTGTTCATTTTATCAAGGCTGTACATAACAGTCATCACATAGTCCTTCACATTGCACATACGTACACTGTTCTCATTCCTACTATAATCATTGCCTATATTTTTATAGTTCAAATAGACATTGAAAATATTATAAACATTTTATTTTCATCAGTCATTTAATTCCATAGATATTTCTAAACTGAAAGTGTCTATTTTTCCAAACTAAGATTTATATCAAAACCTAGCTAGAATTCAATTTCCATTATTATCGTTTTGCAAACTCAATCTACACAGGCTTCGGATTGAACCCAAGTTCTTTTAAAAGATTCATTCTCAAACATTTAAATTTCTATTCGAAAACAAACAAGGGTATGACCTGTTGTTTCCATTGCAAATGAAATTAATACCTTTTCAAAACATCATACATTACAGAGTTATCATTTCACAAACCCTAGTATCGATCGAAATTTCATAATGACAACCTACAGCATTACGATTTTACACAGAAACAAATAGCATACTTTTTCATTGCCGAGAAGGGAGCATCATATTCACTATAAATGAGCCTCGGCTCCTTGTAGGGTGAGCGCACGAAGATGGTCCCCATTTTCGTTGCAATGGGGGCACGCTAGCAAAAAAAAATGGCGCATCCGCACCTAAGGAAGCGCGCACGCACCGATAGGTTTGGTACCAAACCGAGGCACGTGCGTGTCCCTGGTGTGTGCGCGCAATAGTGGTGCGCACGTGCCTCTATTAAAATAAATAAATAAAAAACAGTGCCCAATTTACGCATTGTTCAATTGGTCGGCCGAGCGCGACTTGCACCTCCGTGTACGCGTGACTTGAAGCACCATAGTTGCCCAAATCAATGTCAAAACCACCCCACAACACCCACTAACTCATCAACAGGGCAATTGATAGGTAAATATCAAGTTTTGTTTTCATTTTATTCATTCTTTGTATCAATTTTTTGATTTTTTTTGTTTATTTAATTGTAAATAATTCTCAAATTTTGAAAACAATGAACCAATTTTCTATGGCAAATTGTAAACTGAGACAATGAGTGAACAAGATATTAACCCCGAGTCCGGTGGAACACGAGAAAACCCAAACCTTGGACCCAATGCCGAAGAAAACCGTGAACACAATCCAAATGCTGAACAAAACCAAAACCCACAACCTAATTTTGAACAAGATGACATTAACCACTATGTAAATGAAATGCGAGTGCACACTCGTGCACTTAGAAACTCGGGTGAACCATCTCGATTGTCTCTTGCCACATCAATTGAGAACTCAATCGACTCCCTCATACATGCACACCAGCAATTGACAGACATGACTCAATTTAGAGCTAGGATGCGGGATTACTACTCCACGGGCATCTCCAAGGAAGCAATAAAAGATTTGAACATTTCAAAAGCCCAATTATATAGTATGTTCACCGAGCCGAAAACAGGCCAACGACCGAACATTACAAAGCCACGTGTCTGCATGGATTGGTGTCATTACCAACTTTGGAGGGACAATTGGATGCAGAGGTGGTTCATGGTGTACGATAAACCTCCCTACAACAATAGGGAGGTTCCACAGTACTTCCTTCGCCAACTGTGGGCAGAGTTTTGCCTCGGTGTACATGTCAACTATTTTGACATAATCGAGTTCTAGGGTGTTGGGCGTGGCTCTGCCCAAGATCAACCTGCTACCAGGAGGAACCCACTGAGAGGTCCACCACCTCTGAGGCACGACCCCAACCCCTCTCCCCAACCACCTTAGTGGCCCATAAGCTTGATCAGATCGAGGTGGCAATGAGAAATGTTGCACGTGGTCTCCTCAGACACACCTCCTTTGTAGCAGCGACTACAGTGGAGAGGTCGGGTGACCTTGATAGAGATCCAGGTGCAGGGCCTTCACGACAGGGCCATGATAGACCCACGACCGATGGTAGCCATGCTGGGCATTCCAGTTCGACAGGGACAATGCCACATCTTTGTCCCCATTGTGGGCACACTTTCCCTAGCCCGATCGAGGGTTGTTATATGGATCAAGTCAACAATTTTTTTAATTTGTTTTCAATCATCACTTTATAACTTGTAAAGTATTTTGAAAGTATTTTTGTTTGACTTAAACTATTATTTCAATGTACAGTTAATCAGAGCTGATACACCGAGATGGGAGAACGTAGAATCTCCCAACCTGGATGCAACAATGGCAGCTGCAAATGAAATTGCGGCACCCCACAGAGAGGTATTTTCAGTACCTAACACAATTGTGTTTTTACTTATGTCATTTATATTACTCAAGTATTTATATTTATGGCATACACGTTGATAGTTTGTACAATGTTTTTGAATATCTTGATTTCCTAGATAATGACTTGTTTAACATGTTCATAACATGCATGCATTTTGTTGTCCACAAGTTTTTCGTGACTACGGTGATCAGCCACCCCCGCCAGGGACTGGCACATCACCATATACACATGTACAATGTGTAGTTATAAGCATGCTTTTAATTTGATTTGTTACAACTTACTATGGTTTAATTTATTGTTTGTTTACTAAATTTTGATATTACAAATGTATATGTAGGTTCCACCAGCAGCCGTGTCTCCGCATTTTAGTCCTGTGTATCCACCCTCTCCCATGAGTCCCCCCCCCTCGCTTTCATATAGACCCCTCCCTACGTCCACCCCCTCCCTTTCGTCCATCCCCCCCTCTCCAACGATACTCCCCCCTCCATCCATCAACAGCTGTGTCTCTGCATTTTAGTCCTGTGTATCCACCCTCTCCCATGAGTCCCCCACCTACATATACAAATGTATATGTAGGTTCCACCAGCAGCTGTGTCTCCGCATTTTAGTCCTGTGTATCCACCCTCTCCCATGAGTCCCCCCCCTCACTTTCATCTAGACCCCTCCCTACGTCCACCCCCTCCCTTCCGTCCATCCCCCCTCTCCGACCATACTCCCCCCTCCATCCATCCTCCCCCACTTTCCCACCCCCCTACGTCCATACATCCCCCCCAATTTATCCACGCCCCCATGTCTATCCATCCTCCCCCATTCGTCCACGCCCCCCCTTCCTTCCACCTTCCCCTCTTCGTCCACAACCTCCCATTTGTCCATCCTCCTCCCTCCATGTAGGACTGCCCTCCCATGCACCATCCCTCAACACCGTCCATAGCCCTTTCCGTTCGATACCCTCTATTCTACAGTCGGCAGGGGTTCATAGTCCACATGGTCCTCCTCCACCCCATACCACCGTGTCTTCTCCCACCATATCATCCCCACTTCCCGCCACTATTGTGGCATCTACTCTTCCTATATCCTCATCATTATCTCCAGTGGTTGCACCTGTAGTGGCTACCACTACATCTGTGCCCCCCTCATCACTGCATCGGAGTTCATTGTCCGACCATCTGCTCCACCTGCTAGCCTTGAAGGCCAGCCACGTCCATCGCCGGAGGTGTTCATGGTGAGAATCAAGTTAATTTATGAAAATATTTTGATGCATTAACAAAAATTAATTTAAGCAATTATGACTTTTCAATGAAATGATTGTTTTAAATGTTGTAGGATGGAATTGCTGAGAGGCTCCGCAAATCCAAGACACCTGCCCAACATTTCCCACTCATGTCAGAGGTGATTTATTTAAGATTCAAATTCTACATTTGTTTTATAAATGTGGTAAATGTTGCAAATGCTTGAAAATAACGGTATCTTATATCATTTGTTCCAGAGCTCGGAGAGACGGTCTGCTTCTAGACGGACCAAGACCCAAGGCACCGGTAGCTCGAAGAGTAGGAAGATCGACTTTGGATCTGCACCTGGGAGTGACGGTGGTCGTCAAAATGCTTGACACGCCACGTGTTATGTACATTAGCCACGATGTGGCACTTTTGTGCACCAGTTTTGATGTACTTTGTATCTACGGCACGAGTTTCCATGTATTTTGTATCTACGGCATGATTTGTTGCATTTTGTGTAGGGCACAAGTTGCCATTGTACGTACATTGGGAACCATGTTCCACTATTCGCCAGAAATTGTATATGTTTGGATGAGTTTTGTAGCCTCAATGTACATGGATTTTCAGTTATGTGATTTATATATCTCATTGTCTAATGTGGTTGTCTCATGTTGTGTGTATCATGATGTGATGTTGTGTAAATTTGGGTTTTACCTAGATCTTAGAAGAGAAGTTGGATATCGTAGTTCATCTTGGTTTATCTTTCCACATGTAAAAGCTTCTAACGGTATCTATGTTAAGAGAACATTGTAAACATAGGCTAACTCAAACAAAATCATGTGTGAGAATTAATCTAAAAACAAACAGAATAAATGGATGGACAAATCACACCTCATGGCACATAAGATATATATTGGGAACTTGAGTACTAGGAAAAGAACACTTAAAAATAGAAAATGTCCATTTTCGTCAAAAGGTTAAAATGAGATCCAACATGATTTTTAATAGCTCTACATAATGAGATCCAAAAAGGCCATACTCTACATAATGAAATGTCGTCACTAGTATTTATTTTGACCATTTTGTCCACTTAAGATCATGCAACAAATTAATCACCAAGTTACAGAATCATTTCTTAATCAATTGTCACCATTCAAATAGGACAACCTTGAGCACGATGTATAGCTAGCTCATTAATTCTCACTCACAGATATAGCCACCTTTGATTCGATGACCATCACATCCACTACCATTTACAATTAGGACTTCCTTAATTTATCATTATGTGATAGCGATCTAATTTTATGTATGCATATATGTGTATAGTGGTTTGGATTCAAATGTATGCAGATGAATATATATGTACAATGAAAATGATTTAATCTTTACATGTATTATAATTTAGGGCTAGATCTTAGGATACATAATAGGGTTTCTTTGTGATTAGAATACAAACTAGGGTTTATGCTACCAACTAGGGTTTTTAGGCTAGGCTCTCGTGTTTCTAGGCTAGGATCCAAGCTCTAGGGTCACCATATTAATGTTTAATTCCACTATCATGTCATCATTCTCACCAATACCATGCCCACTACTACAATCACCATCAAGCCTCTCAATCCCACTTTGAACATTTCCCATACTTCCAAGTTAAAATTGATAGGTCTTGTTGCTAAAATCTTTTCACTTATCTATTCACATAGACAAATCCACTCCTGTGAAAGATTTGTTGTAGCTTGGTACGTGCAAGTTCACATGCAATAATACTTGAGAGATCATTTTACCCCATGATCCATGGAAGATTCATTGGAGTCATATGAACCTCATTGTCATCACCCCAACCATGGTCAAGATGCCAAGATCCATCCTTAGTAGACAAAACCTCATGTTGGCACCCATACCACACTCAAAGATTAAAAAAATTCTTTGAAAGGGCATGTTTGGGGGTTGAGCGAATCTTGATTTTTTTATAATCACACATGAGAGGTTCTTAGAGTCAAATACATTGGATATAAATAAATTCCCCAACGCATTCATCATCTTCATCACCATCACCATCATCATCAATGCCTTCATCATCATCACCATCACCATGACCATCAACCTCACCACCATCACCATCATCATCAACTTCACCATCTTCATCATCATCACCATCTTCGTCACCATCACCATCTCCATCTTTTACATGCGAGACGGAACCATCACCATCAACCTCACCACCATCACCATCATCATCAACGTCACCATCTTCATCATCATCACCATCTTCATCACCATCACCATATCCATCTTTTGGATGCAAGACGGAACCATCACCATCTTCATCATCTCCATCACCATCACCATCAACCTCACCACCATCACCATCATCATCAACGTCACCATCTTCATCATCATTACCATCTTCATCACCATCACCATCTCCATCTTTTGGATGCGAGATGGAACCATCACCATCACCGTCACCCTCAACCTCACCACCATCACCATCATCATCAACGTCACCATCTTCATCATCATCATTGACCTCGTCATCATCACCATCTCCATCTTTTGGATGCAAGACGGAACCATCACCATCACCATTACCATCAACCTCACCACCATAACAAAAATGAGGGAGTACCATCACATCACTAATTGCCTCCAACCTTAGTGATGAACGAAGTCAGCACTATGTGGACCACACATGAACTCCATAAGATCCGACGTATGGGAAATCACAAGTGATCATTGAAGTGTGCATCAACTGTATCTCTGAAATTTACCCAGTGACACCTTGAGAATCATCCTCTCAAAGCATCGCCCCATCTGTTCCACCATCGTACCATGCATCGCCTCTTGAATCTTTTTGTTGCTCATCTTGTGTGGCCCTTCAATGCAAGTAGGCTCATGAGATACAACCTCTTCCTCGATAATGTGATCAACCTCATGAAGTACAAGTGGTGAGGATGAGATTGGTCTTACTTCTTCTTCCACTGCTACAAGGTCTTCAAGAACATGAGAATGTAAGCTTGCAGTAGGATCTCCAATGTAGATATCCATGTCACCAACATACAAAGAATGACATCCATCAGTAGATGTCTCACATGAACTTGAGAAATCTTCAATAATTTATCTTTGATCCATGTCCAGATGATCCTTAGCAGACCCTCACCCAAACCCTAGCACTAAGCCATCTTCTCCATCCTCACAATCACCATCACCGTCACCATCAACGTCTTCATCATCACCACCATCTCCATCATCATCATTGACTCTACCTCTAACCCTAATTCAATTTCCTTCTATAACCCTAGCCCTAACCCTCACCCAAACCCTAGCACTAAGCTATCTTCTCCATCCTCACCATCACCATCACCATCACCGTCACCATCAACGTCTTCATCATCACCACCATCTCCATCATCATCATTGACTCTACCTCTAACCCTAATTCAATTTCCTTCTATAACCCTAGCCCTAACCTTCACCCAAACCCTAGCACTAAGCCATGTTCTCCATCCTCACCATCACCATCACTGTCACCATCAACGTCTTCATCATCAGCACCATCTCCATCATCATCATCATTGACTCTACTTCTAACCCTAATTCAATTTCCTTCTATAACCCTAGCCCTAACCCTCACCCAAACTCTAGCACTAAGCCATCTTCTCCATCCTCACCATCACCATCACCATCACCATCAACGTCTTCATCATCACCACCATCTCCATCATCATCATTGACCCCCATGTGCAAAAATTGCACACTCCCTACTGAGAAAAACCCTAGTTTCCAAGATGGATGTACAAGACGAGGGAGGGGCCACCAGGCTGGAGGGGAGGGGCACCCCTAGCACTATTCCGGCGTGCTGAATCCAACGGAGTCAACAGCTCATCGATCTGAGCCACGGTCTTCATTCTATGGCTCATCCCGTCTCGCTGCCAGAAGGCCTTCAGGGACCCCTAGCCCTATTAACCTAATCTAGCCCTAGAATTTGTGACCCACCACACGTACCCTCAATAGGGGGTATTTGGACTCCAAGTGGGATAGGATCACTATTAGAAGGGTTTGTTACCCAATCTATTAAGTGCCCAAGTCACATTGAGTCATTTCCAGTCTTATATAGCCGATATTCCGCCAATCAAATGCCAAAAAATTCGGCTGGGAGAACACTTGTTATCTTACACACTCTAATTAACCTCTAGGCAAAGCAACGACCAATGCTCTGCAACCTGTGAAGGCTGCGCAAGAAAAAAACTAAGTGCCACTAATCAGAGGAGGGTAGTTGTCACTGGATTGGGAGTAGTCACTTCCTTTGGTCATGATCCAGGTACTTTATAGGGAAATCTTCTTCAGGGACAGAGTGGTATCGGTGATATTGAGAGCTTTGATTGCTCTGATTTTGCAAGTGTAATTGGCATCAATGCGATTCATTTGCTTCCTCTCATTTACACCTCTTTTGAATTTTTCTACTTGACTTGTAAATGTGGAATAGTCCACCAAGTCAAAGGGTTTTTTCTCATCATGATCTCACCAAGAGCCACATACACAAAAACCCCCCCATCTATTACAGTTATTCTTCACAAGTGCAAAAATTGGACACTCCCTACTGAGCAAAACCCTAGTTTCCAAGATGGACGTACAAGACAAGGGTGGGGCCACCGGGCCAGAGGGGAGGGGCACCCCTAGCACTATCCCGACGTGCGGGATCCAACAGAGTCTATGGTTCGTCGATCCGAGCCACGGTCTTCATTCTATGACTCATCCCATCTCGCTGCCAGAAGGCCTTCAGGGACCCCTAGCCCTATTAACCTAATCTAGCCCTAGAATCCGTGACCCACCACACGTACCCTAAATAGGGGGTATTTGGACTCCAAGTGGGATAGGATCACTATTAGAAGGATTTGTTACCCAATCTATTAAGGGCCCAAGTCACATTGAGTCATTTCCAGTCTTATATAGCCTATATGCCGCCAATCAAATGCCAAAAAATCCGGCTGGGAGAACACTTGTTATCTTACACACTCTAATTAACCTCTAGGCAAAGCAACAGCCATTGCTCTGCAACCTGTGAAGGCTGCACAAGAAAAAAACTAAGTGCTACTAATCAGAGGAGGGTAGTTGTCACTGGATTGGGAGTCATCACTTCCTTTGGTCATGATCCAACTACTTTATATGGAAATCTTCTTCGGGGACAGAGTGGTATCGGTGATATTGAGAGCTTTGATTGCTCTGATTTTGCAAGTGTAATTGGCATTAATGCGATTCATTTGCTTCCTCTCATTTACACCTCTTTTGAATTTTTCTACTTTACTTGTAAATGTGGAATAGTCCACCAAGTCAAAGGGTTTTTTCTCATCATGATCTCACCAAGAGCCACATACACAAAAACCCCCCCCATCTATTACAGTTATTCTTCACAAGTGCAAAAATTGCACACTCCCTCACTGAGCAAAACCCTAGTTTCCAAGATGGATGTACAAGACGAGGGCGGGGCCACCGGGCCAGAGGGGAGGGGCACCCCTAGCACTATCCCAGCGTGTTGGATCCAACGGAGTCGACGGTTCGTCGATCCGAGCCATGGTCTCCATTCTATGGCTCGTCTCATCTTGCATCCAAGAGGCCTTCAGGGACACCTGTTGGATACCTGTTGGGGTCGTAGAACTCCAACCGTGCAACAAAATCGGGTTCCGGGGAGTCCTGCAGGTGTGTCTAGGCAGGTTCCAGTAGGGAACTCTAGCCACAAGTGCCCAGTGGGTGATTTTCCGGAGTTGACTCCCGTGTGCAAAAATTGCACACTCCCTCACTGAGCAAAACCCTAGTTTCCAAGATGGATGGACAAGACGAGGGCGGGGCCATCGAGATGGAGGGGAGGGGTACCCCTAGAACTATCCCGGCGTGTTGGATCCAATGGAGTCAACGGTTCATCGATCCGAGCCATGGTCTCCATTCTATGGCTCGTCCCATCTTGCATCCAAAAGGCCTTCAGGGACACCTACTGGATACCTGACGGGGTCATAAAAATCCAACCGTGCAACAAAAATGGGTTCTGAGGAGTCCTGCAGATGTGTCTAGGCAGGTTCCGACTGGGAACGCTAGCCACAAGTTCCCAGTGGGTGATATTCCAGAGTTGACCCCCGTGTGCAAAAATTGCACACTCCCTCACTGAGCAAAACCATAGTTTTCAAGATGGATGTACAAGACGAGGGCAGGGCAACTGGGCCGAAGGGGAGGGGCACCCCTAGCACTATCCCGGCGTGTTGGATCCAACAGAGTCGACGGTTCGTCGATCCGAGCCACGGTCTCCATTCTATGGCTCGTCCCATCTCACATCCAAAAGGCCTTCATCGACACCAGCTGGATACCTGCCGGGGTCATAGAACTCCAACCGTGCAACAAAACCGGGTTCTAGGGAGTCCTACAGGTGTGTCTATGCAAGTTCTGGCCGGGAACACTAGCCACAAGTGCCCGGTGGGTGATTTTCCAGAGTTGACCCCCATGTGCAAAAATTGCACACTCCCTCACTAAGCAAAACCCTAGTTTCCAAGATGGACGTAGAAGACGAGGGCGAGGCCACCAGGCCGAAGGGGAGGGGCACCTCTAGCACTATCCTGGCATGCTGGATCCAATGGAGTCGATGGTTCATCGATCTAAGCCACGTTATCCATTCTATGGCTCGTCTCGTCTCGCATCCAAAAGGCCTTCAGGGACACCTGCTGGATACCTGTCGGGGTCGTAGAACTCCAACCACACAACAAAACCAGGTTCTGAGGAGTCCTGCAGGTGTGTCTAGGCAGGTTCCGGTCGGGAACGCTAGCCACAAGTTCCCGGTGGGTTATTTTCCAGAGTTGACCCCAATGTGAAGGCCATGCCAAATTCGCTAAAGGGGGCCATTTCTCGACCGGAGGCCCCCTGGCGTGCGTGGCCACTGTGGATAGGTCCGCAATGGCCAGGTGGACCTATGGGAGGCGATAAAATCCAATTCCTCTCACCAGTTTGGGTTGCGTGGCCCCAGGTCAAATCCTCCAAGTGTCCCTGAACGGCCCCGGGGCGCCCGACTAGAATGCTCGTAGCACCTGAACTGTGGCTCGGTTCATGAATCTGTCAATTCTGGTGGGTCTGAGATGACGGGTTTCAGCTAGGGGACCCCCCACAGTGTCCCCCGAAGACCCAGAAGTGGTGCCAACGGGCCATCTCTGGAGCTAGGGTTTTTCTCAGTGATGGGGATTTGCTCCAGGGCCACGGAACCCAAACCGGCGAGCGGACTTGTATTCCGTCAGCTCCCACAGGTCCACATGGCCATTGCAGACCTGTCCATGGTGGCCTTGTATGCCCGGGGACCTCCGGTCGAGAAATGTCCCCCTTTAGCGAATTTGGCATGGCCTTCACTAAGCAAAACCCTAGCTCCGGAGATGGCCCATTGGCACCGATTCTGGGTCTTCGAGGAATGCTGTGGGGGGTCCCCTAGCTGAAACCCATCGTTCCGGACCCACCAAAATCGACAGATTCACAAACCGAGCCACGTTTCGGGTGCTACAGGCATTCTAGTCGGGCACCACAGGGTCGTTCAAGGACACTTGGAGGATTTGAACCGAGGCCATGCAACCCAAACCGACGAGAGGACTTGGATTCCGTCACCTCCCACAGGTCCACCTGGCCATTGCGGACCTTTCCATGGTGGCCATGCACGCTCGGGGACCTCTGGTTGAGAAATGGCCCCCTTTAGCGAATTTGGCATGGCCTTCACTGAGCAAAACCCTAGCTCCAGAGATGGTCCGTTGGCACCGCTTCTGGGTCTTCGGAGGACGCTGTTGGGAGTCCCCTAGCTGAAACCCACCATCATGGACCCACCTGAATCGACTGATTCGTGAACCGAGCCATGGTTCGGGTGCCACGAGCATTCTAGTCGGGCACCCCGGGGTCGTTCAGGGACACGTGGAGGATTTGACCTAGGGCCACGCAACCCAAACTGACGAGAGGACTTGGATTTCGTCGCCTCCCACAGGTCCACCTGGCCATTGCAGACCTGTCCACGGTGGCTACGCACGCCAGGGGACCTTCGGTCGAGAAATGGCCCCCTTTAGTGAATTTGGCATGGCCTTCACACTGGGGTCAACTCTGGAAAATCACCCACCGGGCACTTGTGACTAGCGTTCCTAGACGGAACCTTCCTAGACACACTTGCAGGACTCCCCGAAACCCGATTTTGTTGTGTAGTTGGAGTTTTATGACCCCAGTAGGTATCCAGCAAGTGTCCCTGAAGGCCTTTTGGATGCGAGACGGGACGAGCCATAGAATGGATACCGTGGCTCAGATTGACGAACCATCTACTCCGTTGGATCCAGAACACCGGGATAGTGCTAGGGGCGCCCCTCCCCTCCAGCCCGGTGGCCCCGCCCTTGTCTTGTACGTCCATCTTGGAAACTAGGGTTTTGCTCAGTGAGGGAGTGTGCAATGTTTGCACCTGTGAAGAATAACTGTAATAGATGGGGGGAGTTTTGTGTATGTGGCTCTTGGTGAGATCATGATGAGAAAAAACCCTTTGACTTGGTGGACTATTCCACATTTACAAGTAAAGTAGAAAAATTCAAAAGAGGTGTAAATGAGAGGAAGCAAATGAATCGCATTAATGCCAATTACACTTGCAAAATCAGAGCAATCAAAGCTCTCAATATCACTGATACCACTCTGTCCCTGAAGAATATTTCCCTATAAAGTACCTGGATCATGACCAAAGGAAGTGACTACTCCCAATCCAGTGACAACTACCCTCCTTTGATTAGTAGCACTTAGTTTTTTTATTGCGCAGCCTTCACAGGTTGCAGAGCAATGGTCGTTGCTTTGCCTAGAGGTTAATTAGAGTGTGTAAGATAACAAGTGTTCTCCCAGCTGGATTTTTTGGCATTTGATTGGAGGCATATAGGCTATATAAGACTGGAAATGACTCAATGTGACTTAGGCCCTTAATAGATTGGGTAACAAACCCTTCTAATAGTGATCCTATCCCACTTGGAGTCCAAATACCCCCTATTGAGGGTACGTGTGGTGGGTCATGGATTCTAGGGATAGATTAGGTTAATAGGGCTACAGTAGGTTTCTAGGATTCTAGATTAGTTTTTGAGGGTTAGATTAGTGTTTCTAGGGTTAGTTTAGCTTTCTAGGATTTCTAGGGCTAGATTATGTTTCTAGGATTCTAGATTAGTTTCAGAGGGTTAGATTAGTGTTTCTAGGGTTAGTTTAGCTTTCTAGGATTTCTAGGGCTAGATTATGTTTCTAGGATTCTAGATTAGTTTCTGAGGGTTAGATTAGTGTTTCTAGGGTTAGTTTAGCTTTCTATCATTTCTAGGGCTAGATTATGTTTGTAGGGTTATATTAGTGCTTCTCGGGTTAATCATACATGAATAAACAATCACATGGCTATAAATCATAACTTAATCATAACTCAGACATCAAATAAACGATACAAGATAACGATATCAAATAAACCATCTAACATGAATGACATTAACCGTGCATGAATAAACAATCACATGGCTATACTATGTCCCTGAGTCAATTAGGCCTTCTGGATCCTCTCGGTTTTTTATTGTCTCGAACAACCTCTCATGCTCCGCATGAGTTAGTAAGTAGCATACCTTGTTTGATGACTTCGGTCACATTGTCTGTAGTTGGATGTTTGTACCCACGATCAAGGGCGTAAAGTGATACACCCGCGACCCTGGTCTATAATATGTGTATGTGTAGCAATTGCTCTTTGGTCCCTCTCCATCCACTGTAAGATATTCCCCCTGAACAACCATCGAGCCAGTCGGAAAGGTAATGCCTTCACTATCCGTTAATGATGCGAAGAGGGTTTGCTTCCCCTGGATGCATCGTGCCAACCAATAATTTGCCCCAATTGCACTGTCTGTCAGGGCGACAACTGCGTAGATGTGTCCTGCAAAAATGCATTTTAAGGTCATATTACAACAAGTAGTGGTTTGATAACTTGGATAATTACAAAAACAAGAAGGGAACTGGGATATGCATGCAGAAATGTTTACCTAGTTGTACAAGATCAGATATATGATCATATTCATTCGAAATAGAGGATTGGCCTTCCTCTAACTGGATTGTTTCAACAACTGCACGTGGGTCCACTGCAAGTGATACATGATCCCATTCATCAACCCAATCCATTGATTCGCACTCATCCCACTCACAACTGCTGCAATACCCACAAAAGAAAGCAAGTTTTCGTGTCCATATTTCAAATAAAGGATTGTTTGAGCTTCGAACCGAATGAAATCCACAAGTGCCTTGCACAGTACTACAACTATAAGAATGTGATCGATCTATATCAACTACATTCCAGAAAATTTCTGACAACATGTCCTCTACCTGTTGGTATGTGTTGCTCTGTGGTTCGATCTGACATTTTTTCTTTGCACCATCGAACTGTGGATTCAACATTCCAAATATGAGGGCCTCCCATGCACCTCATCTCCTCCCTTCGTAGGGAAGTTTTGAGACATGCTCCAACCCGTCGTGCTCTCCCTTTCCATGCCTGGTCTCAAAATAGTTCCATACATGCATCACATCATAAGTCTTGTGCAACATACTCAACCATTGGAAAACACATGCATTTTTGAACTGGCCTGCACAACCATCTGACCATATCCAATGTTGATCCATATGTATCCCTCTCTCCTTTAGCTAATCATAGAAAATTTTGAAGCAATGCTGCACATAATGCAGGTCGTGGCGCCTGTCGTCACTGATGTAGAAGTTGGTCTCTTTCAATATTATCCTCATGTAATTGCTGCTCTCTGGCACGTGCCTATATGTGATATGGACCATTATGCTAACTTGGTTTGAATGGTAGTATTGACTTTGAATCTCATTTTGTGTCTGTAGGGTATAGTTTTCCGCAAAGTCCACAACCGACAATATTGTGCCCTTGGGAAAGGTGTCCCTGCACTATCTGTATTGTTCATCCTGCCATCGTGCTACATGGACGTGTTGTACATAATGCTCGGTCTTTTGGTAGAATTCCTTCATGAAATCACAAATTTGTACCTGGCGCCACAAAACCAAGGGCATTAATACAACGTGACATTTTCAATCTAAATATATATGTACAAATTCAACATGTACAATATGAAAGCATGCAAACTTAGATTACCTGTGACTTCACCAATGCAATTTTTTTGTTTCCTTCGAACTATCTACTTGATATGTTATGTACTGGAAGTTCTGCATTTCTACTGACATCCTCCCAAATTCGTGCTCCGCGGTTGTGTGGATGCAATGGCTCAATAATGCAAATCCACTGCAACTGGAACATGTCCCATATAAACATGATCTTTTGTAATATTTTTGTCCTTCAGGCCTTCGACACATTATGCTATGTATAAATTCTCTGGATGCATTCGGTGGTTGTAACGAAGGACAATCTTGCACAATGTTAGTATGCAAACCACAAAATATATGTCTATATGTATCATAATAGTACTCAAATTCTACATGGTATCTACAGCAACATGTACTGCGATCAATGTAAATTCTAACAGACCAGGGTTTGCATTTTTCGAAGGACCTTTGGCCCAAGTTCAATTGTGTGTGCTCATTCTTGAACCTCTCATAGAGTTCTGTTTGTGTGGTGTCAAGGAAGTGCTTGACATGGGGTTCACCCCACCTAACACCTTTTCTCAACTTTAAAACATCTCTTTGATTCGATGACGGTCTAGTGTTATCATGCCAAAACTTTTGCACTAGTTCTTTAACATCATCAATGAGCTTCATGTCTGAACGAGGTAACCTACCAACAAAGGCCCAACAATCTTTTTGGCCTGGGGTCTCAAGTTTTTCTCTAATGGCAGAATACTTTTGAAGAGTCTTTCTATCTACTTTAAATATTTTACACGTGTGTGATAGTAGGCGACGTTGCCTTGTGGATTTGTCTACAATCGATTCCGATAGTACACTACGGGCCGCATTAAAATATTTTGTGCGAGAATTTTTTCCAATCAAATTAAATGCAGATTGTAGATTTCTAACAACATGATTGTTGGCCTCTGAACTTCTAACTACCTTTATGCACAAAATTCTCCTAACATTAGCTAGACAATGTGATTTTAACAAAGCAAGAAACAATTGACATTTTGCTACATCGGTTTAGGATTCAAAAAAATCTTTGATTATCTTGTTACAATGGAAATCAATAGTGCGTTTCGGCATCTTACCTTCAAGTCCTGAAAATGAACTTTCATCAACATGAATATGTCTGGGAGTTCTTCGTCGTTCAGTTGATAGTTCAGGCAAGGGAGTCGGCAAGGAAGAACGAGTCTCGTCAACAGTTTGTTGTGGCCCTTCGTTCAGTAATTGGTCCTGCAATGGAGTGTGTTCGCCAGGTGGGTGCTCTTCTTGGGGTGGTTTCCAGTTAAGAACTTGTTCAACATCCATCCCTTCATACTCGACATCAGGCAAGATATGATTGACTTCAACCACTTCGTCATTGCTTGTTGATGGATCTAAGGCACTAACATTTTGATTTTTACGGTTTCGCATGTACAACCTAGCCTTTTCTCTTATCTCATGGGCCTTTTCAGGGGGCAGCGGCCTCCTTCTAGACTTTCTTTGATTATTACGTCTGTTGCCCATATTCAATGCGCTTTTGGAAAAACGAAAATATGACCCCTGCAAGAATGAACAACAAACAAGATATTAAAACTCAATGTGCATGATTATTAAAGCTTGATGTAGCAATTGATTATGTACAACAACATCTAGTGATAATGTTTTCATATCATCTTAAAAGCTATTGGGAATTCCCTACATATAAAGTTACAACATCACATCTAGGAACTCAGTAGGATGGTATTGGATGGTGGTATGGGATGTTAGTAGTCCAGCAAATTCCCTACAAGGGAGAAGCTCATACTGACTTCATTTTCATGGTATGGATGAGGGAAAATAGCCCCAAGAGACTAAGAGTTTTCAATTGTTTAGGTGTTTGTGTGAGTTGTTGTAGTGAAACCATGAGGAATTCAACATATGTTTGTCTACTAGATGGAGGAATGTGATTATGAAATGTTATTGGTGGTGATGCAAGTAATTTTTTTTTATTATCTTCAAGAAAGGTTGAAAGCATTGCTTGGTGCATGTTGTAGTTTTTTTTTGGTAGGATGTTTTTATTGTCTATGTTGAAGATTAAGAAGACTAGAATAGATCTATCATACAATTCATGAGGAAAAACCAAAATAGATGCCATTCAAACAAGTGAATGAAGACTAAATTACATTTAACAAGATCAAATTTTCACCATACCTCAAGGATTATGATTGCTCTTTGCTTCAAATGTCAAATTCTCTTTTGATGTATCCACTATATGTAAGAAGACTTCATGTGTATACAAGTAGCATGAGAATTCAATCCAAGGTGCCAAATAGAGTCCAACTGTTGTGTATTCACTCAATTGATCCAAATAGAGCCCAATAGGTGTGTATTCAATACAAAGAGCCAAATAGAGCCCCAAATATTGTGTATTTTATCCAAATGGTGTATGAATTCAATCTACCATGAAAATGCTTGTTGGACTGTGCGTGAAACCAGCGAACAGAATGCGATGAATGAGAAAAAATGCAGGAGAAAGAACGTGGGTGATTTTCTAAATTTTATGTTTAACAGGGATGTGCACGTGCCTCTGGCGCGTGTGCGTCCTTGTTGAACGTTGCAATGGTTGGTGGGTAACGTTCATTGTATTTATTGACCAACAGATATAAATGTGTCGGGCTATGCCTAGAGCCCCTCCCCATAAAGAGCCCCTCCACCATAAAGGCCTTTAGGACCTCTTCTAACCAGTGATCAAATTTGAAGGGCAGGTCTTAATTTCAATTGGAAGGGAACTTGTTCTTGGAGTGCTTCAAAGATGAAGGAAAATATAAATAATTGTACTTCAATTGACAAGTATAAACTAACTAAAATCTTCTCCCAAAAATGTAAAAAAAAAATATTGGCCATCTAAATTTTTACAATCTTAGTTAGTTAATATCTAAATGAAAAAATGGTATCTTTTCAATAAAACCTAATTTAAACACATTAATTTGACATATATGTAACATTAATTTTACATCTCATTAAAATAACAACAATTCAGTTGTATTTTCCATGTTGGAGCACACTTCATTATACATAAAAACTACTAAAACTATGAAATAACCATATTGAGGCATCCACGTGATCTTAGGCATAGTGCAGGACGTTGTAACTAGATATAGTCTTAAAATAAAACTAGAACCATGAGAAAATCACTTATTGTTAACTATGTACAAAAGGAGACCACTAAGAAAAACGAGGCTATAATAAACCTACAACCAAAAAATACATATAAAACCAACCAAAAACTTAATTCAAACCAAAGAGAGGGTAGCCATTCAATCCTGAGAGATGTAAGAATGATGGACATTGGGCACCTAAGAAAAAATAATACATAGCTTAGAAAACATTAAACAAATTCCTCCATACCAATTAAGTTAGCAACGCTAGCATCATAGGGGCTGGGGAATGAAATTTTGTTGTTCAACACTTGTTGCGACAACATACAAGTATGGAATGGAGGGGAAATGGAATCAAACCTAAGTCAACTGGAGCCTTGCAACTTGCTGCATGTTTGAGTCTCGATAATATGCCTTTTAAATTGAACCAGAACACCAAAGGAAGTTTGTTAATGGCTCAATTTGAGAAAATTCTAGATGTGAATAATTAAGAGCTCGAAGCTCTAAAATTTCCTTTGTTTTGTAACAATCCACGATTCGATGAATTCGTAGTCACTGGCATGAAATTTAAGTTATTTTATTAAAAGAATTAATGTATCTACCTCTATGTTGAAACCGTTTTCAATGTTGATGCGGGCCACTACACTCCTTATTGTCTTACCAAAAGGGACGAGAATGAGGAAGAAGACTTAAAATTATGGACTTGACCTTCAAAGAGTGCCTTATAATCACATTGGTAAGGAGTGATAAGAAGATCACAACAATCCAACATGTCAAATCTTAGTTCATGGTGTCAATTCCTTGTAGTCTTCAATGTTCACTCATCATCTTGCACAATTGAGGAGTGAGTGCATGACGTGAATGAGTGAGTGATTATAATTTATGATATTTCTAATATTTTGAATAATGAGTCGATTTTTATAGCATAAGAATTTCAACATAGAAATTATTTAATGTGAAATTTATATGGATGGGTAATTTTAAATGTTACCCTTCTTTTGAAATGTTGATATAAATTATTTCCTTCTTGATTGGAAGGGAAAAATTCAGATTTTAATTTTTTTTTTTAAGGGCAATTTTAACTTTACACTTCTAGGAAGGGCTAGAACCCTTTGGAAGGGCTCAGAAGGGTTCAAATTTGAACATTGCTTCTAACCCATAATTCCTAAGTGCATTTAAGTGCTTCTAGATGTTTGGGGGTTTAAGGGTATATTTACAAATTTGTGTATTTTGATTTCAAAACATTAATTTAATTTTCAGTTAGAAACATATGTATTACATCAAGAATAATTAAATACATAGTGGATATATATTAATGTTGTATAAAGACTGCTCGGAGGTGCGATTATTGTGAGATCGCAGTATGTCATATTTGTTCATAATTACCATCAGATTTTATTCTCTTAGGGCGATGCAGATGTGACAAAATGCACTTTGATGGTTAGTTTTATTTGCTGGGAAATATTTGCCTAGTTAATTTATGGGGAAGGATAACAGTCTTGATACTCCCACCCCTATGGAAGGCTGGAAAAGCATAGCACACAAGGTATTTAAGCTTGGCTTCATGTAATATGCAGAGCACTCTTCTTTACATTGCTGTATTAATCAAAATATAGGGCACCTGTTATTTTTTGTCTCAGTGTAGGATGAAGATGATGAGATGTAAAGGATCTAATCAAGTAGTCATGGAGGGCCTCCTCATCGTGGAAGATTTTACGAATAGTGTTCATCTGCTGTAAGTGGAATCACAATTGCAATAAAATAAGGTTTTTCGTCATGATGATCTTCTGATGATGATGATGAAGATCGTGACGAAGATGATGATGATGATGAAGATGGTGATGATGATGATGACTAATGGAGATGATGATGATGATGATGTTGACGAGGATCAACGTCATTGTGAGGACGAGGATGATGATGATGATGATGATATGATGATGATGATGATGGTGGTGGATGATGATGAATATGAGTACGATGATGATGATGATGATGATGATGATGGTGATGACGATGGTGATGAAGATCGTGATGATGATGAAGATGGTGATGATGATGATGATGATGATGAAGATGGTGATAATGATGATGATGATGACTAATGGATATGATGATGATGATGATGATGATTGATGATGATGATGATGATGATGATGATGAAGATGATGATGAATATATAGCACATCATCAACATATTCATCATCATCCACAACATGATCCATAGCATGATCATCATCATCATCTTCATCATCGTCGTCATCATCATCATTGTGAGGAAGAGCATGCGGATGATGATGATGATGAAGATGATAATGATGACGACGATGATGATGAATATGATGATAATGATGACGACGATGATGATGAATATGATGACTAATGGAGATGATGATGATGATGATGATGTTGATGATGATGATGATGATGATGTTGATGATGAAGATGATGACGAATATGCAGCACATCATCCTCATCATCATCATCTTCATCATCGTACTCATATTCATCATCATCCACCACCATCATCACCATCCTCATCGTCATCATCTTCATCATCATCATCATTGTGAGGACGAGGATGGTGATGATGATGATGATATGATGATGATGATGATGATGATGATGATGGTGGTGGATGATGATGAATATGAGTACGATGATGAAGATGATGATGATGATGACGAATATGATCATCATCATCAAAATCATCATATTCGTCGTCATCATCTTCATTAGTCATCCTCACCATCACCATCATCATCATATGATCATGGTCACGATGATCATTGTCTTCGTCATCATAATCGGCATCTTCATCATCCTCATCATACTCGTCATAGCCATCATCATCATCATCATCATGAAGATGATGATGAAGATTATGGTGAGGATGAGGATGATGTGCAGCATATTCATCATCATCTTCATCATCAACATCATCATCATCTCCAGTAGTCATCATCATCATCATCACCATCTTCATCGTCATCATCATCATCACCATCTTCATCGTCATCATCATGATGACGATGATGATGATGATGATGATGATGAAGATCATGATGATCGTGATGATGATGATGATGATGATGTTGATGATGATTTTGATGATGATGATGATGACAATGATGACTAATGGAGATGATGATGATGATGATGATGATGATGGTGACTATGATGTTGATGATGAAGATGATGGCGAATATGCAACACATCGCCATCATCATCATCTTAATTAGTCATCATCATTGCCATCATCATCATCTTCATTAGTCATCATCATCGCCATCTTCATCATCCTCCCCATAACCATCATCATCATATGATCATGGTCACGATGATCAATGTCTCCGTCATCATAATCGACATCTTCATCATCCTCATCATACTCGTCATAGCCATCTTCATCATCATCATCATCATCATCATCAGGAAGATGATGATGAAGATGATGATGAAGATGATGATGAGGATGAGGATGATGTGCAGCATATTCGTCATCATCTTCATCATCGACATCATCATCATCTCCAGTAGTCATCATCATCACCATCTTCATCGTCATAATCATCATCACCATCTTCATTGTCGTCATCATCATCATCATCATCATCATCATCTTTGTCGTGATGATGATGATGATCATGATCATGATCATGATCATGATGAAGATGATGATGATGATGATGATGTTGATGATGATGATGATGACGATGATGACTAATGGAGATGATGGTGATGATGATGGTGATGATTATGATGTTGATGATGAAGATGATGGCAAATATGCAACACATCGTCATCATCCACAACATGATCCACGGCATGATCATCATTGTCGTCGTCATCATCATAATTGTGAGGACGAGCATGAGGATGATGATGATGACAATGATGATGAAGATGACGAAGATGTTGTTGGAGATGATGACGAATATGCAACACATCATCATCGTCTTCGTCGTGATGATATGATGATGATGATGATGATGGTGGATGATGATGAATATGAGTACGATGATGATGATGACTAATTTGGAGATGATGATGATGACGGTGATGATGATGATGATGATGGTGATGATGATGATGATGATGATGATGATGATGATGAGGAATATGCATCACATCATCAACATCTTCATCATCATCATCAACTTCCTCATCATCATCATCATCATTGTGAGGATGCGGATGATGATGAGGATGATGAAGATGATGATCATATGATGATGATGATGATGATGATAGTCATCATAACAGTCATCTTCATCATCCTCATCATACTCGTCATCACCATCATCCTTATGATGATGATGATGATGATGATGATGATGATGATGACGATGACGATGACGATGATGATGATGATGACTAATGGAGATGATGATGATGATGATGATGATGATGATGATGATGATGAAGAAGATGAAGAAAATGCAGCACATCATTCTCATCATCATCATCATCATCTTCATCATCATCAACAACATGATCATCATCATCACCATGATCATCATCATCACCATGATCATCATCATCACCATTATCATCATCATCATCTTCATCATCATCATCATTGTGATGACGAAGATGATGATGATGATGATGATATGATGATGATGATGATGGTGGTGGATGATGATGAATATGAGTACGATGATGAAGATGATGATGATGATGATGATGAGGAAGAGGGTGATGATGAAGATGATGATGATGATGATGGTGGATGGTGATGAATATGAGTACGATGATGAACATGATGATGATGTTGATGATCATCATACTCATCATCAACATCGTCATTATCATGTTCATCATCATCGCCATCAATGTTGATGATGAGGATGATGATGATGATGACGTTGACGATGAAGATGATGACCTAGATGTTGATGAAGATGAGGAAGAAGGACGATGATGATGATGGTGTTGATGATGACAATGATGATGATGACGAAGATGATGATGATGATGGTTATGAGGATGAAGAAGATGATGATGATGGAGATGATGTTGATGTTGATGAGGATGGTGATGAAGATGATGATGATGAAGATGATGATGATGAAGAAGATGACGATGGTGGAGATGTTGATGAGGAAGGGGAATATGACAATGATGATGAATATGTTGATGATGATGGTGATGGTGATGATGATGATCATCATGATGATCATCATCATCTTCATCACCATCATGATCATATCATCCTCGTCACCATCATCCTCATCATCATCATCATCACCATCATCCTCATCGTCATCTTCATCACCATTTCCATCATCATCATCACCATCACCATCATCTCATCATCATCACCATCATCCTCATCGTCATCTTCATCACCATTGTCATCATCATCATCATCATCATCACCATTGTCATCATCATTATCATCACCATCACCATCATCTCATCATCAGCAGCATCATCATCAACATCTTCAACATCATTGTCATCTCCCCCTTCCTCATCAACATCTCCATCATCACCATCTTCTTCATCATCACATCTTCATCAATTTCATGTATCCCCTTGACGAAGGAAATTAAATAAACCATACAAAGGCATACAATAGCGCGTACGTGCAAGGACGCGTGCGCACACCTACGCATGCGCGCTTTCAATCACGTGTGCGCGTGTTTGCGCGTGCGCGTAGTTGTGCGCGCACGTGTTTGAATTCAAATTGTTTTTGGCACCCTTGCAGGATTGGAATTAGCTTCGGATTGTACCTTTAGGCTAGGTCTGATTTATCCCTGATTTATAGCAGAAAACATCAAACGCTGCAACTTCCTGTTTTTCACAGCTAGTTCTGCATAAGCTCCATGAGTGCACTGCAGATGAAATTGCACACACTTGTCGAGCTCTGTGTGCAGATTCCAAATATATAATTTTTGAATAGATTTGTTGTTGTTCTCTATTTTTAATTCATTTTAAACTGCACTCATGTTAAATTCGTAAAAAACATAGGTCGTTTATTTGGCCTATAACTTTTGCTTGGCTTACCTATTTCGAAAACGGAAAAGAACCCATGTAAGAGCACGAAAATACCTACAACCTAAAAAAAAATGCATTTTGATTATTTTTAGACCATGATATGGTGGATTAAAACTTGACAATGTTGTTTTAGGGCTTCACTGACTTCGGTAATTTAAAAAAATTATAAAATTGACTTTTAAATTTTTGGAAAAATAGCCCCGCACAAGATTTTTTTGCTGCCTATGCCTCTACATATTTTTTTTCTCGTAAATTGAAAATTTACATAGCAAACAGGTGGCTAAAAAAAAACATGTGCATTATGTTTTAGAAAAAAAATAACATACCAATCTTCGAATAATGACATTTTGGGGTGGTTATACCACTTTTCCATAAATAAAAATTATATATTCCAGAAGGTCATCCGTTTTTCTACGTTTCGTCTTTTTACACCTAATCAGAAAAAGTTTTGTAGGTACCTCTAATAATTGATTTTAATGACAATATTTATGTTTTTCCAGAATGTCATTGCAACTAACATGTCATAATTGGGTATCATTACCTTGCACCAGCCCTGTATCATTTCTTATAACTTAAACAAAAACCTGGTTGTGGCTCAATGGATTTAACCAGTACAAGATCCGTTCTCAGAAAAACAAATTACAACATGATTTCTAAAAACAAAATCATACAGGGATATTCCCAAGTTCAAATATTTGAAATGAGTTCTTAAACCCTCGGCATTAACGAGTTTTACATTGCCCAGATCGACGGAGATAAGTATCAGGGTATAAAACCAAGTATTACATAATCAAATGAGAGTCACAGCACTGAACAAACAACCATTGAATAACAAGAATGTGCTTCGAAGTTCTTCAACCAACAACATCGATGAGTCTTGGCAAGGATCGGTTATTCACCCATTGAAACCACTTCAACACACAGACGGAGAGCACCTACGAGGGTTTTGGAAGACCCGGAGCTTACCAGTTTGGAAGCACGCCCTTCTTTTCAAACCCTTGCTCGAACCATTCCTTCACTATCTGCAATTGACACAAAATTAAACAGAGTTAAATATTCGTTGTATGTTCAAATTTAAAAACGAAGTTTAACAAAGGAAAACGCTAAGACTTTTGAAAACTTTTACCTTCTCGACGAAGCATCCAGGTTCTTAGCATTCACCAGAGGAACAACGAAGAGCACTATTGCAGATGAAACCAGGGTACTGTTATCACTTGCAAATGACGTGCTTTCACCCAATCTCTAAAAGGATTAACTATAAACTATTAAACTCAATATCACTCCGAACCAGAAGACCCAATCCTTAAATTACAACGCCATTCAATGGTTTAGAACCTACAACTTCAAAACCTATCTACAGGACTTGAGGTTGAAACCTCCTACAACTTGCTAACCCTAGAAATTTCAGCATCCTGTCGGCCATATAGACCGAACAATAATAGAAACAATGAACCACATTTCAAACTCATAAACCAAAATCAACGATAGATGTAAGGGTTTCAATCGAATGGCCCAAACTTATTACAATCATCGATTCGTAGGTGTGCCAGTGAGGTTGCATTGGGTCGAACAACCCTTGCATTTAATGCATTATCACTTCACATGCATGGTATTGCCATGATGGATCATGCTGGGTTGTTCTAATGTCCAGCTCAGAGGAGTATTAACTTACAGCCATTACATAGTGGTCTTGGAATTCACCATTACAACGATTTTATAATACGTGGAATGACAACAATCCTTGTCAGCTGAGGAGTTGACCCAAGTTATTAATGCAGGATCAAAGGACAATCTTCATGATAGCTCAACGTTCTTGTCATATTAATGAACCAACACTCGTCACCTTGTCAACATTCATTGCATGTCAATGTCATCGAGACTTACGAAATAGCTCCATTGGATATTCAAACCTTCATGTAGGACTTTATTAAAACTCAAAACATTGTTTGCATATTGGATACGGGTTCAAACTTTATAATTTCATACATTGTTACATCACCTTATAACATTAATTGTTTTGTTAACTCAAATTCCAAAGATCATATGGGTTCCAAGACTATGTTTCATAACACACGTTATTGTGTTGTTTTAAACCAACGACGATACATATATTCATATAGTTCCAAGTCTAGGTCGTAACGCTAGATTCATTTCAATTATTTAGAACAACAATTTGAAGTTTATATAGTCCCAAATTATTATTTGTGGATTTAAATAATAAAGATATGACTTAGATAATAGTTGTTAGGACAACTATAGTCACTTTTTGACATAGTCTCACTTATGCCATTCATACAAAATAGATACAAGCCTTGAAAGAGTTATAAGTATCACTAAGGTTACGAATAGGATAGCCCATACTTAGGAGATTATATTGTTACTTTTGTAACTTTGGTTGTGATTATATTTAGCATGAATACTGACTAAAATGCTTTGAGTCCTTACCATACTTTCTCATACAAGATTTTAATGTTTTTGCGGTACCTCTATAACATCAGTAATATAACGATAATTAATTATCTTAAGATGATGACAATGCCAGCTATGACAACAACAAGAATTACAGTGATAAAACGATCAATGGGATGACATACATAGACAACTCATTTTTAAACATTATGGAGTTATAAGACATACATCTGAAAAACAATAATTATAGCTATGAAATCCATACCTGCACACTTTTGGTGAGTCGCAACATAATTTATAACATTTTATTTAATTATGACGTTGAAACTGAACTATACACGTACTTCGTTCTTACCTGTCGTCTGCACATAGAACATTCAACATGCTTTAGCGTTGCAGTTAAGTAAGCTCCAAGGTACCTCGTAGGACACCCTTATGCAGCAAAGTCAAACTGTTAGTATCATTGCAAAAAAAAATTATCGCATCATATTTCCGATCGATTAGTACATTTGTTATCATAATCATGTTTACTAATTATGTGTTAAAACTGGCATTATCATATTGCTGCTAAAACAGAAATTAAAGCATGTTTAGTACTAACAACTTTGCAATTAATGTTGTTGTAATCTCAATTATTATTTCCGCAATTATTATTATCATAATTAATGCTCTTATAAAAAATTTTAAATTTTTATGAAAATCAAGGATGTTACACACATCAATCCACAATTACAATTTTAACAAATATTGCATGGTATAAATCAAAATCACAAAATGGTTCACTCAAATTCCACAAGATAAAAATATTTTACTCTAAATTTAAGGAAAACTTTCTTTAAATTAACAAAATCTTGAAAATTGACCCAAACCCTTTTATGTTTCTTCTCTCCTCCACTTCTTTGCTTCTCTTCTTTGTTTTTTTCAACTCCTTATGTCTATGGGAGAGTCATTATCTACACTAGCAACTTTCTTCTCAAAACCTAAAGGAAAATATTGGTCTAAACTTTATACAAAATAGGTCTTTTCCAACCACTCAAAATAACAAAAAGGTAACAATAAACCACTGTACTATTCTAATGTAATAATAGAAATTAAAAATAATAATCCAAAATTTACATATTCATAAATGTAATTATTCTAAATTTTGGACTTTTCCCGAAACAAAATCACAACACATTTAATAAATCCAATAAACTTTACATTGACACAGGCCAAGTGGTCCCGTTTCACCAACATACACCCAATTAAAAGACGCTAAAATTGGGCCGTGCGCCTTACTTTTCTTCTTCAAAAATCACGTGACATGCCATTTGGTCCCCTTTACCATCGCAAACCCAAATAAAATGACGCCAAAATTGGGGCCATTCACCTTAATTTTCTTCTTTCAGAAATCACGTGGGGAGAGTAGATAACATTCTTTCAGAAATCTTCGATGGAAAACATTCTTTCAGAAATCACGTGGGGAGAGTAGATGGCAGTGAATGCATGAGAATCGGGACCCACTTCGAAGCACACCCAAATAAAAAGACGCCAAAATTGGGGCCATTCACCTTAATTTTCTTCTTTCAGAAATCACGTGGGGAGAGTCGATAGCATTCTTTCAGAAATCACGTGGGGAGAGTAGATGGCAGTGAATGCATGAGAATCGGGACCCACTTCGCAGCACAGGGGCACATCTCAAAATTATCGCTGTAGTGAGGGTTTTTCCGTTTAACTGTCATCAAAATTATTTGGTTGCAATTTAATTTGGTGGTTACATCAGGTCTACAGTCTTCACAAAATGATAACCAGTTACAGTATTTTACGAGTCAAGAGATTTGATTCCATAATTTCATGTTTGAAATTCATAGCAATTAACCACTGAATGCACAGACTGAGTTTGTTTATAAAAATAGATATACATATATAAGATATATAATTTGATCATATTTGTATAATGATAGGTGTTTATATCTTAGAATTTGGGGTGGACTAACATCTATACTTTTTTTAGATTGTATTAGGATGAGACAATTTCATGTTTGAAATTCATAGCAATTAACCACTGAATGCACGGACTGAGTTTGTTTATAAAAACAAATATACATATATAAGATATATAATTTGATCATATTTGTGTAATGATAGGTGTTTATATCTTAGAATTTGGGGTGGATTAACACCTATACTTTTTTTAGATTGCATTAGGATGAGACAAGTGTCTGTTCAGATTGATTTTGTTCCAAATTAAAAATAAACAATTATAAAAAATATATATATATATTAAAATCCATGGATAACTACTAACTCGTGCATGGATAACTCTTAACTTATGCATGAATAATTGGTAGCTTATGCATGGATAACTCTACTTACATGGAGAACAAGTAACACAACATTTTTGTGACACTTAACTTATGGCCTATATAACCTATATGTGTTCAACAACCACAAATTAAGTGTTGTGCTAGTATTATGGTTATGAAAATATTTACATAAAATTAAATGAGTAAACATATCAACCAATATACTGTTGGAGCTTCCAACTTTGGCTCCGTGGCACTGAGACAAATTACATGGACTTCAATTTTGAGTTTAATTTTGGCTCATTGGAACTGTACATACTACATGAGATCTTGCTTAAAAAACCCTCATCATCCATATTTGTCACAAGCATCACAATTGTTTCTAATCTTGGGATATCAACATGATCTCCCATCATATGAAGCTTAGTCACAGGAGGACTTTGTGGGTGCAAGTTCTTATTAAACCACCAACTCATTACATATCTCCCATCATCGCTCATCGAACCCAACATAATACCAACTTAGCTTGGAATGAGCTATTTGCACGTTTTGACAGAGCAAGCATGCTAGACCCATGGCTGCATTATACAGATGATTCACTAGTATGCCTCCTTCACAGTAAAACAAGCATCACATTTCATGTCACATTAGCTGCCTGTAAGCATCACATTTCATGTCACATTAGCTGCCTCTCATCATATGAAGCTTAGTCACAGGAGGACTTTGTGGGTGCAAGTTCTTATTAAACCAACAACTCATTACATATCTCCCATCATCGCTCATCCAACCCAACATAATACCAACTTAGCTTGGAATGAGCTATTTGCACGTTTTGACAGAGCAAGCATGCTAGACCCATGGCTGCATTATACAGATGATTCACTAGTATGCCTCCTTCACAGTAAAACAAGCATCACATTTCATGTCACATTAGCTGCCTGTGAGACTAAAAAATAGTTAATTTGTAGTCAGAAAAGCACAAAATCATCACATAAAAATAAAAAAACAAACCTTTTCCCATCCATAAAAACAGAGTTATTAAGGTATTACCATGGCTTCACTATATCACTCAATTATTGAAGATATACCTTCATAACTTCTTCTGACATGCATAAATACAATACCAATGCACAGTTCCTATGGTTATCGAATTTTCAGATATAAATACCGGAAAATACAGTTCAAGTGAGAATATTTAGAGCAGTAACAACTGAACTATTTCCCAGCCTCCATGGCATTCATCATTGTAAGCACTTCTGCAGCTAAGAGAATAATGATCATAAATTACCGAATGAGGTGAATATTAAGGTTTGAAATATGAAACTAGTCAATAATTGAATATAACTGAAATTATAAATTCATAAGAAATGCTACATGTCTGGGTATGAAAGGCCATCTGGCAGTATATAAAGGACGCCATCTAGTTGCATAAAATTTGAATGCACTGTGTGGGCCCTGTGGTGGTATAAAAGCATGCCACAGTCTTTATCACTCAATTAATACTATCAAATAGTGTTTGTCACTCTTGCCCTGAAAGTAATGCCTTTATCTTCATCAACATTTTATGCTGCACATCATCTTCTTTTAATCGACATGCACAACGATCAAAATTTGTCGTTTCCGAGCAAGTCAAATCCGATTTGCGTTGTTGATTTTGGAATAAATAAAATCATGTTGACTATTTGGCAATATTATTTTCCATGGCAAACGCTTGGTTTTCTCATATTTGCAGTAAATATATAGTGGGGTCAAAAAAGCTAACCGACCTTATACATATCCGCAGTAAAAATATCGTTGGGGCCGCCATGGCTAGCCAAATCTAAAGAAAAACAATGTATGTAAAAAATTTAACATATCACATATATGTTGGTGTATATGATGTTATGCCACTGCTTATTTTTTTTATAAGTTTGAGTGTCACTAGTTTTACTTAGATTTTTTCTAAAAGTCTGAGTGTCACGTAGTTTTTTATGAGTTGTTTGAAAATAAATACAATAAGGATTATAAGTAGTTATTATCTTAAAATAAAAATGAAAATTTAGAAGAAAAATGAAAGCTTTTGCAGAGATATATATTGTATTTTGTTAAATTAGCCATCTCTATATGAAAATTTATTCATAATTTAAATAGATGTTTGAAAAAATAAAACCTTAAAAAGTAGAAACAAAAATCTTTCATTAACCGTACAAACAATTTCTGGACATTTAAAATAACCATCAAAATCAAAACCTATAATTACCATATTTGCATCTACCTACAAAATCAAACCTATGATTACCACATTTGGAATGACCATTTTCAATATATTTCTACTTAAAATTATATTATCAATTAAAAAATTACATAAATGTTGAAAAACCTTTTAATACAAAAATTTAAATAAAAATATGCTGGAGCTAGACGTAGACGTAGACGTTGTTGAGGTCAATCTTCCAAGTTGTGGAATTTTCCAACAAGTAGAATCATAGTCCCTCGTCCAATCAATCCTTTTTCTCTATTTGGTTTAGATTAAAATCATATCCTCCTCTTGATCCTGGACGGTCACATAACAGAACAAGCCTGTTAGCATATTGTACACATGTTAGTTATCTATAAGGGCTTTACAGAAATTCAAAAATGAGAAAGAGCGCCTCTCTGCTACTAAGCTTGTATGCTTTCATTACTTACACTGCTGCTCAACAACAACAAGAAGCACCCAGAAAGAGGCAGTGTATCAATGGAATGATGGGTTGTTTGCTCTGCCTTCCAGATAGGACTTTGTAATTGCAAGAATCCTCATGGAAACCTATGAAGTTCGTGTAGATCTTACTTCAGATTCTATTGTATATGACAAAGTCTATCATGGATTTGGGTATCCCATATTTATATTGAACCAGTTAAAAAACTTTTAAATTGATTCTCACTTACTATCCATTCATATCCACTTATACATGGAAATTCTCTATTTTCAATTGTGAAATGAAATTAATAAAAATGTAGAATTATATCAACTTAGATCCTTAATTCTTAGCTTTTGGGTTATATATATATATATATATATTTATTATTTATTTATTATAAGTATTTCAATTATTTCAATGATATGAAACTAATTATATTTTAGAAAAAAATCTCTAAAAATTAAAATAAAATAAAACTTTAATTATTACTTTAAATATTTTGAAATATTTTAAATATATTTGTTTCAAATTAATGAAAAATAATTATCATTTTATGACATGGAAATGGAGAGACCTATTTTGAGATTTCATCAAAGATAGCTTTTTATCTTGTAGATGAAGGTTATATTAGTATGAGGGGATTTCCATGGTTTATCGAGTTGAATGAATTTTAATTTTGACTTTCAAATGTAAATAGACATTTCCATATGACGTTAACTATTATATATATATATAACTTATTTCAATGATACGAGACTAATTATATTTAAGAAAAAAATTTCTAGAAATTAAAATAAAATAAAACTTTAAATATTTTGAAATATTAAATATATTTGTTTCAAATTAATGAAAAATAATTATCATTTTATGTCATGGAAATGGGAAGATACCTATTTTTTAAATTTCATCAATGTAATATTTTATTTATTATAAATATATAAATATTAAAGACACAATTATGTATATTAAACTATGGATAGATGGATTAAGTAAATAATACATATGAAGAAAGACGAAAGTAGAGATGCGTTTCTTTGTCACATGTAACTACTTGGTTGTCCCCACGCTTGTCTCCATCGGTTGAGGAGTCTTGGCCCTAGGGTACTTTTGATGAGGCCTCCCAACAGGGCTTGCAGGTTAGTGGTGCGAGGGCAGTTATACACATTGCTACCAATCGTTGTGTCAAAACTTGGTTGAATTGTGGTAGGGGGTCGAATACTCGCACTGAGCTCATTGCACTTTGGCTTATTTTGTTTATTGCAAAGGGTCGGAACATCCCTGTATTACGTATACTTGGATATTCCCGTATACGTAAATTCACTCAAGGTGCTTCAACTCGACTACTGGCTTTGTGATTCGCGTAGGCTGATCAATTGTTTTGGGCAGATATCATTTGCTCATATTTTTCGAGAATTCAATTCTCTGGCAGATGATCTCTCCAAGCGGGCTCTATCTTTTCCTGAAGGCACCATATATGTGGAGGATTGGCGTGATGGCATTTTGGTTGATCACTCCTCGGTGGCTTTTATATGTTGTTGAGTTTGGATCGTGTTGTTACTTGATCTTTGGTTTCTGTCTCCATGCAGGGTTCTAGTTCTTGAGCAGCTTTCAGTTTTTGGGGACCTTCGGGTTCTTTTTGGTACCTTCCGCAGCCTATGTGGGGGGTCCTAGTTTTCATTGGTGTTTTTGTCCAGTGTTGGACATGTTCTATTTTCTGGTCCGTTTTGTTCCTATGTTACGGCTCTTTGCTATATTGTCCTATGTGGACTCATATGTTTGTATTGGGTGTGTTGTTTGTATTTCATGCATCTCTTGTCAGCTATCGGTTCTGGAACATTGTATCTCATTATACTATTATTAATATAAATGGTGTGTCTTTTTTCTTGTGAAAAAAAAAGGTCATTATAAAGGATAGTTTTTTTATCTTGTAGATAAAGGTTATATTAGTCCTAGGGGATTTATCAAGTTGAATGAATTTTAATTTTAACTTTAAAATGCAAATAGACATTTCTATATCACCTTACCTATTAGGAATAGACATTTCTATATAACATTAACTATTAGGAGGATGGTATTTAAGTTTGTCAAGAAAAAAACAAATTTTCCTAATATTTATGTTTATATTTTCAAATAAAATCAAATTGCCATGTTATGCTCTAAGATTACATTTTTTTTGCATTATAGTGATGATGCCTTCAAAAAATGTGTAGTTTCTAATAAAAAAAATCAATCTACTATTGTAATTTTTTATATTTATTATCATTGTATTTAGAGGAGTGATACATGCACTCTACAACAACAAAGTATGGGGGAGATGTTGTCACTTAATGTAGCATTATGTTAGCAAAAATAAAAAGTAATTTAAAATTTCATGTCAGCTCATAAGATAAAAAAATTATAACTAAATGAAAAATAATTGATGTTAAAAATGTGTGTGTGACAACGACTACTTCAAGAACTGTTATTTATCTATGTAATCTTGTAGAGGAAAAAGATTGATGAGAATGAAAGTGAGGAATGGTTGTAAGCTTGTAAAGCTGTTGTAATCTCATTTTCTTGAGCAATAAGAATACCGCTACTATTTGCCCAGTGGATGTTTCCCTTGTAAAGGGTTTTACCACGTAAATCTTTGCCATTATTCTTGTTTATTCTATTATTGATCTCTGTTCTATCCACGTTCCGCTACCAACAATTACAAAATCTATATAAACTCCTAAAATAAATAAAAAAATAAAACCAGCACATATCAATCTAAAACGTTCGGATCCATCGAGCCATAATCTTCTCATCTTAAAATAATGAGTCACAAGCCATAGAAACTCGGACCCATAATACTTACAAGCTAGTTGCACAATTGATAATACAGTGGAGATCCAAAAGATATGGTAAAGCATCGAAGATTGATGGGTTACACTAGATTTCTCAGCCTTTTTTGACAAACCCAAATGTCAAAAGAAAACGCTATTGGACACACAAACAATAATAATTTACATAACATCTCAAACACCTTCTTGAGACTAAATCAGGAGACAGTGCGAATGCTACCTTGGTATTTATAGCCTTGCTCTAAATCCTTTAGATCCATTTTTTTTCCTAATTCATAAAACTAATCTTTAGGATTAGTGATGTAGTACCCAGGCGTCTGCAATCAAAGTCATATAGCTAAAGCATTCATAGAGCACAGCAAATTTGCAAATGTACTAAATTGTCAATAAAGACATTCAACAACAGCTTAATCAATGACGAATGCCCCGGGCCTTATTAACTGCAAAGTCTATTAAATCAATGAGCAATGCTCCCAGCCTTAATAAGTTGACTATGGGATGGAGCATGGAGATCGAAACAACTTTAGTGAAAACTGAAGCTAGTAGCTTTCCAAACCCAATCTCCTCTGCAAACACTTTGACCACTGCAAGGAACAAAACAAAGAAAACACAATTACGATGTCTAAATCCTTGTGCACAAATATGACATCAGCTTCTTATAAACAACAAAACTGCCTTTCCTGGCCCTTTTGCAAATCTCAGACGACGAATTTTGTGGCATGCATTATTTACTGTATAAGACATGCATATTTTACTGTAATCGAGATTTTCTCTCCTGCCTGGTTTCGAAGTTTCATTGTAAGTTAGTCTTTACTTCACCAGTGAAGTATACAAATAGATACATCATATTATCATGGCTATGAAAATATGTAAACAGAAATAGATTGAAATCGATCGATAAATAATATCAACTAATATGTTCTTTCTTGGAGCTTCCAACATTGGCTCATTGGTACGGAGACAAATGCTCGAAAAGCACCAGATACTTGAAACCAAATAGAGGACACCACTACCCAGCTGAGTTGAAAAAAGCGGAGAAAAAAACCTGAAACTAGAAAATTACATTAATGGTAATCGGTTTTCATGGTAATTTTACAATAACACAATCTAGTGGTTAAAGTGAAAGGGATGGAGATTGAGATCTTGATCAAAGAAAAACTCATCTTCCATCTTTATCTAACAGCTGATCAATAAAGAGCTTATCTTGTCACAAGCATCACAATTGTTTCTAATATTGGGATATCAACATGGGTCCTTGTTAATCCTGGGCTAAGAGGAGACTTGTTAGCTCTCTTCTCACTGTAATTTCTACCACAGGAGAGTTTGTGGGTACTTCTTATTAAACCAACAAGCCATTACATATCCCCATCGTCCTTAGTCACACCCAAAAGAGTAACAACTTAGATTGGAATGAGTTCTTTGCATATTTTGACGGGGCAAGCTTGCTAGACTCGGGCTGCATAATACAGATGGTTCACTAGGGATTATGCCTCCCACACAGTAGAATAAGCACCATACATTTCAAGTCACATTAGCTACCTGTAAGACTAAAAAAGAGTAATTGTAGTAAGAAAAGCACAACAACATCGCATAAACATATGCCCAATTAATGAAAGTGAACAAGCCTTTGCCCATCCACAAAAACATAGCAATTATTAAGGTTATACCTGCATGGCTTCCTTATGCCACATCAATTATTGGAAATATATCTTCATAACTTCTCACATACACAACTATAATCCAAATAAGCAGTGCCTATTTTTATGTAATTTTCAGATACAAAAGATGGAAAATACAGTTCAACTGAGCATATTTTGGACAGGCAACCACTACTATTGATTGCTTTTGATATGTGAAAGGCTTCACAACACTCAAACTTTGATGTTGTAGACTTCAAAGATGCATTCCATTCCTTGGTGTTCTGTTTGCAGCCATCGATGTAGAGTTGGCTCAATGCTCCCTGTTATGTTTTGATTAACTAGAAATAGAACGGCACTTTCAATTTATTCATTTTTGTACATGCACAAAAGTGCAACATTATTTATCTTCAGGAGCATAGAGTTGGTGAGTGTGTTCAACCCTGGGATTAAGCGTATGAAAGTACAGAAGTGAAGTGCATTTTTTTTTTTAAATGTATGCAGTTGAAATCGATATATTTATGTATTGTATTGATAAGAAAATACCCAGGGTTCACCCAACTTTCATATCGGGCCTTGGTTTAAAGGCCATGATACGCGGATACCCATACGCTGCATCCACAGTTGTGGGTGTTGGAAGCCAACTCCATGCCTCTTCGCTTAAGTTATAAACAGCAACATCCATACATCGGCGGGTTGTGAAGCACAGGCGATCCCCCACTCCTACACAATCAAACGAGTCAAAATAGGAAGTTCTCTGAAAATCCTCGCACAGCGATGGAGGCATCCTTCCAATCTCCTTCCAAGAAGAAGATGAAGAGTTTGAGTCCTTGTCAAACTGCCACAAAATAACCTCAGTAATCTTCTTGACAGTGTACAAAGACGAACCCCTCCTTCGGCCTATGCCCCCAGCAAGTAGAATCCGCGACCCGCAGGTGAGCAGCTTAGGCCAAATGGTGTTGCCATTAGCTAACTCTGGCAACTCTGGCAACGGTGTAAAAATGGAGGTGCCCTCTAGGATGCTGAAACCCAAAACGCCCATACCGGCCGCGCGATCCAGTGTTGTACAGTAGAAAAAGCCATCGCAGAAAACAATCCCCCGTGATAGACCAAACTTTTCCAAATTCTCGGGCAGGTATCCGGCAACCCTCCATGATTTTTCATAAGAGTCGTAGATTTCCACTATCTGTGCATCACTCCCATGGGACAAGCCCACAGCCACCACTTTGTAGGTCTCTTGAGTACCCACTTTCCAGGCCACAATGCCTTTGGTGAAAACGTTTTCTATGGATGACATGGAGGGAAGTTCTACGAAAGCTTGTGTAAGAGGATTGCAGACAGTATATTTACCATGTGGGATATCTACCAAGAACAGGCCTTGGGCCGATCCAGAGCACTTCACCTTTCCATCTCCCTGTGGAAGGAAGGAAAAGGAGATGCAGGTCGTCCATGTCTGTGTGAAGAGACAATATGCAGAACAATCCATCGAACAACCCATGTGGAAATTGGCTTTGAACAGAACGAGCCATGGGTTCTTGTTTGGAGGCGCCTCTCCCCATCTACTAGTTATGAATTTAGTGGATGATAAGATGGCATTCCACTCCTTGCAAACGCTGCGTGATCTGCACAGGCATTCAAGTTGTAGCGACGCCAATATGTCTTCTCTGGTATCCTCCGGTAATTCATACCACCCTGCTGCCCAGGCTGAGCACTCTTCCACCTTCGCCATTTTCACCTCCTAAACACCGCCTGCACGGAGCTCTCCTTCCTCCTCTTTCCACAAAACCATCGACATTATTTAGACATTATTTAGAGATGGCAAACATTACACATTAAGGAGGAAAGCAACCTAAGATACAACGGTCAACATGACTGAATGCTGAATATTGTTCATCAAAATTCATGAATTTAAGGTGAAAAGCTATGTCCTTAGAAACTTTGACTTTGTAATTTAAATTATTATCATCAAAATTTAGTGATACAATATTTATCCAAATTTTAACGTTTTAATTATATTTTATATCTACACTTTCAACAATTCTCTAAGAATTTAACCAAATTTTAAACAAAAATAATAATAAAATACATTTAGTCTGACATCTCAATTCTATATTCTATTAAAAATAATTTTAAACTTTATCTCCCATACATTTTCTCAACATACTTACGTGTGACATCCCATCAGTATTAATTAATTAAGAATTTAACCAAATTTCAAACAAAAATAATAATAAAATACATTTAGTCTGACATCTCAATTCTATATTCTATTAAAAATAATTTTAAACTTTATCTCCCATACATTTTCTCAACATACTTACGTGTGACATCCCATCAGTATTAATTAATTAAGAATTTAACCAAATTTCAAACAAAAATAATAATAAAATACATTTAGTCTGACATCTCAATTCTATACTCTATTAAAAATAATTTTAAACTTTATCTCCCATACATTTTCTCAACATACTTACGTGTGACATCCCATCAGTATTAATTAGCCAGATCCTTTGAATCGTGTAACCTTATCCCCCTCGAAGATGCTTCCATTAGTCTTGGAACGATTTTCTCCTCAAAGCTTGCGGTCCCTGTTAAAACTAGTAAGAATGTTTTCTAACCCATTCTTTTCCATTCTTAGATTTTTGGAACTTATCTTGTCAAAAAGTATTTTTTTAATTTTGGGACGATATTCATTTCAAAGGTGATTTGTGATTGTGTAAAAGATTTCTGTTAGAATTAATGCCCATAGAAATGAGGTAGGCAAGGTAATATTTTCATAGTTTTTAAGGTTGGATGGTAAGGATGTATTTTTTTTGGAGTAGTTTATTTATTGTAAGTTTTGGATTTTATAATGAGTTTTGGTCATAATTCAGTAAGTTTTTGGTAAAAATGTTTAAATTGTGTTTTTAAATTTATAAATAGATTTAACGCTTTTAAATATTTGTATAGTAATCATATTATGCAATTTCTATAGTTAATATATGTGATTCTAATATTTTTACATATTTCTAAACAAAACAAAATGAAAAATATACCCAAAAACATTAAAAGCATAGAATATTTAAACTACACATTTTCTTAGTTTTGAATTTTGGAACAATATTCACTAGTTATGTTGTAAATAAGGTATAATCATAAAGATTTGAAAAATATATGTAAAGATAAGAGTTTAGATAAATTATATCATTTCATTTTGAAGTTTAGAACAATATTTATGTAAAGTTAATTAACAATGATTTGGAATCATTTGCGTGTAATTTAGGACACATGTAGTGTGTAGGTAAATATATCTCTTGAATTTTGGAACAATATCCATGTGGAGTTAATAGTAGTGATTTGGAACCATTTACACCTAGTTGTTGGTAGGGATAAATTTTCTCCATTTTGAATTTTGGAATGGTATCTAGTCAAATATGGGGGTTGGGAGTTCTCTTTGAATTGTGATGCCAATGATTGCTAAGGATTTTTGTCTCAAAGCTAATGGAAATGGTCTAGATAAAGTTACATTTTCTTCCTTTTGGATTTTGGAATGTTATCCACCCGAAGTTGATAGCAATGGTTTGGAACTATTTGCACATTATCTATGGTGTAGGTAGATTATATGTTTTCCTTTTATGAATTTTGGAAAGATATCTATTCCAAACTAAGGCCTTTTTTTTAATTTATGAACAATATCCACCTCAAAGGTGATGGTAATTGTTTGGAAGGATTTTTGCCTTAAAGCTAATTTCAATGGTTTAGGTAAGGTTGCATTTTCTCCCTTTTGAATTTTGGAATGATATCCACTTAAAGCTAACATCAATGGTTTAGACCATTTGCACCTTATATATGTTGTAAATAAGGTTGCATTTCCCCCTTTGAATTTTGGAAGGATATATAGTTAAAAGTAAGGTCCTTTTTTATTTTGGAACAATAACCACCTCAAAAGTGTTGGCACGGTTTAGAAGGATTTATTTGTCGAAACTAATGCAAATCATCTAGGAATTGTTATTTTTTCTCCCTTTTGATTTTGGGCCAATATCCACCTCAAATCTAAAGGCAATGGATTGTTGCCTTACATCAAAACAACTAAGTTAACAAGAGAGAGGAAATCGTCTCCTTATGTTAGATTATGTGTTTTAATATAGACCTTAGTGATCCTCTCCCAAACATGAACAATTCAAGATCATAAGTTGGAATGCATGGACAACATTTGGTCATAAAAACAGATCCTTCTAGTGTTTGTGTGGCCATGAGTATAGTTAGTTTGAAATCCACTATCTATTAAAACCCATGAATCAATGAGTGCGCTATAAAGGATTTTATTAAGAAAACCTTAAACATTAGATGCAGGATTGTGCAATCTCATATGCATCCTTCAAAACCTCCTAACATTAAAGGAAGATATGGAAACCTTTGAAAAAAAATCCATCTTTAGAGTAGATTATTAAGCCTCAACATGGAATAAGGGTAGGATAAAAAGTTATTGATCCCCTATAGGATGTCCAAGATGCATCAAAGATCACATAGTAAGGTTACTGAAACCCCTCTAAACCTAATTCTTTTAGAAGAAAAATTGGCATGCATGGACTATATTTTAGGTGATGCATCAAACACAACACGTATAATAGAACTTCCTAGTGATAGTAAAGAGATGGTTAATGGGATGCCCTTTCTTATGGACCTTGAAATTGTGTTGGTTCATAAAAATGGTTTTCCAGTGGTTATTATAGATGTATCTTCCCATTTTATGGAGGAAGATAAAGATGGATAAATCTTGGAATATGAATCCTCACCTAGATGAATTCCATCCAAAGAGAAATATTCCACTGGAAACCCCATGTTCTCCTAACAGACAAGGGTAGTCTTCATGATTTTTAAAGGATGCAAGCAAGTGAGCACTCAAACTAGCTCTAAACCTACCTTAAGGAAAGAAAATCAAGCATAACCCATAGGCCCAATTCAAACTGCAAATAGAATGACAAAGCTTGATGTGGGATAGAAACCAGTCAAAGGCAAAAAATTGAACATATAATTAAGCATGAAACCAAATCAATATTGTAAATGAATGTTAGAAGTAGCTTGAAAATTCTACCACGAGTTAGTGTGTGTGCATTATCCTCTCAAAAATTATGAATAAGCTAAAGGTTATTAGGGACTTATCCCCTAAAACCTTGAAAACTACTCAAACAAGGGTGGTGTTTGTTGTAAAAAGTTTAATATTGAGTTTTGAGAGGTATGTCTTGTTGGTGTTACTTCCATTTTTTTTTCATTGTTAGGGACAAAAGCACTCCTATTTGAGTTCTCTCCTTGTCTTAAGGGTCAATAATGCTCCTACTGGAGTAATTCCCCTTTTTATGGTCAAAGGCACTCCTGGCTGGAGTAATTACCCCTTTTTAGGAAGGAGGGCACTCTCACTGTAGTTCTCCCCCCTTTTTAGGGATTCTACTACAATTATATCCTCATTTAGGATGAATTCACCCGACTTGGATATTTTTGGTGAGTTTGACTTCAATTAACTCATGCATGATGGTGGGTGCACAAAGTTTCTCCCCAAAACTATTGCAATGGGGTCACGCTAGCGGGGATAAAACGAAGGCGCGCATGCACCTAAGGAAGCACAAACGCGCCATTAGGTTTAGTACCGAACCAAGGCACATGTGCGCTGCTACGCAAGTGTGTTTTTAGTGCATGCGCGCTCAAAAGCGCACATGCGCTCCTATTAAACTAATTAAAAAAATAGGGCAGAGTTGTTCTATTTCCTACCAACTGGTCGAGCCTCACTCACCCATCGTGTACGCGGAGCAAGAGAGCACCATTTTCACAATTTCCACTCCAAAACTCCATCAATCCATCCACCAAGTGATCATCAAGTGCATTGGATAGGTAAGATCCATGTTTTTTGTCGTTTTATTGTTTTTTGTCGTTTTATTCATTTTTGTTTGTTTATTAGATTTTTAATAATTCACAAATTAGTAAAAAAATAGAGAATTTTTCAATTGCCGAGTCTAAACCTATACAATGAATGAACAAAATGTTAACATGGAGTCCGGTGGAACACAAGAAAACACAAATCTTGGAACCAATGAAAACCCCCAACAAAATCAAAATGCCCAAGAAAATGAAAACCCCCAACAAAATTTCAACTAAGACGACTTGAACCATTATGTAAATGAAATGAGAGTGCACACTCGAGAACTAAGAAACATAGGGGAACCATCTCGAGTGTCCCTTGTGTTAAGATTTACTATGCTAAGACAGAGAATATCAGTATTACATTCCATTTCACAACAATAGCATATACAGGATCACTGAAATGACAACAAGCACAGCTTAAACATAAGAGACACAGATTTATCCTGGGAAACCCTCATGGGGTAGAAAACCCAACAAAGATTCGTCAATATAGATGACCAGCAAATACAAAAGATGTAATCCCAAACATGAGCTCCTTCTCCTCCATAGCATATCTCTATCTCACCTATGCACCACTCACAAGTGACTGAATGTGTGTTAAATGAGGAACAAACCTCCTCTATTTATACAGAACTCTGACTTGACTTTTACACTAACTAGGTCGGCCCCAACTTAACCACTTAACATAAAGTTGACTGGGCCGACCCCACTAAGGTGGTCTAATAACTCTTTAACCCACATGACTCATACAGGGCCGACCCCCACTAGGGAAGTCTAATAACCCAAGTTACCACATTATCCACGGAGGAATAAAACATCTCCGAATATACAATAAGGTCTTCATGGAGGAATGAAACATCTCTGGAATAATAAAGTACAAATATAATATTCTTAGAAGTTACAATATATCAACACTCCCCCTAAACGAGAAGAATATTATAATAACATCTGCAGGAGCAAGGAGTCATCAACTACATGATACATGATACATCTATAAATCATTGGAAGCTTTCTTCATACATCATTAGTAACTCAACCAGTTACTGGAACATCTTCAAGATCTTCAATACTGGATCTTTATCTTCTGCAGCACTCGAACAGCTACAGTAACATCATCATCTCAATCAATATCATCGTCATCTGGATCCTCTCAATCAACAGCATCCTCATCTGGATCCTCTTGATCAGTAGCATCGTCATCTGGATCTCTCGATCAACATATGGATCCTCTCGATCAACATCTGGATCCTCTCGATCAACATTTGGATCCTCTCGATCAACAACATCAACATCTGGATCCTCTCAATCAACATTTGGATCCTCTCGATCAACATCTAGATCCTCTCGATCAACAACATCAACATCTGTATCCTCTCGATCAACAGCATCAACATCTGGATCCTCTCGATCAACAACATCAACATAGCAGCATACTCTGCAATGCACATGAACCTATTACGGGATGATCAATCCCTCTCACTTTAGGACATAGGTCCAAGGATGATACAATCCTGATCCACTTACGGAATGATCAATCCCTCTCAATTTAAGACATCTCTCATGTCTATGGACGATGCAATCCAAATCAACTTACAGGATGATCAATCCTTATCACTTTAAGACATCTCACCATGTCTAGGGACGATGCAATCTCGAATCAATTTACAGGATGATTAATCCTTATCACTTTAAGACACCTCACCATGTATAGGGATGATGCAATCCCGATCAACTTACAGGATGATCAATCCTTATCACTTTAAGACATCTCACCATGTCTAGGGACGATGCAATCCCGAATCAATTTACAGGATGATTAATCCTTATCACTTGAAGACACCTCACCATATCTAGGGACGATGCAATCCCAAATCAATTTACAAGATGATTAATCCTTATCACTTTAAGACACCTCACCATGTCTAGGGACGATGCAATCTCGAATCAATTTATAGGATGATTAATCCTTATCACTTTAAGACACCTCACCATGTCTAGGGACGATGCAATCCTGAATCAAATTACAGGATGATTAATCCTTATCACTTTAGGACATGAGTCCAAGGACGATGCAATCCTGATTCACTTACGGGATGATCAATCCCTATCAATTTAGGACATAAGTCCAAGGACGATGCAATCTTGATCCACTTACGGGATGATCAATCCCTATCACTTTAGGACATAATTCCAAGGACGATGCAATCCCAATAGTCCTCTTATACAATTTCTAAGTACCACTTCATCAACCTCATTGTCGGAACAGGTAACCTCATCGTCGACCTCATCGTCAGAATAGGTAACCTCATCATCGATATAAGTATCCTCATCATCGACACAAGTATCCTCATCATCGATACATGTATCCATATCAACACAGGTATCCTCATCATTGACCTTACCATCAATACAGGAAATCCTATCATCGATATAGGTATCCACATCGATACTAGTATCCAAGTATCATCATTGACCATATCACTCCCCCTTTCGAGGAGGGTCCTTCTGAACGACACCAATCTTGTCTCAGAAATACTCAAACTTTACTTGAGATAGAGGTTTGGTCAATATATCAACAACTTGTTCGTTAGTGCTCACATCCTCGAGCTTTATAGCTCCTTTCTGCACCATATCCTATATATAAAAATATCCGATCTCTATGTGCTTTGACTTATCATGGAACACTGGATTTTTTGTCATCTTGATACAACTCTAGTTGTCACACAGGATCACAGTGGGGTCCATCTCTAAGTCAAACAATCCTGATAACAACTTTCAAAGCCATATCGCTTCACAACTAGTAGAGAAAGAAGCTATATATTTCGCTTCGGCTATGCTGAGAGCCACACTAGACTGCTTCTTGCTAAACCATGAGATCATGGCAGATCCCAAACAATAACATCCGCCCGATGTGTTCTTCCTGTCTGATACACTTCCTGCCCAATCAACATCTGTGTATCCATACAATCTGAAGTCATGATCTCCAAGATAACATAGACCAAATTCTATAATACCCTTTAGGTACCTCATCACATGCTTTGCAGCTATTAGCAAAGCATATATCTGGCCTTGTATTCGTCAGATACATCAATGACCCAATAATTTGTCTGTACAGAGTCATATCCACTAACTTTGATGAGTCATCAGCTAACAGCTTCAAGTTGGAATCCATGGGAGTGGCCATGGATTTGAATTCCAACATATCAAATACTTTCCCTGGTTGAGAAAGATTACTTTTGGGCCTTGCTATACTTCCAGTCCTAGGAAGTAATGCATCAATCCGAGATCTTTCATCTCAAATTTTGTAGCTAGCTTCTTCTTGCTTTCCATGATCTGTTTCTCATTCCCTGTCAGAAAGAGATCATCCACATACAGTAATAGTATGACAGGTTCATCATCCATAAACTTAAGATAAAGGTTAGGATCAGCTTTACTTTTGGTAAAGCCCTACTTTTGGTAAAGCCCAAGCTTGTCAAGAAGCTATCAATTCTCCCTCTGTGACTAAAATTCATTCACACTCTGTATTGAGTGATCTTCTGCATATCTATACATGTCATCTCTCGTCATATGGGTCTACTGATATGAGCCTCAAGATCATTCGAACTCTGTGGTGAGTTCCTTCTTGCATCCATCTAAGAGAATAATGTCATCTGTATATAGACACCATCTTCAACCTTGTAGCAAAGGTTGAAATCCGCATCACCCATGGTGATCATTAAGCTCATCAAATGACTATTGATCCTAGGTACCCATACAGAGCTTTCTTCAATTTAATTCTGGGATTTTTCTCTATTCGTACTTCTTCTTCAATTACACCATTAATAGAATGGTATTATCTATCCACTTGGAGCAAACATCTCGTCATGATCCTCTTCCTCTTTCTAAGAGAATCTTCTAGCCACGAACCTTCTATAGTATGTTTGATTTGTAAGTCTTCTTGTTGAGCATCCATCACTTGTTCGGTGTTAATTATTCTTCATGATCTTTCCTACAAATCAAAGTTAATTACATGATTAGTAATACTTCATAATCATCAAATCATGTTGTCATTTCAATGATAACCTATTATGCATATAGATACATAGTTATGCAACTATCTTGACCAATATTTTGGCACAACACTTTTCCATATCCTGTATGCATACAGTGGCTATCTAGATGCCTTGCATCTCTACCAGAACATACTGTCAAGAGCATGCACAACTCTCGGCATGTCAGCAAAGAGGTTTCATTCTAGATAAACAACAATGGAATGTTTGTCCAACTTATCCATCATATGCATATTAGTAGTATACTGTTCAATGCTATATGAATGCTTACACTATGCATGATATGTTCTAGGATTACAAATATGCATACAACTATTACAAGCAACATCATTTAATATTTCAAAGATTCAAATAACAATTCAAATACTTATCTTTTATGCTTGTGTGGTTGCCTCCCGCTTGATCTCTATATGTCTTTGAACTTCTATTCATTCTGTACCACTATGCATGCTTAAGTGTGCACTAGTGTCATCCTCATGATCTCATACATAAACATACATTCATTAGTATAATCTCAATACTATCAAAACATTATGTATGGTCATGATCATTTCATACACAGGTATTCTTACCTAAGATCCTAACACAAGGTAGGATTATAACTTGATATAGGAAAACATACCTGGATTATCATGCTTGGTTATGTCTTAACATACCCAAACAATATCTTCTTTGTTCTCTTCAATGATTTAGATAACTTGTGCTAGAACTTACATATCTCATAACTTAAGCATAGTAGAACAAAGTCATACATACCTCGTAAGTAAAGCTTCTATGTGGTCTAAGACTATGGATGAATCTTTGTATATATCTTATCATGATCATAGAACTAGATTTGTCTTTCTTGATGTACCTGTATCTTGTTAGCAGACAACATCATCCTCATACAACACCACAAGTGCATTAGTACAATCATAAGTGTCATAACCCTAATCAATGAATGTCTTCTATCATTCACATGCATTCATTATCAAACAATCATAATTGTACTAACCTTAATAACATGAAGACAAACATATTATGAACTTAATCAAGAATCATATTTTCAAAACATACCTGTATTTCCTCAAGTCATACTTGTCAGGATTGCTTGTAGTCTTCTTATGTAAGGCCTTAGCCTCATCTCCCTCTGGAATTGGAACTTCTTCACTTATGAAGGTGTCCAATTCATTCTCTTCTGGATTAACCCAATCGATTTTGATTTGCTGAAACTGGATCTGGAGCTGGATTAGGGTTTGTCAGAGAAACCCTAAAAATTCAAACTTTGAATTTCAAACTTCTGAAAGAATGGAAAGATGCACCTTGCTAAGCTGATCAAGCTGGCATACTTCAATTTTGAAATCTCCAAAATTTGACCCCTCAAAATTGCCTTTGAAACTTCCAGATCTTCTAGACAAGATCCCAAACTAAGGTTTGATAAGCCCGGTCTTCTGCCCAACCAAAAGGTTTGATATTGTGCTCTAAAATTCAATTTTTCTGAGGAGCTTCCAACTGTGGTCTTAGATTCCAAAAATTCCAACTTTTGCATAAACCCTAATTTTCCACCTTTCCGATCAAAATTCCGAACTGGGGTTTGATCAATCCTGACCTTTTTCCCAACCAAAAAATTCGATCTTGGTCTAGAAATTTTGATTTTGATGAGGAGCATCCAGCCGTGGTCTTAGATTCCAAAAATTCCAACTTTCTCTGAAACCCTAATTTCCTGCAGCAGTGATAAGCCAAAAAAGAGAATGCTCAAAATCCAATTCTATTTCACATAAATATGTGCCTTAATGTTTATGGTGTAACTCTAAGATTTCAAATCTCCAAGGTCTAAACCTTCGGCCTATGGTAGCCTGACCTGTTATATTTCCAACCTCATAGATCTGACCTCAAATGGATTCTCTGAGAAAGAGTTATTCCAAGTGTCGCAATGTGACATGTTTAAGGGATGAAACAAGAGAGCAAACTTGTATGTAGTGACAAGTGTCACTGTTTCAACTTCAGCCTCTGAAAAGCATACCTGTGAAACTACAGTCCATTCCCTACCTGTCACATTTTACGAAATTTCATTTGGAGCTTCCTATCCCAATATATGACATTTTTTCCTAGGTCACCTGTTTATGACTGAGATCCGGAAGAGGCCAAAACCCTAACTTGTACTAATCATATCTCACAAAGTACAACAAATCATAGGTTGTACTTTGGACACAAGGTACAAGGGGATGTTATCTACGACCTGTAAATGTTTTAGATCCTGAACATTCGCCAAAATGGATTTATAGTGAAACTTCCACGATGACTGGTTTTTGCTATATAAAACCCTAACTTTCAAATTGTTGCAAGTGAGACAAGTGTCGTAAGTGCCATGCATTTCCTTCCTTCAGGATAGCTCTAATACCATGTTAAGATTTACTATGCTAAGACAGAGAATATTCATATTGCATTCCATTTCACAACAATAGCATATACAGGATCACTGAAATGACAACAAGCACAACATAAACATAAGAGACACATATTTATCCTGGAAAACCCTCATGGGGTAGAAAACCCACCAAATCTTACTCAATATAGATGACCAACAAAGACAAAAGATGTAATCTCAAACATGAGCTCCTTCTCCTCCATAGCAGATCTCTCTCTCACCTATGCACCACTCACAAGTGAGTGAATGTGTGTTAAATGAGGAACACACCTCCTCTATTTATACACAACTCTGACTTGAATTTTACACTAACTAGGTTGGCCCCAACTTAACCACTTAACATAAAGTTGACTGGGCCGACCCCACTAAGGTGGTCTAATAACCCTTTAACCCACATGACTCATATAGGGCCGACCCCCACTAGGGAAGTCTAATAACCCAAGTTACCACATTATCCACGGAGGAATAAAACATCTCCGGATATACAATAAGGTCTTGATCATGGAGGAATGAAACATCTCCGGAATAATAAAGTACAAATATAATATTCTTAGAAGTTACAATATCTCAACACCTTGCCACCTCAATTGAGAGATCAATTGACACCCTCATCCATGCACATCGCGAATTGACTAACATGACTGAATATAGAGCTAAGATGCGGGAGTATTATTCCACAGGCATTTCCAATGAGAAAATAAAAGAATTGAATATTACAAAGGCCCAATTATACAGTATGTTCACTGATCCAAGAACACAACAACCACTGGACAGTAGAAATCCACATGTCTGCATGGATTGGTGTCATTTCCAACCATGGAGGGACAATTGAATGCATATGTGGTTCATGGTTTACGATAAAACTCCCTACAATAATAGGGAGGTTCCACAGTACTTCCTTCAGCAACTGTGGGATGATTTTGCGCTCGGTTTACACGTCAAATTTTTTGACATAACCGAGTTCTAGGGTGTTGGGCGTGGTTCTTCCCAAGATCGACCTGCTGCCAGGAGGAACCCATTGAGAGGGTCACCAGCTCCTAGGCACGGGCCCAACCCCTCTCCCCAGCCACCTCAGTTACCCCACAAACTTGATCAGATCGAGGGGGGCGATGAGAAGTGTTTCACGTGGACTCCTTAGACACACCACCTCTATATGAGAGGCTACAATGGAGAGAAAGGTTGACCCTGATAGAGACTCAGGTGCAAGGTCTTCACGACAGAGTCAGGATAGACCTGTGACTGGTGGTAGCCATGTTGGGCCTTCTAGTTCGATGGGGACAATGCCACATCTTTGTCCCCATTGCGAGCACACTTTCCATGGCCAGATCAAGGGCTGCTATATGGAGCAGGTTAGCACTTTTTTTAATGTGTTTTGAATCATCACTTGATAAAGTATTTGTGTTTGAATTAAAATATTGTTTCAATGTACAATTATTTAGAGTTGAGACGCCATCATGGGAAAACGTAGGATCTCCCAACCTGGACGTAGCAATGGCAGTTGCAACTAAAATTGTGACACCTCACACGGAGGTATTTTCAGTACCTCACACAATATTTTTATTACTTATGTCATCAAATAACTCAATCCCGTCACCTGGATTTCTCACAATTATGTCATCAAATAACTCAATCCCGTCACTGGATTTTTGGGTTATAAAAACCGGGTTTTCCAATGGATTTCGGGGTATCTAATACTCTCAATTTTGCCCCAAGGTTCATATCTATGGATCCCCCATTGGATTTCACTGTCAAATACCAATTCTGGGCGTTTATGGCACTTCAAAACGTGGGTTCTTGCAAAGTTGCGATTTCTGTTTTTTCTCATTGCTGGGCATTTGTAATGGATGAAAATTCATGCTGGGATGTTCAACCATGGAATGGGAATCAAGAAGAACCAAATCCCATGAGGTAGAGTGACTTATGGTACAAGAAAAATAGAGCCCATACCTTTCATATGAATTTATGTGCTGCTCATGCTCCATTGAAGCCATGGACTGATTTCTCAACAACTTTCTTACAACTGAATTAAATGTCAGCAAGGTAGGTCAAATGGGTTCTCAATATGACATTTGTAAGCCTATGGTTCAATCCCACAACCCCCTCACCACTCCCTAGTGGATACACATGGCCCCTTCTCATTAATTGCTTCCATAGCCAGTTATGGTATTTTATTGCATGATATTTATTTACATCATTTTTACAATGTCCCATGGCTAAATAGCACAAGTAACATAATATCTAATACTTTCCTTTTAAATAAAATTCAAGCATCCACTAGCAGGGCCTTGGCCTTGAGATCCACGCTAGGAAAACATACATCACATGTATACAATATTTACATTAAAAGCTAATATATCCTAAGGGTCAAAATGGGGTATTACATCAACAACATCATCTGGATCTCTCTATCAACAACATCATATGGATCTCTCTATCAACAACATCATCATCTGGATTTCTCGATTAACAACATCATCTGGATATCTCGATCAACAACATCATCATCTGGATCTCTCGATCAACAACATCATCTGGATCTCTTGATCAACAGCATCATCATCTGGATCTCTCAATCAACAACATCATCATCTGGATCTCTCAATCAACATCATCATTAAACTCATCAAATGACTATCAATCCTAGGTACCTGTACAGAGCTTTCTTCAATTGAATCCTGGGAGTTTTCTCAATTTGCACTTCTTGTTCAATTACACCATTAAGAGAATGATCTTATCTAGCCACTTGGAGCAAACATCTCATCATGATCATCTTCCTCTTGCTAAGAGAATCTTCTAGCCATGACCCTTCTATAGTATGTTTGATTTGTAAGTCTTCTTGTTGAACATCCATCACTTGTTCGGTGTTCATCATTCTTCATGATCTTTCCTACAAATCAAAGTTAATTACATGATTAGTAATACTTCATAATCATCAAATCATGTTGACATGATAACCTATTATGCATACCGATATGATTCACATAGTTATGCAACTATCTTGACCAATATTTTGGCACAACACTTTTCCATATCCTGTATGCATACAGTGGCTATCTAGATGCCTTCCATCTCTACCAGAACATACTATCAAGAGCATGCACAACTCTCAGCATGTCAGCAAAGAGGTTTCATTCTAGAAAAGCAACAATGGAATGTTTGTCCAACTTACCCATCATATGCATATTAGTAGTATATTGTTCAATGTTATATGAATGCTTATACTATGCATGATATATTCTAGAAATACAAATATGCATACAACTATCATTGACTATTCAAAGATTCAAGAAGTAATTCAAATAACAACTCAAATACTTATCTTTTATGTTTGTGTGGTTGCCTCCCGCTTGATCTCTATCTTCCCTTTATGATAGCATCATGATTATATGTCTTTGAGCTTCTATCCATCCTGGACCACTATGCATGCTTAATTGTGCAATAGTGTTATCCTCATGATCTCATACATAATCATACATTCATTAGTATAATCTCAAAACTATCAAAACATTATGATTCTAAATAATCTTAAGTATGTATGGTCATGATCATTTCATACACAGGCATACTTACCCAAAGATCCTAACACAAAGTAGGATTGTAACTTGATATAGGAAAACATACCTGGATTATCATGCTTGGTTATGTCTAACATACCCAAACAATATCTTCTTTGTTCTCTTCAATGATTTAGAGTAGCATCGAATATTGATGGGTTACACTAGATTTCTCAGCATTTTGTGACAAGCCCAAATGTCAAAAGAAAACGCTATCGGGCACACAAAAAATAATAATTTATATAACATCTCAAACACCTTCCTTCCTGAGACTAAATCAGGAGACAGTGGGAATGCTACCTTGGTATTTATAGCCTTGCTCTAAATCCTTTAGATCTTTTTTTTCCTAATTCATAAAACTACTATTTAGGATTAGTGATGTAGTACCCAGGGGTCTGCAATCAAAGTCATATAGCTTAAGCATTCATAGAGCATGGCAAATTAATCAATGACAAATGCCCCGGGCCTTATTAACTGCAAAGTCTATTAAATCAATGAGCAATGCTCCCAGCCTTAATAAGTTGACTATGGGATGGAGCATGGAGATCGAAACAACTTTAGTGAAAACTGAAGCAGGTAGCTTTCCAAACCCAATCTCCTCTGCAAACACTTTGAACACTGCAACGAACAAAACAAAGAAAACACAATTACGATGTCTAAATCCTTGTGCAGAAATATGACATTAGTTTCTATAACCAACAAAACTGCCTTTCCTGGCCCTTTTGCAAATCTCAGACGACGAATTTTGTGGCATGCATATTTTACTGTATAAGACATATTTTACTATATAAGACATGCATATTTTACTGTAATCAAGATTTTTTCTCCTGCCTGGTTTCAAAGTTTCATTATAAGTTAGTCTTTACTTCGCCAGTGATGTATACAAATAGATACATCATATTATCATGGCTATGAAAATATGTAAACAGAAATAGATAGAAATCGATCGATAAATAATATCAACTAATAAATTCTTGGAGCTTCCAACATTGGCTCATTGGTACGGAGACAAATGCTCGAAAAGCACAAGATACTTGAAACCAAATAGAGGACACTACTACCCAGATGAGTTGAAAAAAGCGAAGAAAAAAACCTGAAACTAGATTACATTAATGGTAATCGGTTTTCATGGTAATTTTCTAATAACACAATCTAGTGGTTAAAGTGAAAGGGATGAATATTGAGATCTTGATCAAGGAAATACTCATCGTCCATATTTATCTAACAGCTGATCAATAAAGAGCTTATCTTGTCACAAGCATCACAATTTTTTCTAATATTGGGATATCAACATGGGTCCTTGTTAATCCTGGGCTAAGAGGAGACTTGTTAGCTCTCTTCTCACTGTAATTTCTGCCACAGGAGAGTTTGTGGGTACTTCTTATTAAACCAACAACCCATTACATATCCCCACCGTCCTTCGTCCCACCCAAAAGAGTAACAACTTAGATTGGAATGAGTTCTTTGCATATTTTGACGGGGCAAGTTTGCTAGACTCGGGCTGCATAATACAGTTGGTTCACTAGGGATTATGCCTCCCATACAGTAGAATAAGCACCATACATTTCAAGTCACATTAGCTACCTGTAAGACTAAAAAAGAGAAATTGTAGTCAGAAAAGCACAACAACATCGCATAAACATATGCCCAATTAATGAAAGTGAACAAGTCTTTTCCCATCCACAAAAACAGAGCAATTATTAAGGTTATACCATGGCTTCCTTATGCCACATCAATTATTGGAAATATATCTTCATAACTTCTCACATACGCAACTATAATCCAAATGAGCAGTGCCTATTTTTATGTAATTTTCAGATAAAAAAGATGGAAAATACAGTTCAACTGAGCATATTTTGGACAAGCAACCACTGAACTATTGATTGCTTTTGATATGTGCAAGGCTTCATAACACTCAAACTTTAATGTTGTAGACTTCAAAGATGCATTCCATTCCTTGGTGTTCTGTTTGCAGCCATCGATGTAGAGTTGGGTCAATGCTCCCTGTTATGTTTTGATTAACTAGAAATAGGACGACACTTTCAATTTATTCATTTTTGTACATGCACAAAAGTGCAACATTATTTATGAGTTGGTGAGTGTGTTCAACCCTGGGATTAAGCGTATGAAAGTACAGAAGTAAAGTGCATTTTTTTTTTAAATGTGTGCAGTTGAAATCGATATATTTATGTATTTTATTGATAAGAAAATACCCAGGGTTCACTCAGGATGCTGAAACCCAAAATGCCCATACCGGCCACGAGATCCAGTGTTGTACAGTAGAAAAATCCATCGCAGAAAACTATCCCCTGTGATAGACCAAACTTTTCCAAATTCTCGGGCATGTATCCGGCAACCCTCCATGATTTTTCATAAGAGTCGTAGATTTCCACTATCTGTGCATCACTCCCATGGGCCAAGCCCATAGCCACCACTTTGTAGGTCTCTTGAGTACCCACTTTCCAAGCCACAATGCCTTTGGTGAAAATGTTTTCTATGGATGACATGGAGGGAAGTTCTACGAAAGCTTGTGTGAGAGGATTGCAGACAGTATATTTACCATGTGGCATATCTACCAAGAACAGGCCTTGGGCCGATCCAGAGCACTTCACCTTTCCATCTCCCTGTGGAAGGAAGGAAAAGGAGATGCAGATCTTCCATGTCTGTGTGAAGAAACAATATGCAGAACAATCCATCGAACAACCCATTTGGAAATTGACTTTGCATAGAATGAGCCATGGGTTCTTGTTTGGAGGCGCCTCTCCCCATCTACTAGTTATGAATTTAGTGGATGATAAGAGGGCATTCCAGTCCTTGCAAACGCTACGAGATCTGCACAGGCATTCAAGTTGTAGCGACGCCAATATCTCGTCTCTGGTATCCTCCGGCAATTCATACCATCCTGTTGCCCAGGCTGAGCACTCTTCCACCTTCGCCATTTTCACCTCCTAAACACCACCTGCACAGAGCTCTCCTTCCTCCTCTTTCCACAAAACCATCGACATTATTTAGAGATGGCAAACATTAACCACTACGGAGGAAAGCAACCTATTTTTAGTATCTTTTATTTAAGTATCTATATGCCATTTTAAGGATTTTCAAGGGTTTGGGTCACTTTCAGAACCCTCAAAATTCATTTCATGGGAGGCGAAGAAGCTTTAAAAAAAAAGTTCATTGTTATTCATTAATTGAATCAAAGAAACTTACAGTAATACCTATTGCAAGAATATAGATCTTGTATAGAGACTTTCTTTGTGAAATACTTGTCGCTATTCAACTACAGTCCACTAATAACATTGTTGCTGATTGACTCATAAAGTCTAATAAAAAACATATCCCTATGGGATAACCTGTAGTATACGATCAGCCATCTCTATGAAACTACAAACTCCAACAGAATTATGTTTTTGAAGACTAAGTTATTGTCCATAAAAATGGCTGCAAATGAGAATATCACCAATTATGTTTCCCGGATTAAGGATTATGTGATCAGTTAAGTGCAATTGGTGATACTGTTTCAAATACTGACATGGTAACTATTACACTAAAAGGTTTAATTAGAGATTATCATGTCTTTATTTCAAGTCTAGGAGGTAGAGCAACGCCACCTACATTCAATCAATTAACAGGGATTCTTCTACAAGAAGAAGAAAGGATGAAAGTGTTTGAGATGGACTCTCAATCTTCAGAAGTTGCATTAATGGAAAAAGGGAAACAACCATACAAGGGAAAGACATGGGATAGAAACAGAACATGCAAGTTTCATCCAAGAAACAGAGGTATGACTCACTCAAAATTTGATTCACATGATAAGAAAAATGATGGTTGTTTTTATTGTGGGAAACCTGGTCATCATGCTAAAGACTGCTATAAAAGGAAAGCGAATGAATCCAAACAGAAGTTTAGAAAACATAATGGAAATTATGTGACAGCTGAAACATCCACCAATGAAGGTTTCAAGAATTTAAAGTTGTTTATTTCAGAAGTTGCATTGTCTGCAGAAACTGATGATGAAAATGCATGGTTCATAGATTCAGGTGCCTCAACCCATATGTCTTGTGTCAAAGAGTGGTTTGATGAATATCATGAGAGAACAGATGAGACACACATATATTTAGGAGATAATAGATCTCATAAGATTCAAGGTTATGGAGTAATATGTGTGAGATTACCTAATGGCCAAAAGAAACAGATTCATGAGGTGTTGTAAATTCCAGGCATCAAAAAGAACTTGATTTCTATTTCCACAATAATTGATCAAAATATGAATGTAGAATTTATGTAGTCTCACTGTCTTGTGAAGGATATTCAGAATCATTATAATGTCATAGCCATAGGGACAAGAATTGGAGGACTGTATAAACTTGATGTCACAAAGCCCACTCATCAAGCATTGACATCTACTACAATGACAACTGAAGAACTATGGAATCGCAGGTATGGGCATCTTAATCAAAATGACTTAGTGCTACTTCAGAAGAAATTTATGGTTGAAGGGATTCCTGTTTTGAAACATGAGCATATAGAATGTGAAGCTTATGCACTAGGAAAGCAACATAGGGAAGAATTTCTAGTGCATAAAGAGAAGAAACCGAGAGAATTACTTGAATTAATACATACTGATGTCTGTGGTCCCATGCAAACCTTATCACTTGGTGGTACGAGGTACTTTCTCATATTTGTTGATGACTAATCAAGATTTACTTGGATTTATTTTATAAGGAAAAAGAGTGATGTATTTGAATATTTTAAAGAATTCAAAACTATGGTGGAAAAGTAGACATGTAAATGCATCAAGATACTTAGATCTGATCAAGGTGGAGAATATACCTCAGGATCTTTTGAAAGCTACTGCAAGAACAATGTGATCATTCAGTAATTCACAGTGCCTTCTACCCCATAGCAAAATGGTGTAGTTGAAAGGAAGAACAGGACATTAGTGGAATGTGCTCACACCATGTTAAAAGATAAAAATATCTCTAATGGTTTTTGGGAAGAAGCCATTAACACTGCTATTTATTTAAAGAATAGAAGTCCAACCAAGATTCTAGATTCAAAAATGCCTTTTGAAGTTCTTTATGGCTATAAACCTGAAGTTGGTCTTTTAAAAGTATTTGGTTCAAAGGCATTTGCTCATATTCCCAAAGATGAGAGTAGAAAACTGGATGCAAAATCTGTTAAGTGTACTTTTCTTGGTTAGTATGATGATCATAAGGCATACAAACTGTTTGATCTTAATTAACATAAGCTCATTGCAAGCAAAGATGTGTTTTTTCATGAGTCTACAGATGAAGAAGTAAGTAAGTATGATGTCTGGCATACTCCTTATGAAAATGATGTTCAAGTGAAAATTGATATAGATAATGAACGGGAATAGGTACAACAACAAGGTGAAAGCAGCGTAGATACTCCAACAACTCCTACGCCTCATAAAAGAAGAGATGAAAGTGCAGAAAGTGGTGGACCATTGAGAAAGTCAACAAGAACAATTCAAATACCCTCCGGGTATAAAGACTATGCTTTGATGACACAAGTAATCAATGTTGTAGAACCTACTTCTTATGAACAAGCCAAAAATCATAAGGTCTGGAATAATGCAATGATTGAAGAATATGAATCAATAATGAAGAATGACACTTGGGAATTAACTGAACTGCTTGAAAACAAAGTTCCCATAGGATGTAAATGGCTGTATAAAACCAAATTTAATGCAGATGGAAGTGTTGACAAATATAAAGCCAGATTAGTTGAAAAAGGGTATTCACGAAAGGAAGGAATTGATTATGAAGACACTTTTGCACTTGTAGCTAAGTTAAATACAATTAGAGTCATGATTGCATTAGCTACAAAATACAATTGGAAAGTTCATCAATTAGATGTTAAATCTGCATTTCTGAATGGTGATTTAAAAGAAGAAGTTTATTTGGTTCATCCTGAAGGATTTATAAAGAAAGGGGAAGAAGATCTTGTCTGTAAACTCAAGAAAGCTTTATATGGTTTGAAACAAGCACCTAGATCTTGGTATATTAAGATTGATTCGTTCTTTGCCTATAAATGTTTTGTGAAAAGCAAAAATGAACCTAATCTGTATGTTAAAAAGGATGAAAATGGAAAATTTGCTTTGATATCCTTATATGTTGATGATTTGATTATCACTGGTAGTGCTACTCATTTGATTGAAGATATTAAGATTCAGTTAGCACAGAAATTTGAATTGAAGGACCTTGGTGAAATACTTTATTGTTTAGGTCTGGAAATATGGAGAGAAGGTAGTAAAACAATTGTCACTCAAAGCAAATACTCAAGGGAGATTCTAGAAAGATTCAATATAAGTGATAGCAAGGCAGTATCAACACCTTTAGAACAGAATGTTAAGTTATCTAGTCTTGATGAAACTAAAGAGGAAAATGGTGTTCTGTATCGCCAGTTGGTGGGAGGTTTAAATTATCTTACCACTACCAGACCAGACATAGCATATTCTGCCAGCATTCTGAGTCAGTTCATGGCTAAACCACTAGAAAGCCACTGGATAGATGCAAAGAAAGTCCTTCGATATCTAAAAGGAACTGTTAATTTTGGTATTATGTATACTGATAATTGTGATGATGAGTTGACAGGTTACTCTGATTTAGATTGGGATGGAAATCCTGATGACAGGAAATCAACCTCAGGATATGCATTCAACACAGGAACAGGATGTCGATACCCAATATTTCCAAAAAAATTTAATTTTTTTTTAAATAGCATATAATCTTATTAAATGCTGTCATTAGCTGTTTGATTAGTTTATGCTATCCGGATTGTAAGTGAATGATCTTTTATTATACTTAAATTTAAAGATGAGTTTTCTTGTCAGTTACTGATTTTTTTTTTCTGTTTGCAACCACAAGGGAGAATTGTCATAACAGACTGGGCTTACTTAGCTTCCGAGCTAATGCAGCAGATTTTCTTTCTCTTACAGATATACAAGTAATGTTCGGGTCGCTGCAAACAAATCTTTAAAGTATTATAAAACAATTTGATGTACCAAATCATTCAGTAAAAGTATAAGCATGCTAGCCTAGTCTATCAAGTGTTTAAAGGTAGAATTCTTCCTATGATCTCCTCAAGATCTTACTGATAGAAAGTTGGAAATTTACTAGAAAATGTGATAGCTATTTTCCTTGATAATAAATGACTTAAGTATCCCTATGGAGTATTGGTCCCTTGAGGATATTACTGTGATGCAATAATAATTCTTATCTAGCACTGTAGAATGTAACTGAGTTACCATATTCAGACCCCTTTATTTTTTTACTCATCCATTGTTACTGTATCATGCCAAGTTTAAATTTGAAATATATTTTCGATTTACAGCTTCAATTATAAAGGAACGGGAGTTAATAATATCAAAAGTATATACTTTGCTTATCTCCAGAAATTACAAGTAATCTGAGACTATTAAGAGATTGTTATTATATTGGAAATACAAGTAACAAGAACTAGGGTAACCTTAATCCAAATTTGTGAGTTATATAGCTTGAATTCTACGAGTTCAAGTTACATAAAGCAATAACGACAAGTCCTTTACCCTCTGTGCAAAGCTATAGCAATTAGCATTACAGTAGCAAAATTGTAAACAACTAAACCCAATATCATTACATTATCTTATAGACTTAAAAGAAATGATCTATGCCTTGTCACATGAGAATAGGGTGAATGGCAATATAGTGATAGGTTTTACAAACAACATATAACTTACTTGATACCTACATCCTTATAATTTTTATAATAATTATCAAATTCTCTATGTCTAAAATAGACGTCACGACTTAATCTTGAACGCTATTGACAAAGCATGGTTTTATTGAATATAGGGCAAAGTGTTAAATTTTTTTCTTACTATGCAAAGTTCCAAAGCATTGTTCTAACATGAAAAGTGTGCAGGGAAACTATGGTATTGCGACTATAATTGATATTCATACTATGATTTTGTTTGGAAAACAAATGATGGGAAACTCGTTGTAGGACTTTAGCACGTCGACCCACTGCATGAAAATATTAAAATGCTACGTGGTCACTCCGGAGCCACGCGTTGGTGATATAAAATGGTTGACTTAACCCTAGCTTGCCATTTCTCCCTCGCCTTCGGGCTCGGTCGCTTTGTGAACCCTCCTAGTCCAAGCTTTGTTGATACACTGTTGGTAGCAGCTTCTATGTTGTTCCAGTTTCTTCGTGCTTGTCTACTGCATCTTGTGGAAGTCATTATACTTTGTTGTTGGCGGCCATAAGGTTGTTGAAAACCTAGGGTTTTTCCCTTTGCTACCATTACTGACCCTGTCACGGTGTGAGTGTATCTTTTGACTTGGTTCTATCAAAGCTCCCATTGTGGAAGATACCCGTTGCTTCTGCCAGCTCGTTCTTTTCGCTGACAAGGGAGGGGTTTACACTTACTCTGCTCGTGGTTATCAGGCTATTTACTGTGTTTGAACTTCTTGCAATTCACCGGTAAGCTACAGGATTACTCCTTCGTTTTTTCTAGTTAAAAGAAATAGTTTAACCAAAGAAAAGATTAAAGTTTTTAACTGATACTATTCTTTCGTTGCAAGCCCTGGCTCCACTTAAGGCGTGGATGGCACAAGCTTCGGCAGTTGGTTGTTTTACCTCGTAAGCCTGGTTTTTACCATGGCGTTTCCTCCTTGCTGGTTTGTTAGGACGGTTAAGGTTTGAGTGAAGTGACTCTGTGATTCCTCAGCTCTGTTCAGTCTTTGAACTGTATGTTAAAATGTATTTTTACAGGTTTAACCCTGTGTTGCATAAGATGTTATGGCTTCGGTCTATATTGTAATTATTTGTTTTTCTTTTGGTATTTAGGGTTTTCTGCAGAAGAATTATTGTGTAAATGAATAGGAGAACATTGACTGTAACCTGCCTGTAGATGAGATTACGGTCCCGAAATATTGTTCCTTTACTGTACTCTTAATTTTGTTTAGGGTTTTTACCCATAGTTTGGTAATATGACTTATTAAAAAGCTCTCCTGTGCGTTCATTTTTAAATTCTATTTAAGATGTGGCCATAGGTGAAACCATTGTTTTAACTCTTAGTATTTATTTTACTTGTAAAATCTGCAATGATAGGGTTCATCCCGAATTTTACAGTTGATAATATGTTTGGTTGCTTATTCTGTCATTACGTTTATAACTATGTTAGTAAATGAGAGTTAAATGAATGATCATAACCTTATTGGTTCAGCTCGATGATTGAGCTAGATACTGTTCTGTTATTTCTTTTGTTTTTAAAGTAATAACTAGATTATTTAACTATTATAATTAAATTTCTGATAGGGTTATGTACCTTAATTTATTTGCAATGTAATAACTTGTTAAATTTTGATTAGGGTTTATATCCTTATATAATTATCCTAACTGTGACTACCATTCTCCTGCATTGTTCTTGATAATGATATCAATACTGTAGTTTAACTTGTTGTATTTTACTACTGCCTTCTAAGATTGTTTATTTAACTTGTAATACGCAGAGTATAAATATTTGGTACATAATTCTTATTCATTTTTTTGTCATGTATAAATAAACTAGGTTTATAATTGCAATAACAAATTATTACTTAAAGTAATACTATTATATTGAATGCATTATAGATACATTTTTAGCAATGCAATAATGATATTACTTCTTACTAGGGATACAGAAAATAACACAGTAACTCTTAACAGTTTTAACTACTGATATTCTAAGATACTCAATTTACTAAACTAACAAGCTCCTCAGACATATTAAATAAACATAACAGATGTCCATTCATACTCGATAAACGTAAAGAAGTAAGTGGCAGAACCTGCTTAAGCTGTGGACAACAACAGCAATGGGAGGCCGTTCCTCCCTACCAATTCATGGAGATTGCTCAAACAACAACTTCTCAGGACCCCCGAGCTTGCTCTGATCTCCCTGGCTGGAACTAGGTGCAGCAAAGTCAATTCTCTCAGCCCAAACAACTGTAATGGAACCAAGTTACTGCAGCAATCCTCCTAAAACAACTTCCTTACTGTATTTCCCTCTTCCTCAATGGATTTCCTGAATAACATTCACCTGAATGAATTCTCCTTGGAAATTATTCGAGCCCCCCGCTCTGTTCATTGAGTTCTTTTTAAAAGATTGCCTAGGTCTTTGTTGGGTTAACTGTCATTAATGAGCCACCTGCTCTGATTCCACTTTCTTGGGGAATCATGACCCCAAATATAGGGAAGTTGCCACCTGCAAATTAGGAAGTGTTTGAGGATGCTGCCACTTGTCTTTTGCCTTTCCACCTAGTTCCATCCACCAGTTTGACCAGTAACCTCTTTTTAACAACTCTCCCATGCTGTTGTCTCCACAATTTATTTATTAATAATAAAATATTCTGAATTACACTCCATTTCTATCCCTACTTAGTATTAAATTTAACATAATGTCTCAGGAATATAATAAAATAATTACATAATTTTTACAAAATTGGGGTATGTGACAAGTTGTATCATGGAGTAGTAAGAAACAACCAACTGTTTCTTTATCATCAACAGAAGCTGAATACAAAGCTCTATGCAATGCTACTTGTGAAGCTGTTTGGTTAAGGATAATTCTTAAAGACATTGGCAACAAGCAAATCAAGCCAACTGTTCTCAAATGTGACAATCAAAGCTCTATTAAATTGGCATACGATCCAATTTATCATGTCAGAACCAAGCATATTGAAATTCAACATCATTTTGTAAGAGAAAAGATACAAGAGAAGGAAATTGACTTGACCTACTGTAATACCACTGAGAATGTGGTTGACATATTTACCAAGCCTCTTGGAAAGATGAGTTTCGAAGAATGTAGGAAACAGTTAGGTGTGGTAGAGAATCCATTTCTCCATTAACGGGGAGTGTTGGAATAATAATGTCGAATTACTATATTTAGTATATTGTTAGATTGATAGGATACGTGTTGATTGAGATCCATTGAGATCCTCCTTTCTAGGAGTTTGATAAATGCTCATAGAGCTTATATAATGTAACCTTATTTTCATAATTGATATAGATGTAGTGTTCTGTTCTGCATTTGAATTGTTATTTATTTGTGCATACTTCACGCACAGAATACTAATCGTTTTGTCGATGAAAACATCTCCATCGAACATATCCACTAGAGACACACTGATTTAGAATCCATTTCGGCCTTCCATATGTTGTCTTTTCTAATGAAGATTATGTAAACAGCTCGTGATTGAGCCCAACTTGTTAGAAAAAAATATTTGGGTATGACAAAAACCATGGCTCATGTATGGGTGTGAGTTTTTTCCGAAGTCACATGCAAACTCATACTGAAACATGGAAACTCTGATCCAGATGGATATCGGTGGCCACCCACCTATTCCATTGGCTCAAAACAGTTTCCCATTTTGGCAACTTTCTAGTAATTTTTCTACGGTTGTTCAGGTGCTAAAATTCTGGGGCCGTTTTGAGGCCCTAAACGAAATTTTTAAGATAATAAAAAAAAAAACCTAAATTGTGATTGAAAGATAATAAAAAAAAAACCTAAATTGTGATTGAAAGATAATCAGAAAAAAAAAAAAAAAAATACCTAAATTGTGATTGAAAGATAATCAACAAAAATACCTAAATTGTAATTGAAAGATAATCAAAACAAAAAAAATCAACAAAAAGATGGAACCTCTGTCAATGTTCATGCATGATTGTTAAGATCATGCATGAGTATTAAGAATATATTTTTTATTTTTGTTAATTTATTTAATTTTTATTTCAATGGTATAGGACCAATCATTTTGATAAAAAATCTTCCAAAAATTAAAATAAATAAATAAAACAAACTTTAGTTACCACTTTAAACATTTTAAAATATTAAATATATTTATTTCGATTTATTAAGACAATTCATGCTTGGATGCAAATGTTTAAAATATTAAATATACTTATTTCGATTTATTAAGACAATTCATGCTTGGATGCATTGACTTGCTAAGTGCAAAAACAAATCAAAATTTGAAATATATAAAATAATTCACATACAAAACGTGTTTTTCCATATAAAGTTTAGAAAGCTAAAGCCATTGGCCATTACAATCGGAATATGTCTCGTTTTACGCAATGGAAGTTTAATGATATTATCCCTATCGGGTAGGTTTGTTTAGCATTCTTAGTTAACTTACATGTGAAAAAAAATGGAATAACTCTCTACACTTGTTATCCATTGACTGGTTATTATGTTTGTTTAGCATTCATTGAAATTTAACCATGTTGTGAAAAAAATATGGAATAACTCTTTACACCTTTTATCCATCGACTGGTTGGAATTATTTTTTATTATTTTTTTCATTTTCGTGTTATTTAACAAATTATTTTGTTGATTTTTTCATCAAAGTGGGTGCCCAAGCAAATTATATTTTGATTTTTTAAAGGGAATGTCAATGCATGTGGCTACCTAGGGCTCGTTGTCGTTGACTCCAATCCCCAATCTGACTTGGAAAATTGCTCGTGTCATTGACTCCAATCCCCAATCTGGATTTGTTGTTGAGTAGATTTCTATCTCTCACGTTTCAATCAACAACTCGACATGAAAATTGCGCAATCTTCCAAGTTGTGGAATTTTCCAACAAGTAGTATCATAGTCCCTCGTCCATTCAATCCTTTTTCCAAGTTGTGGAATTTTCCAGCAAGTAGTATCATAGTCCCTCGTCCAATCAATCCTTTTTCTCTATTGGTTTAGATTAAAATCATATCCTCCTCTTGATCATGGACGGTCACATAATAGAACAAGCCTCTTAGCATATTGTACACATGATAGTTTTTTTTTTTTCATAGAAAAATTCAACTTACTATTAATATACGAAATAGTAAATGTGTCCAACTGTCAGACCATATAGCAAAAGCATACAAACCCTGTCAAAGGAAGGACCAGGGAAAAAAATGGTCACAGCAGCAGCATGTGCCATCAAAGTAGTTCAGAAAATGTCATCAAATAGTGCCATATGTCCCAACATCATCCAAATGTCAATACAGAAATATATATAAAAAACAATAGGTCCAAAGTATAGACAGCCGCAGATACCAATCACCAATGGTATCGCCATCCATAGAGTAGCAGATAATCAACCCATATACACCAGCATATAGTGAAAAAGTAAAGACGGGAATACATCCGATCGGAAAATGCCATGCCGCATCTGCATGAAGCTGTAATATAGGCCGCAAAAATAGAGTATAAATAAACGCCCAACCAGTAGTTGGACTCACAGAATTTTAAGGATCTGCACACAGAACTACAAGCCATATAAGATATAAAAGCCGCATAAATAGGAAAAAACAAAAGAGTGTAAACAGTAATGGCTATAATCAACATGTCCAATGTAACTGATAAGAACCATGTGTAAAATGTATATCTTCCCGCCATTCCTGCCACATGATGACCCCCTCCTGAGAGTGAAGAGCCCGTTTTGAGAGCATATCCGCCTCCAAATTCACCTCTCTGAAGATATGTTCAAAATGTATGTGCTCGAATTCAAGAATAAGTTTGCGAGCCGCTTCCATCTAGTGAGTAATTTGTAGAACATTGAGTGGTGAAGTGCCCCTAGCCCAGGAGATGATAGATAATGAGTCACCAAATATTATAAGCGATGTGATCTTTCTCCGGCGGGCCCAAAATAGTAAGAGCCATAGAGCACATATCTCACTCCTTGTATTGGATCCATTACCCAGATTAAGCCAGATATCAATAGAGACAGTGTTGGATATGTGAATGGTTGCACCGGCCCCACCCGACCCATTCCGACACACAGCAACACCATCAAAGAATCCACATGGAAATACGAGGATTGGAGGAGCCAATCGGTATTCTAGATTCCGATCCTTTCTGCCAACAACAGCTCCATAAGTTGATATATATTCCTTGTGTGCAGCAATGGTTCTATAGCATAACCCAGCACGGTGTGGTGTCAAGTTTTCAAATATTCGAGAATTGCGGGCTTTCCAAACCTCCCAGATCAAAAAGTATGGGAGCTCAGTGCAATCTGTGGAAAGACGAGACCAAGCCTCCAAACATTCACTGAGTGTATGATATCCCCATCGGAATTGAACACCAACTTTATTTGCAATATGTCCCCAAATATCCCTGATGAAAGGACAGGAAGAAAAAAGGTGATCAACAGACTCCTCCAAGGAACAGCATAGGGGACACCAACCCGGACCAATGAAACCTCGTCTACATAAGTTGTCCCAAGTAAGTATCTTATTACACAACGCCATCCAGATAAAACACTTTATCGTGAGGGGAATGACCAGCTTCCAGATAGTTTTTTCCCACCAACGAACCACATAATGAGACTCGGCAAACAAAGCATCATATGCCAATTTAGCTGAGACATTGCCACATGACACATCCCATGACCAGGCTAATTTGTCCGCCGATTTAGATAATTTTAAGTTTGATTGATGGAACGACCTGATATAACCACCCCATTCATTGCCCAAAGAACCAGTTAAGCCCAGCTGTGAAGCCGAGATCCAAAGAGCCCGTCCTTCCTTGTACTGGCCAGCCGCATGAGCCGGAGTGCAAAAACCATTTGTTCTAAGATGAGTCCTTAATTCCATCGAAAGAATATGTCCTGCCGCCCCCCCCAAGATCAGATCAAGCCCCAGTTTAATATCCCGACCATTGCCAGGAATCCAGGCAATCCATTGTGTAATAACCTTGAAAGATCCCAACAAGCCATTCCAAATATTTGACACACCCATTGTAGTGGGACGGTCCAATCTAAGCCAGTTTGCAACAGGGATATTTTTCAGGTATTTAGCTCGAATAATCCTTCCCCAAATAGAATTATCGAAGAGAGCATGCCATAGGATTTTTGCATGCAGGGCCTTTACGAATAGATCCAAGTCCTTTATATTCCATCCCCCCAACTTCCAGGGACGAGCCAAAGCAGACCATTTAATAAGATGAAAATTTTCATGTGCACCACCACCCGACCATAAGAAACTGAACAGCTTTCGTCGAATAAGACAGAGGATGGATCTTGGGATTTTACACAGTGAAAACCAATATACCCCTAAATTCTGCAAGACGGCTTTTGCCAGTGTAAGTCTGCCCCCCAGGGATAAATGGCGAAAGCTCCAGTGACTTATACGTGTCAAGCACTCTATATGCAGATAAATTATTACCAATACACACAGAGCATATGAAATTTATTGTCAACCCAAGAAAGTCTTTTTATTTCAAAGGATAAGTGCACAATATATGCTCAAACACCAAACCATTAGAAGTGAATACTTTTATCTTCTATCAACCATGTTCATCCCCAAAAATCTATGCAATCCCAATTGCCTTCTAACTGCTATACTTCAATCCCTCTCTATCATGCATCAATAAGAAATGGTATCAGATCTAATCAACAATTGCAGAAAAGAAATCTCATTCGTATTCTAGAACAATCACTTGTCTGATCTAATCAATTTGGAAATCATAAAACATAAACTGAACATTAATCTAGAAATCCAATTGCCAAAGATTGAGTTAACTGTTCTAAGAAATTGAATTGCAGAATGAAAATCAAGCAACACACAATAGGAAAGATAAATTATAAGAGCTCATGGGATTACAACTTAGCTGTAAGATGAACACGGCTGTGTATAACAGCAATTGAAATGCATAAAGCAAACCTCACCCAGTCGACTATTATTCTACACCATTCACCAATCTCACAGAAATATAGTATTTTACTGAGAAATCCACACAATAAATATTGCTGCTGTGTACAAAAGGAAAGAACAAAGCATCACACAATAATAAATTCAAAATCCTATTTTAACTCAGCAATCTCTGTGGAAGACGGGCCCAGCCTTCACACAGAGACGCTGGCTGAACAACACAACTCTTTAGCTCAGAAGTAACCCCTTATATTAACAGAAGAATGAATACACAGTTTTTGCTCAGCTGCTAATACAATAATTTAATTGTCTGTTGTTCAACCCCTGAGTCGAGACAACTCCTCATATTTATACATACAAATCGTAACATCTAATCCTATAATTGGGCAGCCATGAAGATCTCTGATCTTCAGGCGCCCTAAATAACTAGCTGTTACAATGCGTGGCAGAACAGAAACATCCAAATATGAGAAAGTTATTAATTGACCCAAGAGTGGCGGTCTTTCCAGCTCACAGCTAGACTCGGGCAGCAACATACTTAAGATAGCGAATTCTATTACAGCTGCCCTGTCACGGCTATTCTTTGATTGATGATTTGAGCCCCAAGGATCCCTCTACAAGCAACGAACATCCCTTCCTTCATGACTTGTTCAGCCCCAATCTTTCTGCAGTCTATTTGTTTCAACTACCTTCATAAATCGCAACATGTTAGCACAATTTGAGAGATGCACAGCTTTAATTATCACAATCATAAGCATTAATAAAATAAAACAATGATCAGCCATACCTTGGTAATTTGGGGGATAAGGTAAGGACAATAGGTCTGATGGCCATGATAAATGGTGTAGGACAGGGGCAGGAAAGATGATTAATGATGACTAAAAAGGGCCAATTCTAGGCTCAACATCTCCCCCCAACTACCCTGTTGCATGTCCTCATGCAACAACCTGCATTATTTACAATCTGAATCCTGTACTGAGCTCTATCCATGGAGAGAAAAATAATTGTAGGAACCCAGGTATCTTATCTATCTTTTGAACAACCTCTGTGAGTAACCCAACATCTTTGTTCCCCATCCACTGCTGATTGCTGATATCTGGAAATGCAGCTAATGTAGTGGGAATCTTCCTGCAGTCTCATTATGCTGTGCCTGAGAGCTTAGAGGGCCATCCTTAATCTGAATCTATATCAATAACATTCATAGGAGGGAGAAGCACTGGTTCTTGTGGGGCAGTGTCTTCTAGCACATCCAAATTTAATAAAAGAGTTGCTGGTTCTTGTGTGACAGCAACATCCTTTAGGCTTTCTTCAGCAGTGACCATCATTGCTTTTAGAGACACTGGTTCTTGTGTAGCAGTGTCTTCCTTGTCCCTCTGCTGCTGAGATTGGATATCCTTATCATTGTGCAGTTCATCCTCCAGAATTTCGGTGTCACCTGAGCATGGTGTCTGTACCTGTTCATCTTCTCCCAACTGTATATCGGGAATGAAATCCACTCCAGGTTTATCTTTTGGATGAAATTCAGAAGCTCCTGTTGCAGCTACCAAGGATGTTGGTTCTTGTGTAGCAACATCCTGGCTTGCCTCTTCAACCTCCTGTTGTTGCAATTCTTCTCCTAGGAGCTCTATGTCATGGGAGTCCTCTGGGGTTACAACCCAGAGTTCATCATTAAATTCCAGAGTCTCCTCTGTTCCGGATTCTTCTCCCATCTGTTTGGCTGATTGGACAAGTAAATTCAGGTTTGCTAGTTCTTGTGTTACAGCATCCTGTTCCAGTTTATCACTGTCCTTCCTCTGAGCTTCTTCTTCCAAAATTTCTGTGTCCTGGGAGCATTCTGGGGTCACAGTATGGAATTCTTCAGTGACCTCCATTCCAAGTTCTTCTCCCATCTGATATATGATCTTTGTATCGTGGGAACACTCTGGGGTCTCACTATATTCCTTTATAAGCTCCAGGGCGTCCCCCATCCCATGTTCTTCTCCTACCTGTTCCATGATTTCTGCATCGTGGGAAGTAACAACTTCAGCAAGGATGTTTAAAAGTGCTGGTTCTTGTGTGGCAGCACCTTCTTTTTCCACTACTTTCCCCACTGTGGCCACAGGCTGTTGTGCTGAACAAGTGTTAAGTAAAATTTTATGGCCTGCTTCCTTAAATATTTCTCCACAGGTGGGGCAGAGTATTCGTTCATCTTCCCTAGCTCCAGCAGAATCTGATTCCTCCACTTGGTCTGCAGCCTCTATCAGTGTGTACATTTTTCTTTCACCCTGCTTTTTGCAGGTTTCCTTCCAAGTTTCCAGCTCCCTTCTAAGTACTTGGAGTTCCTCTTTCAACATTGCATTCTCATACAGAAGTCCTTCAATTCCAGGTTCTTCCTCCACTGGCCTTTGTGGAGCATCATTGGTCTTGGTACAAGGATTGGGGGCTCAACCTGTGTCTCTGAGGTTGCCCATCTTTTCCTAGCTGCCTCTGCTGCTGTGGCAGATCGAGTTAGTTTCTTTCTGATTGGTGCTATTAGGTCAAATTCATTGGTGGCTCTCTTTCTCTTCTTCTGTGGCATTTTCTTTTGTGATTTTTCTTTTTGTGGTGTTTCCTCCTGTGGAGCCGGGATATAGGGAGCCAAAACTGAGGTCAAAGGAATATTTCCTTGCCCCTCATGCTGTTCTTCTTCAATCACAACTCCTCCTCCTCCTACCCACTCAGGTGAAGACTCAATTGTTACCAGCTCAATGTCTTCTTCCCTTGCCCTAGCTCCGTCATCTTCAGGTTCCATTGTCGCAGCATTTGATGCTGCTCCAATTTCACCTTCTGCTGTCGGAGCTGTCCTGTTATCTAGGTTTTCCACAAAGGTTTCGTCTACATTGTCACCTAATGGCTCTGTTTGTGCTTCCCCTTGCTCTCCTTCAAATGCAGTGTCATCCCCCACTGGTTCTGCTTGTGCTGGGGATTCATCTCTCCCACATGGCTCTGATTGTGCCCCTGGTTGTTCTTCCTCTAATATAGGTTCATCCTCCCTAGATGGCCCAGCTTGTGCCCACGGTTGTTGTTCTTCAACTGTGGTTTCACCCACCCCGGATGGTCTTGCTTGTGCCCCCGATTGCTGTTCTTCTCCCATTTCATCCCTCCCCCCAACTTCACTGGAGGAACTCCGGTCCTCCTATTGTGGTGGAACCTGTAATTGCTGTAATGGGATGACCCTCAAGGGAACAGGCTGCTGTGGTCGGGTTATAAATTGTTTCCAAGTTATATTATGTTGGGCAAGGGTTCTTACAATAATTAATTTGATAAGGCCATGGTGGGTGAGAGAGGAGAGTGGGTGCTTCGCAGACTGAACAAATGTTGCCATATGACGCAAGTCGTGCAATAAATAAAATGGAATGTTCAACAAAATGCCATGGCGGAGATGAGAAAGCAAAGGAAGTTCAGAGTTATACACAGTTTGATATCTACCTTCACAAGTAATTTATTTCTTGAGGAAGACAGCAACCTGGTCCCATGGCCGCGGCAGTGAGTTCAGTGCAATCCCTCTCCTGGATGCTTCAACTTGCTCCCCTGGAAGTAAAAATTCTTCTCGTGCAACTGTTGCAGGGACTCGATGGTTAAACCAAGGTTTTCCCACCATCGGGATGGCTGTGACCTCGGATATAATGATCTCGGAGACGTCTATGCACAGCCCCCACACCGTGGAGTGAGTTTTGGTAAGATTCAAGGAAAATTGCAGGGCTGCGTCCCGATCGAATCCGTCCAATCGCTCAAAGAAGTCGAGCCAGCCAGCAGCTTGAAAAATGGCAAGAACTTGAGGATTTCGTCTGAGTTCTCGGGTATTGAAAGGTTCATGGCGAACTGGAATCCCTATGGTCCTGGCTGCAAGCTGAAACTGCTTTTCCACAGATTACAGGATGCCAGAATGGAAGTTGCAGCACAGAGGATGCACGAATCGTTGAGCGGAGACGTTGAGCGAATGAGCAAATTTGGAAAGTTGAGCACAGAAAAGCGTTTGAAATTTCCATGCCGAATTGGGGAAGGTGGCAGTTATTAATGTTACGTCGTACGAGGGAGAGGTTTAATCAGGTATAAATGGTGGTACGAGTGAAGGTACGACTAATATCGTTTAAATGATATCAATGCTTAATCACGTGATAAATGAAAGCCATACCTCATAAAACTGTGAGTCGGAAAGCTGCGGAAACTGGTGGAGCATGCAGTTGATGACATCACGACGCCGAGCTTGTGCACAGTTAGACATGTGATCATAATGACTCGGATAAGATAATAATTTCTTCCGCTGGTGAAATACAAACCATCGCGTTCTCGGGGTTGGAATGATGAGTTCACCGGCATGACTGAGGTGAATCAGCACCATGATTAGCAGATTTGGAGCAATTCTTCTATTAACACGGGAGTTACCACTACAAGTTGCCAAAAAATGATAGCGCAGCCGACGAAAAAGATATTGCAGTCGCCAAAAAAAAATATGTTGCAGCCGGTGGGAAATAAATTGAAGCCACCGGAAAAGATTTCACGGCAGCCAGAAAAAGAATTTACGGTATCGGGGAAAATTATGGCTGTCACGGCAAAGTTTTACAGCGGCGGGAAAAATTACAGCTGGCGGGAAAAGTTTTACGACTGTGGGAAATATGTTGCTGCCGCTATGACATGATGTTGCAGCTACGGGCAAATGGTTGCGGCTGCCGGAAAATAATTCACTTCCGTCGGAAAAAGTTCACGGCTGCTGGGTAAAAGATTTTATCGGTCGTCGGAAACTGATAACGCAACTGCTGGGAAATGAGGTGGCGGCTGCGGAAAAAGATTTTGCAGCTGCCGATGTTGCAGCTACTAATATTGCGGCTGCCAGAAAGGATTAACGACAGCGGGAAAAAGGTATTACGGCTGCTGGGAAATGAGGTGGCAGTCGCGGGGAAACGAGGTGGCGGTGGCTGGTAAATGAGGTGGAAACCGCTGGGAAATGATGTTGCAGCTGTCGATGTTGCAGCTGTCGGAAAAGGTTGATGGCAGGCGGGAAAAAGGATGTTACGGCTGCTGGGAAATGAATTGGCAGTGGCTGGTAAATGAGGTGGCAGCCGCTAGGAAAAGATGTTGCAGCTGCTGATGTTGCAGCCGCCGATGTTGCAGCTGCCGGTGTTGTAGCTGCCGGAAAAGGTTGACGGCAGGCGGGAAAAAGGATGTTACGGCTGCTGGGAAATGAAGTGGCTATGGCTGATAAATGAGGTGGCAGCTGCTGGGAAATGAGGTGGCAGCTGCGGAAAAAGATGTTGCAGCTACCGATGTTGCGGCCGCCAATGTTGCAGCTGCCGAATTTTTTTTTTTTTTAATCAAGGACGGCATAGGGAGATTTTCACTTGATGGGCCCAAACTGGTCGTTCTCCTGGTGCTTCCCTGCAAATTTTTTTTTTTTGGGAAAAATGACAGCAAACAAAAAGATCAATTGCAAAGAGGAAAAGAAAACAACAATTATACGCTACAGCAGGAAATTATTTATGTACAACAAATACGATTTTCAGTTTTAAGGATTGGCAAAGGCAGAGAAAAGTTCCTGCTCTGGTGCCAACTGATAATCTGGATCGGCAACGATTTATGAAATGAATGCATCTTTCGAAATGGGCTTACGATACAGTCGCAGTCTGTGGCCGTTAGCAAGTAATGGTATACGGTTTTCATCAATGGTCACTAGGTGAATAGTGCCGTTGTCAAATACCCTATCGACCAAATATGGTCCCAGCCATCTTGTACGCAATTTTCCTTTAAAATCCTTCTTGAATCTGGAGTCGTATAATAGTGCCCAGTCTCCTTCACGGAAGATTTTCTTTTTGATGAATCGGTCATGCCAGTTGGATCTTTGTTGCTGGAGCACCACAGTCTAGTCTACCGCAGCTAACCGTTTCTCATCTAGTTCATTTAATTGATTCAATCTTCTCTTCTGGGCTTCTGTTACATCTAGACTCATTTCGGTGGCTGTTTTCAGGGTCTTAATCTCAAATTCAATTGGAAAGATGGCACTCTTTCCATACACCAAATCATAAGGAGAAAACCTTGTGGTGTTGCGTCAAGTTGTGTGATATGCCCACAATGCTTCTGGAAGCCTGTCTGCCCAATCCTTTCGATGGCTTTTAACTGTTTTAGTAAGGATTGCTTCAATAACTTTATTAGTACTTTCCACCTGACCATTGGCCTGGGGGTGGTAAGGTGAAGCTATCCTATGTTGGACATGATACTTCCGGAGCAAGGACTCAAATTGGTGTGAGATGAATTGCGGTCCCCCATCAGTGACTACTTCCTTTGGCACCCCAAAGCGGGTAAAGATTTCACTGTACAGAAAATCAATCACTGCCTGGTCATTAGCCTTAGTCAAAGCTACAGCTTCCACCCACTTGGTCATGTAATCTGTACACACCAGGATGTAAACCTTCTGTTTGGAAGGAGGGATGATAGGGCCAACAAAATCCAATGCCCATCTGTCAAAAGGTTCTAGTACCACTTGGGGCTATAAAGGCATCCGATCTGTTTTATTAGGTTGGCCCATCCTTTGGTAGCTGTCACAGGACTAAACATACCTTTTAGCATCCCTGAACAGTGTTGGCCAATAGTAGCCCATCCGCAGCGCTTTATGCCCTGTTCTTTTGTCTGCAAAGTGTCCTCCACAAGGTTCATCATGACAGGCCTTCAGTATATGAAAGATCTCATCTTCCCTTACACATCTTCTAATCTCAAGATCGGGTCCTGTGTAAAAGAGATGTCCCTTGAGCCAACAATACCTGGCACTTTGCTGGATAATTTTTCTTTTTTCTCGTTTAGACATATGTGGCGGAAGCTTCCCTGCAACCAAATAATTAGCAACGTCTGCATACCAGGGTGAATGAGCTGAGAGTGCGAATAAATGTTCATCTGGGAAAGAATCCTCAACAGGCGAATTGTCATCACTGTTAGTAAATCGTAATAAAAAATCAGCAACAACATTTTCTTTTCCAGGTTTATCTATAATAGTAATATCAAATTCCTGTAATAATAAAAGCCACCTGGTTACTCTGGCATTAGTGACAGGTTTGTTCATCAAATACTTAATGGCAGAGTGGTCAGTGTGCACAAATGTAGGATACCCAGTAATGTAATGCCGAAACTTATTAATAGAATAAACAATAGCAAGGAATTCTTTTTCAGTAACAGTATAATTAAGTTCAGCAGGGGCTAAGTTTTTACTAACATAATAGATGGCATAAGGTACTTGACCATCCTGCTGTCCTAATACTGCTCCAATGGCGGTATCAGAAGCATCTGAAGAAATGTGGAAAGGTATGGTCCAATTAGGTTCCCTTAGAATAGGGGCTGTGGACAGCTTCTCTTTAAGCTTATCAAATGCTGTCTGGCATGCTTCACTCCACACAAACTGTGCGTCCTTCATTAACAATGAAAACAAAGGGGAAGCAAGTTTGGAGAAGTTTTCTATAAATCTCCTGTAATATCCAGCATGTTCCAGAAAACTTCGCACTTCTTTCTGAGTTGAAGGAGTAGGTATATTTTTTATCACCTTATTTTTTTAAGGATCCACCTGAATGCCATCGGTAGAGATGAAATGTCCTAATACCACTCCCTCACTCATCATCATATGGCATTTTTCAGTGCTTAATGAAAGGCGAGACTGTTCACAGCGAATTAAAACCTTTTTAAAATTTTCCAGTGCTTCCTCAAAATCCTTGCCATAGGGAGTAAAATCATCCATAAAGACTTCCATGCTATCATTAACTAATTTAGAAAATATGCCAATTACAGCTCTTTGGAACGTTGCTGGTGCATTACATAAACCAAAGGGAAGCACCCTGTAGGCGAACGTTCCCTAGGGGCAAGTGAAGGTGGTCTTATCCTGGTCCTCTGGAGCAATCTGAATTTGGTTGTATCCGCTAAACCCATCCAAGAAGGAGAAGAACTTTTTCCCTGATAGGGTATCAAGTACTTGGTCAATAGAGGGCAGAGGGAAATGATCCTTTTGTGTAGCTTTGTTCAGCTCCCTATAATCAACATAGACTCTCCATTTACCATTTTTCTTGGGCACAATTACCAGCGGGGAAACCCACTCACTATCCGAAATAGGGTAGATAAATCCTGCTTCCAAAAGTTTCTGGATTTCTTCCTTCACTATATCCCTTAGGTTGGGGTTCATGCGTCGTTGGGGTTGACACACAGGCCGGGAGTCGTTTTAAATGTAAATATGATGAGTGCACAGATTAGAAGGGATACCCTTCATGTCTGTATACTCCCAGGCGAATGCCCCCTTACGTTCCTTCAAGAGACTAATTAGGCGCATCTGTTCTTCTGAGGAGAGATCAGGGTTAATATTCAAAGTTCTTCCAAGCTCTACCTCAATAGAAATGCTTTTTGAATTTTTCAAAACTGGGATTATGTTCATATCACCAACCAATGTTTCCTCCGTAAGATTTTCTTGTTCTTCCTTACCAAGGGTAATGTTCAGGATTTGATAGACCTCTTTATCCACTGAAGCAGGTTCGCTAATGAAATTACTGATGGCATCATCTTCTGTTTCGTTTTTAAAAGTTAAGGCCTTCCCTATTGTTAGTAATGGCTGAACATCCTCCTCCTCTTCCTGTTCTATTCAAAGGGAAGTTTCAACTTCTAGACTTGGCCATGCTGGAGGATACAGGGTGAGGTTTTTGGTTTCCATACCATCAGATATAGTCATGGACCCAGATCGACAGCTGATGCAAGCATCAACTGTGGCCAACCAAGGCCTCCCCAGGATCAATGGATGTCCCCCCAGTTGTGATTTTGGTTGCAATATCAAAAAGTCAGCGGGGTATTCCCATGAATCTACTGAGATGACGAGGTTGTCCAGAATCCCTTCGGGTCTAATGGTGGATCTGTCTGCCAATTCTAAAATGGTAGGGGTCGGCCTAAAATTAGTGAGCCCAAGCTTCCTCACAGTCTCAATTGTTATGACATTGATTGCTGCTCCTAAGTCGACTAGCACGTTGGGTATCTGCGTTTGTCCTATATGTACAGTGACAGTAGGATTTCCAGGGTCGTCATACTTGGTCACGGGGATTTTTCCTGTTATTAAAGCAGATAAATTCCCTATGACATGAACAGTGGGTGGATCTCTAGGTTTTCTCCCTGGTTTCTTCAACTCTCCTAGGAGGTTGAATTGAGGTTGCCCCCCCATTTTTGGTAGCATTAGTCTCTCAGGGTATGGTGGTTGCCTTACCAGCTGGGTAGGCTATGTATTATCTGATTTCTCATTTAATGTTTCAGCCGTCCCATCTAAGGGAGGCTCAGCACCTTCAATGATAGGAGTCGGATCGGATGTATGCTGTGAACTCTCTCCTTTTTCATGCACAGAGGGTGGAATATCCTCTGTAATTACAGGTTCTATTATCTTCCCAGATTGTAAACGAATATCATTACAAGGTACAGGGGAGAGAGAGTAGGCCGGCATATTGACAGTTTCCAGTTGATGGACTGTTTTATTGTTCGGGTTAGGATTAGGTTGGGCAGGCAGCTGAGGCCGTAATGGTATATTAGAAACAGGATTATTCTGCAGCTGCAGCTGCGACTGCTGAGGTGGGTAATGAGGATATTGAGGAAATTGAGGAAATTGAGGGTATGGTGGAGAATAGGGTGACTGTTGAGGTGGAGGTGGTTGAGGAAACTGGTTCCCAAGAGGGAAGTTCCTCCATCCAGGAGACCATGACGTAGGTTGATGTGGCGGCTGTGTCCAAGGACTCCATGAGTTATAATTTTGCATTGCAGGTTGAGAAGGATTCCACTGAGCATAATTTGAAGGGAATTGTGTATTCACATTTTGCATATTATTACTCCAATTATTCATATTATTCAAAAATGGAAATGAGTCCGGAGGAATACCTTGATTTCGAGGTTGCCACGGTTTCTTCTGCGCAATGAAATAAGCTGATTCTACTTCTGGAGTTGATGCCTGCAGGACAACCTTCACTTGAGGAAGTGTAGGACATTCCTTCATGTCATGGTTCAGCTCGCACAGCTGACATACTTGCACTTTGTCAAGAGGGCGTTCCTTCAGTGGATGATTCTTTCTGCATCGGGGACAGAACACACCTAGTGTGAGATCCTCCACTGCCTGTTTCTGTTTGGCCTTCAGGACATCAATCTCCGAAGAGATGGAGCTCATCATTTCTATTTTGAAATTTTCAAGGAGATTGCCTATCTCTGCACGTGTAGCTCCTCCATTGGATGACTTCTGAGTTCTGTCGAAAACATCACGTTCCAGTTTATCTCGTTTATTATTCCTGGAAGATCCCCTGGAGTATCTCTTACATAATTCCACAATTGTCTCAAAGGGTTCTTTGGAGATATCTCCCTTTCCTAACAGATTTAGCATGTCTAAACAATCATCCCTGATCCCTCTAAGCAAGATTATCTTGAGTACGTCCAACCCCATGTTCGTCTGCCCAACTCTTTGCACATTGTACAGCAGGCTTTCTACAAAATCCTCCAGACTTTCATCCTCCTTCTGCACCATCTTGAATAATTCTTCTCTTTTGTCCCTGGTGTTGCAATATTCTTGATATTTTTCCAGGAACACTTGCTTCATCTTATTCCAATTAGCAACAGTTCCTCCCCCAAGGCTCATGAACCATCGTAATGCATTGTCCTTCAGGGTGGCAGGAAAAAGTTTCAGCTTTTGAGCATCTGTGACATAATCATAGCTGCGACAGAGGATATCGAATTCAAAATGGAATTCCTCTGGATCTTCTGCCGCCCTGCCATGGAAGCGAGGCAACACCAATGGTGAGATGTTCTTCATAGGAGCTGTCCCTTCTAGCTGCTGTATTGGAAATTGTATTGTAGCCATGGTTCCTTCTGGCAGGGAGTCATTCTCATGATGGTATTCTACCACTGCTTCCTCCTCTTCGTTCTCATGTCTGTTATTCATCTTTTCTTTTGTGTCCTCTTCTTCGTTCATTCCTACGTTCTTTACCTCAACTGTAACAGCTGCGTATTCTTCAGTTGTAGCAGCTGTGTAATCTTTAGTTGTAGCAGCTGTGTGTTCTTCAATTGGAACAGCTGAATCAGCTGTACCTTCTTTAGCAGGGGTATATGCGGGAATCACAGCTGCTCCTGTGTTTTCAGCATCAGCATCAGGATCCTGATGCTAACAAGATCGTCGATAAATGTTCTTCTACCCAACGGTGGGCCTCGACCACGACCCGAACCACCTGCGCTGTTAGTATTTTGTGGGTTTTTGGGGGTTGGGAGGTGATCGCGTTTTACCCTCCTCGTATTCATGCGAAGCAGATCATTTCAACAAAGAAGAGACTAACTAAATCAATTATCAGATGCAACTAATGACTAGTGTTTAATTTTTATCCTTCCCCGGCAACGGCGCCAAAATGTCAAGCACTATATATGCAGATAAATTATTACCAATACACACAGAGCATATGAAATTTATTGTCAACCCGAGAAAGTATTTTTATTTCAAAGGATAAGTGCACAATATATGCTCAAACACCAAACCATTAGAAGTGAATACTTTTATCTTCTATCAACCATGTTCATCCCCAAAAATCTATGCAATCCCAATTGCCTTCTAACTGCTATACTTCAATCCCTCTCTATCTTGCATCAATAAGAAATGGTATCAGATCTAATCAACAATTGCAGAAAAGAAATCTCATTCGTATTCTAGAACAATCACTTGTCTGATCTAATCAATCTGGAAATCATAAAACATAAACTGAACATTAATCTAGAAATCCAATTGCCAAAGATTGAGTTAACTGTTCTAAGAAATTGAATTGCAGAATGAAAATAAAGCAACACACAACAGGAAAGATAAATTATAAGAGCTCATGGGATCACAACTTAGCTATAAGATGAACACGGCTGTGTATAACAGCAATTGAAATGCATAAAGCAAACCTCACCCAGTCAACTGTTATTCTACACCATTCACCAATCTCATAGAAATATAATCTTTTACTGAGAAATCCACACAATAAATATTGCTGCTGCGTACAAAAGGAAAGAACAAAGCATCACACAATAATAAATTCAAAATCCTATTTTAACTCAGCAATCTCTGTGGAAGACGGGCCCAGCCTTCACACAGAGACGCTGGCTGAACAACACAACTCTTTAGCTCAGAAGTAACCCCTTATATTAACAGAAGAATGAATACACAGTTTTTGCTCAGCTGCTAATACAATAATTTAATTGTCTGTTGTTCAACACCTGAGTCGAGACAACTCCTCATATTTATACATACAAATCGTAACATCTAATCCTATAATTGGGCAGCCATGAAGATCTCTGATCTTCAGGCGCCCTAAATAACTAGCTGTTACAATGCATGGCAGAACAAAAACATCCAAATATGAGAAAGTTATTAATTGACCCAAGAGTGGCGGTCTTTCCAGCTCACAGCTAGACTTGGGCAGCAACATACTTAAGATAGCGAATTCTATTACAGCTTCCCTGTCACGGCTGTGCTTTGATTGATGATTCGAGCCCCAAGGATCCCTCTACAAGCAACGAACATCCCTTCCTTCATGACTTGTTCAGCCCCGATCTTCCTGCAGTCTATTTGTCTCAACTACCTTCATAAATCGCAACATGTTAGCACAATTTGAGAGATGCACAGCTTTAATTATCACAATCATAAGCATTAATAAAATAAAACAATGATCAGCCATACCTTGGTAATTTGGGGGATAAGGTAAGGACAATAGGTCTGATGGCCATGATAAATGGTGTAGGACAGGGGTAGGAAAGATGATTAATGATGACTAAAAAGGGCCAATTTTGGGCTCAACAATACGTCTTTCAAAACGTCTCACAAGCCAAGACCAATCATTCTTCCCGTAATTAGCAGGCTTAATGTAGAATCCAAGGTATTTCGTTCCAGCATCCATCTCCTTAAATTTTAATGGCAGAACAGAGCTTATCGAGCATTCCTCCTCCATCAAAATGGAATGTTTCAAAAATTGAGATTTTAAATAACTGATGATCATGCTAGAAACCGAGTAGAACAAGTCAAGAATCCTCTTATATTTTACCCACTCAGCAAGGATACCCTTACCGAAAAGCATTACATCATCCACAAATAAGGAGTGTGTAACAGAGATATCTCTTGTAATTTTAATGCCATCAATCAGCCCTTCCGTTCTTGCCTTATGTATGGATAAACTCAATCCTTCAATGACCAATAGAAAGAGGAGCGACGATAAAGGACATCCCTGACGAAGTCCCCGGGATGCCTTAAAGAATTCCGTTGGATGTCCATTAATCAATATAGCATAATTAACTGAAGTTATACAGGCCATAATCCATTTCATCACCTTCCACGGCAATCCTATCTGAATCAGAATTAATCTCAAGAAATTCCAGTCCACCTTATCATATGCTTTCACCAAATCCAATTGTAGTATGAGTGCATCAAGTCTCTTTTGTTTTACTGTGTGAAAAATTTCCTGTGTCACCCCCACCGCATCATGGATCTGGCGGCCCTGTAGAAACCCATACTGCTCCATGGAAATGTGTCTGGAAAGAAGAGGTTTGATCCAATCTGCAATAATCTTAGAAATAATCTTATAGACTAAATTGCAGAGGGCAATAGGTCTGAATTCATCATAGTTATTCGGATGTGATGTTTTCGGTATGAGGGCCAAATATGTTGAGTTTAAAGCCCCAGATACCATGCCAATTTTTCGAGACTCATCCACAGCCATTCGGATATCCTCCCCCACAATGTCAAAGAAGTGGATAAATAGTTCCACCGACCATCCATCCGGACCAGGTGATTTATCTTTAGCAAACCCCCGCAATGTGTTTTCCACCTCCATCAAAGAAACATCCATATATACATCGTCCCCCTCCTCCTCATTAAATATTCGAGGATACTCCATAATAATCTTAAATTGTTCAGCCAGAGAAGTGTTTTTTGGGTCACAGTAGTATTCCTGAAAGTGACGGGCCGCCTCATTCATCAATTCCTCCTCACCCCAAATCCGCCTGCCCCTGTGATCATTTAGGTCCCAAATAGAATTTTGCATCCTTCTAGAATCCGCATACCGATGAAAATTTTTTGTGTTCTGATCCCCAGCTTTGAGCCATATGGCTCGGCTCTTCAGCCTCCATGTTTCCTCCTGTATAAGAAGAATATTTAATTTTCGGCTCTCCATTGAAGAGAGTTTTATCACATCCCTAGGGCTTAGCCCAGCACCTACTGATCTCTGCATCAATGTATTCATTTCCTTTTCAATCTCAGTAAGTTCATTACCCAACAAAGCTTTTTGTTTTTCTCCCACAACATAGTATAATCTTTAATAGCCTTGAGTTTTACCGCCAGCTTGTCCATTGCAGATCTCTCCCCCGAAACATCTAGTTGTTGCCATTTAGTCCTCACACCCGATGTGTACTCAACATCCGAAAGCCATATGGAATTGAATTTGAATGGGAAGGGCTGGTGTGAGGCCTCCACATCAAATTGTAGAATAATAGGTAGATGATCACTGATTTTTATTTGATGAATCCAAGACCTGTAATTCTGAAAACATTCTAGAAGGGCTTCCGATATAAGGAAACGATCAATGCGTTTTTGAATAATCTGATCTCCCATTCTTCCATTTGACCAAGTTGGAGCCATTGGCCATGGAGCCACATAAACAAGGGAGAATTTCATGAAAAGATTACTGAAATAGGAACCTAGGGGATCCCGCTGGGCCAAAGTGCCCCAAAACTCCTCATCCCCCCAAGTAAAATTTAAGTCCCCAACCATAACTAAATTTTCCAATTCCAGCAGATGACCCGAGACAGCCATATCCCAGAATGCCACCCTGTCACAATAGGGTCCATAAGAGTTGATAATATTTATGTTTTTCTCCGATCCCTGGATATTTCCAGACAGCAAAATACCCAGGGAGATGTAAGATGGATTTAGTCTCAAAACCAGAGGGTTCCAAGCAGCTAAGAGACCACCAGAAAGACCAACAGCATCCACAGTGCATACCATCCAGCCCGACTTAACTTTATTAAAAAAAATGCGGGCCTTCTCACCACATACCATAGTTTCTTGAAGGAGTACCAAATCTGGGTTGGTAATTTGTAGGACTCTCTTGAGGGCCAATTGTTTGGGTAGACCCCCCACACCCCGAATATTTAAAGAGAAAAAAATCATTTGCGAACCCTAGCTAGGGCTTTCATTCCTCTAAGAGCCCGGGTATCAGAAGAGTTGGGGGAGTCCACCTTACATCGGCCATCCTCATTCCCCCCCAGGGTGACCTTCTTGTTTTTCCTAGCACTCCTCGTTTTAAGAGGTGAGAAATCCGGGGCCAAACCGCCCCTATGTGCCCCCTTCTGTACACATATATCACCGATTGTTTCAGGGGGGATAACAGAGGCATTGTGATTTTCCCCATCCGGATCAGAGTTCTTTAGAACCAAAGGACCCCCCAAAACCCCACCTGTTTGCTCATTCACATCTATCATTCGGTTTTTGAAGAAAATAGGGATAGGAGTCTTCTTCACCATATCTGAATAGGATGGAATAAGTAAAATTTTCTCACCAGGTTTTGTAGATATGTCCGGTCCCACAACATGACCATCAATCCCCGACTGATCCACAGGATTCCGCCCACTGGACCCCTCCCTCTTTACATTAGATGCAAGAGAGGACCCATCGAGATACGTCTCCTCTCCCCCACCCCCACATATTTCCCGAGCTAGGATAGGTACCTCATAGTCACTAGTTATAATAACAGTCAGGGTAACTGAAAGAGGAAGCCCCGGGGTAACATAATGGACCGGAGAGGAATCGGAAAGGCTAAGTACATTCGTTTTCTCAAACGGCTCATTCTCAGAGACAGGGTCATCATTCCCAGAAGATTCATTAGTAACTTGTTCAGACCCGGAGGAATTTGTTGCCATGTGATGCCATCGACTCATGTAATTTCCATTGTTTCCATTGTTTATATCTAATGCATTTATAAATGAAATATCCAACTCATTCAGTGAATGGAAAAAGTTAGGGTCCTGTGATTCTAACTTACGGAACAAAGCCGAGTCCTGGAAAAAGTTAGGGTGCTGTGATTGTACACATGATAGTTATCTAAGGGCTTTACATAAATTCAAAAATGAGAAAGAGTGCTATATTAGTCGTTTCTCTGCTACTAAGCTTGTACGCTTTCATTACTTATAGTGCTGCTCAACAACATCATCCTCTGGGTCCACTCACCAAGTCTGAATTCAGCCATATTCGTCAGCTTGTCTTCAAGTCTAAACTTGGCTCCCATAAGAACTTAAGCTTCCAATATGTGGGTTTACCAGCAAAGAGGCAGTGTATCAATGGAAAGATGGGTTCTTTGCTCTGCCTTCCAGATAGGCCTTTGTAATTGCAAGAATCCTCATGGAAACCTATGAAGTTCTTCTAGATCTTACCTCAGATTCTATTGTATATGACAAAGTTTATCATGGATTTAGGTACCCCATATTTACATTGGACGAGTGAAAAAAACTTCTAAGTTGATTCTTACTTACTATCCATTCATACTCACTTATATATGGAAATTCTCTATTTCCAATTGTGGAAGGGAGTCAACAAAAATGCAGAAACTATAATTGGAAGGAAATCAACGTTGACCCTTAGTTCTTAGTTCTTGGGTTGTATATATATATATATATATATATTACTTATTTCAATGGTATGGGACTAATTATATTTTAGAAAAAATTCTCTAAAATAAAATAAAACTTTAATTATTACTTTAAATATTTTGAATGTTCCTAGAACGTTTTGCAAGGGTTTTGTCACATACAATAGGGTTAATGTTCCTAGAAGGTTTTGCAAGGGTTTTATCAAATAATATAGGGCTATGTTGGATTAGGACATTAATCAATTGCTATGCCATTTTTTGGGTTGTGTCGCATTGTGACGTTCAACACATTCCTCAATGTTTATATCATAATTTGAAATTCAATTTTTTAATGTCGCAATAAGGTTTTGCAAGGGTTATGTCACATGGTATAGGGTTGCATTGTCACGTTTATGCCGATACTAGATGCCATGGTCAAACAAAATGTTTGGTACATTCCTTATTGGTTTTGTCGCATTGTGACATTCATTAAGGGTTATGTTGGATTACGATGTTCATGAAGTGTGCCCAAAAAATTTCACGCTTCTCCAAGTATTGAACCCGCGAAAATTTTGAATTTTCGCCCCCCTTTCTTAGTATAAATTTCTGGGCATTCCACAGATCTAAACCATAATTTTTTTTTAATGATTTTTCGCTTCAGGGACGGTGGAGTGAGCAATAAAATACTTTAGTAAACGTTTTATGTGGCCTCCTACCAAGCTCTGATACCACTTGTTGGATCAAATAACCACAGTAGATAATATGCAACGGAAGAAAATAAATAAGAAAGTTAATAGCGGCAAACACATAAAATGCACACAGAGATTTACGTGGTAAAACCCTCGAGAGGGAAACATCCACAGAGCAATGGTATCGGTCCTCTTATTATTAAGAACATAGAGATTTACAACATCTCTCAACTTATAATCCTTCTCTACGAGAATACAAGAAATATATACATTTCTTACACGGTTACTCATAAATGTATAAACTTAGTTACTCGGTTAAACAGTTACACAGTCACTGGGAGAACTGGTTGTCACCCGTTTCAAACAGATTTTGATATGTGCAAGGCTTCACAACACTCAAATGTGATGCTGTAGAATTCAAAGATGCATTACATTCCTTGGTGTTCTGTTTGCAGCCATTGATGTAGAGTTGGCTCAATGTGCCCTGTTATGTTTTGATTAACTAGAAATAACACTGCATTTTCAATTTATTCATTTTTGTACATGCACAAAAGTGAAACATTATTTATCTTCTGGAGCATGAGTCAGTGAGTGTGTTCAACCCTCAGATTAAGCGTATGAAAGTACATAATGCAATCAACAAAATATGGGAAGGTGTGAAGTGCATTTTTTTTTGAAAATGTGTGTAGTTGAAATCGATATATTTATGTATGATATTGATAAGAAAATACCTAGGGTTCACCCAACTTTCATATCGGGCCTTGGTTTAAAGGCCATGATACGCGGATACCCATACGTTGCATCCACAATTGTGGGTGTTGGAAGCCAACTGCATGCCTCTTCGCTTAAGTTATAAACAACAACATCCATATATCGGCAGGTTGTGAAGCACAGGCGATCCCCCACTCCTACACAATCAAACGAGTCAAAATAGGAAGTTCTCTGAAAATTCCTCGCACAGCGATGGAGGCATCCTTGCAATCTCCTTCCAAGAAGAAGATGAAGAGTTTAAGTCCTTGTCAAACTGCCACAAAATAACCTCAATAATCTTCTTGACAGTGTCCAAAGACGAACCCCTCCTTCGGCCTATGCCCCCAGCAAGTAGAATCCGCGACCCCCAGGTGAGCAGCTTAGGCCAAATGGTGTTTCCATTAGCCAACTCCGGCAACGGTGTACAAATGGAGGTGTTGTACACCCATACCGGCCGCGCGATCCAGTGTTGTACAGTAGAAAAAGCCATCGCAGAAAACAAATCCCCCGTGATAGACCAAACTTTTCCAAATTCTCTGATAAATATTTTTAATGGATAAATAAGGATGTAGTTATATGTCATTTTATGGATTTTCAAGGTTTTTGGTCACTTTCAGAATTGGAAAAATTCATCAAAGATGTAGATGAAGAAGCTAGGGGAGAGAGTTCTATAGTTGAACGGGAACCGGTAGTGGTGATAGAACCGGTGACTGTTACAACCCAAAACGTGATCAAGAAAATGCCAACTGTCAAACACATATAATTATATAAATAAGTAAAAAGTTTCCTATTTGAGTTCATTAAGTGTCATTCTGTACAGTAGGCCCACAGCTGTCAACTATAGGACAAAAGGTTGACAACTGAGCAGTCCTGACAAAACCAAAATCAAATCCATCATGTCCCTTCCAAATCCCAACATGCACTGACACAAACATCTAATTGGACCTCATCACTCCCCAGCCAGCCCAATCTACAAGGACGGATTGCCCATCACATGGAGCCCATCGAACAAGCTTTAGAGTACACCCAGACCAGCATCGAGAATCACTTAACCACCAAGGCATCCCACCTACACATCTATCAAATGTCACCTGCATAATAAATGGAGAATGAGTATCAGCTCCAGGTGCATTGCTGTTCAACAAAGAAGCCCAATCAATGCAATTAATGCAGCCAACTCCATTAAAATCATCAAATCAACCAGAAAACCAAACAGAAGCATATGTCCATAGGCATTACGAAGAGCACATGGATCGACAAAGCCCCATTGATGGCCATTGGATCGAGGCCAAGTCAATCTTGAGCCACTCATCCAACTCCAGCCAGTTGCAATCCATGCCTTCTCAAACTTGCCAATCAAATCAAACACCAAAATGCTATAAAGACACTACAACCTTCAAACAAACTTCATTTTTCCTGCTATTCGAAATTCCCAGACCTTGTTAAACTCACCTCTATTTCCAAGCATCAAATTTCAGAGTCCAGCCATTGCATTCAAGCAAAACACAGTTGCAGAGTTAATTCAAGACAGCATTCAGAGTTCAGGTATTGCATTCAAGATAAACTTGTCTTTCAATAATAATGTTTTCAAGTAGCCAGACTATATCTAGTTTTATGCAAGAACCTTCATTGAACATGTAAATCACGTCAAGAGATCCTTTTGAATACTCCAGATCCTAGGGTCGTTTTAACACTTTGTTTCAACTCAGCTATTATAATATTCCAGATCCCTGTGAATTTACACAGCTAGTTCCTTTTGAATACTCCAGATCCTAGGGTCATTTTAACACTTTCTTTCAACACAGCTATTATAATATTCCAGATCCCTGTGAATTAACACAGCTAGTTCTATCTCCGTAGGTGGGAGCAATGTTATGGTTTTTGGTTTTTAATGGAGCACTGTTATGGTTTTTGGTTTTAATGCAGTCATGGCAAGAGTCAGCACTACTCGTGCAAGGAGGTCAAGTAGGAGACTCAGCAGGGGTGCCCAGCTACGATGCACCTCGTCCGATGAGGACATAGCACATGATACTGATAATAACAGAGATGATGAAGAGGCAAATGATGAAGTGCGTAGTGGTGTTATTCCATCATCAACCACAGTTGAAGAGGCAAATGATGCAGATCCTGGAGGTGTTATTCCACCATCAACCACAGTTGAAGAGAAAAATGATGCAGATCCTGGAGGTGTTATTCCACAATCAACCACAGTTCAAGGTGCAACTGCCAGTAAGAAGATTAGTGCCATCAGAGGATGGACACAAGAAGACATGAAGGCTACCATAGATGATATAGAGTTCAATGGTTTTTCTATCAGAGCAGCTGCTAAAAAACATGGGATTCCACCAACATCAATCCATTAGTGGATAAATGGCCTGACCCATACCAAGCGAAAAGGACCTCTTACAGTGTTGAATGCAGAAGAGGAAGAAGAAATTGTGGTTTGGTGTGAAGAGATGGCTCAACTAGGCCATGGTCTGGAGTTGGTTCAGCTCAAATCCACTGTTGCACAAATCTGTCAAGGGAGGCCAAACCCCTTCAAAGATGGATTTCCAGGAAAATCATGGTGGAGAGGATTTAAACAAAGGCATCCAGAACTTGTGTTACGCACAGCAGAGGGGATTGACAGGGATAGGGCTTTCAATCTGCGCCCTACAGTTGTGACCAAGTTCTATCAGACACTCTCTGATGCATATGAGAAACACTCATACAGAGGAGACCATATATGGAACTGTGACGAGACTGGATTACAGGCAGGGAGGAATTGTGGCATGCGGGTAATTGCCAAGAGAGGGAGCAGGAATGTGCCCAAAATTCTGCCAAAAAGTAGGGAGTGGATAACTATTCTTTGTTGTGTCAACGCAGTTGGAGCATCAATTCCAGGTTTTTATCTGTTCAAGGGAAAGAATCAACTCAAAAATTACATTAAAAACTGTGAACCTGGCGCATGCATGGCTGCACACCCCCATGCTTGGATGACAAAAGAACTGTTCTTGAGTTGGCTTTGCCACTTTGCTTCCTCTGTCCCTGGCGGTGTTTCACCTGAAAACAGACACCTTTTGATTTTTGATGGCCATGGTAGCCACGTTGCTATACAAACCATTGAGGAGGCAAATAGGCTAGGCATTGATCTGTTGACACTGCCTACACATACCACCCACAGGCTGCAACCTCTAGATGTGAGTGTGTTTGGGCCTTTCAAGTGTTACTTCAGGTCTGAGAGAGCGTCCTGGATGGCAAAGAACCCGGGGGTAGAGGTGAAGAGGTTCGAATTAGCAGAACTTGCAAGCAAAGCTTTTGCTAGGGCACTCACAGCATCAAATATCAAGGCTGGTTTTAGGCGGAAAGGAATATGGCCTTTCAATTCTGATGCTCTTCAACATGACACGGGATGTTGTCAGGCTTTTGATGTTTAGGGGAGAGAGGATGCAGATGCTGCAGATAACATCATATCACTCTCTCAAGGTCATTGCCAACCACTGGATGACGACAATGAACACGTAAGTGAAAGTCAGTATGGCACCGAACCTGTTGGGGAGAATATAGAAGCTGTTGGAAGGATAGAAACAGAATTAGATGGCCAAGGGATTGTTCATAACAACGTTGCCGATTTGAGTGTGAATGGAGGTGACAAAGCAATGGTAAACAACAGCGAGGAGTTGACATTTCCAAGCCAGCCAGAACAACCCGAGTGGTTGGCAGAGGCGATGACAAATATGAACAGACACATTGTCACCCCACCAACGATGAAAGCCTTAACCTGCCTTCCATGCCAGCAGTCCTTAACAATGAAGCTGTACATTATTATGTGCCTCTTGGGGGTGGTGGAGATGAGATTGAACAAAATGAAGATACAGTGGACCAAGAAAATGATGATGAGGCACTCCCACCAAATGAGCCACTACTTGGCCAGTTCCTTAAGTTGCCAGTGGAGAAAGTTGCAACTCATCTATCTAATCCCACTGCTGAGCATCTTAGATTAAGCAGGAGCTCGCAACTACTAACATCAGAGGACTACATCACCCTACTGATTGAGGCTGAGCACAAGAAAAAGGAGATGCAGGATTTAAAAGAGAAGAAGAAGGCCCTGGCAAAGGAGAAGAAGGAAGCAAAGATTGTTGCAGCAGAAAATCGAAGGAAGGAAAGGCTTGTAAGAGTGAAACAAAGGGAGGAAAGAGAGCGACGGAAACAATTGGCAAGGGAGGAAAGGGAGCAAAGAAAGGCAAATCAGAGGAATCCAAATGGTCTGGAGAGGATAGAGGTGGTTGACAACCCATTGGATCAGTTTTCAGAGAACAGAAGATTATTCCAGGACCTTATTAACATACAGATACCCCAATACCACCAGGCAGGGGGAAATACTGTGTATGCCTTCCAAACTCCAGTGAACCCAGGGCAATTAGGCTCAAGTCATAACTATGGTTACTCAATTCCTCCTTGGCTACAAGGATCAACCTGGCCCGCACCAAATGTTTGCAGCTCAACACAACCAGGTCATGCATCAGTATCTAACCCAACTAGTTTGGGTAATGAAGGCAGTCAACCTCCTCGCACATAGGGTTTTTTGTTTGGCGAATGATAGATGTTTTGTGTTTGGCATACACATATGAAAGGAAGATTTTGTTGCGGGGGGGAATTTTGGGTGGGTTCCTAAGTTTTTGTTTGATTCCAATCTGACAGTGGATATATGTTAGGCATAACCACAGTAAATGTATAAAGTCCCAACCCACCATGGACCAACCATATGTATAAATCTCGAATTGCTACTATGTTGAACAAGAATATGCCCTTTATGTCAAGTACTGTTTTCTTCATGTCTCTGTCTATTTACTGGTTAGCAAACTAAATTGAATGTTAAACTAAATTGGGTGGTAGACCAACCTGATTGAACATTTAAATTGAATGCAAGTTTTTTCTGAATGCAATACTGACTTGAATGCAAATCGACTTGAACTGGATTGATAGTAAGCATTGCAAACAATCACCGAGCACAAAGTTAAAGATTACTTAGGTTAGAGCACACAGCAAGAATGAAAGCAGGTGGGACAAACAAATATGAGAACCAAAATTATAGAAAAATACAAAATGAGGGCTAACTGTAGATGGGACAAACACATATGCATGTCCAGCATGAATGGTTGTTAATTTCTTAAAAGGTTTCATGCCTCCAAACCCTAATTGCAAATTCCATACAATGACTGAAACAATCAATGAACCATAGCAAACCCTAATTTGTTAGAAGGTTTCATGCCTTCAATTCACAGTCCAAATTATTCATCTAATTGGCATGCCCAAATTATTCAACTCAAGCATGCATCAATCCTATAATCAACTCCAATAAGAAATTAACAACCATTCCTTAAGAATTCAAGCAATCACTGAAAGCAATATAATCAATGAAGGGTTTAATGGAGCACGGTTATGGTGTTTTTTTATGTCAGAATTTCCCGTAACCTTCATACCATTAAAGCATATCTGAATTTTCCATAACCATGAAACCTTCTCTCAATTTTAAAATATACTAAGTTATCAAGCAATGAAACAATGAAACCATATCAAACCCTAATCCTATAATGCACTCCAATAACAAATTAAAAACCATTCATTGCGAATTCATACATTCACTGAAACAGCCACTGATCCATAGCAAACCCTACTAACCATGAATGGTTGTTAATTTCTTAAAAGGTTTCATGCCTCCAAACCCTAATTGCAAATTCATACAATGACTGAAACAATCAATGAACCATAGCAAACCCTAATTTGTTAGAAGGTTTCATGCCTTCAATTCACAGTCCAAATTATTCATCTAATTGGCATGCCCAAATTATTCAACTCAAGCATGCATCAATCCTATAATCAACTCCAATAAGAAATTAACAACCATTCCTTAAGAATTCAAGCAATCACTGAAAGCAATATAATCAATGAAGGGTTTAATGGAGCACGGTTATGGTGTTTTTTTATGTCAGAATTTCCCGTAACCTTCATACCATTAAAGCATATCTGAATTTTCCATAACCATGAAACCTTCTCTCAATTTTAAAATATACTAAGTTATCAAGCAATGAAACAATGAAACCATATCAAACCCTAATCCTATAATGCACTCCAATAACAAATTAAAAACCATTCATTGCGAATTCATACATTCACTGAAACAGTCACTGATCCATAGCAAACCCTACTAACCATGAATGGTTGTTAATTTCTTAAAAGGTTTCATGCCTCCAAACCCTAATTGCAAATTCATACAATGACTGAAACAATCAATGAACCATAGCAAACCCTAATTTGTTAAAAGGTTTCATGCCTTCAATTCAAAGTCCAACTTATTCATCTAATTCGCATGCCCAAATTATTCATCTCAAGCATGCATCAATCCTATAATCAACTCCAATAAGAAATTAACAACCATTCCTTCAAAATTCAAGCAATCACTGCAAGCAATATAATCAATGAAGGGTTTAATGGAGCACTGTTATGGTGTTTTTTTTTATGTCAGAATTTCCCGCATCCTTCAAACCCTAATCCTATAATCAACTCCATTAACAAATTAACAACCATTCATTGCTAATTCATACAATCATTAATAATAAATTTCGACCCTAACAGTGTGCCATTAATAATCAATTTCGACCATAACAATGCTCCATTAAAAACCAAAAACCATAACAGTGCTCCACTAAAAACCAAATACCATTACAGTGCTCCATTAAAAACCAAATACCATAACAGTGCTCCATTAAAAACCAAATACCATTACAGTGTTCCATTAAAAACCAAACACCCTAACAGTGCTCCATTAAAAACCATAAACCATTACAGTGCTCCATTAAAAACCAAATACCATAACAGTGCTCCATTAAAAACCAAATACCATTACAGTGTTCCATTAAATACCAAACACCCTAACAGTGCTCCATTAAAAACCAAATACCCTAACAGTGCTCCATTAAAAACCAAATACCCTAACAGTGCTCCATCAAAAACCACATACCCTAACAGTGCTCCATTAAAAACCAAAAACCCTAACAGTGCTCCATTAAAAACCAAAAACCCTAACAGTGCTCCATTAAAAACCAAAAACCCTAACAGTGCTCCATTAAAAACCAAAAACCCTAACAGTGCTCCATTAAAAACCAAAAACCCTAACAGTGCTCCATTAAAAACCAAAAACCATTACAGTGCTCCATTAAAAACCAAATACCCTAACAGTGCTCCATTAAAAACCACATACCCTAACAGTGCTCCATTAAAAACCAAAAACCCTAACAGTGCTCCATTAAAAACCAAAAACCATTACAGTGCTCCATTAAAAACGAAATACCATAACAGTGCTCAATTAAAAACCAAAAACCATTACAGTGCTCCATTAAAAACGAAATACCATAACAGTGCTCAATTAAAAACCAAAAACCATTACAGTGCTCCATTAAAAACCAAATACCTTAACAGTGCTCCATTAAAAACCAAAAACCATTACAGTGCTCCATTAAAAACGAAATACCATAACAGTGCTCAATTAAAAACCAAAAACCATTACGGTGCTCCATTAAAAACCAGATACCCTAACAGTGCTCCATTAAAAACCAAAAACCATTACGGTGCTCCATTAAAAACCACATACCCTAACAATGCTCCATTAAAAACCAAAAACCATTACGGTGCTCCATTAAAAACCACATACCCTAACAGTGCTCAATTAAAAACCAAAAACCATTACGGTGCTCCATTAAAAACCAGATACCCTAACAGTGCTCCATTAAAAACCAAAAACCATTACGGTGCTCCATTAAAAACCACATACCCTAACAATGCTCCATTAAAAACCAAAAACCATTACGGTGCTCCATTAAAAACCACATACCCTAACAGTGCTCCATTAAAAACCAAAAACCATTACGGTGCTCCATTAAAAACCACATACCCTAACAATGCTCCATTAAAAACCAAAAACCATTACGGTGCTCCATTAAAAACCACAAAACCTAACAGTGCTCCATTAAAAACCAAATACCATAACAGTGCTCCATTAAAAACCAACAACCATTACAGTGCTCCATTAAAAACCAAAAAAAAATTTCCTACGACGTCGTTTGAACAGGCAACCACACCCAAACAAACCGAACACAGACAGAGAAGGCAAGCAAATCACACCGAGAGAGTGAGTGTGTTGAAAAACACAATGCACGCGAAGCCGGTAGGATCAAAATCCTACCAAGTTTGCTGAACAGGTGGCCACCGCCGAGCACGAACCAGGAGCGGAGCAGGTACCAGGAGCCGAGGACGAACCAGGAGCCGACGACGAAGCAGAAACATGAACACCAGGAGCCGAGGATGAACCAGGAGCAGCTCGCAAACAAGCAGGAACAGGGCCGAACCACCGGGGAACCCACGCCACAGACCACGAACACAACAACAACACTAGACCAGTTATCCAACGCACGACGACGACCATGGAACAGGGCCACTCCACCACGAGCTTCCAGCGAGTTAACCAAACCAAACCTCTGTGCTCACACGGCGACGTCCTCCGCGCGAACAACAAACCGGGGCGGACCACCACACAGTCACAGGTATTCCAAGCAGCGGCCTCATCGAACAGCAGCAGGAGGCGGGAGCGGAGCAGCAGCGGCACCATGGCGGACAGCTTCCGGGGTGGCGGAACGCTCACCTTCCAGCCCCGAGCAAGAATGAACGGGAGGTGGGAGCGACTGCCGGGAAAGGGCCAGCTGGCACGCATCCCGAGGTGCAATAAAGCGCATTAAAGCGCTAGCTACCCGGGACGACGTGGAGCAGCCACCTGCAGTGGTCCCGCCCTCGACGGGTGGCAGCCGCGTGGCATCCCGGGTGGCCAAAGTCGGGGTGGACCACTTCTGGCCTCCCTCCCCTATGCCTCTGAAATTTTGATCATAGTAAATACTAATTTTGTTAGAAATTTTAATTTTGATTATAGAAATAGATTTAACTTTTTCAAATACAATGTTTTTTCTATCATTTTTTTAAAGTACTTTATGTTTTCTCTATTATTTTCTTTGCCTCTATTTCCAACCTCATCCTTATATATATGAAGTGGGGATGTAGGTGCAGGTGGGGGTGGAGGGATATGTGGTGGGGATGTAGGTGTAGGTGGGGGTGGAGGGAGATATCAGGAAAAACATATTATTACATTTGGATTGTGCAATATCAAAAATTTATATCTACACTTTTAATAATTCTTAAAAAAAGTAACTATATTTCAAACAAAAATTAATAAATAAATAAAATCATAGTCTATGACCTCTTTTGGAGAAATTCATCTCTATTGAACACTTTGGCTTTTTCTCTAATCAGAAAATATTGGATGCATAACAGTGCCGATTCATTCATTCAAACTGTTGTCCCTGTCGTGCACCTAGGCGCGTACAAATCACTGTGGGTATTGAGAAGGAATGTTTACATACTATGAAATCAAAGCACCTTCAAGATTTTGTATTGAAAATAGAACTATCAAAGCATATGATTGTGTGAGTTGGTCTTTTATTAGGTTTGTTTTGATTCAGACTGGTCTTCCTGTTGAGGTAACAAACTGGATTATGGCTTGCATTTGTTCGGATTCATATGTTGTTCTAATTAATGGATCCCAAGCCCCTTTTCTCTCTAGTAGCAGAAGATTAAGGCATGGATGCTCGTTGTCTCCATTATTATTCATCTTGGTCATTGCAGGATTAAGCAGGTTAACAGAAAAGGCGAAGGAGGACCATAAGATTAGAGGTATTAAGATTTATAGATCCTTGTCTCTTACTCATCTACTTTTTCTAGATGTCGTTCTTCTCTTTGGGGTAGGAAGCATAGAGAAATGGCATAATTATAGTGTTATTATTGATATATTTTGTAAAGCTTCAGGGATGTTGGTTAGTATGGAGAAATCTATGTTTTTGCACAATTGTCCTGAAGCAGGGATCTATGAGCAAATCAAAAGGTTTTTCCTTTACAGAGTTGTTGGCTGCTTTTTGGACAGACCCGGGTTTTAATGAGGCGCAGCAACAAAACCCCTTGGCGCACTGGCCCTCTCGGCAACGAGTTGCGCAGCAGCTCGAGGTCTCACCCGAAGTGGCTATGGGGGGGCTAAGGAATCAGGTTTCCTTAACCTAGGCGACGCGGAGACTGTGATCTTCTCCCTCTCTTTCTCCCGAGAGGATTCCTCAAAGCGGAACGTCTTACTCTTCCGTCAACCTCTCAGTGCAACAACGCTGAAGTTCGCACTTACCAGCCTAGCTGCGCGGTATCTCTGCTCCTGCGCACGAGGCAATTACCCTCTGCGTCGATACTCTATGTATCATTCCTGCTTGCGCGCCCAGCGCAGTAACACATTCCTAAGCGCTGCGGCGATGGTGCTCCTATCGACTCCTTCGATAGTGCGCGAATATAACTTCTAAGGGAGTTTCCAGGACTTGCTTTATATACTCATTCATAAAGACAATGAAACATTCATGTAAACGCAGATAGTAAACTAAAACATGCATTCACGCAACACAACATCATAACAATGAGAATTATCTAGTTCACCTCCACGGGGAAACCACGTCCATGGGAAGTGTATCTTATATTAATCTCAAAGATAGAAATTACAGTCCTGCTGCGCACACAGCTGCAGCCTTAGATCTTTCCAGGCAACTCCACGCACACAGCTGGGAGCCCTTCTCTAGATCTAGTCTCTTCTTATACAGAGATTAAAATGGTTCAGACGTCGACTCAGACTGTCTGCAACTCAGGGATTAGCTTCACAGCTATCCAGTTCTAACCCTTGTCTTCTAACAACACAATAGAAGACTAACTAACTAGCTATCTTATCTCAAACAGCTAACTTACGTCTAACCCTCTTCCTTTACAATTACACATATATATAGGTGGCCATGACGGTCGCACCTTTACAAAACTGTGGGCCTTTCCTAGCAGTATTCCCCAAAAAACCCTAACCACGGACATGGCTAGGTGTACTGTAGGCGCCGCTTGCAGTCACGTCGCTGTTTCCTGCAGGTTCCGTGACTTTCGGCGCAGATTGTGGTTATGGGCGCCGCTTCATCATTTACTGTTCCTTGTCCTTCACCTTCAATACTTTGGTCCATTGCTCTTCCTTGATCAGAGAAACCATAACTTCTGTACTTAGCCTTAATGAGGGTAGCTCATCCCTCTATTCCGTCGCTTCATTTATTGTGGTAGTTGAGCTCTCTACTCGGCCACATTCATTCTCCTTTGACGTGTGCGCGCGAGCTCCGTGATTTCCGGTCCGTAATCTGTGCCGAGCTCGTCCATCTGGCACCATAATGTGCGCCGTTTACTTCTGCCCAAAAATTGGTGCTTGTTCAAAATTAGCACTTTCCCTTCAACACTTGTGCTTTTTCCTCAAAATTCGCAGCTTTACCATAGCTGCGGCCTAGGCTCCAACATGCCCCTAACACTTACTTGTGGCTCGTCCTCGAGCCACTCGCACTAGTGTGTGGTCGCTTTACTTGCGCATCTGCCTTTGCCTGGGTCTCAGCAAATGTTTTCTTCCACTGCGCAATAGCGGAGTCCATTTCATCGACACACTCCACAGCTGTCTGCACCATTTCTGCAGTGGCTTCTTCTTCAGTTATGCCATCAACCATCTGTTGAGATTCTGCAATTTCTTTGATCTTTGCCTCGGCTTGGGCAGCAAGTTCAGCATACTCATCCATAAATGGCTGAATACTGTTGGTGAGTTTAGCATCTTCATTTATGAGCTTGTGCAGTTGCTGTTGTATTCTGCACACTTCACTCATTTTCCTCATTTTTGCTAAGCCTTCTAAGGCCTTAGCTTCTTCAGTCAGAATAGTTAGGGACTGTTTTGCGGCTTGTACCTGTTCCAAAAGACCGACTTTGAAAGGGAGCTTCTCAAGCTCAGTCCAAGCCTCCACAGCTTGGGTCATCAGGTTCTCGGCTTCATCTGCTCTGCTCTTCATTTGTGTGGAAGCTCTACGCAGCGCTTCAAATTGTTCCTACCTATCATCTGTAGAATGCGCTGCAACACGAGCTTCCAACTCGGCGATCTGCGTTCTATGGTCTTCTGCCATAGCAACTATTTCCTGCTCTAGGGCTTTCACCCTTCCACCAATAATTTGAACTTTCTCAACCAGAGGAAGGTCTGGTTGAATCTCACAGGCCGGCAACTCCCGGGCGATTTCATCAACTACGTTTCTGATCCCAGTGTCTTGTGCCTCATAAAGTGCAAGCTTCTCAGAGATGTTCTTATAGCCTACCTTCAGCTCTATCTCCTACGATTGGAGTCTTTGGTTTGCATGGAATGTGGAGAGCTCTCTAGCTCTCAACTCAACAGAAACTTTCTCTTGCACTAGCTGCAGAGTCTCTATGGGAATCAAAGACAAATTTATTTCAACGGGCCCAACTGTGCTTACCTACAGTGCGGCCAAAGGATCCGAAAGTGTCATGCTTGTAGGCGGGATGTGCACGATAGTATGCCTCTCTGCAAGTACTTCAACTCGCTCGGTACTTGTAGATGCATGCGGCGCCTACGAAGTAGATGCTGGCGCATGGGTCTACGCAACTCTTCCTGCGAGACCTTTTAACTCCACGCACTGCAGGTCCAGAGCACTTCTGATGTGAGCGTGCACGGTCCGCAGCTCATGAAATTGCTCCTTCAAGTACTGGTCGATCCCCGAGGCAATGGTCTCAGAGGGATGCGACACCTTCTGCTTCTTGGCTGCTGGTTTTGTTGAACCTTCATCACTTCTTTGCTCAAGCGCTTCCTTTCCCTTATCCTTCTCTTGAGCAGCCGGGGGTGGTATCGCGGATGCGATTTCGGCGGCCTCCCTCCATTCATCCGACCAAGACTTGACAGTTTCTTCAACATCTTCAGTAGTCATCCTGTAAAGGCCTACGGCCCATTCGTCCTGAATTCTGCAAGGGCGGAGGTAAATTTCATGCAAGTTGGTGGAAAAAAACCAACTTCCCTTCATATATTTTAGCTGTCTCCTCACTCAGCCTCGGCATTTCTTGAATGGTATCTTTGAGGATATGGTAGTATTCACAAAATACAGCGCGGTTCATCTTGCGCTTCACGGGATTACTAGAATCCCAGAGGTTTACATAGCACATTCCTGCAACCTCTCCTGCGCGGCGCGGAAGGAACTGAGTGTTGGGGGGCTCCTTCCACCCAACCAAGGCGCATAAAATTAAAAGCCAAGAAAAATGGAATAACTGACCGAGGTTGTCTTGGACGTTTCAGCAGTCTTCCAAGAAAGAATTGAGGAGGAAGAGAGACCAGTTGTACTGCTCTCCCTCCGCAGCTACGATAGCGAGCTCCACAACAGCTCCAGTAACTTCTTTAGGCCTACACTTTGTGAGAAGTCTTCCTACAAGCAGACTGCCTGTAAATCTAAGTGCTTCATCCTCAACTATAGTGAGGTCATAAGCCCGACCTCCTCTTGTCAATTTGTATTTATGCACCAACTGTGTAGCTAACTTTCTGTCTTTGTCCTTTCCAACAAAATGAATATTGGGGTCCTTACCAACCTTAGATAGGCCGGTAATACGATGAATCAAGTCGACATTTAAATCGATTGGCCTCCCTAGCCAAAGGTAACCACCATGAATGCAGGATAGCAGTGCCTTAACAACTGCATTGACTTCATTGCTACTCCCTAAGTGCGGTAGCTTCAACAAGTTCAACAGTCCAGGCTTCTCTAAATTCGCTGCGAATTCCTTCGGGACGAATTCATCAACCTTTCTGGTGGAATTATGGACTACCGTCAGATAGCGATCAGGCGCGAACTAAGGATACGTTATGTAGTCTCCCAAGTTAAAATAAGAAAACTTGACCAGTGGAAGGTGTCCAAGCAGGGACCCTTCTTGTCGCACGCCTTCCGGCATTGGAGGCAACGGGATCAGATACTTTGCATTCTTCGGGATATGCACTTCTGGTGCATCATCTGGATGCGGTGGAATGTAATTCACCATAGTGGCCAACGGCTCTGGAACGGGCTCGTCCGGCTGCTGCTGCTGAGACGCCCTCGTGCCCGGAGATTGTCTGGGATCAGTCCAACCAGGGTGCGTGTAAGCCGAGGTCGTCACTGGGGTAGTCATGCCAAAATCTAAGCCTCTGCGCTTAAATTGACGAACAATTTCTTCAGTGGAGAGGTTCTCCGTCGTGAACCGGTATAGACAACAAGGTCTTGAACAGACAAATGGCGGAACATCGTAGGATACGAACGCTGAAAACAAAGGAAGCAGTCTGCACAACTCGGCTTCTAAAAACAATAACTTAGATTCTCAAACAAGACACTATGCAACTCGAGAAAAGTAACCTGAAAATATACAAGTGCGGGGTATTTATAGCTAAAGGCGATAGTAAATGCGGGCAAGTGGGGCTACTAGCTGTAGGTGCCTAAGCATGAGTTGACAAGACCCCTACCCCCGCACCTCTGCGGTGCATTAATTGTGATGGACAGGCTCTGACAGCCTTCTAGGAGAAGCTAAAACTTTCGGTGCATGACATAAATGCGGATCATAGGGAGATCAAGCCGACTTTGTCAGAGCGGATACAATTAAATGGCGAACTTATCCTACATTAATATTCAAAGCGGCTATAGGACTACTGTAATTCAAATTTTTCGGCGGGTCATTTCAGTATAGGTAACTGTGCATATAGAGGGGTCCACAACGAGAACTCCTCAAGCGGCAACTTGACACAGGGAACTCCGCAAGAGCGACGGTTGGACGACCTGGGGAAAAACTTCGCAAGAGCGCAAAAATAGGGTCGCTCAAAACAAACTTTATTGACATGCGCGGATGTTTCAAGGAACTGCGCGGGAAGCCAGAGACTGAAAGTGTCTCGCGACTTCCGTGTAGACTGATAATACGATGCCTCTTTCAACTACACTGGACATCTGCATCTCTTTAGCAATGTATTAAGTCGACAGGGCGGAGTGGCCGTCGCGATAAAGCTTGAGCCGCCTCCTGTTGATCATTGTGGGCAACAATTCTCCATTAAGCTTCGCAAGCTGAACTGCTCCTCCTTCTGTTATCTTTATGACCCGAAAAGGGCCTAGCCAATGTACACGAAACTTGCCTGGAAACTTGATGAATTTACTATCATAGAGGAGTACCAAGTCTCCTTCTTCAAAGTGTTTATTCTTAATATGCCTGTCATGCCAAGCTTTCTGTCTTGCCTTCTGTACTTGTTGATGGAATCCGGCTAAAAGTCCGTCTTCTTCTAAGGCAAGCAATTGTGAGAGTCTTTCACTCATAGTATCAGTATCTGCCATTTCTGTAATTTGCGCAATTCTGAAGCTGGGAACAATGTATTCCATGGGCATAACTGCTTCTTGTCCATACACCAAACTGAAAGGTGTGTGACCTGTTAATTTCTTGCATGTGGTTCTGTAAGCCCATAATACAGCTGTGACTCTAAGGTCCCAATCATCTCTTTGTTGATTACAGATCTTCGTCAGGGCATTCTCGAGAATCTTATTGAATGCCTCCACCGTACCATTAGCTTGAGGGTGGTAGGGTGTACTCTTATGGTGACTAATGTGGAATTCTTCAGTAAGGGCCTCTATAGTTTCATTCAGGAAATGTGTACCTTGATCACTCATTAGAATTAGTGGACATCCAAACCTAGCGATAATGTTCTAAAAAATGAACTGCGCGGCAGTTACAGTGTCGCGGTTCTTAACTGGCTTAGCCTCAGCCCATATGGTGAGGTATTCAGTAGCTGTAATGATGTATCTTACGTCGGTTCTCTTTCCTGGTGGGTTGATAGGTCCTACAAAATCAATGGCCCATTTATCAAAAGCACGCAGTGTTATCTAGGGTCTTAGCGGCATTTCATCTCTTCTAGAAGGTTTTCCTGTTCACTGGCACACATCGCAACATTTGCAGAATTCCTTAGTATCCTTGTGCAATGTTGGCCACCAAAGACCTGCGGCTAAGATCTTCTACGCAGTCAGATTTCCTGCGAAATGGCCTCCTGCGGTTCCTGAGTGCGCTTCTGCGATGATGGAGTTCTTCTCATGCGGTAGGATACATCTGCGCAAGACTTCATCGGGGCCCAACTTATAGAGCTGGCCTGCTATCAAAGTGAAGTCTGTGGCTTTGACAACAAGTTGCTTCTTCTGCTGAATTGTAAACTCAACTGGCGCTTGCCCGGTAGTGAGAAACTCAAGAATGTCGGAATAATACTCATTGGCTGCTTGAATAGAAAACAGCTACGCATCAGGCAGATTGTCCTCCAGATTTGTAGGTTCCTCCCCTGACTCTATCCTAGATAAGTGGTCAGGTCCTGCATTCAATCTACCTGGCTTTACAATAACCTCAAAATCATAGTCTTGGAAGAGCAGTAGCCATCTGCAAATTCTTCCCCCTAACACTGGCTTATTGACCAAGTATTTCAGAGCAGAATGGTCAGTATACATTTTAAAATGTGCTCCCAATAGATAGTGTCTGAACTTTTGTAAGGCATACACCATAGCTAGTCCTTCTCTTTCTGTAGTGGTGTAGTTCTTCTCGGCTGTGGACAGCTTTCTGCTAGAGTAAGCAATCGGGTGATCAATACCTCCTTCTCCTGGTTGTGTAAGCACAACCCCCAATGCTATGGAAGAAGCATCTACATGAACATGAAAGGGTTTTCTCCAGTCTGGGAAAACTAGAATAGGCGCAGTGATCATCTTTTCTTTAAGTGTATCCAAGCTCTGTTGGCATTCTTCTGTCCATTGGAATTTCGAATCCTTTTTCAGCAATCTTTCCATAGGTGCAGTGATCTTTGCATAACCTTTGATAAATTTTCTGTAGTACCCTGTATGTCCCAATGTAGTGCGCAATTGTTTGACTGAGTTGGGCGCAGGTAAATTAGCAATGATGGCAACCTTCGCAGGATCCATCAGGAGTTCTTGTCTGCATTCAATATGACCCAAGAGAATACCAAAAGGAGCACAGAAGATACATTTTTTCAAGTTAAGGGAAATTTGATACTGTCTACATTTTTCTAACATCATGCGCAAATTCCCTATATGGTTCTTTAGTAAACCAAACACAGTCCAGTCATCATAACAGACTTCTAGAAACTTATGAATGAATTCTTTAAATACAGCAACAATGACTCAAGAGAAGATAGCAGGAGCGTTTTTAAGACCAAAGGGCATTATCGTATACTGGAATGAGCCCCATTCAGTCGCAAAAGTGGTCTTATGGCGGTCTTCGGTATGGATTCTGATCTGATGGTATCCCGAAAAGCCATCAGTGAATGAGTAAGCCTCTTGTCCTCCAACATTATCAAGCACTTCGTCTGTAAAGGGGGTAGGAAATGGATCATGCGCTAATGCATCATTCAGCTTGTGCAAGTCCACGCAGATTCTTATTTCACCTTTTGTCTTCTTCTCTTGTACCACCATAGGACTAATCCAATCACTTTCCTCTACTGGCTCAATAATACCTGCTGCGAGCATTTTATCAATTTCTTCTCTAACCTTTTCTTTATATCGCGGGTTCAACCTGTATGGGCGTTGTTTTACTGGCTTGGCGTCTGCTTTCAGAGGTATGCACATAACTCCTAAGTCCCCTAATATGCCTTTCATTTTTGTGAACTTGGTGGGAAAGATATCCTGGTAGTCACGTAATAAATCTGAAATATGGCCAACAGTTTCATCATCCCAATAATCTCCTATAGAAGCAAACTTGGGTTCGGCTTCTGTACCAATGTTAATCTTTTTGAGCTTGATGTGTTCTGTAATGGCAGGGATATCAAGCTGAGGACCTTCAACATTGCGCGTCCCTTCTGATTCTGGAATATTGATGTTGCGAGGATCATCCTCCTCTTCTCCAGCGGTGAAATTATAGCATTCCAGGGCATGTTCTATCTGGACAGCCCAATCTGGTTGGGAATATTCTGGTAATGGACATTGTTCAAATACCTTCTTTTTAATACACTTTAAAGCGTGGTCGATGCTCGGATGTTCTGACTCAAAGCTAAAGGTAAGTTGAAAACTTTCTATCATAAGAGGCCAAGTGACAGTGCCTCTGCACAATTCTGTTTCAGTGTACCAGTTCCTTGGAACTGTATCCAACGTGTGGATGAATAGGTGAACCCACTCATCTTCTGGAATATGTGACCATTGCTGAATACATGCTTCAACGTGTGACCTGGGGTCACTTTGTCCATCATATTTGCGCAACACTTCTGCTGTAGTTTCCTGAAATCTGCGCAGTATCAATCTGCGACAGTCTTGCCATGTGTGAATATTCTCTTTATGCGCACCCCACCATCTTGCGGGTGTAGCGTGCAGTGCTACATCCAAAGCTTGTATGCGCTGCTCATTTGGAATCTGTTGTTCATATGTATGTATGAATTCACTTACGTCAGTTAAACCATCAAAAATTGGAGTGTCATTCAATTCTGTGCCAATCCATCGAATGGATTTAGTCATCATGGCGCAACGCCTTGCAGAAACCTCATGTAAATGATTCTGCCAGTTTTCCAATCCCGTGTCTGAATCTGATGTGCACGAGCTATCGCATCGCCAGCTGATATGGCCGTCTGCTGTGGGATTGACATAGTCACTATGACTAGCAGTCATCTTATACAAACTTTCCATGTGGCGCACTTCTTCTTCTGCTCGAATGGGTTCAATATACCTTGGTCCTTGAATGGGATCAAGCGGTGCAATGACCCTAATCTGGTCATCCTCAAAGGTCATCTGTCTGTTCTTCAAATTAATGACAGCCAAATTATCAAATGCCCAGTCTATGCCTAAAAGTACTGGGTAAGGTCTACTATCATCCAGAATTTTGATTACTTCAAAGTCTGTAGAACTTCTTACTCCCTCAATATCAATAGGTACATTGGGTAATCTGCCCAATGGAGAAACTCGTTGCTGATTCGCGAGTCTTAGCTGGATAGGAGATCTTGTAAGCTGAGGGCTACCCATCTGTTCCCATGTCTGCATGGTGAGAACATTAACTTCTGAGCCCAGATCTAAAATGACTTCATCCATTTCAAATGCTCCAATCTGCGCTGTGAGCCTCATCTCTTTTCCAGTTCTAGTATGACTCCCAATCTGGTGAACAGTACGCTGCGGTGTATTTATCGAAGCAGATTGTTGACACTTATCTAATAGGTGTTGAAGGTCCATAGTTGCTTTTTCATTGTGCAACAACTTTAAGCAGTTTCTCAGGAAAGCATGGACACTGCCTAGTGCATCCTCTTCATCATCAGGTCTTCCAGATGTAGTGGCCTGTTCTTGCGCCAGGTTGTCTTGTCTTAGCACTTGCGATCTGATATCATTATGCGGAATTGCGACAGAACTTGAAGCTCTCGGATCTGAGAAATACTCTTGAGCTTGCTTGAATGCTTCTTTTTGCTTTTGCAGGTCAAGCGGGGCTGGTTTAATATTAGCGCGGCGCACCCATTGTGTCGCTTGCTTTCCAGTTCCCAACTCTGGCGCACCAGTGGTTGCTCCACTGCGCGTCACTATATTAACTGTAGGATCTGGTTCTCTTTTTTCTGCTCCAATAAACTGAATATTCTGATTGACCTGTGGCATCTTTGCTTGCATCTTAGCCATCAACTGAGGGCATTCTTCAATCACATGATCATAATATTTACAGTATCTTCAGATGGTGGTAGGATTTTGGCAATCCCTTGCATAATGGCCTTGCGCTCCACAGTTGTAACAAGTGATCTGTCCTCTTCCACGACCAAAATTTGCTGCGCGTCCATGGCCCCTATAATTTCCTCCTCGGTCTTCGCGAGCTTGGTCATACTGTGGACCTGCTGTGGGTCCTTGTGCCTCTGACTGCACTCTATAAACATCATGTTTCCTTTCCATCATAAGATCATATGCTCTGCAATTGTTCTCATCATAGCCTACTGATTTACAGAAATTGCAATATAGATTCTTTGGAGTTTGTACGTATTTCTGTAACAAGTGACATTCTTGTGGTCTGTGACCTCTAGTTCTACAGATTTCACACCAAGGCCCCTAAGCCTGTGGTAAAGGGTTAGGTGCTCCAGTTGCAATATATTCTATGAAAACGGGACAATGGTCCTTTGAATGACCTTGTGCTTTACATTTTGTACACCAAATTTCTTCTTTAACATCCTTTCCTTTCTTAATATCATGCACTTGCAAGGTTAGGTTTGCTAATTGGTTCTACAACTGAGCAACATCGTTGCTTGTTCCAGCAATTAGTGAAGCTTCTAGTTTCATAGCCATCTCTAGAGCTTGTTCCTGAGTAGTGAGATTCTGTTGCATAAGAGGAAGTCTAATGTGTGGAAGCAGCACAGCAATGAACCATTCCTTATGCTGCTGCGGTGCAAACTCAAAGCTTACTTGATCTATCAAGGCTTTGAACTTCTGGTCAAAGTCCCATACTAACTCTGTAGGTAACTGTTTTATGTCTTTGAGCTCGGTTATACACTGTGATTCTGATTTAGGTTTCTTGAATTCTCTAATCATAGCATTTCTTACATCAGCAAGCGTCCTATTCTGTGCTGCTGAGTATTTCATGAACCAAGTTAAGGCTCTTTCTCTTAGTGTGGTTGCTAACTAAACCAGTTTAACAACATCATCATTAATTTGCTTAATTGTCCAAATGGCTTCACATAGGAACCAGTGCTGCTCAGGGTCTTCTAGCCCTGTTCCTCTAAAATTTGGTAGCTTCATGTCATCACCCATCCTTCTTGCGCTAGGTTGAGGTGGAGGTGCTGTAGTAGTGCCTTCGGGATGGTTAAACAAAGGTGGTGCTGAGTTACTAGAAGTACCATGCGGGCTACTAGAAGGTGTTACTGCGGGGTTATACTGAGCCTCGTCTGGCTTTTGCGGTGTAAAAGGGTGATAAGGGATATGAGCACTCCCTTGTCTCTCTATATGGCTCGCTCTAGGAACTTGACTATCTTATGGGATAGACTCAAAAGAATGCTGGTCAAGGCCTACTTTATACCGTTTTCCACTACGAGTGCAACCAATAAGTTCAGGATCACTATCAGAATCTGCGGACATTACTTGTCTATGCTATTCATTGGAAGCTATGCATAATTTTTCTTTTTCATACAGAAGCATTTTAATCCATAAGTTCAGAGAATTTAAGAACTTACCTCTGTGTGCTTGGAAGAAACTCCTCTCAGCTTCGCTGAAACTCTTTCTTGTATCTACTGCAAACTCGGTGATGAAGCCTTCCAGCAGACGGTTCAACCAAAAGTCTACTGCGCGGGACACAGAATTATCTACCCGCTTCAAAATACTGACTAGCTCAGGCGTCCAAGCGATGGGTCGATCAACATGCACGGTGGGTCTAGTATCTGCTAACTTGGCTACCCACGTATGCAACTCAAGTGCAAATGTGACAAAGAAAATTTCGTGAAGGTCAGTATAAATATACTTTTGCAACCAGTCTTCTGGCTGAAGCCTAGAGCTTCTATTTTCTCATTCAGCGAACTCTCTAGCCTTTAAATCAAACCAGTCTTGAATTTCTTTAGCTGTAGGATTCCAGTAGCACATTTCCTTCAAAGTAATAGGGTCAAAGTCGGAAATGGAAGCATTTGTTGGCTCCACAAGTCATAAGGCAACAGAACCATTTGTTGGCTTGCTCTTTCTCTAGGTTTCGCATCAATCTCGCACGTCGCCAGAATAATAAGTCTCAAGGCAACGAAACCATTTGTTGGCTTCAAAAATATTTCACACGTTGCCGGAATAACAAGTCTCAAGGAAACGAAACCATTTGTTGGCTTCAGCAGTATTTCACACGTCGCCGGAATAACAAGTCTCAAGGCAACGGAACCATTTGTTGGCTGCTTTTTGGACAGACCTGGGTTTTAATGAGGTGCAGCAACAAAACCCATTGGCGCACTGGCCCTCTCGGCAACGAGCTGCGTAGCAGCTCGAGGTCTCACCCGAAGTGGCTATGGGGGGGCTAGGGAATCAGGTTTCCTTAACCTAGGCAACGTGGAGACTGCGATCTTCTCCCTCTCTTTCTCCCGAGAGGATTCCTCAAAGCGGAACGTCTTACTCTTCCACCGACCTCTCAGTGCAACAGCGCTGAAGTTCGCACTTACTAGCCTAGCTGCATGGTATCTCTAATCCTACGCACGAGGCAATTACCCTCTGCGTCGATACTCTATGTATCGTCCCTGCTTGCACACCCAGCGTAGTAACACATTCCTAAGCGCTGTGGCGATGGTGCTCCTATCGACTCCTTCGATAGTGCGCGAATATAACTTCTAAGGAAGTTTCCAGGACTTGCTTTATATACTCATTCATAAAGACAATGAAACATTCATGTAAACACAGATAGTAAACTAAAACATGCATTCACGCAACACAACATCATAACAACGAGAATTATGTATTTCACCTCCACGGGGAAACCATGTCCACGGGAAGTGTATCTTATATTAATCTCAAAGATAGAAATTACAATCCTGTTGTGCACACAGCTGCAGCATTAGATCTTTCCAGGAAACTCCACGCACACAGCCGGGAGCCCTTCTCTAGATCTAGTCTCTTCTTCTACAAAGATTACAATGGTTCAGACGTCGACTCAGACTGTCTGCAACTCAGGGATTAGCTTCACAGCTATCCAGTTCTAACTCTTGTCTTCTAACAACACAATAGAAGACTAACTAACTAGCTAGCTTATCTCAAACAGCTAACTTACGTCTAACCCTCTTCCTTTACAGGTACACATATATATAGGTGGCCATGACGGTCGCACCTTTACAAAAATGTGGGCCTTTCCCAGCAGTATTCCCCAAAAACCCTAACCATGGACATGGCTAGGTGTACTGTAGGTGCCGCTTGCAGTCACGTCGTCGTTTCCTGCAGGTTCCATGACTTTCGGCGCAGATTGCGGGTATGGGCGTCGCTTCATCATTTACTGTTCCTTGTCCTTCGCCTTCAATACTTTGGTCCGTTGCTCTTCCTTGATCAGAGAAACCATAACTTCTGTACTTAGCCTTAATGAGGGTAGCTGAGCCCTCTATTCCGTTGCTTCATTTATTGTGGTAGCTGATCTCTCTACTCAGCCACATTCATTCTCCTTTGACGTGTGCGTGCGAGCTCCGCGATTTTCGGTCCGTAATCTGCGCCGAGCTTGTCCATCTGGCACCGTACTGCACACCGTTTACTTCTGCCCAAAAATTGGTGCTTGTTCAAAATTAGCACTTTCCCTTCAACACTTGTGCTTTTTCCTCAAAATTCGCAGCTTTACCATAGCTGCGGCCTAGGCTCCAACAAGAGTGAAGAAACTAGACCAGGGATTTACGGGCCAAAATCTTATGGCGTAGCTTATTTGACAGTGGTTTATGGATAAAAACTATTAGAGATAAATACTTAAAAGCATCTTCGATTCTACAATGGATCCCTCAGCCGAAGTTAAATTATGGTAATGCTTCCATTATCTGGAAAGGTCTTCTCAAATATCTTCCGTTACTAGGAAATTGGATTAGATGGAGAGTGGTAATGGAACTCAAATGTTTTTGGGTATTGACCCATTTGTTGGGTTTTCTGAATATTTTAGGCCATCCAAGTCAATGATAGCTCAACTTCATAGTAAAAATATCCTTGTATTGGCTCAAATCAGAAAGGAAGGTAGTGAAGGATGGTGCCAGGCCAACAAATTGGGACTTTTAGATGATGTAAAGGATGAATGGAATAGGTTCACAATGTGTCTGAACAATGTTGAAATTGATTTGTCTAAGAATTTGGATTCATTGTTCTGGGATTGGGGTGACTCCAATGGGGTAATGTCTGTAAATAAAGCCTACGAGGCCATTGTTTCACAGGAAGTGCTCTACAGTACAAACTGGTAGTCCATGAAACTGTGGAACAGGAAAATTCCACTTAAGATTAAGAGTTTTGTTTGATTGTCTTTAGAAAAAAAAATCTAATGTAGGATAATCTACTAAAGCGTGGTTTTGTGGGGCCAAGTACATGTGTCTTATGTCTGTAAGAGACTGAAAGTATATCCTGTTTATTTTGTCAATGTTCCTTCTTCAGATTGGTTTGGAAAAATCTAAGCTTTGAACTTAATCACGATGATGAATGGGACGGTCAAAACTTGATAGAATGTATTGCAAAATGGTTTCATTCAAAGGTTAAATTCAAAGGCTTACCTTTGTTCATCATTTGGGAGGCGTGGAAAGCCAGAAACCATTGTATTTTTGAAGACATCAAGCCCTCGAATTTTTGTGTTTGTTCTGGATTTCTCTGTTTTCTAGCTGAATATTCTACCTTTAAACAAAATTTGAAACAGAAAATTATCAGATTTCCAGTTATTAGTGAAGACATATCCACAGGTTATTTCGATGGTGCCGCTAAAAATGGATTATGTGGGGCAAGGATGATTATCAATGTGAAAAAGGAGCATCATATTCGATTGAAGATGGGTGTGGGTAGAGGTAATAATTCAAAACCAAAACTTTTGGCTCTTTGGCGACTATTGTGGTTCTCAAGAAAAAGAGGCATTATTAGGATCAAGATTTTTGGTGATTCAAGGGTTGCTATAGATTGGGAAACAAGACACTGTGATTGTTATAGCTTAAAATGACACTTCTCCATCCGTGACGACACTTGTATCGCTTGGTCTCATGACGACACTTCTTGAGATCAAGTTTAGTCACACAACAGGACATTTGTGGATTGAGGGGTCATTTGGGACACTAAAAATGGTTGAAACTACCTCACTCTTGGCCCATTTGATGGTTATAACCCTTAGTAACATTTTTCCAGACCAAACCATCTCCTGAAAATCATACAAAAACCCTGTTTTTGGCCATTTTCCCACAAAAACGCTGGCATCCTATGTATAGAGTAGGGCATACTAGGATGTGTGCGCGACTCTGCTTCAATAAAGTAGCGCATGTTCATGACGCTACTTCAATAAAGTAGCGCACACCTTGAAAAATGTGCTAGTTTGTCTACTACAGAGTAGGGCATTTTCCTGTACTAGTCAAAATCTCGAATTTTGGGTAAGTTAAGTTGGTTGGGGAACCTCCTACTCGGTTATAACTACTTTTCCTCTCCTTCATTGACTATATAAGGAAGGTAGAAGGGCCATGTGAAGGGACCAAGCCTATAACAAACTTATGCTGGAGGAATGGAGACCCTCATCCCCCTCTCTTGCGCTTCAGTTTTGATAAACCCTAGCATAGTTGATTAGAGGATGGAATCCTTGGAGAATGGAAGCAGGAGACCTTGAATCTAGGTTTCGTGAAGTGCCAAGCTTGAAGGAGGGTATAATTTGATGTGCTTGCTTCATTCATTAATAAAGATCGGATGTTCTTTCCTTTCCAAATATGACCTATTCATGTGTGTATCAGATTTGATTACAATTTGTTTATAGTTTGATGTTGTATTATGTCATGGATATCAATCTTATATGTGTAGTCAAATGTATTTGAGAAAGGTATCAAGTTGTTTTGTAGGTGTGGGAATTGCGATACTGGATAGCGTTGAAGAGAAAGGGAGGGAAAGCTAGGATCAACCTTAGTAATAAGGTGCACATATCTCTAACCTTAATCTCTTCGTTTACTTGTTGTACTTGCAGAACATTTGTAAGTCTATCTTTATCACTGTAAGTTGGTAGTTTCTCCCCTGAACTATAGGTGCATTTTCCTCACAATAGTGAGATGCATACTTTACAACTGGAGCATTGGCTGGGAAGAATTAATGCTTTGATTGATGATTTTGATGAGATAACTTTTGATCTTATCTACAAGGAATTGAATATATTTCCAACTTGCTAATAGACTCAGGGTCATTGTCTGTGTTTTAAGGGATTGTACCTTTAGCTATATTCTAGTAGTTTTTGTTGTTATGCACTTTGTAGACAATATTTTCTAGTTTTAGTTCTATGGAAATTTTTTGAGGATAGAAGGAAAATTTTCAATGGAAAGATGGCTTGTTTGCTCTGCCATCCAAATAGGCCTTTGTAATTGCAAGAATCCTCATGGAAACCTATGAAGTTCTTCCAAATCTTACTTCAAATTCTATTGTATATGACAAAGTCTATCATGGATTTGGGTACCCCATATTTACATTGGACTATTAAAAAAAACTTCTAAGTTGATTCTCAATTACTATCCATTCATACTCACTTACATGGAAATTCTTTATTTCCAATTATGGAAGGGAATCAACAAAAATGTAGAAACTATAGTTGGAAGGAAATCAACTTTGATCTAGTTCTTAGTTTTTTGGTTATATATATATATATATATATATATATTACTTATTTCAATGTAATGGGAATAATTATATTTTAGAAAAAATTCTCTAGAAAATAAAATAAAATAAAACTTTAATTATTATTTTAAATATTTTGAAATATTAAATATATTTGTTTCAAAACTTTAATTATTACTTTAAATATTTCGAAATATTAAATATATTTGTTTCAAATTAATGAAAAGTAATTATCATTTTATGACATGGAAATGGAGAGACCTATTTTGAGATTTCATCAAAGATAGCTATTTATAGCTTTTTATCTTGTAGATGAAATTTATATTAATCTTAGGGGATTTCCATGGTTTATCAAGTTGAATGAATTTTAATTTTAACTTTCAAGTGTAAATAGACATTTCTGTATGACCTTAACTATTAGGAATAGACATTTCTATATAACATTAACTATTAGGAGCATGGAGCATGGTATCTAACTATTAGGAGCATGGTATCTAAGTTTGTTAAGAAAAAACAAATTTTCCTAATATTTATGTTTATATTTTCAAATAAAATCAAATTGCCATGTTATGTTCTAAGATTACATTTTTTTGCAATGGAGTGATGATACCTTTAGAAAATCTATAGTTTTTAATCAAAAAATCAATCTACTATTTTAAATTTGGATATTTATTATCATTGCATCTAGAGGAGCGATGTACTCAACAACAAAGTATGAGGGAGATGTTGTCACTTAGTGTAGCATTATGTTAGTAAAAATAAAAAGTAATTAAAAATTTCATGTCCGCTCTTAAGATAAAAAAATTAAAACTAAATGAAAAGTAATTAATGTTGGAAACGTGTGACAACGAATTTCTACAACTAACTGAGTAACTAAATTAATCAGTTAGGTGTAACTGTGCAAGAACTGCTATTTATCTATGTAAACCCGTAGAGGAAAAAGATTGATGAGAGTGAATGTGAGGAATGTTTGTAAGCTTGCAAGGTTGTCTTTTATTGAGCAATAGAATATAGATACTATTTTCCACGTGGATGTTTCCCTTGTGAAGGGTTTAACCACGTAAATCTTGCCATTATTCTTGTTTATTATGTTATTGATCTCTGTTCTATCCACATTCAGCTGCCAACAATTAAAAAATCTATATAGACTCATAAAATAAATAAATAAATAAAACCAGCACATATCAATCTAAAACTGGGATCCATCAAGCCATAATCTCCACATCTTAAAATAATGAATCACAAGCCATAGAAACTTGGACCCATAATAGTTACAAGCTATTTGCAAAATTGATAATACAGTGGAGATCCGAAAGATATGGTAGCATCGAAGATTGATGGGTTGCACTAGATTTCTCAGCCTTTTGTGACAAGCCCAAATGTCAAAAGAAAACGCTATTGGGAACACAAAAAATAATAATTTATATAGCATCTCAAACACCTTCTTGAGACTAAATCAAGAGTCAGTGGGAATGCTACCTTGGTATTTATAGCCTTGCTCTAAATCCTTTAGATCCATTTTTTTTCCTAATTCAAAAAAATAATATTTAGGATTAGTGATGTAGTACCCAGGGGTCTGCAATCAAAGTCATATAGCGAAAGCATTCATAGAGCACAGCAAATTAATCAATGACGAATGCCCCGGGCCTTATTAACTACAAAGTCTATTAAATCAATAAGCAATGCTCCTAGCCTTAATAAGTTGACTATGGAATGGAGCATGGAGATCGAAACAACTTTAGTGAAAACTGAAGCTAGTAGCTTTCCAAACCCAATCTCCTTTGCAAACACTTTGACCACTGCAAGGAACAAAACAAAGAAAATACAATTACGATGTCTAAATCCTTGTGCAAAAATATGACATCAATTTCTATAAACAACACAACTGCCTTTCCTGGCCCTTTTGCAAATCTTAGACGACGAATTTTGTGGCATGCATATTTTAATGTATAAGACATGCATATTTTACTGTAATCAAGATTTTTTCTCCTGCCTGGTTTCGAAGTTTTATTGTAAGTTAGTCTTTACTTCACCAATGATGTATACAAATAGATACATCATATTATCATGTCTACGAAAATATGCAAACATAAATAGATAGAAATCGATCGACAAATAATATCAACTAATATATTCTTGGAGATTCCAACATTGGCTCATTGGTACGAAGACAAATGCTCAAAAAGAACAAGATACTTGAAACCAAATAGAGGACACTAGGGGAGGGAGGCTAGTAGTGGCGTGGGTCCCAAGAAGCCACTTGGCTGGCCATTTGGAGGCCACACATCGAGGTACGGACGTCCCCAGGTGGCTTCGCCACGTTGTCCCCAGCAGGTTTTGCTTTAATGTGCTTTATGGCACCTTGGTTTGTGTGCCACACGTTCATTTCCCCATGCCCTCTCCACCACCCCATTCATTCTTGTTCGGGTCTGGTCTGTGAGCGTTTTCCCACCCCAGAAATTGTCCGCCATGGCGCTAATGCTTCTCATCAGCCACGTCCTGTTGTTGTTCGACCTTGTCGCCTGGTGGATGCTCCGTCGTCCATTGCGTGTCCTGCATTGCTCGTTGTTCCTTCTATCGATTCTATTATCCTGTCAGGGAGAGCCGCTGTCGTTAATTTCGTTGGGTGGTCTATTGGAGCAAGTTCAGCACCGTAGGTTGGAGAAGTTGTCTGAAGCTCTTCTGTTGTTCGTGGCCCGTGGCACCAATTCTTCTACTGAAAGCTCCTGTTCCTTCCTATTTGCAGGCTTCTCTTGGTCTTCATGCTCCTGGATCGTGCTCGACTCCTTGTCTCTGCTCGGATCCTGGTTCATCCCCGACGACTGGTTCATGCTCCGCTCTTGGTTCGTGCTTGGCAGTGGCGGCCTGTTCAAAAGACGTGGTAGGATATCCATCCTACCGGCTTCTCTTGCATATGTTTTTCAACATAGTCACTCGCTCGGTGTGATTTGCTTGCTTTCTTTGTTTGTGTTCGGTTTGGTATACAGCCATGAAAGTTGAAACTTGAGTATGAGTATACAACCATGAAAGCTGAAATGTTTATGAGTATTTTCCTTATATAGCCACTACGAAAGCTGGGATGATGATGAAACTTGATGAAAGACTAAATTGTATCATGCAAATGAAAGACTCTTTGGTCTTCGTAGTTGGGCCACTCGAGGAACCGGTATCCCACTAATATCTTCTTAATCGAGGGCTTCATACAACATTCACAGAAATAATCATACTCGCTTACTTGCTTAAATATGCTTGTATTACCATACTATTCCAATTGAACTCAGGATACAAGTTAGTTTTACCTACTGCTTGAAACGAAGCGCCTTTATTCCACCCAAATAGTAACTTAGTATATTTTATATAACCGGGAGCCAATCGAAGTGTTCCAGCCAAGTATTTAAGTATCCCATCCAAGCTATGACCTCCTGGCAATGATTGGAAAATTGAGTTATGGTTTCATGGTTATGGAAAATTCAGTTATGGTTTCATGGTTATGGCAAATTCAGTTATGGCTTCATGGTTTGAAGGTTATGGCAAATTCAGTTCATTTATTGCTTCCATTCTGTGATTATATTGCTTTTAGTGATTGTTTGAATTCTTAATGAATGATTTTTAAATTCTTAATGAAGTTGATTATAGGAATGATGCATACTTGAGATGCAAGATGACACTCTGAAATAATTTGGGCATGCCAATTAGATGAATATGTGAAATTAGAGGCATGGAAATTAGATAATAATTTGGATTGTCAATTAGAGGCATTCTGAGTTCATTCCAATTAGATGAATAATTTGGACTATGAATTAGAGGCATGATGAGTTCATGGGATTTGGGCATGCCAATTAGATGAATATGTGAAATTTGGATTGATTTCTAAGAAAAGTATGAGAGAAGATGAAAGAGTATTTGAATGCTTGATTTGGTCTGTATCTTTAATTTTATGGATACAATATATATATATATATATATTATGAAAGTGTGTAAAAGTCTATGGCCTTAGGCCTATGTTCTATTTTAAAAAAATCATAGCTAAATATTAATTTTAATACAACTATTTTGTTACATATATTGTATAAAATAACGACCATTAATATATATATTGTCATAATCATGCATGAATTTTGATTGGTTTCAACACCACTTTATTAGGAAAGTATGATGATCCATGAGGGATGACGATATAATTGGAAATTTGAATTTTGGTGAAAAGAATAACAATACTCGTCTAAACTAATCAATCAAATTTTCATTTATAAACATTGATATTATTATGAAATGAATGCTAAAAAATTAAAATATTAGATAATGAATGTGGTTTTATTATGGTGTGCTAAGTGCATTTTGCATCTAGTCTATCCATGTAATCAATGCTCACCATGAATCCTCCCATCATCTTGATATGGGTTATTATTGTTGATAGTCTTTGCTTAGTTATCCTCTTACACTGGGCTTAGGTGTATGAATATGTGTTTTCTCAATTTTATCTCTAAAGTCTAGACAAGGCCCCCTTTGTTTCTTTCTTCGGTCATAATATGGTCATGTTTATTTCTTGCCAAAGTCCTTAATTGGATGTTCTCTTCCTTATGTTGGATCTACTCTTACATCCATGATTGATTTGGTAAACTTGGGTTAGTTGGACATGCCCTCTTTGAGGTCCCCAATCACCATATATCTATTATGGGCACACATAAGGGTGACAAGGTCAAAACTAATCTTGCCATTTTTTGTTTTTCTCTTGGCACACTGTTAATGAGTTGTACAATTGATTTATGTCCATCTTCGACAGACTAACAAACCAAAGAGCTTCATTTCAATGAAAAACTTATGGATTTGTTTAAGACCATAAGATCCCCAAGTGTGACTCACATATTAGTGTTTGAAGCCTTTAACTTTTCCTCAATAGTTATTTGTAGTATGTTGGACATGCCTATGTGTTTGTCCCATCTACAGTTAGCCCTCATTTTGTATTTTTCTAGAATTTTGGTTCTCATTTAAAAAATTGTCATTACTCTTCCATATTTTCAATTAGACCCCTAACATCTTCACTGAATCATTTAATATACCTAAAACTCTAGTTTCCACCAAGCCCCTAACAAAATGGACTTACTTCCAATGTTCTACTCATTAGTTTGCTTGGAATCTTCCCTTTGTACCCATTGGTTGAAGTTTGAGCCAAGGTTCCCCCTTCCAGGTTTCTATTAGATTCCCTTTACCCTCCTTCCAAAGAGGATTACCAACACCACTATTGCAGGAGAGCATCTCACAATTAAAGGCCACCTTCAACTACCATTCAAGAATATTTGCTTTCTTATTTGGTACATTTAATGCAATTTTCTACACATATATTGAATTGTTTAAATACATTTTTCTTTAAGTACAATGCAAGGAGATTCATAGTGGCTTTGAGCGTGGTGGGAGTTTGTCCTCTTTACTAGCTTCACCAACAATTACAATCTCTTCTTGATTTAAGTGTGTTCACTCCTTTCTCCTCTCTTTGAATTTGGGTATTTTCCTTGTTTCTTATTTCCATAATTAGATTTCCTTTTATGCGTCGAATTTCTATCTTGCTAAAGGACACCTTGAAAATTAAGTGAAATAACCATATAAAATAAACCAAACCCTAGGAAAACACTAATGTGTACGACAGAGAATGCAAAGTTTGTATGCAAGATGTTTTCTTTAGATTGTAATGCATGCGAGTTGTTTGTAAACCAAAGAAGAAAAAATTACAATTATGATTTGAAGTTTGTAAGATCAATTGTCTAAAAAGGGTATGGTGGTGGAGGGGAGAAGATTGATTGATTTCCAATTAGCAATTATAAATCTTTGTTCGACTGATTTTCTTTTTAAGACAAAGACAAATCTTTTGTTTATGATTGCTTTCATTCTTGCTGTGTGCTCCAACCATAGATGCTGGAAACCTAAGTAATCTGTAACTGTGTGCTCATATGAAGTGTTGTCTTATATAACTGTTCGTGAGGTTTCCATTATAAATCCAGTTTCTTCACGGTTCAAGGAACCAACAATACCCCTTTTCACCGGCCCTTTCGGCAACAACATGCGAGTAGGTTGAGGTCTCACCCAAGGTGGAACTATGGGGGAGCTACAGAGTTAGGTTTCCATAGCTACGTGATGAGTTTTTTTTCAGATAGAACTACTGCGTAGCGTGCTGCAGTGCTCGTGCTGTGGACTGAAGATTGCATGACGATAACCTGCGTCGTGGTCAACACTTCTACAAGATAAGGTGCTTGCACAACCAGTGCATCCAAGGATTGCACAGTGCGGGTAGGATTCAGCCAACAAGACAACGCAATTGACTTATACGCTTCCTCTTCAGACTTAACTGCTCATGAATACTTTACTTAGCACTTATTCATTCATCTATTGCCTTAGGTTATTTAATCTCACACTTATGCAATGGAACGAAATACACAACTCTACGCACACCCAGTGCTGCACTTCAAGGGAGTCGCATGACGCAAACTCTCCAACTTAATCGCTTATCTAAATGACTTATGCATTCATTAACTCAGAAATACTGTGCATTCAACATTCATCCAGTCATGTAATACTTAACATATTATTCCCCTCTCATTCCCATGGTGAATACATATAAAAGCATTAACATATCAACTGATAAATGAGAATTCAAGCATTCATTGTAAGCAAATAGACAAGTGCACACATATAAACAATCACACTGCAGAAGATTTAATGTGGTTCACCCCCAGGATGGAGGCTACGTCCACAGGAACTATTGTTATATTAGTATTTAGGGAAGGGTACAACAGTTCCAGTCTATGCACTCAGCTGCAGATTGTCTTCTTTCACAACAGGTCTCTGCACACACAGCCTGAAGAGCCTTTACAATATCTTTTCACAAAACAACAAGTATTGCTCAAGATTATACAATGAATATTAACCCTTTTCCTTACAAAATGCGCCTTTTTATAGATCATGCCCGTAGGTCATGTCTTTACAATACATAGGAAAAACCCTAAGGTTTCCCAAAAATGGTACGGATAACGCCACCCTGCCTGCCGCCATCGATAGCTTGCTCCACTCTCTTTGACCACCTTACTGGACCACTCATGGCTCTAACGCCTATTGCCAGTTGGAGTCATAAAAAAAATGGTTACAACTGCATTGTAGCCTGTGACTTTTCGCTCCTTTAGACTGCCGTCGACTTAGTGGCCTAGCTTCTCAACTGCTTGCCACCACTCTCTTAGACCGTTCGCTTTCCTCTAACTTTATTCTGCTTTTTTCCCAATTAGGTCGCTCTCCTGGCTTGACCTTTCTCTATAATTATTTACCAAAAGAACTGTCACAATAGTACTGCACACCATCTAGCTGCGCGCAGCTGTCCTTCTGACCTTAGCTGCGCACATCCAAAAACTGTGCCATTTTAACCTCACAGCTCGCACTGCGCAGGTCACAAAACTATACTTCAGTAAAAATATGCCTACTTGGGCCATGCCCAACAGGCCCCTAACACTTACCCATGGATCGCCCCTGATCCAGTCCTATCAATCGACTTCTCCTGGATATCTTCCATGGTGCTAAGCTTGGCGGTGAAGTTGTTCAATGTAACAGTTTCATGGTCTTAAACAGTTTCCTGGTCTTAAACAGTTTCAGGTTGTTCCATGGTCTTAAACAGTTTCCTTTGCCTTCTTCTCAAAAGTTTTAATGGTTTCCAGCTGCGCCTGCGAAACCTTTTCCTTAACTTGCTCTTTAACCGTGCCTTCGGCTGTTTGAAGTTTTACGAACTTCTCATCAAACTACTGTATCAGCTGTAATCCTTCTTCTTCTATGCTCTCCAACTGCGTAGAATTTATGGCTTACTTTTCCCTTAATTCCTTGAGCCATTTTTGGAGCTCCTTTACTTCGTTAAACTTAGGTAACTTTTGCTATGGAGGCAGAGCTTTCATCCCTGTGTTTGCAGCATCGATCTCTTGCTGTGTCTACTGCACTTCCTCTTTAATATTTTGAAGTTCTGGGTCTTCGTTCAATCCTGTGACAATTGTGTTTTCTTGTTCAAGTAAACCTTGGCATCTTGCTACTTTAGACTAGATGCTTCCCAATGTGACCTCCACTTCCTCATTTGGGGCTGAGTGATAATCTGATGCTGGAGTTGACTACCTGGCTTCCAGGTTCGTGATCTTCTCCTTATAAGAAACTTCCATTTCCATCACTTCGGCCGTGAGGGACTCTACCTTGGACCCAATCTTTCGTATGGTATCTTCAATATTTTCTTCTTCTGCGCATTCTTCAATCTTTGCGCATACCACTGAAACGGTCTCTTTTAGCTTGCGGTCTCTTTCTCGGACTTCAGATAATTCTTGTTCCTTCCGCTCGGATTCTTGCTTGAGCTCTTCAATATTTTCTTTCAGCTGGACACTCTGGTCATATGAGGCAATGCCTCTTTCTTGTATTTCCTCCACAATTTGTATATGCAACTCATTCAGGTCCTCTAGCACTAAAAACCCAATGTTGAGGTCAAAATGTGTCGAGTCTTTTGCTACTTCGCACACCTTATTGTTTGGAAAGATAAATTATACTGGTTCTATATGCGCTACCCTGGGGTAGGGGCTCACTATATGAGGTTTCCGCTTCTATGCACTTGTTCCCCCTAACTTCCCTTCGGAATATGATGACTGTTAGCCTAAGCTCATCTGCATTACCATGGTCTGCATTGTTTCCATTGTCTAAATGAGGTGGAGTTGTAACTGTTCTTGCTTAGCCTCTTTTTCTGCACGGGTTTCTTCCCATACCTCTTGGACTTTTGTGGTGATTGTCTTTCAATTTTCTGGATGTAGCCGTGGACTGAATTCAGGCCTTTCAGACTTCCTCTTCTTCCGTTGGCCTTTCTCCCATGTAGGAGTTTCAGTCGACTTTCTTTTCTCTCCTTCCTGGTCTTCCGTGTTGCCCTACTCAGGATCCTTTTCCTCCATAATAGGTGTAGGTAATATTTCTTCCTTGTCTTGACTTTGGCTATCATCTTTGTCCTCATATTCTTCTTCTGTGTCATCATCTTTGCTTTCGTGCTTGTCTTCATATTTGTGTTGTTCATAGTCGGATTCAATGTCTATTGGCTGCTCTTTTTTCCAATCTGGCTCCCATCTCTCCAGCATTTGTTTGATCTTCTTAGCATCTAGTTGATAGAATCCTGGATACCATAGCTCTGTATTCGAGTACGCCCTGGGATGAATGTATGATCTGTGCCTTTTGGCCATGAATCTCATTACCCCCCTATAGGTATCTGTGAGCGGCTGCGAGATGCATTGTGTCTGCTGAATTGCATCAAATATCTGCACATAGTAGGTATAGAATACTTCACTGCTTCTGTTTCCTTGAGGGTTTTGAGTTAGCCCATAAATTGGTGTAGCGCGCTCCATTACATTGCCCCTCGAGAACTAGAATACCCTGGTAACCGGTGGGCTCTTTCCAACCGACGAGAGAAATCAATAGTATTAACCAACTAAAATGGAACAAGGATCCATTGTCCTGAGCCTCTTCAATGTCTTCCAAACACTCATTGAGAAGGTACTGCACCCAGTTGTAGGAAGTGCCCTTTAACATTTTATCTGTGAGCCAGAATGCTGCGGCCAATACCTCTGGCAGTCTGCATTTGCGCAGCATCTTTACTGCAAGGAGTTGAACCGTGAACTTAGTGGCTTCCTCATTGATCTCGTTGGTAGGGAAACCCCGTTTTCTCCTGACTACTTTGAACTCTTCTGCTATTTTATTATCAAGATTCCTTTCTTGCGCCATTGGCTTAAGTACTGATCTAGAGGTTTCCAATGTAGACCCAGGTTCTTCGCGGTTTCAAGGAACCAACAAAACCCCTTCTCACTGGCCCTTTTGACAACAACCTGCAAACAAGATGAGGTCTCACCCGAGGTGTAGCTATGGGAGCACTGCGGAATTAGGTTTCCACAACGAAGTGATGAGTTGTTCGGACAAGACTACTACGGTACGCACTATTAGACTTGCACTGCGAACTGGAGACTGCGTGACGATAGACTGCATCATGGTCCGCACTTCTACAAACTACTGCATCACAACCAACACACCCAAGGGCTACGCGATTCTTGTAGAATACAAGTAATAGGACAGTGCAATTGACTTATACGCTTCCTCTTCCAAACTTAACCATTACAGAGATTTTACTTTAATACTTAATCATTAATCTACTGCCTTAAATCATTACCTTTATGAGAAGTACAAGAGGACGAACCTACAATGCTGCGCGTCGAAGAGTTATACAATATGAACATTACAAGCACATGTGATTATTCAATGAACTGATACTTCCACATACTTGGGATACAAAGAATTCAACATTCATTCATTCTCGCAACACTTAACATGTCATTCCCATCTTTTTCCTTTGGCGAATACATATAAAAGCATTAACACACCAACTAATAAACGAGAATCCAATCATCCAAAGTAAGCAAATAAGCAAATACAGAAACACAACAATCACACTACACAGTATTTAACGTGGTTCACCGCCAGGATGGAGGCTACATCCACAAGAACTATTTTTATATTAGTCTTTGGGAAGGGTACAACAGTTCTTTGTCTGCGCACTCAGCTGCAGAATCTCTTCTCTCTCAATAGATCTCTGCGCACACAACTTGTAGAGCCTTACGTAATGTTCTTCAAGAGAGGTTTATCAAATCGATAACGAGAACAATACAAAATGAGAGTCTTCAATACCCAAAAGATCAACAATGAAGATTAACCCTTTCTCATACAAAAATTGCCTTATTTATAGATCATGCCCGTAGGTCATGTCTTTACAATTCTAAGGCCAAAACCCTTAGGTTTACAAAACTGTCACAATTTTCCCTTAACCGGTCATGCTGGCTTCTGGTAGCGAATGTTCCATCATATCCTGCCTGTAGCGCATGCTCACGTCGCTATCGGCCTTCCTGTCGCACGCATGCCAAAAATTTGCTTTCATCGAGCCGTTCTTCCTCTAACGGTCTCGTGTGACTGGTTCAGGTAGTGGTTCTTTCACATGTGCGACCAATCACTTTCTTTCCTCTTTTCTCCTACCTGCTGCTTGGTACTCCTGGAGCATCTTTACCAAAAATAAACCACTGCTGGTCTAACCGGAATCCGTGCCGTCTTCTGTCCAACACTCTGCTATGTTGGATCCATGTATACTGGACACACCGCAGCGCTATCTCCTTGCAGCACTGATCTTCGTAGCTCTTCCAATGCCACGCTGCGCACAACTTTGCAGCATCCCAAAAACTTATACAAAAAATACTTCAACTGAACTGCGCTCAGCTCCGCAGTTCCAAAAGTCCTTCTTGCTTGAAATGCCCCACTTGGGCTAGGCCCAACATGCCCCTAACACTTACATGTGGCTCGCCCCTAAGCCACCTGTAGCTTCACCAAGTTGTTCCTCCAGATACAGAGCGAGCTTCGCAACGAACTCATTGTATGTAGCAATTAGCTTTTCAACTGCGTCCTTCGTGTCCTACTCAACTTGCTTGAATGTTTCCAGCATATCAGGTGTTATCTTAGTGCTGACCTGGCCTTCCACCTATTCTTGATTCTCGTGCAACTCCTTTAACTTCCCCTTGATCTCCTACGAAATCGTACTGGCATCCTCGAGTAAGTGTTGCGACTTATCGCCCATTTCAGTCTCTTTTTCTCTTAAGGCTTGCACTTCTTTCTTCAGTGCATTGATTTCTCTGTACTTCTGAAGCCTATCCCTTGGTAGCAAAGCTTTCACTTCTGCATCCAACTGTTTTACTACTGCTTGCTTATCTTTGACAACATTCTTTACTTGCACCAATGTTGGGTCCTCTTCAAGGGCGGTGAATTCCTTCGATGCCTCTTCTAACAAACTTTGGCACTTAGCCACCTCAGTGGCTATGCTTTCTGCTGTGGCCTTCACTTCCTTTGCTCTCAATTGCTGCTGATCTGGTGGGGTCTGTGGGATGATCTGTGCCTCTAAGGAAACAACCTTAGCTTCATGGATGATCTCCATGTCTTGCATCTATGTCTTAAGATTGTTAACCAGCTCTCCAATCTTAACGACAGTGTCCGCGGGGTCAACCTGTACTTCAAATTCTTCAATATCATCTGTGACCGTAGTGATCATGGATTCTAGTCTTTTTCGACGATCATGCTCATCCTACAATTCCATATCTCTCCACGAGATAGATTCCTCCAACTGCCTATTAGCTGTTTGCAGCTCAGCCTATCCTTTCAACGTGTCAGTAGTTCTCTCATGCATTTCTTCAACCACCTGCAGGTGCAAGTAGTGTAGACCAGGCAGTGGTATCTTCTCAAGGTCAAGCTCCACACGCTCGACATCCTTCGTGTCCAACAGTAGTTGTTCTGGCAGTGGCAGGCTTACTATTAACGGATCAAGATGGACAATACGGGACTTCGCAGGCATGGTCATGGCTAGCTGCGCTGTGTTCTACTGCGAAGTTCCTCCCGAATTCCCTTTAGACTCTGAGTCCTGCGGCAGGGGTAATCTCTTGTGTACTTCTTCAATTTTCTCTGTAATTCTTGGCAATGTGGTCAGATTTTTCTGCAGACTTTCCTGAATCTCCTTGTCCTTTTTCTCCTTCTCAGTCATCAGATCTTCCATCGACTCTGTGACCTTTGCCGTGATTGTTTCATAATCATCATTGTGGAGTACTGCGTCTAATTGACTTTTATCATCCTTATGCTTCTTCTGCGCCCCCTTTTTCTGTCCTGGGCTCTCAGGTTCTTTCCTTTTTCCCATTTCTTTTTCTTTAGTAATAGAACATGGAATAGGTTCGTCCTCGCCTAAGTCACTTGTGACATCTACAATTTCCACTTTAAATTTGGCAAGCCATTCCTTCATGATATTATCAATACCATCTTCATACATATGGTAGTTTCTTGCGAACCATTCCACGTTCCTCTTCTGTGCTTTGGCTGAAATGTGAATACTACATATGTCAACATAAGAATCAACAATGTGAATATACCTACTCGTTACATGTTTTGTTATCCACGGCGTGAGTATGATTGCGTCGCACAGCCAACTATAATACTGGTAGAAAACCTCAGCTGTCGCGTGCTGTCTCTGCGAGTTCAGATTTGCCCAAAGATTTGAATAGTCGGCTCCTTTGCAATCATTGGTATCTGTGCTTACGCCAACATAATCCTTTGGCTCCTTCCACCCGACGAAGGCGATCAACACTATCAGCCATGTAAAATGGAAATTTTTGCCATTGATCTGCGTGTCATTAAGTTCCTCCAGGAACTCGCTCAACAGGTATTGACACCAGTTGAACTGCTCTCCTTCTGTGACCACGACGCCAAGCAATACTGTGCCCACAGGTACCTCGAGAGTGTTAGGATATTCCTATACTCCATCCTAGTCCTACTAGATTTTCAGTCATTTTCATATTCAGCCTTTTAGGGTTTGTATGCACTTTTAGGGTTTGCATGCATTCTAGGGTTTGCATGCATCCCAGTCATCAGTTCCAGCACCTAGCCCTCAGTTAGCTAGCCCCTGGAGCTTTTTCCTAATCAGTTTCATCCCTCCTAGTGCCTAGTGCGCCCTCCTTTCACCTACTGCATGAGAGAGGCGCACTTCTTCACCTTACCAGTCCAGTTACGTTCAGTTAACAAGAGTTCTCTCCCTGATTTTAGGCTTGACTCACTCTTAACTGACCTTATAACTCCGATGGACCTCCAGTGTGACTAGATAGCCTGTTCTGAATCCAGTTGACTCCATGAGCACCCTCCACTGAGCCTCCTTCACTACATTAGTGCTTCCATGTTCCAGTTACACCTACCACATTCAGTTAGACTCAGTTTGACTTCTGGTTGACTATTACTTGTGCATTGATGACTTCACTGATGATGAGTTGGACTCCTAGTTATGACTTGATGACACTCCACTGATTCTGGATCTATCCATGCAGGATAATTTGAATCACACCTAGTGTATTCAAATCTTGAGCATTGTATATTTACCTTTTTACTATTCAGATTAATGTAATAGGTGTAATTATTCTACCTCTATCTGAGCTCCCTTGGATCTATGTTCTTTTGCTCTATTATTCTTCTGTTATTCCTAAATTCTTTCATTGCGAGGTTTACATCATCTCTTTGGATCTACTGTGAGCCTCTTCACATGGTATCAGAGCCATTTGAGAGTATATTCTACCTCCATTCTTGAGAGTTTTTTGCAGGTATTTCGAAGTTCCAGTAGCAGATTCAACAGTTTCTTTTTGCACTCGTTCCAGCAGTCAAAATGAGCAATTCGAATGCTTCTTACTCTCCTATGATCCTCACTACTTTCAATTATTTTGAATGGAAGAGTGACATGAAAGTACACTTGAAGTCGAGAGGGTTTTCTAGAATGGTTGATGAAAAAGACACCATACCACATTCAGCTGTAGAGAGAACCAAGTTTCTAAATAAAATGGATGAAGCTTTTGGTTTCATATGCCTTTATATGTCTAAAGATCTGCTGTTTCATGTTGAAGGATTGAAGTCTCCAAGTGAGTTATGGAAAAAATTGGAGAGTCTTTTTGGCAAACAAGATGGGCTAAGAGGCCACATTCTCGAAAATGAATTGGTTTCCCTACAACCTAACAATTTCGAAAGCATTCAAGAATTCTTCTCCAAATTTCAAAAATTGGTTTTACAATGCAAGCATTGTGGCATCATTAAAAGTGATGAGCAATTGGTACTCTCCGTATTGAGCAAACTTGGATCTCAATTTTCTGTCTTTGTATCTACTTTCCATTCTGGGCGAATGTCAATCCCTAGATGGAATTTTCCCACCTTAACAGTCTTTTCTGAAGCTCTCATTCAAGAAGAAGACAAATTGATTCAAATGGGTGCCATCAAGGCCTCCAAAGATCTAGCTTTTCTAGCTGGAGAAGCAAGTGGAGCGAATTCAAAAGGGAGGCAAAAAGACAAGGACAAGAAGCCATCTAAATCCAAAAATGACAAACACAAGAGACCTAATTGCTCCTACTGCAAGAGAGGAAACCATCCTGAGAAAGCTTGCATGCACAAGAAAATAGACCTACTAACCAAGCTTCTTGAACAAAACAAAATTGTTGTTCCAAAAGAAGCAAAGATGTCTGATTCTGGAAGTGGATCTGATGATTGCCATGCATTGATGGCTGGTTTTTCAAAGTCAAAATCCCTCCTCATAGATTCTAGAGCCTCCAACCACATGGTTTCCTCTGAAGAATCTTTTTCCTCTTTAGATCTCAAACATGGGCCTACTATTCACATGGGAGACAACTCTCAGATTTCTGCAAAAAAATTGGGTACTGTACATATGGAGCATGGTAAGTTCAAAAATGTTTTATTTGTTCATTCTCTAACAGTTAATTTGTTGTCAATATATCAGATGACTGATATAGGATCACAAAAGAAAGTAACTTTTGGTCCAAACACAGTAGAGATTACAGAGATCTCCACTGGAAAGATTATAGTGAATGGGGTTGCTAATCATGCCTCTAAGGCATATGAGTTCTCACACTTCATGCCCTTCTCTTAGACTATTCCTTCATATTCTGATCAAGATCAGAGTGAATCCTCTTCTAATGAAGAAGAAGATCAAGATTTTGATGTTGAGATCATAGTTCAAGAAGATTCAAATCCAGAACCAACACATAAGGACTATGTGAGCCCATATTGACCTCGAATATGGACTGAGAATACAATTGAGGATTCATCTGTTCACAGAACTACCAGACTTCAGCATCATGCCAACCTTGCATTATGCCATCTACCTCTCCATGAGAGATGCATCATGATGATGGGGTTCTCTCTTCCATCACTTGGGAAGACTCCTCATGTTCCATTTGTTCCAGTTGCAGAAAGAATTCCTAAGAGGCTTGCTTCATCCAATACATCCTCTACACAGTGGAAGGCACATCAGAAGACTAGATCCACATCTAGCACCTATTTTGGCATCCTACAGGGGATCAACTTGTCAAGTTTTTTGCAGAAGTTTTCACTGATGAAAGCTTCCTTCTTTTCTGCTTAGTATGATGGTTCTTTGAGTTATTTACTTTTCTTTTGAGGGGGGGTATTTTTCCCATGAGGTTTTCCCCATTTCCTCGGTTTATGGACAGTTCTTTATTTTTCTATCTTATTTGATTGTATGGGTGACCTTTGGTCCTAGTTACTAGGGCCTAGGATGGATTAAGGGGGGGTGTTAGGATATTCCTATACTCCATCCTAGTCCTACTAGCTTTTCAGTCATTTTCATTTTCAGTCTTTTAGGGTTTGCATGCAATTTTAGGGTTTGCATGCATTCTAGGGTTTGCATGCATCCCAGTCATCATTCCTAGCACCTAGCCCTTAGTTAGCTAGCCCCCAAAGCTTATTCCTGATCAGTTTCATCCCTTCTAGTGCATAGTGCGCACTCCTTTCACCTACTGCATGAGAGAGGCGCACTTCTTCACCTACTAGTCTAGTTATGTTCAGTTAACAAGAGTTCTCTCCTTGATTTTAGGCTTGACTCACTCTTCACTGACCTTATCACTCCGATGGACCTCCAGTGTGACTAGATAGCTTGTTCTGACTCCATTTAGCTCCATGAGCACCCTCCACTGAGCCTCCTTCACTACATTAGTGCTTCCATGTGCCAGTTACACCTACCACATTCAATTAGACTAAGTTTGACTTTTGGTTGACTATTACTTGTGCATTGATGACTTCACTGATGATGAGTTGGAATCCTAGTTATGACTTGATGACACTCCACTGATTATGGATCTGTCCATGCAGGCTAATTTGAATCACACCTAGTGTATTCGAATCTTGAGCATTGTATATTTACCTTTTTACTATTCAGATTAATGTAACAGGTGTAATTATTCTGCCTCTATTTGAGCTCCTTTGGATCTATGTTCTTCTGCTCTATTCTTCTTATGTTATTCCTAAATTCTTTCATTGTGAGGTTTACATCATCTCTTTGGATCTACTGTGAGTATCTGCACACAGAGGCCTGCATTTCCTTAAAATATTGTGGGCTAACAGTTGCGTGATAAATCTTGTCTCTTTATCCTCTGTGTCATTTGTTTGAAAGCCCCTCTTTCCTTTGACAACAGATTGAGTTTTCTTCATCTTTGCCACGACTTCTTTATCCTTGCTTTTCCCTTGGAAAAACTGCTTTGGGTATTTACCCCTTTTAATCAACCCAGTGATGTGGTGGATAATGTCAATGTTTAGGTCGACATTATGGTCAAGCCACAAATATCCCTGGTGAATGCATGCCATCAGTGTTCACACCACCACATTCAGCTCTGGTGATCTGTCAAAATGTGGGAGTTTGAGCAGATTGAGCAGTCCTAACTTGACTACTCTAGATAACTAGCTTTCCGTGACCAATTTAAGTTCACCCTTTGCATCTTTCTTCCTGCACATGTACTGGTCAGGTTGGAACTATGGGAACTTAGGTTCATTGGGCTCGTCCATCTGCATCTGAAGCAGATCATAATCTTCCCACTTACATTCTGGTATTTTACCCAGCAAATTCTTATCGACATCTACGTGCTTTGATATGGGTGATAATGGGATGTTGTATTTGGCATTCTTTTGTAACTTGAAGACCAGTGCATCCAGTGCACGCGGTGAGATATAATCTGGGGTCATTGTCAACGATATCTCCTTATCAAATATCGGCGGGTTCTGCACTATTGAACCCATATTTGGTGTCTTCTTTCTTGGTCCCACTGGATCTTTTCCTTTGTCTTGCATTTTTGTACCATGTCTTGGTGATCGTCTAGACGCTTGACCTGGTTCTAAAACGCCCTTCTTGGATGGGGTTCTCATTAACCCTTCGATCCCTCCGTATTGAAATAAATTCACAGTCTCCTGGATCGTGAATTCTTCTTCAATGGTGGCCCACTCAAACATCCACTGGACAACTTCCACAGGGTTTCAGATAGCTTACTGAAAACAACTTGTAGACTAATGGGCGCAGGAAAATTCTAAGTGTTCATTAATGCCCAAATGTAGAAGCCTTTACTCTAGAGAGCCACGATCTTCCATTCCTGTAAATGCAGCTATTCTCAAGCTGGGAACAATATACTCCATAGGCATAATGGCTTCCTGTCCATAGGCCAGCCTAAAAGGTGTATGGCCAGTCAACTTCTTGCATGTGGTTTTGTATGCCCATAACACAGCGGGAATGTGTAGGTCCAAGTCATCCCTATTCACATTACATACCTTGGTCAGCGCATTCTCCATTACTTTATTGAATTATTCAATAGTTCCATTCGCTTGTGGATGATAAGGCGTACTTCGTTGATGATGAATGCAGAATTCTTCTGTCAACGCCTCAATGGTTCAGTTTAGAAAGTGAGTGCCTTGGTCACTCATCAATATATTTGGGCATCCAAACCTTGTAAGGATGTCTTCAAATATGAACTGTGCAGCAGTACCTATGCTACAATCCTTGACTGGCTTCACTTCTGCCCATCTAGCAAGGTACTCAGTTGCAGTGATAATGTACCTCGAACCAGTTCTCTTTCCCAGTGGGTTTATAGGTCCCACAAAATCAATTTCCCATTTCTCAAATTCCTGTAATGTCAACTGTGGATTCAATGGCATCTCATCTCTTCACGATGGCTTTCCTGTCCTCTGACAGACATCGCAGCTCTGGCAATGCTCTTTCAAGTCCTTGTGAAGGGTAGGCCACCATAGCCCTTCCCGTAGTATCTTCTGCGCGGTGGCTCTTCCTGCATAGTGACCTCCTGCTACTCCTAAGTGTGCATCTGCTAATATAAATGGCTTCTCATGCTCCAACACACAGCTGCGCAGTACTTCATCCGGTCCCAATTTATATAACTGATCTGCGATAATGGTGAAGTCTGCTGCTCGTACTACCAGTTGCTTCTTTTGCTACATAGTGAACTCTATGGGTGTCAATCCAGTAGTCAGAAAGTCTATGATGTATTTATAATAATCATCAACTATCTGGATAGCAAACAATTACGCATTAGGTAGATTGTCTTCAAGGTTTGTAGGCTCTTCTCCGGACTCGATCCTTGACAAATGATCAGGTCCCAAGTTTAATTTGCCAGGTTTAACTACTATCTCAAAATCATACTCCTGAAAGAGTAATAACCATCTACAGATTCGCCCCCCTAACACTAGCTTGTTAACCAGGTATTTCAAAGCAAAATGGTCAGTGAACATAAAGAAGTGTGCACCAAGTAAGTAGTGCCTAAACTTCTGCAGTGCATAGACCATAGCTAGGCCTTCTCTCTCAGTAGTGGTGTAATTATTCTCTGTAGATGAGAGCTTCCTGCTCAAAAATGAGATGGGATGGTCAATAACTCCCTCTCCTAGTTGTGCTAAGAAAATGCCCAATGCTATACATGATGCATCCACATGTACATGAAATGGCTTCTCCCAGTCTGGAAAAACTAGGATCGACGCAGTGACCATTTTTTCTTTCAAGGTGTCAAAACCTTGTTCACACTTTACGTTCCAAATGAATGACGCATCTTTCTTCAACAACTTTTCCATTGCTGTGGTTATCTGTGCATACCCCTTTATAAAATTTTTGTTATAGCCGGTATGTCCTAATGTAGTGCGCAACTACTTGATTGAATTTGGTGTGGGCAGGTTTACGACAACTGCGATCTTCGCAGGGTCAACCCTCAAACCTTGTTTACAGACAATGTGTCCCCCTAGAATTCCATAGGGAACATAGAAAACACACTTCTTCAGGTTCAAAGAGATCTGATTCTGTCTATACTTTTCCAACATCATTCTTAGGTTCGTGCAATGGTTCTTTAGCAAACCGAACACTATCCAATCATCAAATTAATCTTCTAAAAACTTATGCATGAAATCTTTGAATGCTGCGACCTCATCTCTGGAAAATATGGCGGGCGCATTCTTCATACAAAATGGCATCACTGTGTACTGGAATGACCCCCATTCGGTAGCAAAAGTGGTCTTGTGTCTATCCACAGGATCAATTCTTATCTGATGATATCCCAAAAAACCATTAGTGAAGAGTATGCCTCATTTCCTCCAACATTATCAAGTACTTCATCAGTGAAAGGAGTAGGAAATGGGTCATGCATTGAAGCATCATTCAACTTTCTGAGATCTACACAAATCCTAATCTCTCCTTTTGTCTTCTTATCCTGGACAACCATAGGGCTTATCCAATCAGATTCTTCGACTGGCTCGATGATCCTTGCGTCGAGCATTTTATCAAGTTTTGCTCTGACTCGTTCTTTATATTGCGGATTTAGTCTATAGGGTATTTGTTTAATAGGATTTGCGCCTAGGTTAGGAGGTAACTTCATGACCCCTAAGTCTCCCAAAATCCCCTTCATCTCTGTAAAATTGGTTGGAAACAACTCTTGATACTCGTGTAACAGGTCAACGATCTTCCCCACGGTCTGATCATCCCAGTAGTCTCCAATAGCCGTGAACTTCGACTCTTCGCTGGTGCCAATGTTCACTTTTCTTGTTTTCATAGGTCCACTCATATCTGGGATTTCTAGCGGAGGTCCCTCTACCTCATGTGCACCTTCTGAGTCCGGTATCTTTATGTTGCGTCGGTCCTCCTCATCACTGTCTTCTTTTTCTTCAGCCTCTTTAGCTAAGTTATAAAATTCCATGGCATGTTCTACATGTTCCTTCCATTCTGTCTGTAGCCATTCAGGTATGCTATCAGCTCCAAAGAATTCCTGTAATGTCATGTTCTTATGCGGACACTCTTGTCTGAATATTCTTTCCTTAATAATCCGCAGTGCATCATTTATGGTAGGACTCTCATCCTCAAATGTGAAACTCTTCTGGAAGTTCGCGGTAAGAGTAGGCCAATCTGTAGTCTCCCTGCGCAACTCCATATCTAGATACCACTTATTTGGAATCTCTCCTTCCAGTGTGTGCACAAACAAGTGCACCCATTCTGTCTTCGGTCTCTCCTTCCATGCTTGTGAACAGACCTCAATATGATATCTTGGATCTGTCTATCCATTATATTTCTCAAAAGGTAAGGTAACATTATTAGCAAACTTGATCTTCATCTTAATAATGCATTGATCCCAAGTGGTCAATGTCTGCTTATGCGTAGCCCACCATCTGGAAGGTGTCTCGCGCAATGCCATATCTAATGCTGGTAAGCAGTGTTCATCTGCAATTGCTGCAGTATAATCTTTGATAAAGGAATAAACATTAGCTAAACCATCATAAGTTGGGATTGGACTTACCTCATTTCCAATCCAATGCAGTGACTTTCTGACCTACGCACATCTCCTTGCATATACTTCGTGCATGTGGCTTTGCTAGTTCTCCATTCCTACATTAGAATCTGAAATGCAAGAGTTGTCGCATCTCCAACTAAGTGTTGCATCTGCAGTAGGATTAATGTAGTCATTGTGGTTTGTGGTCATCTTGTATAGTCTGTCCAAATCTTGAGCCATGGATTCTTCCTGAATTGGCTCGTTGTATCTGTCTACATCCGTAGGGTCCAATGCTGCGATGACCCTGAGATGCTTTCCTTCAAAGATCATCTTTCTTGTCTTCAAGTTAATGATGGCGAGGTTATCGATAGCCCAGTCAATTCCCAACAACGCAAGAAAAGGATGACTATCATCCACAATCTTGATAACCTTGAAATTTGCATGACTCTGCACTCCATCAATGTCAACAATCACGTTGGATAATCGTCCAAATGGCATTACTTTCTCCTGATTGGCCATTCTCAAATGGATAGGTGACCATAACAGCTTTGGTCTCCCCATCTGTTGCCATGTCTATTTGGTTATGACATTTACTTCTGATCCCATATCAAGAATGATCTCATCCATTTCATGATCTCCTATCTGTGCACTGAGTCTCATTTCTCTGCTCATTCTCTTGTGTTTCCCAATGTGATGAACTGCGCTATCAGTGGTTTCATTTTCGCTGTGGGTTCATACTATTCTATCAACTTCTGTAACTCTGCTATAGCATTTGGACTCTTTAGCAACTTCATGCAGCTCTTGAGGAACTATGCAACAGACACTATTACATATGGGCAGATTGTTCCACGAAATATTTCCATGTTTTCAACATTCGTGGGTTAAAAAAATGAATTTTTATATTTTTTGTTTTTCAAGGTGGAAAAACCATGGCAATATCCACGATTTTTAATGTTCTACGAACTTTCATACCTATATCAACGAAATTGTTAGGTTTCACTTTTCGTTGCAATATAGACGAATCTCATAATATTTTGAACAATATTGTCATCAATGTCCATATTTTTAATGCAATGATAGATTAACTAGTAATAGCGTTAGTGATATTTACCTCAAAATTGGACAACCTTTTCATGGCTACTGATTGGTCTTTGAGGAAGTTTCCACTGCACTAACCTTGTAAAGTTATATAATAAAAATACTACATAAAAAACGAACCATCAATTAAAATGTTGGAATGTATAGCAATAATTTAGGCATACACACTTTTACGTGTGCTATTGTGCAAAATATGTGTGCTTATAGACCAAGTATTTCTTTTTCAAATCATGAGTTAGAATAACATTTATTCAATAGGTTATGATGGTCACAAGACTTAAGGCTAATGACATATCAAGCAACATTAAATACTTTCTTTAATGAAACAACATATGTTGTTTGTTGGTGCTCTTTATGGTAGATAGTAAATACTTTCTTTAATGAAGAACCATATCTTGTTGGTGTTTTAATGGTAGATATAACATTTTTAACAATTTATACCTCGTTTTTATTCAATAACCATCTTGTTTCTTCCAAAGTATGTTGATCTTACCTTCTTCAACATATACTCTAGCCATGTGTATTTTATCTAACTCCTTCAAGTCAAATATAATAACTACTTTGCAAATGACTCCCTACTTTCCATCTAACTTTCCCTAATTCTTGTTGAAAAAGCGTTGGATTGTTTGAATGTTTTTTTATTGTGAATAGCATAAGCATTAGTGATGACAAGATTAATTTTTGGTTGATTGGAGCTAAGAATAAACCTTCTTGGTTAATCTGTCATTGGTGACACGTAGGAGACACACTTATTGTTTTCTATTTAGACGTTATGTTTGGTGTGAATCTCTCTTTGTTAAACATGTGGGAATGGTGCCTTGAAAAGATGTAGGAAAAAATGCATAGTTTGTGGTGCAAGGATCTTCAATTGCTAAATGGTTCACGGTTCTTAGTATTATTATGGAGGATCTTCATATTTACTATGTATCTTTCTAGTTCCCTTCTTATTTTCATTTTACTACTTTGGAGAACTTTTTAAGGTGGTTCCTTTGGTCTAATATTTGAGGTTCTAAACCCCTTCCACTAGTCCAAGGGAAATATGCATACTTTTCAAGGATCAAGGTAGGTTATCTCTTATTGATATCAAACTACAAAGGGCACTAGTGGTATCTACTAAATGGATTGTTAAATGCTTGTTTGGAGAGGAATCTTGAAAAATTACAATTAAATTGACATCTAGCCAACATTCAAATATGTTGAATAGGCCTTTTATCACAAACAACAACATTGCTTCACCACAATATTTTAGGATTGTTGGTATCATTGTGAAATTAATATATGAAATTATAATTAATGTATATTGGTGAAATTATAATATTGAAATCAATGTATATTATAATGAAATTAATATGATATTATAATTTGTTAAACATCAAACAAAACACAACTGTCTCCATCGATACCTGTCTCCGTCGAGCTTGGGCCAAAATGCTCTGTTGCTCTGATTTCACTGTGCTCTTCCTTCACTGTGCTTCACCTTCACTGTGCTCCTCCTTCATTGTGCAACTTTCACTGTGCTCCAGCCGTGTCTGCATATCCCCACAGACCCTCAATGGCAACCGTAAGTTGAAACCCTCCTCTATTGAGTCGAATCTCTGCATTTTTGGGTGCGAATTAGGTGGTTTTGATTTCATTTGCTAATTAGGTGGTTTTGATTTTATTTCGAATGTCTTCACCTGGGACATTAATTTAGTATTTCAGGTGGATTCTCATTCACCAGATTTGCAGTAATGGAACTCAATTTTTTCTAAAAAACAATGTTGGAGATAGAGCTAGTATTGGTAGACCCTAAATTGTTTCTTGTGTTGATTGTTGAGATAGGGTTTTTCCCTCAATCCCTATGAAAGCCCATATGGTATTGCTAGAAGGAGATTTGCAATTTATTTGCAGAGTTAGGGGTTGTCCCTTGTTTTAATTTCTAAGTATTTTGTTGTAAGGATTTGTCAAGGTAGGGTTTTTGTTGAGGTAGGGTTTTTCTTGTGTTATGAAGGAGGTGGCATAACAATTATGCACTTGGTTTCGGTTGCTTAGTGTGTGGTATCGTCTACTTCCAACTATAGATATTGGGAGTGCTTTGGTAGGATTTTTTCTCTGTTATGTGGTAACAAACTATAGCAGTAGCCACCTAATGAACGAGGCAGAGACATGTACATGGTGCTCCTACCACTTGCCCCAAAGGTTAACCCCTCAAGGTTTAGCTGAAAATACTGAAGTAATTGCTCCACCTCTCCAAAACGTCAGTTATGGCGCATGAGTTGGGAGAGACTCACTAGTCGTACTGGTCTTGCATATACACCATCCTAAAAATTTGTTACTTTTTTCATGCCAAAACATTATTTACCTGTCATTTGAAAATTTTGTGACAAAATATAAAAAATGATATAAATAAAAAGTACAAATTGTCTTACCCATGAAGCCCCACTGCTCATTGGGAGGGAGTGGAAGATTAACATCACTGTTGTATTCCATCCCAACACAGGGGAAATCCTCTATCATCGAAAACTAACAGTACCACCAATCAAATAACACATCATCAAATGCATGTGTCGTGTTCCATCCTCCTAAGTGGTACATCATGTCTTCTCCTTGGAGCATCCTAGGCTGCATAGGTCTAGGAGGGTCGAGACTTGTGAAAGAACACATCGCAAAAGCCTCTCAAGGAAGAATGATACTAATATGCTTCCATACTTGAAGTTTTTTTGTTTCCCTATTTTTCACTCTGTAAGTTGGGTCTTCATGTTCAGTGAGACGAGTTATTCGGGTAAGCTGGGTAGGACCGGTAAGTAAGGGTCCTGTTTTATGATCTTTCCTTCTTCTTGAGAGTCACAAGTTCGGGAAATCCATTCTTCCCTGATTAACTTGGATTGGTCTTCTATGTAAGTAAGCCTTCTCTTTGAAGAAGATTGGATTTCACTTCAATAATTCCATGTTCAAAGCTAGAACGTTAAGTCTTTAATACAAAGAATTATCTTCATGTAAGCGCATATCCTCATTCTTTCAAGTAAGTGAGCAAGATCCATTCTTTCAAGTGTGCATCCTTTGAGTATCTTTTAGAAAGATATGGTCTATTCACTTATATTTCCTCTATTATATTGCCTCGAAAGAACTGGGTCTTCAGTCAGATTCAGGTGAGGACATCTTTAGGTGCTACAAGCACTACTAGTTCTTGGGTATGGATATTAAACTATAGGTTTTACTGGCCTCCTATTAACTCTCACCCACAACCTAGCGGATCTATAAATTCTGGAGCTCACCTTAGTAAACTAGTACTACAACTAAATTTAGAAGTGCTGGATATGCATCTCGATAAGTGCACCAATAAAATATCATGGGTCTCAATCACTCCATAATATAAAACATCTAGGCTTGGGATGCCTAATTTAAAGCAGATGAGCCTACCACTCATGCAATAGTCAACATGAGTACCTTCAAAGGTAAAGTATCTATGTTGGTGATCAAAATATGGATCTCGATCTTTATAGTACCTGTGGGGTAGCAAGTGTCCACATACCTTTGTACTCTGAGCACCAGTCCACCCTTTCCACCTCCTTTTAGTTTAACTGAAAATCCTCACCAAGATAGTTTGGTGATGAAGTATAGATAATCTAATGTGAACTCTAAAACATCCCCATCTATGACGAAATCATTTTGGTTAGGATCCCAATAAACCACCAACAATTGCAACAATTTCTTTTGGGATCTCATGTTGGGAATTTGGTATAATTTGAGCAACCTATAATTGTGAAGGGCATCCAACGTGTATTCATATTCAACTGCAACACTATCTATTAGGATATTCCGATACTCCATCCTAGTCCCACCCGTATTTTGATCATTTACATTTTCAGTCATGCATGCACTTTTAGGGTCTGCATGCATTCTAGGGTTTGCATGCATTTTACATGCATCCCAGTCACCAGTCCAGCACCTAGCCCTCAGTTAGCCAACCCCCAAGATCTTCTCACTATTCAGCTTTAGCCCTCCAGTTGCTTAATGCACCCTTCTTCCTTGATTTTAGGGAGCAACTCGCCCTTCTTCACCTACTAGTCCAGTTGTCTTCAGTTTATACTCAGTTACACTCAGTTACACTGAGTTACACCTACCAGAGTTAGTTTGACTGATGGTTGACAGTTACTTGAGCATTGATGACTCCACTGATGATGATGAAGAATTCCAGTTGTGCTCCGATGACACTCTATTGATCTTATGATCACTCTGAGAGGCTAATTCGAATTGCCACCTTAGGAATCCGAGTCCTCTCTACCATTGTACTATTTATTTGTCCATACTGTGATTAATTAATTAGTGTGTGTGAAGTATTATTGCTTCTATCCGAGTTCTACTGTACCATATGTTGGAGTCAAGGTCGTAGCTACGGTAAAAGCTGCGAATTTTGGGAAAAAAGCACAAGTATGGAAGGAAAGTGCTAATTTTGGGACAAGCACTAAGTTTTGGGCAAGAAGGAGACGGTGCGCAGTACGGTGCCAGATAGACAAGCTCAGCGAAGATCACGGACCGGAAATCGCAGAGCTCGCGCGCACGACAGAAGAGAATGAAGGCTGAATAGAAAGTTCAGCTACCATAATAAATAAGGCGATGGAGTAGAGGGCTCAGCTACCCTCATTTAAAGGCTTAGTACAGAAGTTATGGTTGCTCGGATCAAGGAGGAGCAACGGACCAGAGCATTGAAGGCGAAGGACAAGCGCCCATACCCACAATCTGCGCCGAAAGTCAAGGAGCCTGCAGGAAGCGGCGACGTGACTGCAAGCGGCGCCTACAGTACACCTAGCCATGTGCGTGGTTAGGGTTTTTGGGAATCACTGTTGGGAAAGGCCCACAGTTTTGTAAAGGTGCGACCGCCATGGCCACCTATATATATGAATAATTGTAATGAGTAGATGTTGGTTAGTTGGAAGTTAGAGTTAGAGAGCAAGAGTTAGATACTCTTAGGATAGATTGATGTTTAGACTGCTAGAGAGTTAGTCTCGAGGATAGATCATGTGTTGATTATCCTTTGTTGAGTGTTCTACCGAGTCTGTAGAACTAGAGAAGAATCGGATAGCCGAGGAGCTAATCCCCGAGTTGCCAGACAGTCTGTGTGACGTCTGCGCCTTTGTAATCTCTGTAGAGAAGAGACCAGATTAAGAGAAGGGCTCCCAGCTGTGTGCGTGGAGTTTCCTGTAAGAATCTAAGACTGCAGCTGTGTGCGCAGCATATTGTATAACTCTATGGTTTTCTGGTTAATATAAACTCTCGAGGACGTGGTTTTCCCCGAGGAGAAGAGCTTCACATATCTCCCCTTGTTATAATGTTTGCGTGAATGATTAACTGTTTAAGTTCATTACATGTGTATGCAAAAATATGGTATTACCTTTGCGAACGTTGGATTGAGTTTGGGAAGGGCCATTGATAGCCATCAGTGTTAAGAACTGAAGAAGTGGTGGAGCGCTGCTGCTGCAGCGATTGAGGATTGCGATACTTCGCTATTTGCGCAGGGCGAGGAAGTGCTTAACGCTCCGAGCAAGGATTAGTTGCCGTCTGCTCCAGAGAGGAAGGAATTCACGCAGTTGCGCCGAGGGGCCTGCGGGAGAGTCCGACCGCTGATATCTAAGGAACCAGAAGAGGAAAGAACAATCTTCGCGTCACCACGGTTGAGGAAACCTGATTCCTTAGCCCCCCATAGCCACTTCGGGTGAGACCTCGAGCTGCTGCGCAGCTCGTTTCCGAGAGGGCCAGTGCGCCAAGGGGTTTGTTGCTGCGCTTCATTAAAACCCGGGTCTGCCCAAGAAAGCAGCCAACAAATGGTTCCGTTGCCTTATGACTTTTTTATCACGTCACTTCCGTTGCTCTGAACCTTGTTGTTAAGCCAACAAATGGTTCCGTTGCCTTATGACTTTTTGATCACGTCACTTCCGTTGCTCTGAACCTTGTTGTTAAGCCAACAAATGGTTCCGTTGCCTTATGACTTTTTGATCACGTCACTTCCGTTGCTCTGAACCTTGTTGTTAAGCCAACAAATGGTTCCGTTGCCGCGTGACTAAAACTTGTTATTTTTGCGACGTAGAAGATTGTTGCTCAGCCAACAAAGGGTTCCGTTGTCTTGCGACTTGTTGCTGTGAGACTTATTATTTCCGAGAACGTCTGAGATCGTTGTTGAAGCCAGCAAAAGGTTTTGTTACACTGAGACCTGCTCAGTTGACAAATGTGCTACTGGAATCCTACAGCTAAAGAAATTGGAGACTGGTTTGATTTAAAGGCTAAAGAGTTCGCTGAACAAGAAAATAGAAGCTCTACGCTCCAAACAGAAGACTGGTTACAGAAGTATATTTATACTGACCTTCACGAGATTTTCTTTGTTACATTTGCACTAGAATTGCACGCTTGGATAGCCAAGTTAGCAGACTCCAGACCCACTGTGCGTATTGATCGACCCGTCGCTTGGACGCCTGAGCTAGTCAGTATTGTGAAGCGGATAGACAATCCTGTGTCCCGCGCAGTCGACTTTTGGTTGAATAGCCTACTGAAAGGTTTCATCACCGAATTTGCAGTAGATACAAGAAAGAGTTTCAGTGAAGCTGAGAGGAATTTCTTCCAAGTACACAGAGGTAAGTTCTTAAATTCTCTGAACTTATGGATTAAAATGCTTCTGTATGAAAAAGGAAAGCTATGTATTACTTCTGATGAATAGCATAGACAAGTAATGTCCGTAGATTCTGATACTGATCCTGAACTTATTGGTTGCACTCGTAGTGGAAAACGATATAAATTAGGCCTTGACCAATATTCTTTTGAGTCTAGCCCAGACAATAGCCAAGCCCCTGGACCAAGCCATCTAGAAAGACAAGGAAGTGCTCGTATCCCTTATCACCCTTTTACACCGCAAAAACCAGACAAAGCTCAGTATAACCCTACAGTAACACCTTCAAGTAGCCCACACGGTACTTCTAGCACCTCTGTACTACCTTTATTTAACCAGCTAAGAAGCACTGCTACAGCAGCCTCACCTCAACCTACCACAAGAAGGATGGGTGATGACATGAAGCTACCAACTTTTAGAGGAATAGGGATAGAAGACCCTGAGCAGCACTGGTTCTTATGTGAAGCCATTTGGACAATTAAGCAAATTAATGATGATGCTGTTAAACTGGTTCAGTTAGCAACCACACTAAGAGAAAGAGCCTTGACTTGGTTCATGAAATACTCAGCAGCACAGAACAGAACGCTTGCTGAGGTAAGAAATGCCATGATTCGGGAATTTAAGAAACCTAAATCAGAATCACAGTGTATAACAGAACTCAAAGACATCAAACAGTTACCTACAGAATCAGTATGGGACTTTGACCAGAAGTTCAAAGCCTTGATAGATCAAGTAAGCTTCGAGTTTGCACCACAGTAGCATAAAGAATGGTTTATTGCTGCACTGCTTCCACACATTAGACTTCCTCTTATGCAACAGAATCTCAATACTCAGGAACAAGCTCTAGAGATGGCTATGAAATTAGAAGCTTCGCCAATTGCGGGAACAAGCAGCGATGTTGCGCACTTACAGAACCAATTAGCAAACTTAACCTTGCAAGTACATGATATTAAGAAAGGCAAGGAGATTAAGGAAGAAATTTGGTGTACAAAATGTAAAGCCCAAGGTCATTCAAAGGACCATTGCCCCGTTTTCATAGACTATATTGCAACTGGAGCACCTAACCCTTTACCACAGGCACAAGGACCTTGGTGTGAAATCTGTAGAACTAGAGGTCATAGAACACAAGAATGTCACTTACTTCAGAAATATGTACAAACTCCAAAGAACCTATATTGTAATTTCTGTAAATCAGTAGGTCATGATGAGAACAATTGTAGAGCATATGATCTTATGATAGAAAGAAAGCATGATGTTTATAGGGTACAAGCAGAGACACAAGGACCCACAGCAGGTCCACTGTATGACCAAACCCGCGACGCCCGAGCAGGAAATTACAGGGGACGCGGACGCACAACAAATTTTGGTCGCGGAAGAGGACAGATCACTTGTTATAATTGCGGAGCACAAGGTCACTTTGGTAGGGATTGCCAAAATCCTACAACCCTCTGCAGGTATTGTAAATCTTCTGACCATATCATTGAAGAATGCCCTCAGTTACAGGCTAAGATGCAAGCAAAGACCCCACAGGTCAATCAGAATATTCAGTTGATTGCAGCAGAAAAAAGAGAACCAGACCCTACAGTTAATATAGTGACACGCAGTGGAGCAACCACTGGTGCGCAAGAGATGGGAATAGGAAAGCAAGCGACGCAATGGGTGCGCCGCGCTAATATTAAACCAGCCCCACTTAACCTGCATAAGCAAAAAGAAGCATTCAAGCAAGCTCAAGAGTATTTCTCAGATCCGAGAGCTTCAAGTTCTGCCGCAATTCCGCCGAACAATATTAGATCGCAAGTGCTAAGACAAGACAACCTTGTACAAGAACAGGCCACTACAGCTGGAAGACCTGACGATGAGCATGCACTAGGCAGTGTTCATGCGTTCCTGCGACAATGTTTAAAATTGTTGCGCAATGAAAAGGCAACTCTAGAACTCCAACACCTGTTGGATCAGTGCCAACAGTCTGCTTCAACAAACACACCGCAGTGTGCTGTTCACCAGATTAGGAGTCACATTAGAACTGGAAAAGAGATGAGGCTCACAGCGCAGATTGGAGCATTTGAAATGGACGAAGTCATGTTAGATTTGGGCTCAGAAGCCAATGTTCTCACTATGCAGACATGGGAACAGATGGGAAGCCCTCAGCTTACAAGATCCCCTATCCAGCTAAGACTCGCAAATCAGGAACGAGTCTCTCCATTGGGCAGACTACCCAATGTACCTATTGATATTGAAGGAGTCAGAAGCTCTGCAGACTTTGAAGTCATCAAAATCATGGATGATAGTAGGCCATACCCAGCACTTCTAGGAATAGACTGGGCATTTGATAATTTGGCTGTCATTAACTTGAAGAAAAGACAGATGACCTTTGAGGATGACCAGATTAGGGTCATCGCACCACTTGATCCTATTCAAGGACCAAGGTATATAGAACCCATTCGCGCAGAAGAGGAAGCGCGCCACATGGAAAGTTTGTACCAAATGACTACTAATCACAGTGACTATATCAACCCCACAGCAGAGGGCCATATCAGCTGGTGATGCGATAGCTCGTGCACATCAGACTCAGATGCAGGATTGGAAAACTGGCAGAATCGTTTACATGAGGTTTCTGCAAGACGTTGCGCTATGATGACTAAATCCATTCGATGGATTGGCACAGAATTAACTGATACTCCAATTTTTGATGGTTCAACTGAAGTAACTAAATTCATACAGGAATATGAACAAAAGCTTCCAGAACCGCAGCGCATACAGGCACTGGACGTAGCATTGCGCGCCACACCCGCAAGATGGTGGGTTGCGCATAAGGAGAATATTCATACATGGCAAGACTGTCGCAGACTGATACTGCGCAGATTTCAGGACACCACAGCCGAAGTCCTACACAAGTATGAGGGACAGAGTGACCCCAGGTCACACATTGAAGCATGTATTCAGCAATGGTCAGATATTCCGCAAGATGAATGGGTTCACCTATTCATCCACACACTGGATACAGTTCCAAGGAACTGGTATACTGAAACAGAATTGCGCAGAGGCACTCTCACTTGGCCTCTAATGATAGAAAGTTTTCGACTTACCTTCAGTTTTGAGTCAGAACATCCAAGTATTGATCAGGCTCTGAAGCATATTAAAAAGAAGGTATTTGAACCATGTCTAGTAACAGAATATTCCCAACTAGATTGGGCTGTCCAGATAGAACATGCCCTGGAATGCTATAACTTCACCGCTGAAGATGAGGAGGACGATCCTCGCAACATCAATATCCCAGAATCAGAAGGGACGCGCAATATTGAAGGTCCTGAGCTTGATATTCCTGCCATCACAGAACACATCAAGCTCAAGAAGATTAACATTGGTACAGAAGCTGAACCAAAGTTTGCTTCTATAGGAGATTATTGGGATGATGAAACTGTTGGACATGTTTCAGAATTATTGCGTGACTACCAGGATATCTTTCCTACCAAGTTCACAGAAATGAAAGGCATCCTAGGAGACTTAGGCGTGATGCGCATACCTCTGAAACCAGATGCCAAGCCAGTAAAGCAGCGCCCATACAGGTTGAACCCGCGCTATAAAGAAAAAGTCAAAGAAAAAATTGATAAGATGCTTGCAGCAGGTATTATTGAGCCAGTAGAGGAAAGCGATTGGATTAGTCCTATGGTGGTCCAAGAAAAGAAAACGAAAGGTGAAATAAGAATCTGTGTCGACTTGCGCAAACTCAATGATGCATCAGCGCACGATCCATTTCCCACTCCTTTCACAGACGAAGTACTTGATAATGTTGGAGGACAAGAGGCTTACTCTTTCACTGATGGTTTTTCGGGATATCATCAGATCAGAATTCATCCGGACGACCGCCACAAGACTACTTTTGCAACTGAATGGGGCTCATTCCAGTATACGGTAATGCCCTTTGGTCTTAAAAACGCACCTGCTATCTTCTCTCGAGTTGTTGTTGCTGTTTTTAAAGAATTTATTCACAAGTTTCTCGAAGTCTATTTTGATGACTGGACTGTATTTGGCCTATTAAAGAACCATATTGCAAATCTGCGCATGATGTTAGAAAAATGTAGACAGCATCAGATTTCCCTTAACTTGAAAAAATGTATCTTCTGTGCGCCCTTTGGTATTTTGTTGGGACATATTGTATGCAGACAAGGACTCCTGATGGATCCTGCGAAGGTTGCCATCATTGCTAATTTACCTGCGCCCAACTTAGTTAAACAATTGCGCACTACATTGGGACATACAGGATACTACAGAAAATTCATCAAGGGTTATGCAAAGATCACAGCGCCTATGGAAAGATTGCTCAAAAAGGATTTGAAGTTCCAATGGACAGAGGAATGTCAACAGAGTTTGGACACACTTAAAGAAAAGATGATCACAGCGCCTATTCTAGTTTTCCCGGACTGGAGAAAACCCTTTCATGTTCATGTTGATGCTTCTTCCATAGCATTGGGGGTTGTGCTTACACAGTCTGGAGAAGGAAGTATTGACCACCCGATTGCTTACTCCAGCAGAAAGCTATCTACAGCTGAGAAGAACTACACCACTACAGAAAGGGAAGGACTAGCTATGGTGTATGCCTTACAGAAATTCAGACACTACCTACTAGGCGCTCACTTTAAAATGTATACTGACCATTTTGCTTTGAAATATTTGGTCAATAAACCAGTGTTAGGAGGAAGAATTTGCAGATGGCTACTGCTCTTTCAAGAATATGATTTCGAGGTCATTGTAAAGCCAGGCAGATTGAATGCAGGGCCTGACCATCTATCCAGGATAGAGTCAGGAGAGGAACCTACAAGTCTGGAGGACAATCTACCTGACGCACAGTTGTTTTCTATTCAAGCAGCAGATGAATATTATTCTGATATTCTTGAGTTTCTCAATATCGGGCAAGCGCCGGTTGAGTTTACAATCCAGCAGAAGAAGCAACTTGTTGTCCGAGCCGCAGACTTCACTCTGATAGCAGGCCAGCTTTATAAGTTGGGCCCTGACGAAGTTTTGCGCAGATGTATCTTGCCACATGAAAAGAACGCTATCATCGCAGAAGCGCATTCAGGTACTGCAGGAGGCCATTTCGCAGGAAAGCCAACCGCGCAAAAGATATTAGCCGCAGGTCTTTGGTGGCCGACATTGCACAAGGATACTAAGGAATTCTGTAAAAGTTGCGATGTGTGCCAGCGCACAGGAAAACCCTCAAGGAGAGATGAAATGCCGCTAAGACCCCAAATTACACTGCGCGCTTTTGATAAATGGGCCATTGACTTTGTAGGACCTATTAACCCACCAGGAAAAAGAACTGGCGCAAGATACATCATTACAGCTACTGAATACCTCACCAGATGGGCTGAGGCGAAGCCAGTTAAGAACTGCGATGCTGCTACGGCCGCGCAGTTCATTTTTGAAAATATTATCACTAGATTTGGATGTCCAGTGATTCTCATGAGTGATCAGGGTACACATTTCCTCAATGAGACTATAGAGGCCCTTACTGAAGAATTTCAAATTAGTCACCATAAGAGTACACCCTACCATCCTCAAGCTAATGGTACGGTGGAAGCATTCAATAAGATTCTTGAGAATGCCCTGACGAAGATCTGTAATCAACAAAGAGACGATTGGGACCTTAGAGTCACAGCTGTATTATGGGCTTACAGAACCACTTGCAAAAAACTAACAAGTCACACACCTTTCAGTTTGGTGTATGGACAAGAAGCAGTTATGCCCATGGAATACATTATTCCCAGCCTCAGAATTGCGCAAATTACAGAAATGGCAGATCCTGATACTATGAATGAAAGACTTTCGCAACTGCTTGCCTTAGAAGAAGACAGACTCTTAGCCGGATTCCATCAACAGGTACAGAAGGCAAGACAGAAAGCTTGGCATGACAGGCATATTAAGAATAAAGTCTTTCAGGAACGAGACTTGGTACTCCTCTATGACAGTAAATTTACCAAGTTCCCAGGCAAGTTTCGTGTACATTGGCTAGGCCCTTTTCAGGTGATAAAAATAACAGACGGAGGCGCAGTTCAGCTTGCAAAGCTTGATGGAGAATTACTACCTACAATGATCAATGGGAGTCGGCTCAAGATTTATCGCGACGGCCACTCCGCTCTGTCGACCTAATATATTGCTAAGTAATGCAGATGCCCAGTGTAGTTGAAAGAGGCACCGCATTCAGCCTACACGGAAGTTGCGAGACACTCAGTCTCCGGCTTCCTGCGCAGTTCCTAGAAACATCCGCGCATGTCTAAAGTTTGGTTGGAGCGAACATAGTTGCGCTCTTGTGAAACTTCTCCCCGGACCGTTCAACTATCGCTCTTGCGGAGCTCCCCGTGTTAATTCACCGCTTGAAGAGTTCTCCTTGTGGACCCTCAAAGGCACAGTTTCCTAAGTTGAAATGACCCGCCGGAAATTTTGAATTACAGCAGTTATGTAGCCGCGTCTGAATAAATGAAGGATAAGTCCGCTATTTAAGTCTAGCCGTTGTGACGGATCCGGCTTGATCTCCGAAAGATTTGCATTTAATTCAGGCGCCGAAAGCATTAGCTTCTCCCGGAAGACTGTCAGAGCCCATCAATCACACTAAATGCACCCCTACGACAAGGAGGATAGCGTGTTGTCAACTCATCTATAGCCGCCTATAGCTACGTTACTCCACTTGGTCGCATTTACTCACCTCTGGCTATAAATACCTCACACTTGTATAATTTTTGGGTTACTTTCCTCGAGTTGCTAGCTTGTTTACGAATCCAAGTTATTGTTTTCAGAGCCGAGTCGTGCAGAGTATTTTCCCTTGTTTTCAACGTCCATATCCTACGAAGGTCCGCCATTTGCTGTCCAGAGTGTTGTTCCCTACATCGATTCAAGACGGAGAACCTGTCAACTGAAGAAGTTGTTCGTCAATTCCTGCGCCGAGGCTTAGATTTCGGCATGACTACTCCAGTCACGGCTTCGACTTATGTACATCCTGGTTATCAGGATCCCAGACAGTCTCCGGCTACAAGAGCGTCGCCATCACAACCAGAAGAACCTGTTCCAGAGCCGTTGGCGACCACGGCGAACTATATTCCGCCGCGTCCAGACGATGCGCCAGAAGTACAGATCCCGAAGAATGCAAAGTATCCCATTCCGCTACCGCCACTACCGGCTAGTGTGCGGGTAGAAGGGCAACTGTTGGGACACATTCCACTGGTCAAGTTCTCTGATTTCAACCTCAGAGACTATAAGACATACCCTCAGTTCCAATTAGATAGATATCTAAATGTTGTGCATAATCCCACCAGGCAGGTTGACGAGTTTATCCCGAAGGATTTTGCAGCAAATCTTGAGCGCCCTGGACTCCTGAATTTGTTGAAGCTACCGCACTTTGGGCGTAGCAATGAAGTGAACGCAGTCGTTAAAACACTGCTCTCATGCGTTCATGGAGGTTACCTTTGGCTCGGGAGGCCAATTGATTTAAATGTTGATTTAATTCACCGCATTACTGGTCTATCTAAGGCTGGTAAGGATCCCAATATTCATTTTGTGGGAAAGGACAAGGACAGAAAATTGACTGCACAGGTGGTGCAGAAGTATAACTTAACAATAGGAGGTCGGGCTTATGACCTCACTGCAGTAGAAGATGAGGCACTTCGATTTACAGGAAGTCTGCTTGCAGGTAGACTTCTCACCAAGTGCCGACCAAAGGAAGTCACTGGAGCTGTCGTAGAGCTCGCCATCGCAGCTGCGGAGGGAGAGCAGTACAACTGGTCTCTCTTCCTGCTGAATTCTTTCTTGGCTGATTGCCTGAATGTGCAGGACAATGCGGCCCAAGCATTCCATTTTTCATGGATTCTAATTTTATGCGCTCTCGTTGGGTGGAAGGAGCCCCCGAATACTCAGTTCCTTCCGCGCCGCGCAGGAGAGGTTGCCGGCATGCGCTACATCAACCTATGGGATTCCCCTAATCCCGCGAAGCGCAAGATGAATCGCGCTGTCTTTTGCGAGTACTACTTTCTCCTCCGAGATACCATTCAAGAAATGCCAAGGCTGAGCGAGGAGACAGCCACGTTATATGAAGGAAAGTTGGCTTTTACTGCCGACATACATCAACTTTACCTCCGCCCTTGCGGCATTCCAGACGAATGGGCGCTAGGCCTTTACAGAATGACTACCGAGGATGTTGAAGAAACCATCAAGTCTTGGTCAGATGAGTGGAGGGAGGCCGCCGATCTCGCATCCGCGCTGCCAACCGCCGCTACGAAAGAGAAGGATAAGGGCAAGGAAGCCCGTGAGCAAAGAAGTGATGAAGGCTCCACAAAACCAGCCACCAAGAAGCAGAAAGTGTCGCATCCCGCTGAGGCTATTCCCTCGGGTATCGACTAGTACATACACGAGCAATTTCGTGAGCTGCGCAATGCGCATGCTCACATCAGAAGTGCTTTAGATTTGCAGTTCGTATAACTGAAAGGTCTCGCAGGAAGAGTTGCGCAGACCCATGCGCCAGCATCTACTTCGCAGGCGCCACAAGAAATTCCAAGTGCCGAGCGAGTTGAAGAACTCATAAAAAGGCATACTGTCGTGCATATTCCGACTACCAGCATGACACTTCCAGATCCGCTAACTGCACTGCAGGTAAGCGCAGTTGGGCCCGTTGAAATTAATTTGTCTCTAATTCCTATAGAGACTCTACAGCTAGTGCATGAGAAAGTTTCTCTTGAGTTGAGAGCTAGAGAGCTCTCTACATTTCAGGAAAACCAACGACTGCAATCGCAGGAGTTAGAGTTGAAGGCAATCCATCAGAATACCTCTGAGAAGCTTGCACTTTATGAGGCGCAAGACATCGGTATCAGAAATGTAGTGGATGAGATTGCCCAGTTATTACCGGCTTGTGAGATTCAACCAGACCTCCCTCTGGTTGCAAAGGTTCAAATTATTGGCGAAAGGGCGAAAACCCTGGAGCAAGAAATAGTTGCTATGGCTGAAGGCCATAGAACCCAGATCGCTGAGCTAGAAGCTCGCGTTGCTGCGCATCCTACGGATGATGCGCAGGTTCAATTTGAAGCACTAAACAGAACTTCCGCGCAGATGAAGGATCGAGTACAGGAAGCTGAGAACCTGATGAACCAAGCTATGGAAGCTTGGACGGAGCTTGTGAAGCTCCCTTTTAAAGTTGGACTGTCAGAACAGGTGCAAGCTGCAGAACAATCTCTCACTGTTCTGAATGAAGAAGCTAAGACCTTAACAGGCTTACCAAAAATGAAGAAAATGGGCGAAGTGCGCAAAATGCAGCAGCAACTGCACAAGCTCAGAACTGAAGATGAGAAGCTCACCAACAGCATTCAGCCATTCATGGATGAGTATGCTGAAATCGTTGGCCAGGTTGAGACAAAAATCAAAGAGATTGCTGAATCTCAGGAGATCATTGCTACCATCACTCCAGACGAAGCAACCGCAGAAACAGTGCAGACAGCTGTAGAGTGTGTCGATGAATTGGACTCCGCTATTGCGAAGTGGAAGAAAGCATTCGCGGAGACACAAGCAAAAGCAGATGCGCAAATCAAGCGACCACACGCCAGTGCGAGTGGCTCGAGGGCGAGCCACAAGTGAGTGTTAGGGGCCTGTTGGAGTCAAGGTCGTAGCTACGGTAAAAGCTGCGAATTTTGGGAAAAAAGCACAAGTATGGAAGGAAAGTGCTAATTTTGGGACAAGCACTAAGTTTTGGGCAAGAAGGAGACGGTGCGCAGTACGGTGCCAGATAGACAAGCTCAGCGAAGATCACGGACCAAAAATCGCGGAGCTCGCGCGCACGACAGAAGAGAATGAAGGCTGAATAGAAAGTTCAGCTACCATAATAAATAAGGTGATGGAGTAGAGGGCTCAGCTACCCTCATTTAAAGGCTTAGTACAGAAGTTATGGTTGCTCGGATCAAGGAGGAGCAACGGACCAGAGCATTGAAGGCGAAGGACAAGCGCCCATACCCACAATCTGCTCCGAAAGTCAAGGAGCCTGCAGGAAGCGGCGACGTGACTGCAAGCGGCGCCTACAGTACACCTAGCCATGTGCGTGGTTAGGGTTTTTGGGAATCACTGTTGGGAAAGGCCCACAGTTTTGTAAAGGTGCGACCGCCATGACCACCTATATATATGAATAATTGTAATGAGTAGATGTTGGTTAGTTGGAAGTTAGAGTTAGAGAGCAAGAGTTAGATACTCTTAGGATAGATTGATGTTTAGACTGCTAGAGAGTCAGTCTCGAGGATAGATCATGTGTTGATTATCCTTTGTTGAGTGTTCTACCGAGTCTGTAGAACTAGAGAAGAATCGGATAGCCGAGGAGCTAATCCCCGAGTTGCCAGACAGTCTGTGTGACATCTGCGCCTTTGTAATCTCTGTAGAGAAGAGACCAGATTAAGAGAAGGGCTCCCAGCTGTGTGCGTGGAGTTTCCTGTAAGAATCTAAGACTGCAGCTGTGTGCGCAGCATATTGTATAACTCTATGGTTTTCTGGTTAATATAAACTCCCGAGGACGTGGTTTTCCCCGAGGAGAAGAGCTTCACATATCTCCCCTTGTTATAATGTTTGCGTGAATGATTAACTATTTAAGTTCATTACATGTGTATGCAAAACTCTGGTATTACCTTTGCGAACGTTGGATTGAGTTTGGGAAGGGCCATTGATAGCCATCAGTGTTAAGAACTGAAGAAGTGGTGGAGCGCTGCCGCTGCAGCGATTGAGGATTGCGATACTTCGCTATTTGCGCAGGGCGAGGAAGTGCTTAACGCTCCGAGCAAGGATTAGTTGCCGTCTGCGCCAGAGAGGAAGGAATTCGCGCAGTTGCGCCGAGGGGCCTGCGGGAGAGTCCGACCGCTGATATCTGAGGAACCAGAAGAGGAAAGAACAATCTTCGCGTCACCACGGTTGAGGAAACCTGATTCCTTAGCCCCCCATAGCCACTTCGGGTGAGACCTCGAGCTGCTGCGCAGCTCGTTGCCGAGAGGGCCAGTGCGCCAAGGGGTTTGTTGCTGCTCTTCATTAAAACCCGGGTCTGCCCAAGAAAGCAGCCAACACCATATTATTGTGTTGCTCATTATACTATATTGACCACTCTTCTTCTATTTTCTTGCTTAATCATAATCATTCTCTTGTGAGGTATACATCATCTCTTAGATCTGCTGTGAGGATTTTCACATGGTATCAGAGCATGTTCAGAGTATTGTTTATCTCCATTCTTGAGAGTTTTTTGCAGGTTATTACCAAGATTTCAAGTGCAGTAGTTTCTGCATTTTTGCAGCAGTAGTAGTTGCAGTTATTCTATATTGTTTTTGCAGGTCTTCTACAGCTTCAATGAATTCAAAATAAATCACTCCTCTTTTTCCTTTCTCTCATCTCAGCTATGATGATTGGAAACCAAAAATGATAGCATACTTGAAGAGCCATGATCTCTTTGACTGTTGTTTTGAAAGAGAGTTCGAATCTTCTAAAGAGAAGATTGATTGGTTAAATAAAGTTGATGAAGCCTTTGGATCAATGTTGGATGCTATGTCTGATTGGATGTTATATGACCTCCTTGATTTTTCATCACCAAAAGAGCTATGGGCTCACCTAGATGAAATATTTGGCAGAGAGAATGAAGGACTTGGTCCCAACCCATTCGAAAGCAAACAAAGTGATGCATTCGCTCCTCTTGATGGTCTCTCAGATCATGAACCAGTATCATCTCATATTGAAGTTGTTGACAAAGAACTTGCATATTCTCCACTCATGCTCAAACTTTCTTCTCTTTCTATGCCAGCTCACACTCTAGATATTGTAGAAAGTCCTAAATCCTCTCTTGCACCAGAGTCTGTTGGTTTGCATCATGATCACATGATTATTTCGGAGGTCAAAACAGTTATTGAAGGTAATGCATTCGCTCCTCTCCAGCTATATCCTCTTTTATACTACTATATGATCATAAATTCATGCTTTCAGAAGGTTATTGAATATTATGGCCATTGCCATTCGCTTGGGATAAATTCTCATGCAATTACTGGTTTTGATCTCACCTCTCATGGTTCAAAGGAGATCTCAAGAAACCATGATTCAAGTCTTGTATCTAAATTGGGTTCTAAGCAATTACTGCTTGGGATAATTTCTCATGCATATCATAGTTTTGATCTCACCCCTGCTGGTTCAAAGGAGATCTCAAGAAACTATTTTTTAAGTCTTAAATCTGATTTTGATTTCCAGCAAACATGTAATATTTATTTTTGGCATAATCTCACCCATGGTGGTTCGAAGGAGAAGACAAAAGACTATATGCACTTTCACAGATTTGATCCTACCTCAGCTGATTCGAATCACAGGTTCAAGGATCATTCTCATACTATTGGATTTGTTCTCATCACATTCGATCTGAAGAGCAAGTACAAGCACATGCTTTTTGAACATGATCCACTTCTTCCCAAGAAGAAGATACCTCCAGACATATGACCAAGCATCACACTTGCTTGAGTTTGGAGCATTTAATTTTTGTGTGTGGATTACAGTCTGTTTTTGAGGAGGGGGTATGTTTCCCATGAAATTTTCCCACTTTCTTGGTTTATTGACTATTATTATTCATTGTATTGGGTGACCTTTGGTCTTAGTTACCAGGGCCCAGGATGGATTAAGGGGGGGTGTTAGGATATTCCGATACTCCATCCTATTCCCACCAGTATTTTGATCATTTACATTTTCAGTCATACATGCACTTTTAGGGTTTGCATGCATTTTGCATGCATCCCAGTCATCAGTCCAACACCTAGCCCTCAGTTAGCCAACCCCCAAGAGCTTCTCACTATTCAGTTTTAGCCCTCTAGTTGCTTAATGTGCCCTTCTTCCTTGATTTTAGGGAGCAACTCGCCCTTCTTCACCTACCAGTCCAGTTGTCTTCAGTTTATACTTAGTTACACTCAGTTACACTTAGTTACACTCAGTTACACTTAGTTACACTCAGTTACACTCAGTTACACCTACTAGAGTTAGTTTGACTGATGGTTGACAGTTACTTGAGCATTGCTGACTCCACTGATGATGATGAAGACTTCCAGTTGTGCTCCAATGATCATGAGGACACCTAGTTGTGCTCCAATGACACTCTATTGATCTTATGATCACTCTGAGAGGCTAATTCGAATTGCCACCTTAGGCATTCGAATCCTCTCTACCATTGTACTATTTATTTGTCCATACTGTGATTAATTAATTAGTGTGTGTGAAGTATTATTGCTTCTATCCGAGTTCTACTGTACCATATTATTGTGTTGCTCATTATACTGTATTGACCACTCTTCTTCTATTTTCTTGCTTAATCATAATCATTCTCTTGTGATGTATACATCATCTCTTAGATCTGCTATGAGGATTTTCACACTATCCTCATCCAACTATTGATATTTGTATTGGATAACTGTTTATGTTACTGGTTATGGATATTTGTATTGGATAACTATTTATGTAACTGGTTATGTTACTAGTATTATATAATCAGTGATTTCAGCGTATGGTGAATGAAATGTTGGATATTTGGACAGATTATGAATTCATGGTATATTCCATATGGCTTTGTGATTCATTAAGGGTTATTGAGGGAAAAACCCTATCTCTGATATGTCAACAATTATTGTAGGTTGATTGCCTTGGACCAGAGTCTCCCCAATAGTCTCTATGTAATCATAATCCCCAACATCAACCAGCTGAACATCTATGAAAGCACTATTCTCAACATCAACATCTACAGATGCTAATTCTTCATTTCTAATAGTAGGTTCAACACCCATAATAAGACTGTAAGATACCATAGCCCCAGTTTCAGCAGGAAACTTATTATTAGCATGCAATTCGAACTCAGATGATGGAAATTCATGAATTTCATCATGTGTACATTATGTCCGCAAAAGAAAAATCTTGTCATTCTTAGCATCTACAACACTCTTGTCTCCATCAACATATACAAATTCTCTCTTGTTACTTCTACTAGTATTTTCAACACTTGGAGGGAGATTGTAAACTGAAGTGGGTCCAGTATCAGTCAGCAAGCCATTATTAGATGAAAAATCTAAATTAGAAGATGGAACTTTGTGAACTTCAAGTGCAAGATCACTCATGTCACCATCAATATACAGAGATGCTCTCTTGTCACTATCAACGTCTATGGACACACTCTTTTCACTTCTAGTAGTTAAGGCACCCAAAGTCAGATTGTAAGTAGAAGTAGGTCCAGTACCAGTAGGAAATTAATTGGTAGAATGAAATTTCAACCCATAATATGTAACTTCATGATCTTCAAGCATTCTATATTTTGAATTTCCCTACATTACAGAGTATACAACCAGTAGACAGATACTTGCGTGAAGGGAGGAAAAGGTCATCAGGTTATCTCCATCATGGACAAAGCTGAGGATGGAAACATTAATTTCAAATCCCTTTTCAAAGACCTGTTAGGAAAAACATAATATGGAGAAACAATGAGTTAGGAAAAACATTTGCACCAAAGTACCACAATGGTTACTAATAAGCAAGGTTACAAGAATCGTTGGTGCGGTCGGAATCGGTTGAAGAATCCGGTGCGGATTCGACACTCATCCTAAAAACAGGAATCGGGGAATCGGAACCCTAACCCTAATATTTTTTATAAATATATATTTATAATTATATTTTAAATTTTTTAATTTATAATGAAAATAATAAAATATAAAAGAAAAAAAAAATCTCAAAATAAAATGATTCATAGAATCATGTAACATCATGGACTCTAAAATGCCAAATACTAAATACATCAATGCATCATAGTTTTACATCTAACAACAATCATGAATCATGATTCATCATACATCTACCAAGCATCTATATGGCACTGATAAAAATAAACCAAAATTGTCAGAAAAAAACTGTATGTTCGTCAGCAAAAGGAATATGAAATCCTTGTCTATCTTTTAACATCTTCTTCTTCCCTGATTTCCTGCTTGAGATTTGAATATAAATAGCATATGTTGTTTATAGACTGTTTGAAATAGAAATTATGTACTGTAGGGTTTAGAATGCACCAAGCACGAGAATTACCATATATTCTAACCAACTTAATAATTAATGGAAACCAACTTTCAATTGCTCCAGTGCTGAGATAAGTTTCAGCATATGGACATAATTACTTCCTCCACGATTCCCTGCTTGAAATTTTAATATCAAAAGCATCTCTATTTGCAGTTGCATTTATGTATTGTAGGGTTCGAATGCACATGCATGATAACTACCATACATTCTAACTAACTTAATAAATAATGGAAACCAGCGTTTGGTTGCACAAATACAAAGAGAAATTTAAGCATCTAGATATGTCTATTGAGATTGCAATCGTAGAGGTTCCCTCTATTTAATGTTACTCCCATGATCAAGAGATATAGAGAATCATAGACATAATATAATTCTTATATCACCTATTTTAGAGAGATTTTAAGAAATCTTTGTAATACAGGTGGTACGTAGATTTGTATTATACATATCCCTAGTCCAACTGCTTAACTGATGGGCCAGTTAGATTTTATCATCTCACAGAAATGTGTGCAATAGCATGTAAAAGTAGCTTGGTTAAGAATGTGAAGTGGGGTAAATAAGCTCTCTCCTATGGGATTTATTTTCTTTGAATTTTGTGTTTTTTGCCTCTGAATTTTTGTTTTTTTAATAAAAGGTGGATCTGGTTCCAGTTGAAGGAAATTGATTCCTGAATTTTAGGAACCAGTTCCTTCAACTGGAACACGATTCCTGTTTTCAAAACACGATTCCTAAGAACAAAACAGATTCCCTCCCATGAAGAATCGTTTCCGATTTTTGGAATCGAATCCGAATCGGATTTTTTTATTTTTCCTGGATTCCAGTATAGTTCCGCGATTCCCTGGTTCCGATGAGATTCTGGTATGGAATCTTAGTAGGGGGATGATTCCGGTAACTCTGCTAATAAGAGAATATTTGACACAGGAGAATGCTGTTAATTTTTAACAAGTGAACCTGAAACAAGCGAGCCTGGTGCAAGTGATCCCGAGGCAAGCAAGAGTAGAAGGTCAAAGCGGAATCCAGTGGGCCCATAACCCACAAGTAAACATAAAAATATCTGCTTGGACCGATGGAAAACATTAGATCTATACTATTGATGATAATATGATGTGGTTGGATTATATGCAAGACTGGAAACCTAGGTGGGAGTTGAGACATACTGAAGTGTTAGATGCTAACTTACAGGGATATGATGCTTTTATTAGACTAGTTCCAGAACTCAGAAGAATGCCTATGGGATCCAGTATTGTACCAGAGATGATTTACAACAACTCCCTGAGAAAAGCAGCCGATGCAAGCAATTGGTTAACAAACCTCTACCATGATCTTACGTTAATCTCCACAGAGGTCTCTACACCTCACCCCGGGATACAACTAGACCAACAATGCTACTATATTAACCGGATACATTCTTTGCAACCATGGACACATCAAGATGCTAGTCTCCGGTTTCCAAGTACTACACACACTTATGAAAAATATACAAAATTATGGTGGAAATTCTCGAGAAAAGAAAATATAGATGGAACATATTATACCATGCTAAAGTTTGGACTTCAAATTCCACAAATCTATGAGGATCTTGCATTCTACATCCCTGATTGGATGAGAGACTGGTGGCAGTCATTCGGCATCAACCTGACAGCATTAGAACCAGCTATTATTTATAATCTAAAACGGGAAGTTGGAGAATCTCTCGAACAGGTCAAAGATATTTTGCAGAAGGAGATTACTAAGGATCAAATCCTTGCGTCCTACATTAAATACAAAGAACAATGGCTTCTCAAAACCCACATAGACGTCCACATGCATCATAATAGACGCGTGGTTCGGAGGTCTATTTATTCAAATTCATGGCGCACTGAATCCAATGTCTTTCGAGAAATATATGGTCCCCCATACTCCGATGAATTGTAAATATCTCAAAAGTATTTGGCTATGAGTGGGGCCTGTCCATTCAGATTTTCATAAAGATTGAAAAGAAAGTCATAAAAACTTTTAGATGTTTTCCATAATGGTTAGTTACTTTTATGTTTGTATGCATGGTGTTTTTGATTTTTCAAAATTGTCTTATTGCACATTACATTTACAGCTATCATTGTAGTCATGGTTTGGTTGTTTCCAACACTTATATCTCTTGTTGATTTCACTTAAGTTAAGGCTTAAATTGTGAAGAATTTGAATGTTTGCATCAATCAAATGTGGTGTATAAGGGTTGTTTGAGGGTCTTACATAACATTCCCCACACATTTAATTTCAACAAACACATTGGTCCCGAATTTTGTTATTTAATTATTTATCCTGATGGTCTCTGTGACCTCTATGATTTTGACTATCAGGTGCTGAGGTGGCATCCTTCGGTTGTTTGCTTTTCTGGAAGACTGGAGTGCTCCCCTTATTTGGAATATTGTGTAGTTATTTGGAGGCATAGAAACCTTAATAACAGTATATTAAAAAGGTCATTGATACCATTAGGATAAATATTTAAATAACAACATTCGGGAGTGTGTTGGAGAAAACTCACTATGGCTTGGGGTAGACCACAACAGACAACTGACTACCAGAAATTACTCAATTCTCAATATTATGCTATATAAATGACAATGCTAAGATAATGAAGAATATAACCAACCTCGATCCAAACGTTTGATGTAGATCCCCGTTGGAGCTTTTCAATCCGTGCACTTGAATCTGCAAATTACTCTTAACAACTAATATACAACACGTACACATAATATATAAATGGCATTAACATCATCAATAGCAATGGCCTATGATATAACAAGAAAATGCAACCCAATGTAAGATAAACAACATTTACCACATTAATGGACGAGAATATGAGTATTTCTATTAATAAACAAGAAGAAGTACAATGTGATACGACCTCTTGCCGGAAACCAATCTGAACCAAGATCTGGATCAATCCACTTGTGTCTCCACCACTTCAATCCTCCATGAATGGAAAACTCAAACTATGATAGGAGTTTGGAAGGTGAACATAAGGGGTTCACAACTACAAGGATCAATGAGTGTAGACTCAAGATAGGGAAAAAATCCACTAGAGTTCTCTTGCTCTTCTTTCTCCTCCCATCCATAAGCCATATATGCTCAATATATAGTCCTCTCAAAGGTAAGTGAAAGGACACATCGAGACATTTCTTGGGCAGATGGAGAGTCAAAGGTCACCCAATGACCACTTTTTGGGAGTAAAAAGTAATAAACTAGCGATTTTTACCATTTTAGATGCTACCCGTAGGCTATAGTGATGCAACTCGCGGGTACGCCTACTGTAATGATGCAGCAAGCGTACAAGGGAAAAATAGGGAAAAACAATGTCTGAAGGATATACAATGGTTCTGAGTCATTGGAATGGATCCTCCAGGCCAAAGAGTGTTGATTCTCACAAGGTGGAAGATTTCGTTGTAATAGATGCCCCCTAATGTGTGAGGTCAGAGGATGATGCTACGATGGCTGAAATACATTATAAAAATCAGAAGTGGACTGATGGAGACACGAGTGGAAGGATTAGCTCACTCGTCATAATACAATAGTATCCCTGAATACATGTCGGTATAGTACAGCAATCTGGTACAATGGCCATGAATAGGCAGTACATAATCAATACATGTCATAAGTGATCATAGCCATGATCCCTGTATAGTAAGATGTGGTATCCTGCTGAAAAGGAAACAACTGGTACAGACTGGAGGTACAAATTGATGATATCTGAGAGATGATATCTCATATGTAAATTCAAAGTCATAAGTAGCATACTGAATGCCACTATCGCCTGGGGTCTTCTACACAAGTCTTCGACAGTGCAAGTCCCATCAAGTGAATAAAGGAGTTGAAGTCAAACCTGATGTGACATCGTTTGATTACCGTTTGATAATGTATACCATTAACAGATGCGAGATAACCCACCAATAATGAAAATGGGCATCAAGGCATAAATTACAATCATCAAAGTGTGAATATATGTGTTGAAGTCGAACACTAGGATGAATCCATCGATCAGGGGACATTGATGTATTCCCAAGACTGTTGATGGCGAGAGAACCTGCCACTAATGATTGCAAGCCTCAAGGTACTCAACCGAACTCTAAGCCTCAAGTCCCGGAATAAATAGGTTGAAGTCGACGGAACGAGACTCGTTGGAAGGAGGGCATTAAGGCATCCCCCATCAACCAGCACGAGTTACCAACTATGCTGAAAGATTTGGAAGAACTCAGGTGAAATGGACTGACTCAATAAGGATGGCCAACATGCAATAGTCAAGAGATCTGAGGAGTGGCCGACTCTGGGTTCAGGACTTCCTTTGAACAAGAGCATGAGCAGATGGATAGACTCAGGCAGCATAGACTTGACATAAACTATGAAACGCAGGAGGCATTGCAAAGGGCTCCATAATGACTGGAAGCTTAACCAATCGGTGGAGTAAACTGAGAAACAAGTACAGATCCTAAGGTCCAACTATACTCCCGACTCATAATGTAAGGAGTGGAATGAATGCTCTGTTCAAAGGCGACACAACAGCTGCCAACAAGAAGTAGTAACCATAATCTCGTCCGGCTTTTTGGAATATTTGATTTATTTGGTCTTTTTCATATTTGGGGAAATCTTGAAAAAGAATAAAATTGCTTATAATACAACAAGTGAGGGAACGAGTGTCAAATAGTGAGAAGACTAGTCGAAAGCAATGGAACATACCTATGATCAATGCAAGGAAGCGCATGCAGGATATGGACACTCGGGGGTGTGTTCCCTTAAGGTCAAAAGGTCATCAAATTGTGAAGGACAAATGGAAGCTCTGCAAGGCTCGACAGGGAAAAGTACTCAGGCACCAGGCTAACAACTTAGTAAGCGGGAGCCGACACAAGGATCAAGCGGCAAGGAGGATGATGCAATGCAATCACAACATGATATAACTGAGGGGAATCCTTAAGGGAGATGGCCAGCATAAGACAAAGTAGAGTATGAGTCTTTATCGCAACGTCATGGCGTAACTACAAAGGACTCCCAATCCTAAGGACAAATAACGGCATGGGAAACAGAATGCACAAAGGGGTTCTAACTAGGGTACCCATGTTCGGAAAATCCCTACTGCCACATAACGACACTTCTATAGCAGTGTGAAAGTTCCATGTCAGTTAAGAAGCGGGGTCGCACCTAGGGTTTATGAAAGTGGTCAAAAGGTCAAATGCATAATGCATGTGAAAATGACATCTAACCTATATGCCAGGTGTGAAACATACCTGCCGTAGGTGTGAAATACTCGGAAACAACTTCCACCAAAGAGATCTGGTAAAAAAATACTACTCCAAGATGTTATATTAGTCCAAAACGGCGAAAAAGGACGAAAACTATAGACAAGTGGGTTTCAAAAATTATAAATTGTAACTAAAATTTACAATTTACAATTCCCCCATTTGGAGTTTTGTGGTTAGTTTTCACCTCAAAGTTCAATTGCCGATTCAGGGAGCTACAAGCGTCCGTTCATCAAACCGTCCGGAGCAGGTTGGTAGTCTCATCCATACTTTTAATTTCATTTCATTTATTTTAGTTTTCAGCGGTGGGATTTTTAGTTTGGCCAAGCCCTAAATGGCTTCGGAGCTACCCGCGGGCTATTACTATGCGGGTCGCGGGTAGGGCACCATACTCGCAGTCAATGCATAGGTTGACCATGGGTACCTGCAACTGTATGTAAATTTGACAGCGGGTACGGCCGTGAAGTTGATTTTGCAAAAGAATTTGACCAAAATCTTTTTTTTTTCTCACTCCAGGATGGTTCTAGAGTGGAGGGAGAGGGAACATGACCAAGTATATGAGGCCGTGCGCAACGATGTGTAAGCACAACAAGCATTGCAAGCATGTGGGTTGTACAAATTTTGGAGTATAGGGGGTTTGAGGGCCCAAAACCTACTACTTCACCGCTTGATAGATTATTGGGATGTTGATGTATAGAACTTCAATCTCAATGGGAAAATTCTCACACTGGAAGTGGAAGACATCTACTTCATTATTGGTTTGTCCCGTCGAGGTGAGGTGGCTAGTCTTCGATCTCATACTATGGGTGGTGGGATCACCGTCCTTGATTACATAGCCCGGTATTGTCCTGCAGATACACGAGCGGTGGGGAGTCAGGTGCCCATCAATGCCATAGTGAATCTTAGCATGAAGATCATTGTGGCTACCTTAGTGCGGATAACGGGTTCGAAAGCTCTGCACCAGGCATCCAGGCCAGTGATGTTCTATGCATCACAATGTATGCAACCTATAGTATTTGATTGGTGTACCACACTACTGGGGTCTATGAAGACCCAACTGACAGAATGCAAAGAAGGGAAGCAAAAAAAATTCGGGTATGGAAGTATCTTGTGCAGCTTCTTCTTTGAGAGAGTTCCGGGGCTTAGTCCGAGGGTGGATGTCCCTCCTCATAGTCTTCGCGATCCAGCCCTGACCCGATGGGTCGAGATCTTGACACGACAGGGTGGTGGCCATCTGGCATCACCATATACTCAGGAGTTATTTTGCTAGTGGGACCGACAGGTCATTGCCATAGAGGACTACCCCTATGGAGGGATAGACTTCCACTAGGATTGGGACATGCCACTCCCACTAGATGCAGCATTCAAATACATTGGTGAGTACTCTTTTAAGGTTTTTGTGTATATTAAATTTTTATGGATTTTTTATTATAGATGTGAATGCAAAAATCTTTTTGGTGGTAGTATCATATGCTAATGTTTGACTGTTTTCTCACAGATAAGGGCCCAGTGAGACCCGATGGCTTCCCAAGACATGGTCACCGGGGTAGGGGTGATGAGGCAGGTGGTGCTGCAGCAGAGCACACTCTACAGACTTTGTGGTCCAACCTATCACATATGGTTGCCAGGGTTCGACAGATAGAGGTGGCGCGACTACTTGAGGCCATGCAGTGCTAGGTAGTGGGGGTTCCAGGTGATTGGGTGTAGCTACTGCAGTGGATAGGAAATGCAGTTCATTATTTCTATGAGACACATCCTGTCAGGGCGGCAGCTAGGCCTCCTTGTAGGGAGTAGCTATCCTAGGATCTTATTTTTGTATCGATATGTATATTTTTGAGGGCTACGGGCTCCAGTTTTGTATGACACTACCATTTTTGGACATATTTATAAAAAACTTTGGTTCTTCAATTCTACTATGTGTGTGTATGTACAAATGTATGAATGTCTCTTTTATTTGTGTGCTTCATGGTGAATGTGACAAATACCAATCTAATACATAGTTAGCGTATGCATTAGATATATGATTAACACTTCTCGGAACATGTATGTATGTAATTGAAACAAAATATCGTTCTAACAGTCTTACCCTTAGGAATTTCCGTAGTAACGTAGGATCCCTCACACGGTACTGACCATTCAGCTAAGACACAACTAGTTGTGAATCCGGGTGGACTTCTAAAGACTGGATGTCGTGTGAAATGGCATCACGAAGTAACTCAATCACGACACTATACTCAGCCACATTATTAGATGTAGGACCGAGACATGCACCTCTTGAAGACACAACTAGGTGGTCATGTGAGAAAATAACCTAGGGAGCAGAAGCAAGCTGCTGCGTATGACAGCTAGCACCATCCGCAAACCCTAAGAACATAGGAAACTCTGCTGACATCTGTCAATCAAATGGAACCTAATCAGCAGACCTGAAAACCAAAAGAAAGCTAAACTATGTATATAAGTAACTATATAGTAGTATACAAAAATACTAGCTTGAACTAGAGGTTCAAGTGTAATACCGCTTGAGGTAGAGCCCATTTCTAGGATCCTTCAAGACAGTCCCCTCATAATCTTCCAACTCATAGGCCCCTTTTTCCAGGACACGCCTCATGATGTAAGGGCCGTGCCACATGGGGTTAAGCTTGCCTGCCCTCAGGGGTTCTTTAGCTTGGTCATATAGGAGGACCAAGTCACCTTCAGCATACTACCAGGGACGGACAGACCTATCATACTGAACCTTAACACGACGTTTGTTGGCATATATAGCCACAGCAACATCTCGACATTGCTCGTCAAGCTGCTCAAGGTGGATCAACCGTTGCTCAATACCTGTCGTATCAGGGAGGAGCTCTATGGCCAATTTGAGCGAAGGGATTTTGCATTCAACTAGTAAAATCGACTCCACACCGTGTACTAACTGAAAAGTTTTGAACCTGGTGGAAGTCTTGATTGCGGTTTGATACACCCACAAAGCAGTATATAACATGATGTGCCAGCTGTTCTTGCTTTGTTGGATGGTACGTTGGAGAATGGTCTTCAAAGACTTATTAACTGCTTCAACCTGACCATTCACTTGGGGATCATAAGAATATGAGTGTTCTTGACGAAACCCAAGCTTAAGAGACAAATCCTCCATCATCTTGTTCTGAAAGTGACTGCCATGGTCATTGACAATCTCTTTCGGGATACCGAATCGAGTGATAATTTGATTGAACATGAAATGGGATGCTCTAGCACTGTCGGCTTTAATGGTAGGCATGGCCTCAGCCCATTTGGAAAAGTAGTCCACGTCCACTATGATATGGTGATGCCCCCTAGCTGAGTTTGGTTTGCAATCCATGAAATCTACTCCCCACTTGGTGAAAGGACCGATGGTGATGACTGGATGAAGGGGCGCTGGATGCGAGCGTATGTTCTGAGAAAACACCTAGAAAGGGTGACATCTCTTCACAGCATTAACATAGTCCTTAAAGATGGAAGGCCAAAAATAACCATCTCACATAATACGTTGGGCTGTAGCAAGCCCGGATAAGTGACTGCCACATGCCCCAGCATGGAAATCATTAAGCACCCGCTTTGCTTCATCGTGAGTTAAGCAACGACGGAGGATAGAATCGTTTCCTCGGGGATACAAAGTGTCACCGATGATAGTATAATCTTTAGTGTGATGTTTCACATGTCGTCACTCATCTCGTGAATAATGCGGAGGGAACTTCAAAGTTTGGATATATACAATGACATCCCCATACCAAGGGTCCTCAGGCGAGATAAGAAATAAGTGCTCATCCACAAAGAAATCTTCATGAATGATATCCTCATCAAGTCTCGGAAGGTCCGACAAAAGCTCAACAAACACCAACGATTTCACCGATTTTGTCAAAGTAAAATCGAGATCGAACTCTTGAAGGATCACAATCCATTTATTGTACTTCCCCCCAATAAGGCGTCGTGATAGAATGAACTGAAACAGATTGATATGCATGAAAACTGTGGTTGTTCTAAGCAAAATGTAATGTCGTAACCATTGGACTGAATGAACAGTCGCAAGTGCCAGCCTTTCCACATGAGTATATCTTAGCTGAGCGTCTACTAGATTTCGACTAAGGTAATAGATGACATGCTCGACAAGCGCGTCATCAACCTGAACCAAGACCATGCAAATTGTCTCTTGAGATGCTGACACGTAAAGAATAAATTCTCGTGCGAAGTCTGGTGGACTAAGCATAGGGGCCGATACCAAAGCTTTCTTGAGGGCGTCGAAAGACTGCTGGGCTCGCTCATCCCAGATAAAGGGTGTGTCCTTCTTCAATAGGCGCATGAAACCTTTGGTAAGATTAGCATAATTGACTATGAAACAACGTAGAAAAGTGGCCCTCCCTTGGAGGCTCTGAAGTTGTAACAAGTTGCACGGAGGAGCCAACCGAAGTATTGCCTCAACTTTAAGAGGATCGACTCTAATACCCTCTTTCAAAACTATGAATCCCAGAAGGTGACCCGTCCTTACAGCAAAGATGCAATTGTTAGGATTCAATTGAATCTTGTATCGTATACATCGTTCGAGAATCATGCGGAGGTGCTTGGGGTGGTCCATCCTCTTGCGAGAATGGTCAACAAGGTCATCCAAGAAAACCTCCATAATCATTTTAAGATCATGAAAGGTGTAGGTCATGGCACATTGAAATGTAGCTCCGGCGTTCTTAAGGCCGAAGGGCATTTTCCGATATGCAAACGTTCCCCAAGGACAAATGAAAGCTATCTTATGTTGGTCCTCGCGTTTGATTTGAATCTGGTTATATCCGGAAAATCCGTCCATGAAGGAAAAAATCTCACTTCTGGCGCAAACATCCAAGATTTGATCTATGAATGGTGTGGGGAAGTTGTCTTTCGGACATGCACGGTTCAAATCTCTAAAATCGGTGCATACACGGATCGTTCCTTGCTTCTTATCCATAGGAATGGGGTTTGACACCCATTCGGTAAGGGGAACGGGGTAGATGAAACCAGCACGTAAGCGTTGTCGAACCGGTTTAGCATTGGGATACGTTATAATCTCATGTTCAACAATGCGGGGGTCTATTCCTGGCATCTCCTCATATGACCAAGCGAAAGCTTCCCGGAGTTCTGTAAACAATTCAGTGTAAATAGCAATCTCCTTAGGAGTACAATCGTCACCGATGTATACATTCTCAACCTTTTCGGGAGTACGAGAGATATTGATTAACGTAGTTGGGGAAATTTTAGCCATATTTCCTTCCACAAAAAACATCATGTGACTCTAAAAGAGCCACAGGGTGACCAACCATCTCTGCTAGAGTCATCCTAAACTCTTCTTGTTTGGTGAGCTCGAGGTTGGGAAGGAAATAAGAGTGATGGTGCATATCTTCCCAAGGTCTCTCACTACCACACATGGCCTCCATAATAGCTTCATCAGAAGGAAAAGTATCATCAAGGAAATCGTGTGAACAAGACGAGTTGGCTGCCCAAACTGCCAACGTAATGAGATCTTCCTCAACTATCTGAGAAGAAGAGAGATCTGGCTCTGCAGTGGCTTGTTGAATATGCAGGTAAGAAAGCTCAGCTACAAACAGTGGCATAGACATCGCGATATGCGTAATGTTTCCAGACGTGGAACTCGTGGACGATAAAGTCCATGGATCATCAAAATAGGAAGTCTGGAATGACATATTATGTGAAGGAGGAGACGCATCGTCGGTAATGGTTCCAATAAAATTCACAGGTGCGGCAAAATCATAAGTTCCTATCAATGAAGGGTACATGCCAAAACCCATGTTCCCAGTTGCCGGTTGACAATGAGTAACTTGCGGGACTATGGATCCCGTGGATGCTGTGGAAGAGGAGTTAACGAAATCCAATTGATTGATGGTCACAATCTTGCCTTCGTGAGGAAAGCAGATAACTCTGAATATAGTGGACACGATAGCTTTCATAGCATACATCCAATTCTGACCCAGCAAAAGGTTGTAGTCGATGGTCGCATCAACCACCTCGACTTCAATAGGCACAGACTTATCTCCCAAGGAGACAACAAGGGAAGGGATAATTCCATGCGGCTTAAATGACCAACCGTCGAATGCAGTGAGCGTGGTTCTAGATGCGAGTAGAGGAGGAGAGCCCAGAGCTTTCCAACAAGTTAACGACATTACTGACGCGGAAGCACCTTTGTCAACCATAGTATGCTTGAAAAAATTCTGAAGGCACGCCACTTGGATTTGAAAATCCACGTGGTAAGGTAAGCGAGGTTCAACATCAATAGTATCGAACTTGATAACACTAGGACTTCCCCCATCTTGAACTCCTAACGCACTCAAAAGGGCATGCTTTTGAGAAGGACAGGCCTGCAAGACTTCAAGAGACGACATGGCACACGGAGTTTGGCCCAAATCTTCCATAATGGAGTAGTTATGGGTGGCTCGAGCATTAGGGTTATGTGTAGAACACTTAAGAACACCTTTCGCTATCAGCGGAATATTAGAGGGCTTCTCGATATGCAAGGAATTGTTAGGAGAAGGGGGACGCTCATTCCCCAAATTGGGTTTTGGTGCATCATAATTGCGCTGACGAGTGGAAACACTAACCTTTGATTGAACCATGTTCACACATCCATAACCACCAGTATTGGAAGAAGACGTTGCCGTCTCAGTAGGTCCATAACCAGTGGTGGGAGCATGCGAAGCCATGTATTGATGATGAGGTAGGGGATGATTTAACACAGCTGGGCTCTGTGCCAAATGCTTCGATGCTTCTTCAATTCAAGGACATAAGTGAGTAAGATGGTCTTCCCCATAGAGCTTGCAAGGAAACTTCACCTTACGCCTAGGTTTACAGTCGTCACCAACATTTCCTCCTTCCCAAGGAGGGTTGGAATTCTCTTTACGAGGAGTATTGTGATTGCTGTTATTGTTATTCCCATTGTTTCAACCCCTATGATTGTTTCTCCCATTTTTTCTTACCACCAGGTTGCTGGTTACCTGATGGTTTCGTTGATTGCACATTGTGTACATCAGACGACGGGGTGGAAGTGGAAAAGGTGTGAACCTGTCCAGTAGTAGACTGGTTTAGCGACAAATTTTGCATTTGATTAGCTACCGAATCTATGGGGAGAGTGCTTGCGGATCCTACAATGCCATCGGCATGCGGTCCAAGAATTGATTGAGGCTCATGGCGTGTTCGCAGTGTGTCAGGAATAATGTCATACAAAATGCCAGACTGAGAGTACAGTAAATCTAACTGCTGGACTTTCAAGATGGCTTGTTCCTCAGTCACAATGCCAAACATAGAAACATCCTTAGCAATGTATGGGAGTAGAGACTTGAGGAACCATTCCAATAGGAACTCTAGAGGAATGTTGGATTTCACTAACCTCTTCTGCCGATGCCACTCTTGAACGTGGTCAGAAATATGTGTGGCTTTGTTCTAACGGAAGGTAGACAAAATTTTAGTACCGGTATCATAGCGAACCGACAAATAGAAATAATCCAAGAAAACCAAAGCAATCTCATTAAAACCCCTATAAGTGTCTCCAGGAAACTTGACGTACTACTTCACAGCTTCCCCCATGAGGGTGCGTTGAAATAGTTGTAACCTAACGGAATTGTGATTCAATGAGTTGGAGGAACACCAAAGGTGAAATGTTGTGACATGATACCCTAGGTCCTCATCGCCTTTCCCTTCAAACTTAGGAAAGTCCGAAGGGAGCTTGGTAGGGACTGGAGGCCAATTAGGGTCGTGACACACCGGATCATTCATGAGCTTCAAAAGATCCAGAAGGTTCAAACGTGCAAGGAATGAGAGCTGCGGCTGGAAAGCTTGATTATAAGTTCCCATAAAAGGTTGGTTGAATGGAACCAAATTATAAGATGGACCAAAAGCTTGACCATGAGGATTAAACTGCTGATAATAAGGACCTGACAGACCATAAGCTTGACCATGGCCATAGGGTTGATAAAATCCTCCTGCCTGACCTATATGAGAGTAAGCATGTATGTACGTGTTTTGGGCACCATATTGGGGTGGGTTGTATTGGTGGCTAGCACCGACTGTGTTGTAGTAAGGGTTGCCACCATAAGTATGGGGCATGTATGTACTATTCGTAGTGGGAACCAAGTTGTAATGACCATAATGGTATGGTATGTTCCCACCCCCAGCATTTGGATTAGCTTGAGCAGTCGTGTGGTGACCATAACCATGAGATGTATTCCCAGCCCCAACATTAGTAGTACTAGTGGCGGGGATGGTGGCGTTATGTCCATGTGGATAGGATATATTCCCACCTCGTACATTGGCATTACTGGTGGCGGCAGTGGACGCAAAAGTATGCGGTATATGTCCAGCCCCATGGTTAGGAGGAGCATTAACATTTGCGAAAGTAGTCCTAGGTTGACGAGTAGCGGCATGTGTATTAGGTGGTGGATGGCGAGTCGTGTTGCGCACAGTGTTCCTATTAGGTTGGGTATCCCTAGGAGGCGATCGTATTCAAACATTAGTATTGTTAGGAGGAATATGAACAATCCCCATACTATGTGTGTGAGTGGACAACGTGGTGCCCCCGGCGAGGGTCTTGCCCCCAGTGGGTGTAGTGTGGCCAACACCATGGCTAGTGCCGGCGTTACTACCAAACATAGTGGATGGATCAACTGTGCTATAATTAGGCATACCAAAAGAGAATGCCATTGGGTTGACCATAGGACCAGTGTCGTCATGTAACTCAGGCATCCTGTGTATATAATTATGTGGAAATGAAGGATCGAACGAGTCATCCTCGGGTGGATCTTGACCAAACAAACTACGTTGGGTCTCAGTTGGATCACCCCCCCACGCCTCACGAGGAGTAGGGGTGTCTGAAGTGTGCTCGACTCTACCCGATGGAATCATAGGTATTTCTTCAGTATCAGAATGTGCAGCAGTCATGACGTCTAGGATGTATGTCTCGTAAGAATCCGAAGACTCAGAGGGAGCCCGCCGACATCCCCGAGCAACATGGTGTGAAAGCTCGGCGGGTTTTAAACCGGCCAACCGACAGGATCGACAGAGAGTAGGACTCCGTGCCACGATATCTCCAGAGAGAATGTAAAATCAAAACGTCCCCTAAAGGAAAACTATTGATAAAAAACAGTAAATCGAAAGCACACACCTAGAGAAACTATAGCCAAGAGCAGACAAACAGTGTGGCTAAATGAGCTCCTAACACTAGAGACGACATGTCTCTCCTAGGAGAGGCTTGAGACTCCCAAACTATAGCCGGAGGTAACAGAATCAGTTATAGAGGCACACAGGCTTCACTGCATGTAAAGGGCTGTAACCCTCGGCAACAAACAACTGTGCTGTCCAATTCCTATATGACTCAAGACACAAACAACATAACCACTGCAAGTACCCTATGCGATACCTAGGTAAGGTGTCACAAACCCAAATTTCATAAAAAAATAATTTTTTTCTAAGTGGTCTCTTCCCCCTTCCAAACAGTCTAATCACCATTAAAATGCTTTGCGGAATTATAAATATTTAATTAGTATCTAGATTTCTATTTAATAAATGCGACATTTAATACTTCATGAAATTATCATTGAATATTCATGCAAGGGAGTTCGTGGGTACTAACCTCAGGTGGTAGTTACCTTTGTATAATAAGTGATTTTTTTATGCACTTCATTGGATTTCGTATGAAACTTCTGTACGTGAAAGACCAATGTACTTGTATAGTATATTTACAGAACTATAACTTCACCATAGGGACCTTCCAAGCATTGATAACATACTAGCACATATTCAAATACTACCATTCTAGATTGAGGATTTACAAACTCGAACCAAAATAATACTTGTGTCTTTATGGAACTTATTTGAACATATGAAATATCATTTAACATGAAATATCTTTGGTCGAGATGCATGCGACAAATTGGTTATAAACATCAATTATTAAGATAACTTATATGAGAGGGAAAATCATTCAATCGTCATGAAGGAACATACACATATAATAAAGGCCATAGACAAAGAAATGAGACCAAAAATAACGTGGTTCACCCATACATGGGCTAGTCCACAAAAGGTGTGTGCATCATTTATTATTAGGCAAAAAGTGATAGGATTACAATGAGCAACATGGTTGCTGCAACCAACTTATTTCTTCTTCCAATAAGCCTCTATTGCATAGGGCTTTACATGGATTGCTATATAAATCAGGTATCCTAAATTGGATCCTTATTAACTTTATGGAGGCGGAATAGCCGTAACAAGAAAAAGGGCTAGAAGAGACTCTTATCTTCTCACTATATATAGTCTAACACAGATATTTTATGAAATTTATCATCTACCATAAAAGTAAGGATAACTATATTTTTCTCCCCAAGTCTCTCGTAACGTTCTCAAAATAATACATATAACTATTTTTGTTGAGGCACAAATATATGTCTAATTTAATCTCTAAGGATATCCTTTTGTTAAATATGGTTAACATAAATATATATATATTTATGTTTAAGTCTTTTTATAACCTTCAATCCTATGTATTATCAACATAAACATATATATATTTAAATATAAGTTATTTCAACCTTTACACTTATATTATCATAACAAGTTTTTGCTTCAGGCACTTGATTGTTTACATTTGACTTTGGACATTCAAACTACACCATTGTACTTCTAAAAGAATATATTAAAGGAAAGCTTCTAATATCTGGAATTTACATAAGAAAGGACCACACTTCACTTGCATAATCTAAAATACATTATATGAATATATTATATATATACAAAAAGGTTTCACTCTTCTAAAAGTATGTATAGTTTATGGACTACATCATATATTATATATATACAAAAGACCTCACCCTATTTTCTTTTCTTATACTAAGGTAATGAAGAAAAACCATAACTTGAATTAATACTTATAAAATGTGAGATTTATTTACAAAGTAATGTATTTCATAACAAAAGAAAGGCATTTTTGGGATCGGGTGTTGACTACCAACGTAGTGACCCTTCTTTCTCATATTGTTTATTATTAGCACCACAATGAAAGCTTCAACTAAACATATCTAGTATCCAGTTCTATGCTACTCAAATGTCATTGTCACGGGTCAAGTTACTATAATATATACATATGGTTATATCAGCATGTTTTGTTGGTAACTATCAAAAGTTAACGAGTTTAAGGCTCGACCTTTATACTTGTAGGTATGTGTATGATACAACCTACTAGGATCTAAGCCCTTTTGTGGTACAAAGGAAAAACGTAAAAGGGAAAATACTCTTTTGTGATAAATAAATAAAACTTAGTAGAGCCCAAGTTTTAATACTAAGGCAGAGACGTAACTCTGCTCTAACAAACCTATGTTATCATATTTTGAATATATAATAACAACACAACAAGTCAAATCTTAAAACTACCCTACGGAACTCGATGGCGAAGGGTTCTTTCATAAAATAAAACACATACTGCAAGGAACAATAACTTCAAACTTGTAGAGGAGGATCATGGTGTCCAAAATTTTAAACAAGCATTTATGCAGATACTGATGTGAATTATGGTTCTAACAAAGGATACTCTATCGACCAATTAATATGCGAAAACAATAAGGCTTAACCCAAATGAATAATACGGGAAAAACAAACTTTGCAGTGGAATATAAAAGTATTCCAAGATCAGGCAGCATCGAAATAGAGATCAATCGGTTCATAAATGTGGAAGTAAGGAATAATAAGGTTACCAAGGCTTACGGATCTGCCTGTATTCTACAACCATGATACAGAGATTTATCATTTAAAAGAAAAATCATCCATCTTAAAGTCTATCACAAGGAAATCCAAGGATCTACACAAATGAATTTAAAACATTGAAGACATAAAGAAAAGCATATAATAGAGAGTCACCATACCTAGTGCTATGATTCAATACAGGAGAACAAAATAAAAGAAACCACGCCACTAATTTCTGTTCTACGGTGATCTCATCGCACAGAAGTCTTGTAGCAATAAACTATACAAACAAAAGACCCCTATAGGGATTTGGATTTGCGTCAATCCTTCCTTCCCTAAATTGCGGTATACAGAAAAATCAAGAATCTAGAAATTTGTAAAAACCTACAACTCTTGTTTCCCCAGAGCATAACTGCAACGCAATTGCCTGGTTGAACTCAGTGTTATCCCCATTCTCTACAAGGTTTCTATTCAGAGAGTTTAGAAATATAGTAAACAACAACGATTATGCATAAATGTTCAGAGAATTAGTTTGATGAATATATGTCTCCCTAGAAAACATCTGCTAGCTCTCTTCTTTTCTCTTTTCTCCTTTCCTACTCAGTTGAGCTCTGTCTTTAAAAACACGGTTCTCTTACTGGACGACAACTGCTAGACAAAACTTCGAAAAAAGGTATGGCAGACATTAGGGCTCAGTTCACTGGAACAAGTTATGCTCTCTACATGTGCTACATATGTGGAGCTGGTATTTATGACCAGAGAAAACTGGAATCTAAACATGTGTCAAAGTTTTTTCATTCCACCAATGAGACAAACTTGCACATACTTCTCGACGGTAGGTTCTTTGATGATTTCGTTAAGCTTTTAGAGTGGATTCCCTTCCCCAAGTGGTGGCAGTGTATAACCCAAAGAGACAAGCTCCTACAACCTTTCAATCATGTTGTTTAGATTTAAACTACCCAATTTAAATATGAGCGCATAAGCACTATAATTTTAGTGATACGGAATGTGCCTATGAAAATTAATTTATAAGTAGGTGCTATTTCATATATGCACCTGAATATATATATATATATATATATATATATATATATATCCTACATGTAATTCGGAATGTGCCTATGAAAATTAATTTATAAGTAGGTGCTATTTCATATATGCACCTGAATATATATATATATATATATATATATATATATATATCCTACATGTAATTCTTGCTTTGTCATGCATATATATAACATATGCATTAGTTATTTATAATAATTAAATTATTTTGTTATCTTTATACATAATAAGTTATTGAATGATAATCTTATTCATAGATCTTAAAATAATCTATAAATGGATATAAATATATATTTAAATAATTTATTCTTTTTAACTTATATGGATTTCATATCAAGAATCTCCTATATATATATGAAAATAATACACTATTTGTATATATGAAAAGAATTGACTTTATGGATTTTATATGTATATAAATAAATTATGTAGGCATTAATATCCTTGTTGCGTATAATAATGGTCTAAAAGTTTAACTACTAGTATTTTAACAATACTAGTTTGTTGTCAACCCTTTTTCTTTTGGTTCATCTTTTATATGTATAGATTACATATACATGGTTCATGTTTTAATAATCAAACATACATGTGTATGATTTGTTTATCTTTAATCAATATGTTTATATTGTTAACATAATTATTATATAATACTATCTATATATATATATATATATAATATATATGTGTGTGGTTTCCTTACCCATAATAAGGTCTAGCATCGTCTTTGTAGTCATGACGATTTTTCCTTCTTTCTTTAAGGATTTAGTGGTGACACAGTCTTAAGTTTCCTAACTATGGAAACATTTTCGACCTAGGAAAACAATAAACAATAAAACTTTCTAAAGTCCACTGGTGGGGCCTTGGCCTTGAGCTCCTCACCAGGGATTTTTACACAAATTCACAATTACATTTATTTTTTTTAAGTAATAACAATAATGGTCAATTTTGGAGGGATGTTACATAAGGAAACTATGGTCACCGCAATATAACCAATGTTCAGGGGGATAGTTGTAGGTGGGATCCGTCGTATGGGCAGGGTAGCTGAGCCCGAAAATCAATGAGGGTCAAATCCCCCAAGAGTCCCCAGATACGAACAAATCCTGGAAATATCTCCCATGTTCATCCGGTCTCAGAGGGATATCTCCTCAACCAACGTCCCGTGGCCTCATGCTTAACTCTGGTTTGAGTAGAGCTTCCTAAGAACACCGATATATACCATGGATTCCTCCACTCCCTGGTCAGACACCTAATGTTTCGTCTAGTAGTCTTGGATTGTTAACTCACAATGATCTATTCCAAAACTCTAAACCTATGCTAGTTGGTGTACCCTATAAATAAAATCGGTCTAATCAATTTTAAGATTAAGCGTTAATTTTAGTGGCTGTGATCACTCAAGGGATATGATCGTGAAACTAATGATGTGCAAGACTCAATAGTATGCAAAATCGTCAAATCCTAGACTCATCTATCCAATGAAAACAATGCCACTAATATGCAAAATCAATCCAACGGTTCCGAAATAAATATGCAATCCTTTTATATTTTTCGATGCACAATTAGAATCTAAATGAAGGCAGAAAGCACTCAATGCCAGATGCAGTACATAAAAGCAAAATTTTTGTATTTTCTCTTATAAACAAAAGGAAAATGCAAAACTATATGTATTTTTGTATTTTTCAATATATGGAAATAAAAAATGCAAGCAAAATCCTATTATCTAGTGATTGATATGCCAAGGAGATCACTAAGACAACCCAGCAGATACCAAACAGTAAGACTCAGCCAATGGAATGAGCTCAAAAGGAAAAAAACCAACAAGGCTAAATCCAAAGATGGGTAAAAAACCAACAAGGCTCAACCAAGAGAAAAGAAGAGTTCTATTCACAACCAAGGCATGAAACAGTCAAGAAAAAGGCCAACAAAGACTCAGTATCAACCAAAACCAACCTAGCAACAACCAAAGGTCATAAAAACACCAAAGCCAGAGTTATACGCTACTATCGAAGGAATACCTGCGGGTACCCACGAGCAGCAGAGTAAACAGAGGTGGGTATATGCGGGCAGAGCTGAGCTAGCCCACGGGTAGGGAAAAGCAAATTGGCAAAAAAAGAGTCCAATGGCTCAGAAAAAGCAAGTTTTCTATAGTGTATCTCAATGGCCAATCAGTGACATAGAGCTTCGACAAACAACAACTCTAATTACGGACTAATGCTCAAAAAATCTCCAAACATGGATGTTTTCCCCAGCGGAGTTGCCATTTCTGTGTTGGAGAAAACTCACTATGGCTTGGGGTAGACCACAACAGACAGCTGACTACTAGAAATTACTCAATTCTCAATATTATGCTATATAAATGACAATGCTAAGATAATGAAGAATATAACCAACCTCGATCCAAACGTTTGATCTAGATCCTCGTTGGAGCTTTTCAATTTGTGCACTTGAATCTGCAAATTAGTCTTGACAGCCAATATACAACAAGTACACATAATATATAAATGGCATTAACATCATCAATAGAAATGGCCCATGATATAACAATTAAATGCAACCCAATGTAAGATAAACAACATTTACCACATTAATGGACGAGAATATGAGTATTTCTATTAATAAACAAGAAGAAGTACAATGTGATACGACCTCTTGTTGGCAACCAATCTGAACCAAGATCTGGATCAATCCACTTGTGCCTCCACCACTTCAATCCTCCATGAATGGCAAACTCAAACTATGATAGGAGTTTGGAAGGTGAACATAAGGGGTTCACAACTACAAGGATCAATGAGTGTAGACTCAAGAGAGGGCAAAAATCCACTAGAGTTCTCTTGCTTTTCTTTCTCCTCCCGTCCATAAGCCATATATGTTCAATATATAGTCCTCTCAAAGGTAAGTGAAAGGACACATCGAGACATTTCTTGGGAAAATGGAGAGTCAAAGGTCACCCAATGACTGCTTTTTGGGAGTAAAAAGCAATAAACTAGTGATTTTTACCACTTCAACCTCCTGAAATAACATGCCTTCTCCACTCAGCATCAACCTCTTGAACTCAATAAGAGTTTGGAAGACTCACAACATGATCAACAACATAGCATATCCCCTCATCAAATCTCTTGGGTTCAAACACAGAAAAACCCCAAGGTAAATTTCCTCTGCAGGAAAAGTAATGAACCTCAGTTCAAAATTTGATGGCTATCATATAGAGTGCCTAGGTCTTTAGTGGTCAGTTTTGAATAAATGAGCCACAAGCTCCAGTCCCATCTTTTAGGGCACTATGACCACATTTCAAGGGATTTGTCCCATACCAACAACTCGTTAGTTGCATCATGATGCTGCAACTTGTCCATTGCCTTCTACCCCAGATTCCATTCCACCCAGTGGGTCAATAAACATTCTTTCAGCAGTATACAAAATCATAAATAGATCAGAAATTCAAACTTTTTCTTCTGCATTATCAATATTTAACTTAAAGGATTCTAACTTCAACATGTACAGGATTAACTGATAATTACTTAAGAGATGAAATAACCAATAGAACCTGCAAGGGTAAACAAACACCCAAGGTTTCTAATAACTTTCAAAAGATCATGTGCTCAGTTTAATCACCACAAGGTTAGGATTCTTCATTCCCAATAATCAAACTCATGCTACTTAATAAGATCCTTTTAATTTGATGCACGTCAATCTTTTATCAGAAGATAGTTCCTATCAATAGTAGAAATAATTTATGCATTCCAAAATAAGTTTACTTAAAACTCCTAGAAATATTGCTACTCAATAATATATTTTTAGCCTAATTCCTTAACCTTCTAATAATGATAAGAATTTCCGAAATGAAATACAAGTATTGTTAAGTAATGAAGTGATGATTTAAAAACACTTCATCATTTCATCACATGAATTCGTACATGTCCTTTAAATCTATCATATAACCTAGTACATTACATCCATCCTAGCTATCAAATGCTTAGGATAATTAAATTTGCTTTAGGCTATATTCTACATGGATTCCCTTTTTATCGGATCTTATGAAAATAAGAAAGAATGATTGTATACAGCTTTTTGTTTTAAGCATGCTATCATAATCCTAAGTACAAAGATGTACCATCTAATTTTTAACATTTAAGAACTAACTTTTATTTCAAAGAAAGTAGCTAAATAATTATAACTTCTACCAACAATTGCTCTATCTGATCATCTTCTAATCATTATATGAATCTTTTCATAACAACTATGCATAAACATTGAAGGTGTTCAAGTAACTTTTGCTAAAACGAACAATTTTACTTCTTCGTAATGTATCAAGGAAACTATACTTTTAACTAAATGATGTCCATAGGAAATAAAATTTGGACAAATAAAATGATGTTTCTATGAAATTTTTGAATTATAAATAAGCGGTAGATTCACAACATTTTGCACAACTACAGAAATCATTTCAACTAGTTATCACTTTTCATAATAATACCATATGACAATATATAGCAAAAGAAAAAGTCATAATACAGGAAAACATACATGATTCAAAAAAATTTGCAAGAAAACAATGGTGGAGTACTTATCTTTTACTAATTTGGAGAACTTGAAAATTTTATGTTAAATTTTCAGAATTTACTTCAATCTGATCTAGGATCTTAACTGAGAGAACAACATGTATAGCATATCTACAGCATATCAATCATGGAGACAATAATGCAAGCACACAAGAGACACAAAGATTTAATTGGGAAAAACCATAAAGGTGAAAAACCCCAATAACTTCCTCAGAGATAGATAGAGCAATGATACAACCAACCATGAGAGATAGACATAACCTAGCAGCAGATCCTCCTCCTCCATAAGTGCGCCACTCCTCCTTGAGTGCATGTGTGAGAAGTGAGTGAGTAAATAGAGTGCCTCCCGCACTCTATTTATACTTGACTTGGCTTGCCTTTTTACCTAACTCATGTAGGCTCGAACTTAACCACATAACATAATGCTGACTGGGCCGACCCCCAATAGGGTGGTCTAATAACCCTTTGACCCACATGGCCGACCCCCAATAGGGCGGTCTAATAACCCTTCGACCCACATGACCTATACAGGGCCGACCCCAACAAGGTGGTCTAATAACCCATCAAGTATAAGTTATGAGACTTACAATATAAATGACGACACTTCCGTATAGAGGAATAATACCATCTCTATAGGAATACAATATACATATATGTGAAATACATTCCGAAGTTACATATACATCAACACTCCCTCTTAACTAGGAAGGTATTTCTCAGCACAGTTCTTCTAGCACAAGTCATCTTCTCTGGATCATCGTCACTGGATAATCGTCATCGAGTCATCATCATCGTCACTGCTGCTGCTATCTCAATCAATTTCTGAATCTACTCGTCATAGGAAGTTCTACAGAGCCAATCCTTTTTCATACTGGATGTAGGCCCACCACCTGCAGGTCTTCGTCATCACTGGCCATACTGTGGAATCCTCAGGACTTATTACGTGTGTCACAAAACCTCGAAAGAGCATCCCAGGCTGTTACGAGCACATAGCTCTACCTATAGGATCTCCCAGGGCGCTATTACATGTGACCCCACCACAAAACCTCGAAAGAGCATCCCAAGATGTTACGGGTACACAACTCCGACCTGTAGGATCTCCCAGGGCGCTATTACATTTGGTCATGGCAAAACCTCGCAAGAGCATCCTAGGACTGATTACGGGCACACAGCCCAACCTATCGGATCTCCCAGGGCGCTATTACATGCCATAGGACAAAACCTCGCAAGAGCATCTGCCAAATATCCCAGGGCGCTATTACATGCCATAGGCAAAACCTCGAAAGACTATCTGCAGATCTCCCAGGGCACCGAATTACATGTCCTCCCAGAGCAAAACCTCGAAAGAGCATTTGCCAGATGTCCCAGGGCACCGATATTACATGCCATAGGCAAAACCTTGAAAGACCATCTGCAAATCTCCTAGGGCACCGGATTACATGCTCATCTACACAACCTGATCCACGGCCATAGAGTATCAACCTGATACTCACCATACATCATCCTGATGTATCCATGATCATCCTGATCATCATTACTGCAACGTCCTGCTGCATGTCATCTGGAGCAACATCCTGAAGCTCATCATCCATGATCATCCCGATCATCATTGCAACATCCTACTACATGTCATCTGGAGCAACATCCTGAAGCTCATCATCCATGATCATCCTGATCATCACTGCAACATCCTGCTGCATGTCATCATACATGATCCACCTGATCATCAATGCATCTACCTGATGCATACCAAGTATCTACCTGATACATATCATCATACATGATCCTCCTGATCATACAATGTATCCACCTGATACAAATACAAATACATGATACATATCACCGTACATGATCCACCTGATCATACAATGTATCCACCTGATACATATACAGATACATGGTCCAAGCATCCAACATGATGCATACATACATACATAAAAATGATCCAACTGATCATATCCAGCATCCAACATGATGCGTACATACATACATAAAAATGATCCAACTGATCATATCCAGCATCCAACATGATGCGTACATACATACATAAAAATGATCCAACTGATCATATCCAGCAGAAACCAGAACATCATCCTGATGCTCATCATCCAACGCTTACATCCACAGCCATATGAAGGATCCTCCTTCCAACATGCTTGGAATGGCTTCAGCAAATGTGTCCATCACTTCTTCCTCGAAGTATCCTCGATCTGAAGCACGCCAAGGCTCTCTCTGAAGTACTTGAACTTCACCCTGGCTAGTGGCTTCATCAGCACATCTGCAATCTGCTTGTCCGTCGCAACATATAGGAGCTTCACAGCTCCTCTCTGCACCATATCCCTGATATAGTGATATTTGATCTCACTGGGTTCTCGAACAACTTCACACAACTCTGGTTATCATAGAAGATACCAGTAGCCTCCAACAGGAGATCAAATAACTCAGACAGTAGCTTCTGTAGCCATACTTCCTCACAACTAGCTGAGCAGGCTGCAACATACTTTGTCTCAGCTGTACTCAGTGCTACGCAGGACTGCTTCCTGCTAAACCAAGAGTGTTGGCTGCTTTCTTGGGCAGACCCGGGTTTTAATGAAGCGCAGCAACAAAACCCCTTGGCGCACTGGCCCTCTCGGCAACGAGCTGCGCGGCAGCTCGAGGTCTCACCCGAAGTGGCTATGGGGGGGTTAAGGAATCAGGTTTCCTTAACCGGGGTGATGCGGAGATAGCTTTTCCTTGAATGGTTCCTGCGAAATCGGCGGTCGGACCTTCCCGCAGGCCGCTCGGCGCAGCTGCGCGGGTCCCTTCCTTGGCAGGTCTACTGCGCAGTTTCTCCTTTCCAACGCAGCAGGCAACTATTTCTTGGGTCGACGCGCGACACACTTTCTCGCCCTTCGCATCTAGCGCAGTAACGCAGTCTGCTCTCGCCGCAGCGACTGTGCGTTACTACCTCTTTAGTACTTAAGATACTTATAGTTATCAAGGGATCTTTCCAACTCGCTCAAACAGTCACAAAGATAAGACAGAAGTCTTGCATACACAAATACTGAACTCGAAATAGTTATCATTCACACAAACATTATAACAAGAAGATATAAGTGAAGCTCATCTCCTCGAGGAAAACCACGTCCTCAGGAGTTTTATATTAACCAGAAAATGATAGAGTTATACAATATGCTGCGCACACAGCTGCAGCCTTAGAACTTACAGGAAACTCCACGCACACAGCTGGGAGCCCTTTTCTCAAGCTTGTCTCCTCTCTATGGAGATTACAAAGGCACAGACGTCGACTCAGACTGTCTGGCAACTCAGGGATTAGCTCCTCGGCTATCCGATTTCCTCTCTCTAGTTCTACACACCAGGTAGAAATTACAGTGAAGGATAATCAACACATGATCTATCCCTTTAGACTGGCTCTCTAACAGTCTAGCATCTAACTCTCTAACTCTCCAAAAAGGGAGGAACTGAAGGAAGGGAGGAAGAACCCTCTACCCATTACAGTGATTCATCTATATAGGTAGCCATGACGGTCACACCTTTACAAAACTGTGGGCCTTTCCCAACAGTGATTCCCAAAAACCCTAACCACGCACATGGCTAGGTGTACTGTAGGCGCCGCTTGCAGTCACGTCGCCGCTTCCTGCAGGCTCCATGAATTCCGGCGCAGATTGTGGGTATGGGCGATCGTCCTTCGCCTTCAATGTTCTGGTCCGTTGCTCCTCCTTGATCCGAGCAACCATAACTTCTGTACTAAGCCTTTAAATGAGGGTAGCTAAGCCCTCTACTCCATCACCTTATTTATTATGGTAGCTGAGCCACCTTCATTCTTCGATGACGTGCGCGCGAGCTCCGCAATTTCCGGTCCGTGATCTGCGCTGAGATCATCCATCTGGCACCGTACTGCGCACCGTCTCCTTCTTACCCAAAACTTAGTGCTTGTCCCAAAATTAGCACTTTCCTTCCATACTCGTGCTTTTTCCCAAAATTCGCAGCTTTTACTATAGCTGCGACCTTGGCCCCAACAGGCCCCCAACACTCACTTGTGGCTCGCCCTCGAGCCACTCGCACTAGCGCGTGGTCTTTGAATTTGCGCATCTGCGTTTGCTTGAGTCTCCGCGACTGTTTTCTGCCATTTCACAATAGCGGAGTCCAATTCCTCAATACACTGATCGGCTGTTTGTACTGTTTCTGCGGTTGTTTCTTCTTTAGTGAGTGTATCAATGATCTCTTGAGACTCGGCAATTTCTTTGATTTTTGTCTCAATCTGGCCAACAATTTCAGCATACTCATCCATGAATGGCTGAATGCTGTTGGTGAGCTTCTCATCTTCAGTTCTGAGCTTGTGCAGTTGCTGCTGCATTTTGCGCACTTCGCCCATTTTCTTCATCTTTGGCAAGCCTGTTAAGGACTTGGCTTCTTCATTCAGAACAGTGAGGGACTGTTCTGCAGCTTGCACCTGTTCTGATAGTCCCACTTTAAAAGGGAGGTTCACAAGCTCTGTCCAAGCTTCCATAGCCTGGTTCATCAGGTTCTTGGCTTCCTGTACTCGACCTTTCATTCGTGTGGAAGCTCTGCTCAATGCTTCAAACTGTACCTGCGCATCATCTGTAAGATGCGCAGCAACGCGAGCTTCTAGCTCAGCGATCTGGGTTTTATGGCCTTCTGCCATAGCAGCTATTTCTTGCTCCAGGGTTTTCGCCCTTTCGCCAATAATTTGAACTTTTGCAACCAGAGGGAGGTCTGGTTGAATCTCGCAAGCCGGCAGTTCCTGAGCAATCTCTTCTATTGCGTTTCTGATGCCGGTGTCTTGCGCCTCATAGAGTGCAAGCTTCGCAGAGATATTCTTATGAATTTCCTTCAGCTCTATCTCCTGCGATTGCAGTCGTTGGTTTGCCTGGAAAGTAGAGAGCTCTCTAGCTCTCAACTCAAGAGAAACTTTCTCCTGTACTAGCTGTAGAGTTTCTATAGGAATCATAGACAAATTAATTTCTACAGGTCCAACTGTGCTTACCTGCAGTTCAGCTAGGGGATCTGGAAGTGTCATGCTGGTAGGCGGAATATGCACGACAGTGTGCCTTTCTGTGAGTTCTTCAACTCGCTCGCCAGTTGGGATTTCTTGTGGCACCTGCGAAGTAGATGCTGGCGCATGGGTCTGCGCAATCCTTCCTGCGAGACCTTTTAGTTCTACAAATTGTAAGTCTAGAGCACCTCGGATGTGAGCATGCATGTTCCGCATCTCATGAAATTGCTCTTTCAAATATTTGTCGACCTCCGAGGGAATGGCCTCAGTGGGATGCGACACTTTCTGCTTCTTTGTGGCTGGTTCTGTTGAGCCTTCGTCGCTTCTTTGCTCAGGGGCTTCCTTGCCCTTATCTTTTTCTTGCGCAGCGGCGGGTGGCATCGCAGGTGCGATGTCAGCTGCTGCTCTCCATTCGTCCGACCAAGACTTAATGGTTTCTTCGACATCTTCTGTGGTCATCCTGTAAAGACCTAGCGCCCAGTCACCTGGAATGTCGCAAGGCCGAAGGTAGAGTTGATGGATGTCGGCAGTAAAAGCCAACTTCCCGTCGTACAATGTGGCTGTCTCCGCGCTCAGCCTTGGCATATCTTGTATGGTATCGCGGAGGAGATAGTAATACTCACAAAAAACAGCGCGATTCATCTTGCGCTTCGCGGGATTAGGGGAATCCCAGAGGTTGATGTAGCGCATGCCGGCAACCTCTCCTGCGCGGCGTGGACGGAACTGAGTATTCGGGGGCTCCTTCCACCCGACGAGAGCACATAGAATTAAAAGCCATGAAAAATGGAATGATTGGCCTGCATTGTCCTGCACATTCAGGCAATCAGCCAAAAAAGAATTCAGCAGGAAGAGAGACCAGTTGTACTGTTCTCCCTCCGCAGCTGCGATAGCGAGCTCTACGACAGCTCCAGTAACTTCTTTTGGTCGGCACTTGGTGAGAAGTCTGCCTGCAAGCAGACTTCCTGTGAAGCGAAGTGCCTCATCTTCTACGGTCGTGAGGTCATAAGCCCGACCTCCTCTTGTCAAGTTATATTTCTGGACCAGCTTTGCAGCTAATTTTCGGTCCTTCTCTTTTCCCGCAAAATGGATATTGGGATCCTTACCAACCTTAGATAGGCCGGTGATACGGTGTATCAAGTCAACATTTAGATCAATTGGCCTCCCGAGCCAAAGGTAACCTCCATGAACGCAGGATAGCAGTGTTTTAACGACTGCGTTCACTTCATTGCTACGCCCAAAGTGCGGTAGCTTCAACAAATTCAAGAGTCCAGGGCGCTCAAGATTTGCTGCAAATCCCTTCGGGATAAACTCATCAACGTTTCTGGTGGGATTATGGACGATATCCAAATATCGGTCCAACTGAAACTGAGGATATGTCTTATAGTCTCCAAGGTTAAAATCAGAGAATTTAACCAGTGGAATGTTTCCCAATAGTTGGCCTTCTACCCGCACACTAGCCGGTAGTGGCGGTAGCGGAATTGGATACTTTGCATTCTTCGGAATCTGGACATCCGGCGCATCGTCTGGACGCGGCGGAAGGTAGTTCACCATAGACGCGAGCGGTTCTGGAACAGGTTCCTCCGGCTGCTGCTGAGATGCTCTTGTGCCTGGAGATGTTCTGGGATCAGTAGCACCAGGGTGTACGTAGGCCGACGGCGTCACCGGAGTGGCCATGCCGAAATCTAAGCCTCGGCGTAGAAATTGACGAATAACTTCTTCAGTCGATAAATTCTCCGTTGTGAACCAATGTAAATAACAAGACTCTGGACAGCAAATGGCGGAACTGCGTAGGGTATAGACTCTGAAAACAAGGGAAAATAGTCTGCACACTCGGCTCTGAAAACAATAGTGCAGATCTTCAAAGACAACTTATGCAACTCGAGACAGTAACCCAAAATTGATACAAGTGTGAGGTATTTATAGCCAGCGGGGTTAGTAAATGCGACCAAGTGGGGTTACGTAGCTATAGGCGGCTACAGATGAGTTGACAACACGCTATCCTCCTTGCCGTAGCGGTGCGTTTAGCGTGATTGACGGGTTCTGACAGCCTTCCGGGAGAAGTTAATGGTTTCGGCGCTTGAGTTAAATGCAAATCTTTCGGAGATTAAGCCGAATCCGTCAGAACGGGTAGAATTAAATAGCGGCCTTATCCTTCATTTATTCAAACGCGGCTACATAACTGCTGTAATTCAAAATTTTCCGGCGGGTCATTTCAACTTAGGAAACTATGCCTCTCGGGGTCCACAACAAAACTCTTTTCAGCGGCAAATTATGAAAGGGGACTTCGCAAGAGCGATAGTCCAATGGTCCATAAAGCAAAACTTCGCCAGAGCGGACCGCTAAGCTTTGTTCAAGCAATTTTTATTCAGGATGCGCGGATATTTCAAGGAACTGCGCAGGAAGCTGGAAACTGAGGGTGTGTCGCAGCTTCCGTGTAGACTAAATGCGATGTCTCTTTCAACTACACTGGGCATCTGCATTCCTGAGTACTATATTATGTCGACAGGGCGGAGTGGCCGTCGCAATAAAGCTTAAGCCGACTCCCGTTTATCATTGTAGGTAGTAGTTCTCCATTCAGCTTCGCAAGCTGAACTGCGCCTCCGTCTGTTATTTTTATTACCTGAAAAGGACCTAACCAATGCACACGAAACTTGCCTGGAAACTTGATGAATTTACTATCATAAAGGAGTACCAAGTCTCCTTCTTCAAAGTGCTTATGCCGAATGTGCCTGTCATGCCAAGCTTTCTGTCTTGCCTTCTGTACCTGTTGATGAAATCCGGCCATAAGTCTGTCTTCTTCTAAAGAAAGCAGTTGCGAAAGTCTTTCATTCATAGTGTCAGGATCTGCCATTTCTGTAATTTGCGCAATTCGGAGACTGGGAACAATGTATTCCATGGGCATAACTGCTTCTTGTCCATACACCAAGCTGAAAGGTGTGTGACCTGTTAATTTCTTGCAAGTGGTTCTGTAAGCCCATAATACAGCTGTGACTCTAAGGTCCCAATCATCTCTTTGTTGATTACAGATCTTCGTCAGGGCATTCTCAAGGATCTTATTGAATGCTTCCACCGTACCATTAGCTTGAGGATGGTAGGGTGTACTCTTATGGTGATTAATTTGAAATTCTTCAGTAAGGGCCTCTATAGTCTCATTGAGGAAATGTGTACCTTGATCACTCATGAGGATCACTGGGCATCCAAACCTAGTGATAATGTTCTCGAAAATGAACTGCGCGGCAGTAGCAGCGTCGCAGTTCTTAACTGGCTTCGCCTCAGCCCATCGGGTGAGGTACTCAGTAGCTGTAATGATATATCTTGCGCCAGTTCTTTTTCCTGGTGGGTTAATAGGTCCTACAAAATCAATGGCCCATTTATCAAAAGCACGCAGTGTGATCTGGGGTCTTAGCGGCATTTCATCTCTCCTTGAGGGTTTTCCTGTGCGCTGGCACACATCGCAACATTTACAGAATTCCTTAGTATCCTTGTGCAATGTCGGCCACCAAAGTCCTGCGGCTAATATTTTCTGCGCAGTCGGCTTTCCTGCGAAATGGCCTCCTGCGGTACCTGAATGTGCTTCTGCGATGATAGAGCTCTTTTCATGTGGTAAGATACATCTGCGCAAAATTTCGTCAGGGCCCAACTTATAAAGCTGGCCTGCTATCAAAGTGAAGTCTGCGGCTCGAACAACAAGTTGCTTCTTCTGCTGGATTGTAAACTCAGCCGGCGCTTGTCCGGTAGTGAGAAAGTTAAGAATATCAGAATAATATTCGTCTGCTGCTTGGATATAAAACAACTGTGCGTCAGGCAGATTGTCCTCCAGACTCGTAGGTTCCTCTCCTGACTCTATTCTGGATAGATGGTCAGGCCCTGCATTCAATCTGCCTGGCTTTACAATAACCTCAAAATCATACTCTTGAAAGAGTAGTAGCCATCTGCAAATTCTGCCTCCTAAGACTGGTTTATTGACCAAATATTTCAAAGCAGAATGATCAGTATACATTTTAAAGTGAGCTCCTAACAGGTAGTGTCTGAATTTCTGTAGGGCATACACCATGGCTAGTCCTTCCCTTTCTGTAGTGGTGTAATTCTTCTCAGCTGTAGATAACTTTCTGCTGGAGTAAGCAATTGGGTGGTCAATACTTCCTTCTCCAGACTGTGTAAGCACGATTCCCAATGCTATGGAAGAAGCATCAACATGAACATGAAAAGGTTTTCTCCAATCCGGGAAAACTAGAATAGGCGCTGTGATCATCTTTTCTTTAAGTGTGTCCAAGCTCTGTTGGCATTCCTCTGTCCATTGGAACTTCGAATCCTTCTTCAGCAATCTTTCCATAGGCGCTGTGATCCTTGCATATCCTTTGATGAATTTTCTGTAGTATCCTGTATGTCCCAATGTAGTGCGCAATTGCTTAACTGAGTTGGGCGCAGGTAAATTAGCAATGATGGCAACCTTCGCAGGATCCATCAAGAGTCCTTGTCTGCATACAATATGTCCCAACAAAATACCAAAGGGCGCACAGAATATACATTTTTTCAAGTTAAGGGAAATCTGATGCTGTCTACATTTTTCTAGCATCATACGCAGATTCGCAATATGGTTCTTTAGTAAACCAAATACAGTCCAGTCATCAAAATAGACTTCTAAAAACTTGTGGATAAATTCTTTAAAAACAGCAACAACAACTCTAGAGAAGATAGCAGGTGCGTTTTTAAGACCAAAGGGCATTACCGTGTACTGGAATGAGCCCCATTCAGTTGCAAAAGTAGTCTTGTGGCGGTCATCCGGATGGATTCTAATCTGATGATATCCCGAAAATCCATCAGTGAAAGAGTAAGCCTCTTGTCCTCCAACATTATCAAGTACTTCATCTGTGAAAGGAGTGGGAAATGGGTCGTGCGCTGATGCATCATTGAGTTTGCGCAAGTCGACACAAATTCTTATTTCACCTTTCGTTTTCTTTTCTTGGACCACCATAGGACTAATCCAATCGCTTTCCTCTACTGGCTCAATAATACCTGCTGCAAGCATCTTATCAATTTCTTCTTTGACTTTTTCTTTGTAGCGCGGGTTCAACCTGTATGGGCGCTGCTTTACTGGCTTGGCGTCTGGTTTCAGAGGTATGCGCATCACTCCTAAGTCTCCTAGGATGCCTTTCATTTCTGTGAACTTGGTAGGAAAGATATCCTGGTAATCACGTAATAAATCTGAAACATGCGCAACGGTTTCATCATCCCAATAATCTCCTATAGAAGCAAACTTTGGGTCAGCTTCTGTGCCAATGTTAACTTTCTTGAGCTTGACGTGTTCTGCGATGGCAGGAATATCAAGCTCAGGACCTTCAATATTGCGTGTCCCTTCTGATTCTGGGATATTGAGGTTGCGAGGATCGTCCTCCTCATCTTCGGCGGTAAAGTTATAACATTCCAGGGCATGCTCCATCTGAACAGCCCAATCTGGTTGGGAATATTCTGTTACTAGACCTGGTTCAAATACCTTCTTTTTAATACACTTCAGAGCCTGATCAATGCTTGGATGCTCTGACTCAAAGCTGAATGTAAGTTGAAAACTTTCTATCATAAGAGCCCAAGTAAGAGTGCCTTTGCGCAATTCTATTTCAGTATACCAATTCCTTGGAATTGTATCTAATGTGTGGATGAATTGGTGAACCCATTCATCTTCCGGAATATCTGACCATTGCTGAATACATGCTTCAATGTGTGACCTGGGGTCACTCTGTCCTTCATATTTGCGTAGCGCTTCGGCTGTGGTGTCCTGAAATCTGCGCAGTATCAATCTGCGACAGTCTTTCCATGTATGAATATTCTCCTTGTGCGCAATCCACCATCTTGCGGGTGTAGCGCGCAATGCTATATCCAGTGCCTGGATGCGCTGTGGTTCTGGAAGCTTTTGTTCATATTCCTGTATGAATTTAGTTACTTTGGTTAGACCATCAAAAGTTGGAGTGTCAGTTAATTCTGTGCCAATCCATCGAATGGATTTAGTCATCATGGCGCAACGTCTTGCAGAAACCTCATGTAGACGATTCTGCCAATTTTCCAATCCTGCATCTGAATCTGATGTGCACGAGCTATCACATCGCCAGCTGATATGGCCGTCTGCTGTGGGGTTGACATAGTCACTGTGGTTAGTGGTCATCTGATACAGGCTTTCCATGTGGCGCGCTTCCTCTTCTGCGCGAATAGGTTCTATATATCTTGGTCCTTGAATAGGATCAAGAGGTGCGATGACCCTGATCTGGTCATCCTCAAAGGTCATCTGTCTTTTCTTCAGGTTAATGACAGCCAAATTATCAAGTGCCCAGTCTATTCCTAACAGCGCTGGGTATGGTCTACTATCATCCATAATTTTGATTACTTCAAAATCTGCAGAGCTTCTTACTCCTTCAATATCAATAGGTACATTGGGTAATCTGCCCAATGGAGAGACTCGTTGCTGATTTGCGAGTCTTAGCTGGATAGGGGATCTTGTAAGCTGAGGGCTTCCCATCTGTTCCCATGTCTGCATAGTGAGAACATTGGCTTCTGAGCCCAAATCTAACATGACTTCGTCCATTTCAAATGCTCCAATCTGCGCTGTGAGCCTCATCTCTTTTCCTGTTCTAATGTGACTCCTAATCTGGTGAACAGCACGCTGTGGTGTGTTCGTCGAAGCAGAGTGTTGGCACCGATCCAACAGGTGTTGGAGTTCTAGAGTTGCTTGTTCATTGCGCAACAATTTTAAACATTGTCGCAGAAACGCATGAACACTGCCTAGGGCATGCTCCTTATCGTCGTCAGGTCTTCCAGCTGTAGTGGCCTGTTCTTGTACCAAGTTGTCTTGTCTTAGCACTGGCGATCTACTATTGTTCTGCGGAATTGCGGTAGAACTTGAAGCTCTCGGGTCTGAGAAATACTCTTGAGCTTGCTTAAATGCTTCTTTTTGCTTCTGTAGGTTAAGTGGGGCTGGTTTAATGTTAGCGCGGCGCACCCATTGCGTCGCTTGCTTTCCCGTTCCCATCTCTTGCGCACCAGTTGTAGCTCCACTGCGTGTCACTATATTAACTGTAGGGTCTGGTTCTCTTTTTTCGGCTCCAATCAACTGGATATTCTGATTGACCTGTGGTGTCTTTGCTTGCATCTTAGCCTGTAACTGAGGGCATTCTTCGATGATATGGTCAGAAGATTTACAATATCTGTAGAGGGTTGTAGGATTTTGGCAATCCCTAGCAAAATGACCTTGTTCTCCGCAATTATAGCAAGTGATCTGTCCTCTTCCACGACCCAAATTTGTTGTGCGTCCGCGTCCTCTGTAATTTGCTGCTCGGGCGTCCCGAGATTGGTCATAAGGTGGACCTGCTGTGGGTCCTTGTGTCTCTGCTTGTACCCTATAAACATCATGCTTTCTTTCTATCATAAGATCATATGCTCTACAATTGTTCTCATCATGACCTACTGATTTACAGAAATTACAATATAGATTCTTTGGAGTTTGTACATATTTCTGAAGTAAGTGGCATTCTTGTGGTCTATGACCTCTAGTTCTGCAGATTTCACACCAAGGCCCTTGTGCCTGTGGTAAAGGATTAGGTGCTCCAGTTGCAATGTAGTCTATGAAAACAGGACAATGGTCCTTTGAATGACCTTGGGCTTTACATTTTGTACACCAAATTTCTTCCTTAATCTCCTTGCCTTTCTTAATATCATGCACTTGCAAGGTTAAGTTTGCTAATTGGTTCTGTAAATGCGCAACATCGTTGCTTGTTCCTGCAATTGGCGAAGCTTCTAGTTTCATAGCCATTTCTAGAGCTTGTTCCTGAGTATTGAGATTCTGTTGCATAAGAGGAAGTCTAATGTGTGGGAGCAGCGCAGCAATGAACCATTCTTTATGTTGCTGTGGTGCAAACTCGAAGCTTACTTGATCTATCAAAGCTTTGAACTTCTGGTCAAAATCCCATACTGATTCTGTAGGTAACTGTTTGATGTCTTTGAGCTCTGTTATACACTGTGATTCTGACTTAGGTTTCTTGAATTCTCTAATCATGGCATTTCTTACCTCAGCAAGCGTCCTATTCTGTGCTGCTGAGTATTTCATGAACCAAGTCAAGGCTCTTTCTCTTAGTGTGGTTGCTAACTGAACCAGTTTAACAGCATCATCATTAATTTGCTTAATTGTCCAAATGGCTTCACATAAGAACCAGTGCTGCTCAGGGTCCTCTATCCCTGTTCCTCTAAAAGTTGGTAGTTTCATGTCATCACCCATCCTTCTTGCGCGGGTTTGAGGTGGAGGTACTGTAGCAGTGCCTCCGGGATGGTTAAACAAAGGTGGTACAGAGGTACTAGAAGTAGCGTGTGGGCTACTCGAAGGTGTTACTGTAGGATTATACTGAGCTCCGTCTGGTTTTTGCGGTGTAAAGGGGTAATACGGGATATGAGCACTCCCCTGTCTTTCTATATGGCTTGCTCTAGGGACTTGGCGATTGTCTGGGCTAGACTCAAAAGGATATTGGTCAAGGCCTACTTTATATCGTTTTCCACTACGAGTGCAACCAATAACTTCAGGATCACTATCAGAATCTACGGACATTACTTGACTATGCTATTCATCAGAAGCAATACATAGCTTTCCTTTTTCATACAGAAGCATTTTAATCCATAAGTTCAGAGAATTTAAGAACTTACCTCTGTGTACTTGGAAGAAACTCCTCTCAGCTTCACTGAAACTCTTTCTTGTATCGACTGCAAATTCGGTAATAAAACCTTCCAGTAGACTATTCAACCAAAAGTCTACTGCGCGGGACACAGGATTGTCTATCCGCTTCACAATACTAGCTAGCTCAGGCGTCCACGTGACGGGTCGATCAACATGCAGCGTAGGTCTAGAATCTGCTAACTTGGCTATCCAAGCGTGTAACTCCAATGCAAACGTAACAAAGAAAATTTCGTAAAGGTCAGCATAAATATACTTCTGTAACCAATCTTCTGTTTGAAGCGTAGGGCTTCTATTTTCTTGTTCAGCAAACTCTTTAGCCTTTAAATCAAACCAGTCTCCAATTTCCTTAGTTGTAGGGTTCCAGTAACACATTTGGAACCATTTGTTGGTCACTAGGCAACGGAACCATTTGTTGGCTCCAACAGTATCTCACACGTTGCTGAAAGAACAAGTCTCATCCGCGCGGCAACGGAACCATTTGTTGCACTGTTCTATCTCACGCGTTGCCAAAATAACAAGTCTCATTCGCGCGGCAACGGAACCATTTGTTGCACTGAGCAACAAGGTTCAGAGCAACGGAAGTGACGTGATCAAAAAGTCATGAGGTAACGGAACCATTTGTTGGCTGCTTTCTTGGGCAGACCCGGGTTTTAATGAAGCGCAGCAACAAAACCCCTTGGCGCACTGGCCCTCTCGGCAACGAGCTGCGCGGCAGCTCGAGGTCTCACCCGAAGTGGCTATGGGGGGGTTAAGGAATCAGGTTTCCTTAACCGGGGTGACGCGGAGATAGCTTTTCCTTGAATGGTTCCTGCGAAATCGGCGGTCGGACCTTCCCGCAGGCCGCTCGGCGCAGCTGCGCGGGTCCCTTCCTTGGCAGGTCTACTGCGCAGTTTCTCCTTTCCAACGCAGCAGGCAACTATTTTTTGGGTCGACGCGCGACACACTTTCTCGCCCTTCGCATCTAGCGCAGTAACGCAGTCTGCTCTCGCCGCAGCGACTGTGCGTTACTACCTCTTTAGTACTTAAGATACTTATAGTTATCAAGGGATCTTTCCAACTCGCTCAAACAGTCACAAAGATAAGACAGAAGTCTTGCATACACAAATACTGAACTCGAAATAGTTATCATTCACACAAACATTATAACAAGAAGATATAAGTGAAGCTCATCTCCTCGAGGAAAACCACGTCCTCAGGAGTTTTATATTAACCAGAAAATGATAGAGTTATACAATATGCTGCGCACACAGCTGCAGCCTTAGAACTTACAGGAAACTCCACGCACACAGCTGGGAGCCCTTTTCTCAAGCTTGTCTCCTCTCTATGGAGATTACAAAGACCCAGACGTCGACTCAGACTGTCTGGCAACTCAGGGATTAGCTCCTCGGCTATCCGATTTCCTCTCTCTAGTTCTACACACCAGGTAGAAATTACAGTGAAGGATAATCAACACATGATCTATCCCTTTAGACTGGCTCTCTAACAGTCTAGCATCTAACTCTCTAACTCTCCAAAAAGGGAGGAACTGAAGGAAGGGAGGAAGAACCCTCTACCCATTACAGTGATTCATCTATATAGGTAGCCATGACGGTCACACCTTTACAAAACTGTGGGCCTTTCCCAACAGTGATTCCCAAAAACCCTAACCACGCACATAGCTAGGTGTACTGTAGGCGCCGCTTGCAGTCACGTCGCCGCTTCCTGCAGGCTCCATGAATTCCGGCGCAGATTGTGGGTATGGGCGATCGTCCTTCGCCTTCAATGTTCTGGTCCGTTGCTCCTCCTTGATCCGAGCAACCATAACTTCTGTACTAAGCCTTTAAATGAGGGTAGCTAAGCCCTCTACTCCATCACCTTATTTATTATGGTAGCTGAGCCACCTTCATTCTTCGATGACGTGCGCGCGAGCTCCGCAATTTCCGGTCCGTGATCTGCGCTGAGATCATCCATCTGGCACCGTACTGCGCACCGTCTCCTTCTTACCCAAAACTTAGTGCTTGTCCCAAAATTAGCACTTTCCTTCCATACTCGTGCTTTTTCCCAAAATTCGCAGCTTTTACTATAGCTGCGACCTTGGCCCCAACAAAGAGATCACACCTGATCCCATACTGAAGCAACACCCAGATGTGCTCTTCCTATCTGCAGCACTGCCAGCCCAATCTGAATCAACATAACCCTGCAGGTTAAACTTTTGATTTGCCTCATACTTGAGCCCATAATCCACTGTACCCTTCAGGTACCTCAGAACATGCTTTACAGCAACCAGGTGAACACTCCTCGGATCCGTCAAGAACTGGCTCAATGTGTTCATAGCAAAGCAAATGTCCGGTCTCATGTTCGTCAGGTACATCAAGGACCCAATCATCTGACGATACATAGTGATATCAACCAGCTTAGATGAAGCATCACATAGAAGATTCAGATTCGATGCCATATGTGTGGCCATAACCTTGCAGTCCATCATCCCGAACCTCTTCAGGATCTCTACTACATACTTCCCTTATCCAAGGAAGATTCCATCACTCTGCCACACCTCCATGCCAAAAAAATAAATAGTGCATCATCCCCAAGTTCTTCATCTCGAACTTGGCAGTAAGCTTCCGTTGCATGTCGGCAATCAATCTATCTTCATCTGTAATAAACAGGTTATCCGCATACAAAAGTAGTATCACTGGATTTCCTTCCTCAACCTTGTAGTAAAGGTTGGAATCCGCCTTACTCTTGGTAAAGCCCAAACTGGATAGAAAGCTGTCTATCCTACCATACCAAGTTCTGCACACATATATGACTACACCATGCTGTCTTGAAATCCATCTGGTGCATCTTCTATTTCATCACTTTTATATTTCTTAATGTTGCCATCTGCAACGTGCTTGATCTGATAGTTCCATTTGGAAGTCATAACAAAGTTCCCTTCACGTATTGGGACTACATCTCAAACATCATTCTTCATGATCGACGGATCATGGCATTCCATTTCTTCATCCCAGATCCTGGGAACTTCAATATCTTCAATAAATATCTTTGTTGCTGGAACAAATGTTGTAGTCCTTTTGTAGGTGAAGATATGCGGTCTTTCCTACAAAACAGGTTAAATTGCATGATTAGAAACATCTCATAGTTTTCAGAACAAATTCTTACACATAAAGAAATATGTCATACAGTCATGCAATTATCTTAGCCAATGCTTCAATACAACATTTATCCATATCGCGTAACTTTCTAGATGCCTTCCAATCTCTACCAGAACATTGTTAAGAGTGTGCACAACTCCCAACATGTCAGCAAAGAGGTTTCATTCTAGATAAGTAGCAATGGAATGTTGTACAGTGCCATAGGCCACTTACCCATGTATATTAGTAGTATACTGTTCATCAATGCAACTATTCTAATTCTAGGAACATCAGTTTATACATTATTGAACAGTATTATTTAAACAAACAAATATGCAAGAAATGATGATTAAAATACTTATCTCTCTTTGTTCGTTGGGTGGACTCCCTCTGAGTCTTTGCTTCCTTGCAGGAGCTGTTGGAGTCCTAATCTGAAGTAGCTTCTTCTACACCTTTCTGTTGTGGAATGTAGAAAGATGGTCAACTCCCTCTGAATATCTGCATCCTTGCAAAAAATTCTGAAGTGTGCTCCTTTTCTTTCTTGCAGGAACAACTGGAGTGTGCTCCTTTGCTTTCTTGCAGGAAAAACTGGAGTGTGCTCCTTTGCTTTCTTGTAGGAGCAACTGGAGTGTGCTCCCTCTTGATCTTTGCTTCCTGAATTACCTATTCTTGAACTCATATTCATCCTTGGTCCCTATGTATGCTTATTAGTATCATGATTGTGTTATCCTTGTGATTTCATATAAAATCATACATTCATTAGTATACTATTAAAACACAATAATCTCAAGCATGTATAATCATGATCATTTCAAACAGAAAATAATAAGCATTAGCATTCAATGTTTATGTAGTATTCTTATGGTTAGTCAAATCATAAGAAGCATAACATGTCTAAACCTATAATTACTCAAACCTATGACTCTTCGGGTTAGTTGAATCATCAAACAAGATAAGAGATATAATATGCATAAAACCTGTGATTATTCAAGCCTATACCTTCATGATTCTTCTGGTTAGTCATATCATCAATTATGGTAAGAAACATAATATGCATACAACCATGATTATTCAAACCTATGACTTCATGAATAATTATTATCAACAACAGTATAAGATCCTAAACCAAGGTAGGATTCTAGCTTGATATAGGAAAAACATACCTGGATTAGCATGCTAGCTAGTTTATGTCTAACATACCCGCATAATGTCTTCTGGTTCTCTTCAATGACTTGTGCTAGTAACCTGCATGTCTCATATGTTAACCATTACAAAACCAAGTTATACATACCTCGTAAATGGATCTTCTATGAGATCCATGACAATGGATGAATCTTTGTCCTCATGTTATCATGACCATATGTTCTTGGACCAGAACATGATTTGTCTTTCTTGGTGTACCTTTCATGTTAGTAGACAACATAAACCTCATACAACACCATAATGCATTAGTACAATCATAAGTGTCAATACCCTAATCAATGAATATTTTCTATCGTGCATTCATAGTTTTATTAAGGTGATATGACAAGACTAAAATCAAGATTGTACTAACCGTAGTAACATGAAGACAAACATACCATGAAAAAATCTCAAAACATACCTCGATGAGTCATACCTGTTGAGATCGCTTGTAATCATCTTATGTAAGGCCTTAGCCTCAGCTCCCTCTGAAACAGGAACTTCTTCACTTATGCAGGTGTCCAATCCATCTTCTTCTAGGATTAACCCAATCCACTTGATTTGCAAGAACTGGACGTAGAGCTGGATATGGGTTTGTCAGAGAAACCCCAAAAATTCAAACTTTGAATTTCAAACTTCTGAAAGGATAGAAATATGCGCCTTGATGAGCTGATCAAGCTGGTATATTCAGAATTTGAAAACTGCAAAGTTTCACTCCTCAATTTTGCCTTTGAGACTTATGGATTCACTGGATGTGACCCTGAACTGGGGTTTGATGAAACTCACTCTTCTGCCCAATCAAAAGGTTTGATCCAAATCTCTAAGCTTCTATTTTTCCGAGGAGCTTCCAGCCGTGGTCACAGATTTCAAAAATTCCCATTTTTACAGAAGCCCTAATTTTCCACTTTTCTGATCAAAGTCCCGAACTAGGGTTTGATCAAGCCCGGCCTTCTGCCCAACCAAAAATACTGATCTTGGTCTCTAAATTTCTATTTTGATGAGTAGCATCCAGCCGTGGTCTCGGATTACAAAAATTCCAACTTTCTACGAATCCCTAAATTCCGGAAGCCATGAATGAAGGTACTCAAAAATAATTCTGTTTTGACAGAAATATGTACCTGATTGTTTCTGGTGTACCTCCAAATTTTTCGATCCACAGGGTCTGAAAAAGTTTCCTGAGATAGCCTGACCTGTTATCTTTCCATCCTGACAGGTCTGACCTCAATTGGATTCTTTGAGAGAGAGTTATGCCAAATGTCGCAACGTGACTTGTTTTGGGATAAAACAGGAGATCGAACTTGTACGGCGTGCCACGTGTCACTGTTTCAACTTCGGCCTCTGAAAACGTTTCTTGAGATAGCTCGGCCTGTTACCTTTCCATCCTGATAGGTCTGACCTCAATTGGACTCTCTGAGAGAGAGTTATGCCAAATGTCGCAACGTGACCTGTTTTGGGATAAAAACAGGAGAGCGAACTTGTACGGTGTGCCACGTGTCACTGTTTTAACTTCGGCCTCTGAAAATTTTTTTTGAGATAGTACAATCTGTGTACTACCTGTCACTTTTTATGAAATTTCATTTGGAGCTTTCTATCCTAGGTTATGACCTTTTTCCCAAGGTCACTTGATTTTGACTCAGATCTGGAAGAGGCAGAAACCCTATATTGTACAGATCATAAAACACAAAGTACAACGAATTAGAGGTTGTCCTTTGGACACAAGGTACCTAGAGATTTAATATTCGACTTGTAAATATTTCAGATCCGAAAACTTTGCCAAAACGGATTTATAGCGAAAGTGCTACGACGACTGGTTTTTACTATATCAAGCCCTAGCATCGTAAGTGCAACAAGTGTCATACATGCCATATCATGCCTTCTTTCAGGCTAGCTCTGATACCATGTTAAGTTTTCAGAATTTAGTTCAATCTGATCTAGGATCTTAACTGAGAGAACAACATGTATAGCATATCTACAGCATATCAATCATGGAGACAATAATGCAAGCACACAAGAGACACAAAGATTTACTTGGGGAAAACCATAAAGGTGAAAAACCCCAATAACTTCCTCAGAGATAGATAGAGCAATGATACAACCAACCATGAGAGATAGACATAACCTAGCAGCAGATCCTCCTCCTCCATAAGTGTGCCACTCCTCCTTGAGTGCATGTGTGAGAAGTGAGTGAGTAAATAGAGTGCCTCCCGCACTCTATTTATACTTGACTTGACTTGCCTTTTTACCTAACTCATGTAGGCTCGAACTTAACCACATAACATAATGCTGACTGGGCCGACCCCCAATAGGGTGGTCTAATAACCCTTTGACCCACATGGCCGACCCCCAATAGGGCGGTCTAATAACCCTTTGACCCACATGACCTATACAGGGCCGACCCCAACAAGGTGGTCTAATAACCCATCAAGTATAAGTTACGACACTTACAATATAAATGACGACACTTCCGTATAGAGGAATAATACCATCTCTATAGGAATACAATATACATATATGTGAAATACATTCCGAAGTTACATATACATCAACATTTTAAACCTCGTCAACATTACTCCCTCGTACATTCGTGTCCATGCATCCAAAACAAAGTGAAACAACTGAGCGATTAGTTTATCATCTTTCATGTTTTTCTCAATCCATGTTGAGCCCAATAGGCCCGAGTAAAAAGTAATAAACTAGTGATTTTTACCATTTTACATGCTACCCGTGGGCTATAGTATGCAAAATCGTGAAACTAGTGATGTGTAAGACTCAATAGTATGCAAAAACGTCAAATCCTAGACTCATCTATCCAATGAAAACAATGCCACTAATATGCAAAATCAATCCAACGGTTCCGAAATAAATATGCAATCCTTTTATATTTTTCGATGCACAATCAGAAACTAAATGAAGGCAGAAAGCACTCAATGCAATATGCAGTACATAAAAACAAAATTTTTGTATTTTCTCTTATAAACAAAAGGAAAATGCAAAACTATATGTATTTTTGTATTTTTCAATATATGGAAATGAAAAATGCAAGCAAAATCCTACTATCTAGTCACTGATATGCCAAGGAGATCACTAAGACAACCCAGTAGATACCAAATAGTAAGACTCAGCCAACGGAATGAACTCAAAAGGAAAAAAACCAACAAGGCTAAATCCAAAGATGGGTAAAAACCAACAAGGCTCAACCAAGAGAAAAGAAGAGTTATGGTCACAACCAAGGCATGAAACAGTCAAGAAAAAGGCCAACAAAGACTCGGGATCAACCAAAACCAACCCAGCAACAACCAAAGGTCATAAAACAACCAAAGACAGAGTTATATGCTATTGTCGAAGGAATACCTATGGGTACCTACGAGCAGCAGAGTAAACAGAGGCGGGTATATGCGGGAAGAGCTAAGCTAGCCCGCGGGTAGGGAAAATCAAATTGGGAAATAAAGAGTCCAATGGCTCAAAAAAAGAAAGTTTTCTATAGTGTATCTCAACGGCCAATTAGTGACACAGAGCTTCAACAAACAGCAACTATAATTACGGACTAATGCTCAAAAAATCCCCAAACATGGATGTTTTCCCTAGCGGAGTTGCCATTTCTGTGTTGGAGAAAACTCAATATGGCTTGGGGTAGACCACAACAGACAGCTGACTACTAGAAATTACTCAATTCTCAATATTATGCTATATAAATGACAATGCTAAGATAATGAAGAATATAACCAACCTCGATGCAAACGTTTGATGTAGATCCCCGTTGGAGCTTTTCAATCCATGCACTTGAATCTACAAATTAGTCTTGACAGCCAATATACAACAAGTACACATAATATATAAATGGAATTAACATCATCAATAGAAATGGCCCATGATATAACAAGTAAATGCAACCCAATGTAAGATAAACAACATTTACCACATTAATGGACGAGAATATGAGTATTTCTATTAATAAACAAGAAGAAGTACAATGTGATACGACCTCTTGCTGGCAACCAATCTGAACCAAGATCTGGATCAATCCACTTGTGCCTCCACCACTTTAATCCTCCATGAATGGCAAACTCAAACTATGATAGGAGTTTGGAAGGTGAACATAAGGGGTTCACAACTACAAGGATCAATGATTGTAGACTCAAGATAGGGAAACAATCCACTAGAGTTCTCTTGCTCTTCTTTCTCCTCCCGTCCATAAGCCATAGATGTTCAATATATAGTCCTCTCAAAGGTAAGTGAAAGGACACATCGAGATATTTCTTGGGAAGATGGAGAGTCAAAGGTTACCCAATGACCGCTTTTGGGGAGTAAAAAGTAATAAACTAGTGATTTTTACCATTTTACATGCTACCCGCGGGCTATAGTGATGCAACTCACGGGTATGCCTACTATAATGATGCAGCAAGCGTACAAGGGAAAAATAGTGTCTGAAGGATATACAATGGTTCCGAGTCAGTGGAATGGATCCTCTAGGCCAAAGAGTGTTGATTCTCATAAGGTGGAAGATTACATTGTAACATGGAGGAAATCAGCCTTGGTACACTCAATTCAAAGTCCTCAATAGCTGCTGTTATCCAGTTCTATAGCATGAAACAGTTCCGAAACCCCAAAGTCATCCCACTAGTCAGCTAGCAAGAGATGATGCCGATGTAGCTGACTTGTGATTATTAGGGTCACTTGTGCTAAAAGTTTGTATTGGAAGGTATGATGCCCAATTACTGCATATTGCAGGTGTTTGTTGTAGCCAGAGCAAATCCGATGAAAAGGTTCATACTTATTCATATCTGTAAAGATTTTGTTAACCATTTTATATAAATTGTGTCAGATCATGGGTAACCACAAGCACATTGCAACATTCACTGAATTTGGGGTTCAAATTTATCCATTTTAGCATGAAGAATTTCATTCTACCCAACATCTGGGAACCAACTTACCAAGGCACATATCATTTTCTATTGTTAGTAGGTTTTAACTTTGTTAGAGACTTCTCTAACACCCACTCTAAATCACGAACGGTCCTAAGATGAACATGTTAGTTTTATAAACCCAAGCAACCTGAGCAAATAAGATTTAGTCCTTCCTCTAATAATCAAATATGCAATTCTCAACTACAAGCATAAGATTCAAGCGCAACAGCCCCTCCCTCATCTTTACTAAAAGCTTGGACTGTTTCTTGTCTCCTCAAATTTGGAATTGGCTTGACAGGAATCTACCTCTAGATTCTGGGATTGTTATGGGAAATTTCAACATGGTTTGAATCGCCTTATAACAAGTTGAGGTTAATGGTTTCTCCATATCTCAATCCAAAGCTAATGATTTCATTTTATTTAAAGCCTCCTTTAGCTGGATGGATGTTTTGTCTTCCCCCTTGGAAAATAGAAGGGTAGGTGCAAACAAAATGTTACAGAAGTATTATCTTTAAATACTCTTTCTAAGCTATATCCACAAAGCCTTAAAACTCCGCCTCTTAACACCCTTGCCACATTCCTTCTTCTCTAAACTTTCCACTGCATTTTCTTTGTAGCATGAGATAAGCAAGGTATAAAACAAAAAGAAAATAGAAAAAAAAACTAATATGATTTTATTCTTAGCATACATTTATCTTAACCTCGTATTTATTAAGTATCAATGATCTAGGTGGCCATCCAAGGCCGTCTAGAAAATGGGCACGACCTTGGTAATTTTCGAGAAATTTTTGGCTGTATTTTTACAGACTTTTCCATGTGTTTTTGGGGCCAATTAGGACCAAAGCGCAGGGATCTGACTTATTTTTCCATTGTTTTGTTCATTGAGCTAAAGAAGACCCAGATCAGGGCACTAAGTTGAGTTATGATTTTGGTGAGATTCCCCTTTTTCTTAGACACCTCAAATTTGTCTAGCACAACATTCTTAAGCCCTAATCATGCTAAGGTTAGGGTTCTTGCATTTTAGGGTTTTTTCTTATTAAGTTTTTTTGGCATTATTATAAAATGTAGTTTCAACATTTTGTTATGGCTCATGGGATTTTTTTTGCGAAGGAGCGCATATTTTCTGAGAGATAAGGTATTACCATTCTAGCCATTTTGATTGCTATGTATAGTGCAATGTTTTTCACCCCTTGATTCATTGATAGAATTTGGTTTCCATTGTAATACTTTGGATTCAACACTGTATTTATGTTCACTATGCAATATTGCATATTTTTTCATTTCATTCTCAATCCAATCCTAAGGAGTGGTATTAGAGCAATTTGATTTTTGTTCTTTTCCTATGCATGTTCCAATGAGGTCAAAATACAAGGAGTTGGGCCTCAAAGTATCCGAGACTAGCGAAGGCTTTTCTTATTGATCCAAGAGGCCTCCCATGGTGCACAAATCCCCCCCAGAGATGCCCAAAAGGTGTTGTTGCTGCTCATATCAGCCCATCATTGGAGGTTTACTGTTGCTATGAGGTCCAAAATCCACTCAACACCCCCATGATTTATTCTCTTAGCCTTTCCATACCTCTAATTTTGCAAGCGTCTGTTGTAAGAAGACATGGATAGTCTTAATTTGTGCCCAAAACTACCACACCCACAAAACTGGCCCAGAACTAAATGATGAGGCTGTTAGAAGGTGAGACGTGTCTACTAATGTTCAAAACATTACCCATATATGTTTAATTACTGATGTAGCTTGTCATTAAAGGGCCCAGAACTGCCTAGATGTGAGGTATAATGTTATTATGTGATTAATGTGTTTATCTTACATTACATGTCACTGAAAATTGTATTAGCACATTGACCTAACTGGTAGTATTGAAGTTTGTTCAACACAATGACCGACTTGGGACTGCTCTCAGGTTGACATTTTTCTGGTTTGGTCCTGCTACTTGGTTGATGGATACGCTCATTCTTGATTGAAATTTATTATTTGTTTTTAAAAAAAATCAATATAGTCGGAAAATCAATATACACATAATGTCTGAAAATAGTCTTTGAAAATCAAATTTCTCATGGCCATTTGAGTGCCAATTTGCATGAATTTGAAATTTGCAACATGTCTAATGTGTAATATCTCACCTAAGTTAGCTGATGTATTTTGCGTTCTCTGCTGTAGTATTTTACTGATTATTTGGTTAAGATGTATTGACATGAAACAATTACAAACACTGCTGCAATGTACTCCTGAGTGGATCCTCTCACTGTAGTTATGGTTTGTTGGGATGATATAGTCAAATAATGTTTCTTAGTTGAGTGATTTTTCCAAACAGTTCACTAACAAATAGTTTTGCCACAAATCATCCTCCCAATACCAAACACTTCAACTGAGATTTGTAACACTACACCCACTAGGGTTTGGCATGTCCCTCCTAAGCCTTAGATTTGAGGGAAGTAAATGTGTTTAACTAAGTAAATGTGTACTTTCAAATAAGAAAGAAAACATCGCCTTGTTTATTGTTGTTTTCTCAAGTGTAGGTACCACCAAATAGGTATCTGTCAGATCTATCTTCCTCAAGTGATGATGAAGATATACTTGGAGAGGTTGAAAGTGAGATGAGTTGTACTAGATCTACCGGTTCTATATAAACTAGATCTGAAAAGATAAGGAAAATATTTCATAGACACATGAAATATTTTATTGCCAATGGTGGGTCGTGTAATTATGATGTTGAGAGCATAGGAGACATTGATTGTCCATTGAGGTATAAACATCTAGTGTAATGATGGCTACCTAATATGATACCTCAAGTGTACACAGATTTCCTCATCAATGGGAGGATGTATCCCATCGCTCCTTCGTCCTTATAAAGGTCTGCTATGGCACTGTAACTAAATTGATGGAGTATGTAGGACCACTATACAGATACAATAACTGGTTGATCTTGGTCCAATATAATCGAAGTATGCAGAGATACGGAGTTGCTGCAAATTATATTCAACTAGCAGAAAACAGTAAAAACAAAGGGGTGACTATGTATATTGATGGGAGTCCAAAAGCATCCAGAAATGTTGTCGCACTATAAATAGTACACGACTAGTGACAACAAATAAGCAACCAAATTGCGAATTCGAGCTACGCAAACAACATCGTATATTTGTATGCACAATAAAACCAATACTTGTTGGTGAAGAGTTATTGATTGATTACAACTTAAATCGAATAGATGTGGCTTCTGCGGTCCAGGCTAACCGTGGACCGTTAGAAACTATTCCTCATCAAGAAAATGCTAAATGTAGTAACTAAACATGACTACCATAACTAAATGTTTCATTTTTTTTGTTTTGTTGACATTCGCTTTTTTCGTGCTTGTTTATGATGCAATTATTGACTCAACGTTTGTTTAGGGTGGCAGCAGTGGAAAGGCACATGCTGCTTCCATGGTCCAAGGTGACTGTGGAAGGTCAGAATCTATGCCTTGTCAGGTAAATGTTAACTATAGCAAATAAATATGACTACAATAACAAGATGTTCCGATTTTCACTGTTAGCATTCGCTTTTTCCGTGCTTATTGTTAATATTTCCATATGATAACATGCTTATTAAACTGTGGCAAGAGTATGCACATCGACATGCAGTAGAACATGTTTCTTCTACTTCTGAGGTAAAAATAAATATTAATGCACTATCTCATTTTTGTTTATGTTATAATTATTTAGTATGGGGTAAACGTTTATTTATTGTTTTATTATGTCAGGGTGGCGCCATTGGAAAGGCACCTGCTGCTTCCATGGTCGAGGGAGACCGTGGAAGGTCACACTCTGTGGCCTGTCAGGTAAGTGTTACGTACAATAACTAAATGTTTCGATTTAGTATGTTAACATTCAATGTCCACTATTGACATTCACATTTTTCTGAGCTTATGATGGATTACTGGTTCATTCAGGACTGTGGAAAGGCACCTGCTACTTCCACAGTGCCGGTTGATCGTGGACACTCACCGGCCATAACATCGCATCAGGTAAGTGTAAGTGCATAATAGTAACTTAATTTTTATTACAATATCAATATTTGAATGATGTTAAATTTATATTGCTTAATTTAATTTATTGTTTGATGAATTTAGTCACGTGTACTCGATCTGTGTTATGAGGGGTTTGAGGAAGAAATTTTCAATTCCACTGACCCACTACACACTTTTAGAGTAGCCTTGAAAAAGGCAAACATAGAAATGCTTGCCTTGGCTCGAAAAAGGCCCTTGACACAAGAGAACAGGGAAAGGATTCTAGAGCTGCAAGATCAAATACAATCTTATGGGGTAAGTGGCATCTTCACAAATTTTTTTAGGCTATGACATGATTTCATATCTCATATTATGTTTTTTATTTTTCCAAGTGATCTGATAAAGTAAATTTTATTGTTTGTAGGATTTTTTAAAACCTGTGTCTAGAGAACCTGCCAAGACAGGTATAGGTAGCAGTGATGGTCCAATGTAGCAAAAAAGAAGTAATGTACCAATGAGGCTTTTTGCCACTCCTGCGGTTGGCCTCGAATCCATTGATGACGCGAGCATTGATGAGATGGGGCATGATGCCATGTCGGAGCTTGATTCCTTGCCAGAGCATGATGAGATGGAGCGTAGGACTCCACATGACTCTGGAGATGAACGTACCGTACACGACCAAGAAACTTTTCCTGGAGCAGCATGAGTTAAAAGCACTGAATCACTAGATCTCACCTTTCTGGTGGATGATTCTTGTGTTCCTATCAAGGTTCAGAAGATTGCAGGTATTTATTAATTAATTTATTGATTTTAATCATGAAATTGAGATAGACATACGTTGAAAATATTATAAATTAATGGATTACATGTTTTTGCAGGAAACAATGTCTTCTACGGGCATTTGAATGACAAATCCTTGGATCTATTTGGCCCCACCATTCACACACGTTAGAATAGCCAAGATAGCAAAAAGAAAGATGAATTGATGGACCACATGGTCAACTTGTTCGGCAATACTTTCAACAGGAAAGTTGTTGCAAAGTTAGCCGGTGATAATTTGAAATATACTAGGGCCCAATATAGGGAAAGATTGCAAGCTAACCTCAAGCATGAGCGCGCTCCCATGGTTCCGGAGAAAGAGTGGAAGGAACTCATAGATGACACAAAGGAGAACTTGCTAAAAAAACAAGGAAAACAACCACGTCCTGGTAAAGCAAGGTACAACATATATCATCATTTTACTAAAATAAGCTCAATTATTATTTTCTTTTTTGTTTTAAGATTTTTGATATCTAAGGTTTTTCAAAATTTTCATATATAGGCTACCTGACACCTCCAAAGCAACCAAGGCTAGAATGGAAAAGCACGGGAAACATAGACTGGGCCAGGGTGGCTATAGAAAACCAAGAGCAAGAATCATAAGTATTAAATGATTAATTGTTGGGAATATTTATTTAACAGTACCGAACAAATATGTGATTTTGATACTGGAAATTTTAAAATGTGTTATCATGCATTGCAGGGAAATACGTTCCAAGCTGTTACCACCAAGGAAGACCTAAAGCTTGGTTTCAAGTTTGGTTTTAAAAGTGTGGTTGAATATAGGAAAATCTTGGGGCAGACTCCAATCTCCCCAACGACGCAAATGCAGGTATATCACCAATTGTAGTATACTATTAAAGTCTATTTAGTTCTGATTATATCACCCATAACTAAAAAATTATGTTTGTTTTTAATCAACAATGCAACCGCAGTAGTGAATCTAGCGGTACTCATCAAGTACCAGTTGATGTTCGGGTGCACATGTCCCATGATAGTGTGGAGCATAGTGTCCATTCTGGTATGTATGCTTTGGAAATAGAAATATCTACTGTGATTAGATATATAAATTTCCTTCCGTATACTTATAAATTTTCTTCTTTCAAGGGAAGACCATGCAGCTTAGGAGCCTGAACTACAAGAGGAAGCAAGTAGACCTCCAATTAACACCCCAGCACCTGTCACATCCACACAGACAGGTAAAGAGAAATATTGTAATTTTAATCAAAATAATGAAATATTTATTTCAATAATATTTCAACGTCATATATATATGCTCATTTTCGTTGTGGCAGTTCACACCCCTTCAGAACTGCCTCCACGCCCTGCTCAGCGACATACAAGAAGTGGCATACATGAGGGCATGGAAACAAAAACAATAATAGGAGATATCGCAGTAAATACTGTGCCAATTGATGATTGTGATACCATACTCGCAAGTTTTTTCAATGCAAAAAAATAGAAATCAAAGAAAAAGTAGATGCAACATAAATTCATGACTTGTATTTTGATTTATATCGATGTTGTTAGTATGAAACATGGATTCTCTTGGAAATTTTCAAATTTTGTGTTTTCTCACACATCATCACTCCGATATGTTCTGCATGTAGATATATTAGTCTGAAACATTCATTCTCTTTATATTAGATATGTTCATCATGACTTCGATCATCATCACTCTTTATAATCTGATTACTGCCCATTACATCATGAGGACCAACTTCAGCACATGGACCACAGAGGAGTGCTGAAGTTTACAGAGATCAAACTTATGTTAGAAAATCTTTTACTATTGCTTTAGCACTAGTCAGAAATTTGGATGGTAATTGTGATGAAATTTTGCTTTTGTAGACCATATTCTTAAATTGAAAGGTAACACAGGTGGATTTTATTTTCTATAGTACAAGGTACTTATTTGCTATGTGATGCTATCAGTATTGCATAGAGAGAAATGAGGGATATTTTTATTTGGCATCCCACCACCCTTCCTTATACTGTGATGATGAACTTTCAGGTTATATTGAATGACTGTACATTTGAGAGAGATATGACTAATTGTACCTTCCCCACCTTGATTGAGCTATGATTGGTCTTGTGGTACCTTATCTTTCATTTGTGTTTAATGGGGTCATTTACCCTCATTGAGTAACTTTTTTAAAACCACCTTGTTGAAGTTTTGCTCTTATAGAGTACTATGGTTGTTTGGCCACATTTGGAGCATACCCTTGGTTCTAAGGGTCATGGGTCTTCTATTACCCACACCTATGTTATGACCATTGTTTATATTTTCTTATTTTATGACCATTGTTTATATTTGTACCCACACTTCAGATCTGATTTTTGGTTTAATGTTGACGTGGAGATCTTCAACTATACCTCTCTTATTGTTATATGAGCAATATGTTTACCTTACCCACCTTGATTGAGTTATTATTGGACTTGTGGTACCTTGTCTTTGACTTGTGGTTAATGCAGACATTTATCCTCCTTCATTTTTTTTATACCACCTTGTTGAATTTTTGGTCTTATAGAGTACTTGACTTTGATCACTTGTGATCAGTTGTGGCGTGCTGATAATCACTTCTATTCTACTGAGACTTGGTTGAAGTTTATAATTTTTGTGACTTTATTTATGTTGAGTTATGTATTGTGCTTGACTGTCATTGACATAATAAACTCCAGTCATTTCTCTCTCTATGGTTTGTACACACCCTCTTGTAGGGTCAGCTGGTTCCTAGAGAAGATTGGCCTCTCCGAGGCACAAACAGTCTTTTCTGAAAGTAACACTTTTGAGTATATTTTCAAGAATGGTTTCACACCTAGGTTGGTATCTTCAACTATATCTCTCTTTTTGTTATATGATATATATGTTTATTTTATTGCATGTTACTGAATATTAGTTTATCATTTTGGTTTGCTTGTTAGTGTAACTCATTATAATCTGTTGATATGGAAGTTTTGAATATACCAAAGAGCCCGTGTTAAGAACTTACTGGTTGTACATTTGGATTTCTTGGTTACAAGAGGTAAGTATGCATGTGAAACAACTTGGGTATCATTTGGGGTGTTATGTGATTAACCATATATCCCTTGTTTGTTAGTATCCTGATCTTATGATTCCCGTGTAAACACAGTATCGATTACTATATCACAGTGTTTAAGATGTTGATTTCCTTAAGTTGTAAGAATTTGAGAAAGAAAATAAAGATGATGGGTCAACTTAAGTAATTAAGTATTGATTTCATGGGATAGATTCTTATTTTTTAACTCAAGGGAAATACTGCAATGTTCCTGCAACTTAGAACAAAAACTGTATTTTTCTGCACTTAGATTTTGATGTGTTTTGAAGAGTCTTACCCATATCCAGACAATTCTTGAGAACCTAAAGTTGTAGCAACACATACAATGCAATATTAGAGTATGTTGTTTGTTTTATATTTGCATTGTAAGGTGTAAGATGTAGAAATGCTTAAACTAAAATGATATTATATGTTGCCTCTGGAATGGGAGAGGTCCTGTAAGCAATTCAAAATTTCAAATTCCAATACAAGCCTAGTGCTTTTTCCATATTGTGAGAAGTATCCAGAATAATAGCTGAACAGGGTTAATTAATGATAAGCTGTCATTACGGAATGCCTTCACATTGTTTTAATGCTAAAGCTATTGGTATGCAATTTCAGCTATAGGATTGAAGCAGATAGGGTTTATTTGCCAATTTTACAATAATGCTCCATTGGGATGTATATTTGAATCAGCCTTTTTCTTGCTTCAAAAACTATGATAACCAAGGGGCCGAGACAAGTCTAATTGACCTAAAATCATTTGTCATTCTGTGATTTAGGATGGTATATTTTGAATTTTTGATGAAAATGCAATTAAGCAGTAACATTGGCTTGTGTCTCATTGATGTTTATAAGTGGAGGCAAAATTGTCACTCTCTTATATGAATTTATGTAGTCTCTAATCAACATAGTCATTCCAACTGTTACACATTACATTTTTCTCCATCCCTGCAAATTCTATCACAGTTGTGGATGTAGAATTCACTTCACTTGATTTTTTTGAGAAATATGTCTATAGTCTCTTTGCCTAAGCTGCTGCACTATCATGGGTGTATCTAGGTTGTCAAAGTCACCTAGGACTTGCACCTGGCCTTAACTGCAACCACTTGAGGGCTTTTGAACATGGTCTTCTCATTAACACAAGCCCGATCACCTTGTTGTTTTCTGCTAGACCATTCCTGTGGGCCCACTTGATTAATTTTAGGATCTTGATGATTTGTTCTAGTTTTGAAATTGACATTTATGGTCTGTTTTGATGGAGCAGCCTTGCATTTGCAAATGAGGACCTGCTTACCATTGGGTCAATTAATGACATTCAGAAACTTCACATTTGTGCAGTTCCTCTTGGAGAGCATGGTTGTCGTATTTTCCATCAGGAGAAATCTCGAACATGTTCCATTTGCAGTGTGAAGTATTCCCAGTTGAATGTGGACGATTTAGAAACACACTTTGTGAGTCTGTTAGATGATCATACATTTGAAACTATTGTCATCATATCAACTTGATGCTTATGAAAATGGGTGTTCCATCCTCAGTTGTTCATTTTCTGATGACAACAATGCCTATTATTGCGTTGGGACAGCATATGTCTTGCCTGAGGAGAACAAACCTAACAAGGCAAGCTCTGAAACTTATGTTTCTTCTTTTATAAAATCACTCATGCTTGCTCTTCTAATTCTCTCTTTTTTATAGGGTTTTATTACAATTTTATGACCATAGTAAATACAACAAAGGTTCATGCTAGATGGATGTCTTGTACTTTCCATGCAATAGTCACTTTCACTTTTTAAAATCTCAGTCAATTGTTTTATTTTCATTTGTTTTTGTTAACAGGGCAGAATTTTAGTATTTCCTGTTGAAGATGGTAAACTGCAACTTGTTACTGAGAAGGAGATGAAGGGATCTATTTATAATCTGAATGCATTTAATGGAAATTTGCTTGCTGGCATCAATCAAAAGATTCAGTTATACAAGTGGGTACTCCGTGATGATGGTTCAAGAGAGTTGCAGTCTGAATGTGGCCATCATGGTCATATTCTTGCACTTTATGTTCAGTCTCATGGAGATTTTATTGTTGTTGGTGATTTGATGAAATCAATCTCTTTATTGATATACAAGGTATGTCTTTTTCTTGATTCTTGTGAAGAAATTTTGTTTGTAATCTAATGACTCTAATTGGCAGATACTATAACCAGACTTTATCAGTTTGTTGTTTTCATAGTCCTTGTGTACTGTCTACATTTCTTGTGGGTTTTTTAATTTAATTTTATGAATGATGTTGTCTGAAACATTAGGATCACATTAATGTGTCTCTATGGTGACAAATTTTGTTTCCTATTTTTTGTCTTGTAGTTCTTATTTTCCTGAAGAAATGATATGATGTTGGATGGTTTTTATGAATAGGAAATCAATAACTATCGAATTTCAGGAAACACTCTCTATGCTTTCAAACATGATAATTAATTTGGTTAAGCATTAAGGAAACCTAAAATAAAAGCTAAAACTATCCTCCATTAATTTATGTATTCATTAACCCAAGTTTCTAATTACCATGATTGTAGTGAATATCTAGGGTTACCAGGGTTCTTTTATGATGCCATGATCATTTTCTGGTCAAGTTTTGCATAAAATACATTGCAGTATTGCCCTCGGCTTTTTCAATTGTTTTACAGGAAACCTTTTCACTTACATGGTTCCCTAAATTGTTCGTCTCACTACAAAACCTATGAAAACAAGTCTCACTACCATATGCCCAATTACGGTATCATTTGAGTCCTGAGAACCAGCATACATAAAAATGTCATTCCGAGCAACAACCACAAAATTGATGTCTTTACCATGAGTTGCAACCACACCATGTGATGATATCTTCATTGAATTACTAATATGAGTAGAACCTAGTACACCAACAAAAATCCATACTTTGATTGTGCAGTCACTCAAAGCCAAACCTAGTATAAAACTGAGAAGGAGAGGCCTAATGATTTTCAAACCAAAGCATTAATTTATGTTGTGAAAAGGTCAATGGAATCCACTCTTTCTCCCCAAACATGAAACAATACCTTTCTTTGTCGTGGGCCTCTTTTCAGGATGCCTTGAATGCTTGAGCTAGTATTAATCAAGCCACTTGTTTAGGGTTTCCTTCCACTTAACAAGTTTTCGAAAGTTGACTTGCATTGCAAACATTCTGGATAGATATGAATGTTAACAAGTACCATTCGGTTAGGTTTCCAATTGGAAATTCATGCTAGTTATCTTTCTAATTTTACTAAAGAAAAACCCTAACTCGACATCTCAACATCACAAGCAACCATATTTAAGGATGGGACAACTTGTTTTGATACTTTTTGTAGAGATGGCCTGTCTCTTATAAATTATGTTTGGGTCAAACTTGGTTGATGGGTGACAAAAGTTATTATTTATATATCCTCCTATTGTGCCCCTTCAATATCTGACACCAATATTTTTAGTGCATTCGTAAGAGGGACAGCAATAAGACGATAGTTAGAAGAGACAGATTTGTGAGAATTTATTTGTACATATCACTTATGATGACCAACAATACATCAAAGGGTGGAAGTAATAGGGAGAGATGATTTCCATAACTCAAGGAATTAAAGTTTTACAACAATAAATTCATTAAAATTTCTGAAGATTTTGAGAAAGGATGATATGCACTGACAACCCTTTGGACCAACATTGTTTGAGGTTAATTCACATATGGAGAGTGCCCAAACAAAAGGAAAGTATATGGATGTCAAGAAAAAATTAGATGTTGATCCAAGGACAACAATATATTGGGTACGATGTTTGTCAAAAAACATTACTAAACACATCCAGGAGCAACTTTGAAATGTCTTTTGTGCACAACTCTCAGTACTTGGGATATTCTTGGGCCTGAAGTACCTCATGAATGAGTGATGAGGTGAGAAATTATAGTTTGGAAAACTCCTTGTAGCATTGATTGTTGCTCAAAACATATTGTCTCACCCTTGTTTCGTTGACAAGTGTCACAAGCTGTGACAAATTTTTGGATGTCTATTTTCATGTCTTCCCAAAATAAGTGCTTAATTCTCTCATAAGTTTTATGAAAACCCAAGTGACCTGCATTGGGGGATGAATGAACTCTAAGAAGTAGTGCTTCAAGGATGAATTGGGTGCTAGAAAAATGCACTCATTATTGTTAATGATAGTGCAGTTGCGATAGCCCTGCACTATGATTTACAAACAAGTAATCAACAAGGAGGGAGCATGCCCACCAGAATTTGAACTCCTGTGCCCATAGTTATGAAAACAATGTCAAGCAAATTTCATGAATTGAAAATTAAGCATATACCCATATGTTTGTAAGCTGGTTGGTTTTTGTTATCTATAGAAACATGAACAACTATTTCATAGTTACAAATAATCTAGTTTCAACTATGTGCCACTGATTAAGCCTAGTTAGAGGTGTTTTCTGGGTTCTTTTGATGATTATTTAAGCATTATATCACAAGAATACAATTTAAATTTTATGTAAAAACAAATTCATTTTTTTAACACTTCTAGGTATCGTCAATATATCGACGAACATTAGTGTAGGCCATAGAAAACTTTTCCACACAGGTACTGAACTTGCCACGAAAGTTTGTGAATCGATGCGTGGATACTGAGATGATGATTCATGGAAATATAAAATTGTTTCCACGCAGGTGCTAAACCTGTCATGAAAGTTTGTGAATCGATGCGTGGATACTAAGATGATGATTTGTGGAAATGTAAAATTTTTTCCACACAAGTGCTAAACCTGCCACGAAAGTTTGTGGATCGATGTCTGGATATTGAGACGATGATTCATGGAAATATAAAATTGTTTACACCCAGGTGCTAAACCTACCATGAAATTTTTTGAATCGATGCATGGATATCGAGACGATGATTCCTGGATCAATGCGTGCATATTGAGACAATGATTCGTGGAAATATAAAATTGTTTCCACATTGTTGGCAAGTGGTTCGATGGGGAAATGTCGCAGTACCACCGACACTGCGACACATCGGATGAGGGTGCGAAAGGAGTATTTTGTGTTAAAGGATACTGCAGTTGGCGGGTTTTGGGTCACTTGGACCATATGTTATGTAATAGTGAGTCAATTGTATCGCAGTATGCGGGGTTTTAGGTCATTTGGACCGAGTCAGTTAGATATTGGGTCAATTCTCCATAGTGTCAGTTAGGAAGTCGTTTGTAAGTGGATAAATATTGTAATGGTAGAAGCATATAAATAGATGAGAAGTTGTAAGTGTTAAAAGCAAGGGGAAGAGACGGAGATAGAGAGAGGACAGAAAGAATAGTAGGCGAGAGAATAAGGAGATCTATGTTTTGTTTCTGGTATATGATTGCAACAGTAATATAATGATGATGTTTTGGTACGATCTTTGTGCAATGTTGCAGTATATGAATATTGTTATATTTTCTTGATGCAATGTCTGCTTACTGTTTCTATGATGATAAATGCTGCGATTAAGTAATATGTTATAACTCCTTCTCGAATGTTTAAAGTTTATGTTTAATTACCCCAATAGAGTTAGTCCATGCAGCCACAACTCTCCTCCTCCCTCAGTGGAAACATGGTTCCATCTGCTCTTCGTGGATTCCTTGGGTGAGACCTCATCCACTCTATGGGTGTTGCTGGGTGGGCTCAAACCTACCCAGGCCAGTGCCCAGGGAGACTGCGGTATGTGTAGATAGTGAGGTGAACCCTTGTTGACCGAGGTCATGTTGGTCAACAAATGGTTCCGTTGCCGGGACCGTGTGTAGAGTAAAAGGAGGTCATGTTGTGGCACCAGACGAAGCCGGAGATACAGAGCTGGCTTGATCATAAATTGTGGGAGTTTGATGAAGAAGAAAGCCAAAACACGCGACTGACAGTAGATCACTGGCTGGGAAGATATATTCATGACGATCCACACGAATGGTTTTTCTATGAATTCCCGGTCATTTTGTACGAGTCGTTGTCAAAGCTGACCTTCCAGAAGAGGAATTTACAGGGTGGTGAGCTAACGACTTGGACCCCGGAGTTGATTCAGGGGCTGCAGGAAGTCGATAATAAGGCATCGTGGGCTGTCGAGGTTTGGCTTGATAGTATCTTGGAGAGATATATCACTGAATTTGCAGTCGATACGAAGAAATCCTATAGTGAAGCTGAAAGATACTTCTTCCGAGGACCAAATGGAAGGTTTCTGCTATCGCTCCAACTGTCGATTAAGATGCTAATCTACGAAAAGGGTATATTTAAGATGCACCTTGATCAATAGATAGCCTGGTGGGTGGAGGCCATGGGTATCGCGACTACTGGGGAACGGTACATGGAATGGTAAGGGGTATATGGGTGCATACCATGAGGAGACTGTGAGTGAAGCCGAGGAAGAAAGTGGTCTTACAAGAGGAGGAGTGAGGTTTCGACAAGAGAAGAGGTAGAGGATATGAGAAGGTCATGCTGCGATCGAACCACAAAACCGCGAAGGAAGATCACACAGGATGAAGCGACCTCACAGTCCTGATAGGGATGACCAGGCTACGCCCAAGATAGAGGTAGCACCAAACCTCGGCACCAACGTACCCACACCTCCGCTCACTGACTCACAAATAGCCAGAAATACCACTTTGACACCGCCAAGTTCGTCAATTCCGCAGAAGTTAATTGGTAGTAGCACAGCGACTAGAGAAAGGAAGCCCAGAATTGCGGGCGATGATGTTAAGTTATCGTTGTTCCACGAAAGTACGACAAACAACCCAGAATAGTATTGGTTTTTGTGCGAAGTGGTTTGGACCATGAAATAGATCACTGATGCCGATTGCAATGCACTTGGAGAGGTGTCACCAATTGGAGATAATGCAGCCGGGATGTCGCAGATACAGACACAACTCGCCAACCTGACTATACAATTGCAAGATTTGAAGAAGAACAAGGAACAACGTGATGAAGTATGGTGTACACGATGCCGAGGAGAAGGGCATATGAAGGATAATTGCTCGGATTTTCATAATTATTTGGTGTCAGGTGCACCAAACCCGTTGAATTGTGGCAGTATGCCATGGTGTCGCGTTTGTCAGGTGTTTGGGCACAGTCATGATAATTTCCCGTATATGCAGAAAATGGTCACAACCTCGCGAAATCTTTATTGCACATTCTGCAAGTCAGTGGGTCACGATGACAAGGATTTTTGTGCATATGGGTTGCTACAGGAGAGTGTGATGCATTCTACATCAAGGACGATCAACGCGTCGTTCAACAACTGCAACCGCAAGTAGCCCAGCCGCTACCGCAACCGCAGATGCAGTTTGCACCATAGCAACAGCAACCGCAGCAGTTCATGCTGCAATACACTTCAATGCAGATGACTCCCCCACAGCGATAGTATGTACAGCAACCATAGTATGCACCACAAGGGCAAGGGATACCACCAACATCGATGCAGCAACAGTTTAACCAACCTTAGTAACAACAGCAAGGCAGCTACTGAGGAGGATACAGGGGCGGATGCGGTGGCGGATTTGGTCATGGAGGAGGAGTTCGAGGTGGTCATGGACCTGTTGAATGTTACCACTGTGTGGTGTGGGGGATTATCAGTGCGAATTCCCACTACTACCGAATCAGTGTACGTTCTGTTTCGGTAATGATCATACGGTTGAGAATTATCCATAGTTGATTACACTATGGCAGGATGGGAATGCTCTGCATCTACAGAATCAGGCCCATCCACAAAAACCAGTACATAACCAGGTACAAAAACCAATAAAGAACCTACCCCCATGACCACCGCCGAATTCCAATCAAAATGTCAATCAATCGGGGAGTCTGCAGCAGAACCAGACGCAGGGTCCAAATATTGCGACCATTTCTGCGGAACCGCGACCACAAGGTGCTTCGATGGTTGTTGTCACTGGTGGAGGCAAGATGACTGGGGAAGATGGCTCATGACCACTGATTCAGTTGGCTGGTCAGAAGACAATACCTTTTGACATTGATACAGAGCAGGAGGCCTTCCTAGAGGTACGTCGCACCTTGAAGAAAGATCGTGGTAAGGCTGTTTTTTGCGATATGCCGCCTGTCTTTGATACTACATCAGACGTTGATCGGCCGCCACCATTGGGGACATTGCAAAAGTTTATAGAAAGCTATCTGTTAATTTCCCAAGACCCAATTTCCCTGGTTTAGATTGAGGGATGGTTGCAGCAATTTCTGAAAGGACGGCAGGAGTCGGCAGTAAACTCCCTGCAGCGATGGAATACTAGCAAGGAGATGCGAATGAATATTCAGATTGGCGACTATGATGTTGACTCTGTGATTCTTGACCTTGGTTCGGATGTTAACATCTTAACCAAGTAGGTGTGGCAGAAGATGGGGAGTCCCCCATTGAGCTAGTCTCCTATGCATCTTCGGTTTGCTAAGCATGCGAAGGTAACACCCATTGGGCGAGTTCCACGGCTGACGATTGATATTGAGGGTATGAAGACTTATGCTGAATTTGATGTTATTGAAGTGGTTGAGGGAGGAATATCTTATCTGGCACTCTTGGGGATTGGATGGGCTAAGGATAATGGAGCTGTAATCAACTTCAAGAAGCGCATGATGACCTTTGAGAATCATGATTTCAGAGTCATAGCCCTGTTGGATCCGGCTGAAGGACGTTGATACATGGAGCCTGTAAAAGATGATGATCCCACTAGATGGGACTATGCATTCAATATTTGTGAAGATTATATTCATCCTACTGCCTATGGTGAGTTGGAGTGGTGCAGCGAGAGCTCTGCGTCTTCCGACTCTGATGATGCCTTGGAACATTGGCAGAACCGAATGCATGAAGTACCATTCCGGAAATGTGACTTAGTTACGCAATCCTTATGTCGTGTTGTGACAGAAACGATCACATTGCATGTCTATGAGGGGTTCCCTAGCCTAACCACCTTTTTAATAGAATTTGAAGACCATGTCTCAGAACCATAGTGATTGATGGCATTAAAGGAAGCACTGAAGGCTTCTCCAACACGCTGGTGGGAGACACATAAGAAATTCATTAATGGTTGGTCACAGTGTTGAAGGTTGATGATGGTTCAGTTCGGTGATACTGAGGTTTATCACATTGGCAAGTATGATGGCCAGACTAATCCCAGTGATCATGTGATGGAGTGCCAATGATTATGGGTAGCGCGACCTAGAGATGAGTGGGTCCATGCTTTTATCCATACTTTGGATGAGATGCCGCGCTCATGGTACACTGTAGCTGAGTTGCGCCGAGACATTACAACATGGGGGGAGTTGACGGTTTGTTTCACTCATACGTTCACTTTTGTAGATGCCAACCCTGATTTCCATAACGCCCTACAGCTCATCCGTGATGTGGTACTTCAGGTTGTTCTAACGGCCTACCCTGTCGACCCTCACACATATTGTCAAATGCAATCTCTCATGGAGTGCTTCAACATTAGCGGTGGGCCAAAGGATGATGATGATCCCCAGAATGTTAGCATTCCCAAATCTGAAGGAAGTCACGATGTGGTCCCACCCACTGCGCCAAGTAATCCATTCAGTCAACCATTGCAGCTCAGCAATACGAATATCGACACATAGGCTACTCCCAAGTTTGCCAATGTTGGGGATTATTGGGATGATGAGATGATGAGTAAGGTTACTAAGTTACTTCATGAGTTTCAAGACGTGTTTCTCACGAAGTTTTTCGAAATGAAGGGAATCCTGGGTGATTTAGGAGAGATGAATATTCCATTAAAACCAGATGCTAAGCCAGTCCAACAGCGACCTTATCGGCTGAATCCACCGACATAAAGAAAATGTCAAGACAGAACTCGATCACATGTTGGATGCTAGTATTATTGAACCTGTGGAAGAGTCTGAATGGAACAGTCCTATGGTGGTGTAGGACAAGAAAACAGGTGAAGTGCGCATTTGTGTCGACTTGCGGAAGTTGAACGATGCCTACTTGCATGACCCTTTTCCAACACCGTTTACTGATGAAGTACTTGAAGGAGTGGGTGGCTAGGAGATGTACTCATGCACTAATGGATTCTTTGGCTACCATCAGATTTGCATTGCCAAGGAAGATCGCCATTGTAGGAAGATTCTCTGGCTACTAATGAATTTTAACTAATCGCGGGAGAGTTGTATAAATTGGGCGCTGATGAGATATTGCGCCGATGTGTCTTGCCACATGAGCAAGCGCAGATATTGGTTGAGGCGCATGGTGGAGTAGCGGGCGGACACTATGGCGGTCAGGTGACTGCTCGGAAGGTACTGCGTGCATGGCTTTGGTGGCCCACATTACATAATGATGCGACAGACTATGCGAGTTCTTGCGATGTTTGTCAGCGAACTGGCAAGCCGTCTAGACGTGACGAGATGCCGCTGCTACCTCAAGTGACATTGCAACCGTTCGAAAAATGGGTTGTGGATTTTGTCGGGCCGATCACTCCACCAGGGAAACGTATAGGTGTGTGGTATATTATCACGGCGACAGAGTACTTGACCCGATGGGATGAGGTGGCACCTGTAGTTGATTGCTCCGCCGCAACGGCTGCTCGATTTTTGTTTGATCACAATATCACTCGCTTCGGCTGCCCCAAGATATTGCTGAGTGATCAAGGTAGCCACTTTCTTAATCGCACTATCAACACATTGATGGAGGAGTTGCAGATACAGCATAAGAAGAGTACACCCTATCACCCATAGGTGAATGGAATGGTGGAGGCATTTAACAAGGTATTGGAGCATGCACTGACAAAGGTGTGCAATGTGAACTGCGACGATTGGGATTTGAAAATCCCAATAGTGTTGTGGGCCTATTGCACCACATGTAAAAGGTTGACATGTCAGACACCTTTTAAGCTGGTATATGGGAAGGAAGCAATTATGCCAATGGAGTACATTGTTCTAAGTCTACGAATTGCGGCTTTTTTGGGCATGGATGATGTCGCAGCATTAGATGAATGTCTAACGCAATTGGTGCAGCTAGAAGAGGATCAATTTATCGCTGGCTTTCACCAAGGGGTGGAGAAGGATCGCCAGAAGGCATGGCATGATCGCCACATCAAAAGTAAACAGTTTCAGCAAGGTGACTTGGTTTTATTATACGACAACAAGTTTATGAAACATCTAGGAAAATTGCAGATGCATTGGCTGGGTCCATATTGCATCAATAGTATTACTTTAGGTGGAGCGGTTCAGCTGTAGCGGTTAGATGGGGCAATGCTCCCCAAGCTGTTAAATGGTCACAGGTTGAAGCCTTATCGATTGGGCTTGGAATAGTGTGATGTCCGAGTCGCATCGAAAAAAACAAAATGTGTTGCAGGTTGCTTGGTGGCAGATGGCGCACCAACAGAAAAAGGTATGCGCAAGCAAGGAGGCTTGTGCTGCAAGTTTGGAGAAGTCGGAGACTCATGGAAGCATCGCGACCAGGATGGACGGCGGATTCTGTTGATTTAATAAAGTATTTTGTGATGATTACAGAGGGTTTGGGGGGTATGGGGCAGTGTTGTAACTACTGTCGCGCTAACAACTTGTGACCACTGCCCACCACTCCTATACATGATTGCACCTGACAGATTCGGTCGGGTTACCACATGACGATGGCATGTTTTGTACATGGCACGCTGGGCCAGTACGATTAGCAAGATATGAGGAGATTTCTCACACGTTGGCATGTGGGATCTTTGGTGGAAACATGATCACCCCCCTGCTGTGTTAGTGAATGGGTTCATACACGCATATGAGAGGTAGTGGGGCATCATTCCCACAGTCATGACCCAGGAATGGTCTGGCTATAAGTAGTCGAGGAAGCTGGTAGTTCGCTACAACGAATTTGTTCTAAAAAAGAGTGGTTATGCTGGTTGATCAGTTTGCGAGTTGAGTTGAGAGGAATTCCGAGGAGGTTGTGGAAATGCTTCACTTCATTTCCTGTGGTAGCTCCCGAGGGGCCCTGCGAGCTCGAATGACGAGTGTCCTTGAGCGCCTTGATATGGAGAGTGTACTTACATTGTGTTATGACCGAGCCAAGGGCCAGTCCAGCATGTTTAAGTACGCAGTAGTTGTTCGAAGGATTGTGCTCTTCTTGACCAATGAGATGGTTGGGATGGTAGCTCCCCGACCATAGTAGGAGCTGTTTGTCGATGTGAAATAGATGTGCCAAATTCATTTGCTAACTTTGCACCTTGGTACTATTCATCCTCTTTTCCTTCCCATCAGTACCATCCACAGAGACTAGAGGATGAGTTTGAGAAGTAAATGACAGCAAGTCGGGTGATGACCATTGTTGGGTTCAAAGTACATGGCAATGAGTCGACGATCAGTGTATCCGAAGAAGTAGGAAAACACCGCATGATCCAGACAGCAAGAACAATTATCGGAACATAGTTCAGTTTGAATGCATAATGTTGAGCAGTTGACGTGGCTCGAGGGTGAGCCACAAGATTGTGTTGGGGGCCTGTTTGCAGGCGGTTTGATGGGGAAATGTCACGGTACCACCGACGCTGCGACACATCAGATGAGGTTGGAAAGGAGTATTTTGTGTTAAAGGATACCACAGTTGGCGGGTTTTGGGTCACTTGGACCATATGTTATGTAATAGTGAGTCAATTGTACCGCGGTATGTGGGTTTTTGGGTCATTTGGACCGAGTCAGTTAGATATTGGGTCAATTGTCCATAGTGTCAGTTAGGAAGTCATTTGTAAGTGGACAAATATTGTAATGGCAGAAGCCTATAAATAGATGAGAAGTTGTAAGTGTTAAAAGCAAGGGGAAGAGACGGAGATAGAGAGAAGACAGAAAGAATAGTAGGCGAGAGAATAAGGAGATCTATGTTTTGCTTCTGGTATATGACTGCGACAGTAATATAATGATGATGTTTTGGTACGATCTTTGTGCAATGTTGCGGTATATGAATATTGTTATATTTTCTTGATGCAATGTCTACTTACTGTTGCTATGATGATAAATGCTACGATTAAGTAATATGTTATAGCTCCTTGCCGAATGTTTAAAGTTTATGTTTAAGTACCGCAATAGAGTTAGTCCGTGCAGCCACAACTCTCCTCCTCCCTCGATGGAAACATGGTTCCATCTACTCTTCTTGGATGCCTCGGGTGAGACCTCATCTGCTCTATGGGTTTTGCTGGGTGGGCTCAAACCTGCCCGGGTCGGTGCCCAAGGAGACTGCGGTATGTGTCGACAGTGAGGCGAACCCCTGTCGACCGAGGTCGTGTTCGTCAACACACGCAAGTGTTGATCCTACCATGAAATTTTGTGAATTGATTCGTGGATACTGAGACATTGATTAATGGAACTATAAACATGTTTCCACGCACATTCGTGGAACTTATAGAAGCTGTACATCGATATAGAGACAAAACTTCGTGGCAGGATTCATCTTCCGTAGATATAAGAACTATTGTGTAGTTGACACATGCCCACTATGAAGCATTGCTATTGCCACGACGGGGAATTATCGTCCCTATATCCATGAATGTCATTCCATGAAAAAATGAAACCTCAATCATTGCAACAAGGATGAAAATTAGTGGCTATTACAACGAAAAATCTTCAAAAATTTGACCATATGTACTAGTGAGAGGTGCATGTCTCTGCTGCGGTGCTCGTTCTGTCATAAGCAGCCGGCATATATTCCATATGCAGTATTTCACTGCGCAGTGGGATTCTTGGCGATCTAGGTGTTGATTCTTTGAAGATATACCATGCTTCTTCAAAGACTTATCTGTTTTTCTTCAAGTCGAAAGTAGGTGCTTTCCCAGTAGCTTTCCTTATCCATATTGTTTCAAGAGGAGTCTGCTGACTGTTAAAATTTCCTAAAGTTGAAGCTTCTGCTCCTTTATCTCTCCCTATCATAGCACCACTTCGCATCACTGCGTTGATGTTAGGATATTCCTATACTCCATCTGAGTCCCACCAGTATTTTGATCATTTACATTTTCAGTCATGCATTCACTTTTATGGTTTGCATGCATTCTAGGGTTTGCATGCATCCTAGTCATTAGTCTAGCACCTAGCCCTAAGTTAGCCATCCCCCAGGAGCTTCTCACTATTCAGTTTTAGCCCTCTAGTTTCTTAATGCGCCCTTATTCCTTGATTTTAGGGAGCAACTCGCCCTTCTTCACATACCAGTCCAGTTGTCTTCAGTTTACACTCAGTTACACTTAGTTACACTTAGTTACACTCAATTACACTCAGTTACACCTACCAGAGTTAGTTTGACTAATGGTTGACAGTTACTTAAGCATTGATGACTCCACTGATGATGATGAAGACTTCCAGTTGTGCTCCAATGATACTAGTTGTGCTCCGATGACACTCTAGTGATCCTTTGATCACTCCATGAAGGATAATTCGAATTGCCACCTTAGGCATTCGAATTCCTCATGCATTGTATTATTTATATGTCCATTTGTGATTAATAATATAGTGTGTGTGAAGTATTATTGCTTCCATCTGAGTTCTACTGTACCATATTATTCTGTTGCTCATTATACTGTATTGTTCACTCTTCTTCTATTTTCCTGCTTAACCATAATTACTCTTGTGAGTTATACATCATCTCTTAGATCTGCTGTGAGGATTTTCACATGGTATCAGAGCATGTTGAGAGTATTGTTTATATCCATTCTTGAGAGTTTTTTGCAAGTTATTACCAATATTTCGAGTGCAACAGTTGCAGCAGTTTCTGCATTTTTGCAGCAGTTGCAGCAGTTTCTGCATTTTTGCAGCAGTAGCAGTTGCAGTTATTCTATATTGTTTTTGCAGGTCCTCTACAGCTTCAATGTATTCATCAAGAATTATTCCTCTTGATCCACTCAACTATGATGAATGGAAACCAAGAATGATAGTAGACTTGAAGATCCATGATCTTTTTTATTGTTATTTTGAAAGAGAGTTCGAATCCCCTGAAGATAAGATTGTCTGGTCAAATAAAAGTGACATGCACTTTGCAGCAATAATGTTTTATTTGTTTGCATGCCAGAGATTCCAATTCAAATACCGTAATGGTGTTGAAACTCCAAAGGAGTTATGGACTCCAAAAGAGATATGGGCTCACCTGGATGAAAAATTTGGTAGAAAGAATGAAGGACTTGGTCCTAGCCCATTCGAAAGCAAGCAAAGTGATGCATTCGCTCCTCTTGATGGTCTCTCAGATCATGAACCAGTATCATCTCATATTGAAACTGTTGAAAAAGAACTTGCAGATTCTCCACTCATGCTCAAACTTTCTTCTCTTTCTGTGCTAGCTAACACTCTAGATATTGCAGAAGGTCCTAAATCCTCTCTTACACCAGAGTCTGTTGGTTTGCCTCATGATCACATGATTATTTCAAAGGTCAAAACAGCTACTGAAGGTAATGCATTCGCACCTCTCCATCTATCTCCTCTTTTATACTACTATATGATCATAATTCCATGCTTTCAGAAGGTCATTGAAGAATATGGCAATTGCCATTCACTTGGGAAGATTTCTCATGCAACTCATGGTTTTGATCTCACCCCTGTTGGTTCAAAGGAGATCTCAAGCAACTGTGGCCATTCACTTGGGATAATTTCTCATGCATCTACTGGTTTTGATCTCACCTCTCATGGTTCAAAGGAGATCTCAAGAAACCATGATTCAAGTCTTGTATCTAATTTGGGTTCTAAGCAATTACTGCTAGGGATAATTTCTCATGCATATGATAGTTTTGATCTCACCCTTGCTGGTTCAAAGGAGATCTCAAGAAATTGTTTTGAAAGTCTTAAATCTGATTTTGATTTCAAGCAAACATGTAACAGTTATTTTTGGCATAATCTCACCCATGGTGGTTCAAAGGAGAAGACAAAAGACTATATGCACTTTCACAGATTTGATCCTACCTCAGCTGATTCAAATCAAAGGTTCAAGGATCATTCTCATATTGTTGGATTTGTTCTCATCACATTCGATCTGAAGAGCAAGTACAAGCACATGCTTTTTGAGTATGATCCACTTCTTCCCAAGAAGAAGATACCCTGAGACATATGACCAAGCATCACACCTCCTTGAGTTTGGAGCATTTATTTTTGTGTGTGCATTACAGTCTGTTTTTTGAGGAAGGGGTATGTTTCCCATGAAATTTTCCCACTTCCTTGGTTTATTGATTGTTATTATTGATTGTATTGGGTGACCTTTGGTCTTAGTTACCAGGGCCCAGGATGGATTAAGGGGGGGTGTTAGGATATTCCTATACTCCATCCTAGTCCCACTGGTATTTTGATCATTTACATTTTCAGTCATGCATTCACTTTTAGGGTTTGCATGCATCCTAGTCATCAGTCTAGCACCTAGCCCTCAGTTAGCCAGCCCCCAGGAGCTTCTCACTATTCAGTTTTAGCCCTCATGTTGCTTAATGCGCCCTTCTTCCTTTATTTTAGGGAGCAACTTGCCCTTCTTCACCTACCAGTCCAGTTGTCTTCAGTTTACACTCAGTTACACTTAGTTACACTCAATTACACTCAGTTACACCTACCAGAGTTAGTTTGACTGATGGTTGACAGTTACTTAAGCATTGATGACTCCACTGATGATGATGAAGACTTCCAGTTGTGATCCGATGATACTAGTTGTGCTCCAATGACACTCCATTGATCCTTTGATCACTCCATGAAGGCTAATTCGAATTGCCACCTTAGGCATTTGAATTCCTCATGCATTGTATTATTTATATGTCCATTTGTGATTGATAATCTAGTGTGTGTGAAGTATTATTGCTTCTATCTGAGTTCTACTGTACCATATTATTCTGTTGCTCATTATACTGTATTGTTCACTCTTCTTCTATTTTCCTACTTAATCATAATTACTCTTGTGAGTTATACATCATCTCTTAGATCTGCTGTGAGGATTTTCACAGTTGATACTTGGTTCCATAGGTCTCCTCTCTGCTGCGATCAACTGAATATTTGGTTTCGGCACCTCTGGCCGCTTCCTTGTCTGCATTTATACCTCTAAAACTGGGCAGTCCTCAATAACATGATCAAACGATTGACAATAACTACATGTAGTGCATGGGTTGGTAGAATCTCTATATACATGGCCTGCTTGGACATAGTTATAACAAATTACTTGACCTTGACCTCATCCTTGCGTTGGGTCATTATTCCTTCCTCTCCTGCGGTATCCTCCACGGCCTCTATATGCTCCCTGATCTTGCGGTGCATTTTCTTGTTTCTGTGGAGTCTCTCCTTGGACTCTATACATTCCTCCATACATATGCTCAATATCTTTCTTTCTTTCTATCATTAGCTCATATGCGCAGAAATTGGACTCATCATGTCCAAATGACTTACATAAATTACAATATAGGTTCTTGGGTGTTCTTACATATTTTTGTATCATGTGGCAGTCTTTTGGCGATGTCCTCTAGTTATGCAAATCTCACACCATGGCCCTGGGTGTGGATTTAATGGGTTTGGTCCACCCATGTTAAGGAATTCTTGGAACAAAGGACAATTATCCTTAGTGTGTCCTTCTCCCTTACAGCCTGTACACCAAACTTCCCGTCTTTCTTGCTTTCCCTACTTGATATCTTGTAGTTGTGGTGTCAGGGTCGCTAACTGGTTTTGAATCTACGACATGCCAGTGCTAGTTTCTCCCATTGGTGAAGCTTCCATCTTCATCATGATCTCCAAGGCTTTTGCGTATGAAGCCACTTTCTGCTGCAACAACGTTGCTTGATATGGGGCAACAACATAGCTATAACCCACTCCTTGTGCTGCTGTGGTGTGATGACGAAGCTTACGTGGTCCAACAGAGTCTTAAACTTATGGTCAAATTCCCAGACTGTTTCATTAGGTTTCTATTTGATCTCTTTCAACTCTATGATGCACTGTGACTCTGACTTCGGCTTCTTAAATTCTGCTAAGAGTGCAGCCTTGATTTCTACCAGGGTTCTCGACTGTCCCTGCGAGTATTTCATGAACCAATGCAAGGCTCTATCTCTAAAGGTGGTGAAGAGCTGTGCTTGCTTAACAACATCATCCTGTCCTTGTTTAACACTCCACACGACTTCACATAGAAACTAGTGCTGATCAGGGTCTTCTAGACCCGTTCCTTTGAATATCGACAGCTTAATATACTCGATCATGCTTCTTCTAGGTGGTGGAGGATTCTATGAAGGTTACTGAGCAGAAAAAAGATAAACAGAATGGTCTGAGTGCTAGGGATATTCGCGATAGGGGGGTTCAGGACTGGATGAGTTTGTGCAATGGAAGGCGCGGTGTTCCCACCTAGTGGATTCTACGGAGTAATAGGCTGATAGGTGGAAGATAGAGGTGTAGCTTGGTTATCAGCTTCGTCTTCTAAGTCAATGTCTACACGGAGTCCATGTCCACTAGCAGTCTTCTTAGGTGTATATTTGTACCTTTTCCCACTTCTTAGATTTTGTGTCTCTTCGTCAGACTCACTAAAAATTCTATTGACCATGACAAATGCAAAATTTTTACTACATTCTAAAAACGCCTTTCTCAGCTAAAAGCATTTTAATATATAGACTGAGGTTGTTTAAATACTTACATCGGAATCCCTTGAAAAATTCTCTTTTGGCTGTGCTGTAGGACTTTAGCATGTCCACGGCGAACTCCGTCACAAAAATTTGTAATGTACTATTGACCTAAAATTCAACTACTCGTATGAATGGATTATCTAGTGCTTTGAGCCTTTCAATAAGCTCTGGTGTCCACTCGATCAGTGCGCTTCGTGGGATACAATTTCTATGTTCTACGAGCCTTGACAACCACTCATGTAGCTCATTCCCAAAAGACACCCAGAAAAATTCATGAATGTCTTTCCACAAGCATTTATTCAACCACTAAATGTCAGAGAGATGTGGGTTTCTGTTTTCTTTCCTTGCGAAGTCTCTCTCTGTTTTGTCACACCAAGCCCAAATTTCTTTCTTGTATGGATACCAGAAGTCGACGCTGAGCTCAACTTCAACTCATCACGAATTCTTAGTGTGGCAATGGAACCATTTGTTGGCTTAAGTACTAATCTAGAGGTTTCCAATGTAGACCCAAGTTCTTCATGGTTTCAAGGAACCAACAAAAACCCTTCTCATCGGCCCTTTCGACAACAACCTACGAACAAGCTGAGGTCTCACCCGAGGTGTAGCTATGGGGGCACTGTGGAATCAGGTTTCCACAACAAAGTGATGAGTTGTTTAGAAAGACTACTGCGCATCGCACTATTAGACTTGTGCTACAAACAAGGGACTACACGACGAAAGAATGAGTCGTGGTCTGCACTTCTACAAACTACTACATCGCAACCAACACACCCAAGGGCTGCGCGGTTCGAGTAGAATACAAGTAATAGGATAGTGCAACTGACTTATATGCTTCCTCTTCCAAACTTAACCATTACGGAGGTTTTACTTTAACACTTAATCATTCATCTACTTCCTTAGATCATTCCCTTTATGACAAGTACAAGCGGATGAACCTACAATGCTGCACGCACCTGGTGTTGTGCGTCGAAGAGTTATACAATCTAAACGTTACATGCACATGTGATTATTCAATGAACTAATAATTCCACAGACTTGGGATACAAAGCATTCAACATTCATTCATTCTCGCAACACTTAACATGTCATTCCCATCTTTCTCCTTTGGCGAATACATATAAAAGCATTAACACACCAACTGATAAACAAGAATCCAAGCATCCAAAGCAAGCAAATAAGCAAATACAAAAACACAACAATCACACTACACAGTATTTAACGTTGTTCACCCCCAAGATGGAGGCTACGTCCACAAGAACTGTTGTTATATTATTCTTTGGGAAGGGTACAATGGTTCTTTGTCTGTGCACTCAACTGCAGACTCTCTTCTCTCTCAATAGACCTTTTCACACACAGCTTGCAAAGCCTTACAAAATGTTCTTCAACAGAGGTTTATCAAATCGATAACGAGAACAATACAAAATGAGAGTCTTCAATACCCGAAAGATCAACAATGAATATTAACCCTTTCCCATACAAAAATTTCTTTATTTATAGATCATGCCCGTAGGTCATGTCTTTACAATTTGAAGCCCAAAACCCTTAGGTTTACAAAAATGTCACGGTTTTCCCTTAACTGGTCATGTTGGCTTCTGGTAGGGAATATTCCATCGTGGCCTGCCCGTAGTGCATGCTCACGTCGCTATCGACCTTCCTATCTCATGCATGCCAACAGGTCCTTTCACCGAGTCATTCTTCCTCTAACGGTCTCATGCGACTGGTTCAGGTAGTGGTTCTTTCACATGTGCGACTAGCTGCTTTCTTTCCTCTTTGCTCCTACCCGCTGCTTGGTACTCCTGGAGAATCTTTACCAAAAATAGACCACCACTGGTCTAACCAGAATCTATGTTGTCTTCCATCCAACACTCTACTTTACCGGATCCACGTAGAATGGACACACCATAATGTTGTCTCCTCGCAGCATTGATCTTTGTAGCTCCTCCGACGCCGCGCTGCGCGCAACTTCCCATCATCCCAAAAAAATACAAAAAATACTTCAACTAAACTGCACTCAGCTCCGCAGTTCCAAAAATCCTTCTTGCTCAAAATGCCCCACTTGGGCTAGGCCCAACATGTGCCTTCCCTACCATCACTGTTGAAGGGTCGTCACCTCTCTTGTTTAATAGAGTAATCTGGTGTATCAAATCGATATTAATATCGATGCGCTTGTTCAGCCATAGGTAACCATCATGTACACAAGACAATAGAGTGCATACTACTGCCGTGAGCTCTGGGATCCTATCGAAGTGAGGGATGTGCAGCAGGTGCAGCAACCCAGATGGTTCTATCGCTTTCAGCCAATCCTACACATACAGACATACAGCTCTAGACTGTGCATCGACCTACCACCGCATGTACTGGTCAGGTTGAAACTGGGGAAATTTTTTCGGCTTCAACTGTTCTCCCTCTAGCAAGTCATGGTCTTCAAATTTGCAATCCCTTACTCTTCCCATAAGGTCTTCTGCAATTCTGACATGTTTATACATGGGCAAGATTGGAATCTCATAAACGACATTCTTCTATAACTGGACGGGTGGTGCATCATCTTTCTGAGGTGCAATGTAGTCATGTGCCAGGAGGATGGGATTCTCCACGAATGTGACTGGTTTGTATATCTTAACCGGCATTGGCCCTCCTTGGTCTATGGCTGGATTTTTCCCCTTTTCTGCGGCATGTCTTGTTGAAATTCAGGATGAAGCTCTCGGCTCGCCTGCAAGTTTCATAGTTGGAGCCATCATGACTCCCTGAAAGCCTAACTGGATGAAAATTCTCAACACTTCTGCACTGGTAAGTGGTTTAGACATGCACCTACAAATTGCTCGGCTCTCTGGTTGTGGAAACTCCGAAATCACATGCAAACGAACAAAGTTCCTGGTAAAATTTATAAGTGCTTTTCCGAGGGCTATTTATAGACCCTGCTGGTCTCGAATGTGGCGAGCATCTGTTAGTGAATTGGTTAATGGTTCATACTTCAGGAAGATCTCCTGTGAGATCCCGGTCACTTCAACCAATCATCATCCTTGGACCAATGATGTTTCCTTAATTGCAAAATGGTGGTGGCATGGCCAAGCTGTCAAGTCAAGTAAGTTAGCGTTTAATTTCCAGCTTGTCAATCAGATCTTGGATAGATTTCGATCACTTCTCCCTTTATTACGCCCCAAATTGTCATATCCATTTTTTAATGCTTAACCTTATCAGTGCCACCATAACGGATAATGACCCACTAACTGGCCGACAGCTGCCCGGTTAACATTTTCCATCATGTCGCACTGGTGGGTCTGACAAGTGTTTCAGACACACTCATGTGCTTTAGCTGTGATCCCATGACATGCCTTGCAGCACAACTGCTTAGTCTTCGGGGTTGGATTTTCCAATGTGACCTATGCAGCTACTTTCTTGAGTTGCGGCCTGCACGATTCTTGGTTCTGCACTTGTACCTTCTCTGCTTTGTTGGGTCTACGAAGCTACCTTTTTGAGCTTCGAGCTACGTGGTTCTTCTTTCTTTCTTTTTCTTGTTCTTTTTTTTGGGGGGGGCGCAGCTTCACTACTTAACAAGTGCTACGCGGTATATACATTTTCCTCATCATACTTCGTGTATAGACTCTTTCCCATTTCTAGTGCCCAATTTCAACTGTACCTGGCACTTAGAAATTTCCTCATTTCCTGATCATCAAGGGTTTTGTGAAGCAGGACTATCCTGATAGGGTTTTAGTTTGCTCCCATTGACTAGACCGGGCAAGTTATCTCATGCTAATGTGCATAACTGGACTGCACCACCATTAGTTACATGTAAAACAGCGTATGGACCAAGCCAATGCATCTTAAACTTTCTAGAAAACTTCATAAACTTGCTATCATACAAGAGGACTAGATCACCTACTTGAAAGGTCTTGTTTTTGATATGGTGATCATGCCATGCTTTTTCTCTTTCTTTCTGCACTTGTTGGTGAAAGCCTGCGATGAAGAGATCCTCCTCCAGACCAACCAAGTGTAGAAGCCTTTCTTCTAGTGCGTCGAGCTCTGCCATGCTTGTGAATGCAGCTATTCTTAAGCTGGGAACAACGTACTCCATTGGCATTATTGCTTCCTATCCATAGGCCAGCCTAAAAGGTGTGTGTCCAGTCAAATTTTTGCAAGTAGTTCTATATGCCCATAAAAAAACTTGAATGCGCAGGTCCCAATCATCCCTATTCACATTGCATACCTTAGTTAGCGCATTCTCCAGTACTTTATTGAACGCTTCAACAGTTCCATTTGCTTGCGGATGATATGGCATACTTCGCTAATGATGAATGTGGAACTCTTCTGTCAATGCCTCAATGATTCTGTTCAAAAAGTGAGTGCCTTGATCACTCATCAAAATCTTTGGGCATCCAAACCTCGTAAGGATGTCTTCAAATATGAACTGTGCGGCAGTACCTACGCTACAGTCCTTCATTGGCTTCGCTTATGCCCATCTGGTGAGGTAATCAGTTGCACTAATAATGTACCTCGCACCAGTTCTTTTTCTCGGTGGGTTTATAGGTCCCACAAAGTCAATTTCCCATTTCTCAAATTCCTATAATGTCAACTGTGGATTCAATGGCATCTCGTCTCTTGGCGACGGATTTCCTATCCTCTGACAGACATCGCAGCTTTGGTAATGCTCCTTTGCGTCTTTGTGAATAGTAGGCCACCATAGCCCTACTCGCAATATCTTCTGCGCAGTGGCTCATCCTGTGTAGTGACCTCCTGCTGCTCTTGAATGTGCGCCAACTAGTATGAATGCTTTCTCGTGCTCTAACACACAACTGCGCAGTAGTTCATCCAACCCTAACTTGTATAACTGACCTGCGATTATGGTGAAGTTTGCTTCTCTTACTACCAACTATTTCCTCTGCTGCGTAGTAAACTCTATGGGTGCCAAACCAATAGTAAAGAAGTCTATGATATCTTTATAGTATTCATCGTCAATCTGAATAGCAAACAACTACGCATCAGGTAGATTGTATTCAAGGTTTGTAGGTTCTTCTCCTGACTCAATCCTTGACATATGATCAGGTCCTAAGTTCAATCTGCCAGGATTAACCACTATGTCAAAGTCATACTCCTGAAAGAGTAATAACCACCTGCAAATTTGCCCCCCTAAAACTGGCTTGTTGACCAATTATTTCAAAGCAGAATGGTCAGTGAACATAGAGAAGTGTGCACCAAGCAAATAATGCCTAAAATTTTGCAATGCATAGACCATAGCTAGGCCTTCTCTCTCAGTGGTGGTATAATTCTTCTCTGCAGATGAGAGCTTTCTGCTTGAAAATGCAATGGGATGGTCAATACCTCCCTCTCCTGGTTGTGCTAAGGAAACACCCAATGCTATACATGAAGCATTGACATGGACATGGAATGGCTTCTCCCAGTCTGGGAAAACTAGAATTGGTGCAGTTACCATTTTTTCTTTTAAGGTGTCGAAGCCTTTTTCACACTCTGCGTTCCAAATGAATGATGCATCTTTCTTTAACAGCTTCTACCTGGCTGCGGTTATCTGTGCATAACCCTTTATAAACTTCCTGTAGTAACCTGTATGTCCCAATGTAGTGCGTAGCTACTTGACTGAATTTGTTGTTGACAAGTTTACAATAACTGCAATCTTCGTAGAGCGATCTTCGCAAGGTCAACCATCAAGCCCTGTTTGCACACAATGTGTCCCAACAGAATTCCATAGGGTACACAAAAGATACACTTCTTCAGGTTTAATGACATTTGATGCTGTTTGCATTTTTCTAGCATCAATTTGAGATTTGCGCAATGGTCCTTCAGCAACCCAAATACTATCCAGTCATAAAAATAAGATTCTAAGAACTTGTGCATGAAATATTTAAATGCTGCAACCACTACTCTGGAAAAGATGGCAAGCGCGTTCTTCAGACCAAACGGCATTACTGTGTACTGGAATGACCCCCATTCTGTGGAAAAAGTGGTCTTATGTCTATCCATTGGATCAATTCTTATCTGATGATATCCCGAAAATCCATCAGTAAAGGAATATGCCTCACTTCCTCCAATGTTATCAAGTACCTCATCAGTGAAGGGAGTACGAAATGGGTCATGCATCGAAGCAGCGTTCAATTTTCTGAGGTCCACGCAAATTTTGATCTCGCCTTTTGTCTTCTTATCTTGGAAAACCATAGCTCTTATCCACTTAGACTCCTCGACTGACTTGATGATCCCTGCGTCGAGCATTTTATCATGTTCTACCCTGACTCGTTCTTTGTATCGCGGGTTCAATCTATAGGGATTTTGCTTAACAAGTTTTGCACCTAGCTTAAGGGGTATCTTCATGACCCCTAAGTCGCCCAGAATACCTTTCATTTCTGTAAACTTTGTCGTGAATAAATCTTGGTATTCATGTAACAGGTCTGCGATCTCCGCGATCATTTGATCATCCCAATAGTCTCCGATAGACGCAAACTTTGGCTCTTCGTTGGTGCCAATGTTCACTTTCCTTGTTTTCACAGGTCCGCTCATGTCTGGGATTTCTAGCGGAGCTCCCTCTACGTCGCGCGCTACCTCTGACTCATGAATGTTTATGTTGCGCGGATCCTCCTCATCACTTTCTTCTTTATCTTCAACCTCTTCATCTAGGTTATACCATTCCATGGCATGCTTTACCTGTTCCTTCCATTCTGGCTGTAGGCTTGTAGGTACGCTGTCAGCTCCAAGGAATTCCTCTAATGTCATGTTTCTATGTGGACATTCTGGTCTAAATATTATTTCCTTAATAATCTACAAAGCATCGTTTATGGTAGGACTCTCATCTTCAAAACTGAAGCTCTTCTGGAAGTTCGCAGTCAGGGTTGGCCAATCTGGAATTTCCCTACGCAACTCCATATCTAAGTAACATTTCTTTGGAATTTCTTCCTCCAACGTGTCCACAAACAAATGCACCCACTCTGTTTGTGGTCTCTCCTCCCATGCTTGTGAACAGATTTCAATATGCTCCCTTGGATCTGTCTGTCCATTATATTTTTCAAAGGGTAGTGTGACCTTGTCAGCAAACCTGATCTGCATCTTGATTCTGCAGTGATCCCATGTGGTCAATGTCTGCTTATGTGCAGCCCACCATCTGGTAGGTGTCTCGCGTAGTGCCATGTCTAGCGCTGGTAAGCGATGATCATCTGCAATTGCTACAGTATATTCTTTGATAAAGGAATAAACATTAGATAAACCATCATAAGTGGGGATTGGGATTACCTCCTTTCCAATCCAGTGTAGTGACTTTGTAACCTGCGCGCATCTCCTTGCAGATACTTCATGCATACGACTTTGCGATTTTCCAGTCCTGCATCAGATTCTGAGATGCAAGAGTTGTTGCATCTCCAGCTGAGTGTTCCATCCGCAATGGGATTAATATAGTCATTCTGGTTTGCAGTCATCTTGTAAAGGAGGTCCAAATATTGAGCTCTATATTCCTCCTGAATCGGCTCGCTGTATCTATCTCCGTCTGAAGGGTCCAGTGGTGCGATGACCCTGAGATGCTTTCCTTTGAAGATCATCTTCTTTGTCTTCAATTTTATGATGGCGAGGTTATCCATTTCCCATTCTATACCCAGTAGTGCTAGATACGGTTGACTATCATCCACGATCTCGATAACCTTGAATTCTGCGTAACTTTGCACTCCATCAATGTCAACAACAACATTGGCTAACCTTCCAAACGGTATGAATTTATCCTGGTTAGCCATTCTCAACTGGATAGGTGACCATAATAGCTTTTGTCTCCCCATCTTCTTCCATGTCTATTTAGTTAAGACATTTACTTAAGATCCCATATCAAGGATGATCTCATCCATTTCGTAGTCTCCTATCTGTGCACTGAGTCTCATTTCTTTTCCTGTTCTTTTGTGTTTCTTGATTTGGTGAACTGCACTATCGGTAGTTTCCATCTCACTTTGTGGCTCATACTGGTTTAACAGTTTTTGTAACTCTGCTATAGCATCTGGGAGCTTCAGCAACTTCATGCATCTACTCAGGAACTGCGCAACAGATGTTTCCATCTCTAATGCGGTGCTCGTTTTGTCATAAGCAGCTGGCATATCTTCTATATGCGGTATTTCACTACGCAGTGGGATTCTTGGTGACTTGGGTGCTGATTCTTTGAAGATGTCCCGCGCTTCTTCAAATACTTCTCTATTTTTATCCAAATTAAAAGCAGGTTCTTTCCCATTAGCTTTTCTTATCCATATTGTTTCAAGAGGGGCCTGCTTAGTGTTAAAGTTTCCATACGTCTAAGCTTCTTCCCCTCTATCTCTTCCTGTCGTAGCACCACTTCGCATCACTGCATTGATGCTTGGATTTGCAAGCCTTCTCTCTGCTGTGATCAACTGAATGTTTGGGTTCGGCGCATCTTGCCGCTTCCGTTTCTGCATTTCTGTCTCTAACACTAGACAGTCTTCAATAACATGATCGAACAATTTACAGTAATTACACGTAGTGCATGGGTTGGTACAATCTCTAGATACATGACTTGCCTGGCCACAGTTATAACAGATTACTTGAACTCATCCTTGTCCTTGCTCTCAGCCTTTATTCCTTCCTCTCCTGCGGTATCCTCCGCGGCCTCTGTGTGATCCCTGATCATGCTGGACATTATCTTGTTTCTGCGGAGTCTCTTCTTGGAATCTGTATACTCCTCCATACAGATGATCGATATATTTCTTCCTTTCCAACATGAGTTCATACACGTGGAAATTGGACTCATCATGCACAACTGACTTACATAAATTACAATATAGGTTTTTAGGTGTCCTTACATATTTCTGTATTAAGTAGCAGTCTTCTAGCTGGTGTCCTCTAGTTCTGCAAATTGCACACCATGGCCCTTGGTTCTAATTTAATGGGTTTGGTGCACCCATGTTAAGGAAGTCTTGGAATAAAAGACAATGATCCTTAGTGTGTCCTTATCACTTACAGCCTGTACACCAGACTTCTTGTCTCTCTTGCTTTCCTTTCTTGATATCCTCTAGTTGTAGTGTTAGGGTAGCCAACTGGGTCTAAATATGCAACATCCCAATGCTAGTTTCTCCAATCGGTGAAGATTCTAACTTCATCGCGATATCCAAGGCTTCTACCTGTGAAGCCACTTTCTGCTGCATCAACGGGAGTCTGATATGGGGAAATAGCGTGGCTATAAACCATTCCTGGTGCTGTTGTGATGCTATAACGAAGCTTACTTGGTCCAATAGTGTCTTAAATTTCTGGTCAAATTCCCAGACTATCTCATTAGGTTTTTGCTTGATCTCTTTTAACTCTGTTATACACTGTGATTCTGACTTTGGCTTCTTAAATTCTGCTAAGAGTGCAGCCTTGATTTCTACCAAGGTTCTATTCTGTCCCTGCAAATATTTCATGAACCAATGCAAGGCTTTGTCTCTAAAGGTGGTGATGAGTTGTGCTTGCTTCACAGCATCATCTTGGACTTGTTCAACATTCCATACGGCTTCACATAGAAACCAATGATGATCAGGGTCTTCTAGAATCGTTCCTTTGAATATCGACAGCTTAATATCTCCAGTCATGCTTCTTCTAGGTGGTGGAGGGTTCTACGCAGGTTGTTGAGCGAAAAAAATAAAATTCGTATTGCGTGGAATGGTCTAACCCAAAATGTTCTGTGTGCTAGGGATATTCACAACTGAGGAACTCTGTGCGATGAAAGGCATAGTGTTCACACCCAAGGGATTCTGCGGAGTAATGGGTTGATAGGTAGAAGATTGAGGTGCAGTTTGGCTATCAGGTTCGACTTGTGAATTAACGTCTACACGGATTCCATGCTCAGTGGAAGTATTCTTAGGGGTATATTTATATATTTTTCCACTTCTCAAATTATGTGTCTCTTCGTCAGACTCACTATAAATGATATTGACCATTACAATTCCAAAATTTTCACAGCATTCTAAAAATGCCTTTCTCGGCTAAAAGCATTTTAATGTATAAATTGAGGTTGCTCAGATACTTACCTCTGAATCCCTTGAAAAACTCTCTTCCGGATACGTTGTAGGACTTAGCATGTCCACAACGAACTGCATCATGAAACTCTATAGTGTACTGTCGACCCAGAAGTTGATTGCTGGTGTGAATGGAATATCTATTTCTTTGAGCCTTTCAATGAGCTCTGGTGTCCACTCAGTCGGTACTTCTCGTGGGGTATAGTTTCTGCGCTCTGCGAGCCTGGACAACCACTCGTGTTGCTCGTTTCCAAAAGATGCCTAAAACACTTCGTGAACGTCTTTCCACAGGTATTTGTTCAACCACTTAATGTCAGAGAGATGTTGGTGTCTGTTTTCTTTTCTTGCAAAATCTCTTTCTGTCTTATCACACCAAGCCCATATTTATTTCTTATCTGGATACCAAACATCAATACCCAACGAAGCTTCTTCTTCATCGCACATCATGACTTCAACTCATCACGGATTCTTAGCATGACAACAGAACCATTTGTTGGCTTATATAACTGTTCTTGAGGTTTCCAATACAGACCCAGGTTCTTTGCGGTTCAAGGAACCAACAAAACCCCTTTTCATTGGCCCTTTCAGCAACAGCCTGCGAGCAGGCTGAGGTCTCACCTGAGGTGGAACTATGGGGGAGCTGCGGAATCAGGTTTCCACAACTACGTGATGAGTTTTTTTTAGACAAACTTCTGCATAGCACGCTGTAGTGCTCACGCTGCAAACTAAATATTGCGCAATGATAGCCTTCGTCGTGATCAACACTTCTACAAGCTAAGGTGCTTGCACAACCAGCGCATCCAAGGACTGTGTGGTGCGGGTAGGATTCAGCCAACAGGACAATGCAACTGACTTATTCGCTTCCTCTTCAGACTTAACTGCTTGTGAAGACTTTACTTAGCACTTATTCATTCATCTACTTACTTAGGTTATTTAATCTCACACTTATGCAATGGAACGAAATACACAACTCTGCACACACCCGGTGCTGTGCTTCAAGGGAGTTGCACGGCGCGAACTCTCCAACTTAACTGCTTATCTAAATGACTTATGCATTCATTAACTCATAAATAATGCGCATTCAACATTAATTCATTCATGTAATACTTAACATATTATTCCCCTCTCATTACCATGGAGAATACATATAAAAGCATGAACATATCAACTAATAAATGAGAATTCAAGCATTCATTGTAAGTAAACAGACAAGTGCACACATATAAACAATCACACTGCACAAGATTTAACGTGGTTCACCCTCAGGATGGAAGCTACGTCCACAGGAACTGTCGTTATATTAGTCTTTAGGGAAGGGTACAACAGTTCTAGTCTGCGCACTCAATTGCAGACTCTCTTCTTTCACAATAGGCCTCTACGCACACAGCCTGTAGAGCCTTTACAATATCTTTTCACAAAACAAGAAGTATTGATCAAGATTATACAATGAAGATTAACCCTTTCCCTTACACAATGCGCCTTTTTATAAATCATGCCCGTAGGTCATGTCTTTACAATACATAGGAAAAACCCTAAGGTTTCCCAAAACTGGTGTGGATGCCTGCCACCCTGCCTGTCACCGTCGACATCTTTCTCCTCTCGCTTTGGCTGCCTTACTGGACCACTCGTGGCTCTAACACCTCTTGACAGCCGCAGTCATCAACAAAACAGTTACAACTGCATTGTGGCCTGTCACTTTCCGCTCCTTTCGCCTGCCGTTGACTTAGTGGCTAGATTCTCAAGTGCTTGCTGCCACTCTCTTAGACCGGTCACTTTCCTCTAACTTTATTATTCTTTTTGCCCAAAATAGATCACTCTCCTGGCTTTACCTTTCTCTATACCTCTTTACCAAAATAACTGTCGCACTGGTATTGCGCACCATCTAGCTACGCAAAACTGTCCTTCTGACCCAAGCTACGCACATCACAAAATTGTTCCATTTTAACCTCGCAGCTTGCACTGCATAGTTCACAAAATTATACTTTAGCAAAAAGATGCCTACTTGGGCCACACCCAACTTGAAGATGACTTCAGCTTTTCATTAATCTATAAATGAAGCATGCAATGCATATGTTCTGTTGTTATTTCTGTGTTGTTTGGTTACACAATGAAATGAGTTGTCCCTTTTAGAGGTTGCTTGCAATGCTTACTTTCAATCCAATTCAATTTTATTTGCATTCAAGAAAAACTTGCATTCAATTTATATTTTCAATCAGTTTGGTCTACCATCTAATTTAGTTTATCATTCAAATTAGTTTTGCAACCAAGTAATATAGCAATCAGTTTTAGTAAGGAATGCAGTCCAGTAAATAGACAGAGTCCTTGTAGCCAAGGAGGCATTGAATAAACATAGTTATGACTTGAGCCTAATAGCCCTGGGTTCATTGGAGATGTTTGGAAGGCATACACAGTATTTCCCCCTTCCTGATGGTATTGGGGTATATGTATGTTAATAAGGTCCTGGAATAATCTTTTGTTCTCCGAAAACTGATCCAATGGATTGTCCACCACCTTTGTCCTATCCAGACCATTTTATTCCTCTGTTGTGCCTTTCTTTGCTCCCTTTTCTCCCTTTCCAATTGTTTATGTCACTCTCTTTCATCCCTTTCTTTCTCTCTTTCAAGCCTTTCCCGCCTTAAATTTTCTGTTGCAACAATCCTTACTTCCTTCTTCTCCTTTTCCAAAGCCTTCTTCTTCTCTTTTAATTCCTACATATCCTTTTTCTTATGCTTCGCCTCAACCAGTAGGGTGATGTAGTGCTATTATGTTAGTAGTTTTGAGCTCCTGCTTAATCTAAGATGATCAGCAGTGGGATTAGATAATTGAGTTGCAACTTTTTGCACTGGCAACTTAAGGAACTGGCCAAGTAGTGGCTTATGTGGGGGGAGTTCCTCATCAGCATTTTCTTGCTCAACTATATCTGCATTTTGTACATTCTCATCTCCAACACCCCCAACATCCACATAATAATGGATAGCTACTTTGTTAAGGATTGCTGGCATCAAAGGCAGGTTAAGGCTTTCAACGTTGGTGGGGGTGGCAATGTGTCTGTTCATATTTTTCATGGCCTTTGCCAACCACTCGGGTTGTTCTGGATAGCTTGGAAATGTCAACTCCTTGTTGTTGTTTACCACTGCTTCGCCTCATCCATGTACACTCAAATCAACAATGTTGTAATGAATATTCCCTTGGCCATCTAATTATGTTTCTGTCCTTCCAACAGCTTTTATATTCTCCCCAACAGGTTCAGTTCGATACTGAGTTTCACTTACATGTTCATCGTCGTCGCCCAGTGGTTGGCAATGACCTTTAGAGAGTGATATGATGTTCTCTACAACATCTGCATCCTCTTGCCCTTGAACATCAAAAGCCTGACTGCATCCCGTGTCATGTTGAAGAGCATCAGAATTGAAAGGCCATATTCCTGTCCACCTAAAACCAACCCTGATATTTGATGTTGTGAGCGCTGTTAACACCCAAAAAGTGCTCACCATCTCACCTCCCTCATTACATGACTCATTTGTCCATATTTCCTACCATATTTGCCTCCAAAACCTTAAAAAAATATTAAAAAGCCACCAAAAGGCCAAAAAACCCCTTTTTTCCCCCAAAATAATTTAAATTTCCTCCAAAAATAGAAAAAACCCTCTAAAAGGGCCCTAAATTCCCAAAAAATCAAATAAAAGGGAATAAAAAATATAAAAAAGAGGAAAAAGAGGGAAAAAGAAGCAAAACCCCTATACAATTGACCTAAACCATATGGTGCCCAAAACCATGGGTCAACACTCCACCACTAAATAACCTATAAATAGGTGATGGAGGCTCTCCATCCATATCCACAATCTTCCCTATCCTCACTCTGCCAAAATCACTCTCGAAACCCTAGCTTACCATTTGAGCTAGTTTTTCCAATTTGAGTGCCCCTTCTGGCCCATTATTCAAACACCTTGGAGAAGGAGAAGGAACCCATTGGAGAACGGAAGAATCCCTCCTGGACTACTACAAGAGCTCCACCAACCTCAACACTTGAGGTAAATTTAATACAAAAGAAAATCTTTATCATATTGTCATGTCTTTTTATTTCTGTTAATGCTCATGCTAGGTTAAATTTCATACTATTTTACTGCTTTAATTTACTGTTTATTGAACTGCTACTAAGGAGGCCCTTCTCCTTAGTAGGTTCTCATTTGCACAAGCTAGGGTGAAAACCCTAGCTACAAGCGCCCTAATAAAAGCTTTTCTTGCAAGTTTTGCTAATTCGAACCTCTTCACTTCTACCCCCAGGTTCTTTTCCATCCAGGCCGCTCTCTCAGACCTGAAGTAACTCTTGAAAGGCCCAAACACACTCACATCTAGAGGTTGCATCCTGTGGGTGGTATGTGAAGGCAGTGTCAACAAATCAATGCCTAGCCTATTTACCTCCTCAATGGTTTGCATAACTAGGTGGCATCCATGGACATAAAAAATCAACAGTTGTCTGTTTTCAGGTTAAACACCGCACGACACAGAGGCAACAAAGTGGCAAACCCAGCTCAAGAACAGTTCCTTTGTCATCCATGCATGCTCCTAGTTCATAGTATTAATGTAATTTTTGAGTTGATTATTTCCCTTGAACAGATAAAAACCATGGGGGTGTGAATCCATGCATGCTCATGGTTCATAGTATTAATGTAATTTTCGAGTTTATTATTTCCCTTGAACAGATAAAAACCTGGAATTAATGCTTCAACTGCGTTTACACAACAAAGAATAGTTATCCACTCCCTTCTTTTTGGCATAATTTTGGGCACATTCCTGCTCCCTCTCTTGGCAATTACCCACATGCCACAATTCCTCCCTTCCTATAATCCAGTTTCATCACAGTTCCATATATGGTCTGGTTTGTATGAGTGTTTCTCATATGCATTAGAGAGTGTCTGATAGAACTTGGACACAATAGTAGGGCGTAGATGCAAAGCTATATCCCTATCAATCCCCTTTGTTGTTCATAACACAAGTTCTGGATGCCTTTGTTTAAATCCTCTCCACCATTATTTCCTTGGAAATCCATCTTTGAAGGGGTTTGGACTCCCTTGACAGATTTGGGCAACAGTGGATTTAAGTTGAACCAACTCCAGACCATGGCCTAGTTGAGCCATCTCTTGACACCAAACTACAACGTCTTCTTCCTCTTCTACACTCAACACTGTAAGAGGTCCTTTTCGCTTTGTATGGGTTAGGCCATTTATCCATTAGTGGATTGATGTGGGTGGAATCCCATATTTTTTGGTAGCTGCTCTAATAGAAAAACCATTGAACTCTATATCATCTATTGAAGCCTTCATGTCTTCTTGTGGCCATCCTATGATGGTACTAATCTTCTTACTGGCAGTTGCACCTTGAACTGTGGTTGATGGTGGAATAACACCACCACACTCTGCCTCATTTTCCTCTTCAACATTTATGTGTGCATTGTTATTATCAACATCATGTGCTATGTCCTCATCAGACGAGGTGCATCATAGTTGGGCACCCCTAGTGAGTCTCCTACTTGTCCTCCTTGTATGATTAGTGTTGACTCTTGGCATGACTGTAATCACCCAAATAATTAGAACAAACAGGGCCTCACTGAAACTACACAAGAATTGTTAAGACTAGCTGTGTATCTACACAAGGATCTGAAATATTAAATTAGTTGTGTTATCTTTAATTGTTAAAACTACACAAGGATCTAGAATATTAAACTAGTTGTGCTATCTTTAATTGTTAAAACTACACAAGGATCTAGAATATTAAACTAGTTGTGTTAACTTTAATTGTTAAAACTACACAAGGATCTCGTAATGTGATTTACATGTTCAATGCAGTTTGGAAAAACATGATTCTAGCATTTAGTGTATATAGATATAGATATAGATATAGATATACTTGTTATGCATTTATTCATAGACTACTATTTCACAGTATTTCATTTGTGTCGCTTGATTGAACTACTTTATGAACAGAGGAATGGAAATATGGAAAGGTCTTAGGTTCTAGCATAAAATTAGATATAGTCTTATTGTTGCTGCAACATCCCCCCAAAATTTTGTAAATATTGGGGCCCCTCCTATTTTTGAAGAAGTCCTTAGGTTTTTGGAGGCTTGTTTGTTCAACTCTGCAAGTTTTCTTCTTTCTCTTGTTCCAATTTATTTATTTATTTTGCTAAGGCAAAATTTATCTTTTCAGCTTTGGTCACAGTTTTAAATGATAAACTTTACGATAGTTCCGCAAATTTTAACCTTATTTTGGCCGACTATGGCACATTATTTAGCCTTAACTTTGCCGATCCAAAGCAATCTTTTTTATCTTTCCTCCCAAGTTCATCACAATTTTTAACTCTAATTTCCCTCCTTTGCGCAGCTTTTAACATTAACTTGGCCGCTTTTGTGCCAAATTCCAAACCTTAACTCCGCGCTAATTGTCGCATATTTTAGAGCTAAAATGCCTGCCCGTTACGCAAATTTTGGCCTTAAAATTGGTGCCTTTTTGTGTGCCTTGCCCTCTTCGTCGCACCTTTTGGTCACAGGTCTTATGGATAAAGTTGTCGTCTGTTGTGTTGTTTTTAACCTTAAAATAGCGGACCCTCGCTTCGATCTTCGGGTGCAGTTGTTGAGCGGAGGAGTAAGCCCTAAAGTCGCCGCCTGTTGCGCATGAGTTATCATTTTGATCGTCACCGCAGCGCAGCCCATATTTTGGGTAAGCACGAAAGTTAAGTTGGTGAAGTTTTTATTGCCACCCCGTGTTGATTGATTACCTTTTCCGTTGAGCCCCGTTCCCATTAAAACCTCCATTAAGCCACCTCGTGGGGATTAAATTCTCACACTATATATATGCATAGAACTGGGTTTCGTTCATTCCACTGTTGCCGAGGAGAGGAAGCAGTCGCCATTCGCCATTGGGAGCTTTCAAACTGTCACTCACCTGGGTACGCGCGTCAACCACCGAGAGCCATTCCAAGACTGACAGGTAGGTGCTTTTGCCTCCCCTTTATTTTTATCCGAAAGGAAAATCCGTCTGAAGCTTGTTTTTCCCCTTTTAAATCTTTTCTTGGTGGTCCTCGTCTAGCACTCATATTTCCCATTGTTTTCGTGTGATGTAAGAGAACTCCTTTGCCTAATGGGTAGACCTCCCTTAAGGCCGATAGAGCACAAAGTTTTCTCTATATTCTCCCGTCGAATCATGACCCATAAAACCGCCTTTTGCGCATATACAATTTAGCCTTTCGACCATTGTTTTCTCAGTATTATAGAAAAGTTTTCTTCCTAGCATTTGTTTTATTGATAAAAGATGAGCCTATGAAAAATCATTATCACGGATTGCTTTAAATCCACTGATAGCACTACTAGCTTTGTAGCACACATTCTACTCTAGAGCGCACGTGGGATGATTTGTTAATGCCGGGGAATACCATATTGCACTCACCAGTGTGATAATAACTCATGCTCTCGATGATAAAGCCCCTACATTAAAGCCACAAAAGATTTGGGAATTCTCCTTATCCCACAATAATAGCACCTTGCGTAATTATGTATTTTTCAAAAGAGCTAATGCCGGTGAAATAATTGTTTTATTATAAAATATGGTCAAATACTGGATAGCAGCATTCGGTTCTGTGTCAATTGCATTTTTAGTCATTGCATGGATGTTTTGTTTAAATTCTCTGCCTCGTCGCCATTGTCTTTGAAATAATATTTTAATTTGAAAGCCAACACTATTGCATGCTGAAATTCTGCTTAACACTATAAATCTTAAGATGTGATTTATTTGCTGGTAATGGTTGCTCGAGAATTCGTCAACTTCTCATTTGTGCTACCCTCACCATTGCAGGTTTGACATGCATAGGAGGTCTACCAGGCAGAAGTCTAAGCTTGCAAAATCAGATTCAGACATGGAAATTTTGTTAGACACATCGCTCGAAACCATGTTTAGCGATGCACAAGCTGTCACCGGGGTAGCCCCAGGAAGCTCTACCCCAGAATTTCAATGGGGTGACTTATACAGGTTTATCAGAGATCAGAAGTACCCTGAAGCATACCTAGAAGAAACCATGGTTTACTTGAACATCAAGAAATCCGGCCTTCACAAGGCACCGACTCGTCCTGATCTATTCCCATGCTCAGAGGTCATCGGATGGATAATTCCTCATGTTAAGACTGATACAAGGTTTATTAATGAAAAGACCGGGATGAATGTGGCATCTTTCGCACCTGAACACATCATGGCTACTTACAAGTTTCCCTAGGCAAGGACTTGGCTGGACAATGAGTGGATAGCCAAGCAAACTATAGACCCTCTGGAGTCTTCCAGAAAGATGATGATAAATGAAAGACAAATCAGGAAAAGGAACACCAATGAATATGAAAGTGCTCTGCTAAGGACTCCTTATAGACTCATTGCCTTAATGCTGAGTCGGATTTTCGGCATGCCGAACGGAAATGTATTCAAGCTTGGCTGGGTGCCAGTAATGGTCCATGTGGCCATGTCCGATACAATATTTAATTGGGTCGACATAATTTTAGACAGTATGGTCTCGCACTTAACCGCTGCCCAAGGAGGACTGACCCAGAAGAAAGCTGATTTCTTAATGTCTTCTTATTTAATGGATTGATTGTTAAGCAAACACCCCTTCTAGGATTTGGATTGCATGTGGAGTAGAAAAGAGTCTCCTCTCTTTGTAGCCTACCAGCCCACATGGGCAAGCAAATACATGAATTACTACAAGCAGATTTGTGAGAAACTCATCATGCCCCTGTATCAACTCATTTTTATAGAGGAGCTGAACTGCCTGTCCGAAATTGCCATGCCCATCATAGAGGAGTTCGGGGATTATTACTTCTCCATCAAGGGCACCTATATCCGAATTAGTGGAGGATCTCAACCTCCCTTTTTGTTTCCCTGATATGTCACAAATTTTGTAGTACACAAAGAGGCTCTAAGACAACTCTTCGGCATTGGTGGTGCTAGCAAGATCCTCACAGAGAGGAGGAAAGGTATGTATCCACCGATGCCTTTCACCATCGGTGCATATAGTCTCCCTAAGGAAAAAGATGGTGAAAAATTTGCTCAGGGCTTAGAATTTTTTCATTTCGGCACAAATCCCTTTAGGAGACATGATCCTAGTGGCAGGGTTGCTAAGCATTATGTTTATGTCAAAACTTCTTATGAGTACACACATCTTTGGGACAAAGAAGAAGAATTTTTCCGGAGTGCCAGGAACTTAACTCAATTGGGGAAATGTTACCACCATAAAAGCGGAGCAAGCTACATCCCTAAACCTATTGGTTTGATCCATAAGGAGCAAGAGACAGCAGCATCTCAATCAGAAGAATCAAAGAGGAAAGAAAAGGAAGAAGACGAGATACTCCTGAAGGAGCAAAGTCAAGTAGCAGCAAGAGGCAAAAGCTGCTAGAGTTCAGCAGGAGCAAGAAGAAAAATCTCTAATAGAAGAAGAAGAGAGAATCCTGCAAGAACAAGCTACCAAATTGCAGCAGGAGGAAGTTGAGAGAACCAAACAAGAAGAGCCCGAAAGGTTACAAGTAGAGCGAGAAGTAGCAGAGCTGGCAGAGAGGCAAGAAAAAGAAGAAGCTGAGAAAGCCGTGGAACAAGACATGTCCATCCCACGAGACATGGACTTGGATCTGACAACATTAAACCAATCAGGGATAACTAATGAAGGGGTTGTCACCACCGAGGAGTTAGCACTTACCCCATACAACCCCAGAAAGCAGCGCCAAGTGGCCAACCTAGATTCCGTTTATTTTCATAAAAGGAAGAAGGTTATTGTTGACAGATAAAAGAAGAAAATATAGATTGGAGAGGACCTATACGAAATCAAAGTATCAGAAAACACACTTTTCCAAGGGACTGATATTGATCATGTGTTCACAGCGTCATGCTCTGTGGCTTCGGCCCAAGCAAGCAAAGAGATTGTTGATCATCTGGTTGAAGATGTTAAAAAGTACAGAGAGCTTTGTTTCAAGGTAAAGGTTAACATGAAGAAAGAAATGTTAGCAGGGAATGAATTAAAGTTGAAATACAAAGAGCTTCAGGAGGAGAAGGAAGAAACAACTTTGAAAATCCAGCAGCTCGAGAACGAAAAGAATACACTAGAAATGCAGCTGGCAATCTCAGAAGGTGAGCAAAGAGGCTTAAAAGCTCGCGTAATAGAATTGGAAAATAATGAAGCCAACAACGTTCATCAAATTGGATTTTTCAAGCCTCAGTTTGAAAGGATAACGCGAGAAAAGGTAGAGCTGTTAGAACAGATCAAGGAAGCAAATACAAAGAAACAGGATCTGGCTACATTCTACAAACAAGCCTACGACGTACAAGAAAAAACTCAACAATCGCTAGTACTGATATCAGAAGAGGTCTGCAGGATGAAAGAAATGATAACAAGGATGACATCCATTGAGGTTGAGGTGCTTAAAATGAAGAGAAAGTATGCGCATCACGTGGCAGAAATAAAGGAACAATTTGAATGGAGGAAAGGGAGATTTGGATTCCCCTCAAACCTGCGTGCTAAAACCATTGAGGAATTGGACATGGATATAGGAGTCCTCGATTTTTGTAGGGATTGTGGTAACAAGTTAAGTCTTGAAATCTAAAAGACCGTAAAAAAAATGCCACATTGTCTACTCCAAAATCCAAGAAACTCATGATAAGTGTCACATGGCTTTACCTCCGACCATTTATGAGTTTCCTGAGAGAGAACGGTGTCTGGAAGAATTGCAAGGTAACTTGAATGCAGAATTAGACTATCTGAAGAAGATAGAGGCAATAACCTCAGAGTACCTCCACCAATTCATTGGGAAGACCGTTGTCCACTCCTATTTATTGGAAGAGATTGCTCAGGAGGCTGTAGCATGGGAAACAAGTGTCAAATCAGATTTATGCAAACACGAAATAGCACTGAAAGTGACAATCTCTATGCGGGGGAAGACCATCCTAATAGAAATTGGTCAGTGGGCCAATTATATCCAAGGGTTGGACAAACCAGCCAAAGCAGGTGGACCTGCTGAAGAGAACAAATCAGCAGAGGTAGAGAAATCAGATGAAGTAGCGGGACCCTCTGAAGCCTAATTTACTTTATTGTAATTTTTAGAAAAGACAGCTGGATTTTTGTTTATTGTATAAATATGTTGTAAAAAACAGCTGGAAATATCTTTTGTCTCTTTAGGCACTATAGGACAAACTTTTGTGTCTCCCTAGAGTTAGGTTTTGAGAAGAGATAAGTTTTGTAAAATCTATAAATATAGGAATAGAAGAAATGTAAATGACTTTTGGCAGGTGGAAGGACAGACTTATGCTGTACGTGAACTATTTTACTGCATCAATAAAAAAAGTTCATTTTTGCCTAATGGAATCCTGCATGGAGTCTTGTTATGGGAATGTTTGAATGACTGGACAAATTACTTCTGCATTATTCACACATTGGATGTGAGATCGTTCTTAACTATCTGAATTACTTTTTTGCTTTGAATGCTTTCACTCTCTCATGCAAAATTTCTGTGTAAAATGGGTAATAGAATGTTTATCTCTATCAAGGCTATCTTTGATAATATTTCATTTTCTGTTGTAAATGCTTCTATTCAATTTAACAACTATCTATGAAGTTCTTGGTTGCATTTCCATTTTATTACTCATCCTTTAAATTTTCTCCTTACGGGGTTAGATTAAATTTGCTTAAAACAGTTTTAGATTAGATTTGTTTACAGCTTGCATTTAGATTACAGCACTTGCATCTCATCTTTAAAGTAAAATACATAGACGGTGGATCGGGCCGCAACTGGTGCAAAAAAAAGCAAATATTTAAATCTTACACGGTAGCCAGGACGTTAACCGGACGGATTCCCCATACCAAATGGTGAGCAATCTAATTGGGCTTGCTTACCGAGGAAAATCCCTTGTTGATTGATGCTACAATTTTCAGGGCATCAACAGTTATTGGTGCTAGAAGGAGGGCCACCAGTGCATGGCTGGCAGAGGAGATCCTTTCGTTAGAAGAAATGCCACTGAAGACCCATTTGAAACAGCTATCCCAGATTATCCATATCTGGAATTAACAAATCAAGAAGATCACAATTCTGAGATTGAACAGCAACAAACATTGTATGTTGTTCCTTTTGATGAAGTAACGAATTTAAAAAGACATACCCATGCTTATGTTAGGAAGCTTGGTGGTTTAAACGTAATTCCTTTACTCCCTATAAGAAGAGCCCCTAGAAGGGAAACACAGTATACAAGTGATTCGATTCTTGTTCAAAACTTAGAATATCTGGTGGATCTATCTTTGGAAGAAATAACAGAACCTCTTGGAGAAATTGGACTTGAAAATCCTCCAAATCTAGAGGAACCACATACTCCACACAATTCTCCACCTCACACTCCACATAACACTCCACCAAATTCCCCACGTGGAGCCATGGCTGTACCGACATGGAGAGAGAGAGGAGCACTGAATATAATTGGGCTGTTCCATGATCTGCCCAGGAATCCAGAAAAGGTTATGCCTAAGTATGATCCTGGGAAAGGCATTTCTATAGAAGATCATCTTAAAAGTTTTTACTTAGCTTTGAGTCTTTTAAACGTGCAGCATGTAGATGTAGTTTGTAGGCTTTTCCCTTACACCTTCGAGCCCAAAGTATCTTCCTGGTACTTTAGTTTCCAGGCTAGTTCGATATCTAATTAGAAAGACTTCAAGAAATGTTTCTTGAAAAAGTATGGAAATTAGAAAACAGTCGCTATGCTCATGAAAGAATTGCTGTCCATGAGAATGGAAAAGAAAGAAAAGGTTCAAGAGTTTAATCAAAGATTCACTATATTATTGAACAATTTTAATGATGCAACAAGTCCTGTTGAGGAATCTTTAGTTGAATATTATACAACGGCTCTTGATCCTCCCATAGCAATGTTCGTTAAAATAACAAAGAAAACTACCTTGATAGAAAACTTCGAAGAAGCAAAGAAGGTAGAAGAAGACGCTAATAGCATTGCTAAGCATTCTCTCAATCTGGAAACAAAACCAACAATTGTTAAGAAACCTCTTCTGTTAACTAGAAATAAAGAGGAACCGTCAACAGATATGGAAAATATGGTCAAAATGATGCAAAAGCTTTCTAATAAGATTATCGATCTAGAGAAAGATAAGACAGCTAGCACTTCTAAGCAACCATTCAAACCTTTCTATAAGAAAAGAGAAGAAAATGGACAGCCGCTTCTGCCTGTAAATAATTCTGCTGTGCTAAATTTAAATGAAGTAGGCATGGACCATTTATGTACCTTCCATCAAGAACAACACTCAAAAAAAAATTTGTCCACAGTGGATAAACTCGATGAGCCTAGTGATGAATCAAATGTTAGATGCACAGATAACTGATCAGAAAGATCCTCAGGAAGAGCCCGCTCCTGACACAACAATGGTCTTATGGGATTGGGAACCTGCACAAGAACCTTCTCTCGAAGTTATAACTGATGAATTTTAGACTGCAGCAATTAATGTCACTACTAGGAGTAAAGGCCCCGTGCTTGATCAAACTATTGAGGAACCTAAAGCCAAGGTTACGGTTGTGGCCACAATAGATCCCATTCTTCAGCTAAGCATGGGAGCCCCATTTTTTAACATAAACACAAAGGTATTTGGGTAGGTGTTCTCGTAAACATGAGGTTTTGAACTTTGTTTCTGTGATCTTATACCTGTACCTTTGTTCTGCTTGATTGCCATTTTTTCCTTCATAAATCTCTAAGTGTTTTTGGTTTGCTGGAAGCCTTAATTTTTAAGTATTTTGTCATTTACTCCTTCCAACCCAAAACTCGACTTTCCGACCACCCGAAACCTGCAAGCCGACAGGCACGGGTTGCGGGAATTCATTTCGGGTCTTTTGATTTTGTTCAACCCACAACCCAAAAGGTGTGGGTTGCAGTAATCCTTGCTAATAATTTTCAGGAATTTTTCATCCCGAAACCCGCAACCGCGGCTTTCGTATTTAGGGAATGTGTTTTACCTTTTAGTCATGTTGTGTGTTCTTGAAGCCCGCAATCCGAAATGTTGGGTTGCGGGATGCGAAAAAATATTTTCCATTTCTTGATGATTGTTTCCATTTACGAAACCCGCTACCCACAAGTTTCAGGTTGTGGTTTTCGAAAACCCATTTATACGTTTTTTTTTCAATTTGCAATTCCAAAACCAGAAACCCACAAGTTTCGGGTTGCGTCTTTTGGGAATCATGAATAAGCTTGTAAATAAGTACCTATGACTGAACTTGCATCCCCAATCGGCTAATCTCAGTCGTTCATTCCTTTGAATCTCACGGTCAAGACTTAATCTGACGAATCGATAAATAAGGGTTTTTCCTATTTTTCTTTTTGCTATTTTCACTGCTAGAAATTACTCTGTCACGCCGATTTTTACTCCGAATTTCGTACCAGGGGTCGTTTTTACCAGTTTTCAGTTATTCCCAGGTTGGTTTGATGTCATTGTTGCATTTTCAATTGATAATTCCGTTGTTTTGTTTTTAGTTTTGATTTTCTTTCTTTTATTTATCAGAATTTCCAAGCTCCACCACCATGTCGAAAAACACCCAGTCTAAGACAAGTCACAAAGATTCCCTGACCAAGGACCCCAATTTTGGTATTTTCTCAGACACTAGTGAAAGGGTTACGGAGACCTATCAGATGGACTAGTCCAAAATATATTCCATATTTGACAATGACGACCTTTCCCACATTGAAAGTGATCGACCTGCATATGAGAAGATTAGGGCTTCTCAGGTACATGCTATCGTTGCTCGCCCCGCCATTTTACCTTACACCGATGCCATCAAATGGATAATTGAGAACGCAAACCCCACAGACCGGTGATTCAACGATAGCTTGGGGGCTAAATTGACTCATTTCCACCCTCAGGTTTTTGTTCGATCTTTTGCTCTCAAACCACATGTGCGAACCCTTAGTCCCGAGTTCATACAATATTCAAAAATTCGGTATAACTTCAATGAGATGTTAAAATCATGGATGGTCAAGCCTAACGCCTTTGTGCCTAAAGCCGACAATTTTTACCCTATTGCCTGGTTCAGGGAACCCTTTTCCTTGCTAGTAGCCATGCTTTGCAGGCTCTTTAGCCTTCCTAATTGTTCTGTCTTCAAAGCTGAATGGGCTCCCATAGCACACCATGTGTTAAATACTGGTGAGTCTTTCCCATGGGCTTCTATCCTGTCATTTGAATTGAAGAATGCCATCCAAGAGTATCAAAAGGCACCTGCCCTGAAAAAACCACATTTCTACCTCTCGGCATATGTAATTGATGTCTTCTTCTAAGTGCTCCAATACCCAAAATTAGGTTGGAATTGGACCCCCTCATACCCACCATTATCTATCACTCAGCATTATGGGATGGGAATTATATCCCTTTACTTTATGATATCTGTGATCATTTCATGGGCACCGTTTACTTCAAGATTTTCAGGCAAGGAGCACCTGCATTTTCAGCTGATGTCAAGGCTTTCATCAATACCATCGGTGATTGGTATGTTTGTGAATATTTCTCATATATTAGAGTTTGGGGAAGTGACACAGTCCATCTTCTACCCAGGATAGTCCCTGATAGGATGGTTATACAAGAAGTTTCTTTTCAGACTGTAATAGATGGTATGTATAAGAAGCTTACATGAGGTCCTGGGAAGAGAGGATGGCCTAAGTTTTCTTTGAACCTTGGGCCACTTGTTATCCCAACCCCAAATTGGGCTACAGTGCTCGGTGATTAGTTGGATGCTTTAAAGTTGGGTCTTGCTCCCAAAAGGAAGCATGATACCAAGAAACTTCTTGATGCACATCTCAAACAGATTCATGTCAAGATAGACTATGTCCATGAGGCAATACTAGATGACTCTATTTACCAAGGAATCAACACCTTTTCTGAAGTACTTGCTAAAGCCAAGAATGCTGAAGACCAGCATAACATTTTGAAATATCAGAAAGACCTTAAAGATAGGACCCTAAGCTACAGAACTATGCAGCTAAATCTAGTGGAGTAGGTAAGAAAAGAAAGAGAAGAAAAGGAGGCTCAAAAACATAAAGATCCTCTAATGCTTACTTATACAGATGGAGAGAAAGGTAAAGCTCCCATGGAGCCTCCTCGTTAGATAAAGATAGCTGAAGAGGTCAAGGTTCTTCTATAGACAGCTCATCAGTTTAAATAAGGGTTGGCACAAATGACCTAAGTTTTGGGCACTCGGGCAGTTGAACTTCCTAAGCTCACTGTGGATATCCAAGTGTCTGCTGTAGCTGCCCCGGAAGAAGATGATCTCATGATACTCGAGGCCAGCCTAACTAAGAGGCAGAAGATCCTTGCCTCTACAACACAAATTCCCCCTGAGGACATTAATGATTGTGACCCTGAGGTGAAACCTCATCCTCCAATATCAGTAACAGAAGAGGTGACTGAAGAGTCACAGACAGTTGATGATTTGCTGAACACCATTGAGATGGACCATTCGTTTCTTGATCAACAGGAGTCAGAGGTTACAACAACTCTTGATATCACAACCAGAGCACTTTCACTACCAGCTATTCAAGAACTCTCTGCTTTGTCTCTAGGAATGACATTTCCATTTTCTTTATCACAGTTATTTCATACTCTCACCACTACCACTATCCCATTCCCATCCAACCCAATCTCTTTCACCGTTCCATCAACTATCATTGCAGAGGTTCATTCTTTGACTACCCCTCTACAATCACTCACATCCACTTCATTATCCATCACTACTGATGAATCGTCCCTACTTTCCCCTTCACCATCACTAGCCAATGTTGATAATCAGGTTTCCTTTTTTGAATCCTTTGTCTCAGTTCCTTCTCCAACTCAGGTTTTATCAGTCACCCAAGCCATCTCTACACCTTTGACTACCCCTTAAGGCAAGGATTTTAGGTTTCTGTGGTTTGCAATGTTGGAATGGGTTTTCGGATAATCCACGGTTCGCATTTTTGTTGTCGATATTTCAAATCCCAAGCTGGATTCATCATCAAGACAAAATATGGTGTAGAAAGGTTGCTAACCAACGTATAAGTAGTTAGGGGTGCCTGATCATATCCCCTTCTCCCTTCATCTTCCAATTCTTCAAAAAAGATCTTCCAAAATTGATGCTAATTTCAATAATTTCTTTCAATAAATTCTTTCAAAAAATTCAGTCAAATTTGATGCTCATTACTAAAATTATTCATTCACATTTGTAATAATATTATTAATCTTCAAAAAGCATGAAACCCTAATTAATTAAATAATTCTAGAAAGATATGACTATTCAACATAAGTGTTACAATAATACTCCAAAAATGATCCTTATTTAATTATTTCAATAAATAAATCAAATTAAAGGAACAAATTATTCAAAAAGATAATCAAAGTTTTGCAAAATAATTATTAATAATCATTATGAACTAAAGATAATTATTAATAAGAGCCTTACTAATAATAAGTTATTAATACTTGTTACTCAAAAGATTTACTAATAGGATTATCAATAAGTATTAATAACATTATTTATATATATAAAGGGCTCATTATATATAGGTCTCATTAAAAATTATTATTTATAAATCTAGGTTTCAAAAGGTCTCATTAATAATTATTATCTATAAATATAGGTCTCAAAGGTCTCATTAATAATTATTGATAATTAATCATAATGAATCATTATTAGTAACAAGAAAATCCAGGAATAAACTAGACGAGTCGGAGGCTAGGTTAGTGATACTGACCAAAGATTGTGATTGTGACAGAAACTTACCTGGTTTTATCCATTACCTTCCTTGTTGATCATAGGTAGCCATCTCTTGCTTATTTCAAGTCCCCCGTCTCTATCTAGGTTGTTCGGGTGCTTCATGATCTCAACAGTAAGCATCACTTCTGCCTCCACAACGTTGGTGACTGAGTATGCAGATGATGATATAGTCCCTCTTGGGAGCTAATTTTATAGCCAGGATGACAAAGCAATAATGAAAAGAACCAGGAAGAGAGGTAAAGATAAACATGGTTTAGCTGCACCTATCCCAGACCAGGTTATATGTGCTCAGCGAACAAATAATCCTCGAATTGAAGCAATTGAAACAGCTGCAGCCTTAGGGGCCTTTGCAAGTGCAAATTTGGATTCAATCCATGTTGTGGATAGGGAAGTCGACCTGAAGGAAGAAGAGATCAAGAGGCTTGTGGGGGAACTAGCCCAGACCAAAGAGCAACATGCAGCTGATATTGCTGATCTCGGGAAGACATGGGCAAACAGGTTAGAGGACTTGGAGCAGAAGAATTCTACTCTCCAGACTGAGTTGTGCATGGCACAAGCTCAGAATGCTTCGAATGTTGAAAGAATAGTTATTCTGGAAAAGCAAGCTAAGGATGCAACTGCAAGTGCAGCCTCCTCCAATTTTTCTAACTTTACATCCCTTGAGTTGAAGAATTTGGCTCTCCAAGTTAATCAGGAACATCACAAGTTGCTTGAGAAGTTGTACACTGCCCTAGATGAAATCAGGGAAACTTATATCAGTTTCTCTAAGATGTATTCTACCCTTGAACAACAGAAAGACAAGAGACTCCAAGCATCCAAGGAAGAGGAGAATGTTTATGAATGGCAAGGATACATAAAGGACAGACCAGAGGATATACCAGTTCTTAGCAACTTCCAGTTTAAGAAAATTAAAGCCTCATTGAACACTTGGCTCGATTTAAATGAGACAAATGAGGAGATCATCAAAAGATCAAAGGATATATGCACTAGGAATTGGTATGCAGTAGACAACATCATGGACGTTTTGCAGCTCCCGCTTATGGATCCTATTCTGGAGGCCTACCCACCTAAATGCCAACTTGAAGAGATTGAACGCAGATGTGAAGAAGTTGACCAGAAGATCTGAGCCCTTGAAGAATTCAACATTGATGATGTGGATATGCTGATTAGGAAACCAGTCATTATGGAAGGAAAGATCCATATCTACCTTCGTACTTGGCATAAGTTAGCAAAGCATGAAATGGAAAATAACACATGTAATGCTCATTTGGGATTAGAATCTATTAATTATCCAAATATAGATGAGCTGTTAGAAATATGGGATAAGTGGTGGGATTTTCTAGATCAATAGCCTGATCCGAACTTTGTAATCCCTACCTTTTGGGAATTTTCCTTTTATACTCTGTTGTAATTTTTACTTAAGGGGGGATGCCTCTCGAGGTTAAGGGTTGATAATTTTTTGGGTCAGAAATCAGCATGAGACGACTTGGAGATACTCTGTCTTAGCAGAGCTTTGTAATTTTGTTTACAGACTTCATTAATACAGTAAAGTAATCCCTTTGAATCATCTCTTGTTTATTGTTCAAATTTCTTTGACATTGTCTGATTTCTTACTTCAAATTGTCATCTACGGTGTGTGATCTTTTGCAAGCATTAATTTACATAAGGATCGGTTATACTGATTTCTCTTTATGGCTGATCTATGTATGAAAATGTTTTATTGAATTTCTATCAATTGAGATGTTTTCTTTATCGATTTTTGAAAATGATCAACATTCGATTTAATCATTGTTAATTTTTCAATTAACAAGGTGATTACAGGTTAATCTTGAATAGGTTTACATACTTAAATTATTGTCACTTAATTTTTATTAATTGATTATGATCTAAGTGAATAAGTAAATGCATCTTTTACATTTATGTTGAAGTTGGAAAACATACTTATTCCTCTCGCATCAAGATTGATCTGCACAACAACAAGCTTTTCCTTAGATTAGATCTAACCTAGAGTAGATCCTTTTGTTTTAAATAGGTTAAGTTTGAACGTAATAAGTTCCATACTTTCATTTCCTTAAGTGGAGAACCGATCTATTGATCGAAAAACCAACTCATAGAGTTCCAGCGGAGGCCGAATATCCATGGGACATTTCCATACCAAACAGGCTAGGGATAGAACTTCCCTTGCATAGGGTCTTTCGAAGCCTTTCAGTCTAGGTTTTCACCCTTTGTTGGTGTTAAGTTTTTAGCATTAATTCAATATACTCTAGGATCTTTACTGAGAGAAATCCTTATGGAAGATACCCCTAATTTTGAGTCTATTGAAGGAAACCTCCCATGTAAAAAGAAGTGGAAATTAAAGTCTATCAAGAAGAACCACTCATCTCTCGTCACGATTTATTTGGTATTTCATCTCCACAACATCGAAAATTCAGGGTTACATTAAGCATCGCAAAGTCGTAGTCTCGGTTGACATAGGAAGCACCCACAAATTTATTCACCGATGATTAGTTGAGAAACTCCATTGTTGTGTCCACCTGATTCCCAACTTTCAAATTATGATATTTAATGGCAGGGTGATGAAATGTCAGTGGGATTTTGAAAATATAAAACTTCAATTGGGTGATTATCATCTCAAAACTCATATGTTGGCGATAGATATGGGTGGTTGTGATATAGTTTTGGGAACATAATGGCTATGCATGTTGGGGCCAGTTACTATGGACTTAAAGGAATTATACTTGATCTTTACTTAGGATTCTCATAATCACGCCCTTAAGGGGCTTGAGGCAAGCTCCTCTAAGATCATAAGTTCTCATTGGATGGAAAAATTATTGATGAAAGGTCACTTTGAAACTATTGCTCGCTTCCATTCCATCTAGGCTCTGGATAGTACCACACTCAAAATCCATCCTGACTTGTAGAGGGTTTTGGAAAAACATCAATAGCTCTTTGAGACAACAAAGGGATTACCCTCATCTAGAGGAGAGCATGCACGGGGGGTTCACTCAGTGAACTTGTTACATAGCATGATCGTTCGCATGATATTAAACAATATCCCTAATTTCAATAAATATTGGAAAATTCCTCCTAAATTTTTATTGTTGAACCCCCCTCCCAATATGCATTTCCAATTAATAAAACTCCTAGTTTCACCAAATATTGTATGTATCCATTTTTATGAACCCATTTTTAATACCCCCTTTATATCATATTATGAAGTTGTAACAAATAGGAGCCCTAACACATAGAAGTATAAGCAAACATTTTGCTAATAAAATAACAGTATAATGCTAATAATGATACCACCATAATTGCAGGGGTGATTGATCAATTTGTAGCTTTAGATAGTGGAAGACCCAACGAAATAGTACTGGTGAAGGAAAAATGCATAAAAGGAAACCCGGTCAAGATATCAACATAACAAAGAATTTAAAAGGATGATAGTCCAATTGTTAGTGCAATGCTCAGGAAATATGAGAATTGCAAAGGTTTCACACCACAGCTTGCCAATCTACCAATTTTATATCATGTAAATATAAGTATAGCCATAGAGAGCTCATGTTTTCTATAAGCTTAATAAATTAAACTCTATAAAATTGAAAAATTGAAACCCTTTCGTGGATGGACTCCCATACCTTCCTATCAAAACAAACATCATTGATGTTTGAACCCAAATAAACATAGAAAAATTTATCTTACTTTCCAATAACACCATATTATCATGTACATATCCTAGATTTGGGTCATTCACAAGATGCAATGAATTTCCTCCACTTTAACAACATTTAGTTACCTTTTCTTGGGTTATATCTATTTTTTTATCTTTACAGGAGAGGGGAAAATATCCATTGTTAGGTTTCAAGCATGCAATAGTTATAAAGATACATAGATGGTGAAACTTATACGATACCATTTCATGGTAACGATAACACATAGGGTATGTAAATAAGGGTTTAGATTTTCACCTATGTTCATGTCAATTCCAACACAATACTAAGATGATTCCTTGAATATAAGAATTGAAATTACAATTATGAATGTGCCAAATATAACTCAATCTAACAACCATTCCTAACTGGCAATGTGAAAATGTTAAAGAAGAATACAAAAGTTGAAAGAAATATTTAGTCAAGAAAGATTGATCTAACTTTTCTTGGTTCCAATGAGCCAAGAAATATTGATCTCACTTTTCTTGGCTGTCATGGATAAAGGTTTGATTGAATCTCAATACCAACCTAAACCCCAACCTAAAAAATGAAGAGTTAGATCTTTTTCTCAAATGCCTACAAAAAATACAATACAATTGTTCAACTCCAAAAATCTCAATTACGTACATCTCTTAACTTATAGATGAAAACCAATATAGCATGAATTCAAACCAAGCCTAAATAAGCTATTAAATGAGGATATCTCAAGGCCAGTAATCCAAATAGACTTCCATTGATATTATCATTGGTACACTATTATCAAATTTATGCAAAACTTAGGATCATAAGCAATATCAAATAAAAATGGAGGGTCCTTATGTTTTAGGTGGGTATGAATTGAGCCCATGATTTGGAGGTATGAATCCATCCCATGATTTGGAGGTTATTCCTAAACCCACCCGAATAAAATAACCCCCAATATTTATATCACTATGTCAAATTTAAAACCCCCCCTTGACCCCTTAATATAAGACAATATATTTTTGATATTTTTAAGAGAATTCAAATCCCCAATATGAATGGACGTGATATGATATTGCCTCGCTAGTGAACCCCCCGTGAGAGCATGATCATGGTATTCCCTTGATTTCGGGAAGTCAACCACCAAATGTATGGTCATATAGGCATCCATTTACACAAAAGTATGAAATTGAAAAGATAATTCAGGAGCTGCTAGAGGCAGGAGTCATACGTCATAGCACTAGCCCATATTCATCCCCAGTGATCATGGTTTTAAAGAAAGAAAGTGATTGACACATGTGTCTTGATTTTCGTGCCCTCAATAAGTTAACCATCAAAGATAAATTTCCAATCCCAGTCATTGATGATCTTTTGGATGAGCTCCATGGGGATAATTTTTTCACCAAACTCAACCTTCGTTCAGGATACCAACAAATTAAGATAAAAGAGGTCAACATTCTAAAGAAAAATTTATGGACACATGAAGGCCATTATGAGTTCTTGGTAATACCTTTTGGAGTTTGCAATGCCCCCTCTACTTTTCAAAGCCTCGTGAATAACGTTTTGAGTCCATATCTATTTTTTATTTATGATTAACATATAATGTATTACGTTATTAAACCCTTTGATTGATAGAAGTAATGATGAAAAAAGGGTAGAACTTTTATTTTCACAATTTACAAGATTTATGAACATACATAACTCTAACTCTAAAACCTAACCAATATTATTCCTACATCAATTAGGAATGACCTTGATAGTGGATACCAATAGTGTGATCTCAACATACTCTTATGCAAGCACCCCGAATTATATTTGTCACCCAATTGTGATGGGAAACATATGTTAATCCAATAATTAAGCCCACAACATCTTCATCAGTTAACCAATGGAGACTCTCTCCGTATATCATATCTGGTTTTCCTTTTGACGGAAATACCCACATGGTGAAAAGAGAAGATAAGACAGTTGAAACGTGACTTGATTAATTATTGTTTCCGATCATTTCCCTTTGTCTATGCCACTTTTATTTTTGTTTCTCTGTCTAGAGATCCTAATGTTGTTGGTTATATTCTCTATGATACCCTAGTGTATGGAAGAATTAGATAGAACTAGTTCCTTTGACTCTCTTAGTGTATTCTTTGGAGCAATCCACAACTGAGTTGACTTTTTTTTGCCACAAAAGAATTCCAATTTGAAACCTTTGTGCCTCTTTCCAATACTTTGATTTTTAACCTCTTATGACAATGTAGTCTACCTTGATTATTTCACAATGATCAACCATTATTCTAGGTGGTGGTTTCTTCCCTTTTACACTTGATTGCAAAGGTGGTCAACTAGAGTGTGCATAAATAGGGCGTTGTAACATCCAATTGTAGCAAAGTTTTTTTTCCTTTTTAACAATAGTATTGAATGGCCATCATTCCTATTTTCGAAACACAACAAAGTAGTAGAGAAATTTAATATGTCTAAAGGCTAGATATTATCAAATACATGGAATCAAAGAAAGCGACCAAAAGTTGGATCATACTTGGGTTTAATACCAATATAATGAATCAAAATGGTTCAAGCTCTAGTACCAATAGTTCATTAAATGAAATTAAATTTGATATCAATGCAATGAGTAATAGTGTGTTTACTAAATCATGTTCAAATATTGGTTCATCAACCATCAACATATTGTCCTTCTTTTGTTGGATATTTAGTTAGTGTTAACATATTATCTTCATTATGTTGGATATTTAGTTAATGTTGACATATTGTCCTCCTTATGTTGGATATTCATGGACCCTAGTTCATTGATTGAATATCTAATATAAGGAGGACAATATGTTGACATTAATTCCTAATACCAATGTAATGGACTTTGGTTCATTAACTAAATATCCAACTTAAGAAATAGTTCGTGAATATCCAACACAAGGAGGACAACATGTCAAAATTAAGGCCCTATAATAGTGTAACAAACAATAGTTCATTAACTGAATATCCAACCAACAATATGCCCACATTAAGCTTTGATACTAATGCATTGTTCAATACAATGGTGTTGGAGCTTAATTCCTATTGTTCATTACACCGGTATCGAAGCTTAATGTCGACATATGTTTGGTTGGATATTCAGTTAATTAACTATTGTTCATTACACTAGTGTAGGAGCTTAATGTTAACATGTTGTCCTCCTTATGTTGGATATTCCATCAATTAACTATTGTTCATTACATCAATATCAAAGCTTACCATTTTTGGTTCATTACAAATACAAATTACATTAGCTTGCAATGCAAATGACTCATATTGCTACAACAATTACGATATAATTTAGCAATGAGATCAAGCCCTCTTTTTACTCATTTCCCATTGGTCTAATCATGATTGCACAAAACCACAAAAGATTTCCTTTTTAGAATAAGGGAGCAAACTTACCTCTTTGACTTGGTATTTGGACAATTTTGTCTTCTCTCTATGCTACAATTTATTGTTGCAACTCCCTCTTTCATTCTATCACAATTCTTCTCAATCTCCACAATGATTGTGCCTCCCTTCTTTCTCTTCTTTTTTATTATATAAGGGTGCTACCCAACATCTAACATTCAAACCAAGGAAAATTTTAGGGGCAAAATTTATCCCATGGGCTAATTCCAATGGTTATTTGTGACTCAAACCCAGTCGACAGGGGTTCCCATCACTATCGACACCAACCCACAGCGATCTCCCTGAGCATCGGCCCAGACAGGTTTGACCCTGCCCAGCAACACCTGCAGAGCAGATGAGGTCTCACCCGAGGTGATCAAGGGAGAGTGGATGGAACCATGTTTCCGCTGAATGAATGAGGATGTTGCGGCATTTGCTTACTTAACTTATTTATCACAGTATCCAAAAAAGATCTATGCATTCAAGATTAACATCAATAGCATTATGTAACAAAGTCATTCATTGCAACAAAACGAATATAACATTAAAAGGTTAACTGCAGCAAGAAATCATCACAATAGGAATTAATACGAAAGATACATAGGGAATTTCAGCAAAACAGTTTCGTCATGTCATATTACTTCAGAAAAACCCTGATACAATGTCTCTGCACAACCAGATCTCAGCGATATCTCTAGATCTCAGAACATACGCAAAAATCACATCTCCAAGATCTCTCTTTTTTCTCTCTCTATGCTCTCTCTTTTTCAACCTACAACTTCTTGTCTATATATAGGCTTCCGCCTTTACAATGGTTGTCCACTTACTAACAGCTTCCTAACCGACTCCTGGACAAATGACCCAAAATCTAACTAACACGGTCCAAATGACCCAAAAACCCGTCTACTGCAGTACAATTAGCTCAAATTTACATCTCATATGGTCCAATGACCCAAAAACTCGCCTACTGCAGTACAATCGACTCAAAAATACATAAAATAGTCTATTCTTCTGCCTTCCACGACCTCTTCTGACGTGTCATAGCATCGGCGATGCTGCGATTCTTCCTTACCAAACCGCCTGCCAACAGGCCCCTAACACAATCTTGTGGCTTGCCCTCGAGCCACGTCAACTGGACATGGTGAACTTTGTTGTGTTCACTCAACTAGGGCTAAACTATAGTTCTGCAACTGTTCTTGATGTCTGCATCGCGCAGTGTTGTCCTGCTCCTTCTGCTACGCTAATCGTATGCTCGCTATCATGTATTTCTTGCCCAAAAGTGGACTCGTCCCATATTACTATCACAGACCTTGCAAACTCATCCTCTAGTCTCGAGAGACTGATTGTAGATGGAGAGGAATGTTGAAAGCAATACCAAGGTGTAAAATAGGCCAATGGTTCTGGCACATCTATTTCACACCAATAAGCACACGTTGCAGGGACCCGGGGGTGACGACCCCCCCCTTGTGTCCCAACGTTGCCCGTAACTGCTTAACAGTAGTCGACGGTGTCAAACTCAGAATAAGCGCAATCTTTGCTGGGTCAACCAACAATCCTTGCTTACACACAATATGACCCAACAGTATGCCAAACGATGCATAGAAGATACACTTCTTTAAGTTCAACGATATCTGATGCTGTCGGCATTGCTACAACATCAATTGCAGATTCGCCAGATGATCGCGGACCAACCCATAGACCGTCCAATCATACATGTACACCTGTAAAACCTTCTGAATGAAATCTTTGAATGCAACAACGAAAACCCGTGAAAATATTGCAGGTGCATTCTTCAAGCCGAATGGCATCATGGTGTACTGAAAGTAGCCCCATTCAGTAACAAAAGTTGTCTTAAGGCAGTCTTCTTTGGCAATGCAGATCTGATGGTAGCCAGAGAACCCATCTATGAAAGAGTACATCTCCTGGCCACCCACACCTTTGAGCACTTCTTCGGTAAACGGGGTTGGGAACGGATCATCAAAACATGCATCATTTAGCTTCCTGAAGTCAATGCAAATGCGCACGTCGCCAGTCTTCTTATCTTGTACCACCATAGGACTAATCCATTCCGACTCCTCGACCGGTTCAATGATACCAGTGTCTAGCATGCGTTCCAATTCTACCTTGACCCTCTCCTTGTGTCGCGAATTCAGTCAATAAGGTCATTGCCAGATCGGCTTAGCATCTGGTTTTAATGGAATCTTCATCTTGCCTAAGTCGTCCAGAATCCCCTTCATGTCGAAAAAATTTGTTGGAAATACATCCTGAAACTCATGGAGAAAATCAGTGACCTTGCTTATCAGCTCATCATCCCAGTAATTCCCAACATTTGTGAATTTTGGAGTGTCCTCTGTCCCAATGTTAATCTTGCGGATCTTCAGCGGCTGGCTGATCGGATCGTTTAGCGCATCAGGTGGTACCACAACACGACTTCCTTCTGATTCTGGGATATTCACATTCTGTGGATCATCACCATCTTTTGGACCACCACTGATATTGAAGCATTCCATGAGAGACTGCATCTGGCAGTGTGTGTGCGGATCCACGGGATATGCTACAGGGACAACCTGCAAAATTACATCACGGATGAGTTGTAATGCATTATTGACCTATGGATCGGTGTCCGCAAAACTGAATGTATGGGTAAAACACACTATGAGCTCCAGCCAAGTAGAAATTTCCCCTCGCAACTCAGTTGCAGTATACCATGATCATGGCATCTCATCCAACTTATGGATAAAAGCATGGACCCATTCGTCTCTTGGTCGCGATACCCATAACCGCTGACACTCCATCAAATGACCACCAGGGCGTCTCAACCATCATACTTCCTAGTGTGATAGACCTCGGTATCACCAAAGCGTACCATCATCAATCTTCTGCATTTCGACCATTCATCAATTGATGCCTTGTGTGTTGCCCACCAACATGCTGGAGAAGCCTTCAATGCTTCGTTCAACGCCAGCAATCGCTGTGGTTCAGAAACTCTTTCTTCGAACTCCGTCAGAAAGTCAGATAAGTCAGGAAACCCTTTATATATTGGTAGTGTAACCGTTTCAGTTGCGACACGGCATAATGACTATGTGACCAACCCACACTTACGGAGCGATACCTCGTGCAAGCGGTTCTGCCAATATTCTAGCGCATCATTAGAGTCAGAAGACGCAGAGCTGTCACTGTGCCATCCCAGCTCACCGTTAGCAGTCGGATGGATATAATCTTCAGAAATATTGAACGCATGGTCTCATCCGTTGGGATCGTCATCCTTCACTGGATCTATATAGTGACATCCTTCAGCCGGATCCAACGGAGTGATAACTCTAAGATCGCGATTTTCAAAAGTCATCATCCGTCACTTGAAGTTGATTATGACTCCACTATCATTAGCCCATCCAATCCCCATTAGTGCTGGATAAGAGCTTCCTCCCTCGACTACTTCTATTACATCAAAGTCAGCATACGTTTTCATTCCCTCAATGTCCACCACCATTCATGGAACTCTCCCAATTGGTGTTACCTTAGCGTGATTAGCTAATGGAAGCTGTATAGGAGACTAGCTCAATGGGGGGCTCCCCATCTTCTTCCAAGCCTGCTTGGTCAAGATGTTGACATCCGAACCAAGGTCTAGAATAACCGAATCAACATCATAGTCTCCAATTTTAATATTCATCCACATCTCCTTACCCGTCTTCCGTCATTGCAGGGAACTAACCGCGAGCTCTTGTCGATCCTGGGCCAGTTGTCACAACAAGGCTTCAATCGCAGCAAGAGTGTCGGGATCTCTTGCCAGGGACAAAAAATGTTCCAAAAATGCTCAAACTATACTGGACCGCTATGACAGGCCAGCCTCCGAAGTAGCATCAAAAGTAGAGGGCATTTCATACACAACAGCTTTACCTCAGTCTTTTTCTAGTGCACGTCGTGCTTGAAGAAACATCTCCTACTCCACATCAATTTCAAATGATACCTTCTTTTGTCTGGCTAACCTGATCATTGAGCTGTCTGCTCTAGTTGTCTTTCCTCCATGAGTGACCACAACAACAGAAGCATCTTAGGGTCTTGGTTCTGTAGAAATTGTTGCGATATTCGCAGCCTGGGTCTGATTCTGATTCTGCCGCATATTCTTGTTCTGCACTAGTTGCTGCACTTGGTTATGGGTAGGCTGCTGTGCTTGGGCTTGGTTCGACAACTGGGGAGTATTTTCTGCTTGCCATCGCGCAATCAACTGTGGACAATTCTCAACCATGTGATCATTAACAAAGCAGAACATACACTGGTTCTGCAGTAGTGGACATTCTCGCTGGTAGTGTCCCCATACCACACAGTGATAGCATTGAACAGGTCCACAACCACCTTGTCCTCCTCCATGACCAAATCCTCCGCCACGGCCTCCCCGGTATCCTCTCCAGAATCCTCCCTGCTGTTGGTACTATGGTTGGTTGAACTGTTGCTACATTGGTGTCGGCTACATTCCTTTCCTTTGTTGTGCATACTACGATTGATGTACATACTATGGCTACTATGGAGCCATCTGCATTGGAGCATATTGTGGCATGAACTGGGGCGATTGCTACTGTTGCGGTACAAACTGCATCTACGGTTGAGGTAGTGGCTAGGATACCTACGGTTGCAGATGTTGTACGACACACTAGTCATCCTTTACATAGAATGCATCACACATTCTTTCTTGTAGCAACCCATATGCACGGCAATCCTTGTCGTTGTGACCCACCGATTTGTAAAATTTACAATAAAGATTCCTCAGGGTGGTGACCATTTTCTGCATATATGGGCAATTGTCATGGCTGTTCCCATACACATGGTAGACGCGACACCACGGCATGCTACCACCATTCAATGGATTTGGCGCTCCTGAAACCAAATAATCGTGGAAGTTCAGGAAATTGTCCTTTGTATGCCCTTCTCCTTGACATCACGTACACCAAACTTCTTCGCGCTGCTCCTTGCCCTTCTTCAAATCTTGCAGTTGTATAGTCAAGTTAGTGAGCTGCGTTTGTACCTATGACATCCCGGCTGCATTTTCTCCAATCGGTGACGCCTCCAATTCAATTGCAATCTACAGAGCTTCACTGGGCATCGAGATGTTTTGTTGCATCAATGGTAGCCAAATATGTGGTAGAAGTGCCGCGATGAACCATTCTTTATGTTGGACGGTTCTCATATCAAAACTAACCCTTGCCATCAATGTCTTGAATCATTGGTCGAAATCTCATACTGTCTGATTGGGATGCTGCTTAATTTCTTTCAATTCCGTAATATATTGAGCCTCAGACTTGGGCTTTCTAAATTCGGCAATCATCCCATCCCGAATCTCATCCAGCGACTTCTCTGGGGATCCTGTAGGGACTAGAACAAACTTCATAAACCAATCTAATGCACGACCTCACAGAGTCGTCGCCAACTGTCCTTTCTTAATAGCATCATCGGTGATCGATTTTATTGTCTAGACCGCTTCACACAAAAACCAATACTGTTCTGGGTTGTCTATCCCACTCCCGTGGAAGAACGGTAACTTAGCATCATTGCCCGCCATTCTGGGCTTCCTTCCTCCTTTTTCTGTACTACTACTAATTAACTTCTGTGGTATTGACGAACTTGGCGTTGTCGAAGTGGTATTTCTTGCTATCTGATAGATAGTGAGTGGAGGTGTGGGTACGTTGGTGCTGGGGTTTGGTCCTGCCTCTATCCTAGACGTAGCCTGGTTTTCCTTGTCAGGGATGTGAGGTTGCTTTGTCCCATGTGTTCTTCCTTCATGGTCTTGCGATTCGACTGCAACAGGACCTTCTCCCGTCCTCTGCCTCTTTTCCTATCGGAACCTCACTCCTCCCCTCGTAAGACCACTTTCTTCCTCGGCTTCACTCATAGTCTCCATGTACCGCCCGTCAACTATCGCGGTACCCACGACCTCCGCCCACCAGGCTGTCTACTGATCAAGATGCATCTTCAATATAACTTTTTCACAAATAAGCATCTCGATCGACAATTGAAGCGACAGCAGAAACCTACCCCGAGGTTTCGTGGAAAAAATATCTTTCGGCTTCACTATAAGATTTCTGAGTATCAACCGCGAACTCTGTGATATAGCCCTCTAGGATACTATCGAACCACACTTCGACAGCCCGCGATGCTTTATTATCAACTTCCTGCAGTTCCTGAATCAACTCAGGGGTCCAGGTCATTGGTTCACCACCTTGGAAGTTCCTCTTCCAGAAGGTCAACTTTTCCAACCACTTGAACAATAGGACCGGGAACTCACAGAAGAACCATTCATGCGAACCGTCGTGAATGTATCTATCTACCCACTATCCTACTGTCAGTCGAGTGTTACGGCTTTCCTCTTTAGTGAATTCCTGCAACTTCTAATCAAACCATTCTTGGATCTTTGGTTTCGTTGGGTGCCACAACATGTCCTCCTTTCACTTCGTACACGGTCCCAGCAACGGAACCATTTGTTGACTCAAACCCAGTCAACAGGGGTTCCCATCACTGTCAACACCAACCCACCGCAATCTCCCTAAGCACCAACCCGAACAGGTTTGACCCTGCCCAACAACACCTGCAGAGTAGATGAGGTCTCACCCAAGGCAATCAAGGGAGAGTGGATGGAACCATGTTTCCGCCGAATGAAGGAGGATGTTGCAGCATTTTCTTACTTAACTTATTTATTGCAGTATCCAAAATAGATCTATGCATTCAATATTAACATCAATAACATTATGTAACAGAGTCATTCATTGCAACAAAACGAATATAACATTAAAAGGTTAACTGCAGCAAGAATCATCACAATAGGAATTAATACGAAAGATACATAGGGAATTTCACCAAAACATTTCCGTCATGTCATATTACTTCAGAAAAACCCTGATACAATATCTCTGCAAAACCAAATCTCAAAACATACGCAAAAACCGCATCTCCAAGATCTCTCTTTTTTCTCTCTCTCTGCTCTCTCTTTTTCAACCTACAACTTCTTGTCTATATATAAGCTTCCCCCTTTACAATGCTTTTCCACTTACTAACAGCTTCCTAACTGACTCCTGGACAAATGACCCAAAATCTAACTGACACGGTCCAAATGACCCAGAAACCCACCTACTGCGGTACAATTAGCTCAAATTTACATCTCATATGGTCCAATGACCCAAAAACCCGCCTACTGCGGTACAATCGACTCAAAAATACATAAATTAGTCTATTCTTCTGCCTTCTGCGACCTCTTCTGACGTGTTGCAGCATCAGCGATGCTGCGATTCTTCCTTACCAAACCGTCTGCCAACATGATTTCCAAAAAAGATTCGTCAATTCCGTGATTTGCCCAAATTCTATAGGATAAAAATATTTTACTGTAAACATCATCAATATATATATATAGATAGATAGATAGATAGATAGATAGATATATATATAGATAGATATATATATATATCAAAAGGACTATACTCTATTGGGTTAGAATGTCAAAGACTCATTTGTGTTAAATGTAGTCGATTTTATAAAGTAGAAATTGCAGTTATAAATTGATTAGTTATATGTATTCATACATTGGTTATATATATATATATATATATCATAGGTATGTGTATGTGTATCAAAATGACTATACTATTATTGTGTTAAGATGTCAAGACACACTATGTTTAATGCGATCATTTTATGACTTAGAATTCATATTATAAATCAAATTTTCGAAATAGATAACATAAACATTTATATACATTTGAACATTTGTGTCAAATTGGAGAAATGAAGTCTATGGTGGATTTAAGTTAGAATAAATGGTTAATACATTTTGCTTGTTAATGGACATACTTGGAGAATTAGTGATATGTAATTATTATTAAGGTTAAAGTAATCATTCAAAAAAAAAATCACTTACCTTTGTGCAGTGAGCTAGGTAGCTACATTTGGTATCAGAGCCAAAATATTTTACTGTAAACATCATCAAAATTGTCTAGAAACTTAATAAAATTCTTAGAAATTTGAATATTTTTACAAAAATATCACCAATTATTTCATGGTTGCAAATTTAAAAATTAGTTAGATTAGCCAAGGTTTCTACACTTAAGAAAATTATGGATCCTTACAAATTTTCCCTAATTCAAACCCTTTCATCTCTCTAATTTTTTCTCCTTCTTCTACAAGCCACAAACTAGTCATCATAATTTGAGGCTCTACCCAACTTCTTTATTGAAATAGGCTTCCTCTTCTTCAACTTTCAATTCCTTTCTTATTTTTCTATGTTTTATGTTTCTTCTCTTATCCACCCATCTTCTTCTCTTCTATGTTTTCATCTTCAACTCCTTGTGTATGTTTCATAGTCATAATCTACAATAGCTTCTTTCTTCTAAAAATAACAAAAAGGGACACTAGTAATTTTGGTTTGAAATCCTATGGAATTGTAAATATATTGTTAATATTGCATTATTCCATTTGCAATAGAAATATTCAAAGGAGTTGAATCTGTTTCTATATTAAAGATAATAACAATCACATTGTCACCTACCCAAGTTTCTGAAAAATATTATTTTATTTGCAAAATACTTTATGTTAAATTTAATTACAAAGTTTTGTAATTATGATCAGTTTTGATCAAGGATGAATGTAATTACTGAATATTATTATTTAAATAAATTAATTAGGAGGCAAACACCCAAGGGGATTGTTAAATTAGTGTTCACTGACCTACTAGGAGGAATGGAAGCTGCTGGGAGGTATGGGACAGATGGCAACAATTGCATCACACCACTAGTTGTTGGTTATGGGACAACTACCCCTAAAAATGTGGCATTATCCCCCAGGTGGAGGGACTGAGCAGGCAGCTCATTTAATGACCCAGTAACATCTGAAAAGGCCTAGGCAACCTACAAAAGGCAAATTCGACTTGAGCAGACAGCTCTTACACAATATTTTCTACAGAAATATTTCCTCATGTGCATCAGGTGATCACTGAGAGATTAGAATAGGGAGGCTAGTTGTGAGTGCAATCTTAAGTATGCATAATGCTGAGAAGAACCAGAGATGCTGGTGCAGGTCTATTGGACTAGTGGTTCTTGAAGATTTAACAGTCAGTGCTACTGCAAGTGGAGATCCTAATTCCTAGAGTGTCTTCCTCTTGGTGGTTCAGTGAATAGGCTCGGGGGTCTTAAGGCAGTACTTGACTGTTTTCAGGAAATGGTTGGGTGGAACAGTCTTGTTGGGCTATTTGTTTCCCTACAGATTTACCCAGTTTCTACAAATTTTCTACTTATTCTCAGTTAGTAATTTTGTTCTGTATAGTTAGTAAATTCTGTTTTCTGTTTCGAAAAAGAATCTAATTCTAAATTTGTTTAAATCTGAATGTTAAAGTTTAAATGATGATTTGAATTGATAAACCAGTATCTATATTTTCCACATGTTTTATGCATCATACTCTAGTATAGATACCAAATTAACAATAGATTATAGGATAGGCAATTTGCCATTGAATTCGATAGATAAAAATAGTAATTAAATGTTTATCACTTTTTGTCCTATTATTAATAATAGTAGAAACTTCTGTATAATATCTAATGTATATTATAGAATGTTTCCTAGTTTTATGAAAAACAAACATTGTATAACTCCTGTATAGTAATACTGTATTTCCTTATCATTACTATGTTCATAGAAATAAATAGAATCCAAATTTCTATATATCGATTATTTCCTGTACAGTACATTGCATTATTCTTATCATTACTATGAACATAGGAAATAGATAGAATGCATATTTCTATCTAACATATTATGTTTACAATATATTATCCTAGCTACAAATAAATAAATATGTGTTCATTTTATCAACGATGTACATAACAGTCATCACATAGTCCTTCACATTGCACATACATACACTGTTCTCATTCCTACCATAATCATTGCCTATATTTTATAGTTCAAACAGACATAGAAATATTATAAACATTTTATTGTCATCGGTCATTTAATTCCATAGATATTTCTAAACTAAAAGTGTCGTTTTTTCCAAACTAAGATTTATATCAAAACCTAGCTAGAATTCAATTTCCATTATTATCATTTTGCAAACTCAATCTACACAGGATTCGGATCGAACCCAAGTTCTTTTAAAAGATTCATTCTCAAACATTTAAATTTCTATTCGAAAACGAACTAGGGTATGACCTGTTGTTTCCATTACAAATGAAATTAATACCTTTTCAAAACATCATACATTACAGAGTTATCGTTTCACAAACCCTAGTATCGATCGCAATTTCACAATGACAACCTACAGCATTACGATTTTACACAGACACAAATAGCATACTTTTTCATTGCCGAGAAGGGAGCATCGTATTCACTATAAATTAGCCTCGGCTCCTTGTATCATTTCTTATAACTTGAACAAAAACCCGATCGTGGCTCAATGGCTTTAACTAGTACAAGATCGTGGCTCAATGGCTTTAACTAGTACAAGATCCGTTCTCAGAACAGAAAAATAAAAATAAAAATAAATAAATAAATAAATAAAATAAAATAAAAAATAAAAAATAAAAATAAATAAATAAAATAAAAATAAATAAAAATAAATAAATAATAAATAAAAATAAATAAATAATAAATAAATATAAATAAATATAAATATAAATATAAATTATAACATGATTTCTAAAAACAAAATCATACAGGGATAGTCCCAAGTTCAAATATTTGAAACGAGTTCTTAAACCCTTGGCATTAATGAGTTTTACATTGCCCAAATCGATGGAGATAAGTATCAGGGTATAAAACCAAGTATTACATAATCAAACACTGAACAACACTGAACAAACAACCATTCAATAACAAGAATGTGCTTCGAAGTTCTTCAACCAACAACATCGACGAGTCTTGGCAAGGACCGGTTATTCACCCATTGAAACCACTTCAAGACATAGACGGAGAGCACCTACGAGGGTTTTGGAATACCCGAAGCTTACCAGTTTGGAAGCACGCCCTTCTTTCCAAACCCTAGCTCGAACCATTCCTTCACTATCTGCAATTGACACAAAATTAAACAGAGTTAAATATTCATTGTATGTTCAACGAAGTTTAACAAAGGAAAACGCTAAGACTTTCGAAAACTTTTACCTTCTCGACAAATCGGCCAGGTTCTTAGCATTCACCAGAGGAATGATGAAGAGCACTGTTGCAGATGAAACCAGGGTACTGTTATCACTTGCAAATGATGTGCTTTCACCCAATCTCTAAAAGGATTAACTATAAACTATTAAACTCAATATCACTCCGAACTAGAAGACCCAATCCTTAAATTACAACGCCATTCAATGGTTTAGAACCTGCAACTTCAAAACCTATCTATAGGACTCGAGGTTGAAACCTCCTGCAAATTGCTAACCCTAGAAATTTCAACAGCCTGTCGACCATACAGACCGAACAACAATAGAAACAATGAACCACATTTCAAACTCATAAACCAACATCAACAACAGATGTTAGGGTTTCAATCGAACGACCCAAACTCATTACAATCAATGATTCGCAGGTGTGCCAGCGAGGTTGCATTGGGTCGAACAACCCTTGCATTTAATGCACTATCACTTCACATGCATGGTATTGCCACAATGGATCATGCTGGGTCGTTCTAACATCCATCTCAGAGGAGTATTAACTTACAGCCATTACACAGTGGTGTCGGCATTTGCCATTACAGCGATTTTATAATGCATGGAATGACAACAATCCTTGTCAGCTGAGGAGTTGACCCAAGTTATTAATGCAGGATCGAAGGACAATCTTCACGATAGCTCAACGTTCTTGTCATATTAATGAACCAGCACTTGTCACCCTGTCAACATTCATTGCATGTCAGTGTCATTGAGACTTATGAAATAGTTCCATTGGATATTCAAACCTTCATGTAGGACTTTATTAAAACTCAAAACATTGTTTGCATATTGGATACGGGTTCAAACTTTATAATTTCAAACATTGTTACATCACCTTATAACATTAATTGTTTTGTTAACTCAAATTCCAAAGATCGTATCGGTTCCAAGACTATGTTTCATAACACACATTATTGTGTTGTTTTAAACCAACGACTATACATATATTCATATAGTTCCAAGTCTAGGTCATAACGCTAGATTCATTTCAATTATTTAGAACAACAATTCGAAGTTTATATAGTCCCAAATTATTATTTGTGGATTTAAATAATAAAGATATGACTTAGATAATAGTTGTTAGGACAACTATAGTCACTTTTTGACATAGTCTCACTTATGCCATTCATACAAAATAGATACAAGCCTTGAAAGAGTTATAAGTATCACTAAGGTTACAAATGGGATAGCCCATACTTAGGAGATTATATTGTTACTTTTGTAACTTTGGTTGTGATTATATTTAGCATGAAGACTGACTAAAATGCTTTGAGTCCTTACCATGCTTTCTCATACAAGCTTTTAATGTTTTTGCGGTACCTCTATAACATCAGTAATATAAAGATAATTAATTATCTTAAGATGAAGACAAGGCCAGCTATGACAACAACAAGAATTACAGTGATAAAATGATCAGCAGGATGACGTACATAGACGACTCATTTTTAAACATTATGGAGTTATAAGACATACATCTAAAAAACAATAATTATAGCTATGAAATCCATACCTGCACACTTTTGGTGAGTCACAACAGAATTTATAACATTTTATTTAATTATGACGTTGAAACTGAACTATACACATACTTCACTCTTACCTGTCGTCTGCACATAGGACATTCAATATGCTTTAGCGTTGTAGATAAGTAAGATCCAGGGTACCTCGTAGGACACCCTTATGCAGCAAAGTCAAACTGTCAGTATCATTGCAAAAGAAAATTATCGCATCATATTTCCGATCAATTAGTACATTTGTTATCATAATCATGTTTACTAATTATGTGTTAAAACTGTCATTATCATATTGCTGCTAAAAGAGAAATTAAAGCATGTTTAGTACTAACAACTTTACAATTAATGCTGTCGTAATCTCAATTATTATTTCCGCAATTATTATTATCATAATTATTGTTGTTATCAAAAATTTTAAATTTTTATGAAAATCCAGGATGTTACATGTGGTATTAGAGCTCAGATTCGAACACTAGGCCTGAAAGAGGTCCAAACACATGCAACATAAAATATTATACAGCAGAAAATTGTACTAATTTGAAATTTTAATTATTATGTTATACAGAAATTACTTTCAGTTACAGGTGTGGAGAATTCAGCTGAACATTTAGACGACATATTTCAGCCAAACAGTCATAGTTTGGGACAGCACTATGTAGCAGAAGGTCACGGTGAACTAAATAACAGATCGGAAAAATTGTTACGTGCCTTTCATGAATTAAAAGCAGAAATCAGATCGGTGAAACAAGACAATGAAAGGATTCTGCAAGCACAAGAACAATTAAACCAAGTGTTGTTTGAATAGAGCCAAACTGATGAACAAGAGAAAGATAATGAAGATATTTCCAAAGTTGAGGATCTGCCTCATGCTGATAAAAACAAGAAAATGAACATCATCAAGGTGAACGGCAGTTCAACCTCATCAGGAGATGCTATTGAAACACACGGAAAGAAACGTAACTACACCAGTGAGAGCAATGAAGGAGATTTCAAACCCAGAAGGAAAATCAAAAGGAATATGAGCAGATTTCTGGGGAGTTCAAAAAGATTAGACCTCCAACTTTCAATGGAGAAACTGAGAAGGGAGAGACAGGTGAAGCTTGGCTGTTTGGTATGAAGAAATACTTCCAGATTTATAACTATTCAGAGTCTTTGAAGGCAAAATTGGCTATATATAACTTGACCGAAAAAGCGGATATTTGGTGGCAGGACATCAAAAGAGTAAAGGGCATCAAAGATAAAGATGTCAGCTGGAGTACTTTTAAATGATATTTTAAGAAGAAGTATTTATTTGAACAGTACTATGAAGAAAAATCCAAAGAGTTCTACGATTTGAAGATGGGAGGTATGAACATGAAGGAAATGAACAGTAAGTTTCTGAACATACTAAGATATGTACCATACCTCATAGAAGAGAAACCAAAAATTCAAAGGTACTTGAGCTATTTACCTTTCAATATTAAGGACAGAATCGAGTACGACAGTCCTAAAACCTTGGAAGAGGCTATGAGAAAGGCAGTTTTCTGTTATGACACAAATCGGAAAAGAGAAGGAATGTCAAACTGGAAAAATCATAAGCCCAACAATTTTGAGCAGAAAAAGAAAAATTTCAGATTCAGTGAAAATTCTGGATTTCAAAAGAAAAAATTTCAGAATTGGAATTATCAAGGGAACAACTCCAAAAATAATTCACAGCAGAATTCTACAACACCCAGAAATGCACCTAATAATACCAGAACCAGTGAGCCAAAGGAACCTATCAAATGTTTTGAATGTCAAGGCCCCCATTACACATCAGAATGTCCCTTGAGGAAGCAGAAAGCAAAGAACATCAACTCTATACAAGCTGAACCTACGGTTGGAGATGTGGCGAGGGAAATGCCCAGAATCAATGCATCACTTGGCAACAGGCAAGCAGATCATAAAATCTCCATGGTAGAGATTGAAGGTATGCTACATGATTATCCTGTTTCTATTTTAATTTATCCAGGTGCTAGCTTAAGTTATATATCACCAGACATTGTGGAAAGTCTTAAATTGAAAACTGAAAAGTTTAGTAAATCTTGGCTAGTTAGACTGGCAACTAGAACAAAGAGAAAAGTATCAGATTTTATAGAAAACTGTGTTTTTTCCTTGAACCATTTACAAACACAAATCAAGTTGAATATTCTACCTTTAGGTTCTTATGATATTATAGTTGGGATGGACTGGTTAGAAGCCCATCATGTTATCCTGGACTGTTATGGAAAAAGTTTTACATGTTTAAATGACGAAGGGAAAACTGTAGAAATAAAAGGCGTCCCAAGGAAGGTAAACCTTAGACAGATTTCATCCATGCAAGTTAAGAGGGCAGTTCGGAAAGGATGCCAAATGTTTGCAGTAAACGTGGTAAATGATGAATTTATGGATAAAGAGGACAAATTGAAATTAGAGGACATACCTGTCCTAAAGGATTTTAAGGATGTATTTCCTTAGGAGATTCCAGGATTACCACCCAAAAGAGATTTATATTTTACCATATAGTTAATCCCAAGAGCAGTACCAAATTCGAAAGCTCCATACAAAATTAACATACTGGAGTTAAACGAATTAAAATCACAGTTGAAGGAACTTATTGACAAAAAGTATATGAGACCCAGCGTGTCTCCTTGGGGAGCACTTGTCATCTTTGTTAAGAAGAAAGATGGAACCTTGAGACTGTGCATAGATTATCGCCAGCTTAATAAGATGACGATCAAGAATAGGTATCCATTGCCCCGCATAGATGATCTATTTGATCAGCTGCGTGGAGCAACAGTATTTTCGAATATTGATCTAAGATCAGGATATCATCAAGTATGGGTTAAGGATAAAGATATTTTTAAGACAGCTTTTGGAACTCGGTATGAACATTACGAGTTCGTAGTCATGCCATTTGGCTTGACTAATGCCCGGGCTGTATTTATGTGTCTGATGAATAATATTCTACATAAATACTTACACAAGTTTGTTGTTGTTTTTATAGACGACATTTTAGTGTACTCAGAAAGTAAAGAAGAGCATGATGAACATTTATAGATTATCTTACAAGTTCTTAGAGATCATCAACTATACGCCAATTTTAGTAAGTGCAACTTTCACAAAGACAAGATTCAGTACCTAGGACACATCATTTCGGCAGAAGGAATCTTGGTTGACCCCAACAAGATAAGGGCCATTAATGACTGGCCGGTTCCTAAAGATGTGTCGGGAGTAAGATCATTTATGGGCATTACTGGGTATTACAGAAAATTTATAGAGAATTTTTCAAAAATTGCCAACCCCATAACTTCCTTGCAGAAGAAAGAGAAGAAATTTGTTTGGGATCAGAAATGTTCTGACAGTTTCAAGAAATTAAAGGAACTATTGACGACAGCACCTATCTTGAGGATAGCAGACCCCAACAAGGATTTTGTAGTTTGTATAGACACATGCAATGATGGACTCGGGGGAGTCCTGACACAAGAAAGGCATGCGATGGCATATGAATCAAGAAAACTGAAATTACATGAAAAGAACTACTCTACCTATGATTTAGAGTTATTGGCAGTTATTCATGCCTTAAAAATGTGGCGTCACCACCTTATTGGAAGAAAATTTACATTATTGACAGATAACATGGGTCTGAAATATTTATTAGATCAGAAAAACCTTAACGCTAGACAAGCTAGATGGTTGACGTTCTTAAGTGAGTATGATTTCGAAATTCAGCATATTAAAGGGAAGGAGAACAAGGTTGCAGATGTCTTGAGTCGTAAGGAAAAACTAAATTTTATTTTAGCAATCAGTACTTATTCAACTGATTTGGAAAATCAGATTCTAGAAAAGAGTGAAACAGATGAACAATACAGAAAAATGAAGGAAAAGACAGCAAACAACAGTTCTGAAAATTATATGGCAGATTACAGCATGAAGGAAAACGGTTTATCACTGTATAACAACAGATTGTATGTACCAGACATACCAGAAATAAAATTTCTGATATTAAATGAGATGCATAAAAGTCACTATTCTGGTCATCTAGGTTATCAAAAGACCATTACTATGTTGAGAAAAGAATACTATTGGCCCAGAATGAAGGATGAAGTAGCAGAGTACATGGCGAAATGTTTGGATTGTCAAAAAGTGAAGGTTGAACACCAACAACCTGCTGGATTGTTGAAACCGTTACCGATACCAAGTTGGAAATGGGAGATGCTCAGCATAGATTTTATTACCGGATTGCCTAAAAATCAGAAACAACATGATTCTATCATGGTGGTAGTGGACAAACTCAGCAAGGCAGCACATTTCATACCCGTAAAGACTACTCATAAAGCTCCAGATATTGCAGAGATCTTTATGAAAAAGATTTTTAGACTACATGGATTACCAAAAGTAATAATTTTAGATCGTGACTCGAAGTTTACAGGAAACTTCTCGAGGTCACTATTTAAAGGGTTGAATACAACTTTAAATTTCAATACAGAATTTCATCCACAGACGGATGGACAAACAAAAAGGGTGAATCAAGTTTAGAAGATTTATTAAGAATGTATGTTAAGGATCAGCCTAGTAAGTGGGAAGACTACTTGCACTTAGCAGAATTTGTTTATAATAATCATTATCATGCATCGGCCATACTTAGTCCTTTTGAAATTCTTTATGGTAGGAAATGTAATACACCTGTTTCGTGGAATGATCCAGTAAATAGAGTTGTTTTAGGACCTGAATTATTGCAGGAGTTAGAACTAATTGTGAAACAGGTGCAGAGACATTTAAAAGCTGCCCAAGATAGGCAAAAGAGTCAAGCAGATTCAAAAAGAACTCATAAAGAGTTCCAGGTTGGTGAACATGTATTCCTCAAGGTAAGACTGAAAAAGAGTTCACTGAAATTGGGGAGCTATGCCAAGTTGGCACCCAGGTATTGCGGTCCTTTTGAAATATTGTTTAAGATTGGAGCAGTGGCATACCAACTGGCTTCGCCACCCAACTTAAAAATACATAATGTTTTTCATATATCATTTTTAAAGAAATATGTGCACAATACTACTCATGTTGTAAACTGAAATGATGTACAGGTGGGACAAGACGGAGATTTTCTGGTGGACCTGATTGTATCCTCGGAAGGAGGGAAACTATTCTCCGGAATCACAGCATTGGGCAAGTGAAGGTGCAATGGAGCACCTTAGCCCAGAGGAGGCAACCTGGGAGTTGGAGAGTAGTATGTAGGCAGCATACCCAACTCTCTTTCAGGAACACTCAAGGATTGATTAACCAACATCGAGGACGATATTGAGACTTAAGGGGGGGTGTATGTCACCTACCCAAATTTCTGAAAATTATTATTTTATTTGCAAAATACTTTATGTTAAATTTAATTACAAAGTTTTGTAATTATGATCAGTTTTAATCAAGGATAAATGTAATTACTGAATATTATTATTTAAATAAATTAATTAGGAGGAAAACACCCAAGGGGACTGTTAAATGAGTGTTCACTGACCCACTAGGAGGAATGGAAGCAATTGGGAGGTATGGGACAGATGGCAGCAATTGCATCACACCACTAGCTGTTGGTTATGGGACAACTACCCCTAAAAATGTGGCATTATCCCCTAGGTGGAGGGAGTGAGTAGGCAGCTAATTTAATGACCCAGTAACATCTGAAGAGGCCTAGGCAGCCTACAAAAGGCAAATTCGAATTGAGCAAGCATTTCTTACACAATATTTTCTGTAGAAATATTTCCTCATGTGCATCAGGTGATCACTGAGAGATTTGAATAGGGAGGCTAGTTGTGAGTGCAATCTTAAGTCTGCATATTGCTGAGAAGAACCAGAGATGCTGGTGCAGGTCTCTTGGACTGCTAGTTCTTGAAGATTCAACAGTCAGTGCTACTGCAAGTGGAGATCCTAATTCCTAGAGTGTCTTCCTCTTGGTGGTTCAATGAACTAGGTCGGGGGTCCTAAGGCAGTACTTGACTGTTTTCAGGAATTGGTTGGGTGGAACAGTCTTCTTGGGTTGTTTGTTTCCCTACAGATTTACCCAGGTTCTACAAATTTTCTACTTATTCTCAGTTAGTAATTTTGTTCTGTATAGTTAGTAAATTCTATTTGCTGTTTCGAAAAAGAATCTAATTCTAAATTTGTTTAAGCCTGAATTTTAAAGTTTAAATGATGATTTGAATTGATAAACTAGTATCTATATTTTTCCACATGTCATTTTATGCATTGTACTCTAGTATAGATACGCAAATTAAGAATAAATTACATGATAGGCAATTTGCCATTGAATTCGATAGATAAAAATAGTAATTAAGTGTTTATCAGTTTCTGTCCTATGATTAATAATAGTAGACATTCTGTATAATATCTAATGTTTTTTCTTAGAATGTTTCCTAGTTTTATGAAAAACAAACATTGTATAACTCCTGTATAGTAATACTGTATTTCCTTATCATTACTATGTTCATAGAAATAAATAGAATCCAAATTTCTATATATCGATTATTTCCTATACAGTACATTGAATTATTCTTATCATTACTATGAATATAGGAAATAGATAGAATGCATATTTCTATCTAACATATTATGTTTACAATATAATATCCTAGATACAAATAAATAAATATGTGTTCATTTTCTCAAGGCTGTACATAACAGTCATCACATAGTCCTTCACATTGCACATACATACACTGTTCTCATTCCTACTATAATCATTGCCTATATTTTTATAGTTCAAACAGACATTGAAAATATTATAAACATTCTATTGTCATCATTCATTTAATTCCATAGATATTTCTAAACTGAAAGTGTCAATTTTTCCAAACTGAGATTTATATCAAAACCTAGCTAGAATTCGATTTCCATTATTATCGTTTTGCAAAATCAATCTACACAGGATTCGGATCGAACCCAAGTTCTTCTAAAAGATTCATTCTCAAACATTTAAATTTATATTTGAAAACGAACTAGGGTATGACCTGTTGTTTCCATTACAAATGAAATTAATACCTTTTCAAAACATCATACATTACAGAGTTATCATTTCACAAACCCTAGTATCGATCAAAATTTCACAATGACAACCTATAGCATTACGATTTTACACAGAAACAAATAGCATACATTTTCATTGCCGAGAAGGGAGCATCGTATTCACTATAAACAAGCCTCGGCTCCTTGTAGGGCGTGCGCACGAAGATGGTCCCCATTTTCGTTGCAATGGGGGTATCCTAGCGGAAAAAAAAATGGCGCGTACACACCTAAGGAAGTGCGCACGTGCCGCTAGGTTCGGTACCGAACCGAGGCACATGCGCGTACGCGTCTCTAGCACATGCGCGCAACAGTGGCATGCACGCACATCTGTTAAAATAATATAAAAAAAAACAGTGCCCAATTTCTGCATTGTTCAATTGGCCAGCCGAGCGCGACTTGCACCTCCGCGTACGCATGACTTGAAGCACCAAAGTTGCCCAAATCAACATCAAAACCACCCCACAACACCCACTAACTCATCAATAGGGTGATTGATAGGTAAATATCAAGTTTTGTTTTCATTTTATTCATTCTTTGTATCAATTTTTTGATTTTTTTTTTTTATTTAATTGTAAATAATTCTCAAAATTTGAAAACAATGAACCAATTTTCTATTGCAGATTGTAAACTGAGGCAATGAGTGAACAAGATGTTAACCCTGATTCCAGTGGAACACAAGAAAACCCAAACCTTGGACCCAATGCCGAAGAAAACCGTGAACACAATCCAAATGCCAAACAAAACCAAAACCCACAACTTAATTTTGAACAAGATGACATTAACCACTATGTAAATGAAATGTGAGTGCACAATCACGAACTTAGAAACTCGGTTGAACTATCTCGATTGTCTCTTGCCACATCAATTGAGAACTCAATCAACTCGCTCATACATGCACACCAGCAATTGACAGACATCACTCAATTTAGAGCTAGGATGCGGGAGTACTACTCCACGGGCATGTCCAAGGAAGCAATAAAAGATTTGAACATTTCAAAAGCCCAATTATATAGTATGTTCACCGATCCGAAAACAGGCCAACCATCGAACATTACAAAGCCACATGTCTTCATGGATTGGTGTCATTACCAACCGTGGAGGGACAATTGGATACAGAGGTGGTTCATGGTGTACGATAAACCTCCCTACAATAATAGGGAGGTTCCACAGTACTTCCTTCGCCAACTGTGGGCTGAGTTTTTCCTCAGTTTACATGTTAACTATTTTTACATAACCAAGTTCCAGGGTGTTGGGCGTGGCTCTACCCAAGATCAACCTGCTGCCAAGAGGATCCCACTTAAAGGGCCACCACCTCCGAGGTGCAACCCCAACCCCTCTCCCCAGCCACCTCAGTTGCCCCATAAGCTTGATCAGATCGAGGTGGCAATGAGGAATGTTGCACGTGGTCTCCTCAGACACACCTCCTTTGTAGCAGTGACTACAGTGGAGAGGTCGAGTGACCTTGATAGAGATCCAGGTGCAAGGCCTTCACGACAGGGCCAAGATAGACTCACGAATGATAGTATCCATGATGGGCATTCCAATTCAACGGGGACAATGCCACATCTTTGCCCCCATTGCGGGCACACTTGCCCTGGCCTGATCGAGGGTTGTTATATGGATCAGGTCAGCAATTTTTTAATGTGTTTTCAATCATCACTTTATAACTTGTAAAGTATTTTGAAAGTATTTTTGTTTGACTTAAACTATTATTTCAATGTATAGTTATTTAGAGCTGATACACCAAGATGGGAGAATGTAGAATCTCCCAACCTGGATGCAACAATGGCAGCTACAAATGAAATTGCGGCACCCCACACGGAGGTATTTTCAGTACCTGATACAATTTTGTTATTACTTATGTCATTTATATTACTCAAGTATTTATATTTATGGCATACACGTTGATAGTTCGTACAATGCTTTTGAATATCTTGATTTCCTAGATAATGACTTGTTTAACATGTTCATAACATGCATGCATTTTGTTGTCCACGGGTGTTTCGTGACTATGGTGATCAGCCACCCCCGCCAGGGATTGGCACATCACCATATACACAGGTACAATGTGTAGTTATAAGCATGCTTTTAATTTGATTTGTTATGACTTACTATGGTTTAACTTATTGTTTGTTTACTAAATTGTGATATTACAAATATATATGTAGGTTCCACTAGCAGTTGTGTATCCGCATTTTAGTCCTGTGTATCCACCCTCTCCCATGAGTCCCCCCCTCGCTTTCATCTAGACCCCTCCCTATGTCCACCCCCTCCCTTCCGTCCATCCCCCTCTCTCTGACCATACTCCCCTTTCCATCCATCCTCCCCCACTCGCCCACCCCCCTACGTCCATACATCCCCCCCAATTTATCCACGCCCCCATGTTTATCCATCCTCCCCCATTCGTCCATGCCCCCCCTTCCTTCCACCTTCCCCTCTTTGTCCACAACCTACCATTTGTCCATCCTCCTCCCTCCATGCAAGACTGGCCTCCCATGCACTATCCCTCAACACCGTCCATAGCCCTTTCCGTTCGATACCCTCTGTTCTACAACCGGAAGGGGTTCATATTCCACATGGTCCTCCTCCACCCCATACTACCATGTCTTCTCCCACCATATCATCCCCACTTCCTGCCACTATTGTGGAATCTACTCTTCCTATATCCTCATCATTATCTCCAGTGGTTGCAACTGTAGTGGCTGTCACTACATCTGCGCCCCCCCCATCACTGCATCGGAGTTTGTTGTCCGGCCATCTGCTCCACCTGCTAGCCCAAAAGGCCAGCCACGTCCATCGTCGGAGGTGTTCACGGTGAGAATCAAGTTAATTTCTGAAAATATTTTGATGCATTAACAAAAATTAATTTAAGCAATTATGACTTTTCAATGAAATGATTGTTTTAAATGTTGTAGGCTGGAATTGCTGAGAGGCTCCGCAGATCCAGGACACCTGCCCAACATTTCCCACTCATGTCAAAGGTGATTTATTTAAGATTCGAATTCTACATTTGTTTTATAAATGTGGTAAATGTTGCAAATGCTTGAAAATGACGGTATCTTATATCATTTGTTCCAGATCTCGGAGAGACGGTCTACTCCTAGACGGACCAAGACCCGAGGCACCGGTAGCTCGAAGAATAGGAAGATCGACTTTGGATCTGCACCTGGGAGTGACGGCCGTGGTCACAATGCTTGACACGCCACGTGTTATGTACATTAGCCACGATGTGGCACTTTTGTGCACCAGTTTTGATATACTTTGTATCTACGGCACGAGTTTCCATGTATTTTGTATCTACGGCATGAGTTGTTGCATTTTGTGTAGGGCATGAGTTGCCATTGTACGTACATTCGGAACCATGTTCCACTATTCACCAGAAATTGTATATGTTTGCATGAGTTTTGCAACCTCAATGTACATGGATTTTCAGTTATGTGATTTATATATCTCGTTGTCTAATGTGGTTGTCTCATGTTGTGTGTATCATGATGTGATGTTGTGTAAATATGGGTTTTACCTAGATCTTAGAAGAGAAGTTGGATATCATAGTTCAACTTGGTTTATCTTTCCACATGTAAAATCTTCTAACGGTATCTATGTTAAGAGAACATTGTAAACATAGGCTAACTCAAACAAAATCATGTGTGAGAATTAATCTAAAAACAAACGGAATAAATGGATGGACAAATCACACCTCATGGCACATAAGATATATATTGGGAACTTGAGTACTAGGAAAAGAACACTTAAAAATAGAAAATGTCCATTGGCATCAAAAGTTTAAAATGAGATCCAACATGATTTTTAATAGCTCTACATAATGAGATCCAAAAAGGCCATACTCTACATAATGAAATGTCGTCACTAGTATTTATTTTGACCATTTTGTCCACTTAAGATCATGCAACAAATTAATAACCAAGTTATGGAATCATTTCTTAATCAATTATCACCATACAAATAGGACAACCTTGAGCACGATGTATAGCTAGCTCATTAATTCTCACTCACATATATAGCCACCTTTGATTTGATGACCATCACATCCACTAAGATTTACAATTAGGACTTCCTTAATTTATCATTATGTGATAGCGATCTAATTTTATGTATTCATATATGTGTATAGTGGTTTGGATTCAAATGTATGCAGATGAATATATATGTACAATGAAAATGATTTAATCTTTACATGTATTATAATTTAGGGCTAGATCTTAGGATACATAATAGGGTTTCTTTGTGATTAGAATACAAACTAGGGTTTATGCTACCAACTAGGGTTTTTAGGCTAGGCTCTCGTGTTTCTAGGCTAGGATCCAAGCTCCAGGGTCACCATATTAATGTTTAATTCCACTATCATGTCATCATTCTCACCAATACCATGCCCACTACTACAATCACCATCAAGCCTCTCAATCCCACTTTGAACATTTCCCATACTTCCAAGTTAAAATTGGTAGGTCTTGTTGCTAAAATATTTTCACTTCTCTATTCACATAGACAAATCCACTCCTGTGAAATATTTGTTGTAGCTTGGTACATGCAAGTTCACATGCAATAATACTTGAGAGATCATTTTACCCCATGATCCATGGAAGATTCATTGGAGTCATATGAACCTCATTGTCATCACCCCAACCATAGTCAAGATGCCAAGATCCATCCTTAGTAGACAAAACCTCATGTTGGCACCCATACCACACTCAAAGATAAAAAAATTCTTTGAAAGGGCATGTTTGGGGGTTGAGGGAATCTTGATGTTTTGTATAATCACACATGAGAGGTTCTTAGAGTCAAATACATTGGATATAAATAAATTCCCCAATGCCTTCATCATCTTCATCATCATCTTCATCACCATCGCCATCATCATCAACGCCTTCATCATCATCACCATCTTCATCATCATCACCATCACCATGACCATCAACCTCACCACCATCACCATCATCATCAACTTCACCATCTTCATCATCATCACCACCTTCGTCACCATCACCATCTCCATCTTTTACATGTGATACGGAACCATCACCATCACCATCACCATCAACCTCACCACCATCACCATCATCATCAATGTCACCATCTTCATCATCAACACCATCTTCATCACCATCACCATCTCCATCTTTTGGATGCAAGACGGAACCATCACCATCTTCATCATCACCATAACCATCACCATCAACCACACCATCATCACCATCATCATCAACGTCACCATCTTCATCATCATCACCATCTTCATCACCATCACCATCTCCATCTTTTGGATGCGAGATGGAACCATCACCATCTTCATCATCACCATCACCATCACTATCAACCTCACCACCATCACCATCATCATCAATGTCACCATCTTCATCATCATCATTGACCTCGTCATCATCACCATCTCCATCTTTTGGATGCGAGACGGAACCATCACCATCAACCTCACCACCATAACAAAAATGGGGGAGTACCATCACATGACTAATTGCCTCCAACCTTAGTGATGAACGAAGTTAGCACTATGTGGACCACACATGAACTCCATAAGATCTGACGTATGGGAAATCACAAGTGAACATTGAAGTGTGCATCAACTGTATCTCTGAAATTTACCCAACTACACCTTGAGAATCATCCTCTCAAAGCATCGCCCCATCTGTTCCACCATCGTACCATGCATCGCCTCTTGAATCTTTTTGTTGCTCATCTTGTGTGGCCCTTCAATGCAAGTAGGCTCATGATATACAACCTCTTCCTCGATCATGTGATCAACCTCATGAAGTACAAGTGGTGAGGATGAGATTGGTCTTACTTCTTCTTCCACTACTACAAGGTCTTCAAGAACATGAGAATGTAAGCTTGCAGTAGGATCTCCAATGTAGATATCCATGTCACCAACATATAAAGAATGACATCCATCAGTAGATGTCTCACATGAACTTGATAAATCTTCAATAATTTATCTTTGATCCATGTCTAGATGATCCTTAGCAGACCCTCACCCAAACCCTAGCACTAAGCCATCTTGTCTATCCTCAAAATCACCATCACCGTCACCATCAACGTCTTCATCATCACCACCATCTCCATCATCATCATTGACTCTACCTCTAACCCTAATTCAATTTCCTTCTATAACCCTAGCCCTAACCCTCACCCAAACCCTAGCACTAAGCCATCTTCTCCATCCTCACCATCACCATCACCGTCACCATCAACGTCTTCATCCTCACCACCATCTCCATCATCATCATTGACTCTACCTATAACCCTAATTCAATTTCCTTCTATAACCCTAGCCCTAACCCTCACCCAAACCCTAGCACTAATCCATGTTCTCCATCCTCACCATCACCATCACTATCACCATCAATGTCTTCATCATCACCACCATCTCCATCATCATCATTGACTCTACCTCTAACCCTAATTCAATTTCCTTCTATAACCCTAGTCCCAACCCTCACCCAAACCCTAGCACTAAGCCATCTTCTCCATCCTCACCATCACCATCATCGTCACCATCAACGTATTCATCATCACCACCATCTCCATCATCATCATTGACCCCTGTGTGCAAAAATTGCACACTCCCTACTGAGCAAAACCCTAGTTTCCAAGATGGACTTACAAGACGAGGGCGGGGCCACCAGGACAGAGGGGAGGGGCACCCCTAGCACTATTCTGGCGTGCTGAATCCAACGGAGTCGACGGTTCATCGATCCGAGCCACAATCTTCATTCTATGGGTCGTCTTGTCTCACTGCCAGAAGGCCTTCAGGGACCCCTAGCCCTATTAACCTAATCTAGCCCTAGAATCCGTGACCCACCACACGTAGCCTCAATAGGGGGTATTTGGACTCCAGGTGAGATAGGATCACTATTAGAAGGGTTTTTTACCCAATCTATTAAGGGCCCAAGTCACATTGAGTCATTTCCAATCTTATATAGCCTATATGCCGCCAATCAAATGCCAAAAAATCTGGTTGGGAGAACACTTGTTATCTTACACACTCTAATTAACCTCTAGGCAAAGCAACGGCCATTGCTCTGCAACCTATGAAGGCTGCGCAAGAAAAAAACTAAGTGCTACTAATCAGAGGAGGTTAGTTGTCACTGGATTGGGATTAATCACTTCCTTTGGTCATGATCCAGGTACTTTATAGGGAAATCTTCTTCAAGGACAAAGTGGTATCGGTGATATTGAGAGCCTTGATTACTTTCATTTTGCAAGTCTAATTGGCATCAATGCGATTCATTTGCTTCCTCTCATTTACACCTCTTTTGAATTTTTCTACTTGACTTGTAAATGTGGAATAGTCCACCAATTCAAAGGGTTTTTTCTCATCATGATCTCACCAAGAGCCACATACACAAAAACCCCCCCATCTATTACAGTTATTCTTCACAGGTGCAAAAATTGCACACTCCCTACTGAGCAAAACTGTAGTTTCCAAGATGGACGTACAAGACAAGGGCAGGGCCACCGGGCCGGTGGGGAGGGGCACCCTTAGCACTATCCCAATGTGCTGGATCCAACGGAGTAGACGGTTCGTCGATCCGAGCCACGGTCTTCATTCTATGGCTCGTCCCATCTCGCTGCCAGAAGGCCTTCAGGGACCCCTAGCCCTATTAACCTAATCTATCCCTAGAATCCGTGACCCACCACATGTACCCTCAATAGGGGGTACTTGGACTCCAAGTGGGATAGGATCACTATTAGAAGGGTTTGTTACCCAATCTATTAAGGGCCCAAGTCACTTTGAGTCATTTCCAGTCTTATATAGCCTATATGCCACCAATCAAATGCCAAAAAATCTGGCTGGGAGAATACTTGTTATCTTACACACTCTAATTAACCTCTAGGCAAAGCAACGGCCATTTCTCTGCAACCTGTGAAGGCTGCACAAGAAAAAAACTAAGTGCTACTAATCAGAGGAGGGTAGTTGTCACTGGATTGGGAGTAGTCACTTCCTTTGGTCATGATCCAGGTACTTTATAGGGAAATCTTCTTCAAGGACAGAGTGGTATTGGTGATATTGAGAGCTTTGATTGCTCTGATTTTGCAAGTGTAATTGGCATCAATGCGATTCATTTGCATCCTCTCATTTACACTTATTTTGAATTTTTCTACTTGACTTGTAAATGTGGAATAGTCCACCAAGTCAAAGGGTTTTTTCTCATCATGATCTCACCAAGAGCCACATACACAAAAGCCCCCCCATCTATTACAGTTATTCTTCACAGGTGCAAAAATTGCACACTCCCTCACTGAGAAAAACCCTAGTTTCCAAGATGGACGTACAAGACGAGGGCGGGGCCACTAGGCTAGAGGGGAGGGGCACCCCTAGCACTATTCTAGCGTGTTGGATCCAATGGAGTCAACGGTTTGTCAATCCGAGCCACAGTATCCATTCTATGGCTCGTCCCATCTCGCATCCAAAAGGCCTTCAGGGACACCTGCTGGATACCTGCCAGGGTCGTAGAACTCCAACCGTGCAACAAAACCGGGTTCCAGGGAGTCCTGTAGGTGTGTCTAGGCAGGTTACGACCAGGAACACTAGCCATAAGTGCTCGGTGGGTGATTTTCCAGAGTTGACCCACGTGTGCAAAAATTACACACTCCCTCACTGAGCAAAACCCTAGTTTCCAAGATGGACGTACAAGACGAGGGCAGGGCCACTAGGTCGGAGGGGATGGGCACCCCTAGAAGTATCCCAGCGTGCTGGATCCAACGGAATCGATGGTTCATCAATCTGAGCCATGGTCTCCATTCTATGGCTTTTCCTGTCTCGCATCCAAAAGGCCTTCAGGGACAACTGCTGGATACCTGTCAGGGTTGTAGAACTCCAACCGTGCAACAAAACCGGGTTCTGGGGAGTCCGGCAGGTGTGTCTAGGTAAGTTTCAGCCAGAAACGCTAGACACAAGTGCCTGGTGGGTGATTTTCCAGAGTTGACCCCCGTGTGCAAAAATTGCACACTCCCTCACTGAGCAAAACCCTAGTTTCCAAGATGGACGTACAAGACGAGGGCAGGGCCACCCGGCCGGAGGGGAGGGGCACCCCTAGCACTATCCTGGTGTGTTGGATCCAACGGAGTCGACAGTTCATTGATCCGAGCCATGGTATCCATTCTATGGTTCGTCCCGTCTCGCATCCAAAAGGCCTTCAGGGACACCTGCTGGATACCTGTCGGGGTCGTAGAACTACAACCGTGCAACAAAACTGGGTTCCAAGGAGTCCTGCGGGTGTGTCTAGGAAAATTCCAGCTAGGAAAGCTAGCCACAAGTGCTCGGTGGGTGATTTTCCAGAGTTGACCCCCGTGTGAAAAAATTGCACACTCCCTCACTGAGCAAAACCCTAGTTTCGAATATGGATGTACAAGACGAGGTCAGGGCCACTGGGCCGGAGGGGAGGGGCACCCTTAGCACTATCCCAGCATGCTAGATCCAACAGAGTCGACGGTTCATCGATTCGAGCCACGATCTCCATTCTATGGCTCATACCATCTTGCATCCAAAAGGCCTTCAAGGACACTTGCTGGATACCTGTCGCGGTCGTATAACTCCAACCATGCAACAAAATTGAGTTCCGGGGAGTCCTGCAGGTGTGTCTAGGTAGGTTTCGGCCGGGAACACTAGCCACAAGTGCTCGGTGAGTGATTTTCCAGAGTTGACCCCCGTGTGCAAAAATTGCACACTCCCTCACTGAGCAAAACCCTAGTTTCCAAGATGGACATACAAGACGAGGGTGGAGCCACCGGGCCGAAGGTGAGGGGCACCCCTAGCACTATCCTGACGTGTTGGATCTAACGTAGTCGACAGTTCATCAATCCGAGCCACGGTCTCCATTTTATGGCTCGTCTCATCTCACATCTAAAAGGCCTTCAAGGACACCTACTGGATACCTGTCAGGGTCGTAGAACTCCAACCGCGCAACAAAACTGAGTTCTGGGGAGTCCTGCAAGTGTTTCTAGGCAGGTTCCGACCGGGAACACCAGCCACAAGTGCCCGGTGGGTGATTTTCCAGAGTTGACCCCAGTATGAAGGCCATGCCGAATTCACTAAAGGGGGCCATTTCTCGACTGGAGGCCCCCTGGCATGCGTGGCCACCGTGGACAGGTCCGCAATGGCTAGGTGGACCTATGGGAGGCAATGGAATCCAAGTCCTCTCACCGGTTTGGGTTGCATGGCCCCGGGTCAAATCCTCCAAGTGTCCTTGAACGGCCCCGAGGCGCCCGACTAGAATTCCCACAACACCCGAACTGTGGCTCGGTTCGTGAATCCATTGATTCCGGTGGGTCCAGGATGACGAGTTTCAGCTAGGGGATCCCCCACATTGTCCCCCAAAGAACCAAAAGCGGTGCTGATGGGCCATCTCCGGAGCTAGGGTTTTGCTCAGTGATGGGGATTTGCTCCAAGGCCACAGAACCCAAACCGACGAGCAGACTTGTATTCCATCAGCTCCCACAGGTCCAAATGGCCATTGTGGACTTGTCCATGGTGGCTACGTACACCTGGGGGCCTCCGGTCGAGAAATGGCCCCCTTTAGCGAATTTGGCATGGCCTTCACTGAGCAAAACCCTAGCTCTGGAGATGGCCCGTTGGAACCACTTCTGGGTCTTCGGGGGATGCTGTGGGGGGTCCCCTAGCTGAAACCCATTGTCCTGGACCCACCAAAATCGACGGATTCACGAACCGAGCCATGGTTCAGGTGCTACAGGCATTCTAGTCAAGCACCCCGGGGTCGTTCAGGGACACTTGGAGGATTTGACCTGGGGCCACGCAACCCAAACCGACGACAGTACTTGGATTCTGTCACCTTCCATAGGTCCACCTGGCCATTGTAGACCTATCCACGGTGGCCATGCATGCCCGGGGACCTCCGGTCGAGAAATGGCCCCCTTTAGCGAATTTGGCACGGCCTTCACTGAGCAAAACCCTAGCTCCGGAGATGGCCCATTGGCACCGCTTCTGGTTCTTCGAGGGACACTATGGGGGGGTCCCCTAGCTGAAACCCGCCATCCAGGACCCACCGAAATCAACGGATTCATGAACTGAGCCATGGTTTGGGTTCTACGAGCATCCTAGTCGGGCACCCTGGGGTTGTTCAGGGACACTTGGAGGATTTGACCCGGGGCCACGCAACCCAAACCAGTGAGAGGACTTGGATTCTGTCACCTCCCACAGGTCCACCTGGCCATTGTAGACCTGTCCATGGTGGCCATGCATGCTAGGGGGCCTTCGGTCGAGAAATGGCCCCCTTTAGCGAATTTGGCATGGCCTTCACACTGGGGTCAACTCTGGAAAATCACCCACCATGCACTTGTGGCTAGCGTTCCCGGCCGGAACCTGCCTAGACACACCTATAAGACTCCAAAAAACTCAATTTTGTTGCGCATTTGGAGTTCTACGACCCCGGCTAGTATCCAGCAGGTGTCCCTGAAGGCCTTTTAGAAGCGAGACAGGACGAGCCATAGAATGGAGACCGTGGCTCGGATCGACGAACCGTCAACTCCATTGGATCCAGTGCATCGGGATAGTGCTAGGGGTGCCCCTCCCCTCTGGTCTGGTGGCCCCACCCTCGTCTTGTACATCCATCTTGGAAATTAGGGTTTTGCTCAGTGAGGGAGTGTGCAATTTTTGCACCTTTGAAGAATAACTGTAATAGATGGGGGGGTTTTTGTGTATGTGGCTCTTGGTGAGATCATGATGAGAAAAAACCCTTTCACTTGTGGACTATTCCACATTTACAAGTCAAGTAGAAAAATTCAACAGAGGTGTAAATGAGAGGAAGCAAATGAATCACATTGATGCCAATTACACTTGCAAAATCAGAGCAATCAAAGCTCTCAATATCATCGATACCACTCTGTCCCTGAAGAAGATTTCCCTATAAAGTACCTAGATCATGACCAAAGGAAGTGACTACTCCCAATCCAGTGACAAATACGCTCCTTTGATTAGTAGCACTTATTTTTTTTCTTGCGCAGCCTTCACAGGTTGGAGAGCAATAGCCATTGCTTTGCCTAGAGGTTAATTAGAGTGTGTAAGATAACAAGTGTTCTCCCAGCCGGATCTTTTCGCATTTGATTGGCGGCATATAGGCTATATAAGACTGGAAATGACTCAATGTTACTTGGGCCCTTAATAGATTTGGTAACAAACCCTTCTAATAGTGATCCTATCACAGTTGGAGTCCAAATACCCCCTATTGAGGGTATATGTGGTGGGTCACGGATTCTAGGGCTAGATTAGGTTAATAGGGCTAGGGGTCCCTGAAGGCCTTCTGGCAGCGAGACGGGATGAGCCATAGAATGAAGACTGTGGCTCAGATTGATGAACCGTTGACTCTGTTGGATCCAGCACGCCAGGATAGTGCTAGGGGTGCTCCTCCCCTCTAGCCCAGTGGCCCCGCCCTCGTCTTGTACGTCCATCTTGGAAACTACGGTTTTGCTCAATGAGGGAGTACAATTTTTGCACCTGTGAAGAATAACTATAATAGATGGGGGGGTTTTGTGTATGTGGCTCTTGGTGAGATCATGATGAGAAAAAACCCATTGAATTGGTGGACTATTCCACATTTACAAGTCAAGTAGAAATATTCAAAAGAGGTGTAAATGAGAGGAAGCAAATGAATCGCATTGATGCCAATTACACTTGCAAAATCAGAGCAATCAAAGCTCTCAATATCACTGATACCACTCTATCCCTGAAGAAGATTTCCCTATAAAGTAACTGGATCATGACCAAAGGAAGTGACTACTCCCAATCCAGTGACAACTACCCTCCTCTGATTAGTAGCACTTAGTTTTTTTCTTGCGTAGCCTTCACAGGTTGCAGAGCAATGGTCGTTGCTTTGCCTAGAGGTTAATTAGAGTGTGTAAGATAACAAGTGTTCTCCCAGCCGGATTTTTTTGGCATTTGATTGGCGACATATAGGCTATATAAGACTGGAAATGACTCAATGTGACTTGGGCCCTTAATAGATTGGGTAACAAACACTTCTAATAGTGATCATATCCCACTTGGAGTCCAAATACCCCCTATTGAGGGTACGTGTGGTGGGTCACGGATTCTAGGACTAGATTAGGTTAATAGGGCTACATTAGGTTTCTAGGATTCTAGATTAGTTTTTGAGGGTTAGATTAGTGTTTCTAGGGTTAGTTTAGCTTTCTAGGATTTCTAGGGCTAGATTATGTTTCTAGGATTCTAGATTAGTTTCAGAGGGTTAGATTAGTGTTTCTAGGGTTAGTTTAACTTTCTAGGGCTAGATTATGTTTCTAGGATTCTAGATTAGTTTCTGAGGGTTAGATTAGTGTTTCTAGGGTTAGTTTAGCTTTCTAGCATTTCTAGGGCTAGATTATGTTTGTACGGTTATATTAGTGCTTCTAGGGTTAATCATACATGAATAAACAATCACATGGCTATAAATCATAACTTAATCATAACTCAGACATCAAATAAACGATATAAGATAAAGATATCAAATAAACCATCTAACATGAATAACATTAACCATGCATGAATAAACAATCACATGGCTATACTATGTACCTCAGTCAATTAGGCCTTCTGGATCTTCTTGGTTTTTTATTGTCTCGAACAACCTCTCATGATCCGCATGAGTTAGTAAGTAGCGTACCTTGTTTGATGAATTTATTGAAATTGTCTGTAGTTGGATGTTTTAACCCACGATCAAGTGCGTAAAGTGATACACCCGTGACCCTGGTCTATAATTTGCGTATGTATAGCCATTGCTCTTTGGTCCCTTTCCATCCACTGTAAGATATTCCCCCTGAACAACCATCGATCCAGTCGAAAAGGTAATGCCTTCACTATCCGTTAATGATGCGAGGAGGGTTTGCTTCCCCTAGATGCATCGTGCCAACCAATAATTTGTCCCAATTGCACTGTTTGTCGGGGCGACGACTGTGTAGATATCTGCAAAAATGCATTTTAAGGTCATATTCCAACAAGCAGTGGTTTGATAACTTGGATAATTACAAAAACAAGGAGGGAACCGGGATATGCATGCAGAAATGTTTACCTGGTTGTACAAGATCAGATATATGATCATATTCATTCGAAATAGAGTATTGGCCTTCCTCTAACTAGATTGTTTCAGCAACTGCACGTGGGTCCACTACAAGTGATACATGATCCCATTCATCAACCCAATCCATTGATTCGCACTCATCCCACTCACAACTGCTGCAAGACCCACAAAAGCAAGCAAGTTCTCACGTACATATTTCAAATAAAGGATTGTTTGAGCTTTGAACCGAATGAAATCCATGAGTGCCTTGCACAGTACTACAACTATAAGAACGCAATCGATCTATATCAACTACATTCCAGAAATTTCTGACAACATGTCCTCTACCTGTTGGTATGTGTTGCTATGTGGTTCGATCTGACATTTTTTCTTTGCACCATCGAACTGTGGATTCAGCATTCCAAATATGAGGGCCTCCCATGCACCTCATCTCCTCCCTTCATGGGGCAGTTTTGAGACATGCTCCAACCCCGTTGTGCTCTCCCTTTCCATGCCCGGTCTCAAAATAGTTCCATACATGCGTCACATCATAAGTCTTGTGCAACATACTCAACCACTGGAAAACACGTGCATTTTTGAACTGGCCTGCACAACCATATGACCATATCCAATGCTGATCCATATGTATCCCTCTCTCCTTCAACTGATCATACAAAATTTTGAAGCAATGTTGCACATAATGCAGGTTGTGGCACCTGTCGTCACTGATGTAGAAGTTGGTCTCTTTCAATATTATCCTCATGTCATTGCTGCTCTCTGGCGCATGCCTATACGTGATATGGACCATTATGCTAACTTGGTCTGAATGGTAGTATTGACTTTGAATCTCATTCTGTGGCCGTAGGGTATAGTTTTCCTCAAAGTCCACAACTGACAATATTGTGCCCTTGGGAAAGGTGTCCCTGCACTGTCTGTATTGTTCATCCTGCCATCGTGCTACATGGACGTGATGTACATAATGCTCCGTCTTTTGGTAGAATTCCTTCATGAAATCACAAATTTGTACTTGGCGCCACAAAACCAAGGGCATTAATACAACGTGACATTTTCAATTTGAATATATATGTACAAATTCAACATGTACAGTATGAAAGCATGCAAACTTAGATTACCTGTGACTTCACCAATGCAATTTTTTTGCTTTCCTTCGAACTATCTACTTGATATGTTATGTACTAGAAATTTTTCATTTCTACTGACGTCCTCCCAAATTCGTGCTCTGCGGTTGCGTGGATGCAGCGGCTCAATAATGAAAATCCACTGCAACTGGAACACGTCCCATATAAACATGATATTTTGTAATATTTTTGTCCTTCAGGTCTTCGACACATTATGCTATGTATAAATTCTCTGGATGCATTCGGTGGTTGTAATGAAGGACAATCCTACACAATGTTAGTATGCAAACCACAAAATATATGTCTATATGTATCACAATAGTACTCAAATTCTACATGTACTGTGATCAATGCAAATTCTAACATACCAGGGTTTGCATTTTTTGAAGGACCTTTGGCCCAAGTTCAATTGTGTGTGCTCATTCTTGAACCTCTCATAGATTTTTGTTTGTGTGATGTCAAGGAAGTGCTTGACATGGGGTTCACCCCCCCTAACACCTTTTCTCAACTTTAAAACATCTCTTTGATTCGATGACGGTCTAGTTTTATCATGCCAAAACTATTGCACTAGTTCTTTAACAGCATCAATGAGCTTCATGTCTGAACGAGGTAACCTACCAAAAAAGGCCCAACAATCTTTTTGGTCTAGGGTCTCAAGTTTTTCTCTAATGGCAGAATACTTTTGAAGAATCTTTCTATCTACTTTAAATATTTTACACGTGTGTGATAGTAGGTGACGTTGCCTTGTGGATTTGTCTACAATCGATTCCGATAGTACACAACGGGCCACATTAAAATCTTTTGTGCAAGAAGTTTTTCCAATCAAATTAAATGCAGATTGTAGATTTCTAACAACGTGATTGTTGGCCTCTGAACTTCTAACTACCTTTGGTGGGCTCCTAATGTGGATGCCTAATGAGGGCAGCTATACCAAGAGCCTACTTTAAATTTCAACCCGGGGAACGTACAAACTTTAGAGATGCATGCACTATCTGTGCTCTTATAGGATAATCTCTTGTCACAATTGGATGTCATTATCGATGTTCTAAAGACTGTCTACTAAATATGAAAACTGATTATGCTATGGAATTAAATACTGGAAAGCAATAAATCTAATTAAAATAATTAAAGTGCTGAAAGCAGTAAATCTGTTCTAAGAAATAAAGGTATCAAAAGCAGTAAATCTGTTCTAAGAAATAAAGGTATCAAAAGCAGTAAATATGTTCTAAGAAATAAAGCAGGGAATCTATTTTAAATAATTAAAATGCTGAAATAATTAGATGCTGATCTGTTCTAAGAAATGAAGATACAAAAACAGTAAATCTATTTGAAATAATTAAATGCTAAGAATGAAAATATCATAACAAAGTTATTCTACTATTGGGGAAACAAAGTCTGTAACTACTATCTGCGCACAAAATTGGAGTCTTGATCTAACTTGTTTTACCAATCTAGAATTGAAGTACGATCATTCTATGCTTACCCATCTATTACTAAGAAGTCAAAAGAAACTAATCACGATGAGAAACTGCAGTGAACTCCAGATCTAAACCATGATATTGAAAGCAAAGCTGATACACATGCAATCGTTGATTCAAATATGCGTTGAAAGAAAGAACATACAGGACTACTGAAACTATTATGTTGTACTACATAATGTATTATAAACTACTACAGAAATAATGAATCATTCAAATGCTCCCATATGTCATAGAACTATTCATCAATGTAAAACGCATACTTGGAAAAATACCTGCAAATAGGAATCTCCTGACCTACGTGTTGGAGGGGCCCTCCCCAACCTGTACTCAGGAGAGAATAAAAACTTAGAAACGCTGGCTGGAATTAATCATCAATATTTCATTAAGATATAAAATCCATGTCAAAATAGAATTCTGTACTTCTCAGTATCTCAATAGTGCAAAAAACGTTAAAAATAATGTCTTTCCCAAAAATAACAACAGGGACCTCTCACTACCCGAGAGGTCCATATTTATACAATTTAATGCTGATCCTAACTGATTGTCAAAATATCGATTCTTCTTGAAAGTGGGGATGCGTCCTCTATAAGTCAGGAAACAGGGCGCTGAGATTGGTGATCCTTTAGTCTTCTACACATCCATCCTTTAATGACCCTGAACCTGCTCAATCACGCTTGGTTTCCATATAATTAGTTTATTTGATACGCATTCTAACATACAAGAATAATCATAAAAACAATTCCATTAAATAATTAAAGTAAAACATTTTCCCACAATTGAGTGTGTTTCTTTGCCATTGCTTGAGCTAGACTGTGGAAAAAGGGTTATCAAATACCTGAAAATTGGACCCATCATTCTCTCCCCTACTTGAAGGATTCACCCATCCTTGGGTGACTTATTCAATTTGTCGATGACTTCCCTGATATCCCATGCTACCACCTTAGGTGTCCCTGCCTGCCTGAGATATCCAAAATTATGATCCTCCCTGACCCTTGCCTTCCTCTCTTCCTCTTCATTAATCTGTTCTTTGAGGACTGGGGAAAGAAAGAATGGGGGATTCATCCTCATCCCAATCCACCTGAGTTGGTTTCTTGCCAAGGATTCTTTGTAGAGTGTGGTTTTGAAAAGAGCATCCTTAAGCCTGAGGGGAGAGTGGAGTTCTCTTCTTTTTAGATCATTTGCCACCCTGCTCCACCTTTCCCTGATGGACTCATTAACTTCCTTTTGTGTGCTGCAGAGTGTAATGTCAAAATGAATCACCGCCTCCTATTGTTTTGCGAGGAGAATGGGTATCAGTTCCTCATCCTGAGTGAGGATCATGTGGTTATAGATTATTCCCTCAGGGTGAGTTGGCTCTAGTCTGATCATTAATGGGGTTTTCCATTTGGATGCAAACATAGAGATGATAGTCCTGGGATCATTCAATTTCGTGGTTCATCCACGAACACAATGCCCTTAACTGGAAATCGCCCACATATGGGTTTGGCGACCAGTTGGGCGAGCCAGAAACTACGAAATTGTGCAAGAAGAACTCACTCAATTGGTATTTCTCCAGCTCCGTGTAGTTCAAAGATGCATCAATAAATTCTTTGGGAGTGCTTACCTCTATAGGGAGACCTTTCTTCAACCTCTGGAGCTGGAATTCACCCCATTTCTCTTGTAAATAAACTGCATATACTGTCGACGGTGGTCTGAGGTCATGTAGTCTCTCATATATGCCAATAATAGTGGCAAAAACATCCTTAAATTTGATAATCTCCTGGCCTTTCTTTGCTAATTCGTTCTGTGCTTCGGCCAACTTTTCTTGTAGCGTTAAATTCTTCTGCTCGGCCAGCCAGAGCTCTTCTGCATGATGCATCTTTAGGATTTGTGTCTTCTCGGCTGAGAATGGGGGAGGTGTGGCCTGGCTTCCTAGCTCAATTCTCAATGTTGCCAATTCATTTCTGAGCCTTTCCAATTCTGCTCGTGCTTCAGCGATCTGGGCAACGACCTCGGGGTCTTCATTACGTTCTAGAGGGTTTTCCTGAAAGTTGCCTTACTCCTGTAAGCTCTGCTCTTCTTCTTTATCCATTTCTTCTTTTGTATCATTTTTTTCATCTGTAGTGGGATCCTTCTGATCTATAAAAGGATCAATGTCATCATCAGACACATTCGTAATCAGGGGGCTGGGTTCCCTTTCTTTCTCCTTGGAGACTCGGATTTTATATACCTGCGTGAATCTCTTGCTGCGCCTCTTCGACCCCTGACTACTGGTAAGAATATCTGGGTCTGATTTGGGGGAGTCCTCCTTGGAGTGTTTTATTTTGACCAAGGTGTCGGCCACACTGTCCAAGTCAATTTTTCTTTTTTCCCCTGATACAGAGGTGGTATTACTTTTCGATTCAAGTGGCAAGGGCATAGTCCTCATTCTCTGAACGTCCTTAGCAGACACCACGATGAACTCCTCCCAGGAGAGCTCTGGAATCTAAGCTTTTAGCTCCTCACCAACTATTAGTTTGATCAGCCCATGATGGGCCAAAGCATCCTCTTTTCCCTTAGCCACCTTCCTGCTCATCTCTACTAGGGATTGGAGTAGGTAAAATGGAATGTTAATATTGTTGTTTGCTAAAATGTGACTTCTGTGCCTGAGAAGCTCTAAAATATGAAAATGGAAAATGGGAACATAGCTTAATCTTCCAGTGCATTTAATATACCTCAAGACAATTGCAGCCATTTCATCCCATGGTGCTGGCATGGAGGGTCTTTTGACTCCATTTTTGTCTTCATCATAAACCTCTCCACGCTTAAAGAATGTTGCTTTTGCTGTGTGGTTTGCCTCTCGGTCGTTGCTGCTCCAATGCAGGCCCATTGGAAGACCAGTGTGTTTTGCTATCATGTCCTCATCCACTTTTATGCGTAACCCCTTCACCCGGGTGACGTACTGTTCATCCTTAATATGCTTGAAGTTTCTTGCGAATTCCTGGGCTACCCCTGTATGGTATCCTCTCAGTCCAAGGATAAATGGCATCTAGCCTAAGTTGCGAATGATCTACAGGACTCTCGGGATTTGATAAATGGCACTGTGATCTTCCGGTTCACTCTTTTTAAAACCCTTTGTCATTTTTAGAATCTTCTTTATAACCAGACAATACCAAGGCTTTTGGAATGTAGTTTTATACCTTTAACTTGGTCAGGCTCTACTTACAGGCTCAAGGAATACAATGGTGGCTGCTTCTTGGGAATTCCGGGTGGTTACTTATATGCAAAATCGTGGAATATTTTGCACCCTAATTCACTACCTTTTTGCACCTATCCTTTCCATCATACCTGTACTTGCCACTTTTAATCCCCTATTTTTCATGATCGTTCTTTGCCTTCTCATGATCGACATTTGTACTTCATGTGGTGAAGGTTGTGATCATGATTTGCTGAGGGTGACGGGACTTTGGTAGCAATCATGAGTTATGAAGGTCATTCCACCATGCCGCCGATTTGAAATGGAAGTTGTCCTCAGCTGACTAGAAATGAATGTATTGTGGGAAAATGTTTTACCTTAAGAATTAAATAAAATCGTTTTAGAGATTACGTTGGTATGTATGTGCACCTGCATTGATGATCTGGTGCGTTTTTCATGCATGGTGGATTCTGTAGTATATTTTGGCAATGTCTGTAGTTGATTTTTGCATGTCAGTAGTTACATGCGTAGGATGCTTTTTTCGTTTTGCATGTTTTGAATTTGCTGAATATGTGCTTTTGAAAATTGTGCCAGTTGTTGATACGACTCAGGCGATCATGCTTTATATTTGGATGATTGCATGGTTGAATGTGATTGGCTCCCTTGAATAACTTGTAGGCTCGCTTGAATATATTTGAAAAAGGTTGGCATGGTGTGTCTTGAAGAATTCCGTAGTAGATGAAGACTGATTTCTACATGTAGACGTGGCTGGCTCGCTTGAATTGATTTCAGGCTCACTTGAATAAATGGCAACCTCACTTGATACATTTTACAGGCTCGCTTGAATTGATGGCAACCTCGCTTGAATCATTGTGCAGGCTCGTTTGAATAGAATGATGCCCTGTAAATTTCCTGTTACACCTTTTTTTTTTTTTGGTTTTTTTCTTTTTTCTCTTTTTTTTATATATATTTCTTCTCTTTTTTTTTTCTTTTTTTTTCATGATATGTGTTGAAGTTTACTGATTTACAGCATGCTCTATCAGCATCAATTGTTGCTGGTAGAGTACTTGTGTAAATTCTTCTTTGGACTTTGGTTTTTTGTAGAGTTTTAGGCGATGCCCATTCACTATCATGGGGAACTCATCATCATCAATTGTAATAATTCTCACAGCCCATTTGTCATAAATTTTCTGTATACTGTAAGGTCCAAGCCATCTACTGGTTAGCTTTCCTTTGAATGTGTGAAATCTGGAGTCGTAGAGTAGTGCCCAATCACCTTCGTTGAATTTCTTATCCTTCAAATGTTGGTCATGCCATTTCTTCCTTTGCTGTTGGATGATTTCAGTATGTGTAAGTGCTTGTTGGTGGTGTTCATCCAGTTGATTTAGCTGTAGCATGCGTTCTTTTGGAATGTCTGATAGGTTCATATTTAGATCGGCTACAATTCTTAATGTTTTTACTTCAAATTCGATTGGTAGCATGACCTTTTTCCCATAGACCAGTTCATAAGGTGTGAATCCTGTTGTTGTTTTCCATGTAGTATTGTAATCCCAGAATGCTTCACTAAGTCTATCAGCCCAATCCCTTTTGTAAAGTTGGACAGTTTTTGTCAAGATTCTCTCTAATTCCCTATTGGTTACCTCAGCTTGACCATTTCCTTGAGGGTGGTAGGAGGATGACTTTCTATGCTTTTTACATTGTTTCTTTTCATCAAGTCTTCAATTAAATTTGATGTGAATTGTGGTCCTTGATCCAAAACTACTTCTCTTGGCACCCCAAATCTGTGAAAGATCTACTCAGTAAAGAATTTGGCCACACTGGTTTCATTTGCAGCAGCCAATGCTGCTACCTCTATCCATTTTGTAAGGTAATCAGTGCATACAAGGATGTAGCTCTTCTGATTGGACTGTGGGTTGAATGGGCCAACAAAATCGAATCCCCACTTATTAAATGCCTCTAAAGAGATTTGTGGATGTAGTGGCATTTCTTGTTTTTGTGTTGGATTTCCCATTCTCTGGCAATCGTCATAATGGGACACATACTCATAAGCATCTCTGTGGAGTGTTGGCCAATAATACAATTGTTGCAAGATCTTGTAGGCTGTCCTTTTTGCAGCGTAGTGTCCTCCACAAGGTTCATTGTGGGTGGCATGCATTATGTCATGTACCTCATCTTCCCTAATGCACCTTCTAAGTACTTGATTTGGTCCCTGTTTAAAAAGCATGCCCTCTATCTATGTATATGTGGCACTTTGTCTTATTACTTTTGTCCTTTGTTTATAACTGTAATGTTCTGGAAACTTCCCGAATACCAAATAGTTTGCTATGTCAGCAAACCATGGGATTTTTATTGATATGGCAAAAAGGTGCTCATCAAGGAAGTTATCTTGGACCAATTCATTATCTTTCCCATGTGTTACTCTTGACAAAAAGTCTGCTACGACATTATGCTTACCTGGTTTATCTATTATAGTGATGTCGAATTCCTGTAGAAGTAGCATACATCAAATAATTCTTGCACTGGTATTAGGTTTGTTCATAAGATATCTGATCGCTAAGTGGTCAGTATGGATAAAACTTTGGTATCTTGTAATGTAATGCCTGAATTTGTTGATTGCATGTATGAGTGCCAGAAATTCCTTCTCTGTGACTGTGTAGTTGAGTTCTGCCCCAGCCAAATTTTTGCTTATATAATATATGGCATAGGGTTTCTTGTCTTGTTCTTGCCCAAGCACAGATCCGATTGCTTTATATGATGCATCGGTGTGAATGTGAAATGGAATTTCCCAGTTTGGTCCTTGAAGTATTGGTGCTGAGATGGTTTTCTGTTTAAGACTTTCAAAGGATGTCATGCAGTTGCTTGTCCATATGAACTCATTGTATTTTGTGAGAAGTGCAAACATGGGGGCAGCAATTTTGCTATAATTCTCAATAAACCTTCTGTAGTACCCTGTCTGTCCAAGGAAGCTTCTCACATCTCTTTGTTTGACAGGTGGGGGTAGTGTTATGATTACTAAAAATTTGGCTTGATCAACTTCTATACTTCTTTGTGATATGTGATGTCCTAGAACGATGCCCTTGTTGGAGCCTAGGCCGCAGCTATGGTAAAGCTGCGAATTTTGAGGAAAAAGCACAAGTATTGAAGGGAAAGTGCTAATTTTGAATAAGCACCAATATTTGGGCAGAAGTAAACGGTGCGCAGTACGGTGCCAGATGGATGAGCTCAGCGCAGATTATGGATCGAAAATCACGGAGCTCGCGCGCACACATCAAAGGAGAATGAATGTGGCCGAGTAGAAAGCTCAGCTACCACAATAAATGAAGCGACGGAATAGCGGGCTCAGCTACCCTCATTAAGGCTAAGTACAGAAGTTATGGTTGCTCTGATCAAGGAAGAGCAACGGACCAAAGTATTGAAGGTGAAGGACAAGGAGCAATGAATGATGAAGTGGCGCCCATACCCGCAATCTGCGCCGAAAGTCACGGAACCTGCAGGAAACGGCAACGTGACTGCAAGCGGTGCCTACAGTACACCTAGCCATGTCCATGGTTAGGGTTTTTGGGGATTATTGTTGGGAAAGGCCCACAGTTTTGTAAAGGTCTGACCCTCAAGGCCACCTATATATATGTGTAATTGTAAAGGTTAGACGTTAGCTAGTTAGCGAGCTAGTGAGTTAGCCAGCCATTAGATGTTTTAGACATAAGAAGGGTTGGTTGTTGATTGTTTTCTACTATGTTGTTAGAAGACAAGAGTTAGAACTGGATAGCTGTGAAGCTAATCCCTGAGTTGCAGACGGTCTAAGTCGACATCTGAACCATTGTAATCTCTGTAGAGGAAGAGACTAGATCTAAGAGAAGGGCTCCCAGCTGTGTGCGTGGAGTTTCCTGGAAAGATCTAAGGCTGCAGCTGTGTGCGCAGCGTATTGTGTAATCCATGTTTTGAGATTAATATAAGATACACTTCCCATGGACGTGGTTTCCCCGTGGAGGTGAGCTACATAATTCTCGTTGTTATGATGATGTGTTGTGTGAATGCATGTTTTAGTTCACTATCTGTGTTTACATGAATGTTTCATAGTCTTTATGAATGAGTATACAAAGCAAGTCCTTGAAGCTTCCTTAGAGGTTATTCTCATGCACTATCGAAGGAGTCGATAGGAGCACTATCGCCACAGCGCTTAGGAATGCATTATCGCACTGGGCGTGCAAGCAGAAACGATACATAGAGTATCGACGCAGAGGGTAATTGCCTCCTGCGCAGGAGCAGAGATACCACGCAGCTAGGCTGGTAAGTGAGAGCTTCAGTGCTGTTGCACTGAGGTCTGCAGAAGAGTAAGACGTTCCACTTTGAGGAATCCTAAAGGGAGAAAGGGGAGAAGATTGCAGTCTCCGCGTTGCCTAGGTTAAGGAATCCTGTTTCCTTAGCCCCCCATAGCCACTTCGGGTGAGACCTCAAGCTGCTGTGCAGCTCGTTTTCGAGAGGGCCAGTGCGCCAAGGGGTTTTGTTGCTACGTCTCATTAAAACCCGGGTCTGTCTAAAAAGCAACCAACAGCCCTCTTCCATTAACATCCTGCATTTGTCATTGCTTAGGCACAAGCTCATTTCAATACATTTCTTTAATACTAATTCAAGATTGTTCAATGCCTTATCGAAGCTATGTCCATAGGGTGTGAAATCATCCATAAAGACTTCCATTTTGTCATTCAGGAAATCGAAGAAAATACTCAATATGGCTCTTTGAAATGTTGCTAGGGCATTACATAAACCAAAGGGTAGGACCCTATAGGCATAAGTTCCCCATGGGCATGTAAAGGTCGTCTTATCTTGATCAGCTGGGTGTATTAAAATTTGGTTGTACCCACCGAAACCATCTAAGAATGAGAAGTACTTGTTTCCAGATAATGTATCCAACACTTGGTCTATAAATGGAAGTGGGAAATGATATTTCTTTGTTGCTTTATTCAGCTCCCTGTAGTCCACACAAATTCTCCATTTGCCTCCTTTTTTGGGCACTATGACTAGTGGTGAGACCCACTCACTATTAGATATTGGATAGATGAACCCTGCGTCTAATAACTTTTGTAATTTCACTTTGACTATGTCTTTTAGTGCAGGGTTCATCCTTCCTTGTGGTTTCCTAATGGGAGTAGAACCTTCTTTGATGTAAATGTACTGTTTGCAGATATCAAGATGGATTCCTTTCATATCTGCATATGTCCATGCAAATGCTTTGCTTTGTTGTGTTAGTATCTTCATCAATTTCTCTTCTTGCTTTGGTTCTATCTTGGAATTTATGTTGACTGTTTTGCCAAGGTTAATTTCCACGACTTTTACCTTCTCAATCTGTTCTGGCAGCACTTCTGTCCATAAGTCATCCATGTTCTGTTTTGAACTTTCACCTGTTTCTGTAGAAAAAAATTCTTGAATAACATGATTGTTAGGAGATATATTTTGTATAAATCTATCTATATGGCCATCTTCATCTACTTCCTTTAAAGATATTGCAGCATCAATTGTTAGGATAGGTCGGAGGTTCTGATTTGGTGTGTTCTGGTAATCATCAGTCCAATTTTGATATTCTAACTCCGAGGATTTCATTGTTGGTGGGTAGATTGTGATTTTATTCCTGGTATGTCCACTGGTGATTGTCATATTTCCTGATAGGAAACCTATGTAAGCATCCGCAGTTGCTAACCAAGGTCTACCTAGGATAATTGGATAGCCACTAAGTTTGCTTTTGATTTTGATTATTATAAAATCAGTTGGGTATTCCCAGGACTCGATATTGATCATAATGTCTTCTAGCATTCCTTCGGGCTTCACAGTGGACGTGTCTACTAGTTGGAGTACTATTGTGGTTGGTCTTACCATTGAGTGGATTCCTAGGTATAACACGGTTTCTTTAGTCATGACATTGATCGCAGCTCCTAAATCGATTAAGATTTTATTTATTTGCTTGTTATTTATGGTGACACTTACTACAGGACTACCAGGATCAAGATATTTAGGATTTATTATGACACCTAGCATCAAATCGGCCAATTGTCCCACTACATTAATAGTTGGTGGGTCACGCTTCCTTCTTCCTGGCTTCTTTAGGCAATTTTCTCTAATGAATTTGTTGTAGATGGGAACATCCCTTATGGCTTGTAAAATCGAGATTTGGATGTTTAGGTGTTTGAATTCGTTTAAGATTGTATTCTCTTCCTCTTATTTTGTATCCCGGACAAGTTTTTCTGGAAATGGGGGATTTCTGTTGCGTGGAAGTGGTTGGGTTTCATCCTCGAGAGGTTCTGGTTCATCAGGATGCTGAACGTAGGGTTCTGATGTGTGGTCTTGAGCTTCAGCTACAGTTTGTTGGATGTTTTTTGGGGATGTATTCTGCAACGTTTTTCCAGATCGTAGGTTTATTTCATTTATTTCTATGGTGTCTACAACATAAGCTGGGAATTGTGTGATATTAGTGTTATAATCCTACTGCTGTTGTGGGGGTCTGTTATTATTAGGATTTGGAATTGGTTGGGATGGAATAGGTGGAGGTCTAGGGGGTGGTTGAGGTTGCGGGGGTGGCATAATGAGTGGTTGTTGTAGTGGCGCCCTCCAATTTGATGGATGGGGGTACTGGTTTGCATAATTTGTGGTGGATGGAAACGGTGGGGGGTATTGAGGATAAGACGGTGGATAATATGGCTGTTGATAGGATGGTTGATATGCTTGCTAGTTTTGTTTCCATTGGTTTTGATTTGGCTGTGCTTGCCGTGGATTCGGTGCAGAGTTCCAATTTGGTTGTCCTTGATTATAGTAAGTTTGATTGATCTGCTGATATGGCCTAACAAAATTATTCCTCCTCTGATTTATAAAACAAATCTATTCTACAGTTCCTTCAGCTGCTGGGTCTTGAATAGCTGCCTTACATGAGGGTAAGAGGGGGCATTTATCAGTGGAATGGTCATCGGTGCAGAGACCACATACTTCTATTGTGTTCAAGGTGCACTACCCCTTCTCATGCTTCTTTCTACAACGAGGACAAAATACTGCCAAGGCTTGGTTAATTTCATCCTGTTTCTTTTTTATTTGAAGAGCATCAAGTTGCATGGCTAGGGATTGCGGTATGTCAGTTTTCATGTCATCCAGCAGGTTTCCTAAATTAGATTTTGTAAGTGTTGGTGTTGAGGATGATGATCCACTGGTGGTTGTATGTGTATCCCTCATCCCATTCTTAGTTTTCCTAGATCTTGAGTAGTTTTTGAAGATTTGCAGGATCTATTCAAAAGATTTTTGGAATATATCTCCATATCCAAGGAGATTTAAGACTTTAAAATTCTCCTCTTTTACACCTCTGAGAAGGACAAGCTTTAGTGATTCAGGATCCGATGTGCAATGGCTAGCTCGTTTGTAGCTGAGTTGAAATCTTTGGGCATAATCTTCTAATGACTCTCTATCTCCTTGTTGCATCCTAAAGATTTCGTCCCTAGTATATTTGGCCTTGCAGTAGTCCCTATATTTTTCTATGAATGACTGTTTCATTTGATCCCAGCTAAAGATACTATTTCCTTCAAGGCTCATGAACCACCGAAGTGATAGGTCTTTCAGTGTGGAAGGAAAAAGCATAAGCTTTTGTGCATCAGTAGTGTAATCAAACGATCTACAAACTACCTCAAATTCAAACAGGAATGTGTCAGGATCTTCTGAAGTCAACCCATGAAAGTTTGGCAGATTATTAGGATTGACGTTCTTCATTCTGGCATCTCCGAGAGGTATGCTAATGGGAAAAGTGAAAAGCTCCCTAGGTTCTTCCTCTTCATTTTCCATTGAGGTGTTTGAGCTAGAACTGGTGGTGAAGTTGCTTCTGTTTGGATCGTATGTGGAGTCAGTTTCATTTTCAAAATGTAGAAATTCAAACTGAGAATGGTTAGAACTGTTATTACCATTATTGCTCATGGAATGCTTGGGCAAAAAGTGGCCAAACCTATCCCTTTGCCGACGAGGCATTCATTGGTAGAAGATATTTATGTTTTTGTTTTATGTAATTTTTGTTTTCCTTTTGTGGTTTTTAGGTGATGTCTCCTAAAAGATTTAGCACCTCCCCGGCAATGGCACCAAAAAGTGGTGAGCTCCTAATATGGATGCCTAATGAGGGCAGCTATACCAAGAACCTACTTTAAATGTCAACTCGGGGAACGTACAAACTTTAGAGATGCATGCACTATCTGTGCTCTTATAGGATAATCTCTTGTCACAGTTGGATGTCGGTATCGATGTTGTAAAGATTGTCTACTAAATATGAAAACTGATTATGCTATGGAATTAAATACTAGAAAGCAATAAATCTAATTAAAAAAATTAAAGTGTTGAAAGCAGTAAATTTGTTCTAAGAAATAAAGGTATCAAAAGCAGTAAATATGTTCTAAGAAATAAAGCAGGGAATGTATTTTAAATAATTAAAATGCTGAAATAATTAGATGTTGATATGTTCTAAGAAATGAAGATACAAAAACAATAAATCTATTTGAAATAATTAAATGCTGAGAATGGAAATATCATAACAGAGCTATTCTACTATTGGGGAAACAAAGTCTGTAACTACTATCTGCACACAAAATTGGAGTCTTGATCTAACTTGTTTTACCAATCTAGAATTGAAGTACGATCATTCTATGCTTACCCATCTATTACTAAGAAGTCAAAAGAAACTAATCACGATGAGAAACTGCAGTGAACTCCAGATCTAAACCTTGATATTGAAAGCAAAGTTGATACACATGCAATCATTGATTCAAATATGCATTGAAAGAAAGAACCTACAGGACTACTAAAACTGTTCTGTTGTACTACAGAATGTATTATAAACTACTACAGAAATAATGAATCATTCAAATGCTCCCATATGTCATAGAACTGTTCATCAATGTAAAACGCATACTTGGAAAAATACCTGCAAATAGGAATCTCCTGACCTACGTGTTGGAGGGGCCCTCCCCAACCCGTACTCAGGAGAGAATAAAAACTTAGAAACACTGGCTGGAATTAATCATCAATCTTTCATTAAGATATAAAATCCATGTCAAAATAGAATTCTGTACTTCTCAGTATCTCAATAGTGCGGAAAATGTTAAAAATAATGTCTTTCCCAAAAATAACAACAAGGACCTCTCGCTACCCGAGAGGTCCATATTTATACGATTTAATGTTGATCCTAACTGATTGTCAAAATGCCGATTCTTCTTGAAAGTGGGAGTGTGTCCTCTATAAATCAAGAAACAAGGCGCCGAGCTTAGTGATCCTTTAGTCTTCTATACGTCCATCCTTTAATGACCCTGAACCTACTCAATCACGCTTGGTTTCCATATAATTAGTTTATTTGATACGCATTCTAACATACAAGAATAATCATAAAAACAATTCCATTAAATAATTAAAGTAAAACATTTTCCCCTAATTGAGTGTGTTTCTTTGCCATTGCTTGAACTGGACTGTGGAAAAAGGGTTATCAAATACCTGAAAATTGGACCCATCAACCTTTATGCACAAAATTCTCCTAACATCAGCTAGACAGTGTGATTTTAACAAAGCAAGAAACAATTGACATTTTGCTGCATCGATTTTGGATTCAAAAAAATATTTGATTATCTTGTTACAATGGAAATCAATAGTGCATTTCGGCATCTTACCTTCAAGTCTTGAAAATGAACTTTCATCCACATGAATACGTTTGGGAGTTCTTCGTCGTCTGGTTGATAGTTGAGGCAAGGGAGTCGGCAGGAAGTACGAGTCTTGTCAACGGTTTGTTGTGGCCCTTCGTTCAGTAATTGGTCCTGTAATTGAGTGTGTTCGCCAGGTGGGTGCTCTTCTTGGGGTGGTTTCCAGTTAAGAACTTGTTTAACATCCATCCCTTCATACTCAACATCAGGCAAGATTTGATTGACTTCAACCACTTCGTCATTGCTTGTTGATGGATCTAAGGCACTAACATTTTGATTTTTACGGTTTTGCATGTACAACCTGGCCTTTTCTCTTATCTCATGGGCCTTTTCAGGGGGCAGCGGCCTCCTTCTAGACTTTCTTTGATTATTACGTCTGTTGCCCATATTCAATGCGCTTTTGGAAAAATGAAAATATGACCCCTGCAAGAATGAACAACAAACAAGATATTAAAACTCGATGTGCATGATTATTAAAGCTCGATGTAGCAATTGATTATGTACAACAACATCTAGTGATAATGTTTTCATATAATCTTAAAAGATATTGGGAATTCCCTACATATAAAGTTACAACATCACATCTAGGAACTCAGTAGGATGGTATTGGATGGTGGTATGGGATGTTAGTAGTCCAGCAAATTCCCTACAAGGGAGAAGCTCATATTGACTTCATTTTCATGGTATGGATGAGGGAAAATAGCCCCAAAAGACTAAGAGTTTTCAATTGTTTAGGTGTTTGTGTGAGTTGTTGTAGTGAAACCATGAGGAATTCAACATATGTTTGTCTACTAGATGGAGGAATGTGATTATGAAATGTTATTGGTGGTGATGCAAGTAATTTTTTTTTTATTATCTTCATGAAAGGTTGAAAGCATTGCTTGGTGCATGTTGTAGTTTTTTTTTTGGTAGGATGTTTTTATTGTCTATGTTGAAGATTAAGAAGACTAGAATAGATTTATCATACAATTCATGAGGAAAAACCAAAATAGATGCCATTCAAACAAGTGAATGAAGACTAAATTACATTTAACAAGATCAAATTTTCACCATACCTCAAGGATTATGATTGCTCTTTGCTTCAAATGTCAAATGCTCTTTTGATGTGTCCACTATATGTAAGAAGACTTCATGTGTATCCAAGTAGCATGAGAATTCAATCCAAGGTGCCAAATAGAGTCCAACTGTTGTGTATTCACTCAATTGATCCAAATAGAGCCCAATAGGTGTGTATTCAATACAAAGAGCCAAATAGAGCCCCAAATATTGTGTATTTTATCCAAATGGTGTATGAATTCAATCTACCATGAAAATGCTTGTTGGATTGTGCGTGAAACCAGAGAACAAAACGCGATGAATGAGAAAAAAATGTGGGAGAAAGAACGCGGGCTATTTTCTAAATTTTATGTTCAACAGGGACGCGCACACGCCTTTGGCGCGTGCGCGTCCATGCTAAACGTTGCAATGGTTGGTGGGTAATGTTCATTGTATTTATTTCCCAACATATATAAATGTGTCGGGTTATGCCTAGAGCCCCTCCCCACAAAGAGCCCCTCCCCCATAAAGGCCTTTAGGACCTCTTCTAACCAGTGATCAAATTTGAAGGGCGGGTCTTAATTTCAATTGGAAGGGAATTTGTTCTTGGAGCGCTTCAAAGATGAAGGGAAATATAAATAATTATACTTCAATTGACAAGTATAAACTAACTAAACCCTTCTCCCAAAAATGTAAAAAACAAATATTGGCCATCTAAATTTTTACAATCTTACTTAGTTAATATCTAAATGAAAAAATGGTATCTTTTCAATAAAACCTAATTTGAACACATTAATTTGACATATATGTAACATTAATTTTACATCTCATTAAAATAACAACAATTCAGTTGTATTTTCCATGTTGGAGCACACTTCATTATACATAAAAACTACTAAAACTATGAAATAACCATATTGGTGCATCCACGTGATCTTAGGCATAGTGCAGGACGTTGTAACTAGATATAGTCTTAAAATAAAACTAGAACCATGACAAAATTACTTATTGTTAACTATGTACAAAAGGATACCACTAAGAAAAACGAGGCTATAATAAACCTACAACCAAAAAATACATATAAAACCAACCCAAAACTTATTTCAAACCAAAGAGAGGGTAGTCATTCAATCCTGAGAGATGTAAGAACGATGGACATTGGGCACCTAAGAAAAAATAATACATAGCTTAGAAAACATTAAACAAATTCCTCCATACCAATTAAGTTAGCAACGCTAGCATCACAGGGGCTGGGGAATGAAATTTTGTTGTTCAACACTTGTTGCGACAACATACAAGTATGGAATGGAGGGGAAATGGAATCAAGCCTAAGTCAACTGGAGCCTTGCAACTTGCTGCATGTTTGAGTCTCGATAATATGCCTTTTAAATTGAACCTGAACACCAAATTAATGGCTCAATTTGAGAAAATTCTAGATGTGAATAATTAAGAGCTCGAAGCTCTAAAATTTCCTTTGTTTTGTAACAATCCACGATTCGATGAATTCGTAGTCACTGGCATGAAATTTAAGTTATTTTATTAAAAGAATTAATGTATCTACCTCTATGTTGAAACTGTTTTCAATGTTGATGCGGGCCACTACACTCCTTATTGTCTTACCAAATGGGACGAGAATGAGGAAGAAGACTTAAAATTATGGACTTGACCTTCAAAGAGTGCCTTATAATCACATTGGTAAGGAGTGATAAGAAGATCACAACAATCCAATGTGCCAAATCTTAGTTGATGGTGTCAGTGCCTTGTAGTCTTCAATGTTCACTCATCATCTTGCACAATTGAGGAGTGAGTGCATGACGTGAATGAGTGAGTGATTATAATTTATGATATTTCTAATATTTTGAATAATGAGTCAATTTTTATAGCATAAGAATTTCAACATAGAAATTATTTAATGTGAAATTTATATGGATGGGTAATTTCAAATGTTACCCTTCTTTTGAAATGTTGATATAAATTATTTCCTTCTTGATTGGAAGGGAAAAATTCAGATTTTAATTTTTTTTTGAAGGGCAATTTTAACTTTACACTTCTAGGAAGGGCTCAGAAGGGTTCAAATTTGAACGTTGCTTCTAACCCATAATTCCTAAGTGCATTTAAGTGCTTCTAGATGTTTGGGGGTTTAAGGGTATATTTACAAATTTGTGTATTTTGATTTCAAAACATTAATTTAATTTTCAGTTAGAAACATATGTATTACATCAAGAATAATTAAATACATAGTAGATATATATTAATGTTGTCTAAAGACTACTTGGAGGTGCGATTATTGTGAGATCGTAGTATGTCATATTTGTTCATAATTACCATCAGATTTTATTCTCTTAGGGTGATGTAGATGTGACAAAATGCACTTTGATGGTTAGTTTTATTTGCTGGGAAATATTTGCCCAGTTAATTTATGGGGAAGGATAACAATCTTGATACTCCCACCCCTATGGAAGGCTGGAAAAGCATAGCACACAAGGTATTTAAGCTTGGCTTCATGTAATATGCAGAGCACTCTTCTTTACATTGCTGTATTAATCAAAATCTAAGGCACCTGTTTTTTTTGTCTCAATGTAGGATGAAGATGATGAGATGTAAAGGATCTAATTAAGTTGTCATGGAGGGCCTCCTAATCGTGGAATATTTTACGAATAGTGTTCATCTACTGTAAGTGGAATCACAATTGCAATAAAATAAGGTTTTTGTCATGATGATCTGATGATGATGATGATGAAGATCATGACGAAGATGATGATGATGATGAAGCTGGTGATGATGATGATGACTAATGGAGATGACGATGATGATGATGATGATGATGATGTTGACGAGGATCAACGTCATTGTGAGGACGAGGATGATGATAATGATGATGATATGATGATGATGGTGGTGGTGGTGGTGGATGATGATGAATATGAGTACGATGATGATGATGATGATGATGATGACGACGATGGTGATGAAGATCATGATGATGATGAAGATGGTGATGATGATGACGACGATGAAGATGGTGATAATGATGATGATGATGACTAATGGATATGATGATGATGAAGATTGATGATGATGATGATGTTGATGATGAAGATGATGACGAATATGTAGCACATCATCATCATATTCATCATCATCCACAACATGATCCATGGCATGATCATCATCATCATCTTCATCATCGTTGTCATCATCATCATTGTGAGGAAGAGCATGGGGATGATGATGATGATGAAGATGATGAAGATGATGATGATGACAACGATGATGATGAAGATGATGACTAATGGAGATGATGATGATGATGATGATGATGATGATGATGATGAAGATGATGATGAATATGCAGTACATCATCCTCATCATCATCATCACCTTCATCATCAACAACAACATGATCATCATCATCACCATCATCATCGTCATCATCTTCATCATCATCATCATTGTGAGGATGAGGATGGTGATGATGATGATGATATGATGATGATGATGGTGGTGGTGGATGATGATGAATATGAGTACGATGATGAAGATGATGATGATGATGATGATGATGATGACGAATATGATCATCATCATCAAAATCATCATATTCGTCGTCATCATCTTCATTAGTCATCATCATCGCCATCTTCATCATCCTCACCATCACCATCATCATCATATGATCATGGTCATGATGATCATTGTCTTCGTCATCATAATCAGCATCTTCATCATCCTCATCATACTCGTCACAGCCATCTTCCTCATCATCATCATGAAGATGATGATGAAGATGATGATGAGGATGAGGATGATGTGAAGCATGTTCGTCATCATCTTCATCATCAACATCATCATCAACTCCAGTAGTCATCATCATCATCATCACCATCTTCATCGTCATCATCATCATCACCATCTTCATCGTCATGATGATGATGATGATGATGATGATGATGAAGATCATGATGATCTTGATGATGATGATGATGATGATGATGATGATGATGAAGATCATGATGATCTTGATGATGATGATGATGATGATGATGATGATGATGATGTTGATGATGATGATGATGACGATTATGACTAATGGAGATGATGATGATGATGATGATGACTATGATGTTGATGATGAAGATGATGGCGAATATGCAACACATCGCTATCATCATCATCTTCATTAGTCATCATCATCGCCATCTTCATCATCCTCCCCATCACCATCATCATCATACGATCATGGTCACGATGATCAGTGTCTTCGTCGTCATAATCGGCATCTTCATCATCCTCATCATACTCGTCATAGCTATCATCATCATCATCATCATCAAGAAGATGATGATGAAGATGATGATGAGAATGAGGATGATGTGCAGCATATTCGTCATCATCTTCATCATCAACATCATCATCATCTCCAGTAGTCATCATCATCATCGACATCATCATCATCTCCAGTAGTCATCATCATCATCATCATCACCATCTTCATCGTCATCATCATCATCATCATCATCATCATCTTCGTCATGATGATGATGATGATGATGATGATGATGAAGATTATGATGATGATGATGTTGATGATGATGATGATGATGATGATGACTAATGGAGATGATGGTGATGATGATGATGATGATGATTATGATGTTGATGATGAAGATGATGGTGAATATGCAACACATCGTCATCATCCACAACATGATCCACAGCATGATCATCATCGTCGTCGTCATCATCATAATTCTGAGGACGAGCATGAGGATGATGATGATGACGATGATGATGATGATGACAATGATGATGAAGATGACGAAGATGTTTTTGGAGATGATGACGAATATGCAACACATCATCATCGTCTTCGTCATGATGATATGATGATGATGATGGTGGTGGATGATGATGATGATGATGAAGATGACGAGGAATATGCAGCACATCATCAACATCTTCATCATCATCATCAACATGATCATCATCATCAACTTCCTCATCATCATCATCATCATCATTGTGAGGATGCGAATGATGATGAGGATGATGAAGATGATGATCATATGATGATGATGATGATGATAGTCATAATAACAATCATCTTCATCATCCTCATCATACTCGTCATCACCATCATCCTTATCATGATGATGATGATGATGATGATGATGATGATGATGACGACGACGATGATGATGAAGATGGTGATGATGATGATGACTAATGGAGATGATGATGATGATGATGAAGATGATGAATATGCAGCACATAATTCTCATCATCATCTTCATCATCATCAACAACATGATCATCATCATCACCATGATCATCATCATCATCTTCATCATCATCATCATTGTGAGGACGAGGATGACGATGATGATGATGATATGATGATGATGATGATGGTGGTGGATGATGATGAATATGAGTACGATGATGATGATGATGATGATGATGATGATGATGACGACGAAGATGTTGTTGATGATGATGATGAGGAAGAGGGTGATGACGAAGATGATGATGATGATGATGGTGGATGGTGATGAATATGAGTACAATGATGAACATGATGATGATGTTGATGATCATCGTACTCATCATCAACATCGTCATCATCATCTTCATCATCATCGCCATCAATGTTGATGATGAGGATGATGATGATGATGACATTGATGATGAAGATGATGACCTAGATGTTGATGAAGATGAAGACGAAGGACGATGATGATGATGGTGTTGATGATGACAATGATGATGATGACAAAGATGATGATGATGATGGTGATGAGGATGAAGAAGATGATGATGATGGAGATGATGATGATGTTGATGAGGATGGTGATGAAGATGATGATGATGAAGAAGATGACGATGGTAGAGATGTTGATGAGGAAGGGGGAGATGACAATGATGATGAAGGTGTCGATGATGATGGTGATGGTGATGATGATGATGATGATCATCATCATCATCATATTCATCATGATCATCATCATCTTCATCACCATCATGATCGAATCATCCTCGTCACCATCATCCTCATCATCATCATCATCATCATCATCCTCATCGTCATCTTCATCACCATTGCCATCATCATCATCACCATCACCATCATCTCATCATCATCACCATCACCATCATCTCATCATCATCACCATCATCCTCATCGTCATCTTCATCACCATTGTCATCATCATCATCATCACCATTGTCATCATCATTATCATCACCATCACCATCATCTCATCATCATCAGCATCATCATCAACATCTTCAACATCATTGTCATCTCCCCCTTCCTCATCAACATCTCCATCATCGTCATCTTCTTCATCATCACATCTTCATCAACTTCATGTATCCCCTTGACAAAGGAAATTAAATAAACCATACAAAGGCATACAATAGCGTGTATGCGCAAGGACACATGCACGCTATTATTAACGCGTGCGCACACCTACATGTGCGTGCTTTCAATCACGTGTGCACATGTTTGCGCGTGCGCGTAGTTGCGCGCGCGTGTTTGAATTCAAATTGTTTTTGGTGCCCTTGCAAGCTTGGAATTAGCTTCGGATTGTACCTTTAGGCTCAGTCTGATTTATCCCTGATTTATAGTAGAAAACATCAAACGCTGCAACTTCCTGTTTTTCACAGCTAGTTCTGCATAAGCTCCACGAGTGCACTGCAGATAAAATTGCACACACTTGTCGAGTTCTGTGTGCATATTCCAAATATATAATTTTTGAATAGATCTGTTGTTGTTCTCTATTTTTAATTCATTTTAAATTGCACTCATGTCAAATTCGTAAAAAAAATAGGTCGTTTATTTGGCCTATAACTTTTGATTGGCTTACCTATTTCGAAAACGGAAAAGAACCCACGTAAAAGCACGAAAATACCTACAACCTAAAAAAACAAAAATGCATTTTGATTATTTTTAGACCATGAGATGGTGGATTAAAACTTGACAATGTCGTTTTAGGGCTTCACTGACTTCAGTAATTTAAAAAAAATATAAAATTGACTTTTAAAATTTTGGAAAAATAGCCCCTCACAAGATTTTTCTGTTGCCTACGTCTCTACATATTTTTTTTTCTCATAAATTGAAAATTTACATAGCAAACAGGTGGCTCAAAAAAAACATGTGCATTATGCTTTAGAAAAAAAATAACATACCAATCTTCAAATAATGACATTTTGGGGTGGTTATAGCACTTTTACATAAATAAAAATTATATATTCCGGAAGGTCATCCATTTTTCTACGTTTCATCTTTTTACACCTAATCGGAAAAAGTTTTGTAGATACCTCTAATAATTGATTTTAATGACAATATTTTTGTTTTTCCAGAATGTCATTGCAACTAACGTGTCATAATTGGGTATCATTACCTTGCACCAGCCCTATATCATTTATTATAACTTAAACAAAAACCCAGTCGTGGCTCAATGGCTTTAACCAGTACAAGATCCGTTCTCAGAAAAACAAATTACAACATGATTTCTAAAAACAAAATCATACAGGGATATTCCCAAGTTCAAATATTTGAAACGAGTTCTTAAACCCTCGGCATTAACGAGTTTTACATTGCCCAGATCGACGGAGATAAGTATCAGGGTATAAAACCAAGTATTACATAATCAAACGAGAGTCACAGCACTGAACAAACAACCATTGAATAACAAGAATGTGCTTCGAAGTTCTTCAACCAACAACATCGACGAGTCTTGGCAAGGACCAGTTATTCACCCATTGAAACCACTTCAACACACAGACGGAGAGAACCTACAAGGGTTTTGGAAGACCTGGAGCTTACCAGTTTGGAAGCACGCCCTTCTTTCCAAACCCTTGCTCAAACCATTCCTTCACTATCTGCAATTGACACAAAATTAAACAGAGTTAAATATTCGTTGTATGTTCAAATTTAAAAACGAAGTTTAACAAAGGAAAACGCTAAGACTTTCGAAAACTTTTACCTTCTTGACAAAGCGGCCAGGTTCTTCGCATTCACCAGAGGAATGACGAAGAGCACTGTTGCAGATGAAACCAGGGTACTATTATCACTTGCAAATGACGTGCTTTCACCCAATCTCTAAAAGGATTAACTATAAACTATTAAACTCAATATCACTCTGAACCAGAAAACCCAATCCTTAAATTACAACGCCATTCAATGGTTTAGAACCTGCAACTTCAAAACCTATCTACAGGAATCGAGGTTGAAACCTCCTGCAACTTGCTAACCCTAGAAATTTCAGCAGCTTGTCGGCCATACAGACCGAACAACAATAGAAACAATGAACCACATTTCAAACTCATAAACCAAAATCAACGACAGATGTTAGGGTTTCAATCGAACGGCCTAGACTCATTACAATCAACGATTCGCAGGTGTGTCAGCGAGGTTGCATTGGATCGAACAACCCTTGCATTTAATGCACTATCACTTCACATGCATGGTATTGCCACGATGGATCACGTTGGGTCATTCTAACGTCCAGCTCAGAGGAGTATTAACTTACATCCATTACACAATGGTCTCGGCATTCGCCATTACAGCGATTTTATAATACGTGGAATGACAACAATCCTTGTCAGCTGAGGAGTTGACCCAAGTTATTAATGCAGGATCGAAGGACAATCTTCATGATAGCTCAACGTTCTTGTCATATTAATGAACCAACACTCGTCACCCTGTCAACATTCATTGCATGTCAGTTTCATTGAGAATTACGAAATAGCTCCATTGGATATTCAAACCTTCACGTAGGACTTTATTAAAACTCAAAACATTGTTTGCATATTGGATATGGATTCAAACTTTATAATTTCATACATTGTTACATCACCTTATAACATTAATTGTTTTGTTAACTCAAATTCCAAAGATCGTATGGGTTCCAAGACTATGTTTCATAACACACATTATTGTGTTGTTTTAAACCAACGACGATACATATATTCATATAGTTCCAAGTCTAGGTCGTAACGCTAGATTCATTTCAATTATTTAGAACAACAATTCGAAGTTTATATAGTCCCAACTTATTATTTATGGATTTAAATAATAAAAATATGACTTAGATAATAGTTGTTAGGACAACTATAGTCACTTTTTGACATAGTCTCATTTATGCCATTCATACAAAATAGATACAAGCCTTGAAAGAGTTATAAGTATCACTAAGGTTACAAATGGGATAGCCCATACTTAGGAGATTATATTGTTACTTTTGTAACTTTGGTTGCAATTATATTTAGCATGCATACTGACTAAAATGCTTTGAGTCCTTACCATACTTTCTCATACAAGATTTTAATGTTTTTGCGGTACCTTTATAACAACAGTAATATAAAGATAATTAATTATCTTAAGATGATGACAAGGCTAGCTATGACAACAATTACAGTGATAAAACGATCAGCGGGATGACGTACATAGATGACTCATTTTTAAACATTATGGAGTTATAAGACATACATCTGAAAAACAATAATTATAGCTATGAAATCCATACCTACACACTTTTGGTGAGTCGCAAAAGAATTTATAACATTTTTTTTAATTATGACGTTGAAACTGAACTATACACGTACTTCGCTCTTACCTGTCGTCTGCACATAGGACATTCAATATGCTTTAGCGTTGCAGTTAAGTAAGCTCCAGGGTACCTCGTAGGACACCCTTATGCAGCAAAGTCAAACTGTCAGTATCATTGCAAAAGAAAATTATCGCATCATATTTCTGATCGATTAGTACATTTGTTATCATAATCATGTTTACTAATTATGTGTTAAAACTATCATTATCATATTGCTGCTAAAACGGAAATTAAAGCATGCTTAGTACTAACAACTTTACAATTAATGTTGTCGTAATCTCAATTATTATTTCCGCAATTATTATTTCCGCAATTATTATTATCATAATTAATGTTGTTATCAAAAATTTTAAATTTTTATGAAAATACGGGATGTTACACACATCAATCCACAATTACAATTTTAACAAATATTGCATGGTATAAATCAAAATCACAAAATGGTTCACTCAAATTCCACAAGATAAAAATATTTTACTCTAAATTTAAGGAAAATTTTCTTTAAATTAACAAAATCTTCAAAATTTTGAATTTTTAACAAAAATATCACCAATCATTTTATGGTTGAAAATTTAAGAATTAGTAAAATTCCTCAAAGATTGGTTGTTTATACACTTCAAGTAAATTATGGATCCTTAAAAATTGATCCAAACCCTTTTATGTTTCTTCTCTCCTCCACTTCTTTGCTTCTCTTCTTTGTTTTTTTCAACTTCTTATGTCTATGGGAGAGTCATTATCTACACTAGCAACTTTCTTCTCAAAACCTAAAGGTCGAAAATATTAGTCTAAACTTTATACAAAATAAGTCTTTTCCAACCACTCAAAATAACAAAAAGATAACAATAAACCATTACACTACTCTAATGTAATAATAGAAATTAAAAATAATAATCCAAAATTACAATTTCAACAAAATTTACATATTCATAAATGTAATTATTCTAAATTTTGGACTTTTCCCGAAACAAAATCACAACACATTTAATAAATAAACTTTACATTGACACAGGCCAAGTGGTCCCGTTTCACCACATACACCCAATTAAAAGACGCCAAAATTGGGTCTTCTTCAAAAATCACGTGACATGCCATTTGGTCCCCTTTACCATCGCAAACCCAAATAAAAAGACGCCAAAATTGGGGCCATTCACCTTAATTTTCTTCTTTCAGAAATCACGTGGGGAGTGTAGATGGCAGTGAATGCATGAGAATCGGGACCCACTTCGAAGCACAGGGGCACATCTCAAAATTATCGCTGTAGTGAGGGTTTTTACATTTAACTGTCATCAAAATTATTTGGTTGCAATTTAATATGGTGGTTACATCAGGTCTACAGTCTTCACAAAATGATAACCAGTTACAGTATTTTACGAGCTAGAAGATTTGATTCCACAATTTCATGTTTGAAATTCATAGCAATTAACTACTTAATGTACGGACTGAGTTTGTTTGACTAACACCTATACTTTTTCTAGATTGCATTAGGATGAGACAAGTGTACTGTTCAGATTGATTTTGTTCCAAATTAAAAATAAACAATTATAAAAAATATATATATTAAAATCCATGGATAACTACTAACTCATGCATGGATAACTCTTAGCTTATGCATGAATAATTGGTAGCTTATGCATGGATAACTCTACTTACATGGAGAACAAGTAACACAACATTTTTGTGACACTTAACTTATGGCCTATATAGCCTATCTGTGTTCAACAGACACAAATTAAATGTTGTGCTAGTATTATGGTTATGAAAATATTTACATAAAATTAAATGAGTAACATATCAACTAATACACTGTTGGAGCTTCCAACTTTGGCTCTCTGGCACTGAGACAAATTACATGGTCTTCAATTTTGAGTTTAATTTTGGCTCATTGGAACTGTACATACTACATGAGATCTTGCTTAAAAAACCCTCATCGTCCATATTTGTCACAAGCATCACAATTGTTTCTAATCTTGGGATATCAACATGATCTCCCATCATGTGAAGCTTAGTCACAGGAGGACTTTGTAGGTGCAAGTTCTTATTAAACCAACAACTCATTACAGATCTCCCATCATCGTTCATCCAACCCAACAGAATACCAACTTAGCTTGGAATGAGCTATTTGCACGTTTTGACAGAGCAAGCATGCTAAACCCATGGCTGCATTATACATATGATTCACTAGGGATTATGCCTCCTTCACAGTAAAACAAGCATCACATTTCATGTCACATTAGCTGCCTGTGAGACTAAAAAATAGTTCATTTGTAGTCAGAAAAGCACAAAATCATCACATAAAAATAAAAAAATAAACCTTTTCCCATCCATAAAAACAGAGTTATTAAGCTATTACCATGGCTTCACTATGTCACTCAATTATTGAAGATATACCTTCAGAACTTCTTCTAACATGCATAAATACAATACCAATGAACAGTTCCTATGGTTATCGAATTTTCAGATATAAATACCAGAAAATACAGTTCAAGTGAGAATATTTAGAGCAGTAACAACTGAACTATTTCCTAGCCTCCATGGCATTCATCATTGTAAGCACTTCTGCAACTAAGAGAATAATGATCATAAATTACCGAATGAGGTGAATATTAAGGTTTGAAATATGAAACTAGTCAATAATTGAATATAACTATCGGAAATTATAAATTCATAAGAAATGCTACATGTCTGGGTATGAAAGGCCATCTGGCAATATATAAAGGACGCCATCTAGTTGCATAAAATTTGAATGCACCGTGTGGGCCCTGTGGTGGTATAAAAGGATGCTACAGTCTTTATCACTCAATTAATGCTATCAAATAGTGTTTGTCACTCTTTCCCTGAAAGTAATGCCTTTATCTTCATCAACATTTTATGCTGCACATCATCTTCTTTTAATCGACATGCACAACGATCAAATTCAAAAATGATAGTTATCTATAAGGGCTTTACATAAATTCAAAAATGAGAAAGAGCGCCTCTCTGCTACTAAGCTTGTATGCTTTCATTACTTATACTGCTGCTCAACAACAACAACAAGCACCCAGAAAGAGGCAGTGTATCAATGGAATGATGGGTTGTTTGCTCTGCCTTCCAGATAGAACTTTGTAATGGCAAGAATCCTCATGGAAACCTATGAAGTTCGTGTAGATCTTACTTCAGATTCTATTGTATATGACAAATTCTATCATGGATTTGGGTATCCCATATTTACATTGAAGCAGTAAAAAAAACTTTTAAGTTGATTTTCACTTACGATCCATTCATACCCACTTATACATGGAAATTCTCTATTTTCAATTGTGAAATGAAATTAACAAAAATGTAGAATTATATCAACTTAGATCATGAAGTCTTAACTTTTGGGTTATATATATATATATATATATATATATATATAGATATATATTTATTATTTATTTATTATACTTATTTCAATTATTTCAATGATATCGGACTAATTATATTTTAGAAAAAAATCTCTAAAAATTAAAATAAAATAAAACTTTAATTATTACTTCAAATATTTTGAAATATTTTAAATATATTTGTTTTAAATTAATGAAAAATAATTATCATTTTATGACATGGAAATAGAGAGACCTATTTTGAGATTTCATCAAAGATAGCTTTTTATCTTGTTAATGAAGGTTATATTAGTATGAGGGGATTTCCATGGTTTATCAAGTTGAATGAATTTTAATTTTAACTTTCAAATGTAAATAAATATTTTTATATGACATTAACTATTATATATATATAACTTATTTCAATGATATGAGACTAATTATATTTAAGAAAAAAATTTCTAGAAATTAAAATAAAATAAAACTTTAAATATTTTGAAATATTAAATATATTTGTTTCAAATTAATAAAAAATAATTATCATTTTATGTCATGGAAGTGGGAAGATACCTATTTTTGAAATTTCATCAATGTAATATTTTATTTATTATAAATATATAAATATTAAAGACACAATTATGTATATTAAACTATGGATAGATGGATTAAGTAAATAATACATATGAAGAAAGACGAAAGTAGAGATGCATTTCTTTGTCACATGTAACTATTCGGTTGTCCCCATGCTTGTCTCCACCGGTTGAGGAGTCTTGGCCCTAGGGTGCTTTTGACGGGGCCTCCCGACGGGGCTTGCAAGTTAATGGTGCGAGGGCAGTTATACACATTGCTACCAATCGTTGTATCAAACCTTGGTTGAATTGTGGTAGGGGGTCGAATACTCGCACTGAGCTCATTGCACTTTGGCTTATTTTGTTTATTGCAAAGGGTCGGAACATCCCTCTGTTATGTCTGCTTGGAGATTCCCGTGTAACATTGGATGGGCTCAGGGTGTAAATTCACTCAAGGTGCTTCAACTCGACTACTGGCTCTGTGATTCGCGTAGGCTGATCAATTGTTTTGGGCAGATATCATTTGCTCGTATTTTTCGAGAATTCAATTCTCTAGCAGATGATCTCTCCAAGCGGACTCTATCTTTTCCTGAAGGCACCATATATGTGGAGGATTGGCATGATGGCATTCTGGTTGATCACTCCTCGATGCCTTTTATATGTTGTTGAGTTTGGATCGTGTTGTTACTTGATCTTTGGTTTCTGTCTCCATGCAGGGTTCTAGTTCCTGAGCAGCTTTCAGTTTTTGGGGACCTTCGGGTTCTTTTTGGTACCTTCTGCGGCCTATGTGGGGGGTCCTAGTTTTCATTGGTGTTTTTGTCTAGTGTTGGACATGTTCTATTTTCTGGTCCGTTTTGTTCCTATGTTACGGCTCTTTGCTATATTGTCCTAGGTGGACTCATATGTTTGTATTGGGTGTGTTGTTTGTATTTCATGCATCTCTTGTCAGCTATCGGTTCTAGAACATTGTATCTCATTATACTATTTTTAATATAAATGGTGTGTCTTTTTTCTTGTGAAAAAAAAAAGGTCATTATAAAGGATAGTTTTTTTTATCTTGTAGATAAAGGTTATATTAGTCCTAGGGGATTTATCAAGTTGAATGAATTTTAATTTTAACTTTAAAATGCAAATAGACATTTCTATATCACCTTAACTATTAGGAATAGACATTTCTATATAACATTAACTATTAGGAGCATGGTATTTAAGTTTGTCAAGAAAAATCAAATTTTCCTAATATTTATGTTTATATTTTCAAATAAAATCAAATTGCCATGTTATGCTCTAAGATTACATTTTTTTGCATTATAGTGATGATGCCTTCAGAAAATGTATAGTTTCTAATAAAAAAAATCAATCCACTATTGTAATTTTGGATATTTATTATCATTGTATTTAGAGGAGTGATATATGTACTCTACAACAACAAAGTATGGGGGAGATGTTGTCACTTAATGTAGCATTATGTTAGCAAAAATAAAAAGTTAAAAATTTCATGTCGGCTCATAAGATAAAAAAATTATAACTAAATGAAAAATAATTAATGTTGAAAATGTGTGAATGACAACGACTGCTTGGTTACTAAGTAACTGACTAACTGAGTAACTAATTACTCAGTTAGGTGTAACTGTGCAAGAACTGTTATTTGTCTATGTTATCCCGTAGAGGAAAAAGATTGATGAGAATGAAAGTGAGGAATGGTTGTAAGCTTGTAAGGCTGTTGTAATCCCATTTTCTTGAGCAAATAAGAATACCGATACTATTTGCCCAGTGAATGTTTCCCTTGTAAAGGGATTTTACCACGTAAATCTTTGCCATTATTCTTGTTCATCTGTTATTGATCTCTGTTCTATCCACCTTCCGCTGCCAACAATTAAAAAAATCTATATAAACTTATGAAATAAATAAGAAAATAAAACCAACACATATCAATCTAAAACGTTCGGATCCATCGAGCCATAATCTTCTCATCTTAAAATAATGAGTCACAAGCCATAGAAACTCGGACCCATAATAGTTACAAGCTAGTTGCACAATTGATAATACAGTGGAGATCCGAAAGATATGGTAAGGCATCGAAGATTGATGGGTTACACTAGATTTCTCAGCCTTTTGTGACAAGCCCAAATGTCAAAAGAAAACGCTATTGGGCACACAAAAAATAATAATTTACATAACATCTCAAACACCTTCTTGAGACTAAATCAGGAGACAGTGCGAATGCTACCTTGGTATTTATAGCCTTGCTCTAAATCCTTTAGATCCATTTTTTTCCTAATTCATAAAACTACTCTTTAGGATTAGTGATGTAGTACCCAGGGGTCTGCAATCAAAGTCATATAGCTAAAGCACTCATGGAGCACAGCAAATTTGCAAATGTATTAAATTGTCAATAAAGACATTCAACAACAGCTTAATCAATGACGAATGCCCCGGGCCTTATTAACTGCAAAGTCTATTAAATCAATGAGCAATGCTCCCAGCCTTAATAAGTTGCCTATGGGATGGAGCATGGAGATCGAAACAACTTTAGTGAAAACTGAAGCTAGTAGCTTTCCAAACCCAATCTCCTCTGCAAACACTTTGACCACCGCAAGGAACAAAACAAAGAAAACACAATTACGATGTCTAAATCCTTGTGCACAAATATGACATCAGCTTCTTATAAACAACAAAACTGCCTTTCCTGGCCCTTTTGCAAATCTCAGACGACGAATTTTGTGGCATGCATTATTTACTGTAATCAAGATTTTTTCTCCTGCCTGGTTTCGAAGTTTCATTGTAAGTTAGTCTTTACTTCACCAGTGAAGTATACAAATAGATACATCATATTATCATGGCTATGAAAATATGTAAACAGAAATAGATTGAAATCGATCGATAAATAATATCAACTAATATATTCTTTCTTGGAGCTTCCAACATTGGCTCATTGGTACGGAGACAAATGCTCGAAAAGCACCAGATACTTGAAACCAAATAGAGGACACCACTACCGAGCTGAGTTGAAAAAAGCGGAGAAAAAAACCTGAAACTAGAAAATTACATTAATGGTAATCGGTTTTCATGGTAATTTTACAATAACACAATCTAGTGGTTAAAGTGAAAGGGATGGAGATTGAGATCTTGATCAAAGAAAAACTCATCGTCCATATTTATCTAACAGCTGATCAATAAAGAGCTTATCTTGTCACAAGCATCACAATTGTTTCTAATATTGGGATATCAACATGGGTCCTCGCTAATCCTGGGCTAAGAGGAGACTTGTTAGCTCTCTTCTCAATGTAATTTCTGCCACAGGAGAGTTTGTGGGTACTTCTTATTAAACCAACAACCCATTACATATCCCCATCGTCCTTAGTCACACCCAAAAGAGTAACAACTTAGATTGGAATGAGTTCTTTGCATATTTTGACGGGGCAAGCTCGCTAGACTCGGGCTGCATAATACGGATGGTTCACTAGGGATTATGCCTCCCACACAGTAGAATAAGCACCATACATTTCAAGTCACATTAGCTACCTGTAAGACTAAAAAAGAGTAATTGTAGTAAGAAAAGCACAACAACATCGCATAAACATATGCTCAATTAATGAAAGTGAACAAGCCTTTGCCCATCCACAAAAACAGAGCAATTATTAAGGTTATACCATGGCTTCCTTATGCCACATCAATTATTGGAAATATATCTTCATAACTTCTCACATACACAACTATAATCCAAATGAGCAGTGCCTGTTTTTATGTAATTTTCAGATACAAAAGATGGAAAATACAGTTCAACTGAGCATATTTTGGACAGGCAACCACTGAACTATTGATTGCTTTTGATATGTGCAAGGCTTCACAACACTCAAACTTTGATGTTGTAGACTTCAAAGATGCATTCCATTCCTTGGTGTTCTGTTTGCAGCCGTCGATGTAGAGTTGGCCCAATGCTCCCTGTTATGTTTTGATTAACTAGAAATAGAACGGCACTTTCAATTTATTCATTTTTGTACATGCACAAAAGTGCAACATTATTTATCTTCAGGAGCATAGAGTCGGTGAGTGTGTTCAACCCTGGGATTAAGCGTATGAAAGTACAGAAGTGAAGTGCATTTTTTTTGAAAATGTGTGCAGTTGAAATCGATATATTTATGTATTGTATTGATAAGAAAATACCCAGGGTTCACCCAACTTTCATATCGGGCCTTGGTTTAAAGGCCATGATACGCGGATACCCATACGCTGCATCCACAGTTGTGGGTGTTGGAAGCCAACTCCATGCCTCTTCGCTTAAGTTATAAACAGCAACATCCATACATCGGCGGGTTGTGAAGCACAGGCGATCCCCCACTCCTACACAATCAAACGAGTCAAAATAGTAAGTTCTCTGAAAATCCTCGCACAGCGATGGAGGCATCCTTCCAATCTCCTTCCAAGAAGAAGATGAAGAGTTTAAGTCCTTGTCAAACTGCCACAAAATAACCTCAGTAATCTTCTTGACAGTGTACAAAGACGAACCCCTCCTTCGGCCTATGCCCCCAGCAAGTAGAATCCGCGACCCGCAGGTGAGCAGCTTAGGCCAAATGGTGTTGCCATTAGCCAACTCTGGCAACTCTGGCAACGGTGTAAAAATGGAGGTGCCCTCTAGGATGCTGAAACCCAAAACGCCCATACCGGCCGCGCGATCCAGTGTTGTACAGTAGAAAAAGCCATCGCAGAAAACAATCCCCCGTGATAGACCAAACTTTTCCAAACTCTCGGGCAGGTATCCGGCAACCCTCCATGATTTTTCATAAGAGTCGTAGATTTCCACTATCTGTGCATCACTCCCATGGGCCAAGCCCACAGCCACCACTTTGTAGGTCTCTTGAGTACCCACTTTCCAGGCCACAATGCCTTTGGTGAAAACGTTTTCTATGGATGACATGGAGGGAAGTTCTACGAAAGCTTGTGTGAGAGGATTGCAGACAGCATATTTACCATGTGGGATATCTACCAAGAACAGGCCTTGAGCCGATCCAGAGCACTTCACCTTTCCATCTCCCTGTGGAAGGAAGGAAAAGGAGATGCAGGTCTTCCATGTCTGTGTGAAGAAACAATATGCAGAACAATCCATCGAACAACCCATTTGGAAATTGACTTTGCACAGAACGAGCCATGGGTTCTTGTTTGGAGGCGCCTCTCCCCATCTACTAGTTATGAATTTAGTGGATGATAAGAGGGCATTCCAGTCCTTGCAAACGCTGCGAGATCTGCACAGGCATTCAAGTTGTAGCGACGCCAATATCTCGTCTCTGGTATCCTCCGGCAATTCATACCACCCTGCTGCCCAGGCATTTGTCTCTGGTACGGAGACAAATGCTCGAAAAGCACAAGATACTTGAAACCAAATAGAGGAAACTACTACCCAGATGAGTTGAAAAAAGCGGAGAAAAAAACCTGAAACTAGAAAATTACATTAATGGTAATCGATTTTCATGCTAATTTTCTAATAACACAATCTAGTGGTTAAAGTGAAAGGGATGAAGATTGAGATCTTGATCAAAGAAATACTCATCGTCCATATTTATCTAACAGCTGATCAATAAAGAGCTTATCTTGTCACAAGCATCACAATTTTTTCTAATATTGGGATATCAACATGGGTCCTTGTTAATCCTGGGCTAAGAGGAGACTTGTTAGCTCTCTTCTCACTGTAATTTCTGCCACAGGAGAGTTTGTGGGCACTTCTTATTAAACCAACAACCCATTACATATCCCCATCGTCCTTCGTCCCACCCAAAAGAGTAACAACTTAGATTGGAATGAGTTCTTTGCATATTTTGACGGGGCAAGCTTGCTAGACTCGGGCTGCATAATACAGATGGCACACCAGGGATTATGCCTCCCACACAGTAGAATAAGCACCATACATTTCAAGTCACATTAGCTACCTGTAAGACTAAAAAAGAGTAATTGTAGTAAGAAAAGCACAACAACATCGCATAAACATATGCCCAATTAATGAAAGTGAACAAGCCTTTGCCCATCCTCAAAAACAGAGCAATTATTAAGGTTATACCATGGCTTCCTTATGCCACATCAATTATTGGAAATATATCTTCATAACTTCTCACATACACAACTCTAATCCAAATGAGCAGTGCCTATTTTTATGTAATTTTCAGATACAAAAGATGGAAAATACAGTTCAACTGAGCATATTTTGGACAGGCAACCACTGAACTATTTATTGCTTTTGATATGTGCAAGGCTTCACAACACTCAAACTTTGATGTTGTAGACTTCAAAGATGCATTCCATTCCTTGGTGTTTTGTTTGCAGCCATCGATGTAGAGTTGGCTCAATGCTCCCTGTTATGTTTTGATTAACCAGAAATAGAACGACACTTTCAATTTATTCATTTTTGTACATGCACAAAAGTGCAACACTATTTATCTTCTCAGGAGCATAGAGTCGGTGAGTGTGTTCAACCCTGGGATTAAGCGTATGAAAGTACAGAAGTGAAGTGCATTTTTTTTTGAAAATGTGTGCAGTTGAAATCGATATATTTATGTATTGTATTGATAAGAAAATACCCAGGGTTCACCCAACTTTCATATCGGGCCTTGGTTTAAAGGCCATGATACGCGGATACCCATACGCTGCATCCACAGTTGTGGGTGTTGGAAGCCAACTCCATGCCTCTTCGCTTAAGTTATAAACAGCAACATCCATACATCGGCGAGTTGTGAAGCACAGGCGATCCCCCACTCCTACACAATCAAACGAGTCAAAATAGGAAGTTCTCTGAAAATCCTCGCACAGCGATGGAGGCATCCTTCCAATCTCCTTCCAAGAAGAAGATGAAGAGTTTGAGTCCTTGTCAAACTGCCACAAAATAACCTCAGTAATCTTCTTGACAGTGTACAAAGACGAACCCCTCCTTCGGCCTATGCCCCCAGCAAGTAGAATCCGCGACCCGCAGGTGAGCAGCTTAGGCCAAATGGTGTTGCCATTAGCCAACTCTGGCAACTCTGGCAACGGTGTAAAAATGGAGGTGCCCTCTAGGATGCTGAAACCCAAAACGCCCATACCGGCCGCTCGATCCAGTGTTGTACAGTAGAAAAAGCCATCGCAGAAAACAATCCCCCGTGATAGACCAAACTTTTCCAAACTCTCGGGCAGGTATCCGGCAACCCTCCATGATTTTTCATAGGAGTCGTAGATTTCCACTATCTGTGCATCACTCCCATGGGACAAGCCCACAGCCACCACTTTGTAGGTCTCTTGAGTACCCACTTTCCAGGCCACAATGCCTTTGGTGAAAACGTTTTCTATGGATGACATGGAGGGAAGTTCTACGAAAGCTTGTGTGAGAGGATTGCAGACAGTATATTTACCATGTGGGATATCTACCAAGAACAGACCTTGGGCCGATCCAGAGAACTTCACCTTTCCATCTCCCTGTGGAAGGAAGGAAAAGGAGATGCAGGTCTTCCATGTCTGTGTGAAGAAACAATATGCAGAACAATCCATCGAACAACCCATGTGGAAATTGGCTTTGAACTGAACGAGCCATGGGTTCTTGTTTGGAGGCGCCTCTCCCCATCTACTAGTTATGAATTTAGTGGATGATAAGATGGCATTGCACTCCTTGCAAACGCTGCGAGATCTGCACAGGCATTCAAGTTGTAGCGACGCCAATATCTCTTCTCTGGTATCCTCCGGTAATTCATACCACCCTGCTGCCCAGGCTGAGCACTCTTCCACCTTCGCCATTTTCACCTCCTAAACACCGCCTGCACGGAGCTCTCCTTCCTCCTCTTTCCACAAAACCATCCACATTATTTAGAGAGGCAAACATTACGCATGAAGGAGGAAAGCAACCTGAGATACAACGGTCAACATGACTGAATGCTGAATATTGTTCATCAAAATTCATGAGAATTTAAGGTGAAGAAGCTCTGTCCTTAGAAACTTTGACTTTGTAATTTAAATTATTATGATACAATATTTATCCAAATTTTAACGTTTTAATTATATTTTATATCTACACTTTCAACAATTCTCTAAGAATTTAACCAAATTTCAAACAAAAATAATAATAAAATACATTCTGACATCTCAATTCTATATTCTATTAAAAATAATTTTAAACTTTATCTCCCATAAATTTTCTCAACATACTTACGTGTGACATCCCATCAATATTAATTAGCCAGATCCTTTGAATTCTGTCAATGTAGCTGCCATTAGTCTTGGAACGATTTTCTCCTCAAAGCTTGTGGTCCCTGTTAAAACTAGTAAGAATGTTTTCTAACCCATTCTTTGACTCTTTTTAAATCACCTAGTATACGTAGGCAATGTCACTTCTCCATTCTTAGATTTTTGGAACTTATCTTGTCAAAAAGTATTTTTTTAATTTTGGGACGATATTCATTTCAAAGGTGATTTGTGACTGTGTAAAAAAATTCTGTTAGAATTAATGCCCATAGAAATGAGTTAGGCAAGGTAATGTTTTCTTGGTTTTCTTAGTTTTTAAAGTTGGATGGTAAGGATATATTTTTTTGAGTAGTTTATTTATTGTAAGTTTTGGATTTTATAATGAGTTTTGGTTAGTAAAAATGTTTAAATTATGTTTTTAAATTTATAAATAGATTCAACATCCTTAAATATTTTTATAACAATCATATTATGCAATTTCTATAATTAATGTATGCGATTCTAATATTTTTACATATTTCTAAACAAAACAAAATGAAAAATATATCCAAAAATGTTGAAAACATAGAATATGTAAACTACACATTTTCTTAGTTTTGAATTTTGGAACAATATTCACTAGTTATGTTGTAAATAAGGTATAATCATAAAGATTTGAAAAATAATTATGTAAAGATAAGAGTTTAGATAAGTTATATCATTTCATTTTGAAGTTTAGAACAATATTGATGTAAAGTTAATTAACAATGATTTGGAATCATTTGCATGTAATTTAGGACACATGTAGTGTGTAGGTAAATATATCTCTTGAATTTTGGAACAATATCCATGTGAAGTTAATAGTAGTGATTTGGAACCATTTGCACCTGGTTGTTGGTAGGGATAAATTTTCTCCATTTTGAATTTTGGAATGGTATCTAGTCAAATATGGGGGTTGGGGGTTCTCTTTGAATTGTGATGCCAATGATTGCTAAGGATTTTTGTCTCAAAGCTAATGGAAATGGTCTAGATAAAGTTACATTTTCTTCCTTTTGGATTTTGGAATGTTATCCACCCGAAGTTGATAACAATGGTTTGGAACTATTTGCACATTATCTATGGTGTAGGTAGGTTATATGTTTTCCTTTTATGAATTTTGGAAAGATATCTATTCCAAACTAAGGCCTTTTTTTTAATTTATGAACAATATCCACCTCAAAGGTGATGGTAATTGTTTGGAAGGATTTTTGCCTCAAAGCTAATTTCAATGGTTTAGGTAAGGTTGCATTTTCTCCCTTTTGAATTTTGGAATGATATCCACTTAAAGCTAACATCAATGGTTTAGCCCATTTGCACCTTATATATGTTGTAAATAAGGTTGCATTTCCCCCTTTGAATTTTGGAAGGATTTATAGTTAAAAGTAAGGTCCTTTTTAATTTTGGAACAATAACCACCTCAAAAGTGTTGGCATGGTTTAGAAGGATTTATTTGTCGAAACTAATGCAAATCATCTAGGAATGATTATTTTTTCTCCTTTTTTTTATTTTGGGCCAATATCCACCTCAAATCTAAAGGCAATGGATTGTTGCCTTACATCAAAACAACTAAGTTAACAAGAGAGAGGAAATCGTCTCCTTATGTTAGATTATGTGTTTTAATATAGACCTTAGTGATCCTCTCCCAAACATGAACAATTCAAGATCATAAGTTGGAATGCATGGACAACATTTGGTCATAAAAACAGATCCTTCTAGTGTTTGTGTGGCCATGAGTATAGTTAGTTTGAAATCCACTATCTATTCAAACCCATGAATCAGTGAGTGCGCTATAAAGGATTTTATTAAGAAAACCTTAAACATTAGATGCAGGATTGTGCAATCTCATATGTATCCTTCAAAACCTCCTAACATTAAAGGAAGATATGGAAACCTTTGAAAAAAAAATCCATCTTTAGAGTAGATTATTAAGCCTCAACATGGAATAAGGGTAGGATAAAAAGTTATTGATCCCCTATAGGATGTCCAAGATGCATCAAAGATCACATAGTAAGGTTATTGAAACCCCTCTAAACCTAATTCTTTTAGAAGAAAAATTGGCATGCATGGACTATATTTTAGGTGATGCATCAAACACAACACGTATAATAGAACTTCCCAGTGATAGTAAAGAGATGGTTAATGGGATGCCCTTTCTTATGGACCTTGAAATTGTGTTGGTTCATAAAAATGGTTTTCCAGTGGTTATTATAGATGTATCTTCCCATTTTATGGAGGAAGATAAAGATGGATAAATCTTGGAATATGAATCCTCACCTAGATGAATTCCATCCAAAGAGAAATATTCCACTGGAAACCCCACGTTCTCCTAACAGACAAGGGTAGTCTTCATGATTTTTAAAGGATGCAAGCAAGTGAGCACTCAAACTAGCTCTAAACCTACCTTAATGAAAGAAAATCAAACATAACCCATAGGCCCAATTCAAACTACAATTAGAATGACAAAGCTTGATGTGGGATAGAAACAAGTCAAAGGCAAAAAATTGAACATATAATTAAGCATGAAACCAAATCAATATTGTAAATGAATGTTAGAAGTAGCTTGAAAATTCTACCACGAGTTAGTGTGTGTGCATTATCCTCTCAAAAATTATGAATAAGCTAAAGGTTGTTAGGGACTTATCCCCTAAAACCTTGAAAACTACTCAAACAAGGGTGGTGTTTGTTGTTAAAAGTTTAATATTGAGTTTTGAGAGGTATGTCTTGTTGGTGTTACTTGCATTTTTTTTCCATTGTTAGGGACAAAAGCACTCCTATTTGAGTTATCTCCTTGTCTTAAGGGTCAATAATGCTCCTACTAGAGTAATTCCCCTTTTTATGGTCAAAGGCACTCCTAGTTGGAGTAATTACCCCTTTTTAGGAAGGAGGGCACTCTCACTGTAGTTCTCCCCCCTTTTTAGGGATTCTACTACAATTATATCCTCATTTAGGATGAATGCACCCTACTTGGATATTTTTTGGTGAGTTTGACTTCAATTAACTCATGCATGAGGATGGGCGCACAAAGTTTCTCCCCAAAACTATTGCAACGGGGTCACGCTAGCGGGGATAAAATGAAGGCGCGCATGCACCTAAGGAAGCGTGAACATGCCATTAGGTTCAGTACCGAACCGAGGCACATGTGCGCTGCTGCGCATGCATGTTTTTAGCGCGTACGCGCTCAAAAGCGCGCATGCACTCATGTTAAACTAATTAAAAAAACAGGGCAGAGTTGTTATATTTCCTATCAACTGGCTGAGCCTCACTCACCCATTGCGTACGCAGAGCAAGAGAGCACCATTTTCACAATTTCCACTCAAAAACTCCATCAATCCATCCAACAAGTGATCATCAAGTGCATTGGATAGGTAAGATCCATGTTTTTTGTCGTTTTATTGTTTTTTGTCATTTTATTCATTTTTGTTTGTTTATTAGATTTTTAATAATTCACAAATTAGTAAAATAATAGAGAATTTTTCAATTGTCGAGTCTAAACCTATACAATGAATGAACAAAATGTTAACATGGAGTCTGGTGGAACACAAGAAAACACAAATCTTGGAACCAATGAAAACCCCCAACAAAATCAAAATTCCCAAGAAAATGAAAACCCCCAACAAAATTTCGACTAAGATGACTTGAACCATTATGTAAATGAAATGAGAGTGCACACTCGAGAACTAAGAAACACAGGGGAACCATCTCGAGTGTCCCTTGTGTTAAGATTTACTATGCTAAGACAGAGAATATCAATATTACATTCCATTTCACAACAATAGCATATACAAGATCACTGAAATGACAACAAGCACAGCTTAAACACAAGAGACACAGATTTATCCTGGGAAACCCTCATGGGGTAGAAAACCCAACAAAGCTTCCTCAATATAGATGACCAGCAAATACAAAAGATGTAATCCCAAACATGAGCTCCTTCTCGTCCATAGCATATCTCTATCTCACCTGTGCGCCACTCACAAGTGAGTGAATGCGTGTTAAATGAGGAACAAACCTCCTCTATTTATACAGAACTCTGACTTGACTTTTACACTAACTAGGTCGGCCCCAACTTAACCACTTAACATAAAGTTGACTGGGTCGACCCCACTAAGGTGGTCTAATAACCCTTTAACCCACATGAATCATACAGGGTCGACCCCCACTAGGGAAGTCTAATAACCCAAGTTACCACATTATCCACGGAGGAATAAAACATCTCTGAATATACAATAAGGTCTTCACGGAGGAATGAAACATCTCCGGAATAATAAAGTACAAATATAATATTCTTAGAAGTTACAATATCTCAACACTCCCCCTAAACGAGAAGAATATTATAATAACATCTGCAGGAGCAAGGAGTCATCAACTACATGATACATGATACATCTATAAATCATTGGAAGCTTTCTTCATACATCATCAGTAACTCAACCAGTTACTAGAACATCTTCAAGATATTCAATACTGGATCTTCATCTTCTGCAGCACTTGTATAGCTACAATAACATCATCATCTCGATCAACAGCATCGTCATCTGGATCCTCTCGATCAACAGCATCCTCATCTAGATCCTCTCGATCAGCAGCATCGTCATTTGGATTTCTCTATCAACATATGGATCCTCTCGATCAACATCTGGATCCTCTTGATCAACAACATCAACATCTGGATCCTCTCAATCAACATCTGTATCCTCTCAATCAACATCTAGATCCTCTCGATCAACAGCATCAACATATGTATCCTCTCGATCAATAGCATCAACATCTGGATCCTCTCAATCAACAACATCAACATAGTAGCATACTCTGCAATGCACATGATCCTATTACAGGATGATCAATCCCTCTCGCTTTAGGACATAGGTCCAAGGATGATACAATCCTAATCTACTTACAGGATGATCAATCCCTCTCAATTTAAGACATCTCTCATGTCTATGGACGATGCAATCCAGATCAACTTACAGGATGATCAATCCTTATCACTTTAAGACATCTCACCATGTCTAGGGATGATGCAATCTCGAATCAATTTACAGGATGATTAATCCTTATCACTTTAAGACACCTCACCATGTCTAGGGACGATGCAATCCCGATCAACTTACAAGATGATCAATCCTTATCACTTTAAGACATCTCACCATGTCTAGGGACGATGCAATCCCGAATCAATTTACAAGATGATTAATCCTTATCACTTTAAGACACCTCACCATGTCTAGGGGCAATGCAATCCCAAATCAATTTACATGATGATTAATCCTTATTACTTTAAGACACCTCACCATGTCTAGGGACAATGCAATCCCAAATCAATTTACAGGATGATTAATCCTTATCACTTTAAGACACCTCACCATGTCTAGGGACGATGCAATCCTGAATCAAATTACAGGATGATTAATCCTTATCACTTTAGGACATGAGTCCAAGGATGATGCAATCCTGATTCACTTATGGGATGATCAATCCCTATCACTTTAGGACATAAGTCCAAGGACGATGCAATCTCGATCCACTTACGGGATGATCAATCCCTATCACTTTAGGACATAATTCCAAGGACGATGCAATCCCAATAGTCCTCTTAGACAAATTCTAAGTACCACTTCATCAACCTCATCGTCGAAACAGGTAACCTCATCATCGACCTCATCGTCAGAACAGGTAACGTCATCATCGATATAAGTATCCTCATCATCGACACAAGTATACTCATCATCGATACATGTATCCATATCAACATAGGTATCCTCATCATGGACCTTACCATCAATATAGGCAATCTCATCATCGATACAGGTATCCACATCGATACTGGTATCCAAGTATCATCATCGACCATATCACTCCCCCTTTCGAGGAGGGTCCTTCTGAACGACACCAAGCTTGTCTCGGAAATACTCAAACTTTACTCGAGACAGAGGTTTGGTCAATATATCAACAACTTGTTCATTAGTGCTCACATCCTCGAGCTTTATAGCTCCTTTCTGCACCATATCCTATATATAAAAATATCGGATCTCTATGTGCTTTGACTTATCATGGAACACTGGATTTTTTGTCATCTTGATACAACTCTGGTTGTCACACAAGATCACAGTGGGGTCCATCTCTAAGTCAAACAATCCTAATAACAACTTCCAAAGTCATATCGCTTCACAACTAGTAGAGCAAGAAGCTATATATTCCGCTTCGGCTATGCTGAGAACCACACTAGACTACTTCTTGCTAAACCATGAGATCATGGCAGATCCTAGACAATAACATCCGCCCGATGTGCTCTTCCTGTCTGATACGCTTCCTTCCCAATCAACATCTATGTATCCATACAATCTAAAGTCATGATCTCCAAGATAACATAGAACAAATTCTATCGTACCCTTTAGGTACCTCATCACATGCTTTGCAGCTATTAGCAAAGCATATATTTGGCCTTGTATTCGTCAGATACATCAATGACCGAATAATTTGTCTGTACATAGTCATATCCACTAACGTTGATGAGTCATCAGCTAACAGCTTCAAGTTGGAATCCATGGGAGTGGCCATGGATTTGAATTCCAACATATCAAATACTTTCCCTGGTTGAGAAAGATTACTTCTGGGCCTTCCTATACTTCCAGTCCTAGGAAGTAATGCATCAATCCGAGATCTTTCATCTCAAATTATGTAGCTAGCTTCTTCTTGCTTTCCATGATTTGTTTCTCATTCCCTGTCAAAAAGAGATCATTCACATACAATAATAGTATGACAGGTTCATCATCCATAAACTTAAGATAAAGGTTAGGATCAGCTTTACTTTTGGTAAAGCCCAAGCTTGTCGAGAAGCTATCAATTCTCCCTTTGTGACTAAACATCATTCACACTCTGTATTGAGTGATATTCTGCATATCTATATGTGTCATCTCTCGTCATATGGGTCTACTGATATGAGCCTCAAGATCATTCGAACTCTACGGTGAGTTCCTTCTTGCATCCATCTAATAGAAGAATGTCATCTGTATATAGACACCATCTTCAACCTTGTAGCAAAGGTTGAAATCCGCATCACCCATGGTGATCATTAAGCTCATCAAATGATTATCGATCCTGGGTACCCGTACAGAGCTTTCTTCAATTTAATTCGGGGAGTTTTCTCTATTCGTACTTCTTCTTCAATTACACCATTAAGAGAATGGTCTTATCTATCCACTTGGAGCAAACATCTCGTCATGATCCTCTTCCTCTTTCTAAGAGAATCTTCTAGCCACAAGCCTTCTATAGTATGTTTGATTTGTAAGTCTTCTTGTTGAGCATCCATCACTTGTTCGGTGTTCATCATTCTTCATGATCTTTCCTACAAATCAAAGTTAATTACATGATTAGTAATACTTCATAATCATCAAATCATGTTGTCATTTCAATGATAACCTATTATGCATATAGATACATAGTTATGCAACTATCTTGACCAATATTTTGGCACAACACTTTTCCATATCTTGTTTGCATACAATGGCTATCTAGATGCCTTGCATCTCTACCAGAACATACTGTCAAGAGTGTGCACAACTCTCAGCATGTCAGCAAAGAGGTTTCATTCTAGATAAACAACAATGGAATGTTTGTCCAACTTATCCATCATATGCATATTAGTAGTATATTGTTCAATGCTATATGAATGCTTACACTATGCATGATATGTTCTAGGATTACAAATATGCATACAACTATTACAAGCAACATCATTTACTATTTCAAATATTCAAATAACAACTCAAATACTTATCTTTTATGTTTGTGTTGTTGCCTCCTGCTTGATCTCTATATGTCTTTGAACTTCTATTCATTCAGTACCACTATGCATGCTTAAGTGTGCACTAGTGTCATCCTCATGATATCATACATAAACATACATTCATTAGTATAATCTCAATACTATCAAAACATTATGTATGGTCATGATCATTTCATACACAGGTATACTTACCTAAGATCCTAACACAAAGTAGGATTCTACCTTGATATAGGAAAACATACCTGGATTATCATGCTTGGTTATGTCTTAAGATACCCAAACAATATCTTCTTTGTTCTCTTCAATGATGTAGAGACCTTGTGCTAGAACCTGCATATCTCATAACTTAAGCATAGTAGAACAAAGTCATGCATACCTCGTAAGTAAAGCTTCTATGTGGTCAAAGACTATGGATGAATCTTTGTCTTTATGTTATCATGATCATAGAACTAGATTTGTCTTTCTTGATGTACCTGTATCTTGTTAGTAGACAACATCATCCTCATACAACACCACAAGTGCATTAGTACAATCATAAGTGTCATAACCCTAATCAATGAATGTCTTCTATCATTCACATGCATTCATTATCAAACAATCATAATTGTACTAACCTTAATAACATGAAAACCAACATATTATGAACTTAATCAAGAATTGTATTTTCAAAACATACCTGTATTTCCTCAAGTCATACCTGTCAGGATTGCTTGTAGTCTTCTTATGTAAGGCCTTAGCCTCATCTCCCTCTGGAATTGGAACTTCTTCACTTATGCAGGTGTCCAATTCATTCTCTTCTAGGATTAACCCAATCCACTTTGATTTGCTGAAACTGGATCTGGAGCTGGATTAGGGTTTGTCAGAGAAACCCTAAAAATTCAAACTTTGAATTTCAAACTTCTGAAAGAATGGAAAGATGCACCTTGCTAAGCTGATCAAGCTGGCATACTTCAATTTTGAAATCTCCAAAATTTGACCCCTCAAAATTGCCTTTGAAACTTCCAGATCTTCTAGACAGGATCCCGAACTAGGGTTTAATAAAGCCCGGTCTTCTGCCCAACCAAAAGGTTTGATATTGTGCTCTAAATTTTGATTTTTCTGAGGAGCTTCCAATCGTGGTGTTAGATTCCAAAAATTCCAACTTTTGCAGAAACCCTAATTTTCCACCTTTCCGATCAAAATTTCGAACTGGGGTTTGATCAAGCCCGGCCTTTTGCCCAACCAAAAAATTCGATTTTGGTCTAGAAATTTTGATTTTGATGAGGAGCATCCAGCCGTGGTCTTAGATTCCAAAAATTCCAACTTTCTTCGAAACCCTAATTTCCCGCAGTAGTGATAAGCCAAAAATGAGAATGCTCAAAATCCAATTCTATTTCACATAAATATGTGCCTTAATGTTTCTGGTGTAACTCTGAAATTTTGAATCTCCAGGGTCTAAACCTTTGGTCTATGGTAGCCTGACTTGTCATCTTTCCAACCTCACAGATCTGACCTCAAATGGATTCTCTGAGAGAGAGTTATTCCAAGTGTCGCAATGTGACCTGTTTATGGGATGAAACAAGAGAGCGAACTTTTACGGAGTGACACGTGTCACTATTTCAAATTCAGCCTCTGAAAAGCATACCTGTGAAACTACAGTCCGTTCCCTACCTGTCATGTTTTACGAAATTTCATTTGGAGCTTCCTATCCCAAGATATGACCTTTTTTTCTAGGTCACCTGTTTATGACTGAGATCCGGAAGAGGCCGAAACCCTAACTTGTACTGATCATATCTCACAAAGTACAATGAATCATAGGTTTTACTTTGGATACAAGGTACAGGGGGATGTTATCTACGACCTGTAAATTTTTCAGATCCTGAACCTTCGCCAAAATGGATTTATAGCGAAATTTCCACGATGACTGGTTTTTGCTATATAAAACCCTAACTTTCAAATTGTCGCAAGTGAGACAAGTGTCATAAGTGCCATGCATTGCCTTCCTTCCGGCTAGCTCTGATACCATGTTAAGATTTACTATGCTAAGACAGAGAATATTTGTATTACATTCCATTTCACAACAATAGCATATACAGGATCACTGAAATGACAACAAGCGCAGCATACACACAAGAGACACATATTTATCCTGGGAAACCCTCATGGGGTAGAAAACCCAGCAAAGCTTCCTCAATATAGATGACCAACAAATACAAAAGATATAATCTCAAACATGAGCTCCTTCTCCTCCATAGCAGATCTCTCTCTCACCTATGCACCATTCACAAGTGAGTGAATGTGTGTTAAATGAGGAACACACCTCCTCTATTTATACACAACTCCGACTTGAATTTTACACTAACTAGGTCGGCCCCAACTTAACCACTTAACATAAAGTTGACTGGGCCGACCCCACTAAGGTGGTCTAATAACCCTTTAACCCACATGACTCATACAGGGTCGACCCCCACTAGGGAAGTCTAATAACCCAAGTTACCACATTATCCATGGAGGAATAAAACATCTCCGGATATACAATAAGGTCTTGATCACGGAGGAATGAAACATCTCCGGAATAATAAAGTACAAATATAATATTCTTAGAAATTACAATATCTCAACACCTTGCCACCTCAATTGAGAGATCAATTGACACCCTCATCCATGCACATCGCGAATTGACTAATATGACTAAATATAGAGCTAGGATGCGAGAGTATTATTCCACAGGCATTTCCAAGGAGGAAATAAAAGAATTGAATATTACAAAGGCCCAATTATACAGTATGTTCACTGATCCAAGAACACAACAACCACTAGACAATAGAAAGCCACGTGTCTACATGGATTGGTGTCATTTCCAACCATGGAGGGACAATTGAATGCATAGGTGGTTCATGGTTTACGATAAACCTCCCTACAATAATAGGGAGGTTCCACAGTACTTCCTTCAGCAACTGTGGGATGATTTTGTGCTCGGCTTACATGTCAAATTTTTTGACATAACCGAGTTTTAGGGTATTGGGCGTGGCTCTTCCCAAGATTGACCTGCTGCCAAAAGGAACCCACTGAGAGGGCCACCAACTCCTAGGCACGGGCCCAACCCATCTCCCCAGCCACCTCAGTTACCCCACAAACTTGATTAGATCGAGGGGGCGATGAGAAGTGTTGCACGTGGACTCCTTAGACACACCACCTCTGTAGGAGAGGCTACAGTGGAGAGAAAGGTTGACCTTGATAGAGACTCAGGTGTAGGGCCTTCACAACAGAGTCAGGATAGACCTATGACTGGTGGTAGATATGTTGGGCCTTCTAGTTCGACGGGGATAATGCCACATCTTTGTCCCCATTGCGAGCACACTTTCCATGGCCAAATCGAGGGCTGCTATATGGAGCAGGTTAGCACTTTTTTTAATGTGTTTTGAATCATCACTTGATAAAGTATTTGTGTTGAATTAAACTATTGTTTCAATGTACAATTATTTAGAGTTGAGATGCCATCATGGGAGAACGTAGGATCTCCCAACCTGGACGCAGCAATGGTAACTGCAACTAAAATTGCGACACCTTGCATGGAGGTATTTCAGTACCTCACACAATATTTTTATTACTTATGGCATTTCTATTATTCATATATTTATATTTATGACATACACGATGATAGTTCATACAATATTTTTGAATATTTTGAGTGCCTAAATAATTACTTGTTTAATAGTTCATAACGTGCATGCATTTTGGTGTCCATAAGTATGCCCCGACTACGATGATCATCCATATCCGCCAGGGATCAACAGATCACCATATACACAGGTACAATGTCTAGTTAAAAGAACGCTTTTAATTTGAATTGTTACAACTTACTATGGTTTAATTTGATTTTTTTTTACTAAACTATGATATTACAAATGTGTAGGGGCCACCAACAATTGCAGGTGGCATAGTTCCATGTCCCCCATTTAGTCCCATGTTTCCACCCTCTCCCATGAGTCACACCCCTCGCTTCCATCAATACCCCTCCCTCCATCCACCCCCTCCCTTCCATCCAGCCTCCCCTCTCCGTCCATACTCCCTCCTCCGTCCATCCACCCCCCTCCATCCATCCTCCCCCATTCGTCCACACCCCCCCATCTATACATCCTTCCCCATTCATCCATGCCCCTCGTCTATCCATCCTCCCCCATTAGTCCACGCCCCCCCTTCCATCCAGCTTCCCCCCTTCATCCACAACCTCCCTTCTGTCCATCCTCCTGTTAAGATTCAATATGCTAAGATAGAAAACATCAATATTCCATTAGATTTCACAATAATGGCATATACAGGATCACTGAAAGAACAACAAGCACAACATAAACACAAGAGACACAATTTATCCTGGGAAACCCTCATGGGGTATAAAACCCAGCAAAGCTTCCTCAATATAGATGACCAACAAATACAAAGATGTAATCCCCAAACATGATCTCCTTCTCCTCCTTTGCAGATCTCTCCTTCTCCTATGTGAGTTTCACAAGTGAGTGTGTGTGATAAATGAGGATTACACATCCTCTATTTATACTTTACCTCACTTGACTTTTAACCCTAACTAGGTCGGCCCCAACTTAACCACTCAACATAATGCTGACTGGGCCGACCCCACTAGGGGACTTAAACACCCCATTACAACTGACTCTGGGCCGACCCCACTAGGGAAGTCTAATAACCCAAGTTACCACATTCTGACGGAGGAATAAACATCTCTGGATATACAATAAGGTCCCGACGGAGGAATGAAACATCTCCGGATAAAGTACAAATAGAATATTCTTAGAAGTTACAATATTTCAACACTCCCCCTTAACGAGAAGGATATTCTAACAACATCTGCAGGAGCAAGGAGTCATCAACTACATAATACATGATACATCTATAAATCATTGGAAGCTTTCTTCATTAGTAACTCAAATAGTTACTAGAACATATTCAAGATCTTCAATACTGGAACATCAACATCTTCAGTATTGAGTCTTCATCTTCTGCAACACTTGATCAGCCACAACATCAACATCTGAATCTTCTGATCAACTATCACGTCCCCTCCCGTCGATCCGTTGCAAGGGAGGAAACATGAACAAACATACCGGGCTTATTTGACAATCTCAGCCCCATTACTAAGAAATGCATGGATAAATAAAAACTTCTGTGTGCAAGTTCATACTCAATAAACACAACGGAATTAAACACTATATCTGCACACAGTTTCATCATGCATTCAACATATAAACAACAGTCATTAATTAAAACATTGTAGAACATAGAATTAACATAACTCAAACCACAAAGAATACTTATCTTGAAACGTACTACAGAATCATACTCAATATAAACACAACGGAATAACCATAATAACACACACGCAGAAGGGAATACATCAGCCTATTTCTTCCAGGAAAAATAATGAAACAACCATACAATAATCAATCCCATTCTCATGCTATGCATAGGCTTGATGCCAACTAGCTTAAGATAATCATTCCATTCAATTATCATGAATAATTAAACATGCAGAACTAACACAGAATGATCATACTCTAACCACACAAAGCACTTATCTTTATGATGAAGTTGTCCAAACAAATGGATATGGGAGAGAAACGTTCCACCCAACCATAGGTCTCTATCCATCCTGTATTCTTTCAGCTGAGAGACCACCCTCGAGCTGATTTGTGTATCCACTAAGGAGGAACTAAATGGGTTCACTCACATGGTTTCACTCAAACAGTCATGCTAAGCCAGCACACAGTTGGGTTTATCAAGCATTCAATAAGAAAATGAGGAGGATGCTAAGCCAATGAGTTCAACCACAAAGATACATAAATCTCAAGCTAAATTCAAGCAATCCAATCCTCTGTTCAAACATCCACACTTGGGTTTCTCACAATTCTGTCATCAAATAACTCAATCCCGTCACTAGATTTCTGGGCTATAAAAACTGGGTTTTCTAATGGATTTTGGGTTATCTAATACTCTCAATTTTGCCCCAAGGTTCATATCTATGGATCCCCCATTGGATTTCACTGTCAAATAGCAATTCTAGGCATTTATGGCACTTCAAAATGTGGGTTCTTGCAAAGTTGCGATTTCTGGTTTTTCTCACTGCTGGGCATTCGTAATGGATGAAAACTCATGCTGGGATGTTCAACCATGGAATGGGAATGAGGAAGAACCAAATCCCATGAGGTAGAGTGACATGTGGTACAAGAAAAACAGAGCCCATACCTGCCATACGAATTTCTGGGCTGCCCATGCTCCATTGAAGCCATGGACTGATTTCTCAACAACTTTCTTACAACTGAATTAAATGTCAGCAAGGTAGGTCAAATGGGTTCTCAAGATGACATTTGGAAGCCTATGGTTCAATCCCACAACCCCCTCACCACTCCCTAGTGGATACACATGGCCCCTTCTCATTAGTTGCTTCCATAGCCAGTTGTCGTATTTTATTGCATGATGTTTATTTACATCATTTTTACAATGTCCCATGGCTAAATAGCACATGGGTAACATAATATCTAATACTTTCCTTTTAAATAAAATTCGAGCATCCACTAGCGAGGCCTTGGCCTTGAGATCCACGCTAGGAAAACATACATCACATGTATACAATATTTACATTAAAAGCTAATATATCATAAGGGTCAAAATGGGGTATTACAATCCCCTCCCCTTAGAATAACACCGCCCTTGATATTCCAATACTTAGGAATACATATACAATTTGCACGTCCAAAATTTTCAAAACTTTTGCAGATCTACCCTGCATTCTATCATTTACTTGAACTTTCAGGACCAAGTCCTTTGGCTTCCACAATTTGCTCCTACTGGTTCTGACCTTCTAGCTCATCCACAAGTCTGAAAGCTTTATGACTGTTACCCTTTTGATGTTCCTTTGTTGGGCAGTTGCGGAGGCAATGATTCCCTCCACATTTTCAACATTTCACTGGTTGCTTTATCTTTTCCTGCTCAATTTCCTTTGAGTCTTCCCACCTGGAACGTTTCTTAGTGAACTGATTGGATGGATGTCTCCTTATTGATCCATTGTCCTTTCCTCGATTGATTGTATCCATAATTATTTTTACTTCCCTTTGAAAACAAACAGAGTCCTGCAAAACCTTATGGTTCATCTCATTCTGCTACTTTTGTAGCTTGAGCAGTCCTCCAATATTTTATTGGGTCTTGGCAATTGTTTGAAGAAAAGTTTCAGCCAAATCCATTAGCTTTTGGTTTGTTGCCATGGCCAATGTACACAGCAGCCCACTCTTTGCTCGCTTGTACCACTGTTTTTGTAACTGCTACAATCAATTAAATTCCACTTCTCACCTATGAAATTCATCATTGTCATTTCTCTTAGGCCAAGCATAATAGAAACATTAAAATCAGTCAATTAATTGCCCAATTGACATGGGTAGTCCATGCTTTATCTATGCAACTCTCATACTTTTCATGCTTTCCCAATAGACACATGATCTTATTCATGTCCATTCTTTCCCAGGGAATTGATTGCTTCAGCATTCACAATTTATTTCAAGCAAATAAACACACTCTACTTTCAACCATAACATGCATTCAACAATTTTCTGTTTTTATAGATGCATCAATAAAAAAAGGAAAGAGAGAGCAGTAAGAGTTTTCTCCTCTTTGTCTTGTTCCATTCTGGAACCCACACCACCACTGTGTTTTTCATGCTCCTAGCCTCTATTTCATACCTCTCAACCATGGAGTCCCTTCACATGGTTTGTCTACAACTCTTGGCTACTATGACCCACACAGTCCCACTAGCACCATCTTTCATTAATGCTCATGCTGAGCTCTTTAGGACGGTCACATGTCCACATGCATCCCTAGGATGCCTTCATAGTCCTTGCTTCCAACAGTACCTACACTCAAACATTGAATCAATTCACATGTTTAGTTTATTTTCATAGGTTTTATCTCTAAGCAAGAGTTTAGGAAATAATAACCCAAATCATATACACATGTATATTCATAAGCAAGAAGCTGCAAGTTAACCAAATACTTATCTGTATGGTGCGTTTCCTCTCTAGTCTACAGGGTCCTGCTTTGCTTTGCAAGCCTTGGGATCGCGTATGGGCTTGGATGTTCATCCAGCACGCAGGCTGCTCCACAACATCAAATAATTAATGCTCAACCAGTACACCTTCACGCCAACTGGATTTACCAAGCATTTATGGTGCCCAACCAATCCCATACCTGGTTGGCCCTCTCCATTTCCGAGCTAGCACATCCATCTGGGTCATCGACCAATGGAAGAAAACTACGCCACCAACCATTATAGGTCAAGGCTCTACTACTCTACTTTAGGCTTGCATCAACCTTTCACACGTGTCACAACCCTTCATGCGCATAACAATTCTTCACCCACACAAGGATGGTACTCCTTCTCTTGTGCAACCAACGGTTCCCTTTAGGAACTCTTTAGGTGACTGTCTTGACTGCAGGCTAGCATGGCCCCACAATACCCACTCATACTACACAAAGGTTACCACTGCTCATGCAGTCCTCTTGAGTACCCTTTCTTCACTTTTCCATTTAACATGCAACACCAAATTGCATCCATGTAAGTTGAGAGCATAAGAAGGATAAGCAAGATCATCAGTAGTGCTTCTCTAAAACTATAAACATATTTCATAGCATTCACTATCCAATATTGAAACACCAGGAATGCGTCCATTCCCTTAAGGTGTAATCAATATTGACAATCCTGTTGTCATGTCCCAAATTTGGTATTGGGTCACAATGGCCTAATCACATTGGCCCTATTCATTAGAGTTTGTCAAATTGATGCTAAAGGTCAAATAATTGCCAAGGAGGAAAATTACTAGTTTCCTAGGTTTGGGGTGGAAGCTTTGGGATTTGGAATAATGGGGATAATAAATGATGTTTGAACATTAGAATGGCATAAATATTTAATAAAGGAGCTAAATAAATATATACAAGTGAAAATCAAAGTGGCATTTCATCATGAAGACACATGGAGGAAGTGGGACCCACATATGGCTAGATTTCCCCACTACACTTGGCATCATTCTCTCACCAATTCGAATTCAAGGTGAATGGTAACATACTTGGGGGAGTCCAAAAGGTATTATTCATTGCATGACTCATCCAAGGTCGAAATATAGAGGAAGAGTAATTCCCATGGAAGAGGAAGAGGCAATTTGGAGCTAGTGAGACACTTGGGCTAGATTCCCTAGCTCTATGACAACAATGATGAAGATGCTATGACACCTATGACACAAATCAGACCTGAAGGCTGACATATGACATATATGACATGTCAGGGCTAAAAATAGACTCCAAGAGGGCGCTCAAGGGTGTTAGGGCAGCTAAGATGCTTCCACATGTGATTTGGTGGAAGTGGGAGACTAGGAATTGTTGTACAAGTGGCGTTCTTTGGAATCTCTTCCCAACATGAGTTGGCATGAGTCTCTTGGAATGAATTTGACCCATGGAGGACATTAGAAGTTTATAAATGTCAATAACAAAGAATGAAACCAGCTTTTGATCATTTGTAGAATTTGCAATTGCATTTGTGAAGAGGGAGAGCTAGTGGATGACTAGTTTCTTGCCTTAGCCAATTTCGAGGGTGAAAGATTCCCATCCAAGTTGGTAATTGGAAAGGCCATTCAGACCTTTCATTTGGAGTTTTAATGGAGTCTTTATTTGCAGGTGTAAGCTACAGGGCAGCTCATGGTTTCTTCTATTGCAGCTCACTCCTTCAACCATTTCCGGTTTTGATGGCATATTCTTGATCCTTGAGGGAGGGCGTTTTTGGTGAGCTATTGTACTCTTTGGGGAAGCTTTTAATGCCCCATTTCTTTTGTAATATGAATTAAATACTCTGTTCTTCATCTACAAAAAGTTTCAGGTCGAAATTCCAAGTAGAAATGTATAAATCTCATTTTTAATGGAAGAACAATGCCATTTCCCCACTACCTTGTTGTGAGCCAATGTATTGATGATGATTTCGAATGGATGGATGATTCTATGATATATTTGTGGTCAATATAATTCCATGGATGTCTTCTACAAGTTTCATGTACTGTACTTGAGCATTTGAAGTATTTTTACTTAGTTTAATTGCACTGGGAGAAGAAATAGTGCCATTTCCCCAAGGGTCGAATTGGTGATTTTTGCAGTTGAATGGGAGAGGGTTGGAACAGATATAATAATCAATTAATGGTGCACATGAGACCTTAATAACATCCTTAATACATTCCCTACCTTTTTTCATAAATTTGAGTGGCTTTGGAGGCATTTGGGAAGCCATTTTCAATACTTACCCCAGGGGGATTTGAACCCCAAATTACTAGTAAAATTGCATACTTGGTCCAGAATCTTAAGAGAGTTTGCAGAGGTATTTTGGTGGCCATATATCATCCCTGAACATCATATTCAAGTCTTAATATCATTCATACACCTTCCTTGAAGATTTGAAGTCATTTGGAGTCAATTCGAGACATAGAGACCAATACTAGTCAAAGGCAAATTACTAGTAAAGTTCCCTACATTGGCCAGAATTGAAAGAGTATTTGCAGAAGTATTTTAAAAGTCCAAAGGCATCCTTAAAACACATATTTATGTTCTAATATCATTCATATACCTTCTCAGAAGATTTGAAATCATTTGGGGCAAATTTGGGACCTAGAGATCAAACTAGTCAAAGGTCGAACTAGGGAAAAAAAGTGGAAAATTGCCATTTTAATAAAATTCCTAACAAGGGACATTACACCTGTCATAACCCGACTTCATAAAAGTGTGCACCCTTTTCTGATGTGAGCCATGTAGGCCCTACTCATATTCAAGCAATCTACCATAATGGAAATAAAATAAAAACATGCTCTGCATATTGAATCTAACAATTAAACGTGCATATTCTTATCTAGGGTCACATAACACTTATCAATTTGCAAATGTAGTCTTTCTTCAAAAATGAGGAGTGGGGGCTCCTTCTTTGAGTTGACAGTCCCTCGGTTTTCCATCCCAACTCCTTTTGATGTTACATAACCCTCATATGTCTTACTGACATAATCGTTACCATCTCACTCATATTGTTTACCAATCATGCAGTGCAAATGGGACATTATCAAAATATCCAATGGCGTTTCACCCGAAACCCATTTCCAAGATATGGGAGCCTTCCCTTGAAGTTTGGCTTCTGCAAGCCCTTTCTCATGGTCTTACTGCATTGTGCCCTCCTGGAACACTTATTAAATAGCCAAACAGTCAACAATATTTAACAATAAAATTCAAATCTGATTGTTCCATAACCAATCAATGGCATTAATAATTAAATTCCATATGAATTTGCAATTCTGTCTACTACAGAAATTGATTTTCTTAGCCATGAGTCTATCCTCATATTGCTTGGCTCTTGTAAGTGGTATCACTTCTCCCATTATGGTCTTATGTCTGTTGCTATACATGAACATCCACTTACAACATGTCCTCCTGACATAATTCATATAAGCCAAATAGTCATTAGTCATTTATTAGCAAAATCTCAAATCTGAAATTTACAAATCCAAATTGACAATTTGTTCTGCACATAAACTATTTTTACAACCATGAGACCCTTCTCATGAGGTTTGGCTCTTTCACCTGGTATATTCCAGCCTTCGTCATGGACTTACTCACATTGCCATGCCCAAAACAATCTACCTGAAATCTAAACTTCAAATCAACCAAACACTTGTTAGTCTTCATGCATATAATATTTCATCGCTACAACAGTCACTGAATCATTTCCAGAATTACTACATTCCATAATTCAAACACTTCCAACTATTAACCTATCAATATCACTGAAACTCATTACTTCAGGTGAATCATTATCATACTAAAATTGCAAGCTACAGTCACATCATTCATGCAATTTAAATGAAACTTTAGATACTCATTATTTCAGAGTCATATCATTTATACAATTCTGCCTTTCCACAAAACATTCCGGCAGCCCATCGATCATGACTGCCCTTTTCATGCACTTACTATTTTGCAATCATAACAGCCCATGAAATGATCCTAGAATTATCATCAATTCATCATTTCATTCATTATTTAGTTCTCAATAACACACGCACCATCCCTATGCATTCATGAAATGCATCACAACATGTGCACCCACACTTATGCATGCACATTTACAACATTTACTCAAACTTTTCATATGCATCCACTCAATGCATAACTTGTATTGATTCATGAATACTATGCATTCAAACATATTATGGCCTAACCATGACTACCTCATATAGGATGCATTACCATAATCGAGACCACCGGTCCTTACTTGTTTTGGTTATTAAACTCATAACCAACATACACAGGGCATGATATATTTTTATATGAATGTAGTATAAATTTCTAAATAGTCACATGGTATGAATGTAGTCTATATTTTTATATGAATGTAGTCTAAATTTCTAAACTCACCACTCTATGCTCCACCACACTATGGTAGTATGGCATTCACATGAATGCATTTCAACTCTAAATGCATACCATTTTATGATTACTAAATATGGTTCAATGGATTCTTACTTAATCCTCTTCCAACACTTATGCAATCATCATAATTAAACCATTACCTGCATGGCTCCCATTTACACCCTTGATGTTACCTGATTAGTTGGTCTCTTACAAAAGATTACAGAATTCACACACCAACTTCTTGATCAGGATTTGTTGCCTTATCCTTTTCTTCATAAAGGTTGTTGATCACATGCAACAACAACATCAACAGCCTTAGCCATGCTTATGTTGTTCTTTGGCCCTACAACCAATACCAACATCAACAGTGATTATCAACCACAACATTTACCATTAGTGGTTCATTGCATATGTAAAATCCCACTACTTTTACCAATATGTAATATCATATGTGTGCAAAAACATATTCTCATGCACTGTGCATTGTTTATGAATACGCCAACTAGTACATATTCATGCCATCCATATAATCTCTGCATTTTCAGCATTCCCATGCCATAATTTTATGTACACAAGATTATAAAATATAAATATAGTTAGCAAGACATGGGTTAAGGAATTCTCCCTTTCCAATCCCTCATCTTTGCATGGAATTCCTCTTCCACATAATAGTTGGTCTGATTTCATGGCTTCTAGAAAACACACAAGCAATCATTAGCTATGATTTTATCGCCAAGCATCAATTCAATACATATACTCATGCATAATATCCCAACTTGCTACTTTCCAGGCATGCAATTATAGAATTTGCCCATATTGACAACAATCTTTGTCAAAACAACCATTGGCACTTTTCTGCTCTGCATAACTTTAAGGTATGACAACCTCCTTCAAATTATGGTGATGAACCACTGTTCTCTGATGGATAAGCTTTCCAATGCCTATCCACGCGCTCCATTCTGACTTCGGGTGTGGAAGTTACATTACTTCAAAAATGACAATTTTCACTAAAAGTCTGCACTTTTACATAGTTGCAAAACATCATGGAAGACCAACTTGAGCCACCTGTAGAAGTAAATATAGAAGGAATCAGGAAAAAATTTCTACCGACTGAAGTTAGTACATAAAACAAGGAACACTCAGCAATTCGCAGATCTCTATTCCGATGCACCATTCATCTTTTATAAATTTATGGGTTTGACCACTTTTTTTTTTGCAACTTCACAATTCCAACTGCACAACCTGTGCAACTCCTACGTGACCTGTGCAACTCCCGCACAACCTGTGCAACTTTGTAATTCAAACTGCACAACCTATGCAACTCTTCAATTACAACTGCACAACCTGTACAACTCCTGCGCAACCTGTGCAACTCTGTAATTCGAACTGCACAACCTGTGCAACTCCGCAATTCCAACTGCATAACCTGTGCAATTCCTGCGCAACCTGTGCAACTTCGCAATTCAAACTGCATCACCTGTGCAACTTCGCAATTCGCAATTCTAACTACACAACCTGTGCAACTTCGCAATTTGAACTGCACAACCTGTGCAACTCCACAATTCCAACTGCACAACATGGGCAACTTCTACAAGTCCAACTGCACAACCTGTGCAACTCCGCAAGTCCAACTGCATAACATGTGCAACTCCGCAATTCCAACTGCACAGCCTGTGCAACTCCGCAATTCCAACTGCACAACCTGTGCAACTCCGCAATTCCAACTGCACAACCTGTGCAACTCCGCAATTTGAATTGCACATCCTGTGCAACTTCGCTATTCCAACTGCACAACCCGTGCAACTTCGCAAGTCGAACTGCACCACCTGTGCAACTTCACAATTCGAACTGCACAACCTATGCAACTTCGCAATTCGAACTGCACCACCTGTGCAATTTTGCAATTCCAACTGCACAACCTGTGCAACTTTGTAATTCGAACTGCACCACCTGTGAAACTTCACAATTCAACTTGCGCCACCTGTGCAACTTCACAATTCGAGCTATACCACCTGTGCAACTTCGCAATTCGAACTGCACCACCTATGTAACTCCGAAACTGCGAAATTGTGGAAACACCTCTTCTGCTCCTGCAACCTCATGGAGCTCATATCTCCCTCGTCCCTTAACCAAATAAGGTAGGTCTGGTACCATTGGAAAGCTCTTGGCGAGATCTATGCAATGGTGTGATTCTCTGCCACACTTGAGAAATATGATTCTGCCATTTTTTCATCCCAAAATGACGCCCCAACTTCACCAATACCGTGTTAAAAAAACACTCTAATATCTGCCTACAAACTCAAAGTTTGACCTAAGCAGCCCCAGTGCTGCAACATGGGCTCTGATACCACTCTGTCACGTACCCTCCTGTCGATCCGTTGCAAGGGAGGAAACATGAACAAACATACCGGGCTTATTTGACAATCTTAGCCCCATTCATTACTAAGAAATGCATGGCTAAATAAAAACTTCTGTGTGCAAGTTCATACTCAATAAACACAGCGGAATTAAACACTATATATGCACACAATTTCATCATGCATTCAACATATAAACAACAGTCATTAATTAAAATATTGGAGAGCATAGAATTAACATAACTCAAACCACAAAGAATACTTATCTTGAAACGTACTGCAGAATCATACTCAATATAAACACAATGGAATAAACATAATAACACACACGCAGAAGGGAATACATCAGACTATTTCTTCCATAAAGAATAATGAAACAACCATGCAATAATCAATCCCATTCTCATGCTATGCACAGGCTTCATGCCAACTAGCGCAAGATAATCATTCTATTCAATTATCATGAATAATTAAACATGTAGAACATAACACAAAATTATCATACTTTAACCACATAGAGCACTTATCTTTATGATGAAGTTGTCCAAACAAATGGCTATGGGAGAGAAACGATCCACCCAACCATAGGTCTCTGTCCAGCCTGTATTCTTTCAGCTGAGAGACCACCCCCAAGCTGGGTTGTGTGTCCACTAAGGAGGAACTAGATGGGTTCACTCACAGCCATGGTTTCACTCAAACAGTCATGCTAAGCCAACACACAGTTGGGTTTATCAAGCATTCAATAAGCAAAGGAGGAGGATGTTAATCCAATGAGCTCAACCATAGAGCTACAGACATCTCAAGCTAAATTCAAGCAATCCAATCCTTTGTTCAAACATCCACACCTGGTTTTCTCACAATTATGCCATCAAATAACTCAATTCCGTCACTGGATTTTTGGGCTATAAAAAATGGGTTTTCCAGTGGATTTCAGGGTATCTAATACTCTCAATTTTGCCCCAAGGTTCATATCTATGGATCCCCCATTGGATTTCACTGTCAAATACCAATTCTGGGCGTTTATGGCACTTCAAAACGTGGGTTCTTGCAAAGTTGCGATTTCTGGTTTTTCTCACTGCTGGGCATTCATAATGGATGGAAATTCATGCTGGGATGTTCAACCATGGAATGGGAATGAGGAAGAACCAAATCCCATGAGGTAGAGTGACTTATGGTATAAGAAAAATAGAGACCATACCTTTCATACGAATTTATGTGCTGCTCATGCTCCATTGAAGCCATGGACTGATTTCTCAACAACTTTCTTACAACTGAATTAAATGTCAGCAAGGTAGGTCAAATGGGTTCTCAAGATGAAATTTGGAAGCCTATGGTTCAATCCCACAACCCCCTCACCACTCCCTAGTGGATACACATGGCCCCTTCTCATTAGTTGCTTCCATAGCCAATTGTGGCATTTTATTGCATGATATTTATTTACATCGTTTTTACAATGTCCCATGGCTAAATAGCATGGATAACATAATATCTAATACTTTCCTTTTAAATAAAATTCGAGCATCCACTAGCGGGACCTTGGCCTTGAGATCCACGCTAGGAAAACATACATCACATGTATACAATATTTACATTAAAAGCTAATATATCCTAAGGGTCAAAATGGGGTATTCCATCAACAACATCATCTGGATCTCTCTATCAACAACATCATATGGATCTCTCTATCAACAACATCATTATCTGGATCTCTCGATCAACAACATCATCTGGATCTCTCGATCAACAGCATCATCATCTGGATCTCTTGATAAACAACATCATCATCTGGATCTCTCGATCAACATCATCATCTGGATCTAGAAACCATCTTCAACCTTGTAGCAAAGGTTGAACTCCACATCACCCATGGTGATCATTAAGCTCATCAAATGACTATCGATCCTAGGTACCCGTACAAAGCTTTCTTCAATTGAATCTTGGGATTTTTCTCGATTCGCACTTCTTCTTCAATTACACCATTAAGAGAACGGTCTTATCTAGCCACTTGGAGCAAACATCTCGTCATGATCCTCTTCCTCTTGCTAAGAGAATCTTCTATCCATGAGCCTTCTATAGTATGTTTGATTTGTAAGTCTTCTTGTTGAACATCCATTACTTGTTCGGTGTTCATCATTCTTCATGATCTTTCCTACAAATCAAAGTTAATTACATGATTAGTAATACTTGATAATCATCAAATCATGTTGACATGATAACTTATTATGCATACCGATATGATTCACATAGTTATGAAACTATCTTGACCAATATTTTGGCACAACACTTTTCCATATCCTGTATGCATATAGTGGCTATCTAGATGCCTTCCATCTCTACCAGAACATACTATCAAGAGCATGCACAACTCTTAGCATGTCAGCAAAGAGGTTTCATTCTAGAAAAACAACAATGGAATGTTTGTCCAACTTACCCATCATATGCATATTAGTAGTATATTGTTCAATGTTATATGAATGCTTACACTATGCATGATATATTCTAGGAATACAAATATGCATACAACTATCATTGACTATTCAGAGATTCAAGAAGTAATTCAAATAACAACTCAAATACTTATCTTTTATGTTTGTGTGGTTGCCTCTCGCTTGATCTCTATTTTCCCTTTATGATAGCATCATGATTATATGTCTTTGAACTTCTATCCATCCTGGACCACTATGCATGTTTAAGTGTGAAATAGTGTTATCCTCATGATCTCATACATAATCATACATTCATCAATATAATCTCAATACTATCAAAACATTATGATTCTAAATAATCTTAAGTATGTATGGTCATGATCATTTCATACACAGGTATACTTACCCAAAGATCCTAACACAAAGTAGGATTGTAACTTGATATAGGAAAACATACCTGGATTATCATGCTTGGTTATGTCTAACATACTCAAATAATATCTTCTTTGTTCTCTTCAATGATTTAGAGACCTTGTGCTAGAACCTGCATATCTCATAAGTCAAGCATAGTAGAACAAATTCATATATACCTCGTAAGTAGAGCTTCTATGTGATCAAATACTATGGATGAGGCTTTGTCTTCATGTCATCATGGTCATAGAACTCGATTTGTGTTTCTTGATGTACCTTTCATGTTAGCAGACAACATCATCCTCATACAACACCACAAGTGCATTAGTACAATCATAAGTGTCATAAACCTAATCAATGAATGTATTTTATTACTAAGGTGATCATACAATCTAGAATTAATCATGATTGTACTAACCTCAATAATATGAAGACAAACATATTATAAACTTAATCATGAAACAAATTTCAAAACATACATATATCTTCTCAAGTCATACCTGTCGAGTAGTCTTCTCTATAAGTGTAAAACCCTAACCATCCAAGGTAGATCACTTGTAAACATCTTATGTATGTTCATGGTGCTAGGATGATAGGATATCAGTGCCGTTTAAACCTTCTTCATTGCTTCCCTATGAGTCTCCCAACTTTGCTGGGGTTTCTTCTTACTTGGAAACCCTAATCTTCAATCTCCTTCCCCCCACAACATTTTGATGGAGGATTAATATCTATGATGAATGGATTCCAAATCCATTATCAAAGTTTCCAATGTTGCATCAGCTGTCTCCAACATTGTATCAGGTCCTTCCATACCTAAAAACTGAAAACCCTAAGTGAGAGCTTCTTCCTCCTCTTCCTTGATTCCTCTGTTGAGCCATTTCAGATGTGTCGTATTGTTTCTGGTGTATCTCTAAAATTTCAGATCTACAGGGTCTAAAAATTTGGCTTGTGGTATCCTAACCTGTCATCTTTCCAACCCCATGGGTTTGAGCTTCATTGGATTCTCCATCAGAGAGATATTCTCATTTTACCAACATGGCCTGTTTAAGGGATGAAACAGCATAGAAAACTTGTACGGAGTTCCACGTGACACTGTTTCAACTTCGGCCTCTAAAAATCAAACATGTTAAACTACAGTCTGTGCCCTAACTGTCACTTTTTATGAAATTTCATTTGGAGCTTCCTATCCCGAGATATGACCTTTTTCCCTAGGTCACCTGTTTAGGACTGCATTCTAGAAGAGGTAGAAACCCTAACTTGTATGGATCATATCTCAGAAAGTACAATGAATCTGAGGCTGAACTTCAGACACAAGGTACAAGAAAATTTCATATTCGGCCTGTCCAATTTTCAGATCCTGAAGCTTCACCAAAACTGATTTACAACAAAAGTTCCATGATGACTAGGTTTTTCTATACAAAACCCTAACTTTCAAATTGTCGCAAGTGAGACAAGTGTCGTAAGTGCTATACATTGCCTTCCTTCATGCTAGCTCTGATACCATGTTAAGATTCAATATGCTAAGATAGATTACATCATTATTCCATTAGATTTCACAATAATAGCATATACAGGATCACTGAAATAACAACAAGCACAGCATAAACACAAGAGACACAATTTATCCTAGGAAACCCTCATTGGGTAGAAAACCCAACAAAGCTTCCTCAATATAGATGACCAACAAATACAAATATGTAATCCCCAAACATGAGCTCCTTCTCCTCCTTTGCAGATCTCTCATTCTCCTATGCAAATTTCATAAGTGAGTGTGTGTGATAAATGAGGATCACACATCCTCTATTTATACTTTACCTCACTTGACTTTTAACCCTAACTAGGTCGGCCCCAACTTAACCACTCAACATAATGTTGACTGGGACGACCCCACTAGGGGACTTAAACATCCCATTACAACTGACTCTGGGCCGACCCCACTAGGGAAGTCTAATAACCCAAGTTACCACATTCCGACGGAGGAATAAACATCTCCAGATATACAATAAGGTCCCGATGGATGAATGAAACATCTCCGGATAAAGTACTAATAGAATATTCTTAGAAGTTATAATATTTCAACACCTCCTCCCTCTTTCCAGGACTGCCCTCCCATTCACCATCCCTCAATATCCCCTTTATCCCTTTTGGGTCAATACCCCCTATCGTACAGCAGGTAGGGGTTCATCATCCACGACGTCCTCCTCCACCCCATACCACCATGTCCTCTTCCACCATATCTTCTCCAGTTCCGGCCACTATTGTGGCAACTACTCTTCCATTATCCGCCCATGTATCTACAGTGGTTGCACCCATAGTTGTTGCAACTACATACGTGCCCCCGCCATGACTGCATCGGAGCAGGGTTTAAGAATTATTATTTTTCAATGAAATGATTGTCGTAAATGTTGTAGGTTGGGATTGTTGAGAGGCTCAACAGATCCAGGACACCTACCTCATGTCTCCCACTATCATAAGTGGTGAGTTATTTAATATTTGAATTCTACATTCATTTTATAAATGTGGTAAATGTTACAAATGCTTGAAAATGATGGTATCTTATATCATTTGTTTCAGAGCCTGGAGAGACGGTCTACTCCTAGACGGAAGAAGACTTGAGATACCAGTAGCTCCAAGAAGAGGAAGATCGATTTTGGAGATGCGCCTGGGAGTGATGGGGGTGGTCACAATGCTTGACACACCATGTTATGTACATTAGCCACGGTGTGTCACTTTTGGGCACCCGTTTCCATGTACTTGGTATCTACGTCACAAGTTGCCATGTTTTTTGGATCTACAACACGAGTTTCTGGATTTTATATAGGGCACAAGTTGCCATGTATTTTGGATCTACGCCACGAGTTGTCATATTTTGTATAGGGTAGGAGTTTCCATTGTATGTACATTGGGAACCATGTTCCACTATTTTCCAGAAAATTTGTATGTTTGTTCGAGTTTTGTAGCCTTGATGTACATGGATTTTCAGTTATGTGATTTATATCGATGTTGTCTATATTTGTATCTTGTTGTCTCATGTCATGTTAGGGTTTGTTTAAAAACCATTTAGTTATGGATTTATAACTGGCCAACTTTAGAAACATAAGCATTAAAACAAAGAACATGTGCATAATAAATCTAAAACAAAAACATACATAGCCTTATACCTTAGGAACCTTTCTTGTAGGTTAAAAGGCATACATATTTAAATAGGCATATGCATAATTTACTAGAGGAGATACATTAATCTATGAATTCATGAGAAGGTGGAAGTCCCATTCATTCATATATTATAAGCATGAACATGTACTAGGGATAATATGAATAAAATTCATTAATTTAACATATGAAATAAAGCCTAAATCACAAATGAAGCCTAAATCATTGTATACATCATTATTGGATATTCTTACTAATTGGTGAAGACTTTCATTTAAATTCAATATGCAACTAACCATCTATATCCTTGAATCCAATCACCCTTGATTGATCATCCCCTTGCCTATAACACATCTCAGATTCCTCATTCCAACAATGACATTCATCTCACATTCCTCATTCCAACAATGACATCCATCTTCTATGCAAAGGTGAACTAAAGCATCATGGGGGCAATTCATTTATAGTTGTCATTGCATCTACCCTTTGTGGGAAATAATGGGCAATTTCAATTTCCTTTTATCTAAAAGGTTTGGAAACATTTAGAAGGCTTGCTAATAAGTAGTGGGACTATCAAATATACTTTCCATGGAAAATTATGGATAGAACAAACATATAGGCTAGCTCACACTATTCATGGATACATTGCAGTAAGCTCAGGACTTCGGTCAAAATGCGGGATGCGCAGGAGGTTCAGCAATCTGGATGGAACCAGCAACGAGAGCCACTCCTGCCCGTGGATAGCAAGTTGTTGCATTTTCTCATCAATCCATCGGCACATGTATTGATCAGGATGGAACTGAAGGTACTTCGGCACTTGAGGGTCCTTCCCCTCTAATAAATCATGATCTAAGAACTTACACTTTGCAATATTTCCAAGTAGGTTCTCTTATATACGCACATGGCTGGAAATTAGCGGCAGAGGAATCTCATATTGTGCATTTTTCAAGAGCTGAATCGGTGGTGAATCAACCCTTCTTAGCGGAACATACTCAGGTGTGAGGTAAATCGTCCTATCCTGAGGTGGTTGCGGTGGACCGGGCTTTGAAATTCCTTCTGCCTTTGGCTTCTCAGGTTCTCTAACTGACTGCATATCTTTTCATTGCATCCCTGGTCCGTGGCGTGATGAGCTCCCTGACACATAACCCCTTTTTGGAACAACCTTCTTGACGGGAGTTTTCATTAACCTCTCAAGCTCAGAATGGTTAAAATCTCTCAAAACCTCGTCTAGCATCGACTGCTCAAACATTCACTTGGAAATCGCTCTGTGTGCACTTGCTGGTAAAACTCAAAGTTACATGTAGTAAAAATAAAAAATCGCGGTAACTTTGGTATGTTGATGTATATGTAACTTCAGAATGTATTTCATATATATATATTGTATCCCTACATATAGGTTATTATTCCTCTGTACGGAAGTGTCGTCATTTGTATTTACAAGTGTCGCAAGTGTCGTAACTTATATATGATGGGTTATTACACCACCAAGTGTGGGGTCGGCCCTGAGTGGAGTTACCATGGGTTATTAGACTCTCCTAGAGAAGTCGACCCTGTTAGGTTATTAGGCAAGTCAAGTCAGTGTATAAATAGAGTGAAGGTGTCACTCTATTTGATCATTCACTTACTCATCTATCTCTCACTTGAGTGATGCGCACTAGTGGAGGAGTAGAAGCTGCTAAGGAGACTATCTCTTGTACTTGGGTTTTGTATCATTTCTCTTTCTATCTCTGAGGAAGTTGTGGAGTTTTTCACCTTCTTGGTTTTCCCCGAGGAAACTCTGTGTCTATTGTCTCTTGTGTGTCTCTTGTGCTTGTCTCTTATGATTGATATGTTGTGCTTGTTATTCTCTCAGATAAGATCCTAGATCATATTGAATTGATGCTCAAAATCTGCCATGGTATCAGAGCTAACCTGAGAAGAAGACACTATGCAACTTTGGAAGCTAGGGCTCCTTGATTTTTGGGTTTCTCTCCACATAGCTTCAAAGTCAGGAGGCTAGATTGACTCTCCTAGCAAGGGCGCATCTTTTTCTCGAAATAGAATTCAATTCTGAGCATTTTCAGTTTTGACCTAATCTCTGCTGTGGGAAATTAGGGTTTCGGAGAAAGTTGGAATTTTTGGAATCTGAGTCCATGGCTGGATGCTCCTCAGAAAAATCAAACTTCTAAGCCTTAGATCAAACTTTTTGGTTAGGCAGGAGAGTGGGATCTATCAAACCCTAGTTCAGGATCCTGTCAAGTAGATCCAGAAGTTCCAAAGTCAATTTTGAGGGGTCAAAGTTTGCAGATTTCAAAATCAGAGTATATCATCTTGACCAGCTTAGCAAGGTGCATCTTTCTATCCTTTCAGAAGTTTGAAATTCAAATATTGAATTTTTAGGGTTTCTCTGACAAACCCTAATCCAGCTCCAGATCCAGTTTTCAACAAATCAAGTGGTAAGACCTAAATCTTTTATTTCTATTTGAGTTTCTCATTAAGATGTCTCACCACACCAAGCTTGAGGATAAGCTTGAAGGGGTTGATAACTTCCGAGCATGGAATTATAGGATTGGGTTAATCCTGGAAGAAAATGAATTGGACACCTACATAAGTGAAGAGGTTCCAGTTCCAAAGGGAGATGAGGCTAAGGCCTTACACAAAAGGAATTTGGTCAAGGCTAAGAGAATCATTGATGATTCTATCAAAGACCATCTCATACCACATGTGTCATCTCTAAAGACACCTAAGGAGATGTTTTATTCCTTGACCAAGCTATTTGAAGGGAAGAACATAAATCAAAAGATGACCTTGAGGAATCAACTAAAGAATGTCAAGATCCAGAATGCGGAGACCATGTAGTATTATTTTTCAAGGGTCTCCCAGATAAAAGAACAACTTGAAGCTATGGGAGAAGATATAGAGAATGGAGAAGTGGTAATGAACACTCTTAATGGCCTTCCTAGGTCATGGGATTCCTTCATCCAAGGAATTTTTGCTAGGAAGAAACTTATCACATTCAGTAGGCTGTGGGAAGAATGCTCACAAGAAGATGCTTGAATTATAGCTCGAGAAGAGAAGATGGGGAATGAGGACCAAGCTCTCACAGCACACTCCAAGAAGTATGATAATAAAAAAGGACATCGCCACAGTAAGAAAGAAAAGCATCACCATCAGAACCAGAGGGGTAACCTCAGATCTCGAAGAAACACATCCAATGACCGATGCTTTACATGTGATGAAAAGGGACACTATTCCAGGGATTGTCCCAGAAACAATAAAGATGGTTCCCACAAGAAGAAGAACATCAAAAGAAGACATCATGCTCACACTGCAGAGGATGATGAACCTCCCAAGAAGAGGGCTAGGGAAGAAAGTGAAGATTCTTCAAGTGATGAAGAGTATGTCTTGATTTCTGCCCTCACTGGTACTATTGCTCATGGAAGCAATGATTGGCTTATAGATAGTGGGGCTTCCAAACATATGACAGGATTCAAGGGATCCTTTGTGAAACTATCTGAACATGAATCACCCCATAAGGTGAAACTTGGGGATGACTACTAGTATCCAATAAAAGGAAGTGGTGAAGCCTCCTATAAGCTAGACTCTGGAAAACCTATGAAGATGAAAGATGTACTATATGTTCTAGGTCTCAAGAAGAATCTTCTCTCCATATCTGCTTTGGATGCAAAGGGGATAAGAGTTGCATTTGTAGATGGCAAGTACTCATGTGGCCAAAAGGTAAAACCATTGATGATGCAGTGGTGATTGGAGAGAAAGAGGGAGGATTATACAAATTGAAGGGGCAACCTGAACATGCCATGTTACATGAATCCATGAAGCCAAGTGAACTTTTGCATAGAAGGATTGCTCATGTGCACTATAGATCACTTCCAATAGAAAGCAAAGCAGTAGAGGGTCTTCCTGAAATCCAGTCAAAGCATGAAGGTATTTGCAAAGGATGTGCAAAAGGAAAGAACACAAAGAAGACATTTCTAAGTAGTGAAAGAAAGGAAAAAGGAATATTGGAGATTATCCACTCTGATGTATGCAGTCCAATGTCTTCCAGCTCTTTGAGTGGGTATGTATATCATGTTTCCTTCAATGATGATTTCTCTAGGAAGACTTGGGTTTATTTCTTGAAGAACAAAGATGAAGTGTTTGATAAGTTCAAGGAATTCAAAGCCTTGATAGAAAATCAAACTAATAAGAAGATCAAGATCTTTAGATACGACAATGGTGGATAGTTTACTTTAGGAGACTTCAAGAATCTATGCAATGATTCAGGGATTAAGAGGGAGTTGACTACTCCTTACAATCCACAACAAAATGGGGTTGCAGAAAGAAAGAATAGAACTATCATGGAAGCAACTAGGGCAATGCTTCATGACCAAGATCTACCTATGCACCTATGGGAAGAAGCAGCAAGGACAGCTGTATATGTGCAAAACATAACACCTCATAATATACTTGACAAAAAAACACCAGAAGAAGTGTTCACTGGGAAGAAGCCAGAAGTTAGCCATCTCAGAATATTTGGTTGTTCAGTGTACACACACATTCCAAAGGAAAAGAGGACAAAGCTAGATCCTTCAGGAAAGAAGGGCATCTTTGTGGGATACAGTGAAAGCTCGAAGGCTTATAGAATATACTTTCCAGGGTTCAAGAAGATTGATATCAACAAGGATGTAACTTTTGATGAAGACTCAACATACATCAAATTGAGGAAGACACTTTCTGAAGACAATGAAGAACCAAGAATATCTAGAAAACAAGACACCACCATGAATGAAGTTATTCCAGAAGAAGATCGTGAAATAGAAGATCCACAAGAACCTGTAGATCCACCCCATGAGAATAACTCTCACAAGAGGAAACCAGCATGGGCTAGAGATCTCATTCAAGATGCAGAAAGGTATGGTATTCCAGAGGAGGAACACAACAAAAGAAAAAGGACTAGGTCACATACCAGTTATGTTACTTTGCACTGTGACATTATGAACAAATAACCTTCCAGTTATGAAGAAGCAGCGGAAAAGAAATAATGGAAGGATGCCATGGTCGAGGAATACTAGACGATCATGAAGAATGATGTTTGGGATGTGGTCCCAAGATCAGAAGGGAATTCTGTGGTGACTTCCAAGTGGATATATAAGATCAAGCATGCTGCAGATGGTAGCATAGAGAAATACAAGGCGAGGTTTGTAGCTCATGGCTTCTCCCAGAAAGAGGGGATGGATTATGAAGAGACATTTGCACCTGTGGCCAAATACACTTCCATCAGAATAGTACTTGCTCTAGCTGCAGTGATGAAGTGGAAGATACACTAGATGGATGTCAAGACAACTTTATTGAATGGTGTATTCGAAGAGGAAGTGTATGTGGAGTAGCCACTTGGTTTTGAGACACATGACAGGAAGTCATATGTGTGAAGATTGAAGAAAGCCTTGTATGGCTTGAAGCAAGCTCCTAGAACTTGGTATGGTAGTATAGACAGCTTCCTATCCAGATTGGGATTTACTAAGAGTAAAGCGGATTCCAACCTTTACTACGTGGTTGAGGAAGGCAATCCAGTTATATTTCTATTGTATGTGGATGACCTGTTTGTTACAAGTGAGGATAGGTTGATTGTCGATACGAAGAGGAAGCTTGCTGCTGAGTTCGAGATGAAGGACTTGGGGATGATGCACTAATTTCTAGGCATGGAGGTGTGGCATAGTGTAGATGGAATCTTCCTTGGATAAGGGAAGTATGCAGTAGAGATCCTGAAGCGGTTCGGGATGATGGACTACAAGGCCATGGCCACACCTATGGAATCGAACTTGAAGCTTCTGTGTGATGCTTCATCTGAGCCGGTTGTTGTCACGGTGTATCGTCAGATGATTAAGTCCTTGATGTACCTGACGAACACGAGACCAGATATTTGCTTTGTTGTGAACACATTGACCCAGTTCCTGATGGATCCGAGAAGTGTTCACCTGGTTGCTGTAAAGCATATTCTGAGGTACCTGAAGGGTACGATTGACTATGGGCTCAAGTATGATGCGAATCAAAAGTTTAACCTAGAGGGTTATGTTGATTCAGATTGGGCAGGCAGTGCTACAGATAGGAAGAGCACTTCTGGGTGCTGCTTCAGTATGGGATCAGGTGTGGTCTCCTGGTTTAGTAGGAAGCAATCCTGCGTAGCACTGAGTACAGCCAAAGCAGAGTATGTCATAGCATGTTCGGCTAGTTGTGAGGCAGTATGGCTCTGGAAGCTACTGTTTGAGTTATTTGATCTCCCGTTGGATGCTACTGGTATCTTTTGTGACAACCAGAGTTGTGTGAAGCTGTCTGAGAACCCGGTGTTCCATGACAAGTCGAAGCACATCGAGATCAAATATCACTATATCAGGGATATGGTGTAGAGAGGAGCAGTGAAGCTCCTGTATGTTGCGATGGACGAGCATATAGCCGATGTGTTGACCAAGGCACTGTCCAGAGTGAAGTTTGAGTACTTCAAGGAGACACTTTGTGTACTTCAGATCGAGATTCCTTCCAAGGGGAAGTGATGAGTCTGGAGACACAGATGCACATGATCCATTCTCACATAGTGGTAGGTAGGTCCTCCTATGGTGTATATGTAAGGGCTGGATCCATTCTCACATAGTGGTAGGTATGTCCTCCTATGGTGCAGATGTAAGAGCTGGGGCCATTCTCACATGGTGGTAGGTATGTCCTCCCATGGTGCAGATATAAGGGCTGGGCCATTCTCACATGGTGGTAGGTATGTCCTTCCATGGTGAGATGTAACGGTTGGACATGGCTTTTCTAACATGGTGGCAGGTGTGTCCTCCCATGGTCGTTGATGTAATTGTCAAGCCTTTCCGACATGGTGGAAGGTGTGTCCTCCCATGGTCGTTGATGTAAGTGTTGAGCCTTTCCGACATGGTGGTAGGTATGTCCTCCCATGGTCATTGATGTAAGTACTGTGCCTTTCCAACATGGTGGTAGGTATGTCGTCCCATGGTCGTGATGTAAGTGTTGTTCCTTTCCGACATGGTGGTAGGTATGTCCTCCCATGGTCGTGATGTAAGTTATAATCCCTTCCCGAATGGTGGTAGGTAGGTCCTCCCATGCCGGTGTATGTAAGTGTTGTGTGATGTGCATCTAGTTGTGCTCCGTGGACGATGACGATGATCTGAAGACGACGAGGTGATAACATGGTACACAGGTTTTGTAGAAGCATATAATCAGTCCTGAGATGCTCTTGCAGGTTTTGCAAAGGCAGTGTAATTAGTCCTGGGAGATCTTGCAGGTTTTGCAGAGGCAGTGTAATCAGTCCTGAGGTGTACTTACTCGATGGCTTGCTCATAGAGATGATGAAGACCTACATGGAGGCTAGGACTACAACCAACATGAAAAAGAAATGGCTCTGTAGAACTTCCTATGATGAGTAGATTGGAGATTGATTGAGAAAGTAGCAGTGACGATGACGATGATCTGATGACGATGATCTGATGATGATGATCCAGAGAAGAAGACTTGTGCTAGAAGATCTGTGTTGAGCAATACCTTCCTAGTTAAGAGGGAGTGTTGATGTATATGTAACTTCGGAATGTATTTCATATATGTATATTGTATCCCTACAGAGAGGTTATTATTCCTCTGTACGGAAGTGTCGTCATTTGTATTTACAAGTGTCGCAAGTGTTGTAACTTATATATGATGGGTTATTAGACCACCAAGTGTGGGGTCGACCCTAAGTGGAGTTACCATGGGTTATTAGACTCTCCTAGAGAAGTTGACCCTGTTAGGTTATTAGGAAAGTCAAGTCAGTGTATAAATAGAGTGAGGGTGTCACTCTATTTGATCATTCACTTACTCATCTATCTCTCACTTGAGTGATGCGCACTAGTGGAGGAGGAGAATCTGCTAAGGAGACTATGTCTTGTACTTGGGTTTTGTATCATTGCTCTTTCTATCTCTGAGGAAGTTGCAGGGTTTTTCACCTTCTTGGTTTTCCCCGAGGAAACTATGTGTCTCTTGTCTCTTGTGCTTGTCTCTTATGATTGATATTTTGTGCTTGTTATTCTCTCAGATAAGATCCTAGATCATATTGAATTAATGCTCAAAATCTAACATGGTAAGTATATAGTCGGCCTTATTTATAGGTGCAACAGGCCTGAGTCACGCCCTCAAACGGCTATCTATGCCTTAAATGTCATGATTGTTGGCCAAATACCCCAAATATCTTGGTCCTTTCCTTCATTGAATGCGTTATAAATGGCTAAATTTTCGTTAAATGCAAACGTGGCCGTCGGAAAAAACACTGTATAATGGCTACTTTTTGGACTCAAAAGGCATAACGGCTAATTTTCTTGAACTTCGCTCATGGCGGAGACAAAATTCATGTAGTTCCTCTGTGCATTTATGCTCGTTCATATTCAACTTCGCATCTCAACTTGCGACATGTACTTCGCATCAGATGTTCCAATTTCATGGGACTTCACTTTTCACCAAAACTGTGTACAGAATATGCTCAATTTTTAGTGTCCAATTGCAACTATACTTGACACTTAAATATTTTCTTCGTTACTGATAAACTAACCTCTAGCGAAGTAGGACTATCCTTGTAGGGTTTTAGTCTACTTCCATTAATGAGACCTGGTAGGTTTTCTCCCACTAATGTGGCTAGATGAACTACACCACCATTAGTAACATGCTTGACAACATATGGCCCTAGAAATGCATTTAAAATTTTCTAGGAAACTTCATGTATTTTCTATCTAGAGGAGGACAAGATCTCCTACCTAAAAGAATTTGTACTTGATATGCCTATCAGGCCATGCTTTTGTCTGTCTTTTTTCACTTGTTGGTGAAAGCCTGCAATGAAGTGATCTTCTTCTAGCCCAACTAAGTGTAGTAGCCTTTCTTCCATTGTCTTAACATATGCCATGTCTGTGAATATTGCAATTCTCAAACTTGGTACTATGTATTCCAATGGCATAACAACTTCATGTCCATTTGCTAACCTGAAAGGTGTATGACCTATCAACTTATTTCAAGTTGTCCTATATTCCCATAACACAGCTGGTATTCGCAGATCCCAATCATCCATGTTTGTGTTACATACCTTAGTCGGCGCACTTTCCAATACTTTGTTAAAAGCTTCAACAATACCATTAGCTTGTGGATGATATTGTGTGCTTTTCTGATGGTAAATCTAAAATTCCTCAGTCAAGGCTTCAATAGTTTTATTGAAGAAGTGAGTTCCCTGATCACTCATTAGGATATTTGGGCATCCAAACCTTGTGAGGATGTTTTTGAAAATGAACTATGCGGCAGTAACTGCACTACAATCCTTCACTGGTTTTTCCTTTGTCCATCTAGTTAGATAATCTATAGCTGTAATGATGTATCTCGAACCAGTTTGCTTTCCTGGTGGGTTGATAGGTCCTATAAAATCAATATCTCACTTATCAAATTCTTGCAAAGTTAGTTGTGGAATCAGTGGCATCTCATCTCTACAAGATGGCTTCGTTGTGCTTTGGTGAACATCGCAAATACGACAATGTTCCTTTGAATCCTTGTGGAGTGTAGGCTACCATAGTCATTCTCTTAGAATTTTCTGTGTGGTAGATCTTCTTGCATAGTGGCCTCCAGACACCCCTGAATGTGCTTCAACAAGTATCAATGGTTTCTCGTGTTCTAGCACACATCTGCATAGTACTTCATCCGATTCTAGCTTGTATAATTGTCCTACAATTATGGTGAAGTTAGATACTTTTACTACCAACTGTTTCTTCTGTTGCACAGTAAACTCTGTAGGTGTCGAACCCGTGGTCAGGAATTCTACAATATCCTTATAATAATCATCTGCTATTTGAATAGAAAACAACTGCGCATCTGGTAGACTATCCTCCAGGTTGGTAGGTTCTTCTCTTGACTCAATTCTGGAAAGGTGGTAAGGTCCCGAGTTCAGCCTTCCTAGATTAGCAATGATATCAAAATCATACTCCTGAAAGAGTAACAACCATATACAGATTCGCCCCCCTAACACTGGTTTATTGACCAGGTATTTCAAAGATGAATGGTCAGTAAACATACAAAAATGCGCACCTAGCAAATAGTGTCTTAACTTCTGCAGTGCGTACACCATAGCTAAGCCTTCTCTTTATGTCGTGGTATAATTATTTTCTGATAATGATAAAATTTTTCTTGAGACTGCAATAGGATGGTTGATGCCTCCCTTGCCTGGTTGAGCTAGCATGATGCCCAGTGATATGGATGAAGCATCTACATGTACATGGAATGGTTTACTCCAATCTGGAAAAACTAGAATAGGCACAGTGACCATCCTTTCTTTTAATGTGTCCAATCCTTTTTGACAGTCCTTAGTCCATGTGAACTTCGCTTCCTTCTTCAATCATTTTTCCATAGGTGCAGTGATCTGCGCATATCCTTTGATGAACTTCCTATAGTACCCTGTGTGTCCCAATGTAGTGCGTAGCTGTTTTACTGAGTTAGGTGCTGGAATATTGACAATAACTGTGATTGTTGTTGGATCAACCATCGGCCCCTAATTACAAACAATGTGTCCCAGTAGAATTCCATACGGAACATAGAAGATGCTTTTCTTCAGGTTTAGGGAGATCTGATGTTGTCTACACTTTGCTAACATCAGTATTAAGTTCACATAATGGTTCTTCAATAACCCAAATACTGTCCAATCATCAAAATACACTTCTAAAAATTTATGGATAAAATCCTTAAATGCAGCAACAATTACTCTAGAAAAAATAGCAGGTGTGTTGAACAGACCAAAGGACATAACTGTGTACTGAAATGAGCCCCATTCAATGGCAAATGTGGTCTTGTGCCTGTCTGCTGTATCAATTCTGATCTGATGATATCCAAAAAATCCATCCGTGAAGGAGTATGCTTCGTTCCCTCCAACATTATCTAACACTTCATCTATGAATGGAGTAGGAAATGGGTCATACAGTGATGCATCTTTTAACTTACTGAGATCTACGGAGATTCTAATTTCTCCTTTGGATTTCTTGTCCTAGATAACCATGGGACTTATCCATTCTGACTCTTCTATTGGTTCAATGATTCCCGCCTCAAGCATCTTATCAAGCTCTACCTTTACTCTTTCTTTGTATTTGGGATTTAGTCGATAAGGTCTCTGCTTATGTCACCTACCCAAATTTTAGAAATTATTATTTTATTTGCAAAATACTTTATTCCTGATTCCTGCCTCAAGCATCTTATCAAGCTCTACCTTTACTCTTTCTTTGTATTTGGGATTTAGTCGATAGGGTCTCTGCTTATGTCACCTACCCAAATTTCAGAAATTATTATTTTATTTGCAAAATACTTTATGTTAAATTTAATTGAAAAGTTTTGTAATTATGATCAGTTTTGATCAAGGATGAATGTAATTACTGATTATTATTATTTAAATAAATTAATAAGGAGACAAACACCCAAGGGGATTGTTAAATGAGTGTTCACTGACCCACTAGGAGGAATGGAAGCTGTTGGAAGGTATGGGACATATGGCAGCAATTGCATCACACTACTAGCTGTTGGTTATGGGACAACTACCCCTAAAAATGTGGCATTATCCCCCAGGTTGTGGGAGTGGGAAGGCAGCTCATTTAATGACCAAGTAACAACTGAAAAGGCCTAGGCATCCTACATAACGCAAATTCGAATTGAGCAGGCAGCTCTTACACAGTATTTCTGCAGAATATTTCCTCATGTGCAACAGGTGATCACTGAGAGATTCGAATAGGGAGGCTAGCTGTGAGTGCAGTCATAAGTCTACACTTTTCTAAGAAGAACCAGAGATGCTGGAGCAGGTCCTTTGGACTGCTAACTCTTGAAGATTCGACAAGTTACTTGCTACTGTAAGAAGAGATCCTAAATTCCTAAGTTTCTTCCTCCTGGTGGTTCAGTGAACAGGCTTGGGGGTCCTAAGGAAAGTACTTGACTGTCTTCAAGAATTGGTTGGGTGGAACAGTCTTCTTGGGATGTTTGTCCCCTACATATTTTATCCAGGTTTTACAATTTCTACTTTATTTCAGTTATTAGTTCTGTTTAATTAAAATTATTAATCTCTGTTTTGAAGAAGAAATGTGTTCTGATTCTGTTTGAAAGTCTGCATGTTAAAGTTTCAATGATGATTTGAATTGATAAAACAATATCTACATTTTTCCACATGATGTTTTATGCATTGTACTCTAGTGTAGATACGCAAATTATGTATAGATGAGAAGATAGGAAAATTGCCATTTGATTCGATAGATAAAGTACAGTGATTGAATTATGTTTCATTTTGTATCCTATAGCTAACAACAGTAATAATTACTGTATAATATCTAATTGTGAGTATTTTGATCACAGAAGATCGAGGAGCTATGGAGAACCTCACAAAATCGAATTAATTTGCAAAAACAGTGGAAAAATTTAAAAAAGATGATAAATTTACACACAATGTATGCTCAAATATTTGATTAACTGACTGTCTAACATGTGAAAATGTTAGTAACTGGTTTTTATTACATCCATGAGAAAATCGAGAGCATTAGGTGGCTCAAGCTGAGTGTACAAGTCATCAATGCCAAATTGGCCTCAATCCCCCCTAGGTGGGTCCAACTCAATCCCAATCATCCCAAACAGCCACGAATTCTGGTGGTGAGGTGGCTGAAGCATGCTGGTTCAATAATGAGCTCAAGGCAGGCGTGGGTGAGCAAGTAGAGGAGGTTTGGGGGCCCAAGGGAGCATTAAATGCTCCAAATCTAGCCAAAAAAGGGCAAAAATCCACCCTAGCGCCCTTGGTCAACTAAAATTCCCCAAAACAAGGAGAGAGGGCGCACCAGCAATAAATGAGGGCGCACTTGTGGACAAAACTGGAGGCTGGGTGAACTGGTTTGCTTGGAAGTGGGTGTGAACACTCTAAAAGTGGGTTTTTGACCAACTATAGTCACTTAATCCAAAACATGGTTTAATTAAGCACATGGGCAATCAAAAAATTTATGGATTATGGTACTAAGTGTGGTTACTGTTCTAACACCCCCCCTTAACCATAACTTTGTACATCTCATGAAAGATAAGTGGGAGGCCTTGGCAACAAAGGCTCAAGTCACCTCAATACAACAGAAATTTTATTTGTCCATATGAACCGAGGAAAAGAAGTAAAACCTCATGGGATAAAAACTTCCCTAAAAAATGGACATGGGGCTGAACCTGCAATTAAATTGCAGCAATCACCATCCATCACTCACTCCAAGCAAAGATCTCAAGTGAGTGAAGGTCTTCTCAGTAAAGCACTTGGTGAAAATATCAGCAGTTTGCTCGGTGGATGGGCAATACTGCAGTGAAATCACCCTGTCATGCACCAAGCCCCGAATGTAATGCATGTGGATCTCAATGTGCTTTGTTCTTTGCCTCTGTACTGGATCAGTAGATATCTTGATGGCACTTTGATTATCCACCCAAATATTGGTTGGAGAATCAATAGCAACACCAAACTCCCGAAGAATGCCTTGCAACCAAACACACTGTGTGGCTGCGTTCACTGCTGCCCTGTACTCGGCCTCTGCTGATGAAAGAGAAATTGTATGCTGTTTCTTACTTGACCAGCAAATGGGACCTTCAGCAAACATAAACACAAAACCTGAAGTGGACTTTCTATCGATGGGATCTCCTGCCCAATCGGAATCAGAAAATCCAGCTAGTTGAAGTGAAGAACCAGCTGCATAGTGTACCCCGAAGTTCTTTGTTCCTTGGACATAATGAAGGATCCTTTTGGCTGCCTTCCAATGGATCTCATGTGGCTGCTGCATATACCTTGCTACAGCACTTACAGCATAAGACAAATCAGGTCTTGTATGTGTAAGGTACAGCAAACTTCCGACTAGCTGCCTATAGAGAGTGCAATCCACCACCGGAGAGTCTTCAAATTCACCTAGTTTTATGCCTGAAAGGAATGGGCACTTGGATGCCTTACATTCAGCCATTTTGAACTTGAATAACAGGTCTGAAGCATACTTAGATTGACTCAGCAATATACCTCTCTCAGATTGCTCAATTTCCAAACCCAAAAATTGCCTTAGCAATCCTAGGTCGCTCATGGCAAATTCACTGTGCAAAGAAGCTTTAATTGAGCCAATTTGTTTGGTGCAGCTCCCTGTAATTAAGAGATCATCAACATACAGTACAATGAACTGCAAATTATCATCACAATGCTGCAAATAAACATTTGGATCAGACTTGCATCGACAGAAACCAATTGAGAGCAAAAAAGCATCCATTTTGGCATACCAAGCCCTGGGGGCTTGCTTGAGTCCATAGAGTGACTTCTTCAACCTGCATACAAGTGTGGGATCCTCTTGGAATCCTTCAGGCTGCTGCATATATATCTCTTCCTGTAGCTCACCATGCAAGAATGCACTTTTGACATCCATGTGGTGAACTTCCCAACCTTTACTAGCTGCCATGGCTAGAGCTAGTCTAATTGAGTCCATCTTTGCAACCGGTGCAAAGGTCTCTGTATAATCCACACCATGGATTTGTGAGTAGCCCTTAGCCACTAACCTAGCCTTATACTTTAGATCAGAACCATCAGCAACAGGTTTGGTTCGAAAAATCCACTTACATTGCACTAGTTTCCTCTTGGGAGGAAGAGGCACCAAATCCCATGTTTTGTTCTCTTGGAGAGATTGGAATTCTTCTTGCATTGCTGCCCTCCAACTTGGATCATTATGAGCTTCCTGATATGATGTTGGATCAGATCCAATCATCATATAACAGTGATCAGCAAGCTCAGTCTCATTTGAAAAGGAAGCATTGATTGTTTGGGATCTAGTCTTCCTAGGCTCTTGGGGATTGCCTGCCAATTCACCTGCATCTTGTATGATTTTTTCAGCCCACTTGGGCCTTGATGGTGACTCATGTACAGCAATGTCATCTTCAGCCATGTCATCTTCAGCAATATCAGAAAAATCAGAGGTGGAATCATCACTAATCTCATTAAGGTGTGGAGGAGAGGAGCTTTCCCCCGGTGCAAGCTCAAACTCTGGAATTGGTTCTTCTTCGAATTGCACACTTCTCTCAATGAAATTTTTAAGTGTGGATGTGTCAAAGAGCTTGTAGCCCTTTGTGTCCTCACCATATCCAACCATGATACATTCCCTACTCTGTGGCTCCAAAGCCTTCCTTTTTTCTGATGGAATTCGAGCCCATGCTCTAGACCCAAAAATCCTGAAATTTGACACATTTGGTTTTTGGCCAAACCATGCCTCATAGGGGGTTTTTCCTTTGACTGATTTGTGAAAGGCTCTGTTCTGAATATGAGCAGCACAATTGATGGCTTCAGCCCATAGCTTAGGGCTTAGATCCCTAGCTTCAATCATGCAAGTAGCCATCTCCTTGAGAGATCTATTTTTCCTCTCTGCCACACCATTTTGCTGAGGTGTGTAGGGGATTGAATGTTGCATTTGGATGCCACATTCCTCACAAAGGTGCTGAATGTTATTATTCACATATTCCTTTCCATTATCAGTCCTAAGGATCTTTATCTTATGACCACTATGGTTCTCCACTAGGGCTTTCCAAATCTTCAATTTCTCAAACACTTCTGACTTCAATTTAAGGAAGTAAACCCAGCAGAATCGAGAGTAGTCATCTATGAATGTAAGTACATACCTTGATCCACCATATGATGGAGTGGGAAGAGGACCAATGAGGTCTGAATGTACCAATCCAAGTGGTTGAGTGGCTCTCCTTGCCATTCCCTTCTCATAGCTGCGCTCAGGATGCTTTCCAACTACACACCCAATGCATGCACCATTTGATGATCTGATTTCTGGAAGCCCTTCCACCATCTCGTCCCTGTGCAATTGCTGGAGATATTTGTAGTTCATGTGGCCAAATCTTTCATGCCACAACTTGGAGGTCTCGTTGGCATGAGAGACAAGAGCATGGTCACTAGAATTTGGAATGAAATTTGAGAATTTGTACATTCTCTCATCATGATCTGCATACCCTACTGCCACAACTTGATTTGAGGAAATTTCTGAGATTTCTACCAAATCTGGAGTGAATGTCACTCTCTTGGCTTCTCCTGTATGAGTCATTTGATAGACTGATAGCAAATTTGCAGCCAATGAAGGTACATAGAGCACATCACTGAAATAGCCATGCTCCATGTCAATCCTACCAATCCCCTTGGTCTGGAGTTCTGAATCATCTCCCATTCGAACTGTTGGGCCACCATTCGAATGCATAGAGGAGAAAAGCTCTCTGGATGAAACCATATGTCTGGAAGCTCCTGAATCAATGATGAATGAAGAGGGATTCGAAGTACCTGCTACCAAATCATGACACTTCTCCTTATTGTCAGGGTTTGAGGTGCTCTCTTTCTTCCTTGCACCCTTAGGGACTGGGATGTTGTTCTTCTCCAGCAGTTGCGCCATTGAGTCAATGGTTTTCTTCATACATGAGCTCTCTGGATGCCATCCCCTATGACAATAGGTGCATTTGGTCTTTTCCTTTCCCTTCTTGTCCTTGTCCTTTGACAGATTCGAACCCCCATCTGCAGACTTGGTCTTGTCAAACTTCCTCTTCTCTTGCTGCTTCGAATTCTTGGATTTCTGCTTTCCTTTGCTTGCATTTGAAACACCCATTGCCAATGCTTGGTCCTTTGATTTTATGGTACCCATCTGAACTAGTTTGTCCTGCTCCTGAGTGAGACACTCCATGAAGGTAGCTAGTGATGGCATTTGCCAATTTCGAAGGGTCATTTTGGCTGAGTGAAATGTGCTAACAAATACTGAAAACTCTGGGCCTAGCTTCGAAAGGATGGACAGAATCAGTTGTTCCTCCTTCTTAACAATTCCACATTGTTGCAGTTGAAGCACCAGTGACTTGAATTTCGTGAAGAACTCCTGGATGGTTTCAAAATGCGCTGGGCTCAAGCTAATGAGCTCGTTTTCAAGCTGGTGGCCTCTCAGTTCATCAGTTTTCCCAAAGAGTGATTCTAGCTTCACCCATACTTCATTGGGAGTTGTCAAACTGTCTATATGAAACAAGAGTTCCCTTGAAATGCTCAGGCATAGCAATCCATAAGCTTCATCAAGTCGATTGTAGTACTTCGCTTTCTCCACAGCAGAATTTGGCTCCACTTCTGTGCCCATGGTCACTCTATAGAGACCCTTAGATCTCAGCTTGATGACCATCTCAGCCTTCCAATCGAAAAAATTGAAGGGTGTGAGCAACATTTGGTTTGCTTCCATGACTGCTGCGTTGATGGTGAGAAAACTACTGAAACACCTGCAAAAAACACTCAATTTTTTTGTCTGGAAATCCTCTCTAGAATGCAGTTCAACGCTCAATGTTGGCCTGCAACTCACTAACTCCATGATGGATCTGATACCATGTGATTATTTTGATCACAGAAGATTGAGGAGCTATGCAGAACCTCACAAAATCGAATTAATTTGCAAAAACAGTGGAAAAATTTAAAAAAGATGATAAATTTACACACAATGTATGCTCAAATATTTGATTAACTGACTGTCTAACATGTGAAAATGTTAGTAACAGGTTTTTATTACATCCATGAGAAAATCGAGAGCATTAGGTGGCTCAAGCTGAGTGTACAAGTCATCAATGCCAAATTGGCCTCAATCCCCCCTAGGTGGGTCCAACTCAATCCCAATCATCCCAAACAGCCACGAATTCTGGTGGTGAGGTGGCTGAAGCATGCTGGATCAATAATGATCTCAAGGCAGGCGTGGGTGAGCAAGTAGAGGAGGTTTGGGGGCCCAAGGGAGCATTAAATGCTCCAAATCTAGCCAAAAAAGGGCAAAAATCCACCCTAGCGCCCTTGGTCAACTAAAATTCCCCAAAACAAGGAGAGAGGGCGCACCAGCAATAAATGAGGGCGCACTTGTGGACAAAACTGGAGGCTGGGTGAACTGGTTTGCTTGGAAGTGGGTGTGAACACTCTAAAAGTGGGTTTTTGACCAACTATAGTCACTTAATCCAAAACATGGTTTAATTAAGCACATGGGCAATCAAAAAATTTATGGATTATGGTACTAAGTGTGGTTACTGTTCTAACACTAATATATTCCAGAATGTTCTTTTGTTTCATGAAAAACAACTCTGTTTAATTCCTGTACAGTTACGTTGCATTTTTTTATCATTACTATGTACATAAGAAATAGATAGAATTCATATTTCTATACATAATATTATGTCTATAAAATAAATAAGATAGCTGTAAATAAATAAATGTTTTCATTATATCAAGGCTACACATAACAGTCATTGCATAGTTTTTACATTTCATACACACACATTGTTTCCATTTCCTACTATAACCATTGCCTTGAATTATTTTAATTCTATCAATTATTGAAAACATGATAAACCTTACTTCGTTTTCCCTCATCCTAATTATATATATTATAAACTATATATATTATAAACTGTAAACATTGTTTTTTCCAAAAGATGGGTTCATATCAAACCCTAGTTAGAAATTCGATCTTTATTATTATCGTTTTTGCAACATAAACCATTACAATCTACACAGGCTACAGATTGAATCCTAGTTTTGGCACCAAAGTCCTTTTTAGGAGCTCATATTCAAACATCTATCTTTTATAATCAAACATTTAATTTCTATTCAAACAAAGCTCGAACTAGGGTATAGCCATGTTGTTTCCCATTTTACAAACAAGGAGAAGAAACATTTCGTGATTACATAATGCAGAGTTATCATCTACGACAAGATTCATAAACCCTAGCATAGCTTGAAAATCATGATATCAACCTACAATACTAAATCACATAACGCAGATGAATAGCACATAATGATTTAGCATGTATTTTTTATTACCGAAGGAAAAGTTTGTAACCACAGTAGACCAGCCTCGGCTCCACTTATCGTTTCTCATAATTTAAACAAACAGGTTGTGGCTCAATTGTTTAAACAGTATAAGTTCCATTTTCTAGAAACGAAATCGATGTTCTCAGAAACAAAATGTACAACATGTTTTCCAAACAAAATCGCACAGGGTTTTATCCCCTTCATCCCTGAACTCTTAAACACGAGTTTTACATTTCCAATTGGTCGAAACTAAGTATCAAAATAAATGCAGAGTATCTAGACGAAGGTCTTTCGTTGTAGAGTTCTCACTCCAACATAATATTTATTCTTAAAAGATCAACCGATAGACAACACCGAAACTTGGCAAGACTGGTTGGAACCAACCACATCAATCAAGACCGAAGGAGCACCTACGAGGGTTTTTGGAAGACCCAGAGCTTACCAGGAATGGAAGCACGCCTTTCTTTTCCAAACCCTTGCTCAAATCATTTTCACAACCTGCAACTGACAAAACAATAGCTTGGATTTTAGACAACTATTACATTTTAAACTGAAAGACGAAATGCAACAAAAGAATCACTATTCTTTACAAGAACGATTACCTTTGCAGCAAGCGGCCAAGCTCTTTACTTTCACCAGTTAAACGATGAGTTCCTTGCTGTAGACGAGACAGGATACCCTCTGTCATTTTGCACCATGGTGTGTTTTTCACTCAAACTATAAAGTGAAAAGCTTAAAACTATCAAACCTTTGACACATCAAACCATAGACCCAATTTGTTAGCACGACACCATTACAGTGAAGGAAAAACCTGCAACTTCAACTTAATTTACAGGTCTCGAGGTCAAAACCTCCCCCAAACTCTCTAACCCTAGGTTTTGGCAGCCGGTTGGCCACATAGGCCGAAGCAATAGCAAACAATAACTCCATTCACTTCTCAATAACCCAACACAACGACGCAACACTAGGGTTGCATCCAACGATCAGAATTCAAGATGATCAACGATCACAAACGAGCCAACGCAATCACCTTGGGCATCGTATAAATTTTACATTTATTGCTATATCATTTCAATGCATAGTCTTGCCACCTTGGTCCTCGTTGGAGCGTTCTGCATCCAGTTCGTAGGTATTAAAAACTCACAAATAGTATACAGTGGTTGACGCGGTTGATATCACATTTGGTTCACACTATGTGGATTGGTAACAAATCCCTGTCAGCTGGAGTTGTGAGTCGAGTTTTTAATGTAGGATCGAGACTCGATCTCCACGACAGCTCGAGGCATACGCCATTTATTGAACCATCAACTCGCCACCCTATCATGTTGATGTATATGTAACTTCGGAATTTATTTCATCTATGTATTTCATATATATTTATTGTACCCTTATAAGAGATGTGTTATTCCTCTATAAGGAAGTGTCGTCATGTGTATTGACAAGTGTCACAAGTGTGTGTACTTGGTGATGGGTTATTAGACCACCATATGTGGGGTCAGCCCTGAAATATATATTATAATGTGGATGTACCTAGCTAGACAATTTGGCCCCATAAGGTCACTGGGCAAACAGGTTAGTATAAATAGAGATTGGGAGATCTCTATTTGGATCACTCGGAAACTCACACTTCTCTCACTCAGAAAGTAGCACATTAGTGAGGAGGAGGATCATTTGCTACTAGGAGACCATCTCAGTGTATTTTGGTTGTACATTGGTTGAGCCATTTCTCTCTCTATCTCTAAGGAAGTTGTGGGGTTTTTCACCTTAGGGTTTTCCCCACGAAAACTCTGTGTCTCTTGTCTCTCATGCTTTTGATTCTTGTGATGCTTGTCATGCTTATTGTGATTGTCATGCATTGATATACTGTATATGTTATTCTCTCAGTAAAGATCCTAGAGTATTGTGAATTAATGCTCAAAATTTAACATGGTATCATAGCTGAGTTGAGAAGAAGACATTTTGCAGTGACGGAAACTTGAGTTTCTTGTTTATTGGGTTTCTCTTCATAGTTTTTGGAAAAACAGTATAGTAGATTGACTCTACTCATCAAGGAGAATCTATCTGTCCAATCAGAATTCAATTATGAGCATTTTCAGATTTGTCCCTAAAAATTAGGGTTTCCACAAAAATAGGAATTTCTGAAATCTGAAGACATAGCTGGAAGCTCCTTGCAAAAATCAAAGTCTAGATCTTTGGATCAAGATTTTTGGCTGGGTAGATCTTCGGGAAACTCAAACCCTAATTTGGGGCTCTCCCCAATGAACCCGGGAGGACAAAAAGGAAATTCTGAAGGGTAAAGCTTTGTTGATCTCAAATTCTGAATACACCAGGATGATCAGCTCATCAAGGTGCATCTTTCTATCCTTTCAGAAAGTTTAAATTCTCATTTTGAATTTTTAGGGTTTTTTCGACAAACCCTAATCCGGGACTAGATCCAGTTTTCAGCATTTCAAGTGGTAAGACCTAAATCTTTTCTATTTCCATTTGAAGTACTCTTTAAGATGTCTCACCACACCAAGCTTGAGGATAAGCTTGAAGGGGCTGATAACTTCCGAGCTTGGAAGTATAGGATTGGGTTAATCCTCGAAGAGAATGAGTTGGACTCATATGTAAAAGAAGACATCCCTATCCCAAAGGATGAAGAGGCTAAAGTATTGCATAAGAAGAACTTGGTCAAGGAAAAGAGAATCATTGTTGATTCTATCAAAGACCATCTCATACCCCATGTGTCTTCTCTAAAGACACCCAAGGAGATGTTTGACTCTTTGACCAAACTATTTGAAGGGAAGAACATAAATCGGAAGATGACCCTGCGGAACCAGTTGAAAGGAGTAAAGTTTCAAAATCGAGAAACCATTCAATCTTATTTTTCTAGGGTCTCCCAGATTAAGGAACAACTGGAAGCGGTACATGAAATGGTGGAGAATGGTGAAGTTGTGACGACCACTCTAAATGGCCTACCCAGGTCATGGGGTTCCTTTATTCAAGAAATTTGTGCAAGGAAGAAGTTGATCTCCTTCAACAGATTGCAGGAAGAATGTTCTCAAGAAGAAGCAAGGCTCGTGGCCTGAGAAGAAAAGATGGGAAGTGAAGATCAAGCTCTCACAGTACACACCAAGAAAGGAAGGTCAAAGAGAGAGCACTCTCATACCAAGAAAGCTTCACACTATCATCAACATAAAGATAAGAAAGATCTCAGATGCTTCACATGTAATGAGAAAGGTCATTTTGCTTCAGAATGTCCCAAGAACCAAAGGAACAACAACACCAAGAAGAAGAAGGGCAGTAGGAAAAGATATCATGCTCATGTTGCTGAAGATGATGAACCACCCAAGAAGAAGGCTAGGGAAGAAAGTGATGATATTGATGATGACTCATCAAGTGAAGAAGAATATGTTCTAATCTCTGCTCTCACAGGTACTATCTCCCATGGTTGTAATGATTGGTTAATTGACAGTGGAGATTCCAAACACATGACTGGGTTTAAGGAATCTTTTGTGAATCTATCTGAACATGAATCACCCCATAAGGTGAAACTTGGGGATGATTATCAATACCCAATCAAAGGAAGCGGTGAAGCCTCCTACAACCTAGATTCTGGAAAATCTTTGAAGATGAAAGAAGTCCTTTATGTACCTGGGCTCAAGAAGAACTTACTCTCCATCTCTGCATTGGATGCAAGAGGTATGAGGGTTGCATTTGTGGATGGCCAAGTCCTAAGGGAAAAATTTGACAAATAATGGAGGGGAATGGACGGTCCACAATCCATCCCATTGCGAAAAACACGCCCCCGGTTTATTCTCTCTCCTAAATCGCCCTAGGGAGAACGTTGGCTGTCAGATGGAACTTGGGGATCGAACAACACGTGAAATCCGTCGTTGGTAGTGTTCCATACACAATCTCCTATCCTTTGCATAACATGGCGGAGGGTGAGGGTGCCCTTGCATCGCAATTGTAAACTCTAAAAGAACTTTTTAAAATAATTTTGATTTTCCTTTGAAGGAATCCCTCACTCAAGATCGTATATTATCCAAACACTTTTGACTAATGTAAGGAACAAAACAGAGAAGACACAATTAAAAATATGACATCAATGTCTTTATCACTTCGAAGAGGCGCATTCTACAATCCAGTAGGGGGATATGTGTAACTCGTTCCGTGCTCATCCTCGAGCTGACACATGTCATTTTAAAAAATATTAAAATATTATTAAAAATAACATTTCGGCTATTTAAAACATTTAAAACAGCATATATATATATATATCACTACACAAATTAGAGAAATTAAAATGCTTCCTCAACATTTTCACTCTAAAAAAGGGTTTACATTTGAAGCTTGGTAGATCCCCTTTAAGATGGATGTATGTTGGTCTTATAAACAACAAAATTGCATTTTCTGACCCTTTTGCAAATCTTATGGCGATTCTGTGGGCTCTAGCATGTACATATGACTTACATTTAACTGTATTGAGGGTTTTTACATTTAACTGTCATCAGAATTAGTTGGTTGCACTTTTAGAAATTTAATTTGGTGGTTACATCAGGTCTATAGTATTCACAAAATGATAACCAGTTACAGTATTTTACGAGCGAGAAGATTTGATTCCATTATTTGTTGTTTTAAATTCATAGCAATTAACCAGTGAATGCACGTATGAGTTTGTTTATAAAAACATATAGACATACATAATATATATAATTTGATCATATTTACACTGATAGGTGTTTATATCTTAGAATTTGGGGTGGATTAACACCTATGCTTTTTGTAGATTGCACTAGGATGAGACAAGTGTAATGTATAGATTGATTTTCTTTCAAATTAAAAATAAACAATTATAAAATAAAAAAGAATATTAAAATGCATGGATAACTAGTAGCTCATGCATGGATAACTTTAGCTCATGCATGGATAACTAGTAGCTTATGCATGGATAACTCTACCTCCATGGAGAACAAGTAACACAACATTTTTGTGGCACTTAAATTATGGCCTGTATAGCCTATCTGTGTTCACCAACCACAAATTAAGTGTTATGCTAGTATTATGGTTATGAAAATATTTACACAAAATTAGATGAGTAAACATATCAACTAATATACTATTGGAGCTGCCAACTTTGGCTCCTGGCATTGAGACATATTACATGGCCTTCAATTTTGAGTTTAATTTTGGCTCATTGGAACTGAAACATATTACATGTTGCATGAGATCTTGCTTAAAAAACCCTCATCGTCCATATTTTTCACAAGCATCACAATTGTTTCTAATCTTGGGATATCAACATGATCAGGGGCTAAGTGGAGCTTATAAGTTAGTTCTCTTCTCACTGCAATTTCTGCCACAAGAGACTTTATGGGTGCAAGATCTTATTAAACCAACAACTCATTACATATCTCCCATCATCGCTCATCCAACCCAACAGAATACCAACTTAGCTTGGAATGAGCTATTTGCACATTTTGACATAGCAAGCAGGCTAGACCCATAGTTGTATTCTGCATATGATTCACTAGGGATTATGCCTCCCTCATAGTGGAACAAGCATCACATTTCATGTCACATTAGCTACCTGTGAGACTAAAAAATAGTTAATTTGTAGTCAGAAAAGCACAAAATCATCACATAAAACTAAAAACAAACCTTTTCCCATCCATAGAAAAAGAGTTATTAAGGTATTACCATGGTGGCTTCACTATGTCAATCAATAAAACCTTAAAAAATAGAAACATAAATGTTGCATTGACCAGATAAACAATTTTTGGACATTTACAATAACCATCAAAATCAAACCTATAATTACCATATTTGTAACTACCAAAAAAATCAAACCTATGATTACCACATTTGCAATGACCATTTTCAATATATTTTTACTTAAAATTACGTTATCAATTAAAAAATTACATAAATGTTGAAAAACATTTTAATAAGAAATTTTTAAAAATAATATTTTTATGGATTAATGTTTGTTAAAAATAAAGTTAATAAAAATTACTTATAACTAATATAAAAACATTAAAAATTACTGTGTATTTCCATTGTTAAACCCTATCTCATGTCAAACAGTGAGTACTTCCAAATCCAACACTAAAAATATCAAAAGCACAGAATCCAATTAGAAAGATAAACTTTTAATCTCAATCTCATGCATCTCTTAATCAAAGCATAAGGCTTCTCTCATAAGCTAGAATTTTAATGCCACCCCCCTCCTCAAAAATTGCAATTTGGCTATGCACAAGAGAAGGCAAGCCACTAAGCTTCCAAGGAGCGTGAAGTGAAAACACATAACAGGATGAGGATAGCACTTATATAAAGACTAATAAGATTCAAAATATAACAACGATCACACAAAAAGGTTGAAATTTTAGTTAATGTGTTTACCGTAATATCCACCATGCCATGGAATTATTTGAGACAACTAAATTATCACTTCCTAAAATATGTAGATTCAACATTGTGTTTTAACTGAAAGCTCATTTTTTTTAAAAGTATGTGTAAAATTGATTGGAATACTTCATATGTATCTAAAACATAGTGGAAAAAAAATTGAATGCAGAAACATAGTGGCTCTACGGTATTCCCCATTCCATTGCTCCTAGCAGGACAGTCGAAAAAAAGAATATCTCTAGGCAATCTACAAGATTTGCAATACATCTATATCTCCAAATATCGATGCCTCTAGTACCACAGCAAGTGCAGACTTCACGCACATAATACTAATCATTTTTTTGATGAACACATATCCACTAGAGCCACACTGATTTAGAATCCATTTCGGCCTTCCATATGTTGTCTTTTCTAATGAAGATTATGTAAACACCTCGTGATTGAGTCCAACTTGTGAGAAAAAAATATTTGGGTATGACAAAAACCATGGCTCATGTATGGGTGTGAGTTTTTTTCAAAGTCACATGCAAACTCATACTCATACATGGAAACTCTGATCCGTATGGATACTGGTGGCCACCAACCTATTCCATTGGCGCAAAACAGTTTCCCATTTTGGCAACTTTCTAGTAATTTTTCTATGGTTTTTCGGGTGCTAAACTTCTGGGGCCATTTTGAGGTGCTAAACGACCTTTTTTGGCGATTTGGGGGGCCAAATGGGATCTCACAAAATGCATTTGGCCTTAGTCGAAAGTTGTAAATCTTGAATCGACCTTTCCAACGGGTTACTGAGCTCCCCAAACGGAGATTGTATACCAAAGTTATGATCCCAGGAAGTTGACTGTTCAACTAACCACTTTGGGGCTGCAAACTTATGATGGTTCATCTTCTAGGGTTAGGTTTTTGGATATTTGGGATTCTTTCCCTCATGCTTATGATAAATAGGCCCTTTCGGCCTCTTTTTGTATTCAGCTTGGCACGAATGAGCATAGCGACCAAACCTCTTCTCAGAGATAGCTACCACTATTCTAGCAGTTGTATTTTGCAGTCTGTTCTATTTCCGTTATTTAATAGAATATGTGTTTACTGTATCACTGTGTTCTTTGCAATATATCTATGTATATGATTCTGTATCTACTCTTTCATTTCGTTCCCACATAAATCCGGATCAAACTCTCTATTTTCAATAATGGAAAGAAATCAACAAAAATACCTAAATTGTGATTGAAATATAATAAAAAAAAAGGAAATCAACAAAAAGACAGAACCTGTGTCAATGTTCATGCATTATTGTTAAGATCATGCATGAGTATTAAGAATATATTTTGTATTTTTGTTAATTTATTTAATTTTCATTTAATGGTATAGGACCAATGGCTTTTGATAAAAAAATCTTCCAAAAATTAAAATAAATAAATAAACGAAACTTTATTGCAAGAATGGTAATGGAAAGATGGGTTGTTTGCTCTGCCTTCCAGATAGGCCTTTCTAATTGCAAGAATCCTCATGGAAACCTATTCTATTGTATATGACAAAGTCTATCATGGATTTGGGTGCCCCATATTTACATTGGACAAGTAAAAAATACTTCTAAGTTGATTCTCATTTACTATCCATTCATACTCACTTATATATGGAAATTCTTTATTTTCAATTGTGGAAGGGAATCAACAAAAATGCAGACTCTATAATTGGAAGGAAATCAACTTTGATCTAGTTCTTAGTTTTTTTGTTATATATATAATACTTATTTCAATGGTACAGGACTAATTATATTTTAGAAAAATTTCTATAGAAATTAAAATAAAAAAAAACTTTACTTATTATTTTAAATATTTTGAATTATTAAATATATTTGTTTCAAAACTTTAATTATTATTTCAAATATTTCGAAATATTAAATATATTTGTTTCAAATTAATGAAAAATAATTATCATTTTATGACATGGAAATGGAGAGATCTATTTTGAGATTTCATCAAAGATAGCTTTTTATAGCTTTTTATCTTGTAGATGAAATTTATATTAGTCTCAGGGGATTTCCATGGTTTATCAAGTTACATGAATTTTAATTTTAACTTTCAAGTGTAAATAGACATTTCTATATGACCTTAACTATTAGAATAGACATTTCTATATAACATTAACTATTAGGAGCATGGAGCATGGTATCTAACTATTAGGAGCATGGTATCTAAGTTTGTTAAGAAAAATCAAATTTTCCTAATATTTATGTTTACATTTTCAAATAAAATAAATTGCCATGTTATGCCATGTTATGCTTTAAGATTACATCTTTTTGCAATAGAGTGATGATACCTTCAGAAAATTTATAGGTTTTAATAAAAAATCAATCTATTATTTTAATTTTGGATATTTATTATCATTGCATTTAGAGGAACGATGTATTCAACAACAAAGTATGGGGGAGATGTTGTCACTTAGTGTAGCATTATGTTAGCAAAAATAAAAAGTAATTAAAAATTTCATGTCCGCTCATAAGATTAAAAAAATTAAAACTAATGAAAAGTAATTAATGTTGGAAACGTGTGACAACTAATTTCTACAACTAACTGTGTGACTAAATTAATCACTTAGGTGTAAGTGTGTAAGAACTGTTATTTATCTATGTAAACTCGTAGAGGAAAAATATTGATGAGAGTGAATGTGAGGAATGGTTGTAAGCTTGTAAGGCTATCTTTTCTTGAGCAATAGAAGACAGATACTATTCGCTCCGTGGATGTTTCCCTTGTGAAGGGTTTTACCAGGTAAATCTTGCTATTATTCTTATTTCTTATGTTATTGATCTCTGTTCTTTCCACGTTCAGCTACCAACAATTAAAAAATCTATGTAAACTCATAAAATAAATAAAAAATAAAACCAACACATATCAATCTAAAACTGGAATCCATCAAGCCATAATCTCCTCATCTTAAAATAATGAATCACAAGCCATAGAAACTAGAAACTCGGACCCATAATAGTTACAAGCTAGTTGCAAAATTGATAATACAGTGGAGATCCGAAAGATATGGTAGCATCGAGGGTTACACTATATTTCTCAGCATTTTGTGACAAGCCCAAATGTCAAAAGAAAACGCTATTGGGCACACAAAAAATAATAATTTATATAAGATCTCAAACACCTTCCTTCCTGAGACTAAATCAGGAGACAGTGGGAATGCTACCTTGGTATTTATAACCTTGCTCTAAATCCTTTAGATCCTTTTTTTTTTTCCTAATTCATAAAACTACTATTTAGGATTAGTGATGTAGTACCCAGGGGTCTGCAATCAAAGTCATATAGCTAAAGCATTCATAAAGCACGGCAAATTAATCAATGACGAATGCCCCGGGCCTTATTAACTGCAAAGAGCAATGCTCCCAGCCTTAATAAGTTGACTATGGGATGGAGCATGGAGATCGAAACAACTTTAGTGAAAACTGAAGCAGGTAGCTTTCCAAATCCAATCTCCTCTGCAAACACTTTGACCACTGCAACGAACAAAACAAAGAAAACACAATTACGATGTCTAAATCCTTGTGCACAAATATGACATCAGTTTCTATAACCAACAAAACTGCCTTTCCTGGCCCTTTTGCAAATCTCAGACGACGAATTTTGTGGCATGCATATTTTACTGTATAAGACATATTTTACTGTATAAGACATGCATATTTTACTGTAATCAAGATTTTTCTCCTGCCTGGTTTCGAAGTTTCATTGTAAGTTAGTCTTTACTTCGCCAGTGATGTATACAAATAGATACATCATATTATCATGGCTATGAAAATATGTAAACAGAAATAGATAGAAATCGATCGATAAATAATATCAACTAATAAATTCTTGGAGCTTCCAACATTGGCTCATTGGTACGGAGACAAATGCTCGAAAAGCACAACTGCACAAGATACTTGAAACCAAATAGAGGACACTACTACCCAGATGAGTTGAAAAAAGCGGAGAAAAAAACCTGAAACTAGAATCTAGTGGTTAAAGTGAAAGGGATGAAGATTGAGATCTTGATCAAAGAAATACTCATCGTCCATATTTATCTAACACCTGATCAATAAAGAGCTTATCTTGTCACAAGCATCACATTTTTTTCTAATATTGGGATATCAACATGGGTTCTTGTTAATCCTGGGCTAAGAGGAGACTTGTTAGCTCTCTTCTCACTGTAATTTCTGCCACAGGAGAGTTTGTGGGTACTTCTTATTAAACCAACAACCCATTACATATCCCCATCGTCCTTCGTCCCACCCAAAAGAGTAACAACTTAGATTGGAATGAGTTCTTTGCATATTTTGACGGGGCAAGCTTGCTAGACTCGGACTCGGGCTGCATAATACAGATGGTTCACTAGGGATTATGCCTCCCACACAGTAGAATAAGCACCATACATTTCAAGTCACATTAGCTACCTGTAAGACGAAAAAAGAGAAATTGTAGTAAGAAAAGCACAACATCGCATAAACATATGCCCAATTAATGAAAGTGAACAAGTCTTTGCCCATCCACAAAAACAGAGCAATTATTAAGGTTATACCATGGCTTCCTTATGCCACATCAATTATTGGAAATATATCTTCATAACTTCTCACATACACAACTATAATCCAAATGAGCAGTGCCTATTTTTATGTAATTTTCAGATACAAAAGATGGAAAATACAGTTCAACTGAGCATATTTTGGACAGGCAACCACTGAACTATTGATTACTTTTGATATGTGCAAGGCTTCATAACACTCAAACTTTAATGTTGTAGACTTCAAAGATGCATTCCATTCCTTGGTGTTCTGTTTGCAGCCATCGATGTAGAGTTGGCTCAATGCTCCCTGTTATGTTTTGATTAACTAGAAATAGGACGGCACTTTCAATTTATTCATTTTTGTACATGCACAAAAGTGCAACATTATTTATGAGTCGGTGAGTGTGTTCAACCCTGGGATGAAGCGTATGAAAGTACAGAAGTGAAGTGCAATTTTTTTTTAAATGTGTGCAGTTGAAATCGATATATTTATGTATTGTATTGATAAGAAAATACCCAGGGTTCACCCAACTTTCATATCGGGCCTTCGTTTAAAGGCCATGATACGCGGATACCCATACGCTGCATCCACAGTTGTGGGTGTTGGAAGCCAACTCCATGCCCCTTCGCTTAAGTTATAAACAGCAACATCCATACATCCGCAGGTTGTGAAGCACAGGCGATCCCCCACTCCTACACAATCAAACGAATCAAAATAGGAAGTTCTCTGAAAATCCCCGCACAGCGATGGAGGCATCCTTGCAATCTCCTTCCAAGAAGAAGATGAAGAGTTTAAGTCCTTGTCAAACTGCCACAAAATAAGTAATCTTCTTGACAGTGTACAAAGACGAACCCCTCCTTCAGCCTATGCCCCCAGCAAGTAGAATCCGCGACTCGCAGGTGAGCAGCTTAGGCCAAATGGTGTTGCCATTAGCCAACTCTGGCAACTCTGGCAACGGTGTAAAAATGGAGGTGCCCGCTAGGATGCTGAAACCCAAAACGCCCATACCGGCCGCGCGATCCAGTGTTGTACAGTAGAAAAAGCTATCGCAGAAAACAATCCCCCGTGATAGACCAAACTTTTCCAAATTCTCGGGCAGGTATCCGGCAACCCTCCATGATTTTTCATAAGAGTCGTAGATTTCCACTATCTGTGCATCACTCCCATGGGCCAAGCCCACAGCCACCACTTTGTAGGTCTCTTGAGTACCCACTTTCCAAGCCACAATGCCTTTGGTGAAAACGTTTTCTATGGATGACATGGAGGGAAGTTCTACGAAAGCTTGTGTGAGAGGATTGCAGACAGTATATTTACCATGTGGGATATCTACCAAGAACAGGCCTTGGGCCGATCCAGAGCACTTCACCTTACCATCTCCCTGTGGAAGGAAGGAAAAGGAGATGCAGGTCTTCCATGTCTGTGTGAAGAAACAATATGCAGAACAATCCATCGAACAACCCATTTGGAAATTGACTTTGCACAGAACGAGCCATGGGTTCTTGTTTGGAGGCGCCTCTCCCCATCTACTAGTTATGAATTTAGTGGATGATAAGAGGGCATTCCAGTCCTTGCAAACGCTACGAGATCTGCACAGGCATTCAAGTTGTAGCGACGCCAATATCCCGTCTCTGGTATCCTCCGGCAATTCATACCACCCTGCTGCCCAGGCTGAGCACTCTTCCTCCTTCGCCATTTTCACCTCCTAAACACCGCCTGCACGGAGCTCTCCTTCCTCTTTCCACAAAACCATCGACATTATTTAGAGATGGCAAACATTAACCACTACGCAGGAAAGCAACCTATTTTTAGTATCTTTTATTTAAGTATCTATATGCCATTTTAAGGATTTTCAAGGGAACCCTCAAAATTCATTTCATGGGAGGCGAAGAAGTTTTAAAAAAAAGGTTCCTTGTTATTTATTAATTGAATCAAAGAAACTTACAATAATACCTATTGCAAGAATAGAGACTTTGTATAGAGACTTTCTCTGTGAAATACTTGTCACTATTCATACTTGTCACTATTCAACTACAGTCCACTAATAACATTGTTGTTGCTTATTGACTCATAAAGTCTAATAAAAAACATATGCCTATGGGGTAACCTATAGTATACCATTAGCCATTTGTAATCCTTTCTCTGTGAAATACTTGTCGCTATTCAACTACAGTCCACTAATAACATTGTTGCTGATTGACTCATAAAGTCTAATAAAAAATAATGCCTATGGGGTAACCTATAGTATACCATTAGCCATCTGTAATCCTATTTTAGACAATAAATCCGCTCTCTGATTGAAGGAACGCTAAATATGGTGAATGGAGTAGTCATTAAATTGATCCTGCGTCGTTTGCAGTGTTGAAGAGAAGTCACATTCAATTTCAAGGGTTTGGGTCACTTTCAAAACCCTCAAAATTCATTGGAGGTGAATAATTTTTTTTTTTTTAACGGAAAAAAAAGTTCCTTGTTATTCATTAATTGAATCAAAGAAACTTACAGTAATACCTATCACAAGGATAGAGACCTTGTATAGAGACTTTACAGTTTTTTTACCGTTTCCAATACTTGCCTCTATTCAACTACAGTCCACTAATAACATTGCTACTGATTGACTCATAATTAACTCTAATATAGACTAATTCTAAACCATAAACCTAGAATACATTATGTTTTTTTGTTTTTTAAAAAGTGAATATTGACACATCATAAATTAAAAAAATCTAATAAAAAACATATCCCTTGGTTGATGATCAACGTATGGAGTAACATGTAGTATACCATCAACCATATGTAATCCCATTTTAGACAATAAATCCGCTCTCTCATTGAAGGAATGCTAGTCATTAAATTGATCCAAGTTAGCCGTTTCCAATGTTGAAGAGAAGTTACATTCAATTGACTCTTACCCAATACCCAATCAATAATTTGTGAAGTGAAGAAGCTATGTCCCGAGTTTGTAATTAAAATTATTATTATCAAAATTTTGTGATATAATATTTATCCAAATTTTAACATTTTAATTATATTTTTATATGTACACTTTCAACAATTCTTTAAAAATTTAACCAAATTTCAAACAAAAATAATAAAGAAATACATTTAGTCTAACATCTCAATTCTATATTCTATTAACAAGAGCCATGAGATGGCAATGTCCCCGCAGTTGCTAATAGCGATAACAACTATTGCTATAAGATAGAAAAAAATACTCTTGCCACAAAATTGTAATAGGAAAAAAATTATTTTGTCACAAAACTACCTAGCCATCGAACCTCAAGTTTCTTGCAATGAATAAGATGATGAAAATCAAATTAATTTTATAATGTGTTAGTCTTTTAATTTTCTTTTGTGGTTGATGTGATATTTATTTACAATATTCACACAGAAAGGACATAAAGGCATTCCATCCAGGTGACATAAAGGTGTTCCATCCAAGTGTACTGTGAGATAATGTGCACCTTATGTTTTTCTTTTGAATTTCTGTAATTTCAATTTCAATAATGTCGGTGTCTCAATAAAAAAATGATGTAATAAAATTCAATGACAAAATTGTTAAAAAAAATATTATATAAATCATTTGTAAAAAAAATGATATATCAAAAGCCCACAACAAAAATTACAGGAAATAATACAATTAACAAAAAAATGTTGAACAATTTGAGCGACAAATATCAAGATTTTGGGTGTGGGCGAGCTCTCCTAATCGTTATCCAAAACTATTTAGAATATAATGTCATGGTGAATAAATGGCTTCAAGCTTCTATTTAGAATATAATATCATGGTGAATAAATAGGCAATGCTACTTTCTCTTTTTCTAGATGAATGTGCAATTGAGAGTTTAGAATGACAGTGTTCCTTTTATTACTAATAGACATGTCTTCAATTTTTGTTGTGTTATATATTTATGTAAATGCATGCTACTTTCCAACTATTCAATTTAATTATTGTTTCCTCTTTACTCACATCTACTTTCCTTGTCATTATAGTTTTTATTACTTTCCAACTATTCAATTTAATTATTGTTTATTTAGTATTTACTCACATCTACTTTCCTTGTCATTGTAGTTTTTATGTCTTATTGTCATTATAATTTTTATATTTTACGTTAACAGAATTATAATGTTACAAACAAGCAATATTCTTTTACCTTGTGCCATACTAGGCTTACTTGTAATAAAAAGACAGGAGCTTTTTCCCACTCAATGGCTCATTTTAATTAAAGACCTATACCCACACATGTAATTGGTCTTTAAATCTTGTGTGAAGTTCTAACTGTCAAGTCGTTAAATCTTGGTCTTGAGTTTTAATGTAAGTGCACTTAACTTGAGTTGGTGTAGTTGTACTCTAATTTATTCAAAATAGGGTTTTGTATATATTGTGTCGTATTAACTTTATTCGGCGTTCAATAGTTTCTCTCTTGTCTCTTGAACATCATTTTGATGTGTAAAAGAGCTCCATAAGATTAGCGGCTCTGATTTTATAATCAAATTATTTCCCTTCAATCTTCTCATTTGTCACTTCAATGGAATCCCAGTTTGTACAAAAGTTCGGCGATGTTAGTGTCAAATGAATCCACTATTGAACTTTAATAAATAAGAACAATGTCAGAGTATGAATACATTACCAAAATATTCGATAGAACAAAAAAGGAATAGAATCCATCCGCGGTATGCAGTTGACGGAGGTATAAATGCATGCATTCATTATGAGGTTAAAGTCTACCTATAACTCTGTCGGTTACTTGCCTTTCAGCCTGATTTTTTGTTGCCTACATAGTTTGGCAATGTTAGTGGCAACTGTTGTTAGCCTCTGATCGGGAAACTCTTTTCCTCCACTTCAACTCCATTTCTTCGTCGTGTGGGCTCCATACGATCTACAACTCCTCACGACAATTGTTACTTTATATGTTACTGCTTCAGATTACCCAGTGACCAGTACTTGTCCACATCTGTGGCTCCACTCATCCACTGCCTCGACAAAGAATCATTGTCTGGCGAATGTCAGGTTGTTGTACTCTTTACTGTTGACGATTATCACAGTATTCATGTTTAACTTTTTAGTTGGACAGCTTTGGATGTCCATGACTCCACAACATTAGAAAAAAAGACAAAGCTTGGTGACTGTACTGAAACATTTATGAATAGGTCAAATGGGTGGTGACGTAACTACGTCGCCACCCCTATGGGCACAAAAACCTAACAAGACGTCACTATACTACAACCAATCAGCTATTAGATAAATGCAATTTAAAATTTTTTTAAAAAATATATTTTATTGAATACAAAGTATAACATTAGGAAAAAAAAATTTGCTTCACGTACAGCCCCAATTAATATAACGGACTGATTACTAGATATCCCCTGCGGGGACATAATAATGATTTTAAACTTTATCTCCCATAAATTTTGTCAACATACTTACGTGTGACATCCCATCAATATTAATTAGCGAGATCCTTTGAATCATGTAACCTTATCAACCTCGAAGATGTTGCCATTAGTCTTGGAACGATTTTCTCCTTAAAGCTTGCGGTCCTCGACTCCCCATTGTGTTTTAACTGAAAGCTCAATTTTTTTTTAAAGTATGTATAAAATAGATTGGAATACTTCATATGTAGATCTAAAACATAGTGGAAACAAAATTGAATGCGGAAACATAGTGGCTCTATGGTATTCCCCAATCCATTGCTCCTAGCAGGACAATAAAAAAAAAGACTATCTCCAGGCGATCTACAAGATCTACAATACATCTATATCTCCAAATCTCAATCTCTCTACTACCACAGCATGTGCATGTTGGAATAATAATGTCGAATTACTATATTTAGTATATTGTTAGATTGATAGGATACGCGTTGATTGAGATCCTCCTTTCTAGGAGTTTGATAAATGCTCATAGAGCTTATATAATGTAACCTTATTTTCATAATTGATATAGATGTAGTGTTCTGTTTTGCATTTGCATTGCTATTTATTTTGGTATCAGAGCTTAGGGAGAGCTCATTGTTTCCTGAGCCAGCTGAGAGCTGCATTGCGTGGACTTGAGAGTCAGCTGGGAGCTGCATCGCGCGAAGGAGTCTTCCTGGAGGAGCTGCATCATAGTGCAAGCTCTGTTTTGTGCAAGCCCCGTGTTGCTGGAGGAGGAACCGGTCGCTGTTCACTGCTTGCTGGAGAAGTTTCATGTTGGAGCTACATATTCGTTTTGAATCGCTCTGCATTTCTAGAGGAAGAGCCGACCAATAGCTGGACTTTTCTATTTGACGTTGGCATTTAGTGAACTATCCTATTCACATGGATATCAGATTTCTGAGTCATCCCTGTCATCAAGATTTGATCTAACTTTAGAGAATGCATCATAGTGGAGGAACCCTGTGTGAAAGGGGCGATAATACTAGATTATCGTAGATATCCTGCTTCTCTGAGCACGGTAATTTATTACTGGACTTATAAAAAAAATTTCCCAAGGGATTATCGCGAGAATCTCGCCTCTCAAGATGTGATAAAATTTGAGTTTGTTTGCTGGGCACATTTGTTCCTTTTCTGCAATCGCCATAGCTCATCTTCCGAAATTTTGTGTGCAAGTGGGATTCTTTCCTCGCCATGCTCTTCTGCTGCGAATCGGTGTCATAGAGACACGACAAGAAGGGGTTGAAGTCATCCGAATTCAACATTTGTTATTTGCTATTTTACTGATCTCAGTACCAGAGCCATACCGGAGCCATCTACCAGTTCCTTTTTGGGAGGTCACTGTATTTTTTCAAATCGCCCGAGAAAAGAGGTATTTTTCAAACAAAGGTATTTTTTTATTTGAATTCGTCTATCAGTAGCTATGACAAGTTCTTTTCCCGAAAATTATCTGAACGAAGCTTCTAAGCTTGACGGGGACAATTATACTGACTGGAAATTCAAGATCTTAACTATGCTCAAAGCACTGAATTTATGGACTATAGTCAAAGGAGATGAAACCAAGCCCACAGGTGCTACTCTTGTAGATTGGGAGAAACAAGAAACAAAGGCAAAAGTATTGTTGTGGCTCTTTGTCAAAGATAACATAATCCCGCATATAAGAGATTGTAAAACTTCCAAGGAAACATGGGACATCCTGAAAGGTTTGTATGAAACTACAAACTCCAATAGAATGATGTTTCTGAAGACTAAGTTATTGTCCATAAAAATGGCTGCAAATGAGAATATCACCAGCTATGTTTTCCGGATTAAGGATTATGTGATCAGTTAAGTGCAATTGGTGACACTGTTTCAAATACTGACATGGTAACTATTACATTAAAAGGTTTAATTAGAGATTATCATGTCTTTATTTCAAGTCTAGGAGGTAGAGCAATGCCACCTACATTCAATCAGTTAACAGGGATTCTTCTACAAGAAGAAGAAAGGATGAAAGTGTTTGAGATGGACTCTCAATCTTCAGAAGTCGCATTAATGGCAAAAGGGAAACAACCATACAAGGGCAAGACTTGGGACATAAACAGAACATGCAAGTTTCATCCAAGAAATAGAGGTATGACTCACTCAAAATTTGATTCACATGATAAGAAAAATGATGGTTGTTTTTACTATGGGAAACTTGGTCATTTTGCTAAAGACTGCTATAAAAGGAAAGCTAATGAATCCAAACAGAAGTTTAGAAAACATAATGGAAATTATGTGACAACTGAAACATCCACCAATGAAGCTTTCAAGAATTTAAAGTTGTTTATTTCAGAAGTTGCATTGTCTGTAGAAACTGATGATGAAAATGCATGGTTCATAGATTCAGGTGCCTCAGCCCACATGTCTTGTGTCAAAGAGTGGTTTGATGAATATCATGAGAGAACAGATGAGACACACATATATTTAGGAGATAATAGATCTCATAAGATTCAGGGTTATGGAGTAATATGTGTGAGATTTACCTAATGGCCAAAAGAAACAGATTCATGATGTGTTGTAAATTCCAGGAATCAAAAAGAACTTGATTTCTGTTTCCACAATAACTGATCAAAATCTGAATGTAGAATTTATGCAGTCTCACTGTCTTGTGAAGGATATTCAGAATCATTATAATGTCATAGCCACAGGGACAAGAATTGGAGGACTGTATAAACTTGATGTCACAAAGCCCACTCATCAAGCATTGACATCTACTACAATGACAACTGAAGAACTATGGAATCGCAAGTATGGGCATCTTAATCAAAATGACTTAGTGCTACTTCAGAAGAAATTTATGGTTGAAGGGATTCCTGTTTTGAAACATGAGCATATAGAATGTGAAGCTTATGCACTAGGAAAGCAGCACAGGGAAGAATTTCTAGTGCATAAAGAGAAGAAACCGAGAGAATTACTTGAATTAATACATACTAATGTCTGTGGTCCCATGCAAACCTTATCACTTGGTGGTACGAGGTACTTTCTCATATTTGTTGATGACAAATCAAGTTTTACTTGTATTTATTTTATAACGAAAAAGAGTGATGTATTTGAATATTTTAAAGAATCCAAAACTATGGTGGAAAAGCAGACATGTAAATGCATCAAGATACTCAGATCTGATCAAGGTGGAGAATATACCTCAGGAGCTTTTGAAATCTATTGCAAGAACAATGTGATCATTTAGCAATTCACAGTGCCTTCTACACCATAGCAAAACGGTGTAGCTGAAAGGAAGAACAGGACATTAGTGGAATGTGCTCACAACATGTTAAAAGGTAAAAATATCTCTAATGGTTTTTGGGCAGAAGCCATTAACACTGTTGTTTATTTAAAGAATAGAAGTCCAACTAAGATTCTAGATTCAAAAATTCCTTTTGAAGTTCTTTATGGCTATAAACCTGAAGTTGGTCATTTAAAAGTATTTGGTTCAAAGCCATTTGCTCATATTCCCAAAGATGAGAGAAGAAAACTAGATGCAAAATCTATTAAGTGTACTTTTCTTGGTTAGTATGATGATCATAAGGCATACAAACTGCTTGATCATAATTCACATAAGCTCATAGCACGCAGAGATGTGATTTTTCATGAGACTACAGATGAAGAAGTAAGTAAGTATGATGTATGGCATACTCCTTATGATAATGATGTTCAAGTGAAAATTGATATAGATAATGAACAGGAATAGGAAAAGGAATAGGTACAACAACAAGGTGAAAGCAGCGTAGATACTCCAACAACTCCTACGCCTCATAAAAGAAGAGATGAAAGTGCAAAAAGTGGTGGACCACTGAGAAAGTCAACAAGAACAATTCAAATACCCTCCAGGTATAAAGACTATGCTTTGATGACACAATTAATCAATGTTGTAGAACCTACTTCTTATGAACAAGCCAAAAATCATAAGGTTTGGAATAATGCAATGAATGAAGAATATGAATCAATAATGAAGAATGACACTTGGGAATTAACTGAGCTGCCTGAAAACAAAGTTCCCATAGGATGTAAATGGTTGTATAAAACCAAATTTAATGCAGATGGAAGTGTTGACAAATATAAAGCCAGATTAGTTGCAAAAGGGTATTCACAAAAGGAAGGAATTGATTATGAAGACACTTTTGCACCTGTAGCTAAGTTAAATACAATTAGAGTCATGATTGCATTAGCTACAAAATACAATTGGAAAGTTCATCAGTTAGATGTTAAATCTGCATTTCTGAATGGTGATTTAAAAGAAGAAGTTTATTTGGTTCATCTTGAAGGATTTATAAAGAAAGGGGAAGAAGATCTTGTCTGTAAACTCAAGAAAGCTTTATATGGTTTGAAACAAGCACCTAGATCTTGGTATATTAAGATTGATTCGTTCTTTGCCTAGAAATGTCTTGTGAAAAGCAAAAATGAACCTAATCTGTATGTTAAAAAGGATGAAAATGGAAAAGTTGCTTTGATATCCTTATATGTTGATGATTTGATTATCACTGGTAGTGCTACTCATTTGATTGAAGATATTAAGATTCAGTTAGCACATAAATTTGAATTGAAGGACCTTGGTGAAATACTTTATTGTTTAGGTCTAGAAATATGGAGAGAAGGCAGTAAAACAATTGTCACTCAAAGCAAATACTCAAGGGAGATTCTAGAAAGATTCAATATGAGTGATAGCAAGGCAATATCAACACCTTTAGAACAAAATTTTAAGTTATCTAGTCTTGATGAAACTAAAGAGGCAAATGGTGTTCTGTATCGCTAGTTGGTGGGAAGTTTAAACTATCTTACCACTGCTAGACCAGACATAGCATATTCTGCCAGCATTCTGAGTCAGTTCATGGCTAAACCATTGGAAAGCCACTGGATAGCTGCAAAGAAAGTCCTTCGATATTTGAAAGGAACTGTTAATTTTGGTATTATGTATACTGATAATTGTGATGTTGAGTTGACAGGTTACTTTGATTCAGATTGGGCTAGAAATCCCGATGACAGGAAATCAACCTCAGGATATGCATTCAACATAGGCACAGGGGTCGTATCATGGAGTAGTAAGAAACAACCAACTGTTTCTTTATCATCAACAGAAGTTGAATACAAAGCTCTATGTAATGCTACTTGTGAAGCTGTTTGGTTAAGGAGAATTCTTGAAGACATTGGCAACAAGCAAATGAAGCCAACTGTTCTCAAATGTGACAATCAAAGCTCTATTAAATTGGCATACAATCCAATTTATCATGCCAGAACCAAGCATATTGAAATTCAACATCATTTTGTAAGAGAAAAGATACAAGAGAAGGAAATTGACTTGACCTACTATAATACCACTGAGAATGTGGCTGACATCTTTACCAAGCCTCTTGGAAAGATGAGTTTCGAAGAATGTAGGAAACAGTTAGGTGTGGTAGAGAATCCATTTCTCCATTAAGGGGGAGTGTTGGAATAATAATGTCGAATTACTATATTTAGTATACTGTTAGATTGATAGGATACATGTTGATTGAGATCCGTTGAGATCCTCCTTTCTAGGAGTTTGATAAATGCTCATAGAGCTTATATAATGTAACCTTATTTTCATAATTGATATAGATGTAGTGTTATGTTCTGCATTTGCATTGTTATTTATTTGTGCATACTTCATGCACAGAATACTAATCGTTTTGTCGATGAAAACATCTCCACCGAACATATCCACTAGAGCCACACTGATTTAGAATCCATTTCTACCTTCCATATGTTGTCTTTTCTAATGAAGATTATTTAAATACCTCATGATTGAGCCCAACTTGTTAGAAAAAAAAATTTGGGTATGACAAAAACCATGGCTCATGTATGGGTGTGAGTTTTTTCCGAAGTCACATGCAAATTCATACTCAAACATGGAAACTCTGATCCAGATGGATACCGATGGCCACCCACCTATTCCACTGGCTCAAAACAGTTTCCCATTTTGGCAACTTTCTAGTAGTTTTTCTACGGTTTTTCGGGGTGCTAAAATTCTGGGGCTGTTTTGAGGCCCTAAACGACTTTTTTGGCGATTTAGGGGATTGACTAAGGCCCTAATCAAAAGTTGTAAATCTCAGATAGACCTTTCCAACGGGCTACCAAGCGCCTCAAACAGAGATCGTATGCAAAAGTTACGACCCCGGGAAGTTGCCTGTTCAACTAACCACCTTGGGGCCACAAACTTTATGACGGTTCATCTTCTAAGGTTAGGTTTTTGGATGTTTGGGATTCTTTCCCTCATGCTTATGATAAATAGGCCCTTTTGGCCTCTATTTGTATTCAGCTTGGCACGAATGAGCATAGTGGCCACATCTCTTCTCAGAGATAACTACCACCATTCTAGTAGTTGTATTTTGCAGTCTGTTATATTTCCGCTATTTAATAGAATATGTGTTTACTGTATCAATGTGTTCTTTGCAATATATCTCTGGAAATGATCTTGTATCTGCTCTTTCATTTCGTTCTCACATAAATCCGGATCAAACTCCCTCTTTTCAATAATGGAAAGAAATCAACAAAAATCCCTAAATCGTGATTGAAAGATAATAAAAAAAAAAAATCAACAAAAAGACGAAACCTGTGTCAATGTCCATACATGATTGTTAAGATCATGCATAAGTATTAAGAATATATTTTTTTATTTTTGTTAATTTATTTAATTTTTATTTAAATGGTATAGGACCAATCATTTTGATAAAAAAATCTTCCAAAAATTAAAATAAATAAATAAAACAAACTTTAGTTACCACTTTAAACATTTTAAAATATTAAATATACTTATTTCGATTTATTAAGACCATTCATGCTTGGATGCATTGACTTGCTAAGTGCAAAAACAAATCAAAATTTGAAATATATAAAATAATTCACATACAAAACGTGTTTTTCCATATAAAGTTTAGAAAGCTAAAGCCATTGGCCATTACAATCGGAATATGTCTCGTTTTACGCAATGGAAGTTTAATGATATTATCCCTATCGGGTAGGTTTGTTTAGCATTCTTAGTTAACTTACATGTGAAAAAAAATGGAATAACTCTCTACACTTGGTATCCATTGACTGGTTATTATGTTTGTTTAGCATTCATTGAAATTTAACCATGTTGTGAAAAAAATATGGAATAACTCTCTACACCTTTTATCCATCGACTGGTTGGAATTATTTTTTATTATTTTTTTCATTTTCGTGTTATTTAGCAAATTATTTTGTTGATTTTTTCATCAAAGTGGGTGCCCAAGCAAATTATATTTTGATTTTTAAAAGGGAATGTCAATGCATGTGGCTACCTAGGGCTCGTTGTCGTTGACTCCAATCCCCAAGCTGACTTGGAAAATTGCTCGTGTCATTGAATCCAATCCCCAATCTGGATTTGTTGTTGAGTAGATTTCTATCTCTCACGTTTCAATCAACAACTCGACATGAAAATTGCGCAATCTTCCAAGTTGTGGAATTTTCCAACAAGTAGTATCATAGTCCCTCGTCCAATCAATCCTTTTTCTCTATTTGGTTTAGATTAAAATCATATCCTCCTCTTGATCCTGGACGGTCACATAATAGAACAAGCCTGTTAGCATATTGTACACATGATAGTTATCTAAGGGCTTTACATAAATTCAAAAATGAGAAAGAGTGCTATATTAGTCGTTTCTCTGCTACTAAGCTTGTACGCTTTCATTACTTATAGTGCTGCTCAACAACATCATCCTCTGGGTCCACTCACCGAGTCTGAATTCAGCCATATTCTTCAGGTTGTCTTCAAGTCTAAACTTGGCTCCCATAAGAACTTAAGCTTCCAATATGTGGGTTTACCAGCAAAGAGGCAGTGTATCAATGGAAAGATGGGTTGTTTGCTCTGCCTTCCAAATAGGTCTTTGTAATTGCAAGAATCCTCATGGAAACCTATGAAGTTCTTCTAGATCTTACCTCAGATTCTATGGTATATGACAAAGTTCATCATGGATTTAGGTACCCCATATTTACATTGGACGAGTGAAAAAAACTTCTAAGTTGATTCTTACTTACTATCCATTCATACTCACTTATATATGGAAATTCTCTATTTCCAATTGTGGAAGGGAGTCAACAAAAATGCAGAAACTATATTTGGAAGGAAATCAACGTTGACCCTTAGTTCTTAGTTCTTGGGTTGTATATATATATATATATTACTTATTTCAATGGTATGGAACTAATTATATTTTATAAAAAATTCTCTAAAATAAAATAAAACTTTAATTATTACTTTAAATATTTTGAATGTTCCTAGAACGTTTTGCAAGGGTTTTGTCACATACAATAGGGTTAATGTTCCTAGAAGGTTTTGCAAGGGTTTTATTAGATAATATAGGGCTATGTTGGCTTAGGACATTAATCAATTGCTATGCCATGTTTTGGGTTGTGTCGCATTGTGACGTTCATCACATTCCTCAATGTTTATATCATAATCTGAAATTCAATTTTTTAATGTCGCAATAAGGTTTTGCAAGGGTTATGTCACATGGTATAGGGTTGCATTGTCACGTTTATGCTGATACTAGATGCCATGGTCAAACAAAATGTTTGGTACATTTCTTATTGGTTTTGTCGCATTGTGACATTCACTAAGGGTTATGTTGGATTACGATGTTCATGAAGTGTGCCCAAAAAATTTCACGCTTCTCCAAGTATTGAACCCGCAAAAATTTTGAATTTTCGCCCCCCTTTCTTAGTATAAATTTCTGGGCATTCCACAAAACCATAATTTTTTTTTAATGATTTTTCGCTTCAGGGACGGTGGAGTGAGCAATAAAATACTTCAGTAAATGTTTTATGTGGCCTCCTACCAAGCTCTGATACCACTTGTTGGATTAAATAACCACAGTAGATAATATGCAATGGAAGAAAATAAACAAGAAAGTTAATAGTGGCAAACACATAAAATGCACACAGAGATTTACGTGGTAAAACCCTCGAGAGGGAAACATCCACGGAGCAATGGTATCGGTCCTCTTATTATTAAGAACATGGAGATTTACAACAGCTCTCAACTCATAATCCTTCTCTACGAGAATACAAGAAATATATACATTTCTTACACGGTTACTCATAAATGTATAAACTTAGTTACTCAGTTAGACAGTTATACAGTCACCGGGAGAACTGGTTGTCACCCGTTTCAAACAGATTTTGATATGTGCAAAGCTTCACAACACTCAAATGTGATGTTGTAGAATTCAAAGATGCATTACATTCCTTGGTGTTCTGTTTGCAGCCATTGATGTAGAGTTGGCTCAATGTGCCCTGTTATGTTTTGATTAACTACAAAAGTGAAACATTATTTATCTTCCGGAGCATGAGTCGGTGAGTGTGTTCAACCCTCGGATTAAGCGTATGAAAGTACATAATGCAATGAACAAAATATTGGAAGGTGTGAAGTGCATTTTTTTTTGAAAATGTGTGTAGTTGAAATCGATATATTTATGTATGATATTGATAAGAAAATACCTAGGGTTCACCCAACTTTCATATCGGGCCTTGGTTTAAAGGCCATGATATGCGGATACCCATACGTTGCATCCACCCCCACTCCTACACAATCAAACGAGTCAAAATAGGAAGTTCTCTGAAAATCCTCGCACAGCGATGGAGGCATCCTTGCAATCTCCTTCCAAGAAGAAGATGAAGAGTCAAACTGCCACAAAATAACCTCAATAATCTTCTTGACGAACCCCTCCTTCGGCCTATGCCCCCAGCAAGTAGAATCCGCGACCCCCATGTGAGCAGCTTAGGCCAAATGGTGTTTCCATTAGCCAACTCTGGCAACGGTGTAAAAATGGAGGTGCCCTCTAGGATGCTGAAACCCAAAACGCCCATACCGGCCGCGCGATCCAATGTTGTACAGTAGAAAAAGCCATCGCAGAAAACAAATCCCCCGTGATAGACCAAACTTTTCCAAATTCTCGGATAAATATTTTTAATGGATAAATAAGGATGTAGTTATATGTCATTTTATGGATTTTCAAGTTTTTTGGTCACTTTCAGAATTGGAAAAATTCATCGGGGATGGAGATGAAGAAGCTATGCCTCTGAAATTTTGATCATAGTTTAAACCATAATCACTAATATAATATTTTAGTAAATACTAATTTTGTTAGAAATTTTAATTTTGATTATAGAAATAGATTTAACTTTTTCAAATACAATGTTTTTTCTATCATTTTTTTTTAAAGTACTTTATGTTTTCTCTATTATTTTCTTTGCCTCTATTTCCAACCTCATCCTTATATATATGAAGTGGGGATGTAGGTGTAGGTAGGGGTGGAGGGATATGTAGTGGGGATGTAGGTGTAGGTGGGGGTAGAGGGAGATAATAGGAAAAACATATTATTACATTTAGATTGTGCAATATCAAAAATTTATATCTACACTTTTAATAATTCTTAAAAAAAATTAACTATATTTCAAACAAAAATTAAAAAATAAATAAAATCATAGTCTATGACCTCTTTTGGAGAAATTCATCTCTATTGAACACTTTGGCTTTCTCTCTAATCGGAAAATATTGGATGCATAACAATGCCGATTCATTCAGTCGAACTATTGTCCCCGTCGTGCACCTGGGCGTGTACAGATCACTGTGGGTATTGAGCAGGAATGTTTACATACTATGAAATCAAAGCACCTTCAAGATTTTGTATTGAAAATAGAACTATCAAAGCATATGATCGTGAGAGTTGGTCTTTTATTAGGTTTGTTTTGATTCAGATTGGTCTTCCTATTGAGGTAACAAACTGGATTATGTCTTGCATTTGTTCGGATTCATATGCTGTTCTAATTAATGGATCCCAAACCCCTTTTCTCTCTAGTAGCAGAAGATTAAGGCATGGATGCTCGTTGTCTTCATTATTATTCATCTTGGTCATTGAAGGATTAAGCAGGTTAATAGAAAAGGCAAAGGAGGACCATAAGATTAGAGGTATTAAGATTTATAGATCCTTGTCTCTCACTCATCTACTTTTTGTAGATGTCGTTCTTCTCTTTGGGGTAGGAAGCATAGAGAAATGGCATAATTATAGTGTTATTATTGATATATTTTGTAAAGCTTCATGGATGTTGGTTAGTATGGAGAAATCTATGTTTTTGCACAATTGTCCTGAAGCAGGGATCTGTGAGCAAATCAAAAGGTTCTTCCTTTACAGAGTGAAGAAACTAGACCAGGGATTTACGGGCCAAAATCCTACGGCGTAGCTTATTTGAAACTGGTCTATGGATAAAAACTATTAGAGATAAATAACTAAAAGCATCTTCGATTCTACAATGGATCCCTCGGCCGAAGTTAAATTATGGTAATGCTTCCATTATCTGGAAAGGTCTTCTCAAATATTTTCCGTTACTAGGAAATTGGATTAGCTGGAGAGTGGTAATGGAACTCAATTTTTTTTGGGTATTGACCCATTTGTTGGGTTTTCTGAATATTTTAGCCCATCCAAGTCAATGATAGCTCAACTTCATAGCAAAAATATCCTTGTATTGGCTCAAATCAGAAAGGAAGGTAGCGAAGGATGGTGCCAGGCCAACAAATTGGGACTTTCAGATGATGTAAAGGATGAATGGAATAGGTTCACAATGAGTCTGAACAATGTTGGAATTGATTTGTCTAAGAATGCGGATTCATTGTTTTTGGATTGGGGTGACTCCAACGGGGTAATGTCTGCAAATAAAGCCTACGAGGCCATTTTTTCAGAGGAAGTGCTCTACAGTACAAACTGGTAGTCCATGAAACTGTGGAAGAGGAAAATTCCACTTAAGATTAAGTGTTTTGTTTGATTGTCTTTAGAAAAACAAATCTAATGTGGGATAATCTACTAAAGCGTGGTTTTGTGGGGCCGAGTACATGTGTCTTATGTCTGTAATAGACTGAAAGTATATCCTGTTTATTTTGTCAATGTTCCTTCTTCAAATTGGTTTGGAAAAATCTAAGCTTTGAACTTAATCACGATGATCAATGGGATGGTCAAAACTTTATAGACTGTATTGCAAAATGGTTTCATTCAAAGGTTAAATTCAAAGGCTTACCTTTGTTCATCATTTGGGAGGCATGGAAAGCCAGAAACCGTTGTATTTTTGAAGACATCAAGCCCTCAAATTTTTATGTTTGTTTCGGATTTCTCTGTTTTCTAGCTGAATATTCTACCTTTAAACAAAATTTGAAACAGAGAATTATCAGATTTCCAGTTATTAGTGAAGACATATCCATAGGTTACTTCGATGGTGCCACTAAAAATGGATTATGTGGGGCAAGGATGATTATCAATGTGAAAAAGGAGCATCATATTCGATTGAAGATGGGTGTGGGTAGAGGTAATAATTCAAACCAAAACTTTTGGCTCTTTGGGGACTATTGTGGTTCTCAAGAAAAAGAGGCATTATTAGGATCAAGATTTTTGGTGATTCAAGGGTTGCTATAGATTGGGAAACAAGACACTATGAGTGTTATAGCTTAAATGAAACTTCTCCGTCTGTGACGACACTTGTATCGCTTGGTCTCATGACAAAACTTCTTGAGATCAAGTTTAGTCACACAACAGGACATTTGTGGATTGAGGGGTCATTTGGGACATTGAAAATGGTTGAAATTACCTCACTCTTGGCCCATTTGATGGTTATAACCCTTAGGAACATTTTTCCAGACCAAACCATCTCCTGAAAATCATCAGAAAACCCTGTTTTTGGCCATTTTCCCCCCAAAACGCTGGTATCCTATGTATAGAGTAGGGCATACTAGGATGTGTGCACGAATCTACTTCAATAAAGTAGCGCATGTGCGCGATGCTACTTCAATAAAGTAGCGCACACCTTGAAAAATGCGTTAGTTTGTCTACTGCAGAGTAGGGCATTTTCCTGTACTAGTCAAAATCTCGAATTTTGGGTAAGTTAAGTTGGTTGGGGAACCTCCTACTCGGTTATAACTACTTTTCCTCTCCTTCATTGACTATATAATGAAGGTAGAAGGGCCATGTGAAGGGACCAAGCCTATAACAAACTTATGCTAGAGGAATGGAGACCCTCATCCCCCTCTCTTGTGCTTCAGTTTTGATAAACCCTAGCACAGTTCATTAGAGGCTAGAATCCTTGGAGAACGGAAGCAGGAGACCTTGAATCTAGGTTTCGTGAAGTGCTAAGCTTGAAGCAGGGTATAATTTGATGTACTTGCTTCATTCATTAATAAAGATCAGATGTTCTTTCCTTTCCAAATATGACCTATTCATGTGTATATCAGATTTGATTACAGTTTGTTTATAGTTTGATGTTGTATTATGTCATGGATATCAATATTATATGTGTAGTCAAATGTATTTGAGAAAGGTATCAAGTTGTTTTGCAGGTGTGGGCATTGCGATACTGGATAGCGTTGAAGAGAAAGGGAGGGAAAGCTAGGATCAACCTTCGTAATAAGGTGCACATATCTCTAACCTTAATCTCTTCGTTTACTCCTTGTACTTGGAGAAAATTTGTAAGTCTATCTTTATCACCGTAAGTTGGTAGTTTCTCCCCTGAACTATAGGTGCATTTTCCTCACAACAGTGAGATGCATACTTTACAACTGGAGCATTGGCTGGGAAGAATTCATGCTTTGATTGATGATTTTGATGAGATAACTTTTGATCATATCTACAAGGAATTGAATATTTTCCAACTTGCTAATAGACTCAGGGTCATTGTATGTGTTTTAAGGGATTGTGCCTTTAGCTATATTCTAGTAGTTTTTGTTGTTATGCACTTTGTAGACAATATTTTCTAGTTTTAGTTCTATGGAAATTTTTTGAAGATACAAGGAAACCTTTCAAGTAAAGATGAGTTGTTTGCTCTGCCTTCCAAATAGGCCTTTGTAATTGCAAGAATCCTCATGGAAACCTATGAAGTTCTTCTAGATCTTACTTCAGATTCTATTGTATATGACAAAGTCTATCATGGATTTGGGTACCCCATATTTACATTGGACTATTAAAAAAAGCTTCTAAGTTGATTCTCAATTACTATCCATTCATACTCACTTATACATGGAAATTCTTTATTTCCAATTATGGAAGGGAATCAACAAAAATGCAGAAACTATAGTTGGAAGGAAATCAACTTTGATCTAGTTCTTAGTTTTTTGATTATATATATATATATATATATATATATATATATATATTACTTATTTCAATGTAATGGGACTAATTATATTTTAGAAAAAATTCTCTAGAAAATAAAATAAAATAAAACTTTAATTATTATTTTAAATATTAAATATATTTGTTTCAAAACTTTAATTATTACTTTAAACATTTCGAAATATTAAATATATTTGTTTCAAATCAATGAAATATAATTATCATTTTATGACATGGAAATGGAGAGACCTATTTTGAGATTTCATCAAAGATAGCTATTTATAGCTTTTTATCTTGTAGATGAAATTTATATTAATCTTAGGGGATTTCCATGGTTGATCAAGTTGAATGAATTTTAATTTTAACTTTCAAGTGTAAATAGACATTTTTATATGACCTTAACTATTAGGAATAGACATTTCTATATAACATTAACTATTAGGAGCATGGAGCATGGTATCTAACTATTAGGAGCATGGTATCTAAGTTTGTTAAGAAAAAACAAATTTTCCTAATATTTATGTTTATATTTTCAAATAAAATCAAATTGCCATGTTATGTTCTAAGATTACATTTTTTTGCAATAGAGTGATGATACTTTCAGAAAATCTATAGTTTTTAATCAAAAAATCAATCTACTATTTTAATTTTGGATATTTATTATCATTGCATCTAGAGGAGCGATGTGCCCAACAACAAAGTATGAGGGAGATGTTGTCACTTAGTGTAGCATTATGTTAGTAAAAATAAAAAGTAATTAAAAATTCCATGTCCGCTCTTAAGATAAAAAAAATTAAAACTAAATGAAAAGTAATCAATGTTGGAAACATGTGACAACGAATTTCTACAAATAACTGAGTAACTAAATTAATTGGTTAGGTGTAACTGTGCAAGAACTGCTATTTATCTATTGAAACCCGTAGAGTAAAAAGATTGATGAGAGTGAATGTGATAAATGGTTGTAAGCTTGTAAGGCTATCTTTTATTGAGCAATAGAATACGGATACTCTTTTCCTCGTGGATGTTTCCCTTGTGAAGGGTTTAACCACGTAAATATTGCCATTATTCTTGTTTATTATGTTATTGATCTCTGTTCTATCCACATTCAGCTGCCAACAATTAAAAAATCTATATGGACTCATAAAATAAATAAATAAATAAAACCAGCACATATCAATCTAAAACTGGGATCCATCAAGCCATAATCTCCACATCTTAAAATAATGAATCACAAGCCATAGAAACTCGGACCCATAATAGTTACAAGCTAGTTGAAAAATTGATAATACACTGGAGATCCGAAAGATATGGTAGCATCGAAGATTGATGGGTTACACTAGATTTCTCAGCCTTTTGTGACAAGCCCAAATGTCAAAAGAAAATGCTATTGGGAACACAAAAAGTAATAATTTATATAACATCTCAAACACCTTCTTGAGACTAAATCAAGAGACAGTGGGAATGCTACCTTGGTATTTATAGCCTTGCTCTAAATCCTTTAGATCCATTTTTTTTCCTAATTCAAAAAAATAATATTTAGGATTAGTGATGTAGTACCCAAGGGTCTGCAATCAAAGTCATATAGCTAAAGTATTCATAGAGTACAACAAATTAATCAATGACAAATGCCCCAGGCCTTATTAACTGCAAAGTCTATTAAATCAATGAGCAATGCTCCTAGCCTTAATAAGTTGACTATGGAATGGAGCATGGAGATCGAAACAACTTTAGTGAAAACTGAAGCTAGTAGCTTTCCAAACCCAATCTCCTTTGCAAACACTTTGACCAATACAAGGAACAAAACAAAGAAAACACAATTACGATGTCTAAATCCTTGTGCAAAAATAGGACATCAGTTTCTATAAACAACGCAACTGCCTTTCTTGGCCCTTTTGTAAATCTCAGACGACGAATTTTGTGGCATGCATATTTTAATGTATAAGACATGCATATTTTACTGTAATCAAGATTTTTTCTCCTGCCTGGTTTCGAAGTTTCATTGTAAGTTAGTCTTTACTTCACCAATGATGTATACAAATAGATACATCATATTATCATGTCTACGAAAATATGTAAACATAAATAGATAGAAATCAATCGACAAATAATATCAACTAATATATTCTTGGATATTCCAACATTGGATCATTGGTACAGAGACAAATGCTCGAAAAGCACAAGATACTTGAAACCAAATAGAGGACACTAGGGGAGGGAGGCCAGTAGTGGCATGGGTCCCAAGAAGCCACTTGGTTGGCCATTTGGAGGCCACACATCAAGGTACGGATGTGCGCAGGTGGCTTCGCCATGTCATCCCCAGTAGGTTTTGCTTTAATGCGCTTTATGGTGCCTCGGTGTGTCTACCACGTGTTCCCCACGCCCTCTCCACCACCCTGTTCATTCTTGTTCGGGTCTGGTCTGTGATCGTTTTCCCACCCCAGAAGTTGTCCGCCATGGCACTGATGCTGCTCATCAGCCACGTCCTGTTGTTGTTCGACCTTATTGCCTGGTGGATGCTCCGTCGTCCATTGCGTGTCCTGCATTGCTCGTTGTTCCTTCTACCGATGCTGTTATCCTATCTAGGAGAGATGTTGTCGTTAATTTCGCTGGGCGGTCTGTTGGAGCGGCTTGCCTTCCTGTTCAGTGCCGTAGGTTGGAGAATTTGTCTGAAGCTCTTCTATTGTTCGTGGTCTGTGGCACCAATTCTTCTGCTGAAAGCTCCTGTTCCTTCCTGTTTGCGGGCTTCTCCTGGTCTTTGTGCTCCTGGATCGTGCTCGGATCCTGGTTCATCCCCGATGACTGGTTCATGCTACGCTCTTGGTTCATGCTCGGCAGTGGCGGCCTGTTCAAAAGACGTGGTAGGATATCCATCCTACCGGCTTCTCTTGCATGTGTTTTTCAACACAGTCACTCGCTCGGTGTGATTTGCTTGCTTTCTTTGTTTGTGTTCGGTCTTGTATACAACCATGAAAGCTGAAACTTGAGTATGAGTATACAGCCATGAAAGCTAAAATGTTTATGAGTATTTTCCTTATATAGACACTACAAAAGTTGGGATTATGATGAAACTTGACGAAAGACTAAATTGTATCATGCAAATGAAAGACTCTTTGGTCTTCGTAGTTGGGCCACTCAAGGAACCGGTATCCCACTAATATCTTCTTAATCGAGGGCTTCATACAACATTCACAGAAATAATCGTACTCGCTTACTTGCTTAAATATGCTTGTAGTACCACACTATTCCAATTGAACTCAGGATACAAGTTAATTTTACCTACTGCTTGAAATGAAGAGCCTTTATTCCACCCAAATAGTAACTTAGTATATTTTATATAACCGGGAGCCAATCCAAGTGTTCCAGCCAAGTATTTAAGTATCCCAGCCAAGCTATGACCTCCTGGCAATGATTGGAAAATTGAGTTATGGTTTCATGGTTATGGCAAATTGAGTTATGGTTTCATGGTTTGAAGGTTATGGAAAATTTAGTTCATTTATTGCTTCCATTCTGTGATTATATTGCTTTTAGTGATTGCTTTCAGTGATTGTTTGAATTCTTAATGAATGATTTTTAAATTCTTAATGAAGTTGATTATAGGAATGATGCATACTTGAAATGAAAGATGACACTCTGAAATAATTTGGGCATGCCAATTAGATGAATATGTGAAATTAGAGGCATGGAAATTAGATAATAATTTGGACTGTCAATTAGAGGCATTCTGAGTTCATTCCAATTAGAGGGATCCCAATTAGATGAATAATTTGGACTATGAATTAGAGGCATGATGAGTTCATGGGATTTGGGCATGCCAATTAGATGAATATGTGAAATTTGGATTGATTTCTAAGAAAAGTATAAGAGAAGATGAAAGAGTATTTGAATGCTTGATTTGGTCTGTATCTTTAATTTTATGAATACAATATATATATATATTAATATTATGAAAGTGTGTAAAAGTCTATGGCCTTAGGCCTATGTTCTATTTTAAAAAAATCATAGCTAAATATTAATGTTAATACAACTATTTTGTTACATATATTGTATAAAATAACGACCATTAATATATATATATTGTCACAGTCATGCATGAATTTTGTTTTGTTTCAACACCACTTTATTAGGCAAGTATGACGATCCATGAGGGATGACGATATAATTGGAAATTTGAATTTTGGTGAAAAGAATAACAATACTCGTCTAAACTAATCAATCAAATTTTCATTTATAAACATTGATATTATTATGAAATGAATGCTAAAAAATTAAAATATTAGATAATGAAGGTGGTTTTACTATGGTGTGCTAAGTGCATTTTGCATCTAGTCTATCCATGTAATCAATGATCACCATGAATCCTCCCATCATCTTGATATGGGTTTTTTTTTTTGATAGTCTTTCCTTAGTTATCCTCTTACACTGGGCTTAGGTGTATGAATATGTGTTTTCTCAATTTTATCTCTAAAGTCTAGACAAGGCCCCCTTTGTTTCTTTCTTTAGTCATAATATGGTCATGTTTATTTCTTGCCAATGTCCTTAATTGGATGTTCTCTTCCTTATGTTGGATCAACTCTGACATCCATGCTTGATTTGGTAAACTTGGGTTAGTTAGAGATGCCCTCTTTGAGTTCCCCAATGACCATATATCTATTATGGGCACACATAAGGGTGACAAGGTCAAAACTAATCTTCCCATTTTTTGTTTTTCTCTTGGCACACTATTAATGAGTTGTACAATTGATTTATGTCCATCTTCGACAGACTAACAAACCAAAGAGCTTCATTTCAATGAAAAACTTATGGATTTGTTTAAGACCATAAGATCCCCAAGTGTGACTCACATATTAGTGTTTGAAGCCTTTAACTTTTCCTCAATAGTTATTTGTAGTATGTTGGACATGCCTATGTGTTTGTCCCATCTACAGTTAGCCTTCATTTTGTATTTTTCTAGAATTTTGGTTCTCATTTAAAAAATTGTCATTACTCTTCCATATTTTCAATTAGACCCCTAACATCTTCACTAAATCATTTAATATACCTAAAACTCTAGTTTCCACCAATCCCCTAACAACATGGACTTACTTCCAATGTTCTACTCATCAGTTTGCTTGGATTCTTCCCTTTGTACCCATTGGTTGAAGTTTGAGCCAAGGTTCCCCCTTCTAGGTTTCTATTAGATTCCCTTTACCCTCCTTCCAAAGAGGATTACCAACACCACTATTGCAGGAGAGCATCTCACAATTAAAGGCCACCTTCAACTACCATTCAAGAATATTTGCTTTCTTATTTGGTACAGTTAATGCAATTTTCTACACATATATTGCGTTGTTTAAATACATTTTTCTTTAAGTACAATGCAAGGAGATTCATAATGGCTTTGAGCGTGGTGGGAGTTTTTCCTCTTTACTAGCTTCACCAACAATTACAATCTCTTCTTGATTTAAGTGTGTTCACTCCTTTCTCCTCTCTTTGAATTTGGGTATTTTCCTTGTTTCTTATTTCCATAATTAGATTTCCTTTTATGCATCGAATTTCTATCTTGCTAAAGGACACCTTGAAACTTAAGCGAAATAACCATCTAAAATAAACCAAACCCTAGGAAAACACTAATGTGTATGACAAAGGATGCAAAGTTTGTATGCAAGATGTTTTCTTTAGATTGTAATGCATGCGAGTTGTTTGTAAACCAAAGAAGAAAAAAATACAATTATGATTTGAAGTTTGTATGATCAATTGTTTAAAGGTGGTATGGTGGTGGAGGGGAGAAGATTGACTGATTTCCAATTAGCAATTATAAATCTTTGTTTGACTGATTTTCTTTTTAAGACAAAGACAAATCTTTTGTTTATGATTGCTTTCATTCTTGCTGTGTGCTCCAACCATAGATGCTGGAAACCTAAGTAATCTGTAACTGTGTGCTCATATGAAGTGTTGTCTTATATAATTGTTCTTGAGGTTTCCAATATAGATCCAGGTTCTTCACGATTCAAGGAACCAACAAAACCCCTTTTCACCGGCCCTTTTGGCAACAGCGTGCGAGTAGGCCGAGGTCTCACCCAAGGTGGAACTATGGGGGAGCTGCGGAGTCAGGTTTCCATAGCTACATGATGAGGTTTTTTTCCAGATAGAACTACTGCGCAGCATGTTGTAGTGCTCGTACTACAGACTGAAGATTGCACGACGGTAGCTTGCGTCGCGATCAACACTTCTACAAGCTAAGGTGCTTGCACAACCAGCGCATCCAAGTACTGCACGGTGCGGGTAGGATTCAGCCAACAAGACAATGCAACTGACTTATACGCTTCCTCTTCAAACTTAACTGCTCGTGAAGACTTTACTTAGCACTTATTCATTCATGTGCTGCCTTAGGTTATTTAATCTCACACTTATGCAATGGAACAAAATACACAACTCTGCGCACACCCAGTGCTGCGCTTCAAGGGAGTCGCACAACGCAAACTCTCCAACTTAACTGCTTATCTAAATGACTTATGCATTCATTAACTCAGAAATACTACGCATTCAACATTCATCCATTCATGTAATACTTAACATATTATTCCCCTCGCATTCCCATGGTGAATACATATAAAAGCATGAACATATCAACTGATAAATGAGAATTCAAGCATTCATTGTAAGCAAACAGACAAGTGCACACATATAAACAATCACACTGCACAAGATTTAACATGGTTCACCCCTAGGATGGAGGCTACGTCCACATGAACTGTTGTTATATTAGTCTTTAGGGAAGGGTACAACAGTTCTAGTTTGCGCACTCAGCTGCAAATTGTCTTCTTTCACAATAGGTCTTTGTGCACATAGCTTGAAGATCCTTTACAATATCTTTTCACAAAACAACAAGTATTGCTCAAGATTATACAATGAAGATTAACCCTTTCCCTTACAAAATGCGTCTTTTTATAGATCATGCCCATAGGTCATGTCTTTACAATACATAGGCAAAACCCTAAGGTTTCCCAAAAATGGTGCGAATAATGCCACCCTGCCTATCGCCATCGACAGCTTGCTCCACTCTCTTTGACCACCTTACTTGACCACTCATGGCTCTAATGCCTCCTGCCAGCCACAGTCATAAAGAAAACGGTTACAATTGCATTGTAGCTTGTCACTTTCCGCTCCTTTAGACTGCCGTCGACTTAGTGGCCTAGCTTCTCAACTGCTTGCCACCACTCTCTTAGACCGGTCACTTTCCTCTAACTTTATTATGCTTTTTTCCCAATTAGGTCGCTCTCTTGGCTTGACCTTTCTCTATACTTATTTACCAAAATAACTGTCGCAATAGTACTGCACACCATCTAGTTGCACGCAGCTGTCCTTCTGACTTGAGCTGCGCACATCCAAAAACTGTGCCATTTTAACCTCACAGCTCGCACTGCGCAGGTCACAAAACTATACTTTAGCAAAAAGATGCCTACTTGGGCCACGCCCAACAGACCCCTAACACTTACCTTTGGATCGCCCCCGATCGACTCCCATCAATCGACTTCTCCTGGATATCTTCCATGGTGCTAAGCTTGGTGGTGAAGTTGTTCAATGTAACAACGATCTCTTCAACAGTTGGCTTCGCCTTCTTCTCAAAAGTTTTAATGGTTTGCAACTACGCCTGCGAAACCTTTTCCTTAACTTGCTCTTTAACCATGCCTTCGGCTGTTTGAAGTTCTACGAACTTCTCATCAAGCTACTGTATCAGCTGTAGTCCTTCTTCTTCTATGCTCTTCAACTGCGTAGAATTTATGGCTTCCTTTTCCCTTAATTCCTTGAGCCGTTTTTGGAGCTCCTTTACTTCGTTAAACTTAGGTAACTTCTGCTGCGGGGGCAGAGCTTTCATCCCTATGTTTGCAGCATCGATCTCTTGCTGTGTTTGCTGCACTTCCTCTTTAATATTCTGAAGTTCTGGGTCTTCGTTTAATCCTATGACAATTGTGTTTACTTGTTCGAGTAAACCTTGGCATCTTGCTACTTCAGACTGGATGCTTCCCAATGTGGCCTCCACTTCCTCATTTGGGTTTGAGTGCTAATCTGATGCTGGAGTTGACTACTTGGCTTCCAAGTTCACGATCTTCTCCTTATAAGAAACTTCCATTTCCATCATTTCAGCTGTGAGGGACTCTACCTTGGACCCAATCTTTCGTATGGTATCTTCAATATTTTCTTCTTCTGTGCATTCTTCAATCTTTGCGCATATCGCTGAAACGGTCTCTTTTAGCTTGCGGTCTCTTTCTCAGACTTCAGATAATTCTTGTTCCTTCTGCTCAGATTCTTGCTTGAGCTCTTCAATATTTTCTTTCAGCTAGACACTTTGGTCATATGAGGCAATGCCTCTTTCTTGTATTTCCTCCGCAATTTGTATATGCAACTCGTTCAGGTCCTCCAGCGCTAAAAACCCAATGTTGAGGTCAAAATGTGCTGAGTCTTTTGCTGCTTCGCGCACCTTATCGTTTGGAAAGATAAATTGTAATGGTTCTATATGCGCTACCCTGGGGTAGGGGCTCACTATATGAGGTGTCCGCTTCTGTGCCCTTGTTCCCCCTAACTTCCCATTATAATCTGATGATTGTTGGCCTAGGTTCATCTGCGTGACCATGGCCTGCATTGTTTCCATTGTCTAAATGAGGCGGAGTTGTAACTGTTCTTGCTTAGCCTCTTTTTCTACACGGGTTTCTTCCCATACCTCTTGGAATTTTGTGGTGATTGTCTTGCAATCATTTGGATGTAGCCACAGATCGAATTCAATCCTTTTAGACTTCCTCTTCTTCCATTGGCCTTTCTCCCATGTAGGAGTTTCAGTCGCCTTTCTTCTCTCTCCTTCCTGGTCTTCCGTGTTGCCCTGCTCAGGATCCTTTTCCTCCACAATAGGTGTAGGTTAGATTTCTTCCTTGTCTTGACTTTGGCTATCGTCTTTGTCCTCATCTTCTTCTTCTGTCTCATCATCTTTGCTTTCATGTTTGTCTTCATCTTTGTGCTGGTCATAGTCGGATTCAATGTCTATTGGCTACTCTTTTTTCCAATCTGGCTCCCATCTCTCCATCATTTGTTTGGTCTTCTCAGCATCTAGCTGATAGAATCCTGGATACCATAGCTCTGTATCCGAGTCTGCCCTGGGATGAATGTATGATCTGTGCCTTTTGGCCATGAATCTCATTATCCCCCTATAGGTATCTGTGAGCGGCTGCGAGATGCGCGGTGTCCGCTGAATTACATCACATATTTGCACATAGTAGGTATAGAATACTTCACTGCTTCTGTTGCCTTGAGGGTTTTGAGTTATCCCATAAATTGGTGTAGCACGCTCCACTACATTGCCCCTCGAGAACTGGAATACCCTAATAACCGATGGGCTCTTTCCAACCGATGAGAGCAATCAATACTATTAACCAAATAAAATGGAACAAGGATCCATTGTCCTGAGCCTCTTCAATGTCTGCCAAAAACTCATTGAGAAGGTACTGCGCCCAGTTGTAGGAAGTTCCCTTTAACGTTTTATCTGTGATCCAGAATGCTGCGGCCGATACCTCTGGCGGTCTGCATTTGCACAGCATCTTTCCTGCAAGGAGTTGAACCGTGAACTTAGTGGCTTCGTCATTGATCTCGTTGGTAGGGAAACCCTGTTTTCTCCTGACTACTTTGAACTCTTCTGCTATTTTATCAGCAAGATCCCTTTCTTGCGCCATTGGCTTAAGTACTGATCTAGAGGTTTCCAATGTAGACCCAGGTTCTTCGCGGTTTCAAGGAACCAACAAAACCCCTTCTCACTAGCCCTTTCGGCAACAGCCTGCGAACAGGCTGAGGTCACACCCAAGGTGTAGCTATGGGAGCACTGCGAAATTAGGTTTCCACAATGAAGTGATGAGTTGTTCGGACAGGACTACTACGCAACGCACTATTAGACTTGCGCTGCGAACTGGGGACTGTGCAAGGGCTGCGTAGTCCCCACTTCTACAAACTACTACATCAAAACCAACACACCCAAGGGCTGCGCGATTCTTGTAGAATACAAGTAATAGGACAACGCAACTGACTTATACGCTTCCTCTTCCAAACTTAACCATTACAGAGGTTTTACTTTAACACTTAATCATTCATCTACTGCCTTAGATCATTCCCTTTATGAGAAGTACAAGAGGACGAACCTACAATGTTGCGCACACCTGGTGCTTCACGTCGAAGAGTTATACAATCTGAACGTTACATGCACATGTGATTATTCAATGAACTGATACTTCCACAGACTTCGGATACAAAGCATTCAACATTCATTCATTCTCGCAACACTTAACATGTCATTCCCATCTTTCTCCTTTGGCGAATACATATAAAAGCATTAACACACCAACTGATAAATGAGAATCCAAGCATCCAAAGTAAGCAAATAAGCAAATACAGAAACACAACAATCACACTACACAGTATTTAACATGGTTCACCCCTAGGATGGAGGCTACGTCCACAAGAACTATTGTTATATTAGTCTTTTGGAAGGGTACAATAGTTCTTTGTCTGTGCACTCAGCTGTAGACTCTCTTCTCTCTCAATAGATCTCTATGCACACAGCTTGCAGAGCCTTACAAAATGTTCTTCAACAAAGGTTTATCAAATCGATAACGAGAACAATACAAAATGAGAGTCTTCAATACCCGAAAGATCAACAATGAAGATTAACCCTTTCCCATACAAAAATTTCCTTATTTAGAGATCATGCCCGTAGGTCATGTCTTTACAATTCGAAGGCCAAAACCCTTAGGTTTACAAAACTGTCACGGTTTTCCCTTAACCGGTCATGCTGGCTTTTGGTAGCGAATGTTCCGTCGTATCCTGCCCGTAGCACATGCTCACGTTGCTATCGGCCTTCCTGCTACACGCATGCCAACAGTTCGCTTTCACCAAGCCGTTCTTCCTCTAATAGTCTCATGTGACTAGTTTAGGTAGTGGTTCTTTCGCATGTGCGACCAATCGCTTTCTTTCCTCTTTGATCCTACCCGCCGCTTGGTACTCCTGGAGCATCTTTACCAAAAATAAACCACTGCTGGTCTAACCGGAATTTGTGTCGTCTTCTGTCCAACACTCTACTTTGTTGGATCCACGTATACTGGACACACTGCAGCGTTGTCTCCTCATAGCACTGATCTTCGTAGCTCCTCCAATGCCGCGCTACGCGCAACTTCACAGCTTCCAAAAAACTTATACAAAAAATACTTCAACTGAACTACGCTCAGCTCCGCAGTTCCAAAAATCGTTCTTGCTTAAAATGCCCCACTTGGGCCAGGCCCAACATGCCCCTAACACTTACATGTGGCTCGCCCTTGAGCCACCTGCAACTTCGCCAAGTTGTTCCTCCGGATGCAGAGTGAGCTTTGCAACGAACTCATTGTATGTAGCAATTAGCTTTTCAACTGTGTCCTTCGTGTCCTGCTCAACTTGCTTGAATGTTTCCAGCATATCAGGTGTTATCTCAGTGCCGACCTGGCCTTCCACCTGTTCTTGATTCTCGCGCAACTCCTTTAACTTCTCCTTGATCTCCTACGAAATCGTACTGGCATCCTCCAGTAAGGGTTGTGACTTATCGCCCATTTCAGTCTCTTTTTCTCTTAAGGCTTGCACTTCTTTCTTCAGCATGTTGATTTCTCTGTACTTCTGAAGCCTATCCCTTGGTAGCAAAGCTTTCACTTCTGCATCCAACTGTTCTACTGCTGCTTTCTTATCTTTGACAACGTTCTTTACTTGCACCAATGTTGGGTCCTCTTCAAGGGCGGTGAATTCCTTCGATGCCTCTTCTAACAAACTTTGGCACTTAGCCACCTCAGTGGCTATGCTTTTTGCTGCGGCCTTCACTTACCTTGCTCTCAATTGCTGCTGATTTGGTGGGGTCTATGGGATGATCTGTGCCTTTAAGGAAACAACCTTAGCTTCATGGATGATCTCCATGTCTTGCATCTATGTCTTAAGATTGTTAACCAGCTCTCCAATCTTAATGACAGTGTCCGCGAGGTCGACCTGTACTTCAAATTCTTCAATATCATCTGTGACCGCAGTGATCGTGGATTCTAGTATTTTTTGACGATCATGCTCATCCTGCAATTCCATAGCTCTCCACGAGCTAGATTCCTCCAACTACCTATTAGCTGTTTGCAGCTTAGCCTGTCCTTTTAGTGCGTCAGTAGTTCTCTCATGCATTTCTTCAACCACCTGTAGGTGCAAGTAGTGTAGACCAGGCAGTGGTATCTTCTCAAGGTCGAGCTCCACATGCTCGACATCCTTCATGTCCAACAGTAGTTGTTTTGGCAGTGGCAGGCTTACTGTTAAGGGATCAAGATGGACAATATGAGACTTCGTAGGCACGGTCATGGCTAGCTGCGCTATGTTCTGCTGTGAAGTTCCTCCCGAATTCCCTTTAGACTCTGAGTCCCGCGGCAGGGGTAATCTCTTGTGTACTTCTTCAATTTTCTCTATAATTCTTGGTAGCGTGGTCATATTTTTCTGCAGACTTTCCTGAATCTCCTTGTCCTTTTTTTCCTTATCAGTCATCAGATCTTCCATCGACTTTGTGACCTTTGCCATGATTGTTTCATAATAATCATCGTGGAGTACTACATGTGACTAACTTTTATCAGCCTTATGCTTCTTCCACGCCCCCTTTTTCTGTCCTGGGCTCTCAGGTTTTTTCCTTTTTCCCGTTTCCTTTTCTTCAGTAATAGGACATGGAATAAGTTCATCCTCGTCGAAGTCGCTTTCCACATCTACAATTTCCACTCTAAATTCGGCAAGCCATTCCTTCATGATATTATCAATACCATCTTCATACACATGGTAGTTTCTTGCAAACCATTCCATGTTCCTCTTCTGTGCTTTGGCTGAAATGTGAATACTACGTATGTCAACATAAAAATCAACAATGCGAATATACCTACTCATTACCTGTTTTGTTATCCGCGGCGTGAGTATGATTGCGTCACACATCTAGCTATAATACTGGTAGAAAACCTCAACTGCCGCGTGCTATCTCTGCGAGTTCAGATTTGCCCAAAGATTTGAATAGTGGGCTCCTCTACATTCATTGGTATTTGTGCTTACGCCAACATAATCCTTTGGTTCCTTCCACCTGACAAAGGCAATCAACACTATCAACCATGTAAAATGGAAATTTCCACCATTGATCTGCGTGTCATTAAGTTCCTCTAGGAACTCGTTCAACAGGTATTGACATCAGTTGAACTGCTCTCCTTCCACGACCACGACGCCAAGCAGTACTGCGCCTGCAGGTACCTCGAGAGTGTTAGGACATTCCTATACTCCATCCTAGTCCTACTAGCTTTTCATTCATTTTCATTTTCAGTCTTTTAGGGTTTGCATGCACTTTTATGGTTTGCATGCATTCTAGGGTTTGCATGCATTTTGCATGCATCCCAGTCATCAGTTCCAACACCTAGCCCTCAGTTAGCTAGCCCCTGGAGCTTCTTCCTGATCAGTTTCATCCCTCCTAGTGCCTGGTGTGCCCTCCTTTCACCTACTGCATGAGAGAGGCACACTTCTTCACCTACCAGTCTAGTTACGTTAAGTTAACAAGAGTTCCCTCCCTGATTTTAGGCTTGACTCACTCTTAACTAACCTTATCACTCCGATGGACCTCCAGTGTGACTAGATAGCCTGTTCTGACTCCAGTTAGCTCCATGAGTGCCCTCCACTGAGCCTCCCTCACTACATTAGTGCTTCCATGTGCTAGTTACACTTCCCACATTCAGTTAGACTCAGTTTGACTTCTGGTTGACTATTACTTGTGCATTGATGACTTCACTGATGATGAGTTGGACTCCTAGTTATGACTTGATGACACTCCACTGATTATGGATCTGTCCATGCAGGCTAATTCGAATCACACCTAGTGTATTCGAATCCTGAGCATTGTATATTTACCTTTTTATTATTCAGATTAATGTAATAGGTGTAATTATTCTGCCTCTATCTGAGCTCCTTTGGATCTATGTTCTTCTGCTCTATTCTTCTTCTGTTATTCCTAAATTCTTTCATTGTGAGGTTTACATCATCTCTTTGGATCTACTGTGAGCATATTCACATGGTATTGGAGCCATTTGAGAGTATATTCTACCTCCATTCTTGAGAGTTTTTTGCAGGTATTTCGAAGTTCCAGCAGTAGATTCAACAGTTTCTTTTTGCACTCGTTCCAGCAGTCAAAATGAGCAATTCGAATGCTTCTTCCTCTCCTATGATCCTCACTCCTTTCAATTATTTTGAATGGAAGACTGACATGAAAGTACACTTGAAGTCGAGAGGGTTTTCTAGAATGGTTGATGAAAAAGACACCATACCACATTCAACTGTAGAGAGAACCAAGTTTCTAAATAAAATGGATGAAGCTTTTGGTTTCATATGCCTTTATATGTCTAAATATCTGTTGTTTCATGTTGAAAGATTGAAGTCTCCAAGTGAGTTATGGAAAAAATTGGAGAGTCTTTTTGGCAAACAAGATGGGCTAAGAGGCCACATTCTCGAAAATGAATTGGTTTCCCTACAACCTAACAATTTCGAAAGCATTCAAGAATTCTTCTCCAAATTTCAGAAATTGGTTTTACAATGCAAGCATTGTGGCATCACTAAAAGTGATGAGCAATTGGTACTCTCCATATTGAGCAAACTTGGATCTCAATTTTCTATCTTTGTATCTACTTTCCATCATGGGCGAATGTCAATCCCTGGATGGAAGTTTCCCACCTTAACAGTCTTTTCTGAAGCTCTCATTCAAGAAGAAGACAAATTGATTCAAATGGGTGCCATCAAGGCCTCCAAAGATCTAGCTCTTCTAGCTGGAGAAGCAAGTGGAGCGAATGCAAAAGGGAGGCAAAAAGACAAGGACAAGAAGCCATCTAAATCCAAAAATGAAAAACACAAGAGACCTAATTGCTCCTACTACAAGAGAGGAAACCATCCTGAGAAAGCTTGCATGCACAAGAAAATAGACCTACTAACCAAGCTTCTTGAACAAAACAAAATTGTTGTTCCAAAAGAAGCAAAGATGTCTGATTTTGGAAGTGGATCTGATGATTACCATGCATTGATGGCTGGTTTTTCAAAGTCAAAATCCCTCCTCATAGATTCTGGAGCCTCCAACTGTGATGCACCTGCAACAATTAATTAATAAGAATATGCGAAATAGCAGAAATGACAGAACTCATAAACTTTTATATTGATCACAGGCCACTTCGAGGGGGCAACCTCCTATGAGCAAGCTCAATACAAATAACTTCACGGTGCCTTCAATGATCTCAACACACACTTATATACTAAGTCTATTCCCAATACTATGAGTCAAAACCATGGGACATATAAAACTACGGGACGACTTACAAAGCATATGCGTCCAATATTATGGGTCAATACTATGGGCTAATATAAACTATGGATCAACAAATACTACGGGACGACTTACAAAGAATATGCATCCAACAATATACTAACATAGTGAAGAGAAGGGTTGACATAGGTTCCTAACATCCCCTCTCCCTTAGAAAAAGCTTTGTCCTCAAAGCTTTGGTTGGAGAAATTGCTGCCGAATCTAAAGGAGTGGTTCCCCGGTAGCATCCTCGGGTTGCATTTCATGCCACTAACGTCTTTGGAGTGTCAAGGAGGATTGCTTGGAAGGTTGTAGATGAAGAAAAACCCTATCAGCTGCATGGAAAATGTGCTCAGAACGGTGCTGATCGGCTTGTTGTTTCAGGCGAATTCCAACCATGTGAAGATTGTCCTGCAGAATGAGAAGAATCTGATCGCGGTTTCGAAGAACCGAGTCAATTTCCTGAACTGGGGAGCTGCTAAGGGTGTATGGAAGAAGAACTGACGGTGTTTTTCCATAGACTGCTTCATATGGTGTCCTTTGAGATGTGGTATTGTACCACCAGAGCGCTGCTAGGAAATCGATAGAAATAGTTGGCCAAAGCTGTGTAGGGATGGGCAAGGGTTTGAGCAATCCCGAAAGGAGTGTCGTTTCACCCTTGTTGACTTGGAAAGTATCATCGTCAGCCACCATCTGTTGAATTGTCATTTTTAGTCCCTGCCAAAAGAAGTTACATTGTTCCTAGTCATACATTTTACAGAACCCAGAGTGCCCTGTTGATGAAGAAGCATGGAGTTCATAGAAGAGATAGCCCTATTGAACATATTGCAACCAATTTGGAACAAGCAGAGAAAGAGCTGTAAGAGAAACTGGGTCATCAATTGTGCGAGAAGGAGCATCTTCCACCATATTGTCCTTACCCTTCTTGTAAGTGATCACATAGGGATAACCCATGAGTTGGATAACCCATTTCAAGTGTGTTGGGAAGGAGACCCATTGTTCCAGAAAATTTTCCAGACTCTGGAGATCAGTCTTGATGCAGAAATAATTCCCTAATAGGTATGGCTGCCACTTCTGTACTGCATGCAAAATAGCCATCTTTTCCTGCTGAGAGGTAGATGTGGCTAAATTCTGACCGGAAAGGTCTCTTGAAGGCAGCAAGCACATTGGTTCAACAAAGATACCTGCATATCTATCCAAGGAAGTAGTGGAGACTGTTGATGGGTGCATCTGAATGGAATTGAGCTGAGCGATGACACCATGTGAATTCTTCTTAAGGATTTTTTCCAGGCAATGTGAACTGATGATGCAGAGAGACCCTGGTTGTAAACCCATAAATTTGTGTTGTGCCCCGTTGACTTTAAACTGCATCCAAATTTTAGCAAAATCCCATAAGATGGGGCCAAGTGTGCGTAACCATTGAATGCCCAAAACCACATCACATCCACCTAAGGACAAGGAAAACATGTCAGAGCGTAGGTTATAATCTTCCATAGAGATATGCACATTGTGACACTTCCCCTTGCAAGGTAAGGTGCCCCCATTGGAAACCATGACTTCAAAGTTGGAGCAAGGATGGACAAAACAATCAGCTTGTTTGGCAATCCGAGGGTCAATGAAGTTATGAGTGCTACCAGAATCAATGAGTATGGTAAGAGGGAGCTTCTTGAAGTATCCCCTGTCCCGCATTGTTTGTAGGGTGGTGACGCCAGTTACACCATGGAGAGAGATCTCGGGTGGGTCATCCTGAGATGGGGTGTCAACAGGCGGGTGTTGAATGTCGACCTGATCATCTACTGTATCTGTAGCTTCTTCACCAAGTTCTAAGGCAGGTGGAGAATCCACATCCAAGAGATAGAGCTTTTGTTGAACACATCTATGTCCCCAAGTGAATTTCTCATCACAATTATAACAAAGCCCTTTTTCTCGGCGTGCCTGCATTTCTATTTCAGACAAATGCCTGATAGGAGTGGGTTGAGGAGCAGGCGTGATGGGAGGTCGTTGGGAACCCATATTTCTGAAGGGAACAAAGGTGGGTTTGGAGCGTTATTGAGCTATGATCTTGTCCTCAACCAGCTTAGCCAACCCTAGGACTTCCATCATTGTGTTGGGACAAAACATTTTGACCTCTGACCGGATTTCATCCTTGAGACCACTGATAAAACAACTCCTGTAGAATTCATCAGACAATCTTTCTGTGTGATTGGCCAATTTCTCAAATTCTGTCTGATACTCTCTCACTGTGCTAATTTGGTGAAGTTTAGTGAGTGCTCCTGTGAAATCATCAAAAGCACTAGGACCAAATCATGGCAAAATGAGTTGGCAAAAATCTGTCCAGTTTGGCTCGGGATGAGCTTTGATGTACCAACGGTACCATTGAAGGGCTTCCTGTTCCAAATGAAAGGATGCAAGTGGAACTTTTTGGGCATTAGAAGTATTATGCAGACTGAAATATTGTTCTGCTCGATATATCCATCTAGTCGAATCAGTACCATTGAAGCGAGGAAAATCAAGCTTCGGCCCACAAAAATTGCTGGAAGAAGAGAACCCAGTGGTTGCAAAAGATTCTGGATGTCTGGTATTGTTCATGGTTGAATGTTGAAGATAGAGGCTGAGAAATTTTTCATCCAGATCTTGGAGTTTGGTTTGGATGGCTGCAAGTGCTTCCTCCATGGTGTGTGCTCTTGCACGGGTGACAACCATAACCAGGTTTTTTTTTTTTTTGTGGAATTGGTAGAAAAACACAAAAAGAAGCTGATTTAGTAAAGGGAAATTTGGATTGGGGAAACAATCTGATGGGTAATGGGGGTTTGACTAGATTTTGGACACTGTCGAAAGGACAAGAAAGCAAAAAGGGGGATTTCAGAAGCGGGGTGATATAATGAGAAAATTTGGCAGAGAGGGACAAAGAAGCAGAATTTAGAAAGGAACTCTATGGTAAAATTTGAAGGTGGTTGGGTGAAATCTGAGGAAGTTATGGAAAACCCTAAAAATAGACAAATGTGGGATTTCAGGATTTGGGAAGGGGAATTGGGGATAGGGTCCTCAGGAATGAAAGATGCAGAATGGGATGACAGGGGTTACCCGAAAATTTCAAGGGAAACAGAGTGAAAATAAGGGAGATATGGAGAAAAAACTGAATTATATATATATATATATATATATATATATATATATATATATATATATGTATATTTTCAGAAATGGATCGGCAACAGCGGCGCGGAAGGGATCCGTAACAGATGGATCTGCAACGGCACGGAAGGGATCGAAAACGGCTGGATCTGAAATGACGACTGGATCTGGAATGACTTTCAGAATAGATCTGAAACGGCTGGATCTGGAACGGAAGTGATCGGCAACAGTTCAACTGAAAATAGATATGGACCCCAAGTATGTATGGCTTCCTAACAGTTCAGGTGTTTCACTCGGCCACCAATGCTGTCTGACGGCTTGCGTATTGGGGCAGTACCCCTCACTCCACAACTCAGGTAAAACTAATAACCGCTTTGCCACAAACGACAGCTCTTGGTTTACCTCACGGGTGGGAACTAGTCAATCAGGTAGGGGTCGTTTCCCGTTTCGCTGGCAGGTCCTCTCAATGGGCCAGCTACTTTGGGGTTCCTGTGGTACTCCTCACAATGAGTTTTAGGGCTTATTCCCAAGTACTTCCCACTGTTAAGCGGATAGGGATTATTCCCAAATCCGAAGCTGCAACAGATGCGAAAAAAATTTGGCAGAAATTCCACCCAACGAGCCCAAGAAAGTGCTCTGATACCAGATGTGATGCACCTGCAACAATTAATTAATAAGAATATGCGAAATAGCAGAAATGACAGAACTCAGAATCACTTTTATATTGATCACAAGCCACTTCGAGGGGGCAACCTCCTATGAGCAAGCTCAATACAAATAACTTCACGGTGCCTTCAATGACCTCAACACACACTTATATACTAAGTCTATGCCCAATACTATGAGTCAAAACCATGGGACATATAAAACTACAGGATGACTTACAAAGCATATGCGTCTAATACTATGGGTCAATACTATGGGCTAATATAAACTACGGATCAACAAATACTACGGGACGACTTACAAAGGATATGCATCCAACAATATACTAACATAGTGAAGAGAAGGGTTGACATAGGTTCCTAACACCAACCACATGGTTGCCTCTGGCTCGATGATTCTTGTGTCGAGCATTTTATCAAGTTTTGCTTTGACTCGTTCTTTATATCGCGAATTTAGTCTATAGGGTCTTTGTTTAATAGGCTTTGCGCCTAGCTTAGGAGGTAACTTCATGACCCCTAAGTCTCCCAAAATGCCCTTCATCTCTGTAAAATTGGTTGGAAACAGCTCTTGATACTCGTGTAATAGGTCAACGATCTTCCCCACGGTCTGATCATCCCAGTAGTCTCCAATAGCCATGAACTTTGGCTCTTCGCTGGTGCCAATGTTCACTTTTCTTGTTTTCACAGGTCTACTCATATCTGGGATTTCCAGCGGAGGTCCCTCTACCTTGCGTGCACCTTCTGACTTCGGTATCTTTATGTTGCATCGGTCCTCCTCATCACTGTCTTCTTTTTCTTCAGCCTCTTCAGCTAAGTTGTAACATTCCATGGCATGTTCTACCTGTTCCTTCCATTCTGTCTGTAGGCATTCAGGTGTGCTGTCACCTCCAAAGAATTCTTGTAATGTCATGTTCTTATGCGGACATTCTTGTCTGAATATTCTTTCCTTAATAATCTGCAGCGCATCATTTATGGTAGGACTCTCATCCTCAAATGTGAAACTCTTCTGGAAGTTCACGGTAAGAGTAGGCCAATCTGTAGTCTCCTTGCACAACTCCATATCTAGATACCACTTGTTTGGAATCTCTTCTTCCAGTGTGTGCACAAACAAGTGCACCCATTCTGTCTTTGGTCTCTCCTGCCATGCTTGTGAAAAGACTTCAATATTCTGTCTTGGATCTGTCTGTCCATTATATTTCTCAAAAGGACAGGTAACATTATCAGCAAACCTGATCTTCATCTTAATAATGCATTGATCCCAAGTGGTCAATGTCTGCTTATGCATATCCCACCATCTGGCAGGTGTCTTGCGCAGTGCCATATCTAATGCTGGTAAGCGGTGTTCATCTGCAATTGCTGCAGTATAATCTTTGATAAAGGAATAAACATTAGCTAAACCATCATAAGTTGGGATTGGGATTACCTCCTTTCCAATCCAGCGCAGTGACTTTCTGACCTATGCGCATCTCCTTGCAGATACTTCGTGCATGCGGCTTTGCTAGTTCTCCAGTCCTACATCAGAATCTGAAATGCAAGAGTTGTCGCAACTCCAACTGAGTGTTGCATATGCACTAGGATTAATGTAGTCTTCCTAGTTTGCGGTCATCTTGTATAGTCTGTCCAAATATTGAGCCCTGGATTCTTCCTGAATTGGCTCACTATATCTATCTCCATCCATAGGGTCAAACGGTGTGATGACCCTAAGATGCTTTCCTTCAAAGATCATCTTTCTTGTCTTCAATTTAATGATGGTGAGGTTATCGATAGCCCAGTCAATTCCCAACAACATAGGAAAAGGATGAAAATCATCCTAAATCTCGATAACCTCGAAATGTGCGTGACTCTGCACTCCATCAATGTCAACAATCACGTTGGATAACCATCCAAATGGCATGAATTTCTCCTGATTGGCCATTCTCAACTGGATAGGTGACCATAACAGCTTTGGTCTCCCCATTTTGATCCCATATCACGAATGATCTCATCCATTTCATAATCTCCTATCTGTGCACTGAGTCTCATTTCTCTACCCATTCTCTTGTGTTTCCCAATGTGATGAACTGCGCTATCAGTGGTTTCATTTTCGCTGCGAGTTCATACTGGTCTATCAACTTCTGTAACTCTGCTATCGCATTTGGACTCTTCAGCAACTTCATGCAGCTCTTGAGGAACTGCGCAATAGACACTATTACATATGGGCAGATTGTTCCACAAAATATTTCCATGTTTTCAACATTCGCGGGTTAAAAAAATGAATTTTTATATTTTTTGTTTTTCAGGGCGGAAAAACCGTGGCAATATCCATGATTTTTAATGTTCTACGAACTTTCATCCCTATATCGACGAAATTGTTAGGTTTCATTTTTCATTGCAATATAGATGAATCTCATAATATTTTGAACAATATTGTCATCAATATCCATATTTTTAATGCAATGATAGATTAACTAGTAATAGCGTTAGTGATATTTACCTCAAAATTGGACAACCTTGTCATGGCTACTGATTGGTCTTTGAGGAAGTTTCCACTGCACTAACCTTGTAAAGTTATATGATAAAAATACTACATAAAAAATGGACCATCAATTAAAATGTTGGAATGTATAGCAATAATTTAGGCGTACACACTTTTACGTGTGCTATTGTGCAAAATATGTGTGCTTATAGACCAAGTATTTCTTTTTCAAATCATGAGTTAGAATAACATTTATTCAATAGGTTATGATGGTCATAAGACTTAAGGCTAATGACATATCAAGCAACATTAAATACTTTCTTTAATGAAACAACATATGTTGTTTGTTGGTGCTCTTTATGGTAGATAGTAAATACTTTCTTTAATGAATAACCATATCTGGTTGGTGTTTTAATGGTAGATATAACATTTTAAACAATTTATACCTCGTTTTTATTCAATAACCATCTTGTTGCTTCCAAAGTATGTTGATCTTACCTTCTTCAACATATACTCTAGCCATGTGTATTTTATCTAACTCCTTCAAGTCAAATATAATAACTACTTTGCAAATGACTCCCTACTTTCCATTTAACTTTCCCAAATTCTTGTTGAAAAAGCGTTGGATTGTTTGAATGTTTTTTTATGGTGAATAGCATAAGCATTAGTGATGACAAGATTAATTTTTGGTTGATTGGAGCTAAGAATAAACCTTCTTGGTTAATCTATCATTGGTGACACGTAGGAGACACACTTATTGTTTGCTATTTAGACATTATGTTTGGTGTGAATCTCTCTTTGTTAAACATGTGGGAATGGTGCCTTGAAAAGATGGAGGAAAAAATGCATAGTTTGTGGTACAAGGATCTTCAATTGCTAAATGGTTCACGATTCTTAGCATTATTATGGATGATCTTCATATTTACTATGTATCTTTCTAGTTCCTTTCTTATATTCATTTTACTACTTTGGAGAACTTTTTAAGGTGGTTCCTTTGGTCTAAGATTTGAGGTGCTAAACCCCTTCCACTAGTCCAAGGGAAATATGCATACTTTTCAAGGATCAAGGCAAGTTATCTCTTATTGATATCAAACTACAAAGGGCACTAGTGGTATCTACTAAGTGGATTGTTAAATGCTTGTTTGGAGAGGAATCTTGAAAAATTACAATTAAATTGACATCTAGCCAACATTAAAATATGTTGAATAGGCCTTTTATCACAAACAACAACATTGCTTCACCACAATATTTTAGGATTGTTGGTGTTGGCTTGGTTTTGCAACCAAGCTTTGTGCAATGGGAACCTATCAACAAGTGATATTAGTTTCAAATATTGAAAGCAAAAAACAATTATAAATCTGAATCTAACATGTGCATATAACAAATAAAGTTTTCTAAAAATGATTCAAGAACAAGAAATAAAAGAATGAGTATTTTGTATTAAGATACCTCAAATGGTGAGGATTTGTGTTGAGCATCTCCCAAGGTGAGTAGCTCCAAGCTCCAAAGGTCTCTTCTCCAAGATGCTGAAAATGGCCAAAGGTCTCATGAGAGATTTTGACAGCTTGAGGATAGGATGATGGATGGATGGAAAGTGAGGAGCCCCTACCACCTTTTTATAGTTTTTGGTGGTGGAGAATACCATTATGGTTTTGAGGAAACCAATGGCATTGACCAACATGGTTTAGGTACCTTTTCCCTCCTTTTTCCTTTTTTGAATATTTTGAATATTTTTGTTCCCTTTTTAATATTTTTGGGAATTCTGGACCCTTTTTTAGGGTTTTTTATGTTTTTGAGGAAAAATATTCATTTTGAGGGGAAAAAGGGGTGTATTATGGTCTTTTGGTGACATTTTGATGGCTTTAGAGGCTCAAATGGTGGAAAAGTGGACAAATGGGTCATGTGAATAAGGAAATGAGCTAGTGAGCACTTTTTGGGTGTTAACAGATTGCCCCCTGATGTGTGAGGGCAGGAGCTCATCATATGGCCGATAGAGATCATAGTTCTTTTGTCTTTTTATGGGGTTTGGGGAAGAGAAGAGACCAGTTGGAGACTGGATCAACGACCCTTGGAAGATGCAAACAAAAAATATTAGATGGCCTCAATATGCATGAGGAATAATCTCTGATAATGGAGAAGGCGGGCATACCCATGCTCTTATCAAGACGTATACATAACAATTAGTCCCAAGAAGGGGGACCTAAATAAGACATAAAAAATCTGCTGGTACATCATAATGGTCCAAAGGGGACACTATGTTAGGATGTACTCATGATCTTAACATGATTGATCTCAATAACTGATACACTGGAATAAAGCGACAACCGTTCTGAATAAGGTCTCAGATGGGTTGATGAACTGTTGAAACTGAAGGTATCCAACATTTGTAGGGACTCAATGACTGTGAGTCATCTCTGAGAAGTACATGTAACTATATACTCGAGGGAGTATAAAACTGGGGTACATTAGAATATTGTCGCCATGCGCAACCTGGATATCTATAGAAAATATGTAACTGGTTGTTTCCATAGGTAGACTCTCAAATGTGCAAGAGTCAGGTGGTATCCGAGGTCTTCAACAAATAACTGAACGGACCAATACCTTGTGCGAGTCTCAACGATGCAATCAAGGTGTTGAAGTCGAGCATGTGAGAAACAACCATTTGGAGAGGCACTGAGGACTCTTCTCGAAATGATTCGTAGGCACTCATCATAAATGGTGATGAGTCCAAGACACAGGGACCTCTAGTTCTATCCTCTGGAATAAATTTGGGTGTCGTCGACAGAGGGAGACCAGCAACTAACAAGGCAATGATGTTTCCTTGATAGGAGCACGAGGTGTAGAACTGAAGTGTGGTAGTGCTGGATTGTAGGACTGACATACTTGTGGGGATGGGAAGTAACGGGGGTCATAGAGTGGGTAGACTCAAACTTCCTTTGTTCAGAGCATGATGACATGGTTGACCTGGCAGTGTAGGGGACTGATTTGTAGATGTGGGGATCATAGCTTTTAGGGACTGAAGGGTATGTATTGACTCTGGGGGGTCAAGCTGATGGGTGTTGTCGAGGGATTCTCAGGGTGACATACTACAGAATACTCTGAACAAAGGCAACCAAAATGGGGAAGCTGCCATATGAGTAGACGTGATCTGTTGTGGCGCCGAGAAGCACCATTGGGTCCTTCTTCATAGTTTTAAATGAGCTCCAAGAAGGGATAAAAGTGTGCTCTGAAATGGTACTGTCCTGTAGATTTTGTGACCCCAGGACTGTTCGTGCTCATGGGTGCTTTCATTTTTAAGGAGTATGAAAATGATAAGAAGACACTGCGGTAGTTGTGAGTACCGTCCTGTGGGTTTTTACAAGCCCAGGATGGTGATTTCTCATGGTCACTTTCATCTTTAGAGAGTTTGAAAGCGGTAAGTGGACTCCATTGGTGTTCTTTTTCGTAAGTTAGTCTCCAAGGCCTGAAAAAGCATAAAATGATGCAAATGGAAAACTCTTCTAGCCGATGTGACTAGAGTATTCCTTTTTCGTAATTAGTCTACAAGGTCTGGAAAAGGGGTAAATTTATACCAGGTAGATGCCCTTTCAGTTATGTTTAGCTAGCATTAAAGGAAGCAAGATTGCTTGGCGATCTTTTCATTATTTTAGGAGTCAGAAAAGAGCTTAACAGAAACTCCCTAAGTGCCTTTTTCGTAAAAGGGATTGCTCGGCCCGAAAAAGGGGTAAAACTATACCGAACAAAAAGGGATATATGAGAGCGAGAAAAGGTCTCAAGCATTGTCATGAATGTAGAATACTGAATCCGGTGACATAAATATTGTCGAAAAGGGACAATAGCCAATGTGGCACGTAAACCGAGGTGATGAGTGGCATTTTGAAAAAAAATGCCCAAAAATTATGGGGTGAAAGCGAGAAATGATCTCAACCATCATCACGAGCGCGGAAAACTGAATCCGATGATATCAAACTTGTCAAAAACGGACGACGGCCGATGTGGCATGCAAACCGAGGCGACAAGGGGGCATGGGAAAAAAATGCCCAAAAAATCTGGGCATGAGAGCGAGAAATGGTCTCAATTGTCATCACGAGCGCGAAAAACTGAATCCGACGATATAAGACTTGTTTAAAACGAAGAACGGTCGATGTGGCATGCAAACCGAGGGCAACGAGGGGGCATGGGAAAAATGCCCAAAAAATCTTGGCGTGAGAGCGAGAAATGATCTCAAGCGTCATCACGAGCACGGAAAACTGAATTCGGCGATATAAGACTTGTTTAAAACGGAGAACGGTCGATGTGGCATGCAAACCGAGGCAACGAGGGGGCATGGGAAAAATGCCCGAAAAATATGGGCGTGAAAGCGAGAAATGATCTCAAGCGTCATCACGAGCGCGGAAAACTGAATCTAGCAATATAAGACTCGTAAAAAATGGAGAACGGCTAATGTGGCATGCCAACCGAGGCAACAAGGGCATGAAAAAATGGTCAAAAAATGGACCTGGTGAAAACAAGAAAAGGAAAGAACTATCATGAAGTTCTCGCTATGCTGATTCCAACGGTACCAACGGTTTGAAGAACGGACGTCGTATGATACCGCAATGGTTGTTTGAAAAATGGTGAAATTTCTATAAATAGGGTATGGGGCCCATATGACATGTCATTGTTACGTGTGAGTTTGGCAGAGCAATCAGAGCTCTTTCTTGATTTCCATAAGATTTGACCATTGGTTTTCGATTTCGGGAGTTTCAGGTAACCCTATTTGCCTTAGCCTTTTTAATTATGTTTTTTTTGGTTAGCGGTGGGCCCCCCGAAGGCCGCAAAATTCCATGTTGGCCTTCCAACGTGGAATATCACGAGTTTTGCGTCTTTTTCCGCGATGAACATCGCGGGTTCGGGGTTGACAGTCGCGATGTTCATCGCGACTGTCGGGATGAAAGTCGCGATGTTCATCGCGACTATGGGGTTGATAGTCGTGATGTTCATTGCGACTGTGTGGTCAATACCCGCGATGTTCATCGCGACTTTTGATGGAAAAGCCGCGATGGAATTTTTTGAAATTTTTTCTCTAGTTCTAAAAAATTTCTTTGTTTTTTGGCAGGATGTTGAGGAGACCATTGGTGTCATGGCGAGAGCGAGAGATGGAGGAGGATTTGATGATTCGGATTCGGATCGATCAAGGGGCCCAGCAGGCTCTGGCTGTGAGTGGGCTCCTGAAGTTCGCTCAGATTCCACCGATGCGTTCAGTAGGGCCGCTACTGAACAGATTGGTGAGTTTGTGGGTCCCTGCAGAGGGTGCCTTTATTGTTGGGGGTGAGAGGTTAGAGATCACCCTTACTGATGTATATTTTATTACCGGGTTACCTCGCTTAGGGGAGGTGGGGGATCTTCTACCGAGGATCTCGGTAGGTGTGGACATGGAGGATCTCCTGGAGACCTTCTGTGTTACTGGGGCAATTGTGCAGAACAATGCTTTGAGCCTGAGATCTTTGCGGGAGTGGGATATGCGGGCTGTTGGGGCTTGTGTTCTGTGGGTGTTGGGTTCCATGGCGCCACATCGTTTGTCAGGGGGACAAACGATGATGGTGGATTCTGTGCTGACGGGGACCTACTATGCGTGGGGTCAGATGTTTTTGGCTGGTGTCCGGAGAGATCTGGACAAAGTCAGTCAGGAGGGGGGAGCGTTTCACTATGCCTCCTTTTTGTGTTGTTTCTTCTTTGAGCGGGTATCGACTTTGCGGCCACGGGTGCTGGTTTGAGACGGGTTGGTGAGCGAGCAGCGCATGGTGCGGTGGGGGCAGATGATGCCCAGCGGTGGTGGTGGTATCCACGGGTTCTTTTCGCAAGATATGTATGAGCAGTGGGAGCAGATCCCCCTGCTGATTGATGACTATCCATATGCCAGTATGGATTATCGAGGAGATTCGGAGATGCCTTGAGCCTAGGGACATGCCTGGGGTTTAGATGGTATGTTTTGTGTTTTGTTCTCTACTATATCATGTGTTTTAGATGTGTTTTTTATGATTATAGTTAGATATTTATATGATGGTTCACTTGCATGATTGTGCAGATGTTGGTCCTGTACCACCGGCTGACCATGTGGTTCATAGGGGACGGGCGATGGTGGTCATTCCACCTCCTGTAACGGTACCGCCTCCTCATGCTCAAGGAGTTGGGGCTCATGGTCAAGGAGCTGGGCCTCAAGATGATGCCGTGGAGGGTGTCAGAGAGACACTAGACATGATCCTAGCAGGATTTCCAGAGGATGGGTGGAGGGATTTGGATTAGGACATTGTCGAGCATTGTTTCGATGTGCCTCGTGAGTGGTGCTCGATCTTGCTTAGAGCAGCATTATTGGCGGTTGAGTGGAGGGATGGGGATCGGCATGATCCGGAAGGGCCAGTGGAGGGGAGGATTCGTTTGCGAGATGATCCAGTGGGGCTAGCGGAGAGGAGAGTTTGGGCTCGGCATGATCCGGCGGGGCCAGCGGAGGAGGTGCCAGAGGAGCCTGGAGACCATGATGATTAGATGATCTTGTATTTTCCCCCAAATGCTGATGAGCATATGGGGAAGTACCTTTTTGTACGGCTGATGTATTTTTGTATATTGGGTGTTGAGGGCACCTATGACATGTTTGACTATATTATGATGTATATATATATATGATTTGGTATATAGTCGTATATGCACATGGATGCATTTGTTGTCTTTTGCTTTCCTGTGAAAGCATGTTTGATTTTCTGTATGCTCATGGAGGCACATGTTATGCACGTGGATGCATGTTATGCATGTGGATGCATGTGGTCAGATCGCTTCTTGGATCGAACGGTGAGGTCGTCTAGATAAACTTTTATGATCCTGTGTAGATCATGGAAGAAATAAGTCATGGCGCGTTGGAAAGTGGCTCCAGCATTCTTGAGAGCAAAAGGCATGACGCGATAGGCGAAGGTGCCCCATGGGGTAGTGAAAGTTGTCTTGTATTGATCTTCTTTACGGATTCTTATTTGGTTATATCCGGAGAAACCTTCCATAAAAGAAAGGACCTCATGTCCCACACATTCATCGATTAGTTGGTCAATGAAAGGTGTGGGGAAGTTATCTTTGGGACAAGTGAGGTTGAGGTCTCGAAAATTAGTACAAACGCGTATGGTTCCCACTTTTTTGTTTATTGGCACTGGGTTTGAAACCCAGGTGGTGTAGGCAATAGGATATATGAATCCTGCTTTTTGGAGTTTTTCAATCTCAGCTTTAACAGCTAGGAGCTTGGACGGGTGGATTGGTCATTGTTTTTGTCGGACAGGAGGCACATTGGGCCAAGTGTCGATGTGATGTTCCACAATTTTGGGATCGAGGCCAGGCATCTCGGTGTAAGACTAGGCGAAGACATCACGAAAATCTTGGAAGAGTTTCTTATATGCCTGAGTTTCTGCTTGAGTGCATGATGCGCCTAGCGAGATGAGCTCAGGTTTTCCAGGTGTGGTGGAAATGTCGATTTGTATAATAGGGGAAATGTTGGACATGTTCCCTTCTTCGAAGGTATCTGGTGCTGGGATGGGGTCTTTGAACCAATCAACCTTAGTTGGTAGAAAATATTTTGATTCGACTGATAGCTGGTTTTCTGCGATGGATGTAGATGCCTCAAGGAGGAAGTATGAGTGATGATGCATATCGTCCCAAGGGTAGTCCAGTGCAGTGAGTGTTTCTAAAATTTGATCATCAGTAGGAAAGTAATCAGACCATAAATCAACGGGTTATAGTTTGTATGTGGTTGAAATCATATAGATGGTATTGATTTCTTCCGAAGAAGATGATTTCAGAGGGTAGATCTCCTCGATGAGGGGAGGAGATATCTCTAACGGCATTGTTCATCTCATACAATGCTGCTCTATAATCTAGGATATCAGGGCAGTGGTGTGAATAATGGCCATAAATGCCACATATCGCACATGGGTGGTTAGTGTGGAGCGTTTTGTCGCGAGGGTGAGGAGGTGGCTCAAGTCTTACCACTAGAATTCCGGTGTCGTCATCCAACATATTCATGTGTTCTTGGAGTGCGGGTAATTGTGGACATTGATGAGTGGCATGGCCTACGTCGTCACACAACGAGCACTTAGGGGGAATGCGAATAGTTGGGGGGTTTTTAGCTACCTTGGGGGTTGCTGGGGGGGTGCGTGTTATGAGTCCAGTGTTATAAGTTGGTGGGCCTCTTCCCCTTGTGTTCCGTAATGGAGGTGGGGCATTTTTGGATGTTGATGCCATAGTCACTATTGGGGGTGGTCTGTTTTGCAGATGAGTGACTGGAGGGGGTGGGTGGTTGGTAGTAGGGATTGGTTGTACCAGTTGTAAAATAACAGTCGGAGTCGGAGGGGGGCTCAGAGCAGGTAAGTACCATACAGGTAGCCCTAATGTTAAGCCAGGAAGGTTGAGTGTAGCCATTACTGGCGAACTGACAACTCCGGAAAATGGGAACAAGAATGGGATAGTATGAATTGGCGTTGTGCCAATATGAGTAGGCACTGTGGGTGTTTGTGGTAGTGACGAAGGCTGCTATGTGGTGTGCGACAAGGTGCAAAAATATGATGTTTTTGTTATCGATAAAGGTGGTGAGATTAATGGAAATGTGGAAGTCATAGGTGACTCGGTGTAGATTCCAGGACCAATTGACGACACAAATGATGTTGGTGCGTTTTGAATGGTTTGTTCAATCATTGGTAGCACATTTTGAGGAGTTGCAGGGGCATTAGGATCATAATATGTGAGTTGATCAATCTTGATAATGCGTCCTTCATGTGGGAACATCATGAGGCAAAAAATAGATGAAGCCACTACTTTCATTTTGTACATATAGCTACGTCCAAGGAGGAGGTTGTAGTCGAGATGGGAATTTATCACTTTGATGTCGATAAGAACTAATTTGCCTCCTAGTTCTATGGGTACGTTCTCTAAGAGGCCTTGTGGTTGAGCTGAGCATTCGTCGTAAGCTCGTAATGCCGTGGTAGATGGTTGTAAAGCAGGGGAGCCAAGCTTCTGCCACACAAGGGTGGACATAATGCAGGTGGAAGCTCCTTCATCGATGATGCATCGATGCACAACAAGGTTTCGAATGTTTACTGATACTTGGAAAGCCAAATTTGATGGCAATCGAGGTTTGGCTTGGTCTAAGTCGAAAACCATCATGTGTGTGTCGTCAGGGTCTACTCCTCCGATGGCGGATAGTAGTAGTTTTCGTTGTGCAAAGCAAGTTTTCAGTACCTCTAAAGCAGACATAGCAGCGGGGGATTGTGCTAGGTCTTCCATGACATTATAATTGGATGTTGCGCGAGCATTAGGATTGTTGTTAATTCTTTGCAAAGGGATGCGAGGGATTTTAGGTCCTCCGTTCAATGGCATATTTGGTATGCGTAGTGGTTGATTTGGTGGAAGGGAGGTGGATGCATCAGTGGGTGGAGTTTCTGGGGGTGGGCCATACTGATTCCTGCAAGTTTGGAGGTTGATGTCATTGGATGACATCATTAATAAATGGTGTGTGCCTGGATCCGCATGCTGATAATCAGTTGCAGCATAGGTGATTTGCTGCTGGGGTGCAGCAGGTCCTTGTGGGGGATCCATAGGGCGATTATTTACTACTCCCTGGTTTGGCAATGGGTTTTGTAATATCATGGGTTGCAGTTGATTAAGTGGAGCTGGCTGTCCAGCGTGGCCCTGGCGATGGGCATCGTCAGCCCAAAGTTTACGTGCTTTCTCTAAATGGGGGCAGTTATGAGTGTAGTGTCCATAGACTCCACATATATAACATGGATGGTTTGTTCTCAGGTTATTGTTTTTTGGCTGCTTGGGATGACGATCAGGATTCTGGTTGGGAGGAGCAGCATTGTTATTATTTGGAGGATTGGGAGGTGGTGGACCTTGATTATGTTGTTGGTTGTTGCCGCGGTTACGTTCTCTTCCACGGTTTTGTTGTCCACCCTGGTGGCATTAGTTGTTTTGATGTTGTTGCTAATTATGTTGTGTGTACACTTTCCCTTGAGTAGTGGGAGGATTTTGAGGTGCTGCAGGTGCGGGAGCAGGTTGCAGTGGATAATAAGTTGGTGGGGCTGGAGGTGGTCCAGTTTCCTGCTGGGGTTGTTGGTAACCCTAAGCTATTGGAGGTGTTGGGTTAGCTGTTGTAGCTTGCTGTGGGTAATACATTAGTTGTGCCAGTAAATGAATTGGGTTCTTGGTGGCCGGTTGGTTATAGTATGTGGGTGGTACATATGTCAATGGCGATTTCCCATAGCAATGTTGTGGACAAGAGGGTCCATGAGTGTGATGAGTCTGATTTGTTGGAGCATACGAAGTTGTCGCTCCAGAATTAGATGTAGCCTTAGAGAGGTCTGGGGAATTTATGGTGCTCACCATGCTAAAAGGTTTAATTTGCACCGTGACTTGGCCGATAATACCATCAGCGGCATGTGATTCCCCCAGAGCGTCACCGCGTGAAGAATCACCTCGTGGGGCATCTGGTATGATGGTGTAGAGATAGCCTGACTGGGCATAAATCAGGTCGAATTGCTGAGCTTTTAAGATAGCTTCTTCCTCTGGCTAGGGTCATTCGGAAGCTACGTCTTTGGTTATGAGGGGTAGGAGTGATTTAAGAAACCAGTCCAAAAATATACGGTCATCCAATTTTATATTATAGAGGCTACGACGCTTGTGCCACTCATGGATATGGTCAGTGATGTGGTTAGCTGTGTTTTGTCTGCAAGACAACAGTATTTCAACTCCTGCATCATAGCGTATAGGTAGCTGAAAAAACTGAAGGAAAGTGGAGGCGAGAGACGTAAATGTATGGTGGGTCCCATGTGGTTGTTCGATGTACCACTTGGCTACAGAGCCAATGAACATTCGTTGCAACAGTCTCAGTCAAATGGAGTCATCCACTATGGAGTTAGATGAACACCATAGGTGAAATGACATTATGTGGTTTTGGGGATCCTCCCCAGGTTTTCCTTCAAACTTGGGGATGTCCAAGGGGAGCTTTGTAGGCATGGGTGGCCATGTAGGGTTGTGCCTGATAGGATCGTTGGTTATCCTGGCTAGGTCTGGTAAGTTTAGACTAGCCATGTAAGGTAAACTAGCATATGGGTGTGGTGTAGTGACTGGGACATAACTATTAATGGTGGCATTATGTAGTGGTCTAGTAGCCCCTAAGGGTATGCTAGGAATTGAAGGTATGTGTCCTCCAACCATTGTGGTTTGGTATGGGCCATCGTTCCCAAGTGCAACATGGGTTACATCGGGGTTAGGAATAGTGCCAGGAATTCCTGGGATCTGGGTTGTGGTAATGAGAGGTGGTGTGATTCCTATGTTTGGCATACCCATAACAGGAGGTAGTCCTGTATTGGGCATACCTAAAGGTGGAGTGTCCCCTATATTAGGCATGCCTAGAGGGGTTGTTGTTACCATGGATGGCACAGTAGTAGAAGGGTTTGTGGATGTATCTCCAATAGTAGTGGTGAAAAGTGGGTCGTATTGTGGTCTAGCCATGAGGTTGGTTGGTGATATTTCAGTAGGGTTTTTGGATTCAGCCACAGAATCAGATGTGAAGTGAGGCGTGTCAGAATCGGATGACTGTGTGTTTGGCCAATGACGTGTCGAGTCAAGGGATAAGGTTCTATGTTGGTGATGTGTAGAGACAAGTATACCGAATTGAGGGGGTTCACCTTGAAGACGACGAGATCGTCTTAAATTCTCAATGGTGAGAAAAATTTTAAAAAATTTCAGTGTAAGGTGGTGATGTAAAAAACTCAAAACCCTAATGCAACAATGAGTGCAAAAGGGGAGTGAAAAAATAAAGGCTCTCAGGCCAACAATCAACCTAAAAAAGCACTTATTATAGCAGTTGTGCTATAATAAGTGGAGGGATGCAACAAAATTGGTCAGAATACCAAAAGTCAAACAATTTCTAGAAAAAAGGGGTGTTCCTAGACCAAAGATGGGTAATGTATCATGCAAACACCTAACTACAAGTATTGTGAGTCAACAAACGATATCCTCTGCAAGGTGATGAAATCCAAGTCAGACAATATAGAGTGTTGAATCAACGGCTAGATATCCCCATACCGGGAGGGATACCGGGTAGACAATCCTAAAGAGTGGCAACTAGGATACCTCGTTCATGACACGTTTGGTTGGGTGAATCTGCAGTTTGGTTCTATCACCACTGTACACCCTCTTGGGTGTACACCAAGAACTTCAAAAGGTATCCTTCGATTACTGTATGGATTGCGGTATTCCACTCAGACTTCCGGAACCAGTCTGGCTACTTCAACCCTCCTAAGGGAGAGGCCTTCCCGATAAATTGGTTGATAACCGTGTCAAAATTATAAGGGATTTTGGTACCGTAGAGGACAACCACTATGTCTCAAATGTAATAATTGAGGGGTGTTATTGGAATACCTATCCCCTCAATTCTACCTAACTACAAAATTCTTTTAAGTGCTCCCCAAGTGGGGTTAAAAGTTTGTTGAGTTTAAGGTAAATTTTAAGGCTCAGTTTAAATTATGTGGTAGAGTGGGTGCAAGTGTGGTATTCAAACTGAAATTGATTTGCCTCGCTTGGGCGATTGATTACAAATGAAAGTAAATTGGTTGATAACCGTGTCAAAATTATAAGGGATTTTGGTACCGTAGAGGACAACCACTATGTCTCAAATGTAATAATTGAGGGGTGTTATTGGAATACCTATCCCCTCAATTCTACCTAACTACAAAATTCTTTTAAGTGCTCCCCAAGTGGGGTTAAAAGTTTGTTGAGTTTAAGGTAAATTTTAAGGCTCAGTTTAAATTATGTGGTAGAGTGGGTGCAAGTGTGGTATTCAAACTGAAATTGATTTGCCTCGCTTGGGCGATTGATTACAAATGAAAGAAAAGACGCTTCGAGTTTTGCAAAAAATAAAGGCGTTTTTGAAATGTAAATGCTTGAAAAAACTATTCAAAAATAATGGATCTTTGAAATAATTTGAAGGAAAGCAAATAACATAAATATTTCAAGAAATAAATGGATCTCTTAAAAGTTGCTTGAGCAAAGTATCGAGCAAATAAACAGTAAAACCTTGATCTAAATGAAATGTAGAAAAATCTCTCTTTCAATTACTGATTTTTTTTTAAAAAGACTTTTAATGGAGCATTTTAAATAGTAAAAGATTTAATGTGGCTGTAAAAATGTAGAAAAATTAATGCTGTAAAATATGCTAAATGGGAAGAAAATATAGCAAAAATAATTTTCAAAAAATTGGCCGAATTAAAAAAAAAAATTGCATCGCGGGTTTTGGGAAAACAGCCGCGATGTGCAACGCGGGTTTTGGCTACGCAGTCACGATGTGCAGCGTGGGTTTTGGCTGCGAAGTCGTGATGTGCAGCGCGGGTTTCGGTCACATAGTCGCGATGTGCAGTGCGGGTTTCAGCCGCAAAGTGCAGCGTGGGTTTTGGTCACACAGTCGCGATGTGCAGCGCGGCAAATGGCCGTGAAGCTACGATGTGCAGTGCATAAAATGCCTGCGAAGCTGCGGTGTGCCGCGCAGAAAAAAGCTGCGAGGTCGCGATGAGCCACGCAACTGTCGAGTGAAAAACAGCGAGGCGAAAGTGTTGGGGCCAAGGTCGCAGCTATAGTAAAAGCTGCGAATTTTGGGAAAAAAGCACGAGTATGAAAGGAAAGTGCTAATTTTGGGACAAGCACTAAGTTTTGGGTAAGAAGGAGACGGTGCGCAGTACGGTGCCAGATGGATGATCTCAGCACAGAGCACGGACCGGAAATTGCGGAGCTCGCGCGCACGTCATCGAAGAATGAAGGTGGCTCAGCTACCATAATAAATAAGGTGATGGAGTAGAAGGCTTAGCTACCCTCATTTAAAGGCTTAGTACAGAAGTTATGGTTGCTCGGATCAAGGAGGAGCAACGGACCAGAGCATTGAAGGCGAAGGACGATCGCCCATACCCACAATCTGCGCCGGAATTCATGGAGCCTGCAGGAAGCGGCGACGTGACTGCAAGCGGCGCCTACAGTACACCTAGCCATGTGCGTGGTTAGGGTTTTTGGGAATCACTGTTGGGAAAGGCCCACAGTTTTGTAAAGGTGTGACCGTCATGGCTACCTATATAGATGAATCACTGTAATGGGTAGAGGGTTCTGCTTCTTCTTCTTCTTCTTGTTCTTCTTCCTCCCCTTTTGAGGAGTTAGAGAGTTAGATGCTAGACTGTTAGAGAGTCAGTCTAAAGGGATAGATCATGTGTTGATTATCCTTCACTGTAAATTCTACCTGGTGCGTAGAACTAGAGAGAGGAAATTGGATAGCCGAGGAGCTAATCCCTGAGTTGCCAGACAGTCTGTGTCGACGTCTGTGCCTTTGTAATCTCCATAGAGAGGAGACAAGCTTGAGAAAAGGGCTCCCAGCTGTGTGCGTGGAGTTTCCTGTAAGTTCTAGGCTGCAGCTGTGTGCGCAGCATATTGTATAACTCTATCATTGTCTGGTTAATCTAAGACTCCTGAGGACGTGGTTTTCCTCGAGGAGATGAGCTTCACTTATATCTTCTTGTTATAATGTTTGTGTGAATGATAACTATTCCGAGTTCATTACTTGTGTATGCAAGACTTCTGTCTTATCTTTGTGACTGTTTGAGCGGGTTGGAAAGGTCCCTTGATAACTATAAGTATCTTAAGTACTAAAGAGGTAGTAACGCTCAGTCGCTGCGGCGAGAGCAGACTGCGTTACTGCGCTAGACGCGAAGGACGAGGAAGTGTTTCGCGCGTGAACCCAAGAGATAGTTGCCTGCTGCGTTGGAAAGGAGAAACTGCGCAGTAGACCTGCCGAGGAAGGGACCCGCGCAGCTGCGCCGAGCGGTCTGCGGGAAGGTCCGACCGCCGATTTCGCAGGAACCATTCAAGGACAAGCTATCTCCGCGTCACCCCGGTTAAGGAAACTTGATTCCTTAACCCCCCCATAGCCACTTCGGGTGAGACCTCGAGCTGCCGCGCAGCTCGTTGCCGAGAGGGCCAGTGCAACAAATGGTTCCGTTGCCGCGCGAATAAGACTTGTTATTTTGGCGACGCGCGAGATAGAACAGTGCAACAAATGGTTCCGTTGCCGCGCGAATGAGACTTGTTATTTTGGCGACGCGCGAGATAGAACAGTGCAACAAATGGTTCCGTTGCCGCGCGAATGAGACTTGTTATTTTGGCGACGCGCGAGATAGAACAGTGCAACAAATGGTTCCGTTGCCGCGCGAATGAGACTTGTTATTTTGGCGACGCGCGAGATAGAACAGTGCAACAAATGGTTCCGTTGCCGCGCGAATGAGACTTGTTCTTTCAGCAACGTATGAGATACTGTTGGAGCCAACAAATGGTTCCGTTGCCTAGTGACCAACAAATGGTTCCAAATGTGTTACTGGAACCCTACAACTAAGGAAATTGGAGACTGGTTTGATTTAAAAGCTAAAGAGTTTGCTGAACAAGAAAATAGAAGCCCTACGCTTCAAACAGAAGATTGGTTACAGAAGTATATTTATGCTGACCTTTACGAAATTTTCTTTGTTACGTTTGCATTGGAGTTACACGCTTGGATAGCCAAGTTAGCAGATTCTAGACCTACGCTGCATCTGGATCGACCCGTCACGTGGACGCCTGAGCTAGCTAGTATTGTGAAGCGGATAGACAATCCTGTGTCCCGCGCAGTAGACTTTTGGTTGAATAGTCTACTGGAAGGTTTTATTACCGAATTTGCAGTCGATACAAGAAAGAGTTTCAGTGAAGCTGAGAGGAGTTTCTTCCAAGTACACAGAGGTAAGTTCTTAAATTCTCTGAACTTATGGATTAAAATGCTTCTGTATGAAAAAGGAAAGCTATGTATTGCTTCTGATGAATAGCATAGTCAAGTAATGTCCGTAGATTCTGATAGTGATCCTGAAGTTATTGGTTGCACTCGTAGTGGAAAACGATATAAAGTAGGCCTTGACCAATATCCTTTTGAGTCTAGCCCAGACAATCGCCAAGTCCCTAGAGCAAGCCATATAGAAAGACAGGGGAGTGCTCATATCCCGTATTACCCCTTTACACCGCAAAAACCAGACGGAGCTCAGTATAATCCTACAGTAACACCTTCGAGTAGCCCACACGCTACTTCTAGTACCTCTGTACCACCTTTGTTTAACCATCCCGGAGGCACTGCTACAGTACCTCCACCTCAAACCCGTGCAAGAAGGATGGGTGATGACATGAAACTACCAACTTTTAGAGGAACGGGGATAGAGGACCCTGAGCAGCACTGGTTCTTATGTGAAGCCATTTGGACAATTAAGCAAATTAATGATGATGCTGTTAAACTGGTTCAGTTAGCAACCACACTAAGAGAAAGAGCCTTGACTTGGTTCATGAAATACTCAGCAGCACAGAATAGGACGCTTGCTGAGGTAAGAAATGCCATGATTAGAGAATTCAAGAAACCTAAGTCAGAATCACAGTGTATAACAGAGCTCAAAGACATCAAACAGTTACCTACAGAATCAGTATGGGACTTTGACCAGAAGTTCAAAGCTTTGATAGATCAAGTAAGCTTCGAGTTTGCACCACAGCAACATAAAGAATGGTTTATTGCTGCACTGCTTCCACACATTAGACTTCCTCTTATGCAACAGAATCTCAATACTCAGGAACAAGCTCTAGAAATGGCTATGAAACTAGAAGCTTCGCCAATTGCAGGAACAAGCAACGATGTTGCGCATCTACAGAACCAATTAGCAAACTTAACCTTGCAAGTGCATGATATTAAGAAAGGCAAGGAGATCAAGGAAGAAATTTGGTGTACAAAATGTAAAGCCCAAGGTCATTCAAAGGACCATTGTCCTGTTTTCATAGACTATATTGCAACTGGAGCACCTAATCCTTTACCACAGGCACAAGGGCCTTGGTGTGAAATCTGCAGAACTAGAGGTCATAGACCACAAGAATGCCACTTACTTCAGAAATATGTACAAACTCCAAAGAATCTATATTGTAATTTCTGTAAATCAGTAGGTCACGATGAGAACAATTGTAGAGCATATGATCTTATGATAGAAAGAAAGCATGATGTTTATAGGGTACAAGCAGAGACACAAGGACCTATAGCAGGTCCACCTTATGACCAATCTCGGGACGCCCGAGCAGCAAATTACAGAGGACGCGGACGCACAACAAATTTGGGCCGTGGAAGAGGACAGATCACTTGCTATAATTGCGGAGAACAAGGTCATTTTGCTAGGGATTGCCAAAATCCTACAACCCTCTGCAGATATTGTAAATCTTCTGACCATATCATCGAAGAATGCCCTCAGTTACAGGCTAAGATGCAAGCAAAGACACCACAGGTCAATCAGAATATCCAGTTGATTGGAGCCGAAAAAAGAGAACCAGACCCTACAGTTAATATAGTGACACGCAGTGGAGCTACAACTGGTGCGCAAGAGATGGGAACGGGAAAGCAAGCGACGCAATGGGTGCGCCGCGCTAACATTAAACCAGCCCCACTTAACCTACAGAAGCAAAAAGAAGCATTTAAGCAAGCTCAAGAGTATTTCTCAGATCCGAGAGCTTCAAGTTCTACCGCGATTCCGCAGAACAATAGTAGATCGCAAGTGCTAAGACAAGACAACCTGGTACAAGAACAGGCCACTACAGCTGGAAGGCCTGATGATGATAATGACGATGAGCATGCACTAGGAAGTGTTCATGCATTCCTGCGACAATGTTTAAAATTGTTGCGCAATGAAAGAGCAACTCTAGAACTCCAACACCTGTTGGATCGGTGCCAACACTCTGCTTCGACGAACACACCACAGCGTGCTGTTCACCAGATTAGGAGTCACATTAGAACTGGAAAAGAGATGAGGCTCACAGCGCAGATTGGAGCATTTGAAATGGACGAAGTCATGTTAGATTTGGGCTCAGAAGCCAATGTTCTCACTATGCAGACATGGGAACAGATGGGAAGCCCTCAGCTTACAAGATCCCCTATCCAGCTAAGACTCGCAAATCAGCAACGAGTCTCTCCATTGGGCAGATTACCCAATGTACCTATTGATATTGAAGGAGTAAGAAGCTCTGCAGATTTTGAAGTAATCAAAATTATGGATGATAGTAGACCATACCCAGCGCTGTTAGGAATAGACTGGGCACTTGATAATTTGGCTGTCATTAACCTGAAGAAAAGACAGATGACCTTTGAGGATGACCAGATCAGGGTCATCGCACCTCTTGATCCTATTCAAGGACCAAGATATATAGAACCTATTCGCGCAGAAGAGGAAGCGCGCCACATGGAAAGCTTGTATCAGATGACCACTAACCACAGTGACTATGTCAACCCCACAGCAGATGGCCATATCAGCTGGCGATGTGATAGCTCGTGCACATCAGATTCAGATGCAGGATTGGAAAATTGGCAGAATCGTCTACATGAGGTTTCTGCAAGACGTTGCGCCATGATGACTAAATCCATTCGATGGATTGGTACAGAATTAGTTGATACCCCAACTTTTGATGGCTTAATTGAAGTAACTAAATTCATACAGGAATATGAACAAAAGCTTCCAGAACCACAGCGCATCCAGGCACTGGATATAGCATTGCGCGCTACACCCGCAAGATGGTGGATTGCGCACAAGGAGAATATTCATACATGGAAAGACTGTCGCAGATTGATACTGCGCAGATTTCAGGACACCACAGCCGAAGCGCTACGCAAATATGAAGGACAGAGTGACCCCAGGTCACACATCGAAGCATGTATCCAGCAATGGTCAGATGTTCCGGAAGATGAATGGGTTCACCAATTCATCCACACATTAGATACAATTCCAAGGAATTGGTATACTGAAATAGAATTGCGCAAAGGCACTCTTACTTGGGCTCTTATGATAGAAAGTTTTCAACTTACATTCAACTTTGAATCAGAGCATCCAAGCATTGATCAGGCTCTGAAGTGTATTAAAAAGAAGGTATTTGAACCAGGTCTAGTAACAGAATATTCCCAACCAGATTGGGCTGTTCAGATGGAGCATGCCCTGGAATGTTATAACTTTACCGCCAAAGATGAGGACGACGATCCTCGCAACCTCAATATCCCAGAATCAGAAGGGACACGCAATATTGAAGGTCCTGAGCTTGATATTCCTGCCATCGCAGAACACGTCAAGCTCAAGAAAGTTAACATTGGCACAGAAGCTGACCCAAAGTTTGCTTCTATAGGAGATTATTGGGATGATGAAACCGTTGCGCATGTTTCAGATTTATTACGTGATTACCAGGATATCTTTCCTACCAAGTTCACAGAAATGAAAGGCATCCTAGGAGACTTAGGAGTGATGCGCATACCTCTGAAACCAGATGCCAAGCCAGTAAAGCAGCGCCCATACAGGTTGAACCCGCGCTACAAAGAAAAAGTCAAAGAAGAAATTGATAAGATGCTTGCAGCAGGTATTATTGAGCCAGTAGAGGAAAGCGATTGGATTAGTCCTATGGTGGTCCAAGAAAAGAAAACAAAAGGTGAAATAAGAATTTGTGTCGACTTGCGCAAACTCAATGATGCATCAGCGCACGACCCATTTCCCACTCCTTTCACAGACGAAGTACTTGATAATGTTGGAGGACAAGAGGCTTACTCTTTCACTGATGGATTTTCGGGATATCATCAGATTAGAATCCATCCGGATGACCGCCACAAGACTACTTTTGCAACTGAATGGGGCTCATTCCAGTACACGGTAATGCCCTTTGGTCTTAAAAACGCACCTGCTATCTTCTCTAGAGTTGTTGTTGCTGTTTTTAAAGAATTTATCCACAAGTTTTTAGAAGTCTATTTTGATGACTGGACTGTATTTGGTTTACTAAAGAACCATATTGCGAATCTGCGTATGATGCTAGAAAAATGTAGACAGCATCAGATTTCCCTTAACTTGAAAAAATGTATATTCTGTGCGCCCTTTGGTATTTTGTTGGGACATATTGTATGCAGACAAGGACTCTTGATGGATCCTGCGAAGGTTGCCATCATTGCTAATTTACCTGCGCCCAACTCAGTTAAGCAATTGCGCACTACATTGGGACATACAGGATACTAAAGAAAATTCATCAAAGGATATGCAAGGATCACAGCGCCTATGGAAAGATTGCTGAAGAAGGATTCGAAGTTCCAATGGACAGAGGAATGCCAACAGAGCTTGGACACACTTAAAGAAAAGATGATCACAGCGCCTATTCTAGTTTTCCCGGATTGGAGAAAACCTTTTCATGTTCATGTTGATGCTTCTTCCATAGCATTAGGAATCGTGCTTACACAGTCGGGAGAAGGAAGTATTGACCACCCAATTGCTTACTCCAGCAGAAAGTTATCTACAGCTGAGAAGAACTACACCACTACAGAAAGGGAAGGACTAGCTATGGTGTATGCCCTACAGAAATTCAGACACTACCTGTTAGGAGCTCACTTTAAAATGTATACTGATCATTCTGCTTTGAAATATTTGGTCAATAAACCAGTTTTAGGAGGAAGAATTTGCAGATGGCTACTGCTCTTTCAAGAGTATGATTTTGAGGTTATTGTAAAGCCAGGCAGATTGAATGCAGGGCCTGACCATCTATCCAGAATAGAGTCAGGAGAGGAACCTACGAGTCTGGAGGACAATCTGCCTGACGCACAGTTGTTTTATATCCAAGCAGCAGACGAATATTATTCTGATATTCTTAACTTTCTCACTACCGGACAAGCGCCGGCTGAGTTTACAATCCAGCAGAAGAAGCAACTTGTTGTTCGAGCCGCAGACTTCACTTTGATAGCAGGCCAGCTTTATAAGTTGGGCCCAGACGAAATTTTGCGCAGATGTATCTTACCACATGAAAAGAACTTTATCATCGCAGAAGCGCATTCAGGTACCGCAGGAGGCCATTTTGCAGGAAAGCCGACTGCGCAGAAAATATTAGCCGCAGGACTTTGGTGGCCGACATTGCACAAGGATACTAAGGAATTCTGTAAATGTTGCGATGTGTGCCAGCGCACAGGGAAACCCTCAAGGAGAGATGAAATGCCGCTAAGACCCCAGGTCACACTGCGTGCTTTTGATAAATGGGCCATTGACTTTGTAGGACCTATTAACCCACCAGGAAAAAGAACTGGCGCAAGATATATCATTACAGCTACTGAGTACCTCACCCGATGGGCTGAGGCGAAGCCAGTTAAGAACTGCGACGCTGCTACTGCTGCGCAGTTCATTTTCGAGAACATTATCACTAGGTTTGGATGCCCAGTGATCCTCATGAGTGATCAAGGTACACATTTCCTCAATGAGACTATAGAGGCCCTTACTGAAGAATTTCAAATTAATCACCATAAGAGTACACCCTACCATCCTCAAGCTAATGGTACGGTGGAAGCATTCAATAAGATCCTTGAGAATGCCCTGACGAAGATCTGTAATCAACAAAGAGATGATTGGGACCTTAGAGTCACAGCTGTATTATGGGCTTACAGAACCACTTGCAAGAAATTAACAGGTCACACACCTTTCAGCTTGGTGTATGGACAAGAAGCAGTTATGCCCATGGAATACATTGTTCCCAGTCTCCGAATTGCGCAAATTACAGAAATGGCAGATCCTGACACTATGAATGAAAGACTTTCGCAACTGCTTTCTTTAGAAGAAGACAGACTTATGGCCGGATTTCATCAACAGGTACAGAAGGCAAGACAGAAAGCTTGGCATGACAGGCACATTAAGCATAAGCACTTTGAAGAAGGAGACCTGGTACTCCTTTATGATAGTAAATTCATCAAGTTTCCAGGCAAGTTTCGTGTGCATTGGTTAGGTCCTTTTCAGGTAATAAAAATAACAGACGGAGGCGCAGTTCAGCTTGCGAAGCTGAATGGAGAACTACTACCTACAATGATAAACGGGAGTCGGCTTAAGCTTTATTGCGACGGCCACTCCGCCCTGTTGACATAATATATTACTCAGGAATGCAGATGCCCAGTGTAGTTGAAAGAGACATCGCATTTAGTCTACACGGAAGCTGCGACACACCCTCAGTTTCCAGCTTCCTGCGCAGTTCCTTGAAATATCCGCGCATCCTGAATAAAAATTGCTTGAAGAGAGCTTATCGGTGTGCTCTGGCGAAGTTTTGTTTTTGAACCGTTGAACTATCGCTCTTGCGGAGTTCCCTCTGATAATTTGCCGCTGAAAAGAGTTTTGTTGTGGACCCATAGAGGCACAGTTTCCTAAGTTGAAATGACCCGCCGGAAATTTTGAATTCAAGCAGTTATGTAGCCGCGTTTGAATAAATGAAGGATAAGGCCGCTATTTAAGTCCAGCCGTTCCGACGGATTCGGCTTAATCTCCGAAAGATTTGCATTTAATTCAGGCGCCGAAAGCATTAGCTTCTCCCGGAAGGCTGTCAGAACCCGTCAATCACACTAAATGCACCGCTACGGCAAGGAGGATAGCGTGTTGTCAACTCATCTGTAGCCGCCTACAGCTACGCTACCCCACTTGGTCGCATCTACTAACCCCGCTGGCTACAAATACCCCACACTTGTATCAATTTCGGGTTACTGTCTCGAGTTGCATAAGTTCTGTTTGAAGATCTGCATTATTGTTTTCAGTGCCGAGTGTGCAGACTATTTTCCCTTGTTTTCAGAGTCTATACCCTACGCAGTTCCGCTATTTGCTGTCCAGAGTGTTGTTATTTACATTGGTTCACAACGGAGAATTTATCGACTGAAGAAGTTGTTCGTCAATTTCTACGCCGAGGCTTAGATTTCGGCATGGCCACTCCGGTGACGCATTCGACCTACGTACACCCTGGTGCTACTGATCCCAGAACATCTCCAGGCACAAGAGCATCTCAGCAGCAGCCGGAGGAACCTGTTCCAGAACCGCTCGCGTCTATGGTGAACTACCTTCCGCCGCGTCCAGACGATGCGCCGGATGTCCAGATTCCGAAGAATGCAAAGTATCCAATTCCGCTACCCGCCACTACCGGCTAGTGTGCGGGTAGAAGGCCAACTATTGGGAAACATTCCACTGGTTAAATTCTCTGATTTTAACCTTGGAGACTATAAGACATATCCTCAGTTTCAGTTGGACCGATATTTGGATATCGTCCATAATCCCACCAGAAATGTTGATGAGTTTATCCCGAAGGGATTTGCAGCAAATCTTGAGCGCCCTGGACTCTTGAATCTGTTGAAGCTACCGCACTTTGGGCGTAGCAACGAAGTGAACGCAGTCGTTAAAACACTGCTATCCTGCGTTCATGGAGGTTACCTTTGGCTCGGGAGGCCAATTGATCTAAATGTTGATTTGATACACCGTATCACCGGCCTATCTAAGGTTGGTAAGGATCCCAATATCCATTTTGCGGGAAAAGAGAAGGACCGAAAATTAGCCGCAAAGCTGGTCCAGAAATATAACTTGACAAGAGGAGGTCGGGCTTATGACCTCACCACAGTTGAAGATGAGGCACTTCGCTTCACAGGAAGTCTGCTTGCAGGTAGACTTCTCACCAAGTGCCGACCAAAAGAAGTTACTGGAGCTGTCGTAGAGCTCGCTATCGCAGCTGCGGAGGGAGAACAGTACAACTGGTCTCTCTTCCTGCTGAATTCTTTTTCGGCTGATTGCCTGAATGTGCAGGACAATGCAGGCCAATCATTCCATTTTTCATGGCTTTTAATTCTATGTGCTCTCGTCGGGTGGAAGGAGCCCCCGAATACTCAGTTCCGTCCACGCCGCGCAGGAGAGGTTGCCGGCATGCGCTACATCAACCTCTGGGATTCCCCTAATCCCGCGAAGCGCAAGATGAATCGCGCTGTTTTTTGTGAGTATTACTATCTCCTCCGCGATACCATACAAGATATGCCAAGGCTGAGCGCGGAGACAGCCACATTGTATGAAGGGAAGTTGGCTTTTACTGCCGACATCCATCAACTCTACCTTCGGCCTTGCGACATTCCAGGTGATTGGGCGCTAGGTCTTTACAGGATGACCACAGAAGATGTCGAAGAAACCATTAAGTCTTGGTCAGACGAATGGAGAGCAGCAGCTGACATCGCACCTGCGATGCCACACGCCGCTGCGCAAGAAAAAGATAAGGGCAAGGAAGCCCCTGAGCAAAGAAGCGATGAAGGCTCAACAGAACCAGCCACAAAGAAGCAGAAAGTGTCGCATCCCACTGAGGCCATTCCCTCGGAGGTCGACAAATACTTGAAGGAGCAATTTCGTGAGATGAGGAACATGCACGCTCACATCCGAGGTGCTCTAGACTTACAATTTGTAGAACTCAAAGGTCTCGCAGGAAGGATTGCGCAGACCCATGCGCCAGCATCCACTTCGCAGGCGCCACAAGAAATCCCAACTGCCGAGCGAGTTGAAGAACTCACAGAAAGGCACACTGTCGTGCATATTCCGCCTACCAGCATGACACTTCCAGATCCCCTAGCTGAACTGCAGGTAAGCACATTTGGACCTGTGGAAATTAATTTGTCTATGATTCCTATAGAAACTCTACAGCTAGTACAGGAGAAAGTTTCTCTTGAATTGAGAGCTAGAGAGCTCTCTACTTTCCAGGCAAACCAACGACTGCAATCGCAGGAGATAGAGCTGAAGGAAAGTCATAAAAACATCTCTGCGAAGCTTGCACTCTATGAGGCGCAAGACACCGGCATCAGAAACGCAATAGAAGAGATTGCTCAGGAACTGCCGGCTTGCGAGATTCAACCAGACCTCCCTCTGGTTGCAAAAGTGCAAATTATTGGCGAAAGGGCGAAAACCCTGGAGCAAGAAATAGCTGCTATGGCAGAAGGCCATAAAACCCAGATCGCTGAGCTAGAAGCTCGCGTTGCTGCGCATCTTACAGATGATGCGCAGGTACAGTTTGAAGCATTGAGCAGAGCTTCCACACGAATGAAAGGTCGAGTACAGGAAGCCAAGAACCTGATGAACCAGGCTATGGAAGCTTGGACAGAGCTTGTGAACCTCCCTTTTAAAGTAGGACTATCACAACAGGTGCAAGCTGCAGAACAGTCCCTCACTGTTCTGAATGAAGAAGCCAAGTCCTTAACAGGCTTGCCAAAGATGAAGAAAATGGGCGAAGTGCGCAAAATGCAGCAGCAACTGCACAAGCTCAGAACTGAAGATGAGAAGCTCACCAACAGCATTCAGCCATTCATGGATGAGTATGCTGAAATTGTTGGCCAGATTGAGACAAAAATCAAAGAAATTGCCGAGTCTCAAGAGATCATTGATACACTCACTAAAGAAGAAACGACCGCAGAAACAGTACAAACAGCCGATCAGTGTATTGAGGAATTGGACTCCGCTATTGTGAAATGGCAGAAAACATTCGCGGAGACTCAAGCAAACGCAGATGCGCAAATTCAAAGACCACGCGCTAGTGCGAGTGGCTCGAGGGCGAGCCACAAGTGAGTGTTGGGGGCCTGTTGGGGCCAAGGTCGCAGCTATAGTAAAAGCTGCGAATTTTGGGAAAAAAGCACGAGTATGAAAGGAAAGTGCTAATTTTGGGACAAGCACTAAGTTTTGGGTAAGAAGGAGACGGTGCGCAGTACGGTGCCAGATGGATGATCTCAGCACAGAGCACGGACCGGAAATTGCGGAGCTCGCGCGCACGTCATCGAAGAATGAAGGTGGCTCAGCTACCATAATAAATAAGGTGATGGAGTAGAAGGCTTAGCTACCCTCATTTAAAGGCTTAGTACAGAAGTTATGGTTGCTCGGATCAAGGAGGAGCAACGGACCAGAGCATTGAAGGCGAAGGACGATCGCCCATACCCACAATCTGCGCCGGAATTCATGGAGCCTGCAGGAAGCGGCGACGTGACTGCAAGCGGCGCCTACAGTACACCTAGCCATGTGCGTGGTTAGGGTTTTTGGGAATCACTGTTGGGAAAGGCCCACAGTTTTGTAAAGGTGTGACCGTCATGGCTACCTATATAGATGAATCACTGTAATGGGTAGAGGGTTCTGCTTCTTCTTCTTCTTCTTGTTCTTCTTCCTCCCCTTTTGAGGAGTTAGAGAGTTAGATGCTAGACTGTTAGAGAGTCAGTCTAAAGGGATAGATCATGTGTTGATTATCCTTCACTGTAAATTCTACCTGGTGCGTAGAACTAGAGAGAGGAAATTGGATAGCCGAGGAGCTAATCCCTGAGTTGCCAGACAGTCTGTGTCGACGTCTGTGCCTTTGTAATCTCCATAGAGAGGAGACAAGCTTGAGAAAAGGGCTCCCAGCTGTGTGCGTGGAGTTTCCTGTAAGTTCTAGGCTGCAGCTGTGTGCGCAGCATATTGTATAACTCTATCATTGTCTGGTTAATCTAAGACTCCTGAGGACGTGGTTTTCCTCGAGGAGATGAGCTTCACTTATATCTTCTTGTTATAATGTTTGTGTGAATGATAACTATTCCGAGTTCATTACTTGTGTATGCAAGACTTCTGTCTTATCTTTGTGACTGTTTGAGCGGGTTGGAAAGGTCCCTTGATAACTATAAGTATCTTAAGTACTAAAGAGGTAGTAACGCTCAGTCGCTGCGGCGAGAGCAGACTGCGTTACTGCGCTAGACGCGAAGGACGAGGAAGTGTTTCGCGCGTGAACCCAAGAGATAGTTGCCTGCTGCGTTGGAAAGGAGAAACTGCGCAGTAGACCTGCCGAGGAAGGGACCCGCGCAGCTGCGCCGAGCGGTCTGCGGGAAGGTCCGACCGCCGATTTCGCAGGAACCATTCAAGGACAAGCTATCTCCGCGTCACCCCGGTTAAGGAAACTTGATTCCTTAACCCCCCATAGCCACTTCGGGTGAGACCTCGAGCTGCCGCGCAGCTCGTTGCCGAGAGGGCCAGTGCGCCAAGGGGTTTTGTTGCTGCGCTTCATTAAAACCCGGGTCTGCCCAAGAAAGCAGCCAACAGAAAGCCGAAAAACGAACCCGAAAATGGAAATTTCAGGCTGTTAATGGCAATAAAAGGGCCAAGATCTAGAACAGTAATGGATCTGCTGTCTAGGATGGCAGATCTATGAATAAAAATGATTAAAACTAAGAAAAACTAAGATCTAAAGCAAAAAACTGAGATCTAAGAATTCGAAGCCAGCGAAGTCGCCAAAAACTGTTGGCTTGGTTTTGCAACCAAGCTTTGTGCAATGGGCACCTATCAACAAGTGATAGCAGTTTCAAATATTGAAAGCAAAAAACAATTAATAAATCTGAATCTAACATGTGCATATAACAAATAAAGTTTTCTAAAAATGATTCAAGAACAAGAAATAAAAGAATGAGTATTTTGTATTAAGATACTTCAAATGGTGAGGATTTGTGTTGAGCAACTCCCAAGGTGAGTAGCTCCAAGCTTCAAAGGTCTCTTCTCCAAGATGCTGAAAATGGCCAAAGGTCTCATGAGAGATTTTGATAGTGTGAGGATAGGATGATGGATGGATGGAAAGTGAGGAGCCCCTACCACCTTTTTATAGTTTTTGGTGGTGGGGAATACCATTATAGTTTTGAGGAAACCAATGGTATTGACCAACATGGTTTAGGTACTTTTTCCCTCCTTTTTCCTTTTTTGAATATTTTGAATATTTTTATTCCCTTTTTAATATTTTTGGGAATTCTGGATCCTTTTTGAGGGTTTTTTATGTTTTTTGAGGAAAAATATTCATTTTGAGGGGAAAAAGGGGTGTATTATGGTCTTTCGGAGACCTTTTGATGGCTTTAGAGGCTCAAACGGTGGAAAAGTGGACAAATGGGTCATATGAATAAGGAAATGAGCTAGTGAGCACTTTTTGGGTGTTAACAGTTGGTACCATTGTGAAATTAATATATGAAATTATAATTAATGTATATTGGTGAAATTATAATATTGAAATTAATGTATATTATAATAAAATTAATATGATATTATAATTTGTTAAACATCAAACAAAACACAACTATCTCCGTCGATACCTGTCTCCGTCGAGCTTGGGCCAAAATGCTCTGTTGCTCTGATTTCAGTGTGCTCTTCCTTCACTGTGCTTCACCTTCACTGTGATCCTCCTTCACTGTGCAACTTTCACTATGCTCTGGCCGTGTCTGCATATCCCCACAGACCCTCAATGGCAACAGTAAGTTGAAACCCTCCTCTATTGAGTCAAAACTCTGCATTTTGGGGTGCGAATTAGGTGGTTTTGATTTCATTTGCTAATTAGGTGGTTTTGATTTTATTTCAAATGTCTTCACTTGGGACATTAATTTAGTATTTTAGGTGGATTCTCATTCACTAGATTTGCAGTAATGGAACTCAAATTTGTCTAAAAAACAATGCTGGAGATAGAGCTAGTATTGGTAGACCCTAAATTGTTGCTTGTGTTTATTGTTGAGATAGGGTTTTTCCCTCAATCCCTATGAAATCCCATATGGTATTGCTAGAAGGAGATTTGCAATTTATTTGCAGAGTTAGGGGTTGTCCCTTGTTTTAATTTATAAGTATTTTGTTGTAAGTATTTTTCAAGGTAGGGTTTTTGTTGAGGTAGGGTTTTTCTTGTGTTATGAAGGAGGTGGCATAACAATTTTGCACCTGGTCTCGGTTGCTTAGTGTGTGGTATCGTCTACTTCCAACTATAGATATTGGGAGTGCTTTGGTAGGATTTTTTCTCTGTTATGTGGTAACAAACTATAACAGTATCCACCTAACGAATGAGGCAGAGCCATGTACATGGTGCTCCTACCACTTGCCCCAAAGGTTAACCCCTCAAGGTTTAGCTGAAAATACTGAATTAATTCCTCCACCTCTCCAAAACATCAGTTATGGTGCATGAGTTGGGAGAGACTCGCTAGTTGTACTGGTCTTGCATATACAACATCCTAAAAATTTGTCACTTTTTTCATGCCAAAATATTATTTACCTGTCGTTTGAAAAATTTGTGACAAAATATAAAAAATGATATAAATAAAAAATACAAATTGTCTTACCCATGAAGCCCCACTGCTCATTGGGAGGGAGTGGAAGATTAACATCATGGTTGTATTCCATACCAACACAGGGGAAATCCTCTATCATCGACAACTAACACTACCACCAATCAAATAACACATCATCAAATGGATGTGTCATGTTCCATCCTCCTAAGTGGTACATCATGTCTTCTCCTTGGAGCATGCTAGGCTGCATAGGTCTAGGAGGGTCGAGACTTGTGCAAGAACACATCGCAGAAGCCTCTCAAGGAAGAATGATACTAATATGCTTTGATACTTGAAGTTTTTTTGTTTCCCTATTTTGCACTCTGTAAGTTGGGTCTTCATGTTCGGTGAGACAAGTTATTCGGGTAAGCTGGGTAGGACCGGTAAGTAAGGGTCCTGTTTTATGATCTTGCCTTCTTCTTGAGAGTCACAAGTTCCGGAAATCCATTCTTCCTTGATTAACTTGGATTGGTCTTCTATGTAAGTAAGCCTTCTCTTTGAAGAATATTGGATTTCACTTCAATAATTCCATGTTCAAAGCTAGAACATAAAGTCTTTAATACAAAGAATTATCTTCATGTAAGCGCATATCCTCATTCTTTCAAGTGAGCATCCTTTGAGTATCTTTTAGAAAGATATGGTCTATTCACTTATATTTCCTCTATTATATTGCCTTGGAAGAACTGGGTCTTCAGTTATATTCAGGTGAGGACATCTCTAGGTGCTAGAAGCACTACTAGCTCCTGGGTATGGATATTAAACTACAGGTTTTATTGGCCTCCTATTAACTCTCACCCACAACCTAGTGGATCTATAAATTCTGGAGCTCACCTTAGTAAACTAGTACTACAACTAAATTTAGAAGTGCTAGATATGCATCTCGATAAGTGCACCAATAAAATATCATGGGTCTCAATCACTCCATAATATAAAACAACTAGGCTTGGGATGCCTAATTTAAAACAGATGAGCCTACCACTCATGCAATAGTCAATATGAGTACCTTCAAAGGTAAATTATCTATGTTGGTGATCAAAATATGGATCTCGATCTTTATAGTACCTATGGAGTAGCAAGTGTCCACATACCCTTGTACTCTGAGCACCAGTCCACCCTTTCCACCTCCTTTTAGTTTAATTGAAAATCCTCACCGAGATAGTCTGGTGATGAAGTATAGATAATCTAATGTGAACTCTAAAACCTCCCCATCTATAACGAAATCATTTTAGTTAGGATCCCAATAAACCACCAACAATTGCAGCAATTTCTTTTGGGATCTCATGTTGGGAATTTGGTATAATTTGAGCAACCTGTAATTGTGAAGGGCATCCAACGTGTATTCATATTCAACTGCAACACTATCCTCATCCAACTATTGATATTTGTATTGGATAACTGTTTATGTTACTGGTTATGGATATTTGTATTGGATAACTGTTTATGTAACTGGTTATGTTACTAGTATTATATAATCAGTAATTTCAGCGTATGGTGAATGATATGTTGGATATTTGGACAAATTCTGAATTCATGGTATATTCCATATGGCTTTGTGATTCATTACGGGTTATTGAGGGAAAAACCCTATCTCTGATATGTCAACAATTATTGTAGGTTGATTGCCTTAGACCAAAGTCTCCCCACTAGTCTATATGTAATCATAATCCCCAACATCAACCAGCTGAACATCTATGAAAGCACTTTTCTCAACATCAACATCTACAGATGCTAATTCTTCATTTCTAATAGTAGGTTCAACACCCATAGTAAGACTGTAAGATACCATAGCCCCAGTTTCAGAAGGAAACTTATTATTAGCATGCAATTCCAACTTAGATGATGGAAATTCATGAAATTCATCATGTGTACATTATGTCCACAAAAGAAAACTCTTGTCATTCTTAGCATCTACAACACTCTTGTCTCCATCAACATATACAAATTCTCTCTTGTTACTTCTACTAGTATTTTCAGCACTTGGAAGGAGACTATAAACTGAAGTGGGTCCAGTATCAGCCAGCAAGCCATTATTAGATGAAAACTCTAAATTAGAAGATGGAACTTTGTGAACTTCAAGTGCAAGATCACTCATGTCACCATCAATATAAAGAGATGCTCTCTTGTCACTATCAATGTCTATGGACACACTCTTTTCACTTCTAGTAGTTAAGGCACCCAAAGTCAGATTGTAAGCAGAAGTAGGTCCAGTACCAGTAGGAAATTAATTGGTAGAATGCAATTTCAACCCATAATATGTAACTTCATGATCTTCAAACATTCTGTATTTTGAATTTCCCTACATTACAAAGTATACAACCAGTAGACAGATACTTGTGTGAAGGGAGGAAAAGGTCATCAGGTTATCTCCATCATGGACAAAGCTGAGGATGGAAACATTAATTTCAAATCCGTTTTCAAAGACCTATTAGGATAAACATAATATGGAGAAACAATGAGTTAGGAAAAACATTTGCACCAAAGTACCACAATGGTTACTAATAAGCAAGGTTACAAGAATCGTGGGCGCGGTCAGAATCAGTTGAAGAATCCAGTGCGGATTCGACACTCATCTTGAAAACAGGAATCGGGGAATCGGAACCCTAACCCTAATATTTTTTATAAATATATATTTATAATTATATTTTAAATTTTTTAATTTATAATGAAAATAATAAAATATAAAAGATAAAAAATCTCAAAATAAAATGATTCATAGAATCATGTAACATCATGGACTCTAAAATGCCAAATACTAAATACATCAATGCATCATAGTTTTACATCTAACAACAATCATGAATCATGATTCATCATACATCTAGCAAGCATCTATATGGAATTAATAAAAATAAACTATAATTGTCAGAAAAAAATTGTATGTTCGTCAGCAAAAGGAATATGAAATCCTTATCTATCTTTTAGCATCTATTTCTTCCTTGATTTCCTGCTTGAGATTTGAATATAAATAGCATATGTTTTTTATAGAATGTTTGCAATAGAAATTATGTACTGTAGGGTTTAGAATGCACCAAGCACGAGAATTACCATATATTCTAACCAACTTAATAATTAATGGAAACCAACTTTCAATTGCCCCAGTGCTGAGATAAATTTCAGCATATGGACATAATTACTTCCTCCACGATTCCCTGCTTGAAATTTTAATATCAAAAGCATCTCTATTTGCAGTTGCATTTATGTATTGTAGGGTTCGAATGCGCATGCATGATAACTACCATACATTCTAACTAACTTAATAAATAATGGAAACCAGCGTTTGGTTGCACAAATACAAAGAGAAATTTAAGCATCCAGATATGTCTATTGAGATTGCAATCGCAGAGGTTCCCTCTATTTACTGTTACTCCCATGATCAAGAGATATAGAGAATCATAGACATAATATAATTCTTATATGACCTATTTTAGAGAGATTTTAAGAAAGCTTTGTAATACAGGTGGTACGTAGATTTGTATTATACATATCCCTAGTTCAACTGCCTAATTGATGGGCCAGTTAGATTTTATCATCTCACAAAAATGTGTGCAATAGCATGTAAAAGTAGCTTGGTTAAGAATGTGAAGTGGGGTAAATAAGCTTTCTCCTACGGGATTTATTTTCTTTGAATTTTGTGTTTTTTGCCTCTGAATTTTTGTTTTTTTAATAAAAGGTGGATCTGGTTCCAGTTGAAGGAAACTGATTCCTGACTTTTAGGAATCGGTTCCTTCAACTGGAACACAATTCCTGTTTTCAAAACACGATTCCTAAGAAAAAAACAGATTCCCTCCCATGACGAATCGTTTCCGATTTTTGGAATCAAATCCAAATCGGATTTTTTTATTTTCCCTGGATTCCAATACAGTTTCGCGATTCCCCGGTTCCAATGAGATTCCGATACGGAATCTTAGTACGGGGATGATTCCGGTAACTCTGCTAATAAGAGGATATTTGACACAGGAGAATGCTGTTAATTTTTAACAAGCAAACTTGAAACAAGTGAGCCTGGTGCAAGCGATCTCGAGGCAAGCAAGAGTAGAAGGTCAAAGCGGAATCCAGTGGGCCCATAACCCACAAGTAAACATGAAAATCTCTGCTTGGACCGTTGGAAAACATTAGATCTATACTATTGATGATAATATGATGTGGTTGGATTATATGCAAGACTGGAAACCTAGGAGGGAGTTGAGACATACTGAAGTGTTAGATGCTAACTTACAGGGATCTAATGCTTTTATTAGACTAGTGCCAGAACTCAGAAGAATGCCTATGGGATCCAGTATTGTACCAGAGATGATTTACAACAACTCACTGAGAAAAGCAGCCGATGCAAGCAATTGGTTAACAAACCTCTACCATGATCTTACCTTAATCTCCACAGAGGTCTCTACGCCTCACCCCGGGCTACAACTAGATCAACAATGCTACTATATTAACCGGATACGTTCTTTGCAACCATGGACACATCAAGATGCTAGTCTCTAGTTTCCAAGTACCACACACACTTATGAAAAATATACAAATTTATGGTGGAAATTCTTGAGAAAAGAAAATATAGATAGAACATATTATACCATGCTAAAGTTTGGACTTCAAATTCCACAAATCTATGAGGATCTTGCATTCTACGTCCCTGATTGGATGAGAGACTGGTGGCAATCATTCGGCATCAACCTGATAGCATTAGAACCAACTGTTATTTATAATCTAAAATGGGAAGTTGGAGAATCTCTCGAATAGGTCAAAGATATTTTGCAGAAAGAGATTACTGAGGATCAAATCCTTGCGTACTACGTTAAATACAAAGAACAATGGCTTCTCAAAACCCACATAGACGTCCACATGCATCATAATAGACGTGTGGTTTGGAGGTCTATTTATTAAAAGGCATGGCACACTGAATCCAACGTCTTTCGAGAAATATATGGTCCCCCATACTCCGATGAATTGTAAATATCTCAAAAGTATTTGGCTATGAGTGGGGCCTATCCATTCAGATTGTCATAAAGATTGAAAAGAAAGTCATAAAAACTTTTAGATGTTTTCCATAATGGTTAGTTACTTTTATGTTGTCATCAATGACAATCCTATTCATCATGAGACTATGAACATGGGCTTAATTTCTTCTTTGTATGCATGGTGTTTTCGATTTTTCAAAATCGTCTTATTGCACATTACATTTACAGCTATCATTGTAGTCATGGTTTGGTTGTTTCCAACACTTATATCTCTTGTTGATTTCACTTAAGTTAAGGCTTAAATTGTGAAGAATTTGAATGTTTGCATCAAGCACATGTGGTGTATAAGGGTCGTTTGAGGGTCTTACATAACATTCCCCACACATTTAATTGCAACAAACACATTGGTCCCGAATGTTGTTATTTAATTATTTATCCTAATGGTATTTGTGACCTCTATGATTTTGACTATCAGGTTTTGAGGTGGCATCCTTTGGTTGTTTGCTTGCCTAGGAGATTAGAGCGCTCCCTTTATTTGGCATATTTTGTAATTATTTGGAGGCATAGAAACCTTAATAACAGTATATTAAAGAGATCATTGATACCATTAGGATAAATATTTAAGTAACAACATTCAGGAGTGTGTTGGAGAAAACTCACTCTGGCTTGGGGTAGACCACAACAGATAGCTGACTACAAGAAATTACTCAATTCTCAATATTATGCTATATAAATGACAATGCTAAGATAATGAAGAATATAACCAACCTCAATCCAAACATTTGATGTAGATCCCCGTTGGAGCTTTTCAATCCGTGCACTTGAATCTGCAAATTAGTCTTGACAGCCAATATACAACAAGTACACATAATATATAAATGGCATTAACATCATCAATAGCAATGGCCTATGATATAACAAGTAAATGCAACCCAATGTAAGATAAACAACATTTACCACATTAATGGACGAGAATATGAGTATTTCTATTAATAAACAAGAAGAAGTACAATGTGATATGACCTCTTGCCGGCAACCAATCTAAACCAAGATTTGGATCAATCCACTTGTGCCTCCACCACTTCAATCCTCCATGAATGGCAAACTCAAACTATGATAGGAGTTTGGAAGGTGAACATAAGGGGTTCACAACTACAAGGATCAATGAGTGTAGACTCAAGATAGGGCAAAAATACACTAGAGTTCTCTTTCTCTTCTTTCTCCTCCCATCCATAAGCCATATATGCTCAATATATAGTCCTCTCAAAGGTAAGTGAAATGACACATCGAGACATTTCTTGGGCAGATGGAGAGTCAAAGGTCACCCAATGACCTCTTTTTGGGAGTAAAAAGTAATAAACTAATGATTTTTACCATTTTAGATGCTACCTGCGGGCTATAGTGATGCAATTTGCAGGTATGCCTACTGTAATGATGCAGCAAGCATACAAGGGAAAAATAGGGGAAAATAGTGTCTGAAGGATATACAATGGTTCTGAGTCAGTGGAATGGATCCTCTAGGCCAAAGAGTGTTGATTCTCACAAGGTGGAAGATTTATTTGTAATAGATGCCCCCTAATGTGTGAGGTTAGAGACTGATGCTACGATGGCCGAAATACATTATAAAACTCAGAAGTGGAGTGATGGAGACAAAAGTGGAAGGAGTAGCTCACTCATCATAATACAATAGTATCCCTGAATACATGTCGGTATAGTACAACAATCTAGTACAATGGCCATGAATAGGAAGTACATAATCAATGCATGTCATAAGTGATCATAGCCATGATCCCTATACAGTAAGATGTGGTCTCTTGTTGAAAAGGAAACAACTAGTGCAGGTTGGAGGTACAAATTGATGATATCTGAGAGATGATATCTCATATGTAAAGTCAAAGTCATAAGTAGCATACTGACTGCCACTATCGCCTGGGGTCTTCTACACAAGTCTTCGACAGTGCAAGTCCCATCAAGTGAATAAAAGAGTTGAAGTCGAACCTGATGTGACATCATCTAATTACCGTTCGATAATGTATATCGTTAACAGACGCGAGATAACCCACCAATAATGAAAATGGGCATCAAGGCATAAAGTACAATCATCAAAGTGTGAATAGATGTGTTGAAGTTGAACACTAGGATGAATCCATCGATCAGGGGACATTGATGTATTCCCAAGACTATCGATGGCGAGAGAAACTGCCAGTAATGATTGCAAGCCTCAAGGTACTCAACCGAACTCTAAGCCTCAAGTCCCGGAATAATTGGGTTGAGGTCGACAGAATGAGACTCGCTAGAAGGAGGGCATTGAGGCATCCCCCATCAACCAACACGAGGTACCAGCTACGCTGAAATATTTGGAAGAACTCAGGTGAAACAGACTGACTCAATAAGGATGGCCGACATGCAATAGTCAAGAGATCTAAGGAGTGGCTGACTTTGGGTTCAGGACTTCCTTTGAACAAGAGCATGAGCAGATGGATAGACTCAGGTAGCATAGACTTGACATAAACTATGCAATGCAGGAGGCATTGCAAAGGGCTCCATAATGACTAGAAGCTTAACCAATCGATGGAGTAAACTGAGAAACAAGTACAACTCCTAAGGTCCAACTATAGTCCCGACTCATAATGTATGGAGTGGAATGAATGCTCTGTTCAAAGGCGACACAACAGCTGCCAACAAGAAGTAGTAACCATAATCTCATCTGGCTTTTTGGAATATTTGATTTATTTGGTCTTTTTCATATTTGGGGAAAGCTTGAAAAAGAATAAAATTTCTTATAGTACAACAAGTGAGGGAACGAGTGTCAAATAGTGAGCAGACTAGTCCCAAGCAGTGGAACATACCTATGATCAATGCAAGGAAGCGCATGCAGGATGTGGACACTCAGGGGTGTGTTCCCTTAGGGTCAAAAGGTCATCAAATTGTGAAGGAAAAATGGAAGCTCTCCAAGGCTCGACAGGGAAAAGTGCTCAGGCACCAGGCTAACAACTAAGTAAGCAGGAGCCGGCACAAGGATCAAGCGGCAAGGAGGGTGATGCAATGCAATCACAACATGATATGACTAAGGGGAGTTCTTAAGGGAGATGGCAAGCATAAGACAAAGTAGAGTATGAGTCTTTATTGCAACGTCATGGCGTAACTACAAAGGACTCCCAATCCTAAGGACAAACAATGGCATGGGAACCAGAATGCACAAAGGGGTTCTAACTAGGGTACCCATGTTCGAAAAATCCCTACTTCCACATAACGACACTTCTATAGCAGTGTGAAAGCTTCATGTCAGTTAAGAAGCGAGGTCGCATCTAGGGTTTATGAAAGTGGTCAAAAGATCAAATGCATAATGCATGTGAAAATGACATCTAACCTATATGCCAGGTGTGAAACGTACCTGCCGTAGGTGTGAAATACTTGGAAACAACTTCCACCGAAGAGATCTGGTAAAAAAATACTACTCCAAGACATTATATTAGTCCAAAACGGCGAAAAAGGACGAAAACTATAGACAAGTGGGTTTCAAAAATTATAAATAGTAACTAAAATTTACAACTTACAATTCACCCATTTGGAGTTTTGTGGTTAGTTTTCACCTCAAAGTTTAGTTGCCGATTCAGGGAGCTACAAGCGTCCGTTCATCGAACCATCCGGAGTAGGTTGGTAGTCTCATCCATACCTTTAATTTCATTGCATTTATTTTAGTTTTCAGCGGTGGGATTTTTAGTTTGGCCAAGCCCTAAATGGCTTCAGCGCTACCCACGGGCTATTACTATGTGGGTCGCAGGTAGGGCACCATACTCGCAATCAATGCACAGGTTGACAATGGGTACCTGCAACTGTATGCAAATTTTCCTGTGGGTACGGCAGTGAAGTTGATTTTGCAAAAGAATTTGACCAAAATCTTTGTTTTTTCTCACTCCAGGATGGTTCTAGAGTGGAGGGAGAGGGAGCATGACCAAGTAGATGAGGCCGTGCGCAACGATGTGCAAGCACAACAAGCATTGCAAGCATGTGGGTTGTACAAATACTGGAGTATAAGGGGTTTGAGGGCCCAAAACATATTACTTCACCGCTTGATAGATTATTGGGATGTTGATGCACAGAACTTCAATCTCAATGGGAAAATCCTCACACTGGAAGTGGAAGACATCTACTTCATTACTGGTTTGTCCCGTTGAGGTGAGGTGGCCAGTCTTCGGTCTCGTACTATGGGTGGTGGGATCACTGTCCTTGATTACATAGCCCAGTATTGTCCCGCAGATACACGAGCGGTGGGGAGTCAGGTGCCCATCAATGCCATAGTGAATCTTAGCATGAAGATCATTGTGGCTATCTTAGTGCGGATAACGGGTTCGAAAGCTCTGCACCAGGCATCCAGGCCAGTGATGTTCTATGCATCACAATGTATGCAGCCTATAGTATTTGATTGGTGTACCACACTACTAGGGTCTATGAAGACCCAACTGACAGAATGCAAAGAAGGGAAGGAAAAAAACTTCAGGTATGGCAGTATCTTGTGCAGCTTCTTCTTTGAGAGAGTTTCGGGGCTTAGTCCGAGGGTGGATGTCCCTCCTCATAGTCTCTGTGATCCAGCCCTGACCCAATGGGCCAAGATCTTGACACGATAGGGTGGTGGTCGTCTGGCATCACCATATACTTAGGAGTTCTTTCGCTGGTGGGACCGACAAGTCATTGCCATAGAGGACTATCCCTATGGAGGGATAGACTTCCGCCAGGATTGGGACATGCCACTCCCACTAGACACAGCGCTGGAGACATTGGTGAGTACTCTTTTAAGGTTTTTGTGTATATTAAATTTTTATGGATTTTTTAATATAGATGTGAATGCAAAAATATTTTTGGTGGTAGTATCATATGCTAATGTTTGACTGTTTGCTCGCAGACAAGGGCTCAGTGAGACCCGATGGCTTCTCGAGACATGGTCACTGGGGTAGGGGTGATGAGGCAGGTGATGCTGCAGCAGAGCGCACTCTATAGACCTTGCGGTGCAACCTATCACATATGGTTGCCAGGGTTCCAAAGATAGAGGTGGCGCGACTACCTGAGGCCATGCAGCGCTAGGTAGTGGGGGTTCCGGGTGACTAGGTCCAGCTGCTGCAGTGGATAGGCAATGCAGTTCATTATTTCTATGAGACACATCCTGTTGGGGCGGCCGCTAGGCCTCCTTGTAGGGAGTAGATATCCCAAGATATTATTTTTGTATCAATATGTATATTTTTGAGGGCTACGGGCTCCAGTTTTGTATGACACTACCCTTTTTGGACATATTTATAAAAAACTTTGGTTCTTTGGTTCTACTATGTGTGTGTATGTAAATGTATGAATGTATCTTTTATTTGTGTGCTTCATGGTGAATGTGACAAATGCCAATCTAATACATAGTTAGCGTATGCATTAGATATATGATTAACACTTCTTGGAACATGTATGTATGTAATTGAAACAAAATGTTGTTCCAACAGTCTTACCCTTAGGAATTTCCGTAGTAACGTAGGATCCCTCACACGGTACTGACCATTCAGCTGAGACACAACTAGTTGTGAATCCAGGCGGACTTCTAAAGATTAGATGCCGTATGAAATGGCATCACGAAGTAACTCAATCATGACACTATACTCAGCCACATTATTAGATGTACGGCTGAGACATGCACCTCTTGAAGACACAACTAGGTGGTCATGTGAGAAAATAACCCAGGCAGCAGAAGCAAGCTGCTACGTATGACGGCTAGCACCATCCGCAAACCCTAAGAACATAGGAAACTCTGTTGACATCTGTCAATCAAATGGAAGCTAATCAACAGACCTGAAAACCAAAAGAAAGCTAAACTATGTACAGAAGTAACTATACAGTAGTATACAAAAGTACTAGCCTGAATTAGAGGTTCAAGCGTAATACCACTTGAGGTAGAGCCAATTTCTAGGCTCCTTCAAGACAGTACCCTCATAATATTCCAATTCATAGGCTCCTTTTTCCAGGACACGCCTCACGATGTAAGGACCGTGCCACATGGGGTTAAGCTTGACTGCCCCCAGGGGTTCTTTAGCTTGGTCATATAAGAGGACCAAGTCACCTTTAGCATACTACTAGGGACGGACAGACCTATCATACTGAACCTTAACACGACGTTTGTTAGCATCTATAGCCACAGCGGCATCTCGACGTTGCTTGTCAAGCTGCTCAAGGTGGATCAACCGTTTCTCAATACCTGTTGTATTAGGGAGGAGCTCTATGGCCAATTTGAACGAAGGGATTTCACATTCAACCGGTAAAATCGACTCCACACCGTGTACTAACTGAAAAGGTGAGAATCTGGTGGAAGTCTTGACTGCGGTTCGATACACCCACAAAGCAGGATATAACATGATGTGCCAGTTGTTCTTGCTTTATTGGATGGTACATTGGAGAATAATCTTCATAGACTTATTAACTGCTTCAACTTGACCATTCGCTTGGGGATAATAAGAAGATGAGTGTTCTTGATGAAACCCAAGCTTGAGAGACAAATCCTCCATCATCTTGTTCTGAAAGTGACTGCCATGGTTAGTGACAATCTCTTTCGGGATACCGAACCGAGTGATAATTTGATTGAACACGAAATGGGCTGCTCTAGCACCGTCGGCTTTAACGGTAGGCATGGCCTCAGCCCATTTGGAAAAGTAGTCCACGGCCACTATGATATGGTGATGCCTCCTAGCTAAGGATGGTTTGCAATCCATGAAATCTACCCCCCACTTGGTGAAGGGACCGGCGATGACAACTGGATGAAGGGGCGCTGGATGCGAGCATATGTTCCGAGAAAACACCTGGAAAGGGTGACATCTCTTCACAACATTAACACAATCCTTAAATATGGAAGGCCAAAAATAACCAGCTCGCATAATACGTTGGGCTATAGCAAGCCCGGATAAGTGACTGCCACACGCCCCGGCATGGAAATCATTAAGCACCCGCTTCGCTTCATCGTGAGTTAAGCAACGACGGAGGATAGAATCCTTTCCTCGGTGATACAAAGTGTCACCAACAATAGTATAATCTTTAGCGTGATGTTTCACACGCCATCACTCATTTCCTGAATAATGCGGAGGGAACTTCAAAGTTTGGAGATATACAATGACATCCCCATACCAAGGGTCCTCAGACGAGATAAGAAATAAGTGCTCATTCAAGAATCTTCATGAATGATATCGTCATCAAGTCTCGGAAGGTCCAAAAAAAGCTCAACAAACACAAATGATTTCACCGATTTCGTTGAAGTAAAATCGAGATCGAACTCTTGAAGGATCACAATCCATTTATTGTACTTCCCCTCGATAAGGCATCATGATAGCATGAACTGAAATGGATTGATATGCGTGACAACTATGGTTGTTCTAAGAAAAATGTAATGTCGTAACCGTTGGACTGAATGAACAGTCGCAAGTGCCAGCATTTCCACATGAGTATATCTTAGCTCAGCGTCTACTAGATTTCGACTAAGGTAATAGATGACATGCTCGACAAGTGCATCATCAACCTGAACCAAGACCATGCCAATTGTCTCTTGAGACGCGGCCACGTAAAGAATAAAGTCTTGTGTGAAGTTTGGTGGACTAAACACAAGGGCCGATACCATAGCTTTCTTGAGGGTGTCGAATGACTGCTGGGCTCGCTCATCCCAGATAAAGGGTGTGTCCTTCTTCAATAGATGCGTGAAACCTTTGGTAAGATTAGCATAATTGACTACGAAACGATGTAGAAAAGTGGCTATCCCTTGGAGGGTCTGAAGTTGTAACAAGTTGCGCGGAGGAGGCAACCGAAGTATTTCCTCAACTTTAAGAGGATCGACTCTAATACCCTCTTTCGAAACTATGAATCCCAGAAGGCGACCCATCCTTATAGAAAAGATGCATTTGTTAGGATTCAATTGAATCTTGTATCATATACATCGTTTGAGAATCACGCAGAGGTGCTTGGGGTGGTCCATCCTCTTGTGAGAATGGCCGGAAAGGTCATCCAAGAAAACCTCCATAATCGTTTTAAGATCATGAAAGGCGTAGGTCATGGCACGCTGAAATGTAGCTCTGGCGTTCTTAAGGCCAAAGGGAATTTTCCGACATGCAAACATTCCACAAGGACAAATGAAAGATGTGTTATGTTGGTCCTCAAGTTTGATTTGAATCTGGTTATATCTGGAAAATCCGTCCATGAAGGAAAAAATCTCACTTCCGGCGCAAGCATCCAATATTTGATCTATGAATGGTGTGGGGAAGTTGTCTTTCGGACATGCACAGTTCAAATCTCTAAAATCGGTGCATACATAGATCATTCCCTACTTCTTATCCACAGGAACGGGGTTTGACACCCATTCGGTAAGGGGAATGGGGTAGATGAAACCAGCTTTGAGGAGTTTCTCCACCTCTACCTTGATAGCGGCTGCTTTCCTAGGGTTCACAGCACGTAAGCATTGTCGAACTGGTTTAGCATTGGGATACGTTCTAATCTCATGTTCAACAATGCGGGGGTCTATTCCTGGCATCTCCTCATATGACCAGGCGAAAGCTTCCCAGAGTTCTATAAACAATTTAGTGTAAATAGAAATCTCCTTAGGAGTACAATCGTCACCGATGTAGACATTCTCAACCTTTCCGGGAGTACGAGAGATATTGATTGATGTAGTTGGGGAAATTTTAGCCATATTCCCTTCCACAAAAAATATCATGCGACTCTAAAAGAGCCACAGGGTGACCAACCGTCTTTGCTAGAGTCATCCTAAACTCTTCTCGTTTGGCGAGCTCGAGGTTGGGAAGGAAATAAGAGCGATGGTGCATATCTTCCCAAGGTCTCTCACTACCACACATGGCCTCCATAATAGCTTGATCAGAAGGCAAATTATCATCAAGGCAATCCTGTGAACAAGACGAGTTGGCTGCTCAAACTGACAGCGTAATGGGATCTTCCTCGACTGTCTAAGAAGAAGAGAGATTTGGCTCTGTAGTGGCTTGTTGAATATGCTGGTAAGCAAGCTCAGCTACAAACAGTGGCATAGACATCCCGATATGTGTAATGTTTCCAGACATGGAACTCGTGGATGGTAAAGTCCATGGATCATCAAAATAGGAAGTCCAGAATGACATATTATGTGAAGGAGGAGACGCATCATCGGTAATGGTTCCAATAAAATTCACAGGTGTGGCAAAATCATAAGTTCCCATCAATGAAGGGTACATGCCAAAACCCATGTTCCCAGTTGCCAGTTGAGAATGAGTAACCTGCGGGACTATGGATCCCGTGGATGCTGTGGAAGAGGAGTTAACAAAATCCAGTTGATCGATGGTCACAATCTTGCCTTTGTGAGGAAAGTAGATAACTCTAAATACAGTGGATGTGACAGCTTTTATAGCATACATCCAATTCTTACCCAGCAAAAGGTTGTAGTGGATGGTCGCATCAACCACCTCGACTTCAATAGGCACAGACTTACCTCCCAAGGAGACAACAAGGGAAGGGATAATTCCATGCGGCTTAAATGATCGACCGTCGAATGCAGTGAGCGTGGTTCTAGACGTGAGTAGAGGAGGAGAGCTTAGAGCTTTCCAATAAGTTAACAACATTACTGATGCGAAAGCACCTTCGTCAACCATAGTATGCTTGAAAAAATTCTGAAGGCACGCCACCTGGATTTGAAAATCCACATGGTAAGGTAAGCGAGGTTGAACATCAGTAGTATCGAACTTGATAACACTAGGACTTCCCCCATCCTGAACTCCTAACGCACTCAAAAGGGCATGCTTTTGAGAAGGACAGCCTGCAAGACTTCAAGAGCCGACATGGCACATAGATTTTGTCCCAAATCTTCCACAATGGAGTAGTTATGGGTGGCTCGAGCATTAGGGTTATGTGTAGAATTCTTAAGAACACCTTTCGCTATCCACAAAATATTAGAGGGCTTCTCGATATGCAAGGAATTGTTAGGAGAAGGGGGAGGCTCATTCCCCAAATTGGGTTGTGGTGCATCATAATTGCGTTGACGAGTGGCAACACTAACCTCTGATTGAACCATGTTCACACATCCATAACCACCAGTATTGGAAGAAGACATTGCCGTCTCAGTAGTTCCATAACAAGTGGTGGGAGCATGCGAAGCCATGTTTTGATGATGAGGTACGAGATGCTTTAACACAGCTGGGCTTTGTGCCAATTGCTTCGATGCTTCTTCAATTCAAGGGCATAAGTGAGTAAGATGGTCTTCCCCACAGAGCTTGCAAGGAAACTTCACCTTACGCCCAGGTTTACATTCCTCACCAACATTTCATCCTTCTCGAGGAGGGTTGGAATTCTCTTTATGAGGAGTATTGTGATTGATGTTATTGTTATTCCCATTGTTTCCACCCCTACGATTGTTTCTCCCCTTTTTTCTTACCACTAGGTTGCTGGTTACCTGACGGTTTCGTTGATTGCACATTGTGTACATCAGACGACGAGGTGGAAGTGGACAAGGTGTGAACCTGTCTGGGAGTAGAGTTGTTTAGCGACAAATTTTGCATTTGATTAGCTACCGAATCTACAGGGCGAGTGCTTGCAGATCCTACGATACCATCGACATGCGGTGCAGGAACTGACTGAGACTCATGGCGTGTTTGAGGTGCATCAAGAATAATGTCATACAAAATGCCAGACTGAGAGTATAGTAAGTCTAACTGTTGGACTTTCAAGATGGCTTGTTCCTCAGTCACAATGCCGGACATAGAAACATCCTTAGCAATGTATGGGAGTAGAGACTTGAGGAACCATTCCAACAGGAACTCTGGAGGAATGCTAGCTTTTACTAACCTCTTTTGCCGACGCCACTCTTGAACGTGGTCAAAAATATGTGTGGCTTTGTTCTGATGGAAGGTAGACAAAATTTCAGTACCGGTATCATAGCGAACCGACAACTGGAAATGATCCAAGAAAACCAAAGCAATCTCGTTAAAACCCCTATAAGTGTTTCCAGGAAACTTGACGTACCACTTCGCGGCTGCCCCCGTGAGGGTGCGTTGAAATAGTCGTAACCTAACAGAATCGTGATTCAATGAGTTGGAGGAACACCAAAGGTGAAATGTTGTGACATGATCACCCAGGTCCTCACCGCCTTTCCCTTCAAACTTAGGAATGTACGAAGGGAACTTGGTAGGGACTGGAGGCCAATTAGGGTCATGACACACCGGATCATTCGTGAGCTTCAAAATATCCAGAAGGTTCAAACATGCAAGGAACGGGAGCTATAGCTGGAAAGCTTGATTATAAGTTCCCATAAAAGGTTGGTTGAACGGAACCGAATTATAAGATGGATCAAAAGCTTGACCATGAGGATTGAACTGCTGATAATGAGGACCTGATGGACCATAAGCTTGACCATGGCCATAGGGTTGATAAAATCCTCCTGCTTGACCCATATGAGAGTAAGCAGGTATGTACGTGTTTTGGGCACCATATTGGGGTGGGTTGTACTGGTGGCCAGCACCGACTGTGTTGTAGTAAGGGTTGCCACCATAAGTATGGGGCATGTATGTACTATTCGTAGCGGGAACCGAGTTGTAATGACCATAATGGTATGGTATGTTCCCACCCCCAGCATTTGGATTAGCTTGAGCAGTCGTCTGGTGACCATAAGCATGAGATGTATTCCCAGCCCCTACATTAGTGTTACTAGTGGCAGGGATGGTGGCGTTATGTCCATGTGGATAGGATATATTCCCACCTCCTACATTGGCATTATTAGTGGCGGTAGTGGACGCAAAAGTATGTGGTATATGTCCACCCCCGTGGTTAGGAGGAGCATTAACATTTGCGAAAGTAGTCCTAGGTTGATGAGTAGCAGCATGTGTATTAGGTGGTGGATGGCGAGTCGTGTTGTGCATAGTGTTCCTATTAAGTTGGGTAGCCCTAGGAGGCAGTCATCTTCAAACATTAGCATTGTTAGGAGGAATATGACTAGTCCCCATACTATGTGTGTGAGTGGACAATATGGTGCCCCCAGCGAGGGTATTGCCCCTAGTGGGTGCAGTGTGGCCAACACCATGGCTAGTGTCAGCATTACTACCAAACGTAGTGGATGGATCAACTGTGCTATAATTAGGCATACCAAAAGAGAATGCGGTTGGGTTGACTGTAGGACCAGTGTCGTCATGTAACTCAGGCATCCCGTGTATATAATTATGTGGAAACGAAGGATCGAACAAGTCATCCTCGGGTGGATCTGGACCAAACAAACTACGTTGGGCCTCAGTTGGATCACCCCCCCATGCCTCACAAGGAGTAGGGGTGTCTGAAGTGTTTTCGACTCTACCCGATGGAATTGTAGGTATTTCTTCAGTATCAGAATGTGTAGCAGTCATGATGTCTAGGATGTATGTCTCGTAAGAATCCAAAGACTCAGAGGGAGCCCGCCGGCATCCCCGAGCAACACGGCGTGAAATCTCGGCGGGTTTTAAACCGACCAACCGATGGGATTGACGGAGAGTAGGAATCCATGCCACGATATCTCCAGAGAGAATGTAAAATCAAAACGTCCCCTAAAGGCCAACTATCGATCAAAAACAGTAAATCAAAAGCACACACCTAGAGAAACTATAGCCAAGAGTAGACAAACAGAGTGGCTAAATGATCTCCCGACACTAGAGCCGGTATGTCTCTCCTTGGAGAGGTTTTAGACTCCCAAACTATAGCTGGAGGTAACAGAATCAGTTATAGAGGCACACAGGCTTCACTATGTGTAAAGGGCTGTAACCCTCGACAACAAACAACTCTACTGTCCAATCCCTATCTAACTCAAGATACAAACAACATAACCACTGCAAGTACCCTATGCGATACCTAGGTAAGGTGTCACGAACCCAAATTTCATTAAAAATTTAATTTTTGCGAAGTGGTCTCTTCCCCCTTCCAAACAGTCTAACACCATTAAAATGCTTTGCAGAATTATAAATATTTAATTAGTATCTAGATTTCTATTTAATAAATGCGACATTTAATACTTCATGAAATTATCATTGAATATTCATGCAAGGGAGTTCGTACATACTAACCTCAGGTGGTAGTTACCTTTGTATAATAAGTGATTTTTTTATGCACTTCATTGGATTTTGTATGAAACTTCTGTACGTGAAAGACCAATGTACTTGTATACTATATTTACAGAACTAGAACTTCACCATAGGGACCTTCCAAGCATTGATAACATACTAGCACATATTCAAATACTACCATTCTAGATTGAGGATTTACAAACTTGAACCAAAATAATACTTGTGTCTTTATGGAACTTATTTGAACATATGAAATATCATTTAACATGAAATATCTTTGGCTAAGATGCATGTGACAAATTGGTTATAAACATCAATTATTAAGATAACTTATATGAGAGGGAAAATCATTCAATCGTCATGAAGGAACATACATATATAATAAAGGCCATAGACAAATAAACGAGACCAAAAATAACGTGGTTCACCCGTACATGGGCTAGTCCACAAAAGGTGTGTGCATCATTTATTATTAGGCAAAAAGTAATAGGATTACAATGAGCAACATGGTTGTTGTGACCAACTTCTTTCTTCTTCCAATAAGCCTCTATTGCATAGGGCTTTACATGGATTGCTATATAAATCAGGTATCCTAAATTGGATCCTTATTAACTTTATGGAGGCGGAATAGCCGTAACAAGAAAAACGGCTAGAAGAGACTCTTATTTTCTCACTATATATAGTCTAACACATAGATATTTTATGAAATTTATCATCTACCATAAAAGTAAGGATAACTACATTTTTCTCCCGAAGTCTCTCTTAACGTTCTCAAAATAATACATATAACTATTTTTGTTGAGGCACAAATATATGTCTAATTTAATCTCTAAGGATATCCTTTTCTTAAATATGGTTAACATAAATATATATATATATATATATATATTTATGTTTAAGTCTTTTTATAACCTTCAATCCTATGTATTATCAACATAAACATATATATATTTAAATATAAGTTATTTCAACCTTTGCACTTATATTATCATAACAAGTTTTTGCTTTAGGCACTTGATCGTCTACATTTGACTTTGGACATTCAAACTACACAGTTGTACTTATAAAAGAATATATTAAAGGAAATCTTCTAATATCTGGAATTTACATAAAAAAGGACCACACTTCACTTGTACAATCTAAAATACATTATATGAATATATTATATATATACACAAGATCTCACCCTATTTTCTTTTTCTCATACTAAGGTAATAAAGAAAAACCATAACTTGAATTAATACTTATAAAATGTGAGATTTATTTACAAAGTAATGTATTTCATAACAAAAGAAAGGCATCCTTTGGGATCGGGTGCTGACTACCAACGTAGTGACCCTTCTCTCTCATATTGTTTATTATTAGCACCACAATGAAAGCTTCAACTAAACATATCTAGTATCCAGTTCTATGCTACTCAAATGTCATTGTCATGGGTCAAGTTACTATAATATATACATATGGTTATATCAGCATGTTTTGTTGGTAACTATCAAAAGTTAACGAGTTTAAGGCTCGACCTTTATACTTGTAGGTATGTGTATGATACAACCTACCAAGATCTATGCCCTTTTGTGGTACAAAGGAAAAACGTAAAAGGGAAAATACTATTTTGTGATAAATAAAGAAAACTTAGTAGAGCCCAAGTTTTAATACTAAGGCAGAGACGTAACTCTGCTCTAACAAACCTATGTTATCATATTTTGAATATATAATAACAACACAACAAGTCAAACCTAAAAACTTCCCCACGGAACGCGATGGCGAAAGGTTCTTTCATAAAATAAAACACATACTACAAGGAACAATAACTTCAAACTTGTAGAGGAGGATCATGGTGTCCAAAATTTTAAACAAGAATTTATGCAGAGACTGATGTGAATTATGGTTCTAACAAAGGATACTCTATCGACCAATTAATATGCGAAAACAGTAAGGCTTAACCCAAATGAATAATACGGGAAAAACAAACTTTGCAGTGGAATATAAAAGTATTCCAAGATCAGGCAGCATAGAGATCAATCAGTTCATAAATGTGGCAGTAAGGAATAATAAGGTTACCAAGGCTTACGGATCTGCCTGTATTCTACAACCATGATACAGAGATTTATCATTCAAAAGAAAAATCGGCCAGCTTAAAGTCTATCACAAGGAAATCCAAGGATCTACGCAAATGAATTTAAAACATTGAAGACAGAAAGAAAAGCATATAATAGAGAGTCACCATACCTAGTGCTACGGTTCAATACAGGAAAACAAAATAAAAGAAACCACGCCACTAATCTCTGTTCTATGGTGATCTCATCGCACAGAAGTCTTGTAGCAATAAACTATACAAACAAAATACCCCTACAGGGATTTGGATTTGCGCCAATCCTTCCTTCCCTAAAGTGCGGTATACAGAAAAATCAAGAATCTAGAAATTTGTAAAAACCTACAACTCTTATTTCCCCAGACCTGAATATTTAAAGAGCATAACTGCAACGCAATTGCCTGGTTGAACTCAGTGCTATCCCCATTCTCTAAAAGGTTTCTATTCAGAGAGTTTATAAATATAGTAAACAACAACAATTATGCATAAATGTTCAGAGAATTAGTTTGATGAATATATGTCTCCCTAGAGTAAGGATTGTAAGTGTTACTTACATCCAGATCGAACTCCCAAACCTAGACCACACAGGCTTTGCATTTCTCGGTGGAGTGCATGCGCCAGAGCAATTGCAGAGCACCCCTCCTCTGATTTCACCAGTATTCATTTTCTCTTTTTCCGAAAACATCTGCTAGCTCTCTTCTTTTCTCTTTTCTCCTTTCCTACTCAGTCGAGCTCTGTCTTTAAAAACTGGAATGCCAGCCTAATAGATAGACATCTGGCACAAATTAAAGCTCGTCGTTACTGGTGGGAGGTGGATGGCGGTTCACCAAACAAACTAACTCTCCCTTAAAAACAAGGTTCTCTTACTGGCCGACAAGTGCTAGACAAAACTTCAAAAAAAGGTATGGCAGACGTTAGGGCTCAGTTCGCTGGAACAAGTTATGTTCTCTACATGTGCTACAAATGTGGAGAGCTGTTATTTATGACCAAAGAAAACTGGAATCTAAACATGTGTCAAAGTTTTGTCATTCCACCAACGAGACAAACTTGCACATACTTCTCAACGGTAGGTTCTTTGATGATTTCGTTAAGCTTTTAGAGTGGATTCCCTTCCCCAAGTGGCGGCGGTTTATAACCCAAGGAGACAAGCTCCTACAACCTTTCAATCATGTTGTTTAGATTTAAACTACCCAATTTAAATATGAGTGCATAAGCACTATAATTTTAGTGATACGGAATGTGCCTATGAAAATTAATTTATAAGTAGGTGCTATTTCATATATGCACCTGAATATATATATATATCCTAGATGTAATTCTTGTTTTGTCATGCATATATATAACATATGCATTAGTTATTTATAATAATTAAATTATTTTGTTATCTTTATACATAATAAGTTATCGAATGATAATCTTATCCATAGATCTTAAAATAATCTATTAATGGATATAAATATATATTTAAATAATTTATTCTTTTTAACTTATATGGATTTCATATCAAGAATCTCCTATATATATATATAAATAATACACTATTTGTATATATAAAAAGAATTGACTTTATGGATTTTATATGTATATAAATACATTACTTAGGCATTAATATCCTTGTTGCCTATAATAATGGTTTAAGAGTTTAACTAGTAGTATTTTAACAATACTAGTTTGTTGTCAACCCTTTTTTTTTCCATCTTTTATATGTATAGATTACATATAAATGGTTCATGTTTTAATAATCAAACATACATGTGTATGATTTGTTTCTCCTTAATCGATATGTTTATATTGTTAACATAATTATTATATAATACTATATATGTGTGTGTGTGTGTGTGTGGTTTCCTTACCCATAATAAGGTCTAGCATCGTCCTTGTAGTCACGACGACTTTTCCTTCTTTCTTTAAGGATTTAGTGGTGACACAGTCTTAAGTTTCCTAAGTATGGAAACATTTTCGACCTAGGAAAACAATAAACAATAAAACTTTCTAAAGTCCACTGCTGGGGCTTGGCCTTGAACTCCTCACTAGGGATTTTTACAGAAATTCACAATTACATTCTTTTTTTTTTAAGTAATAACAATAATGGTCAATTTTGGAGGGATGTTACATAAGGAAACTATGGTCACCGCAATATAACCAATGTTCAGGGGGACAGTTGCAGGTGGGATCCGTCATATGGACAGGGTAGCTGATCCCGAAACTCAATGAAGGTCAAATCCCCCAAGAGTCCCCAGATACAAACAAATCCTGGAAATATCTCCCACGTTCATCTGGTCTCAGAGGGATATCTCCTCAACCAAGCTCCCGTGACCTCGTGCTTAACTCTGGTTTGAGTAGAGCTTCCTGAGAACACCGATATATACCATGGATTCCTCCACTTCCTGGTCAAACACCTAATGTTTCATCTAGTAGTCTTGGATTGTTAACTCACAATGATCTATTCCAAAACTCTAAACCTATGCTAGTTGGTGTACCCTATAAATAAAATCAGTCTAATCAATTTTAAGATTAAGCGTTAATTTTAGTGGTTGTGATTACTCAAGGGATATGATCGTGAAACTAATGATGTGCAAGACTCAATAGTATGCAAAATTGTCAAATCCTAGACTCATCTATCCAATGAAAACAATGCCACTAATATGCAAAATCAATCCAACGGTTCCGAAATAAATATGCAATCCTTTTATATTTTTCGATGCACAATCAGAATCTAAATGAAGGCAGAAAGCACTCAATGCAAGATGTAGTACATAAAATAAATTTTTTTGTATTTTCTCTTATAAATAAAAGGAAAATGCAAAAGTATATGTATTTTTGTATTTTTCAATATATGGAAATGAAAAATGCAAGCAAAATCCTACTATCTAGTCACTGATATGCCAAGGAGATCACTAAGACAACCCAGCAGATACCAAACAGTAAGACTCAGCCAACGGAATGAGCTCAAAAGGAAAAAATCCAACAAGGCTAAATCCAAAGATGGGTAAAAAACCAACAAGGCTCAACCAAGAGAAAAGAAGAGTTCTGGTCACAACCAAGGCATGAAATAGTCAAGAAAAAGGCCAACAAAGACTCAGGATCAACCAAAACCAACCCAGCAACAACCAAAGGTCATAAAACAACCAAAGCCGGAGTTATACGCTACTGTCTAAGGAATACCTGCGGGTACCCGCAAGCAGTAGAGTAAACAGAGGCTGGTATATGCGGGCAGAGCTAAGCTAGCCCGTGGGTAGGGAAAAGAAAATTGGCAAATAAAGAGTCCAATGGCTCAGAAAAAGCAAGTTTTCTATAGTGTATCTCAACGGCCAATTAGTGACATAAAGCGTCGACAAACAACAACTCTAATTACAGACTAATGCTAAAAAAATCCCCAAACATGGATATTTTCCCCATTAGAGTTGCCATCTCTGTGTTGGAGAAAACTCACTATGGCTTGGGGTAGACCACAACAGACAGCTGACTACTAGAAATTACTCAATTCTTAATATTATGCTATATAAATGACAATGCTAAGATAATGAAGAATATAACCAACCTCGATCCAAACGTTTGATGTAGATCCCCGTTGGAGCTTTTCAATCCGTGCACTTGAATCTGCAAATTAGTCTTGACAGAAAATATACAACAAGTACACATAATATATAAATGGCATTAACATCATCAATAGAAATGGCCCATTATATAACTAGTAAATGCAACCCAATGTAAGATAAACAACATTTACCACATTAATGGACGAGAATATGAGTATTTCTATTAATAAACAAGAAGAAGTACAATGTGATATGGCTTCTTGTCAGCAACCAATCTGAACCAAGATCTGGATCAATCCACTTGTGCCTCCACCACTTCAATCCTCCATGAATAGAAAACTCAAACTATGATAGGAGTTTGGAAGGTGAATATAAGGGGTTCACAATTACAAGGATCAATGAGTGTAGACTTAAGATAGCACAAAAATCCACTAGAGTTCTCTTGCTCTTCTTTCTCCTCCCATCCATAAGCCATATATGTTCAATATATAGTCCTCTCAAAGGTAAGTGAAAGGACACAGCGAGACATTTCTTGGGCAGATGGAGAGTCAAAGGTCACCCAATGACCGCTTTTTGGGAGTAAAAAGTAATAAACTAGTGATTTTTACCACTTCAACCTCCTGAAATAACATGCCTTCTCCACTCGGCATCAACCTCTTGAACTCAATAAGATTTTGGCAGACTCACAACATGATCAACAACATAGCATATCCCCTCATCAAATCTCTTGGGTGCAAACACAACAAAACCCCAAGGTAAATTTCTTCATCAGGAAAAGTGATGAACCTCGGTTCAAAATTTGATGGCTATAATATAGACTGCCTAGGTCTTTAATGGTCAGTTTTGAATAAATGAGCCTCAAGCTCCAGTCCCATCTTTCAGGGCACTATGACCACATTTCAAGGGAGTTGTCCCATACCAACAGCTAGTTAGTTGCATCATGATTCTACCACTTGTCCATTGCCTTCTACCCCATATTCCATTCCACCCAGTGGGCCAATAAACATTCTTTCAACAATATACAAAATCATAAACAGATCATAAATTCAAACTTTTTCTTCTGCATTATCAATATTTAACTTAAAGGATTCTAACTTCAACATGTACATGATTAAATGATAATTACTTAAGAGATGAAATAACCAATAGAACCTGCAAGGGTAAACAAACACCCAAGGTTTCTAATAACTTTCAAAAGATCATGTGCTCAGTTTAATCACCACAAGGTTAGGATTCTTCATTCCCAATAATCAAACTCATGCTACTTAATAAGATCCTTTTAATTTGATTCATATCAATCTTTTATCAGAAGATAGTTCCTATCAATAGTAGAAATAATTTATGCATTCCAAAATAAGTTTACTTAAAACTCCTAGAAATATTGCTACACAATAATATATTTTTAGCCTAATTCCTTAACATTCTAATAATGATAAGAATTTCCGAAATGAAATACAAGTATTGTTAAGTAATGAAGTGATGATTTAAAAACACTTCATCTTTTCATCACATGAATTCATACATGTCCTTTAAATCTATCATATAACCTAGTACATTACATCCATCATAGCTATCAAATGCTTAGGATAATTAAATTTGCTTTAGGCTATATTCTACATGGATTCCCTTTTTATCGGATCTTATGAAAATAAGAAAGAATGATTGTATACATCTTTTTGTTTTAAGCATGCTATCATAATCCTAAGTACAAAGATGTACCATCTAATTTTTAACATTTGAGAACAAACTTTTATTTCAAAGAAAGTAGCTAAATAATTATAACTTCTACCAACAATTGCTCTACCTGATCATCTTCTAATCATTATATGAATCTTGTCGTAACAACTATGCATAAACATTGAAGGTGTTCAAGTAACTTTTGCTAAAACGAACAATTTTACTTCTTTGTAATGTATCAAGGAAACTATACTTTTAACTAAATGATGTCCATAGGAAATAAAATTTGGACAAATAAAATGATGTTTCTACGAAATTTTCGAATTATAAATAAGCGGTAGATTCACAACATTTTGCGCAACTAGAGAAATCATTTCAACTAGTTATCACTTTTCATAATAATACCATATGACAATATATAGCAAAAGAAAAACTCATAATACAGGAAAACATACCTGATTCAAAAAAATTTGCAAGAAAACAATGGTGGAGTACTTATCTTTTACTAATTTGGAGAACTTGAAAATTTTAAACCTTGTCAACATTACTCCCTCATACATTCGTGTCCATGCATCCAAAACAAAGTGAAACAACTGAGTGATTAGTTTATCATCTTTCATGTTTTTTTCAATCCATGTTGAGCCCAATAGGCCCGAGTAAAAAGTAATAAACTAGTGATTTTTACCCTTTTACATGCTACCCGCGGGCTATAGTATGCAAAATCGTGAAACTAGTGATGTGCAAGATTCAATAGTATGCAAAATCATCAAATCCTAGAGTCGTCTATCCAATGAAAACAAAGCCACTAATATGCAAAATCAATCCAACGGTTCCGAAATAAATATGCAATCCTTTTATATTTTTCGATGTACAATCAAAACCTAAATGAAGGCAGAAAGCACTCAATGCAAGACGCAGTACATAAAAACAAAATTTTTGTATTTTCTCTTGTAAACAAAAAGAAAATGCAAAACTATATGTATTTTTGTATTTTTCAATATATGGAAATGAAAAATGCAAGCAAAATCCTACTATCTAGTCACTGATATGCCAAGGAGATCACTAAGACAACCCAACAGATACCAAACAGTAAGACTCAGTCAATGGAATGAGCTCAAAAGGAAAAAAATCAACAAGGCTAAATCCAAAGATGGGTAAAAAACCAACAAGGCTCAACCAAGAGAAAAGAAGAGTTCTGGTCACAACCAAGGCATGAAACAGTCAAGAAAAAGGCCAACAAAGACTCAGGATCAACCAAAACCAACCCAGCAACAACCAAAGGTCATAAAACAACCAAAGCCGGAGTTATACGCTATTGTCGAAGGAATACCTGCGGGTAACCGCGAGCAACAGAGTAAACATAGGCGAGTATATGCAGGCAGAGGTAAGCTAGCCCGCGGGTAGGGAAAAGCAAATTGAAAAATAAAGAATCCAATGGCTCAGAAAAAGTAAGTTTTCTATAGTGTATCTCAACGACCAATCAATGACACAGAGCTTCGACAAACAACACATCTAATCACGGACTAATGCTCAAAAATCCCCAAACATGGATGTTTTCCCCATTGGAGTTGTCATTTCTGTGTTGGAGAAAACTCACTATGGCTTGGGGTAGACCACAATAGACAGCTAACTACTAGAAATTACTCAATTCGTAATATTATGCTATATAAATGACAATGCTAAGATAATGAAGAATATAACCAACCTCAATCCAAACGTTTGATGTAGATCCCCGTTGGAGCTTTTCAATTCGTGCACTTGAATCTGCAAATTAGTCTTGACAGTCAATATACAACAAGTACACATAATCTATAAATGGCCTTAACATCATCAATAGCAATGGTCCATGATATAACAAGTAAATGCAACCCAATGTAAGATAAGTAACATTTACCACATTAATGGACAAGAATATGAGTATTTCTATTAATAAACAAGAAGAAGTTCAATGTGATACGACCTCTTGCGGGCAACCAATCTGAACCAAGATCTAGATCAATCCACTTGTACCTCTACCACTTCAATCCTCCATGAATGGAAAACTCAAACTATGATAGGAGTTTGGAAGGTGAACATAAGGGGTTCACAACTACAAGGATCAATGAGTGTAGACTCAAGATAGAAAAAAAATCCACTAGAGTTCTCTTACTCTTCTTTCTCCTCCCGTCCATAAGCCATATATTTTCAATATATAGTCCTCTCAAAGGTAAGTGAAAGGACACATCGAGACATTTCTTGGGCAGATGGAGAGTCAAAGGTCACCCAATGACCGCTTTTTGGGAGTAAAAAGTAATAAACTAGTGATTTTTACCATTTTACATGCTACCCGCAGGCTATAGTGATGCAACTCGCGGGTATGCCTACTATAATGATGCAACAAGCGTACAAGGGAAAAATAGTGTATGAAGGATATACAATGGTTCCGAGTCAGTGGAATGGATCCTCTAGGCCAAAGAGTTCTGATTCTTACAAGGTGGAAGATTATGTTGTAACAGGGAGGAAATCATCCTTGGTACACTCAATTCAAAGTCCTCAATAGATGATGTTATCCATTTCTATAGCATGAAACAGTTCCAAATCCCCAAAGTCATCCCACTAGTCAGCTAGCAAGAGATGATGCTTATGTAGCTGACTTGTGATTATTAGGGTCACTTGTGCTAAAAGTTTGTATTGGAAGGTATGATGCCCAATTACTGCATATTTCAGGTGTTTGTTGTAGCCAGAGGATATCCGATGAAAAGGTTCATACTTATTCATATTTGTAAAGTTTTTGTTAACCATTTTATATAAATGGTGTCAGATCATGGGTAACCACAAGCACATTGCAACATTCACTAAATTTGGGGTTCAAATTTATCGATTTTAGCATGAAGAATTTCATTCTACCCAACATCTGGGAACCAACTTACCAAGGCACATATCATTTTCTATTATTAGTAGGTTTTAACTTTGTTAGAGACTTCTCTAACACCCACTCTAAATCACGAACGGTCCTAAGATGAACATGTTAGTTTTATAAACCCAAGCAACCTGAGCAAATAAGATTTAGTCCTTCCTCTAATAATCAAATATGCAATTCTCCACTACAAGCATAAGATTCAGGTGCACCAGCCCCTCCCTCATCTTTACTAGAAGCTCTGACTGTTTCTTGTCTCCTTAAATTTGGAATTGGCTTGACAGGAATCTACCTCTAGATTCTCGGATTGTTATGGTAAATTTCAACATGGTTTGAATCGCCTTATAACAAGTTGAGGTTAATGGTTTCTCCATATCTCAATCCAAAGCTAATGATTTCATTTTATTTAAAGCCTCCTTTAGATGGATGGATGTTTTGTCTTCCCCCATGGAAAAATAGAAGGGTAGGTGCAAGCAAAATGTTACAGAAGTATTATCTTTAAATACTCTTTCTAAGCTGTATCCACAAAGCCTTAAAAATCCACCCCTTGACACCCTTGCCACTTTCCTTCTTCTCTAAACTTTCCACTGCATTTTCTTTGTAGCATGAGATAAGCAAGGTATAAAACAAAAAGAAAATAGAAAAAAAACTGATATGATTTTATTCTTAGCATACATTTATCTTAACCTCATATTTATTAAGTATCAATGATCTAGGTGGCCATCCAAGGCCGTCTAGAAAATGGGCATGACCTTAGCAGTTTTCGAGAAATTTTTGGCTGTATTTTTACAGAATTTTCCATGTGTTTTTGGGGCCAATTAGGACCAAAGCGCAGGGATCTGACTCATTTTTCCATTGTTTTCTTCATTGAGCTAAAGAAGACCCAAATCAAGGCACTGAGTTGAGTTATGATTTTGGTGAGATTCCCCTTTTTTTTAGACACCTCAAATTTGTCTAGCACAACATTCTTAAGCCCTAATCATGCTAAGGTTAGGGTTCTTGCATTTTAGGGTTTTTTCTTATTAAGTTTTTTTGGCATTATTATAAAATGTAGTTTCAACATTTTGTTATGGCTCATGGGATTTTTTTTGCGAAGGAGCGCATATTTTTTGAGAGATAAGGTATTACCATTCTAGCCATTTTGATTGCTATGTATAGTGCAATGTTTTTCACCCCTTGATTCATTGATAGAATTTGGTTTCCATTGTAATACTTTGGCTTCAACACTGTATTTATGTTCTCTATGCAATATTGCATATTTTTTCATTTCATTCTCAATCCAATACTAAGGAGTGGTATTAGAGAAATTTGATTTTTGTTCTTTTCCTATGCATGTTCCAATGAGGTCAGAATACAAGGAGTTGGGCCTCAAAGTATCCGAGACTAGCGAAGGCTTTTCTTATTGATCCAAGAGGCCTCCCATGGTGCACAAATCCCCCCCAAAGATGGCCAAAAGGTGTTGTTGATGCTCATATCAACCCATCATTGGAGGTTTACTGTTGCTATGAGGTCCAAAATCCACTCAACACACCCATGATTTATTCTCTTAGCCTTTCCATACCTCTAATTTTGCAAGCGTCTGTTGTAAGAAGACATGGATAGTCTTAATTTGTGCCCAAAACTACCTCACACCCACAAAACTGGCCCAAAACTAAATGATGAGGCTGTTAGAAGGTGAAACGTGTCTACTAATGTTTAAAACATTACCCATATATGTTTAATTACTGATGTAGCTTGTCATTATAGGGCCCAGAACTACCCAGATGTGAGGTATAATGTTATTATGTGATTAATGTGTTTATCTTACATTACATGTCACTGAAAATTGTATTAGCACATTGAACTAACTGGTAGTGTTGAAGTTTCTTCAACACAGTGACCGACTTGGGACTGCTCTTAGGTTGACATTTTTCTGGTTTGGTCCTCCTGCTTGGTTGATGGATACGCTCATTCTTGATTGAAATTTATTATTTGTTTTAAAAAAAAATCAATATAGTCGAAAAATCAATATACACATAATGTCTGAAAATAGTCTTTGAAAATCAAATTTCTCATGGCCATTTGAGTGCCAATTTGCATGAATTTGAAATTTGCAACATGTCTGATGTGTAATATCTCACCTAAGTTAGCTGATGTATTTTGCATTCTCTGCTCTAGTATTTTACTAATTATTTGGTTAAGATGTATTGACATGAAACAATTACGAACACTGCTGCAATGTACTCCTGAGTGGATCATCTCACTGTAGTTATGGTTTGTTGGGATGATATAGTCAAATAATGTTTCTTAGTTGAGTGATTTTTCCAAACTGTTCACTAACAAATAGTTTTGCCACAAATCATCCTCCCAATACCAAACACTTCAACTGAGATTTGTAACACTACACCCACTAGGGTTCGACATGTCCCTCCTAAGCCTCAGATTTGAGGGAAGTAAATGTGTTTAACTAAGTAAATGTGTACTTTCAAATAAGAAAGAAAACATCGCCTTGTTTATTGTTGTTTTCTCGAGTGTAGGTACCACCAAATAGGTATCTGTCAGATCTATCTTCCTCAAGTGATGATGAAGATATACTTGGAGAGGTTGAAAGTGAGATGAGTTGTACTAGATCTACCGGTTCTATATAAACTAGATCTGAAAAGATAAGGAAAATATTTCATAGACGCATGAAATATTTTATTGCTAATGGTGGGTCATGCAATTATGATGTTGAGAGCATAGGAGACATTGATTGTCCATTGAGGTATAAACATCTAGTGCAACGATGGGTACCTAATATGCTACCTCAAGTGTACACAGATTTCCTCATCAATGGGAGGATGTATCCCATTGCTCCTTCGTCCTTACATGGATTGTGGCTATTTTCCATGGATGGAATAAAGGTCCACTATCGCACTGTAACTGAATTGGAGTATGTAGGACCACTATACAGATACAATAATTGGTTGATCTTGGTCCAATATACTCGAAGTATGCGAAGATACGGAGTTGCCGCGAATTATATTCAACTAGAAGAAAACAATAAAAACAAAGGGGTGACTATGTATATTGATGGGAGACCAAAAGCATCCGGAAACGTTGCCGCCACTATAAATAGTACACGACCAGTGACAACAAATAAGCAACCAAATTGTGAATTCGAGGGACACGAACAACATTGTATATTTGTATGTGCAATAAAACCAATACTTGCCGGTGAAGATTTATTGATCGATTACAAATTAAATTGAATAGATGTGGCTTCTACGGTCCAGGGTAACCATGGACTGTCAGAAACTATTCCTCATCAAGAAAATGCTAAATGTAGTAAGTAAACATGACTACCATAACTAAATGTTTCGTTTTTTTTTGTTGTTGTTGTTTTTTGTTAACATTCGATTTCCACTGTTGACATTCGCTTTTTTTGTGCTTGTTTATGATGCAATTATTGACTCAATGTTTGTTTAGGGTGGCGTCAGTGGAAAGGCACATGCTGCTTCCATGGTCCAGGGTGACCGTGGAAGGTCAAAATCTATGCCTTGTCAGGTAAATGTTAATTATAGCAAATAAATATGACTACAATAACAAGATGTTCCGATTTTCACTGTTAGCATTCGCTTTTTCCGTGCTTATTGTTAATATTTCCATATGATAACATGCTTATTAAACTGTGGCAGAAGTCTGCACATCGATATGCAGTAGAACATGTTTCTTCTACTTCCAAGGTAAAAATAAATATTAATGCAATATCTCATTTTTGTTTATGTTAGAATTATTTAGTGTGAGGTAAACGTTTATTTATTGTTTTATTATGTCAGGGTGGTGCCATTGGAAAGGAACCTGCTTTATTTAGTAACTTAATTTTTATTACAATATCAATATTTGAATGATGTTAAATTTATATTTCTTAATTTAATTTATTGTTTGACGAATTTAGTCACGTGTACTTGATCTAGCTGATGAGGGGTTTGAGGAAGAAATTTTCTATTCCACTGACCCACTACACACTTTTAGAGTAGCCTTGAAAAAGGCAAACATAGAAATGCTTTCTTTGGCTCGAAAAAGTCCCTTGACACAGGAGAACAGGGAAAGGATTCTAGAGCTACAAGATCAAATACAATCTTATGGGGTAAGTGGCATCTTCACAAATTTTTTTAAGCTATGACATGATTTCATATCTCATATTATGTTTTTTATTTTTCCAAGTGATCTGATAAAGTAAATTTTATTGTTTGTAGGATTTTTTAAAACCCGTGTCTAGAGAACCTGCCGAGACAGGTATAGGTAACAGTGATGGTCCAATGTAGAAAAAAAGAAGTAATGTACCAATGAGGCTTTTTGCAACTACTGCAATTGGCCTCGAATCCATTGATGACGCGGGCACTGATGAGATGGGGCATGATGCCATGCCAGAGCTTGATGCCTTGCAAGAGCATGATGAGATGGAGCATAGGACTCCACATGACTCTGGAGATGAATGTACTATACACGACCAAGAAAATTTTCCTGGAGCAGCATGAGTTAAAAGCACCAATCACTAGATCTCACCTTTCTGGTGGATGATTCTTGTGTTCCTATCAAGGTTCAGAAGATTGCAGGTATTTATTAATTAATTTATTGATTTTAATCATGAAATTGAAATAGACATACATTGAAAATATTATAAATTAATGGCTTACATGTTTTTGTAGGAAACAATGTTTTCTACAGGCATTTGAATGACAAATCCTTGGAGCTGTTTGGCCCCACCATTCACACACAGTGGAATAGCCAAGATAGAAAAAAGAGAGATGAATTGATGGACCACATGGTCAACTTGTTCGGCAATACTTTCAACAGGAAAGTTGTTGCAAAGTTAGCCGGTGATAATTTGAAATATACCAAGGCCCAATATAGGGAAAGATTGCAAGCTAACCTCAAGCATGAGCGCCCTCCCATGGTTCCGGAGAAAGAGTGGAAGGAACTCATAGATGATGCAAAGGAGAACTTGCTAAAAAAACAAGGAAAACAACCACGTCCTGGTAAAGCAAGGTACAACATATATCATCTTTTTACTAAAATAAGCTCAATTATTATTTTCTTTTTTGTTTTAAGTAAGATTTTTGATATCTAAGGTTTTTCAAAATTTTCATATATAGGCTACCTGACACCTCCAAAGCAACCAAGGCTAGAATGGAAAAGCACGGGAAACATAGACTGGGCCAGGGTGGCTATAGAAAACTAAGAGCAAGAATCGTAAGTATTAAATGATTAATTATTGGGAATATTTATTTAACAGTACCGAACAAATATCTGATTTTGATACTGGAAATTTTAAAATGTGTTATCATGCATTGCAGGGAAATACGTTCCAAGCTGCTACCACCGAGGAAGACCTAAAGCTTGGTTTCAAGTTTGGTTGAATATCGGAAAAGCTTGGGGCAGACTCCAATCTCCCCAATGACACAAATGCAGGTATATCACCAATTGTAGTATACCATTAAAGTCTATTCAGTTCTGATTATATCACCCATAAATAAAAATTTATGTTTGCTTTTAAGCAACAATGCAACCGCAGTAGTGAATCTAGCGGTACTCAGCAAGTACCGGTTGATGTTGGGGTGCACATGTCCCATGATAGTGTGGAGCATAGTGTCCATTCTGGTATGTATGCTTTGGAAATAGAAATATCTACTGTGATTAGATATATATATTTCCTAACGTATACTTATAAATTTTCTTCTTTCAATGGAAGACCTTGCAGCTCAGGAGCCTGAACTGCAAGAGGAAGCAAGTAGACCTCCAATTAACACCCCAGCGCCTGTCACATCCACACAGATAGGTAAAGAGAAATATTGTAATTTTAAACAAAATAATGAAATATTTATTTCAATAATATTTCAACGTCATATATATATGCTCATTTCCGTTGTGGCAGTTCACACCCCTTCATAACTACCTCCACGCCCTGCTCAGCGACGTACAAGAAGTGGAATACATGAGGGCATGGAAACACAAACAATAATAGGATATATCGTAGTAAATACTGCGCCAATTGATGATTGTGATACCGTACTCGCAAGTTTTTTCAATGCAAAAAAACAGAAATCAACGAAAAAGTAGATGAAACATAAATTCATGACTTGTATTTTGTTTTATATCGATGTTGTTAGTATGAAACATGGATTCTCTTGGAAATTTTCAAATTTTGTGTTTTCTCACACATCATCACTCCGATATGTGCTGCATGTAGATATATTAGTCTGAAACATTCATTCTCTTTATATTAGATATATTAGATATGTTCATCATGACTTTGATCATCATCACTCTTTATAATCTTATTACTGCCCATTACATCTCGAGGACCAACTTCAGCACATGGACCACAGAGGAGTGCTGAAGTTGACAGAGATCAAACTTATGTTAGAAAATCTTTTACTGTTGCTTTAGCACTAGTCAGAAATTTGGATGGTAATTGTGATGAAATTTTTCTTTTGTAGACCATATTCCTAAATTGAAAGGTAACACAGGTGGATTTTATTTTCTATAGTACAAGGTACTTATTTGTTATGTGATGCTATCAGTATTGCATAGAGAGAAATGAGGGATATTTTTATTTGGCATCCCACCACCCTTCCTTATACTGTGATGATGAACTTTCAGGTTATATTGGACGACTGTACATTTGAGAGAGATATCACTAATTGTACCTTCCCCACCTTGATTGAGCTATGATTGGTCTTGTGGTACCGTATCTTTCATTTGTGTTTAATGGGGTCATTTACCCTCCTTGAGTAACTTTTTTAAAACCACCTTGTTGAAGTTTTGCTCTTATAGAGTACTATGGTTGTTTGGGCACATTTGGAGCATACCCTTGGTTCTAAGGGTCATGGGTCTTCTACTACCCACACCTATGTTATTACCATTGTTTATATTTGTACCCACACTTCAGATCTGATTTTTGGTTTAATGTTGACGTGGAGATCTTCAACTATACCTCTCTTATTGTTATATGAGCAATATGTTTACCTTACCCACCTTGATTGAGTTATTATTGGACTTGTGGTACCTTGTCTTTGACTTGTGGTTAATGTAGACATTTACCCTCCTTCATTTTTTTTATACCACCTTGTTGAATTTTTGGTCTTATAGAGTACTTGAATTTGATCACCTGTGATTAGTTGTGGTGTGCTGATAATCACTTCTCTTTTGCTGAGACTTGGTTGAAGTTTATAATTTTTGTGACTTTATTTATGTTGAGTTATGTATTGTGCTTGACTGTCATTGACATAATCAACTCCAGTCATTTCTCTCTCTCTGGTTTGTACACACCCTCTTGTAGGGTCAGCTGGTTCCTAGAGAAGACTGGCCTCTCCGAGGCACAAACAGTCTTTTCTGAAAGTAACACTTTTGAGTATATTTTCAAGAATGGTTTCACACCCAGGTTGGTATCTTCAACTCTATCTCTCTTTTTGTTATATGATATATATATTTATTTTATTGCATGTTATTGAATATTAGTTTATCGTTTTAGTTTGCTTGTCAGTGTAACTCATTATAATCTGTTGATATGGAATTTTTGAATATACGAAAGAGACCGTGTTAAGAACTTATTGGTTGTACATTTGGAGTTCTTGGTTGCAAGAGGTAAGTATGCATGTGAAACAAATTGGGTATCATTTGGGGTGTTAGGTGATTAACCATATATCCCTTGTTTGTTAGTATCCCGATCTTTTAGTATCCTGATCTTATGATTCCTGTGTAAACACGGGTATCGATTACCATATCACAGTGTTTAAGATGTTGATTTCCTTAAGTTGTAAGAATCTAAGAAAGAAATAAAGATGATGGGTCAACTTAAGTAATTAAGTATTGATTTCATGGGATAGAGTCTTATTTTTTAACTCAAGGGCAATACTGCAATGTTCCTGTAACTTAGAACAAAAACTGTATTTTTCTGCACTTAGATTTTGATGTGTTTTGAAGAGTCTTACCCATACCCAGACAATTCTTGAGAACCTAAAGTTGTAGCAACACATACAATGCAATATCAGAGTATGTTGTCTATTTTATATTTGCATTGTAAGGTGTAAGGTGTAGAAATGCTTAAACTAAAATGATATTATATGTTGCCTCTGGAATGGGAGAGGTCGTGTAAGCAATTCAATATTTCAAATTCCAATACAAGCCTAGTGCTTTTTCCATATTGTGAGAAGTATCCAAAATAATGGATGAACATGGTTAATTAATGATAAGCTGTCATTACGGAATGCTTTTACATTGTTTTAATGCTAAAGCTATTGGTATGCAATTTCAGCTATAGGATTGAAGCAGATAGGGTTTATTTGCCAATTTTACAATAATGCTCCATTGGGATGTATATTTGAATCAAACTCTTTCTTGCTTCAAAAACTATGATAACCAAGGGGCCGAGACAAGTCTAATTGACTTAAAATCATTTGTCATTCTGTGATTTAGGATGGTATATTTTGAGTTTTTGATGAAAATGCAATTAAGCAGTAACATTGGCTTGTGTCTCATTGATGTTTATAAGTGGAGGCAAAATAGTCACTCTCTTATATGAATTTCTGTAGTCTCTAATCAACATAGTCATTCCAACTGTTCCACATTACATTTTTCTCCATCCCTGCAAATTCTATCGCAGTTGTGGATGTAGAATTCACTTCACTTGATTTTTTTGAGAAATAGGTCTTATAGTCTCTTTGCCTAAGATGTTGCACTATCATGGGTGTATCTAGGTTGTCATAGTCACCTAGGACTTGCACCTAGCCTTAACTGCAACCACTTGAGGGATTTTGAACACGGTCTTCTCATTAATACAAGCCCGATCACCTTGCGGCTTTTTGCTAGACCATCCCCGTGGGCCCACTTGATTAATTTTAGGATCTTGATGATTTGTTCTAGTTCTAAAATTGACATTTATGGTCTATTTTGATGGAGCAGCCTTGAAATTGCAAATGAGGACCTGCTTACCATTGGGTCAATTAATGACATTCAGAAACTTCACATTTGTGCAGTTCCTCTTGGAGAGCATGCTTGTCGTATTTTCCATCAGGAGCAGTCTCGAACATTTTCCATTTGCAATGTGAAGTATTCCCAGTTGAATGTGGACGATTCAGAAACACACTTTGTGCGTCTGTTAGATGATCAGACATTTGAAACTATTTCATCATATCAACTTGATGCTTATGAAAATGGGTGTTCCATCCTCAGTTGTTCATTTTCTGATGACAACAATGCCTATTATTGTGTTGGGACAGCATATGTCTTTCCTGAGGAGAACGAACCTAACAAGGCAAGCTCTGAAACTTATGTTTCTTCTTTTATAAAATCACTCATGCTTGCTCTTCTAATTCTCTCATTTTTTATAGGGTTTTATTACAATTTTATGAGCATAGTAAATACAACAAAGGTTCATGCTAGATGGATGTCTTGTACTTTCCATGCAACAGTCACTTTCACTTTTTAAAATCTTGGTCAATTGTTTTATTTTCATTTGTTTTTGTTAACAGGGCAGAATTTTAGTATTTTCTGTTGAAGATGGTAAACTGCAACTTGTTACTGAGAAGGAGACAAAGGGATTTGTTTATAATATGAATGCATTTAATGGAAAGTTGCTTGCTAGCATCAATCAAAAGATTCAGTTATACAAGTGGGTAATCCATGATGATGGTTCAAGAGAGTTGCAGTCTGAATGTGGCCATCATCGTCATATTCTTGCACTTTATGTTCAGTCTCATGGAGATTTTATTATTGTTGGTGATTTGATGAAATCAATCTCTTTATTGATATACAAGGTATGTCTTTTTCTTGATTCTTGTGAAGAAATTTTGTTTGTAATCTAATGACTCTAATTGGCAGATATTATAACCAGACTTTATCAGTTTGTTGTTTTCATAGTCCTTGTGTACTGTGTGCGTTTCTTGTGGGTTTTTTAATTTAATTTTATGAATGATGTTGTCTGAAACATTAGGCTCACATTACTGTGTCTCTATGGTGAAAAATTTTGTTTCCTATTTTTTGTCTTGTAGTTCTTATTTTCCTGAAGAAATGATATGATGTTGGATGGTTTGTATGAATAGGAAATCAATAACTATCGAATTTCAGGAAACACTCTCTATGATTTCAAACATGATAGTTAATTTGGCTAGGCATTAAGGAAACCTAAAATAAAATCTACAACTATCCTCCATTAATTTATGTATTCATTAACCCAAGTTTCTAATTACCATGATTGTAGTGAATATCTAGGGTTACCAGGGTTCTTCTATGATGCCATGATCATTTTCTGGTCAAGTTTTGCATAAAATAGATTGCAGTATTGCCCTTGGCTTTTTCAATTGTTTTATAGGAAACCTTTTCATTTACATGGTTCCCTAAATTGTTCGTCTCACTACAAAACCTATGAAAACAAGTCTCACTACCATATGCTCAATTACGGTATCATTTGAGTCCTGAGAACCAGCATACATAAAAATGTCATTCCGAGCAACAACCACAAAATTGATGTCTTTACCACGAGTTGCAACCACACCATGTGATGATATCTTCATTGAATTACTAATATGAGTAGAACCTAGTACACCAACAAAAATCCATACTTTGATTGTGCAATCACTCAAAGCCAAACCTAGTATAAAACTGAGAAGGAGAGGCCTAATGATTTTCAAACCAAAGCATTAATTTATGTTGTGAAAAGGTCAATGGAATCCACTCTTTCTCCCCAAACATGAAACAATACCTTTCTTTCTCGTGGGCCTCTTTTCAGGATGCCTTGAATGCTTGAGCTAGTATTAATCAAGCCACTTATTTAGGGTTTCCTTCCACTTAACAAGTTTTGGAAAGTTGAATTGCATTGCAAACATTCTAGACAGATATGAATGTTAACAAGTACCATTCAGTTAGGTTTCCAATTGGAAATTCATGCTAGTTATCTTGCTAATTTTACTAAAGAAAAACCCTAACTTGACATCTCAACGTCACAAGCAACCATATTTAAGGATGGGACAACTTGTTTTGATACTTTTTGTAGAGATGGCCTGTCTCTTATAAATTATGTTTGGGTCAAACTTGGTTGATGGGTGACAAAAGTTATTATTTATATATCCTCCTATTGTTCCCTTTCAATATCTGAAACCAATATTTTCAGTGCATTCGTAAGAGGGACAGCAATAAGACGATAGTCAGAAGAGACAGATTTGTGAGAATTTATTTGGACATATCAAATTACTTATGATGACCAACAATACATCAAAGGGTGGAAGTAATAGGGAGAGATGATTTCCATAACTCAAGGAATTAAAATTTTACAACAATAAATTCATCAAAATTTCTGAAGATTATGAGAAAGGATGATATGCACTGACAACCCTTTGGACCAACACTGTTCGAGGGCAATTCACATATGGAGAGTGCCCAAACAAAAGGAAAGTATATGGATGTCAAGAAAAAATTAGATGCTGATCCAAGAAAACAATATATTGGGTACGATGTTTGTCAAAAAACATTACTAAACACATCCAGGAGCAACTTTGAAGGGTCTTTTGTGCACAACTCTCAGTACTTGGGATATTCTTGGGCCTGAAATACCTCATGAATGAGTGATGAGGTGAGAAATTATAGTTTGGAAAAATCCTTGTAGCATTGATTGTTGCTCAAAACATATTGTCTCACCCTTGTTTCGTTGACAAGTGTCACAAGCTGTGACAAATTTTTGGATGTCTATTTTCATGTCTTCCCAAAATAAGTGCTTAATTCTCTCATAAGTTTTATGAAAAACCAAGTGACTTGTATTGGGGGATGAATGTAACTCTAAGAAGTAGTGCATCAAGGATGAATTCGGTGCTAGACAAATGCACTCATTATTGTTAATGATAGTGCAATTGGGATAGCCCTGCACTATGATTTACAAACAAGTAATCAACAAGGAGGGAGCATGCCCACCGGAATTTGAACTCTTGTGCCCATAGTTATGGAAACAATGTCAAGCAAATTTCATGAACTGAAAATTAAGCATATACCCATATGTTTGTAAGCTGGTTGGTTTTTGTTATCTATAGAAACATGAACAACTATTTCATAGTTACAAATAATCTAGTTTCAACTGTGTGCCACTGATTAAGCCTAGTTAGAGGTGTTTTATGGGTTCTTCAGGAAGGTTGAGACTAGCCATGAATGGCAAACTAGTAGAAGGATGTGACATACTAGTGGGTGTGACCATGGTGGGGCTAATGCTCCCAAGTGGAAGGGCTGGGTTCGGGATGTTTCCCCCAAGTGGAGGAACGAAAGTGGTATGGGACAGTCCTGCACCGCCAAGTGTAGTGTGAGTCACTGATGGAGTGGGAATGGGTATGCCAGCTACTGGAATGGGTGTAGTGATCGGAATGGTAGATGTGGGCCCCATCGAGGGCATACCCAAAGCAGGTGTGGTGGTGGATGCTCCACCAATGGTCCCTACAAAGAAAGGGGTGGAAGTCACGCCAGCCATGGGGCTGGTTGGTGCAGTGTAAATGGGGTTCTCAGACTCTGCCTCAGAATCAGAGGTAAAATAAGGGGCGTCTATCTTGGGTGACAGAGTTCTATGCCGTTGACGAGTGGATTCAAGTGACAAGGCTCGAGATCTATGATCAGTGGTATCAAGTGATGAATATCTATGTCTATGACAGGTGGTGTCAAGTGAACCGTGCTGTAGGAACTCAATGGTGACAGATGGTGACAAATATCTGGGGGTTGTGTTGAGTGAAAAACAGCTCAAAAACCCTAATGCAACCGAGTGTACAGAAGGAGAGCTCAAAAAATATGGCTCTTAGGCCAACAACCAACTCAAAACACTTACTGTAACAGCTGTGCTACAATAAGTGGAGTATCAACAAAAATAGTCAGAATACCAACAAGCAGCAGGTTTCCTAAAAAATAAAAATAGTGGACTCACTAGACCAAAAGGAGGTAAGGGAGCATGCAAACACCTAGCTAAATAGTATTCTGACTCAACTAGACATATCCTCTGCAAGGTGATGAAATCCAAGTCAGACAATATGGATAGTAGAGCTAAGTGGCTAAAGATATCCCCCTACCAGGAGGGACACCAGGTAGTCAATCCTAGAAGAAAGGAAACTAAGATACCCTATTCATGACACGTCCAGAAAAGGTGAATTTACCATTTGGTTCTATCGTAGCAGTATCCCCATACAGGTGATACCTCGAGAACTGTGAAAGGTAGCCTTCGGTTACTGAATGGATTGCGGTATTCCACTCAGGCCTCTGGAACCAGTCTGGCAACTTCAACCCTCCTAGGGGAGAGGCCCTTTGATAAACTGGTTGTGACCGTGCCAAAAAATACTAGGGGATTTTGGTTCCCTAATGGAAAACAACTATGTCTCAAGTGTAAGCAACCGAGGGGTGTTATTTGGATGCCTATCCCCCCGATCCTACCTAACTACAAAAATTCTTATGTGTTCCCCAAGTGGGGTTAGAATGTTGGTTGTGTTAAGTAGTATTTTATGGCTCACTTGAATTTGGTGACAGAGTGTGTGCATGTGAGATGATGAACCCAAGTAAAAGTGCCACGGGGTGGGCAACTTTCTAACTAACAATACATAATGCAAAATTTTCTTTTTTCAATTAAAATGCTAAAATTTTTAAAAAATATTCTGTAAATGAAATAGAAATAATACTACAAAAAAGGATGTAGGGAAGTATGGCTGCAGGTAGGATAGATGGCTGTGTAGGTGCAGAAAATATTGCAACAAAGTGTTCGGTTCAAAACAATGAAAAAAATATAGAAAACAGACCGCGGGTCTATGGCAAATCTGGGCTATTGGACCGTGGAAAATAGCGAAACAGTCGCGGACAGGTTGCGGGATTTTGGCCGAAAGACACAGTCGAACCTCGGTAAACAGGTCGAAAGCCGTAGGCGGGTTGCAGGAAAATGGCTGAAAGCCACAAGCGGGATGCGGGAAAAAGGCCGAGAGACGCAAGAGGGTTGGAGAAAAACGGCTGAAAGCCGCAAGCGGGACGTGGGAAAAAGGCTGAAAGACACAGGCGGGTTGCAGAAAAATGGCTGAAAGCCGCAAGCGGCCCGTGGGAAAAAGGTTTAGCAATTGCTGTCGGACCGCACAAAACAAGCTAATAGCCGCGGTCGGATCGTAGGTAACAGACTGGAAACCGCCGGTAGGTCACCGAAAATAGTCTGAGAGCCGCGGTCGGATCGCAGGTAAATGCTTGAAAGACGCGGTCGGAATGCAACTACGGGGGGTAAAAGATGCGGTTTACGGCAGCTGAAAGGGACAGCCGAAAGGAAAAAACAGAAAAATATTGCAGAAAATCAAAAATATTTAAAACTATAAAACTATAACCAGAAATTCAAAGGAACACAAAGGGGAGTCGCTAAAACTGTAGCTAGGGTTTTCACCCTAGCTTGTGCAAATGAGCACCTACTAAGGAGAAGGGACTCCTTAGTAGCAGTTCAAAAAATACAGTAAATAACAGACAGTAAAGTAAAACAGTAAACTACTCTAAGCATGTGCATAAAATAACATAAAGGTAATAAAAATGGTTTTTTGTATTAAAGATTATACCTCCAATGTGAAGGTTGATGAAGCCTTTGCAATAGTCCAAGAGGATTTCTCCAAGCTCGAGTGTTGTTCCTTTCTCTTTCTCTAAAGGGTTGGAAATGGGCCAAAGGGGCACTCAAAGGTGAAAGTAGCTCAAGGGTGAGCTAGGGTTTCAAGAGTGATTTTGGAAGAGTAAGGGTATATTTGATTGTGGATATGAAATGAGGGGCCTCCATCACCTATTTATAGGTTTTTAGTGGTGTAGTGTTGGCCCATGGTTTTGGGAACCATATGGTTTAGGTCAACTGTATAGGGTTTTTTCCTCCTTTTTCCCTCTTTTTCCTTTTTTTTTTTTATTCCCTTTTTATAGGGTTTTTTCTATTTTGGAGGAATTTTGGATTATTTTGGGGGAAAAAGGGGTTTTTTGGCCTTTTTGAGGTTTGTTTAATGGTTTTGTGGCCTTTTGGAGGCTTTTTTGGCCTTTGGGAGGCTTTTTAATGGGATTTTAAGGTTCTGGAGGTAAATATGGTAGGAAATATGGACAAATGAGTCATGTAAAAGGGTAGATGAGGTAGTGAGCACTTTTTGGGTGTTAACAAGAACACACCTTAGATTCGGTTTGTTGTCACAAATACTTTATTGAAGAGAATTAAAAGGGCAATCTAATTATTAAAGAATTTATCAAAACTAATATGTTCTATACTTACTCCTACACTAGTCTAAAATAAACAGAAACTAAGTATACTCGAATATCCAATGGAGCCATTCAAGTAACCTAAAACCTGCAAGATAAAACAAATGATGAATCAACAATTAAAATTTTGAAACTGGAGGTCCAAAAATAGGAAAAAATGAAGTTTCTTATTTACAAAGAGATGGAAATGACATGGGAAATTTCCCAAAAATGATTGTTCCAACCATAAATAAATTGAATCATAAAAAGTATGTTGGATATTATTAAGACCATGATCCAAAATATTTTCATCAAAATTAAGAGAGGAGAATATTTCCTTTAGCAATATATCATCGTTATTGTATTGAAAGGAAATATCGGAATTTGAATTTTGTGAATGATCAACTTCATTTTTTAGATATTCGTTCTTGTCAAGTGTATCAGATTTATTTAATTTCAAAGTATTTGATCAAAATAACTTTTCATTTGAAATTTGATTTATAGAGAAAGTATATTTGGAACAAATATTCTGAAATTCAATCTCAATTTCAGCTAACCCATCATCTAAAGACTTATGGTTCTTTTTCTGTTCATAATAATCAGAATGGGAGGACGAAGAAGAAGGATTTTAAGATTTTGTAAAATGAGTAGAATCATTATGTTCTTCAGAATCTAAAGTACAATCAGCATCTTCAAAACTTTATATTCGAACATCCATCTTTTGATTAAATGAAGAAGAATGAATATCACTTATAAAAGGACTTTTAAAATTATTAGAAATACATGAAAAATCCTCTTCATAATTCTCGAAATCTTCATTTTCATTGATAGTTGAATCATTATGATCAAATTGAGAAAAGGGAAAATGTTCAAAATTCATTCAAACAAATTGTTCATTACATAGATTAGAAATATTAGAATTAAGATTTTCTCTAGCGGTTTCAGATCGAGGTTCCAAACAATGAAGGGAAGATGTAAAACATTCATCGTACTCACGTTCATTCGAAAGAGAAAAATGACTAATAGAATTTGCACCTAATTTCCTTTTTGTATCTAAGGAAGGATGAAAATTGGATGCAAAAATTAGTTGTTTCAAATCATGTAGAGTATTTTGAATATCCTTTTCCTTTTTAATGGACATAACTTCATTGTACAGGTCATTCATTAGTGAATTTAATTGAGCAAATTGTGAATCATTTGATCCTTCATTAACAGATTCAACATCATATGAAAGGAAAGGATAAAAAAGATCTGAAGGATAACCCTTCAAGTCTTTCTCAAGAACTTGAGCCTCTTTACATGCTTCATTGAAATCTGTTATCCCTTGTCGCAAGATAAACATTGCTATAATCTTGGGAAGAGATCTAACATACCAACAAAAAGTGAGTTGTGTTGCAGGTCTATGTTCTTCGCGTAAGCCATAATACACTTGTCGAAAATGTGTGTTGAAATCCCGAATTGATTCTCCATCAAGTACTTGCATTTGAATCAAATTTTGATGAATTTCAACCACATCATAATCTTCAAAAGAATCTCTAAAAACATTCTTAAATTCTAACCAACTAGAAATTGAATTCAAAGGTAAAAAATAAAACCAAAGAGAAGCCTTACCTTCGAAGGTAAATGGGAAAAATCTGCACGCAACATCTTCATGTATGATATTAAATAAACGCAAAATAGATTCATACCTTCTAATATGCTCGGTGACAAAAACATTACCTTCTCCATCAAATTTTGGCAAGATCTTAACTACCTTTTTAGGGAGTTCATGTAAAGGCCCTGGTAGGCTCAATGCGGTATCAGACTCCCATGCAGGGGTTTGGGAAAGAGCCGTGAAATCATAATAACTAGAAATTAGCTCTTATTGTGGGCAATGTGCCAATTCATGCCCTCCTTCTCGCGCCATTTGTTGATGCCTCGGATGTGCAGGGTAAGTGCAAAGTGCTGGAATGGATTCCTAAGCACACAACAGGGGATGAAAACCCAGCCAAAGGCTTCGAAAGACCCTATGCAAGGGAAATTCTATCCTCAAGTTGTTTGGTGTGGTGATCACCCACGGATATTTGGCCTCCGTTGGCACTCTATGAGTAAAAGATTTGATCAATTAAGATCAGTTTCCCAATTTAGGGAAACAAAGGTATGGAAAAGCTGTTAGCAATTCTAACTTAGCCTATTTGGGAAAAGAACCTAATCTTAAGTTAGATCTATCCTAAAATGAAAAGCTTGGTATTTATGCAGACCAACCTTGAGGTGTAGGAGAACAAATAGTCTATCACCCTTAACAGAAATGCCTCTAGATGAGATATTTGCTGACTTAGATTATGATTTATTTAATGAAAATTAAACAAAATAATCTAAGCTTAAATACCATCAAGATATAACCTATTATCCTTTTGTTGATTGAAAAATCAACAATGATAAAATATACATATATGTGATCAATTGCAGAAATCGATAAAGAAAGTATTTAATCAAATATTTTCATACACACATCAGTTATACAGAAAAACCAACACAACAGATCTATGTATTCATTATATATTCAACAAGAGATCATATGCATAATGGATGATAATCTGGAACATAAAATTAGAAATCCTTAAACAAATTTAAGCGATAATCAGAATATGAATCCAAAGATAACATTACTGTATTAAGATGCCTTGTACCAAAATTACAATGACTCTAACCACAGAGTATCTTCAGTCTTATCTTTTTCCGAATTACCATTCCAAATATTCCAACCTTTTACTAAGGGAAACATTCCTCCTTATATACTAAATTTAAATAAGAGTTCCAAAAGGAGAAGTTCTACAAAATAGGGATTACAAAATCAGATCTAATTAAAGATCCAGGAAATCCTACCATTTTTCATAAATATCTAACAATTAATCTACATTTGGGAAAATAACAGATTCCAAGGATAATTGAGCATTGCATGCGTTGTTCTCCATATCATGCTTCTCTAGATTGTGCCAAATACGTAGGTACATACGAATCCTCCCTTCCATGATGACCGGTTCTTTAACCAAGCAATCTACATCTTGAATGTTGACTTGTTGCAAATCCCGAATCTCCTGTGCAAATTCTTCACATCTGCTCTCGAGTTGTTCAAGTCTGCATTTTGGTGGCAAAGCTTCCAAAATAGGATTCATGAGTGGAAAACCTAGGGAATCCATGATATTGTCAGCTGCATACCATCGTCTAGTGCAGGTGTCCTGTGATTTATTAATGATTTCCTCACCTGATTCATTCAAATCAAGCAAGGTGTTCAAAGATACCTTGACTTTCTTTATCTGGAAAGTATTAAGGATTGGGATGTTCTCTGGAACATTCTTGATATACAATTGCCATTGACTGATTTCTTCTTCAGCTTTAGAAGCTTGGAGTCTTTTTGCCTTCTGTTCTTCAAGAGTAGAAGACATCTTAGAAAAACTGATGAAATTTTCCCTGATCTCATCTAAGGCAATATATAACTTCTTCAGTACTTCATGCTGACTCTGATTCACTTCAAGGGCTAAATTTTTGAAGTCATAGGGTGTGAACTTGAGAACATTGGAGGAAGCTGCACTTGCAGTTGCATCTTCAACCTGCTTTTCCAAAGAGGCTATCTTTACGAGATCAGTAGAATGTTGATACTACAAAAGGTTGAATTCAGTAAGAAGAGTAGCATTCTTCTGTTCTAGGTCTTGTACTTTGTCTTCCCAAGTTTTCCTGATATCAACCATATCAACAGAATGCTGATCCTTTGTTTTAGCCAACTCTTCTTTCAGGTTTCTAATTTCTCCCTCCCTGAGGTCAACTTCTTTGTCCAAGACCTGGACCGAATCCCAGTTAGTAGTGGCAAAAGCCCCTAAGGCTGCTACTGTTTCAACCGCTTCAATTCTTGGGTTATTAGTTCTGGGGGCCCATATCACCTGATCTGGTTCATGTGCTTCCAAACCACCTTGACCTTGACCCCTCTTCCTGCTTATTTTAACAACTGCCTTGTCATCTTGATGATAGAAATAATTCCCAAGAGGAACCACATCTATGTCTATATACTTAGCAATGGACTGTGTAGGAACAGGAGTGACATTAACTGTAGAAATCAAAGAAGGTGCCTATGTGACAGCAGAGGTAGGGAGAGGTAGAGTGACTTTAGTGGTAGCTAGAGGTGTACTAATGACTTCGGGAGATAACACACCTTTGTCTAGGGAGGGAAGTGAGACAAGGACTTCAGAAAGTGGAACATGAACATGACTACTGACTTCTGGGAAAAAAGGTGGACTCTGATCTTTACCAGGTGAGTGTGTAGGAGAAACCTTGGAAGATGCATCGACGGAGGTTATTAATAAATCAACTGCAGATGATTGCAGAGGGATAGCCAAAGGCTAGGACTCTGCAGTAAAAGCTGGTGAAATGGAAAAAGAGACTGAATGTTCTGGTAATGAAGTAATGGTGTTTTTGAGGGTATTAAACAAGTGGGATAATGTAAATGGAAGTGTTCCTCCTAGAGGCACAGTAGAATTTGGCTGAACAGATGGAATTACAATTGCTAATGATGTGATACTAGGGGCGGCATTAAACTCCAACACTAACTGTTCAGGGAAAGTCTGATCCATATCAATATTGTCTGGCAATTCAGTATAAGTCTTAGGATTTCCAGAGACTTCTTCAACTACTGGTACTGGAAGAGGTGAAATTGTTTCTTCATCACAGTCAATTACATCCAAAGTAGAAATTTGTGATGAGTAAGGCATAACCTTCTGTCTTTTAGCTGGGATAGCCTTGGTTATGACCAAGTCATCATCTTCTGGAGTGTTTGGAGTAGAGGCCTGATCATCCAGTGTACCTGGTAGCTGAATTTTGTCTGCAGACCTTGGGGGTTCTAGCAACTGAGTCTATAACATTGATGACAACTGCACCATTTGTTTTTTGGATTCACGGGCTGTCTGCAGCATGAGTTTAGCTTCTTCATTAGCTTTCTCTTTAGATATTTCCCCTTGAATAGCTTTACCCTTGTCTCCATCATGACTGGTGGGAAAAGGAGGATTGTTAGAATTCTGAGCTTCTTTCTCTTCCCTGTCCCTTCTTGCTTGTTCAACAAGATTCAACTGCATCACCCTGTAACTTAGGATTTTGTCCTTCAATTGTTTTTGATACTGTAGAATGTCATGTTGTTCTTGAGAGTCCTTTGCTTTGGCCAAGACTTGAGAAAATGTGTCTACCCCCTGATATATGGAATCATCGGGGGTTGACTCATGTGTGTAGTCTATCTTCATGTGAACTTGCTTTAGGTTCGCATCCAAGAACTTCTTAGGATCAGGTTTCCTTTTCGGGGAAACACCTAATCTTAGAGCAGCTATCTGATCACCTAGAACTGCAGCCCAGGTTGAAGTTGGGATGACCAATTGACCAAGATTCACAGAGAACTTAGGCCAACCTTTCTTCTTGTGACCTATGAGTTTCTTTTACATACCATCAGTGACAGTTTGAAAAGAAACCTCCTGTATTACCATCCTGTCTGGAACTATTTTGGGAAAGAAATGAACTGTTTCACTTCCCCAGATTTTGATGTATGAAAAGTACTCACCTACATACCAATCACCAATTGTGTTGATAAAAGCTTTGGAATCTTTTGAGAATGCAGGTGGCTGCTACTGGAAGATCTTAAAATAGATGGTACCCACAAAACAGTCACAAATGTCATATATCATAGGTGCAAAATTCCTTCCCATAGTGTTGAATGATAAATGTTTACTGGTGGATCTGAAGGGGTCCAATGCCAACCCAAATTAGGGTACTGGAACTTTGAGCAGAAAACATCAAGAACATATGCAGATAGGAAGAAGGGTGGCTTCTTATGAGCTGGTGCCTTCTAATATCCATGAATGGCATTTTTCAGTTCCGCTGACAGGATAGAGGCCCACGAAAAGGACTCACCTGTAACTAACACATGATGTGCTATGGGTGCCCATTCTGCTTTAAAATGAGAACAATTGGGTTGACCGAAAAGCCGGCAGAGCATGGCTGCAAGTAGAGAAAAAGGTTCCTTAAACCAGATAATAGGATAAAGGTTATCCGACTTAGGTACAAAGGAATCAGGCTTGTGCATCCAAGACTTAATCATTTGATTGAAATTATACTGGGTTTTGGACGATTGTATGAACTCAGCAGAGAGGGTTTGTACATGGGGTTTCAGAGCAAAAACTCGAACAAAAACCTCTGGGTGAAAACTTGTCAATTGGAAACCTGTACTGTCATTAAAAGAACAGTCTTTAACATCAGCATTCTCAATTATCCACTTAACTGCATCTGTGTAGGGTAAGACAGCAGGGCGTGTAGCGATGGCGTCAATTTGGGAAGCCCTAATTTTCTCGTAGACTGGTCTATCGTTCTCGATATGGGAAAGGTATTCATTATAAAAAATGGTGTATATCCTAGACCAGTCTATCTGGTACATTTCAGTAACTCATTCACTCGTGTTAGAGAGTAAACCAAAATTTGGGTCTTTGATCAGGGGGTCCTTGTACGACGATTTAGACCATGTATTTCTCGACATGGTGAAAGATCTTTGCAATATCTGATAGATACAGAAAATGAAATGAAATTCAACCCAAAAATACCAGAATTGTAGGCTAGTAGCGTAAGGATAACAGTGGACTTACCTAAAATAACCAACAAACTAAAAAACAGCACCTGACATGCAATCCACAGTAAAATGATAATGCGACAGCGTAATTTCTTCAATAGTTAAAATGTAAAACTAAAAGGTAAAAACCCTATTAAATACATTGACCAAAATAAAATCAACCGTGCGATTATAACAAATGGACGACTAAGATTAAACACAATGGGACGTGGGGGTCGAGTTCAAGTATGTTGAGGAAACTCTTATTCAAAGGTCCCGCAAGCCAAAACCCAAAAGTACGGATTTGCAGGTTGTGGGTTCACAAAAATGAAAGTAGGAGAAAATATTTTCGAAAGCCAAAAACCGACTATGCGGGTGCCGATTTTCGGGAACGTGAAACTGTGAGGAGAGATAACCATCCTGAAAGCCACATCCCGAAATTACGGGTTGCAGGTTTCGAGAGTACATACCAAATAAATGAAAAACCACAATCCCGAAAGCCGAATGCCGCCATGCGGGGTTCAGGTTTCAGGGCAATTATTTCTCAATCTTATTAAAGAATGTTTCCGCAACCCGCAGCCGTCGGGTTGCGGGTTTTGGAATTAGCAAAACCAAAACTTAAAAACAACAGTCCTGCAAATCGCACCTGTCGGGTTGCGTGTTTCAAGTTCTCTAAAATTCGGGTTTTGGGATGATGATAACAATCAATAAAATACTCAAAATTTTGGCTCTTTAAAGACCAAAACAATTAGGAAGAATTAATCAAACCCTTACAAACAAGCAGACCAAACGCATGGGTGGAGGATTTTAGAGGTAAAATGAAAATTGTATATTTACAAGATGACTCACCCAAATACCTTTGCGTTTATCTAGAAATGGGGTTACCTTGCTTAAGTAAAGCATGGGATCTATTGTTCCCACAACACCATCATATGGGGGTGGTAATCCCAACTCAATGACACCAATGAATATGCCTTTGAAGGTAGCTACTCCCTCAGTGAGGGCCTTTATTGTATCCTTAGTCCTTTACATCAAAGTTTCCTTTAAGATCATATAATTGGATAACTTGATTATTTGAGTCTTGTTTGCAATCTTCATATATTCTAACCCCTTCTTGGTTCTCCTATGCAAGTAGTGCACTATTTCTGTAGCTTGTTCTAGCATTTTTCCAAGCTCTTTCTTCACTCTATTTACCTCCTCTTGAGTTGAGTTGGCTGTGTCAAATTTGAATTGAACCACTTCACAATGATCCCACTTACTAATAATTTCTTGGGATATTTTGTTCCATAGTGTTGTCTTGATTCTTCTTTGGATCTCTTCTCCTTGAACAACCAATTGTAATTTGGTGATTTGACTCTTGAGGTCACTCACATCAGGTTCCAAGTCATCAATCTTTCCTTCTTTCTCACTAATGTCATTTTCCAATTGAACAATTTTGTTATCTTTTTGTATCACCTCTACTTCTTACACTTTGACTCTGATGTCACTAGTCTTGGCTTCTGAACTGAGGTGTTGTTGGAGCGGGAGCAAGAAGGGACTGGTTTTGGAGAACGTGCGCAAAGATGTGGACCGTGGACATGAAGCAAATGGGCGTGAGGGCGCAAAAGAGGGAAATTATTTAGGGTTTTGGTCCGTTAGGAATATTTTTAGTCTATTTGTGGGATTTCCCCCCCAACTAGAAAAACTATAAATAATTATTAGATAGATAGATAGAGATATAGGTGGAGAAGAGGGAATAAGAAAGAGATGGAGAAGAGAACTAGTGTGATATTATTTTGTCTATGGTTTTCGGTCGTGTAGTGCGCAGGAGATGTATGGTTATGGATGATTGATAATATAACAAAGATTTTTTGGAGACCCTCTTTGTGAACTGTTGAATGCTTCTGAATATGATGTTATGAAAGTTAATTCTAATTATGGATGGTGTTTCCGAAGGATAGATCTGAATATGTTTATGTTTATTATGTTGTTAGATATCTGATGTCTGTGTGCAGAAATGATACAATCACCTCCCAACCCTTCATGTCTGTAGAAACCTAGTTCCTGCAATCCCCCCCCCCCGAATTAATCAGGTGAGACTTCATTTATTTAATAAGTGATTCCATATGGGATGGTATCTAGGGGCTTTATTGTTCTTTTCATGTTAGAACATGGGTCTTCCCTCTACATGCCAACAAATGGTTCTGTTGCTGGGATATGGATTGGATATTGAAGGGCATGTGGAGGACAAGTAGACAATATATAAATCAATGGCTAGATGAGAAACCATTGTGAGTTTGCGTGATAACAAAACCCTAATCTAGGATTAAGTGAAGAGGGATGGTTGGGAAGGTATGTATTTTCAGAGTTCCATGAAATATTTTTTTGTGAGTTCCCTACAGTACTAGGGGATTGGTTGCTTAGATTGGTGGGTATAAATCCAAGATATAATCCTATGATTCTGAGAAATTGAACCCCTGAAGACACCCAACAATTGAAAACTGTGAGTCACCCTATCGCATGCGTAGTTGATTTCTAGATAGATAGTGTATTGGAAGGGTACAATGTTGAGTTTGCCATAAGTGGGACAAGATCCTATTGTGATGTAGAGAGAAAGTTCCTGAAGGGACTGCGTGGATGATATATTTGTTGAATAGCTACTTGGATTAAGATGTTATTGTGTGGCAAGGGTTGGATGACGATGGAATCTCAACACTAATTTTTTTCGCATACACGGGGGAACTGGGGGATGACTAGAGAAGGGTTTGAGAGTATGGGAGGAAAGATGATGGTGGAATGAATGAGATGAGGATGTCAAAAAGGAAAAGTATGACAAACATAGAAGTGGTATTTCTGTGTAGTGGAAAAATATTTAGGAGAGATAGGAAGAGGAGTGCGGTTGAGAGAGATGATCAATATAGTGAGTTTGAAGGAAGTGACTACTGCGCAAAGTACCTGAATAAAGGGAAATCATACATGGAAGGACAATATTATCATCTTAGTCGAAAGGAGGAAGGGATTCATACTTCGATATGGATCTATGTGGAACCTACGACCCCAGGTGCGTCTCCATCATCATAGGTAAGACCTATTTCAGTAGCTAAAGTCATGTTAGTTAATGCAAACAACACTGGTAGTAGCATTCAAAAGGGACAAGGTAGTAGAAGAGGTCAAATAAATCCTACGCAGGAGAAAATAACATCAAGAAAGATGAAAGATTCAACACTTAGGATTCCTATATTCTATGGGAATGGAAATGTTGGCACGGGGTTGAGGTGCACAAGTTTTGGTACATCTAGCAATGAAAGGGACTGCGACAAGGGTAAAGGACCAGTCGCAGAGTGGATAAAGAGGAAGTTAAGCGGATAGTGCAGAGTAGTTGGCTAATTAGTTAATTAGTTAAAGAGTCACTCCGCAAAGTGGACCAAGTGTAACGGCCAAGTGAGCCTATAAATAGGAGTAGGATTGTAAGCCTAAGGGAATCATCTTGATCTCGGTATCTTTTTGTATCTTTGGAGCGGATCCTAATCCATGTTTGAAGTTGTATCTGATCTGACCTTTGGTGTATTTTGTATTTTCATCTTGATGTCGATCTGAGGATCTGATTTTTTATTAGTTCTGCGGATGTATATCTCAGATACTATGATGTAAGACAGACTGATGAGTAATGAGAAGGAATGTTTTGGCTATGTCTATGTCTCTTTTACCTGTCGCTATGTGATTGGTTATGTGTTATTGCAGTATAAATAAATGTATGATTTCACAGCATGATTAAGTATGGTTTATGAATGAAGCTGTAATATCACAGTAGTGTTATGTATTTCATATTGATTAGATATGTTGTTATAATCTGTTAAAGCGTAGATCTGACCGACGTGGTTTGATGCGAATGATGTTTATGTCGATATTCGTATTACATCGCAATTGAGTGTGAATGATGCATGTTCTCTCATATCTGCGGAAACCTCGTTCCTGCATCCCCCCTTAGATATCTTGGGTGAGATTTCACTCACTCTGCAGGTGTTGCTGGAAGGGATAAACCCTTTCTAGGTCAATGTCTATGGGAGATTGCGTTGAGTTTTGTTGACCATAGTGCGAAGTGAACCCTCGTTGAAATATCTGTGTCAACAAATGGTTTTGTTTTTGGGACCCTAGTGCAAAAGGAGAGAGTACATGTTGTGGCATCCGAAAAAACTGGAGATCATGGAATGGTTCCACAAGAAGACATGAGAATTTTTCGAGGAAGAAAATCAGAACCCTGGATGGTCAACGACTGAGTGGTTGCAGAAGTACATATACTCTAATATCCATGAGGTATTATTCTTCTAATTTCCTATACAACTATTTGAATGGTTGGAACAAATAATTTTTTAGAAGAAAAACTTCCAAGGAGGTGATCCTGAACATTGGACTCCGGAATTGATCCAGCAATTGAGTAGGGTTAGCAACAAATCTTCAAGGGTTGTTGAGGTTTGGGTAGACAACATTTTGGAAGGATACATTATTGAGTTTTCTTTCAACACAGTTAAATCATATAGCAACGTGGAAAGGAAGTCCTTCAAGGGACCCATAGGAAGGTATCTATTGTCTCTAAAATTGTGCATCAATATGCTCATTTGTGAAAAGGGCATATTAAAGATGAACTCCAATGAGTAAATCTTGGGTGTGCAGAGGCTATGGGTACCGCACAGATGCGGGTCTGATAGAATGATGTGGGGTAGATGGATATGAGCTACGATGAAATTGTGAGGGAAGCTGCGGAATATTGTGGTCTCCTGAGAAGTGGGGTGAGGTTCCGACCGGAGAAGAAGAGGAGGACTGAGAGAGAGAGAGAGAGAGATAATCATAGTGTGTCCGTAACAGAGAACTGTGAAACAGGACCAAAAGGGACTAAGAGACACTATGACGATGAAGAGGGAAACCAAGATACCCCTGAACATGAGGAAGGACGGACCCAAAGATACAACATACCCACAACCCCGTGCATTGCAACAAACTTTGGAGGAATAAATACAAGCTCTTCGCAGGTTTGTCCTGCGTGTTAGAACAGTATTAAGAGTATCGGATCTACAAACACCAGTAAGAAGCCAAGGATGATAGGAGATGACGTAAAGATGCCTTTGTTTTCGGGTAATGGGACCGAGAATCCTAAAAAATACTGGTTCTTATGCGAAGCGTTGTGGACAGTGAAACATGTCCAGGATGAAGATATTAAGAAAGGACAGTTAGCGACAACCTTTAGAGGTCGAGCCTTGGATTGGTATATGAAGTTTGTACAAGTACCTACAAGGCGTCCACAAAAAAACTTAGCGGAAATAAGAGTTGGATTGATCAATGAATTTAGGAAACCGAAATCGAAATCGCATTATATCAAAGAGTTCAAGGAAATAAAGCAATTCCCTAATGATTCAGTGTGGGATTTTGATCATAGGTACAAAACTTCGATGGCCAAAGTAAGTTTTTAAATGAGAGACATACAACATAAATAATAGTTTATTGCATTATTGATACCACACATTCACATGTCGTTGATGCAGCAAAAGATCGTATCATAGGCGGAGGCATTGGAAATTGCGATGAAGCTCGAAGCTTCGTCGATTGGCGAAATAGGGATTGGCATGAGCGAGATCCAATCGCACTTAGAAAACCTAACTATCCAACTATGGTATATCAAGAAGCGGAAGGAAGTTTGTGAAGAAGTATGGTTCATTCAATGCAAGTCTGAAGGACATCATAAATATCACTGTCTTGAATTCCGTGAATATTTACAGTTTGGTGCACCAAATCCACTCAGTCAAGGAGGAATGCCTTGGTGTCGAATTTTTCAAACAAGGGGACATCGCTCGGAAGAATGTGTGTACTTGTAGAAGGTTGTGACGAAGCCGAATAATATTTTTTGTAACTTCTGTCGATTGGTCAGTCATGAGGATAAGGATTGTAGAGCATATGATTTGATCCAAAAATAACTGTGGATACTTATCTCATGAAGGGAGATGAACAACCTCCCGTATAACCATAGCCGCAATATAATCAACCACAGCCATAGTATAATCAACCGCAGCCGCACTATAATCAACCGCAGCCGCACTATAATCAACCGCAACCATAGTAAAATCAACTGCAACCACAGTATAACCAACCGCAGTATCATCCACCATAATATAATTAGCAGTCGTGCAATCAACAACGATTAATATTCAAAGGAGGATTCTGCGGGGGTCATGGTGGAGGTTTTTGTCGCGGAGGAACCTTTGGTTGAGGTCAAGGACCGGTTACATGCTATAGTTGTGGCCAGATCGGACATTATCAGGGAGATTTCCATAATCCAACCCCGTAGTGTACCTATTGCAGTGTAGCGGATCACAATGTCAAATATTGTCCTCAGTTAATCACAAAGTGGAAGACTAAGAATGCACCACAACCACAACCAAATCCGAATGTAAACTAGAACCAGAATCCAAATCCAAATGTGCAAAATATCTCAACTGAGATCAGAAGTCGACCATTAAATGTTGCAGTGGTAACCATAGGAGGATCTGCGATAGGAGAGGATAGGCCACTGCCTAGTGTTCGACCTACGACTCAGAAGCAGGTACAATTTGACGTCGAAGCAGAAAAAGAAGTCTTTCTAGAAGCACGATAGGCATTGATAAAGAACAATGGGAAGTTGTTGCCTATAGTCCAGAAAGAACTTGTCTATGAGATGCCGCTGATTTTTTATATGACAAATTTGTAGAGGTCGACAGGGAAGGTCAGTAATCTAAGAAATTTTCTAGAAAGCTGCTTGACATTAGCGAAGGATCAAGATGCATTGGAAGGTATAGCTAGCCTCTTGTATAGACAGGAGGAAGGGCGACAGGATCATACAGTAAACAGGTTGCACGGGAAGAAAATGGGAAAAGAAATGAGGATGAACACCCAGATTGGCGCATATGATGTAGATTCCATTATTTTGGATCTAGGATCCTATGTGAACATCTTGACTAAGAAAACGTGGGAAATGATGGGGAAACCGTAGTTGGTATGGTCCCATGTGCAGCTTCGATTGGCTAATCAGAGCAGAGTTACACCAATCTGTCGAGTGCCTCATCTACCTGTCGAAGTAGAAGGACTAAAGACATACGCATATTTTGACATCATAGAAATAGTCGATAATACAAGCCCATATCCTATGCTATTGGGAATAGACTGGGAAATGGAGAATCGGGCTATCATCAATTTTAAGAAAAGGACAATGTCTTTTGAAAACTGTGACATGAGGGTCATTGCCCCGCTTGATCCACTCGAAGGAAAAAGATATGTCGAACCAATGAGAGATGAGTTTATAGAAGGATGGGACAATGTCTTCAATGTTTCAAAATATTACATCAATCCCACCGCCAATGGGTAATTGGGGTGGAGAAGTATCATTTCGGCACCGTCAGACTCCAACAAGGTGCTAGAAAACTTGCAAAATCGGTTGCATGAGGTATCATTTAGAAAGTGTGCATAAATCACTCAGTTGTTGAGATGGGTAGGAATGGAGGTATGTGATATATCGACATACAAAGGATTACCTAATCTAGTGATATTCATCCATGAGTTTGAATACAAGGTATCAAAACCACGGTGACTGCTAGCACTAGAAGAAGCATTGAAGGCTACTCCAACAAGGTGGTGGGCTGCGCACAAGTCATCGACAATGAGCTGGAAATTATGTCGACATTTGATGGAAGTCAGATTTGGGGAGAGTGAATGCTAATATGGAAAGAAATATAATGGAAGGGGTTATTCCAAGGGATCATCTGGGAGAGTGTCAAAGCACATGGGGGATGAGACCAAAGCAGGAATGGGTTCATGCATTCATCCATACGCTAGATGAAGTACCACAGAGCTAGTACATCGCAGCAGAAATGTGATGTGGAACAACTACATGGGAAGAATTTACCACTAGTTTCAGTTAGACATTCAACTTCGCTAATGAGAATCCTTTCATCCACATTGCACTGCAGGAGATCGAGAAAAGGTACTCGAGACAGTTCTGACAGAAAGACCAATGGGACTACAATGGACTGTGACACCAGAATGATGATGGAATGTTATAATGTGTCGGGAGGACATGATGACGAGGAAGATCCTAGAGTTGTCTATGTCCCAGAATCAGAAGATAGAAGCGATGTCGAAGCACTAGAGATGTCATTCAACAAATTCCAATAGCCACTGAAAATTAATAAGGTTAATATTGGGTCGGAGGAAAATCCCAATTTTGCTAGCATTGGGGACTATTGGCGTGATTCAACAATTGGAAAGGTCATTGATCTACTGCATGAATTTCAAGACTTGTTCCCAACAAAGTTTTCCTAAATGAAGGGCATTTCCGGGGACCTAGGTGAGATGAATATCCCTCTTAAACCTGATGCGAAACCAATAAAGCAATGCCCATATAGACTGAACCCCAGATATAAGGAGTGAGTGAAGGCTGAGATAGAGAGGATGTTGGACACAGGGATCATTGAGCCTGTCAAAAAGTTGGAATGGATCATCCCAATGGTCATTCAAGATAAGAAGACTGACGAAATTTGGATTTGTTTTGATCTAAGGAAACTGAACGATGCATGCCTTCATGATCCATTCCCTACACCCTTCACCAATGAAGTACTTGAAATTGTTGGAGGCCAGGAGGTATACTCATTCACAGATGGATTTTCAAGATACCACCAGATCAGGATTACGAAAGAAGATCGACATAAAACTACCTTTGTGATAGAATGGGGCTTCTTTCAGTAAACAGTGATGTCGTTTTGTCTCAAGAACACCCCTACAATATTTTCAAGGCTAGTCGTCGCTGCATTTAAATATTTCATTCACAAGTTTCTAGTGGTATATATGGACGACTGGACCATATATGGGTTGGTTAAGGACCACGTTGTGAACCTAAGGATGATGCTAAAGCTGTCGACAGCATCATATTTCGCTGAATCTAAAGAAGTGTATTTTTGTGCACCATTCGGTATCCTATTGGGACATATTGCATGCAAGGAAGGCATGTTGGTCAAACCAGCTAAGATTGTGATTATTGTCAACCTACCAGCACCAATGATAATGAAGCAGCTAAGGGTGATGTTGGGACATACAAGATATTATAGGAAGCTCATAAGAGGCTATGTAGCGATTACTGCACCTATGGAGAAGCTGTTGAATAAGGATGCAAAATTCGAGTGGAACGACGAGTGCCATAAGAGCCTTGATATATTGAAGTACAAGATGGTCATAGCACTGATATTATTCTTCCCCGACTGGAAGAAAGAATTCCATGTCCATGTAGATGCTTCATCCGTAGTGTTGGGGGTGATATTGGCCCAGCCGTGAGAAGGGTCGATTGACCATCCGATCGCATTTGCAATCAGGAAGTTGTCCACCACGAAGAAGAATTATACGACGACGAAGAGAGAAGGGCTAGCAATGGTATATGCGCTGCAGAAATTTCGACATTATCTGCTTGGAGGACACTTCAAAATGTTTACTAACCACTCAACACTAAAGTACTTGGTTAATAAGACTGTGTTGGGATGGAATATCTATCGATGGCTGCTGCTATTTCAGGAATTCAATTTTGAACTAATTGTGAATCATGGATGACTGAATGTAGGACTCGATCATCTGTCAAGGATTAAATCAGGCGAAGAACTAAGGAGCATCGATGAAGGCTTTCCTGATGCACAACTATTTAGGATTGGAAAGGTCGATGACCATTATGAACAGATTGTTTAGTTCCTGGATATGGGAAGAGTACCTGAGGATTTTACTACCAGTAAAAAGAAGCAATTAGTCTTCGGGGCCATTGATTTCAAACTAATCGCAGGACAGCTATACAAGATGGGGCCAGATGAAGTTCTCCATCGATGCATCCTTCCGCGCGAACAAGAAAGAGTTTTGGTGGAAGCTCATAATGGGATCGTATGAGGTCATTATGGAGGGAACGCAACTTCCAGGAAGAAACTTAGGGCTGGATTATGGTGGCTAACAGTGCATGGTGATTCCGTAGATTATGCTAAGAGCTGCGACGTGTGTCAAAGCATAGGGAAACCGTCGCTAAGGGATAAGATGCCACTAGTGCCTCAGTTGACATTAAAACCCTTCAAAAAATGGGCAGTAGATTTTGTGGGACCCATTAACCCACCAAAAAGAAGAACAAGTGCGAGATACATTATTACTGCGACCGACTACTTAACTAGATGGGATAAAGCCGCATCGGTGAAGCATTGTATAGCTGCGATAGCAGTAAGGTTTATCTTTGACAATGTGGTCACCATATTTGGGTGTCCAAAGATACTTATGAGCGATCAAGGCACACATTTCATCAATCAAACCATCAGAGCCATGACTGAGGAATTCCAAATTCCGAATCGAAGGAGTACCCCATATCACCCATAGGAGAATGGCGCAGTTGAAGTGCTGAACAAGATATTGGAGCATGTGCTCACTACGATGTGTAACACAAACCATGATGACTGGGACTTGAATATTCCAGCGGTATTATGGTCCTACAGAACAACATGAAAAAGGTTGACAGGCCAGACTCCTTTCAAGTTGGTATATGGACAAGAAGTGGTGATGTCGATGTAGTGCATTGTCCCTAGTTTGCACATTTGTTACACCAAAATGTCGTCACCCTTGTGCAAGTGTCGCAAGTGTCACAAGTGTTGCAAGTGTCGTCATCCTGACTTAGTGTCATCACCATGGTCGTTGCAAGTATCGTCCTTATGACCAAGTGTAGTCATCATGACCATTGTGATAATGTCATCATCTTGACCATTATGTAAACTCTTTGCTCTGACCCCTATCCTCATTCTGGGCTAAAACACATCCAATTGAGAGATTTTTCCTGCCTAGTTGACCTCTTTGAGTAGGCTGCCGCACTTCTCCTTCATCTAGGGTGCGACGTCGTCGTTTATGGTTAGCTAGGGTGAGACACTGTCGCACTTTCTCTTCCTACAGAGTGGGACGAACCCTCTTTGTCGCTTTGTGTCCTCTACCAAGGTGCGACGAGGTTCGTTAAAGTCTATTTTGGGGAGTCTTGAGGTCTTTCTAGAATTTTGTTGAGGTGGAGGCCTATCCCTAGACTCTAATTGAGGTGGCATTTCGGTTCCTAACCTAATGGGAAGATCCCTTAACCATCTCCCCCTTATCCTCAACCTACCCTATCTCTTTAGCCATATATAAACACCCACTCTCTCCATGGGAGGGGGGAAGGTCTATGGTACCCTTATGCTGGTAGAACCCATATTGGTGATTGGGAAGCTTGTACCATCTTGGAGGTTTGGCTTGGACATGTTGGATGGAGGATGCAACGTTGAGGCTTTGGTTGTAGCTTCATCCTTGCTATGTAATTCCCAATTTTATACAGTTAATATAATCTCTTTCCATAAACTGTTGTCTCATTGATGATGATGTTTAGAGTTTTCTTCCTTAACTGTTAACTTAGATCAATCATATGAAATGTATGCTTTCACTGTTTGCTCATATCTATATGTTCAACAGGGTCTTGCAGCTTGATATCTGACGACGCTGGAGCATTGGATCAACAAAGAGCAAAGGGATCTGCAAATCTGAGATAAGCTATCTATCTACTAGTTTGCACTTCTATTGATCTAGGAAAGTAGATCTATATTCTGTTTGATTTGTTCTAGACTTACATTAAGCTAGGGAGATCACACCTTAGATCCATCTTTGGTAGATTGTCCAATAACAAATTTGGTGACCATACTGGGGAAGAACATTGTCAACTGAATGTCATTTTCAATTGATTGCTTTTCCAAGCCATCTCTTTGGCCATTTGCTTCTTAATCCCTTTCACCATCAGATCTTTGCTTTGAAGAGTCTGATTGCCTTCCTTTGAGTTTGTACTTCTCATTGGCAGACCTTTTTATGCTCATTATCTAGAGAATTGGTTCATCTTTGGACTTAGATCTCGTCTATCGCACTTGGTCAATGTACCCAGAGTGACACTGTGTTGTTTTTTATCTCTGTTCTTTGCCTGTTAGTTTGTCGTCGCAACCCTTCCATTGGTATACTGCGACGTCGCATTGTGCATAAGCACAAAGTGTGCCGATCTGCCATTTTTTTCGTACAGGCACCTTTTCTCCAATTCTGATTTGAGTTTTGGTTTGTGTACAGACTCCTCTGCACTGTACCTTCCAGGCAGAGCCCCTTTTGTCCAGCAGTGTTTTGTTTGGCTTGTTTGTATTGGTTTTTGGGTCTTTTGAGTTTTGGATTCATGTTTGGCCCCTTGAGTAAAAACTAGTGTTTTGCTTGCATTTTTAAGCGAAATGGGTTCGATTTTTGAAAAAAAATTCTCCCTCATGGCCGGAGGGGCCATGAATCATGCATTCTTCAGTCCTTTTGACCCATCTCAAGGTTTTGAGATCATTTTTTGGTTTGGTGTGATTGGCTTGTTTTAAAGACTTGAAGAGTATGGGATATCCATGTCTTTTTTAGCCTCTCTTTCTTGGGTTATGCATCTTGTTTCCCTTACATGCTGAGCTATTAAGTCATTTTTGGGAAAGATTGATTCTTTGTCTCCACTTTAGTTCAAAGAAAAGCTTTATTTTGTCACTCTTTTGCTATATTCATGAATTTGGAAAACATAAATATTCTTCATACTTTATTTTGATCATTTGATATCCTTGGTCTTATCATCATAAGAAGAAGAAAGGCTTGTTTCAGTTTTGTGTGCATTTGAGTTAGATAAGATTGTTAAGTGTTTATCTTTGTCGTGCATTTAATTGGAAACGTTTATGGAATCCTTCTTTCCGTAGCTTAGATGTGTCTTTTTCAAGTGTAAAAAGATAGGAAATGAGTTATAATTATTGCATTTGGTAGATTTTGAGCCTTTCTTGAGTGCCTTTGAGTTGTTTGGGTGTTTTCCATTTTTCTTTGGAAATTTCTGAAAGATTAGAGTGCTATAGATATTCTCTCACTTTCTGTATATAGATATGAAAAGCGTTTAATTATCAAATTTCATTTTTGGTACATGCATTTGAAAATTGAAAAAGGCTTCATTATTTTGTCTTACACATTGTTAAGATTAGTTGCATCTTTCATTTTCTTTGTGATTTTTAGTTGATCTTTGCAGAAAGTTAAAGTTATTGCACTCTAGGAAGGAATTCCTATTTTCACTACTACTTAAGTATTTTTGGTTTGAAAGAAAAAAGATCTCTCCTTACCTTAAGTAGTTTTCATTGAAAAGGAAAGCAAAATGTGCATTATCATGTAGTTGAGGATTGCATTATGTTTACATTTATGTACTCACCTCATGCATCCACCTAAGCATACAAGATAAAATTAACGCTAGCTTAGGTTAAAATCATTTAGTAACTGTGTGTAAGTTAGAGATGTGTTCCGGCATCTTTAAGCGTGGCAGCTGTCGTTATTTGCCAGCACTGTATCCCGAGGGTATTGTAGTCTTCCATGTACATCGGTATATTGAGCTCCTTCATGTACCCACCAAGTACCATAATCCGTACTTGGCGTATATCGAAGGGTGTATCACATACTCAACACGTATATCGGAAGGTCTCTTGCCAAACGGTTATGCATTAGACAGCACCACTACGGATTTGAGCTCCCACGTACCTTGCGTATATCGGGAGACACCACTAGGATTCCTGAAACCAACTGAGTTAACCATTTGGCCATCCTGGCAAAGAAATACACCGAGAACAGCACTCGAGGAGATTAGCACGCACGTACTGTCCAGGTAATCGGGTATGTAGGCAAGGGTGCGGTCCCAATCCTCCTTGTCGTGTCATATTATTGGACCCTGCACTATATAGCAGTTTGTGATGCCTTGATAATCCTATGAGGTTCCAGACTTTGAATCCACTCCTATTCACACATTTTGCTTGTTTCTTTTAGACTTGAGTAGTGTTTGTCTTGTGTGGTCCTTTAGAGACTCTTAGGAAGTTTAGATATGGAAGATTCTTCTGGGACTATCAACCAAGGCACCCCTTTCCAAGGTATGCCATTTGTTATTCCCCATTGTGGAACTGTTGGTCCTCCCTTTATGCTACGTTGAGTCTTCTTGGATTGATGATAGGATTACCAGTATGGTTATTCTCCAATCCGGTTACGCCAAGTGCACCAATAATGTCGAACCTAGGTCCTTCACCACATGAGCATCAATATCATGATCACCCTTCTCCTTCTCCGTCGAAAGTTGAATCGGCTTCCATCTCTTCCTCTTCTCCTGCTAAAAACTCTGATGTTAGTAAGAAGGCAGGTGAGAATAAGAAGAAGAAAAGGAAGATTAAGAACAAGAAAGATAAGAAAGAGACCAAGCGTCAACCATCTGCCTCTGATGGCACTCATTCTATGAGAACACCTCGTAAGCCAAAGTTCCCTTGCAAAATTTACAAGGATGGTCACCTTCTCAAGAATTGTCTCAGTCTTTCCCATGTGTCAGAAGTGTGGTCTAAAAACCTCAAACTGCTTGTATTGTCAACCTCTGACCATCATGTTGATGAAACTCCCTCGATCAGTGACTCTTTGGTGAAGGGTCAGAAGGGTAGAGCTGCAGACCCTTGCTGGATATGCAAGGGAATGCATTGTACTTACCTTTGTCCAAGCATGGATGAAGCTTCACGGTGGTTGGAAGATATTACTAGTTCTCAACAGGTGCTTCCAACAAGTGATAGTAAGTTGCCCCTTGACCCCCCGCTAGTTGATCAAGTGATCAATTCAGTTTCATCTATAATTGATCCCACTCTTCCTTCCGAGAGTGAAGTGATCGAGTCGCTATCATCTCCACTTGATCCCGCTCTTTCATTGGAGAAAGTCCAAACTGAACCAGACACCATGACACAATCTTCGTCTCATTCTTATCTTCCAAGTAAGAGTGAATTGGAAACCGCTGATGTTTTCCTAGTCAGTTCAGAATGTCCTGGGCAAGGGGAGACCCTGCCCATTTCTACAGGACCCCCCCCAAGTATTGAGTTCATTTCCTTTGATTGGAATGGTCTAACAAAATCTCATCTTCCTTCGAGTATTCCTTTTCAAATATCTATAGGAGTTTCCGATAAAGAAATCTTTCGTACGATAGTTGATGAGGGAGCTTCAGTTAGTATTTTATCCTCAACTGCTTGGCAAGCCATAGGTTCGCCTCAGCTTGTGCCAATCACTGACCAGATTTTGGCTTTTAATAGAAGGCCTACCGGACCTTTAGGGATTCTCCAGCAGTTACCTATCATGTTGAGAGGTAAAATTGTTTATGTTGATGTCATGATTGTCCAAGGTCCTTTAGATTTCAATCTACTCCTTGGACATGATTATGTCTATGCTATGAAATCCGTCATGTCCACACTCTTTCGAGTGATGTATTTTCCCTATGATGGGAGGATTGTGACCATTGATCAGCTTTCCTACATGACACCCACTCATAATATGACTCCTAGTCATCAGACTTCCCTGAATGTTCCACATGTTTTAGTGGTTTCTTCCCCCTAAGGATGGGGGCATGAGCACGGTTTATGTTATGTTTCAAGCTTGTTAAAAAATGAAACCAACCACCCTAGCATAGTTTACCTTTGGTTTCAAGCTTGCATAAAAATGAAACCATCCATTAGAGCATAGTTTTATTCTATCTCAAGCTCGTTAAAAAATGAAATAGACCCCTCTAAGCATGGTTTACTTTTGGTTTCAAGCTTGCATAAAAATGAAACCATCCCTTCGAGCATAGTTTTATTCCATTTCAAGCTCGTTGAAAAATAAGATGGGCCCCCTCAAGCATAGTCTTATTCCATTTCAAGCTCATTAAAAAATAAGATGGGCCCCCTCAAGCATAGTTATTGTCTATTTCAAGCTTGTGTAAAAATAAAATAGATCTCCCTCCCTTCAGTTTGAGTCTCTCGCTAAAGTTAGAACTTGAACCTTCATTTCCTCTGATTCTCGTTTTCCCCCCTTGGTAAACATTTTCATATTAGTAGCCAGGTTGGTAGTTGGGTTAGCAAGCAACATTTTCAAACGAAATAAAGCGTAGGGGGCATGCCACATGTCGTACCATCAACAATCATGTTGACGGAACACCATCGTGTTAAGCCACTAGCAATCATGCTGGGGGCATTTACCAACCTCTGGGCATCATGTTCGGAAGGAACCCGTCAATGGGCCTTAACCTATGAGCATAGTTCCCTTTCTATGTCAAGCTCGTTAAAAAATGAAATAGGTTCCCATGAGCAGAGTTCTAATCTTGTGTCAAGCTCATCAAAAAATGAAACATATCATTTCCCTTTGAGTCGAGTCTCCTCGTAGACTTAGTACTTGAACTTTCTTTTCACCCGCCCATGCCTTAGGCGGATGAAATGAAGCTTGGGGGCATTTCTTCAACCTCTGGAAGTTACGTTGAAGTCAACTCGATCGCCTCTCCACACCACGTTGGAGCTAAGTCACTTACTTCTAGCAATCATGCTGGGGGCACACAACAACCTTTGGATGCCATGTTGGGAAAAAGTCCACCATTGGGAACATTTTCAAGCATACTTTCCTTTCTTAGGTTTCAAGCTCATTAAACCATGAAAAATATCCTGAGCATAGTTCATTTTCTGTTATAATCTCGTTAAAAAATGAAGCATACATCATGAGCATTCTTCCAACCTATCTTTGAGCTCGTTAAAAACAATAAGATATCATTTGAGCTTACTTTTCACCTTTTTTGTGCTCTGGTTGAAACATGAAAAGTGGTTTGAGCTTAGTTTTTACTTTTTCGTGCTCTGGTTCAAACATGAAAAAGATTTTGAGTGCTTTTGATACCATTCTCCTGCTCGTTAAAAATTTGAGTTAAAAAGGTGTGTCTAACGAGTATAGGTTTATCACCTTATCCGGCCTCGCTAGACTATTTACGGAAAAGGAACTGTGCCGAGTTTACTTTTTCCTTTGTCATACTCGGTCATCAACCATGACAAAGTTGTTCATGGTGTCCTTTTTAAGCTCTTTTCAGACTCCCTAAATAGGAAAAGATTGCCAAGCGAACTTGATGCTTTCACACTTGTAAAAGCATTTGAATGATCGTCTTTCTGGTGATAGTTTACCCCTTTTTCGGACCAGGAAGCACTATTTACAAAAAAGGAATACTCCAACCCACCATGGCTGGAAGAGTCCTCTCTCACATTGTTTTACCCTTTTTCGGGTGATGAGGCTAAGTTTATGAAAAAGGACCATTGGAGTCTCCTTTATTTCTTTTCAGACTCTCTAAACATGAAATGACGCCGAGTTTTCCTTCTCTGGAATCGTTAAATTTTAAACATTGAAGGGCCCATTATGGGATGAACCCCTCCTTTCCTAGGTTCGTGAAACATTTGGGATTGGACTCGTCTATAAGATGAGCTATACCAAGCATCTGGTTACCCTCATCAAGCTCGTTAAAAACACATGAGGCACTCATCAATCATGATGGGGAAAAAGGAAATATTTTGTGTTACATCTTAATTACGTCAGTATATAGTCACTCTTGAACATGGCACTCGTTTGTATTTATATTCAGTACTTGGGTAATCTGTTTTTCCTCGAGTCTTGTCAATTCCATGAGTCACGTCGCTCCTTTGGGTCAGCCAAAGAATGCTTCCACCATTAGTCGCATTGGGAGTTAGTATCATTCTCGTCATGTCAAAATTGCCAAGTCATGCCATGCCCATGTTCAAGAGATGTTTCATTACTCATCATCTACAGTCAGTATACCTTCGATCATGTTGGTCTACCTTGAGTCAATCTTGCACATTACTCTACCGTCCAATCTGCACCAAACATCTGTTATCGAGTTTCATGTTGATGATGGGGGATTCATCATGGCCCTCCTTCGACGGGTTCATCCTCATCGACTTCAAATCATCATCCAAGGTTTGAACTTAGAAACCAACCAAGTACCTTGGGCCTGCATGCCTCAATGGCAGGTTACCTTGCTTTCAACATGAGTTGACATCATTGACTCTTGATTGAAAGATTTCATGTCGTGTTCGACTTCAACTCATTTATTCACGCTTGATGATATGTACCATGATACCTTGGGAATCATTGACATTAATGGTGATCTCCCTCACACTTGTTAACGGTATACATTAATGACCAGTAATCAAGTGGTTTCTACCATGTTCGAATCCAAAACATTGTAATCACATGGATAGATTCGTATCATTGCAGGTTTGGTTTGAAGACCCTGGGGAAGTTCTTTCCTACCTAGGTTGCGATGGGGATTGTTTGGGACACACAGATCCACTTTTGTATTGGTCGTGGCTTTGTTATCATCTCATCATGGATCTACGATTGTGTCTAGTAGCCATGATTGTGTTCAGTTGGTCTTTACTATCATGGATCTGCAATGTATTGGTCGGCGGCCATGTTTTGTGTTGTATGAGACTTGTGGATCTTAGGTCATTTCTGTAGCAACTCCTTCCAACCAGCAATTCCTTGCCATTTTTCTTACTACAAAGCATTTCACCTATCTCATTCCGTTAGCCTCATGCTTTGGGGGGCATTCTGTTACACCAAAATGTCATCACCCTTGTGCAAGTGTCGCAAGTGTCACAAGTGTTGCAAGTGTCATCATCTTGACTTAGTGTTGTCACCATGGTCATTGCAAGTATCATCCTTATGACCAAGTGTCATCATCATAAACATTGTGATAATGGCGTCATCTTGACCATTGTGTAAACTCTTTGCTCTAACCCCTAACCTCATTCTGGGCTAAAACACATCCAATTGAGAGATTTTTCTTGCCTAGTTGACCTCTTTGAGTAGGCTGTCGCACTTTTCCTCCATCTAGGGTGCGACGTCACAGTTTATGGTCAGCTAGGGTGAGACACTGTTGCACTTTATCTTCCTACAGAGTGCGAAGACCCCTCTTTGTCGCTTTGTGTCCTCTACCAGGGTGCGACAAGGTTGGTTAAAGGCTATTTTGGGGAGTCTCGAGGTCTTTCCAGAAGTTTGTTGAGGTGGAGGCCTATCCCTAGACTCTAGGTGAGGTGGCATTTCAGTTCCTAACCTAATGGGAAGATCCCTTAACCATCTCCCCCTAATCCTCAACCTACCCTATCTCTTTAGCCCTATATAAACACCCACTCTCCCCATGGGAGGGGGGAAGGTCTATGGTACCCTTATGCTGGTAGAACCCATATTGGTGATTGGGAAGCTTGTACCATCTTGGAGGTTTGGCTTGGACATGTTGGATGGAGGATGCAATGTTGAGGCTTTGGTTGTATCTTCATCCTTTCTATGTAATTCCCACTTTTATACACTTAATATAATCTCTTTCCATAAACTGTTGTCTCATTGATGATGATGTTTAGAGTTTTCTTCCTTAATTGTTAACTTAGATCAATCATATGAAATGTATGCTTTCATTGTTTGCTCGTATCTATATGTTCAACAGGGTCTTGCAGCTTGAGATCTGACAATGCTGGAGCATTGGATCAACAAAGAGCAAAGGGATCTGCAAATCTGAGATAAGCTATCTATCTACTAGTTTGCACTTCTATTGATCTAGGAAAGTAGATCTATATTCTGTTTGATTTGTTCTAGACTTACATTAAGCTAGGGAGATCATGCCTTAGATCCATCTTTGGTAGATTGTCCGATAACAGCATTGCAGCAACGACATGAATTAGTGACGACAAAGCCATTGAAAAACGATTGGTGCATCTACATAGCTTGAAGAAGATCACTTCATCGTAGTATTTCATTAGAAGGTAGAAAAGGATCGATAGAAGGAATGCCATGATTGCCACGTAAAGGCAAAGCACTTTCAACACGGAGACATGGTTCTACTATATGACAACAAGTTTGCGAAGCACCCAGGTAAGCTCCAGATGCATTGGCTAGGTCCATACATTATAAATTTCATTACTGAAGGAGGTGTAGTGCATCTACAAAAGTTAAATGGAACACTGTTGACAAATTTAGTGAATGGGAGCTGGCTAAATCCCTATCGGGATAGCCCGACGCACATCGACTAAGAAAGCGAATAAGTTGAGATGAAAAAAATGAAACAAGTACACTGTGAAGATCAGGAGTCTGTCGACAGCACTATGTGTGTCAATGGAATAGCGACGAAGTTTGAAACAACAACGAGTTTTAGAGCCTGTCGAGATCTAATGAAGTGCGAAAGGGTCAAATCTGGTAATAAATGCAGCAGTTAAGATGCGGCGAATGAAGCCACAAGTGGATGAAGGCGCATTTAATGACCAATGAGTCCATAGGATTCGATAAATCCACAGAGTATTTGGGAATCATTGTCCAATATCGAATCGATGGAGGGGCAGCAAGAAACCAAATCTATAAATGCATCCACAGATGGACAGTTCGACTCATTGTGCATTCTGTGAATTAGTGAAGAAATTGCATAATAGAGTCGAGTGAAGAGTGACCTTAGAGAGTTGCGATGGCACCCATCATTTATAGCACGAGTATGTAGGAACAACCTAATCCAACAGCAATTGTCCATGAGAAACCATAAATTGCATCAGTACGGATAATCAGAAAGAAGAGAAGTGCTAGCTGGCCAGTGGATACCGACCAAAGGCCGAAGCGGAATACTTGCAGTTCAGCATGGGCTGCAACTGCAGCTAGAGAAGCAGGCACATCAGGCATCACAGAGGAAGAAAGGACACCAAGAGGAGGGAAACAAGTCCCAACAATAGCGTAAATACCAAGGCATGTGCCATCGTGGAAAGAGGGGGATCCAACGATAAGACTTGGCAAGAATGCCAAGTACACCCTATATGAACTAATGACACTGAAGTGTGTCCGCACCACAGGACACGTATTGCAGTGACTTCAAAAACTGCAAAACAACGACCACAATATATTGGCATATCCGGAGTGCACTTAGAACACATTCATCAAAAAGGTGCATGAAGATGAAGGCTCCATCACTAGAGAACCAACGCAATGGGAGTTGGGGTTGCAGCATTCAAGGATGCTATCCATAATCCACATGCCGCATTTTGGGAGATTGGTGGAAGTAAACGCATGTATAAAGCATATGTTGGTATGCTTTCATGGAGTCTATTTATGGATGGACACGAAGATCCCAATCACCATAAACTTGATCGCGTAGATCACTGGGTTACCCAAGTCAGGGGGTAAATCCATCACAATACTTATAAGGCAAGGATAACGATAAAAATTTAGCTGTGAAGATGAAGGCGAAGTACGAGGTGGAGAAAAACAACCCGAGGATATCTGATTGACACAATTAATGATGGAGTTATAAGGCTCAAGGAAAAGTTGTTGCCAATCAAGATTGTAAGGAAGAATCACCCCAATCAATGCACATCAGGGGTGATTGCATCGACGGAATAGTGCGCGGCCGGAGTTCAAATAAACTCATCATTGTTCCTACTTAATGAACTGATGGAGGATGCAGTGGCAGCACAAGAGAAGGTTAAGCCCTTCACATACTTGTGTATTTTACTGTTGAGTGCGTTGGTCACATGGATGGAGTCGCCGCAATACCAGGGTATGGAGATGGAGATAACAAAAGTGTGCCGAGGGGAACAATACCAGAATATTTGGGCATTGAACGACAAAGAAAGACAAAAAGGTAACAACATTTAGTTTTTCATTTACTTAGAAGAACTGCGCACAAAAGCGGTGAAGGTTCTGCGATTAACGGAGATTGCAACAAGGAAGTATTGGAGGATCGCGAAGCTCACTGTGGGGCCGCAAGTGATATTCATCCAAGCACGTGCAGATCCTAAAAAAAAATGGCTAATGAAACAATACAAGCTGGGTGAAGAGGAATTGGATGCTATAATCGAAGAATGGTAGGAGGAATGGAAGGTTCCAATTAGAGAAGACCAATTGTCAGACCCTGAGGATGGGTAGCCGAAAGATGTTCCAAAAACATAAGTAGAAGCGAACAAATTAGATGAGGAGGATGAATGTGAGGATGACCATTCGAGCATCGCAAGCCATGGTGAGGCATCGAAAAATACCCAAATGGATTCAGAGCTAGAGGATCAACGACAGGAATCCAAAATGAAGCACCGAATGGAGATAGCTGAGGGGAGTACTACTATTGGTCTCCCCGACGAACAAACTAATCAGCTAATGGAGAAAATAACGACTGTGGCGGAAGAGAACCACGCAAAGGTCACACAGCATTGATGGAATATTTTCACTAAGTGTCGCATATATTGCATACATTGAGCACTGCAATCGTCGAAACCAGGTTGCTTCCAAGAGTAGATCCAAGCGCATCAGAAGTGCACAGGGTTAAGGTGGTTATTGGAACTCGGCGAAAGATTGTACAAGTGTTACCTAGTGTGATCACGACAGGAAATGCAGACTTTGATGTGGCGTTGCGAGGACTAGACACCATCAGTCTAGACTTCAACATGTTGTCGATGTTTATGCTGCATCGCACTCACACAGTGGTGAGGGAAGAGATCAACAACTGCGAATCATCAGCGCATGATCAAATGGTAAATTATAAGCGGCAGGTGCGAAGCATGGAAGCGGAGGTTGAATGAATCCACGAAGAAACTATAATACCCCATTTTTCCCTTGATGTAAATACTGCTTGTGTACAGTATGTGTAAAGGCCCTAGAGTGGAGCTCAAGGCCAAGGCCCCACTAGTGGATGTTCTGGTTTATTGCTTAGGAAAGTATTGATACAGTTTGATTATTCATGGGCTACTGAGCCATGAAGAATGTAAATGATGTAATTATTACTGAATGAATAAAATAACCGAGAAGCTGGCTAAGGAGGCAACAAACGAGAAGGGGGCCGTGTGTATCCACTAGGCAGAGGTGAGGGGGTTTGGGATTGGTTGACCATGTTGCCACATGTCTGACTAAGAACCCATTTGAACTCCCTACTGACATTAATGCGATTTCAGAGGGTGGTTGAGAATCAACTGCTGAGTCTGATGGAGTATGGAGCATGCATATGATTTCATATGACAGGGCATGGCTATGATCTCTTGTGCGTGAAGGCATCGAACTGTCTCGCAGAGCCTGTTGTGAACCCATGGGGGGGGGGGGGATTTAAACACACAATCATCCATTCAGAACTCACGTACTCTCAGTTCCCTGTTTTTAGAACGCTCGCACTACCATGGGGAAGACCATTGACCCTCACAAAGGATTCACCTGTGTGTCCTCCTATAACTAGTGCACCCCTGTGTGTGAGAACTACCCAAGAAAGAGCAGTTGTGACACCCTGTAGGTAGAACCCTGGTGCAGCGACGGACAGAGTCAATAGAGAAGGTTGCAGAATGGTTTGCACAGAGCAACCGTGGAAAAACCCCAAGCCGGGATATGTCTTGTTGTAAACTATGGGAGAAAGGTTGGGTTGTTGGAGAAACTCAATGAAGGCTATAGTCTCAATGAACTAGTGACTGGACCTTCATATACCCATCCTGAAATAGCACTGGAAGGGAAGATGCCTTGAGATACTGTGTGATTGTGCAGTAGGTCTTCCTTGTGTTGGATGTGGTAGATATTGTGGGTACCAGGTCAACTGAGTGCTGAGATGCCTGCAGTTCTGTGGTTGAACTCATTGGTTTAGCAATACCTCCTTGTTATCCCTGTGTGCTGAAGAACCCCTGTAGGTTGGCGTAGCATGGGTAGGTGCCCTGGAATGCTTGGTAAACCCAACTACAGACTGGTTTAGCATGTGAATGGAGCCTTGACTGTGAGAGAACCTATTAGCCCTCCTTAGTGGATACACTGCCCAGCTCGGGGGTGATCTCTTAGCCGAAAGAGTATAGGCTGGACAGAGATCTAAGGTTGGGTGGAACGTTGCTCTCACTTAGCCAGTTGCTTCGGAATTCATAGATAAGTATTATGTTATGGTAAATGATGTGGTTTCATTATTATGATAAATGCTTGTATATTCATGGAGTTGTTGTATGTATGGTTATATGAATGGTTGACATGAAGTCATGTACAGGCATGAGTAACAAGCTGAATGCCCTGTGTGTATTTACCTTGTATTGCAGGAGCTAATGCTTGTAATTCTTGCATATGATAGATGTGTGAGTTAAGTATGTGGATGCATTTTATATGTGATGTTGTATAATAGAGCTCCATCGTTTTTGGTAATGAATGTGATGTGTACTAACCCTGTGAAGGAAAGATATATCTACATTGATCCTTGAGAAGTTAGAGAAGCTCTGAAAGTGGTTTCAGGAACCTCTGTGGGTCTAATAGCAGGAAGGGACCTTGGCAGGTTGAAGGTTGGAATGTTCAAGTGTGGATAGGAACAGAACTTCAGAGAAGGAAATGAGAAGGTTATATACTTAACCTGGTCAAGGGGATGCTACCATTGGATAGAGTTCTCCAAAATATTTCCCACGGTACTGACCTTGCCCATTTTGGATACTGGAGAGAAGAGTTATGTCCCTTGGAAGTTTGATGAAGTTACCCTTACAGAAACAGGGTTCCGCACGCATGATTCCGTGGGTTGCGGGTGCGGGTATGCCAAAGTCCACGTGGCGAGTTTTTGGGCCTTCCACAATTCCGAACCCGAAAGTAGCGAGTTTCAGGTTTCGGGTTCGTCAAAACTCGCATGACAGGATTTGGACTTCCCATAACCCCGCACCCGACATTGCAGGTTGTGGAGTCAGTGACTTGCGGATTTCGGGGTGACCACCCCGCGGCAGAGCAGTTGGAATCGAGTTTCGGGTTGCGGGTTCGCCAAAACTCGCAGTATGTGTTTGGAATCCCACAATCCCAAACCCAAAACTGTGGGAACCACTGTTGCGAAATGTGCGTTTCGGAATCATTGTTGCGGGATTTGCGTTTCGGGATTTGTTGTTGCGGAATCTGAGTTCTCTGACTGTGTGTATGGGCGCTCAGTCATGGTTTTGGAGAAAAAAAAATGGATCACGGTCTCTAGTCGGCTAGGTGGGTCGGAGGGGACGTGACAGAGTGGTATCAGAGCTTCAGTTGCAGCACTGGGAGCTATTTGGGCCGGACGGCGCATGAATTTTGGTCAAGAAATGCGCCCAAGGCGTGATTTTTCTATGAACTTAATTGCTTGATTTATTGCTCAGATGAATAATTCTTGGATTAGATGAGTGGAAAGAATATGCATTGATTGGTGTATTAATAAACATTGCACTGTGCATGAGTATATGTTTTGCATGCATATGACATTACATATTGGTAAAAGTAGTGAGATTTTACATATGCAATGAATCACTAATGGTAATATTGTGGTTGATAATCACTGCTGGTGATTGGTTTTGGTTGTAGGACCAAAGACAACAGAAGCATGGCTAAATATGTTGATGATGTTGCTACATATGGCCAACAAACCTTATGAAGAAAAGGCTAGGGCAGAAAATCCATGATCAAGAGATTGGTGGAAGAATGTTGCAATCTGCTGTAAGAAACCAACAAATCAGGGAACATAAAAGGTGTAAATGGGAGCCATGCAGGTAATGGTTTACTCATGATGATTGCATAAGTGTTGAAGGGATTGGGTAAGAATCCATTGAACCATATTTAGTAATCATAAAATGGTATGCATTTAGAGTTGAAATGCATTCATGTGAACGCCATACTACCATAGTGTGGTGGAGCATGAAGTGGGGAAGGAAAGAGGCCTCATACCATGTGGCTATTTAGAAATTTAGATTGCATTCATATAAAATACATCATGCCATGTGTGTGTTGGTTATGATCTTAACAACCAAACCAAGTGAGGATCGGTGGTCTTGATTATAGTAATGCATGTTATATGAGATAGTCTTGATTAAGTCGTAATATGCTTGAATGCATAGTACTCATGAAACAATGCAAGGTGGCATTGAGTGGATGTGCATTAAGAGATTTTATAAATCTTGTACTTAAGCATTGAGTGAATGCATATGAAAAAAACTTGAGTAAATGTTGTGAATATGCATGCATGTGGGTAGCTACACCTGAGGAGATGTATTGTGTGCATGCATGATTGTGATATATATGTATATGGTCATTATAATTGAGCAATAGATGAAATGATGAATTAATGATAATTCTGAGATCATTTCATGAGTTGCTGTGAATGCAGGGGAAGAATTGCATGAAGGTAGTCATGATTGATAGGCTTCCAGAGTGCTCTATTGGAAGGACGGAGTTGTATAAATGATATGTCTATGAATTAATGAGCATTTAAAAGCTTTAAGTTAATTGCATAAATAATGTGACTGTACCTTGCAATTTTAGTATGATAATGATTTACGTGAAGTAAGTGAGTTTGTTATATTGATATGTTAACAGCTGGAAGTGTTTGAATTATGGAATGTTACAATTCTGGAAATGCTTCAGTGATTGTGCAACAATGAAATATTATATGCATGGAGATTTACAAAGTGTTTGGCTGATTGAAGTTTCAGATGTCAGGTAGATTGTTCTAGGCATGGAAATGTGGGTAAGTCCATGATGAAGGCTGGAGTCTACCATGTGCAAAAGCCAAAGGTTATGAGAAGATTCTCATGGGTGTGAAATTTAACTTATGCATGAAACAAATTTGAAAATATTCTCATTTAAGTTTATGAGAATAATATTATGGTTGCAAATCTAATTTCTGTAGGGAACAGATTTGAAATTTTGATTTAGAGCTTATGAGAAGGAATCTCATGGTTGAGAAATCTAATCTCTGTTAAAAAGAAGAATTGTAAATCTCAGATTTGTAAACTTTCAGATTTGAAATTTTGCTTATAATTGCTAATGACTGTTTAGCTTATGTAAAATTATGTCAGGAGCACATGTTGTAGGTGGATGCCCATGTATGGTAGAAACATAAATCCATAATGGACAGAATGGTGCCACTTACAAGAGCCAAGCAATATGAGGATAGCCTCATGGCTAAGAAAATCAATTTCTGTAGTAGACAGAGTTGCAAATTCATATTGAATTTAATTATTAGTACCATTGATTGGTTATGGAACAATCACATTTGAATTTTATTATTAAAAGTTGCTGACTGTTTAGCTGCTTGAGGAATGTGTCAAGAAGACATGTTGCAGGAAGACCACGTGAGAGGGCCTACAGAAGCCAAACTTCATGGGAAGGGATTCCATGATTTGGAAATGGGTTTCGGGTGAAACGCCATTAGACATTATGAATGTCTCATCCGCACTGCACGATTGGTAAACAATATGAGTGGGATGGTAAAGATTATGTCAGTAAGACATATGAGGGTTATGTAACATCAAAAGGATTTGGGGTGGCAAACCGAGGGACTGTCAACTCAGAGAAGGAGCCCCCATTTCTCATTAATGAAGAGAAATTACATCTGTGTAATGGATAAGTGTTCTATAAACCCTGACTGATATATGTATACCTATATGCATGTTTAATTGTTAGATTAAATATGCAGAGCCTGTTTTGATTTTATTTCCATTATGGTAGATTGCTTGAGTATGATTAGGACCTGCATAGCTCACATTAGTGAGGAGTGCACACCTTTCTGGTGCCGAGTTATGTTAGGGATGCCAATATTGATTACGCCCTATGGGAATGGACACATTCCTGGTGTTTCAATACTTGATAGTGAATGCTATGAATTATGGTTATAATTCTGAATAACAACGCTGACAAGTTTGCCTATACTACTTGTGTTGTCACCTTAAACAGATGCAATTTGATGCTACACACTAAAGGAACAAAGTAAAAGGTTGTTGTGAGGGGTTGTGGTGGAAGGGTTAATGTGTATGTAAGGTTGTTGTGAGGGGTTGTGGTGGAAGGGTTAATATGTATAAAAGGATGTTGTGGAGGTTCTGGAGGTTGTGGGGATTGTGATGAAGGGCAATGAAGTGTTGATGAAAGAGCTGTTATATGCCTATGGCTCCATAGTAGAGCCTTGACCTAGAAATGGTCATACTGAAGTTTCCTTCCAAGTCAGCATGAAGGTGTACTGGTTGGACGTTGATTACTTGATGTTTTGGAGCAGCCTGCGTACTGGCCAAACATCCCAGTCCGTAGGAGGATCCCAAGACTTATAAAGTAAAAGTAGGACCCTGTGGACTAGAGAGGAAATGCACAATACAGATAAGCATTCAATTTCATTCATTTCTTGTTTGGAATAATGAAGATTTCAAGTATAAGTCTTGTAACAGTTAAGCTAATGCACTATTGTTCCTTTGTTGGAAACCTTGGTCATACAGGAAGCAAGGACTATGAAAGAATCTTAAGGATGCATGTGGACATGTGACTATACTAAAAAGCTCAGCTTGAGCAACAATGAATGATGGTGCTAGTAGAACTGTGTGAGTCCTAGCAGCCAAGGGAGTTGTAGACAAACCATGTGGAGGGACTCCATGGTTGAGAGGTCTGAAATAGACCATAGACACTAAGTGTCATAGGCAAGAAGGGTTGGTCAAGCGTTCACATGGAAGTGAAAGAGGCTAGGAGCATGAAAACCACAGTGGTGGTGTGGGTTCCAGAAAGAACAAGACTAAGAGAAGAAAACTCTTACTGCTCTCTCTTTCCTTTTATTGATGCATTCATAAAAATAGAAAATTATGGAATGCATGTATGGCTGAAAGTAGAGTGTGTTTATTTGCTTGAAATAAATTGTGAATGCTAAAGTAGTTACTTCCTTGCAAATGGATGAACATGAAAGAATTCATGTGTATGTTGGGCAAGCATGGAAAGTGTGGAAGTCTCATGATTAGAGCATGGGCTCTCCATGTCAATTGGGGAAAACAATTGACTGATTTTTAATATTTAGGTTATGCTTGGCCTAACAAGATTTGTAATGATGAATTTCACAGGTGGAAATTAAATCCATTGGTTGCAGCTGCACGAGCAAGTGCTGCTTGCGATCAAAGTGAGAACCAGTTGCGCACAGTGGCCATGGAAGCATACCATAGGTTGTTGGAATTGGATGAATGTCTTCTTCAAACAATTGCAAAGACCCAAGAAAATCTTGGAGAGATGCTCAAGATACAGGAGCAGCAGAATGAGATGAACCACAAGGTCCTGCAGGACTCTGTCTGTCTGCAAAGACAAGTAAAAATAATTTTGGAAACAACCAACCGAGGAAAGGACAATGGATCAATGATGAGGCATTCATCCAATCGGTCCATTAAGAAACGTTCCAGGCATGAAGACTCAAAGGAAATTGAGTAGGTAAAGATGAAGCAGCTAGTGAGATGTTGGAAATGTGGACATCATTGCCTCCGCAACTGCCCAACAAGGGAACCTCAAGAGGGTAGCAGCCATAAATTTTTCAGACTTGTGGAGGAGCTGAAAGACCAAAACCAGTAGCAGAGGCTCATGGAAGTCAAAGGACTTGATCCTGAAAGTTCAAAGTAAAGGATAGAATGTAGGGCAGACCCGCAATGTTTTTGAAATTTTGGACAGGTGTAAATTGTATATGTATTCCTAAGTCTTGGAACACCGAGGACGGTGTTATTCTAAGCTAGAGGGGATTGTAATACCCCATTTTTCCCTTGATGTAAATACTGCTTATATACAGTATGTGTAAAGGCCCTAGTGTGGAGCTCAAGGCCAAGGCCCCACTAGTGGATGTTTCGGTTTATTGCTTAGGCAAGTATTGATACAGTTTGATTATTCATGGGCTGCTGAGCCATGAAGAATGTAAATGATGTAATTATTACTGAATGAATAAAATAACCGAGAAGCTGGCTATGGAGGTAATGAATGAGAAGGGGGCCATGTGTATCCACTAGGGAGAGGTGATGGGGTTTGTTGGCTGCTTTCTGGACAGACCCGGGTTTTCAGGATGCACAGCAACAAACACCACTTTGGCGCACTGGCCCTTTCGGCAACGAGCTGCGCAGCAGCCCGAAGTCTCACCCGAAGTGGCTATGGGGGGGGCTAAGGAATCAGGTTTCCTTAACCTAGGTGGTGTGGAGTCTACAGTCTTCTCTCTTCCCTTCTTGGAGGTAACCCCTGAACAGAGTGTCTTACTCTTTCACAGGTCTCCCAGCTCTACAGCACTGGAACTCACTCTTCTCAGTCGAGTTGCACGGTAGCTCCGCACCTGCACACAAGTCTTTTACCTGCTACCTCCGATACACTATGTATCGTCTCTGCCCTTGTGCCACAATGCAGTAACACACTCCTTTAGCGCTGCGACGACAGTGTTCTTATAGACTCCTTCAACAATGCACAAGTACAACTTCTAAGGGAGCTTCCAGGATTTACTTTACATAATCATTCATAAAGATAGCAAAACATTCATAGAAACATAGACAGTAAAGCCAAGAAATGCAATCACATAAAGAATCACCACAACAACAAGAATTATGTGGTTCACTTCCAGGAGGGAAGCTACGTCCACAGGAACTGTGTTTTATATTATCTTGAGGTGGGGATAACACAGTTCCGCTGTGCACACAGCTGCAACCTTAGATCTTTCTGGGAAACTCCACGCACACAGCTGGGAGTCCTTCTCTTAGATCTATTCTCTTCTTCTACAGATATTACCATAACAAAGACATACAATTACATTCCCCTCTTAGTCCTCTTGCGACTGGTCGATACATGCAATGGCCCTTACACCAAGCGGTCTTCCTGCGAAATCGCGGCCTTCTTACATGCACAAAATGATCACTAACAGCTTAAAAGATACAGCAATACAAATGACTCAGACATCAACTTAGACTATCCGTGTAACTCAGTAACTATCTAACTATCTAACCTTTTTTCCCTTTTCAATTACACATATATATAGGTGGCCCTAAGGGTCGCACCTTTACAAAACTGTGGGCCTTTCCCAACAGTGATCCCCAAAAACCCTAACCGCGGACACGGCTAGGTGTACTGTAGGCGCCTCTTGCAGTCACGTCGCAGCTTCCTGCAGGCTCCGCGATTTCCAGCGCAGATCGCGGGTATGGGCGCCGCTTCATCGTTCTTTGCTCCTTGTCCTTTTCCTTCAATGCTTCGTCCCGTTGCTGTTCCTTGGTCTGAGCAACCATAACTCCTATACTTTGCCTTAATGAGGGTAGCTGAGCCCTCTATTCTGCCGCTTCATTTACTGTGGTGGTTGAGCTTTCTACTCGGCCACCTTATTTACTCTTTCCTTTGACTTGTGCGCGAGAGCTCTGCGATTTTCGGCCCGTAATCTGCGGTGAGCTCGTCCATCTGGCGCCGTACCGTGCACTGTTCATTTCTGCCCAAAAATGGTGCTTTTCCCCAAAATTAGCACTTTTCCTTCAAAACTTAGTGCTTTTTCCTAAAACTTGGCAGCTTTGCCATAGCTGTGGCCTATGCTCCAACAGGCCCCTAACACTTACTTGTGGATCGTCCCCGATCCACTCGCACTAGCTTGCGGTCATTTTACTTGTGCATCTGACTTTGCTTGGGTTGCAGCGAAGGCTTGCTTCCACTGCGCAATAGCGGAGTCCATGTCTTGCACGCACTTCGTGGCTGTCTGCACCAGGTCTGAAGTAGCTTCTTCTCCTTCTGTGCCATCGACCAACTCTTGAGACTCAGCAAATGCTTTGACCTTGGCCTCTGCTTGGGCAGCAAGTTCAACATACTCATCCATAAACGACTGAATGATGTTGGCGAGAGTAGCATCTTTGTCTCTGAGCCTGTGCAGTTCTTGCTGGACTTTGCGGACTTCGCTCATCTTTCTCATTTTGGCTAAGCCTTCCAAGGGCTTAGCTTCTTCGTTCAAAACATTTAGGGACTATTCTATTGCTTTCACCTGTTCCAAAAGGGAAACTTTAGAAGGGAGCTTCTCAAGCTCATCCCAAGCCTGCATAGCTTGCATCATTAACTATTGGGCTTCATCTGTTCTGCATTTCATTTGGGCAGAAGCTATACACAGTGCTTCAAGTTGTTCTTGCTTATCATCTACGGGAGGCACTATGACACGAGATTCCAACTTGGTGAGCTGCTTTCTATGGTCCTCATCCATAGCAACTACTTATTGTTCTAGGGGTTTTTTTCTTCTGCCAATGCGTTGCACTTTCTCAACTAAAGGAAGGTCTAGTTGAATCTGGCAGGCCGGCAGCTCCTGGCGATTTCATCGACGGCATTCCTTAGCCCAGTGTCTCGCACTTCGTTAAGTGCAAGCTGCGCATAGATCTCCTTATAGCCTGCCCTTAGCTCTACTTCCTGTGTCTGCAGTCTTTAATTGGCATGGAATGTGGAGAGCTCCCTAGCTCTCAGCTCAGTAGAGACTTGCTCGTGAACCAACTGTAGAGTTTCCAAAGGAATTAGTGACAAATTTATTTCAACAGGGCCAACTGCGCTTACCTGTAGTGCAGCCAGAGGATCCGGGAGTGTCATGCTTGCGAGCAGGATGTGGATGATAGTGTGCCTTTCTGTAGGTACTTCAACCCGCTCGGTGCTTGTAAATGCTTGCGGCGCCTACGAGCCAGATGTTGGCGCATGGGTCTGCGCAACTCGTCCTGTGAGACCTTTCAACTCCACGAGCTGCAAATCCAGAGCACTTTTGATATTGGCCTGAGAGGGACGCAGCTCCTGAAATTGCTCCTTCAAGTACTGGTTGAGCGTCGCGGCAAGGATCTCATAGGTATCTCCAGTCGCTTCTGCGGGGTGCGACAGCTTCTGCTTCTTGGTAGCCAGTCCTAACGAACCTTCATCATTCTTTTGCCCGATCTTTTCCTTGCCCTTATCTTTCTCTGGCGCCTCAGGGGGTGGCATCGTGGCAGTGGATTCAGCAGCCTGCTTCCATTCATCTGGCCTGGACTTCACAGTGTCCTCCACATCCTAGGTAGTCATTCGGTAGAGCCCTACGGCCCGTTCTTTCGACTGAATTCCGCGAGGGCGGAAATAGATTTCATGCAAGTTGGAAGAAAAGACCAACTTCGTTCCATAGAGTTCTGCCTTCTCCTCAATAATCCTAAACATCTGTAGGATGGTATCCGTGAGAAGATGATAATACTCGAAGAACATGGCGCGGTTCATCTTGTGCTTCACGGGATTACTAGAATCCCAGAGGTTGACCTAGCGCATCCCTGTAACCTCTCCTGAGCGACGTAGAAGAAACTGAGTGTTGGGCGGTTCCTTCCACCTGACAAAGGCACACAAGATCAGGATCCAAGAGAAATGGAACAGCTGATTGGCGGTGTCCTGAACGTTCTGGCAGTCTTCCAAGAATGAATTCAGGAGGAAGAGGCACCAGTTATACTGCTCTCCCTCCGCAGCTGCAATTATGAGCTCTACAACAGCTCCAGGGACTTCTTTAGGTCGAAATTTCATTAAAAGTCTTCCTGCGAGTAGACTGCCTATGAATCTAAGTGCTTCATCTTCAACTACAGTGAGGTCATAAGCCCGGCCTCATCTCAACAATTTGTATTTCTGCACCAGCTGTGCAGCCAGCTTTCGGTCCTTGTCTTTACCAACGAAATGGATGTTGGGGTCCTTACCAACATTATATAGGCCGGTAATTCGATGAATCAGGTCCACATTCAGATCAATTAGCCTCCCTAGCTAAAGATAACCACCGTGAACGCAGGATAATAGGACCTTGACAACCGCATTAACTTCATTGCTACGCCCGAAGTGCAGTAGCTTCAACAGGTTCAACAGTCCAGGCTTTTCTAGATTTACTGCAAATTCCTGTGGGACGAATTCATCAATCTTCTTAACAGGATTATGGACCATCGTTAGATAGTGATCTGGCGGGAACTGAGGATACGTTCTATAATCCCCCAAGTTGAAGTCAAAAAACTTTACCAGTGGGAGATGTCCGAGCAGGGATCCTTCTTCTTCCACGATTTTCACCATTGGTGGCAGCGGAATTGAATACTTGGCGTTCTTGGGAATATGCACCGCGGATGCATCATCTGGGCGTGGAGGAATGTAGTTAACCAGAGTGGCCAAGCACTCTGGAACGGGTACCTCCGGCTGCTGCTGCTGCTGGGGTTGTTGCTGAGATGCCCTTGTGCCCAGAGACTGTCTAGGATCAGAGAAAATAGGAAGCTTGACAGTCTTGGCTGGGGTAGCCATACCGAATTCTAACCCTCTGCGTCTGAAGTGACGGATGAATTCTTCAATTGACATGTTCTCCATCATGAACCCGCATACACGACAAACACTGAACAGAAAAGGGCGGAACAGCGTAGGATGCGAACTTTGAAAATAGAGGGAAGCAGTCTGCACGACACGGCTCTGAAAACAATGGCTTAGACTCTCAATCGGGACAACTATACAACTCAATAGAAAGGAAAAGTAACCCAATCATATGCAAATGAAGGGTATTTATAGCTGAGGGCAGTAGTAGGTGCGGACAGGTGGCACTAATAACCGTTGGCGCCTACGCGAATGAGATGTGCTAAGGCCTTTGGCTCCTTAATTAAATGTGAATCTAAGGGAAATCAAGCCGAATCTGTCAGAGCAAGTACAATTAGATGGCAGTCTCATCCTTCATTAAGACTCAGACGCGGCTACAGAACTACCGCAATTCAAATTTTCGACGGGTAACTTCAGCATGGGTAACTGTGCACATGGAGAGATCCACGGCAAGGAGAACTCCGCAAGAGCGAAAATAGGCTCACTCAAAACAGGTTTTATTGACTGCGCGGATGTTTCGAGGAACTGCGCGGGAAGCTAAAGACTGAAAATGTCTCGCAACTTCCGTGTATACTGTGATAAATGCGATGCCTCTTTCAACTACACTATACATCTACACGACTTTAGCAGCTGATTAGGTCGACAGGGCAGAGTGGCCATCGCGATAAAGCTTGAGCCGACTCCCGTTGATCATTGTGGGCAGCAACTCTCCATTAAGCTTCACAAGCTGAACTGCTCCACCTTCTGTTATCTTCATCACTTGAAAAGGGCCTAACCAATGTACACGAAACTTGCCTAGAAACTTGATGAATTTACTATCATAGAGGAGTACCAAGTCTCCTTCCTGAAAGACTTTATTCTTAATATGCTTGTCATGCCAAGCCTTTTGTATCGCCTTCTGCACTTGTTGATGGAATCCAGCTAAAAGCCTGTCTTCTTCTAAGGCAACCAATTGTGACAGCCTTTCACTCATAGTATCAGTATCTGCCATTTCTGTAATTTGAGCAATTCTGAGACTGGGAATAATGTATTCCATGGGCATGACTGCTTCTTGTCCATACACCAAACTGAAAGGTGTGTGACCTGTTAATTTCTTGCATGTGGTTCTGTAAGCCCATAACACAGTTGTGACTCTAAGGTCCCAATCATCTCTTTGTTGATTACAGATCTTGGTCAGGGCATTCTCCAGAATCTTATTGAATGCCTCCACCGTACCATTAGCTTGAGGGTGGTAGGGTGTACTCTTATGGTGACTAATGTGGAATTCTTCAGTAAGGGCCTCTATAGTCTCGTCCAGGAAATGTGTTCCCTGATCACTCATTAGAATCAGTGGACATCCAAATCTAGTGACAATATTCTCAAAAATGAACTGCGCGGCAGTGACAGCGTCGCAATTCTTAACTGGCTTCACCTCAGCCCATCTGGTGAGGTATTCAGTAGCTATGATGATGTATCTTGCGTCAGTTCTCTTTCCTAGTGGGTTGATAGGTCCCACAAAATCAATGGCCCACTTATCAAAAGCATGCACTGTTATCTAGGGTCTTAGCGGCATTTCATCTCTTCTTGAAGGTTTTCCTGTTCGCTGGCACACATCACAACACTTGTAGAATTCCTTAGTATCCTTGTGCAATGTTGGCCACCAAAGACCTGTGGCTAAGATCTTCTGCATAGTTGGCTTTCCTACGAAATGGCCTCCTACGATTCCTGAGTGCGCTTCTGCGATTATGGAATTCTTTTCATGCGGTAAAATGCATCTGCGCAAGACTTCATCAGGGCCCAACTTATAGAGCTGGCCTGCTATCAAAGTGAAGTCTACGGCTTTGACAACAAGTTGTTTCTTCTGCTGCATTGTGAACTCAACTGGCGCTTCCCCTGTAGTGAGAAACTCAAGAATATCATAATAATACTCGTCTGTTGCTTGAACAGAAAACAGCTGCGCATCAGGCAGATTGTCCTCCAAATTTGTAGGTTCCTCCCCTGACTCTATCCTAGATAAATGGTCAGGTCCTACATTCAATCTACCTAGCTTCACAATAATCTCAAAATCATACTCCTGGAAGAGGAGTAGCCATCTGCAAATTCTTCCCCCTAACACTGGCTTATTGACCAAGTACTTCAAAGCAGAATGGTCAGTATACATTTTAAAATGAGCACCCAATAGATAGTGTCTGAACTTCTGTAAGGCATACACCATAGCGAGTCCTTCTCTTTCTGTAGTGGTGTAGTTCTTCTCAGCTGTAGACAACTTTCTACTAGAGTAAGCAATGGGGTGGTCAATACCTCCTTCTCTCGGTTGTGTCAGTACAACCCCCAATTCTATGGAAGAAGCATCTACATGAACATGAAAGGGTTTTCTCTAGTCTGGGAAAACTAGAATAGGTGTTGTGACCATCTTTCCTTTAAGTGTGTCCAAGCTCTGTTGGCATTCTTCTATCCATTGGAATTTCGAATCCTTTTTCAGCAATCTTTCCATAGGCGCAGTTATCTTTGCATAACCCTTGATGAATTTCCTGTAGTATCCTGTATGTCCCAATGTAGTGTGCAATTGTTTGACTGAGTTGGGCGCAGGCAAGTTAGCAATGATGGCAACCTTCACAGGATCCATCATGAGTCCTTGTCTGCACACAATGTGACCCAACAAAATACCAAAAGGAGCACAGAAGATACATTTTTTCAAGTTAAGGGAAATCTGATATTGTCTACATTTTTCTAACATCATCCTTAGATTCCCTATATGGTTCTTTAGTGAACCAAACACAATCCAATCATCAAAATAGACTTCTAGAAACTTATGAATGAATTCTTTAAAAACAGCAACAACGACTCTAGAGAAAATAGCAGGAGCGTTTTTAAGACCAAAGGGCATTACCGTATACTGGAATGAGCCCCATTCAGTCACAAAAGTGGTCTTATGGCGGTCCTCTAGATGGATTCTGATCTGATGGTATCCTGAAAAGCCATCAGTGAAGGAGTAAGCCTCTTGTCTTCCAACATTGTCAAGCACTTCATCTGTAAAGGGCGTAGGAAATGGATCATGCGCTGATGCATCGTTGAGCTTGCGCAGGTCCACGCAGATTCTTATTTCACCTTTTGTCTTTTTTTCTTGTACCACCATAGGACTAATCCAATCACTTTCCTCTACTGGTTCAATGATACCAGCTGCGAGCATCTTATCAATTTCTTCTCTGACCTTTTCTTTATATCACGGGTTCAACCTGTACGGGCGTTGTTTTACTGGCTTAGCGTCCGCTTTCAAAGGCATGCGCATAACTCCTAAATCTCCTAGGATGCCTTTCATTTCTGTAAACTTGGTAGGAAAGATATCCTAGTACTCATGTAGTAAATCTGCAATATGGCCAACAGTTTCATCATCCCAATAATCTCCTATAGAGGCAAACTTGGGTTCGGCTTCTGTACCAATGTTAATCTTCTTGAGCTTGATGTGTTCTGTAATGGCAGGGATATCAAGCTGAGGGCCTTTGACTTTGCACGTCCCTTTTGACTCTGGAATATTGATGTTGCGAGGATCATCGTCCTCTTCTCTAGTGGTGAAATTATAGCATTCCAGGGTATGTTCCATTTGGATAGCCCAATCTAGTTTAGAATACTCTGGTAAAGGACATTGTCCAAATATCTTCTCTCTAATACACTTTAAAGCCTGATCGATGCTTGGATGTTCTGACTCAAAGCTGAAAGTGAGTTGAAAACTTTCAATCATGAGGGGCCAAGTGATAGTGCCTCTACGCAATTCTGTTTCAGTGTACCAGTTCCTTGGAACTATATCCAACGTGTGGATGAATAGGTGAACCCACTCATCCTCTAGAATATCTGACCATTGTTGAATACATGCTTCAACGTGTGACCTAGGGTCACTCTGTCCATCATATTTGCGCAAAGCTCCTGCTGTAGTCTCTTGAAATCTGTGCAGTATCAACCTGCGACAGTCTTTCCATGTGTCGATATTTTTTTATGCGCACCCCACCATCTTGTGGGTGTAGCGCGCAGTGCTACATCCAATGCTTGTATGCGCTGATCATCTAGGATTTCTTGTTCATATTCATGTATGAATTCACTTACTCCAGTTAAACCATCATAGATTGGAGTGTTATTCAATTCTATGCCAATCCATCAAATGGATTTAGTTGTCATGGCGCAATGCCTTGCAGAAACCTCATGTAAGCGATTCTGCCAGTTTTCTAGTCCTGCTTCTGAATCTGATGCGCACGAGCTATCGCATCGCCAGCTGATATGGCCGTCCACTGTGGGATTGACATAATCATTATGATTAGAAGTCATCTGATACAAACTTTCCATGTGGCGCACTTCTTCTTCTGCTCGAATGGGTTCAATATACCGTGGTCCTTGAAGGGGATCAACTAGTGCAATGACCCTAATCTGGTCATCCTCAAAGGTCATCTGTCTTTTCTTCAAATTAATGACATCTAAATTATCAAATGCCTAGTCTATGCCTAAAAGTACTGGGTAAGGTCTACTGTCATCCAGAATTTTGATTACTTCAAAGTCTGCAGAACTTCTTACTCCCTCGATATCAATGGGTACATTGGGTAATCTGCCCAATGGAGAAACTAGTTGCTGATTTGCTAGTCTTAGATGGATAGGAGATCTGATAAGCTGAGGACTACTCATCTATTCCCAAGTCTACATGGTGAGAACATTAACTTCTGAGCCTAAATCCAAAATGACTTCGTCCATTTCAAATGCTCCAATCTGCGCTGTGAGTCTCATCTCTCTTCCAGTTCTAGTATGACTCCTGATCTGATGAACAGCACGCTACGTTGTGTTCATCGAAGCAGATTGTTGACACTGATCCAACAGGTGTTGGAGTTCCATAGTTGCTTTTTCATTGTGCAACAACTTTAAGCATCTTCTCAGGAAGGCATGAACACTGCCTAGTGTATCCTCCTCATCAGGCCTTCCAGATGTAGTAGCCTGCTCTTGTACCAGGTTCTCTTGACTTGGCACATGCGGTTTGATATCATTGTGCGGTAATGCGACAGAACTTGAAGCTCGCAGATCTGAGAAATACTCTTGAGCTTGCTTGAATTCTTGTTTTTGCTTCTGTAGGTCGAGCTGGGATGCTTTAATATTAGTGCGGTGCACCCATTGTGTTGCTGGCTTTCCAGTTCCCGACTCTGGTGCACCAGTGGTTGCACCACTACGCGTCACTATATTAACTGTGGGATCTGGTTCTCTTTTTTCTGTTGCAATCAACTGAATATTCTGGTTAACCTGTGGCTTCTTTTCTTGCATCTTGGCCATCAACTGAGGACATTCTTCAATGACATGATCATAAGATTTACAGTATCTGCAGGTGGTTGTAGGGTTTTGGCAATCCCTTGCATAATGGCCTTGAGCTCCGCAGTTATAGCAAGTGATCTGTCCTCTTCCACAACCAAAACCTCCTGCACGTCCTCAGCCCCTGTAATTTCCTCCTCGGCCTTCGTGAGCTAGGTCATACTGTGGGCCTGTTGTGGGTCCCTGTGGTTTTGACTGTACTCTATAAACATCATGTTTTCTTTCTATCATAAGGTCATATGCTCTGCAATTGTTCTCATCATGGCCTACTGATTTACAGAAATTGAAATATAGATTCTTTGGAGTTTGTACATATTTCTGTAACAAGTGACACTCTTGTGGTCTGTGGCCTCTAGTTCTACAGATTTCACACCAAGGCCCCTGAGCCTGTGGTAAAGGGTTAGGTGCTCCGGTTGCAATATAATCTATGAAAATAGGACAATGGTCCTTTGAATGTCCTTTTGCTCTACACTTTGTACACCAAATTTCTTCTTTAACATCCTTTCCTTTCTTAATATCATGCACTTGCAAAGTTAAGTTTGCTATTTGGTTCTGCAACTGCGCAACATCATTGCTTGTTCCAGCAATTGGTGAAGCTTCTAGTTTCATAGCCATCTCTAGAGCTTGTTCTTGAGTAGTGAAATTCTGTTGCATAAGAGGAAGTCTAATATGAGGAAGCAGCGCAGCAATGAACCATTCCTTATATACTGCGGTGCAAACTCAAAGCTTACTTGATCTATCAAGGCTTTGAACTTCTGGTCAAAGTCCCATACTGATTCTGTAGGTAACTGTTTTATGTCTTTGAGTTCTGTTATGCACTGTGATTCTGATTTAGGTTTCTTGAATTCTTTAATCATAGCACTTCTTACATCAGCAAGCATCCTATTTTGTGCTGCTGAGTATTTCATAAACCAGGTTAAGGCTCTCTCTCTTAGTGTGGTTTCTAACTGAACCAGCTTAACAGCATCATCATTAATTTGCTTAATCGCCCAAATGGCTTCACATAGAAACCAGTGTTGCTCAAGGTCTTCTAGCCCTGTTCCTCTAAAGGTTGGTAGCTTCATGTCATCACCCATCCTTCTTGCAATAGGTTGACGTGGAGGTGCTGTGGCACTGCCTCCGGGATGGTTAAACAAAGGTGGGGCTGAGGTACTAGAAGTACCGTGTGGGCTACTAGAGGGTGTTACTGTGGGGTTATGCTGAGCCCCGTCTGGATTTTGCGGTGTAAAAGGGTGATAAGGGATATGAGCACTGCCTTGTCTCTCTATATGGCTCGCTCTACCAGCTCGGCTATCTTCTGGGATAGACTCAAAAGAATGCTGGTCAAGGCCTACTTTATACCGTTTTCCACTATGAGTGCAACCAATAACTTCAAGATCACTATCAGAATCTGTGGACATTACTTGTCTATGTTATTCATCGGAAGTTATGCATAGTTTTCCTTTTTCATATAAGAGTATTTTAATCCACAAGTTTAGAGAATTTAAGAACTTACCCCTGTATGCTTTGAAGAAGCTCCTCTCAGCCTCGGTGAATCTCTTTCTCGTATCTACTGCAAACTCAGTGATGAAGCCTTCCAGCAGACTGTTCAACCAAAAGTCTACTGCGCGGGACACGGGATTATCTACTCGCTTCAAAATCCTGACTAGCTCAGGCGTCCAAACGATAGGTTGATCAACATGCACAGTGGGTCCAGTATCTGCTAGCTTGGATACCCACTCATGCAACTCGAGTGCAAATGCTACAAAGAAGATTTCATGAAGCTCAGTATAAAGATGCTTCTGCAACCAGTCCTCTGTCTGAAGCCTAGGGCTTCTATTTTCACGTTCAGCAAACTCTCTAGCCTTTGAATCAAACCACTCTTGAATTTATTTAGCTGTAGGATTCCAGCACCACATTGCCTTCAAAATAATAGGGTTAAATCCATCAATGGAACCATTTGTTGGCCGCTTTCTGGACAGACCAGGGTTTTCAGGATGCGCAGCAACAAACACCCCTTTGGCACACTGGCCCTTTCGGCAACGAGCTGCACAGCAGCCTGAAGTCTCACCCGAAGTGGCTATCAGGGGGGCTAAGGAATCAGGCTTCCTTAACCTAGGTGGTGTGGAGTCTACAGTCTTCTCTCTTCCCTTCTTGGAGGTAACCCCTGAATAGAGTGTCTTACTCTTTCACAGGTCTCCCAGCGCTACAGCACTGGAACTCACTCTTCTCAGCCAAGCTGCGCGGTAGCTCCGCACCTGCGCACGAGTCTTTTACCTGCTACCTTCAATACACTATGTATCGTCTCTTCCCTTGCGCCATGGCGCAGTAACACACTCCTTTAGCGCTGCGGCGACGATGTTCTTACAGACTCCTTCGACAATGCACAAGTACAACTAGGAGCTTCCAGGATTTACTTTACATAATCATTCATAAAGATAGCAAAACATTCATAGAAACATAGACAGTAAAGCCAAGAAATGCAATCACATAAAGCATCACCACAACAACAAGAATTATGTGGTTCACTTCCAGGAGGGAATCTATGTCCACGGGAACTGTGTTTTATATTATCTTGAGATGGGGATAACACAGTTATGCTGCGCACACAGCTGCAGCCTTAGATCTTTCTGGGAAACTCCACGCACACAACTGGGAGCCCTTCTCTTAGATCTATTCTCTTCTTCTATAGATATTACCATAACAAAGACATACAATTACATTCCCCTCTCAGTCCTCTTGTGACTGGTCAATACATGCAATGGCCCTTACACCAAGCAGTCTTCCTACGAGATCGCGGCCTTCTTACATGCACAACATGATCACTAACAGCTTAAAAGATACAGCAATACAAATGACTCAGACATCAACTTAGACTGTCCGTGTAACTCAGTAACTCTCTAACTATCTAACCTTTTCTCCCTTTTCAATTACACATATATATAGGTGGCCCTGAGGGTCGCACCTTTACAAAACTGTAGGCTTTTACCAACAGTGATCCCCAAAAACCCTAAATGCGGACACGGCTAGGTGTACTGTAGGCGCCTCTTGCAGTCACGTCGCAGCTTCCTGCAAGCTCCGTGATTTTTGGCGCAGATCGCGGGTATGGGCGTCGCTTCATCGTTCTTTACTCCTTGTCCTTCGCCTTCAATGCTTCATCCCATTGCTCTTCCTTGGTTCGAGCAACCATAACTCCTGTACTTTGCCTTAATGAGGGTAGCTGAGCCCTCTATTCCGCCGCTTCATTTACTGTGGTGGTTGAGCTTTCTACTCAGCCACCTTATTTACTCTTTCCTTTGACTTGTGTGCGCGAGCTCCATGATTTTCGGCCCGTAATCTGCAGTGAGCTCGTCCATCTGGCGTCGTACTGCGCACTGTTCATTTCTACCGAAAAATGGTGCTTTTCCCCAAAATTAGCACTTTTCCTTCAAAACTTAGTGCTTTTTCCTAAAACTTGGCAGCTTTGCCATAGCTGCGGCCTATGCTCTAACAAGGTTTGGGATTGGTTGACCATGTTTCCAGATGTCTGACTGAGAACCCATTTGAACTCCCTACTGACATTAATGCGATTTCAGAGGGTGGTTGAGAATCAACTGTTGAGTTTGATGGAGTATGGAGCATGCCTGTGATTTCATATGGCAGGGCCTAGCTATGATCACTTGTGCGTGAAGGAATTGAACTACTTGGGAGAACTCATAGACCCTGTTGTGAACCCGAGGGGGGGGGGGAGATTTATACACACAATCATCCATTCAGAACTCACGTACTCTCAGTTCCCTATTTTTAGAACGCTTGCGCTACCATGGGGAAGACCATTGACCCTCACAGAGGATTCACCTGTGTGTCCTCCTATAAGTAGTCCGCCCCTTTATGTGAGAACTACCCAAGAATGAGTAGCCGTGACACCCTGTAGGTAGAACCATGGTGCAGCGGTGAACATAGTCAATAGAGAAGGTTGCAGAATGGTTTGCGCAAAGCAACCGTGGAAAAACCCCAAGCCGGGATATGTCTTGTTGTAAACTGTGGGATAAAGGTTGGGATGTTGGAGAAACTTAGTGAAGGCTATAGTCTCAATGAACTAGTGACTGGACCTTCATATACCCATCCTGGAATAGCACTGGAAGGGAAGACGCCTTGAGAGACTGTGTGATTGTGCAGTAGGTCTTCCTTGTGTTGGATGTGGTAGATACTGTGGGTACCAAGTCAACTGAGTGCTGAGATGCCTGCAGTCCTGTGGTTGAACTCATTGGTTTAGCAATACCTCCTTGTTATCCCTGTGTGTTGAAGTACCCCTGTAGGTTGGCGTAGCATGGGTAGGTGCCTTGTAATGCTTGGTAAACCCAACTACAAACTGGTTTAGCATATGAATGGAGACTTGACTGTGAGAGAACCTATTAGCCCTCCTTAGTGGATACACTGCCTAGCTCGGGGGTGATCTCTCAGCCGAAAGAGTATAGGGTGGACAGAGATCTAAGGTTGGGTGGAACGTTGCTCTCACTTAGCCAGTTGCTTTGGAATTCAAAGATAAGTATTCTGTTATGGAGAATGATGTGGTTTCATTATTATTATAAATGCTTGTATAGTCATGGAGTTTTTGTATGTATGGTTATATGAATGGTTGACATGAAGTCATGTATAGGCCTGAGTAACAGGCAGAATCCCCTGTGTGTATTTACCTTGTATTGCAAGAACTAATGCTTGTAATTCTTGCATATGATAGATGTGTGAGTTAAGTCTGTGGATGCATTTTATATGTGATGTTGTATGATAGAGCTCCATCGTTTTTGGTAACGAATGTGATGTGTACTAACCCTGTGAAGGAAAGATATATCTACATTGATCCTTTAGAAGTTAGAGAAGCCCTGAAAGTGGTTTCAGGAACCTCTGTGGGTCTGATAGCAGGAAGGGACCTTGGCAGGTTAAAGGTTGGAATGTTCAAGTGTGGATAGGAACAAAAATTCAAAGAAGGAAATGAGAAGGTTATATACTTCACCTGGTCAAGGGGATGCTACCATTGGATAGAGTTCTCCAAAAGCTTTCCAACAATACTAACCTTGCCCATTTTGGATACTAGAGAGAAGAGTTATGTCCCTTGGAAGATTGATGAAATTACCCTTACAGAAACAGGGTTCCGCACATATGATTTTGTGGGTTGCAGGTGCAGGTATGCCAAAGTCCGCGTGGCAATTTTTTGGGCCTTCCGCAATTCCGAACCCGAAAGTAGCGGGTTTTGGGTTTCAAGTTCGTCAAAACTCGCATGAAGGGATTTGGACTTCCCGCAACCCCGCACCCCACATTGCGGGTTGCGGGGTCAGTGACTTGAGGGCTTTGGGTTTCGGGGTGATCACCCCGCGGTGAAGCAGTTGGAATCAGGTTTCGGGTTGCGGATTCACCAAAACTCGCACTATGTGTTTGGACTCCCGCAATCACGAACCTGAAACTGTGGGAACCACTGTTGCAGGATGTGCATTTTGGAATCGTTGTTGCGGGATTCGCGTTTCGGGATTCTTGGTTGCGGAATCTGAGTTCTCTAACTGTGTGTATGGGCGCTCAGTCATGGTTTTGGAGAAAAAAAAATGGATCATGGTCTCTAGCCGGCCAGGTGGGTCGGAGGGGACGTGACAGAAATGAAGGTGGTAATGACGGAAAGAATGAAAGCAGTGGAGGACCGAAATAGATTGGAACATTCCATCTCTATGGCATGTGAAGATGCCCCAGAAATAGGCAAAGACATGCTTGCGGAAGCAAAAGCATTGAGGTTGGGCACAATCATTGCAGATCTCTGGAAAGAGGAGGAACTACAGACAGGGATGGTGTCAAACACACCACCAAAGCAAGTTGAGGAAAGGAAGAGCGCGATTGAGGAGGCCGCAATAGAGATTGCAGAAATGGAGAAAGCAGTGCAGAGCATCATGGAAGAAGTGTTGCAATTTTTGGGAAGTCACGTGTGGGACGAGAAGTTGCACTAGCTCAAAGTGAAACTAGGCAAGGCAGAGGTGCAGTGAGAGGCACTAAGGGGATCGCTTAAGGAGATGCCCCTATTGGCGTAGATGACGAAGGCAACAGAATTGAAAGATTTCCAGCATCGCGTCAACAAAGCACGAACAAGACAACAAAGAAGAACGATGCAACTAGATGAGTTGCAAATGAAATCAGAGCAACTGGCGGTCAAGGCGATGTCGGTAATGACACAGTTAAAGGATAATCTGGCAAAAGTCTAGCAGACAGGCATCGAGAACCCAACAACGCAGGAAGTTGAAGACTACACAACGCTCAAATCAATGGCCAAGGAAGTTGTCAACTAGATCAAGGCAACCTACGACAAGTTCAAGATGCAGGTGAATGCACCAACAACATACGGCTGAGGTGGCTCGAGGGCAAGCCACGAGTTTGTGTTGGGGACTTGTTGGCATGGGGTTGAGGCGCACAAGTTTTGGTACATCCAGTAATGAAAGGGACTGCGACAAGGGTAAAGGACTAGTCGCGGAGCAGATAAAGCAGAAGTTAAGTGGATAGTGCAGAGTAGTTGGTTAATTAGTTAATTAGTTAAAGAGTCACTCTGCGAAGTGGACCAGGTGTAATGGCCAAGTGAGCATATAAATAAGAGTAGAATTGTAATCCTAAGGGCATCATCTTGATATCGGTATATTTTTTTATCTTTGGAGTGGATCCTATTCCATGTTTGAAGTTGTATCTGATCTAACCTTCGACGTCTTTTGTATTTTTCATCTTGATGTCGATCTAAGGATCTGATTTTGTATTGGTTATGCAGATGTATATCTCAGATACTGTGATGTAAGATATACTAATGAGTAACGAGAAGGAATGTTTTGGATATGTCTATGTCTCTTTTACCTGTTGTTGTGTGATTGATTATGTGTTATCACAGTATAAATGAATGTATGATTCTGCAGCATGATTAAGTATGGTTTATGAATTAAGATGTAATTTCGCAGTAGTGTTATGTATTTCATATCAATTAGATATGTTGTTATAATCTGTTAATGCGTAGATCTGACCGACGTGATTTGATGCGAATGATGTTTACATTGATATCTGTATTACATTTCGATTGAGTGTGAATGATGCATGTTCTCTTTCATCTACAGAAATGTGGTTCCTGCAACCCCCCTTAGATATATTAGGTGATACTTCACTCGATCCGCGGGTGTTGCTGGAAGGGATAAACCCTTTCAGGGCCGATTTCTATGGGATATTGCATTGATTTTTGTTGACCATAGTGAGAAGTGAACCCTTTTCGATAGATCTATGTGAACAAATTTGAAGAGAACTGCGGTTGAGAGAGATGAGAAATATAGTGAGTTCGAAGGAAGTGACTACTGCGCATAATACTTGACTAAAGGGAAATCATACATGGAAGGAAGGGCTTATCATCTTAGTCGAAAGGAGGAAGGGAGCCATACTTCGAGATGGATCTATGTGGAACCTATGACCCCAGGTGCATCTTGATCATCAAAGGTAAGATCTAGTTCAGTAGCTAAAGTCCTATTAGTTAGTGCAAACAACACCGGAAGTAGCAGTCAAAAGGGACAAGGTAGTAGAAGAGGTCAAATAAATCCTATGCAGCAGAACATAACATCAAGAAAGATGAAATATTTGACACTTAGGATGCCTATATTCTATGGGAATGGAAATGAAAATCAAAAGCAACATTTGTTTCTGTGTAATAATATATGGGAAGTAAAGCAAGTCTAAGATGAAGATGAAAAGATAACGTAGTTGGGAACTACATTCCGAGAGTGAGAATTACATTGTATATGAAGTATCAAAATTCCATACCACAAGGACAAGTTAGAAAACTCACACAGATATGTGATGCATTCAAAACAGATTTCCAAAAGCCTATGTCTGATTCGTAGTGTATTACAGAACTGAAGGAAATTAAACAAATGACAAACAAAACTTTATAGAGCTTTGATCAAAGATTCAAGATATTGTTATATCATATTCCTTTCAAAGTCCATCTGAAGCAACATAAAGAATGGTTTATTGCTGCATTATTACCACACATTCATCAACCATTGGTGCAACATGCACTGGTGACATAGAGGGATGTGCTGGAACTAGCGATGAAATTGGAAGCTTCTCCTGCATAAGACACTAATTCAGGTATGGATCAAGTTCAATCACAATTATAGGAGCTGACATTGAAAACACAAGAGATTACAAAAAGGAAGGAAAAGCACAAAGGAGTATGGTGTACTATTTGTCATACAGAAGGTCATCATAGGAGAGAATGCCCCATGGTCGTAGACTATGTGGCAGCAAGACACCTGAATCCATTGGTTCCAGGACCACGAGGATGACCCTGGTGTGATACTTATAAGGTTTGGGGCCATCTAAGAAATAATTGTTTAATTATGCAAACATATCATAGTACACCTAAGAATTTATTCTGCAACTTTTGTAAATTAGTAGGGAACGATGAAAAGGATTTATGCACGCTATACATGATGAGGGAAATAAATTTAGACTTATATAGAGTCCAAGTGGACCTTGGAATAGTAGAAGGAGTAGTGTAGTATAGTGCACCAGCTGGAAGGGGAGGGTATATCCCAGGTGGAAGAAGAGGATTCCGAGGACATGGAAGAGGAGGATTCATGGGATATAGTTGAGGAAGGGGCCCTGTAATATGTTATAATTGTGTCCAGGATGGTCATTTTGTGCAAGAATGTACGAACCCCTATTCTAGCTATTCATATTGTCATGTGCTAGATCATGTGATAGAGGATTTCCCACAATTAATAACTAGATGGAAGGAGAGGAGGAACCATAATCATAATCAAAATTAGAATTCGAACCCAAATCAGAATCAGAACTGACACCAAAATGTACATATGATAGCTGAAGAACCTCAGGAGGAGCAAAAGAAGGAAGTCATAGTTACATGTGGAGGATTCAAAACTGGAGTAGATGCGACAAGTGAGAAGAATCAGAAAATACCTGTTGTTAGAAAGGCATCAGCATCTCGACCGAAATTTGATCTTGGGAGGGAAAAGGAAACTTATGTTTATGTACGAGATGAACTGCGACAATTGGATCAGGGTGAGTCTTCTATGCCAAAGTTTAAAGATGGTCATCTGGTCTATGATATGCTTCCTATATATGATTATGTCATTTCATGATAATCCAAGAAAAGGGTAAGTACTGTAGAATTTTCTTGAATAGTTGCTTGGAATTAGTTGAAGATGGATCAACTGTGAATCCTATATGTAAGATAATATATCAATGCTCAAAAGAAAGGAAATGGTATAAAGTAGTAAATAACATTCAATGCAGAAGAAGAGCCAATAAGGAATTCATATTAAGCACACAAATAGGAGAATATGACATGGATTATGTTATATTATACTTGGGATCAGATGTGAATTTCTTACCAAACAAACATGGGAAGCTATGGGTAAACCTATGATCGTTTGGTCTCCAATGTAGTTACAACTAGCCAATAAACTTAAAACATATCCTATTGGGAGTCTTGAAGGAGTAACAATTGATATTGATGGTGTGCGCAACCTAGAAGATTTTGAGATTATTGAAATAGAAGAAAATATCATACCATATCCAACATTACTAGGGTTGGATTGGGATTTCAATAGCCAAGTATTTATCAACTTGAAAAGAATACAAATGGTGTTTGAATTTGGATATTTGAGAGTAGTTTCCCCATTAGATCCAAATGTATCCAGATGTTATATGGAGCCCATGACCAATAGTTTTGAGGCTGAAGAGACTGATCAATTATACAACATGAATGCGCTGATGAATGATTATGTGGATCCAAAAATAGATGTTGTATTAATTTGGTGCAATATCACATCCTATGAATATGATTCGGAGGAATCCTTAGAGGATTGGTAGCAAAGGAAACATGAAGTATCTACTCAAAGATGCATTTCATGTCCCAAATTGGCATTGGGTCACAATGGCCTAAGCACATTGGACATATTCATTAGAGTTTTTCAAATTGATGTTAAGGGTCAAATAATTGTCAAGGAGAAAAATTACTAGTTTCCTAGGTTTGGGGTGGAAGCTTTTGGATTTGGAATAAGGGGAATAATAAATGATGTTTGAACATTAGAATGGAATAAAAATTTAATAAAGGAGATAAATAAATTTATACAAGTGAAAATCAAAGTGGCATTTGATCATGAAGACACATGGAGGAAGGGGGGCCCACATATGGCTAGATTTCCCCACTACACTTGGCATCATTCTCTCACCAATTCGAAATCAAGGTGAATGGTAACATAATTGGGGGAGTTCAAAAGGTATTATTCATTGCATGACTCATCCAAGGTCTAAATTTAGAGTAAGAGTAACTTCCATGGAAGAGGAAGAGGCAATTTGGAGCTAGTGAGACACTTGGGCTAGATTCCCTAGCTCTATGACAACAATGATGAAGATGCTATGACACCTATGACACAAATCAGACCTGAAGGCTGAAATATGACATATATGACATTTCAAGGCTAAAAATATCCTCCAAGAGGGCACTCAAGGGAGTTAGGGCAGCTAATATTCTTCCACATGTAATTTGGTGGAAGTGGGAGACTAGGAATTGTTGTACAAGTGACGTTCTTTGGAATCTCTTCCAACTTGAGTTGGCATGAGTCTCTTGGAATGAATTCGACCCATGGAGGACATTAGAATTTTATAAATTTCAATAACAAATAATGAAACCATCTTTTGATCATTTTAGAAATTTGCAATTGCATTTGTGAAGAGGGAGAGCTAGTGGATGAGTAGTTTCTTGCCTTAGCCAATTTCGAGGGTGAAAGATTCCCATCCAAGTTGGTAATTGGAAAGCCCATTAAGAACTTTCATTTGGAGCTTTAATGGAGTCATTTGTTGCAGGTTTAAGCTGCAGGGTATATCATGGTTTCTTCTAATGCATCACATTCTCTCAACCATTTCCAGTTTTGAAGGCATATTCTTGCTCCTTGAGGGAGGGTGTTTTTGGTGAGCTATTGTAATCTTTGGGGGAGATTATAATGCCCCATTTATTTGTAATATGAATTAAATACTCTTTTCTTAATCTCCATAAATTTTCAGGTCGAAATTCCAAGTAGAAATGTATAAATCTCATTTTTAATGAAAGAACAGTGTCATTTCCCCACTACCTTGTTGTGAACCAATGTAATGTTGATGGATTGGAATGGATAAGTAAAATACTAATGGTTTATCAATGAATGGAATTTTATTTATGTATTATACAATTTTCATGTTCAGTACTCAAGCATTTGAAGTCATTTTACTCAGTTTATTTACATTTGGAGAAGATTTGGTGTCATTTCCCCAAGGGTCAAACTAGTGATTTTTGTTGTTGTTTGGGAGAAGGTTAGAACAGACTTAATAACTGATTAATGGTTCATATGAGACCTTAATAATACCCCTAATACATTCCCTACCTATGTTCAGAAATTTGAGTGGGTTTGGAGGCATTTGGGAAGCCATTTTTAGTATTTACCCCGGGGGGATTTGAACCTCAAATTGCTAGTTAAATTCCATACTTTGTCCGGAATCTTAAACAAGTTTGCAGAAGTATTTTGATGGTAATAAATAATCCCTGAACATCATAATAAAATACAAATATCATTCATACACCTTCCTTGAATGTTTGAAGGCATTTGGAGCCAATTTGAGACGTAGAGACCAATACCAGTCAAAGGGAAATTACTAGTAAAGTTCCCTACATTGGTCAAAATCGAAAGAGGATTTGCAGAAGTATTTTAAAGGTCCAAAAGCATCCCTGAAACACATAATTATTTTCTAACATCATCCATATACCTTCTCAGAATATTTGGGAGCAATTGGAGCAATTTGGAGACCTAGAGCTCAAAACTAGTCAAAGGTCGAACTAGGGAAAAAAAGTGAAAAATTGCCATTTTAATAAAATTCCTAACAAAGGGACATTCCAGTGGTATCAGAGCATGGTCCTTGCACCTTTGTATTAGGTACATGCATTCAAGAATAATTGGCAGCCATATCTTACTATTATGATGAATCCTATGATTACAATTCTTATGAGGAATATGCAGATGCTTATGAGCAATATGAAGCAGAATGTGAATGGTACGAGGAAGAGGTGCCATCATGCAACACTTCTTACAATTTCAAGAGGAATGAAGATTATGATTATGACCGTCTGTATGATAAATATGAGTATGTCACACCACCAAAGGATAGTGCTATGGATGAGTTACAAAGATGGAGAGCAAAATATAAAATCGTGCCCCAACAATATCAATCATATCAAGAATATATTGCTTTGAGTAAAAATACAAAAAAGGCCATGTCTTTTGAAGACTATGTTGATTGGGTGTTGGGAAATAGACCAAAAAATGAAGATGTGGATTTAGTGAAGAAAGTTTTATGCCCTTCTTGTAAAAGACCTTGGAGAGAAAATCATGTGTGTGTGAATGAAAAGAGCAGTGAAATATTTGAACCTTCAAAGAATAGATATTTTTCCTATTGGATGAGAGGTTTTGGATTTTATTCAAAAAGAGATTCCAAAGATATTTATCCTAAGGAAAACAAGGGAAAAAATGCATCAGCTTGCTTGAAGGAGAAAAAGGAAGAGACATCAAAAGAGCATGAAGAAGATTCTATTGAAAATATGGAAGATCATTTTGAGACACCTTCTAGCTTAGACATGAACCAAAGAGCATCTACAGATGGATCCTTAAACTATGAAGGAGTACCTACTGATGGGTGCTCACACATCTGTGTTGGTGACATAGAGATCACTTTTGAAAGTGTTGCTGCAAGCCCAAGTTCCATTAAGCATGATAATGAATACCTTGTAGCAGTTGAAGAAGAACCAAGATCAACTTCCCCATCACCACTTGATCTTCATGGAGTCGGTCCAAGCAAAAATGAAGAAGAAGAGGAGATTCATTTGCAAGAGCCTCATTTTCTTGAAGGGTCCTTAAAGATGAATGAAAATAAGATCCAAGAGTCCCTCAGCATTCTCCATGACACTCAAGCATTGGTGTCAAATTCTTGTTGGAGATCTACTTCATTAGAGGAAACATCCTTCCTTGAAGATATGGAGAAGATTAAAAGAGCAATGTGCCACATCAAATGTAATTTCATGTCTTTTATTTTTGATAGAAACCATTTGTTTGAGCTTAATGAATTGTTACGTGATGCATACTTGAACAATAATGAGTATAATCATAAGCTCACTACTCAAAATAAGCAACTTCTTGAAAAGTTGCAAGATACTTGTTTTTCCTCCTATGTTTCAGATTGTCAAATGGTGGATTGTTTGGAGGATTCTCATGACATGGTGGATCATGAGAAATGTGGAAATTTGAATGTTCTTGATGTGTTTGAAGATGAACTTGAAGAGATCCAAACACTTGATGTGGTGGAAGAGGAACTTGAATTGTCTCTTGATGAAGGTTATGCAATTTTTAAATAAGAGCATGATTCCTCTACATTGGAACCAATCTATGACAAAGGTTTCACACTTTTGAAGGAGCTGCATGATACTACCCATATGGATCCTTCCCATGATGAAACTTCTACATGTTTTGATCATTTGGGTGAGTTAATTCATTCTCCTACATTCTACAATTGCATGTTTTGCAGCATTAGTCTCCATGAAGAATGGGTGAAAGGGTTTTTTTTAATGGTGCCACATGAGGAGTATGGAACTCCTAGATTTACCTTTTATGATGACACGGTTGGAGCACATTCTTATTCACATTTGCAGCATCATCCTTTGTTACTTTATGATGATGCAAATCTACCTGGATGCCCCTATGATATGCATTTGAGTCACTTGAAGACTCATGGTTTTTCTTGCTCAACACTTAGTTCATTTGATGTTGGAGGAACTTCATCCAAAACTTGGGTGAATAGATTTATGATTGAAGAATATTTTTGTTGGAAGCCACATACTTTGTTACATCTTTATGGTTCTCACATTCATGGATGAATGGGTGAGACTTCTTTGAGTCATTTGAAGTCTCCTTGTTTTTTCTGCTCATTATTTGGTTCAGATTTTAGTGGAGATTCTTCATTCACTTCTTGGATGAAAGAATACATAGATGAATATTTTGATGCATATAACATCCTTTTGGAGCAGAATTACAGGACATGGGATCCTCACCTATGTCATTGTAGTAGATTTGATTGGTCACTTGAAGCTTGTATGCACTTGGAAAATGGTGGTGTACTTGCTTGGAGGTATAAGCACTTTCATGATTCTTTGATGAAGCACCTCCTTGATGTACATTTTCATTATGTTGTTATGTACTTTGATGATATATATTTTGTACTCATGATTTTTGGAAGAATGCATACAAGAAAATGGGATCCATGAATCCTCTTATCTATTGGTATGGGTTGGAGAGCACACCTAATTGTTGGGGTGTAGTACAAGCAATGGGACCCTGGAATAATTTTTATCTCATTGGTTTCAAATTTTTTGGGGAAACAAGCAATATGGGAGATGGATTTCCCACTTAATAAAGTGATTTTTATCAGAGTAGTGCAGCAGCAAGCATGGTGGTTCCTCTCTAAAATCTTCATGGAATCTCAAAGACTCAAGGTTGTAAAATTTAATGGCAACTTCAAAGAATTATACAGAAAGCGGGTTCTTCAACACCCATGTTTTAAATTGCTTGAGGACAAGCAATATTGGGAAGGGAGGATTTGTCATGTCCCAAATTGGCATTGGGTCACAATGTCCCAAGCACATTGGCAATATTCATTGGAGTTTTTCAAATTGATGCTAAGGGTCAAATAATTACCAAGGAGGAAAATTACTAGTTTCCTAGGTTTAGGGTGGAAGCTTTGGGATTTGGAATAAGGGGAATAATAAATGATGTTTGAACATTAGAATGGAATAAATATTTAATAAAGGAGATAAATAAATATGTACAAGTGAAAATCAAAGTGGCATTTGATCATGAAGACACATGGAGGAAGGGGGACCCACATATGGCTAGATTTCCCCACTACACTTGGCATCATTCTGTCACCAATTCGAATTCAAGGTGAATGGTAACATACTTGGGGGAGTTCAAAAGGTACTATTAATTGCATGACTCATCCAAGGTCGAAATGTAGAGGAAGAGTAACTCCCATGGAAGAGGAAGAGGCAATTTGGAGCTAGTGAGATACTTGGGCTAGATTCCCTAGCTCTATGACAACAATGATGAAGATGCTATGACACCTATGACACAAATCAGACCTGAAGGATGACATATGACATATATGACATGTCAGGGCTAAAATTAGCCTCCAAGATGGCTCTCAAAGGAATTAGGGTATCTAAGATGCTTCCACATGGGATTTGGCGGAAGTGGGAGACTAGGAATTATTGTACAAGTGGCGTTCTTTGGAATCTCTTCCCAACTTGAGTTGGCATGACTCTCTTGGAAGGATTTGACCTATGGAGTAAATTAGAAGTTTATAAATGTCAATAACAAATAATGAAACTAGATTTTGATCATTTGAGAAATTTGCAATTTCATTTGTGAAGAGGGAGAACTACTGGATGACTAGTTTCTTGCCTTAGCCAATTTCGAGGGTGAAAGATTCCCATCCAAGTGGGTAATTGGAAAGGCCATTCAGAAATTTCATTTGGAGATTTAATGGATTCATTTGTTTTAGTTGTAATCTATAGGGCAGATCATGGTTTCTTCTAATGCATCACATTCTCTCAACCATTTCCATTTTTGAAGGCATATTCTTGCTCCTTGAGGGAGGCCATTTTTTGTGAGCTATTGTACTCTTTGGGGGAGTTATAATGCCCCATTTATTTTGTAATATGAATTAAATACTCTTTTGTTCATCTCCAGAAATTTTCAAGTCGAAATTCCAAGTAGAAATGTATAAATCTCATTTTTAATGAAAGAACAGTGCCATTTCCCCACTACCTTGTTGTGAACCAATGTAATGTTGATGGATTCGAATGGATAAGTAAAATACTGATGGTTTATTGATGAATGGAATTTTATTGATGTATTATACAAGTTTCATGTTTAGTACTCAAGCATTTGAATTCATTTTACTCAGTTTATTTACATTTGGAGAAGATTTGGTGCCATTTCCCCAAGGGTCGAACTAGTGATTTTTGTTGATGTTTGAGAGAAGGTTAGAACAGAATTAATAAATGATTAATGGTTCATATGAGACCTTAATAATACCCCTGAGACATCCCCTATATATGTTCAGAAATTCAAGTGGGGTTGGAGGCATTTGGGAAGCCATTTTCAGTATTTACCCCAGGGGGATTTGAACCTCAAATTGCTAGTTAAATTCCATACTTTTTCCATAATATTAAACAAGTTTGAAGAAGTATCTTGATGGTAATAAATAATCCCTGAACATAATAATCAAGTACAAATATCATTCATACACCTTCCTTGAATATTTGAAGGCATTTGGAGCCAATTTGAGACGTAGAGACCAATACCAGTCAAAGGGAAATTACTAGTAAAGTTCCCTACATTGGTCAGAATCGAAAGAGGATTTGCAGAAGTATTTTAAAGGTACAAAAGCATCCCTGAAACACATAATTATGTTCTAACATCATCCATATACCTTCTCAGAATATTTGGGAGCAATTGGAGCAATTTGGAGACCTAGAGCTCAAAACTAGTCAAAGGTCGAACTAGGGAAAAAAAGTGAAAATTTGCCATTTTAATAAAATTCCTGTTGGCAGGCGGTTAGGATGGGTTAGTCCTACAGCAACACGAGTGTTGTGATACCATGAAAGGCAGAAAGCCGAGTGCAAACAATGTTATGTTTTTATATTTTTGGGTCAATCGGTACCGCGGAATGTGGGTTTTGGGTCATTTGGACCACATACTATGTAATGTTGAGTCAGCTATACCACAGAATGCGGGTTTTTGGTCATTTTTGGATAAGTCAGTTAGATATTGGGTCATTTTTCCATAGTGTCAGTTAGGAAGTCAGTTAGTAAGTGGAAAAGACTTGTAAGGCGGAAGCCTATATATAGATAAGAGTTGTAACTGTTGAAGACACAATTCGGATACAATAGAATTCACGAAGAAGAACGTGAAGCTTTGATGTTATATGATTTTTAGGTATGTTTTGATGTCAAGATTCATTGCGGAGATCTATCTTTTATAGAGGCATTGTATCTGGGTTGACAATGATAATATAATGAAGTTATTTTGGTGCAATCCGTATGTTCAATTTGTTCAGTTATGATAATGTGATATTGCACTATACGAATAATGTCATGCTTATTTGATGCGATACTTGCTTAACAATTACTGTTGTTGCAATGATGAATGTTTGGGTTGAATATTGATTTGCTACTATGTTTAATGCTTAAAGATCTCTGTCGTTGTGTTGCAATAAGTTTATGTATCATAAGCTGCAACCATCGTCCTTCATTCGGCAGAAACATGGTTCCGTCTGCTCTTCCTGGATGCCTCGGGTGAGACCTCATCTACTCTGCAGGTGTTGCTAGGAGGGATAAACCCTGTCCGGGACGGTGCTCAGGAAGACTGCAGTATGTGTCAACAGTGAGTGAGACCCCTGCCAACTAGCGTCGTGCTAACAAATGGTTCCATTGCCAGGACCGTGTACGGAGTGAAAGGAGGACATGTTGTGGCACCCGACGAAACCGGAGATCCAAGAATGGTTTGATCAGAAGTTGCAGGAATTCGCTAAAGAGGAAAGCAGGAACACTTGATTGACAGTAGATCAGTGGGTGGGTAGATACATTCACGACAGTCCACACGAATGGTTCTTCTATGAATTTCTGGTCCTATTGTTCGAATAGTTGGCAAAGTTGACCTTCCAAAAGAGGAACTTCCAAGGTGGTGAATCGGTGACCTAGACCCCCGAATTGATTCAAGAACTGCAGGAAGTTGATAATAAAGAATCACGGGCTGTTGAGCTGTGGTTCAATATCATCCTAGAAGGATATATCATGGATTTCGCAGTTGATACTCAGAATTCCTATAGCGAAGCCGAAAGATATTTTTTCTGTAGACCTCGGGGCAAGTTTTTACTGTCGCTTCAACTGTTGATCAAGATGCTTATTTGCGAAAAGGGTATATTGAAGATGCATCTTGATCAGTAGACAGCCTGGTGGGTGGAGGCCGTGGGTACTACGACTATTGGGGAGAAGTACATGGAATGGTAAGGGGTAGATGGGTGCAGGTCATGATGAGAATGTGAGTGAAGCTGAGGAAGAAAGTGGTCTTATGAGGGTAGGAGCGAGGTTCTGACAGGAAAAGAGGTAGAGGACGGGAGAAGGTCCTACTGCGGTCGAACCGCAAGACCGTGAAGGAAGGCCACACGGGACGAAGCAACCTCACAGTTCTGACAAGGACAAACAGGCTATGCCCAGGATAGAGGTAGGACCAAACCTCGGCACCAGCGTACCCACACCTCCGCTCACTATCTCTCAGATAACAAGAAATACCGCTTCGACACTGCCAAGTTCGTCAATTCCACAGAAGTTAATTGGTAGTAGTATAGTGAAAGGAGGAAGGAATCCTAGAATGGCGGGTGATGACGCTAAGTTACTGTTGTACCACAGGAGTGCAACAGACAACCCAGAACAGTATTGGTTTTTGTGTGAAGCGATCTGGACCATAAAACAGATCACCGATGATGCTGCTAAGAAAGGACAGTTAGCAACGACTCTGCGAGGTCGTCCATTAGATTGGTTCATGAAGTTTGTTCTAGTCCCTACAATAGCCCCAGAAAATTCACTGGATGAGATTCGGGATGGGCTGATCACCGAATTTAGAAGGCCCAAGTCTGAGGCTCAATATATTACAGAATTGAAGGAAATTAAGCAGTATCCCAATGAAACAGTATGGGATTTCGACCAGCGATTCAAGACACTGATAGAAAAAGTTAGTTTCGATATGAGCACTGTCCAACATAAAGAGTGGTTCATCACGGCACTACTACCACACATTCGGCTTCCGTTGATGCAACAAAACATCTCGACGCCTAGTGAAGCTCTAGAGATTGCAATGCGATTGGAGATGTCGTCGATTGGAGATAATGCAGCCGGGATGTCGCAGATATAGACACAGCTCGCTAACCTGACTATACAGTTGTAAGATTTGAAGAAAGGTAAGGACAAGCGCGATGAAGTATGGTGTACGTGATGTCGAGGAGAAGGGCATACGAAGGACAATTGATTGGATTTCCGCAATTATTTGGTGTCAGGAGCGCCAAACCCATTGAATGGTGGCAGCATGCCATGGTGTTGTGTCTTCCAGGTGTATGGGCACAGTCACAACAATTGCCCTTATATGCAGAAAATGATCACAACCTTGAGAAATCTTTATTGCACATTTTGCAAGTCGGTGGGTCACAATGACAAAGATTGTCGTGCATATGGGTTGCTACAAGAAAGAATGTGTGATGCATTCTACGTCAAGGATGATCAGCGTTCCGTACAACAATCGCAACCACATCCATAGGTAGCCCAGCCACCATAGATGCAGTTTGTACCGCAACAACAATAACCGCTGCAGTTCATGCCGCAATACGCTCCGATGCAGATGGCTCCACAACAGCCACAATATGTACAGCAACCTGTTAACACCCAAAAAGTGCTCACTACCTCATCTACCCCATTACATGACTCATTTGTCCATATTTCCTACCATATTTACCTCTAGAACCTTAAAATCCCATTAAAAAAGTCTCCAAAAGGCTAAAAAACCCCTTTTTCCCCCAAAATTCCTCCAAAATAGCAAAAACCCTCTAAAAAGGGAATAAAAATATTAAAAAAAGGAGGAAAAAACCCTATACAGCTGACCTAAACCATATGGTTCCCAAAACCATGGGCCATCACTCCACCACTAAAAACCTATAAATAGGTGATGGAGACCCCTCATTTCATATCCACAATCAAATACACCCTTACTCTGTCAAAATCACTCTCGAAACCCTAGCTCACCCTTGAGCTACTTTCACCTTTGAGTGCCCCTTTGACCCATTTCCAACCCTTTGGAGAAAGAGAAGGAGCAAAGCTAGAGTTTGGAGCAACCCTCTTGGACCATTGCAAGAACTTCACCAACCTCTACACTTGAGCTAAAATTTTAATACAAAAAAGAAAGATCTTCACCATATTTCCATGTTTTGTTATGTTTGTTAATGCTCATGTTAGTTTAGAATTCATACTATTTTAGCAATTTAAATTACTGTTTATTGAACTGCTACTAAGGAGTCCACTCTCCTTAGTAGGTGCTCATTTGTACAAGCTGGGGTGAAAACCCTAGCTATAGTTTTGGCGACTCCCCTTGTGTTCCTTTGAATTTCTGGTTCTAGTTTTTAAAGTTTTAAACGTTTTTAATTTTCTGCAATATTTTGTTGTTTGGCTGTCCCTTTTGGATGCCGTAAACCGCATCTTTTACCTCCTACATTTGCGTTCCGACCACGTCTTTCAGGCACTCACCTACGATCCGACCGCGGCTCTCGGACTGTTTTCGGTAACCTACCGGCGGTTTTCAGTCTGTTACCTGCGATCCGACCGTAGCTATTAGCTTGTTCGAGGCGATCCGACTGCGGCTATTAACCCTTTTTCCGTGGCTCACTTGCGGCTTTCAGCCATTTTCCTGCCACCCGTCTGTGGCTTTCGACCTTTTTCCTGCGTCCCACCGGTGACTTTCAGCCATTTTCCTGCAACCCGCCTGCGGCTTTCAGCCTTTTTCCTGTGTCCCGCCTGCGGCTTTCAGCCATTTTCCTGCAACCTGCCTGCGGCTTTTGGCCTTTTTCCCGCGTCCTGCCTGCGGCTTTCAGCCATTTTTCCTGCAACCCACCTGCGACTTTCGACCTTTTTTCTGCATCCCGCTTGCGGCTTTCAGCCATTTTCCTGCAACCCACCTGCGGCTTTCGGCCTTTTTCCTGTGTCCCGCCTGCGGCTTTCAGCCATTTTCCTGCAACCCGCTTGCGGCTTTTGGCCTTTTTCCCGCGTCCTGCCTGTGGCTTTTAGCCATTTTCCTGCAACCCGTTTGCGGCTTTCGACCTGTTTCCCATGGTATGACTGCATCTTTCGGCCAACATCCTGTAACCTGTCTGCGACTGTTGAGTTGTTTCCCACGGTCTGACCGCCCAGATTTTCCACAGACCCGCGGTCTGTTCTTTGCACTTTTTTCCTATTTTGAACCCAGCACTTTGCTGCACTATTTTATGCACTTGCACAGCCATCTGTCCTACCTGCAGCCATACTTCCCTATAGCCTTTTCTGCAGTATTATTTCTGTTCCATTTACAGAATATTTTTAAAATTTCAGCATTTTAATTGAAAAGAGAAAATTTTGCATTTCAAAGTTTAATTTCTGTCTTGTTATTTTCAGCTAGAAAGTTTCCCACCCTAGTGGCACTTTTACTTGGGTTCATTATCATCTTGTTGATCTTTGATCCTTTCTCGCAGAAGCAACCTGAAGTCTCACCCGAAGTGATTCTAATGGGAGGCAGAAGACTCAAGTGTCCTCAGCCAAGTTCCGAGGCATCCAGGGTGGTTAAACCCTCCTTAACCCCTTTCACAGAAGCTGTCTATCTCATTCCATTACTCCGGCTACGCCTCTGTCTTATCGCGGTATGCAGGGAATGCGATAAGTCTTTCCCTATGTGAAACCGTCTAGCGATACCCAAGATATCGTAGGTGCGATATCTTCCCCTTCTAGTTCCTGCGGCAAGCGAACTTTGACCGCTTCCTGGGTTAATAGGTGGTCTTAGCTATCCTTATCCTGGTACTGCAGTTAGCAACAACATTCAGCCTACAAGCCTAACCCTCGCTAATGAACTCGACCCTTGATATCTCGCAACACGTAACTAGGTAGAACATTACTTTGCGCAATGTCTAAATAAACCATTCATGCCTCATATTCAGTTCTTACTCGCACATTAACCTCTGTTTAACAATTATCTAGTCGCAAAGAGGTTAGCTATGATTATCGCAATTGTTATACATCATTCAGAAGTTAACTGACGACCATGTACATTACTTATAACAGATTGAAGCATTCATATATAGCACAAACACGTGAATGAGAACAATGGCTACACAATTACAATAGTGCTACTTAGATAAGCACATTGATACTCCCAGGGCAAAGACTACGCCCAGGGGAACTGCGGTTCTTGCTTACAACTCTGGGGAATAAACACAGCTCCGTTCCACTCTTTACAACAGGGGTCTTCTGGGAAACTCCACCTCAGTGGGAGCCCTTCTCTATAGACCTCTTTTCTCTTCTTGCCTTTACAGTGCACTCTCTTCCTCTCGCAATCCCTGCGGATTGCACTCTCTCAACAGGTCGGCCCTTGTCTTCTCAGGGATTTTCAGGCTTGCAACAACAAAAGACTTGACTAGCATCTACCTGATGTCTCTATCGCTATGTGGCCAACCCCTTATCCTATAAAAAGACTACTATATATAGATGGCCCGAAGGTCTCATCGCAGTTACAAAACTGTGGGCCTTATCCCAACAGTGACTCAACCCTAAACACTTACAGTCAACTGGCTGTACTTCCATGGCCGCCTTCTGTCTCGTCGCCGCTTCCTGCAGTCCTTAGTCTTTAATGCATCGGCCCGTCGCTTCTTCTTGGTTCAAGCAACGCTGACTGTGGTCCTTCTTCTTTAATGAGGGTAGCTGAACCCTCTCTTCATCTCCGGCGCCTTTATTGCGGTGGTTGAGCTCTCCCTTCGGCCTCTTCTTTGTACCACATGCTTGACTTTTCTGTACCTATCGTCGTGATTCCCGCCGGAATTTGTGCTACGGCGATATCTTTGTCTTACCGCCAAAATTGGTACTTTCTCTCCAAAATTAGTTATCCTTCCCAAAATTAGCAGCTTCCTAAATGCTGCGGAAGTTCTCTCCAACAACTCCCCTAACACTTACTTGTGGCTCGTCCCCGAGCCACTTGCAACAACAGCCTGATTCATCTGCCTAAGCTTATCCTTTGCTGCTCGTGAGATTGCTGCGAATTGTGCCTTAAGCGCTTTAATACTTTCATCCATGTGTGTTACTTCTTCCTGCGCTGCGCTGAGCAGCTCAGCGGTTACCAAGGAGTCCTCTGTGCCCTCAATGACTCCTTTACTTGAGGTGAAGCTTTTCACCTTTTGCTCCAGTTCATCAACCAGATGTGCGATTTTGCTTTCATGCGGGCTAACTTCGTTAGCCAGGTTGATCTGCTGTTCTCTGTATTTCTGCACCTGCTGCTGAATTTGTGTGATTTCTCCTTTCTTTCTTATCTTCGCAAGAGCACTCAAGCCCTTGTACTCTTCTTCAGCTCTCGATATCGCATCTTCACAGTGCTTAATGTGCTGATCGAGCTCGGCTTTCTGTGGGAGCTCCTCTAGCTCCAGCCATGTCTTTGATGCATCCTCCAGGATGGCCTCTGCTGCTTCCACCCGACAGTGCATCTGTGTCTGTACAACTCTGAAAGCTTGCACTCGTGCTTCTTGGATCTCCTCTGGAGTAGGTGGCTTATTTGCTTCTAGTGCAGCAATCCTTGCTTCGTATTCTTCCTCCATCTTTCTCTTCTCTTCATCTAGAGCCTTTGCTCTTTCCGCTATTTTTCTGATCTTTTGAGTTATTTCTAACTCAGGCCTGATATCGCATTGCGGAAGTTCTGCTGCAATATTCTTTAAAACAAGAGAGACATCCTGCTCTCGCTGAACATATTGCGTCAACTGGGCACTCTCTGCCTCATGCTGTGCAATGAGCTGCACATTGTCGTTAGATAGCAAAACATTTTGCTCATATGTGACTTGTTCTCTGTGCCTCAGCTCCGTGCCTATCTGCTGGAAAATTTCGTACAACTGATCCATAGGTACCTCTGGTAGGTTCACCTCAAGAGGATGAACCATCTGCACTTCCATAGGTACAGGGAACTTAATACTTCCTGGTGGTATACGAACAATGTTCGTGCGGTCCCTTGCAATGCTTTCTTCTCTGCTCTGCGAAGGGGGCTGCGAACTTTCTGCGACTGTAGTTGGAGCTGGCTGAATCTGCATGGAAGCAGTCTTCTCAGTGATTGCCTTCAACTCTCGCAATTTGTTGTCAAGGCTGATGCGCATACGATCCTGCGATGACTGAATCGCAGCGAATTTATCCCGCATCTTTTCCTGTATTCGGCTGGCGATGAGATCATACTCATCCTCTGTCATGACTGGTGCCTGCGGTTCGTCGGAAGTAACCGCCTTTGTTCTCTTCTTCTTTGCTCGCACCGGAGAAGGGCCTTCAATAGCCTTTCTCTTAGAACCCATTGGTTCTTTCTCTTTGTCTTTAGGATCTACCTCCTGAACATCTTCTGGATCCTCGGCTGGGGGATCAACTGGAACTAGGCCAGAGGATAGATCATCATACATTTGTTTCATGTCCTCATCAAAACAATTCTTAATGGTATCTTCAACCTGCTGGATTTCCATGCGATATGGGCCGGGGGCCCATTCGTTATGTTTCCTGAACCCCTTGGGTCTGATGTAGGTTTTATCCCTGTCGACTTTAAATTCCAGCTTGGACTGATAAAGATCAACGACCGGCGAGTCGACACGCGGAATCGTTGCGACGGATTCAAGCAATAGCGTATAATATTCATGGAATACCATTGCGTTATTCTTGTGTTTCTCTGGGTGACTACTCGCCCAAAGATTTGAGTACCTCGACCCTCTGCACGCCCCTGGCGGCAGTTGTGGAAACTGCGAATTGGGCGGCTCTTTCCATCCAATGAAAGCCATAAGGATCAGCAGCCACGAGAAGTGGAAGCTGTGAAGTGGATCCTGCTGCGCCTGCGCACAGTCTTGAAAGAAACTATTTAACAAAAATAAACTCCAGTTGTAAGGTTTACCGTTTATGACTTCGATCGCTAGGCAGATAACTGAGCCTGTGACCTCCTTCGGCCTCACCTTGAGAAGGAGTTTTCCGGCCAACAGACTAACAGTAAACCGCAAGGCGTCATCCTGTATTGAATTGACATCGTAGGCGCGACCTCCTCTTTGCAGCTTATACTCCGCAACCTGCTTGGTTGAGAGCCTGGTATCCTTTGTGGCGCCATCAATATTTATCTGTGGGTCGAAACCAGTCTTCGACAGACCGGTAATGCGGTGAATGAGGTCAACATTGACATCTATTCGGTTACCCAACCATAAGTAACCGCCATGCACGCATGAAAGTAGCGTCCGCACCACAGCATTGACCTCTGGGCCCCGTCCAAAGTGTGGGATCTCCAGGAGATTGAGCAGTCCCGACGGTACTAAATGGCTTACATGGTCCATGGGGACGAACTCATCGTGCTGTGTCCTTGGGTTCCTCTGAATCGTCATATAACGATCGCGGCGGAATTGTGGGTACAGCGTATAATCTCTCAGATTATAATCAGTAAACTTAACAGCATGCATATTCCCCCACAAGTTACCTTCTTCCTTCACTCGGTTATCCAGCGGCGGGAGTATGAGTTCATATTTAAAGTCTCTTGGAAGGACGATCGCTGGCGCATTCTCTACTCTCGGTGGGAAGTATATGGTAGTGACTGTAACTTCTTCCGGAAGCTCCTGCTCCGGTTCTTCTGACTCTGTGCTATTCAGGGTCTCGCTACGTTCCATATTAGCTAAGGTTCTCGGCGACTGGCGTATGGTCGAAGAGCCAGCAACAATTTTCTTTCCTTTCTCCGCCACAACTGAAGTCATAGCACACTCAATTCCACCCCTTTGGAATCTCTGCAACACGTCTTCGAGAGGCTCGTCTGGCGCGAGGCGCCTTCCCCTGTGGTACTCTGGACTTCCTATGATTGCTAATCTTAATGCAAATCAGAGTCTGCAACTGTTTCTAGTTTCCCTGTTCGGAACTCTGCTAAGAATACGCTTGGCTCGGCTCAACTGCGCTCAACTCTTTTGGTGAAAATGACTAAGTAGCCCCGTGCTTTGAATAGAACGTGTATTTATCATCAGGCGGAATTTCAAATGGCAACGGACCAGTGACTGGACCCGTTGGCGGTATTTAATGCATAGACAAGACAGCACCCCGCGCCTATTTATTGCAAACACCGTTTGAAATTTCGCTGGGAAACTGTGCGCCGTAGTGATGTCGCATCGGATTTTCCAAATCTAGAAGAATCGTCGTACTGCTGCCAAATCTTAGTACAACAGATACTTGTCAGCCGTGCAGTTAATGCTTGTCAGATGGCGAAGTGACTAGCCCTCTGATCAATTCAAAATTTGATATCGCATCAATCTGTTTTCTGTCCTCTGCGATAAGATATCGCATCGTCTGGAAGTGGAAAGTGCCAAAACTCGCCTCTTATCAAAATTATCGCAACCACCAGGAAAACTGGCTGCGAATTCTTATCTGAAGCATTTCCCGGTGTAGACTCCTTAGGGTGCGATGCTTCATTTCAACTACACTGAGCATCTGCACTACTAGCTTCCTTTCTGGGCTAGGGCTGGGAGGTGGCATGGCCTTCGCGATACAGCTTAAGCCGACTGCCATTGATCAGGGTAGGAAGAAACTCCCCACTCATAGTACAAAGCTGTATAGCACCTCCATCTGTTATTTGCTGGATTTGATATGGTCCTAACCAATGAGTTTTGAATTTTCCAGGGAACTTTATAAACTTACTGTCATAAAGGAGTACCAAGTCTCCAAGCTGAAAGATTTTGTTCTTGATATGCCTATCATGCCAAGCTTTTTCTCGTGCTTTCTGCACTTTTTGATGGAATCCTGCGATAAATCTGTCTTCCTCCAGATTGAGCGGCTGTGCCAATCTTTCCCCTAAAGTATCAGAATCAGCCATCTCTGTAAGCTGAGCAATCCTTAGACTGGGTAAGATGTATTCCATAGGCATAACAGCCTCTTGTCCATATACCAGGCTGAAAGGTGTGTGCCCTGTTAGTTTCTTACACGTGGTCCTGTAAGCCCATAATACAGCATTAACTCTGAGGTCCCAGTCATCCCTTTGACTGTTACAAATCTTTGTAAGAGCATGTTCTAATATTTTATTGAAAGCCTCCACCGTACCATTAGCTTGAGGGTGGTAAGGTGTACTCTTATGGTGCTGTATTTCAAATTCCTCTGTCAAGGCTTCTATGGTGCTATTCAAAAAATGTGTGCCTTGATCACTCATCAAAGTCACTGGGCATCCAAATCTAGTGATGATGTTTTCAAAAAGAAATTGTGCTGCTGTAGCAGCATCACAATTCCTGACTGCTTTTGCCTCAGCCCACCTGGTGAGGTATTCTGTTGCTGTAATTATATATCTCGCACCAGTTCGTTTTCCTGGGGGGTTAATAGGACCCACGAAGTCTATGGCCCACTTATCGAATGCGCGTAGCGTTATTTGTGGTCGCAACGGCATTTCATCTCTTCTGGAGGGCTTTCCTGTCCTTTGGCAGATATCGCATGATCTGCAAAACTCTTTACTGTCTTTATGTAATGTAGGCCACCATAGTCTGGCTGCTAGGATCTTCTGAGCGGCAGGCTTCCCTGCGAAATGGCCTCCTGCGATGCCCGAATGTGCTTCCTTAAGAATGGTCTGTTTCTCGTGGGGCATAACGCATCTGCGCAAGATTTCATCTGGTCCTAACTTATAGAGGTGTCCTGCAATCAGGGTGAAGTCTGCTGCTTTCACCACTAATTGTTTCTTTTGTTGCTTGGTAAACTCAGGTGGTGCCCACCCTGTAGTAAGGAATTGAATTATGTCTCCATAATATTCATCTGCGACCTGAATGGAGAACAATTGCGCATCAGGCAAGTTGTCCTCTAAATTACTTGGTTCTTCACCTGAGTCTAGCCTTGACAGGTGATCAGGTCCTGCATTTAGTCTTCCTGGCTTAACAATGATTTCGAAATCATATTCCTGGAACAACAATAGCCATCTGCATATTCTTCCCCCTAACACTGGCTTATTGACCAAGTACTTTAATGCAGAATGGTCGGTGAACATCTTGAACGGGGCACCCAATAAATAGTGCCGAAATTTCTGTAAGGCATACACCATTGCTAACCCTTCTCTCTCTGTGGTGGTGTAATTCTTCTCAGCTGTCGATAGTCTCCTGCTCGAATATGCGATAGGGTGGTCAATACCCCCTTCGCCTGGTTGCGTGAGAATAATGCCCAGTGCGATGCCAGATGCATCCACATGAACATGAAAAGGCTTGTTCCAATCTGGAAATACCAGAATAGGTGCTGTGACCATTTTTTCTTTTAGAGCGTCAAGACTCTTCTGACATTCCTCATTCCACTGAAATTTGATATCCTTCTTCAATAATTTCTCCATTGGTGCGGTAATCTTGGCATAACCTTTGATAAACTTTCTGTAATACCCAGTATGACCAAGTGTAGTTCTCAGCTGCTTTACTGAGTTAGGTGCTGGTAAATTGACAATGATGGCGATCTTCGCAGGATCTACCATCAAGCCTTGTCTGCACACAATGTGACCCAACAACGTACCAAAAGGCGCACAAAATATACATTTTTTTAAGTTAAGGGAAATCTGGTGCTGTCTACATTTTTCAAACATTAATCGCAGGTTTCCTATGTGCTTCTTGACTAGTCCAAATACAGTCCAATCATCAAAATAAACTTCTAAAAATTGATGGATGTATTCCTTAAAGACAGCAACAACTACTCTAGAAAAAATTGCTGGGGCATTCTTAAGACCAAAGGGCATTACCGTATACTGAAAGGAGCCCCATTCTGTCGCAAATGTGGTCTTGTGCCTGTCGTCTGGATGGATTCTTATCTGGTGATAGCCTGAAAAGCCATCAGTAAATGAATAGATTTCTTGTCCTCCAACATTGTCTAAGACTTCATCAGTGAATGGTGTCGGAAATGGGTCATGCAGCGATGCATCATTCAGTTTGCGCAAGTCGACACAGATCCTGATGTCTCCTTTTGTTTTCTTTTCTTGTACTACCATGGGACTAACCCACTCACTTTCTTCAACAGGTTCAATGATGCCTGCTGCTAGCATCTTATCTATTTCATCTTTTACTTTTGCTTTATACCGCGGATTCAACCTGTATGGACGTTGCTTAACCGGCCTAGCATCCTTCTTAAGCGGTATTCTCATGACTCCGAGGTCACCCACTATTCCCTTCATTTCTGTAAAGTTGGTAGGAAATAGGTCCTGATACTCATGTAATAGGTCTGTGATTTGGCCAATTGTCTCATCATCCCAATAATCTCCAATAGAGGCAAACTTAGGGTCTGTTTCTGTGCCAATATTGCTCTTTCTAATCTTGATTGGTTCTGTTACAGCTGGAATTTCTAAGTGCGGGCCTTCAACTTCACGTGTACCTTCTGTTTCTGCGATATTGATACTGCGAGGATCTTCATCCTCATCGCTTGAGTCTTGTGCGCAGTTGTAACATTCTAGTGCATGTTCCATCTGGATAGCCCACTCGGGTTGCGAATCCGCTGGTAATGGGCAATCCTCAAATATTTTAGTCTTTATGATCTTCAAGGCCCGATCAATGCTTGGATGCTCAGATTCAAAACTGAACGTGACCAAAAAGTTTTCAATCATAATAGGCCATGAGATAGTTCCTTTTCTTAGCTCTGTTTCTGTATACCAGTTCCGTGGAACTGTATCCAGTGTGTGGATAAACAAATGAACCCATTCTTCTGCTGGAATTTCTAGCCAACTCTGTTCACAGTTCCTAATGTGTGCTCTGGGATCACTCTCCCCTGTATATTTCCGTTGTGTACAGTCTCTTTCTTTAGAGAATCTAATGCGCATCAATCTCTTACAATCATACCATGATGCGATATGTTCCTTGTGTGTGTACCACCATGTTGCAGGCGTGGCTCGAACTGCAAGGTCAAAAACCTCCATCCTCTGCTCTTGAGGAATCTCTTGTTCAAACTGCTGCAAAAAATCATTGACATCTGCTAATCCATCAAAAGTTGGAATATACCTGTTTTCTGTCCCAATCCATCGCAGTGATTTAGTCATGAATGCGCATCTGCGAATAGAGACTTCGTGGAGTCTATTTTGCCAATTCTCTAAGCCAACATCTGAATCTGATGTGCATGAACTATCACATCTCCAGCTGATATGTCCATCAGCTGTAGGATCAATGTAATCTGTCTGATTAGAAGTCATTTGGTACAAATTTTCCATGTTATGCACCTCCTCTTCTGCTTTGATTGGCTCAATGTAGCGAGGACCCTGTAAAGGGTCTAATGGTGCGATGACCCGGACTTGAGCATCTTCAAATGTCATCTGCCTTTTCTTTAAGTTGATAACAGCCTTGTTATCAAAAGCCCAATCAATACCTAATAGAGCTGGATAGGGTTTGGTGTCACCAATAATTTCTATGATCTCAAAATCGGCATATGTGTGAACTCCGTCGATGTCCACTGGGACATGCGATAGGCGACCCATCGGTGATATTCTCTGCTGATTAGCTAGTCTGAGATGGATAGGGGATCTGCTTAGTTTTGGACTTCCCATCTGTTCCCATGTCTGTTTAGTCAAGACATTTACTTCTGAACCTAAGTCTAGGATAACCTCATCCATTTCAAATAGTCCGATCTGCGCTGTGAGCCTCATCTCTCTTCCTGTCCTTGTATGGCCCATTATATGGTGAATGGTGCGCTGTGTATTGCTCACAGAAGGGCTCTGTTGACATTGGTCAATAACTTTCTGAAGTTCCTCTACAGCTTTCCCATTTCTTAGAAGTTTCAAACAACTCTGCAAGAAGGACTGTACACTCCCGGTTAATTCCTCTTCGTCGCATCTTCCAGATGTGCTAGCCTGTGGTATCTGCGCAGTACTAACATCCTGCGGTGGTTTCCGTGGTATACCCTGAGATGGTAATAATAGTGATCTGGGCGGTGTCTGTTCAGCAAAGGAAGTCTTAGTTTGTTGAAATGCCTCCTTATTCTTCTGTAGATCAAGTGGGATAGGTTTTCCTGGAGCTTTGCGCACCCACTGCGTTCCTGTCGTTTTTTCCACGTCCTGTGACATGTTGCTTGTGGAGAGACCACTGCGAGTTACAATATTGACCCGTGGTTCGGTTTCGTTCTGCTCAGCAGCGATAAACTGGATAGTCTGATTGGTTGCTGGCTTGGCGTCCTTGATCTTAGCTATCAGTATGGGACATTCCTCTATTGTGTGGTCATAATATTTACAATACTTGCACGTTGTAGTAGGGTTCTGACAGTCCCTAGCGTAATGTCCTGTGCCTCCACAGTTATAACAGGTCATAGTTCCACGGCCATGGCCAGGTTCATAGCCTCCTCCGCGTCCTCGGCCTCTGAAATTTCCTCCACGGCCTCCCTGATTCGGATCAGTTTGTGCACGTACTGCTGGTCCGGATGCTTCTGACTGAACTCTGTAGAGGTCATGCTTCCTTTCTATCATTAACTCATAAGCTCTACAATTGTTTTCGTCATGTCCCACAGATTTACAGAAGTTGCAATATAGGTTCTTTGGTGTCTGCACATATTTCTGAAGGAGAGGGCATTCCTGAGGACTGTGTCCTCTGGTTCTACAAATCTCGCACCATGGCCCCTGGTTCTGCATCAACGGGTTAGGAGCTCCACTGGCGATATAGTCAGCAAAGACAGGGCAGTTATCCTTACTGTGTCCCTGCGCTTTACACTTAGTACACCAAATTTCATGCGCAACCTCCTTTCCTTTCTTAATTTCATGCAGCTGTAAGGTGAGGTTAGCTAGCTGATTTTGCAGATTAGTGATACCGGTGCTAGTTTCTGCTAGAGGTGAAGCCTCTAGTTTCATTGCCATTTCTAATGCTTCATCTTGTGTATTTAATTTCTGTTGCATTAGCGGAAGTCTGATGTGTGGTAATATTGCTGCGATAAACCATTCTTTATGCTGTTGAGGCGCAAGCTCAAAGCTTACCTGATCAATGAGGGTCTTGAATCTCTGGTCAAAATCCCAAACCGTCTCCGTAGGCAATTGTTTAATATCTTTAAGTTCTGCTAGGCATTGTGACTCGGATTTAGGTTTTTTAAACTCTTTAATCATAGCAGTTCTAACCTGTGCAAGCGTTCTGTTATGGCCAGTGGTATACTTCATATACCAAGTTAATGCTCTTTCTCTAAATGTGGTGGCCAGCTGGACAAGCTTGACATTATCATCTTGTATTTGCTTAATGGTCCATATGGCTTCGCATAAGAACCAGTGTTGCTCAGGGTCCTCCGACCCTGTACCTTTGAATGTTGGTAGCTTCATATCATCTCCCATTCTGTTTCTAGATGGTGGGTTCTGGTTTGCTGTATGACTACCACTCGGCTGTGTAGATGTGGAGGGTGTAGCGGTAGTATTCGCTGTATAAGAGCTACTGGACGGGGTTCCTGCGGGATTATTCTGAGTTCCGACTGGCTTTTGAGGAGTCCTAGGGTTCTGACTCTGCTGTCTCGGGTGATCTGAGCTGTCTTCTTCAGAAGAAGATGAATCGTTGACTCTATATCTTTTACCACTACGTGTATGTCCAAGATACTCGTAATCACTTTCAGAGTCTACTGACATTACAATATCATGCTACTATTCATCTGAGAGTATATTCAGTACTCCTTTTTCATATAGTAATTGCTTAATGGACAGACTTAGAGAATTTAGGTACTTACCGCGATAACCCTTGAAGAAGTACCGTTCTGCTGCGCTGAAACTCTTTCTCTGATCAACCGCGAACTCTGTGATGAAGCCTTCCAGCAGACTCGCAAGTCAGAAGTCTACTGCGCGTGAGATGGGGTTATCGACACCTTTCAAGGTCTGAATCAGCTCTGCTGTCCAGACAACTTCTCGATTCTTCTTGACACCGCTGTTGTCAACAAGCTTTGATAACCAACCATACAAATCAATAGCATAAGTTACGAAGAATATCTCATGGAGATCTGTAAAAAGGTGCTTTTGTAGCCAAGCCTCAGTGCTCAGTCTAGGATTCTTGTTTTCTTTTGCAGCAAACTCTCTTTCTTTTGACTCAACCCACTGGTTAAGTTCTTGCTTGGTAGGATGCCAACAGAACATCAGCTCAATGTGTTCAAACCGGCAACGGAACCATTTGTTGATCTTTGATCCTTTCTCTCTGGACAGACCCGGGCTAGCGGTAATCTTTTAGACCAACAGAACCCTTAGCTCACTGGCCCTTTCGGCAACAGGTCGCAGAAGCAACCTGAAGTCTCACCCGAAGTGATTCTAATGGGAGGCAGAAGACTCAAGTGTCCTCAGCCAAGTTCCGAGGCATCCAGGGTGGTTAAACCCTCCTTAACCCCTTTCACAGAAGCTGTCTATCTCATTCCATTACTCCGGCTACGCCTCTGTCTTATCGCGGTATGCAGGGAATGCGATAAGTCTTTCCCTATGTGAAACCGTCTAGCGATACCCAAGATATCGTAGGTGCGATATCTTCCCCTTCTAGTTCCTGCGGCAAGCGAACTTTGACCGCTTCCTGGGTTAATAGGTGGTCTTAGCTATCCTTATCCTGGTACTGCAGTTAGCAACAACATTCAGCCTACAAGCCTAACCCTCGCTAATGAACTCGACCCTTGATATCTCGCAACACGTAACTAGGTAGAACATTACTTTGCGCAATGTCTAAATAAACCATTCATGCCTCATATTCAGTTCTTACTCGCACATTAACCTCTGTTTAGCAATTATCTAGTCGCAAAGAGGTTAGCTATGATTATCGCAATTGTTATACATCATTCAGAAGTTAACTGACGACCATGTACATTACTTATAACAGATTGAAGCATTCATATATAGCACAAACACGTGAATGAGAACAATGGCTACACAATTACAATAGTGCTACTTAGATAAGCACATTGATACTCCCAGGGCAAAGACTACGCCCAGGGGAACTGCGGTTCTTGCTTACAACTCTGGGGAATAAACATAGCTCCGTTCCACTCTTTACAACAGGGGTCTTCTGGGAAACTCCACCTCAGTGGGAGCCCTTCTCTATAGACCTCTTTTCTCTTCTTGCCTTTACAGTGCACTCTCTTCCTCTCGCAATCCCTGCAGATTGCACTCTCTCAACAGGTCGGCCCTTGTCTTCTCAGGGATGTTCAGGCTTGCAACAACAAAAGACTTGACTAGCATCTACCTGATGTCTCTATCGCTATGTGGCCAACCCCTTATCCTATAAAAAGACTACTATATATAGATGGCCCGAAGGTCTCATCGCAGTTACAAAACTGTGGGCCTTATCCCAACAGTGACTCAACCCTAACCACTTACAGTCAACTGGCTGTACTTCCATGGCCGCCTTATGTCTCGTCGCCGCTTCCTGCAGTCCTTAGTCTGTAATGCATCGGCCCGTCGCTTCTTCTTGGTTCAAGCAACGCTGACTGTGGTCCTTCTTCTTTAATGAGGATAGCTGAACCCTCTCTTCATCTCCGGCGCCTTTATTGCGGTGGTTGAGCTCTCCCTTCGGCCTCTTCTTTGTACCACATGCTTGACTTTTCTGTACCTATCGCCGTGATTCCCGCCGGAATTTGTGCTACGGCGATATCTTTGTCTTACCACCAAAATTGGTACTTTCTCTCCAAAATTAGTTATCCTTCCCAAAATTAGCAGCTTCCTAAATGCTGCGGAAGTTCTCTCCAACACATCTCACACGCACACACTGTGTCACCTAATTCAAGTGAGCCCTAAAAAACTACTTAACACAACCAACATTCTAACCCCACTTGGTGAACACATAAGAATTTTGTAGTTAGGTAGGATCAAGGGGATAGGCATCCAAATAACACCCCTCGGTTGCTTACACTTGAGACATAGTTGTTGTCCATTAGGGAACCAAAATCCCCTAGTATTTTTTGGCATGGTCACAACCAGTTTATCAGAGGGCCTCTCCCCTAGGAGGGTTGAAGTCGCCAGACCGGTTCCGGAGGACTGAGTGGAATACCGCAATCCATTCAATAACCAAAGGCTACCTTTCGTAGTTCTCGGGATATCCCTGTATGGGGATACCGCGGCGATAGAACCAAATGACAGATTCACCTTTTCTGGACATGTCATGAACGGGGTATCTTAGTTGCCTTTCTTCTAGGATTGACTACCCGGTGTCCCTCCCGGTAGGGGGATATCTTTAGCCACTTGGCTCTACTATCCATATTGTCTGACTTGGATTTCATCACCTTGCAGAGGATATTTCTAGTTGAGTCAAAATACTATTTAGCTAGGTGTTTGCATGCTCCCTTACCTCCTTTTGGTCTAGTGAGTCCACTATTTTTATTTTTTAAGAAACCTGCTGCTTGTTGGTATTCTGACCATTTCTGTTGATACTCCACTTATTGTAGCACAGCTGTTACAGTAAGTGTTTTGAGTTGGTTGTTGGCATGAGTGCCATATTTTTTGAGCTCTCCTTCTGCACACTCGGTTGCATTAGGGTTTTTGAGTTGTTTTTCACTCAACACAACCCCCAGATATTTGACACCATCTGTCAGCATTGAGTCCCCGAGACATTCTCGGTGCCTCCGGGGTGAGCCCCCACAACACGGTTCACTTGACACCACCCGTCATAGACATAGATCTTCATCACTTGACACCACTCATCATAGATATCGAGCTTTGTCACTTGACTCCACTCGTCAACGGCATCGAACTCCATCACCCGAGCTAGACACCCCTTATTTTACCTCTGATTCTGAGGCAGAGTCCGAGAACCCCATTTACACTGCACCAACCAGCCCCATGGCTAGTGTGACTTCCACCCCTTTCTTTGTAGGACCATCGGTGGAGCATCCACCACCACACCAGCTACCACATTTGCTTTGGGTATGCCCTCGATGGGTCCCACATCTACCCTTTCGATCACTGTACACATTCCAGTAGCTGGCATACCTATCGCCACTCCATCAGTGACTCACACTACCCTTGGCGGTGCAGGACCGTCCCATACCACTTTCGTTCCTCCACTTGGGGGCAACATCCCAAACCCAGCCCCTACAATTGGGGGCATTGGCCCCACCATGGTCACACCCACTAGTTGTCACATCCTTCTACTAGTTTGCCATTCATGGCTAGCCTCAACCTTCCTGACCTAGCTAGACTGACTAACGATCCCATCAGACACGACCCTACGTGGCCTCACATGCCCACCAAGCTCCCCTCCGACATCCCTAAGTTTGAGGGAAAGGTAGGTGAGGACCCCCAGAACCATATTATGTCCTTCCATCTATGGTGTTCCTCCAAATCCATAGTGGACGACCCTGTCCGCCTCCATCTATTACAGCGCACCCTCACTGGCTCTGCAGCTAAGTGGTACATCGAGTATCCCCATGGGACTCATGCCACCTTTACCTCCCTTGCCTCCACTTTCCTACAGTTCTTTCAGTTACCTGTCCGCTATGAGGCGGGAGTTGAGATCCTACTGTCTTGCAGACAGAACACGGCCACCCACATCACTGACCACATTCATGAGTGGCGTCGACGCCGCAACCTCTGCAAAATCAAGTTAGACAACCGTATCTTCCTAGATTGGTTTCTAAAATCCCTCCTTCCTGTCATAGCCAAGGATGTGGCATCCAAATGACCCCAGTCTGAAGAAGAGGCCATCCTCAAAGCCCAGCAATTTGACCTCATTTACGCTCAGTCGGGTTATCTATATACCATCATACTTGACGCCCCTCATGGCGATTCCTCTCAACACGATGCACCGGGGGCATCCCATGCCGCAGACGGCATCATTGGCATCCTCAACCCTTTTCCATAGCACATCCTAGCGCTGGCTCCAACCTTTCGCGGGCTACATCTCAATCTGAAGCAACCAATTCGTATGCTCCCATGGCTCATCACCACCATACCCACGAACCCTCATGTCCACCTTAGTGCTTTGGTCATGTACCCCCCGGTTACACACCCCTGGTTGCACCTTAGACATATTACCACCCACAGGCTGCACCAGCTCCTGTGTCTTCTCAAGCCCAACCCGCTTATTACCCACCACAGGCAGCCCCTGCGAAAAACCCACAACCTGTTCCGCAGACATATCAGCAACCCCCACAAGGTTCCACACCTGCGTAGCCTCCACCTACTTATTATCCACCACAGCCTGCTCCTGCACCTGCACAACCCCAGAACCCACCTGCTGCCCAAGGGCAAGTATATGCGCAATAGAATCCGTAGCAGAACCAAAACAACCAGCGCCAACAGGGCCAGCAAAACTATGGCAAAGGCCGTAACCATGGGAATAACCCCCCTCCAGACCAATGTGGTCAACCTCCCAATCCCCCAAACAACAATAACGTGGCACCTGCCAACCAAAACCCTGATCGGCCACCCAAGCAGGCCAAAAATCCTAATCTGCGAACAAACCATCCTTGTTCTATTTGCGGGGTCTATGGCCACTACACACACGCTTGCCCACATTTGGAGCGAGCTCGGCAACTCTGGACTGATGATGCCCATCGCCAAGGGCAGGCGGCTCCTCAGGCGCCACCCAACCCCCCACCACCTCAGCGTCAACCTTTGGTGCTGCAAAAACCCTTACCTACCCAAGGCGTAGTGAACACTCAGCCGTTGGCTCCCCCTCAAGGCAACGTGCCACCACAACAACAGATCACTTATGCCACTCCTGATCAACCCATGTTATATTCAGGTACCCACCACTTGTTGATGATGTCATCCACTGATGTCAACCTCCAAACCCGTCGGAACCAATATGGCTCCACCCCTGAAGCCTCTCCCACCGACAAAAACACTAACGCTCATCCCACCGATCAGACGTTACGTATACCCCCAGCTCCACTCGATGGTTCCCCCAAAGTACCTCGCTTCCCACTTCGTCGCATCAACAATAACCCCAATGCTCATGCTGCGTCAAATTACAACATTGTAGATGACTCAGCCCAATCTCCTGCAACCATGTCTGCGTTAGAAGTCTTAAAAAACTGTCCTTCATAGCGCAAGACTTTGCTCTCCGCCATTGGTGCTATTGACCCAAATGATTCACAGCTGATGGCATTTGATTTGGACCAATCCGAACCACACCCGCCTTCCACTTTAGCATTCCAAGTTTCTATTTCCATTCGGAATCTTGTCATCCATCAGTCCATTATCGATGAAGGTGCCTCTACATGCGTTATGTCCACATTCGTTTGGCAAAATTTGGGATCCCATACTCTCCACTAGTCCACCACTGCATTGCGAGCCTACGATGGCCGTTCGGCTCAACCCCAAGGTCTATTAGCTAATGTCCCCGTCCAGTTGGCTGGTAAAACCGTACTCATTGACATCGAGGTCATCAATGCCCAACTTGATTATAACCTCTTACTTGGCCGCAGCTACATGTATGCCATGTAGGTGATTGCCTCATCCTTTTTTCATACCATGATGTTCCCCCATGACGAACGCGTGGTCAAGGTCGACCAACTCACCTATTACGATCCAAATTCCCCCGCTGCACCCGAGAATGTTCTCCCCATGGTTGAACAACCTGTTGGTGGTGCAACTACCTCGTTTGTTTCCTCCGTGGGACCCGGAGTTTACTCAGATACGCCAATGACCTCTACATTTCAATCCATTCCTCCCCCGGGACCTGCGCCTGAAGTATCTGACCTATGTACCATTTCCCACAATACACAAACACCCAACAATCAACCACCCTTGTTACCCAAACCACCATTGGTACCTAGTCACACTGGTGTTACACCCATCCACACAATCCCCTTCCTAATCCCTCACTCAGGAGTAGTAAGCGCCCCGGTCATGGCTACTCTTAGCCTCCCCGGGTTAACCTTGGGATTACCCGTGTGGTACAGTTTGCCTCCCATGCCCCCGCCGACACCTAATGTCGTCCTACAACCGGTGCAACCCATTGTCACTACTAGTCAACCACCTCCCGGTGTCACTTCCCCTTCGTCATCTACGAATCCCCCCCCCTCTTATCAATCCCACTGGGGGTAGAGGCCCACAACCATGCACTGTTGTACCCCCTCCCAAGGCAGTTAAACCCCCCCCCCCCCCCCCCCCGTGTTTCGTGCTCCCCCCAAATGCTCGTTGTGTGATGAGTTAGGCCATCCGACTCATCAATGTCCACAATTACCTGCATTACAGGAACACATGCAAATGCTTGACGATGACCCCAACATCTCGGTTGTTGAACTCGATCCAACCCCTAAGCCTCATGATAAATCACTGCATACTGACCACCGTTGTGCCATATGCAGTGTTTATGGCCATTACTCACACCACTGTCCCGATCTCCCAGATTACAGAGCAACTCTCTACGAGATGAATAATTTGGACCTTGAGACGGCACCACCCACAATTGAGGAGATCCATCCCCCAGTACTACCCTCATCCGGGGAGATTAACACCATTTATATGATCTCTTCGACTACCACTCCCCCATCAACCGATTTGACAATTCAATGTTTCCGCAATGACGAGGAGATTCTTGAGGTTCTCACTGCCCCGGATTATCCCTAGGATGACATGCATCATCGTTCCTATTTCCTCCCAAAAGAATCCTCCTCTACCATAGCTACCCAATTTGCGGTTGAGTCCAAAGATTTCCTTCCCACCAAAGTTGACTGGTTTAAGGATCCTATTCCTGCTCCTGAGGCCTTTGAGGAAGGTAGCATGGCCAACATCTCACCTGTCATCCACATAGATATCTCTGACCCACCTGGTGCTCTTGAAATCATTACCTTAGGAGCCTCCTGCAGTGAACATGAGATTGGAGAGTACAAAAAACTTTTCCAAGAGTTCCGTGATGTCTTTGCCTGGTCCTATACAGAAATGCCTGGTCTTGACCCCACTATTATAGAGCACCACATTGACACCTCTGAGTTAGGGGGCATAATAGATTACCTTGACCCTGGGATAAGGGGGATGATCAACCATTTTGAACCTTCCCCATCACATCTATCTCAGCACATCAATGATCCCATTGTTCAAACCAACACATATGTGATCCACAATCATAAACCCCATGCACATAGCGTGGGGGCGGGTCATTAACCCTGCTCACTTTTTCACGCGTGATCTCAACCATTTTTGAGGTCACATGTCACTTTTATATATGATTTGATTCCATACACCTAGTATTCTGCCCCCGCGGGTCATCATTTTTCCCCACCACTGCATCCTTGGCTTGTTGGGCTCACCTTTATTTGCAACCATGTTTTAACCTAATTATTTCCTTTAACCATTCCGGAGTCCTTATGACCTCCATGTTTTGCACCATTTGCACCGCCGAATTCATATTTCCGTGCCCGTGATGATGCTTGAGATCATTTCTCGCTCTCACCAGGACCAATATCAACATTGTGTCCCAACACCTTGTTGCCTCGGTTTGCATGCCACTTCGGCTGCTCTCCGTTTTTTATATATTTTATATCATCAAATTCATTTTTCCAATCCCATGATGATGCTTGAGATCATTTCTCACTCTCACCCCTAGATTTTTTGGGTATTTTTTCCAAAACGCCCCCCGTCGCCTCGGTTTGTGTGCCACATCGGCCGTTATCCATTTTTGACACTTGTTATATTGTCGGATTCATTTTTCCGAGATCGTGATGATGCTTGAGATCATTTCTTGCTCTCACCTGGTACAGTTTCAACATTGTGTCCTGACACCTTGCTGCCTCGGTTTGCATGCCACATCGGCTGCCATCGGATTGTTCCACATTTTTACATGAGCCATTCACTCCTGTCATACTGCAATTATTTCGTTATTTTGCCACCATTCATTATCCCGCAAGGAGGCCCATCAGTGTTCCCCCCACCCTCCTTCTTGGTCATCATCTGTTCCTTGATTGAGCACTTCCTCCTTGCCTAGCCATTCCTTTTGTTCGGTATAATTTTATCCCTTTTTCGGGCCAAACAAGTCCTTTACGAAAAAGGCACTTAGGGAGTTTCTATTAAGCTCTTTTCTGACTCCTAAAACAATGAAAAGATCACCAAGCAATCTTGCTTCCTTTCATGCTCGTTAAAGTACCTGAAAGGGCGTCTATCTGGTATAAGTTTAACCCTTTTCCGGACCTGGTATACTAATTATGAAAAAGGAATACTTTAGTCACACCGGCTAGAAGAGTTCTTCATTGCATCCCTTTATGCTTCTTCGGGCCTTGGAGACTAACACTCGAAAAAGCAACCCCCTGGAGTCTTCTTATCGCTTTCAGACTCTCTAAAATTGAAAGAAACCACGAGCATGCACTGTCCTGGGCTCGTACAAATCCACACGACAGTGCCAGTCCATTATTTCAGAGTCTTCTTATCGCTTTCAGACTCCTTAAAATTGAAAGCAATCATGAGCATGAACTGTCCTGGGCTCGTATAAATCCACACGACAGTACCATTTTACACACACTTCTTCTAGTTCCTTAACCCATGAAGAAGTTCCCCCTGTGCCTCTTGGCACTATGATCGATCATCTTGGCAGCACCCCCAATCAGGTCGCCTTTGTTCAGAGTATTCTATAGTCTCCTGCCCTTTTACACCAGCTTGAGCATTACTCCCCCCAATCACTATCCTTGATCCATTACAGCTATGATCCCTTTCCCACCAGTCAGTTTCATATGTTGCCCAATCATCCCCCGTCATCATACTCTGAACAAAGGAAGTTTGAGTCCACCCACTCTACTTGCCCAGTTATCCCCCACAGTATGTCAATCCTACCATCAGTACTCTCACACTTCGATTTTCCACCTCGCGCTCCTATCAAGGAACCATCATTTCCTTGCTAGTTGTAGGTCTCCCTCTGTCGACGACAGCCCCTTTATTCCAGAGGATAGACCTAGAGGTCCCTACACCATGGACCCATCACCATCAATGGTGAGTGCCTACGGACCATTTTGAGAGGAGTCATCATTGCCTCTCCGAGTGGTTGTTTCTCACATGCTCGACTTCAACACCTTGATCGCATCGTTGAGAATCGCGCAGGGTTGATATCCCTTCAGTTATTGGTCGAAGACCCTGGATTTCCCCCGACTCTAGCACATTGGTGAGTCACTTCGGAACGCCCAGTTATATGTTCCCGTGGATGTCTGGGTTGCGTTGGCGATTGTATTCGGAAGCCATCCAATTATATGCTTCCTTGAGTACCCCATTCAGTTCCAGTTCAGTGTACCATTGAGAGTATGACTCCTTGTCACTATGATTGAGCAACTCATCAGTTCCTCTGGTACCATACTCAGTAGCACTATAGTATTTCCAGTGTATCAGTTCTTCAGCTCAAACATGGTCAGCCCAACAATATGTCCCAGATTTGTGTCCCCTCTGGACCCTTATGATGTACGCAATGGTTCTCTATGTATCTTACAGGTCCCCCTTTTTGGGCCTCACAGTTATTTTTTATGTATCTTGATACGAGCATGGGTATGCCTGCCTCGTCCATATATTGAGATTCTTCCTCATTCATTATTTGAGGCCATGTATATTTCCAGTCCCCATATTTTGGACCCCATTGTTATTATTGTTACATATCTTGATACGAGCATGGGAATGCCCGCCTTGTCCATATGTTCAGATTATTCCTCATTCATTATTGAGGTCATGTACTTTCAGTTTTTGCGAAAAGGGTATATTGAAGATGAATCTTGATCAATAGACAGCCTGGTGGGTGGAGGCCACGGGTACTGCGACTATTGGGGAGCAGTACATGGAATGGTAAGGGGTATATGGGTGTAGGTCATGATGAGAATGTGAGTGAAGCTGAGGAAGAAAGTGGTCTTACGAGGGTAGGAGCGAGGTTCTGACAGGAAAAGAGGTAGAGGACGGGAGAAAGTCCTGTTGCGGTTGAACCGCAAGACCGTGAAGGAAGGCCACACGGGACGATGCAACCTCACAGTTCTAACAAGGACAAACAGGCTACGCCCAAGATAGAGGTAGGACCAAACCTCGGCACCAACGTACCCACACCTCCGCTCACTATCTCTCAGATAGCTAGAAATACTGCTTTGACACCGCCAAGTTCGTCAATTCCACAGAAGTTAATTGGTAGTAGTATAGTGAAAGGAGGAAGTAAGCCCAGAATGGTGGGTGATGATGCTAAGTTACCATTGTTCCACGGGAGTGCGACAGACAACCCAGAACAGTATTGGTTTTTGTGTGAAGCGGTCTGGACCATAAAACAAATCACCGATGATGCTGCTAAGAAAGGATAGTTAGCGATGACTCTGCGAGGTCGTGCATTAGATTGGTTTATGAAGTTTGTTCTAGTCCCTACAGGATCCCCAGAGAAGTCGCTGGATGAGATTCGGGATGGGATGATCGTTGAATTTAGAAGGCCCAAGTCTGAGGCTCAATATATTACAGAATTGAAGGAAATTAAGCAATATCCCAATGAAACGATATGGGATTTTGACCAGCGATTCAAGATGCTGATGGAAAAAGTTAGTTTCGATATGAGCACCGTCCAACATAAAGAGTGGTTCATCATGGAACTGCTACCACACATTCGGCTTCCGTTGATGCAACAAAACATCTCGACGCCTAGTGAAGCTCTAGAGATTGCAATGCGATTGGAGATGTCGTCGATTGGAGATAATGCAGCCAGGATGTCGCAGATATAGACACAGCTCGCTAACCTGACTATACAGTTGTAAGATTTGAAGAAAGGTAAGGAACAGCGCGATGAAGTATGGTGTACATGATGTCAAGGAGAAGGACATACAAAGGACAATTGCCCGGATTTCTGCAATTATTTGGTGTCAGGAGCGCCATACCCGTTGAATGGCGGCAGCATACCGTGGTGTTGCATCTTCCAGGTGTATGGGCACAGTCATGACAATTGCCCTTATATGCAGAAAATGATCACAACCTCGAGAAATATTTATTGCACATTTTGTAAGTCGGTGGATCACAATGACAAAGATTGTCGTGCATATGGGTTGCTACAAGAAAGAATGTGTGATGCATTCTATGTCAAGGACGATCAGCGTGCCATACAACAATCGCAACCGCAGCCGTAGGTAGCCCAGCCACCGCAGATGTAGTTTGTACCGCAGCAACAGTAACCGCCGTAGTTCATGCCGTAATACGCTCCGATGTAGATGGCTCCACAACAGCCACAATATGTACAGCAACCACAGTATGCACCACAAGGGCAAGGGATGCAACCAGCACCAATGCAGCAACAGTTTAACCAACTACGGTACCAGCAGCAGGGAGGATTCTGGGGAGGATACCAGGGAAGACGTGGCAGAGGATTTGGTCGTGGAGGAGGAGGAGGTGGTCGCGGACCTGTTCAATGTTATCACTGTGCGGTATGGGGACACTATCAACGAGACTGCCCACTGTTGTGGAACCAGTGTATGTTTTATTTTTTTAACGATCATACATTTGAGAATTGTCCATAGTTGATTGCACGATGGCAGGCAAGGAACACTCCCCAGTTGTAGACACAAGCCTAGGCACAATAGCCTACTCAGAACCAAGTACAGCAACCAGTGCAGAACGAGAATCCGCATCCAAATCAGAACATAAATCAAAATACCAATCAACTAGGGAACGTACCACCGAATCAGCAGGGTGCAAACATCGCAACAATTTCTGCAGAACCAAGACCGCAAGATGCTTCCGTTGCTATGGTCACTCGAGGAGGAAAGACAACTGGATAAGACAGCTCAACGATCCGGTTAGCTGGACAAAAGAAGGTATCATTTGATATTGATGTGGAATGGGAGACGTTTCTTCAGGCACGACGGGCCTTAGGGAACGACCGCGGTAAAGCCCTCATGTATGACATTCCCTCTACTTTTGATGCTACTTCGGAGGTTAGCCTGTCGCGGTGGTCCAGCACACTTCGAGCATTTTTGGAACATTGTTTTTCCCTGGAAAAATATCTCGATGCTCTTGCTACGATTGAATCCTTGTTCCAACGACCGGCCCAGGATCGACAAGAGCTCACAGTTAATTCCTTGCAACAACGGAAGACGAGTAAGGAGATGCAGATGAATATTCAAATTGGCAACTATGATGTTGATTCAGTTATTCTGGATCTTGGTTCAGATGTCAACATCTTGACCAAGCAAGCTTGGTAGAAGATGGGGAGCCCCCCATTGAGCTGGTCTCCTGTACAGCTCTGATTGGCTAACCATGCGAAAGTAACACCCATTGGGTGAATTCCGCGGATAGTGGTAGATATCAAGGGTATGAAAACCTATTTCGACTTTGATGTCATAGAAGTTGTCGAAGGCGGCAGCTCTTATCCCATGCTGTTGGGGATTGGATGGGATAATGATAGTGGAGCTGTAATCAACTTCAAGAGATGGATGATGAATTTTGCAAATTGCGATCTCAGAGTTATCACCCCATTGGATCCGACTAAAGGATGTCGCTACGTAGAGCCAGTGAAGGACAACGATCCCAGCGGATGGGATCATGCATTCAATATTGCTGAAGATTATATACATCCGACTACCAACAGTGATCTGGGATGGCGTAGTGACAACTCTGCGTCTTCCGACTTTGATGATGCACTGGAATTTTGGCAGGACCGCTTGCACGAAGTGTCGCTTCGTAAGTGTGGGTTGGTCACACAGTCATTATGCCATGTCGCAACTGAAACGGTTACACTACCAATATATGAAGGACTACCTGGCTTATCCGACTTTTTGATGGAGTTCGAAGAAAGAGTTTCTAAACCACAGTGCTTGCTGGAATTGAATGAAGCATTGAAGGCTACTCCAGCACGCTAGTGGGAGACACACAAGGCATCGATTGATGGATGGTCGAAATGCCGAAGATTGATGATGGTACATTTTGGTGATACTGAGGTTTACCACAATAGGAAGTATGATGGGTTGTCCGATCCTGGTGGTCACTTGATGGAATGTCAATGGATATGGGTATCCCGACCAAAAGATGAGTGGGTCCATGCTTTTATCCATACATTGGATGAGATGCCACGCTCATGGTATACTGCAGCTGAGTTGCGAGGGGAAATTTCTACTTGGCTAGAGCTCACAGTGTGTTTTACCCATACATTCAGTTTTGCGGATGCCGATCCAGAGGTTAATAATGCATTACAGCCCATCCGCGATGTAATTCTGCAGGTTGTCCCGATAGCATATCCTTCAGATCCACACACGCACTGCCAGATGCAGTCTCTCATGGAGTGTTTCAATATCAGTGGTGGGCCAGAAGATGGTGATGATCCACGGAATGTGAATATCCCGAAATCAGAAGGAAGCCATGCTGTGGTACCACCTGATGCGCCAAGTGACCCGATCAGTCAGCCGCTGAAGCTTCGCAAGATTAACATTGGGACAGAGGACACTCCGAAGTTTGCAAATGTCAGGGATTACTGGGATGATGAGTTGATAAGCAAGGTTACTAATATGCTCCATGAGTTTCAAGATGTATTCCCGACAAAATTTTCTGATATGAAGGGGATTTTGGGCGATTTAGGGGAGATGAAGATCCCATTAAAACCATATGCTAAGCCGGTCCGGCAGCGGCCCTATCGGCTAAATCCATGACACAAGGAAAGGGTCAAGGAAGAACTTGATCGCATGCTGGACACTGGTATTATTGAACCGGTCGAGGAGTCAGAATGGATCAGTCCTATGGTGGTGCAGGACAAGAAGACTAGTGAAGTGCGCATTTGCGTTGACCTTAGGAAGCTAAATGATGCATGTTTGCACGATCCGTTCCCCACTCCATTTACCGATGAAGTGCTTGAAGTTGTGGGCGGCCAGGAGATGTACTCCTTCACAAATGGGTTCTCTGGCTATCATCAGATCTGCATTGCCAAAGAAGATCACCATAAGACAACTTTTGTTACTGAATGGGGCTACTTTCAATACATTGTAATGCTGTTTGGTTTGAAGAACGCACCTGCGATATTTTCGTGGGTTGTCATTGCTGCATTCAAAGATTTCATTCAGAAATTTTTACAGGTATACATGGACGATTGGACGGTCTATGGTTTGGTCCATGATCATTTGGCGAATCTGTGGTTGATGCTCGAGCGATGCCGATAGCACCAGATATCGCTGAATCTGAACAAATGCATCTTTTGTGCACCATTTGGGATATTTCTTGGCCATATTGTTTGTAAGCAAGGGTTGTTGGTCGATCTGGCTATGATTGCGCTCATTTTGAGTTTGCAACCACTGACCACTATTAAGCAGTTGCAGGCGACTCTAGGACACACGGGGTATTATCGCAAGTTCATTAGGGGTTATGCTGCGATTACTGCCCCTATGGAGAAGTTGTTGAAGAAGGATGCGGCATTATAGTGGATCCCAAAATGTCAGGTTAGCTTTGAAACAGTGAAGGTGAAGATGGCGTCGGCACCAATATTGGTATTTCGGGACTGGAGTAAGGAATTCATGTCCATGTTGATGCCTCATTGACTGCGTTGGGTGTCGTATTGGCTCAACCAGGAGAAGGCAACCTTGATCATCCTATTGCTTTTGCATGTTGGAAGTTGTCCTCTGCAAAAAGAAATTACACTACCACTGAGCATGAAGGACTGGCAATGGTCTACATGCTGCAGAAGTTCAGGCCCTATTTGTTGGGTGGGCACTTTAAAATGTTCACCGACCATTCGACGTTGAAATACCTAGTCAATAATCCTGTGTTGGGGGGGAAGATATGCCACTCGATACTTCTTTTCAGGAGTTCAATTTTGAAGTCATTGTGAAGCCAGGCCGGTTGAACACCGGTCCTGATCATCTCTCGCGGATCGATACAGGAGAAGAGTCAAACAACATTGAATATGGTTTACCAAATGCTCAACTGTTTTGGATTGAGGTTGCAGATGGTTGCTTTGCAGAAATCATCCAATTTCTGACAACAGGTACTGCACCAGACGAGTTCACCACCAGTCAGAAGAAGCAGTTGGTAGTCAAAGCTGTAGACTTCCAGCTAATTGTAGGAGAGTTATACAAAATGGGTGTCGATGAGGTATTGCGCAAATGTGTCTTGTCGCATGAGCAATCGCAGATATTAGCAAAAGCGCATGGAGGAGTAGCTGGAGGACACTATGGCGGTAGGGTGACTGCTAGGAAAGTGTTGCGTGTTCGGCTATGGTGGCCCACACTACATAATGATGCGACAGACTATGCATAGTCCTATGATGTCTATCAGCGAACTGGCAAACCATCCCGACACGATGAGATGTTGTTGATGCCCCAGTTGACAATGCAGTCATTCGACAAATGGGCGGTGGATTTTGTAGGACCAATCAATCCACCAAGGAAGTGCAGGGGTGCACACTATATTACCATGACAGAGTATTTGACTCAATGGGCAGAAGCTGCACCAGTCATTGATTTCTCCACGGCCATAGCTGCGTGGTTTCTCTTTGACCACATTATCACTCGCTTGGGTTGCCCCAAGATATTATGGAGCGATCAAGGAAGCCACTTTCTTAATCGCACCATCAACGCATTAACAGAGGAGTTGCAGATACAGCATAAGAAGAGTTCACCCTATCATCCGCAGGCGAATGGCACGATGGAGGATTTCAATGAGGTATTGGAGCATGTGCTGACAAAGGTGTGTAACATGAACCGCGATGACTGGGATCTCAAAATCCCAGCAGTATTGTGGTCCTATCGCACCACATGTAAATAGCTGATAGGGAAGACACCATTTAAGCTGGTGTATGGACAAGAAACAATTATGCCCATGGAGTATATTGTCTCGAGTTTGTGCATCGCGGCCGCAACAGACCTGGATGATGCAGTGGCCCTTGGTGAATGTCTAGAGTAGTTGGTACAGTTGGAGGAAGATCGTTTCATCGTTGGGTTCCACCAAGGGGTCGAGAAGGATCTCCAGAAAGCATGGCATGATCGACACATCAAAAACAAACAGTTTCAGCAGGGCGACTTATGGCTATTGTATGACAACAAGTGTATGAAACATCCAGGAAAGTTGCAGATGCATTGGCTTGGTCTGTATCGCATCAGTAGTATTACTTCAGGGGGTGCGGTTCAACTGTAGCAGCTGGACAGGGCGATGCTCCCAAAACTAGTGAATGGTCATAGGTTGAAGCCCTATCAGTCAGGCTTGGAATACTGCGATGCCTGAGTCGCATCAACAAAAAAAAAAAAATTGATTGATTGGTGGCAGGATGGCGCACCAATAGGGATGAAATGCGGAAGCAGGGAAGCTTCTGTCGCAAGTTTGGAGTGGCCGAAAACACATGGCAGCATTGCGATTGGGTCAAATCAGCAATAAATGCCGAAAGTTAAGACATTTAATTAATAGTACTCATTCGAATGATGGGAATTAATGGCATATCCGGTCGATCGACGAACAGGATCGATGATGGATTTGCGTCATTAATGCAGGATTTCGTGATGATTACGGTGGATTTGGCAGGATGCTATAAAAACGGATCGGAGTTGGTCAGAAGACACCGAGAAATCAATTGAGAAGTGTTGTTGCAGAGTGCAGTCGTGAATTGAGCAAGGTGCTACTAAGCATATAATGAGGTGTTGTGAGGTATGCCAGGCGAACTAGAGACAGTTGAGATTAGCAGTGAAGTGGAGTCTCTGTTCATCCTGGTGGTTGTTGAACAAGAAGTTGTGTCATCTAGAGTTGTCGATATTGAAGCCGAAGTTTCCAATATTTCGGTGGGAGCATCAGTCGTCGTTAAGAAGCGACGGGGAGGTCAGCACTCTGATTCCTCGCAGAGTAAGAGGGTGCTTGGTCCTCCGCCGCAACGACAGGTGATGCTCAAGAACAGGTGGGGTAGTCCAATCGCCTCATTCATGAGTCTGCCCCATGGGAGAGACTGTCAGCTGGTGACATCCTTGGGTATATCCCTCCCGTTAGGTCAGATGCCACCCCACGCAAGATAAACCCAAGACAGAAGTATGGTGTGAAGATGTCAGCGCTCCTGGTTGGAATGGAGCGCTCTGTGGATATTGGGCTAGCGTTGATGTGCCTGCGCTATGGCGACCATGATATGGTGGCCTACCCTGACATTGCATCCTCCCCATATGTGTTGGAGACGCGCCTTTCCCCAACACCGACTGCACATGACTGGGCATGAGGATTGAAGCAGGCCAGCTTGTTAGAGCTTATTAACATGCCACATTTTGGGCAGCTGGCGGAAGTAAATGCATATGTGAAGCAGCTCCTTGCGTGCTTCCATGGTGGGTCATTGTGGCTAGATAGAGAAGTCTCGGTCACCGTCGAATTAATTTCGTACATAACCGGCTTGCCTAGGAATGGAGTTGATCCCATGCATTTCATCCAAGGAAAGGCAAACGATAAGAAGCGGGAACTGGAGTTGGCACAGAAATATGGCCTAGAAATGGATGGGCATGGGTATTGCACCAGTAGTTGCAATGATCAGGCGGTACTCACAGGCATTAAGATCCTATCCTGCAAGGTGGTTAGGGGTGGTCGACCTAACCAATGCAACTCAGGGATTGTTGCATGCGCAGAGCAATGTGCGGAAGGGGTCGAAATGAAATGGTCCTTGTATCTCTTGAATCAATTAATGGAGGATGTTGTGGCAGTCCAATCAGGAAAGGGTACCTTCACATACAGTTGGTTGTTCCTGTTGATCGCCTTCGTCGCATGGAAATAGCCCAGCACGTACCAGGGCATGGACTGTCCAGCTGTAGCAAAATGATGGGGGGCACGATATCAAAATCTATGGTATGTATGGGATCCAGAGAGACTTCGGGATTTCCAATTGCAATTTTGGCTGTATTGGGAGATGCTTTGTGCCACGGCAACACAAGTCCTGCGAATATCCGAAGAAACTGTAGCACGGTTCAAACCTGTCATGGCGTTTGCAATTCAGCCGCATACCATACATCTACAAGCCCACCATGATCTTGATCAGCAATGGTTGCAGACCTCATATAAGGTGACATCTGAAGATTTGGAGGCTACTGTGAACGAGTGGTTGGAGTTATGGCGACAACCCATGAGTTTAGCAGAGATAGAAGCCGGTCACCCAATGTTGGGCCTAGATGATCGAGTATTGGCACAGGATGAGCAGAGTCACCATGAATCAGGGCACCAATTGACCAAAATGATATCAGATGATAGCGACCAGGCGCTTGAAGAGAACCGCTCGAAAAGGTATCAGGAGCATGCAACGATTAGCGGATTGTCTTTGCCCGCTGAGGCACAGTTGGGGCGCCTGGTCACAGCGATCAATACTGCATCCTCTGCGGTAGTAGACAAGATGGTAAGGAAAGCGGATGAAGGATTCCATGTGATCACCGCTTGGTTAGAATATTTGTATGACATGGTTTCCGGCAAGGCACCAGAGAAAGTAGCAGCATCAACCTTTGACACAATCAGCACTAAGCCGCGAGTCAGGAATGTGGAGATTCCCTTGACTGTGATTGTGACCGAAGATTCAGCAGTAACCATGTTGCTGCAGCAGCTGAAAACGATGACCATTAATGTGAATGCCTTGCCCACGGAAGGATTGACCACTCTGCAGGCTACTACCAGCAAGGAAACGGCAAACCAACTGTGGTAGATCAGCGGTATGTGTGTCCGACTGCAGGAAATCGAGGCCGATGCACAGCGCACTATAAAGAATTGAATTCCAGGGATGCTTCTGCACGACAGGCCGTGGATGACCTCGAAGCACACATCAAGGAAGAATGGGCTGAGAAGGCCCACGAAATCGAAGGCCTGAAAAAGGAACATCATTTCCTTATTACAGAAAAGGCCCGTATGTGGGACAACAACGTACAGGTTGACCGAGCGATCACGAAAGCTTATCAACATGTACCAGAGCCCACTGAAGAGGTAGATTGCTCCACCAAGTGCAGCAACTAGGGGATACCATTATTCAGTTGCGACAGGAGAATCACAAGTTGAAGCCCCAGATGAAACTGGGTACGCCTCAGGCTGAAGTGGATGAATGAAGAAGGGCAACTGAGGAAGTTGCCACTCAGATGGAGGAGCTAGAAATGTAGGAAACCAGGCTCACGATCGAAACGGTACAATTCTGGGGCCACATTGTTCACGATGAGCAAGTTGAGCAGCTGGCTAAGTACTGGCAGGAAGCGGAGGGACAGTTGGCCACATTAAAAGTTGCAATGCGAACAATGCCACCACTGGAGCAAGTTGCTAAGTTTCAAGAGCTGAAAGAGTTGCAACACCGTGTCTCCAAGGCGGACGAGCGACAGAAGACACGCATGGCCCAGTTAGAAAAGTTCCAAGACACTAGCGGCAAATTTATGATGCAAGCTAGTGAAGCTCTACAGGCAGTGCAGAAGTGTCGAAATCAGGTCATGGAAAAGCTTATAGATCACCCATTTGCAGACGACGTGGTCGATAGTCAAGCATCGGCTACAGAATCTAAGGAGGTGGTGCGGAGAGTTGAAAAGTTGTATGAGGACTTCAAAGTAAAAACGATGGAGTACATTGTGTCCTGCTGACGTGGCTCGAGCCACACGATTGTGTTGGGGGCCTGTTGGTAGGTGGTTAGGATGGGTTAGTCCCACAGCACTGCGAATGCTACGATACCACAGAAGGCGGAAAGCTAAGCGCAAACAATGTTATGTTTTTGTATTTTTGGGTCAATTGTACTACAGAATACGGGTTTTGGGTCATTTGGACCACGTACTATGTAATGTTGAGTCAACTATACCATAGAATGCGGGTTTTTGGTTGTTTTTGGATAAGTCAGTTAGATATTGGGTCATTTGTCCATAGTGTCAGTTAGGAAGTCAATTAGTAAGTGGACAAGAGTTGTAAGGTGGAATCCTATATATAGATAAGAGTTGTAAGTGTTGAAGACACAATTCAGATACAATAGAATTCACGGAGAAGAACGTGAAGCTTTGATGTTGTATGATTTTCAGGTATGTTTTGATGTCAAGAGTCATTGCGGAAATCTAGCTTTTGCAGAGGCATTGTATCTAGGTTGACAATGATAATATGATGAAGCTATTTTGGTGCAATCCCTGTGTTCAATTTGTTCAGTTATGATAATGTGATATTGCACTATATGAATAATGTCATGCTTCTTTGATGCGACACTTGCTTTACAATTATTGTTGTTGCAATGATGAATGTTTGGGTTGAATATTGCTTTGCTAGTATGTTTAATGATTAAAGATCTATGTCGTTGTGTTGCAATAAGTTTAAGTATCATAAGCCACAACCATCCTCCTTCATTCGGTGGAAACATGGTTCTGTCTGCTCTTCCTGGACGCCTCGGGTGAGACCTCATCTACTCTGCAGGTGTTGCTAGGTGGGATAAACCCTATCCAGGCTGGTGCTCAGGAAGACTGCGGTATGTGTCGACAGTGAGTGGGACCCCTGTCGACTGGCGTCGCGCTAACAATTCCTAACAAAGGGACATTACAATGCACTGGCCTAACATGATCATTGTGTTAGATTGGTACTGAGGTATGAGAAACACATATTTTTTATGGATTAATGAGGGTAATTTATTTTATAGTGAAGTTTGAATCACATATCCCATAGAAACAAAGAATGCTGGCACTAGATGTTGCACTCAGAGTGACCACTGCGAGATGGTGGGGCGCACACAAAAGTAAAGTTGAATACTAGCAACACTGCAAGAGATTGATGTAGATCAGATTTGGATCTGAGCTATATAAAACTATACCAAAGTATAATGGGTTGAGTAATCGTAAAGTCCATATTACCTATTGTGTTAAGGAATAAAGGGTTGTACCTCAACAAGAATGGGTACACAGGTCTATTCACACATTATATACTGTCCCCAAGAACTGGTATGTAGAACTGGAAGTGTGCAAAGCATAATAGAGTTGGAAAAGTTGTTGCAGAACTTTTTGGTCACATTTATCTTTGATGATAATCTAAATGTTGATGCAACATTAAAAGTAATTAAGCAGAAAATATTCCCTATAAATGAGCCAGAATCCTATTGGAAGATACAACCAATAGTCACAGTTACGCTAGAATTTCTATAATGTTATAACATGGCCAAATAAATCGAAGATGATGAAGATCCAAGAAATATATAGATCCCAGAAATAGAGGGGGAATGTGTAGTGGAAGGTCTTGCATTGGAATTCCCAGATTATGCCCAGCCATTGAAGACATGCAAGATCAACATTGGGACAGAAGAAAAATCCAAGTATGCAAGTATAGGAGATTATTGGAATGAAGAAACAATCCAGAAGACTACTAATCTTTTATCGGGGTGTCAAGATTTATTTCCCACCACGCTTTTTGAGATGAAGCGAATTGTTGGAGAATTAGGAGAAATGAAGATTCCATTGAAACCAGATGCAAGGCCAGTCAAATAGAGACCTTATAGACATAATCCAAAATACAAAGAAAAGGTAAAAGAAGAACTTTATCAAATGTTGGAATCTCAAATTATAGAACATGTCGCAGAATCTGAATAGATCATCCCTATGGTTGTACAAGATAATAATTCTATGGGAATAATAATTTGTGTTGACTTCCACAAACTAAATGATGCTTGTCTCCATGATCCTTTTCTGACCCCTTTTACAGATGAGGTACTAGAGAATGGGAGGATAAGAAGTGTATTCATTCACATACGGATTTTCTGGGTATCAACAGATTAAGTTAGCCAAAGAAGATAGACACAAGACTACTTTTGCTATAGAATGAGGTTACTTTCAATACACCATGATACCATTTGATTTAAAGAATACACCGACTGTCTCTTCAAGAATTGTTGCCATAGCTTTCAAGGAATTTATACATAATTTTTGGGAGGTACACTTGGATGATTGGACAATCTTTATCTTGTTGAAGGATTGCATTGAACTTCTGCGCCTAATGTTAGATAAGTGTCGACAGTATCAGATTTCTCTAAATTTGAAGAAGCGTATTTTTTGCATGCCAATTGTAATATTATTGGGACATGTAGTATGTAAGAAAGGACTATTAGTAGACCCTGGAAAGATAGCTATAATAGTAAATTTACTGCCACCTACACCTGTGTGATTGTTGAGAGCAACATTGGGACATACTGGATATTATAGAAAATTCATCAGGGGATATGCGCAGATCACTGCACCTATGGAAAAGATGTTGAAGAAATAAGTCAAGTTCAATTGGAATGAAGAATGCCAGTGAAGCTTGGATATCTTAAAGCATAGGCTAGTAAGTGCACCAATATTAGTTTTTCCATATTGGAAGAAGGAATTTCATGTGCACGTAGATGGATCATCTATTGATTTAGGTGCGGTATTGGCTCAACCAGGGGAAGGATAGTTAGACCATCTACTTGCATTTACAAGTAGGAAACTATCAAATGAAGAGCAAAATTACACTATTATAGAGCACGAAGGGTTGGCTATGGTTTATGCATTGCAAAAGTATAGACACTATCTATTGGGATCACATTTTAGAATGTATATAGATCATTTTGCATTGAAATATTTAGTGAATAAGCTAGTGTTGGGGGGGTGAATCTATAGATTGTTGCTACTATTCCAAGAGTATGACTGTGAAGTAATAATGAAACCATGAAAGATGAATGTCGGTCTAGACCATTTGTTGTGGTTAAATTTAGGAGAAGATGCCGATACATTGGATAATAACTTTCCTAATGTACACCTATTGACAATACATGTGGTAGATGAATATTTCACATAAATTGAGCAGTTTTTGAGCACTGGGATTACTCCATCAGAATATATTGTTGTGCAGAAGAAACAACTAGTGGTAAAAGAAACGAATTATCAACTGACTGCAGGAAACTTGTATAAGTTCGGCGTAGATGGGATCTTGAGAAGATTTGTACTAGAAAATGAAAGGCCAATGATATTGGAAAAATATCATGAAGGATTTTCTGATGGCCACTATGTAGGAAAAGAAACAACGCAAAAGATATTGTGTATAGGACTCTAGTGTCGCATAGTACATAGGGATGCAAAGGATTATTGTCAAGCCTGTGATTTTTGTGAAAGAGTTGGAAAACCATCAAGAAGAGATGAGATTCCATTAGTCCCATAGATTACTTTAAAACCTTTTGAGAAATGGGTAATAAAATTTATTGGACCTATTAACCCCCAACAAAGAGATCAAGAGAAAGATACAACATTACCGTGATGGATTATTTGACTGGATGGGACAAAGCAGAACTAGTTAAGTATTACAACACATATACCAATATGTGGTTCCATTTTGAGAAGGTGGTAACGAGGTTTTGCTGTCTGAGGATCCTAATGAGTAACCAGGGGACTCAATTTTTGAATAAGACAATTGAGTCACTAGCTACGGAATTTAATGACGCAAGGCGCCTTGCTAAAATAAGGTTCTTGCTTAACAATACACACGACACATACCACAATGCTTACACGAACAAGGTGTAAAACAGGATGCCAGAAGTGGCTTATATTACTTCTCTGAAATCGATTACAATGCAGAATAACTGAAAGCAAATAACTAACTACAGTCGGCCTCAGCCATTACAATTCAGAAGTAATGGTGGCATGTTCTCCCTATGTGTCGACCTCACCCTCTCCTGGTTCACTTCGAAACATTGAGCTATGGCTCGATCTCAACTCCCCGTTTCAGCCTGTGTGACTCTTCTGTTTGTCACCACTTTAGACTATGCTCTCTCTCTGATGCTGCTGATCAAAGATCCGGTCCCCTGAACTGATCCCTCTCTCCTATCTTCTACCCTACTACTGTTGTTCCCAAGACTACTGCAATCCCTAAGACACGCATCCTCCTGTCCATCGATTCTTCCAAATCCTGCAGACCTACAACTGTCAGCTCCCAGCCGTGCTACACAGCCTCTGTCCATGACAACATCTGTCATGTCCTTCACCTACCTACAATAACTGTATTAACTTCCTCAGCAACCCCGAGCTGCTACTAGGTACAGTCCTCTTGAATTTCTACACTTCCGACCCTGCTACGGTAGTCGGCCACATATCGACCTTTTTGTTGTCTCACTTTCTTATCTCCTACGGTTCACCAGTCCTCGCCTTCCTCCACGCTTGGCTCCGCCAAACCTGTCAGGTCGTAGTTCGACCACTTGTCGACTACCCGACATCTCACCTTCACCTGTCATCTGTCGAACATAACCTGTCGACTCTCAACCCACCACAACATCCATTGCACGCTACTCCGGTCGGTCACCTACCAATTGCTCCTACTCGACTTGTTGACTTCGACAAGTCAACCTGCATCCCGCACTAGTGGTCATCGGCACTCCCACTGGTCGGCTCCCTTATGTTGATCAACTTTGACTGATCTTCCTAGGCCCTGATGCTCCTGCATCATTTAAGATATACCATCAAAAGAGTACACCATATAATCCTCAAGCATATGGGATAGTAGAAGCATTCAATAAATACGGGAGACTACATTGACAAAGATTTGCAATGTTAATAGAGATTATTGGGATCTTAGGATTCATGCAGTCTTATGGCCTTAAAAAACTATAAGCAAGAATTTGATTTGGAAGACACCCTGCATATTAATATATCGAAAGAGACAGACATTCCTATGGAGTTCGTTGTACCTAGTTTGCGCATTGATTCAATGATAGGACTGATGGATGATAATACAATAGAGAAAAGACTAAAAGACCCAATCTAGCTAGAAGAAGACCGCCTTATTGCAGGTTATCATCAACAGGTGTAGAAAGAGTGTGAGAAAGCATGGAATTAAAGGCACATCAAGCAGAAGTAGTTCCAAAGAGGATATTTAGTGCTATTATATGACCGTAAGTACCAGAAACACCCAGGTAAGTTCAAAATGCATTGGATAGGACCCTATGTTATATATTTTGTCACAAAAGGAGGATCTATTCAATTGTAGAATTCAGATGGAGAAATTAAGGACTTGTCAATGGAAGCCAACTAAAACTATATAGGGACAATCCTCCTTCCACGCACTAAGTATAAGAAATTGAAGAAAAAAAAAGAAAGAAGAGAAAGAAAGAAAAGAAAGAAAGAAAATCAAGAGAGTAAGAAAAAGAATGAATAGAAAAATAAAGATAAGGGAAGAAGAAAAAGGAAAACAAGTCAGAAGAATAAGTTATAAGAGAAATAGATCTGTTGTAGAATAGGTTGCACGCAGAAAAGGGATCGCAATAGTCCAAAAAGAAGTACCCAGGAATCATTAAAGACTAAAAAGTAGTGAAAAGACTGAAACACAGTGGAATTAATGAAAAAATTGTGAAATCGGATCACATGATGATCATAATATTGAATAACACTTCTCACTAAAATTGCTAGTCTAGAATTGTCAAGAACACTGAAAATTAGACTCGGAATTATGCACAATATTAAATTGTATAGCATAAATGTACATGAAACAACCATGTATCATAAAGAGGCTGCAAATATATAGAGTTACATTAGAAATTTGAATAGCTTTGAGGGCATTTGAATTGGTCACAAAAAGAAAGCTTACTAAACTAGCTACAACCCCCAAGGTAGAAATATTTGTCTCCAAATCACTCAAGATGCTCACGAATTGGATAAAAATATTTTGGAGTGTGAAGTAGGATGAATTTAGAAAAATATGATAGCTTTTGGAGTGAAAAAGAGGAAAGGTGTGTTGGCCACAAAAACTAGCAACTGCCAAAAGCACTAGAGCACCTAGCTTTAGTCGTATCCATCCAAAAGCAGGAAAAAGCTATAAAAGCAATGCAAAAGTAGGATAAGCACCCTTTCCACTCTAGATAGACAGAAAAGTAGTTAGGATGACAATGAAAGTGCTCAAGTGGATAAGGATGGAAAGTGGTAGACCTAGGAATGCAAATAGTGGCCAATAACATAGTAAAACCACCTAGGAAAGTAATAAAAATGCATAAATATTATATCCTAAGTATGCCAGTATGGGTTTTAATGCTCTAACAAAATCCCTTAAGCATTAATGTATGTGCAAAAATATCAGAAAACTTAGGGCCCAACGACAAAGGCTTGGTCACCCTTTACATATCATTGTCCAAAAAATGAGGAAACGGGGAAAACCTCATGGGACAAAACCCTCCCTCAAAATGGACAAGAAGAAAAATTGAAACTTGATATTCAAGCAACCTTCACCTCATGTTAAGAGACTCCAAGTAGCAACTTAAGACGGATGAAATTCTTCTCTATGAAGGATTTAGGGAAAATGTTAGCAGTTTGGTGCTTTAAATCTACCAAACAATCTTCATGATATGCCTGATAAATACCTCAAGATTTTACCTAAATATGATGGAGAAAAGGATATTACAGTTGAAGATCATATTTCTAATTTTCAAGATTTCACAGATGACCTTCTCATTAAAGAAGATGATGCATACATGAGACTGTTTGTACAATCCTTAGGAGGAGAAGTTAGAAAATGGTTTAGATCCCTACCTGCAAATTCTATAAATTCTTGGCCTGCCTTAGAGCAAGCATTCATGAGACAATGGGGTAAAAAAAGAGATCATCTATATTATCTTCCTAAATTTGCACCTTTAAAGGAAAAGAATGGAAAAAATGTGAGGGAATCTAATAAAAGGTTTAACAAGGTTTACAACAAGATCCCTCAAGACATTAAACCTTCCCAAGTTGTAGCTAAAGTGACATATGTAGGGGCACATAATTCTGATTTTGCTATGATCTTAAGGGAAATAAGATCCACTACTCTACTAAATATGCAAGATGATGCTTTAGATGTGGAAGGAAACATTGTGAAAATCCTCATAGCAGATCTAAGAGATGATGTATACCTCACAAGAGAATGATTATGATTAAGCAAGAAACTAGAAGAAGAGTGGTCAATACAGTATAATGAGCAAAAAAATAATATGGTACAGTAGAACTCGGATAGAAGCAATAATACTTCACACACACTAATTAATTAATCACAATATGGACAAATAAATAGTACAATGCATGAGGAATAAGAATGCCTAAGGTGGCAATTCGAATTAGACTTCATGGAGTGATCAAAGGATCACTGGAGTGTCATCGGAGCACAACTGGAAGTCTTCATCATCATCAATGGAGTCATTAATGCTCAAATAACTGTCAACCATCAGTCAAACTGAGTCTGGTAGGTGTAACTGAGTGTAACTAAGTGTAACTAAGTGTAACTGAGTGTAACTGAGTGTAACTGAGTGTAACTGAGTGTAACTGAATATAAACTGAAGACAACTGGACTGGTAGGTGAAGAAGGGTGAGTTGCTTCCTAAAATCAAGGAAGAAGGGTGCATTAAGCAACTGGAGAGGGCTAAAACTGATCAGTGAGAAGCTCTCGAGGGTTGGCTAACTGAGGGCTAGGTGCTGGACTGATGACTGGAATGCATGCAAATGCATGCAAACCCTAAAAAGTGCATGCATGACTGAAAATGTAAATGATCAAAATACTGGTGGGACTAGGATGGAGCATAGGAATATCCTACCCCCCCCCCCCTTAATCCATCCTGGACCCTGGTAACTAAGACCAAAGGTCACCCAATACAATGAATAATAATAGTCAATAAACCAAGGAAGTGGGAAAATTTCATGGGAAACATACCCCCTCCTCAAAAAACAGACTATAAGGCACACACACAAAATAAATGCTCCAAACTCAAGCAGGTGTGATGCTTGGTCATATGTCTGGAGGTATCTTCTTCTTGGGAAGAAGTGGATCATGCTCAAAAAACATGTGCTTATACTTGCTCTTCAGATCGAATGTGATGAGAACAAATCCAAAAGTATGAGGATGATCCTTGAACCTGTGATTCGAATTAGCTGAGGTAGGATCAAAATCATGAATATGCAGATAGTCTTTTTTCTTCTCCTTCGAAACCATCATGGGTGAGATTATGCCAAAAAGAACCATCAAATAATAATTGCAAGAAATCCAAATCAGATTTAAGACTTGAAGAATAGTTTCTTGAGATCTCCTTTGAACCAGCAGGGGTGATATTATGCCAAAAAGAACCATCAAATAATAATTGCTTGAAATCCAAATCAGATTTAAGACTTGAAGAATAGTTTCTTGAGATCTCCTTTGAACCAGCAGGGGTGAGATCAAAACTATCATATGCATGAGAAATTATCCCAAGTGAATGGAAATGGTTTCTTGAGATCTCCTTTGAACCATAAGAGGTGAGATCAAAACCAATGGATGCATGAGAAATTATCTCAAGCAAGTGGCAATGGCCATATTCTTCAATAACCTTCTGAAAGCATTTGCTAATGATCATATAGTAGTAAATAAGAGATGATTGCTTGAGAGGAGCGAATGCATTACCTCCAATAGTTGATTTTACCTCTGAAATAATCATGTGATCATGATGCAAACCAACAGACTCTGGTGCAAGAGAGGATTTAGGACCTTCTACAATATCTAGAGTGTGAGCTAGCACAGAAAGAGAAGAAAGTTGGAGCATGAGTGTAGAATCTGCAAGTTCTTTGTGAACAACTTCAATATGAGATGATACTGGTTCATGATCTGAGAGACCATCAAGGGGAGCGAATGCATCACTTTGCTTGCTTTCGAATGGGTTTGGACCAATCCCTTCATTCTTTCTGCCAAAATTTTCATCCAAGTGAGCCCATAGCTCTTTTGGAGTTTCAATATCAACGAATTGGTGTGCCATGTAAAAATGCATAGCAAGCAACATGGCTCCACAAGCTCTGTCACCATTATTTAACGAATCAATCTCTTCTTCAGAGGATTCGAACTCTCTTTCAAAACAATAATCAAAGAGACCATTTCTCTTCAAATGTGCTATTATATTTGGTTTCCATTCATCATAGTTGAGTGGAGAGAGAATATCATAGTTGAATGGAGAAAGAGGAGGGATTTCTTCTAAATACATTGAAGCTGTAGAAGACCTGCAAAAACAATAGAGAATTCTGCAACTGCTACTGCTGCAAAAGATGCAGAAACTGTTGCAACTGCTGCAATCAAAATCTTGGTAATAACCTACAAAAAAATCTCAAGAATGGAGATAAACAATACTCTCAACATGCTCTGATACCATGTGAAAATCCTCACAGTAGATCTAAGAGATAACGTATACCTCACAAGAGAATGATTATGATTAAGCAAGAAATTAGAAGAAGAGTGGTCAATATAGTATAATGAGCAACAGAATAATATGGTACAGTAGAACTCGGATAGAAGCAATAATACTTCACACACACTAATTAATTAATCACAATATGGAAAAATAAATAGTACAATGCATGAGGAATTCGAATGCCTAAGGTGGCAATTTGAATTAGCCTTCGTGGAGTGATCAAAGGATCACTGGAGTGTCATCGGAGCACAACTCTAAGTCTTCATCATCATCAGTGGAGTCATTAATGCTCAAGTAACTGTCAACCATCAGTCAAACTGAGTATGGTAGGTGTAACTGAGTGTAACTGAGTGTAACTGAGTGTAAACTGAAGACAACTGGACTGGTAGGTGAAGAAGGGCGAGTTGCTTCCTAAAATCAAGGAAGAAGAGCGCATTAAGCAACTAGAGAGGGCTAAAACTGATCAGTGAGAAGCTCTCGGGGGTTGGCTAACTAAGGGCTAGGTGCTGGACTGATGACTAGAATGCATGCAAATGCATGCAAACCCTAAAAAGTGCATGCATGACTGAAAATGTAAATGATCAAAATACTGGTGGGACTATGATGGAGTATAGGAATATCCTAACAAACATGACATCCTCAGGTAAAATGAAACATAGACAAGATGTAGATAAAAAGAAACCCAGAGAGGAGGCAGGTACATCAAATAAGAATAAGGAGAATCGAGATGAAAAAATTGAAGAGATGTCAAAAAATTTGAAAGGTCTATCAAACAAACTCAATAGGCTAGAGGTTGAAGGACAAAATTAGCACAGAAATCCTCAAGGGATGGGACTGAGAAATAACAATCGGTACAGGAGGCCTTTTAATCCTCAAATTCTGAATAGAGATAGGAGAAATGAATATCCTCCCATACAACCACCAGTAAGGACTAATGATGTTGAACATGTAGTAGAAATAACCCTTGATGACAAATATTTTGAACCTCCTAAAGACATCCTCTGGGTGAATGATGATGATGATATGATTCACCTCACTCAGGAAGAGTATGAAAGATCACTGCAAGATGATGTTTACCAAAATCAACCTGAGGAAAAGAGAAGATATAATATAAGATCTAAGAATCCACCAGAAAATCATCCCAAGGTAGATGATCCTAAGGTTAAAATTCCAAAATAAATGAAACATGTTGTTAATCCTTCCTCTATGCATAATCCTCTCGCTGACAAGGTTAAGCCTTGCACTTCATCATGTCCTGAAATCCAAATTGCTCCTTTTCCTACCCATAAAAAAGTTGTTGTGTTTCCCACCGAAGCAAAGGAGATAGATAAGCCCTCTCAGCCTTTTGATTTCCAGTATAAGCTTTCTAAAATTAAAATGTCAATTCCACTATCTGAATTGGCCCAACACCCCATTTATGCCAAGCAAATTGAAAAAGTCCTCAGTTTAAATAATGAAAATCCTATGTCGAATAGTTTGAACATTGTAGATGAAACTCCTACTATTGAAGTTGGACCAACTTTTGAAGAAGAGAACAATGAATATACACCTCCTTTCTATGTAAATTTGGGCCTACATGGAAAGCTACTGCATAATTGTAAGCTAGATTCAAGTGCCTCTCACAATCTGATGCCTAAAGTAATCATGGAGGAATTGGTATTGGAAATTACCAATCCTTATCGTGATATTTACAACTTTGATTCGAAACCTGTAAAATGTGTGGGAATGATAAAAAAAATATTTGGTGGTGACCTTGAATCAATTACCTTCCAAAAATATTATGATTGATGTGGTGGTATCTGAGGTGCCACTAAGGTATGGCATGTTAATGTCTAGGACTTGTGCAAAAAATATGGGAGGGACAATGCAGGTGGATATGAAATATGTTATTGTTCCACTATTTGCAGGAGAAATAAGAAGACTCTACAGGGAAACCAGATATGCATACATACTCAGTGAAGGAAACAACCCCATAAAATACCCTATATATACTATCGAAGAAGATATGGGTTGTTGCATGTTAAGTGCAAGTGATGGATACAAAGAAGAACCTCTGAAATTAATGGCAGTAGAAAATGATGTTCCACACAATCCTGTTTGGGATATGTATTTTGATGCATCCTCTACCAAAGAAGACATTGGAGCTGGGATAATTCTTATTTATCCAACTAAAGAAGACATTCCATTACCCTTCAAATTAAATTTTAAAACTACAAACAACGTGGATGAATATGAAGCATTGGTTTTATTTCTTGAAATAGCAAGAAAGATGGGAATAAAATTTATTTCTGTTTTTGGAGACTCGGAATTAATAGTTCAGCAGATAAAAGGAAAATATCAGGCTAATCACCCAAAGATGATAACCTATAGAAATAAGGTATGGGATTTGATTGATTATTTATTTGAAGCATTTAACATCACAACTATTCCTGGGGAAATAAATCAGAGAGCTAATTCATTGGCCTTGACAGCAAGTTCTTTTAAGCCTCCAATAGTGTCACGTCCTCAATCGCCTTGGTTCCATTCAGATGCGATGGGATACCACCTGATGCATTTTTTTTCAACAATTCTCTTTTTTTTACACGCAACCGCAATGGCCTATGATCCGCAATCTGAAATCTACCTTGCCGCAATCCACAATCAGAATTCAGACGTTGGATTGCTAAATTTTCCTTTTCGAAGAAATCGTGCTCCCGACTTCCGCAATCTGCAATGCGGAAGTCATAACTCCAAAATCCCCTTCCTAGGAAATCTACTCATCTATCTTCCGCAATCCGCAATCTGCGCTATGGAATTCGGAAGTCAGAACTTCCAATTTTTGATCCCGAGAAACATATTCGTCTGACTTCCGCAATCCACAATCTCCATGCGGGACTCTGACATCGGAACATCCATTTGTTGTCTGAGAAATTTTACTCTTCTAATTTCTGTAATCTGCAACCCGCGTTGCGGAATTCAGAAATCGGAAACCTCATTTTGTAACCCCGAGAAAAAACACCTTCCAACCTTTGCAATTCGCAATCCTCTTTGCGGATGCGGAAAGTCAGAAATCCAACGCGCCAACCCTGTGGAAATTGCCCTTTCGACTTCCACAATCCGCAATCCTCCTTGCAAATTTGGAAAGTCATAAGTATAACCATGCAACTCCAAAGGTCGGTCCCCTTCCTCTGCAATCCGCAATCCACATTGTGGATGCAGAAGGTCAGGACCACATACCCCTGCACCTGCAAACTTCCCAGGGTGATAACTTCTTCATCCTTAGACCAAATTGGACAAGTCCGGTACCGTTGAAAATATCTTGGAGATAGCTATACACTGGTGTGATCCCCTACCACATCTAAGTACTCTGACTTGGACGTATTTCCAACTGAAGTCTTTCCTAAACCCCCTCAATTCCCCTTTTCCCTTCTGCAAGGAATTCTACCTGCCTTCTGCCATGACTTCCCTTTTCACTTGACCCACAGAGGGGTCATGGAACACAAAAGGGCTATCTGATTCCTTTCCCAAGTCCAGGTGATTCCAAGCAATCCATCTAACAGTGTATGCAATGCATAACAAAACACCCATAATGAAACTAAAATTAATCAATGCATCTACAACCTGCAAGGTTAGCAGCATATTAAGCTCAAACAAATGGTGAAACAATTGCTCATGCATCATGCCTCATACTCATGCCTATACATAGTTTCCTTATTGATCAATTTAATGCAATCATTCATTCAAATAACTTGAGCACAACAAGTAGACATAATGTTAACAATCAAATTAACACCTTTAACCAAGTGAAGGAATAAGCATATTTTTACTATGCGCCCGCAACATGAAGACAGAAGACAAGTATAGAAGAGAACAATCCTCTCTGATCTAATCACTAGTTCCATAACTGGAAGGATTGAGTGAAGAAAGAGAAATCCTAAAGAGACAAGGTTCAGTGATTGAACTGCTCAATTGAAGGCTCAAATCTAGTCTCCATCAATCAACAGTGAGAAGAAATGCACAATATTGCATTAATTGTGCTTGAAAATCCTAATTTTGTGACAAAATCCTAAAAATACTATGGAAAGTGGGTTTTTGAGCAAAAATAATCAAAAAAAAAAGAAAAGGGACAATCCCACATTGAAAAGAGAAACTTGAGAGCCCATTTTCCAATGCTATAAAACAAAGGCAATTGGGGCATGATGGAGGAGGATAAAGGAAGAGCAAAGGCATGCTAGAGATATTTGGAGGATTGGAAATCTCATATTCATCAAAAGAAAGGATGGAGAAGGATAGCTCAAAGCAAGGGAGGATGGATGCATCTCAAGCAAGATTGTATGTAAGTATCTTTTCTTCATTGCTATTAATGAAATGATTCAATTTTCCTTCCATTTAAGAGTTTGAGTTTTTCTTATCAAGTTTAGTTTGAATTCTAAAATGGCTAAGATGTTAAGGAATTTTAGTTAATTGTTTCATATCTGACATTGGAACTCACCATTTCATAGCAATATAGCATGTTTAAAGTAGACACATCCCTACCTTAAAAGCTATTATCAGATTGGTGACCATACTAGTTGAATTTTCTTGAAACTTTCTTCATATTTTGATGTTCTAACTTTTCAGATCTACTCCAATTTTTCCTTAAGATCCCTTCAAGAACCTATGTTGTAGGTTTAGAGGCTCCAATCCAGCCTAGATCCACTCCTAAACTCCAAAAATCCTTCAAAGTGTTAGGATATTCATATACTCCATCCTAGTCCTACTAGCATTTTCATCCTTTGCATTTTCAGTCTTGCACGCAGCATGCATTATGCATGCATTGCATGCATCCGCATGTTGCCCAGTCATCAGGTTGACACCTCCAGCACCCAGTCCTTAGTCTCCCAGCACTCGTGAGCTACTTTCCACTCATATTAAGTGATCCTAGCCTATCATGTGCCTAGTTCTCACCTTCCACTAAAGAAGGGCGCCTTTCTCACATACCAGTCCAGAGTTACTTCAGTTAGCCACCAATCTTTCCTTGATTTGAGGCCAAACTGACTCCTCACTACTTTTATCACTCTGATTGACCTCCGATGACACATGAATACCTATTCTGACTTCAGTTAGCTCCTCATGCGCCCTCCACTGAGCCTCCTTCATTTAGTTAGTTCCAGTTACACCTACCACACTCAGTTTGACTCATTTTGATTAATGGTTGACAGTTAATTGAGCATTGATGACTCCATTGATGATGATGAAGACTTCCAGTTGTGCTTCGATGACACCAGTTGTGCTCCAATGTGTTGAATATTGTAACTTCTAAGAATATTATATTTGTATATTATTTATTCTGGAGATGTTCCATACCTCCGATGTGATTATACTATGAATCCGGAGATGTTTATTCCTCCGAATTGGTTGTGGTAACTAGGGTTATTAGACCCACCATGTGGGGGTCGGCCCAGTCAGTTATAATAGGGTATTTAACCTAATGGTTAAATACGAGCCTACATGTACTTGTGTAAAATACATGTCAGTGTAGTGTATAAATAGAGGAGGTATGTTCCTCATTTGATACACTCACTCACTTGAGAGAGGCGCACTTGTCTGGTAGATCTGCTAAGGAGACAAAGAAGGAAGGAGCACATCTTGTATTTTGGTTGATCATCTTATTGAGGAAAGCTTTGCTGGATTTTCTACCCCATGAGGGTTTCCCAGGGTATATTCTGTGTCTATCTTGTGATTATGTTTCTTTCAGTGATCTTGCTAGTCTATTTGGTTTAAACTTAACATGGTATCAGAGCTAGACTGAATAGGACATCTTTCACAAGGTAAGAATACCTCTCTCTCTCTCTCCGATGAAGTTAGGGTTTCAGCCCAAAGTTATTATTATTGATTTTTGGTTGCATGGCTGGATAGCCCTTTTCAATACCTTTCTTTTAAGCCCTAGATCGAACTTTTTGGTTGGGTAGAACTCCGGGAAATCCAAACCCTAGTTCTACCAAAAGTGCGATACGTCAGAATTTGGTTTCAGAAAAAAGTTGGAATTTTTGAATTCTGATTACATGGCTGGATAGCCCTTCTCAAGAGCATTCTTTTGAGCTATAGATCGAACTTTTTGGTTGAGTAGAACTCCGGGAAAGTCAAACTCTAATTCTACCAAAAGTGCGATAAAATTCTGTTCCAGATTCCAGAAAAGTGAAAAGTAACTTTCTAGGTAAGTCTACTCTGTCTCTTGGACTCCCCCAAGAGAAGATGGCTCCAAACACTAAGCTTGAAGACAAGCTAGAAGGTATAGAAAATTTCCGGGCATGGAAATACAGAATTGGTCTCATTCTTGAGGAGAATGATCTTGCTCATTATATCAAGGAGGAAGTTGCAGAACCAGAAGGAGATGAAGCCAAAGAAAAACACAGGAAGGATTTGATTAGGGCAAAGAGAATCATAGCTGATTCTATTAAAGACCACTTGATTCCCCAAGTGGCTTCCAAGAAGACTCCAAAGGAAATGTATGATGCCCTAGGAAGAATGTATGAAGGAAAGAACATCAATAGGAAGATGAATCTAAGGACTCAGTTGAAGAGTACCAAGATGCACAAAGGAGAATCCATTCAAGACTACTTCTCAAGAGTCTCTCTAATCAAGGAGCAACTAGATGCCATTGGTGATACTCTTGATGAAGATGAACTTGTGATGACAGCTCTAAATGGTCTCACTAGATCATGGGAATCTTTCATACAAACCATGTGTGCCATAAAAGAAAGCATGAAGTTTGATATAGAATGGGAGGATTGTGTTCAAGAAGAAGCTAGGGTTGCCAATAGAGAAGCATTGCTCAAGGAAGATGACCAAGCCTTGGCCACCCATACCAAGAGAATAAAGAATCGATCCTACTTTAAGAAGGATAGTCAAAAGGAGTCCCATCCTCCACAAAGATTTCAAAAGAAAAGGGGATCCTTCCAAGGAAGAGATTACTCCTCATTCCAATGTTTCATTTGTCACAAATTAGGACACATTGCCAAAGACTGTCCTAACAAAAAGAAAAAGGGTACTTACCACAGAAGACATCATGCACATCTTGCAGAAGATGAGAGTGAAGAAGAAGTTGAAGAGGAAGAAAGGCCTCTCAAGAAAAGATCTAGAAGAGAAGAAGAAGATGAAGAAAGGACCTTTTCCAAAAGAAGACCTGGAAGAAATGAAGAGGAAGATGCAGAAGAGTATGTTCTTTTCTCCGCACTCTCTAGATCTATAACACCTGGAGAAGGTACATGGGTCATTGATAGTGGTGCCTCAAAGCACATGACAGGACAAAAGAAGACTCTATCAAATCTTGAAGAAAAGACCTCTCCACTAAAGGTATCTCTTGGAGATAACTATCAATATCCCATTAAGGGAATTGGTGAAGCAAACTACAAACTTGATTCTGGAACACCCATGAAGATGAAGGAATTTTTGTATGTTCCAGGATTGAAGAAGAATTTTCTTTCAATCTCAGCATTGGACAAGAAAGGTTATATAGTTGCATTCATTGATGGACAAGTGTTAATGTGGTCCAAAGGCAAATCTATTAAGGATGCAATTGTCATTGGTGAAGAGGAAGGAGGTTTGTATAAACTCAAGGGTCATCGAGAAGCTGCCCTTGTTCATGAAACCTCTAGTCCCAGTGAGCTATGGCATAGAAGACTAGCTCACATTAACTACAAAGCCTTACCCTATGTAAGCAAGGTGGTCATAGGACTACCAGATTTGAAGGTTGATCATAATGGCTCATGTAAAGGATATAAGAAAGGGAAGAATGTCAAGGATTCCAAAGAGTGAAACAAAGACTAAGAGTATCTTGGAGCTAATACACTCACATGTATGTGGTCCAATGCCCACCACCTCTCTAAGTGGATTTGAATACTATCTTTCATTCATTGATGATCATTCAAGGAAAACTTGGATATACTTTCTAAAAGGTAAGAATGAAGTTTTTGGAAAGTTCAAAGAGTTCAAGGCTCTAATAGAAAATCTCTCAGAAAAGAAAATCAAGATTCTCAGAACAGACAATGGTGGAGAATATACTTCAAAAGAGTTTGAAGAATTTTGTAAAGAAGTCGGAATCAAGAGAGAACTAACCACTCCCTACAATCCCCAACAAAATGGGGTTGCAGAAAGGAAAAATAGAACCATCATGGTAGCTGTGAAGACTATGATACATGACCAGGATCTTCCCATGTATCTATGGGATGAAGCAGCCAAGACAGCAGTATATGTTCAAAACAGATTATCTCATAGTGCTCTTGATTTCAAAACTCCAGAAGAAGTGTTTACAGGAAAGAAGCCCGAGGTAAGCCATCTTAAAATATTTGGGTGTCCTGTGTACATCCACATTTTAAAAGAAAAGAGAACCAAGTTGGATCCTTCTGGTAAGAAAGGAATATTTGTTGGTTATTGTGAATCATCCAAAGCCTTCAGGATTTACATACCAGGCTTTCATCATATAGAAATCAGTAGAGATGTAACTTTTGATGAAGAAGCAGCTCTCAAGAAATCAAGAAAATGCCAACTTGAAGAAATCTATGAAGAAGATCCTTCTTCTAGAAACTCAGAGGCTGTTCACATCCCTGAAGATAATCCACCAGAGGATCATGACATGTTGGAACCACAAGAACCTCCTATCTCAGATTTATCAAAGAAAAGAAGGCCAGCATGGGCTAGAGATATTATCCAAGGGGCTGAAAAATATGGTGCTCCTGAACGCTCCATTAGAGAAAGAAAGAAACCAAAGCTAGTGTCCAACTATATGGCCTTGATGTGTGATCTTGTGGATCAACTACCTACTAGCTATGAAGAGGCAGCTCAAAAGAAAGAATGGGTAGAAGCAATGACAGAAGAATATCAGTCGATAATGAAAAATGATGTTTGGGATATAGTTCCCAAACCAAGAGATAAAAGTGTGGTTTCCTCAAAATGGATTTTCAAGATAAAACATGCTGCAGATGGTAGCATTGAAAAATACAAGGCAAGGTTTGTAGCCAGAGGATTCTCTCAAAAGGAGGGAATTGACTATGAAGAAACATTCGCACCTGTTGCTAGGTATACTTCAATTAGAACTATCATGGCACTTGCATCCATGATGAAATGGAAATTGCATCAAATGGATGTTAAGACAGCTTTTCTGAATGGTGTAATTGAAGAAGAAGTATACATAGAACAACCTCAAGGTTTTGAGGTCAAAGACGGAAGGACCCATGTATGCAAACTGAAAAAGGCATTATATGGATTGAAGCAAGCTCCCAGGGCTTGGTACGGAAGGATTGACAGTTTCTTAACAAGCATGGGCTTTACCAAAAGTAAAGCTGACCCCAATCTTTATCTTAAAGTGATGGATGATGAACCTGTTATATTGCTATTATATGTAGATGATCTATTTCTAACCGGAAATGAGAAACAAATTATTGAAAGCAAGAAGAAGCTTTCTTCAGAATTCGAAATGAAAGATCTCGGATTAATGCACTACTTCTTAGGCCTAGAAGTGTGGCAAGAGCCAAAAGGAATCTTTCTAAATCAAGGTAAGTATACTGTGGAGATTCTCAAAAGATTTGATATTTTGGAGTGTAAAGCCATGGCCACTCCCATGGACTCCAACCTGAAACTATTAGTTAATGATTCATCAGAACTAGTGGACATAACCCTATATAGACAAATCATTGGATCATTGATGTATTTGACAAATACTAGGCCGGATATATGCTTTGCTGTAAATACCCTAAGTCAGTATCTAGTAGAACCTAGAAAGGTTCACCTTATAGCTGCAAAGAATATAATGAGGTACCTAAAAGGTACAGTGGACTTTGGCCTATACTATCTTGGAGGTAATGAACTCAAATTACATGGTTACTCAGATTCTGATTGGGCAGGTAGTGTCTCAGACAGAAAAAGTACTTCAGGTGGATGTTATGGTCTTGGATCTGCCATGATCTCCTGGTTCAGCAAGAAACAATCTAGTGTGGCCCTCAGTACTGCTGAAGCAGAATATATAGCCGCTTGCTCTGCCAGCTGTGAAGCAGTGTGGCTTCGGAAACTTTTATCTGGAATTTTTGACTTAGAAATGGATCCCACTGTGATTATGTGTGATAATCAAAGCTGCATTAAGATGACTGAAAATCCTGTGTTCCATGATAAGTCAAAACACATTGAGATCCGTTACTTCTATATACGAGACATGGTGCAGATAGGAGCTATCAAGCTCGAGTATATAAGCACTGAGGATCAGATTGCTGATATCCTGACTAAACCTTTGTCTCGAGTAAAGTTTGAATACTTCCGAGACAAGCATGGTATAGTCCAGAAGGACCCTCCTCGAAAGGGGGAGTAGTATAGTATTTGATAACAATTATGTCCCTTAAATTTTGTTTTGTTGCACTTAGCTACTTAGAATTATTTAGATTTAGAACTCTTATATATCTTTTATTTTAGATGTATACATGTTTTTGATGTGATGTATACATGTTTTGATGTTAGATGTATTAGTGAGAATACATGCTAGATGTATACATGTTTTTGATGTGATGTATACATGTTTTGATGTTAGATGTATTAGTGAGAATACATGCTAGATGTATACATGTTTTTGATGTGATGTATACATGTTTTGATGTTAGATGTATTAGTGAGAATACATGCTAGATGTATACATGTTTTTGATGTGATGTATACATGTTTTGACGTTAGATGTATTAGTGAGAATACATGCTAGATGTATACATGTTTTGATGTTAGATGTATTAGTGAGAATACATGCTAGATGTATACATGTTTTTGATGTCATGTATACATGTTTTGATTAGTGATGTATACATGTTTTGATGTGATACATGCTCTTGGATATTTGTACCTGTATAGATGAGAATACAGATGAGGATTGGATCATCCTTGAACTTAAGTTCTAAAGTGAGCCGTAGATGTGAGGTCTCCGAGAATGAAGTCCTTAGTGGACAGTTGAGGGGATTGGATCATCCCTGGACTTTCAGTCCTAAAGAGAGCCGTAGACGTGAGGTCTCCGAGAATGAAGTCCTTAGTGGACAGTTGAGGGGATTGGATCATCCCTGGACTTTCAGTCCTAAAGAGAGCCGTAGACGTGAGGTCTCCGAGAATGAAGTCCTTAGTGGACAGTTGAGGGGATTGGATCATCCCTGGACTTTCAGTCCTAAAGAGAGCCGTAGACGTGAGGTCTCCGAGAATGAAGTCCTTGGTGGACTTGAGGGGATTGGATCATCCCTAGACTTTCAGTCCTAAAGAGAGCCGTAGACGTAAGGTCTCCGAGAATGAAGTCCTTGGTGGACTTGAGGGGATTGGATCATCCCTGGACTTTCATTCCTAAAGAGAGCCGTAGACGTGAGGTCTCCGAGAATGAAGTCCTTGGTGGACTTGAGGGGATTGGATCATCCCTGGACTTTCAGTTCTAAAGTGAGCCGTAGATAGGTGTCTCCGAGAATAGAGGATAGGACTGCATCGTCCCTGGACCTTGGTTCAAAATGCACGTGATTGGATTAATCATCCTTAGACAGTAAATCCAGGAAGGATAGTCTTAAATGTGATTGTGATTGGACTAATCATCCTTAGACAGTAAATCCAGGAAGGATAGTCTTAAATGTGATTGTGATTGGATTAATCATCCTTAGACAGTAAATCCAGGAAGGATAGTCTTAAATGTGATTGTGATCGTATTAATCATCCTTAGACAGTAAATCCAGGAAGGATAGTCTTAAATGTGATAGTCTTAAATGTGATTGTGATCGTATTAATCATCCTTAGACAGTAAATCCAGGAAGGATAGTCTTAAATGTGATTGTGGTTGGACTAATCATCCTTAGACAGTAAATCCAGGAAGGATAGTCTTAAATGTGATTGTGGTTGGACTAATCATCCTTAGACAGTAAATCCAGGAAGGATAGTCTTAAATGTGATTGTGGTTGGACTAATCATCCTTAGACAGTAAATCCAGGAAGGATAGTCTTAAATGTGATTGTGGTTGGACTAATCATCCTTAGACAGTAAATCCAGGAAGGATAGTCTTAAATGTGATTGTGGTTGGACTAATCATCCTTAGACAGTAAATCCAGGAAGGATAGTCTTAAATATGATTGTGGTTGGACTAATCATCCTTAGACAGTAAATCCAGTAATTCCGAAAGGAAGGATAGTCTTAAATATGATTGTGATGAAATTGATCCAGTAAATCTGAAAGGAAGGATCATGTGTATTGATGACGATGTTGATGATCGTGTGATGACGATGTTGCTGATCGTGTGATGACGATGTTGTTGATCGTGTGATGACGATGCTGTTGATCGTGTGATGATGATGCTGCTGATTGTGTGATGACGATGCTGCTGATCGTGTGATGACGATGCTGCTGATCGTGTGATGATGATGCTGCTGATCGTGTGATGACGATGTTGCTGATCGTGTGATGACGATGCTGATGATCGTGTGATGACGATGCCGATGATCGTGATGTCGAGGTTGATGTTGACATTGATATACCAGTAACTGTTTGAGTTACTGATGAAGACAAATTGAAGAAAGCTTCCGATGATATATAGATGTATCATGTATGATGTATGACTCGTTGCTCCTGCAGATGTTGTTATAATATCCTTCTCGTTAAGGGGGAGTGTTGAATATTGTAACTTCTAAGAATATTATATTTGTATATTATTTATTCCGGAGATGTTCCATACCTCCGATGTGATTATACTATGAATCCGGAGATGTTTATTCCTCCGAATTGGTTGTGGTAACTAGGGTTATTAGACCCACCATGTGGGGGTCGGCCCAGTCAGTTATAATAGGGTATTTAACCTAATGGTTAAATACGAGCCTACATGTACTTGTGTAAAATACATGTCAGTGTAGTGTATAAATAGAGGAGGTATGTTCCTCATTTGATACACTCACTCACTTGAGAGAGGCGCACTTGTCTGGTAGATCTGCTAAGGAGACAAAGAAGGAAGGAGCACATCTTGTATTTTGGTTGATCATCTTATTGAGGAAAGCTTTGCTGGATTTTCTACCCCATGAGGGTTTCCCAGGGTATATTCTGTGTCTATCTTGTGATTATGTTTCTTTCAGTGATCTTGCTAGTCTATTTGGTTTAAACTTAACACAATGACACTCCAGTCATCTTTTGATCACTCCACGAAGGCTAATTCGAATTTCCACCTTAGGCATTCGAATCCTCATGCATTGTACTACTTATTTGTCCATATTGTGATTAATTAATTAGTGTTTGTGAAGTATTTTTTCTTTTATCCGAGTTCTACTGTATTATTATTCTGTTTCTCATCTTACCGCATTGACCACTCTTAATCTTATTCCTAAATTCTTTCTTGTGAGGGATACATCAACTCTTAGATCTGCTATGAGGATTTTCACACAAAGTATAACTCAGATCTCAGCCTTTCTTGATTTGGAAGGCTGGCACACTGTCCCTGTGTACATAGAGAGCCGGCTCACCCTGTACACTAGCAACTTGTGCCACTGGCTCAACTTTCTTGTGTACAACCTGCGCCAGCCACCTGTTAGCACTCTGCTCTATTATGGATGGTGTGTTGACCAGTTTTTTGAGTTTTTGGACCCCATTTCTTCATCTTTGTCTCGTTTTTTGTGATTTTTTCTTTATGGATGGGCTTAGGAACCCCTTATATTAGAGTTTAAACCTCATTCGGATCCTCCTTTGCTCAATATTTCGAATATTTTTAAATAATTTTAAAACTTTCTTAATTCAAATTTGCAAAAATTGCTAGAACTAGCTTTGAGATTTCACTATTTTAGGGCCACATTTAGGCTTCATTTTTGTACTTGCAGAACTGAACATTGATTTAATACATGTTAGGATCATTTTATTACTCATTTGGAAAATTTTGAAAGAATTTGGGTTAAGATCTTTAGACTTGGACTTTCCCTCCAAAAACCACTAGAAATAACCCAAATTGTCATTTCTTTCCATTTTTTCTTTAAATTTGTGGTAGATATATTTTCTTAAGGTAACCTTTTTCTTTTAGATCCCTGATTAGATAGGATTAGGACTAAGTTTTAAAAAGAATTGATTCATTTCATGGTTTGCAAATAGTGAAAATTGAAAAAAACATCAATATTTGTTTAAAGAACCTTAAGGCCCTTCAAATTTTGACTCTCACACACTTGTTTGTATGAAACTTGGAACCAAATATCAATTATACCATTTTAAAATATCACTCTAACACATTTGCATTGTAAAACAAAAAAAATTGAACATCACACTTTGAGTTATTTTGAAAAAGCAATATCCTTCCAAAAGCAAAAACAAGCTTTAATTAGTTAAATTTTGTTTTGGATCTCGAATATTTTCATTATTCTCATGCACAATTAGAGAAAGTTGTAGCTTTAGATCTCAATTTTCTTGTGATAAGTTGTGTCCGAGCCACCGTATCCTCTTCACTTGGGCCTTCGGGCGATCTTGTGAATGAGAAAGTGGATCTCAAGTGTAATAATCTAGGATTTTATTTTTCAAGCATCTTATTTCGAGCCACCATATCCTCTTCACTTGGGCCTTCGAGCGATCTTGTGAATGAGAAAGTGGATCTCAAGTGTAATAGAGTAGATTTCAATTTTTGCATACAGTTCTCGAGCCACCGTATCCTCTTCACTTGGGCCTTCGTGCGATCTTGTGAATGAGAAAGTGGATCTCAAGTGCAATAGTCTAGAATTTAATTCATAAGCATTTCAAAGGGCTCTATGTATCCTCTTTGCTTGCACTTTCGGGTGGCCCTGCAAATGAGAAACAGAGATCCCTCGTGTAATAGAATTAGATTCATTTTCACTGATATATTTGTTTGGTTTACATTGATTTTTTCAAATCAGTTATTATCCATATTTTAGAAGAACTATTCTTAAATATCAGAAATCTACCAAAGAATTTTGCATGTTTGAAAGGCACACATGAACCTATAACTTTTCATCAATTTAGAACATTCATCAAATTGAAAGGTAGAGTAGTGAGCATATTGCATTATTCAGTTCATATTTTTCGAGCCAACACACCACCAGTTTCACATCCACTCCCGAAACTAAACAAACTACCCTTGAAATTGGTGCTTAATCTAAAACTAACCAAGATTTTATTTTTCATATCACCAACAAGGTTAGGTTAGTGCCTTGGATTAGGTTTGGAGAGTTAACACTCCTGGGATGCAAAACTTTTGAAACTAGCATTGATTACTAAAAGTTTAAATCCATTAGTAGCAAAAAATGTTTGTCAGGAAAGCGCTTATAACACATGCATTAAGCACAAGGTCAATTTGGATAAGTAAGGGTGGTTCCCCCCCTATTGCTTGTTTAGTGGGACATGAGCTCATCATGGAATTCTATGTGAAGTGACAAGTCCTTGGGGTGACATCACTTTTCTAGAATACTTGGTTATGAGATTTGTCCTCAACTTACAACTGTTCCGCCCGACCGTCAATTGTGAAGTGGTAGCCTTAGTTTCTATTCCTAGGATATCACATAGGCTATTGTGAATGGGGGACACTTGCAATATCTGAGACAGACTTTGGAAATTTTACTCCTTGGGAGGGTGATTGGTCAGGAACCAACACTTGCAACCCTGGCGATTAAATTTTATTGTAACTGTTTCTCATACCTTCGTTGTTAGTAATTGTTTGAGGCCTCATATCCCTCAACAACTTCTAGTTTCGGAAGGCCCTCCAATCCAGCTTTTCACTGAACTTCAGTTATTAGGAAAAGTAGTGTGCTTGCTTGGATCTATAGGACTTTTTACTGTGTGGAAACTTTTTATTTTTGTTGAGTATAGACTACCTTAGGATTGTTTGATTCAAAAGATCATTTTAAACATATCCTTTTATCAAATTCTTAGAAGTGATTACTCTCCTGATCCACCAGTCATGGCAGCAGCGAGGTGAGTCACCAGAAATTGAAGGCCCTGCTACATTGCAGAGACAAATACAAAAACCACATCCTAATGACTTGGAAACATAACTGATTTTAAACTCAATTAATATTACTCGAGAAGAACAACATCAAATCAACCCTGAGAATTCATCGTCACATCACGAACTGAATATAGACATAGTTGATGATCTTACTCTAGTTGAAATTGAAACATTGAAAAATCACACAAATGCTCATGTAATTCCACCTTTGATGAGTCTTTCAGAACCAGTTATACTTACTATCCGTGGTCACTAGGTGATATCAAACCTCTTTTTGAAAGTTTGAATAACATGCAAAATTCAATAAGTGACCCTATGGCTTCATTGGGAGCACAAGGGACTACATCGTCGCAACATCAAACAGTTACTGGAGGTAGAAATACTTCCAATTTGGCCTCTACATCAATCCCAACAGTTAGTATGCATGTTAGTATCACAAGTTCAACCAGCACTTCAGTGCTAGTTGGTATAGTTTTGGGTTCCAATCCCAGACGGACATCCACTTCGTCTGCAGGAATCCCTATTGAAGGGTGTGCCTTACCAAACATTGGTTTTCCATATGGTTCGGCTAATAAAGGTCAAAACACACAAGGATTAAGCCAAAATCCTCTTGTTATACCTAACACTTGTCCAAATTCTACTTCTGGGGGAAACCCTTCACCATGGAATGGTAATATTCATGGCGGAAGCAATGAACCATGGAACATTTATGCCAATTGGGGTTATGCTCCTCATATTAGTGGAAATTACCTGGGGGGTTATCCTCCGACTTATCCTAGCACAATGCCTAGGGGCAATCCACCTATCAACCCCATTCCTCAATCCAGTGGGAAGGTTTCAAGGAGTATCCAATCTTCTTGGGGCCCACCTTCGCAAGGAGGAAATCAACCTTGGAATGCTTATCTAAACCAAGGAAACAATCAATGGTTTGGTCAAATTTCAGAAAGTAGTGAATATTTTTGGGGCCTACCTCTGCAAGGGGGAAATCCATCCATCCATCATGTTCCACCATGGAATGGACAACATTCAAGAAGTAACCAATCTTTTTGGATACCACCTCTACAAGGAGGTAGTCAACCTTGGAATGATTTTCAATACCAATTTCAACCGCCATGGTGTGGTTGGGATCTAGGAAGTAACCAATCTTCTTGGGCCCCACCTCCGCAAGGAGGCAATCCACCCATTGGTCATGTTCCAGGAAGTAGCCAATCTTCTTGGGGTCATTATTCGCAAAGGGGAAACCCACCTTGGAATTCTTATCACACCCAAGGACCACATCAATGGAGTGGTCAAGTTCTAGAAAGTAACCAATCTTTTTTGGGCCTAACCCCGCAAGGGGGAAATTCAACCATTAACCCCATTTCGCAATGTAGTGGTCAGGTTCTAGAAAGTAACCAATCTTTTTGGGACCAACCTGTAAGACCTGCGTTTGATCTAGCTAGGCTGCCACATGGACCTCATGCCAATGGTATGATGGATTCCATCAACCAACTTGAATAGATTACCTCACATTTGGGAAAAGTTTCTATTCATAATTTGCAACCCACAGCTGGCTAGGCAATGCAGCAACCTGCTAATCCTTCCAACACTTCTAACATCTTCACAGTCTCATCTGTAACACTGTATCCTAGTGTTATGGGGAATCTGTATCCGGATAAAGAAGAGATCCATCTTCATAAAAAATACATATTGAATAATAATTGAATGTGATGATAAATATTACATTGAGGGCCTCTTTTATATATTGTTAGGCACCTTTTGAGAGGAGTCGTGTCCTCTTAGAATGATTATAATTATTATTAATCAAATGTTAGTTTATATTTATTTATTACTTTATTTATGTTTGTGACATTGCCTTCCCCTTAAGGGAAGCTTTGTCCTCAAATCTTAGTTTGCTAATGTCATGTTTTTTTCTTCTGGCTCTATGTCTAACTGATGACTTGAGACATGCAATTTTGAGTACGACCATTACTTCTTTTTGTTTCTTTTGCTTTGGAATCTACATTAAATATATATTTGGTGAAGTTTCGTTTATGCTTTTACTACTTGCTTGGTTATCGATCTTAACTCTTTGTCATGTCCCAAATTTTGCATTGGGTCACAATGGCCTAAGCCCATTGGCCATATTCATGAGAGTTTGTCAAATTGATGTTAAGGGTCAAATAATTGCCAAGGAGGAAAATTACTAGTTTCCTAGGTTGGGGGTGGAAGCATTGGGATTTGAGATAAGGGGGATAATAAATTATGTTTGAACATTAGAATGGCATAAATATTTAATAAAGGAGATAAATAAATAAATACAAGGGAAAATCAAAGTGGCAATTGATCATGAAGACACATGGAGGATGTGGGACCCACACAAGCTAGATTTTCTATGCCACATGGCATCCTCCTCTTGTCAATTCGAATCCATAAGAAGCCAAAGGTTCTTGGGATGAGTTGGAAGGTCAATATACTTGGTATGAATCAATTAAGGTCGAATTGGAGTGGAAGAGTAACACCCGTGGAAAAGGAAGAGGCATTTTGGAGCTAGTGAGACACTTGGACTAGATTCCCTAGCTCTATGACAACAATGATGAAGATTCTATGACACCTATGACACAAATCAGAACTGAAGTCTCACATATGACATATATGACATGTCAGGTCTAAAAATAGCCTCCAAGAGGGCACTCAAGTGAGTTAGGGCAGCCAAAGAGACACCAATTCGAATTTGGAGAAAGAGAGGGATAGAATTGGAAGGACAAGTGGCATAGTTGGGAATCTCTTCCCAACTTGAGTTGGCGTGAATATATTGGGAGGAATTAGACCCATGGAGTACCTTAGAAGTTTATAAAATATAATAACAAAGAAGGATAGTATTTTTTGGAACATTTTAGAATTTGCATTTTGCATTTGGAGAGGAGAGCTAGTGGAGTGCTACTCTACTTGCCTTAGAACCAATTTCGAGGGTGAAAGATTCCCACCCTAGTTGGTAATTGGAAAGGCCATTAAGACCTTTCATTTGGATATTTAATGGATTCCTTTGTTACAGTTTGAAGCTACAGGGAAGCTCATGGTCACATCTCTTTCAACTTGCATCTACAACCATTATTCTATTTCTTAACATATTCTTGCTCCTTGAGGAGAGGCGCACTTGTTGAGGTGATGAACTATTTGGGATAGCTCTTGAGGCCCCATATATTTGTATTATGATATATATACTCTATATTTTCTGTTCATTATACTCTCAGGTCGAAATACTAAGTGGATTTATGTAAAAATATCAAACAATGCAAAAATGATGTCATTTCCCCTAGATTTTGTTGTTGGAGTTTGAAGAGACACTATTTCAAGTTATATCAGTTATTCTCTATTATTTTATGGATGTATGGAATTTTATTAAATTTTTGAAGAATTTCCATTAACAGAGCATAAGCCCTTGGCACCTAAAATTTGAATTTCCTAAGTCATAGTGAAAATAACTAGCTTTTCCCCCTATGTGAAATCTTGCATATAAACATCTGATTTAAAGGAGTTGAAGAAGGCCATAAGAATTAATTAATGATACATTGGGGATATAATTAAATCCACTTATCAGTAAAATTCCTCTATTAATAAATTTGGAAGGGTTTAACATCATTTGGGAATCCATGTTTGTCCACCACCCTTGGGAGATTTGAAGCTCGAAATTCCTAGTAACTTTCCCTACTTTGTCCAGATTGTAAAAAAATGTTGCGGAAATGTTTTAGGGGTTTTTAAGCATATATTAACATAATTTATATGTCTGAATAACTCTCAAATACCTTCATACCCAATTTGGGATCATTTGGAGTCATTTGGAGACCAAGAGACCAATACTAGTCAAGGCGAAATTGCTAGTCAAACTCCCTACTTTAGCCAAAAATTAAAGGAGATTTTCAGAAGCCTTTTGAAGTCTATAAAGCATCCATAAACCTCATATTCATGTCCCAATATCATCCATACACCTTCTATAACAATTTGGGAGCATTTGGAGTCATTTGGAGACCAAGAGACCAATACTAGTCAAAGGTCGAACTAGTGGAAAAAGTTAAAATTTCACCATTTTAATAAATTACAGAAAAGGGACATTACAATGGTATTAGAGCATGATATTGGAACCTGATGTGGTATTATATTCATGAGGAAAATAATTCAAGGACCACCATTAGATATTGAAACCAAAATTGTTTTTGTTGAAGAGGAAAAAGTAGGAAAAGAAGAGCAATTTTGTTTTGAGGAAACTATGACTAGGGATGAAAAGGGAACCTCAGATGATGGTGAGAAGCTTAGGAAAATCATAAAACCATTTTTTGAATACATTACAAGTGGTATCAGAGACATAAACAAATAGATGATGAAAGGATTTGAATTGATGGTTAGCCAACTTGGGAGCAAAGAAGTAATAGGAGGCACCAGTAGTTCTCATCATGAGGAAAAGAAGGTAATGGGTGAGCATATCTTCTCAAGCACAAGACCCCATAATAGAGATAATTAATTTCATAATTAAGCAAGTCATACCACACCTAAATTTCTTGATTCCAAAGAAAATATTAATACTCCAATTGATGTGGAAGAACTTCTAATCGAATGGAAAATTTTGAGTGAAGATTGCAGAAACATCCTACCATTTAATCAATACCTCATTGTCTCAAACAAGCTCAAGATGAAGGAAGGTAATAAGAATCCATTTCAAAATAGAGATTCCAAATATATTGATCTTAAGGAAACCAAGGGGAAAGATGAATCAGCTTGCTTGAAGGAGAAAAAAGAGGAGACCCATGAACCACCGAGTTCTGAAATAGATGAAGTAGAAGAAGCAGTACATGAAGAGGATCAAAAGTCACTCCCAAGTGACTCTGAAAAAGATGAAGAGACATCACATGAGCATGAAGAAGTTTCTATTGAAAGTATTGAAGATCATTTCGAGACACATTCTACCTTGGAAAGGAAACAAAGAGCAATGTGCAACATCAAAGGTAATTTCATATATTTTCCTTTTGATAGAAATAATTTGGTTGATTTTAATGAATTGTTACATGATGCATACTTGAAGAATGATGAGGATATTCATAAACTCAAAATTCAAAATGAGCAACTTCTTGAAAGGTTGCAATATACTTGTTCTTCCTCCTATCTTTCAAATTTCCAAATGGTGGATTGCATGGAGGATTCTCATGACATGGCAGATCATGAGAAACATGGGAATTTGCATTTGCTTGATGTGTTTGAAGATGAGCTTGAAGAGATCCAAACACTTAATGTGGTGGGAGAGGAACTTGAATTGTCTCTTGATGAAGGTTATGCAATTTTTAAAGAAGAGCATGATTCCTCTACATTGGAACCAATATACGACAAAGGTTTCACACTTTTGAAGGAGCTGGATGATACTAGCCATATGAATCCTTCCCATGATGAAACTTCTACACTTTTTGATCATTTGGGTGAGTTAGTTCATTCTCCTACATCCTACAATTCCATGTTTTGCAGCATTAGTCTCAATGAAGTATGGGTGAAAGGGTTTTTTTTATGGTGCCACATCAGGAGTATGGAACTCCTAGATTTACTTTTTTATGATGACATGGTTGGAGCACATTCTTATTCACATTTGCAGTAGCATCCTTTGTTACTTTATGATGATGCAAATCTACATCGATGCACCTATGATATGCATTTGAGTCACTTGAAGACTCATGGTTTTTCTTGCTCAACACTTGGTTTATTTGATGTTGGGGGAACTTCATCCAACACTTCGGTGAATAGATTTATGATTGGAGAAAAATTTTGTTGGCATCCACATACCTTATTATATCTTTATGATTCTCACATTCATGGATGTATGGGTGAGAATTCTTTGAGTCATTTGAAGTCTCCTTGTTTTTTTTGCTCATTATTTGGTTTAGGTTTTAGTGGAGATTCTTCATTCACTTCTTGGATGAAAGAATACATGTCTAAATATTTTGATGCATATCACATCCTTTTGGAGCAGCATTATAGGACATGGGATCCTCACCTATGTCATTGGATCATATTTGATTGGTCACTTGAAGCTTGTATGCAGTTGGAAAATGGTGGTCTACTTACTTGGAGGTATAAGCACTTTCATGATTCTTTGATGAGGCATCTCCTTAATGTACATTTTCATTATGTTGTTATGTACTTTGATGATATATATTTTGTACTCATGATGTTTGGAAGAATGAATACAAGAAAATGGGATCCAGGAATTCTCTTACCTGATGGTATGAGTTGGATAGCACTCCTAATTGTTGGAGTGCAATACAAGCAATGGGACCATGGAATAATTTTTAGTCCCATTGATTTCAAAATTTTTGGGAAACAAGCAGTATGGGAGATGGATTCCCTACTTAATAAAGTGATTTTAATCAGATTAGTGTAGCAGCAAGCATGGTGTTTCCTCTCTAAAATCTTCATGGAATCTCAAAGACTCAAAGTTGGGCAACTTAGTGGCAACTTCAAAGAATTATACAGAAAGCAGGTTCTTCAACACCCATGTTTGAAATTGCTTGTGGACAAGCAATATTGGGAAGGGAGGATTTGTCATGTCCCAAATTTTGCATTGGGTCACAATGGCCTAAGCCCATTGGCCATATTCATGAGAGTTTGTCAAATTGATGTTAAGGGTCAAATAATTGCCAAGGAGGAAAATTACTAGTTTCCTAGGTTGGGGGTGGAAGCTTTGGGATTTGAGATAAGGGGGATAATAAATTATGTTTGAACATTAGAATGGCATAAATATTTAATAAAGGATCTAAATAAATAAATACAAGGGAAAATCAAAGTGGCAATTGATCATGAAGATACATGGAGGATGTGGGACCCACACAAGCTAGATTTTCTATGCCACATGGCATCATCCTCTTGTCATTTCGAATCCATAAGAAGCAAAAGGTTCTTGGGATGAGTTGGAAGGTCAATATACTTGGCATGAATCAATTAAGGTCGAATTTGAGTGGAAGAGTAACCCCCATGGAAGAGGAAGAGGCATTTTGGAGCTAGTGAGACACTTGGACTAGATTCCCTAGCTCTATGACAACAATGATGAAGATGCTATGACACCTATGACACAAATCAGACCTGAAGGATGACATCTGACATATATGACATGTCAGGGCTAAAAATATCCTCCAAGAGGGCGCTCAAGTGAGTTAGGGCAGCCAAATGGACACCAATTCAAATTTGCAAAAGGAGAGGGCTAGAATTGGAAGGACAAGTGGCATACTTGGGAATCTCTTCCCAACTTGAGTTGGCATGAAGTTCTTGGGAGGAATTCGACCCATGGAGGACCTTAGAAGTTTATAAAAGACAATAACAAAGAAGGATAGTATTTTTTGGTGTTATTTTTTTATCATTTAATTCAATAGATCTAGGATCTTAACTAAAAGAACGACATGTACAGAATATCAAGCATAAGAGACAAGAGACAAGAGACACAAAACATTTCACCGGGGAAAACAAAGAAGGTGAAAAACCCCGCAACTTCCTCAGAGATAGAATAAGCATCAATACAAGGATCACCATGATCAAACCCAAGAGATAGATATCTTTAGTAGCATGCTCCTCCTCCACTTGTGCACACCCTCCTCTTCTCTCACTAATGCGAAGTGAGTGAATAATAGAATGTGTAAAATGAGAGAGACACGCTCTCTATTTATACACTAATTTTCACTTGACCTTTACTCAACTAGGTCGGCCTCAACTTAACCACTTAACATAAACTGACTCTGGGTCCACCCCACTGGGGTGGTCTAATAACCCTTTGACCCACACAACTCATATAGGGTCGACCCCAGCAAGGTGGTCTAATAACCCATCAAATATAAGTTGAGACACTTACAATAATACTTGCGACACTTGCAAATACAAATGACGACAATTCCAATCGTAGGAATAATACATCTCCGTTGGGGATACAATAAAGTACAAATGTAATACATAGAAGAATATCTTTCGAAGTTACAAATACATCAACACTCCCTCTTAACTAGGAAGGTACTCTAGGCACAAGTCATCAATACATACAGGCACAAGTCTTCAATTTTGGAGCTGGATCATCGTCACTGGATCACGGAGCATCATCATCATCACTGCTACTGTACACAACATCTTGATCACTGGGATATCTCTAAATTATTCTCGTCATAGGAAGTTCTATAGAGCCAGCCCTTTTTCATGCTGGATGTAGGCCTAGCCTCCTGTAGGTCTTCATCATCTATGGCCATACTGTGGATCCCAAGACTAATTACATGTGTCAACGAAACCTTGAAAGAGCATCCCAGGCTGTTATGAGCACACAACTCTACCTGTCCGGATCTCCCGGGATCTTTTACATGTGACCTTCACAAAACCTTTAAAGAGCATCTTGCAACCTGCAAGATCTCTATAGAGCATCCTGTTGGAAGTACGGCTTTCATTACACCAAAACCTGCAGGTGATTGGTAAACTCACCACCGCCAGATTTCAAGGATCCATGAGAGGCGATTAGTCCCTTGTCACAATACACCGGGGAGCGCTGACTACTTGCAATTTTGTGCAACAATATCCCCCTCAGTGCGAGTCGAGTGTGTATCGAACTCGTGACCTCTAGCTCTGCTACCAAGGATATATATATTAAGTATCAATACCAGTTTTTGATATTAACTTCCCTTGACTTTGATTTCTGACTCCCCCCGACTATGTATTTTCACTAAGACACTTGAAGTGTCTTTTATCATCTTAACTCAACATTGATTTGATTACTGTTTGAGAAAAGGTCAAAGCAATCCTTAGTTTTTTCAGATTTCAGCAGCATCCAAGCTTGAAGCTGAGAAGAAATTCTCTTGCTGCTTTCTTTGCTTATTTGCTTCACCTCTTTTTAGTGACAACTCCCTCTACCATCAAGATTATTGAGGCTGCTTCATAATAATATCCCAGCCTGAATCTTTAATACTTGAACTTTTCAAATCTACCTGAAACTTTTTATTTATCAGAAGATTATATCCCAATACTTATGATGATCCACAATACAAACTTAGTATATTTTTCAAGGGTGCTAGTCATTCATGTTTACCAATGGTGGGGAAAACATGTTCAGCAACAACCACTCTTCATTGCAAATTAATGTGATAGCACCCACAAGGCTACATGTCATCTATAGAACATATTAGAACTGCTCAACTTTTGTAGTACCAATATACTCCAGAGGATGAGCACCTAACAACCACAAATGCCTCTGATGTGGTATTGAATCTAGAGGTGATCTTGATGTTGATTGCAGACCAAATGTTATCACCCTATTAACATCCTTCTTTACTTCTTGGAGACATTTTTTGAATAAGTACTTTGGATGATGATTTTATAGACTCCCCCTATCACTGTGCTCTTTTTACATTGCAAACACATCCCATCTTTAAGTCTGAGATCAAAACCAACTGTGGTAGTTGATTCCAATTTTGTCACTTGTACACTTCTTCTTGATTTTGAGCAAGATAGATTTTACCAAGTATTCTTATCTCTTCTTCTCATTTTGATGGCATCTTCAAGACATTCTTCTCTTTTTATCAAAAGACATTTTTCAAGTATTAATTCCAATTTTGATATAAACTCCCCCTGAGTTTATGATCCCTTCTTATGCTCATTTTAGACTTTTCTTTTAGGTCATGAGATTCTTAGAACAAACATTTTTCTTTTGTTCCACCACCATCTTCATGTCCATCGATGTGTTCTTTTATAGTTTCATCTTGCCTTTCATTATAATGGATGTCATTCATATTTACAGCACTACCATGCTCCTCATCTTCTTGGGAAACTTCTTTGATGGTTGAGATCTTTGTTTCTTCTTCACTTTTGGAGTCTTCCTTCTTTCTCCACATCTTTCCGTGAGGTACCCTGCTTACTAGCTTTGTTTGCTTCTTGAATTTCTTACTTGGATCCTTTTTCTTGATTCTGCAATCAATAGATTTATAGCCAAACTTGTGACAGTAGTGACAATAGCCATAGAAACTACCTTCAGTTTTGAGAGATCTTTGAGCTTTCTGATTCATGGCTTTCATCCTCTTCCATTCATTCCTTTGTTCTTGGACTTTCATTGAAGAATTCTTCCTCAACTTACATTCTCTAGCCATATGTCCAAAATTATGACATGTGTAGCATGGACCCAAAAAGATTTGTTGGATCCTACTTGTCATTGGTCTTTTAGGCATCACATTAGTTCTGTCTTTGTTATGAGAAGAGGGAGCAGACATATGACTTTCTTTCTTCATAGATGGACTCTTTAGTGTAGCAGCATGACTTCTATTATCTCTTCTTTGGTTTTTGAAAGAGGAACATTCAGGATTCCTTTCATTGCCATACCCTAAACCATCTTTATCTTTTGATGGTCTTTGGCTACTCAAAATGTCATCCAAATTCTTTGAGCTATTTTCAAACTTGTTTTTAATAGATTCTTCATTAAGCCTTTTTCTAAGCAAAGTAACTTCTTCTTCAAGTCCTCTAGATTTTTGCACTTCTTCTTTGATCTTTTCATTAATGATCTGTTGGTCTTCTAGCTTCTTTATTTCCTTTTTGAAGTTAGCATTTTCAAGTTTTAATCTCTCAGCCTCTTCCATGTGGTCTTCTAGCATCTTCATTTCTTTCTTGAAGATAACAATTTCTTGTCTCAAGTTCTCGGACTTTTTCTTTTGGTCCTCTTGCTTCTTTATTTCTTCTTTGAGGGTAGCAATTTCTAGTTTAAAGCTCTCAGCCTCTTTCATGTGGTCTTTTATTTCCTTTTTGAAGTTAGCAACTTCTTGTTTCCAGTTCTCAGATTCTTCCAAGCAAGCCAACACTTGTTGTTTTGAGATGCACAGTTCTTCTCGAAGAGTCTCGACTTATTCTTCATTTGACTTTTGCTCTTCTTGATACTTTGAAAATTTTTCTTTCAAAGACTTGTTCATCCTCCTACTTTTTCTCAACTCTTCAATGGCACTCATAAGTTCTGCTTCTAGGTTCACCTCACTTTCTTCATCTGAAGCATCTTCTGAAGTTTGAGTTATTGTTCCTATAAATAGATTTTCTTCATCTTCATTTGTGTCTTCACTATTAGAATCACAAATAGCAAGGCTTACTTGTGCTATCTCTTTATTTGAATAAAGTTTTTCCAATTTATTCCAAAGTTCCTTGGCTGAAACACATGGTCCAATATTCCTTTTGAAGGATTGAGGTACTCCATCCAAAATGGCCTCCATTGCATTTGTATTAATTTTTTTGGCTTTGTTTTGAGCTGGAGTCCTTATTCTCTTTGGTGGGATGTAATCAGAGATCACTGCATTCCATACACCATGCCCCAATGCCTTCAGATAAATTTCCATTCTTGTACTCCAAAATATATAATCTTCTTTTCCAAGTACTGGAGATCCATTCACTGTGTAAATCTCTTCTTGTTTATCCATAGTGGTTAATAATAGGATCTTCCTTCCAGTGGTTAAACAGTTAGTGAAGGATCCTGCTCTGATACCAATTGTTGGAAGTACGGCTGTCGTTACACCAAAACCTGTAGGTGATTGGTAAACTCACCACCGCCAAATTTCAAGGATCCACGAGAGGCAATTAGTCCCTTGTCATGATACACCAGGGAGCGCTGACTACTTGCAATTTTGTGCAACACATCCCAGGCTGTTACGAGCACACAGCTCTACCTGTCCGGATCTCCAAGATTTTTTCTATGTGAACTTTCACAAAACCTTTAAAGAGCATCTTGCAACCTGCAAGATCTCTATAGAGCATCCTAGGCTGTTACGAGCACACAGCTCTACCTATCCGTATCTCTAGGATATTTTCTATGCGAGACTTCCGCAAAACCTTTAAAGAGAATCTTGCAACCTGCAAGATCTCTATAGAGCATCCCATGCTGTTACAAGCACACAGCTCTACCTGTCCGGATCTCCAAGATTTTTTATATGCGAGACTGTTAACACCCAAAAAGTGTTCACCATCTCATCTCCCTCATTACATGACTCATTTGTCTATATTTCCTACCATATTTGCCTCCAAAACCTTAAAAAACCATTAAAAATCCACCAAAAAGGCCAAAAAAACCCCTTTTTTCCCCAAAATAATTTAAATTTTCTCCAAAAATAGCAAAAACCCTCTAAAAGGACCCTAAATTCCCAAAAACCAAATAAAAGGGAATAAAAAATACAAAAAAAAGAGGAAAAAGAGGGAAAAAGGAAGCAAAAACCCTATACAATTGACCTAAACCATATGGTGCCAAAAACCATGGGTCAACACTCCACCACTAAAAACCTATAAATAGGTGATGGAGGCTCCCCATTTCACATGGACAATCTTTCCTATCCTCACTCTGCCAAAATCACTCTTGAAACCCTAGCTTACCATTTGAGCTAGTTTTTCCCATTTGAGTGCCCCTTTTGGCCCATTATTAAAACACCTTGGAGAAGGAGAAGGAACCCATTGGAGCATGGAAGCAGCCCTCCTGGACTACTGCAAGAGCTCCACGAACCTCAAAACTTGAGGTAAATGTAATCTTGATCATATCATAATACAAAAAGAAACTTTCTATTATATTGTCAAGGTCTTTCTATTTCTGTTGATACACATGTTAGCTTAGATTTTATTGTTTTAATGTTTATTGAACTGCTACTAAGGAGGCCCTTCTCCTTAGTGTTGATGTATATGTAACTTCGGAATGTTTTTCATCTATGTATTTCATATATATTTATTGTACCCTTATTAGAGATGTGTTATTCCTCTATAAGGAAGTGTCATCATGTGTATTGACAAGTGTCGCAAGTGTGTGTACTTGGCGACAGGTTATTAGACCACCATGTGTGGGGTCGGCCCTGAAATATATATTATATTGTGGATGTACCTATCTAGACAAGTCGGCCCCATAAGGTCACTGGGAAAAAAGGTTAGTATAAATAGAGATTGGAGATCTCTATTTTACTCATTCGGAAAAGTCACTCTTCTCTCACTCAGAAAAGTGGTGCACTAGTGAGGAGGAGGATCATCTGCTACTAGGAGACTATCTCAGTGTATTTTGGTTGTATTTTGGTTGAGGCATTGGTCTCTCTATCTCTGAGGAAGTTGTGGGGTTTTTCACCTTAGGGTTTTCCCCACGGAAACTTTGTGTCTCTTGTCTCTCATGTTTTTTATTCTTGTGATGCTTCTCATGCTTATTGTGATTGCTATGCATTAATATACTGTATATGTTATTCTCTTAGTGAAGATCCTAGAGTATTGTGAATTAATGCTCAAAATTTAACATGGTATCAGAGCTAACCTGAGAAGAAGACATTTTGCAATGACGGAAACTTGAGTTTCTTGTTTATTGGGTTTCTCTCCACAGTTTTTGGAAAAGCAGTATAGTAGATTGACTCTACTCATCAAGGCGAATCTATCTGTCCAATCATAATTCAATTTTGAGCATTTTCATATTTGGCCCTAAAAATTAGGGTTTCCACAAAAATAGGAATTTCTGAAATCTGAAGACATAGCTGGAAGCGCCTTGCAAAAATCGAAGTTTAGAGCTTTGGATCGAGATTTTTGGCTGGGTAGATCTTCGGGAAACTCAAACCCTAATTCAGGGCTCTCCCTAGTGAACCCAGGAGGACAAAAAGGCAAATCTGAAGGGCAAAGCTTTGCTGATCTCAAATTATGAATACACTAGGCTGATTAGCTCATCAAGGCGCATCTTTCTATCCTTTTAGAAATTTGAAATTCACATTTTGAATTTTTAGGGTTTTTCAACAAACCCTAATCCGGGACCAGATCTAGTTTTCAGCATTTCAAGTGGTAAGACCTAAATCTTTTCTATTTCCATTTGAAGTACTCTTTAATATGTCTCACCATACCAAGCTTGAGGATAAGCTTAAAGGGGCTGATAACTTCCGAGCTTGGAAGTATAGGATTAGGTTAATCCTGGAAGAGAATGAGTTGGACTCATATATAAAAGAAGACATCCCTATCCCAGAGGATGAAGAGGCTAAGGTATTGCATAAGAAGAACTTGGTCAAGGAAAAGAGAATCATTGTTGATTCTATCAAAGACCATCTCATACCCCATGTGTCTTCTCTAAAGACACCCAAGGCTATTTTTGACTCTTTGACCAAGCTATTTGAAGGAAAGAACATAAATCGGAAGATGACTCTGCAGAATCAATTGAAAGGGGTCAAGATGTCAAATGGAGAAACCATTCAATCCTATTTCTCCAAGGTCTCTCAGATCAAGGAACAACTTGAAGCTGTAGATGAAATGGTGGAGAATGGTGAAATTGTTATGACTACTTTGAATGGACTACCTAGGTCATGGGACTCTTTTATCCAGGGGATCTATGCCAGAAAGAAGTTAATCTCCTTCAGCAGATTATGGGAGGAATGTTCTCAAGAAGAAGCAAGGCTTGTGGCAAGAGAAGAGAATATGGGAAATGAAGATCAAGCTCTCACAACTCACACTAAGAAGGGAAAGTTCAAGAGGGAGCCATCCCATCACAAGAAGAAATCTTCTCATCATTTTCACAAAGACAAGAAATATCTAAGGTGTTTCACTTGTAATGAGAAGGGTCACTTTGCTTCAGAATGTCCCAAGAACAAAAGGGACAACCACAACAACAACAACTCCAGCAAAAAGAAGAAGGGTAACAAAAGAAGGTACCATGCTCATGCTGCCGAAGATGATGAACCTCCAAAGAAGAAGGCTAGGTCAGAAAGTGATGATAGTAATGATGACTCATCAAGTGAAGAAGAGTATGTTCTAATCTCTGCTCTAACAGGTAGTATCTCCCATGGTTGTAATGATTGGTTAATTGACAGTGAGGCTTCCAAACACATGACTGGGTTTAAGGAATCTTTTGTGAATCTATCTGAACATGAATCACCCCATAAGGTGAAACTTGGGGATGATTATCAATACTCAATCAAAGGAAGTGGTGAAGCCTCCTACAACCTAGATTCTGGAAAATCTTTGAAGATAAAAAAAGTCCTTTATGTACTTGGGCTCAGGAAGAACTTACTCTCCATATCTGCATTGGATGCAAAAGGTATGAGGGTTGTATTTGTGGATGGCCAAGTCCTAATGTGGCCAAAGGGAAAGACCATAGATGATGCAGTAGTGATTGGAGAGCAAGAGGGAGATTTGTATAAATTAAAAGGACAACCTGAACATGCCATGGTGCATGAATCCATGGAGCCAAGTGAACTTTGGCATAGAAAACTTGCTCATATGCACTATAGGGCACTTCCAATTGCAAGCAAGGCTGTAGAAGGTCTTCCTAAAATCAAGACCAAACATGAAGGTATTCGCAAAGGATGTGCAAAAGGTAAGAATATTAAGAAGGATTTCCCAAGCAGTGAAAGCAAGGCAAAAGATATCCTGGAAATAATCCACTCAGATGTATGTGGTCCTATGTCATCCAGTTCTCTAATTGGGTATGTTTACTATGTCTCATTTATTGATGACTTCTCCAGGAAGACTTGGGTATACTTCTTGAAAAACAAAGATGAGGTGTTTGATAAGTTCAAGGAATTAAAAACCTTGATGGAGAATCAAACTGACAAAAGGATCAAAACATTCAGATCCGACAATGGTGGAGAATTCACCTCAGGCGACTTCAAGAAGCTTTGCAGTGATTTAGGGATTAAGAGGGAGTTGACTGCTCCTTATAATCCTCAACAGAATGGAGTTGCAGAAAGGAAGAACAGAACAATCATGGAAGCAGCAAGGGCAATGCTGCATGACCAGGATCTACCTATGCATCTATGGGTAGAAGCAGCTAGAACAGCTGTATATGTGCAAAACAAAACACCCCACAAGATATTGGACAACAAGACACCAGAAGAGGTCTTTTCTGGTAAGAAACCTGAAGTCAGCCATCTCAGAATATTTGGTTGTCTAGTATACACTCATGTCCCAAAGGAAAAGAGAACTAAACTAGATCCTTCAGGAAAGAAGGGTATCTTTGTGGGTTACAATGAAAGCTCGAAGGCTTACAGAATATACTTTCCAGGGTTCAAGAAGATTGATGTCAGCAAGGATGAATATAAGTTCAAGGACAGGTAATCCAGGAAGCAAAGATCAAGAGGGATCACACTCCAGCAGCTCCTACAAGGATGTAGATTCTCAGAGGGAGTTGACCATCTTCCTACATTTCACAACAGAAAGGTGTAGAAGAAGCTACTTCAGCAGCTCTTGCTAGGAAGCAGAGACTCAGAGGGAGTCCACCCAACAAACAAACAAAGATAAGTATTTCAATTATCCTTTCTTGCCTATTTTGTTTGTTTAAATAATATTATGCTTATGTTCCTAGACTTAGGAGATGTATTGTGCATATTAGAATGATTGCATTAATGAACAGTATACTACTAATATGCATGTGATGGGTAAGTGGCCTATGGCACTGTACAACATTCCAGTGCTACTTATCTAGAATGAAACCTCTTTGCTGACATGTTGGGAGTAGTGCAAACTCTTAACAATGTTCTGGTAGAGACTGGAAGGCATCTAGAAATTTTTGGAACATGGATAAATGTTGTATTGAAGCATTGGCTAAGTTAATTGCATGATTGCATGACATATTTCTTTATGTGTAAAGAATTTGTTCTGAAAATTATGAGATGTTTCTAATCATGCAATTTAACTTGTTTTGTAGGAAAGACCATATATCTTCACCTACAAAAGAAGGACTACAACATTTGTTCCAGCAACAAAGATATCTATTGAAGATATTAAAGTTCACAGGATCTGGGATGAAGAAATGGAATGCCATGATCCGTTGATCACGAAGAAGATGTTTGGGATGCAGTCCGAAGACCTGATGAGGAGTCACATTTGTGCAGATTGAAGAATGCCTTGTATGGCTTGTAGCAAGCTCCCAGAACTTGGTGTGATAAAAAAAGGAAGCTTGCTGCTGAGTTCGATATGAAAGATTTGGGAATGATGCATTATTTCCTAGGTATGGAGGTGTGGCAGAATGCAGGTGGGATCTTCCTTGGTCAAGGGAAGTACACAGTAGATATCCTAAAGAGATTCGGGATGATGGATTGCAAGGCCATGGCCACACCTATGGCATCAAACCTGAAGCTTCTATGTGATGCTTCATCTAAGCCGGTTGATGTCTCTATGTATCGTCAGATGATTGGGTCCTTGATGTACCTAACGAACACGAGACCAGATATTTGCTTTGCGGTGAACACATTGAGTCAGTTACTGACAGATCCAAGGAGTGTTCATCTGGTTGCTGTAAAGCATGTTCTGAGGTACTTGAAAGGTACAGTGGATTATGGGCTCAAGTATGAGGCGAATCAAAAGTTTAACCTGCAGGGTTATGTTGATTCAGATTGAGCTGGTAGTGCTACAGATAGGAAGAGCACATCTAGGTGTTGCTTCAGTATGAGATCAGGTGTGAGCTCTTGGTTTAGCAGGAAGCAATCCTGCGTAGCATTGAGTACAGCTGAGGCAGAGTATGTTGCAGCCTGTTCAGCTAGTTGTGAGGTAGTATGGCTACGGAAGCTACTGTCTGAGTTATTTGATATCCCGTTGGATGCTACTGGTATCTTCTGTGATAACCAGAGTTGTGTGAAGTTGTCCGAGAACCCAGTGTTTCATGACAGGTCGAAACACATAGAGATCAAATATCACTATATCAAGGATATGGTGCAAAGAGGAGCTGTGAAGCTCCTGTATGTTGCGACGGACGAGTAGATTGCAGATGTGCTGACGAAGCCACTAGCCAGGGTGAAGTTTGAGTACTTCAGGGAGAGGCTTGGTGTTCTTCAGATCGATGACACTTCAAGGAAGAAGTGATGGACACATTTGCTGAAGCCATTCCAAGAATGTTGGAAGGAGGATCCTTTACATCGATGTGGATGTAAGTGCTGGATGATGAGCATCAGGATGATGTTCTGGTTTCTACTTTGTATGATCAGTTGGATCATTTTTATATGTATGTATGCATCATGTTGGATGCTGGATATGATCAATTGGATCATTTATATGTATGTACGCATCATTTTGGATGCTAGATATGATCAGTAGGATCATTTGTATGTATTTTGTATATGCATCATGTTGGATGCTTGGACCATGTATCTGTATATGTATCAGGTGGATACATTGTATGATCTAGTGGATCATGTATGGTGATATGTATCATGTATTTGTATTTGTATCAGGTGAATACACTGTATGATCAGGTGGATCATGTATGATGATATGTATCAGGTAGATACTTGGTATGCATCAGGTAGATGCATTGTATGATCAGGATGATCATGGATCACGAGCTTCAGGATGTTGCTCCAGATGACATGCAGCAGGATGTTGTAGAGATGATGATCAGGATGATCATGTGTACATCAGGATGATGTATGGTGAGTATCAAGTTGATACTCTACGGCCGTGGATCAGGTTGTGCAAATGAGCATATAATTTGGCCCTAGGAGATTTACAGATAGTCTTTCGAGGTTTTGCCTATGGCATATAATTTGGCCCTGGGATATCTGGCAAATGCTCTTTCGAGGTTTTGCTCTGGGAGGACATATAATTTGGCCCTGGGAGATATGCAGATAGTCTTTCGAGGTTTTGCCTATGGCATATAATCTGGCCTTGGGATATCTGGCAGATGCTCTTTCGAGTTTTTGTCCTATGGCATATAATATGTCCCTGGGAGATCTGATAGGTTGGGCTGTGTGCCCGTAATAAGTCCTGGGATGCTCTTGCAAGGTTTTTCCATGACCAAATATAATCTGTCCCTGGGAGATCCTATAGGTAGAGCTGTGTGCTCGTAACAGCCTGGGATGCTCTTGCGAGGTTTTGTGGTGAGGTCACATATAATATGGCCCTGGGAGATGCTATAGGTAGAGCTGTGTGCTCGTAATAGCTTGGGATGCTCTTTCGAGGTTTTGTGATGCACGTAATAAGTCCTGAGGATTCCACAGTATGGCCAGTGATGACGAAGACCTGCAGGTGGTGGGCCTACATCCAGTATGAAAAAGGACTGGCTCTGTAGAACTTCCTATGATGAGTAGAGTCAGAGATTGGTTGAGATAGCAGCAGCAGTGACGATGATGATGACAATGCATCGATGACGATGATCCCAAGAAGAATACTTGTCTAGCAGATCTCTGTCGAGAAATACCTTCCTAGTTAAGAGGGAGTGTTGATGTAGATGTAACTTCGGAATGTATTTCATCTATGTATTTCATATATATTTATTGTACCCTTATTAGAGATGTGTTATTCCTCTATAAGGAAGTGTCGTCATGTGTATTGACAAGTGTCTCAAGTGTGTGTACTTGGAGACGGGTTATTAGACCACCATGTGTGGGGTCGGCCCTGAAATATATATTATATTGTGGATGTACCTAGCTAGACAAGTCGGCCCCATAAGGTCATTGGGCAAAAAGGTTAGTATAAATAGAGATTGGAGATCTCTATTTTACTCATTCGAAAAAGTCACTCTTCTCTCACTCAGAAAAGTGGCGCACTAGTGAGGAGGAGGATCATCTGCTACTAGGAGACTATCTTAGTGTATTTTGGTTGTACTTTGGTTTAGCCATTGCTCTCTCTATCTCTGAGGAAGTTGTGGGGTTTTTCACCTTAGGGTTTTCCCCACGAAAACTCTGTGTCTCTTGTCTCTCATGTTTTTTATTCTTGTGATGCTTGTCATGCTTATTGTGATTACTATGCATTAATATATTGTATATGTTATTCTCTCAGTGAAGATCCTAGAGTATTGTGAATTAATGCTCAAAGTTTAACACTTAGTAGGTGCTCATTTGCACAAACTAGGGTGAAAATCTTAGCTACAGTTTTGGCGACCCCACTAGTGTTCCTTTGAATTTCTGGTTAAATTTTTTAAAAGTTTTAGTTTTCTGCAAGTATTTTTAGGTTTTCCCTATTCGGCTGTGGCTTCGGCCAATTGCGTTTTCCGCCACAGATCGCGGTTCTATTCTTTGCAGCCGTGACCCAGATTGCAGCTTTCGATCGTCTTTTCGTGCTCCAGATCGCCACTATTTGCTCTCTTTCTACGACCTAAGCGCAACCTTCTGCCTCTTTCCCATGTCCCAAACTGCAATTTTTATCCCTAGACCTGCGATCCGACCACGGCTTTCTACCCCTTTGTCACGCTCCAAAGTGCACATTGTGACCGTAAACCCACGATCCGACCGCAGCTCTTCCCCCTTTAGCCGCACCCCAGACCGTGTCGCTTGTCCCCAAACCCCCGATCCGCCCGTAGGGTTCATCCCTACAACCACGTCCCAAACCATGCCTTTCGACTACAGACCTGCGATCCGACCGCAGGTTTCACCCGTACAACCGCGCTCTAGGCTGCGCATTTCAGTCACAGACCTGCGATCTGTTTTCTGCATTTTTACCCTTTTTTGAACCCAGAATTTTGTTGCAATATTTTCTGCACCTGCATAGCCACCTGTTCAGTCTGCAGCCACACTTACCTATAGCCTTTTTCTGCAGTTTGCTTTCTGTTCCATTTATAGAATTTTTAATTTTAAGCATTTACATTGAAAAAAGAAAATTTTGCATTGGAAGTTAAATTTCTGCATTATTATTGGTTAAAAAGTTGCCCCCCCCCCCTGTGGCACTTTTGATTGGGTTCATTACCTCACATACACACACTCTGTCACCTACTTCAAGTGAGCCTTAAAACACTACTTAACACAACCAACATTCTAACTCCACTTGGAGAACACATAAGAATATTGTAGTTAGGTAGGACAAGGGGGATAGGCATCCAAATAACACCCCTTAGTCGCTTACACTTGAGACATAGTTGTTGTCCTTTAGGGTACCAAAATCCCCTAATATTTTTTGACACGGTCACAACCAGTTTATCAGAGTTCCTCTCCCTTAGGAGGGTTGAAGTAGCCAGACTGGTTCTGGAGGCCTGAGTGGAATACCGCAATCCATTCAGTAACCGAAGGCTACCTACTCGTTGGTCTACGTGTGGTGATTCCTTTTAGGCCCACACGGTGATAGGACTGGAGCTGCAGATTCACCTTTCTGGATGTGTCATGAACAGGGTATCTTAGTTGCCTTTCTTCTAGGATTGTCTTACCCAGTGTCCCTCCTGGTAGGGGAATATCTTTAGCCACTTGGCTCTACTATCCATATTGTCTGACTTGGATTTCATCACCTTGCAAAGGATATGTCTGGTTGAGTCAGAATACTATTTAGCTAGGTGTTTGCATGCTCCCTTACCTCCCTTTGATCTAGCGAGTCCACTATTTTTATTTTTTAGGAAACCTGCTGCTTGTTGGTATTCTGACCATTGTTGTTGACGCTCCGCTTATTGTAGCACAGCTGTTATAGTGAGCGTTTCGAGCTGGTTGTTGGCCTGAGTGCCATCTTTTTTGCGCTCTCATTTTGCACACTCGACTGCATTAGGTTTTTTGAGCTATTTTTCACTTGACACAACCCCCAGATACTTGACACCATCTATCACCATTGAGTCCCTGAGACACTCTCGGCGCCTTTGGGGCGAGCCCCTGCAGCACGTTTCACTTGACATCACCCGTCATAGACATAGAGCTTCATCACTTGATACCACTCATCATAGACCTCGAGCTTCATCACTTGACTCTACTTGTCGATGACATAGAGCTCCATCCCCATGCTCTGACGCCCCTTATTTCACATCTGATTATGAGGTAGAGTCTAAGAACCCCACTTACACTGCACCAACCAGCCCCATGGCTGGCATAAATTCCAACCCATTCTTTGTAGGGACCATTGGTGGAGCGTCCACAACCACCCCAGCCACCACACCTGCTTTGGGTATGCCCTCGATAGGGCCCACACCCACCATTCCGGTTACTATGCCAATTCCAGTGGCTAGCATACCCAACCCAACCCCACTGGTGACTCACACTACACTTGGCAGCGCAGGACCCTCCCATACCACCTTAATTCCCCCACCTAGGGGCAACATCCCCAACCTGAACCCAGGTCTCACACTTGGGGGCATCGTCCCTAACGTGGTCGCCACCACCAGCATTTCACATCCTTCTACTAGTTTGCCATTCATGGCTAGTCTCAACCTTCCTGACCTGGCCAGAATGACTAATGATCCCATCAGACACAATCCTACGTGGCCTCACATGCCCACCAAGCTCCCATCAGACATCCCTAAGTTTGAGGGCAAGGTAGGTGAAGACCCCCAGAACCACATTATGTCCTTCCATCTATGGTGTTCCTCCAACTCCATAGTGGACGACTCCATCTGTTACAATGAACTCTCACTGGCTTTGCAGCCAAGTGGTACATCAGCAGCCCCATGGGACCCATGCCACCTTTACTTCCCTCACCTCAACCTTCCTGCAGTTCTTTCAGTTACCTATCCGCTATGATGCGGGAGTTGAGATCCTACTATCTTGCAGATAGAATACAGCCACCCACATCACTGACAACATTCATGAGTGGCGTCAACACCAAAGCCTGTGCAAAATCAAGTTAGATGACTGTATCTTCTTAGATTGGTTTCTAAAATCTCTCCTTCTCGTCATTGCCAAGGATGTGGCATCCGAGCGACCCCAATCCGAGGAAGAGGCCATCCTAAAAGCCCAGCAATTTGACCTTATTTATACCCAGTCTGGTTACCTATATACCATTATACCCGACGCCCCCCACGGCGATTCCTCCCGAAACTATGCGCTAAGGGCATCCCATGCTACTGATGGAATCATTAGCCATATTGCATCACATAACTAGCCATTTTCCATGATACGTACTAGTAATGGCCCCGGCCTTTTGTGGGCTACATCCCACTCTGGAGCAACCAATTCGTATACTCCCATGGCGCATAACCACCATTCCCACGGACCCTCATGTCCAACTCAATGCTTCGGCCACGCATCACCCGCTTATGTTCCCCCAGTTGCACCTCAACCATATTACCACCCGCAGGTCGCGCACGCTCCTGTATCCTCTCAAGCCCCCCCCCAAATTATTATCTGCCACAAGCAGCACCTACGTCAAATCAACCACCCGTCACACAGACGTATCAACAACCCCCACAAGGTTCAGCTCCTGCACTGCCTCCACCCACTCATTATCCACCGCAGCCTGCTCCTGCACCTGCACAACCCCAAAACCCACCTGTCACCCAAGGGCAAGTGTACACGTAACAAAATCCGCAGCCTAACCAAAATAACCAACACCAACAAGGCTAGCAAAACCGCGGAAAAGGATGTAACCGCGGGAAAAACCCCCCTCCAGACCAAGGCGTCCAACCTCCTAATCCCCCAAACAATAATAATGCGACACCTGCCAACCAGAACCCTGACAGGCCGCCAAAACAAGCTAAAAACCCTAACTTACGAACAAACCACCCTTGTTCTATTTGCGGGGTCTATTTCCATTACACACACGCTTTCCCACATTTGGAGCGGGTTCGACAACTCTGGACCAATGATGCCCACCTCCAAGGGCATGCGGCACCTCAGGCGCCACCTAACCCCCCACCACCTCAGACTCAACCCTTAGTGTTACAAAACCCTTTACCAACTCAAGGTGTGGTGAACACTCAACCGTTAGCTCCCCCTCAAGGAAACGCACCTCCACAACAGCAAATCACTTATGCAGCTCCTAATAAACCCATGCTAGACTCAGGTACCCATCACTTGTTAATGATGTCATCCACCGATGTCAACCTTCAAACCCATCGGAACCAATATGGCTCCACCCCTGAAGCCCCTCCCGCCGACAAAAACACCAACGCTCTTCCCACCGATCAGTCATTATGAATACCTCCGACCCCATTAGATGGTGCCCCAAAAGCCCCTCGCTTCCCACTTCACTGCATCAACAATAACCCCAATGCTCGCGCTGCATCTAATTACAACATTGTGGATGACTTAGCTTAGTCCCCCGCAGCCATGTCTGAGATAGAGGTCTTAAAAAATTGTCCTACATAGCGCAAGACTCTGTTATCAGCCATTGGTGCTATCGACCCGACTGATTCATGAATGATGGCCTTTGATTTGGACCAATCCGAACCACGCCTACCTTCCACATTACCGTTCCAAGTTTCTGTATCCATTCGAAATCTTTTCATCCATCGGTGCATCATCGATGAGGGTGCCTCTACATGCATTATGTCCACATTCGTTTGGCAGAAGTTCGAATCCCCTACTCTCTATTAGTCCACCACTACGTTGCGAGCCTATGACAGCCATTCGGCTCAACCCCAAGGTCTCTTAGCTAATGTCCCCATCTAGTTGGCTGGTAAAACAGTGCTTATTGACATAGAGGTCATCAACGCCCAACTTGATTATAACCTCTTACTTGGCCGTAGTTACATGTACACCATGCAGGTGGTTGCCTCATCTGTTTTTCGTACAATGATGTCCCCCCATGAAATACGAGTGTTCAAGATTGATCAACTGACCTATTACGACCCCAATGCCCCCGCTGCACCCAAAAACATTCTCCCCATGGTTGAACAACCTGTTTGCGGTGCATCTACCTCATTGGTTTCCTCAGTTGGACCCGGAGTTTAATCAGATACGCCGATGACTTCCACATTCCAATCTATTCCACCCCCATCACCAGCGACCAAAATATCTAACTTATGTACCCTCTCCCACAATACACAAACACCCCACCATCAAGCACCGTTGCTACCCCAACCACCATTGGTACCTAGTCATGTTGGTGTACACCCATCCATACAAGCCCCTTCTTATTCCCCCCTTCGGGAGTAGTAAGCGCCCAGGTTATGGCCACTCTCATCCTCCCAAGGTTAACTTTAGGACTACCTGTGTGGTATCTCATGCCTCCTGTTTCCCCTCCAACACCAAATGTCATCTTACAACCGGTGCAACCCATCACCACTACTAGTCAACCACCTCCCGGTGTCACTACTCCTTCCTCATCCACCAATCCATCCCCTCTTATCAAGCACACTAGGGGCAGAGGCCCACAACCGTACACTGCTCTACCCCCACCCAAAACGGTTAAAAACCCCCCCGCGTTTCACGCTCCTCCCAAATTCTCTTTGTCTGATGAGTTGGGCCATGCTACCCATCAATGTCCACAATTACCCACATTACAAGAGCACATGCAAATGCTTGACGATGACCCCAACATCCCGGTTGTCCAACTCGACCCTACCCCTAAGCCTCGCGATAAATCACTGCGTACCAATCACCCTTGTGCCATATGCGGTATTTACGGCCATTACTCACATCACTGTCCTGATCTCCCAAATTACAGATCCGCTCTCTATGAGATGAACAACTTGGACCTCGATACGTCTCCCCCCACCATCGAAGAGATCCACCCCCTAGAATCTCCGCCAACAGGAGAGGTCAATACCATTTATATGATCTCTACTACTAGTGATCCCTCGTCAACCGATTTGACGACAGCAAGTTTCCACAATGATGAGGAGATTCTCGAGGCTCTTACCAAACCTGATTACCCCTTGGAGGATATGCACCATAGTTCCTATTTCCTCTGGGAGGAGTCCTCCCCCACCACAGCCACCTAATTTTTGGTTGAGTCTAAAGATTTCCTCCCCACCAAAGTCAATTGGTTTAAAGAGCCCATTCCCGCTCTCGATGCCTTCGAGGAAGGTAACATGGCCAGTATCTCACCCACAATCCACATTGATATCTCCGCCCCAGCCGGTGCTCCTGAACTCATTACGTTAGGAGCCTCCTGCATTGAGTACGAGATCGGAGAGTACAAAAAACTTTTTTAGGAGTTCCGCGATGTCTTCGCCTATTCCTACACCAAAATGCCTGGTCTTGACCCCGCTATCATAGAGCACCACATTGACACGTGGCCAGATGTGCCCCCCATTCGCCAGAAACAGTGCCCCATTCATCCATCAAAACTCCCAGCCGTTAAAGCAGAGATTGAGAAACTTCGCGCAGCAAGATTCATTTATCCTATTGCATACACCACTTGGGTTTCTAACCCTGTCCCTGTTAACAAAAAACAAGGAACCATTAGGGTATGTACTGACTTCCATGATTTAAACTGAGCATGTCCCAAAGACAACTTCCCCACGCCATTTATTGACCAACTCATCGATGCGTGTGCGGGGCATGAAGTCCTATCCTTCATGGATGGTTTCTCTAGGTATAACCAGATTCAGATCCGCAAGGAAGATCAATACAAGACTGCCTTCACTGCCCCATGGGGCACCTTTGCCTATCGTGTCATGCCTTTCAGCCTTAAAAATGCTGGCACCACCTTCCAGTGGGCCATGACCTATTGTTTTCATGACTTGGTCCATATCCTATTTTTCTATCTTGACGATCTCATAGCACGTTCCAAGAAATGATCCGACCACCTTAATGACCTCTGGCAAGTTTTTCTACTTTGTCGCAAGTATCAGATCCGCTTGAACCCACTCAAGTGCATCTTTTGCGTTCAAGCAGGCCGGTTGTTAGGTTTCATTGTTTCCCACAAAGGAATCACTGTGGACCCCCTCAAATTTCAATCCATATTAGAACTTCCCGCACCACGCACGCTCCGGCAGCTACAGAGCTTACAGGGGAAATCTAATTTCCTCCGTCGCTTCATTCCTGATTATGCCACCACAGTTCATGGTTTCTTACGTCTACTTCGTAACCACATCCCATTTGTTTGGGATGACTAGGCGCAAGCTGTATTCGAAGCCCTTAAAAATGATCTCACGCAAGCCCCTTTGATCTCCCCTCCAGATTTCTCTCAGGACTTCATCCTTTATGTCTCGACATCCGACCATGCCGTGTTAGGGGTCCTTGTCCAAGAAGACGTTGCTCGCCAGGAGCATGTCATTTATTACGTCAGCCAAACCTTGTTTGGACCACCCCTACGTTACCCATATAAGGAAAGATTGGCCCTTTCCGTCGTCTTTTCCATACAAAAATTGCACCATTACATTTTACTCAGTCATACTACAGTTGTTGCCAACTCTAACCCCATGATCTACCTTTTGAACTAGCGACTTTTGCAAGGTCATGTCGCTAAATGGGTAATTATCCTCCAAGAATATGACCTAACTTTCACAACCCCTAAGAGTACTAAAGCCCTCGCGCTTTCCCAGCTCATAACCGACCTCCCATCCCTTTTGTCATCCCCACCAATCTCCGATGAGTTACCAGACAATCATTTGTTCATCATCTCGTCAGCAGACCCATGGTATGGTGATATTCTGTTATTCCTTCACACGCAGAAGTTTCGACCAGACATAAATCGCGATGGACGTCGCTGTATCCGTCACCACGCCTCTTGGTATCTCCTCTTGGGCGACATCCTTTACTAGCAAGGAGTTGATACTACCTCTGTTGTTGCCTTACACACGAGGAAGCCGAACAAGTCCTCAACGATTGTCATAGCGGAACAGTCCGCACAGACCCAAGGTCCCCAGGACATGTCGGTCATCCCATATGTAGACCATCAGATCATCAGGTATCTCACGCTCTCTCAAGAGTACTCTCGGCATCCTGTCAATCCCACAATGGAAACTCATCAGAACATCATCAAATAAACCAGCATCCCCCCTCTGGTATGACTCCACAATCCCGATCCAGATCGTGGTTGTGTGGCCCAATGTCACGATCCCAAATAGTGGCTATCGAGACTACAGTCGCGGTCCCAGATCATGCCTATGGGGATCACATCTGCGATCCCAGATCGCGGCTATCTAGGCCACAGTCACGATCACGGATCGCGGCTGTCCAGGCCACAACTGCGAGCGCGAATCCCGACTAGCCAGGCCATAGCCGCGATCCTAGATCATAGCTGTGGAGGCCACAGCCGCGATCGCAGATCGCTGCCATTGCCTCAAAACCCGTGATCCACACCCACGTGGATCGTACAACCCCCCCTGAGGACCCACTACCCACCAGAATTGAGAAAAAATTAAAGGTATGAGTTCAGTGAAAAACCTGCAACTCACGGAAATGAAATCGACGGGTCCAATCACCCAGAAATGCCAAATCCGCTCTGGCCCACCACACTTTCCTGTCAAATTCAACCACACAAATGACACTTGGCATTATGTGTCCACTTATTATTTATAGACAGTTGACTTTTTCTTGATTTGGCCATTATGGATCCATACGAAATCCGTTTTCCAAATCGTTTCCACCACTGGAATCAGAACGGCGAGACCTTCAGAATGGTCGACTCGGTTTCTATTTTTCTCTGAACCCCTTTTTTGGAATTTTTCCCATACACATCGCTGTCTCGATTTGCACACCACATCGATCATTGTTAGTTTTTAGCATTCCTTATACCATCGGATTCAGTTTTCCAAGCCCGTGATGATGCTTGAGATCATTTCTCGCTCTCACTCCTAGATTTTTTGATCACTTTTCATCAGCCCCTAGTCATCTCGATTTGCATGCCACCTCGGCCGTTATCCATTTTTTACGCTTTTTATATCACCGGATTCAATTTTTCGAGCTTGTGATGATGCTTGAGATCATTTCTCGCTCTCACCAGAAACAGTTCCAACATTGTTTCCCGACACCTTGCTACCTCAGTTTACGTGCCACATCAGCCACCATCGAATTGTTACGCATTTATACATGAACCATTCACTCCATTCATACTACAATTATTTCATTATTTTGCTACCATTCACCATCCCACAAGGAGACGCCACCATTGTTCCCCCCAACCCTCGTTCTTGGTTCTCATTGATGTCCCTTGATTGAACACTCTCTCCTTGCTTGGCCATTCCTTTTGTTCAGTATAATTTTATCCCTTTATTAGGCCGGACAAGTCCTTTACGAAAAAGGCACTTAGGGAGTTTCTGTTAAGCTCTTTTCTGACTCCTAAAAAAATGAAAAGATCGCCGAGCAATCTTGCTTCCTTTCATGCTCGTTAAAGTACCTGAAAGGGCGTCTATCTGGTATAAGTTTAACCCTTTTCCGGACCTGGTAGACTAATTATGAAAAAGGAATACTCTAGTCACACCGGCTAGAAGAGTTCTTCATTGTGCATCCTTTTATGCTTTTTCGGGCCTTGGAGACTAACACACGAAAAAGAACCCCCCTGGAGTCTTCTTATTGCTTTTAGACTCTCTAAAATTGAAAGCAACCATGAGCATGCATCGTCCTAGGCTCGTACAAATCCACATGACGGTACCATTCCACTATTTCAGAGTCTTCTTATCGCTTTCAAACTCCTTAAAATTGAAAGCAATCACGAGCACAAATTGTTCTGGGCTAGTATAAATCCACATGATAGTACCATTTTGAGCACACTTCTTCCAGCTCCTTAAACCATGAAGAAGTCCCCACCGGTGCCTCCCATCCCTATGATCAATCATCTCGGCAGCACCCCCAATAAGGTCGCCTTTGTTCAGAGTATTCTGCGATATACCATCCTACACCAACTTGAGTATCCCTCACTCCAGTCACCATCCCTAGTCCCTTCAAAACTATGATCCCCTTCCCACCAGTCAGTTTCATATGCTACCAGATCATCCCCCACCATCATACTCTGAACAAAGGAAGTTTGATTCCACCCACTCTGCTTGCCCAATTATTCCCCACCTCCCCGGTATGTCAGTCCTACCATCAATACTCTCACACTTCGGTTATCCACCTTGTGCTTCTATCAAGGAAACATCATTGCCTTGCTAGTTGCAGGTCTCCTTCTATCGACGACAGCCCATCTATTCCAAAGGATAGGCCTATAGGTCCCTGTGCCTTGGACTCATCACCATCTATGGTGAGTGCCTACGGTACATTTTTAGTGGTGTCCTCAGTGCCTCTCCAAATGGTTGTTTCTCACATGCTCAACTTCAACACCTTGATCGCATCGTTGAGATTCTTGCAAGGTATATATCCCTTCAGTTATTTGTCGAAGACCCTGGACTTCCCCCAACTCTAGCACATTGGTGAGTCACCTTGGAACACCCAGTTATATGTTCCCATGGATATTCGGGTTGCGTTGGCGATTGTATTCAGAATCCATCCACTTATATGCTTCCTTGAGTACCCAGTTCAGCTCCAGTTTAGTGTACCATTGAGAGTGTGACTCCCCGTCATTATGACCTTCCAGTTCATCGATTCCCCTAATACCATACTCAGCAACACTATTTTTATTCCAGTGTATCAGTTCTTCAACTAAGACATGGTCAGCCCGGCAGTATGTCCCAGATTTGTGTCCCCTCTCGACCCTTCTGATGTACACAGTGGCTCTCCATGTATCTTTCAGGTCCCCATTTTTGGGCCTCATTGTTATTTTATATATCTTGATACGAGCATGGGTATGCCTGCCTCGTCCATATATTGAGATTATTCCTCATTCATTATTGAGGTCATGTATTTTTAGTTTTTGCAGTTTGTCCGGGACCGTTGTTCCGGGCTCTAACTCGTTTCTTCTCCTCTCCACATCCCAGGGAAACCATAAAAGACCTATGATGTCTATCGGCCATACGATTAGATCCTGCACTCACACATCAGGGAGCAATCTGTTAACACCCAAAAAGTGTTCACCATCTCGTCTCCCTCATTACATGACTCATTTGTCTATATTTCCTACCATATTTGCCTCCAAAACCATTAAAAAGCCACCAAAAAGGCCAAAAAACCCCTTTTTTCCCCAAAATAATTTAAATTTCCTCCAAAAATAGCAAAAACCCTCTAAAAGGACCCTAAATTCCCAAAAATCAAATAAAAGGGAATAAAAAATACAAAAAAAAGAGGAAAAAGAGGGAAAAAGGAAGCAAAAACCCTATACAATTGACCTAAACCATATGGTGCCAAAAACCATGGGTCAACACTCCACCACTAAAAACCTATAAATAGGTGATGGAGGCTCCCCATTTCACATGGACAATCTATCATATCCTCACTCTGCCAAAATCACTCTTGAAACCCTAGCTTACCATTTGAGCTAGTTTTTCCCATTTGAGTGCCCCTTTTGGCCCATTATTCAAACACCTTGGAGAAGGAGAAGGAACCCATTGGAACATGGAAGCATCCCTCCTGGACTACTGCAAGAGCTTCACCAACCTCAACACTTGAGGTAAATGTAATTTTGATCATATCATAATACAAAAAGAAACTTTCTATTATATTGTCAATGTCTTTCTATTTATGTTGATACACATGTTAGCTTAGATTTTACTATTTTACTGTTTAAATTTACTATTTATTGAACTGCTACTAAGGAGGCCCTTCTCCTTAGAGGTGCTCATTTGCATAAGCTAAGGTGAAAATCCTAGCTACAGAGACTTTCGCAAAACCTTTAAAGAGCATCTTGCAACCTGCAAGATCTCTATAGAGCATCCTAGCCTGTTACGAGCACACAGCTCTACCTATCCGGATCTCCAAGATCTTTTCTATGCAAAACTATAGCAAAACCTTGAAAGAGCATCCCAGGTTGTTACGAGCACACATATCTACCTATCCGGATCTCCCAGGATCTTTTCTATGCTACCTTCACAACCTGTCCACGGCCATGGAGTATCAACCTGATACTCATTATCATACTAATCATCATATAGTGCATCTACCTGATGCACATCATCTGGAGCATCGACCTAATGCTCATCACACATGATCATCCTGATCATCATACAGTACATCATCCTGATGTACATCATCTAGAGCATTAACCTAATGCTCATCACACATTATCAAACTGATCATACAATGCATCCACCTGATACATATCATCATGTGTGATCCAACTGATCATAAAAAGCATCCACCTGATGCATATCATCACATATGATCCAACTAATCATACAAAGCATCCACCTGATGCATATCATCACATATGATCCAACTGATCATACAAAGAATCCAACTGATGCATATCATCACATATGATCCAACTGATCATCGTCATACAGAACATCATCCGGAGCATTGTCCTGATGTTCATCACACAGCGCTTACATCCACAGCCATGGGAAGGAACCTCCTACCACCATGCTTGGAATGGCTCCTGCAGATGTATCCCATCACTTCTTCCTTGAAGTATCTTCTATCTGGAGAACACCAAGCCTCTCTCTGAAGTACTCAAACTTCACTCTGGCTAGTGGTTTCGTCAACACATCTGCAACCTGCTCATCCGTCGCAACATACAGGAGCTTCATTGCTCCTCTCTGCACCATATCCCTGATATAGTGATATTTGATCTCGATGTGCTTTGACCTGTCATGGAACACCAGGCTCTCTGACAACTTCACACAACTCTGGTTGTCACAATAGATATAGGTAGCATCCAACAGGAGATCAAATAACATAGACAGTAGCTTCCTAAGCCATACTGCTTCACAATTGGACGAACAAGCTGCGACATACTCTGCTTCGGCTGTACTCAGTGCTATGCAAGACTGCTTTCTGCTAAACTAAGAGATCACACCTGATCCCATACTGAAGCAGCACCCCTAAGTGCTCTTCCTATCTGTAGTACTGCCTGCCCAATATGAATCAACATAACCCTCTAGGTTAAACTTTTGATTCACATCATACTTGATCCCATAATCAATTGTACCCTTCAGGTACCTCAGAATATGCTTTACAGCAACCAAGTGAACACCTCTGGGATCTGTCAGGAACTAGCTCAATGTGTTCACCACAAAGCAAATATCTGGTCTTGTGTTCGTCAGGTACATCAAGGACTTAATCATCTGATGATACACCATGACATCAACTGGATCAGATGAAGCATCACACAGAAGCTTCAGGTTCGATGCCATAGGTGTGGCCATGGCCTTGCAATCCATCATCCCGAACCGCTTTAGGATCTCTACTACATACTTCCCTTGTCCAAGGAAGATTCCATCTGCACTCTGCCACACCTCCGTGCCTAGAAAGTAATGCATCATCCCCAATTTCTTCAACTCGGCAACAAGCTTCCTCTTCGTATCGGCAATCAACCTATCCTCACCTGTAACAAACAGGTCATCCACATACAATAGTAGTATCACTGGATTGCCTTCCTCAACCTTGTAGTAAAGGTTGGAATCTGCTTTACTCTTGGTAAATCCCAAACTGGATAGAAAGCTGTCTATCCTACGATACCAAGTCCTAGGAGCTTGCTTCAAGCCATACAAGGCTTTCTTCAACTTGCACACATATGACTCCCTGTCATGTGTCTCAAAATCAAATGGCTGCTCCACATACAATTCCTCTTTGACTACACCATTCAAGAAAGTTGTCTTGACATCCAACTAGTGTATCTTCCACTTCATCGTTGTAGCCAGGGCAAGTACTGATCTGATGGAAGTGTATATGTCTACAGGAGCAAAAGTCTCTTCATAATATGTCCCCTCTTTCTGGGAGAAGCCACGAGCCCCAAACCTCGCCTTGTATTTGTCTATGCTACCATTTGTAGCATGCTTGATCTTATAGATCCACTTGGAAGTCACAACATACTTCCCTTTAGGTCTTGGGACCACATCCCAAACATCATTCTTCATGATCGACTGGTATTCCTCGATCATGGCATTCTTCCATTACTGCATCCCGAATCCTGGGAACTTTAGATTCTTCAATATCTTCAATTGATAGTTTTCTTTGAATTTCGTTTGCTGGAACAAATGTTGTAGTCCTTCTTTTGTAGGTGATTGTACACAATCTTTCCTATAAGTCAAATTCAATTGCATGATTAGAAACTTTTCATAGTTTACAGAACAAAGTCTTATACATAAGTACATATGTCATACAGTCATGCAATTATCGTAGCCAATGCTTCAATACAACATTTATCCATATCTCGTATTCACACGGTAACTTTCTAGATGCCTTCCATCTCTACCAGGACATTTGTTAAGAGTGTGCACAACTCCCAACATGTTAACAAAGAGGTTTCGTTCTAGATAAGTAGCAATGGAATGTAACAGTACCATAGGCCACTTACCCATTACTTGCATATTAGTAGTATCTTGTTCATTAATGCAACTATTCTAATATGCATAATACACATCTTAAATATAGGAACATAAGTATGTACATGGTTGAACAACATCATTTATATAATAAATAACAATTCAAATACTTATCTTTTTTTAGTTCTTGGGTGGACTCCCTCTTGATCTTTACTTCCTGGAGTGCTCCCTCTTGATCTTTGCTTCCTCGTAGGAACTATTGGAGTGTGCTCCCTCTTGATCTTTGCATCCTGGATTACCTGTCCTTGAACTTATATTCATCTTGGAGCACTATGCATGCTTAAGTGTGCACTAGTGTCATGATAGTGTCATCCTCAAGATCCCATATATAATCATACATCCATTAGTATAATATCAATACTATCAAAACATTATGATCCTAAATAATCTTAACATGTATGGTCATGAATATTTCACACACAGGTAATTTATCACAAGCATTAGTATTCAAGGTTTCAAGGAGGACTTCTATTACTCATGCATATTCTTATTTGACCATAGGACTCTTCCAGTTAGTCATATCATCAATCAAAGTAAGAAACATAATATGCATAAACTGTTGATTACTTAATCTTCAAGAATAGTCATTCATACAAAAGTATAAGATCCTAACATAAGGTAGGATTCTAACTTCATATAGGAAAAACATACCTGGTTATCATTTTTGCTAGTTATGTCTAACATACCCAAACAATGTCTCCTTGTTCTCTTCAATGACTTGTGCTTAGTAACCTGCATAACTCATAAGTTACCCATTGTAGAACCAAATTATGCATACCTCGTAAGTAGAGCTTCTATGTGATCCATGAGTCTTTGTCTTCATGTCACCATGGTCATATGCTCTTGATCTAGAACTTGATTTGTAACTTTCATGTTAGCAGACAACATCATCCTCATTCAATACCACAGTGCGTTAGTACATCATGCTCATACTCGTTTCCTCTAATGTATCATAGCATGCTTTATTATTTTTTCAAGCTAAAAATGAAAAAGCTTACAAATTGGAAAACACAAAAATCCAAAAAGAGGGAGAACTGAATCATTTCATATTATATCATTGAAGAAAATGGAAACAGTCAGTCCTTGTTGCCCTTGAACATGGCACATAATTTGGTATCCACCATCAGTACACCATCTACATTTGTCTTAGGAGACTGTACCAGTATTTTGAATAGATCTCCACCGATGGGTTATCCTTCCCGTCACCAATGGAACTTTTGTTAATGCATCTGGCATTGGCGGATTTCATTAAGGTCGGTTACTCGAAGTCCTATGTTTCCAAGTGTCCATGTTGCGTCGTGTTATGAGTTCAAGGGAAGTTCAAACTATGTCGGCCATTCCTCAAATATTCCTGACCAATCATGTCGGCCTTCCTTGTGTCAATATACAGTGTTGGATCTCACAGTTCTACCAAACTATATCAAACTATTGATATTTGTTTCGTATCGCTTGATGTGGGATACATTAATTCCCTCCTTTTGATGGATCTATTCCTATCGACACCAAATTATCATCTAGGTAATGTATCTAGAAACCTAGGAGTACCTTGGACCTTGCAGTCATCAGTGGCAGGTTTCCTCACAAATGACAGTGGGTATACATCAATGATCCTTGATTATTTGATTCTAAAAGTGTTCGACTTCAAAATATCTATTCACACTTGCTAGTTTGTACTCAGTACCTTAGAGTCCATCATCATTATCGGTGGTTCTCTTCGCATCTGTTAACGGTATACATCAATGACTGGTAATCAAATGGTGTTTTATTATGCTTGACATCAGTTCATCTATTCGCATGATATAAAATCATACTATCGTCAGTTTGTATTGATTACCTTTGGAAAAACAGTTGTATCACTCATCAATGCACTGCCCGAGTTGCGCAAGATTAGAATACCATGTCAGAAGTTCGATGAATACCTTGTTCTTGCACTCATCGAAGTGCATGTTTACACTTCTGAAAAAATTACTTTTGACATGGATCCACTGTGTATTGTTAGGGACCATGCTTGTTTATTGTTGAGCATGGGTATGCCTGCCTCAGGAAGATATTATATATTTGAGAAATTGCTATGTTTGACTTGCATATGTTACCTTGAATCCTACGCCCATGAGCTAATCCTTTATCATCCTTGCTTTGATCAATAAAGAGTATCAGTATGAAGAGTATTAATATGAATAATATCATTATAAAAGTAATGTATTTCATCCCTTAGCTCCGCTTCGGACCTCACACATTAGGGGGCATCTGTTAACAATCAAATTAAAACCCTTAACCAAGTGAAGGAAGAAGCATATTTTTACTATGCGCCCGCAACATGAAAACAGAATTCAAGTACAGAAGAGAACAGTCCTCTTTGATCTAATCACTACTTCCATAACTGGAAGGATTGGGTGAAGAAAGAGAAATCCTAAAGAGACAAGGTGCAGTGATTGAACTTCTCAATTGAAGGCTCAAATCTAGTCTCCATTAGTCAACAGTGAGAAGAAATGCACAAGATTGCATTAATTATGCTTGAAAATCATAAATTTGTGACAAAAGCCTAAAAATACTATGGAAAGTGGGTTTTTGAGCAAAAATAATCAAAAAACAAGAAAAGGGAGGATGATGTTAAGCCAGTGAGCACAACCACAGAACTACAAGGATCAAAAAACAAGAAAAGGGAGGATGATGTTAAGCTAGTGAGCCCATTTCCCAATGCTATAAAACAATGGCATTTGGGGCATGGTAGAGGAGGACAAAGGAAGAGAAAAGGCATGCTGGAGATATTTGGAGGATTGGAAAGCTCATCTTCATCAAAAGCAAGGATGGAGAAGGATAGGTCAAAGCAAGGGAGGATGGATGCATCTCAAGCAAGATTGTATGTAAGTATCTTTTCTTCATTGCTATAAATGAAATAATTCAATTTTCCTTCCATTTAAGAGTTTGAGTTTTTCTTATCAAGTTTAGTTTGAATTATAGAATGGCTAAGATGTTAAGGAATTTTAGTTAATTGTTTCATATGTGACATTGGAACTCAACATTTCATAGTAATATAGCATGTTTAAAGTAGACACATCCCTACCTTAAAATATGTTATCACATTACATAGGGATTTATCATCATTTGAGACTACAAGGAGCACTTATCTTTAAACTGAATTTTTCCAAGAAACTGGCTAAGTGAGAGCAACATTCCACCCAATCATAGGTCTATGTCTATCCTATACTCTTTCAGGTAAGAGACCACCCCCGAACTGGGTTGTGTTTCCACTAAGGAGGGATAAGTAGGCTCTCACACAGTCAAGGCTCCACCCTAATGCTAAGCCAACATACAGTTGGGTTTATCAAGGATGTAAAGGAACGGGGAGGATGATATTAAGCCAATGAGCACAACCACGAAACTACAAGGATCTCAAACTACTCAGCCAACATGTCACCCACAATACCTACCTCACCCAACACAAGTACGGCCCCCTTCTCTGCTGCACAGTCCCTCAGGGCCCCTTCCCTCCAGTGCACTTCAGGGTGGGCATAGAAAGGTCCAAACTATTTCTTTCATGATACTTTAGCCTTCACTAGTTTTATCAAGTAGATCCAACCTCTATCTTTCCTTCTTCTTAGTTATCCTAGCTAGGATATTCTTAGGGTTGCACTCGAAACTCTGTCCCGCAACGCAGTCTTCTATTATCAGATCTAGGTTTCCTCGTGGGTTTTCTAAGTTGCTCATGCTCTGTAATTTACCCCATGGTTTTGTCCATGGATTTCCCAACCGATTCTACTTCCCACGCAGGGTTTCTTGTGCATTCTAGGCTCTACAATTTGTGACTTACTCAGAGTCATGATTTTTCTCCTTTCTTCTTACTGCTAGCTCTGTGATGCATGATAACTTCCCTGTTGGTAAACAACGGGATAGAGATTAGGGTGAGCAAATTCCCAAGAGGTAGAGTGGCTTAAGGGACAATAAAAACAGAGCCATACCCTGCCATATGGATTTTCAGGGCTGCTCCATACTCCATCGGCCTCATGAACATGTTTTCTCAACCACCTTCTTATAGCAGAATTAAATGTCAGCAAGGGAGTCAAATGGGTTCACAAAATGACATGTGACAGCACGGGTTCCAATCCCACAACCCCCTCACCTCTCCCTAGTGGATACACATGGCCCCTTCTCATTGGTTGCCTCCTTAGCTAGTTTCCTTGGTATTTTATTGCAAAATTTAATATTTACATCATTTACAATGTCTCATGGCTTAATAGCACATGGATAATCAGACTGTCAAATACTTGACTTTTAAATAAAACTTGGACATCCTCTAGTGGGGCCTGGCCTTGAGCTCCACACTAGGAAAAACACACATTGCATGTATACAATATTTACATTGAAGCCAATAAACCCTGAGGGTCAAAATGGGGACATTACAATTCCCTCCCCCTTAGAACAACACCATCCTTTGTGTTCTCAAAACTGAACAAAAATGGGAATGCCTCTCTCATGGAATCCTCCAGCTCCCATGTAGCCTCTTCGGGACTAAGGTGCTTCCATTGCACCTTCACCTGTCTAATGGCTTTGTTCCGGAGCAAAGTGACCTTCTTGTCGAGGATGCATATAGGATCCACTTGGAACTCTCCCTCGGGTTCCACCTATATCACATTTCAATCAATTATGTGATTAGGATCATGTACATATTTCTTAAGCAAAGAGACGTGGAAAACATTATGAGCTCTCATGTTATAAGGCAATGCAATCCTATATGCAGTTGGCCCTATCCTATCAAGGACTTCAAATGGCCCACAATATCTTGGTTCCAACTTGGAACAAATACCTAACTTCAGGGAACTTTTCCTTGCCTTCACTCTTAAGTAAACATGGTATCCAATTTGAAACTCTTTATGCACTCTTTTCAAATTGGCATAACTCATTTTCATGTCCTTAGCTGCCTTCAAATTCTGCCTGATTTTAACAATCTCTTGTTCCATCTCCCTGATAATCTCTGGTCCAAGCACTACCCTGTTCACTAGGTTGTCCCAATTCATTGGAGTCCTGCATCCTTTGCCATACAATACCTCAAAAGGACTCATTCCCAATGATGCTTGATGTCCATTATTGTATGCAAATTCTACCAAGTGTAGGTAATCTTCCCAGTTGGATGGTTTATCCATCACATACATCCTCAGCATGTCTTCAAGAATCTAATTCACCCTCAGAGTCTAACCATCTATTTGAGGATGATATGTTGTACTAAACTTCAGCTGAGTCCCCAATTCCTGGAATAATCCCTTCCAAAAATTGGATGTGAACTTTGTATCACGATCTAAAATTATTTTCTTGGGCAATCCATGCAATCTGAATATCTCCTTCATGAATATATTTGCTATATCATTGGTCTTATGACTAGACTTGACTAAAATGAAGTGAGCTACCTTTGATAGCTTGTCCACCACTACCATGATTGAATCATCCTTCCTCACTATCATTGGCAGACCTGTTATAAAATCCATAGAAACTACTTCCCACTTCCCTTCTGGAATGGTCAAAGGATGCAACAATCCTGTTGGATGTTGATGTTTTGCCTTGACTTGTTGGAATTTTTGACACCTAGCAATGTACTCTGTTATGTCCTTCTTCACGCCATGCCAAAGTACTGCTTTATTGCTGTTGTTATAGTATTTTGATACCTTGGGTGTCCAGAATATGGAATTTGATGTATCTCATCCATCACTAGCCTCTTCAAATCTGTACTATTTGGAATATACAATCCGGTACCCTGATAAATGAGAACATCATCTTCACCAAGCTGATATCCTGCACATGTTTCATCCACATTTCCCTGCTGCAATTTTTCTTTGACTTGAAGGTAAGCTTCGTCACTAGTTTGAGCTTCAAGAACTCTTGCCTTCAAATTTGATTTACACATACTTACTGCTGCAACATGTAATTTTTTGCTAAGAGCATCTGCAACCTTATTCTCTTTAACTTTGACATGTTTAATTTCAAAATCAAATTCACAAAGAAATCCCATCCATCTAGTTTTCCTAGCATTCAGATTTGGCTGGTCGAACAAATATTTGAAGCTCATGTGGTCTGTCTTGAGCTCAAATCTTCTTCCCAGCAGATAATGTCTCCATCTCTTAAGAGCATGAACTATGGTTGCTAGCTCTAAATCATTTGTGGCGTGGTTCTTCTCATGTTCCTTTAACTTCCTTGACTCATAGAAAATTACAAATCCTTCTTGCATGAGCACTCCACCGATCCCTTCAATGCAAGCATTTGTGCATACTACAAAATATTTCTTTGGATCTGCAATATTCAAAACAAGAGCATTGGTAAGCAATTCCTTTAGCTGCTGAAAGCTTTTCTCACATTTTTCAGACCATACAAACTTGATATTCTTCCTCTGCAATGATGTAATTGGATGAGCTATTTTGCAAAACCCTTCAATGAACCTTCTATAATAGCCTGCAAGACCCATAAAAGATCTAACATCTGCAACATTCTTTGGAGTAGGCCAATCCATTATGGCTTCAATCATTTATGGATCCACTGCAATTCCTTCTTCTAAGATGACATGACCCAAATATTGTACCTTCTGCTGATCGAAATCACACTTGCTCAACTTTGCATATAGTTGGTGTTCTCTAAGGACTTGCAACACCATTCTTAGATGTTCATTATGCTCTTCTTCATTCTTTGAGTAAACAAGAATGTAATCCAAGAACACAATCACAAACTTATCCAAATACTTGCTAAAGACACTATTCATGAGACACATGAATGTAGCAGGTGCATTGGTAAGACCAAATGGCACCACTGTGAATTCATAATGGCCATATATTGTCCTGAAATTTGTCTTGTGAATGTCTTCTTCCTTAATCCTCACTTGATGGTATCCAGAACTCAAGTCAATATTTTAAAACAATTTAGCTTCCTTCATTTGATCAAACAAATCATCAATTATTGGAAATGGATACTTATTCTTGACTGTCACTTTGTTTAGCTTCATGTAATCAATACATAGCCTCAAAGTCCCATCCGTTTTCTTGAAAAATAACACAGGTGGTCCCCAAGGAGATACACTAGGTCTAATATACTCCTTGTCCATTAATTCTTGTAGCTACATATTCAACTCTATCAATTATGGTGTGCTCATTCTATAAGGAGCTTTGGAAATTGGTGCTTCCCCTGGAACAAGATTTATGGAAAAATCAATATCTCTCTTTGGTGGTAGTCCTAGCACTTCATTCAGAAACACATCTTGGAACTCTTGTAATAGATGAAATTCTTCTATCCTTGGTCCCTTATCCTCAGATGAATCTAATATTTGGACTGCATATAATTGGCAACCCTTTTTATAAACTTTCTCAACTACAGGGCTGAAATATGCCTTATTGAAACTTGCTTGGGAATTCCTCTTACCAACCTTGGCCTTCCCTCTTCATTAATGCATTTAAGTACTTTCTCATAGCAGTCTATCTTGGCTCTATGTCTTTCCAACCAGTCCATACCTATTAGGGAATCATAAGATCCTAATTGTAGGACATTTAAATTTTCTTTTGTGAGGAGTCCATTCAATTATATGGGGCACTACATCACTACTTCACTCACAATTCTCTTGGTTCCTATGGCTATTTGAACTAGCCAAGACTTATTATGCTTTACTTTACTAAGAGAAAAACCTTCAACCACCTTAGGAAACACATAACTATGAGTAGATCTTGTATCAATCAAAACAGAAATAGATTGCTTAGCAATATTACCTTCAGCTTCCACCACTGTTGATTGATGGTCTGCTTGGTGATCATCCAATGCTGCATAAATTCGAGGTGCTGCCCTTTCCATATGTTCCACTATAGTTGCTTCTTCTAATTTGTGCAAGCTTCTGGGATTCTCCCTCCTATGGGGACATTCTCTAAGCATGTGGTTTCCTCCACATCCCCAACACTGAAGTGGTCCCTTTGATGCATTTTCTGCTACTACTGCTGGCTTGAATCCTTTTTGTGCTTGATGTCCCTGTGGAAAATTTATGGGCTGATTTCTAAATGGTGGATTGAATCCACTTTTCCTTTATTCAAACCTCCCTCTAGGATTTCCTTTCCATGCTAGTTGAACCTCTGATTTTCCATTGCTATGCTCATAGCAATGCATTGTCATCCTAATGGATTCATCAAGACTTGGTGGATTGACAAACTCAATCCTATCTCTGAAATTTTGAGGTAGACAACCAAGGAAACATTAGATCTTTACCGTTTCATCCTTGATGCAATCTACATACCTCAACAACTCCAAAAACTTGTGGACATGCTCTTCCATAGAATTTTGTCCCAATCTGAGTTCATTGAACTCTTTCCTCTTGTTATCATAATACCTAGTTGATAGGTATTTCTCCTTGAAGTACCTTTTAAACCGCTCCCAGTTGATCCTCCTTTCATTGATCCTCTTCACTTGCATGAGGTGCTCCCACCAAATTGAAGCTATGCCACTTAGATTGTAAATGAAAACTCTGGCCTTTTCATTTTCTGAAAAATAATGCATTCTGGAATACTTCTTCATTCCAAGAATCCATGCCTCTGCCTCTTGACCTCTCTTGCTTTCCCCATCAAATGTGGGAGGCCTTGCCTTCCTAGATTCTCCCTATGGGATCCCTCTGAATTTCTTTCTTCCTTCAAACCTGCTAGAATTATGCCCTGGACCTCTTTGAGAATCTTTGGAGTCACATGACCTGCTAGAAAGAGATCTTGTAGAGGGTTTTCTGTGCTTTTTTCTCACAAAACTCCTTCTAGGGCTTGGAGTCCTCTTCCTAGAACAACCTCTAGAGTGACAACCTGCATCTATTCCTTCTCTGTCTACATTGCTTGGGTTAGACCCAAGATTTATCCTCTAATGCATATCAGTGAGGCTCTACAAGATGGCAACATTGAGTTGGTGCTACTCTTCCTGAGCCTTCATCATTCTCTCATTGAAGCTCACCATGGTTTCAACCAAGTTCGGGGGAGTTATTTGCTCCCTTCTTCCATTGGATTCGGTTTCAGTATGTGCTTCTTGCACGTTCTCTCCCAGAACATATTCCTCCTGCTCATAAGGATCCTGGGCATCGTTTATGGTCACCATTTCCTTTCTTTCCCTGTACGTTTCCTCTGCTGTAACGATTCAACTACTAACAGGTGCAACCATTGTGCATTACAGAGACATTTATTAGACATTATAAGAATGCATATAAGACATGAACATCCATACAAATATGGAAATTACTCATTCGAAAAGAAAAAGAAAAAACATTTATCAAAACCATACCATTGACACTTCCCCCCTGTAAACGCATTCATGCTTCGGCCCAAGTAGCCCCAGTGTTGTAACTATGGTAGAAATTTCTTCCAACGGATAAGAAGAGGTCCTCTTAGATCAAGTCGGGTTTACACACACCTAATCTAAGACAGTATACAACAAATGCACCTTTGAAATCCTAAATCAAACTCATACATCAAGATTGAATGTACTTGAGAATGGAGAGTGAATGCCACTCACCTTAAATCAAACATTCATCCCGCAGATGGCTTTAACCTTGAAACTCCCAAGTTGGACCTGTCAAGATCAAACAAAGACAAACAAATGATCTTCCAAATGCCTTCAAATACAAGTTAGATCTAAATTCTACTGAATACACTTCATGGCAATGATTGAAACATAACACACACAAAGTGGGAAACAAGACAAGTTATTATTAATAGAAACTTGAAGACATTTGCAAAGAGTTCCTTGATGTCCAAGCAATCTCCAGCTCCAAAGCTTCCTCCCTCTAGCTATCTCTTCCAACCTTCTAAGATCGTAGGTTTGATACCCCAAATTGTCCTCCCTTTGGCTCATGGATGACCTCTCCTTTATAGCACTTGGGAAGCTAACCATAGGGAGAGGAAGGTGGATATAGGGAGAGTTTAGTGGATCAACTAGGCTAAACAAAGAGAAGAGGTTGAGATCGAATCAGGTGAGCCAATCCCAAAGAAATCTCTCGAGGGTTGAAGATCCAAAATCCATGCACAAAGGCTGTTATGAAATTTCTGTGCCTTGTAAGCTAAGCAATACATGAAAATGTTGTCATTTTCATGCCCTAACAGTTATGCAGCATGCAAAAATATTGGATTTTTGCGTTATGGGGTGTGGATAGGCTGTGAAAATTAGGGAAAACAAGGTCAATTAAGGTGACACTTGGCCCATTAAGCTGTCACTCGACCAGAAGAGGTTGGATTTGTTTCCTAGGTGTCCAGATGAAACCAAGGAAGGGGCCAACAAGGTACAACATGTATTAGGAGGAAGCATCGCAAGGTCATATGTCATGAAGATGCGACACTAAGGCTCAAAGTGTAACTTTGAGGTATAACAGATGCCCCCTAAAGTGTGAGGTCAGAAGAAACTGATGCCCGAAATAATTTTCATTAAAAGGTGTGGAGATAACATCAAGGGAGTTGGCACGGAGCTGCAAGAACATAGGATGTCAAATACCATCGAGGCGGGCATACCCATGCTCAGAACAACTGACTCAAAGCATGGCTTCTGACCAATACACTGCAAATCCATGAGAGAACTGAGATGATATAGACTGTGGATGAATCATGGCTACTATGAACAATCATAGATCCATGAGATGACAATGACACATCCATGACCAATACAAAGTGGATCTGTGCAACAATACATCATTGAGGTCACCAACATGATTTCTGTATAGAGACCTACTACATAATCGCCATCGCAGCCCGGATGTAAGGGAAATATCAAAAACATCTGGGGTCTTCTACCCGATCCCATAGCGACACAATCCTAATCATGTGATTACAAGGTGTTGAAGTCGAACATGATAGGAACCACTTGATTACCGGTCAATGATGTGAACCGTTAACAAGTGCGAGGGAGACCACCAATGATGACAATGATTCCCAAGGTATCTCCAGTACATTCCATCAAATGTGAAGAGATGTATTGACGTCGAACATTCATGGAATTATTTGATGAGAGGTCAATGATGAGAACGTATTGTTGAATATGAGGAAACCTGCCATTGAGGCATGCAGGTACCAAGGTACTAAAGTTGGTTCCTAAGCCTAATTCTCGGATGATGAGTTGAATTCGACAGGAATAGACTCGTCGAAGGAGGGCCATAATGAATACCACATCAACAACATGAAACCAATATAGGAAAGAGGTGTGTAACAATGGACTAAAAGAGCATGTACAGACACAAGACTGGCAGATTGACAAACTGACAAAAGAGTGGACTCAAGGTAATAGTAATCCTTTGAACATATAATGGCATGAGATAGGACTTGGTAGCTGGGATTAATTAGCTGAAATAACCACAGGTCTAGTAGACTCATAATGAAGAAGACGACACAGGACAGTAGTTACGACTTATTGGAGTGTCTGACTACCCAAAGGAGACAAGATATATATGCATGTCATGTTCAAAGATAACAACTCACAAGCTACCAAAAAAGGTAAACTTGACTCATTTCCCAATTTCCCCCCATCATAACTAACGAGTACCTCTTTTTGGTTTAGCGAGCTTGAAGAGGATAACAGATGCTTGGTATAGCTCATCTTATGGATGAGTCCAATCTCACATGTTTTACGAACCTGAGAAAGGAGGGGTTCGTCCCAATGCGGGCCCTTCAATGTTAAGGTTTAACGAGTCCAAAGAAAGAAAACTCAGCAGTTTTTCATGTTTAGAGAGTCTGAAATAACTTAAAGAAGACTCCGGAATTGACTTTTTCGTAATAGTTTAGTCCCCAGACCCAAAAAAGTATAAAATGATATCTGGAAGAACTCTCCCAGTCAAAGGTTTACTGAGGTATACCTTTCTTGTAAATAGTCTAGACAGCCCGAAAAAGGGGTAACCTACCACCGAATAGAAGTCTTTTCAAATACTTTTACAAGTGTCAAAGAGACAAGACACTTGGCAATATTTTCATAATGAGGGAGTCTAAAAGAGCTTAAAGGGAACTCCTGAGGTCTGTTTTTGTGAGTTAATCATCTTAGTCCGAAAAGGGAATAAAATAATACCAAGACAATACTATCCTCATCATTTTACGAGCACGAGTAAAGCTGACTAAGCTCGACACCAGTTTTTCTTAGGTTTGACAAGCACGACATGGGTGTGAAAAGTGCTTCGAATCTTTCTCAGGTTTAGGTCCAGAGCACGAAAAAGATAAAGTGAGCTCGAATGAAGGTCAAAATTGAATACCAATGTGAACAATGCATGTAAACCTGTCGGACATGGTCAAAAAACCCTTGGAGCAAACATTAGTTCGTCAAAATGAAGAATTAACCCAAAAAAGGCTTTTTAAATAAAATAATGGGTAAAAATATCTATGAAAAATGTATAAAAAGAAGGTAAAAGGGAAATTACCCATTGTCATTGTTTATTTTTTACCCAAGGAAGAGTTTTTTACCTTAAGGAGGGAAAATATTCAAGCGCACATATCGGGAGATCTGGGGCACTATTTCGATTGATCCAAGTAAATATTCACAACCTCATCTTCCATTTCATCATTTTATTTCACTGTTTCATGTCATCTTTTCTAGTTTAGGAGAAGCCCTAGGGAAAAAAAATTTCCTTCTGATATTTTCGCTGCCTCCCTATGTCGAGAGGCGCAAAAATCTTGGAACTTCCGTGATATGGCCTTGATGGGAGGTGCAAAAATATCCTGTTTTCTTGTACCTGGAGAGTGCCCAGGTGTGAAAATATGTAGAGTTGAAAAAATGCAAGTTTGTTTCTCCTATGGGGCATGAAAGCAGGTTTTCATCTTCTCATGGATGCTTTGTTTGATGATTTGCAGGTGATTGCCACTCATTTGAGTGAAGATGGTTGATTGGAAAGAGAGAGAACATGAAGATGATGATAGAATAGCTTTACAAGACAATGTCACACTAACCGCACTACAGGAATGTGGCTTACTGAAATGATTCAAAACGAAGGGCATCCGCAAACAGGGGAAGCTACTAAATTACATCATTCAGATGTGGGATAGTGATATCCAAGCTTTTCGGATTGGTGAGCACTGAGCACACCTCGAGATAGAGCTCGAGGACATTTACTTCTTGACTGGCCTCTCCAAGAGAGGGGCACGGGTCAATTTATCCGGCCAAAGGACCACGGAGGAGACCACAGACACATATGTTGCTCGTTATTGCAGACAAGGTTCCCTCAAGAAGAGCGGGGAAGGTGCCCATAGCGGATGTTAGGATATTTAGACACTTAGGAGTTAGTTAAGATCAACTTGTGTAATATATCCGTTAGGGATAGTGTGTTTCTTTAGTATGCATTAGTATGCATTTGTAAATACTTAATCCAACGGTCACGATATGTTCCCGACATAGAGTGATCCGACGACTCAACTTCTCTTAGATCAAACCTAACCTTGATTCGTGGCTTAACATCCGATTGGTCCATGATCTCTATTTAAAGAGCATGGAGGGTCATTGTTTAGTTGATCGATTATGAGAAGCTCATTTGTAACTTTCTTTCTTTGTATAATAAATTGTCCCGTAGAAGCTATTTGGCCAGGGCCGTGGAGTGTTTCCCTCAAGAGGGTTTAAACCACGTCAAAACATCGGTGTGTTGATCTGTGATCTGTTTGTGTGAAGTGGTTGCTCTTGGTGTTCGGTCCTTTGGTAGTACCCTGTGTAACGGAACATGGTATCAGAGCTTTTATGAGGTGTTGCTTCTGGTTATGATCTAGATCTTGAACTCCTGTTGCCGAAACTCGAAAGGGTTTCTAGTTCTGGTATTTCTGTGTATTTTTGGGATATGAGAGGTGTTCCATTGCGTCCGGAGCATCGTTTCCATTGGGAAATAGTTTTCGTTTGATTGAAAACGGTTCCCGGTTGCTCCAGAAACGCGTATTTCATCATATCTGAAGGTATAATGTTACAGTGACGCATTTTTTTATTTTCTTTTTTTAAAAGGAAAAAATCTCATATTGCATCATTTTTTACTATTACATTTTTTTTGGGTTCGGATTGTTGCTTTCCCATCTGCGTATGCTATTTTCCATGCACCTTGAGCGATTTCGGCAAATCAGAAACAGAAAGGAAAAGGGTTTTTCTCGGCTGCGTATGCTCTTTGCCGTGCACCTTGTGCGATCTCGGCAAATAAGAAACAGAGAGAAAACGTAGACTTTGTTGAATATTGTAACTTCAAAGAATATTATATTTGTACTTTATTATTCCGGAGATGATTCATTCCTCCGAGGTAACCCTATCATGTATCTGGAGATGTTTATTCCTCCAGGGGTTTGTATTAACTAGGGTTATTAGACCCACCATGTGTGGGTCGGCCCTGCAGTTATATTTTAGGGGTTATTAGACTTCTCCAGGTGAGGTCGGCCCCATTAGGTCTTTTAGTCAGTTGGGAGTCAAGTATAAATAGAGGAGGTGAACTCCTCATTAGATCATTCACTCACTTGTGGAAGAGTGCGCACTAGTTGAGGAGATCTGCTAAGGAGTCAAGGAGAAGGAGCACATCTTGTATTTTGGTTGATCATCTTATTGAGGAAAGCTTTGCTGGGTTTTCTACCCCATGAGGGTTTCCCAGGGTATATTGTGTGTCTATCTTGTGATTGTGTTTCTTTCAGAGATCTTGTTTGTCTATTTGGTTTAAACTTAACATGGGATCAGAGCTAGACTGAATAGGACATCTTTCACAAGGTAAGAATACCTCTTTCTCTCTCTTTGGTGAAGTTAGGGTTTTCAGCCCAAAGTTGGTATTATTGATTTTTGGTTGCATGGCTGGATAGCTCTCATCAATACCTTTCTTTTGAGCCATAGATCGAACTTTTTGGTTGGGTAGAACTTCGGGAAATTCAAACCCTAATTCTACCAAAAGTGCGATACGTCAGATTTTGGTTTCAGAAAAAAGTTGTAATTTTTGATTTCTGATTACATGGATGGATAGCTCTTCTCAAGAGCATTCTTTTGAGCTATAGATCGAACTTTTTGGTTGGATAGAACTCCGGGAAAGTCAAACCCTAATTCTACCAAAAGTGCGATAAAGTTCTGTTCCAGATTCCGAAAAAGTGAAAAGTAACTTCCCAGGTAAATCTACTCTGTCTCTTGGACTCCCCCAAGAGAAGATGGCTCCAAATACTAAGCTTGAAGACAAGCTAGAAGGCATAGAGAATTTCCGGGCATGGAAATACAGAATTGGTCTCATTCTTGAGGAGAATGATCTTGCTCATTATATCAAGGAGGAAGTTGCAGAACCAGAAGAAGATGAAGCCAAAGAAAAACACAGGAAGGACCTGATTAGGGCAAAGAGAATCATAGCTGATTCCATTAAAGACCACTTGATTCCCCAAGTGTCTTCCAAGAAGACTCCAAAGGAAATGTATGATGCCCTAGGAAGAATGTATGAAGGAAAGAACATCAACAGAAAGATGAATCTAAGGACTCAATTGAAAAGTACCAAGATGCACAAAGGAGAATCCATTCAAGACTACTTCTCAAGAGTCTCTCTAATCAAAGAACAACTAGATGCTATTGGTGATACTCTTGATGAAGATGAACTTGTGATGACAGCTCTAAATGGTCTCACTAGACCTTGGGAGTCATTCATTCAAACTATGTGTGCCAGAAAAGAAAGTATGAAGTTTGATATAGTATGGGAAGATTGTGTTCAAGAGGAGGCTAGGGTTGCCAACAGAGAAGCACTTCTCAAAGAGGATGGCCAAGCTTTGGCCACCCACACCAAAAGAGGAAAGAGAGGCTACTTCAAGAAAGTGAACCACAAAAGGCCTCAACCCTCTCATAGATTCAAAAAGAAAGGGGGAGACATCTCCACAGTCCAATGCTTCAATTGTCTCAAGCTAGGACACTATGCCAGAGACTGTACCCTACCAGAGAAGAAGAAGAAAAGGTTTGTTCACAAAAGACATCATGCTCATATGGCAGAAGATGACAGTGAAGAAGAAGAAGAAGAAGAAGAAGAAGAAGTGGAGGAAAGGCCTCAAAAGAAAAGATCTAAAGTAAAGAAAGAAGAACCAGAAGAATATGTACTATTTTCTGCTCTCTCTGGATCTGTGTCCCCTGGTGAAGGCACTTGGCTCATTGACAGTGGTGCTTCAAAGCACATGACAGGTCATAAGGAAACTCTCTCCAAGATTGAAGAGAAGTCTTCACCCCAGAAGGTATCTCTAGGAGATGATTATCAATATCCCATCAAGGGAATTGGTGAAGCAAGCTACAAGCTTGATTCAGGAACACCTTTGAAGATGAAAGAAATTTTATATGTCCCAGGTTTAAAGAAGAATCTACTTTCTATCTCAGCACTAGACAAGAAAGGCTTTAGAGTAGCCTTCATAGATGGTCAAGTACTCATGTGGACCAAAGGGAAATCAATCAAAGATGCAATTGTCATTGGTGAAGAAGAAGGAGGACTTTATAAACTCAAGGGTCATCCAGAATCTGCCCTTGCTCATGAAGTTTCTAGTCCCAGTGAGCTATGGCATAGAAGACTAGCTCACATTAACTATAAAGCTTTACCATATGTGAGTAAGATGGTTATAGGTTTGCCAAAATTGAAGGTTGATCATGATGGCTCATGTAAAGGATGCAAGAAAGGGAAGAATATCAAGAATCCCTTTCCGAAAAGTGAAACAAAGACTAAGAGTTCTCTAGAGCTAATACACTCAGATGTATGTGGACCTATGCCTACCACATCTCTAAGTGGGTTTGAATACTATCTCTCTTTCATTGATGACTATTCAAGAAAAACTTGGATATACTTCCTAAAGGGTAAGAATGAAGTCTTTGGAAAATTCAAAGAGTTCAAGGCTCTAATAGAAAACCTCTCAGACAATAAAATCAAGATTCTCAGAACAGATAATGGTGGAGAATATACTTCAAAGGAATTTGAAGAGTTCTGTAAAGAAGCTGGAATCAAAAGGGAACTAACCACTCCTTACAATCCCCAACAAAATGGGGTAGCTGAGAGGAAAAATAGAACCATCATGGAAGCTGTAAAGACTATGATACATGATCAAGACCTTCCCATGTATCTATGGGCTGAAGCAGCCAAGACAGCAGTATATGTTCAAAACAGACTATCTCATAGTGCTCTTGACTTCAAAACTCCAGAAGAAGTCTTTACAGGAAAGAAGCCTGAGGTAAGTCATCTCAAAATATTTGGGTGTCCTGTGTACATCCACATTCCAAAAGAAAAGAGATCCAAATTGGATCCCTCAGGTAAGAAGGGAATGTTTGTTGGTTATTGTGAAACTTCCAAAGCCTTCAGAATCTACATACCAGGTTTCCATCATATAGAAATAAGTAGAGATGTTACCTTCGATGAGGAAGCAGCCCTCAAGAAATCTAGAAAGTGTCAACTTGAAGAAGTTTATGAAGAAGATACATCTCCCAGAATCTCAGAGAATGCTCACATTCCTGAAGAGGACATACCAGAGGATCATGACATGCTGGAACCACAAGAACCTCCTGTTGCAGAATTGTCTAGGAAAAGAAGACCAGCATGGGCTAGAGATATTATTCAAGGAGCAGAAAGATATGGTGCTCCTGAAGGCTCCACTAGAGAAAGGAAGAGACCAAAGCTAGTATCCAACTATATGGCCCTGATGTGTGATCTTGTGGATCAACTACCTACCAGCTATGAAGAGGCAGCTCAAAAGAAAGAATGGGTAGAAGCAATGACTGAAGAATATCAGTCAATAATGAAAAATGATGTTTGGGATATAGTTCCCAAACCAAAAGACAAAAGTGTGGTTTCTTCCAAATGGATCTTTAAAATAAAACATGCTGCGGATGGAAGTATTGAAAAATACAAAGCAAGATTTGTAGCCAGAGGTTTCTCTCAGAAGGAGGGAATTGACTATGAAGAAACATTTGCACCAGTTGCTAGGTATACTTCAATTAGAACTATCATGGCTCTTGCATCCATGATGAAGTGGAAACTACATCAAATGGATGTTAAGACAGCTTTTCTGAATGGTGTAATTGAAGAAGAAGTATACATAGAGCAACCACAAGGGTTTGAGGTAAATGACGGAAGGACTCATGTATGCAAACTGAAAAAAAGGCATTATATGGGTTGAAACAAGCTCCCAGAGCTTGGTACGAAAGGATTGACAATTTCTTAACTAGCATGGGCTTTACCAAAAGTAAAGCTGACCCAAACCTTTATCTCAAGGTGATGGATGATGAACCAGTTATACTTTTATTATATGTAGATGATCTATTTCTAACTGGAAATGAGAAACAAATCATTGAAAGCAAGAAGAAGATTTCTTCAGAATTCGAGATGAAAGATCTCGGATTGATGCATTACTTCTTAGGCTTAGAAGTGTGGCAAGAACCAAGAGGAATCTTTCTGAATCAAGGTAAGTATACTGTGGAAATTCTGAAAAGATTTGATATGTTGGAATGTAAACCCATGGCCACTCCCATGGACTCCAACTTAAAGATTTTGGTTAATGACTCATCAGAATTAGTGGACCTAACTTTATATAGACAGATCATTGGGTCACTAATGTACTTAACAAATACTAGGCCAGATATATGCTTTGCTATAAATACCCTAAGTCAGTATCTAGTAGAACCCAGAAAGGTTCATCTAATAGCTGCAAAGCATGTAATGAGGTACTTAAAAGGTACATTAGATTTTGGTCTACTCTATGATGGAAGTCATGAACTCAAGTTTCATGGTTACTCAGACTCTGATTGGGCAGGTAGTGTCTCAGACAGAAAAAGTACTTCAGGTGGATGTTATAGCCTTGGATCTGCCATGATCTCTTGGTTCAGCAAGAAACAATCCAGTGTGGCCCTCAACTCTGCTGAGGCAGAATACATAGCTGCTTGCTCTGCCAGCTGTGAAGCTGTATGGCTTCGGAAACTGTTATCTGGAGTGTTTGACTTAGAAATGGATCCTACTATGATTATGTGTGATAATCAAAGCTGCATCAAGATGACAGAAAATCCTGTGTTCCATGATAAGTCAAAACACATAGAGATCCGATACTTCTATATTCGAGATATGGTGCAGAAAGGAGCTATCAAGCTTGAGTACGTGAGCACTGAAGATCAAATTGCTGATATCCTGACCAAACCACTGTCTCGTGTGAAATTTGAATACTTTCGAGACAAGCTTGGTGTATTTCAAAAGGACTCTCCTAGAAAGGGGGAGTAGCATGATTCCTGATGGCAAGTAAGTCTCATCAATAATGAGACTTCACCTAGTCACTTAGAAATAGTTAGATTTAGGACTATTTTTATTTCCATTTAGTTTTACTCTTACATAATTTTGATGATAGATGTATTAGTGAGAATACATACATGCTTTTGATGATTAGGTGTATACATGATTTTGATGATAGATGTATTAGTGAGAATACATGCTAGATGTATACATGCTTTTGATGTTAGATATGATTTTGATGATAGATGTATTAGTGAGAATACATGCTAGATGTATACATGCTTTTGATGTTAGATGTATACATGATTTTGATGATAGATGCATTAGTGAGAATACATGCTAGATGTATACATGCTTTTGATGTTAGATGTATACATGATGTTGATGATAGATGTATTAGTGAGAATACATGCTAGATGTATACATGCTTTTGATGTTAGATGTATACATGATTTTGATGATAGATGTATTAGTGAGAATACATGCTAGATGTATACATGCTTTTGATGTTAGATGTATACATGATTTGATGATAGATGTATTAGTGAGAATACATGCTTTTGATGACAGATGTATACATGCTTTTAGATGTGTTAGTAAGAATACATGTTTTTGATGTATGATGTATACATGCTGTTGATGATAGATATTGATTATGTACTTGTATGGATGAGGATACTTGTACTTGTATTAATGAGAATACAAATTGAGGGGATTGGATCATCCCTGGACTTTCAGTCCTAAAGAGAGCCGTAGACGTGAGGTCTCCGAGAATGAAGTCCTTAGTGGACAGTTGAGGGGATTGGATCATCCCTGGACTTTCAGTCCTAAAGAGAGCCGTAGAATGGGTCTCCGATAATGAAGTCCTTAATGAACAGGCAGGGGATTGTATCGTCCCCGGACTGAGGTCCCAGAATAGAACCGTAGACTGGGTCTCCGATAATGAAATCCTGAATGAACAGGTAGGGGATTGTATCGTCCCCGGACTGAGGTCCCAGAATAGAACCGTAGACTGGGTCTCCGATAATGAAGTCCTGAATGAACAGGCAGGGGATTGTATCGTCCCCGGACTGAGGTCCCAGAATAGAACCGTAGACTGGGTCTCCGATAATGAAGTCCTGAATGAACAGGCAGGGGATTGTATCGTCCCCGGACTGAGGTCCCAGAATAGAACCGTAGACTGGGTCTCCGATAATGAAGTCCTGAATGAACAGGCAGGGGATTGTATCGTCCCCGGACTGAGGTCCCAGAATAGAACCGTAGACTGGGTCTTCGAAAAATGAAGTCCTGAATGAACAGGAAGGGGATTGCATCGTCCCCGGACTGAGGTCCCAGAATTGATCCGTAGACTGAAGTCTCCGAGAACTGAAGATTGGATTGTATCATCCATGGACCTATGTCCTAAAAAGAGCAGGATTGATCATCCTAGGAATATGATCGTGTGATGACGATGCTGATGATCGTATGATGACGATGCTGATGATCGTGTGATGACGATGCTGACGATGCTGATGATCGTGTGATGATGATGCTGATGATCGTATGATGACGATGCTGATGATCGTGTGATGACGATGCTGATGATCGTATGATGACGATGATGATGATCGTGTGATGACGATGCTGATGATCGTATGATGACGATGCTGATGATCGTGTGATGACGATGCTGATGATCGTATGATGACGATGATGATGATCGTGTGATGACGATGCTGATGACGATGCTGATGATCGTATGATGACGATGCTGATGATCGTGTGATGACGATGCTGACGATGCTGATGATCGTGTGATGACGATGCTGACGATGCTGATGATCGTATGATGACGATGCTGATGATCGTGTGATGACGATGCTGACGATGCTGATGATCGTATGATGATGATGCTGATGACGATGCCGATGATCGTAGTGATATCGACACTATTGACATTGATGTTCCAGTAACTGGTTGAGTTACTGATGAAGATGAATTGAAGAAAGCTTCCGATGATTTATAGATGTATCATGTATGATGACTCCTTGCTCTTGCAGATGTTGTTATAATATCCTTCTCGTTAAGGGGGAGTGTTGAATATTGTAACTTCAAAGAATATTATATTTGTACTTTATTATTCCGGAGATGATTCATTCCTCCGAGGTAACCCTATCATGTATCTGGAGATGTTTATTCCTCCAGGGGTTTGTATTAACTAGGGTTATTAGACCCACCATGTGTGGGTCGGCCCTGCAGTTATATTTTAGGGGTTATTAGACTTCTCCAGGTGAGGTCGGCCCCATTAGGTCTTTTAGTCAGTTGGGAGTCAAGTATAAATAGAGGAGGTGAATTCCTCATTAGATCATTCACTCACTTGTGGAAGAGTGCGCACTAGTTGAGGAGATCTGCTAAGGAGTCAAGGAGAAGGAGCACATCTTGTATTTTGGTTGATCATCTTATTGAGGAAAGCTTTGCTGGGTTTTCTACCCCATGAGGGTTTCCCAGGGTATATTGTGTGTCTATCTTGTGATTGTGTTTCTTTCAGAGATCTTGTTTGTCTATTTGGTTTAAACTTAACAGACTTTCCGGGCAAGCTAACAAGATCTAACTCCACAAGTGTGGAAAAGTTTTTTTGTTTCGATTTGTGGTGTGTTTTACAGGAAAAAGGGCAAGCACGCAAACCGAGCAAGAAGAGTAAAAAAAAAAAAACCCCTTCCTCATTCCCATATTTTACATACCTTTTAATCTAACTCACTTGGTTCAAAGTTGCTTTATTCCTTAATAGGTCTTGAGTTCAAGTCTTAGGAAGTTACTTTTAAAAGAAAAAATGTATGCAATTTCTATTTTCAAGTTATTTTATTGTAAAAGTGCATCTCACTTAAATAATAAAAAATAAAAATACAAGTGAGTCACTTAAGTTTTTTTTGTTGCACTATTTAAAAGTAATATCATTATAAAAGTCAAATCACTTATTTTACAAAAGTGGTTCACTTAAAGCAACTTTCTTGTAAAGTGATTGTCAAAAGGTTCATCTTGGGAAGAGGGGGGTTCTTTTTTTTACTGGACATTCTCTAGCTGCCATGTCACTATTGGGGACATCTTCAACAGTTTCTTTGTTCAAGCATAACTTCATCATACAGAGTCAGTTTTCAGTGCCGTTTTTTTTTAAATCGCCTATTTTTTCGAGCTCTTCACATCCCAACTATTGGTTTCTACTTTTATAGCCATTAATTTACAAATATGGATGCCCCTTGTGATATTCTACTTAACAGTTCCAACTATTTCTCATGGAAATCTCGTATGGAGGATGTTCTACGAAGTAGGGGACTTTTCAGAATTACAACATGGAAAGAAAAAGAACCCACTGATGATGATAAGAAAATAAAATGGGCAAATAGATGTGATGAAGCTCGTGGATTGATTGAGATGTCAATCTCTACTGATTTGCGATTCCACATATCTGGAATTGATGAACCTAATGCTGCTTGGGACAAGTTGGAATCTGTATTTGGTAAACACAATGAAATTCGAGGTCACCAACTCGAAAATGAGTTGATTTCTTTAAATCCAAGTGACTTTTCATGCATTCAAGATTATTTATCCAAGTACAAGACTCTTAAACTCTTATGTGCAGAATGTAAGATTGAGAGGGAAGACAAACAATGCATTTATCATATTCTTTCCAAACTTGTACCTGCATACTCTGTTTTTGTATCTACATTTTACTCCATGAAAGCATCCTTGAATGCAGCTAGCTATCAAGAGCCTAGTCTTGAATCCTTTTGTGATTCCTTGATTAGAGAACAAGATAAACTCATTCATCTTGGAATAATCAACAATGCAGATACATCTAGGAAAGCCTTATTGTCCCAACAGAAAGAAAAGTCCAAGCCTTCCAAGAAACAAAAATTTTGCAATAATAAGTCAAACAAGGGTCCCAAACCCTCTCAGTCAGCTCCTTCTTTAAAAAATGACAAAGGATCCAAGCCAAAAGGCAAGAAGACTCAGCATCATTGCAAGTATTGCGGAAAAGATAATCATGATGAATCTAAGTGTTTCAAGAAGATGGAAGCCTTGGAAGCAGCAATGAAGAAGCACCACATCAGCCTAGATTCATCTTCAGAATCTGCCTCTCATGGACATGCACTTTGTGCTTCTGGTTATTCTTATAATGCATCTTTTTCTTCTACTTCAAATGAATGGCTCATTGATTCTGGAGCATCTTATCATATGGCTAAGGATCAAGCCATCTTTTCTACTATGCATGAATGTAACACCAAACAAATATTTGTTGGTGATGATAGATCTCTAAGTGTTGTAGGAGCTGGAACAGTTCCAGTAGATAATGGTCATTTTAGTGATGTACTATGTGTTCCAAAAATTTCCTGCAATTTGTTATCAGTCTATCAGATCACTCATTCTGGTGAAGGTAAAACTGTGACCTTTACACCTCACCAAGTTGTAATCAAGGATTTTAAAGATCCTCAACAGGTCCTAGCTACCGGAATTGTTGATGATATTACCAGGTTGTACAATTTTAACAACTTTGGGTCATCACCTTTCCCTTCAGTTTTTGTTGCTCATAGTAATAACTTGAGCAAACTTTGGCATGAGCGATTTGGTCACTTAAATTATCGCTCATTGCAACAAATATGTAAAGAAAATATGGTGACAGGTCTTCCAATGGCATCTTGCAGGGATGGTGTTTGCTCCGGTTGTGTACTCGTAAAACATCATCGTGACAGTTTTGACAAATCTACCTCTTGGCACGCCTCGGTTCCCTCGGAGCTTGTGCATAGTGACTTGTGTGGTCCTCTTCCATCTGCTTCCTTTTCTGGTTTCAAATATTTCTTAACTTTCATTGATGATTACACCAGAGGCACTTGGTTTTATTTCCTAAAACTTAAGAGCGAAGTATTTAACATGTTCTTGGCCTACAAGGCCCTTGTGGAAAAACAATCTGGTCATCAAATTATTAAGTTAAGATCTGACAATGGAGGAGAATATGTTAACAATAAGTTCATTACTTTCTGCACTGAACAAGGCATCCAACAACAGCACACTGTTCCATATACACCACAACAAAATGGTGTAGCTGAGTGGAAGAACCGCACTTTAAAAGAAATGGCTAATTGTATGATCCAATCTAAGGGACTAAGTCTTCAATTTTGGGCTGAAGCCATTAATTGTGCAAATTACATAGTTAATCGCACCCCCACTAAAGCATTACAAGGTATCACACCGGAAGAAGCATGGAGTAAAACTAAACCTGATGTAAGTCACTTCCGTGTGTTTGGTAGTGAAGCATGGGCTCACATTCCGGATGAAAAACGGAAAGCATTGCAACCTAAAAGTGAAAAGTGCATATTTGTTGGATATTCTGAAGATGTAAAAGGTTATAGACTTGTTCAACCCCATTCTCATGATATAATCATTAGAAGAGATGTTAAATTTGATGAAAATCTCTTGGCCTACGAGCCTAACTCGGCGATTGTACCATCTTTGGCCTGCGAGCCTGATTCGGCGTTTGTGCCTTCTTCTTCTTCTTCCAACTTCCTTGATAGGTTTCCAACTCCAGTTTCGGATGATGACAGTGAGGAGGAAAATTCACCTCCGCCTGCTCATGTTCCTCCAGTTGCACCTCCACAAGTGCTTCCTCGATGGGTCCATTCAACATGTGAAGCAGCTGGTGATCTTGCCGGTGATCCTAGAGATCAACGTCGAACACATTCTCAGTTTCAGCGAGCCTCTTCTCTTTTGGCTCAAGTTTCCGAGAATCATGATCCAGCAACTTTTGCAAAAGCTTCAGGGAATCCAGATTGGGATGCAGCCATGGATGAAGAATATCGTTCCTTAATGGCGAACGATACTTGGGATCTTGTACCTCTTCCAAAAGGAAGAAAACTTGTCAGATGTAAATGGGTCTACAGAACTAAGTATGCATCAGATGGAAGTGTTGAAAGACTTAAGGCAAGGTTAGTTGCAAAGGTTTTTCCCAAGTTGAACGGATTGACTACAATGAAACCGTTGCTCCCGTCGCAAAAATGAACTCCATCCACCTTGTTCTTTCCCTTGCAGCCTTACACAACTGGGAAGTCCATCAAATGGATGTCAAATCTGCCTTCTTACATGGTGATTTACAGGAGGAAATTTACATGGAACAACCTCCTAGCTATGTTCGGAATAACTCTAGCCTTGTATGCCGCCTTAAGAAATCCTTATATGGCCTTAAGCAAGCTCCTAGAGCTTGGTATGCCAAAATGGATAACTTTCTCCTTGACACTGGTTTTTCTAGATGCCATTCTGACCCCAATGTCTATACCAAGAAAGTAGGACACCATCTCATCATACTTGTTCTATATGTTGATGACCTTATTCTTACTGGTAATGACCCTAAGCTTATAACCCATGTGAAATCCAGTCTTAAACAAAATTTTGAAATGTCAGAATTAGGACATTTGCATTATTTTCTTGGTCTCCAAGTCCTGCAAACCAAAGAATGAATCTTTCTTTCTCAGTCTAAGTATGCTTGTGACCTTCTTCGTCGCTTTCACATGGAAGATTGTACACCAGCCCCTTCTCCCTTCCAGTCTAGAGTCAAACTTTCTACCACTTGTACTTCACCTGAAGTCGATGCCACCTTGTATCGTCAGCTTGTTGGTAGTCTCTTATACTTGACTCATTCCCGTCCTGACCTTTCCTTTGCCGTTGGTCATGTTGCCCGTTATATGCAGACACCTCATGAAAGTCACTGGAAAGAAGCTAAAAGAATACTTCGATATATTCGAGGTACAGTTCAGTTTGGGATTCATTACAGTACGGTGGGGAACCTTTGTTGGTTGGTTTCACTGATTCAGATTGGGCTGGCGATCCTGATGATCGAAAGTCTACTGCAGGTTATGTTTTCAGTCTGGGATCTGGACCTATCACTTGGGCTTGTAAGAAACAACAAGCTATTGCTCTTTCTTCAGCAGAAGTAGAATATCGAGCCACAGTTAATGCCAGTCAAGAAGCTTTATGGCTTCGATAGATCCTTTCATAGTTTGGATTCGAGCAGCAGCAGCCTACTCCACTTTGGTGCGATAATGAAAGTGCCATCAAGCTTGCCAAAGATCCAGTTCTACATCAACGTAGCAAACACATTGAGCTACATATGCACTTCAACAGAAATCTTGTTCATGATCGTGTTCTTGAATTGCTCTTTTGCCCTACAGATGATCAAGTTGCAGACATCTTCACCAAGTCTCTTACAGAAGCGAATTTTTCTAAACTTCGATCTATGTTAGGAGTTCAGGAACTTGTCATTAAGGGGGGATAGGCTTTAATGCCTCCTTCCTTCTCCTAATAGTGTCACTTTTGTAAATCCTTCAATCCTATCCCAAGTTGTTCTTAAGGGGGGATGTTAGGATATTTAGACACTTAGGAGTTAGTTAAGATCAACTTGTATAATATATCCGTTAGGGATAGTGTGTTTCTTTAATATGCATTAGTATGCATTTGTAAATACTTAATCCGACGGTCACGATATGGTCCCGATTGGTCCATGATCTCTATTTAAAGAGCATGGAGGGTCATTGTTTAGTTGATCGATTATGAGAAGCTCATTTGTAACTTTCTTTCTTTGCATAATAAATTGTCCCGTAGAAGCTATTTGGCCAGGGCCGTGGAGTGTTTCCCTCAAGAGGGTTTAAACCACGTCAAAACATCGGTGTGTTGATCTGTGATCTGTTTGTGTGAAGTGGTTGCTCTTGGTGTTCGGCCCTTTGGTAGTACCCTGTGTACTGGAACAGCGGATGTGATAGAGCTTCCATTGAGAACTATCCTGTATACCATTGCGTGTGTAGCAGGTAGTGTGGGTTCCCACCATGAAACGAAGGCATAGATGACCTATGCGATAGAATGCATGGCACCAACCCTGTTCAATTGGTGTGAAGGGGTCCTGGTGAACCTCAAAGATCAAGTGACCAAGTGCATGAATGGAGATATCCATCAGTTTGGATATGGAAGTATCATGGCCACATTCTTCCTGGAGAGGGTACTACTATTGTGCCCTCAGATAGCTAGACTGATCTGTCCTGCATCCGAGCCTCAGATGAGGAGATGGAGTGACTATGCTGGACGACTCGGTGGGCCGCAAGTCCTCGATTTTGGCAAGGACTTCTTCTCATGGCTCGAGGAGCAGGTTATTATTATCAAGGACTATCCCTATGAGGGGGTGGATTTCCATGAGGATATCGATTTGGCATTGCCTGAAGATGATGATTGGGACAAATCAAGTATGTGATCTTCACAAATATGTGTTTTTGGTATTTTTGATTCTATATATATATATATATATTGTTGTTTTTTAATGCGTGAAAGAGATCTTAACATGTGTACGTGTACTTCCACAGATCACGAACCACGGAGACCAAAGCGGTATTCACCATTGCGTTGAGGAGGGATCCAGTAAAATGCCAAGGCTAAGGAGGAGGAAGAGGAGGAGGTAGGGGGGCTCCGCGATGTTGAGTGGAACCTCCAGGGTTTGACGATGGGTGTCCCTCCTATGAGGATGCCTGATATACCTCTTCATCTCCAGAGGCACACTATAGGGGTGTCCGAGTGCATTGGTAGATTGCTCCACCCTGTGGTGAGAGCAGTCGTATGTTATCACGAGCACCATGAGGTTGATGATTAGTGTTTAGGTAGCAGTGTATACACGACATGTAGGCTAGAGGGCCAATTTTTGTACGGGACATTATCCCAATTTTGGGATCTTGGACGCATTATGATATTGTACTTCAGGAAAAACACTTTTTACATGATATTTACATATATGGACCTATCTCTATGGCGTGTTTATTTACTACGAGTTGTGTATTTACATTTTTTGTATGCGTTTTTTATGATATTTTGTTCATATGTGGGCTAGATGCCAATCCAATATATAGTTAGCTAATGAATTAGCCACCATATTGAATTCTCTAGGTACATGCTGATACTGAATATAGTCAAATGTTCTTTCCAAGAGGCGTACCCTTTTGTAAAATCGAAGTAATGTAGGATCATGAATGGTGTAGTCGCAATTTCTTAGGAACCCATGTCTTTACTTTGTTAGTATATTATTGTTGGACGCATATGCTTTGTAAGACGTCCCGCAGTATTTGTTGATCCATAGTTTGTGTTATTGTTGTTGGGTGAGTATGCTTTGTAAGTCACCCGCAGTGTTTGTTGACCCATAGTTTGTTTTGTCCCATGGTTTTGACCCATAGTATTGGCGCCTAGACTTAGTATATAAGTTTGTGTTGAGGCCAATGAAGGCACCGTAAATTTATTTGTATTGAGCTTGTTCAAAGGAGGTTTCCCCCTCGAAGTGGCCTGCGATCAATAAAGCAATTATGAGTTCTGTTATTTATGTTATCTTGTGTATTTTCATTAATTAATTGTTGCAGGTTCTTCACATCTGGTATCAGAGCACTTTCTTGGGCTCGTTGGGTGAAATTTATGCCAAAATTTGTTTTCAGATCTGGGAATAATTCCTATCCGCTTAACTGTGGGAAGTACTTGGGCACAAGCCCTAAAACTCATTGTGAGGAGTACCACAGGAACCCCAAAGTAGCTGGCCCATTGAGAGGACCTGCCAGCGAAAAGGGCAACGACCCCACCTGATTGACTAGTTCCCACTCGTGAGGTAAACCAAGAACTGTCATTTGTGGCAAAGCGGTTATCAGTTTTACCTAAGCCGTGTTGTGAGGGGTACTGCCCCAATACGCAAGCCATTAGAGAGCATTGGTGACCGAGTGAATCCCCTAAACCGTTAGGAAGCCGAGCATATGGGGTCCATATCTATTTTCAGCAATCACAGATTTCCTCTGTCCAGAACTATTGTCGATCACTTCCGCGTCGTTTCAGATCTATCTGTTGTCGATCCCTTCTGTGTCGTTTCAGATCCATCTGTTACCGATCCCTTCTGCGTTGTTTCAGATCCATCTGTTGTCGATCCCTTCCGCACCATTTCAGATCCATCTATTTCCGATCCCTTTCGCACCGTTGCAGATCCATCTGTTTCCAATCCCTTTTGCGCCGTAACAGTTCCATTCTGGAAAAAAAAAATTAAAAAAATTTTAAAAAAATAAAAATAGATAAAAATAAATAAAATAAAATAAAAATAAAAAATAAATAAAAATAAATAAATTAAATAAATAAATTAAAAATTAAAAAATTAAAAAAAATTAAAAATAAAAAATAAATTATGTTTCTTCGTCATATCTCCCTTGTTTTCACTCTATTTCCCTTGAAACTTCCCTGACACCCCTATCATCCCGTTCTGCATCTTTGATTCCTGAGGACCCTATCCCAAATTCCACTTCCCAAAGTCAGAAATCCCACATTTGTCTATTTTTAGGGTTTGCCATAACTTCTTTAATTTTCACCCAATCGCCTTCAAATTTTGCCACCGTGTCCATTCCCTATTTCTGCTTCTTTGTCCCTCTCTGACAAATTTTCTCATTCTTTCACCCCACTTCTGAAATCCTCATTTTATGCTTCCTTGTCCATTCGAAAGTGTCCAAAACCTAGTCAAACCCCAATTATCCATCAAAGTTTTTCCCAAATCCAAATTTCCCTTTACTAAATAAGCTTTTGTTTGTGTTTTTCTACTCATTCAAAAAAAAAAAACTCCTGGTTATGATTGTCGCCCGCGCAAGAGCAAAAACCATGGAGGAAGCACTTGTAGCCATCCAAACCAAACTCTAGGATCTTGATGAAAAATTTCTCAGCCTCCATCTTGAGCATTCAGCCATGAACAACAAACGACAGTCCGAGTCTTCATTAGACAATGGGTTCTCTTCTTCCAGCAATTTTCGTGGTCCGAAGCTTGATTTTCCTCGCTTCAATGGTACTGATCCGACTTGCTGGATCTATCATGTAGAACAGTATTTCAGTCTGCATAATACTTTTGATGTCACCAAAGTTCCACTTGCATCCTTTCATTTGGAACAGGAAGCTCTTCAATGGTACCATTGGTACATCAAGGCTCATGAAGAGCCAAAATGGCCAGATTTTTGCCAACTCCTTTTGCAATGATTTGGTCCTAGTGCTTTTGATGACTTCACAGGAGCCTTCACTAAACTTCGCCAAATTGGCACTATGAGAGAGTATCAAACAGAATTTGAGAAACTAGCCAATCACACAGAAGGATTGTCTGATGAATTCTACAGGAGTTGTTTTATTAATGGTCTTAAGGATGAAATCTACTCAGAGGTTAAAATGTTCTGTCCCAACACAATGATGGAAGCCCTGGGGTTGGCCAAGTTGGCAGAAGACAAGATTGCAGCCCAACAACGCTCCAAACCCACTTTTGTTCCCTTATGAAATATGGGTTCTCAACGACATCCCATCCCTCCAGCTCCTTGACCAACTCCTATCAAGCATTTGTCTGAAATAGAGATGCAGACATGCAGAGAAAAAGGGCTTTGTTCTAATTGTGATGATAAATTCACTCGGGGACATAGATGTGTTCAGCAAAAGCTCTATCTCTTGGATGTGGATTCTCTGCCTGCCTCTAAAATTGGTGAAGAAGCTCCAGATACAATGGATGATCAGGTCGACATTCAGGAGCCGCTTATTGACCCTCCATCTCAGGAAGACCACCCAAAGATATCTCTCCATGCTTTAGCCGGAATCACCACCCCCCAAATAATGCGGGTCAAGGGTTACTTCAAGAAGCTTCCTCTTACAATACTCATTAATTCTAGTAGCACTCATAACTTCATTGACCCTTGGATCGCCAAACAGGCTGATTGTTTTGTCCATCCTTGCTCCAACTTTGAAGTCATGGTTGCCAATGGGGGCACCTTACCTTGCAAGGGGAAGTGTCACAATGTGCGTATCTCTATGGACGATTATAACTTGCATTCTGACATGTTTGCCTTGGCCTTAGGTAGATGTGATGTGGTTTTGGGTGTTCAATGGTTACGCACACTTGGACCCATCTTATGGGATTTTGCTGAACTTTGGATGCAGTTTTCAGTCAATGGGAAAAAACACAAATATACAGGCTTACAACCAGGGTCTCTCCGCATCATCATTTCACATCACCTAGAAAAACTCCTTATTAACAATCAAATTGACACCCTTAGTCATGTGACAGATGAAGCATACGTTTACCATACACCTACAGCAGGAAGACATGACACAAGTTCATCCAGAGATGAATCCTCTCTGAGAAATGCATTAAAATGCATTAATTGTGCTTAAAATCATTTTAAATGGTGCAAAAAGCCTAAAAACTATAGAAAAAAGGGGTTTTTAAGTGAAAATGATCTATAATCATGAAAGGGGATTGTCCCACACTCAAAAGAGAATCCTAAGGCCCATTTCCCAATGTTATATAAGAAAGGCATGGGAGGCATGGTAAAGGAGATAAAAAAGCAAAGGCATGCTGAGGAGATTCTGAAAGAAGGAGAAGAGCTCAAATTCTTCAAAAGCAAGGGTGAAGGAAGGGAATCTCATGGCAATGGAGGAGGGATTCACACCAAGATCATTGGTAAGGATGTACTTCTTCCTTGTTTTAATATGAAGTAATTCAAGTTTCTACCATTTTAGTGTTGAATGTTTGCTTATCTTGCATGATTTTAATTCTGAAATGTTCTTAGATATTAATGAATGTTTAATGAATGAACTCAGATCTTAAGAAACTTGTAATAATTTATTCATCTCTGACATAGAGACTCACCATCTCTTAGAAAAATAGTTAAGTTAGTGTAGACACAACCCTACACTAAAAACTATTATCAGATTGGCGACCATACTGGCTTGTTGATTTTTCTTGATTTTTCCTGAATTTTCTTAAAGTTTTGAGGTGTTCTTCCTTCAGATCTGCTCCTTTGTAGCTTAAAGATCATTAAAAGAACTTAAGATTCAGTTTATGAAGCTCAAGATCAACCTAAACACACCTTTAATTCATCAATTTATCTCAATTAACACTCAGATCTGAGTTTCTTGATTTGTTTAGTGTCTGAAATTTTGAGTTTCTTGGTTTATTTGAGATCTAGTTTTTTTTTTAACTCTGCTTTAAATCTCTAAAGATCTAAATGATTTCTTTAAAACTTTGTTTCGAGTTTCAAAAGCTTCACAAACTATCGAATCTCTGCATTGAAATGTGTTGATGTATATGTAACTTCGGAATGTATTTCATTTATGTATTTCATATATATTTATTGTACCCTTATTAGAGATGTGTTATTCCTCTATAAGGAAGTGTCGTCATGTGGATTGACAAGTGTCGCAAGTGTGTGTACTTGTCGATGGGTTATTAAACCACCATGTGTGGGGTCAGCCCTGAAATATATATTATATTGTGGATGTATCTAGATAGACAAGTTGGCCCCAAACAGGTTAAGTATGAATAGAGATCGGGAGATCTCTATTTGGATCATTCGGAAAGTCACACTTCTCTCACTCAGAAAGTGGCGCACTAGTGAGGAGGAGGATCATCTACTCTAGGAGACTATCTCAAGTTTCTTTTGGTTGTACTTTGGTTGAGCCATTTCTCTCTCTATCTCTGAGGAATTTGTGGGGTTTTTCACCTTAGGGTTTTCCCCACGGAAACTCTGTGTCTCTTGTCTCTCATGCTTTTGATTCTTGTGATGCTTGTCATGCTTATTGTGACTGTTATGCATTGATATACTGTATATGTTATTCTCTCAGTAAATATCCAAGAGTATTGTGAATTAATGCTCAAAATTTAACATGGTATCAGAGCTAACCTGAGAAGAAGACATTTTGCAGTGACGAAAACTTAAGTTTCTTGTTTATTGGGTTTCTCTCCACAAATTTTGGAAAAGCAGTATAGTACATTGACTCTACTCATCAAGGAGAATCTATCTGTCCAATCAGGATTCAATTCTGAGCATTTTCAGATTTGGCCCTAAACATTAGGGTTTCCACAAAAATAGGAATTTCTGGAATCTGAAGACATAGTTGGAAGCTCCTTGCAAAAATCGAAGTTTAGAGCTTTGGATCGAGATTTTTGGCTGGGTAGATCTCTGAGAAACTCAAAACCTAATTCAGGGCTCTCCCTAGTGAACCCGGGAGGACAAAAAGTCAAATCATAAGGTGAAACTTGGGGATGATTATCAATACCCAATCAAAGGAAGTGGTGAAGCCTCCTACAACCTAGATTCTGGAAAATCTTTGAAGATGAAAGAAGTCCTTTATGTACCTGGGCTCAAGAAGAACTTACTCTCCATATCTGCATTGGATGCAAAAGGTATGAAGGTTGCATTTGTGGATGGCCAAGTCCTAATGTGGCCAAAGGGTAAAACAATCAATGATGCAGTAGTGATTGGAGAGAAAGAGGGAGGTTTGTATAAATTGAAGGGTCAACCTGAACATGCCATGGTACATGAATCCATGGAGCCAAGTGAACTTTGGCATAGAAGACTTGCTCATATGCACTATAGGGAAATTCTAATTGCAAGCAAGGCTGTAGAGGGAAATCAAGACCAAACATGAAGGTGTTTGCAAAGGATGTGCAAATGGTAAAAACATTAAGAAGGATTTCCCAAGCAGTGAAAGCAAGGAAAAAGATATCCTGGAAATCATCCACTCAGATGTATGTGGTCCTATGTCATCCGGTTCTCTTAGTGGGTATGTTTATTATGTCTCATTTATTGATGACTTCTCCAGGAAGACTTGGGTATACTTCTTGGAGAATAAAGATGAGGTGCTTAATAAGTTCAAGGAATTCAAAACCTTGATGGAGAATCAAACTGACAAAAAGATCAAAACATTCAGATCCTACAATGGTGGAGAATTCACCTCAGGTGACTTTAAGAAGCTTTGCAATGATTCAGGGATTAAGAGGGAGTTGACTGCTCCTTATAATCCTCAATAGAATGGAGTTGCAGAAAGGAAGAATAGAACAATCATGGAAGCAGCAAGGGCAATGCTGCATGACCAGGATCTACCTATTCATCTATGGGCAGAAGCAGCTAGAACAGTTGTATATGTGCAGAACATAACACCCCACAAGATATTGGACAACAAGACACCAGAAGAGGTCTTTTCTGGTAAGAAACCTGAATTCAGTCATCTCAAAATATTTGGTTGTCCAGTATACACTCATGTCCCAAAGGAAAAGAGGACTAAACTAGATCCTTCAGGAAAGAAGGGTATCTTTGTGGGTTACAGTGAAAGCTCGAAAGCTTACAGAATATACTTTCCAAGGTTCAAGAAGATTGATGTCAGTAGGGATGTAACATTTGATGAAAACTCAGCATTCATCAAATCAAGGAAGGCACCTATCGAAGTTTATGAAGAACCTAAGGAAACTAGATTTCAAGACACTACCATGACTGAAGCTGTTCTAGAAGTTGTTCATGAGTTTGAAGATCCGCAAGAACCTGTAGATCCACCCCGTGAGGATAACTCTCACAAGAGGAAACCTGCATGGGCTAGAGAGCTCATTCAAGATGCAGAAAGATTTGGCATTCCAGAAGAAGAACACAGAGCAAAGAAGAGAACCACATCACATACCAGCTATGTTGCTTTACTCTGTGACATTATGAACAAAGAGCCTTCCAGTTATGAAGAAGCAGCGGAAAAGAAAGAATGGAAGGATGCCATGGTTGAGGAATACCAATCAGTAATGAAGAATGATGTTTGGGATGTTGTCCCAAGACCTAAAGAGAAGTCTGTTGTGACTTCCAAATGGATCTCCAAAATCAAGCATGCTGCAGATGGCAGTATAGAGAAATACAAGGCAAGATTTGTAGCTCATGGCTTCTCTCAGAAAGAGGGAATAGATTATGAAGAAAATTTTGCACCTATAGCCAGGTATACTTCCATCAGAACAGTACTTGCCCTGGATGTAGCAATGAAATGGAAAATATACCAGATGGATGTCAAGACTGCTTTCTTGAATGGTGTAGTTGAAAAGGAAGTATATGTGGAGCAGCCACTCGATTTCGAAATACATGACAGGGAGTCATATATGTGCGAATTGAAGAAAGCCTTGTATGGCTTGAAGCAAGCTCCCAGAACCTGGTATGGTAGGATGGACAGTTTCCTATCTAGTTTGGGCTTTACCAAGAGTAAAGCGGATTCCAACCTCTACTACAAGGTTGAGGAAGGGAATCCTGTGATTCTACTCCTATATGTGGATGACTTATTTGTAACAAGAGATGACAGATTGATTACAGATACTAAGAGGAAGCTTGCTGCCGAGTTCGATATGAAAGATTTGGGAATGATGCATTATTTCCTAGTTATGGAGGTGTGGCAGAGTGCAGGTGGGATCTTCCTTGGTTAAGGGAAGTACACAATAGATATCCTAAAGAGATTCGGGATGATGGGTTGCAAGGCCATGGCCACACCTATGGCATCGAATCTGAAGCTTCTATGTGATGCTTCATCTGAGCTGGATGATGTCTCTATGTATCGTCAGATGATTGGGTCCTTGATGTACCTGATGAACACGAGACCAGATATTTGCTTTGCTGTGAACGCATTGAGTCAATTCCTGACAGATCCAAGGAGTGTTCACTTGGTTGCTGTAAAGCATGTTCTGAGGTACCTAAAGGGTACAGTGGATTATGGGCTCAAGTATGAAGTGAATCAAAAGTTTAACCTGCAGGGTTATGTTGATTCAGATTGGGCTCGCAGTGCTGCAGATAGGAAGAGCACATCTGGGTGCTGCTTCAGTATGGGATCAGGTGTGATCTCTTGGTTTAGCAGGAAGCAATCTTGCGTAGCACTGAGTACAGCTGAGGCAGAGTATGTTGCAGCCTGTTCAGCTAGTCGTGAGACAGTATGGCTATGGAATCTACTGTCTGAGTTATTTGATCTCCCGTTGGATGCTACTGGTATCTTCTGTGATAACCAGAGTTGTGTGAAGTTGTCCGAGAACCCAGTGTTTCATGACAGGTCGAAACACATAGAGATCAAATACTATATCAGGTATATGGTGCAGAGAGGAGCTGTGAAGCTCTTGTACGTTGCGACAGATGAGCAGATTGCAAATGTGTTGACGAAGCCACTAGCCAGGGTGAAGTTCAAGTACTTCAGGGAGAGGCTTGGCGTTCTTTAGATTGATGACACTTCGAGGAAGAAGTGATGGACACATTTGCTGAAGCCATTCCAAGCATGTTGGAAGGAGGATCCTTCACATGGCTGTGGATGTAAGCGCTGGATGATGAGCATCGAGATGATGTTCTGGTTTCTACTTTGTATGATCAGTTGGATCATTTATATGTATGTGCACATCATGTTGGATGCTGGATATGATCAGTTGGATCATTTATATGTATATGTATGTACGCATCATGTTGGATGTTGGATATGATCAGTTGGATCATTTATATGTATGTACTCATCATGTTGGATGCCGGATATGATCAGTAGGATCATTTGTATGTTTTTTGTATATGCATCATGTTGGATGCTTGGACCATGTATCTGTATATGTATCAGGTGTATACAATGTATGATCAGGTGGATCATGTATGGTGATATGTACCATGTATTTGTATTTGTATCAGGTGGATACATTGTATGATCAGGTGGATCATGTATGATGATATGTATCAAGTAGATACTTGGTATGCATCAGGTAGATGCATTGTATGATTGGGATGATCATGGATGACGAGCTTCAAGATGTTGCTCCAGATGACATGCAGCAGGATGTTGCAGTGATGATGATCAGGATGATCATGTGTACATCAGGATGATGTATGGTGAGTATCAGGTTGATACTCTATGGCCATGGATCAGGTTGTGCATATGAGCATATAATTTGGCCCTGGGAGATTTGCAGATAGTCTTTCGAGGTTTTGCCTATGGCATATAATTTGGCCCTGGGATATCTGGAAAATGCTCTTTCGAGGTTTTGCTCTGGGAGGACATATAATTTGGCCCTGGGAGATCTGCAGATAGTCTTTCGAGGTTTTTCCTATGGCATATAATCTGGCCCTGGGATATCTGGCAGATGCTCTTTCGAGGTTTTGTCCTATGGCATATAATATGTCCCTGGGAGATCCGATAGGTTGGGCTGTGTGCCCGTAATAAGTCCTGGGATGCTCTTGCGAGGTTTTTCCATGACCACATATAATCTGTCCCTAGGAGATCCTATAGGTAGAGATGTGTGCTCGTAACAGCCCGGGATGCTCTTGCGAGGTTTTTTGGTGACCACATATAATCTATCCCTGGGAGATCCTATAGGTAGAGCTGTGTACTCGTAACAGCCTGGGATGCTCTTGCAAGGTTTTGTGGTGAGGTCACATATAATATGGCCCTAGGAGATCCTATGGGTAGAGTCGTGTGCTCGTAACATCCTAGGATGCTCTTTCGAGGTTTTGTGACGCACGTAATAAGTCCTAAGGATTCCACAGTATGGCCAGTGATGACGAAGACCTACAGCTGGTGGGCCTACATCCAGTATGAAAAAGGACTGGCTCTGTAGAACTTCCTATGACGAGTAGAGTCAGAGATTGGTTGAGATAGCAGCAGCAGTGACGATGATGATGACGATGATCCCGAAGAAGAAGACTTGTCTAGCAAATTTGTGTCGAGAAATACCTTCCTAGTTAAGAGGGAGTGTTGATGTATATGTAACTTCGGAATGTATTTCATCTATGTATTTCATATATATTTATTGTACCCTTATTAGAGATGTGTTATTCCTCTATAAGGAAGTGTCGTCATGTGGATTGACAAGTGTCACAAGTGTGTGTACTTGCCGATGGGTTATTAGACCACCATGTGTGGGGTCGGCCCTGAAATATATATTATATTGTGGATGTATCTAGATAGACAAGTCGGCCCCATAGTGTAACTGGGCAAACAGGTTAAGTATAAATAGAGATCGGGAGATCTCTATTTGGATCATTCGGAAAGTCACACTTCTCTCACTCAGAAAGTGGCGCACTAGTGAGGAGGAGGATCATCTGCTGTAGGAGACTATCTCAAGTGTATTTTGGTTATACTTTGGTTGAGCCATTGCTCTCTCTATCTCTGAGGAATTTGTAGGGTTTTTCACCTTAGGGTTTTCCCCACGGAAACTCTGTGTCTCTTGTCTCTCATGCTTTTGATTCTTGTGATGCTTGTCATGCTTATTGTGATTGTTATGCATTGATATACTGTATATGTTATTCTCTCAGTAAAGATCCAAGAGTATTGTGAATTAATGCTCAAAATTTAACAAAATGTTCATATCTGCATAAAATCTTAGCTTTGAATCTTTAAGCTTCTACATCTTCAGCTTTGAATGAACATGTGTCTTCAACTTTGAATCTTTGAAAGCTTTTAAAACCCCTGCGTGTTTACCTTCTGAATAGCGTCTTCACCTTCTAAAAGCTTCTATCTCAGCATAAAACATGCTAAATCCCAGCGTTAAAGTCTTTAAACTCTAAAACCTATAGATACCACGATTTGGAATGATCATGAATAGCTATTAAAATCTACGTGAATCCATACTCCCTACGTGCAGCTGCTCGCAGTAATCTTTTTGGATTGAAGTTTCGCCGAGATTGTTGGAGCTTCTGTGTGTAGTTTCCCCTAAAACTCTGTGTGGAAAGCTCTTTAACCTCTACGTTGAGGGCTTTTGCGTATTTGCACAAAAAATGCTCAGATTCCAGCCTGCGTGGACGACTTGAGTGAACAGCTCTGCGTTTTTCATTTTCAAAAACTCTACCTGTCAAGCTTGCCTCTGCGTGAGGCCGATTCATGTGCGAAGGACGAGATCAGGCTCATTTTAGGCTTAAATGCTAAGTTCTAGTTCATTAAATGCTGGTTTATTTTTTTGCATAACATGTTGTTAACATTAAAATTTTGAATTCATTGCATTTCCATTCGTCGGGTGCTAATTCGTTGAGTTTTGTTCTGGAATTTGAATGTTGTTTTAGCACCTACCTCATGGTTTAAAGTCTGCTTAAAACATGTTAAATTAGAAATTCCATTTCTTATGAGAAATCGTACTGAGTGGCAGAAGAATAAAAGGAAGGGCCATTGTGAACTGGAGTTTGAACATTGATGACAATATTGACATAAATTTTTGCATTTGAAATTGGTTTAAAAATTCTTTTTGTTTTTTTCAATGTCAATTTTTTATTTCTTTTGGAAAAATACAATTCAAAATTTTTAAAAAGATTAAAAAGAATTCCAACAGTTTGCAAAGGTTTGGCATAGTAGGGTTAAAAATTCTTTTTTAATATTAATTTGTGGTTCTTTTGGAAAAATAGAACTCAAAAGCTTTAAAAAGAATTTAAATATCTTGCAAAAGTTTTGATTATCTTGGGATAGGTTTGGGGTTAGAATGCATTTGAAAAACCTTTAAAAAAGTGTTGCACAGTGGAATTTGATTCTTTAGTTTTGGTTTAACACAAGAAAAGAAAAAATTGAACCTTTTTTTTACAAAGCTTGAGAGGTTTGGCTTCAATTGACATATGCTTGGAGTTGTATACCTTTGAAGGCGCCATCCACACACATTTGCATTGAAAAACTAAGCATTGAACATTACTCTTTGAGTTATTTTGAAAATATTTTCCCTCCAAAACTGAATACAAACTTTAATTTTGTTAATTTTGTTTTGGTTGTTTAGTATTTTCATGATCTTTATGCACAAATAGAGAGGATTGTAGTGTCATATTTCAATTTTCTTGTGATAAATTGTGCATGAGCCACCGTATCCTCTTCACTTGGGCCTTGTGGCGATCTTGTGAATGAGAAAGTGGATCTCAAGTGTACTAGTCTAGGATTTGATTTTTCAAGCATCTCATATCGAGCCACCGTATCCTCTTCACTCGCACCTTCGGGCAATCTGTTGGCAGGCGGTTAGGATGGGTCAGTCCTGCAGCACCACGGGTGCTGCAATACCACAAAAGGAGGAAAGCCGAGCGCAAACAATGTTATGTTTTTGTATTTTTAGGTCAATTGTACCGCGGAATGCGGGTTTTGGGTCATTTGGACCACATACTATGTAATGTTGAGTCAGCTATACCGCAGAATGCGGGTTTTTGGTCGTTTTTGGATAAGTCAATTAGATATTGGGTCATTTGTCCATAGTGTCAGTTAGGAAGTCAGCTAGTAAGTGGACAAGAGTTGTAAGGCGGAAGCCTATATATAGATAAGAGTTGTAAGTGTTGAAGACACAATTTGGATACAATAGAATTCATGGAGAAAAACGTGAAGCTTTGATGTTGTATGATTTTCGGGTATGTTTTGATGTCAAGAGTCATTGAGGAGATCTAGCTTTTGCAAAGGCATTATATCTGGGTTGACAATGATAATATGATGAAGCTATTTTGGTGCAATCCCTGTGTTCAATTTGTTCAGTTATGATAATGTGATATTGCACTATACGAATAATGTCATGCTTCTTTGATGCGATGCTTGCTTTACAATTACTGTTGTTGCAATGATGAATGTTTGGGTTGAATATTGCTTTGCTACTATGTTTAATGCTTAAAGATCTCTGTCGTTGTGTTGCAATAAGTTTAAGTATCATAAGCCGCAACCATCATCCTTCATTCGACGGAAACATGGTTCCATCTACTCTTCCTGGACGCCTTGGGTGAGACCTCATCTGCTCTGCAGGTGTTGTTGGGTGAGATAAACCCTGTCCGGGCCGGTGTCAGGAAGACTGCGATATGTGTCGACAGTGAGTGGTACCCCTATCGACTGGCATTGCGCTAACACGATCTTGTAAATGAGAAAGTGGATCTCAAGTGTAACAGTCTAGAATTTAATTCAGAAGCATTCCAAAGGGCTCTATGTATCCTCTTCACTTGGGCTTTCGGGCGATCTTGTGAATGAGAAATAGGAATCCCCCATGTAATAGAATTAGATTCACTTTTACTTGAGATATCTATTTCGGTTACATTGATCATCAAACATCGATTATTATCCATATTTCAGAAAAAAACTGTGCATTAACATAAGAAATCTACCATAAACTTTGCATGTCTGAAAGAAGCTCATAAACCTCTAACCCTCCTTCAGTTAGGATATTCATCGAACTAAAAGATAGCATAGTGAGCATCTTGCATTGTATGGTTCATTTTGTTTTCGAGTCAAAACACCATCAGTTTCACTTCCACTCCTGAGACTAAGCAAACTTCCACTAAAAATTGGCGCTTAATCTAAAATTGACAAACTTTTGATTTTCATATCACCAATAAGTTTAGGTTAGTGCCTTGGATTAGGTTTGGAGAATTAACACTCTTGGGCTGCAAAACTTTGAAACTAGCATTGATTACTGAGAGCAAATCCATTAGTAGCAAAAAACACTTGTCGGGAAAGCGCTTTTGAAACATGTGTCAAGCACGAGTTCAATCTAGATAAGTAAGGGTGGTTCCCCCTTCTTGCTTATTTAGTGGCACATGAGCTTATCGAGGGGATTCTATGTTTAGTGACAAGTCCTAAGGATGACATCACCGTTTCTAGAGTTTCTGGTAATGACAGTTGTCCTCGATTTACAACTGTTCTGCCCAACCATCGATTGTGAAGTGGTAACTTTAGTGGCTATTCTTAGGATATCACATAGGCTGTTGTGAGTGGGACACACTTGCAATACCTGAGACAGACTTTGGAACTTTTACTCCTTGGGAGGGTGCGTGGTCAGGAACCAACACTTGTACCCCTGGCAATTAAAGTTTATTGTAATTGTTTCTCACACCTTCACTCCTAGCAATTGTATGAGGACATGAAATCCCTCAGCAGCTACTAATTTCGGAAGGCCCTACAATCCAGCTTTTCACTGAGCTTCGATTCTTTGGAAAAGTAAGTTTGCTTGCTTGAAATCTCTAGGGAATTTTTACTGTGTGGACACTTTTCATTTTTTTGAGTCTAGACTGCCTTAGGATTGTTTGATTCAAACTATCATTTTAAACACATCCTTTTGTCAACTTCTTAGAAGTGGCTACTCTCCTGATCTGCCAGTCACGATGGCAGCGAGGTGAGTCACCAGAAATTGAATGCCCTGCTACATTGCAAAGACGGACACAAAAACCACATTCTAGTAACTTGGAAACAGAACTGGTTTTCAACTCAATTAGCATTACTCGAGAAGAAAAACATCAAATCAACACTGAGAATTCATCGTCACATCACGAACTGAATACAGACGTAGTTCATAACCTTACTCTAGTTGAAATTGAAACATTGAAACATCACACACATGCTCATGAAATTCCTCCTTTGATGAGTCTTTCAAAACCAGTTGCGCTTACTATCCGTAAGTCACTGGGTGATATCAAACCTCTTTCTGGAAGTTTGAATGACATGCACAAATAAACAAGAGACCCAATGGCTTTCTCCAACATTGGTTTTCCATATGGATCGACCAATCGGGGTCAACACACACAAGGAGTAAACCAGAGTCCTCATGGTATACAAAACACTTATCCAAATTCTACTTCTGGGGGCAACCCTTCACCATGGAATGGTAATATTCCTGGCAGAAGCATTGAACCATGGAACATCTATGCCAATTGGGGCTATGCTTCTTAGATTAGTGGAAATTCCCTGGAGGGTTATCCTTCGACTTATCCTAGCGGAAATCCACCTATCAACCCCATTCTGCCATGGAGTGGGGAAGTTTCAGCAAGTATCCAATCTTCTTGGGGCCCACCTTCGCAAGGAGGAAATCAACCTTGGAATGCTTATCCAAATCAAGGAAACAATCAATGGTGTGGTCCAGTTCCAACAAGTAACCAATCTAATTGGAGCCCACCCCCGCAAGGGGGCAATCCACCCATGCATCCCAACCAGCAATGGAGTGGTAATGTTCCACCAAGTAACCAATCTCAATGGAACACACCCCTGCAAGGGGGCAATCCACTCGTTAATCCTATCCCGCACTGGAATGGTAGTGTACCACCAAGTAACCAATCTCAATGGAACATATCTCCGCAAGGGGGAAATCCATACATGCAGCCTAGTTCACAATGGACTGGGCAACATTCAAGAAGTAACCAATCTTTTTGGATGCCATCTCCACAAGGAGGAAGTCAACCTTGGAATGATTTTCAATACCAAGTTCAACCACCATGGTATGATTGGGATCTAGGAAATAACCAATCTTCTTGGACCCCACCTCCACAAGGAGGCAATCCACCCAATGGTCATGTTTCAGGAAGTTGCCAAACTTCTTGGGGTCAATCTCCGCAAAGGGGAAACCCACCTTGGAATTCTTATCACACCCAAGGTCCACATTAGTGGAGTGGTCAGGTTCTAGAAAGTAACCAATCTTTTTTAGGCCTAACCCCGCAAGGGGGAAATCCAACCATTAACCCCATTCCGCCATGGAGTGGTCAGGTTCTAGAAAATAACCAATCTTTTTGGAACCAACTTGCAAGATCTGCGTTTGATCCAGCTAGGCTGCCACATGAACCTCATGTCAATGGTATGATGGATTCCGTCAACCATCTTGAACAGATTACCCCACATCCGGGACAAGTTTCTATTCAAAATTCGCAACCCACAACTAGCTAGGCAATGCAGGAACCTGCTAATCCTTCCAACAATTCCGACACCCTCACAGTATCATCCATAAACCTTAGAGGAAAGAAGAAGAAGTACAAGAGTAAGCAAGATGCTAACTTTGGGAAGGGAGATGCACCAATTGTGCTTCAATGCCGTGGGCAACAACAACCCACTATTTTGACACCGGTACCCCCCGCCAGGGGGAAAGCAGCCAACCCCCCCGCAAGGGGGAAATGATCCTAATGCCAATGTCTTCATGTGTGATCCTGAGATGAACATTCAAACAAGACTTGATTCTTATGTTGTCTCTCCTAGTACACTAGATCAATCGGAATCACAACCAGATGGTTATCTCTACATTGAGAAACTAGCCATAGACTTAGTACCACACCCCCCCAAAGGTGTTCTACGTAGAACAATGCATAATCCCAACACGCGAGCTGCTCATAACAGTAATGTTCTTAAGGACCTAGCTCAAGTACCATGTGCCATGTCGGCCTCAGAAGTATTGCAATCTCATTCTGCGCAAAGAAAGGAACTATTGTCTACTATTGGTGTTGTTGATCCATCCAATGAGACTTTGATCACATCAGACATAAACCATTCAATATGTAGGATCCTTCCCGAATTTGCTTTTCAGATTAAAGTAACGTCCCATGGTAAGAACCTCTGTCTAACCATAGTAGATGAAGGGACCTCAGCTTGTGTAATGTCATTTACATGTTGGCAAACATTTGGATCACCCCTATCTGTCGTAGAATTTCCATACCAAGCTACTCAAAGAGCTTCAGCAGATTCGGATCAAAATCTTCCCTTAATGGACGAATATGATTCGGTTACCTGGCCCATTTGGGCTGTGAGATCTCCCAGCTCACATGACTTCTTGGATTACATTTTATCATCAAATGAAGATATCCCTGAAGTTGTAAACATTTGGTTGCACCCACATAAGGACATTTTTTGTGGGGCCACTGGGAACATACTTGATATCAATCTACCCAAGTATAGGAGCATGATCTGCATGTTCCTCGATCTTATTTGGTATATTTGGAAACTTGCATATAGGTTTAGGCCATCCCTTTGTGAAGATGCATTTGAACCTTTTGCAACCCAAACTTGCCATAGGGTCGAACCTGTTGAAAATTGGTGGGTCAACCCTTCATATCCGTATTTTCCACCATTCCGACAGCAGAGCCTACCGAACATGGGACACCCTAGTCAGCACCCCATTGCCATTTTGGTTCCCATGCTGCGTTATTCTCATAGGCCCAGGAGCCCTATTAGTCCCATCATGACTTGGAGTTTGAAACCACATATTTCTCTTTCTTACATTTCTGACCATATCCTAATGGGCTCCCAATTTTTTGTCATTTTACATAAGCTTGCGTTAAAATATCCACTTGAACATCCATGCAAACTGCTTCATTGCTTCTTGCTTATGTTGTTTATTTTCCTGTATAGTCACTTTCTATTACAAGATGCCTATAAACCATTGCTTATGTATATTTCACCCATACCCATGGAGGAAACATCTGTAAGAGTGTACATAACTAGTTCATCCCTTGTTTGCAATACGGATCTTTGCCTTGGCCTGACCCATGCCCTTGACATTTAGGTGCATGCCCTTAAGACACTCATTTCCTCTAATGTATCATAGCATGCTTTATTCTTTTTTCAAGCTAATAAATGAAAAAGGTTAAAAAAAATTGGAAAACACAAAAATCCAAAAAGGGAGAGGCTTGAATCACTTCATATTATAAACTTCGAAGAAAATGGCAACAATCAGTCCTTGTCGCCCTTGAACATGGCACATAATATTGTATCTGCGGTCACTACACCATCTACATTTTCCTTACGAAATTGTACCAGTATTTTGAACAGATCTCCACCGATGGGTTATCCTTCCTGTCACCAATGGAGCTTTCGTTAATGCATCTGGCATTAGCGGATTTCATTAAGGTCAGTTACTCAAAGTCCTATGTTTCCAAGTGTCCATTCTGCATCGTGTTATGTGTTCAAGGGAAGTCCAAACCGAGTCGGTCATTCCTCAAATATTCCTAACCAATCATGTCGGCCTTCCTTGTGTCAGTATACAGTGTTGGATCTTGCAGTTCTACCAAATTATATGATACTATTGATGTTTGTTTCGTATCAGTTAATGTGGGATGCATCAATGCCCTCCTTCCGATGTATCCATTCCTATCGACATCAAATCATCATCTAGGACATGGATCTAGAAACCCGAGAGTACTTTGGATCTTGCAGTCATTAGTGGCAGGTTTCCTCGCAAATGACAGTGGGTATACATCAATGACCGTTGATCGTTTGATTCTACAAGTGTTCGACTTCAGAACATCTATTCACACTTATTAGTTTGTACTCAGTACCTTAGAGTCCATCATCATTATAGGTGGGTCTCTTCGCATCTATTAACGGTATACATCAATGACCGGTAATCAGATGGTGTTTTATTATGCTCGACGTCATATCACTTATTCGCATGATATAAACTCGTACTATCGTCAATTTGTATTGAATACCTTGGGAAGAATAGTTGTATCATTCATCGATGCACTGCCCGAGCTGCGCAAGATTAAACTGCCATGTCAGAAGTTCAATAAAGACTTTGTTCCCACACTCAACCAAGTGCATGTTTACATTTCAGAAAAAATAAAAATAAAATAAAAAATAAAAAATAAAATAAAATAAAATAAAAAATAAAAAATAAAATAATAATAAAAAATAAAATAAAATAAAATAAAAAATAAAAATAAAAAAATAAACAAATAATAATAATTAAAAAAAATTTGCTTTTGACATGGATCCACTGTGTATTGTTCGTGGCCATGCTTGTTTACTGCTGAGCATGGGTATGTCCGCCTCATGAAGATATTATATATTTGAGAAATTGCTATGTTTTGCAGGTGTGATACTCAATCCTTCGCCTGTGAGTTTTCCTTCCCTCATCCTTGCTTTGAATGATAAAGAGTATCAATATACTGAGTATAAATTTCAGTAATGTATTTCGGTCCTTAGCTCTTCTTCGAACCTCACACATTAGGGGACATCTGTTAACAATCAAATTGACACCCTTAGTCATGTGACAAATGAAGCATATGTTTACCATGCACTTGCAACAGGAAGACATGACACAAGTTCATCCAGAGACGAATCCTCTCTGAGAAATGCATTAAAATGCATTAATTGTGCTTAAAATCATTCTAAATGGTGCAAAAAGCCTAAAAATATTAAAAAAAATGGGTTTTTAAGTGAAAGTGATCTAAAATCATGAAAGGGGATTATCCCACACTCAAAAGAGAAGCCTAAGGCCCATTTCCCAATGCCATATAAGAAAGGCATGGGAGGCATGGTAAAGGAGATCAAAAAAACAAAGGCATGCTGAGTAGATTCTGAAGGAAGGAGAAGAGCTCAAATTCTTCAAAAGCAAGGGTGAAGGAAGGGAAGCTCATGGCAATGGAAGAGGGATCCACACCAAGATCATTGGTGTTAGGATATTTAGACACTTAGGAGTTAGTTAAGATCAACTTGTGTAATATATCCATTAGAGATATTGTGTTTCTTTAGTATGCATTTGTAAATACTTAATTCGACGGTCACGATATGTTCCCGACATAGAGAGATCCGATGGCTCAACTTCTCTTAGATCAAACCTAACCTTGATCCGTGGCTTAACACCCGATTGGTCCATGATCTCTATTTAAAGAGCATGGAGAGTCATTGTTTAGTTGATTGATTATGAGAATCTCATTTCTAACTTTCTTTCTTTGCATAATAAATTGTCCTGTAGAATCTATTTGGCCAGGGCCGTGGAGTGTTTCCCTCAAGAGGGTTTAAACTACGTCAAAACATCGGTGTGTTGATCTGTGATTTGTTTGTGTGAAGTGGTTTCTCTTGGTGTTCTGTCCTTTGGTAGTACCCTATGTACCCGAACATGGTATCAGAGCTTTTATGAAGTGCCGCTTCCGGTTATGATCTAGATCTTGAACTACTATTGCCGAAACTCGAAAGGGTTTCTAGTTCTGGTATTTCTGTGCATTTCTGGGATGTGGGAGATGTTCCATTGCGTCCAAACTGTCGTTTCCATTGGGAAATAGTTTTCGTTCGATCGAAAACGGTTTCAGGTTGATCCAGAAAAGCGTATTTCATCAAATCTGAAGGTATAATGTTACAGTGACGCATTTTTTTATTTTCTTTTTTTTTTAAAGGAAAAATTTCATATTTCATCATTTTTTACTGTTAGATTTTTTTTTGGGTTCAGATTATTGCTTTCCCGTCTGCGTATGTTGTTAGCCGTGCACCTTGAGTGATCTCGGCAAATCAGAAACAGAAAGGGAAAGGGTTTTTATCGGTTGCGTATGCTCTTTGCCGTGCACCTTGCGCGATCTCGGCAAATCAGAAATGGAGAGAAAACATAGAATTTCTGAGCAAGCTAACAAGATCTAACTCCACAAGTGTGGAAAAGTTTTTTTTGTTTCGATTTGTGGTTTGTTTTGCAGGAAAAAGGGCAAGCACGCAAACCGAAGGAGAAGAGTAAAAAAAAAAAAAAAGCCCCCTTCCTCATTCCCATATTTTACATACCGTTTAATTTAACTCACTTGGTTCAAAGTTGTTTTATTCCTTAATAGGTCTTGAGTTCAAGTCTTAGGAAGTTACTTTTAAAACAAAAAGTGCATGCAATTTCTATTTTCAAGTTATTTTATTGTAAAAGTGCATCTCACTTAAATAATAAAAAATAAAAATACAAGTGAGTCACTTAAGTTTTTTTTATTGTTGCACTATTTAAAAGTAATGTCATTGTAAAAGTGAAATCACTTATTTTACAAAAGTGGTTCACTTAAAGCAACTTTCTTGAAAAGTGATTATCGAAAGGTTCATCTTGGGAAGAGGGGGGTTCTTTTTTTATGGACATTCTCTAGCTGCCACGTCACTATTGGAGACATCTTCAATAGTCTCTTTGTTCAAGCATAACTTCATCATACAAAGTCAGTTTTCAGTGTCGTTTTTTTTAAACCACCTATTTTTTCGAGCTCTTCACATCCAGACTATTGGTTTCTCCTTTTACAATAATTAATTTACAAATATGGTCGCCCCTTGTGATATTCTACTTAACAGTTCCAACTATTTCTCATGAAAATCTCGTATGGAGGATGTTCTACGAAGTAGGGGACTTTTCAGAATTACCTCAGGGAAAGAAAAAGAACCCACTGATGATGATAAGAAAATAAAATGGGCAAATAGATGTGATGAAGCTCGTGGATTGATTGGGATGTCAATCTCTACTGATTTGCGATTCCACATATCTGGAATTCATGAACCTAATGCTGCTTGGGACAAGTTGGAATCTATGTTTGGTAAACACAATGAAATTCGAGGTCACCAACTCGAAAATGAGTTGATTTCTTTAAATCCAAGTGACTTTTCATGCATTCAAGATTATTTATCTAAGTACAAAACTCTTAAACTCTTATGTGCAGAATGTAAGATTGAGATGGAAGACAAACAATGCATTTATCATATTCTTTCCAAACTTGGACCTGCATATTCTGTTTTTGTATCTACATTTTACTCTATGAAAGCATCCTTGAATGTAGCTAGCTATCAAGAGCCTAGTCTTGAATCCTTTTGTGATTCCTTGATTAGAGAACAAGATAAACTCATTCATCTTGGAATAATCAACAATGCAGATACATCTAGGAAAGCCTTATTGTCCCAATAGAAAGAAAAGTCCAAGCCTCCCAAGAAACAAAATTTTTGCAATAATAAGTCAAACAAGGGTCCCAAACCCTCTCAATCGGCTCGTTCTTTAAAAAATGACAAATGATCCAAGCCAAAAGGCAAGAAGACTCAGCGTCATTACAACTATTGCGGGAAAGATAATCATGATAAATCTAAGTGTTTCAAGAAGATGGCAGCCTTGGAAGCAGCAATGAAGAAGCACCACATCAGCCTAGATTCGTCTTCAAAATCTGCCTCTCATGGACATGCACTTTGTGCTTCTGGTTATTCTTATAATGCATCTTCTTCTTCTACTTCAAATGAATGGCTCATTGATTCTGGAGCATCTTATCATATGGCTAAGGATCAAGCCATCTTTTCTACTATGCATGAATGTAACACCAAACAAATATTTGTTGGTGATGATAGATCTCTAAGTGTTGTAGGAGCTGGAACAGTTCCAGTAGATAATGGTCATTTTAGTGATGTACTATGTGTTCCAAGAATTTCTTGCAATTTGTTATCAGTCTATCAGATTACTCATTCTGGTGAAGGTAAAACTGTGACCTTTACACCTCACCAAGTTGTAATCAAGGATTTTAAAGATCCTCAATAGGTCCTAGCTACCGGAATTGTCGATGATATTACCAGGTTGTACAAGTTTAACAACTTTGGGTCATCACCTTTCCCTTCAGTTTTTGTTGCTCATAGTGATAACTTGAGCAAACTTTGGCATGAGCGATTTGGTCACTTAAATTATCGCTCATTGCAACAACTATGTAAAGAAAATATGGTGACAGGTCTTCTGAGGGTATCTTGCAGGGATGGTGTTTGCTCCGGTTGTGTACTCGGAAAACATCATTGGGACAGTTTTGACAAACGTGCCTCTTGGCACGCCTCGGTTCCCTTGGAGCTTATGCATAGTGACTTGTGTGGTCCTCTTCCATCTGCTTCCTTTTCTGGTTTCAAATATTTCTTAACTTTCATTGATGGTTACACCAGACACACTTGGGTTTATTTCCTAAAACTTAAGAGCGAAGTATTTAACATGTTCTTGGCCTACAAGGCCCTTGTGAAAAAACAATCTGATCATCAAATTATTAAGTTAAGATCTGACAATGCAGGAGAATATGTTAACACTAAGTTCACTACTTTCTGCACTGAACAAGGCATCCAACAACAACACACTGTTCCATACACACCACAACAAAATGGTGTAGCTGAGCAGAAGAACCGCACTTTAAAAGAAATGGCTAATTGTATGATCCAATCTAAGGGACTAAGTCTTCGATTTTGGGCTGAAGTCATTAATTGTGAAAATTACATAGTTAATCGCACCCCCACTAAATCATTACAAGGTATAACACCGGAAGAAGCATGGAGTAAAACTAAACCTGATGTAAGTCACTTTTGTGTGTTTGGTAGTGAAGCATGGGCTCACATTCCGGATGAAAAACGGAAAGCATTGCAGCCTAAAAGTGAAAAGTGCATATTTGTTGGATATTCTGAAGATGTAAAAGGTTATAGACTTGTTCAACCACATTCTCATGATATAATCATTAGAAGAGATGTTAAATTTGATGAAAATCTCTTGGCCTGCGAGCCTAACTCAGCGATTGTGCCATCTTTGGCCTGCGAGCCTGATTCGGCGTTTGTGCCTTCTTCTTCTTCTTCCAACTTCCTTGACAAGTTTCCAACTCCAGTTTCTGATGATGACAGTGACGATGAAAATCCACCTCTACCTGCTCATGTTCCTCCAGTTGCACCAGCACAAGTGCTTCCTCGATGGGTCCGTTCAACATGTGAAGCAGCTGGTGATCTTGTCGGTGATCCTAGAGATCAACGTCGAACACGTTCTCAGTTTCAGTGAGCCTCTTATCTTTTGGCTCAAGTTTCCGAGAATCATGATCCAGAAACTTTTGCAGAAGCTTCAGGGAATCCAGATTGGGATGCAGCCATGGATGAAGAATATCGTTCCTTAATGGCGAACGATACTTGGGATCTTGTACCTCTTCCAAAAGGAAGAAAACTTGTCAGATGTAAATGGGTCTACAGAACTAAGTATGCATCAGATGGAACTGTTGAAAGACTTAAGGCAAGGTTAGTTGCCAAAGGTTTTTCCCAAGTTTAAGGGATTGACTACAATGAAACCTTTGCTCCCGTTGCAAAAATGAACTCCATCCGCCTTGTTCTTTCCCTTGCAACCTTACACAACTGGGAAGTCCATCAAATGGATGTCAAGTCTACCTTCTTACATGGTGATTTACAGGAGGAAATTTACATGGAACAACCTCCTGGCTATGTTCAGAATAACTCTAGCCTTGTCTGCCACCTTAAGAAATCCTTATATGGCCTTAAGCAAGCTCCTAGAGCTTGGTATGCCAAATTGGATAACTTTCTCCTTGACACTGGTTTTTCTAGATGCCATTCTGACCCCAATGTCTATACCAAGAAAGTAGGAAACCATCTCATCATACTTTCTCTATATGTTGATGACGTTATTCTTACTATTAGTGACCCTAAGCTTATAACCCATGTGAAATCCAGTCTTAAACAAAAATTTGAAATGTCAGAATTAGGACATTTGCATTATTTTCTTGGTCTCCAAGTCTTGCAAACCAAATAAGGAATCTTTCTTTCTCAGTCTAAGTATGTTTGTGACCTTCTTCGTCGCTTTCACATGGAAGATTGTACACCAGCCCCTTCTCCCTTCCAGTCTGCAGTCAACCTTTCTGCCACTTATACTTCACCTGAAGTTGATGCCACCTTGTATTGTCAGCTTGTTGGTAGTCTCTTATACTTGACTCATTCCCATCCTGAATTTTCCTTTGTCGTTGGTCATGTTTCCCGTTATATGCAGACACCTCATGAAAGTCACTGGAAAGCAGCTAAAAGAATACTTTGATATATTCGAGGTACAGTTTAGTTTGGGATTCATTACAGTACAAGGGGGAAACCTTTGTTGGTTGGTTTCACTGATTCAGATTGGGTCGGCGATCCTGATGATCGAAAGTCTACTGCAGGTTATGTTTTCAGTCTGGGATCTGGACCTATTACTTGGGCTTGTAAGAAACAACAAGCTCTTGCTCTTTCTTCAGCAGAGGCAGAATATCAAGCAGCAGTTAATGCCAGTCAGGAAGCTTTATGGCTTCGACAGATCCTTTCAGAGTTTGGATTCGAGCAGCAGCAGCCTACTCCACTTTGGTGCGACAATCAAAGTGCCATCAAGCTTGCCAAAGATCCAGTTCTACATCAACACAGCAAACACATTGAGCTACATATGCACTTCATCAGAAATCTTGTTCATGATTGTGTTCTTGAAGTGCTCTTTTGCCCTACAGATGATCAAGTTGCAGACATCTTCACCAAGTCTCTTACAGAAACAAAGTTTTCTAAACTTCGATCTATGTTAGGAGTTCAGGAACTTGTCATTAAGGGGGGATAGGCTCTAATGCCTCCTTCCTTCTCCTAATAGTGTCACTTTTGTAAATCCTTCAATCCTATCCCAAGTTGTTCTTAAGGGGGGATGTTAGGATAGTTAGACACTTAGGAGTTAGTTAAGATCAACTTGTGTAATATATCTGTTAGGGATAGTGTATTTCTTTAGTATGCATTAGTATGCATTTGTAAATACTTAATCCGACGGTCACGATATGTTCCCGACATAGAGTGATCCGACGGCTCAACTTCTCTTAGATCAAACCTAACCTTGATCCGTGGCTTAACACCCGATTAGTCCATGATCTCTATTTAAAGAGCATGGAGAGTCATTGTTTAGTTGATCGATTATGAGAAGCTCATTTGTAACTTTCTTTCTTTGCATAATAAATTATCCGGTAGAAGCTATTTGGTCGGGGCCGTGGAGTGTTTCCCTCAAGAGGGTTTAAACCACGTCAAAACATCGGTGTGTTGATCTGTGATCTATTTGTGTGAAGTGGTTGCTCTTGGTGTTCGGTCCTTTGGTAGTACCCTATGTACCCGAACAATTGGTAAGGATGTACTTCTTCCTTGTTTTAATATGAAGTAATTCAAGTTTCTACCATTTTAGTGTTGAATGTTTGCTTATCTTGCATGATTTTAATTCTGAAATGTTCTTAGATCTTAATGAATGTTTAATGAATGAACTTAGATCTTAAGAAATTTGTAATAATTGCTTCATCTCTGACATAGAGACTCAACATCTCTTAGCAAAATAGTTAAGTTAGTGTAGACACAACCCTGTACTAAAAACTATTATCGCTCCTTAAGAAGAATTCACATGGTGTCATCGCTTAGCTCCATTCCATTCAGATGCACCCATCAATGGTCTCCACTACTCCCTTGGATCTCCAACCAATTTTGGATAGATATGTCGGTGCCTTTGCTGAACCAGTGGGATTTCTGCCTTCACGAGACCTTTCCGGTAAGAATTTAGCAGCCTCTACATTTGCGAAGGAAATTATGGCTATTTTGCATGCAATATAGATGTGGCATCCATACCTATCAGGGAATTCTTTCTGCATCAAGACTGCTCACCATAGTCTGAAATATTTCCTGGAACAACGGGTCTCCTCACCCGCACAACTGAAATGGATTCACCAACTCTTGGGTTATGCCAATGAGATCACTTACATGAAGGGTCAAGACAATTTGGTGGCAGATGCTCCTTCTCGCATAATTGATGCCCTAGTTTCTCTTTCAACTATCTCTCTGCTTGTTCCAAATTGGTTGCAATCTTTTCAACAGGACTATGTCTTCTCTAAACTCCATGGGTCTCCATTGGTCAAGCACTCCGGGTTCCTCCAAACGTATGAGCAGGCACAACATACCTTCTTTTGGAAGGGAATGAAAAGGACAATTCAATAGATGGTGGTTGAATCTGATACCTTCTGGGATTCCTCAAACTAGTACCCATCCTTCCACGGATTTGGACAGATATGTCTCTGGAATTCATTGAAGGGCTCCATAAATCTGGAGGGCAGGCTGACATTACCAATAAATCTTTGGAAACTTATCTTCATTGCTTCACCTCCGAACAACAACCTCTGTGGGCGAAGTGGCTCCCTCTCGTTGAATGGTGGTACCCTACTGCAACTAAAATTACTCCATATGAAGCAATCTATGGTCAGGCACTGCCATTTCTTCTTCCATACACCCTCAACAGTGCACCAATTCAGGCAATTGACACAGTTCTTCGAAACCGCGATCAGATTCTTCGCATTTTGCAGGACACTCTTCACATGGCCAAAATTCGAATGAAACAACAAGCCGATCAACACCGTTCTGTGTGCACTTTTCAAGTAGTTGATATGGTTTTTCTTTGTCTACATCCTTCCAAGCACTACTCCCCAACAGTCAAAGGGTGTTTGCTTATCTCTCGCTCTATCATAGAGGTATTCATTCAGTGGCACGACATGCAACTAGAGGCTACTACATGGGCACCACTCCTTCAACTTCAACATCAATTTCCACATCTAAAGCTTTGAGGACAAAGCTTTTTCTAAGGGAGAGGGGATGTTAGAAACCCATGTCTTTACTTTGTTAGTATATTATTGTTGGACGCATATGCTTTGTAAGATGTCCCATAGTATTTTTTGATCCATAGTTTGTGTTATTGTTGTTGGGCGCATATGCTTTGTAAGTCGCCCGTAGTGTTTGTTGACCCATAGTTTGTATTGGCCCATGGTTTTGACCCATAGTATTGGCGCCTAGACTTAGTATATAAGTGTGTGTTGAGGCCAATGAAAGCACCGTAAATTTATTTGTATTGATCTTGCTCAAAGGAGGTTGCCCCCTCGAAGTGGCCTACGATCAATAAAGCGATTCTCAATTCTATTATTTATGCTATCTTGTGTATTTTCATTAATTAATTGTTGCAAGTTCTTCACACGATTCAACTAAGATATTGTTAAATTTTCAAAATTTACTTCAATCTGATCTAGGATCTTAACTAAGAGAACAACATGTACAGCAAATCTACAGCATATCAATCATGGACACAATAATGCAAGCACACAAGAGACACGGAGTTTACTTGGGGAAAACCATAAAGGTGAAAAACCCCAATAACTTCCTCAGAGATAAATAGAGCAATGATACAACCAGAATACAAGAGATAGTCTTCTCCTAGCAGCAGAGCCTCCTCCTCACAAGTGCGCCACTTTCAAAAGTGTGAGAGAGAATAGAATGTGTAAAATGAGAGAGACACACTCTCTATTTATACACTAACTTGACTTGACCTTTACTCAACTAGGTCAGCCTCAACTTAACCACTTAACATAATGCTGACTGGGCCGACACCCAATAGGGTGATCTAATAACCCTTTGACCCACATGGATGACCCCCAATAGGGTGGTCTAATAACCCTTCGACCCACATGACTTATACAGGGCTGGCCCCAACAAGGTGGTCTAATAACCCATCAAGTATAAGTTACGACACTTACAATATAAATGACGACACTTCCATATAAAGGAATAATAACATCTCTATAGGAATACAATATACATATATGTGAAATACATTCTGAATTTACATATACATCAAAACTCCCTCTTAACTAGGAAGGTATTTCTGGACTCGGGTCTTCTAGCACAAGTCTTCTTCTTTGGATCATCATCAACGAATCATCATCCTCGAATCATCGTCATTGTCACTGCTGCTGCTATCTCAATCAATCTCTAAATCTACTCATCATAGGAAGTTCTACAGAGCCAGTCCTTTTTCATACTAGATGTAGGCCCACCACCTGCAGGTCTTCATCATCACTGGCCATACTGTGGAAATCTCAGGACTTATTACAGGCATCACAAAACCTTGCAAGAGCATCCAGGATATTACGAGCACACAGCTCTGCCTGTCGGATCTCCCAAGGACATATTATATGTGACTGTCACAAAACCTTAAAAGAGTCTCTTGACTAGCAAGAATCCTAAAGAGAATCTTAGGCCTTTTTCATCCTGTCCAGATCTCCAGGACTTATTACATGTGATACCTACCACAAAACCTTGCAAGAGCATCCCAGGACTTATTACGGGCACACAACCCAACCTATCGAATCTCCCAGGGCCATATTAAATGTGGTCATGGCAAAACCTTGCAAGAGCATCCCAGGACTTATTACGAGCACACAGCTCAACCTATTGGATCTCCAAGGGCCGAATTATATGCCATAGGACGAAACCTCGAAAAAGCATCTGCCAGATATCCCAGGGCCAAATTATATGCCATAGGAAAAACCTTGCAAGACTATCTGCAGATCTCCCAGGGCCAAATTATATGTCCTTCCAAAGCAAAACCTTGAAAGAGCGTTTTCCAGATATCCCAGGGCCACATTACATGCCATAGGAAAAACCTTGAAAGACTATCTGCAAACCTACTAGGGACAAATTATATGCTTATCTGCACAACCTGTTCCACGGCCACAAAGTATCAACCTGATACTCACCATACATCATCCTGATGTACACATGATCATCTTGATCATCATCACTGCAACATCCTAATGTATGTCATCTGGAGCAACATCCTGAAGCTCATCATCCATGATCATCCTGATCATATAATGCATCTACCTGATGCATACCAAGTATCTACCTGATACATATCATCATATATGATCCACCTAATCATACAATGTATCCACCTGATACAAATACAAATACGTGATCCACCTGATCATACCTAATACATATCAACATACATGATCTACCTGATCATACAATGTATCCACCTGATACATATACAGATACATGGTCCAAGCATCCAACATGATGCATATACAAAATACATACAAATGATCCAACTGATCATATCCAACATCCAACATGATGCATATATACATAAATGATCCAACTGATCATAACAAATATCCAATATGATGCAATGATCCAACTGATCATAACAAGCATCCAACATGATGCATATACATATACATAGTAGTAACTGGAGCATCGTCCTGATGCTGATCATTCATGATCCTCCCGATCATCATAGCATCGTCCTCTTCAGATCATCTCATCGTCCATGAAGCACAGCCCAGATGCACATCATCCAGCACTTACACCACCGACATGGGAGAACACATCTACCACCATTCGGGGAAGGCTCCAGCCCTTACTTTTTCACCATAGGAGAACACATCTACCACCATGTGAAAAATGGCTCAGCAATTACATCATGACCAAGGGAGAACACATCAACCATGTCAGAAAAGCTCATGTGCATCTGCATCTTTCGGACTCATCACTTCCCTTTGGAAGGAACCTCGATCTGAAGTGCACCAAGCCTCTCTCTGAAGTACTCAAACTGCACTCTGGCCAACGGCTTGGTCAATACATCTGAAACCTGCTCATCTGTCGCAACATACTCTGCTTCGACTATACTCAATGCTATGCAAGACTGCTTCCTGCTAAACCAAGAGATCACACCTGGTCCCATACTGAAGCAGCACCCAGATGTGCTCTTCCTATCTGCAGCATTGCCTGCCCAATCTAAATCAGCATAACTCTGCAGGTTAAACTTTTGATTCGCATCATACTTGAGCCCATAGTCAACCGTACCCTTCAGGTACCTCAAAATATGATTTATAGTAACCAGGTGAACACTCCTTGGATCTGTCAGGAACTGGCTCAATGTGTTCACCACAAAGCAAATATCTGGTCTTGTGTTCGTCAAGTACATCAAGGATCTAATCATTTGACGATACATGGTGACATCAACCGGTTCAGATGAAGCATCACACAGAAGCTTCAGGTTCGATGCCATAGCCTCACAGTCCATCATCCCAAACCTCTTCAGGATCTCTATTGCATACTTCCCTTGTCCAAGGAAGATTCCATCTGCACTCTGCCACACCTCCATATCAAGAAAGTAGTGCATTATGCCCAAGTTCTTCATCTCTAACTCGGCAACAAGCTTCCGCTGCGTGTCAATAATCAATCTATCCTCACCTATAACAAACATGTCATCCACATACAAAAGTAGTATCACTGGATTGCCTTCCCCAACCTTGTAGTAAAGGTTGGAATCCGCTTTACTCTTGGTAAAGCCCAAACTGGATAGAAAGCTGTCTACCATACCAAGTTCTGCACATATATGACTCCCTGTCATGTGTCTCTAAACCAAGTGGCTTCTCCACATACACTTCTTCTTCAACTACACCATTCAAGAAGGCTGTCTTGAAATCCATCTGGTGTATCTTCTACTTCATCACTGCAGCCGGAGCAAGTATGGATCTAATGGAAGTGTATCTTGCTATAGGAGCAAAAGTCTCTATGCTACCACCTGCAGCATGCTTGATCTTGTAGATCCTCTTGGAAGTCACTACAAACTACCCTTTGGGACTGCATCCCAAACGTCTTCATGATCGACTGATACTCCTCGATCAGGGCATTCTTCCCAGGTCCTGGGAACTTCAATATCTTCAATATTTTCAACAGATAACTTTGTTGCTGAACAAATGTTGTAGTCCTTCTTTTGTAGGTGATGGTATACGATCTTTCCTACACAACAAGTTAAATTGCATAATTAGAAAATATCTCATAGTTTTCAGAACAAATTCTTACACATAAAGAAATATGGCATACAGTCATGCAATTATCTTAGCCAATGCTTCAATACAACATTTATCCATATCCCGTAACTTTCGAGATGCCTTCCAATCTCTACCAGAACATTGTTAAGAGTGTGCACAACTCCCAACATGTCAGCAAAGAGGTTTCATTCTAGATAAGTAGCAATGGAATGTTGTACAGTGCCATAGACCACTTACCCATGTATATTAGTAGTATACTATTCATCAATGCAACTATTCTAATATGCATAATACACAACCTAATTGTAGGAAGATCAGTATATACATTATTGAATAACATTATTTAAACAAACAACTATGTAAGAAATGACAATTCAAATACTTATTTTTGTTTGATTGTTGGGTTGACTCCCTCTCAGTCTTTGCTTCTTTTCTACAACTCCATTCTAATGTGGATTGTGAGAAGTGGTCAAATCCCTCTGAATATCTACATCCTTGCAGAAACTACTGGAGTGTGCTCCCTCTTTATCTTTGCTTCCTAGATTACCTATCCTTGAACTTATGTTCATTATCGATCCCTATGCATGGTGTTAGTATCATCATTGTGTTATCCTCTAGGTCTCATACATAATCAAACATTCATTAGTATAATCTTAATACTATCAAAACACAATAATCTCAAGCATGTATAGTCAGGGTCATTTCAAACACAGATAATAAACATTAGTATTCAAGGTTTCAGGGAAGTCTTCTTTTACTCATACATATTCTTATTTGATCATAGGACTCTTCTGGTTAGTTAAATCATCATTCAAGATAAGAGATATAATATGCATAAAATCCATGATTATTCAAACCTGTACCTTCATGATTCTTCTTGTTAGTCATATCATCAATTATGGTAAGAAACATAATATGCATACAACCATGACTATTCAAACCTATGACTTCATGAATAATCATTATCAACAACACAACAGTATAAGATCCTAACACAAGGTAGGATTCTAGCTTGATATGGGAAAAACATACCTGGATTAGCATGCTAGCTAGTTATGTCTAACATACCCGCATAATGTCTTCTAGTTCTCTTCAGTGACTTGTGCTAGTAACCTGCATGTCTCATAGGTTAACCATTGTAGGACCAAGTTATACATACCTCGAAAGTAGATCTTCTATGTGATCCATGACAATGGATGAACCTTTGTCTTCATGTCACCATGATCATATGTTCTTGAAGTAGAACATGATTTGTCTTTCTTGGTGTACCTTTTATGTTAGCGAACAACATAAACCTCATACAACATCACAATGCATTAGTACATTCATAAGTGTCAAAACCTTAATCAATGAATAACTTCTATTAAGGTGATACGACAAGTCTAGTAATTAATCAAGATTGTAATGTAATGATATGAAGACAAACATATGATAAACTTAACCATGAAACATACTTGTAAGCCATACCTGTCAAGATTGCTTGTAATCTTCTTATGGAAGGCCTTAGCCTCATCTCCCTCTGAGACAGGAACTTCTTCACTTATGCAGGTGACCAATCCATCTTCTTCTAGAATTAACCCAATCCACTTGATTTGAGATAACTGGACCTGGAGCTGGATTAGGGTTTGTCAAAGAAACCCCAAAAATTCAAACTTTGAATTTCAAACTTCCGAAAGGATAGAAATATGTGCCTTGATGAGCTGATCAAGTTGGTAAATTCAGAATTTGAAAACTGCAAAGTTTCACCCCTCGAAATTGCCTTTTAGATTTCTGAATTCACTAGGGAGGACCCTAAATTAGGGTTTGAGTTTCCCGGAGCTTCACCCAACCAAAATATTTGATTCAAAGCTCTAAGCTTTGATTTTTCTAAGGAGATTCTAGCCGTGGTCACAGATTTCCAAAATTCCAATTTTTGCAGAAGCCCTAATTTTCCATCTTTCCGATCAAACTCACGAACTAGGGTTTGATCAAGCCTGGCCTTCTGCCCAACCAAAAAATCTGATCTTGGTCTCTAAATTTTGATTTTGATGAGTAGCATCCAGCCGTGGTCTCCAATTACAAAAATTCCAACTTTCTCTGAAGCCCTAAATTCCGGAAGCCATGAATGAAGGTGCTCAAAAATAATTATGTTTTGACAGAAATATGTACCTGATTGTTTCTGGTGTAACTCTGAACTTTTCAATCCACAGGGTCTGAACAAATTTTCTTGCGATAGCCCGACCTATTATCTTTCCATCCCGACAGGTATGACCTCAATCGGATTCTCTGAGAGAGAGTTATGCCAAGGGTCGCAACGTGACCTGTTTATGGGATAATACAGGAGAGCGAACTTATACAGCGTGCCACGTGTCACTGGTTCAACTTCGGCCTCTGAAAAATTTTATGAGATATCCCAACCTATTATATTTCCATCTCGATAGGCCTGACCTTAATTGGATTCTCTGAGAGAGAGTTATGCCAAGTGTCGCTACGTGACCTATTTATGGGATAATACAGGAGAGCGAACTTGTACGGAATGCCACGTGTCATTGGTTCAACTTCGGCCTCTGAAAAATTTTCTTGAGATAGTACAGTCTGTTTCCTACCTATCGCTTTCTATGAAATTTCATTAGGAGCTTCCTAGCCCAAGTTATGACCTTTTTCCCAAGGTCACCTGATTTTGACTCAGATCTGGAAGAGGCAGAAACCCTATATTGTACAGATCATAAATCACAAAGTACAACGAATTAGAGGTTTTCCTTTGGACAGAAGGTACATGGGGATCTGATATTTGACCTGTAAATGTTTCAGATCCGAAAACTTTGCCAAAATGGATTTATAGTGAAAGTTCTACGATGACTAGTTTTTGCTATATCAAGCCCTAGCATCGTAAGTGCAACAAGTGTCATACATGCCATATCATGCCTTCCTTCAAGCTAGCTTTGATATCATGTTAAATTTTCAAAATTTACTTCAATCTGATCTAGGATCTTAATTGAGAGAACAACATGTACAGTAAATCTACAGCATATCAATCATGAACATAATAATGCAAGCACACAAGAGACACAGAGTTTACTTGGGGAAAACGATAAAGGTGAAAAACCCCAATAGCTTCCTCAGAGATAGATATAGCAATGATACAACCAGAATACAAGAGATATTCTTCTCCTAGCAGCAGAGCCTCCTCCTCACAAGTGCGCCACTTTCCAAAAGTGTGAGAGAGAATAGAATGTGTACAATGAGAAAGACACACTCTCTATTTATACACTAACTTGACTTGACCTTTACTCAACTAGGTCGGCCTCAACTTAACCACTTAACATAATGTTGACTGGGCCGACACCCAATAGGGTGGTCTAATAACCCTTTGACCCACATGGCCGACCCCCAATAGGGTGGTATAATAACCCTTCGACCCACATGACTTATACAGGGCCGACCACAACAAGGTGGTCTAATAACCCATCAAATATAAGTTACGACACTTACAATATAAATGACGACACTTCCATATAGAGGAATAATAACATCTCTATAGGAATACAATATACATATATGTGAAATACATTCTGAAGTTACATATACATCAACAGATACTACGAGTTGAGAGTCCAAGTAGACTAAAAAGGTGTGGATACCAAGAGAAGCAACTTCAATTAGGAGTCTGACAACTGCATGGTATTCCGCGATGTTGTTTGTTGCGGGGCCTAGACAGATGCCACCTAAGGATATCAACTCGTCGACAGGGGAATACAGTACCCATGCCACAGAAGCAAGATTCCGGGTATGTCGACTCGCACCATGCGCGAAATCATAGTACGCCGACATCTGCGCATACAAGCACAAGTCGAGATAAATAACCGTGTATGAGATAGAATCTTCACACGCAAAAAGAGAACTGAAAACATGCTAAATACATTATGTACAAGATGTTATACGCAAGATAGTCCTACGCATAGAATCTCTTCAGGTAGAGCCCATTGCGGGGCTGACCCAAAGGTACACCATCGACATCGACAAGCTCGTAAGCTCCTTTCTCTAACACATGCTTTATGATGTAGGGGGCGTACCACATAGATTTCAATTTTCCCTTACCTAGTTTGTCGTGCATTTGGTCATAGGTAAGGACTAGGTCTCCCTCATTGAATACCCGAGGTTGAATGGATATATCATATTGTTCTTTGATGTGATTTTTATGAGCTTCATTAGCGAGTACCTCGTCTCGGCGAGTTTCATCCAGCTTGGCCAGATATAGAAATCGTTCCTCTTCAGCGGTGGTGTTAGGTAGAAGTTCTATTGCTAGTTTCAGAGATGGTATTTCACATTCAATCGGTAAGACGGCTTCCAGGCCATACACCAGTTGAAATGGTGTGAACCCGATTACATTTTTTACTAAAGTTTGGTAAGCCCAAAGGGATGAAAATAAGGCTAAGTGCCAGTTTGATTTTTGTGTGCCCACAGTATGTTGAATCATTTGTTTCAAGACTTTGTTAATCGCCTCTACTTGGCTGTTAGCTTGTGGGTAATACGGGGTTGAGTTTTCATGGAGAAAACCCAGTTTGGCACTCAATTCTTCCATCATATGATTCCTGAAGTGGGAACCATGATCGATTACGATGGCCTGTGGGACTCCAAACCTAGCTATGATGTGATTGAATATGAACAGTGTTGTGGTTTTTCCGTCTTCGGCGTATGTAGGCATAGCTTCAGCCCATTTAGTAAAGTAGTCAATGGCGACGATGACATAACTATGCCCCTTGGGTGAAGTGGGCTTACAATGCATAAAATCAATACCCCATTTTGCAAAGGGGTCGACGATAATGATGGAATGGAGAGGAGCGGGGTGTGAACGTTTTTTGGAGTGGAAAAATTGACATGGTGGACACTTCTTAACCACTTCAACACAGTCCTTGAAGATTGAGGGCCAAAAGTAACCCGCTTGCAAGATCTTCTGGGAAGAAGCCCTCCCAGAGAGGTGACCACCACATGCTTTGGAGTGGCAGTCATTCAACACTTGTTCGGCTTCGTCGAGGGTTAAGCAATGACATAGCATAGATTCAATACCACGACAATACAATGTATCACTAATGATAAGATAATACTTGGCGTGGTGTCGAATATGGCAAGATGCGTCACGGTTAACATTAGGCCAAAAGCGTTGGGTCTGGAGATACATAAGGATGTCTCCATACCATGGGTCAGTCGTGTCGATGAGGAACAAAGATTCATCGGGGAATGAATCAATGGGCTCTGATTGATCAGTGACATTGGGAAATGCACACATCAGCTCTGCAAAGACTAGGGATTTCTTAGATTTTGCCTTGGCAAATTCTAAATTAAACTCTTGAAGGACTACAATCCAACTGGAATACTTGCCCCCTAGCACTTGTCGTGTTAGGATATAATACATTGGGTTTAAGTCCGCGATAACAGTGGTTTTGCGAAGGAGAATGTAGTGTCTAAATCTATGGACCGCTAAAATTGTGGTCAGAGCCAGCTTCTCCACATGTGAGTAGCATGTCTTAGAGTCCATAAGACTCTTGCTGAGATAGTACACATGTTCTTTTCCATTGTTATCTTCCTGAACTAACACAATACCAATAGTGGTGGTAGAGGCAACAAGATACAAAATATAGTCCCGTGTGTAATTGGGGGGTTGGATTACGGGAGCGTTGGTAAGGTCCTTTTTTAAGTTGTCAAAAGACCGTTGGGCTTCGTCATCCGAGATAAAGGGAACATCTTTTTTTAGAAGCCTCATATAGCCCTTAGTGATCTCAACGAAGTTACAAACAAAGTGGCATAAGAAGTTTGCATTGCCTTGCAAACTCTGGAGTTCTGTAATGTTGAATGGGGAAGGCAAAGCCAAGATAGCTTCTACCTTTGCAGGGTCGAGGCGTATGCCATCTTTGGAGGTAATGAAGCCCAACAATCTGTCGGCTTCAACACAGAATATGCATTTGTGCATATTCAAGTGAATGTTGTAGTGACGACATCGTGAGAATATTGCACTTAGATGGTTTTGATGGTCCTCTTGTGTATGGGAATGTACGGGTAGGTCATCCAGATAGGGTTCCACAACATGCTTGATATTGTGAAAAGCGGAGGACATGGCCCATTGAAAAGTGGCCCCGACGTTCTTAATACCAAAGGGTAACTTGCGGTATGCAAAGGTCCCCCATGGGAAGATAAAAGCGATTTTGTGCTGATCGGATGGGAGTATCTCGATCTGATTATAGCCAGAGAATCCATCCATGAATGAAAAGATGACACTCCCAGCACAATTGTCGATAATCTGGTCGATGAAAGGCATTGGGTAGTTGTCCTTTGAACAAGCTTTGTTCAAGTCTATGTAGTCGACACAGACCCTAATCATACCTTGTTTCTTTGTGACGAGAACGATTTTGGACACCCAATCTATCAATGGGTTAGGATAAATAAAACCAGCATGAAGAAGTTTTTCAACTTCCACTTTAATGGCAGTCATTTTGAGGGGATGCACAGGTCAGAGTTTCTGTCGGACTGGGTGGGCACCAGGATAGACTTGTATCTCATGAACCACGATGGAGGGGTCTATTCCTGGCATTTCTTCATATCTCCAAGCGAAAACATCATGAAATTCTTTGAATAGGGAAGTATAGAACTCTACCTCGGTAGGCGTGCATGTTTTGCCCAGATGGATGTGTTCCACGACACCAGGTTTCACAAATATGTCAATGGGAATGGTTTCCATGATGTTTGCTAAGTTTCCTTCGAAAAACACGTCATGTGTAGGTATGGGGGTCTTAGTATTGACATTGTCAGATGAAACAGTGGATTTAGAATCAAGATTGCCTGCCTAGATTATAGGGAAAGAAGCTCGATGATGGTGATCTTCCCAGGGTGGTTCATCAATGCTCATAATCTCCATAATAGATTCATCCGAGGAAAAATCTGTGTAAGGGAGTCAATATAGGGAAAAGATGCAGGGATGTGAGGCAGAGGATGTGCCACCATATGGTGGTCAATTGTGTCGATCCAGTCGAAAGCTGACTGAATCACTTGGTAGGTTTCTAAGTTCTGGTTCAAAGGCATGGAAGAGACGAGGGTTTCAAACTCAGAAGAACTCGATATCACCCAAGAATCGTCAGATTTGTAGGAGTGAGATGTGCTTGTTGAAATCACATTGATTGGGAAAACTGGGGATGGGAGTTCAGGAAACATTCTGATAATGGAGGAATATTTTGAGAGACCAATGCCAATGTCTTCAAAGTGAGGTTGGGAATGTTCCAGCAATGGGACATTGTTAGTGGAATTCCGATGTATGTTTGGAGTACAAAAATCTAACTGATCTATAGTGACCATCTTTCCTTGGTGAGGAAATTGCACTAAACGAAAAACGGAGGATGCTACGGTGGTCATGGCATAGAACCAGTTCCGACCGAGTAAGATGTTATAGTCTAACGGAGCATCAACAATTTCCACATGAATAGATACAGTCTTGCCCCCTAGTTCAATGGCAAGCGAAGGGATGAGTCCATATGGTTGGAAACCGCGTCCATCAAATGATTTTAGGGTGGTTGGAGACTGGGTTACTTCTAGAGAACCTATTTCTCCCCAGCAGGTCAAAGACATAATGGAAGTGGAAGCACCTTCGTCTAGAACGGTACGATGGATTTTGTTTCCACAAATCCTAGTATGAATCTGGAAGGCCAACTGGTGAGAAAGCCTCGGTTTGAAATATTCCAAGTTAAACAAAATTGTGTTGGAGGAATCCGGGTCAATGGCACCAAATCCTGATAACAAGGTTCTACACTGTGTAGGGCAGTGTTGTAGAACTTCAAGAGTAGACATGGCACAAGGTGCTTGAGCTAGGTCTTCAACAATGTTGTAGTTTTGGGTTGTTCGTGCATTTGGATTAAATGTCTCCTTTCGAAGAGTGGCCTTGGGTGGGCGCAACACTGTAATACCCCATTTTGACCCTTAGGATATGTTAGCTTTAATGTAAATGTTGTATACATGTGATGTATGGTTTCCTAGCGTGGAGCTCAAGGCCAAGGATCCGCTAGTGGAAGCTTGAATTTTATGTAAAGGCAAGTATTAGACATTATGTTGCCCATGTGCTATTTAGCCATGGAACATTGGAAAAATGATGTAAATAAACATCATGCAATAAAATACCAAAACTGGCTATGGAGGCAACGAATGAGAAGGGGCCATGTGTATCCACTAGGGAGTGGTGAGGGGGATGTGGGATTGAACCATAGGATTCCATATGTCACCTTGAGAACCCATTTGACTTACCTTGCTGACATTTATTTCTATTGTAAGGAAGTGGTTGAGAAATTTAGTCCATGGCTTCAATGGAGTATGAGCAGCCCAGAAATTCGTATGGCAGAGTATGGGCTCTATTTTCTTGTACCACAAGCCACTCTACCTCATGGGAGTTGCTTCTTCCTCATCCCCATTCCATTGTGGAATTTACTAGCACCATTTTCCATCCAAAAATGAATTGCCAACAGAGAGAAAAACCAGAAATCGCAACTTTGAAAGAACCCACGTTTTGAAGAGCCATAAATGCTTAGAATTGGTATTTGATAGTGAAATCCAATGGGGGATCCATAGGTATGAACCTTGGGGCGAATTTGGGAGCAATAGCTACCCTGAAATCCATTGGAAACCCAGTTTTGATAGCCCAGAAACCCAGTGACGGGATTGAGTTATTTGTTGCCAGAATGGTGAGAAATCCAAGCGTGGATATTTGAACAGAGGATGGGATTGCTTGAATTTAGCTTGAGATGTCTGCAGCTCTGTGGTTGAGCTCACCAATTTAGCATCCTCCTCCATTTCCTTTTGGTATGCTTGATAAACCCAACTATGTGTTGGCTTAGCATGACCGTTTGAGTGAATCCATGGCTGTGAGTGAGCCTGTCTAGTTCCTCCTTAGTGGATACACAGCCCAGCTCGGGGGTGATCTCTCACCTGAAAGAATACAGGCTGGACAGAGATCTATGGTTGGGTGGAACGTTGCTCTCACGTAGCCAGTTGTTTGGACATTTGCATTTCAAGATAAGTATTCTCTAAGGATTAATTTATCTGCATTATGTGTTCAACAATGTGTTAATCATGTATGTTAAATTACTCCTGTTACTTGGATCAAATGATTATCTTAAATTAATTGGCATGATGTCTGTGTATATCATGAGAATGTGATTGCTTCCTCGCATTATAATTCATTACCTGTTTGTGAATAGTATGCTGATGCATTCCATTCTAGCTGTGTGTTATTATGTTTAATTTCGTTGTGTAAATGAATTGTGCATCTTATTTTAAATGGCAAAATTTTATCATTTTGGCTTGGGGACGAGTTAGACACCCCATGTTTGGTTCACGTTTCCTTCCTTACACCGGATTGATGGAAGGGGACGTGACAGAGTGGTATCAAAGCCCAGCTTGCAGCACTGGGGCTACTTGGGCCAGATTTTGAATTTACAAGCATGTAACAGGACGTTTTAACACAGTATTGGGAAGTTGGTGGCAGCATTTTGATTGGGAAAAATGACAGGGTCAGACTTCTTAGATGAAGAAGAAGATCACACAGGTGCATAGATCTCTCCAAGAGCTTTCCAACGGTACCAGACTCGTCTCATTTAGCCAAGGGACGGAGGAGATACAGACCCCGAAAGTTACAGGAAACGTGGATGTTTTCCGGGTTTCGGTTTCGGCTTTCAGGTTTCGGAGCGCCACTTTTGCGGAATGGATTTCCGAAATCCCGAACCTGCCGTCTTTCGGCTTTCGGCTTTCGACTTCCGGGTTTCGGCTTTGGCTTCCGGTTTTGACTTCAAGTTTTCGTCTTCGGCTTTCGGCTTCTGGTTTTCGTCTTTCAGCTTCGGCTTTCGGCTTCTGGTTTTCGTCTTTCATCTTCGACTTTCGGTTTCGGGATGCAGGATGCGAGATGCGGGTTGCGGGATGGTTACATCCCCGTGACCGCAGCTTGACCCCCCCGAACCCACAATGTCGGATTGCGGGATGCGGGATGCGGGTTGCGGGATGGTTACATCCCCGTGACCGCAGCTCGACCCCCCCCCCCCCCCCCCCCCCCCGAGAACCCGCAATGTCGGATTGCGGGATGAGGGATGCGGGTTGTGGGATGGTTACATCCCCGTGACCGCAGCTTGACCCTCCCCGAACCTGCAATGTCGGATTGCGGGATGCGAGTTGCGGCCTGTGTGTGTCGGAATTAAAAAAAAAAAAAGTATAGAGCCCGAAATTTGAATTTTGGATAGTCAAAGCAGGAAATATTAGATTTTGATGAGGTCAGTGGCATTCTGAGGCCATCGACGGAGGCCATGAATGAACCAGTGAAGATCCCAAGCCCATTATGCTCCAATTTGGCATAAAATTGGAATTATTAGCTTTTACAAATCAGTGTCCCAACGCTGGATGGGAGGTCCGATTGAGCCGAAATTGATATGGGACAGTCATGGAGTAGGCACGATGTTAAGTTTGGAGTTTTGGAGCCAAACTCCAAAGGATGTAGAGTCGAGGTATGCAAGAAGGTCGAAAAGCACTATTTTGGGCCATGTTTTGGGAATTTTGAAAAGCTTGCAGTGATTGAAAGTGACCCTAGAATTCGGAATCAAGAAAATTACTGAACTTGGCATTTCATATTCTCAGCAAACCAGACATTTCACGTTAAACAAAGATTTTCCAGAAATGCACCGTTTGGAAATTAGCCATTTTTGGCCCAAAATTTGGAATTTTGGAAAATGTGAAAAGTGGAAAGTAGTCAAACCCAGAATTTTATAGAAGATGAATGGTGCATCGGAATAGAGATCCGTGAGTTGCTGAGCGTTCCTTGTTATATGGAATAACTTCGCCTGGTAGAAAATTTTTCATGATTCTTCATAGATTTTCTTCCACAGGTGGCTAAAGTTGACATTCCGAACCAAAATACAACTGTGTAAAAGTATGCAAAATTGGGGTGAAAGTTGTCATTTTGAAATAACGCAGTTTCCACACCCGATGTCGGAATGGAGCAAGTAGACAGGCATTGGAAAGCTTATCCAGCAGGGATCAATGGTGCATAGGTAGAATGTAAAGGAGGTTATCATACACCATAGATAATTGGAGCAGAAAAGTACCAGTGGTTGTTTTGGCAAAATTATTGTCAATATGGGCAAATTCTAGAATTGCATGCCTGGAAGTAGCATGCCATGAAATCGAACCAGCTACGATGTGAAAGAGGAAGTTCATGCAAAGATGAGGAATTGGAAAGGGAGAATTCCTTAACCCCTGTCTTGCTAACTGTATTTATGTTTTATAAGCTTTATGTGCATAAAATTATGGCATGAGAACGCTGAAAATGCAAGAGATTAGATGAGTGGCATGAATATGCATTGATTGGCATATTAATAAACATTGCACAGTGCATGAGTATATGTTTTGCATGCATATGACATTACATATTGGTAGAAGTAGTGAGATTTTACATATGTAGTGAACCACTAATGGTAAATATTGTGGTTTATAATCACTATTGGTGATTGGTTTTGGTTGTAGGACCAAAGACAACAGAAGCATGGCTAAAAATGTTGATGATGTTGCTACGTATGGCCAACAAACCTTATGAAGAAAAGGCTAGGGCAGCAAATCCATGATCAAGAGATTGGTGGAAGAATGCTGCAATATGCTGTAAGAAACCAATAAAGCAGGTAACATCAAGTGATGTTAATGACAACCATGCAGGTAATGGGTATTGATGCATAATTGCATGAATGTTGAAAGAGGATTTGGTAAGATCCCTTCGACTATGTTTGAACTATGTTGATTTGGTTTGCATGTGGTATTGAGTGCCCGAATGGGAATGTTAACTTACCGAGTATGGTGAGGTGTGGGTAAGTGAAGGCAATGATCCTTACACCCTATACTTGCTTAGAATCTCAATGCATTCATATGAAATTATATCATGTCGTTTGAGTATGTCGATTGTGAGTTTAACAACCAAAGCAAGTGAGGACCAGTGGTCCTGAATATGGTAATGCATGTTGTATGAGATAGTCATGATTAAGTCATAATATGCTTGAATGCATAATACTCATGAAACAATGCAAGGTGGCATTGAGTGGATGTGCATTAAGAGATTTTATAAATCTTGTAGTTAAGCATTGAGTGAATGCATATGAAAAACTTGAATAAATGTTGTGAATATGCATGCATGTGGGTAACTACACCTGAAGGGATATACTGTGTGCATGCATGATTGTGATATATGTATATGTCTCATTACAATTGAGCAATAGATGAAATGATGAATTAATGATAATTCTGAGATCATTTTATGAACTGCTATGAATGCAAGGGAAGAATTGCATGAAGGTAGTCATGATTGACAGTCTTCCAGAGTGCTCTGTTGGAAGGCCAGAGTTGTATAAATGATATGGCTATGAAGTAATGAGCATTTAAAAGCTTTAAGTTGATTGCATAAATGATGTGACTGTACCTTGCAATTTTAGTATGATAATGATTTATGTGAAGTAAATGAGTTTGTTATATTGATATGTTAACAGCTGGAAGTGTTTGAATTATGGAATGTTATAATTCTGGAAATGCTCTAGCGATTGTTGCAGCAATGAAATATTATATGCATGGGGACTCACAGCATGTTTGGCTGATTGAAAGTTTCAGACTCCATATAGAAATGTCTTGCGTATGGCAATGGGGATAAGACCATAGTAAAGACCGAACTCTACCATGTGCAAAGGCCAAAGGTTATGAGAAGGTTCTCATGGTTGTGGAATTTAATTTATGCATGAAACAGATCTGAAAATGTTCTGATTTAAGTTTATGAGAATAATATCATGGCTGCAAGTCTAATTTTGTAGGGAGAAGATTTGCAAATTCGATTTAGAGCTTATGAGAAGGAATCTCATGGTTGAAAAATCTAAGCTTTGTAAGAAAGAAGGATTGTAAATCTCAAATTTGTAAATTTTCAGATTTTAAATTTTGCTTATAATTGTTAATCACTGTTTGGCTTATGAAAAATTGTGTCAAGAGGACATGTTGTAGGTGGATGTCCATGTATGGCAGCAAACATAAATACATGATGGACAGAATGGTGCCACTTACAAGAGCCAAGCAATATGAGGATAGCATCATGGCTAAGAAAATCAATTTTTGTAGTAGACAAAGTTGCAAATTCATATTGAATTTAATTATTAGTACCATTGATCGGTTATGAAACAATCAGATTTGAATTTTATGTTAAATATTGCTGACTGTTTGGCTATTTAATAAGTGTGCCAGGAAGACACATTGCAGTAAGACCAAGAGAGAGGGCCTGCAGAAGCCAAACTTCAAGGGAAGGGATTCCATGATTTGGAAATGGGTTTCGGGTGAAACGCCATTAGACATTATTAATGTCTCATCCGCACTGCATGATTGGTAAACAATATGAGTGAGATGGTAAAGATTATGTCAGTAAGACATATGAGGGTTATGTAACATCAAAAGGAGCTAGGATGGCAAACCGAGGGACTGTTAACTCAGAGAAGGAGCCCCCATTTCTCATTAATGAAGAGAAATTACATCTGCGTAATGGATAAGTGTTCTATAAACCCTGACTGATATATGTATACCTATATGCATGTTTAATTGTTGGATTAAATATGCAGAGCCTATTCTGATTTTATTTCCATTATGGCAGATTGCTTGAATATGATTAGGACCTACATAGTTCACATCAGTGAGGAGTGCACACCTTTCTGGTGCTGAGTTATGTTAGAGATGCCAATATTGACTACACCCTAAGGGAATGGACGCATTCCTGGTGTTTCAATGTTGGATAGTGGATGTTATGAAATATGTTTACGGTTTTAGAGCAACAATACTAATGAGCTTGCTTATCCATTTTGTGTTGACAGCTTATACATATGAAATTTGGTGCTGCACATTAAAGGAAAAAGTGAAGAAAAGGGTACTCAAGAGGACTGTATGAGTAGTGGTAACCTTTGTGAAGTGTGAGTGGGTATCATGGGGCCATGATAGCCTGCAGTTAAGAAAGTCACCTAAAGAGTTCCTAAAGGGAACCGTCGGTTTGCACAAGAGGAGTGCCACCCTTGTGTGGGTGAAGAATTGTTATACGCATTGAGGGATTGTGATACATGTGAAAGGCTGAGGCAAGCCTAAGGCAGAGTAATAGAGCCTTGACCTATAATGGTTGGTGGCACAGTTACCTTCCATTGGCTGATGACCCAGACGGATGTGCTGGCTCAGCAATGGAGAGGGCCAACCAGGTATGGGACTGGTTGGGAACCACCAAATGCTTGGTAAACCCAGTCGACGTGAAGGTGTACTGGTTGGGCATTAATTATTTGATGTTTTGGAGCAGCCTACGTGCTGGCCAAACATCCCAGTCCACAGGAGGATCCCAAGGCTTATAAAGTAAAAGCAGGACCCTGTGGACCAGAGAGGAAATGCACAATACAGATAAGTATTCAATTTCATTTATTTCTTGTTGGGAATAATGAAGATTTCAAGTATAAGTCTTGTAACAGTTAAGCTGATACACTATTGTTTCTTTGTTGAAAACATTGGCCATTATAGGAAGCAAGGACCTTGAAAGAACTATAAATTGCTTGGTAAATCCAGAGAGTGACTGGTTGGGCATTAATTATTTGATGATTTGGAGTATCCTGCGTGCTGGCCAAACATACAAGGTTATTTGATGATTTGGAGCAGCCTGCGTGCTGGCCAAACATACAAGGTTATTTGATTATTTGGAGCAGCCTGCATGCTGGCCAAACATACAAGGTTGTTTGATGTTGTGGAGCAACCCGCGTGCTGGCCAAACATACAAGTTTAATTGATGTTGAGGAGCAGCCTGTGCGTTGGCCAGACATCCAAGTCCATAGGCGATTGCAAGGCTTGTAAAGCAAAGAAGGACCCTATGGAATAAAGTGAAGACATCCAATGCAGATAAGTATTTGGTTATCTTGTAATTTCCTGCTTATGAATATACATGTGTATATGATTTGGTTATGATTTCCTATGAAAATAAACTAAACATGTGAATTAATTCAATGTTTGAGTGTAGGTATTGCTAGAAGCAATGACTATGAAAGCATCTTAAGGATGCGTGTGGACATGTGATTGTCCTAAAAGGGCTCAGCTGGCGCATAAATGAATGATGGTGCTATTGGACTTGTAGGGGTCCTAGAAGCCAAGGGAGTTGTAGACAAACCATGTGGAGGGACTCCATGGTTGAGAGGTCTGAAATAGACCATAGACACTAAGTGTCATAGCCAAGAAGGGCAGGACAAGCATTCACGTTGAAGTGAAAGAGGTTAGGAGCATGAAAACCACAGTGGTGGTGTGGGTTCCACAATGGAACAAGGCTAAGAGAAGAAACTCTTACTGCTCTCTCTTTCCTCTTATTGATGCATTTATAAAAATAGAAAATTGTTGAATGCATGTATGGATAAAAGTAGAATGTGTTTATTTGCTTGGAAATAAATTGTGAATACTGAAGTAATTAATTAATTGTGAATGGGTGAACATGAAAGAATTCATGTGTATGCTGGAAAAGCATGGAAAGTGTGAAAGTCTCATGAATAGAGCATGGGACCTCCATGTCAATTGGGGAAAAACAATTGACTGATTTTTAATGTTTAGGTTATGCTTGGCCTAACAAGATTTGTAATGATGAATTTCACAGGTGGAAATTAAATCCATTGGTTGCAGCTGTACGAGCAAGTGCTGCTTGTGAGCAAGTGAGAACCAGCTGTGCACAGTGACCATGGCAGCAAACCATAGGCTGTTGGAATTGGCTGAAAGTCTTCTTCAAAAAATTTACAAGACCCGAGAAAATCTCGAAGAGATGCTCAAGATACAGAAGAGGCGGAATGAGATGAACCACAAGGTTTTGCAAAACTCTATTGGTTTGCAAAGAGAGGTGAAAATCATTATGAGAGCAATCAGTAAGGGAAAAGAAAGTAGATCAAGGATGAGGCATTCGTCCAATCGGTCCATTAAGAAACGTTCTAGGGAAGTCAAAGGACTTGGTCCTGAAAGTTCAAAGTAAATGATAGAAAGCAGGGAAAACCTGCAAAGTTTTTGAAATTTTGGACATGTATAAATTGTATATGTATTCCTAAGTCTTGGAACACCGAGGACGGTGTTATTCTAAGGGGGAGGGGATTGTAATACCCCATTTTGACCCTTAGGATATGTTAGCTTTTAATGTAAATGTTGTATACATGTGATGTATGTTTTCCTAGCGTGAAGCTCAAGGCCAAGGCCCCGCTAGTGGAAGCTCGAATTTTATTTAAAGGCAAGTATTAGACATTATGTTGCCCATGTGCTATTTAGCCATGGAACATTGTAAAAATGATGTAAATAAACACCATGTAATAAAATACCAAAACTGGCAATGGAGGCAACGAATAAGAAGGGGCCATGTGTATCCACTAGGGAGTGGTGAGGGGGCTGTGGGATTGCCATAGGCTGCCATATGTCACCTTGAGAACCCATTTGACTTACCTTGCTGACATTTATTTCTGTTGTAAGGAAGTGGCTGAGGAATTCAGTCCATGGCTTCAATGGAGCATGGGCAGCCCAGAAATTCGTATGGCAGAGTATGGTCTCTGTTTTCTTGTACCACAAGCCACTCTACCTCATGGGAGTTGCTTCTTCCTCATCCCCATTCCATTGTGGAAGTTACTAGCACCATTTTCCATCCAAAAACGAATTGCCAGTAGAGAGAAAAACCAGAAATCGCAACTTTGAAAGAACCCACGTTTTGAAGAGCCATAAACGCCCAGAATTGGTATTTGATAGTGAAATCCAATGGGGGATCCATAGGTATGAACCTTGCGGCGAATTTGGGAGCATTAGCTAGCCTGAAATCCATTGGAAAACCCAGTTTTGATAGCCCAGAAACCCAGTGACGGATTAAGTTATTTGTTGCCAGAATGGTGAGAAATCCAAGCGTGGATGTTTGAACAGAGGATGGGATTGCTTGAATTTAGCTTGAGATATCTGCAGCTCTGTGGTTGAGCTCACCAGTTTAGCATCCTCCTCCATTTCCTTTTGGTATGCTTGATAAACCCAACTGTGTGTTGGCTTAGCATTACCGTTTGAGTGAATCCATGGCTGTGAGTGAGCCTGTCTAGTTCCTCCTTAGTGGATACACAGCCCAGCTCGGGGGTGATCTCTCACCTGAAAGAATACAGGCTGGATAGAGATCTATGGTTGGGTGGAACGTTGCTCTCACGTAGCCAGTTGTTTGGACGCATTCAAGATAAGTATTCTCTGAGGATTAATTTATCTGCATTATGTGTTCAACAATGTGTTAATCATGTATGTTAAATTACTCCTGTTACTTGGATCAAATGATTATCTTAAGTTAGTTGGCATGATGTCTGTGTATATCATGAGAATGTGATTGCTTCCTCGCATTATAATTTATCACCTGTTTGTGAATAGTATGCTGATGCATTCCATTCTAGTTGTGTGTTATTATGTTTAATTCCGCTGTGTAAATGAATTGTGCATCTTATTTTAAATGGCAAAATTTTATCAGTATGGCTTGGGGACGAGTTAGACACCCCATGTTTGGTTCACGTTTCCTTCCTTGCACCGGATTGATGGAAGGGGACGTGACAAGCACACTATCAGTGACAGGCCTCTCAATATGGAGAGGACTATTAGAAGGAGGCATCGAAGGAGGATCGTCTGTGGGAGACTTGCCTTTGGTAGTCTCGGTTTTGCTCGAACTTGGGACAGAATCATATGTCCTTGATCGTGTAGATATGTGAACTGTCTCGCTACTCGCCATGAGAATTTCGCGATTTGAGGATGTTTCAGCTCTAGAAGGGTTATTTTGGTTACCCTCTTGCGGGGGATCATGTGTGACCATTTGTTGTTGTTGATGAGGAAAAGGGTCGGTTAACACTGTTGGGCGGGAAGAGCCTTTTACAAATTTATTGACTTCCTCTTTGTAAGGAAAGTCTCTCGTGCAATGATCTTCTTGAAAAATGAGGCAGGGAAACTTTGCTTTCCTCCTATGTTTGTTGTAATTATTGGTCTGTTGAGGTTTGGGATTGTCCTGCTAAGTAGAAGATTTCTTAGGTTTTCCTTTATTGTTCTTCTTTTCCCCTCTGGATTGTTGTGACGAGGATTGAACGGCATTCACCTCGGAGGACTGAACAGGAGAAGTAGATGTCTTAGATGTATCCTGAGTTTGAGGTGCGGTAGCAATATTTTGTTTCCCACTCGATTTGGTTGCAGGCTGATCCTTCACGGAACCAACTATTCCATCGATAGGAGGTTCAGTAGCAGGCTTTGTTGGATCAGTGGTGGTGTGAGAGGCGTGAGGAATGAGCTCGTATAATGTTCTGGATTGGGTATAAACCAAATCCATATACTGTGCACAAGCAATGGCTTGTTCCTCCATGACAGGTCTGCCCATAGCAATATCCCTGGCATTGGGGGGCATAAATGACTTGGTGAACCAATCAGCCAATAATTGGTCAGGAATTGGTGCTTTAATTAATCTTCGGCGTCGTCGCTACTCATGAATGTGATCGGATATATGTCTAAGAGTGGATTGGCGCAGCGAATTTAACAAGTCTATTCTAGTCGCGTTTCGGATGGGGAGCTGGAAGTGTGTCAAGAATTGCATAGCCAGGGTATTGAAATCTCTGAACAAGTATTGGGGCAGCTCAATATACCATTTTGCTGTCGTTCCGGTGAGTGTACATTGGAAGAGTCGTAGTAAAATAGAATCATCCATCAGTGATTTTGAAGAACACCAAAGATGGAATGTCATAACATGATTTTTTGGATCTTCCCTGGGTTTTGCATCGAACTTTGGGATGTCTGATGGTAGTTTGGCAGGGATGGGTGGCCGATGAGGTTCATGCCAAACAGGATCGTTGATAAGTCTAGACAGGTTGGCTAAGTCTAGTGTGGCCAGGAATGGAATTTGCCGATTGGGTTGCGGGTATGAGTAGTACTGATGGGGTGTTGGGATGCCTGTGGATCCCTGCACCGTATATTGATGCATGTTGTACCCAAACATATTACCCACGGGGTATTGTTGGAAGTTATGCATATTAGGAACCATCTGATTGATCGGTTGTTGGTTAGGAATCAAAAGATTGATGAATTGATTCAGAATTGAGTTAGATGTTGGTTGTTGGACATACTGCTGAGTGGGGATGAATTGTGTGGAAACCTAGGGTTGTTGAGTCTAGGGAATGTTCCCAAATCCTTGATTGGATGGGTTTCCCATACCTTGGCTAGAGGGAGGTGTCGAATGCCATGGACTCCATAGAGTATTTACGCCACTATGGTTGAGAGGATGAGTTTGAGGTGGGATCCATTGAGTATTCAAGACACCGGAAGAGGGTATTCCAAAATTCAAGTTAGGGGTGGTGTAGGTCTGATGTTGATTAAGTTTCCCCTCAGCTTGATTCTGGGTTCCAATCGTGGAGTACCCCCCAGTGGGTGGGATCTAAGGTCCCAAAGAAGGAATTGGTCCTGACGAGGGAAATGGTATGTTGGACCCACATGGGGTACTGACAACAGGTTTTCCACCGCCAGGTTGAGTGTGTTGTCCCCATGGAGTAGAGGATACTAATGGGGGAGGTTGTTGATTGGTTCCACTCATGGAACCAAAAAATGGTTGGCCTCCCAAATATGAGGTGTGAGGTCCCCAAAGGGTGGATTATGCTGATGGAGGAGGTTGTTGGTTAGTCCCACTTGGGGCACCAACAATTGGTTGTCCTCCAAACAATGAAGTATGAGTTCCCCATGTAGGAGATGGTCCAGTCGGAGGAGGTTGGTTATTGGTACTAAATGTGGTTCCAATGAACGGTTGTCCTCCGGAAATAATGTAGATTGTAGCTAAAGATTGACGTTTAGTCACATTCGGTGTTCAAATAATAGAGATGGATGGTCTTCCAACGGGCATGCTAGAAGGGTTTGGTTGTGAAGATTGAGCAATTGCACAAGTGTGGTCGACTTGCAAAGATGAAGGTGCACTAGTTCCATAGGGTAAAGATGACGATGAGAAAGTAGGGTTTATTCTCATGGTAGAGGTGTTCCCCGAAAAGGTGCCAATAATTTCTTCTGGCAATATAAGTGGGGAATGTTGGAGAGGAATTTCGGGCTTCAGCTGCATGGGTATGGGGGGAGTGTAGAAATCGTTGAGGGCTTGGCCCATAGATGTGTTCCAAAGTGAGGAGGCTGGATCAAAATTGTTTGGCCCCAAATCATCAAGGTGTGGAGTGATCCAGTCTGTGGGTCCTGACTGACCTACAAATGACTCACTGTAAGTAGTATCATAAGAGGAAGATCAGGGTATGCGGGAATCACGAGGGTTGACCGCTTGAGAAGTGGTCGCAGGTGGGTATTGCGAGACTGTAGCCAATAGCCGAGTCGTTTCAGCTCTAAATTGTTTCGTTGCCACTTGTTCATTGGCTAGGCTTACCATTTCGACACGTATGGATTCCATAATTTCGTCGGCTGAAGGAAGTTCAGGGGAACGCATTCCGAAAGGTTGATGGCTAGAAGATCCAATGTCATAGTTACGTGTACTCGGGGAAGAAGTTGTAACAGGTGGGCCTCCCCATGGTGGAGTAGTTTGGTTAAAGTCGGTAGCTAAGAGGAACTGTCTAGGAGGTGGAGGTTCAGATTCTTCAATGATCTCAATATATCCTTTAGGGACATCAAATAGCGTCGCGGAGGTGCTAGCTTCCGGAGGAACAATAGTTTCCGGTAGAACAGTGGTTGAAAGGGAGACACTAACATCAGGGGCTAACGTGGTCTCCACTGCGGTGGTGATTTCTAGCACAGCAGTGGACTGAGGTGGTGCACTAGCTTCAGTTATCGTACTAAGTTTCGGAACAGTACTAGTCTCTGGAAGAGTACTAGTCTCGGGAACTATGGTGTGTGGTAAGGGCACCATAGCAGCTAGTGGTGTCATACTAGTCGATGATGGAACGGTTCCCCGACCAATTTACCTGCTAGTAGGGGGAGTAGGTATACGTGAGGATGAAGATCGGCTAAACAGAGGTACTATCTCGGGACTTTTCCCTTGTTGTCTCCGTGATTTTTGTTGATCTGCCATGGACCTAGATGAGTAGTTTTGGGAAAAGTCTTGTGAAAAAATAACTCAAAAACCCTAGAGCAACAAAGTGTGCAAAAGGGGAGCTAGAAAAAGAAAAGGCTCACAAGACAAAAGAATAAACTCAAAAAACTTGACTGGGACCAGTGTCGCAGCAAGCGGGCTTATAACAAAATGGACAGAATTCCAACAAGCAGCACTAGAAATAAAAAGACCCTCTAAAGATGAAATAGTATGCAAACTTCCTAAATAGGATATGGAGACCTCAACAAATCGTATCCTTCGCAAGGTGGTGAAATCCAAGTTGAACAATACAAAATGAGAGACCACAGTGGAAGGATATCCCTCTACCGAAAGGGATCCTGGGTAAAAGAGCCCTAGAAGAAAAGTCACTAAGCTACCTCGTTCATGACACGTCGGAGAAGGTTAACTAGCACTTCTATCTTTGAGCCCTCGTATCACCTATACAGTAAAATACAAGGAAGACAATGGATAGATGTCCTTAGGCACTAAGTGGAGTGCGGAATTCCACAAAGTCCATCTGGAACCTGTCCTCACGGCTTACCCCCGTGGAACGGGAGGCCCTCCCCACAAACTAGTCAATGACCTTGTTAAATTGTACAAGAGGATTTTAGTACCCTAGAGGAAAACAGCTTTGTCTCAGATGAAAATGACAAGGGAGAATTATTTGGATTCATATCCTCGGTGTCCTATCTAACTAACAGATTATTTTTTATCCTCAAGCGAGGTTAAGATGTGTTGAGTTAGGGAGATAGATTTTAGTGGTTTGTTGTTTTACTCAATCAAGTGAATGGAAGTGAGACTAGATGATGTTGTGACTTGACTCAAACCATGCATATGCAAATGAGTCAAATATGCCTTTCTTTTCAATGAATAGCTAGCTATAGTAAGGAGAGAGTTCTTCGATCCTAAAAGCAAATGCAAAATCCAAACTAACTCAAAGATGAAAACCACTCAATTTTTGTTTTGTTTTTAATGCCAAACTAAAAAGTACTCTTTCAAAGTGAATGAATCCAACAATCTTTCTCTAGTTCTAATGAGCAAAGTACATGACAAGTAAAAGTGGATAGATGCCTTCTAAATGCAAAAACATTTTTTATCTTTTCAACAAGAGAGAAAGAAAGCTTTGAAAAAGTTCTTAAATATCAATCTTTATAAAAAAGATGTAAAGATGCTTTTTCAAAATGATGTGATCTTTCCAATACTGTACTCAAGGATTCAGATGTATAAAATAAAGTGACCTTGAATATTCAGAAATGACCAAAATGTGCAACTATATCAAGAAGGTAAAATGACCTAATTCACTATGTCACAAAACTCATAAAATCCAAAACCTAAGAAATAAATGATGTAAACCAAAATAAATTGCAACTTTGCTAATGGATATCAGGGTGAATGTGCAGACCAAATACAGTGAGTGATGGATGTGTAAGCTACACTGAAATAGTGACCTAGATAGTAAACTACTCAAAGTGGCTACAAAAAAATTTTGAAAATCAAGCAAAGGTCAAAGGTTCCAAAAAGAAACAAAATGCAAGTGATGTGGTGCAGCCATGTAGGTTACAGAAGTCTGACCACTGTCAGCAAAAGCAAGTTGGAGCAGGTGATCAGAAACCAAAAATTATGAACCAAGCAAAAAACCAAAAAATAACCTTTCACATAGAATTTTCGCGGGTCTCTAGGCAGCCCAGGCGCGAAAATTACATATTTTCGCATTTTGCACAGTAGGTGGGGCACGAAAATATAGGAATTTTTGCTCTGGTAGGTATGGCCAGGTCGCGAAAATATGCAGTGGGAAAGTAAGGGCGAGTTTTAAGAAAATATTTTGATTTTTCTAGGGTTTTGTAGACCCAGGGGACTAAATTCTGAGGCTCAACTTAATGTCAAAAGTTCATTGATGAAAAATATGTAGAGAAGAAGGGATTTAATTGAAAATGAAAACCAAATTTCACAATTAAAAAATAATAAAAACTGGAATTAAACCAGTGGAGTCGCCATTTTCTATGGTAGACCTTTCTTCCTATGGATAAGAAGAGGTCCTCTTCGATCAAGTCGGGTTTACACACACCTAATCTAATACAATATACAACAAATGCACCCTTGAAATCCTAAATCAAACTCATACATCAAGATTGAATGTACTTGAGAATGGAGAATGAATGCCACTCACCTTAAATCAGACGTTCATCCCGCAGATGGCTTTAACCTTGAAACTCCCAAGTTGGACCTGTCAAGATCAAACAAAGACAAACAAACAATCTTCCAAATACCTTGAAATACAAGTTAGATCTAAATTCTACTGAATACACTTCATGGCAATGACTGAAACATAACACACGCAAAGTGGGAAACAAGACAAGTTATTATTAATAGAAACTTGAATACACTTACAAAGATTTCCTTGATGTCCAAGCAATCTCCAACTCCAAAGCTTCCTCCCTCTAGCTATCTCTACCAACCTTTTAAGATCATAGGTTTGATACCCCAAATTGTCCTCCCTTCGGCTCATGGATGACCTCTCCTTTATAGCACTTGGGAAGTTAACCATAGGGAGAGGAAAGTGGATCTAGGGAGAGTTTAGTGGATCAACCAGGCTAAAAAAAGAGAAGAGGTTGAGATTGAATCAGGTGAGCCAATCCCAAAGAAATCTCTCGAGGGTTGAAGACCCAAAATCCATGCACAAAGGCTGTTATGAAATTTCCGTGCCCTGGAAGCTAAGCAACATGCGAAAACGTTGTCATTTTCCTGCCCTAACAGTTATGCAGCACGTGAATATTGGATTTTCGTGTTATGGTATGTGGACAGGCCGCGAAAATTAGGGCAAACAAGGTCAATTAAGGTGACACTTGGCCCATTGACCTGTCACTCGACCAGAAGAGGTTGTATTTGTTTCCTAGGTGTCCAGATGAAACCAAGGGACCAACAAGGTACAACATGTATTAGGAGGAAGCGTCGCAAGATCATATGTCATGAATATGCGACACTAAGGCTCGAAGTGTAACTTTGAGGTATAACAGTAACTTGGGATCTGATACCATTTTGTCACATCCCTGGTCACCTTGGTTCCCTTCAGAGGCGATGGGAGACCACCTGATACATTTCTTTTCATTAATTCTGTCTTTTTTACACGCATCCACAATGGTCTTCGATCCGTAATCCACAATCTACCTTGCCGCAATCCAAAGTCGGAATTCGAAAGTCAGATTGTTGAATTTTCCTTTCCGAATAAATCGCGCTCCTGACTTCCGTAATCCACAATGAGGAAGTCAGAACACCAAAATACCCTTCCCGGGAAAGCTATTCATTTATCTTCTGCAATACGCAACCCACGTTACGGAAGTCGGAATTCGGAACTTCCAATTTTCGAACTCGGGAAACATATCCGTCTGACTTCCGCAGTCCACAATCCGCATGCGGGACTCGGACGACGAAACCTCCAATTTTCATCCCTGAAATTTTACTCTTATGATTTCCACAATCCGCAACCTACGTTGCGGAAGTCGAAAATCGGAAACCTCATTTCATAACCCCAAGAAAAACCACCTTCCGACCTTCGCAATCCACAATCCGCTTTACGGATGCGGAAAGTTGGAAATCCAACGCGCCAACCCCGTGGAAATCGCCCTTCCGACTTCCACAATCCACCTTACGGATTCAGAAAGTCAGAAGTCTAACCACTCAACTCCAAAGGTCGGTCCCCATCCTCCGCAATCCACATTGCGGATGCGAAAGGTTGGGACCACATACCCCTGCACCTGCAAACTTCTCAGGGTGATAACTTCTTCATCCTTAGACCAAATTGGACAAGTTCGGTACTGTTGGAAAGATATTGGAGAGATATATACATTGGTGTGATCCTATACCATATCTGAGTACTCTGACTTGTCCATATTTCCGACTGAAGTCTTGCCTAAACCCCCTCAATGCACCTTTGCCCTTCTGCAAGGAATTCTACCTGCCTTCTGCCATGAATTCCCTTTTCACTTGACCCATAGAGGGGTCATTGAACACAATAGGGCTATCTGATTCCTTTCCTAAGTCTAGGTGATGCCAAGCAATCCATCTAACAGTGTATGCAATGCATAACAAAACACCCATAATGAAACTAAAACTAATCAATGCATCTACAACCTGCAAGGTTAGCAGCATATTAAGCTCAAGCAAATGGTGAAACAATTACTCATGCATCATGCCTCATACTCAGGCCTATACATAGTTTCCTTATTGATAAATTTCATGCAATCATTCATTCAAATAACTTGAGCACAACAAGTAGACATAACATAGGGAGTTATCATCATTTGACACCACAAGGAGCACTTATCTTTAAACTGAAGTTGTCCAAGCAACTGGATAAGTGAGAAACGTTCCACCCAACCATAGGTCTTTGTCCAGCCTATAATCTTTCATTTGAGAGACCACCCCCAAGTAGGGTTGTGTATCCACTAAGGAGGGCTAAGTAGGCTCTCTCACAGTCAAGACTCCACCCTAATATTAAGCCAACATACAGTTGGGTTTATCAAGCATGTAAAGGAACAGGGAGGATGATGCTAAGCCAGTGAGCTCAACCACAGAGCTATAAGCATCTCAAACTACTCATCCAACATGGCACCCACAATACCTACCTCACCCAACACAAGGAAGGCCCCTTCTCTGTTGCACACTCCTCAGGGCCCCTTCCCTCCAGTGCTCTTCAAGGTGGGCATAGAAAGGTCCAAACTGTTGCTTTCACGAGACTTTAGCCTTCACTGGGTTAATCAAGCATATCCAACCTCTGTCTTTCCTTCTTCTCAATTATCCTAGCTGGGATCTTCTTAGGGTTACGCCCGAAACTATGTCCTGCAACACAGTCTTCTGCTATTAGATCCAGGTGTCCTCACCAGTTTTCTAAGCTGCTCACACTCTGTGATTTACCCCAGGGTTTTGTCCATGAATTTCCCAACCGATTCTACTTCCCACGCATGGTTTCTTGTGCGTTCTTGGCTCTGCAATTTGTGACTTACTCAGAGTCATGATCTTTCTCCTTTCTTCTTACTGTTGGCTCTGTGATGCATGATAACTTCCCTGTTGGTAAAAAATGGGATAGGGATTAGGGTGAGAAAATTCCCAAGAGGTAGAGTGGCTTAAGGGACAAGCAAAACAGACCCATACCTTGCCATACGAATTTGCAGGGCTGCTCTATACTCCATTGACCTCATGAACACGTTTTCTCAACCACCTTCTTACAACATAATTAAATGTCAACAAGGAAGTCAAATGGGTTCACAAAATGACATGTGGCAGCATGGGTTCCAATCCCACAACCCCCTCACCTCTCCCTAGTGGATACACATGGACCCTTCTCATTGGATTCCTCCTTAGCCAGTTTCTTTGGTATTTTATTGCAATATTTAATATTTACATCATTTACAATGTCTCATGTCTTAATAGCACATGGATAATCAGACTGTCAAATACTTTCCTTTTAAATAAAACATGGACATCCTCTAGTGGGGCCTTGGTGGCCTTGAGATCCACACTAGGGAAAACACACATTGCATCTATACAATATTTACATTGAAGCCAATAAACCCTAAGGGTCAAAATGGGGACATTACAAATAGAAATTAAGTTGAGACATGAAGTTGAAATTATCTATAGGCCATCCATCCCTAATAATACCAAACATTGGAAAGTGTTTGAGGATGATGAACAGATTAAGAGTTTTCTAGAAGTTGTTGATGAATTTTCCAGTACTTGCATTGATCAAGACCCAGAGATAAAGGAAGATACAGAAAGCCAAGGAGGAAAAGAAACAGATGGTAAGCTGAATTTCAAAATAGCAAACCATGAGATTGTCCAATTGAAAAGTAACTTCATCCCTAATGGTTTAGTCCCTTTAGAAATATTGTTTGGGAAAAATAATGTTCCTCATAATCCTAAAATTCAACCAAAAGACGAGGATATTAAAGAAGTGAATATTGGTACTGAAGACCCCAAAATATAAAGCTTTCAAAATTGTTGTTTGCTGAAGTAAAACAGAAGTAAATAAAACTTTCCAAAGAACACATAGATGTTTTTGGATGGAGGTATGAAGATATCAGAACCTATGATACATCCATAATTGATCATAAGATCCTTTAAATCTTGGAACAAAGCCTTTCAGACAAAAACTCAGGCAAACAAATCCTATTTTGTTGCCCATTATTGAAAGGGAAGTGAGGAAGTTGTTAGATGCTAAAATAATAATTCATCTTAGATAGAATTAGCTGAGAATATGTAGTAAAAATTCATGGCATCTTGTGGAGATTCTGCGGTAGATGAAGCAATGTTGTCAACGTTTCGAGCCATCCTTGGCTCATCATCAGGACATTAGCGATGCCTGAGAAGATCTACCGTAGACTCTCCACAAGATGTCATCTTAGATACTCTGAATGGGTTGCTAATTTGGTTCCTGTCAGAAAGAAAAGTGGAGAAATCAGATTGTGTGTTGACTTCGGAAATATAAACAAATGCTCACTCAAATACAATTATCCTCTCCCCAAAATGGATCAAATATTGCAGAAGGTTGTTGGAGTAGACAGAATATCTATGATGGATGGGTTTTCAGGGTACAATCAAGTGGCCATGAGTAAATAAGATAGGTAGAAAACATCTTTTACCACTCCCTGTGGAACTTTTATGTATGCTAAGATGCCATTTGGGCTAATGAATGTAGGGGTCACTTTCCAACGTGCCATGGACATAACATTCGTTGGAGAAAGAGACAAATTCATAGTCATATGCCTTGATGATATGACTGTGTTCTCCAAAACTGATGATGAACATTTATCACATTTGAAGCAAACTTTTAGAAAGTGTAGAAAGTATGGCCTCTCTTTGAATCCCAAAAAGTATAGTTTTGCTTTAAAGGAGGGTAAGTTGCTAGGGCATATAGTATCCAAACATGGAGTGAGAATAGATCCTGAAAGAGAAGCAGCTATACAAGCACTTGCAACCCCCATAAATAAGAAAGAAGTACAGTCGTTTATAGGCAGAATAAATTTATTCAGATGATTCATTCCAAATCTTGTTGAACTAATCGAAATCATTACCAACATGCTCAAAACAGGTAATGATGTAAAATGGAATAAAAAGGCAAAATAATGATTTGAAACATTGAAGAAAGCCATTGGGGAGACACCACTGCTGATTAGCCCTAATTATATGAAGCCTTTCCTGATATTTTCTTTTGCTTCATCTCATACAATTGCAGTTGTACTTCTACAAAAGAACTGTGATGGACACGAACAACCCATAGCCTTTTTCAGTAAAGCTCTCAGAGATGCTAAATTAAAATACAATCTCATGGAGAAACAAGCATATGCCATGGAAAAAGCTCTAAAGTCTTTGAGATGTTATGTTTTGCATTCTCAAGTAATTGCATATGTTCTACATAGCACATTCAAAGATATCTTGTGTCAAACTGACAGTGAAGGGAGGAGAGGTAAACGGATTTCTAAAATCCAAGAATATGATCTAGAAATCAAACCTACCAAGCTAGTTAAGGGTCAGGGATTGGCTAAGCTGTTGGACGAGTCAAATTGTGAAGCATTAGACTTGAATTTTATTTCAAGATTGACACAAGAAGAGAAGTTGAGAGAAATTCAGGATTCCCAAGATGACACAATCAAGGTAAACAGGAAATTTGAAGAGTCTGAATGGTATAGAGACATTGTCTACTTTTTGATAAATTTGAATTGAGTAGATTATCTAATAAAATCACAAGCAAGGTCACTAAAATTACAGGTAGTTAAATATTGCATATTGGATCAATATTTGTACTGGAAAGATCCCCAAGGGATACTGTTGAATTGTGTGATTGAGGAAGAAACAGAAGGCATAATCACAGAATTGCATAAAGGTGTTTTTGGTGGTCATCGTGCTTGGAGAGCTACAGTATACAAAGTTTTGAGAGCTTGCTATTATTGGTCAAAACTGTTTGCTGATACTAATCATATTGTGAGAGCATGTGTGGAATGCGAAATGTTTGCAGGTAAGTAGAAGTTAAGAGCTTTGACCCTAAATCATGTTTTCACATCAACCCCTTTTCAACAATGGGGTTTGGATTTCATTGGAGAGATAAATCCTAATTCTAGCAATCAGCATAGATGGATCTTGACTGCTATAGATTATTTCACAAAATGGGTGGAATTTATTCCCACTAGGTTGACTATGAGAATGTGATAATGAAATTTTTGGAATAAAACATCTTCTCAAGATTTGGATGCCCAAGAAAAATCATCAGAGATAATGCTCCAGCTTTCAATTCTGTTAAAATGGTAGAGTTTTGCCTGAAATATAATGTCGAATTAGACCATTCAAGTGCCTAATATGTTCAAGGAAATGGCTTAGCTGAGTCAACTAACAAAATTTTACTGAGAATTATCAAGAAGATGTTGACAGAGAATAAAAAATCTTGGGATGTGGACCTTAGGTATGCTTTGTGGGATGATAGGATAAGTGTCAAAAGATCAATTGACACATATCCTTTTCAATTGGTATATGAGAGAGAAACAGTCATGCCAATTCAGTTGGGATTACCAGTGCTCAAACTCATCCAACAAAAAATAGAAGAACCAAACAACATGGTAAGAAGGATATATGAATTAATAGAGCTTCAACAAGAAAGAGAACAGGTATGTCTAAAGCTACAAGAACATCAGAGAAAGATGAAGAAGACTTTTGATAAGAAGGCCTTGGAAAGAGATCTCCACCCTGGACATTTAGTCCTGAAGTGGAATGCAAGAAGGGAATACAAAGGAAAACATGGCAAGTTTGAAAATCTCTGGATTGGCCCATATGTCATTGCTGAAGTTCTGGAAAACAACACCTACAAGCTTCATGAACTGGAGGGAGAACTGATAGAAGTTGTTGTCAATGGCAGGCTTCTAAAGAGGTTTTTTCTATACTAAAGCCAAAATTCAAAGAGGCTTTTGTACATATTAGAATAGTGGTATTTTTGTAATTTACAACATTTCATTTCCTATCATTTTCAGCTCAATGTAAATAAATGATCATGGAGCTAACAAATGTTTCAATGTGATCGATGATTTTCCAAAACGAAAGACTCCATAGCCCAATGGAAGAAGGCACTAGTCTACAGTCCTCAAAATCCTACAGAGCAGCATCCTGTCCCCGTGGAGCTGATGTTAATACCCAATGTTTTCTTGGAAAGATTTTGTCCATGCAAGGCACAAGCACATAAATTTTTGGGAATTTTTATCCCTAAAGGAGTAAAAGAGATTCACAAAAGTCGGAAGAGTATGCAGAAATGACCTATGGATGAGAACCAGAAGACAATAGAAGAAGGCTAAAGTGGAAGAACACACAACCATCTGATCCAGAACAAGATTGATGGCTCTGATATCAAGCATGCTCATAAAAGGATTGGAGTTAACTAAAAGTAGCAAACGTGCAACTTCCCCACCCTTTGATCAAGATTGACGACTCTGATTGATCATGCGTCGATAAGTTGCATCCACCAAAAAGTGAGCTCGAGCGTGAGTTGTACATAAAACCACTCTGGACACATTCCTTGCAGTTATTGGCCGCGCGTGCTTGAAATCAGTTTCTAAAATCCACTCTACATCAACGCATTACCATTATGGGAAACCAGAGTGGTATCCGCTCGAATTTGAAAAGTAAGTGTCCTACAGCTTAGCTCGTCCCGTCGACCTATCACCTCATGGTAAAGTCCTTGCTTTCCATCTGTCTAAGTTGTCCCATCACCCCTTTTGTTCATTCATCCACTCCACACCTTCCATCTGGCACATGGTACCCTCCGGGTCTGCCTTTCCCTCCACCCCATCATCCGACGTGTAAAGTGTATTTTCTTTCGGCGTAAAAAGGGTTTTTACCCTAGTTCCATTATTTTATTACTTTACATCCAAAGAACGTGCTCCTGCGACAACCGGCATACCAGGTCATCATCGCACAAGCTACACCGGTCCATATCAACATATTTTGATCCAGGTCAGCCTACACGTGTCAAGTAGGTATTCATATGCCACTTCTAGTTGCCTCAGCTACTATAATCCTGATTCCTGCTATCAGTTTGCTTGTGCCCTAGTTTGCAGAAAACCTAACCTAGCCGAGATTGAACACTTGTCTCCCCTAACACTGTAAACCTGAGAAAGATGGAACCTAAGTCCAAAGTCACACTCCCAAACCCTCACTTCTCTGGAGAAGAGCATGTTTATGACCATGAAGCGGATATTTTTGACACCATCATTTACAACTCAAATTTGGTTGAGACCCTCAAAGAAGCCAGAGAGCTTGCCTTCAATTACCAGGATAAACTTAAACTTTGGAGTTCTAATTTATCCCGCTCTATTTGCCCAAGGTCATCCGTCTTCCCGGAATTCGTCACATGGTGCTTGAAGAAATAATCCCCCTCAACCAGAGCAGTCTTCTCAGCTGATTCAACCAAAAACCTATTCTTCATTACTCTCGAAGCCCTAAAAAATATGTTTTGCATACCTCAGCCTATGGCCCCTTACAGTTTCATTGAGAAAGCCTTAGCCACAGCTTTTAATGGCCTCAACTCGCTCAATCGTCACATATTCCTATCCAAACACCTAGCACCTGGGATGGCTATACCAACCATTCCTCCCCCTTATTCTACAAATGTCTTCTCTGAAGACTCCAAAAAGGCCATTTCAATCATTTGCACTATTATTGGCCTGGAAGATGATAAAACAGTAGATGAAGTCATTTTGGGAATCCTGTTGAAACTAACTATAGAGCCTGGAAGGAACCCACCTCATTTTGACCTTTAACCCTTTCTGGCTAAAAAATATCCATGAACAACAAGAGGAATTCTGAGTTATAGAATATTTCAAATTTCCTTCATACCTATTTTTCATCTTGTTCTATCATAATTTCGAGAGTTTCAAGCATTTGGGCATTAAAACCACAGACGATCAAGGGATGCAGAAACCAATTCATGAATGGAATGACTTGGTGTTGAGAAGAGAAGATAATTCAAACTTCTATGATTTCACAGAAAAATTCATGAGTGTTGGCACGGGGTTATACTGCATAAAGTGCAGAAGCCGAAAACAGCAAAGAAGGACAATCCGCGGAAGAAAGGACCATTCGCGGAGAACAAGGAGCCGACGTAAGCGCAAGATTGGTTTAGTTAGTTAGAATGGTTCGTGTGGACCGTTTTGTAACCATCTAGTTTGATATAAATAGGAGTATGATTGTAATCCTAAGGGCATCAGATGTTTTTAGCATCATCCTATGTTTTACTCTGTTTTCAGCAATTTTGTATGGATTCGCGACAAGGTGTTTTGAACTGTTTCTGCGAAGGTTATATCGCAGGTTTTGATGAATGCATGAAGATGTTCGGTTATGTCTATCTCTTTTGTCTCTGTTCATGTGAAATGATGAATGCAAGTGTTAGTTGTGAAATGTTTAAAGCTTTGTGGTTTGGTAATTGCTGTTGATGCAAATGATTAGTTTAGCCCTGATAATGTGAATGTTGATTATACACTGAATATGCGAAGGAATGAATGAATGTATGAATTACTAAGTGCAATGCGAAGACACAATATCTGGTTTCTGTAGCTATAAAGTGAGAATTGGTGCATGTCCTCCCCCCACTACGGAAATCTGGTTCCTGCAACCCCCTTAATCATCTCGGGTGAGACTTCACTCGCTCTGCGAGTGTTGCTAGAAAGGGTAAAACCTTTTTGGGCCAGTGTTTAAGGGTGTTTGGTTGATGTTTGTTGACAGCAGTGCGAAGTGAACCCCTGTTGACAGTTGTTGTGTCAAAAAATGGTTCCGTTGTCGGGACCCTAAAGAGGAAAAGAAGAGGACATGCTATGGCACCCGACGAAACCGGAGATTTGAGAGTGGTTTGACGAGAAGACAGAAGAATTCATAGAAGGAGAGAATCGGAACCCTGGACAGACAGTAAGCAATTGGTTGCAAAAGCATATCTATTCAGATATCCACGAAGTGTTTTTCTGTGAATTCCCAGTACTGTTGCATGAGTGGTTGGCACAGCTGACATTTCGGAAGAACCATTGCCAAAAGACTGAGCCTGACCATTGGACTCCATAACTGATTCAACAGCTAAAACAAGTTGACAATAAGGTATCAAGGGCTGTCGACTTTTGGGTGGATAGTATCCTAGAGGGATACATTACTGAGTTCGTAGTTGACACAATCAAATCATAAAGCGACGCAGAAAGAAAATTTTTCAACAGACCTAGAGGGAGATTCCTGCTATCGCTAAAGTTGTGGATTAAGATGCTTGTCTGCGAAAAGGGCATCCTGAGGATGAATTCCAATGAGTAGAAGATCAGTGTACAGAGGTTGTGGGTATCACGTGAATTCAGATCCGATAGAAAGATGTGGGGTAGATGGACATGAGAGATGACGAATTTCTAAGAGAGGCCGAGGAAGATTGTGGCACCATGAGGAGTGGGGCGATATTCCGACGACCAGAGAAGAAGAGGAGGACTGAGAGAGAGTCTCTTGAGGAGACCATAACGGAAGAATGTGAAACATGACCACAAGGGACGAATCAACCTTATTACGACGAAGAATAAAGTGAACAGGCTACCCCAAAGGCAGAAGAGGGACGAATCGTAAGTCACAACATACCTTCAACCCCGCGCACTACTCAGAATTTCACATGAAGAAACACAAGTTATTCGCAAAATTGTCCTACATGCAGCGGTAGGAGTAGCACATAAGTAAACAATAACAGTAGGAACATAAGAATGGAAGACGACGCAAAAATGCCCACTTTCCAGGGGAATGGAACTGAGGATCCTGAACAATACTGGTTCTTGTGTGAAGCAGTATGGACTGTGAAGCAGGTCCAAGACGAAGATATTAAAAAGGGACAGCTAGTGATGACCCTCAGGGGTCATGCGCTAGATTGGTTTATGAAGTTTACTAAGGTTCCGATGGGAACTCTAGGAAAGACACTGGCACATATCAAGGCGGGAATGATTGTTGAATTTAGAAAACCAAAATTGGAGTCACAGTATGTCACCGAGTTCAAGGAAATCAAGCAATACCCAAATGAGCCGGTATGGGAATTTTATCAACGGTATAAAATGTTAATGGCGAAGGTGAGCTTCGGGATGAATGACATGCAACATAAGGAGTGGTTTATCACAGGGTTGGTACCACACATCCACGGACTGCTAATGCAACATAAGGTAGCAACTCAAGCCGAAGCGTTGGAGATCGCAATGAAGCTGGAGGCTTCACCAATCGACGAAGTGGGCATAGGCATGGATAGAATACAAGCGCAGTTGGCAAATTTGACACTTCAACTATAAGATATGAAGAAGGGGAAAGAGGGGCTCGCGAAGATATATCCTGCAGTAGATGCAAGATGGAAGGACACCATAAGGATAATTGCCCAGAATTTCGGGAGTATTTGCAGTCAGATGCATTGAATCCCCTCAGTCAAGGAGAGATGCCTTAATTTCGCATCTGTCATACGAGAGGACATCGACCAGAAGAGTGTGTGTACCTATAGAAGATGGTATCGAAGCCGGTGAACTTGTATTGCAAATTTTGTCGATCGGTTGGCCACGACGAAAAAGAGTGCAGGGCTTACGACCTACTCCAAGAATAGACTACGGACACATTTTTTATGAAGGGAGAAGAGCAACCAGCAGTACAACAACCCCCGCAGTATAATCAACAGCAACATCACTATAACTAGCCACCACAGTATGATCAAGGGCAGTATGGGAAATCAAAGTATGGTCAGCCTCAATATCCACAACCGCAGTATCAACCAACATAGTATGGGAAACCACCATTTCAACAACCGTAGTATGGTCAACCGCAATACCCACCATATGGACCACCATGAGGAGGGTTTAGAGGAGGATTCCGCAGAGGTCAAGGTACCAACGCAGGACGAGGAGGAGTTGTTGGACGAGGACGAGGACCAATTATTTGTTACAATTGCGGACAACAGGGGCATTATCAGAGGGATTTCCCGAATCCAACACCATAGTGCACTTATTGTAGTGTTGTGGACCATGGTGTCGAATACTGTCCATAGCTCATCGCAAAATGGAAAACTAAGGACTTGCCCCCACCTCCACAGAATCAGAACCAGAATACACCACCAGTGGTGCAGAAGATATAAACAGAGGTCAGAAGTCACACTGCGACTGTTGGAGTAGTGACCCGAGGAGGAACTGTGACAGGAGTCGACAGGTCACGAGCTACCATCTGACCAACAACATGGAAGCACGTCACATTTGATGCGGAAGTAGAGAGAGATGTTTTCTTGAAAGCACAGGAGGCTATGAGACAGAGGAGCTAGTCACCTCTTCACCGGGAAGAAGTTACCTATGACATGCCACCCATGTTCAACACAACGAAGTCACAGAGAAAGGCTAACACCTTAAGAGCCTTCTTGGAAATTTGCCTGGAGTTGGTAAAAGATCGTAACGCGCTGGCAGAAATATCCATCTTGTTGCATCGACGAGAGGGTGCACACCAGGAGCGCACAGTAAATCGCATACACAAGAGGAAGACGGGAAGAGAAATGCGGATGTCTGCACAAATCAGAGCATTTGATGTCGACTCAATCATCTTAGACCTAGGGTAAGATTTAAATATTCTGACCAAACAGACCTGGGAAACGATGGGGAAACCATAGTTGGCCTGGTCACCGGTACAACTGCGGCTAGCGAATCAAAGTAAGGTTACTCCAATTGGTCGGGTGTGCCAGGCTCCAGTTGAAATTGAGGGACTCAAAACATACGCAGACTTTGATGTGATAGAGATTGTTGATAACACAAGCCCCTATCCAGTGCTTCTAGGGATAGACTAGGCGATGGAGAACCAGGCCATCATCAACTTCAAGAAACGAACTATGTCATTCGAAAATCACGAGATGAGGGTAGTTGCACCTCTTGATCCTGCAGAAGGGCAGCGATATGTTGAATCGAAAAGGGATGAATTCACTAAGGGATGGGATAGCTTATACAACGTATTCGAAGACTACATTAATCCTACCGCAGATGGAGATTTAGGATGGCGCAGTGTAAGTTTGACATCGTCAGATTCGGATGAAGCGCTCAAAAATTGGCAGAATCAGCTACACGAAGTATCGTTTAGGAGGTGTGCACGGATCACATAGTTGTTGCGATGGATAGCCACAGAGGAGTACGCACTGCCAACATACGAGGGGTTCCCCAAATTAACTACATTCCTCATTAAGTTTGAAGAAAAAGTGGCAGAACCACAATGTCTACTGGCCTTGGAGGAAGCCTTGAAGGCTACACCAGCGCGATGGTGGGTGGTGCACAAGTCAAGTATAACAAACTGGCCACTATGTCGACACCTAATGGAGGTTAGGTTTGGAGACACTGCAGGATATGGCGGAAGGAAGTATGATGGCAGAGGAGATCCAAAGGAACATTTGAATGAATGTCAAAGTCAATGGGGTTCACGGGCAAAATAAGAATGGGTCTATGCATTTGTTCACACACTAGATGAAGTACCGCAAAGTTGGTATATCCCAGCAGAACTGCGACGCAGAACAACCTCATGGGAACAACTAACAATTGGCTTTCGCCAAACGTTTAGTTTCTCCGACGAAAACCCCTTCATCCACAGTGCATTACAGGCGATCTGAGAGAAGGTATTTGAAGCAGTCCCAACAGAGCAACCAATGGGACTTCGGTGGACTGCGATACCGGAAATGCTGATGGAGTGCTACAACATAACAGGAGAACTGGACGATGAGGATGACCCGAGGGCTACGTATGTATCGGAGTCAGAAGGAAGTCACGGTGTCAAGGCACCAAAAATGCCTTCCGACAAGTTTCAGCACCCGTTGAAAATCAAGAAAGTAAACATTGGGTCGGAGGAGAATCCAAAGTTCGCGAGTATTGGAGACTATTGGGATGACTCGACCATCGCCAAGATGACTAACCTGTTGCATGATTTTCAGGATTTGTTCCCAATGAAATTCTTGGAGATGAAAGGAATTTATGGGGACTTAGGCGAAATGAAAACCCCCCTAAAACCCGATGTGAAGCCAGTCAAGCAGCGACCCTATAGGTTGAATCCGAGGTACAAGGAGTAGATACAAGCCGAACTTGAGAGAATGCTAGACACAGGAATTATAGAACCAATGGAGGAATCATAGTGGATTAGCCCGATGGTGGTCCAGGATAAGAAAACTGGTGAAGTCAAAATCTATGTCGATTTAAGAAAGTTGAATTATGCATGCTTACATGATCTGTTCCCGACACCATTCACGGATGAGGTGCTCGAAGGAGTGGGAGGTCAGGAAATATACTCCTTTACAGATGGGTTTTCGGGATACCACCAGATCAAAATTGCGAAGGAAGATCGGCACAAAACTACGTTCGTCACAGAGTTTTGGGGAAGTGTAGTCCAGGACGACTAGCTAACTGAGTTGAAGGTGCAACTCAGCGAAGCAGAAGCCCACCTGGAATCTGTGAAGGGATCAATCAAAGTGATGCCCCCACTAATACAGATGACGGAGGCTGCGAAACTCAAAGGTATGCAGCAGCGTGTAACCAAGGCACGCAAAAGGCAGCAAAGAAGGGCCACACATTTGGACGAGCCCCAAAAAAAAGTGGAAGTCCTTGCAGTATGGGTAATAGAAGCAATGACACAGGTCAAGCAGCAATTGGTGGAGGCGCAACATAAATATTGCGAACACCCAATAGACTAGCAGGTGGAAGAATGTACACAGCTTAGAGCATCAGCAAAGGAAGTGGTTGACCAGATCAAAAATGCATACGACGATTTCAAGTAGCAGGTGAGTGCACCAAAGGTGTCCAACTAAGGTGGCTCGAGGGCAAGCCACAAGTTTGTGTTGGGGGCCTGTTGGCACGGGGTTAGACCGCATAAAGTGCGGAAGCTGACAACAGCAAAGAAGGACAATTCGCAAAAGAAAGGACCATTCATGGAGAACAAGGAGCCGACGAAAGTGCAAGATTAGTTTAGTTAGTTAGAATGGGTCAGGTGGACTATTTTGTAACCATCTAGTTTGATATAAATAGGAGTATGATTGTAAGCCTAAGGGCATCATATGTTTTATCATCATCCTATGTTTTACTCTGTTTTCGACAATTTTGTATGGATCTACGATAAGGTGTTTTGAACTGTTTCTGCGAAGGTTATATCGCAGGTTTTGATGAATGCATGAGGATGTTTGGTTATGTCTATCTCTTTTGTATCAGTTAGTGTGAAATGATGAATGCAAGTGTTAGATGTGAAATGTTTAAAGCTTTGTGGTTTGGTAACTATTGTTGATGCGAATGGTTAGTTTAGCCATGCGAATGTTGATTATACACTGAATATGCAAAGGAATGAATGAATGTATGAATTACCAAGTGCAATGCGAAGACACAATCTCTGGTTTCTGTAGCTGTAAAGTGAGAATTGGTGCATGTCCTCCCCCCACTGCGGAAATCTGGTTCCTGCAGCCCCCTTAATCATCTCGGGCGAGACTTCACTCGCTCTACGAGTGTTGCTGGAAAGGGTAAAACCTTTATGGGCCGGTGTTTAAGGGTGTTTGGTTGATGTTTGTTGACAGCAGTGCAAAGTGAACCCCTGTCGACAGTCGACAGTTCGCACGCGGGAGTGGAAGCATGGCGAGACCAGATACTCGTCGACGTTTCGCACATGAGAGTGGTATCATGGCAAGCCGGATGTTCGTCGACGTCTAGCACGCGGGACTCCATTCAACACATCATTACTACAGCGAAGCATCACCAGAAGACGACGAAAGCTGATGATGACACACTTGAGAATGCAATCTGATACAAACATGAAATATTTAATAATCATACAGCAAGGACATGAGGAACAAGCATAAATACACACGAAGAAGAGTTGGGAGATCAAAGGCTTATGCGCATTAGGAATGAAGTTAATCAGTTGAACGAGCAATTCCAAGGAAGCTGTGGAAATGGTACATTTCATTTTGTGCGGAAGCACTCCAGGTGCGCTGTAATACCCCCATTCTGACTCTTAGGATGTATTAGCATTTAATGTAAATAATGTGTACATGTGATGTATGTTTTCCTAGCGTGGAGCTCAAGACCAAGGCCCTGCTAGTGAAAGCCCGAATTTTATTTAAAGGGCAAGTATTTGATATTTTGATACCATGTGCTCTGAAGCCATGGAACATTGTAAAATGATGTAATTAAACATCATGCAATATAAAATACCAAAACTGGCTACAGAGGCAACGAATGAGAAGAGGCCACGTGTATCCACTAGGGAGTGGTGAGGGGGCTATGGGACTAAACCCTAGGCTGCCATATGTCACTATGAGAACCCATTGACTTTCCTAGAGGACATTTATTCATGTTGTAAGGAAGTGGTTGAGATGTTAGCCCATGGCTTCAATGGAGCATGGGCAGCCCAAAAATTCGTATGGGTAGGTATGGGCTTTGTTTACTTGTCCTAGAAGTCACTCAACCTCATGGGAGGCGGCTTTATTCTCATACCCATCCCATGGTGGAAGGATCTAGCACCATTCTCCATCCAAAAACGGGCTCCCATGAATGAGAAAACCAGAAATCGCGACTTGGAATGAACCCACGTTTTGGGAAGCCAAAAACGCCCAGAATGGATATTGGACAGTGAAATCCAATGGGGGATCCATTGTTATGAGCCTTGGGACGAATTTGGAGCAATAGCTACCCCAAAATCCATGGGAAAACCCAGTTTTAACAACCCAGAAAATCAGTGACGGATTTGGGGTTATTTGTGACAGAGCTGTGAGAAATCCAAGAGTGGATGTATGAGCAGAGGATGGGATTGTTGAGTCCAGCTTGAAGTGTATGTGGCTCTGGGATTGAGCTTAGTGGACCAGCAACCTCCTCCATATCCTATTGCATGCTTGAAAAACCCAACTGTGTGTTGGCTTAGCATGGCTGTTTGAGTGAAACCCTGACTGTGAGTGAGCCATCTAGTTCCTCCTTAGTGGATACACAGCCCAGCTCGGGGGTGATCTCTCAGCTGAAAGAATATAGGCTGGACAGAGATCTATGGTTGGGTGGAACGTTGCTCTCACATAGCCAGTCATTGGAGATCTATTCTCAAGATAAGTGTTCTGTGTATTATAAATTATTTGCATTTTGTGTTCTGCAATATGTTAAATTATCCCTGTTTAATGAAATGAATTGATTATATTAATTTGGGATCCATGCATGGCATTGTAATGCGATTGAGTCTCTATATGTTGAATCATCCTCTGTTGTGATATATATATATGTGTTAGGCATTACTATTTGTGTGCTTACTAGTATGTTTATTCCGCTATGTTTATATTGAGATGAATCTGCATATAGAAGTTTTTAAATTGTTATGAATTTATGAGTAAAAATATTGGGGCTAAGTCTACCCAAAGCCTGGTGTGTTGGTAACGTTTCCTTCCTGGCATTTGATGATGGAAGGGGATGTTACATGCGCTAAGGGAAAGAACAACGAGTGTGCATGAACAACCAGCGAAGGAAGCGACGCAGACAATTGGGAAGAAGAGAATTGAGGTCTCACCCAAGATGTCTAAGAGAGTGGTAGTAGTCAGAAGAACCGTGGTCCCTGCAACCACCAGAACACCAGGGGTGGAAGCACACTGGCTCCAGCAGCAGACGGTCATATGTGCGAAACAGATGTGCCAGAGCAGTTGGCTTGTTTCACAATTTGGTGACGCCAATGAACTTTTCCCCAACCCGAAACAAGCATGAAGCGCACCAGCAGGTGGAGAAGGGATAGATGACGAAGGTTTCAAGAGTCTGGAGGATGAGTTCGAGAAGTACATGATAGCGAACCAGGGGTTGGAGGATGAGTTCGAGAAGTACATGACAGCAAACCAAAGGCTAGAAGATGAGTTCGAGAAGTACATGACAGTGAACCAGAGACTAGAGGATGAGTTCAAGAAGTACATGACAGCGATCACAAGACTGGCGGATTGGTTCGAGGAAGCACACAACAGCGAACCAGAGTAGTACCAGAGGTGTCCAGCTAAGGTGGCTCGAGGGCGAGCCACAAGTTTGTGTTGGGGGCCTGTTGGCACGGGGTTAAACCGCATAAAGTGCAAAAGCCGACAACAGCGAAGAAGGACAATCCGCGGAAGAAAGGACTATTCGCGGAGAACAAGGAGTCGACGGAAGTGCAAGATTGGTTTAGTTAGTTAGAATGGGTCACGTGGACCGTTTTGTAACCAACTAGTTTGATATAAATAGGAGTATGATTGTAAGCCTAAGGGCATCAGATGTTTTTAGCATCATCCTATGTTTTACTCTGTTTTCGGCAATTTTGTATGGATCCACGATAAGGTGTTTTGAATTGTTTTTGCGAAGGTTATATTGCAGGTTTTTATGAATGCATGAAGATGTTCGGTTATGTCTATCTCTTTTGTCCCTATTCGTGTGAAATGATGAATGCAAGTGTTAGTTGCGAAATGTTTAAAGCTTTGTGGTTTGGTAACTGTTATTGATGCGAGTGATTAGTTTAGCCATGATAATGTGAATGTTGATTATACACTGAATATGCAAAGGAATGAATGAATGTATGAATTACTAAGTGCAATGCGAAGACACAATATCTGGTTTCTGTAGCTGTAAAGTGAGAATTGGTGCATGTCCTCCCCCCACTGCCAAAATCTGGTTCCTGCAGCCCCCTTAATCATCTCGGGTGAGACTTCACTCGCTCTATGAGTGTTGCTAGAAAGGGTAAAACCTTTCTGGGCCGGTGTTTAAGGGTGTTTGGTTAATGTTTATTGACAACAGTGCAGAGAGAACCCCTGTCGACAGTCGTTTTGTCAATAATGAGTGTGGCTTACAGTCTGATACATGGTGTTTCTCCTCTCAGGATGTTTCCTGACCTCAAGAAACATCTACAGTTCACATCAAAGATTCAAGTTGGAGATTGGTTTGTAATAGAAGACCACAATGTTATCAGGGTATATGGTTTTGAGGGAGAACCATACAAGCTCCCTACTTTCCTTACACCTAGGATATTTTCCATGGAATTTGTAAGGTAGAAGATGGCTTCGGATGATTATCATTTTAAGCATTTCAGACAACATGGTACTTTCCATTTGCCACAAGAAGTGGGACCTCTCATTATCAGAGGGATGAATGATTTTCAATACGTAGAAGAATATCTTAGTCAATTAAACCTCCCAAAGGCAGAAAAGGCTTCCTATGACCCTCACCAAGTGATTTCCAAGGAGAGGGTAGAGAATAAGAATTATGCATATGTATGCACACCTAAGCCTCTATGGGAAAGAATAGCAAATAAGGAGACTTGGGAAGAGGTCCAAGAAGCTATAAAATGTTTTGAAGAAGAGAAAAAGTAGCAACAACTAATTGGAGAGAAAAGGACAGTTGAAGAGCCCCAAGATATGGACATAGATCTAGATCAACAAGGTCCTGACCCAAAAAGAGCCAGATTAACGACCGAGGAAGATGAACAATATTCAGTAGAGGTTGGAGCAGAATTGGTGGACATTCCCAGTGAAATCACAGAACTGATAAGCAAGCTAGGTCTCCCTAGCAAACCTCCAATACAATCTGCAAGTTATCGTTCCATAGAGTTCATTGTTCCTCATAAAGTCCAAGGTTCCTCATCTGCAAAGCCAATCCCTATAAAAACATACCTACAAACTAGATACATAAATATCAGAGAAAGGGGAATGAAAATGATGAAAGAATTGAGACAAGACATCCCAACCACAGGTAAGAGGTTAATTTCAGTGGCAGACCACCAACAAGATGCCTTGAGGGTTTCTTTTTTGGAACCCAAGGTACCTAGGACTATGAAACTCGGTGATTGGAGAGCAGAGGAGCATATTGTCAATTTCAAAGAGTTCGACAAGCTAGACAAGATAGATTTTTATAAACATACAAGTGACTTGATGTGCACAGAAATTGTCAAATATGAAAAGGAAGAAATAAAACTGAGGTTGGCACTAGAGAAATTTGAGAAGTTATACAAGATGGAAAAATGGACTACCAACGCTAAGCAGATCACCATCAATTCTTTGGAATCAAAGCTAGCAGCCTAGGCAGAAAAACCATCTGATGACACCCCAATCAAGTCACTAATATCCAAGAAGGACAATGAGATAGCTACCCCAAAGAAGATGCTGGAAATGCCTACCACTAAACCAGTGCAGTCATAAGAATTGAAGTAAATACAAGAAGAGAATGAGAAAATCTATGCCAGTATGATATAATTTCAACAATTGTATAAAGATAGGAGGAGGAAGATAGATGATCTGCAATGGCAGATTGCAAATTTGAAGTTGGCAGCTACTAAGATTTCTATTGATGGGAGAAATAATGTTGAAATTTCCCTGATTCAAATAGCTAGTCAATCAACATTGCTAAAACTAGAGGTTACAATGGAGAGTCATCCCACTCCAAGAGTAGTAGAAGCAACTGAAAGTCAGCCTGCAGTAGTAGAAGTTACAGGTGATCCTCAGGTCAATCCGCTAGACACTATTGATGTAGATGCAATGGAAGAGGACCTGGCAGATTTGAGATCCAGTCCTAAACCTATTGAAGAAGACAATGACTTAGGTGTCAGGCTGGATGAAGCAAAAAGGGAGCTGGAAAGTAAAGATAATAGAGTCCTTGAATTAGAAAATGAAGTTAGCAAGAAAGAGGAGGAAATATCAGGATTGGAGAAAGAAATAGAAGCTTAAAAATTCAAGTAACTTCTCTCCAAATAGATGTTCAGGGAGAACAATTGTTAAGAAGAATTACTCAAACTGTCTGGGAGAAGATTGAAGATTGGTTTAAAAAAAAGTGGGATTATTTTGAAGTTATCCAGGATGAGTTAGATCTGTCTACTCAGGCTGTGGCAGAAATAAAATCAGTTGAAAGGCAATTAGGAGATATGCTAAAGCAGGCTGCGGAGTTTATAGGCTATCTAAACAACATAACTAAAAGGTATCTAGTTGAAAGGGGCATAACTGACAGGACTCAAATAATTAAGATTGCCAGGTCTATGATTATGAAGCAAACTTATGTCTCAAGGATGAGAGATAATGTTAAAGAGTTGAATGATGAAATAGTTTCCTTTAAAGTACTCTTCAAAGATGTATTAAGGTTGGGAATGCCTTCTCCATGGAATGGAAATGATGATGCTTATCCCAGAGAAACTTATCAAGAACATCTTAAGCAAAAGAAGGATGAACTCCCTTCAGAGTCATTGGAAGGAGATATAGAAGGAAAGCAAGCAATTGATAGGATAAAGAGTTGTTTTGAAATTTGGATAGGCTTGAGGAATATTGCCAAAAGGTTGGGGCCCATTTCATATGAGAAACACACCAATGCTGAAATCTCTTTAGAAACTATAAAGAATTACAGACATCCTTTGGGAAAGGAATGGAAAATAGTGGTCCAATACCATAAACATGTCTTGCCCCCTATATCAACATCTACTTAATCACAGGGACAATCATCTAGTCAAGCAGCAGGGTTACAGTTTGGACAATCAACAGCTTCTCCAACATCTCAAGGGCCTAGTGCATTTACAAATCAACCATCTCCTATTTCATTCATGCCACCTGCAGGTCCTATCAACATTCAGATGATGCACCAAATGAATCAAGTTGGTATCCCTCCAATCGGGCCTATAGGATAGTCTTTTGGGCAGCCAAATGTTTATATCAGGGGGAAGACGAAGAAGACTCCTAGGAAAAGAAATTAAATGTTAAAAAATTAGCATTTTTAGCTGATAAAGAAGACCTGTAAAATTTTCTTTGTGAAAAAGTAAATTTGGTTTTAATTTACTTTTCTATTAGAGTGTAAGGAATCGAATAAGGTTACCTACAAAATCTATATAAGGAGGATTGTATTCCATTTGAAGGGCTGGCAATTTTAGTGGAGAGGTTCTCTAGCTAATTTTTGTAGCGTCGAGTTGCAGTCTTAGCTTTTTAATTTTGATTTTGTAAGAGATTAGAGTCACAACTATATTTCAGAGAGATGTTTTTCCTCTCTTGAGTGAATCCATTATTATTTCATTCTATCTTCTGTGTAAATATTCACAAGATTAATAGAAAGATTGATGTAGTTCTTTGTCTCATTTTGAGATCATTGATATTCATGACATTTCAAAATTGAGAGATCAGTCAGAGATTCATCATTGTATGCCTCTATAATATCTTTTAAAGATTGTTCATGTACGATGCAAGCTCTTCAGGATTTTCCTACTTGTAGTGTGTATGCTAATTTAACTGCATTTACTTTCATTCCTTGAGTTTACTTTACAGATGTGTACGAATTGCTGAAATTATTCATTCAGAAGCTTCAGTACGTTCCAAGATTCCCTAGATACAAGAAATTTGATGTTATCAGTCACTTCTTGTACATATCTAGCCTCCATTCGTTAATTCCACTTCCATTTATCCATGTATTTTGAAATGAGCTATGAATTTCCTCTGCAAGAAAACCTTTCATTCGTTAAATACTGTGTATGACCTATTCCAATTAATGTTTGCAAAATAATACTTCAAATACTGTGCATAAAGATATAGCTCTCGTATCTATAAACAAATGAGCTTCTATCATGCCCGGGCGTGAGTCAATTTAGCCTGGTTCACCTCTGGGACCAACAGAGCCTTAGCAGAACTGGTGGTGGCTTCTTCATGCTTACAACCCTCATCAGTAAGGATTGTACCTTCATCTTCTTCAGAGATACATGGTTCTTCACTTAAGATACTATTGTGCCTCTTATGTTCCTCAGATAGCTGATTTGTTCTTCCTTCTTCTTCTCTCATTGGTTTGTTGCCTTTCAATGATTCCTCATCTACATTCTTGAGCTCAAATCCAAACCTACAGTAAAAATAATGTTTGAAATGAATGTCTTTACAAATATTTTCTCCCGAGGCTAGATACTCCTAGTAGTGGCTGGGAAAGTTTTCACATGCATATATCATCTTTGTTAAATCCTTCTTAGGATTAGCCATCGGTGTTTCATCGCATTGGTCTTCACTGTACATTTGGTCACAAATGTAACCATCCTCATCTCTTGGTAGGCCTCCATCAATGTAAATGATTTCTTCTTCCTCATATAACTCAAATCCTTCATCTTCCATGGCTGTAACTAGTTCCATAGCTGCAACTTGAAGATAGATTTGAGATATTTCTTCCACTAATAGTTACTTTCCACGGGTTGAGCCAAGGAAATTGCTTTGATACCACTGTAATATCCCTAAATCAGATTTCAAAGGATATTATCTCACATTCAAAATTCAGAACACAAATTAACACAACTGAAACTAGTCCTCAAAACTAGTCATGAAGAAACTAGTCTTGGACGCAGGTAAACCCCAGAAGAGCTCGATGGTTGGAATTTTTTGGATCTGCAAAATATGTTAAGGAGTGTACAGCAACAAATATATTAGAATCAAGGCCAGCTTCATAGTCCTATGCACAATGGACTGGGGCCATTTATGCTTCAACAACAACTACTGGTAAAGTCTCCACAAGGCTGCCTGGGCACAACAGCATATGCATACTAAACTCATTCACTTACACTTAAAATCAAATAGAGTGTGAATATAAGACATTAACCCCATAATCTACTACTAGAAAATATCTACTGAATTTTTGGGAGGATTTGACTTAGTTTGGAGGTCCAAAGAGAAAGAGCGCTATGGAGGACAACTCAACTAGTTTATTTTTAGGCTCTTCCAAACAGGTCAAGAGGGCTACGAATCCTCATTCTGGGACTTGTATGAGATTCATTACTGTCTTAGGAACCCTAGATGACTAAAAGAACTGAAAATAGACATTCATATAACTTTTAATAAATAATACGACAAAACTAGTTAAATAAAAGGGCCTAAAGAGCTAGTCTTGAGAAATGTAAACCCAAACAGCCTCTAAGGCTCTCAAATTATTCTTCTGATGAATATTATGAATCAGACATGTATAAAATATGCAACATAAAATATTAATTGATCCTATTAAGCAATAAATAGATGTACCAAATTAGCTCAGATTACACAGAAAGTCATCAATCTTGGATTTTTACAAAGATTGGAGAAGAATGCTTATAGAAGAGTAAGAAGGAGAAGTGTGATCATTGAATATGATCTATGGGAGGTTAGTGAGCTGTTGGCTTCTCATGGGAGGTGCATTGTACTTCTGAAACTTCTTGCAATCTCTCCAACTGATCTCTCTCTAAGTGAGACTCATCAAACCACCTCAAATCACCTTAATTATGCTTGGATCTCTGCATCCACTCTGAAGGATCAATATCTACATGAAAGGGGCTGGATCATATCTGCAAATCAGTTATTAATGGCTTCACTGGAACATGTGCAGAAGACTAGAACTGGAACTATGGGGCACATCTCCCACAGGTGGCTAAGGGTGCACTCCAAAGCTTAAAGAAGCTCAGAGCTTACTCATTCACAAATGATAAACTGTCAAAAGATGTGAAAGTGTTGCGCCCTCCTTCTTTTATAAAGTGGGTGAATTTTTTAGCAATTTAACTTACTTATGAACCTCCTTGGCTTCATCCAATGCGCCTTCCTTGACTAAGTTGGAATCTTCCTGCTTTCCCATACTTGCTAGCTTTCTTCCTTTTGGAAATTGCGCCCTCCTAGCTTTTCTTGATGTTTCATGCTTTTCATACTGATTGGATTTTATTCTTTTTGGAAACTAAGCCCTCCTTGCTTTCCTGATGTTTCCTTCTTTTCAGGACTGGCTGCTTTTCAGTACTTGCCTGCTTTGTACACTTTCCTGCCTTATGCACTTGCTTTGCTTTTCACTGCTTTTGCGAGTTTCCTTCTTTTTTGCTTTGCTCTGCTTTTCTTTCACTTTCCTCTTTGGTTGACAACTCATTGAACTATCCTTATTTCCTTATGCTCCCTCATCCAACTCATTAACACATTTAATAATAATTAAATATAAAAATAATAACTACATCACTTCTAATTTAATTTATTAAAACAACTATAGTCTAAATTTGATTCTGGTTAATCTAATTGCCTAGAGTCCAATGTGATCCCCTCATTAATTAATTCATTGATTTTTACTAGGATCCATGGGGGTTTGATGTGTCATTGGCTGCTTCCTGGTGTTGACAAAATTGGAACATGACAGGTTGCGACTCATAATAAAAACAAAGCGCTTATGTGGTTTTCCCCATCTTGGGTTCCCATGTTAAAAATAGTGTTATGTGTGTGATTTGATATGCGTTTCTTTCTTCTATTAAGATTTATATGAATGAATGAATGCATGACTTTGCTTAATTGAAACCCAATAAATGCGAAATATAATGTATGTTTGATAACTTTTGGTTAACTGATGGGTTACGTCGAAGCAAATGGCATGTTGAAGTTCTAGATCTATCAATGTTGTAGATCTGTCGATGTAATGAGTTGTTTATTAATTAATTGGTCTATCGAGCTATTCCCCTTCCGCGCTGTAGAAATCTGGTTCATGTAGTCTCCATAGGTACTTCGGGTGAGACTTCATTTGCTTTGTAGGTGTTGCCGAAAGAGTTAAAACCCCTTTGGGCCGGTATCTATGGTAGTGCTTGTTGGTGTTATGTTGGATGTTTGAACCCTGGTCGAAGTAAAAGTGTGCCAACAATTTGTGGCGGCTGATAGATTAAAAAACATGTGCATTCTTATGCCTTGTAAAAAGACCATAAAAAAACAAGACGCAACAAACATGTTCTTTGAGCAGGTCTAGGTGCACTTTGGGAAACTAAGGAACATCATCTTAAACATGAATAGTAGATTTCTTAGTGCCTTTTGGACTACACTTTGGGAGAAGATGGACACTAAATTGAAGAGATATACAACATTCTATCCACAGACAGATGGGCAGACAGAGGTAGTCAACGGGACTTTGGTGCAACTTTTGAGGGGTTACAATCAGAAGCATATGAAAACTTGAGATGATAATATGATCTACATCCAACACTCTTATAATAGAGCGATTCACACTTCCATTGGTAATTCCCCTTTTAAAACTTGTTTTGGATATCTACCACCTTCACCTCTAGATATTGTTTATGTACAACAAGGGGGAGTGAGGGAAGAAATCACTGGTGAAGCAGGAGATGAAAAATTCATTGATAAGATTAGGAAAATCCATTTGCAAGTACATGAGACATTGAAAAAGTCACAATAAAAATACAAGGCAAGACATTACCAACAAAGGGTTGAGAAAACATTCAAGGTGGGAGACAAAATTAGTTTGCACTTGAACAAGGAAAGACTACAAGGTCCTGGAAAGAAGATCAAGGCATTATGGTATGGTCCTTTTGAAGTGTTGGAGAAGGTAGGAGATAATACCTACAGACTCAATATACCCCCATATATGTGCATTTACTTAGTAGTGAATGTGAAAAACTTAGCACTAGAACATTAGGTAGAGTTAGCATAAGACACAGTTTTGCAAAAGAAGTCCAGAACAACGAAGCGAGGACAATATGAACTCTGGTAGGTGGGGTTTATATATATATATATATATATATATATATATATCATACAAATGGGGTTTATATTTTTTCCATGAGAAGAACTCACAGGGGGGCCCATCCGAAGGGGCCTCACCCCGTCGGATCTGATTACAGAGCCTAACCCGATGGGGACATCAAGTGTGGATTTGACCCCAAGACATGCTGCTTACAATTCATATCTCTCAACCACTTGAGCTAACCCATCGGGCTTACATATGGGGTTTATATAAATATATATCACACACACACATATATCTCACACATATGGGGTGTTTATATATATATATAAACACACCATATGTGCGTGGTATATATACATCTATATACAAATACACACACACACACATATAAGGTTAGCCTCACCTAAGAGATGCTTCTCCATATTTTGGATGGCATCCATAGTAAACCCATCAAGGTAAACTAGTGTACCTCATCGAAGGGGATTTAAATTGGGCACTTATTGACACATAACTAGTTGAATGTCAAAAAACATTCACAACAAGCGGTTGAGATGACCCCTTTAACTTCGAACACTTGAAGGACATGGGGATAGGCTTTGACCCACTTATGTGTTAATACGTCACAATATCATTTAATATAATCTCTTTGGGTGATACCACACATTCAAGCACAACCTCAAGGTGACCCCATGGAGTGACAACATCATGGAGTTCTCTCCTCTTCCCTGGATTTCTCGATAGAGGATGTTATAAATCATCAATAGCTCATGCACAATTGGTAGCTCCAAAGGATTCATTGGGAATGGATCTTGTGACTTCCCATATGAATTGAAGAGTACATACATTTTTCTTCTGGTGTGTGTGTGTGTGTGGGCGGGTGGGTGTAATTTCCAAGGAAAACCTTGTGGGGAAACCCAAGGGATGCTTCTCCACATCATGGATATCAACCCTAGTAAACTCATCAACATAGACTAGTGTGACTCATCAAAGGAAATTCAAATTGGGCACATATCAACACATAACTAGTCAAATGCCCAACAACATTGGTGACAAGCAGTTGAGCTAACCCCTTGAGCTCCAAAAAATTGGACATGGGGGTGGACTTTGATCCACTTATGTGTGCATGGGTTATGGAATCTTTGGATGCAACCACACATTTAATCACAACATCAAGATGACCCATGGCTTCAAGAAAATCCCGTGTGTGTGTGTACCTCAAAATAATATTATGAAGTTCCCCCTTCATCCCTAGATTCCCTAATGGAGGATGCCATAAATCATCAGCTACTCATGCACAATTGGTAACCCCAAAGGACTCGGAAGGAATGGTTTTTGCAACTTCCCATCTAAAATGCACTTTTGGCGATATCAAGGTGAATCAAATGAGTTATCCCTTATACTTATATATATATATATATATATATATATATATTCTCCACCCACCACACTTAAGAAAACAATGATGAAGTTAGTACCTTGTTAGTATCATTCCATGGATTTCCTTTCCCTTCCTTGGTTTTTGAATGGGGGCAATATTAACCACCAACTACAATAACAATTAGTAACACTACATGACTTGGTAATAATGGATGCTATGAGTTCTTGGGCATTACACCATAGTAGAAAGAGTCAAAGCAACCAATCTATTCTTTAGGGCTATACTTTATCTACCTATCTATCTATCTATGGCATTGCATGCTCATGAGATAATGGTATGTCGATAAAGGAAGTGGAGTAACTCTATGCCCATTCAAGTTGAATTCTAATTGAGGTTGGATAGTATGAGATCGAGCGAGTAGATTCCCTTCTACATTCGAGGTCATTACTTATAGGTCCATGTATTTGGAGATGGTTAGGTACTAATAATCTCACTTTTGTTGAAGTGTGGAGGGCGGGACGAGGATATTTCCAACTTTTTTAGTCCCAAAGGATAACTCGATTGATTTAACCCTTTCCCCTAAGGCATAATGTTAAGGAATGTTACTAGATATATTGCCATTGAGTTTTGTGGGTTTAACTATCCTCCATCAAAAAATTGAAAAGAAAGGGAAATCCACAAAAAAAACATTATTAATATACTAGCTTCCTCTCTCTAAAACTTAATACACCATAAAATGAGAACTACTATTTCATATATAGATATATTTATAAAGAGAAAATGAGGAAAATCTTATCACCCAACGAATTAAATCAGTTTATTAGAACATTTATGACCCGGATCCGCTAAGCTTCATCTAAGGGATCAAAATCCGTTAAGAGTTACCTTTCAAAAGGGCGTGGAATAACTGGCACTCAAATCGCCCCGCTTTTCCTGCGAATTGTTCCTTAGATCTGGTTATAAAAATCGGCGGAATCGTAGTTCCACTCCATTTACTGCGGAACTATGCCATGGAACTATGCCTCTAAGGGTTTTGGCTCATTTTAAGACGACCCAGATCGTCGAAATTTCAAAAAAATAACTAGAAATGATGGAACTGTGCCTCGCCGGAAAAGTTCCCGTCTCCAATCACCGAAATACCGAGGCGATTTGAGTGCCAATTATCACACGCCTTTCAAAAGTGGCCAACAATATATAAATTGCCAAATTACAACCTATGTTTCATTAATATTAAAAATTAATTCATTGTTTGCCGGAGGTATTTTCTGCCACTCAACATGGAGGATAACACCTCATCGATTCCACCATTTATTTATTTTTTTATAAATATTTCGACTTGTAAATCTTACTAAATATTTGTATTTGTGATGACAAACACTTTATTGACGGCAGAATACACCAATGTATGAGCGACAGGAGATAGATATCCAAGATAGGACAGAAGATAACACAGGAACATAGCAACAGGTTTGAAGCCTTCAGCTGTGGCTGTCCCATACATATAAACTCCAACTATTCTCAATCTCCATCTGAATCTGCTCACTATGTTTTCCATTTCGAAGATTTCACCTGCTGTTATTCCTCAACCTCCTCCCTATCATTCTTCAAACAACAACAACAACAATAAGCGCACCAGCCATACCATTTTCCTTGTTAAAAGCCTCGCATACTACACTCGCGCTACACATTCCTCCCGCACTCTTCATGGCAATACAGAGAAGCACATTAGAAGATTGTGTTACACCAGCAGGCTTCTGGAGGCAGTGGAGACCTTCAACCATATGCTTCTTTCAGAAGAATCCATTCCGTCTCTCACGACGTGCGCTATTTTGTTAAGTAGCCTAGCCCGAGGGAATCGACATGAATTAGCGTTCTCCGTTTACAGAGTTATGACTGAAGCAGGTATTTTTCCAGATCTCACAATTTTAAATATTGTTATCAATTGCCACTGTCAAACAGGTAGAATGGATTATGCATTCAAAGTGTTTAATGAAATGGAAGCACATGGGTATGTTCCAGATGTCTTTACCTTCAATACCCTCATGAAAGGGTTCTGTAGGGAGGCCAGAATAGAGGACGCTGTCAACGTTTTCAATCAAATGGTGGGCAAAGGACAAGTTCCGAATGTTGTTACGTATAACACCCTAATGGATGGCCTCTGCAAGACAGGGAAAACCCACGAGGCATTCGGGTTGTTGGCTGTTATGCTGCAGAAAGGCCATAAGCCTAACACAATCACATTGAGCACCCTTATGGATGGTCTATGCAAAGAAGGTAAGCTCCAAGAGGCCAAGAAACTACTATATGAGATGGTAAAAAAAGGTTATAATCCCAATGTCATTACATACAATACTCTGATTGATGGTCTTTGCAAGGAAGGCAAGTTGGAGGAGGCTGGAGAGCTCTTTTATGAAATGTCTAACAAAGACATATGTCCTGATGTTGTCACATTCAATGTGTTTATTGATAGTCTCTGCAAGGAAGGGCAATTGCACGAGGCCACCATGATACTTCATGAGATGCTGAATAATGATTACACTCCAAATGTAATCACGTGCAATGCTTTTATTCATGGTCTGTGCAAAGAAGGTAAGCTTCAACAAGCTCTTGGGCTGTTAGATATTATGGTGCAAACAGGCCATCAGCCTGATGAAATCACATACAGTGCACTCATAAGTGGGTTTTGCAAGGTGGGTAATCTGGACAAGGCTAGGGAGCTTCTTGAATGCATGTTGGAGAAAGGTTGCAGGGCTGATGTAATTACCTATACTGCATTAATCGATGGACTCTGCAAGGAAGGACAATTGCAAGAGGCCACCAAAATGCTTAATGAAATGTTGGATAGGGGGTGTACTCCCAATGTGATCACATACAATGCTTTTATTGATGGTCTCTGCAAAGACGGCAAACTTCAACAAGCTCTTGGACTGTTAGATGTTATGGTGCAAACAGGCCATCAGCCGAATGAAATCACATGCAATACTCTTATAAGTGGGTTCTGCAAGGTGGGTAATCTGGATAAGGCCAGGGAGTTCCTTCAAAACATGTTGGAGAAAGGTTGCAGGGCGGATGTAGTTATCTATACGAAATTAATAGATAGACTATGCAAGGAGGGACGATTGCAAGAGGCCACCAAAATGCTTCATGAGATGTTGGATAAGGGGTATACTCCCAATGTTATCACATACAATGCTTTTATTGATGGTCTCTGCAAAGAAGGCAAGCTTCAACAAGCTTTTGGGCTGTTAGATGTTATGGTGCAAACAGGCCACCAGCCTAACGAAATCACATACAATACAGTTATAAATGGGTTCTGCAAGGTGGGTAATCTGGAGAAGGCCAGGGAGCTTTTTCAAGACATTTTGGAGAAAGGTTGCAGACCTGACTTAGTTACCTATACTGCATTAATAGATGGACTCTGCAAGGAAGGGCAATTACAAGAAGCCACCAAGATGCTTCATGAGATGTTGGATAAAGGGTATATTCCCGATGTGATCACATACAATGCTTTTATTCATGGTCTCTGCAAACAAGGCAAGCTTCAACAAGCTCTCGGGCTGTTAGATGTTATGGCACAAATAGGCCATGAGCCTAATGAAATCACATACAATACACTTATCAATGCGTATTGCAAGGTGGGTAATCTGGAGAAGGCCAGGGAGCTCCTTCAAGACATGTTGGAGAAAGGTTGCACGCCTGACCTGGTTACCTATAATACACTAATAGATGGGCTCTGCAAGCTTCGCAAGATAGATGCAGCTCAACAGATCTTCCATGAGATGCCAGAGCAGGGTCTATACCCTGATGTTGTTACATACAACATATTGATGGGTGGACTCTGTCATGTGACTAAATTTAAAGAGGCAATAAAATTATTCCAACAGATGAGTGGTAGCGGTCATGTCCCTAATAGTATTACATATACCACCCTCATGGATGGGCTATGCAAGGAAGGTATTCCCGAAGAGGCCAAGAACCTATTGCAAGAGATCTTAAAAAAGGTTTGACACTGACAATGTGATATATTCAGCGGTAAACAATGGCTGCCATGTTAAAGTTGTTACGTTTCACTGCCATAATTACAAGGTGCTCCAAGAAATGTCTGCAAGGGATCACAACCCTATTGCAATCACATTTATTGTTTTTATGGATACTCTTCCATTGATGGTAATTTCCTCGACTCTAGTGAGCTGATTCCTCAAAATCTGGGGAAAGGCAGAGGAAAAGATACAGTGGCACATTCTGAATTGTTGTTGACTCTTGAGTCTTTGTGAGGAATTCAAAAGAGGTGATATTTTTTGTCACATAATGTGGAAATTGTTTCAAAGCTCACGCAATGAAGCGAACTGTAAATTTTGCTATGACAGCACTCTCATATTGGTTACTAATGGCTTCATGAATTGTAGAGAGTGAAGAGTGTTTCGAACGAAGGCTAGATAAGGCAAAACATCTATCCATTTCTTGGAGTTGGACTTGTGAAGATGCATAATGCATTTACTGTGGAGGAAGCTTAATCAATTATTGGGTAGTAGTGAAACTGGATATTACATAGGATAAATGCACTTTGCAGGACATCAAAACCTTTTATTATGTTATTAACTTATTAGTATTGTCAGTAAATTATCTTCAGCAAGTAGGGAATACTTGGTATGCAAGGTAAGTATAAATTCTGTAAATTAATTAAATAATATATACGGCGGATAAGCAAAGATGAGATGAGGCATAATCATTAATTATGTAATTAGGGCACATTGTTCATTGAATTTTTTAGACCTATTGTATCATTAGCATTCTTTTGTGAACACTGAGGAATGCCTCAGGAGAGAAGTTAGATTGTTCATATCTCATAGATTACTTTTTATTCTCTCAACAATCTTATCCTAATGTGCAATTTTTCACCACTTTGTATTTTATGTACATTTGTGTAAAATGTAAATACCAAATCATGCACTGTATTTACAGTGATTAATTCTCTTTTGGGTTCTTATTTCAGTGTGTGCCAGTATCAAATTGTAATCTAAATGACTGAAATCACGAAACCTTAAAATATTTAATATTTTCTGTTTTTACATACCAAATTATGTACACTATATGTACGTTTCGTCATTCTCTCAGGGTTTTTATTTCATTGTGTGCTTATATCATGTTACGTTTTACAAAATTACGAATGGAATTGTATTCTTCTATACTATTGATTTCATGAAATAATAAAATATTTAGTATTTTCTGTTCCTATTTCTTGGAATCTGATGTCTGCTCTGGTTTTGATCTGCACAGTGTGGATCGTGAGAAGGGTTTGGGGCAAGTTTGGCCTTTTTACCACTAGAAATAGTGCTGATTTTGATGTTGGATTGCTGTGATGAAATAGCACTGATTGGGACGTCCTTCAGCTTCATTTTCTTGGGGCATCTCTGTAATGGTCTTGTATTACCAATACCATCTGTCTCAGTGGGCGATTCACAGTGGTTTGGAACCATAATGGCAATCTCAGTGACATGGTCTATGGCTGCCAGGTCATTTTGGTCATGGAGAATGATCATTGTTGGGGAGACCGGCAATGCTCTACTTGGAGGTAAGATTCCCATTGATCCCAACGTTTGCAAATTTCAAAATCCTTTTAAATTACAGTCTGAGGTTTGTAATATGGGTTGCTACAGGCTTGTGTAATTGGAATGAGTGGAGCTGGAGGCCACTCTGATCCATCTTTAGCACGCATGTTCAGAAAGTTTACTTTCTCACTAATTGTAACACCTTTACATGTAGGATGGCATTTTTATGGCATCATCTGTCTACCTTACTGGCAGAAAACTCTTCCTACGCAGTTGATGACCCTGCTTGTGTTTACAAACACAATAGATTTGTCATGGAAATATGTTTAGCCATTCTGGTCTACAGATTCACCGAATGCATTTGTGCAATGATTCACTGTGATTTATTTGTGCAATGATTTGCTTAATCACATCAAGGAACTCTACACAGCTGATGCACAGAGAATCAACAACTCTGCACACAGAGATGACAGCAGAAGTATCCACACACAGGAATAAAATTAAAACAAAAATGCAGATAGGCATTCACAATATAATTCTAAAAGCACACATTATTCCCAGAAACAACCACAATTCTGAAATATTTGTTTATTGAAGATGGACTGCTCCTAGATTACATTCCAATAGAGCCACTCTCTGGAACTCCATGCTTCCCTCAGCCTCTACAGCTTCAACCTGAGAACTCACAGCCTCCTCTTTTCTGTTTTGTCCTTCATCACAGCAAGGAATTTACATATATTTGACCGCTGGAGGAATACCAAACAGTTTAACTACCATAGATTCAGTTCGTCTTGTTGCACATTCTCTCCACTATCTTATAGGCTTTATTGTTTTTGAGTATACATTGGAAATAATTAAATGTTGTCACATATACCTTTTTTGATTATTTCTTGTCCATAACTTATATACATATATTTAAAATGTTTCTTCATCAAATAATTTTGGAGGTATACATTATAAATTTGGAGCCTCTAATGAATGCAGAGTTGTTGGGCATCATATAACTAGGCCTCAAACGGCTTATGAATTCTGTAGCATCTGACAATTGTTATGCAGCAAAAAAAAATCGTACTACATTCTTGTAGCAGCTTCTGTAGGAACCATAGAATCTATGAAATTGTTAGGGAAGCAGAATGTAAACTACTGAAGCAATTTATGTGCAGGATAGCCTTCTGTACCAGGGATTCTCCTACATTAGTCTCCCTTGGCTGGAAATTTGAGCATCTTGCTCAAAATGTAGGTGAAAAACATGTGCAGATTAAACATCCTCCTTTGCCCATCTTTGCTACCAATATCCACAACATCTCCATCAATCTTCTGAACCACCATTGTTCTGCATCTACCTCACTTTTAAGCATTTCTTCTTTTTCTCATGAATCCATTCAACAAGTTTGTGCTACCTCAATTTCTTTTACCCCAACGGTGCTTACTGCCTTATCATCCTCCCTCTTGGCCATGATTCCCACCTTTTCTGTTGCATTTTCTGCAAATATACAGGCACTCAAAACATTTTGATAAATGACAGTTTCCCATCTGCTCCTCCTTTGAAAGTGATGCTGCTGTAGCACTCAGGTTCTGCTCTTTATTCTCTTCAGCACTGCACACGTTCTTGCTGCTCCACTCCTTTCACATATGCCAAGATTGTCCCCTTTCCAATGTTATCCACTTCGTCATTAAGAGGATGTAATTTGAATTTCTTCCCATCTTTCTCAAATTGGTGGGTGTTCATCCTCCCATCGTGCATCACCCTTCTAGTTCTGCCAAATTTCCATGGGCTCCCCAACAATACGTGACATGTATCTATTATCACATTTATAGTAGCCGGGGCTACCATATCTTCAGATCAGATTCCAGTATTTTTCTCAGCCAGTCCTTTACATTGAGATGCTTGAGATCGAGGGTTGATGAGCATTTATTCCAGGATCACTCATACTTTCATATAGCCCCAGAGCAGACAATACAACCTTATGCCATGACTGAGCCTCATGACCTCAGATTTGATGATGACCGATGTAGCCATTTTCTTCCATACAAAGCAGTATGATAGTGCCCAGATGTGTACAGCAGCAGTGTTCCACTGACAGTGGATGCTTCAGATGGTATGTACAAGTATATGACCCAGCAGGTATATGGATGTGCATTGGATAGCCTTATTTTGCTCTTTTGCTCATTTTAGTAGCTTGACTTGGTATCTAGTGGTCATGATCTGGTGGTATATACATATGTTATATGGACATGGTTGTTTCAATGATTATCTAAATGGTCTAATTACTTAGGATAAGAAGTTCTTGTTTATACTCATTGGTTTCACCCTCTTTAGTAGAATGGATGTGATCATTCCTACCATTTGTGGCTTGCTAGTTTTGGAACCACCTTTCACTTTCCCCATCCATCCGTTCTCTTCCATCTTTGGTTTTACCTTGACTTACACCTCATCCTATGATATGGAGGACCTCCCCACTTTTGCCTCTGTCTTGGATAGCATCCTTGTTAGTTTGTGTCTCGGCTCTGAGTTGGCAACAGAACTTACTGAAGCCTTGATCCTTTTGGGCCAGGAGAACCTGCTGGTGTTGGTTCCTGAGCTTAGGTGAGTTGGATTTGATACCTTGACCTCTCTGTTCTGTTGCCCCCGATGTTTCGTCTTGATTGTGGATGATGCCCCTAGTTGCCTGAGTCGTGTTGGCTAAACCTGAAGCAAACTGTACTACTATCATTACATGCATATGTGAACTATTATCATATCTTTTATGCAAGCCCATGGAAACAAATTAAAACTGTGCTTCTCAGCACAATGAAAGAGGGCTATGGAAATTGAAATGTGAAAGCACCCCGGATGAAAGCTGCGATTAGTTGTGCTTCCAAGCACATGCAAGATCCAAGGCGTCCTAAGGCCTAAAAAAGCAGTGGTTAAATGTATGCTAAATCCAAAGACTGCTGGCCATGATTAAGTGTAATGATTAATACCTCAAGGAGCCTACGGGTTGGGATGTGAGATGGAGTAAGGGACAACTAATTCTAAGTGTCCCCCAGAACCTCAAGTTACGGTTAGCGGTGCACCTAGTTACGGCGGTTCTATTAAAGATCCTCACAGAGTTGGATTCATCTTGGATGTGAGCTGTAGACATTTGCCAAGGTTGAATAAGCACCTCTTAAAACAACTCATTCCATTTGTGAGACACTGCCATTCCCTGTGTGTTTATTATCCAACATATGCTTAAGTGTGTATTCTCTTTTCCCTTATCCAAAGTATCACAGTGTTGAGTCATTCAAGTCATCCCCTTATCCTAACTTTGCATTTCTCACCTTCACCCTGTTACCGGGCAAACTAGCAGGGCTAGTCCCTAGTAAGCAAATACAAGAATAGTGACCCAATGTCACCTCGATCACGATTCTAACTTCTTTGGAGCGTCGAAACCTCCAAGGAGAAGTACCCCTAAAGACCTTGTAGAACATTGATGCAACAAAAAGACTATTCTCTGTGTAATTATTAGTTTGAATAGTGCCTAAATGGAGTCAATTTGAGAATGAAGAAAACATACTATTTTAATCATCCATTATTAGTAGGTGCAAGATAAGATACAAGTATGATTGTTAAAAAGAAGTAATCAACTGTGCATTAATTCATCAAAGAACTTCTATCCAAATCCACTTATAGCAAATAGATCATGTATTAAAGCAATGTGTAACCAATGACGGATAATATAACCGCAACACTTCAAGAAGTCATTCACCAACCTTTATCATGTAAATAAGTATCATCAATCAAGTGTAAACAAGTTAGAGGCCTAATGCAAAGTATCCAAGTCAAAACAGTGCCAAATATCATTCAATATCAATAATCAGCATGACCAAATATTTATCACTTTCAGATCGATGCATAGAAGTAAATAGTGCGGCTGAATCAGATTTACCCTTTATATTATCCACAAAAAATCATAAGGTGAGTGCAATAACCTCAATAACAAGATATAATTTTCAGACTTCTGTATGATTGTATTTCAGAGAGTTATAGCAGCTTCAAGTTTCCCACAGTCAAGACAATAGGTAATACTCAGAAATTTTCCAATTTATCATCCAAAAACAAGTTTGTATCACCACACTGTATGTAATCAAAAGGACTTGCTGTACATAGATTTAGGACTGTTATATATGAAACTCAGATCTCTAGTGTGCAAAAAAATCAGAGTTTTATGTGTACAATAACTTATCATTTAAAATACATAAAAAACTAACCTTGTTTTTATCATTGTGTGTGTGCAGGTGAGGGTAAAGGAGAAGCACACAGGGTCTGCAATTTTATTGCAGACCTGTGGCTAGATGGGTGGAGGAAAAGAAGGCAAGTAGATGGAGAAGGATGAAGGAGGAGGAAAATACAAGGAAGAGAAGGGGAGATGAAAGGAGAGAGGGCAGGAGAAAATAAAATGAGAGGAGGCTGCGGGATGGAGTAAGGGACAACTAATTCTAAGTGTCCCCTAGAACCTTAAGTTACGGTTAGCTGTGCACCTAGTTACGACGGTTCTAGTAAAGATCCTCACGGAGCTGGATTCAGCTTGGATGTGAGCTGTAGACATTTGCCAAGGTTGAATAAGCACCTCTCAAAACAATTCATTCCATTTGTGAGACACTGCCATTCCCTGTGTGTTTATTATCCAACATATGCTTAAGTGTGTAATCCCTTTTCCTTTATTCAAAGTATCACAGTGTTGAGTCAGTAAAGTCATCCCCTTATCCTAGCCTTACATTTCTCACCTTCAGCCATTGCTAGCAAAATGATTACGGCCATGAAATGAGTATATTCTTAAGGTTATGTTTTGAGTAATTGATTATTTTTGGACTTATATTTAATGTGATTATTGCTTAACCGCTAGTGAAATGATACTTCATACTTTAAGTCTTGCTATTAGAATGATTAAAAGAGCATACCTTATCCATTTGCACTTGCAACATCAGGCATTTTAAGCCTGGGTCATATTTTGATCAGTCTTGACTTGGTCAGACCTAGTTTGACTAAGTCAACCATAGGATTTGAGATGAGTTAGACTAGTGATGTTCGAGGTTGATGATTTATGGTCCTTTGACGCCCATTAGATGGTTCCATGCAGCGGACACAGGTTTCACATAATGGTTTGATGGATTTATTATTATTATTATTTATAGACCATTATTTTTATTTGTCCGGGCATGGTTGAGACTACAGATGATTATCCAGGTAGCCACAGGGTGTGTGAGTATTCATCTCTAGTACATTTGGACCTTCTGAGTCCATTGGCACACTTAGATTTCAGTTATATGCACTTCCGTGCGAGATTTCACTCAGATTGTCACTTTACTGTAGATTTGCCATTATAAAATGGCATGACAACACAATAGGATTTTTATTTGGTTCACTTGGGGCGCTACAGAGGGAGCATGGGGTCCCACCACTTGTTATTATCATATTACCATGCCCCCAGACATTTTGGTGTAATCAATTTTGGGCCCGAGGGACCAGGCAGTGAGGTACAGGCATTTTATTCTTTTACGTGTGATTTTCCGAGGATTAAAAATGGTGAAAATGGTTACTGAGGAAATCGATTTGGGCAAATGAGGCAAAGAAATGGCATGAGGTTCGTTCAGAGGATTTTTGTGATGCATCCCACACCTTCCGACACAACTTACAGCATTCAGTGGGGTCCACACACTTCGGGCTGTTATTTTGTATTTTTATTATGTTATTGAGGGGGCACAATTTGGCCATGTGTCACAGTATGTTATTATTGTTGAGTTATTATATGTTATTGTGCCATGGGGACATGCTAGAGAAGGATAGTTACACCTCCTAGCCCCACCATGAGCTTATGTTATCATGTCTAGTCACTTTTATGTGGTGCGTCCCCCTAGGGCGACTTAGCTAGTGCGCCCCCTCTATTATTGAGTTGATCCATGTATATTGTATTTGGGCTCATCATAGCCATTGATTATCATTTATGTATCTTTTGATCTCAACCACTCGTTAAAAAGGTGGTTAGGGTTTTGGTCTCTATCATTCCTATTTAAAGGAGAGACCCCCCTTATTGTAAAGGGACTTTTGGCTCTTGGCTACTGGAATAGAAAATATATTTTGTGAGAAACTCTTGTGATCTTGGTTTGGATGTTCGGCTATCTCAATTGAAACTGCTTTTCCATTGCTTTGAGGATATTGGTGAATATTTTTCACATCTTTCGATCCACATTTTACTTGCAGGTGAAGAGGACGACTTGGAGGAGGGACGCACTGGTTGGGGAGACTTACCTTGTCTCTCTCTTTCCGATCGGCTTGATTCAGGGAGTGATTCTGTCTTTGTACTACTTATTCTCTGTGATCATTTCTTCATTTTGCATTTACCTGCATTGTTGCTTGCTAATTGAGTTTATTTCCTTGGCTTTGCAGTAAGAGAGGGGCGCACTAGTGGATTTGGGCAAATTCGTGGAGGCAAGAGAAATCATCAATTCTTCACTTGATCTTTGCGGGAGTAGTCCTTGACATACCATCATCCATTCTCATGATCCAGGTAGGCTTGCAAGGTACGTAATTTATTCCTTTAACTTACCCATCTATCATCTACATTAAAACCCTTACTGCAAATTATTCGGAAAATTATCTGGGCTTGATTACTTGGTTTACTGGCAAACCATTTCTGGGTTTTTATCTTAAGGCCAAACCTCAGGTGGGTTCTCAAGGGCGTCATGCTCTAAGGACTCCATTTGCCCCTTTTCCTTAGGCACTGATCTTTAACCCTTGCACCCTCCTTGGTTAGCCTGTCTGTCGGGTTGTTAAACCCTTGTCTGTTGAGCTTGTGTGCCTTGATACTATCAGATCTACTTGCTAGCTGTGCTAGAAATCCCTAACTCTTCAGATCTACTGCTTGGGACCATTTTCCCTGTTTTAAGGTTCACGTTTCCCAAGGCAGTTTGATTTGATCATTTTCCCTAGCACTAAAATCCTGGAGTCACTCTTAATCTCCAAGTCATTGTGTCTAAACACCCAAATTCTTATGTTTCCATAGCCTCCACAGTGACCTTGTTTCCTTAAATCTAGGGTTTTTCACCCCCCACCTTATGTACCCTATTTCCATATCTTGATTTGGTGATTGGGTTAGATCTCTCCTGTTGAGAGTAGATCAGGCTCTCCCCCTTTGCTATCTGTGGCTTGGATAGTATAAATTGAAGAGTGCCTCGATTGGCGTGACAACCAATCCATCTTGGGGATCGAGGCCCTCTTGTGTCACCTCTTTGGTTGCCTGTCCCCTCTGCCGTCCTGTATAGGATTATCTTTTGGGGCAACTACGAGTTGTGTGATAACATTTGACGCCGTTGCTGGGGAGGTAGAGGCTTACCTTCGGTGTCAGCGAGTGTCCGTGTGTTATCTTATATCTTATCGCATCCAGTATTTTTGATTTGGTGATTGTATTTTTGATTGCTTAATTATTCCAATCACCATCTTAATTAACTCATCTCACCTCTTCTACGACATTTACCTTTTTGGTGAATTACTGTTGTGGTTCACCTAGCGACTCCACCCCGCGACTCTATCGAGGAACGAACCCAACATATAAATCTTAAATTCTTTAATCATGTCTTATCCTAAAGATACTGATTTTGAAACTGATATGACTATCAAAATGATGACTCAAATGATTATGTTAATGTAAAACCTTTATGGCTTAGTGTTAGATCAACAAGAGGAAAATAAGGGATGTGATGAATACCTTCACAAGTTATCTAAAAATGTTTATACCAATGTTTATCCTCAACCTAAACCTATTAAAAGGCCTTCGGATAACCAAGTGATGACAAGATCTCAATCTAAAGGTAGTCCAAAGACAAATGAAACTACTAAATCTGTTGTAAAGGAAAGTTCCCCTGTCCAAAGGCAAATTATATGCAAACCAACTGATAAGTCTCCAAGTCCTCCTCTCAAGGGTATTTTAAAGGATAATGGTTGTGCTCAGAAGACAATACCTCAACCCGTGAAGGAAGTAGTTAAACCTAATCCCATTAAGGTTCAAACTAAGGAAGTGGTACAAAGAAAACAAATAAGTTTACCAACCAAATAACCTTCTTTCATAATGCCTTGAACTCAAGAAAACCTAAACACAAACATCTTGGGAAAACTGTCAGGGTCATCGATTATGGTTTCTTTGAAAGAGCTGGTAGCTATTCCTTTTGTGAAAGCATAGATTTTGAATTTGTTAGGATTAAAAACAAGTGCCAAGGACATGGAAAACCCCTGTAATCTGAAAGTTGATCTGCATGATTTCTTCTCTAAACCTAACATTCCTATGCCCCTTGATGAACTTCTGAAGATTCCTTCACTATTCAACCAAGCTACATAATTCTTAGGGATTAAGCCCAAGACTGAAACTCCAAAGCAACTAACTTTAGAGGAAGACCCTCCTGTCATGATTCAAAGTGTAACTAATAATGGTAGTGGTCATCCACCATTTTATTTAGCTCTGGAGATAAACTAGTTGATTTTGCACAGTTGCATGTTGGATTCAGGAGCAGAAGTTAATATTATGCCACTTAAAGTACTGGAACAACTAGAGCTAAAGCCATCACGACAGTTTAAAAATGTGTGGCATGGACTCTCGACCTGTGACATCAAAGGGAGTAATTGAAAATCTGAAAATGAAACTAGCAGCATATCCAAAGATTGAAATAAATATGAATGTTCTTGTTCTAGATATACCCGATGTTTGGGGGATCTTGTTATCAAGAGAATGGGCTGCTAAACTAGGAGGAAGTATTCAAATGGACCTTTCATATGAAACCATCCCGATTGGAGGGAATGCCTATGTTAAACTCATGAATGAAAAACCTATGTCTGAACATGTAGAAACTCCTGACTTTCTTTTTGAGGAAGCCATGCGCCCTATAGATGAGGTTGGAAATTATATGGTATTGGCAAATTATTGGGAAGAAATTCGACAACATCCTTTTTGTTGAAATATTGTAACTTCTAAGAATATTATATTTGTACTTTATTATTCCGGAGATGTTTCATTCCTCCGTGAAGACCTTATTGTATATCCGGAGATGTTTTATTCCTCCGGGGAGAATGTGGTAACTTGGGTTATTAGACCACTCTAGTGGGGTCGGCCCTGTCACGTTATGTTAAGGGGTTAAGTTGGGGCCAACCTAGTTAATGTAAAAGACAAGTCGGAGTAGTGTATAAATAGAGGAGGTGTGTTCCTCATTTATCACACTCACTCATTATTCACTCACTTAGGAATGGCGCATTGGTGAGAGAGAGAGATTTGCTATGGAGGAGAAGGAGCTCATGTTTAGGGTTTATATCTTTGTATTTGCTGGTCATCTATATTGAGGAAGCTTTGCTGGGTTTTCTACCCGATGAGGGTTTCCCAGGATAAATCTGTGTCTCTTGTGTTTATGCTGTGCTTATTGTTCTTTTAGTGATCCTGTATATGCTATTGTTGTGAAATGGAATGTAATGCTGATATTTTCTGTCTTAGCATATTGAATCTTAACATGGTATCAGAGCTAACCTGAAGGAAGGCAATGTATGGCACTTACGACACTTGCTTCACTTGCGACAATTTGAAGGTTAGGGTTTTATATAGCAAAAACCAGTCATCGTGGAACTTTCGCTATAAATCCATTTTGGCAAAGTTTCAGGATCTGAAACCTTTACAGGTCGTAGATAACATCCCCCTGTACCTTGTGTCCAAAGGACAACCTTAGATTCGTTGTACTTTGTGAGTTATGATCAGTACAAGTTAGGGTTTTTGCCTCTTCTAGATCTCAGTCATAAACAAGTGACCTAGGAAAAAAGGTCACAACTTGGCCTAGGAAGCTCCAAATGAAATTTCATAAAAAGTGACAGGTAGAGCACAGACTGTAGTTTCTCAGGTAAGTTTTTCAGAGGCCGAAGTTGAACCAGTGACACGTGGCACGCCGTACAAGTTCGCTCTCGTGTTTTATTCCATAAACAGGTCACGTTGCGACACTTGGCATAACTCTCTCTCAGAGAATCCAATTGAGGTTAGACCTGTGGAGTTGGAAAGATAACAGGTCAGGCAACCACAGGTCGAAGTTTCAGACCCCGTGGATTCATAATTTCAGAGATGCACCATAAACAATCAGGTGCATATTTTTGTCAAAACATAATTGGATTTTAAGCACCTCCATTCTTGGCTTGTCACTGCTGCGGCAATTTAGGGCTTCGGAGAAAGTTGGAATTTTTGGTGTCGGAGACCACGGCTGAATACTCATCAAAATCGAAATTTAGAGACCAAGATCGAATTTTTTGGTTGGGCAGAAGGCCGGGCTTGATCAAACCCTAGTTTGGGATTTTGATCAGAAAGATGGAAAATTAGGGCTTCTGCAAAAGTTGGAATTTTTGAAGTCTGTGACCACAACTGGAAGCTCTTCAGAAAAATTGAAGTTTAGAGCTTTGGATCTAACCTTTTGATTGGGCAGAAGGGTGGGGCTTTATCAAACCCTAGTTCGGGGTTCTGTCCAGTGAATCCAGAAGTTTCAAAGGCAATTTTGAGGGGTCAAATTTTGCAGTTTTCAAAATTGAAGTATACTAGCTTGATCAACTCAGCAAGCCACATCTTTCCATCCATTCAGAAGTTTGAAATTCAAAATTTGAATTTTTAGGGTTTCTCTGACAAACCCTAATCCAGCTCCAGATCCAGTCTCAGCAAATCAAAGTGGATTAGGTTAATCCTAGAAGATAATGAATTGGACACCTACATAAGTGAAGAAGTTCCAGTTTCAAGGGGAGATGAGGCTAAGGCCTTACATAAGAAGACTACAAGAAATCTCGACAGGTATGTGTTGAAATCTGTTCATGATTAAGCTTATGATATGATTGTCTTCATGTTATTGAGGTTAGTACAATTATGATTGTTTGATAATGAATGCATGTGAATAATAGAAGGCATTAATTGATTAAGGTTATGACACTTATGATTGTACTAATGCACTTGTTGTGTTGTATGAGGATGATGTTGTCTGCTAACAAGATACAGGTACATCAAGAAAGATAAATCAAGTTCTATGACCATGATGACATAAGGATAAAGACTCATCCATAGTCTTTGACCACATAGAAGATCTAGTTACGAGGTATGTATGACTTTGTTCTACTATGCTTAACCTATGAGATATGCAGGTTCTAGCACAAGGTCTCTAAATCATTGAAGAGAACAAAGAAGATATTGTTTGGGTATGTTAAGACATAACCAAGCTTGATAATCCAGGTATGTTTTCCTATATCAAGTTAGAATCTTACTTTGTTAGGATCTTAGGTAAGTATACCTATATATGAAATGATCATGACCATACATACTTAAGATTATTTAGAATCATAATGTGTTGATAGTATTGAGACTATACTAATGAATGTATGATTATGTATGAGATCATGAGGATGACACTAGTGCACACTTGAGCATGCATAGTGGTCCAGGATGGATAAGAAGTTCAAAAACATATAGAGATCAAGCGAGAGGCAACCATAAAAGATAAGTATTTGAGTTGTTATTTGAATCTCTGAAATAGTAAATGATATTGCTCGTAATAGTTGTATGCATATTTGCATAGTGTAAGCATTCATATGGCATTGACAGTATACTACTAATATGCATATGATGGGTAAGTTGGACAAACATTCCATTGTTGTTTATCTAGAATAAAACCTCTTTGCTGACATGCTGAGAGCTGTACACGCTCTTGATAGCATGTTTTGGTAGAGATGGAAGGCATCTAGATAACCACTATATGCATACAGGATATGGAAAAGTGTTGTGCCAAAGTATTGGTCAAGATAGTTCATAACTATGTGAATCATATCTGTATGCATAATAGGTTATCATGTCAACATGATTTGATGATTATGAAGTATTACTAATCATGTAATTAACTTTGATTTGTAGGAAAGATCATGAAGAATGATGATGAACATCGAACGAGTGATGGATGTTCAAACATACTATAGAAGGCTCGTGGCTAGAAGATTCTCTTAGAAAGAAGAAGAGGGTCGTGATGAGATGTTTGCTCCAAGTGGCTAGATAAGACCATTTATCTGAATGGGGTAATTGAAGAAAGCTCTGCATGGGCACCCAGGATCGATAGTCATTTGATGAGCTTAATGATCACCATGGGTGATGCGGATTTCAACCTTTCCTACAAGGTTGAAGACGGTGTCTATATACAGATGAAATTCTTCTCTTAGATGGATGCAAGAAGGAACTCACCACTGAGTTCGAATGATATTGAGGCTCATATCAGTAGACCCATCTGACGAGAGATGGCATGGATAGATATGTAGAAGATCACTCAATGCAGAGTGTGAATGATGTTCAGTCACAGAGGGAGAATTGATAGCTTCTTGACAAGCTTGGGCTTTATCAAAAGTAAAGCTGATCCTAACCTTTACCTTAAAGTTATGGATGATACTATTACTATATGTGGATGATCTCTTTCTGACAAGGAATGAGAAACAGATCATGGAGAGCAAGAAGAAGCTAGCTACAGAATTTGAGAGGACAAATCTCGGATTGATGCATTACTTCCTAGGTCTGGAAGTATGGCAAGGCCCAGAAGGAATCTTTCTCAACCAGGGAAAGTATGTTGTGGAAATCTTGAAAAGATTTGATATGTTGGAATGTAAATCCATGGCCACTCCCATGGATTCCAAGTTGAAGTTGTTAGCGGATGACTCATCAAAGTTAGTGGATGTAACTCTGTACAGGCAGATTATTGGGTCATTGATGTATTTGACGAACACTAGGCCAGATATATGCTTTGCTGTGAACACCTTGACATGTTCACCTGATAGCTGCAAAGCATGTGATGAGGTACCTAAAGGGTACGATAGACTTTGGTCTACATTATCATGGAGATCATGACTTCAGATTGTATGGCTACACAGATGTTGTTTGGGCAGGAAGTGTATCAGACAGGAAGAGCACATCGGGTGGATGTTATTGTCTGGGATCTGCCATGATCTCGTGGTTTAGCATGGAACAGTCTAGTGTGGCTCTCAACACAACTGAAGTGGAATAGATCGCTGCTTGCTCTGTTAGTTGTGAAGCGTTATGGCTTCGGAAGTTGTTATCCGGATTGTTTGACTTAGAGATGGACCCCACTGTGATCCTGTGTGACAACCAGAGTTGTATCAAGATGACAGAGAATCTAGTATTCCATGATAAGTCAAAGCACATAGAGGTCCGATATCTCTATATACGGGATATGGTGCAGAAAGGAGCTATAAAGATCGAGTATGTGAACACTAACGAACAAGTTGTTGATGTATTGCCCAAACCTCTGTCTTGAGTAAAGTTTGAGTATTTTCGAGACAAGCTTGGTGTAGTTTAGAAGGACCCTCCTCGAAAGGGGGAGTGATACTTGTATCGATGATGAGGATGCATTTGTCTATATCAATGGTAAGCTCAATGATATCGACGAGGAGGTCGATGGGAGATCCTTGGTGGATGATAGGGATTGTATCATCCCCGGAATTCGGTCCCTGAATTGATCCGTAGACATATGTCTCCGAGAAGTGGTCCCTAGTGGACGAGAGGGATTGTATCATCCCCGGACTTCGGTCCCTGAATTAATCCGTAAACAGATGTCTCTGAGATGTGGTCCCTAGTGGACGAGAGGGGATTGTATCATCCCTGGACTTCGGTCCCTGAATTGATCCGTAGACATATGTCTCCGAGAAGTGGTCCCTACTGGACGAGAGGGATTGCATTGTCCTTGGACTTAGGTCCCTGAATTGACACGTAGACATCTGTCTCGGAGAATTGATGATAGGACTGCATCGTCCCTAAGCATTTAGTTCAAAATTTATGTGTTTGGATTGCATCGTCCATAGACATGGGACTTGTCTTAAATTGATAAGGATTAATCATCCTGGGAACTTGATCTGGATTGCATCGTCCATAGACATGAGACTTGTCTTAAATTGATAAGGATTGATCATCCTGGGAACTTGATCTGGATTGCATCGTCCATAGACATGAGACTTGTCTTAAATTGATAAGGATTGATCATCCTGGGAACTTGATCTGGATTGCATCGTCCATAGACATGAGACTTGTTTAAAATTGATAAGGATTGATCATCCTAGAAGTAGATCTGGATTGCATCGTCCATAGACATGAGACTTGTCTAAAATTGATAAGGATTGATCATCCTGGAAGTAGATCTGGATTGCATCGTCCATAGACATGAGACTTGTCTAAAATTGATAAGGATTGATCATCCTGGAAGTAGATCTGGATTGCATCGTCCATAGACATGAGACTTGTCTAAAATTGATAAGGATTGATCATCCTGGAAGTAGATCTGGATTGCATCGTCTATAGACATGAGACTTGTCTTAAATTGATAAGGATTGATTATCCTGGAAGTAGATCTGGATTGTATCATCCATAGACATGAGAGATGTCTTAAAGTGAGAGGGATTGATCATCCTGTAATTGGATCATGTGTGTTGCAGGGTATGCTGCTATGATGTCGTAGATCGAGATGATCCAGATGCTGTAGATCGAGATGATCAAGATGTTGTAGATCGAGATGATCCAGATGCTGTAGATTGAGATGATCCAGATGATGTTGATCGATAGATCCAGACGATGAGGTTGTTGATCGAGTGATCTAGATGATGACGGTGTTGTAGCTGATCGAGTGCTGCAGAAGGTGAAGACTCAATACTGATGATACCGGTACTCCAGTATTGAAGACCTGAAGATATTCCAGTAACTGGTTGAGTTACTGATGATGTTGAGAAAGCTTCCAATGATCTATAGATGTATCATGTATGATGTAGTTGATGACTCCTTGCTCCTGCAGATGTTATAATATCCTTCTCGTTAAGGGGGAGTGTTGAAATATTGTATATTCTAAGAATATTATATTTGTCCTTTATTATTCCGGAGATGTTTCATTCCTCCATGAATACCTTATTGTATATCCGGATATGTTTTATTCCTCCGGGGAGAATGTGGTAACTTGGGTTATTAGACCACCCTAGTGGGGTCGGCCCTGTCACATTATGTTAAGGGGTTAAGTTGGGGCCAACCTAGTTAATGTAAAAGACAAGTCGGAGTAGTGTATAAATAGAGGAGGTGTGTTCCTCATTTATCACACTCACTCATTATTCACTCACTTAGGAATGGCGCATAGGTGAGAGAGAGAGATCTGCTATGGAGGAGAAGGAGCTCATGTTTAGGGTTTACATCTTTGTATTTGCTGGTCATCTATATTGAGGAAGCTTTGTTGGGTTTTCTACCCCATGAGGGTTTCCCAGGATAAATTTGTGTCTCTTGTGTTTATGCTATGCTTGTTGTTCTTTTAGTGATCCTGTATATGCTATTGTTGTGAAATGAAATGTAATGCTGATATTTTTTGTCTTAGCATATTGAATTATAACACTTTTCCTCCTAGTCAAATCTGGAAAATGCATTTTGATGGGGCTAAATCTCGGCATGGTGCGGGAGCTGTTGTTGTTCTAACCTCACTTTCTGGTGAAGAGAAAATATACTCCTTCTGCCTTGAGTTTGAATGCACTAACAACATGGCCGAGCATGAAGCAAAGTGATCAAAGTTTATCTTGGTTTTTTCATTCACACCTCCAAATCCAAAGTATGTTATAATACACGTGTCTCAAACTGGTGTTTAAGTCCTTAGAGTCTGACGTCAAAATTTGAGTCAATTACCATGTCCCTAGCAAAATGCATGGCCTTTTAGGTCCCTTGGGGGGGTAAAATTGTCAAAACTATGTAAAAGGGGGTCAAGGGGGTCAAATATTAAAAAGAGAATATTTCTAGCATATGCCCTTCCCATGCTGAAGCTCCAGTGGGCTCAAAAAACTGTAGTGCCCCCCTCATTCAAAAGATATGACCATAATTGTGGGCTAAGATAAGCTCCCTAGCGCCTCCCCCCTCAAAATGGTGTAGTTCTCCCTCATTCATGAGTTTTCCCTCATCCAGGGGAGGAAAGGTGGCACCTCTCCTTGCATGGATTCTCTTCCACATGTGGTGCATTCCCTCCTTGCATGGCTTTGGGATTAGCTCTTGGTGGCGCACTCTTGGAGTATTGGAGCTAACTTCCTCATGTGGTGCCTTCTCCTCTATTTTGCCTTGGGGTCTCTTCTAAGAGGTGGTGCATTCTCCTTTTACAACCTATCTGGTTGTACTCAAGATTATCCAAATGGATAAGTCACTCAGTTGACGATAACTCCATAGTAAAATATAATTGATAAAATATATAAAACTTGATGTTTACAATGAATGGTGTAGCTCGTATAAATGGGATCACATGGTGACTATTCACCAAAGGGACGTGTCCCTTAATTAATTATAATCAATGTTTATTATTATATATTATTAATATTTATTAATTGTTTAGTTATATATTTATTCGTTACATTGCCTCTCCCTTAGAGATGCTTTGTCCTCAAAGCATAATTATGGACAACTTTTTTCCATGTTCTTGCTCTTAACGCTTTTTTGTGATCTTCAGGATTTGTAACTTTGATACTTGACGAAACAAGGGGATATAATTTCTGAATGCCTGAACTGAGATGATGCATTTCCTGGGAAGTGATCCATCCGAGATTTACCTTCATATGAGTTGTTTTCTGGTCGATCATTGGAATAAAACTTCTCGTTTTCTGCTCCCAAACAATTTGACGATTTTGTCTTTTCTCTCCCTCAAGGTATTTAGTTTGTCTGTAGTAGTAGTATTGTTTATTTTCCTCTTGATTTTATTGTCGGGCATAACGACTCTTATGATTAAGATGGCAAAAAGGTACTCTAATTACTTGCGGATTGTTTGCAGAGACTTCAACTTTTTGTGTTTCTGGCAATTTATTGTCTAATAATAATTCAATTGATCGTTTTTTTGTTTCTTGTTTCTCAACTCGAATTTATTTTCTTGAGAGTCTGGAAGCTTCCTTCTGGATTTGCTCTAATTTGTTCTCTAATAGAGTATTATTACTCTGAACCTTCTTGAACCTTTCTTCTTGCGACTTTTTGTCCTCTTTTAACTTCTTGATTTCCTCTTCTAGTTCTTGATTAAGATTTCTCAGGCGATGATTTTCTTCTTGCTTTTCTAGTCTTTTACCTTCGAAGTCTTCATTAGAATGCCTTGTCTTCCAACTATTTTTCAATTTCTTGATCTTTGTAACTAATGTCTTGTTATGATTTCTTAGTCGAAATATTTCTTCCGTATTGCTTGATAGTGTGTTATTGATTTTCGAACTTTCCAACTTGTGCATCTTCTTAGTGTTGTCATATTTCTGTTGGATTTCTTTCTTCTATTGTTGATGTCGACATATCTCTGATTCTAGACTTTCGAACTTTCTTTGGACTTGCGCAAATTCATTATCTTTGTCCATGATGAGCTTGTTTAAATGTTGTATTTCTTCTTCTAAAATCGTTATTGCTTCTATAAGGCAATTCTCCGTCATTCTTTGATTTTCTGATTTTGTCTTCTAGGTTTTGATTGTGACTTTTTAAATGTGATATTTTCTCATCTTTATCTGATAACATTTTCTTGAATTCTTCATTAGCTCTTTCGAACGCTTGTTTTTGATCTTTTAAGCTATGATTCTCCTGTTCTGTTAATAGATTAAGCAATTTTTGCTTCTTAATCTCGAATTGTAGATTATTATTGGTCACTTTATAATGTTCTAACTTGTCTAATGTTGCTTGTAACTGCGACTTCATTACTGAATATGTGTTTCCCATAGTTTTGTGATTACGACTTCTCTTAATTTTGTCTTCTTTACTCTCTCTCTTATTTTTTTTATTTTAAATAAAAATCTTCAATATGGTTCTTCTTGTAAAAAATCTTGTTTTGATGCTCTTTTTATCTTCTTTTCCCCTTAAGACTTCTTGTAGATTGAATGTAGATTGTGTGGTTGGGAGGAGTGATTGTTACCTTGCCCACCCAAGTTCAAATCTCGCTTGCTCCTTGGTAGCCTTAAGACTTCCTATGTATTTCTAGATTTTATATTCTAACTTTATTATTAGCTTTCACAAATGCTTCCTGTTACCCCCCCATTTTGGCAGGGGTGTCCACATATGATGGAAGAACATGCTTAGGAGCTCGAACTAAGCCTAATGAAGGAGGAGGGAAAATGTCCTGCAATGGAGATTTTTTTGGAGATCTGCTGGTAGCAGATCCTGTATATGGAGATAAAAGCAAAGACAAAACTCAAGGAGAAGGGAAAGATCACAATTTGCAAAGATTCATTGTTTCCTATGGAATTTGAAACAGCTGCAGACAGGACTTTTAGTGCATTGAAATATTTGTCTGTAGAGAAAAGATTAAAGCTATCTGAAGAACAGACACAACGCAAATTGGCAGATATCACTGGTGGCCCTGTAATGTCTAAGAAGCACTCACAATCTGGATTAAATACTAATGGCACATCTACAGATTTGATTGAGGAACAACAACCTGGATTGGATTGATGCAGGTGAAGATAAGATATCTGCAAAAGGCTTATGTAAAATACATGACCAATTCTTACTACAGCATGCCTAAAATAAGAGCAAATGTGTTAAGGACCGAGGAGAGTATCAGAAAGAGGCAACATGAAATCACTGGTAATATGAAGGGACATGTCCAGAACATCTCGCAATTATTGAGGATTGCTTTCAGCATCCAGATAGTTTAGAATGAGTTGGGGCCACCACTCAAATACCGACGTAGTTTTTATGTGACTGCAAACCCACATTCACGTCTGGCAGATGACCTTCAACTTTTTGGGCATGAACATGAAGATAAAAATAGTTACAGCCTACTGGAATATGGTTGGGCTAACATTGGCAACTGAAGATTTTGAGAGACTTCTTAGGCTATCCTAACAAACTGTGAATCTACGACTGAACATGCAGTGAATAGTAGCGTGGATGAATTGCTATGGGTCTCATCTTCCTCTGCTTGTGTTGGTAATAGCCCTCAGGGGACAGTTCAACAGGGATTCACCGCATGCATATGCTGATGATGTTCATCAAGTTCCAGGTTTGCAAGAGCAATATTTCCAAGGCACTGAGAGCTTAGGTCCATCCATTTATGAAAGAAACTTCGATAAATTTGGCCACAAGCCGGAATCCACGCTCTGATACCAATGTTACAACCTATCTGGTTGTACTCGAGATTATCCAAATGGATAAGTCACCCAATTGATGATAACTCCATAGTAAAAATATAATTGATAAAACATATAAAAGATGATGTTTACAATGAATGGTGTAGCCCGTATAAATAGGCTCACATGGTGACTATTCACCAAAGGGATGTGTCCCTTGATTAATTATAATCAATGTTATGTTATTTTATTATTAATATTTATTAATTGTTTATTTATATATTTGTTCATTACACTCCTCCCATGCACGAAGAAGCTCCCTATGTTGCATTTTCCTATTTAAAGAGGCCCTCCCTGTCATTTGTGTTGGTTGCTTGAGGAATGATTGTAATACTGCTCTAAGCTTTGTGATAATAAAGAAGAAATACATTGGAGGTCAAGTCGATTAGTCTCTCGTTGTGTGGAATGATGTTATGTTTCTCAAGCTCATAAGTTGGAGGTAATATTGTATGTTTGCTTTGTAATTTCTTATATTGTTGGGCCATAGGAAAGACATTGTTGCCTCACTGGATGAAGGTGATTGTTAGTTAATTTCTTCTTTACTTTCAATGTTATTTTGCTTTAAAGAAAATTATTTGTGTGCATTTTACCTTTGTCTGGATTGTGTATCTCTAATTTATTTTTTGTAGGATACACCCAGGAAAGCAGGAAAGGAGAGATTCGTCTTTCCCTTTGCTATTCTACACCAATCTCTTTAACTCATCAAGCAGGTGGTGGTTTGTGGTTTTCAACCTCCCCCCCTTGGTGACCTTTCTCATGGAAGCAAAAGCTCTCATGGCTAGTTCTATATTGCTCCATTGCCCATCCGAAAAGGAGCACTCTACTCTTTTTCTTGACATACCTTCTCAAGTCCACAACCTGCCAATTTCATCATCTCTTTTCTGATGTTACACTTTATTTGTGGTGTAACTTGTTTCTATAATTTCCACCAACACACTGCCTACAATTGCTGAAGCTTACTACATACATGCCCTTTCACTGTAAATCTGATTTCTTGTACTAAAAATGATGTGCACAGTACAACATTTGTTCATAAAATGTATGAAACATAGGCAGCTCTTAAACTTATAAACTAATGAATTGTAAACACAATCTGGAATCCAATGGGCTCATAAACAACAGAGAAATATATCTGATATCAATTAAGAACATATTTACATGCTTAAGTGGACAGTTCTGGAGATGATGGACTTTATTATAAGAGATAGACCACTGGGAATAATGCTAGCTGAAGGTGTTCACAGATAAAAAAAACATTCAACCTTTCCTGTAGCAGCTTGTATGCCTTTAGACTATCCACAAATCAGTCTTGCTCAGGATTTTCCACAACGAGCATAGTCCTCAGCCCTTGCGGCCAAGTTAGATAAAATTAAAACCCTTAGGATCCACGTAGATTCTCTCAAGCTGCAAAATAGAATTAACTACAAACCCTAAGCTCTTATACCATGTTAAATTTAGGGTTAGATTAGGGTTTGAAGCAGAAAATGAAAATTTTTGTACTTTAATGCAGAAAACAAAATTACAAAACTAGTGTTGAGAAAAAAATAGTACAGCTGTAACAAATTAAGACATAATTTTCATCTCTTTCAACTTTAACATTCCCAAAGGTCCCTGTGTTAAAGTTGAAGCATACATTATCAATAACCAGCAGAGCAACAGTAGTAGTAAGACAAAATTATAACAACAGTAATAGATCTAACTCATAATACAAAAGAACAAGTCTGATAACTTACTTGGAGAGTTGAGACCTTCCGTATACTCAGAAATTTAACTTTCAGAACATACTATATCTCTTAGAGGCAAGTCAATCAACTGGAACAAAATTGACCCTTACTCGAGGGTTAGTACATACCTGAGAGAGAGAGAGTGAAAGGGTTGTAGGATAGGTTTCTCCAAGATCATGTTAACACATTAACCAAGACAGTTAAAGGGAGGAAGATGCAAGGGCAACCTCAAGGCACAGTCCAAAGTGGCAGCCTTAAACAAAGCAGTGGCAGCCTTAAACAAAGCAGTGGTGGTCACCTACAGGTCATGCCAAACCTCAAATCACAGTAACATCCCAGGTAGTCACCCAACAGGATATCAGACCTCAAATCATAGTAGATCTGACTCAAACAAGGTTCCAATAGGCAGTGACCTCCACAAGTGACCAAAGGCAGCCCTAAACATAGTGGATCTGACCCAGACAAGGTCCTAACAGTCAGCAACCTTCACAAGTGACCAAAGGCAGCCCACAAAACAGTCCACGTGGCAGCAGACAGGTCATAAGAGGCAACAACCTTCTCTTAAATAGTCCAACAATCCACGGTTGGTGCAGCAAGCAACCTTAGATGGCTGCGGTCTCCTCTCATCAATCAGAACAGTCCACAGATAGGGTGTAGCAGGCAGTGACCAGTCCACAGGGCAGCCCTAAAGTTGCGGCCTACCCAAAACAGTCTACAGGAGAGTAAAACAACTCACAAGGGCAGCGGCCCTATCCCAAAAACAGTCCACGAAGGCCACGGATAGTAGATCAACCCATAAAAGGGCAGCGAATCAGTCCACAAGGCAGCGACCTCCTCAAATGAGGTAGCAGCACTTCTTTATAAGTTTGGATAGGACAACGACACCCTAAAGCAAGCAGAAACAGACCCTAACAGATCTTGGCATTCACAAAAAATAAGGTAGCGAAGCCCTAGCAGCAGCAGTCTCCTAAACCCTTGACGTCATCACAATTGGAGTGCCATAAACCCTAGAACAGTACCAAGCAAAAATCAGAGCTGAGTTATGTCTTAATGATGATAATCAAATGAAGAATTAGACTTGTATTTATAGCCTCTTAATGGCTTCTAGAAGGATCCCTTCTAATTCTTCATTGTCTTAGGGTTTCCAACAAATAGGTTAAGACATCATTTAAATAAGGAGGGTCACCACAAATAAAATATAAATTAAAGTTATGATGTCTTTAGGAGTGGGTACTAGGGTCAAGACAAAGGTAGGGTGACATGGGCAAGAGGGGGCGCTAGCACATAGGACCAATCAAGTAAAAGGTCAACACAAACAAGGTTAACGCAAAGCTAACCCCCATAGATAAGAATGGGTAAACACCCCTTCAAACCACAAGACCAAAGGTGTACCCACAAGGTGGGAAGACAACCCTTCTAACGACAAGACAAAGTGGTAAGACAAACCTTCTAACCACAAGACCAAGAACAACAAGGTGGGAAGCAAGACCAAGGGTGTAATAACAAGGTGGGGATACAACCCATTCATCTCTCTCTCAAATGTACAAGTGTTCCATACACTAACTGAAAGTTCATCATCACCATATAAGGAAGGTCCACACTGGATGATGTGATCCTGTGGTCCTCCTGATTGCTCCTGAGGTCAAGTGCTAGTGACTTCATCAAGGGGTGGCCAGTCCCTTGATTAAACAACCTAGCTCAACCATCTCAAAGACCTAGGAGAGGAGGGCATCACACATCATCATCTTGGTTAACTGACCAAGATCCACTTGGTTAATTGACCAGATATGTACCTGCGGGAACTGCTTGGTCCTAGACCAAGAATCTGCCGTTCTAGACCAAGAATATGCCTGGTCCCAGACCAGGATGTCTTTGTCTCAGCCTGCAGGATCTGCTTGGTCCTCGTGACCAAGAAACTATTTGCTCCCAGACCAGAATACCCTAGAGACAGATAGGGGCCCTAGCCACATGCTAGGGACTTTGCCATGGCATCAACTTGCTTGGTCCCAGACCAAGAACCCCAATAGACTGTTGGGGGCCCTAGGGTAACTTCTAGGGACTTACTCTGCCTTGTTAGCTGACCAGGAACCCTAGTTAATTGACTAGGGTGCCATCCTCCTAGAGAATGGGTTTTGCAGCTGCATTAACTTTAACAGCTGGAACACTGTAGCTGCTCAGGCACGTAACAACATGCATGTGATTTCTCAGATCCATAACTTAATAACTCATATTTTAAGATCTAGTTTTGCATGCATAAAGATCTAGTAGTTTTAGTGTTCAAATTTTTAGCTAAATCTTGTTCATTACTTGTTTCTAAGTGCATGCATGTGAAAATATATCATTTAGCACTTAGATGCATGTTTATTTTAGAAGTGGGCAGCAATATATTTGACATATTTGAGCACTTTAGCTTGCTTCCTGTTGTCTGAGCAGTCCTTGGACAGCAAAGAAACCTCACTTACTTCCATCTAGATTTGTAGTTCTGACCCCCCTTTTGCATTAGTTTTAGTTTAGCATGTGTTGGCAGGTTAAGGCCCCATCCAAGAGAGATTAAAGGGCTTCATTCCAGAGTATTTTTGTTGCTGTTCCGTAACTTTTACATGCAGATTTAGGACAGCGAACACGCAGTCCGGATCGGCCACTAGTCAACCCCCCAAGTGCCCATCAAAACAAGGCATTTTAACTACCTCTCTTACTTTCACTTTCTCTTCATTTGTAAGCTTGACTGTTGGCCATAAGGACCAATAGTAAGCATCCTGAAAGCTACATAGCCTCTTGTAAGTAATCCAGTAGGGTGGTGGTGTCACATTCTCGCTACCCTCCCCCCCATGTCATTTTCAATTTTTTCATTTTGCATGTTTTTATTTTCCTAGTTAACTTAGCGTAGCTTGCATTTGATTTATTTTGGTTTGAGTAGTAATTACATCACATCTACTTTTAGTTGGAAAAAGAACCCCATTCCATGCTACTATACGCTGCTTACTTTATTCATGCATGTTATATACTGTGATTAATCCTACCAAAGTAACATTTTAATCACTTCACTTAACTTAAAATTAATCTTCCCTAGAGATGTATTCCGACATCTAGAAAGATCCACAAAAGTTTGTCACTTTGTGGGCAAATTCTACAGTTGAGGGACCATATTAGGTAGTGACCATTGATCGGGACTCGTCAAGCTACACCCTCGTTTGGTGTATTGCGTTGGACATCCCCAATGACTCCAATCTAGTACCCCTCTTTGTGTAGTACCACATTTGACAACACTGAACCCGGATTCGTTTCCACGTACCTTGTGTATATCGAAAACTCCTCTTTCCCTTTAAGAATCCACTAATAACAAACAATCGATCCCAGCATCAAACAGGTTCACAATTTGATGACTCATTTTCTTTTTTGTTCCTCCATTTAACAAGCAAGTCAGTCCTCGCTCTAGCGAGTTCACAATTTGACTTTGCTTTTGCTTTCTTGCAATTAGATAACTTTCCCTTTCTACTGGTCAATAAATCCATAGTTTAGCTTGCAAGGTTTTTTGAGTTTTTTGCAATCATATCTCTTTTCCCAATGTATAAAGCACTGATGTTTATTATATACATGCTATAAGCTTTGATATACTTGATCTTTTGATTGTGCATTTGATTTACTTGTCAGGTATACTGTTGGATTAATTGCTCAGTTTTCATTAACTCCAAAGGCACTTTTTCCAAAGTGACCATCCTTGGATTTCTTAGGGTCTACCTCCCTTGACTTTGTTTAGTGGTTGGCCTAAACAGAGGAGTCAAGTGTTGTGGTGATAGTTGCATCCAACTTGTTGACATTCCCCCAAGGTCACTCTTAGTGAGTTGAGATTTTTCTCATATTCACGTGCGGGTTAATGTTGAGATATTGTAACTTCTAAGAATATTATATTTGTACTTTATTATTCCGGAGATGTTTCATTCCTCCGTAGAGATCTGTTTGTATATCCGAAGATGTTTATTTCTCCGTCGGAATGTGGTAACTTGGGTTATTAGACTTCCCTAGTGGGGTCGGCCTAGAGTCAGTTGTATGGGGTGTTTAAGTCCCCTATTGGGGTCGGCCCAGTCAACATTATGTTGAGTGGTTAAGTTGGGGCCGACCTAATTAAGGTTAAAAGACAAGTGAAGTGGTGTATAAATAGAGGAGGTGTGTTCCTCATTTAACACACTCATTCACTTGTGAAACCCATCAAAGGAGGAGAAGGAGCTCATGTTTGGGGATTACATCTTTGTATTTGTTGGTCATCTATATTGAGGAAGCTTTGTTGGGTTTTCTACCCCATGAGGGTTTCCTAGGATAAATCTGTGTCTCTTGTGTTTATGCTGTGCTTGTTGTTCTTTTAGTGATCTTGTATATGCTATTGTTGTGAAATGGAATGTAATACTGATATTTTCTATCTTAGCATATTGAATCTTAACATGGTATCAGAGCTAGCCTGAAGGAAGGCAATGTATGGCACTTACAACACTTGTCTCACTTGCGACAATTTGAAAGTTAGGGTTTTGTATAGCAAAACCTAGTCATTGTGGCACTTTCGCTATAAATCCATTTTAGCGAAGGTTCAGGATCTGAAACTTCTACAGGCCGAAGATAACATCCCCCTGTACCTTGTGTCCGAAGCTCAGCCTCATATTCGTTGTACTTTGTGATTTATGATCTGTACAAGTTAGGGTTTTTGCCTCTTTCAGAATGCAGTCCTAAACAGGTGACCTAGGAAAAAATGTCATATCTTGGGCTAGGAAGCTCCAAATGAAATTTTGTAAAAAGTGGCAGTTAGGGCACGGACTGTAGTTTGACAGGTCCACTTTTTAGAGGCCGAAGTTGAAACAGTGACACGTGGCACTCCGTACAAGTTTGCTATGCTGTTTCATCCCATAAACAGGTCATGTTGCGACACTTGGCATAACTCTCTCTCAGAGAATCCATTAAAGCTCAGACCTGTGGGGTTGGAAAGATGATAGGTCAGGCTACCATAGGCCGAAGTTTCAGACCCTGTAGATCCGAAATTTTAGAGATGCACTAGAAATAATACGGCACATCTGAAATGGCTCAACGGAGGAAATCTAAGAAGAGGAGGAAGAAGCTCTCACTTAGGGTTTTCAGTTTTTAGGTCTGGAAGGACCGGATACAATGTTGGAGACACCTGATACAACATTGGAAGATTTGATAATGGATTTGGAATCCATTCATCATAGATATTAATCCTCCATCAAAATGTTGTGGGAGGAAGGAGATTGAAGATTAGGGTTTCCAAGTAAGAAGAAACCCTAGCAAAGTTGGGAGACTCATAGGGCAGCGATGAAAAAGGTTTAAATGGCACTGATGTTCTAACATCCTAGCACCATGAACATATATAAGATGTTTACAAGTGATCTACGTTGGATGGTTAGGATTTTACCCTTATAGAGAAGACTACTCGTCAAGTATGTTTTGAAATCTGATTCTTGATTAAGTTCATAATATGTTTGTCTTCATGTTATTGAGGTTAGTACAATTATGATTGGTTGATAATGAATGCATGTGAGTGATAGAAGACATTCATTGATTAGGGTTACTTATGATTGTACTAATGCACCTGTGAGGATGATGTTGTCTGCTAACAAGACACAGGTACATCAAGAAAGACAAATCAAGCTCTATGACCATGATGACATGAAGACAATGACTCATCCATAGTCTTTGATCACATGGAAGCTCTATTTACGAGGTATGTATGACTTTGTTATACTATGCTTAACTTATGAGATATGTAGGTTCTAGCTCAAAGTCTCTAAATCATTGAAGAGAACAAAGAAAATATTGTTTGGGTATGTTAAGACATAACCAAGCATGATAATCCAGGTATGTTTTTCTTATATCAAGTTAGAATCCTACTTTGTGTTAGGATCTTATGTAAGTATACCTGTGTATGAAATAATCATGACCATACATACTTAGAATATTTAGAATCATAATGATTTGATAGTATTGAGATTATACTAATGAATGTATGATTATGAGATCATGAGGATGACACTAGTGCACACTTAAGCATGCATAGTGGTACAGAATGGATAGAAGTTCAAAGACATATAATGATGCTATCATAAAATAGAGATCAAGTGGGAGGCAACCACACAAACATAAAAGATAAGTATTTGAGTTGTTATTTGAATCTCTGAATAGTTAATGATATTGCTCGTAATAGTTGTATGCATATTTGTATTCCTAGAATATATCATACATAGTGTAAGCATTCATATAGCATTGAACAGTATACTACTAATATGCATATGATGGGTAAGTTGGACAAACATTCCATTGTTGCTTGTCCAGAATGAAACCTCTTTGCTGACATGCTGAGAGCTGTGCACGCTTTCGATAGTATGTTTTGGTAGAGATGGAAGGCATCTAGATAGCCACTGTATGCATACAGGATATGGAAAAGTGTTGTGCCAAAATAATTGGTCAAGATAGTTGCATAACTATGTGAATCATATCAATATGCATAATAGGTTATCATTGAAATGTCAACATGATTTGATGATTATGAACTATTACTAATCATGTAATTAACTTTGATTTGTAGGAAAGATCATAAAGAATGATGAACACCGAACAAGTGATGGATGTTCAACAAGAAGACTTACAAATCAAACATACTATAGAAGGCTCGTGGCTAGAAGATTTTCTTAGAAAGAGGAAGAGGATCATGACGAGATGTTTGCTCCAAGTGGCTAGATAAGACCGTTCTCTTAATGGTGTAATTGAAGAAGAAGTGCGAATCGAGAAAACTCCCAGGATTCAATTGAAGAAAGCTCTGTACGGGTACCCATGATCGATAGTCATTTGATGAGCTTAATGATCACCATGGGTGATGCGGATTTCAACCTTTGATACAAAGTTGAAGATGGTGTCTATATATAGATGACATTCTTCTCTTAGATGGATGCAAGAAGGAACTCACCACAGAGTTCGAATGATCTTGAGGCTCATATCAGTAGACCCATCTGACGAGAGATGGCACGGATAGATATGTAGAAGATCACTCAATGTAGAGTGTGAATGATGTTCAGTCACAGAGGGAGAATTGATAGCTTCTTGACAAGCTTGGGCTTTACCAAAAATAAAGCTGATCCTAACCTTTACCTTAAGGTTATGGATGATGAACCTGTCATACTATTACTGTATGCGGATGATCTCTTTCTGGGAATGAAAAATAGATCATGGAAAGCAAGAAGAAGCTAGCTATAGAATTTGAGATGAAAGATCTCGGATTGATGCATTACTTCCTAGGTTTGGAAGTATGGCAAGGCCCAGAAGGAATCTTTCTCAACCAGAGAAAGTATGTTGTGGAAATCTTGAAAAGAGTTGATATGTTGGAATGTAAGGACATGACCACTCCCATGGATTCCAACTTGAAGTTGTTGGCTGATGAATCGTCAGAATTGGTTGATGTAACTTAGTATAGACATAATATTGGGTCATTGATGTATCTGACGAATACTAGGCCAGATATATGCTTTGCTGTGAACACCTTGAGTCAGTATCTAGTGGAACCTAGGCATGTTCACCTGATAGCTGCAAAGCATGTGATGAGGTACCTTAAGGGTACGATAGACTTTGGTCTATGTTATCTTGGAGATCATGACTTCATATTGTATGGCTACACAGATGCTGATTGGGCAGGAAGTGTATCAAACAATAAGAGCACATTGAGCGGATGTTATTGTCTGGGATCTACCATGATCTTGTGGTTTAGTAGGAAGCAATCTAGTGTGGCTCTCAGCACAGTTGAAGCGGAATATATAGCTGCTTGATCTGCTAAGTTGTGAAGTGATATGGCTTCAGGAAATTGTTATCAGGATTGTTTGACTTGGAGATGGACCCCACTGTGATCCTGTGTGACAACCAGAGTTGTATCAAGAGGACAGAGAATCCAGTATTCCATGATAAGTCAAAGCACATAGAGATCCAATATTTTTATATATGGGATATGGTGCAGAAAGGAGCTATAAAGCTCGAGTATGTGAGCACTGACGAACAAGTTGCTGATGGATTGACCAAACCTCTCTCTCGAGTAAAGTTTGAGTATTTCCGAGACAAGATTGGTGTAGTTCAGAAGGACCCTCCTCGAAAGGGGGAGTGATATGGTCGATGATGATATTTGGATACTGGTATTGATGATGAGATTGCTTGTATCGACGGTAAGGTCGATGATGAGGATACCTGTATTGATTAGGATACTGCATCGATGATGAGGATACTATATTGATGATGAGGATACTTGTATTAATGTTGTGGATACTTGTATCGATGGTGAGGATACATGTATTGATGATGTGGATACTTGTATCGATGATGAGGATACTTGTATTGATGATGTGGATACTTGTATCAATGATAAGGATACATGTATCGATGATGAGGTTACCTGTTTCGACGATGAGGTTGATGATGAGGTTACTTGTCTCGATGATGAGGTCGATGATATCAACGATAAGGTTGATAAGTGGTCCTAAGACTTGGTCTAAGTTGACGAGGGGATTTTATCATCCCCGGACTTTGGTCCTTGAATTGATTCGTAGACATATGTCTCCGAGAAGTGGTCCCTAGTGGACGAGAGGGATTGTATCATCATTGGACTTCGGTCCCTGAATAGATTCGTAGACAGATGTCTTTGAGAAGTGGTCCCTAGTGGACGAGAGGGATTGTATCATCCTTGGACTTTGGTCCCTGAATAGATCCGTAGACAGATGTCTTTGAGAAGTGGTCCCTAGTGGACGAGAGGGATTGTATCATCCTTGGACTTCGGTCCTTGAATAGATCCGTAGACAGATGTCTTCGAGAAGTGGTCCCTAGTGGACGAGAGTGATTGTATCATTCCTGGACTTCGGTCCCTGAATAGATCTGTAGACAAATGTCTTCGAGAAGTAGTCCCTAGTGGACGAGAGGGATTGTATCATCCCTGGACCTTAGTCCCTGAATTGATCCGTAGACATATGTCTCCGAGAAGTGGTCCTTAGACTTTGTCTAAGTTGATGAGTGGACTACATCGTCCCTAGACATGATATGGTGTCTTAAATGGATAAGGATTGATCATCCCGTAAATAGATCATGTGTGTTGCAGGGTATGCTGCTATGGTGCTGTTGATCTAGAGATCCAAATGATGCTGTTGATAGAGAAATCCAGACGATGAGGTTGTTGATCTAGAGATCCAGATGATGCTGCTGATAGAAAGATCCAGACGATGAGGCTGTTGATCTAGAGATCCAGATGATGCTGTTGATCGAGAGATCCAGATGATGATGCTGTTGATCGAGAGATCCAGATGATGCTGTTGATCGAGAGATCCAGATGATGATGTTGTTGATCGAAAGATCTAGATGATGCTGTTGATCGAGAGATCCAGATGATGATGCTGTTGATCGAGAGATCCAGATGATGATATTGATAAAGAGATCCAGATGATGATGTTGATCGGAAGATCCATATGTTGATGCTGTGGCTGATCAAGTGCTGCAGAAGATGAAGACTCAGTACTGAAGATGTTGATATTCCAGTATTGAAGATCTTGAAGATGTTCCAGTAACTGTTTGAGTTACTGATGAAGCAAGCTTCTAATGATTTATAGATGTATCATGTATCATGTAGTTGATGACTCCTTGCTCTTGCAGATGTTGTTATAATATCCTTCTCGTTAAGGGGGAGTGTTGAGATATTGTAAATTCTAAGAATATTATATTTGTGCTTTATTATTCCGGAGATGTTTCATTCCTCTGTAGAGATCTTATTGTATATCTGGAGATGTTTATTCCTCCGTCGGAATGTGGTAACTTGGGTTATTAGACTTCCCTAGTGGGGTTGGACCAGAGTTAGTTGTATGGGGTGTTTAAGTCCCCTAGTGGGGTCGGCCCAGTCAGCATTATGTTGAGTGGTTAAGTTGGGGCCGACCTAGTTAAGGTTAAAAGACAAGTGAAGTAGTATATAAATAGAAGATGTGTGTTCCTCATTTAACACACTCATTCACTCACTTGTGAAACTTGCATAGGAGAAGGAGAGATCTGCAAAGGAGGAGAAGGAGCTCATGTTTGGGGATTACATCTTTGTATTTGCTAGTCATCTATATTGAGGAAGCTTTGCTGGGTTTTCTACCCCATGAGGGTTTCCCAGGATAAATATGTGTCTCTTGTGTTTATGCTGTGCTTGTTGTTCTTTTAGTGATCCTGTATATGCTATTGTTGTGAAATGGAATGTAATACTGATATTTTCTATCTTAGCATATTTAATCTTAACAGTTAAGGCAACAACACATTCCACATCTGAAGCAAATGCCTTCAAATCTGCCTCCTCTACCTCTGCCTCTTGTTGATCGGCCTCATCCTCTCTCAGTATCAAATCGTCTTCTAGCAGGCTCATCTACAGTACGGGGGTTGCTTTCACCTTCTTCAACTTGCTTTTATTTCTGCTACCCTCTTCCATATCCTGGAGCTTTCTTCATATTTTGTTGTTTCCTCAACAATTTCTCCTTAATCCTCAAGGCTTCTTGATAAGCCTCCACCACTGAATGAAAATCCAAAACATTAAAATCATCTTGAATGGCATAACTGAAATCATTCACATGCCTGGCAATGGATTTCAGACTCTCTTTATTCTGCCCAAATTTTATAGAAAGCTTGAAAAATTCTTCTGTGTTCTCCTTTATTGACATCTTCAATTGCCTCAAATTCTACAACCTTCTCAATAGATTTAAAGCATAATCCACAGGAAAAAATTTACATTTCAATTTTGACACCATCCTATTCTAGGTTTTGATCTTTCCTCTACCACTACATTCTCTATTCAGCTGCAACTTATCCCACTACATAGAAGCATGACATTTCAATTCTGTGCTAGCAAACCTAAGCCTCATAGGATCTCTAAGATGCTCAATTTCAAAGAATGTTTCGATTCCCCCTATCCAATCTATCAATTCCTCGAGATTTAAACTTCCAAAATAGACAAAAGTATCAAGTTTAGGTTTACCTCCAATACTACTAATGGATTTGATCATTCTATCTTCCATTGTCATGTTCTCTTCTATTTTTTCTCGTGTAGTCTTTGATTTTGCTTCATCATGACTGTTGTCTTGCACCATATGTGCAATACCTCTCCTTTAGGTTGCCTACTTGGCATCCATTTTGGCCATCATTGTCCTCACCATTACTGCAAGCTATTCACATCTTCTACAGTCTCTAGCCTTCCATTACTGCAAGCCTGTGTTGCATGGGTACCCGTACTGGTGGGTTGAGTACACGAATCGGTACCAGGTACATGTACCGGGTACTTGGGTACTTTGATGGTACGTAGCCAGCGGTACCCAAATCCAACCTCACGTACCGGGTACTTCATTTATGAAAACAGGGTACTCACATGGATTTCGGTACGTTGTACTACATGTTTGGATACGCGGGTGGTATGGCCGTTGAGCAATTTACCTTAGCTCGCCGGTCTGGGGGTGTTGATTTGAAATGTTCGAAGTTTAAAATTTTAAAAATTAAAAATTAAAACACTAAAACACATGTTATGTGGGCCCTTACCCTTTACCTAAACCCACGTGACACTCCATTTCTCACTGCTAGTGCTCCGTGCTCACTACTCCAGCGATGCCTATCTAGAGAGCTTGCTGACATAGAACATTAGTGATGCTGATGACATTGATCCTGAGGATGCTGATGACATGGCTTGAGGAAGCCAACTCAACTATCTTGTTCATTGTTCAATGTTTACTGTTTTGAACTTTTTTTTTCATGTCTGGAAATGCCATTAGGCAAATTTTGAATGTAGTATGACAATGAAGTTTGAAACTTTGAACTCATGGTGTCATGGACATATAATATTTTATGTTATTAATTATATTAATATAACTTCAGACTTCCAGTCTTCCACTTGATATCTACTATGAGTCTGTCATATGATTTATCAAATTTATTATTTTATGTTTCAAATTTTCAATGTGAATGTTCATATGAATCATTGAATTTATAAATATCAAATATGCATGTATGATGTCTGTGACGTGTTTTATTTTTATAAATTTTAATATATATATATATGTGTGTGTGTGTGTGTGTGTCTACAGTACCCCTGACGTACCCAAATACCCTGTTTCAAAAAGTGGCGTCCCCTTCCCCATACCAGTACCCATCCCCGTACCCACGTTTCCTGGCAACTTAGCTGCAAGCCTTTCACATCTTCTACAGTCTCTAGTCTTCTACGTCTTCCACAACCCCTTCCTGATTTGTATCCGGGACCTCTTTTTGTGTGCTCCTCACTTCAACACCATCCATAGATTACTCAACCTGCAACCAAGATTTTTCTGATCCTCCCCACTGCAAGTTCAAACCACTTTGATACCACTTGATGCACAGAGAATCAACAAACTCTGCACATCAGAAGTGTCCGCACATGGGAATAAAATTAAAAAAAATTGCAGATATGCATTCGCAATATAATTCTAAAACCACATTGTTCACAGAAGCAACCGCAATTCTGAAATATTTGTTTATTGAAGATGGACTGCTCCCAGATTACATTCAACATAGCCGCTCTTTGGAACTCCATGCTTCCCTTATCCTCTACAGCTTCAACCTGAGAATTCATATCCTTCTCTCTTCTGTTCTGTCCTTCATCACAACAAGGAATTTACATACATAGAACTGCTGGAGGAATACCGAACAGTTCAACCACCATGGAAACAATTCATCTTTGGGAAATGAATCGTTTCACATTCTCTCCACTATCTTACAGACTCACTGTTTTTTAGTATACATTAGAAATAATTAAATGTCGTCACATATACCTCTTTTGATTATTTCTTGTTCATAATTTATGTACATATATTTAAAATGTCATTTCATCAAATAATTTTGGAGGTATACATTATAAATTTGGAGCCTCTAATGAATGCAGAGTTGCTAGGCATCATATAACTAGGCCTCAAACAGATTATGAATTCTGTAGCATCTGACAATTGTTATGCAGCAAAGAAAATTCGTGCTACATTCCTGTAGCAGCTTCTGTAGGAACCATAGAAACTATGAAATTGTTAGGGAAGCAGATTCTAAACTACTGAAGCAATTAATGTGCATAATAGCCTTCTGCACCAGGGATGCTCCTGCATTAACCTACTGAAGCAATTAATGTGCATAATAGCCTTCTGCACTAGGGATGCTCCTGCATTAACAATACAACTTTTCCATTCACTGTGACCAGGGTTGACGCTGTTAGATGGCCTAGCCATTGAATTCATGTAATTTGAGGGAACATGAATGGAGGATTGCTAGAAAAACATAGAGACAGAGAAGGGAGAGTAAAAGCCATCAACCTTGCTGCAGCAAACAGTCTTTAAGAACCAGGGACTGTTTATAGCTGTAATGTAGGCAGTGTTATCCCCAAAAATGTATGAGCATTTTGAGATTTTCAGAGGCTCATCGTAGCAGCTCTGTTTGAGGAGGAAATTGCTATCATGACAGTGGATGATACTGCTGGTTGATGCTGTAGATTAAGGACACAGCCGCAATCAATTTTCAGATTCATTAGGGGTTGTATGGCAGCGAATCTGAGCATTCTTTCGGTATGTTCTCTGATTCAAATGCATGATCTAAATAGAAGAGCAGTTCCTGTAGCAACATATTGAAGACCTGTGCCATAGAACTAGTAGAACATTCTTACATTTTTTGACATGCTACATTGACATGGATGATTTGTGATGATTCGCAGCCCACAGTAGATTCCTTTAAAGGACTGTTTCAGCTTCGTAGATCTGTGATTTTTGCACAGTTACACACAGCAGGGTGATAGTACTTGTTCAGTGGCAATGAAGGCGAGCGATGACTGTTCTTCATACCCAGATCTTGGTGCATTCCCTACAGCATGACGTCTTGCATTTCTTGAGGACTTGCCAATGGCAGACTATGTGATAGCAGATTATTTCCAGTAGTGCTTCTCAGCATAGATCGTTCTCTGTTGATCGATCTACACCGGAGTTGACTTATGCGAAAAGTTGTGTGGAGTATCAATTATACGAAGTGGGGAAAGCATTGCGTGAATGTTGCAAAGTAATCGAAATTGAAAAAATTTCAATCCATCGTGATGGAGATAATTTTAAACAGCTGATTTATGTGAAACTACCAAATGATATTTCTGAATCCCATGTTTTGTCCTTGATCCAGTTCAGCTGGGCAGGCTATTGAACTTTTAATGCAGAAGTCTTGTGCCAGAATCGCATATCATATTCCTCAATCTCATCTCTGCTTTTCAGTAGGTGTATAATGATAGCCAGATATTTGCGACAATGTACCCAACTTGCATATATATATATTTTTTAACAAGGAACTAAGCCACTTTCCAGAATATATGCAACAGCCTATAAACCACATATATCATTAACTTATAAACCACATATATCATTAACTCATATTCCAACCTATAAACCACATATATCATTAACTCATGTTACAGCCTAGGGCCCGAATATGAGTACTTGGTTTTATTTGCATACTTTTACTCAAATTCATGGGTTCATACTTGGAGTGGTTGGACTTCAGCCTTTGGGTAGCTTTATCATGAGAGGCATTCACTTTGTAACAAGTCTTCTCCTCATTTATAATGCCTGGAGATCGATGTTCACTCGAGGAGATTTAGGGGTTAATGCTAGATGGGTTCATTTTTTCTTGGAAACCACTCTTAGAATGTTGCCTTTGGAGGAGTTATAGGCATGTTCTATGGAGGACGTTTTTGGACCATTTCTTTTATAGAGACACCTTTGGAGGTTACTGATTTGGTTATCATATGGGCGCAAACAATTATTCATGCTATACTTTGAGGAGCGTCCTCTTCATAGAATATCTTTGACCGTTCTATGCCTTTGGAGCAGTCCACCATTTGAGGAAGCTTGCACATGCTATGGCTTCGTGTTGAGGTCTTCCACCTTTGGATTGACAGGGATGCTATTCTTGCACTTTATGGAGATGGCGCAAAGTTGGAGACTTGTGCCATGATTTGAGGGGTTGAATGCCTCACGTTGGGGTTTGGCTGCTATCTTGTGCACCTTGTGGAACATCATTCTTGTGGAGTGCTACACTAGAAACCTCCTCGGAGGCTAGCATATGGAGCTTGTTATTTGATCGTTAATTTGAAGGAGGTGCCTTGTTGTCAAGGTTCATATGTATTTTGGAGGTTTTCTTGTGGATATGAGCATTTGATTTTTTTCATGGATCTTATGATCTCTTGAGATATGTACTTGTGGCTTTGACCACCATTTTGTATGGATATAGTTAGAGATTGTTAGGGTTAGTGAAGTATTTTGATTTGCTTACATACATATAATTTTAAGGTCACGGCCAAGCCACACACCAAATTGGTGTATGAGAGACCCTCTTGGTTGTGGGATAAGGGACCCCTTTCACACATCAATTTAACTGTTAAAGTCAATGGAGGTGTACATTCCCTACCCCCTTTGGATTTGAACCTGTGACCTCTTTGGAGGAAACACATGTTATTACATTAGGCCCACTCAAGTTGTACCCTAGGCTAGATCTAGGATTTTATCATTATTTTTCCATAAAGAACGTTGAGCTCCTCTTCTATATCAGAGAGTCTCGTTCATTTCTCATGTTTGGGTTGGGGAAGAAATCCCACTAGATTTATTGAATTATCTCTTGATTCTTATGGACAGTTGAGGCTAGCGCTCCATTGAAGGCTTCTTATTTTTTTATGCTTGGTAGGATGGACGGATCTTGAATCAAATTGTCAATGGGTTTGAGGTAATAAATAATAAGCCCTCTATCATTTATGTGGTTGCTCCCAATTGGAAGTGTAGTTTAAGTATCCATCTTTTGCTCTAGATCATGTGTTTTTAGATGCCTTCCATGATATTTTTCCTTCTTGAAGGCCATTTGAAATTCTGTTCTAGAATTTTCCCTTTGATTGATCTTGAAATCAGCCCAAGAGTGTACCAAGGTTGTGCGCTACAACTCTAGCGATTTCTAATCTTTCCTAAGAAACCCTCATGCGATCCTTGGTTGATCCCATTTTCCCATTTGATCCTCATCACTTTCTGTATTTTCTTTCACAAAAAAACCTTGTTTTAGTAGGGTTAGTCTTCAAATTCACCTTGTGCTTCATTGCTAAACCTTAGCAATTCTTTTTAGGGACTCCTCCTTTGAGCTAGAGAAGAGCTAGCCTAAAGAGGAGATGTTTAGGTGTGGTGACATTGGCTTCCCTCTTGTTTATCCATAAGTCATCATTGATGTTAAGACTTTAATATCAAGATGTTGGTTTGTGTGATAACATGTAGCTCTTAATTTCATGTGCTCTTAACTCTCACTAATAATAACTCTTTTGAGCATGGGTTGGTCAAGCCCATTACATACCAAAATATTTGAATTAAATTTCAATGATTGTGTTGAAATTTGAACTCCAAGATGCTTGAAAGGGATTTGAGATGAGACTAGAGAGTACTATTAATAGCCAATAGGATGAAAGATAGAAGTGATGGGCCTAACCATAATAGTTTTGTATGATCTTGTATATGGATCATCACCCCACAATTTGAAGGCTAGGCATCTTTGGTCAACATAGCAAAACAAAAGCACAAGGGAGCCCCTTGAGTCCTAGAACAAGTAGCGGAACCTCCCTTGAAACTTGTAGTATAATATAAAAGATTTGAAAACAAGAAATATAAAACAAGAAATAAGAAGATATATCCAAATCAAGAAACATTGTTTATGAATTTTTTATTTTATCATTGTGTATAAACATTTTCATCTAGCGCATTTTCAAGTAAACACTTCATTGATCATTAGGAAAGATAAGAAACGAAGTAAAAAATCAAAGATAGCATGTCATGTTGCGAAGCATCTATATCAGAAACAAGAAATACATTAAGAGTAGGTGTGAAATTTTCTATAGTGGACATCATAACCACAAGCAAATAATTTTGCATGTATTAATGAACATTATGCATCCTTGGGCACAAGCCCCTTCAAAGTACTTTATGGAAGAAATGTAATACTTCAATCACGTGGATTAACCATATTGGATATTATGAAGGTTGAAATTATTGATAAAGACGGAGGAAGAAAGTTGTTAAAATAAATATAAGCTTAAGGTTTCTCAAAATTGACATAAAAAAATGTGCAAATCTGTGTAGAACCTTAAAATATTTTTATCTTAAAGAAAGGGTTCTTAAAATTGTAAAAATGTTTATTAAAACTTAATAGTTATATTTAGCAAAAACCTACAACGATCCTTTGAAAAATTTAAAGAGATTAACTAATAACAATTTAACATTACCAATTAATATTAAACCTTGTTATATGTTTAGTTTATCATTACTAAAAAATATATGTATGAACTTAATCGTATCACTTAAGTACATGGAAATTGATGAAGTTTATTTTCAAATATATATCATGTAGATTTTTTATTTTATTTTTTAAACCGAGAGGAACCTTTCAATTTACCAGCAAACAATGTTGACTGTATCACTTGGAAATAAACCTCTCGAGCTAGGGATAGCCCTAATTTCGGATGTGAGAACGATCTCCCCATCGATAATTGACTATCACTGTGGTCGCACAAGGCTTTAAAGGACGACAACCTCCCCCACATGAAATAACTACAATGCCCCCCCTTAGAGATATATATCATGTAGATATGAGAATGAAGTGAAAGTGAAAAAGAAAAAACCGTGAGATTATAAATGCACTATACCTCAACCACTTTCAAAAATGAAATGGAAGTGCATCAAAGCTTATGCTTCTTCTAATGTAAAGAGGAAGGATTGTAGAACCATAACTTTTCAATTTTATATAATATTATGAGGTTAAAGCTTTTCAATGTAATAGGAAAGTAGAATCATAATTTTTTAATTTAATATAATATTATGGTGGTTAAATTTTTTTGATATAGTAATTTGAAATACGGTTAGATATCTATGATGAGTTTTTCGAAATAATACTTTCTATTTTTGAGATATCTATTTTGAATTATCAAAATTGTAGAATTTGTATAAAAAAATTAACTAAATTTAATTATTCTCAAAATATAAACAAATAAAAATGAGTTCAATGTTTTAAGTTTTATATAAAAAACATAAATAAATGAATAATAAAAAATTAGACAAAATTTCAATTATTAATAATAAATACATATATAGATAGCAAATAGTAAGTACCTCATAAAATTCTCATAAATATAAATAAAATATTGATATTTTACAAAAATTCTTTTAATAGCTTATTATATTTCTTTATAAATTTCATGCTATTGCATTAAGTGTGATACTATATTTTATAAATAAAATGGAAAATCAGCTCTCTATCTAATTAATAGTGGAAATGATCCCTCACATTTACTAGCATAGATCCATGCTTGTAAATTTTTAGATATTTAAGATGTATTTAGATTTGTTGTAAACTCACTAAGGCAAGACTAAATATAGATACTTACACTTTTGATTATTGAAGAGATTCTACCTCGAGATTGAATCTCCCTTTGTGCTTGATAGACCTAAGATTTAAATGAATCTATGTTAGTATAATCTCAAGTATTCCTCGTATACATTTATACATTAATTACATGCACATACTATTTATGAGTGTAGTATATTAATAAGTTTTGATATTCTCAACTAGGTTAGTTACAAGACAACTTGTCTATGTTCTTTTTAATAAGGAGCCCTACTTTGGTTGCTGTCCACAAACATATGAAAGGAGGTGAGACAAGCTTTGGATGTTGTTCACATAAACGCTCTTCTCTTCTTGTTACTAAGCTATGGACATGCTTCTTCGTTATGGACTGATTTAGCTTAGAGTGCAGTTATCAAGTTTAATCCTCGTAAAAAGCATTTGCATTAGCTTTAAGAAGATGGTTGTTTCTAGATATTTTGGGTTTTTTTTTTCTAAACATGGAAAAAAAATTTGTAACAATTTTTTTTTCATAAAATAATTAAATTAATATACAAATAACTTCAATTCTGAATTTAATACTTTAAATTTAACAAACATTTAGAAAGATAAAAATAACCATAAATCCCTTATTAATTAAAAAACCATATATATACTATTTTTTAAAATTATAATGATAAATTATCTATATATTTAATTTAATTTAAATTTTTAAATAATTTAATAACACATCTACATGATCATTACCTTAATTTAAACACATAATCTCTTACATTTTTATCTAAAATATACTATTAACATTTTTAAATGAAAATGTTTAAATTGTTTCCATGTGAATAATTACATTTTATTCTCTCAACAACTTGGAGTTCAAGTTTTGCATCAGTTTGTATTAGTATTATATGTACTTACGTGTGATAGGAAATTATTTATATGATATCCTTTTCGATTTTTATTTAATTATTATTATATTTTATAAATTTAATTATGAAATTGTATTCAATATTATTGATTTTACGAAATAAGAAATACAATGGTGATTTGTTTGTTTAAAAATGGCGTGTTATGACTTTTCTATATATAGTTGATGCCGATTTTGATTGGAGTATATAATATGTATGTTTTAATGAAAGGAGAAGTATTTGAAAATTTTGGATATTTTTTAATTAAAAATGAGAAGTATGGTGAATTTTTTGTCTTATGTTTCCTTAATAAGTTTCCCTAGTCTAGGACGGGTTTAATCCAGACATGGAGATACTTCGTGCCTAGCTTATTCAGAAAACCCCTAACTCCAACAATTGTTTGCCACAAAGTGCTCCTCCTGAAAGCCCAGACTCGTGGACCCCCCTAGAAATCGGACACATGAAACTAAACTTTGATGGGGCGAGTAGGGGCAATCTTGGTCCTGCTTGCTTCAGAGGTGTCTTTCGGGACCACAATAGCAGAATAATCAGATTCTTTGTCAGCTTTATGGGAATCGACAACAACAATGCGGTGGAACTATTCGCAATGCTGAAAGGCATTATTATTGCATAGGAGGAGCACCACTCCAAACTAATCGTTGAAGGTGACTCAAAGTTAATGATCTAGATTCTTAACAGACTCCTCAATGGTTCCAAGATCAACAAAGTAAATCTAAGTTGGCATTTGGCATCCAAGATGGAAATGTTGGCTGCTAAACTGGATCGCTCCTTGGCTATTGTCCCTCACCATGTCAAGAGGGACGCCAATAAGCCTTGCTAATAGGATCGCCAACTGGGGGGTGAATCACCCTAGGGATGAGTGCAATCAGTCATGGGAGGAAAATGCGAGGGAGAATCTCAGAGAGGAGTGCGACAGACATCACCCCCCACGGTGGGTGTCAGCAAGGTGAAGGCATTAACTGTAATGAATAGCGGCAGGCCTGACGCGTCAACCAATGCATGCAAGGTGGCGCGTGGCATCAACATGTAGGATTTTGTCCCTCAGCAAAGTACAAGCATGGGCCATCATAATGGAAATTGCCATGGTTTTTCAGTACATGTTGCTATCAACTCGCTTGTGCGAGCCTTCATGGCTGCCTAAGATGGTCGTAAGGGTGATGAGTGCACACCTTATGTTTTCAACCCAAGCCTTTGGAATTGTTGTATTCGGCTTGGGCACCAACTTAGAGTTGACAATTGCGGTCACCTCCAGAATTATCAGCCCCATTCTATGCAATGGGAGCTTGTTGCCTAGCTTGAGCACTTAATTGATAGCTCATCACTTTGGGTTCCGACTCACCGGATCGTTACAATGGCAAGAATGAAGGTTACCAAGAAGAAGACAACCAATGGCTCGAGAAGAATGCACATGCCACGAGATTTGAAAGAAATGGGGAGAGTTCATGGATTCTTTGAGGATGACCTTCCCCCCTCTGCCCGAGAGTGCACTGCTCGTATGGAGAAACACATGAAGCAAAAGGGCCGCAGATCATAGGCCAAGCAACTAGAGGAAGACTTCGATGGGATGGTGGAAGATGTGGGGTCCTCTCACACTAGAGAGACCTGCCACATGAAAACCTTGGGGTCTATTGGACCATGAAAGCCTTCCTGACCATGGCCATGGAAGACTACCTTCAAGGGCACTTCCCGAATAATGCTGAGACTCCTCCCCTGGGTAATAACATAGAGAATCTGGAAGCGGGGCTACAACACCTACTGCGGACTCAACGATTCGAGGCGGCTTGCATCAATGCTAATCTTGATGCTTTGGCTCATGCTTACAATGTGAATACTTTCAGCAATTCCTCGCCTGAAAAACCCTTGGATACACAACTCGTGTTTAGGAGATGCCCCTCGAATGTCAACCGGGAAGTGAAGAGCGAGAATTCAGGTGCTGGCCCATCTCTGAGTTTAGTTTCTGATGATGAATAGATGCTATGTCCTTAGGGTCGTGTTTATGATTACTTTCTGGACCTGGTTTTTTCATAATTATGAGGCCATAACCCCCTCCCTGTGGGGGAATTGCATCCAAACCTTTTTGAACAGCATTGTTGCTACCATAGTCTATTAGCTTGGGATCTTTTTGGGACATAAAGAGTTTCTTTTTGGGTCTGGGAATTAGGACAAGCATTGCTTGGACATGGCTTAGCACTGATATGGCTTTGTACAATTTTCTTTTTCTAGTTTAATATAATTTTCTGAACTTTACAAAAAAAACGTTTCCCTAGTCTAATGTCTAATAAGAGGTATTATGAACCAACCATCACAAGTTAGGTATAAAAAAAAAACGTTTCCCTAGTATTTTATTTATGTAAAGTTGAGTTATATAAATAAAGTGTTTTTTATATTATGACTTTATGTGTGTAAAATCCAAAAGTGCATTAGCTGCACATTTAATAAATAAAAAGTGTTTTATTTGTGCATTTAATGTGTACCTTCATATTAGAATAATCTCATCCTTTGGATGATTTAGTTAAAGGTGGTTAGGGTTTTCTATAATATAAAAAGAGTCCAGGGAGAAGAGAAAGACACCAAGTGAGGGAGAGAAGTCAGATTGAAGAAGAGCATTTTCAAGTGGGGAACATAACACAAGTTCCAAGAAACTCAACAGACTTTAGTGACACTATTTCCAAGGAAACCAAGCTATTCTGCACATTTTCCAAGGCAGAATGATAGTATTGTACAATAGCATCGATTTAGCACTTGTGAGCTCAGATTTTGAGACGGGATAACATCATTAAATTCAGTTTGACAGGACCGTACAACAACCTTCATTCTGGCACGTGTGGGCACAAAAATCGAGACAATATTAATTACAGATAGGCTAGGTTGTACAACATTATCCTAGAACATGTGAGGTAGGGCCATACAGCTATTTGTAAGCACATAAATCAAGGTAGGAGATTGCCTGATATAAGTTGTCTTGTTTTGCTAGTTTGACACTCCGAGGAAAAGATAAATTTTTGTAAGTGGAATTTTAGATTGCTCTTCGCAATAAAATATTCTCTTTGGGTTTTCTTAGTGGAGGTTTTTCCCTAGTCATTGGACCTAAAATTCACTGTGTTCATATTCTTATTAGTGAATGTTTATTTATGCTCTGGTGTTTATCATTCAAGTTAAAAATCAAAGTGTTGTTGATTAGTTAGGTCAGAAGAATTTTAAACCCTAGTTGATCAAAGTGTTTGGTTAAATGTGTGTCTGAAGAAACAATGATTTTAACCAAAACTTCTTCATACACTTATTCGAAATCAAATTCAAAAAAGATCTATGAAAGCCAAATTGATTCCTAACTTCCATGAACCCTTGTAGTATACTACGTTGAAGAAATATAAATGGTATACCATTTCTTACATGTCTAGGGAACATGAACTAAACCAAGATTGAATAAATACCTTGCACCATTTTTCACTCATTAGAGTTGCCAACAATTAGACTTTGTGAAATCAACCAAAATAGTATAACCTCCTAAACTGTGATGTATGGCACATTGAACCATACCTTAGCTGTATTGATGTATCTACTTTACTACTTTCCAATGGAAAACAGATCTTGCATAAAGGGAGAGGCCACACCAACAACAAAATTAATGTTTGGACAAATATGAATCATGTACAAAATTTTTTCCAACTAATTGTCGATATAAAGTGGCATCCCCTTAAGGTGTGGAACATTTGATAGACAATATAACTCCACACTCAAAAGAGGCCGGGGCTGATTTATATTCATCCATGTGAAATCTACAAGGAGATCTAGTCATACTTAAGTTGAGAAAGGGAAATCATTTCCTTAGTTTGCAAAACCAATAAGCCAAGAAAATAATGGAAGTGCCCCTGAGTTTGTCATATCAAACTAGTTCCTAGGATTAGACTTCACTTTGTTAATTAAATGAGAACCACTGCGATTGAGAATGAGATTATCAACATATAAAACAAGAACAAAGGCTTGTCACCCACTTATTGAGAATAAATATTTGGTTTAGATTGACATCTAAAAAATCCAGAGTCAAGCATAAATCCATGCATCTTTTCATACCAAGACAATAGAATTTACCTGAGTCCATCGATAGTTTTACTTAATTGACATGCAAGATTAGAGTTACCTTGAATAAAACTAGGAGGTTTCTTCATAGAAATATCCTATTGTAGATCCCCATGCAAGAAGGTGGTGTGATGTATATGGTGGTGTTCATGAGGAACCATCATTAAATTATAAGATAAAGGGCACACAAGTAACCCATAAGGGATGCAATATTATACATTGATAGGAATAGTGATGATTATAATGAATGAATGATATCTCTCTATATATAATTGAATGGGAGGGTCACAACATAATCCCAAGGAAGGATGATTGCCTATTAATATATTAACTAAGGCTTAATAATCTCTCTCTCTCTCTCTCTCTCTCACAATTGGGTCTAGCCTGAATGGTTGTGAGATGGAGTGTTATCCTCACCACCTAGGTTATATTCCCCTAAGTGACATGCTAAGCTCATAATGAGTATATTGTTGTAATAGCTTCAAGCCCTTGTTGATTGGTCTTGTGCCCTAAAGAATGTAGGGTTTACCTTAGGTACGATCCTCGAAATGAGGGGAAGTGCCTAGGGGTTTTCCTTGGGAAATTTACCTGGAATATATATATATATATATAATGGGGCGCTCCAAGAAGCTGAAGCCTTCGGCTGTACACAGGCCAAAGTTCCCCTCCTCACCTGTTAGACCCGTACAAGATGCCGACGTTCTGGCTGGCTCCCCTCCAAATTCACCCATGTGAAAGATCATTTCAGATGGGGTGCATACCATCCATTCACCAGGCCCATCAAAGTTCTATCAATCATCTCCACTATTTTCTCCTCCCCAAATGCAATTGAATTTCTATGCATAAACATCTTCTCCAAGCGTCTGCAACATCTCTCATGCCCATATTCTTGCATCCTCTGAGCTACCTCCCCTATTGGAAACCCCTTTTGGTCAAAATCAATGTTAGTCCCTGAGTAGTATTGGACTGAAGCAATACTAGCCATGGCATGATATAGCTCAACTTTTAAATATTTTAATCTCTCAAATGTATGGGACGGTAATTTGCATGAACGATTTGAACAATGTAACACAACTCATGGAGGAATTTTATAGAATATTCCAGTGCTTGGATTAAATGAAGGGGAATTTGAACAAATGGAACAAAAACATATTAAAGAGGCTCTGCAGGATGAATCTCTTAAATCTGACAGATAACATAAAAGTACTAAGCTTTATTTAAAAAAATTCAAGAGTTTATAACAAAACCTTTGCAAATCATGAGGTATATCATGTGGAATTTGAAGGTAGCAACACATTCATGACTAAACAACAAAAATAGAAAACATCCATACACTTCCGATCAACACAAATATAATGAAACTAGACCATAGGTCAAAGCAATTTGAAATCTATGACAATAGGAACAATCATTCATCAACATACAATATCTATGAAGCTAAAAGGTCACTCTGAATCATTATTATACCTCATGAAAGACATACATGGATGAAAATAAGTATGATTTATACATAACAGAGGAAAAAATCTCTACAACACTCTGTAATCTTAGTCTCCAATAAGGGAATCACAATACATAAATAGTTCATCCGCCTCAACAAAAGGATAGAAGCCTTCTCCAAATTTGCTAGCCCTTTACAAGTGAATTCGAGTTACAATATATAGGATTTTGAGTAGCTGAATTCAGTATGTCTTGACTGATTTTGTAACAAACTTTAGTTTGTCACTTTTACATTTTTACTTTTGATGAAATAACCTTTACACATTTAACTTCTTTGACTTGAAATTTTCTTCTTTCCCCTCGTTGTTGTGGTTTTCCCCCTCATGTAGACATTTGGTCGAATATTTGGTTGACCTGTTGGTTGGTTTCATGCCTGTCCCACTTGTGGAATGCATACCTGGCTCATCTGATGCATCATTTGTATATTTTCTTGTCCTATAGGTGGCATGAAAACAAGTGGAGTGGGTTGATTTTCAAATTGGGTTTGAATATTCCTAGTAAAAAATATTGTTGTTTGATTAGAGCATTGACCAACTGATTGCCCTGAAGATTCCCCTGAGGTCTACCCTATTGGAACTCTCAGTGGAAAGGTTAATTTATGATATTGCATTATTGATTGGCATTCCTTACCCATCGGAATCCTATGTGTCTTTAGTGCTTATAGGGATATTTCAGCATTGGTGGTTTTCTCATATGAGATTGGCCCAAGCTTTTTAGCAATATTCTTTAATAAAAACCAAATCTCAAAGTCAGCTTTGATCCTATCCACTACTTGTTCCCCACTGATATCTACCTCTATAGAAGCTTGCATTATTTCATCCCCCTTGTTATCACCCAAGATTTTCTTGGGTTGTGGCACGAAAGACAATGGGGTAACTGTTGCAAACCAATCTTTAGTGGATGGAAACTAGCCTTTCCAACCATAGGGAGTGTTGACCAACGCGACCTCGGTCGATAGGGGTTCGCCTCACTATTGACAAATACCACAGTCTTCCTGGGCACTGCCTTGGGCAGGTTTGAGCCCACCCAGCAACACCCGTAAAGCGGATGAGGTCTCACCTGAGGCGTCCAGGAAGAGCATACAGAACCATGTTTCCGCCGAGGGAGGAGGAGAGTTGTGGCTGCACGGACTAGCTCTATTGCAGTACTTAAACATAAACTTTAAACATTCGACATGGAGTTATAACATATTACTTAATCACAACATTTATCATCACAACAACAGTAAGCAGACATTGCATCAAGAAAATATAACAACATTCACATATCGCAACATTGCACCAAAATCGTACCAAAACATCATCATGTTATTACTGTCGCAGTCGTATACCAGAAGCAAAACATAGATCTTCGTACACATACATCTCCTTATCTCTCACCTCCTATTCCCCTTCTAAGACTTACAACTCTCATCTATTTATAGGCCTCTGCCATTACAATGTTTATCCACTTACAAACGACTTCCTAACCGACACTATGGACAAATGACCCAATATCTAATTGACTCAGTCCAAATGACCCAAAAAACCGCATACCGCGGTACAATTGACTCAATATTACATAACATATGGTCCAAGTGACCCAAAACCCGCCAATTGCGGTATCCTTTGACACAAAATACTCCTTTCGCGCCCTCATCCGATGTGTCGCAGCATCGACGGTACCGCGACATTTCCCCATCGAACCGCCTGCCAACAGGGAGGGATCTCCCTTTGGGGCTTCCAGCAATGGGTTGTAGCTTAAAAGTGGGCTGGTATATCGGTCAAAGTGGTGGCTATACCTTCAAACAATGAATTAAAAGGTTTTTGGGTTGGTTGGAGTTAAGAACAGGAGGACAGTTGGGCATGGATTCAACTTCGGTGGGTTATTGTCATCAATGGCAGGTTTGGGCCGCAATTGCAGGAGCAGGAGGCAAGGTAGACATGGTTCTTTCACGTCAAAGCAGTCAGCAGATGAAGGTAGAGGAAGGAGACACATTCGTCTACAAGGCTAGAGCATTTAAGAATGAATTCTAACCTGTAACTTCAAGAGGAAAAGGGTGGAATACCTAGTCATATGCATCTGGATCATGTGGGCATGAATTCCAGACCATGTAATCTTGATCTTTAGGTACTGCAGAAGTAAACAATTAATGGAAGTACAATTAAAGAACACATACACAGGAAATAACAGACATCAGAACACACAACACAGGAATGTCAATCCAAAATCATGTCTGCTCATTGAATTAAGAGGCCGAGTTTAAAACAACGCAGAGTAGTAATCTCTCTAAAACAAAAATGTCCAACCCTTTGGTCTACTTCAGACCCTGCCTTTATAGGATTACAAACAACAAAATATCCTAACTGATTCAAAACAACTTGCACGGGTAATGATGAAGTCGTTCGAGCTGAGCCGCCCGAATCAACAACCTCTGATTTTGTTATGCACGGAGGAGAAGAACCACCTGTGCTGGCAGCGCACCATTGGGCCATGGAAGCCACCTGTCCTTCCTATGGATCAGGCCATTTTTATTGATTAAGATAGGTGATAGAAACAAGCCCCTTCACCACTCTCAGATGTGCCATTTACCTGTAAAAATCTCCATTTCCCGCGACTGTAACTGGCGCTGAAAACTTTCTCAATCTGCAATTTCCTTCCCGCAACTGCGATTCCGCAATTTCCATTCCGCAACGGCCATTCCACAACGGAACTTTCCGCATTGGTCCTTTTCACAACCTGCAATTAGCCACGTGGCATGCAGGGATTGGTCTTCCGGCCTCGTGGTTTTCTAGAGAACTATCTTTCTGAAATTTGCAATCCACAATCCGCAATGCGGAATGCGGGATGCGGAAAATTACTTTTTTGTGTTTCTGAAAATGATTTTTCCGCAATATGCAATCCGCAATGTGGGATGCAGGATGCAGAAAACTATATTTTTTCCCCCAGGGAGATTGCTCTTTTGAAATCCACAATCCACAATGTAGATTGCGGAATGCGGAAACTTGTCTTTTGCTCTTTGGGAAATGGTTTCTTGCAATCTACAATCCGCAATGCGGATGCGGAACTTGGAAACAGGTTTGCGCAACGCACTTTTAACTGTTGATCTTATCTGCTCCTTGATCTAATCTGCTCCTTGATCTTGGCCTTCCAATATTCTTTGTTTGCGGAAGAAGATCCTACTGCTAGTTTTTTTGGCGGAAGGGCCCTCCTGCCTTGTATTTTCCCATTTTCTCGCTGTGGCTTGGTCATTCGGATTGGATTTGTTTGACACTTAGCCAATTTTGGGTTCCCTGATTCTTTATTTGATGCAACCGACCAATGGGTGACCTTGGGGCTTTGGGTGGGAGTTTTCCTTTTACCTTCCCTGGTGGAAACCATAATGAGTGTTAACAGCGGCTCCAACCGGGGATGCTATCCTCCTAGTGAGGTAGCAAGAACATGTAGACTAGTGGCCCTTGTGTCCTTCTTCGTATCACAAAACTGGAACACGACTAACTGAAATTGAAAATGTACAATGGGGTGGGTCAGTGGACTTGTTCTTCATGTGAAATAATGCTTCAAGAACCACCCATTGAAGGCTCCCTTTCCAATTGGTTCGTTATCATCGTCCTGGAGGAAGAAAGCATTATTCCCATGGTAAGTGGTGATGGTATAGGGTCACCGCCAAAGGTTATCAAAATTTTGGGCCTGGTCTTCTCTTCTAGCATCCCATTTTAATACCCGATCTCCCAGTTGGAAATCATCCGCCTTGGTCTTTCTGTCAAATGTTTTCTTGATCTGGTCTCAAGCTTTCGTGGCTTCATCCTGCACCCCTTCTCTAATTTCTTGCACTTCTACCAGCTGATTAGCCCTCCTCAGTCGGGGTTTGTCTCTTCTTCTTGCTCCTGTAGAAATCTCATTGTGGGCCCTTTGAGGGAATCAGGGAATATCACCTCTATTCCATATACTAATTTGAAAGGAGAATTTCTAATGGACCTTTTAGAAGTGATCCTATCATCCCACAGGGCCAAGGTCAGCTTGGTGTGCAAAGCGCTTTTATTTTCTTGTAGCAGCTTCTTAATTATCCTCACCAGAATTTTGTTGCAAGATTTTTCCAATCCATTTCCCTGGGGGTAGTAAGCAGTGGAATGGCCTAATTTGACGTGGAACTTGTCACAGAACTTGACCATTTTCTTGGATTTGAAGGCGTGTGCATGATCAGTGATTATTTTAGCAGGGCACCCAAACCTAGACATGATGTTTTCCTCCAAAAACTTGATGATGACTGTATCTGTAGCTTGTTTGGTAGGTAGTGCTTCGATCCATTTGGTGAAATAACCAGTGGCAGTTAGTATCCACCTGTGCTTCCCAGAAGAGTTGGGGAAAATTTCACCATTGAAGTCAAGTCCCCACTATTGGAAAGGGGCTTCCATAGATATTTGTTTCAGAGGTAAGGACAAGAGATTCCTCTTTCCTTCAAAGACCTGGCATTCATTATAGCTGGCTATTTCTTTATAAGCATCTTTGAACATAGTAGGCCAATAGAATCCTTCCCTGAGAATTTTGTTAACAATGGCCTTCCAGTAATGATGCCCTCCACAGACTCCTTTGTGAATCTCTTTCAATGTTTCTTTGGATTCATCTTCCACTATGCAATTCAAGAGGACACCCCCAGGGTATTTCCAATAAATACAACCGATTCAGCATGCAATATTTCGCAACCTTCATTGACGGATCTAGCTTTTCTTTTTCCCATCTCAGAGGGTGCTTGCAAATTCTGCAAAACATATACAACATCAAAATACCAAGGAGAAGACAAGAATTTGTCCGATACCTGAGGTAGTGGATCTTGGGAAGCTTTCCCCTGTATGGGTGACAATAGGTTCATCGTCATTGAATCCCAATTTGACTCAGCCATGAGTCTGGCCAGGCCCTGCCCCTTAATGAGCTTAGTAGGTTTGATTTCTAGGTCATATTCCAGCAGTGTAGCTATCCACTTTGTTCTTCTACCTTCTGGATTAGGTTGTGTCAATATATCTTTCACAACAACATTGGGAACACAAGCTACAACATGGGAATGCATGACATAACCCCTGAAATCCTTCATAGTTTTGACCATGGCATAGGCTTTCTTTTCCATAATGTTGTACTTGAGCTCAGCATCTCTCAGAGCCCTACTAAAGAAAGCTATGGGATGCTCATCTCCCTCCTGATTTCTCTGTAAAAGCACACCTGCTATGGAATGCTTAGAGGCAAAAGAAAACATAAAAAACTCCTTGTCAAAATATGGGTTGATCAATATAGGTGCTTCAATAATAACTCTCTTTATATCCTCAAATTCTTTCCTAGCCTCAGCAGTCCACCTGACTTGAGTATTTTTCTTAAGCATACAAGTGATTGTCCTCATGATTTCTGCAAAATTTGGGATGAATCTCATGAAATTCACTGTGCCTAGAAAGGATTGGATTTCCTTTTTACTCCTGGGGAGCTCTATTTTATGTATTGAATCTATTCTTTTTGGATCAATTTTGATCCCCTCTTTAGATATTATGTGGCCCAACAACTTACCCTCTTGCCTGGAAAAATTAGAATTTTTAGGGTTCAAAGAGACTCCAAATTTCCTGCACTTGGTGAACACTTGGTGCAAATGCTTTAGATGTTCTGCATCAAATTTATAATATACTGTGATGTCATCCATGTAGAATACCATAAATTTGTCTTTCTCTCTTGCAAAATCTATGTCCATAGCTCTTTGGAAGGTGGCCCCTGCATTCAATAGACCGAAGGGAATCTTAGCATACATGAAGATTCCCCAAGGTGTGGTAAAGGCTGTCTTGTTCTGGTATTCTGGCAGCACCTTAATCTGATTGTATCATGAAAATCCATCCATCATGGACATTCTTGCTGCCCCTACCACCTTCTGCAAAATGTGGTCCATTTTGGGAAAGGGGTAGTTGTCCTTTAGGAACACCTTGTTCAGATTTCTAAAGTCAATACATAGTCTGATTTCACCATTCTTTTTTCTTACTGGGACTATTTTAGCCACCCACTGTGAAAAACTCAAAGAGACTATGATTTTGGCTTCATACAACCTCTTTACCTCTTTTTCTATCAATGGGAGCAGCATAGGATTCATCCTTCTCAGCTTCTGCCTGAATGCCTTTTCCCCTGTCTTGACTGGTATGGTATGCTGAATGACAGATGTGTCATATTATTTTAGATCTTGATAGCACCGTGCGAATACATCAGAAAAATTTCTCATTAAATCCATATAATCCTTTTTGATACCTGGGGCCAAAGACTCTAACAATTTGACAATTTTGGGTTCTTCGTTGCTCCCAATGTTATAGTCCTCTACTTCCTTTGGGTTTGGAGCCACCTTGTGATCCTTGGCCATGTCATTTTCATCAGATAGTCTTTCGAGTGGGACCAACCCTTTGGGTATGTAATTTATCTTTAGCTGCAAAATATATTTGCTTCCCAAAGTGGTTTTGAGCTCTGGTGGGTCAGGTTCCCATTCTTCCCCTTCACAGTCTTCCTGATCGATCTGGACATTGGAAAAATCCCCAGTCATTTCCAGGAACTTCCTGATCTGCTGGTCATATTTAAATATCTACCAATGCTTAGCGTTGTCTGGGATAGATGGCCTCTGCCTTACATTAATTATGTGAGTTCTAACAGGGTAATCAGGGAGCTGAAACTTGCTAGCAGAACTGGCTAAAGTGTCTGCCACCGTCTTCTGCTCTCTGGGGATGAAAAATATATCGTGCTCTGTGAAGAAATTGTCAAAAATGTACCATACAACATTCCTGTAAGCCTTTAGTGTGGGATGCTTAGCCTCATAGTTTCCTTTCACCTGCTGAATTATTAGCTTTGCATCTCCATAAACCTTGATCTTCTTAGCATTCAGACTTTTGAGTACATTCAAGCCTAATAATAGAGCTTCATATTCAGCCACATTATTTGAGCAGTGAAACATTAATTTGAAAGTACGAAACCTGGCGCATGCATTTCTTTCATCGAGAGGGATGATCCAAACCCCTACTCAGACCCCTTCTTTTTTCACAGCCCCATCGAGCCTTATGATCCAGTGATATTCTTTATGGAGGGTGGCTATGGCCTCTATTTCCAATTCTGATTTATCATTACTGCCCTCTTACACCGGCGGCCCATCGTTCTCTACATTAGTTAATTTGTCAAGGCACTGTACTCCATTTTCATCATTGGCTTCACCATCTAGTTTAGCTAACTTGGCAGCTTTCGCATCTTCTCCTTCTGAACCTGGATCATAGCAGAGAATTGAGGAACCTACATCTGCGTCTATGGAAAATATGGGGTGGTTATCAGGTCTGTCTTTGTCGCTCACCACGTATGACAGCCTATGTTCCCTGTACAGTCTTATACTTTCTCCAAAGAAATGGATGGTGGCATAAGACATGTCCATTTGCATGGTTCCCTTCAACTTCGCAGTCCATGACCTGGACAACAAAATCCCCAACTTAGGTGGAATATCAGCCACTACCACATCCACAATCATATTCTTCTGAGGTGTCTGAGTGAGTGAGACCACCATGTATTTAATCATCCCTACACATGGGACTCTTTTAGAATCAAAGGAGAACAAGTCTTTATAGGGTCTGTGGTGAGCTCTAAGTATGGATGCCTAAAGAGGGCAGCTGGACTAGGAGCTTACTTTAATTATCAAACCAAGGGACGTACAAACTTTAGAGGCACTGGCACTATATGTGCTCTTCTAGGATAGTCTTTGTCAAAGTTAGGTGTTTGTTATCAATGTTCTTAAAGAGTTGCCTAAGAAATATTAAATGAACTGGAAACAGGATTGTTAATATATGGAAGAGAAATTCCTATGCTAAGAAATCAAATACTAAAAGCAGGAAATCTATGGATAAGAATTTGAATGCAGGAAACCGTCAATCTAATTTTAAGAATTAATTTGCTGAAAACAATAAAAATTATACTATGAAATTGAATGCTGGAATTATAACAGATCTATTCTAAAGAAATGAAAGCTTGATCTTTAATCTTGCTGTAAATTTAATGCATAAAACTCAAAGTCTGATCTAACATAATCTAAGGCTAAAGCTAAATTCGGAATGCCATTATCTAATGCTGCAATCTTTAATCAAATCATGTAACCAATAAATACTGAAAGAAATCAATCTCTATAAGCAGTTATAATAATGAAACGAATACATAGGCTAAAGATCTAGATCGCTGCTTCAGAAATAAATGCAAGTACATAGAGAAATGGGTGTTTAATTATGCCTTGACTGAATGCTACTACAGGACTACAGACAGAGCATTATCATACTACAGAATGCGTTGTAATGAACTACAAAATCAGAAGTGATCAACCACTACAGAAATTAAACCGTGTTATTTAGACGCTATTTAGAATATGATCATCTGCAATATAAATTCAATCGATGCGCAACACATAATGAGAAATACTTGTACTGCAAGATCTCCTAACTTACGTGTTGGAGGGGCCCTCTCCAACCCGTACTCAGGAGTGAAAGAACTTATAAACGCTGAATCATAGATAACATCAAGTCTTTATTTAAAATAGAAACTTCATCATTTAAAAACCAGGTCTGTAACACAACTGTCTTGATAGTTTGAAACTGAAACAATAATTCTTCAAAATAGCAGCCGGGGCCTCTCTCTACCCGAGAGGTCCATATTTATAAAATCCTAATGCTTAACCTAACAAAAATGTCTAACTACCGATTCTCTTTGAACAGGAGTTCGTTCTCTACAGATCAGGAAAAAGGAGCTGAGTTTGGTGATGTTCTTCCAGTCCTTCACTTGATTCATGCGTTATCCTTGAGTACACCTACACTTGCTCATTCAACCTCATTTTTCATGCAATTAGCTCATAGCAATGCTTTTCAAAACATAACAGAAATAATCTTTTAAACACTTCATTAAATATTTAAGGCAAATCATTTTCCCACTAACGAGTGTATCTTTACAACCTTTCTTGTATTTTACTAGTGGGAAAAGGAACTATCAGATACCTGAAACGGGGACTCATCAGTCTGGTTATTTCTAACCCAAGATTCTCCACCACTGAACTGGGCATGAGTTTATGAAAGGCTCCTAAATCAAACATGGCATTATGCAGGATATGGTCATGTATGTTGAGACTGATATAGAAAGGAGGGACATCAATTTCTGAGGCATTTTCTACATGGGGGCCAAATAGAAGGGTGGGCTTGTCATCTTGTAGATTTAGAGTATTAGGCTGATTTTCGTCTCCACCATTTACTACCTTCAGGATCTGGTCCTTGTACTCTAAGTTTTTGACCAATTCATTCAAGCAGATGGAAATCTTAATCTTAGATATTTCATTATCCAAACTGAAAGCAGTATGGACCTTATCTACTATTTTTGTGTCCCCTTCATCTCTCCCTTTTGAACTCTTCTTAGGAGGTCGTGACCCCTTCCCAATAGTCTCCTTAGGGATTGCAGCCTTTGGGTCTTTTCTCTCATGGATTTCCTTTCTTGGTGGCTGAGAAGAGGATGGATCAGCAACAGCCTTTCCTCGGTCTACTGTTACTTTTCTACTTCTCAAATTATGCTGCCTCTCGAAATCAAATATGGTATTGTGGAGCCCTCTTTGGTACTGGTCAGATTTTGATTCACCTGGGGCATCATCTGATTGTAGGGAAGACCGGTCATGATAATATTTAGTCAAATAGAACTGGGGTTGGATATGATTAAAGAGATGGATTTGGTCTTCAGCTCGTCTATCTTCTTCTTCTTCATCCATGAAATTCTCAGCAAAAGGTGGTCTCATTGGCTGATTGTCAGGGTTTCTTGGCTCTCTAGGTCTTCCTTGTGGGTAAGGGGGTCTTCTGAGATTGTTATTTCGAGCTTGGGGCTATGTGTTTTCTATGGAAGGAGGCCTGCTATCAAGGGAGATCCTATATACCATTCTCTCCATAGTTCTCATCATCTGCTCAAATTTTGCATCCATGGATTGGGATGTGGAAGGTTGCACTGCTTCATTGCATTTATTTTTCTCAGCTTCAGTTAAGTTTTTGATTTTTCCAGAGGCCATCAATTTGGCCTATACTTCTAGTGCATCTTTCAACATATCAAGCAGAGTGGGACATCTCCTTTCTCTCAACATGAGAGCAAAGTCATTGTCAAAGCAGAGTGGCAAAATGAATCTTGGCTGCCCCAATAGGGGGTTTTATGTCCACAGGGATGGAATTGTACATCCTCATGAATATGGCTGAGAATTCTTGGACAGTCTCCACATTTTTTTTCTTTGTATGTCCATATTGTGTGAGAATATGGAGAGGGTTTTGCTTATCCTGCCATCTAGCTAGGAAAGCTTCTTAAAATATTTCATAGGTGGCTATTCCCCTATTGGGAAGGGATTTAAACCATTTCTTCACTTCTCCTGCTAAAGTTTGGGAAAACAACCCTAGCTTAAAATCATCTTCACCCACCTCTTCTAGGTCTATGAAGTCATTGAACGGGTCTACATGCTGCTGTGTAGATACTCTTCTCTCCCCATCAAATCTTATGAGTCGTTGGGCATAGCCCACAGGTAAGTCATCAGGATTCGGTGGGAGGGCCAAAGGAGAAAATATGGCAGCCATGGCTCTTATGTTTTGCTTGGGAGCAGAGGGGGATTTAGGAGCAGCAAGAGAGATACTCAGGACTTGGGTACTTTGGCTAGCAGTTTTAGCAAAGGGAGGCAGGCCACTAGTCTCTTCCCAAGCTTGTAAATTTTCCCACCAAGCACCCAGGAAATGGGTCTGGAACTTTCTTTGGTCAAACAGGGTTTCCCTTAGATTAGTCTCAGATCTAGGTCTGAATGGGGAAGACTTAGTCCTTAAACTTGGAGGGACGCTTTCTACAACACATACCTCTTTCTTAGGTAAAGAAAAGGACCTAGATAATATAGAAATACCTGCTGGACCTCTCTTTGCTTTCTTGATGACCTTTTCTGGGTCTGAAGTAACTTTTGGTAGCTCAGGATCCAGATGAATTCTGGTAGGTATTCTTCTGGGAGCCAGACTTTCTCCTAGGGGTTCTTTGATTCGAAAGAAAGCCTTGCCACGAGAATAATGCAGGATCCTCTTAGCTTTTGACTACTGTTCACCCTCAACAATCAGTTCTGATATGATACACATCTTTTTGAAGGAAGCTCGATCTCGAGTGGAATCTCTAGAACATAAGTTGGAGTCGCCAAGGAAAATGATACAACCTTGGAATCAAAGACTCCCTGTTCTCCCTCAGAGGTCTGATTTTACATCGTGAAAACCAGAGATTCTCCTCAGTGGAGTCACCAAAATGTTATCACCCAATATTTTCCTAGGTTGTGGCAGGAAAGACCATGGGGTAACTATTGCAAACCAATCTTTAGTGGATGGAAACTAGCCTTTCCAACCACAGGGAGGGATCTCCCTTTGGGGCTTCCAGCAATGGGATGTAGCTTAAAAGTGGGCTGGGATATTAGTCAAAGTGGTGGCTAGACCTTCAAACAATGAATTAAAAGGGTTTTTGGGTTCGTTGGAGTTAAGAATAGGAGGACAGTTGGGCATGGAGTCAACTTCGGTGGGTTATTGTCATCAATGGCAGGTTTGGGCCATGATTGCAGGAGTAGGAGACAATGTAGACATGGTTCTTTCACATCAAAGTAGTTAGAAAATGAAGGTAGAGGGAGAAGACATGGTCAGATACAAGGCTAGAGGATTTAAGAATGAATTCTAGCCTGCAACTTCAAGAGGAAAAGGGTGGAGTACCTAGTCATATCCATCTGGAGCATGTGGGCATGAATTCCAGACCATGTAATCTTGATCTTTAGGTACTGCAGAAGTAAACAATTAATGGAAGTACAAAGCAAGAACACATACATAGGAAATAACATACATCAGAACACACAACACAGGAATCTCAAGCTCCAAAATCGGGTCTGCTCATTGAATTAAGAGGCCGAGTTTAATACAACGCAGAGTAGTAATCTCTCTGAAACAAAAACGTCCAACCCTTTGGTCTACTTCGGACCTTGCCTTTATAGGATTACAAAAAACAAAATATCTTAATTGATTCAAAACAACTTGCATTGGTAATGATGAAGTTGTTCGAGCTGAGCTGCCCAAGTCAACAACCTCTGATTCTGTTATGCGTGGAGGAGAAGAACTACCTGTGTTGGCAGTACACCATTGGGCCATGGAAGCCACTTGTTCATCTTACGGATCAGGCCATTTAGATTGATTAAGACAGGTAATAGAAACAAGCCCCTTCACCACTCTAAGACGTGCCATTTCCCTATAAAAATATCCATTTCCCGCGACTGTAACTGGATCTGCAAAACTTTCTCGATCTGCAATTTCCTTCCTGCAACTGCGCTTCTACAATTTCCCTTCCGCAACGGCCATTCCGCAACAGACCTTTCCGCAAGGAGCCTTTCTACATCGATCCTTTCCACAACCCGCAATTAGCCATGTGGCATGCAGGGATTGGCCTTCTGTCCTTGTGATTTTCTGGAGAACTATCTTTCTGCAATCCACAATCCGCAATGCAGAATGCGGGATGCAGAAACTTACTTTTTGTGTTTCTGAAAATGATTTTTCCAGAATATGCAATCCGCAATGCAGGATGCAGGATGCAGAAAACTATATTTTTCTCCCCCTGGGAGATTGCTCTTTTGCAATCTGCAATGCGGATTGTGGAATGCAGAAACTTGTCTTTTGCGCTCTTTGGGAAATGGTTTCCTGCAATCCTCAATACGCAATGCAGATGCGGAACTTGGAAACAGGCTTTCGGAACGCACTTTTGACCGTTGATCTAATTTGCTCCTTGATCTTGGCTGTCCAATCTTCTTTGGTTGCGGAAGAAGCTCATAATGCTAGTTTTTTCTGTGGAAGGGCCCTCTTGCCTTGTATTTTCCCAATTTCTCTTTGTGGCTTGGTCATTCGGCTTGGATTTGTTTGACACTTAGCCAATTTTGGGTTCCCCGATTCTTTATTTGATGCAACCGGCCAATGGGTGACCTTGGGGCATTGGGTGGGAGTTTTCCTTTTACCTTCCTTAGTGGAAACCATAATGAGTGTTAACACCCCTTTTTGGACAACTGCTCCTTGTATGTATCTTTTGGATAAGCATCTCCATTACCATCCCATTGGGAAGGCAATCCCAAGTTCATCGTTGCTTTAAATAATACCTTGAAATGACTGATCTCTTCTGTACGATCCTTAATATTATCTTTCATTCTGAACAAATATGTTTGCTTCATAACTATCAACCCAGATGTCTTTATGATTTGGGTCCTGTTATCAATCCCGAGTTTAGCTAGATGCTTCTTTGTCCTACTATTTAGGTAATCAATCACTTGGTTGGCCTGCTTGGGAATTTAACCCAAATGCTCTTCATCAGATTTGGCTTCATATTGGGATGTGGTTGCCATATCTAATTCATCATGGATTACTTAAATGTAATCCCTTCTCTTCATGAACCAACTAGTGATTTTGTCCCATATAGTATGAGTGGTTCTCCTCAAGAGTTGTTCTCCTTGAACACCCAGCTGTAATTTTGTCACATGGATCTTGAGTTCACCAATATCCTTCTCATGGTCTACCATGTCAGCCTCCTTTTTGCTGATTTCTCTTTCTAATTCTAGGATTCTTTCATCCTTCAGTTCCATCTGCTTTTCCAATCCTTGTATCCTGTTGTATTTATCAGTTTATTCTAGGATTGGATGTGGGATTGATTCTTGGACTGCTTGGTATTCTTCCATAGCAGCAATGTCTCTCCTCGTATTATATCTTGATATTCTTCTTGAGCTTCAGTCCTTGCCATTTTTTGCTGTTGGCCTTGCTCAGGGACATCAACATTAATTTTGTAGGCCTCTTTAACTCCTCGTTTTTGTCCTATTATTTGCTCCGCACTGTCATGCTCTTCTATGCTTTTCAACACCAGGGTATTTTTTAAGGATTGTAATAGTATACTTAAGTATAGTATTCTAGGCGATTATTTTGGATTGGAAAAACCATATATATAGATAGGTAGGTGAATATTAAATATGAAACATACAATTTACCCCTAAAACCTGTAAATTTTGGCGAATATTATGATAAAAAAACATATTTTATGTAAATATAGGCGATATTAGAGACTAAAAATGACCAAATAATGAATTTATTTTTTGAAAAAAGGCCCAAAAATAGCCAATTGGCGAATTTCGCCCCTAAAAATTTCCCTGTTCAACACTTCCTCGACCTCCCCCCAAGTGTCCTAATTTTCTATTTTCTCCCAAACAGGCTTGGGTTCACACACATAAGATAAGTTTTTGTTCTCCATCCTTTTCTTTGAGATTATTTGGTGGGGATCATAGGATGCTTTCTCAGCATTCTAGAGATTCAACTAATTCAAGTATCCTTCCACATATTGTAAGTCATTTAATCCTCTCACTATAAGTGGTCCTATTTCCTTTGGTAGTAGGAAATTCCTATTCTTCCTGAAGTGTCTGAAATGCAACTTATTTGACACAAATCTTTGTCTTACATACTCCATAGCAAAGGTCCTTGGAGTCAAGAAAAAATGTAACTTATATGGCTCTTCTTCAAAACCATATACCCTTATTACTGTGTGATTCTCAAACATGAACCACTCTCCTATTTTAACCTCATATGTGAATTGTAGATTTCTCTTATTTTCTGGCAGCATCACGGGGGGATATATGCCAAAAATCAAACTATAGGCCACACTCATGACCTTATTTGTAAAATCAGAAAAATTTGAATTATCTTTCTTTCTCAAAACTAGTTCAGTCCACTCATAGATTGGGGCTTGAGTGCCATCTTCATCAGCTATTTTCAATCCTATATGTTCGAAACTCTCATATTTCTGATAAAAGAACATAAAAAACAAATAGGATGAGTATATTAGCCACTCAATAGCTGGTAATTCTTCCATTTGTACATGTATGTCCTCTGCCTAATAGCTGCAAAGGTCATACTGAGGAGGGCCTTTCCCTGGTTCTGTGATCAAACTCAACAATGTCCCCATAAGAACATCATCTATAGTTTTGTCATCTTCCAAACCTGTGATAGCACAAATGAGTGAAATGGCTCTCCTACTATTCTCATAAAATATTGTTGTATTGTATGGAGCTAGGACAATAGGTATGGCCATGTCTGGTTCTAAATTCTTGGACAAGAAATGATGATGCTCATAAGGTACAAGGCTCTGGAAATATTTTGAGAGGGCCTTTTCATTGAATGGTTTGGGTGCTAAGGACTCTGGGATGCATAACATCTGTTTTAAGGTATCTAGGATAATGTAGCATAAGGTTTTCAGTGAATCTGAGGACAAAATGACTCTCCTTCTCGGTGAATAGTGCTTAGAGAACCAGACGACGAACTCAGGGAAGAACATAGTCCTAGGGAAGACTGTTTGGGCGAAATTGGAACTCCATAGGTTGCAGTTATCTTGGTCGGCCATAGCTAGGGATTTAACTTCCCTAATAGTGGACATTAGGTATGAGTTGGTCAAGATTGTGTCATAGATATCAACATGGTGATCATAGATATGTTCATCCCTTGAAAATATAGGTTTGGGTAGCTTATATTTAGACTTTGGGGCCATTTTAGTTGAAATTGATTCACAAGTATGTTCACTGGTTATTAGGGTAATTTAGGGAAAAAATTACGGTTTTTAAATTCTATGTTATACGATAATACAAATAGAAATGACAAAGATGGGTGACAAGTAAAATACCCTGATAGACATATGGAGGTTGAATCTGAAAGCTTAGATGTTGAGGTGTATTGGTTGACTGCTTGTGGTTGTAAAGGCCCATAGTTTTGTAAAGGTGCAACCGTCAAGGCCACCTATATATATGTATAATTGTAAAGGTTAGACGTTAGCCATTAGATGTTTTAGCCATTAGAGAGCTAGAGTGGTTAGAAGACCATTGTAAGTTGGTTGTTGATTGTTTTCTATTGTGTTGTTAGAAGACAAGAGTAGAACTGGATAGCCGTGAAGCTAGTCCCTGAGTTGCAGACAGTCTGATTCGACGTCTGAACTATTGTAACCTCTGTAGAGGAAGAGACTAGATCGAGAGAAGGGCTCCCAGCTGTGTGCGTGGAGTTTCTTGGAAAGATCTAAGGCTGCAGCTGTGTGCGCAGCGTTATTGTGTAATTTCCATTTGAGTTGATATAAGATATACTTCCCATGGACGTGGTTTCCTGTGGAGGTGAAGTCCATAAGTCTGCTTGTTATGATAATATCCCGTGTGAATGCATATCTGTGTGTTGTTATTTGTGCTTTCATGAACATTGCGTTATCTATATGAATATGTTAAGTACGTTCTCAAAGCTTCCTTAGACGTTATAATTGTTAAGTATTGAAGGAATCTGTAGAACGCCATCACTGCGGCGCTTGAGAAGTGTGTTGCTGCGCCGTGGCGCAGGGTTGGAAATATTATAGTATCGGACGCCGGGGTAATCGCGTCGCGCGTTGGAGTGGAAATACCGCGCAGATGGGTTGGTATGAGTTTCAGCGCTGTCGCGCTGAGAGATCTATGGAAGAGTAAGGCATTCCGTTCCGAGGACTCCCGGAAGAGGGGAGAAGATTGTAGTTTCCGCGTCGCCAAGGTTGAGGAAGCATGATTCCTTAGCCCCCCATAGCCACTTCGGGTGAGACTTCAGGCTACTGCGCAACTCGTTTCCAAGAGGGCCAGTGCGCCAAGGGGTGTTTGTTGCTGCGCTCCATTAAAACCTGGGTTTGTCCAAAAAGCAGCCAACACTACTTTAACCTAAGAGAGTTTCTACCTATCCGTAGGGAGAAATATCTACAACAAAAACTAGAGACTCCGCTGGGGACATCTGTTATACCTCTATATTTCACAGTGTCGCATCTTCACAATAAAAACATTTGACGACACTTCCCCTGCTGCTTAAAACACCCAAAAGGGAAAAGTAATAAATGAACCATAAAGAAAAATCCTTCATGTCACCTGACAAACCCAACTGAAACCTATTTATCAACACTACCGCTCCTTGCTCAGGCTTAGGGGCACGGTAGTCCGTACTACTACGTTATGCTTCTTTCCTTAAGCGTGGTACTACCGCCCTATGCTCAAGTGTAGGGGTGTGGTAGTCTCTTTTTAGCCTTTTTTCCATGACTTGTGGGATCTTGATCTTCGAGAGATTTTTAAGGATTGACACCTCTGTTTCGATCCTAACACACCTTCTCAGATTAGTGGGTCTAATCCACTAAACACTCCCAAGATCCATTCTTCTCTCTTGTTGGTTAATCCTCCTACACACTATAAGAGAGAGGCCTTCCATGAGAAAAGGGGAGGACTCTTTGAGATATCAAACCTATGGTCTTAGATCTTTGTGGAGATAGCTAGAGGAGAAAGCACTTGGAGCTGGGGGTTGGCTTGGACATCAAGCAACTGTTGTAAGTAACTTCAAGTTTGCAAATAAAATATAACTTGTCTTGTTTCCCAAATTGTGTGTGTTGATGTTGTTTCAATTACATGATTTGTTTCTATTGTAGATTTAGATTCTAACATATATTTCGAGTTGCTAGAAAGATTGTATGTGCTTGTACTTTGATTCATCCCAACAGGTTCATTCGTGAGGACTTGAGGATTGGAGCAATAACTAGGATGAGCGACTAGATCAAAGGTCAGATTAAATCTCTTCTATTTCTTTCAGCAATATAATCTTGAAGCATTTGTTTGAATCTAGGAATTCAAGGTAGAATTTGTTATCTTTTTGTCTTAGTTTAAAGTCAGTTGAGTCTACTTTAACCTAAGAGAGTTTCTACCTATCCATAGGGAGAAACATCTACAACAAAAACTGGCAACTCCACTGGTTTGAACCCTATTTGATTGATTCATTTCACTTTCATCCATTCTTGATTGTGATTTTTCTTTCTTCTCGAACCAGTACTGGATTTTGGTCTCTTTGACCTCTATTCACCCCTCCTCTCTACATCTTTTCTCCTTCTGTGATCAGTGAGTCCCCTGGGCTTGCAACACCCCTGGAAAATTCAAAATTTTTCTCAAAAGTTGTGCTTTTCCCACCCTTTGCAGCAGTACCGTTCCCTCATTACTCCCTCCAGTGCGGTAGTACCATGCTCTGTGCATTTATTATAGCGAGGTAGTGTACCAATACCGCGTATTAGCCTGTCGATACCACGCGGTAGTGTCTGCATTTTTTGGTTTTTTCTTTCCTATTTGGTTTTCATAAGTCATCCTTGACCTTCTCTCCCTCACATTGGTTTTTCCTGTTGCTCACTAGCATCCTGTCCTGTGCACAGTTATTTGTAGTTTGTTTATCTCTTGGTGTGAGCTTGATTATTTTTTGAGTTAGTGGCATTATTTGCATACTTGGTCACCCCTTCACTTTGATTGCATTGGCTTGATCCTTTCATCATAACCAAGTTATTATTACTATCCTCTTTCACTGGATTATGTAATTTTTAAATCACATTATTCTTATAAATATTATCTTTTTCATTATCGTTATTACAATCGATATTGGAAATTGTCATTTGAGAACATTTGTGTTGCTTTGGTTGAAACGATCTAGTTATATTGTTGTGCACTAGGAAGTGAACCTTTCAATTTTGCCACATAAATTCTCGTTTTGAAGCATTATAGTTGTAGATCAGTGAAATTTGAAAGAAGTGTTTATTTCAATTTGGTTTACTCAGAAAAAGAAAACAAAAGTTTGTTTTTGATGTGGTTTTTCATTGTTTTTGAAAATTTCATGCATGGTGATCGAAGAACTCTCTCTTTTCTGTAGCTAGATTTCATCGAATAAAAGGATCATTTCGATTCATTCTCATTTGCATGGTTTGGGTCATCACAACATCACCAAGTTTCACGTCCATTTAGCCGATTGAGTAATACAACCACTAAAATTTACACCCCCTAACTAAACACACCATAACCTCACTTGAGGAGAAAAAGAATTTGTTAGTTAGGTAGGACACCGGGGATAGGAATCCAAATAATTCCTCCTTGTCATTATCATTTGAGACATAGTTGTTGTCCTCTAGGGTACCAAAATCCTCTAGTATTTGTTGACATGGTCATACACTAGTTTGTGGAGGGGCCTCCTGTTGTTTCAGGGGTTAAACCGCCGCGAGATCGAGAACTGGACGGACTCTGTGGAATGCCACACTCCACTTAGCCCTAAGGCAACATCGATCATTGTCTTCCTTGTATTCTCCGGCCACCATACTGGTGATACAAGGGTGATAAGGCTGAAGTGCCGAAAACCTTTTCCAACATGTCATGAACGAGGTAGCTTAGTGACTTTTCTACTAGGGCTGTTTTACCCAGGATCCCTTTCAGTAGAGAAATATCCTTCTTTTATTGGTCTCTCACGTTGTATTGTTCGACTTGGATTTCATCACCTTGCGAAGGATACAACTTGTTGTGGTCTCCAACTCTTAGTTAGGAGGTTTTGCTTGTTATCTCATCTTCATAGAGGGTCATTTTTTCTTTTAGTGATTGCTTGTTGGCATTCTAGCCATTGTTATTCTTAGCTCGCTTACTGCGACACCAGTCTTAGTATAGTTTTAGAGCTTTCTTTTTGGCTTGAGAACCTTACTCTTTCTAGCTCCCCTTTTGCACACCCGGCTTCATTAGGGTTTTTGAGTTCTTTCTTACGAGATTGCCCCCGGATTTTGTATTCCTACCAGTATGTCTGAACCACGAAGATCACGAAGAATACAAGGACGAAGCCCACCACCACCACCATGGACCTCTGGTCCACCTACATCATGTATTCCTGCCCCTCTTGGCCACGGTGCCGGCCGAGGGAATGTTCCACCGCCGATCCACACTACATCTTCAGTTCCGCCTGTAACTGTTACTCACAACATGGTCTCAGAACCCTTTGCAGTTTTTGCAACCAGTCACACACCTGAGATTCTGAATGTCACTTCACCCACTGTTATTCCAGATCTACCTGTCACAGTGGATAACACTACAGTGACTGAAAATAGAACTGCCCAAGATACTAGACCGGAGGCCATCATCCTCCTCGATGTCAGCACTACCCTTCCACCCGATACATTCTATGATGTTTTGGAAGGATATGTTGGCACCACCGAAGGATTCGAACAAGATATATCCAAATTGATTACAGTCCTGGGCGGATATGTCAAAGTTATCGAAGAAACACAACTTTTTGATACACCTTTTGAACCTGACTATGACTTTCTTGCTTCCCAGGCAGAACCTTCGCCTGCTATCACTGTGCCATCAAGTGTTCATCCACAGGAAACCGGTTATTCCAGCAACATACCTCGTACAGTATCCCTCCCAATCTCCCTTCGGGACACGAGATCATGGCCTCGATCCAATCTAGTATGGTTAGTCTAGCTAACTCCCCTTTAGCATCGGCATAGTTTAAACTTGATACAAAGCAAATGCTCTTGACAGATTCTAGATATCCCCCTGCTACCCATCCTCCCGACTATCAGGCTCCCAACATCCCGTTTAGCACAATGTTCCATCACTCCTATGCAGATGGTTTCGGACCTTCAGATGCTACTATACCTCATTTCCCTCCGGACCCTGAAAACCCTTTCCAGGATACAAACCTGGACCCAGTCCTTGATGGTCCTCCAATTGGTCAAGAAGCTATGGACGAAACTCCAGACACCCCTCGATTAAATTCCCCACATTTACTACCATAAAGTATGTTTAGCGCACATTCTATGAGGGATAACCTAGTATTTTCTCTGTCCTCGCTTGTCACATATGGAAGACCCCCTCCACAAATCGGCACCTTTGGCACCGTTGGCCAATCGACATTATCTCACCTTTCTAGTGTCCAAAGAACATCAAGTCATACCGCTGGATCATCCATACTGATCGGAGGTTCACCTTCGACCACTATCTACACCATTTCAGGAGGTGGACAACCGATTATCAGAACCACTAATCCCAACAACCAACCCCCTCCTGCCGGGCCATCAACCCAGCTTACAGGAGGACCACCCTTTGTTGGGAACCCCACTCCCAACAACCAACCCCCTCCTGGCAGGCCATCAACCCAGCCTACAGGAGGACAACCCTTTGTTGGGAACCCCACTCCTAGTCACTAACCTCCTCCCATAGGACCATCCAATCCACCTGCTGGAGGGAAACCCACTGGTACCATTCAACAACCCTCCCAACCAGTAGCGTCTACTCAGTTTGGTATGTACAACACACCTGGTAGCGAACAACCTTTTATCGGTATTCCAACTGGACCTCACCTTCAACATCCCTCATCAGGCGTACTTCCTTCTTGAGGATCTCAAATCCCACAGAGTGGGGGGTACTCATTATTTGGAAATTGGAACCCAGCTGGGGGGCAATCTCAAATTCCCCCCAAATTGAATTCCGGCTTCCCCTACCCTTCGGCTGCAACAACTCCATGGAACCCATCTCTTCAACCTCCACCTTTCATCAGGGTGGAACCCATAGTCCATGGACACCAGTCTTGCAGCCACCCCCTAACCCTGGTACGGGAAATCCTCCACCTACTCAAAGTAGTGGTAACATTCCTGGGACCCAGCAACCCCAGGGAACTATTCCCCAACAAGGAGCAGCAAACATTCCCAGGACACAACAACCCCAGGGTACCATACCCACCATCCCCACTCAGCAGAACATCCAACAACCGGTTACCACTGTGATTCCCAGTCAGGTAATGACTTCCAACACACAACCGGTTAACCAGATGGCCTACTACCCCTAGAACTTCCAGTAGTACCCTGCGGGAAACATGTATGGGTACAACATGCATCAATATGCTGTGCAGGGCCTCTCAGGCATCCTTGCACCGTACAGTTACTACTCATACTCGTATCCCAACCATCAACTTCCTTTCTAGGCCACGCTAGATTTACCTGATTTGTCGAGGCTCATTAACGATCCTATCTGGAATGAACCTCACTGGCCACCTATCCCAGCGAAACTTCCATCGGACATTCCTAAGTTCGATGCCAAGCCCGGGGAAGACCCCAAGAACCATATGATGACCTTCCATATTTGGTGTTCATCCAACTCATTGATGGAAGACTCCATTAAGGTACGGCTCTTCCAGAGCACGCTTACCGGCACGATAGAAAAATGGTACATCGAGCTACCACAACACTCCTTTCATGATTTTAACACCTTGGCTATGCATTTTCTGACTCATTTCCAGCTCCCCATCCGGTATGAGACTGGAACAGAACTATTAACCTCGTTGCGTCAAACCACTTCTACACATATCTCGAACCACATCCATGAGTGGCGTCGATGCCATAGGCTAATCAAGGCACCCATTCCGGATCAGCTACTCGCTGATTGGTTCACAAAGTCATTCTTTCCTCCCATAGCCAGGGACATTGCTATGCATGGGCTGGTCACGGAGGAACAAGCCATCTCCCCTGCCCAGTACATGGATTTGGTATATACCCAATCTAGCACTTTAAATGAAATTCTTCCCCACGCCACCCGCATCATTACTAATCCAACCAAGCCTGCCACTGAACCCCCTATCGATGTTATTGTTAGTTCAGTCAAAGCCCATCCTACCATTAAATCGACGGGGCAAAAAGCTCCTGCTTCCCTCGCTCCACCCCAGGCTACTCCAAAAGCTTCTACTTCTCCGGCTGTCTCCTCCGAAGTGAACACAGTTTAATCTACGTCACAACCATCCGGAGGAAAGAAGAAGAACAATCGTGGAAAATCCAAGAAGACTTCTAACCAACAGGAGAACCCCAAAACTCAACCCACTCACAACGACCCTAAACCATGCCGGAAAGCTAAGTTCCCCTGCCTCATTTGTCAAGATGATCACTATACGCGTGACTGTCACTATAAGGATGAAGTCAACAAATTCGTTAAAGGATCCTCTCGTCCAGTAGTGTTAACCGACCCTTTCCCTCAACAGCAACAACAAATGGTTTCCCAAGAATCCCCACAAGGGGGCAACCCGAACAACCCACCTTGCGGAGAGACATCTGCAAACCGCGAAATCTTGATGATGAGTAATGAAGAGATTCACATAACCACTCATTCAAATACGTACGAAAAGCCCCCAAGTTCAAACAAACAGCCAGAGACAACCAAAGGAAATTCTCCTGTTGAAGATCCTTCTCTCACACCCCCCCTAACGGCCATCTCCACATCGAGAGACCGCTTACAGACACAGTGCTATGCCCACCCAAGGGCAACATATGAAAGGCGACATTTAATCCCAATGGGCGAGCTGCCCAAAATTACAACATTGTTGAAGACTTAGCTCAAGCACCTTGTGCGATGTCAACTCTCGAGGTTCTCCAACACTGCCCTACGCAGTGCAGAACCTTACTTTCAGCACTGGGGGCAGTGGAACCCTATACTTCAAACACCATCATGTTTAACTTGGAGTATGTCAAACCTCGGCTTTCCCATCAATTAGCCTTCCAGGTTCATACAAAAATCCATGGAAATAGCATCCATCGCACTGTCTTAGATGAGGGTGCTTCCACGTCGATTATGTCTTTCAATTGTTGGAGAGCCTTAGGCTCACCCGAAGTAATGACATCTCCCACTACTCTCAAAGTGTTTGACGGACACGATTTTCAACCCTACGGACTCATTCCTGCAATCGGTGTTGAACTGGGGGGAAAAACAGTATCTGTACATATCGAAGTCATGAATGCACCATTAGATTACAATCTTCTACTTGGTCAGAACTAGTTTTACGCCATGACCGCCATAGCATCTACTATCTTTCGAATCGTACAATTTCCTCATAAAGGGAAGATTGTCACCATAGATCAGCTAGATTACTGTATCCTAGACTCTCATCCGAACTCCGCCAACATCGTCCCATTATTGGATCAACCTCGGTACCATTTACAAGACGTTGGCATTGGTCTTATGAAGGATTCCTCCCTTATTGGAGTTTTCCCAGAGCCGGGGTCCCTTGTTCAGCAAGTCAACATGATATCATCAAACATCACCCCCTTCAATGATTCTTGTGTGATACTGAGTCCCACTGAGATTGAAAACTATGACAAATCCATGCCATTAAATGGGAACCTCGTAGCATATGAAGCGATCCAGTCAGCCATCGATTGGGTCGATCCTACAACCCATCACACGGTGGCACAACTCTCGTCTGAGACTCATTCATCCCCACCACTTATCAATCCTCTCACATTGATTTTTCCCACTGACGAATCAATTATGGAGGTTATGTGTGGTGATGAACCACCATGGGGAAATTTCCATCATCGATCTTCTTTCCCCACCATCTAGACGATTGAGCTTGATACAAAATCCAGCACTTCACTTGGAATGGTTCAAATCAAGTTTCCCACTTCGCTCGATGAAGTATTTTTCGAAGGGAACTTGGCCAACCTTATGGCAACTAGTCCCATTGACATTTCAATGAAGCCTGGTGTCGTGGAAAACATTCATATTGGCAAGACATGCACTCCCATCGAAATGGAGTTCTACACTGCCTACTTTAAAACTTTCTACGGCGTTTTTGCTTGGAGTTATGAAGAAATTCTAGGAATAGACCCATCTATCGTGGTCCACGAGATTCCAACCTTCCCTGGTGCCCAACCTGTTTAGCAGAAACTTCGACCCATCCACCCCCGTAAGGCAGCCACTATCAAAGCAGAAGTCAAAATTTTTTTGCGTGCTGGTTTTATCTATCCTGTCCCGCTGATAGAATGGGTATCCAATATCGTTCCTGTGGCCAAGAAACAGGGTACGATTAGAGTCTGTGTCGATTACCGTGACTTGAACAAAGCTTGTCCAAAGGACAACTACCCAACTCCGTTCATCGACCAGATCATCGATAACTACACCGGGAGTGTCATCTTTTCATTTATGGATGGCTTTTCTGGCTATAATCAAATCGAGATACTCCCAGTGGACCAGCATAAAACAACCTTTATCTGCCCATGGGGAATCTTTGCATATCGAAAGCTACCTTTTGGCCTGAAAAATGCCAGGGCAACTTTCCAACAGGCGATGTCGTACGCATTTCACGATATCAAACATATTGCAGAACCATATCTTGATGACCTTCTTGTTCATTCTCAGACCAAGGAAGATCATCCCGATCACTTAGGTGCCGTTTTTGCAAGGTACCGTCGCTACAATATTCGTTTGAATCCGCACAAATGCGTCTTTTGTGTTGAAGCCGAAAAACTTTTGGGATTCATAATATCCAAAAGAGGTATACGATTGGACCCTACGAAGGTAGAGGCTATTCTAGCCCTGCTTTCCCCCACGAACATACCAGAACTTCAAAGTTTGCAAGGGCATGCAAACTTTCTACGCCGTTTTATTTGCAATTTCGCCGAGATAACAAAAGGCTATATGAGGATTCTAAAGAAGAACACCCCCTTCTTGTGGGACGACGAAGCCCAATGCTCCTTTAATCATCTAAAGGCAACCTTAACTAAGGATCCTGTCATTCAACCCCCCAACTACACACGGGATTACATTCTTTATCTCACAGCTTCGATTTCCACCATTGGTATGGTGTTAGTCCAAGAAGACACTAATGGCATAGAACATGTGGTATATTACATTAGAAAGAGTCTTCTTGACTCCGAAACGCGATACTCACATGTTGAAAAATTGGCTCTGGCAATAGTCTTCGCTGTCCAGAGATTTCGTCATTACATTCTGCTCCGCTAGACCACTGTCATAACAGATTTAAATCCAATGTACTATATCCTCACATGTCAAGTACTTGGGGGAAAATATTCCCATTGGATTGTATTCCTACAAGAGTTTGACTTGGAATTTTCCAAAGCCAAATCTAAGAAATATTTGGTCTTTGCCGAGTTGATTTGTAATCTGCCCCATGCTACTGAGCAACCTGAGCCCATTGATTCTCTTCCTGATGAATCATTGTTCCTCATTAGCACGTCCGACCCATGGTACGGGGATATTCTACTATATCTCCAAACCCAACGTTTTCGCCCCAACCTCAGCCGCGATGAATGTTGACGTATCCGACATCATGCCAAGTACTACCTTATAGTCAACGATACCCTTTACCGTCATGGTGTTGATAACGTTCTTTGACGTTGTTTGACTTTAGACGAGGCCGAACACGTTCTTAATGACTGCCACACTGGAGCATGTGGTGGTCATCTCTCTGGGATGGCTACAACCCAGAAGATACCACGAGCGGGATATTTCTGGCCCTCGATTTTCAAAGACTGCATTGAAATGGTTAAGAAATGCCCACCCTGTCAATTCTTTCATAGTAAGACACGCTCGCATCTTGCTCCACTCCATCCTGTTATTGCCGTCTGCTCCTTTTCCAAAGGGGGCATAGATTTCATGCACTGTAAGCCCACTTCAGCCGGGGGGCATAGCTATGTCATAGTAGCTGTGGATTATTTCACAAAATGGGCTGAAGCGATGCCTACTTATGTTGAATATAGTAAAACAGCAACACAGTTCATATTCAACCATATTATAGCTAGGTTCGGAGTCCCACAATCCATCATGACCGATCATGGCTCCCATTTCAGGAACCATATGATTGAAGAAATGACCGCTAACTTGGGTTTTCACCATGAAAACTCAACCCCATACTACCCACAGGCTAATGGCCAAGTCGAAGCCATTAACAAAGTTCTGAAATGTATGATTCAACGCATTGTGGTCACTCACAAGTCCAACTGGCACTCATTTCTTTTTTCGGCATTATGGGCATACCGAACCTCAGTGAAAAGTGATATCGGATTCACACCATTCCAACTGGTGTATGGCCTGGAAGCCATCTTACCAATTGAATGTGAAATCCCATCACTTAAGATAGCCATAGAGATACTTCCCCATACCACTTCCGAAGAAGAACAGTTTCTATACCTAGCCAAGCTAGATGAAACCCGCCGAGATGCTGCTTTAGCCAATGAAGCTCATAAAAAACGCGTCAAAGCACAGTATGACAAATCCGTTCAACCTCGGGTTTTCAATGAAGGTGACCTCGTACTCACATACGACCAAATGCATGACAAACTTGGAAAAGGAAAACTAGAGTCTATGTGGTACGGCCCCTTCGTTGTAAAACGTGTTTTGGAGAAAGGAGCCTATGAACTTGTCGATTGTGACGGTACACCATTGGCACGGCCTTGCAACGGGCTGTACCTCAGACATTTCTATGCATAGGTTCATCCTGCGCGAGACACTTTTTGTACATAATGTATCTAGTTTGTTTTCATTTATCTTTTTGTATGCACGCACGGATATCATGTATCCATACTTACCTTGAATTGTGCTTTTATGCGCAGATGTATGCCTATTACGGATTCGCCAACGGTGCGAGCCAACACACTCGAAATCTCGCTTCCGCAGCATGGGTAATTTATTCTCCCACTGGCGAGTTGTTATCTTTAGGAGCCACTTGCTTGGGTCCTGCAACCAACAATATTGCAGAGTACCATTGTTAGGAATCCATGTCTTTACTTTGTTAGTATATTGTTGTTGGACGCATATGCTTTCTAAGTCGTCCCATAGTATTTGTTGATCCATAGTTTATATTAGCCCATAGTATTGACCCATAGTATGGGACGGATATGCTTTGTAAGTCATCCCATAGTATTATATGTCCCATGGTTTTGACTCATAGTATTGGCACCTAGACTTAGCCCATGGTTTGTATTAAAACATAGTATTGACCCATGGTATTGGTGCCTAGACTTAGTATATAAGTGTGTGTTGAGGCCTATGAAGGCACCGTGAAGTTAATTGTATTGAGCTTGCTCAAAGGAGGTTGCCCCTCGAAGTGGCCCGTGATCAATATAAAAGTGATTCTGAGTTCTATTATTTTTGATATCTTGTGTATTTGCATTAATTAATTATTGCAAGTTCATCACATCTGGTATCAGAGCACTTTCTTGGGCTCGTTGGGTGGAATTTCTGCCAAATTTTTTTTCACATCTGTTGCAGCTTCGGATTTTTGAATAATCCATATCCGCTTAACTGTGGGAAGTACTTGGGAATAAGCCCTAAAAATCATTGTGAGGAGTACCATAGGAACCCCAAAGTAGCCGGCCCATCGAGAGGACCTGCTAGCGAAAAGGACAACGTCCCCTACTTGATTGACTAGTTCCCACCAGTGAGGTAAACCAAGAGCTGTCGTTTGTGGAAAAGCGGTTATCAATTTTACCTGAGCCATGGAGTGAGGGGTACTGCCCCAATACACAAGCTGTTAGACAGCATTGGTGGCCGAGTGAAACACCTGAACTGTTAGGAAGCCGTACATACCTAGGGTCCATATCTATTTTCAGTTGAACTGTTGCCGATCACTTCCGCTCCAGATCCAGCCGTTTCAGATCTATTATGAAAGTCGCTCCAAATCCAGTTTCTGTTTCAGATCCAGCCATTTTTGATCCCTTCCGCGCCATTGTAGATCCATCTGTTGCGGATCCCTTCCGCGCTGTTGTTGCTGATCCATTTCTAAAAAAAAAAAAAAAAAAAAAAACTGTTGCCGATCCATTTTGATTTTCAGCCATATCTCCCTTATTTCAACTCTGTTTTCCTTGAAACTTCACTGACATGCCTGCAATCCCATTTTGCATATTTCATTCCTGAAGACCCTATTCCAAATTCCACTTCCCAAGACTAGAAATCCCACATTTGTCTATTTTTAGGGTTTGCCATAACTTCTTCAATTTTCACCCGATTGCCTTCAAATTTTACCATAGAGTTCCCACTTCTGAAATCCCCATTTTTTGCTTCCCTGTCCCTTAGAAAGTGTCGAAAACCTAGTCAAACCCCAATTACCCCTCTGAGTTTTTCCCAAATCCAAATTTTTCCTTACTAAATAAGCTTGTGTTTGTGTTTTTCTATACATTCCCCCCCAAAAAAAATAAAAAATAAAAATAAAAATTACCGGTTATGGTTGTCACTCGCACAGGAGCAAATACCATGGAGGAAGCACTTGCAGCCATCCAAACCAAACTCCAATATATGGATGAAAAATTTCTCAGCCTCCATCTTCAGCATTCAGCCATGAACAATAACCGACAGCCAGAATCTTTTGCAGCCACTGGGTTCTCTTCTTCCAACAATTTTCGTGGGCTGAAGCTTGATTTTCCTCGCTTCAATGGTACTGATCCGACTGGATGGATATACCGAGCAGAACAATATTTCAGTGTGCATAATACTTTTGATGTTCAGAAAGTTCCACTTGCATCCTTTCATTTGGAACAGGAAGCCCTTCAATGGTACCATTGGTACATCAAGGCTCATCTCGAGCCAAACTGGACAGATTTTTGCCAACTCCTTTTGTCACGATTTGGTCCTAGTTCTTTTGATGACTTCACAGGAGCACTCACTAAACTTCACCAAACTGGCACAGTGAGAGAGTATCAGACGAAATTTGAGAAACTAGCCAATCACATTGAAGGATTGTCCGATGAATTCTACAGGAGTTGTTTTATCAGATGTTAGGAACCCATGTCTTTACTTTGTTAGTATATTGTTGTTGGACGCATATGCTTTCTAAGTCGTCTCGTAGTATTTGTTGATCCATAGTTTATATTAGCCCATAGTATTGACCCATAGTATTGGACGCATATGCTTTGTAAGTCGTCCCATAGTATTATATGTCCCATGGTTTTGACTCATAGTATTGGCACCTAGACTTAGCCCATGGTTTGTATTGACACATAGTATTGACCCATGGTATTGGTGCCTAGACTTAGTATATAAGTGTGTGTTGAGGCCTATGAAGGCACCGTGAAGTTAATTGTATTGAGCTTGCTCAAAGGAGGTTGCCCCCTCGAAGTGGCCCGTGATCAATATAAAAGTGATTCTGAGTTCTATTATTTCTGATATCTCGTGTATTTACATTAATTAATTATTGCAGGTTCATCACAACCATGCAGTCATTGGACTCTTAACAGAGGTTGCTTCCCTTGGAATTGACTCCCTATCGGTCTTGCTAGACTCCCAACTTGTGGTTTCCCATTTGAATCGTATCTACGCAGTCCGCGATCCTATCTTACTTCGCTTATTTCGAAGGGCACACCTCTTGGAATGATCTTTTAATTATATTTCATATCAACACATACCAAGGGAATTCAATTGTGTAGCTGATTCATTAGCTAACTACATTTTGGATTGGCATCTAGCCCATACATAAAAAATACATCATGAAATAAACATACAAGTCATTGTAAATAAATAGATCATAAAAGTAGGTCCATGTATATATATCACTGCATATAAAAATTTCTCAAATACATAAAGTTTGTGTTCAAAAGACAAAATTTGGGATCCAATCCCATACAAAAATTTGGCTCTCAATCCTACATATCGTGTACATGCCGCAAAAAAGTAAAATACTACTATCTAAGGAGACCTAGGAGATCTATCACGATCCTCCTCAGATTCCTCGCGCCGCTGGTGGTAGCAGACTATGGCTCTGGCCACCCTACGGAGGAGAAGACCAATACATCTAGGCACACCTATGGTATGCCGCTGAAGATGCAGAGGAACATCATCCATCATAGCTGGAACCCCGTGGGTCAAACCTTGTAGGTTCCGCTCTATGTCTTGAACCCCTCCCGCTTCTTCTTCCTCTTCTTCTTCCCCCTCCGAAACAACTTGGTGCTCGATACCGCCTCGGCGTAATGACGAATAGCCTGTAGGTCTCTGTGGTCCATGATCTGCGACACGCACATATACATATATTAAATCTTTTTCACACATTCTAAAAAACAATTAAAAATCATATATTCAAAAAATTAAAAAATACATTAATGAAGGTCATACCTGTGTTATCCCAATCCTCATCCTCAGGCAATGCCAAGTCAATATCCTTGTGGAAGTCCACCCTTGCATAGGGGTAGTCCTCGATCATCACAATCTGTTCCTCGAGCCATGAAAAGAAGTCCTCAACAAAAGCTAAACGCTGTGGCCCCCTGAGCCGTCCTGCATACTCACTCCATCGATCCATCCATGGCTCGGTGAGTGGACGGGTGGGCATGGTCAGCTGCGGACGCAATAGTGGCACCCTCTCCAAGAAGAAGGTGACCAAAATGCTACCATACCCGAATTGGTGGTTTCTCCATTTCTACACTTGGTCACTTGCTCCTTGAGATTGGATAACATTGCTTCGCACCAGTTGAACAGTGTTGGTGCCATACAGTCCATGGCAAGATTCATTTGTGTACGAGATTCCTGATGAGGACTCGTACTACATACTACATGTGTGATGGTAAACAACACAGTTTCAAAGGAAGTTCCACAACATCCTTGATGACCACCTTACCACTTTTCTTCCTGGAACCTTGATGACAGTAGCGAGCAATCAAGGCATCAGTGCTCGCTTCCGAGGTCGTGAATCTTGTCAAGTTCACCCAGGTCCTTCTCTTTGAGAGACCCATGAGAAAATAAATGTCCTCAAGCTCAATCTCAAGGGTATGCACTCTAACTCGAAAGGATTGAATCTCAGGGTCCCACATTTGTATAATATGGGTGAGAAGTTTTGCTTGCTTGCGGATACCTTTGGTTTTGAAAAATTTCAATAACCCACATTCCTACAGTGCAGTTAAAGTCTCCTGGTCATTTTCAGCTAGTAAATCATCCTCTTCATGCTCCCTTTCTTTCCAGCTGACCATTTTGCCCCAAACAAGTTGCAAACACTTGCAAAAAGTCACAAGAAGCATTCATTAGTAACTTGACAACTTGATCTCAGCAAGAAATTGAGGAAAAATCACATTTTTTTCCCTTAAGGTTTGCCAATACCGTGCCTGGGAGAAACCTAAATGCGCGGTATTCCACACTACCGCGCCCATGTTTAACCCTACAGGGCGGTGGTTCCTGACAGTACCACGCTTCCCGATTAAGCGAGCGCGCGGTAGTTGCAGGCGCGAAAAAAAAACCCTTAGGGCTTGCCTAAAAATCGATTTTTACCTACTAAAATCAGGTTTTTAATCTATGAAATGAAATAGGGGCTTGAAAGCTCTTACTTGGCATAGACGGCTGTTGAAACGGTGCTCCGGATCTCCAGATACGGACTCTTGAAGTTTTTCCCTCCAATGGATGAAATTTTCTCTTTGAGCAAATGAACAAGTGAAATGGTAACTTTCCATATTTACTCCTTGTTTATATAATTTTTACATTTAATTTTTACTCATTATTTTATCCTATTAGGTTAAAACTCATTTCACATTGCTAATATCTGGTTCCATGAGCCTTTTTTGACAGGGTCTCCTTGAGATGTTCACATTGGCGTTTATTTATTCATTTTGACCATCATTTTGAGCCTACTTTATCTTTTTCGTGCTCTGGATTAAAACTTGAAAAAGATTCCAAGCACTTTTCACATCCATGTCGTGCTTGTCAAACTCAAGAAAACGGTGTCGAGCTTAGTCAACTTTACTCGTGCTCGTTAAATGACGAGGAAAGTATTATTTTGGTTGTATTTTATTCTTTTTTCAGACCAGAATAATTAAAAATTACAAAAAAGACCATTGGAGTTCTCTTTAAGCTCTTTTCAGACTCCCTCGTTTCGAAAATATTGCCAAGTGATCTTGTCTCTTTCACACTTGTAAAAGTATTTGAAAGGTCGTCTATTCGGTGATAGGTTACCCCTTTTTCGGTCCGTCTAGACTATTTACAAGAAAGGTATACCTCGGTCAATTTTTGACTAGGAGAGTTCTCTCGAGAATTGTTTTACACTTTTTCGGGATTGAGGGACTAAATTTACGAAAAAGTACACTTTGGAGCCTTCTTTAAGTTTTTCAGGCTCTCTAAATGTGAAAAACTACCGAGTTTTCCTTCCTTGGACTCGTTAAAATTTGACATCGAAGGACCCAACTTGGGACAAACCCCTCCTTTCTCAGGTTCATAAAACATGTGAGATCGGACTCATCTATGAGATGAGCTATACCGATCATCTGTTATCCTCTTCAAGCTCGTAACACAACAAAGAGGTACTCATCCATCATGTTGGGGGAAAATGGGAAACAAGTCGAGTTTATTTTGTTGGCAGCTTGTCAGTTGTCACCTTTGAACATGGCATGCGTCTGTCCCTTGTCTATTTTTGGGTATCTATTCTTGCTGAGTTATGCTCATCATCTCGAGTTGTCTCTTTGGCCACGAGCCTACTCGTTCGGTGTCTATCCTCTGCTATCAATTATCCCTGCTGCCAGGTTTTGTTTCATGTCATTATATGTTCAAAGGGTTTGCATTGTTCCAAGTCATCCATTGTGTCAAGACTTCCGCTGTGTTAGTACATGTTTCTTTGTTCCATTGTTTCACATCACCTCTCATTCCGATTTCGTGTCGATGATGTGGGAATCATTATGGCCCACCTTCGATGAGTCTATTCCTGTTGATGCCAATTCACTATCCAGGAATCAGACTTAGGAATCAACCACTAGTACCTGCATGCCTCAATGGCAGGTTTCCTCATGTTCGACAGTAGGTTTACATCATTGACCTCTGATCGAATGATCGACATCAACTCCTTTATTCGTATTTCATTGAGATGTACTATAGATACCTTGGGGATCATCGTCATCATTGGTGATTTCCCTCGCATTTGTTAACAGTTCACATCATTGACCGGTAATCAAATGGTTTCTACCATGTTTGACTTCAACACCTTGTAATCACATGGCTAGATTCGTATCACTTGCGATCGGGTAGAAGACCCTGGACATTCTTTTGTATTCTGACTATGTCCAGGTTGCGATGGAAATCTCTCTTGTATTGTCACACAGATCCACTTATGTATTGGTCGTGGCTGTGTCATTACTATTTCATAGATCTATGCTTGTTCATAGTAGCCATGATTTGTCTGTAGTCTATATCATCTCAGTACTCATGGATATGTAATGTATTGGTCGGAAACCATGCTTTGAGTCAATTGTTTCCGAGCATGGGGATGCCTGCCTCAGTGGTATATCTGACATTTTGTTTCTGTTTCAGCTCCTCGTTCCTCTCCTCGATGCTATCTCTGCATAGTATTTGTAAAGTATTTTGGCCATCAGTCTCTTCTGACCTCACACTTTAGGGGGCATCTGTTATACCTCTATATTTCACAGTGTCGCATCTTCACAATAAAAACATTTGACGACACTTCGCCTGCTACTTAAAACACCCAGAAGGGAAAAGTAATGAATGACCCATAAAGACAAATCCTTCATGTCACCTGACAAACCCAACTGAGACCTATTTATCAACACTACCGTTCCTTGCTCAGGCTTAGGGGCACGGTAGTCCGTACTGCCACATTATGCTTCTTTCCTTGAGCACAGTACTACCGCCCTATGCTCAGGTGTAGGGGCGTGGTAGTCTCTTTTTATCCTTTTTGCCATGACTTGTGGGATCTTGATCTTCGAGAGATTTTTAAGGATTGACACCTCTATTTCGATCCTAACACACCTTCTCAGATTAGTGGGTCTGATCCACTAAACACTTCCAAGATCCATTCTTCTCTCTTGTTGGTTAATCCTCCTACACACTATAAGAGAGAGGCCTTCCATGAGCAAAGGGGAGGACTCTTTGAGATATCAAACCTATGGTCTTAGATCTTTGTGGAGATAGCTATAGGAGAAAGCACTTGGAGCTGGGAGTTGGCTTGGACATCAAGCAATTGTTGTAAGTAACTTCAAGTTTGCAAATAAAATATAACTTGTCTTGTTTCCCAAATTGTGTGTGTTGATGTTGTTTCAATTACATGATTTGTTTCTATTGTAGATTTAGATTCTAACATATATTTAAAGTTGCTAGAAATATTGTATGTTCTTGTACTTTGATTCATCCCAACAGGTTCATTCGCGAGGACTTGAGGATTGGATCACTAACTAGGACGAGCGACTAGATCAAAGGTCAGATTAAATCTCTTCTATTTTTTTTAGCAATATAATCCTGAAGCATTTGTTTGAATCTAGGAATTCAAGGTAGCATTTGTTATCTTTTTGTCTTAGTTTAAAGTCAGTTGAGTCTACTTTAACCTAAGAGAGTTTCTACCTATCCGTAAAGAGAAATATCACAATAAAAACATTTGACGACACTTCCCCTGCTGCTTAAAACACCCATAAGGGAAAAGTAATGAATGACCCATAAAGACAAATCCTTCATGTCACCTGACAAACCCAACTGAGACCTATTTATCAACACTACCGCTCCTTGCTCAGGCTTAGGGGCACGGTAGTCCGTACTACTACGTTATGCTTCTTTCCTTAAGCGTGGTACTACCGCCCTATGCTCAGGTGTAGGGGTGCGGTAGTCTCTTTTTAGCCTTTTTTGCATGACTTGTGGGATCTTGATCTTCGAGAGATTTTTAAGGATTGACACCTCTGTTTCGATCCTAACACACCTTCTCAGATTAGTGGGTTTGATCCACTAAACACTCCCAAGATCCATTCTTCTCTCTTGTTGGTTAATCCTCCTACACACTATAAGAGAGAGGCCTTCCATGAGAAAAGGGGAGGACTCTTTGAGATATCAAACCTATGGTCTTAGATCTTTGTGGAGATAGCTAGAGGAGAAAGCACTTGGAGCTGGGAGTTGGCTTGGACATCAAGCAACTGTTGTAAGTAACTTCAAGTTTGCAAATAAAATATAACTTGTCTTGTTTCCCAAATTGTGTGTGTTGATGTTGTTTAAATTACATGATTTGTTTCTATTGTAGATTTAGATTCTAACATATATTTCGAGTTGCTAGAAATATTGTATGTGCTTGTACTTTGATTCATCCCAACAGGTTCATTCGCGAGGACTTGAGGATTGGAGCAATAACTAGGACGAGCGACTAGATCAAAGGTCAGGTTAAAATTTCTTCTATTTCTTTCAGAAATATAATCTTGAAGCATTTGTTTGAATCTAGGAATTCAAGGTAGCATTTGTTATCTTTTTGTCTTAGTTTAAAGTCAGTTGAGTCTACTTTAACCTAAGAGAGTTTCTACCTATCCGTAGGGAGAAATATCTACAACAGCTATGCACAATCCTAATGTGCGGGCTGCTCCTAACTACAATGTTGTGGAAGATTTAGCCCAAACTCCTTGTGCTATGTCCACTTTAGAAGTACTGCAAAGTTTTCCATTACAATGCAGTGCACTTCTCACAGTGACCGGGAGCGTAGACTCATCCAATATGCTTGCTCGTGTTGATATGTCGAATAACAAACCTAGGTTTCCGTACCATGTCTCTCTCCAAATAGAAGTATCTCATGGTCCCAAGACCATTGGACGAGCTGTTGTAGATGAGGGCGCGTCTACGTGTGTAATGTCCATTTCTTGCTAGAAGGCTTTGGGCTCACCCGAATTAGCCCCCTCGAACACCTTGCTTACCGCCTTTAATGGAATATCTTTCCGTCCACACGGAGTCTTACCATCATTTGACATTGAACTCGCTGGAAAGTTAGTGTTTGTAGAGGTTGAAGTTCTGGATGCTCCACTTGACTACAACTTGCTGTTAGGTAGGAGCTGGACATATGCAATGCAAGCAGTGCCATCGACCATTTTCTGAGTCTTAATGTTCCCTCACAAAGGCAAGATCATAACAGTTGATCAACTTTTGTTTGCTCGGAAGGATAACCAGACTTCGTCAGATTCAACAATTCCGTTGGTTGATCAGTCTCACCCAGCTACTGAGAGTTTAGGAGCAGGGCTCTATGGGTCATTAATGGGTGCTTTTGACCTACCTTCTCCTGTTCATTTTATTGGTTCTCCCCACTGAATTAGAACCAGTTGTGCCCCTATCTATTGCAGAGGTGGCCTACTTGTTAGAACAGTAACCACACTTAGTACCATAATCCATAAATTTTTTGATTGCCCATGTGCTTAATTAAACCATGTTTTGGATTAAGTGACTATAGTTGGTCAAAAACCCACTTTTAGAGTGTTCACACCCACTTCCAAGCAAACCAGTTCACCCAGCCTCCAGTTTTGTCCACAAGTGCGCCCTCATTTATTGCTGGTGCGCCCTCTCTCCTTGTTTTGGGGAATTTTAGTTGACCAAGGGCGCTAGGGTGGATTTTTGCCCTTTTTTGGCTAGATTTGGAGCATTTAATGCTCCCTTGGGCCCCCAAACCTCCTCTACTTGCTCACCCACGCCTGCCTTGAGCTCATTATTGATCCATCATGCTTCAGCCACCTCACCACCAGAATTCGTGGCTGTTTGGGATGATTGGGATTGAGTTGGACCCACCTAGGGGGGATTGAGGCCAATTTGGCATTGATGACTTGTACACTCAACTTGAGCCACCTAATGCTCTCGATTTTCTCATGGATGTAATAAAAACCTGTTACTAACATTTTCACATGTTAGACAGTCAGTTAATCAAAGATTTGAGCATACATTGTGTGTAAATTTATCATCTTTTTAAAATTTTTCCACTGTTTTTTCAAATTAATTCGATTTTGTGAGGTTCTCCATAGCTCCTCGATCTTCTGTGATCAAAATAATCACATGGTATCAGAGCCATCGTGGAGTTAGTGAGTTGCAGGCCAACATTGAGCGTTGAACTGCATTCTAGAGAGGATTTCCAGACAAAAATTGAGTGTTTTTTGCAGGTGTTTCAGTAGTTTTCTCACCATCAACGCAGCAGTCATGGAAGCAAACCAAATGTTTCTCACACCCTTCAATTTTTTCGATTGGAAGGCTGAGATGGTCATCAAGCTGAGATCTAAGGGTCTCTATAGAGTGACCATGGGCACAGAAGTGGAGCCAAATTCTGCTGTGGAGAAAGCAAAGTACTACAATCGACTTGATGAAGCTTATGGATTGCTATGCCTGAGCATTTCAAGGGAACTCTTGTTTCATACAGACAGTTTGACAACTCCCAATGAAGTATGGGTGAAGCTAGAATCACTCTTTGGGAAAACTGATGAACTGAGAGGCCACCAGCTTGAAAACGAGCTCATTAGCTTGAGCCCAGCGCATTTTGAAACCATCCAGGAGTTCTTCACGAAATTCAAGTCACTGGTGCTTCAACTGCAACAATGTGGAATTGTTAAGAAGGAGGAACAACTGATTCTGTCCATCCTTTCGAAGCTAGGCCCAGAGTTTTCAGTATTTGTTAGCACATTTCACTCAGCCAAAATGACCCTTCGAAATTGGCAAATGCCATCACTAGCTACCTTCATGGAGTGTCTCACTCAGGAGCAGGACAAACTAGTTCAGATGGGCACCATAAAATCAAAGGACCAAGCATTGGCAATGGGTGTTTCAAATGCAAGCAAAGGAAAGCAGAAAGCCAAGAATTCGAAGCAGCAAGAGAAGAGGAAGTTTGACAAGACCAAGTCTGCAGATGGGGGTTCGAATCTGTCAAAGGAGAAGGACAAGAAGGGAAAGGAAAAGACCAAATGCACCTATTGTCATAGGGGATGGCATCCAGAGAGCTCATGTATGAAGAAAACCATTGACTCAATGGCGCAGCTGCTGGAGAAGAACAACATCCCAGTCCCTGAGGGCGCAAGGAAGAAATAGAGCACCTCAAACCCTGACAATAAGGAGAAGTGTCATGCTTTGGTAGCAGGTACTTCGAATCCCTCTTCCTTCATCATTGATTCAGGAGCTTCCAGACACATGGTTTCATCCAGAGAGCTTTTCTCCTCTATGCATTCGAATGGTGGCCCAACAGTTCGAATGGGAGATGATTCAGAACTCCAGACCAAGGGGATTGGTAGGATTGACATGGAGCATGGCTATTTCAATAATGTGCTCTATGTACCTTCATTGGCTGCAAATTTGCTATCAGTCTATCAAATGAATCATACAGGAGAAGCCAAGAGAGTGACATTCACTCCAGATTTGGTAGAAATCTCAGAAATTTCCTCAAATCAAGTTGTGGTAGTAGGGTATGCAGATCATGATGAGAGAATGTACAAATTCTCAAATTTCATTCCAAATTCTAGTGACCATGCTCTTGTCTCTCATGCCAACGAGACCTCCAAGTTGTGGCATGAAATATTTGGCCACATGAACTACAAATATCTCCAGCAATTGCACAGGGACGAGATGGTGGAAGGGCTTCCAGAAATCAGATCATCAAATGGTGCATGCATTGGGTGTGTAGTTGGAAAGCATCCTGAGCGCAGCTATGAGAAGGGAATGGCAAGGAGAGCCACTCAACCACTTGGATTGGTACATTCAGACCTCATTGGTCCTCTTCCCACTCCATCATATGGTGGATCAAGGTATGTACTTACATTCATAGATGACTACTCTCGATTCTGCTGGGTTTACTTCCTTAAATTGAAGTCAGAAGTGTTTGAGAAATTGAAGATTTGGAAAGCCCTAGTGGAGAACCATAGTGGTCATAAGATAAAGATCCTTAGGACTGATAATGGAAAGGAATATGTGAATAATAACATTCAGCACCTTTGTGAGGAATGTGGCATCCAAATGCAACATTCAATCCCCTACACACCTCAGCAAAATGGTGTGGCAGAGAGGAAAAATAGATCTCTCAAGGAGATGGCTACTTGCATGATTGAAGCTAGGGATCTAAGCCCTAAGCTATGGGCTGAAGCCATCAATTGTGCTGCTCATATTCAGGACAGAGCCTTTCACAAATCAGTCAAAGGAAAAACCCCCTATGAGGCATGGTTTGGCCAAAAACCAAATGTGTCAAATTTCAGGATTTTTGGGTCTAGAGCATGGGCTCGAATTCCATTAGAAAAAAGGAAGGCTTTGGAGCCACAGAGTAGGGAATGTATCATGGTTGGATATGGTGAGGACACAAAGGGCTACAACCTCTTTGACACATCCACACTTAAAACTTTCATTGAGAGAAGTGTGCAATTCGAAGAAGAACCAATTCCAGATTTTGAGCTTGCACCGGGGGAAAGCTCCTCTCCTCCACACCTTAATGAGATTAGTGATGATTCCACCTCTGATTTTTCTGATATTTCTGAAGATGACATGGCTGAAGATGACATTGCTGTACATGAGTCACCATCAAGGCCCAAGTGGGCTGAAAAAATCATACAAGATGCAGGTGAATTGGCAGGCAATCCCCAAGAGCCTAGGAAGACTAGATCCCAAACAATCAATGCTTCCTTTGCAAATGAGAGTGAGCTTGCTGATCACTGTTATATGATGATTGGATCTGATCCAACATCATATCAGGAAGATCATCATGATCCAAGGTGGAGGGCAGCAATGCAAGAAGAATTCCAATCTCTCCAAGAGAACAAAACATGGGATTTGGTGCCTCTTCCTCCCAAGAGGAAACTAGTGCAATGTAAGTGGATTTTTCGAACCAAACCTGTTGCTGATGGTTCTGATATGAAGTATAAGGCTAGGTTAGTGGCTAAGGGCTACTCACAAATCCATGGTGTGGATTATACAGAGACCTTTGCACCGGTTGCAAAGATGGACTCAATTAGACTAGCTCTAGCCATGGCAGCTAGTAAAGGTTGGGAAGTTCACCACATGGATGTCAAAAGTGCATTCTTGCATGGTGAGCTACAGGAAGAGATATATATGCATCAGCCTGAAGGATTCCAAGAGGATCCCACACTTGTATGCAGGTTGAAGAAGTCACTCTATGGACTCAAGCAAGCCCCCAGGGCTTGGTATGCCAAAATGGATGCCTTTTTGCTCTCAATTGGTTTCTGTCGATGCAAGTCTGATCCAAATGTTTATTTGCAGCATTGTGATGATAATTTGTAGGTCATTGTACTGTATGTTGATGATCTCTTAATTACAGGGAGCTGCACCAAACAAATTGGCTCAATTAAAGCTTCTTTGCACAGTGAATTTTCCATGAGCGACCTAGGATTGCTAAGGCAATTTTTGGGTTTGGAAATTGAGCAATCTGAGAAAGGTATATTGCTGAGTCAACCTAAGTATGCTTCAGACCTGTTATTCAAGTTTAAAATGGCTGAATGTAAGGCAGCCAAGTGCCCATTCCTTTCAGGCATAAAACTAGGTGAATTTGAAGACTCTCCGGTGGTGGATTGCACTCTCTATAGGCAGCTAGTCGGAAGTTTGCTGTACCTTACACATACAAGACCTGATTTGTCTTATGCTGTAAGTGCTGTAGCAAGGTATATGCAGCAGCCACATGAGATCCATTGGAAGGCAGCCAAAAGGATCCTTCATTATGTCCAAGGAACAAAGAACTTTGGGGTACACTATGCAGCTGGTTCTTCACTTCAACTAGCTGGATTTTCTGATTCCGATTGGGCGGGAGATCCCATCGATAGAAAGTCCACTTCAGGTTTTGTGTTTATGTTTGCTGAAGGTCCCATTTGCTGGTCAAGTAAGAAACAACATACAATTTCTCTTTCATCAGCAGAGTCCGAGTACAGGGCAGCAGTGAACGCAGCCACACAGTGTGTTTGGTTGCAAGGCATTCTTCGGGAGTTTGGTGTTGCTATTGATTCTCCAACCAATATTTGGGTGGATAATCAAAGTGCCATCAAGATATCTACTGATCCAGTACAGAGGCAAAGAACAAAGCACATTGAGATCCACATGCATTACATTCGGGGCTTGGTGCATGACAGGGTGATTTTACTGCAGTATTGCCCATCCACCAAGCAAACTGCTGATATTTTCACCAAGTGCTTTACTGAGAAGACCTTCACTCACTTGAGATCTTTGCTTGGAGTGAGTGATGGATGGTGATTGCTGCAATTTAATTGCAGGTTCATCCCCATGTCCATTTTTGAGGGAAGTTTTTATCCCATGAGGTTTTACTTCTTTTCCTCGGTTCATATGGACAAATAAAATTTCTGTTGTATTGAGGTGACTTGAGCCTTTGTTGCCAAGGCCTCCCACTTATCTTTCATGAGATGTACAAAGTTATGGTTAAGGGGGGGTGTTAGAACAGTAACCACACTTAGTACCATAATCAATAAATTTTTTGATTGCCCATGTGCTTAATTAAACCATGTTTTGGATTAAGTGACTATAGTTGGTCAAAAACCCACTTTTAGAGTGTTCACACCCACTTCCAAGCAAACCAGTTCACCCAGCCTCCAGTTTTGTCCACAAGTGCGCCCTCATTTATTGCTGGTGCGCCCTCTCTCCTTGTTTTGGGGAATTTTAGTTGACCAAGGGCGCTAGGGTGGATTTTTGCCCTTTTTTGGCTAGATTTGGAGCATTTAATGCTCCCTTGGGCCCCCAAACCTCCTCTACTTGCTCACCCACGCCTGCCTTGAGCTCATTATTGATCCAACATGCTTCAGCCACCTCACCACCAGAATTCGTGGCTGTTTGGGATGATTGGGATTGAGTTGGACCCACCTAGGGGGGATTGAGGCCAATTTGGCATTAATGACTTGTACACTCAACTTGAGCCACCTAATGCTCTCGATTTTCTCATGGATGTAATAAAAACCTGTTACTAACATTTTCACATGTTAGACAGTCAGTTAATCAAATATTTGAGCATACATTGTGTGTAAATTTATCATCTTTTTTAAATTTTTCCACTGTTTTTTCAAATTAATTCGATTTTGTGAGGTTCTCCATAGCTCCTCGATCTTCTGTGATCAAAATAATCACACTACTTAGATTCAAAACATGCTACAATAGAACATATCGTGACTCCATTGGTCTCTGTCGAGTCAGATATGGACTATGCACCAGCATGGTCAGTGGAATCCATCCACTCTTTTGACTGTCTAGATACTGTTTTTCCCTCTGATGAGGCTATTTTGGAAGCAATGATAGGCCTGGACCATCCTTGGGAACACATGCACCACAGGTCATATTTTCTTCCTGATCCAGACAAGATAGAGAGAGGAGAGTTTTCTATGAGACCTGGTGGTAATGTTGATTTGTCCGCTATCCTTCTACTTCAAAAGCTGTTTATGCCAAAGGGAATATGGAAAAAATATCAAGAACTATTCCGATCAACATTTACATCAAACCTAGAGTCGTGGAAAACCTTTTCATTGGGGCAGATTGTTCTCCTGAGGAGATCACTTTGTATACCGATTTGTTTAAGGAATTCTGCGATGTTTTTTCCTGGTCTTACGAGGAGATGTTAGGCATCAACCCCGCCATTGTAGAGCATGTCATCACAACTTATCCAAATGTTAATCCTATGAGACAGAAGCTCTGTCCAGTCAATCCTAGAAAAGCAACAACCATTAAGGCAGAGGTTGAGAAATTTCTCAAAGCCGGATTCATCTATCCAATTGCTATGACAGAATGGGTCTCAAACCCTGTTCTAGTAGATAAAAAGCAAGGAACCATTCGAGTCTGCACAAACTTCTGAGATCTAAATAAAGCTTGTCCTAAGGATGACTGCCCCACATCGTTGATAGATCAGATTATCGATGTGTGTGCGGGCCATGAAATGTTTTATTTCATGGATGGTTTTTCAGGGTATAACCAGAGTCAGATAAACCTGAAGACTAGCACAAGAAAGCTTTTATTTTTCCTTGGAGGACCTTCTCTTATCGGAAGATGCCATTTGGATTGAAGAATGGTGGAGCTACCTTTCAGTGCATAATGTACTTCGCTTTTCATGATATCAAACACGTAGTTGAACCTTATCTTGATGATCTCCCAGCGCGATCTCGAAAGAGATGGGATCATCCTGATCACTTAAGACTTGTGTTTGAACGGTGCAGATATTACGAGATTCGATTGAATCCTAATAAATGTGTATTCTGCGTCGAGTACGGACGTTTAATAGGTTTCATTGTTTCCAGTCGTGGTATCATGGTCGATCCACTTAAAGTTGAGGCTATTGTAAATATGCCTCCTCCTCGAACCCTAAGACAACTTCAGAGTCTGCAGGGCATGTCCAAATTCTTACGACGTTTCATCATTAAATATGACAAAATCACAAAAGGTTTCATGAGATTGCTCAAACAAGATACCTACTTTATGTGGGATGAGGCTGCTCAGACATCATTTGAGGCCTTGAAAAAGGCATTACTATCAGCCCCCTTGTTGATCCCTTTAGACTATATGAAGGATTTCCTTCTATATCTGGATGCATCTGTATACACAATCGGCATAGTACTTGTTCAGGAGGATGACAAGCTCCAAGAGCATGTCATTTACTATTTGTTGTGCACCCTAATAGCTTCCGAGGCTAAGTATTCTTACGTGGAGAAGTTCGCATTAGCTGCTATCTATGCTGTTAAAAGGCTACGTCACTATATCTTATTGCGAACTACCATAGTGATTGAGGAGGTCAACCCATTTCAATATGTTCTCACTCGACGTATCATCAGTGGGAAATTCAATAAATGGATTGTAATCCTGCAGGAATTTGACTTAGTTTTTCAGTCCGCTAAGTCAAAGAAGTCACTGGTTTTCATCGAATTGATTTCTAAATTTCCTAGTGACATAGTACACAATGAAGAAGAGTCATCATTCCCAGATGAACACATCTTCCTCATTGCATTTTCTGATCCATGGTATGGAGATATTTTGGTATATCTCCAGACTTTGAGGTGTCCTCCTACTTTTTCTCAGGATGAATGACGGAAAATTAAGAGTCATGTAAAGAACTATCTCATCATTTCTAACACTCTGTACATACGTGGGATAGATTCTATTTTACGCCATTGTTTGACCTTAGAAGAAGCCGAAATAGTATTGAATGATGCTCACAATGGAGCCTGTGGGGGTCATCTTTCTGGGTTGGAAACAAACGATAAAATATTACGTGCTGGTTATTTTTGGCCCACGACCTTCAAGGATTGTGTGGAAGCTATGAAACGCTGTCAGTTTTTCACCAAAAAGATGAGAGCACACCCAGCTTCTCTCCATACTGTGATTACAGTAGGACCCTTCACCAAGTGGGGGATTGATTTCATGAATTGTAATCTAGTTTCGGCTGGAGGACATCATCACATCATTGTTTCCATCGACTACTTCACCAAGTGGGCCAAGGAAATGCCTACTGTTAAATTTTTAGAATTTACTTCAATCTGATCTAGGATCTTAACTGAGAGAACAACATGTATAGCAAATCTACAGCATATCAATCATGGACACAATAATGCAAGCACACAAGAGACACAGAGTTTACTTGGGGAAAACCATAAAGGTGAAAAACCCCAATAACTTCCTTAGAGATAGATAGAGCAATGATACAACTAGAATACAAGAGATAGTCTTCTCCTAGTAGTAGAGCCTCCCCCTCCACAAGTGCACCAATCTCCAAAGTGTGAGTGAGAGAATAGAATGTGTAAAATGAGAGAGACACACTCTCTATTTATACACTAACTTGACTTGACCTTTACTCAACTAGGTCAGCCTTAACTTAACCACTTAACATAATGCTGACTGGGCCGACCCCCACTAGGGTGGTCTAATAACCCTTTGACCCACATGGTTGACCCCCAATAGGGTGGTCTAATAACCCTTTGACCCACATGACTTATACAGGGCCGACCCCAACAAGATGGTCTAATAACCCATCAAGTATAAGTTATGACACTTACAATATAAATGATGACACTTCCGTATAGAGGAATAATAACATCTCTATAGGAATACAATATACATATATGTGAAATACATTCCGAAGTTACATATACATCAACACTCCCTCTTAACTAGGAAGGTATTTCTCGACATAGGTCTTCTAGCACAAGTCATCTTCTCTGGATCATCGTCACTGGATAATCGTCATCGAGTCATCATCATCATCATTGCTGCTGCTATCTCAATCAATCTCTGAATCTACTCGTCATAGGAAGTTCTACAGAGCCAGTCCTTTTTCATACTAGATGTAGGCCCACCACCTGCAGGTCTTTGTCATCACTGGCCATACTGTGGAATCTTCAGGACTTATTAAGTGTGTCACAAAACCTGGCTGCAGCATCCCAGGCTATTATGAGCACACAGCTCTACCTGTCGGATCTCCCAGGAGCACATTACATGTGACCCATCACAAAACCTAGCTGAAGCATCCCAGGCTATTACGAGCACACAGCTCTACCTATCGGATATCCCAGGAGCACATTACATGTGATCTCACCACAAAACCTAGCTGAAGCATCCCAGGATATTACGAGCACACAGCTCTACCTGTTGGATCTCCCAGGAGCATATTACATGTGGTCCACCACAAAACCTGGCTGAAGCATCTGAGGCCTTTTTCATCCTATCTAGATCTCCAAGGAGAAAATTACATGTGGTCATGGCAAAACCTGGCTGAAGCATCTGAGGCCTTTTTCATCCTGTCCAGATCTCCCAGGACCAAATTACATGCCATAGGACAAAACCTCTCAATAGCATCTTAGGATGTTATGGGTACACAACTCTGACCTGAAGATCTCCTAGGGCACAAATTATATGTCCTCCCAGAGCAATGTCTCGAAATAGCATCCCAGGCTATTATGGGTACACAACTCCGACCTATAGGATCTCCCAGACATGCTCCTCTGCACAACTTGATCCACGACCATAAAGTATCATCCTGATACTCACCATACATCTTCCTGATGTACACATGATCATCCTGATCATCATCACTGCAACATCCTGTTGCATGTCATTTGGAGAAGCTCGTCATCCACGATCATCCTGGTCATACAATGCATCCACTTGATGCATACCAAGTATCTACCTGATACATATCATCATACATGATCTACCTGATCATATAATGTATCCACCTGATACATACACAGATACATGATCCACACAATGTATCCACCTGATACATATCAACATACATGATCTCAGTATCCACTTGATACATATACATATACATGGTCCAAGCATCCAACATGATGCATACATACATAAATGATTCAACTGATCATATCCAGCATCCAACATGATGCATATATATATAAATGATCCAACTGATCATAACAAGCATCCAACATGATGCATATATACATATACAGAGTAGTAACTGGAGCATCGTGCTGATGCTCATCATCCATGATCCTCCTGATCATCATAGCATCGTCCTCTTCAGATCATCTCATCGTCCATGAAGCACAGCCCAGATGCACATCATCCATCACTTACACCACTGACATGGGATAACACATCTACCACCATTCGGGGAAGGCTCCAGCCCTTACTTTTTAACCATGGGAGAACACATCTACCACCATGTGAAAAATGGCTCAGCAATTACATCATGACCAAGGGAGAACACATCAACCATGTCAGAAAAGCTTATGTGCATCTGCATCTTTCGGACTCATCACTTCCCTTTGGAAGGAACCTCGATCTGAAGTGCACCAAGACTCTCTCTGAAGTACTCAAACTACACTCTGGCCAATGGCTTGGTCAATACATCTGCAACCTTCTCATCCGTCGCAACATACTCTACTTCGGCTGTACTCAGTGTTACGCAGGACTACTTCCTGCTAAACCAAGAGATCACACTTGATCCCTATTTGCAGCACTGCCTACCCAATCTGAATCAACATAACCTTGCAGGTTAAACTTTTGATTTGCATCATACTTGAGCCCATAATCAACTGTACCCTTCAAGTACCTCAGAATATGCTTTACAACAACTAGGTGAACACTCCTTGGATCCGTTAAGAATTGGCTCAATGTGTTCACCGCAAAGCAAATATCTGGTCTCGTGTTTGTCAGGCACATCAAGGACCCAATCATCTGACGATACATAGTGATATCAACCGGCTCAGATGAAGCATCACATAGAAGCTTCAGGTTCGATGCCATAGGTGTGACCATAGCCTTGCAGTCCATCATCCCGAACCTCTTTAGGATCTCTACTGCATACTTCCCTTGTCCAAGGAAGATTCCATCTGCACTCTGCCACACCTTCATGCAAAAACAAATAGTGCATCATCCCCAAGTTCTTCAATTCGAACTCGGCAGCAAGCTTCCATTGCATGTCAGAAATCAATCTATCCTCACCTGTTACAAACAGGTCATCCATATACAATAGTAGTATCACTGGATTTCCTTCCTCAACCTTGTAGTAAAGGTTGGAATCCGCTTTACTCTTGGTAAATCCCAAACTAGATAGAAAGCTGTCTATCCTACCATACCAAGTTCTGCACATATATGACTCCCTGTCATGTGTCTCAGAACCAAGTAGTTGCACCACATACACTTCTTCAACTACACCATTCAAGAAAGTGTATCTTCCTCTTCATCACTACAACCATAGCAAGTATGGATCTAATGGATCTATGTTTCTCATTTGCAGGGCCACCCGAAAGTGAAAGCAAAGAGGATATGTAGAGCCCTTTTAAATGCTTATGAATTAAATTCTAGACTATTACACTTGAGATCTACATTCTCGTTTGTAGGGCCACTTGAAAGTGCAAGCAAAGACGATACGGTAGCTCGAGAACTATATGCGAAAATTGAAATATACTATATTACACTTGAGATCCACTTTCTCATTCAAAATATCGCACGAAGGCCCAAGTGAAGAGGATACGGTGGCTCGAAAGAACAATGCTTGAAAAATCAAATCCTATACTATTACACTCGAGATCCACTTTCTCATTTGCAGGGCCACCCGAAAGTGCAAGAAAGAGGGTACAGTGGCTCAGACACAAATTATCACAAGAAAATTGAGATATGACACTACAATCTTCTCTAATTGTACATAAACATAATGAAAATACTGTATATCCAAAACAAAATTGAACTAATTAAAGTTTGTATTTAGTTTTGGAGGGAAATTGTTTTCAAAACGTCTCAAAGTGTAATGTTCAATTCTTTGTTTTTCAATGCAAATATATTTGTGAAATTTGTTTAAATGATCTTTTCAAATTTTATAACCGATATTTGGTGTCATGTTTCAAATAAGCAAGTTCATGAGATTCAATAGTTAAAGGGTCTTAAGGTTCTTCAAACAAATCGTGATATTTCTTCAATTTTTGTGATTTGCAAACTCTTAAATGAATCATTTTTTTTTAGATATTGGTCCTAATATTATGCAATCAGGGACCCAATAGCAACATATAACTTGAAGAAAATGAATCTAGCACAAATTTAAGAAAATTTTGAAATAAATGTCAATTTGGGCCATTTTTGGAGGTTTTTGGTAAGAAATTCCAAATCTAAGGAGCTCAAACCCTCCCAAATTTTCCTTAACTAGTGGTAAACCGATCCTAAGAATTTTTAAAAGATTTTTGAAGGTCTTCAAGTACAAAAAGAACGCCTCAAAGCTTCCCTAAAACAATGAAAATTCAAAACTAGGTGTCTTTTCAAGGTTCTTCTTCATGTTTTTATTTTTTATTTTTTTATTTGCAAATTATGAAAGGAGTCAAAATTATTTCAAAGATCAGTCCCAATCCTATCCAATCAGGTACCTAACAACAAAATATGGCTTTAAGCTGTTAATTTTTCGATAATTTCATTCAATATTATCTGGGATCACTAGGAGAATAACAAGCACAACATAACAATCACAAGAGACAATGGACACAAAGCATTTCACCGAGGAAAACCAAGAAGGTGAAAAACCACAAAACTTCCTCAAAGATAGAATAAGCACCAATACAGAGATAAAAAATATCAAACCCCAAAAGATAGATGTCTCCAACAGCTACTCCTCCTCCACTTGTGCGCACTCCTCTCTCTCAACTATGCGACTTGGATGAGTGAGTGAATGAGTGAAATGAGAGAGACACACTCTCTATTTATACAACAACTTAACTTTCCTTTAACCCTAAATAGGATGACTTCCTAAGGAATCCTAATAACCCATCCACATGACTCATACAGGGCCGGCCCCACCAAGGTGGTCTAATAACCCATCAAATATAAGTTGCAACACTTGCAAATACAAATGACGACACTTCCAACCGGAGGAATAATACATCTCTGTTGGGGATACAATAAAGTACAAATGAAATACATACAATATACAAGTGAATATCTTCTGAAGTTACAAATACATCAACACTCCCTCTTAACTAGGAAGGTATTCTCTTGACATAGGTCATCAATACATAAAGGCACAAGTCTTCAATTCTGGAGCTGGATCATCGTCACTGGATCATGGAGCATCATCGTCAGTATTGTTTTACTCTTCATCTTGATCACTGGTGCTATCTCTCAAATCTTCTCGTCATAGAAAGTTATATAGAGCCATCCCTTTTTCATGCTTGATGTAGGCATAGCCTCCTGTAGGTATTCATCATCTCTGCGAGCGGGCCATCCTGTGGAATTATCAAGGATTATTATGTGCATCAACAAAACCTCAAAAGAGCATCCCAAGACTGATTACGAGCTTACTGCTCAACCTATTGTATCTCCCAGTACTTTTACGTGTGACCTCCACAAAACCTTAAAAGAGTGTCTTGTGACCTACAAGATCTCTAAAGGGCATCCCAAGACTTTTACGTGACTAGCACAACCTGTCCGGATCTCCAGGATTGATTACATGTGGCATTCACAAAACCTTAAAAGAGTGTCTTGCAACCTTCAAGATCTCTAAAGAGCATCCTAGGTCTTTTACGTTCCTAGCACAACCTGTTCGGATCTCCAGGACTGATTACATGTGGTCTCCACAAAACCTTAAAAGAGTGTCTTGCGACCTATAAGATCTCTAAAGAGAATCCCAGGACTTTTACGTGCCTAGCAAAACCTGTCTAGATCTCCAGGACTGATTACATGTGATCTCGCAAAACCTTAAAAGAGCATCTTGCAACTTGCAATATCTCTAAAGAGCCAAGACTTTTACGTGCCTAGCACAACCTGTTTGGATCTCCAGGGATGATTACATTCTTTTGCACAACCTGTCCACGGCCACAGAGTATCATCCTGATACTCATGATCACATTGATCATCTTCGCATGGAGCATCATCCTGATGCTCATGATCATACTGATCATCATCATATAGTGCATCATGCTGATGCACATCATCATCACATGATCATCCTCATCATCATCATAGAGTCATCCTGATGCATATCATCATCACATGATCATCTTGATCACCATCATAGCATCATCCTGATGCATATCATCATCACATGATCATCCTGATCATCATCATAGCATCATTCTGATGCATATCATCACACATGATCATCCTGATCATCATCATACAAAACATCATCCAGAGCATCATCCTGATGCTCATCACATAAGACTTCTCCACAGTCATAGGAAGGATCCTCCTACCACCATGCTTGGAATGGCTCCTGCAAATGTGTCCCATCACTTCCTCCTCGAAGTATCTTCTATTTGAAGAACACCAAGCCTCTCTCTGAAGTACTCGAACTTCACTATGGCTAGTGGTTTGGTCAACACATCTGCAATCTGCTCATCCGTCACAACATACTGGAGCTTCACTGATCCTCTCTGCACCATATCCCTGATATAGTGATACTTGATCTTGATGTGCTTCAACTTGTCATGGAACACTAGGTTCTAAGACAACTTCTCACAACTCTGTTTGTCACAGAAGATACAAGTAGCATCCAACTGGAGATCAAACAAATCAGACAGTAGCTTCCTTAACCATACTACCTCACAACTAGCTGAACAAGCTACGACATACTCTGCTTCAGCTGTACTCAGTGCTACATAAGATTGCTTCCTGCTAAACCAAGAGATCACACTTGATCCCATACTGAAGCAACACCCCGAAGTGCTCTTCCTATCTGCAGCACTGCCTGCCAAATCTGAATCAACATAAACCTCCAGGTTAAACTTTTGATTCGCATCATACTTGAGCCCATAATCAACCGTACCCTTCAGGTACCTCAGAATATGCTTTACAACAATTAGGTGAACATATCTAGGATTCGTTAGGAACTGGATCAAGGTGTTCACTGCAAAGCAAATATATAGTCTTGTGTTCATTAGGTACATCAAGGACCCAATCATCTGACGATATATCGTGGCATCAACCGACTCTGATGAAGCATCACTCAATAGCTTCAGGTTTGATGCCATAGGTGTGGCCATGGCCTTGTAGTCCATCATCCCGAACCACTTCAACATCTATACTGTATACTTCCCTTGTCCAAGGAAGATTCCATCTGCACTCTGCCACACCTACATACCTAGAAAGTAATGCATCATACCCAAGTCCTTCATCTCGAACTCGGAAGCAAGCTTCCTCTTCATGTCGTCAATCAACCTATCCTCACTTGTCACAAATAGGTCATCCACATACAGTAGGAGTATCACTGAATTTCCTTCCTCAACCTTGTAGTAAAGGTTGGAATCCGCTTTACTCTTGGTAAATCCCAAACTGGATAGGAAGCTATCTATCCTGACGTACCATGTCCTGGGTGCTTGCTTCAAGCCATACAAGGATTTCTTTAACCTACACAAATCTGACTCCCTGTCATGTGTCTCAAAATCGAGTGGATGCTCCACATACACTTCCTCTTCGACTACACCATTCAAGAAAGCTGTCTTGACATCCATCTGGTGTATCTTTCACTTCATTACTGCAACTAGAGCAAGTATTGTTCTGATGGAAGTGTATCTGGCTATAGGTGCAAAAGTCTCTTCATAATCTATCCCTTCTTTCTGGGAGAAACCACGAGCCACAAACTGTCACACACCCGATTTTCGTAAAAATTTAAAATCCTTCCAAAAGGTCTATTCACTCATAACTACTACACAGAAGTATAAAATTTTGGAATTTTAATTTACTATTAAAAATAAAAACTACATTTAAACATCTCACAATTATTTAATTGCCTAGATAATTACAACATAGAAAATATCGTAGTACTTAGATTTGCAATCATCAATCCATACATGTAATGACATAACTCTATATTGGATGATGTATCATTACCTATTTGTGCAACCCCTTTTCATCTTTTAAACATTTATAAAATAAGAGAGCAACATCTTAGAATTTATTTGTTTTCTTGACAACATATGTCTACATAACCAAACAATTCATGGACATCATGCGACATTTTAGCTGAAAAGCATGACTCCGATTTATACTTTCACTAAACCATTTTCCGTATTTAGATGCAACTATAGAATATTCGCCATTATCTATCCCATAAAGCAACCAATGACGCAAAATAAAGGTACATTAGGAGTTATCAATTGCTAAAACATTCGCTTGCGTAAAGAAAGTCAACATAGACAGAATAGATGAAATGCACATGTACATCTTTTATCAGTTGATCGAACCAGGAGAACATCCTAAGTGATAACATTGACATAATCATAAAGTGAACATACTAGCATTATCATAAACATTTAGGAAGGAATTTAAGTACTCATACACTTAGATAGATTGAGGAACACGATAAGAAAACATAAGAGACCAAGAGTAACGTGGTTCACCCGTACACGGGCTAGTCCACAAAAGTGTGTGCATCCTTTCTTATTAGAGAAGAAGTGGTAGGATTACAAGAGCAACTTAATTGCTACAACAAGACTCAAGGTTTACAAACAACAACCAAGAATTTGCACTAACATCTCTCACCGAGAGTATCTTCAAGACATCTTAGAGTTCTATCTCGGAATATAACATGTATAACAAGTCAACATTTAATAACCTTAGTACAAGTATTGGATTCATCATTTTCATAGTCTAAGGGTTATACCCTTCCTCTTCAATGTGTACACAAGGGTAGTGTAACGGTTAGGGAAACATTCTTATGCATTCCTCACTCTTATACGAATGATATCTTTTAATCAAACTCTTTTCTCAGGGGATTTTATGAAGTGCAACTCAATGATTTGAGGTTCTCCCGCAAAACTAGATGATAATTAACTAGCGCTCGAAACACATTATTAACCATTTCATATGTAAAGTGTAATGGTGATTCAATACTCTCCCTAGAGAGGAATTACTTGGAAATCAATTAATCATGTTTAATTCAAAAGCACATATATGCTGTTATGTCCATCTACCAGCATCGAGATAGTTATTACACTAATATATATATATACTTTTCTATGTTGAAGTAATATAGTAATCAAATGGGTACCTACATAAGTGTTTAATGGTTATCAACGAATTCTTATCAAGAAGGGTTGAAATGTGACTCGAGCACATACATATATTTATATATGTTTAATATCTTATGAGCAGGGCAATAAATAGTAGATTGCAACTGTTAACATAAGAACCATAAAATGTTTAAGATAATGACCCAGCTAGGACTGATACCTAGCTTAATGCACCATATATATATATATCTACATAAGTATACATATATAGGTAGTAAAAATACAACTGAGTCATAGTTATATTGTCGCATAAGGGAAAGGTCGATCCGATCTAGTAATGAAATAAATAACCAAAATACTACATCATAAGGAAATGATCTTTCCACTCTCATAACTCTAACATATATATATATATATATATATATATATATTGATGATTAAAACGAGGAGATCATTAAGTAATATGACAGTGAGTAGCTACCATTTTTCCATTGCAGTGCAAAACTCATCTCTTCACCCAACAAGCAGGGTTGTACTCATCTAACAAAGGGATAGCTTCTGCAAAAGTCTAGCACTAAATTTTCTTAACCAATACCGCTTATAGGCCTTCCGTTAGCAATTGTTACAACTTACTGAAATAACAAAACAGTCGGCGTTCTAATGTTGAGGATGCCCACACAAACATGGATCAAGCAAAAGGTTAACACTCAGATGCAAGATCCAGGGGTCGATTCTCATAGATGAGGAGTCACCCAACTGTGCGCAACAACTGGGGATCACACACATACATACCTACAATAATTAAAACAATTGTTCTAGGTTCAATCCTCATAGAGGAGGGATCACCCACTTGTTGTAGACACCATATATGAATCTCCTTTAAAAGAAACTGCAAAGACGACAGAGATCCAGAAGTAAACTACAGTCACACTAAAGCAAAAAGCCTCGTGGGTGCTTAGATCCGTTTCCAAAGGCATAAATATATGAACAACACCACGATCAATGAGATGGTAGTATAATGACCCAACCTGTGGGTTTGCAGAAGTATACTCGGAATACCTTTGTTCAAATTTAGCCAAGTTCGTTTTCATGGGGATCGGTCTTTGATTCCGAGCCATCCTACCCTGGTTTTTTTCCATTCCTGTGCATTGTGCAAACCCGCCTCAACATGTATGATAAAAGTATCTTATGAAGAAGATATATAGGGATTCTTTCCCAGACATCTCCGCTACATCAAACCTGGAACATTTATCATGAAATGTATATTTAGAGGTCGACGGATCTAGCTCCCAACTCTCAGCACTATGCCAAACCAGCATTGTGTGAGTATTTAGACATGAATTAAAACTTGCATCATTGATCGTGCTAATGTATATAAACCCATAACTTCTCCTCGCAGGAATTCTTTAGTGCCGGTCGCTCCAGCACAAGCACACCCACCATAAGCCTTTCATTTGAGGTACCATGCTCCAAACTAAGTTACTGCAATCTCTCCTATCGATGCCTCTAATGGAGTAAGAGACTGTTGATACATCCTTATGTAAATCTTCCCCAGAAGGTAAACCCCGTGTGTAGAGATTGCTTCATAAAATAGGTAAAAAAGAAATCGCATACCATCGACGAGAGAAATGGATCGCTACACAATTCAGTAAAGGAATAATTCGATATATACATTTATATAAGATGTTAATTCTATCAAACCCCATTATGCAAGGATCGCCATCAAAATACCTCGGTCAAACATAAAATGCCGAGTTCTAAGTAGAGATTACCTACTAGAAGGGATCTCTTACCATTCTTATCACTAAGTTCGTATTCCCATCACAATTGGTGCAGAGGTCGAATTGAGCTAGAAGTCGAGCTGGTCTTCTCCGTTGATGCCGCCCATTTCCTCTTCCACAGGAATCACTGTGCGGGGGGGGGGGGGGGTAACATTTCTACTGTAATGACTAACTCTTTTCCCTGAGCCGGAGTGTCTCTACCCATATTCAAATGTAGAGTCCCGAAAATTATCACTCTGATGCAGAGGTGCTATCATTCTCTGCCCCCAACTCCCCACATTCGACTTTCCTCCCTCCTTAAGAAGAACAAACCCCACTCTCTCTGGAGTGACACCTGGTACCTCTAACGTCTAATGCATCAATCAGAGGAACAAGTGGCGCTCAAATGGATTGGATACTCCACTAAGGGGACCTGCTCCCACTAAAATATCCACTGTCTCCCCATTGTGGGGTATCTCATGGGACGAGGAGCACACATTCTCCATTATCATAGCAATGGTGGAGTGGCCGTTACTCTATTTTATATATTCAGATACGTGGGATGTAAAAACATAACCCTAATGAAAATAGGTATACACATATTATTTATTTAAGTATAAAATTCCATTTCTTTTATGTGTTTAATATCTCCCACGACATCGATAGGATTTCATCATTTAATGATTCTAGTCAACAATTTTCCCATGGATAAATAATCTATTTCTAGGTAGATATTTATTAAGATCTCATACGAACCTTTAGCTTTTGTATTTGATTAAGACACACATATATATAATATGTATTTAATAGTTATTATAACTATTTATTTGCCTCTCTTAAGGCTATAAAACACACTCGTTTCAATATATAATTTAATAATGACCTCAACTCTATAATCTTATAATTTATAAATATATATATGATATCTCCCACTACACACACACACACACACACACACACACACACACACACACACACACACACATATATATATAAGGTCCATTTTCATGGCTTACTCATGATAGGATTAGAATAATTTAGGTCAAAGTGTCTTAATGTCACATGGCTTCATCATTTATCATAAGACTTGTTACTTAGATCTTTGTCGCAAGTCACCCAATTGTTATAACAACCGTTAGATTTTCCCTTTAGGATGGTAGGTTAATGCATGGAATTAGGTCGAAGCCACATAAGTTTACTATTTAACTATCGTAGTTTAGGTATTCTACTTAGGGCTAGACTCTATTTGGATGGCGCCCTAATTATTTAAGTCATTTGAGGAAAAACATATTATCATCTTCAAGTACCCTAGTCATTAGAAGACTCGATCTCATGGCTTGTCTGCCATCTCATCTTTTCTTTTGGATGGGTTTGGTTGTTTATCGTTTAGTCGCATTTTCTTTTCTTAATTTTGTAGTCTTAACTGAGACTTATAATCATGACACTAACTCAAGGTCCACTGGTGGGGCCTTGGCCTTGAGCTCCTCACCATGGCCTATTTACATAATTATAATTATTTTACAAAAATAATAATAATAATTAGGGTCAAATTGGAGGGATGTTACACAAACCTTGCCTTGTATTTCTCTATGCTACCATCTTCAACATGCTTGATCTTGTAGATCCACTTGGAAGTCACAACATACGTCCCTTCTGGTCTTGGGACTACATCCCAAACATCATTCTTCATGATCGACTGGTATTCCTCGACCATGGCATCCTTCCATTCTTTCTTTTCTGCTGCTTCTTCATAACTGGAAGGTTCTTTGTTCATTATGTCACAGAGTAAGGAAACATAGTTGGTGTGTGACCTTGTCCTTTTTCTTTCCCTGTGTTCCTCCTCTGGAAGACCATACCTTTCTGCATCTTGGATGAGCTGTCTAGCCCATGCTGGTTTCCTCTTGTGAGAGTTCTTCTCACTGGGTGGATCTACAGGTTCTTGTGGATCTTCTATTTCACAATCCTCTTCTAGAATTACTCCATTCATGGTGGTGTCTTGTATTATGGGTACTCTTCTTCATTGTCTTCCACAGGTGTCTTCCTTGATTTTATGTATGCTGAGTCTTCATCAAAGGTCACATACATGCTAATGTCAATCTTCTTGAACCCTGGAAAGTAGATTCTGTATGCCTTTGAGTTTTCACTGTACCCCACAAATATACCCTTCTTTCCTGAAGGATCTAACTTTGTCCTCTTTTCTTTTGGAACATGTGTATATACTGGACAACCAAATATCCTCAGATAGCTAACTTCTGGTTTCTTACCAGAGAAGGTTTCTTCTGGTTTCTTGTTGTCAAGTATCCTATGAGGTGTTCTATTCTGTACATATACAGCTGTCCTTGCTGCTTCTTCCCATAGATGCATAGGAAGATCTTGGTCATGAAGCATTTCCCATGCTTCTTCCATGATTGTTCTATTATTCCTTTCTGCAACCCCATTTTGTTGTGGATTGTAAGGAGTGGTCAACTCCCTCTTAATCCCTAAATCACTGCATAACTTCTTGAAGTATCCTGAAGTGAACTCTCCGCCATTGTCGGATCTAAAGGTCTTGATATTCTTATCAGTTTGGTTTTCTATCAAGGCTTTGAATTCCTTGAACTTATCAAACACTTCATATTTGTTCTTCAAGAAATATACCCAAGCTTCCTAGAGAAATCATCAATGAAAGAAGCATAATATACATACCCACTCAGAGAACTAGATGACATCGGACCGCATACATCGGAGTGGATAATATCCAATATTCCTTTTGCCTTGCTTTCACTGCTTGGAAATGCCTTCTTTGTGTTCTTTCCTTTTGTACATCATTTGAAACAACTTCATGCTTTGACTGGATTTCAGGAAGACCTTCTACTGCTTTGCTTGCAATCGGTAGTGCTTTATAGTGCACATGTGCAAGCCTTCTATGCCAAAGTTCCTTGGCTCCATGGATTCATGTACCATGGCATGTTTAGGTTGTCCCTTCAATTTGAACAATCCTCCCTCTTGCTCTCCAATCACTACTGCATCATCGATTGTCTTACCTTTTGGCCACATAAGTACTTGGCTATCCACAAATGCAACTCTCATCCCCTTTACAGCCAAAGATGATATGGAGAAAAAATTCTTCTTGAGTCCAGGTGTTGATGTATTTGTAACTTCGAAAGATATTCTTCTATGTATTACACTTGTACTTTATTATATGCATGATGGAGATGTATTATTCCTCCAATCAAAAGTGTCGTCATTTGTATTTGTAAGTGTCACAAGTGTTGCAAGTGTCGCAACTTATATTTGATGAGTTATTAGACCACCGGTGTGGGGTCGGTCCTAGTTGAGTCATGTGGATGGGTTATTAGGCTTCCTTAGGAATTCGACCCTGTTAGGTTATTGGCAGGTCAAGTCAGTGTATAAATAGAGAGTGGGTGTGTCTCATTCTATTCATTCACTCACTCATCCAACTCCCATTAGTTGAGAGAGGAGTGCGCACTAGTGGAGGAGGAGTAGCTGTTGGAGTTATCTATCTTGGGTTTGATCATTGTGATATTGTATTGTGGCTTATTATATCTCTGAGGAAGTTGCGGGGTTTTTCACCTTCTTGGTTTTCCTCGAGGAAGCTCTATGTCTCTTGTGTTTATGATTGTTATGCTGTGCTTGTCATTCTCTTAGTAGGATCCTAAGATAATGTTTGAATGAAATTATCGAAAAATTAACATGGTATCAGAGCCGTGCTAAGAAGAAGACACTGTGTAGCTGCGGAAGCTAGGGTTCTTAATATTTGGGTTTCTCTCCTCAGATCATCAAATCCAGGAGGATAGGATGAATCTCCTTAGAAGGGAGCATCTTTCTGTCAAGAGAGAATTCAATTCTGAGCACTTTCAGTTTTTGGCCCGTCACTGCTGTGGGAAATTAGGGTTTCAGAGAAAGTTGGAATTTTTGGAATCTGAGACCATGGCTGGATGCCCCTCAAGAAAATCAAATTTTAGAGACCAAGATAGAAATTTTTGGTTGGGCAGAAGGCTAGGCTTGATCAAACCCTAGTTTGGGATTTTGATCGGAAAGGTGGAAAATTAGGGTTTCTGCAAAAGTGGAAATTTTGGAATCTGTGACCACGACTGGATGCTCCTCAGAAAAATTGAAGTTTAGAGCACAAGATCGAACTTTTTGTCTGGGTAGAGCCCCAAGCATTATCAAACCCTAGTTCGGGATCTTGTCCAGAAAATCTAGAAGTTTCAAAAGCAATTTTGAGGGGTCAAATTTTGCAGATTTCAAATTTGAAGTATATCAGCTTGATCAACTCAGCAAGGTGCATCTTTCTATCCTTTCAAAAGTTTGGAATTCAAAGTTTGAATTTTTAGGGTTTCTCTGACAAACCCTAATCCAGCTCCAGATCCAGTTTACAACAAATCAAGTGGTAAGACCTAAAAGTTTCTATTTCCATTTGAAGTACTCTTTAAGATGTCTCACCACACCAAGCTTGAGGATAAGCTTGAAGGAGTTGATAACTTTCAAGCATGGAAGTATAGGATTGGGTTAATCCTAGAAGAGAATGAATTGGAAAAATACATAAAGGAAGAGGTTCCGGTTCCAGAGGGAGATGAGGCTAAGGACTTACATAAGAAGGACTTGGTCAAGGCTAAGAGAATCATTGTTGATTCTATAAAATATCATCTCATACCCCATGTGTCTTCCCTAAAGACACCTAAGGAGATGTTTGAATCTTTGACCAAGTTGTTTGAAGGAAAGAATATAAATCGGAAGATGACTTTGCGGAAATAATTGAAAGGGGTAAAGTTCTAGAATGGAGAGACCATCCAATCCTACTTCACTAAGGTCTCTCAAATCAAGGAACAAGTTAAAGCTGTGGATGAAGTAGTGGAGAATGGAGAAATTGTGATGACCACATTGAATGGCCTACCTAGGTCATGGGACTCCTTCATCCAAGGAATCTGTGCAAGAAAGAAGTTAATCTCTTTTGGTAGAATATGGGAGGAATGTTCACAAGAAGAAGATAGGCTTGTGGCCCAAGAAGAAAAGATGGGAAATGAAGATCAAGCTCTCACAACTCACACCAAGAGAAGTAAGCCCAAGAGGGAGCCATCTCATCACAAGAGATCTTCACACCACCATCATCAAGTAGATAAGAAAAATCTAAGATGTTTGAACTATAATGAAAAGGGACACTTTGGTTTAGAATGTCCCAAGAACAAAAGGAACTCCAACAACAACAACAACAAGAATAGCAACAAGAAGAGATATCATGCTCATGCTGTTGAGGATGATGAAATCCCATGAAGAAGGCTAAGGTAGAAAGTGAATACTCTTCAAGTGACGATGAATATGTTCTAATCTCTACTCTCACAGGTACTGTTACACATGGGTGTAATGATTCGCTTATTGATAGTGGGGCTTATAAACATATGACGAGATTCAAAGAATCTCTTATAGGTCTATCTAAACATGAGTCACCTCATAAGGTGAAACTTGGGGATGACTATCAATACCCCATAAAAGGAAGTGGTGAAGCCTCCTACAAGTTAGATTCTGGGAAGTCTTTGAAGATGCAAGATGTTCTATATGTACTTGGACTCAAGAAGAATCTTCTCTCCATATCATCTTTGGATGCAAAAGGGATGAGAGTTGCATTTGTGGATGGACAAGTACTTATGTGGCCTAAAGGTAAGACCATAGATGATGCAGTAGTGATTGGAGAGCAAGAGGGAGGATTGTACAAGTTTAAGGGACAACCTGAACATGCCATGGTACATGAATCCATGGAGCCAAGTGAACTTTGGCATAGAAGGCTTGCTCATGTGCACTATAGGGCACTACCAATTGCAGGCAAAGTAGTAGAAGGTCTTCTTGAATCCAGTCAAAGTGTGAAGGTGTTTGCAAAGGATGTGCAAAAGGAAAGAACACAAAAAAGGAATTTCCAAGCAGTGAAATCAAAGCAAAAGGAATCTTGGAGATTATCCACTCCGATGTATGAATACCAATGTCATCCAGTTCTTTGAGTGGGTATGTATATTATGTTTCTTTCATTGATGATTTCTCTAGGAAGACTTGGGTTTATTTCTTGAAGAACAAAGATGAAGTGTTTGATAAGTTCAAGGAATTCAAAGCCTTGATAGAAAATCAAACTGATAAGAAGATCAAGACATTTAGATCTAACAGTGGCGGAGAATTCACTTCAGGGGACTTCAAGAAGTTATGCAGTGATTCAGGGATTCAGAGGGAGTTAACCACTCCTTACACCCACACAAAATGGGGTTGTAGAAAGGAAGAATAGAACAATCATGGAAGCAGCACGAGCAATGCTGCATGGCCAAGATCTACCCATGCACCTATGGGCAGAAGCAGCCAGGACAACTATATATGTACAAAACATAACACCACACAAGATACTTGACAACAAGACACCAGAAGAAGTTTTCTCTAGTAAGAGACAAGAAGTTAGCCATCTCAGAATATTTGGCTGTCCAGTATATACACATGTTCCAAAAGAAAAGAGGACAAAGTTATATACTTCAGGAAAGAAGAGTATATTTTTGGGGTATAGTGAAAGCTTGAAGGCATACAGAATATACTTTCCAGGGTTTATGAAGATTGATATTAGCAGAGATGTGACTTTTGATGAAAACTTAGCATACATCAAATTCAGGAAGACACCTATTGAAGATTATGAAGAACCAAGGGTACCTAGAACACAAGACACCACCATGAATGAAGCAATACCAGAAGTGGATCGTGAAGTAGAAGATCCACAAGAACTTGTAGATCCACCCCATGAGAAGAACTCTCATAAGAGGAAACTTGCATGGGCTAGAGAGCTCATCCAAGATGCAGAAAGGTATGGTATTCTAGAAGAGGAACACAGAGAAAGAAAAAGGACAAGATCACACACCAGCTATGCTGCTTTTCTCTGTGACATTATGAACAAAGAACCTTCCAGTTATGAAGAAGCAACGAAAAAGAAAGAATGGAAGGATGCCATGGTCGAGGAATACTAGTCGATCATGAATAATGATGTTTGGGATGTGGTCTCAAGACCATATGGGAAGTCTGTTGTGACTTCCAAATGGATCTACAAGATCAAGCATGTTGCAGATGGTAGCATAGAGAAATACAAGGCAAGGTTTATAGCTTGTGGCTTCTTCCAGAAAGAGGGGATAGATTATGAAGAGACCTTTGCTCCTGTAGCCAGATACACTTCCATCAGAATAGTACTTTCCCTGGCTGCAGTGATGAAGTGTAAGATACAATAGATGGATGTCAAGACATCTTTCTTGGATGGTGTAGTCGAAGAGGAAGTGTATGTGGAGAAGCCACCTGATTTTGAGACACATGATAGGGAGTCATATGTGTGCAGATTGAAGAAAGCCTTGTATGGCTTGAATCAAGATCCTAGGACATGGTATAGCAAGATAGATAGCTTCCTCTCCAGTTTGGGCTTTACCAAGAGTAACGCGGATTCCAACCTTTACTACAAGGTTGAGGAAGGCAATCTAGTGATACTCCTATTGTATGTGGATGACCTGTTTGTGACAGGTGAGGATAGATTGATTGACGACACGAAGATGAAGCTTGCTTCCGAGTTCAAGATGAAGGACTTGGGAATGATGCATTACTTTCTAGGTATGGAGGTGTGGTAGAGTGCAAATGAAATCTTCCTTGGACAAGGGAAGTGTGCAGTAGAGATCCTAAAGCGGTTCGGGATGATGGACTACAAGGCCATGGCCACACCTATGGCTTCGGACCTGAAGCTATTGAGTGATGCTTCGTCGGAGATGGTTGATGTCATGGTGTATCGTCAGATGATTGGGTCCTTGATGTACATGATGAACACGAGACCAGATATTTGCTTTGCGGTGAACACCTTGATCCAGTTTCTGATAGATCCTAGACATGTTCACCCGATTGCTGTAAAGAATATTCTGAGGTACTTGAAAGGTAAAATTGATTATGGGCTCAAGTATGATGCGAATCAAAAGTTTAACCTGGAGGGTTATGTTGATTTAGATTGGGCAGGTAGTGCTGCAGATAGGAAGAACACCTCAGGGTGCTGCTTTAGTATGGGCATGTGATATCTTGGTTTAGCAAGAAGCAATCCTACATAGCATTGAGTACAGCCGAAGAAGAGTATGTCGCAGCTTGTTCGGCTAGTTGTGAGGCGGTATGGCTAAGGAAGCTACTGTCTGAGTTATTTGATCTCCCATTGGATGCTACTTGTATCTTTTGTGAAAACCAGAGTTGTGTGAAGTTGTCTGAGAACCCGGTGTTCCATGATAGGTCGAACAACATTGAGATCAAATATCACTATATCAGGTATATGGTGCAGATAGGAGCAGTGAAGATTTTGTATGTTGCGACTGATGAGCTGATTGCAGATGTGTTGACCAAACCACTAGCCAAAGTGAAGTTTGAGTACTCCAGAGAGAGGCTTGGTGTTCTTCAGATAGAAGATACTTCGAGGAAGAAGTGATGGGACACATTTGTAGGAGCCATTCCAAGCATGGTGGTAGGAGGATCCTTCCCATGGCTGTGGATGTAACCGCTGTGTGATGAGCATTAGGATGATGCTTAGGTTGCTGCTATGTATGATGATCAGGATGATCATGTGCGATGAGAATTAGGAAGATGCTCTAGATGATATGCATCAGGATGATGCTGTGACAATGATCAGGATGATCATGCGATGATGATGTGCATCAGGACGATGCTGTGACGATGACCAGTATGATCTTGCGATGATGATGTACACAAGGATGATGTACTGTGCGATGATTATTAGTATGACCAAGAGTATCAGGATGATACTCTGTGGCCATGGAAATATTGTGCAGGTAGCATGCAATAGCTCCCTAGGAGATCCAATAGTCTGAGATTGGATTCTTTTGAGAGGTTTTGCTACAGGTTGGCTGTAGAAATATTGTGTAGGTAGCATGTAATAGATCCCTGGGAGATATTATAGTCTTTTCTAGGATACTCTTTCAAGTTTTTTCTATAGGTTGGCCGTGGACAAGTTGTGCGATAAGCATATAATAACGCCCTAGGATATTTGCAGATAGTCTTGCGAGGTTTTTCCTATGACATATAATAGCTCCCTGGGAGATCTGGCAAATGCTCTTTCGAGGTTTTGCTTGGGAGGACATATAATAGCGCCCTGGGATATTTGCAGATACTCATGTGAGGTTTTTCCTATGGCATATAATATCTCCCTGGGAGATCTGGCAAATGCTCTTTCAAGGTTTTGTCCTATGGCATATAATAACTCCCTAGGAGATCCGATAGGTTGAGCTATGTGCTCGTAATCAGTCCTGGGATGCTCTTTCAAGGTTTTTCTTGACCACATGTAATAGCATCCTGGGAGATCCGATAGGTTGAGCTGTGTGCTCGTAATCAGTCCTGGGATGCTCTTTCGAGGTGGTCACATGTAATAGCTCCCTGGGAGATCTTGTTGGTTGTGCTTAGGCACATAAAGGATCCTGGGATACTCTTTCAAGGTTTTGTTGACGCACATTCCACAGGATGGCCAAAGATAATGAAGACCTATAGGAGGCTAGGCCTACATCCAGCATGAAAAAGGGTTGGCTCTGTAGAACTTCCTATGATGAGAAGAATTGAGAGATAGCCCAGTGATCAAGATGTCAATGTATAGCAGCAGTGACGATGATGCTCCGTGATCCAGTGACGATGATCCAGCTCCATAATTGAAGACTTGTGCCAATATGTTTTGATGACCTATATCTAGAGAATACCTTCCTAGTTAAGAGGGAGTGTTGATGTATTTGTAACTTCGGAAGATATTCTTCTATGTATTACACTTGTACTTTATTATATGCATGATGGAGATGTATTATTCCTCCAATCAGAAGTGTCGTCATTTGTATTTGTAAGTGTTGCAACTTATATTTGATGGGTTATTAGACCACCGGTGTGGGGTCAGCCCTAGTTGAGTCATGTGGATGGGTTATTAGGATTCCTTAGGAAGTCGGCCCTGTTAGGTTATCGACAGGTCAAGTCAGTGTATAAATAGAGAGTGAGTGTGTCTCATTCTATTCATTCACTCACTCATCCAACTCGCATTAGTTGAGAGAGGAGTGCGCACTAGTGGAGGAGGGGTAGTTGCTGGAGTTATCTATCTTGGGGTTTGATCATTGTGATCTTGTATTGTGGCTTATTCTATCTCTGAGGAAGTTGCGGGGTTTTTCACCTTCTTGGTTTTCCCCGAGGAAACTCTATGTCTCTTGTGTTTATGATTGTTATGCAGTGCTTGTTATTCTATTAGTAGGATCCTAAGATAATGTTTGAATGAAATTATCGAAAAATTAACACCAGGTACATATAGAACATCTTTCATATTCCCAGAGTTTAACTTGTAGGAGGCTTCACCACTTCCTTTTATAGGGTATTGATATTCATCCCCAAGTTTCACCTTATGAGGTGACTCCTGTTCAGATAGGTCCATAAGAGATTCTTTAAATCCCATCATATGTTTGGAAGCCCCACTATCAATAAGCCAATCATTACACCCATGTGTAACAGTACCTGTGTTATACCTCAATATTACACATTGCATCTTAGTGTCGCACCCTTGCACCAAGCGACCTAAACGACACTTCCCCTTAATGATCACCTGGACATCCAGGAGTGAAGACTATTGCCTGAACACTGAAAGCAAACATCTCACTTGCCATGTGTCACCCAGAAAGACCTCATCTGAGGGAATTATCACGCTCTACACAATTGATGGGGTGCGATAATTAGGGTTACCGCACTTTGCTCCTACCCTAGGGCGCGATAATATCACTCCATGCTCAGTTCTAAGGGCGCAGTAATCCATTTTTAACCTTTTGCCTTGGATTTTGGGATCTTAACTTTCGAGAGATATCATTGGGATTTCCAGCTCTGATTCGATCTCAACTCCTATTTCTATTTAGTGGGTCTGATCCACTAAATACTCTCTAGATCCATATTACTCTCTTGTTGGTTAACTATTAGGAACCCATGTCTTTACTTTGTTAGTATATTGTTGTTGGAGGCATATGCTTTGTAAGTCGTCCTGTAGTATTTGATGATCAATAGTTTGTGTTATCGTTGTTAGCGCATATGCTTTGTAAGTCGCCCGTAGTATTGTTGAACATAGTTTGTAGTGGCCCATGGTTTTGACCCATAGTATTGGCGCCTAGACTTAGTATATAAGTGTGTGTTGAGGCCTATGAAGGTACCGTGAAGTTATTTGTATTGAGCTTGCTCAAAGGAGGATGCTCCCTCAAAGTGGCCTGCGATCAATATAAAAGTGATTCTGAGTTCTGTCATTTCTGCTATTTCGCATATTCTTATTAATTAATTGTTGTAGGTTCTTCACATCTGGTATTAGAGCACTTTCTTGGGCTCGCTGGGTGAAATTTCTGCCAATTTTTTTTTCCGCATCTGTTGCAGGTTCATATTTGGGAATAATCTCTATCCACTTAACCATGGGAAGTACTTGGGCATAAGCCTTAAAACTCATTATGAGGAGTAGCACAGGAACCCCTAAGTAGCTGGCCCATTGAGAGGACCTGCCAGCGAAAAGGGAAACAACCCCTACCTGATTGACTAGTTTCCACCCGTGAGGTAAACCAAGAGCTATCGTTTGTGGCAAAGTGGTTATCAATTTTACCTGAGCCGTGGAGTGAGGGGTACTGCCCCAATACGCAATTCGTCAGATAGCATTGGTGGCCAAGTGAAACCCTTGAGCTGTTAGGAAGCCACACATACCTGCGGTCCATATCTATTTTCAGCTGAACTGTTGTCGATCATTGTTGCGCCATTTCAGATCCAACCGTTCATATCCATTCTAAAAGCCATTCCAGATCCAGTTGTTTTCAATCCATTCGGCACCGTTTCAGATCCCTCTGTTTCCGCTCACTTCCAGGCCGTTGTAGATCTATCTATTTCAGATCTATCCGTTTCCCTTGAAACTTTCGGGGAAACCCTGTAATCCCATTTTGCATATTTCATTCCTGAGGACCCTATCCCCAATTCCACTTCCCCAAGCCCGAAATCTCACATTTGTCTATTTTTAGGGTTTGCCATAACTTCCTCAGATTTCACCCAATCACCTTCAAATTTTACCACAAAGTTCCTTTTTGAATTATGCTTCTTTGTCTCCCTTTGCCAAATTTTCCCATTCTTTAACCCCACTTCTGAAATCCTCATTTTTTGCTTCCTTGTCTATTCGACAGTGTCCAAAACCTAGTCAAACCCTAATTACCCTTCATATTTTTTCCCAAATCCAGATTTTCCTTTACTGAAGCAGTTTCTGTTTTTGTTTTTCTACCTAGTCAACCAAAAAAAAAAACAAAAACTCCTGGTTATGGTTGTCACCCGTGCATGAGCAAAAACCATGGAAGAAGCACTTGCAACCATCCAAGCAAAACTTCAGGATCTGGATGAAAAATTTCTTGGCCTCCATCTTGAACATTCAGCTATGAACAACAAATGGCAGTCCCAGTATTCATCAGACAATGGGTTATCTTCTTCCAGCAATTTCCGTGGTTCGAAGCTTGATTTTCCTCGCTTCAATGGTACTGATCCAACAGGATGGATCTATCGTGTAGAACAGTATTTCAGTCTGCATAATACTTTTGATGTCAACAAAGTTTCTCTTGCATCCTTGCATTTGGAACAGGAAGCTCTTCAATGGTACTGTTGGTACATCAAGGCTCAGGAAGAGCCAAAATGGATAGACTTTTGCCAGCTCCTTTTGCAACGATTTGGTCCTAGTGCTTTTGATGACTTCATAGGAGCCCTCACTAAACTTTGCCAAATTGTCACTGTGAGAGAGTATCAAACTGAATTTGAGAAACTATCCAACCACACTGAAGGATTGTCTGATGACTTTTATAGGAGTTGTTTTATCAGTGGTCTAAAGGATGCCATCCGCTGTGAGGTCAAAATGTTCTGTCCCAACACAATGATGGAAGCCCTAGGGTTGGCTAAGTTGGCAGAAGACAAGATTGCATCCCAACAGCCCTTCAAGCCCACTTTTGATCCCTTCCAAAATATGGGTTCTCAACGACCACCCATACCACAGGCTCCTCGACCAACTGCTATCAAGCGCTTGTCTGAAACAGAGATGCAAGCACACAGAGAAAAGGGGCTTTTCTATAATTGTGATGAGAAATTCACCCGGGGACATAGATGTGTTCAGCAAAAGCTCTATCTCTTGGATGTGGATTCTCCGCCTGCCTTTGAAATTGGTGACGAAGATCTAGAAACAATGGATGCTCAGGTCGACATTCAAGAACCGCCTATTGACCCTCCGTCTCAGGATGACCAGCTAGAGATATCTCTCCATGCTTTAGTTGGAATCACCACCCCCCAAACAATGCGGGTCAGGGGTTACTTCAAGAAGCTTCCTCTTACAATACTCATTGATTCTAGTAGCATTCATAATTTCATTGACCCTCGAATTGACAAACAAGCTGATTGTTTTATCCATCCTTGCTCCAACTTTGAAGTCATGGTTGCCAATGGGGGCACCTTACCTTGCAAAGGGAAGTGTCGAAATGTACGTATCTCTATGGGAGATTATACCTTGCGCTTTGACATGTTTTCCTTGACCTTAGGCGGATGTCATGTGGTTTTGGGCGCTCAATGGCTATGCACACTTGGCCCTATCTTATGGGATTTTGCTGAACTTTGGATGCAGTTTTCCCTCAATGGACAAAAACACACATTGACAGGATTACAACCAGGGTCTCTCAGCATCATCAGTTCACATTGCATGGAAAAACTCCTCAAGAAGAATTCACATGGTGTCATTGCTCAGATCCATTCCATTCAGATGCAACCATCAGCGGTCTCCACTACTCATTTGGATCTACAACAAATTCTGGATCGATATACAAGTGTCTTTGCTGAACCAGTGGGATTGCCACCTTCAAGGCTAGAAGACCATCGTATTCAGCTCCTTCCTGGCGCGTTCCTCCCAACATCAGGCCCTATCGCTACCCATTTCACCAAAAAATGGAGATTGAAATGCTCATTCAGGACTTATTGAAGCAAGGTATTATTCGCCCAAGAACTAGTTCCTTTTCTTCTCTAGTTCTTCTTGTCCGCAAAAAAGATGGGTCATGGCGCCTTTGTATTGACTTCCGAGCACTTAATCACCTCACCATCAAGGATAAGTTTCCAATTCCTATTATTGATGAGCTTCTTGATGAGCTTCATGGGGCTTAATTTTTCTCCAAGTTGGATCTTCATTTTGGGTATCATCAAATTCCGGTTCATGAGGATGATATCCCTAAAACAACTTTCTGCACACATGATGGCCATTATGAGTTTTTGGTCATGCTCTTTGGCCTCACTAATGCTCCTTCCACATTCCAGGCCTTAATGAATAAAATATTTCGGCCCTACTTGCAGAAATTCATTCTGGTATTCTTTGATGATATCCTCATCTACAGTAAAACATGGAATGAACATCTGCAACATCTAGATCTTGTCATGCAACTTTTCTCTGACCATCATCTCCACACCAAGCAGTCTAAATGTGTTTTTGGACAGAAGGAAGTTGAGTATCTTGGGCACATTATCTCAACACAAGTGGTTCGCATGGATCCTGCAAAAATCGATGCCATGAACAATTGGCCGCATCCTTAGACACTCAAGAGCCTTCATAGTTTTTTGGGGTTGACAGGCTACTACCGCAAGTTTGTCAAGGATTATGGGAAGATTGCATCTCCATTAACTTCTCTATTGAAAACGGATGCTTTTACATGGACACATGCTGCTCAGTGTGCATTTGACAAACTGAAACAAACTATGTGTACTACACCTGTTCTAGCTATGCCTGATTTTTCCAAGCCCTTAACTATTGAGAGTGATGCTTGCGGCAATGGACTTGGTGCTGTTCTCCTTCAAGATGAACACCCCATTGCGTTCACCAGCAAATCCCTTTCAGGTAAGAATTTAGCTGCCTCTACATATGAGAAGGAAATGATGGCTATTTTGCATGCAGTACAGAAGTGGTGACCATACCTATTAGGGAATCATTTCTACATCAAGACTGATCACTAGAGTCTGAAATATTTCTTGGAACAATGTGTCTCCTTGTAATGTCCCCATTCAAATAAGTGCATAGTAAGACAATCCCATCAATCCTACTAGTTTCCTAGGTTGGATGGGCACACGTGGGATGGTAATAAGGAAGCTAATAAATGATATTTAGACATTAGAGGGGTTCAAGCATTTAATAAATATGGTGAATAAATAAATTCAAGATAAATTCTAAGTGGCAAGTGGTTTTGGAGACATATGGAGGTGGTGGGACCCAAACTAGCTTGATTTTTCATAATACATGGTATCTCTCTTTTGCAAATTCGAATTAATGGGAATGTGAACACTCTTGGGTGAGTTGGTAAGTCATAACACATGTCATTGAGCATCTTATGTCGAATTGAGAAGGATTGGTAACCTCCATGGAAGATAAAGAGTCAAAGTAGAAGTTTGTGGACACTTGGGCTAGATTCCCTAGCCCTATGACACTAATGATGGAGCATCTATGACAACTATGAAAAATTGCAGACCTGAACTCTGACATCTGACCGCTATGACATGTTAGCACCAAAAATAGGCTCAAGGAAGGCGAATTTGGGAGTTGGAGAAGCCAAAGAGACTCAAAATCGAATTTGGGAGAAGATGGAAGGTTGGAACTAGGAGACAAGTGGCAAATGTGGAATATTTCCTAAATGGAAATCTATTGAATCTATTGAGAGGATTTCGACCCTTAGAAGGCTAATTTTGGTTATAAAATGTAGAAATGAAGAATGAGAATGGCTTTTTATGATTTGAGAAAAATTGCATTTGTGAAGAGAGAGCTAGTGGATGACTAGTTTCTTGCCTTAGCCAATTTCGAGGGTGAAAGATTCCCATCCAAGTTGGTGTTTGGAGAGGCCACTCAGGTCTTTCATGGTGATTTAATGGAGTTTTTATTTACAGGTAGCAGCTACAGGAAGTTTCATGGTTTGGTTTAGTGCAGCACTTTCTCTCCACCGTTTCCAGTTTTGAAGGCATATTCATGCTCCTTGAGGGAGGGTGTTTTTGGTGAGCACTTGTGCTTCTTGAGAGAGATTCTCATTATATATTTATTATTTTAATAGCTTCATATCCTCTGTTATTAATATTCAGAAAGTATCAGGTCGAAATACCCACTGGTTGTATGCAAAACTATTGATCAATGAGCAAACAATGTCCATTTCCCCAATGCATTGATGTATGACACTATAATGTTGATTATTTCGAATGGATGGATGATTATATGAGATATTTGTGATCAATATAATTCTATGGATGTCTTTTACAATTTTCATGTACTATACTTGAGCATTTGAATCATTTTTACTCAGTTTAGTTGTATTGGGAGGTGAAATAGTGCCATTTCCCCAAGGGTCGAATTGGGGGTTTTTGCTGTTGAATGTGAGAGAGTTAGAACAGTAGTAAAAATAAATTAATGATGCATATGAGACCTTAATCACATAATTAACACATTATATACCTCTTTTCATAAATTCGTGGGAGTTTAGAGGCATTTGGAAGGCCATTTTCAGTGTTACCCGGGGGGGATTTGATGCACAAATTACTAGTCAAAATTACCTATATTGATCGGAATACAAATAAAGTTTGCAGTAGTATTTGGAGGGCCATAAAACATCTCTGAACCTTATATTCAAGTCTAAATACCATTCATACACTCCTACAGAAGATTTGGGATCATTTGGGTTGATTTGGAGGTCAAAACAGTTAAACTAGTCAAAGGTCGAAATTGGGGAAAAAGTGGAAAAATTGGCATTTTAATAGAATTTTGAAAAAGGGTCATTACAAGTGGTATTAGAGCATGGTCTTGGCACCTGATGGTATTAACAAGAATCCAAACAAATAAAACACCACCCTTTGAATCAGTAGTTGAAGAAGTTTTGGTTGAAGAAGAGATAGTAGCAGAAAAAGAGTTTTTTTCTAAAACAATGGGTAGAGAGGAGGAGGAAAAATTAAGACATAAGGAGGAATTTATTGAAGCCTTAAAACCATGTTTTGAAGGAATTACCATGGTTATGCTAGATATGAATAAACAAATGATGAAAGGTTTCGAATTGTTGGGTAGCCAACTTTCATGCAAAGGGATGATAGGAGATAATAGTGGTTCACACTCAGGGGAAAAGATGAAAGGGAATGAACATATTTTCTCAAGTACAGGACCTCATAATAGACCTGATGAATTTCAAAGCACACAAAGGCATATTGCACCTAAATTTCTCACACCCAAAGAAGAGCCCAATCTTGAATTGGATTACAAGAAACTAGTAAATGATTGGAATGATTTGAATGAAGAGTATAAAAGAGGTGTACCACTCAGTGACTACATTGATGCTATGCAAAAGATTAAAATGAAGGGAGACAATAGGAGTCCATTCCAAAACAAAGAATTGAATAGTTCTATTGGAAAAATGTCACTTCCTACTTTTGATGGTTCTTCTCAAAATTCTGCTAACACTTGGGTGCAAAAATTGGATGTATATTTTCAGCTGAATCCTATGTTGGAAGAGGATGCATTAAAAATGACCATTTTGCATTTGGAAGGAGATGCAAATGAATGGTGGTTTCATGGGATGAAAAAATTGGGTCATAATCAGGTTAAAACATATGGAGAATTTGTTGACAGGGTACTAGAAAGATTTGAACAAAAAGATCCAGAATTGCCTTTCAAAGAACTAGCTCAATTGAAGCAAACTGGGTCCCCTACCGAATATATGTTGGACTTTCAAAAATTATCAGTTAAGGTGGCTGATGTATTTATGGGAAGATTAGTATTGCTGTTCACTGAAGGTTTGGCTGAACCCTTAAGAGTTGGTCAAAGCCCACAGGCCAACTACATTAAAAGATGCAATGAGCTTGACTAGGGATCTCCAAAATGTGCTTCCTAGAATGAGATTTCCTCCTAAGCCTAGCTACAAATTTGAAAAGAAACCTTGGCAAAGGGATAGATATGATAAAAAACCTTGGAAAAGAGAGTCATTTGAGAGGAATAAAAAAGAGGGACTAAACAGGGATGAACTTAGAAAAAATAAATTGTGCTTCACATGCTTCCAACCATGGACACCGGGGCACAAATGTACCAAAGGAAAGGCTCAATACATAGAAGTATTTTCTGACAATGAGGGGTATGATGGGGGCATGGATGAATATGGACATATTTTAGATCAAGAAGAGGCATATGAGATAGCAGTAGAAGAGGAAATACAAGAAGAAAATCAGCCTTCACCGGACAAAGCAAGAATGGCAGTGCTTTCAGCAGTACCTCGCTATCATACTATCCGATGTAAAGGTGTGGTACAAGGACAAAGAAATTCAGTTTTGGTAGATGGAGGAGCCACTCATAAATTCATTGATGCAGAGATGGTAGAGAAAAGAAAGATACCTATTGAACCATTTGATGGCTTCACAGTTGTCATTCCCGGTCACAACACAATGCAATGCAAAACATGGGTTCCAAAGCTGCAAGTCACTGTAGGTAACTATACTTTTGTTGATAGTTTTTATGTGGTTGATGTTGCTGATACTAATGTGGTTTTGGGAGTGCAATGGATGTATTAAATAGGAGAGCATACAGTAAATTATCAAATTCCTGAAATGAAATTCCAAGATTCAAAAGGAGTACAAAGAATTGTGAGAGGGCAACACACTTATCCAAATCAAGTAGTAACTTGCAATAGTATGGGAACTATATTGAGGCATGGGGATATAGAATGGGTTGCTGAATATCATATTACATTTCCCAAGCCAACTATAAATATTGTCAAACACCCAAAGGAGATAGAGAGACTTTTGCAAAAATATGAAAAGGTTTTTAGAGACCTTCCACATGGTAGGCCACGGATAGGGGGTTTGAGCACAATATTATTTTGGAGGAGGGCACTTCACCCATTCAGATACCACCTTATAGACATACTAAAAATTTCAGAGATGAGAATGAAAAATCTATCCAAGAACTCCTAGAGTTGGGACTCATTAGACCAAGCTCTAGCCCTTATGCTTCTTCAGTAGTGCTAGTGAAGAAAAAAGATGGAACATTGAGAATGTGCATAGATTTTAGAGCCTTGAACCAAAAGACTATCAAGAATAGGTATCCTATTCCTAGGATTGATGAGCTCATGGATGAGCTACATGGGGCCAAATACTTCTCAAAAATTGACCTTAGATCAGGGTATCACCAAATTCGAATGAAAGATGAAGATGTGCAAAAGACCGCTTTTCGATGTCATTTTGGCCACTTTGAATTTCTTGTCATGCCTTTTGGGTTAACTAATGCTCCATCCACCTTTCAAGCATGTATGAATAGGATATTTTTCAAGCAACTAAGAATGTTTGTTTTGGTTTTCTTTGATGATATTCTCATTTACAGTAAAACATGGGAAGAGCATTTGCAACAGTTAGAGATTGTATTGAAAATCTTGCAAGAAGAGTCCTTATTTGCTAAATTATCAAAATGTGAGTTTGGGATGAAAGAACTACTGTATCTTGGGAACATTATTGGGCAAGAAGGAGTGAAGGTACACATGGAAAAAATCAGGGCTATCTTGGAATGGCCATCATCAAAAAATATTACCGAATTGAGAGGCTTTATTGGCATATGCACCTACTACAGAAAATTTGTGAAAGGGTTCTCCAAGTTGACTTCTCCACTCACTGATTTGACTAAGAAGGATGCTTTCAAGTGGGATGAAGAGGCTGAAAAGGCCTTCCAAAAGATGAAAGAGGTAATGAGTAGTTGTCCCATACTTGCACTTCCTGATTTTACTAAACCTTTTGTTGTGGAATGTGATGCTTTAGGTGGAGGAATAGGGGCTGTCCTAAAGCAAGGCCAACAACCCATAGCCTTTGAGAGAAGAAAGTTGCAGCCTCATAAAAAAATTTACTCCATCTATGATAAAGAAATGCTGGCCATTATACATGCATTGGCCAAATTCAGACAATACTTGGTGGGAAGCAAGTTTGTGGTGAAAACTGACCACAATAGTCTAAGACACTTTCTCACCCAAAAAGATCTAAATGAAAGGCAACAAAAGTGGGTAAGAAAGATTCAAGCTTGTGATTTTGATATTGAATATTTCAAAGGAAAGAATAATATAGTAGCAGATGCTTTGTCAAGAAGACCTTCTTTTTCTCTCATGGATATTGCCAAGGATTGGAAAAACATGCTACTAGTTGAATATGCCAAAGACAAATTTGCTTGTGATGTGTTGGGTGGAATCAAAGGGGATGATAATTATAGGATTTTGAATGGGATGATATATTATAAGGGAAGAATTTATTTAGTTCATAACTCCAAGCTCAAGTACCGAATTTTGTAAGAAGCACATGATTCCCCACTAGCGGGCCATCCGGGGATCTTCAAAACTTATAGACATTTGAGGCAAAGATTTTTTTGGAAGGGGCTGAAGGAAGATGTTCAGAAGTATGTGAATGAATGTAAAGCATGTCAACAAAACAAATCAGAACTTACATGTCCAGCCGGACTATTACAACCATTGCCCATTCCGGAGCAAAAATGGGACAGTATTTCCATGGATTTCATCACCGGATTGCCTAAATCCTTGGGTAAGGATTGCATCTATGTGGTAGTTCATAGGTTGACAAAATTTGCTCATTTCTTTGCTATTACATCATCTTTTAGTGCTGCACAAGTGGCTGATATTTTTTTCAAAGAAATCTTCAGATTGCATGGGCTCCCCAAGAGCATTGTCAGTGATAGAGATAGTAGATTCATCGGTGCTTTTTGGCAAGAACTTTTTAGATTGGTAGGCACTCAATTGACTCCAAGTACCAGCTATCATCCACAAACTGATGGACAAACAGAGAGGGTAAACCAATGGTTGGAAGGATACCTAAGAAACTATGTGGGAGGGCAGCAAAAAGCATGGGCAAAATGGCTACACTTGGGTGAGTTTTGCTACAACACCACTTATAATATGTCAATAGGAATGTCTCCTTTCAAAGCATTATATGGTTATGATGCACTTACATTTGTTGACATTATATTTGGTGATATTAGAGCCCCAAAGGCTAAAGATTGGGTGGAAGAGAGCCAAGAAATTTTAAATCTCTTGAAAGACAATTTGCAGGTTGCTCAAAATCAGCAAAAACAATATGCTGATAGGCATAGAGAAGAAAGAACCTTTCAAGTCAATGATTTAGTATATTTAAGGTTGCATCCTTATAAACAAACATCTCTAAAAAAGAATGGAGTAGAAAAATTAAAACCAAGGTACTATGGGCCATATAAGGTAGTGCAGAAGGTTGGAGAAGTAGCATATGAACTAGAACTTCCGGAAGAGAGTAAAATCCACAATGTATTTCATGTTTCTTGTCTCAAGAAAGCTCTTGGTCGGCAAATCATCACTTCAGAAATACTTCGTCCTTTGGATGATGAAGGTCAGCTCACACTTGTTCCGGAAAAGATTTTGAAGACACAGGAAAGAAGGTTGAGGAGTAGAATCATCAAAGAATATTTAGTGCAATGGAAGGACTTACCAAATGAAGATGCCACATGGGAAGAGGAGAATATTTTGCAGCATCCAAATCTGAAATTGCTTGAGGACAAGCAATCTTGGGTGGGGAGGACTGTAATGTCCCCATTCAAATAAGTGCATAGTAAGACAATCCCATCAATCCTACTAGTTTCCTAGGTTGGATGGGCACATGTGGGATGGTAATAAGGAAGCTAATAAATGATATTTAGACATTAGAGGGGTTCAAGAATTTAATAAATATGGTGAATAAATAAATTCAAGATAAATTCTAAGTGGCAAGTGGTTTTGGAGACATATGGAGGTGGTGGGACCAACACTAGCTTGATTTTTCATAATACATGGTATCTCTCTTTTGCAAATTCGAATTAATGGGAATGTGAACACTCTTGGGTGAGTTGGTAAGTCATAACATATGTCATTGAGAATCTTAGGTTGAATTGGGAAGGATTGGTAACCTCCATGGAAGATAAAGAGTCAAAGTAGAAGTTTGTGGACACTTGGGCTAGATTCCCTAGCCCCTATGACACCAATGATGGAGCATCTATGACAACTATGACAAATTGCAGACCTGACCTCTGACATCTGACCAATATGACATGTCAGAACCAAAAATAGGCTCAAGGAAGGAGAATTTGGGAGTTGGAGAAGCCAAAGAGACTCAAAATCGAATTTGGGAGAAGATGGAAGGTTGGAACTAGGAGACAAGTGGCAAATGTGGAATATTTCCTAAATGGAAATGTATTGAATCTATTGAGAGGATTTCAACCCTTAGAAGGCTAATTTTGGGTATAAAATGTATAAATGAAGAATGAGAATGGCTTTTGATGATTTGAGAAAAAATGCATTTGTGAAGAGAGAGCTAGTGGATGACTAGTTTCTTGCCTTAGCCAATTTCAAGGGTGAAAGATTCCCATCCAAGTTGGTGTTTGGAGAGGCCACTCAGGTCTTTCATGGTGCTTTAATGGAGTTTGTATTTGTAGGTAGCATCTACAGGAAGTTTCATGGTTTGTTTTAGTGCAGCACTTTCTCTCCACCGTTTCCAGTTTTGAAAGCATATTCATGCTCCTTAAGGGAGGGCGTTTTTGGTGAGCACTTGTGCTTCTTGAGAGAGCTTATCATTATATATTTCTTATTTTAATAGCTTAATATCCTCTGTTATTAATATTCAAAAAGTCTCAGGTCGAAATACCCACTAGTTGTATGCAAAACTATTGATTAATGAGCAAACAATGTCCATTTCCCCAATGCATTGATGTATGACACTATAATGTTGATTATTTCGAATGGATGGATGATTCTATGATATATTTGTGATCAATATAATACCATGGATGTCTTCTACAAGTTTCATGTACTGTACTTGAGCATTTGAAGCATTTTTACTCAGTTTAGTTGTATTGGGAGGTGAAATAGTGCCATTTCCCCAAGGGTCGAATTGGGGGTTTTTGCTGTTGAATGTGAGAGAGTTAGAACAGTAGTAAAAATAAATTAATGGTGCATATGAGACCTAAATCACATACTTAACACATTATATATCTCTGTTCATAAATTCGTGGGAGTTTGGAGGTATTTGGAAGGCCATTTTTCAGTGTTACCCGGGGGCGATTTGATGCACAAATTACTAGTCAAAATTACCTATATTGATCAGAATACAAATCAATTTTGCAGAAGTATTTGGAGGGCCATAAAACATCCCTGAACCTGATATTCAAGTCTAAATACCATTCATACACTCCTACAGAATATTTGGGAGCATTTGGGTTGATTTGGAGGTCAAAACAGTTAAACTAGTCAAAGGTCAAAATTGGGGAAAAGTGGAAAAATTGGCATTTTAATAGAATTTTGAAAAAGGGTCATTACAATCCTCCCCAGAACAATAGAAATGGGTTAGAAAACTCATGGTTTATGACTATGAGATCACTTACAAGAAGGGTAAATACAATATTGTGGCAGATGCTCTTTCTCGCACATTTGATGCCCAAGGTTCTCTTTCAGCTATTTCTATGCCTGTTCCAAATTGGTTGCAATCTATTCAACAAGGTTATGTCAATGACTCTTCCTTATCTCAAATCATCCAACGCTTGACCAAAAACCCTTCTGCTGTACCACATTACTCTTGGGATGGTGCTTCTTTGAGATACAAGGGTCATCTAGTGCTTCCCCAGAGCACAAATCTTCAACAGGCTGTCTTCTATGAACTCCATGCTTCTCCATCGGCAGGGCACTCTGGGTTCCTCAAAAAATATGAACGGGCATGGCGTAACTTATTTTGGCAGGGCATGAAAAGGAAAATTCAACAAATGGTGGCTAAATGTGATGCCTTCCAGCACAATAAGGGTGAAACAACACTCATTCCAGGATTGCTCAAACCCTTGCCCATACCTACACGGATTTGGACAAATATTTCTATGGATTTCATTGAAGGGCTCCCTAAATCTAGCGGGAAGACAATGATTCTCGTTGTGGTTGATCGCCTCTCCAAATATAGTCATTTTTGTGCTCTCATCCATCCCTATACAACCTCCTCAGTCGCTCAAATTTTTCTAGACCAGATCTTTCGTCTTCATGGCATCCTTTCTTCCATTGTCTCGGATCATGATGTGACTTTCACCAGTCATTTTTGGACAGAACTATTTCACCACATTGGCACCAAACTGAAGATGAGTTTCGGGTATCACCCACAAACAGATGGTCAGACTGAAATTATCAATAAATTCTTGGAAACTTATCTTTGTTGCTTCACCTCTAAACAACAACATCAGTGGGCAAAGTGGCTCCCTCTCGCTGAATGGTGGTACAATACCTCTTACCACATTGACTCTAAAATGACCTCGTATGAAGCAGTCTATGGTCAGGCACCTCCAGTTCTTCTTCCATACACCCCCAACAGTTCACCAGTTCAGGAAGTTGACACGGTCCTTCAAAACTGCGATTAGATTCTTCGCATTTTGCGGGACAATCTTCACATGGTAAGAAATTGCATTAAGCAACAAGCTGATCAGCACCATTCTGAGCGCACTTTTCAAGCAGCTGATATGGTTTTTCTTCATCTCCAGCCGTACAAGCAATCCTCCCTAAAACTCAAAGCGCGTCATAAGCTCGCTCCAAATTTCTATGGGCCATATCAGATTCTTCAGAAGATTGGGTCTGTTGCTTATAAATTGGAACTTCCTCCTTCTTCCTGCATTCATCCAGTATTTCATATCTCTTGTCTGAAGAAAGTTCTTGGCACCAACATCAGTGGACAAACTATTTTACCCGAACTGGATAATGAAGGATCCATCCTTTTGGATCCGGAGGCCATCCTCAATCGGCACACTCCTCAGCTTCGCTCTCGCTCTATCATAGAGGTCTTAATTCAGTGGCACGGCATGCAACCAAAGGATGCTACATGGGAACCACTCCTTCAGATTCAACAACAATTTCCACATCTAAAGCTTTGAGGACAAAGCTTTTTTTAAGGGGGAGGGGATGTTAGGAACCCATGTCTTTACTTTGTTAGTAGATTGTTGTTGGACGCATATTCTTTGTAAGTCGTCCCGTAGTATTTGTTGATCAATAGTTTGTGTTATTGTTGTTGGCGCATATTCTTTGTAAGTCACCCATAGTATTGTTGATCCATAGTTTGTAGTGGCCCATGGTTTTAACCCATAGTATTGGTGCCTAGACTTAGTATATAAGTGTGTGTTGAGGCCTATGAAGGTACCGTGAAGTTATTTGTATTGAGCTTGCTCAAAGGAGGTTGCCCCCTCGAAGTGGCCTGCGATCAATATAAAAGTGATTATGAGTTCTGTCATTTCTGCTATTTCGCATATTCTTATTAATTAATTTTTGCAGGTTCTTCACATTAACCCTCCCATACACTATAAGAGAGAAGCCTTCCATGATCCAAGGGGAGGACTATTGGGGCATCAAACCTATGATCATAAGCCTTTTGCAGAGATATCTAGAGGAAGGACTTGGAGCTGGACTGGGTTTGGACATCAAGCAACTACTTTGTAAGCACTCTTAAGTTCTCAATAAAATATAACTTGTCTTGTTTCCCTATTTATGTGTATTGATCATGATTCATTTACATAAATTGTATTCAGTAGAATATATATCTAACTTGTGATTCAGTTATTTGGAAGATAGTGTGCACTTGTTTGTCATTTTGATCTCTACAGGTTCATCGCGAGGATCTCGGGATCAAAGATTCGATTGGACAAACATCAAAATAGAAGGTTAGTTGTCTTCTTTCTCATCTATCAAATGTTAGAACTGGAAACACTAATTTAGATCTAGGGAATGAGGTATCATTTGTTTCCTTTTTGTCTTAGCATAGAGTTGATCTTTGTCACTTTATCCTAAGAGGGCTTCTTCTTACCCGTAGGAAGAAATCTCTACAACAAAACTGGTGACTCCATTGGCTTGAACCCCTTTTAGTTGAGTTCTTTTACTTTCATTCATTTTTTACTGTGAAATTGCTCTTCCTTCAAACCAGTCTTGAAATTTGGTCTTTTTGACCTCCATTCACCCCCCTCCCCTCTGCATCAGACCCCTATCATTGATCAGTAAGTCCTCTGGGTCTGCAAACCCTTGAAAAGTCAATTTTTTTTTCTCAAAATCGTGCCCTTTTCCTCTCTGTGATGATTATCGTGCCCCGATAACAACCTACAATGGGATAATTTTCAGTTTACCGTGCCCTTCAGTCTTTCTAGAGCGCAATAATTTACCAGTACCGTGCCTAGGCCTGTGTTAGCCACACGATAATCTCTGTAAATAGGGTTGTTTTTTTCAGTTTGCTTGGTTCCTTTTGGTCATTTTTTACCTTCTCTTCCTTTGGTTGTTGCTCTGTTGCTTACCAGACCTCTGCAACCTGTTTAGCTGCAGTACAGTGCTTGTATTTTCATTATTTTTGAAGTTGTGTATACTTCTTTGCCATCTTTTGGTTCGTGATCATTGTTATCACCATACTTGTTCATTACCTATTGCTTCTTGTCTACATATCTTGTCACTATCCATTTTAGTTGCAGAGTCTTTTATAGTTTGAGTTTTCTTTGTTGTGTGCTTGAATTTTTTGAGTTAGTGGCATCATACCCATATTGATCACCTCCTCATTATTCTTGCATTGGCTTGATCCTTTCATGATAATCAAGTTTTTGTCACTGTTTCTCTTTCGTTGATTATATAGTCTTAAACATTACATTGTTCTTATAGCAATATTTTTCCATTCTTGTTATCAAAATCAATATTGGAAATTTTTCTTTTGGAACATTGTATTGCTTTTATTGAAAAGATGTAGTTTATACTTTTGCATATTAGGAAGCGAATCATTTATCATTGCTTGTCACATAATCTCTCATTTGGAAGCATAAATAGTTGTAAATCAGTTACATTTGAAAGTAGTTTCCATTCAGTTTGGCTTATTTGAAAAAATAAACAAAAAGTTTGTTTGTTGAGTGGTTTTTTCATTGATTTTGAAAAAGTTCATGCATTGTGATTGAAGAACTCTCCCTCCTCTCTAGCTAGATTTCATCGAATAGAAAGGATCATTTCGATTCATTTTTATTTGCATGGTTTGAGTCATCACAACACCACAAGTTTCACTTCCATTTACCCAATTGAGTAATACAACCACTAAAATTTACACTCCCTAACTCAACACACTATAACCTCACTTGAGGAAAAAAGAATTTGTTCAATGAAACCATTACAGTCCTGAGGAATCTACTTGGGAACTGGAAGAAATAATGTGGGAAGAGTATCTACATTTATTTTGAAAATGTGTATATATGAAAACCTTAAGACAACAAAATTTTGTATATGTTTTGATATAATGTTAATCATCGAGGATGATGAAGACTTTAAGGGGGGGGATTGTAATACCCCTGGCCCAGATAAAGTACTGATATTGTATTTTAAACAATTTTCTATGAAGTATGTACATAGCGAGATATTATATTTTAATAAAAATACCAATTGGTTGCATGAGGAGCAATACGTTGAAGAGGAGATCCAGATATTAACCAAGGGTTGTGAGGGGGTAATGTTGACTTATGTACCTTGTTCCCTAAACCCTTGTCCTATAAAGTTTATGATAAACCCAAAACCCATACTCCTAAGCCATACTCTTAATGGGGGATTATTTTTAATGTTAATTATTTTTCAATGATGAATATTAGGAGGCTAATTGTAATTAAGGATGGGGAATGTGTTCCTTGGGACAACCACATGGGACCCCAAAGGGGACATGGGGTTGCCCCGGTGACCCAAGCAGAAATGGGGCATGCTGATTCTACACACAACTTGAGTGGGGGGCACGGGAGTCGAGGAGGATGCACGCAGAGCACGAAGGAGGATGCATGCACAACCTATTAGAAGGTTGTATTCAAGTAGGATGTTTCCTTCAATTGAATGATTTATCTGCGCTATGAATCTTGCAAGTGAAAGATGAATTGGTTATACTTAATTTATGCACCTCCTGTTTGATTATGTTGTCGTTACCTATTGATGAATGGAAGTTCATGTCTTGCTCATAGAAATATTGACATAAATATGGGTTTAATGATTGAATGCATGACTGGATGTTTTCCCTTGATTAAGGTTTTTTACGTTTCCAACTCAACAAGCCTTGATATGTATATCTAGCTCTGTTCCATTCTTATGTTTTCTTATAAATAATCCTTCACCCTGCTAAGGGATTAATAGCCTTCACCTGGGCTCTCCTAGGGATGGTAGTCTTCATTGAGAATTAGGAAAAGATAGAATTGAAGTAGGATATGTTTATGGGTGCTGATAGCATGTTTCTGGTTACCTATGTTTGGATTATGTTTATGGGCAATTAACGAGTCTTATGAAGCCGATATAAGACGTAATAAAGAAAAATATCATTTTTTATAGTTTTATACATAAATAGAAAATCTTGACTGAAAATATTTATTTTCATAGTATTACACTGTAAATAGGTGTATGTGTAACGTGGGTACGTTACAAATTGGTATTAGAGTGCCAGTTGCAACTCTCAGGCCTGTGGGATTGAAATTATTTTCCTAAAGAGATATTTGAATATATGTTGTAATTAATTTTTAGACTAGTAATCCTTGTGAAATTCAGATTGCTAGCAATATACAGGAATATTCGGTCATTGGAATTGTAGACTGTCAGTAAAGACAGGCAATTAGAATTGAAAAGATGGCAGAGGATCTCGAATTCTCCAATTTTGTGGAAGGAATCAGCGGTGTAGAACAAGTTAATGAATCCAATGGTCTCCAAACTGGGTCAGGGAGCATGGATGGTGTGCAAACTTTGAGGGGTTTGCAGTTTGGAAACGAAATAATTTTGCAAAGTTTGGAACAACATAACCAAATTAACCAACAATTACTACAGAATTTGGTTAAGCTGCAAAATCATATGCAGTAGGTGACTTCCAGTGTGGAAAGAGGTGAAGAATCCATGAACAAGTATCACTTCTCTCGGAAAAGAGAAGAAAATAGAAGGAGATCACATTCACATCATAAAACCGATGAAAGTTCTCATGGGTATAAAAATAACCAACGGATTAAATATCCTAGAAGGCAGGGAAAGAGAAAGGATGATGTGATGCTAGAAGGAGAACTCATAAAACTAAAACCTCTGACCTTTTATGGAGAGAAGTTTGGTGATGATGCAGAGCTATGGCTTATGGAAATAAACAAGTATTTGCATTTACATGACTACTCAAAAAAACAAGAAGCATGAATTGCAATATATAATTTGCAATGAAGGGCTTATCAATTGTGGAAACAACTCAAACAAGTGGACAAATTGGATGAGAAGCAGATTTCTTGGAGGTAATTCCAAAAACTCTTCAAGAAAGAATATCTATTACAGCAGTACTATGATAAAAATACACAAGAATTCTTTGAGCATAAATTGGGAAATATTTCCATAGAGGACTATGAAAATAAATTCTTGGAGCTGTTGGGTTATGTGGATTTTATTAAGGATGAAAAGGTGAAGGTACAACGTTTTATCAGTGGCTTGTTTGCGTATTATAAGGATAGATTGGCTTATGATGAACCTCGCACCTTGAAGGATTGCTTCCGAAAGGATAGATGCTTGTATGAGAAAGGCCAGAATAGGTAGGAAGTGAAAAAGATTTGGAGAGGTAAGCTGGAAGAGAAGCAAGGTCAGAGAAGAAAGGGGTTTAAGCCTCTCGATACAAAGAAGGACACCTACTCTTCTTTTAAACCACCGACACTGAAAGAAGAATCCAAGATGGGTAATTCTTCAGGAATAAGGAAACCAACCCAAGGTAAATGTTGAGGATGTGGTGGTGACCATTTCTTAAGCAAATGTCCTGAAAGAAGAAATAATGGAACTAGTGTATATAGTATGCAAGAAGCTTCCACTGTTGGCAATGTTGCAAGAAGTATTCCTCGCATCTATGCAGCATTGGATGATTGCCAAGATGATCATCAATCTTCTATGATTGATATTGAAGGTAAACTAAGTGACGTGCCTATTTTAATTTTAATTGATTCTAGAGCTTCTTATATCTATATTAATACTAACTTGGTTGAAAGGTGTAAATTGATGACTCATAAGTTGTCTAAGTCAAGAATGGTTCAATTGGAAACTGGTATGAAGAAGAAAATCACAGCTATGGTCAAAATTTGTTGTTTTGAAATGAATGGAAACCAAACCTATATTGATTTGGACATTCTTCCTCTTGAATCATATGATTTGTTGATTGGTATGGATTGGCTCGAGAAACACTTTGCTGTGTTGGACTGCCATAGTAAAATTATTACATGTCTGAATGATGAGGGAAACCTTAATGTACAAATAAGAGGATTAAGATACCTATATCCTTAAGATAGATTTAAGTTTTGCAAATGAAGAAGTGTATCAGAAAAAGGTTCCAGCTGTATGTTATTCAGGTAGAAGAATTGTCTACTGGAAAGGAATCAAGTTTGGAAGAATATCCAGTGTTGAATGAATTTGCTGATGTATTTCAGGAATTTCCTGGGTTACCACCCAAGAGGGATATCGATTTCACAATCGATTTGGTGCCTGGAACTGTGCCAGCTTCAAAAGCACCATACAAAATGGTTACTCCACAGTTAAAGAATTGCAAATGAAACTTGAGGAGTTGTTGAAGAAAGGGTATATACGGCCTAATATATCACCTCGGGGTGATCCAGTTCTTTTTGTAAGAAAGAAGGATGGAACACTTAGATTATGTGTGGACTACAGGTAGTTAAACAAAGCCACAATTAAGAATAGGTATCCTCTACCTAGAACTGATAATCTTTTTTATCAGTTAAGGGGTGCAAGAATATTTTCTAAGATAGATTTGAGATCTGGATATCACCAGATACGTATTAAAGATGAATACATATGTAAAACAACATTCAAAACTAGATATGGGCATTATGAATTTACAATGCTTCCTTTTGGTTTAACAAATGCTCCTGCTACATTCATGTGTTTGATGAATGGTATATTTACAGAGTTTTTGGATAAGTTTATAATTTTTTTTTTTGGATGATATACTTATATATTCCAAAACCGAGGAGGAGCATGAAGAGCATCTCAGGATTACTTTGCAAATCTTAAGAGAAAATCAACTGTATGCCAAGCTTAGCAAATGCACATTCTACCACAGACAATTGTTATATTTGGGCCATATCATCTCTGAGGAAGGTGTGGCTATGGACCCAATTAAAATTAAGGCTATTTTGGAATGGCCTAATCCTTGCAATGTCTTTAAGGTAAGATCATTCATGGGATTGGCTGGTTATTGCCGAAATTTTATAAAATATTTTTCGAGAATGACCAATTCATTTACATCTTTGCCAAAAAAAGGTGTTCCTTTGATTTGGAGTCCAAAATGCGAAGATAGTTTCAGAAATCTAAAGGAATTGATTACATGTGCACCTGTATTGAACATTTTTGATCATGATAAAGAATTTATGGTATGTACGGATGCATCACTTGAAGGACTGGGTGGAGTTCTAATGTAGGAAGGACACATGATTTGTTATGAATCATAGAAGTTGAAGGAGAATGAGAAGAACTATGCTACTCAAGACTTGGAACTAGCAACTATTGTTCATGCACTTCGCATGTAGAGACACTATCTTTTGGTAAATAAGTTTGAATTAAGAACTGATCATAATAGTTTAAAGTATTTGTTTGATCAGCCTCAACTTAATGCCCGGCAAGCTAGGTGGGTTGAATTCTTAAGTGAGTTCAATTTTTAGATGAAGTAATTGAAAGGAAAAGAAAATCGAGTAGTTGATGCACTAAGCAGAAAGGGACAATTGATGCATGTTTAAGCCATCAGCACTTGGAATTCTGAATTACAAATCAGATTGCTTGAAGCTTTGAAAAGTGACAAGAATTATTTACAAGTAACAACAACATTGCAAGAAGGGAGTAAAGCATTAAAGTTCTGTAATTTTGCAGTAGCTAAGAATGGAATACTTCATTTTAAGGATGGGATCTATGTACCTAATCATGATGAGTTGAAAAGAATAATGTTGAGGGAAATGCATAATGTACCTTATGCAGGACATCCCAGATATCAAAAAACTCTTACAGCTGTAAAGAAGAATTTTTATTAGGCAAACATGAAAAAGGAGGTGGCCAATTACATTGCCTGTTGTTTAGAATGTCAAAGGGTCAAAGAAGAACACCAATACCCAACTGGTCTACTTCAGCCATTTCCTATTCCCGAATGGAAATGGGACACTATAACTATTGATTTTGTTACAGGTTAGCCGAGAACCACAAGGCAGCATGATTCTATTATGGTAGTAGTTGATAAGTTGACCAAAGCATCTCATTTCATTCTTATTCAATCAACTTTCAAGGAGGCTAAAATTGCTGATATTTATATGAAAGAAATTGCTAGGTTGCATGGTATTCCGAAAGACATTGTATCGGATAGAGATCCGAAATTCACCTCTAATTTTTGGAAAGGTTTGTTTAAAGAGTTTGGGACTAAGATTAATTTAAGCACAACTTATCATCCCCAAACTGATGGGCAGGCTGAGCATGTAAATCAAGTCATTGAAGACATGCTTAGGATGTATGTTATGGAGAAAGCAGGAAAATGGGAAGAGTACCTGTGTTGGTGGAATTCGCTTATAACAATGGTTATCAAGTATCTTTGAAAATGAGTCCATTTGAAGCCTTATATGGTAGAAAGTGTAATGTTCCAATCAATTGGGATAAACCAATAGACAAGTTAATCATTGGGCCAAAAATTCTTCAAGATATTGAAAATCAAGTGGTAAAGATAAAACATAATTTGAAAATGGCACAAGATCGTCAAAAGTGCTATGCAGATAAAAGAAGGACACACAGAGAATTCCAGGTTGGGGACATGGTGTTCTTGAAATTCAGAGGCAATAAAAATTCCTTGCAGTTGGGAAATTGCAAGAAATTGGCCGCTATATTTCGTGGACCATTTGAAATCTTAAGCAGAGAGGGATCAGTAGCTCACGAGCTAGCACTACCTCCCACTATCAAAATACATAATGTGTTTCATATTTAATTTATGAAAAAGTATGTTTATGATATTAATCATGTCTTGATTGGTCTATTCTTAAGGTGGAACCAAAAGGGGAAATGCAGGTTCAACCAATCTGCATATTGGATCACAGAAGAAATATACTCAGGAACAAGGTCATCAGACCAGTAAGATCCAATGGACCCATTACAGTTCTGATGAATCTACTTGGGAACTGGAAGATATAATGCGGGAAGAGTATCCGCATTTATTTTGAAACTCTATATATATGAAAACCTTAAGACAACAAAATTGTGTATATGTTTTGATACAATGTTAATCATCGAGGACGATGAAGACTCTAAGGGGGGGGAATTGTAATACCCCTGGCCTAGATAAAGTACTCATATTGTATTTTGAACAATTTGATATGAAGTATGTACATAGCCAGATATTATATTTTAATAAAAATACCAGTTGGCTGCATGAGGAGCAATAAGCTAAAGAGGAGATCCAGATATTAACCAGGGGTTGTGAGGGGGTAAGGTTGACTTATGTACCTTGTTCCCTAAACCCTTGTCCTAAAAACCTTATGATAAACCCAAAAGCCATACTCTTAATGGGGGATTATTTTTAATGTTAATTATTATTCAATGATGAAGATTAGGAGGCTAAACGTAATTAAGGATGGGGAAACATGTTCCTTGGGACAACCACGTGGGATTGCAAATGGGACACGGGGCTACCCCGGTGGCCAAAGCGGAAGTGGGGCATGTTGATGCTATGCATGGCCTGGGTGGGGGGGACGAGAGTCGAGGAGGATGCATGAAGAGCACGGGGGGGGGGGGGGAGTTCTTGTTGAGTGTAGAGAGAACCTAAACATTCGTATGCTAAGAAAAAACAAATTGGCCATGAATTACTTGGTTGAAGTAACCTTTCAATTGGAAATGAAGCATGAGACCCAGTGGGAATCTCAACATCTGCAATGAAGTCTGTCGATGTGCGTCTTCGGTAAGAACTCAGGTGGGTCGATTGCGGAATTCACAAGGAATTGATTACCAAATTGCTATTAGCTCAACCCTGTGTATATCTTTATCCCTATTATTTCCACCTGAGACTCTGAGAGTGAGTTGGGGAAAATTGGTGAGATATCTTTGGTTAATGGCTGGATCTTGGCTCGGGGGTGAACTTGGGAGCTGAAATAGTGTAGGTTGGACAAGTTCTAAGGTTGGGTGGAGCATGGCTCACATGTAACCAGTTGCCACATTCATGTGAAATTTAGATAAGTGTATTTGTGTATGATTTATAATGTTCATAAGTTTTATTATGCTTGATATGTTCAATCTATGGAATGAATGTGTAAATTAATATAATCCATGAATATGCTATGTTAAACTTGTTAGAAGGTTGTATTCATGTAGGATGTTTCCTTCAATTGCATGATTTATATGCTCTATGAATCTTGCATGTGAAAGATGAATTGGTTATACTTAATTTATGCACCTCCTGTTTGCTTATGCTGTCGTAACCTGTTGATGAATGGAAAGTTCATGTCTTGCTCATAGAAAGATTGACATAAATCTAGGTTTAATGATTGAATGCATGACTGGATGTGTTCCCCTGATTAAGGTTGTTTTACATTGCTAACTCAGCAAGCCTTGATATGTCTATCTAGTTCTCTTCCATTCTTATGTTTGCTTATAAATAATCCTTCACCCTGCTAAGGGATTGTTATCCTTCACCTGGGCTCTCCCAGGGATGGTAGTCTTCACCGAGAATTTGGAAAAGATAGAATTGAACTCTGGTATGTTTCTGGGTGTGGATGGCATGTTTATGGCTGCCTGTGTTTGAATTATGTTTATGGGAAATTAACGAGTCTTATGAAGTTGATATAAGACGTAATAAATACCCCCCACTGTGGGAGTAGAGAACATGACCGGCCACAGGCCCATCCATGTGCCCGCCAGCATGACAAGAAACGTGCCCGCTAGCCAGACAAGCCACGTGCCCACCAGCATGACAGGCCACTTGCCCTCCAACCTTCCTTCCTACCCTAACTTTGAGGCTGGGAACGTGTCAGCCCATCCCTTCCAAGCATCCCATGCATCCTCTTAACTCCCCCAGCAGGTGCCTCGTCCAGCGCTCATTCTCCCTCCTGCTACTTGACCCCTCCTGCATGTGCTCCATCCCGTCTGTTTCTCCTATCATGCTCAGTTTTATGGTTATTATGGCTCCCACGAAGAATGATTAATGGGGCTGTCCTCTCGCCTTCATGAAAATGGCTTGCAACATAAGTGTTAATATTCGGGTTCACCTGCACATTGATCTGCGATGCAATTGCTTTGCAGATGCCCGGCTTCTGGAAATTCAGCGCAAAGGCTCCACAGGCATTGCACTCTACGGTGCTTGGATCCTGGACGTTCGGCTCTCTATTCCTTGGCTCCTCGATGTTCGACTCTCCAGTGCTCGACTCCCTGACGTTCGGCTCTCTGGTCCTCGACTCCCTAACTCACAACACTCTTGGCTCTCCGGTCCTCGGCTCTCCGATCCTCGACGCTCTCAGCTCTCCGTTGCTCGGCTCTCTTGACTCTCTCGTCCCTCCGGTGCTTGACTCCCTTGGCTCTCTGGTGCTTGTCTCCTTCGGCTCTCTGGTCAATTGGAAAAAGACGCTGCCATGCCACCCACTAAAAAATATTGCACCCGTCGCTCTACATAGCAGGTCAACTCCTCCTCTGGTTCGCCGATGTGCCTCATGCACAGGGTTGTTGGGAAATCCCACAGATTCCAAAAAGAAATCCCACAGAAAGCACAGGTTGAAATCCAGGATGTTGAGGGAGGATGCAATGATTTCTCTTGGGTGTCTCACTGATGCAAAAATTCGCAGTGAATTTGAAGCCCTGGTTCCTGACCCAGGGAATACCAAGGGTTGGACCACCCTGTACTAGAAAAATATTGACTACCATTGGTCCTAGAAAATGGTGCTTGGCAAGGAACTGGTAGATAGAGTTGAAGCACAGGCTGAAATTCTTCTCCAGTAGGATGAAATGGTCAATTTTCTGAAGCATATTCTCTTCAATTAGCAACAGCTTGCTCAGCACTTCGGGATTACCTTCGCTAAAGAACCGACTACCCATCCCACCCACGTTGGACAGAAGGCTTATACCAGTAATTAGCTCTGTCCATTTTTTATTTCATTTTTGAACTTTCTAGATGCAGTTATAGATCTCCTTTGCTTGTCAATAGTTCAATTAAACTCATTTTCCATAAACTTTGGTTCCTCATGAGGATGACTTCTCTAAACTCTTTTTTTAACTATATTTTGGGGTATGTTTTATCAATTAAGAGAGGGCCCAGTACTACTCGGTTACTGTATATTTTTGTGAAGGCAATATAAGGATTTTCTCTAGCTAAAAAAAAAAGTCATAATATAGAAAAATCTCATTTTTTATAGTTTTATACGTAAATAGAAAATCTTAATTGAAAATTTTTATTTTCATAATATTACACTGTAAATAGGTGTATGTGTAACGTGGGTACGTTACACTCATGATCTGCCATACCATATTTAGAAAATTCGTGAGCCTTTAGACAGTTTTGGAAACAACTTTTGCCACCTAGGGGTTTTTTTCCTTTAGTAAGCCTTTTCTTTTTGTCCTTTTCAACTTGCCTCTAAGGCATTCGATTTTCTCCATGGAATATGTGTTATATTTTGTAATCATATTGATGAATAAGATACAGAGAGTTTTCCGCAAATTATCTTCTTTATTCTTTTTCTCTCATTCTCAGCAATATTCCATGTGAAGTTGTCTTATTGAATCTAGATCTAAGCCATTGAAAATCTCACATGTCAGAGTATCTATGGTTTGATTCTATTGTAATAAAATAGGTCATGATTAATGCTAGCAATTGTTGGAACTCTAGAAATCCATGCAACCCATGCAAGATTTATTGCCAATACTAGAGATTGATTGGACATTGGGAAGAAAAATGTTAGATGCCTCACTCAAAACTCCATGCAATGAACTGAATAATCAAGAAGAAAACTTCGAGAATGAAGGCCAACCTGAAATAAGAGTTGCTTGCACTTGCATCCCAAGGACTGAGTGGTTGTCCAACGACCTATTGTAGTAAAGAATTTCATCTGTAACCATGAAATAAAGACAACACTTATGCCAAGGGAAGTGCATATTCTACTCTTATTCATGGCTGAAATTAAGCTTGAGGGTAAATTTTCAAGTGTCAAGAACAAGGTAAAATTGAGTTACATATGTTTCTCCTTTGTCTTTTTTCTCAAGTTAGAATTTATTTTTTGAATTTTTTCCCTTTCCCCAAGGCTTCCTAAGCTCTAGGATATGATGGTCATCCTCATTGAGACATCAGCCTTTCCCTTGCATTTCCCAATATATCCATCAATGTTTCAACCTGAAACATATTAGTCCTTCCAAGATACAAATGCATATGAAACCTTATCATCATAAATCAATAATAGCATAAGATAAAATACATGAATAAGCATTTTATTAAACCAATATATAATAATATCAAATACATCATCACAAGAGGATTGACCATACTAAATCATCATGAAAAATAACCAATGTTATATAATCATTATCAAAAACATTTAATGGTAAATAACAAGGAAATGGTTTGTCCAAAACATTGTTTCCAAACAATAAAAAACCAAAATAAACAAACTATCATAATTGCAATACAATATGTTCATTTAATTTTTCACGAATTTTTAAAACATTGAAAATGAATTTCTCATTATTTTATTAACCAAAATAGCTTTCTAATCTTATAACTTTTAAGGTTGTATGTATAGCCATATATATAATAGGAACACTTTATAACCATACAAAGATTCTTAAAACATATACAGATTTCTATTTTGGATTTTTATTAAAAGTTTTATGCATTTAAAGGTTTGTATTTAAGATTTGTATTTAGAATTTTAAAAAGTTAAAAAAAAAAAATATGTATAATAATTAAAATAATGTTTAAATATATAAATAAATGTATTTGGATTTATCTTTTAAATAAATTTACATTAATTATGTTTTTGAGAAGAAATTAAAAATATTATTCTTTATTCTTTATTTTTAAAACATATAAAAACTTAAAATTCTTATAAAAATTAATTTATAAAAATATTATTTGGAAATTTTGGAAAGTTATAAAAATATTCACTTATATTTGAAAGTATAATTATATAATTAGAAAGAAAATTTTCATACTTATATCAATAACTATAATTTGTAACAAATATCGACTTTGTATATCATGTAGTAGGATATACCATAATAATAAATAATAAATTTATTAAATATAATAGAAGTTAGGTATGTGACTTGTCACTTTCAAAGTATACTTTAAAGATAGATCATATACATCATAATGTCTTTACTGCACATATATTAATTATTGGACAATGGAGATATGTACTATGTACTAGGATATATATCATAATAACAATGATAAATGTAGTGAGTATCATAATGGCTGCAGTTATATCAATCACTAGACACTGGAGATATGTACTATGATATATTTCATATAGTAATAATAGATATAGTGAGCATCATAATGGTTGCACTTAAATCAATCAGTGGAAAATGGAGATATGTCTTAAGATCTATATATCATAATAATAATAATAAATGTAGTGAACATCATAATGGTTGTGAAAAATGGAGATATGTATTAAGATCTATATATCATAATAATAATAATAAATGTAGTGAACATCATAATGGTTGTACACCATTATATAAGTGTAGGTTATTTATCATATTGTTTTGTACATATATCAATTACTTTGAAATATATACAACAAAAATAACATGATGGTTTGCATGTTCCTATCTATACATGTTGGAGATATATATTATAATAATAATGCATTGAGCATCATTATGATTGATGATTGTAGATGCCTCGCTCAAAACTCCATCCAATGAACTGAATAATCAAGAAGAAAACTTTGAGAATGAAGGTCAACATGAAAGAAGAGTTGCTTGCACTTGCATCCCAAGGATTGAGTGGTTTTCCAACAACCTATTGTAGTAAAGAATTTCATCTGTAACCATGAAATAGAGACAACACTTATGCTAGGGGAAGTGCATATTCAACTCTTATTCATGGCCGAGATCAGGCTTGAGGGTAAATTTTCAAGTGTCAAGAACAAGGTAAAAGTGAGTTACATATATTTCTCCTTTGTCTTTTTTCTCAAGTTAGAGTTTATTTTTTGAATTTTCTCCCTTTCCCCAAGGCTTCCTAAGCTCTAGGATATGATAGTCATCCTCATTAAGACATGAGCCTTTCCCTTGCATTTCTCAATATGTCCATCAATGTTACCTGAAACATATTAATCTTTCTAAGATACAAATGCATATAAAACCTTATAATCATAAATCAATAATAACATAAAATAAAGTACACCAATAAACATATTATTCAACAAATATATAATAATATCAAATACATCATCACAAGGATTGACCATACTAAATTATCATGAAAAATAACCAATATTATATAGTCATTATCAAAAACATTTAATGGTAAATAACAAGGAAATGGTTTGTCCAAAACATTGTTTCGTAACAATAAAAGCCAAAATAAGCAAACTATCGTAGTTGCAATACAATATGTTCATTTAATTTCTCGCCAATTTTTAAAACATTGAAAATGAATCTCATTATTTTATTAACCAAAATAGATTTCTGATCATTATAACTTTTAAGGTTGTGTCTATAGCCATATAGCCATATATATATATATATTAGGAACACTTTATAACCATACAAAGATTCTTAAAACATATAAGGATTTCTATTTTGGATTTTTATTAAAATTTTCATGCATTTAAAGGTTTGTATTGAGAATTTTTAAAAGTTTTAAAAATGTAAAGATATATATAATAATTAAAATAATGTTTAAATATATAAATAAATTTATTTGGATTTATATTTGAGATAAATTTACATTAATTATATTTTTAAGAAGAAATTATAAATATTAATGTAAAGAACCTGCAATAATTAATTAATGCAAATACATAAGATATCAGAAATAATAGAACTCAGAATCACTTTTATATTGATCACGGGCCACTTCGAGGGGACAACCTCCTTTGAGCAAGCTCAATACAATTAACTTTACGGTGCCTTCATAGGCCTCAACACACACTTATATACTAAGTATAGGCACCAATACTATGGGTCAATACTATGTGTCAATACAAACCATGGGCTAAGTCTAGGCGCCAATACTATGAGTCAAAACCATGTGACATATAATACTATGGGACGACTTATGCGTCCAATACTATGGGTCAATACTATGGGCTAATATAAACTATGGATCAACAAATACTATGAGACGATTTACAAAGCATATGCGTCCAACAACAATATACCAACAAAGTAAAGACATGGGTTCCTAACATCCCCTCTCCCTTAGAAAAAGCTTTGTCCTCAAAGCTTTAGATGTGGAAATTGATGCAGAATCTGAAGGAGTGGGTCCCCTGTAGCATCCTCGGGTTGCATTCCGAGCCACTGGCGCCTTTGGAGTTTCAGGGAGGATTGCATGGAAGGCTGTAGACGAAGAAGAACCATATCAGCGATGTGAAAAGTGCGCTCAGAACGGTGCTGATTGGCTTGTTGTTTCAGTCGAATTCTTGCCATGTGAATATTGTCCTGCAGAATGAGAAGAAGCTGATCACGATTTCGAAGAATTGAGTCAATTGCATGAACTGGGGAGCTGCTGAAGGTGTATGGAAGAAGAATTGGTGGTGCATGTACAAAGATTGCTTCATATGGTGTCCTTTGAGATGTGGTACTATACCACTGGAGCGCTTCTAGGAAATCCATAGAAATAGTTGTCCATATCTGTGGAGGGATGGGTAAGGGTTCGAGCAGTCCTGAAAGGAGGGTCATTTCACCCTTGTTGACCTGGAAAGTATCACAGTCAACCACCATCCGTTGAATTATCCTTTTGAGTCCCTACCAAAAGAAGTTACATTGTTCCTGGTCATACGTTTTGAGGAACCCAGAGTGCCCTACTGATGAAGAAGCATGGAGTTCATAGAAGAGATAGCCTCGTTGAACAGATTGCAACCAATTTGGAACAAGCAGAGAAATAGCTGTAAGAGAAACTGGGTCATCAAATGTGCGAGGAGGAGCATCTTCCACCATATTGTCCTTACCCTTCTGGTAAGTGGTCGCATAGTCATAACCCATGAGTTGGATAACCCATTTTAGGTGTGTTGGGGAGGAGACCCGTTGTTCCAGGAAAGCTTCCAGACTCTGGAGATCGGTCTTGATGCAGAAATAATTCCCCAATAGGGATGGCTGCCACTTCTGGACTGTATGCAAAATAGTCATCATTTCCTGCTGAGAGGTAGATGCGGCTAAATTCTTATCGGAAAGGTCTCTTGAAGGCAACAAGCTCATTGGTTCAGCAAAGACACCTGCATATCTATCCAAGGAAGTAGTGGAGACTGTTGATGGGTGCATCTGAATGGAATGGAGCTGAGCGATGACACCATGTGAATTCTTCTTAAGTATTTTTTCCAAGCGATGTGAATTGATGATGCAGAGAGACCCTGGTTGTAAGCCCATAAATTTGTGTTGTGCCCCATTGACTGAAAACTACATCCAAAGTTCAGCAAAATCCCATAAGATGGAGCCAAGTGTGCGTAACCATTGAACGCCCAAAACCACATCACATCCACCTAAGGACAAGGCAAACATGTGAGAGCGTAGGTTATAATCTTCCATAGAGATACGCACATTATGACACTTCCCCTTGCAAGGTAAGGTGCTCCCATTGGCAACCATGACTTCAAAGTTGGAGCAAGGATGGACAAAAAAATCAGCCTGTTTGGCAATCTGAGGATCAATGAAGTTATGAGTGCTACCATAATCAATGAGTATGGTAAGAGGGAGCTTCTTGAAGTATCCCCTGACTCGCATTGTTTGTGGGGTGGTGATGCCGGTTACAGCATGGAGAGAGATCTCGGGTGGGTCGTCTTGAGATGGGGTGTCAATAGGCAGGTGTTGAATGTCGACCTGATCATTTACTGTATCTGGAGCTTCTTCATCAAGTTTTGAGGCAGGTGAAGAATCCACATCCAAGAGATAGAGCTTTTGTTGAACACATCTATGTCCCCGAGTGAATTTCTCATCACAATTATAACAAAGCCCTTTTTCTCGGCGCTCCTACATCTCTGTTTCAGACAATTGCTTGATAGGAGTTGGTTGAGGAGCAGGCGTGATGGGAGGTCGTTGGGAACCCATATTTCTGAAGGGAACAAAGGTGGGTTTGGAGCACTGTTGAGCTGCGATATTGTCCTCAGCCAGCTTAGCCAACCTTAGGACTTCCATCATTGTGTTGGGACAAAACATTTTGACCTCTGAGTGGATTTCATCCTTGAGACCACTGATAAAACAACTCCTGTAGAATTCATCGGACAATCCTTCTGTGTGATTGGCTAGTTTCTCAAATTCCGTCTGATACTCTCTCACTATGCCAGTTTGGTGAAGTTTAGTGAGTGCTCCTATGAAGTCGTTAAAAGAACTAGGACCAAATCGTGACAAAAGGAGTTGGCAAAAATTTGTTTAGTATGGCTCGGGATGAGATTTGATGTACCAACGGTACCATTGAAGGGATTCCTATTCCAAATGAAAGGATGCAAGTGGAACTTTCTGAATATCAAAAGTATTATGCAGACTGAAATATTGTTCTGCTCGGTATATCCATCCAGTCGGATTAGTACCATTGAAGCGAGGAAAATCAAGCTTCGGCCCATGAAAATTGCTGGAAGAAGAGAACCCAGTGGCTGCAAAAGATTCTGGCTATCGGTTATTGTTCATGGCTGAATGCTGAAGATGGAGGCTGAGAAATTTTTCATCCAGATCTTGGAGTTTGGTTTGGATGGCTGCAAGTGCTTCCTCCATGGTGTTTGCTCCTGTGCGAGTGACAACCATAACCAATAATTTTTTTATTTTTTATTTTTTGTTGGGGGGGGGGAATGGATAGAAAAACACAAACACAAGCTTATTTAGTAAGGGGAAATTTGGATTTGGGAAAAACTTGGAGGGGTAATTGGGGTTTGACTGGGTTTTCGACACTTTCTAAGGGACAAGGAAGCAAAAAATGGAGATTTCAGAAGCGGGAACTCTATGGTAAAATTTGAAGGCAATCGGGTGAAAATTGAAGAAGTTATGGCAAACCCGAAAAATAGACAAATGTGGGATTTTTGGTCTTGGGAAGTGGAATTTGGGATAGGGTCTTTAGGAATGAAATATGCAGAATGGGATTGTAGGGATTTCAGTGAAGTTTCAGGGAAAACAGAGTTGAAATAAGGGAGATATGGCCGAAAAACAGTGGCATGGAAGGGATTGGCAACAGCGGCGCGGAAGGGATCTGCAATAGATGGATCTGCAACGGTGTGGAAGGGATCGAAAACGGCTGGATCTGAAATGACGACTGGATCTGGAACGAATTTCATAATAGATTTGAAATGGCTGGATCTGGAGCGGAAGTGATCGGCAACAATTCAACTGAAAATAGATATGGACCCCAGATATGTACGGCTTCCTAACAGTTCAGGTGTTTCACTCGGCCACCAATGCTATCTGACGGCTTGCATATTGGGGCAATACCCCTCACTCCATGGCTCAGGTAAAACTGATAACCGCTTTGCCACAAATGATAGCTCTTGGTTTACCTCACGGGTGGGAACTAGTCAATCAGGTAGGGGTCGTTGCCCTTTTCGCTGGCAGGTCCTCTCAATGGGCCAGCTACTTTGGGGTTCCTGTGGTACTCCTCACAATGAGTTTTAGGGCTTATGCCCAAGTACTTCCCACAATTAAGCGGATAGGGATTATTCCCAAATCCGAAGCTGCAACAGATGCAAATTTTTTTTTGGCATAAATTCCACCCAAGGAGCCCAAGAAAGTGCTCTGATACTAGATGTGAAGAACTTGCAATAATTAATTAATGCAAATACACAAGATATCAGAAATAATAGAACTCAGAATCACTTTTATATTGATCACGGGCCACTTCGAGGGGGCAACCTCCTTTGAGCAAGCTCAATACAATTAATTTCATGGTGCCTTCATAGGCCTCAACACACACTTATATAAGAAGTCTAGGCACCAATACCATGGGTCAATACTATGTGTCAATACAAACCATGGGCTAAGTCTAGGTGGCAATACTATGAGTCAAAACCATGGAACATATAATACTATGGGACGACTTACAAAGCATATATGTCCAATACTATGGGTCAATACTATGGGCTAATATAAACTATGGATCAACAAATACTACGAGACGACTTACAAAGCATATACGTCCAACAACAATATACTAACAAAGTAAAGACATGGGTTCCTAACACATTTAATGGTAAATAACAAGGAAATGGTTTGTCCAAAACATTGTTTCCTAACAATAAAAGCCAAAATAAGCAAACTATCATAGTTGCATTACAATATGTTCATTTAATTTCTCGCCAATTTTTAAAACATTGAAAATGAATCTCATTATTTTATTAACCAAAATAGATTTCTAATCATTATAACTTTTAAGGTTGTGTCTATAGCTATATATATATATATAGGAACACTTCATAACCATACAAAGATTCTTAAAACATATAAGGATTTCTATTTTGGATTTTTATTAAAAATTTTATGCATTTAAAGGTTTGTATTGAGAATTTTTAAAAGTTTTAAAAATATAAAGATATATATAATAATTAAAATAATGTTTAAATATATAAATAAATTTATTTGGATTTATATTTGAGATAAATTTACATTAATTATATTTTTAAGAAGAAATTATAAATATTGTTCTTTATTCTTTATTTTTAAAACATATAAAAATTTATATTTTAAAAATCTTATAAAAAAAATTATAAAAATATTATTTAGAATTTTTGGAAAGATAAAAATATTCACTTATATTTGAAAGTATAATTCTATACTTAGAAAGAAAATTTCCACTCATACCAATAACTATAATTTGTAATAAATATCTATCCTATATATCTTGTAGTAGGATATACCATAATAATAAGTAATAAACTTATTAAATATAATAGTGGTTAGGCATGTGACTTGTCACTTTCAAAGTATACTTTAAAGATAATCTATATCCATCATAATGTCTCTAATACACATATATCAATGACTAGACAATGAAGATATGTACGATGTAATAATAATAATAATAATAATAATAAATGTAGTGAGTATCATAATCATTGCAGTTATATCAATCACTAGACACGGGAGATATGTACTGTGATATATTTCATAATAGTAATAATAGATATAGTGAACATGATAATGGTTGCACTTAGAAAATGGAGATATGTCCTAAGACATATATCATAATAATAATAATAATAATAATAATAAATGTAGTGAGCATCATAATGGTTGTACACCATTATACGAGTGTAGGTTATTTATCATATTGTTTTGTACATATATCAATCACTTTAAAATATATACATAAAAAATAACATGATGGTTTGCATGTTCCTATCTATACATCTCATTATGATTGATGATTGTATATGACAGTATCTTATATATATGATTATATATATGAGTTGGATTGAAGTTTAAAATCCAATTTACCATAATTCTAAATATTTTAAACGCCCTGAGGTGTAGACTAGTTGGAAACCGTGTGCTTGTTAAGGCGTACGGGTTGTTAAGCATGTGGCTGGTTCAAACCTAGTTGTGGCCTTGAGGGTGGGATGTGGGGCAAGCGTACCCCGTGTCACGCGAGTACAAAACCTATCAATTGTCGATCCCTCTAGTTAAAAAAAAAAAAATCTAGATATTTTAAACAATATATATATATATATATATATATATATATATATATATATATATATATATATATATATATAATTAATTGTGTGACATGTAAAATGTATAGAATTATATACCATAATGAAAAATATAATACACGTGATAGTAAATAATTAACATATAGGTTATATAGGTTATAGTTGAAAAACTAATAATATCCATGACACAGGTTTCTAATTTATGTGTATCTGTAAATTAATATTAATAATATTAACAAATGAGCAGAGATTTAAATGTCATTAAATTTAAGAAGCACCCAGTTGTTTATCTGTTTCATTTATACTCAATAGCTTTCTGCATGTCTTTTCTCTACATAGTCAAAATAATATATATATATATATATATATAAAGGAGAAATTACCAGCTTTCGCTCGAAAGCTAGACCTCTCTAAGGCATACGACAGAGTAAATTGGACCTTCCTTCAGCTTTTATTAATTCAGATAAGAATTCCATTAACAATGGTTGACTGGATAATGGGGTGCATACAATCGGCTTCCTATGCTGTTTTAATCAATGGATCTCCCTCTCATTTCTTCCGTCCAACTCAAGGAATTCGACAGGGTAGTCAGTTGTCACCCTTTCTTCTTCTTCTAGTAGCTAATGCTTTGAGCCATCTGATTCATAAAGCAAAAGCATATGCAGTGATAAAAGGTATGAGGATCTCCAACTCAGTGACCTTGACTCATACTTTGTTTGTGGACGATGTATTACTCATGGGGGAAGGAACTCATAGGAACTTTTCTGCCTTCTCAAGAATTATGGATTTATACAAGAGAGCAACAGGAATGGTAATCAATACGGAAAAATCCATATTGGCTTACAACAACATCACCGAGGAAACAAAATCGGCCCTGGAAAGTTCTTCATCCTTCCCCATTTCCCCTATTTCAGAAGGTCTTAAGTATTTAGGCTTCACACTAAAACCTAATGCTTATGCATTTCAGGACTGGCTATGGTTATATAAAAAAATTGAAATTCGAATCTCTCTCTAGGCCAACCATTTTCTTTCTAGAGGAGGCAGGTTAATTTTGTTAAAATTAGTTCTCCAAAGCATCCCAATTTACTGGGCTTCGATAGCATACATTCCAGAAGGAATCTTAGTCAAAATAAGGAAGAAATGTTTCTCATTTCTGTGGACAGCACGCAAGCAAAGAGAAGGAATCCCTCTGGTCAATAGGACAACTCTCTCCTTGCCAAAATCCTTTGGAGGATGGGGGTTAAAAAATTTGGATCTCTTCTGTACATCCTTAGCAGCAAAAACCCTTTGGTGATTAGCAGCTTCCCCCAACTCATTGTGGGGCAGAACATTGATTTCCAAATACTGTCACCCCCACTCTTTAATTGAATGGTTCAAGCAACCTACAAAAAGTTTCAAAAACGGTTCTATTGGATGGAAAGCTCTAGTGCTGGCTTTTCTATTAATAGGGAATTGGGTGGCATGGATAATTGGGGATGGACATAGTGTGCGAATTGGTGAAGACCCGTGGGCTGGTGCCGGTGAAGACTATAAACTCCCTCCTGAATTAATCAGGGTTCTAAATTCCAAAAGTATTTTTACTCTGGCTAATGCACATGACGAACATGACATATTAAGGATCAGAGGAGGTTGGAAATCAGCTTTACAGTTAGGATTAGCAGGAGAAAAGGAAGAAGACTGGAACCGGTATTTAACCTTTTTAAACAGAGACTATATTTTTCTCAGAGAAGGAGAATTATATAAACTTGTTTGGACAAGAAACAGTAAGGATGGATCCTTTTCTGCAAAAATAGGATATGAAGCAACAGTTAATTCAATTTAGAGAGAAGAACCCCGCCCATGGTAGGATAAAATTTGGAAAATCTTTGCCCCTCTTAAAACCATCTACACTCTTTGGCTGGCCCTGAGTAACAAACTTCTCACCTAGGAAAACCTTCAGAAAAAGGGGCTTTCAAGGTCTTGGTATCTGTGTTCTATGTAATATTGCTGAAGAGTCGATCTCACACATCTTCTGCCATTGTACCTATGCAGGGTATGTCTGGAAAAGTGCAGCTGAAAGCCTGAAGTGCCCATTGCCACTACACCCAAGCTCGCTGGAGAAGAATGTGTTCGACTGGTGGAATGATCGCAAGGTATGTCTGTTCAAAGCCTATCTTGCCCTTTTCATTTTCACTATTTGGGAAGCACGAAACAAGATGATTTTCCACAACAATTTCATTTCTCCAAATATTTCAGTATTGATTCTCCTACAGAAAACCAGTGAACATAAGTCCACTCCATCAAAGAAATCTCCAAGAATATTATCCCACCTAGCCATCAACAAAGAGCATCCCTGGGCCTACTTTGATGGTGCAAGTCAGGGATCCCCTCCTTTAGGCGGCGCTGGAGGAGTTATTCATTTTACGGAAAGCAGGAAATGACATATCAAATTTGCACCAGGACGTGCCTCAAATAGCAAAGCAGAACGTGCAGCGCTATGGGCAGTCCTAATGATTGCTTCAGAAAAACATGTGAGACATCTGCAACTCTTTGGAGACTCCAAGATGGTTATTGATTAGGAAAATGGTAAGATACAAATCAACGCTCCGCATCTACAACAGCTTCTCCTTTCCATCAAAGAACTGATATAAATTTCGAGCAAATTCAGTTTTCACGTATATGCAGAAAACTAAACTCCGATGCTGATAAACTGTCAAAGCTCGCTCTAGCACTACCACCTGGCCTTATCGACATGGAAGGTCAAACTAATGACCAGGTGGACATACATTATGTACTAAGGTTATAGCATAAGCTCTTTTTGTAGCCTAAATGACAATCAGTTTTTAAATGTATGTAAGACAGTTTTGTAACTCTTAACATTTATGATATATAATGAAGTCCCTTAAGGACAATTCACAATCACTCTTAATTTAGAGTGATAGATATTTTCCATTTAAAAAATATATATAATATATAATACATTAGATAATAAATATAATAAACATTATAAAATTTATACAGATTGGACATCTGATTATAGGTTCTATATGAAAATTTCAATCATTTTGTGTGGAATGTGTGGAATAATGCGTGTATATATTTTTTACATTGTGAACGCAACAAACGGACGTGGGTATATATTCATGGCATATGATTATATATTTTTAGCATAGTGACCGGTTTTAGTTTTGGCGGCGATTCCATTCCAGTTTGAGCTTTATGTGTTTTAAAGAGCCACGTCTCTCGAGTCTATACATATTTCCACTTTTTAAATCATCTCGAAACACCATATATCAATGTCTTCGTTTTGATGGTGTCATGTTTCATATTTGGTTGTGCTTCGTTGTATTAAGATGGTGGTTTCATTTGGAAAGTTAATTATATATTTAGAAATTAGGTCCACATTTAATTCTCTGAATGATCAAATATCAATGTTATAATATTCAAGTAAAGTTATGCATAATAATAAATGTATTTTTATTTTCTTATAAAAATAAAAATTAGAAATTAGAAATTTCAATTGGGAGAAATTAGTATAATTCTCATTCATATATATATGAATTAGTTTTAAAAATATATAATTTTTATTTATGATAATTTTATATTATTATATATAAAAATATTTTTTTCTCTTTTAAATATATAATATATATATTATATTTGCGTAACACTAAAACATAGATTATTGAATTTTTTTATGAATAAGTGTTTAGAGTTGAGTAGATAAATATTCTTTTAAAGGTTGAGGTATTAAAAAGTTATAGTAAAGAAAATAATAATTATAATTTTAAAAATTATGACATAAGTGACAATAATAATAAAAATAAAAATAAAAATAAAAATAAAGAAAAAATATAATTTTTTATAAAGATAAATATGTGGAAACTGTTTAAAAATAATAAAATTAATAAGAACTTGAAAATTTTAAATAAATTTTAATTTATATAATCACATCTATGATCCATGATCCATGTCAAGTGAATCAAAATCCTAAGAAAACAAGTATAAATGCACATAGACACTAGCCCCTTCAAAGATCTATTCTTTTAAAGATGATAAGAGTTTATCATAATGTATTTTCCTAATCTCTTTGTTTGTGCTCTTTGGATTGTTAGAAAAATATCTAAAAGATCTCCATCTTTGTTGTTATGAACTTTTAACATTTCTTCACATATTCCACTCATAATCTATCAGAAATGCCCAAAGACCTATTTTTGGAGTGTGACATCTAGTAACATTTTCCATATTACATTCAGGAACCAAATATTCACTTGACGAGATATTTATGGTGGTCAGATGGTGGTTTAGGATAATGTGTATGGTTTATGTGTCGTAAAATAATATGTTAGGCCCGCAGATGTTGATTTTCATCCTCAACCATGGTCATGAACCCAAAGTATCATTCATGGTAAAACAAACTCATCATGACATAAATATTACACTCATGACCCAAATATTTAATGTGCATGGCTTGTGTGGTGGCTATGGACCCTATGCATGTTCCATTAGTGCAACAAACATCTTTTAGATCTAGTGATGCTCATCTCTATGCTTGGATAGTGGCCAGGGTCCCTCTTGTGGTGCACAAAATCACATGATGGCGCCCACTTATTACATTTGTACACCCAAATCCTCGTATGGGGATTCCTAAGCTGGCTCATAAAACTTTGCATTTTCCATGGCCCTTGAAAACATATTTTAGGACTTAAAATGATCATGTTCTTCCTTGAACCATGTCTAAGCCCAAGTGACCCATTAGGAGTTTGTAAACTCTTGTCATGGTGGTTTTCAATCTCAGTATGGGGGAGTTTAAGGAATGAAATATCTTCTCTAAGTATAGTATTCTAGGTTAATATTTTTTTTTGAAAAAATAATACATGTACATAATGTAGGTAAATATTCAATATTCAAAAAAATGCTTTGAGCATCAGAAAGGCCTCAAAATTCACTTTCGAGATTCTTGTTCTCTTGAGGATGAACCTGCTTAATAGGTTCGAAACTTGTCGAATTGCAAAATTCTCACCACAGATTTCCTGTCATTGAATATAAAAACTGTGGGTTAAGATGATCAGCATAAGAAATACTGTGAGACACATCCCTGGCATATAACACCTCATAATAATGCCCATATCGTGCTTATGTGCCAAACATTTCCTCTACATCATGTATGTACATGTTCCATGTGCCATAGAAGCATATATTAAGCAGTAAGATGATAGTGCTCCTCCATGGATAATTCATAGGACCCTAATGCCAATCCCCAATCTAACAATCCTCGCAATAGATTTTATATTACATTTGTGGGCCAAAGATTCCCTTCATAGGACTTGTGTAGTGTTTTGGGACCCTATTCATAATTCATGACCCTTAAAGCCTTCTTTTAAGTCCCAAAATTCTATTTTTATCCTTGGAGCATAGCTAATGCCTCAACAATCATCTTTAGTATGTGAAACCTTATAATGGTTCCCATTCAAAACTTATAGGACAACAATTCTATTTATAGTGACCTTATGGTAAGTTTTTACCTTCTTCATCATTCATGAGCTCTAAAATGTATTTTAATCCCTAAGATGCCCGTGTTCCTCTTGATACCATTACAAGAACCCTCATAGCCACAAGACCAAATTATGGTGTGGAAAAAATCATAATGGAAAAATCATTGGCAAATGGTTCCCTTTAAATACCATGTCTTGTGAGTTGGGACCCTTGGCATCTTCCATGAGGAATAAAAACATATTTTAGGCCTTAAACATTCAATATTACCATTCGAGCATGTTTAAATCCCCAACACCAAGAAATAGTCCTTTCTATGAAAAAATTCATGGAAACCATATGATAGCTACATGATAGTATTTTCAATTCGAGTAGCTCACAAAAGTAGGCTTACTAAAAAGCAAAAAAAACCCAATAGTGGCAACATCAGCTTTCCAACTCATTTAAGGACCTCACAAATTAGCTAAATCAGATATGGCAGCTAATGAGTGATGAAAAAGAATTAAGATGATGGATCTTGGAGAGAAAAAGATGGAGGATGTGTTGGCCAAAAAGTAGACAACTTTCCAAGTCCTTAAAGGTGTCATGCTTTTTCCTTATCCAGTGGAAAGCAAAAAAAATAGGAAAATCTATGTAAAGCAGGAAGTGTGCTCTTACCATTATGGACTATCATAAAAGCAGGAAAATCTATCTGAGGGTGCTCAAGTGAATAATGATGATAAGTTGTGAGCCTAACAAGGAAACATGGGGCCAACAACCTAGTCTAACACCTAGGAAAGTATCAGAAATCAATAATAACTTATATCCTAAGTCTAGATGGGGTTTTAATATTCTAACATGATGATCTATAGGTATAGTGACCATCAAAACCATGAATTCTGAATTAGGATTTACATCATTCAAAATCCTTAATTACCAAATTCATCTGTACTGGAGGTTTTTCTACAAAAATTTACTAATAATTCGGCTCGTCCATACTATTTGACTCAATATAGATTAGATAAAGGGAAGACATAAACCCTTGAAAATACCTCAAAATTCTTGTACATTTTCTATGCTACTAGATTCTAGGTCAAGGATGTCCATGCACATATCATGCTAGCAATTTTTCTTGTGCTAATGATCCCACATACCTTGTAACTATTAGTTTCTATGGTCTTCCTGAAGAAGTAGAGGAAGTAATGATCCATAGAATTACACACAAACTAGTAGAAATCCCACCTATTGGAAGTCTCTCAGCTTCTTGGAAAGCAAATGATCATCGGTGATATATAAAATGTCTCTAGTATCACATACAAAACCTTTATCTTGACAAAGAATCCCTAATACATTGACTTGTCAATCTAAGGTTGTTTTATAATTTATCGTTTTTTTGGATAGCGTGGTCCCATTTATCATTTAAATCAATATTTATATCCTCTTGGGGACGTTAACACCAAACGTTTGGCATATAATATATTTGTTAAAACATTGTCATAATGTTTTAAATTTGCTTTTTGTAATGGGATATAACCACCACCAATCTCAGTTGCTAATTGTTGCAAGTTGAAATTTATTTGTTAATAAAATAGTACTTCAAGCATTGTATATGAAGCTTGGCCTATTTTGAAGCTATCACTTTGATCTAACATTTTGGCAAGAGATCATACTTCATACGAAAAAGATCCATCCATCACTTGTCACAAATACAAACCAATAATAGTGGTCAAAGCATTACGTTGTGATCCTAACCTTTTGGGAAATTCAAAAATATGTTTACATCTTGAAAAGAAAGCATCCTCGGTTCACTAAGTTACAAGTACGATATTCTTGAGTTTTAAACCTTGAGTTGGCTGTATAACTGTTCTTGAGGTTTTCTAATATAGACCCAGGTTCTGCGCAGTTCAGGGAACCAACAAAAACTCCTTTTCACCGGCCCTTTCGGCAACAGCCTGCGAACAGAATGAGGTCTCACCCGAGGCAAAGTAATGGGGGGGTTGCAGAATCAGGTTTCCACAACTAGGTGATGAGCGCTTTAACAGATCTGGAGAGAAGCGCGCTACAGGACTCGCGCTGTGGACTTCGTAATGGACAAATTTAAACTTCTTCAGGACTAACACTTAGACTATCGCGCATCCAAGGACTGCACGATGCAGGGTGGTTCTCCAATGATAGGACAGTGCCACAGAAGACTTTGCTTCCTCTCAATACTTATGCAACTTCAATAGATCTTACTTCGTGTAAAAAGATGCCTTCAACAAGCATAATAGATTGCAACCCTTGCGAACTTATACACTATAACAAACAACGATGTAACTGCATACTTCTGGTGCTACGCTTAGGGAATCGCACTATACTAACTTCACGGACTAAGTGTTTACCTGATTGACTTATGCATTCAACAGACTTAGAGATACCTATGCATTTAACATTCATTTACACATGTTGATACTTAACATATTATTGCCATCATTATCCTTATGGCGAATACATATAAAAGCAAGAACAAATGAAGTCATAGACCATATCTTGACCATTCACATAAGAAAATACACCAATTCAAGCACATAAGAAATCACAAAAGACAGAATTTAACGTGGTTCACCCTCGGGATGGGAGCTACGTCCATAGGAACTGTTTTTATATTATCTTGGGAAGGGTACAATAGTTCCAGTCTGCGCACTCAGCTGCAGACTCTCTTCTCTCTTCAGTAGGCCTATGCGCACGCAGCTATAGAGCCTTTTACAATAGCATTCGGCAATGCAAAAACAAATGTTACTCAAGATTTAGCAATTCACAATTAGAGATTAATGCTTTCCCTTACAAAATGTGCCATTTCTGTAATATCCATAGTTGGATATTCTCAATTAACTCGGGAGGAACCTGTAATTTCTGAAATAACCCACATATCCGTAGATATAAAAAATGATATATAAATTGATAAGATAAGATGATGTATTACAATTGAGGGTTCGTTATTTATACTTTGGCGGAATACCCTTTCACTAATAGTCATGTCTTTTCGGAAAGACATTATTAATTATCATCATCATTATTATTATTATATATATATATGTTGATGTTTATTATTAATATTATTTTATTCATAACATTGCCTCTCTCTTAGAAAGGATTTGTCCTCAAAGCCTTATAACGTTGTCGCACCGTTCCTTGTGATGTCGTAGCTGACGAAACATGTCGGTACAAACTTCTAAGTGTAGAACATAACTTCCGATATGTTGACGGATCAATCCAGCCAAAATTGATTTGTTGTCGACTGTTGGGATTCTATATTGATATATTGTCAGGAGCTTTGAGAACATTAGTACCATTATCTTTCAACAATTCCCACTTTTTAGGATATTGGTTTAAATGGTTGGGGTGTCAATAGGGAGTTATTGTTGTTTGTTTTTTTACAAGATTGTCTTCTTTCTGAACTGTGACGAGGACTGAATTTGTATTTGCTTCTTTTTTCTCAACGTAGATTTTTGAGTCCAAGGGCTTTGATGTCCTCTTGGTATCAGAGTGTTGGATGCTTTTTGGACAGACCCGGTTTTTAATGAAGCGCAGCAACAAACACCCCTTGGCGCACTGGCCCTCTCGGCAACGAGCTGCGCAGCAGCCCGAAGTCTCACCCGAAGTGGCTATGGGGGGTCTAAGGAATCAGGATTCCTCAACCTTGGCGATGCGGAGACTGCAATCGTCTTCCCTCTTCTGGGAGTCCTCGGAGTGGAATGTCTTACTCTTCCGTAGATCTCTCAGCGCGACAGCGCTGAAACTCATACCAACCCAGCCGTGCGGTATCTCCACTTCGACACACGAGGTGATTACCCACGGCGTCCGATACTGTAATGTTTCCAACCCTGCGCCATGGCATAGCAACACACTTCTCAAGCGCCGCAGCGACGGGGTTCTACAGATTCCTTCGCTACTTAACAATTATAACGTCTAAGGAAGCTTCGAGAACGTACTTAACATATTCATAAAGATAAAGCAATGTTCATGAAAGCACAGATAACAACACACAGACATGCATTCACGCGGAATATTATCATAACAAGAAGACTTATGGACTTCACCTCCACGGGAAACCACGTCCGCGGGAAGTATATCTTATATTAACTTAAATGGAAATTACACCATAATGCTGCACACACAGCTGCAGCCTTAGATCTTTCCAGGAAACTCCACACACACAGCTGGGAGCCCTTCTCTCGATCTAGTCTCTTCCTCTACAGAGGTTACAATAGTTTAGACGTCAACTCAGACTGTCTGCAACTCAGGGATTAGCTTCACAGCTATCCAGTTCTAACTCTTGTCTTCTAACAACACAATAGAAAACAATCAACAACCAACTTACAATGGCCTTCTAACCACTCTAGCTCTCTAATGGCTAAAACATCTAACATCTAAAACATCTAACCTTCTTCCATTACAATTACACATATATATAGGTGGCCTTGAGGGTCGCACCTTTACAAAACTGTGGGCCTTTCCCAGCAGTAATCCCCAAAACCCCTAACCGTGAACATGGCTAGGTGTACTGTAGGCACCGCTTGCAGTCATGTCGCCGCTTCCTGAAGGCTCCGCGATTTCCGGCGCAGATTGCGGGTATGGGTGCCGCTTCATCGTTCACTACTCCTTGTCCTTCGCCTTCAATGCTTTGGTCCGTTGCTCTTCCTTGATCAGAGCAACCATAACTTCTGTACTTAGCCTTAATGAGGGTAGCTGAGCCCTCTATTCTGTCGCTTCATTTATTGTGGTAGCTGAGCTTTCTACTCAGCCACATTCATTCTCCTTTGATGTGTGCGTGCGAGCTCCGCGATTTTCGGTCCGTGATCTGCGCTGAGCTCGTCCATCTGGCACCGTACTGCGCACTTGTTCGCTTTTGCCCAAAAATTGGTGCTTATTCAAAATTAGCACTTTCCTCTCAACACTTGTGCTTTTTCCTCAAAATTTACAGCTTTACTATAGCTGCGGCCTATGCTCCAACACAGAGTCCAAGGGCTCTAATACCAATGTAATATCCATAGTTGGATATTCTCAATTAACTCGGGAGGAACCCGTAATTTCTAAAATAACCCACATATCCGTAGATATAAAAAATGATATATAAATTGATAAGATAAGATGATGTATTACAATTGAGGGTCCGTTATTTATACTTTGGCGGAATACCCTTTCACTAATAGTCATGTCTTTTCGGAAAGACATTATTAATCATCATCATCATCATTATTATTATTATTATTATTTATTATTATTATATATATGTATATATATATATGTATATATATATATGTATATATATATATGTATATATATATGCATATATATATATATATATATGTATATATATATATATATATGTTGATGTTTATTATTAATATTATTTTATTCATAACACTTTCATAGATCGTGCCTGTAGGTCACGTCTTTACAATCAAGTGGGCCAAAACCCTAAGGTTACCCAAAATTGGTGCGGTTATCTGCCACCCTTCCTGTTGCCATCGACAGCTTTCTCCCCTTGCTTCAGGCCACCTTGTTGGGCCACTCATGGCTCACACGCTCTTCTAACAGCCGCATCCTTACTGAAATGGTTACAATGCATAGTGGCGTGTCACTTTTCGTTCCTCTGGCTTGCCCATTGTTGTCGACCTCGTGGCTCAGCTTCAAATTGTTTTCTGCCACTCTCATTGACAGGTTTCTTTCTTCTATCTCCACTCTGCTCCTTACTCAACTTTTGGGAGTCATGGATTCAATTACCCAAAATAGGTCGCTTCCACACTCGACCTTCCCTTCTACTCTTTACCCAAAAATAGCTGCTGTGCTGGCACTACGCACCAGCATAATTGCACAAAACTGACTATGCAATCCGAATTGCGCACTTTGCAAAACTGTGCCATCTGACTTCGAATCCCAAACTGCACAGTTCCCAAAACTTGCATTCTATCAAAATTGTTCCCACTTGGGCCATGCCCAACAGGCCCCTAACACTTACCTGTGGCTCGTCTCGAGCCACTTCCATCCGGTTGTTCCATCTGTGCATCCTTTGAAGTACCGGATCACGCAGTGAAGTCTTGAACAGTTGCACTAAGCTTTGCAACTATTTCCTTTGTCCCTTGCTCTCCTTTTACCATGTCGAGCATTTCTTCTAAAGCAGGTTCCAAAAGTTGTTCCTTGACGTTATTCTCCATTGCCTGAAGATATTGTAACTTCATTTCAATTTCGTTGGTCAAGGTGAGTGCCTCTTCTTGCATCAGCTATAACCTTGAGGAGGTTTCATCCTCTTTTGCTCTTAAATTTTCCAGTTCCTTCCTAAGTGCCTTTCCTTGTATAAACTTCTGCATCTTCTATCATCCAGGAAAGTCCTTCATAGTAGCATCCATGGAATCCAAATATTGTTGTTTCTGATGCATTTCATTGTGGATACTTTGCAATTCTGGTTCTTCTTGTAATATGGTCTAGATATTGGAAACGTCATCCAGCAGGTTTTGGCATCTCACCACTTCTGCGCGGATTCTTTCTGTAGAGGCCCTCAGTGCCTCTGCTCTTGCTTCTTCTGCCTGCTGTGTTGTATCAGCTGGTCATTGAGCTGCTAGACCTGCCATTTCTGCTTGATGGGAAACTTCCATCTCTGCAATCTTAACTTTATGGGAAATCTCTAGCCCCTTCATTTTATCTTGTAGATTATCGACAGCAACTCCGATTTGTAGGATAGCTGCTTCGATTTTCAGCTCCTCATCAATTTCGGGTAGCTTCGCGCAGACATTTGTTGGTTGTATAACTGTTCTTGAGATTTTCCAATATAGACCCAGGTTCTGCGTGGTTCAGGGAACCAACAAAAACCCCTTTTCACCAACCCTTTCGGAAATAGCCTGCGAACGCATTGAGGTCTCACTCGAGGCGAAGTAATGGGGGGGTTGCGAAATCAGGTTTTCACAACCAGGTGATGAGTGCTTTAACAGATCTGGCGAGTAGCACGCTGCGGACTTCAGACTGCGTGAATTTTAACTTCTTCACAGCTAACACTTAGACTATCGCGCATCCAAGGACTGCGTGATGCGGGGTGGTTCTCCAACAATAGGGACAGCGCCACAGAATACTACACTTCCTCTCAATACTTATGAAAATTCAATAGATATTACTTAGTGTAAAAATATTCGTTCAACAAGCATAATAGATTGCAACCCTTGCGAACTTATACACTATAACAAACAATGATGTAACTGCGCACTTCCGGTGCTGCGCTCAGGGAATCGCACTATACTGACTTCATGGACTAAGTGTTTACCCAACTGACTTATGCATTCAATAGACTTAGAGATACATATGCATTTAACATTCATTTACACATGTTGATACTTAACATATTATTCCCATCATTATCCTTATGGTGAATACATATAAAAGCAAGAACACATGAAGTCATAAACCAGATCTTGACCATTCACATAAGCAAATACACCAATTCAAGCACATAAGCAATCACATAACACCAAATTTAACGTGGTTCACCCCCAGGATGGGAGCTACATCCACAAGAACTGTTGTTATATTATCTTGGGAAGGGTACAACAGTTCCAGTCTGTGCACTCAGCTACAGACTATCTTCTCTCTTCAGTAGATCTTTGCACACGCAATTGTAGAGCCTTTTACAATCGCATTTGGCAATACAAAAACAAGTGTTACTCAAGATTTAGCAATTCACAATTAGAGATTAACCCTTCCCTTACAAAATTTTCCCTTTTATAAATCATTCTCGTAGGTCATGTCATTACAATCAAGTGGGCCAAAACCCTAAGGTTACGCAAAACTCGTGCGGTTACCCACCACCCTACCTGTCACTGTTGATAGCTTGATATGCTTTCTTCAGGCCACCTTCCTAGGACACTCATGGCTCACACGCTCTTCTGACAGATGCATCCTTACTGAAATGGTTACAATGCATCGTGGCGTGTCACTTTCCATCCCTCTGGCCTGCCCGTTGCTATTGACCTCGTGGCTCAACTTCTAACTGTTTTCTGCCACTCTCATTGACAGGTCGCTTTCTTGTTGATGTATATGTAACTTCGGAATGTATTTCATATATATTTATTGTACCCTTATTAGAGATGTGTTATTCCTCTATAAGGAAGTGTCATCATGTGGATTGACAAGTGTTGCAAGTGTGTGTACTTGCCGATGGGTTATTAGACCACCATGTGTGGGGTCGGCCCTGAAATATATATTATATTGTGGATGTACCTAGCTAGACAAGTCGGCCCCATAAGGTCACTGGGAAAATAGGTTAGTATAAATAGAGATCAGGAGATCTCTATTTAGATTATTCGAAAAGTCATATCTCTCTCACTCAAAAAGTGGCACACTAGTGAGGAGGAGGATCATCTGCTACTAGGAGACTATCTCAGTGTATTTTGGTTCTACTTTGGTTGAGCCATTGCTCTCTCTATCTCTGAGGAAGTTGTGGGGTTTTTCACCTTAGGGTTTTCCCCACGGAAACTCTGTGTCTCTTGTCTCTCATGCTTTTGATTCTTGTGATGCTTGTCATGCTTATTGTGATTGTTATGCATTGATATACTATATATGTTATTCTCTCTGTGAAGATCCTAGAGTATTGTGAATTAATGCTCAAAATTTAACATGGTATCAGAGCTAACCTGAGAAGAAGACATTTTGCAGTGACGAAAACTTGAGTTTCTTGTTTATTGGGTTTCTCTCCACATATTTTGGAAAAGAAGTATAGTAGATTGACTCTACTAATCAAGGAGAATCCATCTGTCCAATCAGAATTCAATTATGAGCATTTTCAGATTTGGCCCTAAAAATTAGGGTTTCCACAAAAATAGGAATTTCTAAAATCTGAAGACATAGCTAGAAGCTCTTTGCAAAAATCGAAGTTTAGAGCTTTGGATCGAGATTTTTGGCTAGGTAGATCTCCGAGAAACTCAAACCCTAATTCAGGGCTCTACTTAGTGAACCCAAGAGGACAAAAAGGCAAATTTGAAGGGTAAAGCTTTGCTGATCTCAAATTCTGAATACACCAGGCTGATCAGCTCATTAAGGCGCATCTTTCTATCATTTCAAAAAATTGAAATTCACATTTTGAATTTTTAGGGTTTTTTCGACAAACCCTAATCCGGGACCAGATCCAGTTTTCAGTATTTCAAGTGGTAAGAACTAAATCTTTTCTATTTCCATTTGAAGTACTCTTTAAGATGTCTCACCACACCAAGCACGAGGATAAGATTGAAGGAGCTGATAACTTCCGAGCTTGGAAGTATAGGATTGGGTTAATCCTGGAAGAGCATGAGTTGGACTCATATGTAAAAGAAGACATCCCTATCCTAGAGGATGAAGAGGATAAGGTATTGCATAAGAAGAACTTGGTTAAGGCAAAGAGAATCATTGCTAATTCTATCAAAGACCATCTCATACCCCATGTGTCTTCTCTAAAGACACCCAAGGAGATGTTTGACTCTTTGACCAAGCTATTTGAAGGGAAGAACATAAATCAGAAGATGACCCTGCGGAACCAATTGAAAGGAGTAAAGTTTTAGAATGGAGAAACCATTCAATCTTATTTTTCAAGGGTCTCCCAGATCAAGGAACAACTAGAAGTAGTGGATAAAATGGTGGAGAATGGTGAAGTGGTGATGACCACTCTAAATGGCCTACCCGGGTCATGGGATTCCTTTATTCAAGGAATTTGTGCAAGGAAGAAGTTGATCTCCTTCAACAGATTGCAGGAAGAATGCTCTCAAGAAGAAGCTAGGCTTGTGGATCGAGAAGAAAAGATGGGAAATGAAGATCAAGCTCTCACAGCACATGCCAGGAAAGGAAAGTCCAAGAAGGAATCATCTCATAACAGGAGATTCTCACACCACCATTATCATAAAGATAAGAAAGATCTCAGATGCTTCAATTGCAATGAGAAGGGACACTTTGCTTCAGATTGTCCCAAGAAGAAGAAAGACAACAACAACAACTTCAATAAGAAGAAGAAGATTAACAAAAGAAGATATCATGCTCATGCTACCGAAGATGATGAACCCCTAAAGAAGAAGGCTAGGGTAGAAAGTTATAGTGATGATGACTCATCAAGTGAAGAAGAATATGTTCTAATTTCTGCTCTCATAGGTACTATCTCCCATGGTTGTAATGATTGGTTGATTGAAAGTGGGGCTTCCAAACACATGACTGGGTTTAAGGAATATTTTGTGAATATATCTGAACATGAATCACCCCATAAGGTGAAACTTGGGGATGATTATCAATACCCAATCAAAGGAAGTGGTGAAGCCTCCTACAACCTAGATTCTGGAAAATCTTTGAAGATGAAAGAAGTCCTTTATGTACCTGGGCTCAAGAAGAACTTACTCTCCATCTCTGCATTGGATGCAAAAGGTATGAGGGTTGCATTTGTGGATGGCCAAGTCCTAATGTGGCCAAAGGGAAAGAACATAGATGATGCAGTAGTGATTGGAGAGCAAGAGGGAGGCTTGTATAAATTGAAGGGACAACCTGAACATGCCATGGTACATGAATCCATGGAGCCAAGTGAACTTTGGCATAGAAGACTTTCTCATATGCACTATAGGGCACTTCCAATTGCAAGCAAGGCTGTAGAGGGTCTTCCTGAAATCAAGACCAAACATGAAGGTGTTTGCAAAGGATGTGCAAAAGGTAAGAACATTAAGAAGGCTTTCCCAAGCAGTGAAAGCAAGGCAAAAGACATCCTAGAAATCATCTACTCAGATGTATGTGGTCCTATGTCATCCAGTTCTCTGAGTGGGTATGTTTACTATGTCTCATTTATTGATGACTTCTCCAGGAAGACTTGGGTATACTTCTTGAAGAACAAAGACGAGGTGTTTGATAAGTTCAAGGAATTCAAAACCTTGATGGAGAGTCAAACTGACAAGAAAATCAAAACATTCAGATCCGACAATGGTGGAGAATTCACCTCAAGTGACTTCAAGAAGCTTTGTAGTGATTTAGGGATTAAGAGGGATTTGACTGCTCCTTATAATCCTCAACAGAATGGAGTTACAGAAAGGAAGAACAGAACAATCATGGAAGCAGCAAGGGAAATGCTGCATGACCAGGATCTACCTATGCATCTATGGGCAGAAGCAACTAGAACAACTGTATATGTGCAGAACAGAACACCCCACAAGATATTGGACAACAAGACACCAGAAGAGGTATTTTCTGGTAAGAAACCTGAAGTCAGCCATCTCAGAATATTTGGTTGTCCAGTATACACTCATGTCCCAAAGGAAAAGAGGACTAAACTAGATCCTTTAGGAAAGAAGGGTATCTTTGTGGGTTACAGTGAAAGCTCAAAGGCTTACAAAATATACTTTCCAGGGTTCAAGAAGATTGATGTCAGCAGGGATGTAACATTTGATGAAAACTCAACATTCATCAAATCTAGGAAGGCACCTATCGAAGTTTATGAAGAACCTAAGGAAACTAGATTTCAAGACACTACCATGACTAAAGCAGTTCCAGAAACTGTTCGTGAGTTTGAAGATCCGCAAGAACCTGTAGATCCACCCCGTGAGGATAACTCTCACAAGAGGAAACCTGCATGGGCTAGAGAGCTCATTCAAGATACAAAAAGATTTGGCATTCTAGAAGAAGAACACAGAGCAAAGAAGAGAACCAGATCACATACCAGCTATGTTGCTTTACTTTGTGACATTATGAACAAAGAGCCTTCCAGTTATGAAGAAGAAGCGGAAAAGAAAGAATGGAAGGATGCCATGGTTGAGGAATACCAATCAATAATGAAGAATGATGTTTGGGATGTTGTCCAAATACCTAAAGAGAAGTCTGTTGTGACTTCCAAATGGATCTACAAAATCAAGCATGTTGCAGATGGCAGTGTAGAAAAATACAAAGCAAGATTCGTAGCTCGTGGCTTCTCTCAGAAAGAAGGAATAGATTATGAAGAAACTTTTGCACCTGTAGCTAGGTATACTTCCATCAAAACAGTACTTTCCCTGGCTGCAGCAATGAAATGGAAAATACACCAGATGGATGTCAAGACTGCTTTCTTGAATGGTGTAGTTGAAGAGGAAGTATATGTGGAGTAGCCACTCGGTTTTGAAATACATGACAGGGAGTCATATGTGTGCAGATTGAAGAAAGCCTTGTATGGATTGAAGCAAGCTCCCAGAACTTTGTATGGTAGGATGGACAGTTTCCTATCTAGTTTGGGCTTTACCAAGAATAAAGTAGATTCCAACCTCTACTACAAGGTTGAGGAAGGGAATCCTGTGATTCTACTTCTGTATGTGGATGACTTATTTGTAATAGGAGATGACAGATTGATTGCAGATACTAAGAGAAAGCTTGCTGCCGAGTTCGATATGAAAGATTTGGGAATGATGCATTATTTCCTAGGTATGGAGGTGTGGCAGAGTGCAGGTGGGATCTTCCTTGGTCAAGGGAAGTATACAATAGATATCCTGAAGAGATTCGGGATGATATATTGCAAGGCCATGGCCACACCTATGGCATTGAATCTGAAGCTTCTATGTGATGCTTCATCTGAGCCGGTTGATGTCTCTATGTATCGTCAGATGATTGGGTCCTTGATGTACCTGACAAACACGAGACCAGATATTTGCTTTGTGGTGAACACGTTGAGTCAGTTCCTGATAGATCCGAGGAGTGTTCATCTGGTTGCTGTAAAGCATGTTCTGAGGTACCTGAAGGGTACAGTGGATTATGGGCTCAAGTATGAAGTGAATCAAAAGTTTAACCTGCAGGGTTATGTTGATTCAGATTGGGTTGGCAGTGCTGCAGATAGGAAGAGCACATCTGGGTGCTGCTTCAGTATGGGATCAGGTGTGATCTCCTGGTTTAGCAGGAAGCAGTCCTCCGTAGCACTAAGTACAGCTGAGGCAGAGTATGTTGCAGCCTGTTTAGCTAGTTGTGAGGCAGTATGGCTACGGAAGCTACTGTTTGAGTTATTTGATCTCCCATTGGATGCTACTGGTATATTCTGCGATAACCAGAGTTGTGTGAAGATGTCTGAGAACCCAGTGTTTCATGACAGGTCAAAACACATAGAGATCAAATATCACTATATCGGGGATATGGTGTAGAGAGGAGCTGTGAAGCTCCTGTACGTTGCGACGGACGAGCAGATTGCAGATGTGCTGACGAAGCCACTAGCCAGGGTGGTGTTCGAGTACTTCAGGGAGAGGCTTGGCATTATTCAGATTGATGGAACTTCAAGGAAGAAGCGATGGACACATTTGCTGAAGCCATTCCAAGCATGTTGGAAGGAGGATCCTTCACATGGCTGTGGATGTAAGCGCTGGATGATGAGCATCAGGATGATGTTCTAGTTTCTGCTTTGTATGATCAGTTGGATCATTTATATGTATGTATGCATCATGTTGGATGCTGGATATGATCGGTTGGATCATGTCTATGTATTTTGTATATGCATCATGTTGGACGCTTGGACCATGTATCTGTATATGTATCAGGTGGATACATCGCATGATCAGGTAGATCATGTATGTTGATATGTATCATGTATTTATATTTGTATCAAGTGGATACACTGTGTGATCAGGTGGATTATGTATGATGATATGTATCAGGTAGATACTTGGTATGCATCAGGTAGATGCATTGTATGATTAGGATGATCATGGATGACGAGCTTCAGGATGTTGCTCCAGATGACATGCAGCAGGATGCTGCAGTGATGATGATCAGGATGATCATGTGTACATCAGGATGATGTATGGTGAGTATCAGGTTGATACTCTGTGGCCGTGGAACAGGTTGTGCAGATAAGCATGTAATTTTTGCCCTGAGAGATTTGCAGATAGTCTTTCGAGGTTTTGCTTATGGCATGTAATTTGTACCCTGGGATATCTGGAAAATGCTCTTTCGAGGTTTTGCTTGGGAGGACATATAATTTGTGCCCTGGGAGATCTGCAGATAGTCTTTCGAGGTTTTGCCTATGGCATGTAATTTGTGCCCTACTATATCTGGCAGATGCTCTTTCGAGGTTTTGTCCTATGGCATGTAATTTGTGCCCTGGGAGATCCGATAGGTTGAGCCATATGCTCGTAATCAGTCCTGGGATGCTCTTTCGAGGTTTTTCCATGACCACATGTAATTTGTGCCCTGGGAGATCCGATAGGTTGAGCCTTGTGCTCGTAATTGGTCCTAGGATTCTCTTTCGAGGTTTTGTGGTGACCACATGTAATTTGTGCGCTGGGAGATCCGATAGGTTAGCCTTGTGCTCGTAATCAGTCCTGGGATTCTCTTTCGAGGTTTTGTGGTGGGGTCACATGTAATAAGTCCTGGAGATCTAGACAGGATGAAAAAGGCCTCAAATGCTCTTTAGGGTGCTTGCTAGTCAAGAGACTCTTTTAAGGTTTTGTGATGCACGTAATAAGTCCTGAGATTTCCACAGTATGGTTAGTGATGAAAAAGACCTGCAGGTGGTGGGCCTACATCCAGTATGAAAAAGGACTGGCTCTATAGAACTTCCTATGATGAGTAGAGTCAGAGATTGGTTGAGATAGCAGCAACAGTGACGATGATGATGACGATACATCGATGACGATGATCCCAAGAAGAAGACTTGTCTAGCAGATTTGTGTCGAGAAATACCTTCCTAGTTAAGAGGGAGTGTTGATGTATATGTAAATTCAGAATGTATTTCATCTATGTATTTCATATATATTTATTGTACCCTTATTAGAGATGTGTTATTCCTCTATAAGGAAGTGTCGTCATGTGGATTGACAAGTGTTGCAAGTGTGTGTACTTGCCAATGGGTTATTAGACCACCATGTGTGGGGTCGGCCCTGAAATATATATTATATTGTGGATGTACCTAGATAAACAAGTTGGCCCCATAAGGTCACTGGGAAAACAGGTTAGTATAAATAGAGATCAGGAGATCTCTATTTAGATTATTCGAAAAGTCATATCTCTCTCACTCAAAAAGTGGAGCACTAGTGAGGAGGAGGATCATCTGCTACTAGGAGACTATCTCAGTGTATTTTGGTTGTACTTTGGTTGAGCCATTGCTCTCTCTATCTCTGAGAAAGTTGTGGGGTTTTTCACCTTAGGGTTTTCCCCACGGAAACTCTGTGTCTCTTGTCTCTCATGCTTTTGATTCTTGTGATGCTTGTGATGCTTATTGTGATTGTTATGCATTGATATACTGTAAATGTTATTCTCTCAGTGAAGATCCTAGAGTATTGTGAATTAATGCTCAAAATTTAACATTTCTTCTATCTCCACTCTGCTCCTTACTCAACCGCCGAGAGTCCTGGAGTTAGTTACCCAAAATAGGCCGCTTCCACCCCCGACCTTCCCTTCTACTCCTTACCCAAAAATAGTTGTTGTGCTGGCACTGCGCACTAGCATAACTGCGCAAAAATGACTATGCAATCCAAACTACGCACTCCGCAAAACTGTGCCCTGACTTCGCATCCCAAACCGTGCAGTTCCCAAAACTTTTATTTTATCAAAATTGTGCCCACTTGGGACACGCCCAACACGTTGAAATAAGGCTCTTAAAGCCTTACAAATAGAATTATGTTCAATACTGATTTGAGTTCTTTTAAAAAGCATGACATGTTACCATATCTATCTCCATTGGAGCAAATATATGTTGAGTTTAATTTTGTTGGATTTTGATTTGACATCTAATGTTTTAATCCTACTCCTCAAGTGGACTGATTAGTAATGTCATAGAACATTGTGGAAGAATATTTGCACCAAGATAGAGAACTAGGAAATTGTATTCTAGTTAGGTGACATTCTGGGTAATATCCACATGGAAGATATGGCTACAAAACTTAGACACCTAGTCTTAGGAAAACTTAGTACATTCACAAAACTATAATAGATGCTTTTGATTCTCGGTTTCACCACAAATATAACATTTACATTGAGTCAACCCTATATGATCTCATCGTTGTCCTATACCTAGACACCTTAGAATCAAGGACTAGGAAAAGAATGCCTTCTTAAGTTGCACAAATGGCATTCATGAACTTTGAAATTCTAAAAATATGGGTCTTTTGCCTGGATTAGACCTAACCAAGCTTATTTAGATGACCATTTGAGATGGGATTTTGACATGACCACATGTAGTATGTAGTATGTACTCATCTGTGGTGTTGTGTTTTTGAAAGGATTTTTTTCTAGTCCATCTCTAACTTTTCCACCAGGTTGGAGGGGGTTGCACCCCCAATTTAAGTATGAGATTATCAAGAAGGAGCTCCTTGAGACACTTAAGCATTAACTTGTCCATAATTGCTAGGTAAAATTTGGCCTTTAAGTAAGGTTGTGGCAACTAGTCATGAGGTTGCGAGTCAACAATATTAGTAATTTTACTGATTCTTCTTCTAAACAATGGAGAGAGTTGTTGGTCAATACTTCCCAATGAGACTATAGACCACTGAAGTGAATGTTTGTTCAATGATAGGCTTGCATTGAGGGTTTCACCTTTTGGGATGAGCTTAGGCTTAACAATATCCCAAGATTTTCATATCTCTTTCCATGAAAGTACCCTTTATCTCCACTTAGGGTGAGGTAAAAATCAACATTTGGAGGTTGAGGGTATTCTAAGACTTTTTATAGAGCATAATCCTAGACAAGGTTAGTTGTTTAGAAATTGCTAAACCTTCTCTTGGAAAATGGACAAGTCCCAAGGTAAATTAAGGGGTTTGATCCTTTAAAAGCTCAAGCAAGGTTAAGATGAGGATCATCAACATAGAGGTTATTAATAGGTAGGATGGTTGACAAAGGGAACACTTGAAATCCTTTCATTGACTGAAGAGGCATCAATAAAGGATTCATTGACAATCCATTTGTTGACAAGTAATCAATCAAAAACTTATATGTTGACAAGGGTCTTACTGACTAGTTTCCTAGTTTCCTAGTGACATGCAATTCAATGACAAAACAATCATCAACAAGGGAGACTCCAACTATTGACACAATATTGTGTTGACAACTCCATTCATCTAGTTCTCAATGTTGATGATAATACACTTGTTGACATAGACTAGGGACTATCTAGTTGACAAGTAGAACTTAAGTATATTGAATTTGATCATTACAACTATAGTTATATGTGGTTCAATTATCAATAACTAATTCTTAAAAGGAAACATCTTTAAGGTGGCTTCAAGGGTTGTTGAAGAGTTTTGGTTTTTGGACCAATGATTCCCCTAGCTCAAGTGACAACGTACAACAAGTCACTTCAATAAATAACCATTCAATACAATGCAATTGGACCATTCCTAACTGGTTTTGGTACAACTGATCATGTAATCTCTAAAAAAGGAAGGAATGAATTGTGTTACATCTGTGGAAATGTAAAATTCAAGCACTACAGATCTATGAGACAAAAACAACATTTACTAGAGATGCATGCGGAAAATTGTGTGTCAAAACACCAATGCAGAAAGTTTGTAGTAGTTCATGCATTATCATTAACTCATAAGATATTTACAATGTGTAACAATGGAAATAATAGCCAAGCAATTTGAATCCTAGGGAGTTCATTCAAGTTGAATGCATGAGAGTGGCTTACTTGGCCGTTAACACCACTCGACACATCTGTTAACCACTTAACTACCATGTAATTGACTCTAACAGACTTTGAAACTGTCTAACTGAGTCTAACTGAATCCAGAACTCAACTGAATTCCCAAAATTAAGGGATGGTGCCTTTTTGGCTTCATTTAACTGAATATTAGATGAACTAACACTAGATTAATTTAAATTGAGTAGGAGGGAGGCTTTTTGACTCCAGTTAGATGAATATAGTAATAAATGATATCAGTTGGATTGAGTAGGTCTCTTTAGTCATGCAAATCACCTCATTTGGCTCCCCAAATGATGGAGGAGGCCCATTTAACTAATATTGATGGCTCAGTTGACTCCTCGAATGAAGGAGGAGGCCCAATTCATTGAAACTGATGAGCTGTTGATGATGTAAGCACATAATTGAGTCAAAACACTTAAGATAAGTGGCAAATTAAGCTTTGAATACCAAATAAGTTATGTGTGGTTGGAAAATGATCCAACACCCCCCCTTAAGCTATTCTCATGTGTAGGAGTAAAATAAAATAATAAAAGGGCCCTGGCAACAAAGTCCATAGGTCACGTAGTACATAAATCATCCAAAAATGCTCAAAAAATCTAAGTGAGGAAAGAGGGAAAAACCCAGTGGGAAAGAAAACCCCCCCTCAAACTAAACAATGAAGGATGTGAAATGTCCTCACCATAGTAAAAATCATCCCCAAGAGTGAACGGAGGTAAGAGAACTTATTCTCAGTGAATATCTTGGTGAAGATGTTTGCAATTTTCTATTTTGTAGGGTAATATTACAGTACAATGGTTTTGTCATTCACAAGCTCTCGGATGTTGTGCATGTGGATCTAGATATGCTTGGTCCTCTGTATCTGAACCAGATCTGTTGAGATCTTTATAGCACTTTGATTATCACAAAAAATCACAGTAGAAGTGGTGCTACCAATATCAAACTCTGCTAGAATACCCTGCAACCAAACTGCTTGAATGCAAGCATTGATTGCTCCTTGATACTCTGCCTCTACTGAAGATAAGGAAATGGCATCCTTCTTTTTGATTGAATAGAAAATAGGACCTATTCCAATCATGAAAAATATCCATAAGTAAAATTTCGATCAATGTTATCACCCGCCCAATCTGAATCATTGAATCTAACCAAGTCAAGATCATAATCAACAACATAGTGAATGCCAAAATGTCCTGTACCCTACACATAATGCAAGATCCATTTGGATTCCTTATAGTGAATCTCATGGGGATGATACAGGTAACTTGACACAACACTCACTTCATAATAAATATCATACCTAGAGTGTGTCAGATACAAAATACTTCCAATCAATTGTCGGTAAAGTGTAGAATCCACCAACAATGTAGAATCACCATCCTCAAGACTGATTCCTGAGAGGAATGGGAATGGTGCCGATTTAAATTCTTCCATATTGAACTTCTTTAGCAGTTAAAATCATATTTTGATTGGTAAATCATGATCCCATCAAAATTCTGAGGGATTTCGAGACCAAGAAACTGCTTCAACAGGCCTAAATCACTCATATCAAATGCTTGATGTAAAGCGGTTTTTATAGTACTGATCGAATCAAGAATGATTCGTGTAACCAATAGGTCATCAACATAAAGTACAGTGATCATAAAATTACCTTAATTTTTATGTATATACACATTTGGATCTGATTTTCATCTTGCAAATTTTTGTGACAAAAGAAAGGAATCCATCTTTGCATACCATGCTCTTGGGGCTTGTTTTAAACCATACAAATATTTCGTTAATCTGCAAACAAGTGTCGGATATGATATGTAATGTTTGGGATGATTCATGTAGATCTATTCCTGAATATCCCCATGAATAAATTCACTCTTCACATCCATGTGGTGCACCTCCCAATGCTTGGATGCGGAAATTGCCAAAACTAGTCAGATTGAGTCCATTTTTGCAACCGGTGCAAAAGTTTATGTGTAGTCCACACCATGGACTTGTGAGAATCCTTTTTCCACCAACATAAATTTGTATTTTCAGTTTGAACCATCAGCATAAAACTTGGATCGGTAGACCCATTTGCATTGAACCAATTTCCTCTTAGGTGGAAGAGAAACTAGCTCCCATGTTGCATTTTCTAAAGAGAATTCTACTCTTCATCCATGGAGGTTTACCATATCAAATATCGGTGGGCATGATAGTATAATTTGGGATCTGACCCAACCATCAAAAACCATTTTTTTGACAGCAATGGATGAGCATATGAAATATCCATACCTACTCTTTGAAAATCTACTCGGGTTCTTCTCGGATTGATAGGATTTCCAATGTTAGAACCGACAGATGTGAGAGAATTTTCTGCCCACTTTGGAGACTAAGCGAGCTCATCTGTATTTGAATACGAACCTGATATTTCATGGTCATTAATATCAGACATAATATCAGAAATATCAGAACATAAACTTTCAGTATCTTCTTCTGAATCTTCTTCCGGAAGAGGAAGCAATTTGGTAGTTTCTTCCTCCACTAGTTGTAGATCATGAAGCGGTTCTTCAAATTGGACACTTCTCTCGATGAGTATTATTTTGTATCTGATATACATGATTTTGTATCCTTTGGATTCTTCATAATATCCAATGAGGATGCACTCAGTACTTTGTGGTTCCAAATATCTTCTCTTCTCAATTGGAATTCTAGCCCATGCAGTGGACCCGAAAACCCTAAGATGTGACACATCAGGCTTGTGACCAATGTAGGATTCAAAAGGAGTCGTACCTTTGACAGATGAGTGTGGAAATATGTTCTATGTATGAAAAAACATTCATTGCCTAAGCCCAAATATTTGAAGCCAAACCTTTCAACTCAAGCATACAAGTAGCCATCTCTTTCAATGATTTGTTTTTCCTCTCCGCTACACCATTCTGCTGAGATGTGTAGGGGAATGTATACTGGATTTGGATTCCATTTTATGCAAAAATTTGCATAATATATGATTTTATATATTATCCACCACTGTCATATCTAATATATTTGATCTTTCTCCCAGTGGTAGTCTCAACAGAAGCCTTGAAATTCTTGAACCTTTCAAGCACTTCCGATTTGTTCTTGAGAAAGTAGACCCATGCGAATTTGGAGAATTCATCAATGAATGTCAGAACATACCTTGATCCATTCATGGAGGGATTTGGTAAAGGACCACTGATATAACTGTGAATCAATCCTAAAATACAAGAAGCTATGCTAGCTTTTCCTCGATCGAACTTGTGATCAGGATTCTTGCCAATGATGCAACCCTTGCATATCCCTTTTGAGGATTTGATGTTCAGAAGGACGTCAATCATGGAATTATTTTGTAGCAGCTGTAAATACTCATAATTTATGTGTCCAAACCTCTCATTCCATATTCAGCTAACCTCATTTCCATGAGTCAAAAGGGCACTTGGCTTTGAATACGAACAAAAGTGGGAAAACTCATAGCTTTTGGCAACATGATTTGCCTTGCCTTTTGCAATGACTTTTTCGATGGTAATTTAATAAATTTCAACATCATTAGGGATGAATACAACCTTATTGGGAAAACCAGTATGTGTCATCTGATACACAGAAATCAGGTTCGAAGTTAGAGAAGGAACATAGAGAACTTTTGAAAACTACCATGTTCTAAATGAATAGTACCTTTGCCTTTCGATGAAATTTTTGAATCATCTCCCATGTGGATGGAGATGCAGTTGTTAGAGTCTAATGATGAGAAGGATTCTTTGCTTTCAACCATGTGATTCGAAGCTCATGAATCTATGAGAAGAGATGTAGAATTTGAAACACTTTCCATGAGTGCATGACCTCTTTCTGGATGATCATTATTGTCCTTCTTCCTTGCGCCATCTGGAAGAGTGATATTATTCTTATCAAAGAGAAAGACCATCTTATCAATAGTATTCTTCATGCATGAGCTTTCAGGATGAAAGACCCTACCACAGTAAGAACACTTTGTCTTCTCCTTTCCATTTTGCTTGTCTTTTCTTGAACCTGAGGGCTCATATGACTGCTTAGTATTCTCCTTCTGCTTGGGATGATCAAACTTGGTATTCTCTTTCTTTTTATTTTCTTTAGCGTTCATAGCCTTGGGTCTTCCAACAAATAGGGCTTGATCTTTGGAGGATCTCATGGACCCCATATGAACAATCTTGTAATGATCTTTTGTTAAGGACTCAATGAATGCATTAAAGGATGGCATCTTTGAATTCGGAATGGTGAGTTTTCATGAATGAAAGGTAGAGACAAACACTGAATAATATGCTCCTAGTTTCGAAAGGATTGAAAGGATAAACTGATCATCCTTCTTCTCGACACCACATTGCTTCAACTGAAGCACCAAATGCTTGAAATTGGTAAAAAACTCATTGATGGTTAAAAAATTCTCAAGATTTAGGGAAATCGGTTCATTCTCCAACTGATAAGCCCTCATATAATCATGCTTTCCAAAGAGTGTGGCAAGTTGTTCCCATACTTATTTTGGAGTCTTCAATCTGATAAAATGGAAAAGAAGATATTTCGAAATATTAGGACATAAGAAACCATAAGCTTCATCAAGATTACTTAAGAACTTGGACTTTTCTATGGATTCATTAGGCTCTGGTTCTGTGCCCATAGTAACTCTATAGAGTCCTTTGGAGCGCAATACAATATCTATATCATCCTTAAACTGATGATAGTTGAAAGGATGATGAAGATATTTTGAAGAAGAGTCCATTTTAGCTATAGCGAATGCAATAGGGGGTTGTAAGAGCCCTGCAATAAAAGACAAACAAACAATATTTAGGTCGAAAACCTACACTTTTCAAGTTGCATCACACCCGGAATAGAATATCAAGCAGGCTTGATAAGTCAGATGCACATTATCTAGGATTTATGTGGAAACATTTCTTCTTATGGTGCAATGTTGGAATATTTTTGAGCAAACTTGCTCAATATTCATCTGAAGAACTCTGTATAAGAGTTTCCTTGTCCTACCATGGCTCTGATACCATGTAAAATTCAAGCACGACAGATCTACGAGACAAAAACAACAGTTACTAGAGATGCATGCGGAAAATTGTGTGTCAAAACACTAGTGAAAAGGGTTTGCAATAGTTCATGCATTATCATTAACTCAGAAGATGTTTACAATGTGTAACAATGGCAATAATAGCCATGCAATTCCAATCCTAGGGAGGTCATTCGAATTGAATGCATGAGAGTGGATTACTTGGTAGTTAACACCACTCGACACATCAGTTAACCACTTAACTACCGTATAATTGACTCTAACAAACTCTAAAACTGTTTAACTGAGTCTAATTGAATACAGAACTCAACTGGATGCCCAAAATTAGGGGAGGGTGCCTTTTTGACTTGAGTTAATTGGATATTAGGTTAACACCATATTAAGTCAAACTAAGTAGGAGGGCTCATTTCCAACTCCAGTTAGCTGAATATAATAATAAATGATGTTAGTTGGATTGATTAAGGCAATTTAGTCATGTAAATCACCTTAGTTGGCTCCCCGAATGATGGAGGAGGACCAGTTAATTGATATTGATGGCCCAGTTGACTCCCCGAATGAAGGACGAGGCCCAGTTCACTAAAACTGATGATATATGGATGATGAAAACACATAATTGAGTCAAAATAATTAGGATAAGTGGAAAATTAAGCTATGAATCCCAAATAAATGATGTGTGGTTGGAAAATCCTCCAACAGGAGAGACTTATAGATTGGGGCTCTTTTTTGTAAGTTGGAGACCTCTAAGACCTCTATATTGGGTCTCTTTTTTTGTAAGTTGGAGACCTATAGATTAGGGCTCTAAATCCAGAGGTGATAAGGAGTTAAAATATCAAAACGATACTGGAAAATTATCAAATTAATATACTTAAGAAAGACAATTTTAAATGGAATTGAAATAATTAACATAAGGTTCCTCTGTCGTCAAATGAAAACCTTTCAGCTAGCCCATCGTATTTTAAGTAAAATGGGATAGAGCAAAAAAAATAATGATAATGTAAAAATAGGATTTCAAAATCCCTCCTTTAGTTCGTTAGGAAGTAGCGAACCAGTGAGAAAAATATACAAATGGTTTTAAAAAATGTTTAAATATTTTACTTTATACAATCCAAACTCTCAGAATATCAAGTGAGCTATTGGTCTTTAAAATGCCCCAATTCATCCTCATATAAGACTTGACTGGCACTCTCAACCAAAGGAATTAAAACCTTCGAACCATTAATAGTCCCACGGCTTATGTGGTCTGAAAGCATATCATAAGTAATAATGCCCTACATTTAATTTGAATGAGTCACCATCGAATAACACCACTCAAACCCTTGCAATGAAGATGAAGAAAATATTTTCAATATATAATTCAAGAAAATCTCCAGGAAAAATAAATGCATAGGTGAAAACATCAAGGAAGGGTTGACCATCATCCAATGCATGTATTGCTAAGTTAAAAATAAATGAATAAAATGTTACTGAGAAAGAAGTCATCATTCAAATCATGAAACAAAGCACCGAACTAAATCCATGAACCATCTTAGAAAGTAAACATAATACAGGGTGAGACAATATGATCATCCCTCTCTAATAATTTAGTTTTCACTGTCATCTCAGAAACAGAGTGAAGAAACCCCCTTCCCAACATTTTTTCCTTCACAGCTACCGCATCGGAACCAAGATGGAGAAACCCTAGGTTAGATCCTCTCTCATATCAAGAGTAATGAAACTATGGAAAACAAATTCTAACCTGTTAAATTTAGTTCACACCAAGATCAGATCAATAAATTACACACTCTCACAAAATATCTCACACAACTAGTCAAGAACACATAAAATTACTCACAATAGATACACACTGTATTAATTCTCATGAAAAACATACATCAACCAACCTTGGGAAATTAAATGGCTGTCAATATATAATGTTTACATCATAGATTGGAATGGCTAAAGATTCCATTTGGATCCTCACAAAAGCAGACTTACTAAAATGATGCAAAACCCCCTTAGGTGGAAAGTTTGTTCTCCAAGTCACACCAAAGGCTCACAAATTTATGATTTAGTGATCAGACACTAGGTTTTTTGGACCCAAAATATGATGGCCAAAATGTCAAATTTTCTACATCTTGTGGTCAATCATCCGACAACCTCAATATCTTTTTAACGTCAGTCCAAAGTTGGCTGAAATCTGATGGCTGGAGCTTCGTCGGTTATTCGACGCTAGGAGGAAGTCAGATAACCGACCACAAGGAAGTTGGATAACTGACTTTGGGCACTTCATAGGAAGTCGGATATCCGACAACCATTACACATGGAAAGGGCTGGAATCCGACGTTCCTTGCCATCGGAGGTATGGCAAGAATGTCAGATACCTTCGGTGTGCGCATCGGATATCCGATGACCATTACACATGGAAAGGGATGGAATTCGATGTTCCTTGCTGTCAGAGGTATGGCAAGAACATTGGATACCTTTGGTGTGTGCATCGGATATCCGACGACCATTACACATGGAAAGGGATGGAATCCGAAGTTCCTTTCCGTCGGAGGTATGGCACGAACATCGAATTTCTTCAGTGTGGGCATCGGATATCTGATGACCCTTACCAAATAAAATACCTAGAATCCAACGTTCCTTTCCATTGGAGGTATGGCAAGAATGTCGGTTTAGGGTTGTGTCGTCATCGGATATCTGACTACCTTATGATATTTAAAAAAAAAAATACACTGTTATTTGGAAATCAATAGATATACTATTATTCTTGGATCTCATGAAGAGAACCATGTTGGATTTCCACTCAACATAGTTAGGTCTCATTATGTCCATCTAAAGATTCAAAGGGCATGGGGATGCAAATATACAAACACATAGGAGTGATAAAAAAAACCAATAGAACATGGATGATAGGGGTTGTACTATATTGAAAACTTCGCAAATCACACCAATTGAAAAATCCTTGTCCTAAATCTGGAAAATTCACACCACTAAAGTCACACAACTGCAAAGCTAAATCAACACACGCTCTTCAAAAAAAAAATTATACTGCTGAAATAAAATCACACATGCTTGAAATGAAATCTCACACTGCGAAAAGGAAGGTCACACTTGCTTGAAAGAAGTCCTATACTACTAAAAGTATAATTTATAATTTATAATTCTTGACAGGAATTGCTAAAAACATAGTATAATTTATTGAAATGCATCATTCTTCTATGATATCGATTTAGTTGAATATGATTGGAGAATCTATGTGCTACATGTGTCTTGATATCCTTCCCGAATGCATTGGAGTTGATGTATAGTGTGTTCCTTCCCATTTTAGAATTGCATGCTAAAATCAGGTTGTGACAATGTGCCATCCTTATTTGGAATTCATAATTTGTATGACAGGTTAAGGTAGATCAAAGAATTATATTGGATCTCTTCCCCATGCACACATAAATTCCAACATTTTCATCCTTTATGTAAATCTAACTTGCATTGACCATATTTCTGAAGGAATTAACCACAAGTTGATTGAAGGCTTGAGTTGCATGTAATCAGCTTGGATATTGTGTACAAAACATATAACCATGTTGAAGAAAAACCATATGCTCAATCTCCCATTTGTATGCCACAAGTATTGGATTTAATGATTTATTGCAAAAATTGGTACTAGAAACAATCATGAAGACTCAACATTCACTATTAGCTAAATTGATCATTAAAAACCCTTAAAAATTATTAAAATAGAGGAATACATATGAATAAGCAGTTAGGTCTCATTATGCCCATCTAGGGTTTCAAAGGGTATGGGGATGCAAAAACATAGGAGTGATAAAAAAACAAATAGAATGGATGAAAAGATTTCAAAACTCAGACCCAACACTCCCCCAAACCTAAAGTTTTTCATGTCCTCATGCAAAGAGGATTCTTCTCTAGGATCAAATGAAAGATTGCTACCTTGGCTATTTAATATAACCTTGAAGCATTGAGTGTATTATTTAAGTTTCTATCCATTCTATTCTTCATGTTGTGAAGCCAAGGCTTGAGATATTTGTTATGTCAATCACAAAATGATAATGGAAAATTGGATGAGGTAATGCAAACAATCATGGACATAGGTGACTTGCACAAATTCTAATTTCGAATCCTTGCAGTGATTCGAAATAAGATAAGAAATAGAATAATGTGGATCATGCAAGTGTACAATTAATAGGACATGGTATACATGGTAGTTAAAATCACTTAGTGTTGTCATGAAAAACTTTCTCACTTTTTCCTGCTTATCTCGAAGGACATCAATTAGCACTGATATTATTCCAGTACTAGCCACTTCATCTTCATTAAGAGTTTCATGTTGAATCAACAAACCCATTACAAACAAGATCTCACTCTACTCCACAAATAGTTACTCAAGTGATATTTCATCATCTGGAAACCTGAAATTGGTTATGAGGAGCAACCAAACATCACAACAAGCTCCAAGAATTTTTCAAAATTTAGATGACACATGAGTGGGTTGTAGAAATCCAGCATCGTATCCATTCATTGAGCTCCTCTCTGTTTTGAGAATAATTTAATATTCTCTACTGAACAGGGCCAACCACATGAAGGTGAAATCTCTTATGGACCCTCCCCCCCCTCACATCCATCTCAATTCCCCATACCCAATCCATGTACTTGAAAAAAACAAATACGTTCAAATTCATCCATATTTCATCATGAACTTTCATCTACCATTCATTCAATAAAGGCTAACATTCATTAAGCCATTGTTTCATTCAGTCAACACATTCTTAAAATAAAAGATAACATTCAATATACCATTCATTCATTTAGTCAACACATTCATTCAATAAAAGATGACATTCAATAAAGGTAACAGTTTACTACACTGAATCATTAAACCATTAAACCATTCATTCATTACGACAAAAATCATGGACGATACATTATTATCAAAAAGAATTAGAAGACATTTTTCCAGTCACTTCTTTTTAGTTTTTCTTCTCTTTAGTGGTAAATAATATCTAAGAGGAGCATGCAACATTTTACTACACTGAATCATTAAACCATTAAACCATTCATTAAACCCTTCATTCATTCATTGGGCCAAAAATCATGGATGATATATTATTATCAAAAATAATTAGACGACATTTTTCCAGTCACTTCTTTTTAGTTTTTCTTTTGTTTAGTGGTAAATAATCTCTAAGAGGAGCATCTACATCTAGAATTTCTCCTCCAGTTCTTGGTTCTTCATCATGCGCTTGTGGTGATGTCTGCATCCTAGAGTGCTGATCTAGACGTAGATTGTGCGGCAAGGGGTTCGGATTTGCTGCAACAATGTACAAATGTTACATCATTGTATTTTTCTATTGTAATGACAAGTATTTCCTTTAAAAAAAACATTACGAAGGTGTTTTTTTACCTGGTGGGGCTACATCATGATGTTCATGTTCTTGTCCAGGTCAACCTGTACAGTTTCACCCTCTACATGCTCTACAGTTGAAATATGGTGAACTACAATTAATGTTCACCATTTGCAATGCTATACATAAAATTGTAGCATATGAATAAATTCATTACCAGGATTCGAAGCATGATCTTCAATTTGTTGTTGTCCCTCCTCAACATTAGGGGGATCATTGCTTTCCTGCTCAAAACAGAGTCAATATTTTTTGTCAAGTATTTATAACGAATAGATTTCACAAGCAATAAATCTTCATTAAAGTATATAGATTCTATTTACCTGTGCACCGGATGGATTGGTACTAGAAGACTGTGCTTTCCCAGAGAAGCTTTTTCGGCGTTCAACAATAGTTCCAAATCCTTGCTGGAAGCCAAGCTTCATGTCTTCCTCAGTGGCCACTTCATTGAATCGTTTGGCCTGCATATTTGCATAACATCATTAATTAACATTTTGCAGTGCAATAAAACGAAAAATAATTTGCAATTTATTATTTGTATGCATTATTGGTTTTTCGAAACTTACAATTCGTGCCTCCAAATTTGAATAACCACCAGGCCCAAGCTTGTCCTAACCTATTTTTTCCAGTCTTGCCTTTGTGGCCTTTGATGTGTCTGACAGCCTATGCAAGTGTTGAAATACATTAGATGTTCCAATTTTGATATAGAAATCAATAATAATAAGGTTTTGAATTACATTGTAGAAAGTATTGCATACCTCCATGTGCCTGGTGGTATCTTTCTTTCTCTTCTCTGAGCCCTCTCCTTTCCATCATCCACTAGAGATTTCCACTCCATTACTGGAATCATTGGAGGGCACTCATACCTATGGGTTTTTTCCAGGTGGGTCCTATATTGGTCTCAGACAACCTTGATATGTTGTTCATCCTTTTTCAGGACCATGGCTTGATTGAAGGTCTTGTCGCCAAATAGGCCAACCAACCGATTAGTGAGTTCATCTTTTAAAAATTTCGACTGTCTATCCCACCTTGTTCAGATGGTGGACCCGAAGATATCCAAGGACGCATCACTCATTTGTTTATAGAAAACATCATTTCCTGCAAAACGATCATGCCATGATCATAATTAGTTGAAAAACAATGTTTTATCGGTGCATTACAATGAAATTATAAACACTAACTTGATCAACGTATATTAATTACCTGGGATCTTCTCGATCTTTATTGGGATGAGATCTTCGTTGACCAAAAATTTTTCCTCCATTGTTCCCGTGCTAGTGACATGGGAAGTTCCTAGAAATGCAGCTAGGTCAATATCAATATTACCAGGATTCTTGGTGTCGACCCCTTCTTCTGGACGATCTCGTGTGCATCGGTCACTAGTGGTCGATGCGCTCATAGTTGGTGTCCATGGTGTGTCCGAACGTGTTGCCAACTGTTCAGTCGAAAACAATGGTGAAGGAGTCGATGCACGTGGAGTAGTTTTCTCATGATGCCACGTCTCTCCATGAGCCTTGCTGGGGTCAACACTGCCTTGACCACTATTGTGTGGTCTCTGATAATTCTGCAAATATAATCCACGTCTTATATGTTCAGTACTATCATATAAAAGAGAAAATTATAAAGTTATAGATGAATTATTTTATTATTCAAGATTCCTCAACTTACTCGCAAGGATTAAGATTTCTGTTCCAACAATTCAATCCTTGCCATAATCTGGCTTGTCTGCGAAACCATGATTAGCAGAGAAACGATTTCCGCACTATATTTTTCCAACATTTTTTCTATCATCTTAAATGGGTTTGTGGATTCACCAATTATGCCGAAATCTTTAAGCATCTTAGCCACTTCAGGATCTACTGAATATTCTTGCAATGTTGTTTCAAACAACGATTCATTGGGCTTCAACAAAAATATATAAAACACTACTGAGTTCTATCATGATAGATTCCTAAAATTATATTAACAAAACATATCTATCATGATAGATTCCTAAAATTACAACTAGGTTTACTTGGTTCCTGGATGATGGTGTCGTCTGATCCATAGTTGTGGACTGGCCCCGATCATCGGGCCCCTGAAAAAAAGTAGAAAACATTATCACAACGAAACCAATATAAACACGAAAAAATACATAACAAAATAAACATTATGCTACGTAATATATTGGTACAATTCCAATGGATTATACCTGCAACCTAGAGGATCGTGACCCACTCATCGGATCAGTGGTCATAGGTGTCTTGCCCCGATCTGCTAATATCTAGGAGCTGCCCCTTACAGATACCTAAATAAAAAACATAGTGAAAGTCACCTAAACGAATCCAAAACTAATCATGAAAAAACACATCGATTAAAAACTATTATTACGTATTATATTTTTACTATCACAAAGATGTATACTTGTTGCATCGAGGTTACTATGACCCTTGCAGAACCGGACTGCATAAAAAACATAGAGAAAATTACGTAAATGAAATAATTAGATAACATTATAGAAATGAAACCAATATACTAATAATGAAAAAACAAAGAAAAAAAAACTTTTTTTTCTTATTAGATTTGTACTATTACAAAGATGTATACCTGCTCCCTCGAGGATGATGTACTCCTCCAACCATCTACTGGCGGGGATTTATCCTGATCACTAGCCTGCGAAGTAAATATGAAAAATTTAAACGAAATAAACTAACGAAAAAATACTTAATATGTTAAATTCATTAATAAAAGGTTGGGTAAAATGTTATATGTACCACTCCCATAGTAACCTTGTTTGTATCTACTCGGTTCAAATTGTAATTAATAAGCAACTCTTCCCCTCCAGATATTGATTTAATGGAAACTACAAAAACATGGTTTCCTTCATGCCCCTCAAATTCACAGTTTGGTTGCTTAATTGTAGACCCTGGTTGTGTACTGTTTATAAACCCTGCAATATTCCCTGTGCCCTTTGGCCTTCCGTCCATGTACAACATTGCTCCTTTCTTTTGATTTTTGTCTTTCAACTGTAAATAGTTTGCTGACAATCCATATCTATGCATACTTTTTGAATATTGGTGTTGGGCCTGGCCCAAGGAGGTCAAATTTTGAACACATTCATTTTTGGAAGCTGCGAGGAGAAGCACAACACAGTTTTGATATTCTGCGATGTTGCGTGCAGCGTAGTATCGGAAGGGCTACGACGCCGGTGCCACGAGGATTACAGCACCGTGATGTGCCACGTCGAAGGATATCCAGCTAAGCAGAGTGTGGACGGATGAAGGCAGTTATTTTGGTTAGGTCACAAAAGACCTATTTTTGGCAAAGATCGTCGATAACTACCAAGCAGTGTGTAGGTGTAGATTGGAGGTAGGTGACTAATCACAACAAATAGAAGAATACTACTACTCGAACCAGTCATCTAAGGCCATGAAAGAAGGAACAACTCGATATAAGAAACCTGTTGGCGGGTGCATGACAAAAGATCCGCTGCCAGATACCAGTAGTCTGGTTTTGGGAAAACCGTGACAGTTTTGTAAAACCTAAGGGTTTTTCCTTCATAATGTAAAGACATGACCTATAGGTCTTGATCTATAAATAAGGAAATTTTGTAAAGGAAAGGGTTAACTCTTCATTTTGTTGATTATTATTGAATATTGTGAGATCTGTCAGATTGAAGCATTGTAAAGGCTTTGCAGCTAAGTGTGCAGAGACCTAATTTTGAGAGAGAGAGAGAGAGAAGAGCGTCTACAGCTGAGTGCGCAGACGAAGAACTATTGTACCATTTCCTGAGATAATAAACAACAGTTATTGTGGACGTAGCTTTCCATCTGGGGGAGTGAACCACGTTAAACCTTGTGTTATGTGATTGTTGTGTATGATGGCCATTATTTTTACCTAAGTTATTTACAGTGCTTGCATAAAATTACTGTTATCTGATAGGTGTTTACTTTTATCTGTATTCACCATGGGAGGGATGGAATAAGATGTTAGTAGTTCAGGTATGGATGAATGTTAGCATTCAAGCACCTATAAGTCCTTGAATGAATGGATCTATGAGATAACCACACAGTTAAGTGTTAAGGTTGAATTGTGACATCAAGCATACAACACCGCACATCTCACTCATTTGCACAAGTTATGATGTTTGTCAATCTCAGTAATGATGAAGACTTAAGGATCATCCAATAAAGTTGAATAGAAGTGATTAGGTCTCATAAACAAACCGCGCGGTCTAGTTGATGCACCGATCCATAAGATGTACTTCACGATAAGCTATTGATAACTTATTGTCGTAGGGTAGAAGTAATCCCCATGCCTAGTTGTTGAATACGCTGGATGAACGAGCATCCTTGCTCACTGCGGCATTCAACACAGAGTAGAAGACCTCGTGCAGCCACTGACCACAGTACGTGGTCTGTCACCGTGCTGCGCATTCACAAGTTGAAGCACTCGCATCACAAGGTTGTGGAAACCTGCTTTTGCAACCACCCCCTCAACTTCGCCTCGGGTGAGACCTCAGGATGCTTGTAGTTTGTTGCCGAAAGGGTCGGTGAATAGGGGTTTTTTTGGTATCTTGTACTACGAAGTACCTGGGTCTACATTGGAAAACCTCTAGAATAGTGCTGCGACCAACAAATGGTTCCGTTGCCGTGCTAAGACCAGTGATGCGATAGTGTATTCAAAAAAGTATTGTCTGACAGTTGGCATCCAGAAAAGAAAGAGGTCTGGGCTTGGTGTGACAAGATCGAAAGAGATTTCACAAAGAAAGAAAACAGACATCTACATCTATTTGACAGACAGTGGTTGAATAGATAATTGTGGAGGGACATCCATGAAATTTTTTGGGCTTCATTTCCAAACGAGCTACATGACTGGATATCACTCCTAACAGAAAGAAAGAATTGTTCCCAAGGCGGAGTACCTACAGAGTGGAGTCCGGACCTTACTGAACAACTCAAAGCTATAGACAGCCCACTGTCATGAGTAGTTGACTTCTGGGTTGATAGCATACTATAAGGATTTGTGACCAAGTTTGCTGTAGATACGTTGAAGTCCTACAGCCAAGCTGAAGCATACTTTTTCGAAGGATTCAGAGGTAAGTTCCTGAAAAACCTCAGTCTATACATTAAAATGATTTCAACTGAGAAAGGTGTTTTAAGAATGCAACAATAGTTCTAAATCTGTCATGGTAGAGAATACATACATTGATTCTGACGAAGAAAACCATACTTTGAGAAGTGGAAAGAGATACAAGCTTACTAATAAGAAGAAACCCAGACCATCTAGAAACCATACAGATACCGAAATTCCATGTGACCTCAATAATACGAACACTCAGCTATCAACCACAATTCAGCGTATTACACCTCAGAATCAATCAGTACAGAACCCACCCGTTGCGAGTGTCGCACAACCCATCCCACATATCAGTAATACTAGTAATACCACAGGAGCGAGTGCTCACAGCACTACGACTCAGACTATTCCACATAATACTATCCCTAGCACAATCGAGCAGCTTGTGTCTACTTTTGTCACAAGGAATCAGTCCCAGAACAGTACACAATCTGGAAGGAGAATGATAGACAATGATATAAAACTGCCGATATTCAAAGGAATGAGTCAGGAAGTCCCTGATCAACATTGGTTTCTATGCAAAGCCGTGTGGAGTGTCAAGCAAGTTATGGATGATGCTATAAAAGGAGTGTAGCTCATCACTACTTTTAGAGATAGAGCATTGCATTGGTTTATGAAGTATTCTCAAGCACAACCAAGAACCTTAGAAAACATCAAGACCACAATTGCAGCAGAATTTAAAAAACCCAAATCAGAATCACAATGCATAACAGAGTTGAAAGAATTCAAGAAGAAACCTACTAAATCGGTCTGGGAATTCGACCAAAAATTCAAAACATTGTTGGAGCAAGTGAGCTTTGTTATAGCTCCGCAATAGCATCAAGAATGGTTCATTGTTACACTATTTCCCCATATCAGACAACCACTGATGCAACAGAAGGTTGTATCTCAAGCTGAGGCCTTGGAGATTGCGATGAAGTTGGAAGATTCACCAATGAGAGAAAGTAGTTCTGGGATGATACAGATCCATAACCAATTGGTTACCTTGACATTAAAATTAAAAGGTATGAATAATGGAAAGGAGCAGAGACATGAACAAAGACATGAAGTTTGGTGCACAGGATGCAAAGGAGAGGGCCACACTAGAGAACATTGCCCCTTATTTCAAGAATATCTTAACAGTGGCGCACCAAAACCAATAAATATGAATCAGAACCAGGCACCGTGGTGTGAAATTTGTAGAAGCAGAGGACATAGGCCTAAGGACTGCTACCTAATACAAAAATATGTAAAGACACCTAAAAACTTATATTGTAATTTCTGTAAGTCAGTTGGACATGATGAGTCCAACTGTTGCGCTTATGAACTGATGAATGAAAGAAAGCGAGATATGGAAGCAATACGAGGTGCTGGAATGTACCATGTCCAAGAGGAAAATTAGCCAAAGCAAGAGAAAACCCACTATGATCAAGGAGGATATAGAGGCCATGGTGGTGGATATCACCATAGAGGAAGAAATACTGGCCAAAATCAAGGCAGAGGACGAGGCCAGGTAATATGCTATAACTGTGGCCAGCCAGGTCATGTATCAAGAGAATGTACTAATCCATGCACCACATGCAACTATTGTAAATCATTTGATCATGTGATTGAAGACTGCCTCGTGCTTGAGGTGGAAATGCAAAAGCGGAGAAGAACAGAAACACCGAACCCTAGCATCCAGTTGATCGCATTAGAGAGCAGACCTACAGGTCAGAGTGTCAATGTTGTAACATGAAGTGGCGCTGATATAGGAAAAGACAACAGCGTAGAAGCATTGACTTCTGGAACAACTGATCCTAAGAAGAACCCTGGAGAAACAGTAGGGATTAGAAAAGCTCCTGGGAAAGCACCTCCATTGAACTTACAGAAAAATAAAGAAATATTTAAATAAGCACAGGACATGTTTAAACAACCACTACCTACTTCACCAAGGATCTCGTTGTGAAGTTAAGTACCCCAAATAGAAGATATGCCATTGGCATATGATCAGACATGCCCTGTACCAGATACATCTATTTTTGTTGCGCAGTTTCTACATAGCTGCATAAAGTTATTAAAAAACAAAGACACTCTTATGGAATTTGAAAAACTGATAAATCAGTATGAAACATGCAGTAAGAAAGGAATAGCACATGGCACAGTACATAACATTAGGAGTCCCAAAAGAACTGGCAGGGAAATGCTGTTCACTGCACAGATAGGAGACTACGAGATGGATGAGATCATTCTGGATCTCAGGTCTGAAGTGAATGTCTTGACCAAGTATACATGGCAAGTGATGGGAAAACCAAAGTTACAGTGGTCACCTATACAATTAAGAATGGCTAATCAAGGCATAGTTATACCTTTGGGAAGGTTAACCAATACTATTGTCAACATTGATGGAGTGCGAAGTTATGCAGACTTCGAAGTAATTGAAATTGTGGATGATAGAAATCCTTATCTAGCACTGCTGGGCATCAATTGGGAAATGACGAACTCCATCGTCATCAATTTGAAGACAATGAAAATGATATTTGAAGGCAATGACATAAGGGTCATCGCACCATTGGATCCTTTGCAGGGGGAGAGATATGTTGAACCTATTCAAGAAGAGTACAGAGCTCAAGACCTTGACCGTATCTATAAAATGCCAACAAATTATGCAAATTATATTCATCCTACTGCGGATGGAATGCTCAACTAGCGCTGTGATAGTTCTTGCATCTCAAACTCTGAGGCTGGATTAGAAAACTGGAAACACAGAATGCATGAAGTATCTACCAGGAGATGCGTGACAATAAAAAAGTCACTATGCTGGATTGGAAAGCAGGTAAGTCCAATCCCCACTTATGATGGTACAGCTAATGTCTATTCATTTATCAAAGAATACATTGCAGCAGTTGCAGATGAACATCACATCTTAACATTAGACATGGCACTCCGAGAAACACCTTCCAGATGGTGGGCTACAAATAAAAAGACAATGAGAAGGTCACACTACATTAGACAATGCAGAATAAAACTACAGATTAGATTTGCTGATAAGGTCACACTACCATTTGAGAAATATAATGGTCAGATGGATCCAAGAGATCATATTGCAGCTTTTGTACAAGCCTGGAAGGAAAGACCACAGACAGAATGGCTAAATCTCTTTGTGCATATGCTGGAGGATCCTATTCCAAAAAAATGGTATCTAGATGAGGAGATGCGCATAGGAACCGCGGATTAGCTCATCCTCACTGTGACCTTCCAAAAGGATGTTAGTTTTCAAGATGACCATCCAACTATCCATGACGCGCTGCAGCTGATCAAGAAAAAGATATTTAGCCCACATCGCAAGGAGGAAAACATAACACTAGAATATTTTTTTGACACAAACAATGTACTTGCGAGTCTACAACCAGATTGGTCAAAACAGATAGAGGAGGCTTTAGACTGCTACAACATAGTAGAAGAAGTTGAAGATAGTGATGAAGAGGACCTGCGCAACATAAAAATCCAAGAAACAGAAGGAGTACGTGAGGTAGAAGGACCTCAACTAGAAATTCTATATATGAGTGGACCAGCTAAAACAAAGAAATTAAACATCAGCACCCCTGAAGAGCCGAAGTTTGCAGCAATAGGAGACTACTGGGATGATGACACAGTTGCAGAGATCGCATCTATATTAAAGGAATATCAGGAATTATTCCCAACGAAGTTCACAGAGATGAAAGGAATCCTAGGAGAATTAGGAGTGAAGAGAATCCTCTTAAGCCAGGAGTGAAACCTATTAAGCAAAGGCCATATAGACTGAATCCACGCTACAAAGAACGAGTTAAGGCAGAAATCGACAAGATGATCGATGCAGGAATCATTGAGCCGGTTGAAGAATCTAAATGGATAAGCCCAATGGTCATCCAAGACAAGAAAACAAAGGGTGAAATCAGGATCTATGTTGATATTAGGAAGCTAAATGATGCTTCAATGCATGACCCATTTCCTACTCCTTTTACCGACAAAGTACTTGATAATGTGGGAGGTAACAAAGCATACTCTTTTACTGATGGGTTTTCTGGATACCATCAGATTAGAATTGATCCAGCAGACATACACAAGACAACTTTTGCAACAGAATGGGGTTCATCCCAGTATACAGTAATGCCATTTGGTCTAAAGAATGCACCAGCCATATTTTCTAGAGTAGTGATCGCAGCATTTAAAGAATTCATACACAATTTTTTAGAATACTTTGATGATTGGACCATTTTTGGGTTACTGAAGAACCATACCACGAACCTTAGGATGATGCTAGAAAAATGCAGATAGCATCATATTTCATTGAATTTGAAGAAATGTATTTTCTTTGTTCCTTATGGGATTCTGCTAGGATATATCGTGTGTAAGAAAGGATTGATGGTTGATCTTGCGAAGATAGTAGTTATTGTAAACTTGCCTACACCAAATTCAGTTAAACAATTGCGCACTACACTAGGGCATACCGGATACTATAGGAAATTCATAAAGGGGTATGCACAAATAACCGCAGCAATGGAAAAGCTTTTAAAAAAGGATGCACCACTCATTTGGAATGAGGACTGTGAGAAAGGATTTGACACATTGAAAGAGAAAATGGTCACTGCGCTGATCCTAGTTTTTCTAGACTAGGAAAATCCATTTCACGTACATGTTGATGCTTCATCTATAGCATTGGGTATTGTTCTCGCACAACCAAGAGAAGGAGGCATTGATCATCCCATTGCATTTTCGAGCAGAAGCTGTCATCTGCTGAGAAAAACTATACCACTACTGAAAGGGAAGGACTTGCAATGGTATATGCACTATAGAAATTCAGACACTATTTGCTTGGTGCACACTTCTCAGTGCTTACTAACCATTCTGCATTAAAATACCTAGTCAATAAGACAGTGTTAGGGGGGCGAATATGCAGATGGCTCTTACTCTTCCAAGAGTTTGATTTTGAAATAATAGTTAAACTAGGCAGATTAAATTTAGGCCCTGATCATCTATCAAGGATCGAGTCAGGAGAGGAACCTACGAATCTAGAAGACAATCTGCCTGATGCGCAATTGTTTTCTATACAGGTTGCCGATGATTATTATCAGGATATCATTGAATTTCTAACACTGGGTTTGCACATACTGAATTCACTATTAAGCAAAAGAAGCAGCTGGTAGTGCAAGCTGTAAAATTCACCATTATAGCAGGGTAGCTCTACAAGTTAGGACCTGATGAAGTGCTACAAAAATGAGTATTAGAACATGAGAAGCTAATTATATTAGCTGATATGCATTCAGGAGTCGCAGGAGGTCATTATGCAGGAAGGGCTACTGCACAAAAGATATTGTGCGTAGGGCTATGGTGGCCTACGATTCATAAGGACTCCAAAGAACATTGCCAGAACTGCGATGTCTGTCAGAGGATAGGGAAACCATCAAGAAGAGATGAAATGTCATTGAGCCCTCAACTGACCTTGCAGGCATTTGACAAATGGGCAATCGATTTCGTAGGAATTATTAACCCACCGAGAAAAAGAACTAGTGCGAGGTACATTATTACTGCAACTGACTACCTCACCAAATGGGTAGAAGCAAAACCAGTCAAAGACTGTAGCGTAGCTACAACCGTGCAGTTTATCTTTGAGAACATCCTTACACGATTTGGATGCCCAAAAATTTTGATGAGTGATCAGGGTACTCATTTCCTAAACATAACTATTGAAGCTTTAATTGAAGAGTTCTCCATCCATCATCAGCGCAATATGCCTTATCACCCACAAGCGAATGGAACTGTTGAAGCATTCAATAAAGTACTTGAGAATGCGCTAACCAAGATATGCAACGTAAACCGCGATGACTGGGACCTGCGCATTCCATTTGTATTATGGGCGTACAGAATGACATGAAAGAAATTAACTGGACATACACCTTTCAGACTGGCTTATGGACAGGAAGCAATAATGCCAATGGAATATATTATACCTAGCTTGAGAATAGCTGCATTTACAGGGATGGCAGATCCCACAGCACTGGAAGAAAGGCTGTTACACTTGGTTGGTTTGGAAGAAGATCGCTTCATAGTAGGCTTCCACCAGAAAGTATAGAAAGAATGATAAAAGGCATGGCACGATCGCCACATCAAGAATAAGTCTTTTTAGGTAGGTGATCTAGTCCTCCTCTACGATAGTAAATTCATGAAATTTCTTGGAAAATTTAAAATGCATTGGCTTGGACCATATACTATCATACATGTTACTAATGGAGGCGTAGTCTAGTTAGCTACTTTAGCCGGTGATACATTACCCAATTTGATAAATGGAAGCAGACTAAAGCTTTACTTCGATAGTCCTACTTCGTAGCATCCAGCATGATCGAAAAAGAAGGAAAAGTTTCTAGGTGCCAAGTATAGTTGGAATTGGGCACTAGAAACTATGAAAAGTCTGTACACAAACTTGTAGAGATAGATCTATATGCCATGCAGTAGTGTTGAAGCTGCAAGAAAAAAAAAATGAAAAAAAAAAAATGTAAGGCTCCGCGAAGTCACTGTGCAGAACCAAAGATGACCTACTGCACAGTTCGACGCAAGGCTCCAGAAAAATAGCCGTTACAGTCAGAAATATAGCCATTATAAAGTAGTTTCCTATCGACTACTTGGGCATTTAAAGCACAGATAGCCGTTCTGAACAGAATTTTGAAGGACAAGACAGAAGGATCAGCTGGATTTGACCAACAAATACCACCATTAAATGCTTATCTAGTCGTTCAAGGGCGCCGAGGAGGGTCTATCGTGCCTATAAATAACACTACATGTCGTCTCGCGGGTGTATCAAACACTTAGAATTTTCTGCATATACTTCTGTCTGAGCTAGTTTTTGCAAGCCGCCTACACACCTTGAGAACGTTTGCATGTCTGAAAGCTTTTCATTTGAAAAAGAATTCACAGTCCAGGAGATAGTGCGTATTTTCAAGCATGGAGGGATCGAAGGGTTAATGAAAACTCCGGCTAAGAAAGGTATCTTCAAACCAGGACAATCATCAAGAAGGTTTCCAAGGCATGGTGCAGCAATGGAAGATAAAGGAAAAACCCCAGCCGCACCAAGAACAGAGTTTATCAAGATGGGCTCCATAGTGAAAAAGCCACCGGTAGAGGATAAAGAGATACCGCTGACTCTGACTCTGAACTACATTTCACCTTGTGCACTAGACACACAAGTATTTAAGCTGATGAAAAACACCAAGTACTAGATCACACTTTCGCCTATATCAAAGCATGTGGAGCTAGACAAGAATCTGCTGGGCAAAATCCAAGATTGTAAATGGGAGGATTATGATTTATTGGCGATACAGAAGGATGAGCCCCATAACCCAAAGTTCCCACAGTTCCAGCCTAACCACTATATGTGCTGGAAGAAAGATGCAAAGGGTAACCTAAACTTGGTCGCTGAAATTTGGTTATCAAGAGTAGTCCAGTCTGGACTACTCAACCTACTTAGGCTCCCACATTTTGACAGAAGCCCAGAACTGAATGCGGTAGTAAGAACGTTGATGGCACGAATACATCATGGCTATTTGTGGCTAGACTACAATGTAGACCTAACCACCGATCTAATCCACCGTATCATGGGCCTGAGTAAGAGGGGTAAAGATCCCAGACAATTCTTCTGAGGGAAGAGCAAGGATAAGGAAGCTGTAGCAATGATGAAAAATACCCAAGCTGTAATCAAAGGGAAGAGGGGTTTTCAGATAGAATACATTGAGAATGAGGTGACGAAGTTCATCACACAATTGCCAGCAGGAAAAATCTTGAGGAAATGTAGACCTATGGAAGCAAACGCAGGCGCAGTACTACTTGGCGCTGCAGCCACCGAGGGACAAGAATTCAATTGATGCCAATATCTACTAAATGAGTTCATGGAGGAACTAAATGACATGCAAATCAATGGAGGAAAATTTCACTATATGTGGCTTATCGTATTAATCACTCTTGTCGGATGGAAAGAGGCAAAAGATTATGTGGGAGTATCCACTGATCCTAATGAATGTAGGGGGCCCTGTTACTCAAACCTCTTGGAAAATCTGAATTCGCAGAGGCGGCATGCGATAGCTGAAGTGTTCTACAGTACTATAGCTAGCTTCGCGATGCGATTCTAGAAATCCCTAGGATCACGAAGCAGGTAACTAGAAGCTACATTTGCATCATTGATTTTTTTGCTGACATGCACAGTATCCATATCTTTCCAAATGCACAGACGAAGAGGGAGGAGTGGTATGCAGGAAACTACCACATGTATGAAGAAGACATTGACCAAATTATGAAGGAATGTCCTACTGAGTTCCAGGTAGAGGTTCTAGATGTCCCAAGTGATTCAAAAGAAGATAAACCCATCCCATGTCCATGCCCGATAGTTGAAGAAAAGGAGGTAGGAAAAAGAAAGGAGCCAGAGAGCCCTCCCAAGAAAAAAGGAGCTCACAAGAAGCAGAAAGCTGATAGAAGACCGATGGATACAGTACTCAAGCAAGATGATTATGAAATGATCGGAGTGAAGTTCACTGAGCAGCTTGAAGATCTCATGATTAAGGAGAAAACAGATAAATAAATACAGGACACTTTATAGAAGAAATTGGTCATGCTGGAGGGGATTACCCTCAAAATTGATGAAGTACACAAAATATTACCCTCGCCGCGTGACTCAGAATCAGAAGGGAAATCAGGAGGGACTTCGCAGCAGCCGCAGTTGACCATGAACATCCCCGTGAAGTCATGTATCATCCATATGGAGACAAGCACTATAAAATTTCCCATGCTAGAGAAACTAATGTTAGACACAAAGGATGTCGAGCGTGTGGAGCTCGACTTAGCAAAGATACCACTACCAGGTTTATACTTCTTACACCAGTGGTGTATGGAGGAGATGCATGGAAGAACTATTGATGCACTCAAAGGACAGGCTGACCTGCAAGCAGCTAACAAGAAATTGGAGACCAATAGTTTGCAGAAAACTATGGAGCTGCAAGATGCACATGATTGTCAGTTAAGGCTCAAAAACATGATCACTGCTGTCTGACAAAATCAATGAGCTTGAGGTATAAACCAAACCAGCGGATACTGTTATTAAAATTGGCGAGTTGGTTTCCAACCTCAAAATAGAGAAGCAGGATATGCAGATTCAGTATGAGGCTAATATTGTTGCCTTGAAGGAGCAAGCTAACCCAAAAACACCACCAAATGAGTAGCAGTTGAGAGCAAAGGAGGTAAAGAACACCGCCTAGAACATCGTGGTGGAAGTGGCTAAGTGTGAAGGGCTCTTGGATGCAGCATCGACGACATTCACTGCCCTCGAAGAAGACCCAACATTGCAAGAGGTGAAGGATGCCGTAGAGAAGAAGCAGACTACACTAGAACAACTTAATACAGAAGTAAAAGCTCTTCTACCAAGAGATAGGCTACCAAAGTACCAAGAAATTAATGCACTTAAGAAAGAAGTACAAGCGTTACGGGAAAGAGAATTTGAACTGGGCGATAAGTCACAGTCTCTACTGGAGGATGCCAGCATGATCACAAAAGAAATTGAAGATAAGTTAAAAGAGCTCCATGAGAATCAGGCGCAGGTCGAAGGCCAGATCGATCACGAAATTACGCTGGACATAATGGAAATAGTTCGACAAATCGAGCAGGACACAAAGCAAGTGGTTAGCAAGCTGTTCAGCACATACAATGAGTTTGCTGTGAAGGTATCCTCACAGCTGGAGGAATAGATTGGCAGTGTCACAGGTGGCTCGGGGGTGAGCCACATGTAAGTGTTCGGGGCCTGTTGGGCCTAGCCCAAGGAGGTCAAATTTTGAACACATTTAGTTTTGGAAGCTGCGAGGAGAAGTGCAGCACAGTTTTGATATTCTATGACATTGTGCACAGGGAATTATTGGAAGGGCTGCGAGGTCAGTGCTATGAGGATTACAGCGCCGTGATGTGCCACATCGACGGAGATCCAGCTAAGTAGATCATGGATGGATGAAGGCAGTTATTTTGGTTAGGTCACAGAAGACCTATTTTTGGCAAAGATCGTCGATAACTACCAAGCAATGGGTAGGTGCAGATCGGAGGTAGGTGACTAATAACAACAAATAGAAGACTACTACTACTCAAACTAGTCATCTAACGTCGTGAAAGAAGGAACAGCTCAGCAGAAGCAACCTATTGGCGCACGCATGATAGAAGATCCTCTTCCAGATACCAGTAGTCTGGTTTTGGGAAAACCGCTACAGTTTTGTAAAACCTAAGGGTTTTTCCTTCGTAATGTAAAGACATGACCTACGGGTCTTGATCTATAAATAAGGCAATTTTGTAAAGGAAAGGGTTAACTCTTCATTTTGTTGATTATTATTGAATATTGTGAGATCTGTCAGATTGAAGCATTGTAAAGGCTCTGTAGCTGAGTGCGTAGAGACCTAATTTTGAGAGAGAGAGAGATAAGAGTGTCTGTAGCTGAGTGAGTAGACGAAGAGCTATTGTACCCTTTCCTGAGATAATAAACAACAATTCTTGTGGACGTAGCTTCCCATCCGGGGGAGTGAACCATGTTAAACCTTGTGTTATGTGATTGCTATGTATGATGGCCATTATTTTTACCTAAGTTATTTACAGTGCTTGCATAAAATTACTGTTATCTGATAGGTGTTTACTTTTATCTGTATTCACCATGGGAGGGATGGAATAAGATGTTAGTAGTTTAGGTATGGATGAATGTTAACAGTCAAGCACCTATAAGTCCTTGAATGAATGGATCTATGAGATAACCACACAGTTAAGTGTTAAGGTTGAATCGTGACATCAAGCATATAGCACCGCACATCTCACTCATTTGCACAAGTTATGATGTTTTTCAGTCTAAGTAACGATGAAGACTTAAGGATCATCCAATAAAGTTGAATAGAAGTGATTAGGTCTCATAAACAAACCGCGCGATCTAGTTGACGTGCCAATCCATAAGAAGTACTGCACGATAAGATGTTGATAACTTATCGTCCCAGGGTGAAAGTAATCCCTGTGCCTTGTTAATGAATATGCTGGATGCACGAGCATCATTGATCGCTACGGCATTCAACACAGAGTAGAAGACCTCACGTAACCACTGACCACAGTACGTGGTCTGTCACCACGCTACACATTCACAAGTTGAAACACTCGCATCACAAGGTTGTGGAAACCTGCTTCTACAACCATCCTAGGTGAGGCCTCAGGCTGCTTGCAGTCTGTTGCCAAAAGGGCTGATGAATAGGGGTTTTGTTGGTATCTTGTACCGCGAAGTACCTGGGTCTACATTGGAAAACCTTTAGAACAGTGCTGCGACCAACAATTGGACCAGGTGCATCCAATCTTTGTAGTTGTAACAGGGTCCAACATACTCCATCAATTCTGTACATGTGCCGTAAGGGACCTTTATGCCATCCATGCAAAACAACCCGAAACCATATATTGACGAGGGTGCAATTTGATATATCCTCTTGTTCACACAAAAATCTGTGTTCGATTGAGGAAGATCCTTGGGTACCCATTGTTTCACTAAATGTTTGTACCTCAAGGGCACCTCGACGTCATCTATTTTCTCATCATCATAGGAATATGACCCCTCTCAACCCTAAAACAATTCATTGCATTTATGGAATTTTCTTCTAGTCTTTTGACATCTAGTTGATACAACTCTTCTACACCTACTAGATGTCTCACTTTCCTCTAGCCTTCCTAAAATTCCCTTGTTCAAGGAAGACATATCTGACAAATACCTATTTGGTTCTACCTGCACCATGGGAAAAAAATTTAGATACGACCGCAAGGCATATCACCTCTTAAAAGGTGACGTGTAGAGCCTTTTATAATGTTGATCCTCATTCCCTTTCTCAACATGTAGGAATTCAAGTGATGAGGAAGACGATCACTTTATCTTTCTTATGAGTAGAAATTCATGCAATTATGAGCTTTCTTTTATTGCTACTTTGGGTCTTGAGTCCCATATCAAACCATCCAACTATCAACTTTGTCGTCATGGCCCTAAAGTCTCTCTCATCCCATCAGTTTGGGTTCATCATCTCGGTAATTGAAGTTCAGTCACATTTAGTAAGATATTTATATTTAGCAATAATAATATAAAATAAAAATAACTAACCATTATGGAAAACTTCTAAAAGTTTTTATGACTTTCAAAAGTAAGATCTTTTAGGTGGTTAATAAGTGTTCTCAAATCTTCAAAAACAATATTTTATATAATGTTGTGGAACTTGTATAATCTTATTCAAGCATGGTCTTCTTAGATGACTGAAAGTAATTGAATCAAGCAAAAATGGAACCGTAAACCTGTAAGTTGTTTTGAAAAATGGTAGATTTCAGTCATACTCCCAACTAATGCTGCCTTTGGACAATTACTTGTAATCTTGACTTAGGGTATTTATTGCATAACATAGATTTTCAATAATATTGACACAAAGAAAAGTAGGGATTTCTTTATATTATCATGACATAGTTACAAAGACTTTCTTTTCAATCTTTATGACAATCTGAATGGATAGGTCCCACTCATAGACAAATACTTTTGAGATATTTACAAATCAACAGAGTATGGGGGACCATATATTTCTCGAAAGACATTGGATTCAGTGCGCCATTCCTTTGAATAAATAGACCTCCGAACCACGCGTTTATTATGATGCATGTGGACGTCTATGTGGATTTTGACAAGCCATTTTTCTTTGTATTTAATGTAGTACCCAAGTATTTGATCCTCAATATTCTTTGTCTGCAAAATATCTTTGACCTGTTCGAGAGATTCTCCAACTTCCCGTTTTATATTATAAATAACAACTGGTTCTAATGCTGTCAGGTTGATGCCGAATTATTGCCACCAGTCTCTCATCCAATCGGGGACGTAGAATGCAGGAGACTCATGGACATGTGTAATTTGAAGTCCAAAATTTAGCATAGTATAATATGTTCTATCTGTATTTTCTTTTCTCAAGAATTTCCACCATAATTTTTTATATTTTTCATAAGTGTGTGTAGTACTTGGAGACCGGAGACTAGCATCTTGATGTGGCTATGCTTCCAAAGAACTTATCCGGTTAATACAATAGTATTGATGGTCTAGTTGTATCTTGGGGTGATGTGTAGAGACCTCTGACGAGATTAAGTTAAGATCATGGTAGAGGTTTGTTAACCAATTGTATACATCAGCTGCTTTTCTTAGGGAGTTGTTGTAAATAATATCTGGCACAATACTGGATCCCATAGGAATTCTTCTTAGTTCCGGCACTAGTCTAATAAAAGAATTAGATCCCTGTAAGTTAGCATCTAATACTTCAGTATGTCTCAACTCCCACCTAGGTTTCCATGTTTTCATATAATCCAACCAACTCATATTATCATTAATTTTATAGATCTGATGTTTTCCTTCGGTCCAAGAAGAGATTTCCATGTTTAATTCTGGGTTATGGGCCCACCGGATTCCGCTTTGACCTTCTACACTCGCTTGCCTCGGGCTTGTTTGCACCAGGCTTGCTTGTTTCAGGCTTGTTTGTTTTAGGCTCGCTTGTTAAAAATTAACAACATACTTCTGTGTCAAATATGCTCTTGTTAAATAGTCAGGAATTATTTTTTCTTTCCCAGAAATGTGCTCATGAACAGTATAGTTATAACATCAAAAAAATGCTTGCCATCTTGCTAACTTTCCTTTTTCCTGTTGCAAATTTTATTGCGTTGTTTAGCAAAAATGGAAGACTGGAGCAATCTTTTCTTATGATAAAGTCACAGTTCAACAAATGAATCTGGAACTTCTCTATGCATCTCAGTGCTACAAGGATTTCTTTATCACCAGTGGCATAGTTTTGCTCAGTTTTCTGTCAGGACACTTATTCTCCAAGATAATTTTTCTCACAAGTTCAATCGAGGAGTTCCACCACTCTTAAAATTCTTTACCAACAAACATAATTTGATTACCAACAATTTTGTCTGACAGGACAAGTCTTAACTACTTAATTCAAATTATTTACCACATATTTGATTACCAGCAATTTGATTACTTAAGTCTTATAACCAACACATATTTGATTACCTGGGTGTAGACGTTTCCTGTAATATACTCAGAAGAGTTACTTTCATAAATGACTGTGCCTCTTAGAGGCCAGTCAACTCTAGGAACCAAGTGACCCTATTATAGGGTTAGTAGAAACCAGAGAGAGAGATGACTGGGCTATGCTATGGTCAATCAAAGAAAGTCAATGACAGTCAAAAGGCTCAGTACAATCACAATAAAGATTAGCTGATAGCTAGTAGATTGAGGCCAAAGAGACTCACAGCCTCCAGTAAGGTACAAGGACCAACCAAAGGGTAAAAAAACCAACCAGTAAGGTACAAGTAAAAAATAAAAGAGTGGGTATAAATTAGACTCATAACCCTTGGGACTAAGGGGGTGTACTACCTCAAATGTGGACAAAATATCATAGTTATACCCACAAGACCAAAAGCATAAAAGGCGATACAATTCAAAAGATAACTCAAGATCAGTAAAAGACCCAAAAGGTGAGAGGCAAGGTACCACAAGAAAATGAAAGGACAAGCTACCACAAGACCAATAAAAAATAGGGTGTAAGGACCAAAAGTAAATCAACCATTGTGGGGAAGGTACACATAAGGTCAAATGTATCCCACTCTCAACCAACTGTTTGATGACAATAAAATTAAAATTCAATACAAATGTATAGTCACTTAACAAAGTATATTACACTCTAAATTGATGCAAAATACTGAATATATATAAATATAGAATATGTATGATATATATACATAAAAATCACCAGTCAAATGTGTTATATTACCTTTCACCTTCCTCAATCTACCTTTCCCCTTTGGGTACTCCCGTTCGAAATCTTTATTGGAGTCCGGATGACAAATGCGACGTAAATTGAGCTTTGATGCTAACATAGGAAGATATTCACTAATATACAACATGTTTTGGCATACCATATATCCCTCCATCATAGAACACTCATCATATGCTCGTTGTTTGACCAAACCCTTCATAAATTTCAAGTGCCTCTCAACCATCCACATGGACCTTGAGTGTGTAGGTCCACACAGTTCAATTTCCTCAACTTGGTGTATGAGGTAGTGTTCCCGTGCATTGAAAACTACTGAAGGTAGATGCTTCTGCATTTCACCCATGAGACGAGGAATTTCTATCCTCCAATACTTTATGTCTTCTTTATGGAATTCTTTAGATGTGTAGCTAGGGTTTTAACCCTTGCTTGTGCAAATGAGCACCTACTAAGGAGAAGGGACTCCTTAGTAGCAGTTCAGTAAATGTAAATTAAAATGCTAAAACAGAAATATAAATTACTCTAAACATGTGCATGAAACAGAAAAAATAAGATGTAAAGAATGGCTTTTGTATTAATTTTACCTCCAATGTGAAGGTTGGTGAAGCTCTTGCAATGCTCCAAGAGGGTTGCTCCAAGTTCCAACTTGCTCCTTCTCTTTCTACAATGGTGGAAATGGGCCAAAAGGGGCTCTCGAGGTGAAAGTAGCTCAAGGGTGAGCTAGGGTTTCAAGAGCTATTTTGGCAGAGTAAGGGTGCTTATGCCTGTGGATATGGAATGAGGGGTCTCCATCACCTATTTATAGTTTTTTGGTGGTGGAGTGCTGGCCCATGGTTTTGGGAACCATATGGTTTAGGTCAGCTGTATAGGGTTTTTTTCCTCCTTTTCCTCATTATTTTATATTTTTTATTCCCTTTTTAGAGGGTTTTTGCTATTTTTTGGGGAATTTTGGATATTTTTGGAGGAAAAAGGGGTTTTTTTAGCCTTTTTGAGGCTTTTTTGATGGTTTTGTGGCTTTTTGGAGGCATTTTAGGCCTTTTGGAGGCTTTTTAGTGGGATTTTCAGGGGTTTTAAGGGAAATATGGTAGGAAAATGGAAAAATGAGCCATGTAATGGGGTAGATGAGGTAGTGAACACTTTTTGGGTGTTAACAGATTGCCCCCTGATGTGCGAGGGCATGAGCTCATCGTATGGCCGATGGACATCATAAGTCATGTATGGTTTTCCTGGGGTGTGGAGAAGAGACGAAACAAACTGAAGCCCGGAACAACGATCCCGAGCAAACTGCAAGAACTAAAAGTACATAACCTCAATAATGGATGAGGAAGCATCTGATCATATGGACGAGGCGGGCATACCCATGCTCGTATCAAGATATAACATAATAATAACAATGGGGTCCAAAATATGGGGACCTGACATATACATAGCCTCAAACAATGACTGAGGAAGGATCTCAATAGATGGATGAGGCAGGAATACCCATGCTTGTATCAAGATATGTAAAAATAACTGTGAGGCCTGAAAAGAGGGACCTGTAAGATACATAGATAACCACTGTGTACATCATAACTGTCCAGAGGGGACACAAATCTGGGACATACTGCTGGGATGACCATGTGTGAGCTGATGAATTGGTGCACTGGAATAACATCAGTGCTGTTGACTGGGGTACCAGAGGAACTGATGAGCTGCTGGATCATAGGGATAGGGAGCCCTGACCTCAATGGTACACTGAACTGGGTACTCAAGGAAGCATATAACTGGATGACTTCCGAATACAATCGCCAACGCAACCCGGACATCCACGGGAACATAGAACTGGGCGTTCCGAAGTGACTCACCAATGTGCGAGAGTCAGGGGAAATCCGAGGTCTTCGACTAAAAATTGAGGGGATATAACCCTACGTGATTCTCGACGATGCGATCAAGGTGCTGAAGTCGAGCATGTGAGAAACAACCACTCGGAGAGGCAATGATGAATCCTCTCAGAGTGGTCCGCAGGCACTTACCACAGATGGTGATGAGTCCAAGGTGTAGGGACCTCTGGGCCTATCCTCTAGAATAGGGGGGTTGTCGTCAACAGAGGGAGACCTGCAACTATCAAGGCAATGATGTTTCCTTAACAGGAGCGCGAGGTGGAGAATCGAAGTGTGAGAGTACTGATGGCAGGACTGACAAACTGTGGGGGGATAACTGGGCAAGTAGAGTGGGTGGACTCAAACTTCCTTTGTTCAGAGTATGATGGTGGGGATGATTGGGCAGCATATGAAACTGAATGGTGGTAAAGGGATCATAGCTATATTGGATCTGGGAGGGTGACTGGGCTAAGGGAGACTCAAGCTGTGGTAAAATGGCAGGAGACTGCAGAATACTCTAAACAAAGGCGACCTGATTGGGGGTGCTGTCGAGATGATCGATCATAGCGCCAAGAGGCACGGGGGGACTTCTTCATGGGTTAGGGAACTAGAAGAGGTGTGTATAAAATGGTACTGTCGTGTGGATTTATACAAGCCCAGGACAATTCATGCTCGTGATTGCTTTCAATTTTAAGGAGTTTGAAAGCGATAAGAAGACTCTGAAGTAATGGAATGGTACTGTCATGTGGATTTATACGAGCCCAGGACAGTTCATGCTCGTGGTGGCTTTAAATTTTAGAGAGTTTGAAAGAAAATAAGAAGACTCCAGGGGGTTGCTTTTTCGTGTGTTAGTCTCCAAGGCCCGAAGAAGCATAAAAGGATGCAATGAAGAACTCTTCTAGCTGGTGTGACTAGAGTATTCCTTTTTCGTAATTAGTCTACCAGGTCTAGAAAAGGGTTAAACTTATACCAGATAGACGCCCTTTCAGGTACTTTAACGAGCATGAAAGGAAGCAAGATTGCTCGACGATCTTTTCATTGTTTTAGGAGTCAGAAAAGAGCTTAACAGAAACTCCCTAAGTGCCTTTTTCGTAAAGGACTTGTCCGGCCTGAAAAAGGGATAAAATTATACCGAACAAAAGGAATGGCCAGGCAAGGAGGAAGTGTTCAATCAAGGAATAGTAATGATGACCAAGAACGAGGGTAGGGGGGGGAACACTGGTGGGCCTCCTTGCGGGGTGAATGAAATGGTGGCAAAATAATGAAACATTTACAGTATGACAGGAGTGAATGGCTCATGGAAAAGCGTGGAACAATCCGATGGTGGCCGATGTGGCGTGCAAATCAATGCAACAAGGTGTCAGGACACAATGTTGAAATTGTACTAGGTGAGAGCGAGAAATGATCTCAAGAATCATCACGAGCTCGAAAAACTGAATCCGGCGATATAAAAAGTGTCAACAACGGAGAACTGCCGATGTGGCACGCGAACCGAGGCGACAGGGGGCGTTTTGGAAAAAATACCCAAAAAATATGGGGGTGAGAGTGAGAAATGATCTCGAGCATCCTCACGAGCTTGAAAAAATGAATCCGATGATATTAAATATGTAAAAAATGGAGAACGACCGATGTGGCACGCAAACCGAGGCGACGAGGGGTGTCAGAAAAAATGCTCAAAAAATAAAGTGGAAATTTAAGGGAACAAGTGGACCATTATGACGGTCTCGTCATGTTGATTCTAGTGGTGGAAACGGTTCAAAAAATGGACTCCGTATGAGCTCGGAATGGCCTAAACAAGAAAAAGTCAACTAATTATAAATAGTGAGTGGGCCCAACATGATAAGTGTCATTTGTACTATTTGACTTTGACTAGTGATCAGAGTGGACCAGAGCTGAGGTGGCATTTCTAGACGATCTGACCGGCCGATTGCAGATCCGGGAGATACAGGTATTCCGTCAAACTCATACCTGCATGTTTTGTAGGGTCGGGGGTTGGGTAGTGGGTCCTAGGGGTATTTGTACAGTCCACGTGGGGTGGACCGCGGGTTAGAGGGGTGGAACCGCAGTTGGGGACCGCGAGTTTCGGGGTGAATCACGCTGTTTGGTACCGCGTGTTTCTTGGCTGGACATGCGGTCTGGTACCATGCGTTCCAAGGAGGAATACGCGGTGCAAAACCGCGAGTTTATCGCTGACAGACGCGGTTAAGGACTGTGACTATAGGCCTGACAGACGCGGTCGGAAATCGTGGCAGGGAGCCCTAAATCCACGGTTTTGGATCGAGCTATTAGGGTTTTCTGGGGGGAGGGGAAGGACTATTTGTTTGACATGAGTCTGATGAGTCTACTTTACATGATTGACAGGATGCTGTAGGTTCTGTGGAGAGAGCGGGAGATTCCAGATGAGATCATAACCGTCGTCCGAGGGGATCACCATGTGCGATCGGTGCTGGGACTATGCAGACTACTAAAGTTCGCCCAGGTACCCATGATGCGGTTAGCAGCGTTGCTGCTGAACCGACTGATTAGTTTCTGGGAGCCAGAGATATAGGCCTTCAGAGTGCAGGGTGATAGGGTGGACCTCACCTTGACAGATGTATACTTCCTGATGGAGTTTCCCTGTCTGGGTAGGGTGGCAGACACACAGCCGCGGGTATCCGCGGACATAGATATGGAGGACATGCTGGAGCGGTACTGTGGTCCAGAGGCTAGGGTGCATAGGAATGCACTTCTGGTGAGAGACCTACAGGAGCCATCAGTATAGGCCATGGCGGCATGCATGGTTCGCGTCTTGGGGTCCCAGTCACCAGAGAAGGAGTCTGGGGGCCAAATGCAGCTAGTGGAGCGCATACTGGGCGATGTTTATTATGCGTGGGGCCAGATGTTCCTCACCTACGTTCAGCGGTAGCTAACAACAGCGAGGGAATCTGGCAAGGGGTTTTGCTATGGTTCTTTGTTATGTGCATTTTTTATGGAGAGGGTACCCATACTGCGGCCGTGGGTGCCAATCAGAGCAGGAGGCTTGAGGGAGCCGCAGATGGTGCGATGGGGTGAGATGATGCGCCGTCGTGGTGGCGGAGATGTTGGTAGGTATTTTACGCAGGATTTGTACCTGCAGTGGCTCCAGATACCACTGACACTCGATGACTATCTGTATAGAGATATGGATTACACCGGAGATCCAGAGGCACCACGGGCGCCGGGACAGGCATGGGGACCAGATGGTACGTATGTTTTGCTTGCATGTTATGGATGTCAAGTTTTATATATGATAGTTGATTGATATATTGTTACTGAAAAATGGGTGATCTGCAGATGTGGGCTCAAGGCCGTCGCCTGGGCATGTGGCACGGAGGGGGATTGTGGCCGTTCCAGCTCTGCCTGGGTGGGGGGAGGTGCGTCGCCGGGATGCGGAGGGGTCGCTAGAGTCCGTACGGGCACTACTAGACGATTTCCTGGTGGGGGTGACCAATGAGGGGTGGCGGGACGTCGATCCGGACGTGGTTCAGGATTGCATGAGGGCACCCTGGGAGTTCAGATCCATTGCGATCCGGGTGGCTATCTTGGTGGACAGGGCACGGGCACAGGATCCCGTAGGGGATGAGGATTTTTCGGAGGAGGAGCGAGGGGAGGACTCAGAGGTAGCAGATGTAGGCAGTGATGCAGGGTATGACTCTCATTAGGGAGTGCAGGGGACTCCCCTCGAGTTTTGTAGCTACGGCATGTATTTTATTAGGCTTTAGGGATGTATAGACATTTTTTGTATAGCTGAGTACAGGGGTACTTAGGAATGTATAGCACTGTGACATGTATTTTTTGATATATATATATATATGCATGTGGATGCACCTTTTTGTGATGTTGTTTTAGTTGTACACACGTGGATGCGCTTTATGATGTGTGATATGTTTGTATTGCACGTGGATGTAAGTAGTCTAGGATGTTGGGCACGTGGATGCCCCTTGTGTATTTTATGTGATGCGACATGATCTATGTATGATTAGGCACGTGGATGCCCCTATGGATACAAATGTGGTTTTATGGTTTATGTACATGGATGCAAATGTTGATGCAATGCAGTCTTTTTGGGTTTTTATATATTTGGATGAGATGCTATGGGATAATGATGCATGATGGAGGTGTTACATGGTGTGATTGATATGCCAATCTAGGATGTTGTTGGCCATTTGATCTGCGACACTATTGTGAGCTCTTGGGACATGAGTAACTGGGTTTTTTTGTGCACAGGAATTTTCTAAATAGGCAGGGATCATGCACCTGGTAGCAGTTGTTGAGCTGGGAGACAAGTAGCTGGGAGTCTAGGAACACATGAAGGTGACATATCCCCATCTGGAGGGCAGCAGTCAAGAGACCGGTCACAGCATCATACTCTGCCTGGTTATTGGTAGCAGCGCCTATACATATTCCATCAAGGTGAATCATCTCATTGGAAGGGGAATATAAGACCCATGCTGCAGAAGCCAGGTTGGGAGACCAGCGGCTTGCGCCATTAGCGAAGCTAGTGTAATGAGGTGGAAGATGGTCCATCTGTGGGCATGCAAAAAATGATGAATGTAAGATTATGGTAAAAAAGGTGAAAAACAAAAAGGAGAGCAAACTGTACAATGCGGACCAATGAGGCCACGGTTTCATTTATGGGTAAAAACGTTTAAGATACAACCCATTACGGGGGTTGCACAAAGGGTGACCTTCGGAGTCGGCTAAAATGTATGCCCCCTTGCCGAGGCAAGTCTGCACAATGTAAGGGCCTTGCCACATGGATTCAAACTTCCCTTTACCGGTTTTGTCGTGGGCTTGGTCATAGGCGAGGACGAGGTCCCGTTCATGGAAAGTTCAAGGGTGAACATGTTTGTCATAACCAGCTTTGGAGCGATTTTTGGCAGCTTCGATGTTCTGGAGAGTGGCACGACGATCTTCATCGACTTGTTTGAGGGATAGCAGACGTTGCTCAAGGGGGGAGGTATCGGGGAGAAGCTCAATGGCGATATGTAAGGCAGGTATCTGACACTCGATGGGGAGGACAGACTCTACACCGTGAACTAAATGAAATGGGGTAAAACCAGTGGCGGTCTTGGTGGAGGTATGGTAAGCCCATAAGGCAAGGAATAGCATGTGGTGCCAATTGGACTTATGCCGGTAAACAGTTCGTTGGAGGATGGTTTTTAGGATTTTGTTAACAGCTTCTACTTGACTGTTCCCTTGGGGGTAGTAAGTAGAGGAAAATTGGGGTTCAAACTTGAGGAGGGTGGATAACTCGCGCCAAACGGAATCTTCAAAGTGTGATCCATGGTCTGAGACCAACTGTTTAGGGACCCCGAATTGAGTGATAACATGGTTGAAAAAGAAACGGGCAGTAGTGTCAGTGGTACAATTGAAGGTGGGCATGGCTTCCACCCATTTGGTGAAGTAATCGACGACGACAATGATGTACTTATGGCCGTTCGCAGATGGGGGTCTACACTCCATGAAGTCGATGGCCCACTTACAAAAGGGACCAACGGTGACGACTGGGTGTAATGGAGCAGGTGGTGTCCAGGCCTTGGGGGCAAAAAGTTGGCAGTTATGGCAATGCTTGACCGCAGTGATGCAGTCGGTGAAAAGTGTGGGCCAGAAGTATCCAGCGCGGACGACCTTTTGGGCAGTGGCCATCCCTAAGAAATGGCCACCGCAGGCACTGCTATGACAATCATTAAGGACGTGTTCAGCTTCCTCGTGTGTAATGAAACGACGAAGAATTGTGTCAACCCCCAGCCGGTAAAGGACATCGCCTAAGAGGAGATATCGAGAGGCCTGGTGACGGATGCGACGACGTCCATTACGAGTGGCTTTGGGTCTGAACTTCTGCGTGCGCAGGTATAACAAAATATCACCGTACCATGGGTCATCAGACAAGATAGTGAACAAGTGATTGTCGGGTAACTCATCGGAGATTGGTGGGGCCGGGAGAAGGGAAGGGAGATCAGTGATGAGCTAGGCAAGTGTAAGGGCTTTAGTGCTCTTAGGTTTTCGGAAAGTGAGGTCATATTCCTGGAGGATAATGACCCATTTAGCAACACGACCTTGCAGGAGCCGCCGGTTTAGCATATATACCATAGGGTTAGAGTCGGCGACGACTGTGGTATGACTAAGTAAAATGTAGTGTTGCAATTTTTGGATGGAAAAGACCACTGCTAGGGCTAGTCTCTCCTCATATGGGTAACGTAGGGGTGGGCCAGACAAGTTCTGGATGATGTAGTAAATGACATGCTCTTGGTGAGAGGTGTCTTCTTGAACCAAGACTCCGGACACGGCATGCTCGGATGCCGAGATGTATAGGATGAAGTACTGAGAGAAATCAAGAGGGGAGATCAGAGGGGCTTGTGTGAGAGCTTTCTTGAGGGCGTCGAATGCAGCTTCTGCTTGCTCATCCCAGACGAAGGGTATGTGGGTACGGAGCAGGCGCAAGAAACCGTGAACGGTAGTGGCGTAATCAGGAATGAAGCGTCGAAGGAAATTGGATCGCCCCTGCAGACTTTGGAGCTGCCGGAGCGTGCGAGGAGAGGGAAGGTCTAAGATGGCTTGGACTTTCAGGGGATCAACAGTAATTCCTTTCTAGGAAACAATAAAACCCAACAATCGGCCTGCCAGAACGCAAAAGACACACTTGTGTGGGTTCAAGCGGATTTGATATTTGCGACAATGCAAAAAAACTTGCCGAAGGTTGTTAAGGTGGTTTGATCATTTCTGGGAACGAGCTGTAAGGTCATCAAGGTAGACTAGCAGGATGTGGACCAAATCGTGAAAGCAATAGGTCATGGCCCGCTGGAATGTGGCACCAGCATTTTTTATGCCAAAAGGCATGACACGATAGGCAAAGGTGCCCCATGGGGTAGTAAAGGAAGTTTTGTACTGGTCTTCCTTTCGGATTTGAATCTGGTTGTATCCGGAAAAACCATCCATGAAAGAGAGGACTTCATGCCCCGCACACGCATCGATGAGTTGGTCAATAAATGGTGTGGGGAAGTTGTCCTTAGGACAAGCATGGTTTAAATCGCGGAAGTCAGTGCATACTCTAATGGTGCCTTGTTTTTTGTTAACGGGAAGAGGGTTTGAAACCCAGGTGGTATAGGCAATAGGATAAATGAATCCTTCCTTGCAGATTTTCTCAATCTCTGCTTTGACAACTGGGAGCTTTGAGGGATGAATGGGGCGCTGTTTGTGTCAATGTGGTGCTCTATAATGGCGGGGTCAAGACTAGGAATTTCGGTATAGGACCAGGCAAAGACATCACGGAACTCTTTGAAGAGTTTTTTGTATTCCTCAATCTCTTGCTCCTTGCAGGAGGCTCCTAAAGTGATGAGTTCGGGGGTGCTTCTTGGGGCAGCGATATCAATTTGGATGACAGGTGAGATGTTGGCCATGTTACCCTCCTCGAAGGTGTCAGGAGTAGCAATAGGGTCCTTGAACCAGTCGACCTTGGTGGGAAGGAAGTCTTTGGATTCAACTGCAAATTGGGTAGCGGTGCTAGAGGAGGATTCATCTGGGAGGAAGTAGGAACGATGGTGCATGTCATCCCAGGGATAATCCGGGGCAGTGAGAGCCTCGAGAATCTCCTCATCAGTACGAAAATTTTGTGTCATAAAATCGGTTGACGAGGGAGTAGTGGATGAAGAGATCATATAAATGGTATTAACCTCTCCTGAAGGGGAGGAGACCGGGGGGTGGATCTCCTCAATGGTGGGTGGTGCCGTCTCAAGGTCCAGATTGTTCATCTCATAGAGAGCCTCTCTGTAATCTGGGAGATCGGGACAGTGATGTGAATAATGCCCGTAAACACCACATATCACACAGGGATGGTTAGTACGTAGTGATTTATCACGAGGCTTGGGGGTTGGGTCGAGTTTGATGACAGGGATGTTGGGGTCGTCGTCGAGCATTTGCATGTGTTCCTGCAATGCCGGTAACTGTGGACATTGATGAGTGGGGTGACCTAACTCATCACACAATGAGCATTTGGGAGGAGCACGAAACAAAGGGAGTTTTTGACTGTCTTGGGAGGTGGTACAACAGTGTAAGGTTGTGGACCTCTACCCCCAGTGGGATTGGTAAGAGGAGGAGGGGGGTTCGTGGAGGACGACGGGGGTAGCGACACCGGGAGGTGGTTGACTAGTAGTGACAATGGGTTGCACCAGTTGCAGGACAACATCTGGTGTCGGTGGGGGAACGGGAGCCGAAAGATACCAAACGGGTAATCCTAAGGTTAACCCAGGGAGGCTGAGGGTAGCCATGACCAGGGCGCTAACTACTCCCGAGGGAGGGATGAGGAAAGGAATGGTATGGATTGGTGTAACACCAATGTGACTAGGTACCAAAGGGGTTTTAGGAAACAAGGGCAGTTGATTATTAGGAGTTTGTGTGTTGTGGGACAGGGTACATAGGTCAGACACGTCAGTGGTGGGTGATGGAGGCAGAATAGATTGAAAGGTGGAGGTCATCGGCATGTCTGAGTAAACTTTGGGCCCCGTAGAAGAAACAAACGAGGTGGTTGTACTAGAAACAGGTTGCTCAACCATGGGGAGAACATTTTCTGGTGCCGCGGGGGCATTGGGATCATAGTAGGTGAGTTGGTCAACCTTGACCACACGTCCCTCATGAGGGAACATCATGGTATGAAAAAAATAAGAGGCAACAACCCGCATGGAATACATGTAGCTGCGGCCAAGTAAGAGGTTATAATCCAGTTGGGCATTGATTACCTCGATGTCAATGAGTACGGTTTTACCACCTAACTGGACGGGGACATTGGATAGGAGGCCTTGGGGCTGGACTGAACGCTCATCGTAGGCGCGTAATGCAGTGGTGGACTGCTGAAGAGTATGGGATCCCAACTTATGCCATACGAATGTGGACATAAAGCATGTGGAGGCACCTTCATCGATGATGCATTGATGGATGACAAGATTCCGAATAGAAACAGAAACTTGGAATGTTAAGGAGGAAGGAAGGCGTGGTTCGGATTGGTCCAAATCAAATGCCATCAAATTCGAATCATTTGGGTCAATCGCCCCAAAGGTTGAGAGTAAAGTCTTGCATTGGGAAGGGCAGTTTTTCAAGACATCTAATGCAGACATGGTTGCGGGAGATTGGGCTAAGTCATCTACAATGTTGTAGTTGGACGCAACACACGCATTGGGGTTATTGTTGATACGACGAAGTGGGAAACGAGGGGCTTTGGGAGCGCTGTCGAGGGGGGGTTGAGGTATACATAACGCTTGATCAGTGGGATGAGCGTTAGTGGGTTTATCAGCGGGAGGGACTTCAGAGGTGGAGCCATATTGGTTCCAACAGGTCTGGAGGTTGACATCAGCAGATGACATCATCAACAAGTGGTGGGTCCCTAAGTCGAACATGGGTTGATCAGGAGCGACGTAAGTGATTTGTTGTTGGGGTGGCGCGTTGGCTTGAGGGGGAGCCAACGGTTGAGTGTTCACTACACCTTGGTTTGATAAGGGGTTTTGCAGCACCAAAGGTGGCTGCTGAGGTTGCGGGGGGTTGGGTGGTGCTTGAGGAGCCGCATGCCCTTGGCGATGGGCATCATCAACCCAAAGTTGCCGAGCTTACTCCAAGTGTGGGCAAGTGTTAACACCCAAAAAGTGTTCACTACCTCATCTACCACATTATATGGCTCATTTGTCCATTTCCCTACCATATTTCCCTGAAAAACCCCAAAAATCCCATTAAAAAGCCTCCAAAAGGCCTAAAATGCCTCCAAAAGGCCACAAAACCATCAAAATAGCCTAAAAAAGGCTAAAAAACCCCCTTTTCCTCCAAAAATAGCAAAAATCCCCTAAAAAGGGAATAAAAAATATAAAATAATGAGGAAAAGGAGGAAAAAACCCTATACAGCTGCCCAAAACCATGTGTTCCCTAAAACCATGGGTCAGCACTCCACCACCAAAAAACTATAAATAGGTGATGGAGATCCCTTATTCCATATCCACAATCACAAGCACCCTTACTCTGCCAAAATCTCTCTCGAAACCCTAGTTCACCATTGAACTACTTTCACCTTGAGAGCCACTTTTGGCCCATTCCCATCATTGGAGAAGGAGAAGGAGCATATTGAAGCTTGGAGCATCCTCTTGGACACTGCAAAGGGCTTCATCAAACCTTCACATTGAAGGTAATATCAATACAAAAAGCCATTCTTCAAATTTGTTGTTGATGTTTCATGCATGTTTTAGAAGTAATTTAATTTTTGTTTTAGCTTAATTATTTACACTTACTGAACTGCTACTAAGGAGTCCATTCTCCTTAGTAGGTGCTCATTTGCACAAGCTAGGGGTAAAACCCTAGCTACAGTTTTGGCGACTCCCCTAGATTTCAAATTTCTGGTTTCCGTTTTTAAATTTTTTCACTTTCGGCTGTCCCTTTCGGCCGCCGCATACCGCGTATTTTCCCTCTGTAGTCGCGTCCCGACCGCGCCTTTCAGGCCTTTACCTGCGACCCGACCACGGCTCTCAGACTGTTTCCGACGCTCCGCCGGCGGATTCAAGTCTGTTACCTGTGATCCGACCGTGGCTAATCAGCCTGTTTGCCGCGATCTGACAGTGCCTGTCGACCTTTTTGCCGCGACCCGACTGCGTCTTTTTCCCTATTTCCCGCGTCCCGACCGCCGCTGTTGGTCCGAAAGCCGTGACCTGACCGCAACTGTTTCCCCCAAACCCGCGGTCTGCCTGTTCTGTTTCGCCACAGACTCGCGGTCTGATTTCTGCAGTTTTCCTGTTTTGAGCCCAGCCCCTTTTGCTGCAATATTTTCTGCATCTGAACAACCCTCTGTCCTACCTGCAGCCTCACTCCCTTACAGCATTTCTGCAACATAATTTCTGTTCCCTTTACAGAATTCTTTTAAAATTTCAGTATTTTTAATTCAGAAAATTTTGCAAGCTTAACTTTCAATTTCAGCATTATTGATAGTTGGAAGTTGCCCCCCTTGTGGCACTTCTGTTTTTGGGTTCATCACCTCACGCGCACACACTCTGTCACATAAATCAAGTGAGCCTTAAAAAGTACCTAATTGAACCAACATTCTAACCCCACTTGGGGAACACAAAAGAATCATTGTAGTTAGGTAGGGTCGGGGGGATAGGCTTCCAATAACACCCCTCGGTCACTTTCACTTGAGACATAGTTGTTGTCCAAATAGGGAACCAAAATCCCCTAGTACTTTTTGGCACGGTCACGACCAGTTTGTCAGAGGGCCTCTCCCTTAGGAGGGTTGAAGTCGGGAGACTGGTTCCGGAGGCCTGAGTGGAATACCGCACTCCATTCAGTAACCGAAGGGCTACCTTTCGCGGTTCGCGGGATATCCCTGTATAGGGGTATTGCGGTCAACGAACTAAACGGCAGATTCACCTTTATGGACGTGTCATGAACGGGGTATCTTAGTTGCCATTCTTCTAGGATTGACTACCCGGTGTCCCTCCCGGTAGGGGGATATCATAGCCACTTGGCTTTCCTACTCATATTGTCTGACTTGGATTTCATCACCTTGCAGAGGATATGTTTAGTTGAGTCAGAATACTTTTAGTTAGGTGTTTGCATGCTCCTTTACCTCCCTTTGGTCTAGTGAGTCCACCATTTTATGTTTCTAGGAAACCTGCTGCTTGTTGGTATTCTGACCATCTTTGTTGTTACTCCACCTATTGTAGCACAGCTGTTGCAGTGGGTGTTTTGAGTTGGTTGTTGGCCTGAGTGCCTTGCTTTTTTAGCTCTCCTTCTGCACACTCGGTTGCATTAGGCCTTTTTTGAGCTGTTTATACTCACCTCAACCCACAGAGATTAGACACCATCTGTCACCATTGAGTCTCCGAGACATTCTCGGTGCCTCAGGGGGGAGCCCCCACAACACGGTTCTCTTGACACCACACGTCATAGATTCCGATCATTATCCATTGATACCACTCATCACAGATCTAGAGCCTTGTCACTTGACTCCACTCGTCAGCGACGTAGGTCTCCGTCCCCAGATAGTGACACACCTTACTTTACCTCCGATTCTGAGACAGAGTCTGAGAACCCTATTTATACTGCCCCTACTAGCCCCATGGCTGGCACGACTTCCACTCCGTTTGTCATAGGGACCATTGGTGGCACATCCACCACCACACCAGTTACTACACCGGTTTTGGGTATGCCCTCCATGGGGCCCCCATCTACCGTTCCCCTCACGGTACCTATTCCCACAGCGGGAATACCCATCCCCACTACATCAGTGGCTCATACTACCTATGGTGGTGCTGGACCATCCTCCACTACCTCAATTCCCCCACTTGGGGACACCACCCCAAATCTTGTCCCTCCACTTGGGGGCACTGGCCCCAACTTGGTCCAACCCACTACTGTGTCACATCCTTCTTCCAGTTTACCATTCATGGCTAGCCTCAACCTACCTGACCTGGCCATATTGACCAATGATCCTATTCGACACGACCCTACATGGCCTCATATGCCTACCAAACTACCCTCTGACATCCCTAAGTTCGAGGGCAAGGCCGGTGAGGACCCACAAAACCATATCATGTCTTTCCACTTATGGTGTTCCTCTAACTCCATTGTGGACGACTCTGTTCGCCTCCGTCTCCTACAGCGCACCTTCACTGGCTCTGCAGCCAAGTGGTATATCGAGCAACCTCATGGGACCCATGCCACCTTTGCTTCCCTGGCCTCGACCTTCCTGCAGTTCTTCCAGTTGCATGTTCGCTATGACGCGGGCGTTGAGATTCTTCTATCTTGTAGACAAAACACGGCTACCCATATCACGGACCACATCCATGAGTGGCGTCGACGCCGTAGCTTATGCAAGATCAAACTTGACGACCGTATCTTCCTAGATTGGTTCCTCAAATCCCTTCTCCCTGTTATTGCTAAGGATGTGGCATCAGAAAGACCCCAGTCTGAAGAAGAGGCCATCCTTAAGGCTCAACAGTTCGACCTCATTTACGCCCAATCGGGTTACCTTTATACCATTATACCTCACGCCCCTCGCGGCGAGCCCTCCCAGCACGATGCGCCGGGGGCATCCCACGCTGCAGATGGTATCATTGGCTGTGTTTCTTCGCATCCCCAACCATTTTCTATAGCACGTCCTACCCCTGGCCCCGACCTGTCGCGGGCTACCTCCCAGTCTGGAGCAACCAACTCGTATGCTCCCATGACACATCACCATTCCCATGGACCCTCATGTCCATCGCAGTGCTTCGGGTATGCGACTCCTGCTTATGCTCCCCCAGTCGCCCCTCAGCCTTACTACCATCAGCAGGCTGCCCCAACTCCTGCGCCTTCACAAGCCCAACCCGCTTACTATCCGCCACAGGAAGCCCCTGCAGCACACCCACAACCCGCTCCGCAGCCATATTAGCAACCTCCTCAAGTTGCTGCACTTTCTCAGCCTCAACCTAAATATCATCCACCGCAGCCTGCTCCAACACCTGCGCAACCTCCAAATCCACCTGCTGCCCAAGGGCAAGTTTACGCCCAACAAAGCCCGCAGCAAACCAGAACAACCAGCGCAACCAAGGCCAACCGAACTGCGGCAAGGGCCGTAATCGTGGGAACAACCAACCTGCAGACCAAGCCGGTCAATCGGCTAATCCCCCGACAACAACAATGCGGCCCCCGCTAATCAAAACCCTGATCGCCTGCCCAAGCAGGCTAAAAACCCTAATTTGCGAACGAACCACCCTTGTTCTATTTCTGGGGTCTATGGACATTACACACACGCTTTCCCACACTTGGAGCGAGCTCGGCAACTCTGGGTTGATGAGGCCCATCGCCAAGGGCATGCGGTTCCCCAAGCACCGCCCAACCCCCCCCAACCTCAACAACCCCCTTTGGTGCTGCAAAACCCCTTACCAACCCAAGGCGTGGTGAACACTCAGCCGTTGGCCCCTCAAGCTAACGCGCAACCCCAACAACAACAGATCACATACGCCGCTCCTGATCAACCCATGTTTGACTCAGGTACCCACCACTTGCTGATGATGTCATCTGCTGACGTCAACCTACAGACCCATTGGAACCAATATGGCTCCACCTCTGAAGCCACTCCCACGGATAAACCTACTAACGCCCATCCCACAGATCAAGCGTTACGTATACCTCCGCCTCCCATAGACGACGCTGCAAAAGCCCCTCGTTTCCCACTTTGCCGAATCAACAATAACCCTAATGCGCGCGCTGCGTCAAACTACAGCATTGTAGACGACCTAGCCCAATCTCCCGTAGCCATGTCTGCGCTAGAGGTCTTGAAGAACTGCCCTTCCCAGCGCAAGACTTTACTTTCTGCCATTGGGGGGATTGACCCAAATGATTCGCATTTGATGGCATTTGATTTAGACCAGTCTGAACCACGCCTACCTTCCAGCTTAGCATTCCAAGTTACTGTCTCCGTTAGGAATCTTGTTATCCACCGGTGCATCATCGATGAGGGTGCCTCCACATGCGTTATGTCTACATTCGTATGGCAGAAGCTAGGATCCCCTCCTCTCCAGCAGTCCACCACTGCGTTACGCGCCTACGACGGTCGTTCGGCCCAGCCCCAAGGCCTCCTACCCAACGTTCCTGTCCAGTTAGGTGGTAAAACAGTCCTTATCGACATAGAGGTAATCAATGCCCAATTGGATTACAACCTTTTACTTGGCCGCAGCTACATGTATGCCATGCGGGCGGTTGCCTCTTCCGTCTTTCGCACCATGATGTTCCCCCATGAGGGACGCGTGGTTAAGGTTGACCAGCTCACCTACTATGATCCCAGTGCTCCCGCGGCACCTGAAAACGTTCTCCCCATGGTTGAACAACCAGTTTCTCCTGCCACCACTTCGTTTGTTTCCTCTTCGGGGCCTGGAGTCTGCTCAGACGCGCCGATGACCTCCACCTTTCAATCCATTCCTCCGCTGTCATCTACGCCCGAAATGTCTGACTTATGTACCTTGTCCCACGACAACCTACCACCTAATACTCAACCACCCTTGTTGCCTAAACCACCATTGGTACCTAGCCACATTGGTGTTACACCGATCCATACCATCCCCTTCCTAGTCCCTCCATCGGGAGTAGTAAGCGCCCCGGTCATGGCTACCCTTAGCCTCCCTGGGTTAACCTTGGGATTACCTGTATGGTATCTTTCGCCTCCCGTTCGCCCGCCGACACCAGATGTCGTCCTCGAACCGGTGCAACCCATGGCTACTACCACTCAGCCACCTCCCGGTGTCTCTACCCCTTCGTCCTCCACGACGCCCCCTCCTCCTCCCCAACCCACTGGGGGCAGAGGTCCACAACCTTACACTGCTGTACCACCTCCAAAGACAGTCAAAAACCCTCCAGTATTTCGTGCTCCTCCCAAATGCTCGCTGTGCGACGAGTTGGGCCATGCGACCCACCAATGCCCACAGTTACCAACATTGTAGAAGCACATGCAGATGCTTGACGATGACCCTAACATCCCAATTGTCGAACTCAACCCCACGCCTAAGCCTAAAGATAAGTCCCTACGTACCAACCACTCCTGCGCCATATGCGGTATTTACGGGCATTATTCACATCATTGTCCCGATCTCCCGGATTACAGAGTAGCTCTCTATGAGATGAACAATTTGGATCTTGAGACGGCACCACCTACCATTGAGGAGATCCACCCCCCAGACTCTTCACCTTCTGGAGAGATTAATACCATCTATATGATTTCTTCCACCACCATTCCCTCGTCAACCGATTTGACGACGCAAACTTTCCGTACCGATGAGGAGATTCTTGAGGCCCTTACCACCCCGGATTATCCCTAGGATGATATGCATCATCGTTCCTACTTCATCCCAGAAGAATCCTCCTCTAGCACAGCTAACCAATTCACAGTTGAGTCTAAAGACTTCCTCCCCACCAAGGTCGACTGGTTCAAGGACCCTATTCCTGCTCCTGACGCCTTCGAGGAGGGTAACATGGCCAACATCTCACCTGTCATCCAAGTCGATATCGCTGCCCCAGGACGTGCCCCTGAACTCATTACTTTAGGAGCATTCTGCGGTAAACAAGAGATCGAGAACTACCATCAACTCTTCCAAGAGTTCCGTGATGTCTTTGCTTGGCCCCCTCCCGGCATGCCTAGGTTCAACCCCGCCCTTCTCGAACATCACATGGACACACGGCCAGAGGAACTTCCTATTCATACAGAAACCGACTCTGAAGGCCCTCCTTTGCGCAACCCCCATGCTGGGTTGTATCCTACGGAGTCTCTATCCCTAGAATAACTCGCGGCCTCATTGGTCCGCATTGTACAGTTTGCTCTCTTTTTTGTTTTTCACCTTTTTTACCATCATCTTACATTCATCATTCTTGCATGATTACAGATGGACCATCTTCCACTTTGTTACACTGGCTTCGCTGATGGCGCCAGCCGCTGGTCTCCTAACCTGGATTCTGCAGCATGGGTCTTGTACTCCCCTTCCAACCAGATGATTCACCTTGACGGAATATGTATAGGCGCTGCTACCAATAACCAGGCGGAGTATGATGCTGTGACCGGTCTCTTGACTGCTGCCCTCCAAATAGGCATAAGTCACCTTCATGTGTTCCTTGACTCCCAGCTACTTGTCTCCCAGCTCAACAACTGCTACCAGGTGCGTGATCCCTGCCTTTTTAGAAAATTCCTGCGCACAAAACAACTCAGCCGACAATTTGAATCCATCACATTCACACATGTCCCCAGAGCCCAAAATAGTGTCGCAGACCAAATGGCCAACAACATCCTAGAATGGCATATCAATCACACCATGTAACATCATGCATCATCATCACATAGCATCTCATAAAAATATATAAAAACCCAAAAAGATTGCATCGCATCAACATTTGCATCCATATACATAAACCACATGCATATCCATAGGGGCATCCACGTTCCTAAACATACATATATCATGTCACATCACATAAAACACACAAGGGGCATCCACGTGCCTAACATCCTAGCCTACTTGCATCCACGTGCAATGTAAACATATCACAACTCATAAAGCGCATCCATGTGCGTACAAATAAAACAACATCATATAAAAAGGTGCATCCACGTGCATATATATATATATATCAAAAAATATACATGTTCGGTGCTATACATGTCCTGAGTACCCCTGTACTCAGCTATACAAAAAATGGCTATACATGCCTAAAGCCTCATCTACATACATGCCGTAGCTACAAAACTCGGGGGGAGTCCCCTGCGCCCCCTAATGGGAGTCGTATCCTGCATCACTGCCTGCATCGGCTGCCTCTGAGTCCTCCCCTCGCTCCTCCTCCGGCAAGTCCTCCTCTCCTCCGGCCTCCTGTGCCCGTACCCGGTCCACTAGGACCGCCACCCGGATCGCGATGGATCTGAACTCTCGGGGTGCCATCATGCAATCCTGCACTACAGCAGGGTCGATATCCCGCCATCCCTCGTCGGTCACCCCTACCAATAACCGGTCTAGTAGATCCTGTACAGACTCTAGTGTCACCTCTGGATCCCGGCGCCGCACCTCTCCTCGCCCAGGCAGCGCTGGGACGGCCACAATACCCCTCCCTGCCACATGTCCTGGAGGCGGCCTCGGGCCCACATCTGCAAGAACACCCATATGTCAGTTACAGTATATCAATCTCCTATCATATAAATAAAACTCGACATACATAACATACAACAAAAACACATACGTACCATCGGGACCCCATGCCTGTCCTGGTGCTCGTGGCGCCTCCGGGTCTCCCGTGAAGTCCATGTCCCGATACGGGAAATCGTCTAGTGTCAATGGTATCTGGAGCCACTGCAGGTACAACTCCTGCGTAAAATACCTGCCCACGTCACTGCCACCACGACAGCGCATCATCTCGCCCCATCGCACCATCCGGGGCTCCCTCATCCCTCCTGGCCTGATCGGTACCCGTGGCCGCAGTGTGGGTACCCTCTCCATAAAGAAAGCACATAAGAAGGAACCAAAACAAAAGCCCTTGCCAGCTTCCTTCGCTGCCGTCAGCTGTCGCTGAACGCAGGTCAGGAACATCTGGCCCCACGCGTAGTACACTCCATCCAGTATGCGCTCTACCATCTGCATCTGACCCCCAGACACCTTCTCAGGTGACTGAGAACCCAATACTCGCACCACGCATGCCGCCATGGCCTGCACTGCCGGCTCCTGTAGGTCCCTCACCAGAAGTGCATTCCTATGCACCCTCGCGTCCGGACCGCAGTATCTCTCCAACATGTCCTCCATGTCGACATCCGTGGCAACCCGCAGCTGTGTGTCTGCTACCCTGTCTAGACAGGGTAACCCCGTCAGAAAGTATACATCGGTCAGGGTGAGGTCCACCCTCTCACCCTGTACCCGGAAAGCCTGGATGTCCGGCTCCTAGAAGCTGATCAGACGGTTCAGCAGCAATGCTGCTGACCGTATCATGGGTATCTGTGCGAACTTCAGAAGTCCGCACATTCCCAGCACAGCTCGCACATGGTCATTCTATCGGATGAAAACCATGGTCTCATCCGGGATCTCCCGCTCTCTCCAAAGAACCTGCGGCATCCTGCCAATCACACAAAGTAAACTCATCAGACTCATGTCAACTAAAGTAAAGTACTTTTCCCTCTCCCAGAAGACCCTAATAAGCTCGGCCCAAAACTGCGGCTTTCGGGCTTCCTGCCGCGGTTTCCGACCGCGGCTGTCAGGCCTATCGTCGCGGTTCCCAACCACGCCTGTCAGCCCTAAACCCGCGATTGGGAATCGCGTGTTCCTCCTTGGAACTCGCGGTACTCGACCGCCGTTCCATCCAGGAAACACATGGTCTCCAACCGCGTGGTTCAACCCGAAACACGCGGTCTCCAGCCGCGTGTTTCACCCCGAAACTCGCGGTTTGCAACCGTGGTTTCGACCCCCTAACCCGCGGTCCACCCCACGTGGACTGTACAAATAAACCCTGGGACCCACTACCCAACCCCCGACCCTAAAAAACATGCAGGTATGAGTTTAATGAAATACCTGTATCTCACGGATCTGAAATCAGCCAGACGGATCGTCTAGAAATGCCACCTAAGCTCTGGTCCACTCTAATCACAAGTCAAAGTCAACAAGTACAAATGACACATGTCATGTTGGACCCACCACTATTTATAGTCAGTTGACTTTTTCTTGTTTTGGTCATTCCGGCCCCATACGGAGTCCGTTTTCCGAACCGTTTCCACCACTGGAATCAGCACGACGAGACCATCATGATGGTCACCTCGTTGCATTATTTTTGTTCCATCATTTTTTGCCCATTTTTTCAGACACCACTAGTCGCCTCGGTTTGCGTGCCACATCGGCCGTTCTCCGTTTTTTCACATGTTTTATATCATCGGATTCATTTTTCCGAGCCGGTGATGACGCTTGAGATCATTTCTCGCTCTCACCTCCAGATTTTCTGGGCATTTTTCCAAAATGACCACGTCACCTCGGTTTGCGTGCCACCTCGGCCGTTCTCCGTTTTTCGCATTTTTTATATTATCGGATTCATTTTTTCAAGCTCGTGATGATGCTTGAGATCATTTCTCGCTCTCACCTCCCGATCTTTCGGGTATTTTTCCAAAATGACCACGTCACCTCGGTTTGCGTGCCACATCGGCCGTTCTCCGTTTTTCGCATTTTTTATATTATCGGATTCATTTTTCCGAGCTCGTGATGATGCTTGAGATCATTTCTTGCTCTCACCTCCCGATCGTTCGGGTATTTCTACGAAACGCCCTCGTTGCCTCGGCGTGCGTGCTACATCGGCCGTTACCCATTTTTGACATCCTTTATCTCGTCGGATTCATTTTTCTGAGCCCGTGATGATGCTTGAGATCATTTCTCGCTCTCACTTGGTACAATTTTAACATTGTATCCCAACACCTTGCTGCCTCGGTTTGCGTGCCACATCGGCCGCCATCGGATTGTTCCACTTTTGTACATGAGCCATTCACTCCTGTCATACTGCAAATGACTCGTTATTTTGCCACCATCTCATTCACCCCGCAAGGAGGCCCATCAGTGTTCCCCAACACCCTCGTTCTTGGTCACCATTATTAATCCTTGGTTGAACACTTCCTCCTTGCCTGGCCATTCCTTTTGTTCGGTATAATTTTATCCCTTTTTCGGGCCGGACAAGTCCTTTACGAAAAAGGCACTTAGGGAGTTTCCGTTAAGCTCTTTTCTGACTCCTAAAAGAATGAAAAGATCGCCGAGCAATCTTGATTCCTTTCATGCTCGCTAAAGTACCTAAAAGGGCGTCTATCTGGTATAAGTTTAACCCTTTTCCGGACCTGGTAGACTAATTACGAAAAAGGAATACTCTAGTCACACCGGCTAGAAGAGTTCTTCATTGCATCCTTTTATGCTTCTTTGGGCCTTGGAGACTAAATCTACGAAAAAGCAACCCCCTGGAGTCTTCTTACTTGCTTTCAGACTCTCTAAAATTGAAAGCAACCACGAGCATGAACTGTCCTGGGCTCGTAAAATCCACTTGACAGTATCATTCCATTACTTCAGAGTCTTCTTATCGCTTTCAGACTCCTTAAAATTGAAAGCAACCACGAGCATGAACTGTCCTGGGCTCGTAAAATCCACACGACAGTATCATTTTACACACACTTCTTCTAGTTCCTTAACCCCTGAAGAAGTCCCCTCCCGTGCCTCCTGGCACTTTGATCTATCATCTCGGCAGCACCCCCAATCAGGTCACCTTTGTTCAGAGTATTCTGTAGTCTTCTGCCATTTTTACACCAGCTTGAGTCTCCCTCAGCCAGTTATCCTCCCAGATCCATTTCATATGCTGTCAGATCATTCCCATTATCATACTCTGAACAAAGGAAGTTTGAGTCCACCCACTCTACTTGCCCAGTTGTCCCCCCACAGTTTATCAGCCCTGCCATCAGCACTATCACATTTCGGTCTTGTACCTCGCGCTCCTGTCAAGGAAACATCATTGCCTTGATAGTTGCAGGTCTCCCTCTGTCGACGACAGCTCATCTATTCCAGAGGATAGGCCCAGAGGTCCCTACGCCTTGGACTTATCACCATCTGTGGTAAGTGCCTACGGATCATTCTGAGAGGAGACATCATTGCCTCTCCGAGTGGTTGTTCCTCACATGCTCGACTTCAGCACCTTGATCGCATCGTTGAGGATCGCGTAGGATTATATCCCATCAGTTTTTAGTCGAAGACCCCGGATTTCCCCCGGCTCTAGCACATTGGTGAGTCACTTTGGAACGACCAGTTATATGTTCCCGTGGATGTCCGGGCTGCGTTGGCGATTGTATTCGGGAGCCATCCATTTCTATGCTTCCTTGAGTACCCAGGTTTATTCCAGTCCAGTGTACCATGGAGAGTATGACCCCAGTCACTATGATCTAGCAGCTCATCAGTTCCTTTGGTACCACATTCAGCAGCACTGTTGATATTCCAGTGCACCAGTTCTTCAGATTACACATGGTCCGCCCAGCAGTATGTCCCAGATTTTGTGTCCCCTCTGGACTCTTATGATGTACACAGTGGTTATGTATCTTACAGGTCCCCCTTTTCGGGCCTCACAGTTCTGTTTATGTATCTTGATACGAGCATGGGTATGCCCGCCTCGTCCATATATTGAGATTATTCCTCATTCAATATTTGAGGTCATGTATATTTCAGGTCCCCATTTTTTGGACCCCAGTGTTATTATGTTATATCCTGATACGAGCATGGGAATGCCCGCCTCGTCCATATGATCAGATGATTCCTCATCCATTATTGAGGTTATGTACTTTAGTTCTTGCAGTTGTTCGGGATCGTTGTTCCGGGCTTCAGTTTGTTTCTTCTCTTCTCTCCACATCCCGGGAAAACCATTCATGACTTATGATGTCCATCGGCCATACGATGAGCTCCTGACCTCGCACATCAGGGGGCAATCTGTTAACACCCAAAAAGTGTTCACTACCTCATCTACCACATTATATGGCTCATTTGTCCATTTCCCTACCATATTTCCCTGAAAAACCCCAAAAATCCCATTAAAAAGCCTCCAAAAGGCCTAAAATGCCTCCAAAAGGCCACAAAACCATCAAAATAGCCTAAAAAAGGCTAAAAAACCCCCTTTTCCTCCAAAAATAGCAAAAATCCCCTAAAAAGGGAATAAAAAATATAAAATAATGAGGAAAAGGAGGAAAAAACCCTATACAGCTGCCCAAAACCATGTGTTCCCTAAAACCATGGGTCAGCACTCCACCACCAAAAAACTATAAATAGGTGATGGAGATCCCTTATTCCATATCCACAATCACAAGCACCCTTACTCTGCCAAAATCTCTCTCGAAACCCTAGTTCACCATTGAACTACTTTCACCTTGAGAGCCACTTTTGGCTCATTCCCATCATTGGAGAAGGAGAAGGAGCATATTGAAGCTTGGAGCATCCTCTTGGACACTGCAAAGGGCTTCATCAAACCTTCACATTGAAGGTAATATCAATACAAAAATCCATTCTTCAAATTTGTTGTTGATGTTTCATGCATGTTTTAGAAGTAATTTAATTTTTGTTTTAGCTTAATTATTTACACTTACTGAACTGCTACTAAGGAGTCCATTCTCCTTAGTAGATGCTCATTTGCACAAGCTAGGGGTAAAACCCTAGCTACAGCAAGCATGTGTGTAGTGTCCATAGACCCCGCAAATAGAACAAGGATGGTTTGTTCGCAAATTGGGGTTTTTAGCCTGCTTGGGCGGGCGATCAGGGTTTTGGTTAGCAGGGACCGCATTATTATTGTCAGGGGGATTAGGGGGTTGACCAGCTTGGTCTGTAGGTTGGTTGTTCCCATGATTACGGCCCTTGCCATGGTTTTGTTGGCCCTGGTTGCGTTGGTTGTTCTAGTTTTGCTGCGGGTTTTGTTGGGCGTAAACTTGCCCTTGGGCAGCAGGTGGATTCTGAGGTTGCGCAGGTGCTGGAGTAGGCTGCGGTGGATGATATGTAGGTGGAGGCTACGCAGGTGTAGCAACTTGAGGGGGTTGCTGATATGGCTGCAGAGCTGGTTGTGGGTTTGCCGCAGGGGCTGCTTGCAGCAGGTAATAAGCAGGTTGGGCTTGTGAAGGCGCAGGAGTTGGTGCAGCCTGCTGGTGGTAGTAGGGATGAGGTGCGATCGGGGGGGGGCGTAAGCGGGAGTCGCATGAACGAAGCACTGAGGTGGACATGAGGGTCCATGGGAATGGTGGTGATGTGTCATGGGAGCATACGAGTTGGTTGCTCCAGACTGTGAGGTAGCCCATGAAAGGTCGGGGCTAGGGTTAGGACATTGTTAGCACTCGGATTTTCCTTGGGCTGTGTCAAAGAAACCCGAGGTAACCTATTTCAAACCAATCTTTAGACTAAAAGTTGGCCTCCTTCAGCCAGAGAGGGCTCTCTCAGCAAATCTGCTATCCAATGTCACCACGACAGCAGTTTGACAATGAAACTCAAGGGCCAATTTGTAAAATAAATAAAAACTTAAGGATTTTTAATGAGGTGGCTAGATCAACATGAACAGGATACCATTGGGCAATGGAGTCGAGAAAACAGAAAAATATGGACCAGCAGTTAAACAAATATTTTCATACAAAGGCAAGATAGCTGTCTTATTACGGTCAATAAGATTTTTGCCAGGTGAAAGGGAAAGAAATAAAGACAGTCCATTAACAACGGGCATCAATTTTTAGATGAATCCATTGCTAATTTTAGAGAAATAAATGGATGCTCAGAAGCGAATAAATCGAGGCATAGAAACATGAATCTCAATCTATTATGAACGTTCATCTAAGCATAGAAGAAAACAACATAATGAAAGGAATAACGCAGAAAGTAAACTTGCACAAGTAGAGAAAGGAAATGGTACAGACTGCAATTTTTAAACAACACATGAATCTTTGAAGAAAAATTTGTTCAATTCTGAAATCTTTATTAACTTCTGAAACCCTTCAAAACACCCAGAATGGGTTTTCTCCTTACTGAAAATCCAACCCCTTGCATGTTGTAAAATGCCTAATTTATACAAAAATTTGCCCTCTAAGCAAACCCTAACTGTATTCTTCTAAAAATAGCTTCTTGGACTTTCTGCCACCTATGCTCCTTTTCAAAACAGAAAAATTGAAATAAAACTTAATTTCCTTTTTACATTCGGCAGCATTTTTCACTAAATAATAAATTTATTACAAAGTATGACAAAAATATATTCATGGGATGATCTCCAGGTGGCTACTCCCACTTGCTTTCGAATCCTTCACTAGCATTGAAAACCTCTTTTCTGTTTATCATTCCAATGATAGGTACTGCACCACTTCTGAATGCCAAGTATTACATCCCTTGAGCCTTTAAAAATATTCTCCAAAGATTTGTTGAGTTTTCGCCTAATAGTAGCTGCAAACATTGATTAGGCCTTTTTATTGTGACAAATGACTTTCTTGATACTTGCGTCAAAACATCTCCACAACTTCTGGATAGTTTTGAAAATAGTGGCAGCCACAGTAACTTCCTTCATGAGAATGACCCTATTTAATGTATGCATCAAAATCATAAAAATATCTCTCATGAATTTTGGAAAGGGTAACGATTGTAGTGACCTATTTACCAGCTATCCATGCTCAATAGTTCATTTCTTTAGCACAAGAAAATGATTCCTTCTTTCTGAGCCCCAACTTTCAAAAACTTGATGGGATGAAACAACAAAAAACCACACAATGGCTGTGGAATGAACCTGCGTGCATCCTGACATTTCCTAGATAATGGCTCGCTGCCAAAGCTGCTTCCACCTGGCAAAATGTTTTCTAGTATAGAACCAGCGCATCCTTCTATCAAGCAATTCAATCATTGGAATAAGGAAATGAGTGATCAACATGGTTATCAGTCGTGTTATCACAGTCAGAAAAGGTTTCACCAGCACAAGTTTCAGTGAGACCATATCCCTGTCCAATTCGAGCTCCAAAGAAAAAGTTGATGAATCGTAATCCCTGAACTGTCCTCTAATTTATGCATCCTTCAAATAGCAAGTAATACCTAAATCTGGATGGAGCGAGTCCCTTCAGTCTGCATTTCGAGAGGGTTTTCACCCAAATGACAATGTTTCACGTGCTAGATACTGACAGAAAATTCTCAGTAAAGCCCACTTTTACAACCTCTTGAAGAACATAATCCGGAAATCCTGCGTTGTCAAAATTTTTAACGGGCTTGGGAATATCTCGACTATCAAAGGTACTTTCACGTCCGTGGTGATATTCCCTGACCTCATCTTCAGTCATGGAAGCGATGCTCGGTGTCTCCACATAGAAATTCTTCTCAAAGGGTGTCAGGTTCTCGAAATTGGGTGCCATGGAAAGATACCCCAATGTCTATAACAATTTCTGAATGCAACGTTTGAATACAGGACATATGGGCATCATATCGTGGGGAAGAGAAAACATCTCTGTCAATCTTCTGCTACAGAGAATATCAACGTCATCACCTGAGCGTATGCATGCGACCTCCACGAGCTTCTGCACCTTCTGGATGGATGGTATTTCCTCCTTCAACTACAAAACATGGTAACGGTTTTATTCCTTTCGTTTGTCTCCAGTTCTCTCGACTCAATGGCGAATCCTCTTAGCTTTCGGACATGGGCATCTTCTCCTTGGCTGCAAATGAATGGCGTTAGGGTTTGGTGCTCTATTTCAAAGGATAAGACGCCAAAAGAGGAGACCACCTCCCCTTTTATACTCCCGCCAATAGTTGGTATCCGCGCGGGGGTTGAGTGGTTTTCAATACCACGTTTCACAAATGCGGACGTATAAAAAATTGACACGTTGGAGAGTGGTTTTCTCACCGCGCCAGCTTCATTTCTTATCCACCGAGCATGTTGCAAATGCGGAGTCACGTGGATAGTTGATCTATATTGAAACTTTTACATCTGATCTCGCTACGTGTCAGCATGGGAATCAAGTTTCTGAAAAATGAGCTCTCGGTGTTGGGTGTGCATACATTTTGCTTCAATCTTTTATTTTGCACCCAAACTATAACATTAAAAAGAAATCCATGTCGTCTTTAAAAATCAAAACCTAGGGTTCATGAAGATCGAAGGCCTTATCCATAAGGTTTTTTATAAGTTATCTTATAAAAATAAAAATCCTTTTTAAAGTTTCAAATTTTGACTTTTTGTAGAAAACTTTAAAAGACTTAAAATTTCTTCATAATTTTTTTTTTTTTTAAAACCATACAACCCATAGAGCTGACCATAAGTCTATTAAGAACTCTGTTCCTTTTGCACCTTTGGAGTATACATTCGAGGAGGAAATGTTTCTTTTGACCAAGTTTGAAAAACTCCACCATAAAAATGTTCTATTTTACACCGCCAGTGTTGCTGGAAGATGATTAATGCACCAGAAGACATTTAAGCACAAGATTTTATTGAGTGTCAACAACTGGCTCCTACTGGGGATGCTGTCCTCCCAGCGAGGCAGCAAAGAACAACGTAGACCCTGTGCCTGACCATTGGGTGGCTCCCAATCCTGAAAACCCAAAACCTGCAACCTGTATCCTGTATCCTGTAACCAGTCCTCCATTCAAAACTGTAACCGAAAACCATTTAACTATAGAAAACTGAAAACTCACATGCTGAAACTGAACTGAAAACACTACTGTACATACTGAAGACTGCTTGTCTGGAAAACTTATTTCTCCTACCTACCCTACCTTTAGAATGTCAAAGACTTTCCATCAATCAAGTAATTCGGAAACACCAATGAAGCCAATCCATTAAATGTTCAAAGAATCTGATTCTTTCATTATGTCTGAGAAAAGTCACTGACAGAAAATAGGACAACACCGGAAACCACTGGTATTCTTTATTCTCATAGTAAAAATTGTGCTGCAAATTTAAACCGAGAAAATCTTCCATATACTCAACTATATGATCAAAAAAGATAAATGGTGTTTGATGTCCTTTGAAATTTCCTGCAATCTGATGAGAGAATTGAAATGTTCTTTCTTCTTCAACATATTCTTCCAGTAATGAATGATTAACCTCATACTCAATATTAAAACATTCTTTTTCTTTGACAATTAAAGGTCGTCGAGAATGATCCTCAAAAGATAAATTTTGATAATGAACATCCTGGGATTGAATTTCACCTTCTAAGACTTCCAGATCATTAGACATGATAGCTCTATGTTCTTGATGAAAGAAATTGGTGCCTAATAACTGATTTTCTTGTTGAGAATTATTATCACAAATGGGTTCCTTCAAAATATCATCATGATTGTCATCATTCAAATTCAGATTTACATTCCCAAAAATGGAAGAAGATTGACTTACATATCCCGGAATATGTGAACACTGCAAATCTGTATAAGCAGGGGTCATAGCATGACTCTGCAGGAGCCGATCTATTTCTTCTTCTGTTAAAAGAGGAGGTGGCTTGTGCATTTTCTGAATCAAACAACTATCATTTTCCTTCTCTTCTGCAAATTGATCATGATGTCGAATACATTCTTCATTCGTACACAAAGGAGCAGATGAATCATCATTTGTTTCTGAATAGAGCTCATGGGAATCTACTATTATTTCTTCATTGATTTTATCTGCAGCTAGCTTCTCTTGTTCATCACGGCCATGGACTTGCGAAGAAAAATGATAAAATGTTTCAGACATGTATTCATCATTCATACCTTCCAGATCTTCATCAATACTTTCGAGGTATTGTATGAAACCCTCAAACTGATCACAGCAATCTTCCACTAAAGACAAAGCTGGAAAGTCTACTGTATAATGCTCATAAAATGCTACGTGAAAATCTTTTAAAGAAAACAAGCTACCAGGTCTTAAACTTTCATACCAATCCCTTGCTTTTCCTTCTAAAGAAGCCATGAACATCTTCATAAGACAGTCCTCATGAAACCTAATCTTCAGTTTGTGTATATGCGCATGAAATTTGATTAAATGTAAAGCAGCATTATCACTGTTTTCATCTCTGAATTTAGGCAAATAAGACTGCCAATCTATTTTAGGAATTTGATTCGGAAAACCAGGAATATGAGACCTACTCATAGGAGCATACCTTCTTAATAATGAGGCCATCTCGAAATGCTGGAGCTGTAGATTCTGATATGAAAACTGAGGAGACTAGCCTGTGAACCAATGCAAAACTGGATTTCTTTAATGTGGAGTCGCCATAAGTTTCTGAAAACTGGATTCTTTGAAGATGGAGTCGCCAGGTGAAAGATGCACAGCCTGCTTGATATCTGACCGTTGTTCACCATCAACAATCAAATCTGCAACTTTGTCGTTCATACCAGGGAAAATGAAACCCTCGTTCCCCGGCAACGGCGCCAAAAATGTTAGCACTCGGATTTTCCTTGGGCTGTGTCAAAAAAACCTGAGGTAACCTATTTCAAACCAATCTTTAGACTGAAAGTTGGCCTCCTTCAGCCAGAGAGGGCTCTTTCAGCAAATCTGCTATCCAATGTCACCACGACAGCAGTTTGACAATGAAACTCAAGGGCCAATTTGTAAAATAAATAAAAACTTAAGGATTTTTAATGAGGTGGCTAGATCAACATGAACAGGATACCATTGGGCAATGGAGTCGAGAAAACAGAAAAATATGGACCAGCAGTTAAACAAATATTTTCATACAAAGGCAAGATAGCTGTCTTATTACGGTCAATAAGATTTTTGCCAGGTGAAAGGGAAAGAAATAAAGACAGTCCATTAACAACGGGCATCAATTTTTAGATGAATCCATTGCTAATTTTAGAGAAATAAATGGATGCTCAGAAGCGAATAAATCGAGGCATAGAAACATGAATCTCAATCTATTATGAACGTTCATCTAAGCATAGAAGAAAACAACATAATGAAAGGAATAACGCAGAAAGTAAACTTGCACAAGTAGAGAAAGGAAATGGTACAGACTGCAATTTTTAAACAACACATGAATCTTTGAAGAAAAATTTGTTCAATTCTGAAATCTTTATTAACTTCTGAAACCCTTCAAAACACCCAGAATGGGTTTTCTCCTTACTGAAAATCCAACCCCTTGCATGTTGTAAAATGCCTAATTTATACAAAAATTTGCCCTCTAAGCAAACCCTAACTGTATTCTTCTAAAAATAGCTTCTTGGACTTTCTGCCACCTATGCTCCTTTTCAAAACAGAAAAATTGAAATAAAACTTAATTTCCTTTTTACATTCGGCAGCATTTTTCACTAAATAATAAATTTATTACAAAGTATGACAAAAATATATTCATGGGATGATCTCCAGGTGGCTACTCCCACTTGCTTTCGAATCCTTCACTAGCATTGAAAACCTCTTTTCTGTTTATCATTCCAATGATAGGTACTGCACCACTTCTGAATGCCAAGTATTACATCCCTTGAGCCTTTAAAAATATTCTCCAAAGATTTGTTGAGTTTTCGCCTAATAGCAGCTGCAAACATTGATTAGGCCTTTTTATTGTGACAAATGACTTTCTTGATACTTGCGTCAAAATATCTCCACAACTTCTGGATAGTTTTGAAAATAGTGGCAGCCACAGTAACTTCCTTCATGAGAATGACCCTATTTAATGTATGCATCAAAATCATAAAAATATCTCTCATGAATTTTGGAAAGGGTAACGATTGTAGTGACCTATTTACCAGCTATCCATGCTCAATAGTTCATTTCTTTAGCACAAGAAAATGATTCCTTCTTTCTGAGCCCAACTTTCAAAAACTTGATGGGATGAAACAACAAAAAACCACACAATGGCTGTGGAATGAACCTGCGTGCATCCTGACATTTCCTAGATAATGGCTCGCTGCCAAAGCTGCTTCCACCTGGCAAAATGTTTTCTAGTATAGAACCAGCGCATCCTTCTATCAAGCAATTCAATCATTGGAATAAGGAAATGAGTGATCAACATGGTTATCAGTCGTGTTATCACAGTCAGAAAAGGTTTCACCAGCACAAGTTTCAGCGAGACCATATCCCTGTCCAATTCGAGCTCCAAAGAAAAAGTTGATGAATCGTAATCCCTGAACTGTCCTCTAATTTATGCATCCTTCAAATAGCAAGTAATACCTAAATCTGGATGGAGCGAGTCCCTTCAGTCTGCATTTCGAGAGGGTTTTCACCCAAATGACAATGTTTCACGTGCTAGATACTGACAGAAAATTCTCAGTAAAGCCCACTTTTACAACCTCTTGAAGAACATAATCCGGAAATCCTGCGTTGTCAAAATTTTTAACGGGCTTGGGAATATCTCGACTATCAAAGGTACTTTCACGTCCGTGGTGATATTCCCTGACCTCATCTTCAGTCATGGAAGCGATGCTCGGTGTCTCCACATAGAAATTCTTCTCAAAGGGTGTCAGGTTCTCGAAATTGGGTGCCATGGAAAGATACCCCAATGTCTATAACAATTTCTGAATGCAACGTTTGAATACAGGACATATGGGCATCATATCGTGGGGAAGAGAAAACATCTCTGTCAATCTTCTGCTACAGAGAATATCAACGTCATCACCTGAGCGTATGCATGCGACCTCCACGAGCTTCTGCACCTTCTGGACGGATGGTATTTCCTCCTTAAACTACAAAACATGGTAACGGTTTTATTCCTTTCGTTTGTCTCCAGTTCTCTCGACTCAATGGCGAATCCTCTTAGCTTTCGGACATGGGCATCTTCTCCTTGGCTGCAAATGAATGGCGTTAGGGTTTGGTTCTCTATTTCAAAGGATAAGACGCCAAAAGAGGAGACCACCTCCCCTTTTATACTCCCGCCAATAGTTGGTATCCGCGCGGGGGTTGAGTGGTTTTCAATACCACGTTTCACAAATGCGGACGTATAAAAAATTGACACGTTGGAGAGTGGTTTTCTCACCGCGCCAGCTTCATTTCTTATCCACCGAGCATGTTGCAAATGCGGAGTCACGTGGATCGTTGATCTATATTGAAACTTTTACATCTGATCTCGCTACGTGTCAGCATGGGAATCAAGTTTCTGAAAAATGAGCTCTCGGTGTTGGGTGTGCATACATTTTGCTTCAATCTTTTATTTTGCACCCAAACTATAACATTAAAAAGAAATCCATGTCGTCTTTAAAAATCGAAACCTAGGGTTCATGAAGATCGAAGGCCTTATCCATAAGGTTTTTTATAAGCTATCTTATAAAAATAAAAATCCTTTTTAAAGTTTCAAATTTTGACTTTTTGTAGAAAACTTTAAAAGACTTAAAATTTCTTCATAATTTCTTTTTTTTTTTAAAACCATACAACCCATAGAGCTGACCATAAGTCTATTAAGAACTCTGTTCCTTTTGCACCTTTGGAGTATACATTCGAGGAGGAAATGTTTCTTTTGACCAAGTTTGAAAAACTCCACCATAAAAATGTTCTATTTTACACCGCCAGTGTTGCTGGAAGATGATTAATGCACGAGAAGACATTTAAGCACAAGATTTTATTGAGTGTCAACAGACGTGCTATGGAAAATGGTTGGGGATGCGAAGAAACATGGCCAATGATGTCGTCTGCAGCATGGGATGCCCTTGGCGCATCGTGCTGGGAGGAATCTCCGCGAGGGGCGTCAGGTATAATGGTATAGAGATAACCCGACGGGGCGTAAATGAGGTTGAATTGTTGGGCCTTTAGGATGGCCTCTTCTTCAGACTGGGGTCTTTCTGATGCCACATCATTAGCAATGACAGGGACAAGGGACTTGAGGAACCAATCTAGGAAGATACAGTCATCTAATTTGATCTTGCATAAGCTACAGTGTTGACGCCACTCATGAACGTGATCCGTGATGTGGGTAGCCGTGTTTTGTCTGCAAGATAGGAGGATCTCAACGCCCACATCATAGCGGATAGGTAACTAGAAGAACTGCAGGAAGGTCAAGGCAAGGGAAGCAAAGGTGGCATGGGTCCCGTGGGGTTGCTCGATATACCACTTGGCTGCAAAGCCAGTGAAGGTGCACTGTAACAGACAGAGGCGAATAGAGTCATCCACTATGGAGTTGGAGGAACACCATAGATGGAAGGACATAATATGGTTTTGTGGGTCCTCACCTGCCTTGCCCTCGAACTTAGGGATGTTAGAGGGGAGTTTGGTGGGCATGTGAGGCCACGCAGGGTCATGTCGGATAGGGTTGTTGGTCAATCTGGCTAGGTCGGGCAGGTTGAGGCTAGCCATGAATGGAAAAATGGAAGAAGGATGTGACATAGTAGTGGGTTGGACCAAGTTGGGGCCAATGCCCCCAAGTGGAGGGGCAGGATTTGGGAGGTTGCCCCCAAGTGGGGGAACTAAGGTGGTATAGGATGGTCCTGCACCACCATGGGTAGTGTGAGCCACTGATGGAGTGGGGATAGGTATTCCAGTTGCGGGAATAGGTGCAGTAAGGGGAACAGTAGATGGGGGCCCCATTGAGGGCATACCCAAAGTAGGTGTGGTAACTGGTGTAGTGGTGGATGTGCCACCAATGGTCCCTACCAAGAAAGGGGTAGAAGTCACACCAGCCATGGGGCTAGTAGGGGCAGTCTAAATAGGGTTCTCAGACTCTACCTCAGAATCGGAGGTAAAGTGAGGGGCGTCAATATTTGGTGATGGAGTCCTATGCCACTGATGAGTGGAGTCAAGGGACAAGGCTCGAGATCTACGATAAGTGGTATCAAGTGAGGAAGATTTGTGTCTCTGAGGGGTGGTGTCAAGTGAACCGTGCTATGGGGGCTCGCCCCTGAGGTGTCGAGAATGTCTCGGGGACTCAATGGTGACAGATGGTGTCAAATCTCTGTGGGTTGAGGTGAGTAAAAAACAGCTCAAAAATCCTAATGCAACCGAGTGTGCAGAAGGAGAGCTAAAAAAAAAAGGCACTCAGGCCAATAACCAACTCGAAACACCTACTGTAATAGCTGTGCTACAATAGGTGGAGTGTCAACAGAAATGGTCAGAATACCAACAAGTAGCAGGTTTCCTAAAAATAAAAAATGGTGGACTCACTAGACCAAAAGGAGGTAAGGGAGCATGCAAACACCTAACTAAAAAGTATTCGGACTCAACTAGACATATCCTCTGCAAGGTGATGAAATCCAAGTCAGACAATATGAATAGGAAATCCAAGTGGCTAAGATATTCCCCTACCGGGAGGGACACCGAGTAGTCAATCCTAGAAGAATGGAAACTAAGATACCCATTCATGACACGTCCAGAAAGGTGAATCTGCTGTTTGGTCCTTTTACCGCAATACCCCTATACAGGGATATCCTGAGAACTGCGAAAGGTAGCCCTTTGGTTACTGAATGGAGTGCAGTATTCCACTCAGGCCTCCGAAACCAGTCTCACGACTTCAACCCTCCTAGGGGAGAGGCCCTCTGGTGAACGTGTTGTGACCGTGCCAAAAAGTACTAGGGGATTTTGGTTCCCTAATTGGACAACAGCTATGTCTCAAGTGTAAGTAACCGAGGGGTGTTATTGGAAGCCTATCCCCCCGATCCTACCTAACTACAAAGATTCTTTTGTGTTCCCCAAGTGGGGTTAGAATATTGGTTGAGTTAAGTAGTTTTTAAGGCTCACTTGAATTATGTGACAGAGTGTGTGCGCATGAGGTGATGAACCCAAAATAGAAGTGCCACAAGGGGGGCAACTTTCTAACTAACAATAATACTGAATTCGAAACTTTAACATGCAAAATTTTCTGAATTAAAATGCTGAAAAAGATTCTGTAAAAGGGAACAAAAATTATGTTGCAGAAAAGGCTGTAGGGAAGTAGGGCTGTAGGTGGAACAGATGGCTGTGTAGATGCAGAAAATATTGCAGCAAAGGCACTGGGTTCAAAAACAGGAAAAAAATGCAGAAATCAGACCGCGGGTCTATGGCGAACCTGAGCAGTCCGACCGCGGGTTTGAGGGAAATAGGCACGGACAGGTTGCGGCTTTTTGGCCGACAGAAGCAGTCGGACCACAGGAAACAGGGAAAAATATGCAGTCGGGTCGCGGGAAAAAGGCTGGCAGGCGTAGTCAGATCGTAGCAAACAGGCTAATTAGTCGCGGTCGGATCGCAGGTAACAGACTTGAATCTGTCGGCAGGGCGCCAAAAATAGCCTTAGAGCCGTGGTCGAGTCGCAGGTAAAGGCCTGAAAGACGTGGTCGAGACGCAACTGCAGAGGGAAAAGATGCGGTTTACGGTAGCCGAAAGGAAAAAACGGGAAATTATTGCAGAAAACTAAATTTTTTTTAAACTGAAACCAGAAATTCAAACCTAGGGGAGTCACCAAAACTGTAGCTAGGGTTTTACCCCTAGCTTGTGCAAATGAGCACCTACTAAGGAGAAGGGACTCCTTAGTAGCAGTTCAGTAAATGTAAATTAAAATGCTAAAACAGAAATATAAATTACTTTAAACATGTGCATTAAACATAAAAAATAAGATGTAAAGAATGGCTTTTGTATTAATTTTACCTCCAATGTGAAGGTTGGTGAAGCTCTTGCAATGCTCCAAGAGGGTTGCTCCAAGCTCCAACTTGCTCCTTCTCTTTCTCCAATGGTGGAAATGGGCCAAAAGGGGCTCTCAAGGTGAAAGTAGCTCAAGGGTGAGCTAGGAAATAATTATAAGGTAATTATAAGGGTGAATGTATTTCCCCTTTGTCTGAATACCTACATAAAGATATGGAATATCTATGTCAATTATAATTATATACAAAATGACTGGATTATTTAGAAAAACATGCGTGCATAGTATATTAACTAGTAGTTCATAAAATTAAATGCAAATAAAGTGGAACTTATAATTACATACTACAAAAATGGATTAACCCTGGGGCATCATGTATTGTACATACAAGAATTACATGGAATTGAAATTTCCTTTGTCGCATTGGTCTAGATACATCATACATAGTGATTCCATTCCATAACTTCAGTAGCTCGTCAATAAGAGGTTCGATATATACATTCATATCTTTGACTTGGTACTTACCTAATTGATTTTAACATATAAAACATATAATTATGAGACGTACCATTTAGATATATATTAAACCATATTGCACAATAGAAAAACATTAAATATATATATGACATTATGCAACAAAAATACGACAAATGAGATACCACTACATTAAATAAAAAACTGCAGGGTTTGTACCTGGAACAATCATCGACAACATTGTGTGCTCCCTCTTTATTGTCAACCATGGAGAAATGTTGTTGTTGATAACAAAAATAGGCCACACTGAGTAAACGGATCTCATTTCTGCAAATGGTTTGACACCATATGCTGCCAAAGAAATCCTAAGATTATGAGGTTCTTCTTTAAAGTGAGGCCATTTTCCTCCATATCTCTAAATGTAGACCCATATGTAGGAATCCGAATAATGTCATATTTACTTCTGTTCCGTGCATGGTAATCCATAAATTGCGCTATATTTTTGCACCTGAACAGTTGTTGAAAACGTGGAATAATGGGAATATAACATAGAACCTTGCAAGGCACCCTTTTAGTGTTAAGATTTAATATGCTAAGACAGAAAATAGCAGCATTACATTCCATTTCACAATAATAGCATATACAGGATCACTGAAGAAACAAAAAGCACATCATAAATACAAGAGACACAGATTTATCCTGGGAAACCCTCATGGGGTAGAAAACCCAGCAAAGCTTCCTCAATATAGATGACCAGCAAATACAAAAGATGTAACCTTGAGCATAAGCTCCTCCTTCTCCATAGCAGACCTCTCTCTCATAAGTGCGCCACTCTCAAGTGAGTGAGTGTGTGCGTTAAATGAGGAATACACCTCCTCTATTTATACACTACTCCGACTTGTCTTTTACACAAGACATGTAGGCTCGTATTTAACCATTGGGTTAAATACCCCATTACAATTGACTGGGCCAACCCCTCTAGGGTGGTCTAATAACCCTTTGACCCACATAACACATACAGGGCCGACCCCCACTAGGGAAGTCTAATAACCCAAGTTACCACATTTCGACGGAGGAATAAACATCTCTAGATATACAATAAGATCTTCACGGAGGAATGAATCATCTCCGGAATAATAAAGTACAAATATAATATTCTTTGAAGTTACAATATCTCAACACTCCCCCTTAACGAGAAGGATATTATAACAGCATTTGCACGAGCAAGGAGTCATCAACGTCATATATGATACATCTATAAATCATTGGAAGCTTTCTCAACATCATCAGTAACTCAACCAGTTACTGGAACATCTTCAATACTGGAACATCAGCATCTTTAGTACTGAGTCCTTATCTTCTACAGCACTCAAACAACTACAGCAACATCAACATCTGAATCCTCACGATCGTCAGCATCGTCATCACACGTTCTTCAGCATCATCATCACACGATCATTAGCATTGCCATCACATGATCATCAGCATCGTCATCACATGATCATCAGCATCGTCATCACACAATCATCAACATCGTCATCTAGATCAACATGATCAGCATCGTCACATCATCTCGATCTACAACATCTAGTTCATCACGATCTACAGCATCTGGATCATCATGATCTACAGCATCTGGATCATCTCAATCTACATGATCAGCATCATCGTCATCTAGATCAACACAATTAGCAGCATCGTCATCTAGATCAACATGATCAGCAACATCATCATCTAGATCAATATGATCAGCAGCATCGTCATCTAGATCAACAGTATTAGTATCCACACCAATACAAGTATACACATCATCAATACAAGTATCCACACAATACAAGTATACACATCATCAATAAAAGTATCCACACAATACAAGTATACACATCATCAATACAAGTATCCACACAATACAAGTATACACATCATCAATACAAGTATCCACACAATACAAGTATACACATCATCAATACAAGTATTCACACAATAGCAGCATACCTTGCAACACACACGATCATATTACAGGATGATCAATCCTGCTCTCTTTAGGACATAGGTCCATGGATGATGCAATCCTGTCATGTACCTTTTGAACCAAGGTCCAAGGACGATCCAGTCCTACCATGTACCTTTTGAATCGAGGTCTAGGGATGATCCAATCCTATCATGTACCTTTTGAACCGAGGTCCAGGGACGATCCAGTCCTATCATGTACTTTTTGAACCGAGGTCTAGGGACGATACAGTCTTATCATTCAATTCTCGGAGACCTCATGTCTACGGCTCAATTCAAAGTACCAAAGTTCGAGGATGATCCAATCCCCTTACCTATTCATTCAGGATTTTATTCTCGGAGACATATTGTCTACGGCTCAATTCATAGGACCAAAGTCCGAGGACGATCCAATCCCCTTACCTATTCATTCAGGATTTTATTCTCGGAGACATCTTGTCTACGGCTCAATTCATAGGACCAAAGTCTGAGGACGATCCAATCCCCTTACCTATTCATTCAGGATTTTATTCTAGGAGACATCTTGTCTACGGCTCAATTCATAAGACCAAAGTCTGAGGATGATCCAATCCCCTTACCTGTTCATTCAGGATTTTATTCTCAGAGACATCTTGTCTACGGCTCAATTCAAAGGACCAAAGTCCGAGGACGATCCAATCCCCTTACCTGTTCATTCAGGATTTTATTCTCGGAGACATCTTGTCTACGGCTCAATTCATAGGACCAAAGTCCGAGGACGATCCAATCCCCTTACCTGTTCATTTAGGATTTTATTCTTGAAGACATCTTATTTACGGCTCAATTCATAGGACCAAAGTCCGAGGACGATCCAATCCCCTTACCTATTCATTCGGGATTTTATTCTAGGAGACATCTTATCTACGGATCAATTCATAGGACCAAAGTCTGAGGACTATCCAATCCCCTTACCTATTCATTCAGGATTTTATTCTCAGAGACATCTTGTCTATGGCTCAATTCATAGGAACAAAGTCCGAGGATGATCCAATCCCCTTACCTATCCATTCAGGATTTTATTCTCGGAGACATCTTGTCTATGGCTCAATTCATAGGACCAAAGTCCGAGGACGATCCAATCCCCTTACCTGTTCATTCAGGATTTTATTCTCAGAGACATCTTGTCTACGGCTCAATTCATAGGACCAAAGTCCGAGGATGATCCAATCCCCTTACCTGTTCATTTAGGATTTTATTCTTGGAGACATACGTCTACGGTTCTCTTTAGGACTGAAGTCCAGGGATGATCCAATCCCCTCATGTCCACCAAGGACTTCATTCTCGAAGACATACATCTACGGCTCTCTTTAGGACAGAAGTCCAGGGATGATCCAATCCCCTCATGTCCACCAAGGACTTCATTCTCAAAGACATACATCTACGGCTCCTTTTAGAACATGTGTTCAAGGATGATGCAATCCCTCTTCTTTCTCGGAGACATCTATCTACGGCTCTCTTTAGAACATGTGTTCAAGGATGATGTAATCCCCTTGTCACCTTAGAGCTTGTCTAAGGACCATCCACCAACCTCTCTGTCGGCATCACCAATATAGGTATCCACATCATCAACCTCATTGTCGATGCAGGCAATCTCATCATAAGTGATCACATCACTCCCCCTTTCGAGGAGGGTCCCTCTAAACTATATTAAGTTTGTCTCAGAAAGCTTTACTTGAGGTGGAGGTTTGGTTAGTACATCGGATCGGTAGAGGTTTGGTTAGTACATTGGTAACTTGTTACAAATTTGAACTTTAATTCCTTTCTGCATCATATTTTGTATATAGAAATGTCAGATCTCTATGTGCTTTGACTTATCATGGAACACTAGATTCTCTACCATTTTGGTACAACTCTGTCTGTCACATAGGATCACAGTTGGGTCTATCTCCAAGTCAAGCAATCTTGAATCCATACTTCTTCACAACTAGCAGAGCAAGCAACCATATATTCCGCTTGTGCTGAGAGGCACACTAGATTGCTTCCTGCTAAACCACGAGATCATGGTTGATCCTAGACAATGTTAGGAACCCATGTCTTTACTTTGTTAGGATGTTGTTGGACACATATGCTTTGTAAGTTGTCCCATAGTATTTGTTGATCAATAGTTTGTGTTATTGTTGTTGGTGCATATGCTTTGTAAGTCACCCGTAGTATTGTTGATCCATAGTTTGTAACGGCCCATGGTTTTGACCCATAGTATTGGCGCCTAGAATTAGTATATAAGTGTGTGTTGAGACCTATGAAGGCACCGTGAAGTTAATTGTATTGAGCTTGCTCAAAGGAGGTTGCCCCCTTGAAGTGGCCCGTGATCAATATAAAAGTGATTCTGAGTTTTGTCATTTCTGCTATTTCGCATACTCTTGTTAATTAATTGTTGCAGGTGCATCACATCTGGCATCAGAGCACTTTCTTGGGCTCACTGGGTGAAATTTCTGCCAAAATTGTTTTTCGCATCTGTTGCAGGTTCGGATTTGGGAATAATCCCTATCTGCTTAACTGTGGGAAGTACTTGGGCATAAGCCCTAAAACTCATTGTGAGGAGTACCACAGGAACTCCGAAGTAGCTGGCCCATTGAGAGGACCTGCCAGGGAAAAGGGCAACGACCCCTACCTCATTGACTAGTTCCCACCCGTGAGGTAAACCAAGAGCTGTCGTTTGTGGCAAAGCGGTTATCAGTTTTACCTGAGCCGTGGAGTGAGGGGTACTGCCCCAATATGCAAGCTGTCAGAAAGCATTGGTGGCTGAGTGAAACCCCTGAACTGTTAGGAATCCGCACATACCTAGGGTCCATATCTACTTTCAGCTGAACTATTGTCGTTCACTGCTGCGCCATGTTATATCCATTTTGCAAGCCGTTCCAGATCCAGTCGTTTGGCGCTATTCCAAATTCCTTCCGATCCGTAGCCGCTTCAGTCTGTAAAATAAAAAAATTAAAAAAAAATCGAGCCGTAGCCGCTCCAGTCTGGAAAAAAAAAGAAAAAAGTATAAAATTCAGTTTTTTCTCCATATCTCTCTTATTTTCACTTTGTTTCCCTTGAAATTTTTGGGGAACCCCTGTCATCTTATTCTGCATATTTCAGTCCTGAGGACCCTATACCCAATTCCCCTTCCCAAATCCCTAAATCCCACATTTGTCTATTTTTAGGGTTTGCCATAACTTCCTCAGATTTCACCCAATCACCTTCAAAATTTACCACAGAGTTCTGTTCCGAATTCTGCTTCCTTGTTCCCCTCTGCCAAATTTTCCCATTCTTTCACCCTGCTTTTGAAATCCTCATTTTTTCTTCCCTGTCTATCTAACAGTGTCCAAAACCTAGTCAAACCCCAACTACCCTTCTGATTTTTTCCCAAGTCCAAATTTTCCTTTACTGAAGTAGTTTCTGTTTTTGTTTTCCTACCCAGTCAACCGAGAAAAAAAATAAAATAAAAAAAATTCCTGGTTATGGTTGTCACCTGTGTAGGAGAAAAAACCATGGAGTACGCACTTGCAGCCATCCAATCCAAACTCCAGGATCTGGATGAAAAATTTCTCGGTCTCCATCTTGAACATTCAGCTATGAACAACAAACGACAGTCCGAGTCTTCAGCAGACAATGGGTTCTCTTCTTCCAGCAATTTCCGTGGTCCGAAGCTTGATTTTCCTCGCTTCAATGGTACCGATCCAACTGGATGGATCTATTGTGCAGAATAGTATTTCAGTCTGCATAATACTTTTGATGTCAACAAAGTTCCGTTGGCATCCTTTCATTTGGAATAGGAAGCTCTTCAATGGTACCGTTGGTACATCAAGGCTCATCCAGTGCCCAAATGGCCAGAATTTTTCCAGCTTCTTTTGCAACGATTTGGTCCTAGTGATTTTGATGACTTCACAGGATCCCTCACTAAACTTTGCCAAACTAGCACTGTGAGCGAGTATCAAATTGAATTTGAGAATCTAGCCAACCACACCGAAGGATTGTCTGATGACTTTTACCGGAGTTTTTTTATCAGTGGTCTCAAGGATGCCATCCGCATTGAGGTCAAAATGTTCTGTCCCAACACAATGATGGAAGCACTAGGGTTGGCTAAGTTGGCAGAAGACAAGATTGCAGCCCAACAACGCTCCAAGCCCACTTTTGTTCCCTTCCGAAATATGGGTTCTCAGCGATCACCTATACCGCAGGCTCCTCGATCGACTCCTATCAAGCGTTTTTCTGAAACAGAGATGCAACCACGCAGAGAAAAGGGGCTTTGCTATAATTGTGATGAGAAATTCACTCAGGGACATAGATGTGTTCAAAAAAAGCTCTATCTCTTGGATGTGGAGTCTCCGCCTACCTCTAAAATTGGTGACGAAGATCCAGAAACACTGGACGCTCCGGTTGACATTCAGGAACCGCCTATTGACCCTCCATCTCAGGATGACTAGCCAGAGATATCTCTCCATGCTTTAGCTGGAATCACCACCCCCCAAACAATGTGGGTCAAGGGTTACTTCAAGAAGCTTCCTCTTACAATACTCATTGATTCTGGTAGCACTCATAATTTCATTGACCCTCTGATCGCCAAACAAGCTGATTGTTTTATCCATCCTTGCTCCAACTTTGAAGTCATGGTTGCCAATGGGGGCACCTTACCTTGCAAAGGGAAGTGTCAAAATTTGCGTATTGCTATGGGAGATTATATCTTGCGCTCTGACATGTTTGCCTTGCCCTTAGGCGGATGTGATGTGGTTTTGGGCGCTCAATGGCTACACACACTTGGCCCTATCTTATGGGATTTTGCTGAACTTTGGATGAAGTTTTCCCTCAATGGAAAAAAACACACATTGACAGGATTACAACCAGGTTCTCTCAGCATCATCAGTTCACATCGCATGGAAAAACTCCTCAAGAAGAATTCACATGGTGTCATCGCTTAGATCCATTCCATCCAGATGCATCCATCAGCGGTCTACACTACTCCTTTGGATCTACAACAAATTCTGGATCGATATATAGGTGTCTTTTCTGAACCAGTGGGATTGCCACCTTCTAGGCCACAAGACCATCATATTCATCTCCTTCCTGGCAGCGTTCCTCCCAACATCAGGCCCTATCGCTACCCATTTCACCAAAAAATGGAGATTGAAATGCTCGTTCGGGACTTATTGAAGCAAGGTATTATTCACCCAAGCACTAGTTCCTTTTCTTCTCTAGTTATTCTTGTCCACAAAAAAGATGGGTCATGGTGCCTCTGCATTGACTTCTGAGCACTTAATCACCTCACCATCAAGGATAAGTTTCCAATTCCTGTTGTTGATGAGCTTCATGGGGCTCACTTTTTCTCCAAGTTGGATCTTCGTTCTGGGTATCATCAAATTTGGGTTCATGAGGATGATATCCCTAAAACAAATTTCTGCACACATGATGGCCATTATGAGTTTTTGGTCATGCCCTTTGGCCTCACTAATACTCCTTCCACATTCCAGGCCTTAATGAATAAAATATTTTGACCCTACTTGCGGAAATTCATTCTAGTATTCTTTGATGATATCCTCATCTACAGTAAAACATGGGATGAACATCTCCAGCATTTGGATCTTGTCATGCAACTTTTCTCTGACCATCATCTCCATGCCAAGCAGTCTAAATGTGTTTTTGGACAGAAGGAAGTTGAGTATCTCGGGCACATTATCTCAGCACAAGGGGTTCGTGTGGATCTTGCCAAAATCGATGCCATGAACAATTGGCCGCATCCTCAGACACTCAAGAGCCTTCGTGGTTTTTTGGGGTTGATTGGCTACTACCACAAGTTTGTTAAGGATTATGGGAATATTGCAGCTCCATTAACTGCTCTATTGAAAAAGGATGCCTTCACATGGACACCTGCTGCTCAGTGTGCATTTGAAAAACTAAAACAAGCTATGTGTACTACACCTGTGCTAGCTATGCTTGATTTTTCTAAGCCCTTCACTATTGAGAGTGATGCTTGCGGCAATGGAATTGGTGCTGTTCTCCTTCAAGATGAACACCCCATTGAGTTCACCAGCAAAGCCCTTTCAGGTAAGAATTTAGCTTCCTCTACCTATGAGAAGGAAATGATGGCTATTTTGCATGCAGTACAGAAGTGGCGCCCATACCTATTAGGGAATCATTTCCGCATCAAGACTGATCACCAGAGTCTGAAATATTTTTTGGACCAGTGTGTCTCCTCCCCGGCACAACAGAAATGGGTTAGCAAACTCATGGGTTATGACTATGAGATCACTTACAAGAAGGATAAAGACAATATTGTGGCAGATGCTCTTTCTTGCACATTTGATGCCCAAGGTTCTCTTTCAGCTATTTCTATGCCTGTTCCAAATTGGTTGCAATATGTTCAACAGGGTTATGTCAATGACTGCTCCTTATCTCAAATCATCCAATGCTTGACCAACAACCCTTCTACTGTACCACATTACTCTTGGGATGGTGCTTCTCTGCGATACAAGGGTCGTCTGGTGCTTCCCCAGAGCACAGATCTTCAACAGGCTGTCTTCTATGAACTCCATGCTTCTCTATCGGCATGGCACTCTAGGTTCCTCAAAAAGTATGAACGAGCACGGTGTAGCTTCTTTTGGAAGGGCATGAAAAGGACAATTCAACAGATGGTGGCCGAATGTGATACCTGCCAGCGCAATAAGTGTGAAACAACACTCCTTCCAGGATTGCTTGAACCCTTTCCCATACCTACACGGATTTGGATAGATGTTTCTATGGATTTCATTGAAGGGCTCCCTAAATCTGGCGGGAAGACAGTGATTCTCGTTGTGGTTGATTGCCTCTCCAAATATAGTCATTTTTGTGCTCTCATCCATCCCTATATAGCCTCCTCCGTCGCTCAAATTTTTCTGGACCAGATCTTTCATCTTCATGGCATCCCTTCTTCCATTGTCTCGGATAGTGATGCGACTTTCACCAGTCATTTTTAGACAGAACTATTTCACCACACTGGCACCAAGCTGAAGATGAGTTCAGGGTATCACCCACAAATAGATGGTCAGACTGAAATTGTCAATAAATGCTTGGAAACTTATCTTCGTTGCTTCACCTCAGAACAACAACATCAGTGGGAAAAATGGCTCCCTCTTGCTGAATGGTGGTACAATACCTCTTACCACACTGCCTCTAAAATGACCCCATATGAAGCAGTCTATGGTCAGGCACCTCCAGCTCTTCTTCCATACACCCCCACCAGTTCACCAGTTCAGGAACTTGACACGGTCCTTCGAAACCGCGATCAGATTCTTCGCATTTTGTGGTACAATCTTCACATGGCAAGAAATCACATGAAGCAACAAGCGGATCAACACCGTTCTGAGTGCACTTTTCAAGTCGGCGATATGGTTTTTCTTCGTCTCCAGCCGTACAAACAATCATCCTTGAAACTCAAAGGGAGTCATAAGCTCGCTCCAAAGTTCTATGGGCCATATCGGATTCTTCAGAATATTGGGTCCGTTGCTTATAAATTGGAACTTCGTCCTTCTTCCCGCATTCATCCAGTCTTTCATGTCTCTTGTCTTAATGAAGTTCTTGGCACCAACATCAGTGGACAAATGATTTTACCTTAACTGGATAATGAAGAATCCATCCTTTTGGAGCTAGAGTCCATCCTCAATCGACGCACGCGTCAGCTTCGCTCTCGCTCTATCACATAGGTCTTAATTCAGTGGCACGTCATGCAACCAGAGGATGATACATGGGAACCACTCCTTCAGATTCAACAACAATTTCCACATCTAAAGCTTTGAGGAAAAAGCTTTTTTTAAGGGGGAGGGGATGTTAGGAACCCATGTATTTACATTGTTAGGATGTTGTTGTTGGACGCATATGCTTTGTAAGTCGTCCCATAGTATTTGTTGATCAATAGTTTGTGTTATTGTTGTTGGCGCATATGCTTTATAAGTCGCCCGTAGTATTGTTGATCCATAGTTTATAACGGCCCATGGTTTTGAACCATAGTATTGGCGCCTAGAATTAGTATATAAGTGTGTGTTGAGACCTATGAAGGAACCGTGAAGTTAATTGTATTGAGCTTGCTCAAAGGAAGTTGCCCCCTCAAAGTGGCCTATGATCAATATAAAAGTGATTCTGAGTTCTATCATTTCTGCTATTTCGCATATTCTTGTTAATTAATTGTTGTAGGTGCATCACAGACAATAACATCTTATTGATGTGCTCTTCCTGTCTGATACACTTTCTACTCAATCAACATTTGTGTAGCCATCTGAAGTCATGATCTCCAATATAGCATAGATCAAAGTCTATCATATCCTTTAGGTACTTGATCACATGCTTTGCAACTAACAGGTGAACACATCTAGTTTCCACTAGATACTGACTCAAGGTATTCACAGCAAAGCATATATCTGACCTAGTATTTATTAGATACATCAGTGACCCAATAATTTGTCTGTACAGAGTTATATCCACTAACTTTGAAGAGTCATCTGCTAACAACTTCAAGTTGGAATCCATGAGGGTGGCCATTCCGACACATCAAGTCCTTTTAATATTTATCAGCATACTTTCCTTGGTTGAGAAAGATTCCTTCTGAGCCTTGCCATACTTCCAGACCTAGGAAGTAATGCATCAATCTGAGATCTTTCATTTTCATTTCTGCAGCCATCTTCTTCTTTCTTTTCATGATCTGTTTCTCATTCCTTGTCAGAAACAGATCATCGTCATACAATAATGGTATGATAGGTTCATCATCCACAACCTTAAGGTAAAGGTTAGGAACAACTTTACTTTTGGTAAAGCCCAAGCTTATCAAGAAACTATCAATTCTCCCTTTGTGACTGAACATCATTCACACTCTGCATTCAATGATCTTCTACATATCTATTTGTGCCATCTCTCGTTAGATGGGTCTACTAATATGAGCCTCAATATCATTCGAACTCTATGGTGAGTTCCTTCTTGCATCCATGTCATCTGTGTATAGAAACCATATTCAACCTTGTAGCAAAGGTTGAGATCCACATCACCCATGGTGATCATCAATTGATCATCGATCCTGGGTACCCATATAGAACCTGATTCCTACTTCTTCTTTAATTACACCATTAAGAGAATGGTCTTATCTAGCCACTTGGAGCAAACATCTCATCATGATTCTCTTCCTCTTTCTAAGAGAATCTTCTAGCCACAAGCCTTCTATAGTGTGTTTGATTTGTAAATCCTTTTGTTGAACATCCATCGCTTGTTCAGTGTTCATCATTCATCATGATCTTTCCTACAAATCAAAATTAAGTACATGATTAGTAATACTTCATAATCATGAAATCATGTTTTCATGATAACCTATTATGCATACAGATATCATTTACATAGTTATGCAACTATCTTGACCAATACTTTGGCACAACACTTTTTCATTTCCTATATGCATATAGTGGCTATCTAGATGCCTTCCATCTCTACCAGAACATACTATTGAGAGTGTGCACAACTCTCAGCATGTCAGCAAAGAGGTTTCATTCTAGACAAGCAACAATGGAATGTTTGTCCAACTTACCAATCATATGCATATTAGTAGTATATTGTTCAATGTTCTATGAATGTTTACACTCATCATGATATATTCTAGGAATACAAATATGCATACAAGCAATATCATTTACTATTTGAAATAACAACTCAAATACTTATCTTTTATGTTTGTGTGGTTGCCTGCCGCTTGATCTTCTATATGTCTTTTGAACTTCTATTCATTCTGTACCACTGTGCATGCTCAAGTGTGCACTAGTGTCATCCTCATGATCTCATACACAAGCATACATTCATTATTATATTCTCAATATTATCAAAAACATTATAATTCTAAATAACCTTGAATATGTATAGTCATGATCATTAGTATTCAGGGTTTCAGGGAAGTCTTCTTTTACTCATGCATATTCTTGTTTGATCATGGGACTCTTCTGGTTAGTTAAATCATCAATCAAGATAAGAGACATAATGTGCATAAACCCTTGATTAACTTTATGAATAAGCATAACCAATCATACCAAGTATACTTATATAAGGGATCCTAACACAAGGTAAGATTCTAACATGACATAGGAAAACATACCTGGATTAGTATACCTGCTTAGTTATGTATAACATACCTAATCAATATCTTCTTTGTTCTCTTCAATGATTTAGAGATCCTATGCTGGAACCTACATATCTCATAAGTTAAGCATAATAGAACAAAGTCATACATACCTCGTAAGTAGAACTTCTATGTGATAAAAGATTATGTTGTCATGGTCATGGAACTTGATTTGTCTTTCATGATGTACCTGTATCTTGTTAGCAGACAACATCAACCTCATACAACACCATAATGCATTAGTACAATCATATAGCCCTAATCAATGAATGTCTTCGATCATTCACATGCATTCATACTGTTACTAGGGTGATAAGACAATTCTAACATTAATCAAGATTGTACTAATAAATAATACGAAGACAAACACATTATGAACTTAATCAGGAATCAGATTTCAAGACATACCTGTATCTCCTTAAGACATACATGTCGAGACTTCTTGTAGTCTTCTTATGTAAGGCCTTAGCCTCAACTCCCCCTGAAACTTGATCTGGAGCTTGATTAGGGTTTGTTAGAGAAACCCTAAAAATTCAATCTTTGACTTTCACACTTCTGAATGGATGGAAGGATGTGTCTTCCCGAGCTGATCAAACTAGCATACTTCAATTTTGAAATCTCCAAAATTTGACCCCTCAAAATTTTCCTTCGAAACTTCTGGATCTTCTGGACAGGATCCCGAACTAGGGTTTGATGAATCCCACCCTTCTTCCCAATCAAAAGGTTAAATCCAAGGCTCTAAACTCTTATTTTTCTGAGGAGCTTCCAGCCATGGTTACAGACTTCAAAAATTCCAACTTTTGCTGAAGCCCTAATTTTACATCTTTCTGATCAAAATCATGAACTGGGGTTTGATCAAGCCCGGTCTTCTACCCAACCAAAAAATTCGATATTGGACTCTAAATTTCAATTTTCCTGAGTAGCATTCAGCCATGGATTTTGATTCCAAAAATTCTAACTTTCTCCGAAACCCTAAATTCCGGAAGCCATGAATGAAGGTGCTCCAAAAATAATTTTGTTTTGATAGAAATATGTACCTGATTGTTTCTGCTGTAACTCCGAACTTTTCACTCCACAGGGTCTGAAAACGTTTTCTGTGGTATCCTAACCTGTCATCTTTCCATCCCAATAGGTCTGACCTCAATTGGATTTTCTGAGAGAGAGTTATGCCAAGTGTCGCAACGTGACCTGTTTATGGGATAAAACAGGAGAGCGAACCTGTATGGCATGCCACGTGTCACTGGTTCAGCTTCGGCTTCTAAAAACGTTTTTTAAGATAGTATAGTCTGTGTACTACCTGTCACTTTTTACAAAATTTCATTTGGATCTTCCTAGCCAAAGTGATGCCAAGTGTAGCAACGTGACCTGTTTATGGGATAAAACAGGAGAGCTAACTTGTACGGCGTTCCATGTGTCACTTGTTCAGCTTCAGCCTCTAAAAAAATTTCCTGAGATAGTACAGTCTATGTAATACCTGTCACTTTTTACAAAATTTCATTTGGAGCTTCCTAGCCCAAGTTATGACCTTTTTTCCTAGGTCACCTGATTTTGATTGAGATCTGGAAGAGGCAGAAACTATAGCTTGTACTGATCATAACTCACAAAGTACAATGAATCTGAGGGTACACTTTGGACACAAGGTACCTGGGGATGTAATATACTACTTGTAAAGGTTTCAGATCCTGAACCTTTTCCAAAATGGATTTATAGTGAAATTTCCACGATGACTGATTTTTTCTATATAAAACCCTAACCTTCAAATTGTTGCAAGAGAAGCAAGTGTCGTAAGTGCCATACATTGCCTTCCTTCAGGTTAGCTCTGATACCATGTTAATATTTAATATGATAAGACAGAAAATAGAAGCATTACATTCCATTTCACAATAATAGCATATACAGGATCACTGAAGAAACAACAAGCACAGCATAAACACAAGAGACACAGATTTATCCTGGGAAACCCTGATGGGGTAGAAAACCCAGCAAAGCTTCCTCAATATAGATGACCAGCAAATACAAAAGATGTAACCCTAAGCATAAGCTCCTCCTTCTCCATAGAAGACCTCTCTCTCATAAGTGCGCCACTCTCAAGTGAGTGAGTGTGTGTGTTAAATGAGGAATACACCTCCTCTATTTATACACTACTCCGACTTGTCTTTTACACAAGACATGTAGGTTCGTATTTAACCATTGGGTTAAATACCCCATTACAACTGACTGGGCCGACCCCTCTAGGGTGGTCTAATAACCCTTTGACCCACATAACACATACAGGGCCCACCCCCACTAGGGAAGTCTAATAACCCAAGTTACCACATTCCGACGGAGGAATAAACATCTCCGGATATACAATAAGATCTTCACGGAGGAATGAATCATCTCCAGAATAATAAAGTACAAATATAATATTCTTTGAAGTTACAATATCTCAACATTTAGTTACTTGATCTGTGCGATATCTACTGATATGACATTCGGGACATTCTGTTGCAAATTCATGTTGATTGTAATATAGAACATGGTCATTGGGGCATGCATGAATTGCTTCATACTGCATTCCAATTTATTTCATGATGGAAGATAAATCTCGATATGTGCGAGGTAAAATATTTGATGGTGGTAACAAATATTCACCTATCATGCTACAACAAATTAAAATAAAAATCTAGTTAATATAATATAGAAATAATATTAATGAAACGCATTTCATCCATAATAATTTGACTTATATATGAATTAACAATAAAATACACGATCATATATATTTTTTGATGGAATATATTACATACCTTAACATCCGTGTGACTGATATGTTTGAAATACCATTCATAACCTTCAAGTTCATTATCAACAATATAGCAAAGAGAAGATTTGTCTTGGAGCCCTCATAAAGGGGTTCGTATGCCTTCTCAAGAAGAGGTATATCATGAATATCATCAAAATGTTCATCATTTTCATGATGATGATGATGATCATCATCCATTCTAACATTAAATGAATCATGGATCAAAATATTTGTAACATCATCTTCAACTATGTTATCAGTATGATCATCTTCTTCAATGTGATCATTAACTTGTTCTCCATTAATATTCATAGATCCATGTTCCTTCGGTACTTGTTCTAGAAGCACTTCCTCCAGACGATATGTTGTAGGATGTATTTCCTTTATAATTACATGAAACCATCAATAGATAAAAGTTAATATAAGAAATTCAAATGAAAAATGTAAAAATTTCAAATGCAAATGTAAACATTTATGTGATGCATTTAAAATGTAACAAATTTTGTACTGTTGGGATGAAAATAACAACAACCAATTGTACTATTGTTCAAATAGGTGCATCCAAACTATCCAAGAGACATAATAATTGACCCAATTACTGAGCAAAGCTACTCAAATATAACTCAAAATTTCTCATACTGTCCACTAAGGTAAGATAAATGATGTTATGGTTTCTATAGAGAAAATATAAGAGAAATTACAACATGCCAATATAGTCGTTATTTCTATTATCATGATGGAAAGTGTCACAAATCTAGAGAGTTAAGTGCTTTCCCCGGTGAGTGGGTTATTCTCACTAACGAACAAATAAATGAGTTATTCTACTATACCCTAGATTCAACATGCACAAAAGAAAAAAAATATTATAATAAATATTAAATATTAAAATAATATTTATTGTCCATGTTAGTCCCCATCTATTGAAACCACAATCAATAGATATAAGTTAATATAAGAAATATTAAAATAATACATTAATTTACAAAAGCAATCAAAATAAAAACATATATAATGCAAAACTTACAAATGGATGGTATTCATGTCCCCCCTCAGCGTTCCCATGCTCTCTACAATGTTTTCTGTATGTTGTGATCAAAATTATTCTCCTTTTAAAGCCCTTGCATTGACTACATGGACAATAGCATTTCCCATCACCCCTTCTTTCAACTCCTTTCCACAATCTAGCAAGCAATTGTCGATTTTGCTCGTCTAGATCAGGAATATTGCTAGTTGACATTTTCTCGTAAATATTAGCTTGAATGAAGATTATTGATCTTAGAAAATGAAGCTCCACACTTCACTCGCTTTAATCACAAAAATAATGGAAATACTGAAAAACAGTCTGCTGAATAAAAAAACTTCCGCAAATCGTCTCTTGTATAGAAAACATGTCAGAATGTTTTGATATTTATAGGTTTTAAAAGTCATCATTCCGTCGGATATCTGATGCCTTGAAATTTGTTACCGTTGGAGATTTGATGTCAGATCTCCAATGATCTAGAGCTTCATAAGCCATCGGATATCTGACATCCTCGGGTAGCGCTTGTCGTCAGATATCCGACATCCTAGGGATTAATATGAGGTTGGATATCTGACATCCTCGGGCTTAATATTTAGTCGGATATCCTACCACATTGGTAACTATTCCAGGGGCCTCGTCGGATATCCATAGAGCCGTCGGATAGCCGACGGCACCTTCTATCAATTTAAAAAAAAATCATCAATTTTTGTAATTTTTAAGGTGCAATCCGATGACACAGTCCTTTTCGTCGGAGGTCATCAGATTTTGGGTGCAAATATTGTAGTGAGATAGTGATGTGTGATGAAAAAACATTCTAAATCCAAAAATTGGAAGGAATAAACATCAAGGAGTGAAAGTGGTCCAAAAAACACTTTCCCTAGTCAACTAGCTTTTCACCTTTCACCCAAAAGTAGTAAAAAGAAGGAATGTTCCTTTCTCACCATAATATTATCCAGAATCAGTAGAAATGCACCCAAGTGACTTAGGAAACTTGTGGTCCACACCAGGAAGGCTTGTGGTCCCCCCAAAGATGCCTTGTGGTCCACATAATGACTCATATGCCAACTATTTAGTCTAATACATAGTAATTAATCATAAAATGATTAATTAATGTCTCTAATGTATTAATTGACATAGAAGTGGGTTTTAAGTATTCCAACACCCCTCCATAAGTCTTACTTTATGTGCTAAATATAAAAAAATGAAAATACTAAGGGCCCAGTAACAAGACATGGTCAACCTATACAATACTGCCTGGTCCACAAAAACAAGGATAGAAGGAAAACCTCATGGGAAAAACCTTCCCTCAAAACATGGACAAATCAAAATTGAAATATTGTTGGTCAATACTTCACTCCACCACATGTTCAACCATCCCAAGTAGTGATATAAGATAGCTGAAAGCCTTAGTGAAATCTTTGGTGAAGATGTCTGCAGTTTTCTCACCTGTTGGGCAATAATGCAGATCAATGGTCTGGTCATGCACTAAAATCTTGATGTAGTGCATATGACTCTCAATATCCTTGGTCCTCTATCTCTGTACTGGATCACTTGAGACCCTTATAGCACTCTGTTCTCACAAGAGATGACAACAGGAGTACTAAAGGCAATATCAAACTCTGAAAGAATACCCTACAACCACACACACTGAGTAGCAGCATTCAGTGCTCCTCTGTACTTGGCCTCTGCTGAAGATAGTGCAATTGCAACAATCACCAGCCCAATATGAGTCAGTAAAGCCAAGAAGATCTAGGCTAGAATCTGCAACATAGTGAATCCCATCAGTCTTGGTGCCTTGCACATAGTGCAAAATTATTTTTGCAGCCCTCCAAGGAAGCTCATATGGCTGCTCCGTGTATCTTGATGGCACACTCACAACATAATCAAGATCAGGTCGAGTGTGACTCAAGTATAGCAAGCAGCCAACAAGCTTCCTATACATGGTGTTGTCAACCAAGGGTGTAGATTCTTCTTCTTCAAGTCTAACTCCTTAAAGGAATGGAGTCTTTGAAGGCTTGCAATCAGCCATATTGAACTTCTTTAGCAGATCCGATGCATATTTGGACTAATATACCTTAGTTCCATTCTCTGTTTGAGAAATCTCAAGCCCCAAAAACTGCTTAAGAATTCCCAAGTCACTCATGGAAAAAGCTTGATGCAAAGCAGTCTTTAATGAATCTATTTGATCAGTAGAGCTACCTGTGATTATCAAATCATAAACATACAACACTATAATCATGATTGAACCATCAATCAACTTCATGTAAAAATTAGGATCATATTTGCATCTAACATAAGATTGCGACAAGAGAAAATTGTCCATTTTGGCATACTAAGCCCTGGTCTTTCTTAAGCCCATATAAGGACTTCCTCAACCTACACACATAGTTAGGATCATATGTATACCCTTATGGCTGCTGCATATATATATCCTCCCCAAGATCCCCATGGAGGAATGCACTCTTGACATCCATATGGTGCACTTCCCAGTGCTTGGATGCAGAAATTGCCAGAACTAGTTTTATCAAATCCTTCTATGCAACTGGTGCAAAAGTCTCATTGTAGTCAAGGCCATGGACTTGGGAGAAGCCCTTTTCCACCAGGCTATTTTTATATTTCACTTCTGTACCATCAGCTTCACACTTGGTTTTGTATATGCACTTACACCTTACCAATATTTTGCCTAGAGGGAGCTTGACTAACTCCCATGTTTCATTCTTCTGCAGTGTTTGAAACTCCTCATCCATGGAATCCTTCCATATTGGGTCATGTGAGGATTCCTCATATGTCTGAGGATCAAAATATACCATCATATAACATCTCTCAGATAGGTAGGGGTCATTCACATTGAGAGCAGTATCAAATTGTTATCTAGTCCTCCTTGTGTCTTGAGGATTTCCCACTAGTTCACCTGCTTCTTGCAAAGTCTTAGCGGCCCATTTAGGATTTGTTGGTGAATTAGAATCTATAATAAAATGGTCCTCATCATCAAAAATATCAGAACAAAAAAATTCAAGAGAAACATCACTTACTTCTTCAGGTGGTGGTGAAGATGGTTCTCCAATTTCAACATTCTGAGAGGGCTCTTCTTCAAATTGAACACTTCTTTCTATGAAATATTTTTGAGTGGTCATGTTCAAAAACTTATACCCTTTGGTTTCATATGAATAGCCAAAAAAAAGACATGGTTTTCTTTGGGGATGCATAGCCCTCCTCGTCTCAAGTGGAATCCTAGCCCAAGCCTTGCAGCCAAAAATCCTAAAATGAGAGATATCAGGTTTGTGCCCTGTCCAAGCCTCAAAAGGAGTAATACCTGTTAACACCCAAAAAATTACTCACTATCTCATCCCCCTAGTCACATAACCCTATTGATCAGTTTTCCTACCATTTTGGCCTCCAAAACCTTAAAAAAGCCCAAATGGGCACCTAAATAGGAAAAAAAAACCCACATTTCCTCCTCAAATAGATAAATTTCCTCCAAAAACATCAAAAAACCCTCAAAAGGGGTCTAAAATTCCCAAAAATAAAAAAAAGAAGGGAAATAATGCAAAATAATTTCAAAAAGAGGAAAAAAGAGGACAAAAACCCTAAACCCTTAACCAAAACAACTTGTTGCCTAAAACTATGGTTGTTTACCCCACCACCTAAAAATCTATAACAAGGTGATGGAGGCCCCTCATTTGACATCCATCTTCCACTCTTACCTTATGCTGCCAAAATTCTTATTGAGCCCTAGCCATTCATTTTGGGCTTGAGCCTACCATTTGAGTGGAGTTTTAGCCACCATTGATGCATTTTGGAGAATAGAAGAGAACTACGGAGCTCTGGAAGACTACTCTTGTACTGCTGCAAGGGCTTTACTAACCTCATCATTCGAGGTAAAATATTTGCAAACCCTAGTTTTCTCATCAATAAAAATTGTAAATTTTATTACTGTATTCCCATGGATGTTTACTATTGATTGTTTTAGCTTAGATTTGTTTTATGCATATATTATCTTAGTTTGTTTTACTGTTTTACATTTAGTTTTTTACTATTCCTTAATATTGCTGTTAAGGAATCCATTATCCTTAGTAGGTGCTCATTTGCATGAGCTAGGGTGAAAAACCAAGCTACAGATTGGCGACTCCACTGGTTGAACCTTTGGCTTTTTAGTTTTTATTTCATTTTCTTTGGTTAGTTGCAGGCCTGTGACCTCCTGAAAACCACTTTTCCTTGGTCGGCTGCCATTTTTTGCACTTGTTCTTTGTGCTGCAAAGCACAATTTTCTGCTTTATAGCCACGACCTACAGCGTGGATTTCTGACCCACAGTCGTGACCTTTCCTGTGGCTGTAAGACCCTTTCCCGTGGCTTGCAGCTCAGCTTCTCAGTTTGCTGCTGCGGCCTGTAGTACAGGATCCCTACCCCCAACCACAGCCTGCACCACAGGATAACCACCATCTGCACGTGGCCCTGACCGCCTCATCCTATGCCCTGCACGCAGCCCCAGCTACACCCTGTTTCTCCCTGCACGCGGCCTAAGTCAAAGCCTCCTGCTCCCTGCTCTTGACCCCATCACAGCCTCCTGCACCCTCTCGGTGACCCCAACTTCTTCCCTCGGCTTTAGTCGCGACATCCCCCCCTCAACCCATGGCCCCAACCGTAGGTACCCCTAGCTCATTCACGGCCCCGCTCGCAGCATACAGACCCCCCCCAGCACCACTAGCCACAAAACCTAGCTCCCTTCCCGCGGCTCTCCGCTCCCACCTCATAGTCCCCGCCGCACAGTCCCCGCCACCTTCCGCGGCCCCTGCCGCGAAATCCAGCTTGATAGCTGTGCTTCAGGCCACGTTTTGAATCCATGCCCCAAGCCACATAGTCCATCCTGACAGCTCTGCTTTAGGCCACATTTTTTAGCCTGAAACCAGTGCTCCCCGCTGCGCAGTCCGGCCTGCCAGTCGCGCTCAGTTTTAATTTAATTTTTTTTTTACCATTTTTTCTTGTAAACTACAAACAACTACCTGTTTCCAGCATCAACCCTTGTTGTTGAGTTGTATTTGTCTGTAATTTACTTGCTATTTTTTTTTTAAATAATAATAATTTTTCAACCAAATTCTAGCAAGTCAAACAGATTTTTACATAGTAGATTAATTTCAACATTTTAATTTTTCAGCATTTAAATTTTAGCTTTTACATTTTTAGTTAGCTACCAATATCACCTATGCACACACTCAGTCACATTAACTCAAGTGAGCCACAAAAATTTACTTAACTCAACCAACACTTAAACCCATTTGGGGAACACAAAAGAATCTTGTAGTTAGGTAGGATGTTGGGGATAGGCATCCAAACAACACCCCTCTGTCATTTACACTTGAGACATAGTTGTTTTCATTTAGGGTACCATAATCCCCTATTATTTATTGGTACGATTATACATCGATTTCTGGGAAAAGACCTCTCCCATGGGAGGGCAAGTCGTGAGACTAGTTCCGGAGAACTACGTGGACTGCCGCACTCCACCTAGTTCCGAAGGACACCTACTTGATGTCCTCGTTGCACTTCCATATTTGGGGTGGAGCGACCAAAGGACTGACATGGCGAATGCTTTTTCTGGACGTACCATGAACGAGGTAGCCTAGTTTCCATTCTCCTAGGGATCTTTTACACGGGATCCCTCTCGGTAGAGGGATATCCCACACCTACTTGGTTCCACATTTCGTATGGTTTGACTGTGGATTTCATCACCCTGTAGAGGATACAATTTGCGTGAGCTTCCAAATATTTTACATAGCTGTTTGCATGCTCCTATACCTTCCTCGATTTTAGTGAGTATACCATTTTTACTTTTGTAGGATCCTTTTCTTGTTGGTATTTTGACCACTTTTCTTGTTGCTCATCTTGTTGTAGCATAACTGTTACAGCAAGCGTTTTGAGCTTGTTGTTGTCCTGAGTGCCATATTTTTTCACGCTCTCCTTTTGCACACATGGCTGCATCAGGAATTTTGAGCTTTTCACTTGCCATAACTCACTCATTTTATTTTCATTGTCACTATTGAGTCTTCGAGACAGTCTTGGTACCTACGGGGCCAATCCCCATAGCATGGTTTACTTGGCACCACTCACCATAGGCGCAGAGCCCCATCAACAAATCCAGACACCCCTTACTTCACATATGATTCTGAATCAAAGAACCCTATATTCACTACTCCATCTAGCCCCATGACTGGCATGAATTCCAACCCCTTCTTTAGCAGGATGGTCGGTGGTGCATCCACCACTAACCTAGTTACCATGTCAGCACCCATCCCCGTTATACCATCTATAGGCCCTACACCTAGTATTCCTACCACTAAATCCATCCCTATGGTTAGTGGATTGGTTACCACTACAGTCCCATTAGTGACTAGTAACACACTTGGGGGCACAAGCCCTTCCTACACGATTCCCCAACCTGTTACTAGAGTTCCTACAATCCCTATCATGGCTCACACCATTGTTGCACACATTGGGGGTAGTGGCCCCACCATTGCCACCATGGATAACACATTTTACCCGACACCCATGCCAGATATTTCTACCAATTTTCCATTCATGACGAGTATCAACCTCCCTGACTTGGTCATATTGACCAATGACCCCATATGACATGAACCGACATGGCCTCCTATGCCCACCAAACTCCCATCGTACATACCCAAATTCGAGGGGAAGGGAGGAGAAGACCCCCAAAACCATATCATGTCCTTCCACCTTTGGTGTTCCTCTAACTCCATTGTGGATGACTCTATCTGCTTACAATTATTACAACGAACCTTGAGTGGCACTGCAGCCAAGTGGTACATTGACTAGCCACATGGGACCCATTTCACATTTATGTCCCTTGCCTCCACTTTCCTACAGTTCTTCCAATTACATTTTACACGACCACCCATATCACAGACCACATTCATGAATGGTACAAACGACGTAGTTTGTGTAAGATTCAATTGGATGACCGCATCTTTTTAGATTTGTTCCTGAAATCTCTTATACCAGCCATCGCTAAGGATGTGGCATCTTAATGACCTCAATTTGAGGAAGAGGCTATCCTTAAATCCCAATAGTTTGATCTTATCTATGCCCAGTCCGGCTATTTATATTCCATTTTACCCGATGCCCCCCATGTCGTCTCCTCCCAGAGAGACCCGCCAAGGGCATCCCACACTACCGACGGCATCATCGGGCATGTGGCATCGCATAGTCAACCTTACACGGCTATGCCCACTACTAGTGGCCCTGACCTTTCGCTTGCCATGGCCCACTCAGGAGCAACAACATCATATGCCCCCATGACTTGAACCCCTCATATCCATGGACCGTCATGTTCAACGCAGTGTTATGGCCACGCAGCTCCAACTTACAACCCTCCTGCGGTACCTACCACTTATTACCATCAATAGGCTCCACCCATACACACAACCCAAGCTCCTCTAGCTTATTATCCCCTACATGCCCCACTTGCACAACCACAAGCTCCTCCAACTTACCATCCACTGCAGGCCCCACCAACACTTGATCAACCCCAATCCCCTCCTGCATACTATCCTCAGTAGGAAGCCCCAACACCTACTCAACCACAAAATCCTCCCAACCCTTAAGTGCAAGTTTATGCCCAACAAAACCCAGAACAAAATTGGCCTTCTTAATGAAACCAGCAAGGCCAACAAAACTGAGGGAGAGGACATAACTATGGGAACAACCAACCCCGGGACCAAGGCGTTCAACAACCCAACCCCCCAAATAACAACAATGTCGCCCCAATGAATCAAAACCCTGACAGACCACCTCGTCAGGGGAAGAACCCCAATCTACGAACAAACAACCCGTGTTCTATATGTGGGTCTATGACCACTATACGCACACTTACCCTTATTTGCAGCACGCTCGTCAAATTTACATAGATGACGCCCAACACCAAGGACAGGCTGCTCCACTGGTACAACCCAATCCCCAACCACCTTCCATGATGTTGCAAAATCCCTTTCCCACACAAGGAGTGGTGAATACCCAACTGTTGGTTCCCCCTCAAGGAAGTGCGGCCCCACAACTACAGATCACATATGCTGCACATACCAGTCAACCCATGGACCGGGGTACCCATCACCTCCTTATGATGTCATCGGCTGACGTCAATCTCCAAACGCACCGAAACCAATATGGTCCCACCTCCGAAACCATCCCCGCCGACATGACTGCTAACTCTCTTCCCACTGATCAGTCGTTACGCATACCCTTGACACAAGTTGATGGGGCCCCTAAGGCTCCCTGCTTCCCCTTACGTCGCATCAATAACAATCCCAACATGCACACCCCTCCCAATTACAATATTGTGAATGACCTAGCCCAATCACTTGCTGCTCTGTCAGCTCTCGAGGTCTTAAAAAATTGTCCTGCACAATGCAAGACATTGTTATCCGCTATAGGGGAAATAGACCCTTCTGACTGATGAATGATGGCATTCGACTTGGACCAATCCGAGCCACGCATGCCTTCCACATTAGCATTTCAAGTTTCAGTGTCAATCCGAAATCTTGTTATCCATCGATGCATCATCGATGAAGGTGCCTCTACCTATGTCATGTATACATTCGTGTGGCAAAATCTCGGATCACCTACATTACAGTGTTGGCTATACAAATGTTGACCAGAGGTTTTATGAAGACCTAGGTTCTACGTGGTTACCTTAAACCAACAAAACCCCTTTGCACCGGCCCTTTCGGCAATAGCCTGTGAATAGGCTGAGGTCTCACTCGAGGTGTTTCTAATGGGGCACTGCGGACTTAGATGTCCATAGTGAGTGATGAGTTGATGACTATGATGAAGTTCGCAGCAGCACACCAGATGTACGCTGTGAAGGTCGGACTGTGCGGCGATGGTCAACACCGTGGCCCGCACCACTATCTTCTCCCTTACTGCGAGACTTAATGCTACACTGCGAGCACTGCTGCTTGACTTCCTACACTTGGACTATTTGCAAAATGATTAAAGAAATGAGCTGAATATCACTCATCCATTTAGTCATATACGTAACTAACTTACTACTTAATGCTCACTCACACACTTAGACTGTTACTATTTTAAGCATAATCCTTAGGTGCAGACTAACTGTTATACATTTGTCGACTGCATCAATTCAAATACATAAACAATTCCCTCTATGCTCAAGCAAACGATAGATTCACTGTCCTTAGAAGCGAAGCTAATATTAACCATACATCTATTCATGCAGACTTAACATATCATTCCATACTCTCTTGATGGCAAATGCATATAAAAGCCTCCTCATAACAGATTGTGAGCAAATATTCAGACATCCAACTACAGAAATAGATAACTACAAACACAGATATAAACATTCAGTCACACAACATACTATTTAACATGGTTCACTCCCCCAGATGGGAAGCTACATCTACAAGAACTGTGTTTGATATTTCTTTTAAGGAAGGGTCATAGTTCTTAGCCGCGCACTTAGCTGCGGCTCTCTTCTTGCTCAGATAGGCCTCTGTGCACTCAGCTACAGATCCTTTACAATCTATTCTTGGTTCAAAAGATATTACAATACCATAACAATCACCAACAATGACCCTTCACCTTGACCAACTCTTCCTATAAAAAAATTGTCTTCTTAAATAGATCACGCCCGAAGGTCGTGTCTTTACAACATTGAAGACCGAAACCCTTAGGGTTTCCAAACCACTACGGTCTCTCTGAACCATCATGTCGGCTTCTGATAGCGATTCTGCTGTTGTGGTAGTACTCCATGCCTTAGATCCATCGCTTTCAGCCGCCCCTCCACTAGTGGACTTGTGTAACTGGATCAGCTCCCAGTCGCTTTCTCTGTAGGCCGTCCATCCCTTATCGGCCATGTACAACTGGCTCAGCTCCCAGTCGCTTTCCATCTGCTGTTTTCCCCTTAACGGTCACGTACTCTGTTGTACATCAAACTGTCACTTTCTCGATCCGTGCTCTACTTAACAGACTCGTACAGTCAGCCGCCTTCCTGATCTACTTATGTCCTCAACTTGGCATCTTTCCAGCAGTCTTACCAAAAGTAGACCATCGCCAGTCTATCCACTATATCTAGCCATCCTCCATCCAGTACACAACTTTACTGGCTCCACGTGGCCTACTACCTTCGCAGCACTGAACCTGTTCAGCGCTGATCTTCACAGCATCCTTCAAAACTCGGTACTGCGCACATCTTCGCAGTACCCCCAATACTTAGCCAAAATTTACTTATTTTTCTGAGTTGCGCTCAGCTCAGCTCCTTCTAGCCTCAAAATGTTATAAAAAATGGCCCTATTGGGCCAGGCCCAACATGCCCCTAAGACTTACATGTAGCTCATCCCCGAGCCACTTGCTGCTGCAGTTGTCTCACTTTGCTCGGTGGCGGGTGGAACTAGCTTGGCTGCAAACTCATTATATACATCGAGCAACTGTTCGACTGCTTGTTTGGTATCCTGCTCAACTTGCTGAACCATTTCGAGCAGCGCTGGGGTTATCTCTGCTCCAACCTGTCACTGTACTTGCTCCCGGTTGTTGCATATTTCTGCCAGCTTGTCTTCTATCTACTGCGACTCTGCTGTAGCATCCTCCATGAGTTGCTGTGACTGATTGTCCATTTCGGTCTCCTTCTCTCTTAATGCTTGGACTTGCTTCTTCAAGCCTGATACTTCCTTATACCTGGCCAGCCTCTCCCTTGGTGGTAGAGCTTTGACCTCTACGTCCAATTTATCTAGGGTGGTCTATTTTTCCTTTACCACGGTCTTCATGTGCTGTAGCGCTTGATCCTCTTCAAGAGCAGTGAATGCCTTGGAGACTTGTTCCAGTAGCTCTTGGCATTGAGTGATGCCGCTCATCATATTCTGTGCAGTGGTATTGACGGCTTGTTCTCTCAGCTGTTGCTTAGTTAATGGTGTCTACTTATTTAGCTTATCCTTCAATGTGGCAATATCGGCCTCATAATAAATCTCTTTATCCTACATCTCCGACTGCAAGGATCTCACCTTATCTTCGATCCTCAGAACTGTGTCTACAGGATCATCCTAGATTTCTATGCCTTCAATATCCTTCGCAACATTAGATATGGTTATCTCCAAGTTCCGTCGGCGGTCCTGTTCATTTCGTAGTTGAATGTATGTGCACAACTCGAGCTGTCTGTTTGCTACGTTGAGCTCCGCTTGTGACTTCATTGACTCTACTATTCGGTCATGCATCTCCTCGATGATCTGCATGTGAATGAAGTGCAATCCTGGTAATGGGATTTTTTCCAAGTCGAGATCTACCCGCTCGACTCCCTTTGTGTCTAAGACCAACTGCTCTACCATTGGCAATGCAACAACCAATGGGTCGACATGGACAATTTTGGTCTTCGACGGTAGCGTTATTGCTAGCTGTGGCGGGTTCTTGCTGCGAGGTCCCTGCCGACCTCCCTTCGGCTCCTGCTTCTCGTGGCAAGGTAAGGATTTTCTGGACATCGTCCATTTTCTTCATCAGGCCTTGCACTGCGAGCCGCGTCTTTTGGAGGTCATCCTTGATGATCTTATCCTTCTTATCTTTAGATGCCATGAGCTCCTTCATTTGTTCTGAAACTGTTTCGACTATCATCTCATAATCATCTTCATTCAGGACTGCCTCAGATTGAATCTTTGTAGCTTTCACCTTATTTCTTGCCTTTGGCTTCTGCGGAGTCTCTGGCTCTTTGCACTTGCCAGTTTCTTCAAAAATCGAGCATGCCAGTGAGATTGGCTCATCTGCTTCAGAGTCTATCTCAACATCCATGACTTCCACATGGAAGTCGGTAGGCCAATCCTTCATGAGGGCTTCAATATCCTCCTCATACATGTGGTAGTTACCTGGGAACCACTCTGGGTTCTTCATTTTTTCCTTTGGTGCGATGAAGATACATCGCATGTCTGCGCTAAAGTCCAGAATGCGAATGTACTTTGACGTTATCTGCTTTGTGATGCAGGGTGTACAGACAATCGCATCACGCAGCTGAGTATAATATTGGTAGAACACCTCAACTTTTGCATGCTATCGCTATGCGATGACATTTTCCCAAAGGTTGGCATACCGGAATCCTCTGGGATCATTGGTTTCTTTGTGGTACTGATCTTTGAACTATGCAGTTGTTTTTCCACTGTTGTCTTCCTCGTTCCTGTGCTGCCTCAGCAGTGCTGCTTAGCTCATACATTCTTCCTTTATGATACATGTACAGACTCTATACATTTCTAGTGCCCAATTTCAACTGTACTTGACACTTAGAAATTTCTCCCCACACTTATCTTTCCGCATGCTACGAAGAAGGACTATTGCTATACAATTTAAGTCTGCTTCCATTTATCATAGTGGGTAGGGTATCACCAGCTAAAGTGGCTAACTGGACTGCACCACTATCAGTGACATGCATAACAATATATAGACCAAGCCAATGTATTTTAAACTTGCCAGGAAATTTCATGAACTTGCTATCATACAGGAGGACTAAATCACCTACCTGAAATCATTTGTTCCTAATATGGCGATCATGCCATGCCTTTTCACGATCCTTTTGGACTTGCTATTGAAATACTGTAATGAAATGATCCTCCTCCAAGCCGACTAATTGTAATAGTATTTCATCTAATGCTTTGCGATCTTCCATTCCGGTGAATGCAACAATCCTCAAACTGGGGACAATGTACTCCATTGGCATTATGGCCTCCTACCCATAAGCCAATCGGAAGGGTGTCTGTCCTGTCAATTTCTTACAAGTTGTCCTGTATTCCCAAAGGACAGACGAGATGCGCAGGTCCCAATCATCCCTGTTTACGTTGCACACCTTCGTCAGCGCGTTTTCCAGTATCTTGGTGAAAGATTCAACAGTTCCATTTGCCTGCGGATGATATGGCGTACTGCGGTGATGATGAATGTGGAACTCCTCTGTTAGGGCCTCTATGGTCTTATTTAGAAAGTGAGTGCCCTGATCACTCATCAAAATTTTCGGACAGCCGAATCTTGACAAAATTTCCTCAAAAATTAATTGCGTGGCAGTACCTGCGTTGTAGTCCTTTACTAGTTTAGCTTCTTCCCATCTAGTGAGGTAATCCGTGGCAGTAATGATATACCTCGCACCAGTTCTCTTCCCTGGTGGGTTTATAGGTCCCACAAAGTCAATTTCCCACTTCTCAAAAGCCTGTAAGGTCAACTATGGGTTCAATGGCATTTCGTCTCTCCATGACGGCTTCCCTGTCCTTTGACAGACATCACAGTTCCTGTAGTATTCCTTAGAATCTTTGTGGATGGTAGGCCACCATAGCCCTGCGCACAATATCTTCTGCGCGGTATCCTTTCCTGTGTAATGACCTCCTGCAATCCCTAAATGTGCATTTGCTAGTATATATGGTTTTTCGTGGTCGAGTACACATCTGTGCAGGACTTCATCTGGTCCGAGTTTGTCTAACTGTCTTGCAATAATAGTGAAATCTGTGACACAAACTACTAGTTGCTTCTTCTGCTGAACAGAAAATTCTTGCGGTGTCATCCCTATTGTCAGAAAATCAATGATATCCTTATAATAATAATCTGCAATCTATATAGCAAATAGCTATGCATCAAGAAGACTGTCTTCAATGTTCATTGGCTCCTCTCCCGACTCTATTCTAGACAGGTGGTCAGGTCCCAAATTCAGCCTGCTGGGTTTAACAACGATCTCGAAGTCGTACTCTTGGAACATCAATAGCCATCTACATATGCGCCCCCCTAACACTAGCATGTTGAACAGATATTTCAATGCAGAATGATCAGTGAACATAAGGAAGTGCGCACCACGTAGATAATGTCTGAACTTCTGAAGGGAATATACCATCACAAGTCCTTCCCTCTCAGTGGTGGTATAGTTCTTCTTTGCTGTCGATAGATTCCTACTAGAAAATGCGATGGGATGGTCAATACACCCTTCTCTTGGCTGAGCTAACACAATACTAAGAGAAATGCATGATGCATCCACATGAACATGAAACGGCTTTTCCCAGTCTGGAAAGAATCGTTGCGGTAACCATCTTTTCTTTAAGGGTGTCAAAACCCTGTTCGTACTCCTCTTTCCAAACGAATGGCATGTCCTTCTTCAGCAACTTCTCCATTGCTGCGGTTATCTGCACGTAACCTTTAATGAACTTCCTGTAATAACCTATATGACCCAAGGTAGAGCGCAACATCTTAACTGAAGTTGGTGTAGGTAAATTCACAATAATGGCAATCTTTGCAGGCTCCACCATGAAGCCCTGCTTATAGACAATATGTCACAGTAAGATTCCATATGGAACACAGAAGATGCACTTCTTCAAATTCAACGAGATATGATGCTGTCTACATTTTTCAAGCATCATTCTCAGATTTGCACAATGGTTTTTTAGCAAACCAAAGACAGTCCAGTCATCAAAATATGCGTCCATAAACTTATGCATGAAATCTTTGAATGCCGCGATGACAACTCTGGAGAAGATGGCAAGCACATTCTTCAGACCAAATGGCATGACTATATATTGGAATGAGCCCCATTCTGTAGCGAATGTCGTCATATGCCTGTTTGCGGGATCAATTCTGATCTGATGATAACCAGAGAAACCATCGGTAAAGGAGTAGGCCTCATTCCCTCCAACATTGTCAAGTACTTTATCCATAAAGGAGTAGGGAATGGGTTGTGCATAGAGGCATCATTAAGTTTTCTAAGATCGACATAAATCCTGATCTCACCCTTCATCTTCTTGTCCTGGACAACCATAGGACTGATCCATTCAGATTCCTTGACAGGTTCAATGATTCCTGCCTCTAACATTTTGTCCAACTCTATGGGGACTCTGTCTTTATACTGTGAATTCAGTCTATACGGTCGCTGCTTCACGGGCTTAGCGCCTGGCTTCAAATGGATTTTCATGACTCCTAAGTCACTCAATATTCCTTTCATCTCTATAAACTTGGTCGGAAATAGCTCTTGATATTCGTGCAAAGTGTCTGCAATCTCGGCGACAGTCTGATCATCCTAGTAGTCTCTGATAGATGCGAACTTCAGTTCTTCACTCATGCCGATGTTCACCTTCTGTGTCTTGACCAGTCCACTCATGTCTGGGATTTCCAATGGCGGTCCTTCTATATCGCGTTCACCTTCTAATTCTGGTATATTGATATTGCACGGATCATCTTCATCTTCTTCTCTTCCATGCTCATCATCCTTAGCTAAATTATAACAGTTTATCGGATGTTCTTCATGTTCTTTCCATTCTGAGTGTATGTTCGCAGGACTGTCATGTGTGCCGAAAAATTCTCCCCATGACATATATTTGCGAGGATAATCTGTTCTGAATACACGTTCCTTAATTATCTGTTGTGCCTCATGTATCAAAGGGTTCTCATCCTCAAAGCTGAAATTTCTCTAGAAATTCACAGTTAACATTTCCCAATCTGAGTTTTCCTTGCATAACTCCAAGTCTAGATACCATTTCTTTGGAATATCCTCTTCCAAAGTATGCACAAATAGGTGCACCCACTCTTTAGGTGGTCTTTCTTCCCATGCCTGCGAACAGACCTCCAAATGTTGGCTAGGATTTGTCTGCCTGTTGAAATTTTCAAAGGGTAAGGTAACCCTTTCTATGAACCGAATCTGTATCTTTGTTTTGCATTGCTCCCAAGTGATCAATATGTGTTTGTACAAAGTCCACCATCTGGCAGGTATGCCACATAGTGCTATATCCAATGCTGGTAACCTGTGCTCTTCTAGAACTACTATAGTATAGTCTTGAATAAAAGTATAAACGTTAGCAGAACCATCAAATGTAGGGATCAGACTTACCTCCTTTCCAATCCAGCGTAGTGATTTCATGACCCGTGTGCACCTTCTAGCTGACACTTCATGCATGCAATTCTGCCAATTTTCCAGTCCAACATCTGATTCAAAAACACAGGATCTATCGCATCTCCAGCTGAGTGAACCATTCGCAGTAGGATTAATGTAATCCTCCTGGTTCACAGTCATCTGGTACAGTCGGTCCAAATCCTGGGCCTTAGATTCCTCCTGAATCAGCTCGCTATATCTGTCCCCATCTATAGGATCCAATGGTGCAATAACTCGCAGATGCTTGCCTTCGAATATCATCTTCTTTGTTTTCAAATTTATAATGGCTAAATTGTCAATAGCCCAGTCAATTCCTAACAGTGCAGGAAAGGGATTGCTATCATCAACACATGGCTTTGTACTCCATCAATATCAACCACAACATTGGCTAATTGGCCAAATGGTATAACTTTCTCTTGGTTGGCCATTCTCAACTAGATAGGTGAACACGATAGCTTTGGTCGACCCATCTACTGCCATGTCTGCTTAGTCAAGACATTTACTTCTGATCCCAGATCAAGGATAACTTCGTCCATCTCAAAGTCTCCTATCTGCACGATGAGCCTCATCTCTCGACTCAACCTCTTCTGTTTCTTTATATGATGTAGTGCACCATCAAAAGTTTCTGCTTCTGTCTGTGGTTCATATAGATTTATGAGCTTCTATAGCTCTGCTATCGCATTTTCATTTTTCAGCAGCTTCATGCAACTCCTTAGGAACTGTGCAACAGATGTGCTAACATCCGGTGTGTGTCTTGTGATGTCATACGCAGCAGGTGTGTCTTCAACACATGGTACTTCATTGCGCAGCGGGATCCTTGGTGATTTAGGTGCTGGTTCTCTGAAGGTATCCCACGCGTCAACAAAAGCTTCTTTGTTCTTCTTCAGGTCTAGAGCAGGCATCTTTCCTGGAGATTTTCTTACCCATATTGTTTCAAGAGGGGCCTGCTTCGTATGAGCCTCTCTTGAAGTGGAAGCCTCTGCTCCCTTATCGCGGCCTATCTCCATGCCACTACGTGTGACTACTTTAATGCTAGGATCCGCAGGTCTGTTCTTTGCTGCGATCCACTGGATGTTCGGGGCTGGTGCATTTGTCCTTCTTCTTTTTTGCATCTCTACCTCTAGCACCGAGCAATCTTCTATCACATGCTCAAATGATTTACAATAATTATAGGTGGTGCATGGGTTTACACAGTCTCTGGATACATGACCTGTCTGGCCACAGTTATAGCAGATGACCCCATCGCAGCCTCTTCCTTGTGCCGGGATGGTATTTCTTTCTCTACCGTGGTATCCACCACCACGGCCTCTGTAGGTAGATTGATCATAATGCGTGTTTTCTTGCTTTGGATGGTTATCTTCTTGCACTCTGTACAAGCCAGTGCCTCTCATTGAATCCATGTTGTGCTTCCTTTCATTCATTAGTTCATAGGCGAAGTAGTTGGATTCATCATGTCCAACTGATTTGCAGAAATTACAATATAGATTCTTAGGTGTCTTCACATATTTCTGTATTAGATAACAATCTTTAGGTCTATGACCAGTAGTACTGCAGATCTCACACCAGGGTGCCTGGTTCTGATTGATGGGGTTAGGTGCACCACTACCGAGGTAGTCGCGGTATAAGGGACAATGCTCCCGGTCATGACCTTCTCCTTTGCAAATCGTGCACCCGATCTCGTGATGAGGTTCATATCGCTGCTCTTTTCCATTCTTCATGCTCTGCAGCTCCAGTGTCAGGGTGGTAAGCTGGTTCTAAATTTGCGTCATCCCAGAACTAGACTCACCGACCGGCGAAGCCTCCAACTTCATCATGATTTCCAAGGCCTTTGCATGGGATGTAATCTTCTACTGCATCAATGGTAACCTGATGTGCGGCAACAACGTAGCAATGAACCATTATTTGTGTTGATTCGGAGCTATAACAAATCTTACTTGATCTAATAGGGTCTTGAACTTTTGATCAAACTCCCAGACTGATTCAGTCGGTCTCTGCTTGATTTCCTTCAGCTCAGTTATACACTAAGACTCAGACTTTGGTTTCTTGAACTTTGCTATCAGCGCAGCTTCAATCTCTGCTAGGGTCCTTGGCTGTGTGTTAGAATACTTCATGAACTAGTGTAGCACTCTATCTTTGAATGTAGTAATAAGCTGGGCTTTCTTCTCATCATCATCTCGGATCTGTCTGACACTCCAGGTAGCTTCACAAAGGAACCAGTGTTGGTCAGGATCTTCTAGACCCATCCCTTTGAATATAGGCAGCTTCATATCTGTATGGGCCATGGCTCTACGGGGAGGTGTAGCACTCGAGGGGGCACCCTGAGGTGTGCCCTAAGGGGTGCTAGGATGTCGTAAAGGGCTCTGCGCAGTAAAAAAAAATGGGTGTATAGGGGTAGATGTACTAGGCTGTATATTCGGCAGGGTGGGCTCTGCAAGTGGAGGATTCTGAGGGGTAAATGGTGGTGCAGCTTCGTTTTCAATGTTAGAGGGAATCTCAGTATCTACGTGGACTCCAGAGCCTCCAGGATTCTTATTGAACTTGTATCTTTTCCCACTTCTTAAGTTGTGAGTATCTTCGTCAGAATTGCCATAAATGTTATTTACCATGACAGCTTGAAAAAATTACTGCATTCTTAAAACACCTTTCTCATCTAACAACATCTTAATGTATAGACTAAGATTGTTCAGGAACTTACCTTGGAAACCTCCGAAAAAGTATGCTTCTGCTTGGCTGTAGGATTTGAGCATATCCACAACAAACTCTGTGACAAATCCTTCTAGCATATGATCGACCCAAAAATCCACTACGCGTCAATGCGCTGTCTATTGCTTTGAGCTATGATATGAGCTCAGGATTCCATTTTGTAGGAACGCCTCCTTGAAAACAGGTTTTCTTTTCTGCGAGCCACGAGATCCACACGTGCAGCTCGTTCGAAATTGTAGCCCAGAAAATCTCGTGAATGTCGTCCAACAGATATCTATCTGACCACTGTGTGTCGCTTAGACGTGGATGTCTGTTCTCTTGTCTTTTAAAGTCTCTTATTGTCTTATCCCAATAAGCCTGGATTTCTGTCTTCTCAGGATGCCAGTTCAATGCATTTTTTGGGAGCTTAGACTCTTTGTCACTCATCATGACTGGAACTCCTCACGGATTCTAGCATGACAAGAAAACCATTTGTTGGCTATACAAATGCTAACTAGAGGTTTTATGAAGACCCAAGTTTTGTGTGGTTACCTTAAACCAACAAAACCCCTTCACACCGGCCCTTTCGGGAACAGCTTGCGAGTAGGATGAGGTCTCACCCGAGGTGTTTCTAATGGGGCACTGTGGACTCAGATGTCTACAATGAGTGATGAGTTGATGACTATGACGAAGTTCGTGGTAGCGCACCGGCTGTATGCTGCGAGGGTCGGACTGCGTGGTGATGGTCAACACCGCAGCCCGCACCACTATCTTCTCCCTTACTGCAAGACTTAATGCTACACTACAAGCACTAATGCTTGACTTCCTACACTTGGACTATTTGCAAAATGCTTAAAGAAATGAGCTGAATATCACTCATCCATTTAGTCATACACTTAACTAACTTACTATTTAATGCTCACTCACACACTTAGACTGTTACTATTTTAAGCATAACCCTCAGGTGCAGACTAACTGTTATACATTCGTCGACTGCAACCATTCAGACACATAAACGACTTTCCCCATACTCGAGCAGACGATAGATTCACTGTCCTTAGAAGTGAAGCTAATATTAACCATACATCTATTCATGGAGAATTAACATATCATTCCATACTCTCTTGATGGCAAATGCATATAAAATCCTCCTCATAATAGATTGTGAGCAAATATTCAGACATCCAAATACAGAAACAGATAAGTGCAAACACACATATAAACATTCATTCACACAACACACTATTTAACGTGGTTCACTCCTCTGGATGGGAAGCTACGTCCATAAGAACTGTGTTTGATATTTCTTTTGAGGAAGGGTCATAGTTCTTAGCTACGCACTTAGCTGCGGCTCTCTTCTTGCTCAGATAGGTCTCTGTGCACTCAGTTGTAGAGCCTTTACAATATATTCTTGATTCAAAAGATATTACAATACCATAACAATCACCAACAACGACCCTTCACCTTGACCAACCCTTCCTATACAAAAATGGTCTTCTTAAATAGATCACGCCCAAAGGTCGTGTCTTTACAACATTGAAGACCGAAACCCTTAGGGTTTCCAAACCACTACGGTCCCTCTGAACCATCATGCCAGCTTCTGATAGCGATTCTACTGTCGTGGTAGTCCTCCATGCCTTAGATCCATCGCTTTCAGCCTTATTGTTGTGCGCACACCAACAGGTCATCCACTTCGAGCTGCCCTTCCACTAGTGAACTTGTGTGACTGGCTCAGCTCCCAGTCGCTTTCTCTGTAGGCCGTCCATTCCTTATCGGCCACATACAACTGGCTCAGCTCCCAGTCACTTTCCATCCACTGTTTTCCCCTTAACGGTCACGTACTCTACTGTACACCAAACTATCACTTTCTTGATCCGTCCTCTACTTAACGGAATCGTATAGTCGGCCGCCTTCCTGATCTACTTATGCCCTCAACTCAGCATCTTTCTGGCAGTCTTACCAAAAGTAGACCATCACCAATCTATCTGCTATATCTGGTCATCCTCCGTCCAGTACACAACTTTACTGGCTCCACGTGGCCTACTACCTTCGCAGCACTGAACTTGTTCAGTGCTGATCTTCGCAGCATCCTTCAAAACTCAATACTGCGCACATCTTCGCAGTACCCCCAATACTTAGCCAAAATTTACTTATTTTCTGAGCTGCGCTCAGATCAGCTCCATCTAGCCTCAAAATGTTATCAAAAATGGCCCTATTGGGCCAGGCCCAACATACAACCATCCACAACCTCCCTATGAGTTTACTACAGTCGCTCTGCTCAACCTCAAGGCCTCTTGGCCAATGTTCTAGTCCAGTTAGCTGGGAAAACCATTCTCATAGACATTGAGGTCATCAATTCCCAACTTGATTACAACCTCCTACTTGGGCGTAGTTATATGTACACCATGAAATTTGTTGCTTCGTCAGTTTTTCGTATTATGATGTTCCCCCATAAGGGACAGATTGTCAAAGTTGACCAACTCACATTTATGACCCGAATGGTCCCGCCGCACCATAAAATGTTCTCCCATGGTTGAACAACTTGTTTCCAGTACACCCACTTCATTAGTATCTTCGGTTGGACTTTGAATATACTACGAAACTCCTATGGCATCCACCTTTAGGTCCATTCCACCCCCCCCACCACCCGTTAGCAATAAAAGTATCTGATCTGTGCATAATTATGTGTAACCAAATAGTGCCCAACCCCAGCCACTTTTGCTTCCAAAACCTCCAATTGTACCTAGTTACGTTGGAGCAACACCTATCCATACGATCCCATTCTTATTCCCACCTTCATAAGTAATAAGTACCCCAGTTATGGCTACATTGAATCTCCTCGAATTAACTCTAGGACTACCTGTGTGGTATCTACTTGCTCCCACCCCCCCGCCACCACAGGTTGTTCTCCAACCAGTCCAACCAATCAACACCTCCAACCACCCACCTCCTGGCATGGAAACCACCCCTAACCGCCCACCTCCCGGTGTGGCATCCACATCTGCAAAAAACCCTACCCCTCCACCACACAGAAACACTAGGGGCAGAGGTCCCCAAACCTACACAGTCCCACTAGCAAACAAACTCGTGGTACCTCAACCACCACTTCGTGTACCCCCTAAGTGCTCCCTATGTGATGATTTGGGCCATGCTACCCATAAATTTCCATAGCTACCCAATCTCCAACAACACATGAATACTTTGGACGACGACCCCAATATTCCTTTAGTCGAACTAAATCCCCCAGCCCACCAGGGAAATAAGGAACTGCGCACCAACCACGCTTGCGCTATATGCGGAATATACGGTCATTACTTGCACCATTTCCTAGCTCTCTCGGAATAGATTGGTTCTCCATGCATTAGCTCAGTCCTCTCTAGAGTTGTCCATCACTACCATTGAGGAAATTCATATCCCAACATCTTCCCCCTCATAAGAGATTAACACCATCTACATGATTTCCACGACAGATGGACACATGTCACCCCTAGTATGTAGCCCCTCCTCTCTTGATTTGTTCACATAGTACTTTCGGAGAGACGAGGAGATACTCAAGGCACTCACCACACCTGACTACCCTTGGGATGAGATGCATCATCGGTCCTATTTCATTCCTAAGGAGACCACCACTACTACGGCCACTCAATTCTCAATTGAGACAAAGGATTTCCTCCTAGAGAAGGTAGACTAGTTCAAGAACCCCATTCTAGCCCTTGATGCCTTCGAGGAAGGTAACATGGCCAACATATCACCTACCATACAGGTTGATATTTCCACCACACTTGGTACCCTCGAACTTATCACATTATATGCTTCCTGTATGGAATACGAAATCGGGGAGTACAAGAAGATCTCCAAGGCGTTTCGAGATATCTTTACTTGGTCTTATACTGAGATGGCTAACTTAGACCCCGCCATAGTCGAACACCATATTGATACATGGTCGAAGGTCCCACTTGTCCACTAGAAGCAAAGATCCATTCACCCATCTAAGCTCCCCATAGTCAAAATAGAAATTGAGAAATTGCAAAAAGTCAGATTCATCTATCCTATCGCTTACACCACCTGGGTTTCCAACCTTGTACCCGTCAACAAAAAACGGGGCACTCTCTGTATATGTACGGATTTTTGCGATCTCAATTGCACTTTTCCCAAAGACAATTTCCCTACACCCTTCATTGACCAACTCGTTGATGCTTGTGCAGGACATGAGTTTGTTGGCTATCAAATGCTGACCAGAGGTTTTATGAAGACCCAGGTTCTGCGTAGCTACCTTAAAACAACAAAAGCCCTTCGCACCGGCCCTTTCGGCAACAGCCTACGAGAAGGCTGAGGTCTCACCCGAGGTGTTTCTAATGGGGCACCGTGGACTCAAATGTCCATAGTGAGTGATGAGTTGATGACTGTAACGAAGCTCACGACAGTGCACCGGGTGTGTGCTGCAAAGATCGGACTGCGCAGTGATGGTCAACACCACGGTCCGCCCCACTACCTTCCTCCATACTGTGGAACTCGAGACTACACTGCGAACACTGCCACTTGATCTGCTATACTTGGACCATTCGCAAATACTTAAGGCAATGGGTTGCATATCAATTATCCACTCAGTTGTACACTTAAGTAACCGACTATTTAATGCTCATAACACACACTTAGGGTGTTACTATTTTAAGCGTAACCCTCAGGTGCGAAAAAACTATTATACATTCATCGACTGCATCAATTCAAATACATAAACAATTCCCTCTATGCTCAAGAAGACGATAGATTCACTGTCCTTAGAAGCAAAGCTAATATTAACCATACATCTATTCATGCAGACTTAACATATCATTCCATACCCTCTTGATGGAAAATGCATATAAAATCCTCCTCATAACAGATTGTGGGCAAATATTCAGACATCCAACTATAGAAACAAATAAATGCAACCACACGCATAAACATTCAGTCACTCAACACACTATTTAACATGGTTCACTCCCCTGGGTGGGCAGCTATGTCCACAAGAACTGTGTTTGATATTTATTTTAAGGAAGGGTTTGTAGTTCTTAGCCGCGCACTCAGCTGCAGCTCTCTTCTTGCTCAAATAGGTCTCTGCGCACTCAGCTGTAGAGCCTTTACAATCTATTCTTGATTCAAAAGATATTACAATACCATAACAATCACCAACAACGACCCTTCACCTTGACCAACCCTTCCTATACAAAAATGGTCTTCTTAAATAGATCACGCCCGAAGGTCGTGTCTTTACAACATTGAAGACCGAAACCCTTAGGGTTTCCAAACCACTACGGTCCCTCTGAACTGTCATGCTGGCTTCTGATAGCGATTCTTCTATCATGGCAATCCTCCACACCTTAGATCCATCACTTTCATCCTTCCTGTTGCGCGCACACCAACAGGTCATCCACTTCGAGCTGCCCTTCCACTGACTGACTCGTGCAACTGGCTCAGCTCCCAGTTGCTTTCTCTGCAGGCTATCTGTCCCTTAATAGCCACATACAACTGGCTTAGCTCCTAGTCACTTTCCATCCACCGTTTTCCTCTTAACGGTCACATACCCTACTGCATGCCAAACTGTCACTTTCCTGAACCATCCTCTGCTTAACGGACTCGTACAGTTGGTCACCTTCCCAATCTGCTTATGCCCACAACTCGGCGTCTTTTCAGTAGTATTACCAAAAGTAGACCATTGCTGGTCGATCCTCTATATCTAGCCATCCTCCATCCAGTACATAGCTTTACTGGCTCCACGTGGCCTACTACCTTCACAGCACTGAAACTGCACAGCGCTAATCTTCGCGGCATCCTTCAAAACTTGGTACTGCGCACATCTTCGCAGCATTCTCGATACTTAGGCAAAATTTGATATTCTAAACTACGCACATCTCAGGTCCATTCAACATAAAAAATGTCACCAAAAATGGCCTTGTTGGGCCAGACCCAACATGCCCCTAACACTTACCTGTGGCTCGTCCCCAAGCCACTTTCAACATCTTGTACCGAAGTCTGCTCACCAATCTGAGTGTTCAGCTTGGCTGCTAACTCATTATAAGCGTCTGTTAGCTCCTCCATTGTTTCTTTGACCTCTTGCTCCAATTGTTTGACGGTCTCAAGGTCTTGAGGTGTTGTCTCCTCGCCAATTTGGGCTTGCACCGTTTCTTGGTTGGCTCACAACTCTTTCAATTTATTTTCTATGTGCTGTGACACCTCAGAGGCATCTTCGAGGAGTCACTGCGACAGATTGTCCAACATAGTCTCCTTTTCTCATAAGATATGTACTTCCTTCTTTAGGGTAGATATTTCTTTGAACTTCTACAGTATGTCTCGTGGTGGCAGAGTCTTCACCTCTACTTGGATGGCTTCCAATGCGGTCTGTTTCTCCTTCACCATGGTCTTTGTCTGCTACAACCATGGATTTTCCTCAAGGTCCATGAACACCTTCAAGGACTGATCAAGTAATTGCTGGCACTTCGCAACCTCTGCTGCGATGCTCTCTACTGTAGTCCTTACTTCAGCTTCTCTCTGCTGCTTCTTAGTTAACTGGTCTTGCAGTTTCAGTTTTTCCCTGACCAGATTGATATCTGCATCATATAGGACTACCTTGTCCTCCATTTCTGACTGTAGGGTCTGCACCCTATCCAATATTTTGTGGACTGTATCCTTGGGATTATCTTAGATCTGCACTCCTTCGATCTCTTCCGCAACAGAATTGATTGTAGCCTCCAGCTTCTGTCGGCACTGCTGTTCATCCCCCATCATCAGGAAGGTGAGCATGCTCAACTCCTCAAGCTACTTATTCGTGGCTTGCAACTGAGCTTCTGCTCTCATGGACTGTGCGGCTCTGTCACGCATCTCCTCACCAACCTGCGTGTGCAAATAATACAGACTAGGTAGTGGAATCTTTGCTAAGTTGATCTCAACCGCGTCGACGTTGGTTGTGTCAAGAACCATGTCCTCTGATGTAAGCAATGTGACTGTGATTGGGTCAAGATGGAAAAGTGTCATTTTGGGTGGTAGCACGACAGCAAGTGGGGATGGTGCCTGCTGCGAAGCTCCTGCGGCCCCCATGTCATGCGGCAAGGGCAGGCTCCTATGGAAATCCTCCATTTTCTTCATGAGCCCTTGCATTGCAACCCAATTCCTTTCAAGGTCATCCTAGATGGCCTTATCTTTTTTCTCCTTATCTGACATAAATTCTTCGAGGGTCTCAATAAATTTATTAGCTATCATATCGAAGTCATCATCGTTGAGGGTTGGGTCAGATTGACCTTTGCTTGCCTTCTATTTCTTTCTTGCTTTCAGCTTTGATGGGCTACCGGGATCTTTTCTCTTTCCCTTCTCTGTCTCTTTCTCTTCAGTAATCGGACATGGTGGAGGAATCAGGTCATCATCTTCTAAGTCTGTCAGGACGTCTAGAACTTCGACGCAGTAGTCGGCGGGCCATTCTTTCATAATGAGCTCTATATCTTCTTCTGTCATGTGGTAGTGCCCAGGGAACCACTTCCACTTCTTCATCTTTTCCTTTGGAGAGATAAACAAACAACACATGTCAATAGTAAAATTGACAATGCCTATGTACTTTCTTGTTATCTGCTTCATTATTCTTGGTGTGCACTTGATCACCTCGCGGAACTGTGTGTAATATTGATAGAAGACTTCTTGGGTAGCCTACTGGCATTGCGGATTTATATTTTCCCATAGGTTCATGAACCTGATTCCTCCGGGTTCGGATCTATCAAAACTGATGCCGACAAAGTCCTTTGACTCCTTCCATCCGATGAATGCAATGAGGACAATCAGCCATGTAAAATGGAAGTTGCCCCCATTCTATTGAATATCATTGAGTTCCTCCATGAACTCATTCAGTAGGTATTGACACCAGTTAAACTCTGTGGCTTCTGTTGCTGCGGAGCCAAGCAGCACTGCGCCCGCAGGCACCTCGGTGGGTCTTGCTATTCTCAATACCTTTGTTGCGAGCATCTGTGTAATGAACTTTGTTGCTCAATCGTCAATCTTGTCAGTAGGAAAACCCTGTTTTCCCTTCACCACTCTTCTTCATCTTTGCCACGACCTCTTTTTCTTTTCTCTTCCCTTGGAAGAACTGCTTCGGATCCTGGCCATGATTACTTAATCCTGTAATGACATGGATTAGGTCGATACTGATGTCTATGGGCCTTTCCATCCATAAATAACCTTGGTGGATCTGCACCATCAAGGTGCGAACCACGCTGTTTAGTTCGGTTGACCTTTAAAAATGGGGTAGTCGTAGCAGGTTTAACAGTCTTGACTGCACCACCGGTGTTAATGAGCTTTTGGCCACCAGATTCAGCTCTCCTTTTGCATCCTTTTTCCTGCACATATATTGATCTAGTTGAAAATCTGGGTACTTGGGATCATGTGGTTCGTCCTTCTTCACTCCCAAGAGGTCATAATCCTCCCATTTGCAGTCTGGGATCTTTCCCAACAGGTTTGTCATAATTTTTACGTGCTTAGACATTGGCGACAGAGGGATATCATACTTGGCATTCTTTATGAGCTTATACACAAGGGCATCCAGTGCCTGCGGCTAGATATAATCTGGTGTCATCTTGAGTGAAATTTCCTTGGTGAATATGGGTTGCCTTGTGCCCGCCAAACTCGGCTTGGAATGCTTTGTTTGAGGTGCACTCACTGTGTCCTTTACCTTATCCTGGATTGTCGGATTAATCCTTGGTGATTTGCGGGATCCTTGAACTTGTTCTATGACAACCTTCTTAACTGGAGTTTTCATTAACTACTGAATCCCTCCGTGTTGAATGATTCTCAATGTTTCTTCAATAGTAAGCTCTTGCTCTGTGTGGAGGGGTTCAGACATTCACTTAATGAGATAGCAGCTATGGAAGAGAGAATACAGATGGCTACTAGCTCGGGGAGGTTAATCGCACAAAAAAATTCTAAGTGCTTGGTAATGCCCACGAGTCTCCAAATGGTTTTATTTATAGGAGCAGAACACCCCCTCTTGCTCCCTTCAACGGCTAGATACGCATTAAATGTGACCTCTGGCAGCCAAATCCCTTGGATCTTTCAGTCTTTTCATCTGTCAGTCTGTCTAGAATGGCTATCTTCCCTTTAAATGTTGAAGCGGTTGCTGCAACAGTCATTTTAACGGCTTATTTCTCAAAAAGGCATGCAATGGCCATTTTTCTTTGAATGTTGCATCGAACTGCATGACAGGCCATTCCGACTCCTACGTAGTGCCTTCGCGGTACTAATCTTTGAACTGCCGCAGCCATTTTTCCACTGCTCTGCTTTCGGCTCCTGCACAGCTTCAACAGTCCTGCGTAGCTCATACATTCTTCCTTTATGATACATGTACAAACTCTATACATTTCTAGTGCCCAATTTCAACTATACTTGACACTTAGAAATTTCTCCCCATGTTTATTTTTCCACATGCTGCGAAGCAGGACTATCGTGGAACAACTTAAGTCTGCTTCCATTTATCATAGTGGGTAGGGTATCACTAGCTAAAGTGGCTAACTAAACTGCACCACCGTTAGTGACATGCATAACAATATATGGACCAAACCAATGTATTTTAAACTTGCTAGGAAATTTCATGAACTTGCTATCATAAATGAGGACTAAGTCAACTACCTGAAAGCATTTGTTCCTGATATGGCGATCATGCCATGCCTTTTCACGATCCTGCTGAACTTCTTGTTGAAAGCCTGCAATGAAACGATCCTCTTCCAAGCCGACTAATTGTAGTATTCTTTCATCTAATGCTTCGCAATCTGCCATTCCAGTGAATGCAACAATCCTCAGACTGGGGACAATGTACTCCATTGGCATTATGGCCTCCTGCCCATAAGCTAACCAGAAGGGTGTCTGTCCTGTCAACTTCTTACAAGTTGTGCTATATGCTCATAGTACAAACGAGATGCGCAAGTCCCAATCATCCCTGTTTACATTGCACACCTTCGTCAGCACTTTTTCCAGTATCTTATTGAAAGCTTCAACAATTCCATTTTCCTGCGGATGATATGGCATACTGTGGTGATGTCGAATGTGGAAATCCTCCGTTAAGGCCTCTATGGTCTTATTCAGAAAGTGAGTGCCCTGATCACTTATCAAAATTTTTGGACAGCCGAATCATGACAAAATTTCCTCAAAAATTAATTGTGCGGTAGTACCTGCACTTCAGTCCTTCACTGGTTTAGCTTCTACCCATCTAGTGAGGTAATCCATGGCAGTAATAATATACCTTGCACCAGCTCTCTTCCCTGGTGGGTTTATAGGTCCCACAAAATCAATTGCCCACTTCTCAAAAGCCTATAAGGTCAACTGCGGGTTCAATGGAATTTCATCTCTCTGTGACGGCTTCCCTATCCTCTGACAGACATCGCAGTTCCTGCATTATTCCTTAGAATCTTTGTGGATGGTAGGCCACCACAACCCTGCAAGAAATATCTTCTGTGCAGTAGCCTTTCCTGCGTAGTGACCTCCCGCGATCCCGGAATGTGCATCTGTGAGTATATATGGTTTTTCGTGGTCGAGTACACATCTACGCAGGACTTCATGTGGTCCGAGTTTGTATAACTAACCTGCAATGATAGTGAAATCTGTGACGCGCACTACTAGCTGCTTCTTCTGCTAAATAGAAAATTCTTGCGGTGTCATCCTTGTTGTCAGAAAATCAATGATATCCTTATAGTAATCATCTGCAACTTGTATAGCGAACATCTGCGCATCAGGAAGACTATCTTCAATGTTCGTCAGCTCCTCTCTGGACTCAATTCGAGACAGGTGGCCAGGTCCCATATTCAGCCTGCTAGGTTTAACAACGATCTCGAAGTCATACTCCTAAAATAGCAACAACCATCTACATACACGCCCCCCTAACACTGGCTTATTCACCAGATATTTCAATGTAGAATGATCAGTGAACATGAGGAAGTGCGCACCAAGTAGATAATGTCTAAACTTCTGAAGGGCATATACCATCACAAGTCCTTCCCGCTCAGTAGTGGTATAGTTCTTCTTTGCTGTCGATAGCTTCCTACTAAAAAATGCAATGGGGTGGTCAATACCCCCTTCTCCTGCCTGAGCTAACACAATGCTCAGGGCAATGCATGATGTGTCCACATGAACATGAAATGGCTTTGCCCAGCCTGGAAAGACTAGGATCAGTGTGGTGACCATCATTTCTTTAAGGGTGTCAAAACCCTGTTCGCACTCTTCGTTCCAAACGAATGGCATGTCCTTCTTCAGCAACTTCTCCATTACTGCGGTTATCTACGCATAACCCTTAATGAACATCCTGTAATAACCTGTATGACCCAAGGTAGAGTGCAGAATCTTAACTGAAGTTGATGCAGGTAAATTCACAATAATGGCAATCTTCGCAGGGTCCACCATCAAGCCCTGCTTACAAACAATATGTCCCAGTAAGATTCCATATGGAACATAGAAGATGCACTTCTTCAAATTCAGTGAGATCTGATGCTGTCTACAGTTTTCAAGCATCATTCTCAGATTTGCACAATGGTTCTTTAGCAAACCAAAGACAGTCCAATCATCAAAATATGCTTCGAGGAAATTATGCATGAAATCTTTGAATGCCGCAACGATGACTCTAGAGAAGATGGCAGGGGCATTCTTCAGACCAAATGGCATGAATGTATATTGGAACGACCCCCATTCTGTAGCAAATGTCATCTTATGTCTATCTGTGGGATCAATTCTAATCTGATGATAACCGGAGAAACCATCGATAAAGGAGTAGGCCTCATTCCCTCCAACATTGTCAAGTACTTCATCCGTAAAAGGGGTAGGGAATGGGTCGTGCATTGATGCATCATTAATTTTTCTAAGATCGACACAAATTCTAATCTCTCCCTTCATCTTCTTGTCCTGGACAACCATAGGACTGATCCATTCAGATTCCTCGATAGGTTCAATGATTCCTGCCTCTAACATTTTGTCCAACTCTGCGCGGACTCTCTCTTTATACAGTGGATTTAGTCTATACGGTCACTGCTTCACAGGTTTAGCACCTGGCGTCAAAGGGATTTTCATGACTCCTAAGTCACCCAATATTCCTTTCATTTTTGTAAACTTGGTTGGAAATAGCTCCTGATATTCGTGCAAAGTGTCTACAATATCCGTGACAGTTTGATCATCCCAGCAGTCTTCGATAGATGCGAACTTTGGCTCTTCACTGGCGCCAATGTTTACCTTCTGTGTCTTGACCGGTCCACTCATGTTCGAGATTTCCAATGGCGGTCCTTCTATATCGCGCGCACCTTCTGACTCTGGTATATTGATATTGCATGGATCATCTTCATCTTCTTCTCTTCCATGCTCATCATCCTCAGCTAAATTATAACAGTCTAGCAGATGTTCTTCATGTTCTTTCCATTCTAAGTGTATGTTCGCAGGATTGTCATCTGTGCCGAAGTATTCTTCCCTTAACATATTTTCGTGAGGATAATCTGTTCTGAATACAAATTCCTTGATTATCTGCATTGCCTTATGTATCAAAGGGTTCTCATCCTCAAAGCTGAAATCACTCTGGAAGTTTGTAGCTAACGTTTCCCAATTTGAGGTTTCCCTACATAACTCCAGGTCTAGATACCATTTATTTGGAATATCCTCTTCCAAAGTATGCACAAACAAGTGCACCCACTCTTTAGGTGGCCTTTCTTCCCATGCCTACGAACAGACTTCCATATGCTGGCTAGGATCTGTCTGCCCTTTGAACTTCTCAAAGGGTAAGGTAACCCTTTTTGCGAACCGAATCTGCATCTTTGTTCTACATTGCTCTGAAGTGATCAATATGTGTTTGTACGAAGCCCACCATCTAGAAGGTATGCCACGGAGTGCCATATCCAATGCTGGTAACCGGTGCTCTTCTGGAACTGCTGCAGTATAGTCTTGAATAAAAGTATAAACGTTAGCAGAACCATCAAATGTAGGGATCAGACTTACCTCCTTTCCAATCCAGCACAGTGATTTCATGACCTGCGTGCACCTTCTAGCTGACACTTCGTGCATGTGATTCTACTAGTTTTCCAGTCCAGCGTCAGAGTTAGAAACGCAGGAGCTATCACATCTCCAGCTGAGTGCACCGTCTGCAGTGGGATTAATGTAATCCTCCTGGTTCGCAGTCATCCGGTAAAGTCGGTCCAAATCCTGGGCCTTATATTCCTCCTGAATTGGCTCGCTATATCTGTCCCCATCTGCAGGATTCAATGGTGCGATAACCCGCAAATGCTTTCCTTCGAATATCATCTTCTTTGTTTTCAAATTTATAATGGCTAAATTGTCAATAGCCCAGTCAATTCCTAACAGCCCAGGAAAGGGCTGGCTATCATCAACAATCTCGATGGCTTCAAAGTCCGCATGGCTTTGTACTCCATCAATATCAACCACAACATTGGCTAATCGGCCAAATGGTATAACATTCTCTTGGTTGGCCATTCTCAACTGGATAGGCGACCATGATAGATTTGGTCGACCCATCTGCTGCCATGTCTGCTTGGTCAAGACATTTACTTCTGATCCCAGATCAAGGATAACTTCATCCATCTCAAATTCTCCTATCTACGCAGTGAGCCTCATTTCTCGGCTCGACCTCTTCTATTTCTTTATATGATGTAGTGCACCATCAAAAGTTTTTGCTTCTGTCTATGGTTCGTATATATTTATGAGCTTCTCCAGCTCAGCTATCGCATTTTCATTTTTTAGCAGCTTCATGTAGCTTCTCAGGAACTGCGCAACAGAGGTGCTAACATCCGCTGTGTGTCTTGTCTTGTCATATGCAGTACGTGTGTCTTCAACACATGGTACTTAGTTGTGTAGCAGGATCATTGGTGATTTAGGTACCGGTTCTCTGAAGGTGTCCCATGCATCAACAAAAGCTTCTTTGTTTTTCTTTAGATCCAGAGCAGGCGTCTTTCCTAGAGATTTGCTTACCCATATTGTTTCAAGAGGGCTCTACTTCGAATGAGCCTCTCCTAAAGTGGAAGCCTCTGCTCCCATATCATGGCCTGTCTCGACGCCACTGCGTGTGACTACTTTAATGCTAGGATCCGCAGGTCTGTTCTCTGCTGCAATCCATTGGATGTTCAGGGCTAGCACGTCTATTGTTGTTCTTTTCTGCATCTCTACCTCTAGCACCGGGCAATATTCTATCACATGCTCAAATGATTTACAATAATTACAGGTGGTGTAGGGATTTACACAGTCTTTGGATACTTGACCTTTTTGGCCACATTTATAACAGATGACCCCGCCGCGGCCTCTTCCCTGCGCTGGGCCGGTATTTCTTCCTCTACTGCGGTATCCACCACCACGGCTTCTGTAGGGAGATTGATCATAATGCATGTTTTCTTGCTTTGGCTGGTTATCTTCTTGCACTTTGTACAAGCCAACACCTCTCATTGAGTCCATGTCACGCTTTATTTCATTCATTAGTTCATAGGCACGGCAGTTGGATTCATCATGTCCAACTGATTTGCGCAAATTGCAATATAGATTCTTAGGTGTCTTCACATATTTTTGTATCAGGTAACAATATTTAGGTTTATGACCAGTAGTTCTGCAGATCTCACACCAGGGTGCCTAGTTCTGATTGATGTCATTAGGCGCACCACTACTGAGATAGTCGTGGTATAGGGGACAATGCTCCGAGTCATGACCTTCTCCTTTGCAACTCGTGCACCATATCTCGTGATGAGGTTCATATCGCTGCTCTTTTCCATTCTTCATGATCTGTAGCTCCAGTGTTAGGGTGGTAAGTTGGTTCTGAATCTGTGACATTTCAGAACTAGATTCACCAATTAGCGAAGTCTCCAACTTCATCACGATTTCTAAGGCCTCTACCTGTGACGTAACCTTCTACTGCATTAATGGTAATCTAATGTGAGGCAACAGCCTAGCAATGAACCATTCTTTATGCTAGTCGAGCCCTATGACAAAGCTCACTTGGTCCAAGAGTGTTTTGAACTTCTGGTCAAATTCCCACACCGATTATGTGGGTCTCTGCTTGATTTCCTTCAGATTAGTTATACACTGAGATTCAGAATTTGGTTTCTTGAACTCTGCTATCAGCGCAGCTTTAATCTCTGCCAGGGTCTTGGGCTGCATGGTAGAATACTTCATGAACCAGTGCAGCGCTCTATCTCTGAATGTAGTAATAAGCTGGGCTTTCTTCTCATCATCATCTCGGATCTGTCTGCACTCCAGACAACTTCACAAAGGAACCCGTGTTGGTCAGGATCTTCTAGACCTATCCCTTTGAATATAGGCAACTTCATATCCATATGGGCCATGGCTCTAGGGGGAGGTATAGCACTCGAAGGGGCACCTTGAGGTGTGCCCTTAGGGGTGCTAGGCTGTCATACAGGACTCTGTGCAGTGAAAACAAATGGGTGTATAGGGGTAGACATACTAGGCTGTATATTCGACGGGGTTGGCTCTACAAGTGGAGGATTCTAAGGGGTAAATGGGGGTGCAGCTTTGTTTTCAATATCATAAGGAATCTTAGTATCTATGTGGACTCCAGAGCCTTCAGGATTCTTATTGAACTTGTATCTTTTCCCACTTCTTAAGTTGTGAGTATCTTCGTCGGAATCGCTATAAATGCTATTTACCATGACAACTTGAAAAGATTACTGCATTCTTAAACACCTTTCTTAGCTAACAAAATCTTAATGTATAGACTGAGATTGTTCAGGAACTTACCTTGGAAACCTTTGAAAAAGTGTGCCTCTGCTTGGTTGTAGGATTTGAGCATATCCACTGCAAACTCTGCGACAAATCCTTCTAGCATATGATCGACCCAAAAGTCCACTGCGCGTTTCAATGTGATGTCTATTGCTTTGAGATTTGATATGAGCTCAGGATTCCACATTGTAGGAATGCCTCCTTGAAAACAGGTTTTCTTTTCTGTGAGCCCCAAGATCCACGTGTGCAGCTCATCCGGAAATGTAGCCCAGAAAATGTCGTGAATGTCGTCCAATAGATATTTATTCAACCATTGTGTGTCGCTTAGACGTGGATGTCTTTTCTCTTGTCTTTTAAAGTCTCTTATGGTCTTATCCCACCAAGCCTGGATTTCTGTCTTCTCAGGATGCCAGTTCAATGCACTTTTCGGGAGCTCCGACTCTTCATCACTCATCACGACTGGAACTCATCACGGATTCTAGCACGACAATGGAACCATTTGTTGGCTACCAAATGCTGACCATAGGTTTTATGAACCAGGTTCTGTGTGGTTACCTTAAACCAACAAAACCCCTTTGCATTGGCCCTTTCAGCAACAGCCTGCGAGCAGGTTGAGGTCTCACCTGAGGTGTTTCTAATGGAGCACTGCGGACTTAGATGTCCATAGTGAGTGATGAGTTGATGACTGTAACGAAGCTTGTGGCAGTGCATTGGGTGTGTGCTGCGAAGGTCGGACTGCGCGACGATAGTCAACACCGCGGTCCGCCCCACTACCTTCCTCCTTACTGCGGAACTCAAGACTACACTGTAAACACTGCCACTTGATCTCCTATACTTGGACCATTCCTAAATACTTAAGGAAATGGGTTGAGTATCAATTATCCACTTAGTTGTACACTTAACTAACCGAATATTTAATGCTCATAACACACACTTAGGGTGTTACTATTTTAAGCGTAACCCTCAGGTGTGAAATAACTATTATACATTCATCAACTGCATCCATTCAAATACATAAACAATTCCCTCTATGCTCAAGCAGACAATAGATTCACTGTCCTTAGAAGCAAAGCTAATATTAACCATACATCTATTCATGAAGAATTAACATATCATTCCATACCCTCTTGATGGAAAATGCATATAAAAGCCTCCTCATAACCGATTGTGAGCAAATATTCAGACATCCAACTACAGAAACAGATAAATGCAACCACACGCATAAACATTTAGTCACTCAACGGAACACATTGCGAACACTGCCACTTGATCTCCTATACTTGGACCATTCGCAAATACTTAAGGAAATGGGTTGAGTATCAATTATCCACTCAGTTGTACACTTAACTAACTGACTATTTAATGCTCATAACACACACTTAGGGTGTTATTATTTTAAGCGTAACCCTCAGGTGCGAAATAACTATTATACATTCATCGACTGCATCCATTCAAATACATAAACAATTCCCTCTATGCTCAAGCAGACGATAGATTCACTGTCCTTAGAAGCAAAGCTAATATTAACCATACATCTATTCATGCAGACTTAACATATCATTCCATACCCTCTTCATGGAAAATGCATATAAAAGCCTCCTCATAACAGATTGTGAGCAATCTTCAAACATCCAACTAAAGAAACAGATAAATGCAACCACACGCATAAACATTCAGTCACTCAACACACTATTTAACATGGTTAACTCCCTCAGGTGGGAAGCTACGTCCACAAGAATTGTGTTTGATATTTCTTTTAAGGAAGGGTTCATAGTTCTTAGCCGTGCACTCAGCTGCGACTCTCTTCTTGCTAAAATAGGTCTTTATGCACTCAGCTGCAGAGCCTTTACAATCTATTCTTGATTCAAAAGATATTACAATACAATATGATCACCATAACAATCATCAACAATGACCAACCCTTCCTATACAAAAAAGGTCTTCTTAAATAGATCACGCCCGAAGGTCATGTCTTTACAACATTGAATACCGAAACCCTTAGGGTTTCCAAACCACTATGGTCCCTCTGAACCGTCATGCCGGCTTCAGATAGCCATTCTGCTGTCGTGGAAATCCTCCATGCCTTAGATCCATTGCTTTTAGCCTTCCTGTTGCGTGCACAACAACAGGTCATCCACTTCGAGCCGCCCTTCCACTGACTGACTCGTGCATCTGGCTCAGCTCCTAGTCACTTTCTCTGCAGGCCTTCCATCCCTTAACGGCCACGTACAAATGGCTCAGCTCCCAGTCGCTTTCCATCTGTCGTGTTCCTCTTTATGGTCGCATACCCTGCTGTACGTGAAACTTTCACTTTCCCGACCCATCCTCTGCTTAACGGACTCGTACAGTTATGTTGATGCCCCGAAGATCGCAACATCAATTAGAAAGGGATCCTCCCCAGTAGACTATCCCAATTAGATTGTCCACCGTTTGGTGTGCGGAATCTGTCTGGTTAGCGGCTCCGGCAACCGTGGGTTTGGAGATTTGCTCCAGTTATACTGGTTATGGCCCGATCCACCATTCTTTTGATTTTATGTTTTAGAATGATATGCAAGTGCCTAGACTAATTTAATCTAAATGCAGAGCTGAAAAAAAAATCTGTGTCTAAAACTAAAATAAATCTAAACTATCCCTGCAAGGAGCAAATTGTAAGTATGAGTAATGTGCTGGAAGAGTTATCTAAAATTCAATAGACAGCCATTAAATCTTAAAGATATATCCACAGTAGAAATAGGAGATATTAGAAGATAGCTTCTAATACTGATATAACATATTCTATTACTCATGAAAGAGAGAATTTATTTGCACAGAGAGAAGTAATATCATTCAATACAAAGAAATAATTCAAGATAGTAAATAAAGATCTCACAGTAAAGTATAGAAGTCACAGGAATAATCCAACATACATCCAAACTCCATTTCCATGCAAAAGACGTCCTCTACAGGCTCTTATTAGGTAGATTTTATTTTCTTGAAACAAGTGCAAGATAGCTCGTACAAGTTCAAAAAATTATTCCCCTGCAAAAAGTCTTTTACACTGTTTCCTAAACTTCTATTTATAATATTACAAAATGCCCCTTGGGCTGCCACCTGGCTCTTTACACTTGTCTCCTACAGACTTTTCCCTTTTTAATAAACAAAATTGTGAACAGAAAATTCCCAAAAAGAAAAGGACAACTATCCAATGGCTCTACATTTTAGACATATGAAGACCAACAGAAAAAAGGAATCAACACCTTAAGAGCAGCGTGTTCACTCTTGGGAAGGTGCTCCAGCTGGGAGAGAAGCATTCAGGCTGGCTGTTACTACTGCTGCTACTGGGAGGGAAGCACTCGGGCTGGCTGTTACTGCTGCTGCTGCTTTCTTTTCCTCTTCTGCAATGTAACTGAACTAGACACCAGTGTCTCTGATAACTACATTTGTTTAGGAAGGGAGTAAGATTTTCTGGGAAGTCAAATCTTTACCAAGCTCTACTCCAATACCCTGAATTTCCACAACTGCTGCTTGGTGGATTTCTTTAAGCAAATGGTTGTGTATTGATGACATCCCAATATAATGATGTAGATCATCGATGGCTAAGACATCAATTTTCTTTACATATTCTATCTGGATACCCATTTCCTCCTTCAAGTTAGACAATCGTTGCTCTTTGCTTGGGAACTCATCAAGGGACTGAGGGAAACTCAACTTGCACTTATCATGCACTTCATGGATTTTTGAATAAATACTGTTACTTTTATCCATTGTCCCTTGGATCTTAGCCATTAGCTTAAGGCTACAGTTTCTGCAAAATTCCAAAAGGGCTATGTCTTCATTAAAACCATCTACAGATTTGAATGGGATATGCTTGGGGAAATCAACCTTCCCTTCTCTCCATTCTATCTGGCTCAGGATGTTTGCTTTAACCCGAGTATATTTACCCTTAAGCCTATTGGCCTCCACATTAACCTCTTTTAATCTAACCACCATGGCTTTGAGCTTACACACTTCCTCAGTAATCAGCTCCTGAGTGTCATGCATTTGTTTCAGGATGCTACAGGATAGCTCATGGAAGGGAGACATATCTATTGCTCTGCTTTCTGCCTGCTCTAATTGCTCAACCAATGCCTGCTTATCTGCTTCTAGATGGGACACTCTGGCTTCTGCATCGTTCTTTTCTTCTTCTAAAATCATCATCTGGACTGCCAGGTGCTCCTTTTCTTCTTCTAAGTGGTTATACTTGTCTAACAATTCTTTATGCTCAATAGATAGGCGATTATACCTATTCACCACAAGATCCCTGTAGGCTTGCTCATTAGCTACAGTATGTTGTAACATGTGAGCTCTCCTCTTTGTCGACTCAACTTCTCTAACTATATCGGCCACATTGTCTTGCATTGCTTTTGCTGCTTCTACAGCGGCGGATGCCATAGCTAAGGGAGCCTTATTTGTATTTTGCATTACTGTGGTCTCCCGCCGGGTAAAAATATCGTCTTGGAAGAGTCTCTTTATCCTCTCTTCCGATTTTAGGACCACTGCTTTTCTCTTCTTATCATACACAAACTCATCCCACCAAGAACAGTATGCTCTTTTGATGGAGTGTAAGGGACGATTGGGAGATCTATCACATTTATTTCTGCTTCTGCGGGTGGGGTTTGCACTATTTGAGAAGTTCCTGCCTCCACATTTTGGGTGCCGGGAACACCTGTTTGAGATGTACCTGCCTCCACATTCTGGGTGCTGGGAGCACCTGCTTGAGGTATGTTTGTTTCCATATCTTGAGTGCCGGAACCACCTGCCCGGGCATCTTCATCGGCCTTAAGTTCTTTTTCTGCCTTCTGTTCTTCCTCATCTTTTCTCTTTCTTTCTTCTTCCTCCGCTTGCTACTGATTTTCAGATTCTTCCATCTGCTTTGCATCTTCAGCTCCCTTCTGTAGTCTTTCAACTTTAGCTTCTTGCTGCAATCTTGCAACTTCAGCTTCTTGTTGCAATCTTGCTACTTCAGCTTCCTGCTGCAATCTTGCTTCCTCTTTCAACCTTAGCTCTTCTTGGGCTCGGGCATCAGCTGCTTCTCTCTCTTTCTGTAGACTGGATTTTCAGGCTGAAGTGGAGCTAGAGCTTGCTCCACTGCTTTGGCGACAAATCTGCAGCTCAGTCATGTTGCTAATGCCTCTGAATGCCTCTTCTTCGGCATCATAATAATGAGCATATCCAAAATGAGCATAAATTTCTTTGCAATGTTTGGAAACTTTTCCCTTCCTATCATTTCTGTGGAAGATCACTTCGACGAAGTGGAAAGCCTTCAGTTCTTGAACAAATTCCTCAGCCGATACAACCCCTGAGAACTTGTAGGCTCCTATGCAGAAGGGTAAAGGAGGGAAAGAAGCCTTATGCTACTTGTTAAGCACCGCTCCAATTCCGTCAAGGAAAATTTGCCTCACTGCTTCCTTGAGGACTACATAGTCAGTAGCATACTTTGGCAAAATGTATGGTGCTTTGGTCCCTCCAAAAATCCTGATGTAGGTGCCCTATTCTGTAAAATAAAAATCTCCATAGTTCTCCAGGATCTCCATGGCATTTTCTGACAAGTAGTTGGGCTCTTCATTGAATATCTGCTCATATAGAGGCATGATGAACTCCTCGCAGATGAGCTTGTAGCTTGCTCTGTAATTTTGAGCCCACATTATCTTGTAAGCATTGTAGACTGGGGTGTTGGATTTATCCCACGTGAAACCTAAGCTGGGGAAAGATAGCTTGGCCAAAATACAGTCAATGAGATATGAAGACATGTAAAATTCTGACCTTTTTAAGGCCAGACCTTCTCTTGCAACAGCCACCGTTGATGCCAAACTATCCGACAGGATAGTAGCCCAGTCAAACACAATCCCTTTGAATGCTACGAAGTGGAGGATGGGGGCCCACTGTATTCTGTATACAGTGCCATCGAGAATGCCCAAAATTCTGCATAGCATCAGGGCGATTAACCTGAAAGGAGGTCTTAGATTCTGAACATCATATTCATCATTACCTCTCTTTCTCAAGTGCTTGCCTATGACCAATAATTTTTTGGCCATCTTAATATTGTTCATCTGGCCCAACCACTCATCACTTAGAGCTTGCTAGGGATGTGAGAATTTGTAGGCTGCAGAAATATATGCTGGATGGAAGAAGCGAAAGCTACTCCCTTGCTGTCATGTAATACTCTTGTTTCTGAATTAGCATGTTCCGGTATCCACTCGATCAATTCAGAACATGGGAACAATTTAGGGTGGGTAGAAGCCCTAGCTATGCCTGAAGTTCTGATGTTGATGTAAATCTGTTCTTCTTCCATTAACACGTCCATGATATCTTGGTCCCTGATCATCCCGTAAATATCGCCCCACCGGACTTCAGGAGGAATATCGGTGGTACATTTAGTATCTTGGAACATAGTTTCAGTCTTGAGTGGTACTGGCTCTGGTTCCATTACTTTATCCTTCTTCCTACCACCTTTTGGCATCTTGGCTTATCCCTGCTAACAACCAAATACAAGTCATTATAAAAATGTGCAAACTATTAAGATATTTTAACAAAGAGAAGGACCAATTCAACATGCTAAAACATAGACAAATTATGAAGCTGTATGTTGGGGAAGCAAAATAAACCATTCCAAACAAGAAATATAGTTCTGAGACTTGTTTATCTTGAGACAAAGTTTGGAATTTTTTCGAAAGGGTAAGCATATGACGTGAAACAACCTGCTTCCCATCTAGCCATAGGAGAGAGGGTATCCTTCATCGTTGTACTTCTAATGGTCAATGGCAGGTTAGCTAGGATTGAAACAATCTTAAGACGAAACAAGGGACCGTTCTCCACATTCATGAAAAGGTGAGGGGTTCAGCCGACCACTACTATTATTAGTAATATTTACGACATGTTGTATGGCCGGCTCGGAGTTTGAATGAGGGTGACGATGCCTGGAGTGTGGCTGGTGAAAAAATCGGGTGGTCACAGTTATGGCTTTTAACTGATAGGAATGAGAAACCCAAGGGGCCTCGGCGGATTTAAAAACAAAAATAATGACATATGCAACCAATGTCTATCGGCCACGTTATAGACGAGAAAAAACCCAAAGTTAACTTGATGTAGAGATAAGACAAAAATAGCGATTAAATACCTACCTGGCAACGGGATAGTGACTGAGTGAGGTGGACGCGGTCATAGACGAGCTAAGCTGGAGCAGTCCAGCGCGGTCTTCCCAACGGCATTTGTTTGAACAAAAACTAACAATGTGACCAACCCAAACCCCCACCGTCCTTTTAAACAAGTTAGACACGTGCGGCATTAATCCGGTGGGTGGTGCCATTAAGACGGGTTTTAAATTTTGTACGGCGCGATCTTTTCAAGATGTCTCGGCATTTGTTCGCGACCGTCATTTGCGGGGTAGACTTTCGAGCTTCACCCGCAATTGCAGAACGTTATGGCGAACTTCTTCGGCATTTCGGAAGAGATTGGCGTATCCTTCTGAAATGTAACCTTTGGAAACTTGTCGCAAGCGGTTTCGCTGAGTCGTCCCACAGTTTCAGGAGAACATAAGATTTCTTTCCACAATTTTGATGGAGGTAGGCCAATTGCTTCCACAATTGCGGAACAATTTTGTGAAGGTTCCCGCCATTTCGGAAAGGATTGGCAAATGGCTTCTGCAACTTGAATAATTTTGAAGTCTTTTCCTGGGGTTTCGGGAGAATAATGTGAACGGTTCCGCAGTTTCGGAAGGGAAACTCAAATGGTTCCGCTGTTTCGGAAAGGATTAGCGAATGGCTTCCGCAACTTGAGAGAGAAGCTTAAAAAATGTTCCGCGGTATTTCAGAAGGGAAACCTGAACGTTTCCATTGTTTCGAGAGGGGTTTCTGAAATGGTTCCGCAAAAAATTCTAAGTCTTTCTGCGGGGTTTCGGGAAAATAACGTGAATGCTTCCGCAGTTTCGGAAGGGAAACCTAAAAGGTTCTGCCGTTTCGGAAGGCTTTCGCGAATAGCTTCTGCAACTTTGAGAGAAAAAAAACTTAAGATTTTTTTAAAGAGACTAAGTCCTTCGGCGGCTCTGGGGAAGATTTGCAAATGACTCCCGCAGTATCGGGAGGGAAACTTGAATGGTTCCGCAGCTTTGGGAGGCTTTCTTGAACCTTTTCGCTGTTTCGAGAGACTTTCCCAAATATCTTCCGCAGCTTCGAGAAATAATTTCTAAGTCTTTTGCGCAGTTTCAGGAGGCTAATGCGAATGGCTCCCGCAATTTCGGGAGGAAAACCTGAATGGCTCTCATAGTTTCAGGAGGATAACTTGAATACTTCCGCAACTGCGGGAGGCTTTCTCAAATGGTTCCGTAACTTCAGGAGAATTTCTAAGCCTTTTATCCTTAGAAGAAAAACTTGAAATTTTCAAAGCAGGATCTTAAGTTGAAAACAAAGTAACAAAGGAGAATTAACCTCTTGAGGCACTCTTTCTAGAAAAATAAAAGGAGGGGCCCCAATATGTACAAAAATTTTGGGGGGGATGTTGTTGCGACAACAATTGGCGAGTCGTTGGTGAACATAGATCTATGAAAAATTCCTCTCCATGATCCGAAACCTTATTAAAAGAGATCCATCTTATATGCAATATTCAACTGATCACTTGAATTTCTATGAAGGAAGAAGGTGCTTTACCTGCTAGCCATTGGGGAAAGTGGAGCTTTGACAGAGACATCTTTAAAACTCTCAAAGGGCCAACATATGGGATTCATTTTAGAAGAATCATCTTTCAGATGGCTACTGCTATCGGACTCCACAGGATTTTCAACACTTTCTCATGGACATTATTGCTCTTGTTCCTCATTCCCATGCCACTTGCATCCTTTTGGATGTTTGTACTTTTGACAGCTTTGCTGTCTGAGCCTTCCAGAGATATTTTCTTTAGACATGATCTTTGATTTAGGCTCCTCAATCCATAATGTCCTTTTGTGTGAGTGAGAGATTTTATTGGTTTGATCAAGCCTCACGGACTGAGAGGAGCCTATTTTGAGCTGAGCCTTTTGGACAACCTTCTTGATTTTACATGTTTTTTGCTTTTGTCTCAGCCATGCTTCAATTGAGGCAAGAATCTCTGGAAAACAGACCCTTGAATATAAGCCATTTTGGCTGTTAAATTTGCAGCATGCAGTCATTTCAATACCCTATGCCCTCGGGATGTGCTACTTTCCATGGGTCCAACTTCAATAACCTTATTGAGATGTCTTTAAGTGTGAGAGTGGGTGGAGCCCAAAGATAGTAATAAAGATAGTCATAGATCTCGGCTAATTGAACAGGATTAGTGTGGCTAGCAGAGTAGGCTTCCTTCCTTCTGAAAAGTTCAGCAAGAGCACAACATATAGATAAACTTTCATTCGAGCATAGTTCCGGACTTATGGGTTGTGAGGTTTCTTTAAGAGATCTATCTTGATGAGAAACTCAACCGCATGGGATTTCAGAAAGAAAACTTTGTGCAACGGTTCAAATGGCAAGAAAAGAAACAAAAAATGGCTGAAAATAATGCAAACAAAAGGCTAAAGCAACCATAAAAGGAAAATTATTTATGTACATAAAGTCTCAGCGAGACTATGCAAAGTATTGCTTCAGGGTGAGGCCATTGAGAGGAAGGGTTACATCTTCTCCCTCGAGATTTTTCAACTTATAAGTGGATGGGCCTATCTTTGCCAAAATTTGGTACGGGCCTACCCATAAATGTTGGAATTTCGTGTGCATTCCTTTGCCTTCATGATTATGGTCCCATTTCAGGATTAAGTCTCCAACTTCAAAACTTCTTTTACCAGACTTCCTCTTATCGAACCACCTCTTAACTATGTCTTGGTGTTGATGGAATCGGTCTTTAGCTTTCTATCGGGCTTCTTCAAGTTGAAGCAGGGTATTGATCCTGGATTGTAAGACTTGGCTACCAGATCCCTGAGAGGCTTGGGACAACTGTAAGGATGGGAGCAATACGTTGGGGGGAAGAATGGCTTCCTTGCCATAGACAAGAGTGAAAGGGGAAACCCCTAATGCATTCTTTGGAGTCACCCTGTCTGCCCATAAGGCATTTGGGAGAGCTATATGCCAACTTCATTGGTTTTCTATCACAGTTTTCTTGAGAATTCGAATAAGATTTTTGTTTGAAGATTCAGCTAATCCATTCCCTTGAGCGTAATAATTGGCCGAATAATGCAGCTTAATTCCCCATTCATAAATAAATTCATTTATATTGAAAGACGAAAAATAGGGAGCATTATCAAAAACAAGGGAAATTGGAACCCCAAACCTGGTTATGATGTTTTCTTTCAAGAAACTGATGACTGTATCTTCATTGATCTTGCACAACGGGATAGCTTCCGTCCATCTAGTGAAGTAGTCGGTAGCCGTCAAGATGTATTGATGTTGCAAAGAAGAATTTGGATTTATCTCTCCGATAACATCTATACCCCACTGCTCAAAAGGCTCAGAGATAATAATCGGCTGTAATGGTCCTGCTGCCTTAGGTAACTTCCCGACACTTCTTTGGCATACATCACAGTTTTGTGCATACGTATGGGCATCTCGGAACAGAGTGGGCCAATAATATCTAGCTCTAAGTATCTTGTGTGCTGTTGTCTCCCCTGAATAATGTCCACCTGCAAGGCCATCGTGTAATTCTTTGACAACTTTATTTGCATCTTCCTTTTCTAAACATGTAAGGAAAACTCCATCATAATTTTTTCTGAAAAGTATCCCATAAATGATTTGATAAGGTGCTGATTTCAAGTGGAGTGCTCTTCTTTGTTTAGAGTTCCAGTGCTCAGGTAGGTACCCTTGCTGTAAATAATGCACCAGATCTCTATACCATGACCGAGGAGTTGAAAAGATATGACATACTTCAACCGAGTTTAGCTCAGCTTCATTCTTCCAATGTTGCTCTTCATCAGTCGAATCTCCTGCAAGTAATTTGCATAGGCCTTGACCTTTGATGATCGTGGCTGGTTTAAATTCAAAATCATATTCTTGAAGAGCTATGACCCAGTTCCATCTCCTTTCTCCTATTTCTTTTTGAACAAAAAGGGATCTAGCAGCTGGATGGGGAACTATGAATTTAGTTCTGTTCTTAAGAATATATGGCCTGAACTGCTTGACTGCTTTGAAGACAGCGTATGCATGCTTGTCCACCATGGGATAATTTAGCTCAACCCCTTGCAGACCAGTGCTCATAAACAAGATTGGGTACTCGTCTCCTAGTTCCACCTTTTGAGTGAGTACAGCCGCGAGGGAGTCATCCGAAGCAAAGGTGTACATGATAAAATCCTTATCAAAATCTGGGCTTCTTAAGGAAGGAGATTTAGCTATAGCTGCCTTGATGTCTCTAAAATAATCCTTTTCTAAATCTGTCCACTTGAACTGTATGCTTTGTTTAACCATTTGTTGTAACGGTTTAACGATTTGCGCGAAATCTGGAACAAATCTTCGGACAAAATTGATAGTGCCCATAAATGACTGCATAGATTTTTTGTTATAAGGCATTGGAATCTTATTGATAGCTTGTACTCTTTCCTGATCTATTGACACTCCTCTTTTGGAAATGATATGGCCCAAGAGTTTACCTTTAGGAACAGTGAACACACTCTTCTTGGGATTCAAAGAAATACCATATTTCCGATAGCGATCAAAAATATGTTTCAAATGGACAACATGATCTTCCCTTTTCTTTGAAAAAACTACCACATCATTTAAGTAGACAACAACACATTGCCCACCCAATCCTCGGAAGGCGATATCCATTGCTCGTTGGAATGTAGCTCCTGCATTTATAAGGCCAAATGGCATCCTTCTATATGCGGAAGTTCCCCACTTAGTGCAGAAAGTAGTCTTAAGATGATCTTCTTTGGCTACTAATACCTGATTGTAGCCAGAGAAACCATCGAGAAGAGAAAATAGCTCAGATCCCGACACCATTTGAAGGATTTGTGCCATTGAAGGGACAGGGTAGTTGTCTTTATCTGAAGCTCTGTTTAAATTTTTGAAGTCTACACATAGCCTTATCTCTCCTGACTTCTTTCTTATGGGAACTAAGTTAGCAACCCATTCAGAATGTCGGACCTTAAAGATCATTTTAGCGTCCAGGAGTTTCTTTAATTCCTTTTGAATCAGAGGCTCCAAAGTAGGATGCATCCTTCTTAATTGTTGCTGAAATGGATTGACACCCGCTTTCATCGGTATAACATGTTGAATAATGCGGACGTCATACGTTTTCAGATCCTCATAGGTCCATGCAAAAACATCCTTATATTGCTTAAATAGTTTGATGAACCTATCTCTTTCTCCTGGTGAACAACATTTGCCAAGGTTGACAAATTTTGGTTCTGCCTCGATGCCTAAATTGACTAACTCATGTTGCATCGATGAACTGTTAGTTTTGGTATTAGCTGGCCTTTTGAACTTATTTTAAAGATTGAACAGCATTTCGAGGGACCTTACCCCTTTGGGGATGAAATTTCCTTTCTCTACATCCTTCTTTAACAAATCAGAATCGTGTTCTTCTTCGTCTATTGCAGCTCCTTGGAAGTTGTCTTCGTTCGTTAGAAAATTTATAATCTGCTCGTCATCATCGAAAACTCTGAAGTTTGTGATGTTATCAGGAATGGAAGGCCTGAAAATTAATTCAATCGAGCATTTGTTATTAGATGGCACCAATCTAGAAGTGGATGCTGCTAACAAATCAGCTGCATAATTTTGCAATCTAGGAATAGACTTTATATTGAAAGCATCAAAATGCATAATTAAATCCCATACCTTAGCCTGATAACCCTTCAAATGAGGTGAGAGACAATGGATGGTGTCTCTTACCTGTCTTACAACTATTTCTGAGTCACCAAAAACCTTCAGGTATTTAACATTTAAAACAATGGCCTTCTTTAATCCATGTACTAAAGCTTCATATTCTGCCGTGTTGTTAGTACAATCAAATTCTAATCTACAGGACAAAAAATGCTTGTTTTTTTTAGGATCCATCAGAACACAACCGGCTCCAGATCCTTCCAGAGTTTTAGAACCATCAAATTATAATGTCCAAAAAATATCTTTAGATTCAACTAAGTTAGTATCTCTATGATCTAATTTAGTGACTAAACTAACTATATTACATTCAACATCATCAGTCCAAGAGAAATGAAGGAGATCGGACTGTTCATCTGATTCATGGCTGATGGTTTCAGACTGATAATTACCCAAATCAATTTCTAAGAAGTAACTCCCTAGAACCGAGGATGAGAAGGTTATAGCCTCATTCTTTTCCTCCAGTTGAGTGACATTTTGCTTCATGTGTGGTTCTCTTAGGACTTTGATATGATTCTGCCTGTTCTGATAAGGCAACCACAGATGAGACCAATCAGTGGCAAAGTAACCATTCAGCTTGGTAGACCAGTCCCTACTTAAGATCAGACCATAGGCTTTAGGAATATCTACTACCATTATGTCAATAAACTAACAGACTCTAGAGTCAGCTGATAATCTAATGAGAACATCCTTCATCTCCCCAATCACTTTGACCCCAGTCCTATCTAACTGGATAATTTGGGTCGGAGATGGCACAGGTTGCCCGTTAATCTTTTTACAAATTGACAGTGGCATGACGTTTGAAGATGCTCCGAAATCTACCAAACAATTGTGAACATTATGATTGAAAATTTCAAAGGTCAACAGGAAAGGCAATTTTTGAGATTTAGATTTCCCTCCGATGCTAGCTTCATTAATTTCGGGATCTTCTTGAGAGTCCGTTAATGGGGTGCTGGGCTGGGGCTATAGAACATGCAACAGCTTGTCTCGTTGGTGAGGCAAACTACACATGTCGAATATTGACACATTTGCTTTGAATTTCTTTATATCCTCAATAATGTCATATCCTATATTGGACTCATTCCCAATTCGGGCTGGATGATTTGTTTTACTCATCGTGACCTTAGGTTGTTGAACTATGGTGTCAATGTTTGGCTGTTTGGCCGTTGTTTGGCTAACTTTAGGCTACGGTGGAATGATTGTTATATGCCTTCTGGGTAGTTCTTTTGAAGCTTTAGGCTTGGGAGGAGCTGATTTTGGCACAGGATCCGTAATAGGGCCTTTACTGCGAGTAGAAACGTTCAAGGTAGAGGGAGAGATTTCTATGGGATCTTCTTCTGCCAATTCAGTCATAGGTACCCAATCCCATAGCACCATAGTAGTGTCTGGGGTTGGTTCTTCTAATTCAGGGCTCAATTCCTCCAGAGAATCATCTTGGTATGCGATCTGTGAATCTAGCATTTGGTTCATGAATAAACTCATGGAGTTAATCCATTTTGGGCAGCTCTTTTCAGAATGCAGTTCTTGATGAAAGGTGCAGAAGTTTTCCATCCCGATTTCATTGAGGTTTAAAACAGGGGAAGTATTCATGGGTGGATGAGGTTGATCGTCGTCTTCCCTCTTCTTATAAAATGGCTTGTAAGGTTTCCTAGATGTACTAGCAACCTTATCTTTCTCAAGATCTATAATTTTATTGGACAACTTCTGCATCATCTTGACTACATTTTCCATGTCTGTAGATGACTCTTCTTTACCTCTAGTGAGCAGCAAGGGATTTTTACTGGCTGTTGGTTTTGGTTCTACATCTAAGGCATGTTTAGCAATGCTATTTGCTTCTTCTTCTACCTTTCTAGCTTCTTCGAAGTTCTCTATCAGGGTAGTTTTCTTAGATCTTTTAACGAACATTGCTATGGGTCCTTCAAGAGCTGTTGTATAATATTCAAGCAGAGATTCCTCTGCTAGTTTATTTGCTTCACTGAAATTATTTAAGAGCGTCGTGAATCTTTGATTAAAGTCTTGAACCTTTTCTTTCTTTTCCATTCTCATGGATAAGAGTTCTTTCATAAGTGTAGCTACAGTATTTTGGTTTCCATACTTCTTCAAAAAATAGTTTTCGAATTCATCCCAACTTGAGATTGAGCTAGGTTATAGGCTAAAATACCAGGATGATACTTTCGGCTCGAAAGTGTATGGAAAAAGCCTACAGACTACATCTTCATGCTGCATGTTCAAAAGATTCAGAGCTAAGTAGAAACTCTTGAGATGATCTTCGGCTGAAATGGATTTCCTTGGGTCGAATTTAGGCAAGACCTTCTCTGGATTTTTTGGAAGGTTGTGGAATGGCCTAGCTAGATTCAACGCTCCCCTTGCTCTCCAAGTAGGTACGAACATCTCTATATATGGAGAATCTGGTGGAGAATTGCAAGGTGAGTTCTGTTGAGTATTCTTTGGAGTAATAAGTTCTCCAAGGCTTTCCTGATCTGAAATATTTCCTGGGTTTTCAAGATCTACTTTGTTCAGAGGGTCTGCAATTTCTTCTAAAGTTAAATTCACAAGCTCTTCAAAATTTTGCACAAGGATCGAGTCATGGGTGTATTGTCGCTCTTTTCTAGGGGAACTTTTCCTAGGGAGAAAATTCACTGCGTTTAAACCACCTAGTTGTCTAATGTAAGATCGTGTATGCCTCCTCAAATATTCTATTTCTGCAAAGGGTACAGCGTATAATGCTTCTTGAGGCTCAGGATTAGAAACGAGGTTTTCTTGATTTGTTACTTCAAGATTTGGGCTGTTTTAAATGCCTTCTTTAGGCGGGTTTTCAGTAACATTTATGACAGTGGGAGATTTTCCTCTATCAGCCATGCACTTTCAGGCCCTCCTTCTAGCGCCAAAAACTGTTGATGCCTCGGAGATCGCAGCATCAATCAGAAAGGGATCCTCCTCGGTAGACTATACCAATTAGATTGTCCAGTGTTTGGTGTGGGGAATCCGTTCAGTTAGCGGTTCCGGCAACCGTGGGTTTGGAGATTTGCTCCAGTTATACCGGTTATGGCTCGATCCACCATTCTTTTGATTTTATGTTTTAGAATGATATGCAAGTGCCTAGACTAATTTAATCAAAATGCAGAGCTGAAAAACAAATCTGTGTCTAAAAATGAAATAAATCTAAACTATTCTTGCAAGGAGCAAATTGTAAGTATGAGTAATGTGCTGGAAGAGTTATCTAAAATTCAACAGACAACCATTAAATCTTAAAGATAGATCCACAGCAGAAATAGGAGATATTAGAAGATAGTTTCTAATACAGATATAACATATTTTATTACTCATGAAAGAGAGAATTTATTTGCATAGAGAGAAGTAAGATCATTCAATACAAAGAAATAATTCAAGATAGTAAAGAAAGATCTCACTGTAAAGTATAGAAGTCACAAGAATAATCCAACATACATCCAAACTCCATTTCCATGCAAAAGACGTCCTCTCCAGGATCTTATTAGGTAGATTTTATTTTCTTGAAACAAGTGCAAGATAGCTCATACAAGTTTAGAAAATTATTCCCCTGCAAAAAGTCTTTTACACTGTTTCCTAAACTTCTATTTATAATATTACAAAATGCCCCTTGGGCTGCCACTTGGCTCTTTACACTTGTCTCCTACAGACTTTTCCCTTTTTAATAAACAAAATTGTGAACAGAAAATTCCCAAAAAGAAAAGGATAGCTGTCCAATGGGTCTATGCTTTAGACATATGAAGGCCAACAGAAAAAAGGAATCAACCCCTTAAGAGCAGCGTGTTCACTCTTGGGAAGGTGCTCTAGCTGGGAGAGAAGCATTCAGGCTGGCTGTTACTACTGCTGCTGCTGGGAGGGAAGCACTTAGGCTGGCTGTTACTGCTGCTGCTGCTTTCTTTTCCTCTTCTGCAATGTAACTGAACTAGACACCAGTGTCTCTGATAACTACATTTGTTTAGGAAGGGAGTAAGATTTTCTGGGAAGTCAAATCTTTACCAAGCTCTATTCCAATACCCTGAATTTCCACAACTGCTGCTTGGTGGATTTCTTTAAGCATATGGTTGTGTATTGATGACATCCCAATATAATGATGTAGATCATCGATGGCCAAGACATCAATTTTCTTTACATATTCTATCTGGATACCCAGTTCCTCCTTCAAGTTAGACAATCATTGCTCTTTGCTTGGGAACTCATCAAGGGACTGGGGGAAACTCAACTTGCACTTATCATGCACTTCATGGATTTTTGAATAAAGATTGTTATTTTTATCCATTGTTCTTTGGATCTTAGCCATTAGCTTAAGGCTACAATTTCTGCAAAATTCCAAAAAGGCTATGTCTTCATTAAAACCATCTACAGATTTGAATGGGAGATGCTTGGGGAAATCAACCTTCCCTTCTCTCCATTCTATCTAGCTCAGGATATTTGCTTTAACCCGAGTATATTTACCCTTAAGCCTATTGGCCTCTTCATTAACCTCTTTTAATCTAACCACCATGGCTTTGAGCTTGCACACTTCCTCAGTAATCAGCTCCTGAGTGTCATGCATTTGTTTCAGGATGCTACAGGATATCTCATGGAAGGGAGACATATCTATTGCTCTGCTTTCCACCTGCTCTAATTTCTCAACCAATGCCTGCTTATCTGTTTCTAGATGGGACACTCTGGCTTCTACATCATTCTTTTCTGCTTCTAAAATCATCATCTGGACTGCCAGGTGCTCCTTTTCTTCTTCTAAGTGGTTATACTTGTCTGACAATTCTTTATGCTCAACAGACAGGTGATTATACCTATTCACCACGAGATCCCTGTAGGCCTGCTCATTAGCCACAGTATGTTGTAACATGCAAGCTCTCCTCTTTGTCGACTCAACTTCTCTAACTATATCGGCCACATTGTCTTGCGTTGGTTTTGCTGCTTCTACAGTGGTGGATGCCATAGCTAAGGGAGCCTTATTTGTATTTTGCATTACTGTGGTCTCCCGCCGGGTAACAATATCTTCTTGGAAGAGTCTCTTTATCCTCTCTTCCGATTTTAGGACCACTACTTTTATCTTCTTATCATACACAAACTCATCCCACGGAGACACCGTATGCTCTTCTGATGGAGTGTAAGGGATGATTGGGAGATCTATCACATTTATTTTTGATTCTGCGGGTGGGGTCTAGACTGCTTGAGAAGTGCCTGCCTCCACATTTTGGGTGCCAGGAACACCTATTTGAGATGTACTTTCCTCCACATTCTGGGTGTCGGGAGCACTTGCTTGAGGTATGTCTGTTTCCATATCCTGAGTGCCGGAACCACCTGCCTGGGCATCTTCATCGGCCTTAAGTTCTTCTTCTGCCTTCTGTTCTTCCTCAGCTTTTCTCTTTCTTTCTTCTTCCTCCTCTTGCTGCTGATTTTCATATTCTTCCATTTGCTTTGCATCTTTAGCTTCCTTCTGTAGTCTTTCAACTTCAGCTTCTTGCTGCAATCTTGCAACTTCAGCTTCTTGCTGCAATCTTGCTACTTCAGCTTCCTGCTGCAATCTTGCTTCCTCTTTCAACCTTAGCTCTTCTTGGGCTCGGGCATCAGTTGCTTCTCTCTCTTTCTGGGACTGGATTTTTGGGCTGAAGTGGAGCTAGAGCTTACTCCACTGCTTTGGCGACAAATCTGCAACTCAGTCATGTTGCTGATGCCTCTGAATGCCTCTTCTTCGACATCATAATAATGAGCATATTCAAAATGAGCATAAATTTCTTTGCAATGTTCAGCAACTTTTCCCCGCCTATCATTTCTGTGGAAGATCTCTTCGCCGAAGTGGAAAGCTTTAAGTTCTTGAACAAATTCCTCAGCTGATGCAACCCCTGAGAACTTGTAGGCTCCTATGCAGAAGGGTAAAGGAGGGAAAGAAGCCTTATGCTGCTTGTTAAGCACCGCTCCAATTCCGTCAAGGAAAATTTACCTCACTGCTTCCTTGAGGACTACATAGTCAGTAGCATACTTTGGAAAAATGTATGGCGCTTTGGTCCCTCCAAACATCCTGATGTAGGTGCCCTGTTCTGAAAAATAAAAATCTCCATAGTTCTCCAGGATCTCCATGGCATTTTCTGACAAGCAGTTGGGATCTTCATTGAATATCTACTCATATAGAGGCATGATGAACTCCTCGCAGATGAGCTTATAGCTTGCTTTGTAATTTTGAGCCCACATTATCTTGTAAGCAGTGTAGACCGGGGTGTTGACTTTATCCCAAGTGCAACCTAAGCTGGGGAAAGATAGCTTGGCCAAAATGCAGTCAATGAGATATGAAGACATGTAAAATTCTGACTTTTTTAAGGCCAGACCTTCTCTTGCAGCAGCCACTGTTGATGCCAAACTATTCGACAGGATATAGCCCAGTCAAACACAGTCCCTTTGAATGCTACAAATTAGATGATGGGGGCCCACTGTATCCTGTATACAGTGCCATCGGGCATGCCGAAAATTCGGCATAGCATCAGGGAGATTAACCTGAAAGGAGGTCTTAGATTCTGAACATCATATTCATCATTACCTCTCTTTCTCAAGTGCTTTCCTGTGACCAATAATTTTTTGGCCATCTCAATATTGTTCATCTGGCCCAACCATTCATCACTTAGAGCTTGCTGGGGATGCGAGAATTTGTAGGCTGCAGAAATATATGCTGGATGGAAAGAAGCGAAAGCTACTCCCTTGCTGTCATGTAATACTCTTGTTTCTGAATTAGCATGTTCCAGTATCCACCCGATCAATTCAAAACATGGGAAAAATTTAGGGCGGGTAGAAGCCCAAGCTATGCCTGAAGTTCTGATGTTGATGTAAATCTGTTCTTCTTCTAGTAACACGTCCGGGATATCTTGGTCCCTGATCATCCTGTAAATATCGCCCCACCGGACTTCAGGAGGAATACCGGTGGTACATTTAGTATCTTGGAACATAGTTTCAGTCCTGAGTGGTACTGGCTCTGGTTCCATTACTTTAGCCTTCTTCCTACCACCTTTTGGCATCTTGGCTTATCCCTGCTAACAACCAAATACAAGTCATTATAAAAATGTGCAACCTGTTAGGATATTTTAACAAAGAGAAGGACCAATTCAACATGCTAAAACATAGACAAATTATGAAGCTGTATGTTGGGGAAGCAAAATAAACCATTACAAACAAGAAATATAGTTCTGAGACTTGTTTATCTTAAGGAGACAAAGTTTGGAATTTTTTCGAAAGGGTAAGCATACGATGTGAAACAACCTACTTCCCATCTAGCCCTAGGAGAGAGGGTATCCTTCATCGTTGCACTTCTAATGGTGAATGGCGAGTTAGCTTGGATTGAAACAATCTTAAGACGAAACAATGGACCGTTCTCCACATTCATGAAAAGGTGAGGGGTTTAGCCGACCACTAATGTTATTATTAATATTTACGAGATGTTGTATGGTCGGCTCGGAGTTTGAATGAGGGTGACGATGCCTAGAGTGTGGTCGGTGAAAAACTCGGGTGGTCATAGTTATGGCTTTTAACTGATAGGAACAAGAAACCCAAGGGGCCTCGGCGGCTTTAAAAACAAAAATAATGACATATGCAACCAATGTCTATCGGCCACGTTATAGACGAGAAAAAACCCAAAGGTAACTTGACATGGAGATAAGACAAAAATAGCGGTTAAAAACCTACCTAGCAATGAGAAAGTGGCTGAGTGAGGTGGACGCGATCGTAGACGAGCTGAGCTGGAGTGGTCCGGCGCAGTCTTCCCAATGGCGTTTGTTTGAACAAAAACTAACAATGTGACCAACCCAAACCCCCACCGTCCTTTTAAACAGGTTAGACACGTGCGACATTAATCCGGTGGGTGGTGCCATTAAGACGGGTTTTAAATTTTGTACGGCGTGGTATTTTCAAGCCGTCTCGGCATTGGTGCACGACTGTCAATTGTGGGGTGGAATTTCGAGCTTCAACCACAATTGCGGAACGTTATGGCGAACTGCTTCGGCGTTTTGGAAGAGATTGGCGTATCCTTCTAAAATGCAACCTCTGGAAACTTGTCGTGGGCGGTTTCGCTGAGTCGGCCCACAGTTTTGGGAGAACATAAGATTTCTTTCTGCAATTTCAATGGAGGTAGGCCAATTACTTTCGCAATTGTGGAACAATTTCGCCAAGGTTCCCGCCGTTTCGGAAAGGATTGGCGAATGGATTTCGCAACTTGAATAATTTCAAAGTCTTTTTGCGGGGTTTCGGGAGAATAACGTGAATGGTTCCGCAGTTTCGGAAGGAAAACTCAAATGGTTCTGCTGTTTCGGAAAGGATTGGCGAATGGCTTCTACAACTTGAGAGAGAAGCTTAAAAAATGTTCTGCGAGATTTTGGAAGGGAAACCTAAACGCTTCCTCTATATCTAGCCATCCCCCATCTAGTACATAACTTTACTGGCTCCACGTGGCCTACTACCTTCACAACACTAAAACTGTGCAACGCTGATCTTCGCGGCATCCTTCAAAACTTGGTACTGCGCACATCTTGGCAACACTCCTGATACTTAGGCAAAATTTTATATTCTGAACTGCACACAGCTCAGGTCCATTCAACGTAAAAAATGTCACCAAAAATGGCCCTAGTGGGCCAGGCCCAATAGAGGTTCTCTCCTTCATGGATGGCTTCTCCGGATATAATCAAATCCACATCCGGGAGGAAGACCAATACAAAATTGTATTCACTACCCCATGGGGCACCTTTTCCTATTGGGTCATGCCGTTCGGTCTTAAAAACGTAGGTGCCACATTCTAGCGGGCCATGACATATTGTTTCCATGACTTGGTCCATATCATCCTGGTTTACCTAGAAGACCTCATGGCTCGACCAAAGAAATGGTCTGGACACCTAAATGACCTCCGGCAAGTCTTTATGTGTTGTCGCAAGTATAGGATCTGCTTGAACCCACTCAAGTGTGTTTTTTGCGTTCCTACAGGTGGGTTGTTGGGATTCATTATTTCTCAAAAAGGGATAACCGTTGACCCCTTAAAGGTTCAAGCCATCTTGTACATCCCATCAGAGTAATGTTTAGGGGCGAAATTTTGCCAATTGGCTATTTTTCGGGCTTTTTTTCAAAAAAATAAATTCGCTATTTGGTCATTTTTAGTCTCTAATATCACCTATATTTACATAAACTATGTTTTTTTGTCATAATATTCACCAAAATTTACACATTTCAGTAGTAAATTGCATGTTTCATATTTAATATTCACCTACCTATTTATATACATGTTTTTTTCAATTCAAAATAATTTCCTATGATACTACACTTAAGTATAATATTAGAATCCTTATAAAATACCCTGCCTCCCATCCCCCCGTACCATACGTCAATTACAGAGTTTGCAAGGGAGAGCCAACTTTCTCTATCGCTTTGTCCCAGAATATGCCACGACTATTCACGGTTTTCTTTGCTTACTTCGTACCCGCATCCTGTTTGTCTAGGATGAACAAGCACAAGCAGCTTTTCCAACCCTTAAAACAACCCTAACTAACGCCCCGCTAATTCCCCCCCCGGATTTCTCAAAGGATTTTATCCTTTACATTTCGACATTTGAATATGCCGTCTCAGGGGTACTCGTTCAATAGGATAGTGCGTGGAAAGAGAACGTAATCTACTATGTGAGTCAGACCTTATCTGGCCCACAACTGCGTTATCCCCAGGAGGAGTAGTTGGCCCTCACTGTCATCTTCTACATACAAAAGGTCCGCCACTACATCCTACTAAGCCAAACTATTGTTGTAGCCGACTCCAATCCTATGCTTTACCTCTTGAATCGCTGCCTCCTTCAGGGCCGTGTGGCTAAGTTGGTCATCATACTCCAAGAGTATGACCTCACATTTACAACACCCAAGAGTGTCAAAGCCCTTGCATTTACAACACCCAAGAGCGTCAAAGCCCTCACATTTATCATTTCGTTGGATGATCCCTAGTACAACGATATCCTGGTGTACCTCCGCACTTAGAAGTTCCGACCCAACCTCGACCGTGATTGACGAAGGCGCTTACGCAATCATGCCTCTCGTTATATTCTCCTTGGTGGTGTGTTATACCGTCATGGTATTGACACCATTCTACATCACTGCCTCACCCGAGATGAGGTTGAGTAGGTCCTTAATGATTGTCACAGTGGAGCCTGTGGCGGCCACTTCTCAGGTATGGCCACTGCCCAAAAAGTCATCTGGCTGGATATTTCTATCCCACTCTCTTCACTAATTGCATCACCACAGTTAAGAATTGTCGTAACTGCTAGCTCTTTGCCCCCAAGGCGAGGACCCCGCCCTGCCCCCCTCCATCCAGTCTTCACCGTTTGCCCTTTTTGTAAGTGGGCCATTGATTTTATGGAATGTAACCCTCCCTCGACAAGCGGCCATAAATACATCATTGTAGTCATAGACTGTTTCACTAAATGGGCCGAGGCCATGCCTACATTTAATTGCAAAGCTAACATGGCAGCTTGTTTATTCTTCAATCACATCATTACCAGGTTTGGGGTCCCACAAAAACTTGTCTCTAACCACATAAAACACTTTGAAGACTCCATCTGGAGGGAGTTGTCGACCTTTTTGAAATTCAAACATCAATATGCCTCTGCCTATTACCCTAGAGGGAATGGCCAAGTAGAGGCTATCAATAAAATACTGAAGACCAGTCTGCAACGCACTGTAGGCCGCCACAAGTCGAACTAGCATCATATGCTATTTCCCACACTCTAGGCTTACCGCATATCTACCAAGACTGCTACAGGTTTCCCCCCTTTTCACTTGGTCCATGTCGTCGAGTCTATCCTTCCCATTGAGTGTCATATTTTGGCCCTTCATATCATCGTCGAACTCCTCCTGGACACTTAACCACTCGAGCAATGCCTAATCCTTTTGGAACAGGCCAATGAGGACCATCGAACAACCCTTCGAACCATTGAGAATACAAAGAATGTTCCAAAGCTGGTTACGATAAGCACGTCCAACCCCACAATTTCTGAGAAGGGGACATGGTCCTAGTCTACGACCAAGCACATGATAAGACTAGAAAAGGAAATTTTAAGTCCATGTGGCAAGATCCATATGTTGTCCACACTTTCCTTGGACATGGGGCATACATCCTCACCGACTCTGAAGGAAACCCCCTGTGCAACCCCTGCAATGGGTTGTACCTCAATTGATTTTACCCTTAACACTTTTGGACCCACTAGTCCCTATTGTACAACTGTATTCCTTTTTTTTTTACTTTTTACATCTAAGACCTTACATTTTTTTTCCCCTGCATGATCACAGATGGATCCTTTTCCACCACCATATGTCGGTTTTTCCGATGATGTGAGTCGTTGGTTCCCAAACCTCACCTCCGCAACTTGGGTACTGTATTCCCCCTTACACAAGTTGATCCACCTCAACGGAGTGTGCATATGCACTGCTACTAATAACCAGGCTGATTATGATGTTGTGGCCGGTCTGTTGAGCGTTTCCTTCCAAATGGGAACACTCCACCTTTGTGTGTTTCTTGAATCTTAGCTGCTTGCTTCCCAACTCAACAACTTTTACCAAGTACGGGATCCATGCCTCTTTATAAAGTTCCTGCGCACTAAACAAATGATCAGACAGTTTAAATCCATTACATTCACTCATGTCTCACGAAATCAAAACAGTGTAGCAAACCAAATGGCTAAGAATATTCTAAACTGACATATGAACCACAATATGCAGGGCGTAAACCATAAACATGCATCACCATACCACCCACATGTAGATAAAACATCATATAGGCATTTAAAATCATAAAAACAATAAAAAGAAACCATCATCACAAGTGCATCCATGTGCATATACTAAAACCATCATCACAAGGGAATCCACGTGCATAAAGAGAAACCACCATCACAAAAAGGAATCCATGTGCCGGTAGATATATATTGTGAAAATGTCATAAGTGCCCATAGTACCAAAAATACATATAAACACATCAAGGAGACCCAACAACATCCTCACTATATAACACAAGCCATATATACAAAAAAATGCCACATGCTCATCATAGTGGGGGCAGTTCCATCAACTACCTAGTCAGATTCATCGCCCCGATAATCATCATCACCATTGCTCTCCTCCTCCTCTGACTCCTCCACCTTTGCTACTGACTCCTCCTCTCCTCACTCCTCCTCAAGCTCATCACCTTCCTCTATAGCTAACTCATCCTCTCCCTGCTCCTCCTTGGGATCGTCAGACATCGCCTCGACATCCTCATCAACATCTCCTAGATAAGGGACATCCCCTCAAGCCATAGCTCTCACTGTCTCTGCGGCCATCGCAATGCGCCACATAATCGGTCTCCACTCGCGTGAAGCATCGTAGCATATGTCAATCAAATCCTGATCCAAATGCTGCCAGCCATCACTCATCACTCCCTTCAGAAGCCGATCTATACCAACTCGCAAAACGTCCAGCATAACCACGTCACTCCGCTAACGCCCCTGCCCCTGACTAGCTGGATCCACTCTCTCGACATGGCGTCTTTGTGCCCGATGTCCCGGGGGCGGATACGGTCCCACATATGCAAGAAATGACATCAAGTTGTTAGTATCACAAACTCCTCTAGCTATCATCCACGCTACCAACTAGATACAACATAATACTGTAAACAAAAACCAGATGAAAAATATACATACCATCTGGTCCCCATGCTTGACCAGGAGGCTGTGGTAGCTGAGGTTCCCCTTGATAATCCATACGATGGTATAGGTAGTCCTCAATAACTACTGGCAGCTACATTTACTACCTGAATAGCTCCTCCATAAAGAACCGACCTACAATCCCACCATCCCCGCAAGTCATCATCTCGCCCCAACACCGCATCCGCAGCTCTGTCGGTCCCTCGTCACGCACTGTTATATGAGGTCATAGCGTAGGGACTCAGTCGAAGAAAAATGAACACAGAAATGAGGGGAAATAGAACTCCCCTCCCAAATGCCTCATCTTGCTTATCTCCCATTGAACAACTGTCAGATACATCTAGCCCCACCCATAATAAGTCCCGGCCAAAACCCACTCTACCAATACCATCTGTTCCCCCCAGACCCAGTGAGGAGCCTGTGAACCCAAAATGCACACCACCATCTCCACAATCACCTGAGGCGTCGGACTGTCAATATCACAAACTAGAAGCGCATTATCATGCACATGCACTATAGAGAAGCAATTCCTATCCAGCAAGACCTGCATAGATATATCCCCCGGCCTCCTGAGTTGGGTATCAGCAATCATGCCCAAGTTGGGCAGTCCAGTCAAAAAATAAACATCGACCAGGGTGATATCCAACTGCTCACCCTGAATAATGAATGACTCAATATTTGAATCCCAAAAGTCGACCAACATGTTCAGCATAGTGCACCTAAATGCATCAAAGGTACCTACGAGAAATTCAGTAGTCCATAGTCTACTAAGGCCTTAGGTACACCCACGTCTGCCCGGATTTTGTTCAGTATCGTATCTAGAACCTCTCGCTCTCTCCATCTAACCCTCGGCATCTTTCCAATCACACCAACAAAAACCCATCAGAAACATATAAATCCCCCATCGATCTCCTCAGGATTGACGCACTAACACTTAGGCACAAAAACATGCTTCCTAGCGCACATCGGGCCCCACAAATGCGCTCTGGAGCATGTTTTTCTCCTCGAAAAGTGTGCTCCTAGAGCGCACCTATCAAACCCACTGCTGCGCTCTGAAACACGCTTTCCTCCCTGAAAGGCGCGCTTCAAAGTGTGACTGTGTCACCCTTAGTTGTGCTCTGAAGCGTGCTTTCCCCTTGGAAATATGCGCTTTAGAGCACGACTGAACGGGCCCCAGCCATGCTCTACAAGCATGTTTACCTCACTTTGAGTCGTGCTCTAGAGTGCGTAGTTCCCCTTGAAACCCGTGCTTTGGTGCCACTGCTCCAAGACATGCTTGGCATGCCTCCCTGAAATCCCAATCCCCCCCAACAGGACATAAAATACTAGCCTAAGGACGATGAGGCTTACCTGCAACTCTCAGAATGTGATTCCACCAGTTGGATCATGCCAAATCTGAATTTTCACCTCTAGACTCCTCCAATATCCTATCAAACTCAACTATAACAATGACATATGTCACATAGGTCCACTTACTATTTATTGGCATTTGACCAATTCTTGTTCTTTCCATTTCGGTATCATCTGATGTCCATTTTTTGAACCATCAACAACACCAGTTTTAGTTCGCCGAGACCTTGAGGATGTTTGAGACCATTTCTCGTTTTTACCAAAAAAAATTCAGGCACATTTTTCCAAAGCCCCTCGCTGCCTCGATTTGCATGCCCAAATCCGTTCTTCAAGCCTTTTGCATTTCTAGATTCATATTTCCACGCCCGTAATGATGTTTGAGATCATTTCTTGCTCTCACAAAAAACCTTTCTCAAACAATTTTTCCATGCCCCTGACCACCTTGATTTGCATGCCACACCAGCCACCATCATTTTTTCACATGTTCTATATCGCCAGATTTAGATTTTCACACTCGTGATGATGCTTGAGATCATTTATCGCTCTCACTGACACCGTTTTCGGACATGTTTTCCATTCCCCTTGTCGCCTCGATTTGTGTGCCACATAGGTCATAGTCATTTTTTCCCATATTTTGCATCGCAACCTAGCCATGAGCCCTTCACTCCCTCCATACTGCATTTGTTGCATTATTTTTCCACCATTCAAAAACCCGCAAGGAGGTCCCATCAGTGTTCCCCCTTATCCTTCATTCTTGGTTCCCACGATTGTCCCTTGAATCGAACACTTCTTCCTTTCTTGGCCATTTCTTTTGTTTGGTATAATTTTATCCCTTTTTCGGGCTAAGCAATTCCTTTACAAAAAAGGCACTTAGGAAGTTTCTGTTAAGCTCTCTTCTTACTCCTAAAAGAATGAAAAGATCACCGAGCAATTTTTCTTTGTTTCATGCTTGCTAAAAGTATCTGAAAGGGTGTCTACCCGGTATAAGTTTAATCCTTTTCCGGACCTTATAGAATACTTACGAAAAAGGAATACTCTAGTCACATCGGCTAGAAGAGTTCTTCATTTCCTACTTTTATGCTTTTTCAGGCCTTGGAGACTAACACACGAAAAAGAAACCCCCTTGGAGTCTTCTTACTGCTTTCAGACTCTCTAAAATTGAAAGCAACCATGAGCATTCACTGTCCTGGGCTCATATAAATCTACACGACAGTGCTACTCCAACCATTTCAGAGTCTTCTTATCACTTTCAGACTCCTTAAAATTGAAAGCACATACGAGCATGAATTTTGAGCACAATTCTATACCTTCTTCAAGATCCTTAAACCATGAAGATGCTCCCAAACGGTGTCTCTTGGTGCCACGATAGATCATTTCTAGTCCCACCATTTTTGGTAGCTCCCTAGGATGGTCTCCTCCTTTGTTCAGGGTATTCTACGATGAGTCACCCTTAGAGTCTCCTGGTATCACTTATCAGTTTTCTCCCCTGAGTCTCCCCTCCCGTTGAAGTCATCATCCGGAGTCCCTTAAGCTATTATCCCCTTCCCTGAAGTTAGTTTCATAAGCTGCCAGGTCATCCTTGCCGTCATACTCTAAACAAAGGAAGTTTGAGTCCCCCAACTCTATGACCCTTTCCCCCCCCATAGTATGTCAATCTCATATTTAGTACTACACCTCTTGTCAGTACACCTCGCGCTAATATCAAGGAAGCACCATTTCCTTGGTAGTGGCAAGGTCTCCCTCTGTCGATGCCAACCCATTTATTCTAGAGGATAGACCCAGAAGTCCCTACGCCTTGGACTCATCACCATCAGTGGTGAGTCCCTAGGGACCATTTTGAGAGGATTCCTTAGTGCCTATCCGAATGGTTGTTTCTCACGTTCTCGACTTCAACACCTTGATCACAACATTGAGATTCGTGTAGGGTATTGATCCTTTCAGTTATTGGTTGAAGACCCTGGATGTCCCCTGACTCTATGTTGGGCCCATGTTGGGACAAAGTTTTGGTAACACCTTTTTGATATGCAGGGAAAGTCAAGCTGAGCGCAGCTTAGAAATATAATTTTGTCTAAGTGTTGATGGTGCTGTGGAGCTGTGCGTAGCATCCAAGTTTTGATCAGGCTGTGAAGCTATGTGCAACATCTGAATTTTTGAAGCACCGCGAAGACCAGCGCTGCGAGGAGGCAGTGCTGTGAAGCAGTCAGGACACGTGGAACCAACAAAGCAGAGTGCTGGGAAAGGATCAGGTGCAGGTATCGGATGGACCAGTAATGGTCTAATTTTGGAAAGATGCTCCAGGAGTGTCGAGCGGCGGGCACGAGCAAATCAGGAAGGTGGCTAATGCACGAGTTTGTTAAGGGAAGGACAACTCAGAGAAAGCGATGGCTTGGCATGCCTGATGGGAAAAACCGTTAGAGATGAACGGTTATGTGAAAGAGATCTGTTGGCATGGGTGCGATAGGAAGGCCGATAGCACAGAATGAAGACGTGGAGAACTGCCACAATGAAGCAGATGCTACCAGGAGCCAGCAAACCGGTTTAGGGAAACGAACGCAGTTTTGTAAACCCTAAGGGATTTGGGTTTAGGTCTTCATCTTTGTAAAGACATGACCTTAGAGGCATGATCTATTTAAGAAGACAATTTTGTATGGGATGGGGTTACATTTTGGGGTTAATCTCTACTTTTTGTTGTTACAATTTTGGCTGTTGTATTGTAAAATCTCTCTAAGTTAAGAAGATTGTAAAGGCTCTATAGCTGTGTGTGCAGAGACCTATCTGAGAGGAAGGAGAGTCTGGAGCTGAGTGCGTAGACTAAGAGCGGTTGTCCCTATCCCTTTTAAAAGAAATATACTATCAACCCTTCTTGTGGACGTAGATTCCCACTCGGGGAAGTGAACCACATTAAATCTCGTGTTGTGTGATTGTGCTTATAAATGAATGCTTACTTGTGTTTTCTGTCAATGAATGTCTAGATGTTTCCTTGCATACTATTATGAAGAGATATTTTATATGCATTTTCCATTAGAGAAGTATGGAAATGATATGTTAAGTTCCGTATGAATAGTTGAATGGTGAACATTTATTCCTGTGTATGAAGGCAATGAATCGGTCATTTAGTTAAGTACTTTCTTACACATAGTAAAGGAATGTACACAGTGGATTAGATCAATCGTCTATGTTGAAATCATGACATCCTGAGTTAATGAATGAATGTTAGAAGGATAATCAGTTAAGCGCCTGAATGAATGGATAAGTGATATTCATTTCAGTGCCCTAAGCATTTTCAAGATAATCCAAGTATAGAATAAAGTTGGATTGTTCGCAGCTTTAGTAGAAGTCCTACGGTAGAAGAGTATAGTGGTGCGGACCATAGCATTGCCATCGCTACGCAGTCTCACCTCGCAGCACATATCCTCTATTGTGTTGCATAGTACGTCCGTCCAAGAAGCTTACCACTTACTGTGGAAACCTGGTTCCGTAGTACCCCATAGATACACCTCGGGTGAGACCTCAACCTGCTCACAGGTTGTTGCCGAAAGGGACGGTACGAAGGGGTTTTGTTGGTCAAAGGGAAACCGCAAAGAACCTAGGTCTTATAAGAAAACCTTTGGGTCAGTTATAGCCAATAAATGGTTCCATTGCCGCAATACAATCCATGGTGATTTGCAATCGTGATGTGTGACGAAGAATACCAGTTCCCGAAAGGCTCTGACAACTGGCATCCTGAAAAGACAGAAATCCAAGCTTGGTGGGATAAGACTATAAGAGACTTTAAAAGGCAAGAGAATAGACATCCGCATCTAAGTGACAAACAGTGGTCGGATAGATATATGTTCAACGATATTCATGAGATTTTATGGGCATCATTTCCCAACGAGCTACATTCGTGGATCTCGCGGCTTGCAGAGAAGAAAACTTGTTTTCAAGGAGGAGTTCCTACAGAGTGGACTCCCGAGCTCACAACAAAGCTCAAAGCAATAGACAGCCCATTGGCATGCGCAGTTGATTTTTGGTTCAAGCATATGCTAGAGGGCTTTGTAACAGAATTTGTTGTAGACACACTCAAATCCTACAGCCAAGCAGACGCATACGTTTTCAGAGGATTCCAAGGTAAGCTGTTGAACAATCTCAGTCTATACATTAAGATGTTGTTAGCTGAGAAAGGTGTTTTAAGAATGCAGTAATATTCCTAAGTTTGTCATGGTAAATAGTATATATAGTGATTCTGACGAAGATACCCATAACCTTAGAAGTGGAAAGAGGTATAAATCTATTAAGAATCTTGGAGGCCCTGGACTCCATATTGATACTCAGATTTCGTGTAACATTGACAACAAAGCCGCACCACCATTTACCCCTGAGAACCCACCAACTGCAGAAACCGCACCACCCTTATCTCAATACCCACCTAATACACAGCCCGCCCCACAGAACAGTCAGCCTAGTACATCTCTCCCGATAATCCCATTTGTTTTCACTGCACAGAGCCCTTTACAGAAGCCACACACTAATTCGAGCGCTTTGCCACCTAACAACACAATGGAAAACACAGATATGAAGCTACCAATATTCAAAGAAACTGGCCTAGAAGACCCTGATCAGCATTGGTTTCTTTGTGAAGCCATATGGAGTGTAAGACAAATCTAGGATGATGCAATGAAGAGAGCACAACTCATCACCACTTTCAGGGATAGAGCTTTACATTGGTTCATGAAGTACTCTACCACACAGCCATGAACCCTCGTAGAAATTAAAGCTGCACTTGTGGTTGAGTTTAAGAAACTCAAATCTGAATCTCAGTGTATAACCAAGTTGAAAGAAATAAAGTAGAAACCTGACTGAAACGGTTTGGGAGTTTGATCAGAAGTTGAAGACCCTATTAGACCAAGTAAGTTTTGTTATAGCCTCGGAATAGCACAAGGAATGGTTCATTGTTGTGTTGTTACCCCATATTAGATTACCATTGATGCAGCAGAAGGTTGAGTCGCAGGCAGAGGCCTTGGAGATCGCAATGAAGCTAGAGGATTCACCGATTGGTAAGACTAGTTCTGGAATGTCTCAGATCCAGAACTAGCTGATCACCCTGACACTAGAGCTACAAAGCATGAAGAATGGAAAAGAACAAAGGTATGAACCTAGACATGAGGTCTGGTGTACAAGTTGTAAAGGAGAAGGCCATGACCGGGAGCACTACCCTTTATTCCGCGACTATCTTAATAGTGATGCGCCCAACCCGCTAAATCAGAATTAGGTCCCATGGTGTAGAACTACAGGACACAAACCTGAAGATTGCTATCTTATATAGAAGTATGTGAAAACACCTAAAAATTTATACTTCAATTTATGTAAATCCATTGGACATGATGAATCCAACTGCTGCGCATATGAACTAATGAACGAAAGAAAACGGGATATGGACTCAATGAGAGGCACTGGCTTGTACCACGTACAAGAAGATAACCAGCCGAAACAAGAAAATGCACAATATGACCAAGGAGGATATATAGGTCATGGTGCTGGATACCGCGGCAGAGGAAGAAATGCTGGCTCGGATCAGGGAAGAGGCTGCGGCCAGGTCATTTGTTATAATTGTGGCCAGCCAGGTCACATATCTAGAGATTGTGTTAACCCATGCACTACGTGCAATTATTGTAAATCATTTGAGCATGTTATTGAAGATTGCCTGGTGCTAGAGGTGGAAATGCAGAAAAGAAGACGGACGGATACACCAAACACGAACGTCCAGTGGATCGCAGCAGAGAAAAGACAAGTAGACCTGAGCATCAATGTGGTCACACGCAGTGGTGCTTAGATAGGCCGCTATAGAGGAGCATAAGCTTCCACATTAGGGGAGGCTCACACAAAGTAGTCTCCCCTTGAGACAGTTCGGATAAGGAAAGCTCTGGGAAAAATGCTTGCTCTTAACTTACAAAGAATAAAAAATTCTTTATCAATGCACAGGATACCTTCAGAGATCCAACTACTGAAACACGGAGGATCCCGTTGCATAGTCAAGCACTGCATGTTGAAGACATGCCAGCGGCTTATGATAAAACAAGCACCGCGACAGATTTCAACACTTCTGTTGCGCAGTTCCTGCAAAGCTGCATGAAGCTACTCAAAAGTGAAAATGCCATAGTAGAGCTGCAGAAGCTCATAAACCAGTATGAACCACAGACCGGAACGGAGACTTCTGATAGTGCATTACATCACATAAAGAAGCATAAAAGAACGGGCCGAGAAATGAGGCTTACCACGCAGATTGGAGATTTTTAAATGGATGAAGTCATCCTTGATCTGGGATCAGAAGTAAATGTCTTAACTAAGCAGAAAAGGCAGCAGATGGGTCGACCAAAGTTGTCATGGTCACCTATCCAGTTGAGAATGGATAACCAAGAGAAAGTCATACCTTTTGGTCGGTTAGCTGACGTGATAGTCAACATTGATGGAGTCCAAAGTCATACATACTTTGAAGTTATCGAGATTGTGGATGATATTCATCCTTTTCCTGCACCGTTAGGAATTGACTGGGCTATGGATAACTTGGCTATTATCGACTTAAAATCAAAGAAGATGATATTTTAAGGGAAGCATCTTAGGGTCATTGCACCATTGGATCCTGCAGATGGTGATAGATACAGCAAGATGATTCAGAAGGAATCAAAGGCTCAAGACTTGGATAGACTATACGAGCTCATAGGGAACCAAGAAGATTACATTAATCCTACCGCAGATGGCACACTCAGTTGGAGATGTGACAGCTCCTACGTCTCTGATTCAGAGGTAGGGCTGGAAAATTGGCAATGCCGGATGCATGAAGTATCAGCAAGAATGTGAGTGCAGGTTACGAAATCACTACGCTGGATCGGGAAAGAGGTAAGTCCTATTCCCACATATGATGGTTCTGCTAATGTTTATACTTTCATCCAAGAATACACTGCATCTATTACAGATGAGCATAGATTACCAGCATTGGATATGGAACTGTGTGACACACCCACCAGATGGTGGAATGTGCACAAGCAGACATTGACCACTTGGGATCAATGCAGAATTAAGATGCAGATTCGGTTTGCTGAAAAGGTTACTTTACCCTTTGAAAAGTTCAATGGATAGACAGACCCTATTCAACACATTGAAGTTTGTTCACAGGCATGGGAAGAAAGGCCACACATAGAATGGGTGCATCTATTTGTACAGACGCTGGATGATGACATTCCAAGGAAATGGTACCTAGACCTGGAGTTGCGCAGAGAAACCATTGATTGGGAAATGTTGATTGCGAACTTCCAGAGGGACTTCAGCTTTGAGGATGAGAACCCGCTGATCCATGAGGCATTGAAAATAATTAAGGAACGCATATTCAGGGAAGACTGTCCTAACAGAAATATGACATTGGAGGAATTATTTGGGGTAGATACCTTTCCTGCGAACCTACAGTCGCAATGGAAGAAACATGAGGAACATACTATCGAGTGTTATAACCTAGCTGAAGAAGATGGGGATAGCAAGGAAGATGATGATGATGATCCACACAACATAAACATACTAGAATCAGAGGGTGTGTACGACATAGAAGGACCTCCGTTAGAAATCTCAGATATGAGAGGACCAGTAAAAACACAGAAGGTGAATATTGGCACAAAAGAAGAACCGAAGTTCGCAGAAATTGGAGACTATTGGGATGATCAGACTGTTGTAGAGATCACAGATACCTTATGTGAGTATCAAGAGTTGTTTCCGACAAAATTTACCAAAATGAAAGGAATTCTGGGAGACCTACGAGTCATGAAAATACCTTTGAAGCTAGGTGCAAAGCCTGTAAAGCAAAGACCGTACAGACTAAACCCGCGCTACAAAGAAAGAGTACGCACAGAGTTGGATAAGATGCTTGAAGCAGGAATCATTGAACTTGTTGAGGAATCAGAATGGATTAGTCCCATGGTCATTAAAGACAAGAAATCGAAGGGTGAGATCAGGATTTGTGTTGATCTCAGAAAATTGAATGATACTTCCATGCACGACCCATTCCCTACTCCTTTCACAGATGAAATGCTTGATAATGTTGGAGGGAATGAGGCTTATTCTTTTACCGATGGTTTTTCCAGGTATCATCAGATCAGGATTGATCTAGAAGATAGGCATAAGACGACTTTTGCTATGGAATGGGGGTCGTTCCAGTACACAGTAATGCCTTTTGGCCTGAAGAATGCACCTGCCATATTCTCCAGAGTGGTCGTCGTAGCATTCAAAGAGTTTATGCATAAGTTTCTCGAAGCCTATTTTGATGATTGGACTGTGTTTGGTCTATTGAAGAACCATTGTGTGAACCTCAGAATGATGCTTGAGAAGTGTCGCAGCATCATATCTCTTTGAATATGAAGAAGTGCATTTTTTGTGTTCCCTATGGGATCCTACTTGGGCACATTGTTTGTAAGCAAGGACTGATGGTGGACCCTGCGAAGATTGCCATTATTGTGAACTTGCCAAAACCAAACTCAGTCAAGATGTTGCGCTCTACCTTAGGCCATACTGGATACTACAGGAAATTCATAAAAGGTTATGCACAGATAACCATAGCAATGGAAAAGTTGCTAAAGAAAGATGCATCGTTCATCTGGAATGCGGAATGCGAACAAGGTTTCGATACATTAAAGGAAAAGATGGTGACTGCGCCAATTCTAGTCTTTCCAGACTAGACAAAGCCATTCCATGTCTGCGTTGATGCATCATGCATTGCCTTGGGAATTGTACTAGCTCAGCCAAGAGAAGGAGGTATTGACCACCCTATTGCATTTTCGAGTAGGAAGCTCTCAATAGCAGAGAAAAACTATACTACTACCGAGAGAGAAGGCCTTGCAATGGTATATGCCCTACAGAAATTTAGGCATTAGTTGCTTGGCATGCACTTCCTTATGTTCACTGACCATTCTGCATTGAAATACTTGGTCAATAAGCCAGTGTTAGGGGGGTGCATATGCAGATGGCTGTTGTTATTTCAGGAGTATGATTTTGAGATTGTTGTTAAGCCCGGCAGGCTGAACTTGGGACCTGACCACCTCTCTAGTATTGAGTCAGGAGAAGAGCCGACGAACATTGAAGACAGTCTTCCTGATGCACAGTTATTTATTATACAGGTTGCCGATGACTATTATAAGGATATCATTAAATTTTTAACAACAGGGCTAGCACCGCAGGAATTATCTGTCCAGCAGAAGAAGCAACTAGTGGTGCACGCCGCAGACTTCACTATAATTGCAGGTTAGTTATACAAACTCGGACCGAATGAAGTCTTGCATAGATGCATACTAGATCATGAGAAACTGTTTATTCTCACAGGCATGCATTCAGGGGTCGCGGGAGGTCACTATGCGGGCAGGGATATGGTGGCCCACAGTCCAAAAAGATTCCAAAGAATACTGCAGGAACTGTGATGTCTGTCAAAGTACAGGGAAACCTTCATGAAGAGATGAGATGCCATTAAATCCACAGTTGACCTTGCAGGTATTTGAGAAATGGGCAATTGATTTTGTGGGTCCTATAAACCCACTAGGGAAGAGAACTGGTGCAAGGTATATTATTACTGCTACTGATTAACTCACTAGATCGGCAGAAGCAAAGCTAGTAAAGGACTGTAGTGCCAGTATTGCTGTGTAGTTCATTTTTGAAGAAATATTGTCAAGATTTGGCTGCCTAAAGATTTTGATGAGTGACCAAGGTACTCACTTTTTTAACAAGACCATTGAGGCACTTACAGAGGAATTTCACATTCGTCATCAGCGCAATACTCCATATCATCCATAGGCAAATGGCACTGTTGAGGCTTTCAATAAAATTCTGGAGAACACATTGACTAAGGTTTGCAATGTAAATAGAGATGATTGGGATCTACGCGTCTCCTTTGTGTTATGGGCATACAGGACTACATGCAAGAAATTGACAGGACATACACCTTTTTAGTTGGCTTATGGGTAGGAACATATAATGCCAATGGAGTATATTGTCCCCAGTTTAAGGATCGTTATGTTCACAGGGATGGCAGATCACGCAGCATTAGAAGAAAGGTTGCTACACCTTGTTGGGTTGGAGGAAGATCGATTCATTGCCGAATTCAACCAGCAAGCTCAAAAAGACCGCGAGAAAGCTTGGCATGATCGCCATATAAAGAACAAGTGCTTTCAGGTAGGTGACCTAGTCCTCTTGTATGATAGCAAGTTCATGAAGTTTCCTGGTAAATTTAAGATGCATTGGCTTGGTCCATATACTGTAATACATGTTACTAACACTGGTGTAGTCCAGTTATCCAATTTAGCTAGTGATACTCTACCAACTTTGATAAATGGAAGCAGGCTAAAGCTGTATCATGACAGCCTTGCTTCGCATAATCTTGAATGATAAGGAGAGGAAGAGATGTCCAGGTTTCAGGTACAGTTGAAACTGGACACTGGAAAGGTAAAGGAGTCTGTACATGTATGATAAGTAGAACAATGTGTGTACTGTGCAGCACTGCTGAAGCTGCGCGGAAGAAAAAAATAAAAAAGAAGTAAGAAAAGAAAAAGGAACCGCACAGTTGGAAAATTTTGGCACTGTGAAGTAACTATGCAAGATATCAGATGGCTTGTCGCGTAGCTTGGTGCAGCACTCAAAAAAATAGCCGTTACATTACTGTTGAAAAAAAAATAGCCGTTATGTAACCGTTGCAAGCACTCGCTTCAGCATTTAATGAAAAGATAGCCTTTCTGAACATGCTGACGATGAAAGAGACCGAAGGAGTCGCTCAAACTGACCAATGGACACCACATTAAATGCTCATCTAGCCATTGGAAGGTGCGGGGGGGACTCAACTGCACCTATAAATAACGCCGCATAAGGACTCGCGGGCGTTACTAGACACTTAGAAATTTTATGCATTTGCTCCTATGCTAGCAACCCTTAGTCATCTCTCACAAACAATTGTCTACTCTCGCCAGTGAATGTCCAAATCACCAGATAGAGAAGAAGAGCTTACACTTCAAGAAGCAATCCGAGTCTTTCAGCATGGGGGAATTGCAGAGTTAATGAAAGCCCCTGCCAAGAAGGTTGTAACAGAACAAGGCCAAGGATCCTGTAGATCACCTTGCCATACTCCAATCATGCAGGACAAAGGGAAAGATAAAGGGAAAGACATAACAGCACCACAAAGAAAGATTCTAAAGATGGGCCAGACGGCGCAAAAACAGCCGGTCTTTCAGAAAGAACCATTGAAGCTGACACTAGAGTATATATCACCACGGGCATTGGATGCCCCAGTCTTTAAACTGGTCAAGAGCGCTAAATATGAAATCCCATTGTCGCCAATCTCAAAACATGTAGAGGTTGCCAAGAACCTACTCGGAAAGATTCTAGACTATAAGTGGGAAGATTTTGACCTCCTAGGTGTGCAAAATGAAGAGCCCAACGCGCCTAAGTACCCACAGTTCCATCCTAACTAGTACATGTGCTAGAAGAAAGATGCCAAGGGCACATTTAATTTGGTTTCCAAAAGCTAGTTGACACCGGTAGTTCAGTCAGGATTGTTGAACCTCCTCAGATTGCCACATTTTGATCATCCACCGAAAGTTAATGCCATGGTTTGCATGCTGATGGCGCGAATCCACCAGGGATACCTATGGCTAGACAAAAATATTGATGTCAACATTGCCTTGATCCACCGCATAACAGGTCTCAGCAAGCGCAGTAAGGATCCCAAGTAGTTCTTCCAAGGGAAGAGCAAGGAAAAAGAAGCTGTCGAGAAAATTAAGAAACGCCATGCATTGGTTAAGGGGAAAAGAGGTTTTCCCACAGAAGAAATTGAGGACAGAACGACAAAATTTGTCACACAGTTACTAACAGGAAAATTCCTTAGAACGGCTAGGCCTACAGAGGTGCCTGTGGGTGCAGTATTACTTGGTGTCGCAGCGACTGAAGGCACCAAGTTCAATTGGTGTCAATATCTTCTGAATGAGTTCTTGGATGAACTCAATGATACCCAGGAAAATGGTGGACAGTTCCACTTCACATGGCTGATCATCCTCATCGCCTTTTCTAGATGGAAGGAGCCAAGGGACTATGTGGGTGTCAATATAGAAACCAATGATCCCAGAGGATTCCGGTATGCCAACCTCTTGGAAAATATCAATGCAGAGTGATAGCATGCAACAGCTGAGGTTTTCTATCAATATTACACTCAGCTTCGCAATGCGACTATCCATACACCCCGCATCACAAAGCAGATAACGTCGAAGTACATTCGCGTTCTTGATTTCAGCGCAGACATGCGATGTATCTTCATTTCACCCAAGGTGAGAATGAAGAAGCCGGAATGGTACCTAGGTAACTACCATATGTATGAGGAGGACATTGAATCCCTCATGAAGGACTGGCCCGCCGACTTTCGTGTGGAAGTCATGGATGTTGAGACAGACTCTGACGAAGATGAGCCAATCCCGTTGTCATGCCCGATCGTTGAAGAAACATGAAAGCGGAAAGAGCCTGAGACCTCGCAGAAGCCGAAGGTACGGAAGAAGATGAAGGCCACAAAGACTCAAGCCGAGACAGTACTGAAGGAAGATGACTTTGACATGATAGCAGAAAGGGTCTCAGAACAGATGCAGGCAGCTCGAGTTGCACGCAGACATGCAGTTGCATGATGAACAGGACCGCCGGAAACAATTGGAGAATACCATATCCACTATTTCCCAGGATATTGAACGTATAGAACTCTAGGATGATCCTACAAACATAGTTCTGAGGATTGAAGATAAGGTGATATCCTTGAAGTCGGAAATGGAGGATAAAGAGATTTTTTATGAGGCCGATATTGCCACATTGAAGGAAAAACTAAATAAGCAAACGCCATTAACTGAGCAACAGTTAGGAGAGCAAGCCGTCAGTGCCACCGCGCAGAACATAATGAGTGGCATGGCTCAGTGCCAATATCTCTTGGAAAAAGTTTCAAACGAATTCACTACCCTTGAAGAGGATCAAGGGCTACTGTAGGTAAAGACCACGGTAAAAGAAAAACAGGCTGCACTAGAGAAGTTGGATGCAGAGCTCAAGGCTCTACCACCTGGGGAGAGGCTTTCGAGGTATAAGGAAGTATCCGGCTTGAAGAAGCAAGTCCAGGAATTAAGAGAGAAAGAGACTGAGATGGATAATCAGTCACAACAACTCCTAGAGGATGCTACAGCAGTGTCGCAGCAGATAGAAGACAAGCTAAAGGAACTACGTGACAACCAGGAGGAGGTACAGGGACAGATTAGAGAAGAGATAACTCTAGCACTGCTTGAGACAGTACAACAAGTTGAACAAGATACTAGAGAAGTAGTGGAGCAGTTGTTCGGTACATATAACGAGTTCATGGCCAAGTTAGTTCCATCGGTCATGGAGCAAAGTGAGATGACCAAAGCAACAAGTGGCTCGGGGACGAGCCACATATAAGTGTTAGGAGCATGCTGGGCCCAGGTTGGGACAAAGTTTTGGTAACACCTTTTTGATAAGCAAGGAAAGCCGAGCTGAGCGCAGCTCAAAAATATAATTTTGTCTAAGTGTTGATGGTGCTGTGGAGCTGTGCGCAGCATCTAAGTTTTAATCAAGCTGCGAAGCTGTGTGCAGCATCTGAATTTTTGAAGTATGGCGAAGACCAGTGCTACGAGGAGGTAGTGCTGCGAAGTAGTCAGGACACGAGGAACCAACAAAGCGGAGTGTTGGGAAAGGATCAGGTGCAGGTATCGGATGGACCAGTAATGGTCTAATTTTGGAAAGATGCTCCAGGAGTGCCGAGTGACGGGCACGAGCAAATCAAGAAGGCGACCAATACACGAGTTTGTTAAGGGAAGGACAGCTCAGAGAAAGTGATGGCTTGGCATGCCTGATGGGAAAAAACGTTAGAGATGAACGTTTCTGTGAAAGAGATCTATTGGCATGCATGCGACTGGAAGGCCGATAACGATAGAATGAAGACGTGGAGAACCGCCATGATGAAGCAGATGCTACCAGGAGCCAGCAAACCGGTTTAGGGAAACCGGCGTAGTTTTGTAAACCCTAAGGGATTTGGGTTTAGGTCTTCGGCTTTGTAAAGACATGACCTTAGAGGCATGATCTATTTAAGAAGACAATTTTGTATGGGATGGGGTTACATTTTGGGGTTAATATCTACATTTTGTTGTTACAATTTTGGCTGTTGTATTGTAAAATCTCTCTGAGCTAAGAAGATTGTAAAGGCTCTACAGCTGTGTGTGCAGAGACCTATCTGAGAGGAAGGAGAGTCTGCAGCTGAGTGTGTAGACTAAGAATGGTTTTCCCCATCCCTTTTAAAAGAAATATACTATCAACTGTTCTTGTGGACGTAGCTTCCCACCTAGGGAAGTGAACCACGTTAAATATCGTGTTGTGTGATTGTGCTTATAAATGAATGCTTACTTGTATTTTTTGTTAATGAATGTCTAGATGTTTCCTTGCATACTGTTATGAAGAGAGATTTTATATGCATTTTCCATTAGATAAGTATGGAAATGATATGTTAAGTTCTGTATGAATAGTTGAATGGTGCACATTTATTCCTGTGTATGAAGGCAGTGAATTAGTCATTTAGTTAAGTACTTTCTTACACACGGTAAAGGAACGTACACAGTGGATTAGATCAGTTGTCTATGTTGAAATCATGACATCCTGAGTTAATGAATGAATGTTAGAAGGATAATCAGTTAAGCGCCTGAATGAATGGATAAGTGATATTCATTTCAGTGCCCTAAGCATTTTCAAGATAATCCAAGTATAGAATAAAGTTGGATTGTTCGCAGCTTTAGTTGAAGTCCTACGGTAGAAGAGTATAGTGGTGTGGACCGCAGCGTTGCCCATCGCTACACAGTCTCACCTCGCAGCACATATCCTCTATTGTGTTGTGCAATACGTCCATCCAACCAGCTTACCACTTACTGTGGAAACCTGGTTCCGCAGTACCCCATAGATACACCTCGGGTGAGACCTGAACCTGCTCACAGGTTGTTACTGAAAGGGCCGGTGCGAAGAAGTTTTGTTGGTCAAAGGGAAACCAAAAAGAACCTGGGTCTTATAAGAAAACATCTGGGTCAGTTATAGCCAACACTCTAGCACATTGGTGAGTCTCTTTGGAACCCCCCCGTTGTATGTTCCTGAGGATATCCAGGCTGTGATTGGAGAAAGTATTCAGAAGCACCCCAGTTATATGCTTCCTCAGATCCAACAGAGAATCATTTTTTATGGTACCACATTCAGTATGAATTCCATTGTTCCCATGTATCAGTTCTTCAGAGCAGTCATGGTCTGACCATGAGTATGACCCATATTTGTGTCCTCTCTGGACCAGTATGATGTACACAACAGTTCTCCATGTATTGTTCGGGTCCCCTTTTGGGCCTTATTATTATTTGTATATCTTGACACGAGCATGAGTATGTTTGCCTCATCCATATATTGATATTATTCCTCATTCATTATTGAGGCCATGTATTTTTCAGTTTTTGCAGTTTGTATGGATCATGTGTTCCAGTCTCCAACCAGTTTCTTCTCTCCTCTGTCACAATGCTCATACCCCTGGAAAGTGATAGAACCTATGATGTCTATCAGCCATACGATGAGATCCTTCCCTCACACATTAGGGGACAATCTGTTAACACCCAAAATCTACTCACTAGCTCATCCCCCTAGTCACATAACCATGTTGATCAGTTTTCCTACCATTTTGGCCTCCAAAACCTCAGAAAAATCCCAAATGGGTACCTAAAAAGGAAAAAAACCCACATTTCCTCCTCAAATAGATAAATTTCCTCCAAAAACATCAAAAAATCCTCAAAAGCGGTCTAAAATTCCCCCCCCCCCCCCAAAAAAAAAAGGGAAATCATGCAAAATAATTTCAAAAAGAGGAAAAAAGAGGACAAAAACCATAAACCCTCAACCTAAACCACTTGGTTCCTAAAACCATGGTTGTTTACCCCACCACCTAAAAATCTATAAGAAGGTGATGGAGGCCCCTCATTTGACATCCATCTTCCACTCTAACCTTATGTTGCCAAATTCCTATTGAGCCCTAGCCATTCATTTTGAGCTTGAGCCTACTATTTGAATGGAGTTTTATCCATCACTGATGCATTTTGGAGAAGAGAAGGGAACTGTGGAGCTCTGGAACACTACTCTTGTATTGTTGCAAGGGCTTCACTAACCTCATCATTCAAGGTAAAATATTTGTAAACCCTAGTTTGCACATCAATAAAAATTGTAAATTTTATTTACTGTATTCCCATGGATGTTTATTGTTGATTGTTTTAGCTTAGATTTTTTGTATGCATATGTTAGCTTAGTTTTTTTTAATGTTTTACATTTATTTTTCTATTGTTCCTTAATACTATTGCTAAGGATTCTATTATCCTTAGAAGGTGCTCATTTGCACGAGCTAGGGTGAAAACCCAAGATACAATACCTTTGAGAGCTTTGTGTGGCACTCTGTTTTGAATATATGTGGCACAATTTATTTCCTCGGCCCAAAGCTTTGGATATAAAGACTTTTCCTCAAGCATGCATGTGTCCATCTCCTTAAGAGACCTATTCTTCCTCTCAGCAACTCCATTCTGTTGAGGTGTATATGGAACTGTGTGTTGCATCTAAATTCTTGAAGAAGCACAAAATTGTCAAAACTCTGATTTGATGTACTCACCACCATTATCAGATATGATAATATTGATATGTCTACCATACTAGTTCTCAACTAAGGCTTTGAATAGCTTGAACAGACCAAAAACTTCAAATTTTATCTTGATGAAGTAAATCCAACAGTATCTGCTAAAGTCATCTATGAACGTAAGGATGTATTTGGCATGGTTCAAAGACTTATGGGGGAATGAACCTGATATATCAGTGTGAATAAGATCCAATGGTGCAAAGGTTCTCTCAGTTTTGGATCTCCCATACTTATACTCAGGGTGTTTTCCTAGGATGCAGGATTTACACACACCTTTGGAAAATCTGATATTGGGAAGCCCTATGACCATTTATTTCTCATGAAGTTGGGAAAGGTATTTATAGTTCAAATGGCCAAATATTTCATGCCATAATTTGCTTGAATCATTGGCATGGGTTAAAAGAGCACAAGGTGAGGGGTATGGCACAAAGTGAGAAAACTTGTAGATTCTAGAGCTATGGTTAGCAGTGCCTAATGAAACAATTCGTCCTGTTGACATTTCACATATCTCATCATCATTTGGGGTGAAGGTTACCTTTTTGGGTAAACCTATGTGACTCATCTAATATACTCACAATAGGTTTGCAGCAAGTCCATGAACAAACAAGACATTATTGAATGAACCAAATTCGAGATCTATGTTGCCTTTACCTTTGCTTGAAGTTTCAAAATTATCACCCAATACAATATTTGGACCACTGGAAGAGTCAAGTGAAGTAAGAAACTTACTTATAGACACCATGTGTATTGAAGCTCCAAAATCAATAATGAATGAGGTAGGCTTGGATGTGCTTTCCATCAGTGCATGTACTCTCTCCTTATCATCAAAATTTTGTCCTCCATCCTTCCTCCTTTCCCTCTCTAGAAGAGGAATGTTGGATTTCTCTTGGAGTTGAGCCATTTGATCAATGGTCTTCTTCATGCAAGAACTTTCGGGATGAAAGCCCTTGCTACAATAATTGCACTTTGTCCTCTCATTCTTCTTATTTGGATTTCTCTTGAAATTCAAGGAGTCTTCATGAACTTTATGCTTGTCTTTTCTCTAATCAGTGGGATTCTTGAAATTTCCCTTCTTCTTCCCTTTCGAACTCTGTGAATCTCCAACATTCAGACAATGGTCTTTGGATGGATTTTTTAATGGATCCCATCAAGACCAATTTGTCTTGTTGTTGTGTCAGTGACTCTATCAATTCTGAAAGTGTCAGGCTCTTCCAATTTTTAACTGGCTTCCTTGTGGGGTGGAAGGTCGAAACAAAGACTGAGTATTCAGGGCCAAGTTTGGAGAGAATGGACAAGACTAATTGATCATCCTTTTTGTCAATCCCACATTGATTCAGCTATAGAACAAGTTATTTGAATTTGGGGAATAAATCTTGGAGGTTATCAAAATTCTATGGACTCAATAAAACTATTTCATTATCCAATTGGTGGCATCTTAATTCATCAGTCTTTCCAAACAATTCTTGAAGCTTTAGCCAAAATTCATTGGGATAGGTAAGACCCTAGAGATGGAATAGAAGATACCTGGATGTAGTGAGTCACAGTAAGCCATAGGCTTCATCTCTTCGATTATGCCATTTTGATTTCTCAATTGTTGAGGTTGGCTCAGCTTCAGTTGCCATAATCAACCTATAGAGGCCTTTGCTCCTCAACATGATCTCTAGCTGCACCTTCTAGTCAAATTAATTGAATGGAGTGAGGATGATCTGATGTGACTTATCCATGGCAGCTCTGAAATTAATTTTGGAGTGATTTGGGTGTGCCCAAAGATGGTTTGTTGTGCCTTCTAGATGATAGAATGTGCCTTGTGGATGAATTACTGCTCCCTCCTTGAGACTGGTTGGATCCGCCAAGACAATAGAAGGAGAAAGGTGTTAAATTTTGCAGAATTTACTTCAATCTCATCTAGGATCTTAACTGAGAGAACAACATGTACATCATATCTACAGCATATCAATCATGGACACAATAATGCAAGCACACAAGAGACACAGATTTTACTTGGGGAAAACCGTAAAGGTGAAAAACCCCAATAACTTCCTCAGAGATAGATAGAGCAATGATACAACCATAATACAAAAGATAGTCTTCTCCTAGTAGTAGAGCCTCCTCCTCCACAAGTGCACCACTCTCCCAAGTGTGAGTGAGAGAATAGAATGTGTAAAATGAGAGAGACACACTCTCTATTTATACACTAACTTGACTTGACCTTTACTCAACTAGGTCGGCCTCAACTTAACCACTTAACATAATACTGACTGGGATGACCCCCACTAGGGTGGTCTAATAACCCTTTGACCCACATGACTTATATAGGGCCGACCCCAACAAGGTGGCCTAATAACCCATCAAGTATAAGTTATGACACTTACAAAATAAATGACGACACTTACGTATAGATGAATAATAACATCTCTATAGGAATACAATATACATATATGTGAAATACATTTCAAAGTCACATATACATCAACACTCCCTCTTAACTAGGAAGGTATTTCTCAAAACAGGTCTTCTAGCACAAGTCTTCTTCTTTGGATCATTGTCACTGGATAATCGTCATTGAGTCATCGTCATTGTCACTACTGCTGCTATCTCAATCAATCTCTGAATCTACTCGTCATAGGAAGTTCTATAGAGCCAGTCCTTTTTCATACTGGATGTAGGCCCACCACCTACAGGTCTTCATCATCATTGGCCATACTGTGGAATCCTCAGGACTTATTACGTGTGTCACAAAACCTCGAAAGAGCATCCCAAGCTGTTACGAGCACACAGCTCTACCTATAGGATCTCCCAGGGCCATATTATATGTGACCTCACCACAAAACCTCGCAAGAGCATCCCAGGCTGTTACAAGCACACAGCTCTACCTATAGGATCTCCTAGGGACTGATTATATGTGGTCACCACAAAACCTCGCAAGAGCATCCCAGGATGTTACGAGCACACAAATCTACCTATAGGATCTCCCAGAGACAAATTATATGTGGTCATGGCAAAACCTCACAAGAGAATCCTAGGACTTATTACGGGCACACAGCCCAACCTATTGGATCTCCCAGGGACATATTATATGCCATAGGACAAAAACTCGAAAGAGCATCTGCCAGATATCCCAAGGCTAGATTATATGCCATAGGAAAAACCTCGAAAGACTATCTGCAGATCTCCCAGGGCCAAATTATATGTACTCCCAGAGAAAAAACTCGAAAGAGCATTTTCCAGATATCCCAACGCCAAATTATATGCCATTGGAAAAACCTCGAAAGACTATCTATAAATCTCCCAGGGCCAAATTATATGCCCATCTGCACAACCTGATCCACGGCCATAGAGTATCAACCTGATACTCACCATACATCAACCTGATGTACACATGATCATCCCGATCATCATCACTGAAACATCTTGCTACATGTCATCTGGAGCAACATCCTGAAGCTCGTAATCCACGATCATCCTGATCATATCATGCATCTACCTGATGCATACCAAGTATCAACCTGATACATATCATCATACATGATCCACCTGATCATACAGTGTATCCACCTAATACAAATACAAATACATGATACATATCACCATACATGATCCACCTGATCATACAATGTATCCACCTAATACATATACAGATACATGGTCCAAGCATCCAACATGATGCATATACATCCAACATGATGCATATACAAAATACATACAAATGATCCAACTGATCTTATCTAGCATCCAACATTATGCATACATACATATAAATGATCCAATTGATCATATCCAACATCCAACATGATGCATACATACGTATAAATGATCCAACTGATCATATCCAGCATCCAACATGATGCATACATACGTATAAATGATCCAACTGATCATATCAAAGCAGAAACTAGAACATCATGCTGATGCTCATCATCCAACGCTTACATCCACAGCCATATAGAGGATCCTCCTTCCAACATTCTTGGAATGGCTTCAGCAAATGTGTCCATCACTTCTTCCTCGAAGTGTCATTGATCTGAAGAACACCAAGCCTCTCCCTGAAGTACTCGAACTTCACCCTGGCCAGTGGCTTCGTCAACACATCTGTAATCTGCTCGTTCGTCGCAACATACAGGAGCTTCATAGCTCCTCTCTGCACCATATCCTTGATATAGTGATATTTGATCTCTATGTGTTTCGACCTGTCATGAAACATTGGGTTCTCGGACAGCTTCACACAACTCTGCTTATCGCATAAGATACCAGTAGCATCCAACGAGAGATCAAATAACTCAGACAGTAGCTTCCATAGCCATACTACCTCACAACTAGCTGAACAGGCTGCAACATACCTTGCCTCAGCTGTACTTAGTGCTACACAGGACTGCTTCCTGCTGAACCAAGAGATCACACCTGATCCCATACTGAAGCAGCACCCAGATGTGCTCTTCCTATCTGTAGCACTACTAGCCCAATTTGAATCAACATAGCCCTGTAGGTTAAACTTTTGATTTGCTTCATACTTGAGCCCATAATCCACTGTACCCTTTAGGTACCTCAGAATATGCTTTACAACAACTAGGTGAACACTCCTCGGATCCATCAAGAACTGGCTCAATGTGTTCACCGCAAAGCAAATATCTAGTCTCATGTTCGTCAGGTACATCAAGGACCCAATCATCTGATGATACATAGTGATATCAACCGGCTCAGATGAAGCATCACACAGAAGCTTCAGGTTCGATGCCAAGGTGTGGCCATAGCCTTGCAGTCCATCATCCCGAACTTCTTCAGGATCTCTACTGCATACTTCCCTTGTCCAAGGAAGATTCCATCTGCACTCTGCCACACCTCCATGCCAAAAACAAATAGTGCATCATCCCCAAGTTCTTCAACTCGAACTCGGCAGCAAGCTTTTGCTACGTGTCGGCAATCAACAGGTCATCCATATACAAAAGTAGTATCACTGGATTGCCTTCCTAAACCTTGTATTAAAGTTTGGAATCCGCTTTACTCTTGGTAAAGCCCAAATTGGATAGAAAGTTGTCTATCCTACCATACCAAGTTTTGCACATATATATGACTACACCATTCAAGAAGGTTGTCTTGAAATCCATCTGGTGTATCTTCTATTTCATCACTTTTATATTTATCTATGCTGCCATCTATAGCATGCTTGATCTGATAGTTCCATTTGGAAGTCACAACAGACTTTCCTTCAGCTCTTGGGACCACATCCCAAACATCGTTCTTCATGATCGACGGATCATGGCATTCTTCCCATATCCTGGGAACTTTAATATCTTCAATAGATAATTTTGTTATTGAACAAATGTTGTAGTTCTTCTTGTGTAGGTGATGGCATATGATCTTTCCTACATAACAAGTTAAATTGCATGATTAGAAAACATCTCATAGTTTTCACAACAAATTCTTACACATAAAGAAATATGTCATACAATCATGCAATTATCTTAGCCAATGCTTCAATACAACATTTATCCATATCCCGTAACTTTCTAGATGCCTTCCAATCTCTACTAGAACATTGTTAAAAGTGTGCACAAATCCCAACATGTCAGCAAAGAGGTTTCATTCTAGATAAGTAGGAATGGAATGTTGCACAGTGCCATAGGCCACTTACCCATGCATATTAGTAGTATACTGTTCATCAATGCAACTATTCTAATATGCATAATATACAACCTAATTCTAGGAACATCAGTATATACATTATTGAACAGTATTATTTAAACAATAAAATATGCAAGTAATGACAATTCAAATACTTATCTTTGTTTGTTTGTTGGGTTGACTCCCTCTCAGTATTTGCTTCTTTTCTGCAACTCCATTCTTATGTGGATCGTGAGAAGTGGTCAACTCCCTCTGAATATCTGCATCCTTGCAAAAACCACTGAAGTGTGCTCCTTTGCTTTCTTGCAGGAACAATTGGAGTGTGCTCCCTCTTGATCTTTGCTTCCTGGATTACCTGTCCTTGAACTTACATCCATCCTTAATCACTATGCATGCTTATTAGTATCATCATTATGTTATCCTTGAGGTCTCATACATAATCACACATTTATTAGTATAATCTTAATACTATCAAAACACAATAATCGTAAACATGTATATTCATGATCATTCACAGATAATAAACATTAGTATTCAAGGTTTCAGGGAAGTCTTCTTTTACTCATGCATATTCTTATTTGATCATAGGACTCTTCTGATTAGTTAAATCATCAATGCATAAACCCGTGATTACTCAAACCTATACCTTCATGATTCTTTTGGTTAGTCATATCATCAATTATGGTAAGAAACATAATATGCATATAGCCATGACTATTCAAACCTATGACTTCATGAATAATCATTATCAACAACACAACAGTATAAGATCCTAACACAAGGTAGGATTCTAGCTTGATATAGGAAAAACATACCTGGATTAGCATGCTAGCTAGTTATGTATAACATACCCGCATAATGTCTTCTGGTTCTCTTTAGTGACTTGTGCTAGTAACCTGCATGTCTCATAGGTTAACCATTGTAGGACCAAGTTATACATACCTCGAAAGTAGATCTTCTATGTGATCCATGACAATGGATGAATCTTTGTCTTCATGTCACCATGATCATATTTTCTTGAAGTAGAACATGATTTGTCTTTCTTGGTGTACCTTTTATGTTAGCGAACAACATAAACCTCATACAACATCACAATGCATTAGTACATTCATAAGTGTCAAAACCTTAATCAATGAATATCTTCTATTAAGGTGATACGACAAGTCTAGTAATTAATCAAGATTGTACTATAATGATATGAAGACAAACATATGATAAACTTAACCATGAAACATACCTGTAAGCCATACCTGTCAAGATTGCTTGTAATCTTCTTATGGAAGGCCTTAGCCTCATCTCCCTCTAAGACAGGAACTTCTTCACTTATGCAGGTGACCAATCCATCTTCTTCTAGGATTAACCCAATCCACTTGATTTGCAAGAACTGGACCTGAAGCTGGATTAGGGTTTGTCAAAGAAACCCCAAAAATTCAAACTTTGGATTTGAAACTTCTGAAAGGATAGAAATATGCGCCTTGATGAGCTGATCAAGTTGGTATATTCAGAATTTGAAAACTGCAAAGTTTCACCCCTCAAAATTGCCTTTTAGATTTTCAGATTCACTGGGGAGGACCCTAAATTAGGGTTTGAGTTTCCCAGAGCTTCACCCAACCAAAATATTTGATTCAAAACTCTAAGCTTCAATTTTTCTGAGGAGCTTCCAGCCGTGGTCACAGACTTCCAAAATTTCAATTTTTGCAGAAGCCCTAATTTTCCATCTTTTCGATCAAAGTCCTGAACTGGGGTTTGATCAAGCCCAGTCTTCTTCTCAACCAAAAATTATGATCTTGGTATCTAAATTTTGATTTTGATGAGTAGCATTAATCCGTGGTCTCTGATTACAAAAATTCCAACTTTCTCTGAAGCCCTAAATTCCAGAAGCCATGAATGAAGGTGCTCAAAAATAATTCTGATTTGACAGAAACATGTACCTGATTGTTTCTAGTGTAACTACAAACTTTTTGATCCACGGGGTCTGAATTTTTTTTTTGAGATATTAAGACCTGTTATCTTTCCATCCTGATAGATCTGACCTCAATTGGATTCTTTGAGAGAGAGTTATGCCAAGTGTCTCAACGTGACCTGTTTGTGGGATACTACAAGAGAGCGAACTTGTACGGCATGCCACATGTCATTGGTTCAACTTCAACCACTAAAAACATTTCTTGAGATAGTACAGTCTGTGTACTACCTTTCACTTTTTATGAAATTTCATTTGGATCTTCCTAGCCCAAGTTATGACCTTTTTCCCAAGGTCACCTGATTTTGACTCAGATCTGGAAGAGGCAGAAACCCTATATTGTACAGATCATAAATCACAAAGTACAACGAATTAGAGGTTTTGCTTTGGACACAAGCTACATGGGGATCTAATATTCGACCTGTAAAATTTTCATATCCGAAACCTTCTCCAAAACGGATTTATAGAGAAAGTTCAACGATGACTGGTTTTTGCTATATCAAGCCCTAGCATCGTAAGTGCAACAAGTGTCATACATGCCATACCATGCCTTCTTTCAGGCTAGCTCTGATACCATGTTAAATTTTCAGAATTTACTTCAATATTATCTAGGATCTTAACTGAGAGAACAACATGTACAGCATATCTATAGCATATCAATCATGGCCACAATAATGCAAGCACACAAGAGACACAGATTTTACTTGGGGAAAACCATAAAGGTGAAAAACCCCAATAACTTCCTCAGAGATAGATAGAGCAATGATACAACCAGAATACAAGAGATAGTCTTCTCCTAGCAGTAGAGCCTCCTCCTCCACAAGTGCGCCACTCTCCTGAGTGTGAGTGAGAGAATAAAATGTGTAAAATGAGAGAGATACACTCTCTATTTATACACTAACTTGACTTGACCTTTACTCAACTAGGTCGTCCTCAACTTAACCACTTAACATAATGCTGACTGGGCCGACCCCCACTAGGGTGGTCTAATAACCCTTTGACCCACATGACTTATACAGGGCTGACCCCAACAAGGTGGTCTAATAACCCATCAAGTATAAGTTATGACACTTACAAAATAAATGACGACACTTCCGTATAGAGGAATAATAACATCTCTATAGGAATACAATATACATATATGTGAAATACATTCCGAAGTTACATATACATCAACAAAAGGAATAGATTGATAGCTCCAATACCATGTGAAATTCAGTTCACACCAAGATCTGATCAATAAATTACACACTCTCACAACATATCTCACACAACTAGTCAAGAACACAGAAAATTACTCACAATAGATACAAACTATTTTAATTCTCATGAATAAAATACATCAACCAACCTTGGGAAATTAAATGGCTGTCAATATATAATGTTTACATCAGATATTTGAATGGCTAAAGATTCCATTTGGATCCTCACAAAAGTAGACTTACTAAAATGATGCAAAACCGCCCTAGGTGGAAAGTGTGTTCTTCATGTCACACCAAAGGCTCACAAATTTCGTGATCAAATAGTGATGTGTGATGAAAAAACATGCTAAATCCCAAAAATGGAAGGAAGAAACATCAAGGAGTGAAAGTGGTCCAAAAAACACTTTCCCTAGTCAACTAGCTTTTCACCTTTTACCCAAAAGCAGTGAAAAGCAGGAATGTGCCTTTCTCACCAGAATCTTATCCAGAATCAGTAGGAATGCGCCCAAGTGACTTAGGAAACTTGTGGTCCACACCAGGAAGACTTGTGGTCCCCCCAAAGATTCCTTGTGGTCCACACAATGACTCATGCCAACTATTTAGTCGAATACATAGTAATTAATCATAAAATTATTAATTAATGTCTCTAATGTATTAATTGACATAGAAGTGGGTTTTAATTATTCCAACATAACCCTCACTTGAAAAATCTAGAAGCTCATTAACCACTTGGAAAACCCAAGGACTAAATTAAATGATACATAAATGACATGACTCATACCCTTCTTTTTTTCATAATTCGAACTAAAGGTACACCATTCAACTTTGGCATTAAGAAGAAAGCATTAATCTCTTGCCAGAAAAAATGAAAAGAAAAATTAATATGACCAAGATGAGAAGTGTTAATAAGAGCAACAAAATGTTACATTAATCCATTAGATAGAGTTATGAGAATATGAGTCCTAAGTTGTTAAATAAAATATTTAAGGGGATGTGAAGATTTTTTCATTAAAGACCAAATTATTAATAAACGCTTCCCCAAATTGTTTATGCATATGAAATAGTAATTGAATGGAACCCAATAACTTTATTACCTTGGAAATGAAAACAATTAAATACAATATTAAACAAACCCATAGTTCTATTATTGTTGTTATTCTGCTTTAAAAAAATTAGGATATTACAAATTCATTGCCAAAATTGCAATTTTTCATTGCTGAGTGACACAATTAACGTCACTTGAGTCTCTAAATACATCTACAGTATTACAATATTCATTTGTGATGTGGGTTATATTTTCCACATTAGTGTTACCCGTGTTACCTGACAACATCTACCCCATACCAATCTATAGAGAACCTCGCTACTCTCGGTTGATGATAATCAATCCTATGCTACTCTTATAGAGTATGATGATAATCACCTTCTACATATCCTAATTTTGGTTTCTCAATCCTATAATTTTTGGTACAACTCCTTCACTTCTTCATCCCCCTAGTGCACATCTACTGCCTGCATCCATTGATAAATGTTGACTCCTGATGCATATAAATTTTTATATATTATAGGTTTTTAATACATATTTTAACGATCAAACAAAATGGCTATGGGGATATTGGTCGACATAGCATGGTTAGGATTGATTTCATGTGAATTGATATTAATAGATCTTCAACCATGGTATAAACTTGAAATTTCACTATCATTAAGTTAATCGACCTTATATTAATTAATTAAAAATGTTAGTATATCCATCACATAAGTCATGTTAGCAATGTTAAAATATCCATGGAATAAGTCATGTGACCTAAGGGGATTAATATACTACAGAGTTAAATTCAACATTAAAAATCCTCATAATTTTTCTTGCAATTATTAGTTAGCCACTATCCGTAGACTAAATTAGTCGTTTAAGTTACTAATTCTTAGTTGTGTCACTTACTATCTAGTCATTGTTTTCATCCCATGACTAAATTAGTCATTTTTAGATATGTCATTGAAAATTGCTCAAATTTGGTAGTATTTAGCTTTAAAAAAATATCGTGACTAAATTTTTTGGATGTGTAGTCATAAATTTTCCAAATTGTACTAGTGGTGGTTCGATTGTTGTGCCAAGTCCACATCATCCATTCTAATTCCTGCATGGTTATTCCACGTCACACCTATTACATGTGTCTAGTCCACGTCATACTTGTCCATGTGGCCAATGTGGATCTCGAATCAATTTTTTTCGAAGTTCATATAAATGCTTAAATTTCAAAATTTATTCATATATACATTAAGAAAGTTCCAACTGGCATTCTTCTAGCAACATATGTCAACCCAAAAATCACACTTGGAAAACATAAAATTTACACTTGGAAAATAGAGAATGTCATGCTCCCATTTTTCCAGCATCAAGTAGCATCCAATGTCACATCAAAACCCCGTGGATCCTAATGAAAGTCAATTAATTAATTAATAAGGGGGTGACATTACTTAGGCAATTAAATTATTAAGTAGGAATAATTTAGCCTATAGTTGTTTTAATTAATTAAATTGAAGGAGATGTAATTATTATTTTGTATTTAATTATTAATTACATGTGATGATGAGTTGGATGATGACAAGGGCACATAAGGAGATAAGGTTAGCATTATGAGTTGTCACACCAAAGTGGAAACTGTAAGAAAGCATGCATAGAGCAAGGTGTCAGAAAAAAGAAGGAAACTGACAAAATCAGTACATAAAGCAGGCAAGTGTACAAAGCATGCAAGTGAGGAAAACCAGAAACATCCATAAAATCTAAGGAGGGTGCAATTGCCAAGAAAATAACAAAATCTATCTAGTTGTAAAAAGAAGGAAACATCCAGAAAGGTTAGGTGGGCGCAATTTCCAAAAGAGAGCAAAATCTAGTCAGTGGAAAAGCAGGAAAATGACAAATCAATCAAGGAAGATGCATTGGATGAGGCCAAGGATGTTAACTTTCTCAACAATTCACCCAGTCTATAAAAAGAGGAGGGCGCACCACATTCACATCTTTTGAAAGTTTATGAATTTGTGTGTGAGAAAGATCAAGCTTCTCTAGGATTTGGTGATGCACCCTTATCCAGCTGTGAGAGATGTGCCCCATATTATCTATTCCAATATTATGCACATGAACTAGTGCCTCCATTAATTACCAATTTTCATATCTGATCTAAATCTGTGATTACATCCTCTCTTCTTTCTATTTTCTGAAGCATTCTTCTTAGTCAGTGAAAATAATGTTGAAGGGTCGAAAAGGAGGTTCTGGTTTAGAATTTTATGAGCATTTATGGACATTTATACATGTTCCATTGTGTATGTATCATCTTTTCTAGTAGGAAAAAAAATTGTTTCATCAAAAAGGGTGTCTGGGTGAGCAAGTTATGGCCATTTTACTAGATCTAGGGTTCTAGTTGTGAAGAACGAGCCCTTGCTTTTCTATATGGTTTGGTTAATGCGCTTAAGAGAATCTCATGATTCTTGGTTCACCTCCCATGAGAATCCAACAGGCCATGGTCATCCTACATATCATATCCAGTGTTTATACCTCCCCTTCTCATTCTTCTCTGAAGCATTCTCCTCCATTCATTGTAAAAATCCAAGTTTAATAACTCTCTATACAGTCTAAGCTATGATACTCTTATTCAATGCTTAATGGGACTTTTTTAATACTTGTTGTTGTGTCTTATTTAATTTTTGAGTATTTATTATACATCATAGAATGAATTCGAGATCCTTAGAGTCTTATTGTGTTCACCTTTCTCAAGACTAGATCACTATACATTTTATTTGACTAGTTTCCACAAAATTGCCACATACAGAGTTCTGTGAATCTATTTTATTTTATGAAAGTTTATGTATATTTTAATTCACCTTTAGAATCCATCCCAACTCATAAATTATATATCTTTGACCCTTTATGACTATTGGTATTCATATTTCTGAAAACTAGCTCATTGAGCATTTTTAATTGATTGGTTTTGAAGCAGTTTTAATTAAGAGTTCTATGAATGTTCAATTTCAGTTTTATCAGTCATCTGATATTCTTGAGACATTTTGAAAACCCTCCAAGCCTCTCTGCAATAATTTGTATCCATATCCACCTGTTTGGGAGAGCCTGGAAACAATGTAGTTGAGCAGTCCATCCTAGTGCTTTTTCTCACTTTGCCTCCAAACATTGCCAAAACCTCCCAAAACCTCTATAAAACTTGTCCAGAAGTATATTAGGGTATTATGACTTGTTATCCACCACTATTTTATGTCAATTGTAATTTAAAGAGTTTAGTAGGAATATGTTGGTGTGCCCAAACATCCTTGGAGTACACTTCAGCCTAGATGATGTTCGAAACATAAATGGCCCCAGTACATTGTAGTTAGTGTTAGCACCCAAAATGACCCCCTAGGTTGTGGGAGAGGGCAAGTTGGGGTAACAAAAAAACCACTTTAGACTTGTGCTATTGACCCAGCACAGTCAGAGAAGGATCTCTCTACAAATCTATGAAAGACTGAAAATAATCAATAAATTTGCAACCATGAAGAAATACACAGATTTGAAAAAAAACTGAAAATTATCAATGAGCAACACACAGCCTTCTTGCTTAAGATATTCAATCATAGCATGCTCAGAAGGTCAGATTTCTGATAGGATAAGTGGTTTTAAAGGTTTGGTAGGAAAAATCATAATAGAAACTATTGGGCTAAGGAGTCAAAACATAATCACATAAAACAAATACAGTGCTGCTGCATGAGATATCCAAATAGAGGCAAGGTAGCCACCCATTCATAGTCAAAGAGATTTTAATTTGATGATTAAGAAGAACAAATGAACAGTATACCAATATAAAGCATGGAAACATGAATTCTATATTGATTTTAGCATAAACTAGTTGTGGAATACTTGGTATGATAACAATAGAGCATAATCACTATGAATTCTATTCAAATGCTACACTGAACCAAGCATGAAAAAACATTACAGAATGGATTAACAATGAAAGGAAACACAATTCACATGGGAAAAGAGAAGAAACAGACTGTAAGGAGAATGACACAGGAATCTTAGTCGAAATCCAGCTTCAGACACTGCAAATATATTAAAGACAATGTTTCAAACAAGAGCAGAGCTCTCCCAGGCCTCAGCCAAATGATTTTCCAACATGTAGTTCTTCTATTACATTGCATTTATAGATTTTCTCATCCCTAGGGTCTAGCTATCTCAATAGGAATCTGTTACAACTGTATGGACACCTGCACAGAAGGCTTAACAACTCTGAGAGTCAGTTGCAACCAATTTTCTTCATTTCCGGCTGCGAACTGCTGAAACTGCCCTTCGGAGCCCCAGCCGTAAAAATCAAACAGTGATAGGTGTGTAAAAAATGAAAGAGGTTTTTGGAGATTGTCCCATTCTGAATAAAAAACTCTTTCATCTTCCTCATATTCCCCTCCATCTGGTTGGGATCGGTCTTTGAAGTTGATGACTCACGCAGTAAACGTAATTTCTGGAAAATTACCCTGTAAAAAAACTTTTAGTTTTCCCAAACCATGACACCTGTGTAAATTCTGAGATATTTTTTTGTATATGGGATTGTTTTGGATAAAAACCTCTCTTGGTTTCCCAAAATTCATCCCGTTTTGGCAGAAGCAGCTGATTGAAAAAGATGACTAAAACAACCGTTTTCACTAAAAACAGGAAAATTACCCTATGAAGATCATTTTGATTCTCCCAAACTGTGACACCTGTGTGAATTTTGAGAGAGGTTATTGTATACTGGTCCATGATGAAGAAAAACCTCTCTCGGTTTCTCCAAATTCACTCTGGTTTGGAGGAAACAGCTGCTTGAAAATGGTTACTAAAACAGTCATTTTCACCAAAAAACACCATCTTCTTCACATGAAATTTCATTGAGTTTTGATTTTGTCTTTTCTTTACAATTTGAATTTTCGGGAATTTGGAAGCCTGATTTCCCATTAATTTGATTTGGATGTTGATGTGGCATGTGTATGGAGTGGTCATGGAAACCTCTTGGTGATGGGCTTGAACTTAGCATTTTTTAGTAATATTGCACCTTAGTCTTAGCAAAAAATGCTTAGTAGGTTTGATTTTCATCTTCATTGGTCACATGGCTCAAGGAATTGAGGCTCTTCTCATTTCTTCATGGGTTTGGACCCAAGCATTTGGTCACATGGCTTGGCGCTTGGACAATAGTGGGGTGGTTGGGCCCCCATTCAACATGGCACTGGCTACTGGAAATGCTCTCGGTGCTGAGCCCAACATCTTTTTGGTTCTATTTTAATTCAGACTTTGGCCAAATACAAAATTTTAAAATCTTTGTCCATAAAAATTTGGCTATATTGCCTTCATAACAAATATTTGCTTTCATAAAATCCAGGCTTCGTGGTTTTTATAAGAATTTAATCTTTTGCGCAAAAATTAATTCTTTGCCAATTATGAAAACTTGTCCTTCTTTTCCTCAAATTCTCTTTTCTTTCTGTCTTTCTCCTCTTTTTCCTTGGTGTAGGATACTTGGAGATTTAGCATGCTGAAAACAACCATGGAAAAACTGTTGGAAATTTTACTGCAAGGTGCAATTGAGCTGCCCCTTACTCAAACCAAATATTGCTCTGTCATACTGTAAACTGAACACTCACTCTCCAAATATGAACTGAGAATACACTAAAATTTTCTGAACTGAAAATTGAAATTGAACATTGGCTGTACATTTTGAAAACTGAAAATTCCACCCTGCAAAGCTGAACTGAAAAACTTTAAATCTGAACTGAAAATGTTGAAAAGATGCTTTCCCTATTCCAAGCTTATTTATATACATGTCACCCCACTTTGCTTGAAAATTACTGCTCAATCAAGTAATGAAAAAATGCCAATGAAGCCAATCCAACAATTCGTTGATTAATTTTACTCCTCCGCTGTGCTTGAAATCAACCAATAACAGAGAATTGGACAGCCTATGAAAACAATGATTCTCTTTATTTTAAAAGTGAAAGTATGGCTGCAAATTCAAACTGAAAAATCCTTCTATATATTCACTAACAGGGTCATACAAATCATGGATGTTTGGCTACCTCCCACAGCACTTTATAACTTGGTCATCATGCATGGATTCTCCATATGTGTCTATCACTTGCACATCTTGTTTTGGATCATAAAACTCATCTCTAGACATGAAACATTTTCCAATATTAGCCTCTAGAGGAGGCTGAAAATATTTTTCAAAAGACAAGTGAAAGTCTTGGGACTGAATTTTATTTTCTAGGGCTTCAAGCTCTCCATTGAGTTTTTCAGCAAACTCTTTTAAGAAACTAGCCTTATCTTCATAAGAACATTTACATGACTTCAAGTATCTGGGTAAAAATACTGAGAAAGCTTCTTTAATTTCGTCATCATCATACATATCAAAATATTCTTTGAAACCCTCAACAGAAGCAGGATTTGCCACATACCCTGTCATTTTGATTTGATGAGGAAACTGAGCTAGCACTTCAAACTTTGAAACTCTCTAATAGTGGAGTTGCCATGAAACCTTCAACATCTCAATTTTGATATGGAGTCACCGATCCTCCTAGTAGAGTTGCCTTCATACTGAAATCTTGATGAGTGGAGTCGCCAGGCGAATGATACAACCTTCTCAATGTCTGACTGTTGTTCACCATCATCAATCAGATCTGAAACTTGTTGTTCTCCCAGGGATGATAAGACAATCATTACCCGACAATGGCGCCAATTTGTTAACACCCAAAATGAACCCCTAGGTTGTGGGAGAGGGACATTTGGGGGTAACAACAAAATCACTTTAGACTTGTGCTACTGACCCAGCACAGTCAGAGAGGGATCTCTCTACAAATCTATGAAAGACTAAAAATAATCAATAAACTTGCAACCATGAGGAAATACACAGATTTGAAAGAAAACTGAAAATTATCAATGAGCAACACATAGCCTTCTTGCTTAAGATATTCAATCATAGCATGCTCAGAAGGTCATATTTCTGATAGGATAAGTGGTTTTAAAGGTTTGGTAGGACACATCATAAGATAAACTATTGGGCTGTGGAGTCAAAACATAATCACATGAAACAAATACAGTGTTGTTGCATGAGATATCCGAATAGAGGCAAGATAGCCACCCATTCACAGTCAAAGAGATTTTAATTTGATGATTAAGAAGAACAAATGAACAGTCTACCAATATAAAGCATGGAAACAGAATTCTATATTGATTTTAGCAGAAACTAGTTGTGGAATACTTGGTATGATAAGAATAGAGAATAATCACTATGAATTCTATTCAAATGCTACACTGAACCAAGCATGAAAAAGCATTACAGAATGGATTAACAATGAAAGGAAACACAATTCACATGGGAAAAGAGAAGAAACATACTGTAAGGACAATGAAATAGGAATCTCAATCAAAGTCCAGCTTCAAACACTACAAATATATTAAAGACAATGTTTCAAAACAGAGCAGAGCTCTCCCAGTCCTCAGCCAAATGATTTCCCAACCTGTAGTTCTTCTATTACATTGCATTTATAGATTTTCTCAGCCCTAGGGTAGATCTATCTCAATAGGAAGCTGTTACAACTATATGGACACTTGCATAGAAGGATTAACAACTATAAGAGTCGGTTGCAACCAATTTTCTTCATTTCTGGCCGCGGACTGCTGAAACTGCCCTTTGGAGCCCCGGCCATAAAAATGAAACAGTGATAGCTATGTAAAAATTGAAAGAATTTTTTGGATACTGGCCCATGATGAAGAAAAACCTCTTTCAGTTTCCTCAGATTCCCCTCCAGCTGTTCGGGATCGGTCTTTGAAGTTGATGACTCACGCAGTAAACGTAATTTATGGAAAATTACCCTGTGAAAAACCTTTGAGTTCTCCCAAACCATGACACCTGTGTAAATTATGAGAGAATTTTTTATAGATGGGATTGTGCTGGAGAAAAACCTCTCTTGGTTTCCCAAAATGCATCCCGGTTTGGTGGAAGAAGCTAATTGAAAAATATGACTAAAACAGTGATTTTCACTAAAAACTGGAAAATTACCCTGTAAAGATCCTTTTGATTCTCCCAAACCGTGACACCTGTGTGAATTTTGAGAGAGGTTATTGTATAATGGCCCATGCTGAAGAAGAAAAATCTCTTGGCTTATCCCAATTCACTCTAGTTTGGCAGAAACCACTGCTTGAAAATGGTGACTAAAACAGTCATTTTCACCAAAAACCACCATGTTCTTCACATGAAATTTCATTGAGTTTTGATTTTGTCTTTTCTTTGCAATTTAAATTTTCGGGACTTTGGAAGCCTGCTTTCCCATTAATTGAATTTGGATGCTGATGTGGTAGGTGTATGGAGTGGTCATGGAAACCTCTTGGTGATGGGCTTGAACTTAGCATTTTTTAGTAATATTTCACCTTAGTCTTAGGAACAATGCTTAGTAGGCTTGATTTTCATCTTCATTGGTCACATGGATCAAGGAACTGAGGCTTTGCTCATTTCTTCATGGGTCTGGACCCTTCCTGACACTTAACATAATCCTGGTGCTAACACTTAGAACTCAGAATTTGGCCTTGATTATGATGTCCTTGCTTCTGCAGACTACCCAATACATTTTTAATATCCAAAAGTGTCCATTAGTCAAGCTTTGGGTGGGTTGATCAGTGACCTAGTCTATTTCCTTCTTCATTAGTTTGGAGAACTAGTTATTGCTTGCAATTTTCTGATTTTAAGGTTTGAATTTGAGTTGATATCCTCTGAGATCATATCAAGGATATTACAGAGACTTTCAACAACCTCTTTCTATTTGACGAAAAAAATCATATCAATTAACAACAATTGTAAACCTTGGCATGGGTTCGTGTTTTCACCTAAGTTTCATAATGACATTTTGTTAAACAATTAAGCTACAAACTGTAAATTTTTCCCAATTTAAACAGTACTGACTCAAACCTTTATGTTTCTACCATGGATGCTCTCCACGTCCATCCCAATCCATAATTCAATCATATATGTTGATTATTGTTATGAATTAGTCCATTGGGAAAATTCCATATTGTTTTTCCCAAAATTCCATACAAGCATTTATTCAAACCCTTGTTGAATCAAACCCAGTCGACAACGGTTCCCATCATTGTTGACACCGCGATCTCCCTGAGCACCAGACCAGATAGGTTTTACCCCATCCAGCAACACCTGTGGAGCAGATGAGGTCTCACCCGACATGTTCAAGGGAGAGTTGACGGAACCATGTTTCCACCGAATGAAGGAGGATGTTTGCGGAAATAATCACTTTAACTTATTGCGACATTCATAAATAGATCTATGCATTTAACTTCAACATCATTGTATCCATCGCATCATTCAATAGGAACATTCATCTCATCAAGTATAACAGTAAGCATTAATTGCAGCAAGAAAAAATAGTATTATTCATATATCACAACATGCATTACCATAAATGAACGGAAGATACACAGGGATTTTGTAAAACAGCTCTATCATGTCATATTAACTCAACAAAACCCAGATATAATATCTCCACAAAAACACAGATCTCGCAGATAACTCTTGATCACAATTTTCACACTCTTCCCCTTCAGTGCTTAGGTTCCTAGGTGCTGGGTGCTTTAACACATATGTCTCTATGACTTTATATAGGCTTCTTCCTTTACAATACTTGTCCACTTTCTAACAACTTCCTAACCAACACTTTGAGCAAATGACTCAAAATCTGACTGACACGGTCCAAATGACCCAAAAACCCACATACTGCGGTACAATTGACCCAAAATTACATAACATACAGTCCAAATGACCCAAAACCTACATACTGCGGTATAATCGACTCAAAAATACATAAAATATTCTTCTTTTTGCCCAAATTTCCGTCTTCCGCAATATCTTCTGACGTGTCGCATCATCTGTGATGCTGCGATGCTACCTTACCAAACCGCTTGCTAACAACCCTTTCTGTGCAACCTATTATTCTTCCAGTAAAATTCAAATTCAACCGATGTAGTCCTAGTGCTGCAAACATTTGCTCCTATAATGTACCCAGTCACCTCTTTTAACCAGTGAAACCATGAGGCACTCAATTTCCATACCTGGATTTAACATTTACACCAATTTTTTTTTTATTCAATTACATTCAAATTAACAATGGAAATAAATTGCCATTGACTCCCAAAACAATGTTATGCATTCATTTAATTTACAGGCAATTCAACCATGAACACACACTCCATGCCATGTAGTACCATACATTTAGAAATTCATAACAACAGTAAATTAAATAGCAAGTAAACATTGATACAACCATAGCATTCATAATCAAATAGGCACTTACCTTTTAAACAATTATTCTCCAACTAGCTGCATGTGAAGGGAATTCCTCCCATCCATAGCCACTGTCAAGCCAAGTCTCACTTTGAAAGGCCACCTCTAAGTTTCATCTATGAATCCACAAGGGCTAAGATCTTCCCCAATACCACTCTACTAAGCTAAATCTCTCATTAAACCCACTGGTTTCTAAACCCACCCTCCACAGATGTCCCAATCCTCAATTATCCTTCCCCATCAACCTACACAACGCTAGGAACAAGCTCCCTTCTTTAAGTTAACAGTCCCTTGGGCAGCCTCTAGTTCCCTTCTGGTGCTCCAGCATGGGATGGAAAGGAATTCTTTGAATTGGACTCTAGAGCACAAGCTGCATGCCAGGTCTCTCTCTCACTAGTCTACCTGGATTAATGGCATGTAGAGTTCATGTTTAGTAGTGGCATCTTCATCCTCTATTATAGTTCCAAGCTATGGCCTTCAAAGGTAATGACAAAAGGAGTGGAAGGTAATTTGAATGGTGGGAGATTAATGAGGAACCCAACCCCTCTCCAGCTTCAAAAATCACTTTTATAATCAATTGATTGCCATGTGGCCCCTCCACATGGAAGCACTCCCCCCACTTTAATCTCATCTTAGGATAATTAAATGAAGCTTAATCAAGCATGGATCTTAATCATGATTTAATGACTTGGTTTAAATGGATAAGGCTAAGGATATAAGTTGAATACCACTATCACTTCCCCACTGGTGGATTCATAGCCCCCCATCTCTTCTTTGTCCTTCTTCCTATGCAACCATTTAGAGATTTTTGTATTAATATAAAAAATATACACAATCACATAGTCTTGGTCATGCCGACCATTTGTCTCTAGATTTTTTTTCTTTTTAATCAATATTTAAAAATTCACACTGTGGGGTCAAACTAAGGTATTGCAAAGACCATTATTTTAGAAGATATGCACCAACTGGAAGACCACCCACATCCAGGTACCGAAATATTTTTATTGGATTGTTATTCTTGTAATAGTTGTTTTCATAAGGCTATAAATGGTAGAGCCTATGCATGAGGTAGAAACAAATGGAATGGAAATGGCTATGAAAACTCCCTAAATAATTATGAAAAAAATTATCTTAGAAATCCTCGTGAGGTTTTTGACATAATCATTACAGGTTTGGGGCTTTGGATTTTGAAATTGAATGTTCAAAATTAACAATTTTGGACACAACCAAATTTTGCAGAAGCAGTTTAACAACTTCTTCAAGGGAAACTAGACAGGTTCCAGAACAACAAAGAATTTGGAAAAAGAAGCAATAATACTTGTAGGTTGAGGATTGTAGGTTTTCTTTACAAGCCCAAAATAGTGGAATTCATTGGTATATTGATAGTGGATTCTCAAAGAATATGACTAGAGACACGAATAGATTTGTGTCATTAAATAAATAAAGAGACGGGTTTGTCATGTTTGGCAATGACAAATCAACATAATCTACTAAGTGTCATCCATATGTGTGACTAGGGACACACACTTATATTCAATTCAAAAGAATGTGAAATAAGAAAAGAAGGATCGAGCAAACTAGTGGCAACATCAATAAGAAATCCAAACCACATATACATCTTGAATGAAATTGGGAAGGAAAGTTGTTTTTATGGAAAGGAAAATGGAAGTTGTCTTTGGAACAAAAGAATGGGTACTTTGACAATCTTGTCAATATCAGCAAGAAGCAAGTAGTACGAGAAATGATGGAAATTACAAAACCAACCAATACCGTGTGCAAGCATTGTCAGCATGGAAAACAAAAAAGGTTGAATTCAAGACAAAGGAATACTCTACAACAAAACCATTGGAAATAGTACACACTGATTTGTGTGGTCCAATGAGGACAAAAGGACTAAATGGTGAGAAATACTTCATGTTGCTCATTGATGACTACACAAGAATTACATGGGTTTGCTTCCTCAAGAAAAATTCAGAAGCTTTCGAATGTTTCAGGATATTCAAGGAAATGGTTGAAAATGAAATAGATTTGAAAGTCAAAAGCTTAAGATGAGACAATGGAGGTAAGATGACTTCAAATAAGTTCTGGTATTTTTCTGAAGAACATGGAATAAAAAGGGAATTCTCAGTAGCTAGAACACCTAAGTAAAATGAAGTTGTTGAAATAAAAAATATAATTGTACAAGAAATGGATAGAACCATGTTGAATGACTCCAAGCTAAGTGATATCTTTTGTGTACAAGAAGTACATACAACCATTAATATATTAAATAGAGAACTTCTCATCATTAATAGTGACCAGACTCCATATGGGCTATGGAAAGGAAGACCAACAAATTTCAAACACTTCATAGTGTTTGGAAGCAAGTTCTATATAAAAAGGGAAGACAATAAGATTGGAAAATTGACTCATAGGTGGATGAAGGCATATTTTTTGGGTACTCATTGAAAAGCAAAGCATACAGATGCTATAATTTAATACTCAACAAGATACTGGAAAGAATTGATGTAAAAACTGATGAAACCAACTTGCTGAAGACTAAAAAGGAAAGCATAAATTCAGACATCTTTGAAGAACATGAAGTGGAAGAGTTGAAACAAGAAGAAGAAGAGAAAAACTAGAAAAATTTTGAGACACCTTCTAGGACACCTAACTACCAGGTTCAAAAGAATCATCCACCAGAACAAATCATTGAAAATAGAAGTGTTGGAGTAGAAACAAGAAGAAGAAGGCAAGTACAGACACCATAACAAGGACACATTCCTTTACTATCCATATTTGAACCAATAATCTTTGACGAATCCAAAAATGATGAAAATTGGATCAAGGACATGGAAGAATAATCAAATATGGTGGAGAAGAATGAGACATGGGAACTAGTTCCAAGGACAAAGGATAAAAATGTTATTGGTACAAAATGGGTTTTTAGAAACAAGCACAATGAAGATGGACAAGTAACCAGAAACAAAGCAAGACTTTGAGGAATACAATTTGAGGAGACTTTTGTGCCCATGGAAATAATGGAAACAATAAAAATGATATTTTCTTATGCATGCTCTAAAAATATCAGAGTGTATCAGATGGATGTAAAATCAACATTTTTAAATGGAAAATTAGAAGAATAAGTCTACATCGAGAAACCAGAGGGGTTCCTACTTTTAGAAGATGGAGACTATTTTTGCAGATTAAATAAATCTATGTATGGACTTAAGAAAGTTCCTAAAGCATGGTACTTACAATTGGATAGGTACTTACAACAACAAGGTTTCAAAAGGTGAAAGGAAAATAGTAATCTCTACATAAAAGTGGATCAAGATAGTATGATTATTATTGAAGTGTACATTGATGAAATCATCTTTGGAAGTGATGATGACAGGTTGAGTCAGAATTTTTCCAAGGATATGTAGAATGAATTTGAAATGTCCTTAATTAGGGAGTTAAATTTCTTCTTGGGACTCCAGATATCTCATCTAGACGATGACATTTTCATTTCCCAAACCAACTACATCAAGAAAATGTTGAATAATTTTAGAATGGAAGACTGCAAACTTGTAAGTACTGCTATGGTCACTGGTTGCAAGTTAAGCAAAAATGATGAATCAAAAGAATTCGATCAGAGACTCTACATATAGATGATTGGCAGCCTACGCTATGTGACAGCCTCAAGACCAGATGTAATGAAAGCAATTGGATAAGTTGCAATATTTCAAGCAACTCCAAATGAAACTCATTTTCTAGCAGTAAAAAGGATATTCAGATATCTTGAAGGAACAATGAATTTTGGGATATGGTATCCAAAAGGAAATAAGTTGACTATGGTTGCCTACACTGATGCAGATTGGGAAGGAAGTATTAATGACAGAATAAGCATTAGTGGAGCATCTTTCTACAATATCTTAAGTGACAACTTAGTGGCCTAGTTGAGCAAGAATTAATCTTCAATATCTTTATCCACAACAGAAGCAAAATATATTGCAACAACAACATGTTGAGGCCTCAGATGTGCAGGGTGTACAAAGTGTTGGAATGGGTTCCTAAACTCTCAACAGAGGGGGAGAAACCAGATTGAAAGGCTTCAAAATGCCCTATGCAAGGACAGTTCTATCCCCAGCCTGTTTGGTATAGTGATCTCCCACGGATATTCGGCCTCCGCCGGTTGGTAGGTTTTGATCCAAAGGATCAGTTCTCTAATGAAGAAAACAAAATGTAAAAAGGTCTGAAACACAAATCTACTTGTAAGAATCTAAACTAGTTTAGATATATCCTAAGAAATTGTTTTTAGATGGGTGCATATCATCTTGATGTATAAATGGGTAAGCACATTCATCAATTAAATATAAATGTGAAAAAGATCAATGACTTAACTGCTCAAGTTACAATTACTTAATGAAAATTAACCAATGGAAAATTGAGGGTTGTCTGCATTCAAGATTTGATCTGTAACTGATATGTTAATTGAAAAATTAACATCAATTATATTTTTACCAAAGGAATCATTTGCAGAAATCAATAAAAGTTTTATTTGAATAAACTCTCATAAAACTTCATGAACACACAGATCATAAGCAATGATAAACCAAAACTACAGATCACAGTGCTTAATGAATTGCAAAGATTAAAACAACATTAGATTAGCAATTTAGAGGAAAATCACATTCATCAAATAAACTTGATCAAATAGACAGAAGCAGATCTAAAAATAAGTTTACTGTATTCAATGACAGTCTGTAAGAAATTAAAAGCTTGTATCAAAACAGAGCATCTCCAGCCTCTCCTGCAGATTTTGTCTCCAAATTCCATGATCCCTCTCTACGAGAGATCCTCTCTTTTAAATAAGAGTTACAAAATAATAATACAAAAGAGTAAATTCCCACAAACCGAGATTACAAAATAAAAAATAAACTAATGGCCTAGAAAAACTTGCCACTTGTTCGAAATCTCTAACAACTCATTCACATTCGGATAATTAGATGACTCTAGCCCCAGCTGGGCATTACATTCAAATGTTTCCATCTCATTCTTAGCTAACTTATGCCAAATGAGAATGTAGATGTGGATTTTTCCTTCAATGCTGACCGGTTTCCTAATTAGTTGTTCCACATCATCAATGTTGACCTACTCAAGACGCTGAATTTTCTCCTTGATCTCTTCAAACCTGCGTTCGACCTGCTCAATCCTCAACTTAGGTGGGAAAAAATATTCAATGAGCTCCATAGCATCAAACTGTATAATCTCCATGAGGTTATATGCTGCATACCATCGCCTGCTACATATAGACTATGCTTTCTTCATAATATCTTCAACTGCTTCATTCAAATCTTGCCAAGTGTTCAACGCAGCTCTGATTTTCTTAAACTAAAAACTGTTAAGAAATGGGAATCCTTTTGGTGTGTCCTTGATATATCTTTGCTACTCACCAATATTTTGACTTTCCTGAGAAGATTGCAGCCTTTTGGATTTCTACTCTTCACGGGTGCCATACATCTTACCGAAAATTATATGAGTCTCTCTGATCTCATCCATGGTGCACAATAGCTTCTCCAACAACTTGTGATGTTCTTCATTGACCTGGAGGGATAAATCCTTAAATTCCTGGGATTACAACTTAAAGAAAGTAGAAGAGGCTGCACTTGCAGTTGCATCTTCACATTGTTTTTGCAATGAGGCTATCTTCTAAGCATTAGCAAAATTTTCAGCTTGTACATCATGAAGTTCAGCCTGCAGAAAGGTATTGCTTCACTCCAAATCTCCCAACCTATCTTCCCATATCCTCCTAAGATCAGCAACATAATTTTCATGTTCCTCTTTAGTCTTTACCAGCTCCTCTTCAAGCTTTTCTAATTCCACCTTCTGATCAATCTCCTTATTCAATATCTGGACTGAATCAAGGTTTTCCCTAGCAAATTGTTGGTGTTACTTCTGATCTAGAGGTTTTCCAATGTAGACCCAGGTACTTCGCGGTACAAGATACCAACAAAACCTTTATTCACCAGCCCTTTCTGCAACACACTGGAAGCAGCCTGAGGTCTCACCCGAGGCGAAGTTGAGCAGGTGGTTCCAGAATCAGGTTTCCACAACCTTGTGATGCGAGTGCTTCAACTTGTTAATGCACAACGTGGTGACAGACTGCGTATTGCGGTTAGTGACTACGCAAGGTCTTCTATTCTACGTTGAATGCCAGAGTGAGCAAGGATGCTTGTGCATCCAGTGTATTCAACAAATCGGCACGAGGATTACTTCCACTCTACAACGATAAGTTATCAATAGCTTATCGCGCAACAATTCTTATGTACCGGTGTGCCAGCTATACCCAATCACTTCTATTCAATCTTATTGGGTAGTCCTTAGACATTAATCATTACTTAGAACGATAAACATCATAACTTATACATATGATTGAGATGTGCGGTGCTGTGTGCTTTGATACCACGATTCAACCTTAACAATTAACTGTGTGGTTATCTCATAGATCCATTCATTCGAGGACTTATAGGTGCTTGACTGTTAACATTTGTAATGTCCCCATTTTGACCCTCTTTGTATTAAATCGTAAATGATGTAAATATTGTAATTTGATCATGGTGAGGAGCTCAAGGGCAAGGCCCCACCATTGATTTAGCGTTTTATGTATCGGCAACTAAAGAACTAGATGCCTATGGTTCTTATGCTAAGATAGGCACAATGTAAATAAGACATCATGTAAATACGAACTTTAATGGAAATACCCACAACTAGCTATGCAATGCAACAAAGAGATGGGGGCATGATTCTACAAGGAATAGGGAGGGAAATTATTCAAACCCTTGAGCTAATGGTGTTAATCCATGTGTCAATGAGAAAACCCATAAACCACCAACTACCCATTTTGGGTTATGCACCCAATCATTTAATTCTTCCAAGAATTGGTTGAGGCAGTTAATGCCTTGGGAATGAAGAGGTATGGCAGCCAATTTCGTGCATGGGCAAGCCATCAACCTGGAAAATCGTATTTTGTCTCCTTGGGCAAGAAAACACCCACTAAATGGTGCCCAAAGCCATTATGAACAGTCAGTCTTTCATCCTTCACGCAGTTGGAGCTAGCTGGGTCATTCCCTACACGTTTTTTCATCCATTTTCTGCATTTTTCCATGCCTGGGAGCTTGTTTTTGCATTGTACAACAGCTGGGAAAGAAGGGCCATGATTTGGGACTGTTATGGAGGTCGTTTTTGCCCCAGAATGTCCATGGACGTTTTTCTAAAAATGGATTTGGCTTCCCAGGGATGTTCCCCATCTTCCAGTTTCGTTTTTGGGTTTCCCACGTTTTGCTGAAGCTAATGAAAACCCCATCCTTGGACATCTCACTGTAAAAACGTTTCTTCATGCCCAGCACTTATACTTCTGTTGTTATCTGCATCCCTTTGGTTTGAACTTGTGAGCAAAAGAGACTGGAGTGGTAGTGGACAGAATTGGCTTGATAAACCTAGTGGAGGGAGTAAACTCTCAAGAAGATCAAGAGGGCTTTGGCTACTTTTCTATGCACACCCTGAGAGCACTAGAAAGGAAGGTATGGCTTGAGGTACTGTGTGGCAGTGAAGAGAATACTTCCTTGCATTGGGTGTGTAGGCATTGTGGGTGCCAAGCTCAATAGATCTGGGAGGGGTGTCCATAGCTCTGTGGTTGAGCTCACTAGATTAGCAATCCTTCCTTTCCATTTCCTAGCAGCCTGATAAACCCAATTGTAGATTGGCTTGGCTCATCTTGCTGTATGCTTGGCTATGTGTGAGTCTGTTGTTCCCTGGTTCCTTGTAGAGATCATGCCCAGCTTGGGGGTGGCAGTTGTATCAAGTGGTTGATAAGCACAACTGGCCTATGGTTGGGTGGAACGTTGCAGATGCATAGCTGGTTGCTTGGGACTACTTGTTAAGATAAGTATTCTCTTTTATAAACTCTACAATGTCTTTATTTAATGGCTATCACAAAAATTTTGAATGTATGTTAGAAATTAAACATGATTTTTATTCCGCTGTGTTTCTATAACCTGCACATGTATATGTCTTTTATCAATAAGTTTTTAATTAATGGATATGGGGCTAGATGCCCGGTTTTAGCATCACGATCCTCTCTATCATGCTGGTATGACAGGAGGGGACTTTAAAACATTCATCCATACATGAACTACTAACATCTTATTCCATCCCTTCCATGGTGAATATAGATAAAAGTAAACACATATCAAATAAAAGTAACTTTATGCATACACTGTAAGTAATTTAAGTTAAAATAATGGCAATCATACACAACAATCACATAACACAAGTTTTAACATGGTTCACACCCCCGTATGGGAAGCTACATCCACAAGAAATGTTGTTTATTATTTTAGGAAAGGGTACAACAGTTCTTCATCTGCACACCCAGTTGCAGACGCTCTTCTCTCTCTCTCAAAATTAGGTCTCTATGCACTCAATTGTAGAGCCTTTACAATGCTTCAATCTTACAAATTTAACAATATTCAATAAAAATCAACAAAATGAAGAGTTAACCCTTTCCTTTACAAAATTTCCTTATTTATAGATCAAGACCCGTAGGTCATGTCTTTACATTTACAAAGGCAGAACCCTTAGGTTTACAAAACTACCATGGTTTTTCCAAAACCAAACTACTGGAATCTGGCAGTGGATCTTCTATCACGCACACGCCAACAGGTTTCTTCCGCCGAGTTGTTCCTTCTTTCACGGCCTTAGATGACTGGTTCGAGTAGTAGTAGTCTTATGTTTGTTATGATCAGTCACCTACCTCCCGATCTGCACCTACCCACTTCTTGGTAGTTATCGATGATCTTTGCCAAAAATAGGTCTTCTGTGACATAACCAAAATAACTATCGTCATCCATCCATGCTCTGCTTAGCTCGATCTCCATCGACATGGCATATTTCGGTGTTGTAATCCTCACGGAACTAAACTCGCAGCCCTTCCGACATTGCACTGCGCACAACGTTGCAGCATATCAAAATTGTGCTGCACTTCTCCTCGCAACTTCCAAAATTGAATGTGTTCGAAATTTGACCTCCTTGGGATAGGCCCAATAGGCCCCTAACACTTACATGTGGCTCGCCCTCGAGCCACCTTCAACACTGCCAAGTTGTTCCTCAGGCTGCGAGGCTATCTTCGTAATGAACTCATTATATGTGCTGAACATCTTGCTAACCACCTGCTTTGTGTCCTGCTCGACTTATCGGACTGTTTCCATTATGTCCAGCATAATTTTGTGGCCAATCTAGCCTTCCACTTGCGCCTAATTTTCATGCGGCTCTTTTAACTTGTCCTTGATCTCTTTTGTGATTGTGCTGGCATCCTCCAGTAGAGACTGTGACTTATCGCCCAGTACACATTCTCTTTCCCGTAATGCCTGTACTTCCTTTTTCAGTGCGTTAATTTCTCGGTACTTTAGCATCCTATCTCTTGGTAGAAGAGCTTTTACTTCTATATTCAGTTGTTCCAGTGTAGTCTGCTTCTGCTCTACTGCATCTATTGGGCCTGGCCCAACAGGGCCATTTTTGGTGACATTTTTTATGATAAATGGACCAGAGCTGTGCGCAGCTCAGTAAAATATCGAATTTTGCCTAAGTATCAGGAGTGCTGCGAAGATGTGTGCAGTGCCAAGTTTTGAAGGATGCTGCGAAGATCAGCGCTGAATAGGTTTAATGCTGCAAAGGTAGTAGGCCACGTGGAGCCAGTAAAGTTGTGTACTGGATGGAGGATGACCAGATATAGCGAATAGACCAGTGGTGGTCTACTTTTGGTAAGACTGCTAAAAAGATGCCGAGTTGCGGGCATAAGCAGATCAGGAAGGCGGCCAACTGTACGAGTCCATTAAGCAGAGGACGGTTCGGGAAAGTGACAGTTTGGCATGCAGTAGGGTACGTGACCGTTAAAAGGAAAACGATGGATGGAAAGCGACTAGGAGCTGAGCTAGTTGCACGTGGCCGATAAGGGACGAACGACCTGCAGAGAAAGCGACTGCGAGCTAAGCCAATATCACAAGTCCGCTAGTGGAAGGGCAGCTCGAAGTGGATGACCTATTGGTGTGCGTGCAACAGGAAGGCTGAAAGAGATGGATCTAAGTCGTGGACGACTGCCACGATAGCAGAATCGCTATCAGAAGCCGGAAAGATGGTTCAGAGGGACCGTAGTGGTTTGGAAACCCTAAGGGTTTCGATCTTCAATGTTGTAAAGACACGACCTTCGGGCATTATCTATTTAAGAAGACCATTTTTGTATAGGAAGGGTTGGTCAAGGTGAAGGGTCATTGTCGATGATTGTTATGGTGATGATATTGTATTGTAATAACTTTCAAATCAAGAATAGATTGTAAAGGCTCTGCAGCTGAGTGCACAGAGACCTATCTGAGCAATAAGAGAGCTACAGCTGAGTGCGCGGCTAAGAACTGTGAACCCTTCCTTAAAAGACATATCAAACACAGTTCTTGTGGATGTAGCTTTCCATCTAGGGAAGTGAACCATGTTAAATAGTGTGTTGCGTGACTGAATGCTTATATGTGTGTCTATTTTTATTTGTTTCTGTAGTTGAATGTCTGGATATTTGCTTACAGTCTATTATGAGAAGGATTTTATATGCATTTACCATCAAGAGAGTATGGAATGATATGTTAATTCTGCATGAATGGATGTATGGTTAATATTATCTTTGCTTCTAGGGACAGTAAATCTATCATCTGCTTAAGCATGGGGAAAGTTGTTCACATATTTGAATGGTTGCAGTCAAAGAATGTATAACAGTTAGTCCGCACCTGAGGGTTATGCTTAAAATAGTAACAGTCTAAGTGTGTGAGTGAGCATTAATTAGTAAGTTAGTTAATTGTATGACTGAATGGATGAGTGATATTCAGCTCATTTCTTTAAGCATTTTTGCAAATAGTCCAAGTGTAGGAAGTCAAGCAGCATTGCTCGCAGTGTAGCATTAAGTCTCACAGTAAGGGAGAAGATAGTGGTGCGGGACGCGGTGTTGACCATCACCGCGCAGTCCGACCCTCGCAACATACAGCCAGTTCATTTCCACGAACTTTGTCATAGTCATTAACGCATCACTCACTATGGACATCTGAGTCCGCAGTGCTCCATTAGAAACACCTCGGGTGAGACCTCAGCTTGCTCGTAGGCTGTTGTCGAAAGGGCCGGTGCGAAGGGGTTTTGTTGGTTTAAGGTAACCGCGCAGAACCTGGGTCTTCATAAAACCTCTGGTCATCATTTGTATAGCCAACAAATGGTTCCGTTGCTGTGCTAGAATCCATGATGAGTTCCAGTCGTGATGAGTGACGAAGAGTCTAAGATCCCGCAAAGCGCATTGAATTGGCATCCTGAGAAGACAGAAATCCAGGCTTGGTGGGATAAGACAATAAGATACTTTAGAAGACAAGAGAACAGACATCCGCATTTAAGTGACACACAGTGGTCAGATAGATATCTGTTGGACGACATTCACGAAATTTTCTGGGCAACATTTCCAAACAAGTTGCACTCGTGGATCTCGCGACTCGCAGAAAAGAAAACCTATTTTCAAGGAGGCGTTCCTACAGAGTGGAATCCTGAGCACATATCACAGCTCAAAGCAATAGACAGCGCATTGACATGCGCAGTTGACTTTTGGGTCGATCATATGCTAGAAGGCTTTGTGACAGAGTTTGTTGTGGATACGCTCAAATACTACAACCAAGCAGAGGCACACTTTTCCAGAGGTTCCCAAGGTAAGTTCCTAAACAATCTCAGTTTATATATTAAGATGTTGTTAGATGAGAAAGGTGTTTTAAGAATGCAGTAATCTTTTCAAGTTGTCATGGTAAATAGCATTTATAGCGATTCTGATGAAGATACTCACAACCTAAGAAGTGGGAAAAGATACAAGTTCAATAAGAATCCTGGAGGCTCTGGACTCCACGTAGATACTCAGATTCCCTCTGACATTGAAAACGAAGCTGCACCGCCATTTACCCCTCAGAATCCTCCACTTGCAGAGCCCACCCCACCGAATATACAGCCTAGTACGTCTACCCCTATGCACCCATTTGTTTTTACTGCGCAGAGTCCTTTATGACAGCCTAGCACCCCTCAGATCACACCTCAAGGTGCCCCTTCGAGTGCTACACCTCCCCCTAGAGCCATGGCCCATATATATATGAAGCTGCCTATATTTAAAGGAACGGGTCTAGAAGATCCTGACCAGCACTGGTTCCTTTGTGAAGCTATCTAGAGTGTTAGACAGATCCGGGATGATGATGAGAATAAAGCCCTGCTTATTACTACATTCAGAGATAGAGCACTGCACTGGTTCATGAAGTATTCTACCATGCATCCCAGGACCCTGGCAGAGATTAAAGCTGCGCTGATAGCAGAGTTCAAGAAACCAAAGTCTGAGTCTCAATGTATAACTAAGATGAAGGAAATCAAGCAGAGACCGACATAATCGATATGGGAATTCGACCAAAAGTTCAAGACACTCTTGGACCAGGTGAGCTTTGTCATAGGCCCCAAATAACATAAAGAATGGTTCATTGCTGCGTTGTTTCTGTACATAAGGTTACCATTGATGCAGCAGAAGATTACATCCCAGGCAAAGGCCTTGGAAATCGTGATGAAGTTGGATGCTTCCCCGATCGGTGAGTCTAGTTCTGGAATGACACAGATTCAGAACCATCTTACCACCCTGACACTGGAGCTACAGAGCATGAAGAATGGAAAAGAGCAACGATATGAACCTTGTCACGAGATCTGGTGCATGAGTTGCAAAGGAGAAGGTCATGACTGGGAGCATTGTCCCCTATACCGCGACTATCTCGCCAGTGGTGTGCATAACTCCATCAATCAGAACCAGGCACCCTATTGTGAGATCTGCAGAACTACTGGCCATAGACCTGAAGATTGTTACCTAATACAGAAATATGTGAAGACACCTAAGAATCTATATTGTAATTTCTGTAAATCAGTTGGACATGATGAATCCAATTGCCGTGCCTATGAACTAATGAATGAAAGAAAGCGTGACATGGATTCAGTGAGAGGTGCTAGCTTGTACAGAGTACAAGAAGATAACCAGCCAAAGCAAGAAAACACACATTATGATCAATATACCTATAGAGGCCATGGTGGTGGATACCACGGTAGAGGAAGAAATACTGGCCCGACACAAGGAAGAGGCCGCGACGGGGTCATCTGCTATAACTGTGGCCAGCTAGGTCATGTATCCAGAGACTGTGTAAATCCATGCACCACCAATAATTATTGTAAATCATTTGAGTATGTGATAGAATATTTCCCAGTGCTAGAGGTAGAGATGCAAAAAAGAAGAAGGACAGATGCACCAGCCCCGAACATCCAGTGGATCACAGTAGAGAACAGACCTGCGGATCCTAGCATTAAAGTAGTCACATGCAGTGGCATGGAGATAGGCCACGATAGGGGAGCAGAGGCTTCCACTTCAGGAGAGGCTCATGCAAAGCAGGGCCCTCTTGAAACAATATGGGTAAGAAAAGCTCCAGGAAAGACACCTGCTCTAGACCTGAAGAAGAACAAAGAAGCTTTTGTTGACACGCAGGATACCTTCAGAGAACCAGCACCTAAATCACCAAGGATCCTGCTACGCAACGAAGTACCATGTGTTGAAGACACACCTGCTGTGTATGACAAGACAAGACACACACCGGATGTTAACACCTCTGTTGCGCATCTCCTAACGAGCTGCATGAAGCTACTAAGAAATGAAAATGCGATAGCAGAGCTGGAGAAGCTCATAAATATATACAAACCATAGATAGAAGTAGAAACTTCTGATGGCGCACTACATCATATAAAGAAACAGAAGAGGTCGAGCCGAGAGATGAGGCTCACCGCGCAAATAGGAGACTTTGAGATGGACGAAGCTATCCTTGATCTAGGATCAGAAGTAAATGTCTTGACTAAGTAGACATGGCAGCAGATGGGTCGACCAAAGCTATCATGGTCACCTATCTAGTAGAGAATGGCCAACCAAGAGAAAGTTATACCATTTGGCTTATTAGCCAATGTTGTGGTTGATATTGATGGAGTACAAAGCCATGCAGACTTTGAAGTCATCGAGATTGTTGACGATAGCTAGCCCTTTCCTGCGCTGTTAGGAATTGACTGGGCTATTAACAATTTAGCCATTATAAATTTGAAAACAAAGAAGATGATATTCGAAGGAAAGCATCTGCAGGTTATCGCACCATTGGATCCTGCAGATGGGGACAAATATAGTGAGCCAATTCAAGAGGAATATAAGGCCCAGGATTTGGACCGACTATACTAGATGACTGCAAACCAAAAGGATTACATTAATCCTGCTGCGAACGGTACACTCAACTGGAGATGCGAGAGCTCCTGCGTTTCTAACTCGGACACTGGACTGGAAAATTGGAAGAATCGCATGCATGAAGAGTCAGCTAGAAGGTGCGTGCAGGTCACGAAATCATTGCGCTGGATTGGAAAGGAGGTAAGTCCGATCCCTACATTTGATGGTTTTTCTAACATTTATACTTTTATTCAATACTATACTGAAGCAGTTCCAGAAGAGCACAGGTTACCAGCATTGGATATGGCACTCCATGGCATACCTGCCAGATGGTGGGCTTCACACAAACACATATTGATCACTTGGGAGCAATGCAGAAAAAAGATACAAATTCGGTTCATAGAAAGGGTTACCTTACCCTTTGAGAAGTTCAACGGGCAAACAGATCCTAGTCAGCATTTGGAAGTCTGCTTCCAGGCATGGGAAGAAAGACCACCTAAAGAGTGGGTGCACCTGTTTGTGCATACTTTGGAAGATGATATTTGAAAGAAATGGTATCTAGACCTAGAGTTACATAGGGAGACCTCAGATTGGGAAACACTAACTGCGAACTTCCAGAGAGATTTCAGCTTTGAGGAAGAGAACCTTTGGATACATGAGGCACTGTAGATAATCAAGGAACGTGTATTCAGAATAGATTGTTCTCATGAAGATATGCCATGGGGAGAATTTTTCGGCACACATGACATTCCTGCGAACATACACTCAGAATGGAAAGAACATGAAGAACATCCAATAGACTGTTATAATTTAGCTGAGGATGATGAGCATCGAAGAGAAGAAGATGAATATGATCTGCGCAATATCAATATACCAGAGTCAGAAGGTGTGCACGATATAGAAGGTCCGCCATTGGAAATCCAGGACATGAGTGGACCGGTCCAGACACAGAAGGTAAACATTGGCATGAGTGAATATTGGGTGACTTAGGAGTCATGAAAATCCCTTTGAAGCCAGGTGCTAAGCCCGTGAAGTAGAAAACGTATAGACTAAATCCCTGGTATAAAGAAAGAGTCTGCCCAGAGTTGGACAAAATGTTAGAGGCAGGAATCATTGAACCTATCAAGGAATCTAAATGGATCAGTCCTATGGTTTTCCAGGACAAGAAGACAAAGGGCGAGATCAGGATTTGTGTCGATCTCAGAAAACTTAATGATGCCTCTATGCACGACCCATTCTGTACTCCTTTTACGGATGAAGTACTCGACAATGTTGGAGGGAATGAGGCCTACTCCTTTACTGATGGTTTCTCTAGTTATCATCAGATCAGAATTGATCCCGCGGACAGGCATAAGATGACATTCGCTACAGAATGGGGCTCGTTCCAATATACAATCATGCAGTTTGGTCTAAAGAACGCGCGTGCCATCTTGTCCATAGTTGTCGTCGCGGCATTCAAAGATTTCATGCATAAGTTTCTGGAAGCATATTTTGATGACTGGAATGTCTTTGGTTTACTGAAGAACCATTGTGCAAATCTGAGAATGATGCTTGAAAAATGTAGACAGCATCAGATCTCGTTGAATCTGAAGAAGTGCATCTTCTGTGTTCCATATGGAATCTTACTGGGACATATTGTCTGTAAACAGGGCTTGATGGTGGACCCTACAAAGATTGCCATTATTGTGAATTTACTTGCACCAACTTTAGTTAAGATGCTGCGCTCTACCTTGGGTCATACAAGTTATTACAGGAAGTTCATTAAAGGTTACGTGCAGATAACCGCAGCAATGGAGAAGTTCTTGAAGAAGAATGTGTTGTTCATTTGGAATGAGGAGTGCGAATAGGGTTTTGACACCCTTAAAGAAAAGATGGTGACCACATCGATCCTAGTCTTTCCAGACTGGGAAAAGCCATTTCATGTTCATGTGGATGCATCATGCATTGCCCTGGGCATTGTGTTAGCTTAGTCAAGAGAAGGGGGTATTGACCACCCCATCGCATTTTCTAATAGGAAGCTATCGACAATAGAGAAGAACTATACCACTACTGAGTGGGAAGGACTTGTGATGGTATATGCCCTTCAGAAGTTTAGACATTATCTACTTGGTGCGCACTTCTTTATGTTCACTGATCATTATGCATTGAAATATCTGGTCAACAAGCTAGTGTTAGGGGGGCGCATATGCAGATGGCTGTTGCTGTTCCAAGAGTACAACTTCAAGATCGTTGTTAAACCCGACAGGCTGAATTTGGGACCCAACCACCTATCTAGAATAGAGTCGGGAGAGGAGCCAACGAACATTGAAGACAGTCTTCCCGATGCGCAGCTGTTTGCTATACATATTGCAGATGATTATTATAAGGATATCATTGATTTTCTAACAACAGGGCTGACACCACAAGAATTTTATGTTCAGCAGAAGAAGCAGCTAGTAGTCCGCGCCGCAGATTTCACTATTATTGGAAGACAGTTATACAAACTCAGACCAGATGAAGTCCTACGCAGATGTGTACTCGACCACAAAAAACCATATATACTAGTAGATGCGCATTCAGGGATTGCGGGAGGTCATTACGCAGGAAAGGCTACTGCGCAGAAGATATTGTGCACAGGGCTGTGGTGGCCTACCATTCACAAAGATTCTAAGGAATACTGCAGGAACTATGATGTCTGTCAGAGGACAAGGAAGCCATCGCAGAGAGATGAAATGCCATTGAACCCACAGTTGACCTTACAGGCCTTTGAGAAGTGGGCAATTGATTTTGTGGGACCTATAAACCCACCAAGGAAGAGAACTGGTGCGAGGTATATCATTACTACCACGGATTACCTCACTAGATGGGAAGAAGCTAAACTAGTAAAGGACTGCAGCGCAGGTACCGCCGCGCAGTTCATTTTCGAGGAAATTTTGTCAAGATTTGGTTGTCCAAAAATTTTGATGAGTGATCAAGGCACTCACATTCTAAATAAGACCATAGAGGCCCTGACAGAGGAGTTCCACATTTGGCATCACCGCAGTATGCCATATCATCCATAGGTCAATGGAACTGTTGAAGCTTTCAACAAGATATTGGAAAACGCGTTGACGAAGGTGTGCAATGTAAACAAGGATGATTGGGACCTAGGCATCTCATCTGTGCTTTGGGCATACAGGACAACTTGTAAGAAATTGACAGGATAGACACCCTTCCGATTGGCTTATGGATAGGAGGCCATAATGAAAATGTTGTACATTGTCCCCATTTTGAGTATTGTTGCATTCACCAGAATGGTAGATTGTGAAGCATTAGATGAATGACTGCTACAATTAGTTGGCTTGGAAGAGGATTGTTTCATTGCAGGATTTCAACAGCAAGTCCAGAAGGATCGTGAAAAGGCATGGCATGATTTCCATATCAGTAACAAATGCTTTCAATGGTGTAGTTCAGTTAGCCACTTTAGCTGGTGATACCCTACCCACTATGATAAATGGAAGCAAACTTAAATTGTACCGCGATAGTCCTACTTCACAGCATGCAGAAAGATAAGTGTGGGGAGAAATTTCTAAGTGTCAAGTACAGTTGAAATTGGGCACTAGAAATGTATAGAGTCTGTACATGTATCATAAAGGAAGAATGTATGAGATGACCAACACTGCTAAAGCTGCACAGGAGCCAAAAGCAGAGCAGTGGAAAACCGGCCGCAGCAGTTCAAAGATCAGTACCGTGAAGGCACTGCGCAGGAGTCGGAATTGCCTGCCGCGCAGTTCGATGCAACATTCAGAGAAAAGTAGCCATTGCATGCCTTTTGACAAAATAACCATTAAAATGACCATTGCAGCAACCGCTTCAGCATTTAAGGGGAAGATAGCCGTTCTAGACGAGCTGACGGACGCTTATCGTGGGTTCGCAGTCAAGCTGAACACGCAGATCGATGAGCAGATTCTGGTAGTAGATATTGAAAGTGGCTCAGGGACGAGCCACATGTAAGTGTTAGGTGCATGTTGGGCCTATCCCAACAGGGCCATTTTTGGTGACATTTTGGATGATAAATTGACTAGAGCTATGCGCAGCTTAGGAAAATATCGAATTTTTCCTAAGTATCGGTAGTGCTACGAAGATGTGCGCATACCAAGTTTTGAAGGATGCTGCGACGATCGGCGCTAAATAGGTTCAGTGTTGCGAAGGTAGTAGGCCATGTGGAGCTAGTAAAGTTGTGTACTAGATGGAGGATGACCAGATATAGTGGATAGACCAGCGGTGGTCTACTTTTGGTAAGACTGATAAAAAGATGCCGAGTTGCAGGCATAAGTAGATCAAGAAGGCGACCAACTGTACGAGTCCGTTAAGCAGAGGATGGGTCAGGAAAGTGACAGTTTGGCATGTTGTAGGGTACGTTACCATTAAAAGGAAAACAATGGATGGAAAGCGACTGGGAGCTGATCCAGTTGTACATGGCCGATAAGGGACAAATGACCTACAGAGAAAGCGACTGGGAGATGAGCCAGTAGCATGAGTCCACTAGTGGAAGGGCGGATCAAAGTGGATGACCTGTTGGTGTGCGCACAACAGGAAGGCTGAAAGCGATGGATCTAAGGTGTGGAGGACTGCCACGACAGGAGAATCACTATCAGAAGCTGGCAAGATGGTTCAAAGGGACTGTAGTGATTTGGAAACCCTAAGGATTTCGATATTTAATGTTGTAAAGACACGACCTTCGGGTGTGATCTATTTAAGAAGACCATTTTTGTATAGGAAGGGTTGGTCAAGGTGAAGGGTCGTTGTCGATGATTGTTATGGTGATCATATTGTATTGTAATAACTTTTGAATCAAGAATAGATTGTAAAGGCTCTACAGCTGAGTGCGTAGAGACCTATTTGAGCAAGAAGAGAGCTGCAGCTGAGTACGCGGCTAAGAACTGTGAACCCTTCCTTAAAAGACATATCAAACACAGTTCTTGTGGACGTAGCTTTCCATCCGGGGAAGTTAACCACGTTAAATAGTGTGTCGTGTGACTGGATGCTTATATGTGTGTTTATTTTTATCTGTTTCTATAGTTGAATGTCTGGATATTTGCTTACAGTCTGTTATGAGAAGGATTTTATATGCATTTACCATCAAGAGAGTATGGAATGATATGTTAAGTCTGCATGAATGGATGTATCATTAATATTAGCTTTGCTTCTAGGGACAGTAAATCTATCATCTACTTGAGCATGGGGAAAGTTGTTCACGTATTTGAATGGTTGCAGTCGACGAATGTATAACAGTTAGTCCACACTTGAGGGTTATGCTTAAAATAGTAATAGTCTAAGTGTGTGACTGAATGGATGAGTGATATTCAGCTCATTGCTTTAAGCTTTTTGAAAATAGTCCAAGTGTAGGAATTCAAGCAGTAGTGCTCATAGTGTAGCATTAAGTCTCGCAGTAAGGGAGAAGATAGTGGTGCGAGCGGCGGTGTTGACCATGGCCGCACAGTCCGACCCTCATAGCGTACAGCCGGTGCGCTGCTACGAACTTCATCATAGTCATCAACTCATCACTCACTGTGGACATTTGAGTTTGCAGTGCCCCATTAGAAACACCTCGGGTGAGACCTCAGCTTGCTCGCAAGCTATTGCCGAAAGGGCCGGTGTGAAGGGGTTTTGTTGGTTTAAGGTAAATGCGCAAAACCTGGGTCTTCATAAAACCTCTGGTCAGCATTTGTATAGCCAACAGCATCCTTCACCTCTTGCAATGATGGGTCTTCTTCGAGGGTAGTGAATGTTGTCGATGCTGCATCCAATAGCCCTTGGCACTTAGCCACTTCTGCTACGATGTTCTTTGCAGTGTTCTTTACCTCCTTTGCTCTTAACTGCTGCTCATTGGTGGTGTTTGTGGGTTAGTTTGCTCCTTCAAGATAGCAATATTAGCCTCATAGAGAAGCTCCATCTCCTGCTTCTCTATTTTGATTTTGGAAACTAGCTCGCCAATTTTAACAACAGTATCCGCTGGTTCTGCTTGTACCTCGAGCTCGTCAATGTTGTCGGCGACCGCAGTGATCGTGTTTTCGAGCCTTAACTGATGATCATGTGCGTCTTGCATCTCCATAGTTTTTTGTGAACTATCGGTCTCCAATTTTCTATTAGATGCTTGCAGGTCAGCCTATCCTTTGAGTGCATCAATAGTTCTTCCATGCATCTCCTCCATACACTGCAGGTGTAAGAAGTATAAACCTGGCAGTGGTATCTTTGCTAAGTCAAGCTCCACATGCTCAACATCCTTTGTGTCTAACATTAGTTTCTTTGGAATGGGCAACGTGATAGTGCTTGTATCCAGATGGACAACACGTGACTTCGCAGGGATGGTCATGGTCAACTGCAGCTGCTGCGAAGTCCCTCCTGACTTCCCTTATTACTCAGAGTCACACAGCGGGAGTAATCTTTTGTGTAATTCGTCAATTTTGAGGGTACTCCCCTCCATCGCGACCAAGTTCTTCTGTAGAGTGTCCTGTATTTCCTTATCTATTTTTTCCTTGTCAGTCATGAGATTTTCAAGCTGCTCTGTGAACTTCAATCCGATCATTTCATAACTATCTTGCTTGAGTACTATATCCATCGTGGTAGGGCTCTCCGGCTACTTTCTTTTTGCTGCCTCCTTCTCCTCAACTATTGGACATGGACGTGGGATGGGTTCATCTTCTTCTAAATCACTGGGGACATATAGAACCTCTACCCGGAACTCAGCAGGCCATTCCTTCATTATTTTTTCAATGTCTTCTTCATACATGTGGTAGCTTCCTATGTACCACTCTGTCTTCTTCGTCTGTGCTTTTGGTGAGATATGGATACTACGCATGTCAGCATAAAAATCAATGATGCAAATGTAATTGCTAGTTACCTGCTTCGTGATCCTGGGGGTTACTACAATCGCATCGCGAAGCTGGCTATAGTACTAGTAGAACACTTCAACTATCGCATGCTGCCTCTGCGAATTCAGATTTTCCCAAAGGTTTGAGTAAGGGGCCCCCTTGCATTCATTAGGATCAGTGGATACTCCAACATAATATTTTGGCTCTTTCCATCCGATAAGAGCGATCAATATGATAAGCCACGTATAGAGAAAATTTCCTCCATTGATTTACATGTCATCCAGTTCCTCTAGGAACTCATTTAGTAGATATTGGCATCAATTGAATTCTTGTCCCTCGACGGCTACAGCGCCAAGTAATACTTCGCCTACATTTACTTCCAGAGGTCTGCATTTCCTTAGGATTTTGCTTGCTAGCAATTGTGTGACGAACTTCGTCGCCTCATTCTCAATGTCTTCTATCTGAAAAACCCTCTTTCCTTTGATGACATTTTGGGTCTTTTTCATCATTGCTACAGCTTTTCTATCCTTGCTCTTCCCTTGGAAGAATTGGTTGGGATATTTACCCCTCTTACTCAGGCTAGTGATACGGTGGATTAGATCGATGTTTAGGTCCACATCGCGGTCTAGCCACAAATAGCCTTGATGTATTCGAGCCATCAACGTTCTTACTACCGCATTTAGTTCTGGGGTTCTGTCAAAATGTGGGAGCCTGAGTAGGTTGAGTAGTCCACACTTGACTATTCCTGATAACCAACTTTCGGCAACTAAGTTCAGGTTACCCTTTGCATCTTTCTTCGAACACATATAGTGGTCACGCTGGCACTGTGGGAACTTCGGGTTATGGGGCTTGTCCTTATGTATCACCAACAAATCATAATCCTCCCATTTACAATATTGAATTTTTACCAACAGATTCTTGTCTAGCTCCACATGCTTTGATATAGGTGAAAGTGGGATCTCGTACTTGGCATTTTTCATCAGCTTAAATGCTGGCGCGTTTAGTGCACGAGGTGAAATGTAGTTCGGGGTAAAATTCAGCGGTATCTCTTTATTTGCTACCGGTGGCTTTTGCACTGTGGAACCCATATTGGGAACCTTTGTTCTTGATGTGACTGGAGTTTTGCCTTTATCTTCCATTGTTGGACCGTGCCTTGGTGACCTTCTTGATGCTTGTCCTGGTTCGAAGATACCTTTCTTAGCCGGGGTTTTCATTAACCCTTCAATCCCTTCGTGCTTGAAAATCCATACTGTCTCCTGGACTATGAATTCTTCTTGATTTGAAAAGATGTTAGACATGCAAACTGTCTCAAGGTGTGTAGACGGCTTACAGAAACTAACTCAGACAGAAGTACCTGCAAAAAATTCTAAGTGTTTGATACACCCGCGAGACGACATGCAGTGTTCTTTATAGGCACGACGGACCCTCCTCCATGCCCTTGAACTACTAGATAAGCATTTAATGGTGGTATCCATTGGCCAAATCCAGCTGCTCCTTCTGTCTTGTCGTTCAAAATTCTATTCATAATGGCTATCTGTGCTGTAAATGCTTGAGTGGTTGGTAGGAAACTACTTTATAATGGTTATATTTCTGACCGACACTGTAACGACTATTTTCTGGAGCCTTGCGTCGAACTGCATGGAAGGTCATCTTTGGTTCTATGCAGTGACTTCGCGGTGTATAATTTCTTTCTTCTTCTTCTTTTTCCTCCCAGTTTCTAGTGCCCAATTCCCAGTATACTTGGCACCTAGAAACTTTTCCTTCTTTCCGATCATACTGGATGCTGCGAAGCAGGACTATCGTGGTAAAGCTTTAGTCTACTTCCATTTATCAAATTGGGTAATGTATCACCGGCTAAAGTAGCTAGCTGGGCTATGCCTCCATTAGTAACATGTACGATAGTATATGGTCCAAGCCAATGCATTTTAAATTTTCCAGGAAACTTCATGAATTTACTATTGTAGAGGAGGACTAGATCACCTACCTGAAAAGACTTATTCTTGATGTGGTGATCGTGCCATGCTTTTTCTCGTTCTTTCTGCACTTGCTAGTGGAATCCCGTGATGAAGCGGTCTTCTTCCAACCCAACCAAGTTTAACAACCTTTCTTCCAGTGCTGCACAATCTGCCATCCCTGTAAATGCAGCTATTCTTAAGCTGGGGATAATGTACTCCATTGGCATGATTGCTTCTTGTCCATAAGCCAATCTGAAACAAGTATGTCCAATTAATTTCTTGCATGTCATTTTGTATGCCCATAATATAGATGGAATGCGTAGGTCCTAGTCATCATGGTTTACGTTGCATATCTTGGTTAGCGCATTCTCAAGTACTTTATTGAATGCTTCAACAGTTCCATTAGCTTTTGGGTGATAAGGCATGCGACACTAATGATGGATGGAGAACTCTTCAGTTAAAGCTTCAATAGTTCTGTTCAGAAAAGGGGTGCCTTGATCACTCGTAAAAAATTTTGGGCATCCAAATCGTGTAAGGATATTCTCAAAGATAAACTGCATGGATGTATTTGCGCTACAGTCTTTGACTGGTTTTGCTTCTACCCATCTGGTGAGGTAGTCGTTGCAGTAATAATGTACCTCGCACCAGTGCTTTTTCCTAGTGGGTTAATAGGTCCCACGAAATTGATTGCTTATTTGTCGAATGCCTGTAAGGTCAGCTGAGGGTTCAATGAAATTTCATCTCTTATTGATGGTTTCCCTATCCTCTGACAGACATCATAGTTCTGGAAATGTTCTTTGGAGTCCTTATGAATCGTAGGCCACCATAGCCCTGTGCACAATATCTTCTATGTAGTAGCCCTTCCTACATAATGACCTCCTGCGAGTCCTGAATGCACATCAGCTAATATAAATGGATTCTCATGTTCTAATACACATCTTTGTAGCACTTCATCAGGTCCTAACTTATAGAGTTGTCTTGCGACAATGGTGAAGTCTGCAGCTCGCACTACCAGCTGCTTCTTTTGTTGCATAGTGAATTCAGTAGGTGTGAACCCGATTGTTAGAAAATCAATGATATCCTAATAATAATCATTGGCAACCTGTTGTTAAATTTTGAGCATTAATTCACAATACTCTACGATCTTTACTGAGAGAATAACATGTACAGTATATCAATGCATATCAATCATAACAAGCATGTCAATCATCGCAATAAGCAAAAGCATGAGAGACAATAGACACAGAGTTTCCATGGGGAGAACCCTAAGGTGAAAAACCCCACAACTTCCTCAGAGATAGATAGGGCAATAGCTCAACCAAATTACAACAAAATACACAAAGATAGACTCCTCCTAGCAACTGAACCTCCTCCTCACAAGTGTGCCACTTTTCGAGTGAAGGAAGAATGAGTTTCTGAGTGATCCAAATAGAGATCTCCCAATCTCTATTTATACTTGTCCTATTTTCCCAATAACCTTATGGGGCCGACTTGTCTAGCTAGGTACATCAACCATATATTACATAAATCAGGGCCGACCGCACACATGGTGGTCTAATAACCCATCGACAAGTTAACACACTTGTGACACTTGTCAATACACATGATGGCACTTCCATATAGAGGAATGACACATCTCTATAGGAGTAAAATAATATATAAATGAAATACATGGATGAAATACATTCTGAAGTTACATATACATCAACACTCCTTCTTAACTAGGAAGGTATTTCTCAACACAGATCTTCTAGCACAAGTCTTCTTCTCTAGATCATTATTATCAATGCATCGTCCTCGAATCATCGTCATCGTCACTGTTGCTGCTATCTCAAACAATATCTGAATCTACTCGTCATAGGAAGTTCTAGAGAGCCAATCCTTTTTCATATTGGATGTAGGCCCACCACCTGCAGGTCTTCATCATTGGCCATACTATGGAATCCTCAGGACTTATTATGTGCATCACAAAACCTGGCGGTAGCATCCCAAGTTGTTACGAGCACACAGCTCTACCTGTCAGATCTCCCAAGAGCACATTACACGTGACCCATCACAAAACCTGGCTGGAGCATCCCAGGCTGTTACAAGCACATAGCTCTACCTGTCAGATCTCTTAGAAGCACATTACATGTGATCTCACCACAAAACCTGGCTGAAGCATCCCAGGCTATTACAAGCACACAGCTCTACCTGTCGGATCTCCCAGGAGCACATTACATGTGGTCCACCACAAAACCTGGCTGAAGCATCTAAGGCATTTTTCATCCTATCCAGATCTCCCAGGAGCATATTACGTGTGGTCATGGAAATGCCTCGAAAGAGCATCTGAGGCCTTTTTCATGCTGTCCAGATCTCCCAGGTCTACTTACATGCCATAGGACAATGCCTTGAAAGAGCATATGAGGCCTTTTTCATCCTGTCCAGATCTCCCAGGTCTACTTACATGTCCTCCTAGAGAAATGCCTCGAAAGAGCATCTGAGGCCATTTTCATCCTGTCCAGATCTCCCAGGTCTACTTACATGCTCATCTGCACAACCTGTCCATGACCACATAGTATCAACCTGATACTCTCCATACATCATCCTGATGTACACATGATCATACTGATCATCATCACTGCATCGTCTCGATGCATGTCATTTGGAGAATCTCGTCATCCATGATCATCTTGATCAACATCACTGCATTGTATTGATGCATGTCATCTGGAGAAGCTTGTCATCCACAATCATCCTAATCATACAATGCATCTACCTAATGCATACCAAGTATCTACCTGATACATATCACCATACACTGTGTATCCACCTGATACATACATAGATACATGATCCACACAATGTATCTACCTAATACATATCAATATACATGATCTACCTGATCATATAACATATCCAACTGATACATATACAGATACATGGTCCAAGCATCCAACATGATGCATACATACATAAATGATCCAACTGATCATATCTAGCATCCAACATGATGCGTACATACATAAACGATCCAACTGATCATATCCAGCATCCAACATGATGCGTACATACATAAATGATCCAATTGATCATACAGAGCAGAAACTAGAACATCATCCTGATGCTCTTCATCCAATGCTTACATCCATAGCCATGTGAAGGATCCCCCTTCCACCATGCTAGGAATGGCTACAACAAATGTCTCCATTACTTCTTCCTCGAAGCATTGTCAATCTGAAGAACACCAAGCCTCTCTCTGAAGTACTTGAACTTCACTCTGTCTAGTGGCATCGTTAACACATCTGCAATCTGCTCGTCCGTCGCAACATACATGAGCTTCACTGCTCCTCTTTGCACCATATCCCTGATATAGTGATATTTTATCTCTATGTGTTTCGACCTGTCGTGGAACACTGGGTTCTCAAACAACTCCACACAACTCTGGTTGTCACAGAAGATACCAGTAGCCTCCAATGGTAGATCAAATAACTCAGACAATAGTTTCCTCGGCAATACTGCCTCACAACTAGCTGGACAGGCTGCAACATACTCTGCCTCGGTTGTACTCCGTGCTGTGCAGGGCTGCTTCCTGCTAAACCAAGTGATCACACCTGATCCCATACTGAAGCAACACCCAGATGTGATCTTCCTATCTACAACACTTCCTACCCAATCTGAATCAACATAACCCTACAGGTTAAACTTTTGATTCGCTTCATACTTGAGCCCATAATCAACTGTACCCTTCAGGTACCTCAAAATATGCTTTACAACAATCAAGTGAACAGTCCTCGGAACCGTCAGGAACTGACTCAATGTGTTCACCGCAAAGCAAATATCTGGTCTGGTGTTCATCAGGTACATCAAGGACCCAATCATCTGACAATACATAGAGACATCAACCGGATCAGATGAAGCGTCACATAGAAGCTTCAGATTCGATGCCATAGGTGTGGCCATGGCCTTGCAATCCATCATCCTGAACCTCTTCAGGATATCTACAGTATACTTCCCTTGTCTAAGGAAGATCCCATCTACACTTTTCCACACCTCCATACCTAGAAAATAGTGCATCATCCCCAAGTCCTTCATATCGAACTTGGTAGCAAGCTTCCTCTTTGTATCGGCAATCAATCTGTCATCTCTTGTTACAAACAAGTCATCTACATACAGGAGTAGAATCATAGGATTCCCTTCCTCAACCTTGTAGCAAAGGTTGGAATCCTCTTTACTCTTGGTGAAGCCCAAACTAGATAGGAAACTATCCATCCTACCATACCAAGTTCTAGGAGCTTGCTTCAAGCCATACAAGGCTTTCTTCAATCTGCACACATGCGACTCCCTGTCATGTGTTTCAAAACCGATTGGCTGCTCCACATACACTTCCACTTCGACCACACCATTCAAGAAGGAAGTCTTGACATCCATCTGGTGTATTTTCCATTTCATCGCTGCAGCTAGGGCAAGTACTGATCTGATGGAAGTGTACCTGGATACAGTAGAAAAAGTTTCTTCATAATCTATTCCCTCTTTCTGACAGAAGCCACGAGCTACGAATCTTGTATTGTATTTTTCTATGCTGCCACCTGCATGCTTGATCTTGTAAATCCATTTGGAGGTCACAACAGACTTCCCTTCAGGTCTTGGGACAACATCCCAAACACCGTTCTTCATTATTTATTGGTATTCCTCGACCATGGAATCCTTCCATTCTTTCTTTTCCACTGCTTCTTCGTAACTGGAAGGTTCTTTGTTCATGATATCACAGAGTTAAGCAACATAGCTAATGTGAGATCTAGTTCTCTTCTTTGCTCCGTGTTCTTCTTCTGGAATGCCAAATCTTTCTGCATATTGAATGAGCTCTCTAGCCCATGTAGGTTTCCTCTTGTGAGAGTTGTTCTCATGTGGTGGATCTACAGGTTGTTGTAGATCTTCAATTTCACGATCAACATCTGGAATTGCTTCAGTCATGGTAGTGTCTTGAAATCTAGTTTCCTTGGGTTCTTCATAATCTTCAACAAGTGTCTTCCTTGATTTGATGAATGTTGAGTTTTCATCAAATGTTACATCCCTGGTGACATCAATCTTCTTGAACCCTGGAAAATATATTCTGTAAGCCTTTGAGCTTTCACTGTAACCCATAAAGATACCCTTCTTTCTTGAAGGATCCAGCTTGGTCCTCTTTTCCTTTGGGACATGTGTATATACTGGACAACCAAATATTCTAAGATGGATGACCTCAGGTTTCTTACCAGAGAAGACCTCTTCTAGTGTCTTGTTGTCTAATATCTTGTGGGGTGTTCTGTTCTACACATATACAGATGTCCTAGCTGCTTCTGCCCATAGATGCATAGGTAGATCTTGGTCATGCAGTATTTCCCTTGCTGCTTCCATAATTGTTCGATTCTTTCTTTCTGCAACTCCATTCTATTGTGGATTGTAAGGAGCAGTCAACTCCCTCTTAATCCCTGAATCACTGCATAACTTCTTGAAGTCACCTGAAGTGAATTCTCCACCATTGTCAGATCTGAATGTTTTGATCTTCGTATCAGTTTGGTTCTCCATCAAGGTTTTGAATTCCTTGAACTTATCAAACACTTCATCTTTGTTCTTCAAGAAGTAGATCCAAGTCTTCCTGGAAAAGTCATCAATGAAAGAGACATAGTAAACATACCCACTCAGAGAACTGGATGACATCAGACCACATACATCAGAGTGGATGATTTCCAAGATATCTTTTGCCTTGCTTTCACTACTTGGAAATGCTTTCTTTATGTTTTTTCCTTTTGCACATCCTTTGCAAACACCTTCATGTTTGGTCTTGATTTCAGGAAGACCCTCTACAGCCTTGCTTGCAATTGGAAGTGCCCCATAGTGCATATGAACAAGTCTTCTATGCCAAAGTTCACTTGGCTCCATGGATTCATGCACCATGGCATGTTCAGGGTGTCCCTTTAGTTTATACAATCCTCCCTCTTGCTCTCCAATCACTAATGCATAATCTATAGTCTTTCCCTTTGGACACATTAGAACTTGGCCATCCACAAATGCAACCCTCATACCTTTTGCATCCAATGCGGATATGGAGAGTAGGTTCTTCTTGAGCCCAGGTACATACAAAACATCTTTCATCTTCAAAGACTTCCCAGAGTCTAGATTGTAGGAGGCCTCACCACTTCCTTTGATAGGGTATTGGTAGTCATCCCCAAGTTTCACCTTGTGGGGTGACTCATGTTCAAATAGATTAGAAAAGGATTCTTTAAACCCAGTCATGTGTTTTGAAGCCCCATTATCAATAAGCCAATCATTACAACCATGAGAGATAGTACCTGTGAGAGCAGAGATTAGAACATACTCTTATTCGCTTGATGAGTCATCATCATCACTCTCTACTCTAGCCTTCTTTTTGGGAGGTTCATCATCCTCAGCAGCATGAGCATGGTACCTTCTTTTGCTACCCTTCTTCTTCTTGTTGAAGTTGTTGTTGTCCTTCTTGTTCTTGGGACAATTTATGGCAATATCTCCCTTTTCATTACAGGAGAAGCATATTCTCCTTTCTTTATGGTGATGTGAATATTTCTTGAAGTGAGATGGCTCTCTCTTGGACTTCCCTTTCTTGGTGTGAGCTGTGAGAGCTTGATCTTCATTCCCCATCTTTTCTTCTTGTGCCACAATCCTTGCTTCTTCTTGTGAGCATTCTTCCCATAGTCTGCTGAAGGATACCAACTTCTTTCTTGCACAAATTCCTGAATAAAGGAGTCCCATGACCTGGGTAGGCCATTCAGAGTCGTCATGACAACTTCACCATTCTCCACCATTTCATCCACTACTTCTAGTTGTTCCTTGATTTGAGAGAACCTAGAAAAATAAGATTGAATGGATTCTCCATTCTAAAGTTTCACCCCTTTCAATTGGTTCCACAGACTCATCTTCTAATTTATGTTCTTCCCTTCAAATAGCTTGGATAGTGAATCAAACATCTCTTTGGGTGTCTTCAGAGATGACACATGGGGGATGAGATGGTCCTTGATAGAATCAGCAATGATTCTCTTTACCTTGACCAAGTTCTTCTTATGTAATATCTTAGCCTCTTCATCCTCTGGGACAGGGATGTCTTCTTTTACATATGAGTCCAACTCATTCTCTTCCAAGATTAACCCAATCCTATACTTCCAGGCTTGGAAGTTATCAACCCCTTCAAGCTTATCCTCAAGCTTGGTGTGGTGAGACATCTTAAAGAATACTTCAAATGGAAATAGAAAAGATTTAGGTCTTACCACTTGACTTGCTGAAAACTGGATCTAGTCCCGGATTAGGGTTTGCTAGAGAAACCCTAAAAATTCAAAATGTGAATTTCAACTTTATGAAAGGATAAAAAGATGTGCCTTGATGAGCTGATCATCCTGGTGTATTCAGAATTGTAGATTTGTAAAGATTCACCCTTCAGAATTTCCTTTTTGTCTTCCTGGGTTCACTGACGAGGACCTTGAATTAGGGTTTGAGTTTCTCGGAGATCTACCCAGCCAAAAATCTCGATCCAAAGCTCTAAACTTCGATTTTTGCAAGGAGATTCCAACTATGTCTTCAGATTCCAGAAATTCCTATTTTTGTGGAAACCCTAAGTTTTAGGGCCAAAACTGAAAATGCTCAGAATTGAATTCTGATTAGACAGATAGATTCTCCTTGATGAGTAGAGTCAATCTACTATACTGATTTTCCAAAATCGATGGACAGAAACCCAATAAATAAGAAGCCCTTGGTTTCTGACATTGCACAATGTCTTCTTCTCAGGTTAGCTCTGATACCATGTTAAATTTTGAGCATTAATTCACAATACTCTAGGATCTTTACTGAGAGAATAACATGTACAGTATATCAATGCATATCAATCATAACAAGCATGTCAATCATCACAATAAGCAAAAGCATGAGAGACAATAGACACAGAGTTTCCATGGGGAAAACCCTAAGGTGAAAAACCCCAACTTCCTCAGAGATAAATAGAGAAATAGCTCAAACAAAGTACAACCAAATACACAGAGATAGACTCCTCCTAGTAGCTAAACCTCCTCATCACAAGTGTGCCACTTTCCGAGTAAAGGAAGAATGAGTTTCTGAGTGATCCAAATAGAGATCTCCTAATCTCTATTTATACTTGTTCTGTTTTCCCAATAACCTTATGGGGCCGACTTGTATAGCTAGGTACATCAACCATATATTACATAAATCAGGGCCGACCCCACACATGGTGGTCTAATAACCCATTGGCAAGTTAACACACTTGCAACACTTGTCAATACACATGATGACACTTCCATATAGAGAAATGACACATCTCTATAGGAGTACAATAATATATAAATTAAATACATGGATGAAATACATTTCGAAGTTACATATACATCAACACCTTTATAGAAAATAATTGTGCATCAAGCAGATTGTCTTCTAGATTCATAGGTTCCTCTCCTTACTCGATCTTGGATAGATGATCAGGGCCTAAATTTAATCTTCTTGGTTTAACTACTATTTCAAAATCATACTCCTGGAAGAGTAAGAACCATCTTCATATTCTCCCCCCTAACACTGGCTTATTGACCAAGTATTTTAATGCAGAATGGTCAGTAAACATTGAGAAGTACGCACTAAGCAAATAGTGCCTGAACTTCTGTAGTGCATATACCATTACAAGTCCTTCCCTTTTAGTAGTGATATAGTTCTTCTCAACAGATGACAGCTTTCTCCTCGAAAATGCAATGGGATGATCAATGGCTCCTTCTCCTGGTTGTGCAAGAACAATACCCAATGCTATACATGAAGCATCAATATGTACATGAAATGGCTTTTCCCAGTTGGGAAAAACTAGGATCGGCGCATTGACCATTTTCTCTTTCAATGCGTCGAATCCTTTCTCGCAGTCCTCATTCCAAATGAATGGTGCATCCTTTTTTAGAAGCTTCTCCATTGTTGCGGTTATCTGTGCATATCCCTTTATGAATTTCCTGTAGTATCCGGTATGCCCTAGTGTAGTGCGCAATTGTTTAACTGAATTTGGTGTTGGTAAGTTTACAATAACTATGATCTTCGCAACATCAACCATCAATCCTTGCTTACACATGATATGTCCTAGCAAAATCCCATAAGGAACACAGAAAATACATTTCTTTAAATTCAATGAAATCTGATGATGTTTGCATTTTTCCAGCATCATTCTGAGGTTCATGGAATGGTTCTTTAGAAACCCAAAAATGGTCCAATCATCAAAGTAAACTTCTAAAAACTTGTGGATGAATTCTTTAAATGCTTCGATCACCACTCTTGAAAATATGGCTGGTGCATTCTCCAAACCAAAAGGCATGACTATATACTGGAATGACCCCCATTCTGTTGCAAAAGTGGTTTTGTGCCTATCGGTTGGATCAATTCTTATCTGATGGTATCCAAAAAATCCACCAGTAAAAGAGTATGCCTCATTCCCTCCAACATTATCAAGTACTTCGTTGGTAAAAGGTGTAGTAAATGGGTCATGAATTGAGGCATCATTCAACTTTCTGAGATCAACACAGATCCTAATCTCACCCTTTGTTTTCTTGTCTTGGATGACCATCGAGCTTATCCATTCAGATTCTTCAACCAACTCAATGATTCCTACATCGAGCATCTTTTCGAGTTCTGCCTTAACTCGTTCTTTGTAGCGTGGATTCATTCTATATGGCCTTTGTTTAATAGATTTTGCTCCTAGATTAAGAGGAATTCTCATCACTCCTGAGTATCCTAGGATGCCTTTCATCTCTGTGAACTTCATCAGGAATACTTCCTGATATTCCTGTAATATAGCTGTGATCTCTGCAATTGTATCATCATCCCAATAGTCTCCTCTTGCTGCGAACTTCGGCTCTTTACTGGTACCGATGTTTACTTTCTCTGTTTTGACTGGTCCACTCATATCTAGGATCTCTAATGGAGGTCCTTCTACTTCGCACATTCCTTATGATTCATGGATCTTTATATTCCGCGAGTCCTCCTCATTGCTGTCTTCTTTATCTTCATCTTTTTCAACTAAGTTATAACATCCCAAGATTTGTTCTACTTGTTCTACCCAATCTGGTTGTAGACTCGCAAGTACATTCATTGCTTCAAAAAACTCTTTTGATGTTATGTTTTCCTCCATGGAATCTGGTGTAAATATCGTTTCCTTGATAAGATGCAACACGTCATGGATAGTTGGATGGTTGTCTTCAAAGCTAAAGTCCTTTTGGAAGCTCGCATTAAGGACAGACCAATCCGATGTTCCTCTAAGCAACTCCTCCTCTAGGTACCATTTTTTGGAATGGGCTCCTGCAACGTATGCACAAAAAGATGTACCCATTCTATCTGTGGTGTTTCTTCCCACGCTTTTGCAAACACTCCAATATGATCCTTTGTATCTATCTGTCCATTATATTTCTCAAATGGTAGTATAACCTTATCAGCGAATCTGATCTGTAGTTTGATTCTACACTAGTCCCAAGTTTTCAATGTATTTTTATGCATAGCCCACCATCTAGCAAGTCTCGTAGAGTGCCATGTCTAATGCTGAGAAGCGATGTTCAGCTGCAACTACTGCATTGTATTCTTTGACAAATGAATAGACGTTAGCTGTACCATCATAAGTGGGGATTGGACTTACCTGCTTTCCAATCCAGCCAAGTGACTTTGTAATTGTTGCACATCTCCTGGCAGATACTTCATGCATTCTGTGTTGCCAGTTTTCTAATCCTGCCTCAGAGTCTGAGATGCAAGAGCTATCACAGTGCCAACTGAGCGTTCCATCCGTAATAGGATGAATATAATCCATAGCATTTGTTGTCATTTTATAGATACGGTCAAGGTATTGAGCTCTGTACTCTTGTTGAATAGGTTAAACATATCGCTCCCCCTGCGAAGGATCCAATGGTGCGATGAACCTTATGTCATTGCCTTCAAATATCATTTTCATTGTCTTCAAATTGATTACAGTGGAGTTCGTCATTGCCCAATCGATGCCCACCAGTGCTGGATAAGGATTGCTATCATCCACAATTTCAATTACTTTGAAGTCTGCATAACTTCACACTCCGTCAATGTCGACAATGGTATTGGTTAACCTTCCCAACGGTATCACTATGCCTTGATTAGCTATTCTTAACTGTATAGGTGACCACTGTAACTTTCATTTTCCCATCGCCTACCACGTTTGCTTGGTCAAGACATTCACTTTAGATCTGATATCAAGAATTATCTTGTCTATCTCGTAGTCTCCTATTTGTGCAGTGAACCTCATTTCCCTGCCGGTTCTTTTGGGACTCCTAATGTTATGTACTGTGCCATGTTCTATTCCTTTCTTATTGCATGATTCGTAATGAATTATCAGTTTTTCAAATTCCATAATAGTGTCTTTGTTTTTTAATAACTTAATGCAACTCTGTAGTAACTGCGCAACAAAAATAGATGTATCCGGTGCGGCGCATGTCTGATCATATGCCAGTGGCATGTCTTCTATTTGTGGTTCTTGACTGCGTAACGGGATCCTTGGTGAAGTAGGTGGTGGTTGTTTAAACATGTCTCGCACTTCTTTAAATATTTCCTTATTTTTCTGTAAGTTCAATGGAGGTGCTTTCCCAGGAGCTTTTCTAATTCCTACTGTTTCTCCAGGGTTCTTTTTAGGATCAGTTGTTCCAAAAGTCGAGGCTTCTGCGCTTTTGTATTTTCCTATATCAATGCCACTTCATGTTACTGCATTGATACTCTGACCTGTAGGTCTTCTCTCTGATGTGATCAACTAGATGTTAGGGTTCAGTGTTTATGTTCTTCTCCACTTCTGCATTTCTACCTCAAGCACGAGGCAGTCTTCAATCACATGATCAAATGATTTACAGTAGTTGCATGTGGTGCAAATATTAGTACATTCTCTTGATACATGACCTGGCTAGCCACAGTTATAGCATATTACTTGGCCTCATCCTCTTCCTTGAGCTTCGCAAGTATTTCTTCCTCTCGCACGATATCCACCACTGCAACCTCTATATCCTCCCTAATCATAGTGGGTGTTCTCTTGCTTTGGATGATTTTCCTCTTGGACGCGGTACATTCCAGCACCTCTCATTGCTTCCATATCTTGCTTTCTTTCATTCATTAGTTCATAAGCGCAACAGTTAGACTCATCATGTCCAACTAATTTACAGAAATTACAGTATAAGTTTTTAGACGTTTTGACATATTTCAGTACGAGGTAACAATCCTCAGGCCGGTGTCCTCTAGTTCTACAAATTTCACACCATGGAACCTGGTTCTGATTCATAGTTATTGGGTTTGGTGTGCCACTATTAAGATAATCTTGAAATAAGGGGCAATGTTCTCTAGTGTGGCCCTATCCTTTGCATCATGTGCACCAAACTTCATGTCTTTGTTCTTTTCCATTTTTCATACCTTGTAATTATAATGTCAGGGTAGCCAACTGGTTCTGGATCTATATCATCCCAGAACTACTTTCTCCAATTGGTGAGGCTTCCAACTTCATTGCGATCTCCAAGGTGTTATCTTGAGATACAACCTTATGTAGCATCAGTGGTTGTCTGATATGGGGCAACAGCGCAGCAATGAACCATTTTTTATGCTATTGCGGAGCTATAACAAAACTCACTTGGTCCAACAATGTTTTGAATTTTTGGTCGAATTCCCATACCGATTCAGTAGGTTTCTGCTTGATTTCTTTCAACTCTATTATGCACTGTGATTCTGATTTGGGTTTTTTAAACTCTATTGTAATCGCAGTCTTGATGTCTTCTAAGGTTCTTGGTTGTGCTTGAGAATACTTCATAAACCAATGCAATGCTCTATCTCTAAAAGTAGTGATGAGCTATGCTCTTTTTATAGCATCATCCGTAACTTGATTAACACTCCACACGGCTTCGCATAGAAACCAGTGCTGATCAGGGTCTTCCTGACCCGTTCCTTTGAATATCAACAGTTTTATATCATTATGTGTCATTCTCCTTCCGGATTGTGTACTATTCTAGGATTGATTCCCTGTGACAAAAGTAGACATAGGCTGTTGGATTGTGCTAGGGACAGTATTTTGCATAATAGTCTGAGTCGTAGTGTTGTGAGCACTCACTCCTGCAGTGTTACTAGTATTACTAATATGTAGGATGGGCTGCGCGACACTTGCAGCGGGTGGGTTCTGGACTAATTGATTTTGAGGTGTAATACGTTGGATTGTGGCTGATAACTGAGTGTTCTTATTATTGAGGTCACATGGAATTTCGGTATCTCTATGGTTTCTATATTGTTTGGGACTCTTTTCGTTAGTAAGCTTATATCTCTTTCCACTTCTCAAAATATGGTTTTCTTTGTTAGAATCAATGTGTGTATTCTCTACCATAACAGATTTAGAATTTATTGTTGCATTCTTAAAACAACTTTCTCAGCTAAAAGCATTTTAATGTATAGACTAAGTTTTTTCAGGAACTTACCTCTAAATCCTTCAAAAAAGTATGCTTCAGCCTGGTTGTAGGACTTCAGCGTATCTACAGCAAACTTGGTCACAAATCCTTCTAGTATGCGATCAAACCAGAAGTCAACTGCTCATGACAGTGGGCTGTCGATTGCTTTGAGTTGTTCAGTAAGCTCCGGACTCCACTCTATAGGTACTTCGCCTTGGGAACAATTATTTCTTCCTGCTAGGCGCAATATCCACTCGTGTAGATTGTTTGGAAATGACACCCAACAAATTTCATGGATGTCACTCCACAAGTATTTGTTCAACCACTGTACGTCAAATAGATGTGGATGTATGTTTTCGTTCTTTGCGAAATCTCTTTCGATCTTATCGCACCGAGCCCAGATCTCTTTCTTTTCTGGATGCCAACTATCAAACATTACTTTTTTGAATACCCTATCACATCACTGGCCTTAGCATGGAAACGGAACCATTTGTTGGTGTTACTTCTGGTCTAGAGGTTTTCCAATGTAGACCCAGGTACTTTGTGGTACAAGATACCAACAAAATCCCTATTCACCGGCCCTTTCGGCAACAGACTACAAGCAGCCTGAGGTCTCACACGAGGTGAAGTTGAGGGGGGTGGTTGCAGAATCATATTTCCACAACCTTGTGACGCGAGTGCTTCAACTTGTTAATGCGCAACGTAGTGACAAACTGCGTATTGCGGTTAGTGACTGCGCAAGGTCTTCTATTCTGCATTGAATGCCACATCGAGCAAGGATGCTTATGCATCCAGCATATTCAACAACTGGGCATGGGGATTACTTCCACTCTATGACGATAATTTATCAACAGCTTATCGTGCAACAGTTTTTATGGACTGGTGTGTCAACTATACCCAATCACTTCTATTCAATCTTATTGGGTAGTCCTTAATCATTCATCATTACTTAGACCTATAAACATCATAATTTATACACATGATTGAGATGTGCGGTGTTGTGTGCTTTGATACTGTGATTCAACCTTAACAATTAACTGTGTGGTTATATCATAGATCCATTCATTTGAGGACTTATAGGTGCTTGGCTATTAACATTCATCTATACATGAACTACTAACATCTTATTCCATCCCTTCCATGGTGAATACAGATAAAAGTAAACACATATTAGATAATAGTAACTTTATGCATGCACTATAAGTAATTTAAGTAAAAATAATGGCAATCATACACAACAATCACATAACACAAGGTTTAACGTGGTTCACTCCCCTGGATGGGAAGCTACATCCACAAGAACTGTAGTTTATTATTTTAGGAAAGGGTACAACAGTTGTTCATCTGCACACCTAGCTCCAGACACTCTTCTCTCTATCTCAAAATTAGGTCTCTGCGCACTCAACTATGGATCCTTTACAATGCTTCAATCTTACAGATCTAACAATATTCAATAACAATCAACAAAATGAAGAGTTAACCCTTTCCTTTACAAAATTTCCTTATTTATATATCAAGACCCATAGGTCATGTCTTTACATTTACGAAAGGAGAACTCTTATATTTACAAAACTATCACGGTTTTCCCAAAACCGGACTATTGTCATCTGGCAGTAGATCTTGTGTCATGCGTGCGCCAATAGTTTGCTTCCGCTGAGCTATTCCTTCTTTCACGGCCTTAGATGACTGGTTTGAGTAGTAGTAGTCTTCTATTTCTTGTGATCATTCACCTCCTTCCTGATCTGCACCTACCCACTGCTTGGTAGTTATCGATGATCTTTTCCAAAAATAGGTCTTATGTGACCTAACCAAAATAACTGTTGTCATCCATCCACACTCTGCTTAGCTAGATCTTCGTTGATGTGGCACATCACGGCGTTGTAATCCTCGTGGAACCGACCTTGCAGCCCTTCTGACATTGCACTGCGTGCAACGTCGGAGCATATCAAAACTGTGTTGTGCTTCTCCTCGTAGCTTCCAAAACTGAATGTGTTCAAAATTTGACCTCCTTGGGCCAGCCCCAACACAAATGCTCCTAAGGATGTGGTTGTCTCAATTGCTCCTGTCTGAGGGTAATTTGTTTGTTGATCCCATACTATTTGATTAGGGACAGATACCTATAACCAAGCTTGATTTTTTCTCCTCTTCTTTCCCATTTTTACCACTATCTTATTTTCCTTACTGTAGAAATAATGTCCAAGAGGGACTGCCACATCATCTTCATATTCAATTATTACTTCAGAAGTAATTGAATAACATTCTCTGTTGAAATCAATGAAGGAATTTGAGTGACCATGGGATTGGGTATAGGCATGGTAACTTGAGGAATAGTTAGAGGGGTAGAGCCAATCTGAGGAACTGATGGGACAGTGCTTGGAGAAGGGATTGAAGTGAAGGCTTCAGAAAGTGCAACTTGATCATCCTCAATAGTTGATCACAAAGAAGGAGTTGAGGGTGGCTCTTCCACAGTGGGTTATGATAAAGTAGGTGTCGGTAATTGCAGGGGGACATTCGAATAATGGACTTATGCAATAATATATGGGAGAATTGAAAAACGAACAGAGTTATCTAAAAATGGTGTGGCTCTAGAAGCCAAAGTATGAAAGAGTTGTGATATAGAAAATGGTGGGATAACTCCTGGGGACAAAACAGAAAGATCATGAATAGATGACAACAATGGTGATGAAGTTGTGATGTCAGGGGTAGTAGTCACCTCCAATACCTATTGATCTGAGAAAGAATGATCCCTCTCAATAGTATCCAACAAATCTGTGACTCCTTGTGAATCTTCAGTTACCTGTTTAGTCACTTTCTCAATCACTTCTTGAAATACTCCTTCAGTTGCTCCTTTAGTTACTTCTTGAGTGATTAATACTGAAGGATTGGATCCATCATCAACATCACTATAAATGAGATCAACAGTAGGAACCTGTGATGAAGAGATGTGAATCTTTTGTCTTTTGGCTAGGTTGACCTCAACCAATATCAAATCATCAGCTACCTGAATAGCTACAACAGTTACTTGAACATCCACGGTAAGCTTAGGAGGTCCAATAGTTTGAGTGCTCAATAATGAAGTTAGGTTTGCTAACTCCTGTTGGAAATGACGATAGGTCTGCAATAAGGCTTTAACCTACTCAGTTGTTTTCACCTGAGGAGGATTCTCCATGGGAGCTACCTTTATCTCCATCTATATAAGTAAGCATTAGAGGAGCATTAGCCTGCTGGAGCTATTTTTGTTCTTTATCTTTTCTCACTTGCTCAATCAGATTCATCTCCATTGTTCTTTTCCTATAGACTTTAGTTATAAATTCTCTCTAGTATGCCATAATTTGATGTTGTTCTTCTATGCTCTTGGCCCTAGCGAGGACCTTAGAAAATGTATTGACTCCTTGGTAGATGGAATCATCTGGGACTTATTCGTGAATATATTCCATCTTCATGTGATATTGCTTGAAATGTGCATCAAGGAATTTCTTAGGATCATGCTTTCTTTTGGGGGCTTTACCCAACTTCAAAGGGGCTATCTGATCACCAAGAACTGTAGCCCAAGTTGAGGTGGGACATAGAGTTTCCGTGGGGAAAACCCTAAGGTGAAAAACCCCACAACTTCCTCAGAGATAGAGAGAGCAATGGCTCAACCAAAGTACAACCAAAATACACTGAGATAGTCTCCTAGTAGCAGATGATCCTCCTCCTCACTAGTGCACCACTTTCTGAGTGAGAGTGAGATACTTTTCCTAATGATCTAAATAGAGATCACCTGATCTCTATTTATACTAATCTGTTTTCCCAGTGACCTTATGGGGCCGACTTGTCTAGCTAGGTACATCCACATTATAATATATATATTTTAGGGCCGACCCCACACATGGTGGTCTAATAACCCATCGGCAAGTACACACACTTGCAACACTTGTCAATCCACATGATGACACTTCCTTATAGAGGAATAACACATCTCTAATAAGGGTACAATAAATATATATAAAATACATAGATGAAATACATTCCAAAGTTACATATACATCAACACTAGCATGAGTTGAAAAGGCGGGAGCTTCCTGTCTGAATATTTTGAAATAAATAGTGCCCATGAAATGGTCACAAATGTCATAGAGAATGGGCACATAATTACTTTCCCATAGTGCAGAATGATATATATGAACTGGTGGAGCTTCAGGGGTCCAATTCCATCCCATGTTAGGATATTGGAACTCCAATCAAAATACATCAAGGATGAAAGCTGACAAGAAGAAGTGTGGCTTTCTCAAGGCAGGGGCCTTCTAATAATCTTGGATTGTTGTATTCAGTTCTGATGATAGGATAGATGCCCAAGGAAAGGATTCACCAGTTGTTAAGACATGATGAGCTATTGGAGCCAATTTGGCTTTGAAAACTGAACAATTGGGAAGGCCAAAGTGTTAACACCCAAAACATGCTCACTGCCTCATCCACCCCATTACATGACTCATTTGTCCATATTTCCTACTATATTTTCCTCCAAAACCCCAAAAAACCATTGAAAAGCCTCCAAAAGCCCAGAAAACCATTGAAAAAGCCTCCAAAAGGCCAAAAACTCCCTTTTTTCCCCAAAATAAGTTAAATTCCTCCAAAAATAGCAAAAACCCTCTAAAAAGGGAATAAAAAATACAAAAAAGAGGAAAAAGAGGGGAAAAAGGAAGCAAAAACCCTATGCAGCTGACCTAAACCATATGGTGCCCAAAACCATGGGCCAGCACTCCACCACCAAAAAACCTATAAATAGGTAATGGAGGCTCTCCATTTCATATCCCCAATTTCTCCATCGTTATGTTGCCAAAAATTCTCTTGAAACCCTAGCTCTCCACTTAGATCTATTTTACCACTTGAGAACCCCTTTGGCCCATATCCAAAACACCTTGGAAGAAGAAGAAGGAAGAACACTGGAGCATTGGAGCAGCCCTCCTGGACTACTGCAAAGGCTCCACCAACCTCACATTTGAGGTAACTTAATACAAAACCAATTTTTAATATCTTTTTGTTGTCTCATGCACATGCTAGTTTAAATTTACTATTTTTATTTACTGTCTTGTTTTTACCATTTTTACTGAACTGCTACTAAGGATTACCTTCTCCTTAGTAGGTGCTCATTTGCACAAGCTAGGGTGAAAACCCTAGCTATAGTTTTAGCGACTCCACTAGTGTTCCTTTGAATTTCTAGTTATAGTTTTTAGAAATTTTTAGTTTTCTGCAATATTTTTCTGTTTTTTCCTTTCGGCTGTCCCTTTTGGCAGTCGGGTTTGCTGCCATAAATCACATATTTTTTCCCCACAGTTGCCATCTGACCGCATCTTTCAGACTATTACCTGCGATTCGACCGCGGCTCTCAGACTGTTTCCCGCAATCTCCCGACGATTTTCAATCTATTACCTGCGATCTGACTACAGCTCTCAGCCCGTTTCTTATGATCCTACTGCAGCTGTTCACCCCTTTCCTGCGATCCGCTTGCGGCTTTCAGCCATTTTCCTATGATCCACTTGCGAATTTCAGCCATTTTCGTGCGATCCGCCTGCGGCTTTCAACCATTTTCCTGCGATCCGCCTACGGCTTTCATCCATTTTCCTGCGATCCGCCTGTGGCTTTTAGCCATTTTCCTATGGCTTTCAGCCATTTTCCTGCGATCCACCTACGACTTTCAGACATTTTCTTGCGATCCACCTGCAGTTTTCAGCCATTTTCCTGCGATCCGCCTGTGGCCTTCAGCCATTTTCCTGCGATCATTCTGCAGCTTTCAGCCAATTTTCCTATGATCTTCCTATGGCTTTCAGCCATTTTCCTACGATCCGCCTGTGACTGTCGACCTGTTTCCCGTGATCTGACTGCACAGTTTCACCACAAACCCGCAATTTGTTTTCTCCATTTTTTCCCTGTTTGAACCCAGAACTTTGTTGCAATATTTTCTGCACCTGCACAGCCATCTGTCCTATCTGTATCCATACTTACCTACAGTCTTTTTTTGCAGTATTATTTCTATTCCATTTACAGAGTTTTTCAACTTTCAACATTTCAATTAAAAAAAGAAATTTGCATTTCAAAGTTTAATTTCTGCATTGTTATTGTTAGTTAGAAAGTTTCCCACCCCGTGGCACTTTTGTTTGGGCTCATTATCTCACACGCACACACTCTATCACCTAATTCAAGTGAGCCCTAAAATACTGCTTAACACAACCAACATTCTAACCCCACTTGGGGAACACATAAGAATATTGTATTTAGGTAGGGTCGGGGGGATAGGCATCCAAATAACACCCCTCGGTCGCTTACACTTGAGACATAGTTGTTGTCCATTAGGGAACCAAAATCCCCTAGTAATTTTTGACACGGTTTAAAACCAATTTATCAGGAAGGCCTCTCCCGTAGGAGGGTTGAAGTAGCCAGACTGGTTCCAGAAGCCTGAGTGGAATACTGCAATCCATTCAGTAACCGAAGGATACCTTTCGTAGTTTTCGGTGTACTACCTGTATGGGAGTACAGCGACGATAGAACCAAATTGCAGATTCACCCAACCGAACATATCATGAATGGGGTATCTTAGTTGCTTTTCTTCTAGGATTGACTACCCGGTGTCCCTCCCAGTAGGGGGATATCTTTAGACACCCGGCTCTACTATCCATATTTTCTGACTTGGATTTCATCACCTTGCAGAGGATATGTCTGGCTGAGTTAGAATACTATTTAGCTAGGTGTTTGCATGCTCCCTTACCTCCCTTTGGTCTAGCGAGTCCACTATTTTTATTTTTTAGGAAACCTGCTGCTTGTTGGTATTTTGACCACTTTTGTTGATGCTCCACTTATTGTAGCACAGTTGTTACAGTGAGTGTTTTGAGTTGGTTGTTGGCTTGAGTGCCATATTTTTTTGCGCTCTCCTTCTGCACACTTGGCTACATTAGGGTTTTTGAGCTGTTTTTCACTCGACACAACCCCCAGAGACTTGACACCATCTATCACTATTGAGTCCCTAAGACATTCTCAGCGCCTCCAAAGCCAACCCCCGTAGCACAGTTCACTTGACACCACCCATCATAGACGTAGAGATTCATCACTCGACTCCACTCATCGTAGATGCAGAGTTCCGTCCCCCGACACTAACACCCCTTATTTTACCTCTGATTCTGAGGAAGATTCCGAGAACCCCACTTATACTGTGCCAACCAGCCCCATGGCTGGCATGAATTCCAACCCTTTCTTTGTAGGGACCATTGGTGGAGCATCTACCACCACCCTAGCTACCACACCCACTTTGGGCATGCCCTCAATGGGGCCCACACCCACCATTCCGATCACTGTACCCATTCCAGTGACTAGCATACCCATCCAAACTCCACTAGTGACTCACACTACCGTTGGCAGTGTAGGACCATCCCATACCACCTTTGTCCCTCCACCTAGGGGCAATGTCCCCAACCGGAACCCAGCCCCTCCACTTCGGGGCATTGGCCCCAACGTGGTCACAACCACCAGTATGTCACATCCTTCTACTAGTTTTCTATTCATGGCTAGTCTCAACATTCCTGACCTGGCCAAACTGACTAATGATCCCATCAGACACAACCCTGCGTGGCCTCACATGCCCACCAAGCTCCCATTAGACATCCCTAAGTTTAAGGGAAAGGCAGGTAAAGACCGCCAGAACCATATTATGTCCTTCCATTTATGGTGTTCCTCTAACTCCATAGTGGACGACTCTATTCACCTCCATTTGTTACAGCACACCCTCATTGGCTCTGCAGTTAAGTGGTACATCGAGTAGCCCCATGGGATCCATGCCACCTTTACCTTCCTCGCCTCGACCTTCCTGCAGTTCTTTCAGTTACCTGTCCGCTATGACGCGGGAGTTGAGATCTTACTGTCTTGCAGACAGAACATGGCGACCCACATCACTGACCACATTCATGAGTGGCGTTGACGCCGCAGCCTCTACAAAATCAAGTTAGATGACCGTATCTTCTTAGATTAGTTTCTAAAATATCTCCTTCCTGTCATTGCCAAGGATGTGGCATCTGAGCGACCCCAGTCCGAAGAAGAGGCCATCATCAAAGCCCAACAATTTGACCTTATTTACGCCCAGTCTAGTTATCATTGGCAGCATTGGTCATATTGCCTCGCATAACCAGCCCTTTTCCATAGCACGCACTAGCCTTGGCCCGGACCTTTCGCGGGCTACATCCCATTCCGGAGCAACACCCTGAAGCTCGTCATCATGATCATCCTGATCATACAATGCATCCACCTGATGCATACCAAGTATCTACCTGATACATATCATCATACATGATCCCCCTGATCATACAGTGTATCCACCTGATACAAATACAAATACATGATACATATCAGCATACATGATCTTCCTGATCATACAATGTATCCACTTGATACATATACAAATACATGGTCCAAGCATCCAACATGATGCATATACAAAATACATACAAATAATCCAACCAATCATATCCAGCATCCAACATGATATGTACATACATATACATATAAATGATCCAATTGATCATATCCAGCATCCAACATGATGCATACATACATATACATATAAATGATCCAACTGATCATACAAAGCAGAAACTAGAACATCATACCAATGCTCATCATCCAATGCTTACATCCACAGCCATGTGAAGGATCCTCCTTCCAACATGCTTGGAATGGCTTCAGCAAATGTGTCCATCACTTCTTCCTTGAAGTGTCATCGACATGAAGAACACCAAGCCTCTCTCTGAAGTATTCAAACTTCACTCTAGCTAGTGGCTTCGTGAGTACATCTACAATCTGCTCGTCCGTCGCAACATACAGGAGCTTCACAGCTCCTCTCTGCACCATATCCCTAATATAGTGATATTTGATCTCTATGTGTTTCGACCTGTCATGAAACACTGGGTTCTCGAACAGCGTCACACAACTCTGGTTATCACAAAAGATACCGGTAGCATCCAACGGGAGATCAAATAAATCAGATAGTAGCTTCTGTATCCATACTGGCTCACAACTAGCTGAACAGGCTGCAACATACTCTGCCTCAGCTGTACTCAGTGCTACGCAAGACTGCTTCCTGCTAAACCAAGAGATCACACATGATCCCATCCTGAAGCAGCATTCAGACGTGCTCTTCCTATCTGCAGCACTGCTATCCCAAACTGAATCAACATAACCCTGCAGGTTAAACTTTTGATTCACTTCATACTTGAGCCCATAATCCACTGTACCCTTCAGGTACCTCAGAACATGCTTTACAGCAATAAGATGAACACTCCTCGGCTCTGTCAGTAACTGACTCAATGTGTTCACAACAAAGCAAATATCTGGTCTCGTGTTCGTCAGGTACATAGAGGACCCAATCATCTAATGATACATCATGACATCAACTGGATCAGATGAAGCATCACAAAGAAACTTCAGGTTCGATGCCATAGGTGTGGCCATATCCTTGCAATCCATCATCCCGAACCTCTTCAGTATTTCTACTGCATACTTCCCTTTTCCAAGGAAGATTCCATTTGCACTCTACCACACCTCCATGCCAAAAAAAAAAATAGTGCATCATCCCCAAGTTCTTCAACTCGAACTCGGCAGCAAGCTTATACTGTATGTCGGCAATCAATCTATCCTCACCTATTACAAACAGGTCATCCATATACAAAAGTAGTATCACTGGATTGCCTTCCTCAACCTTGTAGTAAAGGTTGGAATCCGCTTTACTCTTGGTAAATCCCAAACTGGATAGAAGGATGTCTATCCTACCATACCAAGTTCTGCACGTATATGAGTCCCTGTCATGTGTCTCAGAACCAAGTAGCTGCACCACATACACTTCTTCTTCAACTACACCATTCAAGAAAGTGTATCTTCCTCTTCATCACTACAGCCAGAGCAAGTACTGATCTAATGGAAGTGTATTTGGCTACAAGAGAAAAAGTCTCTATGCTACCACCTACAGCGTGCTTGATCTTGTAGATCCTCTTGTAAGTCACTACAAAATCCCCTTCAGGTCTTGGGATTGCATCCCAAACATCTTCATGATCGACTAGTACTCCTCGATCATTGAATTCTTCCCAGATCCTGGGAACTTCAATATCTTCAATATTTTCAATAGATAACTTTGTTGCTGAACAAATGTTGTAGTCCTTCTTTTGTAGGTGATGGTATACGATCTTTCCTACACAACAAGTTAAATTGCATGATTAGAAAACATCTCATAGTTTTTAGAACAAATTCTTACACATAAAGAAATATGTCATACAATCATGCAATTATCTTAGCCAATGCTTCAATACAACATTTATCCATATTCCGTAACTTTCTAGATGCCTTCCAATCTCTACCAGAACATTGTTAAGAGTGTGCACAACTCCTTACATGTCAGCAAAGATGTTTCATTCTAGATAAGTAGCAATGGAATGTTGTACAGTTCCATAGGCCACTTACCCATCAAATGCATATTAGTAGTATAATGTTCATTAATGCAATCATTCTAATATGCACAATACATATCCTAATTCTAGGAACATAAGCCTATACATCATTGAACAATTTTATTTAAGCAAACAAATATGTAAGGAATGGTAATTAAAATACTTATCTTTGTTTGTTTGTTGGGTGGACTCCCTCTGACTCTTTGCTTCCTTGCAGGAGCTGCTGAAGTAGCTTCTTCTACACCTTTCTATTGTGGAATGCAGAAGGATGGTCAACTCCCTCTAGATATCTGCATCCTTGCATAAACTACTGGAGTGAGCTCCCTCTTGATCTTTGCTTCCTGGATTACCTGTCCTTGAACTTATATTCATTCTCGATCCCTATGCATGCTTGTTAGTATCATCATTGTATTATTCTCTAGGTCTCATACATAATCAAACATTCATTGGCATAATCTTAATATTATCAAAACATAATAATCTCAAGCATGTATAGTCAGGATCATTTCAAACACATATAATAAACATTAGTATTCAAGGTTTCAGGGAAGTCTTCTTTTACTCATACATATTCTTATTTGATCATAGGACTTTTCTGGTTAGTTAAATCATCAATCAAGATAAGAGATATAATATGCATAAAACCCATGATTACTCAAATCTATATCTTCATGATTCTTCTAGTTAGTCATATCATCAATTATGGTAAGAAACATAATATGCATACAACCATGACTATTCAAACCTATGACTTCATGAATAATCATTATCAACAACACAACAGTATAAGATCCTAACACAAGGTAGGATTCTATCTTGATATTGGAAAACATACCTGAATAATGTCTTCTGGTTCTCTTCAATGACTTGTGCTAGTAACCTGCATGTCTCATAAGTTATCCATTGTAGGACCAAGTTATACATACCTCGTAGGTAGATCTTCTAAGCAATCCATGACAATGGATGAATCTTTGTCCTCATGTCATCATGATCATATGTTCTTGAACCAGAACATGATTTGTCTTTCTTGATGTACCTTTCACGTTAGCAGACAACATAAACCTCATACAACACCATAATGCATTAGTACAATCATAAGTGTCAAAACCTTAATCAATGAATATCTTCTATTAGGGTGATACGACAAGTCTAAAATCAAGATGGTTCTAACTGTAATAACATGAAGACAAACATATCATAAACTTAATCATGAACAAATCTTGAGACATACCTGGATGAGTCATACCTTTCAAGATTGCTTGTAATCTTCTTATGTAAGGCCTTAGCCTCATCTCCCTCTGAAATAGGAACTTCTTCACTTATGCAGGTGACCAATCCATCCTCTTCTAGGATTAAACCAATCCACTTGATTTGCAGGAATTGGATCTAGAGCTGTATTAGGGTTTGTCAGAGAAACCCCAAAAATTCAAACTTTGAATTTCAAAATTCTGAAAGGATATAAATATGCGCCTTGATGAGCTGATCAAGCTAGTATATTCAGAATTTGAAAACTGCAGAGTTTCACTCCTCAATTTTTCCTTTGAAACTTCCAAATTCACTAGGCATGACCCCGAACTGGGGTTTGATGAAGCCCACTCCTTTTCCCAATCAAAAGGTTTGATCCAAAGATCTAAGCTTTTATTTTAATGAGGAGCTTCCAGCCGTGGTCACAGATTTCAAAAATTCCCATTTTTGCAGAAGACCTAATTTTCCACTTTTCTGATCAAAGTCCCGAACTAGGGTCTGATCAATCCCAGCCTTCTGCACAACCAAAAATTCTGATCTTAGTCTCTAAATTTTGATTTTGATGAGTATCATTCAGTCGTGGTCTCCGATTACAAAAATTCCAACTTTATCCAAAACCCTAAATTCCAGAAGCCATGAATGAAGGTGCTCAAAAATAATTTTGTTATGACAGAAATATGTACCTGATTGTTTTCGGTGTAACTCCAAACTTTTCAATCCACAAGATCTGAAAACGTTTCCTGAGATATCCCGACTTGTTATCTATCCATCCAGACAGGTCTAACCTCAATTGGATTCTATGAGAGAGAGTTATGCCAAGTGTCGCAACATGACCTGTTTATGGGATAATACAGGAGAGCGATGTTGTATGGTGTTCCATGTGTCACTGGTTCAACTTTGGCCTCTGAAACATTTTCCTGAGATATTCCAACCTGATATCTTTCCATCTCGATAGGTCTGACCTCAATTGGATTCTCTGAGAGAGAGTTATGCCAAGTGTCACAATGTGACCTGTTTATGGGATAATACAGGAGAACGAACTTGTATGGCATGCCACATGTCACTAGTTCAACTTCGGTCTCTGAAACCTTTTCTTGAAATAGTACAGTATTTTTAATACCTGTCATTTTTTACGAAATTTCATTTAGAGCTTCCTAGCCCAAGTTATGACCTTTTCCCAAGGTCACCTGATTTTGACTTAGATCTGGAAGAGGCAGAAACCCTATATTGTACATATCATAAATCACAAAGTAAAACTAATTAGAGGCTTTCCTTTGGACACAAAGTACATGGGGATCTAATCTTCGACCTATAAAAGTTTCAGATCCGAAAACTTCTCCAAAACGGATTTATAGAGAAAGTTCTACGATGACTAGTTTTTGCTATATCAATCCCTAGCATCGTAAGTGCAACAAGTGTCATACATGCCATATCATGCCTTCTTTCAGGCTAGCTCTGATACCATGTTAAATTTTCAGAATTTACTTCAATCTGATCTAGGATCTTAACTGAGATAACAACATGTATAGCATATCTACAGCATATTAATCATGGACACAATAATGCAAGCACACAAGAGACACAGAGTTTACTTGGGGAAAACCATACAGGTGAAAAACCCCAATAACTTCCTCAGAGATAGATAGAGCAATGATACAACCAGAATACAAGATATAGTCTTCTCCTAGTAGCAAAGCCTCCTCCTCCACAAGTGCACCACTCTCCAAAGTGTGAGTGAGTGAATAGAATGTGTAAAATGAGAGAGACACACTCTCTATTTATACACTAACTTGACTTGACCTTTACTCAACTAGGTCGGCCTCAACTTAACCACTTAACATAATGCTGACTGGGCCGACCCCCACTAGGGTGGTCTAATAACCCTTTGACCCACATGACTTATACAAGGCCGACCCCAACAAGGTGGTCTAATAACCCATCAAGTATAAGTTATGACACTTACAATATAAATGACGACACTTCCGTTTAGAGGAATAATAACATCTCTATAGGAATACAACTACTTCTGTATAGAGGAATAATAACATCTCTATAGGAATACAATATACATATATGTGAAATACATTCCGAAGTTGGAGCAAGCTCGGCAACTTTGGACCGATGATGGCCATTGCCAAGGGCACACGGCTCCTCATGCGCCGCCCAACCCTCCACCACCTTAGAATCCACCCTTGGTGTTACAAAACCCTTTACCCACCCAAGGCATAGTGAACACTCAGCCGTTGGCTCCCCATCAAGGAAACGCACCACCACAATAGAAAATCACTTATGTCGCTCCTGATCAACCAATGATAGACTCAGGTACCCATCACTTGCTAATGATGTCATCCGTCGATGTCAACCTCCAAACCCGTCGAAACCAATATGGCTCCACCCCTGAAGCCACTCCCGCCGACAAAAATGCCAACTCTCATCCCATCGATCAGTCATTACGCATACCTCTGGCTCCACTAGATGGTGCCTCCAAATTCCCTCGCTTCCCACTCCGTAGCATGAACAATAACCCCAATGCTCACGCTGCGTCTAACTACAACATTGTAGATGACTTAGCCCAGTGCCCCACAACCATGTCTACGTTATAGGTCTTAAAAAACTGTCCTACACAGTGCAATACTTTGCTTTTAGCCATTGGTGCTATTGACCCAAATGATTCACGAATGATGGCCTTCGATTTCGACCAATCCGAACCACGCCTGCCTTCCACTTTAGCATTCCAAGTTTCTGTATCCATTTAGAATCTTGTCATCCATCGGTGCATCATCGATGAGGGTGCCTCTACATGCGTAATGTCCACATTCGTTTGGCAGAAGTTGGGATCCCCTACTCTCTAGTAGTCCACCACTGCGTTGCGAGCCTATGACGATCGTTCAGCTCAACCGCAAGGTCTCTTAGCTAATGTCCCCGTCCAGTTGGCTGGTAAAACCGTGCTCATTGACATAGAGGTCATCAACACCCAACTTGATTATAACCTCTTACTTGGCCGCAATTACATGTAGACCATGCGGGCTGTTGCCTCATCTATTTTTTGTACCATGATGTTCCCCCATGACGGACGCATGGTCAAGGTTGACCAACTAACCTATTACGATCCCAATGCCCCCGTTACACCTGAAAATGTTATCCCCATGGTTGAACAACCTGTTGGTGGTGCAACTACCTCGTTGGTTTCCTTAGTGGGACCTGGAGTCTACTCAGATATGCCGATGACTTCAACATTCCAATCCATTCCACCCATGTCATCCATGACCAAAATATCTGACTTATGTACCCTTTCCCACAATACACCAACACCCAACCATCAACCGCCCTTGCTACCCCAACCACTATTGGTACCTAGTCATGTTGGTGTTACACCCATCCAGACAATCCCCTTCCTATTTTCCCCTTTGGGAGTAGTAAGCGCCCTAGTTATGGCTACCCTCAGCCTCCCCAGTTTAACTTTAGGATTACTTGTATGGTACATCATGCCTCCCGTTACCCCTCCGACACCAAATGTCATCCTACGACCGGTGCAACCCATCACCACTACTAGTTAACCACCTCTCGATGTCACTAGCCCTTCCTCATCTACTAATCCATCACCTCTTATCAAGCACAATGGGGGAAAAGGCCCACAACCATACACTGCTTTACCCCCACCCAAACCAGTTAAGAATACCCCCGTGTTTCGTGCTCCTCCCAAATGCTCGTTGTGTGATGAGTTGGGCCATGCTAACCATCAATGTACACAATTACCTGCATTATAGGAACACATGCAAATGCTTGACGATGACCCCAACATCCCGGTTGTCCAACTAGACCCAAACCCTAAGCCTCGTGATAAATCACTGCGTACCAATCACCCTTGTGCAATATGCGGTATTTACGGCCATTACTCACATCACTGCCCAGATCTCCCAGATTACAGAGCAGCTCTCTTTGAGATGAATAACTTGGACCTCGATACAGCTCCCCCCACCATTGAATAGATCCACCCCCCAGCATCCTCGCTAGCCGGAGAGATTAATACCATTTATATGATCTCTTCTACTAGCACTCCCTCGTCACCCAATTTGACAACCCAAAGTTTCCACAATGATGAGTAGATTCTCAAGGCTCTTACTACACCTGATTACCCCTGGGATGATATGCACCATTGCTCCTATTTCCTCCCGGAAGAGTCCTCCTCCACCACAGCCATCCAATTTTCTATTGAGTCCAAATATTTCCTCCCCACCAAGGTCAACTGGTTTAAAGAGCCCATTCCTGCTCCCGATTCCTTTGAGGAAGGTAACATGGCCAACATCCCACCCGTCATCCACATTGATATCTCTGCCCCAGTCAGTGCTCCTGAAATCATTTCGTTAGGAGCTTCCTGCATCAAGCACGAGATCGAAGAGTACAAGAAACTTTTCCAAGAGTTCTGTGATGTTTTTGCCTGGTCTTGACCCTGCTATTATAGAGCACCACATTGACACCTCTGAATTAGGGGGCATAATAGACTACCTCGACCCTGGGATAGGGGGCATGATCAACCATTTTGAACCTTCCCCATCACATCTATCTCATCACGTCCATAATCCCATCGTTCAAACCAACACATATGTGATCCACACTCACAAACCCCATGCACATAGCATGGGGGCAGGTCATTAACCCTGCTCACTTTTTCACATGCGTAATCTAAACCATTTTTGAGGTCACATATCACTTGTATATTTGATTTGATTTGATACACCTAGTATTCTTCCCCTATGGGTAATCATTTCTCCCCACCACTTCATCCTTGGCTTGGTGGACTTAACTTTATTTATAATCATTTTTAACCTCGTTTTTTCTTTTCCATTTCGGAGTCCGTATGACCTCCATTTTTCGCACCATTTGCACTGTCGGATTCATATTTCCATTCCCGTGATGATGCTTGAGATCATTTCTCACTCTCACCAACAAATTTAGGGCATTTTTCCCATGCCCCACGTTGCCATCTCGATTTGTGTGCCACATCGGCCGTTGTCAGGTTTTAGCATTCCTTATACCATCTGATTCATTTTTCCATGCCCGTGATGATGCTTGAGATCATTTCTCACTCTCACCAAACACTTTTGGGTATTTTTTCCAAAACTCCCCCCATCGCCTCGGTTTGCGTACCACCTCGGTTGTTCTCCGTTTGTTACACTTTTTATATTGTCGAATTCAGTTTTTCGAGCTCATGATGATGCTTGAGATCATTTCTCGCTCTCACCTGGTACAATTTCAACATTGTGTCCCAACACCTTGCTGCCTCGGTTTGTGCACCACATCGACCGCCATCGGATTGTTACGACCGCCATCGGATTGTTACGCATTTTCGCATGATCCATTCACTCCATTCATACTGCAATTATTTCATTATTTTGCCACCATTCATCATCCTGCAAGGAGGCCCACTAGTGTTCCCCCCCACCCTCATTATTGGTTCTCATCAATGTTCCTTGATTGAGCACTTCCTCCTTGCCTAGCCATTCCTATTGTTCGGTATAAATTTATCCCTTTTTCGGGCCGGACAAGTCCTTTATGAAAAAGGCACTTAGGGAGTTTCCGTTAAGCTCTTTTCTGACTCCTAAAACAATGAAAAGATCGCCAAGCAATTTGGATTCCTTTCATGCTAGTTAAAGTACCTGAAAGGGCATCTATCTAGTATAAGTTTAACCCTTTTCCAAACCTGGTAGACTAATTATGAAAAAGGAATACTCTAGTCACACTGGCTAGAAGAGATCTTCATTACATCCTTTTATGCTTCTTCGGGCCTTGGAGACTAACACACGAAAAATCACCCCCCTGGAGTCTTCTTATTGCTTTCAGACTCTCTAAAATTGAAAGCAACAACGAGCACGCACTGTCCTGGGCTTGTACAAATCCACATGACAGTACCATTCCATTATTTTAGAGTCTTCTTATCGCTTTCAGACTCCTTAAAATTGAAAGCAATCACGAGCATGAACTGTCCTAGGCTCGTACAAATCCACACAATAGTACCATTTTGAGCACACTTCTTCTAGCTCCTTACACCATGAATAAGTCCCCACCAGTGCCCCTCGGCACTATGATCAATCCTCTCGACAACACCCCCAATAAGGTCGCCTTTGTTCAGAGTATTCTGCAGTATCCTGCCATCTTACACCAAGTTGAGTGTCACTCATCCTGGTCACCATCCTTGATCCATTACAGCTATGATCCCTTTCCCACCAGTCAATTTCATATGCTGCCCGATCATCCCCGCCATCATACTCTGAACAAAGGAAGTTTGAGTCCACCCACCCTACTTTCCTAGTTATTCTCCACCCCCACAATATGTGAGTCCTACAATCAGTACTCTCACCCTTCAGTTCTCCACCTCGTGCTCCTATCAAGGAAACATCATTGCCTTGGTAGTTGCAGGTCTCCCTCTGTCGACGCCAGCCCATCTATTCCATAGGATAGATCCAAAGGTCCCTACGCCTTGGACTCATCACCATCTATGGTGAGTGCCTACGGACCATTTTGAGAGGAGCCATTAGTGCCTCTCCAAGTGGTTGTTTCTCACATGCTCGACTTCAACACCTTGATCGCATCGTTGAGAATCACGCAGGGTATATATCCCTTCAGTTATTGGTCGAAGACCCCGAGTTTCCCCTGACTCTAGCACATTGGTGAGTCACTTCGGAACGCCCAGTTATATGTTCCCGTGGATGTCCAAGTTGCGTTGGTGATTGTATTTGGAATCCATCCAGTTATATGCTTCCTTGAGTACCCATTTTAGTTCCAGTTCAGTGTGCCATTAAGGGTATGACTCCCCGTCACTATGATCCAACAGTTCATCAGTTCCTCTGGTACCACACTCAACACCACTATTGATATTCCATTGTATCAATTCTTCAGCTCAGACATGGTCATCCCAGCAATATGTCCCAGATTCTGTGTCCCCTTTGGACCCTTATGACGTACACAGTGGTTCTCCATGTATCCTTCAGGTCCCCATTATTGGGCCTTATTGTTATTTTATATATATATATATATATCTTGATATGAGCATGGGTATGCCTGCCTCATCCATATCTTGAGATTCTTCCTCATTCATTATTTGAGGCCATGTATATTTCAGGTCCCCATTTTTTGGACCCCCTTGTTATTGTTCTATATCTTGATACGAGCATGGGAATGCTCGCCTTGTCCATATGTTGAGATTATTCCTCATTCACTATTGAGGTCATGTACTTTCAGTTTTTTGCAGTTTGTTCGGGACCGTTGTTCTAGGCTCTAATTCGTTTCTTCTCTTCTCCACATCCCAAGAAAACCATAAAAGACTTATGATGTCTATTGACCATACGATGAGCTCCTGCCCTCACACATCAGGGGGCAATCTGTCAACACCCAAAAAGTACTCACTACCTCATCTACCCCATTACATGAATCATTTGTCCATATTTCCTACTATATTTGCCTCCAAAACCCCCAAAAACCATTAAAAATCCTCCAAAAGACAAAAAAAACCATTAAAAAAGCCTCGAAAAGGCCAAAGCCCCCCTTTTTTCCCCAAAATAAGTTAAATTCCTCCAAAAATAGCAAAAACCCTCTAAAAAGGGAATAAAAAAAACAAAAAAGAGGGAATAGAGGGAAAAATGAAGCAAAAACCCTATATAGCTGACCTAAACCATATAGTGCCCAAAACCATGGGCCAGCACTCCACCACCAAAAAACCTATAAATAGGTAATGGAAGCTCCCCATTTCATATCCCCAATTTCTCCATCCTTATGCTACCAAAAATTCTCTTGAAACCCTAGCTCTCCACTTGGATCTATTTTCCCACTTGAGAACCCCTTTGGCCCATATCCAAAACACCTTGGAAGAAGGAGAAGGAACAACATTGGAGCATTAGAGAAGCCCTCCTGGACTACTGCAAAGGCTCCACCAATGTCACATTTGAGGTAACTTAATACAAAACCAATTTTTAATATCTTTTTGTTGTCTCATGCACATGCTAGTTTAAATTTAATGTTTTTATTTACTGTCTTGTTTTTACCATTTTTACTGAACTGCTACTAAGGAGTCCCTTCTCCTTAGTAGGTGCTCATTTGCACAAGCTAGGGTGAAAACCCTATCTACACAAAGAGCCTGCAAAGCATGGCTACCAGTAAAGAGTAAGGGTCCCTAAACCAAATAATCGGGTAAAGGTTATCGACCTTTGGCACAAATCTGCTAGGTTTAACCATCCATGATTTCATCATTTCATCAAAATTATACCTAGTTTTGGAAGATGTTATGAATTCAGGGTAAGGGTTTGTGGAGCCGGCTTTGGAGAAAAAGCCTTGATAAAGACTTTGGGACGGAAGGTTGTCAATCATGACTTGGTGCTGTCATTGAATGATCGGTCTTTAGGGTTGGCATTTTCTATAATCCATTTAACGGAGTCTATGTAAGGTAAGACAGTGGGCCGAGCAGCAATGGCATGGATTTGAGAAGCCCTAATATTCTCATATGCAATTTTTTCTTCCTTATTGTCGAAAAGGTCATCATTATCAAAAATTGAGTAGATTTTGGCCCATCCATTTGGTAGGTTTCAGTGACCCTCTCGCTGGTGTCTGAGAAGATACCCAAATTGGGGTCTTTGGTCAATGAATCTTTGTTAAGTGTCTTCAACCGAGTATTCCGAGAAATTTTGGCGAAGAGTGGAATTTCTGGTAAATAAGTAAAACAAAAATCAAAACCAAACCATAAATAGGAAAACCGTAAATAGAAAATGCAAAAATAACAGCAAACCAACCTAAAAATGACTGCAAGATCGTGAGGATGACCCTGGTAAGAAATCAACCGTAAAATCCACATAGCAGAGTGAATTTTCGACAGTAAAATATGATAAAGATAAATAGGAAAAATCGTATACCTATCGTTTTTTTGGTTGGATCAAATCTGAACCGTAGGTTTAAAAGAAACGAATGGCTGATATTACCCCTGTGGGATGCAAGATCGGGTTGGCAAATTTTATTTTCAAACTTTATTCAAAAATCTGGCAATTCACAATCCGCAATTTGCGGGTTGTGGGTTTTGGGTTTACGAATTGCAAAATAATGAAAAAACGTGTTTCCGAAATCCGCAACCCGAAATTCCAGGTTTCGAGAACGAAAACAATATTTAAAATTGAAATAATTTTTTTCCACATCCTGCAATCCGCAATTTGTGGGTTGCAGGTTTCGGAAACACACAACACGATTTATTGACATAACAAATTTCCGCAATCTGAAATCCAGAATTTCAGGTTTCGGGTTTCAAGTTGCGGAATCGAAATTTTCCAAAATATTAACATAGTCTTCCCGCAACCCGCAATTTCGGGTTGCGGGTTTTGGGTTGACGAAAATCCAAAAGAGAGAACAAACAAATCCGGCAATCCATAATTTCAGGTTTCGGAATTGTGGAAAGAAAATTAACCAATAGAAAAATTGAAGGATTTCCGCAAACTAAGAAAACAACCAAAACTTAGAAATTTTCAAATGAAAAATGATAACTGTGCAAACCATAAGAAAGGGCGTGAGATCATACAAACAAAGATTTAAAACTCACCTAAATACATTAGTATTTACAATAATGGGGCTCCCATGACCAAATGAAGCATGGGATCTGTTGTACCTACAAGAAATGGCGACTGGCTGGGAAGAACCAGTTATCTCTGCAAACAAAACTTGAGCCAAAGAAAGTATGTCAGCCCACTGATTTTCAACCTGAAATCTTAGAAAATGTTCACAAAAGGACAATCAATAAGCAGAATTACACATGAGATTGATATACTCCCATCCATGATCAATTTAAAGATAATGCAAATATGATAAGGAGATCTAAGAAACAACAGGAACCTCTTTGCCATTATGTAATCATAGGAAGATAGCTTTAGATGAACCTAGAGGTAAGCTTCATAATACTCTGGATATCCAAATCATAAATCACCTTGACTTACCTAATGTTTTATTATATACAAATAATTCTTTTGGCAATATTCACATTTTTGTTTTCCTCTTTTCTTTTGAAACAAAGGGAAAGCTGTACATAAGACCTTGTTTATATAAAACCACTGCCCTGACTTGGTGATCAGCTTTTGGCAATGCCATTCACAAACCTGACCTGGAAACTGAACAAGCCAGGTCAGTAATGAGACTCCTTGTCTTCCAATTGTGACACTGAAAGCAATTATCATGGTTTGGTGACCATATGCAAATAATTTTAGTCCAAAATCATATCCATGATCATGGCAGGGATGGATTGTGATAAGACCCCCTTGTCCTTATACACAACATTGTCTTATAAAGAAATGACAAAAAAATTATATTAAGGTGTGAATTACAGGACACCACCATAGCTTGGTGACCATATGATAGTGGCATTACTCACTAATGCTCTGCAGATCATGAATGGACCAACTTGTGATAGGATCTTCCAACTTTCAGTAAACTGAAAATCATCTTCCAATTTTGGTGGCTTGGTGTGAAGATTTCATTCCACTCACATCTATGAACCTAATGGGCCGGCTTGAAATAAGACACCCCATCCTGTAATCCACGATTATTAAGTAATATTACTTTTCAAGGTGACCGTGATAGGATCCAAAGCAGATAAATATTGACCAGGTTATTGAGATATGTTGTGCTATAATAATGAAACACAAGACAAGAAAGTCAGTCACTTTCCACAACCTCAATTAAACAAATAAAGCATGTCTAAGATAATGACCATGGTGGAAAGGTATCAATCAAAGTCCTGAAATTAATGACTGTCTACTTTTTGTGAAACAAATTCTGACTTAGGTTGAGAAAATCCAAGATTGACAAAGCATTCCAAAACTTCAGTTCAAATTATCCTTGACACAAGCTAACCATCAACCATTACCAAATGTGTGGAGTTTATTTTTAAAAAAAAACAATAAAAGAAAACCCAATCAAAACAAAGAAAATGAAAAACACACCAAACCTATGTACAGAGTGCATCAAATTGTTCAAAGAAAATACTTTTCAAGCAGAGAGACATTCACTGGATAGGTGTCAATGACCCCTTCCAATGTCTGTAATCGAACAGTACTAGGACCAATATTTTCTGTAATAATGAAAGGTCCTTGCCAAAGGCCCTAAAACTTGGTATAATCATTTTTATCCTTATGTTTCTTATACCATCTCTATACCAAATCTCCTACTGAAAATTACTTGTCAAAAGAGGATTTCTCATCGAACCATCTCTTAACCATCTGCTGATGATGATATAATTTATTTTTAGCCACTTCCCTGTCTTCTTCCAACTTAAGCAAGGTATCAATTCTCTGTTGAAGAGGGGAGGAATCATCTTCCTGAATGGATTGGGCTAATTGTTATGAAGGAATGGTAAGATTAGATGGTAGGATGGATTCCTTACCATAGACCAGACAATAGGGAGAATTTCCAATAGCTTCCTTTGGGGTGATTCGATCTTCCCAAAGAGCATTATAGAGCTATGTGTGCCAATCTTTGTGATGAGAGGATACTGTCTTCTTCAAAATGTTTATCAGGTTCTTGTTAGAAGATTCATCAAGCCCATTACCCTATGGGTAATAATTGGCAGAAAATTTCAGTTTGATCCCTTTTTCAAGGGCATATTGTGTCAAGTCAATTGAGGAAAAGTAGGATGCATTATCAAAGATAAGATACTCTAGAGCACCAAACCTTGTAACTATCTGGATGTCAAGGAAATAAATTACTTGGTTGGTGTTACACTGCCTAAGGGATACTACCTCTACCCATCTGGTAAAGTAGTCTGTTGTTGTAAGGGTATATCTATGTTGAAGGGAGTAGGTGCGATTAATTGGTCCAAAAAAATCCATTCCCCATTGCTGAAATGGAAACTGAATTGCTACTGGCTGCAGAGGAAAAGAAGGTTTTTGAATTTCCCTGTGCACTTTTGACATGGTTCACACCTTCTTACATGAGCATAGTCATCCTTAAAAAGAGTAGGCCAATAATGTATAGCTCTGAGAATCTTGTTTGTTGTGGTTTCACCAGAAAAATGGCCTCCAGTAGGTCCTGCATGAAATGGGAAAAGAATGTCATCAGTCTCATTTTTCTCCAAACACCTCAGGAAAAATCAATCATAATTTTTTCTAAACATAACTCCATTAATAAATTGATAAGGAGTAGATTTTAATCTTAAATCTCTACATTTTTTGAAGTCTAGGGTTTCAGGAGCAAACCCATGGTTCAGAAAAAACTTGATATGATCATACCAGTCAGATGCCGGAGTATCTATGACATTGACAAAACCTATAGGAATGTTTTCTTCCTGCTCCCATTCAGTTTGTTGTTGAATAGGATCATTCGATTCGGCAGTATGCAGGCATAAACCTTGCCCTTTTACAATCTTTGCTGGCCTGATTTCCATGTCATATTCCTACAAAGTTGTCATACAATGCGCTCTTTTCTCGCCTAATTCTTTCTGGAATAACGCATTTCTGATAGCAGTGTATGGCACAATTACCTTCGTTTGAGATTTCAATAAGTAGGGCTTGTAATGCTTCACAGACTTGTAAACTGCATAAGATTCCTTGTCAATTTGGGAGTAGTTAATTTCAGCTCCCTTAAATGTTGAGCTCATGAATGAAATTGGAATGTCAGTATCACTATCAGTAGCGAAAGTATATAGAATAAAATCCTTGTCAAAATTTGGAGACATCAGAGCAGGGGCTTCTGCAATGGCCCTTCAAATTTCGACAAATGCATCTTTCTGTTCCTGTGACCAACTAAACTGTACATCTTTTTTAACTAAATGCTGCAAAGGATTAACCATCTATGCAAAATTGGGAACAAACCTACGTACAAAATTGATCTTACCGTGGAATGATTGCATGGATTTGCGAGAACCAGGAAAACCAATCTTTGAAATAGCATTAGTGCGTTCAGGATCAATTATCATACCTTCCTTGGAAACAATGAAACCCAGGAGCTTACCTTTTGTCACTGCAAAGATAGAATTCTTGGGGTTCAAAGAACTTTCGTACTTCCTGCAGCGTTCAAAAAAACTATTTCTAGATATAGATAGTGATTTCATCTAGATATACTATGACAGAATTATTCATTAAACCTTTGAAAGCTATATCCATAACTCTTTGGAATGTGGCCTCTACGTTTATCAGTCTGAAAGGCATTCGCCTGTAAGCGAAGGTACCCCAGGGGGTTCCAAAGGTTGTTTTCAGTTGGTCATCAAGGGCCACCATGACTTGGTTGTACCTTGAAAAACCATCCACGAGAGAGAACATTTCTGACCTAGTTACCTTTTGCAAAATCTGTTCCATGGGAAAAACAGGGTAGTTATCCTTTTCGGAGGCTCTGTTTAGATTGCTGAAATCGACACAAAGTCTAATTTCCCCATTCTTTTTCCGAACAAGTACTAAATTTGCTATCCATTGTGTGTGTCTGGAAGGAAATATGATTCGAGCTGTCATTAACTTTTCAAGTTCCTTTTTTACAGAGGGTTCCAAACTAGGATGCATCTTTCTCAGTTTTTGTTGGTAAGGTTTCACTTCTGGCTTCATCGGTATGTTATGATGCATAATGCTAGTATCAAAGGTTTTCACTTCATTATAGGTCCATGCAAAAACATCCTTGTATTCTTTACACATTCTGATAAAAGCTCTTCTTTCTTCAACAGAACAGTCAATTCCAAGATTAATAAATCGGGGATCCTATTCAGTACCAAGGTTGACTGGCTCATAATTCAGTGATGAACTCTGTGTCTTACAGTTGGTCTTGTGTTTAAAATTATCTTGTAAGTCATAGGACTTTTCTAGGTTGATCACTGATTTTGGAATAATGTTGGAGGGATTAGTCAAAGATTTTTCATGCTCAACTTTGTCTATCGCCATATCTTGAAAGGTATCTTGAGTTGAGAGAAAGTCTAGGATCTGTTGATCATCATCAAACACTTTCCAGCTTGTAACATTATTAGTGATGCAAGGTCTGTACATAAGTTCAATTGAAAAGGTTTTAGGTGACTAGCCTTCTGGTGGAATCAGCCAAGATGCAGTATTTGCTAAAAGGTCAACATCAAAGTTCTGTGACCTAGGGACAGACTTGATGTTGAATGCAGTGAAATAATTGGTGAGTTCCCTTACCATATTTGATAATTATTTAAATGAGGAGACAAAAAGTGTATCTTGTTCCTTACCGGCTTAACTATGATTTCTGAATCACCATAACATTCTATCACTTGTGCACCTATATCAATAGATTTTTTGAGTCCCTGCACCAAAGCCTCATATTCAGCTACATTATTTGTACATTCAAATTCAAGTCTACAAGCAATCATTGTCTTGGTCCCTTTGGGATCAATAAGGACACAACTTGCACCAGCTCCATCCTTGGATCTAGAGCCATCAAGGAATAAAGTCCATGCAATGGGATCAATCCTAAAATTTGTATTAACATTATACAGATTATGCAATAGTTCTAGAGAATGGCATAGTGGTAACATTAGCAATTTGAGATTCATTTTGCACATTCTTTGGTGAATAATCAGCTAGCAAATCTCCAAAAAAGGTATCAAATGTAAAATGCTCAATATGTGAGCTAAAATAACAGGCAGGTTCACTCAAATCATTAAGGTCGATGACTGTTTGCTTCATAAATGGATCCCTACTGATCTTAATCTTATTTGGTTTTCCATTGTAGGGTAACCATAGGTGAGACCAATCAGTGGCAAAGTAGCCCTTGAGCTTCTCTGACCAGTCTCTACTCAGCCACATCCCATAAGATTCAGGAATGTCAGCTATAATAATATCAATGGTCTGATGAATCCGAGGATCAACAGACAATGTCAACAACACATTTCTCAATCTCCCCACTACTCTTACCTTAGATCTGTCAAGTTGGACAATCTGATTAGGACGGGTTCCCAAGTGGCATTAAGTTTTCTGCAGATCGACAGGGGCATCACATTGGAAGAAGCACCAGAGTCTATCATGCAATTGTGCACGTTTCTGTTAAATATTTCAAAATTTATCAAGAAAGGAGGTGTCATCTTGCTTCCATATTTCTAATCTTCTGGTTTAGTGAAAGAGTCTAACTTGTTATTCTGTGATTCTCTTGGTTGTTTGATTACCATGCTTTTAGGTAAGGAATCCCTCATAGAATGGATTTTTAGAAGTTCAAACAAAGAGATATTTTCTTTAACTCTTTTCAAATCTTCATCCAAACTGTATTCCAATTCAGGAATAACTGTATCCTTTTGACGAACAGTTTTGTTTTTGTTGGGAGGTGTTGTTGAAGATGATGGTTCCTGAGCAGGTTGTGGTCTTGATCTAGTATTGTAAGGATGTTGAACATTGAACACTATCTCAGGTTCTTCTTCTTCATTATTCATTGGTAGTTCAAAGAAATAGCTAACAATATTGATTTGTGGATCCTCTTCTTCATTTGCTCCTTCTGGTAAGTGTGGTTCTTAGCCTGTTTGATCATCAGAAGGTTCAGGGACATTTTGTGATTCAGTGGCAAGAGCTTTAAAATTGGAATAGATCTCTTCAGAAGTTAATCCTTCATTAGGATTAGGAGGTGGTGGATTTTGAGGAGGTTGATAAGGTCTCCTAAAAGGTGGCCTTACAAAACCTCTGTTATTATTTTGATTCTCAATATTATTCTTTTTTAGATCCACCATATCATTTGACATTTCTAGAAAAACTTCTTGATGTCATTCATTTCAAAGGGATCTTTGCTTTGGGTAGTGGGCTTGGGAGCATTATCGATTTTCTTCCTGGATGTAGAAGGTTTCTCTTCTAAATCTTCAGGATTGTCTTTTAGGAAATAGATGTCCTTTTCAACCTGAATGGATTCAGCAGAAGCTTCAAACAAGCTTTCCTTGTGTTCCCTTTTAACCCACATTGCAATAGGAACAGAAAGACCCTTTTCATAATAGGAAACCAAAAGCTGTTCCGCAGGAAGAACAATGGCAGGGATTCTATTCTTAAGGTAAGAAAATATTTGATTGTAATCTTTAACCCTTTCTTTACCTTTCATTTTCATGGAAGATAACTCCAAAACTAAATCCTATGGTGTTTTGTCATCCCCAAACATCTGGATAAACAATTTTTCAAACTCATCCCATGAAGTTATAGTTCTAGCTTCTAAGGAAAAATACCATGTGGATGTTTTTCCTTCAAATGTGTAAGGGAATAATCTACAAACCACACCTTCATGAACAACACTCCTAAGTCTAATGGCCTGCATAAAGGTTTTAATATGATCTAATGCAGGTGAATTCTCATCTGGGTTGAATTTGGGGAGCCACTTCTCAGGGTTTTTGGCCAATCTATGTTGATCCCCAAGTATGAATACAACATCTTGGTCAAGCCAGGGTATGTTCTGGCCTTCCCCAGCCATAAGTTGTTCTTCTTCTTCTTCTGATGAAGAGCTAGAAGAATGTTCACTTTCAGATGAGGAGGACGATGATGAATGGGGAGAGGGTGGTGGTCCGCCTGAAGGAGTTGTGTGTGAGACTTGTTCAGCTGCACTGAATAATAAATCAAGATAAAATTCATGGAATTGTTGTTGGTTGGATGAACTATTTTTCTCAATATTCTGTTCAACTGAATTTTGATTATCTTAATTATCCTGAATATTTGCCTGTGGATTAGTATTTTCTTGGTGAATTGCTGCTAATCCTTGATTTCTTTCTACAGAGATCCTCTGCCGTAACCTGGTAGCATTATCACTAGAAATCTTGAGCATATGTTCAAGTGAGATACGTTCTCTAGTGGGTAATATAATAATGACATGTCAATTTTCATAATTTACTTCAATCAAATCCAGGATCATAACTGAGAGAACAACATGTACAGCAAATCTACAACATTTCAATCATGGAAACAATAATGCAAGCACACAAGAGGCACAGAGTTTACTTGGGGAAAACCATAAAGGTGAAAAACCCCAATAACTTCCTCAGAGATAGATAGAGCAATGATACAACCAGAATGCAAGAGATAGTCTTATCCTAGTAGCAGAGCCTCCTCCTCCACAAGTGCGCCACTCTCCCAACTGTGAGTGAGAGAATTTTGTGAATGAATGATCAAATAGAGATCTCCCGATCTCTATTTATACTTGTTCTATCATGCCCAATAAACTAATGGGGCCTACATGTCTATCTTAACCCATGGTTAACTTAATCCGGGCTGACCCCACACTTGGCGGTCTAATAACCCTTTGACCCACATGGTCGACCCCCAATAGGGTGGTCTAATAACCCTTCGAACCACGTGACTTATACAGGGCCGACCCCAACAAGGTGGTCTAATAACCCATCAAGTATAAGTTATGACACTTACAATATAAATGACTACACTTCTGTATAGAGGAATAATAACATCTCTATAGGAATACAAACACTTCTGTATAGAGGAATAATACCATCTCTATCGCAGTACAAAATACATATATGAAATACATGGGTGAAATACATTCTAAAGGTACATATACATCAACACTCCCTCTTAACTAGGAAGGTATTTCTCGACACAGATCTGCTAACACAAGTCTTCTTCTCTGGATCATCATCCACGAATCACCATCCTCGTATCATCGTCATCGTCACTGCTGCTGCTATCTCAATCAATCTCTGAATCTACTCGTCATAGGAAGTTCTACAGAGCCAGTCCTTTTTCATACTGGATGTAGGCCCACCACCCGCAGGTATTCATCATCACTGGCCATACTGTGGAATCCTCAGGACTTATTACGTGTGTCACAAAACCTCAAAATAGCATCCCAAGCTATTACAAGCACACGGCTCTACCTATAGGATCTCCCAGGGACATATTATATGCCATAGTACAAAACCTCGAAAGAGCATCTGCTAGATATCCCAGGGCTAGATTATATGCCATAGGAAAAACCTTGAAAGACTATCTGCAGATCTCCTAGGGCCAAATTATATGTCCTCCCAAAGAAAAACCTCGAAAGAGCATTTTCCAGATATCCTAGGGCCAAATTATATGCCATAGGAAAAACCTCGAAAGACTATCTGTAAATCTTCCAGGGACAAATTATATGCTCATTTGCACAACCTGATCCACGGCCATAGAGTATCAACCTAATACTCACCATACATCATCTTGATGTATACATGATCATCCTGATCATCATCACTGCAACATCCTGCTGCAAGTCATCTGGAGCAACATCCTGAAGCTCGTCATCCACAATCATCCTGATCATATCATGCATCTACCTGATGCATACAAAGTATCTACCTAATACATATCATCATACATGATCCACCTGATCATACAATGTATCCACCTGATACAAATACAAATACATGATCCACCTGATCATACATGATACATATCAACATACATGATCTACCTGATCATACAATGTATCCACCTGATACACATACAGATACATGATCCACCTGATCATACATGATACATATCAACATACATGATCTACCTGATCATACAATGTATCCACCTGATACATATACAGATAAATGGTCCAAGCATCCAACATGATGCATATACAAAATACATACAAATGATACAACCGATCATATCCAGCATCCAACATGATGTGTACATACATAAATGATCCAACTGATCATATCCAGCATCCAACATGATGCATACATACATATACATATAAATGATCCAGCTGATCATATCCAGCATCATCCTGATGCATATACAGAGCAGTAACTGGAGCATCGTCCTGATGCTCATCATCCAGCGCTTACATCCATAGCCATGTGAAGGATCCTCCTTCCAACATGCTTGGAATGGCCTTTGCAAATGTTTCCATCACTTCTTCCTCGAAGTGTCATCAATCCGAAGAACACCAAGCCTCTCTCTAAAGTACTCAAACTTCACTCTGGCTAGTGGTTTCATCGGCACATCTGCAATCTGCTCGTCCATCACAATGTACAAGAGCTTCACAGCTCCTCTCTGCACCATATCCCTGATATAGTGATATTTGATCTCTATGTTTTTTGACCTATCATGAAACACTGGGTTCTCGGACAGCTTCACACAACTCTGGTTATCACAAAAGATACCAGTAGCATTCAATGGGAGATCAAATAACTCAGACAGTAGCTTCCGTAGCCATACTGCCTCACAACTAGCTGAACAGGCTGCAACATACTCTGCCTCAGCTATACTCAGTGCTACGCAGGACTGCTTCCTGCTAAACCAAGAGATCACACCTGATCCCATACTAAAGCAGCATCCAAATGTGCTCTTCCTATCTATAGCACTGCCAGCCCAATCTGAATCAACATAACCCTGTAGGTTAAACTTTTGGTTCGCTTCATACTTGAGCCAATAATCCACTGTACCCTTCAGGTACCTCAGAACATGCTTTACAGCAACCAGGTGAACACTCCTCGGATCCGTCAGGAACTGGCTCAATGTGTTCACTGCAACGAAAATATCTGGTCTTGTGTTCATCAGGTACATCAAGGACCCAATCATCTAACGATAAATAGAGACATCACCTAGCTCAGATGAAGCATCACAAAGAAGCTTCAGATTCGATGCCATAGGTGTGGCCATGGCCTTGCAATCCATCATCCCGAACCTCTTCAATATCTCTACTGCATACTTCCCTTGTCCAAGGAAGATCCCATCTGCACTCTGCCACACCTCCATGCCAAAAACAAATAGTGCATCATCCCCAAGTTCTTCATCTCAAACTCGAAAGCAAGCTTCCGCTGCGTGTCGACAATCAATCTATCTTCACCTGTAACAAACAGGTTATCTGCATACAAAAGTAGTATCACTAGATTGCCTTCCTCAACCTTGTAGTAAAGGTTGGAATCCGCTTTACTCTTGCTAAAGCCCAAACTGGATAGAAAGCTGTCTACCATACCAAGTTCTGCACATATATGACTCCCTGTCATGTGTCTTTGAACCAAGTGGCTTTTCCACATACACTTCTTCTTCAACTACACCATTCAAGAAGGTTGTCTTGAAATCCATCTGGTGTATCTTCCACTTCATCACTGTAGCCAGAGCAAGTATAGATCTAATGGAAGTGTATCTGGCTATAGGAGCAAAAGTATCTATGCTACCACCTACAGCATGCTTGATATTGTAGCTTCTCTTGGAAGTCACTACAGACTCCCCTTCAGTTCTTGGGACTGCATCCCAAACATCTTCGTGATCGACTAGTACTCCTCGATCATGGCATTCTTCCCAGATCCTGGGAACTTCAATATCTTCAATATTTTCAATAGATAACTTTGTTGTTGAACAAATGTTGTAGTCCTTCTTTTGTAGGTGATGGTATACAATCTTTCCTACACAATAAGTTAAATTGCATGATTAGAAATCGTCTCATATTTTTCAGAACAAATTCTTACACATAAAGAAATATGTCATATAGTCATGCAATTATCTTAGCCAATGCTTCAATACAACATTTATCCATGTTCCACAACTTTCTAGATGCCTTCTAGTCTCTACCAAAACATTGTTAAGAGTTTGCACTACTCCCAACATGTCAGCAAAGAGGTTTCATTCTAGATAAGTAGCAGTGGAATGTTGTACAGTGCCATAGGCCACTTACCCATCACATGCATATTAGTAGTATACTATTCATTAATGCAATCATTCTAATATGCATAATACACAACCTAATTCTAGGAACATAAGCATATACATCATTGAATAACATTATGTAAGAAATGAAAATTCAAATACTTATCTTTGTTTGGTTGCTGGGTGGACTCCCTTTGAATCTTTGCAACTCCATTCTGGTGTGGATTGTGAGAAGTGGCCAACTCCCTCTGAATATCCGCATCCTTGAAAAAACTACTGTAGTGTGCTCCTTTGCTTTCTTGTAGGAACAACTGGACTGTGCTCCCTCTTGATCTTTCCTTCCTGGATTACCTGTCCTTGAACTTATAACCATCCTTAATCACTATGCATGCTTATTAGTATCATCATTGTGTTATCCTTGAGGTCTCATACATAATCACACATTTATTAGTATAATCTTAATACTATCAAAACACAATAATCTTAAACATATATATTCATGATAATTCACAGATAATAAACATTAGTATTCAAGGTTTCAGGGAAGTCTTCTTTTACTCACGCATATTCTTATTTGATCATAGGACTCTTCTGATTAGTTAAATCATCAATGCATAAACCCGTGATTACTCAAACCTATACCTTCATGATTCTTCTAGTTAGTCATATCATCAATTATGGTAAGAAACATAATATGCATACAACCATGACTATTCAAACCTATGACTTCATGAATAATCATTATCAACAACACAACAGTATAAGATCCTAACACAAGATAGGATTCTAGCTTGATATAGGAAAAACATACCTGGATTAGCATGCTAGCTAGTTACGTCTAACATACCCGCATAATGTCTTCTGGTTCTCTTCAGTGACTTGTGCTAGTAATCTGCATGTCTCATAAGTTAACCATTGTAGAACCAAGTTATACATACCTCATAACTAGATCTTCTATGTGATCCATGACAATGGATGAATCTTTGTCTTCATGTCACCATGATCATATGTTCTTGAAGTAGAACATGATTTGTCTTTCTTGGTGTACCTTTTATGTTAGCGAACAACATAAACCTCATACAACACCATAATGCATTAGTACAATCATAAGTGTCAAAACCTTAATCAATGAATATCTTCTATTAAGGTGATACGACAAGTCTAGTAATTAATCAAGATTGTACTGTAATGATATGAAGACAAACATATGATAAACTTAACCATGAAACATACCTGTAAGCCATACCTGTCAAGATTGCTTGTAATCTTCTAATGGAAGGCCTTAGCCTCATCTCCCTCTGAGACAGAAACTTCTTCACTAAAGCAGGTGATCAATCCATCTTCTTCTAGGATTAACCCAATCCACTTGATTTGCAAGAACTGGACCTGGAGTTGGATTAGGGTTTGTTAGAGAAACCCCAAAAATTCAAACTTTGAATTTCAAACTTTCCAAAAGGATAGAAATATGTGCCTTGATGAGTTGATCAAGCTGGTATACTCAGAATTTGAAAACTACAAAGTTTCACCCCTCAAATTTGCCTTTGAAGCTTTTGGATTTACTAGACATGACCCCAAAATAGGGTTTGATAAAGCCCACCCTTCTTCCTAATCAACAGGTTCAATCCAAAGCTCTAATCTTCTATTTTTCTGAGGAGCTTCTAGCCGTGGTCACAGATTTAAAAAATTCTCATTTTTACAGAAGCCCTAATTTTCCACTTTTCTGATCAAAGTCCCGAACTAGGGTCTGATCAAGCCAGGCCTTCTGCCCAACCAAAAATTCTGATCTTGGTCTCTAAATTTCGATTTTGATGAGTAGCATTCAGCCGTAGTCTCTAATTACAAAAATTCTAACTTTCTCCAAAACCCTAAATTCCGGAAGCCATGAATGAAGGTGCTCAAAAATAATTCTTTTTTGACAGAAATATGTACCTGATTGTTTATGGTGTAACTCCATACTTTTCGATCCAAAGGGTCTGAAACATTTTTCTGAGATAGCCCGACCTGTCATCTTTCCATCCCAATAGGTATGACCTTAATTGGATTCTCTGAGAGAGAGTTATTCCAAGTGTCGCAACGTGACCTGTTTATGGGATAAAATAGGCAAGCAAACTTGTACGGTGTTCCACGTGTCACTGGTTGAACTTCAGCCTCTAAAAACTTTTCTTGAGATATTACAGTCTGTGTACTACCTGTAACTTTTTACGAAATTTCATTTGGAGCTTCCTAGCCCAAGTTATGACCTTTTTTCCAAGGTCACTTGTTTTTGACTCGGAACTGGAAGAGGCAGAAACCCTATATTGTATAGATCATAAATCACACAGTACAACGAATTAGAGGTTTTCCTTTGGACACAAGGTACATGGGGATCTTCTATTCGACCTGTAAAGGTTTCAGACCCGAAACCTTTGCCAAAATGGATTTATAGCGAAAGTGCTATGATGACTGGTTTTTGCTATATCAAGCCCTAGCATCGTAAGTGCAATAAGTGTCATACATGCCATATCATGCCTTCTTTCAGGCTAACTCTGATACCATGTTAATTTTCAGAATTTAATTCAATCTGATCCAAGATCATAACTGAGAGAACAACATGTACAACAAATCTACAGCATATCAATCATGGACACAATAATGCAAGCACACAAGACACATAGAGTTTACTTGGGGAAAACCATAAAGGTGAAAAACCCCAATAACTTCCTCAGAGATAGATAGAGCAATGATACAACCAGAATACAAGAGATAGTCTTCTCCTAGCAGAAGAGCCTCCTCCTCCATAATTGCACCACTCTCCCAACTATGAATGAGATAATTGTGTGAATGAATGATCAAATAGAGATCTCCCGATCTCTATTTATACTTGTTCTGTCATGCCCAATAAACTAATGGAGACTACATGTCTAGCTTAACCCATGGTTAACTTAATCTGGGCCGACCCCACACTTGGTGGTCTAATAACCCTTTGACCCATATGGTCGACCCCCAATAGGGTGGTCTAATAACCCTTCGACCCACGTGACTTATACAGGGCCGACCCCAACAAGGTGGTCTAATAACCCATCAAGTATAAGTTACAACACTTACAATATAAATGACGACACTTCCGTATAGAGGAATAATAACATCTCTATAGGAATAAAAACACTTCCGTATAGAGTAATAATACCATCTCTATCGTAGTACAAAATACATATATGAAATACATGGGTGAAATACATTCTGAAGTTACATATACATCAACATGGCATCCCCTATTATAGGATCTCAGTGAGTTGTAGGGGTACCAGGGATAGTATTAGGATGTTGCACCGATTGCTCAAAAGAAGTAGATTCCTATGTGTGGCTATGGGTGACAATTAGTATTATTGCTAGAGGAGGTTTCTGAGTATTCTGTTTAGGCATAGATTACTGCTTTCCCTCCTTCTAGTGCCATTTGTTGAGGCCTCAGATGTGCAGGGTGTGCAAAGTGCTAGAATGGATTCCTAAACTCTCAACATAGGGGGAAAACCTAGAATGAAAGGCTTCAAAAGGCCTTACACAAGGACAATTCTATCCCCGTCTCGTTTGGTATAGTGATCTCCCATGAATATTTGACCTCCACTAGCAGTCTATGAGTTGGTAGGTTTTGATCCAAAGGATCAGTTCTCTAATGAAGAAAACAAAGTGTAAAAAGGTTTGAAACACAAATCTACTTGTAAGAATCTAAACTAGTTTAGATCTATCCTAAGAAAGTGTTTTTAGATAGGTGCAGATCATCTTGATGTATAAATGGGTAAGCACATTCATCAATTAAATAGAAATGTGAAAAAGATCAATGACTTAATTGCTCAAGTTACAATTAATTAATGAAAATTAACTAATGGCATATTGAGGGTTGTCTGCATTCAAGATTTGATATGTAACTGTTGGCGTAAGTAACTGATCTAGAGGTTTTCCAGTGTAGACCCAGGTTCTTTGCGGCTTTAGATTTAACCACCAAAACCCCTTTTCACCGGTCCTTTCAGCAACAAACTGCACACAGATCTCACCCGAGGCAAAGCTATGGGGGTGCTGCAGAATCATATTTCTATAGCAAGGTGATGAGTTGATAGGACAAACCCACTGCATAGCACACTAGGTGCTTGTGCTGCGACTGAGGGTCACGCGATGACTGTCCTCATCGCGAGAGATACTTCTTTAACTGTCAAGTTGCACACCCAGTGCGACTACAAATCGCGCGGCTTGACCTTACTCATTCGATGGGATAATGCAATAGACTTATGCAACCCCACTTCATTGGAAACTTGTTAAAGACTTACTTGGTACTTATTCCTTTAATTCCTACCAGTGATTGTTTAACCTTACGGTTGGTGCACGCAGAAAAACTATCAGTCCTACGCCCTACCAGTATTACACATTAACATGATTACACAACCATTCATTGTGTGCATACATGTCTAGCCACAACCAATACATTCAACTACTTAGAACAGCTCGCATTCATCAATCATCCATTCGTGAAACACTTAACATATTATCCCCGATTTCCTTCTATGGCGAATACATACAAAAGCATTAACCAATCACTGATAATTGAGAGTTTAAACATACATAGTAAGCAAACAGCTAGAAAAGGCATGAACATATAGACAATCTCACTACACAGGATTTAACGTGGTTCACCCCCGGGATGGAGGCTACGTCCACAAGAACGGTTGTTAATATTGATCTTTTGGGAAGGGTACAACCACTCTTGGTCTACGCACTCAGCTTCAAACTCTCTTTTCTCTCAGATAGGTCTCTGTGCACACAGCTATAGAGCCTTTACAATTATTTTCGCTCAAAATTCTAACAATATCCCAAAATGAAGAGTAACCCTTCTCCATACAAAAATGCCTTATTTATAGATCATGCCCATAGGTCATGTCTTTACAATTCGTAGGAAAAAACCTTAGGTTTTCAAAACATGGCATGGATAACTGCCATCCTGACTATTATCGTCGATAGCTTACTTCGCCTGCTTCAGGCCATCCTACAAGGCCACTCGTGGCTCGCACGCTCCTTTGACAGCCACAGTCCTCAAAACAGTTACAACTACATCGTGGCCTGTCTCTTTCTACCTCTTCTGCCTGCCAATCTTTATCAACGTAGTGGCCTAGCTTCTCAACTGCTTGTTGCCGCTGTTCCAAACAGGTCGCTTCTTCGCCCAACCTTTTCTTCTATGTTCTTACCAAAAATTGCTGCTGTGTGGGTCCTGCGCATCAACATAGCTGCACTACTGCATATGTCCAACAAGTTGTGCTCTCCTAACTATTGTGCTTGTGATGCACCTGCAACAATTACTTAATAAAAATATGTGAAATAGCAGAAATGATAGAAATCAGAATCACTTTTATATTGATCACAGGCCACTTCGAGGGGGCAACCTCCTATGAGCAAGCTCAATACAAATAACTTCACAGTGCCTTCATAGGTCTCAACACACGCTTATATACTAATTCTAGACGCCAATACTATGGGTCGAAACCATGGGCCGTTACAAACTATGGATCAACACTACTACGGGTGACTTACAAAGCATATGCGCCAACAACAATAACACAACTATTGATCAACAAATACTACGGGACGACTTACAAAGCATATGCGTCCAACAACAACATACTAACAAAGTAAATACATGGGTTCCTAACATCCCCTCCCCCTTAAAAAAAGCTTTGTCCTCAAAGCTTTAGATGTGGAAATTGTTGTTGAATCTGAAGGAGTGGTTCCCATGTAGCATCCTCGGGTTGCATGTCGTGCCACTGAATTAAGACCTTTGTGATAGAGCGAGAGCGAAGCTGACGCGTGTGCCAATTGAGGATGGCCTCTAGCTCCAAAAGGATGGATCCTTCATTATCCAGTTCGGGTAGAGTTGTTTTTCCACTGATGTTGGTGCCAAGAACTTTCTTCAGACAAGAGACATGAAAGACGGGATGAATGCAGGAAGAAGGAGGAAGTTCCAATTTATAACTTACGGACCCAATCTTCTGAAGAATTTGATATGGCCCATAGAACTTTGGAGCGAGCTTATGACGCCCTTTGAGTTTCAAGGAGGATTGTTTGTACGGATGGAGACGAAGAAAAACCATATCGTCGACTTGAAAAGTGCACTCTGAACGGTGCTAATCAGCTTGTTGCTTCATGCGATTTCTTGCCATGTGAAGATTGTCCCGCAAAATGCGAAGAATCTGATCGCGGTTGCGAAGGACCGTGTCAACTTCCTGAACTGGTGAACTGGTGGGGGTGTATGGAAGAAGAGATGGAGGTGCCTGACCATAGACTGCTTCATATGGGGTCATTTTAGAGGCAGTGTGGTAAGAGGTATTGTACCACCATTCAGCGAGAGGGAGCCACTTTTCCCACTGATGTTGTTGTTCCAAGGTGAAGCAACGAAGATAAGTTTCCAAGCATTTATTGACAATTTCAGTCTGACCATCTATTTGTGGGTGATACCCTAAACTCATCTTCAGTTTGGTGCCAGTGTGGCGAAATAGTTCTGTCCAAAAATGACTGGTGAAAGTCGCATCACGATCCAAGACAATGGAAGAAGGGATGCCATGAAGACGAAAGATCTGGTCTAGAAAAATTTGAGCGACAGAGGAGGCTATATAGGGATGGCTGAGAGCACAAAAATGACTATATTTGGAGAGGCGATCAAACACAATGAGAATCATTGTCTTCCTACTAGATTTAGGGAGCCCTTCAATGAAATCCATAGAAATATTTGTCCAAATCCATGTAGGTATGGGCAAGGGTTCAAGAAATCCTGGAAGGAGTGTTCTTTCACCCTTATTGCGTTGGCAGGTATCACATTCGGCCACCCTCTGTTGAATTATCCTTTTCATGCCTTGCCAAAAGAATTTACGACGTGCTCGTTCATATGTTTTGAGGAATCCAGAGTGCCCTACCGATGGAGAAGCATGGAGTTCATAGAAGATAGCCTGTTGAAGATCTGTGCTCTGGGGAAGCACCAGACAACCCTTGTATCTTAGAGAAGCACCATCCCAAGAGTAATGTGGTATAGCAGAAGGGTTGTTGGTCAAGCGTTGGATGATTTGAGATAAGGAAGAGTCATTGACATAACCCTTTTGAACAGATTGCAACCAATTTGGAACAGACATAGAAATAGCTGAAAGAGAACCTTGGGCATCAAATGTGCGAGAAAGAGCATCTGCCACAATATTGTCTTTACCCTTCTTGTAAGTGATCTCATAGTCATAACCCATGAGTTTGCTAACCCATTTCTGTTGTGTCGGGGAGGGGACACACTAGTCCAAGAAGTATTTCAGACTTTGGTGATCAGTCTTGATGCAGAAATGATTCCCTAATAGGTATGGGCGCCATTTCTATACTGCATGCAAAATAGCCATCATTTCCTTCTCATAGGTAGAGGCATCTAAATTCTTACCTGAAAGGGCTTTGCTGGTGAACGCAATGGGGTGTTCATCTTGAAGGAGAACAGCACCAAGTCCATTGCCGCAAGCATCACTCTCAATAGTGAAGGTCTTGGAAAAATCCGGCATAGCTAGCACAGGTGTAGTACACATAGCTTGTTTTAGTTTGTCAAATGCACACTGAGCAGCAGGTGTCCATGTAAAAGCATCCTTTTTCAATAGAGAAGTTAATGGAGCTGCAATCTTCCCATAATCCTTGACAAACTTGCAGTAGTAGCCAGTCAACCCCAAAAAACCACGAAGGCTCTTGAGTGTCTGAGGATGTGGCCAATTGTTCATGGCATCGATTTTGGAAGGATCCACGCGAACCCCGTGTGCTGAGATAATGTGCCCGAGATACTCAACTTCCTTCTGTCCAAAAACACATTTAGACTGCTTGGCATGGAGATGATGGTCAGAGAAAAGTTGCATGACAAGATCCAGATGCTGGAGATGTTCATCCCATGTTTTACTGTAGATGAGGATATCATCAAAGAATACCAGAATGAATTTCCGCAAGTAGGGTCGAAATATTTTATTCATTAAGGCCTGGAATGTGGAAGGAACATTAGTGAGGCCAAAGGGCATGACCAAAAACGCATAATGGCCATCATGTGTGCGGAAATCTGTTTTAGGAATATCATCCTCATGAACCCGAATTTGATGATACCCAGAACAAAGATCCAACTTGGAGAAAAAGTGAGCCCCATGAAGCTCATCAAGAAGCTCATCAACAACAGGAATTGGAAACTTATCCTTGATGGTGAGGTGATTAAGTGCTCGGATGTCAATGCAGAGGCTCCATGACCCATTTTTTTTGCGGACAAGAATAACTGGAGAAGAAAAGGAACTAGTGCTTGGGCGAATAATACCTTGCTTCAATAAGTCCTGAACGAGCATTTCAATCTCCGTTTTTTGGTGAAATGGGTAGCGATAGGGCCTGATGTTGGGAGGAACACTGCCAGGAAGGAGCTGAATACGATGGTCTTCTGGCCTAGAAGGTGGTAATCCCACTGGTTCAGCAAAGACACCTGTATATCGATCTAGAATTTGTTGTAGATCCAAAGGAGTAGTGGAGATCGCTGATGGTTGCATCTGGATGGAATGGATCTGAGCGATGACACCATGTGAATTCTTCTTGAGGAGTTTTTCCATGCGATGTGAACTGATGATGCTGAGAGAACCTAGTTGTAATCCTGTCAATGTGTGTTTTTGTCCATTGAGGGAAAACTGCATCCAAAGTTTAGCAAAATCCCATAAGATAGGGCCAAGTGTGCGGAGCCATTGAGTGCCCAAAACCACATCACATCCGCCTAAGGGCAAGGCAAACATGTTAGAGCGCAAGGTATAATCTCCCATAGAGATACGCACATTTCGACACTTCCCTTTGCAAGGTAAGGTGCCCCCATTGGCAACCATGACTTCAAAGTTGGAGCAAGGATGGATAAAACAATCAACTTGTTTGGCGATCCGAGGGTCAATGAAATTATGAGTGCTACCAGAATAAATGAGTATTGTAAGAGGAAGCTTATTGAAGTAACCCCTGACCCGCATTGTTTGGGGGGTGGTGATTCCAGCTAAAGCATGGAGAGATATCTCTGGCTGGTCATCCTGAGACGGAGGGTCAATAGGTGCTTCCTGAATGTCGACCGGAGAATCCAGTGTTTCTGGATCTTCGTCACCCATTTCAGAGGTAGGCGGAGACTCCACATCCAGGAGATAGAGCTTTTACTGAACACATCTATGTCCCCGAGTGAATTTCTCATCACAATTATAGCAAAGCCCCTTTTCTCTGCGTGCTTGCATCTCTGTTTCAGACAAACGCTTGATAGGAGTCGGTCGAGGAGCCTGCGGTATCGGTGGTCGCTGAGAACCCATATTTCGGAAGGGAACAAAAGTGGCCTTGGAGCGTTGTTGGGCTGCAATCTTGTATTCTGCCAACTTAGCCAACCCTAGTGCTTCCATCATTGTGTTGGGACAAAAAATTTTGACCTCAGAGCGGATGGCATCCTTTAGACCACTGATAAAACAACTCCGGTAAAATTCATCAGACTATCCTTCGGTGTGGTTGGCTAGATTCTCAAATTCGGTTTGATACTCTCTCACAGTGCCAGTTTGGCGAAGTTTAGTGAGGGCTCCTGTGAAGTCATCAAAAGCACTAGGACCAAATCGTTGCAAAAGGAGCTGGCAAAAGTCTGGCCAGTTGGGCTCGGGATGAGCCTTGATGTACCAACAGTACCATTGAAGAGCTTCCTGTTCCACATGAAAGGATGCCAACGAAACTTTGTTGACATCAAAAGTATTATGCAGACTGAAATACTGTTCTGCATGATAGATCCATCCAGTTGGATCAATACCATTGAAGCGAGGAAAATCAAGCTTCGGACCACAGAAATTGCTGGAAGAAGAGAACCCATTGTCTGCTGAAGACTCGGACTGCCATTTGTTGTTCATAGCTGAATGTTCAATATGGAGACCGAGAAATTTTTCATCCAGATCCTGGAATTTGGATTGGATGGCTGCAAGTGCTTCCTCCATGGTTTTTGCTCCTGCATGGGTGACAACCATAACCAGGATTTTTTTTTTTTTGGTTGATTGGGTAGGAAAACAAAAACAGGAACTACTTCAGTAAGGGAAAATTTGGCAGAGGGGAACAAAGAAGCAGAATTCAGAAAGGAACTCTGTGGTAAAATTTGAAGGTGATTGGGTGAAATCTGTGGAAGTTATGGCAAACCCTAAAAATAGACAAATGTGAGATTTCAGGCTATAGGAAAGGGAATTGAGGATAGGGTCCTCAGGAATGAAATATGCAGAATGGAATGAAAAGGGTTCTCTGAAAATTTCAAGGGAAACAAAGGTAAAACAAGGGAGATATGGAGAAAAAACTGATTTTTTTTTTTTTTCAAACTAGAGCGGCTACGGCTCGGATTTTTTTTTATTTTTTATTTTTTTATAGACTGGAGCGGCTACGGCTCGGAAGGAATATGGAACAACGCCGAACTGCTAGATCTGGAACAGCTTGCAAAATGGATCTGAAACAGCGCAGCAGTGATCGACAATAGTTCAGCTGAAAGTAGATATGGACCCCAGGTATGTGTGGCTTCCTAATAGTTCAGGGGTTTCACTCGGCCACCAATGCTGTCTAACGGCTTGCGTATTGGGGCAGCACCCCTCACTCCATGGCTCAGGTAAAACTGATAACCGCTTTTCCACAAACGAGAGCTCTTGGTTTACCTCACGGGTGGGAACTAGTCAATCAGGTAGGGGTTGTTGCCCTTTTTCGCTGGCAGGTCCTCTCAATGGGCCAGCTACTTCGGGGTTCCTGTGGTACTCCTCACAATGAGTTTTAGGGATTATGCCCAAGTACTTCCCACAGTTAAGTGGATAGGGATTATTCCCAAATCCGAACTTGCAATAGATGCGAAAAGAATTTTGGCAGAAATTTCACCCAGCGAGCCCAAGAAAGCGCTCTGATACTAGATGTGATGCACCTGCAACAATTACTTAATAAAAATATGCAAAATATCAGAAATGATAGAACTCAGAATCACTTTTATATTGATCACAGGCCACTTCGAGGGGGCAACCTCCTATGAGCAAGCTCAATACAAATAACTTCACGGTGCCTTCATAGGTCTCAACACACGCTTATATACTAATTCTAGGCGCCAATACTATGGGTCAAAACCATGGGCTGTTACAAACTATGGATCAACAATACTATGGGCGACTTACAAAGCATATGCGCCAACAAAAATAACACAAATATTGATCAACAAATACTACAGGATGACTTACAAAGCATATGCATCCAACAACAACATACTAACAAAGTAAAGACATGGGTTCCTAACAGTGCTTTTCTATTGCATAGCTCAAAATCATGTTTCCACAAAATTTGTACCTACTTGGGCCACGCCCAACAGGCCCCTAACACTTACTTGTGGCTCGACTCGAGCCACTCTAGTCCAGTTGCTCCAACTGCGCATCTTTTGGAATTCCTGCCCACGCAGTGAATTCTTCAATTGTCTTGCTCAGTTGTGCAACTACCTGTTTCACTTCCTGCTCACATTCCTTTATTTTATCAAGCCTCTCCTATGAAGCAGGTTCTGAGGTTTCTTCCTTGATATGATTCTTCGATGTCCGAAGTTCTTGTAGCTTTGTTTCAATGTCATCAGTTAAGGTGAGTGCTTCTTCCATTAGTGGCTGCACTCTTACATAGTTTTCAGCCTCCTTCACCCTTAAGGCTTTGAGTTCCCTCCTTAATTCCTTAGTCTGCTCGAAGGCCGCCCTTTTCTGACGGACCGGTAAGTCCTTCATGGACGCATCGGTGGCATCCAATTCTTGTTGCTTTTTTTTCTTTCTTTGTGTATACTCTACAGCTCTGGAACCTCTTGTAGTATCCTCCACACATTGCAGACGTCATTTTCCAAAATATGACACTGCGCTACTGCTGCGCAGATACTCTGTAATGAAGCCCTTATTGCCTCTGTTCTTACTTCTTCTTCTTGCCTCTATGTGTCTATTGGCTACCGTGCTGCTAACTCAGCTATTTCTGCTTGGTGGGAAGCCTTGATCCTTTCGACTTCATTTGTGTGGGAGATCTCCAGGTCCCTCATTCGTTCCTGTAAATTTTTCATAGTAGCACCTATCTATAAGATGACTACTTCTATCTCTTGTTCTTCTTCTACTACAGGGAGCTTCGCACAGACAGCAGAAACGGCTCCTCTGATCCTGCGCTCTGTTGCCTAAGTGTGCTGAAGCTCTCTTTCTTTGTTCTCGCACTCTGCTTGTATTCTTCAGTAGTTTTTTTAATGTTGTAAGCACTGATTGTGTGAAATGATGTCATGCTCATGCAATTCATGGGAGATCTGGGTGTGCAGATAGTGCAACCCTTCGGCTGGAATCACGGCTATGTTCAACTCCAACTGCTGCAACCATCTCACAGTTTCCATCATATCATCTGTGGGGAATAGAATAGATGCAAATGCAATCTTGATGATGCATGCTTGCGATGTGAAGTCGGGTGTTCTACGCATCATGTCGTTTGGTTCCCCGATTTGGTCATGTTGGTCGCTCTCCCGAGCAAAGTCACGGTGGACTTGCTCCATTCTTAAGACCAAATTAGTCAACTTGTCAATGCTATCTCGGACCTGCGCTTGATCCAACTCTCTTGGATCCGTCTATCCATTGTATTTTTAGAATGATAGGGTAACCTTATCAGGAAACCGGATTTGCATCCTAATCTTGCACTGATCCCATGTGGTCAGTGTCTTCTTATGTGTAGCCCACCATCTGGAAGGTATCCTGCGCAGGGCCATGTCTAATGCTGCGACGCGGAATTCATCTACAACTGCTACAGTATATTCTTTGATAAAACAATAAAAATTAGATAAAACATCATAGGTAGGGATTGGAGTTACCTCTTTTCCAATCCATCGGAGTGACTTTTTGATCCGTGCGCATTTCCTGGCAGATACTTCGAGTAATCTGCTTTACCATTTTTCCAACCTTGCATCAGAGTCTGAGAAGAAAGAGTTGTTGCAGCACCAACTGAGTGTTCCATCCATAGTTGGAAATATATATTCAGCAGTATTAGTTGTCATTTTGTAGATACGGTCCAAGTCTTGGGCTCTGGATTCGTCATGAATCGGTTCAACATATCGTTCACCCTACGAAGGGTCCAATGGTGCGATGACCCTGATATCATTGCCTTCAAATATCATTTTCATGGTTTTTAAATTGATAATGGCAGAGTTAGTCATTGCCCAATCGATACCCAGCAATGCTGGATAAGGATGGTTGTCATCCACGATTTCAATTACTTCAAAATCGGCATAGCTGCACATTCCATCAATGTCAACAATTGTGTTTGGTAATCTCCCCAAGGGTACAACTATCCCTTGGTTAGCCATTCTTAACAGTAGAGGTGACCATTGTAACTTTGGTTTGCCCATCTGATGCCATGTCTGCTTGGTCAAGACATTTACTTCAGATCCAAGATCAAGAATGATCTCATCCATCTCGTAGTCTCCAATCTGTGCAGTAAGTCTCATTTCCCTTCCTATTCCTTTTGGACTCCTAATATTCTGGACTGCACCATGGGAAACTCCTTTCTCGATGTTTGTCTCATACTACCTTAGTAGATTTTCAAATTTCATGAAAGCATCTGCGCTTTTTAATAACTTCATGCAGCTTCGTAGGAATTGTGCAACAGAAGTACCTGTGTCTGCCTCAGCGCTCAGCTGATTTTATGCCGCTGGCATGTCTTCTACATGTGGTGTTTCGCTACACAGCAGGGTTCTTGTGAACTCAAGCACTGATTCTCTAAGGATATCCTGTGCTTCTGTAAATGCTCCCTTATTTTTCTGTAAATCTAGACCCAGTGTTTTTCCAGAAGATTTTCTAATCCATATCGGCTCAGCTGGATTCTGTCTAGGATCATGCGGTCCAGAAGTCGAAGCTTCTGCGCCTCTGTATCTTCCTGTGTCAGCGCCACTACGTGTCACCACATTGACACTTGGATCTGCATTCCTTCTTTCTGCTAGGATCAGCTGAATGTTAGGATTTGGTGGTTCTGTCCTTCTTTGTTTCTGCATTTCTACCTCTAGCATAGGACAGTCTTCGATAACATTCTCAAATGATTTACAAGAATTGCACATAGTGCATGGGTTCGTACAATCCCTAGACATGTGACCAGGCTATCCACAGTTATAATAGATTACTTGGATGCAGTCTCTTCCCTGCACTGGGCCTCTTCCTCTCCCGCGATATCCACCACCATGGCCTTAATACCCTCCCTGATCATAGGGGGCATTTTCTTGTTTCGGCTAACTTTCCTCTTGGACACGGTACATTCCAGCACCTCGCATCATTTCCATATCTCGCTTCCTTTTTTTCATGAGCTCATATGCCCAATAATTGGATTCATCATGTCCAACAAATTTACAGAAATTACAGTATAAGCTCTTAGGTGTCTTTACGTATTTCTGGATGAGAGAACAGTCTTCAGGACTGTGTCCTCTGCTTCCACAGATTTCACACCATGGCGCCTGATTGTGATTCATATTCATTGGATTTGGTGCGCCACTATCAAGATAATATTGAAATAGAGGGAAATGTTCTCTAGTGTGGCCCTCTCCTTTACACCCTGTGCACCAGACCTCGCGTCTGTGTTCATATCTTTGCTCCTTTCCATTTTTCATACCTTGCAATTCTAATGTCAAAGTAGTCAACTGGTTCTGGATCTGAGACATCCTAGAACTAGTCTCACCAATCAGCGAGGCCTCTAGTTTCATTGCGATCTCTAAGGCCTATGCCTATGACACAACCTTCTATTGCATCAACGGTTGTATGATATGGGGTAACAGCACAGTGATGAACCATTCCTTATGCTGTTATGGAGCTATCTCAAAGCTCACTTGATCCAACAGTGTCTTAAATTTTTGGTCAAATTCCCAGACCATTTCAGTAGGCTTCTACTTGAATTCCTTTAATCCTATTATGCACTACGACTCTGATTTTGGATTTTTAAACTCTGTGGTGAGTGCATCCTTAATTTATGTTAGGGTTCTCGGCTGTGCCTGAGAATACTTCATAAGCCAATGCAAGGCTCAGTCTCGAAAAGTGGTGATGAACTGCACTCTCTTCACAGCATCATCCTGGATCTGCTTGACACTCCATATGGATTCACATAGAAACCAATGTTGATTAGGGTCTTCTAGACCCGTTCCTTTCAATATCGACAGTTTTATATCATTATCTATCATTCTCCTTCCTGGCTGTGCAGCGCTTTGAGTAGTGTTGACTATCTATGCGGACAAAATAAAGGGAATGCTTGGACTGGTGGTATTCTATGGGATATAGTGAACTGGAATAGTCTGAGTCGAGCTGGCCTAAGTATCTACTCCTGTGGTGTACAATATATAGATGTTCTGCAGGGTGGGCTGCGCTGCACTCGTAGCAGGTGGGTTTTGATCTAGGGGTGGCGCGGTTTCTGCAATCAACGGATTCTGAGGTGTGATCGGGTGGATAGTGGCTGATAACAGGGCAGTCTGATTATTAAGATCACATGGGAGTTTGGTATCTACACGGAGTCCAGGTCCTTCGAGATTCTTTTCTTTGTTAAACTTGTACCTCTTTCCACTTCTCAGATTATGTGTCTCTTCATCAAAATCACTAAAAATGATATTAACCATGGCAAATTGAATACTATTACTGCATCCTTAGAACACCTTTTTTAGCTAAGAGCATTTTAATGTATAGACTAAGGTTGTTCAAGTACTTACCTCTGAATCCTTCAAAAAAATATGCTTCAACTTGAATGTAGGACATCAGCGTGTCTACAGCAAATTCTGTTACGAATCCTCCACGTATGTTATCAACCCAGAAGTCGAATGCTCACGATAGTGGGCTATCTATTACTTTGAGCTGCGTTGTGAGCTCTGGAGTCCACTCTGTAGGTACTCCTCCTTGAAAACAAGTTTTTTTTTTTGCAAGTCATGAGATCCACTTGTGTAACTCATTTCCGAACAAAGCCCAAAATATCTCGTGAATATCTCTCCACAAGCATCTGTTCAACCACGTTGCATCGGATAAGCATGGGTGTATGTTTTCTTTCTTTGCAAAATCTTTGACGGTCTTGTCACACCAATCCCAGATCTCTTTATTTTTGGTATGCCAATTGTTTGAGCCTTCTAGGAACTGATATTCATTGTCGTTCATTACTTCCTTAACTCATCACGGATTCTTAGCGCGACAACGAAACCATTTGTTGGCGTAAGTAAATGATCTAGAGGTTTTCCAGTGTAGACCCAAGTTCTTTGCGGCTTTATATTTAACCAACAAAACCCCTTTTCACCGGCCCTTTCGGCAACAACCTATGCGCAGGTTGAGGTCTCACCCGAGGTGAAGCTATGGGCATGCTGCAAAATCAGATTTCTACAACAAGCTGATGAGTTGATAGGACAAACCCATTGCGTAGCACACTAGGTGCTTGTGCTGCGACTGAGGGTCGCGTGACGACTGTCCTCATCGCGGGTGATACTTCTTTAACTGGAAAGCTGCACACCTGGCGCGGCTACAGATCGCACAGGTCGACCTTACTCGTTCGATGGGATAATGTAACAAAATTATGCAACCCCACTTCGATGGCAACTTGTTAAAGACTTACTTGGTACTTATTCCTTTAATTCCTACCAGTGATTATTTAACCTTACGCTTAGTGCACGCAAACAAACTATCAGTGCTGCGCCCTACCAGTATTACACATTAACATGATTACACAACCATTCATTGTCTGCATACATGTCTAATCATTGCCAATACATTCAACTACTTAGAACATCTTGCATTCATCAATCATCCATTCATGAAACACTTAACATATTATCCTCGATTTCCTTCTATGGCGAATACATACAAAAGCATTAACCAATCACTGATAATTGAGAGTTTAAACATACATAGTAAGCAAATAGATAGAACAAGCATGAACATATAGACAATCTCACTACATAGGATTTAGCATGGTTCACCCTCCGGATGGAGGCTGCGTCCAGAAGAACGGTTGTTAATATTGATCTTTTGGGAAGGGTACAACTGCTCTTGGTTTGCACACTTAGCTGCAGACTCTCTTCTCTCTCAAATAGGTCTCTGTGCACACAGCTACAGATCTTTTACAATGATTTTTGCTCAAAAATCTAACAATATCCCAAAATGAAGAGTAACCCTTCCCCATACAAAAATGCCTTATTTATAGATCATGCCCGTAGGTCATGTCTTTACAATTCGTAGGCAAAACCATTAGGTTTTCAAAACATGGCATGGCTAACTGCCATCCTGACTGTCGTCGTTGACAGCTTACTCTGCCTGCTTCAGGCCGTCCTGCAGGGCCACTCATGGCTTGCACGCTCCTCTAATAGCTGCAATCCTCAAAATAGTTACAACTGTATCGTGGACTATCTCTTTCTGCCTCTTGCGCCTGCTTGTCTCTATCAACATATTAGCCTCGCTTCTCAACTCCTTTCTGCCGCTCTTCCAAACAAGTCGCTTTCTCCTTCCTTCGTCCAGATATTTACCAAAAATAGGTCGCTTCTTCACCCGACCTTTTCTTCTATCTTCTTACCAAAACTTGCTGTTGCGCGGGTCCTGCGCATCAACATAGCTACGTTACTGAATATGTCCAACAAGATGTGCTCTCCTAACTATTGTGCTTTTCTACTGTGCAGCTCAAAATCATCTTTTCACAAAATTGGTACCTACTTGGGCCACGCCCAACAGTAACTGATATCTTAATGAAAAATTAACATCAATTATATTTTTACTGAAGGAATAATTTGCAGAAATCGATAAAAGTTTTATTTGAATAAACTCTCATAAAACTTCATGAACACATAGGTCATAAGCAATGATAAACCAAAACTACATATCATAGTGCTTAATGAATTGCAAACATTAAAACAACATTAGATAAGTAATTTAGAGGAAAATCACATTCATCAAATAAACTTGATCAAATAGACAGAAGCAGATCTGAAAATAACTTTACTGTATTCAATGACAGTCTGTAAAAAATTACAAGCTTGTATCAAAACAGAGCATCTCCAGCCTCTCCTGCAGATTTTGTCTCAAAATTCCATCATCCCTCTCTAGGAGAGATCGTCTCTTTTAAATAAGAGTTACAAAATAATAATACAAAAGAGTAAATTCCCACAAACCGGGATTACAAAATCAAAAATAAACTAATGGCCTAGAAAAACTTGCCACTTGTCCGAAATCTCTAACAACTCATCCACATTAGGATAATTAGATGACTCTATCCCCAGCTGGGCATTACATTCAAATGTTTCCATCTCATTCTTAGCTAACTTATGCCAAATGAGAATGTAGATGCGGATTTTTCCTTCAATGTTGACCGGTTTCCTAATCAGTTGTTCCACATCATCAATGTTGACCTACTCAAGATGCTAAATTTTCTCCTTGGTCTCTTCAAACCTGCATGCGACCTACTCAATCCTCAACTTAGGTGGGCAAGAATCTTCAATGAGCTCCATAGCATCAAACTGTATAATCTCCATGAGGTTATATGCTGCATACCATCACCTGCTGCATATAGCCTATGCTTTCTTCAGAATATCTTCAACTGCCTCATTCAAATCTTGCCAAGTGTTCAACGCATCTCTGATTTTCTTAAATTGAAAACTGTTAAGAAATGGGAAGCCTTCTGGTGTGTCCTTGATATATCTTTTCCACTCACTAATATTTTGACTTGCCTGAGAAGCTTGCAACCTTTTGGCTTTCTGCTCTTCAAGGGTGCCATACATCTTACCGAAAATTATATGAGTCTCCCTCATCACATCCACGGTGCAGAATAGCTTCTCCAGCAACGTGATGTTCTTCATTGACCTAAAGGGCCAAATCCTTAAATTCCTGGGATGACAACTTAAAGAAAGTAGAAGAGGCTTCACTTACGGTTGCATCCTCACATTGTTTTTGCAATGAGGCTATCTTATGAGCATTAGCAAAATTGTCAGCTTGTATATCATGAAGTTTATCCTGCAGAGACGTATCGCTTCGCTCCAAATATCCCAACCTCTCTTCCCATATCCTCCCAAGATCAACAACATAATTTTCATGCTCCTCTTTGGTCTTTACCAGCTCCTCTTCAATATTTTCTAATTCCTCCTTCTTCTGATCAATCTCCTTATTCGATATCTGGACTGAATCAAGGTTTGCCCCAGCAAATGCTCCTAAGGCTGTGGCTGTCTCAATTACTCCTGTGTTAGGGTCATTTGTTTGTTGATCCCATACTATTTGATTAGGGACAGATACCTCTAACCCCCTTGATCCATGCTCCTCTTCTTTCCCCTTTTTACCACTGCCTTATTTTCCTTACTGTAGAAATAATGTCCAAGAAGGACTACCACATCATCTTCATATTCAGTTATTACTTCAGAAGTAATTGAAATAACATTCTCTGTAGAAATCAGTGAAGGATTTTGAGTGACAATGGGATTGGGTATAGGCATGGTAACTTGAGGAATATTCATACAGGTAGAGACAGTCTGAGGAACTAATGGGACAGTGGTTGGAGAAGGGATTGAAGTGAAGGCTTCAGAAAGTGGAACTTGATCATCCTCAGTAGTTGATGACAAGGAAGGAGTTGAGGGTGGCTCTTCCACAATGGGTAATGATAAATTAGGTGTTGGTAATTGGAGGAGGGCAGTCGAAGACTAGACTTTTGCATTAATAGATGGGGGAATTGAAAAAGGAACAAACTTATCTAAAAATGGGGTGGCTCTAGAAGTCAAAGTATGAAAGAGTTGTGATATAGAAAATGGTGGGATAACTCCTGGGGACAAAACAAAAATATCATGAATAGATGACAACAATAGTGATGAAGTTGTGATGTCAGGGGTAGTAGTCACCTCCAATACCTGTTGATCTAAGAAAGAGTGATCCATCTCAATAGTATCTAGCAAATTTGTGATTGCTTGTGAATCTTCAGTTACATGTCTAGTCACTTTCTCAATCACTTCTTAAATTACGCCTTCACTTTCTCCTTCAGTTACTTCTTGAGTGATTAATACTGAAGGATTGGGTCCATCATCAACATCACTTTCAATGACATCAACAGTAGGAACCTATGATGAAGGGATGTGAATCTTCTGTCTTTTGGCTAGGTTGACCTCAACCAATATCAAATCATCAGCTACCTGAATAGTTGCAGCAGTTACTTGAACATCCACAGTAAGCTTAGGAGGTTCAACAGTTTGAGTGCTCAATACTGAAGTTAGGTTTGCTAACTCCTGTTGGAAATGACGAGAGGTCTACAATAAAGCTTTAACCTACGTAGTTTTTTTCACCTAAGGAGTATTTCCCATGGGAGATTTACCTTTATCTCCATCTGTATAAGTAAGCATTAGAGGAGCATTGGCCTGCTGGAGCTGTTTTTGTTCTTTATCTTTTCTCACTTGCTCAATTAGATTCATCTCCATTATTCTTTACCTGTAGACTTTAGTTTTAACTTCTCTCTGGTATGCCATAATTTGATGTTGTTCTTCTATGCCCTTGATGGGCTTTTTAATTACCTTCTAATTACTTAGAAAATAAATAGAAAGTGTACATTAATTGTCAACCTGGGGTTCATTGAGAACTTGCGAGTTACCTTGCACTGTATGTGCAAACCACAATCTCCTCTTACATTAGTTTATCTACTTGAAGTTGTAGTTCAATAACCTTACTTACAAACAATGGTATAAGCAGTTACAATGTCTTGGCAAGGAACTAGCCATCTAAACAACTATTAAAGCTAAATTGCAATGAAAGTAAATCACACGACATGAAAGTAAATGCTAAAATTAAATTCACACTTGAAAGTAAATGCTAAACTACATTCACAATCTACAGAAAAATAAATCCTATAACTATGTCACACTTTGCAGGAAAAGTAAATTCTAATACTATGTTCACACTGTGCAAGAAAGTAAATTCTAAATCTAAGTTCACAACACACTTGACAGAAAAGTAAATTGCAGAAATAAAATCTAAAAGCTAACCTTGCCAAATACAGTTTACTATTTATGATCCAATGGAGTAAATAACATTATTGCATTAAGCTCAATGATTGTAAAATAAACATTTAAATCTCTATCTATGCATTGAAATCAAATTGCAGGAAGAAACTACATAATGAGAAATACAAAATTATCTAATTGAAACAAAGAAACAAATTATAACTACATCAACATAAAATAAATAAAATTATGCTACAAAAAGAAAATAATAAAACTAAGATCTAATTGAATCAAAATGAGAGTATAGCTTTATTCCATCATCAATTGGACTATTACTCTAAGAGTCCTCCCCTAGAATGGAGGAAGAACTCTTATTTATACATGATTTCTCCATAACAACTAATAAATGAGGATCCAAAATATCCTCAACAAATTCCTAAAAGTTTGGATCTCAAAACTAATCCAAGATTCTTACTAACTACATGCTATTTAGAATCCCTTTGAAGTCAAATTCGAATTTAGGGATAGAGGCTATAATAAAATAGTCAAAACTCATCCCTAATGTCTCTTAACAACTTTTGACTTCTTAGGTCCATCATATATTTGATAGAGAACTTCAAATCTTTGTGAATAATCCAAATATGCACTCATATCCACCTCTATTTACCAACTTTAATTTAACATCATGATTTGAGACATTTAAAAATAATAGAAATAATGGATTTCAATGAATATCTTTCTCCAAAGTTGGTGGTTGAAGGTAAAATTGGAATTATTGACTTTCTGTAATGCTGCAGATAGAGTTTCCGTAATGTTGCAGATACCTGTAGAGTTTCCGTAATGCTGCAGATGAAGTTTCTGTAATGCTACAGATAGAGTTTCTGTAATGCTGCAGATAGAGTTTCCGTAATGCTGCAACAAATGTTCTGCACTACTACAGAACTCCCTCAAATATGTTGTAGCTGCTTCCAACAATTGATTCAATATTCAAAGCAAATACATAGTACACTAATTCTCTCAATGTTAGTAAAAAATCAAATGAAATACTAAGACATGTAATGGAAAAATTACTTGAGCGTAAAACCTGGATATAAGCATAAAAAAATATTAATGCATGAATATAGATAGGCAAAGGGTATTATAAATAAGGTAAAATGGTGGTAAAGATATGTTAAATCCAAGGCCCGTCAGCCCTTGGCCCTAGCCAGGACCTCAAAAAATGTATTGGCTCCTTCCTAGATGGAATTATCTTGGACTTCTTCATGAATATAGTCCATCTTCATGTGATATTGCTTGAAATGTGCATCAAGGAATTTATTAGGATCATGCTTTCTTTTGGGGGCTTTACCCAACTTCAAAGGGGACATCTGATCACCAAGCAATGTAGCCCAAGTTGAGGTGGGAATGACTAATGGCCCAATATTTAAAGAGAATTTAGGCCAACCTATTTTTTTGGGACTAGTAAGTTTCTTGTAAACACCATTGTAGCTAGGGTTTTACCCCTAGCTTGTGCAAATGAGCACCTACTAAGGAGAAAGGACTCCTTAGTAGCAGTTCAATATATTAAACTAATTAAGTTAAAACAAAAATTAAATTAATTCTAAAACAAGCATGAAACATAAACATCAAATTGAAAGAATGGCTTTTTGTATTGATATTACCTTCAATGAGAAGGTTTGATGAAGCCCTTTGCAGTGTCCAAGAGGATGCTCCAAGCTTCAAGATGCTCCTTCTCCTTCTCCAATGATGGGAATGGGCCAAAAGTGGCTCTCAAGGTGAAAGTAGTTCAATGGTGAACTAGGGTTTCGTGAGAGATTTTGGCAGAGTAAGGGTGCTTGTGATTGTGGATATGGAATAAGGGATCTCCATCACCTATTTATAGTTTTTTGGTGGTGGAGTGCTAACCCATGGTTTTAGGAAACACATGGTTTTGTGCAGCTGTATAGGGTTTTTTCCTCCTTTTCCTCATTATTTTATATTTTTTATTCCCTTTTTAGGGGATTTTTGCTATTTTTGGAGGAAAAGGGGGTTTTTTAGCCTTTTTTAGGCTATTTTGAGGGTTTTGTGGCCTTTTGGAGGCATTTTAGGCCTTTTGGAGGCTTTTTAGTGGGATTTTTGGGGTTTTTAAGGGAAATATGGTAGGAAAATGGACAAATGAGCCATATAATGTGGTAGATGAGGTAGTGAACACTTTTTGGGTGTTAACAGATTGCCCCCTGATGTGCGAGGTCAGGAGCTCATCGTATGGCCGATGGACATCATAAGTCATGAATGGTTTTCCTGGGATGTGGAGAGAAGAGAAGAAACAAACTGGAGCCCGGAACAACGATCCCGAACAACTGCAAGAGCGAAAAGTACATAACCTCAATAATGGATGAGGAATCATCTGATCATATGGACGAGGCGGGCATTCCCATGCTCGTATCAGGATATAACATAATAATAACAATGGGGTCCAAATAATGGGGACCTGAAATATACATGACCTCAAATACTGACTGAGGAATAATCTCAATAGATGGACGAGGCGGGCATACCCATGCTCGTATCAAGATACATAAACAGAACTGGTGCACTGGAACAATCAACAGTGCTACTAAGTGTGGTACCAAAGGGGCTGATGAGCTGCTGGATCAGAGTGACAAGGGGTACACTCACAATGGAACACGGAACTGGAACTGAAACTGGGTACTCACGGAAGCATGTAACTGGATGGCTTCCGGATACAATCGCCAACGCAACCCGGACATCCACGGGAACATATAACTGGCCGTTCCGAAGTGACTCACCAATGTGCTAGAGTCGGGGGAAATCCGGGGTCTTCGACTAAAAACGGATGGGATATAATCCTACGCGATCCTCAACGATGCGATCAAGGTGCTGATGTCGAGCATGTGAGGAACAACCACTCGGAGAGGCAATGATGTCTCCTCTCAGAATGATCCGTAGGCACTTACCACAGATGGTGATAAGTCCAAGGCGTAGGGACCTCTGGGCCTATCCTCTGGAATAGAGGAGCTGTCGTCGACAGAGGGAGACCTGCAACTATCAAGGCAATGATGTTTCCTTGACAGGAGTGCGAGGTACAAGACCGAGATGTGATGGTGCTGATGGCAGGACTGATAAACTGTGGGGGGACAACTGGGCAAGTAGAGTGGGTGGACTCAAACTTCCTTTGTTCAGAGTATGATAATGGGAATGATCTGGCAGCATATGAAACTGACTGAGGGGAAAAGGATCATAGCTGTAATGGATCTGGGAGGATAACTGGCTGAGGGAGACTCATGCTGGTGTAAAAATGGCAGAAGACTGCAGAATACTCTGAACAAAGGCGACCTGATTGGGGGTGCTGCCGAGATGATCGATAATAGTGCCAGGAGGCACGGGAGGAGACTTCTTCATGGGTTAATGAACTAGAAGAAGTGTGTGTAAAATGGTACTGTCGTGTGGATTTTACGAGCCCAGGACAGTTCATGCTCGTGGTTGCTTTCAATTTTAAGGAGTCTGAAAGCAATAAGAAGACTCTGAAATGATGAAATGGTACTGTCGTGTGGATTTTACGAGCCCAGGACAGTTCATGCTCGTGGTTGCTTTCAATTTTAGAGAGTCTGAAAGCAACTAAGAAGACTCCAGGGGGTTGCTTTTTCGTAGATTTAGTCTCCAAGGCCCAAAGAAGCATAAAAGGATGCAATGAAGAACTCTTCTAGCCGGTGTGACTAGAGTATTCCTTTTTCGTAATTAGTCTACCAGGTCCGGAAAAGGGTTAAACTTATACCAGATAGACGCCCTTTCAGGTACTTTAGCGAGCATGAAAGGAAGCAAGATTGCTCGGCGATCTTTTCATTCTTTTAGGAGTCAGAAAAGAGCTTAACGGAAACTCCCTAAGTGCCTTTTTCGTAAAGGACTTGTCCGGCCCGAAAAAGGGATAAAATTATACCGAACAAAAGGAATGGCCAGGCAAGGAGGAAGTGTTCAATCAAGGATCAATAATGACGACCAAAAACGAGGGTGGGGGGGGAACACTGGTGGGCCTCCTTGCAAGGTAGATGAAATGGTGGCAAAATAACGAGACATTTGCAGTATGACAGGAGTGAATGGCTCATGTAAAAATGTGGAACAGTCTGATGGCGGCCGATGTGGCGCGCAAACCGAGGCAACAAGGTGTTTGGGACACAATGTTAAAATTGTACCAAGTGAGAGCGAGAAATGATCTCAAGCATCATCACGAGCTCGAAAAAATGAATCCGGCGATATAAAGGGTGTCAAAAATAGGTAACGGCCGATGTGGCACGCAAACCGAGGTGACGGGGGCATTTTGAAAAATGCCCAGAAAATCTGGAGGTGAGAGCGAGAAATGATCTCAAGCATCATCACCAGCTCGGAAAAATGAATCCGATGATATAAAACATGCGAAAAACGGAGAACGGTCGATGTGGCACGCAAACCGAGGCGACTAGTGGCGTCTGAAAAATGGACAAAAAATAACGGGGTAAAAATAATGCAACGAGGTGACCATCATGACGGTCTCGTCGTGCTGATTCCAGTGGTGGAAACGGTTTGAAAAACGGTTAAAAACAGAATGAAAGTACTGTACAACGCAGACCAATGAGGCTGCGGGTTTCTTTTATGGGAAAAAAACGCTTGAGATACAACCCATTACGAGGGTTGCGCAAAGGACGGCCTTCGGAGTCAGCTAAGATGTATGCCCCCTTGCTGAGGCAGGTCTGCACGACGTAAGGGCCATGCCACATAGATTCAAACTTCCCTTTACCCGTTTTGTCGTGGGCTTGGTCATAGGCGAGGACGAGGTCCCCTTCGTGGAAAGTTCGAGGGTGAACATGTTTATCATAACCGGCTTTGGAGCAGTTTTTGGCAGCTTCGATGTTCTGGAGAGTGGCCCAACGGTCCTCATCGGCTTGTTCGAGTTGTAGAAAACGCTGCTCGATGGGGGAGGTGTCAGGGAGAAGCTCAACAGCGATCTGTAAGGCGGGAATCTGACATTCAATGGGGAGGATAGACTCTACACCGTGAACTAGATGAAAGGGTGTAAAACCAGTGGCGGTCTTAGTGGAGGTGCGGTAATCCCACAAGGCAGGGAACAACATGTGGTGCCAATTGGACTTATGCTTTTCAACCGTTCGTTGGAGGATGGTTTTAAGGATTTTATTAATGGCCTCTACTTGGTCGTTCCCTTGGGGGTAATAGGCAGAGGAAAATTGGTGTTCGTACTTAAGGAGGGAGGATAGCTCACGCCAGACGGCATCTTCGAAGTGGGAACCATGGTCAGAGACTAACTGCTTAGGAACCCCAAATCGAGCGATGAAATGGTTGAAAAAGAAGCGGGCAGCAGTGTCGGCGGTACAATTGAAGGTAGGCATGGCTTCCGCCCATTTAGTGAAGTAATCAACAGCGACAACAATATATTTGTGGCCATTGGCAGACTGGGGTCTACATTCCATGAAGTCTATGGCCCACTTACAAAAGGGACCAACGGTGACGACTGGGTGTAACGGAGCAGGAGGTGTCCGGGCCTTGGGGGCAAAAAGTTGGCAATTATGGCAGTGTTTGACCGCAGTGATGCAGTCGGTGAAAAGTGTGGGCCAGAAGTATCCGGCGCGGATGACTTTTTGGGCAGTGGCCATCCCTGAGAAATGACCTCCGCAGGCACCGCTATGACAGTCATTAAGGACGCGTTCAGCCTCCTCGTGTGTAAGGCAACGACGAAGAATTGTGTCAACTCCGCGCCGGTAGAGGACATCGCCTAAGAGGAGATATCGAGAGGCCTGGTGACGGATGCGACGGCGTCCATTACGGGTGACTTTGGGTCTGAACTTCTACGTGCGCAGGTATAACAAGATATCACCGTACCATGGGTCATCGGACGAGAGAGTGAACAGGTGATTGTCGGGTAACTCATCGGAGATTGGTTTGGCCGGGAGAAGGGAAGGGAGATCAGTAATGAGCTGGGCAAGCGCAAGGGCTTTAGTGCTCTTAGGTGTTTTGAAAGTAAGGTCATATTCCTGGAGGATAATGACCCATTTAGCAACGCGACCTTGCAGTAGCCGCCGGTTTAGAAGATATACCATGGGGTTAGAGTCGGCAACGACGGTGGTATGACTCATTAAAATGTAGTGTCGCAATTTTTGTACGGAAAAGACTACGGCGAGGGCGAGTCTCTCCTCATATGGGTAACGGAGGGGTGGACCAGACAAGGTCTGGCTGACGTAGTAAATGACGTGTTCTTGGTGAGAATCATCTTCTTGAACCAAGACTCCGGACACGGCATGCTCGGAGGCCGAGACGTATAAGATGAAGTCCTGGGAGAAATCCGGAGGGGAAATCAGAGGGGCTTGTGTGAGAGCCTTCTTGAGGGCTTCGAATGCAGCTTCTGCTTGCTCATCCCAGACGAAGGGTATGTGGGTACGGAGCAGGCGCAAGAAACCGTGAACGGTAGTGGCGTAATCAGGAACGAAGCGTCGAAGGAAGTTGGATCGCCCCTGCAGACTTTGGAGTTGCCTGAGCGTGCGAGGGGAGGGAAGGTCTAAGATGGCTTGGACTTTTAGAGGGTCAACAGTAATTCCTTTCTGGGAAACAATGAAACCCAACAATCGGCCTGCTGGAACGCAAAAGACATACTTTTGTGGGTTCAAGCGGATTTGGTATTTGCGACACCGCAGAAAAACTTGCCGAAGGTCGTTAAGGTGGTCTGACCGTTTCCGGGAACAAGCTGTAAGGTCATCAAGGTAGACTAACAGGATATGGACCAAGTCGTGAAAGCAATAGGTCATGGCCCGCTGGAAAGTGGCACCAGCATTTTTGAGGCCGAATGGCATGACGCGATAGGCAAAGGTGCCCCATGGGGTAGTAAAGGCAGTTTTGTACTGGTCTTCCTTATGGATCTGAATCTGGTTGTATCCGAAAAAACCATCCATGAAGGAGAGGACTTCATGCCCCGCACATGCATCAATGAGCTGGTCAATAAAGGGCCTGGGGAAATTGTCCTTGGGACAAGCGCGGTTTAAATCGCGGAAGTCAGTGCATACTCGAATGGTGCCTTGTTTTTTGTTAACGGGAACGGGATTTGAAACCCAAGTGGTATAGGCAATAGGATAAATGAACCCTGCCTTGCGGAGCTTCTCAATCTCGGCTTTAACAGCTGGGAGCTTTGAGGGATGAATGGGTCACTGTTTCTGACGAACGGGGGGTACATCAGGCCATGTGTCAATGTGGTGCTCTATAATTGCGGGGTCGAGACCAGGCATTTCGGTATAGGACCAGGCAAAGACATCACGGAATTCTCTAAAAAGGTGTATGTAGTCCTCAATCTCGTGTTTACTGCAGAATGCTCCTAAAGTGATGAGTTCATGGGCACGTCCTGAGGCAGCGATATCAACTTGGATGACAGGTGAAATGTTGGCCATATTACCCTCCTCGAAGGCATTAGGAGCAGGGATAGGGTCCTTGAACCGGTCGACCTTGGTGGGGAGGAAGTCTTTAGACTCAACTGTGAATTGGTTAGCTGTGCTAGAGGAGGATTCTTCTGGGATGAAATAGGAACGATGGTGCATATCGTCCCAGGGATAATCCGGGGCAGTCAGGGCCTCAAGAACTTCCTCATCGGTACGGAAAGTTTGCGTCGTCAAATCGGTTGACGAGGGAATGGTAGTGGAAGAGATCATGTAAATGGTGTTAATCTCTCCAGAAGGTGAAGAGTCTGGGGGTTAGATCTCCTCAATGGTAGGTGGTGCCGTCTCAAGATCTAGATTGTTCATCTCATAGAGAGCTGCTCTGTAATCCGGGAGATCGGGACAATGATGTGAATAATGCCCATAAATACCGCATATGGCGCAGGAGTGGTTGGTACGTAGGGACTTATCTTTAGGCTTGGGAGTGGGGTTGAGTTCGACAGTTGGGATGTTAGGGTCATCGTCGAGCATCTGCATGTGCTTCTGCAATGCTGGTAACTGTGGGCATTGGTGAGTGGCATGGCCTAACTCATCGCACAGCGAGCATTTGGGAGGAGCACGAAATACTGGAGGGTTTTTGACTGTCTTGGGAGGTGGGACAGCAGTGTAAGGTTGTGGACCTCTGCCCCCAGTGGGTTGGGGAGGAGGAGGAGGCATCGTGGAGGACGAAGGGGTAGAGACACCGGGAGGTGGCTGAGTGGTAGTAGCCATGGGTTGTACCGGTTGGAGGAAGACATCTGGTGTCGGCGGGCAAACGGGAGGCGAAAGATACCATACAGGTAATCCCAAGGTTAACCCAGGGAGGCTAAGGGTAGCCATGACCGGGGCGCTTACTACTCCCGATGGAGGGACTAGAAAGGGGATCGTATGGATCGGTGTAACACCAATGTGGCTAGGTACCAATGGTGGTTTAGGAAACAAGGGTGGTTGAGTATTAGGTGGTAGGTTGTCATGAGACAAGGTACATAAGTCAGACATTACGGGCGTAGATGACGGCGGAGGAATGGACTGAAAGGTGGAGGTCATCGGCGAGTCTGAGTAGACTCCAGGCCCCGAAGAGGAAACAAACGAAGTGGTGGCAGGAGAAACAGGTTGTTCAACCATGGGAAGAACATTTTCAGGTGCCGTAGGAGCACTGGGATCATAGTAAGTGAGCTGGTCAACCTTAACCACGCGTCCCTCATGGGGGAACATCATGGTGCGAAAGACGGAAGAGGCAACCGCCCGCATGGCATACATGTAGCTGCGGCCAAGTAAAAGGTTGTAATCTAATTGAGCATTGATTACCTCTATGTCGATAAGGACTGTTTTACCGCCTAACTGGACGGGAACGTTGGGTAGGAGGCCTTGGGGCTGGGCCGAACGACCGTCGTAGGCGCGTAACGCAGTGGTGGACTGCTGGAGAGGAGGGGATCCTAGCTTCTGCCATACGAATGTAGACATAACGCATGTGGAGGCACCCTCATCGATGATGCACCGATGTATAACAAGATTCCTAACGGAAACAGTAACTTGGAATGCTAAGCTGGAAGGTAGGCGTGGTTCAGACTGGTCTAAATCAAATGCCATCATCTTCGAATCATTTGGGTCAATGCCCCCAATGGCGGAGAGTAAGGTCTTGCGCTGGGAAGGGCAGTTCTTCAAGACCTCTAGTGCAGACATGGCTGCAGGAGATTGAGCTAGGTCGTCTACGATGTTGTAGTTTGACGCAGTGCGCGCATTAGGGTTATTGTTGATTCGGCGAAGTGGGAAACGAGCTGCTTTCGCATTGTCGTCTATGGGTGGCGGAGGTATACGTAACGCCTGATCTGTGGGATGGGCGTTAGTAGGTTTATCCGTGGGAGTGGCTTCAGAGGTGGAGCCATATTGGTTCCGACGGGTCTGTAGGTTGACGTCAGCAGATGACATCATCAGCAAGTGGTGGGTACCTGAGTCAAACATGGGTTGATCAGGAGCGGCGTATGTGATCTGTTGTTGTTGGGGTTGCGCGTTAGCTTGAGGGGCCAACGGCTGAGTGTTCACCACACCTTGGGCTGGTAAGGGGTTTTGCAGCACCAAAGGGGGTTGTTGAGGTTGGGGGGGGTTGGGCGGTGCTTGGGGAGCCGCATGCCCTTGGCGATGGGCCTCATCAACCCAGAGTTGCTGAGCTCGCTCTAAGTGTGGGCAAGCATGTGTGTAGTGTCCATAGACCCTGCAAATAGAACAAGGGTGGTTCGTTCGTAAATTGGGGTTTTTAGCCTGCTTAGGCGGGCGATCAGGGTTCTGGTTAGCGGGGGCCGCGTTGTTGTTGTCGGGGGGATTCGCCGGTTGACCAACTGGGTCTGCGGGTTGGTTATTCCCACGAATACGGCCCTTGCCGCGGTTCTGTTGGCCCTGGTTGCGTTGGTTATTCTGGTTTTGTTGCGGGTTCTGTTGGGCGTAAACTTGCCCTTGGGCAGCAGGTGGATTTTGAGGTTGCGCAGGTGCTGGAGCAGGCTGCAGAGGATGATATGTAGGTTGAGGCTGAGCAGGTGCAGCAACTTGAGGGGGTTGCTGATAGGTCTGCGGAGCCGATTGTGGATGTGCCGCAGGGGCTGCCTGTGGCGGATAATAAGCTGGTGGGGCTTGTGAAGGTGCAGGAGCTGAGGCAGCCTGCTGATGGTAGTAAGGCTGAAGGGCGACTGGAGGAGCATAAGCAGGAGTCGCATACCCGAAGCACTGAGGTGGACATGAGGGTCCATGGGAATGGTGATGTGTCATAGGAGCATACGAGTTGGTTGCTCCAGACTGTGAAGTAGCCCGCGACAGGTCGGGGCCAGGGGTAGGACGTGCTATAGAAAATGGTTGGGGATGCGAAGAAACACGGCCAATGATACCATCTGCAGCATGGGATTCCCCCGGCGCATCATGCTGGGAGGACTCGCCGTGAGGGGCATCAGGTATAATGGTATAAAGGTAACCCGATTGGGCGTAAATGAGGTCGAACTGTTGAGCCTTAAGGATGGCTTCTTCTTCAGACTGGGGTCTTTCTAAGGCTACATCCTTAGCAATAACAGGAAGAAGGGATTTGAGGAACCAATCTAGGAAGATACGGTCGTCTAGTTTAATCTTGCATAAGCTACGGCGTCGATGCCACTCATGGATGTGGTCCGTGATATGGGTAGCCGTGTTTTGTCTGCAGGATAGGAGGATCTCAACGCCCGCGTCATAGCGGACAGGCAGCTGAAAGAACTGCAGGAAGGTCGAGGCCAGGGAAGCAAAGGTGGCGTGGGTCCCATGTGGTTGCTCGATATACCATTTGGCTGCAGAGCCAGTGAAGGTGCGCTGTAAGAGACGGAGGCGAACAGAGTCATCCACGATGGAGTTAGAGGAACACCATAGGTGGAAAGACATGATATGGTTTTGTGGGTCCTCACCGGCCTTCCCCTCGAACTTAGGGATATCAGAGGGGAGTTTGGTTGGCATATGAGGCCATGTAGGGTCGTGTCGAATAGGATCGTTGGTCAATCTGGCCAGGTCAGGTAGGTTGAGGCTAGCCATGAATGGCAAACTAGAAGAAGGGTGTGACGCAGTAGTGCTTTGGACCAAGTTGGGGCCAGTGCCCCCAAGTGGAGGGACAAGATGTGAGGTGGTGCCCCCAAGTGGGGGAACTGAGGTAGTGGAGGATGGTCTAGCACCACCATGGGTAGTGTGAGCCACTAATGTAGTGGGGATAGGGATTCCCGCTGCGGGAATAGGTACCGTGAGGGGAACGGTCGATGGGGGCCCCATGGAGGGCATACCAAAAACAGGTGTAGTAACTGGTGTAGTGGTGGATGTGCCACCAATGGTCCCTATGACAAATGGAGTGGAAGTCGTACCAGCCATGGGGCTAGTAGGGGCAGTATAAATAGGGTTCTCAGACTCTTCGTCAGAATCAGAGGTAAAGTAAGGTGCGTCACTATCTGGTGACGGAGACCTACGTCGCTGACGAGTGGAGTCAAGTGACAAGGCTCTAGATCGGTGATGAGTGGGATCAACGGATAATGATCGGAATCTATGACGTGTGGTGTCAAGAGAACCGTGCTGTGGGGGCTCGCCCCTGAGGCGCCGAGAATGTCTCGGGGACTCAATGGTGACAGATGGTGTCTAATCTCTGTGGGTTGAGGTGAGTAAAAACAGCTCAAAGAAAAGGCCTAATGCAACCGAGTGTGCAGAAGGAGAGCTAAAAAACAAGGCACTCAGGCCAACAACCAACTCAAAACACCCACTGCAACAGCTGTGCTACAGTAGGTGGAGTGTCAACAAAGATGGTCAGAATACCAACAAGCAGCAGGTTTCCTAAAAAGAAAAAATGGTGGACTCACTAGACCAAAGGGAGGTAAAGGAGCATGTAAACACCTAACTAAAAGTATTCTGACTCAACTAAACATATCCTCTGCAAGGTGATGAAATCCAAGTCAGACAATATGAGTAGGAAAGCCAAGTGGCTATGAGATCCCCCTACCGGGAGGGACACCGGGTAGTCAATCCTAGAAGAATGGCAACTAAGATACCCCGTTCATGACACGTCCAGAAAGGTGAATCTGCCGTTTAGTTCATTGACCGCAATACCCCTATACAGGGATACCCCGCGAACCGCGAAAGGTAGCCCTTCGGTTACTGAATGGAGTGCGGTATTCCACTAGGGCCTCCGGAACCAATCTCCCGACTTCAACCCTCCTAAGGGAGAGGCCCTCTGACAAACTGGTCGTGACCGTGCCAAAAAGTACTAGGGGATTTTGGTTCCCTATTTGGACAACAACTATGTCTCAAGTGAAAGTGACCGAGGGGTGTTATTGGAAGCCTATCCCCCCGACCCTACCTAACTACAATGATTCTTTTGTGTTCCCCAAGTGGGGTTAGAATGTTGGTTCAATTAGGTACTTTTTGAGGCTCACTTGATTTATGTGACAGAGTGTGTGCTCGTGAGGTGATGAACCCAAAAAATAGAAGTGCCACAAGGGGTGCAACTTCCAACTATCAATAATGCTGAAATTGAAATTTGAACTTGCAAAATTTTCTGAATTAAAAATAACAAAATTTTAAAAGAATTCTGTAAAGGGAACAGAAATTATGTTGCAGAAAGGCTGTAAGGTAGTGAGGCTGCAGGTGGGACAGAGGGCTGTTCAGATGCAGAAAATATTGCAGCAAAAGGGGCTGGGCTCAAAACAGGAAAAGAGCAGAAATCAGACCGCGGGTCTGTGGCGAAACAGAACAGGCAGACCGCGGGTTTGGGGGAAACAGCGGCAGTCAGGTCGCGGCTTTCGGGCCAACAGCGGCGGTCGGGACGCAGGAAATAGGGAAAAAGACGAAGTCGGGTTGCAGCAAAAAGGTCGACAGGCGCTGTCAGATCGCGGCAAACAGGCTGATTAGCCGCGGTCGGATCGCAGGTAACAGACTTGAATCCGCCGGCGGAGCGTCGGAAACAGTCTGAGAGCCGCGGTCGGGTCGCAGGTAAAGGCCTGAAAGGCGCGGTCGGGACGCGACTGCAGAGGGAAAATACGCGGTATGCGGCGGCCGAAAGGGACATCCGAAAGTGAAAAAATTTAAAAACGGAAACCAGAAATTTGAAATCTAGGGGAGTCGCCAAAACTGTAGCTAGGGTTTTACCCCTAGCTTGTGCAAATGAGCACCTACTAAGGAGAAAGGACTCCTTAGTAGCAGTTCAGTATATTAAACTAATTAAGTTAAAACAAAAATTAAATTAATTCTAAAACAAGCATGAAACATAAACATCAAATTGAAAGAATGGCTTTTTGTATTGATATTACCTTCAATGAGAAGGTTTGATGAAGCCCTTTGCAGTGTCCAAGAGGATGCTCCAAGCTTCAAGATGCTCCTTCTCCTTCTCCAATGATGGGAATGGGCCAAAAGTGGCTCTCAAGGTGAAAGTAGTTCAATGGTGAACTAGGGTTTCGTGAGAGATTTTGGCAGAGTAAGGGTGCTTGTGATTGTGGATATGGAATAAGGGATCTCCATCACCTATTTATAGTTTTTTGGTGGTGGAGTGCTGACCCATGGTTTTAGGAAACACATGGTTTTGTGCAGCTGTATAGGGTTTTTTCCTCCTTTTCCTCATTATTTTATATTTTTTATTCCCTTTTTAGGGGATTTTTGCTATTTTTGGAGGAAAAGGGGGTTTTTTAGCCTTTTTTAGGCTATTTTGAGGGTTTTGTGGCCTTTTGGAGGCATTTTAGGCCTTTTGGAGGCTTTTTAGTGGGAATTTTGGGGTTTTTAAGGGAAATATGGTAGGAAAATGGACAAATGAGCCATATAATGTGGTAGATGAGGTAGTGAACACTTTTTGGGTGTTAACAACCATCAGTGACAGTCTGATAGGAGACTTCTTGAATGACCTATCTGTCAGGCACTATTCAGGGAAGAAGGTGGATAGTGTCACTTCCCCAGACTCTGATATATGAGAAATACTCATATACATGCCAATCACCAATTGTATTGATGAAGGTCGGCACTATTTAGGGAAGAAGGTGGATAGTGTCACTTCCCCAGACTCTGATATATGAGAAAGACTCATATACATGCCAATCACCAATTGTATTGATGAAGGTCCTAGCATCAGCTGAAAAGGTGGGAGCTTCCTATCTGAATATTTTGAAATAAATAGTGTCCATGAAATGGTCACAAATGTCATAGAGTAGGGGCACATAATTACTTTCCCATAATGCAAAATGATATATATGAAATGGTGGAGCTTCAGGGGTCCAATTCCATCCCAAGTTAGGATATTGGAACTCAGAACAAAAGACATCAAGGATGAAAGCTGACAAGAAGAAGTGTGGCTTTCTCAAGGAAGGGGCCTTCTAATAATATTCGATTGTTGTCTTCAGTTCTGATGATAGGATAGATGCCCAACGAAAGGATTCACCAGTTGTTAAGACATGATGAGCTATTGGATCCCATTCGACTTTGAAAACTGAACAATTGGGAAGGCCAAAGAGCCTGCAAAGCATGGATTCCAGTAAAGAGTAAGGCTCCCTACCAAATAATCAAGTAAAGGTTATCATCCTTTGGCACAAAACTGCTAGGTTTAACCATCCATGATTTCATCATTTCGTCAAAATTATAGCTAGTTTTCAAAGATTTTATGAATTCAGGGCTAAGGGTTTGTGCAACCAGCTTCAGATCCAAATCCCTGATAAAGACTTCGAGACGGAAGGTTGTCAATTGTGACCTAGTGCTGTCATTGGATGACCGGTCTTTAGGGTTGGCATTTTCTAAAATCCATTTAACAGAGTCTATGTAAGGTAAGATGGCGGGCCAAGCAACAATGGAGTGGATTTGAGAATCCCTAATCTTCTCATACACAGGTTTGTCTTCCTTAATGTCAGAAAGGTCGTCATTATCAAAAATTGAGTATATTTTGGCCCAATCCATTTGGTAGGTTTCAATGACCCTCTCACTGGTGTCTGAGAAGATACCAACATTGGTGTCTTTCTTCGGTGAATCCTTGTTAAGTGTCTTATGCCGAGTATTCCGAGACATTTTGGCAAAGAGTGGAATTTCTGGTAAATAAATAAAACGAAAATCAAAACCAAACCATAAACAGGAAAACCGTAAATAGCAAATGCAAAAATAACAGCAAACCAACCTAAAAATGACTGCAAAATCGTGAGGATGGCCCTAGTAAGAAATCAACCGTAAAATCCACGTAGTAGAGTGAATTTCCTACAGTAAAAAATGATAAAGAGAAATAGGAAAAATCGTATATTTATCGTTTTTCTGTCGGATTAAACTTGAACCATAGGTTTAAAAGAAACGAACGGCTAAGATTAGCCCCTGCGGGATGTGGGATCGGGTTGACAAATTTTATTTTCAAACTTTATTCAAAAATCCCGCAATCCGTAATCCACAATTTGCAGGTTACGGGTTTCGGGTTTACAAATTGAAAAACAACGAAAAAACGTGTTTCCAAAATCCGCAACCCAAAATTTCAGGTTTCGGGAATGAAAACGATATTTAAAATTGAAATAATTTTTTTCTGCACCCTGCAATCCGCAATTTGCAGGTTACGGGTTTTGGAAACGCACAACGCGATTTATTGACATAACGAATTTCCGCAATCCGAAATCTGGAATTTCGGGTTTTGGGTTGCGGAATCGAAATTTTCCAAAATATTAACATAGCCTTCCCGCAACCCGCAATTTCGGGTTGTGGTTTCAGGTTGACGAAAATCCAAAAGAAAGAACAAACAAATCCGACAATCCGCAATTTCGAGATTTCGATATTTTGGGTTTCGTAATTGCGGAAAGAAAATTAAACAATAGAAAAATTGAAGGATTTCCGCAAACTAAGAAAACAACCAAAACTCAAAAATTTTCAAAGGAAAAATGATAACTGTCCAAATCATAAGCAAGGGCATGAGATCATACAAACAAAGTTTAAAAACTCACCTAAATACCTTAATATTTACAATAATGGGGCTCCCATGATCAAATGAAGCATGGGATCCGTTGTACCTACAACAATGGCCTAGTTGAGCAAGAAGTAATCTTCAGTATCTTTATCCACAGCAGAAGCAAAATATATTGCAACAACAACATGTTGTACTCAAGTTCTTTGGATGAAGAAAACTTTGCAAGACATATATGTAAAATATGATGAGCCTATTTTCACTACAACAAAATAGCCCTTTAGGGGCGGTTTTGGCTTGCGGGGGTCTTGGTAAAACCCCCCCTAAAAGTTTTTCCAGACCTTTGGAGGTGGTCTTTTAAAACCGCCCCTAAAAGTCATGGAAATTGGACTTTTGGGGGCAGTTTTTTTAAATCTGCCCCCAAAAGTCTTGAAATTTGACTTTTGGGAGCGGTTTTTGGAAAACCCCCCCTAAAATCCCAATTCTCATAACTTTTGGGGGCGGTTTGTCAAAACCCCCCCTAAAAGTCATGAGAATTGAACTTTTGGAGGCGGTTTTTTTGGAACCCCCCTTAAAAGTCACGAGAATTGAACTTTTGGAGGCGGTTGTTTGAAAACCCCCCCTAAAAGCCCAATTCTCATAACTTTTGGGGGCGATTTGTCAAAACCCCTCCTAAAAGTCATGAGAACTGAACTTTGGGAGGCGGTTTGATTGGAACGCCCCTTAAAAGTCATGAGAATTGAACTTTTGGAGGCAGTTGTTTGAAAACCCTCCTTAAAAGCCCAATTCTCATAACTTTTGAGGGCGGTTTGTCAAAACCCCTCCTAAAAGTCATGAGAATTGAACTTTGGAGGCGGTTTGTTTGGAACCCCCCTTAAAAGTCATGAGAATTGAACTTTTGGACGCGGTTGTTTGAAACCCCCCCCCTAAAATCCCAATTCTCATAACTTGTGGGGACGGTTTGTCAAAACCCCCACTAAAAATCATGAGAATTGAACTTTTGGAGGCGGTAAGCTCGAGTGACCTCATACCATCATGTACCAACCAATATTCTTCCCTCATTATGCCAAATCATCACACCAATGCATGGGGTAATGTCAACATAACTCACCATAAGTCGCATAACCCCAAGGCCTAAAGAAGATTGTTGGGTTAAATGCTTCACCCACACACCATGAAATACTATAAAAACATAAATCTACATTCAAATTTCTTGATATTTTGGAAGGTCATTGCCACAATCTAGCGAAGGAAACCAGAACTGTTGGAAACTATTTTTGGTTTGATAAGAGGTCATGTAGTGATCCTTCAACCTTAATGTCGAAGGATTTGAATTGAGAAACTAATGTCCTATTACTGAGCTTGAAGTTTGAATCCTTGTTTAAGAACCTAAGGTCAAAGTTCACTGTGGTAGTGTTTTAGGTGTGTTGGTGCATGAGTCAAAGGGTAGTGGGTTAGGGTTCGAGGGCTAATGGCTTAATAGGGTAATGCGTACAATTTAGTAATGAATTATGCATTAAGGGATTTGTGGGTTAAATGTAAGGCACTAGTGGGGTATTCAGTTAGTGGTTAAATGGTTTAGGTTTTGGGGGTACTAGTGGGTAAGTAGTTTATGAGTTAACATGTTAGTTTGTCAGGGGTTAGACATTAGGGTTAGGGTACGGGGTTAGAGGTTGAATATTCCAAGGTGCATGAATTCATTATATGGGTTGGGTGTGCTAGGTCCATGAGTCATTTGCATGTGTTGGTTGTGTTAGGAGTGTTTAGTTGTTGGTAGTAGTAAGTAAGTAATTGATGATTGAAGAAATTGTTATCCATGGAAAAAATTAACCATAAACTTAACACCAAACTAATGATATTAAGGCTCATGAACCATGGACCACTACATATGGAATCTTTTTCGAACATTATGCGATATCCATCTTTTGCCCTACTAAGAACATTGTTAATAAACTAGAAAAAAAAAACTCCAACTCTCAATCATATCTGCAACAACAATTTAATATTTTGTTTAGAACAACTTGAATATTCCCTAAAAAACTAAGTATTAAACTTACCTTCATCTTCATCATGATTAATTGCAACTCACCTAAACACCACCCCCACAAATCCACCTCCTCGTCAACCATGGTTTCTTGTTTTATCTTCATTGTAAGGATTATCACTGAAGACAATATTCCATTACAAAGGAAATACAAAGACAATTACACATATGAAACATGTTCAATAAGCATAAATTTTGAAAATATGACCCACATGTCATGGCATCAAAAGTTTTGACAATATTAGCAAAGAAGTGAGGGAGGATGATATCATCAACTCGAGGACTTGCAACCCATAGCCAATATCATCAACTCGAGGTTGAAGTCACCCTAACTGGCATTTAAGACCTAATAATTTGCTTTAGGCCTTGTGGCCTTTTACTATAGTGCGATATCAAATGTCCTAGCACTATGGCTTTATTGTGAAGTTATGGGCTTGTATGCAAAATAACTTGTTCACATAAGATTCATAACAACATTTCGTGTTCAAAAAGGGCCTCTCCAACAATCCAAAGATTCATTTGGAAGACACAGTATGCCATTTATCCTACACTGGTATCTAAAGTGCTCATGACTAGGCATCTTGTTCTTTGAAGATAGAGCATGTAAGGGGGGATAACTATTTTGATCCTTCAGAACCTCCTTTAATATGTTAATATTTTAGCATGGTATCAAGTATATGTTTTGTAGTTATTACCTTGGTTGGATAATTATTGGATTTTCTAAGGGAAATCATTGTAAATACCCAAATCCTAGTTGTTTAAATTTTCATTATTGTTTCCTTGTTTCCTTGGAGAGGGCATACATAGCCTCTAGCAATGGATTCTATTCAATACTGCTATGATACCATGTTGAATTTTTAGCTTAGCAGTATAATTTTCAGCTCTTTCAACTTAATTCATAATTCATTTCATCCCGCAATTATAGAATCATTAATTTGTAGTGGAAAATAAAACAAGGATCACTGAAAGATAACCATCCACAAGAGACACAAATATTTATCCTGGGAAACCCTCACGAGAGAAAACCCAACAAACGTTTCTCAGAAGAAATTAATCCAATACAAGAACGATACCAATCATGAAGTTCAACCCTAGCACAAGATAGATTCAACCTCCTTCACAGTAAACCCTAATGAGGGTAGATAATATTCCAAGAGAACAAGAGAATAAGAGAATAAGAGAAACCCCAAAATTATGATTCTAGTGAACTTCACTTGTCTTCCTTGAGAAGTGTGCACCAATTGAGAGAGATGAGTTTACTTGAATGTGACAAATGAAGTGTGAGGGAACTTCTATTTATATTCTTTGGTTGACTAGAGACATCCTCAATTATAGGGCTGGCTTGCTAGTTTTATTTATCTTTTATTTATCATCAAGCCAACTTGTCATTTTGTCTTCTAGGGCCAATTTACCCCTTTTACTAGGGAAGTTGTGCTCTTTCTTGTCTTCCACTTTCTTTGGAATTTCTTCAATATATTTTCTTGACTCCTTGGTTATTTCTTAATCATAAAAAAGTTCTTCTCATTGATATATTCTCACATGTGGTAACATTCTTTCAATAGAGCTCTAATGTTGATTTGACCATACTCTAAGAAGTCTCAGACACTTCTTAGAGCCAATTTTCAAATTCAACATTAGATTATAATTTTTCAAATATACAAGAAGATAAGATCTCCTTGTAACATAGACAAGTCATCTCACTCTATAAGAATATATCGCTCCTACTATAGAGCACTCCCACCTGGAGTATGCAATGTGACTGCTAGCCTACTACCACTCCATTCAACACATGACTGGACGAGGCTAAGCATTCGAACCATAAGACAAGCAGTCAAGCGATACAACGGGGAAATTCTCTCTGGGTCACGAACCCATCTAAGAGAATGATCTACATAATGTTTTCCTAATGCTAAAACCATGGAGAACGCCACCAATATTTATTTAATAAACCACTACACCATGGACAAATAGGCCATTGGCCTTTATTATTTCAAGAATTCAAATTCGAGATAATAGTTCGACCATGGAATTCCAATGTTGAATCTGATCATCTGTCATGAATATAAATGGGAGAAGAATATGTTAGAATATATGATGAACTACCTGATTCCTACCTTTACATCACTAGTACAAAATGAGAGATAAGTGGCCAGGTGACCAAACAAATTGGTTACCATAGTTTTTTCAAGGGATAAATGACCAAAATTGAGAAATTTTAAGTGAGCTAACTAAAAATGACCAAGATAAATGACCAATTTGGTCAGAGGATAAGAAATAAACTAAAAATGACCAAGATAAATGACCAATTTGGTCACGTGACAAAAACTAAACTAAAATGACCACATAACAATTGGTCATTTATTTGGTCAATTTTAGTTGTGTCACTCCAACAATGGAAAACTACAATTTTAACAATGAATTTGTACAATTTACTAAATTTTAACACTGCAAATGGATTCATAGACCCCTTGTGGTGTTAAATTTTAGTAAATTGTAGACCCCTTCATGTGTCACAGCTCAGCAATTGACACCTCACTGTTATGAAATTTGTTTTTATTTTTTATTTTTGAGTTTGTATTGCTAAATAAAGTTCGCTTAAATTTAGTGAGGTTATTTAGGGTTAGAGAACCCTTGGCTTCTAGTTTTTACCTTAAATTTCTAAATAAAAAATAAAGACATAAATCTTGCAAAAATGTCAGTCATTTCCAAAACCACCAAGAACCGTCCTAAGTGGTTTTCAGAAACAACTGATGCCTTCCAACCATCCAAAATGTACTAAACGATGAATACCATTTAGAATGTATGGACTTTGAAGGCACTCTGGAAATCAAAAGCACATTTCTGACTGACGAAAAACAGTGTCTAACATAAAGGACATAGTATGCCTTGGGAGAAAACAAATACATTAAGTCTGAGGACCACATAAAAGAAAATAGGATAAGCACCTCCATCATACATATGCAATAGCAACTAACATCTTTAGGAAAGTATTAAGAACCAAATGTGAGAACCTTAATACCCAAAAAGGAATGAACATATTAATATTATAACAAGCTTAAGAGTTATCCATATTTGGACATAAGAATCCCTAGTAGTGAAGTTGATCCTACATAAATCCCTTTTATGATACACAAGCTTTTTATCCTACATAAATCCTCTTCCACAGTGGATTTTTAAATTGTATAGTTGACATTGACTTCATTTGATTCATTAGCAATGGTTGATTTGTCCCCTATTCTTATTTTTGGAACAAATTTGATCATCTTCACCAACATCATCAAGAAGAAAAATTGTTCTATTTGAAGAATATATACCATACTTGTGATGTAGATTTGTGGTCTACTGATGTACTTCCTTTAACCATCAGTCCCAATGGAAGCTCCAAGTCTTCCTCATTTTTCAGTTAGATTCCAATGATGTATATTTTTAATTGCATTATATAAGTGTAGAAGAACTCGATCCTCAATGATTTCATCCTCTATCCCATTTGCTTGTTTAAATTCTGTATACTGAATAATATACTTTCCAAAGTAAAAATAAGAATAAATAAGTAAAAAATGAATATAAAGGCTCCACTCTGCCATTTTTTTTTTTATTGGAATATTTTAAGTTTATTTTGAGATTTAGATTGAAGGATATTGTTGGAAATATAAAATCTAAAAAGATTTTCAACAACACCCCACCATGCTTAGCTATAGAAACCAAACTATAGTCAAATAAAATACAATAATAGTGGTCTCATTTTTAATTCTCAAGACATTCAACCCAACAAGCACACCAACATTCTTGGTGGCATGGGAAATTTTTCCAACCACTGCATTTTTTTTCCCATTTCCCACCAATTTTATCAAGATGTCCACGTACTTTACCATTATGCTATTATGTCCTCCATATAGATTATATTTAGGTTTTTTCAAAATTAAATCTCATCCATGAGATAGCTCAATATATTTCTAAGTATTCCTAACCCATGTTGACTTTTATGGTAATATCCTCTTGATGGTATCCTTCAAACGTTTTTCTTTGCAGGAATTTTTTTCATCCTATCAAGCAAGGTCTGACGTTGAAACCCAATCCAAACCCAAACAAAAAATAGATATGGGAAATCCCTACGATGCCAATTTATATGCTTCTCTCTTGTAGGCCTACACAGAGATCAATTTACTCAGCCAATTCCATTCTCATCTTCTTTTAATTGGACTGGACCAAGACATTTTTGTGGGTACCAAGATTGTCAGTGTATATGCTCAGATGGGTGTTTTGAAGGATCCCAAAGTCTTTGACAAAATATGTGAGAGAGATGGAGATTTTTTTATATGGAATGTGATGATCAGAGAGCATGCTAGAAATGGCTTGTGTGATGAAGCCCTTAAGCTCTATTACCAAATGTAGGGAACAAGAATTCGCACGAATCATTTTAGCTTCCCCTTTGTATTGGATGCTTGTGCGGGCTTATTGTCTCTGACTCTGTAAGAGGGAAAGAAGACTCATCATCACATAGTTAGAGGTGGGATTTAAGGGGATTGATTTTTGGAGGTTGGTATGATAGATATGTATGCTAAATTTGGAAGTATTGTGGATGCACGAAAAGTATTCGATGAAATGCATGAAAGAGATCTTGTTTCATGGAATGATATGGTTGTTAATTATGCTCAGAATCGACATGGGTTTGAGACATTGGAGATGTTTCATAAGATGTTGGTGGTAGTTGTGAAGCTGGACTCTCATGGGATCTCGTGGATGTCATACACCACTAAGTTCAACGGTATCGCAGTTTTACCTACAATCTACTAATATTCTCCATCAATCATCTGTAGAAGGGTCAAAACTCAACTGGATCGATTTCTTCCCAAACAAAATTGTGCCAAATCGACCAATTTAAATGTATTTTCACAATGGGAAGCTGTTGTTTGCAAACCATTTTAATTACTCTTTTATTCGGATGCATTATTCTGTCTTCCCTCACAGAAATTCGGGAGTCTGAGATAGAGTCTCAGACACCTGCACTAGAATTATTTTTGATGAATTTGTCATCACAGATATAGGCCATTTAGACATCTATGTAACAAAGGCATCCTATAGGCTTACCATGGACAACAAAATCAACCCTGTTCATATGGGTGTTTTGGATACCACAAGGGATGCATGGATCCATGATTTACATCAGTTAGATTTGGGGAAAATAGATGCATTCTTGATATAAATCTCATTACAGTTATCTTCATATCTGAAGAGATTCAAAAGAATAATAGTTTTAATAAAACATTCAGTCCTTTGGATTTCAACCAGTACAGTGTAGTGCTTGTGATCAATAACATTTAGTCCTTTGGATTTCAACCAGTACAGTGTAGTGATCAATAACCAGTTTTGTTGCTACCATGGAACCTTTTATTTACCAGTCTTCCATCTAAAAACTTCATTTTCTCATCATCTATCTTATCTTTTGAGATCCTAGTCCAGTGTAAACCTCCAAGAACCAATATGTTCTTTCTAGATCTATCTCACATGGTTCACAACCACATCTACAACTCTTGATTTGTATTTTTTAATTGTTAAAATGTGCACTAAATCTTAGTTTCAAGTTTTAAAAACCTTATCACTTCTCATCTCAAACTGTCCAACCTCTTCCCAGGGTGATAGACCATTGTCACACACCTCTCATCACACCCAACACTCCTTCCAGATTACCTGCCACACAAAAATTGTTGTCCATTCTCCATGTTGCTCATGGATATTTGCTTGTAGCTTCTAGCTCCAATTTCATTCATTGTTGCATTTCTTTTGAGAAATATGGAATTAAACTCTACTATAACACTTCAATTTGTCCAAATTTATCTTCCACATGGAAAATTTACATAATTTTTCTCCAAAACTTTCATGTTTTAAAATTTTATGTTTTCACTACAACCATCCTAAAACTTAATTTACCAACCAACCACCAATCTATCACAGAACCACTCTACATTAACAAGTTGGAACTATTCTTGCACAAGCACATCCAACCATGTGACAGTTGTCTCCTTCACCATGTCCTAATCTATATAGGCATATTTGTAGATGATGTGGTTCTATTAGCCTCTACACCCAAGGGTTTAAAGATACCATTGGATGCTATTTCAAGATTTTGCGATCTTCAATAATTTATAGTGAATATTGGGAAAACTAAAATCGATTGCTCGAAGAAGTCTCTATCAAATTTTCATTTCTACTTTATATTGGTGGTGCTTGAGATTACCACAGCATACACATATCTGAGGTTTAGTTTTTTCAGGTCCCAAGATCGGACCAAAGTAGTCTCTCTAACCCCAAGTTAATAAGTGGTATGGATCCCTAGCCCATTTAGAGAAACAACTCTTCCAACACCGTTTCCAAGGCATCTTATCGAAGTTGTACCTCATGAAATCCATCATTAGACCCATAGTTTTGTTTGGATTGAAAGTAAGGGGTTGTAGCCTCCTTAAATTGCACCTGAAACAAGAGAGTCCAAACCATCTTGCTTTTGCTTTGTCTCATTATTGGATAGAAGAGAACAATTCCCAACCCATCATTCATGCAAATATTGTAACACAACTCTTTTAGACTGATTGTCTTCAAAGACTGATCTTGTTGTTGGTAGTGACCATACCTTTCCTTCTACTCTTTGGAGGCCATTTCCTAGTACCCCCCCCCCCCACCACCGAGGAGAGTGCATGTTGGTTTTCAAACATTTCATGTTTCATTCATTCTGCAGGCTCACCTTCACCCATACATATACTCTTGAGGTGCCCCTAACCACCTCTTACCTAATAGGAAAGAGATGAACAGGATTATCATGGAGCATATTTATGTGTGATGTATTCAAGTCACTTGGATCACCCATCAAAGGGGTTTGAAAACCAATATGGACTTTTATGCAAAGAAACTCATGGAGATAAGGGGAAGCTTTATTGGTAGGGCCCCTCACATGATCCAACATTGGATTCATGGGATAAGGATCCCCTTCGGTCAATACCAAGTGAGCACTCATTAGTTTTGGGTGAAAATTGAGCACCAAATTCCACAGGAAGTTAAATTATGTGAACTTTGTCACTGAAAGGAGCCCAATATTAGGGAGCTCTTTATATATAATGCCCCAACTATTATGAGATGCACAGATGCTTCTATTGTTTATTCATGGATTCACATAACTCCCTCTCCACATTCTCCAATATCCATAAAAATGGTGTCTAGCTTTATATATGGGATAGGCCCTTAGATGTAGATCTCTCATCCTTTGGCCACATCCCAAGCTTGACACTTTTCAAAGTATCACATCTTTATTTTTAATGCTCCTAAGGGGCAGGCCCGGCAGGGGCACCAAGAGGTAGTCAAATAGTAGTACCACTCCAGATCCTAGATCCATCAGACCCTGAGAAGTAGTCTGGCCCTTGCCAGTGAGACCCTGCAAATTTGTCGACTTAGATCCCATAATAGTTCATGCCAAACTAGAAAACAATCCACTTCTCCATATCTTAGGAGGGGCACTTCTTTGAAATAGAGAGACAGTTCTCATACCAGTTCCAATCCTTCCAAAAATTCTTCTATCTAGAGTTTAATCTCTTCAGCCTCTGATGGTAATAGAGTTTCTCATTTGATGATGGATACTTCATAGGATAGCCTACCCTCTTCTTCAAGGGACAAACATTTAGAGGCATGACGATCTTTTATTTCTACACTTTTCAAGAGCATTGTATTCCACTCTAGATTTGAGTTATTAGAGTTTAGATCTTATATATTTGTTTTGCCTTCACTTTTTCTTTTTCTTTTATTGGAGTGCCATTAACACTCCCACTTTGTATCAATACTTTTGTCCTAAACAGTTCATCAACCTAGTTTTGGTCATTTGTTGGACATTAATAAACTTATCTTATGTACCTACCAATCATACACCAATCCAAACAAAATCTCTTCTTTTCTAATCAGATAGACCACAAAAACTTTGCTTATGTTATTCTTTTCTGCAAAGAAATGGCTTTACGAAATTGAAACAGGATATAATATGCTTGTGTGTTTGCACCCTTGGTTTCTGTGTATGTTCCTGTGTTTCATTGCCTCAATTTATGTTTTTTCCTTAGACTATGTTGATTTATGCACCTAATTTTGGGCATATCTACACCTTGCTCCCACACTCCTAGACCTCACATTCCATACATGCATGTCCCTCAGGGTTTGTGCACATGTTTTTTGCTTATTAGAGGCATTTCCCATGCATATTATAGGTTTGTGTTGGACCTATTTTTGTGCATGTTCAACATTGCTAGTGCAACATAGTTGATAACTCATTCAGGGCACATGACTAGGTTTACATATGAGTTTTGATGATCCCCATTCCACCCCAATTGTGGCAGTGCAATAGAGATTCCATCAACCTGTATCTAAGAAACCACAAGTGGGTGGTCTCTATTTCATCAAAGTCACCCAAGGCCTACACATGGATCGAACCATAATAAACAAACTATTTGCACAGTATACCATCCCACGAGGGGTGAACATGGTGTTGGGGAAATTTGAGCCTTGGTGGGATGAATATGAGCCTTACTGGAACATCTTAGTAATACACCATGAACTAGTCCACTAGAATGGGACAGATGCCGAGCAATTGCCATGTAAAGGGGAAGTGTTTGGTGGGTCTGCATTATCATCTTGATTATCTACCATAGCTTCAGGATGGTTCACTCTACTTTTAGTCATAATAGGGAAGAATAAATAGGTGATCCTAGTAGTTGGAACAGGAGAGCTTTGAAGCAAGTGATGGTTAAAATTATCCACCTCTCTGGGAATAAGGAAAAACACTTTTGACTGTGATATCTGGATTCTGAATAATACACTTGTGATGCACTTGCAACAATTAATTAATAACAATATGCGAAATAGCAGAAATGACAGAACTCAGAATCACTTTTATATTGATCACAGGCCACTTCAAGGGGGCAACCTCCTATGAGCAAGCTCAATACAAATAACTTCACAGTGCCTTCATAGGTCTCAACACACACTTATATACTAAGTCTAGGTGCCAATACTATGGGTCAAAACCATGGGCCACTACAAACTATGGATCAACAATACTACGGGCGACTTACAAAGCATATGCGCCAACAACAATAACACAAACTATTGATCAACAAATACTATGGGATGACTTACAAAGCATGTGCGTCCAACAACAATATACTAACAAAGCAAAGACATGGGTTCCTAACATCCCCTCCCCCTTAAAAAAATCTTTGTCCTCAAAGCTTTACATGTGCAAATTGTTGTTGAATCTGAAGGAGTGGTTCCCATGTAGCATCCTCTGGTTGCATGTCGTGCCACTGAATTAAGACCTCTGTGATAGAGCGAGAGTGAAGCTGACGAGTGCGTCGATTGAGGATGGCCTGCGGCTCCAAAAGGATGGATCCTTCATTATCCAGTTCAGGTAAAATCATTTGTCCACTGATGTTGGTGCCAAGAACTTTCTTCATACAAGAAACATGAAAGACTGGATGAATGCAGGAAGAAGCAGGAAGTTCCAATTTATAAGCAACGGACCCAATCCTCTAAAGAATCCGATATGGCCCATAGAAATTTGGATCGAGCTTATGAAACCCTTTGAGTTTCAAGGAAGATTGCTTGTACGGCTGGAGACGAAGAAAAACCATATCGTCGACTTGAAAAGTGATCTTAGAATGGTGATGATCAGCTTGTTGCTTCATGTGATTTCTTGCCATGTGAATATTGTCCCGCAAAATGCGAAGAATCTGATCGTGGTTTCGAAGGACCGTGTCAACTTCCTGAACTAGTGAATTGGTGGGGGTGTATGGAAGAAGAACTAGAGGTGCCTGACCATAGACTACTTCATATGGGGTCATTTTAGAGGCAGTGTGGTAGGAGGTATTGTACCACCATTCAGCGAGAGGGAGCCACTTTGCCCACTGATGTTGTTGTTCCGAGGTGAAGCAACGAAGATAAGTTTCCAAGCCTTTATTGATAATTTCATTCTGACCATCTGTTTGTGGGTGATACCCTGAACTCATCTTCAGTTTGGTGCTAGTGTGGCGAAATAGTTTTGTCCAAAAACGACTGGTGAAAGTCGCATCATGATACAAGACAATGGAAGAAGGGATGCCATGAAGATGAAAGATCTAGTCCAGGAAAATTTGAGCGACTGAGGAGGATGTATAGGGATGGATGAGAGCACAAAAATGACTATATTTGGAGAGGCGATCAACCACAACGAGAATCACTGTCTTACCACCAGATTTAGGGAGCCCTTCAATGAAATCCATAGAAATATCTGTCCAAATTCGTGTAGGTATGGGCAAGGGTTCAAGCAATCCTGGAAGGAGTGTTGTTTCACCCTTATTGCGCTGGCAAGTATCACATTCGACCATCATCTGTTGAATTGTCCTTTTCATGCCCTGCTAAAAGAAGTTACACCGTGCCAATTCATACATTTTGAGGAACCCAGAGTGCCCTGCTGATGGAGAAGCATGGAGTTCATAGAAGACAGCCTGTTGAAGATCTATGCTGGGGAAGCACCAGATAACCCTTGTATTGCAAAGAAGCACCATCCCAAGAGTAATGTGGTATAGAAAAAGGGTTGTTGGTCAAGCGTTGGATGATTTGAGATAAGGAAGAGTCATTGACATAACCCTGTTGAACAGATTGCAACCAATTTGGAACAGGCATAGAAACAGCTGAAAGAGAACCTTGGGCATCAAATGTGCGAGAAAGAGCATCTGCCACAATATTGTCTTTACCCTTCTTGTAAGTGATCTCATAGTCATAACCCATGAGTTTTCTAACCCATTTCTATTGTGCCAGGGAGGAGACACATTGTTCCAAGAAATATTTTAGACTCTGGTGATCAGTCTTGATGCAGAAATGATTCCCTAATAGGTATGGGCACTACTTCTATACTACATGCAAAATAGCCATCATTTCCTTCTCATAGGTAGAGGTAGCTAAATTCTTACCTGAAAGGGATTTGCTGGTGAACACAATGGGGTGTTCATCTTGAAGGAGAACAGCACCAAGTCCATTGCCGTAAGCATCACTCTCAATAGTGAAGGGCTTGGAAAAATCGGGCATAGCTAGAAAAGGTGTAGTACACATAGCTTGTTTTAGTTTGTCGAATGCACACTGAGCAGCATGTGTCCATGTAAAATCATCCTTTTTCAATAGAGCAGTTAATGGAGCTGCAATCTTCCCATAATTCTTGACAAACTTGCGGTAGTAGCCAGTCAACCCCAAAAAACCATGAAGGCTCTTGAGTGTCTGAGGATGCGGCCAATTGTTCATGGCATCGATTTTGGCAGGATCCACGCGAACCCCTTGTGCTGAGATAATGTGCCCGAGATACTCAACTTCCTTCTATCCAAAAAACACATTTTAGACTGCTTGCATGGAGATGATGGTCATAGAAAAGTTGCATGACAAGATCCAGATGCTGGATATGTTCATCCCATGTTTTACTGTAGATGAGGATATCATCAAAGAATACCAGAACGAATTTCCGTAAGTAGGGTCGAAATATTTTATTCATTAAGGCCTGGAATGTGGAAGGAGCATTAGTGAGGCCAAAGGGCCTGACCAAAAACTCATAATGGCCATCATGTGTGCGAAAAGCTGTTTTAGGGATATCATCCTCATGAACCCGAATTTGATGATACCCAGAACGAAGATCCAACTTGGAGAAAAAGTGAGCCCCATGAAGCTCATCAAGAAGCTCATCAACAACAGGAATTGGAAACTTATCCTTGATGGTGAGGTGATTAAGTGCTCGGAAGTCAATGTAGAGGCGCCATGACCCATCTTTTTTGCGGACAAGAATAACTGGAGAAGAAAGGAACTAGTGCTTGGGCGAATAATACGTTGCTTCAATAAGTCCCAAACGAGCATTTCAATCTCCATTTTTTGGTGAAATGGGTAGCGATAGGGCATGATGTTGGGCGGAACACTGCCAGGAAGGAGTTGAATACGATGGTCTTCTGGCCTGGAAGGTGGTAATCCCACTGGTTCAGCAAAGACACCTGTATATCGATCCAGAATTTGTTGTAGATCCAAAGGAGTAGTGGAGACCGCTGATGGTTGCATCTGAATGGAATGGATCTAAGCGATGACACCATGTGAATTCTTCTTTAGGATTTTTTCCATGCGATGTGAACTAATGATGCTGAGAGAACCTAGTTGTAATCGTGTCAATGTGTGTTTTTGTCCATTGAGGGAAAACTGCATCCAAAGTTCAGCAAAATCCCATAAGATAGGGCCAAGTGTGCGTAGCCATTGAGCGCCCAAAACCACATCACATCCGCCTAAGTTCAAGGCAAGCATGTCAAAGTGCAAGGTATAATCTCCCATAGATATACGCACATTTTGACACTTCCCTTTGCAAGGTAAGGTGCCCCCATTGGAAACCATGACTTCAAAGTTGGAGCAAGGATGGATAAAACAATCAGCTTGTTTGGCGATCCGAGAGTCAATGAAATTATGAGTGCTACCAGAATCAATGAGTATTGTAAGAGGAAGCTTCTTGAAGTAACCCCTGACCCACATTGTTTGGGGGGGTGGCGATTCTAGCTAAAGCATGGAAAGATATCTCTGGCTGGTCATCCTGAGATGGAGGATCAATAGGCGATTCCTGAATGTCGACCAGAGCATCCAGTGTTTCTGGATCTTTGTCACCAATTTCAGAGGCAGACAGAGAATCCAGATCCAAGAGATAGAGCTTTTGCTGAACATGTATATGTCCCCGAGTGAATTTCTCATCACAATTATAGCAAAGCCCCTTTTCTCTACATGCTTGCATCTCTGTTTTAGACAAACTCTTGATAGGAGTTGGTCGAGGAGCCTGTGGTATAGGTGGTCGTTGAGAACCCATATTTCGGAATGGAACAAAAGTGGGCTTGGAGCGTTGTTGGGCTGCAATCTTGTCTTCTGCCAACTTAGCCAACCCTAGGGTTTCCATCATTATGTTGGGACAGAACATTTTGACCTCAGAGCGGATGGCATCCATTAGACCACTGATAAAACAACTCCGGTAAAAGTCATCAGACAATCCTTCGATGTGGTTGGCTATTTTCTCAAATTTGGTTTGATACTCTCTCACAGTGCCAATTTGGCGAAGTTTAGTGAGGGCTCTTGTGAAGTCATCAAAAGCACTAGGACCAAATCGTTGCAAAAGGAGCTGGCAAAAGTCTGACCATTTGGGCTCTGCATGAGCCTTGATGTACCAACGGTACCATTGAAGAGCTTCCTGTTCCAAATGAAAGGATGCCAGCAGAACTTTGTTGACATCAAAAGTATCATGCAGACTGAAATACTATTCTGCACGATAGATCCATCCAATTGGATCAGTACCATTGAAGCGAGGAAAATCAAGCTTCGGACCACGGAAATTGTTGGAAGAAGAGAATCCATTGTCTGATGAAGACTCAGACTATCGTTTGTTGTTCATAGCTGAATGTTCAAGATGGAGGCTGAGAAATTTTTCATCCAAATCCTGGAGTTTGGCTTGGATGGCTGCAAGTGCATCTTCCATGGTTTTTGCTCCTGCACGGGTGACAATCATAACCAGGAGTTTTTTTTTTTGGTTGACTGGGTAGGAAAACAAAAACAGAAACTGCTTCAGTAAAGGAAAATCTGGACTTGGGAAAAAATCTGAAGGGTTATTGGGGTTTGACTAGGTGTTGGACATTGTCGACTAGACAAGGAAGCAAAAATGAGGATTTCAGAAGCGGGGTGAAAGAATGGGAAAATTTGGGAGAGGGGAACAAAGAAGCAAAATTCAGAAAGGAACTTTGTGGTAAAATTTGAAGGTGATTGGGTGAAATCTGAGGAAGTTATGGCAAACCCTAAAAATAGACAAATGTGGGATTTTGGGCTTTGGGAAGGGGAATTGGGGATAGGGTCCTTAGGAATGAAATATGCATAATGGGATGACAGGGGTTCCACGAAAATTTCAAGGGAAACAGTGTGAAAATAAGGGAGATATGGAGGAAAAACTCTTCCTTTTTTCTTCCAGACTGGAGCAACTACGGCTTGGAAGGGATCTGGAATAGCGCTGAATGGATTGAAAATGGATGGATCTAGAATGGCTTGCAAAATGGATCTGAACGGCTGGATCTGAAATGACGCAGTAGTGATCGACAACAGTTCAGTTGAAAGTAGATATGGACCCCAAGTATGTGCGGCTTCCTAACAGTTCAGGGGTTTCACTCAGCCACCAATGCTATCTGACGGCTTGCGTATTGGGGCAGTACCCCTCACTCCATGGCTCAGGTAAAACTGATAACCACTTTGCCACAAATGACAGCTCTTGGTTTACCTCATGGGTGGGAACTAGTCAATCAGGTAGGGGTCGTTGCCCTTTTCGCTGGCAAGTCCTCTCAATGGGCCAGCTACTTCGAGGTTCCTGTGGTACTCCTCACAATGAGTTTTAGGGATTATGCCCAAGTACTTCCCACAGTTATGTTGATAGGGATTATTTCCAAATCCGAACCCGCAACAGATGCAAAAAAAAATTGGCAGAAATTTCACCCAGCGAGCCCAAGAAAGTGCTCTGATACCAGATGTGACACACCTGCAACAATTTATTAATAAGAATATGCGAAATAGCAGAAATGACAGAACTCAAAATCGCTTTTATATTGATCACAGGCCACTTCGAGGGGGCAAGCTCAATACAAATAACTTCACGGTGCCTTCATAGGTCTCAACACACACTTATATACTAAGTCTAGGTGCCAATACTATGGGTCAAAACCATGGGCCACTACAAACTATGGATCAACAATAATACGGGCGACTTACAAAGCATATGCACCAACAACAATAACACAAACTATTGATCAACAAATACTATAGGATGACTTACAAAGCATATGCGTCCAACAACAATATACTAACAAAGTAAAGACATGGGTTCCTAACAACACTAATACAGATAAACATCCTCTTCAGTATCTGAAATGGCAGTAATATCTCCCTCTAATCTCATTATAAGTTGAGCATACTGTTAACACCCAAAAAGTGCTCACTAGCTCATTTACCACATTATATGGCTCATTTGTCCATTTTCCTACCATATTTCCATTAAAATCCTAAAAAATCCCATTAAAAAGCCTCCAAAAGGCCTAAAATGCCTCCAAAAGGCCACAAAACCATCAAAATAGCCTAAAAAAGGCTAAAAAACCCCCTTTTCCTCCAAAAATAGCAAAAATCCCCTAAAAAGGGAATAAAAATATAAAATAATGAGGAAAAGGAGGAAAAAACCCTATACAGCTGCCCAAAACCATGTGTTTCCTAAAACCATGGGTCAGCACTCCACCACCAAAAAACTATAAATAGGTGATGGAGATCCCTTATTCCATATCCACAATCACAAGCACCCTTACTCTGCCAAAATCTCTCTCGAAACCCTAGTTCACCTTTGAACTATTTTCACCTTGAGAGCCACCTTTGGCCCATTCCCAACATTGGAGAAGGAGAAGGAGCATTCTTGAAGCTTGGAGCATCCTCTTGGACACTGCAAAGGGCTTCACCAACCTTGACACTAAAGGTAACATCAATACAAAGACATTCTTTCATTTTGGTGTTTATGCTTCATGCTTGTATTAGAAATAATTTAATGTTTTTTTTATTGCATAATTAGTTTAATATACTGAACTGCTACTAAGGAGTCCATTCTCCTTAGTAGGTGCTCATTGGCACAAGCTAGGGGTAAAACCCTAGCTACAGTTTTGGCGACTCCCCTAGTTTTCGAATTTCTGGTTTCCGTTTTTAAATTTTTTCTTTCGGCTGTCCCTTTCGGCCGCTGCATACCGCGTCTTTTTCCTCTGCAGTCGCGTCCCGACCGCGCCTTTCAGGCCTTTACCCGCGATCCGACCGTGGCTCTCAGACTGCTTCCGACGCTCTGCCGGCGGATTCAAGTCTGTTACCTGCGATCCGACCGTGGCTAATCAGCCTGTTTGCCGCAATCTGACTGCGCCTGTCGGCCTTTTTCCTGCGTCGCGACTGCGGCTTCCTGCCTCTTTCGCGCGTCCCGACTGCGCCTGTTAGCCATTTTGCCGCGACCCGACTGTGCCTTTTCCCCTGTTTCCTGCGTCCCGACTGCAACTATTGGCCCGATAGCCGCGACCTGACCGCCGCTGTTTCATTCAAACCCGCGGTCGGCCTGTTCTGACCCGCCACAGACCCGCGGTCTGATTTCTGCTCTTTTTCTGTTTTTGAGCCCAGCCCCTCTTGCTGCAATATTTTCTGCATTTGAACAGCCCTCTGTCCCACCTGCAGCCTACTTCCTTACAGCCTTTCTGCAACATAATTTCTGTTCCTTTTACAGAATCTTTTTAAAATTTCAGTATTTTTATTTCAGAAAATTTTGCAAATTAAAAGAATCAATTTCAGCATTATTGATAGATTGGAAGTTGCCCTCCCTTGTGGCACTTCTGTTTTTGGGTTCAACACCTCACGAGCACACACTCTGTCACATTAAATCAAGTGAGCCTTAAAAAGTACCTAACTAAACCAACATTCTAACCCCACTTGGGGAACACAAAAGAATCATTGTAGTTAGGTAGGATCAGGGGGATAGGCTTCCAATAACACCCCTTGGTTATTTCACTTGAGACATAGTTGTTGTCCAACTAGGGAACCAAAATCCCCTAGTACTTTTTGGCACGGTCACGACCAGTTTATCAGAGGGCCTCTCCCTTAGGAGGGTTGAAGTCGGGAGACTGGTTCCGGAGGCCTGAGTGGAATACCGCACTCCATTCAGTAACCGAAGGGCTACCTTTCGCGGTTCGCGGGATATCCCTGTATAGGGGTATTGCGGTCAACGAACTAAACGGCAGATTCACCTTTCTGGACGTGTCATGAACGGGGTATCTTAGTTGCCATTCTTCTAGGATTGACTACCCGGTGTCCCTCCCGGTAGGGGGATATCATAGCCACTTGGCTTTCCTACTCATATTGTCTGACTTGGATTTCATCACCTTGCAGAGGATATGTTTAGTTGAGTCAGAATACTTTTAGTTAGGTGTTTGCATGCTCCTTTACCTCCCTTTGGTCTAGTGAGTCCACCATTTTTCTTTTTTAGGAAACCTGCTGCTTGTTGGTATTCTGACCATCTTTGTTGTTACTCCACCTATTGTAGCACAGCTGTTGCAGTGGGTGTTTTGAGTTGGTTGTTGGCCTGAGTGCCTTGCTTTTTAGCTCTCCTTCTGCACACTCGGTTGCATTAGGATTTTTGAGCTGTTTTTATACTCACCTCAACCCACAGAGATTTAGACACCATCTGTCACCATTGAGTCCCCGAGACATTCTCGGCGCCTCAGGGGCGAGCCCCCACAGCACGGTTCTCTCGACACCACTCGTCATAGATTCCGATCATTGTCCGTTGATACCACTCATCACAGATCTAGAGCCTTGTCACTTGACTCCACCCGTCAGCGACGTAGGTCTCCGTCACCAGATAGTGACGCACCTTACTTTACCTCTGATTCTGACGAAGAGTCTGAGAACCCTATTTATACTGCCCCTACTAGCCCCATGGCTGGTACGACTTCCACTCCATTTGTCATAGGGACCATTGGTGGCACATCCACCACTACACCAGTTACTACACCTGTTTTTGGTATGCCCTCCATGGGGCAACCATCTACCGTTCCCCTCACGGTACCTATTCCCACAGCGGGAATACCTATCCCCACTACATCAGTGGCTCACAATACCCATGGTGGTGCTGGACCATCCTCCACTACCTCAGTTCCCCCACTTGGGGGCACCACCCTAAATCTTGTCCCTCCACTTGGGGGCACTGGCCCCAACTTGGTCCACAGCACTACTGTGTCACAGCCTTCTTCCAGTTTGCCGTTCATGGCTAGCCTCAACCTCCCTGACCTGGCCAGATTGACCAACGATCCTATTCGACACGACCCTATGTGGCCTCATATGCCTACCAAACTACCCTCTGACATCCCTAAGTTCGAGGGTAAGGCCGGTGAGGACCCACAAAACCATATCATGTCTTTCCACCTATGGTGTTCCTCTAACTCCATCGTGGATGACTCTGTTCGCCTCCGTCTCCTACAGCGCACCTTTACTGGCTCTGCAGCCAAATGGTATATTGAGCAACCACATGGGACCCACGCCACATTTGCCTCCCTTGCCTCTACCTTCCTGCAGTTCTTCCAGTTGCCTGTCCGCTATGACGCGGGCGTTGAGATCCTTCTATCTTGTAGACAAAACACGGCTACCCATATCACGGACCACATCCATGAGTGGCGTCGACGCCGTAGCTTATGCAAGATTAAACTAGATGACCGTATCTTCCTAGATTGGTTCCTCAAGTCCCTGCTTCCTGTCATCGCTAAGGATGTAGCTTCAGAAAGACCCCAGTCTGAAGAAGAGGCCATCCTTAAGGCACAGCAGTTCGACCTCATTTACGCCCATTCGGGTTACCTTTATACCATTATACCTGACGCCCCTCGCGGCGAGTCCTCCCATCATGATGCGCTGGGGGCATCCCACGCTGCAGATGGTATCATTGGCCGTGTTTCTTCGCACCCCCAACCATTTTCTATAGCACGACCTACCCCTGGCCCCGACCTGTCGAGGGCTACCTCCCAGTCTGGAGCAACCAACTCATATGCTCCCATGACACATCACCATTCCCATGGACCTTCATGTCCACCTCAGTGCTTCGGGTATGCGACTCCTGCTTACGCTCCTCCAGTCGCCCCTCAGCCTTACTACCATCAGCAGACTGCCCCGGCTCCCGCGCCTTCCCAAGCCCCCCCCAGCTTATTATCCACCCCAGGCAGCCCCTGCGGCACATCCACAACCTGCTCCGCAGTCCTATCAGCAACCCCCTCAAGTTGCTGCACCTGCTCAGCCTCAACCTACATATCATCCTCCGCAGCCTGCCCCTGCACCTGCGCAACCTCAAAATCCACCTGCTGCCCAAGGGCAAGTTTACGCCCAACATAACCCGCAGCCAAACCAGAATAACCAACGTAACCAGGGCCAACAGAACCGCGGCAAAGGCCGTAATCGGGGAAATAACCAACCTGCAGACCAAGCTGGTCAACCGGCTAATCCCCCCGACAACAATAATGCGGCCCCCGCTAATCAAAACCCTGATCGCCCGCCCCAAGCAGGCCAAAAACCCCAATCTGCGAACGAACCACCCTTGTTCTATTTGCGGGGTCTATGGACATTACACCCATGCTTGCCCCCACTTGGAGCGAGCTCGACAGCTTTGGGTTGACGAGGCCCATCGCCAAGGGCATGCGGCTCCCCAAGCACCGCCCAACCCCCCCCCAACCTCAGCAACCCCCTTTGGTGCTGCAAAACCCCCTTACCGACCCAAGGCGTGGTGAACACTCAGCCGTTGGCCCCTCAAGCTAACGTGCAACCCCAACAACAACAGATCACCTACGCTGCTCCTGATCAACCCATGTTCGACTCAGGTACCCACCACTTACTGATGATGTCATCCGCTGACGTCAACCTCCAGACCCGTCGGAACCAATATGGCTCCACCTCTGAAGCCACTCCCACGGATAAACCCGCTAACGCCCATCCCACCGATCAGGCGTTACGTATACCTCCGCCTCCCATAGACGGCGCTGCGAAAGCACCTCGTTTCCCACTTCGCCGAATCAACAATAACCCTAACGCGCGTGCTGCGTCAAACTACAACATCGTAGACGACCTAGCCCAATCTCCCGCAGCCATGTCTGCGTTGGAAGTCTTGAAGAACTGCCCTTCCCAGCGCAAGACTTTACTTTCCGCCATCGGGGGGATTGACCCAACTGATTCACATTTGATGGCGTTTGATTTAGACCAGTCTGAACCACGCCTACCTTCTAGCTTAGCCTTCCAAGTTACAGTCTCCGTTAGGAATCTTGTTATCCATCGGTGCATCATTGATGAGGGTGCTTCCACATGCGTTATGTCTACATTTGTATGGCAGAAGCTAGGATCCCCTCCTCTCCAGCAGTCCACCACTGCGTTACGTGCCTACGACGGTCGTTCGGCCCCAGCCCCAAGGCCTTCTACCCAACGTTCCAGTCCAGTTAGGTGGTAAAACAGTTCTTATTGACATAGAGGTAATCAATGCCCAATTGGATTACAACCTTCTACTTGGCCGCAGCTACATGTATGCCATGCGGGCGGTTGCCTCTTCTGTCTTTCGCACCATGATGTTCCCCCATGAAGGACGCGTGGTTAAGATTGACCAGCTCACCTACTATGATCCCAGTGCTACGGCGGCACCGGAAAATGTTCTCCCCATGGTTGAACAACCTGTTTCTAGTGCCACCACCTCGTTTGTTTCCTCTACGGGGCCTGGAGTCTACTCAGACGCGCCGATGACCTCCACCTTTCAATCCATTCCTCCGCCGTCATCTACGCCCGAAATGTCTGACTTATGTACCTTGTCCCATGACATCCTACCACCTAACAATCAACCATCCTTGTTGCCTAAACCACCATTGGTACCTAGTCACATTGGTGTTACACCGATCCATACGATCCCCTTCCTAGTTCCTCCAGCAGGAGTAGTAAGCGCCCCGGTCATGGCTACCCTTAGCCTCCCTGGGTTAACCTTGGGATTACCTGTATGGTATCTTTCGCCTTCCGTTCGCCCCGCCGACACCAGATGTCGTCCTCCAGCCGGTGCAACCCATGGCTACTACCACTCAGCCACCTCCCGGTGTCTCTACCCCTTCGTCCTCCACGACAACTCCTCTTCCTCCTCCACCCACTGGGGGCAGAGGTCCACAACCTTACACTGCTGTCCCACCTCCCAAGACAGTCAAGAACCCTCCAGTGTTTCGTGCTCCTCCCAAATGCTCGCTGTGTGACGAGTTGGGCCATGCGACCCACCAATGCCCACAGTTACCCGCATTGCAGAAGCACATGCAAATGCTCGATGATGACCCCAACATCCCAACTGTCGAACTCAACCCTACTCCTAAGCCTAAAGATAAGTCCCTACGTACCAACCACTCATGCGCCATCTGCGGTATTTACGGGCACTATTCACATCATTGTCCCGATCTCCCGGATTATAGAGCGGCTCTTTACGAGATGAACAATCTGGACCTTGAGACGGCACCACCTGCCATTGAGGAGATCTACCCCCCGGTCTCTCCCCCTTCTGAAGAGGTTAATATCATCTACATGATCTCTTCAACCAACACTTCCACTACCCCCTCGTCAACCGATTTGACGACACAGACTTTCCGTACTGATGAGGAGATTCTTGAGGCCCTAACTGCCCCGGATTATCCTTGGGATGATATGCACCACCGTTCCTATTTCATCCCAGAAGCGTCTTCCTCTAGCACCGCTACCCAATACGCGGTCGAATCCAAAGACTTCCTCCCCACCAAGGTTGACTGGTTCAAGGACCCTATTCCTGCTCCTGATGCCTTCGAGGAGGGCAACATGGCCAACATCTCACCTGTCATCCAAGTTGATATTGCTGCTCCAGGTCGTGCCCCTGAACTCATTACTTTAGGAGCATTCTGCAGTAAACAAGAGATTGAGGACTACACACACCTTTTCAAAGAATTCCGTGATGTCTTTGCCTGGTCTTATACCGAAATGCCTGGTCTTGATCCCGCAATTATAGAGCACCACATTGACACATGGCCTGATGTACCCCCCGTTCGTCAGAAACAACACCACATTGACACCTCTGAGTCAAGGGGCATAATGAATTCCCTTGACCCTGGGATAGGGGGCATGATCAATCATTTTGAACCTTCCCCATCACATCTATCTCAGCACGTCAATGAACCCATCGTTCAAACCAACACATATGTGATCCATAATCACAAACCCCATGCACATAGCATGGGGGCAGGTCATTAACCTTGCTCACTTTTTCACACTTGTGATCTCAACCATTTTTGAGGTCACATATCACTTGTAGATTTGATTTGCTTTGATACACCTAGTATTCTTCCCCCACGGGTCATCATTTCTCCCCACCACTGCATCCTTGGCTTGGTGGGCTCACCTTTTACCATTCCGAAGTCTTTATGACCTCCGTTTTTCGCACCATTTGCACTGCCGGATTCATTTTTCCGTGCCCGTGATGATGCTTGAGATCATTTCTCGCTCTCACCAGGACCAATATCAACATTGTGTCCAGACGCCACTAGTCGCCTCGGTTTGCGTGCCACATCGGCCGTTCTCCGTTTCTCACATGTTTTATATCATCGGATTCATTTTTCCGAGCTGGTGATGATGCTTGAGATCATTTCTCGCTCTCACCTCCAGATTTTCTGGGCATTTTTCCAAAATACCCCCGTCACCTCGGTTTGCGTGCCACATCGGCCGTTACCCCGTTTTTGACATCCTTTATATCGCCGGATTCATTTTTCCGAGCTCGTGATGATGCTTGAGATCATTTCTCGCTCTCACTTGGTACAATTTTTACATTGTGTCCCAAACACCTTGTTGCCTCGGTTTGCGTGCCACATCGGCTGCCATCGGATTGTTCCACATTTTCACATGAGCCATTCACTCCTGTCATACTGCAAATGTTTCGTTATTTTGCCACCATTTCATCTACCCCGCAAGGAGGTCCATCAGTGTTCCCACCTACCCTCGTTCTTGGTCATCATTACTAAACCTTGATTGAACACTTCCTCCTTGCCTGGCCATTCCTTTTGTTCGGTATAATTTTATCCCTTTTTCGGGCCGGACAAGTCCTTTACGAAAAAGGCACTTAGGGAGTTTCCGTTAAGCTCTTTTCTGACTCCTAAAAGAATGAAAAGACCGCCGAGCAATCTTGCTTCCTTTCATGCTCGTTAAAGTACCTGAAAGGGCGTCTATCTGGTATAAGTTTACCCCTTTTCCGGACCTGGTAGACTAATTACGAAAAAGGAATACTCTAGTCACACCGGCTAGAAGAGTTCTTCATTGCATCCTTTTATGCTTCTTTGGGCCTTGGAGACTAAATCTACGAAAAAGCAACCCCCTGGAGTCTTCTTACTTGCTTTCAGACTCTCTAAAATTGAAAGCAACCACGAGCATGTACTGTCCTGGGCTCGAAAAATCCACACGACAGTACCATTCCATCACTTCAGAGTCTTCTTATCGCTTTCAGACTCCTTAAAATTGAAAGCAACCACGAGCATGAACTGTCCTGGGCTCGTAAAATCCACACGACAGTACCATTTTACACACACTTCTTCTAGTTCCTTAACCCATGAAGAAGTTTTCCCCCGTTCCTCTTGGCACTTTGATCTATCATCTCGGCAGCACCCCCAATCAGGTCGCCTTTGTTCAGAGTATTCTGCAGTCTCCTGCCATTTTATACCAGTTTGAGTCTCCCTCAGACCAGTCACTCTCCCTGAGCCATTACAGCTATGATCCCTTTCCCCTTAGTCAGTTTCATATGCTGCCAGATCATTTCCATTATCATACTCTGAACAAAGGAAGTTTGAGTCCACCCACTCTACTTGCCCAGTTGTCCCACCACAGTTTATCAGTCCTGCCATCAGCACTACCACTTTCGGTCTTGTACCTCGCGCTCCTGTCAAGGAAACATCATTGCCTTGCTAGGGGCAGGTCTCCCTCTGTCGACGACAGCTCCTCTATTCCAGAGGATAGGCCCAGAGGTCCCTACGCCTTGGACTTATCACCATCTGTGGTAAGTGCCTACGGATCATTCTGAGAGGAGACATCATTGCCTCTCCGAGTGGTTGTTCCTCACATGCTCGACTTCAGCACCTTGATCGCATCGTTGAGGATCGCGTAGGATTATATCCCATCAGTTTATAGTCGAAGACCCCGGATTTCCCCCGACTCTAGCACATTGGTGAGTCACTTCGGAACGCCCAGTTGTATGTTCCTGTGGATGTCCGGGCTGCGTTGGCGTTTGTATTCGGAAGCCATCCAGTTTCATGCTTCCTTGAGTACCCAGTTTCAGTTCCAGATCAGTTCCAGTTCAGTGTACCATGGAGAGTATGACCCCAGTCACTATGATCCAGCAGCTCATCAGTTCCTTTGGTACCACACTCAGTAGCACTGTTGATTGTTCCGGTGCACCAGTTCTGCAGTTCACACATGATCCGCTCAGCAGTATGTCCCGGATTTGTGTCCCCTCTGGACTCTTATGATGTACACAGTGGTCATGTATCTTACAGGTCCCCTTTTTTGGGCCTCACAGTTATATTTATGTATCTTGATACGAGCATGGGTATGCCCGCCTCGTCCATATATTGAGATTATTCCTCAGTCAGTATTTGAGGTCATGTATATTTCAGGTCCCCATTTTTTGGACCCCATTGTTGTTATTATGTTATATCCTGATACGAGCATGGGAATGCCCGCCTCGTCCATATGATCAGATGATTCCTCATCCTTTATTGAGGTTATGTACTTTTAGTTCTTGCAGTTGTTCGGGATCGTTGTTCCGGGCTCCAGTTTGTTTCTTCTCTTCTCTCCACATCCCAGGAAAACCATTCATGACTTATGATGTCCATCGGCCATACGATGAGCTCCTGCCCTCGCACATCAGGGGGCAATCTGTTAACACCCAAAAAGTGCTCACTAGCTCATTTACCACATTATATGGCTCATTTGTCCATTTTCCTACCATATTTCCATTAAAATCCTAAAAAATCCCATTAAAAAGCCTCCAAAAGGCCTAAAATGCCTCCAAAAGGCCACAAAACCATCAAAATAGCCTAAAAAAGGCTAAAAAACCCCCTTTTCCTCCAAAAATAGCAAAAATCCCCTAAAAAGGGAATAAAAATATAAAATAATGAGGAAAAGGAGGAAAAAACCCTATACAGCTGCCCAAAACCATGTGTTTCCTAAAACCATGGGTCAGCACTCCACCACCAAAAAACTATAAATAGGTGATGGAGATCCCTTATTCCATATCCACAATCACAAGCACCCTTACTCTGCCAAAATCTCTCTCGAAACCCTAGTTCACCTTTGAACTATTTTCACCTTGAGAGCCACCTTTGGCCCATTCCCAACATTGGAGAAGGAGAAGGAGCATTCTTGAAGCTTGGAGCATCCTCTTGGACACTGCAAAGGGCTTCACCAACCTTGACACTCAAGGTAACATCAATACAAAGACATTCTTTCATTTTGGTGTTTATGCTTCATGCTTGTATTAGAAATAATTTAATGTTTTGTTTATTGCATAATTAGTTTAATATACTGAACTGCTACTAAGGAGTCCATTCTCCTTAGTAGGTGCTCATTGGCACAAGCTAGGGGTAAAACCCTAGCTACACATACAAAGATAAAATATTCCTCCCTTCTCCCCCTCCTATAAATAGAGAAGTCTGCAGTGTGTTCCTCATGCTGAACATGTGATGGTTAATCTCTACTCTCAGCTAGTGAGAACATAACCTAAGATGGCCAAGAGGAAAACTATTCCTATATGACCAATGGTGGTGAATGTAGTTAGGATGAATGATGAGACCATTATAAAATTGAAATGCCCAAAGTAGAATACCAACTTTGTATTTAGAGGCTTAGAGCCTTAGACAATAGACAATGCAATCCAAAAATTTTGGATGGAGCTCCGGCAAGTGTTATTATTAATAATGGTCTTAATACCTGCTTAAGGTTAAAGAGATGAGTGGGAGGGTATGGAGAGGCCATCTAGAGAGAGGCTGTGAATAGAGAGATAATCTGCAAAAGCAAAGAGACCTCAAAAACCAACAAAATCACTAACATGGCCGATCCAAAAATGCTAACCTCGGAGGAATATTGATCTAAGAAGGGATATCTATGTCACCTAGTAGTAGTTTCTTGCATCCCACTTAGCTTGTGAAGATATAGGATGAGTCTAAAAGCATTGTTAAGTCAAGGTGACAAGTTCCAAATTCTGATTTCGAATAGATGAAGACTAGATCATAGTAGAGCAATATTTGGTAGTATTGGGCCATTGGCCTTTGTTGTACCAGAATTTGGCAGTAGTAGGAAAATAGCAAAATGTTTACATAGTATGGATATGGTACGCTCAACTTACTTTTGAATGTCTTTGATAATATACCTCATGTATTTGATACCCGATGATCCATAAGCCCCCCCCAAAACAACCCAAACACCTCAAAAATATTTTAAAAAATCCTAAAGACATTTGTAAATATAATTAAGTCGTCAAATTTTCAAGGAAAGCATTATATTTTCTGATTTATTGGGTATTCTTGAGGCTGAATTTCTTCTAAAATTTAGATCAAATTGCATATTTTATTATTTTCATATCTGTGAGATGTATACTTCAATATTGGAGCTGTACTAGAATTTTTTTGTTATGCATTTCTTCCATACCTTATTCATATTCGAATTTGAATCTTGCTGCAATGGAGTAGATTACTTGTATCACATAATCCACTAAAGTGTAATGATTTTGACTCTCTCAAGATGAGCACACTCGTATGTGTTAAAGACTAGGTCTTCAAATACCTGACTGTAAAGAGATTTTTTTTTATAGAATGTCTTAAAAACGAAGTTGAAAACATTGAAGAAAAAGTATTATTCAGCTAGGTTGGAGCCTGAAGTGGGTAGAGTGAAGATTTGAGAATTATATATATTTGAGCTTTGTACAAATTTAACTGGTAGAGACAACTATTGAGGAAGCTTCAGGTCTAGGAAGTCCCAACTATCAAGTTGTAGGCAGGTTATTTTGAATTTTTCTGAGCATTTTGAAGGTTTTGCAACTTCTATCATTTTGGGCAGCAGGTTGTTTTCCATTCTATAATCTTCAATGTAATTGTTTTCAAGAAAACCAAAGGGATGCTTCTCCACATCAGTGGATGGCATCCCTAGTAAACCCATCAGCATAGATTGGTGCACCTAACCCAGGGAGATTTGAACAGGGCACCTACTGGCACGGAACTAACCAAATGCACAGCAATATTGGTGACAACTAGTTAAGCTAATCCCTTGGGATAATATTCAATGTGCATACACATTCCTAGCGCAATAATGAAATGGAGGAAGAATCTTATTCTACCTTCTCTAAAATAAGATCACCACAAGAGATCCCTAGGGCACTTGGCTCTAAACTCTTCAGTCCAATATGGTAAGAAATGCACAAAAGGAAAAAATAAAAAACATTGGTGGTTCCCAGAACTGGGTGTGCAATCTTAATGATAAACCTTGAATCTTAATGATAAACCTTGTTTTGGTGGTTATAGTCAAGTTCACCAACATGTTTTGGACATTATTGGTAATTGGGATAGCCCATATAAAATTTTACTCGTGAAAACTTTGTAAGTGACTAGGCTTCATTTTCTAGTGCATATGCTAAGAAACTCAAAAACCATACACTTTAGATTCCTCAAAATTTCCAATGAAACACTTTATGAGTCTGTTGGTTATATATAAGGATATTCTAGTATAGAGAAGTCTTCAGATCCAAATGTGATTAACAAACATAACATACAACATAGGAAGGAGACAGATAAAACAATTATTGAGTTTATAATGCATAGTAGAATTATTGTTAATGTTGACAGATAAAACAATTATTGAGTTTATAATGCCTAGTAGAATTATTGTTAATGTTTTTCATTCTGCTTATTACAAGGAGGTGGCCAACAAAATCATTGCTTCTGGGCTAGAATATTTATCCCCTGCTTATAATAAATTAGAATTAACTGTATCAAACAAGGGGTGCCAGAGATGGAAGGGCTAATAAAAGACCTTAAAAAGACTTGGGTGAGTACAAGGTGTAATATTGTCATGAATGGCTGGATATTTACCTCCATGTTAAAATATATCAGGAACAACAGGGTCTAAAAAGTGCCAGGGTTAATGGAAGACCTTAAACAAACCTAGGTGAGGTTAATGGAAGACCTACTAGAATGGAAGGGCAAATTTGAGGTATATCTCCCATGAAGAAAATGCCTATGATAAATGCAAAGAAACGTTAATCAAGCTAATGGGGGTTCCTCCATGATTATTTGTTTGTAATGGTTTGTCAATCTTGGTGCCATTATAAAATTTGGTCGATCTCAAATAAGTGTTATTGCATAAAGAGGCACTTTCTATAGCCTAAGTGAGTTAGATGTGTCATGTCTGTAATGGGGATATGTCACATATGTCGGATCCAAAAAATATATCTATAAAATAAATTAACTTCCATCCAACATTAACAAGAGGCTTTCCTACATCTTCCCATGTCATGTTGAGGTTTTTGGGATGTTATTTTGATGTTTATGAGTTGGTGGGTACCAAATACTTGAAGGATATTACCCACTGCAATTAAAAGTAAGTTGACCATACCTATCCATACTGCACAATAGATTTCCAAAATTTGTACTACTGTTGAATTTCCATATATTAAAGGCTAATATGGAACGATATTGCTACTATGGTAAACATAAATTAACTAGGATAATCCTATATGCCTTGTTAAGAAGCCTATACACATATATCTGCCTATGATAGTATAATCCTCTCGAAGCAAGCCATATTTAAACTGCTGTGAACAAGAGAAACATAGATAATGGTTGCTGCAGATGCTTGAGATATAATTCAATACTAAACATGAATATTGGGAATAATTTCTTTATTTCAAATAGTCTGTTGTACTTGGTTGACAACTAATGGTGAGTTTTGTTTGCTGTGAATGATCATTATTGCAATCACTCGATGCTTCATTTGCTTCCAACAACTTTGTTTCTCTCTCAAAATCCTCTAGGCTTTGCATGGATCTGAAGGCATCATTAAGGCCACTACCAACAGCCACATTTCCCTAAGAACCTGACATCTGCTCCAACTGAGAATGAATACTAGTTTTCTGGTTTGTCTCTTGACTTTCCATTGGTTCTAAGGAATCAGGAGGAAAGTTCGTTTTCGCAGATTCACCAAGCTGTCCATAAGCCACTTGATCATATGCCCTAGTAGCATCTTCCTCGGTACAAAATGTTCCGAGGTAAGTATGTTTCTTTGAGACAGGATTGCAATATATGGATTGAAACTTCTTTCCATTGCTATATACACCTCTGTAAGCAACATGTTGTTTGAAGCTCGATCTCTTAGAAGCTGCTTTGTGATGAAACCTATGAGATCTTGCAGCTTTTCCAAACCGCTGAGAGCAAGTACTGCACTTTTCTGAGGTTTTAATTGGAAGGGTCATTTTCTGACCTGTCTCTTGCCAAGAACAATCTGCTTCATGGTGAAGATTCTTTGAACTAAAAGCCCTTGCAGATCTATACTTCTCCAGTTCTGCCATTGGAACCATTGTAGGGAAAATCCCTGAGTTTGTATCCTAGATACTATGATTATGAGGGCCTTTCTCTCCTTCGTGAGTATCAACAAGGAATCTATGTTGGGTTGTTTTCACAGCAGTACTGTAAGAAACATCACCATCAACCTTATCAGCATTCTGGAAATTGGCAATAGCTAAAAGCATATTCAGATTTGATGACTGGTCCTTTCCATTTTCATTTTGGCCAGAGCAGATAAGATTACTACCTTCTAGGTTATTCCTATCATTCAGAAAATTGCAACCACCTGTATCTTCAAAATTTCCATTCTGTATGCCCAACTTCTCTTCCTCTTGCACAGGATTAACATGGCCACGACCACTCTTACTTTTCATAGCCCTCCATTTAGATGTTGTTCTATATACACGAGAATAATCCGACTCAATGTACTGCTCTCCATCAAATCCATAAACCAAATCCTGTTTTGGCATATATGTATTGTGATCACCAAATTCAGACAATTTATGCCCCTGATGGTTTTTACTTATTTCACTATGAGACATATCAACATATTCTGAAATAGATTTCTTCTTTTTCCTTCCCCTGTTTGTATAAGTATTTTCTCTATCCTGACCATTCATATCGATCTCCAAATAACTAAGTGAGAGAGAATCAGGGCAACCAGTATTGGCATCTTTCACCTTTGGCTCCGTCTGTATTACAGCATAACCTGGCTCCTCAAATTTACAAACTTTGCTTCATACAGACCACTAGCTTTATCATTGTTTCCAACAGAATGGTCTATTACTTTACGTCTTTTTGTTGTAGGCAAATTCTGGAAAATTCTTGAATTCCTCTTTATCACTTCTTTTGGGGTAACATTAGCATGTTTCTCTACTTTAACAGAAAGTTGTTGCATTGCAGATTGCACCTTCAATAGGTTTTTAAGTGAGGTAGAATCAACCAGGTCATTTTCATGTTGCAAATTAGTTTTCTCTTGGAGTTCTGGAAAGTTAAGAATCGAAGAAGCACCCAAATCTATTGCCTTCAGATCTTTTGCACGAGAAGCCTCAATCATACAATCATACATGCCAACATACACCTTTTTCTTCCTATTCCTGTCATAAAGACTTGCTTCATATTTTCCAGAAGATGTTTTTCTCACACCAAAGAAATGTGACACATTCTCAACATTTCCAAGACTCTCATTTTGTTCAGGTGAGGAAAAATTGTTCTCACTATCATTTGCTCTCTTATCCTGACTAATTTCATCTCTATAATGTTCACCAAGCTCTGCGCCACTTGCTGCAAGATCATTGCTGTAATATCTTGATTCTAGTTCACAATCTGCCTGTTTATCCTTACCAGTTGAATTCTCAGCAGGGTTATCCATGTTTGGAATTCCAGCAACTGTAGTTGAAATGCATCTAAGCTTCTTTCTCTCATTTCTTCCAAAAAGAAATGAATCTGGTGTTTCTTCTTCACCTAATATACCTTCTAGTATTGTCATGCTTAATGTAGAACTGCTCAAATCAACAGTTTTCCTCAACTTCTGTTTCTTACTGTACACTCTTGCAAATCTCTCTGACAGTTTCGATTCTTTTTCACCACAAAGTTCCTGTATGTGTTGTTCCTGAGCCCCACTTCTCTCAAGCTCATGAGAGATTATTGTTTGGTCTCCCTCTTCATCATTATCAACCCTAGCAACTAGACTAGATCGGTGTCCACCAAAGCCTATGCCATACTGATGTAATTAGGTGTAGCATTAATTCCAAATATTGATTGGGAATCATCATCAAGCAGTTTTGATGGGCCTCTCCCTGGAGTAGTAAGATCCCACAAATTCTTTGCTGCATTCTCATCTGGTAAGAGTTGATCTTCATCTCTCCTTTTGTTGTTTGATGACCTTCTCCTCTTTGTTGCCTCTCTAAACAGACTTGCCTGCTCTCTAAGAGATCTTAAAGGTGTTTCTAATGGGGGATCTACACCAGATTCTTTAGAAACGATAGTCACTGCACCTTTACCCTTAAATTTGTGAGCTGCATCATCATATGCATGAGCAGCTGCCTATTCTGTAGTATATGTGCCTAACCAAAGCCTCTTTCCCTCAGGAGTTCGTATTTCGGCACCATATGCCTCCCATGGTCGCTTTCTTACCCCAACAAATCGAGAAAAGGATACACGATGACCATGCCCCTTGGGAATTGATTCCTTACCATCTGATCTCTGCTTATGCTTTTTCAAGATTCTAGTGCTTCTCCTTGGCTCACGAACAGGACACTTTAAACTCATTGTCGTGATGTCCAACTCTCCTAAATCTATAATAGGTGTTAAACAGATTTGATCCAGGTGCTCAGAAGAAGAATCATTTCCACTCCATTGCAACAACTTTGCTGGTGACCACATCAAGCCTACCCTTGTTAAATAAATAGGTCCCTTTTCCACTAAAGAAGGCACACCATAGAACAACGAATATCTTCTCTTGGCACCAGGTCCAAAAAATGGAACATTCAAAGGGATCCTGTTAGATTTCTCATAGACCTGACATGTTGCTTTTGACAAGATATTTTTTAGAGAACCAGCTGTACCATTTCAACATGACTTGCCTTTTTCAAATGTTTCTTTCTTGAAAGGAATCCCAGCAAAACTCTTTCCACCATTTTCAATACCAGAATCAACATAATCAACAGCAACAGGAACATACCGATCTCTTCTTCTTTTCATAAAATTTGTTCCAGTACTACTGTAGTTCCCTCTTCCACTTTTCATTGTCTTTCTTGACACTGATACCTTCACATCATACTGAACACGAGAATTATATGCCTCTAGCAATTTTTGGTTTGATTGGACCTTGTCAACTATGCCTGACCTTTAGGGACCTGTTTTTCTTCTCACAGGAAAATAATGTGCAAGCTGCTTATTATCTCCACTAACTTGGTCCTCTTATCCATAGTGCACATTTACTGGAAGAACATCAAAAATGGTTGTTGGATGACAGGCAAGGATTTTTGGGAATGAACTTTGTCCACCATTGTGGTCATTCAAATTAGTTTCTATAGGTTCCAACATTTTTAAAGGGTCAAAGCAGTCCATGTCATGATGAGCAACTGTGGAAGCCATCACTAACAATGACATGTTCCCACAGTAAGGATTCTCCTTATGAATGATATCTTCCAACCTTGACTCTGTCATCCTCATTTGCTGGTGAATCTGACAAATTATGGAACATAAAACTGAAGGTTTACTTATTATGCTTCATTTAACTTATCTAACTAGTACAATATGAAATGTTGTAAATCACTCAGGAACCATGCCTTAAGAAACTGTTGTGAAATATGTATCTAAACCTTTGGAATAAGGAACGCTACCTTGGAAACACATCATAAATAAGATATCTAGAAAACGTTCAACACAATACTAACATGAAATGAAATAACAAAACTAAGTATCTACTATAATACACTACAAGAATACTCCACATTACCAAATGGACTAAGCCCATAAATTGAAAATATGAATATGGATGGAGGAAAGAACCTGATGTCTGAAATACTAAGGGACACTGCAAATCTACATCTCTGTCCAATACTTGGTGCAATAAAATCACACTGCTTGTAAGGAGCTGAAGGATCTTCTAGTATATGAAGCATGCAGAATCGGAATCCACCAAATACATAGTGTGAGCATTTTTCCTTACTCAACTGACAGAAGGAAGCAGCATACTCACGCCCACTAGTGATGGTGTGTTGAAACCCAAAAATAGATGAGAGAGGATAATGACAGGATGACAAATTAATTATGGAATTTTCTTTCTCAGACCCTAACAGCCCCTTCTTTTGAAAAAGCAAAGCAGAATCAGTTTGTTGAGATCCGGCATCAATAAGTTGCTTGTTCACAATAACCTCAGCAAAGCCCAAAGGAGTTTCTTGTGCTTTACGGTATGAAATACAATCATCATGTTGAGCAGCAGTAAGACCCAAGATTGAACTAGAGGCCTCCTTACTTCCAAAAATAGGCACAGATTGATGGTTTCCAGTTTGCTCCTGAATGAAAGTGAATGTTTTATCCTCGGGGATAGTATCAAATGTTAGAGAACAAGCCTCCCTTTTAACTCCATGTTCATATTCTCCCATCCTGTATCGAGCAACTTTCAAATCTGCCTTGTCCCTGGTTTTAGCTTTTCTGCTTTGCTTTTCTTGCCATGTTCTATGCCTCCTATATCCAACAGAAGTTTGCCTCTCCCTCTTTGCTTTAATGCAATTGCCCAAAGTACCACCCTTTCGAAAGACGTGCATAGCTGCACATGATGAAAAATGCTTGCTTCTTGCATTTAAGATATCATTTATGATATTTTGTGCTTTAAACAATGTTATCTTGTTAATACTTATTTTTTGAAGGGTGCCTACAATTGATGTTTTCCTGCTAATTTCAAAATGGGTGTTGTTTGTTGTAAGCACATTGTTACGAAAATTTGATTAGGGGATCTTCCTGATTAGAAATCGCATAGTATAGTAAGTTTATCTAGACTTCATATTGCATAGGTTCTGCTGAAAATGTTGCAAATTCAATACATAGTTAGGTTTTAGTATATGTTGAGTTTTGCAGGGAAAGAGATTTGCAAACAAATGAACTTTAGATTTGCAAGCAAATCTTCTTTATTTTGGACCAATATTCCTTATTTTAGCAAAAAATCATGTTCAAACATGCATTCAATTGTTGGAAACCCTTGTTTGATTTCTTTTCAAATGTATTAGTAGCATTTCACTAGTCTCCCACAAAACCAACCCTCAGATAATGTTTACTTTGTCTTTATAGCAAAAAATGATTTATTGATTGCTGGAATAATTCAGGTAGATTCTGAATCACATTCCATGAAAATTGGGATTGAGATATAATTCAACACTAAACACAAATATTGGGCCAGTCCCCTGTGTATAATTTGGCACAAATAGGGAGGGGTTAATAAAGGTTTCCATCACACTCTTTCAATCTATCTCGTTTGTTCATGTTGTGTTCCAAAAGTTGCAGAGAAGAGGAACGAGTATTGATTAACTGCTCTCGCTTTCAGGTGCCAGGAATTCTTCTTCACGATGCAAACAATAATTTAGAAACACTTATTTTTTGTTCTCATACTCGAAGACAAAGGTATGATTATTTTATTCAGTTTCATGGTTAAAACGGTTTCTTTAAATTGCCTTATGTCTCTATATGCAATGTCAAATTTAGAATTTTATTTATGAACATTTCTTGGCATGCTTATGTCATGGAGATATTGAATTCCTTCTCTCTTGGTTCTATTATAGATCTAGCAAGACTTTGAGGAGTTTCCACATGCAGCATTCGTTTCCTCACGTGACTCTTTAAAAGTGAGTGCACCTTATTGATTTGCAATAGTCATGTATTATCTTATCTTTCTATTTTATATAGTTTGAAATCATGCATATTAGTCATAAAGTTTTTCATAAATAGCATGGAAGAAACCAATAATTTTAATTTTCAAGTGTAAAATTTCAAAACCTCAGGATTGCAATGGTAATGATAACTTACAAACAATATTATAATCTTATTCTCAACTCAAATGATGATATTTAAAACAAAGGAAATATATAGGATTCCAAGTGGTACTTCAGTTGTACTCTGAAATTGAACAATAACTAGAGCAAGGGTTTACATTTTTTTGACAGGTAAACCTTTGGTGCAACTTATTATATCTGTTGACACCTGGTAATAATCATTGATAGATTCTACCCCCCATCATGACCACAATGAGAGTGCAAATCATGGATATCATTTCAATATGCATTGCCTACAAATTAGTAATACATAGGTTCTTTAATACCTACTCTCATTGCATTCACAAAATTATGACCTTCATCGTTGTACAATATTTAAACACTTTTTACTAGCCATACAGATTACCACAGTATGACCTTCATCATTGTACAAAATTTAAAAAATGTTTACTAGTTGTACATATTAAAGGAAAAAGTGAATTTCCCTTTTGGGAGAACCAATATGTTTGTTGCATGTTTTCCCATGTTGATTTTCACCTCTTTAAGCCCCCTATGTTCAACAACCTAGGATTCCATAGACTCTTTACTTTCCACCAATGGATAAACAATTTCTAGAGAAGTTACAGGTTTCAATGCCAACACAAGTTGCATACCAACATTTCTAATGCTTTTGATGAGAGCTTGCCAATTGTCTTTGGAAGCCTCCACATGAAAAGTGAATCTTGAAGTTCCAGCTTTTGCAAATGGATCTACTAATCAAGAGGATTTGTGACCATAAGATGACAATCCAAGAATGCTTGAATATACTTCCTCAAACTCTGAATTAGAGGTGCTCCAATTGTATGATTTGGAACGAAATGCTATCTTGTTTCAAATGGCACGTCAAAATTCTCTAACACTTTCCTTAGTCTTGATATCTATTTGAAAAAGACACTCATGTGCCCATTCATGATGTCCATATGCAACCAATCTACACCATTTTCCATCATATATTTAGCCTCTCAAAAGGATATTGTATGTACGGTGATTAGGAGTCCAATCCTTATATAGCATCTCCTTGGAAAGATTGTGAGCCATTTTGAGTGACTCACTTCAAGTTTTAATCCAAGTGCAGTAAACTGTTATCATGATATGAAAATATCAACAAAAATGGATTTCTGGATGATTGGGCTTTTTCAGGGAACATACATTCGTTCTGGTTATTGCTTGACAGTGGTTGCAATATCATAGGTCCCATGCCTAGGGATCCAAGCGGAAATGAAAAAAGGGTTCCCTGAACTCCAACAACCATTAATTTGTTTGGGATGTATACCCATAGACTAAACCATCTCTCATTACTTCTTGTTGAACATTTAGAGATGTAACTGGATCCAGCTTCCCTGGCTGCAAATAGAATAACTATGACTAAAAGACTAGAATGGTCCCCAATCAATATCCTCTCCGAGAGACATACCCATCACAGCTCACAAATCAATATGATTGTTGCAAGTTTAGAGCAGGACAGCAAGATAATAGTTGTCTTAGCTTATCTTTCCACTGCTGTGATAAGCTTCATAAGAGTAAGTGGCTATAAATATCTGGGTTTCTCAGCACCAGGAATTGTACCTATTTGTATCGCTCAATTGCAAAATGAGTGAGCTAAAAGTAATTAGTAGGCACAATCGTTTGCTTAGTTATGGTAAAAACGATTAAAAGTACAATTTAATCCTATTCGAGGCAATAGGATTGTCCTTTATTATCCTTGTCAAATTATCCAAGGATCCTGCTAATTATCATTCAAAGTCAAATCTTAACCTGTGGCCTATTGTTGTGTGTTTTCCAAAAGATAACACATAAGTAGGAAAATGATGACATTTTAATCTATACTAGTAGTAGTAGTAGTACAATTCCCTGAATTTCTTGAGGAATTTCAAAGTCAAATCCAAATTAATATTGGTTGAACATGTCAAATTATCATTCAAGTCACTCCGCCAGCCAAATTAACCTGAAAATAACCTTTGTTCACTTGTCCTATATAATCCATGCTACTTGATTATCCTTGGATTTTTCCTATATATGGTGCATAGTGAGCTAAATTTCTCCATAATTGTCCCCCTTTTTCTTATGGTACAATTCCTTGTGGCAAAAGGAACCCTGATCTAAAGGAATTACCTATATTTTATGGGAATCGTGCAGTTGGATTCCATGCATTATGGTCATCAGGCTATGGGCACCACTAAACAAAAATATAAGTGCTAAGTGCTGAAGGTTTAACAACAACACACTATATTTGTATGATTTGCCCTTAATATTAAAACACATACACTTTATTTGCCGACTATCTGTGACTTTTATTTGATTTACTTAATGAATGGTCAGCAGGTGAGGTTTTCCTAGAATCTGATAACTTATTTCCAGCTTGCTATATGGTAAATTTCACCCCAATTATATTGTCACAAGGATGACGTTTGACCCCTGCTTACAATCTTTATATCCGAGGAGGTTCTCAATCCGAGATATCCATTTCTTGTTAGGGAAGTCTTATGCATAAAATTTAGGAATTTGTATTGTCTTTCACTAAGGCCACAAAGTTTCATTTTCTTTGACTTTCAACCAAGTGAAATCTATACATCAGCAACTGCAAACTAAATTATCTCAGATGCAACAAGAGAACCATGTTAATCAGCTCCAGATGAATTTACATTCTTCTATTACTTCAATGAAACCAAACTCTAGGAAACCTATGCATCAGGGTTCCATGCCTTTACATCAATCTGGTGTGCAAACATCATAGCAAAATTTTCGGACTACAATGCACTTTGCCACCAATCTATGTTCAATGCAAGGAATTAGTGCAGCTAGCTTGCAGTAAAGTTCAGTAAACCATCTTCAAAATAATAAAATAATATTACTTCTCTTCAGCAAAATAATTCTCCTCTTCAACAGAATAGTATTCTCCTTACAAGAGTGGGATCAATCATTTACAACAAAATAATCCATATCATGCTTTGCAACGTCACCACCTAGCTCTAGAGCAACACTACAACCTGCAAAATATACAACACCACCGACATATTAAAATCAGTTACCACAACAGCAGCTCCAATAATAGAAGCAATAAATCCAGCAACAACAATAGCAGAAGCAACAAGAAGTTGCTCAGTTGCAAGATTCACGGCCTCGGGCACAACAAATACCATAACATCAAGAAATTATTGAGTTGAATAATGACTCAAGGACAAAGAAGCCTACTATTAAACAATCATTTATGCAGCAACACCATCAATTAAGTCAGTGTTTAGTTTATCAACAACAACAACTTAAGAAAAGGTCAGTACTTTCTGTTTCTTCACCTCAATTGCTCCAGGTTGCTTTTCGTTTCTTACTTTAATTACATTTCAGGGTTGACTAATTGGTATGTGTGTGTTTCCTTCTATCTTGTTCCTTCATTGATGCCTATATAGTTTGTTTGCATGCGAAGAAGGTTTAGGGTGGCATACACAACCAAAGTTGCTTCCTTCAAACTTTTATGTTACTGGAGAAGGTTTGGAAACCCCTAGGAATGATATTTGGGTTTCTTGCAATTGCTATAGAATCCATTGAATGCACTTTTGTGAATCTTGTTTATATTTACAAGGGAAGAATCGTTGGAACCAAATCTCATCCAAATTTTGAAATCGCCTCCTTACAAGTGCACTAGCAAGAGATAGGTCTAGTTTGCCTAAGAGAAAGTGCAAAAGAAGCACAAGTGCACCCAACAGAAAGTTTTCAATGACAAGAAAAAACACCAAAATTAAGTTCCCTTATACTTATAACACTTTGTATTTCAGATTTAGAAGCTCACAAGTTGAGATGGTACAAATGAGAGTTGAAGTTGTGCATTTATACACAACTCAAATGAGGTGTACTCCCAAGAAGGGTTATGGGCCCACATAACAAGGGAATACACCCCAAGAGGGTTATTAGTTTACATGTCAAGTTTGACTAGTTCATCTTTAACCACAAACCTAGCATAAAAAGATTAAATAAATTGACCTTAGCCATAATTACAAGTACATAGTGATCCATAGGTATATACTATGTGTTAGGTAGCTCTAGAATCAATAGTCCAGTCTTGTTGAGAAGAAGAGGACCACTGTGTAGGGTGTACTACCAAATGTGCTCTATGAGGAGATATAACATTCTAATCATAAAGTTCCTTATTGCCTTTAATGGAGTGCTTTCTCAATTAATAGAGTTCCTTTCACATAATGCCACCATGGAAAGCACCATAAATGAATTTAATGAAGCTCTTCTTCATTAAACATGTTGTACTTGTATGATAGAACATTCTCAATACTAGCAAGAGTAACATAAATTTTCTAAGTTACGGATAATCCAAAATGGCTTATCCAATTTATATGGTGTTTAGCCAATTTGAAACACACTTCTGGTGCTTTTGTGACTATTTCAAGCCTTCAAGTTTTGGGTGTTTTATATAGAAGGAAATTTCTAATTTACCTATGTATAGGGAAGTTGTGATTATATATTACTACAATCCAAAAATACCAATCTATATTGACCCTCACCATTTGCAATATCTCAATTCCCCAATTCTTAAATGGTGCTAGCTCAATGGAAGAGCGCCTACCTTACAAGCAGGAGGTTGGTGGTTCAATTCCTCCGTGCCCTAATGATATTGCAATATTGGTATTTTTAATAAAATATATTTTATGATGATTTTTTTATGGCTAAAGGGGGGTTTCAAACCGTCTTTGTATGTTGCTACGAGGAGGTTTCTAAACCGACTTCATATGTCACTAAGAGGGGGGTTTGAAACTGCCCTTGTATGTTACAATGAGGGGGGTTTAAACCCCCCCCTATAGGCATCTACAAGGGGGGTTCCAAACCGCCCCTATAGGCCTCTACAAGGGGGGTTTCAAACTACCTCTATAGAGCTCTACGAGGGGGGTTCAAAACCACCCCTATAAGCTTCTACGAGGGGGGTTCTAAAATGCCCCTATAGGCCTCTATAATGGGGGTTCCAAACTGCCCCTATAGGACTATATGAGGGGGGTTCACAACCGCCCCTATAAGCCTTTACAAGGGGGGTTTGAAACCGCTCCCATAGTCCTCTATGAGGGGGGTTCCAAACCGCCCCTATAGGTTTGTATGAGGGGGCTTATGAGGGGGGTTCACAACCGCCCTCATAGGTCTCTATGAAGGGGATTAAAAACCACCCCCATAGGTCTCTATGAAAGGATCTACGAGGGGGGTTTAAAACCACCTCCATAGACCTCTATAGGGGGGTCACAAACCGCCCCCAAAAGTCACTTTTGGGGGCGGTTCCAATCTCGTCAAAAAACATCCTTATAGGGGAAAACTTTTAACATCGGTGCCTTTAGGGGCGGTTTTGCCAAAACCGCCCCCAAAGCCAAAACCCCCCCCGTAGGTCACTTTTGGGGGCAGAATACAACCCCCCCTAAAGGCCAAAAATGTAGTAGTATTTGATACTCTATAACAACACCGGTGCTATAAACATCTCCAAGAATCCAGTAATGCATTCAAATACAAACCATATTCTACGGGAACCGGTCATAGAAAAGAACATCAAGTTGGAGTACATTGGAGCAAAGGAACATACTATAGATATCTTCAAGAAGCCTCTTCCTATGGATACATTTGAGTATCCGACAAAAAATGGGAGTAATTTCTACTCCAAATTGATTTGCATAGTCTTCAACAAGAAAGGAATCTCTTAGGGGGAGTTACCCTTTTCCATTGATGTCAAAGGGGGAGAGAAATATCAGAATCATGAAGACAGGGGGAGTATGATGGTTTCCATTGATGACAAAGGGGGAGGTTGTTGAATAATATTGTAATTGATGTCAAAATACAAGAATAAGTGTATATAACTGCAAAGTGGTCCCCTTATGGTGTATCTATTAAGCATGGCCCTAACGGGATGAGATAACATGTGGTTGTGTGCACATGTCCACTTTTATTTGTACACAAATGGAGCAAGTACCTAAAGCCATGGAAGATTCCCTTAAGGTGATGATGAGGTGTCCACATGACCATGATGAAATGAAAATTAAAGAAGCCCCAAATCCCCTAGATGAAAACATGAAACCCCTTAAACAATAGAGATATATCCACTTGGAATGCCATGATGAAGTCATGAAGTGGTAAAGAAGACAAGTCAAATCCCATTGAACGATTAAAGAAGCCCCGAAAAATGTTAAAGACATAATTAATCATAAGTTATAGGTCGGCCCTAAGTGAATTAAAAGTTACCTTGCACTTGTAGAAATAAGAGTTGAAACATTTCATTTTACACATCCAAGTTCAAGATCTCTCATGTGCAAGTACAAGAGAAGAATAGTGAAGGTACAAGAGGAGGATTGTTAAAAACCTGTCTCAAACCTTCTCTATACTTTGTTAGTATAATGTTGTTGGACACATATGCTTTGTAAGTCATCCCATAGTATTATATGTTCCTGTTGTAGGTACAACAAATCCCATATTTAATAAAACATGGGAGCCCCAATTATCATTTGCTAAGGTAATGTTCGAGTTCCTTATTCATTTTGGGGTTTTCATGGTGCCTATCATGCTTTTTATTTCTTTGTCATGATTTGATTCAGTTAATCATTTTTCCTGCAAAAAATTCATTGATTTTTGTTTGTTTTTGTGGGTTGCAGAATGCATTAATTTTCCCAAAAGTTTGTGCTTTCTGCAACCCGCAATCCGCAATGCGGATTGCAGGTGCTTGGTTATTTGGATTTGAATTTTATTATTTCCACAACCCACAATCCACAATGCAGATTGCGGATGCAAAAATGATTTTCAATAAATTGGGTTTGTCTTTTTCGCAACCCGCAAACCCACAATTGCGTATTGTGAATTGCGGAAAGATTTTCAAAACTAGGTTCACACTTTGTTTGTCCGCAACCCGCAACCCGCATTGTGGATTGCGGGAAGAATTTGAAAATAAATTTCCGCTTTGTGTTTCCACAATCCGCAACCCGCAATTGCGGATTGTGGAAAGTAGAAGAAATATTGTTTTGACTATGTTGTTTGCGATCCCGCAACCTGCAAACCGCAATTGCATATTGCAGGAACTTTTGATTCATTCACATTTTAAGTTGCGTTTCCGCAACCTGTAATTGCGGATTATGGAAACCTTTGCTTTATTTGTATTTAGAGTTGCGTTTCTGCAACCCGCAACCCGCATTGTGGATTGCGGATTGCGGAAAGGATGTACATTTTTGCAAAATAAAGTTCCGCAACTCTTCTTCCGCATCCCGCATGTTAGATCTTAGCCATCGATTTGTTTGATCCTACGATCTAGATTTCATCCAACGAACTTGTTAAATATTTCAAATTTTTTATATTCTTTTACCAGTTTACAATTTCAAGAATTTACCTATGACAAGGATTTTTACTGCGAGATTTTACCAGGGTTGTTTTTCTCCCATTTTCCATCAGTACAGGTCGGTTTTCTCTCTTTTTCATATTGGTTTTTTATGATTTTTGTCATTTTCAAACTGTTTTTGATTGGTTTTCATTTATTTTATCAGAATTACCAGTTTTTCAACATGTTGAGAAACACTCGTTCAAAGATAGCTCAGAAAGACCTGATAAACAAAGAACCCAATTTTGGCATTCTCGTTGATACCAGTGATAGGGTATCTGAAACTTATCAACTAGACTAGTCCCGAATTTAAGCCATTTTTTATAACGACGACCTATTGGAAATGAAAGATAACCAGTTTGTTTATGAGAAAATTAGGGATTATCAACTACATGCCATAGCAGCTAGAACATCCCTTCTCCCTTACACAGATGCAACCAAGTGGATAATTGATCATGCAAACCCTAAAGACTGTTCCTTTAATGATAATGCAGGGTCCCAATTGGCCTCTTTCCGCTCAGAGGTTTTCATTAGAGCATATGCCCTTGAGCCGACTACCCGACTTCTCAATGCCACTTTCCTGGACTCCGTAAATACTAGGTTTAACTTCGATGAGATGATAAAATCATGGATGAACAACCCAACCAACTCCATACCCAAAGATAATAATGCATACCCTATTTCATGGTTCAAGGAACCGTTTTCTCTTATAGCAGACATGCTTTGCAGGATGTATGGCCTACCTAGTTGTTCTGTGTTCAAAGCTGAATGGGAACCTATGGCTCATCACGTCCTCACAACAGGGGAATCATTCAATTGGGCTTCAATTCTATCAGCTGAGTTAAAGAAAACAATCAAGTGTTATCAGAAAACATCGGCTTCAAGGAAGCCTCCTTTCTTTTATTCAGCTTATGTTATTGATGTGTTCTGCTTAGAATTCCAGTACCCCTCCATGGGATGGAATTGGACCCTTTCAGCTCCTCCAATTCACATATACTTCTTAGCATTATGGGAAAAAAACTATGTGCCTTTACTGTATGATATTTGTGATCACTTCTTTGGAACAATTTATAACCAAATATTCAAAGAAGATGTACCTGCCTTCTCTCCTAATGCCAAAACTCTCATCCCCACCATTGGTGACTGGTATGTGGGAGAATATTCTCTTATATCAGGGTTTGGGGAAGTAGCACAGTACATTTGCTACCGAGGATAGTCCCAGACCAATTGTTGCTTGAAGAAATAGCTTACCAAACTGTTATAGATGGAATATTCCTCAAGCTAACTGGACCTAAAAGAAAGGGATGGCCCAAATTCCCTTTGAACCTTGGGCCTCTAGTTATCCAGAACTCAACACATGCTACGGTATTGGGAAAGAAGATTGTTTCATTAAAGGTGGGACAAGATCCCAAAAGGATGCATGATCCCAAGGCATTCCTGGCTTCCCAAGAACACATGAAGACCACCTATGCCCATGAGACTACCCCTGATGACTCTATTTATCAGGGAGTAAATTTCTTTTTTGAAGTCCTGATTAGGAATAAAACCAAAGAAGAAAATAGTTTCATTCTTCAATACCAACAGGAGTTCAAGACTAAGGTTTTGAGTTATAGGAAAATGGAACTACAACTTGAGGAACAGGCCAAGAAAGATAGAGTAGAGAAAGAAGCACAAAAGGAAAGTGTTCCATTGATGTTAACATACCCAAGTGAACGCAAAGGTAAAGGCCTTGTGGAGGATGCTCCAAAATTGAAACCTATTGCAAAACTGAAGGTTTTAATTCAAACATCTAAATAGTTAAATAAGAAATTGGCACAAATGACTTCAGTACTTGATACTCAAGTGGTTGCTACAAGTACCCCTGCAAAAAGACATAAAATTCAAATCATTGTGTCTCAAATTCCTACATTGAACATTGATGACAATGATGTAGAGGATGACAAGCTTCCAGTAAGGTCTATTTTTTCTGCTATGCCTATAACACAAGAATTCACTGAATTCTCTCAAGATGTTACAGATTTGCTTGATAGCATTGTGATGGACAATCCCATTCCAGAAGTTCATTTTCCAGAAGTCACCACCACAGTTGCTGCATTAACTTCTACACCCCCACTCACTTCTAGTGAGCTCCCTTTTACTTCTTCTGTTGATGTTATCCTTCCATCAGCTACCATCGCTGAAATATTTACCACGTTTTCTATTACTTCACAACCAACCCTAGTAACTCCACCATTTACCTGACTACCACCAGTCGCTGATGTCCAAGACCCAATTGTTCCTTTACCATCATCAGCTACTGTTACCACTACTTCCCTTCTTGAGGTTATCACTCTGACTACTTCTTCCACTTATGTACCTTCCACTTCTGTACCTTCCACTTCTACTATCTCTGCTACTTCCTCCATGTCTACCTCCCATATCACCATGTCTATCCCAAATTCAATTGTTACTGAAACAGCCCCACTAGTTGCAACTTGCAACATAGCTACATCTTCAATTGAGTTGATGGCTGATTCTGGAGATGATATGGGGGTTTACCTTGGGAAATACTTTTACAGTAGATCATCCAAAGCAGTGGTGAAAAGAGGCAATAAGAGAAGCAGGGAACCAAGTATGTTGCAAGCACCTATTCCCAATGAAATTATTTTGGCAAAGCAGTCTGATGACATTCAACAAGAAGCATTAGACACTATTCCAACAATGGGGGCATTTGCTGGAGCCAATTTTGATTCAGTGACTTCACTGAATAAGGATATTTTCATCAAGAAAGAGGAGTTGAAGAAGCTTCAGGAGCAGCTAGTCAAAGTTAATGAAGAACATGAATCTCAGATTCATGAATTGAGAAATTAGTATGAAAGTCAACTCAAGGATTTATAGGAACAGAACACTTCTCTCCAGGTCCAACTATAGGATTCGGAGGTCCTAACTACTGCCAATGTTGAGAAGATAGCAATGTTGGAAGAGCATCTCAAGGATGCAGCTGCCAATGCAGCCACTTCTTCTTTCTCCAGGTTTTCTGAGGAAGAGTTCAGGGACTTGGCTAACAAAGTAAATGAGGAGCATCACAAACTCTTGGTTGAGTTATTTAATTCCCTGAATGAAATTCAGGAAACTCATAATGCTTTTGAGCGAATGTCCATTATTCTTGAGCAATACATTGACAAGAGGCAACAAGCTTCCAAATCCATTGAAGACATTGTTGACTGGCATAGGTATATCAAATACAATCCCGAGGATATTCCAGTTTTGGATAGCTTCAAATTCAGAAGAATTAGAACATCTTTGGATGCTTGGAAAAATACTTGTGAAATGGTTGAAGAAAAAATTAAGAAGGCACATGAAATCTAAGGAAGAAGATGGTATGATGCAAACAGTATCATGGTCATGCTACAGTTCCCCCCCTATGGAACTTATTGAGAAGGATTTTCCACCAAAGCTGATGATTAAACAAGTTAATAGTAGGTGTGAGCAGGTCAAAGAACAGATTAAGCAGTTTGATCACATAGAGATTTCAAAAGTTGACAAATTCATCAAGCAACCTGTCAGTTTAGAGGGAAAGATCCACATTTTTTTGCGTACTTGGCACAAGCTAAGAAAGAATGAGATGGAGTCCTTTATGTGTGATGCCCAGTTGGGACTCGAATTGGCTAAGTACCCTGATTTGGACGATTTGTTGGAAGTTTGGGCCAAGTGAAAAGGAGCCCTTGGTTATTCTTAGATTAGTTTGATTTTGTAATCCCTGTTTTATGGGAAGTTTACCCTTTGTATCTTTATTGTAAATATTATTTAAGGGGTAGAGAAATCATAGAGGCAGGGGGAAGAAAATCATCAAAAGAGGACTGGAGATACTCTGATTCATTAAGAGATTGTAATTTTTTGCACCCTTGAAAAAATACAATTAGTTTTCCCTTGATATCTCTTTTGTTAATTTATCAAATTTGTTTGATGGATTTTTGATTTTTGCTTCTGCTCATGAATTAACATTGTTTTATTTTGCAATCTTAATTAATACATCGATCTGTAGTTTAGATGTGTCTTGACTTATGATTTATGTCTATTACATTTTAAATGAAATTATTTATTTAAATCAATTATCTATTTCTGCAAATGATAAACATATATTATTAAATTAATGCCAATTTTTCAATTAGCATTCCATAACAGGAAAGCTTGCATGTGCTTCAACCCTTAAGCTACAATCATTCAATTTTCATTTACTGACTGTGTCTTAAGCTAATAAGTAAAGATCCATTTCACGTTTATGTCAACTGGTGAAAACACTTATTAATTTCCAGATGAGGTTATACTACACATTAAAACACATCCCTTTAATTTAAATCTAACTTAGTTTAGATTTCCTTTGAAGCAAACTCATTTCTAGAGATAGGATACTTTTGATATTCCCTTACAAGAAATCAGATCCTTTCAAGATCAACCCATTTACATTCCAGCGAAGGCCTAATATCTGTGGGAGTTAACTATACCAAACAGTCTGGGGATAGAACTATTCTTGCGTAGAGTTGTTTGAAGCCTTTTAGATTGGGTTTTCACCCTCTGTTGCTAGCCTTGGAAAACAGTCCACAACTTACATACCCGGGGCTTCAACAGTTCCATGGTATTGATCCATAGTTTGTATTATCCCATAGTATTATATGTTCCATGGTATTGATCCATAGTATTGGACGCATATGCTTTGTAATTCATCTCGTAGTATTATATGTTCCATGGTATTGATCCATAGTATTGGTGCATAGACTTAGTATATAAGTACGTGTTGAGGCCAATGAAGGCACCGAGAAGTTATTTGTATTGAGCTTGCTCAAAGGAGGTTTCCCCCTCGAAGTGGCCCGCGATCAATAAAAATATTATGTGATCTAATATAATGTGCATTTTATCAATTAATTGTTGCAGGTTCCTCACATCTGGTATTAGAGCACATTCTTGGGCTCGTTGGGTGGAATTTTTGCCAAAGATTTCTTTTCCGCATCTGTTGCAGGTTCGTATCCGGGAATAGTCTCTATCCGCTTAACTGTGGGAAGTACTTGGGCATAATCCCTAAAACTCATTGTGAGGAGTACCACAGGAACCCTAAATTAGATGGCCCATTGAGAGGACCTTCCAGCGAAAAGGGCCACGACCCCTACCTGATTGACTGGTTCCCACCCGTGAGGTAAACCAAGAGCTATCATTTGTGGCAAAGTGGTTATCAGTATTACCTGAGCCGTGGAGTGAGGGGTACTACCCCAATACTCAAGCCATTAGACAATGAAGCAGTAAAATATTGTTCTTACGGGAAAACCCAATGTAAGTAACATAAGTGGTCCATAAATGGATCAATAGTAATGTAAAAATGTAATGTATGGTAGATGATATATTACAATTGGTAGTCGCCATTATATATGGTGTGGGTAGCCATGAATGAAGGGACATGTCCCTTAACCTAGTATTACATATCAATAATTAATATTCAATCTATTATTATTGTTGTTTCATTGCCTTCCCCTTAAGGGAAGCTTTGTCCTCAAAGTTGTATTGACAACAATGTCTGATTTCCTTTGAATTGTTGTCTTGGGATCCTTTCCTTTTTGTATTTGTGACATTTGATGAAATGAGACGATACGAGTTACGGATTCCCAAGGATAATTGTCGCATCGTATCTGCTGTGGTCCATCCCAGATCTATTTTGATGAGACCTCTGAGATCGTTTTGGGGAATGGGTCGTCTCAATTATTGCTTAGTATGTCGAATTGTTTTCGTGTCAACATAACTCTTTTGTGAATGCTCATTTTGACCCTGTCGTTGGTCAAAATGACGATTATAATTGGGATGTCTGTAAGGCATATGTGTTGTTTGTTTTTCTTTCTTTTGAACTGCGGTGAGGACTGCCTTCACTTCCTTGATTTGATTTTTGGATGCATCTTCCTGGATTTGGGCTTCTTGGTTCTCCAATAGATTGTTATGATTCTGAATCTTTTCGATTCTTTCATCTTGCAACTTTTTGTCAATTTCTAACTTCTTGATTTGATTCTCTAGTTCCTGATTATGATTCTTTAGACACTGGTTCTCTTCCTACTTTTCCAGTGTTCTTCCTTCAAGGTCTTCACCAGAGTGTTCCCTCTTACAACTGTGTTTCAGTTTTTCAATCTTTGTAAGCAATGTTTTGTTATGATTTCATAGACAAAAAATCTCTTCGATATTGCTTGATAACACATTGTTGACTTTTGTTAGTTCCAACTTATGTGTCTTCTTACTATCGTCATACTGCTGCTGGATTTTTTCTTTTTGCTATTGACGACGACATAACTCTGTTTCTTGATTTTCTAACTTTCCATGTACTTGCACCAATTCGTCTTCCTTGTCCATGACGACTTTGTTTAGACGACTAATTTCCTCTTCTAAGTCGACACTATTTCCATATGGATATTCTTCGACTTTGTTTGGTTTTTTTATTTGGTTTTCAAGTTTTTGAATGATAACTTGCAGATGTAATATTTTCTCGTCCTTATCTGATAAATTTTTTGTGAGGTTTTCTCTACTATCTTCCAATGATCGAATTCGTAATTCTAAGGTAGTAATCTGTTCTTTTTGAAAACCATTAATTCGTTCCTGATTGTCGAACTGGAGTTGTAAAACACTATTAGCTAGTTCTCACGTCTTTAGCTGGGCCGAAATTGTTCGTAACTATGATTGCAATTGTGATTGACCAGGATCATCCCTCATAATAAAACGTCTATCACATATTGGACAGGATCAATTACAATTTTTAAAGGCTGTCGGATATTGGAATTCCATTTCGCAATACGAACACTTAGTCCAAAATTTGAATTTATATATGTCTTCCATAATTTCTTCCACAATTGGCGTTAGTGACTACTTTAATATCTTATGACACTTTGATTTTTTTGACTCGTTCGAAGATGAATGGTCTCGACTTCCAATGATAATTGGTCTTCCTTTGATGTTTGACTCTTTGATGATTGTCGATTTTCCTTGATTTTAGGCTTTTTCACTCATAAATAATCATCGTCTTTCTCTCAATAATATAGATTTTGACTTCCTTTGTGGATCTCTCATGATCAATGCTGGTGCGGGGCGTGAGTATGTGAATGTGAGTTTGGATTTTGGGGTTAAGGTCAAGGAATTTTTTTGTGGTAAGGAAAATATAATAATAATTTATTATATTTTAATATATATATATATATATATATATATATTAAATAATAATTTTTTTATTAAAAATATAATATTAATAATTTTTTTATATATAATAAAAGATTTAAAAAATAACAAATATAATAATGATTAAAATAATAATTATAATATAAATTATTTAATAAAAAATTTTAAAATATATATATAATACAATTATTAAACTATCTAATAATAATTTTTTATTATTATTAAACTATATAATAATAATTTATTATTATTATTAAAATTATATATATAATAAAAAAAATATTATTTTTATTTAATAAAATAATAAAAAGATTTATTAAAAAATATATTGTTTTGCGGGTTTTAGGGTTTGCGTGGAGGGAGGCATGGCAGCGAGCAGGCGGGAATAGGTTGGACGTGGGCAAGGTGAGGGTGGTCGCAGAGGGCGTGGAAGGGAGGAGGAGCAGGTGGGCGTGGAAAAGAGGAGGAGCAGGTGGGCATGAGTTGGTGAGTTGTGTGAGTGGTGGTGAGTTGTGCAGAGAGCATGGGCGGGAGGAGGAGCAGATGGGCATGGACGAGTAGCAGATGTGGAAGCTGCGGGTGGCATAGGGTGTGTGGTGAGTTGTACAGAGAGCGTGGGTAGGAGGAGGGCGCGTAGCAGATGGTGTGTGCAGGAGATGGCGGGAAGCACGTCCGTGAGATGGAGTGGTGGTGGACGGGGAGGAACGTGGAGATGGAGGCAGTGAAGGGTTGATATGGGGAGAGGCAGCGGAGGAATGGAGCATAGGGGAGCAGAACAGCGGCTGAGGAGAGGGGGAGATGCAAGTCCTGGGGTAGGAGGAGGAATGGCACAAGCAAATGGCAGCGGAGGAGTGGTGTTAGGAACACATGTCTTTACTTTGTTAGTATAATGTTGTTGGACGCATATGCTTTGTAAGTCGTCCCGTAGTATTTGTTGATCAATAGTTTGTGTTATTGTTGTTGGCGCATATGCTTTGTAAGTTGCTTGTAGTATTGTTGATCCATAGTTTGCAGTGGCCCATGGTTTTGACCCATAGTATTGGCACCTAGACTTAGTATATAAGTGTGTGTTGAGGCCTATGAAGGCACCGTGAAGTTATTTGTATTGAGCTTGCTCAAAGGAGGTTGCCCCCTCGAAGTGTCCTGCGATCAATATAAAAGTGATTTTGAGTTCTGTCATTTCTACTATTTCGTATATTTTTATTAATTGATTGTTGCAGGTGCTTCACATCTGGTATCAGAGCACTTTCTTGGGCTCGCTAGGTGAAATTTCTGCCAAATTGTTTTTTCACATCTGTTGCAGGTTCGGATTTGGGAATAATCCCTATCCGCTTAACTATGGGAAGTACTTGGGCATAATCCCTAAGACGCATTGTGAGGAGTACCACAGGAACCCCAAAGTAGCTGGCCCATTGAGAGGACTTGCCAGCAAAAAGGGCAATGACCCCTACCTGATTGACTAGTTCCCACCCATGAGGTAAACTAAGAGTTGTCGTTTTTTGAAAAGTGGTTATCAGTTTTACCTGAGCCGTGGAGTGAGGGGTACTGCTCCAATACGCAAGCCATCAGACAGCATTGGTGGCTGAGTGAAACCCCTGAACTGTTAGGAAGTCGCACATACCTAAGGTCCATATCTATTTTCAACTGAACTATTGTCGATCACTGCTGCGCCGTTTCAGATCCAACCGTTCAGATCCATTCTGAAATCCATTCCAGATTTATCCATTTCAGATCTATTTCAGATCCAGCTGTTCAGATCCATTCTGAAATCCGTTCCAGATCCATCCATTTCAGATTAATTTCAGATCCAGTCATTTTCGATCCATTCGGCGCCGTTCAGCTCCCTCTGTTTCTGCTCAGTTATGGGCCATTGCAGATCTATCTGTTTTAGATGCCTTTCGAGCTGTAGCTGCTCCATTCTGAAAAAAAAAACAAAAAAAAAACAAAAAACAAAAAAACAAAAACAAAAAACAAAAAAAACAAAAAAAACAAAAAAAAAACAAAAAAACAAAAAAACAAAAACAAAAACAGTTTTTCTCCATATCTCCCTTGTTTTCACTCTGTTTTCCTTGAAACTTCCCAGAAATCCCTGTACTCCCATTCTGCATATTTCATTCCTGAGGACCCTATCCCCAATTCCACTTCCCAAAGCCCAAAATCCCACATTTGTCTATTTTTAGGGTTTGCCATAACTTCCTCAGATTTCACCCAATCACCTTCAAATTTTACCACAGAGTTCCTTTCCTAATTCTGCTTCTTTGTCCCTCTCTACCAAATTTTCCCTTTCTTTCACCCCACTTCTGAAATCCTCATTTTCTACTTCCCTGTCCATTCAACAGTGTCCAAAGCCTAGTCAAACCCCAATTACCCTTCAAATTTTTTCTCAAATCCAGATTTTCCTTTACTGAAACAGTTTCTGTTTTTTTTTTTCTACCCAGTCAACACAAAAAAAAAACTCCTGGTTATGGTTGTCACCAGCGCAGGAGCAAAAACCATGGAAGAAGCACTTGCAGCCATCCAAGCCAAACTGTAGGATCCGGATGAAAAATTTATCGGCCTCCATCTTGAACATTCAGCCATGAACAACAAACAACAGTCCGAGTCTTCATCAGACAATGGATTCTTTTCTTCCAGCAATTTCCGTGGTCCAAAGCTTGATTTTCCTCGCTTCAATGGTACTGATCCAACTGGATGGATCTATTGTACAGAGCGGTATTTCAGTTTGCATAATACTTTTGATGTCAACAAAGTTCTGCTTACATCCTTTCATTTGGAACAGGAAGCTCTTCAATGGTACCGTTGGTAAATCAAGGCTCGTGAAGAGCCAAAATGGCCAGACTTTTGCCAGCTCCTTTTGCAACGCTTTGGTCCTAGTGCTTTTGATGACTTCATAGGAGCCCTCACTAAACTTCGCCAAATTGGCATTGTGAGAGAGTATCAAACCGAATTTGAGAAACTAGCCAACCACATTGAAGGATTGTCTAATGACTTTTACCGGAGTTGTTTTATCAGTGGTCTAAAGGATGCCATCCGCTTTGAGGTCAAAATGTTTTGTCCCAACACAATGATGGAAGCCCTGGGGTTGGCTAAGTTGGCAGAAGACAAGATTGCAGCCCAACAGCACTCCAATCCCACTTTTGTTCCCTTCCGAAATATGGGTTCTCAATGACCACCCATACCGTAGGCTCCTCGACCAAATCCTATCAAGCATTTTTTTGAAACAGAGATGCAAGCACGCAAAGAAAAGGGGCTTTACTATAATTGTGATGAGAAATTCACTCGAGGACATAGATGTGTTCAGCAAAAGCTCTATCTCTTGGATGTGGATTCTCCGCCTGCCTCTGAAATTGGTGACGAAGAACCAGATACAATGGATGCCCAGGTCGACATTCAGGAACTTCCTATTGACCCTCCGTCTCAAGATGACCAGCCAGAGATCTCTCTCCATGATTTAGCAGGAATCACCATGTGAAGAACCTGTAATAATTAATTAATGCAAATACACGAGATATCAAAAATAACAGAACTCAGAATCACTTTTATATTGATCACGGGCCACTTCGAGGGGGCAACCTCCTTTGAGCAAGCTCAATACAATTAACTTCACGGTGCCTTAAATGACCTCAACTCACACTTATATACTAAGTCTATGCCCAATACTATGGGTCAAAACCATGGGACATATAATACTATGGGACGACTTACAAAGCATATGCGTCCAATACTATGCGTCAATACTATGGGCTAATATAAACTATGAATCAACAAATACTACAGGACAACTTACAAAGCATATGCATCCAACAACAATATATTAACAAAGTAAAGACATGGGTTCCTAACATCCCCTCTCCCTTAGAAAAAGCTTTGTCCTCAAAGCTTGAGATGTGGAAATTGATGCAGAATCTGAAGGAGTGGGTCCCCTGTAGCATCCTCAGGTTGCATTCTGAGCCACTGGCGCCTTTGGAGTTTCAGGGAGGATTGCATGGAAGGCTGTAGACGAAGAAGAACCATATCAGCAATGTGAAAAGTGCGCTCAGAACGGTGTTGATCGGCTTGTTTTTTCAGTCAAATTCTTGCCATGTGAAAATTGTCCTGCAGAATGAGAAGCAGTTGATCACTGTTTCGAAGAATTGAGTCAATTGCCTGAACTAGGGAGCTGCTCAAGGTGTATGGAAGAAGAACTGGTGGTGCATGTACAAAGACTGCTTCATATGGTGTCCTTTGAGATGTGGTACTATACCACTGGAGCACTTCTAGGAAATCCATAGAAATAGTTGTCCAAATCTGTGGAGGGATGGGTAAGGGTTCGAGCAGTCCTAAAAGGAGGATCATTTCACCCTTGTTGACCTGGAAAGTATCACACTCAACCACCATCCATTGAATTGTCCTTTTGAGTCCTTGCCAAAAGAAGTTACATTGTTCCTGGTCATACGTTTTGAGGAACCCAGAGTGCCCTACTGATGAAGAAGCATGGAGTTCATAGAAGAGATAGCCCCGTTGAACAGATTGCAACCAATTTGGAACAACTAGAGAAATAGTTGTAAGAGAAACTGGGTCTTCAAATGTGCGAGGAGGAGCATCTTCCACCATATTGTCCTTACCCTTCTGGTAAGTGGTCTCATAGTCATAACCCATGAGTTGGATAACCCATTTCAGGTGTGTTGGGGAGGAGACCCATTGTTCCAGGAAAGTTTCTAGACTCTGGAGATCAGTCTTGATGCAGAAATAATTCCCCAATAGGGATGGTTGCCACTTCGGGACTGTATACAAAATAGTCATCATTTCCTGTTGAGAGGTAGATGTGGCTAAATTCTTACCGGAAAGGTCTCTTGAAGGCAACAAGCTCATTAGTTCAGCAAAGACACCTGCATATCTATCCAAGGAAGTAGTGGAGACTATTGATGGGTGCATCTGAATGGAATGGAGCTGAGCAATGACACCATGTCAATTATTCTTAAGTATTTTTTCCAGGCGATGTGAACTGATGATACAGAGAGACCCTGGTTGTAAGCCCATAAATTTGTGTTGTGCCCCATTGACTGAAAACTGCTCCAAAGTTCAGCAAAATCCCATAAGATGGGGCCAAGTGTGCGTAACCATTGAATGCCCAAAACCACATCACATCCGCCTAAGGACAAGGCAAACATGTGAGAGCGCAGGTTATAATATTCCATAGAGATATGCACATTGTGACACTTCCCCTTGCAAGGTAAGGTGCCCCCATTGGCAACCATGACTTCAAACTTGGAGCAAGGATGGACAAAACAATTAGCCTGTTTGGCAATCCGAGGATCAATGAAGTTATGAGTGCTACCAGAATCAATGAGTATGGTAAGAGGGAGCTTCTTGAAGTATCCCCTGACTCGCATTGTTTGTGGGGTGGTGACGCTGGTTACAGCATGGAGGGAGATCTCGAGTGGGTTGTCCTGAGATGGGGTATCAATAGGAGGGTGTTGAATGTCGACCTGATCATCTACTGTATCTGGAGCTTCTTCATCAAGTTGTGAGGCAGGTGGAGAATCCACATCCAAGAGATAGAGCTTTTGTTGAACACATCTATGTCCCCGAGTGAATTTCTCATCACAATTATAACAAATCCCTTTTTCTCGGCGTGCCTGCATTTCTGTTTCAAGCAATTGCTTGATAGGAGTTGGTTGAGGAGTAGGCATGATGGGAGGTTGTTGGGAACCCATATTTCTGAAGGGAACAAGGGTGGGTTTGGAGTGTTGTTGAGATACGATCTTGTCCTCAGCCAGCTTAGCCAACCCTAGGACTTCCATCATTGTGTTGGGACAAAACATTTTGACCTCTAAGCGGATTTCATCTTTGAGACTACTGATAAAACAAATCCTGTAGAATTCATCGGACAATCCTTCTGTGTGATTGGCTAGTTTCTCAAATTTCGTCTGATACTCTCTCACTGTGCCAGTTTGGTGAAGTTTAGTGAGTGCTCCTGTGAAGTCGTCAAAAGAACTAGGACCAAATCATGACAAAAGGAGTTGGCAAAAATCTGTCTAGTTTGGCTCGGGATGAGCTTTGATGTACCAACGGTACCATTGAAGGGATTCTTGTTCCAAATGAAAAGATACAAGTGGAACTTTCTAAACATCAAAAGTATTAGGCAGACTAAAATATTGTTCTGCTCGATATGTCCATCCAGTCGGATCAGTACCATTGAAGCAAGGAAAATCAAGCTTCGGCCCACGAAAATTGCTGGAAGAAGAGAACCCGATGGCTGCAAAAGATTCTGGTTGTTAGTTATTGTTCATGGCTGAATGCTGGAGATGGAGGCTGAGAAATTTTTCATCCAGATCTTGGAGTTTGGTTTGGATGGCTGCAAGTGCTTCCTCCATGGTGTTTGCTCCTGCACAGGTGACAACCATAACTAGGAGTGTTTTTTTTTTTTGGTTGACTGGGTAGAAAAACAAAAACAGAAACTGCTTCAGTAAAGGAAAATATGGATTTGGGAAAAAATCTGAAGGGTAATTGGGGTTTGACTAGGTTTTGGAAACTGTCGAAGAGACAAGGAAGCAAACAATGAGGATTTCAGAAGCTGGGTGAAAGGAAGGGAAAATTTGGCAGAGGGGGACAAAGAAGAAAAATTCGGAAAGGAACTCTGTGGTAAAATTTGAAGGTGATTGGGTGAAATCTGAAGAAGTTATGGCAAACCCTAAAAATAGACAAATGTGGGATTTCGGGCTTTGGGAAGGGGAATTGGGGATAGGGTCCTCAGGAATGAAATATGCAGAATGGGATGACAGTGGTTCCCCAAAAATTTCAAGGAAAACAGAGTGAAAACAAGGGAGATATGGAGAAAAAACTGAATTTTTTTTTTTCAGACTGGAGCGGCTACGGCTCAGAAGGGATCTGGAACAGATAAATCTGCAACGGCCCAGAAGTGAGTGGAAATAGAGGGATCTGAAACGGCGCCGAATGTATTGAAAACGGTTGGATCTGGAACGACTTTCAAAATGGATCTGAACGGCTGGATCTGAAACGGCACAGCAGTGATCGACAATAGTTCAGCTGAAAATAGATATGGACCCCAGGTATGTGCGGCTTCCTAACAGTTCAGGGGTTTCACTCGGCCACCAATGTTGTCTGACGGCTTGCGTATTGGGGTAGTACCCCTCACTCCATGGCTCTGTTAAAACTGATAACCGCTTTGCCACAAACGACAGCTCTTGGTTTATCTCACGGGTGGGAACTAGTCAATCAAGTAGGGGTCGTTGCCCTTTTCGCTGGCAGGTCCTCTCAATGGGCCAGCTACTTTGGGGTTCTTGTGGTACTCCTCACAATGAGTTTTAGGGCTTATGCCCAAGTACTTCCCACAGTTAAGCGGATAGGAATTATTCCGAAATCCGAAGCTGCAACAGATGCGAAACAAAATTTGGTAGAAATTCCACCCAACGAGCCCAAGAAAGTGCTCTAATACCAGATGTGATGAACCTGCAATAATTAATTAATGCAAATACACGAGATATCAAAAATAACAAAACTCAGAATCACTTTTATATTGATCACGGGCCACTTCGAGGGGGCAACCTCCTTTGAGCAAGCTCAATACAATTAACTTCATGGTGCCTTCAATGACCTCAACACACACTTATATACTAAGTCTATGCCCAATACTATGGGTCAAAACCATGGGACATATAATACTATGGGACGACTTACAAAGCATATGCGTCCAATACTATGGGTCAATACTATGAGCTAATCTAAACTATGAATCAACAAATACTACGGGACGACTTACAAAGCATATGTGTCCAACAACAATATACTAACAAAGTAAAGACATGGGTTCCTAACACACCACCCCCCAAACAATGCGGGTCAGGGGTTACTTCAAGAAGCTTCCTCTTACAATACTCATTGATTATGGTAGCACTCATAATTTCATTGAGCCTCGAATCGCCAAACAAGCTAATTGTTTTATCCATCCTTGCTCCAACTTTGAAGTCATGGTTGCCAATGGGGGCACCTTACCTTGCAAAGGGAAGTGTCAAAATGTGCATATCTCTATGGGAGATTATACCTTGTGCTCTGATATGTTTTCCTTGACCTTAGGTGGATGTGATGTGGTTTTGGGCACTCAATGGCTACGCACACTTGGCCCTATCTTATGGGATTTTGTTGAACTTTAGATGCAGTTTTCCTTCAATGGACAAAAACACACATTGACAGGATTACAACCAGGGTCTCTCAACATCATCAGTTCACATCGCATGGAAAAACTCCTCAAGAAGAATTCACATGGTATCATCGCTCAGATCCATTCCATTCAGATGCAACCATCAGCGGTCTCCACTACTCCTTTGGATCTACAACAAATTCTGGATCGATATACAGGTGTCTTTGCTGAACTAGTGGGATTTCCACCTTCAAGGACAAAAAACCATCGTATTCAGCTCCTTCCTGGCAGTGTTCCTCCCAACATCAAGCCCTATTGCTACCCATTTCACCAAAAAAGGAGATTGAAATGCTCGTTCGAGACTTATTGAAGCAAGGTATTATTCGTCCAAGCACTAATTCCTTTTCTTCTCCAGTTCTTCTTGTTCGTAAAAAAGATGGGTCATGGCGCCTCTACATTGACTTCCAAGCACTTAATCACCTCACCATCAAGGATAAGTTTCCAATTCCTGTTGTTGATGAGCTTCTTGATGAGCTTCATGGAGCTCAATTTTTCTCCAAGTTGGATCTTCGTTCTGGGTATCATCAAATTCGGGTTCATGAGGATGATATCCCTAAAACAGCTTTCCGCACACATGATGGCCATTATGAGTTTTTGGTCATGCCCTTTGGCCTCACTAATGCTACTTCCACATTCCATGCCTTAATGAATAAAATATTTCGGCTCTACTTGCAGAAATTCATTCTAGTATTTTTTGATGATATCCTCATCTACAGTAAAACATGGGCTAAACATCTCCAGCATCTGGATCTTGTCATGCAACTTTTCTCTGACCATCATCTCCACGCCAAGCAGTCTAAATGTGTTTTTGGACAAAAGGAAGTTGAGTATCTCGGGCACATTATCTCAACACAAGGGGTTCGCGTGGATCCTGCCAAAATCAATGCCATGAACAATTGGCCGCATCCTAAGACACTCAAGAGCCTTCGTGGTTTTTTGGGGTTGACTGGCTACTACCACAAGTTTGTCAAAGATTATGGGAAGATTGCAGCTCCATTAAATTCTCTAGTGAAAAAGGATGCTTTTACATGGACGCATGCTGCTCAGTGTGCATTTCAAAAACTGAAACAAGCTATGTGTACTACACCTATTCTAGCTATGCCCAATTTTTCCAAGCCCTTCACTATTGAGAGTGATGCTTGCGACAATGGACTTGGTGCTGTTCTCCTTCAAGATGAACACCCCATTGCGTTCACCGGCAAAGCCCTTTTAGGTAAGAATTTAGCTGCCTCTACATATGAGAAGGAATGATGGCTATTTTGCATGCAGTACAGAAGTGGCGACCATACCTATTAGGGAATCACTTCTGCATCAAGACTGATCACCAGAGTCTGAAATATTTCTTGGAACAACGTGTATCCTCCCCAGCACAACAAAAATGGGTTAGCAAACTCATGGGTTATGACTATGAGATCACTTACAAGAAGGGTAAAGACAATATTGTGGCAGATGCTCTTTCTCGCACATTTGATGCCCAAGGTTCTCTTTCAGCTATTTATAAGCCTGTTCCAAATTGGTTGCAATTTATTCAACAGGGCTATGTCAATGACTCTTCCTTATCTCAAATCATCCAATGCTTGACCAACAACCCTTCTACTATACCACATTACTCTTGGGATGGTGCTTCTTTGAGATATAAGGGTCGTCTGGTGCTTCCCCAGAGCACAGATCCTCAACGGGATGTCTTCTATGAACTCCATGCTTCTCCATTGACAGGGCACTCTAGGTTCCTCAAAACATATGAATGGGCACGGTGTAACTTCTTTTGGCAGGGCATGAAAAGGACAATTCAACAAATGGTGGCTGAATGTGATACCTGCTAGCACAATAAGGGTGAAACGACACTCCTTCCAGGATTGCTCAAGCCCTTGTCCATACCTACACAGATTTGGACAGATATTTCTATGGATTTCATTGAAGGGCTCCCTAAATCTGGTGGGAAGACAGTGATTCTTGTTTTGGTTGATCGCCTCTCCAAATATAGTCATTTTTGTGCTCTCAACCATCCCTATACAGCCTCCTCAGTCACTCAAATTTTTTTGGACCATATCTTTCGTCTTCATGGCATCCCTTCTTCCATTGTCTCGGATCGTGATGTGACTTTCACCAGTCATTTTTGAACATAACTATTTCACCACACTAACACCAAACTGAATATGAGTTCAGGGTATCACCCACAAACAGATGGTCAGACTGAAATTATCAATAAATGCTTGTAAACTTATCTTCATTGCTTCACCTCTGAACAACAACATCAGTGGGAAAAGTGGCTCCCTCTTGCTAAATGGTGGTACAATACCTCTTACCACACTGCCTCTAAAATGACCCCATATGAAGCAGTCTATGGTCAGGAACCTCTACTTCTTCTTCCATACACACCCAACAGTTCACCAGTTCAGGAAGTTGACACGGTCCTTTGAAACCGCGATCAAATTCTTCGCATTTTGCGGGACAATCTTCACATGACAAGAAATCGCATGAAGCAACAAGTTGATCAGCGCCGTTCTGAGCACACTTTTCAAGTAGGCAATATGGTTTTTCTTCGTCTCCATCCATACAAGCAATCCTCCCTGAAACTCAAAGGGTGTCATAAGCTCGCTCCAAAGTTCTATGGGCCATATTAGATTCTTCAGAAGACTAGGTCTATTGCTTATAAATTGGAACTTCCTCCTTCTTTCCGCATTCATCCAGTATTTCATGTCTCTTGTCTGAAGAAAGTTCTTGGCGCCAACATTAGTAGACAAACTATTTTACTTGAACTGGATGATGAAGGATCCATCCTTTTGGAGCCGAAGGCCATCCTCAATCGGCGCACTCGTCAGCTTCGCTCTCGCTCTATCACAGAGTTCTTAATTCAATGGCATGACATGCAACCAGAGGATGCTACATGGGAACCACTCCTTCAGATTCAACAACAATTTCCACATCTAAATCTTTGAGGACAAAGCCTTTTTTAATGGGGAGGGAATGTTAGCAACCCATGTCTTTACTTTGTTAGTATATTGTTGTTGGATGCATATGCTTTGTAAGTCGTCCCGTAGTATTTGTTGATCAATAGTTTGTGTTATTGTTGTTGGCGCATATGCTTTGTAAGTCGCCCGTAGTATTGTTGATCCATAGTTTGTAGTGGCCCATGGTTTTGACCCATAGTATTGGTGCCTAGACTTAGTATATAAGTGTGTGTTGAGGCCTATGAAGGCACCGTGAAGTTATTTGTATTGAGCTTGCTCAAAGGAGGTTGCCCCCTAGAAGTGGCCTGCGATCAATATAAAAGTGATTTTGAGTTTTGTCATTTATGTTATTTCGCATATTCTTATTAATTAATTGTTGCAGGTGCTTCACAAGTGGAAGGAAAGGTGTGGGTGCTTGGGGAATGGTGCGAGTTGTCATATGGAGAGGAGTGAAATTTGGATGGGTGCGCAATGGAGATGAGAAGAAAATGAGGTGTGGGGAAGGGATGGTGGGGAGGCACGAGCACGTGATGGGGATAGAATGTGGAGGTGTTGGAGCGTGGAGGCTTTTTTTTTCAGAAATTATGAATTAAATGGCCAGAAACCTAGTTGGAGAAACTCCGAAAATTATTGGCTAAGATTCAGAACCATGGACAGCCCAAGGAAGGGGCTCTAATACCACTAAAGCAATAAAATATTGTTCTTACGAGAAAACCCAATGTAAGTAACGTAAGTGGTCCATAAATGGATCAATAGTAATGTAAAATGTAATGTATGGTAGATGATAGATTACAATTGGTAGCCGCCATTATATATGGTGTGGGCAGCCATGAATGAAGGGATATGTCCCTTAACCTAGTATTACATATCAATAATTAATATTTAATGTATTATTATTGTTGTTACAGACAGCATTGTTGGCCAATTGAATCCCCTAAACCCTTAAGAATATGTGCATACCTGGGGTCCATATCTATTGCCAGCTAATAAATCGCAGATTACATTTATCCAGAATAGTTTCCGATCGCATATTATAAAATTCTATTTTTTCGCCATATCTCCTTTGTTTTAACTTTGTTTCCCTTGAAACTTCACTGACACCACTGCAATCCCATTCTTCATATTTCATTCCTGAGGACCCTCTCCCAAATTCCACTTCCCAAATCCATAAATCTTGCATTTGTCTATTTTTAGGGTTTTCCATGACTTCTTTGATTTTCACCCAATCGCCTTCAAATTTTTCCACAGTGTTCATTTCCTATTTCTGATTCTTTTTCCCTATTTGAAAATTTTTCTCATTCTTTCACCCCGCTTTTGAAATCCCATTTTATGCTTCCTTGTCCATTAGAAAGACTCCAAAACCTAGTCAAACCACAATTACCCATCAGAGTTTTTCCCCAATCCAAATTTCCTTTACTAAAGAAGTTGTTTTTGTTTTTCTACCCATTCACAAAAAAAAACTCTTGGTTATGTTTGTCACCCGCACAGGAGAAAACATCATGGAGGAAGAACTTGCAGCCCTTAAAACCAAACTCCAATATCAGGATGAAAAAAATTTCAGCCTTCATCTTCATCATTCAACCATGAACAGTAAACGACAACCAGAATCTTCTACAGACATTGGGTTTTCTTTTTCTAGCATTTTTTGTGGGCTGAAGCTTGATTTTCCTTGCTTCAATGGTAATTATCCGATTGGATGGATATACCAAGAAGAACAATATTTCAATATGCATAATACTTTTGATTTCAATAAAGTTCCACTTGCATCCTTTCATTTGGAACATGAATCCCTTAAATGGTATCGTTGGTACATCAAGGCTCATACAGAGCCAAAATGAACAGATTTTTGCCAACTCATTTTGCAAAGATTTGGTACTAGTACTTTTGATGTCTTCACAGGAGCACTCACTAAACTTCACCAAATTGGCACTTTGAGAGAGTACCAGACAGAATTTGAGAAACTGGCCAATCACACAGAAGGATTGTCTGATGAATTCTACAAGAGTTGTTTTATCAGTAGTCTCAAGGATGCAATTTGATCAGAGGTTAAAATGTTCCATCCCAACACAATGATGGAAGTCCTAGGGTTGGCTAAGTTGGCAGAGGACAAGATCACAACCCAACAACGCTCCAAATCCACTTTTGTTCCATTCAGAAATATGGTTTCCCAACAACCTCCCATCACACCAGCTCCTCGACCAACTCCTATCAAGCAATTATCTAAAGCAGAGATGTGGACACATAGAGAAAAAGGGCGTTATAATTGTGATGAGAAATTCACTCGGGTCCATAGATGTGTTGAGAAATATCTCTAACTCTTGGATGGGGATTCTCCGCCTACCTCTGAACTTGGTGACGAAGCTCTAGATACAATCGATGATCGGGTCCACATTGAACAATCGCCTGTTGACCCTCTGTCTCGGGACAACCACCCAGAGATATCTCTCCATGATTTAGCCGGAGTCACCACTCCACAAACAATGTGGGTCAGGGGGGTAATTCTAGAAGCTCCCTCTTACAATACTCATTGATTCTGGTAGCACTCATAACTTCATTGACCCTCGGATCGCCAAACAGGATGATTGTTTTGTCCATCATTGCTCTAAATTTGAAGTCATGATTTCCAGTGGAGGCACCTTACCTTGCAATGGAAAGTGTCGCAATGCGCGTATCTCTATGGGATATTATAAGCTGTGCTCTAACATGTTTTCCTTGGACTTAGGATGATGTGATGTGGTTTTGGGTGCTCAATGGTTATGCACACTTGGCCCCATCTTATTTGACTTTGCTGAACTTTCGATGTACTTTTTAGTTAATGGGAAAAAACACACATTGACGAACTTACAACCAGGGTCTCTCTACATCATCAGTTCACAACACCTAGAAAATATCCTTAAGAAGAATTCACATGGTGTCATCGCTCAGCTCCATTCCATTCAGATGCACCCATCAACGGTCTCCACTACTCTTTTGGATCTACAAAAAATTGTGGATAGATATGCAGGTGTCCTTTATGAACTAGTGGGATTGCCACCTTCAAGAGCCCTTTCCGGTAAGAATTTATCCGCCTCTACATATGAGAAGGAAATGATGGCTATTTTGCATGTAGTATAGAAGTGGCAACCATACCTATTGGGGAATTATTTATGCATCCAGACTGATCACCAGAGTCTGAAATATTTCCTTGAACAACAGGTCTCCTCCCCAGCACAATAGAAATGGGTTAGCAAAGTCATGGGTTATGACTATGAGATCACTTACAAGAAGGGTAAGGAAAATCTGGTGGCGGATTCTCTTTCTCGCACATTTGATGACCACGTTTTCCTTTCAGCTATTTCTATGCCTGTTCCAAATTGGTTGCAATTTGGTCAACAAGGCTATGTCAATGACTCCTCATTATCTCGGTTACGGAGAAAACTTCCTATGGCTCGGGGTAGACCACAACAGATAGTTGACTACCAGAAAATAACTCAATTCCCAATGCAATGTTATTATATTGAAAACGCTAAGATATGGAGAGTAAGAACCAACCTTCAACCGGATGTTCGAAGTAGATCCCTGTTGAGCTTTCAATCTCTACACTTGAACCTGCAGATTAGCCTAAACAACAAATACAAGCAAGTGCATATAATATGTGAAAGATATTAGCATAATCAATAACATGATCCATAATGTCATAAGCAAATGTAACCCAATGTAATTTAAACAACATTCACAACATCTATTGGACGAGAAAACGAGTATTTCCATTAATAAATAACAAAAAGTACAATATACAACCTCTTGCCGGCAACCAATCTGAACCAAGAACTGGGTCTCTCCACTTGTGCCTCCACCACTTCAATCCCCCATGCAATGGAAAACTCAAACTATGAAAGGAGTTTGGTAGGTGAACATAAGGAGTTAACAACAGCAAGGATCAATGAGTGTAGACTCAAGTCACAACAAAACTCCAATAGAGTTATCTTGCTCTCTCTTTCTCCTTTCTTCCATACAGCATAAGAGCTCAATATATAGCCTTCCAAAGGTAAATTAAAGGTCGAATCGAGTTGTTTCGAGGCATATGGAGGGCCAAAAGTCACCCTAAGACCGCTTTTTTGGAGTAAAAAATAATTATTTATTGGTTTTTACCACTGAACTTGGTGTATGCTGGCTATAGTGAAACAGCCTGCGTGTACGCTAGCAATAGTGGAACAGCTAACGTACAGGAACAAAAACCAATTGTGTGTTCCTGGAGGATAAAATGATGGATCTGAGTCAATGAAATGGATCCTAAAGGCCAATCAATGCTGATGCTCACAAGGTGGAAAATTATGCTGTAACAATCTCAATTCATCCAACGGTTGGCCAAAAACCCTTCTCCTGTACCGCATTACTCTTGGGATGGTACTTCCCTAAGATACAGGGGTCATTTGTTGCTTCCCTAGAGCACATATATTCACTGGGATGTCTTCTATGAACTCCATGCTTCTCCATCGACAGGGCACTCTGGGTTCCTCAAAACTTATGAGCGGGCACAACGTAACTTCTTTTGGCAAGGAATGAAAATGACAATTCAACCGATGGTGGCTGAACGTGATACTTTCCAGCTCAACAAGGGTGAAATGACACTCCTTCCGGGATTGTTTGAACCCTCGCTCATTTGGACATATATTTCTATGGATTTTGTTAAAAGGCTCCCTCTCGTTGAATGGTGGTACAATACTGCATCTACCACGACTCTATATGAAGCAATATATGGTCATGCACCGCTAGTTCTTCTTCCATACACCCTCAGTAGTTCACCAATTCAGGCAATTGAAACGGTTTTGTTGGCCTGATTTTTTGAAGCTGGTGAACTTAAGGAGATAAAGCCCACACAAGTGGCTTAGAGCAGCTCCCAATATGTTTGAAATGGCAATACCTCATAGGTTATGGTCCTACTACCGTTTGAGTTTATTCTCTTAAGGATAATTATAAAACAAAACAAATTAAACAAAATGACCTAAATAAAACTTATCTAACACTTACTAAAATTTAATCTACAAATTTAAACTAAACTAATTAACTATTATATCCTATCCTATCCTACAAGCAGGAGCATGATGAAATAATGTTAATGCTATTTCCAAATCTGAATTTCAAATAAATGTTACCAAAAACCAAAACGACAATACAAAGTTAATCATTCTAATTTAAAACAACATAAATTCTGATAACATAATCTGCAAAATGACAAACAAAGTTAGAACATTAAAGCAACTATTTAATCATTTAAACAGGTTTAAAAGTAACATAAGCCCGAGGATTATGTAATGATTCTAGCACACAATTGCAAAGTATATATGTGTTAGATAAAATGTGGACATAATAGATATGAACAGGAGATACCTTTATAAATTGGAATAAAAATTTACAAATCAGATTAAAGAAGCCGTGACAGTACTACGTTACAAAAACAATAGAATTAATCACAACTCACTCCAATTACTCTTTTACATCCAACCTCGAACCCAGCAGGAGAAAAACAAAAGATAAATTCTGAGAAAACAATTTCCAAGCATTTTTACAGAGTATTCTCCCTATAGCAGTGTCTCCTCAAATCTTCCCTTCCGAAACACAGTCAAAGAAGAAAAGCAGTTTTTCAGAAAAGAAACACAGTCGTTTTCTGATTTTCTGTGAAGAGCCACCCCCCATTCTCAGTCGAATTACCAGTCTTTATATAGATGATGAGATGCCTTCCCATTATTAAAACAAACTTTCGAGATGCTCTCCATTATGGTCGATGAGTCGATGTCTTTCTGCGGCGAATGCATAGGGATATTTCACTTGTCATTCTCGATGTCTCCTTGATCATCAATCTTCTATTTGATGACTTACCCATTAGCTTTTAATTTCTATCTAAGTTGACAGAAAAGAATGCCTCGTCTTCTCTCGGATTCTTCGTCAAGATTTTATGAGTTCGTTTTCCTTTCGAAATCTGATAGCCTCCTATGCAATCTTCACCTTCATACACCTGCACATCAAAATCAAAGAGAAAATATAAAGCTTGAGAACTAAGTGCAAAAAGAAGAATGTAAATTACTTCGAAGGTCAAAATTAAGAGAGAAAGGAAAAGAAATCTTCCCTTTATTGAGCACACGACTTTCCATTTTTTCATAGTACTTTAATGTGGCTGGTAATTTCTTTAATGAGTTGATCTTTAACTCTGCGGTCTCATTTTCTGGTGCAACTGCTGTCGAATTGATAAATACGGTTGCTACAAGCTCAGGTTCCATATTCAACGATCTTTCAATTAGCGTAACCGCTTTTGTTTGCAGAGCTATTTTCTATGAAATTATTCCAATGCAATTAAACCTTCATATGGTATCCTCGATCCATGAACTCTGCCCTTCAAACCGCAGGTTTTTCAACAAATTCACCAAATAGATCAACAACTTTTGAGATTTTCGCATTTGAAGCAACGGAAAAGTAACAAAACGCGTTTTCCTGTGGTAACAACCTCGTGAAATCTGGAAATATCCCCTACTGTGATTAAATTCATAACTGTCGAGTCAGATCCTTCTCCCAACAGTGTCCACAATCTCGGATTTTAAGCAGTCATCTCTTCAACGTGCATCACAAGTGGCACTTTCAAATTGCACTCCATGACTGGCAAAATCTGGTAGGTTGCTTAAGGATAGCGTGGCTTTTACAACCAACAAGTTCGTGTCTTTCTAGGTGCAGTGATTCTTAGACAATCTTAAATGAATATTAATGCTGGCATGATCTTTACTAAATAACTGGCCTCGGTGATAAGAGTCTGAGATCTCATGGCATCTAAATCTGCGGTATAGTCTCCACAATTTATGTAACAAATTACTTACTTTTCATCAATCCCTACCTGCGATCTTGGTGGCATCCTAATTCAGTGATTTTAGCAATGATATACACACTCACGGCTGTAATTCAATCCCTTTGTTGGTTATTTAATTGTTTATGACAGGTTGCTTCAAGGCTGGCACGTAAATTGTTTTCATCATTCAATGTTGTGACACAATGAAGAATACGTGGCATATTATTCATCTACTTCTTCACCCTTTCCGTGGATCTTTCACATGGTAAATTCAACACTGCGACCTTGAGTTTCAATACTTATACTTTCGAACCTGTCAATACCATAAGTAATGAAAGCGTCAAAACTTTGCATGTAAATAAATAAAAAGAAAATAATTTATAAATGATCATATACCTCCTAAACCAAGTTCAAGGCCATAAGTATGATAAGATAGAATCTGACCGAAAGACTTTTGTTTGGTCTCATACTTTAAATATACCTGTGGAAACTGTGCCATTGTAGTTATGTCAAAATTCATTTTATGTGCTTAACAAAAACACATGATTTCATGACTTCAATAACCTTTTGATTAAATAGTTTCCAAAAGCTGATTTCATACAATTCCCAAGAACAAGATAAAGTTTTAGGAAAAGACATAAATAACAATATCATTATACATCAATCCTTATTTTAATTAAAATAATACATTTGAAAAGGTTCCAAATTAAGGCAACATGAAAGCACCTTTTCAAATAAAAATATTATGTGTCAAGGAAAAATGATGAAATCAATTGATCCAAAAGATGACATGAATAACCATATTCTAACGCTCTTTTCTTTTTAAAGTAAATGAAAATTTTCAATTAAAATACTAATGACATGTTTGATGAAGTATAAAGGTTTTGGTCACAGTAAATTTAATTAAAAATAAAATGAATAAGTAAATGTAGATTTACTTTAATAAAATAAGAGTGTAAGAAAAATATATATTTGGACAAAACTAGATGCTTTTTTTAACCATTAAGATAATGAAGATTAAATCCTCGCAAGACTTGTCTAAGCATCATGTCAATCCAACCAAACCAAACTAAAGGATGTGATCAATTTAAATAAGTTTGGTAAGAATATGCAACCATCACTGAGCAACCGCGAAAATAATCAAGCAATCGAGATCATCTAAATTAGCCAATCCTCGTGTAATGAAATCCAAGCCAAAGAACAAATAGTGCAAAGAGTGAAAGATCTTGAGGAAAGAAAGGCATAAAATCATCTACCAAACCAAGCAAACCAAAAAGAAAGAAAATCCCCAACTCTGGGGCTGCGTCGAGCGACAACATTACACACTACAGGCTCCGCTAAATTGGTGACACTTGTGTAACTACACAATTGATCATACTCAGGAGTACTTGTTCTTTCATCAATATGTGTCTGATACTTAGCATATTATTCTCATCAACCATTCATGTGAAAATACATATAAAGGTGGAAACACACATAACTATAAGCATGAATGTAAGCATAAACATAAACATACACAATCACACTCATCCATTCACATAACACACTTATTTACGTGGTTCACCCATAGGAGGGGAGCTACGTCCACGAAAACTGTTGTTTATATTAATGGGAAGGGTCAACAGTTCCAGTCTGCGCACACAGCTGCAAACTCTTCTCTCTACAATTGGGTCTCTGTGCACTCATCTGCAAAGCCTCTCCCTCTCTTCATGTTCTTTACAATACTAAGTCTTCTCAAAGACTCTAAGACCAAAATAAGACCAACCCTTCCCTTAGAAAATTGCCCCTTTTATAGATCATTCCCAAGGGTCGCGTCTTTACAATCATTGTGGGCCAAAAATCCTATAGTACCCAAAAATGGCGCGGTTACCTCGCTAACTAGGCTTGTCATAGACGACAACTACTTCACTTGACTTTGGCCACCTTTCTACACCGCTTCTGGCTCTAATGCTTCTTCTGACATCCGCAGCTCTGACTGTGCAACTCTGACTACATACTGACATGTCCTTTTCAGGCGTTCCGCTTCTTCTGTTGCTGTCGATCCACCATTCTAACTGCCTCAGTTGTTCTGGTCATCCTTAGTGCTCTGTTTAACTAAGGCTAAAGGTCCCTTTCCTCCAACTTCATGACGCTCCTTACCCTGCTCCCATGATTTGCAGAGTCGTTTACCCAAAATAGGTCATTGCTGGACCTCGCTTCGCTTGTACTTCTTGCCAAAAATAACTGTTGAGTTGGAGCTATGCTTCAAAAAAACTACACCATGCTTGGACTTCGTTTTTCCAACTACACTTACTTGGACTCCGCTTCGCCAAAAACTGTGCCAACTTGGGCCATGCCCAACAAGCCCCTAACACTTACTCGTGGATCGTCTCTGATCCACTTAGCTCAGGTTGCGTGTCCCCTGAGGGACTCAATATTTCGGTGAAGTCCGGAAGAGTTGCTCTTAGCTTCGCAACTATTTCCTTTGTTTCCTTCTCGAAGTCCTTGACAGTTTTCAACATCTCCTATGAAACGTCTTCCTGAGCATGCTCCTTTACCGTCTGCTATGTGGTGCGGATTTCTTGTAACTTTTCTTCGATTTCCTCTGAGAGGGCGAGCGCCTCTTCCTGTATTAGCTATAACCTCGCTAAGGTATCAGCCTCCTTCTCCCTTAGAAATTTCAATTCTCTCTGCAAGTCTTTGACTTCTGCGAACTTCTGAATTTTCTCCCTGGGTCTCAAGGTTTTCATGGTTGCGTTCACAGAATCCAACTCTATCTGTCATTGATGCAAGTCATCTTGGATTTGTTGTAGGGCAGGATCCTCTTGTAGCATAGCCCATACCTTAGTAGCTTCCTCGAGTAAGTCTTGGCATTTCTCTATTTCTATGGAGATGTTCTCTGTTGAAGCTTTTAGTGCTGCAGCTCTTACTTCTACCATATCTGGAGGGGTACCAGGTGGCTTCTGAGTTCCTAGGCTAGAAACCTTTTCCTTGTGGGAAATATCCATATCCGCCATCTCTTCTTTAAGAACGCTTACCACATTTCCAATCTTAATGATGGTATCTTCTATCTCTAGTTGCGCTTCACATTCTGGTATCTGCACACATACCATAGCAATAGTCTCTTCTAGCCTTCTTCGCTTCTCATGCACTTGAGCATGTTCTCTTGTTTTCTGCACACATACCTCTGTCAACTCTTTGTAGCTCTCTTCTAGATGCAAGTTTTGAGTGTAAGAGACTATGTCTCTATCTCTAATCTCTTCTACAACCTACAGATGCAGTTTGTGCAACCCCTCGAGAGGTATCATACCAACGTTAATGTCGAGGTGCTCCAACCTATTCGCGCCTTTAGTTAACTCATCATTCGGGAAGATGACGTTAATTGGCTACATTCTGACTAAGCGGGGTTTCGTTGTCAAGGAAGGTGGCCTTCTATTTCTTTGATTGGACTCAACCAACTTTCCTTCTGAGTCAGACTCTCAAACCAAGTCCTTTTGGACTTGTTCTATCTTCACAACCATGCTTTTAAGTTCTACAAGGTTCTAGTTCATCTGCGATTGAGTTTCTTTTCTCTTGTTGTCTTTCAGAGCGAGTGCCTCTTCTAAATGTTCACTTACGTGCAGTGCAATGCAATCATAGTTGTCTTCATGTAGTTGCACCTCTGGTGTAGTCTTGGTCTCCTTCTGTTTCTTCCTGGGTCCTTTTTCTGGTGATGAACTTCCAAGGTCCTTTCTCTTTTCCCCTACTTGTGCCTCAGTAGTGTCTTTTTGTGCCTCATCTTTGCCTATCTCCTCTTCATCTGGTGGATCTTTAGCTTTTCTTTCCTCTGATGTGGTATGGATTTCCATTGGTGCATCAACCTGCCACTCTTATGGCCAATCTTCCATAATGAGCTCGATCTTATGCGCATCAAGCTGATAATTCCCCGAGAACCACTCTGGATTCTGCTTCTCGGCCCTTGGCTAAATATAGATAAAGTGAAAGTCAGCCTTGAATATCAACCTTTGGAGATACATGGTTGATAGGTCCTTTGAGATGCGTGGAGTGTGATGTATCGCATCACACAACTACCCAACGTAAGTAAACATATGTTCATTGTTTACGCGTTTTCTTTCAGGCCATGCATTTTCCCACATGTTGGCATATTTTTCCGCTCGGCAATATCCTAACATTACTGGAAGGTTGTTCTGGTACAATGGCTCCTTCTAGCCTATAAAATCAATTAGCACAAGAAACCAAGTGTAGTGAAATGGATTGCCAGTATCCTGAGTCTCGCAGACATCGTCCAAGAACTCATTCAATAAATAACTTGCCCAATTGTATGGCGTTTCATCCTTGGTCTTCGCATCTAGGAGAACTATTGTGGTCGGCATCTCCTCTGGTCTGCACTTCCTCAAGACTTTACCTGCTAGCAACTGGATAGTGAACCACGTATCTAGGTCATCAAATCCATCTGTGACGTAACCCTAAATCCCCTTTACTAATTTATATTCTTCCTTCATTCGCTTGGAAAGCTCTTTGTCCTTCGTCTTCCCCACAAACCCTACTATGGGATCATCACCTCACTTGTTGAGATGGGTGATTCAGTGGATTAGGTCGATATTTATATCGATCTTATGGTCAAGCCACAGATATCCTTGGTGTGTGCACGACAAAAAATTGCGCACCACCGCAGTACACTTGGGACTTCGGTCAAAATGTGGTATATGCAAGAGATTCAACAATCTGGATGGCACCAACAACTTGAGCCGGTCCTGCGCGATGATAATAGGTTTCCCCATTTTCTCATCATTCCTTCGGCACATATATTAGTTAGGATGGAACTGAGGATATTTGGATCTTTAGGTTCCTTCCCCTCTAAGATATCATGATCCAAGAACTTACATCCCCCTATCTTGTTCAGTAAGTTCTCACGGATACTCACATGGTTGGAAATCGGAGGTAAAGGAATGTCATATATTTATGGATTCTTGAATAGGTGAAATGTTGGTGTGTCAATCCTTCTTGGTGGAACATACTCATGTGTGAGGTAGATTGGCCTGTCCCCTGGTGGTAGCGGTGGACTGGGCCTCGACATCCCTCTTGCCTTCCGCTTCTCAGGGTCCTTAATCAGATGTTTATCCTTTCGCTGCATTGTTCATGCATGGCGCAGCGAGCTTATTGACCCAGAACCCCTTTCTAGAACAAAATTTTTGGCAGGCGTTTTCATTAACCCCACAAGCCCTGATTGTTTAAAATCCCTCATAACCTGTTTGATCGTTGACTGCTCAGACATCCACTTGGAAATCGCTCTGCGTGCTCTCAAGATTGCACGTGCTCTTGCTGGTAAAAAATTAAACTCTTCTTGCGGTAAAAATGAAAAATCACGGTAAAGCCCGCGAGTATGTGCTTAGCGCTATTTATAGGTGTGGTTAACCTTGAGGCATGCCCACAAAAGGTTATATAGACATTAAATGTTGTGATCGTTGGCCAAATCTGTTGAGAATCTTGGTCCTTTCATTCATTGAATGCATCCGAAACGGATAAATTTCCGTTAAATGCAAAAGCAGTCGTTGGCAAAAACACTGTATAACAACTATTTTTCCGATCGACATTTTAACGGCTAGTTCCTCCGAACTTCACTCACGGCTTAGAAAAAATTTGTGAAGTTCCTCTGCACACTTATGCTCCTTCATTTTTAACTTCACATCCACGCTTCCTATTTGTACTTCGCATTAGAGCTTCCGACCTACACTTCACATCACAACTTCCAACGTGCACTTTGCATCACATATTTCATGGGACTTCATGTTTCAACAAAATTGTTGACAGACTCTACGCAAATTTTAGTTTCCAATTGCAACAGTACTTAACACTTAAAATTTTCTTCATTTCTAATCAACCGAGGTCTGGTGAAGTAGGATTATCCCTGTAGGGTTTTAGTCTACTTCCATTAATAAGACCTAGTAGATTTTCTCCCATTAATGTGGCTAGCTGAACTGTGCCACCATTAGTAACATTCTTGACAACATATGGCCCTATCCAATGCATCTTAAATTTTCCATGAAACTTCATGAATCTGCTATCATAGAGGAGGACAATATCTGCTACCTGAAAGAATTTTTGCTTGATATGCCTATCATGCGATGCTTTTTCTCTACCTTTTTGCACTTGTTGGTGAAAGCCTACAATGAAGTGATCTTCTTCTATCCCTACTAAGTGTGGTATCCTTTTTTCCATTGTCTCATCATCTGCGATGTCTGTGAAAGCTGTAATTCTCAAACTTGGTACTATGTATTCCATTGGCATCACGGCTTCCTGTCCATAAGCTAACATGAAGGGTGTATGACCTGTCAATTTCTTGCAAGTTGTCATATATTCCCATAACACAACTGGTATTTGCATATCCCAATCCTCCCTATTTGTATTACATACCTTAGTCAATACATTTTCCAATACTTTGTTAAAAGCTTCAACAGTGCCATTGGCCTGTGGATGATATGGTGTGCTCTTTTGATGGTAAATCTAAAATTCCTCAATGAGGGCTTCAATAGTTCTATTCAAGAAGTGTGTTCCCTGGTCACTCATTAGAATCTTTGGACATCCAAACCTTGTGAGGATGTTTTCGAAAATGAACTGCACGGCAGTAACTACGCTACAGTCCTTCACTACTTTTTCCTCTTCCCATCTCGTTAGATAGTCTGTAGCTGTAATAATGTATCTTGAGCCAATTCGCTTTCCTGGTGGGTTGATAGGTCCCACAAAATCAATAGCCCACTAATCGAATGCTTGCAAGGTTAGCTGTGGCATTAATGGCATCTCATCTCTACGATATGGCTTCCTTGTCCTTTGGAAAACATCGCAACTACAACAATGCTCCTTTGAATCCTTGTGGAGTGTAGGCCACCATAATCCTACTCTTAGAATTTTATGCATAGTGGCTCTTCCTACGTAATTCCCTCCAAACACCCCTAAATGTGCTTCAGCAAGTATCAATGGTTTCTCATGTTCTAGCACGCATCTACGCAGTACTTCATCTGGTCCTAGTTTGTATAATTGTCCTACAATTATGCTGAAGTCAGCTTCTTTTACTATGAGTTTTTTCTTCTATTGCGTAGTACACTCTGTAGGTGCCAACCCTGTGGTCAGCAATTCTACAATATCCTTATAATAGTCATCTTCTATTTGGATAACAAACAACTAGGTATCTGGTAGACTATCTTCCATGTTGGTAGGCTCTTCACCGGACTTGATTTTGGAAAGGTGGTCAGGTCCTGTGTTCAGCCTACCTGGCTTGACGATGATTTCAAAGTCATACTCTTGAAAGAGTAACAACCATCTACAGATTCTTCCCCCTAACACTGGTTTATTGACCAGATATTTCAAAGTTGAGTGGTTAGTAAACATACAGAAATGCACACCTGACAAGTAGTGTCTGAACTTTTGTAAGGCGTACACCATGGCTAAGCCTTCTCTTTTTGTTGTGGTATAATTCTTTTCTGTTGAGGACAGCTTTCTGCTTGAGAATGCAATAGGATGGTTAATGCCTCCCTCACCTGGTTGAGCTAGCACAATGCCAAGTGTTGGGCTTAGCCCAAGTGGGCATTTTGAGCAAGAAGGATTTTTGGAACTGCGGAGCTGAGCGCAGTTCAGTTGAAGTAATTTTTTGTATAAGTTTTTGGGATGCTGCGAAGTTGCGCACAGTGCAGCGTAGGAAGAGCTACGAAGATCAGTGCTGTGAGGAGGCAGCGCTGCGGTGTGTCCATTCTATGTGGATCTGGAAAAGCAGAGTGTTGGACGAAAGACGGCACAGATTCCGGTTAGACCAATGGTGGTCTATTTTTGGTAAAGGTGCTCGAAGAGTACCAAGCAGTGGGTAGGAGAAGAAGTGGAAGAAAGTGACTGGTTGCACATGCGAAAGAACCACTAGCTGAACCAGTCGCACAAGACCGTTAGAGGAAGAACGGCTCGGTGAAAGCAACCTATCGGCATGTGTGCGACAGGAAGGCCAATAGCAACGTGAGCATGCACTATGGGCAGGCCACGACAGAATATTCACTACCAGAATCCAGCACGTCCGGTTAAGGGAAAACCGTGACAATTTTGTAAACCTAAGGGTTTTGGCCTTCGAATTGTAAAGACATGACCTAAGGGCATGATCTATAAGTAAGGAAAATTTTGTATGGTAATGGGTTAATCTTCATTGTTGATCTTTCGGGTTATTGATGACTCTCATTTTATATTTCTCTCGTTATCGATTTGATAAACTTCTATGAAGAACATTTTGTAAAGGCTCTGCAAGCTGAGTGCACAGAGGCCTATTGAGAGAGAAGAGAGTCTGTAGCTGAGTGCGCAAACAAAGAACTATTGTACCCTTCCCAAAGACTAATGTAACAATAGTTCTTGTGGACGTAGCCTCCATCTTGGGGGTGAACCACGTTAAATACTGTGTAGTGTGATTGTTGTGTTTCTGCATTTACTTATTTGCTTACATTGGATGCTTGGATTCTCGTTTATCAGTTGATGTGTTAATGATTTATATGTATTCTCCATAGGAGAAAGATGGGAATGACATGTTAAGTATTGCGAGAATGAATGAATGTTGAATGTTTTGTACTCCAAGTCTGTGAAAGTATCAATTCAAGGAATAATCACATGTGCATGTAACGTTCGGATTGTATAACTCTTCAACGCACAGCACCAGGTGCACGCAACATTGTATGTTCGGCTATTTGTACTTGTTATAAAGGGAAATAATCTAAGGCAGTAGATGAATGATTAAGTGTTAAGGTAGAGTCTTCATAGTGGTCAAGTTATAAATAGGAAGCGTATAATCCAGTTGCGTTGTCTTATTACTTGTATTCTACCCGAACCACGCAGTCCTTGGATGAGCTGGTTGTGATGCAATAGTTTGTAGAAGTGCGGACTGCGACATAGTCTATTGTCGTGCAGTCCCCAATTTACAGCACAAGTATAATAGTGTACTGCATGGTAGTCCTGTCTGAACAACTCATCACATCACTGTGGAAACCTGATTCCATAGTGCCCCCATAGCTACACCTCGGGTGAGACCTCAACCTGTTCGCAGGCTATTGTTGAAAGGGCCGGTGAGAAGGGGTTTTGTTGGTTCCTTGAAACCGCGAAGAACCTGGGTCTACATTGGAAACCTATAGATTAGTACTTAAGCCAACACCAAGTGTTGTGGATGAATCATCTACATGCACATGGAATGGTTTACTCCAATCTCGAAAAACTAGAATAGGTGCAGTAACCATCCTTTCTTTCAATGTGTCCAATCCTTTCTGGCAGTCCTCAGTCCATATGAAATTCGCTTTCTTCTTCAATAATTTTTCGATAGGCGCAATGATCTGTGCATATCCTTTGATGAACTTCATGTAGTAGCCTGTGTTCCCTAATGTAGTGCATAGCTATTTTACTGAATTAGGTGCTAGAAAATTCACAATAACTGTGATTTTAGCTAGATCAACCATCAGTCCTTGTTTACAAACAATGTGTCCCAGTAGAATTCCATAGGGAACACAGAAGATGCTTTTCTTCAAGTTGAGGGAGATATGATGTGTCGCTAACATCAGTCTTCAACTGGCATAATGGTTCTTCAATAAACCAAATACTGTCCAATCATCAAAATACACTTCTAAAAATTTATGGATAAAATCCTTGAATGCAGCAACAACTACTCTTGAAAAAATAGCAGGTGCATTCTTCAGACCAAAGGGCATAACTGTGTACTAAAATGAGCCCCATTCAGTGGAAAATGTGGTCTTGTTCCTGTATACTATATCAATGCTGATCTGATGATATCCAGAAAATCGATTAGTGAAAGAGTATGAGTCATTGCCTCCAACATTGTCTTACACTTCATTTGTGAATGGAGTAGGAAATGGGTCATGCAGCAATGTGTTGTTTAGCTTCCTGAGATCTACGCAGATCCTAATTTCACCTTTAGTTTTATTTTCTTGGATCACCATGGGACTTATCCATTCTAACTCTTCTACAAGTTCAATGATTCCTGCCTCAAGGATCTTATCCAGCTCTACCTTTACCCTTTCTTTGTATCTTGGATTTAGTCGATAAGGTCTCTATTTACTGGGCTTCACATCTGGCTTTAGGGGTATTTTCATGACTCCCAAGTCACCCAAAATTCCTTTCATTTCGGAAAAATTCATAGGAAATAAGTCTTCATATTCACGGAGTAAATCTATTATCTGCGCGACCGTCTCCTCATCCCAATAATACCCTATAGAAGCAAACTTTGGTTCTTCACTAGTTCCAATGTTCATTTTTCGAGTTTTTACAAGATTGATTAGTTCCAGAATTTCCAATGGAGGTCCTTCGACTTTACGCTCTCCTTCTGACTCATGTATGTTAACATTGTGCGAGTCGTCATCCTCGCTTTCCTCTTCATCTTCGTCTAAAGCGAAGTTATAACATTCCAGGGCATGTTCTAGCTATCTTTCCCATTCTAGTTGTTGATACACAGGTTCGGATGTGTCATTGAATACCTTCTTTTTGATGATCTGCAATGCCTCACTCATACTTGGATAGTTTTCCTAAAAAATGAAAGTTGCTTGGAAGTTCTTAGTCATGACGGACCATTCTATTGTTCCTCTGCGAAGTTTTGTTTCTATGTACCAGTTCTTCGGAATTTGTTCCAATGTGTGCACAAACCAATGGACCCATTCTGCTTGTTGTATGTGTGTCCATGCTTTTGTGCAAAGGTCTATGTGATCTCTAGGATCAGTTTGTCGATTATATTTCACTTGTACAAGCTCAGTCTCTTCCATAAATATGATCTTCATCATGTGCTTACATTCTTCTCATGTGGTCAGATTCTGCTTATGCACAGCACACCATCTAGCAAGTGTTGCATGCAATGTTGTATCTAATGCTATTAATTTTCATTCATCTAGGACTGATACGAGGTATTCTTGAAAAAATTCGCAAATATCCCCTAACCCATAATAAGTAGGGATTGAACTTACCTCTGTTCCAATCTTGCGTAGTGACTTAGTGAACTGCGCACACCTTCTCGTAGATACTTTGTGCATTCTGCTTTGCCAATTCTCTAGTCCTGCATCTAATTCTGATATGCAAGAACTGTCACATCTCCAACTCAATGTTCCATCATCAGTTGGATTGACGTAATCTTTCTGATTCACCATCATCTTATAGATATGATCCAGATGATGAGCTCTGCATTCTTCTCTTATTGGTTTAGTGTATCTAGGTTCTTGTGTAGGGTCTAAAAATGCGATGACCTGATATATGTTCCTTCGAATATCATCTGCTTCTTTTTCAAATTGATAATTGCGAGGTTATCAATTGCCCAGTCTATGCCTAATAGTGTAGGATATGGATTGCTATCATCTATAATCCCAATGACCTCAAAGTATGCTTTACTTCACACTCCATCAATGTCGACAAGGACATTTGATAATCTCCCAAAGGGTAGAACCTTTTGTTGATTATCTAGCCTCAACTATATGGGTGACCATGATAACTTTGGCTTCCCCATTTGTTCCCATGTCTGCTTTGTCAGGACATTTACTTCTGATCCTAAGTCAAGGACAATCTCGTCCATTTCAAACTCCCTGATCTACGCACTTAGTCTCATTTCTCTTTCGATCCTTTTATGATTCTAAATAAGATGAGCCATTTTGTGTGCTTCGTTCACTACATTACGCTGCTCGTAATGATTCGATAGGTTTTGTAATTCTTCCAAAGCATTTTCATGCTTTAACAACTTCATGCATCTTTGTAACAACTGTGCAATAGGACTCATCAAATCTGCTGCAATACGTGACTGATCATACGAAGCTGGCATATCCATCACATGTGCGGTCTCACTTCGCAACTTGATTCTCGGAGTTGAGGGCTTTTATTCTTTGAAGGTTTCTCTTGCTTCCATGAAGACCTCTTTTTCTTTGTTTAGGTTGAAAGAGGGTGTTTTTCTAGTTTCTTTTCTTATCTAAGCCCCTTCAGTAGGCTTCTGTTTAGCTTGTTGACCATCAGAAGTCGAAGCTTCAGTTCTTTGATCTCCACCTGTCGTGGCTCCACTTCGCGTTACAACACGAATGTTGCAGTCTGTATTCTGTTTTTCAGTTGCAATCATCTGTATGTTCTTATTATGCGCTTCTGGTCTTCTTTCTTTCATTTTTGCTTGCAAAATAGGGCATACCTTAATGACATGTTCAAATGATTTACAGTATTTACAAGTAGTACAAGGGTTCGTACAGTCTCTAGCTAGATGTCCTGGTTGGCCGTAGTTGTAACACACAATCTGGCCTCTTCCTCGTCCTTATCCAGTGCTTCTTCCTCTTCCTCTAAATCCTCCACATCCTTTGTATGTGGCTTGGTCATACTGCGCATTTTCATTGTTTTTCTGCGTTTCCCCTTGAACTCTGTAGACATCAAGTTTTCTTTCTATCATGAGGTCATATGCTCTGCAGTTGTTATCATCATGGCCAACTGACTTACAGAATGTGCAATACAGTAATGTATAGATATGCTCTGCAGTTGTTTTACCACTTTGTAATGTATAGATATTTTCCTCAGTATCACTATCTATGTTACTGAACATTACAGACTGAAGTTCCTAGGGTTTTTATTGCATTCTTAAGACACAGTTTTCAACTAATAGCATTTTAATGTATAGACTGATATTTTTCAGGTGCTTACCTATGAACCCTTTGAAGAAATCTTCCTCTACTGCGCTATAAGACTTCAGAGTGTCTACAGCAAATTATGTAATGTAGCCTTCTAGTACATTATCGAGACAAAAGTATATTGCTCTTGAGATTGGGATATCCACTGCTTTATGTCTCTGAATCAATTCTAGAGTCCACACTGTAGGTTCTCCACCTTTAAAGCAAATTTTCCGCTTGGCGAGCCTCGATATCCACTCATGTAACTCGTTACTGGAGGATGCGAAGAAAATATTGTGTATGTCAAAGAAGAGGTATCTCTGTAACCACTCTTCTGTAGGTAAGCACACATGTCTATTTTCTTTCTTCGCAAACTCCTCCTCAGTCTTAGTTACCCAATTTTGTATCTATGTTCTCTTGGGATTCCAATTATCAGGGCACATCACCAGTTCAAGCGCAGCAACAGAACCATTTGTTGGCTCTCTATCTCTTCTAACTCTTAACACTTAGATCATAACCGGATTCGGCGTAGTTGTGGTCCAACAAAACCCTTCTTCACTGGCCCTTCCAGCAATAGCTTGCAAACAGGATGAGGTCTCACCCAAGGCGAAGTTATGGGGTGGTTGCAGAAGCACATTTCTACAACCGGGTGATGCACAGATAATAACTGGTGAGTTGAGCGAAGTCACGCCTACTTCACATTTACTTCATATGCTACAATGCACTCTATGGCTACGACGAGGATCAACATTACACACTACAGGCTCCGCTGAATTGGTGACACTTGTGTAATTGTTGGGACTCAAAAATGTCCTATTTTCGTCCACTTTACCTTTCACTATTCTTCACATTTCATCATCCCATTAACCTTTCATCATACCATTTCCATACATATACTTGAGTTTTATCTTGTTATTTTCCACTTTATTCATTTTAGTATTATAAGTGAATTTATGATTAAATATTGGAAAATAACATGTTTTTCACTAATATCTCAATTATGGATGAGCTTTGTAATGTGTAGGAATATGGGAGGATCAAATCAAAGAAAGACTCCTCGAATATCTCCTCCACCATTTCAAGGAGATAGTTATTCAAAGAATATTCCAAGGAGAAGATCATGAAGATTTGGTTGGCATATCTTATCTAGGATGTATGAGAAACATGTGGAGAATTTGTGAGAGACATGTGCAGGATTTGAAGGAATCATATTTTGTAATAATAGGAAATTAGTTGAGAGTGGTTGAGAGAATAGTGGATCTGTCATTATGAGATGGTTATCTTCTTTTCAAAGAAATTCATGTATAAAAGAGAGTGCTCTCTCTTCATTTGGGGTAGTAAAGAAAGGGTGGATTAATAGTAGATTAGGAGGAGATTAGTCTCATATTGTAGAAGTTAGTTTTGACTTTGTAATATGGAGAAGGGGATTCTCAGCTTTTGTTCATAATCTTAGTTTTGATGCTTTCATGATTTGTCATTGATTGGTGTGATGTAAATTAAGATTTCTTTATTGTTAATGTGAGCTCACATGTGTTTTCTCGTTGCTCTTCATATGTTGTCTTTCTTTTATGCAATTTACTTTCAGCCGTGTGTTTTAGCTTCCAGCATTAGATTAGCAATTGTTTGTTTTAGCTTAAGGGGGAATTAGATTAGCAATTAGCCATTAGTAAGGGGGGTTAGATTAGATTAATTCAACTTCAATCCTGCATATATTTTGCATGTGTTTCATAAGCCTACGAACCTCAGATTGACAAATTAAATAGTTGGGCAAGTACTACAACAAAATTAAACGACAATATTTCAGCCTAACAGTAACTACGCAATTGATCATACTTAGGAGTACTTGTGCCTTCATCAATATTTGTCTGATACTTAACATATTATTCTCATCAACCATTCATGTGAGAATACATATAAAGGCGGAAACACACATAACTATAAGCATGAATGTAAGCATAAACATAAACATACACAATCACACTCATCCATTCACATAACACACTTATTTATGTGTTTCACCCCCAGGAGGGGAGCTACGTCCACAGGAATTGTTGTTTATATTAATGGGAAGGGTCAACAGTTCCAGTCTGTGCACATAGCTACAGACTCTTCTCTCTACAATTGGGTCTCTGCGCACTCAGCTGCAGAGCCTTTTCCTCTCTTCCTATTATTTACAATACTTAGTCTCCTCAAAGACTCTATGACCAAAATAAGACCAACCCTTCCCTTAAAAAATTGCCCCTTTTATAGATCATTCCCAGGGGTCACGTCTTTACAATCATTGGGGGCCAAAAATCCTAAAGTACCCAAAACTCCACCAAAAATGGTGCGGTTACCATGCTAACCAGGCTTGTCGGAGTCGACAGCTACTTCACTTGACTTCGGCCGCCTTTCTGCGCCGCTTCTAGCTCTGACACTTCTTCTGACTGTGCGGCTCTGACTACATACTAACATGTCCTTTTCAGCCGTTCCGCTTCTTCTGTCGTTGTCAATTTGTCGTTCTAACTTCCTCAGTTTCCTTGGTCGTCCTTAGTACTCTATTTAACTAAGGCGACAAGTCCCTTTCCTCCAACTCTGTGTCGCTCCTTACCCTGCTCCTGTGATTTGTGGAGACGTTTACCCAAAATAGGTCACTGCTGGACCTCCCTTCACTTGTACTTCTTTCCAAAAATAATTGCTGCACTAGAGCTATGCTTCAGCAAAACTGCACCATGCTTGGACTTCATTTTTCCAACTGCACTTACTTGGACTTCGCTTTGCCAAAAACTGTGCCAACTTGGGCCATGCCCAACATGCTTTGTAAGTCGTCCCATAGTATTATATGTTCCATGGTATTGATCCATAGTTTGTATTAGCCCATAGTATTATATGTTCCATGGTATTGATCCATAGTATTGGACACATATGCTTTGTAAGTCGTCCCATAGTATTATATGTTCCATGGTATTGATCCATAGTATTGGTGCATAGGCTTAGTATATAAGTACGTGTTGAGGCCAATGAAGCCACCGAGAAGTTATTTGTATTGAGCTTGCTCAAAGGAGGTTGGCCCCTCGAAGTGGCTCGCTATCAATAAAAATATTCTGTGATCTAATATATTGTGCATTTTATCAATTAATTGTTGCAGGTTCCTCACAAGGATCTTTTGAAGAGGTTGAAGGATGATTTAGGGTTTTCTCTCTTATCTCTTTATCTTTGCAAAAGTATGAACTAGGGTTTCTCTTGTGAAAGGCGTAAGTTTCTCATGGGCAAGGGTTCATCTTGTGATCTTGGAAAAGGTATGGATCTTACATATGTATTAGGGTTTCTCTTGTGAACTTGCATGTTTCTCATGAACTTGAGTTCATCTCGTGATCTTGGCAAAGGTATGGATCTTGCATATGTATTAAGGTTTCTCTCTTGGTGAATCTTGGTAAATATCTTACATAGATTATGATGATGTTATTAGGATGAATTATGGTAATATTGACATGATATAGGGATCCTCTCTTGGAATGACCTAGGGTTTGATGATGATAATGCTATGAAGGATTTGAAGAAGTAAACAAATGAAGTCTATGGATGATTGTTTCTAGGGTTTGATTACAGGTTTGAAGGGCATCTTCTTGAAGGTTTTATTGCAGATTTGGAGGACAGATTTGAGGCATGTACAAGTTGACATAGTGACATTGACAGTGACATATACAAATACAATGGCAGATTGATACTCTTACTCATATCAAGGTGGTAGGGTGTTGCTAGGGTGAGTTGGAGCTCATTGAGGATTGGTGTCCTATCTACATGTTGAAGCCTGTGCCTTAGGGAGCAGGTGCTTAATACCAGTTGTAAATGGTAAAGCTAGGGGGTTGTAGCCTCCTTCTAGTGGGTGCTAGAGAAATTAGGGAGTGGGTTCTTTCTTCCAGTGGGTGTTGGTAAATCAGTTGAATGTAATCTTTGTCTTATATAAGAAAAGCATTCCATGGTTTTCTCCCATTTGGTTTTCCATGTAAAATATTTTATGTATTGTGTATGGTTTATGTAATGATGACTATCATTGCCAATGGTTAATGTTTACATATTCTATTTGAAGTTTGAAATGGTTAAAAGTGTTCAATACAGATTCACACCCCTCTCAATATTGGTGAATATTCCAACAAATTAGAGATCCCTTGACTCCTTTATTTAAGTATGAGGGGTTTTTCGCATGCTTACACCTAGTAACCATGACTTTTAGGAGGTCACCCATCCCAAGAATCCTATGGCTCAAGTTGTGGATTTTTCCCCACAATCAAGCCCACTTAGCTTGCTATCCCATTTGCAAAACCTTAGCAAGTATTGTGCCTTATGAACTATTCAATTAGAGATCCCTTGACTCTTTTATTTTAGTATGAGGGGTTTTTCACAATCCACCATATGATATATCATTTTGGTGATTGTCTATGTAGTGTAAGCCATTAATCTATGACCCATATCCCATGAGTGTAGTCGCAAATAACCAATTTCTCATGGTTTTAAATAGTCCACTTACCACTCATTGCATTGGGTGATGCTCACAAATATAAAATTTGAACTAGAATAAGGAAGAATGGTTTTGCATTGAATCAAAAAAAAAAAAACACAGAAAACACACAAATAATTTCAGACAAATCTATGACTATTGTTCCATTACTTAATCAACATTAAAAAAAATGCATATAATGAATCCATATGAAATCATATATTGACCCAACATAGTAGCTACACCCAATACTTAATATATTAAACCCTCTAACGTAAAGTGTTTTAAAAATACATATATTAAACCCACTTAGTAAAAAAATCTAATACAACCAAAAAATACACATTATAAATAAAAAAAACATAATTTTTTTTAATTTTAAAAAATTAAAAATATGCATACCTCATCCATTCTTCAATGTAAAGCCACATGAAACGTATCTCAAATTTGATGATATAACAATGTGAAAATATGGTTTTAACATATGCATTGTTATATCATCAAATGTGATATATGTTTTAGGTGGATTTTTCACAGAAAAATATAACTTACTATTAATATGCGAAATAGTAAAATATGTCCAACTGTCAGTCCATGACCAAATCATACAAATCTGCCATAAGTAATCCCCGGAACAAACCGGTTACATCATCAAAATGAAACATGAAGGCGGTCTAAAACTGTCAACAAACACTACCAACGCCCATAAGGAAAACAACTATGTGTCCAGTAATATACCAAAAATACAAATGCCACATCATCAAAAGTATATGCGTCTCCTAAAAAGTCCAAAATATAAATAACCACATATGTCAAATATCAAAGTCACCCAAGCAGAAAGAGGGGTGAAATACAGATATTACACCCGATCTATGCAACAGCATCTGCAAGAAGGTGATATAAGGCCGCAAAAATATAAGAGTATATAGCTATGCCCAACAAGTAATTGGACGCAGCAGAATCAAGAATCTGCACATATAAACTACAAGTCATATAAGTAACATTCCGCATAAATCCCATATGGAAAGACAAAAAAGTATAAGCAAAAAAGACAAACAGCCTCATGTCCAATGTAACAAAAGGGAACCATGTGAAAATAGCAAATCATCCCGCCATTCCTGCCACATGATGACCCCAGGCAGGGAGTTGAGAGCCCGCTTAGAGAGCATATCCGCCTCCAGATTCACCTCTCTGAAGATATGTTCAAAGTGAATGTGCTCAAATTCAAGAATGAGCTTTTGAGCCGCTTCCAACCAATGTTTGAGCAGGAGAACATTCAGGGAAGAAGCACCATTAGCCCAAGAGATAATAGCCTAAGAGTCGCCATAAATTACAAGGGAAGAAATCTTCCTTTGTCGGGTGCAAAACAGTAAGAGCCAAAGGGCGCAAATCTCACTTCGAGTATTTGAACCATTTCCCAGATTAAGCCAATAATGAACAGTGGTAGTATTGGAAATGTGGATAGTTGCACCTGCACCCCCAGATCCATTCAAGCGAACAGCGGCCCCGTCGAAAAAACCACAAGGAAATACCAAGATAGGGGGAGCCAAACGATTTTTCAATATCCGTGTCTTCGAGCCAACACCCGCACCAAAAATTGAAATGTATTCCTTATGTGCAGCAATGATCTTATAGCATAAAGTGGCACTGTGGGGTTTCAGGTTTTCAAAAATGCAAGCATTGCGCGCTCTCCAAACCTCCCAGATCATAAAGAAAGGAAGTTCAACACAATCAGTGTGAAGGTGCGTCCAAGCCTCCAGACAATCGCATAATGTATGCTCACCCCATCTGTACTGTACGCCAGATCTATAAGCAACCTGCTCCCATAGATCCTTAATGAAAGTACAAGTCGATAACAGGTGATCCACCGTCTCCTCCAACCTGCAGCAGAGTGGACACCAACCCGGTCCAAAGAACCCACGACGGCATAAGTTATCCCAAGTGAGGATCCTATTTGATAACGCAAGCCAGATAAAACACTTAATTTTGAGAGGAATGACCAGCTTCCAGATATATTTTTCCCACCATTGGATAACATCACAGGAATCGGCAAACAATGCTTCATAAGCCAATTTTGCAGTAACCTTACCACAAGCCACATCCCACGACCAAGACAATCTGTCAACCTCATTAGATAAATGAATGTTCGAAAGATAAAAAGGCCTGATATATGCCTCCCATTCCAATCCCAAAGTACCAGATAAACCCAGCTATGTAGTCGTTATCCAAAGAGGCCGTCCCCCCTTGAACAGCCCCACCGCATGTGCCAGAGTGTAATATCCTTTAGATCTAAGGTGAGTCCTTAATTCCAACGATAGTGTATGCTCAGAAGGGCCCCCCAAGATCGGATCAAGTCCCAACTTGATGTCACGACCATTGCCAGGTATCCAAGCAATCCATTGTGAAATAACTTTAAAAGATCCAATCAACCCGTTCCAGATATTGGACACCCCCACAGTGACAGGCCGGTTCATTCTAAGCCAACTCTCAACAGAGGTGTTCTTCAGATACTTAGCTCTAATAATACGGACCCAAACAGAATTGTCAAAGAGAGCACGCCACAGACTCTTCGTTTGCAGAGCCTTAACAAAAAGGTCCAAGTTCTTAATATTCCATCCACCCAAATTCCAAGGACGAGACAACCTAGACCAATTTATAAGATGGTATTTCTCCTTACTTCCACTACCGGACCATAAGAAGTTAAACAGCTTTCGACGTATGAGGCATAGAATAGATCTTGGGACTTTGCAAAGTGTAAACCAGTACACGCCAAGGTTCTGTAGAACAACTTTTGCCAGTGTGAGTTTGCCCCCCATAGATAAATAGCGAAAGCTCCAGTGACTAATATGTCCTTCAAATCGTCGAACGAGCCATGTCCAGTCCTTCACCAGATAATTAGCCGGCTTTAAAAAGAAGCCAAGATATTTCGTTCTAGCCTCCAACTCCAAGAAATTTAAGGGAAGAATTGTACTAATGGAGCTTTCCACATCCCTCAATAGAGAGTGTTTTAAGAAACGAGATTTTATATAATTGATGATCATACCAGAAACCGAGTAGAACAAGTCCAGTATCCTTTTATATTGTACCCACTCATCAGGGATACCAATACCGAAGAGAATTACATCATCCACAAACAGGGAATGTGTAACAGATATATCTCTAGTTATTTTAATGCCTTCAATCAGTCCATCCCGCTTAGCCTTATGTATGGATAAACTCAGGCCTTCAATAACTAAAAGGAAAAGGAGTGGTGATAGAGGACATCCCTGTTGAAGACCCCGTGAGGCCTTAAAGAAATCCGTAGGAAGGCCATTGATCAGAATGGCATAATTGACCGAGGTTACACAAGCCATAATCCATTTCATCACTTTCCAAGGCAGGCCAATCTGAATCAGTATTAATCTCAGGAAATCCCAATTCACCCTATCATATGCTTTCACTAGATCCAACTGAAGTATAAGGGCATTAAGATGCTTCATTTTTATAGTGCGGAAAATTTCCTGAGTCACACCCACCGCATCATGGATCTGCCAGCCCTGCAAGAACCCATATTGCTCTAATGAAATGTGTCTGGATAGAACGGGTTTGATCCGGTCGAAAATAACCTTTGCAATAATCTTGTATACTAAATTGCAGAGAGCAATAGGTCTGAACTCATTATAGTTGTTCGGGTGGAAGGTCTTCGGAATTAGGGTCAAATATGTGGAGTTGAGTGCCCCAGATACAGATCCTTGTTTCCGAGATTCCTCAACAGCCATTCTGATATCCTCCCCCATAATATCAAAGAAGTGTAAAAATAGTTCCACAGTCCACCCATCCGGCCCCGGCGACTTATCTTTTGCAAACCCACGTAAAGTGCTTTCCACTTCGCCCAGGGAGACCTCCAAAAATATATCATCCCCCTCCACCTCATTGAACATATGAGGATACTCCTTAATAACTTTAAATTGCTCCGCCAATGAGGTGTTTTTTGGATCACAATAGTATTGCTGAAAGTGATGGACAGCCTCCTCCATCAAGTCATCCGACCCCCAGATCCTCCTACCACAATGATCATTAAGGTCCCAAATAGTATTTTGCATCCTTCGTGAGTCCGCAAACTGATGAAAAAATTTTGTGTTCTAGTCCCCTAACTTAATCCAAATAGCCCAGCTCTTCAGTCTCCAGGTTTCCTCTTTTATAAGAAGGATACTCAATTTACGGCTCTCCAAAGAGGAAATTTTCAATGCATCCTCAGGGCTAAAATCAGACCCAACAGAACCCCGCATCAAAGCGGTCAATTCTAGTTCAATCTCAGTAAGTTCTCGACCCATTTCTGCTTTTTTGTTTTTTTCCCACCTAATAGTATGATCCTTTATAGTCTTAAGTTTCACCGCTAGCTTGTCCATGGCAGAGCGTTTCCCCGAGACATCCTTCTGAAGCCATCTGTTCCTCACACCCAGAGTGTAATCCCCATCCAAGAGCCAGCTAGAGTTGAATTTAAAAGGGTAGCATTGTGGCATGGCTTCCACCTCGAATTGTAAAATAATAGGAAGATGGTCACTGATTTTTATTTGGTGAATCCAAGACCTGTAATTCTGAAGTCCATCTAGCATGGATTTAGAGATAAAAAACCGGTCAATTCATTTCTGGATCATCATATCACGCCCCCTACCATTTGTCCAAGTAGGAGCCAGCGGACATGGCGCAATATCAACAAGTGAAAATTTCATGAAGAGTTTTTTAAAATAAGATCCCATCGGGTCTCTTCGAGCCACATTACCCCAGACCTCGTCATCCCCCCAAGTGAAGTTTAGGTCACCAGCCACAAATAAATTTTCCAGTTCCAGTAAATGATTCGAGACTGCTTCGTCCCAGAAAGCCATCCTGTCAGCATATGGCCCGTAAGAGTTGATAATATTGACATTTTTTTCCACCCCTCTGATATTGCCCGATAATAAGATGCCCAGAGAGGTGATAGAAGGATCAAGTCTCATAACCACAGGGTTCCAAGCCGCTAAGAGACCACCAGATAGACCAACTGCGTCCACAGTACAAACCATCCATCCCGGCATAACCTTGTTAAAGAAAATACAAGCCTTATCACCACATACCATAGTTTCCTGAAGAAGTACCAAATCAGGATTTGTAATATGAAGAACTCTCCTTAGGGCCAATTGTTTGGGAAGCCCTCCCACACCCCGAATATTTAAGGAGAAAAAAATCATTTGCGAACCCTTGCAAGGGCTTTCATTCCTCTAAGAGCCCGGGTATCAGTAGATTTGGGGGATTCAACAGGGACACAGCCATCCACAATCCCCCCCATGGTGACCTTCTTACTTTTCCTGGCACTCCTCATTTTAAGAGGAGAGAGTTCCGGAGCCAATCCCCCCCTACGGGCCCCTTTTTGAATACAAGTATCCCCAATAGGACCAGTAGCATTCACAGAATTATTATTTCCCCCCCCCCACCAGATCAGTGGACGGCACATCTAATGTCCCCCCCCCCCCCGACATCACCATGGGTCAAAGACACCCCAATCTTCCGTTTTTTATAGAAGGTAGGGATAGGTGCCTTCTTCACCATTTCGGAGTAAGAAGGGATAAGTATTACCTTATCACCGGGCTCCATAGAATTGACCAACCCCCTAACCGATTCATCAGCCCCCAACAGGTCAACCGGACGCCCTCCTCCGGGGCCCCCAATTTCATCGCCAACCCCCTCCAAAGTTCCCTCCCGAGTCATCGACCCCCCCCCCCCCTGTCTCACATACATCCCGAGTCTTCGTAGGGGCTTCAGTGTCACTAGAAATAATCACAGTCGGAGAGCCTGTAAGTGGTAATCCATGGGATACCAATTTGACAGGAGAGGAGTCAATCTGGCTCGACGCATTCACATTCTCAGTCAGCTCAATCCCAGTGGCAAGGCCATCCTCCCCAGCGGATTCATTAGATATATATTCAGTACTAGAGGATGAAGTTTTCATGTGATGTTTGCGGCTCATATAATTCCCATTATTACCATTATTTAAATCAAGAGCATTAATAAACGATATATCCAACTCATTCAACGAATGAAAGAAGTTTGGGTCTTGTGATTCTAACTTACGGAACAGAGCCGAGTCCGGAGCGTCCAGTGTGGGTACCCGGTTGGAGAAGCCGTCCAGCGAACCCGTTGTATCCATCTCAATATCACTCCCATCATCTAATGACCAAAATGGACCACCTTCCTTGAGACGTCCAGAAGAAGCCGGAGCCAACCACTGACGCCACAAATGCCCAACTTCTTTGCAGTTAGAGAAACGGAAGGGGATACCCCAATAATCTATGATCTGGGTAAACGTCTGGCCACGCCATCTGATGTTGAGTACATCAATTAACCCCAAGGAAATATCCACCTCCACGAGGACCCGACCCATGCGTCGGTCAAAACCATTCAGATGCTCGTCCTCGACATGCAGAAACCTCCCCAAACTGTTTCCAATGGCTTCAAAGGCCCCACGGTTCCAGAGAGCAAGGGGGAGCCCAGGCAGAAGGACCCACAAATGTCACAGGCGCACCGAAGCAGTTTCAGGATCAAAATCCGTTTGCCATTTCTGTAGCATTAGGCTCCCAGAACCATGTAACCAAATTCTGTCCATAATGAGTGTGCACTGAGCCTCTTCTTCAAACTTGAAGCCATACTACCCGCAGGCCATGGCAAAAATTTGTGGAGTGTAGTTTAACAGAGGCCGCCATTTCGCCGTGACCCAAGCAACAATGTCACGCCAATTCATTGCATGATATGAAAATTTTCCTACAAGCACAGTCATATTGGCCTCTACAACCTCCTCCAGACCAATGTCTCTGCCCACAGTTAACCAGGACTCGCCAGGACGTCGAAAATATCTCCCATTCAATCGGCGGGCCGCACGGGAGGATGAACCAGGGTTTGTTTTGTTACCCACATCAGGGTAATCCCTACCGCTGCCAACGGAGGGGTTCGACCCCCCCGACTCACCATGTGTCCGCCTCCCAGCCAGATGTCCTAGATGTGTCTTGCCACGAGGAACCACATGACGACCACCCAGGTTAAGGGCCCTCTTCCCCTTTAACTGTTCCTTGAAATGCTCATCCGGTTTGAATAAACCGGCTTCCTCTATCATGTAATCGGAGACATTGAGGCTGTTGTCCTCCGGTATGATGGGTTCCGGCAACATATCCCCAAATCCGGTAGCCATATGTCATAAACCGAAACCAAATCGGCCGCGTAAACAAATAAGCCCTTTCACCTATCAACGATTCACCAAAACGGCATCTAATAAACGGTGACAGCAGTGAAGAAACTGTAACAATGGAAAGTATGATTATAAAACGCGAAACCTTGACTGCCCGCAGGCCCAGAAACAGAGGCCCACACGCCCACCACACGCCGGTGACACCGGATCCGAAGTTCGTGGTTCCGACGAGCCAGACAGAGATCAATACCGGCCGCAGAAAGTGGAACCTTCCCGCAAAAACCCCTTAAACCGCTTTCAGGCAACAACAACTGCACAATGCCAATACCAGGATTTCACCTCACCGCCAGAGCTCATTCATTCAACGCCGCAGAATCCCAAGACGCAGTGTGGATGCCCTATGAAGCCCTAGTTTTGCACCATGAAACCCTAGATGCTCGATGCTCGCCGCTCTCTGCTCTCCGCCCCACATCGTTTTAGGTGGCTTTATGATGAGGAATGTTTTTTTTTAATTAAAAAAAAATTTAGTTTTTTATTATAATGTCTACTTCGTTTATCTTACTAGTTAATGATATATGTTTTAGGTGGCTTTATAATGAAGAATGAATGAGGTATGTTTAATTTTTAATTAAAAATAAATTAAGTTTTTATTATAATGTCTACTTCTTTGATCTTACTAGAGTTTTTTCTTTGCTTATTATTTTTCATGTTAGCAGCATATTATTATCTATATTTGCAATCAAATATGGTTATTATGGTTTATAAAGTAGCCTAAACACTTTACCATCTTTTTTGTTGGGAATTTGTTGGACTTATTGAAATTGTATATATACTTTATTGAAATTGCATGTTCCAAAGTATTTGTAGGAGTTGAATTCATTATTATAATTAAAAAATAGATTTAAATAACTCAAAAGTACAATTTGATTAAAAAGTTTATGGTTGGATTTTCACAAAATTGTTAAAAAGAATAAAAATATATAAATAGTTTAGATAATTTCATATTATGACAAATTGTCAAATTTGGTGAGTTTAAGATTTTATTTTAATAAATCTTAATTTTGTGTTGTTCAAAACCTGTCTGAATGAATAAATAGATTTGACACCCTAAAAAATTGTTAAAAAGAGTAGAAATACATCTGAATTTTATAGATAATTTCATACAATGACAACTTTGCCTATTTGTTGAGTTTAAGTACTTGTTTTAATAAATCATAATTTTGTGTTGTTCAAAAGGTGTACATATGAATGAATAAATAGATTTGACGCCCTAAAATTACTTAGAACGCCCAAATTAAACACTTATTTGAGAATAAATAGATTTGATGCTCTCAAATAACTCATCACACCCAGATTAAACATTTATGTGAGAATAAATAGATTTGACCAACTCAAATAACTCATAACACCCATATTATTTGAGAATAAATAGATTTGATGCACTCAAATAACTCATAACACCTAGATTAAACACTTATTTGAGATTGCCGCATTCAATGCTGAATGTTTAGGCTGCAAGCGTTGGGAATCTTGGGATCTGTCCTCGTTTTTTATTATTTTTATTCATACAGATATAATAGTGGTGGATATAAAGCATCGTAGTTTGTACTATGGAGCAGGCTTGGAATTTCAAATTTTATGTGCCTGTCAAAAAAATTCCGTGCCTACCATATTACGTTTTTTGCAACTTCATAGACTGTCAGTTTATTTTGATGTTATATATAAATATGACAAAACAAAAATCCAAATCTACTTAAAAGCAAGAGAGAGGGAAATAAAATAAATGAATAAAAACAAAAAGCAAAAGACCGCCATCATTTAAGTCCATAAGAAAACCTCCCAACCTCGAAATACACATCTACTGCACTCTATTTTAAGTTAACAAGACAAAAAGAGTCACAAAACTTTCATGGCCTGAAATGAAATACACCCAACGAAATAAAAACATAAAATATTAAAAATGTCAGTTCTATGTTCATAACCCAAAGAAAAATGCCATATAAAACTTCAAGACTTTGCACAGAGTACTCATGACAGGCGGTCTATTTCTACTATGTTCTTTTGGTAGGAGAGAGCAAAAAGTGGGAGAGATGAAATTGGGAGGGATATGAAATTACTCATTCAAATCAAGCTCCCACAAAATAGGTTCCCTAGTGGTCACGCTCAGTAAAATAGGTTCCTTAGTGATCACGCTCAGTAAAATCACATTTTTAGCTCAAAGACATACCTCAAGTAAGCTCATAATTTTTGGTTACAACAAAGTTAAAGCTCGAAATTTCATCATAAAGTGTATCAAAATGTAATCAAACTGTGTTTCCTGGAGCGTATCAAAATGTAATAACTTTGTATTTTGTTCCTTCCTCCGTCCATAAATCTAGAAGCGGTCTCAAGAACCAAAATGGTTGCCTGCCACACCTCCAAGTTTCCATTGGGGAGTTGGTATTCACCATTGATTGACAAGACGGGGTGTTCAATTTAATAGATTGGTAGTGGGCGGCGAACCCGACAAGTATTAAGTATACGAGTAAAGAAACATTAAGACGTTATGTGTGGAAACTAAATATTTTTATCTCAACTGAACGAGCAATGCAAGAGCGGCACAATATAATGGCCAAGATTAATTACTAAGTAGAGGGTATAGTATAACCAGCATTAAACTTTCTGACGGGAAATGTAAATTCATGGACGTCGTTCTGAATATTTTGGTAGCTGTCATGATTGACGTGTCCATTTCAAATTTAACTGTCAAATACGTGCAAAAATGAAAAATACGTCCTATACGCCATCAAATTCCAGGTCGGATGGAGTATGAACTCTACAAGTGAATATGGATATCAGGCTTCAAATTTGAAGCCTTCAAGGCCCCTTAGAGGCCATTTTACATGTCATAGAAGGCCACTTCAAATTTTACCATGCAAAAAAAATTCAATTTCATGGTAAGCCCTTCAATAATTAAATTAACCACTACTATCTAAAATTGCAACAGAAGGGTAGCTTCAAATTTTACCCATCGACAGTTTTCAGTGGGAAATTGGGAATGTGGCTACTAGCTAGGTGACTTGGGAGTGGGACTCGGTTACTCTCCATTATCCATGTGTTTGTTCATCCATGGATCATAGACCATTGGGCCTCTAATAATATCATTGACCAACTTACGTGGACGGGCTTACACTGAGCAGCCCATGGCTTGAATGCTTCTAACTTCTCGTGTTTGCAGCCCATGGCTTGAACGCTTCTAAGTTCTTGTGTTTGCAGCCCATGGCTTGAACGCTTCTAAGTTCTCGTGTTTGCAGTGAGCGCTTACATGTTTAACACATTTAATGAAAGCAACAAATGTATTAAACCTGCTTGGTGGATCATACGTGTTGTTGGCAGTGGGATTACCAAGTTACCAAGTTACCAGTTATCACATACCAATTCGTGAATTCTGACTCAGTGAGTTAATTGAGTATTCAATGTAAAATATATTATGTTAATGTGCCCCGAATTTGGCATTTCAGACAAAATCCACAATCCAAAAACTTCTTGTAATGTTGCAGGCTGCTACTCCTTCCCGTGGCCCCTACCCACATCCCTACGTTTGATTTGTTGTATCAAGTTAATCCTACCGTCTACGGCTCCCATCCTCACACCCTGTGTTTTTTTTGTTGTATCAAGTCAATCCTGCAGCTCCCGAGTCCCACCTTGTGTTTTCTTTGTTGTATCAAGTCAATGCTCGAATTCCATGCTTCCATGGCTCTGACCATCAATATATAATATTGCAGGAATACAAACAAGTTTTTTCTTATACCCCTACTCCGCTGTGGTCGAGCTACTTCCAAGTTCCACCTACCCTATCTCCTCCAGTCCTCCAGGAGAGTTTGTAGAGCGAAGCTGCCAATGCCAGCGTGCCATAAACATATATAAAGAAATTTGTTTTCTTAAAGGAGCTCAACTTCAAGGCTGACTAGATTGCCGACATCCTATGAATTTACAGGTATGTACATCATTTTATCCATTCATGATCCCATCAATTATTTAAAATTTTTGTTATTTGATTAAAATTCTGTAACTTCAAAGTTCAAACACAATATTATTATTTGACTGAAATTTTGTTACTTCAAATGGGCCTTGAAGGCTTCAAATTTAAAGCCTGGACTCGAGAGTGGGTTTGTCACAAATATCCATCAAAGGTTATTTAGAATGACATTTATCAATTCCCAACTGTAGCAACAACAAAAATTGATTCTTTCTTCATATGTCTTGTGTATACGCATATGATTCCATGTGCTCCTTACCTTGCCCTATTTTCCATTGTCGCTCGATCGAAGATCTTGAGAATTTAGCTGCCCTTTAACTTTCCTGAAATGGAGGGGACAAGGAAGACCATTGTTTTCACTCTGAAACCGAGTTCTTCCCCATTCAGCTTCCACTGGTCACCGTTGCATCCCTACGGGAAACAGGTGTGTGCAGTGCACCCCCCAGCTTTACCAAAAAGCCTGGGGATTTGGGGAAGTTCCCACTCTGCCAACCTCCATGCATCTAGTTAGTAAGTTAGATAAAGAATCCAGACTTTGTATCTAAAACTGTATTACATGAGCTATTTTCCCCAATTTTTTAGTCGTTGAATCGACACCTTCCTCTAGTAAACGGTTTAATATTCTTGGTATTTATTAATATGAAGACCACTGATGCTACTACACTTACAATCCGCGTTCGACTATATGAATTGGGACAAAAATGTTTTTGTAATCTTGATTTTTAGAACAAAAGTGCTACTTTACCTTTTGATTTTGTTACCCTAATCGGTTGGTCTGGAATAAAACAAGAACTTCAACCATATAACAAGAACTTCAACCATCTATGCATCTCCTCTCTACTTTGTCTACCTACGTTTTACTTATGCTTCACAAGTTACAACCCATCCTCTACTCCATCATACCATAGATTTAGTATGTATAACGAGATCTAGGGGGAGGGCTATAGAGAAGAAGCATCCAGGGTCCTTAATCAGCTATTGAGAACAAAAGTTTGCTGGAGTTGGATAGTTTTCTTTGCTCAAACCATAACATAGCATGTAACATGTAAGGAGTGCTTAAACTTATTCTATCCCAAGTACGTGTGGCATTCATACTGTCGAATGAAAAATTAAAACATATATTGTTGTCATTGGCATTCAATTATGTCGTAGGGTACACAATTAGAGTGAAAAATAAACTTGTTATTAGTTTTCAATCCAATCCAACTTCTTTATTGAATTGTTCTCTCTAATATACTTGCGTGAAGGAGGATTATAAATGGAAACAAAGTTGTTTGATATAGGTGCATGAAAGTGAATTATGGTCCTCAATTCAACAAAGTAAAAAAAAGTTACCATTCAGATTCTTTCCCTTCACCTTTTTATGGCCTTTCTGCATACATCTCTATTGTTCACTAATTTAGTAACAGATAGAGACCAAACTCAATGTCCAATGTTTTTGGCTTATAAAACAATTTCTTCCTTTTTTTTTTCTTACATTATCATTTTTTCCATTGTTAAGTAGGCTAGATTTTATGTAGCCTAGAATTTATATTAGTTTGAAGAACGTACTGTTTCACAAAGATTGAACTTTTCCAAGAATAAGCATCATGTTGCTTTTAGAAGAGTTGAATAACCCAATTCTTCATCGAGTTTGTAGTGTTTGAAGCAACCTAGGAACCCATTTTAAGAGGTATTAAATATTATTATACTGGTTAAAAGTTGGATTGGAATTGGGCTAGCAAGCTAACTGTAGCTGATGCAGAAAAAAAGATCTATGAATTTAGTTATGACAATTCACACTGAACATTGGAAAGTGGATTTTCTATGTGTCTGCTAAGTTATGTTTCACTAATAAATTCCTCATGTTCAAGCAGATCATGAAAGAGTAAAATAGTATTAATTTTGGATGTAAGGATGAAAGTTGGATTGGAATGGGGTTAGCAAGTTAACTGTATTATTATACTTGTTAAAAGTTTAAGAGGCAAGATCAATTTGGGAAACTGCTAAAATGAAAAGGGTGGCATAGTGGCCTAGAGACCTCGCCGCTAGATCGGGGCGAAGTATGGTTGTTTTATATGGCATATATAACTTTCAGTGCCGCTATATCCACTGCAGAATAAAGCCTCTCAACTTTACTATGTAAGTAAACATTGAAATTTTGATGTACTAGTACATTTTTTACTCATTTTTACATAGCAGCATTGAAGGGTTCAATATCTCATAGCCCTTCAAAGTGAAATGGTACCCCACCCTTCGAATTTGATCCCTGGATGTTAGAGTCAAATTGAACATTTATTTTTGAAGCATGTACATTTTGATCTTTCCATCTGTCGTCAAATGTTTCGTGGACTTAACATCTACAATGTACAGGACAGGCTGGACAGCGATTAGAAATTTCGATGGGATATGTCTATATCAAAATGTCAAAACGATGGTTTATCTTTCGAGGTGTTAAATTACAGGTTGATGGCCTGTCAACTACGTTCTGAACGACTGTATCATTCTAGGTGTCGAAATATGGATGGTCTGTCAAATACGTCCTGATAACGCCTGTATCTTTCTAGGTGTTAAAAAATGGATGGCCTGTCAAATACGTTCTGATAACGGTTCTATCTTTCCAGGTGTTAAAAAATGGATGGCCTGTCAAATACGTTTTTGAAAGAACAAAATAAGCTTATCCAGGACGTCAATTCCTGTGCAGCGCAGCCACTGAAAACGTGCAGCCGTCGGAAACTCTGTATTTATTGAAATCACTACCTTTTTAAAGTCGCCATCGCTTTGGAAATATTGACGATGGTGGGGAATCTGGCGATTCAGCGGAAGAAAGGAAATGAAAATAAAAATACTACGACTACCGACAGAAAACGAAGTAAAAGTATCCCTGCACTGTTAATGTGTGGCAAATAAAAGTATCCCTGCACTGTTAATGTGTGGCAAACCATCCGTGCTACGTATCCGAAAGCATGGGTGTAATAATGAATCATAAATAAAATTAGTACAAAGCTCAGAGAAAACAGAGCATACAGAGCATGAAGCAATCAAAATAGAAGTTGTTGAGGCAACCAGAGTCCGGACGATAATAATACAGCCCATCATTCTGCACAATGCACAATACATTTAAAAAAAAAATCTCACCCTCAAATACATTGAATTGCTACTGAATAGTACACTACAAACTCATCGGATTCGGCCGACAAGACGTTTTATTTAAAGCATGGGCGTGGGATAACGACCAATGAATTGGCTGTTATTTCGGCAATATCTTTTTCAAATCTGATAATAGTCAGTGTATTTTTTTTTTAAATCCAATCAAAATGTTGCTTGAAAATTGCAATTGGTGTACTTCTGCAATTTCAGCAATCACAAATCTTTTTTATAGTGTGAATAGGGGAGGGATGCCAGTTGTTGGACACCCCACGTGGCTCCCTCCCCCATGCCACGCTGGAGAGTCGACACGACCTCAGCCCGGGCCCAGATGGCACCGCCACCTGTCGTGGTGGGTGCTATAATTAAAGCGGTCTTTATGGCACGCTTTTTCCCGCTTTCCTGGCGTTTTTCCCGCACACTCTCCATCCTCCCGTGTATTGTTGCTCGGGTCCTGTCTGTAAACGCTCCGCCACCCCAATTCCTGTTCACGCCCGGTCTGGTTCTGCACCACCCCCGGTCTGGTTCTGCACCACCCCCGCTCTGGTTCTGCACCATGGGCACTCTCATTCTGCCGGTGTCGTCACGTGATACTGTTATGCAGCGGGCGCTTGTTGCCTTACCCCCCGACGAGTGGCGTTCGTCGCTGCTGTTTGTTCTGTCTGCTACCTCGCCCGACGTTGACCCTCGCTCCATGGCCATAGCGCACCACAGGCGCTCGAAGTTGTCTGCGGCGGACCCCGTTGGAGGTTTTCATCGGTTCGGTGGTAGTGTTGTTGGGTTGCCGCTCGGCTGGTTTCGCTGGTGGCGATGGTGGCTTCCATCAGGCTGTTCCTGCTCACGGCGGTGGCGTTGGCTGTTCCTGCTCACGGCGGCGGCGTTGGCTGTTCCTGCGTTGTCTGTTCCTGCTCACGGCGGTGGCGTTGGCTGTTCCTGCTCGCGGCGGTGGCTCGTCCCTTCACGCTTCTTCGGTTTCGGTGGTAGGTTTCCTACCAGCCATTCTCTGCAGTGTTTGTCAACACTTTCAACCTTCTGGGGATTTCGTGGACCATTTCTGCTGCTTTTAAAGGTTTAAGTCTGGTTTTCTGGGTTGTGAATTTGTGCATTTCTGTTGGTGAAATGGTTTGGTGCCCTCCTGCTCGCACTTTGAATTGTGTATGGTGGGTTTACGTTGCATTTGTGGCAATGGTGAAATGCATTTCGTTTATGCTGCAGCAGGGTTTTGTAATTAAGGTTCTGTGGTTAATGTTGAAGCTGCGTTTAAATTTTTTTAGGGTGTATGAATTATGGTTTTGTAATTAAGGTTTTGTGGTTCATGTTGAAGCTGCGTGTAATTTTTTTTAGGGTGTATGAATTAGGGTTCTGTATTTAAGGTTCAGTGGTTAATGTTGAAGCTGCGTTTCAATTTTTTTAGGGTGTATGAATTAGGGTTTTGTAATTAAGGTTCAGTGGTTAATGTTGAAGCTGCATTGTAATTTTTTTTAGGGTGTATGAATTAGGGTTCTGTAATTAAGGTTCAGTGGTTAATGTTGAAGCTGCGTTTAAATTTTTTTAGGGTGTATGAATTAGGGTTTTGTAATTAAGGTTCAGTGGTTAATGTTGAAGCTGCATTTAAATTTTTACAGGGTGTATGAATTACGGTTTTGTAATTAAGGTTCTGTGGTGAATGTTGAAGCTGCGTTTCAATTTTTACAGGGTGTATGAATTAGGGTTTTGTAATTAAGGTTCAGTGGTTAATGTTGAAGCTGCGTTTCAATTTTTACAGGGTGTATGAATTAGGGTTTTGTAATTAAGGTTCAGTGGTTAATGTTGAAGCTGCGTTTCAATTTTTACAGGGTGTATGAATTAGGGTTTTGTAATTAAGGTTCAGTGGTTAATGTTGAAGCTGCGTTTCAATTTTTACAGGGTGTATGAATAAGGGTTTTGTAATTAAGGTTCAGTGGTTAATGTTGAAGCTGCGTTTCAATTTTTACAGGGTGTATGAATAAGGGTTTTGTAATTAAGGTTCAGTGGTTAATGTTGAAGCTGCGTTTCAATTTTTACAGGGTGTATGAATAAGGGTTTTGTAATTAAGGTTCAGTGGTTAATGTTGAAGCTGCGTTTCAATTTTTACAGGGTGTATGAATTAGGGTTTTGTAATTAAGGTTCAGTGGTTAATGTTGAAGCTGCGTTTCAATTTTTATAGGGTGTATGAAATAGGGTTTTGTAATTAAGGTTCAGTGGTTAATGTTGAAGCTGCGTTTCAATTTTTATAGGGTGTATGAATTAGGGTTTTGTAATTAAGGTTCAGTGGTTAATGTTGAAGCTGCGTTTCAATTTTTATAGGGTGTATGAATTAGTGTTTTGTAATTAAGGTTCAGTGGTTAATGTTGAAGCTGCGTTTCAATTTTTATAGGGTGTATGAATTAGTGTTTTGTAATTAAGGTTCACTGGTTAATGTTGAAGCTGCGTTTCAATTTTTATAGGGTGTATGAATTAGTGTTTTGTAATTAAGGTTCAGTGCTTAATGTTGAAGCTGCGTTTCAATTTTTATAGGGTGTATGAATTAGTGTTTTGTAATTAAGGTTCAGTGGTTAATGTTGAAGCTGCGTTTCAATTTTTATAGGGTGTATGAATTAGTGTTTTGTAATTAAGGTTCAGTGGTTAATGTTGAAGCTGCGTTTCAATTTTTATAGGGTGTATGAATTAGGGTTTTGTAATTAAGGTTCTGTGGTTAATGTTGAAGCTGTGTTTCAATTTTTATAGGGTGTATGAATTAGTGTTTTGTGGTTAAGGTTCAGTGGTTTATGTTGCAGTCGGGTTTGTAATTTGAACTAGTGTTTATGAATTTAGTTTGTTGTCTGTTAATGTTGCATCATAGTTTGGGCTGAATTATTGAAGGCTCTATGGTTTATGATTTTGGTATGTTGCTGGTTTATGTTGCAGCAGTGTCCCTGATATTTTATCTGGTTTATGAATTTAGTTTGTTGTTGGTTTATGTTGTTGGTTTTTGTCGCAGTGGAATGGTAATAGTTAACACATTTGTTTCTTCTTTCTTATATGCCAAAACTCAATGCAATATCCCTTTCCAAAATTCTTGACAATTCAATTTGCTTTAGTCTATATCTATAAAGATTTATGTTTTCCATGTCACCACTAATGGTTTGAGACCTAGATCATTTTACAGAATCGGTAAAAAAAAAAAAACATATTCAGAAAATATACTGCATCAAACAGGGGATGGATGGCAGTTGACAACAATGACTTCTCCATTGTCTCATCTAATTGGAAGAATACCCATAATTCAGTTTTTGATATCAGCAAGTTTGCCAAATTGGCTATTGTTGATGCATTTTACAAGCGATCTGCTCCACCTTATCATCTGCTGTTGTTATTGCAGTTTACAAGTTGCATGCTATTGTTAAATTATAAGTGTATGATGCAGTTTTTACTTTTACCTATTAACATGAAGTGATCTGCTGCATCTTATCTGCTGTTGTATGATCTAATTTAGGCCTGTTATGTTGATTAGTATGATACTGTATTAAGTTGTAATAAGTCATGCATGACATCCCTCCATGGAACATTCCTTATAGAAGCATTTTAATAATAGGAGAGAGATAGGCACCATGTTGCAGTACAGTTAGCATCGAATGGATGGGTATCACACCCATGCAATGGTTCAACCCCATTCCTAGCTGCTAGTTTAAGGAAAATATAGGGGTCAAGGACCCTGCCACATTAACCACAGAACCTTAATTACAAAACCCTAATTCATACACCCTATAAAAAATTAAACACTACCCTTTGTAATTAAGGTTCTGGCCCTGCAATTCTGACTAAGTTCTATGCCACCCTTTCTAGTGCATATGAGAACCATGGGTATGCTCCAGACCATATATGGAACTGTGATGAAACACGGCCAAACCCTAGAACATACACCATAGAAGATGGACCCTAATTCATACACCCTGTAAAAATTGAAACGTAGCTTCAACATTAACCACTGAACCTTAATTACAAAACCCAGGAAACTTGAACTCCAGGATTTAAAGCCATGGACCTTAAGCTGCAGCATAAACCATGGACCCTGCTGTAGCATAAACCCTAGAACCTTCAATAATTCAGCCGGATACCGGCAGAACGAGAGCGCCCATGGTGCAGAACCTGGGCGGGGGTGGTGCAGAACCAGAGCGGGCGTGAACAGGAAGTGGGGTGGCGGAGTGTTCACAGACAAGGCCCGAGCAACAATACACGGGAGGAAGGAGAGTTTGCCGGAAAAGCACCGGAAAAGCGGGAAAAAGTGTGCCATAGAGGCCGCTTTAATTATACCACCCACCACGACAAGTGGCGGTGCCATCTGGGCCCGGGCTGCGTTCGTGTCGACTCTCCAGCGTGGCATGGGGGAGGGAGCCACGTGGGGTGTCCAACAACTGGCATCCCTCCCTTATATAGAAATACAACAATGTTTGTTTGGTTGTAGAAGATATTTTGATTCCATCAATAATGATGATTAATCATTTTGGTGTGTATGTGTTGGTCTTTCATAATGGTAGTGATGACAATAAGTTTTTTGGGTTGTAGGTGCATAAACCAACAATTCAGCCCAAACATAAATTGCAACATAAACCAACAACAAACTAAATTCATAATCCCTAAAAAATGTTAATGAAATGTTTAATCAGAGTACATTACAGCTTGCTCTTGAAATGATGAAATTGTATATTAAACCTTATGATAAACCCCTGATTACAACCCCGCAAACATCAGGGAACGATATGACCTAGGATTATACCCAAAAATGTATAGGATTGTATACAAAATGGCCATGTTGCAGTAGTTAGACCCAGTGATTACAAAATCCACAATGCAATGTGGTCACAACAAAAAATTTGGCATCCCTACATGACACTCCTATGCTTGATGTCGTCCAAGATCTTCACTTCCCAAGCATGTTGAGTTTCCTGCTTGAGCCAGGTTGGTTGGCATACCTAGCAATGGTTGATTAGGTTGTGGCTGGTTGCCTCCATATGTTATCCAATTTGCTTCTTGCAGCCATGGAGGAATTGAGTAGCCACAGTGGACACTAGTGCTACTAACACCTGCATTGGTTTGAGCCCCCCGATATTCATGCATCTGTCTGACACCTGCACTGGTAGGAGGGAATAAAGTGGGCATGCGCACTTGTTGATAGCGGGGGACTTGGATGTTTAGGAGGTCTTGGAAACATGGAGTATTATTTGCAAGATGTTCCAATGTGTTTGGCATCATCCTACTCCCCTCCACTATGTTTGCATCAATGGCAGAACTATTAGCCACCCCTTGTTCTTTTTGAAGCAATTGTTGAGCCTTTCTCAATTCCTTTTCATGCCTTGCCATTTGTTTTTGATGAGCCTTTTCTTGTCTTTCTTTCTCTCTGTCAAACCTCTCCTGTGCTCGAATTTCTGCTGCAGCAATCCTTGCAGCCTTATTTTCTTTAGCTAAGTCCCTCTTTTCTGCTTTAAATCCTGGAGTTCAAGTTTCCTATGCTCAGACTCAACCAATAGTTTTATATAGTCCTCTGATGTGAGTAACTGTGAACTTCGGCATAGACGAAGATTGTCTGCTGTAAAGTGCCTTCATTTTGCTGACACTCTCTCTACCGGTAGCTTTAGAAACCGACCAAGCAACTGGCTCTTCTTTGACACTTGTTGCTCCTTGCTTGACTCTTGCCTCTCAATATTTGGGTCAATGTTCTCCTGCTCTGTCTGAACCATATTGTCCTCTTCAGCTGGAACCTCGTTCTGGACACTATCTTCTACCAGGTTTCCATTGTCCACAAAATAATGAACAATTTCTTCTTCCAATTCTCTGGGCTGTGAAGGCATGTTCATGCTTTCTTCATTTGTCCTTGACACAATATTTTTGTCCAAATTCATCATGGCTTCTACCAGCCATGATTGTGGGGTAACCTGGCTTGGCAAAGTCAATTCTCCATTGCTGCTTCCTGGTGCATGGTCAACGTTTTCACTGACATGAACAGAAGCAGAAGTTGCAACTGTTTCTTGCATAGAGACATGAACAGAAGCAGAATTTGCAGCTGTCTCAGTTGGTGTATGTACCTCCATGTTACTATCAATTGGTTCATTGTTATACTGTGTTTCACTTACCTGTTCTTCTTCATCACCACAGTATGGTTCTCCTTGAGAGAGGGATATCATATGATCAGCAGCAACAATGTCTTCCCCTACCTCCACATCTTCTTGGCCAGCAACATGTGCTTGGACATCCCCTTCTTCCTGACCATTCAGATCAAATGCCAGGCTACAACTAGTATCATGCATGAGAGCCTCAGAATTCAGTGGCCATATTCCAGTCCTCCTAAACCCAGCCTTGATATTCAAAGGTGTGAGAGTCCTTTTAAAGGCTTTACTTGCAAGCTCGGCTAGCTCAAACCTTTTTACCTCCACCCCTGGATTCTGTGCCATCCATGAAGCTCGCTCACCCCTGAAATAGTTCTTGAAAGGCCCGAACACACTGACATCTAGGGGTTGCAATCTATGAGTGGTATGAGCAGGCAGTGTCAACAGGTCGATGCCCAAATTGTTAGCCTCCTTGATTGTTTGCACAGCAATGTGGCTTCCATGACCATCTAAAACCAGCAGGTGTCTATTTACAGGTGAGACACCGCCTGGTATAGATGCAGCAAAGTGAGTAAGCCAGTTCAAAAAGAGTTCTTTGGTCATCCAAGCATGGGGATGTGCAGCCATGCATGCACCTGGTTCACAATTCTGTATATAGTTTTTGAGTTGAGTTTTACCTTTACATAGATAAAATCCTGGGATTGAAGCACCAATTGCATTGACACAACATAGAATAGTGATCCACTCCCTGCTCCTAGGCAAAATCTTTGGCACATTACGACTCCCTCTCTTGGCAATTACACGCATGCCACAGTTCCTTCCTGCCTGTAAACCTGTTTCATCACAGTTCCATATATGGTCTGGAGCATACCCATGGTTCTCATATGCACTAGAAAGGGTGGCATAAAACTTAGTCAGAATTGCAGGGCGTAGATTGAGAGCCCTGTCTCTATCTAGGCCCTCAGTTGTACGCAACACAAGGTCTGGATGCCTTTTTTTAAACCCAGACCACAATGACTTACCAGGAAACCCATCTTTGAAGGGGTTTGGCCTCCCTTGACAGATTTGAGCTACTGTGGATTTTAGCTGTATCAGCTCTAGCCCATGTCCCATTTCAGCCATCTCCTTACACCACTGAACCACCTCGGCCTCCTCCTCTTCAGTCATAACTGTAACAGGCCCTCTGCGCTTTGTATGTGTGAGTCCATTTATCCAATAATGTACTGAAGAGATAGCAACTCCATGTTTTTTAGCAGCAGCACGAATGGAATATCCATTGAACTCTATATCATCAATAGCAGCTAGCATGTCTTCTTTTGTCCAACCTCTTATTGCACTGATTTTGGTGACTGAACTTGTTCCTTGAACTGTGGTTGGAATTGACTGTGTGCTTGGTGGTGGGACAACAATGTCCTCTTCCACCACATTGTCATTCTCAACAACATTGCTGGGAGCATTGTTGGCATTTGTATCATTGGGCCTCTCCTCATCCGATGAGGTGCAGCGTAGCTGGGCACCCCTACTCAGTCGACGACTTGTTCTCCTTGCATTGCTGACTCTTGCCATGCCTACAACAACCTGCACATTTAGAAGGGAGGTTGGTTATGTAGAAGAAACTGGAAGTTGATTATAACAGAAATGTAAATAACAGTAACCTAAATAATATGAATCTACATAAATCACATGAATAACCTAAATCACAGTAACAGTAACCTGAATCTACATAAATAATATGAATAACAGAAACATAAATAACATAATTAACATGAATAACATAACTGGAAATAACATAAACAGAAACTTAAATCACAGTAACAATAACCTGCCTCCACTGTGCACACACTTCTGCTGGTATGCCTCCATTGTGCACACACTCTGTTGTTCAAATTTCTGAAATGCAACTGTGCACACACTCTGCAGGTCGAATTTATGAAATGCATCTTCATAAGGGTTGTGGTTCATTTATAGTTGTTTGCTATTGAATTGGGTTGGTAAGAAGGTTGCACATGGATTGCAATCTCTGAAATTTCAATGTGTGTTGTGGATTGATTTGAAAGTGATCCAATGGTTGGGAGCTTGTCATTGTGGATCCCTGTGCCTTGATCTGTTTCATGATCTGTGTGCTTCCATCTGTTTAATGGGTGCATTTAATGGGTAGGTGTCATTTATTGAATACAGAGGGTTGGAATGTTGAACAATCTTGCAGTTATGGCTGACACTATATTTTCTGATGCTTGAACAGGTATGCATGAATGTTTGGACAGGTTTCAATGAATGCTGGGATATTTAGGCTCCATTAGATATTCGTGGGTCCTCCTTTGATAGGTACCTTGCAGTAGGTGGCAAAAACGAGTTGGGTTATTTAGCTGTTTATGTACCTCTGGATATTTGAGCAGATCTGTACTTTGTTGGGACAAGATGTTTTGTACAGTTTGTCATATAAAGACTATTTATTGACAGCTATTGGCCCAGTCAGTTAATGGGCAATTTTTGGACATAATTTAAATATTTTCTGCACTTAATATGAAATGTGTGTGTTTAATTTATGGGTTTATTTGTGTCAAGATATGGTGGTTATGTGGGACCAGTACTATGTCAACTACTGGTCCCTGTTCAACAATAGACATCTCTCCCCTACTGTGTTATAAAACCATTTAAATGGTCAAAAATAGCTTTTGACCAATGGAAATGGTAGTTTAAGCAATTCTTAGGATTTGAGTACCTACTATCATACTCCCTTTTTTTATCATAAAAAAAAAGTTGTTATCCATTTTTTTGCATTAAAAAAACTACATTTGTTCCTATCCCATGGATGGATAGTATTTATTGATATATCCATTTATATCAAAAACTTGTATCTATTTGAATGCAAATTATACAATATTCAAAGTTCAAAAATATTCAGAGTATGAATGTGTTAATGTGGTGAAAAGATCACATTTGTTCCTATCCCATGGATAGATGGTATTTATTGATATATCCATTTATATCAAAAACGTGTATCTATTAGTATGCATGGGTTAATGTGGTGAAAAGATCACATTTGTTCCTATCCTATGGATAGATAGTATTTATTGATATATCCATCTATATCAAAAACCTATATCTATTAGTATGCATGTGTTAATGTGGTGAAAAGATCACATTTGTTCCTATCCCATGGATAGATAGTATTTATTGATATATCCATCTATATCAAAAACCTGTATCTATTTGAATGCAAATTATACAATATTCAAAGTTCAAAAATATTCACAGTATGAATTTGTTAATGTGGTGAAAAGATCTTCCTGCAGCCTATCTATTAGATCATATTACATCCAGTATCTAAAAGATACGATCAATACAACCTAAAATGGATCTCTTCACATAAACTATGGTTATTATATTCCTTTAACTTATCCCACCCTTCTTCTAAAGCCAACCCTTTCTTTGATAAGGAGTCAGCTTTCCTGTTATAGATCCTTGCTATATGAGAGAAAGATACACAATCAAAAGATTTTTTAACATCACGAACTCACTTCTGCCAATCTTCTAAGACTAGGATATGCAATCTATGTTTGTCTTGTAGCCACGCAATAATGGAAGATGAGTCTCCTAGGAGTTGTAGCTTGTTGTGATTCTTCAAAATAACTAGTGTAAGAAGACCCCAACTACCCAGCAGCTTGGCTCGAGTGTTACTGCCCAGTCCACATCCCATACTCATCTCAAAATAAAGGCCACTATCTGTTGATGTATATGTAACTTCGGAATGTATTTCATCTATGTATTTCATATATATTTATTGTACCCTTATAAGAGATGTGTTATTCCTCTATAAGGAAGTGTCGTCATGTGTATTGACAAGTGTCGTAAGTGTGTGTACTTGCCGATGGATTATTAGACCACCATGTGTGGGGTCGGCCCTAAAATATATATTATATTGTGGATGTACCTAGCTAGACAAGTTGGCCCCATAGTGTAACTAGGCAAACAGGTTAAGTATAAATAGAGATCGGGAGATCTCTATTTGATCACTCAGAAACTCACACTTCTCTCACTCAGAAAGTGGCGCACTAGTGAGGAGGAGGATCATCTGCTACTAGGAGACTATCTCAGTGTATTTTGGTTGTACTTTGGTTGAGCCATTGCTCTCTCTATCTCTGAGGAAGTTGTGGGGTTTTTAACCTTAGGGTTTTCCCCACGGAAACTCTGTGTCTCTTGTCTCTCATGCTTTTGATTCTTGTGATGCTCGTGATGCTTGTTGTTATTGTTATGCATTGATATACTGTATATGTTATTCTCTCAGTAAAGATCCAAGAGTATTGTGAATTAATGCTCAAAATTTAACACTATCTATCAATTAAAAACAACTTGCTCCACATCTGCCACCTTGTTCAGCACCATCGAAGAACCCAACAGGAGATGTCATATGAATTTATGGGAACATACTGAGCATAGTAGTAGACTTCGACCATCTCGCTGGAAAATCTAGTACATAATCAGTTACTACCTGGACTGCTCCTTCCATGGAGAATACTAAATCTTCAAAAATCATAGAGTTTCTATATCTCCACAAACCCCTAACAAATAAAATAGCGAAGGAAAGAGTGGATCGATAGTTCTTATTCCAATGCCAAAAATAGTTTTCCAATGTACCCGAGGACCAGGATCCAGAAATGTGGTGTCTGGTAGAGACCTCTTCCCACACCTATAGAATGATGGAGAACTGAGCAAATATGTGATCCATTGTTTTCGAAGCTTTATAGCAGAACATGCAAACTAAAGGACCAATACCGCATTTGCATCTGTAATTTTCACCAGTTAGTACTTTATTCCATAATGCCATCCAAATGAAGCATATTATCTTAACAAGGATGTTCAAATTCCAAATAATCCTATACCACCATCAGGGCTGCTAATGTTATGTAGTCACGATGGCATTGAATGCCTGATTGGTAGTGATAGTCCCCGAGGAGTGCCCGAAACTCCAACACAACATATCCATACCCTCTATGAGCCTAATTCCCACATGACAAAGTGCTGAAACGAAGTCCTCCTAGTCCGTTGCTTCAACACCTAAAAGATTTAAGTCAGTAGCATTATACTAATAAGAACCCACAACGAAGTTCTAATGCCAATGATGAACATGCTTGATAAAGTAAATGTCACATTGATGTAGAGCATGTACAGTCGAGGGCATAAGAGAACCATAGTGGCGAGTACCAATGATGGGATCAACTCCCACCCGGATCTGATATATATTTCCCACATACCATGCTAATCATTGATTCAGTAAAGGGAAGGTATCCACCGGCCTCGACCAAATAGAAGAGAAATCCCTGGTCTTCTTGGGTTAGAGCGTATGAAGTGCGGAAGCCGACAACAACAAAGGGGTCATTAGCGGAAGAAAGGACCATTCGCAAAGAACAAAAAGCCGACGAAAGCGCAAGTTTTGGTCTAGTTAGTTATAATGGGTCGTTTTGACCATTTTGTAATAATCTTAGTTGTCTATAAATAGAACCACAATTCAAATCCTAAGTGCATCGATCTGAGACGGTGATAGCTCACATATATATATTTGTCTTCCTTCGAGAAGTTTTGCCTTGTGTATATGGATTCGCATTAGTCGCTTGGAACCATTCCTGCGAAGGTTGTACTGCAGATTTTGAGATGAGTTAATGCATGAGGATGTTCGGTTATGTCTCTATTTTGTGTTTCTATTTATGTCGCCATGTTATGAATGATTAATGATATCTTAATGATGCGATGTATTTAAGGTTTTGTTTCTCTATCGATTAATCTATAATGCTAGTTGATGCGAATGCCAATTACATAATGCTGATGCGAATGTCAAATATCTAATGTTGATGCGAATGTTGATTACATATTGTCGATGCGGATGTTGACTTGTTAGTATAATGCGAAGATAAATATCCAGTTTTTGTAGCGACTGAGTAAGAGTTAATGCATGTCTTCTCCCTACTACGGCAACTTGGTTCCTGCAGCCCCCCTTAGACATCTCGGGTGAGACCTCACTCGCTTCGCGGGTGTTGCTGTAAAGGGTAAAACCTTTCTGGGTTGATGCTTAAGGGTTCTAGTTGGTGTTTGTTGACAATAGTGCGAAGTGAAACCCTATCGACATAACTGTGTCAACAAATGGTTCCATTACCGGGACCCTGAAGAAAAAAAAAGAGGACATACTGTGGCATCCGACGAAACCGGAGATTCAAGACTGGTTCGATAAGAAGACGTGAGAGTTCGCGGAAGAATAAAATCAGAACTATGGGCAGACGACAAGTGACTGGTTGCAAAAGTACATTTATTCTGATATCCACGAGGTATATTTCTGCAAATTTTTTATCTTGTTGCACGAGTGGTTGGCACAACTAACATTCCAAAAGAAGAACTTTCAGTGCAGTGACCATGAACAGTGGACACCAGAGTTGATCCAGCAATTGAAGCGAGTAGATAACAAAGCCTCTAGAGCTGTCGAAGTCTTGGTAGATAGTATCCTGGAAGGGTACATCACTGAATTCATGGTCGACATAATCAAGTCATACAACGATGCAGAAAGGAATTTTGTCAAGGGACCCAGAGAAAGGTTCCTGCTGTCACTGAAGTTGTGGATTAAGATGCTTATTTGCAAAAAGGGTATATTGAAGATCAACTCTAACGAGTAAATCCTGGTGTGCAGAGGCTATCGATACTGCGTGAATGCGAGTGTGAGAGAATGATGTGGGGCAGATCGACATAAGCAACGATGAAATCTTAAGGGAGGCTGAGGAAGGTTGTGGTACCCTGTGAAGTGGGGTGAGGTTTCGGTAGCCAAAGAAGAAGAGAAGGATTGAGATTGAGAGAGAGTCTCCTAAGGCGACCGGAATGGAGAACTACGAAACAGGACCACAAGGAACTAAGCAACCTTATTGTGACGGAGAAAGAAACCAGGCTACCCTTGAAGCCGAAGTAGGACAGACCGAAAGCTACAACATACCCACAGCCCTGCACACTACTCCAAATTTCAGAGGAAGAGACATAAGTTCTTCACAATGCTGTCCGAAGTGTCAAAACAACGGTAAGAGTAGTGGGTTAGTAAATAATAGTAGGAGATCAAGGATGGCAGGTGATGACGTGAAAATGCCTATTTTCCAAGGTAATGGGACCGAGGATCCCGAGCAGTATTGGTTTTTATGTGAAGCAATATGGATAGTGAAGCAGGTCCAAGATGAAGATATCAAAAAGGGACAACTAGCGATGACCTTCAGGGGTTGTGCGCTAGACTGGTTTATGAAATTCATACAAGTACCGACAGGGAGTCCGGAGAAAACACTACCGCAAATAAGGGCTAGACTAATTGATGAGTTTAGGAAGCTGAAGTTCGAGTCACAATACATCATAGAACTGAAGGAAATCAAACAATTTCCAAATGAATTAGTGTGGGAGTTCGACCAAAGGTATAAAACCATGATGGAAAAAGTAAGTTTTGGAATGAGAGATATACAACACAAGGAATGGTTCATCGCGGAGTTGGTACCACACATTAGTGGGCCTCTAATGCAGCAGAAGATCACATCTCAGGAGGAAGATCTGGAAATCGTGATGAAATTAGAGGCTTCACTAGTTGGTGAGACAAGCATAGGTATGAACCAGATAAAAGCATAGTTAGCAAACCTGACGATCTAGTTACAAGACATCAAAAAGGGAAAAGAAGTTCGTGAGGAAATATGGTGCAGTCGATGTAAATACGAAGGACATCATAAGGACCAGTTCCTAGAGTTTCGCGAATACTTACAGGTTGGCACACCTAATCCACTTAGTCAGGGAGGGATGCCATGGTGCCAGATTTGTCAAACTAGGGGACATCGACAAGAAGAATGTGTATATTTACAGAAAATGGTGTCGAAGCCAGTCAACGTGTTCTTCAAGTTCTATTAATTGGTTAGACATGAAGAAAAGGACTGTAGAGCGTACGACTTACTCCAAGAAAGGAACTTCGACACGTTTTTCATGAAGGGGGAGGAGAAACCTCTTGTACAACAGCAGCAAGGATAATTTTAGGGGCGAAATTTAGCCCATGGGCTATTTTTCCATGTTTTTTTCCAAAAAAGGATTCACCAATTTGCATTTTTTGAAGCCCTATTTCGCCCAATTTTGATGGGGTAAATTTTTTTCCCTCTAAAAATAGCCCAATTATTATATAAACTATAAAAAATCCTTAGAAATTGAAATAATTTTATAAAAATATGGCCGAATATTTTATAGTTGACATTTTAAAAATTGGTAAGATTCGCCAAGGTTTATACACTTTTAAATAAGTATGGATCCTTAAAATTATCCTTGAACAACGGCATCAGTACAATCAACAGCAACACTATAGTCAATCACTACCGCAGTACAATTAGTCGTAGCTTCACTATAGTCAACCACAGCAGTTGTACAACCAACCGTCGCAGTACGGCCAGCCGTAGTATCATCCTGCGCATTACAACCAACAGCCATATGGCCAATCGCGAGGAGGTTTCAGGGGAGGATTCCGTGGAGGTTGAGGTGGAGGCGTTGGTCGTGGAGGAGCTTTTAGACGGGGTCGAGGGCCAATTATATGTTATAATTGTGGTTAGGCCAGACACTATCAAGGGATTGTACGAACTTGACTCTGTAGTGCATTTACTGCAATGCAGCGGACCACAGCGTTGAGGAATGGCCTCAGTTGATTGGGACTTGGAAAACTAAAAATCCACCTCAACCGCAACCGAATCTAAATATGAATCCACCTCCAAATGTATAGAATATATAAGTGGAGATAAGGAGTCGACCAGTGAATTTCACAGTAGTGACCAGAGGAGGGGTTGCGATAGGGGAAGACATGACATAGCCTAGCATTCAACCTACAATACGGAAACAAGTCCAATTTGTTGTGGAAGTAGAAAAGGAGACCTTTTTAGAGGCACAAGAGACAATGAGACGAACTGAGATGGCACCTATTGGCCACAAAGAACCCACCTATGAGATTCCACTGACGTTCGATACGACGGATTCACAGGGGCCACCAGGGAGGATGAATACTATGAGGACTTTCCTAGAAAGTTGTTTGGAGCTGGAAAAAGATCAGGATGCACTAGCAGAGATAGCCAGCCTACTACACTGACAGGAGGACGGATGGAAAATTTGAACAGTAAATCGATTACACAGGAAGAAGACAGGGAGAGAGATGAGGATGACTGCTCAAATTGGTGCATTCGACGTTGACAATATTATTCTAGACTAGGGATCAAATGTCAACATCTTGACGAAACATACATGGGAGACAATGGGGAAACCATAGCTGGCATGGTCCCCTATACAACTTCTATTAGCAAATCAAAGAAAGGTCACCCCCATTGGTCAATTATGCCATCTTCCAGTTGAAATAGAAGTCCTAAAGACATATGCAGACTTTGATGTTATAGAGATCGTCAACAACACAAGCCCCTATCCGGTGTTGCTAGGGATAGACTAGGTAATGGAAAATCAAGCCATGATCAACTTTAAGAAAAGAACCATGCCGTTTGAGAATTGGGATATGAGGGTAGTCGCACCCCTGGATCCAATAGAAGGACAACGGTATGTCGAGCCAATGCGGGATGAATTCACGGAAGGATGGGACATTGTTTACAATATCTCATAAGACTACATCAATCCTACCACTGATGGAGAGTTGGGATGGCGGAGTGTTAGTTCGGCATCGTCAGATTTTGATGAAGCACTCGAGAATTGGAAGAATAGACTACATGAAGTATCATTCAGGAGGTGCGCATGAGTTACCCAGTCACTGCGATGGGTAGAGACATAAGTATGTGCACTGCCAACATATGAAGGTTTGCCTAATTTGACTGAATTTATCGCCAAATTCGAAGAAAGAGTAGCAGAACTGCAGAGATTGCTAGAACTGGAGGAAGCACTAAAGGCTACACCAGCACGATGGTGGGTGGTGCATAAGTCGAAAATAAAAAAACTGGCCACTATGTCAACAACTCATGGAAGTTAGATTTAGCGAAGTCGAAGGATACTGTGGAAAGAAATACAATGGAAGGAGTGACCCAAGGGATCACTTGGAGGAGTGTCAAAGTGCATGGGGAGCCATACCACAACAGGAATGGGTCCATGCGTTCATCCATACACTGGATGAGGCACCGTGAAGCTGGTACATTGCATTAAAATTGTGACACGGGACAACTACGTGGGAAGAGCTAGCTATTAACTTTAACCAGAATTTCAGCTTCTCGGATTAAAACCCCTTCATCCATAGCGCGCTGCAGGAGATTCAGGAGAAGGTACTCGAAGCAGTTCCGACATAAAAATCAATGGGATTAAAGTGGACTGTGACACCAGAAATGCTAATGAAATGCTACAACGTGATAGGAGAACCTAGCGACGAGGAGGATGCACGAGCCACTTATATACCAGATTCAGAAGGAAGCCAAAATGTTGAAGCACTCGAGATGCCCTTTGACAAATTCCAACAGCCGTTATGAATAAATAAAGTTAATATTGGGACGGAGGAAAACCCCAAGTTCACAAATATTGGAGACTATTGGGACGATGCGACAATCACAAAACTCACTTATATACTACATGAATTTCAGGATCTGTTCCCAATGAAGTTTTCGTAAATGAAAAGCATGTCTGGGGAACTGGATGAAATGAGGAATAGAGCGAATGTTGGATGTAGGAATCATAGAGCCAGTAGAATAATCTGAATGGATCATCCCAATGGTGGTCCAAGATAAGAAAACAGGCGAAATCAAGATTTGCATCGACTTAAGGAAACTGAACGACGCATGTATGCATGATCCATTCCCAACACCATTCACAAACGAAGTGCTAGAAGGCGTGGGAGGTCAGGAGATATATTTGTTACAGACGGATTCTAAGGATATAGTCAAATAAATATTATGAAGGAGGATCGACATAAGACGACCTTCATAACAGAATGGGGTTGTTTTCAGTACATAGTAATGCCATTCGGTCTTGAAAATGCTCCAACGATCTTCTCAATATTAGTTATTGCTGCATTCAAAGATTTCATTCATAAATTCCTTGTAGTATATATGGATGATTGGATCGTGTATGTCCTGGTGAAGGACCATGCTACGAATCTGTTAGGAACCCATGTCTTTACTTTGTTAGTATGTTTTTGTTGGATGCATATGCTTTGTAAGTCGTCCCGTAGTATTTGTTGATCAATAGTTTGTGTTATTGTTGTTGGCACATATGCTTTGTAAGTCGCCCGTAGTATTGTTGATCCATAGTTTGTAGTGGCCCATGGTTTTGACCCATAGTATTGGCGCCTAGACTTAGTATATAAGTGTGTGTTGAGACCTATGAAGGCACCGTGAAGTTATTTGTATTGAGCTTGCTCATAGGAGGTTGCCCCCTCGAAGTGGCCTGTGATCAATATAAAAGTGATTCTGAGTTCTGTCATTTCTGGTATTTCGCATATTCTTATTAATTAATTGTTGCAGGTGCATCACATCTGGTATCAGAGCACTTTCTTGGGCTCGCTGGGTGAAATTTCTGCCAATTTTTTTTCGCATCTGTTGCAGGTTCGGATTTGGGAATAATCCCTATCCGCTTAACTATGGGAAGTACTTGGGCATAATCCTAAAAACTCATTGTGAGGAGTACCACAGGAACCTCGAAGTAGTTGGCCCATTGAGAGGACCTGCTAGCGAAAAGGCAACGACCCCTACCTGATTGACTAGTTCCCACCCATGAGGTAAACCAAGAGCTGTCGTTTGTGGCAAAGCGGTTATCAATTTTACCTGACCCGTGGAGTGAGTGGTACTGCCCCAATACGCAAGCCGTCAGACAGCATTGGTGGCCGAGTGAAACCCCTGAACTGTTAGGAAGCTGCACATACCTGGGGTCCATATCTACTTTTAGCTGAACTTTTGTCGATCATTGCTACGCCGTTTCAGATCCATTTTGCAAGCCATTCTAGATCCAGCCGTTTTCAATCCATTCGGCACTATTCCAGATCCCTTCCGAGCCGTAGCCGCTCAAGTCTGAAAAAAAAAAAAAAAGGTTCCCCTTGAAATATCCGGGGAACCCCTGTCATCCCATTCTACATATTTCATTCCTGAGGACCCTATCCCCAATTCCCCTTCCCAAAGCCCGAAATCCCACATTTGTCTATTTTTAGGGTTTACCATAACTTCCTCAGATTTCACCCAATCACCTTCAAATTTTACCACAGAGTTCCTTTCCTAATTTTGCTTCTTTGTCCCTATCTGCCAAATTTTCCCTTTCTTTCACCCCACTTCTGAAATCCTCCTTTTTTGCTTCCTTGTCCATTCGATAGTGTCCAAAGTCTTGTCAAACCCCAATTACCCTTCAGATTTTTTGCCAAGTCCAGGTTTTCCTTTACTGAAGCAGTTTCTGTTTTTGTTTTCCTACCAAGTCAAAAAAAAAAAAAAAAAACTCCTGGTTATGGTTGTCACCCGTGCAGGAGCAAAAACCATGGAAGACGCACTTGCAACCATCCAAGCCAAACTCCAGGATCTGGATGAAAAATTTCTCGGCCTCCATATTGAAAATTCAGCTATGAACAACAAACGACAGTCCGAGTCTTCATTAGACAATGGGTTCTCTTCTTCCAGCAATTTTCATGGTCTGAAGCTTGATTTTCCTTGCTTCAATGGTACTGATCCAACTGGATGGATCTATCGTGCAGAACAGTATTTCAGTCTGCATAATACTTTTGATGTCAACAAAGTTCCACTGGAATCCTTTCATTTGGAACAGGAAGCTCTTCAATGGAACCATTGGTACATCAAGGCTCATCCAGAGCCCAAATGGTCAGACTTTTGCCAGCTCCTTTTGCAACGATTTGGTCCTAGTGCTTTTGATGACTTCATAAGAGCCCTCACTAAACTTTGCCAAATTGGCACTGTGAGAGAGTATCAAACTGAATTTGAGAAACTAGCCAACCACACCGAAGGATTGTCTGATAACTTTTACCGGAGTTGTTTTATCAGTGGTCTAAAGGATGCCATCCGCTCTGAGGTCAAAATGTTTTGTCCCACCACAATGATGGAATCCCTAGGGTTGGCTAAGATGGCAGAAGACAAGATTGCAACCCAACAACGCTCCAAACCCACTTTTGTTCCCTTCCGAAATATGGGTTCTCAACGACCACCTATACCGCAGGCTCCTCGACCGACTCCTATCAAGTGTTTGTCTGAAACAGAGATGCAAGCACGTAGAGAAAAGGGGCTTTGCTATAATTGTGATGAGAAATTCACTCAGGGACATAGATGTGTTCAGCAAAAGCTCTATCTTTTGGATGTGGATTCTTCGCCTGGCTCTGAAATTGGTGACAAAGATCCAGGAACACTGGATGCTCCGGTCGACATTCAGGAACCGCCTATTGACTCTCCGTCTTAGGATGACCAGCCAGAGATATCTCTCCATGCTTTAGCTGGAATCACCACTCCCCAAACAATGCAGGTCAGGGGTTACTTCAAGAAGCTTCCTCTTACAATACTCATTGATTCTGGTAGCACTCATAATTTCATTGACCCTCGGATCGCCAAACAAACTGATTGTTTTATCCATCCTTGCTCCAACTTTGAAGTCATGGTTGCCAATGGGGGCACCTTACCTTGCAAAGGGAAGTGTCAAAATGTGTGTATCTCTATGGGATATTATACCTTGTTCTCTGACATGTTTTCCTTGACCTTAGGCAGATGTGATGTGGTTTTGGGCGCTCAATGGCTACGCACACTTGGCCCTATCTTATGGGATTTTGCTGAACTTTGGATGCAGTTTTCCCTCAATGGACAAAAACACACATTGACAAGATTAAAACCAGGTTCTCTCAGCATCATGAGTTCACATCGCATGGAAAAACTCCTCAAGAAGAATTCACATGGTGTCATTGCTCAGATCCATTCCATTCAGATGCAACCATCAACGGTCTCCACTACTCCTTTGGATCTACAACAAATTCTGGATCGATATACAGGTGTCTTTGTTGAACCAGTGGGATTGCCACCTTCCAGGCCAAAAGACCATCATATTCAGCTCCTTCCTGGCAGCGTTCCTCCCAACATTAGGCCCTATAGCTACCCATTTCACCAAAAAACGGAGATTGAAATGCTCGTTCGAGACTTATTGAAGCAAGGTATTATTCGCCCAAGCACTAGTTCCTTTTCTTCTCCAGTTATTCTTGTTCGCAAAAAAGATGGGTCATGGTGCCTCTGCATTGACTTCTGAGCACTTAATCACCTCACCATCAAGGATAAGTTTCCAATTCCTGTTGTTGATGAGCTTCATGGGGCTCACTTTTTCTCCAAGTTGGATCTTCGTTCTGGGCATCATCAAATTCGAGTTCATGAGGATGATATCCCTAAAATAGCTTTCCGCACTCATGATGGCCATTATGAGTTTTTGGTCATGCCCTTTGGCCTCACTAATGCTCCTTCCACATTCCAGGCCTTAATGAATAAAATATTTCGACCCTACTTGCGGAAATTCATTCTGGTATTCTTTGATGATATCCTCATCTACAGTAAAACATGGGATGAACATCTCCAGCATCTGGATCTTGTCATGCAACTTTTCTCTGACCATCATCTCCATGCCAAGCAGTCTAAATGTGTTTTTGGACAGAAGGAAGTTGAGTATCTCGGGCACATTATCTCAGCACAAGGGGTTCACGTGGATCCTGCCAAAATCGATGCCATGAACAATTGGCCGCATCCTCAGACACTCAAGAGCCTTCGTGGTTTTTTGGGGTTGATTGGCTACTACCGCAAGTTTGTCAAGGATTATGGGAAGATTGCAGCTCCATTAACTACTCTATTGAAAAAGGATGCTTTTACATGGACACCTACTGCTTAGTGTGCATTTGACAAACTAAACAAGCTATGTGTACTACACCTGTTCTAGCTATGCCCGACTTTTCCAATCCCTTCACTATTGAGAGTGATGCTTGCGGCAATGGAATTGGTGCTGTTCTCCTTCAAGATGAACACCCCATTGCGTTCACCAGCAAAGCCCTTTCAGGTAAGAATTTAGCTACCTCTACCTATGAGAAGGAAATGATGGCTATTTTGCATGGAGTACAGAAGTGGCGCCCATACCTATTAGGGAATCATTTTTGCATCAAGACTGATCACCAGAGTCTGAAATATTTCTTGGAACAGCGTGTCTCCTCCCCAACACAACAGAAATGGGTTAGCAAAATCATGGGTTATGACTATGAGATCACTTACAAGAAGGGTAAAGACAATATTGTGGCAGATGCTCTTTCTCGCACATTTGATGCCCAAGGTTCTCTTTCAGCTATTTCTATGCCCGTTCCAAATTGGTTGCAATCTGTTCAACAGGGTTATGTCAATGACTCTTCCTTATCTCAAATCATCCAACGCTTGAATAACAACCCTTTTGCTGTACCACATTACTCTTGGGATGGTGCTTCTCTGCGATACAAGGGTCATCTGGTGCTTCCCCAGAGCACAGATCTTCAACAGGCTGTCTTCTATGAACACCATGCTTCTCCATCGGCAGGGAACTCTGGGTTCCTCAAAACGTATGAATGAGCACAGCGTAACTTCTTTTAGCAGGGCATGAAAAGGACAATTCAATAGATGGTGGTCGAATGTGATACCTGCCAGTGCAATAAGGGTGAAACAACACTCCTTCCAGGATTGCTTGAACCCTTGCCCATACCTGCACGGATTTGGATAGATATTTCTATGGATTTCATTGAAGGGCTCCCTAAATCTGGCAGGAAGACAGTGATTCTTGTTGTGGTTGATCGCCTCTCCAAATATAGTCATTTTTGTGCTCTCAGCCATCCCTATACAGCCTCCTCCATCGCTCAAATTTTCCTGGACCAGATCTTTCGTCTTCATGGCATCCCTTCTTCCATTGTCTCGGATCGTGATGCGACTTTCACCAGTCATTTTTGGATAGAACTATTTCGCCACACTGGCACCAAACGGAAGATGAGTTCAGTGTATCACCCACAAACAGATGGTCAGATTGAAATTATCAATAAATGCTTGGAAACTTATCTTCGTTGCTTCACGTCGGAACAACATCATCAGTGGGAAAAGTGGATCCCTCTCGCTGAATGGTGGTACAATACCTCTTACCACACTGCCTCTAAAATGACCCCATATGAAGCAGTCTATGGTCAGGCACCTCCAGTTCTTCTTCCATACACCCCCACCAGTTCACCAGTTCAGGAAGTTGACATGGTCCTTCGAAACTGCGATCAGATTCTTCGCATTTTGTGGGATAATCTTCACATGGCAAGAAATCGCATGAAGCAACAAGCTGATCAACACCGTTCTGAGCGCACTTTTCAAGTCGGCGATATGGTTTTTCTTCGTCTCCAGTCGTACAAGCAATCCTCCTTGAAACTCAAAGGGCATCATAAGCTCACTCCAAAGTTCTATGGGCCATATCGGATTCTTCAGAAGATTGGGTCCGTTGCTTATAAATTGGAACTTCCTCCTTCTTCCCGCATTCATCCAGTCTTTCATGTCTCTTGTCTGAAGAAAGTTCTGGGCACCAACATCAGTGGACAAACGATTTTACCCGAACTGGATAATGAAGGATCCATCCTTTTGGAGCCGGAGGCCATCCTCAATCGGCGCACGTGTCAGCTTCACTCTCGCTCTATCACAGAGGTCTTAATTCAGTGGCACGGCATGCAACCAGAGGATGCTACATGGGAACCACTCCTTCAGATTCAACAACAATTTCCACATCTAAAGCTTTGAGGACAAAGCTTTTTTTAAGGGGGAGGGGATGTTAGGAACCCATGTCTTTACTTTGTTAGTATGTTGTTGTTGGACGCATATGCTTTGTAAGTCGTCCCGCAGTATTTGTTTATCAATAGTTTGTGTTATTGTTGTTGGCACATATGCTTTGTAAGTGGCCCGTAGTATTGTTGATCCATAGTTTGTAGTGGCCCATGGTTTTGACCCATAGTATTGGTGCCTAGACTTAGTATATAAGTGTGTGTTGAGACCTATGAAGGCACCGTGAAGTTATTTGTATTGAGCTTGCTCATAGGAGGTTGCCCCCTCGAAGTGGCCTGTGATCAATATAAAAGTGATTCAGAGTTCTGTCATTTCTGCTATTTCGCATATTCTTATTAATTAATTGTTGCAGGTGCATCATAGAATCTAAGGTTGATGCTAGAGAGATGTAGCAAGCATATTCTGTGCTCCATTTGCGATTCTGTTAGGACACATTGTATGCAAAGAAGGGATGCTGGTTGATCTAGCAAAGATTGCAATTATTGTCGACTTACCACCTCCAACGACAGTAAAGCAGTTAAGGGTGACATTGGGGCATACTGGGTATTGCAGAAAGTTTATCAGAGGGTATGCGGCGATCATGACGCCAATGGAAAAATTGTTGAAAAAGGATTCCAAGTTTGAAAGGAATGAAGAGTGCCAGAAGAGCCTCAATATACTAAGAGAAAATATGGTCGCAGCACCAATACTACTGTTTCCTGATTGGACAAAAGAATTCCATGTTCATGTCAACACGTCATCAGTCGCATTAGGTGTAATATTGGCCCAACCAGGAGAAGGAGTGATTGACCATCCAATCGCATTTGCAAGTAGGAAGCTATCCACTGCGGAGAAGAACTACATGACGATGGAAAGGGAAGGTTTGGCGATGGTTTACGCCTTACAAAAATTTCATCATTATCTGTTAGGAGGCCATTTCAAAATGTTTACTGATCATTCAACACTAAAATACCTAGTGAATAAGACTGTGTTGGGGGAAAATATGTCGATGGCTATTAATATTCCAGGAATTTGACTTCGAGATCATTATGAAACCAGGACGACTCAATGTCGGTCCTGATCACCTATCCCAAATTGAGTCATGAGAAGAAGCCATAAGCATTAATGGGGGCTTACCAGATTCACAATTATTTTGGATTGGAATGGTCGATGACCATTACGAGCAAATCATTCAGTTCTTGACTACAGGATGCACACCAGAAGGATTGAATACCAGTCATAAAAAGTAGCTAGTTGTGAGGGCTGTTGACTTTCAGCTAATTGCAAGTCAACTTTAAAAAATGGGATGGAGCAGTAAAATATTGTTTTTACGGGAAAACCCAATGTAAGTAACGTAAGTGGTCCATAAATGGATCAATAGTAATGTAAAAATGTAATGCATGGTAGATGATTAATAGTTACATAGGTTTGGGCTTTATATGAGCCCGTCGTGCACCTTTTCGTAAAATGGCATGACTATTGAATTTAGATAGTATTTAATTATAATAAATTAATATTAATATTAATTTATTATTTTATTGTTACATTGCCATCCCCTTAAGGGATGCTTTGTCCTCAAATCTTCATTGAAAACAATGTCTGATTTTGCTTGAACTGTCATCTCTGGATCCTCTACGACACTTGATGAAATAAGACGATATGAGTTACGAATTCCCCGGGATAATTGTCGCATCGTATCTGTTGTGGACCATACCAGATCTATTTTTATCGGAGCTCTGAGATCATTTTGTGGGACGGGTCATTTCAATTGTTGCTTAGTATGTCGATATTTTTGCCTATCAACATAATTCTTTTGTGAGTGCTCATTTTGACCCTGTCGTTGGTCAAAACGAAGATTATAATTGGGATGTATGTAAGGAGTATTTGTTGTTTGTTTTTCTTTCTTTTGAACTGCGTCGAGGATTTCCTTCACTTCCTCGACTTGATTTTTGGATGCATCTTCCTAGATTTTTTCTTCTTAGTTCTCCAGTATATTTTTGTGATTCTAAATCTTTTCGATTCTTTCATCTTGCGACTTTTTGTCAATTTCTAACTTCTTGATTTGATTCTCTAATTCCTAATTACGATTCTTTAGACACTGGTTTTCTTCTTGCTTTTCCAGTATTCTTCCTTCAAGGTCTTCACCGTAGTGTTCCCTCTTTCTACTGTTTTTTAATTTTTTAATATTTGTAATCATTTTTTTGTTATGATTTCATAGTCAAAAAATCTCTTCGATATTGCTTGGTAACACATTGTTGACTTTTGTCAGTTACAACTTATTTGTCTTCTTACTTTCGTCATATTGCTGCTGGAGTTTTTCTTTTTGCTGTTGACGATGACATAACTTTGTTTCCCGATTTTCTAACTTTCTTTGGACGTGCTCCAACTCATTATATTTGTCCATGATGAGTTTGTTTAAAAGATTTATTTGTTCTTCTAACTCTTCATAATGTTCATCAGTTGCTTCTTCGTCTGTAGTTTGCGATAAGGGAACTATCACTGAGAAATCATGCAGCGTTATTTTCTTCTTCTCATGGAAGAAGGTGATGCACTTCCTTTTTGCATTGATGGAGAATGTTCCTAGTGTTTCCAACCAGTTATAACCCAACATTATGTCGATGAGATGGTCATCTATAGTTGCGATGGTGAATTGAGCTGCAAAATGATAATCATCGATTTGTAATGGTACTTCTATTTAATCTCCATTTGACTCATTCTTCATTGATTCTTGAACTTGTACTTGATTTGCGACATCAATGTTTATAAAATTTTCCTTGTTGGATGGAAAAATAGCAATGGCAATTAGACTTTCATCAAATATCCCATAAACTTTCAACATCGCCATAGGCACCTTCGTTGGAACGTTGATAAATCTTTTTTCTGCTTTAATAAAATCTGCCTCTTCCATTTTGACCTTCTTTGTTTTTTTTTCTTTTCCCTTTTTGTATAAAATAATAATTGTATTTAATATAGTTATTAAATAATAATAATATTATGATTGTTTTGGATGGGAGGCAAAATAGGGCTTGTAAAAATGATTTATAATAACTATTATTATATATAATAACAATATTATTATAAAAAAATGGATTGGATAATTTATAATAATAAATATTATTATTGTAAATTTATATATCTAAGGTTGTGAAGAATAGAATTTTAATAAAACTAGAATAGTTTTATAAAACTATGTTTTTGTTTTTTTTTTAAACTTTTCTTTTCTTACTTTCCTTTCTTTTTATTTTTTATTTTTTTCTACTTTCCTTTTTTTACTCAGCTTCTTTTTACTTCTTTTTTATGTCCTCCTTTTTTTTGTTTTACTTTTTGTTTTCTTTATTTGTTTTTTGTTTTCTTCCTTTCTTCTTCTTATTTTTTTTTTACTTTTTTCAAAAATAAAAAAAAAAATTAAAAATCTCAAGTACTTAGGGAAACCCTAGTTTTTAATGGAAAAATTCCAAAATTTAGAGAATTTCTGAGATGATGGCTAATAGTTGGATCATAAATGAAGCTCTGATACCACTGGAGCAGTAAAATACTGTTTTTACGGGAAAACCCAATGTAAGTAACGTAAGTGGTCCATAAATGGATCAATAGTAATGTAAAAATGTAATGTATGGTAGATGATTAATAGTTACATAGGTTTGGGCTTTATATAATCATGTCATGCACCTTTTCGTAAAAGGGCATGACTATTGACTTTAGCTGATAGTCTTTGATTATAATAAATTAATATTAATATTAATTTATTATTTTATTGTTACATGGGACCAAACAAAATTATTCGCCGATATGTCCTTCCGCATGAAAAGGAAAGGATACTAGTGGAAGCTCATGACGGGATCGCAGGAGGACACTATGGAGGGCATGTCACTTATAGGAAGATACTTAGAGCTGGACTATGGTGCTGGTGCATGGAGATGTCGCAGATTATGCCAAAAGCTGTGATGTATGCCAAAAAACAGGAAAACCATCGCGAAGGGACGAACCGTCGCTAGTACCTCAACTAACGCTACAAGCTTTCGACAAATGGGCGGTTGGCTTTGTAGGACCTATCAACCCACCAGGAAAAAGAACAAGGTTATGATATATAATTAATGCGACTGATTATCTGATGCGATGGGCTGAAGCTGCACCGGTAATAGATTTCACAACTGCGACGACAACAAGATTTCTCTTTGATAATGTGGTCACCAGGTTTGGGTGCCCAAAAATACTGATGAGCAACTAGGGTACTCACTTTGTCAATCAAACGATCAAAGTGATGATAGAGGAATTTCAAATACAACATAGGAAGAGTACTCCATATCACCCGCAAGAAAATGGCGCAGTTGAAGCATTCAAAAAAATATTAGAGCATGCACTCACAAAAGTATGTAAGGCAAACCGTGATGATTGGGATTTAAAGATTCCAATGATACTATGGGCATACATAATGACTTGCAAGTGATTGACATGACAAACTACGTTCAAGTTAGTTTACAGACAGGAAGCGATGATTCCAAGGGAGTATATTGTCCCGAGTCTGTGCATCACAGTAGCCACAGGAATGAGCGATGACTGAGCAATCGAAGAACGATTGGCATAGTTGATACAGCTTGATGAGGACTAGTTCGTCGTAGGATTCCATCAGCAGGAAGAAAAGTATCGATAGAAGGCTTGGCAAGATCGCCATGTCAAAGAAAAGCACTTCTAGCATGGAGATATGGTCCTATGTTGACACAACGGCTATCAGTAGGGGTTCACTTTGCACTGTCGTCAACAAACCCAACCAAACACCCTTAAGCATCGGCCCAGAAAGGTTTTACCCTTTCCAGCAACACTCGCGAAGTGAGTTAAGTATCACCCAAGATGATTAAGGTGGGTGCAGGAACCAAGTTTTCGTAGTGGGGAAAGGACATGCAATCACTTCAACTCTACTGCAATAGAAACCAGAGATTTAGATTTGCATACATTCATACATTCATCATTCACCTATTCACCATTCATAGATTTAATACATAATGGACATTCGCATCAACATGGTTAAACTGATCATTCACATCAACAACAATTACTGAACCACAACACCTTAAACATATCGCAAACACATGTATTCATCATTTAATAGAAACATAGACAAAAAATATAACCATAACCGAACATCTTCATGCATTCATCAAAACCTGTGGTATAACCTTTGCAGAAACAGTTCAGAACATATTATTGCGGATCCATAAAAAACTGCGAAAACATAGCGAAAACAACACTTGATTATTCAAATATAGGATGCCCTTAGGTTTACATTCCTACTCCTATTTATATCGACTAAATGGTCCAAATGACCCATTTCTAACAACCTAAACTAATATTGCGCTTCCTTGTTCTCTGCAAATGACCCTTCCTTCCACGGATGGTCCTTCTTCGCAGTTGTTGGCTTCTGCACTTCATGTGGACTAATCCCGTGCCAACAAGGCCCCAACAAAAACTTGTGGCTTGCCCTCAAGCCACCTCAGCTAGACACCTCTGGTACTGTGCTCATCCTTCGCCGTGGTAAACTTCTGAAGTTGTTCTTGATGTATGGGGCTCGCTGTCATGTACTTCTCAAACTCATCCTCTGGTCTTTTGGTCGCTGTCATGTACTTCTTGAACTCATCCTTCAGTCTCTGGAAACCTTGATCATCTATCTCTTCTGCGCCTGCTCTTGCACTAAAGGCTTGCTGAGGTCTGGGAAAAGTTTGTGAAAATACTCACAGTGGATCCAAAGAGATGATGTAAACCTCACAATGAAAGAATTTAGGAAAATAGAAGAAGAATAGTGCAGCAGAACATAGATCCGATGGAACTGAGATAAGAGCAGAATATTCACACATGTTTCATTAATCAGAATGGAAAACAGTAATGATACAATGCACAGGATTTGAATACCAAGGGTGTAATTCGAATTAGCCTACATGGAGAGATCAAAAGATCACTGGAGTGTCATCAAAGCACAACTAGAAGTCTATTTCATCATCGGTGGAGTCATCAATGCACAAGTAACTGTCAACCATCAATCAAACTGAGACTGAGTGTGGTAGGTGTAACTGGCACATGGAGGCACTAATTGAATGAAGGAGGCTCAGTGGAGGGTGTATGAGGAGCTAACTAAGTCAGAATGAGCAGTCTAGTCTCATTGGAGGTCCATCGGAGTGATACAGTTAGTTGAGAGTCAGTCTGGCCTTAAATAAAGGAAATAACTGATGATAACTCAACTAACTGAAGTACAACTGAATGGTAGGTGAGAGAGGGCAAGTGGCTTCCTTAACTCAAGGAAGAAGGGTGCACTAAGCTCTAGGAGGGATAAAACTGATCAGTGAGAAGCTCCTGGTGCTAGCTAACTGGGGGCTAGGTGCTGCGAATGATGACTAGGATGCATGCAATTGCATGCTGCATGCAAGACTGAAAATGGAAATGATGAAAATGTTGGTAGGACTAGGATGGAGTATAGGAATATCCTAACACCCCCCCTTAATCCATCTTGGGCCCTAGTAACTAGGACCAAGGTCACCCAATACAATCAAATAAATGATAAAATAAGAACTTCCCATAAACCGAGGAAATGGGGAAAACCTCATGGGAAAAATAACCCCCCTCAAAATAACAGTAAATAACTCAAAGAACGATCATACTAAGAAGAAAAGAAAGAAGCTTTCATCAGTGAAAACTTTTGCAAAAAACTTAGCAAGTTGATCCTCTGTAGGATGCCAAGGCAGGTGCTAGATCTGTATCTGGTCTTCTGATGTGCCTCCCATTGCATAGAGGATGTATTGGACGAAGCAAGTCTTTCAGGAATTCTTTCTGCAACTGGAACGAATGGATCATGATGAGTCTTCCTTCCCAAGGGATGGAAGAGAGAACCCCATCATAATGCTGCATCTCTCATGGAGAGGTAGATGGCATAATGCAAGGTTGGCATGATGCTGAAATCTGGTAGTTCTGTGAGCAGATGAATCCTCAATTGTGTTCTCAGTAGATGCAAGGATTGTGTGAGCCCATGTTTGCCTTGTCTCTGGATTGAGAACATGTGTTGGTTCTAGATCTGAATCTGAATTTTCTTGAAATGTTATCTCAACATCAGGATCTTCATCTTCATATTCATTAGAAGAAGAGTCACTCAGATCTTCATCAGATTCCGAAGGAGTAGGAAGAGAGAAGGGAAGAAAATGAGAGAACTCGCATGCCTTGGAGGCATGATTTTCAAACCCTTTCGCTATAGTCTTCCCAGTAGAGATATCTGTAATCTCAACTGTGTCGGGGCCAAAAGTCACTTTCTTAGGTGATCCGGTGTGAGTCATCTGATATACATACAACAATTTTGCTGTCAAGGAGGGAACGAATAGAACATTCTTGAACTTGCCATGCTCCATATGTACTGTACCCAACCCTTTGGTAGAGATTTGAGAGTTGTCTCCCATGTGAATAGTAGGCCCATCATTTAGATCCAAATGTTAAATTTTGAGTATTAATTCACAATACTATAGGATCTTTGCTGAGAGAATAACATCTACAGTATATCAATGCATGACAAGCATGACAAGCATCACAAGAATCAAAAGCATAGAGACAAGAGACACAAAGTTTCCGTGGGGAAAACCCTAAGGTGAAAAACCCCACAACTTCCTCAGAGATAGAGAGAGCAATGGCTCAACCAAAATACAACCAAATAACACTGAGATAGTCTCCTAGCAGATGATCCTCCTCCTCCTCACTAGTGCACCACTTTCAGATAGATAGTGAGTTACTTTTCTGAGTGAGTAAAATAGAGATCTCCTATATCTATTTATACTCACCTTTTTGCCCAGTTACCCAATGGGGCCGACTTGTCTACTTAGATACATCCACATTATATTATATATAATTCCGGGCCGACCCCAATGGTGGTCTAATAACCCATCGGCAAGTACACACACTTGCGACACTTGTCAATCCACATGACGACACTTCCTTATAGAGGAATAACACATCTCTTATAAGGGTACAATAAATATATATAAAATATACAGATGAAATACATTTCGAAGTTACATATACATCAACACTCCCTCTTAACTAGGAAGGTATTTCTCGACACAGATCTGCTAGACAAGTCTTCTTCTCTGGATCATCGTCATCGATGCATCGTCATCATCATCGTCACTACTGCTGCTATCTCAACCAATCTCTGACTCTACTCATCATAGGAAGTTCTACAGAGCTAGTCCTTTTTCATACTGGATGTAGGCCCGCCATCTGCAGGTCTTCATCATCACTGGCCATACTGTGGAATCCTCAGGACTGATTACATGCGTCACAAAACCTGGCTGTAGCATCCCAGGCTATTACGAGCACACAGCTCTACCTATAGGATCTCCCAGGAGCACATTACATGTGACCCATCACAAAACTTGGCTGAAGCATCCCAGGCTGTTACGAGCACTTAGCTCTACCTGTCGGATCTCCCAGGAGCACATTACATGTGATCTCACCACAAAACCTGGCTGAAGCATCTGAGGCCTTTTTCATCCTGTCCAGATCTCCCAGGAGCAAATTACATGTGGTCATGGAAAAACTTGGCTGAAGCATCTGAGGCCTTTTTCATCCTATCCAGATCTCCCAAGAGCAAATTACATGCCATAGGACAAAACCTCGCAAGAGCATCTGCCAGATATCCCAGGGAACCGAATTACATGCCATAGGCAAAACCTCGAAAGACTATCTGCAGATCTCCTAGGGCACAAATTACATGTCCTCCGAAGAAAAACCTCGCAAGAGCATTTTCCAGATGTCCCAGGGCACCGAATTACATGCCATAGGAAAAACCTTGAAAGACCATCTACAAATCTCCCAGGGCATAAATTACATGCTTTCCTGCACAACCTGATCCACGGCCATAAAGTATCATCTGATACTCATCAAACATCATCCTGATGTGCACATGATCATCCTGATCATCATCACTGCAACATCCTGCTGCATGTCATCTAGAGAAGCTCGTCATCCACGATCATCCTGATCATACAATGCATCCATCTGATGCACACCAAGTATCCACCTGATACATACATAGATACATGATCCACACAATGTATCCATCAGCATACATGATCTACCTGATCATACAAAGATACATGATCCACACAATGTATCTATCAACATACATGATCTACCTGATCATACAAAGATACATGATCCACACAATGTATCTATCAGCATCCAACATGATGCGTACATACAAAATACATACACATGATCTAACTGATCATATCCAGCATCCAACATGATGCATATACAAAATACATACATACATATAATGATCCAACTGATCATATCCAAGCAGAAACCAGAACATCATCCTGATGCTCATCATCCAGCGCTTACATCCACAGCCATGTGAAGGATTCCCCTTCCAACATGCTTGGAATGGCTTCAGGAAATGTGTCCATCACTTCTTCCTCGAAGTATCCTCAATCTGAAGAACGCCAAGCCTCTCTCTGAAGTACTCGAACTTCACTCTGGCTAGTGGCTTCGTCAGCACATCTGCAATCTGCTCGTCCGTCGCAACATACAGGAGCTTCACGGCTCCTCTTTGCACCATATCCCTGATATAGTGATATTTGATCTCTATGTGTTTCGACCTGTCATGAAACACCGGGTTCTCGGACAGCTTCACACAACTCTGGTTATCACAGAAGATACTAGTAGCATCCAACGAGAGATCAAATAACTCAGACAGTAGCTTCCGTAGCCATACTGCCTCACAACTAGCTGAACAGGCTGCAACATACTCTGCCTTAGCTGTACTCAGTGCTACGTAGGACTGCTTCTTGCTAAACCATGAGATCACACCTGATCCCATACTGTAGCAACACCCAGATGTGCTCTTCCTATCTGCAACACTGCCAGCCCAATCTGAATCAACATAACCCTGCAGGTTAAACTTTTGATTCGCTTCATACTTGATCCCATAATCCACTATACCCTTCAGGTACCTCAGAACATGCTTTACAGCAACCAGGTGAACACTCCTCGGATCCGTCAGGAACTGGCTCAATGTGTTCACAGCAAAGCAAATATCTGGTCTCGTGTTCGTCAGGTACATCAAGGACCCAATCATCTGACGATACATGGAGACATCAACCGGCTCAAATGAAGCATCACATAGAAGCTTCAGATTCGATGCCATAGGTGTGGCCATGGCCTTGCAGTCCATCATCCCAAATCTCTTTAGGATATCTACTGTGTACTTCCCTTGACCAAGGAAGATCCCACCTGCACTCTGCCACACCTCCATGCCTAGGAAATAGTGCATCATTCCCAAATCTTTCATATTGAATTCAGCAGCAAGCTTCCTCTTAGTATCTGCAATCAGTCTGTCATCTCCTGTTACAAATAAGTCATCCACATACAGGAGTAGAATCACAAGATTCCCTTCCACAACCTTGTAGTAAAGGTTGGAATCCGCTTTACTCTTGGAAAATCCCAAGCTAGATAGGAAACTGTCCATCCTACCATACCAAGTTCTGGGAGCTTGCTTCAAGCCATACAAGGCTTTCTTCAATCTGCACACATATGAATCCCTGTCATGTATTTCAAAACCAAGTGGCTGTTCCACATATACTTCCTCTTCAACTACACCATTCAAGAAAGTAGTCTTGACATCCATCTGGTGTATTTTCCATTTCATAGCTGCAGCTAGGGCAAGTACTGTTCTGATGGAAGTATACCTGGCTACAGGTGCAAAATTTTCTTCATAATCTATTCCCTCTTTCTGAGAGAAGCCACGAGCTGCAAATCTTGCTTTGTATTTCTCCACACTGCCATCTGCAGCATTCTTGATTTTGAAGATCCATTTAGAAGTCACAGCAGACTTCTCTTTAGGTCTTGGGACAACATCCCAAACATCATTCTTCATTATTGATTGGTATTCCTCAACCATGGCATCCTTCCATTCTTTCTTTTTCGCTGCCTCTTCATAATTGGAAGGCTCTTTGTTCATAATGTCACAGAGTAAAGCAACATAGCTGGTCTGTGATCTGGTTCTCTTCTTTGCTCTGTGTTCTTCTTCTGGAATGCCAAATCTTTCTGCATCTTGAATGATCTCTCTAGCCCATATAGGTTTCCTCTTGTGAGAGTTATCCTTACAGGGTGGATCTACAGGTTCTTGTGGATCTTCAAACTCACGAACAGCTTCTGGAACTGCTTCAGTCATGGTAGTGTCCTGAAATCTTGTTTCCTTAGGTTCTTCATAAACTTCGGTAGGTGCCTTCCTTGATTTGATGAATGCTGAGTTTTCATCAAATGTTACATCCCTGCTGACATCAATCTTCTTGAACCCTGGAAAGTATATTCTGTAAGCCTTCGAGCTTTCACTGTAACCCACAAAGATACCCTTCTTTCCCGAAGGATCTAGTTTAGTCCTCTTTTCCTTTGGGAAATGAGTATATGCTGGACAACCAAATATTCTAAGATGACTGACTTCAGGTTTCTTACCAGAAAATACCTCTTCTGGTGTCTTGTTGTCCAATATCTTGTGGGGTGTTCTATTCTGCACATATATAGTTGTTCTAGCTGCTTCTGCCCATAGATGCATAGGAAGATCCTGGTCATGCAACATTGCCCTTGCTGCTTCCATGATAGTTATGTTCTTCCTTTCTGCAACACCATTCTGTTGAGGATTATAAGGAGCAGTCAACTCCCTCTTAATCCCTGAATCACTGCAAAGATTCTTGAAGTCACTTGAGGTGAATTCTCCACCATTGTCGGATCTGAATGTTTTGATCTTCTTGTCAGTTTGATTCTCCATCAAGGTTTTGAATTCCTTTAATTTATCAATCACCTCATCTTTGCCCTTCAAGAAGTATACCCAAGTCTTCCTGGAGAAGTCATCAATAAATGAGACATAGTAAACATACCAACTCAGGGAACTGGATGACATAGGGCCACATACATCTGAGTGGATAATTTCCAAGATGTCTTTTGCCTTTCTTTCACTGCTTGGGAAAGCCTTCTTAATGTTCTTACCTTTTGCACATCCTTTGCAAACACCTTCATTTTTGGTCTTGATTTTAGGAAGACCCTCTACTGCCTTGCTTGCAATTTGAAGTGCTCTGTAGTGCATGTGAGCAAGTCTTCTATGCCAAAGTTCACTTGGCTCCATGGATTCATGCACCATGGCATGTTCAGGTTGTCCCTTCAATTTATACAAGCCTCCCTCTTGCTCTCCAATTACTACTGCATCATCTATGGTCTTTCCCTTTGGCCACATTAGGACTTGGCCATCCACAAATGCAACCCTCATACCTTTTTCATCCAATCCAGAAATAGAGAGTAAGTTCTTCTTGAGCCCAGGTACATAAAGTACTTCTTTCATCTTCAATGATTTTCCAGAATCTAGGTTGTTGGAGGCTTCACCACTTCCTTTGATTGGGTATTGATAATCATCCCCAAGTTTCACCTTATGGGGTGATTCATGTTCAGATAGATTCACAAAAGATTCCTTAAACCCAGTCATGTGTTTGGAAGCCCCACTATCAATCAACCAATCATTATAGCCATGGGAGATGGTACCTGTGAGAGCAGAGATCAGAACATACTCCTCTTCACTTGATGAGTCATCATTGCTATCACTTTCTGCCCTAGCCTTCTTCTTTGGGGGTTCATCATCTTCGGTAGCATGAGCATGAAATGTTCTTTTGTTACCCTTCTTCTTCTTGTTGGGGATGTTATTGTCCTTCTTGTTCTTGGGACAATTTATGGCAATATGTCCTTTCTCATTACAGGTGAAGCATATTCTTCTTTCTTTGAAGTGATGTGAAGATCTCTTGGAGTGAGATGGCTCTCTCTTGGACTTTCCTTTCCTGGTGTGAGCTGTGAGAGCTTGATCTTCATTCCCCATCTTTTCTTCTCGTGCCACAAGCCTTGCTTCTTCTTGTGAGCACTCTTCCCGAAGTCTACTGAAGGAGATCAACTTCTTCCTTGCACAAATTCCTTGGATAAAGGAATCCCATGACCTGGGTAGGCCATTTAGAGTGGTCATCACCACTTCACCATTCTCCACCATTTCATCCACTGCTTCTAGTTGTTCCTTGATCTGGGGAGACCCTTGAAAAATAGGATTGAATGGTTTCTCCATTCTGAAACTTTACTCCTTTCAATTGGTTTCGCAGGGTCATCTTCTGATTTATGTTCTTCCCTTCAAACAGCTTGGTCAAAGAGTCAAACATCTCCTTGGGTGTCTTAAGAGAAGACACATGGGGTATGAGATGGTCTTTTATAGAATCAGCAATGATTCTCTTTGCCTTGACCAAGTTCTTCTTGTGCAATGCCTTGGCCTCTTCATCCTCTGGGATAGGGATGTCTTCTTTCACATATGAGTCCAACTCATTCTCTTCCAGGATTAACCCAATCCTATACTTCCAGGCTCGGAAGTTATCAGCTCCTTCAAGCTTATCCTCTAGCTTGGTGTGGAGAGACATCTTTAAGAGTACTTCAAATGGAAATAGAAAAGATTTAGGACTTACCACTTGAAGTGCTGAAAACTAGATCTAGTCCTGGATTAGGGTTTGTCAGAGAAACCCTAAAAATTAAAAATGTGAATTTCAAAATTCCAAAAGGATAGAAAGATGTGCCTTGAAAATTTGATCAGCCTGGTACATTCAGAATTTGAGATCAGCAAAGTCTTGCCCTTCAAAATTGCCTTTTTGTCCTCCCGGGTTCACTGGGAGAGCCTTGAATTAGGGTTTGAGTTTCCCAGAGATCTACCCAGCCAAAAATCTCAATCCAAAGCTCTAAAATTCGATTTTTGCAAGGAGCTTCCAGCTGTGTCTTCATATTCCAGAAATTCCTATTTTTGTGGAAACCCTAATTTTTAGGGCCAAATATGAAAATGCTCAGAACTGAATTCTGATTGGACATATAGATGCGCCTTGATGAGTAGAGTCAATCTACTATACTGATTTTCAAAAATCTGTGGAGAGAAACCCAATAAACAAGGAACACAAGCTTCCGTCACTGCAAAATGTCTTCTTCTCAGGTTAGCTCTGATACCATGTTAAATTTTGAGTATTAATTCACAATACTATAGGATCTTTGCTGAGAGAATAACATCTACAGTATATCAATGCATGACAATCATAATATGACAAGCATCACGAGCATCACAAGAATCAAAAGCATAGAGACAAGAGACATAGAGTTTCCGTGGGGAAAACCCTAAGGTGAAAAACCCCACAACTTCCTCAGAGATAGAGAGAGCAATGGCTCAACCAAAATACAACCAAATAACACTGAGATAGTCTCCTAGCAGATGATCCTCCTCCTCCTCACTAGTGCACCACTTTCAGATAGATAGTGAGTTACTTTTCCAAGTGAGTAAAATAGAGATCTCCTATCTCTATTTATACTCACCTTTTTGCCCAGTGACCCAATGGGGCCGACTTGTCTACTTAGATACATACACATTATATTATATATAATTCCGGGCCGACCCCAAATGGTGGTCTAATAACCCATTGGCAAGTACACACACTTGCGACACTTGTCAATCCACATGACGACACTTCCTTATAGAGGAATAACACATCTCTTATAAGGGTACAATAAATATATATAAAATATACAGATGAAATACATTCCGAAGTTACATATACATCAACACCAAAGAGGAAAATGATTCTTCAGAGGAAACCATGTGGTTGGAGGCTCCAGAATCTATGAGGGGGGCCTTTGATTTTGAACAACTAGCCATCAATGCATGGCAATCCTCATGACCATCAGATCCACTTCCAGAATCAGACATCTTTGCATCTTTTGGAATAACAATTTTGTTCTGTTCAAGAAGCTTGGTTAGTAGGTCTATTTTGTTGTGCATGCAAGCTTTCTCAGAATGGTATCCTCTCTTGTAGTAGGGACATTCAGATCTCTTATGTTTGTCCTTCTTGGAGTTGGAGGCTCCTTTTGATGAACTTGACTTATCATTCAACTTGGATTTAGATGGCTTCTTATCCTTGTCTTTTTGCCTCCCTTTCACATTTTTCCCACTTGCTCCTCCAGCTATAAGAGATAGATCCTTGGAGGCCTTGATGGAACCCATTTGAATCAATTTGTCCTCTTCTTGAATGAGAGCTTCAGTGAAGACTTCTAAGGTTGAAAAATTCCATCTAGGGATTGACATTCATCCAGAATGGAAGGTAGATACAAAGATTGAAAACTGAGATCCTAGTTTGCTCAGAATTGAGAGCACCAATTGTTCATCACTTTTAGTGATGCCACAATGCTTGCATTGCAAAACCAAGTTCTTAAATTTTGAGAAGAATTCTTGAATGCTCTCAAAATTGCTAGGTTGTAGGGAAACCAATTAATTTTCGAGAGCACGGCCTCTCAACCCATCTTATTTGCCAAAAATATTCTCCAATTTTGTCCATAACTTAGTTGGAGTCTTCATTCCTTCAACATGAAACAATAGATCTCTAGACATATGAAGGCATATGTAACCGAAGGCTTCATCCATTTTATTTAGATGCTTGGTCTTCTCCATAGCTGAATGTGGTTCGTTTTCTTTTCCACTTACCAACCTGAATAACTGTCTAGTACACAAGAAGAATTTCGTCTCATTCTTCCAATCAAAGTAATTGAAGGGAGTGAGAATTCTAGGAGAGGAAGGATCATTTGAATTGCTCATCCTGATTGCTGGAATGAGTGCAAAAGTGAAACTGCTGCTGCAATTGCTGGAACTTCAAAATACCTGCAAAAAAATATCAAGAATGGAGGTAGAATATACTCTCAAATGGCTCTGATACCATGTGAAAATCCTGACAGTGGATCCAAAGAGATGATGTGAACCTCACAATGAAAGAATTTAGGAAAATAGAAGAAGAATAGTGCAGTAGAACATAGATCCAATGGAATTGAGATAGGAGCAGAATATTCACACATGTTTCATTAATCAGAATGAAAAACAATAATGATACAATGCACAGGATTCAAATACCAAGGGTGTAATTCGAATTAGCCTGCATGGAGAGATCAAAAGATCACTGGAGTGTCATCAAAGCACAACTAGAAGTCTATCTCATCATCGATGGAGTCATCAATGCACAAGTAACTGTCAACCATCAGTCAAACTGAGTCTAACTGAGTGTGGTAGGTGTAATTGAGTGTAACTGGCACATGGAGGCACTAACTGAATGAAGGAGGCTCAATGGAGGGTGCATGAGGAGCTAACTGAAGTCAGAATAAGCAATCTAGTCTCACTGGAGGTCCATCGAAGTGATACAGTCAGTTGAGAGTCAGTCTGGCCTTAAATCAAGGAAAGAATTGATGATAACTCAACTAACTGAAGTAAAACTGAATGGTAGGTGAGAGAGGGCGAGTGGATTCCTTAATTAAAGGAAGAAGGGTGCACTAAGCTCTAGGAGGAATAAAATTGATTAGTGAGAAGCTCCCGAGGATAGCTAACTGGGGGCTAGGTGCTGGGACTGATGACTAGGATGCATGCAATTGCATGCATGCATGCATGCAGAATGTAGAAATTCATGCAAGACTAAAAATGCAAATGATGAAAATACTGGTAGGAATAGGATGGAGAATAGGAATATCCTAACAAATTTCATCGACGTCACCAACTTGGGAAACATGCCAACTCCTCGGGCACATCTATTTCGCACCTATGACCGGCCATTGCTGGAGACAGCCTACCTCCACCCTTGGTCATAGGGACCACAGATCTTCTAACTACTACCACACTCTTAGACATCTCGGGTGGGAATTCATCTTTGTTCCTCCCTACTGTCTGCACCGCTTCCTTTGCTAGTTGTTCATGCACACTCGTTGTTCTTTCCCTTAGCGCACCTGGAGTGCTTCCGCTGGACACAAAGTGCACCATTGCAACTATCTCACTTCCATTTTCCACAACTTCCTTGGGCTTGCTCGCTCAACTTCCTAACTCTCTACATCTAACTTATTGACTTGCGTCATGAAACTTACTGATTCTTCTCTTCGGACTCTCTTTACTTCGACTTGGGTTCTTCAATATCCACGCTGGTATTTATGCTTTCTCTTCGTGTCCTTGGCACCTGATCATCATTTGCGAAATATTTCCCATAGCCATCCGATTCTGTCCTCAAGTGTGTCATTGCACTCCTCCGCCGTCTTGCTGTGATGTGGATCCACAATAATCATGCTTGGATTTGACTCCCACGTGCTAACCGTGTGAAGCATCGACGAGCGACCCGGCTATCCATGCTGTCCACTTTTTGTCATAATTGCTTTTTTTTTTTTGGTTATCAACTTCTATGCGCCTTATCATGGCGATAGGGTTTCAATTGATTCCCATTTACCAGCTTAGGCATCAATACCCCATCTAAACTTTGTAGCTGCACCGCACCTCTGTAAGTGACAAACGTTATTACGTAGGGACCTAACCAATACATTTGTAACTTACCTGGGTGTTTGGAAAATTTACTGTCATATAACAAAACCATATCTCCGCAATAAAAGTGCTTTGGTTTAACATGTCGATCGTGCCAAGCCTTCTGTCAATCCTTTTCTACCTTCTAATGAAATCCTGCAATGAAGCTATCCTCATTGATATGTACCAATTGTGCCAATCGTTCTTCTAGTGCTCTGTCGTCGCTCTTCCTGTAGCTACTGCAATGGGCATACTGGGGACGATATACTCCATCGGCATTACAACTTCTTGTCCGTAAACAAGCTTAAATGGGGTTTTTCCGGTCAAACATTTACAAGTTGTGCGATATTCCCAAAGTATCACAGGTATCTTCAAATCCCAATCATCCCGATTCGTGTTGCATACTTTTGTGAGCGTATGGTCCAAGATTTTTTTGAATGCATCAACTGTCCCATTTTCTTGTGGATGGTAAGGGGTGCTCTTCTTGTGTTGAATTCGAAACTCCTCCGTCATTGCTGCGATTGTCTGATTAACAAAATGAGTCCCCTAATCACTCATGAGTATCTTTGGGAACCCAAACCTAGTGACCACATTATCGAAGAGGAATCTTACTGCAGTTGCAGTTGAGCAATATTTCACTGGTGCAGCTTCCGCTCATCACGTCAAATAGTTTGTCGTAGTGATTATGCAGCACAACCCTGTTCTTTTTCCTGGTGGGTTGATGGGTCCCATGAAGTCAACTGCACATTTGTCGAAATCTTGCAGTGTCAATTGAGGTACTAGTGGCATTTCATCCCTTCATGATGGCTTCCCTGTTCGTTGACATACATCGCAGCTTTTGGCATAGTCCGCAGCATCTCTGTGCATAATCGACCACCATAGTCCTGCTCGAAGGATCTTTCGAGTAGTGGCATGTCCTCCATAGTGTCCTCCAACGATCTCATCATGCGCTTCCTCTAAAATCCTTTCCTACTCATGTGGAAGGACGTATCGTTGAAGTATCTCATATGGTCCCATCTTATACAATTTCCCTGCAATCAATTGAAAATCTGCAGCTCTGATGACTAGCTGCTTCTTCTGGTTGGTAGTGAATCTTTCCGGCGCCTCCCCTGTTGCTAAAAATTGGATGATTTGTTCGTAATGGTCATCAACCATTCTGACCTTGAACAATTGAGCATCCGACAATCCTTTGTCAATGTTCCTTGGCTCTTCCTCGGACTCTATCCGCCACAGGTGGTCGGCTCCTTCATTTAGTCATCCTGGATTTACGATTGGCTCAAAATCAAATTCTTGGAAGAGTAACAACCATCGACAGATATTCCCCCCCAACACAGGCTTGTTCACCAGGTATTTTAGTGCTGAATGATCGGTGAACATTTTAAAGTGCCCCCCTAAGAGATAGTGTCGAAAATTCTGTAAGGTGTAAACCATCACCAACCCTTCCCTTTCTGTGGTCGTGTAATTCTTCTCCGCAGTAGAAATATTTCTAATTGTGAATGCTATTGGGTGGTCTATTGCGCCTTCTCCTGGTTGACCCAAGATGACTCCTAGTGTGATTGATGATGCATCGATGTGAACGTGGAATTCCTTCGTCTAATCTGGAAATGAGAGTATGGGTGCTGCAACCATATTTGCTTTTAATATATCTAGACTCTTTTGGAACTCTTCATTCCATTCGAATTTGGAGTCTTTCTTCAACAACTTCTCCATCGGTGTCATGATTGCTGCATACCCTCTGATAAATTTTATGCAGTATCCTGTGTGTCCCAATGTCGCTCTCAATTGCTTAACTATTGTCAGCGGTGGTAGGTCGAAAATAATTGCGATCATTGCAGGGTCGACCAACATTCCTTCCCTGCAAACTATGTGCCCTAGTAAAATCCCAAACGGAGCACAGAAAATGCACTTTTTCAGGTTTAATGAAATCTGGTGCTGTCGACATCTTTCCAGCATTAACCATAGATTTGCGAAATGATCCTTGACGAACCCGTACACTGTCCAGTTATCCATATATACTGCCAGAAACTTATGGATGTAATCCTTGAACGCCGCAACTACCAATTTGGAAAAAATTGTTGGTCCATTCTTCATACCAAATGGCATCACCTTGTGTTGAAAACATCCCCATTCGGTGATGAAAGTTGTCTTGTGCCAATCCTCCTTTGTGATCTTTATCTCGTGGTAGTCGGAGAATCCATCTTTGAAGGAGTATATTTCCTGATCACCCACTCCTTCTAACATTTCGTCCGTAAATGGTGTCAGGAATGGGTCATGTATACATGCATCGTTTAGCTTCCTTAAATCAACACAGATCCTGACTTCGCCTATTTTCTTATCCTGGACCACCATCGGGTTGATCCACTCTAATTTATCTACTGGTTCTATAATGCTTGCTTCCAACATTCTTTCACTCTCAGCCTTCACCTGCTCCTTGTACGTTGGATTCATCCTATAAGGCCGCTACTTTACTGGCTTCACATCGGGTTTCAGGGGGATTTTCATTTCGCCCAAGTCCTCGAAAATTCCTTTCATCTCCGAGAATTTCATTGGGAATAAATCCTAAAACTCATGCAACAGATCATTCATCTTCGCAATAGTCGTGTCATCCCAATAATCTGCAATACTTGCGAACTTCGGATTCTCCTCCGACCCAATGTTCACTCTCTGGTACATACGTAGCCCTGGGATCATCCTCATCATACAGTTCTCTTGTGATATTGTAGCATTCCATTAACATTTCCAGTGTCGTAGTCCACTGAATCCCTAGTGTTTGTTCTGTCGGGACTGCTTCAAATACCTTCTTTTGAATCACGTGTAATAAACTATGGATGAAGGGGTTTTCGTCAGAGAAACTGAACGTTTGGCTAAAGCCAACTGTTAACCATTCCCAAGAGATTGTTCCACGTCGCATTTTTGCTGCAACATACCAACTTCGCGGAACTTAATCCGATGTGTGAATAAACGCATGGACCCATTCTTGTTTCGCTCGTGATCCCCATTTCCTTTCACTTGTAGCCAAATGCGCCTTTGGATCGCCTCTTCCATCGAACCTCATTCCGCCATATCCTTTCGCATCGCTGAACCTAACCATCATTAGGTGTCGACATAGTAGCCTATTAGTTATGGTGGACTTGTGCGCTAGCCACCATCGCGCTGGTGTAGCCTTCAGGGCCTCTTCCAAGGCCAAGAGCCACTGTGGTTCTGCCATTTTTTCTTCAAATTTAGTGAGAAATGTAGCCAAATTGGGAAATCCCTCTGTTGGGCCTAGCCTAAGTAAGGAATTTTTGTACAAGACAGTTTTGGAGCTGCTAAGCTACAGTGTAGCTTAGATGAAGGTAGTTTTGGCAAGATAGTTTTGAGGAGCTGCGAAGTTGAGCGCAGCACAGTATCGACAGGGTAGGAACCACGCAGCTGAGTGCCAGTTCCGTGAAGTGCCAGCAGGGCACCTATTTTGGGTAAAGAATGTAAGGGAAGGTCGAGCTGTGAAAGCAACCTATTTTTTCGAAGTACTCCATGATTCCTAGTAGGTGGGTAAGGAGTGGTGTTGAAGGAAAGTGACCAGTTACATGAGCAGAGGCAGCACGACGTGAACTGATCGCACAAAGCCATTAGAGAAGGAACGATGGGGTGAAAGCGACCTGTTGGCATGCGCTCGATAGGGGGGATGAAAGCAATGTGATCACACGCAGAAGGATGGCCACAACGGAGAAGTCATTATCAGAGCCTAGCAGTCCTGGTTAGCGAAGTAACCATGACAGTTTTGGGTAACCTTAGGGTTTTGGCCCACTTGATTGTAAGGACGTGACCTAAGGGCACGATCTATAAAAGGGAACATTTTGTAAGGGAAAGGGTTGAAGAATATCTAATTGGGAATTGCTAAACTTGAGTAATACCTATTTTGCATTGCTGAATGCTATTGTAAAGGCTCTGTAGCTGTGTGCACAAAGACCTACTGATAGAGAGGAGAGTCTGCAGCTGAGTGCACAGACTGGAACTATTGTACACTTCCCCAAGGTAATATAAAAACAGTTACTTTGGACATAGCTCCCATCCTAGGGGGTGAACCATGTAAATTCTATGTTATATGATTGCTTATGCACTTGCATTTGTGTATTTTCTTATGATAATTGGTTAAGTGTTGTTTATGAGTTAATGTGTTCTGCTTTTATATGTATTCACCATAAGGATAATATGTTAAGTAATCACATGTATGAATGAATGTCGGATGCACCAGTATTTCACAGTTTGATGAATGCATGAACTAGTCAGATAAACACTTAGCGCAACACTGGAAGTGCGCAGTGATATTGTTGCTTGTTATAGTGTATAAGTCCGTAAGAGTTGCAGGCTAAGTTGCTGTTGAATGCGTCTTTTTACACTAAGTAAAGTCTATCAAGTTGCATAAGTATTGAAGGGGAAGCACAGTCCTCTGTGGCGCTGTCCTATCGTCGAGAACCATCCCCCATCGCGCAGTCCTTGGATGCGTGATAGTCTAAGTGTTAGTCGCGAAGCAGTGGAACTTTGCGTAGTCCGAAATCCACACCGCAGGTCCTATAGCACGTTGTTCGCTAGTTTTGTTTAAACACTCATCACCTAGTTTTGGAAACCTGATTCCGCAACCCCCCCATTGATTCGCCTAGGGTGAGAACTCAATCTGTTCGCAGATTGTTTCCGAAAGGGCTGGTGACTAAGGGGTTTTGTTGGTTCCCTGAACCGTGCAGAACTCGGGTCTTTATAGAAAACCTCAAGAATAGTATAAGTAGCCAAAAAATGGTTCCGTTGCCACTCTTAAACTGGTGATGAGTACCGAACCTTAGAATCCATAGAAAAAAGAAATATGGGACTGGGTAGACAAGATAGAGAGAGATTTTTCCAGAAAAGAGAATAGACATCCGCGTCTATGTGACGTAGATTGGTTTAAAAAGTACTCGTGGAAGGATATTCATGAAATTTTCTGGGAAACCTTTGGGAACGAGTTGCAGGCGTGGTTATCAAGACTTGCAAAGAGAAAGAACTGTTTCCAAGAAGGAGCACCTATTGAGTGCACCCCATAGCTTATTCAGAGGCTCAAAGCAATAAATAGTCCACTCTCGCAAGCAGTCAAATTTTGGGTTGACAGTATACTAGAAGGCTTTGTGATAGAGTTCATTGTGGACATGCTGAAGTCATACAGCGCAACAGAAGCATACTTTTTCAAAGATTTCAGAGTTAAGTACCTCAACAATCTTAGTTTATATATTAAAATGCTTTTAGCTGAGAAAGGAGTTTTAAGAATGCAGTAAAAGTCCTAGAAGTTTTTGAATCTGTAATGGTCAATAGCATATATAGTGATTCTGACGAAGATACACACAATTTGAGAAGTGGAAAAAGATACAAGTATACTACTAAGAAGACTTCCAGTGAACATGGAATCCACGTAGATATTGATTTAGAAGCCGAGCCTGATGGCCAGACAACACCTCCATCAACCACCTATCGGCCTCCCACTCTGTAGAACCCCCCAGTTGAAAATACTGCACCTCCCATTTCACAGAGTCCACCAGTTCAGAACCCTCCAGTTGTTAATATTTCTAATCCACGGAGCATCAATACCAGTAATACCGTGGAAGTGAGTACTCAGATAATCTTGACTCAGAACATTCCAACTCAGAATATCCCAATTCAAAACATTCCACGCAATAACATCCCTAACACCACTCAGATCACTACGCATATTCTTGTACCACCTAGAAGGAGAACGACTGACGATATTTAAAGGAACGGGTCTAGAAGACCTTGTGCAACATTGGTTTCTATGTGAAGCTGTGTGGAGTGTCAAGCAAGTTCAGGATGATGCTGTGAAGCAAGCGCATCTTGTCACTACATTCAGAGATAGAGCCTTGAACTGGTTCATGAAGTATTCTCAGGGATAGAATAGAACCTTAGTGAATATTATGGCTGCATTATTGAGTGAGTGCAAGAAGCCGAAGTCAGAATCCCAATGTATAACAGAATTGAAGGAAATTAAGAAAAAACCTATTAAGACAGTCTGGGAATTTGACCAGAAGTTTAAAACATTGCTAGACCAGGTCAGTTTTGTCATAGCACCGTAATAGCACTAGGAGTGGTTCATAGCCGCACTGTTGCCCCATATCAGACTGTCGTTGATGCAGGAGAAGGTGGCTTCGTAGGAAGAATCCTTGGAGATCGTGATAAAATTAGAAGCTTCAGCTATAGGAGAGACTAGCACTGAAATGTCTCATATCCAGACCCAACTAGCTACCTTGACATTACAGTTGCAGGACATGAAGAAGGGGAAAGAACAAAGACAAGAAATCTAGTGTACAGGATGTAAGGGAGAAGGACACACCGGGGACAATTGTCCTTTGTTTCAAGAATACCTTAACAATGGAGCACCAAACCCACTGAATCAGAACTAAGGGCCATGGTGTGATATCTGTAGAACTAGAGGACACCGGCCAAAAGATTGTTACTTAATTTAGAAGTATGTGCGAACACCTAAGAATTTATATTGCACATTCTGTAAATCTGTTGGACATGAAGATTCCAACTATCGAGCATATGAGCTCATGATGGAGAGAAAGAAAGATCTAGAGCATATGCGTGGTGGAGTATATAAAGTTCAAGAAGAAACTCTGCAGAACAAGGATAACATGCAGTATGATCAAGGCACATACAGAGGCAGTGGAGGATTCCACGGAAGAGGAAGAAATACTATCCCAGGACAAGGAAGGGGAAGAGGCCAGATGATCCATTATAACTGTGGCCATCCAAGTCACTTATCTAAAGATTGTATCAATGCATGTACTACTTGTAATTATTGTAAATCCTTTGACTATGTTATTGAGGCATAGCCAGTGTTAGCAGAAGAAATGCATAAAAGAAAGAATGAAGTTCCTAACCCTAATATTCAGCTGATCGCAACAGAGAAAAGGACCGCAGATCCAGCTATTAATGTTGTGACGCGAAGTGGTGTTGCAATAGGAAGAGATAGACAAGCAAAATCTTTGACTTCTGGATATTTTAAAACTAAGCAGACCCCTGCTAAAGCGGTCTGGATCAGAAAAGCTACTGGGAAAACACCTGTTTTCAACCTAGAGAAGAAAAAAGAAGTCTTTGAAGAAGCAAGAGAAATATTCAAAGATCCAGAACCTATGTCACCAAGAATCCCATTGCGAAGTGAAACAACTCATATGGAAGATATTCCAGCAGCGTATGATCAAACCAGTATCGCAGCAGAAAGAAGCACTTTTGTTGTGCAGATCCTACGGAGCTACATGGAATTATTGAAGAGTGGAGATGCTATAGTGGAATTAGAAATTTTTTTAAGCCAATATGAACCACGCAGTCAGACAGATACTTCCCAAAGCGCAGTTCTTCACATCAAGAGCCATAAAAGAACAGGTAGAGAAATGAGGCTCAGTGCATAGATAAGAGATTATAAAATGGATGAGATCATCATTGACTTAGGATCAGAGGTAAATGTCTTGACTAAATAGACATGGTAGTAGATGGGAAGACCAAAGTTGTCATGGTCACCCATATAGTTGAGATTGGTCAACCGATAGAAAGTCATACCTTTTGGGAGATTAGCCAATATTATTGTTGACATCGATGGAGTGCGAAGTCATGCATAATTCGAGGTTATTGAAATTGTGGATGATAGTCAGCCTTATCAAACAATATTGGGTATATACTGGGCGATGGATAACCTCGCAATCATAAAACTGAAGACAAAGAAGATGATATTTGAAGCACAGGATATCAGGGTCATAGCGCCATTGGACCATTCACAGGGAGAAAGATACAATGAGCCAATTCAGGAAGAATCTAGAGCACAGGACCTTGATCGCATTTACAAGATGATTGTGAATCAAGATTACTACATTAATCCTACCGCGGATGGAGCACTTATTTGGCGATGTGACAGTTCTTGCATCTCAGACTCTGACGCAGGACTAGAGAATTGGCAAAGTCATATGCATGAAGTATTTGCAAGAAGATGCACGCAAATCACGAAGTCACTACGCTGGATTGTAACCAAGGTAAGTCCAATCCCCACTTATGATGGTTCAAGTAATGTTTATTCATTTATTCAAGAATATACTGTATCAGTTGTAGATGAACACCGCATACCAGCATTAGATATAACACTGCGCGAGACACCTTCCAGATGGTGGGCCACACATAAGCAGAATTTGACCACATGGGATCAATGCAGATACATGATGCAAATCATATTCACAGAGAAATTTGCACTGGAATTTGAAAGGTATAATGGCCAGACGGATCCAAGGGATCACATTGAAATTTTTTCACAAACATGGATAAGGATACTGTAGACAGAATGGGTTCATCTGTTTTTGCACACACTAGAGGAAATTCCAAAATATTGGTATACAGACACGGAGATTTTGTTAAGATCCTAGTGGGAGGCCTTCACTAACATCTCGAGGTTTTGGTGTAATGGTTCATATCATTTGGTATCAGAGCCTCCACCAAGGTTCAAGTCACAGAGCGGGTGGAAACGCCGGCATTGCAGTGTTCGCCCGGGGCTCGTACGACGCAAAGGGGACACCACCGTACAGGCGCACATCCATCCCAGAGTCTGGACTGTGGAGCGTGGTGGGATGTTAAGATCCCAGTGGGTGGCGCTCACTAACATCTCGAGGTTTTGGTGTAACGGTTTGTATCAGCTTCGTAGAGGAACAACAGATTGGTCCACCCTGACTTCGAACTTCCAGAGAACCTTCAGGTTTGAAGATGAAAGTCCAAGAATAAATGAAGCTTTGCAGAGTATCAAAGAAAGATTACTCAGAGCCGAATGCCCAAGTATAAACGAGGCATTAGAGGAAATCAAAGAAAATATATTTGAAGATGTAAAGGTACCTGTGCACCTACAACCAGAATGGGAAAGAATGATAGAACACACCCTTGAGTGTTATAATCTCCCTTGAAATGAAGAAGAACAAGAACAGAGTGATGAGGAGGATCCATGTAACATCAATATAACTGAGTCCGAAGGAGCTCAATGTAGAGGGACCTCCACTGGAAATTCCAGATATGAGTGGACCTGTTAAGACAAGAGAAGTGAACATTGGCACAAGTGAAGAGCCAAAGTTCTCGTCCATTGGAGATTACTGGGATGATTCAACGGTTGCGTAGATCGTAGACCTCCTACATGAGTATCAGGATCTATTTCCGACAATGTTTTCCAAAATGAAGGGCATTCTCAGCGACTTAGGAGTTATGAAAATACCTCTCAAGCCAGGTGCGAATCCTGTTAAGCAAAGGCCTTATAGACTGAATCCCAGATATAAAGAAGGAGTGAAGGTAGAGATCAAAAAGATTCTTGATGCAGGGATCATTGAGCCAGTTGAAGAGTCAGAGTGGATAAGCCCGATGGTTATCCAAGATAAAAAGACTAAAGGTGAGATCAGGATCTGCGTAGATATGAGGAAGCTAAATGATGCTTCGTTGCATGACCCATTTCCTACTTCATTTACAGATGAAGTATTAGATAATGTTGGAAGAAATGAGGCCTATTCATTTACCGATGGATTTTCTGGATATCATCAGATCAGGATTGATCCAATAGACAGGCATAAGACAACATTTGCTACTGAATGGGGATCATACCAGTATACAGTTATTCCCTTTGGTTTTAAGAATGCACCTGCCATATTTTCTAGAGTTGTTGTGGCTGCATTCGAGGACTTTATCCATAAGTTCTTAGAGGTTTATTTTGATGATTGGACTGTCTTTGGGTTGTTGAAAAACCATTTTGAGAATCCGAGAATGATGTTAGCAAAGTGAAGACAACATCAAATTTCATTAAACTTAAAGAAATGTATTTTCTGTGTGCCTTATGGTATTCTACTAGGACACATTGTTTGTAGACAGAGTTTGATGGTTGACCCTGCGAAGATCGCAGTGATTGTGAATTTACCTGCACCAAATTCAGTGAAACAACTTCGCACCACATTGGGCCATACAGGATACTATCGAAAATTCATCAAGGGTTATGCTTAGATAATAATGCCGATGGAGAAATTGTTGAAGAAAGAAGTGTAGTTCATATGGAACGCAGAATGTGAGCAAGGACTAGACACGCTAAAGGAGAAAATGGTAACTGCACTGATTCTAGTTTTTCCAGATTGGGATAAGCCGTTCCATGTACTGTTAGTTTTTCAACATTTAATTCAATATGATCTAGGATCTTAACTAAGAGAGAACAACATGTACAACATATCAAACATAAGAGACAAGAGACAAGAGGCACAAAGCATTTCACTGGGGAAAACCAAGAAGGTGAAAAACCCTGCAACTTCCTCAGAGATAGAATAAGCACTAATACAAAGATCACCAAGATGAATCCCCAAAAGATAAATGTTTGCAGCAACTACTCCTCCTCCACTTGTGCGCACTCGTCCTCTCTCTCACTAATGTGAAGTGAGTGAATGTATCAAATGAGAGAGTCACACTCTCTATTTATACTTTTACTTTAACTTGACCTTTACTCAACTAGGTCGGCTCCAAATTAAACACTTAACATAATGCTGACTGGGCCAACCCCACTAGGGTGGTCTAATAACCCTTTAACCCACATGACTCATACAGGGCCGTGTTAAATTTTCAGAATTTACTTCAATCTGATCTAGGATCTTAACTGAGAGAACAACATGTACAGCATATCTACAGCATATCAATCATGGAGACAATAATGCAAGCACACAAGAGACACAAAGATTTACTTGGGGAAAACCATAAAGGTGAATAACCCCAATAACTTCCTCAGAGATAGATAGAGCAATGATACAACCCAAACATGAGAGATAGACATATCCTAGCAGCAAATCCTCCTCCTCCATAAGTGTGCCACTCCTCCTTGAGTGCATGAGTGAGAAGTGAGTGATCAAATAGAGTGCCTCCCGCACTCTATTTATACTTGACTTGACTTGCCTTTTACATAAATCATGTAGGCTCGAACTTAACCATATAACATAATGCTGACTGGGCCGACCCCCACTAGGGTGGTCTAATAACCCTTTGACCCACATGGCTGAACCCCAATAGGGTGGTCTAATAACCCTTTGACCCACATGACTTATACAGGGCCGACCCCAACAAGGTGGTCTAATAACCCATCAACCAGAAGTTACGACACTTACAATATAAATGACGACACTTCCATATAGAGGAATAATAACATCTCTATAGGAATACAATATACATATATGTGAAATACATTCCGAAGTTACATATACATCAACACTCCCTCTTAACTAGGAAGGTATTTCTCGACACAGGTCTTCTAGCACAAGTCATCTTCTCTGGATCATCGTCACTGGATAATCATCATCGAGTCATCATCATCGTCACTGCTGCTGCTATCTCAATCAATCTTTGAATCTACTCGTCATAGGAAGTTCTACAGAGCCAGTCCTTTTTCATACTAGATGTAGGCCCAGCACCTCCAGGTCTTCATCATCACTGGCCATACTGTGGAATTCTCAGGACTTATTACGTGCGTCACAAAACCTGGCTGCAGCATCCTAGGCTATTACGAGCACACAGCTCTACCTGTAGGATCTCCTAGGAGCACATTACATGTGACCCATCACAAAACCTGGTTGAAGCATTCCAGGCTGTTACGAGCACACAGCTCTACCTGTCGGATCTCCCAGGAGCACATTACATGTGATCTCACCACAAAACCTGGCTGAAGCATCCCAGGCTGCTACGAGCACATGGCTCTACCTGTCGAATCTCCCAGGAGCACATTACATGTGGTCCACCACAAAACCTGGCTGAAGCATCTGAGGCCTTTTTCATCCTGTCCAGATCTCCCAGGAGCAAATTACATGTGGTCATGGCAAAACCTGGCTGAAGCATCTGAGGCCTTTTTCATCCTGTCCAGATCTCCCAGGAGCAAATTACATGCCATAGGATAAAACCTCGAAAGAGCATCTGCTAGATATCCCAAGGCAACGAATTACATGCCATAGGCAAAACCTCGAAAGACTATCTGCAGATCTCCCAGGGCACAAATTATATGTCCTCCCAAGTAAAACCTTGAAAGAGCATTTGTCAGATGTCCCAGGGCAACGAATTACATGTGATCCGGATTTTATGAGCAGAACGAAATGAATACAGATTATTATAAGATGCTTAACACAAAATAACAGAGATACAGTAAAATTGGTTTTCTATTCAATAAGGAAATAAGCTAGAACTGTAAAATGCAGCGGAAAACAAGCTTGCTGGAATGGTGGCGGCTTATCTCTGAGAAGAGATGTGACGGCTGCGCTCATTTCGCAAGAAGATGGTTACAATGAGGCTCTCAAGGCCTTTTACAATAAACAGGAATGTCAAAAACCCTAGACATCCAAAAACCTAACCCTAGGAGATGAAGCGCCAAAAGTCATGTGGGCCCCGTTTGGGTAAGTTAGTACATCAACTTCCCAGGGTCGTAACTTTTGCATATGATCTCCATTTGGGGCGCTCGGTAGCCCGTTGGAAAGGTCTATCTGAGATTTACAACTTTCGACTGGGGCCAAATGCATGCCGGGGGCAACCATTTGGCCCCCCAAATTTACAAAAAAGGTCGTTTAGGGCCTCAAAACGGCCCCGGAAATTCAGGACCCGAAAAACTGCTAAAAATAGTACAATACCAATAAACTGTTTTGAGCCAGTTGGAAAGGTGGGTGGCCACCAATATCCACCTAGATCAATGCTCCCTCCTTAGGAAGCAATGGTCTCCATTGCGTTGAGTTCCCCCATCAGATGAGGAAATTTCTGCTGAATTTGGCCTCGGGTGAGCCACTTGCCTTGGTGCAGGAGCTGCCCTGCTTTAACAACTCGATAAAGCTAGATCCTTTGATGTCGAGTGCCCTTGATCTGTGTGTCTGCAATATGATCACTGGATGCTTGTTGTAGGCAGTCTGGGTTGAGCTCTGTTGGTGTCAACTTCTCTGCTATCTCTGAGGTGTTTAATAGTGGTGGGAAATATGGCCGAAGGAGAGCCACGTTGAAGACTGGATGCAGACCAAGGAAGGGGGGAATGTTGAGCTCAAAAGCATTGTCACCCACCGCCTTGGTGATGGTGTACGACCCATAACGGAGTGGGAGAAGCTTTCGATGGGGCCCTGTAAGGCGTTCTTTCTGCAAATGCAACCAAACTTTGTCGCCCACCTGAAACTTATGTGGCACCTGATGTTGATCATGGCACTGCTTGTACTTGGCATTAGACTTCTGTAGAATATCCTGAACCTGTTGGCGGATATGATGGATCCGTTCAATGAACCGGGCGGCTTTGTCAGCTTCTGGGGATGAGTCGGCTGAGGTGGTCGCAAGGGGAAGTGCAACATCCATGGGGCCCAATGGTTGGAATCCCAACCCCACCTGAAAGGGGCTGTGGCCAGTTGAGCTATGCAGGGCTCGGTTGTAGCTATGTTGGACATAGGGGAGACTCTCATCCCATGTGCGGGGGTGTGTTGAATTGTACATGCGCAGGATATGTACGACCATCCGGTTGACGACCTCCATTTGTCCATTGGTCTGGGGGTGGAAGGCAGTGGATTTGGTGAGCTTGGTATCCAGCAGTGACCAGAGGCTTGACCAGAATGAGCTGAGGAACCGACTATCACGGTCTGAGATAATGGTCTGTGGGATCCCAAAATGTACCCATACTCGTTCAAAGAAGAGCTTGGCAGTGGCTTCTGCTGTGATGTTCTTCTTGCAAGCGGCTAGAATTGCCATCTTGGAAAAGCGATCAACAACCACGAAAACACAGTCATTTCCCCTCTTGGTGGACGGGAGGCCCGACATGTAGTCCATTGATATGGATTCCCATAGCCTGTCAGGAGTAGGCAGAGGGGTGTATAGGCCCTGTTTCTTAGTGGTCGGTTTGGCAATAGCGCAAGCGGTGGAGGACCGGATATACTTGCCGACATCCTGTCGAAGTTTCGGCCAGTAGAAATGTTTCTGCAACACTGCCACTGTCTTTTCGACGCCAAAGTGTCCTGCCACTCGACTGTAGTGAGCTTCCCAAATCAGCTTCGCGCGCTCGCTTGATGGAACACAGATATGGCCCAGACGACACAATAACCCGTCCTGAAGATGGAAATTAGCAACCACTGAGTTGGTGCCCAACATTTGATAGGTGGCGGAGAAGTTAGGGTCTGTCTCATAGAGGTGGGGCCATCCGGAGGTCTCGTGGCCACAAGAGTCTAGCACCGTGGTAAGTGCTACGACTGGAGGTCGACTGAGGCAGTCAACAACTCGGTTGGTACTCCCTATTTTATATTTGATGTTGAGGTGGAACTGCTGTAAAAATGTTGACCACTTCTGATGGCGGTCATTCTGCAACTTTCCTTGGGATTGCATGAACTGTAGTGGCTTGTGATCAGTGTGGATGACTGTCTCCTTCCCAAGAATGTAATGTCTCTACTGGCGGCAGGCTTGTACAATGGAGTACATTTCTTTTTCATAGGTAGGGTACTTGCGGACAGCATCTGAGAGTGTCTCACTATGATATGACACGGGGTGGCCGTGTTGAGTGAGAACGGCGCCCACAGCATAATCTGAAGCATCTGTCTCGATCTCAAAGGGATGTTGCAGGTTCGGTAATGAGAGTACCGGCGATGAGCACAAACGCTTCTTCAAGTCATCGAAGGCTTGTTGTTGGGACAGGCCCCACACAAATTTTGCCTTACCACCACCCTTGGTCACTTGGCTGAGGGCCCATGCGATATGAGAGAATCCCAGCACGAATCGGCGATAGAAATTGGCGAGGCCCAAGAAGCTCCGAAGTTCAGTGAGTGTGGTTGGGGCTGGCTAGTCATGGATGACCTGGATCTTAGCTAGATCCACATGCACACCATGTCGATCAATGATGTAGCCTAAGTAATGGACCCTGTCCATGCCGAAGGAGCATTTTTCCAAGTTTGCATATAGTTTGTGCTTCCACAGGGTGTGCAGAACCTGTTGAATATGCTGCAAGTGTTCCTCCCAAGTCTTGCTGTAGATGAGGATGTCATCCAGATACACCACTACAAAATTGTTGGTGAAAGGTCGTAGGATATCGTCCATCATCCTCATAAAATTTGTTGGAGCATTTGTCAAACCAAAAGGCATGACCAGCCATTCAAAAAGACCTTCTTTTGACTTGAAGGCAGTCTTCCATACATCTGTTTGTTCTATTGGGACCTGGTGGTAGCCAGACTTCAGATCAATCTTACTGAAGTATTTGGCCCCCGTGAGTTGATCAAGGAGGTCATCGATTCAGGGAATCGGGTACCAGTTGCGGACTGTGATTTTATTCAGGGCCCGGTAATCAATGCAGAGTCGCCAGGTCCCATCTTTCTTCTGCACCAGCACGATTGGGCTCCCACAAGGTGATGAACTGGGACGGATGTGCCCTTTGTGGAGAAATCCTTGGATTTGCCTCTTGATCTCCTCGTTTTCCAACAGAGAGCGGTGATAGACTGGCCCATTGGGTAGCGGTGCACCTGGGGTCAGATTGATGGGATGCTTGACCTGGCAGTGCAGAGGTACCCCGGTCGGAGAGGAGAAGATATCTGAGTATCCTTCCACCACCTTATCCACTTGCTTCTATTGTGTGGATAGATCGGTCATGGAGGCTCGGGATGTGGCTGTGATCTTTCTTTCACTCTGAGAGCGAATCACGAAGAAGACAAATTTCCTGGTCTGAGAGATGACCTCCCTGCATTGCTTGGCAGAGATCAAGGAAATAGCACTAGGAGGGACTGCCTTGGGTATCCTGTACAATTTCCTGTTCAAAGAAATAATAACACTACGAGGCCTAGACTCATATACAACATGACGTTTCCATAAATAAGGTTGGACCAAAAGAACATCTGAAACTTCGAGAGGAGCAACATCACACAATACCTCGTCCTTGAAGGGCTTGATGCCGTATGGCAGTCGGCACTGTTGGCTGATGCGGAGATTGCTTCCCTTGCAGAGCCATCCAATGGTGTAGGGTTGTGGGTGCGGCGTTGTCGGCAGGGCCAGGCGCTTGAAGACCTCTGCTGAGATGAGATTCTTTTGGCTACCGCTATCAACGATGAAGTGCAGCGGGGTGCCTTTTACCCACATCTGTGAATGGAAGAGGTGTTCTCCTTCTTCTGGCTCGTCTGGTTCATCAGGCTGGAGCTTGGTGGTAGCAATGGTGGCACTGGGTTCCGCGTCAATGATCTGTCTTCCCCTTTTCCGGTTCGGACTCAGAGTCAGAACCCGCATCTGATTCCGATGCTTTCACTTCGGCCACCAGCGACTGCTTTGAGCGGCAATCAGCAGTGTTATGCCAAGGGCTCTTATGGAAGTCGCACCACTTCCTGGTTTCTTTCTTTGTTTTGCCAGTGTCCTTCTTTGCTTGCGGCTTGGACTGGTTGTCCTGATACTGTCCATCTTTGCTCTGTCCTTTATTCTGTGGGTTGGGGCCGCCCTTTCCTGTATTTTGCTGTGAAGGGTTCCCAGGCCCAAATTGCCGCGTCTTTTGTTTGAGCTTCTGCTCGATTTTGACGGCATATCGGTAGGCCGCGCCCAAGGAAGAGATGTCCAGAAATTCCATTTCGGTCTGGATGTATCTATGCAAACCACCACGATACTTGAGCACCAGATGTCGCTTTGAATCTTTGATACCCAACTTGGTGCGCAAGGTATGGAAGATATTTGTGAACTCTGGCACTGCTTGGTCTCTTTCTTGTCGCAGTGCGGTCCATTTGGTATAAGTCGTCATAACTTCCAACAGGGTAGTATTGTTCCTTAATAGCATCCCTGAAGGATTCCCAGGTGGCCGTGACTGAAAATAATGAGGCTTCTTCTGTGTCCTTTTGCTCACAGAATGTTTCCCACCAATCTTTGACATGGGGAACGGCTTTGAGGAGCGCAAAAGTAATCTTTTCTTTATTCGAAAAGTTATGGACAGAAAAATACCCTTCTAGTAGATTCAACCACTTATCTACAACATCTGCGTCTATCTGTCCTTCAAATATAGGGATATCGAAGTTGATTTGTACCTTGAAGGGGGCGGCGCCTCCGCTCGAGGAAGATGCGTCGCTTATTGGTAGTCGCCGAAGGATTTGCGCGAAATTATCCATCATCTCGTTCCTCTGCTGTGTGAGGGCTTCCTCAAGCAACATTTTGATAGGATCTCCTGTCCCGTCATCTTTCTTTTCTCCTTCCATGAGAGGTCGCTTGGGCGTGCGAGAGCTTTTGTCCTCAAGAGAAACAAGCTCGAGACCCAATTCTTTGTACCCTGACCTCGTTGGGGACATGCATTAAGACGACAAGGAGCAGACTGCTCTGATACCACTGATCTGGATTTTATGAGCAGAACGAAATGAATACAGATTATTATCAGATGCTTAACACAAAATAACAGAGATATAGTAAAACTGGTTTTCTATTCAATAAGGAAATAAGCTAGAACTGTAAAATGCAGCGGAAAACAAGCTTGCTGGAATGGTGGCAGCTTATCTCTGAGAAGAGATGTGACGGCTGCGCTCATTTCGCAAGAAGATGGTTACAATGAGGCTCTCAAGGCCTTTTACAATAAATAGGAATGTCAAAAACCCTAGACATCCAAAAACCTAACCCTAGGAGATGAAGCGCCAAAAGTCAAGTGGGCCCCGTTTGGGTAAGTTAGTACATCAACTTCCCGGGGTTGTAACTTTTGCATACGATCTCCGTTTGGGGCGCTCGGTAGCCCGTTGGAAAGGTCTATCCGAGATTTACAACTTTCGAGTAGGAAAAAATGTATGCCGGGGGTAAGTATTTGGCCCCCCAAATTTCCAAAAAAGGTCGTTTAGGGCCTCAAAACGGCCCCGGAAGTTTAGGACCTGAAAAGCTGCTAAAAATAGTACAATACCAATAAAACTATTTTGAGCCAGTTGGAAAGGTGGTTGGCCACCAATATCCACCTGGATCAACATGCCATAGGAAAAACCTCGAAAGACCATCTGCAAATCTCCCAGGGCACAAATTACATGCTTATCTGCACAACCTGATCCATGGCCACAAGGTATCATCTGATACTCACCATACATCATCCTGATCATCATCACTGCAACATCCTGCTGCATGTCATCTGGAGAAGCTCGTCATCCACGATCATCCTGATCATACAATGCATCCATCTGATGCACACCAAGTATCTACCTGATATATATCATCATACATAGTGTATCCACCTGATACATAGATACATGATCCACACAATGTAACCATCAACATACATGATCTACCTGATCATACCTGATACATATCAATATACATGATCTACCTGATCATACAATGTATCCACCTGATACATATACAGATATATGGTCCAAGCATCCAACATGATGCATATACAAAATACATAAAAATGATCCAACCGATCATATCCAGCATCCAACATGATGCGTACATACATATGAATGATCCAACTGATCATATCCAGCATCCAACATGATGCGTACATACATATAAATGATCCAACTGATCATATCCAGCATCCATGATGCGTACATACATATAAATATAAATGATCCAACTGATCATACAAAGCAGAAACTAGAACATCATCCTGATGCTCATCATCATCCAGCACTTACATCCACAGCCATGTGAAGGATCCTCCTTCCAACATGCTTGGAATGGCTTCAGCAAATGTGTCTATCACTTCTTCCTCGAAGTGTCCTCGATCTGAAGAATGCTAAGCCTCTCTCTGAAGTACTCGAACTTCACCCTGGCTAGTGGCTTCGTCAGCACATCTACAATCTGCTCGTCCGTCGCAACATACAGGAGCTTCACAGCTCCTCTCTGCACCATATCCCTGATATAGTGATATTTTATCTCTATGTGTTTCAACCTATCATGAAACACTCAGGCAGCTTCACACAGCTCTGGTTATCACAGAAAATACCAGTAGCATCCAACGGGAGATCAAATAACTCAGACAGTAGCTTCCATAGCCATACTGCCTCACAGCTAGCTGAACAGGTTGCAACATACTCTACCTCAGCTGTACTCAATGCTACGCAGGACTGCTTCCTGCTAAACCAAGAGATCACACCTGATCCCACACTGAAGCAGCACCCAGATGTGCTCTTCCTATCTGCAGCACTGCCAGCCCAATCTGAATCAACATAACCCTGCAGGTTAAACTTTTGATTCGCTTCATACTTGAGCCCATAATCCATTGTACCCTTCAGGTACCTTAGAACATGCTTTACAGCAACCAGGTGAACACTCCTCAGATCCGTGAGGAACTGGCTCAATGTGTTCACTGCAAAGCAAATATCTGGTCTCGTGTTCGTCAGGTACATCAAGGACCTAATCATCTGACGATACATAGAGACATCAACCGACTTAGATGAAGCATCACATAGAAGCTTCAGATTCGATTCCATAGCCTCGTAGTCCATCATCCCGAACCTCTTCAGGATCTCTACTGCATACTTCCCTTGTCCAAGGAAGATTCCATCTGCACTCTGCCACACCTCCATGCCAAAATAAATAGTGCATCATCCCCAAGTTCTTCATCTTGAACTCGGCAGCAAGCTTCCACCGCGTGTCGGCAATCAATCTATCTTCATCTGTAACAAACAGGTTATCTGCATACAAAAGTAGTTACACTGGATTTCCTTCCTCAACCTTGTAGAAAAGGTTGGAATCCACTTTAATCTTGGTAAATCCCAAACTGGATAGAAAGATATCTATCCTACCATACCAAGTTCTGCACAGATATATGACTACACCATGCTGTGTTGAAATCCATCTGGTTCAGCTTCTATTTCATCACTTTTATATTTCTCAATGCTGCCATCTGCAACATGCTTGATCTGATAGTTCCATTTGGAAGTCACAACAGACTTCCCTTCAGCTCTTGGGACCGCATCCCAAACATCGTTCTTCATGATCGACGGATCATGGCATTCTTCCCGTATCCTAGGAACTTCAATATCTTCAATAGATAATTTTGTTGCTAAACAAATGTTGTAGTTCTTCTTTTGTAGGAGATGGCATACGATCTTTCCTACACAACAAGTTAAATTGCATGATTAGAAAACATCTCATAGTTTTCAGAACAAATTCTTACACATAAAGAAATATGTCATACAGTCATGTAATTATCTTAGCCAATGCTTCAATACAACATTTATCCATATCCCGTAACTTTCTAGATGCCTTCCAATCTCTACCAGAACATTGTTAAGAGTGTGCACAACTCCCAACATGTCAGCAAAGAGGTTTCATTCTAGATAAGTAGCAATGGAATGTTGTACAGTGCCAGAGGCCACTTACCCATGTATATTAGTAGTATACTATTCATTAATGCAACTATTCTAATATGCACAATACATATCCTAAGTATAGGAACATGAGAATATACATCATTGAACAATTTCATTTAAACAAACAAATATGCAAGAAATGATAATTAAAATACTTATCTTTGTTTGTTCATTGGGTGGACTCCCTCCGAGTCTTCGCTTCCTTGCAGGAGCTACAGGAGTCCTAATCTGAAGTAGCTTTTTCTACACCTTTCTGTTGTGGAATGTAGAGAGATGGTCAACTCCCTCTGAATATATGCATCCTTGCAGAAACCACTGGAGTGTACTCCCTCTTGATCTTTGCTTCCTGGATTACTTGTCCTTGAACTTATATTCATTCTCGATCCCTATGCATGCTTGTTAGTATCATCATTGTGTTATCCTCTAGGTCTCATATGTAATCAAACATTCATTAGTATAATCTTAATATTATCAAAACACAATAATCTCAAGCATGTATAGTCAGGATCATTTCAAACACAGATAATAAACATTAGTATTCAAGGTTTCAGGGAAGTCTTCTTTTACTCATGCATATTTTAATTTGATCATAGGACTCTTTTGGTTAGTTAAATCATCAATCAAGATAAGAGATATAATATGCATAAAACCTGTGATTACTCAAACCTATACCTTCATGATTCTTCTGGTTAGTCATATCATCAATTATGGTAAGAAACACAATATGCATACAACCATGACTATTCAAACCTATGACTTCATGAATAATCATTATCAACAACACAACAGTATAAGATCCTAACACAAGGTAGTTTTCTATCTTGATATAGGAAAAACATACCTGGATTAGCATGCTAGCTAGTTATGTCTAACATACTCACATGATGTCTTCTTGTTCTTCTTCAATGACTTGTGCTAGTAACTTGTATATATCATAGGTTAACCATTATAAAAACAAGTTATACATACCTCGAAAGTAGATCTTCTATGTGATCCATGACAATGGATGAATCCTTGTCTTCATGTCACCATGATCATACGTTCTTGAAGTAGAACATGATTTGTCTTTCTTGGTGTACCTTTTATGTTAGCAGACAACATAAACCTCATACAACATCATAATGCATTAGTACAATCATAAGTGTCAACACCCTAATCAATGAATATTTTCTATCGTGCATTCATAATTTTATTAAGGTGATATGACAAGTCTAAAATCAAGATTGTACTAACCGTAACAACATGAAGACAAACATACCATAAAATTAATCATGAACAAATCTCAAAACATATCTTGATGAGTCATACCTGTCGAGATCGCTTGTAATCTTCTTATGTAAGGCCTTAGCCTCATCTCCCTCTGAAACAGGAACTTCTTCACTTATACAGGTGAGCAATCCATCTTCTTCTAGGATTAACCCAATCCACTTGATTTGCAAGAACTGGATCTGGATCTGGATTAGGGTTTGTCAGAGAAACCCCAAAAATTCAAACTTTGAATTTCAAACTTTCGAAAGGATAGAAATGTGCGCCTTGATGAGCTGATCAAGCTGGTATATTTAGAATTTGAAAACTGCAAAGTTTCACTCCTCAATTTTGCCTTTGAAACTTTCGGATTCACTAGACGTGACTCTAAACTATGGTTTGATGAATCCCACTCTTCTTCCCAATCAAAAGGTTTGATCCAAAGCTCTAAGCTTCTATTTTTTTGAGGAGCTTCTAGCCGTGGTCACAGATTTCAAAAATTCTCATTTTTAGAGAAGCCCTAATTTTCCATTTTTCTGATCAAAGTCCCGAACTAGGGTCTGATCAAGCCCGGCCTTCTGCCCAACCAAAAATTATGATCTTGGTCTATAAATTTTGATTTTGATGAGTAGCATCCAGCTGTGGTCTCTAATTACAAAAATTCCAACTTTCTCCGAAGCCCTAAATTCCGAAAGCCATGAATGAAGGTACTAAAAAATAATTCTGTTTTGACAGAAATATGTACCTGATTTTTTCTGGTGTAACTATGAACTTTTCGATCCACAGGGTCTGAAAATTTTCTTGAGATAGCCCGACCTATTATCTTTCCATCCCGATAGGTCTTACCTCAATTGGATTCTCTGAGAGAGAGTTATGCCAAGTGTCGCAACGTGACCTATTTATGGGATAATACAGGAGATCGAACTTGTACGGCGTGCCACGTGTCACTGTTTCAACTTCGGCCTCTGAAAATTTTTATTGAGATAGATCGACCTATTATATTTCCATCCTGATAGGTCTGATCTCAATTGGACTCTCTGAGAGAGAGTTATTCCAAGTGTCGCAACATGACCTGTTTATGGGATAATACAGGAGATCAAACTTGTACAGAGTTCCACGTGTCACTGGTTCAACTTCAGCCTCTGAAAATTTTTCTTGAGCTAGTACAGTCTGTGTACTACCTATCAATTTTTACGAAATTTCATTTGGAGCTTCCTAGCCCAAGTTATGACCCTTTTCCCAAGGTCACCTAGTTTTTGACTCAGATCTGGAAGAGGCAGAAACCCTATATTGTATAGATCATAAATCCCAAAGTAAAACTAATTAGAGGTTGTCCTTTGGACACAAGGTACAAGGGGATCTTATTGTCGACCGGTAAAATGTTCAGATCTGAAAACTTCACCAAAACGGATTTATAGCGAAAGTGCTACGATGACTAGTTTTTTCTATATCAAGCCCTAGCATCGTAAGTGCAACAAGTGTCATACATGCCATATCATGCCTTCTTTCAGGCTAGATCTGATACCATGTTAAATTTTCAGAATTTACTTCAATTTGATATAGGATCTTAACTGAGAGAACAACATGTACAGCATATCTACAGCATATCAATCATGGAGACAATAATGCAAGCACACAAGAGACACAAAGATTTACTTGGGGAAAACCATAAAGGTGAAAAACCCCAATAACTTCCTCAGAGATAGATAGAGCAATGATACAACCCAAACATGAGAGATAGACATATCCTAGCAGCAGATCCTCCTCCTCCATAAGTGCGCCACTCCTCCTTGAGTGCATGAGTGAGAAGTGAGTGATCAAATAGAGTGCCTCCCGCACTCTATTTATACTTGACTTGACTTGCCTTTTACATAAATCATGTAGGCTCGAACTTGACCACATAACATAATGCTGACTGGGCTGACCCCCACTAGGGTGGTCTAATAACCCTTTGACCCACATGGTAGACCCCCAATAGGGTGGTCTAATAACCCTTTGACCCACATGACTTATACAGGGCCGACCCCAACAAGGTGGTCTAATAACCCATCAAGTATAAGTTATGACACTTACAATATAAATGACAACACTTCCGTATAGAGGAATAATAACATCTCTATAGGAATACAATATACATATATGTGAAATACATTCCGAAGTTACATATACATCAACAGGCTGACCCCACCAAGGTGGTATAATAACCCATCAAGTATAAGTTACGACACTTACAATATAACTTGCGACACTTGCAAGTACAAATGATGCTTTTCCAATCAGAGGAATAGTACATCTCCATTGGGGATACAATAAAGTACAAATGTAATACATACAATATACAAGTGAATATATTCCGAAGTTACAAATACATCAACACTCCCTCTTAACTAGGAAGGTATTCTCTTGACATAGGTCATCAATACATATCGACACAAGTCTTCAATTCTGGAGCTGGATCATCATCACTGGATCACGGAGCACCATCATCATTGTTGCTGTACTCGTTATCTCGATCACTGGTGCTATCTCTCAATTCTTATTATCATAGGAAGTTCTACAGAGCTAGCCCTTTTTCATGCTAGTTGTAGGCCTAGCCTCCTATAGGTCTTCAACATCTTTGGCCATCCTGTGGAATGTGCATCAATAAAACCTCGAAAGAGCATCCCAAGACTTTTACGAGCACATAGCTCAACCCATTGGATCTCCCAGTATATTTTACATGTGACCACCACAAAACCTTGAAAGAGCATCCGAGCTCAAACTATCGGATCTCCCAAGATCTTTTACATGTGGTTAGGAAAAACCTTAAAAGAGTGTCTTGCAACTTGCAAGATCTCTAAAGAGCATCCCAGGACTTTTACGAGCACACAAATCAACCTATTAGATATCTAGGACTAATTACATGCCTCCTATAGAAAAACCTCAAAAGAGCATCTGAGCTCAAACTATCAGATCTCACAGGATCTTTTCTATGCTACCTATAGCAAAACCTCGAAAAAGTATCCGAGCTCAAACTATCGGATCTCCTAGGATCTTTTCTATGCTACCTGCACAATTTGTTCACAGCCAACCTGTAGCAAATCCTTGAAAGAGTTTTCGAGCACAAACTATTGGATCTCCTAGGATCTTTTCTATGCTACCTGCATGATCTGTCCATGGCCAACCTGTAGCAAAACCTCGAAAGAGTATCTGAGCTCAAACTATCGGATCTCCCAGGATATTTTCTATGCAACCTGCACAATTTGTCCACGACCATGAAGTATCATCCTGATACTCATGATCATACTGATCATCATCATATAGTACATCATCCTGATGCACATCATCATCACATGATTACCCTGATCATGTCCACAACATCATCTTGATGCATTCTAGAGCATCGTCTTGATACTCATCACACATGATCGTCCTCTTCCAATCATCTCATCGTCCATAGAGCACAACCTAGATGCACATCATACAACACTTACACCACCAACATGGGAGAACACATCTACCACCATTCGGGGAAGGCTCCAACCCTTACTTTTTCACCATGGGAGAACACATCTACCACCATGTGAGAATGGCTCAACAATTACATCACGACCATGAGAGAACACATCTACAACCATGTCAGAAAATCCCATGTGCATCTGCGTCTTCTAGACTCATCACTTCCTCTTGGAAGGAACCTCGATCTGAAGTACACCAAGCCTCTTTCTGAAGTCCTTGAACTTCACTCTGGCTAGTGGTTTGGTAAACACATATGCAATCTACTCATCCATCGCAACATATAGGAGCTTCACTGCTCCTCTCTGCACCATATCCCTAATATAGTGATATTTGATCTTGATATGCTTCGACTTGTCATGGAACACCGGGTTCTCTGAAACCTTCACAAAACTCTGGTTGTCACAATAGATACAAGTAGCATCCAATTGGAGATCAAATAAATCAAACAATAGCTTCCTTAGCCATACTGCCTCACAACTATTCAAACAAGATGCGACATATTGTTACAACGTAATCTTCCACCCTGTGAGCATCAGCATTCTTTGGCCTGCAGGATCCATTTCACTGACTCATATCCACTTTATATCTTTCAGATACTAGTTTTCCCTAATTTTTATCCTACCCGCTTGTTGCATCACTATAGCAAGCGTACCTGCGAGTTGCATCTATATAGCCCGCGGGTAGCATGTAAAATGGTAAAAATCACTAGTTTATTACTTTTTACTCCCAAAAAGCGGTCATTGGGTGACCTTTGACCCTCCATCTACCCAAGTAATGTCTTGATGTGTCGTTTCACTTACCTTTGAGAGGACTATATATTGAGCACATATGGCTTATGGATGGGAGGATAAAGAAGAGCAAGAGAACTCTAGTGTATTTTTGCCCTATCTTGAGTCTACACTCATTGATCCTTGTAGTTGTGAACCCTTTATGTTCACCTTCCAAACTCCTATCTAGTTTGAGTTTGCCATTCATGGAGGATTGAAGTGGTGGAGGCACAAGTGGATTGATCCATATCTTGGTTCAGATCGGTTGCCAGTAAGAGGTCGTATCACATTGCACTTCTTCTTGTTTATCAATAGAAATACTCATATTCTCGTCCATTAATGTTGTAAATGTTGTTTATCTTACATTGGGTTGCATTTACTTGTTATATCATGGACCATTGCTATTGGTGATGTTAATGCTATTTATATATTATATGTACTTGTTTTATATTGGTTGTCAAGACTAATTTGCAGATTCAAGTGCACGGATTGAAAAGCTCAAACGGGGATCTACATCAAATGTTTGGATCGAGGTTGGTTTCATTCTCCATTATCTTAGAATTGTCATTTATAATAGCTTAGTTATGAGAATTGAGTTGATTTCTGGTAGTCAGCTGTCTGTAGTGGTCTCCCAAGCCATAGTGAGTTTTCCCCAACACAAAAATGACGACTCCACTGGGGAAAACATCCATGTTTGGGAAAATTTTTGAGCATTACTCCATAATTAGAGTTGCTGTTTGTTGAAGCTCTGTGTCACTTATCCACCGTTGAGATACACTATAGAAAAATTGCTTTTTCTAAGCCATTGGACTCTCTGTTTGCCAATTTTTCTTTCCTCACCCACGGGATAGCTTAGCTCTGCCCGCGTATACCCGCCTCTGTTTACTCTACTGCTCGCGGGTACCCGCAGGTATTCCTTCGACAGTAGCATACAACTCTAGCTTTTGTTGGTTTATGACCTTTGGTTGTTGCTGGGTTGGTTTTGGTTGATCCTGAGTCTTTGTTGGCCTGTTTCTTGACTGTTCCATGCCTTGGTTGTGACTAGGACTCTTCGTTTCTCTTGGTTGAGCCTTGTTGGTTTTTTCCTTTTGAGCTCATTCCTTTGGCTGAGTCTTATTGTTTTGTATCTGCCTGGTTGTCTTAGTGATGTCCTTGGCATATCAGTGACTGAATAGTAGGATTTTTCTTGCATTTTTCATTTCTTTATATTGAAAAATACAAAAAATACACATAGTTTTGCATTTTCCTTTTGTTTATAAGAGAAAATACAAAAACAATTTCCTTTTATGTATTGTATCTTGCATTGAGTGCTTTCTGCCTTCTTTAGATTCTGATTGTGCATTGAAAAATATAAAAGGATTGCATATTTATTTCGAAATCGTTGGTTTCATTGTGCATATTAGTGGCATTGTTTTCATTGGATAGATGAGTCTAGGATTTGACAATTTTGCATACTATTGAGTCTTACACATCACTAGTTCATGATCATATCCCTTGAGTAATCACAACCATTAAAATTAATGCTTAGTCTTAAAATTGATTAGATTGATTTTATTTATAGGGTACACCAACTAGCATAGGTTTAGAGTCTTGGAATAGATCATTGTGAGTTGAAAATCCAAGACTACTAGATGAAACATTAGGTGTCTAAACAGGGAGTGGAGGAATCCATGGTATATATCGGTGTTCTCAGGAAGCTATACTCAAGACAGAGTTAAGCACGAGGTCATGGGAGGTTGGTTGAAGGGATATCCCTCTGATATCGGCTGAACGTGGGAGATATTTCCAGGATTTGTTCGTATCTGGGGACTCTTGGGGGATTTGACCCTCATTGAGTTTCGGGCTCAGCTACCCTGCCCATATGACGGATCCCACCTGCGACTGTCCCCCTGAGCATTGGTTAGATTGTGGTGACCATAGTTGCCTTACCTAGGTATCACACAGGGTACTTGCAATGGTTATGCTGGTTGTGTCCTGAGTCATATAGGGATTGGACAACACAGTTGTGTTTGCACAGTGGACTTGACCCTGTACACGTAGTGAAGCCTGGGTGTCTCTATAACTGATTCTGTTACCTCCGGCTATAGTTTGGGAGTCTCAAGCCTCTCCTAGGCAAGACATACTTGCTCTAGTGTCAGGAGCTCATTTAGCCACTATGTTTGTCTGCTCTTGGCTATAGTTTCTCTAGGTGTGTACTTCTTATTTATTGTTTTTGATCGATAGTTGGCCTTTAGGGAATGTTTTGATTATATACTCTCTCTGGAGATATCATGGCGTGGAACCCTACTCTCCGCCGATCCCGTTGGTTGGATGGTTTAGAGCCTACCGAGCTTTCACGCCGTGTTGCTAGAGGATGCCGGAGGGCTCCCTCTAAATCTTCAAATTCTTACGAGACATACGTCCAAGACGTCATGACTGCTACAGATTCCGATATTGAGGACAAACCTTCGGCTCCATTGGGTGGAGTTGAACACACTTTCGATCTCCATACTCCTCGTGAGGCGTGGGGAGGTGATCCACCTGAGACTCAACCTGGTTTGATTTGGCCGAATCCACTTGAACAAGATCCATTTGATCCTTCAAATTCGGATAATTATCTTCATGGAATGCCAACCTTACCCGAGGACGAAGAACAGGACAATCCGTTCGTTCCTTCATTTCCACGCAGTTATAGACACGGGATGCAAGAGTTACATGACGACATTGGTCCTATGATCAACCCAACCGCACTCTCTTTTGGTATGCCTAGTTATAGCACAGTTGAACCTTCCACTATGTTTGGTAGTCACACTGGCACCAGTCATGGTGTTAGCCATACTATACCCACTGGGGGCACTACATTGTCCACTCACACACATAGTACGGGGACTAGTCATGTTCCTCCTAACAATGCTAATGTTGGAAGAAGACCATCTCCTAGGATTTCCCAACCTAATAGGAATGTTGTTTGAAACATGACTTGCCATCCACCACCTAATACACATGCCGCTACCCGTCAAACCAGGACTACTTTCATGAATGTTAATGCTCCTCCCAACCACGGGGGTGGACATATACCACATACTTTTGCGTGCACTACTGCCACTAGTAATGTCAATGTAGGGGGTGAGAATATATCCTATCCACATGGACATAATGCCACCATCCCTGCTACTAGTAACACCCATATTGGGGCTGGGAACACATCTCATGCTTAAGGTCACCAAACGACTGATCAAGCTAATCCTAATGCTGAGGGTGGGAACATACCATACCATTATGGTCATTACAACATGGTTCCCGCTATGAATAATACATATATACCCCATACTCATGGTGGCAACCCTTACTACAACACAGTTGGTGCTGGCCACCAGTACAACCCACCACCCCAAATTGGTGCCCAAAACATGCACATACCTGCTTACTCTCAAATGGGTCATGCAGGAGGAGGTTATCAATCCTATGGCCATGGGAAAGATTATGGTCCATCAGGTCCTTATTATCAACAGTTTAATCCTCATGGTCAAGATTTTGGTCCATCTTATAATACGGTTCCATTTAACCAACCTTTTATGGGGGCTTATAATCAAGCTTTCCAGCCTCAACTCCCATTCCTTGCACGCTTGAATCTTCTGGATATTTCAAAGCTCACAAATGATCCTGTGTGTCATGACCCTACTTGGCCCCCAGTCCCTACCAAGCTCCCTTTGGACATTCCTAAGTTTGAAGGAAAAGGTGGTGAGGACCTGGGAGATCATGTCATGACATTTCATCTTTGGTGCTCCTCCAACTCATTAAATCATGATTCCGTTAGATTGTGACTATTTCAATGCACCCTCATGGGGGCAGCTGCGAAGTGGTATGTCGAGTTTCCCGGAAACACCTATAGGGGTTTTAACGAGATCACTTTGGTTTTCCTATATCATTTCCAGTTTCCGGTTCGTTATGATACTAGTACTGAACTTTTATCTATCTTCCGTCAGAACAAATCCACGCATATTTCTGACCACGTTCAAGAGTGGCGTTGGCGGAAGAGGCTAGTGAAGACCAACATTCCTCCAGAGTTCCTATTGGAATGGTTCCTCAAGTCTCTACTCCCATACATTGCTAAGGATGTTTCGATGTCCGGCATTGTGACTGAGGAACAAGCTATCTTGAGAGTCCAGTAGTTAGACTTATTATACTCTCAGTCTGGCATTTTGTATGAAATTATCCCTGATGCACCGCACACACGTCATGAGCCCATGTCAGTTCCTGGACCGCATGTTGATGGCATCGTAGGATTTTCAAGCACTCGCCCCATGGATTTGGTAGCTAATCAAATGCAAAATTTGTTGCTAAACCAGTCTACTCCCGGACAGGTTCACACCTTGTCTACTTCCACCCCATCGTCTGATGTACACAGTGTGCAAACAAGGAACCCATCAGGTAAGTAGCAACCTGGTGGTAAGAAAAATGGGAGAAATAATCATAAGGGTGGAAACAATGGGAATAACAATTTCAATCGCAATACCCCCCGTATGGATAATGCCAACCCTCCTCGGGAAGGCGGAAATGCTGGTGAGGACCGTAAACCTAGGCGTAAGGTGAAGTTTCCTTGCAAGCTCTGTGGGGAAGACCATCTTACTCACTTATGTCCTCGTATTGAAGAAGCATCGAAGCACTTGGTGCAGAGCCCAGCTGTGTTGAAGGATCCCCTACCTCATCACCAAAACATGGCTTCGCATGCTCCCACCATTGGTTATGGACCTATTGAGATGACAACATCTTCTTCCAATACTGGTGGTTATGGATGTGTGAACATGGTTCAGTCAGAGGTTAGTGTTGCCACTCGTTAGCGCAATTATGATGCACCATGACCCAATTTGGGGAGTGAACCTCCCCCTCCTCCTAACAATTCCTTGCATATCGAGAAGCCTTCTATTATGTCACGGATACTGAAAGGTGTTCTTAAGCACTCTACGCATAATCCTAATGCTTGAGCCACCCACAACTACTCCATCGTAGAAGATTTGGGCCAAACTCCGCGTCCCATGTCGGCTCTTAAAGTCTTACAAGCCTATCCTTTTCAGAATCATGCTCTTTTGAGTACGTTAGGATTTCAGGATGGGGGAAGTCCCACTGTTATCAAGTTCGACACTACTAATGTCCAACCTCGTTTACCCTACCACATGGCTTTTCAAATCTAAGTGGTGTGCCTTCAGAGTTTTTTCAAACGTACTATGGTTGACGAAGGTGCCTCTGCATCAGTAATGTCGTAAGCTTGTTGGAAAGCTCTTGGCTCTCCTCCCCTACTTGCGTCTAGAACCACGATCACTGCATTCGACGGTCGTTCTTTTAAGCCGCATGGAATTATCCCTTCCCTTGTTGTCTCCTTGGGAGGTAAGTCCGTGCCTATTGAAGTTGAGGTGGTTGATGTGCCCATCGACTACAACCTTTTACTGGGTCAGAATTGGATGTATCCCATGAAAGCTTTCGCATCCACTATATTCAGAGTTATTTGCTTTCCCCACGAAGGCAAGATTGTGACCATCGATCAGCTGGATTACGTTAACTCCTCTTCCATAGCATCCACGGGATCCATAGTCCCACAAGTTACTCATTCTCAACCGGCAACTGGGAACATGGGTGTTGGCATGTACCCTTCATTTATGGGAACTTATGATTTTTCCGCACCTGTGAATTTTATTGGAACCATTACCAATGATGCATCTCCTCCTTCGCATAATATGTCATCCCGGACTTCCTATTTTGATGATTTGTGGACTTTACCATCCACGAGTTCCGTGTCTGGAAACATTTCGCATGTTGGAATGTCTATGCCACTATCTGTAGCTGAGCTTGCTTACCAGCATATTCAACAAGCCACTGCAGAACCGGATCTCTCTTCTTCCCAGATAGTCTAGGAAGATCCCGTTACACTGCCGGTTTGGGCAGCCAACTCGTCTTGTTCCCATGATTTCCTCAATGATACTTTTCCTTCTGATGAAGCTATTATGGAGGCTATGTGTGGTAGTGAGAGACCTTGGGAAGATATGCACCATCGCTCTTATTTCCTTCCCAAACTTGAGCTCACCAAATGAGAAGAGTTTAGGATGACTCTAACAAAGATGGTTGGTCACCCTGTGGCTCTTTTGGAGTCATGTGATGTTTTTGTGGAAGGGAATATGGCTAACATTTCCCTAACTACTCAAGGCAGAGGTGGATAAACTACTCAAGGATGGTTTCATCTACCCCATTCCCCTTATCGAATGGGTGTCAAACCCCATTCTTGTGGATAAGAAGCAGGGAACAATCCGTGTATGCACCGACTTTAGAGATTTTAACCGTGCATGTCCGAAAGACAACTTCCCCACACTATTCATAGATCAAATCTTGGATGCCTGCGCCAGAAGTGAGATTTTTTCCTTCATGGACGGATTTTCCGGATATAACTAGATTCAAATCAAACCCGAGGATCAACATAAGACAGCTTTTATTTGTCCTTGGGGAACGTTTGCATATTGAAAAATGGCCTTCAGCCTTAAAAACACTGGAGCTGCATTTTAGCATGCCATGACCTATGCCTTTCACGATCTTAAAACGATTATGGAGGTTTTCTTGGACAATCTTGACGGCGATTCTCGCAAGAGGATGGACCACCCCAAGCACCTCCGTATGATTCTCGAATGATGTATACGATACAGGATTCAATTGAATCCTAACAAATGCATCTTTGTTGTAAGGACATGTCACCTTTTGGGATTCATAGTTTCGAAAGAGGGTATTAGAGTCGATCCTCTCAAAGTTGAGGCAATACAATGTAATCTTCCACCCTGTGAGCATCAGCATTCTTTGGCCTGCAGGATCCATTTCATTGACTCAGATCCACTTTATATCCTTCAGATACTATTTTCCCCTATTTTTTATCCTACCCGCTTGTTGAATCACTATAGCAAGCGTACACACGAGTTGCATCTAAATAGCTTGCGGGTAGCATGTAAAATGGTAAAAATCACTAGTTTATTACTTTTTACTCCCAAAAAGCGGTCATTGGGTGACCTTTGACCCTCCATCTTCTCAAGTAACGTCTCGATGTGTCCTTTCACTTACCTTTGAGAGGACTATATATTGAGCACATATGGCTTATGGACGGGAGGAGAAAGAAGAGCAAGAGAACTTTAGTGAATTTTTGCCTGTCACCTACCCAAATTTCTGAACATTATTATTTATTTGCAAAAAAATACATTATGTTAAAATTAATTACAAGTTTTGTAATTATGATCATTTTTGATCATGGATGAATGTAATTACTTAATATTATTATTTAAATAAATTTAATTAGGAAACAAACACCCAAGAGGACTGTTGAATGAGTGTTCACTGACCCACTAGGAGGAATGGAAGCTGTTGGAAGGTATGGGACACATGGTAGCAGTTACATCACACCACTAATTGTTGGTTATGGGACAACTTCCCCTAAAATAGGGCATTATCCCCCAGGTGGAGGGAGTGAGCAGGCAGCTCATTTAATGACCCAGTAACATTGAAAAGGCCTAGGTAGCCTATAAAGGCAAATTCGAATTGGGCAGGCAGCCCTTAATCAATATTTCTACAGAATATTTTCCTCTTGTAAATCAGGTGATTTTAAGAGAGATTCAAATAAGGGACGTTAGTGGTGATTGAAAAATGAGTTTTTGCATATTATTGAAGAGAAACAGAATTGTAGGAGCAAGTCTTTTGGACTGCTACCTATTGAAGATTTAGAAGATTACTGCTACAACAAGAAGAAGTCCTAATTCCTGAAGTTTCTTCCTCCTGGTGGTTCAGTGAATAGGCTCGGGGGTCCTAAGACAGTATTTGACAGTTTTCAGGAGTTTGGTTGGGTGGAACAGTCTTCCTGGGTTGTTTGTTTCCCTACAGAGTTCTCAGGTTCTTAAATATTACCTAACTTATTCTCAGTAAATAATTATGTTCTGTTTATCTAGTATTATTATGTTTATTTGCTTTCGAAAAGAATCTAATTATGGAAATGTTTAAGTTTAATGTTAAATTGATAAATCAATATCCCCATTTTTCCACATGCTGTTTGGCAACATCGTACTCTAGTAGAGATATGCAAATTAAAGTAGATTAGAAGATAGGCAAATTTTGCCATTGAATTCGATAGATAGGTAGTAATCATATATGTATCAGTTTTCTGTTCCTAAGATTAATTATTTGAAGAAGATCCTGTATCATAGTTAGTGTATATAATGTTTCTTCAGTTATATGATAAACAGTCCATGTATAATTTCTGTACAATCCTCTTGCATTATATATAAATTATGTTCATAAGAAGTAGATAGATTAATACTGCATATTGTTTTAAGACTGCTGAATTTGAATAAAACATTCTTTATATTAAGCTGGGAACAATAGTTTTTACACAGGTTTCATATTCATACATTTCATTCACACACAGTTTCATTGAAATTACTTCATCAGCATTATATGCATAGAAATTAAATTATAGACATAATTGTCATTTACACAGTCTTCACGATTTCTGCACTATACATTCATATTGATTTCACTTACTATAGTAAGGATGTATTATCTATAAATTTAACAAATGACAAGAATGTACTAAACACTACTATTATTACCACGTGTTTATTTCTCTCTTTTTCTGCTTACTCTGTTTTGTGATTATTGTAAATCTGAGTCTCGTATCAAGAAGAAAACCCTAGCTAGATTTATATTTTCTCTTTTATTGTTTTATAACAAAACTTTACACTCTATTCAAACCTAGGATCGAAACTGATCCAGTATCTTTAGTATTGTTCAGATTATCATCCTCAACAAAACATGAATTAGGGTTTGAACCTATTTGTTTCCTTTGCAAAACATTATTGAAATATCAGTTCAACCTTTTACTCTACTTAGATTTCAAACATCGACAAATAAGAACACACATTATCAACCTATAGTATCAAGACAAACCACACAGACTTATACGGAATGTTTAGCATACATTTCCATCTTAAGGTTGAAGTTTATTTTATACATAGAACCTTTATCATCGACGATATCTTCAAACCCTAATCTAGTTCGAAAGACATTGTAGTAACCTTCAGCATGAAGTCGATTTACACAGACTTTTAACCAATATAATTTAACATGCAAATTTATTTTCCAAGGAAAGAAGTATCATTTACACAGTGATTGAGCCCACGGCTCGTTTCAAAACTTAACCTTTGAAATCGTGGATTCTTAGAACGAAGATTTTTAACATTGATTACAAACAATTTAAAATCAGGGTTTATCCCAAGTTTACAGTAGTTCTAAAAGAACCCAATATCCCAGAACATTGACGAGTCATAGCTCCATTCAGCCTCACAAAATTACATTTTATAGAAACCAAGAACCATTCAAACGAAACAATAGTCGCGTCACTGAATCACAATCATTTTTTTTGAAGTTTTTTAACTAGCAACATCTACAGAGAAAAAGGTGAAGTCTTAATAGAGCCTGTTACTCATTCGTAAGAACCACTTCAACCACTGTCCAAGAGAACTATGAGGGTTATGGAAGACCCGGGGCTTACCGGTGTTGAGGTACGCTAACACCTTTGCCAAAAAGTTACTCTTTTGCTTGCTTAAAACCCTGCAGCTGACAAACGATGGCGTTTTGAGTTAGATAAAAGTTACTTCTAAAATGAAAACGAAATGCAGCAAAGAAATATTTCACCTCAAAAGAATTGCTTACCTTCGTAAACCCTGGCCAAGTCTTGAATTTCTCAGACAAACGACGCGAATGGTGCTGTGAACGATACCAAGAAACTTTCATCCATGATTTCGATAACACTCTGAACCAGAGACTTAGGTCTCCAATAAACAAAACGCCATTGCAGAGGTTTAAGACCTGTAACTTCCACTTGCTTAGAAAGTCTCAAGGTCGAATCTCTTCCAAGGTTTCAACAGAAATTTCGGCACCCTGTCGGCCACTTCCAACAAAGACAATAACACAATGAAACCACTTTCTCCAAGTTCATAAACTCAACACACAATAGATGTTAGGGTTTTCATCCAATGACCCTTTTTCATCAACATCGACGGTCTCGACTTTGCCAGCGATTGTAGCTTTGGTTTAAACGATGTCAACAATTAATGCTCGACCCACTTCATAGGTAGACATTGCCACCATGGCACATGGTGGAGCAAGCACGATCAACATGTGGCATATAACCTTTACACAACAACAAGCATGGAGGCATTCACGTCTATGTGGATTCCTGGAGTTACAACTCGGCAGGAATGCAGTACCAAACCTTTAAATATAGGATCCTTACGTGATCTTTACCACAGCTCGAGACCGACACCAAAATTATGAGCCAGCGACCTGCCAAATCCCAATTCAATGCTTGTGAGTACCTTGATGTGATAACAAATATTACAATTTCATTTGTTAACATAACAACTTTTAAAATGTCATATTCGTCATATTAGAACAACGTATATGCAAATGCATGGTTATAAATTCTAATGTTTGCACTTATTGCTATCGCTCTCATATATCACAATGTTTGTATTAAATTGCAAACACTTTGTATAGTAGTGTTATGATCCCAACATTGCATATATTGCAAACATTTCCGATATATGTTTAATATGACATTAAACCGAAAATAGGTATAGTCACACTATTGTTTCTATAAATACTTGGAATATGTTGTGTGTCGTTATAATTAGGATAACAATTATATATAGTCCAAAGCTTAATTGCACTATATTTTCACATAATGTTTGGTTTAGTTATTTTTATATTGTTGTTTTATCTATTCATATTATTGAATAATCACATAATTGTTATATATTGTTTAAGTAAGAATTTCATTATACCATAAGTTTTGAATTGCATAGTGGTAAATAGGAAATTTGATTTAGAAAGACATAGTATAGTCATCCAATCATATATATTGAATAATATTGGTTGCAAGAGCTTACAAGCTCATAACTTTTACATACATTTTGGTACTATCATTATAAATGACGACAAAAAGACAGCTATCACTACAACCATGACAATGACGACGACAGAACTAGCTAGTACAATGACGACAACCGCAACAATGCTGTTAATAAGATACTTGTTCGACAGTTAACTTGGGATGAGTTTACTCAGTTATAAGATGAACCTTGGAAAGCAAAGGTGTAAGCATGCGAGTCATACCTGTACGTTTTTATAGTTGCAACAATCTCTAAACGTGCTATTTTTATTTACGACGTTGAATTGAGCTTTACACGAAAACTGGAATTTATTGCAATCATGAAACTTCTTACTTGTCGTCTGCACATAAAACAGGTTCAAATGCTTTAGCATTGCAGCTAAGTAAGCTTTGGGGTCCCTCATAAGACTCCTTGGACAACAAAGAAGCAATCTGTCAGTATCATCTCAAAAAGAAAAGTATCTTATCACACTTCTAACCTGTCATTTCAATTACTACTTTAACCATGCCATTAATTGCAGAAGAAGAAGGTCGCATCATAATTCTGATTGTTAATTTATTTCATTATCAAAATCATAGTTGTTCTGAATATGTTTAAGTTATCGTTGTCACTTGTTTATAAACAAAATTTTATTGCGATTAGAACTAACAACTATTTAGTTAAATGCTATTTGTTAGGAACCCATGTCAACCCTTCTCTTTACTATGTTAGTATATTGTTGTTGGACGCATATGCTTTGTAAGTCGTCTCGTAGTATTTGTTGATCCGTAGTTGATATTAGCCCATAGTATTGGACGCATATGCTTTGTAAGTCGTCCCGTAGTATTATATGTCCCATGGTTTTGACTCCTAGTATTGGGCATAGACTTAGTATATAAGTGTGTGTTGAGGTCATTAAAGGCACCGTGAAGTTAATTGTATTGAGCTTGCTCAAAGGAGGTTGCCCCCTCGAAGTGGCCTGTGATCAATATAAAAGTGATTCTGTTCTATTATTTCTGATATCTCATGTATTTGCATTAATTAATTATTGCAGGTACATCACATCTGGTATCAGAGCACTTTCCTTAGCACAAGTGGGAAATTTTTTTTTCTTTTTTTGGGCGGCGACTTTCAGATCAATTTCTGAAACTTTCTGCACAAAATCAGAAGACACCGATTGCATATCTGAATTCCTCTTTCAAGAATACGCAGTTTCAAAAAAAAAATCATCTCATTTGGAGTTCTAAAAGTGGAGATATCGCAGATTTAAAATCAGCAATTTTTCAGAATTTCGGTGACGGCAGCGGAAATTGCGGTGAGAAAATATTTTGACTGAGTGCCCAGATTTCTATTCCGCTTTCATGGGTAGAAGCAGAGTGGTTGTTCCAGTTCCGGAAACATGCTATAATAGCGATTCTGAGCAATATAGATCCGGTTTTTGAACATTGTGTGGAATTTCTGCCCAAATTTTTTCTATTGCAAGTTCAGATTTGGGAATAATCCCTATCCGCTTAATTGTGGGAAGTACTTGGGCATAAGCCCTAAAACTCATTGTGAGGAGTACCACAAGAACCCCGAAGTAGCTGGCCCATTGAGAGGACCTGCCAGCGAAAAGGGCAACGACCCTTACCTGATTGACTAGTTCCCACCCGTGAGGTAAACCAAGAGTTGTCGTTTGTGGCAAAGCGGTTATCAGTTTTACCTGAGCCGTGGAGTGAGGGGTACTGCCCCAATACGCAAGCCGTCAGACAGCATTGGTGGCCGAGTGAAAACCCTGAACTGTTAGGAAGCCGCACATACCTGGGTCCATATCTACTTTCAGCTGAACTATTGTCGATCACTGCTACGCCGTTTTAGATCCATTTTGCAAGCCGTTCCAGATCTAGTCGTTTGGCGTTGTTCCAGATTCCTTCCGAGCTGTAGCCACTCCAGTCTGTTAAAAAAAAAAAAAAAAAAAAAAAAATCCGAGTCGTAGCCACTCTAGTCTGAAAAAAAAAAATCCTAGTTATGGTTGTCACCCATGCAGGAGCAAAAACCATGGAGAAAGCACTTGCAGCCATCCAAGCCAAACTCCAGGATCTGGATGAAAAATTTCTTGGTCTCCATCTTGAACATTCAGCTATGAACAACAAACGACAGTCCAAGTCTTCAGCAGACAATGGGTTCTCTTCTTCCAGCAATTTCCATGGTCCGAAGCTTGATTTTCCTCGCTTCAATGGTACCGATCCAACTGGATGGATATACCGGGCAGAACAATATTTCAGTCTGCATAATACTTTTGATGTTCAGAAAGTTCCACTTGCATCCTTTCATTTGGAACAGGAAGCCCTTCAATGGTACCGTTGGTATATCAAAACTCATCCCGAGCCAAACTGGACAGATTTTTGCCACTTCATTTTGCCGCGATTTGGTCCTAGTGCTTTTGACGACTTCACAGGAGCACTCACTAAACTTCACCAAATTGGCACAGTGAGAGAGTATCAGACGGAATTTGAGAAACTAGCCAATCACACAGAAGGATTGTCTGATGAATTCTACAGGAGTTGTTTTATCAGTGGTCTCAAGGATGAAATCCGCTCAGAGGTCAAAATGTTTTGTCCCAACACAATGATGGAAGTCCTAGGGTTGGCTAAGCTGGCCGAGGACAAGATCGTAGCTCAACAACGCTCCAAACCCACCTTTGTTCCATTTAGAAATATGGGTTCCCAACGACCTTCCATCACGCCTGCTCCTCAACCAACTCCTATCAAGCATTTGTCTGAAATAGAAACGCAGGCACGCCGAGAAAAAGGGCTTTGCTATAATTGTGATGAGAAATTCACTCGGGGACGTAGATGTGTTCAACAAAAGCTCTATCTCTTGGATGTGGATTCTCTACCTACCTTAGAACTTGGTGAAGAAGCTACAGATACAGTAGATGATCGGGTCGACATTCAACACCTGCCTTTTGACACCCCATCTCAGGACGACCCACCCGAGATCTCTCTCCATGCTGTAATCGGAGTCACCACCCCACAAACAATGCGAGTCAGGGGATACTTCAAGAAGCTCCCTCTTACCATCCTCATTGATTCTGGTAGCACTCATAACTTCATTGACCCTCGAATTGCCAAACAGGCTGATTGTTTTGTCCATCCTTGCTCCAACTTTGAAGTCATGGTTGCCAATGGGGGTACCTTACCTTGCAAGGGGAAGTGTCACAATGTGCGTATCTCTATGGAAGATTATAACCTACACTCTGACATGTTTGCCTTGTCCTTAGGCGGATGTGATGTGGTTTTGGGCGTTCAATGGTTACGCACACTTGGCCCCATCTTATGGGATTTTGCGGAACTTTGGATGCAGTTCAAAGTCAATGGGGCACAACACAAATTTATGGGCTTACAACCAGGGTCTCTCTGCATCATCAGTTCACATCGCCTGGAAAAAAGCCTTAAGAAGAATTCACATGGTGTCATCGCTCAGCTCAATTCCATTCAGATGCACCCATCAACAGTCTCCACTACTTCCTTGGATAGATATGCAGGTATCTTTGCTGAACCAATGCGCTTGCTGCCTTCAAGAGACCTTTCCGGTAAGAATATAGCCACATCTACCTCTCAGCAGGAAATGATGGCTATTTTGCATGCAGTACAGAAGTGGCAGCCATACCTATTAGGGAATTATTTCTGCATCAAGACTGATCTCCCGAGTTTGGAAATTTTTTTGGAACAATGGGTCTCCTCCCCAACACACCTGCAATGGGTTATCCAACTCATGGGTTGTCCCTATGTGATCACTTACAAGAAGGGTAAGGACAATATGGTGGAAGATGCTCCTTCTCGCACAATTGATGACCCAGTTTCTCTTACAGCTCTTTCTCTGCTTGTTCCAAATTGGTTGCAATATGTTCAACATGGCTATCTCTTCTATGAACTCCATGCTTCTTCATCAACAGGGCACTCTGGGTTCTGCAAAATGTACGACCGGGAACAATGTAACTTCTTCTGGTCGGGACTAAAAATGAAAATTCAACAGATGGTGGCTGACGATGATACTTTCCAAGTCAACAAGGGGGAAACAACACTCCTTTCGGGATTGCTCAAACCCATGCCCATCCCTACACAGCTTTGGCCAACTATTTCTATGGATTTCCTAGCAGCGCTCTGGTGGTACAACACCACATCTCAAAGGACACCATATGAAGCAGTCTATGGAAAAAAACCGCCTGTTCTTCTTCCATACACCCTTAGTAGCTCTCCAGTTCAGGAAATTGACTCGGTTCTTCGAAACCGCGATCAGATTCTTCTCATTCTGCAGGACCATCTTCACATGGCCAGAATTCGCCTAAAACAACAAGCCGATCAGCACCGTTCTTAGCGCATTTTCCACGCAGCTGGCAGGGTTCTTCTTCATCTACAGCCTTCCAAGCAATCCTCCTTGACACTCCAAAGGCGTTAGTGGCTCGAAATGCAAACCGAGGATGCTACCCGGGGAACCACTCCTTCAGATTCTGCAACAATTTCTCCAACCAAAGCTTTGAGGATAAAGCTTTTTCTAAGGGAGAGGGGATGTTAGGAACCCATGTCAACCCTTCTCTTTACTATGTTAGTATATTGTTGTTGGACGCATATGCTTTGTAAGTCGTCCCGTAGTATTTGTTGATCCGTAGTTGATATTAGCCCATAGTATTGGACGCATATGCTTTGTAAGTCGTCCCATAGTATTATATGTCCCATGGTTTTGACTCATAGTATTGGGCATAGACTTAGTATATAAGTGTGTGTTGAGGTCATTGAAGGCACCGTGAAGTTAATTGTATTGAGCTTGCTCAAAGGAGGTTGCCCCCTCGAAGTGGCCTGTGATCAATATAAAAGCGATTCTGTTCTATTATTTCTGATATCTCGTGTATTTGCATTAATTAATTATTGCAGGTACATCACACTATTATAAATCAACTATCTCTATTTCCGCAATCATAATTATCCTAAATATAGTTATTAATGCTATTAACAAAAAATTTAATTTTTTATGAAAATTCGGGATGTTACATGTGGTATTAGAGCACAGATTCAAACTCTAGGCCTGAATGAGGTCCAAAACACGTAGTAGAAATTTTTATATACAACAGAAAATTATACTAACTTGAAAATTTTATCATTTTGTTATCTTCAGAAATTATTTTCAGTTACAGGTATGGAGAACTCAGCTGAACATTTAAGTGACAGATTTCAGCCAAACAGTCACAGTTCAGGACAGCACTATGTAGAGGAAGGCCACGGGGAAATAAACAACAGTTCGATGGAACTGTTACGTGCCTTTCAAGAATTAAAGGTACAAATCAAATCTGTGAAACTAGATAATGAAAAGATTCTGCAAGCTCAAGAACAACTCAATCAAGTGTTGTTTGAACACAGCCAAACAGAGGAACAAGAAAGAAACCATGAAGATGTTTCCAAGGTTGAGGATATGCCTCACGCTGATAAAAATCAGAACATCAAAATCTGTGAAGTAAAAGATAGCTCAACCTCATCCGGAGATGCTATTGAAGAATGCAAAAAGAAGCGTAATTATAACAGTGACAGCAGCGAAGAAGATTCCAAATCAAGAAGGAAAAATCATAAAGAATATGAGCATATTTCTGGAGAATTCAAGAAGATAAGGCCTCCAACTTTCAATGGAGAAACTGAGAAAGGTGAGACAGCTGAAGCTTGGCTGTCAGGGATGAAGAAATACTTCCATATCTACTAGTATTCAGAGTTCTTAAAAGCAAAAATGGCCATATAAAACTTAACCGAAAAAGCGGATATCTGGTGGCAGGATGTCAAAAGGGTAAAGGGAATCAAGGATAAAGATGTAAGCTGGAGTGCTTTCAAACGATATTTCAAAAAGAAGTATCTATCTGAACAGTACTACGAAGAAAAATCTAAAGAGTTCTACAATTTGAAGTTGGGAGGTATGAACATGAAGGAATTGAATAATAAGTTTATGAACTTACTGAGATATGTACCATATTTCATTGAAGAAAAACCAAAAATTCAAAGGTACTTGAGTTGTTTACCTTTCAATATTAAAGACAGAATTGAGTATGACAGTCCTAAAACATTAGAGGAGGCTATGAGGAAGGTAGTTTTCTGTTATGATACAAATCGGAAGAGAGAGGGTATGTCTAATTGGAAAAATCATAAGCCCAACAATTTTGAATAGAAGAAGAAAAATTTATGATTCAGTGGGAACTCCGGATTCCAAAGGAAGAATTTTCAGAATCGAAATTCCCAAGGAAATAATTCCAGAAATAATTCACAACAGAATTCTACAGCACCAAAAAATGCATCTAATATTGCCAAGACCAGTGAGCCAAAGACACATATTAAATGTTTTGAATGTCAAGGTCCTCATTACGCATCAGAATGTTCCTTACGAAAGCGGAAGACAAGCAACATCAACTCTATTTAGACTGAACCTACTGTTGGAGACGTAGCAAGGGAGATGCCAAGAATTAATGAAGCACTTAACAACATGCAAGCAGATCATCAAATCTCTATGGTAGAGATTGAAGGTATGATACATGACCATCCTGTTACTTTTTTAATTGACCCAGGTGCCAGTTTAAGTTCTATATCAGCAGATGTTGTAGAAAGTCTTAAACTGAAAACTGAAAAGTTTAGTAAATCATGGCTAGTTAGACTAGCGACTGGAACAAAGAGGAAATTTTCAGATTTTACAGAGAACTGTGTTTTATCCATGAACCATTTGCAAACACAAATCAAGCTGAATATTTTACCTTTAGGTTCATATGATATTATAGTTGGGATGGACTGGTTAAAAGCCCATCATGTCATCCTACACTGTTACGGAAAAAGTTTTACATGGTTAAATGATGAAGGGAAAACTGTAGAAATAAAAGGCATTCCAAGGAAGGTAACCCTTAGACAAATTTCAGCCATGCAAGTTAAAAGAGTAGTTAGGAAGGGATGCCAAATGTTTGCAGTAAACGTGGTAAATGATGAGATTATGGATAAAGAGGACAAACTGAAATTAGAGGACATACCTGTCCTAAAAGATTTTAAAGATGTATTTCCTGAGGAGATTACAGGATTACCACCCAAAATATATTTAGATTTTACCATAGAGTTAATACCAGGAGCAGTACCAAATTCAAAAGCTCCGTACCGAATGAATATACCGGAGTTAAAGGAATTAAAATCTTAGTTGAAGGAACTTATTGACAAGAAGTATATTAGACCAAGTGTGTCTCCTTGGGGAGCACCTGTCATCTTCGTTAAGAAGAAAAATGGAACATTAAGACTGTGGATAGATTATCGCCAGCTTAATAAGATGACGATTAAGAATAGATACCCGTTGCCCCGCATAGATGATCTATTTGATCAGCTGCGTGGAGCAACAGTATTTTCGAAGATTGATCTAAGATCAGGATATCATAAAGTAAGGGTTAAGGACGAAGATATTTTCGAGACAGCTTTCCGAACTCAGTATGGACATTACGAGTTCGTAGTCATTCCGTTTGGATTGACTAATGCCCCGGCTGTATTTATGTGTTTGATGAATAATATTTTGCATTAGTACTTAGAGAAGTTTGCTATTGTGTTTATAGACGATATTTTAGTGTACTCAAAAAGCAAAGGAGAGCATGATGAACATTTATGGATTATCTTACAAGTATTAAGAGATCATCAGTTGTATGCCAAATTTAGTAAATGTGACTTCCACAAAGACAAAATTCAGTATCTAGGACACATAATTTCAGCAGAAGGAATCTCAGTTGACCTCGACAAGATAAGGGCCATTAATGACTGGCTGGTTCTGAAAGATGTGTCGGATGTGAGATCATTTATGGGCATTACGGGGTATTATAGAAAGTTTATAGAGAATTTTTCAAAAATTGCCAACCCCATAACTTCCTTGCAGAAGAAAGGGAAGAAATTTGTTTGGGATCAGAATGTGTTGAGAGTTTTAAGAAATTAAAGGAACTATTGACGAAAACACCTATCTTGAAGATAGATGACCCCAAAAAGGATTTTGTAGTTTGTACAGATGCATGCAATGATGGACTCAGTGGAGTCTTGACACAGGAAGGGCATGCGATAGCATATGAATCTAGAAAGCTGAAAGTACATGAAAAGAATTACTCTACTTATGATTTAGAGTTATTAGTAGTTATTCATGCCTTAAAAATGTGGCGTCATCACCTTATTGGCAGAAATTTTACATTATTAATAGATAACATGGGTTTGAAATATTTATTGGATCAGAAACCTGAACGCTAGACAAGCTAGATGGTTGACGTTCTTAAGTGAGTATGATTTCGAAATTTAGCATATTAAAGGAAAGGAGAACAAAGTTGCAGATGCCTTGAGTCGCAAGGAAAAACTAAATTTCATTTCAGCAATCAGTAATTATTCAACCGATTTGGAGAATCAGATTCTAGAAAAAGGTGAAAGAGATGAAGAATACAGAAAAATGAAGGATAAGACAGCCAATAACAGTTCTGAAAATTGTATGGCAGATTACAGAATTAAGGAAAATGGATTATTACTGTATAAAAACAGATTGTATGTACCAGATATACCAGAAATAAAATTTCTGATATTAAATGAGATGCATAACAGTCACTATTCTGGTCATCCAGGATATCAAAAGACCATCACTATGCTAAGAAAAGAATACTATTGGCCCATAATGAAAGATGAAGTAGCAGAATACATTGCAAAATGCTTGGACTGTGAAAAGGTGAAGGTTGAACACCAACATCCTGCTGGATTGTTGCAACCATTACCAATACCAAGCTGGAAATGGGAAGTGATCAGCATAGATTTCATTACTGGATTGCCTAAAAATCAGAAACAACATGATTCCATCATGGTGGTGGTGGAAAAACTCAGCAAGGCAACACATTTCATACCAGTGAAGACCACACATAAAGCACCAGACATTGCAGAGATTTTTATGAAACAGATTTTTAGACTGCATGGAATACCAAAGGTAATAATTTCAGATCTTGACTCGAAGTTGACAGGAAACTTCTGGAGATCATTGTTTAAGGGATTGAATACAACTCTAAATTCCAGTACAACATTTCATCCACAGATAGATGGACAGACAGAAAGGGTAAATAAAGTGTTAGAAGATTTATTAAGAATGTATGTTAAGGATTAGCCTGGTAAGTGGGAAGACTATCTGCACTTAGCAGAATTTGCTTATAATAATCATTATCATGCTTCAGCCAGACTTAGTCCTTTTGAAATTCTTTATGGTAGGAAATGTAATACACCTGTTTCGTGGAATGATCCAGTCAATAGAGTTGTTTTAGGACCTGAATTATTGCAAGAATCAGAACTAATTGTGAAACAGGTGCAAGGACATTTAAAAGCTTCCCAAGATAGGCAGAAAAGTCAAGCAGATTCAAAAAGAACTCATAAAGAGTTCCAGGTGGGTGAAGATGTGTTTCTCAAGGTAAGACCGAAAAAGAGTTCACTGAAATTGGGGAGCTGTGCCAAGTTGGCACCAAAGTATTGTGGTCCTTTTGAAATATTATCTAAGGTTGGAGCAGTGGCATACCAACTGGCTTTACCACATAACCTGAAAATACATAATGTTTTTCATATATCGTTTTTAAAGAAATATGTGCACGATACTACTCGTGTTGTAAACTGGAATGATGTACAAGTGGGACAAGACGGATATTTTTCGGTGGAACCCCTTGGAAGGAGGGAAACTATTCTCCGGAATCGTAGCATTGGGCAAGTGAAGGTGCAATGGAAGCACCTTAGCCTAGAAGAGGCAACCTGGGAGTTGGAGAGTAGTATGTAGGAAACATACCCAACTCTATTTCAGGAACACTCAAGGAGTGACTAGCCAACATCGAGGATGATGTTGAGACTTAAGGGGGGGTGTATGCCACCTACCCAAATTTCTGAACATTATTATTTATTCGCAAAAAAATACTTCATGTTAAAATTAATTAAAAGTTTTGTAATTATGATCATTTTTTATCATGGATGAATGTAATTGCTGAATATTATTATTTAAATAAATTTAATTAGGAGACAAAAACCCAAGAGGACTGTTGAATGAGTGTTCACTGACCCACTAGGAGGAATGGAAGCTGTTGGAAGGTATGGGACACATGGCAGCAGTTACATCACACCACTAACTGTTGGTTTTGGGACAAATTCCCCTAAAATAGGGCATTATCCCCCAGGTGGAGGGAGTGAGCAGGAAGCTCATTTAATGACCCAGTAACATTGAAAAGGCCTAGGCATCATATAAAGGCAAATTTGAATTGGGCAGGCAGTCCTTAATCAATATTTTTGCAGAATATTTTCCTCTTGTAAATCAGGTGATTTCAAGAGAGATTCGAATAAGGGAGGTTAGTGGTGATTGAAAACTGAGTTTTTGCATATTATTGAAGAGAAATAGAATTGTAGGAGCAAGTCTTTTGGACTGCTACCTATTGAAGATTTAGAAGATTACTACTACAACAAGAAGAAGTCCTAAGTCCTGAAGTTTCTTCCTCCTGGTGGTTCAGCGAACAGGCTCAAGGGTCCTAAGATAGTATTTGACTGTTTTCAGGAGTTTGGTTGGGTGGAACAGTCTTCCTAGGTTGTTTGTTTCCCTACACAGTTCTTAGGTTCTTAAATATTTCCTAACTTATTCTCAGTAAATAATTATGTTTTGTTTATCTAGTATTATTATGTTTATTTGCTTTCGAAAAGAATCTAATTATGGAAATGTTTAAGTTTAATGTTAAATTGATAAATCAATATCCCCATTTTTCCACATGCTATTTGGCAGCATCGTATTCTAGTAGAGATATGCAAATTAAAGTAGATTAGAAGATAGGTAAATTTTGCCATTGAATTCGATAGATAGGTAGTAATCATATATGTATCAGTTTTCTGTTCCTAAGATTAGTTATTTGAAGAAGGTCCTGTATCATAGTTAGTGTATATAATGTTTCTTCAGTTATATGATAAACAGTCCATGTATAATTTCTGTACAATCCTCCTGCATTATATATAAATTATGTTCATAAGAAGTAGATAGATTAATACTGCATATTGTTTGAAGACTGCTGAATTTGAATAAAACATTCTTTATAATAAGCTGGAAACAATAGTTTTTACATAGGTTTCATATTCATACATTTCATTCACACACAGTTTCATTGAAATTACTTCATTAGCATTATACGCATAGAAATTAAATTATAGACAGAATTGTAATTTACACAGTCTTCACGATTTATGCACTATACATTCATATTGCTTTCACTTACTATAGTAAGGATGTATTATCTATAAATTTAACAAATGACAAGAATTTACTAAACACTACTATTATTACCACGTGTTTATTTCTCTCTTTTCCTACTTACTCTGTTTTGTGATTATTGTAAATCTGAGTCTCGTATCAAGAAGAAAACCCTAGCTAGATTTATATTTTCTCTTTTATTGTTTTATAACAAAACTTTACACTCTATTCAAACCTGGGATCGAAACCGATCCAATATCTTTAGTATTGTTCATATTATCATCCTCAACAAAACACGAATTAGGGTTTGACCCTATTCATTTCCTTTTCAAAACATTATTGAAATATCAGTTCAACCTTTTACTCTACTTAGATTTCAAACATTGACAAATAAGAACACACATTATCAACCTACAGTATCAAGACAAACCACACAGACTTATATGAAACGTTTAGCATACATTTCCATCTTAAGGTTGAAGTTTATTTTATACACAGAACCTTTATCATCGACGATATGTTCAAACCCTAATCTAGTTCGAAAGACATTGTAGTAACCTTCAGGATGAAGTCGATTTACACAGACTTTTAACCAATATAATTTAGCATGCAAATTTATTTTCCGAGGAAAGAAGTATCATTTACACAGTGATTGAGCCCACGGTTCGTTTCAAAACTTAACCTTTGAAATCGTGGATTCTCAGAATGAAGATTTTTAACATTGATTGCAAACAATTTAAAATCAGGGTTTATCCCAAGTTTATAGCAGTTCTAAAAGAACCCAATATCTCAGAACATCGACGATTCATAGCTCCAGTCGGCCTCACAAAATTACACTTTATAGAAACCAAGAACCATTCAAATGAAACAATAGTCGCGTCACTAAATCACAATCATTTTTTTTGAAGTTTTTCAACTAGCAACATCTACAGAGAAAAAGGCGAAGTCTTAATAGAGCTTGTTACTCATTCTTAGGAACCACTTCAACCACCGTCCAAGAGAACTATGAGGGTTATGGAAGACTCGAGGCTTACCGGTATTGAGGCACGCTAACACCTTTGCCAAAACGTTACTCTTTTGCTTGCTTAAAACCCTGCAGCTGAAAAATGACGAAGTTTTGAGTTAGATAAAAGTTACTTCTAAAATGAAAATGAAATGCAGAAAAGAAATATTTCACCTCAGAAGAATTGCTTACCTTCGTAAACCCTGGCCAAGTCTTGAAGTTCTCAGACAAACGATGAGAATGGTGCTGTGAATGATACCAGGAAACTTTCAACCATGATTTCGATAACACTCCGAACCAGAGACTTAGGTCTCCAATAAACAAAACGTTATTGCAGAGGTTTAAGACCTGTAACTTCCACTTGTTTACAAAGTCTCAATGATGAATCTCTTCCAAGGTTTCAACAGAAATTTTGGCAGCTTGTCGGCCACTTCCAACAAAGACAATAACACAATGAAACCACTTTCTCCAAGTTCATAAACTCAACACATGATAGATGTTAGGGTTTTCATCCAACGGCCCTTTTTCATCAACATCGACGGTCTCCAGTTTGCCAGTGATTGTAGCTTTGGTTTAAACGACATCAACAATTAATGCTTGACCCACTTCACAGGTCAACATTGCCACCATGGCACACGGTGGAGAAAGCACGATCAACACATGGCATATAACCCTTACACAACAACAAGCATGGAGGCATTCACGTCTATGTGGATTCCTGGAGTTACAACTCGGAACGAATGCAGTACCAAACCTTTAAATATAGGATCCTTACGTGATCTTTACCACAGCTCGAGACCGACGCCAAAATTATGAGCCAACGACCTGCCAAATCCCAATTTAATGCTCGTTAGTACCTTGATGTGATAACAAATATTACAATTTCATTTGTTAACATAACAACTTTTAAAATTTCATATTCGTCATATTAGAACAACGTATATGCAAATGCATGGTTATAAATTCTAATGTTTGCACTTATTGCTATCACTCTCATATATCACAATGTTTGTATTAAATTGCAAACACTTTGTATAGTAGTGTTATGATCCCAACATTGCATATATTGCAAACATTTCCGATATATGTTTAATATGACATTAAACTGAAAATAGGTATAGTCACACTATTGTTTCCGTAAAGACTTGGAATATGTTGTGTGTCGTTATAATTAGGATAACAATTATATATAGTCCAAAGCTTAATTGCACTATATTTTCATATAATGTTTGGTTTAGTTATTTTTATATTGTTGTTTTATCTATTCATATTATTGAATAATCACATAATTGTTATATAGTGTTTAAGTAAGAATTTCATTATACCATAAGTTTTGAATTGCATAGTGGTAAATAGGAAATTTGATTTACAAAGACATAGTATAGTCATCCAATCATATATATTGAATAATATTGGTTGCAAGAGCTTACAAGCTCATAAATTTTACATACATTTTGGTACTATCATTCTAAATGACGACAACAAGATAGCTATCACTACAACCATGACAATGACGACGATAGAACTAGCTAGTACAATGACGACAACCGTAACAATGCTGTTAATAAGATACTTGTTCGACAGTTAACTTGGGATGAGTTTACTCAGTTATAAGATGAACCTTGGAAAGCAAAGGTGTAAGCATGCGAGTCATACCTGTACGTTTTTATAGTTGCAACAATATCTAAATGTGCTATTTTTATTTACGATGTTGAATTGAGCTTTACACGAAAACTGGAATTTATTGCAATCATGAAACTTCTTACTTGTCATTTGCACATAGAATAGGTTCAAATGCTTTAGCGTTGCAGCTAAGTAAGCTTCGGGGTCCCTCATAGGACTCCTTGGATAGCAAAGAAACAATCTGTCAGTATCATCTCAAAAAGAAAAGTATTTTATCACACTTCTAACCTGTCATTTCAATTACTACTTTAACCATGCTGTTAATTGCAGAAGAAGAAGGTCGCATCATAATTCTGATTGTTAATTTATTTAATTATCAAAATCATAGTTGTTCTGAATATGTTTAAGTTATCGTTATCACTTGTTTATAAACAAAATTTTATTGCGATTAGAACTAACAGCTGTTTAGTTAAATGCTGTTATAAATCAATTATCTTTATTTCCACAATCATAATTATCCTAAATATAGTTATTAATGCTATTAACAAAAATTTTAATTTTTTATGAAAATTCGGGATGTTACATTGCCCTATCTTGAGTCTACACTCATTGATCCTTGTAGTTGTGAACCCTTTATGTTCACCTTCCAAACTCCTATCTAGTTTGAGTTTGCCATTCATGGAGGATTGAAGTGGTGGAGGCACAAGTGGATTGATCCAGATCTTGGTTCAGATCGGTTGTCGACAAGAGGTCATATCACATTGTACTTCTTCTTGTTTATCAATAGAAATACTCATATTCTCGTCCATTAATGTTGTAAATGTTGTTTATCTTACATTGGGTTGCATTTACTTGTTATATCATGTACCATTGCTATTGGTGATGTTAATGCTATTTATATATTATATGTAGTTGTTGTATATAGGCTATCAAGACTAATTTGTAGATTCAAGTGCACGGATTGAAAAGCTCCAACAGGGATCTACATCAAACGTTTGGATCGAGGTTGTTTACATTCTCCATTATCTTAGCATTGTCATTTATAATAGCTTAGTTTTGAGAATTGAGTTGATTTCTGGTAGTCAGCTGTCTGTAGTGGTCTCCCAAGCCATAGTGATTTTTATCCAACACACATATTCTTCTTTGACTGTAATCAGTGCTACACAGGAAGGACTACTTCCTACTAAACCGAGATATCACACCTAATCCTATACTGATGCAACACCCTGAAGTGCTCTTCCTATCTGCAGCACTGCCTTCCCAATCTGAATCAACATAACCCTCTGGGTTAAACTTTTGATTCGCATCATACTTGAGCCCATAATCAACAGTACCCTTCAGGTACCTCAGAATATGCTTTACAGTAATCAAGTGAACATGTCTAGGATCCATCAGGAACTGGCTCAATGTGTTCACCGCAAAGTAAATATCTGGTCTCCTGTTCGTCGGGTACATCAAGGACCCAATCTTCTGATGATGCATAGTGGCATCAAACGACTCTGATGAAGCATTACTCAATAGCTTCAGGTTCGATGCCATAGGTTTGGCCATGACCTTGGAGTCCGTCATCCCGAACCGCTTCAGGATATTTACTACATACTTCCCTTGTCCAAGGAATATTCAATATGCACTCTGCCACACCTCCATACCTAGAAAGTAATGCATCATACCCGAGTCCTTCATCTCGAACTCTGAAACAAGCTTCCTCTTCATGTCGACAATCAATCCATCCTCACCTGTCACAAACAGGTCATCCACATACAGTAGGAGTATCACTGGATTTCCTTCCTCAACCTTGTAGTAAAGGTTGGAATCCGCTTTATGCTAGGTAAAGCCCAAACTGGTTAGGAAGCTGTCTATATTGCCGTACCATGTCCTGGGTGCTTGTTTCAAACCGTACAAGGCTATCTTCAATTTGCACACATTTGACTCCCTGTCATGTGTCTTAAATCCGAGTGGCTACTCCACATGCACTTCCTCTTCGACTACACCATTCAAGAAAGTTGTCTTAACATCCATCTAGTGTATATTCCACTTCATCACTGCATCCAGGGAAAGTACTGTTCTGATGGAAGTGTATCTAGCTACAGGTGAAAAAGTCTCTTCATAATCTATCCCCTCTTTCTGGGAGAAGCCACAAACCTTGCCTTGTATTTCTCTATGTTTCCATCTGCAGCATGCTTGATCTTGTAGATCCACTTGGAAGTCACAACAGACTTCCCTTCTGGTCTCAGGACCACATCCCAGACATCATTCTTCATGATCGACCGGTATTCCTCGATCATGGCATTCTTCCATTACTACATCCTGGGTCCTGGGAACTTCAGATTCTTCAATATCTTCAATAGGTAGTTTTTTGGATTTGTTGAGTCTTCATTGCTTGTTCTTTAAAACAAGTCTCTCTTGTAGGTAATGGTACACGATCTTTCCTACAAGACAAGTTCAATTGCATGATTAGAAACATCTCATAGATTTCAAAACAAATTCTTACATATAAATATGTATGTCATACAATCATGCAATTATCTTAGCCAATGTTTCAATACATCATTTATCCATATCCCGTAAATTTTTAGATGCCTTCCATCTCTACCAGAACATTGTTAAGAGTGTACAAAAATCCCAACATGTCAGCAAAGAGGTTTCATCCTAGATAAATAGCAATGGAATGTTGTATAGTACCATAGCCCACCTACCCATTACTATATTAGTAGTATCTCCTTCATTAATGCAACCTTTTCTAAAATGCATAATATACATCCTAAATCTAGGAGCATAAGTATGTACATGACTGAACAAAATCATATATACAAGAAATGACAATTTAAATACTTATCTTTGTTTGCTTGTTGGGTGGACTCCCTCTCAATCTTTGCTTCCTTACAGGAACTATTGGAGTGAGCTCCCTCTTGATATTTGCTTCCTAGATTATTTGTCTTTGAGATTATATCCATCCTGGACCACTATGCATGCTTAAGTGTGCACTAGTGTCATCGTTAAGATCTCATACATAATCATACATGCATTAGTATAATACTATCAAAACATTATGATTCTAAATAATCTTAAACATGTATGGTTATGGTCATTTCATACATAGGTAATTTATCACAAGCGTTAGTATTCGATGTTTCAGGGAGGACTTCTTTTACTCATGCATATTCTTATTTGACCATAGGACTCTTCTAGTTTGTCATATAATTAATCAAAGTAAGAAGCATAATATGCATAAACCCATGATTACTCAAACCTATAATTTCATGAATAATCATTATCAATCATACAAAGGTATACTTATATGAGATCCTAACACAAGGTAGGATTCTAACTTGATATAGGAAAAACATACCTGGATTATCATGCTTACTAGTTATGTCTAACATACGCACATAATGTCTTCTTGTTCTCTTTAATGACTTGTGCTAATAACCTGCATATCTCACAAGTTAACCATTGTAGAACCAAATTATACATACCTCGTAAGTAGAGCTTCTATGTGATCAATGGCTATGGACAAATCTTTGTCTTCATGTCACCATGGTCATATGTTCTTGATCTAGAACTTAATTTGTCTTTCTTGATGTACCTTTCATGTTAGCGGACAACATCATCCTCATACAACACCACAGTGCATTAGTACAATCATAAGTGTTAAAACTCTAATCAATGAATGTCTTCTATCATTCACCTGTATTCATACTTTCACTAGGGTGATAAGACAAGTCTAAGAATAATCAAGATTGTACTAACCTCAATAATATGAAGAAAAACATATCATAAACTTAATCATGAACAGATTTCAAAACATACCTGTATCTCCTCAAGTCATACCTGTCGGGATTGCTTGTAGTATTCTTATGTAAGGCCTTAGCCTCAACTCCCTTTGGAACTGGAATCACTTCACTTATGTAGATGTCCAAATCATTCTCTTCTAGGATTAACCCAATCCACTTTGATTTGATGAAGCTGGATCTAGAGCTGGATAGGGTTTGACAGAGAAACCCTAAAAATCCAAACTTTGAATTTCAAACTTCTGATTGGATGAAAAGATGCGCATTTATGATCTGATCAAGCTGGAATACTTCAATTTTGAAATCTCCAAAATTTGACCCCTCAAAATTGACTTGGAAAGTTTCATATCTGCAGCTTCTGTCAAATTCTGGTTTTCTGGTCAAAATCCCGAACTAGGGTTTGATGGAACCCAGGGTTATACCCAACTGAAAAATTCGATCTTGGTCTCTAAGTTTAGATTTTTCTAAGGAGCATCAGGATGTGGTCTCATATTCAAGAAATTCCAACTTTCTCCAAAACCCTAATTTTACCGCAGCAGTGACAAACCAAAAATGAAAGTGCTAAGAATCCAATTCTGTTTGGACAGAAATATATGTCATATTGTTTCTGATGTATCTCTGAAATTTCGCATCCTCAAGGTCTAAAACTTTGGCCTATGATATCTTGACCTGTCATATTTCCAACCCCATAGATATGAGCATTAATGGATTCTTTGAGAGAGATATATGCCAAGTGTCACAACGTGACCTGTTTATGGGATGAAACAATATAGTGAACTTGTACGGTGTTCCAGGTGTCATTGTTTCAACTTCAGCCTCCGAAACCTGAACCTGTGAAACTAAAGTCCGTTCCCTAACTATCGCTTTTTACAGAATTCCATTTGGAGCTTCCTAGCCCGATATATGACCTTTTTTCCTAGGTCACCTGTTTAGGACTGCATTCTGGAAGAGGCAAAATCCCTAACTTGTATGGATCATATCTCACAAAGTACAATGAATTTGAGGCTGTCCTTTGGAAAACAGGTACATGGACATTTCATCTTCGTCTTGTAGAAGTTTCATATCTTGAAGCATCACCAAAATGGATTTATAGTGAAAGTTCCATGATGATTGGGTTTTACTATACCAAGCCCTAGCTTTCGATTTGTCGCAAGTGCAACAAGTGTCATAAATGCCATACCATGCCTTCCTTCAGGCTAGCTCTGATACCATGTTAGTTTTTCAACATTTAGTTCAATATGATCTAAGATCTTAACTGAGATAACAACATGTACATCATATCAAACATAAGAGACAAGAGACAAGAGACACAAAGCATTTCACCGGGGAAAACCAAGAAGGTGAAAAACCTTCAACTTCCTCAGAGATAGAATAAGCACCAATACAAAGATCACCAAGATGAATCCCCAAAAGATAAATGTCTACAAAAAATAATCCTCCTCCACTTTTGCGCACTCCTCCTCTCTCTCACTAATGCAAAGTGAGTGAATGTATCAAATGAGAGAGTCACACTCTCTATTTATACTTTTACTTTCACTTGACCTTTACTCAACTAGGTCGGCCACAACTTAACCACTTAACATAATGTTGACTGGGCCAACCCTAATAGGGTGGTCTAATAACCCTTTAACCCACATGACTCATATAGGGCTGACCCCACCAAGGTGGTCTAATAACCCATCAAGTATAACTTACGACACTTACAATATAACTTGCGACACTTGCAAGTATAAATGACGACACTTCCAATCAGAGGAATAATACATCTCCATTGGGGATACAATAAAGTACAAATGTAATACATACAATCTACAAGTGAATATCTTCCAAAGTTACAAATACATCAACATGTACATGTTGATGTTTCAAATATAGCGTTGGGCATTGTGCTCTCTCAACCAGGTGAAGGGGGCATTGATCACCCCATTGCATTTTCGATTAGGAATCTATCATCAACTGAAAAGAACTATATGACCACCGAAAGAGAAGGCTTAGCTATGGTATACACGCTGCAAAAATTCAGGCACTATTTGCTGGGTGCACACTTCTCCATGTACACTTACCATTCAGCTCTAAAATACTTGGTCAATAAGCCATTGTTAGGGGGAGAATTTGCAGATGGTTATTACTCTTCCAGGAGTATGACTTCAAAATTGTGGTTAAACTAGGAAGACTGCACCTAGGACTTGACCATCTCTCAAGGATTGAGTCAGGTGAAGAACCCACCAATATTGAAGACAGTCTACCCAACACGCAGTTATTTTCTATACAGATCACAGATGACTATGCAATGTCCCCATTCAAATAATTGCATAGTAAGACAATCCCATCAATCCTACTAGTTTCCTAGGTTGGATGGGCATATGTGGAATTGTAATAAGGAAGCTAATAAATGATGTTTAGAGATTAGAAGGGTTCAAGTATTTAATAAATATGATGAATAAATAAATTCAAGAGAAATTCTAGGTGGCAAGTGGTTTTGGAGACATATGGAGGGCGTGGGACCCACACTAGCTTGATTTTTCAATGACACATGGTATCTCTCTCTTGCCAATTCGAATTCATGGGAAGGTGAACACTCTTGGGTGAGTTGGTAATTCATAACACATGGCATTGAGCATCTTAGGTCGAATTGGGATGGATTGGTAACCTCCATGGAAGATAAAGAGTCAAATTGGAAGTTTGTGGACACTTGGGCTAGATTCCCTAGCCCCTATGACACCAATGATGGAGAATCTATGACAACTATGAAAAATTGAAAACTTGACCTCTGACATTTGACCATTATGACATGTCAACCACAAAAATAGGCTCAAGGAAGGCGCTCATGGTAGTGGAAGAAGCCAAAGAGACTCAAATTCGAATTTGGGAGAAGATGGAAGGTTGGAATAAGGAGACAAGTGGCAAATGTGGAATATTTCCTAAGTGGAATATCTTGAAGATATTGAGAGGATTTCGACCCTTAGAAGGCTAGTGTTGGTTATAAAATGTAGAAATCAAGTATGAGAATGGATTTTGATGATTTCAGAAAAATTGCATTTGTGAAGAGAGAGTTAGTGGATGACTAATTTCTTACCTTAGCCAATTTCGAGGGTGAAAGATTCCCATCCAATTTGGTGTTTGGAGAGGCCACTCAGGTCTTTCATGGATATTTAATGGATTTTTATTTGTAGGTATCAGCTATAGGGAATATCGTGGTTTTGTTTAGTGCAGCACCATCTCTCAACCATTTCCAATTTTGAAGGCATATTCATGCTCCTTGAGGGAGGGCATTTTTGGTGAGCTCTTGTGCCTCATGGGAGAGGTTCTATTGATGTATTTATGATATTAATAGCATTATATACTCTTTTATTCACCTTCAGAAAGTATCAGGTCGAAATACCATGTGGTTGTATGTAAAAATGAAGATTAATGAGCAACAATGTCCATTTCCCCACTACATTGATGTATGCCATTATAATGATGATGATTTCGAATAAAGGAATGTTTCTTTGATATATTTGTGATGAATGGGATTCCATGGATGTGTATTACAAGTTTCATATTCAGTACTTTAGCATTTGAAGCCATTATACTCAGTTTATTTGCATTTGAGGAAGATTTGGTGCCATTTCCCCAAGGGTCGAATTATTGGTTTTTGCTGTTGTTTGAGAGAGGTTTGGAACAGAAATTATAACTAATTAATGATGCATTTGGGACCCTAATAACATTCCTAAAACATCACCTACCTCTGTTCAGAAATTCGAGTGGGTTTGGAGGCATTTGGGAAGCTATTTTCAGTACTTAACCCAAGGGGATTTGAACCCGAAATTACTAGTAAAATTGCATAGTTGGACCAGAATATTAAGAGAGTTTGCAAAGGTATTTTTGTGTCCATATATCATCCCTGAACATCATATTTAATTCCTAATATCAGTCATAAACCTTCCTTGAATATTTGGGACCATTTGGGGTAAAATTGGGACCTAGGCATCAAAACTAGTCAAAGGTCGAAATTGGGAAAAAATTGGAAAATTGGGCATTTTCATAAAATTTTGAAAAAGAGACATTACAAGTGGTATCAGAGCGTGGTATTGGCACCTGATGGTATTAACAAGAATCCAAACAAATAAACCACCACCCTTTGAATCAGTAGTTGAAGAAGTTTTGGTTGAAGAAGAGATAGTAGCAGAAAAATAGTTTTTTTCTAAAACAATGGGTAGAGAGGAGGAGGAAAAATTAAGACATAAGGAGGAATTTATTGAAGCCTTAAAACCATGTTTTGAAGGAATGACCATGGTTATGCTAGATATGAATAAACAAATGATGAAAATTTTTGAATTGTTGGGTAGACAACTTTTAGACAAAGGGATGATAGGAGATAACAGTGGTTCACATTCAGGGGAAAAGATAAAAGGGAGTGAGCATATTTTTTCAAGCACATGACCACATAATAGAACTGATGAATTCCAAAGCACACAAAGGCATACTGCACCTAAATTTGTCACACCCAAAGAAGATCCCAATATTGAGGTGGATTATAAGAAACTAGTAAATGATTGGAATGATTTGAATGAAGAGTGTAAAAGAGGTGTACCACTCAGTGACTACATTGATGCTATACAAAAAATTAAAAGGAGGGAAGACAATAGGACTCTATTCCAAAAAAAAGAATTAAATAGTGCTATTGGAAAAATGTCACTTCCTACTTTTGATGGTTCTCCTCAAAATTCTGCTAACACTTGGGTGCAAAAATTGGATGTATATTTTCAGCTGAATCCTATGCTGGAAGAGGATGCATTAAAAATGGCCATTTTGCATTTGGAAGGAGATGCCAATGAATGGTGGTTTCATGGGCTGAAAACCTTGGGTCATAATCAAGTTAAAACATATGGAGAATTTGTTGACAGGGTACTAGAAAGATTTGAACAAAAAGATCCATAATTGCCTTTCAAAGAACTAGCTCAATTGAAGCAAACTGGGTCCCCTACTGAATATATGTTGGACTTTAAAAAATTATCAGTCAAGGTGGCTGATGTCTCTATTGGAATATTAGTATTTCTATTCACTAAAGGTTTTGCTGAACCCTTAAGAGGTTTGGTCAAATCCCACAAGCCAACTACATTAAAAGATGCAATGAGCTTGACTAGGGATCTCCAAAATGTGCTTCCTAGAACGAGATTTCCTCCCAAGCCTAGCTACAAATTTGAAAAGAAACCTTGGAAAATGGATGGATATGATCAGAAACCTTGGCAAAGAGAGTCATTTGAAAGGAATAAAAAATAATGACTAAACAGGGATGAACTTCGAAAAAAGAAATTGTGCTTCACATGCTTCCAACCATGGACACCGGGGCACAAATGTACTAAATGAAAGGCTCAATACATAAAAGTATTTTCTGATAATGAGGGGTATGATGGGGGAATGGATGAATATCGACATATTTCAGATCAAGAAGAGGCATATGAGATAGTAGTAGAAGAAGAAAGACAAGAAGAAAATTAGCCTTCACCAGACAAAGCAAGAATGGCAGTATTTTTAGCAGTACCTTGCTATCATACTATCCGATGCAAAGGTGTGGTACAAGGACAAAGAACTTCAGTTTTGGTAGATGGAGGAGCCACCCATAAATTCATTGATGCAGAGATGGTGGAGAAAATAAAGATACCTATTGAACCATTTGATGGCTTCACAGTTGTCATTCCCGGCCACAACACAATGCAATGCAAAACATGGGTTCCAAAGCTGCAAGTCACCGTAGGTAACTATACTTTTGTTGATAGTTTTTATGTGGTTGATGTTGCTAATACTAATGTGGTTTTGGGAGTGCAATGGCTGTATTCAATAGGAGAGCATACAGTAAATTATCAAATTCCCGAAATGAAATTCCAAGATTCAAAAGGAGTACAAAGAGTTGTGAGAGGGCAGCACACTTATCAATCAAGTAGTGACTTGCAATAGTATGAGATCTATATTGAGGCATGGGGACATAGAATAGGCTGTTGAATGTCATATTACATCTCCCAATCCAACTATAAATATTGTTGAACACCCAAAGGAGATAGAGAGACTTTTTCAAAAATATGAAAAGGTTTTTAGAGACCTTCCACATGGTAGACCACCATATAGGGGGGTTGAGCGTAGTATTATTTTGGAGGAGGGTACTTCACCCATTCAGATACCACCTTATAGACATCCTAAAAATTTCATAGATGAGATTGAAAAAGCCATCCAAGAACTCCTAGAGTTGGGACTCATTAGACCAAGATCTGGCCCTTATGCTTCTTCAGTAGTGCTAGTGAAGAAAAAAGATGGAACATTGAGAATGTGCATAGATTTTAGAGCCTTGAACAAAAAGACTATCAAGAATAGGTATCTTATTCCTAGGATTTATGAGCTCATGGATGAGCTACATGGGGCCAAATACTTCTAAAAAATTGACCTTAGATCAAGGTATCACCAAATTCGAATGAAAGATGAAGATGTGCAAAAGACTGCTTTTCGATGTCATTTTGGCCACTTTGAATTTCTTGTCATGCCTTTTGGGTTAACTAATGCTCCAGCCACATTTCAAGCATGTATGAATATGATCTTTTGCAAGCAACTAAGAAGGTTTGTTTTGGTTTTCTTTGATGACATTCTCATTTACAGTAAAACATGGGAAGAGCATTTGCAGCAGTTAGAGATTGTGTTGAAAAGTTTGCAAGAAGAGTCCTTATTTGCTAAGTTATCAAAATGTGAATTTGGGATGAAAGAACTACTATATCTTGGGAACATTATTGGGAAATAAGGAGTGAAGGTACACATGCAAAAAATCAGGGCTATGTTGGAATGGCCATCACCAAAAAATATTACCGAATTGAGAGGCTTTATTGGCATATGCACCTACTACAAAAAATTTGTGAAAGGGTTCTCCATGTTGACCTCTCCACTCACTAATTTGACTAAGAAGGATGCTTTCAAGTGGGATTAAGAAGCTGAATAGGCATTTCAAAAAATGAAAGAGGTAATGAGTAGTTGTTCCATACTTGCACTTCCTGATTTTACTAAACCTTTTGTTGTGGAATGTGATGCTTCAGGTGGAGGAATAGGGGATGTCCTAAAGCAAGGCCAACACCCCATAGACTTTAAGAGCAAAGAGTTGCAGCCTCATGAAAAAATTTACTCCATCTATGATAAAGAAATGCTGGCCATTATGCATGCATTGGCCAAATTCAGACAATACTTGGTGGGCAACAAGTTTGTGGTGAAAACTGACCACAATAGTCTAAGACACTTTCTCACCCAAAAAGATCTAAATGAAAGGAAACAAAAGTGGGTAAGCAAGATTCAAGCTTATGATTTTGATATTGAATATGTAAAAATAAATAATAATATAGTAGCAGATGCTTTGTCAAGAAGACCTTCTTTTTCTCTCATGGACATTGCCAATGATTGGAAAAACATGCTACTAGTTGAATATGCTAAAGACAAATTTGCTTGTGATGTGTTGGATGGAATCAAAGGGGATGATAACTACAGGATTTTGAATGGGATGATATATTATAAGGGAAGAATTTATTTAGTTCATAACTCCAAGCTCAAGTACCTAATTTTGCAAGAAGCACATGATTCCCCCTTAGCGGGTCATCTGGGGATCTTCAAAACTTATAGATAGTTGAGGCAAAGATTTTTTTGGAAGGGGCTGAAGGAAGATGTTCAGAAGTATGTGAATGAATGTAAAGTATGTCAACAAAAAAATCAGAACTTACATGTCCAGCTGGCCTATTACAACCCTTTCCCATTCTGGAGCAAAAATGGGACAGTATCTCCATGGATTTCATCATCAGTTTGCCTAAATCTTTGGGTAAGGATTGCATCTATGTGGTAGTTGATAGGTTGACAAAAATTACTTATTTCTTTGTTGTTACATCATCTTTTAGTGCTGCACAAGTGGTTGATATTTTTTTCAAAGAAATCTTTAGATTGCGTGGGCTCCCCAAGAGCATTGTCAGTGATAGAGATAGAAGATTCATGGGTGCTTTTTGGCAAGAACTTTTTAGATTGGTAGGCATTCAATTGACTCCAAGTACCAGCTATCATCCACAAACTGATGGACAAACAGAGAGGGTAAATTAATGGTTGGAAGGATACCTAAGAAACTATGTGGGAGAGCAACAAAAAGCATGGGAAAAATGGCTACACTTGGGTGAGTTTTGCTACAACACCACTTATCATATGTCAATAGGAATGTCTCATTTCAAAGAATTATATGGTTATGATGCACTTACATTTGCTGAAATTATATTTGGTGATAGTAGAGCCCCAAAGGCTAAAGATTGGGTGGAAGAGAGCCAAGAAATTTTAAAGCTCTTGAAAGACAATTTGCAGGTTGCTCAAAATCATCAAAAACAATACGCTAATAGACATAGAGAAGAAATAACCTTTCAAGTCAATGACTTAGTATATTTAAGGTTGCAACCATATAAACAAACATCTATAAAAAAGAATGGAGCAGAAAAATTAAAACCAAGGTACTATGGGCCATACAAGGTAGTATGAAAGGTTGGAGAAGTAGCATATGAACTAGAACTTCCGAAAGGGAGAAAAATCCATAATGTATTTCATGTTTCCTGTCTCAAGAAAGCCCTTGGTCAGCAAATCATCACTTCAGAAATACTTCCTCCTTTGGATGATGAAGGTCAGCTCACACTTGTTCCGGAAAATATTTTGAAGACATGAGAAAGAAGGTTGAGGAGTAAAATTATCAAATAATATTTAGTGCAATGGAAGGACTTACCAAATGAAGATGCCACATGGGAAGAAGAGACGATTTTACAGCATCCAAATTTGAAATTGCTTGAGGACAAGCAATATTGGGTGGGGAGGACTGTAATGTCCCCATTCAAATAATTGCATAGTAAGACAATCCTATCAATCCTACTAGTTTCCTAGGTTGGATGGGCATATGTGGAATTGTAATAAGGAAGCTAATAAATGATGTTTTGACATTAGAAGGGTTCAAGTATTTAATAAATATGGTGAATAAATAAATTCAAGAGAAATTCTAGGTGGCAAGTGGTTTTGGAGATATATGGAGGGTGTGGGACCCACAGTAGCTTGATTTTTCAATGACACATGGCATCTCTCTCTTGTCAATTCGAATTCATGGGAAGGTGAACATTCTTAGATGAGTTGGTAAGTCATAACACATGGCATTGAGCATCTTAGGTCGAATTGGGATGGATTGGTAACCTCCATGGAAGATAAAGAGTCAAATTGGAAGTTTGTGGACACTTGAGTTAGATTCCCTAGCCCCTATGACACCAATGATGGAGAATATATGACAAATATGACAAATTGCAGACTTGACCTCTGACATATGACCATTATGACATGTCAGCCCCAAAAATAGGCTCAAGGAAGGTGCTCATGGGAGTGGAAGAAGCCAAAGAGACTCAAATTCGAATTTGGGGAGAAGATGGAAGGTTGGAACTAGGAGACAAGTGGCAAATGTGAATATTTCCTAAGTGGAAATATCTTGAAGCTATTGAGAGGATTTCGACCCTTAGAAGGATAATGTTGGTTATAAAATGTAGAAATCAAGTATGAGAATGGATTTTGATGATTTGAGAAAAATTGCATTTGTGAAGAGAGAGCTAGTGGATGACTAGTTTCTTGCCTTAACCAATTTCGAGGGGGAAAGATTCCCATCCAAGTTGGTGTTTGGAGAGGCCACTCAGGTCTTTCATGGATCTTTAATGGAGTTTTATTTGCAGGTATTAGCTATAGGGCAGCTCGTGGTTTTGTTTAGTGCAGCACCATCTCTCAACCATTTTTAGTTTTGAAGGCATATTCATGCTCCTTGAGGGAGGGCGTTTTTGGTGAGCTCTTGTGCTTCGTGGGAGAGGTTATATTGATGTATTTTTTATTGTAATAGCATTATATACTCTGTTCTTCACTTTCAGAAAGTATCAGGTCGAAATACCATATGTCACGTACCCAAATTTTTGTAAAAAATTAAAATTTGTTTAATTGTCATTAAATGCTATGCATAATATAAAATGTATGTACGACATCTATAATTATTGTTTTAATAAAAGCATCATACTAATAATCTCATAACTTTTTAACATTTAAAATAGAACTTTACTTATCGACACAAAGATTCCCTATTTTATTGCAAGCCACCGTAACCATAAATATACAACTCTTATCTTATCCTAAAAAGCATACCTTAACTAATTCCCTTTAACAGAAGGATTTATAAGTAAACCTGAACAATACTCTGAAATACACCAATACAAAATGTCGACCAACTACTCCTTAGAAACATTAAGCACACCTAAACATTTCTTCTATCTCTTAAAAGTATAAGAAGTAGATTTCATGATCAATTTACTAAACTATCCATCATGATCTTTAAGACAATTTAAATAATTACGACACATAAAAGCAAAACCTTCATACACGACCACAAGGCATAAAATACACATACAAAAGAACCTTTTCACGTGGTTCACCCTCATCTTGGGCTACGTCTACAAAAGGTGTTGTGTTTCATATTACAAATATTTCCTCAAAGAGATTACATCTTGTGACAAGTTATTGTCATAACTTTCCACTTCCTCTCAACTTCTCTCATAGAAAATGTGTAAAGGTATCCAACTCTAAAATCAAGACTTTTCTAAAAAGAAGGACATGAATAAACCTATATAGACATCACTGATTTTTTATAATCTACATCATAAATTACTAATGCCAAAATATAAGTTTATACTTCCAATAATAATAACTTAATACTCTTATAATACTATTTGCATAAATTTAATAATTCATTCTACTATCAAAATACCCTTTGAAAGCATTTATAAGCCAAACTTATTTTAGTATTAATATAGGCTTTAATAACCCAATATGTCATAAACACATTTACTTTTTAGATAAGGAAATAAGTTTTCAATGTAACTAAAAACAAATCCCTTTTTACAACTATCAAAATACCCTTTGGAAGCATTTATTAGCCAAACCTATTTTAGTATTAATCTAGGCTTTAATAACCCTATATGTCATAAAGACATTTACTTTTTAGATAAGGAAATAAGTTTTCAATGTAACTAAAAACAAATCCCTTTTTACAAGGACTAGTGAGACATAAGACTACCAAATTTTCTTCTTTGCCATTATCCTATTTATATATTCTTATATTTCCACACTTGAATTTATAAGTGCATACTTTAAACTGGAAAACGAATATCACCGACTACAACTACAAGCTGGGGTATAATCTCATGTGGATAGACAAACGGAAAATCCATAGCGAGTTCAATGAATAATTAAATATATTGAAATTCAGGCCTAATCGAGGTGACCATCATAGACGTGAGGATGAGCAACAATGAAATAGTTTCAAAAAGAGAGTACTCAAAACGATGGGCTGGTGTTCCCGGAAGACGCCAATGGGCCACAATGTTGGGTAGAATACATTACAATTGTCACCCTATTCCCACTACGTAGAATTTCATTTCATTGATTTTGTATGTTTGGTATTTGGCTTTTCAGCGAGAAAAAGGAGAATGGGACTGCACGAGAGCATGTGGTAAAGCCAAGATCGCTGGAGATTAATATATATTAATTGTGGGCAGACGAGCAAAGTGAAAGGTAGATTAATGTTCATTGACACCCAAGTATTAAAATAGAATAATTTCCATTCTACACTTCTATTGCATCTTACATCTGACTATAGGATTTAATGAGCCTTTTTAGTATCGATTGGGAAACTTTAGGCATCTTTTTCTGAGAAAAGTGGGAAACTAATGTTATAAAGCAGATATGTAAATAAGGATAAAAATTATTCAAAATATCCCCTTCAACCGCCTATTGGTTTCACTATGGCAGAGACATGCTCGTTTATTTAATAGTACGTATAAATGACAAATAAGAAAATATAGCAGATATCTAGATTCATATTCATCCCCAACCATTTAACTGGTTACACTATCAGAGAGGTAGTTTAGTGAAGCGATTTGACAGAGATAATAAAATAAAACTTGTAAATAAACAAGAGATCAAACTCTTTGTAGAGACGTCTTTCCCTCTCTCCACTAAGCTTCGTATATAGGGTTCTTTTTTTTTTCTTTTTTTTTAAACAACATAATTTAAATGCAAATACCAAATACATACCGTAATCGTAGAAAAGAGAGAACAACCAGAAATTTGAGTTTGTGTATCAAAGATTCGCTGCTCCTGAATTCTAATTCTTCCCACACCCTATTCGTAGACTCATGCATACCACCATCCTCCCATTGACAACTCTAACACCTCCAAACATCCTCCAAAAGTGAGCTGTGTTCTGAACACCGCGCCTTAGATCGTATTCTTTTAAGACGGTGCTCAGATGATATCCTTAAGCTGTGAATTCCTGGCTGTACTAGCATCATAACAAAATAAAATCTTTTTGATGGGGTATCACATACAATGACTGTATACAGATCCAACAGGCTTCATTTTTGCAGCAGCATAAAGAATGGAGAGAACGGTTATCATAACCGAGTCATACGTGTAACAACAAGGGTCTATGCATTCCCATCATGTGAACTAAGTGTGATTGAGGATCAAACTCTGCAAAGGCACGATCCAAGGATCACGTCCTTTATTTTTCCCTAATTCTCCCTCACGAAACCACGGCCTTTCCCATGCTTTCCAGTGTTGTAATATAGCCTTTTCCCCCAAAAACCCATCTGCCAACTCAACCTCTTATGCGTTAGTTCATTTCCCTTCCTGCCAGATGGCTATTTTTGTTCTTCATTTAAGAAGCAACTAGAGTATTACTAAATAGAATGGCCCACGTCGGTGGGGATGAGTGGCATCCAAAAGCTAACGATGAGGCAAGTGGTGGCTCAGCTTGAGTTTAACTCTCCACTAGGGAGACAAATCGGCTGGAATCACTCCCTACTTCCTACCAAATCATAATTAAGTGCTCCATTCTTTTTCGTGATAGTGGAGTGGCCCTCTTTAGGTGCTCACCACCTAAATATATAAAAGATTGTGAAAATACTTTGAAAAGTGTGGCCCTCAAACTGAAATAAAAATGCATTCAATCTATTTATAATATTTATCAAATGCTTGATAAATATTTAGAAATACTTGGTATGTCTTTCCGTTAATTTTTAAGAATAACTCCTATAATACAAATATGAATGTGTTGCTTGGTTTACTTCTAGACACTTAGGTTGTCCTTTTAAAAGTATAATAGCCTCAAATAAAAATAATCCTTAGACTATATATATAATTTAATTAAGTGAAATATATTAAATCCAATGGATTAATCTCGAAAACAATCTACTTTGTATAACATAAAAGGACCATATTCTTACTCCATCTCGTATGGTAGTTACTTTAAAACACTAAAATGATAAAATGTAAATTAATTAATAATACTTTTCTTAGTACTATATATCTTAATTTAAAAAGTTAGCTAGCTTTGAGAAAAAAAAAAATACTTTCATATGTATTAATCCCATAATATTTTAGTGATGCTTAATTAGCTGCATAAAGAAGGGATGGCTTATTAAAGATTTATGCCTAACACTTCATAACCATAGATAGATCTATATGTGTATTGAATCTTATGTTGTTTGTTCAATTAAGACTATTCTTACTATTGGGGTTAATATAAAGGTTTACTTAACTTATTTTATTCCTTAAATGAGACTAAAACTTCTTAGTAATTTAGTCCAACAAATATTTTTCTTCTGTCCAAAATACTAACTTAGAGTTTAGATTTTTAGGTGAGTAATTATTCTCCCTTCCATCTTGCTAGGCACTAAGGTGAGCTTCGCCCTCACCACACATAGTATCATTGTTTTCCAAAATGTTAACCTTATTCCCCTAGTCATAAAATCTCTCTTTAGTAAAATCAAATTCCCGTTATTTTTGTTGCGTATGTATTTAGTCTCCTAGGTCTACTCTTTATGACTATAGTAATGGATCCAATACATTTACAAAGTTTATCGGTGGGGCCTTGGCCTTGAGCTCCTCGCCGTAAACAAGTAGAAGGAAATAATTGTATTTACATTTATTCAAATTATTAGGTCAAAAAAGGAGGGAGGTTACAACCATGTCATTGTATGTAAAAATGAAGATTAATGAGCAAACAATGTCCATTTCCCCACTACATTGATGTATGCCATTATAATGATGATGATTTCAAATAAAGGAATGTTTCTCTGTTATATTTGTGATGAATGGGATGCCATTGACATGTATTAAAAGTTTAATATTCAGTACTTGAGCATTTGAAGCCATTATACTCAGTTTATTTGCATTTGAAGAAGATTTGGTGCCATTTCCCCAAGGGTCGAATTAGTGGTTTTTGTTGTTGTTTGAGAGAGGGTTGGAGCAGACCTTATAAATAATTAATGATGCATTTGGGACCCTAATAAAATACCTGAAACATCCCCTACCTCTGTTCATAAATTTGTGTGGGTTTGGAGGCATTTGGGAAGCTATTTTCACTACTTACCCCAGGGGGATTTGAACCCCAAATTACTAGTAAAATTGCATACTTGGACCAAAATCTTAAGAGAGTTTGCAGAGGTATTTTGGTGGCCATATATCATCCCTAAACATCATATTTAAGTCCTAATATCAGTCATAAACCTTCCTTGAATATTTGGGACCATTTGGGGCAAAATTGGGACCTAGGCATCAAAACTAGTCAAAGGTCGAAATTGGGGAAAAATTGGAAAATTGGGTATTTTCATAAAATTTTGAAAAAGGGACATTACAGAATACTATAAATCGCTTTCATTACTATGGGATTGGAACCCATAGAGTTCACTACGTAGCAGAAGAAGAAGTTGGTAGTCAGAGCAGCAGAATTCACTATCATAGCAGGACAACTATACAAGTTGGGACCAGCTGAAGTGCTGCGCAGATGTGTATTGGAGCATGAGAAGCCATTTATATTGGCTGATGCACATTCAGGTGTATCAAGAGGTGACTATGTAGGCAGAGCTACTGCGTAGAAGATATTACGAGCAGGGCTACGGTGGCCTATAATTCATAAAGATTCAAAGGAATGTTGCAACAGTTGCGATGTCTGTCAGAAAACAGGAAAGTCGTCGCGAAGAGACGAAATGCCATTGAATCCATAATTGACAATTCAAGCATTTGAGAAATGGGCCATTGATTTCATGGGACCTATTAACCCACCAGGAAAGTGGAGTGGTGTGAGATACATTATCAGTGCGACTGATTATCTCACTAGATGGGCAGAGGCTAAACTAGTGAAGGACTGTAGCGCAGTTACTGCCGTGCAATTCATCTTTGAGAATATCCGTACTAGATTTAGATGCTCGAAGATTTTGATGAGTGATCAAGGCACTCACTTTTTGAACAAAACTATTGAATCCCTTACTGAAGAGTTCCACATTTATCATCAGAAGAGTACACCATACCATCCTCAAGCAAATGGAACTGTTAAAGCTTTCAACAAGGTACTGGAGATTGCGCTGACAAAAGTATGCAATTTTAACAGGGATGATTGGGATCTGCGCATTCCAACTGTGTTATGGGCATACAGGATCACTTGCAAGAAGTTGACAGGCCATACACCTTTCAGATTGGCCTACGGATAGGAAGTTGTCATGCCTATGGAGTACATTGTACCCAGCTTGAGAATAGATGCACTTACAGGTATGGAAGATCAAGAGACATTAGAATACAGGATTCTACACTTGGTTGGACTAGAGGAAGATTGCTTCATTGTAGGCTTTCACTAGCAAGTGCAGAAAGACAGAGAAAAAACATGGCATGATCACCACATCAAGAACAAGTCCTTTCAGTTAGGTGACCTTGTCCTCCTGTATGATAGCAAGTTTATGAAATTTCCTAGAAAATTTAAAATGCATTGGCTTGGCTCATATATTGTTATGCATGTTACTAACGGTGGCGCAGTTCAGTTAGCCACATTAGATGGAGATAACTTACCAGGTTTGGTGAATGGAAGTAGGCTAAAACCCTATTGGGATAGAACTACTTCGTAGAACCCTCAGTGATCAGAAGAGAAGGAAATTTCTAAGTGTCAAGTACAGTTGAAATTGGGCACTAGAAATGAAAAAGATTCTGTACATAGTTTTGGACCGATATGCGAAGTTTGATAGAAAGGATGCATGTACCACGCAGCACTAGTCGAGAAGAGAAGCTGCGTAAATAAAAAAAAAAACATAAGAGAAAAAGAAAAGAAAAGAGTGCAGTACGAAGCTCAAAATGTAACTGTGCAGATCACATAGAACAAGAAGGGTGACAAGTAAGAATAAGAAGAACAACAATGCGAAGTAACCATGCCGGGAGTAGTGAAAACACACCATGCAGTTCGACGCAATGCTCTAAGAAACTATCTGTTGAAATGTCGGTAAAAAAAACTAGCCTTATACAATGATTTTTTCGACGATCGCTTGAGCATTTAATGCAAAAATAACCATTCTGAAGTAGTTAATGAAGGAAAGGACCTAAATCCTCAGTGGATTTGGTGAACGGATATGCCATTTAATTCTTTTCTAACCGTTGATGGGCGTTCCTAAGGCTCAACTGCGCCTATAAATACCGCCAAGTTTGGACTCGCAGGCATTACTGAAACTCTAAATTTTTTTCTATGAGCCATAGTTGCCATCTGTTAATAGTTTGTGTCAAGTATCCTGTGAGTATACAGAAGAAAGTCTAGTGAACGTCTGATGACTCTACCATTAATCAAGAGTTCACAGTCACGCAGGTTATGAGAGTGCTTAAGCATAGAGGGATTGAAGGGTTGATGAGAACCCCCGCTAAGAAGGTTGTTACAGAACAAGGTCAAGGTTCACGTCGTTCCCCACGAAATGTCACAGTTATGCAAGCCAAGGGAAAGGAACCAACGGTCGAGAAAACAAAGCCGAAGATGATGAGCTCCAAGCTTCTAGAAGTTTCGCTTGGCGATAAAGAAATCTGGTTAACTATGACCCCTGAGTATGTCTCTCTGCATGCACAGGATGCATTGACCTTGAAGCTCACTAGGAATGCGAAGTATGAAATCCCGCTTCCACCAATATCCAAGCATTGTAAACCAGAAGCCAATCTGTTGGGAAAGCTCACAGCCTGTGAGTTTGAAGATTACGACTTGCTGCAACAACATAGGGATCTAGACGAGCCAAAGTACTCGCAATTTTAGCCAGATAGATATATGTGCTGGAAGAATGATGTGAACGGAAATTCTGTGGTGGTCACGCAGAGTTGTCTATTCCAAGTAGTGGAATCAGGGTTGCTAAACCTGTTGCAGCTCTCGCACTTCAACCGGAGCCCAGATCTTAACGTGGTGGTGCGCACACTCATATCGTGCACACACCAAGGCTACCTTTGGATGGATAGGAACGTCGATCTAAACATAGACTTGATCCATTGGATCACATGTCTAAGCAAGTGAGGTGAGGAACCTAAGAAGTTCTTTGTTGGTAAATATAGGGATAAGGAAGTCGTCGCATAGATGAAGCAGGTACATCAGATTCTGAAAGGAAAAAGAGGATTCGTCACAGATGATATTGCTGATGCTACTATGCGGTTCATAACACAATTGCTAGCAGGAAAAATATTGAGAAAGGAAAGACCTACAGAAGTACCAGCTGACGCAGTGCTCCTTGGTGTGAAGGCCGCGCAGCGTGGAAGATTCAACTGGTGTCAGTACTTACTGAACGAGTTTCTAGAGGATGTCCGCAAAACTCAGGTCCATGGCGTTGTCTTCCATTACAGCTGGTTGATGGTATTAATTGCATTTGTAGGTTGGAAGGACCCAAGACACTATGTTGGCCTTAACACTGCCAGCAATGATTGTAGAGGACCGAGGTACACAAATCTCTGGGCGAACTTGTTGCCAGAAAGACAGCACGCGTCCAATGAAGTATTCCACACATACTATGAGCAGCTGCGCGATGTCATTATTCGCACACCACGCATATCCAAGCAGGTAACATCCAAATATATTTGTACTTTAAAAAATAAATTCGCTATTTGGTCATTTTCAGTCTCTAATATTGCATATATTTACATAAAATATTTTTTTTTATCATAATATTCTCCAAAATTTACACGTTTCAGTAGTAAATTGTAGGTTTTATATTTAATATTCGCCTACCTATCTATATATATGTTTTTTCCAATCCAAAATAATCGCCTAGAATACTATACTTAAGTGTAATAATAGAACCCTTAAAAAATACCCTGGCTGACATGCATTCCATCTACATTTCAGCGAAGGTGCAGAAAAAGAACCCAGCATGGTTCCAAGGGAACTATAACATGGATGAACCAGATATCGAACTCATCATGAAGGAATGTATAGATGAATGGAAGTTCGAAGGACCTATGATCATCAACAATGAATCTAGAGAAAGTAATTCAATTCCGACGCCAATTCTTGAAGAGTCACCAGCAGGCAAAAGGAAGGAGCCCAAAAGGTCAGTACTAGAAAAAGTCCAGAAAAAGAAGCAGAAGGATTCAAAGGGCCAGTTGGAGGGGAAGCTGCATGATGACGATTATGAGATGATCGCATCCTCAGTCACCATGCATTTAGAATATGTGCTGAACCTCAAAGACAGTAAGGATGAGGCAATCCATGAAATTTTATAGAAGAATCTCACCACACTGCAAGGCATAACAGAGAAGTTTGAGCAAGTCCAGTGCGACTTGGATTTGCTACGAGAATTAGAATCGGAAGGAAGGTCAGGGGACACTTCACAGACAAAGACAACACCTCTAGCCATGACCTTGCCACCAAAATCATGCATAGCCAAAATTGACCCGCTAAGCGTAATGTTACCGTGCAAATAGTTAGCTTCGGGTGCGCAAAGCATAGAGAATGTGGACATCGACATCGCGATGTTGCCACTAGAGGGCCTACACAATATGCACTTGCAGGTTTTCGAAGAGATCCATGATAGAAGTGTGGTTGCTCTGAAACAACACCTTCAATTGCAAGAAAATTATAAGCAGCTGCAGGAAGCAAGCTTGAAGAGAACTAAGGCACTTGAAGCTGAACAGAACCAGCGAAGAAGAATAGAGCAGACTATTGCTTCAGTCTGCGCGGAGATACCAGAATGCGAAGAGAAGCCAGAGCTCGCGGATACTATCCATAAGATTGGCTCGGTGGTCAGTGATCTTAAGTCTAGAATGACATACATGGAGACTGATTACCAAGAAAATATTTCTGCCTTGGAAGCTCAGAATCAATCGAAGACACAACCAGATCAGGAAGAGCTCAGAGCAGCATAAGAGAAAGCAACCACAGAGGCCATATCCAACAAAGTAGCAAAATGTGAAACCTTGCTGGACAAAGCTACGAGAATGTTTACTACGCTGAAAGAGGACCCTCAGCTACAAGAAAAGCAGGTAGGATTATATGCTTTGAACGTGGAGATGAAGACCCTGCTACTAGTAGACAGACTCCGCAGATTTCCAAAAGTTAAAGAATTAAAAATACAACTTGTAGTATTAAGAGAATAAGAGGCTGAAGTTGGAGATAAGTCACAGCCCTTGCAGGAGGAAGCCCATGAACGGACGCTGAAGATTGAAGAAAAATTGAGGTAACTCCGCGACGCACAGGATTCAGTGCAAGAGAACACTCAGGATGACCTAATACCAGATGTGTTGGAAACCATCAATGCAATTGAATAGGATGCGAAGGATACGGTTTCTAAGTTGAGCGCAACGTATTAGGAGTTAGCTCCTAAAATAGATCTGGAGGAGGACGAGCATCTCATGGAACCAGAAGTGGAAAGTGGTTTGGGGACGAGCCACATGTAAGTGTTAGGGGCCTATTGGGCCTAGCCTAAGTAAGGCATTTGTGTAGAAGGCAATTTTGGAGCTGCTAAGTTACAGCACAGCTTAGATGAAGGAAATTTTGGCAAGACAGTTTTGAGGAGCTACAAAGTTGAGTGCAGCACAATATTGGCAGGGTAGGAACCACTCAGCTGAGTGCCAGTTACGCGAAGTGCCAACAGGGCACCCATTTTGGGTAAAGAATGTAAGGGAAGGTTGAGCTGCGAAAGTGACCTATTTTTTCAAAGTACTCCATGATTCCTAGTAGGTGGGTAAGGAGTGGTGCGGAAGGAAAGCGACAGGTTACACGAGCAGAAGCAACACGACGTGAACCAGACGCACAAAGCCGTTAGAGAAGGAACGACAGGGTGAAAGCGACCTGTCAGCATGCACTCGATAGGGGGGACTGAAAGCAACGTGACCACGTGTACAAGGATGGCCACGACAGAGAAGTCGCTATCAAAGCCTAACAGTCCTCGTTAGCGAAGTAACCATGACATTTTTGGGTAACCTTAGGGTTTTGGCCCACTTGATTGTAAATACCTGACCTAAGGGCACGATCTATAAAAGGGCACATTTTGTATGGGAAAGGGTTGAAGAATCTCTAATTGGGAGTTGCTAAATCTTGAGTAATACCTATTTTCCATTGCTGAATGCTATTGTAAAGGCTCTGCAGCTGCCTTCACAGAGACCTACTGATAGAGAGGAGAGTCTGCAACTAAGTGCATAGATTGGAACTATTGTACACTTCCCCGAAATAATATAACAACAGGTCCTGTGGACATAGCTCCCATCGTGAGGGTGAACCACGTAAATTCTGGGTTATGTGATTGCTTAAGCACTTGCATTTGTGTATTTGCTTATGATAATTGGTGTTGTTTATGAGTTCATGTGTTCTGCTTTATATGTATTCGCCATAAGGATAATGATGGGAATAATATGTTAAGTAATCACATGTATGAATGAATGTCGGATACACCAGTATTTCGCAGTTGGATGAATGCATGAACTAGTCGGATAAAAACTTAGTGCAACACCGGAAGTGCGCAGTGATATTGTTGTTTGTTATAGTGTATAAGTTCGCAAGAGTTGCAGGCTAAGTTGTTGTTGAATGCGTCTTTTTACACTAACTAAAGTCTATCAAGTTGCATAAGTATTGAAGAGAAAGCGCAGTCGTCTGTGGCATTGTCCTATCGTCGAGAACCATCACCCATCGCACAGTCCTTGGATGCGCGATAGTCTACGTGTAAGTCACGAAGCAGTGGAACTTCGCACTGTCCAAAATCCAGAAAGCGGGTCCTGTAGCGCATTGTTCGCCAGCTCTGATTAAACACTCATCACCCAGTTGTGGAAACCTGATTCCACAACCCCCCCATTGCTTCACCTCAGGTGAGACCTTAGTATGTTTGTAGACTGTTGCCGAAAGGGATGGTGAATAAGGGGTTTTGTTGGTTCCTTAAACTGCGTGTCACATCCTCTCCCATTATTCCAAACCACAGAGTGAACATGACTGACATTCCAAGGCTTATTTGGTAAACTCAACCCCATACATTATTCAAAAATTCATAATAAATAAAAACTTCTATGTGCAAATTCATACTCAATATAAACATAGTAGAATTAAATCATATTTGCAAGCACACAAATAGTAATGCATCAACATATCTATCACATGTATATGATGTTTCAACATGCAGAGAATTCAATCTCATTCTCATGCTATGAACAGACATCATGTCAATTTCATTAAGATAATCATTTCATTTCATTAACATGGACAATTAACATTCATAACAGAACACATAATGATCATAATTTAAACCCCAGAGAACACTTATCTTGAAGATGAAGCTGTCCAAACAACTGGCTATGTGAGAGCAACGTTCCACCCAACCATAGATCTCTGTCCAGCCTATATTCTTTCAGCTGACAGATCACCCTCTAGATAGGTTGTGTATCCACTAAGGAGGAACTAAACAGGCTCACTCACAGCCATGGTTTCACTCAACAACTATGCTAATCCAACACACAATTAGGTTTATCAAGCATGGAAAAGACAAAGGAGGGAAATGCTAAGCCAGTGAGCTCATCCACAGAGCTACAGGCATCTCAAGATAATTCAACAGTCAAGGTACCCACAATACCTACCACACCCAACACAAGGAAGGTCCTCTTCTCTGCTACACAGTCCTTCAGGTGTCCCTTCCCTCTAGTGCTCTTCAGGGTGGGCTTAGAAAGTTATAGCTGCTAATTCCTTGAGATTCTATCCTTCACTAGGTTTATCAAGCAAACTTAATCTCTGCTCAGTCATTCACACTTGGATTTCTCACAATTCTGTCATCAAATAACTCAATCCCGTCACTAGATTTCTGGGCTATAAAAACTGGGTTTTCCAATGGATTTCAGGGTATCTAATACTCTCAATTTCACCCCAAGGTTCATATCTATGGATCCCCCATTGGATTTCACTGTCAATACTCAATTATGGGCGTTTATGGCTCTTCAAAACGTGGGTTCTTGCAAAGTTGCGATTTCTGGTTTTGCTCACTTCTGGGAATTCGTAATGGATGAAAACTGATGCTGAGATGTTCCACAATGGAATGGGAATGAGGAAGAACCAATTCCCATGAGGTAGAGTGACTTGTGGTACAATAAAAATAGAGGCCATACCTACATATACGAATTTCCGGGCTGCCCATGCTCCATTGAAGCCATGGACTGAATTCTTCAACAACTTCTTTACAACAGAATTAGATGTCAGCACGTGTTAGTCCCAGAGACGTTCTAAAGCTATTTTTTAGAACTGTGCCTGGAAATCAATAATCACTTCAACAAAAACTTTACTGAAATCACAATATGAATGATAGAAACAGTGTAGAGTTCCGATCTTGAAATATTAATGGGCAGTATTTCAATGTGCAAAGAAATCAGACTTTCGAGTGGCAGATGGCAATGGAATGGTGCAAGATAAAGGTATTGTGAAAGTAAATCTTTATTTTACATTTACAGAATGGCATGCTGAGCCTGTGAGATGAATTCAACATCCTTAACAAAATGGATACAGAAAACCATTTGAATAATACGAGGATATAACTTTAAGATAAATCAGCATGAAAACTTCAAGTACTAATCAACATTGAAGAAATAAATTTAAGCAAGTGTGCTCATATAAATTCAAAACAGTTCTGCAACTCATAGATAAATGAAGATATGAAATACAATAGGAGATACTAACTGTGCACATCAAAACTTTGAATCCATCAAGCTCCAAGATAGGGTAAAATATGTCTTTGTATATTGATCAACTGTCTAACATAGAAGAAATACTTCTTACATCAAAGCGCCAACCCTATGGCTACTGCCTATTTGGCTATATATAGCTTTCCTATTGACTAAACAAAATTTGTTACAATCTGTTCAGCTCAACAGCTTAAAAGAAACAATTTATACTCCTCAACAGAGTTGGTTACAATAGTAGCTATAGAAAAATACTGGTCAATCCTTCGACCATGAACCCGGGACCACCTTGCTAAACAAAGTAGTACGTCTGGCTAGATGATGCTTGCGTCACTTTAAAATGGATCCATGACGTAATGTACTTCAGAACTACGAGGAGACGTTTACATACTAGCTGAACTACCTATGACCTTCTGGAGAAGTTAGCCACTTCACCCAATCACCCAGTCCAAGCCCTTTGCTCTCGGACTCTGCTTTCGACGGGATGACAACTCAATTATGATGCTGAGTTGTGGAACAGGACCTGATGTAGAAGTTGCTTTTCCAAGACTGCTTAGGTATACCATTCCACCCTTTGCTCATGCTTTGATGCGAACTGCGCATTCCCTTCTTCTGTGATTCTGAATATGGAAGGACCATCTCCATTTGAAAAGACACAATGACTGAACTCTCCTTAGACATCTCGGGTGAGACCTCAGGTTTTTCCCGTCTGGCTGCTGGTGAGTGTTTTTCTATAGGCTCATGAATGCTAGTCGTTCGAACTCTTGGTGCTCCCAATGAACCACCTAGTGAAATGAAATGAACCATAGAGGATGCTTTGCCGACTAGCTAGGAAAGATATGTATGCACCAGGCTTTGAGTTTTGCACAAATGGAGCATAAGAGCTTTGAAATGCTGACGAAACCAACCTAGGTATTTATAATGTAACGTCCCCACCCTTGGACCCAATGCAAGGAAGGGAACCTGATGCCATTCTATGGGGATTTTATATAAACTTAGCCATATTCATTAGATTCACAGCCATAAAAGAGATGTGTGCAGATGGAAATGAAACAAACATGCACAACGGAAATGAACTCATCCACACACATATTACATGACTGTTATTCAATTTAAAACAGCCAATAAATTAATACATTTGCAGAAGTAATTACATAAGAAAATACTCATCCTGATGTAATGTTGTCCCAATCAACTAGCTATGTCGCTACAATGTTCCTCCCAACTGTAGGTCTTTGCCTAGCCTGTATTATTTTAGCACTCAGAGACCACCCCTAAGCTGGGCATGATACCTACAAGGAAATTGGGACTCTCAAACCCTGCACGACCAAAGCAATGGATACCCATCTCAACCCCAACATTCTTTTACCCACAGTAGCTCAAAACTGGCATGGATACATAATTCAACCATGGATTCACAGAATAGGGTCTATGGGTTTTCCCCAAAATGAGGGCACACCAAAAACAGATTGTGGGAAGAGGGAATCAACCCCAGGGAAGAAAACTGATTTCTCCCATAGATGTATGAGCATTAAGTGGGCCAAAATGGCCTCAATTAAACCCCAAATCATTTCCCCACTCTTCCCCATTGTTAGCCACAACAAAAACGCCCTTCTCAGCTAGGAAAACGAAGGTAAACACAGGAAATTCATGGAGGAAAATGCCCAGGAAGCTGTAAACTTGTGAGAGAGCAAACTAATGGTTGAATAATGGCTTGGGGAGCAATTTCGTGGCCCTTTTCTTTCCCAAGAAGCCAAACATGAAAATCTAGGAAGCGTGGCTTGCCCATACTCGAATTTGGATAGCCATACCTCCCATTCCCCAAGGCATTAACTACCTCAAACAACTCTTGGGAGAAATCAATGGTTGGGTACAAAAGTCAACATGGGTAGTTGAGGGTTCATGGGTTCTCTCATTGACACTTGGCTTGACTTGATTGGCTCAAGGATTTGAATATTTCCCTCCCAATTCCTTGTAACATCATGCCTCCATCTCTTGTTGCATTGCATCGCTGGTTGTGGGCTTTTTATATTAAAATGCATATTTACAATTCCCATGGTTCACTAGCACATGGGTAGCATAATTTCAAATACTTGCCTCTTCTAGATCGAGCGTTCACTAGCGGGGCCTTGGCCTTGAGCTCCACGCTAGGAATGATACATAATATGCATACATTATTTACATTATAGACCAAAATATTACAAGGGTCAAAATGGGGGACATTACAATAGAGCTATCTCGACCTGCCTGGGTAGACGAGCTCGTACTACTTCGAATAATTACCTGACCACCTTTTCCGGTTTCACACGCTGGGATTTAATGATAGATGGTACAACACCGATGACATGGATGCTTACTTGATGGGATTAATTCCACGTGACAAGCGGAGGTGACAAGACAGAAAACCGCTTACGGTATTTAGACTCCTTCAAAACTAGTTTGGGAAAACCCCTTTAAACCCTCTGAATGATCCTGGGAGCGTCACGTGGAATTAATGGTTTTCACCTTAGGGGAGGACCACCCCTCATATACTTCCCCTACCTTTCCTTCCCTGATACTCCTCTAATCGTTGATTTCTACCCAGCTATCTTGAGATGAGTGCCTAGGAATGCGCAACTTTGGGGAGTAGGTCCTGCTCCACTTGTGGTCGCCGGGTCTAACGCTCCACCTCACACAATACCACTGAGGTCCTTCGGATGGTTTTAGGGTCTCCAAAATGTGGTATGGGAAAACCACCTTTAGGACCCTAACTGGCTGAGAGCATGACACACGTCCTTGGCAATTTTCTGTCAGGGATGGCTCAGGCTGAAATAAACATAGCCTGCTCTTGCCTCCTGACTGTGCTCCTGTGATGCGTGTTCAGGTTGATTAGCATGGCGAGCCCCTGTGTGTCACTTCATCTATAAAACAGCTTCCCCTGCATTATTTTTTAAGATCTTAATTCTTCTCTGGCATATGCCTTTTTTAACCAGCTAATGACTTCCCTTCAGTTGAAAATATTACTAACATTGGCTTCAGCGGGGACAGCCTCTTCCTTCGGTGAGAGATTGAGAGCAGTAGACTTAGTTCCTTTATACCATTGGGTTATGGAGTCATGACTGCTAAAAAATAACCAACAAAACATAGCTACAGAAAGATAATCAGAGAATAGGCTAGCACAAAACCTCTAATGACAAAGAACATAAAAGAAACAAGAAATATTCTATAAATATGATACAATGATCTCGTTTTCGGGATAAAAATAGAGCTTAATAATTGAAAAACCGTTTCACAAATCTCCCATTTACAGGGTTCCCAAAACTTTCACCATTAAGTTGAGCAAGATCATATGTGTTGTTGTCCTGAACCGTGATGATTCTGAAAGGGCCCGTCCATAGATTATCGAACTTTCCGTGTTTAGACCTTGGTTCCCTTATGGCATCCGATTTTAGAACGAGATCTCCAGGTTGAAAATATCAGGCAATTTCCCTTTGGTCAAAAGTTTCTTTCATCTTATCCTGATATATTTTAGTGGAATCATCCAATTGCTCCCTGACCTGTTGAACTTCTATTAACTGTTGAATTCTTCTTTCCATTTCATTGGGCTCTTCGCTTTCTGGTTGTAATAGTTTCATCAAAGGGAGGCCCAACTGGATCGGAAGAATAGCCTCCTTTCCATAAACCAACTAAAACGGCGAAGTGCCTATAGCCCTTTTGATGCTGACTCTATCAGCCCATAATGAAAACTTCAGATGGGTGTCCCATGCCTTTTTGTTCATGCCAAGCAATTTTTTGATAATAGTGACCATAATTTTATTTGAAGATTCGGCTAAGCCATTCCCATGTGGGTAATATGTAGTTGAATGGATTAATTCAATATTATACATTTGGTAGAAGTCCATCATTTTATATGACTTGAAAGATGGAGCATTATCTGTAAGTATTTTCCTTGGACAACTAAACCATGCTAATATGTTTTCTTCCAGGAAGTTTATAATGATTGCATCAGTCACATTTCTAGTGGGAATGGCCTCTACCCACTTTTTGAAATAATCAATGGCTGTAAGAATCCATCGGTGCTGTCCACTAGAATGCAGATTGATATCTCCAATAAAATCAAGGCCCCACTATTGGAAAGGCGCTTCCACGCTAATGGGTTTCAGAGGCAGTGGCTGCAATTTTAGCTTCCCGATAAACATCTAGCATTCCTTACAGGCTTTGACGATCTTGCTGGTATCAGTGAATAAAGTGGGCCATAAATACCCTCCTCGCAATATCTTCTGAGTAGTTTCTCTCCAGGCGTGATGTCCTCCACACAAACCTTTATGAAATTCATTAATTAATCCTTCAGTTTCTTCCTCAACAATACAATTCAGTAGGATGCCTAGTGGATCTTTCCAGAACAAGTATTCATCCAAAACACAATATTTGACAACTTTAAGTTTCAGGGACCTTATCTTAGAATTTTCCATTTCAGGGGGATGAGTAAGATGTTGCAAATAAAAAACTATGTCTTTGTACCATTCCGAGCCCTCAAACGTTTCTGCTATCTGCTCAGGGAGGTTCTGTTGATCTTCCTTGATCACCTCTTTGGGAAGTTGGTCAATCAAATTTATTCCTAAAGCTTGGTAATTTGATGTTGCCAGCAATTTAGCTAACCCCTGTCCTTTTACCAACTTAGTGGGTTTGATCTCCATATCATATTCCTGGATCTTAGAAATCCATTTTCCTCTTCTCCCCTCACTATTGGGTTGACATAATATATCCTTGATGTTGCTTCCTGGAACATGAACGACTACCTTGGAGTGCAGGATATAGCTTTTGAAAGACTTGAGTGCTTTGACCAACGCCTAAGCCTGCTTTTCCATTGTACTGCACTTTAATTCAGCATCTCTCAGGGCTCTGCTAAAGAAAGAAATGGGTTGTTCATGCCCCTCCTGATTTTTTTGCAAGAGGATTGCAGCAATAGTAACCTTAGAGGAAAAAGAGAAGATTAAAAAATCTTTGGTGTAGTCTAGGTTGGTCAGAACAGGCGCCTCTCCCAAGGAGTTTTTAATCTTATTAAAAGAGTTTCTTGCAGCTGTAGTCCATTTTATCCCAGTGTCTTTTTTCAGCATGTCAGTAATTTCTTTCATTATTTCAGCAAAGTTAGGGGTAAATCTTCGTAAAAAATTAATTTTGCCAATGAAAGATTGTACCTCCTTTTTGTTTTGTGGGAGATCGATTAGCTTGATAGTAGCCACTCTCTCTGGGTCTATCCTCATGCCATCTTTGGAGACAATATGAGCCAGCAACTTTCCTTCTGTCATGGGAAAAAAGGATTTCTTTGTATTGAGAGACAAGCCATACTTTCTGCATTTCTCGAAAGTCTGCTTGGTAATTTGATGTTGCCAGCAATTTAGCTAACCCCTGTCCTTTTACCAACTTAGTGGGTTTGATCTCCATATCATATTCCTGGATCTTAGAAATCCATTTTCCTCTTCTCCCCTCACTATTGGGTTGACATAATATATCCTTGATGTTGCTTCCTGGAACATGAGCGACTACCTTGGAGTGCAGGATATAGCTTTTGAAAGACTTGAGTGCTTTGACCAACACCTAAGCATGCTTTTCCATTGTACTGCACTTTAATTCAGCATCTCTCAGGGCTCTGCTAAAGAAAGAAATGGGTTGTTCATGCCCCTCCTGATTTTTTTGCAAGAGCATTGCAGCAATAGTAACCTTAGAGGAAAAAGAGAAGATTAAAAAAACTTTGGTGTAGTCTAGGCTGGTCAGAACAGGCGCCTCTCCCAAGGAGTTTTTAATCTTATTAAAAGAGTTTCTTGCAGCTGTAGTCCATTTTATCCCAGTGTCTTTTTTCAGCATGTCAGTAATTTCTTTCATTATTTCAGCAAAGTTAGGGGTAAATCTTCGTAAAAAATTAATTTTGCCAATGAAAGATTGTACCTCCTTTTTGTTTTGTGGGAGATCGATTAGCTTGATAGTAGCTACTCTCTTTGGGTCTATCCTCATGCCATCTTTGGAGACAATATGAGCCAGCAACTTTCCTTCTGTCATGGGAAAAAAGGATTTCTTTGTATTGAGAGACAAGCCATACTTTCTGCATTTCTCGAAAGTCATCTTTAGGTGTTGAAGTTGCTCCTGGTCATATTTAGAAAAAATTGTCATTTCATCTAGGTATATGACAATGAATCTGTCCTTTTCTCCTACGAATACTATATCCATGGCCCTTTGGAATGTTGCCCCGGCATTCATAAGGCTGAAAAGGATTTTGTCATACATGAACATTCCCCATGGTGTAGTGAAGGCTATCTTTCCCGATCATCGAGGTGCATTACTACTTGTTTATAGCCTGAGAACCCGTCCATCATAGATACTCGAGTCACTCCTACCACCTTTTGCAAGATATGGTCCATTTTGGGCAAGGGATAGTTATCCTTCAACGAGCACTTATTCAAGTTTCTAAAATCAACACATAAACGGATCTCGCCATTCTTCTTTCTGACTAGGACTAGGTTAGCTACCCATTCAGAATATCTCAGAGGAATAATGATCTCCGCATCTAACAGCTTCCTTCTTTTTCAATTACTGGCAGCAAAAGAGGGTTTACCTGTCTCAGCTTTTGTCTTAGAGGCCTAGCCTCAGGCTTTAAAGGGATCCTATGTTGTATGATGGTAGTATCATAGGTCCTGAGGTCCTCGTACTTCCACTCAAACACATCAGCATAATCTTTAAACAATTGCTCATACCTTTGCCTTTGCTCGCTCATAAGGTACTCAGACAACTTAATGAACTTGGGATCTTCCATGGTTCCGAGATTTACTTCCTGTACGGCTTCTGTGGTTGGCTGTATCGCTGGTTTAACCGGGACATCGTTTTTGTCGAACAATTGTTTTAGTGGAATAAGGCCTTTCAGAATAAAATTGTTTTTTAACTGCAGAACCTTATGACCAGTGATCTGCTGCATAAGTTTAGAGCCTTCAACATCTGTGTCTTGCGCATTACTTCCTTCTTCTTTCTCAAAATCATTGTCTACCTCCATATTTGAGAATTCTCTGACCAGGTGCAGAAAGCGCTTAATTTGCTGGTCATCTTCAAAAACTTACCAACTTTTAACGTTGTCAGGAATGGAGGGGCGGTACCTCATTTCAACTTCATAGTTTAGCCTTGTCTTTTTTGGGGGGTGAAATGAGCTGGCCATCATAGCCAAAGCATCGGCCTATTGATTTTCTTATCGAGGTACAAATGTAATGTTGAAAGCATCAAAGAAATTGTCTCTAAGGTCCCAAGCTAGATTGCGATATGCTCTGAGTCTGGGATGCTTGGTCTGGTAAACATCTATGATCTGATTCACCACGAGTTCAGAGTCCCCGAAAAATGCCAGTTTGGTAATTTTCAAGTCTTTCGCTGCTCCAAGACCCGGGACGAGTGCTTCATACTTGGCTACATTGTTGGTGGTGTCGAAATTAAGCTTGTAAGACAAGTTAATTTAATCTCCCAATGGTGATGTCAAAATGGCGCCTGTTCCGGACTCGTCTTTTGCGGAAGATCCATCAAAAAAGAGTTTCCAGACCTGGTCTTGGACCTGTTCTGTTGCTGGTTCTATTACTTGAGCATGTGCGATTTCTCCTTTGGCTGGGTCCCCTGCAGATAATCTGTAGCAACCCATGTTCTCGTCGACAGCATATATAGGATAATTCATGGGACTATCTTGATCGCTTATGACATAGGATAACATAGCTTCCCTATATAGTATCCTGGTTTCTCCAGCAAAAACAGGTATGGTGGCATACTTCATATCCATCAGCATGGTTCTTCCTAGCTTTTTAGCCCAGCTTCTTAACAGGAACATACCATATTTATAGCTAAATATGGTACAACCTGGTGATTTCAAATCCCAACTGTTCCATTATGACTTTGGGCATTAAATTGTGAGATGCCCTAGAGTCCAACATGCAATTGTGGAGAAGCTTTTCATGCACAATTAGGGTGACATAAAATGGGGCAGTTGGTTGTTCTTTACTATCAATGCGTGGGCCAACTGAAAAGAAGGAGCTTCATCGTTAATATTTATAGAATCTTGTTGATTCATGCTTTCAGATCGGTGCAACATCTTGTCGATCTGGCCCTGATACATAGGATTCCTTATTAGCTCGATCAATGGAACCGCTACTTTTAATTTGTTCAGCTTTTGTTCCAGACTAAAAGAGGTGTGCCCTTCTCTGGAGGTTGGTTCCATTCTCATATGGGGGCTTATGCCTGGCTGATTTAGGATACTTGGGATGATGGTATCGGCTTCTTTCTCTTTAGGGAGGTCTTTTTCTTTGGGCACAGAGGTGACTTGAGGGGGATTTATGTTAGCTGGTTTCTGTGGGGAATTTCTTGGAATGGACTCACTCTGTTTGTGTGATGCTTCAAGCCTTGGTCTGAAGTTGTACTTCCTTCCACTGTTCACAGGTTGAGCACTGCTAGAGACAAGATGATCATTAAAGAACTCATCGCTTTCTTGGGAATATGGAATATCTGATCCGTCCCCCTCATACAATAATGAACTTTCATATTATTCCCTTGTGAGGTGCATGAGATGTGAATCTTCTTCCACCCAATTTATTTGTTCTCCAAAATCATCATAACCTTCCTTTGTAGCAATTTCAACCAGATTATTTTCCTTTTCGTGAATAGGAGGCCTCAGTGGCTGCTCGTCTCCTCTTTTTTCCCTATATGCCATCTGTGGATTAAAAGGTCTTCTAAACTGATTAGGAGGATGAGGAGGAGATTGCCGATTAGGACTGCTACCCTCTAATTCCATTCTAGTGACCTTATTCGACATATTCTTGATGATACGAGCCATCTCATCGATCTTTGCATCTTGGGAGTATCTAATCTTTGAAGACATCCCTTACTCTTTGGCTTTCCCTTTGTCTTTAGGTTCAACATCACTAATCATTTTAATCTTGCTTCCGGTTCTTATATTTCCTGTTACACCAAAATGTCATCACCCTTGTGCAAGTGTCGCAAGTGTCATAAGTGTTGCAAGTGTCGTCATCCTGACCTAGTGTTGTCACCATGACCATTGCAAGTATCATCATTATGACCAAGTGTCGTCATCATGACTGTTGTGATAATGTCGTCATCTTGACCATTGTGTAAACTCTTTACTATTTTACCTAAACCCATTTTAGAGTAAAAACACATCCCTGAAGTTTCCCAAGACTAGAGGGCTTAACTGACCTACTTTTCAAGGTCGTCGCAGTTTGCCCTTGTGCAACATGCGACGTCGCAGGTTGGCCAAATGCAACCTGCAACGATGTTAGTTATTTAGATAAAAGAGTATCTTCGTGGAACCCATTCTCGAAGATGAGTGATGTGGAGGCCTATCCCTAGGCTCTAGGTGAGGTGGCTGTTGGGCACTATTTTTGACCCCTTTTTGCCTCTTAGATAACCTTCATTTCCTTCCTAAAACCTCCATTTTGAGTAGAAAGCCTTAAAGTTCATCTATAAACCTTGGTCAAAGAGGTATAATATCATTTGCTTATTAATAAATTGAGTTTTGTGATTTTTTAGGCATTTTAACTAGGATTTTTACTTAGACTACGGGATGTACTAACTTCCCGTATTACCTCCAAAGTTGAGTAATTGCAGGGCAGTTAGGAGGGAAACAGAAGATCAAGAATGGATCCTTAATGTCCACAGATGGATGAATATCCAACAGTCAGGTGAAGTGGCCTGTGCAGATGTCGAGTCAATCAGAGTCAAAGGTGGCCACCTGTTCTGCGTTCAACACAAAAGAAGGAACAATGCTGATTTTGTGGAACTCCACGATTCTGAAGATGATCTCGATTAGCTCTTAGCATTAATTAGATGTAGGTTTATAGCAATTACAGTTTGATTTAGGATTTGTATAAATCATTTACAAGACAATGAGAAGGGGGATCACGATTTGGAAGAGGAACGCACTTGTGCTTCCAAACTGCGTGGTATCTCTGTGCAAAACAATTCTGGTGAATGAATACAAAGTTTTAGTTCTGTGAAATCTTTTTATGTGTGTTGAGCAAGGCTTTGGAGGGCCCCCATCGTCAAACTCTCACACTTTCCTGTTGCCGGTAGATCGATTTGGATGTTGCAACGATTTACTTCTGGTGTTAGCTATCTGAATTGTGTTAATGGTATGCATTTCGTTGTAATTTCCAGTTTATAAGTTGAAGAACAAGTTTAGTCAAGTTTTAAATCGATTCTATTGATGCTCTGTTTCTTTCATTTACGGTTTAAATTACAAATTTTGTCACACTGTATATCATTGGCAATATTGGATAAACGTTGTTCTTCACTGGTTAAAATGCTAAGGATATCAAATGGTTCAGACCACGACCTCTGTGTATTGTTCACTGCTGTTTATTTGATAGTGAAATGGTAAAAAGACATTTACAAATCATGAACACTGTCTTGTAAGAGAAATTGATTGGTAATTGTCTTTCAGCGCTGGTAGAATTTTGCAGTTTAATCTTAGGGTTTATAAACTTGTTGTTTAATTAATTTTTACCTCAGTCTTTTATGATTTCACAAATCAATTACTGTATGCTTCAAAAGGAAACATTGAAACTACCCTTGTAAGAGGATTTTGTCTCTGTGAGCTGCAGTATCTCAGTTTCTGTCAGTAGATTTAATTACAGATAGCTAAATTCTAAACGAGTCCAGCTTCTCTGTCCTAAACTTGGATGTGTCTCGAAGTTCACAAACCCGGATTGATTTTAAATTCAAGTTCTGATTAACATTGATAGATCAGAGCCCAACATTTTGGTGCCGTTGCCGAGGAGGCATTGTAGAAGCAGGCTTAGGAACTTTAGTTTTCTGATAAAAACAAAAACTTTCAAACAAAAATATAGATTAGATTTCACTTTTATGTTTAGACTAAGAGACGAGAAAGGAAGATTTATTAAAACCCCCCCAAAAACAGAAATAACAGGAGCTTCTCTTCCAAAAGGGTTCATCTCAACAGTTGGTAAATTCAAAATGTCTGAGGAAGAAACATCAAAAGGCCCAACTGCAGAACAGAGAAGGGAGTACGAGAGGATGTTAGAAATAGAAAACAAACGTAGACAAGAAAGGAGGGAAGAAGAAAGAATACATGTGAGGGATGAAGGAATAACAGAAGATCAGGAGGCCACCTTTAAATTTCCTATCTTAGACACTAGCGTTATCCTAGGGGAAGAGGTGAAAATGAAGAATATTCCACCCTCTGTCTTACCAAACTTTTATGGCATGACCTCTGAAGATCCTGACTCTTTCCTATTCGAATTTGACATCTTGTGTCGAACTTATGGATATACTGATGACACCCATAAGCTCCGTCTTTTCCCTGCTACTCTTAAAGCAGCTGCCTTGAAATGGTTCATGGGTTTAGGAGAACACTCTATCACTAGCTGGGATGACATGAGGAAGATCTTTCTTCGAAAATATCAAGCATATTGCAGATCAAAGGGGTTGAAAGATGACATTTTTGGCATGACTCAACAGGAAGATGAGAGTTTGGAGGAATATTTGGAAAGATTCTCATACAATTTACAGAAATCTAAATACAATTCCTTAACACCTGGAATGATTAGAACAATATTTTTGAAAGGAATAAGAGAAGAGTATTTGGACATTTTAAATGTTATGGGAAAAGGTGACATTTCTTACCTTCCTTTTGATGAGATACAGGACTTATGTCAAAAATATTCCAGAGGAAAGGCTCGAACTGGGAAAAGAGATAGCAATACCAAAGCAACTAAATCTGCAAACAGTGGTATTTCTAGAGCTAAGCTTGGAAATCTGCTAGAAGATTTCAAGACTGATTTATTAAGCACCTTAGGTACACAAGTTGAGGCCACAAAAACTAAGAAGAGGCAAGAGCAACAGGACCAACAAGATCAGGCCTTGTCTATTTTTTGTCCTAAATGTATAAAGAAACACCCACTTAGAGAGTGTCCTTTAAATACTGTTGAAATTTGTGGCTTATGCACTTTTAATCACAAAACTGATGATTGCCCTAGATTGAAGGAACTGCAAGCAGTTCGACTGGAGGAAAATCACAGCATGGAGTCTCTTTACTTCATGGGACAAAGGAGACCTTGGCAGCCACGATTCTCAGGTATGTCTCAAGATCCTATGCAGCAATTTAATACAAATTATCAGACTCCTGTTCAGAATTCATGGAATGCACCCATGCCTTGGAAAACTTGGTCTCCTCCATTAACCCAGTCTGCTCCAAATTGGAGAGGTTATGCCCATGGTAATCAAACATATCAGCAGGCTTATTTGCAGCCATACCAACAACCTTCAGCCTATCCCCAATACCAGCAGCAACAAGTCCAAACTCCTTATCAAGCCCCACCTTTTTAAAATCCATCTTTTCAACAGCCCAATAATATGGATCCTCAATTGAATGCGCCACCTCAACAACTTCAGTTGCCATCTAATCAGCCTCCACCTCGGCCTACACAACTGCCAGCTCAGCCAATGCCCAATCCAAATAATAAAACCGACAGACCCATGTATAATGTCGATGATGGGACAGTGCTTCCCTACTCCATTCTTCCACTACAAAATATCAATTTGAGATCTGGTAAAACCTTAGAAAAACAGTCTCCTGTTATCTTAGAAGAATCACCAGCAAAAGACAAAACTCCAAAAAAATTGAATACAGAAAAATCTCAGTTAGAAAATCACAGTCAACGAGGGAACACAATAGCATCTTATCCACCTCCTTTTCCTGAGAGGTTAATCAAGGAGAAACCTTCGATTTCCTTACCTGACTTCGATGTTCTGAATGAGTTAACAAATATATATGTTAAAATTCCTTTACTGCAGGCTCTAAAAGACATCCCGATTTACACTAAAGCACTTAAAGAACTCTGTCTTAACAAAAGAAGAAAAGATCCATCGAAAATTCACGTGGTAGGCAATCTAGCAGGGTTGATGTCCAACACCGTTTTCATTGAGAAGTATGTAGATCCTGGAATTCCAATGGTTACAATTACCATTAATAACTTTTCCATCCCAAAAACGTTGATCGATTTAGGTGCTGCCATTAACGTCATGACCCTAGAGACAATGAATTACCTTCACTTGACAAATCTCAGACCCACCACAACTGTCTTAGAATTAGCTGATAGGTCTAAGATTACACCTGAAGGGGTCTTGGAAGATATTATTATTTATCTAGACTCCTGGGAATATCCTGTTGATTTTATAGTCCTACAGCCAAAATCCAACTTAGGAGGTCACCCATTAATCCTTGGCAGACCCTGGATGGCAACAGCAGATGCTTTCATAGGATGTCGATCAGGAAGCATGCTTATTTCGCATGGGATAGAGAGGAAACAGATTGCACTTTACCCTTCTGCCCAACGACCTTCCACATTAGATCAGCTGTCATGGATTAGTGAAACCAAAGAACAAGAAGAAGAGGTAATTCAACCTGTTCTAAGTATAAATCAGTACTTCGATTTCCAAGAAGACAACCACGAAGATCTACTGGATTATTTTATTGCTGAACCTGATATTTCTGCAGAATTACGAGAAATGGAATATGCTGTAGCAGAACAAGTTATGGGTCATAATTTCCAGGAAAATTGCAATGTTCATTCCCTAGCATTAGCACTTGATGACGTTTTTAATGTTCATTCCATCACCGATATTCACAGTAAAACTGTAGAAATCAGTCCAAGCAAAACTCTGAAAATAGGTGCACATCTTACCACATCACAGGAAGAACAGTTGACCACTTTGCTGAATAAATACTCCCATGCATTTTCCTGGGAGTATACTGATATGCCAGGCATTCATCCTGAGACATGCACACACCACATTTACCTATATGACACAATACGACCACTGAGACAGCCACAACGCAGAATGAACCCTATGCTAAAGGAAATAGTCAAAGACGAGTTACAGAAGTTGTTAAAAGTGGGATTTATATACCCCATCTCCGACAGCCAATGGGTCTCACCCTTGGTTGTTGTTCCTAAAAAAAATGGTAAATGGCGTATATGCATCGATTACAGGGAATTGAATAAGGCAACTTTAAAAGACTATTTTCCATTGCCTTTCATTGATCAAGTACTGGATGCTTTAGCTGGAAAAGAATATTTTTCATTTTTAGATGGCTTCAGTGGTTATAATAAGATTAGTATTGCAAACGAAGACCAAGACAAGACCACCTTTACATGTCCCTGGGGCACCTATGCCTACAAAGTTTTACCTTTTGGCTTATGTAATGCCCCAGCTACCTTTCAGCGAGCTGTTTTGGCCATCTTTGCAGATCTGATTCATGAGTGTGTTGAGGTTTACATGGATGACTTTTCTGTATATGGACGTACCTTTGAAGATTCCTTAGCAAACTTAGAGAAAATTCTGAAAAGGTGTGTTGAATCCAACCTTTCCCTGAGTAACGAAAAGTGTTTCATGATGATGACTGAAGGGATAGTTTTAGGACACCACGTTTCTTCGTCTAGAATAAAAGTAGATCCTGCTAAAATTCAAGTCATTAAAAATCTGTCTGAACCCACAACTCAAACAGATGTGAGAAGCTTTTTAGGGTATGCAGGCTATTATCGTAGATTCATTGCAAATTTTAGTAAGATAGCCTTGCCATTGTTTAAATTGCTTTCAAAGGACGTGTGTTTTACTTGGGATATTGACTGTAAATCTGCATTTCAGACACTTAAGGAAAAGCTCTCCACTGCTCCCATTTTAAGGGGACCAAATTGGACTTTTCCTTTCCATATTTCCACTGATGCGTCTGCTACTGCAATAGGAGCCTCATTGGGCCAGAAAGAACATACTTTGACTTATGCTATCTATTTCATTAGTAAAAATCTGGCACCTACAGAGCTGAATTATACAGTCACTGAAAAAGAGATGTTGGCAGTGGTTCATGCTGTAAACAAATTCCGTCATTATATCACTGGCTATGAAGTTTTTGTTCATACAGATCATTCAGCTTTACGCTATTTAATGAATAAATCTATCACTAATGGTTGGATTACTAGATGGTTGTTATTATTGCAGGAGTTCAATATCACTGTTTTAGATAGGCCTGGACGAGAAAATCAGGTGGCAGATTTCTTGTCTCGCTTACACAATACTGGTGAGGTTGTTCCGGTTTTAGATAGTTTTCCTGATGAGCATCTATTTGCAATTTCTGTTATCACTCCTTGGTATGCTGACATTGCCAATTATTTGTCATCAGGCCAACTACCACCATCAATGACCTCTAAAGAAAAAAAGAAGATTATTAAACAAAGTGCTAGGCATGTCTGGATTAATGGTGATCTCTTTTATACAGGATATGACTTAATCATAAGAAGATGTGTCCGACAGGATGAAATCTTGGATATATTAAAGGCATGCCATGATGAACCATGTGGTGGCCATTTTGCTGACAAAAGGACAGCATATAAAATACTCAATTTGGGGTATTATTGGCCTTCCATTTTCAAAGATGCAAAAGGTATGTTAGAAGTTGTGACACTTGTCAACGAATGGGACGCCCAGTCCGGTCTGATGAAATGCCACTCCAACCACAGATTCTCATTGAACCATTTGAAAAGTGGGCCCTTGACTTCATTGGTCCCATTCATCCACCATCACATGGACAGAAGTACATTTTGGTCTACACAGACTATGTTACTAAATGGGTAGAGGCCAAGCCTTTACCAAGAGCTACGGAGCAAACTGTGGTAAATTTTCTGTTTGAAGAGATCTTTGTTAGATTTGGGGTGCCTAGGGAAATTGTGACTGATCAAGGTGCCCAATTTACTTCCAAATTAGTGCAAGAGATAGCACAAAAATATAAGATCAAGCACAGGAAGTCCACTCCTTACCATCCACAAGCCAATGGCCAAGTGGAATCTACAAATAAAACCCTAGAAGGCATCATCACTAAGACTGTTCAGATGCATAGGAAGGACTGGTCAGCAAAGCTTACTGAAGCTTTATGGGCATATAGGATCACTTGGAAAAATAGTACTGGTTTTTCTCCTTATCAACTGGTTTATGGTAAGCAAGTACTCCTTCCCATTGAGTTTCAAGTTCATACTTTCAAATTAGCAGCAGATTTGGGCATAGATCTTTCAGAAGCTCAGCAAGAAAGAATACTTCAGTTGAATTAGCTGGATGAGATGAGGCAGGCTGCCATAGAACACAATATTCTGATACAACAACAGAGAGCTCAATGGCATGACAAATTTATCAAAAAGAAGCAATTTCACATTGGTGACTGGGCACTGTTGTTTGACTCCAAGTTTAAAGATTTCAAAGCCAAATTTACTACTCATTGGCTTGGTCCATATGAGATTGTCGATGTCTATGACAATGGTTCAGTAAAACTTCAAACCATAGATGATGAAGCACATAAATTTGTCGTCAATGGCCACCGACTCAAGCTGTACCACAAACCTATCAACATTGAAGATTTTGTCCAACAGATTTCACAGCAAAAGGAACTGCAAGTGCTGGATAAACACCTTAGTGTTTTTCCTTCACCTGCTCCTTAGCTGCTCTGATACAGCTAGCAAATAAAACAAAAAGAAAAGAAAAAAAAGAAAAAAAAATCAAAAAAAAAAATAAATATATATATATATATATATATATATATATAAAAGAGGCAGTTTAGTTGTGAAAACCAGTTCGCTGGCACAATATAAACTGGAATTTTCTGTGGAAAACCAGGCTTGCCTGGCCATTGAAAATTCCAAAAAAAAAAAAAAAAAACTCTTTCTATTTTCCTGTTTTGTTTTACAAATAATGCAGATCTTATTTGACTTGAGGACAAGTCAAAAATTAGGCCTGTGAGGGGGATAAACTGTCATTCTTCTTTAGAACCCTCCGAGTCTTTTTCAAGCAAAAGATTGTGATTTTTCATCAGCAGAAGGGACCTGATTACTAGTAATTTTATCAGCAGAAGGGACCTGACTTGTGGTAAGACAGAAGAGATCTATGAAGAGACCCGACCTTCAGTGAAAATGAAGGAAATAGAGACAACAGCAGATAGAAAACATTAGATGGACAATCAGAATACAAGCCAATTTCACACTGGCAGCAAGCTCATCAAAGGAACATCAAGCAAGTCTGTATGAATTTATGGTTTTTATGTTTAAAAAGTTTCAAAATTCTTTTGTTTATAAGTGATGACATCTTACAAATTTGACTGCCTATTATTGCCATTATTCTGATAAGTCTCTACCAAGCTCCTTATTTACCTTTCATTAATCTCTGCCATTACCTTACTTAGTCTCTATCAGCACTTCATTTTTATCTCTGCCAATACTTCATTTTCCACCTTAGGGGTCAGAATGGTTGACATAATCAAACCCAAGAGAAATTTTACATGGTCAACATCTATACTGGACTCTACAGGAAATGTACTGCATTTTATAGAACATACATTGCATTCTACAGGAAGTATACTGTATATTACAGGCAGAGTTTCAATTTGGTTTAAAAGGTAAACAAGGTCTCTTTCTCAGCAAAAGTAAATCATTGACATAAAAGACTTTCAAAGGTTTCTTTTGTACATGTATATAGTGCATCATACAATGGTTAAATTGAAGAAGGAAACGAGGCATAAATACATCTCCAGCACAGTTTTTATGAAAGGAAAAGGTTTATTTTTGAGAGAGAAAAGAAAACTTCTTTTATACAGCGTGTTTATTAAACATAGGGCATATGATAAATTGAAGTATATATATTGCCAAATTGTTTACTAAACATTGGGCATATAAAGAGATTGATATGTTTTCTATCCTAAGTAAATCATCAAATAGAAATGCCATATTATGTAATGATGGAGGAAAACGTGGAATGATGCCCACGACAGCACGCAATTAAATTTGATTCCTGTATTATGCAAGTCTAAAACACGACTCATTTATTCTACTTGAGGCCGAGCCTAGTTATTGTTCTGCAAAATTGACTGCTGTGTGAATGAAATTGACAGAGAGAAAGGGCCGTGGGTTACAGGAAGTGTGAATACAAGAGTTGTTTAAGAAATTGCGCAGGAAGAAAGGCAATCAGTGAAGAAGGAAGCTGTGACTACACTGTGGAGATCGTGCAAGAGGAAGATAGTGGCACGAGAGAAGAGGTAAAATTAAAAAAAACCCCTTCTCTTTGTTAAACAACTCTGCTCAAACCAACAACAAATTTCATAGATTCAGATTATTATCGAGGGGATAGGATAAGAAGACAAAGGCAGCGTAAAAAATAAAAATTCATGTTTTCTATTTTTCAAAATGTCATCTAGATTGGAACCAGAGGTATTTGAGCCCGTAGATGTTCATGAAAAATGTCTAGAAATTTTAAAGAAAAATCAATGGGTGCCTTTCTTTGAAAAATTCGATGGGCACAACGATAATGTGAGCTTAGCCTTTGCTGGCTCGTTTGATGGAGAAAAGGCTACAATAGGGAATTTAAACTTCAGGCTGTCTGAAGACATTTTGGCACAAATCACTGGTCTGCCACAGCAGGGAGAAAGGTTTTTCAAAACCAAGCAATTCAAAGAAAAATCATGGGTACCCTTTTTGTGCAGATCTAGAGCAGGGTCAGTCAACTGGAAGAAAGGCATACCAAGGAGCTGGTTGGTTCATCCTTGGGATGAAATGGTGTACATCATACAAAGATTCGTCACCTGTGAAGGGAGATTCAGTATCGTTTACCTTTACCATATCAAACTGTTGCAGCACTTGACAGGTGAATGTGAAATCAATATGCCCTTTTTTTTGTTCCAGAGTCTAACCAAAATGGCCAAGGCTGTCCAGAAGCGTGAAAAAGACAAATTGACAAGTCTTTTCCACTGTGGACTTATCAAAATCATCATCCAACATGAGTTAAGGAAGCAGAATTTGACATGGACAGAATTTTTAGTTCAAAATCAATTTGAAGAGAAGGAAGAATTGCATGAAGAGGTTCCAAAAGAACAGGAATTGCTGATGATAACATGCCCTGAGGAAACAAGTTCAAAACTGCCAAAGGATAAAAAGAAGAAAGAGGAAGTATTGCTCATTCTTGATGATGAAGATATCCCTGAAGCAACAAGTTCAAAACAACCTCAGAGGAGGATACGAACTAGGAGTGCAATGAAAGGAGATAAACAGGAACAAAAACAGGAACAAATCTTCACCACTTACCAGAGGAAGCCAAGGAAGAAGCAAGTTTATAGCCAGCCAGCATCAGAGGATGAAGAAAACCCACAAACTGTGGAAGGACAAGAAGAAGACTTAGCAGGTGAAATAGGACAGGGAACCCCAGATGCTGATGAGATAATGAGACAAACAAAGAAAATAAATCTCTTCTTAGATCAGCAGGAGAGGGAGAGGGAGAAGGAGAAGCAGTCAAGACAGGGAGTACTAAAAGACTTAGCTTCTCCTTCCTCAGAGCCACAAACTGTGCAAGAAGAAAAGAAAGAGGGTTCAGTACAGGGAAGTGACGAATTAGGAGTGGACACCAGTTCTGTCAAGCCTTCAACGAAGAAGAAGACTTCCAAGAAAAATAAAGAGATCAAGAAATTGAAACTTGAAATCAAGGATTTGGAGCTCAAGAATGAGAAATTAAAAAAGGACAATCGGAAGCTAAGAATTCAGAGGACACACATTTCTAAGACTGCATCCAGATGGTATAAGCAGAAGAAGACCTACAAAGCTAAGTATGAGAGGCTGAAGGTCCTTTATGCATCTCCAACATCAACAGATGCATCATCTCAGTAGGAGATTAGAGGAAGGATAATCAGCAGTAAAATTTTGGTTTTGAACAGGGTCAAAGTTTTTTTTGGCATGAGGACATGCAGCAGTTTCCTTTTGGGGGCGATGTTGGGCACTATTTTTGACCCCTTTTTGCCTCTTAGATAACCTTCATTTCCTTCCTAAAACCTCCATTTTGAGTAGAAAGCCTTAAAGTTCATCTATAAACCTTGGTCAAAGAGGTATAATATCATTTGCTTATTAATAAATTGAGTTTTGTGATTTTTTAGGCATTTTAACTAGGATTTTTACTTAGACTACGGGATGTACTAACTTCCCGTATTACCTCCAAAGTTGAGTAATTGCAGGGAAGTTAGGAGGGAAACGGAAGATCAAGAATGGATCCTTAATGTCCACAGATGGATGAATATCCAACAGTCAGGTGAAGTGGCCTGTGCAGATGTCGAGTCAATCAGAGTCAAAGGTGGCCACCTGTTCTGCGTTCAACACAAAAGAAGGAACAATGCTGATTTTGTGGAACTCCACGATTCTGAAGATGATCTCGATTAGCTCTTAGCATTAATTAGATGTAGGTTTATAGCAATTACAGTTTGATTTAGGATTTGTATAAATCATTTACAAGACAATGAGAAGGGGGATCACGATTTGGAAGAGGAACGCACTTGTGCTTCCAAACTGCGTGGTATCTCTGTGCAAAACAATTCTGGTGAATGAATACAAAGTTTTAGTTCTATGAAATCTTTTTATGTGTGTTGAGCAAGGCTTTGGAGGGCCCCCATCGTCAAACTCTCACACTTTCCTGTTGCCGGTAGATCGATTTGGATGTTGCAACGATTTACTTCTGGTGTTAGCTATCTGAATTGTGTTAATGGTATGCATTTCGTTGTAATTTCCAGTTTATAAGTTGAAGAACAAGTTTAGTCAAGTTTTAAATCTATTCTATTGATGCTCTGTTTATTTCATTTACGGTTTAAATTACAAATTTTGTCACACTGTATATCATTGGCAATATTGGATAAATGCTGTTCTTCACTGGTTAAAATGCTAAGGATATCAAATGGTTCAGACCATGACCTCTGTGTATTGTTCACTGCTGTTTATTTGATAGTGAAATGGTAAAAAGACATTTACAAATCATGAACACTGTCTTGTAAGAGAAATTGATTGGTAATTGTCTTTCAGCACTGGTAGAATTTTGCAGTTTAATCTTAGGGTTTATAAACTTATTGTTTAATTAATTTTTACCTCGGTCTTTTATGCTTTCACAAATCAATTACTGTATGCTTCAAAAGGAAACAATGAAACTACCCTTGTAAGAGGATTTTGTCTCTGTGAGCTGCAGTATCTCAGTTTCTGTCAGTAGATTTAATTACAGATAGCTAAATTCTAAACGAGTCCAGCTTCTCTGTCCTAAACTTGGATGTGTCTCGAAGTTCACAAACCCGGATTGATTTTAAATTCAAGTTCTGATTAACATTGATAGATCAAAGCCCAACAGTGGCATTTCGGTTCCTAACCTAGTGGGAAGATCCCTTAACCATCTCCCCCTAATCCTCAAGCTACCCTATCTCTTTAGCCCTATATAAACACCCACTCTCTCCATGAGAGGGGGGAAGGTCTATGGTATCCTTACGCTGATAGAATCCATATTGGTGATTGGGAAGCTTGTACCATCTTGGAGACTTGGCTTGGACATGTTGGATGGAGGATGCGATGTTGAGGCTTTGGTTGTAGCTTCATCCTTTCTATGTATTCCCACCTTTTTATACAGTTAATATAATCTCTTTCCATAAATGTTGTCTCGTTGATAATGTTTAGAAATTTCTTCCTCAACTGTTAATTTAGATCAGTTATTGTTTAGATATCTTGTACTGCTTGTATCGTTTCCATATTGTCTTGACAGGTCTTGCAGCTGGAGATTTGGCGACCATGAGACTTGGAGCAACAACAAGGAGAAGGATCCGTGATCTGAATGGTATGATATCTAAGTACTTGATCTGTAACTAGATCTAGGAAATGAGTTTTGTATTCTGTACTATTTGTACTATTGTGTCGTCATCCTGACCTAGTGTCGTCACCATGACCATTGCAAGTATCATCATTATGGCCAAGTGTCATCATCATGACCATTGTGATAATGTCATCATCTTGACCATTGTGTAAACTCTTTGCTATTTTACCTAAACCCATTTTAGAGTAAAAACACATCCCTGAAGTTTCCCATGACTGGAGGGCTTAACTGACCTACTTTTCAAGGTCGTCGTAGTCTGCCCTTGTGCAACATGCGACGTCACAGGTTGGACTAATGCAACCTGCGACGATGTCAGTTATTTGGATAAAAGAGTATCTTCGAACCCATTGTCGAAGATGAGTGATGTGGAGGCCTATCCCTAGGCTCTAGGTGAGGTGGGATTTCGGTTCCTAACCTAATGGGAAGATCCCTTAACCATCTCCCCCTAATCCTCATCCTACCCTATCTCTTTAGCCCTATATAAACACCCACTCTCTCCATGAGAGGGGAGAAGGTCTATGGTACCCTTATGTTGGTAGAACCCATATTGGTGATTGGGAAGCTTGTACCACCTTGGAGGTTTGGCTTGGACATGTTGGATGGAGGATGCAACGTTGAGGCTTTGGTCGTAGCTTCATCCTTTCTATGTAATTCCCACTTTTATACAGTTAATATAATCTCTTTCCATAAACTGTTGTCTCATTGATGATGCTGTTAAGAGTTTTCTTCCTTAACTGTTAACTTAGAGCAATCATATGAAATGTATGCTTTCACTGTTTGCTCGTATCTATATGTTCAACAGGGTCTTGCAGCCTGAGATCTGATGACACTGGAGCATTGGATCAACAAAGAGCAAAGGGATCTGCAAATCTGAGGTAAGCCATCTATCTACTAGTTTGCACTTCTATTGATCTAGGAAAGTAGATCTATATTCTGTTTGATTTGTTCTAGACTTGCATTAAGCTAGGGAGATCACGCCTTAGATCCGTCTTTGGTAGATTGTCCAGTAACAAATTTGGCGACTCCAGTGGGGAGGAACATTGTTGTTTTCAATCTGAATGTCAGTTTCAGTTGATTGCTTTTCCAAGCCATGTCTTTGGCCATTTGCTTCTTAAGCCCTTTCACCATCAGATCTTCACTTTGAAGAGTTTGATTGCCTTCCTTTGAGTTTGTACTTCTCATTGGCAGACCTTTTTATGCTCATTATCTAGAGAATTGGTTCATTTTTGGACTTAGATCTCGCCTGTCGCACCTAGTTAGTGTACCCAGAGCGACACTGTGTTGTTTTTTATCTTTGTTCTTTACCTGCTTGTCTATCATCATAGCCCTTCCATTGGTATACTGCGATGTCGTCGCACTTCCCGCACTAGTGAAATGCGACGTCGCATTGTGCTTAAGCACAAAGTGTGCCGATCTACCATTTTTTGCCATATAGGCACCTTTTATCCATTTCTGATTTGAGTTTTGGTTTGTGTACAGACTCCTCTGCACTGTACCTTCTAGGTGTTAAATTTTCAGTATTAAATCACAATACTATAGGATCTTTGCTGAGAGAACAACATCTACAGTATATCAATGCATGACAATCATAATATGACAAGCATCACAAGCATCACAAGAATCAAAAGCATAGAGACAAGAGACACAGAGTTTCCGTGGGGAAAACCATAAGGTGAAAAACCCCACAACTTCCTCAGAGATAGAGAGAGCAATGGCTCAACCAAAATACAACCAAATAATACAGAGATAGTCTCCTAGCAGATGATCCTCCTCCTCCTCACTAGTGCGCCACTTTTCAAAGAGAGAGGTAGATGCTTTTCCGAGTGAGTAAAATAGAGATCTCCTATCTCTATTTATACTCACCTTTTTGCCCAGTGACCTACTGGGGCCGACTTGTCTACTTGAGTACATCCACATTATATTATATATTAATTAGGGCCGACCCCATAAGGTGGTCTAATAACCCATCGGCAAGTACACACACTTGCGACACTTGTCAATCCACATGACGACACTTCCTTATAGAGGAATAACACATCTCTTATAAGGGTACAATAAATATATATATAATACACAGATGAAATACATTCCGAAGTTACATATACATCAACACTCCCTCTTAACTAGGAAGGTATTTCTCGACACAGATCTGCTAGACAAGTCTTCTTCTCTGGATCATCGTCATCGATGCATCGTCATCATCATCGTCACTGCTGCTGCTATCTCATCCAATCTCTGTCTCTACTCGTCATAGGAAGTTCTACAGAGCCAGTCCTTTTTCATACTGGATGTAGGCCCACCACCTGCAGGTCTTCGTCATCACTGGCCATACTGTGGAATCCTCAGGACTTTTACGTGCGTCACAAAACCTCGAAAGAGCATCCCAGGCTGTTACGAGCACACAGCTCTACCTATAGGATCTCCCAGGGCACCGAATTACATGTGACCTCACCACAAAACCTCGCAAGAGCATCTGCCAGATATCCCAGGGAACCGAATTACATGCCATAGGCAAAACCTCGAAAGACTATCTGCAGATCTCCCAGGGCACCGAATTACATGTGGTCATGGCAAAACCTCGCAAGAGCATCTGCCAGATATCCCCGGGAACCGAATTACATGCCATAGGCAAAACCTCGAAAGACTGTCTGCAGATCTCCCAGGGCACCGAATTACATGCCATAGGACAAAACCTCGAAAGAGCATCTGCCAGATATCCCAGGGAACCGAATTACATGCCATAGGCAAAACCTCGAAAGACTATCTGCAGATCTCCCAGGGCACCGAATTACATGTCCTCCCAGAGCAAAACCTCGAAAGAGCATTTTCCAGATGTCCCAGGGCACCGAATTACATGCCATAGGCAAAACCTCGAAAGACCATCTGCAAATCTCCCAGGGCACCGAATTACATGCTCATCTGCACAACCTGATCCACGGCCACAGAGTATCAACCTGATACTCACCATACATCATCCTGATGTATCCATGATCATCCTGATCATCATCACTGCAACGTCCTGCTGCATGTCATCTGGAGCAACATCCTGAAGCTCGTCATCTATGATCATCCTGATCATCACTGCAACATCCTGCTGCATGTCATCTGGAGCAACATCCTGAAGCTCGTCATCTATGATCATCCTGATCATCAATGCATCTACCTGATGCATACCAAGTATCTACCTGATACATATCATCATACATGATCCTCCTGATCATACAATGTATCCACCTGATACAAATACATGATGCATATCATCATACATGATCCTCCTGATCATCAATGCATCTACCTGATGCATACCAAGTATCTACCTGATACATATCATCATACATGATCCTCCTGATCATCAATGTATCCACCTGATACAAATACAAATACATGATACATATCACCATACATGATCCACCTGATACATATACAGATACATGGTCCAAGCATCCAACATGATGCATATACAAAATACGTATACATGATCCAACTGATCATATCCAGCATCAACATGATGCGTACATACAAAAATGATCCAACTGATCATATCCAGCATCCAACATGATGCGTACATACATACATAAAAATGATCCAACTGATCATATCCAAGCAGAAACCAGAACATCATCCTGATGTTCATCATCCAGCGCTTACATCCACAGCCATGTGAAGGATCCTCCTTCCAACATGCTTGGAATGGCTTCAGCAAATGTGTCCATCACTTCTTCCTCGAAGTGTCCTCGATCTGAAGAACGCCAAGCCTCTCTCTGAAGTACTCGAACTTCACCCTGGCTAGTGGCTTCGTTAGCACATCTGCAATCTGCTCGTCCGTCGCAACATACAAGAGCTTCACAGCTCCTCTCTGCACCATATCCCTGATATAGTGATATTTGATCTCTATGTGTTTCGACCTATCATGAAACACTGGGTTCTCGGACAGCTTCACACAACTCTGGTTATCACAGAAGATACCAGTAGCCTCCAACGGGAGATCAAATAACTCAGACAGTAGCTTCCGTAGCCATACTGCCTCACAACTAGCTGAACAGGCTGCAACATACTCTGCCTCAGCTGTACTCAGTGCTACGCAGGACTGCTTCCTGCTAAACCAGGAGATCACACCTGATCCCATACTGAAGCAACACCCAGATGTGCTCTTCCTATCTGCAGCACTGCCAGCCCAATCTGAATCAACATAACCCTGCAGGTTAAACTTTTGATTCGCCTCATACCTGAGCCCATAATCCACTGTACCCTTCAGGTACCTCAGAACATGCTTTACAGCAACCAGGTGAACACTCCTCGGATCCGTCAGGAACTGGCTCAATGTGTTCACAGCAAAGCAAATGTCTGGTCTCGTGTTCGTCAGGTACATCAAGGACCCAATAATCTGACGATACTTAGAAACATCAACTGGCTCAGATGAAGCATGGCAAAGAAGCTTCAGATTCGATGCCATAGGTGTGGCCATGGCTTTGCAATCCATCATCCCAAATCTCTTCAGGATATCTACTGTGTACTTCCCTTGACCAAGGAAGATCCCACCTGCATTCTGCCACACCTCCATACCTAGGAAATAGTGCATCATTCCCAAATCTTTCATATCGAATTCAGCTGCAAGCTTCCTCTTGGTATCTGCAATCATTCTGTCATCTCCTGTCACAAATAGGTCATCCACATATAGTAGTAGGATCACAGGATTCCCTTCCTCAACCTTGTAGTAAAGGTTGGAATCCGCTTTACTCTTGGTAAAGCCCAAACTAGATAGGAAACTGTCCATCCTACCATACCAGGTTCTGGGAGCTTGCTTCAAACCATACAAGGCTTTCTTCAATCTACATACATAAGATTCCCTGTCATGTATTTCAAAGCCAAGAGGCTGTTCCACATATACTTCCTCTTCTACTACACCGTTCAGGAAAGCAGTCTTGACATCCATCTGGTGTATCTTCCATTTCATTGCTGCAGCCAAGGCAAGTACTGTTCTGATGGAATTATATCTGGCTACAGGTGCAAAGGTTTCTTCATAGTCTATTCCTTCCTTCTGAGAGAAACCACGAGCTACGAATCTTGCTTTATATTTTTCCACACTGCCATCTGCAGCATGCTTGATTTTGTAGATCCACTTGGAAGTCACAACAGACTTCCCTTTAGGTCTTGGGACAACATCCCAAACATCATTCTTCATAATTGATTGATATTCCTCAACCATAGCATCCTTCCATTCTTTCTTTTCTGCTGCCTCCTCATAACTGGAAGGTTCTTTGTTCATAATGTCACAGAGTAAAGAAACATAACTGGTGTGTGATCTGGTTCTCTTCTTTGCTCTGTGCTCTTCTTCTGGAATGCCAAATCTTTCTGCATCATGAATGAGCTCTCTAGCCCATACAGGTTTCCTCTTGTGAGAGTTATCCTCACGGGGTGGATCTATAGGCTCTTGTGGATCTTCAAACTCACGAGCAGTTTCTGGAACTGCATCAGTCATGGTAGTGTCCTGAAATCTTGTTTCCTTAGGTTCTTCATAAACTTCAATAGGTGCCTTTCTTGATTTGATGAATGCTGAATCTTCATCAAATTTTACATCCCTGCTGACATCAATCTTCTTGAACCCTGGAAAATATATTCTGTAAGCCTTCGAGATTTCACTATAACCCACAAAGATGCCCTTCTTTCCTGAAGGATCTAGTTTAGTCCTCTTTTCCTTCGGAACATGAGTGTATACTGGACAACCAAATATTCTGAGATGGCTGACTTCAGGTTTCTTACCAGAAAAGACTTCTTCTAGTGTCTTGTTGTCCAATATCTTGTGGGGTGTTCTGTTCTGCACATATACAGCTGTTCTAGCTGCTTCTGCCCATAGATGCATAGGAAGATCCTGGTCATGCAACATTTCCCTTGCTGCTTCCATGATAGTTCTGTTCTTCCTTTCTGCAACTCCATTCTGTTGAGGATTATAAGGAGCAGTCAACTCCCTCTTAATCCCTGAATCACTGCAAAGCTTCTTGAAGTCATTTGAGGTGAATTCTCCACCATTGTCAGATCTGAATGTTTTGATTTTCTTGTCAATTTGATTCTCCATCAAGGTTTTGAATTCCTTGAATTTATCAAACACCTCATCTTTGCCCTTCAAGAAGTATACCCAAGTCTTCCTGGAGAAGTCATCAATAAATGATACATAGTAAACATACCCACTCAGAGAGCTGGATGACATAGGGCCACATACATCTGAGTGGATGATTTCTAGGATATCTTTTGCCATGCTTTCACTGCTTGGGAAAGCCTTCTTAATGTTCTTACCTTTTGCACATCCTTTGCAAACACCTTCATGTTTGGTCTTGATTTCAGGAAGACCCTCTACAGCCTTGCTTGCAATTGGAAGTGCTCTATAGTGCATGTGAGCAAGTCTTCTATGCCAAAGTTCACTTGGCTCCATGGATTCATGTACCATGGCATGTTCAGGTTGACCCTTTAATTTATACAAGCCTCCCTCTTGCTCTCTAATCACTACCGCATCATCCATGGTCTTTCCCTTTGGCCACATTAGTACTTGGCCATCAACAAATGCAACCCTCATACCTTTTGCATCTAAAGCAGAGATGGAGAGTAAGTTCTTCTTGAGTCTAGGTACATAGAGGACTTCCTTCATCTTCAGAGATTTTCCAGAATCTAGGTTGTAAGAAGCTTCACCACTTCCTTTGATTGGGTATTGATAATCATCCCCAAGTTTCACCTTATGGGGTGATTCATGTTCAGAAAGGTTCACAAAAGATTCCTTGAACCCAGTCATGTGTTTGGAAGCCCCACTATCAATCAACCAATCATTACAACCATGTGAGATGGTACCAATGAGTGCAGAGATCAGAACATACTCTTCTTCACTTGATGAATCATCATCACTACTACTTTCTGCCTTAGCCTTCTTCTTTGGGGGTTCATCATCTTCAGCAGCATGAGCATGAAACCTTCTTTTGCTGCCCTTCTTCTTCTTACTAGGATTTTTGTTATTATCCCTTTTGTTCTTAGGACAATCTGAAGCAAAGTGACCCTTCTCATTGCATGTGAAGCATCTTAGGTATTTCTTATTCTTTTGATAGGATCTATTGTGGCGAGGGTGATCCTTCTTAGTTTTACTTCTTTTGGTGTGAGCTGCAAGAGCTTGATCTTCTCCTCCCATCTTTTCCTCACGAGCTATAAGTCTAGCTTCTTCTTGAGAACATTCTTCCCGAAGTCTACTGAAGGAGATCAACTTCTTCCTTGCACAAATTCCTTGGATAAAGGAATCCCATGACCTGGGTAGGCCATTTAGAGTGGTCATCACCACTTCACCATTCTCCACCATTTCATCTACTGCTTCTAATTGTTCCTTGATCTGAGAGACCCTTGAAAAGTAGGATTGAATGGTTTCTCCATTCTGAAACTTCACTGCTTTCAATTGGTTCCGCAGGGTCATCTTCCGATTTATGTTCTTTCCTTCAAATAGCTTGGTCAAAGATTCAAACATCTCTTTGGGTGTCTTGAGAGAAGACACATGGGGTATGAGATGGTCTTTGATGGAATCAGCAATGATTCTCTTTGCCTTGACCAAGTTCTTCTTGTGCAATACCTTGGCCTCTTCATCCTCTGGGATAGGGATGTCTTCTTTCACATATGAGTCCAACTCATTCTCTTCCAGGATTAGCCCAATCCTATACTTCCAGGCTCGGAAGTTATCAGCCCCTTCAAGCTTATCCTCAAGCTTGGTGTGAAGAGACATCTTTAAGAGTACTTCAAATGGAAATAGAAAAGATTTAGAACTTACCACTTGAAGTGCTGAAAACTGGATCTGGTCCCGGATTGGGGTTTGTTAGAGAAACCCCAAAAATTCAAAATGTGAATTTCAAAATTTCGAAAGGATAGAAAGATGCGCCTTGGAGAGCTGATCAGCCTAGTACATTCAGAATTTGAGATCAGCAAAGTCTTGCCCTTCAAAATTGCCTTTTTGTCCTCCCGGGTTCACTGGTGAGAGCCCTGAATTAGGGTTTGAGTTTCCCGGAGATCTACCCATCCAAAATTCTCGATCCAAAGCTCAAACCTTCGATTTTTGCAAGGAGCTTCCAGCTGTACCTTCAGTTTCCAGAAATTCCTATTTTTGTGGAAACCCTAATTTTTAGGGCCAAAACTGAAAATGCTCGAAACTGAAATCTGATTGGACAGAAAGATGCGCCTTGATGAGTAGATCCAATCTACTATACTGAATTTCAAAAATCTGTGGAGAGAAACCCAATAAACAAGCAATACAAGCTTCCGTCACTGCAAAATGTCTTCTTCTCAGTTAAGCTCTGATACCATGTTAAATTTTCAGTATTAAATCACAATACTATAGGATCTTTGCTGAGAGAACAACATCTACAGTATATCAATGCATGACAATCATAATATGACAAGCATCACAAGAATCACAAGAATCAAAAGCATAGAGACAAGAGACACAGAGTTTCCGTGGGGAAAACCCTAAGGTGAAAAACCCCACAACTTCCTCAGAGATAGAGAGAGCAATGGCTCAACCAAAATACAACCAAATAATACAGAGATAGTCTCCTAGCAGATGATCCTCCTCCTCCTCACTAGTGCGCCACTTTTCAAAGAGAGAGATAGATGCTTTTCCGAGTGAGTAAAATAGAGATCTCCTATCTCTATTTATACTCACCTTTTTGCCCAGTGACCTACTGGGGCCGACTTGTCTACTTGAGTACATCCACATTATATTATATATTAATTAGGGCCGACCCCATAAGGTGGTCTAATAACCCATCGGCAAGTACACACACTTGCGACACTTGTCAATCCACATGACGACACTTCCTTATAGAGGAATAACACATCTCTTATAAGAACAATAAATATATATATAATACACAGATGAAATACATTCCGAAGTTACATATACATCAACACTAGGCAGAGCCCCTTTTGTCCAGCAGTGTTTTGTTTGGCTTGTTTGTATTGGTTTTTGGGTCTTTTGAGTTTTGGATTCATGTTTGGCCACTTGAGTAAAAACTATTGTTTTGCTTGCATTTTTAAGCGAAATGGGTTCTATTTTTAAAAAAAAAGTCCCCCTCATGGCCGGGGGGGGGCATGAATCATGCATTCTTTAGTTGTTTTGACCCATCTCAAGGTTTTGAGATCTTTTTGGTTTAGTGTGCTTGACTTGTTTTAAAGACTTGAAGAGTGTGGGATATCCATGTCTTTTTGAGCCTCTCTTTCTTGAGTTATGCATCTTGTTTCCCTTACATGCCGAGCTATTCAATCATTTTTGGGGAAGATTGATTCTTTGTCTCCACTTTAGTTCAAAGAAAAGCTTGATTTTGTCACTCTTTTTCTATATTCATGAATTTGGAAAACATAAATATTCTTCTTACTTTATTTTGATCATTTGATATTCTTGGTCTTATCATCATAAGAAGAAGAAAGGCTTGTTTCAGATTTGTGTGCATTTGAGTTAGATAAGATTGTGAAGTGCTTATCTTTGTCTTGCATTTGATTGGAAACGTTTGTGGAATCCTTCTTTCCATAGCTTAGATGTGTCTTTTTCAAGTGTAAAAAGATAGGAAATGAGTTATAATTATTGCATTTGGTAGATTTTGAGCCTCTCTTGAGTGCCTTTGAGTTGATTCGGTGCTTTCCATTTTTCTTTGGGAATTTCTGAAAGATTAGAGTGTTGTAGATATCCTCTCACTTCCCATATATAAATATGAAAAGCGTTTAGTTATCAAATAAAATTTTTGGTACATGCATTTGAAAATTGAAAGTGCTTCATTATCTTGTCTTATACATTGTTAAGATTAGCTGCATCTTTCATTTTCTTTACGCTTTTTGGCTGATTATTGTAGAAAGTTGGAATTATTGCACTCTAGGAAGGAATTCTTCTTTTCGCTACTACTTAAGTAATTTTGGTTTGAAAGAAAGAAAAATCTCTCCCTACCTTAAGTAGTTTTCATTGAAAAGGAAAAGAAAATGTGCATCATCATGTAGTTGAGGATTGCATTATGTTTATATTTATGTACTCACCTCATGCATCCACCTAACTCTACAAGATAAAATTAATGCTAGATTAGGTTAAAATCATTTAGCAACTTGTGTGTAAGTTAGAGATGTGTTCCAGCGTCATTAAGCGTGGCAGCTGTCGTTATTTTCCATCACTGTAGTCCGGGGGTATTGTAGTCTTCCACATACATCGATATATCGAGCTCCTTCATGTACCCACCAAGTACCATAATCTGTACTTGGCGTATATCGAAGGGCGTATCACATACTCAACATGTATATCGGAAGGCCTCATGCCAACGGCTGTGCATTAGATAGCATCACTATGGATTTGAGCTCCCACGTACCTTGCGTATATCGGAAGACACCATTAGGATTCCTGAAACCAACTGAGTTAACCATTTGGCCGTCTTGGCAAAGAAATACACCGAGAACAACACTCGGGGATATTACCATGCACGTACAATCTAGGTAATTGGGTATGCAGGCAAGGGTACGGTCCCAATCCTCGTCACGTCATATTGTTGGACCCTGTAGTATATAGCGGTTTGCGATGCCTTGATAATCCTGTGAGGTTCTAGACTTTGAATCCACTCCTATTCACAGAGTTTGCTTGTTGTTTTTAGACTTGAGTAGTGTTTGTCTTGTGTGGTACTTTAGAGACTCTTAGGAAGTTTAGAAATGGAATATTCTTCTGGGACTACCAACTAAGGCACCCCATTGTAGGGTATGCCATTTGTTATTCCCCCTTGTGGAACTGTTGGTCCTCCCTTTATGGCTACGTTGAGTATTCCTGGATTGACGATAGGATTACCGGTATGGTTAGTCTTCAATCTAGTTATGCCAAGTGCACCAATCGTGTCGAACCTAGGCCCTTCACCACATGAGTATCAATCTCATGGTGACCCTTCTCCTTCTCTGTCGAAATTCAGATCGGCTTCTGTCTCTTCCTCTTCTCCTACTGAAAACTCTAGTGTTAGTAATCCGGTGGATAAGAAGAAGAAGAAAAGAAAGATTAAGAAGAAGAAGGATAAGAAAGAGACCAAGTGTCAACCATCTGTCTCTGATGGCAATCATTCTATGAGAACACCTCATAAGCCAAAGTTCCCTTGCAAACTTTGCAAGGGTGATCACCTTCTCAAAAATTGTCTCGGTCTTTCCCGTGTGTTAGAAGTGTGGTCTAAAAACCAAAACCGCTTGCATCGTCAACCTCTGACCATCATATTGATGATACTCCCTCGACCAGTGACCCATTGGTGACGAGTCGGAAGGGTAGAGCTGCAGACCCTTGTTGGATATGCAAGGGATTTCATCCTACTTACCTTTGTCGAAGCATGGATGAAGCTTCACGGTGGTTGGAAGATATTACTAGTTCTCAACAGGTGCTTCCAACAAGTGATAGTAAGTTGTCCCTCGATCCCCCATTGGTTGATCAAGTGATCAATTCAGTTTCATCTGTAATTGGTCTCACTCTTCCTCCCAAGAGTGAAGTGATCGAGTCACTGTCATCTCCACTCGATCCCACTCTTTCATTGGAGAAAGTCCAGACTAAAGCAGTCACCATGACACAATCTTCGTCTCATTCTTATCTTCCAAGTGAGAGTGAATTGGAAACCGCTGATTTTTTCCTAGTCAGTTCAGAATGTCCTAGGCAAGGGGAAACCCTGTGCATTTCTACAGGACCCCCTCCAAGTACTGAGGTAATTTCCTTTGATTGGAATGGTCTAACAGAATCTTGTCTTCCTTCGAGTATTCCTTTTCAAATATCTGTAGGAGTTTCCGATAAAGAAATCTTTTGTACGATAGTTGATAAGGGAGCTTCTGTTAGTATTTTATCCTCAACCACATGGAAAGCTATAGGTTCTCCTCAGCTTGTGCCAATAACTGACAAGATTTTGGCTTTTAATAGAAGTCCTACCAAACCTTTAGGGATTCTCCCGCAGTTACCTATCACATTAAAAGGTAAAACTATCTATGTTGATGTCATGGTTGTCCAAGGTCCTTTAGATTTCAATATGCTCCTTGGACGTGATTATGTCTATTCTATGAAAGCTGTAGTATCCACGCTCTTTCGAGTAATGTATTTTCCTCATCATGGGAATATTGTGACCATTGATCAGCTTTCCATCGTGACACCCACTCATCATATGACTCCTAGTCATAAAATTTCCCTGAATGTTCCACATGTTTTAGTGGTTTCTTCCCCCTAAGGATGGGGGTATGAGCATAGTTTATTTTCCTGTTTCAAGCTCGTTAAAAAATGAAACCAACCCTTAAGCATGGTTTACCTTTTGTTTCAAGATTACATAAAAATGAAACTGATCCATGCGAGCATGGTTTATGTTATGTTTCAAGCTCATTAAAAAAATGAAACCAACCACCCTAGCATAGTTTACCTTTGGTTTCAAGCTTGCACAAAAATGAAACCAATCCACTCAAGCGTAGTTTTATTCCATTTCAATCTCATTAAAAAATGAGATGGGCCCCCTCAAGCATAGTTATTGTCTATTTCAAGCTTGTGTAAAAATGAAATAGATCTCCCTCCCTTTGGTTCAAGTCTCTCGCTAGAGTTAGAATTTGAACCTTCATTTCATTTGATTCTCATTTTCCCCCCTTGGTGAACATTTTCATATTAGTAGCTAGGATGGTAGTTGGGTTAGCAAGCATCATTTTTAGACGAAATGAAGGTCGGGGGGCATGCCACATGTCCTACTGTCAACAATCATGTTGAGGGAACACTACCATGTTAAGATTTTAGCAATCATGCTGGGGGCATTTTCCAACCTCTGGGAATCATGTTGGGAAGGAACATGTCAATGGGCCTAAACCTATGAGCATAGTTCCCTTTCTATGTCAAGCTCATTAAAAAAAGAAATAGATTCCCGCGAGCAGAGTTCCAATTATGTGTCAAGCTCGTTAAAAAATGAAACATATCCTTTCCCTTTGAGTCGAGTCTCCTTGTAGACTTAGTACCTGAACCTTATTTTCACCCGCCTATGCCTTAGGTGGATGAAATGAAGCTTGGGGGCATGTCTTCAATCTCTAGAAGTTACGTTGAAGTCAACCCGATCGCCTCTCCACACCACATTGGAGCTAAGTCACTTACTTCTAGCAATCATGCTGGGGGCATGTACAAACCTTTGGATCTCATGACGAGAAGAAGTTCACCATTGGAAACATTTTTTAGCATACTTTCCTTTTTTAGGTTTTGAGCTCATTAAACCATGAAAATTATCCCGAGCATAGTTCATTTTCTGTTACAAGCTCGTTAAAAAATGAAGCAAACATCATGAGCTTTCTTACAACCTATCTTCGAGCTCATTAAAAACAGTAAGATAGTATTTGAGCTTACTTTTTCACTTTTTTCGTGCTCTGGTTAAAACATGAAAAGTGGTTTGAGCTTAGTTTTTACTTTTTCGTGCTCTGGTTCAAACATGAAAAAGATTCCAAGTGCTTTTTATACCATTCTCATGCTCATTAAAAATTTGATTTACAAAGGTGTGTCTAACGAGTATAGGTTTATCACTTTATCCGACCTCGCTAGACTATTTACGGAAAAGGAACTGTGCCGAGTTTACTTTTTCCTTTGTCGTACTTGGTCATCAACCATGACAAAGTTGTTCATGGAGTCCTTTTAAGCTCTTTTCAGACTCCCTAAATAGGAAAATATTGCCAAGCGAACTTGATGCTTTCACGCTTGTAAAAGAATTTTAATGATCGTCTTTCTGGTGATAGTTTACCCCTTTTTCGAACCAGGAAGCACTATTTATGAAAAATGAATACTCCAACCAACCATGGCTGGAAGAGTCCTCTCCTGCTTTTTTTTACCCTTTTTTGGGTGATGAGGCTAACTTTACAAAAAAGGACCGTTGGAGTCTCCTTTAGTTCTTTTCAGACTCTCTAAACATGAACTGACACCAAGTTTTCCTTCTCTGGACTTGTTAAATTTTAAACATTGAAGGGCCCATTATGGGACGAACCCCTCCTCTCCTAGGTTCATAAAATGTTTGGGATTGGACTCATCTATGAGATGAGCTATATCGAGCATCTGGTTACCCTCATCAAGCTCGTTAAAAACACATGAGGCACTCATCAATCATGATGGGAAAAAAGGGAAGATTTTGTGTTACATCTTAAATTACGGCAGTACATAGTCACTCTTGAACATGGCACTCGTTTGCATTTGCATTCAGTACTTGGATAAACTATTTGTCCTCGAGTCTTGTCAATTCCATGAGTTGCGTCACTCCTTTGGATCAGCCAAAGAATGCTTCCACCATCAGTTGCATTAGGGATTGGTATCAGTCTTGTCATGTCAATACTACCAAGTCATGCCATGCCCATGTTCAATAGATATTTGTTACTCATCTTCTGTAGTCATTATACCTTCAATCATGTCAGTCTACCTTGAGTTAGTCTTGCACATTACTGTACTGCCTGATCTACTCTAAACATCTTTTGTCGAGTTTCATGTCGATGATGGGGGATTTATCATGGCCCTCCTTCGACGGGTTCATCTTCGTCGAATTCAAATCATCATTTGAGGATTAAACTTAGAAACCAACCAAGTACCTTGGCCCTGCATGCCTCAGTGGCAGGTTACCTCGCTTTCAACATGAGTTTACATCATTGACTCTTGATTGAAAGATTTCATCTTGTGTTCAACTTCAACTCACTTATTCATGCTTGATGATATGTACTGTGATACCTTGGGAGTCATTGACATTAATGGTGATTTCCCTCACACTTGTTAATGGTTTACATCAATGACCGGTAATCAAGTGGTTTCTACCATGTTCGACGTCAAGACATTTGTAATCACATGGATAGATTTGTATCATTGCGGGATCAGTTTGAAGACCCTGGGGAGTTATGTTTTACCCAGGTTGCGATGGAGTTTGTATTGAGTCATATTACATGGATCCACTTTTGTATTGGTCATGGCTATGTTATCATCTCATCTTGGATATATGCTTGTGTCTAGTAGCCATGATTGTGTTCAGTCGGTCATTATTATCATGGGTCTACAATGTATTGGTTGGAAGCTATGTTTTGTGTTGTATGAGACTTGTCGATCTCAGGTCATTTCTACAGCAACTCATTCCAACCAGCAAGTCCTTGCCATTTTTCTTTTTACAAAGAATTTCACCTTTCTTATTCCGTTAGCTTCATGCTTTGGGGGGCATTCTGTTACACCAAATTGTCGTCACCCTTGTGCAAGTGTTGCAAGTGTCACAAGTGTTGCAAGTGTCATCATCTTGACCTAGTGTCATCACCATGACCATTGCAAGTATCATCATTATGACCAAGTGTCGTCATCATGACCGTTCTGATAATGTCATCATCTTGACCATTGTGTAAACTCTTTACTATTTTACCTAAACCCATTTTAGAGTAAAAACACATCCCTGAAGTTTCCCATGACGCTTAACTGACCTACTTTTCAAGGTCGTCGTAGTCTACCCTTGTGCAACATGCGACATCGTAGGTTGGCCTAATGCAACCTGCGACGATGTAAGTTATTTGGATAAAAGAGTATCTTCGAACCCATTCTCAAAGATGAGTGATGTGGAGGCCTATCCCTAAGATCTAGGTGAGGTGGAATTTCGGTTCCTAACCTAATGGGAAGATCCCTTAACCATATCCCCCTAATACTCAACCTACCTTATCTCTTTATCCCTATATAAACATGTTACTAGACAGACCGGAGGTGAGCCGGATCTCCCTAGCTCAATGCGAGTCTAGAACAAATAGAACAGACTACAAACACGTTTCCTAGATCTACTTAAGGATCAAGTACTAGATGTCTTACCTCTTTGATTTTGCTATCCTTTCTCCCGAATGTTGCTCCACGTCCCAAGGTTGTCAGATCCAAGCTGCAAGACCTGTTAAGACATAGAAAAGAGAAACGAGTAAAGAGCATCTATACAATAAGAGATCTATGTAAACAGTTAAGCAGGTAAACAACGCAATATCATCACACATCAAGAATGATATTGGTGGAAAGCATTTGTATTACTGCAAATAGAGGAGTACATGATAGAGATATAGAACCACAACCAATGACTTAACGTAGCAGCCCTTCTCCACACAAGCCAATTGCCAAGCCCTTCCAAGGAAGCATGAATTCTCCAAGAGGTGAGTGAGGGTGTCCTAGGCAAGATTTCACTAGCATGTAGATACCATAGTCTTCCTCCCTTTGGTATGGGAGTGAGCCTCATATATATAGGACTAAGTGGATGAGGTTATGGATAGGATAGGTTGAGAGATGGTAGGAGAGAGATAAGGGATATTCCCAATGAGTTAGGAGTCGAGTACCAACTCTCCAAGAGATCAGGGATAAGACCCCAAATGGGAAAGCTTCAAGAAAGATCTCGAAATGGCTATTTTTTCCCATTAACAGACCTCGTCGCACCTTGCTATGGAGCAACCTGCGACTTCGCATGTTGCTAGTGTGCAACCTGTGACGACCTCTCAAAAGGTTGTACAAACTGAGTACAAATCCTCTCAAATGAATACTTGGTCCAGATGACTTCAGGGATGTATACACAATGGTCAAGATGATGACATTATCACAATGGTCATGATGACAACACTTGGTCATAATGATGGTACTTGCAATGGTCATGATGACGATACTAGGTCATGACGAAGACACTTGCAACACTTGCGACACTTTCACAAGGGTGACGACATTTTGGTGTAATAGAATGCCCCCCAAAGCATGAAGCTGACGGAATGAGACAGGTGAAATGCTTTGATAGAAAAAATGGCAAAAGACTTGTAGGATAAAGGACACTGATGCAGTACAACTGACTTTGAACTAACAATATCATATGTAGTACAACATGGCTGCTGACCAATACATTACAGATCCATGGTAGTAATGACCAACTGAACACAATCATGGCTACTAGACACAAGCGTAGATCCATGATGAGATGATAACACAACCACGACCAATACAAAAGTGGATCTGTGTAATATGGCTCGATACAAACTCCATTGCAACCTGGGTAAAAAGATGACTCCCTAGGGTCTTCAAGCTGAACCCGCAATGATATGAATCTATCCATGTGATTACAAATGTCTTGACGTCGAACATGGTAGAAACCACTTGATTACTGGTCATTGATGTAAATCATTAACAAGTGTGAGGGAGATCACCATTAATGTCAATGATTCCCAAGGTATCACAGTACATATCATCAAGCGTGAATAAATGAGTTGACGTCGAACGCAAGATGAAATCTCTCAATCAAGAGTCAATGATGTAAACTCATGATGAAAGCGAGGTGACCTGCCATTGAGGCATGCAGGACCAAGGTACTTGAATGGTTTCTAGATTCAATCCTAGGATGATGAGTTGAAGTCGACAACGATGAATCTGTCGAAGGCGGGCCATAATGAATCCCCCATCAATTGACACGAAACACGACAAAAGATGTGTAGAGTGGATCGGATGGTACAATAACATGTGAGACTGACTCAAAGTAATAATGGCATGACGATGTGTGTGTTGACTGAAAATAATGAGTGATGAATGTGTTCTTGAACATGGGCATGGCATGACTTGGTAGTATTGACATGAGAATGACGCAAACTTCTTATGAAACTGATAGTGGAAGCTTTCTCCAAATGACTCAGAGGAGTAACAGGACTCATAAAGTAAGTGGGGACTCATAGACAAATAGATAACCCAAGTATCGGTATGCAAATGCAGATGAGTGCCATGTTCAAGAATGACTATATACTGCCACTAAGGTATGTAACACAAACACTTTCCTTTTTCCCATCATGAATGATGAGTGCCTCACTTGTTTTTTAGTGAGCTTGATGAGGGTAACCAGATGCTCGGTATAGCTCATCTCATAGATGAGTCCAATCCCAAACGTTTTACAAACCTAGAAAAGGAGGGGTTTGTCCCATAATGGGCCCTTCAATGTTTAAAATTTAACGAGTCCAGAGAAGGAAAACTCGGCGTCATTTCATGTTTAGAGAGTCTGAAAATAACTAAAGGAGACTTTAATGGTCCTTTTTCGTAAAGTTAGGCTCATCGCTCGAAAAAGGGTAAAACAATGCGGGAGAGGACTCTTCCAGCCATGGTTGGTTGGAGTATTCCTTTTTTGTAAATAGTGCTTCCTGGTTTGAAAAAGGGGTAAACTATCACCAAGAAGACGATCATTCAAATGCTTTTACAAGCATGAAAGCATCAAGTTCGATTGGCAATCTTTTCCTATTTAGGGAGTCTGAAAAGAGCTTAAAAAGGACTCCATGAACAACTTTGTCATGGTTGATAACTAGTACGACAAAGGAAAAGTAAACTCAGCACAGTTCCTTTTCCGTAAATACTCTAGCGAGGCCGGATAAGGTGATAAACCTATACTCGTTAGACACACCTTTTTAACTCAAATTTTTAACGAGCACGAGAATGGTATCAAAAGCACTTGGAATCTTTTTCATGTTTGAACCAGAGCATGAAAAAGTAAAAACTAAGCTCGAACCACTTTTCATGTTTTAACCAGAGCACGAAAAAGTAGAAAGTAAGCTCAAACCACTTTTCATGTTTCAACCAGAGCACGAAAAAAGTGAAAAAGTAAGCTCAAATGCTATCGTACTGTTTTTAATGAGCTCGAAGATAGGTTGGAAGAATGCTCATGATATCTGCTTCATTTTTTTAATGAGCTTGTAATAGAAAATGAACTATGCTCAGGATAATTTTCATGGTTTAATGAGCTTGAAAACTAAAAAAGAAAAGTATGCTCGAAAATGTTCCCAATGGTGGATTTCTTCCCATCACGAAATCCAAAGGTTGGTGCATGCCCCAAGCATGATTACTAGAAGTAAGTGACTTAGCTCCAACGTGGTGTGGATAGGCGATCGAGTTGAATTCAACGTAACTTCCATAGGTTGAAGACATGCCCCCCAAGCTTCATTTCATTCGCCTAGGACATAGGCGGATGAAAAGAAGGTTCAGGTACTAAGTCTACGAGGAGACTCGACTCAAAGGAAAAGGATATGTTTCATTTTTTAACGAGATTGACACAGGAATAGAACTCTACTTGAACGACTTGTTTCATTTTTTAAAGAGCTTGACACAGAAAGGGAACTATGCTCATAGGTTAAGGCCCATTGATGGGTCCCTTCCCAACATGATGCCCAGAGGTTGGAAATTGCCCCCAGCATGATTTCTAGCAGCTTAACATGGTAGTGTTCCCTCAATGATTGCTGACGGTATGACATGTGGCATGCTCCCCAAGCTTCATTTCATCTAAAAATGAGACTTGCTAACCCAACTACCAACCTGGCTACTAATATGAAAATGTTCACCAAGGGGGGGAAAACGAGAATCAAATGAAATGAAGGTTCAAATTCTAACTCTAGCGAGAGACTCCAACCGATGGAAGGGATATCTATTTCATTTTTACACAAGCTTGAAATAGAAAATAACTATGCTTGAGGGGGCCCATCTTATTTTTTAACGAGCTTGAAATGGAATAAAACTATGCTCGAGGGGGCCCATCTTATTTTTTAACGATCTTGAAATGGAATAAAACTATGCTCGAGGGGGCCCATCTTATTTTTTAACAAGCTTGAAATGGAATAAAACTATGCTCGAGTGGATGGTTTCATTTTTATGCAAGCTTGAAACCAAAGGTAAACTATGCTTAGAGGGGTCTATTTCAATTTTTAACGAGCTTAAAATAGAATAAAACTATGCTCCAGTGGACTGGTTTCATTTTTATGCAAGCTTGAAACCAAAGGGAAATTATGCTAGGGTGGTTGATTTCATTTTTTAACAAGCTTGAAACGTAACATAAAGCGTGCTCGTAGGAACCTATTTCATTTTTTAACGAGCTTGACATAGAACGGGAACTGTGCTCAGTGAAATGGTTTCATTTTTATGCAAGCTTGAAATAAAAGAGAAACTTTGCTTGAAGGTTGGTTTCATTTTTTAACAAGCTTGAAACATAACATAAACCGTGCTCGTACTCCCCATCCTCAGGGGGAAGAAACCACTAAAACATGTGGAACATTCAGGGAAGTCTGATGACTAGGAGTCATATGATGAGTGGGTGTCACATAGGAAAGTTGATCAATGGTCACAACATTCCCATGATGGGGAAAATACATCACTCGAAAGAGTGTGGACACGACGACTTTCATAGCATAAACATAATCACGTCCAAGGACCATATTGAAATCTAAAGGACCTTGGACAACCATGACATCAACATAAATAGTTTTACCTCTCAACGTGATAGGTAACTGTGGGAGAATCCCTAAAGGTTCGGTAGGCCTCCTATTAAAAGCCAAAATCTGGTCAGTTACTGGCACAAGCTGAGGAGAACCTATAGCATGCCAAGCAGTTGAGGATAGAATACTAACAGAAGATCCCTCATCAACTATCGTACGAAAGAATTATTTATCGGAAACTCCTACACATATTTGAAAATAAATACTCGAAGGAAGATGAGATTCTATTAGACCATTCCAATCAAAGGAAATGACTTCAGTACTTGGGGGGGTCCTGTAGAAATGGACAGGGTTTTCCCTTGCCTATGACATTCTAAACTGACTAGGTAAACATTAGCGGTTTCCAATTCACTCTCACTTGGAAGATAAGAATGAGACGAAGATTATGTCATGGTGATTGCTTCAGTCTAGACTTTCTCCAATGAAAGAGCAGGATCGAGTGGAGATGAGATCGACTCAATCACTTCACTCTCCGAAGGAAGAGTGGGATCAATTACAGATGAAACTGAAATGACCACTTGGTTAACCAATGGGAGGTCGAGGGACAACTTACTATCGCTTGTTGGAAGCACTTGTTGAGAGCTAGTAATATCTTCCAACCACCGTGAAGCTTCATCCATGCTTAGATAAAGGTAAGTACGATGCATGCCCTCGCATATCCAACAAGGGTCTGCGGCTCTACCCTTCTGACCCTTCACCAATGGGCCACTGGTCAAGGGAGTGTCATCAACATGATGGCCAGAGGTTGACGATACAAGCGGTTTTGGTTTTTTAGACCACACTTCTGACACACAGGAAAGACCAGGACAATTCTTGAGAAAGTGATCACCCTCAAAGTTTGCAAGGGAACTTTGGCTTATGAGGTGCTCTCATAGAATGAGTGCCATCAGAGGCAGATGGTTGATGCTTGGTCTCTTTCTTATCTTTCTTCTTCTTAAGCTTCCCTTTCTTCTTCTTCACACCAGCCTTCTTACTAACATCAGAGTTTTCAGTAGGAGAAGAGAAAGAGATGGAAGCCGATTCAACTTTCGACGGAGAAGGAGAAGGGTCATCATGATATTGATGCTCATGTGGTGAAGGAACTAGGTCCGACATGATTGGTGCAGTTGGTGTAACTGGATTGGAGAATAACCATACTGGTAATCTTATCATCAATCCAGGAAGACTCAATGTAGCCATAAAGGGAGAACCAACAGTTCCACAAGGGAGAATAACAAATGGCATACCTTGGAAAGGGGTGCCTTGGTTGGTAGTCCCGGAAGAATCTTCCATATCTAAACTTCCTAAGAGTCTCTAAAGTACCACACAAATCAAGCACTACTCAAGTCTAAAAGCCACAAACAAACTGTGTGAATAGGAGTGGATTCAAAGTCTAGAACCTCACGGGATTATCAAGGCATCGCAAACCGCGATATACTACAGGGTCCAACAATATGATGCGACAAGGAGGATTGGGACCGTACCCTTTCCTGCATACCTGATTACCTAGATAGTACGTGCATGCTAATCTGCCTGAGTGCTGTTCTCGCTGTTTTGCTTTTCCAAGACAGCCAAATGGTTAACTCGATTGGTTTCAGGAATCCTAATGGTGTCTCCCGATATACGCACGGTACGTTGGATCTCAAATCCATAGTGGTGTTGTCTAATGCACAACCATTGGCATGAGAACTTCGATATACGTGTCGAGTACATGATACACCCTTCGATATATGCCAAGTATGGATTATGCTACTTTGTGGGTACATGAAGGAGCTCAATATACTGATGTACGTGGAAGACTACAATACCCCCGAATTACAGTGTTGGAAAATAACGACAGCTGCCATGCTTAATGACGTCGGAACACGTCTCTAACTTACACACAAGTTGCTAAATGATTTTAACCTAAGCTAGCGTTAATTTTATCTTGTATGGTTAGGTGGATGCATGAGGTGAGTAGATAAATGTAAACATAATGCAATCCTCAACTACATGATAATTGACATTTTCCTTTCCTTTTCAATGAAAACTACTTAAGGTAGGGAGAGATTTTTATTTCTTTCAAACCAAGAGTACTTAAGTAGTAGCAAAAAGAAGAATTCCTTCCTAGAGTGCAATAATTCTAACTTTCTGCAATAATCAGCCAAAAAGCGTAAAGAAAATGAAAGATGCAACTAATCTTAACAGTGTGTAAGACAAAATGATGAAGCACTTTTCAATTTTCAAATGCATGTATAAAAAATGGAACTTGATAACTCAACACTTTTCATATCTATATACAAAAAGTGAGAATATGTCTACAACACTCTAATCTTTCATAAATTCCCAAAGAAAATGGCAAGCACCCAAACAACTCAAAGGCACTCAAGAGAGGTTCAAAATCTACCAAATGCAATACTTATAACTCATTTCCTATCTTTTTACACTTGAAAAAGACACATCTAAGCCACGAAAGAAGGATTCCACTAACGTTTCCAATCAAGTGCAAGACAAAGGAAAGCATTTAACAATCTTATCTAAATCAAATGCACACAAATCTGAAACAAGCCTTTCTTCTTATTATGATAAGACCAAGAATATCAAATGATCAAAATAAAGTAAGAAGAATATTTATGTTTTCCAAATTCATGAATATAGCAAAAGAGTGACAAAATCAAGCTTTTCTTTGAACTAAAGTGGAGACAAAGAATCAATCTTCCTTAAAATTGATTGAATAGCTCAGCATGTAAGGGAAACAAGATGCATAACCCAAGAAAGAGAGGCTCAAAAAGACATGGATATCCCACACTCTTCAAGTGTTTAAAACAAGCCAATCACGCCAAACGAAAAAATGATCTCAAAACCTTGAGATGGGTCAAAATGATCTCTTAGTCCCTGTGGCTAATTTAACTAACCAAGACTTATTGTGTTTCACTTTTCTAAGAGAACAACCTTCAACCACTTTTGGAGAAACATAACTATGAGTAGATCCTGGATCAATCAAAACAGAAATAGATTGCTTAGCAATCTTACCTTCAACTTCCACCACTGATGATTGATGATCTTCCTTATGATTATCCAACGCTGCATAAATTCGAGGCGTTTCCCTTTCCATGTTCTCCACTGTAGCTGCTCCCTTTAAGTTGTGCAACCTTCGAGGATTCTCCTTCCGATGCGGACAATCCTTTAGCATGTGGTTTTCTCAAAATCCCCAACACTGAAGTGGTCCTTTTGATGCTTTATCTACTGCTACTACTGGCTTGAATCCACTCCTTTCTTGCTGCCCCTATGGAAAGGTTCTGGGATGAATTTTGAATGGTGGTTTGAAGCCACTTTTCTTTTGATCAAACCGCCCTCTTGGCTTTCCTTTCCATGCTGGGTTAACCTCTGATTTTCCTTTATTCTGCTCATAGCAATGCATTGCCATTATAATGGCTTCATCAAGACTTGGTGGATTAACAAACTCAATTCTATCTCTGAAACTTTGTGGTAGACTCCTAAGTAAGCATTGGATTTTTACTCTCTCATCTTTAATGTAATCCACATACCTCAGTAATTCCAAAAATTTATGGACATGTTGTTCCATAGATTTTTGTCCCAACCTGAGTTCATTGAACTCTTTTCTCTTACTGTCATAATACCTAGCAGAAAGGTATTTTTCCTCGAAGTACTTCTTAAATCTCTCCCAGCTGATCTTCCTTTCACTGATCCCTTTCACTTGCAAGAGGTTGTCCCACTAAATTGAAGCTCTACAATTTAGATTGTAAACGACAATTCTGGATTTTTCATTTTCTGAGTAGTCTTGAATTCTGAAATATTTCTTCATTCCAAGAAGCCATGCCTCTGGCTCTTGGCCAGTCTTGTCTTCTCCATCAAATGTGGGAGGCCTTGCCTTCCTGAATTCTCCCTATGGGATTCCCTTGAACTTCTTTCTTCCATCAAATCTCTTGGGAATATGACTTGGACTTCTTTGAGAACCTCTGGAGTGACACGATTTGCTAGAAGAAGATCTAGAGGAAGGTGTTCTATGCTTTTTGCTCACAGAACTCTTCCTTGGGCTTGGAGTTCTCTTCTTTGAACGACCTCTAGAGCGACTCTCTGCATCTATTCCTTATTCACCTAAATTGATTGGGTTGGATCCAAGGTTTATCTTTTGCTGTATATCAGTGAGGCTTTGCAAAATAGCAGCATTGAGTTGGTTTTGTTCTTCTTGAGCCTTCATCAATCTTTCATTGAAGCTCACCATGGTTTACACCAAATTCTGAGGAGTGACTTTCCCATTCTCCCATTAGATTCAGTCTTAACATTCCCTTCTTGCACATTTTCTCCTAGCACATCTTCTTCATGCTCATAAGGATCCTTAGCATCATTTATGGTCACCATTTTTATTTGGAGACTCTCTTCCTTGTATGCTACTTCTACTACAATATTCAAATCTTATGAGCTGCAAGCACTGTGCATTGTGAAAATATTTGTTAGACATCATAAGAATGCATATAGAAATATACAACAATCAATATTTAACATAATCAACTCATGGAAGAATTCACAAAGCTGTTATGCATTCATTTCTTTTGCTCGTTCATGCAATTCTGGAAATTGCCCACGTTGTCAACAATATGTCAAAATAGTCACTGGCACTTTTTTGCTCTGAATATATATGGTGTATGATAGTCCCATTCAAATTCTGGTTATGCACCATTATTCCCTGCTAGACAAGCTTTCCAATCCCTATCCATGTGCTCCATTTCGACATCGGGTGTGGAAACTACATTACTTCAAAAATGACAACGTTCACCACAATTATGCACTTTTTACACAGTTGTAAAACATCCTGAACTTTCAACTTCAACCACCTGTGGAAGAAAATCCATGAAGAATCACGAAAAATTTTCTATCGAGAGAAGTTAGTCCATACAACAAGGAACACTCAGCAACTCATGTATCTTTGTTCCGATGCTCCATTCATCTTCTATAAAATTCTGGGTTTGACTACTTTCCACTTTTCACATCTTTCCAAAATTTCAAATTTTGGGCCAAAAATGGCTATTTCCCAAACGGTGCATTTCTAGAAAATATTTGTATAACGGAAAACGTCTGTTGTAATGAGAATATGAGATGTTGAGTTCAGTAAATTTCTTGAATCCTAATTACAGGGTCTCTTTCATCCACTGCAAGCTTTTCAAAATTTCAAAAACGTGGTCTGGAATAATGCTTTTTGGCCTTCACACTCACCCCAACTCCACATCCTTTGGAGTTTGGCTCCAAAATTCCAAATTTAACACTGTTCCTGCTCCATGACTGCTCCATATCAGTTTCGGCTCAATCCGACCTTCTGTCAAGCATCAATACACTGGTTTGTAAAAGCCATTAATCCCAAATTTATGCCAAATTGGAGTATAATGGGCTTAAGATCCTCACTGGGTCATTCATGGCCTCCGGTAATGGCCTCGGAACGCCCCTGAACTCATGCAGTTCTAATCCCGCATGCTCCTGTAATCTAAAAATCAATTTTCGGGCTCTCTCTCTCTCTCTCTCTATATATATATATATATTTTTTCCTCCGCAATCCACAACCCGCAACCCGCATCCCGCAACCTGAAATCCGAAATTGCGGGTGCGGAATTGCAGAAATCCAAAACACAATTTTCAAAATTTTGCGTTGCCGCAACCCGCAACCCGAAACCTGAAATCCGAAATTGCGGGTTCGGAATTGCGGAAATCCAAAACGCAATTTTAAAAAATTTGCATTCCCGCAACCCAAAACCCGAAATCCAAAATTGCGAGTTCGGAATTGCGGAAATCCAAAACACAATTTTCAAAAATTTGCGTTCCCACAACCCGTAACCTGAAACCTGAAATCTGAAATTGCGGGTTCGGAATTGTGGAAATCCAAAATGCAATTTTCAAAAATTTGCATTCCCACAACCTGAAACCCGAAATCCAAAATTGCGGGTTTAGAATTGCGGAAATCGAAAACGCAATTTTCAAAAATTTGCTTTACCAAAACCTGAAACCCAAAATTGGGGGTTCGAAAGTGCAGAAATCCAAAATGCATGTTTTGGAAATCCTCGTTCCCGCAACCCGAAATCCGAAATCTGCACTATGGAACACCTTCGTCCCTGCAACTTCTGGGGTTCATTTCTCCCTCGTCCCTTAACCAAATGAGGTGAGTCTAGTACCGTTGGAAATCTCTTGCAGATCTCTATGCACCTATGTGGTCCTCTACCCCATCTGAGAACTCTGATTCTACCATTTTTCCATCCTAAAATGATGCCCCAACTTCACCAATACCACATTAAATCATTCTATTACATGTCTGCAAACTCAGAGTTTGGCCCAAGCAGCCCTAGTGCTACATCATGGGATCTGATACCCCTTTGTCACGTCCCCTCCCATCATTCCAAACCATAGAGGAAACATGACTAACATTCCAGGGCTTATTTGATAAACGCAGCCCCATACATTACTCAGAAATTCATAATAAATAAAAAATTCTATGTGCAAATTCATACTCAATATAAACAAAGCGGAATTAAATCATATTTGCAAGCACACAAACTATAATGCATCAGCATATCTATCACAAGCATATGATGGTTCACCATGTAGAGAATTCAATCTCGTTCTCATGCTATGCACATACTTCATGTCAATTTCATTAAGATAATTATTTCATTTCATTAACATGGACAATTAACATTTAGAATAGAAGACATAATGATCATAATTTGAACCACAGGAAACACTTATCTTGAAGATGAAGTTGTCCACACAACTGGCTATGTGATAGCAACGTTCCACCCAACCATAGATCTCTCTCCAGCCTATATTCTTTCAGTTGAGAGATCACCCCCGAGCTGGGTTGTGTATCCACTAAGGAGGAACTAAACATGCTCACTCACAGCCATGGTTTCACTCAACAACTATGCTAAGCCAACACATAGTTGGGTTTATCAAGAATGCAAAAGACAAAGGAGGAAAATGCTAGGCCAGTGAGCTCATCCACAGAGCTACATGTATCTCAAGATAATTCAATAGTCAAGGCACCCACAATACCTACCACACCCAACACAAGGAAGGTCCCCTTCTATGCTGCATAGTCCCTCAGGCGTCCCTTCCCTCTAGTGCTCTTCAGGGTGGGCATAGAAAGGTCCAGCTACTAATTCCTTGAGATTCTAGCCTTCACTGGGTTTATCAAGCAAACCCAACCTCTGCTCAGTCATTCACACTTGGATTTCTCACAATTATGTCATCAAATAACTCAATCTCGTCACTGGATTTTTGGGCTATAAAAACTGGGTTTTCCAATGGATTTTAGGGTATCTAATACTCTCAATTTCACCCTAAGGTTCATATCTATGGATCCCCCATTGGATTTCACTGTCAATACTCAATTCTTGACGTTTATGGCTCTTCAAAACATGGGTACTTGCAAAGTTGCGATTTCAGGTTTTGCTCATTGTTGAGAATTCGTAATGGATGAAAACTGATGCTGGGATGTTCCACAATGGAATGGGAATGAGGAAGAACCAATTCCCATGAGGTAGAGTGACTAGTGGTACAAGAAAAACAGAGCCCATACCTGCCATGCGAATTTATGGGCTTCCCATGTTCCGTTGAAGCCATGGACTGAATTCTTCAACAACTTCCTTACAACAAAATTGAATGTAAGCAATGAAGGTCAAATGGGTTCTCACAATGACGTTTGGAAGCATATGGTTCATCCCCACCACCCCCTCACCACTCCCTAGTGGAATGCACATGGCCCCTTCTCATTCGTTGCTTCCATAGCCAATTTTGGTATTTTATTGCAATATCAAATATTTACATCATTTACAATATTCCATGGCTTAATAGATCATGGGTAATAAAATATCAAATACTTTTCGATTCTAAATAAATCCGAACTTACACTAGCGGGGCCTTGGGCTTGAGCTCCACGCTAGGGAAACTCACATCGCATGTATACAATATTTACATTAAAAGTCAATGTTTCATAAGGGTCAACATTAGGGTATTACATCACGCAAATGTTGATGTATTTGTAACTTTGGAAGATATTATTCTATGTATTACATTTGTAGTTTATTGTATCCCCAATAGATATGTACAATTGGAAGTGTTGTCATTTGTATTTTCAAGTGTCGCAAGTATTATTGTAAGTGTTGCAACTTATAGTTGATGGGTTATTAAACCACCTTGGTGGGGTTGGCCCTATATAAGTTGTGTGGGTCAAAGGGTTATTAGACCACCCTAGTGGGGTCGGCCCAATTAGCGTTATGTTAAGTGGTTAAGTTGGGGCCGACCTGGTTAGAGTTAAAAGTCAAGTGAAGTAAAGTATAAATAGAGAGTGTGACTCTCTCATTTATTCATTCACACACTCACTCACTTTGCATTAGTGAGAGAGAGGAGGAGTGCACACAAGTGGAGGAGGAGCATTTGCTAGGAGAATATCTCTTGTTGTGGGGTTTGATCTTTGTGATCTTTGTATTGATGCTCATTCTATCTCTGAGGAAGTTGCGGGGTTTTTCACCTTCTTGGTTTTCCCTGGTGAAATGCTTTGCATCTCTTGTCTCTTGTGTTTGATATGTTGTACATGTTGTTCTCTCAGTTAAGATGCTAGATCAGATTGAATTAAATGATGAAAAATTAACAGCAGAACCTGGGTCTTTATAGAAAACCTCAAGAATAGTATAAGAAGGAAACACCCTCGTATGTTGGTATCTCACACTCTTCTATGGCTACCCTTCGCAGCAACTAAGTGATCCTTGCAAACCTCCTGAATGACACTTCATGCAGCCGGTTCTGCCAATTTTCAAGTGCTTCATTTGAATCTGATGACGCTGAACTACTACTGCGCCACCCTAACTCTCCATCTACAGTATGGTTGATGTAATCTTCGGAAATGTTGTAGATATTATCCCATCCCTCAGAGAACTCATCCCTCGTTGGCTCTACATACCTTTTCCCTTATGTAGGGTCAAGAGGTGCAAGTACCTTTATCTCTCGGTTTTTGAATGACATAGTTCTCTTCTTGAAGTTGATAATAGCTTGATTATCCATCACCCAATCTATCCCTAGCACCACTAGGTAGGGGCTTGTATTGTTCACAATTTCGATCACATCGAAATATGTGTAAGTCTTGAGGCCCTCAATCTCAACAGGGACCTAGCATAGTCGGTCGATTATGGTGACCTTACTTTTGTTGGCTAAGAGCAGTTTCACTAGGGACTAGGCCAGCTGTGGTTTCCCCATTGTTTCCCACATTTGTTTGGTTAGGACGTTCATGTCCGACCCCAAATACAAGATAATGGAGTCGATATTGAATGCTCCGATTTGCGCAGACATCCACATATCTTGTCCTGTTTTTCTCTTATGTATGTGATTGACCGTTTGCTCCTGTCATGCACCCTCCGTCGATGCATCAGGTTGGATATCTCCACCAATGCGTCCTGATCTTTTTCCAGCTCCAGGAAAATTTCCAAGAAGGCTCGTAAGATGTTCGCCTTTTTCTGCAAATTCGTTGTGTCGAATATCGGTGGCATGTCATAAATACCTTCTTTCTGGTGAAGAGGTGGATGTCTTAGATGCCTTATTGCTTCCTATGTTTTTAAGAAAATATCCCTTTCTACCTCTGCATCAAATGTGACTTGTTTCCTTGTTGTTGGTGGGATGCTAGACTGTGACCTGTCATCCCCTGTCACATCTCCTCCTCGAGTTACTATTCCGATAGTTTCACTTTGACTTCTAACTTCTGCTGAGATATTCTGTACCAATGACGGATTCTGGTTCTGATTTTTATTTTGCGAAGGTGGGGGAAGGTTCTTAGTTTGCCACTTTGCGATGAGCTGAGGACAATATTCGACCCCATGGTCCATAGTGCTGCAATAAGTGCACTATGGTGTTGGATTCGATAAATCCCTCTGATAATGCCCCTGCTTCCCACAATTGTAACATATGATGGGTCCTCAAACTCATCCAGTGGCTCCTCCTCGACCGACACCAACACCTCAGCCACCATGGAACCCCCCTTTGAATCCTCCTCATAGTGGCATGTATGGCAGGTACTATGGTTGAGCATACTGTGGTTGCGGGTATTACAGTTGACCGTATTGTGGTTAAGGATATGTCAGTTGGATATACTGCGATTGACCATACTGCGATTGCTCATATTGCAGTTTTGGATTATATTGAGGCTACGGTTGACTATATTGCTGCTGCTATATCGGTGGTTGCTCCTCCCATTTCATGAAGAAAGTGTCTGCAGTCCTTTCTTGTTGTAGGTCATAAGATCTGCAGTCTTTCTCATCGTGACCAACCGATCGATAGAAGTTGCAATACAAGTTCACTGGTTTCGACACCATCTTCTACATGTACACACATTCTTCTAGTTGGTGTATTGACAGACACGACACCAAGGAATCCCTCCCTGACTGAGGAGATTTGGTGCACCTGATTGCAAGTATTATTGAAAATATGGGCACTGATCCTTGTGTTGTCCTTTCGTCCTACACCTAGTGTACCATACATCTTTGCAGGCCTCTTTTCCTTTCTTCATGTCTTGTAGCTGGATCATCAAGTTTTCCAGTTGTGCTTGTATTTGATCCATGCCCAAACCCGTTTCACCGATTGGTGAACCCTCCAACTTCATTGCAATCTCTAGTGCTTCTTCCTAAGTCGCTACCTTTTGGGCCACCAACCGAGCGATAAACCATTCTTTGTGCTGCATATCATTAATCCCAAAACTCACTTTCTCCATTAGTGTTTTGTATCGCTGGTCGAAGTCCCATACTAACTTGTTGGGAAACTGTTTGATTTCTTTGAGCTCAGTAATGTACCGCAACTCATATTTTGGTTTTCTGAATTCATCGATCATCCCTACTTTGATCTCTAGCAATGTTTTACTTGGAGTTCCTGCCAGTACCTTAGTAAACTTCATATACCAATCTAGCGCCCGGCCCTTAAGGGTCGTCAGTATTTGTCCCTTCTTTATATCGCCATCTTGGACCTGCTTCATTGTCCATACTGCTTCACACAAAAACCAATATTGTTTGGGATCCTCAGTCCTGTTACTTTGGAAGCTTGGTATCTTCACTTCGTCACCCACCATTCTTGTATTTCTACTATTATTATTTACTGATGCGCTACTCTTACTACTGTTCTGCCACGTAGGACATCTCTGCGAATAACCTGTATTTCCTCTTATCAAATTCTTAGTAGTGCACAGAGTTGAAGGTATGTGGTAGTTAGGGTCCGTCCTTTTTCAGCTTCTGGGGTATCCAGTTCACTTCCTTCTTCGTCGCAATAAGGTCGCTTCCTGCCTTGTGGTCCTGTTTTGCAATCTTTTGTTCCATGATACTCTCTCTCAGTCCTCCTCTTCTTCTCAGGATGCCGAAATATCACCCCACTTCTCAAGGTACCACACTCTTTGTCAACTTCCCTTAAAATTCGTTGTTGCTCATGTCCATATACCCCGCATCTTTCTACTGGACTCGCATCCATAAGGTACCCACAAATTCCGCACACTGATCTTCTATTCATTGGAGTTCATCCTTAGTATGCCTTTTTCGAAGACGAGCATCTTAATCCACAGTTTCAACGACAGCAGGAATCTCCCCCTAGCTCCTTGGAAAAATTTCCTTTCTGCATCGTTGTATGATTTGATCGTGTCCATAACAAAATCAATGATGTATCCTTCTAAGATACTGTCTACCTAGAAGTCAATAGCCCGTGATACCTTATTGTCGACCCGTTTCAGCTATCGAATAAGTTTTGGAGTCCAATGGTCCAGCTTAGTCTTTTGGAAATTGTTCTTCTGAAACGTTAGCTATGCTAACCACTCATGCAGCAATACCAGGAATTCGTAGAAGAATATCTCACGGATATCTAAATAAATGTGCTTTTTCAACCAACTGCTTACTGTCTGTCTAGGTTTTTTATTTTCTCCTTTCGTGAATTCTTCTGCTCTCTTGTTAAACCATTCATGGATCTACGGTTTCGTCGAGTGCCACAGCATGTCCTTATCTTCCTTCTTTAGGGTCCCGACAATGGAACCATTTGTTGACACAACAACTATCAACAGGGGTTCACTCCGCACTGTCGTCAACAAACCCAACCAAACACCCTTAAGCACCGACCCAGAAAGGTTTTACCCTTTCCAGCAACACCCGTGAAGCGAGTGAAGTGTCACCCGAGATGATTAAGGGGGCTGCAGGAACCAAGTTTCTGCAGTGAGGAAAGGACATGCAATCACTTCAACTCTATCGCAATAGAAACCAGATATTTAGATTCGCATACATTCATACATTCATCATTCGCATATTCACCATTTGCAGACTTAATACATAATGGACATTCGCATCAACATGGTTAAACTGATCATTCACATCAGCAACAATTACTGAACAACAACACCTTAAACATATCGAAAACACTTGTATTCATCATTTAACAGAAACAGAGACAAAATATATAACCATAACCGAACATATTCATGCATTTGTCAAAACTTCTTGTATAACCTTCACAGAAACAGTTCAGAACATACTATTGTGGATCCATACAAAAATGCGAAAACATAGCGAAAACAACACTTGATTCTTCAAATCTAGGATTCCCTTAGGCTTAGATTCCCACTCCTATTTATATCAACTAAATGGTTACAAAACAATCCAAATTACCCATTTCTAACAACCTAAACTAATCTTGCACTTCCTCGTTCTCCGCGAATGACCCTTCCTTCTGTGGATGGTCCTTCTTTGCAGCTGTCGGCTTCCACATTTCATGTAGACTAATCCCGTGCCAACATCCTATTATACGATAGTAAGTTTGCGAAGCACCCAAGTAAGCCACAGATGCATTAGTTGGGTCGCTATATCATAAATTTTATTACTCATGGAGGTGCGGTGCAATTACAAAGATTAGATGGGACATTGTTGACAAGTCTAGTGAACAGAAATCGGTTTAAACCCTATCGCCATAATCAGGCGCATAGAAACTGAAAAAATATTCGCAGAGTCAAATATATATATATATATAATGATTTAAAATTGGAGTAAGCGACGAGACTAGTCATTTGTCGACGTTTAGCATGCGAGAGTCTAATCAGATCATAATTACAGCAGCTATGCATCGATGAAATACGACAGAGGTTGATGATGATAGACTCAATGACAGAATTTGGTAAATAAAAGATTTCTTGAATGACTCTACAATCGTTGATCAAGGACAACAAGATGGATGGAGAACGAGCGAGTTAATCCATAAACACCCCAAGTAAATGGATAGGTTGAAAGATTAAGTCTTATGTGCATTATGGGTGAGAGTAATTGGGCCGAATGCACGATTCTAAAGAACTTCCAATGTAAGGAAGTGAGATTAGAGGGTTGCAATGGTACATTTCGTTTCCAGCAGAATCACCCAAGGTGCACTAAGGTAAAGGACGACAAGTGTTCAGGAGCAACCAGCAGACACGGATGCTCCAACAACAAGGAAGAACAAAGGTGAAGTCTCCCTCGAGATATCTAAGTGAGTTTTAGTTGTTAGAAGAGAAATGGTCCCTTCAACCGTAGAAGCACCAAGGGCAAGAGAACGCCGGTCCCAACAAAGGATGATCAAATGTGCGAAACAAATGTGCCGGACCATTAGGCCCTTTTCACAATTTGGTGATGACAATGAACTTTTGTCCAGTTGAAAACAAGGGTCAAGCACAACAGACGACCGAGAAGGGATAGATGATGAAGGTTTCAAGAGACTAGAGTATGAGTTCGAGAAGTACATAACAACGATCAATAGACTAGCGAATGAGATCAATAAGTACATAAAAACAATCAAGAGTTTGCAGGATGATTTTGAGAAGTACATAACATTGATCAAGAGACTAGAGGATGAGTTCGAGAGATACACAACAGTAAAGCAGAGCAGTACTATAAGTGTCCAGCTCAGGTGGCTCAAGGGAGAGCCACAAGTTTTTGTTGGGGGCCTATTGGCATGGGGTTAGAGCCCATGAAGTGCGGAAGCCGACAAAAAAAAAAGGGGTCATTAGAGGAAGAAAGTACCATTCGTGAAGAAAAAGAAGCCGATGAAAGCGCAAGTTTTGGTCTAGTTAGTTAGAATGAGTCATTTTTACCATTTTGTAATAATCTTAGTTGTCTATAAATAGAACCACAATTGTAATCCTAAGGGCATCGATATGATACGGTGATAGCTCACATCTATGTATTTTTCTGCCTTTGGAAATTTTTCCTTGTGTATATGGATTCGCGTTAGTCACTTGGAACTGTTCCTGCGAAGGATGTACCGCAGATTTTGAGATGAGTTAATGCATGAGGATGTTCGATTATGCATCTATTCCATGTTTCTATTTATGTCACCATGTTTTGAATGATGAATGATATCTTAATGATGCGGTGTATTTAATGTTTTGTTTCTCTATCAATTAATCTATAATTCTAGTCGATGCGAATGTCAATTACATAATGCTGATGCAAATGTAAAATATCTAATGCTGATGCAAATTTCAATTACATATTGTTGATGCAGATGTTGAATTGTTAGTATAATGTGAAGATAAATCTTTGGTTTTTGTAGCGACTGAGTAATATTTAATGCATGTCTTCTCCCTACTGCGGAAACTTGGTTCCTGCATCCCCCCTTAGACATATCGGGTGAGACTTCACTCACTCTGCGGGTGTTGATGGAAAGGGTAAAACCTTTCTTGGTCGATGCTTAAGGGTGTCTGGTTGGTGTTTGTTGACAATAGTTCAAAGTGAACCCCTGTCGACAGAACTGTGTCAATAGTTCTGTTTTGATCCAATCAATAACAAAATTTGTCTTTAAATATTTATCTCGAATAATCACTCCCCACATACCCCTATCTGTTAAGCCTCTCCAATATTTTTTGAGATGTAGTGCCGAGTAGACCCAGTATATATTTCAAATACCTCATCCACCGCACACCTTTGGAGTTGCAACTCTCTCCCATGCCACCTAGTGATAATCACTTTTCTCCTTAGTCAACTTCCACAAGAAATTAAATAAGAGATGTCTGATCCTGTTCATAATAGAGTGAGGAACTTTTGCTAAAGAGAGACAATATATAGGCATATTAGAGAGCACATAATTCAAGAGAGTCAAGCGACCGCCCAAAGACAGTTTCTTGAAAGTCTAGGAAGAGATCTTCTTATCTAATTTTTTGATAAAGCGGAACCACTCCGAGAAATAATAATCATTTGGATTAAAAAAATAGCCTAAATAACTCAATCCTTTATTAAGGTCTTGAACCTCTAGTGGGAAAATAGAACTAAATTGAACTAGAAACTCCTCCTCATTAGAGATAGATTAAAAGAAATATTTCGGGAATCTTATCACAATAGATGATGCTAGACATAATAGCTCCAAAATAAATTTAAATAGCATCCATTCTCTCATACTACCGATACCAAAAAGTAGAATGCCATCAACAAATAATAAGTGTGTGACATGCCGATGAGGAGAGAATTTAATACCCTTAATCTTACCTTCAACACTAGCTTGAGAGATCAATTTGCTCAGACCCTCAATAACCCAGAGGAATAATAATGGGGAAAATGGACACCCCTGTCTTAGTCCTAGCGAATTTTTGAAGAATGAGGTAGGATAGTCATTGAGAATAATTGCGAATTTTTCTGATGACACACATCCCATAATCCATTGGGTCACCAAGTAGTCCAGTCCGACATTGAGCAGTAGAAGTCTAATAAAATACTAGTCCACCACATCATAGGCCTTTACTAGATCAAGTTTATGAACCATAGATTTTTTCCTTCTGATCTTTGAAGAGTGAATGGTTTCCTGAGAAACCCCAATGGCATAAAAAATTAACCGTTGGTGAATAAATCCAAACGGTTCCATCGAAATCCCTTTTGATAATCCTGACTTAATTATATTTGCAATCGTCTTAAAGATGATTTTGTAAATAAGGTTACAAAGTGATATTAGATGGTAATCATGAAAAGAGGAGGGGTTTTAATTCTTTGGAATTAATGCCAAAAAGGTGGCATTTACCCCACTGAATACTTTACCACTACACTGAGCATCTTCAATCAGTTGAACCAGTTCTAGACCAAAAATATCAAAAAACTTAAGGAAAAATTCACAACCTTTACATCCTGGATTCTTATATTTCTCCATACCTTTAAGTATTTCATCAACCTCTGAAATAGTCATAGGATGGCCAATGAAATTACAATCTTCCTCGCTAAAAATATGGGGCATAACTTGTAACACCTTAAGTTGAGCTTCTACATTGTATGACTACGGTTTGGAAATTAAATTTGAGAAATATCCATTAACTACTGAGGCAATATCAGCTTGAGTCAAAACTCGGACCCTGGGATTGACCTCAATATACCAGATCACCTTGTGCTTTTGTCTCTGTGATGCATATGAGTGAAACATTTAGTGTTTTGGTCGCCACATTGAATCCATAATGCCCTGCTTTTAAGGAGTCAAATTTCTTCTTCCTTTTGAAATAGAAATTATTTCTCCTCTTCCAAGTGTCTAATGGAAGTCACATGTGAGCCTATAACTGAGATATCAAAAGGCACGGAATATAGTATCTTTAATTCCCCCTCTATTCTTTTCAAATCAACTTGAAGTGCTAATTTTTTGTCTCGGATCCAAGGAGAAATCACCGCCTTGAGATTTCGAAGAAACAAATGGAATTTGTACATAGTCGAACTAGTCATAGTAACCAAGTAAGAGTGCCACTGACATCTAACAAAATGAACAAAAGAATCATCCTCATACCAAATTGGATAATACTTGAAAGGTAAGTTTGTAAGTGAAATTCCACTTTCCACCTTGAAAATAACCCGCATATGATAAAAAATATGAACTGGCTCAATCCAAGACTTGTATCTTCCCAACCTCGAATAAAGAGACTCATGAAGTATAACTCTGTCAAGTCTCTTTGCCACTGCATCATCACCCTTTCTATCATTTCTCCAAGTCAACATATAAGGAGGTGGCTCCACATCAATAAGGTGATGAGAGTCTAAAAGGGATTTGAACCAGGAAATAAAATATGCTATGTGGATCTTAGAACCCCAGGGATCATGAATAATCATTGTAAATTTTAGGTCCCTTGAAAAAATCAGGGAGTCATGGTCGAGAAGGACGAAGTTACTGATATCCGACCAAAATATATGTTTATCCACAATAGGGCCATAAAAATTAAACAACTAAAGAGTTACAACAATTTCTCGACATCACCAAGTCAAAAGGATACCTCCCCTGACTCTGAAAGGACGTAGATGGAAAAGTGAGGGATTCCAGATCGAAAGCAACCGACTAGACGGGCCAACAACGTCAATAGAACTACACCTCCAACCAGGGAAAAGTCTCCAGGAAAAATCCCTAGCAGTAACACCATCAACCAACGTCTCTTGAAAAAAAAAAATATCCAGTCAAATTAGAGAAAATAACCTCCAGAGGGATAACAATTTTGGGGCACCCCCAACTCCACCCACATTAAAGGTCAAGAGTATCATCGAGGCACCATTGGGGAGGCTTGTGATGCTATAACGGGCTTGAAATGGTATGAAACAAGTGACTGTGAATCAAAATCATTCCTAGCAGAAGAGGAAGGTCCAGCATCTAAAAACCCCAACCTGGAACATTCCCCAAAGGAGGTTCGAGTGAGTTCGTTATGATGATGACCACCATTCTTCTTTCTATCCCTCACATTGGGGAAGTGGGAACCACTTTGCACCGGGTCATCGCGGTCAACACTAAATATAGGAAATGGTTCTTTATAAAGACCCATCAACTTCACTGGGGATGTGGGAACATCCTCCCTCTGATTCTGACCTAAAATTTCCATACCAGACAATTCCCCTAATGATTGTCTAATAATTCTTTCATCATCCAATAAATGGGAGTCAGAATCCAATATCTCTTCCCCCAAATTATTTGGGTTCAAACTAGTAGTCTCGTACACCTGCACAATCTTTTCACCCTCATTCCTATCATCCCACGTATCACCCAGACTGGCCAAGTTAACTCTTAGCGAAGGAGAATAAACTAGAGCCACATAAGAAAACTCCTCCAAATATTCAGTTAATTCTAGTTCTAATACTGTGATAGAGTTAATAAATGAGGGGAACAAAATTTTGAGCTTACCCGTGAGAGAAAGAAGGTCATTTTTTGAAGCCGGTTCTCGTGGTTGTACCAAGTCCAGAGACCCCCTCTAGTTAAATCACGTCCTAACTTCTGAGCCTTATAATGAGGACAGTCTCAGAGTAGATGAACCACCTCACCACAAGATAAGAACCTAAATGGTGTCTGTCAGTAATCCAGAGGCTGTTTGAATACCATGTTATCCCACTGAATGGTAATGGAATCCGGTAGTCCTAACTCCACATCAATCTCCATCAGAAGCTAGGTCATTATCTTATCTTCATGATATAATGATTTATCACAAAAGAAAAAAAATCTTCCAACCCTGTTAGAAAGATTAATGAATACCTCTTGTGACCAAAGCTCCAAGGGAAATACCTTGAGCAATACCCATAAATGGTTCCTCCGTAGGGTTTTCATCACACGGTTGATGTAAGAGTGACACATTTTTAAGCGCAGTGAACCCCTACCTATAACCCACTGCCACTCAAGGATCCGCTCTAAGTGTTCCTCATCCAAGAAGTGAAATACCATCCAGTTATTCACTAACATATGGACCCATGGGAAACAGGTTAAAATGTGTTTCCATTTTTTAGTGACCCAAGTAAGTAGAGCTAAACGACTAATATTGGAAAAAAAGAGCTTACTCACTAAGGCCCGAGCAAAAAATATCATGACCCTCCCCAACTGGATATCCTTACCAAGAGTCATGTTAATCTCCTCACAACGAGGCTTCAAATATTTCAGAGCCCTGTGTCTCTTGGCATTCTCACCATTACTTCTGGATAGTCCTCCCTCGCATTTGGGTAAGGTAACCAGAGCATAAATCTCCGATAAACGACCATTTGCTTCAACCGAACAATAATGCTCCGATGAAGAGGAATCACATAAAAGAGGGTATTCGTGCTGGGAGGATAATACATTAATGAGGCTTCGGTGGGGTTCCACAGGGTCCTTAGAGAGGATGCCATAGACAAAATCCAGGTGACTCTTGTCACAACACTGCACAAAAATGTCAACTCAGGGGAGGTTCTGGAAACTGCTCAGGTAAGACGAAAATGGTGGGACCTTCAGTGAAGTGGGATAAGAAAATACTTGAACAAAAATCACTGAATGAGGTTGTGAGCCAAGAACAGTAAAAACCTGACTGGAATACTAGTGAATCTCAAAAACACTCAGGAACATCACATAGGACCCAACGCTAAATACTCACAGAAATAGTCTGGAATACTCAGGTAAAGACACCCTCTATATACCGAGAAACCCCTGTCATGAAATCCCTCATCCATGAGAGCTCTCCTTTTAACCAACAGCCCATTTATCAAGTATCACACCCCCCAAAAATGCCAAAATTGCAAGTTCATCAATTTTTGTCACTTTTAACATTATAAACTTAATTTCTTTCTAGAAAATTGCAAGTTCATCAATTTATGTCACTTTTTCCTTATGTTTTTAGATTACGTTTGCTCAAAATCTAAAATTTGTTGAAATTGCATATATAAGTCATTGAGATTGTACAATATGGGTATACGAAGGGCATTTGAATTTATTTGTGTAATCAAATATGGATTTTGAATAATGAAAAATTACTATCTCATCAAAATTTAGATTGCTAAACAAGGCACACATTCAAACATTCAAACTCTACAAAGAAAAGAACTCATAAAACTATTGATTATGATTCGAATTAATTTAATTTATATTTTAAAGGCCACTAAAATGTAAAATTTGACTCTTTTCCAAGGGGTGTAGGATACAAATTCCACATGACTCTTTTCCAAGGGGTGTAGGATACAAATTCCACATGACTCTTTTCCAAGGGGTGTACTCCATATAATTCCACATGTTAAAGGTCCAAGGGAACATTTCTTCCATATCCCAAACTTTTTGAAAGTCTTTTAAATTATCAAAAACCTTAAAAAGTATTAAATAACATGGAAATATGCGACGCGTACATTTTTTGTAATCTAAATGTTAGATGTTTTGGACCTTTCCAGCTATTAGCATATGAATGCAAAATTATAATATTTGGTGAAATCGTAAAAACTTTCATTCTTCAAATTTCATTATTATTATGGAAATTGATTCAATGCCCTCAAATACCCTTATTGCACCAATAATGTGCAATCTCAATAATAGATATATGTAATTCTAAGAATTCTAATTCATTCCATGCAAAAATAGTCGAAAAAAATGGTAAAATGCCACATCTTTAGACTACTCTTAATTTTTTTTGCTTGTGTAATACTAACTAAAATACGTTTTTCTAGACAAATTAAGAAAAATAAAATATATGAAGATCCAACCTATCCAAATGGAAAATATCAAAAAGCCTCAGGAAAAAGAAAGCATATTATAAAAAGAAGAATTTTGTTGAACTTTAGAAACACTTTTAATATTCAAAGTAGTGTGATGAGAATACCAATGGTGACTTTAGACCTTAAATGTTCGATAGACCTACCCCTAAGTTCTTATGTTTATCAAAGGTCTTGTTAGTGTGCCACCCTAATCCCCCTTACTTTAGAGTTAGTGAAGTAATGTATGTGGCCATCTCTTTTGAATAAGGTCGAGTAGTTGGTAGTGGAGAATTAATGTAAAAAGGGTCTCTCTATTAATAAGACCCAGTAGGTAGTTGCTACTCATTAACTATGGGACCAAGTCAAATAGTTATGGTTTTGGTATGTTGAAGCATATGTAAATATCTATGAGGCTATGTATTTTTTTGTCAAGAATTGTTGTATTGGACCACTACCGAAGTGAAAGGTCTCCCAACCTTCAGAGGCCAGTGAGTATTGCTTCTAGATTTGATTATTATAACACAAGAGTTATTTCTGCAACATCTCTCTTATTTGTTTCCTTTGTTATTAATTTGTATTATAATTCCTAGTTTCTAGCATCATTTATCTATGTATATCTTGTAATTTTTCTAAGTTTCAGGGTTACAAACACAACAAGTGGTATTAGAGCACTTTCCTAAGTTAACACAATGTCAAATTTTTAGTAGTTTTTTTTAGTCCATATGTAGCTAGGGTTTTCACCCCAGCTTGTGCAAATGAGAACCTACTAAGGAGAAAGGACTCCTTAGTAGCAGTTCAATAAATAGTAAATTAAAGTGCTAAAACAATATAAATTCTAAACTAGCATGAGCATTAATAAACATAACAAAACATGGAATATAAATGGTTTTCTTTTGTATTAAAATTTTTACCTCCAATGTGAAGGTTGGTGAAGTTCTTGCAATTGTCCAAGAGGGTTGCTCCAAACTCCAACTTTGCTCCTTCTCTTTCTCCAAAGGATTGGAAATGGGCCAAAGGGGCACTCAAAGGTGAAAGTAGCTCAAGGGTGAGCTAGGGTTTCAAGAGTGATTTTGGCAGAATAAGGGTATATTTGACTGTGGATATGAAATGAGGGGTCTCCATCACCTATTTATATGTTTTTAGTGGTGGAGTGCTGGCCCATGGTTTTGGGAACCATATGGTTTAGGTCAGCTGTATTGGGTTTTTTCCTCCTTTTTTCCTCTTTTTCCTCTTTTTTTATATTTTTTATTCCCTTTTTAGAGGGTTTTTGCTATTTTGGAGGATTTTTGGATAATTTTGGGGGAAAAAAGGGGTTTTTTAGCCTTTTGGAGGCTTTTTGATGGTTTTGTGGGTTTTGAAGGAAAATATTGTAGGAAATATGGACAAATGAGTCATGTAATGGGGTAGATGAGATAGTGAGAACTTTTTGGGTGTTAACACCATAGATGTGTTCCGATGTATTTAAATAAAAAGGAAAGCTATCATACAGTGGGTAAACCTACGGTTAGGGAAGCATACACATAGAGGATACAAGAGGTACTAATTCACATTTTTTGGACACCCTTGTAACCTATTTTGGCATCTCTTAGAGTAGTATTGCATCGAAAAATACATGTATTGGGATCTCACTTCCACATCCCATCGGGTATATTAGAAATCACTTGGGAAACTTGAAAGCATGTATAGATCATTCGATTGATTATATTACTACTATAGTGGCACCAAGCAATGACAATGGAGGATATTCCCTTGTACATGGGTAGTCAGGTACTAGGTCTAAGGGCACAATTGAGTGTCCTTGTTAGCACCCTGATAGATTGGGTTGCGTATTACTATTGTATCCTGCAAGTATATCTAAAATCTATAGCACCTAACAACCCCTTGTTCTCATGACCTTGGAAACCCTATCTTCTATCACCTACCAACTCAATTCCTACATCATTTCATCCAAAAGCAATTTGGAAATTCTATCAATGCAGTAAAATTCAACACGGAGTAATACTCCTCTTAGTGTACAATTTGGGATACAGCGACACCATTTTTGGAGACCTATCTCAAAACAATCCTCACATCGTGTTGAACTTATTGGTATACATTTATAACAAGCCTTTTTATGTGGTCCCTCCAATACCACATTTTGTGCTACATCTCAAAAGACACCTCTTTTGTCTGTTAAATTTTCAGAATTTACTTCAATCTGATCTAGGATCTTAATTGAGAGAACAACATGTACAACAAATCTACAGCATATCAATCATGGACACAATAATGCAAGCACACAAGAGACACAGAGTTTATTTGGGGAAAACCATAAAGGTGAAAAACCCCAATAACTTCCTCAGAGATAGATAGAGCAATGATACAACCAGAATACAAGAGATAGTCTTCTCCTAGAAGCAGAGCCTCCTCCTACATAAGTGCACCACTCTCCACAGTGTGAGTGAGAGAATAGAATGTGTAAAATGAGAGAGACACACTCTCTATTTATACACTAACATGACTTGACCTTTACTCAACTAGGTCGGCTTCAACTTAACCACTTAACATAATGCTGACTAGGCCGACCCCCACTAGGGTGGTCTGATAACCCTTTGACGCACATGGCCGACCCCCAATAGGGTGGTCTAATAACCCTTTGACCCACATGACTTATACAGGGCTGACCCCAACAAGGTGGTCTAATAACCCATCAAGTATAAGTTACGACACTTACAATATAAATGACGACAATTCCATATAGAGGAATAATAACATCTCTATAGGAATACAACCACTTCCGTATAGAGGAATAATAACATCTCTATAGGAATACAATATACATATATGTGAAATACATTCCAAAGTTACATATACATCAACACTCCCTCTTAACTAGGAAGGTATTTCTCAACACAGGTCTTCTAGCACAAGTCATCTTCTCTGGATCATCGTCACTAGATAATTGTCATTGAGTCATCATCATCGTCACTGCTGCTACTATCTCAATCAATCTATGAATCTACTTTTCATAGGAAGTTCTACAAAGCTAGTCCTTTTTCATACTGGATGTAGGCCCACCACCTGTAGGTATTCGTCATCTCTGGCCATACTATGGAATCCTCAGGACTTATTACGTGCATCACAAAACCTGGCTGCAGCATCCCAGGCTATTACGAGCACACAGCTCTACCTGTTGGATCTCCTAGGAGCACATTACATGTGACCCATCACAAAACCTGGCTGAAGCATCCCAGGCTGTTACGCGCACACAGCTCTACCTTTCGGATCTCCCAGGAGCAAATTACATGTGATCTCACCACAAAACCTAGCTGAAGCATCCCAGGCTGTTACGAGCTCACAGCTCTACCTATCGGATCTCCCAGGAGCACATTACATGTGGTCCACCACAAAACCTGGTTGAAGCATCTGAGGCCTTTTTCATCCTGTCCAGATATCCCAGGAGCAAATTACATGTGGTCATTGTTAAATTTTCAGAATTTACTTCAATCTGATCTAGGATCTTAACTGAGAGAACAACATGTACAACAAATCTACAGCATATCAATCATGGACACAATAATGCAAGCACACAAGAGACACAGAGTTTACTTGGGGAAAACCATAAAGGTGAAAAACCCCAATAACTTCCTCAGAGATAGATAGAGCAATGATACAACCAGAATACAAGAGATAGTCTTCTCCTAGAAGTAGAGCCTCCTCCTCCACAAGTGCGCCACTCTCCATAGTGTGAGTGAGAGAATAGAATGTGTGAAATGAGAGAGACACACTCTCTATTTATACACTAACTTGACTTGACCTTTACTCAACTAGGACGGCCTCAACTTAACCACTTAACATAATGCTGACTGGGCTGACCCCCATTAGGGTGGTCTAATAACCCTTTGACCCACATGGCCGACCCCCAATAGGGTGGTCTAATAACCCTTTGACCCACATGACTTATACAGGGCCGACCCCAACAAGGTGGTCTAATAACCCATCAAGTATAAGTTACGACACTTACAATATAAATGACGACACTTCCGTATAGAGGAATAATAACATCTCTATAGGAATACAATATACATATATGTGAAATACATTCCGAAGTTACATATACATCAACACTCCCTCTTAACTAGGAAGTTATTTCTCGACACAGGTCTTCTAGCCCAAGTCTTCTTCTCTGGATCATCGTCACTGGATAATCACCATCGAGACATCATCATCGTCGCTGCTGCTGCTATCTCAATCAATCTCTGAATTTACTAGTCATAGGAAGTTCTACAGAGCCAGTCCTTTTTCATACTGGATGTAGGCCCACCACCTGTAGGTCTTCGTTGTCACTGGCCATACTGTGGAATCCTCAGGACTTATTATGTGCGTCAGAAAACCTCGAAAGAGCATCTTCCATATATCCCAGGGCAACGTATTACATGCCATAGGAAAAACCTTGAAAGACTATCTACAGATCTTCCAGGGCCATATTATATGTGACCTCACCACAAAACCTCGCAAGAGCATCCCAGGTTGTTACGAGCACACAGCTCTACCTATAGGATCTCCCAGGGCACGAATTACATGTGGTCACCACAAAACCTCGCAAGAGCAACCCAGGATGTTACGAGCACATAGCTCTACCTATAGGATCTTCGAGGGCACGAATTACATGTGGTCATGGCAAAACCTCGCAACAGCATCCCAGGACTGATTACGGGCACACAACCCAACCTATCAGATCTCCCAGGGACATATTATATGCCATAGGACAAAACCTCGAAAGAGCATCTGCCAGATATCCCAGGGCAACGAATTACATGTCGTAGGAAAAACCTCGAAAGACTATCTGCAGATCTCCTAGGGCCAAATTATATGTCCTCCCAGAGCAAAACCTCGAAAGAGCATTTTCCAGATATCCCAGGGCAACGAATTACATGCCATAGGAAAAACCTCGAAAGACTATCTGCAAATCTCCCAGGGCCAAATTATATGCTCATCTGCACAACCTGATCCACGGCCATAGAGTATCAACCTGATACTCACCATACATCATCCTGATGTACACATGATCATCTTGATCATCATCACTGCAACATCCTGCTGCATGTCATCTGGAGCAACATCCTGAAGCTTGACATCCATGATCATCCTGATCATACAATGCATCTACCTGATGCATACCAGGTATCTACTTGATACATATCATCATACATGATCCACCTGATCATACAATGTATCCACCTGATACAAATACAAATACATGATACATATCACAATACATGATCCACCTGATCATACAATGTATCCACCTGATACATATACAGATACATGGTCCAAGCATCCAACATGATGCATATACAAAAATACATACACATGATCCAACCGATCATATCCAACATCCAACATGATGCGTACATACATATAAATGATCTAACTGATCATATCTAGCATCCAACATGATGCATATATACATACATAAAAATGATCCAACTGATCATATCCATCATCCAACATGATGCATACATACATATAAATGATCCAACTAATCATATCCAAGCAGAAATCAGAACATCATCCTGATGCTCATCATCCAGCGCTTACGTCCACAACCATGTGAAGGATCCTCCTTCCATCATGCTTGGAATGGCTTCAGCAAATGTGTCCATCACTTCTTCCTCGAAGTGTCCTCGATCTGAAGAATGCCAAGCCTCTCTCTGAAGTACTCGAACTTCACCCTGGCTAGTGGCTTCATCAGCACATCTGCAATCTGCTCATCCGTTGCAATGTACAGGAGCTTCACGGCTCCTCTCTGCACCATATCCCTGATATAGTGATATTTGATCTCTATGTGTTTCAACATGTCATGAAAGACTAGGTTCTCAGATAGCTTCACACAACTCTGGTTATCACAAAAGATACCAGTAGCATCCAACGGGAGATCAAATAACTCAGACAGTAGCTTCCGTAGCCATACTGCCTCACAACTAGCTGAACAGGCTGCAACATACTCTGCCTCAGCTGTACTCAGTGCTACGCAGGACTGCTTCCTGCTAAACCAAGAGATCACACCTGATCCCATACTGAAGCAGCACCCAGATGTGCTCTTCCTATCTGCAGCACTGCCAACCCAATCTGAATCAACATAACCCTACAGGTTAAACTTTTGATTCACATCATACTTGAGCCCATAATCAATTGTACCCTTCAGGTACCTCAGAATATGCTTTATAGCTACCAGGTGAACACTCCTCGGATCCGTCAGGAAGTGGCTCAATGTGTTCACCGCAAAGCAAATATCTAGTCTCGTGTTCGTTAGGTGCATCAAGGACCCAATCATCTGACGATACATAGTGATATCAACCGGCTCAGATGAAGCATCACATAGAAGCTTTAGATTTGATGCCATAGGTGTGGCCATAGCCTTGCAGTCCATCATCCCAAACCTCTTCAAGATCTCTACTGCATACTTCCCTTGTCCAAGGAATATTCCATCACTCTGCCACACCTCCATGCCAAAAAAAAATAGTGCATCATCCCCAAGTTCTTCAACTCGAACTCAGTAGCAAGCTTCCTCTGCATGTCGGCAATCAATCTATCCTCACCTGCTACAAACAGGTCATCTACATAGTAGTATCACTGGATTGCCTTCCTCAACCTTGTAGTAAAGGTTGGAATCCGCTTTACTCTTGGTAAATCCCAAACTAGATAGGAAGCTGCCTATCCTACCATACCAAGTTCTGCACATATATGATTTCCTGTCATGTGTCTCAGAACCAAGTGACTGCTCCACAAACACTTCTTCTTCAACTACACCATTTAAGAAAGCTGTCTTGAAATCCATCTGGTGTATCTTCTATTTTATCAATTTTATATTTCTCTATGCTGCCATCTGCAACATGCTTGATCTTGATAGATCCATATGGAAGTCATAAAAAACTTCCCTTCAGGTCTTGGGACTGCATCCCAAACATCATTCTTCATGATCAATGGATCATGGCATTCTTCCCATATCTTGGGAACTTCAATATCTGCAATAGATAATTTTGTTGCTGAACAAATGTTGTAGTTCTTCTTTTGTAGGTGATGGCATACGATCTTTCCTACACAACAAGTTAAATTGCATGATTAGAAAACATCTCATAGTTTTCAGAACAAATTCTTACACATTAGGAAATATGTCATACAGTCATGCAATTATCTTAGCCAATGCTTCAATACAACATTTATCCATATCCCGTAACTTTCTAGATGCCTTCCAATCTCTACCAGAACATTGTTAAGAGTGTGCACAACTCCCAACATGTCAGCAAAGAGGTTTCATTCTAGATGAGTAGCAATGGAATGTTGTACAGTTCCATAGGCCACTTACCCATGTATATTAATAGTATACTATTCATCAACGAAACTATTCTAATATGCATAATACACAACCTAATTCTACGAACATAAGCATATACATCATTGAATAACATTATGTAAGAAATGACAATTCAAATACTTATCTTTGTTTGGTTGCTGGGTGGACTCCCTTTGAGTCTTTGCTTCCATGCAAGAGCTGCTGAAGTAGCTTCTTCTACACCTTTCTATTGTGTAATGTAGAAAGATGGTCAACTCCCTCCGAATATCTGCATCCTTGCAGAAACTACTGAAGTGTGCTCCTTTGCTTTCTTGCAGGAACAACTCGAGTATGCTCCCTCTTGAACTTTACTTCCTGTATTACCTGTCCTTGAACTTACATCCATCCTTAATCACTATGCATGCTTATTAGTATCATTATTGTGTTATCCTTGAGGTCTCATACATAACCACACATTTATTAGTATAATCTTAATACTATCAAAACACAATAATCTCAAGCATGTATAGTCAGGATCATTTCAAACAAATATAATAAGCATTAGTATTCAAGGTTTCAAGGAAGTCTTCTTTTACTATACATATTCTTATTTGATCATAGGACTCTTCTGGTTAGTTGAATCATCAATCAAGATAAGAGATATAATATGCATAAAACCCACGATTATTCAAACCTATACCTTCATGATTCTTCTGGTTAGTCATATCATCAATTATGGTAAGAAACATAATATGCATACAACCATGATTATTCAAACCTATGACTTCATGAATAATCATTATCAACAACACAACAGTATAATATCCTAACACAAGGTAGGATTCTAGCTTGATATAGAAAAAAAATACTTGGATTAGCATGCTAGCTAGTTATGTCTAACATACCCGCATAATGTCTTATGGTTCTCTTCAGTGACTTGTGCTAGTAACCTGCATGTCTCATAGGTTAACCATTGTAGGACCAAGTTATACATACCTCGAAAGTAGATCTTCTATGTGATCCATGACAATGGATGAATCTTTGTCTTCATGTCACGATGAGCATATGTTCTTGAAGTAGAACATGATTTGAGTTTCTTGGTGTACCTTTTGTGTTAGCAAACAATCATAAACCTCATACAACATCACAATGCATTAGTACAATCATAAGTGGCAAAACCTTAATCAATGAATATCTTCTATTAAGGTGATACGACAAGTACAGTAATTAATCAAGATTGTACTGTAATGATATGAAGACAAACATATGATAAACTTAACCATGAAACATACCTGTAAACCATACCTGTCAAGATTGCTTGTAATCTTCTTATGCAAGGCCTTAGCCTCATCTCCCTATGAGACAGGAACTTCTTCACTTATGCAGGTGACCAATCCATCTTCTTCTAGGATTAATCCAATCCACTTGATTTTGCAAGAATTGGACCTAGAGCTGGATTAGGGTTTGTCAAAGAAACCCCAAAAATTCAAACTTTGAATTTTAAACTTCTGAAATGATAGAAATATGCGCCTTGATGAGCTGATCAAGTTGGTTTATTCAGAATTTGAAAACTGCAAAGTTTCACCCCTCAAAATTGCCTTTTAGATTTCTGAATTCACTAGGGAGGACCCTGGATTAGGGTTTGAGTTTCCTAGAGCTTCACCCAACCATAATATTTGATTCAAAACTCTAAGCTTCGATTTTTCTAAGGAGCTTCCAGCCATGGTCACAGATTTCCAAAATTCCAACTTTTGCAAAAGCCCTAATTTTCCATCTTTCCGATCAAAGTCCCAAACTGAGGTTTGATCACGTCCGGCCTTCTGCCCAACCAAAAAATATGATCTTGGTCTCTAAATTTCTATTTTGATGAGTAGCATCCAGCCGTGGTCTTCGATTACAAAAATTCCAACTTTCTTCGAAGCCCTAAATTCCAGAAGCCATGAATGAAGGTACTCAAAATTAATTCTGTCTTGACAGAAATATGTACCTGATTGTTTCTGGTGTAACTCCAAACCTTTTGATCCATAGGATCTGAAAACCTTTCCTGAGATATTCTGACCTGTTATATTTCCATCCCGATAGGTTTTACCTCAATTGGATTCTCTGAGAGAGAGTTATGCCAAGTGTCGCAATGTGACCTGTTATGGGATACTACAGGAGAGCGAACTTGTACAGCATGCCACGTGTCATTGTTTCAACTTCGGCCTCTACAAAGTTTCTTTGAGATATCCCGTCCTGTTATCTTTCCAACCCGATAGGTCTGAACTCAATTGGATTCTCTGAGATAGAGTTATGCCAAGTGTCGTAACGTGGCCTGTTTATGGGATAATACAGGAGATCGGACTTGTACGGCATGCCACGTGTCATTGGTTCAACTTCGGCCTTTGAACACTTTTCCTGAGATCGCATAGTCTGTGCACTACCTGTCACTTTTTACAAAATTTCATTTGGAGCTTCCTATCCCAAGTTATGACCTTTTTCCCAAGGTCACCTGATTTTGACTCAGATCTGGAAGAGGCAAAAACCCTATATTGTACAAATCATAAATCACAAAGTACAACGAATTAGAGGTTTTCCTTTGGACACAAGGTACATGGGGATCTCATCTTTGACCTGTAAAATTTTCAGATCCACAAAACTTCACCAAAATGGATTTATAGCGAAAGTGCTACGATGACTGGTTTTTGCTATATCGATCCCTAGCATTGTAAGTGCAACAAGTGTCATACATGCCATATCATGCCTTCTTTCAGGCTAGCTCTAATACCATGTTAAATTTTCAGAATTTACTTCAATTTGATCTAGGATCTTAACTGAGAGAACAACATGTACAACAAATCTATAGCATATCAATCATGGACACATAATTCAAGCACACAAGAGACACAGAGTTTACTTGGGGAAAACCATAAAGGTGAAAAACCCCAATAACTTCCTCAGAGATAGATAGAGCAATGATACAACCAGAATACAAGAGATAGTCTTCTCCTAGCAGCAGAGCCTCCTCCTCCACAAGTGCACCACTCTCCACAGTGTGAGTGAGAGAATAGAATGTGTGAAATGAGAGAGACACACTCTCTATTTATACACTAACTTGACTTGACCTTTACTCAACTAGGACGGCCTCAACTTAACCACTTAACATAATGCTGACTGGTTTGACCCCCATTAGGGTGGTATAATAACCCTTTGACCCACATGGCCGACCCCCAATAGGGTGGTCTAATAACCCTGACCCACATGACTTATAGAGGAATAATAACATCTCTATAGGAATACAATATACATATATGTGAAATACATTCTGAAGTTACATATACATCAACAGTCATGGAAAAACCTGGCTAAAGCATCTGAGGCCTTTTTCATCCTATCCAGATCTCCCAGGAGCAAATTACATGCCATAGGAAAAAACCTCGCAAGAGCATCTCAGGATGTTACGGGTACACAACTCCAACCTGACAATCTGGCTGGGCACAAATTACATGTCCTCCCAGAGCAATGTCTCGAAAGAGCATCCCAGGTTGTTATGGGTACACAAATCCGACCTATAGGATCTCCTAGACATGCTCATTTGCACAACCTGATCCACGGCCACAAAGTATCGTCCTGATACTCACCATACATCATCTTGATTTACACATGATCATCCTGATCATCATCACTGCAACATCCTGCTGCATGTCATCTGGAGCAACATCCTGAAGCTCGTCATCTATGATCATCCTGATCATACAATGCATCTACCTGATGCATACCAAGTATCTACCTGATACATATCATCATTCATGATCCACCTGATCATACAGTGTATCCACCTGATACAAATACAAATATGTGATCCACCTGATCATACCTGATACATATCACATACATGATCTACCTGATCATACAATGTATCCAACTGATACAAATACAAATACATGATCCACCTGATCATAGTTGATACATATCACATACATGATATACCTGATCATACAATGTATCCACCTGATACATATACAGATACATGGTCCAAGCATCCAACGTGATGCATATACAAAAATACATACAAATGATCCAACTGATCATATCCAGCATCCAACATGATGCGTTCATACATATACATATAAATGATCGAACTGATCATATCCAGCATCCAACATGATGCGTTCATACATATACATATAAATGATCCAACTGATCATATCCAACATCATCCTAATGCATATATAGAGCAGTAACTGGAGCATCATCCTGATGCTCATCATCCATGATACTCCTGATCATCACAGCATCATCTTCTTCAGATCATCTCATCATCCACGAAGCACAGCCCAGATGCACATCATCCAGCACTTACACCACCGACATGGGAGAACACATCTACCACCATTCGGGGAAGGCTCCAGCCCTTACTTTTTCACCATGGGAGTACACATCTACCACCATGTGAAAAATGGCTCAACAATTACATCACGACCAAGGGAGAACACATCAACCATGTCAGAAAAGATCATGTGCATCTGCATCTTCCGAACTGATGACTTCCCTTTGGAAGGAACCTCGATCTGAAGTGCACCAAGCCTCTCTCTGAAGTACTCAAACTGCACTCTAGCCAACAGCTTGGTCAATACATTTGCAACCTGCTCATCCATCGCAACATACTCTGCTTCAGCTGTACTCAGTGCTATGCAGGACTGCTTCCTTCTAAACCAAGAGATCACACCTGATCCCATACTGAAGCAGCACCCAGATGTGCTCTTCCTATCTGCATCACTTCCTGACCAATTTGAATCAACATAACCCTACAGGTTAAACTTTTGATTCGCATCATACTTGAGCCCATAATCCACTGTACCCTTTAGGTACCTCAGAACATGCTTTACAACAACCAAGTGAACACTCCTCGGATCCGTCAAGAACTGGCTCAATGTGTTCACCACAAAGCAAATATCTGGTCTCGTGTTCGTTAGGTACATCAAGGACCCAATCATCTGAAGATACATAGAAACATCAACTGGCTCAGATGAAGCATCACAAAGAAGCTTCAAGTTCGATGCCATAGCCTCGTAGTCCATCATCCTGAACCTCTTCAGGATCTCTACTGCAGACTTACCTTGTCCAAGGAAGATTCCATCTACACTCTGCCACACCTCCATACCAAGAAAGTAGTGCATAATACCCAAGTTCTTCATCTCTAACTCGGCAACAAGCTTCCGCTGCATGTCGACAATCAATCTATCCTCACCTATGACAAACTCGTCATCCACATACAAAAGTAGTATCACTAGATTGCCTTCCTCAACCTTGTAGTAAAGGTTGGAATCCGCTTTACTCTTGGTAAATCCCAAACTGGATAGAAATCTGTCTACCATACCAAGTTCTGCACATATATGACTCCCTGTCATGTGTCTCAGAACCAAGTGGCTGCTCCACATACACTTCTTCTTCAACTACACCATTCAAGAAAGCTGTCTTCAAATCCATCTGGTGTATCTTCTATTTCATCACTTTTATATTTCTCTATGCTGCCATCTACAACATGCTTGATATTGATAGATCCATATGGAAGTCATAACAAACTTCCCTTCAGGTCTTGGGACTACATCCCAAACATCATTCTTCATGATCGACAGATCATGGCATTCTTCCCATATCCTGGGAACTTCAATATCTTCAATAGATAATTTTGTTGCTGAACAAATGTTGTAGCTCTTCTTTTGTAGGTGATGGTATATGATCTTTCCTACACAACAAGTTAAATTGCATGATTAGAAAACATCTCATAGTTTTCCGAACAAATTCTTACACATAAAGAAATATGTCTTACAATCATGCAATTATCTTTAGCCAATGCTTCAATACAACATTTATCCATATCCCGTAGCTTTCTAGATGCCTTCCAATCTCTACCAGAACATTGTTAAGAGTGTGCACAATCCCAACGTGTCAGCAAAGAGGTTTCATTCTAGATGAGTAGCAATGGAATGTTGTACAGTGCCATAGGCCATTTACCCATGTATATTAGTAGTATACTGTTCATCAATGCAACTATTCTAATATGCATAATACACAACCTAGTTGTAGGAACATCAGTATATACATTATTGAATAACATTATTTAAACAAACAACTATGTAAGAAATGACAATTCAAATACTTATCTTTGTTTGATTGTTGGGTTGACTCCCTCTCAGTCTTTGCTTTTTTTTTGCAACTCCATTCTGATGTGGATTGTGAGAAGTGGTCAACTCCCTCTGAATATCTACATCCTTGCAGAAACTACTGGAGTGTGCTCCCTCTTGATCTTTGCTTCCTGGATTACCTGTCCTTGAACTTATATTCATTCTCGATCCCTATGCATTCTTGTTAGTATCATCATTGTGTTATCCTCTAGGTCTCATACATAATCAAACATTCATTAGTATAATCTTAATATTATCAAAACACAATAATCTCAAGCATGTATAGTCAGGATCCTTTCAAACACAGATAATAAACATTAGTATTCAAGGTTTCAGGGAAGTCTTCTTTTACTCATGCATATTCTTATTTGATCATAGGACTCTTCTGATTAGTTAAATCATCAATGCATAAACCTGTGATTACTCAAACCTATACCTTCATGATTCTTTTGGTTAGTCATATCATCATCAATTATGGTAAGAAACATAATATGCATATAGCCATGACTATTCAAACCTATGACTTCATGAATAATCATTATCAACAACACAACAATATAAGATCCTAACACAAGGTAGGATTCTATCTTGATATAGGAAAAACATACCTGGATTAGCATGCTAGCTAGTTATGTCTAACATACCCGCATAATGTCTTCTGGTTCTCTTCAGTGACTTGTGCTAGTAACCTGCATGTCTCATAGGTTAACCATTGTAGGACCAAGTTATACATACCTCGAAAGTAGATCTTCTATGTGATCCATGAAAATGGATGAATCTTTGTCTTCATGTCACCATGATCATATGTTCTTGAAGTAGAACATGATTTGTCTTTCTTGGTGTACCTTTTATGTTAGCGAACAACATAAACCTCATGGAACATCACAATGCATTAGTACATTCATAAGTGTCAAAACCTTAATCAATGAATATCTTCTATTAAGGTGATATGACAAGTCTAGTAATTAATCAAGATTGTACTGTAATGATATGAAGACAAACATATGATAAACTTAACCATGAAACATACCTGTCAAGATTGATTGTAATCTTCTTATGGAAGGCCTTAGCCTCATCTCCCTCTGAGACAGGAACTTCTTCACTTATGCAGGTGACCAATCCATCTTCTTCTAGGATTAACCCAATCAAGTTGATTTGCAAGAACTGGACCTGGAGCTGAATTAGGGTTGTCAAATAAACCCCAAAAATTAAAAATTTGAATTTCAAGCTTCCAAAAGGATAGAAATATGCGCCTTGATGATCTGATCAAGTTGGTATATTCAGAATTTGAAAACTGCAAAGTTTCACCCCTCGAAATTGCCTTTTAGATTTCCAGATTCACTAGGGAGGACCCTGAATTAGGGTTTGAGTTTCCCGGAGCTTCACCCAACCAAAATATTTGATTCAAAGCTCTAAGTTTCGATTTTTCTGAGGAGCTTCTAGCCGTGGTCACAGATTTCCGAAATTCCAAATTTTGCAAAAGCCCTAATTTTCCATCTTTCCTATGAAAGTCCCGAACTAGGGTTTGATCAAGCTCGACCTTATTCCCAACCAAAAAAATTTGATATTGGTCTCTAAATTTCAATTTTTATGAGTAGTATCCAGCCGTGGTCTCTGATTAGAGAAATTCCAACTTTCTGTGAAGTCCTAAATTCGGGAAGCCATGAATGAAGGTGCTCAAAAATAAATTCTGTTTTGACAGAAATATGTACCTGATTGTTTCTAGTGTAACTCCGAAATTTTCAATCCACAGGGTCTGAAACATTTTTCTTGAGATAGCCTGACCTATTATCTTTCCATCCTGACAGGTCTGACCTCAATGGGATTCTTTGAGAGAGAGTTATGCCAAGTGTCGTAACGTGACCTATTTATGAGATAATATAGGAGAGCGAACTTGTACGGTGTGCCATGTGTCACTGGTTCAACTTCTGCCTCTAAATTTTTTTCTTAAGATAGCCATACTTGTTATATTTCCATCTCGATAGCTCTGACCTCAATTGGATTCTCTGAGAGAGAGTTATACCAAGTGTCGCAACATGACTTGTTTATGGGATAATATAGGAGAGCGAACTCGTATGGTGTGCCACGTGTCACGGGTTCAACTTAGGCCTCTGAAACATTATCTTGAGATAGTAAAGTCTGTGTACTACCTGTCACTTTTTACGAAATTTCATTTGGAGCTTCCTAGCCCAAGTTATGACCTTTTTCCCAAGGTCACCTGATTTTGACTCAGATCTGGAAGAGGCAGAAACCCTATATTATACAGATCATAAATCACAAAGTACAACGCATTAGAGGTTGTCCTTTGGAAACAAGGTACATGGGGATCTTCTCTACTACCTGTAAAATTTTCATATCTGAAAACCTTTCCAAAATGGATTTATAGCGAAAGTACTACGATGACTCGTTTTTTCTATATCAAGCCCTAGCATCGTAAGTGCAACAAGTGTCATACATGCGATATCATGCCTTCTTTCAGGCTAGCTCTGATACAATGTTAAATTTTCAGAATTTACTTCAATATGATCTAGGATCTTAACTGAGAGAACAACATGTATAGCAAATCTACAGCATATCAATCATGGACACAATAATGCAAGCACAAAAGAGACACAGAGTTTACTTGGGGAAAACCATAAAGGTGAAAAACCCCAATAACTTCCTCAGAGATAGATAGAGCAATGATACAACCAGAATACAAGAGATAGTCTTATCCTAGCAGTAGAGCCTCCTCCTCCACAAGTGCTCCACTCTGCATAGTGTGAGTGAGAGAATAGAATGTGTAGAATGAGAGAGACACACTCTCTATTTATACACTAACTTGACTTGACTTTTACTCAACTAGGTCAGCCTCAACTTAACCACTTAACATAATGCTGACTAGGCCGACCCCCACTAGGGTGGTCTAATAACCCTTTGACCCACATGGCTGACCCCCAATAGGGTGGTCTAATAACCCTTTGACCCACATGACTTATACAGGGCCGACCCCAACAAAGGTGGTCTAATAACCCATCAAGTATAAGTTACGACACTTGCAATATAAATGATGACACTTCCGTATAGAGGAATAATAACATCTATATAGGAATACAACCACTTCCATATAGAGGAATAATAACATCTCTATAGGAATACAATATACATATATGTGAAATACATTCCGAAGTTACATATACATCAACATTGTCTGTGATCATTTGGACATAAACTAGTGTTAATACTTTTAATCTCATAAGCAGTCCCACGCAATGATCAAATTTAAAGGGTTGATCTTACTTTCAATTTCAAGGGAATATATTCATCTAAACCTTCAGTGATGAAGGGTTAAATAAATTTGCACTTCTATTGACAAGAATGAATTAAGTAAACCCTTAATAAAAAAAAGTTAAAATAATATATTGTCCTTCCAAAGGTTTACAATCCTAAAAAATTAAACAGTAGTTATACAAAAAAAAAATCAATACAATTTAATAAATAAACAAATTTTATTTGTTGTATTGTTGGCATGGTTCCAGAGCGCACAAGTGCGGTACCATGAAGCGGTGAAAGGGTCATCGACAGGAACAAAGGACCGGTCATGAAGTATAAAAGAGCCGACAAATGCGGAGCATTTGGTTAAGTTAGTTAGTAATGGGTCATTTGGAACATTTTGTAACGGCCAAGCGAGCCTATAAATAGGAGTGATTGTAAACCTAAGAAAATCATCATCCGTTGGTATAGGATCTTTGATCCATCTTTTGGCATCTTTATCTTTTGCAGAGTATTGTTTCGCTTTGAGTTTGTACTGGTTGTGTGGTATGGAGAATTTTGCGATGTATTGAACAATTTGATGGATAATGAGAATGATTGATAATGCTATATCTCTGTCTCATTGTCTTGTTATTGAATTCAAGTATCTCAGTGTTTGATGTTTCAATGAAACCATAGTTATGTTATGTACCGCAGATTCCTTAAGCATGTTTTGATAATTTTTTTAATTCGTTAATTGTGAGATGATAATGTGTTGATGCGAAAGAGGATAATGGTTAATAGGTTGATAATGTGATGTTCTGATGCAAATGTGAATCTTTGGTTTATGTGCCAATGAGTGTGAGATAATGAATGTATTTTTACAATTGTGGGAAATTGGTTCCTACAGCCCCCTTAGACATCCCGGGTGAGACTTCACTCGCTCTGCAGGTGTCGCTAGAAAGGGTAAAACCTTTTTGAGCCAATGTTTAAGGGAGTCTGTGTCGATTTTTGTTGACAGCAGTGCGAAATGAACCCTTGTCGAAAGAACTATGTCAACAAATGCTTCTGTTTTTGGGACCATAGTACTAAAGGAAATAGGACATGCTGTGGCATCCAACAAAGCCGGAGATCACAAAACAGTTCCACAAGAAGACGTGACAATTTGCTTAAGAAGAAAATCAGAACCCTGGATGGTCGAAAACTAATTGGTTGCAGAAATATATCTAATCTTATATCCACGAAGTATTCTTCTACGAGTTTCCTATACTGCTACATGAATGGTTGGCACAATTGAATTTTCAGAAGAAAAATTTCCAAGGAGGCGATCCTGAACACTGGACCCCAGAACTGATCCAGCAGTTGAAATAGGTGAACAACAAAGCTTCAAGGGATGTCGAGGTTTGGGTAGATAGTATTTTGGAAGGATACATTACTGAATATTCTATCGACACCATTAATTCGTACAAAGACGCATAAAGGAAATTTTTCAAGGGACCCAGAGGAAGGTATCTATTGTTGCTAAAATTGTGGATTAAGATGCTCATTTGTGAAAAGGGAATATTAAAGATGAACTTCGACGAGTAAAGATTGGGTGTCCGGAGGCTATGGGTACCGCAGGGATGCGGGTCTGATAGAATGATGTGGGGTAGATGTATATGAGCTACGACGAAATTTTGAGGGAAGCTGTAGAAGATTGTGGTCTCCTGCGAAGTGGGGTGAGGTTCCAGCCGGAGAAGAAGAGGAGCACTGAGATAGAGAGAGAGAGAGTCTCCTAGTGAGACTAGAATGGATAACTGTGAAATGGGGCCAAAAGGGACGAAGAGACCCTATTGCGATGAAGAGAATGACCAAGATACCCCTGAACCTGAGGAAGGACAGACCCAACGCTACAACATACCCACAACCCAATGCACTTCCCCAAAGTTTGGAGGAAGAAATATAAGCTCTTCATAGGGTTGTCCTGTGTGTCAGAACTGTTATACCTCAATATTACACATTATGTATTAGTGTCGCATCCTTGCATTACCGACCTAAATGACAGTTTCCTTTAAAGATCATCTGAACATCCAAAATGAAAACCATTGACTGAACATTGAAAGCAAAACCTTTTTTCTGCCATCTGCCAGCCCAACTTAGCCTTGTTTGTGAGCACTACCGCTCCCTGCACATCTACAGGGGCGCGGTAGTCAGCACTACCATGCGTTGCTCCTTCTCTGGGGCGTGGTACTACCGCGTTATGCTCAGTTATAGGGGCATGGTAGTCTGAAATTAGCCTTTTTGCTTTGGATTTTGGGATTTCAACCTTCGAGGAGATTTTGTTGGGATTACCACCCTTGGTTCAATCCTAACTCCTTCTTTGTTTAGCTGGCCTAATCCACTAAACCCTCCATAGATCCACACTTCTCTCTTGTTGGTTAACCTTCCCATGTGTTATAAGAGAGAAGCCTTCCATGAGCTAAGGGGAGGACTTTTGGGGCATCAAACCTATGATCTTTAAACTGTTGTAGAGATAGCTAGAGGAAGCACTTGGAGCTGGAGGATTGGCTTGGATATCAAGCAACCTTTGTAAGTAGTCTTCAAGTTTGTAATAAAAGATAACTTGTCTTGTTTTTCCCATTTCATGTGTATTGTATAAATCTTTGATATGAAATGTATCTAGTCTAGATTTGAATTTAATATTTGCTTCAAAGTATTTGGAAGCTTGTATGCTTGTCCTTTGTTTGATCTCAACAGATTCTACATTGGAGCTTTGGGATAAAGAGCTAGAAGCGGGACAAACGTCGAATTGGAAGGTGAGTTATGTCTTTCATCTCTTCTGAATGCATTTAATCTTGTTGTGAAGAGGAACTCAAGGTAGCATTTGTTTCCTTTTTGTCTTAGCATAGAGTCAGTGCATCTTGCTTTATCCTAAGAGAGTTTCTACCTATCCGTAGGGAGAAATTTCTACAACAAGAACAATGGTAAGAGTAGTGGATCTTGTTGGAGGGGACCCTTCGGGATCCTTAGTTACTATAGTTAAAGAAGCAGTTGGAGCGGGTGCAACCACTCCAACCACATGTAAGATGTATAAATATACTTATCAAAGATGAATAAGATAGCTGAATGCTTTCCGCTCATCCCTTGTCTTGATTATATCTCTGTGTATGTACTTACTCTATGCTTGAATACAACATCTGGTGCCATTTCCGTTCTCTTTTGGCTGGGTGACAACAACACCAAAGGAGGAGCGGTTCGAACCTGAAGGAGATCGTGAGGAGAAAGAACCTTGCAAAAAAAATGGTCATAAATGATAATGCTGCGTGATCGAATCTGAAGGAAATCGTGCAATGTTCACTGAAGAACCTGCAAGAATGCATGCCTGTGCATGTATAAAGACAATTGCTATCAAAAGAATGATAAGCGACCATCTCGAGTGGTGTCGTTAGCAAGAGACTCAGCCGACTATATCTGCGCACAATCATGTCAAGCGATGAAGTAAAATGATTGAGGTTTTAAAATATTTTGAATTTTCGTTGATATATTGTGTGTTGAAAATAATATATAGTGACGGTGATGAGGTTCGTGTGCCAAAGCTTCTTGGGGAATGACAGACACTTGCACACCTTTCAAACGAAGAAATGCTAAGATCAGAAATAAGTCTATTGGTATCTGGACACTGCCGAGTTGAAGAAACTGAACAGTACAGTCTTCCCATGATGCAATGGATGCTCATGTGTCAACTTTACTGAAGAGAAGAAACACCGTAAAAATGAATTCCCATGATCCTTCCATCCGTGTTCCTATTGTGTTGTGCTCGATCATTCGTCGATGTCGACCTTTTGTTTGAAGAATGACTTCGTCGACCAGAGTTAATTTATTTATTTGTTATACTAACACGTCAGCTCTATTATTTTTCATCTAAAAGCTGTCTCATCAATCCAGCAGGTTGTCGATACTGTTCTGGATGAATGTGTATAATATGGTATAGCATATACATGAATTTCTTTCTACATATGATGATTCAAGCTAATCGATTACTATGTAAAAGCCATGAAAATAAGCCCAGTTACATGTTGATGTATATGTAACTTCGGAATGTATTTCATCTATGTATTTCATATATATTTATTGAACCCTTATCAGAGATGTGTTATTCCTCTATAAGGAAGTGTTGTCATATGGATTGAAAAGTGTCGCAAGTGTGTGTACTTGCCGATGGGTTATTAGACCACCATGTGTGGGGTTGGCCCTGAAATATATATTATATTGTGGATGTATCTAGATAGACAAGTCGGCCCCATAGTGTAACTGGGCGAACAGGTTAAGTATAAATAGAGATCAGGAGATCTCTATTTGCATCATTCGGAAAGAGACAATTCTCTCACTTAGAAAGTGGCGCACTAGTGAGGAGGAGGATCATTTGCTCTAGGAGACTATCTCAAGTGTATTTTGGTTGTACTTTGGTTGAGCCATTGCTCTCTCTATCTCTGAGGAAGTTGTGGGGTTTTTTACCTTAGGGTTTTCCCCACTGAAACTCTGTCTCTTGTCTCTCATGCTTTTGATTCTTGTGATGCTTGTCATGCTTATTGTGATTGTTATGCATTGATATACTGTATATGTTATTCTCTCAGTAAAGATCCAAGATTATTGTGAATTAATGCTCAAAATTTAACATGGTATCAGAGCTAACCTGAGAAGAAGACATTTTGCAGTGACAAAAAACTGGAGTTTCTTGTTTATTGGGTTTCTCTCAACAAATTCACCAAATAGATCAACAACTTTTGAGATTTTCGCATTTGAAGCAATGGAAAAGTAACAAAACGCGTTTTCCTGTGGTAACAACCTCGTGAAATCTGGAAATATCCCCTACTGTGATTAAATTCATAACTGTCGAGTCAGATCCTTCTCCCAACAGTGTCCACAATCTCGGATTTTAAGCAGTCATCTCTTCAACGTGCATCACAAGTGGCACTTTCAAATTGCACTCCATGACTGGCAAAATCTGGTAGGTTGCTTAAGGATAGCGTGGCTTTTACAACCAACAAGTTCGTGTCTTTCTAGGTGCAGTGATTCTTAGACAATCTTAAATGAATATTAATGCTGGCATGATCTTTACTAAATAACTGGCCTCGGTGATAAGAGTCTGAGATCTCATGGCATCTAAATCTGCGGTATAGTCTCCACAATTTATGTAACAAATTACTTACTTTTCATCAATCCCTACCTGCGATCTTGGTGGCATCCTAATTCAGTGATTTTAGCAATGATATACACACTCACGGCTGTAATTCAATCCCTTTGTTGGTTATTTAATTGTTTATGACAGGTTGCTTCAAGGCTGGCACGTAAATTGTTTTCATCATTCAATGTTGTGACACAATGAAGAATACGTGGCATATTATTCATCTACTTCTTCACCCTTTCCGTGGATCTTTCACATGGTAAATTCAACACTGCGACCTTGAGTTTCAATACTTATAATTTCGAACCTGTCAATACCATAAGTAATGAAAGCGTCAAAACTTTGCCATGTAAATAAATAAAAAGAAAATAATTTATAAATGATCATATACCTCCTAAACCAAGTTCAAGGCCATAAGTATGATAAGATAGAATCTGACCGAAAGACTTTTGTTTGGTATCATACTTTAAATATACCTGTGGAAACTGTGCCATTGTAGTTATGTCAAAATTCATTTTGTGTGCTTAACAAAAACACATGATTTCATGACTTCAATAACCTTTTGATTAAATAGTTTCCAAAAGCTGATTTCATACAATTCCCAAGAACAAAATAAAGTTTTAGGAAAAGACATAAATAACAATATCATTATACATCAATCCTTATTTTAATTAAAATAATACATTTGAAAAGGTTCCAAATTAAGGCAACATGAAAGCACCTTTTCAAATAAAAATATTATGTGTCAAGGAAAAATGATGAAATCAATTGATCCAAAAGATGACATGAATAACCATATTCTAACGCTCTTTTCTTTTTAAAGTAAATGAAAATTTTCAATTAAAAATACTAATGACATGTTTGATGAAGTATAAAGGTTTTGGTCACAGTAAATTTAATTAAAAATAAAATGAATAAGTAAATGTAGATTTACTTTAATAAAATAAGAGTGTAAGAAAAATATATATTTGGACAAAATTAAATGCTTTTTTTAACCATTAAGATAATGAAGATCAAATCCTCGCAAGACTTGTCTAAGCATCATGTCAATCCAACCAAACCAAACTAAAGGATGTGATCAATTTAAATAAGTTTGGTAAGAATATGCAACCATCACTGAGCAACCGCGAAAATAATCAAGCAATCGAGATCATCTAAATTAGCCAATCCTCGTGTAATGAAATCCAAGCCAAAGAACAAATAGTGCAAAGAGTGAAAGATCTTGAGGAAAGAAAGGCATAAAATCATCTACCAAACCAAGCAAACCAAAAAGAAAGAAAATCCCCAACTCTGGGGCTGCGTCGAGCAACAACATTACACACTACAGGCTCCGCTAAATTGGTGACACTTGTGTAACTACACAATTGATCATACTCAGGAGTACTTGTTCTTTCATCAATATGTGTCTGATACTTAGCATATTATTCTCATCAACCATTCATGTGAAAATACATATAAAGGTGGAAACACACATAACTATAAGCATGAATGTAAGCATAAACATAAACATACACAATCACACTCATCCATTCACATAACACACTTATTTACGTGGTTCACCCATAGGAGGGGAGCTACGTCCACGGAAACTGTTGTTTATATTAATGGGAAGGGTCAACAGTTCGAGTCTGCGCACACAGCTGCAAACTCTTCTCTCTACAATTGGGTCTCTGTGCACTCATCTGCAAAGCCTCTCCCTCTCTTCATGTTCTTTACAATACTAAGTCTTCTCAAATACTCTAAGACCAAAATAAGACCAACCCTTCCCTTAGAAAATTGCCCCTTTTATAGATCATTCCCAAGGGTCACGTCTTTACAATCATTGTGGGCCAAAAATCCTATAGTACCCAAAAATGGCGCGGTTACCCCGCTAACTAGGCTTGTCATAGACGACAACTACTTCACTTGAATTTGGCCACCTTTCTGCACCGCTTCTGGCTCTAATGCTTCTTCTGACAGCCGCAGCTCTGACTGTGCAACTCTGACTACATACTGACATGTCCTTTTCAGCCATTCCGCTTCTTCTGTTGCTGTCGATCCACCATTCTAACTGCCTCAGTTGTTCTGGTCATCCTTAGTGCTCTGTTTAACTAAGGCTAAAGGTCCCTTTCCTCCAACTTCGTGACGCTCCTTACCCTGCTCCCATGATTTGCAGATTCGTTTACCCAAAATAGGTCGTTGCTAGACCTCGCTTCGCTTGTACTTCTTGCCAAAAATAACTGTTGAGTTGGAGCTATGCTTCAGAAAAACTACACCATGCTTGGACTTCGTTTTTCCAACTGCACTTACTTGGACTCCGCTTCGCCAAAAACTGTGCCAACTTGGGCCATGCCCAACAAGCCCCTAACACTTACTCGTGGATCGTCTCTGATCCACTTAGCTCAGGTTGCGCGTCCCCTGAGGGACTCAATATTTCGGTGAAGTCCTGAAGAGTTGCGCTTAGCTTCGTAACTATTTCCTTTGTTTCCTTCTCGAAATCCTTGACAGTTTTCAACATCTCCTATGAAACGTCTTCCTGAGCATGCTCCTTTACCATCTGCTATGTGGTGCGGATTTCTTGTAACTTTTCTTCGATTTCCTCTGAGAGGGCGAGCGCCTCTTCCTGTATTAGCTATAACCTCGCTAAGGTATCATCCTCCTTCTCCCTTAGAAATTTCAATTCTCTCTGCAAGTCTTTGACTTCTGCGAACTTCTGAATTTTCTCCCTGGGTCTCAAGGTTTTCATGGTTGCGTTCACAGAATCCAGCTCTATCTGTCATTGATGCAAGTCATCTTGGATTTGTTGTAGGGCAGGATCCTCTTGTAGCATAGCCCATACCTTAGTAGCTTCCTCGAGTAAGTCTTGGCATTTCTCTATTTCTATGGAGATGTTCTCTGTTGAAGCTTTTAGTGCTGCAGCTCTTACTTCTACCATATCTGGAGGGGTACCAGGTGGCTTCTGAGTTCCTAGGCTAGAAACCTTTTCCTTGTGGGAAATCTCCATATCCGCCATCTCTTCTTTAAGAACGCTTACCACATTTCCAATCTTAATGATGGTATCTTCTATCTCTGGTTGCGCTTCACATTTTGGTATCTGCGCACATACCGTAGCAATAGTCTCTTCTAGCCTTCTTCGCTTCTCATGCACTTGAGCAGGTTCTCTTGTTTTCTGCACACATACCTCTGTCAACTCTTTGTAGCTCTCTTCTAGATGCAAGTTTTGATTGTAAGAGACTATGTGTTAATATTTAATATGCTAAGACAGAAAATAGCAGCATTACATTCCATTTCACAATAATAGCATATACAGGATCACTGAAGAAACAACAAGCACAGCATAAACACAAGAGACAGAGATTTATCCTGGGAAACCCTCATGGGGTAGAAAACCCAGCAAAGCTTCCTCAATATAGATGACCAGCAATATACAAAGATGAAACCCTGAGACATGATCTCCTCCTCCACAATAGCAGACCTCTCCTCCACAAGTGCACTATCCTCAAGTGAGTAAGTGTGTCAAATAATGAACATACCTCCTCTATTTATACACTACACTGGCATGTATTTTACACAAGTACATGTAGGCTCGTATTTAACCAGTGGGTTAAATACCCCACTACAACTGACTGGGCCAACCCCTCTAGGGTGGTCTAATAACCCTTTGACCCACATAACACATACAGGGCCGACCCCCACTAGGGAAGTCTAATAACCCGAGTTACCACATTCCGACGGAGGAATAAACATCTCCGGATATACAATAAGATCTTTTAAGGAGGAATGAAACATCTCCAGAATAATAAAGTACAAATATAATATTCTTTGAAGTTACAATATCTCAACACTCCCCCTTAACGAGAAGGATATTATAACAGCATCTGCACGAGCAAGGAGTCATCAACATCATACATGATACATCTATAAATCATTGGAAGCTTTCTCAACATCATCAGTAACTCAAGCAGTTACTGGAACATCTTTAATACTGGAACATCAACATCTTCAGTACTGAGTCTTTATCTTCTGTAGCACTCAAACAGCTACAACAACATCAATATCTGAATCCTCACGATCGTCAGCATCACACGATCATCAGCATCGTCATCACACGATCATTAGCATCGTCATCACACGATCATCAACATCGTCATCACATGATCATCAGCATCGTCACACACGATCAGCATCGTCATCACACGATCATCAACATCGTCATCACACGATCATCAGCATCGTCATCACACGATCATCAGCATCGTCACACACGATCATCAGCATCGTCATCACACGATCATCAACATCATCATCACACGATCATCAGCATCATCAGCATCATCATCACACGATCATCAGCATCGTCATCACACGATCATCAGCATCGTCATCATACGATCATCAGCATCGTCATCATACAATCATCAACATCGTCATCACACGATCATCAGCATCATCATCACAATCTACAGCATCTGGATCATCACGATCTACAGCATCTGGATCATCTCGATCTACAGCATCTGGATCATCACGATCTACAGCATCTAGATCATCTGTAATAGTATCCACACCAATACATCTATCATCAAAACATGTATTCTTACTAATACATATATCATCAAAAGCATGTATTCTCACTAATACATCTATCATCAAAAGCATGTATTCTCACTAATACATTTATCATCAATAGTATGTATTCTCACTAATACATCTATTATCAAAAGCATGTATTCTCACTAATACATCTATCATCAAAAGCATGTATTCTCTCTAATACATCTATCATCAAAAGCATGTATTCTCACTAATACATCTATCATCAATAGCATGTATTCTCACTAATACATAGCAGCATATCCTGCAACACACACGATCATATTACAGGATGACCAATCCCGCTCTCTTTAGGACATAGGTCCATGGATGATACAATCCAGATCAAGTTCCAGGATTATCAATCCTTATCACTTTAAGACAAGTATCATGTCTAGGGACGATGCAATCCCATCATGTACATTTTGAACCCAGTTCATGGACGATGCAGTCCTCTCACGTACATTTTGAACCGAGGTCCAGGGACGATGCAGTCCTATCTTCAATTCTCGGAGACATCAGTCTACGGATCAATTCTGGGACCTAAGTCCGGGGAAGATACAATCCCCTACCTGCTCATTCAGGACTTTATTATCGGAGACCCAGCCTACGGCTCAATTCTGGGACCTCAGTCCGGGGATGATGCAATCCCCTACCTGTTCATTCAGGACTTCATTATCGGAGACCCGATCTACGGCTCTATTCTGGGACCTCAGTCCGGGGACGATGCAATCCCCTACCTGTTAATTCAGGATTTCATTTATCAGAGACATCATGTCTACGGCTCTATTATGGGACCTCAGTCCGGGGACGATGCAATCCCCTACCTGTTCATTCAGGACTTCATTATCGGAGACCCAGTCTATGGCTCTATTCTGGGACCTCAATCCGGGGACGATGCAATCCCCTACCTGTTAATTCAGGATTTCATTTATCGGAGACATCATGTCTACGGCTCTATTCTGGGACCTCAGTCCGAGGACGATGCAATCCCCTACCTGTTAATTCAGGATTTCATTTATCGGAGACATCATGTCTACGGCTCTATTCTGGGACATCAGTCCGGGGACGATGCAATCCCCTACCTGTTAATTCAGGATTTCATTTATCGGAGACATACATCTACGGCTTTCTTTAGAACAGATGTTCAAGGATGATACAATCCCTTTTCTTTCTCGGAGACACCTGTCTACGGCTCACTTTAGAACATGTGTTCAAGGATGATACAATCCCTCTTCTTTCTCGGAGACACCTATCTACGGCTCTCTTTAGGACTGAAGTCCAGGGATGATCCAATCCCCTCATGTCCACCAAGGACTTTATTCTCGAAGACATACGTCTACGGCTCTCTTGAGGATGATGCAATCCTATCATGTCCACCAAGGACTTCATTCTCGAAGACATACGTCTACGGCTCTCTTGAGGATGATGCAATCCTATTATGTCCACCAAGGACTTCATTCTCGAAGACATACGTCTACGGCTCTCTTGAGGATGATGCAATCCTATTATGTCCATCAAGGACTTCATTTTCGAAGACATACGTCTACGGCTCTCTTTAGAACATATGTTCAAGGATGATGCAATCCCCTTGTCATCTTAGACCTTGTCTAAGGACCATCCACCAACCTCTCTGTCAGCATCACCACATTATTGACCTCACTATCGATGCGGGAAATCTCATCATAAGTGATCACATCACTCTCCCTTTCGAGGAGGGTCCTTCTGAACTATTTTAAGTTTGTCTCGGAAAACTTTACTTGAGGTATCGGTTTGGTTAGTACATCACATCGGAAGAGGTTTGGTTAGTACATTGGTAACTTGTTACAAATTGGAACTTTAATTCCTATCTGCACCATATCTTGTATATAGAAATGCTAGATCTCTATGTGCTTTTGACTTATCATGGAACACTGGATTCTCTCTGTTTGTCACATAGGATCATAGTTGGGTCCATCTCTAAGTCAAACAATTCTGAAGCCATGCCGTTTCACAATTAGCAGAGCAAGCAGCCATATATTCCGCTTGTGCTGAGAGCCACACTAGACTGATTCCTGCTAAACCACAAGATCATGGCTGATCCCAGACAATAACATCTTCTCGATGTGCTCTTCCTGTCTGATACACTTTCTACTCAATCAATATCTGTGTAGCCATTTGAATTCATGATCTCCATAGATCAAAGTCTATTGTATCCTTTAGGTACCTCATCACATGCTTTGCAACTAACAGGTGAACACTTCTAGTTTCCACTAGATATTGACTCAAGGTGTTTACAGCAAAGCATATATCTGACCTAGTATTCGTTAGACACATCAATGACTCAGTAATTTGTTTGTACAGAGTTATATCCACTAACTCTAATGAGTCATTTGCTAAGAACTTCAAGTTGGAATTCATGAGAGTGGCCATTCCAACACATCAATTCCTTTTAATATTTCTCAGCATACTTTCCTTGGTTGAGAAAGATTCCTTATAAGCCTTGCCATACTTCCAGACTTAGGAAGTAATGCATCAATCTGAGATCTTTCATTTTTCATTTCTGCAGCCATCTTCTTCTTTCTTTTCATGATTTGTTTCTCATTCCCTATAAGAAAGATATCATAATAATAGTATGATCCATAGCCTTAAGGTAAAGGTTAGGAACAACTTTACTTTTGGTAAAGCCCAAGCTTATCAAGAAACTGTTAATTCTTCCTTTGTGACTGAACACCATTCACACTCTGCATTGAATGATTTTCTGCATATCTATCTGTGCCATCTCTCGATAGATGGGTCTACTGATATGAGCCTCAATATTATTCGAACTCTGTGGTGAGTTCCTTCTTGCATCCATGTCATCTGTGTATAAAAACCATATTCAACCTTGTAGGAAAGGTTGAGATCCACATCACCCATGGTGATCATTAAGCTCATCAATTGATTATCGATCCTGGGTACCCATACAGAACCTGAATCACACTTCTTCTTTAATTACACCATTAAGAGAATGGTTTTATCTATCGACTTGGAACAAACATCTCATCATTATTCTCTTTCTCTTTTCTAAGAGAATCTTCTAGCCACAAGCCTTCTATAGTGTTTTTGATTTGTAAATCCTTTTGTTGAACGTCCATCGCTTGTTTAGTGTTCATCATTCATCATGATTTTTCCTACAAATCAAAATTAGGTACATGATTAGTAATACTTCATAATCATCAAATCATATTGACATGATAAACTATTATGCATACAGATATCATTTACATAGTTATGCAACTATTTTGACCAATACTTTGGCACAACACTTTCCCATATCCTGTATGCATACAGTGGCTATCTAGATGCCTTCCATCTCTACCAGAACATACTATCAAGAGTGTGCACAACTCTCAGCATGTCAGCAAAGAGGTTTCATTCTAGACAAGCAACAATGGAATGTTTGTCCAACTTACCAATCATATGCATATTAGTAGTATACTGTTCAATGTTCTATGAATATTTACACTCAGCATGATATATTATAGGAATACAAATATGCATACAACCTATTATAGGCAATATCATTTACTATTTCAAATAACAACTCAAATACTTATCTTTTATGTTTGTGTGGTTGCCTCCCGCTTGATCTTCTGTATGTCTTCTGAACTTCTATTCATTCTGTACCACTGTGCATGTTCAAGTGTCATCCTCATGATCTCATACACAAACATACACCCATTAGTATGTTCTAAATGTTATCAAAACATTATAGTTCTAAATAATCTTGAGAATGTATAGTCATGATTATAGTTAATAAACATTAGTATTCAAGATTTCAGGGAAGTCTTCTTTTACTCATGCATATCATCAATCAAGATAAAAGACATAATATGCATAATACCTTGATTACTAACTTTATGAATAAGCATAACCAATCATACCAAGTATACTTATATAAGGGATCCTAACACAAGGTAAGATTCATGGGAGACATACCTGGATTAGTATACCTACTTAGTTATGTACAACATACCTAAACAATCTCTTCAATGATTTAGAGATCCTGAGCTAGCACCTGCATGTCTCATAGGTTAAGCATAATATAACAAAGTCATACATACCTCGTAAGTAGAACAAATATTATGGATGAGTCTTTGTCTTCATGTTTTCATGGTCATGGAACCTGATTTGTCTTTTGTGATGTACCTGTATCTTGTTAGCAGACAACATCAACCTCACACAACATCATAATGCATTAGTACAATCATATAGCCCTAATCAATGAATGTCTTTGATCATTCACATGCATTCATACTGTTACTAGGGTGATAAGACAATTTTAACATTAATCAAGATTGTACTAATAAATAATATGAAGACAAACACATCATGAACTTAATCAAGAGTTAGATTTCAAGACATACCTGAGCCTCCTTAAGTCATACCTGTCGAGACTTCTTGTAGTCTTCTTATGTAAGGCCTTGGCCTCAACTCCCCCTGAAACTTGATCTGGAGCTTGATTAGGGTTTTCTAGAGAAACCCTAAAAATTCAATCTTTGACTTTCACACTTCTGAATGGATGAAAGAATATGTCTTGCTGAGCTGATCAAACTAGCATACTTCAATTTTTGAATTTCCAGAATTTGATCCCTCAAAATTGCCTTTGAAACTTCTGGATCTTCTGGACAGGATCCCGAACTAGGGTTTGATGAAGCCCACCCTTCTGCTCAAACAAAAGGTTCGATCCAAGGCTCTAAACTCTTATTTTTCTGAGGAGATTCCAGCCGTGGTTACAGACTTCAAAAATTCCAACTTTTGCTGAAGCCCTAATTTTCCATCTTTCCGATCAAAATCCCGAACTGGGGTTTGATCAAGCCCAGTCTTCCACCGAACCAAAAAATTCAATCTTGGTCTCTAAATTTTGATTTTCCTGAGTGGCATTCAGCCGTGGATTCTGATTCCAAAAATTCTAACTTTCTCCGAAACCCTAAATTCTGGAAACCATGAATGAAAGTGCTCCAAAAATAATTCTGTTTTGACAGAAATATGTACCTGATTGTTTCTCCTGTAAATCTGAAATTTTTGCTCCACAGGGTCTGAAACATTTTTCTGCAGTAGCCTGACCTGTCATCTTTCCATCCTGATAGGTCTGACCTAGATTGGATTTTCTGAGAGAGAGTTATGCCAAGTGTCGCAACATGACCTGTTTATGGGATAAAACAGGAGAGCGAACTTGTACGGCATGCCACGTGTCACTGGTTCACCTTCGGCCTCTGAAAAAGTTTCTTGAGATAGTAAAGTCTGTGTACTACCTGTCACTTTTTACGAAATTTCATTTGGAGCTTCCTAGCCCAAGTTATGACCTTTTTGCCAAGGTCACCTGATTTTGACTAAGATCTGGAAGAGGCAGAAACCCTAACTTGTACTGATCATAACTTACAAAGTACAACGAATATGAGGATTCCCTTTGGACACAAGGTACCTGGGTATGTTATCTTCGACCTGTAAACTTTTCAGACCCTGAACCTTCGCCAAAATGGAGTTATAGCGAAAGTTCCACGATGACTGGTTTTTGCTATGTAAAACCCTAACCTTCAAATTGTCGTAAGTAAAGCAAGTGTCGTAAGTGCCATACCTTGTCTTCCTTCAGGTTAGCTCTGATACCATGTTAAGATTTAATATTCTAAGACAGAAAATAGCATCATTACATTCCATTTCACAATAATAGCATATACAGGATCACTGAAGAAACAACAAGCACAGCATAAACACAAGAGACAGAGATTTATCCTGGGAAACCCTCATGGGGTAGAAAACCCAGCAAAGCTTCCTCAATATAGATGACCAGCAATATACAAAGATGAAACCCTGAGACATGATCTCCTCCTCCACAATAGCAGACCTCTCCTCCACAAGTGCGCTATCCTCAAGTGAGTAAGTGTGTCAAATGAGGAACATACCTCCTCTATTTATACACTACACTGACATGTATTTTACACAAGTACGTGTAGGATCGTATTTAACCAGTGGGTTAAATACCCCACTACAACTGACTGGGCCGACCCCTCTAGGGTGGTCTAATAACCCTTTGACCCACATAACACATACAGGGCCGACCCCCACTAGGGAAGTCTAATAACCCGAGTTACCACATTCCGACGGAGGAATAAACATCTCCGGATATACAATAAGATCTTTTAAGGAGGAATGAAACATCTCCAGAATAATAAAGTACAAATATAATATTCTTTGAAGTTACAATATCTCAACACTATGTCTCTATCTCTAATCTCTTCTACAACCTACAGATGCAGTTTGTGCAACCCCTCGAGAGGTATCATACCAACGTTAATGTCGAGGTGCTCCAACCTATTCGCGCCTTCAGTTAACTCATCATTCGAGAAGATGACGTTAATCGGCTGCATTCTGACTAAGCGGGGTTTCGTTGTCAAGGAAGGTGGCCTTCTATTTCTTTGATTGGACTCAACCAACTTTCCTTCTGAGTCAGACTCTCGAACCAAGTCCTTTTGGACTTGTTCTATCTTCGCAACCATGCTTTTAAGTTCTACAAGGTTCTAGTTCATCTGCGATTGAGTTTCTTTTCTCTTGTTGTCTTTCAAAGCGAGCGCCTCTTCTAAATGTTCACTTACGTGCAGTGCAATGCAGTCATAGTTGTCTTCATGTAGTTGCACCTCTGGCATAGTCTTGGTCTCCTTCTATTTCTTCCTGGGTCTTTTTTCCGGTGATGAACTTCCAAGGTCCTTTCTCTTTTCCCCTACTTGTGCCTCAGTAGTGTCTTTTTGTGCCTCGTCTTTGCCTATCTCCTCTTCATCTGGTGGATCTTTAGCTTTTCTTTCCTCTGATGTGGTATGGATTTCCATTGGTGCATCAACCTGCCACTCTTGTGGCCAATCTTCCATAATGAGCTCGATCTTCTGTGCATCAAGCTGATAATTCCCCGAGAACCACTCTGGATTCTGCTTCTCGGCCCTTGGCTAAATATAGATAAAGTGAAAGTCAACCTTGAATATCAACCTTTGGAGATACATGGTTGATAGGTCCTTTGAGATGCGCGGAGTGTGCTGTATCGCATCACACAACTACCCAACGTAAGTAAACATATGTTCATTGTTTACGCGTTTTCTTTCAGGCCACGCATTTTCCCACATGTTGGCATATTTTTCCGCTCGGCAATATCCTAACATTACTGGAAGGTTTTTCTGGTACAATGGCTCCTTCTAGCCTATAAAATCAATTAGCACAAGAAACCAAGTGTAGTGAAATGGATTTCCAGTATCCTGAGTCTCCCAGACATCGTCCAAGAACTCATTCAATAAATAACTTGCCCAATTGTATGGCGTTTCATCCTTGGTCTTCGCATCTAGGAGAACTATTGCGGTCGGCATCTCCTCTGGTCTGCACTTCCTCAAGACTTTACCTGCTAGCAACTGGATAGTGAACCGCGTATCTAGGTCATCAAATCCATCTGTGACGTAACCCTAAATCCCCTTTACTAATTTATATTCTTCCTTCATTCGCTTGGAAAGCTCTTTGTCCTTCGTCTTCCCCACAAACCCTACTATGGGATCATCACCTCACTTGTTGAGATGGGTGATTCAGTGGATGAGGTCGATATTTATATCGATCTTATGGTCAAGCCACAGATAACCTTGGTGTGTGCACGACAAAAAATTGCGCACCACCGCAGTACACTCGGGACTTCGGTCAAAATGTGGTATATGCAAGAGATTCAACAATCTGGATGGCACCAACAACTTGAGCCGGTCCTGCGCGATGATAATAGGTTTCCCCATTTTCTCATCATTCCTTCGGCACATATATTAGTTAGGATGGAACTGAGGATATTTGGATCTTTAGGTTCCTTCCCCTCTAAGATATCATGATCCAAGAACTTACATCCCCCTATCTTGTTCAGTAAGTTCTCACGGATACTCACATGGTTGGAAATCAGAGGTAAAGGAATGTCATATATTTATGGATTCTTGAATAGGTGAAATGTTGGTGTGTCAAGCCTTCTTGGTGGAACATACTCATGTGTGAGGTAGATTGGCCTGTCCCCTGGTGGTAGCGGTGGACTGGGCCTCGACATCCCTCTTGCCTTCCGCTTCTCAGGGTCCTTAATCAGATGTTTATCCTTTCGCTGCATTGTTCATGCATGGCACAACGAGCTTATTGACCCAGAACCCCTTTCTAGAACAAAATTTTTGGCGGGCATTTTCATTAACCCCACAAGCCCTGATTGTTTAAAATCCCTCATAACCTGTTTGATCGTTGACTACTCAGACATCCACTTGGAAATCGCTCTGCGTGCTCTCAAGATTGCACGTGCTCTTGCTGGTAAAAAATTAAACTCTTCTTGCGGTAAAAATGAAAAATCACGGTAAAGCCCGCGAGTATGTGCTTAGCGCTATTTATAGGTGTGGTTAACCTTGAGGCATGCCCACAAAAGGTTATATAGACATTAAATGTTGTGATCGTTGGACAAATCTGTTGAGGATCTTGGTCCTTTCATTCATTGAATGCATCCGAAACGGATAAATTTTCGTTAAATGCAAAAGCAGTCGTTGGCAAAAACACTGTATAACAACTATTTTTCCGATCGACATTTTAACGGCTAGTTCCTCCGAACTTCACTCACGGCTTAGAAAAAATTTGTGAAGTTCCTCTGTACACTTATGCTCCTTCATTTTTAACTTCACATCCATGCTTCCTATTTGTACTTTGCATCAGAGCTTCCGACCTGCACTTCACATCACAACTTCCAACGTGCACTTTGCATCACATATTTCATGGGACTTCGTGTTTCAACAAAATTGTTGACAGACTCTGCGCAAATTTTAGTTTCCAATTGCAACAGTACTTAACACTTAAAATTTTCTTCATTTCTAATCAACCGAGGTCTGGTGAAGTAGGATTATCCCTGTAGGGTTTTAGTCTACTTCCATTAATAAGACCTAGTAGATTTTCTCCCATTAATGTGGCTAGATGAACTGTGCCACCATTAGTAACATTCTTGACAACATATGACCCTATCCAATGCATCTTAAATTTTCCATGAAACTTCATGAATCTGCTATCATAGAGGAGGACAATATCTGCTACCTGAAAGAATTTTTGCTTGATATGCCTATCATGCGATGCTTTTTCTCTACCTTTTTGCACTTGTTGGTGAAAGCCTACAATGAAGTGATCTTCTTCTATCCCAACTAAGTGTGGTATCCTTTTTGCCATTGTCTCATCATCTACGATGTCTGTGAAAGCTGTAATTCTCAAACTTGGTACTATGTATTCCATTGGCATCACGGCTTCCTGTCCATAAGCTAACATGAAGGGTGTATGACCTGTCAATTTCTTGCAAGTTGTCATATATTCCCATAACACAACTGGTATTTGCATATCCCAATCATCCCTATTTGTATTACATACCTTAGTCAATACATTTTCCAATACTTTGTTAAAAGCTTCAACAGTGCCATTGGCCTGTGGATGATATGGTGTGCTCTTTTGATGGTAAATCTGAAATTCCTCAATGAGGGCTTCAATAGTTCTATTCAAGAAGTGTGTTCCCTGGTCACTCATTAGAATCTTTGGACATCCAAACCTTGTGAGGATGTTTTCGAAAATGAACTGCACGGCAGTAACTACGCTACAGTCCTTCACTACTTTTTCCTCTTCCCATCTCGTTAGATAGTCTGTAGCTGTAATAATGTATCTTGAGCCAATTAGCTTTCCTGGTGGGTTGATAGGTCCCACAAAATCAATAGCCCACTAATCGAATGCTTGCAGGGTTAGCTGTGGCATTAATGGCATCTCATCTCTACGATATGGCTTCCTTGTCCTTTGGAAAACATCGCAACTACAACAATGCTCCTTTGAATCCTTGTGGAGTGTAGGCCACCATAGTACTACTCTTAAAATTTTATGCATAGTGGCTCTTCCTACGTAGTTCCCTCCAAACACCCCTAAATGTTCTTCAGCAAGTATCAATGGTTTCTCATGTTCTAGCATGCATCTACTCAATACTTCATCTAGTCCTAGTTTGTATAATTGTCCTGCAATTATGCTTAAGTCAGCTTCTTTTACTACGAGCTTTTTCTTCTATTGCGTAGTACACTCTGTAGGTGCCAACCCTGTGGTCAGCAATTCTACAATATCCTTATAATAGTCATCTTCTATTTGGATAACAAACAACTGGGTATCTGGTAGACTATCTTCCATGTTGGTAGGCTCTTCACCGGACTTGATTTTGGAAAGGTGGTCAGGTCCTGTGTTCAGCCTACCTGGCTTGACGATGATTTCAAAGTCATACTCTTGAAAGAGTAACAACCATCTACAGATTCTTCCCCCTAACACTAGTTTATTGACCAGATATTTCAAAGTTGAGTGGTTAGTAAACATACAGAAATGCACACCTGACAAGTAGTGTCTGAACTTTTGTAAGGCGTACACCATGGCTAAGCCTTCTCTTTTTGTTGTGGTATAATTCTTTTCTGTTGAGGACAACTTTCTGCTTGAGAATGCAATAGGATGGTTAATGCCTCCCTCACCTGGTTGAGCTAGCACAATGCCAAGTGTTGGGCTTGGCCCAAGTGGGCATTTTGAGAAAGAAGGATTTTTGGAACTGCGGAGTTGAGCGCAGTTCAGTTGAAGTAATTTTTTGTATAAGTTTTTGGGATGCTGCGAAGTTGCGCACAGTGCAGCGTCGGAAGAGCTACAAAGATCAGTGCTACGAGGAGGCAGCGCTGCGGTGTGTCCAGTCTATGTGGATCTGGAAAAGAAGAGTGTTGGACGGAAGACGGCACAGATTCCGGTTAGACCAATGGTGGTCTATTTTTGGTAAAGGTGCTCGAAGAGTACCAAGCAGTGGGTAGGAGCAGAAGTGGAAGAAAGTGACTGGTTGCACATGCGAAAGAACCACTAGCTGAACCAGTCACACGAGACCGTTAGAGGAAGAACGGCTCGGTGAAAGCAACCTATCGGCATGCGTGCGACAGGAAGGCCAATAGCAACGTGAGCATGCACTATGGGTAGGCCACGACAGAATATTCACTACCAGAAGCCAGCACGTCCAGTTAAGGGAAAACTGTGACAATTTTGTAAACCTAAGGGTTTTGGCCTTCGAATTGTAAAGACATGACCTACGGGCATGATCTATAAGTAAGGCAAATTTTGTATGGTAATGGGTTAATCTTCATTGTTGATCTTTCGGGTTATTGATGACTCTCATTTTATATTTCTCTCGTTATCGATTTGATAAACTTCTATGAAGAACATTTTGTAAAGGCTCTGCAAGCTGAGTGCACAGAGGCTTATTGAGAGAGAAGAGAGTCTGTAGCTGAGTGCGCAAACAAAGAACTATTGTACCCTTCCCAAAGACTAATGTAACAATAGTTCTTGTGGACGTAGCCTCCATCTTGGGGGTGAACCACGTTAAATACTGTGTAGTGTGATTGTTGTGTTTCTGCATTTGCTTATTTGCTTACATTGGATGCTTGGATTCTCGTTTATTAGTTGATGTGTTCATGCTTTATATGTATTCTCCATAGGAGAAAGATGGGAATGACATGTTAAGTATTGCGAGAATGAATGAATGTTGAATGTTTTGTACTCCAAGTCTGTGAAAGTATCAATTCAAGGAATAATCACATGTGCATGTAACGTTCGGATTGTCTAACTCTTCAACGCACAGCAGCAGGTGCACGCAACATTGTATGTTCGGCTATTTGTACTTGTTATAAAGGGAAATAATCTAAGGCAGTAGATGAATGATTAAGTGTTAAGGTAGAGTCTTCATAGTGGTCAAGTTATAAAGAGGAAGAGTATAATCCAGTTGCGTTGTCCTATTACTTGTATTCTACCCGAACCACGCAGTCCTTGGATGAGCTGGTTGTGATGCAATAGTTTGTAGAAGTGCGGACTGCGACATAGTCTATTGTCGTGCAGTCCCCAATTCGCAGCACAAGTCTAATAGTGTACTGCGTGGTAGTCCTGTCTGAACAACTCATCACATCACTGTGGAAACCTGATTCCATAGTGCCCCCATAGCTACACCTCGGGTGAGACCTCAACCTGTTCGCAGGCTATTGCTGAAAGGGCCGGTGAGAAGGGGTTTTGTTGGTTCCTTGAAACTGTGAAGAACCTGGGTCTACATTGGAAACCTCTAGATTAGTACTTAAGCCAACACCAAGTGCTGTGGATGAATCATCTACATGCACATGGAATGGTTTACTCCAATCTCGAAAAACTAGAATAGGTGCAGTAACCATCGTTTCTTTCAATGTGTCCAATCCTTTCTGGCAATCCTCAGTCCATATGAAATTCGCTTTCTTCTTCAATAATTTTTCGATAGGTGTAGTGATCTGTGCATATCCTTTGATGAACTTCATGTAGTAGCCTGTGTGCCCTAATGTAGTGCATAGCTATTTTACTGAATTAGGTGCTGGAAAATTCACAATAACTGTGATTTTAGCTGGATCAACCATCAGTCCTTGTTTACAAACAATGTGTCCCAGTAGAATTCCATAGGGAACACAGAAGATGCTTTTCTTCAAGTTGAGGGAGTTATGATGTTGTCTAAACTTCGCTAACATCAGTCTTCAACTGGCATAATGGTTCTTTAATAAACCAAATACTATCCAATCATCAAAATACACTTCTAAAAATTTATGGATAAAATCCTTGAATGCAGCAACAACTACTCTTGAAAAAATAGCAGGTGCATTCTTCAGACCAAAGGGCATAACTGTGTACTAAAATGAGCCCCATTCAGTGGAAAATGTGGTCTTGTTCCTGTATACTATATCAATGCTGATCTGATGATATCCAGAAAATCGATTAGTGAAAGAGTATGAGTCATTGCCTCCAACATTGTCTTACACTTCATTTGTGAATGGAGTAGGAAATGGGTCATGCAACAATGTGTTGTTTAGCTTCCTGAGATCTACGCAGATCCTAATTTCACCTTTAGTTTTATTTTCCTGGATCACCATGGGACTTATCCATTCTAACTCTTCTACAAGTTTAATGATTCCTGCCTCAAGGATCTTATCCAGCTCTACCTTTACCCTTTCTTTGTATCTTGGATTTAGTCGATAAGGTCTCTGTTTACTGGGCTTCACATCTGGCTTTAGGGGTATTTTCATGACTCCCAAGTCACCCAAAATTCCTTTCATTTCGGAAAAATTCATAGGAAATAAGTCTTCATATTCACGGAGTAAATCTGTTATCTGCGCGACCATCTCCTCATCCCAATAATACCCTATAGAAGCAAACTTTGGTTCTTCACTAGTTCCAATGTTCATTTTTCGATTTTTTACAAGATTGATTAGATCCAGAATTTCCAATGGAGGTCCTTCGACTTTACGCTCTCCTTCTGACTCATGTATGTTAACATTGTGCGAGTCGTCATCCTCGCTTTCCTCTTCATCTTCGTCTAAAGCGAAGTTATAACATTCCAGGGCATGTTCTAGCTATCTTTCCCATTCTGGTTGTTGATACACAGGTTCCGATGTGTCATTGAATACCTTCTTTTTGATGATCTGCAATGCCTCACTCATACTTGGATAGTTTTCCTAAAAAATGAAAGTTGCTTGGAAGTTCTTAGTCATGACGGACCATTCTATTGTTCCTCTGCGAAGTTTTGTTTCTATGTACCAGTTCTTTGGAATTTGTTCCAATGTGTGCACAAACCAATGGACCCATTCTGCTTGTTGTATGTGTGTCCATGCTTTTGTGCAAAGGTCTATGTGATCTCTAGGATCAGTTTGTCGATTATATTTCACTTGTACAAGCTCAGTCTCTTCCATAAATCTGATCTTCATCATGTGCTTACATTCTTCCCATGTGGTCAAATTCTGCTTATGCGCAGCCCACCATCTAGCAAGTGTTGCATGCAATGTTGTATCTAATGCTATTAATTTTCATTCATCTAGGACTGATACGAGGTATTCTTGAAAAAATTCGCAAATATCCCCTAACCCATAATAAGTAGGGATTGAACTTACCTCTGTTCCAATCTTGCGTAGTGACTTAGTGAACTGCGCACACCTTCTCGTAGATACTTTGTGCATTCTGCTTTGCCAGTTCTCTAGTCCTGCATCTGATTCTGATATGCAAGAACTGTCACATCGCCAATTCAATGTTCCATCATCAGTTGGATTGACGTAATCTTTCTGATTCACCATCATCTTATAGATATGATCCAGATGATGAGCTCTGCATTCTTCTCTTATTGGTTTAGTGTATCTAGGTTCTTGTGTAGGGTCTAAAAATGCGATGACCTGATATATGTTCCTTCGAATATCATCTGCTTCTTTTTCAAATTGATAATTGCGAGGTTATCAATTGCCCAGTCTATGCCTAATAGTGCAGGATATGGATTGCTATCATCTATAATCCCAATGACCTCAAAGTATGCTTTACTTCACACTCCATCAATGTCGACAAGGACATTTGATAATCTCCCAAAGGGTAGAACCTTTTGTTGATTATCTAGCCTCAACTATATGGGTGACCATGATAACTTTGGCTTCCCCATTTGTTCCCATGTCTGCTTTGTCAGGACATTTACTTCTGATCCTAAGTCAAGGACAATCTCGTCCATTTCAAACTCCCTGATCTGCGCACTTAGTCTCATTTCTCTTTCGGTCCTTTTATGATTCTAAATAAGATGAGCCATTCTATGTGCTTCGTTCACTACATTACGCTGCTCTTAATGATTCGATAGGTTTTGTAATTCTTCCAAAGCATTTTCATGCTTTAACAACTTCATGCATCTTTGTAACAACTGCGCAACAGGACTCATCAAATCTGCTGCAATACGTGATTGATCATACGAAGCTGGCATATCCATCACATGTGCGGTCTCACTTCGCAACTTGATTCTCGAAGTTGAGGGATTTTATTCTTTGAAGGTTTCTCTTGCTTCCATGAAGACCTCTTTTTCTTTGTTTAGGTTGAAAGCAGGTGTTTTTCTAGTTTCTTTTCTTATCTAAGCCCCTTCAGTAGGCTTCTATTTAGCTTGTTGACCATCAGAAGTCGAAGCTTCAGTTCTTTGATCTCCACCTGTCGTGGCTCCACTTCGCGTTACAACATGAATGTTGTAGTCTGTATTTTGTTTTTCAGTTGCAATCATCTGTATGTTCTTATTTTGCGCTTCTGGTCTTCTTTCTTTCATTTTTGCTTGCAAAACAGGGCATACCTTAATGACATGTTCAAATGATTTACAGTATTTACAAGTAGTACAAGGGTTCGTACAGTCTCTAGCTAGATGTCCTGGTTGGCCGTAGTTGTAACACACAATCTGACCTCTTCCTCGTCCTTATCCAGTGCTTCTTCCTCTTCCTCTAAATCCTCCACATCCTTTGTATGTGGCTTGGTCATACTGCGCATTTTCATTGTTTTTCTGTGTTTCCCCTTGAACTCTGTAGACATCAAGTTTTCTTTCTATCATGAGGTCATATGCTCTGCAGTTGTTATCATCATGGCCAACTGACTTACAGAATGTGCAATACAGTAATGTATAGATATGCTCTGCAGTTGTTTTACCACTTTGTAATGTATAGATATTTTCCTCAGTATCACTATCTATGTTACTGAACATTACAGACTGAAGTTCCTAGGGTTTTTATTGCATTCTTAAGACATCGTTTTCAACTAATAGCATTTTAATGTATAGACTGATATTTTTCAGGTGCTTACCTATGAACCCTTTGAAGAAATCTTCCTCTACTACGCTATAAGACTTCAAAGTGTCTACAGCAAATTCTGTAATGTAGCCTTCTAGTACATTATCGAGACAAACGTATATTGCTCTTGAGATTGGGATATCCACTGCTTTATGTCTCTGAATCAATTCTAGAGTCCACACTGTAGGTTCTCCACCTTTAAAGCAAATTTTCCGCTTGGCGAGCCTCGATATCCACTCATGTAGCTTGTTACTGGAGGATGCGAAGAAAATTTTGTGTATGTCAAAGAAGAGGTATCTCTGTAACCACTCTTCTGTAGGTAAGCACACATGTCTATTTTCTTTCTTCGCAAACTCCTCCTCGGTCTTAGTTACCCAATTTTGTATCTATGTTCTCTTGGGATTCCAATTATCAGGGCACATCACCAGTTCAAGCGCGGCAACGGAACCATTTGTTGGCTCTCTATCTCTTCTAACTCTTAACACTTAGATCATAACCGGATTCGGCGTAGTTGTGGTCCAACAAAACCCTTCTTCACTGGCCCTTCTAGCAATAGCTTGCGAACAGGATGAGGTCTCACCCAAGGCGAAGTTATGGGTTGGTTGCAGAAGCACATTTCTACAACCGGGTGATGCACAGATAATAACTGGTGAGTTGAGCGAAGTCACGCCTACTTCGCATTTACTTCATATGCTACAATGCACTCTGTGGCTACGACGAGGATCAACATTACACACTATAGGCTCCGCTGAATTGGTGACACTTGTGTAATTGTTGGGACTCAAAAATGTCCTATTTTCGTCCACTTTACCTTTCGCTATTCTTCACATTTCATCATCCCATTAACCTTTCATCATACCATTTCCATACATATACTTGAGTTTTATCTTGTTATTTTCCACTTTATTCATTTTAGTATTATAAGTGAATTTATGATTAAATATTGGAAAATAACATGTTTTCACTAATATCTCAAGTATGGATGAGCTTTGTAATGTGTAGGAATATGGGAGGATCAAATCAAAGAAAGACTCCTCGAATATCTCCTCCACCATTTCAAGGAGATAGTTATTCAAAGAATATTCCAAGGAGAAGATCATGGAGATTTGGTTGGCATATCTTATCTAGGATGTATGAGAAACATGTGGAGAATTTGTGAGAGGCATGTGCAGGATTTGAAGGAATCATATTTTGTAATAATAGGAAATTAGTTGAGAGTGGTTGAGAGAATAGTGGATCTGTCATTATGAGATGGTTATCTTCTTCTCAAAGAAATTCATGTATAAAAGAGAGTGCTCTCTCTTCATTTGGGGTAGTAAAGAAAGGGTGGATTAATAGTAGATTAGGAGGAGATTAGTCTCATATTGTAGAAGTTAGTTTTGACTTTGTAATATGGAGAAGGGGATTCTCAGCTTTTGTTCATAATCTTAGTTTTGATGCTTTCATGATTTGTCATTGATTGGTGTGATGTAAATTAAGATTTCTTTATTGTTAATGTGAGCTCACATGTGTTGTCTCGTTGCTCTTCATATGTTGTCTTTCTTTTATGCAATTTACTTTCAGCCGTGTGTTTTAGCTTCCAGCATTAGATTAGCAATTGTGTGTTTTAGCTTAAGGGGGAATTAGACTAGCAATTAGCCATTAGTAAGGGGGGTTAGATTAGATTAATTCAACTTCAATCCTGCATATATTTTGCATGTGTTTCATAAGCCTATGAACCTCAGATTGACAAATTAAATAGTTGGGCAAGTACTACAACAAAATTAAACGACAATATTTCAGCCTAACAGTAACTACGCAATTGATCATACTTAGGAGTACTTTTTCCTTCATCAATATGTGTCTGATACTTAACATATTATTCTCATCAACCATTCATGTGAGAATACATATAAAGGCGGAAACACACATAACTATAAGCATGAATGTAAGCATAAACATAAACATACACAATCACACTCATCCATTCACATAACACACTTATTTATGTGTTTCACCCCCAGGAGGGGAGCTACGTCCACAGGAATTGTTGTTTATATTAATGGGAAGGGTCAACAGTTCCAGTCTGCGCACATAGCTACAGACTCTTCTCTCTACAATTGGGTCTATGCGCACTCAGCTGCAAAGCCTTTTCCTCTCTTCTTATTCTTTACAATACTTAGTCTCCTCAAAGACTCTAAGACCAAAATAAGACCAACCCTTCCCTTAAAAAATTGCCCCTTTTATAGATCATTCCCAAGGGTCACGTCTTTACAATCATTGTGGGCCAAAAATCCTAAAGTACCCAAAACTCCACCAAAAATGGTGCGGTTACCATGCTAACCAGGCTTGTCGGAGTCGACAGCTACTTCACTTGACTTCGGCCGCCTTTCTGCGCCGCTTCTAGCTCTGACACTTCTTCTGACTGTGTGGCTCTGACTGCATACTAACATGTCCTTTTCAGCCGTTCCACTTCTTCTGTCGTTGTCGATCTGTCGTTCTAACTTCCTCAGTTGCCTTGGTCGTCCTTAGTACTCTATTTAACTAAGGCGACAAGTCCCTTTCCTCCAACTCTGTGTCGCTCCTTACCCTGCTCCTATGATTTGTGGAGTCGTTTACCCAAAATAGGTCACTGTTGGACCTCCCTTCACTTGTACTTCTTTCCAAAAATAATTGTTGCACTAGAGCTACGCTTCAGCAAAACTGCACCATGCTTGGACTTCATTTTTCCAACTGCACTTACTTGGACTTCGCTTTGCCAAAAACTGTGCCAACTTGGGCCATGCCCAACATGCTTTGTAAGTCGTCCCATAGTATTATATGTTCCATGGTATTGATCCATAGTTTGTATTAGCCCATAGTATTATATGTTCCATGGTATTGATCCATAGTATTGGACACATATGCTTTGTAAGTCGTCCCATAGTATTATATGTTCCATGGTATTGATCCATAGTATTGGTGCATAGGCTTAGTATATAAGTACGTGTTGAGGCCAATGAAGCCACCGAGAAGTTATTTGTATTGAGCTTGCTCAAAGGAGGTTGGCCCCTCGAAGTGGCTCGCCATCAATAAAAATATTCTGTGATCTAATATATTGTGCATTTTATCAATTAATTGTTGCAGGTTCCTCACAAGGATATTTTGAAGAGGTTGAAGGATGATTTAGGGTTTTCTCTCTTATCTCTTTATCTTTGCAAAAGTATGAACTAGGGTTTCTCTTGTGAAAGGTGTAAGTTTCTCATGGGCAAGGGTTCATCTTGTGATCTTGGAAAAGGTATGGATCTTACATATGTATTAGGGTTTCTCTTGTGAACTTGCATGTTTCTCATGAACTTGAGTTCATCTCGTGATCTTGGAAAAGGTATGGATCTTGCATATGTATTATGGTTTCTCTCTTGGTGAATCTTGGTAAATATCTTGCATAGATTATGATGATGTTATTAGGATGAATTATGGTAATATTGACATGATATAGGGATCCTCTCTTGGAATGACCTAGGGTTTGATGATGATAATGCTGTGAAGGATTTGAAGAAGTAAACAAATGAAGTCTATGGATGATTGTTTCTAGGGTTTGATTACAGGTTTGAAGGGCATCTTCTTGAAGGTTTTATTGCAGATTTGGAGGACAAATTTGAGGCATGTACAAGTTGACATAGTGACATTGAAAGTGACATATAAAAATACAATGGCAGATTGATACTCTTACTCATATCAAGGTGGTAGGGTGTTGCTAGGGTGAGTTGGAGCTCATTGAGGATTGGTGTCCTATCTACATGTTGAAGCCTGTGCCTTAGGGAGCAGGTGCTTAATACCAGTTGTAGATGGTAAAGCTAGGGGGTTGTAGCCTCCTTCTAGTGGGTGCTAGAGAAATTAGGGAGTGGGTTCTTTCTTCCAGTGGGTGTTGGTAAATCAGTTGAATGTAATCTTTGTCTTATATAAGAAAAGCATTCCATGGTTTTCTCCCATTTGGTTTTCCATGTAAAATATTTTATGTATTGTGTATGGTTTATGTAATGATGACTATCATTGCCAATGGTTAATGTTTACATATTCTATTTGAAGTTTGAAATGGTTAAAAGTGTTCAATACAGATTCACCCCCCTCTCAATATTGGTGAATATTCCAACAAATTAGAGATCCCTTGACTCCTTTATTTAAGTATGAGGGGTTTTTCGCATGCTTACACCTAGTAACCATGACTTTTAGGAGGTCACCCATCCCAAGAATCCTATGGCTCAAGTTGTGGATTTTTCCCCACAATCAAGCCCACTTAGCTTGCTATCCCATTTGCAAAACCTTAGCAAGTATTGTTCCTTATGAACTACTCAATTAGAGATCCCTTGACTCTTTTATTTTAGTATGAGGGGTTTTTCACAATCCACCATATGATATATCATTTTGGTGATTGTCTATGTAGTGTAAGCCATTAATCTATGACCCATATCCCATGAGTGTAGTCGCAACTAACCAATTTCTCATGGTTTTAAATAGTCCACTTACCACTCATTGCATTAGGTGATGCTCACAAATATAAAATTTGAACTAGAATAAGGAAGAATGGTTTTGCATTGAATCAAACAAAAAAAAAAACACAGAAAACACACAAATAATTTCAGACAAATCTATGACTATTGTTCCATTACTTAATCAACATTAAAAAAAATGCATATAATGAATCCATATGAAATCATATATTGACCCAACATAGTAGCTACACCCAATACTTAATATATTAAACCCTCTAACGTAAAGTGTTTTGAAAATACATATATTAAACCCACTTAGTAAAAAAAATCTAATACAACCAAAAAATACACATTATAAATAAAAAAACATAATTTTTTTTAATTTTAAAAAATTAAAAATATGCATACCTCATTCATTCTTCAATGTAAAGCCACATGAAACGTATCTCAAATTTGATGATATAACAATGTGAAAATATGGTTTTAACATATGCATTGTTATATCATCAAATGTGATATATGTTTTAGGTGGATTTTTCACAGAAAAATATAACTTACTATTAATATGCGAAATAGTAAAATATGTCCAACTGTCAGTCCATGACCAAATCATACAAATCTACCAGAAGTAATCCCCGGAACAAACCGGTTACATCATCAAAATGAAACATGAAGGCGGTCTAAAACTGTCAACAAACACTACCAACGCCCATAAGGCAAACAACTATGTGTCCAGTAATATACCAGAAATACAAATGCCACATCATCAAAAGTATATGTGTCTCCTAAAAAGTCCAAAATATAAATAACCACATATGTCAAATATCAAAGTCACCCAAGCAGAAAGAGGGGTGAAATACAGATATTACACCCGATCTGTGCAACAGCATCTGCAAGAAGGTGATATAAGGCCGCAAAAATATAAGAGTATATAGCTATGCCCAACAAGTAATTGGATGCAGCAGAATCAAGAATCTGCACATATAAACTACAAGTCATATAAGTAACATTCCGCATAAATCCCATATGGAAAGACAAAAAAGTATAAGCAAAAAAGACAAACAGCCTCATGTCCAATGTAACAAAAGGGAACCGTGTGAAAATAGCAAATCATCCCGCCATTCCTACCACATGATGACCCCAGGCAGGGAGTTGAGAGCCCGCTTAGAGAGCATATCCGCCTCCAGATTCACCTCTCTGAAGATATGTTCAAAGTGAATGTGCTCAAATTCAAGAATGAGCTTTCGAGCCGCTTCCAACCAATGTTTGAGCAGGAGAACATTCAGGGAAGAAGCACCATTATCCCAAGAGATAATAGCCTGAGAGTCGCCATAAATTACAAGGGAAGAAATCTTCCTTTGTCGGGCGCAAAACAGTAAGAGCCAAAGGGCGCAAATCTCACTTCGAGTATTTGAACCATTTCCCAGATTAAGCCAATAATGAACAGTGGTAGTATTGGAAATGTGGATAGTTGCACCTGCACCCCCAGAGCCATTCAAGCGAATAGCGGCCCCGTCGAAAAAACCACAAGGAAATACCAAGATAGGGGGAGCCAAACGATTTTTCAATATCCGTGTCTTCGAGCCAACACTCGCACCAAAAATTGAAATGTATTCCTTATGTTCAGCAATGATCTTATAGCATAAAGTGGCACTGTGGGGTTTCAGGTTTTCAAAAATGCAAGCATTGCGTGCTCTCCAAACCTCCCAGATCATAAAGAAAGGAAGTTCAACACAATCAGTGTGAAGGCGCGTCCAAGCCTCTATACAATCGCATAATGTATGCTCACCCCATCTGTACTGTACGCCAGATCTATAAGCAACCTGCTCCCATATATCCTTAATGAAAGTACAAGTCGATAACAGGTGATCCACCGTCTCCTCCAACCTACAGCAGAGCGGACACTAACCCGGTCCAAAGAACCCACGACGGCATAAGTTATCCCAAGTGAGGATCCGGTTTGATAACGCAAGCCAGATAAAACACTTAATTTTGAGAGGAATGACCAGCTTCCAGATATATTTTTCCCACCAGCGGATAACATCACAGGAATCGGCAAACAATGCTTCATAAGCCAATTTTGCAGTAACCTTACCACAAGCCACATCCCACGACCAAGACAATCTGTCAGCCTCATCAGATAAATGAATGTTCGAAAGATAAAAAGGCTTGATATATGCCTCCCATTCCAATCCCAAAGTACCAGATAAACCCAGCTGTGTAGCCGTTATCCAAAGAGGCCGTCCCCCCTTGAACAGCCCCACCGCATGTGCCAGAGTGTAATATCCTTTAGATCTAAGGTGAGTCCTTAATTCCAACGATAGTGTATGCTCAGAAGGGCCCCCCAAGATCGGATCAAGTCCCAACTTGATGTCATGACCATTGCCAGGTATCCAAGCAATCCATTGTGAAATAACTTTAAAAGATCCAATCAACCCGTTCCAGATATTGGACACCCCCACAGTGACAGGCCGGTTCATTCTAAGCCAACTCTCAACAGAGGTGTTCTTCAGATACTTAGCTCTAATAATACGGACCCAAACAGAATTGTCAAAGAGAGCACGCCACAGACTCTTCGCATGCAGAGCCTTAACAAAAAGGTCCAAGTTCTTAATATTCCATCCACCCAAATTCCAAGGACGAGCCAACCTAGACCAATTTATAAGATGGTATTTCTCCTGACTTCCACTACCGGACCATAAGAAGTTAAACAGCTTTCGATGTATGAGGCATAGAATAGATCTTGGGACTTTGTAAAGTGTAAACCAGTACACGCCAAGGTTCTGTAGAACAGCTTTTGCCAGTGTGAGTCTGCCCCCCATAGATAAATAGCGAAAGCTCCAGTGACTAATACGTCCTTCAAATCGTTGAACGAGCCATGTCCAGTCCTTCACCAGATAATTATCCGGATTTAAAAAGAAGCCAAGATATTTCGTTCCAGCCTCCAACTCCAAGAAATTTAAGGGAAGAATTGTACTAATGGAGCTTTCCACATCCCTCAATAGAGAGTGTTTTAAGAAACGAGATTTTATATAATTGATGATCATACCAGAAACCGAGCAGAACAAGTCCAGTATCCTTTTATATTGTACCCACTCATCAGGGATACCAATACTGAAGAGCATTACATCATCCACAAACAGGGAATGTGTAACAGATATATCTCTAGTTATTTTAATGCCTTCAATCAGTCCATCCCACTTAGCCTTATGTATGGATAAACTCAGGCCTTTAATAACCAAAAGGAAAAGGAGTGGTGATAGAGGACATCCCTGTCGAAGACCCCGTGAGGCCTTAAAGAAATCCGTAGGAAGGCCATTGATCAGAATGGCATAATTGACCGAGGTTACACAAGCCATAATCCATTTCATCACTTTCCAAGGCAGGCCAATCTAAATCAGTATTAATCTCAGGAAATCCCAATTCACCCTGTCATATGCTTTCACCAGATCCAACTGAAGTATAAGGGCATTAAGATGCTTCATTTTTATAGTGTGGAAAATTTCCTGAGTCACACCCACCGCATCATGGATCTGCCGGACCTGCAAGAACCCATATTGCTCCAATGAAATGTGTCTGGATAGAACGGGTTTGATCCGGTCGGCAATAACCTTTGCAATAATATTGTATACTAAATTGCAAAGAGCAATAGGTCTGAACTCATTATAGTTGTTCGGGTGGGAGGTCTTCGGAATTAGGGTCAAATATGTGGAGTTGAGTGCCCTAGATACAGATCCTTGCTTCTGAGATTCCTCAACAGCCATTCTGATATCCTCCCCCATAATATCAAAGAAGTGTAAAAATAGTTCCACAGTCCACCCACCGGCCCCGGCGACTTATCTTTTGCAAACCCACGTAAAGTGCTTTCCACTTCGCCCAGGGAGACCTCCAAAAATATATCATCCCCCTCCACCTCATTGAACATACGAGAATACTCCTTAATAACTTTAAATTGCTCCACCAATGAGGTGTTTTTTGGATCACAATAGTATTCCTGAAAGTGATGGACAACCTCCTCCATCAAGTCATCTGACCCCCAGATCCTCCTACCACAATGATCATTAAGGTCCCAAATAGTATTCTGCATCCTTCATGAGTCCGCAAACTGATGAAAAAATTTTGTGTTCTGGTCCCCTGACTTAATCCAAATAGCTCGGCTCTTCAGTCTCCAAGTTTCCTCTTGTATAAGAAGGATACTCAATTTACGGCTCTCCAAAGAGGAAATTTTCAATGCATCCTCAGGGCTAAAATCAGACCCAACAGAACCCCGCATCAAAGCGGTCAATTCCAGTTCAATCTCAGTAAGTTCTCGACCCATTTCTACTTTTTTGTTTTTTTCCCACCTAATAGTATGATCCTTTATGGTCTTAAGTTTCACCACCAGCTTGTCCATGGCAGAGCGTTTCCCCGAGACATCCTTCTGAAGCCATCTGTTCCTCACACCCAGAGTGTAATCCCCATCCAAGAGCCAACTAGAGTTGAATTTGAAAGGGTAGCATTGTGGCATGGCTTCCACCTCGAATTGTAAAATAATAGGAAGATGGTCACTGATTTTTATTTGGTGAATCCAAGACCTGTAATTCTGAAGTCCATCCAGCATGGATTCAGAGATAAAAAACTAGTCAATTCATTTCTGGATCATCATATCACACCCCCTACCATTTGTCCAAGTAGGAGCCAGCGGACACGGCGCAATATCAACAAGTGAAAATTTCATGAAGAGTTTTTTAAAATAAGATCCCATCGGGTCTCTTCGAGCCACATTACCCCAGACCTCGTCATCCCCCCAAGTGAAGTTTAGGTCACCAGACACAAATAAATTTTCCAGTTCCAGTAAATGATTCGAGACCGCTTCGTCCCAGAAAGCCATCCTGTCAGCATATGGCCCGTAACAGTTGATAATATTGACATTTTTTTCCACCCCTCTGATATTTCCCAATAATAAGATGCCCAGAGAGGTGATAGAAGGATCAAGTCTCAGAACCGCAGGGTTCCAAGCCGCTAAGAGACCACCAGATAGACCAACTGCGTCCACAGTACAAAGCATCCATCCTGGCATAACCTTGTTAAAGAAAATACGAGCCTTATCACCACATACCATAGTTTCCTGAAGAAGTACCAAATCGGGATTTGTAATATGAAGAACTCTCCTGAGGGCCAATTGTTTGGGAAGCCCTCCCACACCCCGAATATTTAAGGAGAAAAAAATCATTTGCGAACCCTTGCAAGGGCTTTCATTCCTCTAAGATCCCGGGTATCAGTAGATTTGGGGGATTCAACAGGGACACGGCCATCCACAATCCCCCCCATGGTGACCTTCTTATTTTTCCTGGCGCTCCTCATTTTAAGAGGAGAGAGTTCCAGAGCCAATCCCCCCCTATGGACCCCTTTTTGAATACAAGTATCCCCAATAGGACCAGTAGCATTCACAGAATTATTATTTCCCCCCCCCCACCAGATCAGTGGACGGCACATCTAATGTCCCCCCCCCGACATCACCATGGGTCAAAGACACCCCAATCTTCTGGTTTTTATAGAAGGTAGGGATAGGTGCCTTCTTCACCATTTCGGAGTAAGAAGGGATAAGTATTACCTTATCACCGGGCTCCATAGAATTGACCAACCCCCTAACCGATTCATCAGCCCCCAACAGGTCAACCGGACGCCCCCCTCCGGGGCCCCCAATTTCATCGCCAACCCCCTCCAAAGTTCCCTCTCGAGTCATCGACCCCCCCCCCCCCCCGTCTCACATACATCCCGAGTCTTCGTAGGGGCTTCAGTGTCACTAGAAATAATCACAGTCGGAGAGCCCGTAAGTGGTAATCCAGGGGATACCAATTTGACAGGAGAGGAGTCAATCTGGCTCGACGCATTCACATTCTCAGTCAGCTCAATCCCAGTGGCAAGGCCATCCTCCCCAGCGGATTCATTAGATATATATTCAGTACTAGAGGATGAAGTTTTCATGTGATGTTTGCGGCTCATATAATTCCCATTATTACCATTATTTAAATCAAGAGCATTAATAAACGATATATCCAACTCATTCAACGAATGAAAGAAGTTTGGGTCTTGTGATTCTAACTTATGGAACAGAGCCGAGTCCGGAGCGTCCAGTGTGGGTACCCGGTTGGAGAAGCCGTCCAGCGAACCCGTTGTATCCATCTCAATATCACTCCCATCATCTGATGACCAAAATGGACCACCTTCCTTGAGACGTCCAGAAGAAGCCGGAGCCGAGCACTGACGCCACAAATGCCCAACTTCCTTGCAGTTAGAGCAACGGAAGGGGATACCCCAATAATCTATGATCTGGGTAAACCTCTGGCCATGCCATCTGATGTTGAGTACATCAATTAACCCCAAGGAAATATCCACCTCCATGAGGACCCGACCCATGCGTCGGTCAAAACCATTCAGATGCTCGTCCTTGACATGCAGAAACCTCCCCAAACTGTTTCCAATGGCTTCAAAGGCCCCACGGTTCCAGAGAGCAAGGGGGAGCCCAGGCAGAAGGACCCACAAATGTCACAGGCGCACCGAGGCAGTTTCAGGATCAAAATCCGTTTGCCATTTCTGTAGCATTAGGCTCCCAGAACCATGTAACCAAATTCTGTCCATAATGAGTGTGCACTGAGCCTCTTCTTCAAACTTGAAGCCGTACCACCCGCGGGCCATGGCAAAAATTTGTGGAGTGTAGTTTAACAGAGGCCGCCATTTCGCCGTGACCCAAGCAACAATGTCACGCCAATTCATTGCATGATATGAAAATTTTCCTACAAGCACAGTCATATTGGCCTCTACAACCTCCTCCAGACCAATGTCTCTGCCCACAGTTAACCAGGACTCGCCAGGACGTCAAAAATATCTCCCATTCAATCGGCGGGCCGCACGGGAGGATGAACCAGGGTTTGTTTTGTTACCCACATCAGGGTAATCCCTGCCGCTGCCAACGGAGGGGTCCGACCCCCCCGACTCACCATGTGTCTGCCTCCCATCCAGATGTCCTCGATGTGTCTTGCCACAAGGAACCACATGACGACCACCCAGGTTAAGGGCCCTCTTCCCCTTTAACTGTTCCTTGAAATGCTCATTCGGTTTGAATAAACCGGCTTCCTCTATCATGTAATCGGAGACATTGAGGCTGTTGTCCTCCGGTATGATGGGTTCCGGCAACATATCCCCAAATCCGGTAGCCATATGTCATAAACCGAAACCAAACCGGCCGCGTAAACAACAAAGCCCTTTCACCTGTCAACAATTCACCAAAACGACATCTAATAAACGGTGACAGCAGCAAAGAAACTGTAACAATGGAAAGTGTGATTATAAAACGCGAAACCTTGACTGCCCGCAGGCCCAGAAATAGAGGCCCACACGCCCACCACACGCCGGTGACACCGGATCCGAAGTTCGTGGTTTCGACGAGCCAGACAGAGATCAATACCGGCCGCAGAAAGTGGAACCTTCCCGCAAAAACCCCTTAAACCGCTTTCAGGCAACAACAACTGCACAGTGCCAATACCAGGATTTCACCTCACCGCCAGAGCTCATTCATTCAACACCGCAGAATCCCAAGACGCAGTGTGGATGCCCTATGAAGCCCTAGTTTTGCACCATGAAACCCTAGATGCTCGATGCTCGCCGCTCTCCGCCCCGCATCGTTTTAGGTGGCTTTATGATGAGGAATGTTTTTTTTTAATTAAAAAAAAATTTAGTTTTTTATTATAATGTCTACTTCGTTTATCTTACTAGTTAATGATATATGTTTGAGGTGGCTTTATAATGAAGAATGAATGAGGTATGTTTAATTTTTAATTAAAAATAAATTAAGTTTTTATTATAATGTCTACTTCTTTGATCTTACTAGAGTTTTTTCTTTGCTTATTATTTTTCATGTTAGCACCATATTCTTATCTATATTTGCAATCAAATATGGTTATTATGGTTTATAAAGTAGCCTAAACACTTTACCATCTTTTTTGTCTTTTTTGTTGGGAATTTGTTGGACTTATTGAAATTGTATATATACTTTATTGAAATTGCATGTTCCAAAGTATTTGTAGGAGTTGAATTCATTATTATAATTAAAAATTAGATTTAAATAACTCAAAAGTACAATTTGATTAAAAAGTTTATGGTTGGATTTTCACAAAATTGTTAAAAAGAATAAAAATATATAAATAGTTTAGATAATTTCATATTATGACAAATTGTCAAATTTGGTGAGTTTAAGATTTTATTTTAATAAATCTTAATTTTGTGTTGTTCAAAACCTGTCCGAATGAATAAATAGATTTGACACCCTAAAAAATTGTTAAAAAGAGTAGAAATACATCTGAATTTTATAGATAATTTCATACAATGACAACTTTGCCTATTTGTTGAGTTTAAGTACTTCTTTTAATAAATCATAATTTTGTGTTGTTCAAAAGGTGTACATATGAATGAATAAATAGATTTGACGCCCTAAAATTACTTAGAACGCCCAGATTAAACACTTATTTGAGAATAAATAGATTTGATGCTCTCAAATAACTCATCACACCCAGATTAAACATTTATGTGAGAATAAATAGATTTGACCAACTCAAATAACTCATAACACCCATATTATTTGAGAATAAATAGATTTGATGCACTCAAATAACTCATAACACCTAGATTAAACACTTATTTGAGATTGCCGCATTCAATGCTGAATGTTTAGGCTGCAAGCGTTGGGAATCTTGGGATCTGTCCTCGTTTTTTATTATTTTTATTCATACAGATATAATAGTGGTGGATATAAAGCATCGTAGTTTGTACTATGGAGCAGGCCTGGAATTTCAAATTTTATGTGCCTGTCAAAAAAATTCCGTGCCTACCATATTACGTTTTTTGCAACTTCATAGACTGTCAGTTTATTTTGATGTTATATATAAATATGACAAAACAAAAATCCAAATCTACTTAAAAGCAAGAGAGAGGGAAATAAAATAAATGAATAAAAACAAAAAACAAAAGACCGCCATCATTTAAGTCCATAAGAAAACCTCCCAACCTCGAAATACACATCTACTGCACTCTATTTTAAGTTAACAAGACAAAAAGAGTCACAAAACTTTCATGGCCTGAAATGAAATACACCCAACGAAATAAAAACATAAAATATTAAAAATGTCAGTTCTATGTTCATAACCCAAAGAAAAATGCCATATAAAACTTCAAGACTTTGCACAGAGTACTCATGACAGGCGGTCTATTTCTACTATGTTCTTTTGGTAGGAGAGAGCAAAAAGTGGGAGAGATGAAATTGGGAGGGATATGAAATTACTCATTCAAATCAAGCTCCCACAAAATAGGTTCCCTAGTGGTCACGCTCAGTAAAATAGGTTCCTTAGTGATCACGCTCAATAAAATCACATTTTTAGCTCAAAGACATACCTCAAGTAAGCTCATAATTTTTGGTTACAACAAAGTTAAAGCTCAAAATTTCATCATAAAGTGTATCAAAATGTAATCACACTGTGTTTCCTGGAGTGTATCAAAATGTAATAACTTTGTATTTTGTTCCTTCCTCCGTCCATAAATCCAGAAGCGGTCTCGAGAACCAAAATGGTTGCCTGCCACACCTCCAGGTTTCCATTGGGGAGTTGGTATTCACCATTGATTGACAAGATGGGGTGTTCAATTTAATAGATTGGTAGTGGGCGGCGAACCCGACAAGTATTAAGTATACGAGTAAAGAAACATTAAGACGTTATGTGTGGAAACTAAATATTTTTATCTCAACTGAACGAGCAATGCAAGAGCGGCACAATATAATGGCCAAGATTAATTACTAAGTAGAGGGTATAGTATAACCAACATTAAAATTTCTGACGGGAAATGTAAATTCATGGACGTCGTTCTGAATATTTTGGTAGTTGTCATGATTGACGTGTCCATTTCAAATTTAACTGTCAAATACGTGCAAAAATGAAAAATACGTCCTATACGCCATCAAATTCCAGGTCGGATGGAGTATGAACTACAAGTGAATATGGATATCAGGCTTCAAATTTGAAGCCTTCAAGGCCCCTTAGAGGCCATTTTACATGTCATAGAAGGCCACTTCAAATTTTACCATGCAAAAAAAATTCAATTTCATGGTAAGCCCTTCAATAATTAAATTAACCACTACTGTCTAAAATTGCAACAGAAGGGTAGCTTCAAATTTTACCCATCGACAGTTTTCAGTGGGAAATTGGGAATGTAGCTACTAGCTAGGTGACTTGGGAGTGGGACTCGGTTACTCTCCATTATCCATGTGTTTGGTCATCCATGGATCATGGACCATTGGGCCTCTAATAATATCATTGACCAACTTACGTGGACGGGCTTACACTGAGCAGCCCATGGCTTGAATGCTTCTAACTTCTCGTGTTTGCAGCCCATGGCTTGAACGCTTCTAAGTTCTCGTGTTTGCAGCCCATGGCTTGAACGCTTCTAAGTTCTCGTGTTTGCAGTGAGCGCTTACATGTTTAACACATTTAATGAAGGCAACAAATGTATTAAACCTGCTTGGTGGATCATACGTGTTGTTGGCAGTGGGATTACCAAGTTACCAAGTTACCAGTTATCACATACCAATTCGTGAATTCTGACTCAGTGAGTTAATTGAGTATTCAATGTAAAATATATTATGTTAATGTGCCCCGAATTTGGCATTTCAGACAAAATCCACAATCCAAAAACTTCTTGTAATGTTGCAGGCTGCTACTCCTTCCCGTGGCCCCTACCCACATCCCTACGTTTGATTTGTTGTATCAAGTTAATCCTACCGTCTACGGCTCCCATCCTCACACCCTGTGTTTTTTTTGTTGTATCAAGTCAATCCTGCAGCTCCCGAGTCCCACCTTGTGTTTTCTTTGTTGTATCAAGTCAATGCTCAAATTCCATGCTTCCATGGCTCTGACCATCGATATATAATATTGCAGGAATACAAACAAGTTTTTTCTTATACCCCTACTCCGCTGTGGTCGAGCTACTTCCAAGTTCCACCTACCCTATCTCCTCCAGTCCTCCAGGAGAGTTTGTAGAGCGAAGCTGCCAATGCCAGCGTGCCATAAACATATATAAAGAAATTTGTTTTCTTAGAGGAGCTCAACTTCAAGGCTGACTAGATTGCCGACATCCTATGAATTTACAGGTATGTACATCATTTTATCCATTCATGATCCCATCAATTATTTAAAATTTTTGTTATTTGATTAAAATTCTGTAACTTCAAAGTTCAAACACAATATTATTATTTGACTGAAATTTTGTTACTTCAAATGGGCCTTGAAGGCTTCAAATTTAAAGCCTGGACTCGAGAGTGGGTTTGTCACAAATATCCATCAAAGGTTATTTAGAATGACATTTATCAATTCCCAACTGTAGCAACAACAAAAATTGATTCTTTCTTCATATGTCTTGTGTATACGCATATGATTCCATGTGCTCCTTACCTTGCCCTATTTTCCATTGTCGCTCGATCGAAGATCTTGAGAATTTAGCTGCCCTTTAACTTTCTTGAAATGGAGGGGACAAGGAAGACCATTGTTTTCACTCTGAAACCGAGTTCTTCCCCATTTAGCTTCCACTGGTCACCGTTGCATCCCTATGGGAAACAGGTGTGTGCAGTGCACCCCCCAGCTTTACCAAAAAGCCTGGGGATTTGGGGAAGTTCCCACTCTGCCAACCTCCATGCATCTAGTTAGTAAGTTAGATAAAGAATCCAGACTTTGTATCTAAAACTGTATTACATGAGCTATTTTCCCCAATTTTTTAGTCGTTGAATCGACACCTTCCTCTAGTAAACGGTTTAATATTCTTGGTATTTATTAATATGAAGACCACTGATGCTACTACACTTACAATCCGTGTTCGACTATATGAATTGGGACAAAAATGTTTTTGTAATCTTGATTTTTAGAACAAAAGTGCTACTTTACCTTTTGATTTTGTTACCCTAATCGGTTGGTCTGGAATAAAACAAGAACTTCAACCATATAACAAGAACTTCAACCATCTATGCATCTCCTCTCTACTTTGTCTACCTACGTTTTACTTATGCTTCACAAGTTACAACCCATCCTCTACTCCATCATACCATAGATTTAGTATGTATAACGAGATCTAGGGGGAGGGCTATAGAGAAGAAGCATCCAGGGTCCTTAATCAGCTATTGAGAACAAAAGTTTGCTGGAGTTGGATAGTTTTCTTTGCTCAAACCATAACATAGCATGTAACATGTAAGGAGTGCTTAAACTTATTCTATCCCAAGTACGTGTGGCATTCATACTGTCGAATGAAAAATTAAAACATATATTGTTGTCATTGGCATTCAATTCTGTCGTAGGGTACACAATTAGAGTGAAAAAGAAACTTGTTATTAGTTTTCAATCCAATCCAACTTCTTTATTGAATTGTTCTCTCTAATATACTTGCGTGAAGGAGGATTATAAATGGAAACAAAGTTGTTTGATATAGGTGCATGAAAGTGAATTATGGCCTTTCTGCATACATCTCTATTGTTCACCAATTTAGTAACAGATAGAGACCAAACTCAATGTCCAATGTTTTTGGCTTATAAAACAATTTCTTCCTTTTTTTTTCTTACATTATCATTTTTTCCATTGTTAAGTAGGCTAGATTTTATGTAGCCTAGAATTTATATTAGTTTGAAGAACGTACTGTTTCACAAAGATTGAACTTTTCCAAGAATAAGCATCATGTTGCTTTTAGAAGAGTTGAATAACCCAATTCTTCATCGAGTTCGTAGTGTTTGAAGCAGCCTAGGAACCCATTTTAAGAGGTATTAAATATTATTATACTGGTTAAAAGTTGGATTGGAATTGGGCTAGCAAGCTAACTGTAGCTGATGCAGAAAAAAAGATCTATGAATTTAGTTATGACAATTCACACTGAACATTGGAAAGTGGATTTTCTGTGTGTCTGCTAAGTTATGTTTCACTAATAAATTCCTCATGTTCAAGCAGATCATGAAAGAGTAAAATAGTATTAATTTTGGATGTAAGGATGAAAGTTGGATTGGAATGGGGTTAGCAAGTTAACTGTATTATTATACTTGTTAAAAGTTTAAGAGGCAAGATCAATTTGGGAAACTGCTAAGATGAAAAGGGTGGCATAGTGGCCTAGAGACCCCGCCGCTAGATCGGGGCGAAGTATGGTTGTTTTATATGGCATATATAACTTTCAGTGCTGCTATATCCACTGCAAAATAAAGCCTCTCAACTTTACTATGTAAGTAAACATTGAAATTTTGATGTACTAGTACATTTTCAAATAAAAAGAATGACTCATTTTTACATAGCAGCATTGAAGGGTTCAATATCTCATAGCCCTTCAAAGTGAAATGGTACCCCACCCTTCGAATTTGATCCCTGGATATTAGAGTCAAATTGAACATTTATTTTTGAAGCAGGTACATTTTGATCTTTCCATCTGTCGTCAAATGTTTCGTGGACTTAACATCTACAATGTACAGGACAGGCTGGACAGCGATTAGAAATTTCGATGGGATATGTCTATATCAAAATGTCAAAACGATGGTTTATCTTTCGAGGTGTTAAATTACAGGTTGATGGCCTGTCAACTACGTTCTGAACGACTGTATCATTCTAGGTGTCGAAATATGGATGGTCTGTCAAATACGTCCTGATAACGCCTGTATCTTTCTAGGTGTTAAAAAATGGATGGCCTGTCAAATACGTTCTGATAACGGTTCTATCTTTCCAGGTGTTAAAAAATGGATGGCCTGTCAAATACGTTTTTGAAAGAACAAAATAAGCTTATCCAGGACGTCAATTCCTGTGCAGCGCAGCCACTGAAAACGTGCAGCCGTCGGAAACTCTGTATTTATTGAAATCACTACCTTTTTAAAGTCGCCATCGCTTTGGAAATATTGACGATGGTGGGGAATCTGGCGATTCAGCGGAAGAAAGGAAATGAAAATAAAAATACTACGACTACTGACAGAAAACGAAGTAAAAGTTAATGTGTGGCAAATAAAAGTATCCCTGCACTGTTAATGTGTGGCAAACCATCCGTGCTACGTATCCGAAAGCATGGGTGTAATAATGAATCATAAATAAAATTAGTACAAAGCTCAGAGAAAACAGAGCATACAGAGCATGAAGCAATCAAAATAGAAGTTGTTGAGGCAACCAGAGTCCGGACGATAATAATACAGCCCATCATTCTGCACAATGCACAAGACATTTAAAAAAAAAATCTCACCCTCAAATACATTGAATTGCTACTGAATAGTACACTACAAACTCATCGGATTCGGCCGACAAGACGTTTTATTTAAAGCATGGGCGTGGGATAACGACCAATGAATTGGCTGTTATTTCGGCAATATCTTTTTCAAATCTGATAATAGTCAGTGTATTTTTTTTTAAAGCCAATCAAAATGTTGCTTGAAAATTGCAATTGGTGTACTTCTGCAATTTCAGCAATCACAAATCTCTTTTATAGTGTGAATACTGTGTTATAAAACCATTTAAATGGTCAAAAATAGCTTTTGACCAATGGAAATGGTAGTTTAAGCAATTCTTAGGATTTGAGTACCTACTATCATACTCCCTTTTTTATCATAAAAAAAGAAGTTGTTATCCATTTTTTTGCATTAAAAAAACTACATTTGTTCCTATCCCATGGATGGATAGTATTTATTGATATATCCATTTATATCAAAAACTTGTATCTATTTGAATGCAAATTACACAATATTCAAAGTTCAAAAATATTCACAGTATGAATGTGTTAATGTGGTGAAAAGATCACATTTGTTCCTATCCCATGGATAGATAGTATTTATTGATATATCCATTTATATCAAAAACGTGTATCTATTAGTATGCATGGGTTAATGTGGTGAAAAGATCACATTTGTTCCTATCTTATGGATAGATAGTATTTATTGATATATCCATCTATATCAAAAACCTATATCTATTAGTATGCATGTGTTAATGTGGTGAAAAGATCACATTTGTTCCTATCCCATGGATAGATAGTATTTATTGATATATCTATCTATATCAAAACCCTGTATCTATTTGACTGCAAATTATACAATATTCAAAGTTCAAAAATATTCACAGTATGAATTTGTTAATGTGGTGAAAAGATCTTCCTGCAGCCTATCTATTAGATCATATTACATCCAGTATCTAAAAGATACGATCAATACAACCTAAAATGGATCTCTTCACATAAACTATGGTTATTATATTCCTTTAACTTATCCCACCCTTCTTCTAAAGCCAACCCTTTCTTTGATAAGGAGTCAACTTTCCTGTTATAGATCCTTGCTATATGAGAGAAAGATACACAATCAAAAGATTTTTTAACATCACGAACTCACTTCTGCCAATCTTCTAAGACTAGGATATGCAATCTATGTTTGTCTTGTAGCCACGCAATAATGGAAGATGAGTCTCCTAGGAGTTGTAGCTTGTTGTGATTCTTCAAAATAGCTAGTGTAAGAAGACCCCAACTACCCAGCAGCTTGGCTCGAGTGTCACTGCCCAGTCCACATCCCATACTCATCTCAAAATAAAGGCCACTATCTGTTGATGTATATGTAACTTCGGAATGTATTTCATCTATGTATTTCATCTATATTTATTGTACCCTTATAAGAGATGTGTTATTCCTCTATAAGGAAGTGTCGTCATGTGTATTGACAAGTGTCGTAAGTGTGTGTACTTGCCGATGGATTATTAGACCACCATGTGTGGGGTCGGCCCTGAAATATATATTATATTGTGGATGTACCTAGCTAGACAAGTTGGCCCCATAGTGTAGCTAGGCAAACAGGTTAAGTATAAATAGAGATCGGGAGATCTCTATTTGATCACTCAGAAACTCACACTTCTCTCACTCAGAAAGTGGCGCACTAGTGAGGAGGAGGATCATCTGCTACTAGGAGACTATATCAGTGTATTTTGGTTGTACTTTGGTTGAGCCATTGCTCTCTCTATCTCTGAGGAAGTTGTGGGGTTTTTCACCTTAGGGTTTTCCCCACGGAAACTCTGTGTCTCTTGTCTCTCATGCTTTTGATTCTTGTGATGCTCGTGATGCTTGTTGTTATTGTTATGCATTGATATACTGTATATGTTATTCTCTCAGTAAAGATCCAAGAGTATTGTGAATTAATGCTCAAAATTTAACACTATCTATCAATTAAAAACAACTTGCTCCACATCTGCCACCTTGTTCAGCACCATCGAAGAACCCAACAGGAGATGTCATATGAATTTGTGGGAACATACTGAGCATAGTAGTAGACTTTGACCATCTCGCTGGAAAATCTAGTACATAATCAGTTACTACCTGGACTGCTCCTTCCATGGAGAATACTAAATCTTCAAAAATCATAGAGTTTCTATATCTCCACAAACCCCTAACAAATAAAATAGCGAAGGAAAGAGTGGATCGATAGTTCTTATTCCAATGCCAAAAACAGTTTTCCAATGTACCCGAGGACCAGGATCCAGAAATGTGGTGTCTGGTAGAGACCTCTTCCCACACCTGTAGAATGATGGAGAACTGAGCAAATATGTGATCCATTGTTTTCGAAGCTTTATAGCAGAACATGCAAACTAAAGGACCAATACCGCATTTGCATCTGTAATTTTCACCAGTTAGTACTTTATTCCATAATGCCATCCAAATGAAGCATATTATCTTAACAAGGATGTTCAAATTCCAAATAATCCTATACCACCATCAGGGCTGCTAATGTTATGTAGTCACGATGGCATTGAATGCCTGACTGGTAGTGATAGTCCCCGAGGAGTGCCCGAAACTCCAACACAACATATCCATACCCTCTATGAGCCTAATTCCCACATGACAAAGTGCTGAAACGAAGTCCTCCTAGTCCGTTGCTTCAACACCTGAAAGATTTAAGTCAGTAGCATTATACTAATAAGAACCCACAACGAAGTTCTAATGCCAATGACGAACATGCTTGATAAAGTAAATGTCACATTGATGTAGAGCATGTACAGTCGAGGGCATAAGAGAACCATAGTGGCGAGTACCAATGATGGGATCAACTCCCACCCGGATCTGATATATATTTCCCACATACCATGCTAATCATTGATTCAGTAAAGGGAAGGTATCCACCGGCCTCGACCAAATAGAAGAGAAATCCCTAGTCTTCTTGGGTTAGAGCGTATGAAGTGCGGAAGCCGACAACAACAAAGGGGTCATTAGCGGAAGAAAGGACCATTCGCAAAGAACAAGAAGCCGACGAAAGCGCAAGTTTTGGTCTAGTTGGTTATAATGGGTCGTTTTGACCATTTTGTAATAATCTTAGTTGTCTATAAATAGAACCACAATTCAAATCCTAAGTGCATCGATCTGAGACGGTGATAGCTCGCATATATATATTTGTCTTCCTTCGAGAAGTTTTGCCTTGTGTATATGGATTCACATTAGTTGCTTGGAACCATTCCTGCGAAGGTTGTACTGCAGATTTTGAGATGAGTTAATGCATGAGGATGTTCGGTTATGTCTCTATTTTGTGTTTCTATTTATGTCGCCATGTTATGAATGATTAATGATATCTTAATGAATCGATGTATTTAAGGTTTTGTTTCTCTATCGATTAATCTATAATGCTAGTCGATGCGAATGCCAATTACATAATGCTGATGCGAATGTCAAATATCTAATGTTGATGCGAATGTTGATTACATATTGTCGATGCGGATGTTGACTTGTTAGTATAATGCGAAGATAAATATCCAGTTTCTATAGCGACTGAGTAAGAGTTAATGCATGTCTTCTCCCTACTATGGAAACTTGGTTCCTGCAGCTCCCCTTAGACATCTCGGGTGAGACCTCACTCGCTTCGCGGGTGTTGCTATAAAGGGTAAAACCTTTCTGGGTTGATGCTTAAGGGTTCTAGTTGGTGTTTGTTGACAATAGTGCGAAGTGAACCCCTGTCGACATAACTGTGTCAACAAATGGTTCCATTACCAGGACCTTGAAGAAAAAAAAAGAGGACATGCTGTGGCATCCAACGAAACCGGAGATTCAAGACTGGTTCGATAAGAAGACGTGAGAGTTCGCGGAAGAATAAAATCAGAACTATGGGCAGACGACAAGTGACTGGTTGCAAAAGTACATTTATTCTGATATCCACGAGGTATTTTTCTGCAAATTTTTGATCTTGTTGCACGAGTGGTTGGCACAACTAACATTCCAAAAGAAGAACTTTCAGTGCAGTGACCATGAACAGTGGACACCAGAGTTGATCCAGCAATTGAAGCGAGTAGATAACAAAGCCTCTAGAGCTGTCGAAGTCTTAGTAGATAGTATCCTAGAAGGGTACATCACTGAATTCATGGTCAACATAATCAAGTCATACAACGATGCAGAAAGGAATTTTTTCAAGGGACCTAGAGAAAGGTTCCTGCTGTCACTGAAGTTGTGGATTAAGATGCTTATTTGCAAAAAGGGTATACTGAAGATCAACTCTAACGAGTAAATCCTGGTGTGCAGAGGCTATGGATACTGCGTGAATGCGAGTGTGAGAGAATGATGTGGGGTAGATCGACATAAGCAACGATGAAATCTTAAGGGAGGCTGAGGAAGGTTGTGGTACCCTGTGAAGTGGGGTGAGGTTTCGGCAGCCAAAGAAGAAGAGAAGGACTGAGATTGAGAGAGAGTCTCCTAAGGCGACCGGAATGGAGAACTACGAAACAGGACCACAAGGAACTAAGCAAACTTATTGTGACGGAGAAAGAAACCAGGCTACCCTTGAAGCCGAAGTAGGACAGACCGAAAGCTACAACATACCCACAGCCCTGCACACTACGCCAAATTTCAGAGGAAGAGACATAAGTTCTTCACAATGCTGTCCGAAGTGTCAAAACAATGGTAAGAGTAGTGGGTCAGTAAATAATAGTAGGAGATCAAGGATGGCAGGTGATGACGTGAAAATGCTGATTTTCCAAGGTAATGGGACCGAGGATCTCGAGCAGTATTGGTTTTTATGTGAAGCAATATGGATAGTGAAGCAGGTCCAAGATGAAGATATCAAAAAGGGACAACTAGCGATGACCTTCAGGGGCTGTGCGCTAGACTGGTTTATGAAATTCATACAAGTACCGACAGGGAGTCCGGCGAAAACACTACCACAAATAAGGGCTAGACTAATTGATGAGTTTAGGAAGCTGAAGTTCGAGTCGCAATACATCATAGAACTGAAGGAAATCAAGCAATTTCCAAATGAATCAGTGTGGGAGTTCGACCAAAGGTATAAAACCATGATGGAAAAAGTAAGTTTTGGAATGAGAGATATACAACACAAGGAATGGTTCATCGCGGAGTTGGTACCACACATTAGTGGGCCTCTAATGCAGCAGAAGATCACATCTCAGGAGGAAGATCTGGAAATCATGATGAAATTAGAGGCTTCACTAGTTGGTGAGACAAGCATAGGTATGAACCAGATAAAAGCACAGTTAGCAAACCTGACGATCTAGTTACAAGACATCAAAAAGGGAAAAGAAGTTCGTGAGGAAATATGGTGTAGTCGATGTAAATCCGAAGGACATCATAAGGACCAGTTCCTAGAGTTTCGCGAATACTTACAGGCTGGCACACCTAATCCACTTAGTCAGGAAGGGATGCCATGGTGCCAGATTTGTCAAACGAGGGGACATCGACAAGAAGAATGTGTATATTTACAGAAAATGGTGTCGAAGCCAGTCAACGTGTTCTTCAAGTTCTATTGATTGGTTAGACATGAAGAAAAGGACTGTAGAGCGTACGACTTACTCCAAGAAAGGAACTTCGACACGTTTTTCATGAAGGGGGAGGAGAAACCTCCTATACAACAGCAGCAAGGATAATTTTTGGGGCGAAATTTAGCCCATGGGCTATTTTTCCATGTTTTTTTCCAAAAAAGGATTCACCAATTTGCATTTTTTGAAGCCCTATTTCGCCCAATTTTGATGGGGTAAATTTTTTTCCCTCTAAAAATAGCCCAATTATTATATAAACTATAAAAAATCCTTAGAAATTGAAATAATTTTATAAAAATATGGCCGAATATTTTATAGTTGACATTTTAAAAATTGGTAAGATTCGCCAAGGTTTATACACTTTTAAATAAGTATGGATCCTTAAAATTATCCTTGAACAACGGCATCAGTACAATCAATAGCCACACTATAGTCAATCACTACCGCAGTACAATTAGTCGTAGCTTCACTATAGTCAACCACAGCAGTTGTACAACCAACCGTCGCAGTACGGCCAACCGTAGTATCATCCTGCGCATTACAACCAACAGCCATATGGCCAATCGCGAGGAGGTTTCAGGGGAGGATTCCGTGGAGGTTGAGGTGGAGGCGTTGGTCGTGGAGGAGCTTTTAGATGGGGTCGAGGGCCAATTATATGTTATAATTGTGGTTAGGCCGGACACTATCAAGGGATTGTACGAACTTGACTCTGTAGTGCATTTACTGCAACGTAGCGGACCACAGCGTTGAGGAATGCCCTTAGTTGATTGCGACTTGGAAAACTAAAAATCCACCTCAACCGCAACCGAATCTAAATATGAATCCACCTCCAAATGTATAGAATATATAAGTGGAGATAAGGAGTCGACCAATGAATTTCACAGTAGTGACTAGAGGAGGGGTTGCGATAGGGGAAGACATGACATAGCCTAGCATTCAACCTACAATACGGAAACAAGTCCAATTTGTTGTGGAAGTGGAAAAGGAGACCTTTTTAGAGGCACAAGAGACAATGAGACGAACTGAGATGGCACCTATTGGCCACAAAGAACCCACCTATGAGATTCCACTGACGTTCGATACGACGGATTCACAGAGGCCACCAGGGAGGATGAATACTATGAGGACTTTCCTAGAAAGTTGTTTGGAGCTGGAAAAAGATCAGGATGCACTAGCAGAGATAGCCATCCTACTACGCTGACAGGAGGATGGATGGAAAATTCGAACAGTAAATCGATTACACAGGAAGAAGACAGGGAGAGAGATGAGGATGACTGCTCAAATTGGTGCATTCGACGTTGACAATATTATTCTAGACTAGGGATCAAATGTCAACATCTTGACGAAACATACATGGGAGACAGTGGGGAAACCATAGCTGGCATGGTCCCCTATACAACTTCTATTAGCAAATCAAAGAAAGGTCACCCCCATTGGTCAATTATGCCATCTTCCAGTTGAAATAGAAGTCCTAAAGACATATGCAGACTTTGATGTTATAGAGATCGTCAACAACACAAGCCCCTATCCGGTGTTGCTAGGGATAGACTAGGCAATGGAAAATCAAGCCGTTATCAACTTTAAGAAAAGAACCATGCCGTTCGAGAATTGGGATATGAGGGTAGTCGCACCCCTGGATCCAATAGAAGGACAACGGTATGTCGAGCCAATGCGGGATGAATTCATGGAAGGATGGGACATTGTTTACAATATCTCATAAGACTACATCAATCCTACCACTGATGGAGAGTTGGGATGGCGGAGTGTTAGTTCGGCATCGTCAGATTTTGATGAAGCACTCGAGAATTGGAAGAATAGACTACACGAAGTATCATTCAGGAGGTGCGCATGAGTTACCCAGTCACTGCGATGGGTAGAGACATAAGTATGTGCACTGCCAACATATGAAGGTTTGCCTAATTTGACTGAATTTATCGCCAAATTCGAAGAAAGAGTAGCAGAACTGCAGAGATTGCTAGAACTGGAGGAAGCACTAAAGGCTACACCAGCACGATGGTGGGTGGTGCATAAGTCGAAAATAAAAAAACTGGCCACTATGTCAACAACTCATGGAAGTTAGATTTAGCGAAGTCGAAGGATACTGTGGAAAGAAATACAATGGAAGGAGTGACCCAAGGGATCACTTGGAGGAGTGTCAAAGTGCATGGGGAGTCATACCACAACAGGAATGGGTCCATGCGTTCATCCATACACTGGATGAGGCACCGTGAAGCTGGTACGTTGCATTAAAATTGTGACACGGGACAACTACGTGGGAAGAGCTAGCTATTAACTTTAACCAGAATTTCAGCTTCTCGGATTAAAACCCCTTCATCCATAGCGCGTTGCAGGAGATTCAGGAGAAGGTACTCGAAGCAGTTCCGACATAAAAATCAATGGGATTAAAGTGGACTGTGACACCAGAAATGCTGATGAAATGCTACAACGTGATAGGAGAACCTAGCGACGAGGAGGATGCACGAGCCACTTATATACCAGATTCGGAAGGAAGCCGAAATATTGAAGCACTCGAGATGCCCTTTGACAAATTCCAACAGCCGTTATGAATAAATAAAGTTAATATTGGGACGGAGGAAAACCCCAAAGTCACAAATATTGGAGACTATTGGGACGATGCGACAATCGCAAAACTCACTTATATACTACATGAATTTCAGGATCTGTTCCCAATGAAGTTTTCGTAAATGAAAGGCATGTCTGGGGAACTGGACGAAATGAGGAATAGAGCGAATGTTGGATGTAGGAATCATAGAGCCAGTAGAATAATCTGAATGCATAATCCCAATGGTGGTCCAAGATAAGAAAACAGGCGAAATCAAGATTTGCATCGACTTAAGGAAACTGAACGACGCATGTATGCATGATCCATTCCCAACACCATTCACAAACGAAGTGCTAGAAGGCGTGGGGGGTCAGGAGATATATTTGTTACAGACGGATTCTAAGGATATAGTCAAATAAATATTATGAAGGAGGATCGACATAAGACGACCTTCATAACAGAATGGGGTTGTTTTCAGTACATAGTAATGCCATTCGGTCTTGAAAATGCTCCAACGATCTTCTCAATATTAGTTGTTGCTGCATTCAAAGATTTCATTCATAAATTCCTTGTAGTATATATGGATGATTGGATCATGTATGTCCTGGTGAAGGACCATGCTACGAATCTGTTAGGAACCCATGTCTTTACTTTGTTAGTATGTTGTTGTTGGATGCATATGCTTTGTAAGTCGTCCCGTAGTATTTGTTGATCAATAGTTTGTGTTATTGTTGTTGGCACATATGCTTTGTAAGTCGCCCGTAGTATTGTTGATCCATAGTTTGTAGTGGCCCATGGTTTTGACCCATAGTATTGGCGCCTAGACTTAGTATATAAGTGTGTGTTGAGACCTATGAAGGCACCGTGAAGTTATTTGTATTGAGCTTGCTCATAGGAGGTTGCCCCCTCGAAGTGGCCTGTGATCAATATAAAAGTGATTCTGAGTTCTGTCATTTCTGTTATTTCGCATATTCTTATTAATTAATTGTTGCAGGTGCATCACATCTGGTATCAGAGCACTTTCTTGGGCTCGCTGGGTGAAATTTCTGCCAATTTTTTTTCGCATCTGTTGCAGGTTCGGATTTGAGAATAATCCCTATCCGCTTAACTATGGGAAGTACTTGGGCATAATCCCTAAAACTCATTGTGAGGAGTACCACAGGAACCTCGAAGTAGTTGGCCCATTGAGAGTACCTGCCAGCGAAAAGGCAACGACCCCTACCTGATTGACTAGTTCCCACCTGTGAGGTAAACCAAGAGCTGTCGTTTGTGGCAAAGCGGTTATCAATTTTACCTGAGCCGTGGAGTGAGTGGTACTGCCCCAATACGCAAGCCGTCAGACAGCATTGGTGGCCGAGTGAAACCCCTGAACTGTTAGGAAGCTGCACATACCTGGGGTCTATATCTACTTTTAGCTGAACTGTTGTCGATCACTGCTACGCCGTTTCAGATCCATTTTGCAAGCCGTTCTAGATCCAGCCATTTTCAATCCATTCGGCGCTGTTCCAGATCTCTTCCGAGCCGTAGCCGCTCAAGTCTGAAAAAAAAAAAAGGTACCCCTTGAAATATCCGGGGAACCCCTATCATCCCATTCTGCATATTTCATTCCTGAGGACCCTATCCCCAATTCCCCTTCCCAAATCCCGAAATCCCACATTTGTCTATTTTTAGGGTTTGCCATAACTTCCTCAGATTTCACCCAATCACCTTCAAATTTTACCACAGAGTTCCTTTCCTAATTCTGCTTCTTTGTCCCTATCTGCCAAATTTTCCCTTTCTTTCACCCCACTTCTGAAATCCTCCTTTTTTGCTTCCTTGTCCATTCGATAGTGTCCAAAGTCTAGTCAAACCCCAATTACCCTTCAGATTTTTTGCCAAGTCCAGATTTTCCTTTACTGAAGCAGTTTCTGTTTTTGTTTTCCTACCAAGTCAATAACAAAAAAAGAAACTCCTGGTTATGGTTGTCACCCGTGCAGGAGCAAAAACCATGGAAGACGCACTTGCAACCAACCAAGCCAAACTCCAGGATGTGGATGAAAAATTTCTCGGCCTCCATATTGAACATTCAGCTATGAACAACAAACGACAGTCCGAGTCTTCATCAAACAATGGGTTCTCTTCTTCCAGCAATTTTCATGGTCTGAAGCTTGATTTTCCTTGCTTCAATGGTACTGATCCAACTGGATGGATCTATCGTGCAAAACAGTATTTTAGTCTGCATAATACTTTTGATGTCAACAAAGTTCCACTGGCATCCTTTCATTTGGAACAGGAAGCTCTTCAATGGAACCATTGGTACATCAAGGCTCATCCAGAGCCCAAATGGTCAGACTTTTGCCAGCTCCTTTTGCAACGATTTGGTCCTAGTGCTTTTGATGACTTCATAAGAGCCCTCACTAAACTTTGCCAAATTGGCACTGTGAGAGAGTATCAAATTGAATTTGAGAAACTAGCCAACCACACCGAAGGATTGTCTGATAACTTTTACCGGAGTTGTTTTATCAGTGGTATAAAGGATGCCATCCGCTCTGAGGTCAAAATGTTCTGTCCCACCACAATGATGGAAGCCCTAGGGTTGGCTAAGTTGGCAGAAGACAAGATTGCAGCCCAACAACGCTCCAAACCCACTTTTGTTCCCTTCCGAAATATGGGTTCTCAACGACCACCTATACCGCAGGCTCCTCGACCGACTCCTATCAAGCGTTTGTCTGAAACAGAGATGCAAGCACGTAGAGAAAAGGGGCTTTGCTATAATTGTGATGAGAAATTCACTCGGGGACATAGATGTGTTCAGCAAAAGCTCTATCTTTTGGATGTGGATTCTCCGCCTGGCTCTGAAATTGGTGACAAAGATCCAGGAACACTGGATGCTCCGATCGACATTCAGGAACCGCCTATTGACTCTCCATCTTAGGATGACCAGCCAGAGATATCTCTCCATGCTTTAGCTGGAATCACCACTCCCCAAACAATGCAGGTCAGGGGTTACTTCAAGAAGCTTCCTCTTACAATACTCATGATTCTGGTAGCACTCATAATTTCATTGACCCTCGGATCGCCAAACAAACTGATTGTTTTATCCATCCTTGCTCCAACTTTGAAGTCATGGTTGCCAATGGGGGCACCTTACCTTGCAAAGGGAAGTGTCAAAATGTGCGTATCTCTATGGGATATTATACCTTGTGCTCTGACATGTTTTCCTTGACCTTAGGCAGATGTGATGTGGTTTTGGGCGCTCAATGGCTACGCACACTTGGCCCTATCTTATGGGATTTTGCTGAACTTTGGATGCAGTTTTCCCTCAATGGACAAAAACACACATTGACAAGATTAAAACCAGGTTCTCTCAGCATCATCAGTTCACATTGCATGGAAAAACTCCTCAAGAAGAATTCACATGGTGTCATCGCTCAGATCCATTCCATTCAGATGCAACCATCAGCGGTCTCCACTACTCCTTTGGATCTACAACAAATTTTGGATCGATATACGGGTGTCTTTGTTGATCCAGTGGGATTGCCACCTTCCAGGCCAGAAGACCATCATATTCAGCTCCTTCCTGGCAGCGTTCCTCCCAACATTAGGCCCTATAGCTACCCATTTCACCAAAAAACGGAGATTGAAATGCTCGTTCGGGACTTATTGAAGCAAGGTATTATTCGCCCAAGCACTAGTTCCTTTTCTTCTCCAGTTATTCTTGTTCGCAAAAATGATGGGTCATGGTGCCTCTGCATTGACTTCCGAGCACTAAATCACCTCACCATCAAGGATAAGTTTCCAATTCCTGTTGTTGATGAGCTTCATGGGGCTCACTTTTTCTCCAAGTTGGATCTTCGTTCTGGGTATCATCAAATTCGGGTTCATGAGGATGATATCCCTAAAATAGCTTTCCGCACTCATGATGGCCATTATGAGTTTTTGGTCATGCCCTTTGGCCTCACTAATGCTCCTTCCACATTCCAGGCCTTAATGAATAAAATATTTCGACCCTACTTGCGGAAATTCATTCTGGTATTCTTTGATGATATCCTCATCTACAGTAAAACATGGGATGAACATCTCTAGCATCTGGATCTTGTCATGCAACTTTTCTCTGACCATCATCTCCATGCCAAGCAGTCTAAATGTGTTTTTGGACAGAAGGAATTTGAGTATCTCGGGCACATTATCTCAGCACAAGGGGTTCACGTGGATCCTGCCAAAATCGATGCCATGAACAATTGGCCGCATCTTCAGACACTCAAGAGCCTTCGTGGTATTTTGGGGTTGACTCGCTACTACCGCAAGTTTGTCAAGGATTATGGGAAGATTGCAGCTCCATTAACTACTCTATTGAAAAAGGATGCTTTTACATGGACACCTGCTGCTCAGTGTGCATTTGACAAACTAAACAAGCTATGTGTACTACACCTGTTCTAGCTATGCCCGACTTTTCCAAGCCCTTCACTATTGAGAGTGATGCTTGCGGCAATGGACTTGGTGCTGTTCTCCTTCAAGGTGAACACCCCATTGCGTTCACCAGCAAAGCCCTTTCAGGTAAGAATTTAGCTGCCTCTACCTATGAGAAGGAAATGATGGCTATTTTGCATGCAGTACAGAAGTGGCACCCATACCTATTAGGGAATCATTTTTGCATCAAGACTGATCACCAGAGTTTGAAATATTTCTTGGAACAACGTGTCTCCTCCTCGACACAACAGAAATGGGTTAGAAAAATCATGGGTTATGACTATGAGATCACTTACAAGAAGGGTAAAGACAATATTGTGGCAGATGCTCTTTCTCGCACATTTGATGCCCAAGGTTCTCTTTTAGCTATTTCTATGCCCGTTCCAAATTGGTTGCAATCTGTTCAACAGGGTTATGTCAATGACTCTTCCTTATCTCAAATCATCCAACGCTTGAATAACAACCCTTTTGCTGTACCACATTACTCTTGGGATGGTGCTTCTCTGCGATACAAGGGTCATCTGGTGCTTCCCCAGAGCACAGATCTTCAACAGGCTGTCTTCTATGAACACCATGCTTCTCCATCGACATGGCACTTTGGGTTCCTCAAAACGTATGAATGAGCACAACATAACTTCTTTTAGCAGGGCATGAAAAGGACAATTCAATAGATGGTGGTCGAATGTGATACCTGCCAGTGCAATAAGGGTGAAACAACACTCCTTCCAGGATTGCTTGAACCCTTGCCCATACCTACACGGATTTGGATAGATATTTCTATGGATTTCATTGAAGGGCTCCCTAAATCTGGCGGGAAGACAGTGATTCTCGTTGTGGTTGATCGCCTCTCCAAATATAGTCATTTTTGTGCTCTCAGCCATCCCTATACAGCCTCCTCCATCGCTCAAATTTTCCTGGACCAGATCTTTCATCTTCATGGCATCCCTTCTTCCATTGTCTCGGATCGTGATATGACTTTCACTAGTCATTTTTGGACAGAACTATTTCGCCACACTGGCACCAAACTGAAGATGAGTTCAGTGTATCACCCACAAACAAATGGTCAAATTGAAATTATCAATAAATGCTTGGAAACTTATCTTCATTGCTTCCGGTCGGAACAACAACATTAGTGGGAAAAGTGGATCCCTCTCGCTGAATGGTGGTACAATACCTCTTACCACACTGCCTCTAAAATGACCCCATATGAAGCAGTTTATGGTCAGGCACCTCCAGTTCTTCTTCCATACACCCCCACCAGTTCACCAGTTCAGGAAGTTGACATGGTCCTTCGAAACCGCGATCGGATTCTTCGCATTTTGCGGGATAATCTTCACGTGGCAAGAAATCGCATGAAGCAACAAGCTGATCAACACCGTTCTGAGCGCACTTTTCAAGTCGGCGATATGGTTTTTCTTCGTCTCCAGCCGTACAAGCAATCCTCCTTGAAACTCAAAGGGCATCATAAGCTCACTCCAAAGTTCTATGGGCCATATTGGATTCTTCAGAAGATTGGGTCCGTTAATTATAAATTGGAACTTCCTCCTTTTTCCCGCATTCATCCAGTCTTTCATGTCTCTTGTCTGAAGAAAGTTCTGGGCACCAACATCAGTGGACAAACGATTTTACCCGAACTGGATAATGAAGGATCCATCATTTTGGAGCTGGAGGCCATCCTCAATCGGTGCACGCGTCAGCTTCACTCTCGCTCTACCACAGAGGTCTTTATTCAGTGGCACGGCATGCAACCAGAGGATGCTACATGGGAACCACTCCTTCATATTCAACAACAATTTCCACATCTAAAGCTTTGAGGACAAAGCTTTTTTTAAGGGGGAGGGGATGTTAGGAACCCATGTCTTTACTTTGTTAGTATGTTGTTGTTGGACGCATATGCTTTGTAAGTTGTCCCGCAGTATTTGTTTATCAATAGTTTGTGTTATTGTTGTTGGCGCATATGATTTGTAAGTGGCCCGTAGTATTGTTGATCCATAGTTTGTAGTGGCCCATGGTTTTGACCCATAGTATTGGTGCCTAGACTTAGTATATAAGTGTGTGTTGAGACCTATGAAGGCACCGTGAAGTTATTTGTATTGAGCTTGCTCATAGGAGGTTGCCCCCTTGAAGTGGCCTGTGATCAATATAAAAGTGATTCAGAGTTCTGTCATTTTTGCTATTTCGCATATTCTTATTAATTAATTGTTGCAGGTGCATCATAGAATCTAAGGTTGATGCTAGAGAGATGTAGCAAGCATATTCTGTGCTCCATTTGCGATTCTGTTAGGACACATTGTATGCAAAGAAGGGATGCTGGTTGATCTAGCAAAGATTGCAATTATTGTCGACTTACCACCTCCAACGATAGTAAAGCAGTTAAGGGTGACATTGGGGGATACTGGGTATTGCAGAAAGTTTATCAGAGGGTATGCGGCGATCATGACGCCAATGGAAAAATTGTTGAAAAAGGATTCCAAGTTTGAAAGGAATGAAGAGTGCCAGAAGAGCCTCAATATACTAAGAGAAAATATGGTCGCAGCACCAATACTACTGTTTCCTGATTGGACAAAAGAATTCCATGTTCATGTCGACACGTCATCAGTCACATTAGGTGTAATATTGGCCCAACCAGGAGAAGGAGTGATTGACCTTCCAATCGCATTTGCAAGTAGGAAGCTATCCACTGCGGAGAAGAACTACATGACGACGGAAAGGGAAGGTTTGGCGATGGTTTACGCCTTACAAAAATTTCATCATTATCTGTTAGGAGGCCATTTCAAAATGTTTACTGATCATTCAACACTAAAATACCTAGTGAATAAGACTGTGTTGGGGGGAAAATATGTCGATGGCTATTAATATTCCAGGAATTTAACTTCGAGATCATTGTGAAACCAGGACGACTCAATGTCGGTCTTGATCACCTATCCCAAATTGAGTCATGAGAAGAAACCATAAGCATTAATGGGGGCTTACCAGATTCGCAATTATTTTGGATTGGAATGGTCGATGACCATTACGAGCAAATCATTCAGTTCTTGACTACAGGATGCACACCAGAAGGATTGAATACCAGTCATAAAAAGTAGCTAGTTGTGAGGGCTGTTGACTTTCAGCTAATTGCAGGTCAAGTTTAAAAAATGGGATGGAGCAGTAAAATATTGTTTTTACAGGAAAACCCAATGTAAGTAACGTAAGTGGTCCATAAATGGATCAATAGTAATATAAAAATGTAATGCATGGTAGATGATTAATAGTTACATAGGTTTGGGCTTTATATGAGCCCGTCGTGCACCTTTTCGTAAAATGGCATGACTATTGAATTTAGATAGTATTTAATTATAATAAATTAATATTAATATTAATTTATTATTTTATTGTTACATTGCCATCCCCTTAAGGGATGCTTTGTCCTCAAATCTTCATTGAAAACAATGTCTGATTTTGCTTGAACTGTCATCTCTGGATCCTCTACGACACTTGATGAAATAAGATGATATGAGTTACAAATTCCCCGGGAGACTTGTCGCATCGTATCTGTTGTGGATCATCCCAGATCTATTTTTATCGGAGCTCTGAGATCATTTTGTGGGACGGGTCATTTCAATTGTTGCTTAGTATGTCGATATTTTCGCCTATCAACATAATTCTTTTGTGAGTGCTCATTTTGACCCTGTCGTTGGTCAAAACGACGATTATAATTGGGATGTATGTAAGGAGTATTTGTTGTTTGTTTTTCTTTCTTTTGAACTGCGTCGAGGATTTCCTTCACTTCCTCGACTTGATTTTTGGATGCATCTTCCTAGATTTTTGCTTCTTAGTTCTCCAGTAGATTTTTGTGATTCTGAATCTTTTCGATTCTTTCATATTGCGACTTTTTGTCAATTTCTAACTTCTTGATTTGATTTTCTAATTCCTAATTACGATTCTTTAGACACTGGTTTTCTTCTTGCTTTTCCAGTATTCTTCCTTCAAGGTCTTCACCGTAGTGTTCCCTCTTTCTACTGTTTTTTAATTTTTTAATATTTGTAATCATTTTTTTGTTATGATTTCATAGTCAAAAAATCTCTTCGATATTGCTTGGTAACACATTGTTGACTTTTGTCAGTTACAACTTATTTGTCTTCTTACTGTCATCATATTGCTGCTGGAGTTTTTCTTTTTGCTGTTGACAATGAAATAACTTTGTTTCCCGATTTTCTAACTTTCTTTGGACGTGCTCCAACTCATTATATTTGTCCATGATGAGTTTGTTTAAAAGATTTATTTGTTCTTCTAACTCTTCATAATGTTCATCAGTTGCTTCTTCGTCTGTAGTTTGCGATAAGGGAACTATCACTGAGAAATCATGCAGCGTTATTTTCTTCTTCTCATGGAAGAAGGTGATGCACTTCCTTTTTGCATTGATGGAGAATGTTCCTAGTGTTTCCAACCAGTTATAACCCAACATTATGTCGATGAGATGGTCATCTATAGCTGCGACGGTGAATTGAGCTGCAAAATGATAATCATCGATTTGTAATGGTACTTCTATTTAATCTCCATTTGACTCATTCTTCATTGATTCTTGAACTTGTACTTGATTTGCGACATCAATGTTTATAAAATTTTCCTTGTTGGATGGAAAAATAGCAATGGCAATTAGACTTTCATCAAATATCCCATAAACTTTCAACATCGCCATAGGCACCTTCGTTGGAACGTTGATAAATCTTTTTTCTGCTTTAATAAAATCTGCCTCTTCCATTTTGACCTTCTTTGTTTTTTTTTTCTTTTCCCTTTTTGTATAAAATAATAATTGTATTTAATATAGTTATTAAATAATAATAATATTATGATTGTTTTGGATGGGAGGCAAAATAGGGCTTGTAAAAATGATTTATAATAACTATTATTATATATAATAACAATATTATTATAAAAAAATGGATTGGATAATTTATAATAATAAATATTATTATTGTAAATTTATATATCTAAGGTTGTGAAGAATAGAATTTTAATAAAACTAGAATAGTTTTATAAAACTATGTTTTTGTTTTTTTTTTAAACTTTTCTTTTCTTACTTTCCTTTCTTTTTATTTTTTATTTTTTTCTACTTTCCTTTTTTTACTCAGCTTCTTTTTACTTCTTTTTTATGTCCTCCTTTTTTTTGTTTTTACTTTTTGTTTTCTTTATTTGTTTCTTTTTGTTTTCTTCCTTTCTTCTTCTTATTTTTTTTTTACTTTTTTCAAAAATAAAAAAAAAATTAAAAATCTCGAGTACTTAGGGAAACCCTAGTTTTTAATGGAAAAATTCCAAAATTTAGAGAATTTATGAGATGATGGCTAATAGTCGGATCATAAATGAAGCTCTGATACCAATGGAGCAGTAAAATACTGTTTTTACAGGAAAACCCAATGTAAGTAACGTAAGTGGTCCATAAATGGATCAATAGTAATGTAAAAATGTAATGTATGGTAGATGATTAATAGTTACATAGGTTTGGGCTTTATATAATCATGTCATGCACCTTTTCGTAAAAGGGTATGACTATTGACTTTAGCTGATAGTCTTTAATTATAATAAATTAATATTAATATTAATTTATTATTTTATTGTTACATGGGACCAAACAAAATTATTCGCCGATATGTCCTTCTGCATGAAAAGGAAAGGATACTAGTGGAAGCTCATGACGGGATCGCAGGAGGACACTATGGAGGGCATGTCACTTCTAGGAAGATACTTAGAGCTGGACTATGGTGCTGGTGCATGGAGATGTCGCAGATTATGCCAAAAGCTGCGATGTATGCCAAAAAACAGGAAAACCATCGCGAAGGGACGAACTGTCGCTAGTACCTCAACTAACGCTACAAGCTTTCGACAAATGGGCGGTTGACTTTGTAGGACCTATCAACCCACCAGGAAAAAGAACAAGGTTATGATATATAATTAATGCGACTGATTATCTGATGCGATGGGCTGAAGCTGCACCGGTAATAGATTTCACAACTGCGACGACAACAAGATTTCTCTTTGATAATGTGGTCACCAGGTTTGGGTGCCCAAAAATATTGATGAGCGACTAGGGTACTCACTTTGTCAATCAAACGATCAAAGTGATTATAGAGGAATTTCAAATACAACATAGGAAGAGTACTCCATATCACCCGCAAGAAAATGACGCAGTTGAAGCATTCAAAAAAATATTAGAGCATGCACTCACAAAAGTATGTAATGCAAACTGTGATGATTGGGATTTGAAGATTCCAATGATACTATGGGCATACATAATGACTTGCAAGCGATTGACATGACAAACTACGTTCAAGTTAGTTTACAGACAGGAAGCGATGATTCCAAGGGAGTATATTGTCCCGAGTCTGTGCATCACAGTAGCCACAGGAATGAGCGATGACTGAGCAATCGAAGAACGATTGGCATAGTTGATATAGCTTGATGAGGACTAGTTCGTCGTAGGATTCCATCAGCAGGAAGAAAAGTATCAACAGAATGCTTGGCAAGATCGCCATGTCAAAGAAAATCACTTCTAGCATGGAGATATGGTCCTATGTTGACACAGCGGCTATCAATAGGGGTTCACTTTGCACTGTCATCAACAAACCCAACCAAACACCCTTAAGCATCGACCCAGAAAGGTTTTACCCTTTCCAGCAACACTCGCGAAGTGAGTTAAGTATCACCCACGATGATTAAGGTGGGTGCAGGAACCAAGTTTTCGCAGTGGGGAAAGGACATGCAATCACTTCAACTCTACTGCAATAGAAACCAGAGATTTAGATTTGCATACATTCATACATTCATCATTCACCTATTCACCATTCATAGATTTAATACATAATGGACATTCGCATCAACATGGTTAAACTGATCATTCGCATCAACAACAATTACTGAACCACAACACCTTAAACATATCGCAAACACATGTATTCATCATTTAATAGAAACATAGACAAAAAATATAACCATAACCGAACATCTTCATGCATTCATCAAAACCTACGGTATAACCTTTGCAGAAACAGTTCAGAACATATTATTGCGGATCCATAAAAAACTGCGAAAACATAGCGAAAACAACACTTGATTCTTCAAATATAGGATGCCCTTAGGCTTACATTCCTACTCCTATTTATATCGACTAAATGGTCCAAATGACCCATTTCTAACAACCTAAACTAATATTGCGCTTCCTTGTTCTCTGCAAATGACCCTTCCTTCCGCGGATGGTCCTTCTTCGCAGTTGTCAGCTTCTGCACTTCATGTGGACTAATCCCATGCCAACAAGGCCCCAACACAAACTTGTGGCTTGCCCTCGAGCCACCTCAGCTGGACACCTCTGGTACTGTGCTCATCCTTTGCCGTGGTAAACTTCTGAAGTTGTTCTTGATGTATGGGGCTCGATGTCATGTACTTCTCAAACTCATCCTCCAGTCTTTTGGTCGCTGTCATGTACTTCTTGAACTCATCCTTCAGTCTCTAGAAACCTTGATCATCTATCTCTTCTGCGCCTGCTCTTGCACTACAGGCTTGCTAAGGTCTGGGAAACGTTTGTGAAAATACTCACAGTGGATCCAAAGAGATGATGTAAACCTCACAATGAAAGAATTTAGGAAAATAGAAGAAGAATAGTGCGGCAGAACATAGATCCGATGGAACTGAGATAAGAGCAGAATATTCACACATGTTTCATTAATCAAAATGGAAAACAGTAATGATACAATGCATAGGATTTGAATACCAAGGGTGTAATTCAAATTAGCCTACATGGAGAGATCAAAAGATCGCTGGAGTGTCATCAAAGCACAACTAGAAGTCTATTTCATCATCGGTGGAGTCATCAATGCACAAGTAACTGTCAACCATCAGTCAAACTGAGTCTAACTGAGTGTGGTAGGTGTAACTGGCACATGGAGGCACTAATTGAATGAAGGAGGCTCAGTGGAGGGTGTATGAGGAGCTAACTAAGTCAGAATGAGCAGTCTAGTCTCATTGGAGGTCCATCGGAGTGATACAGTCAGTTGAGAGTCAGTCTGGCCTTAAATAAAGGAAAGAACTGATGATAACTCAACTAACTAAAGTACAACTGAATGGTAGGTGAGAGAGGGCAAGTGGATTCCTTAAATCAAGGAAGAAGGGTGCACTAATCTCTAGGAGGGATAAAACTGATCAGTGAGAAGCTCCTGGTGCTAGCTAACTGGGGGCTAGGTGCTGCGAATGATGACTAGGATGCATGCAATTGCATGCTGCATGCAAATATGCATGCAAGACTGAAAATGAAAATGATGAAAATGTTGGTAGGACTAGGATGGAGTATAGGAATATCCTAACACCCCCCCTTAATCCATCTTGGGCCCTGGTAACTAGGACCAAGGTCACCCAATACAATCAAATAAATGATAAAATAAGAACTTCCCATAAACCGAGGAAATGGGGAAAACCTCATGGGAAAAATAACCCCCCTCAAAATAACAGTAAATAACTCAAAGAACCATCGTACTAAGAAGAAAAGAAAGAAGCTTTCATCAGTGAAAACTTTTGCAAAAAACTTAGCAAGTTGATCCTCTGTAGGATGCCAAGGCAGGTGCTAGATCTGTATCTGGTCTTCTGATGTGCCTCCCATTGTATAGAGGATGTATTGGACGAAGCAAGTCTTTCAGGAATTCTTTCTGCAACTAGAACGAATGGATCATGATGAGTCTTCCTTCCCAAGGGATGGAAGAGAGAACCCCATCATCATGTTGCATCTCTCATGGAGAGGTAGATGGCATAATGCAAGGTTGGCATGATGCTGAAATCTGGTAGTTCTGTGAGCAGATGAATCCTCAATTGTGTTCTCAGTAGATGCAAGGATTGTGTGAGCCCATGTTTGCCTTGTCTCTGGATTGAGAACATGTGTTGGTTCTAGATCTGAATCTGAATGTTCTTGAAATTTTATCTCAACATCAGGATCTTCATCTTCATATGCATTAGAAGAAGAGTCACTCAGATCTTCATCAGATTCCGAAGGAGTAGGAAGAGAGAAGGGAAGAAAATGAGAGAACTCGTATGCCTTGGAGGCATGATTTTCAAACCCTTTCCCTATAGTCTTCCCAGTAGAGATATCTGTAATCTCAACTGTGTCGGGGCCAAAAGTCACTTTCTTAGGTGATTCGGTGTGAGTCATCTGATATACATACAACAAATTTGCTGTCAAGGAGGGAACGAATAGAACATTCTTGAACTTGCCATGCTCCATATGTACTGTACCCAACCCTTTGGTAGAGATTTGAGAGTTGTCTCCCATGTGAATAGTAGGCCCATCATTTAGATCCAAATGTTAAATTTTGAGTATTAATTCACAATACTATAGGATCTTTGCTGAGAGAATAACATCTACAGTATATCAATGCATGACAATCATAATATGACAAGCATCACAAGCATCACAAGAATCAAAAGCATAGAGACAAGAGACACAGAGTTTCCGTGGGGAAAACCCTAAGGTGAAAAACCCCACAACTTCTTCAGAGATAGAGAGAGCAATGGCTCAACCAAAATACAACCAAATAACACTGAGATAGTCTCCTAGCAGATGATCCTCCTCCTCCTCACTAGTGCACCACTTTCAGATAGATAGTGAGTTACTTTTCCAAGTGAGTAAAATAGAGATCTCCTATCTCTATTTATACTCACCTTTTTGCCCAGTTACCCAATGGGGCCGACTTGTCTACTTAGATACATCCACATTATATTATATATAATTCCGGGCCGACCCCAAATGGTGGTCTAATAACCCATCAGCAAGTACACACACTTGCAACACTTGTCAATCCACATGACGACACTTCCTTATAGAGGAATAACACATCTCTTATAAGGGTACAATAAATATATATAAAATATACAGATGAAATACATTCCGAAGTTACATATACATCAACACTCCCTCTTAACTAGGAAGGTATTTCTCGACACAGATATGCTAGACAAGTCTTCTTCTCTGGATCATCGTCATCATCATCGTCACTGCTGCTGCTATCTCAATAAATCTCTGACTCTACTCGTCATAGGAAGTTCTATAGAGCCAGTCCTTTTTCATACTGGATGTAGGCCCGCCATCTGCAGGTCTTCATCATCACTGGCCATACTGTGGAATCCTCAGGACTAATTACATGCGTCACAAAACCTGGCTATAGCATCCCAGGCTATTACGAGCACACAGCTCTACCTGTAGGATCTCCCAGGAGCACATTATATGTGACCCATCACAAAACCTGGCTGAAGCATCCCAGGCTGTTACGAGCACTCATCTCTACTTGTCGGATCTCCCAGGAGCACATTACATGTGATCTCACCACAAAACCTGGCTGAAGCATTTGAGGCCTTTTTCATCCTGTCCAGATCTCCCAGGAGCAAATTACATGTGGTCATGGCAAAACCTGGCTGAAGCATCTGAGGCCTTTTTCATCCTGTCCAGATCTCCCAAGAACAAATTACATGCCATAGGACAAAACCTCGCAAGAGCATCTGCCAGATATCCCAGGGAACCAAATTACATGCCATAGGAAAAACCTCGAAAGACTATCTGCAGATCTCCTAGGGCACAAATTACATGTCCTCTGAAGCAAAACCTTGCAAGAGCATTTTCCAGATGTCCCAGGGCACCGAATTACATGCCATAGGAAAAACCTTGAAAGACCATCTACAAATCTCCCAGGGCATAAATTACATGCTTTCCTGCACAACCTGATCCACGGCCATAAAGTATCATCTGATACTCATCAAACATCATCCTGATGTGTACATCATCATCCTGATCATCATCACTGCAACATCCTGCTGCATGTCATCTAGAGAAGCTCGTCATCCACGATCATCCTGATCATACAATGCATCCATCTGATGCACACCAAGTATCCACCTGATACATACATAGATACATGATCCACACAATGTATCCATCAGCATACATGATCTACCTGATCATACAAAGATACATTATCCACACAATGTATCTATCAACATACATGATCTACCTGATCATACAAAGATACATGATCCACACAATGTATCTATCAGCATCCAACATGATGCGTACATACAAAATACATACACATGATCCAACTGATCATATCCAGCATCCAACATGATGCGTATACAAAATACATACATACATATAATGATCCAACTGATCATATCCAAGCAGAAACCAGAACATCATCCTGATGCTCATCATCCAGCGCTTACATCCACAGCCATGTGAAGGATTCCCCTTCCAACATGCTTGGAATGGCTTCAGCAAATGTGTCCATCACTTCTTCCTCGAAGTATCCTCAATCTGAAGAACGCCAAGCCTCTCTCTGAAGTACTCGAACTTCACTCTGGCTAGTGGCTTCGTCAGCACATCTGCAATCTGCTCGTCCGTCACAACATACAGGAGCTTCACGGCTCCTCTTTGCACCATATCCCTGATATAGTGATATTTGATCTCTATGTGTTTCGACCTATCATGAAACACCGGGTTCTCGGACAGCTTCACACAACTCTGGTTATCACAGAAGATACTAGTAGCATCCAACGGGAGATCAAATAACTCAGACAGTAGCTTCCGTAGCTATACTACCTCACAACTAGATGAACAGGCTGCAACATACTCTGCCTTAGCTGTACTCAGTGCTACGTAGGACTGCTTCCTGCTAAACCATGAGATCACACCTGATCCCATACTGTAGCAACACCCAGATGTGCTCTTCCTATCTACAGCACTGCCAGCCCAATCTAAATCAACATAACCCTGCAGGTTAAACTTTTGATTCGCTTCATACTTGATCCCATAATCCATTGTACCCTTCAGGTACCTCATAACATGCTTTACAGCAACCAGGTGAACACTCCTCGGATCCGTCAGGAACTGGCTCAATGTGTTCACAGCAAAGCAAATATCTGGTCTCGTGTTCGTCAGGTACATCAAGGACCCAATCATCTGACGATACATGGAGACATCAACCGGCTCAAATGAAGCATCACATAGAAGCTTCAGATTCGATGCCATAGGTGTGGCCATGGCCTTGCAGTCCATCATCCCAAATCTCTTTAGGATATCTACTGTGTACTTCCCTTGACCAAGGAAGATCCCACCTGCACTCTGCCACACCTACATGCCTAGGAAATAGTGCATCATTCCCAAATCTTTCATATTGAATTCAGCAGCAAGCTTCCTCTTAGTATCTGCAATCAATCTGTCATCTCCTGTTACAAATAAGTCATCCACATACAGGAGTAGAATCACAGGATTCCCTTCCACAACCTTGTAGTAAAGGTTGGAATCTGCTTTACTCTTGGTAAATCCCAAGCTAGATAGGAAACTGTCCATCCTACCATACCAATTTCTGGGAGCTTGCTTCAAGCCATACAAGGCTTTCTTCAATCTGCACACATATGACTCCCTGTCATGTATTTCAAAACCAAGTGGCTGTTCCACATATACTTCCTCTTCAACTACACCATTCAAGAAAGTAGTCTTGACATCCATCTTGTGTATTTTCCATTTCATAGCTGCAGCTAGGGCAAGTACTGTTCTGATGGAAGTATACCTGGCTACAGGTGCAAAATTTTCTTCATAATCTATTCCCTCTTTTTGAGAGAAGCCACGAGCTACAAATCTTGCTTTGTATTTCTCCACACTGCCATCTGCAGCATTCTTGATTTTGAAGATCCATTTAGAAGTCACAACAGACTTCTCTTTAGGTCTTGGGACAACATCCCAAACATCATTCTTCATTATTGATTGGTATTCCTCAACCATGGCATCCTTCCATTCTTTCTTTTTCGCTGCCTCTTCATAACTGGAAGGCTCTTTGTTCATAATGTCACAGAGTAAAGCAACATAGCTGGTCTGTGATCTGGTTCTCTTCTTTGCTCTGTGTTCTTCTTCTGGAATGCCAAATATTTCTGCATCTTGAATGAGCTCTCTAGCCCATACAAGTTTCCTCTTGTGAGAGTTATCCTTACGGGGTGGATCTACAGGTTCTTGTGGATCTTCAAACTCACGAACAACTTCTGGAACTGCTTCAGTCATGGTAGTGTCCTGAAATCTTGTTTCCTTAGGTTCTTCATAAACTTCGGTAGGTGCCTTCCTTGATTTGATGAATGCTGAGTTTTCATCAAATGTTACATCCCTACTGACATCAATCTTCTTGAACCCTGGAAAGTATATTCTGTAAGCCTTCGAGCTTTCACTGTAACCCAAAAAGATACCCTTCTTTCCTGAAGGATCTAGTTTAGTCCTCTTTTCCTTTGGGACATGAGTATATACTGGACAACCAAATATTCTAAGATGACTGACTTCAGGTTTCTTACCAGAAAATACCTCTTCTGGTGTCTTGTTGTCCAATATCTTGTGGGGTGTTCTATTCTGCACATATACAGTTGTTCTAGCTGCTTCTGCCCATAGATGCATAGGAAGATCCTGGTCATGTAACATTGCCCTTGCTGCTTCCATGATAGTTCTGTTCTTCCTTTTTGCAACACCATTCTGTTGAGGATTATAAGGAGCAATCAACTCCCTCTTAATCCCTGAATCATTGCAAAGATTCTTGATGTCACTTGAGGTGATTTCTCCACCATTGTCGGATCTGAATGTTTTGATCTTCTTGTCAGTTTGATTATCCATCAAGGTTTTGAATTCCTTTAATTTATCAATCACCTCATCTTTTCCCTTCAAGAAGTATACCCAAGTCTTCCTTGAGAAGTCATCAATAAATGAGACATAGTAAACATACCCACTCAGGGAACTGGATGACATAGGGCCACATACATCTGAGTGGATAATTTCCAAGATGTCTTTTGCCTTTCTTTCACTGCTTGGGAAAGCCTTCTTAATGTTCTTACCTTTTGCACATCCTTTGCAAACACCTTCATTTTTGGTCTTGATTTTAGGAAGACCCTCTACTGCCTTGCTTGCAATTGGAAGTGCTCTGTAGTGCATGTGAGCAAGTCTTCTATGCCAAAGTTCACTTGGCTCCATGGATTCATGCACCATGGCATGTTCAGGTTGTCCCTTCAATTTATACAAGCCTCCCTCTTGCTCTCCAATTACTACTGCATCATCTATGGTCTTTCCCTTTGGCCACATTAGGACTTGGCCATCCACAAATGCAACCCTCATACCTTTTTCATCCAATGCAGAAATAGAGAGTAAGTTCTTCTTGAGCCCAGGTACATAAAGTACTTCTTTCATCTTCAATGATTTTCTAGAATCTAGGTTGTAGGAGGCTTCACCACTTCCTTTGATTGGGTATTGATAATCATCCCCAAGTTTCACCTTATGGGGTGATTCATGTTCAGATAGATTCACAAAAGATTCCTTAAACCCAGTCATGTGTTTGGAAGCCCCACTATCAATCAACCAATCATTACAGCCATGGGAGATGGTACCTGTGAGAGCAGAGATCAGAACATACTCCTCTTCACTTGATGAGTCATCATTGCTATCACTTTCTGCCTTAGCCTTCTTCTTTGGGGGTTCATCATCTTCGGTAGCATGAGCATGAAACGTTATTTTGTTACCCTTCTTCTTCTTGTTGGGAATGTTATTGTCCTTCTTGTTCTTGGGACAATTTATGGCAATATGTCCTTTCTCATTACAGGTGAAGCATATTATTCTTTCTTTGAAGTGATGTGAAGATCTCTTGGAGTGAGATGGCTCTCTCTTGGACTTTCCTTTCCTGGTGTGAGCTGTGAGAGCTTGATCTTCATTCCCCATCTTTTCTTCTCGTGCCACAAGCCTTGCTTCTTCTTGTGAGCACTCTTCTCGAAGTCTAGTGAAGGAGATCAGCTTCTTCCTTGCACAAATTCCTTGGATAAAGGAATCCCATGACCTGGGTAGGCCATTTAGAGTGGTCATCACCACTTCACCATTCTCCACCATTTCATCCACTGCTTCTAGTTGTTCCTTGATCTGGGAGACCCTTGAAAAATAGGATTGAATGGTTTCTCCATTCTGAAACTTTACTCCTTTCAATTGGTTTCGCAGGGTCATCTTCCGATTTATGTTCTTCCCTTCAAATAGCTTGGTCAAAGAGTCAAACATCTCCTTGGGTGTCTTAAGAGAAGACACATGGGGTATGAGATGGTCTTTGATAGAATCAGCAATGATAATTTCTCTTTACCTTGACCAAGTTCTTCTTGTGCAATGCCTTGGCCTCTTCATCCTCTGGGATAGGGATGTCTTCTTTCACATATGAGTCCAACTCATTCTCTTCCAGGATTAACCCAATCCTATACTTCCAGGCTCGGAAGTTATCAGCTCCTTCAAGCTTATCCTCTAGCTTGGTGTGGAGAGACATCTTTAAGAGTACTTCAAATGGAAATAGAAAAGATTTAGGACTTACCACTTGAAGTGCTGAAAACTAGATCTGGTCCCGGATTAGGGTTTGTCAGAGAAACCCTAAAAATTAAAAATGTGAATTTCAAAATTTCAAAAGGATAGAAAGATGTGCCTTGAAGAGCTGATCAGCCTGGTACATTCAGAATTTGAGATCAGCAAAGTCTTGCCCTTCAAAATTGCCTTTTTGTCCTCCCGGGTTCACTGGGAGAGCCCTGAATTAGGGTTTGAGTTTCCCGGAGATCTACCCAGCCAAAAATATCGATCCAAAGCTCTAAACTTCGATTTTTGCAAGGCGCTTCCAGCTGTGTCTTCATATTCCAGAAATTCCTATTTTTGTGGAAACCCTAATTTTTAGGGCCAAATATGAAAATGCTCAGAACTGAATTCTGATTGGACAGATAGATGCGCCTTGATGAGTAGAGTCAATCTACTATACTGATTTTCAAAAATCTGTGGAGAGAAACCCAATAAACAAGGAACACAAGCTTCCGTCACTGCAAAATGTCTTCTTCTCAGCTTAGCTCTGATACCATGTTAAATTTTGAGTATTAATTCACAATACTATAGGATCTTTGCTGAGAGAATAACATCTACAATATATCAATGCATGACAATCATAATATGACAAGCATCACGAACATCACAAGAATCAAAAGCATAGAGACAAGAGACACAGAGTTTCCGTGGGGAAAACCCTAAGGTGAAAAACCCACAACTTCTTCAGAGATAGAGAGAGCAATGGCTCAACCAAAATACAACCAAATAACACTGAGATAGTCTCCTAGCAGATGATCCTCCTCCTCCTCACTAGTGCACCACTTTCAGATAGATAGTGAGTTACTTTTCCAAGTGAGTAAAATAGAGATCTCCTATCTCTATTTATACTCACCTTTTTGCCCAGTGACCCAATGGGGCCGACTTATCTACTTAGATACATCCACATTATATTATATATAATTCCGGGCCAACCCCAAATGGTGGTCTAATAACCCATTGGCAAGTACACACACTTGCGACACTTGTCAATCCACATGACGACACTTCCTTATAGAGGAATAACACATCTCTTATAAGGGTACAATAAATATATATAAAATATACAGATGAAATACATTCTGAAGTTACATATACATCAACACCAAAGAGGAAAATGATTCTTCAGAGGAAACCATGTGGTTGGAGGCTCCAGAATCTATGAGGAGGGCCTTTGATTTTGAAAAACCAGCCATCAATGCATGGCAATCCTCATGACCATCAGATCCACTTCCAGAATCAGACATCTTTGCATCTTTTGGAATAACAATTTTGTTTTGTTCAAGAAGCTTGGTTAGTAGGTCTATTTTGTTGTGCATGCAAGCTTTCTCAGAATGGTATCCTCTCTTGTAGTAGGGACATTCAGATCTCTTATGTTTGTCCTTCTTGGAGTTGGAGGCTCCTTTTGATGAACTTGACTTATCATTCAGCTTGGATTTAGATGGCTTCTTATCCTTGTCTTTTTGCCTCCCTTTCACATTTGTCCCACTTGCTCCTCCAGCTATAAGAGATAGATCCTTGGAGGCCTTGATGGAACCCATTTGAATCAATTTGTCCTCTTCTTGAATGAGAGCTTCAGTGAAGACTTCTAAGGTTGAAAAATTCCATCTAGGGATTGACATTCATCCAGAATGGAAGGTAGATACAAAGATTGAAAACTGAGATCCTAGTTTGCTCAGAATTGAGAGCACCAATTGTTCATCACTTTTAGTGATGCCACAATGCTTGCATTGCAAAACCAAGTTCTTAAATTTTGAGAAGAATTCTTGAATGCTCTCAAAATTGCTAGGTTGTAGGGAAACCAATTAATTTTCGAGAGCACAGCCTCTCAACCCATCTTATTTGCCAAAAATATTCTCCAATTTTGTCCATAACTCAGTTGGAGTCTTCATTCCTTCAACATGAAACAATAGATCTCTAGACATATGAAGGCATATGTAACCGAAGGCTTCATCCATTTTATTTAGATGCTTGGTCTTCTCCATAGCTGAATGTGGTTCGTTTTCTTTTCCACTTACCAACCTGAATAACTGTCTAGTACACAAGAATAATTTCGTCTCATTCTTCCAATCAAAGTAATTGAAGGGAGTGAGAATTCTAGGAGAGGAAGGAGCATTTGAATTGCTCATCTTGATTGCTGGAATGAGTGCAAAAGTGAAACTGCTGCTGCAATTGCTGGAACTTCAAAATACCTGCAAAAAAATCTCAAGAATGGAGGTAGAATATACTCTCAAATGGCTCTGATACCATGTGAAAATCCTGACAGTGGATCCAAAGAGATGATGTGAACCTCACAATGAAAGAATTTAGGAAAATAGAAGAAGAATAGTGCAGCAGAACATAGATCCAATGGAATTGAGATAGGAGCAGAATATTCACACATGTTTCATTAATTAGAATGAAAAACAATAATGATACAATGCACAGGATTCAAATACCAAGGGTGTAATTCGAATTAGCCTGCATGGAGAGATCAAAAGATCATTGGAGTGTCATCAAAGCACAACTAGAAGTCTATCTCATCATCGATGGAGTCATCAATGCACAAATAACTGTCAACCATCAGTCAAACTGAGTCTAACTGAGTGTGGTAGGTGTAACTGAGTGTAACTGGCACATGGAGGCACTAACTGAATGAAGGAGGCTCAATGGAGGGTGCATGAGGAGCTAACTGAAGTCAGAATAAGCAATCTAGCCTCACTGCAGGTCCATCGAATTGATACAGTCAGTTGAGAGTCAGTCTGGCCTTAAATCAAGGAAAGAATTGATGATAACTCAACTAACTGAAGTACAACTGAATGGTAGGTGAGAGAGGGCGAGTGGATTCCTTAATTAAAGGAAGAAGGGTGCACTAAGCTCTAGGAGGAATAAATTTGATTAGTGAGAAGCTCCCGAGGCTAGCTAACTAGGGGCTAGGTGCTGGGACTGATGACTAGGATGCATGCAATTGCATGCATGCATGCAGAATGCAGAAATTCATGCAAGACTGAAAATGCAAATGATGAAAATACTGGTAGGAATAGGATGGAGAATAGGAATATCCTAACAAAGTTCATTGACGTCACCAACTTGGGAAACATGCCAACTCCTCGGGCACATCTATTTCGCACCTATGACCGGCCACTGTTGGAGACAGCCTGCCTCCACCCTTGGTGTTCTAGTGGTCATAGGGACCACAGATCTTCTAACTACTACCACACTCTTAGACATCTCGGGTGGGAATTCATCTTTGTTCCTCCCTACTGTCTGCACTGCTTCCTTTGCTAGTTGTTCATGCACACTCGTTGTTCTTTCCCTTAGCGCACCTGGAGTGCTTCCGCTGGACACAAAGTGCACCATTGCAGCTATCTCACTTCCATTTTCCACAACTTCCTTGGGCTTGCTCACTCAACTTCCTAACTCTCTACATCTAACTTATTGACTCGCGTCATGAAACTTACTGATTCTTCTCTTCAGACTCTCTTTACTTCGACTTGGGTTCTTCAATATCCACGCTGGTATTTATGCTTTCTCTTCGTGTCCTTGGCACCTGATCATCATTTGCAAAATATTTCCCATAGCCATCTGATTCTGTCCTCAAGTGTGTTATTGCACTCCTCCACCGTCTTGCTGTGATGTGGATCCACAATAATCATGCTTGGATTTGACTCCCACGTGCTAACCGTGTGAAGCATTGACGAGCGACCTGACTATCCATGCTTTCCACTTTTTGTCATAATTGCTTTTTTTTTTTTTTGGTTATCAACTGCTATGCGCCTTATCATGGCGATAGGGTTTCAATTGATTCCCATTTACCAGCTTAGGCATCAATACCCCATCTAAACTTTGTAGCTGCACCGCACCTCTGTAAGTGACAAACGTTATTACGTAGGGACCTAACCAATACATTTGTAACTTACCTGGGTGTTTGGAAAATTTACTGTCATATAACAAAACCATCTCTCCGCAATAAAAGTGCTTTGGTTTAACATGTCGATCGTTGTTAGAACATTTTTCCACCTATGTACATTAATCATTTATTAATGATGATTAATTAGCCCAAGTGATTAATGATTACATCCCTAAGTTGTTTAGCTACTAAATGGTCAATTATCATGAACTAGATGGCAAATGTGAACAAGTGCTGAGTCAAACCAGCTAAGTGGAGCGCTCCCCAGGGCAATTAATGCACTCAGCATGCCTAGAGCGCCCTCCTCAGGTCATTTAATGCACTCAGCATGCTTCTCTTCTACCTAGGGCGCATTTGCTCTCTTTGTGGACAATCTTGCCTTGTTTTGTCACATTTTTGACCAATTTTAGACTCCAAACCTCTAACCAACCAGTTTCTTCACATGTGTGAGGTCACATGGGCCTGTCCAGTCATTCCCAGCATTCACACTGCAGATTCGAACCAGTTTGGGATGGTTTGGGATATTTTGGTCAACCTAGGGGGGTTTGAGCTTTTTCTAAGCTAGATCAGTGTGAACACTCCAGATGGATTCGAATTCTTCCAGATTTGTATATATGGGTGTTCTTAACCTTTGTTAAGGTTGGACAGTTAATAATATTGACATTATTCACCAATTCATGTGTATTGTTCTTCATTCATTTAAATTTTTTATGCTAATTCTTGCAAATGTTGTGCAATCTTTCACCAGTGAGGAATCCACAGTAGCTAGATTCAACTGTGCTTGAGATTTTACATGGTATCAGAGCTCTTGGAGCTAGAATTCGAACCAGCAGACTGTTGTAGTGGATTGCCAGAAACAGTGGAGAAACCACATAATTCCTGAGGCCATTGCCTTGAGCTTACTGGAGAAATCTAGTGGCTCCTCTCAGGTGTGATGCTCTCCCGAATGCACCCACTATCCATACAGGGTTCGAATCTGTGAGTGTAGATCCCTCCAGAGTGATTTGAGAGTTGTTTGCAGGTATTGGAGTTCAGCATTGTCAGCAAGTGCGAATTTCAGCAGAGGAGAATGGAGCCATCTCACCCAAACGTGCTCACACCCTTCAACTATTTCGATTGGAAGGCAGAAATGGTGATTTTGCTGAGATCCAAGGGTCTCTACAGAATCACGATGGGCACTGAGGTTGAGCCAAACTCAGCTGTGGAGAAATCCAAGTTTTTTAACAGAATGGATGAGGCATTTGGCCTCCTTTGTCTCAGCATTTCGAGAGACCTCCTGTTTCATGTAGAAAGTCTAGCAACTCCAAATGAAGTGTGGCTCAAGCTTGAGACACTGTTTGGAAAGACTGATGAGATGAGAGGCCACCAGCTCGAAAATGAGCTTGTCTCACTGAGCCCAGGGAATTTCGATTCCATCCAGGACTTCTTCACCAAGTTCAAGAACTTGGTCTTGCAGATCAGACAATGTGGCATAGAGAAGAAAGAAGAACAGTTGGTGTTGTCCATTCTCTCCAAATTGGGTTCTGAATACTCAGTTTTTGTGTCTTCCTTCAACTCCACAAGGCTCACAGTCAGAGGTTGGAAGATGCCATCCTTGGCTGACTTCATGGAGATGCTAACTCAAGAGCAAGACAAGCTGGTCTTGATGGGCTCCATCAAACAAAAAGATCAAGTGCTTGCAGCTGGAGATTCGAAATGTGGAAGAGGCAAGCAAAAACCCAAGGGTTCGAAACCTCAAGAGAAGAAGAGAAAGGATGAGAGGCCCAAATCCTCTGAGGGGGTTTCGAATCCTGTCAAGAACAAGGGAAAGAAGGCTGAGAAGACAAAATGTAGCTACTGTCAAAGAGGTTTTCATCCAGAGAGCTCATGCATGAAGAAAACCATAGACACCATGACACATCTCCTACAGAAAAATAATATTCCTCTTCCTGAAAGTTCCAAGAAGAAGGAGTGCGTTTCTGAAGACAAGGAGAGCTGCCATGCTTTGGTGGCTAGCTCATCTCATTCACCTTTGTTTATCATTGATTCAGGTGCCTCAAGGCACATGGCTTCCTCAAGAGACTCGTTTTCTGAACTTGCTCCCTACAGTGGTCTCTCAATTCGAATGGGAGATGACTCAGAAATCCCTGCTCATGGCATTGGGAAAATCTCTATGGAGAATGGCTTCTTCTCCAATGTGCTGTATGTGCCAAATCTTGCAGCAAACTTGCTCTCTGTGTATCAAATGACACATACTGGAGCAGCAAAGAAGGTGGTCTTCACTCAGGATGAAGTGGAGATATCAGAAGTTTCCACCGGGAAAATTGTTGCAAAGGGTGTTGCAGACCATGACATGAAGATGTACATGTTCTCCCACTTCCTCGAATTTTCTTCACCAAGTGTGCTGCTGTCACATGGGAATGAGACCAGCAAGCTATGGCATCAAAGGTATGGGCACCTAAACTACAGATATCTTCAAGTTTTAAGCAAAGAAAATATGGTAGAAGGGCTGCCCCAAATCAGATTTTCGAGTGGAACATGCAAGGGTTGCATGATTGGGAAACATCCTGAAAGGAAGTATGATAAAGGGAAGGCTAGGAGGGCTGATCAACCTCTTGGGATAGTACATTCTGATCTCATAGGGCCACTCCCCACACCCTCCTATGGCTGCAGCAAATATGTGCTCACCTTCATCGATGACTACTCAAGGTACTGCTGGTTATTTTTCCTTAAGCAAAAATCTGAAGTCTTTGATTGTTTCAAGATTTTTAAGAGCATGGTTGAGAACTTCAGTGGGAAGGCCATGAAGATTTTGAGGACTGATAATGGTAGAGAGTATGTCAACAACAATTTGCAGAAGCTCTGTCAAGAGCATGGCATTCAGATGCAACACTCAGTGCCCTACACACCTCAGCAAAATGGTGTTGCAGAGCGCAAAAATAGAGCACTGAAAGAGATGGCAACTTGCATGTTGCAAGCAAGGGATTTGTCTCCTAAATTATGGGCTGAAGCTATGAATTGTGCAGCATATGTTCAGAACAGGGCACCACACAAAGCATTGCAAGGAATCACTCCATTTGAAGCTTGGATGGGCCACAAGCCAAATGTCTCACATTTCAGAATTTTTGGCTCAAGGGCTTGGGCCAGAATTCCACCGGAGAAGAGAAAGGCATTGCAGCCCCAAAGCAAGGAGTCAATCATGGTTGGGTATGCAGAGGATTCCAAGGGCTACAAGCTCTTTGATCCATCCACTCACAAAACTTTCATTGAAAGAAGTGTCAAATTCGAAGAGGAAGAATTTTTGCAAGCTAGTGAACAAGGTGATGGGGAATGCTCATTCCCTCGTCTTGATGATGAAGTAAGTAGTGATTCATTCTCTGATATTTCTGATTCTGAGATTGCTGAAGATGATGTTGATATGGATTCTGAACATATCCCCCCTTCAAGGCCCAAGTGGGCAGAGAAAACAATTCAAAGTGCCGGAGAGCTAGTGGGAGATCCCCAAGATGCTAGGAAAACTAGATCTCAATTTCACAATTCCTTTGCATATAATAATTCTGATCTGAGTGAGGCATGTTATTTGATGGTTGGATCTGATCCAATGTCATATTCAGAAGCATGTACAGACCCAAGGTGGCAATCAGCCATGCAAGAGGAGATGAACTCACTCCATGAGAACAAAACTTGGGATTTGGTCCCTCTTCCTCCCAAGAGGAAACTAGTGCAATGCAAGTGGATTTATAGAACCAAAATTGGATCTGATTGCTCTGATCTGAATTATAAGGCCAGGTTGGTAGCTAAGGGTTACTCTCAGGTCCAAGGAGTGGACTATACAGAGACATTTGCACCGGTGGCAAAGATGGACTCCATAAGACTAGTTTTGGCAATTGGGGCTTCCAAGCGATGGGAGATTCATCACATGGATGTAAAGAGTGCCTTTCTTCATGGGGATCTGAATGAGGAGATTTATATGCAGCAGCCTGAAGGTTTTATTTCTGATCATACACTTGTTTGCAGGTTGAACAAATCACTCTATGGGCTCAAGCAAGCTCCTAGAGCATGGTATGCAAAAATGGACAATTTTCTGCTATCTTTGGGGTTTGAGAGGTGTAAGTCTGATCCAAATGTGTATATGCAGCATGTTAGTGATCTGATATTGATTATTGTACTGTATGTTGATGATCTTTTGATCACTGGTAGCTGCACCAAAGAACTTGACTCAGTTAAGAGAGCATTGCACAGTGCATTCTCCATGACCGATCTAGGATTGCTAAAACAATTTCTGGGTTTGGAGATTGATCAATCTGTGAATGGAATTTCTGTATGTCAGTCAAGGTATGCTTCAGATTTGCTGCAGAAATTTAAGATGGCTGAATGTAAGTCTGCAAAATTTCCATTTCTTTCAGGAGTTAAGCTTACAGAATGGGGTTCTTCACCACTAGTTGACAGTTCGTTGTATAGGCAACTTGTTGGGAGTTTGCTATATCTTACTCATTCTAGACCAGATTTGTCATATGCTGTTGGGGCTGTTGCAAGGCACATGCAAGAGCCTCATGAGATCCATTGGAAGGCAGCCAAGAGGATCCTTCATTATGTTCAGGGTACTAAGTCTTTTGGTATCCATTATGCTGCTGGTTCATCCCTTGAACTAGTAGGATTTACAGATTCTGATTGGGCCGGTGATTGTATTGATCAGAAGTCAACTTCCGGTTATGTCTTTATGCTTGCACATGGACCTATATGCTGGTCAAGCAAGAAACAAAGCACTATTTCCTTATCTTCAGCTGAGGCCGAGTACAGGGGAGCAGTCAATGCAGCCACACAATGTGTTTGGTTGCAAGGTATTCTTGCAGAGTTCGGGATTGTCTTTGATTCACCCACTATTCTTTGGTGTGATAATCAAAGTACAATCAAGATTTCTACCGATCCAGTACAGAGACAGAGGACCAAGCACATAGAGATACACATGCATTACATTCGGGGTTTGGTGCATGACCGGATCATAGCATTGCAGTATCGCCCATCCAGTGAGCAAACTGCTGATATCTTCACCAAGTGTTTTACCGAGAAGACCTTCACTCACCTTAGATCTTTGCTTGGGGTGAGTGATGCATGGTGATGATTGGTGTATTTTGATATATGCCACATGTCCATTTTAGAGGGGAGGTTTTATTTCCCATGTGGTTTTCCTCCTTACCTTGGTTACATGGACAAATAAATTTTATGATGTAAAAGGTGACTTGAGCCTAGTTGCCAAGGCCTTAATTTTTGATATTTCACTAAGTCTAGCTTAAGGGGGGGTGTTAGAACATTTTTCCACCTATGTACATTAATCATTTATTAATGATGATTAATTAGCCCAAGTGATTAATGATTACATCCCTAAGTTGTTTAGCTACTAAATGGTCAATTATCATGAACTAGATGGCAAATGTGAACAAGTGCTGAGTCAAACCAGCTAAGTGGAGCGCTCCCCAGGGCAATTAATGCACTCAGCATGCCTAGAGCGCCCTCCTCAGGTCATTTAATGCACTCAGCATGCTTCTCTTCTACCTAGGGCACATTTGCTCTCTTTGTGGACAATCTTGCCTTGTTTTGTCACATTTTTGACCAATTTTAGACTCCAAACCTCTAACCAACCAGTTTCTTCACATGTGTGAGGTCACATGGGCCTGTCCAGTCATTCCCAGCATTCACACTGCAGATTCGAACCAGTTTGGGATGGTTTGGGATATTTTGGTCAACCTAGGGGGGTTTGAGCTTTTTCTAAGCTAGATCAGTGTGAACACTCCAGATGGATTCGAATTCTTCCAGATTTGTATATATGGGTGTTCTTAACCTTTGTTAAGGTTGGACAGTTAATAATATTGACATTATTCACCAATTCATGTGTATTGTTCTTCATTCATTTAAATTTTTTATGCTAATTCTTGCAAATGTTGTGCAATCTTTCACCAGTGAGGAATCCACAGTAGCTAGATTCAACTGTGCTTGAGATTTTACAATCGTGCCAAGCCTTTTGTCAATCCTTTTCTACCTTCTAATGAAATCCTGCAATGAAGCTATCCTCATTGATATGTACCAATTGTGCCAATCGTTCTTCTAGTGCTCCGTCGTCACTCTTCCTGTAGCTACTGCAATGGGCATACTGGGGACGATATACTCCATCGGCATTACAACTTCTTGTCCGTAAACAAGCTTGAATGGGGTTTTTCCGGTCAAACATTTGCAAGTTGTGCGATATTCCCAAAGTATCACAGGTATCTTCAAATCCCAATCATCCCGATTCGTGTTGCATACTTTTGTGAGCATATGCTCCAAGATTTTTTTGAATGCATCAACTGTCCCATTTGCTTGTGGATGGTAAGGGGTGCTCTTCTTGTGTTGAATTTGAAACTCCTCCGTCATTGCTGCGATTGTCTGATTAACAAAATGAGTCCCCTAATCACTCATGAGTATCTTTGGGAACCCAAACCTGGTGAGCACATTATCGAAGAGGAATCTTACTACAGTTGCAGTTGAGAAATATTTCACTGGTGCAGCTTCCGCCCATCACGTCAAATAGTTTGTCGTAGTGATTATGTAGCACAACCCTGTTCTTTTTCCTGGTGGGTTGATGGGTCCCATGAAGTCAACTGCACATTTGTCGAAATCTTGCAGTGTCAATTGAGGTACTAGTGGCATTTCATCCCTTCATGATGGCTTCCCTGTTCGTTGACATACATCGCAGCTTTTGGCATAGTCCGCAGCATCTCTGTGCATAATCGACCACCATAGTCCTGCTCGAAGGATATTTCGAGTAGTGGCATGTCCTCCATAGTGTCCTCCAACGATCTCATCATGCGCTTCCTCTAAAATCCTTTCCTACTCATGTGGAAGGACGTATCGTTGAAGTATCTCATATGGTCCCATCTTATACAATTTCCCTGCAATCAATTGAAAATCTGCAGCTCTGATGACTAGCTGCTTCTTCTGGTTGGTAGTGAATCTTTCCGGCGCCTCCCCTGTTGCTAAAAATTGGATGATTTGTTCGTAATGGTCATCAACCATTCTGACCCTGAACAATTGAGCATCCGATAATCCTTTTTCAATGTTCCTTGGCTCTTCCTCGGACTCTATCCACCACAGGTGGTCGGCTCCTTCATTTAGTCATCCTGGATTTACGATTGGCTCAAAATCAAATTCTTGGAAGAGTAACAACCATCGACAGATATTCCCCCCCAACATAGGCTTGTTCACCAGGTATTTTAGTGTTGAATGATCGGTGAACATTTTAAAGTGCCCCCCTAAGAGATAGTGTCGAAACTTCTGTAAGGTGTAAACCATCACCAACCCTTCCCTTTCTGTGGTCATGTAATTCTTCTCCGCAGTAGAAATATTTCTAATTGTGAATGCTATTGGGTGGTCTATTGCGCCTTCTCCTGGTTGACCCAAGATGACTCCTAGTGTGATTGATGATGCATCGATGTGAACGTGGAATTCCTTCATCTAATCTGGAAATGAGAGTATGGGTGCTGCAACCATATTTGCTTTTAATATATCTAGACTCTTTTGGAACTCTTCATTCCATTCGAATTTGGAGTCTTTCTTCAACAACTTCTCCATCGGTGTCATGATTGCTGCATACCCTCTGATAAATTTTATGTAGTATCCTGTGTGTCCCAATGTCGCTCTCAATTGCTTAACTATTGTCAGCGGTGGTAGGTCGAAAATAATTGTGATCATTGCAGGGTCGACCAACATTCCTTCCCTGCAAACTATGTGCCCTAGTAAAATCCCAAACGGAGCACAGAAAATGCACTTTTTCAGGTTTAATGAAATCTGGTGCTGTCGACATCTTTCCAGCATTAACCACAGATTTGCAAAATGATCCTTGACCAACCCGTACACTGTCCAGTCATCCATATATACTGCCAGAAACGTATGGATGTAATCCTTGAACGCCGCAACTACCAATTTGGAAAAAATTGTTGGTCCATTCTTCATACCAAATGGCATCACCTTGTGTTGAAAACATCCCCATTCGGTGATGAAAGTTGTCTTGTGCCAATCCTCCTTTGTGATCTTTATCTCGTGGTAGTCGGAGAATCCATCTCTGAAGGAGTATATTTCCTGATCACCCACTCCTTCTAACACTTCGTCCGTAAATGGTGTCAGGAATGGGTCATGTATACATGCATTGTTTAGCTTCCTTAAATCAACACAGATCCTGACTTCGCCTATTTTCTTATCCTGGACCACCATCGGGCTGATCCACTCTAATTTCTCTACTAGTTCTATAATGCTTGCTTCCAACATTCTTTCACTCTCAGCCTTCACCTGCTCCTTGTACGTTGGATTCATCCTATAAGGCCGCTACTTTACTGGCTTCACATTGGGTTTCAGGGGGATTTTCATTTCGCCCAAGTCCTCGGAAATTCCTTTCATCTCCGAGAATTTCATTGGGAATAAATCCTAAAACTCATGCAACAGATCATTCATCTTCGCAATAGTCGTGTCATCCCAATAATCTGCAATACTTGCGAACTTCGGATTCTCCTCCGACCCAATGTTCACTCTCTGGTACATACGTAGCCCTGGGATCATCCTCATCATATAGTTCTCTTGTGATATTGTAGCATTCCATTAACATTTCCAGTGTCGTAGTCCACTGAATCCCTAGTGATTGTTCTGTTGGGACTGCTTCAAATACCTTCTTTTGAATCGCGTGTAATGCACTATGGATGAAGGGGTTTTCATCGGAGAAACTGAACGTTTGGCTAAAGCCAACTGTTAACCATTCCCAAGAGATTGTTCCACGTCGCATTTTTGCTGCGACATACCAACTTCGTGGAACTTAATCCGGTGTGTGAATAAATGCATGGACCCATTCTTGTTTTGCTCGTGATCCCCATTTCCTTTCACTTGTAGCCAAATGCACCTTCGGATCGCCTCTTCCATCGAACCTCATTCCGCCATATCCTTCCGCATCGCTGAACCTAACCATCATTAGGTGTCGACATAGTAGCCTATTAGTTATGGTGGACTTGTGCGCTACCCACCATCGCGCTGGTGTAGCCTTCAGGGCTTCTTCCAAGGCCAAGAGCCACTGTGGTTCTGCCATTTTTTCTTCAAATTTAGTGAGAAATGTAGCCAAATTGGGAAATCCCTCTGTTGGGCCTAGCCTAAGTAAGGAATTTTTGTACAAGACAGTTTTGGAGCTACTAAGCTACAGTGTAGCTTAGATGAAGGCAGTTTTGGCAAGATAGTTTTGAGGAGCTGCGAAGTTGAGCACAGCACAGTATCGACAGGGTAGGAACCACGTAGCTGAGTGTTAGTTTCGTGAAGTGCCAGCAGGGCACCTATTTTGGGTAAAGAATGTAAGGGAAGGTCGAGCTGCGAAAGCAACCTATTTTTTCGAAGTACTCCATGATTCCTAGTAGGCGGGTAAGGAGTGGTGTTGAAGGAAAGCGACCAGTTACATGAGCAGAGGCAGCACGATGTGAACTGATCGCACAAAGCCATTAGAGAAGGAACGATGGGGTGAAAGTGACCTGTTGGCATGCGCTCGACAGGGGGGATGAAAGCAATGTGATCACACGCAGAAGGATGGCCACAACGGAGAAGTCATTATCAGAGCCTAGCAGTCCTGGTTAGCGAAGTAACCATGACAGTTTTGGGTAACCTTAGGGTTTTGGCCCACTTGATTGTAAGGACGTGACCTAAGGGCACGATCTATAAAAGGGAACATTTTGTAAGGGAAAGGGTTGAAGAATATCTAATTGGGAATTGCTAAACTTGAGTAATACCTATTTTGCATTGCTGAATGCTATTGTAAAGGCTCTGTAGCTGTGCGCGCAAAGACCTACTGATAGAGAGGAGAGTCTGCAGCTGAGTGCACAGACTGGAACTATTGTACACTTCCCCAAGGTAATATAAAAACAGTTCCTTTGGACATAGATCCCATCCTAGGGGGTGAACCATGTAAATTCTATGTTATATGATTGCTTATGCACTTGCATTTGTGTATTTTCTTATGATAATTGGTTAAGTGTTGTTTATGAGTTAATGTGTTCTGCTTTTATATGTATTCACCATAAGGATAATATGTTAAGTAATCACATGTATGAATGAATGTCGGATGCACCAGTATTTCACAGTTTGATGAATGCATGAACTAGTTAGATAAACACTTAGCGCAACACCGGAAGTGCGCAGTGATATTGTTGCTTGTTATAGTGTATAAGTCCGCAAGAGTTGCAGGCTAAGTTGCTGTTGAATGCGTCTTTTTACACTAAGTAAAGTCTATCAAGTTGCATAAGTATTGAAGGGGAAGCACAGTCCTCTGTGGCGCTGTCCTATCGTCGAGAACCATCCCCCATCGTGCAGTCCTTGGATGCACGATAGTCTAAGTGTTAGTTGCGAAGCAGTGGAACTTCGCGTAGTCCGAAATCCACACCGCAGGTCCTATAGCACGTTGTTTGCTAGTTCTGTTTAAACACTCATCACCTAGTTTTGGAAACCTGATTCCGCAACCCCCCCATTGATTCGCCTCGGGTGAGAACTCAATCTGTTCGCAGATTTTTTCCGAAAGGGCTGGTGACTAAGGGGTTTTGTTGGTTCCCTGAACTGCGCAGAACTTGGGTCTTTATAGAAAACCTCAAGAATAGTATAAGTAGCCAAAAAATGGTTCCGTTGCCACTCTTAAACTGGTGATGAGTACCGAACCTTAGAATCCATAGAAAAAAGAAATATGGGACTGGGTAGACAAGATAGAGAGAGATTTTGCCAGAAAAGAGAATAGACATCCGCGTCTATGTGACGTAGATTGGTTTAAAAAGTACTCGTGGAAGGATATTCATGAAATTTTCTGGGAAACCTTTGGGAACGAGTTGCAAGTGTGGTTATCAAGACTCGCAAAGAGAAAGAACTGTTTCCAAGAAGGAGCACCTACTGAGTGCACCCCATAGCTTATTCAGAGGCTCAAAGCAATAAATAGTCCACTCTCGCAAGCAGTCAAATTTTGGGTTGACAGTATACTAGAAGGCTTTGTGATAGAGTTCATTGTGGACATGTTGAAGTCATACAGCGCAACAGAAGCATACTTTTTCAAAGATTTCAGAGGTAAGTACCTCAACAATCTTAGTTTATATATTAAAATGCTTTTAGCTGAGAAAGGAGTTTTAAGAATGCAGTAAAAGTCCTAGAAGTTTTTGAATCTGTAATGGTCAATAGCATATATAGTGATTCTGACGAAGATACACACAATTTGAGAAGTGGAAAAAGATACAAGTATACTACTAAGAAGAATTCCAGTGAACATGGAATCCACGTAGATATTGATTTAGAAGCCGAGCCTGATGGCCAGACAACACCTCCATCAACCACCTATCGGCCTCCCACTCTGTAGAACCCCCCAGTTGAAAATACTGCACCTCCCATTTCACAGAGTCCACCAGTTCAGAACCCTCCAGTTGTTAATATTCCTAATCCACGGAGCATCAATACCACTAATACCGCGGAAGTGAGTACTCAGATAATCTTGACTCAGAACATTCCAACTCAGAATATCCCAATTCAAAACATTCCATGCAGTAACATCCCTAACACCACTCAGATCACTACGCATATTCTTGTACCACCTAGAAGGAGAACGACTGATGATATTAAGCTGCCGATATTTAAAGGAACGGGTCTAGAAGACCTTGTGCAACATTGGTTTCTATGTGAAGCTGTGTGGAGTGTCAAGCAAGTTCATGATGATGCTGTGAAGCAAGCGCATCTTGTCACTACATTCAGAGATAGAGCCTTGAACTGGTTCATGAAGTATTCTCAGGGATAGAATAGAACCTTAGTGGAGATTATGGCTGCATTATTGAGTGAGTTCAAGAAGCCGAAGTCAGAATCCCAATGTATAACAGAATTGAAGGAAATTAAGAAAAAACCTATTAAGACAGTCTGGGAATTTGACCAGAAGTTTAAAACATTGCTAGACCAGGTCAGTTTTGTCATAGCACCGCAATAGCACTAGGAGTGGTTCATAGCCGCACTGTTGCCCCATATCAGACTGTCGTTGATGCAGGAGAAGGTGGCGTCGCAGGAAGAATCCTTGGAGATCGTGATAAAATTAGAAGCTTCACCTATAGGAGAGACTAGCACTGGAATGTCTCATATCCAGACCCAACTAGCTACCTTGACATTACAGTTGCAGGACATGAAGAAGGGGAAAGAACAAAATCAAGAAATCTAGTGTACAGGATGCAAGGGAGAAGGACACACCGGGGACAATTGTCCTTTGTTTCAAGAATACCTTAACAATGGAGCACCAAACCAACTGAATCAGAACTAAGGGCCATGGTGTGATATCTGTAGAACTAGAGGACACCGGCCAAAAGATTGTTACTTAATTTAGAAGTATGTGCGAACACCTAAGAATTTATATTGCACATTCTGTAAATCTGTTGGACATGAAGATTCCAACTATCGAGCATATGAGCGCATGATGGAGAGAAAGAAAGATCTAGAGCATATGCGTGGTGGAGTATATAAAGTTCAAGAAGAAACTCTGCAGAAGAAGGATAACACGCAGTATGATCAAGGCACATACAGAGGCAATGGAGGATTCCGCGGAAGAGGAAGAAATACTATCCCAGGACAAGGAAGGGGAAGAGGCCAGATGATCCATTATAACTGTGGCCATCCAAGTCACTTATCTAGAGATTGTATCAATGCATGTACTACTTGTAATTATTGTAAATCCTTTGACTATGTTATTGAGGCATACCCATTGTTAGCAGAAGAAATGCAGAAAAGAAAGAATGAATTTCCTAACCCTAATATTCAGCTGATCGCAACAGAGAAAAGGACCGCAGATCCAACTATTAATGTTGTGACGCGAAGTGGTGTTGCAATAGGAAGAGATATACAAGCAAAATCTTTGACTTCTGGATATTTTAAAACTAAGAAGACCCCTGCTAAAGCGGTCTGGATCAGAAAAGCTATTGGGAAAACACCTGTTTTCAACCTGGAGAAGAAAAAAGAAGTCTTTGAAGAAGCAAGAGAAATATTCAAAGAGCCAGAACCTATGTCACCAAGAATCCCATTGCGAAGTGAAACAACTCATATGGAAGATATTCTAGCAGCGTATGATCAAACCAGTACCGCAGCAGAAAGAAGCACTTTTGTTGTGCAGATCCTACGGAGCTGCATGGAATTGTTGAAGAGTGGAGATGCTGTAGTGGAATTAGAAATTTTTTTAAGCCAATATGAACCACACAGTCAGACAGATACTTCCCAAAGCGCAGTTCTTCACATCAAGAGCCATAAAAGAACAGGTAGAGAAATGAGGCTCAGTGCATAGATAAGAGATTATAAAATGGATGAGATCATCATTGAATTAGGATCAGAGGTAAATGTCTTGACTAAATAGACATGGTAGTAGATGGGAAGACCAAAGTTGTCATGGTCACCCATATAGTTGAGATTGGTCAACCGATAGAAAGTCATACCTTTTGGGAGATTAGCCAATATTATTGTTGACATCGATGGAGTGCGAAGTCATGCAGAATTCGAGGTTATTGAAATTGTGGATGATAGTCAGCCTTATCAAACAATATTGGGTATATACTGGGCGATGGATAACCTCGCAATCATAAAACTGAAGACAAAGAAGATGATATTTGAAGCACAGGATATCAGGGTCATAGCGCCATTGGACCATTCACAGGGAGAAATATACAATGAGGCAATTCAGGAAGAATCTAGAGCACAGGACCTTGATCGCATTTACAAGATGATTGTGACTCAAGATGACTACATTAATCCTACCGCGGATGGAGCACTTATTTGGCGATGTGACAGTTCTTGCATCTCAGACTCTGACGCAGGACTAGAGAATTGGCAAAGTCATATGCATGAAGTATCTGCAAGAAGATGCACGCAAATCACGAAGTCACTGCGCTGGATTGTAACCAAGGTAAGTCCAATCCCCACTTATGATGGTTCAAGTAATGTTTATTCATTTATTCAAGAATATACTGTATCAGTTGTAGCTGAACACCGCATACCAGCATTAGATATAACACTGCGCGAGACACCTTCCAGATGGTGGGCCACACATAAGCAGAATTTGACCACATGGGATCAATGCAGATACATGATGCAAATCATATTCACAGAGAAATTTGCACTGGAATTTGAAAGGTATAATGGCCAGACGGATCCAAGGGATCACATTGAAATTTTTTCACAAACATGGATAAGGAGACTGTAGACAGAATGGGTTCATCTGTTTTTGCACACACTAGAGGAAATTCCAAAATATTGGTATACAGACACGGAGCTTCTGTTAAGATCCTAGTGGGAGGCCTTCACTAACATCTCGAGGTTTTGGTGTAATAGTTCATATCATTTGGTATCAGAGCCTCCACCAAGGTTCAAGTCACAGAGCGGGTGGAAACGCCGACATTGCAGTGTTCGCCCGGGGCTCATACGACGCAAAGGGGACACCACCGTACAGGCGCACATCCATCCCAGAGTCTGGACTGTGGAGCGTGGTGGGATGTTAAGATCCCAGTGGGTGGCGCTCACTAACATCTCGAGGTTTTGGTGTAACGGTTCGTATCAGCTTCGTAGAGGAACAATAGATTGGTCCACCCTGACTTCGAACTTCCAGAGAACCTTCAGGTTTGAAGATGAAAGTCCAAGAATAAATGAAGCTCTGCAGAGTATCAAAGAAATATTATTCAGAGCCGAATGCCCAAGTATAAACGAGGCATTAGAGGAAATCAAAGAAAATATGTTTGAAGATGTAAAGGTACCTGTGCACCTACAACCAGAATGGGCAAGAATGATAGAACACACCCTTGAGTGTTATAATCTCCCTCGAAATGAAGAAGAACAAGAACAGAGCGATGAGGAGGATCCATGTAACATCAATATAACTGAGTCCGAAGGAGCGCAATGTAGAGGGACCTCCACTGGAAATTCCAGATATGAGTGGACCTCTTAAGACAAGAGAAGTGAACATTGGCACAAGTGAAGAGCCGAAGTTCTCGTCCATTGGAGATTACTGGGATGATTCAACGGTTGCGCAGATCGCAGACCTCCTACATGAGTATCAGGATCTATTTCCAACAAAGTTTTCCGAAATGAAGGGCATTCTCAGCGACTTAGGAGTTATGAAAATACCTCTCAAGCCAGGCGCGAATCCTGTTAAGCAAAGGCCTTATAGACTGAATCCCAGATATAAAGAAGGAGTGAAGGCAGAGATCAAAAAGATTCTTGATGCAGGGATCATTGAGCCAATTGAAGAGTCAGAGTGGATAAGCCCGATGGTTATCCAAGATAAAAAGACTAAAGGTGAGATCAGGATCTGCGTAGATATGAGGAAGCTAAATGATGCTTCGTTGCATGACCCATTTCCTACTTCATTTACAGATGAAGTATTAGATAATGTTGGAAGAAATGAGGCCTATTCATTTACCGATGGATTTTCTGGATATCATCAGATTAGGATTGATCCAACAGACAGGCATAAGACAACATTTGCTACTGAATGGGGATCATACCAGTATACAGTTATTCCCTTTGGTTTTAAGAATGCACCTGCCATATTTTCTAGAGTTGTTGTGGCTGCATTCGAGGACTTTATCCATAAGTTCTTAGAGGTTTATTTTGATGATTGGAATGTCTTTGGGTTGTTGAAAAACCATTTTGAGAATCCAAGAATGATGTTAGCAAAGTGAAGACAACATCAAATTTCATTAAACTTAAAGAAATGTATTTTCTGTGTGCCTTATGGTATTCTACTAGGACACATTGTTTGTAGACAGGGTTTGATGGTTGACCCTGCGAAGATCGCAGTGATTGTGAATTTACCTGCACCAAATTCAGTGAAACAACTTCGCACCACATTGGGCCATACAGGATACTATCGAAAATTCATCAAGGGTTATGCGTAGATAATAATGCCGATGGAGAAACTGTTGAAGAAAGAAGTGTAGTTCATATGGAATGCAGAATGTGAGCAAGGACTAGACACGCTAAAGGAGAAAATGGTAACTGCACTGATTCTAGTTTTTCCAGATTGGGATAAGCCGTTCCATGTACTGTTAGTTTTTCAACATTTAATTCAATATGATCTAGGATCTTAACTGAGAGAGAAAAACATGTACAACATATCAAACATAAGAGACAAGAGACAAGAGGCACAAAGCATTTCACTGGGGAAAACCAAGAAGGTGAAAAACCTCGCAACTTCCTCAGAGATAGAATAAGCACTAATACAAAGATCACCAAGATGAATCCCCAAAAGATAAATGTTTGCAGCAACTACTCCTCCTCCACTTGTGCGCACTCGTCCTCTCTCTCACTAATGTGAAGTGAGTGAATGTATCAAATGAGAGAGTCACACTCTCTATTTATACTTTTACTTTAACTTGACCTTTACTCAACTAGGTCGGCTCCAAATTAAACACTTAACATAATGCTGACTGGGACAACCCCACTAGGGTGGTCTAATAACCCTTTAACCCACATGACTCATACAGGGCCATGTTAAATTTTCAGAATTTACTTCAATCTGATCTCGTATCTTAACTGAGAGAACAACATGTACATCATATCTACAGCATATCAGTCATGGAGACAATAATGCAAGCACACAAGAGACACAAAGATTTACTTGGGGAAAACCATAAAGGTGAAAAACCCCAATAACTTCCTCAGAGATAGATAGAGCAATGATACAACCCAAACATGAGAGATAGACATATCCTAGCAGCAGATCCTCCTCCTCCATAAGTGTGCCACTTCTCCTTGAGTGCATGAGTGAGAAGTGAGTGATCAAATAGAGTGCCTCCCGCACTCTATTTATACTTGACTTGACTTGCCTTTTACATAAATCATGTAGGCTCGAACTTAACCACATAACATAATGCTGACTGGGCCGAACCCCACTAGGGTGGTCTAATAACCCTTTGACCCACATGGCTGAACTCCAATAGGGTGGTCTAATAACCCTTTGACCCACATGACTTATATAGGGCCGACCCCAACAAGGTGGTCTAATAACCCATCAACTATAAGTTACGACACTTACAATATAAATGACGACACTTCCGTATAGAGGAATAATAACATCTCTATAGGAATACAATATACATATATGTGAAATACATTCCGAAGTTACATATACATCAACACTCCCTCTTAACTAGGAAGGTATTTCTCGACACAGGTCTTCTAGCACAAGTCATCTTCTCTGGATCATCGTCATTGGATAATCATCGAGTCGTCATCATCATCGTCAATGCTGCTGCTATCTCAATCAATCTTTGAATCTACTCGTCATAGGAAGTTCTACAGAGCCAGTCCATTTTCATACTAGATGTAGGCCCAACACCTGCAGGTATTCATCATCACTGGCCATACTGTGGAATTCTCAGGACTTATTACGTGCGTCACAAAACCTGGCTGCAGCATCCCAGGCTATTACGAGCACACAGCTCTACCTGTAGGATCTCCCAGGAGCACATTACATGTGATCCATCACAAAACCTGGCTGAAGCATCCCAGGCTGTTACGAGCACACAACTCTACCTATCGGATCTCCCAGGAGCACATTACATGTGATCTCACCACAAAACCTGGCTGAAGCATCCCAGGCTGTTACGAGCACATGGCTCTACCTGTCGGATCTCCCAGGAGCACATTACATGTGGTCCACCACAAAACCTGGCTGAAGCATCTGAGGCCTTTTTCATCCTGTCTATATCTCCCAGGAGCAAATTACATGTGATCATGGCAAAACTTGGCTGAAGCATCTGAGGCCTTTTTCATCCTGTCCAGATCTCCCAGGAGCAAATTACATGCCATAGGACAAAATCTCGAAAGAGCATCTGCCAGATATCCCAGGGAAACGAATTACATGCCATAGGCAAAACCTTGAAAGACTATCTGCAGATCTCCCATGGCACAAATTATATGTCCTCCCAAGCAAAACCTTGAAAGAGCATTTGTCAGATGTCCCAGGGCAACGAATTACATGTGATCCGGATTTTATGAGCAGAACGAAATGAATACAGATTATTATCAGATGCTTAACACAAAATAACAGAGATACAGTAAAATTGGTTTTCTATTCAGTAAGGAAATAAGCTAGAACTGTAAAATGCAACGGAAAACAAGCTTGCTGGAATGGTGGCGGCTTATCTCTGAGAAGAGATGTGACGGCTGCGCTCATTTCGCAAGAAGATGGTTACAATGAGGCTCTCAAGGCCTTTTACAATAAATAGGAATGTCAAAAACCCTAGACATCCAAAAACCTAACCCTAGGAGATGAAGCGCCAAAAGTCATGTGGGCCCCGTTTGGGTAAGTTAGTACATCAACTTCCCGGGGTCGTAACTTTTGCATACGATCTCCGTTTGGGGCGCTCGGTAGCCCGTTGGAAAGGTCTATCCGAGATTTACAACGTTCGATTGGGGCCAAATATATGTCAGGGGCAACCATTTGGCCCCCCAAATTGCCAAAAAAGGTCGTTTAGGGCCTCAAAACGGCCCCGGAAGTTCAGGACCCGAAAAACTGCTAAAAATAGTACAATACCAATAAAACTATTTTGAGCCAGTTGGAAAGGTGGGTGGCCACCAATATCCACTTGGATCAATCCTCCCTCCTTAGGAAGCAATGGTCTCCATTGCATTGAGTTCCCCCATCAGATGAGGAAATTTCTGCTGAATTTGGCCTCGGGTGAGCCACTTGCCTTGGTGCAGGAGCTGCCCTGCTTTAACAACTCGATAAAGCTGGATCCTTTGATGTCGAGTGCCCTTGATCTGTGTGTTTGCAATATGATCACTGGATGCTTGTTGTAGGAAGTCTGGGTTGAGCTCTGTTGGTGTCAACTTCTCTGCTATCTCTGAGGTGTCTAATAGTGGTGGGAAATATGGCCGAAGGAGAGCCACATTGAAGACTGGATGCAGACCAAGGAAGGGGGGAATGTTGAGCTCAAAAGCATTGTCACCCACCGCCTTGGTGATGGTGTACAGCCCATAACGGAGTGGGTGAAGATTTTGATGGGGCCCTGTAAGGCGTTCTTTCTGCAAATGCAACCAAACTTTGTCGCCCACCTGAAACTTATGTGGCACCTGATGTTAATCATGGCGCTGCTTGTACTTGGCATTAGACTTCTGTAGAATATCCTGAACTTGTTGGCGGATATGCTGGATCCGTTCAATGAACCGGGCAGCTTTGTCAGCTTCTAGGGATGAGTCGGCTGAGGTGGTCGCAAGGGGAAGTGCAACATCCATGGGGCCCAATGGTTGGAATCCCAACCCCACCTGAAAGGGGCTGTGGCCAGTTGAGCTATGCAGGGCTCGGTTGTAGCTATGTTGGACATAGGGGAGACTCTCATCCCATGTGCGGGGGTGTGTTGAATTGTACATGCGCAGGATATGTACGACCATCCGGTTGACGACCTCCATTTGTCCATTGGTCTGGGGGTGGAAGGCAGTGGATTTGGTGAGCTTGGTATCCAGCAGTGACCAGAGGCTTGACCAGAATGAGCTGAGGAACCGACTGTCACGGTCTGAGATAATGGTCTGTGGGATCCCAAAATGTACCCATACTCGTTCAAAGAAGAGCTTGGCAGTGGCTTCTGCTGTGATGTTCTTCTTGCAAGCGGCTAGAATTGCCATCTTGGAAAAGCGATCAACAACCACGAAAACACAGTCATTTCCCCTCTTGGTGGACGGGAGGCCCAACATGTAGTCCATTGAGATGGATTCCCACAGCCTGTCAGGAGTAGGCAGAGGGGTGCATAGGCCCTGTTTCTTAGTGGTCGGTTTGGCAATAGCGCAAGCGGTGCAAGACCGGATATACTTGCCGACATCCTGTCGAAGTTTCGGCCAGTAGAAATGTTTCTGCAACACTGCCACTGTCTTTTCGATGCCAAAGTGTCCTGCCACCCGACTGTAGTGAGCTTCCCAAATCAGCTTCGCGCGCTCGCTTGATGGAACGCAGATATGGCCCAGATGACACAATAACCCATCCTGAAGATGGAAATTAGCAACCACTGAGTTGGTGCCCAACATTTGATAGGTGGCGAAGAAGTTAGGGTCTGTCTCATAGAGGTGGGGCCATCCGGAGGTCTTGTGGCCACAAGAGTTTAGCACCGTGGTAAGTGCCGCGACTGGAGGTCGACTGAGGAAGTCAACAACTCGGTTGGTACTCCCTGTTTTATATTTGATGTTGAGGTGGAACTGCTGTAAATATGTTGACCACTTCTGATGGTGGTCATTCTGCAACTTTCCTTGGGTTTGCATGAACTGTAGTGGCTTGTGATCAATGTGGATGACTGTCTCCTTCCCAAGAATGTAATGTCTCCACTGGCGGCAGGCTTGTACAATGGAGTACATTTCTTTGTCATAGGTAGGGTAATTGCGGACAGCATATGAGAGTGTCTCACTATGATATGCCACGGGGTGGCCGTGTTGAGTGAGAACGGCGCCCACAACATAATCTGAAGCATCTGTCTCGATCTCAAAGGGATGTTGCAGGTTCGGTAATGAGAGTACCGGCGATGAGCACAAATGCTTCTTCAAGTCATCAAAGGCTTGTTGTTGGGACAGGCCCCACACAAATTTTACCTTACCACCACCCTTAGTCACTTGGCTGAGGGCCCATGCGATATGAGAGAATCCCAGCACAAATCGGCGATAGAAATTGGCGAGGCCCAAGAAGCTCCGAAGTTCAGTGAGTGTGGTTGGGGCTAGCCAGTCACGGATGACCTGGATCTTAGATAGATCCACATGCACACCATGTCGATCAACGATGTAGCCTAAGTAATGGACCTTGTCCATGCCGAAGGAGCATTTTTCCAAGTTTGCATATAGTTTGTGCTTCCACAAGGTGTGCAGAACCTGTTGAATATGTTGCAAGTGTTCCTCCCAAGTCTTGCTGTAGATGAGGATGTCATCCAGATACACCACTACAAAATTGTTGGTGAAAGGTCGTAGGATATCGTCCATCATCCTCATAAAATTTGCTGGAGCATTTGTCAAACCAAAAGGCATGAGCAGCCATTCAAAAAGACCTTCTTTTGACTTGAAGGCAGTCTTCCATACATCTGTCTGTTCTATTGGGACCTGGTGGTAGCCAGACTTCAGATCAATCTTACTGAAGTATTTGGCCCCGTGAGCTGATTAAGGAGGTCGTCGATTCGGGGAATTGGGTACCGGTTGCGGACTGTGATTTTATTCAGGGCCCGGTAATCAATGCAGAGTCGCCAGGTCCCATCTTTCTTTTGCACCAACACGATTGGGCTCCCACAAGGTGATGAACTGGGACGGATGTGCCCTTTGTGGAGCAATTCTTGGATTTGCCTCTTTATCTCCTCGTTTTCCAACAGAGAGCGGCGATAGACTGGCCCATTGGGTAGCGGTGCACCTGGGGTCAGATTGATGGGATGCTTGACCTGGCAGTGCAGAGGTACCCCGGTCGGAGAGGAGAAGATATCTGAGTATCCTTCCACCACCTTATCCACTTGCTTCTGTTGTGTGGATAGATCGGTCATGGAGGCCCGGGATGTGGCTGTGATCTTTCTTTCACTCTGAGAGCGAATCACGAAGAAGACAAATTTCCCAGTCTGAGAGATGACCTCCCTGCATTGCTTGGCAGAGATCAAGGAAATAGCACTAGGAGGGACTGCCTCGGGTATCCTGTACAATTTCCTATTCAAAGAAATAATAACACTACGAGGCCTAGACTCATATACAACATGACGTTTCCATAAATAAGGTTGGCCCAAAAGAACATCTGAAACTTTGAGAGGAGAAACATCACACAATAGCTTGTCCTTGAAGGGATTGATGCCGTATGGCAGTTGGCACTGTTGGCTGATGCGGAGATCGCTTCCCTTGCAGAGCCATCCAATGGTGTAGGGTTGTGGGTGCGTCGTTGTCGGCAGGGCCAGGCGCTTGACAACCTCTGCTGAGATGAGATTCTTTTGGCTACCGCTATCAACGGTGAAGTGCAGTGGGGTGCCTTTTACCCACATCTGTGAATGGAAGAGGCGTTCTCCTTCTTCTGGCTCGTCTGGTTCATCAGGCTGGAGCTTGGTGGTAGCAATGGTGGCACTGGGTTTCGCGTCAATGATCCGTCTTCCCCTTTCTGGTTCGGACTCAGAGTCAGAACCCGCATCTGATTCTGATGCTTTCACTTCGGCCACCAGCGACTGCTTTGAGCGGCAATCAGCAGTGTTATGCCAAGGGCTCTTATGGAAGTCACACCACTTCCCGGTTTCTTTCTTTGTTTTGCCGGTGTCCTTCTTTGCTTGCGGCTTGGACTGGTTGTCCTGATACTGTCCATCTTTGCTCTGTCCTTTATTTTGTGGGTTGGGGCCGCCCTTTCCTGTCTTTTGCTGTGAAGGGTTCCCAGGCCCAAATTGCCGCATCTTTTGTTTGAGCTTCTGCTCGATTTTGACGGCATATCGGTAGGCCGCGCCCAAGGAAGAGATGTTTAGAAATTCCATTTCGGTCTGGATGTATCTATGCAAACCACCACGATACTTGAGCACCGGATGTCGCTCTTAATCTTTGATACCCAACTTGGTGCGCAAGGTATGGAAGATATTTGTGAACTCTGGCACTGCTTGGTCTCTTTCTTGTCGCAGTGTGGTCCATTTGGTATACAAGTTGTCATAACTTCCAACAGGGTAGTATTGTTCCTTAATAGCATCCCTGAAGGATTCCCAGGTGGCCGTGACTGAAAATAATGAGGCTTCTTCTATGTCCTTTTGCTCGCAGAATGTTTCCCACCAATCTTTGACATGGGGAACGGCTTTGAGGAGCGCAAAAGTAATCTTTTCTTTATTCGAAAAGTTATGGACAGAAAAATACCCTTCTAGTAGATTCAACCACTTATCTACAACATCTGCGTCTATCTGTCCTTCAAATATAGGGATATCAAAGTTGATTTGTACCTTGAAGGGGGTGGCGACTCCGCTCGAGGAAGATGCGTCGCTTGTTGGTAGTCGCCGAAGGATTTGCGCGATCCATCATCTCATTCCTCTGCTGCGCGAGGGCTTCCTCAAGCAACATTTTGATAGGATCTCCTGTCCCATCATCTTTCTTTTCTCCTACCATGAGAGGTCGCTTGGGCGTGCGAGAGCTTTTGTCCTCAAGAGAAACAAGCTCGAGACCCAATTCTTTGTACCCTGACCTCGTTGGGGACATGCATTAAGACGACAAGGAGCAGACCGCTCTGATACCATTGATCCGGATTTTATGAGCAGAACGAAATGAATACAGATTATTATCAGATGCTTAACACAAAATAAAAGAGACACATTAAAACTGGTTTTCTATTCAATAAGGAAATAAGCTAGAACTGTAAAATGCAGCGGAAAACAAGCTTGTTGGAATGGTGGCAGCTTATCTCTGAGAAGAGATGTGACGGTTGTGCTCATTTCACAGGAAGATGGTTACAATGAGGCTCTCAAGGCCTTTTACAATAAACAGGAATGTCAAAAACCCTAGACATCCAAAAACCTAACCCTAGGAGATGAAGCGCCAAAAGTCATGTGGGCCCCGTTTGGGTAAGTTAGTACATCAACTTCCCGGGGTCGTAACTTTTGCATACGATCTCCGTTTGGGGCGCTCGGTAGCCCGTTGGAAAGGTCTATCCGATATTTACAACTTTCGAGCGGTGGAAAATGCTAGGGGAAACCATTTGGCCCCCCAAATTGCCAAAAAAGGTCGTTTAGGGCCTCAAAACGGCCCCGAAAGTTCAGGACACGAAAAACTGCTAAAAATAGTACAATACCAATAAAACTATTTTGAGCCAGTTGGAAAGGTGGATGGCCACCAATATCCACCTGGATCAACATGCCATAGGAAAAACCTCGAAAGACCATCTGCAAATCTCCCAGGGCACAAATTACATGCTTATCTGCACAACCTGATCCATGGCCACAAGGTATCATCTGATACTCACCATACATCATCCTAATCATCATCACTGCAACATCCTGCTACATGTCATCTGGAGAAGCTCGTCATCCATGATCATCCTGATCATACAATGCATCCATCTGATGCACACCAAGTATCTACCTGATATATATCATCATACATAGTGTATCCACCTGATACATAGATACATGATCCACACAATGTAACCATCAACATACATGATCTACCTAATCATACCTGATACATATCAATATACATGATCTACCTGATCATACAATGTATCCACCTGATACATATACAGATACATGGTCCAAGCATCCAACATGATGCATATACAAAATACATACAAATTATCCAACCGATCATATCCAGCATCCAACATGATGCGTACATACATATGAATGATCCAACTGATCATATCCAGCATCCAACATGATGCGTACATACATATAAATGATCCAACTGATCATATCCAGCATCCATCATGATGCGTACATACATATAAATATAAATGATCCAACTGATCATTCAAAGCAGAAACTAGAACATCATCCTGATGCTCATCATCATCCAGCGCTTACATCCACAGCCATGTGAAGGATCCTCCTTCCAACATGCTTGGAATGGCTTCAACAAATGTGTCCATCACTTCTTCCTCGAAGTGTCCTCGATCTGAAGAACGCCAAGCCTCTCTCTGAAGTACTCAAACTTCACCCTGGCTAGTGGCTTCGTCAGCACATCTACAATCTGCTCGTCCGTCGCAACATACAGGAGCTTCACAGCTCCTCTCTGCACCATATCCCTGATATAGTGATATTTGATCTCTATGTGTTTCGACCTATCATGAAACACTCAGGCAGCTTCACATAGCTCTGGTTATCACAGAAAATACCAGTAGCATCCAACGGGAGATCAAATAACTCAGACAGTAGCTTCCATAGCCATACTGCCTCACAGCTAGCTGAACAGGTTGCAACATACTCTGCCTCAGCTGTACTCAATGCTACGCAGGACTGCTTCCTGCTAAACCAAGAGATCACACCTGATCCCACACTGAAGCAGCACCCAGATGTGCTCTTCCTATCTGCAGCACTGCCAGCCCAATCTGAATCAACATAACCCTACAGGTTAAACTTTTGATTCTCTTCATACTTGAGCCCATAATCCACTGTACCCTTCAGGTACCTCAGAACATGCCTTACGGCAACCAGGTGAACACTCCTCGGATCCGTGAGGAACTGGCTCAATGTGTTCACCGCAAAGCAAATATCTGGTCTCGTGTTCGTCAGGTACATCAAGGACCTAATCATCTGACGATACATAGAGACATCAACCGACTCAGATCAAGCATCACATAGAAGCTTCAGATTCGATTCCATAGCCTCGTAGTCCATCATCCCAAACCTCTTCAGGATCTCTACTGCATACTTCCCTTGTCCAAGGAAGATTCCATCTGCACTCTGCCACACCTCCATGCCAAAATAAACAGTGCATCATCCCCAAGTTCTTCATCTTGAACTCGACAGCAAGCTTCCACCGCGTGTCGGCAATCAATCTATCTTCATCTGTAACAAACAGGTTATCCGCATACAAAAGTAGTTACACTGGATTTCCTTCCTCAATCTTGTAGAAAAGGTTGGAATCCGCTTTAATCTTGGTAAAGCCCAAACTGGATAGAAAGCTATCTATCCTACCATACCAAGTTCTGCACACATATATGACTACACCATGCTGTCTTGAAATCCATCTGGTTCATCTTCTATTTCATCACTTTTATATTTCTCAATGCTGCCATCTGCAACATGCTTGATCTGATAGTTCCATTTGGAAGTCACAACAAACTTCCCTTAAGCTCTTGGGACCGCATCCCAAACATCGTTCTTCATGATCGACCGATCATGGCATTCTTCCCGTATCCTGGGAACTTCAATATCTTCAATAGATAATTTTGTTGCTAAACAAATGTTGTAGTTCTTATTTTGTAGGAGATGGCATATGATCTTTCCTACACAACAAGTTAAATTGCATGATTAGAAAACATCTCATATTTTTCAGAACAAATTCTTACACATAAAGAAATATTTCATACAGTCATGTAATTATCTTAGCCAATGCTTCAATACAACATTTATCCATATCCCGTAACTTTCTAGATGCCTTCCAATCTCTACCAGAACATTGTTAAGAGTGTGCACAACTCCCAACATGTCATCAAAGAGGTTTCATTCTAGATAAGTAGCAATGGAATGTTGTACAGTGCCATAGGCCACTTACCCATGTATATTAGTAGTATACTATTCATTAATGCAACAATTCTAATATGCACAATACATATCCTAAGTCTAGGAACATGAGCATATACATCATTGAACAATTTCATTTAAACAAACAAATATGCAAGAAATGATAGTTAAAATACTTATCTTTGTTTGTTCATTGGGTGGACTCCCTCTGAGTCTTCGCTTCCTTGCAGGAGCTATAGGAGTCCTAATCTGAAGTAGCTTTTTCTACACCTTTCTGTTGTGGAATGTAGAGAGATGGTCAACTCCCTCTAAATATATGCATCCTTGCAGAAACCACTGGAGTGTACTCCCTCTTGATCTTTGCTTCCTGGTTTACTTGTCCTTGAACTTATATTCATTCTCGATCCCTATGCATGCTTGTTAGTATCATCATTGTGTTATCCTCTAAGTCTCATACGTAATCAAACATTCATTAGTATAATCTTAATATTATCAAAACACAATAATCTCAAGCATGTATAGTCAGGATCATTTCAAACACAGATAATAAACATTAGTATTCAAGGTTTCAGGGAAGTCTTCTTTTACTCATGCATATTCTAATTTGATCATAGGACTCTTTTGGTTAGTTAAATCATCAATCAAGATAAGAGATATAATATGAATAAAACCTGTGATTACTCAAACCTATACCTTCATGATTCTTCTGGTTAGTCATATCATCAATTATGGTAAGAAACACAATATGCATACAACCATGACTATTCAAACCTATGACTTCATGAATAATCATTATCAACAACACAACAGTATAAGATCCTAACACAAGGTAGTTTTCTATCTTGATATAGGAAAAACATACCTGGATTAGCATGCTAGCTAGTTATGTCTAACATACTCACATGATGTCTTCTTGTTCTTGTTCAATGACTTGTGCTAGTAACTTGTATATCTCATAGGTTAACCATTATAAAAACAAGTTATACATACCTCGAAAGTAGATCTTCTATGTGATCCATGACAATGGATGAATCCTTGTCTTCATGTCACCATGATCATACGTTCTTGAAGTAGAACATGATTTGTCTTTCTTGGTGTACCTTTTATGTTAGCAGACAACATAAACCTCATACAACACCATAATGCATTAGTACAATCATAAGTGTCAACACCCTAATCAATGAATATTTTCTATCGTGCATTCATAATTTTATTAAGGTGATATGACAAGTCTAAAATCAAGATTGTACTAACCGTAACAACATGAAGACAAACATACCATAAAATTAATCATGAACAAATCTCAAAACATATCTTGATGAGTCATACTTGTCGAGATCGCTTGTAATCTTCTTATGTAAGGCCTTAGCCTCATCTCCCTCTGAAACAGGAACTTCTTCACTTATGCAGGTGAGCAATCCATCTTCTTCTAGGATTAACCCAATCCACTTGATTTGCAAGAACTAGATCTGGATCTGGATTAGGGTTTGTTAGAGAAACCCCAAAAATTCAAACTTTGAATTTCAAACTTCCGAAAGGATAGAAATGTGCGCCTTGATGAGTTGATCAAGTTGGTATATTTAGAATTTGAAAACTACAAAGTTTCACTCCTCAATTTTTCCTTTGAAACTTTCGGATTCACTGGACGTGACTCTAAACTATGGTTTGATGAATCCCACTCTTCTTCCCAATCAAAAGGTTTGATCCAAATCTCTAAGCTTCTATTTTTTTGAGGAGCTTCTAGCCGTGGTCACAGATTTCAAAAATTCTCATTTTTACAGAAGCCCTAATTTTCCATTTTTCTGATCAAAGTCCCGAACTAGAGTCTAATCAAGCCCGACCTTCTGCCCAACCAAAAATTATGATCTTGGTCTATAAATTTTGATTTTGATGAGTAGCATCCAGCCGTGGTCTCTAATTACAAAAATTCCAACTTTCTCCGAAGCCCTAAATTCCGGAAGCCATGAATGAAGGTACTAAAAAATAATTCTGTTTTGACAGAAATATGTACCTGATTGTTTTTGGTGTAACTCTGAAATTTTCGATCCACAGGGTCTGAAAATTTTCTTGAGATAGCCTGACCTATTAGCTTTCCATCCCGACAGGTATTACCTCAATTGGATTCTCTGAGAGAGAGTTATGCCAAGTGTCGCAACGTGACCTGTTTATGGGATAATACAGGAGATCGAACTTGTACGGCGTGCCACGTGTCACTGTTTCAACTTCGGCCTCTGAAAATTTTTATTGAGATAGCTCGACCTGTTATATTTCCATCCTGATAGGTCTGATCTCAATTGGACTCTCTGAGAGAGAGTTATTCCAAGTGTCGCAACATGACCTGTTTATGGGATAATACAGGAGATCGAACTTGTACAGAGTTCCACGTGTCACTGGTTCAACTTCGGCCTCTGAAATTTTTTCTTGAGCTAGTACAGTCTATTTAATACCTGTCACTTTTTACAAAATTTCATTTGGAGCTTCCTAGCCCAATTTATGACCCTTTTCCCAAGGTCACCTAGTTTTTGACTCAGATCTGGAAGAGGCAGAAACCCTATATTGTACAGATCATAAATCCCAAAGTAAAACGAATTAGAGGTTGTCCTTTGGACAAAGGTACAAGGGGATCTTATTGTCAACCTGTAAAATGTTCATATCCGAAAACTTCACCAAAACGGATTTATAGCGAAAGTGCTATGATGACTAGTTTTTTCTATATCAAGCCCTAGCATCGTAAGTGCAACAAGTGTCATACATGCCATATCATGCCTTCTTTCAGGCTAGCTCTGATACCATGTTAAATTTTTAGAATTTACTTCAATTTGATCTAGGATCTTAACTGAGAGAACAACATGTACAACATATCTACGGCATATCAATCATGGAGACAATAATGCAAGCACACAAGAGACACAAAGATTTACTTGGGGAAAACCATAAAGGTGAAAAACCCCAATAACTTCCTCAGAGATAGATAGAGCAATGATACAACCCAAACATGAGAGATAGACATATCCTAGCAGCAGATCCTCCTCCTCCATAAGTGCACCACTCCTCCTTGAGTGCATGAGTGAGAAGTGAGTGATCAAATAGAGTGCCTCCCGCACTCTATTTATACTTGACTTGACTTGCCTTTTACATAAATCATGTAGGCTCGAACTTAACCACATAACATAATGCTGACTGGGATGACCCCCACTAGAGTGGTCTAATAACCCTTTGACCCACATGGTAGACCCCCAATAGGGTGGTCTAATAACCCTTTGACCCACATGACTTATACAGGGCCGACCCCAACAAGGTGGTCTTATAACCCATCAAGCATAAGTTACGACACTTACAATATAAATGACAACACTTCCGTATAGAGGAATAATAACATCTCTATAGGAATACAATATACATATATGTGAAATACATTCCGAAGTTACATATACATCAACAGGCCGACCCCACCAAGGTGGTATAATAACCCATCAAGTATAAGTTACGACACTTACAATATAACTTGCGACACTTGCAAGTACAAATGATGCTTTTCCAATCGGAGGAATAGTACATCTCCGTTGGGGATACAATAAATTACAAATGTAATACATACAATATACAAGTGAATATATTCCGAAGTTACAAATACATCAACACTCCCTCTTAACTAGGAAGGTATTCTCTTGACATAGGTCATCAATACATATCGACACAAGTCTTCAATTCTGGAGCTGGATCATCGTCACTGGATCACGGAGCACCATCGTCATTGTTGCTGTACTCGTTATCTCAATCACTGGTGCTATCTCTCAATTCTTATCATCATAGGAAGTTCTACAGAGATATCCCTTTTTCATGCTAGTTGTAGGCCTAGCCTCCTATAGGTCTTCAACATCTTTGGCCATCCTGTGGAATGTGCATCAATAAAACCTCGAAAGAGCATCCCAGGACTTTTACGAGCACATAGCTCAACCCATCGGATCTCCCAGTATATTTTACATGTGACCACCACAAAACCTTGAAAGAGCATCCGAGCTCAAACTATCGGATCTCCCAGGATCTTTTACATGTGGTTAGGAAAAACCTTAAAAGAGTGTCTTGCAACTTGCAAGATCTCTAAAGAGCATCCTAGGACTTTTACGAGCACACAAATCAACCTATTAGATCTCTAGGACTAATAACATGCCTCCTATAGAAAAACCTCAAAAGAGCATCTGAGCTCAAACTATCAGATCTCACAGGATCTTTTCTATGCTACCTATAGCAAAACCTCGAAAAAGTATCCGAGCTCAAACTATCGGATCTCCTAGGATCTTTTCTATGCTACCTGCACAATTTGTTCACAGCCAACCTGTAGTAAAACCTTGAAAGAGTTTCCGAGCACAAACTATTGGATCTCCCAGGATCTTTTCTATGCTACCTGCATGATCTGTCCATGGCCAACCTGTAGCAAAACCTCGAAAGAGTATCTGAGCTCAAACTATCGGATCTCCCAGGATATTTTCTATGCAACCTGCACAATTTGTCCACGACCATGAAGTATCATCCTGATACTGATGATCATACTGATCATCATCATATAGTACATCATCCTGATGCACATCATCATCACATGATTACCCTGATCATGTCCACAACATCATCTTGATGCATTCTAGAGCATCGTCTTGATACTCATCACACATGATCGTCCTCTTCCAATCATCTCATCGTCCATAGAGCATAGCCTAGATGCACATCATACAACACTTACACCACCAACATGGGAGAACACATCTACCACCATTCGGGGAAGGATCCAACCCTTACTTTTTCACCATGGGAGAACACATCTACCACCATGTGAGAATGGCTCAACAATTACATCATGACCATGAGAGAACACATCTACAACCATGTCAGAAAATCCCATGTGCATCTGCATCTTCTAGACTCATCACTTCCCCTTGGAAGGAACCTCGATCTGAAGTACACCAAGCCTCTTTCTGAAGTCCTTGAACTTCACTCTGGATAGTGGTTTGGTAAACACATATGCAATCTACTCATCCGTCGCAACATATAGGAGCTTCACTGCTCCTCTCTGCACCATATCCCTAATATATTGATATTTGATCTCGATATGCTTCGACTTGTCATGGAACACTGGGTTCTCTGAAACCTTCACAAAACTCTGGTTGTCACAATAGATACAAGTAGCATCCAATTGGAGATCAAATAAATCAAACAATAGCTTCCTTAGCCATACTGCCTCACAACTATTCAAACAAGCTGCGACATATTGTTACAACGTAATCTTCCACCCTGTGAGCATCAGCATTCTTTGGCCTGCAGGATCCATTTCACTGACTCATATCCACTTTATATCTTTCAGATACTAGTTTTCCCTATTTTTTATCCTACCCGCTTGTTGCATCACTATAGAAAGCGTACTTGCGAGTTGCATCTATATAGCCCGCGGGTAGCATGTAAAATGGTAAAAATCACTAGTTTATTACTTTTTACTCCCAAAAAGCGGTCATTGGGTGACCTTTGACCCTCCATCTACCCAAGTAATGTCTTGATGTGTCGTTTCACTTACCTTTGAGAGGACTATATATTGAACACATATGGCTTATGGATGGGAGGAGAAAGAAGAGCAAGAGAAATCTAGTGGATTTTTGCCCTATCTTGAGTCTACACTCATTGATCCTTGTAGTTGTGAACCCTTTATGTTCACCTTCCAAACTCCTATCTAGTTTGAGTTTGCCATTCATGGAGGATTGAAGTTGTGGAGGCACAAGTGGATTGATCCAGATCTTGGTTCAGATCGGTTGCCAGTAAGAGGTCGTATCACATTGCACTTCTTCTTGTTTATCAATAGAAATACTCATATTCTCGTCCATTAATGTTGTAAATGTTGTTTATCTTACATTGGGTTGCATTTACTTGTTATATCATGGACCATTTCTATTGGTGATGTTAATGCTATTTATATATTATATGTACTTGTTTTATATTGGTTATCAAGACTAATTTGCAGATTCAAGTGCACGGATTGAAAAGCTCCAACGGGGATCTACATCAAATGTTTGGATCGAGGTTGGTTACATTCTTCATTATCTTAGAATTGTCATTTATAATAGCTTAGTTATGAGAATTGAGTTGATTTCTGGTAGTCAGCTGTCTGTAGTGGTCTCCCAAGCCATAGTGAGTTTTCCCCAACACAAAAATGGCGACTCCACTGGGGAAAACATCCATGTTTGGGAAAAATTTTGAGCATTACTCCATAATTAGAGTTGCTGTTTGTTGAAGCTCTGTGTCACTTATCCACCGTTGAGATACACTATAGAAAAATTGCTTTTTCTAAGCCATTGGACTCTCTGTTTGCCAATTTTCCTTTCCTCACCCACGGGATAGCTTAGCTCTGCCCGCGTATACCCGCCTCTGTTTACTCTACTGCTCGCGGGTACCCGCAGGTATTCCTTCGACAGTAGCGTACAACTCTAGCTTTTGTTGGTTTATGACCTTTGGTTGTTGCTGGGTTGGTTTTGGTTGATCCTGAGTCTTTGTTGGCCTGTTTCTTGATTGTTCCATGGCTTGGTTGTGACCAGGACTCTTTGTTTCTCTTGGTTGAGCCTTGTTGGTTTTTTACCCATCTTTGGATTTAGCCTTGTTGGTTTTTTCCTTTTGAGCTCATTCCTTTGGCTGAGTCTTACTGTTTAGTATCTGCTTGGTTGTCTTAGTGATCTCCTTGGCATATCAGTGACTGAATAGTAGGATTTTGCTTGCATTTTTCATTTCTTTATATTGAAAAATACAAAAAATACACATAGTTTTGCATTTTCCTTTTGTTTATAAGAGAAAATACAAAAACAATTTCCTTTTATGTATTGTATCTTGCATTGAGTGCTTTCTGCCTTCATTTAGATTCTGATTGTGCATTGAAAAATACAAAAGGATTGCATATTTATTTCGAAATCGTTGGTTTCATTGTGCATATTAGTGGCATTGTTTTCATTGGATAGATGAGTCTAGGATTTGACGATTTTGCATACTATTGAGTCTTACACATCACTAGTTCATGATCATATCCCTTGAGTAATCACAACCATTAAAATTAATGCTTAATCTTAAAATTGATTAGATTGATTTTATTTATAGGGTACACCAACTAGCATAGATTTAGAGTCTTGGAATAGATCATTGTGAGTTGACAATCCAAGACTACTAGATGAAACATTAGGTGTCTAAACAGGGAGTGGAGGAATCCATGGTATATATCGGTGTTCTCAGGAAGCTATACTCAAGCCAGAGTTAAGCACGAGGTCATGGGAGGTTGGTTGAAGGGATATCCCTCTGATATCGGCTGAACGTGGGAGATATTTCCAGGATTTGTTCGTATCTGGGGACTCTTGGGGGATTTGACCCTCATTGAGTTTCGGGCTTAGCTACCCTACCCATATGACGGATCCCACCTACGACTGTCCCCCTGAGCATTGGTTAGATTGTGGTGACCATAGTTGCCTTACCTAGGTATCACACAGGGTACTTGCAATGGTTATGCTGTTTGTGTCCTGAGTCATATAGGGATTGGACAACACAGTTGTGTTTGCACAGTGGACTTGACCCTGTACACGTAGTGAAGCTTGGGTGTCTCTATAACTGATTCTGTTACCTTCGACTATAGTTTGGGAGTCTCAAGCCTCTCCTAGGCGAGACATACTCACTCTAGTGTCAGGAGCTCATTTAGCCACTCTGTTTGTCTACTCTTGGCTATAGTTTCTCTAGGTGTGTACTTTTTATTTATTGTTTTTGATCGATAGTTGGCCTTTAGGGGATGTTTTGATTATATACTCTCTCTGGAGATATCATGGCGCGGAACCCTACTCTCCGCCGATCCCGTTGGTTGGATGGTTTAGAGCCTACCGAGCTTTCATGCCGTGTTGCTAGAGGATGCCGGAGGGCTCCCTCTGAATCTTCAAATTCTTACGAGACATACGTCCAAGACGTCATGACTGCTACACATTCCGATATTGAGGACAAACCTTCGGCTCCATTGGGTGGATTTGAACACACTTTCGATCTCCATACTCCTCGTGAGGAATGGGGAGGTGATCCACTTGACACTCAACCTGGTTCAATTTGGCCAAATCCACTTGAACAAGATCCATTTGATCCTTCAAATCCAGATAATTATCTTCACGGAATGCCAACCTTACTCGAGGACGAAGAACAGGACGATCCGTTCGTTCCTTCGTTTCCACACAGTTATAGACACGGGATGCAAGAGTTACATGACGAAACTGGTCCTATGATCAACCCAACCGCACTCTCTTTTGGTATGCCTAGTTATAGCACAGTTGAACCTTCCACTATGTTTGGTAGTCACATTGGCACCAGTCATGGTGTTAGCCATACTATACCCACTGGGGGCACTACATTGTCCACTCACACACATAGTACGGGGACTAGTCATGTTCCTCGTAACAATGCTAATGTTGGAAGAAGACCATCTCCTAGGATTTCCCAACCTAATAGGAATGTTGTTCGAAACATGACTTGCCATCCACCACCTAATACACATGCCGCTACCCGTCAAACCAGGACTACTTTCATGAATGTTAATGCTCCTCCCAACCACGGGGGTGGACATATACCACATACTTTTGCGTCCACTACTGCCACTAGTAATGTCAATGTAGGGGGTGAGAATATATCCTATCCACATGGACATAACGCCACCATCCCTGCTACTAGTAACACCCATATTGGGGCTGGGAACACATCTCATGCTTATGGTCACCAAACGACTGATCAAGCTAATCCTAATGCTGAGGGTGGGAACATACCATACCATTATGGTCATTACAACATGGTTCCCGCTATGAATAATACATATATACCCCATACTCATAGTGGCAACCCTTACTACAACACAGTCGGTGCTGGCCACCAGTACAACCCACCACCCCAAATTGGTGCCCAAAACATGCACATACCTGCTTACTCTCAAATGGGTCAGGCAGGAGGAGGTTATCAATCCTATGGCCATGGGAAAGATTATGGTCCGTCAGGTCCTTATTATCAACAGTTTAATCCTCATGGTCAAGATTTTGGTCCATCTTATAATACGATTCCATTTAACCAACCTTTTATGGGGGCTTATAATCAAGCTTTCCAGCCTCAACTCTCATTCCTTGCACGCTTGAATCTTCCGGATATTTCAAAGCTCACAAATGACCCGGTGTGTCATGACCCTACTTGGCCCCCAGTCCCTACCAAGCTCCCTTCGGACATTCCTAAGTTTGAAGGAAAAGGTGTTGAGGACCTGGCAGATCATGTCACGACATTTCACCTTTGGTGCTCCTCCAACTCATTAAATCATGATTTCGTTAGATTGTGACTATTTCAATGCACCCTCACGGGGGCAGCTACGAAGTGGTATGTCGAGTTTCCCGGAAACACCTATAGGGGTTTTAACGAGATCACTTTGGTTTTCCTATATCATTTCCAGTTTCCGGTTCGTTATGATACTAGTACTGAACTTTTATCTGCCTTCCGTCAGAACAAAGCCATGCATATTTCTGACCACGTTCAAGAGTGGCGTTGGTGGAAGAGGCTAGTGAAGACCAACATTCCTCCAGAGTTCCTGTTGGAATGGTTCCTCAAGTCTCTACTCCCATACATTGCTAAGGATGTTTCGATGTCCAGCATTGTGACTGAGGAACAAGCTATCTTGAGAGTCCAGTAGTTAGACTTATTATACTCTCAGTCTGGCATTTTGTATGAAATTATCCCTGATGCACCGCACACACGTCATGAGCCCACGTCAGTTCCTGGACCGCATGTCGATGGCATCGTAGGATTTTCAAGCACTCGCCCCGTGGATTTGGTAGCTAATCAAATGCAAAATTTGTCGCTAAACCAGTCTACTCCCAGACAGGTTCACACCTTGTCTACTTCCACCCCATCGTCTGATGTACACAGTGTGAAAACAAGGAACCCATCAGGTAACTAGCAACCTGGTGGTAAGAAAAATGGGAGAAATAATCATAAGGGTGGAAACAATGGGAATAACAATTGCAATCGCAATACCCCCCATATGGATAATGCCAACCCCCCTCGGGAAGGCGGAAATGCTGGTGAGGACCGTAAACCTAGGCGTAAGGTGAAGTTTCCTTGCAAGCTCTGTGGGGAAGACCATCTTACTCACTTATGTCCTCGTATTGAAGAAGCATCAAAGCACTTGGTGCAGAGCCTAGCTGTGTTGAAGGATCCCCTGCCTCATCACCAAAAAATGGCTTCGCATGCTCCCACCATTGGTTATGGACCTATTGAGATGACAACATCTTCTTCCAATACTGGTGGTTATGGATGTGTGAACATGGTTCAGTCAGAGGTTAGTGTTGCCACTCGTTAGCACAATTATGATGCACCATGACCCAATTTGGGGAGTGAACCTCCCCCTCCTCCTAACAATTCCTTGCATATCGAGAAGCCTTCTATTATGTCACGGATACCGAAAGGTGTTCTTAAGTGCTCTACGCATAATCCTAATGCTCGAGCCACCCACAACTACTCCATCGTAGAATATTTGGGCCAAACTCCGTGTCCCATGTCAGCTCTTAAATTCTTACAAGCCTATCCTTTTCAGAAGCATGCTCTTTTGAGTACGTTAGGATTTCAGGATGGGGGAAGTCCCACTGCTATTAAGTTTGACACTACTAATGTCCAACCTCGCTTACCCTACCACGTGGCTTTTCAAATCTAAGTGGTGTGCCTTCAGAGTTTTTTCAAACATACTATGGTTGACGAAGGTGCCTCTGCATCAGTAATGTCGTAAGCTTGTTGGAAAGCTCTTGGCTCTCCTCCCCTACTTGCGTCTAGAACCACGGTCACTGCATTCGATGGTCGTTCTTTTAAGCCGCATGGAATTATCCCTTCCCTTGTTGTCTCCTTGGGAGGTAAGTCTGTGCCTATTGAAGTCGAGGTGGTTGATGTGCCCATCGACTACAACCTTTTACTGGGTCAGAATTGGATGTATCCCATGAAAGCTTTCGCATCCACTGTATTTAGAGTTATCTGCTTTCCCCACGAAGGCAAGATTGTGACCATCGATCAGCTGGATTACGTTAACTCCTCTTCCATAGCATCCACGGGATCCATAGTCCCACAAGTTACTCATTCTCAACCGGCAACTGGGAACATGGGTGTTGGCATGTACCCTTCATTGATGGGAACTTATGATTTTTTCGCACTTGTGAATTTTATTGGAACCATTACCAATGATGCGTCTCCTCCTTCGCATAATATGTCATCCCGGACTTCCTATTTTGATGATCTGTGGACTTTACCATCCACGAGTTCCGCGTCTGGAAACATTTCGCATGTTGGAATGTCTATGCCACTGTCTGTAGCTGAGCTTGATTACCAACATATTCAACAAGCCACTGCAGAACCGGATCTCTCTTAGTCTAGGAAGATCCCGTTACACTGCTGGTTTGGGCAGCCAACTCGTCTTGTTCCCACGATTTCCTCAATGATACTTTTCCTTCTGATGAAGCTATTATGGAGGCTATGTGTGGTAGTGAGAGACCTTGGGAAGATATGCAGCATCGCTCTTATTTCCTTCCCAAACTCGAGCTCACCGAATGAGAAGAGTTTAGGATGACTCTAGCAGAGATGGTTGGTCACCCTGTGGCTCTTTTGGAGTCATGTGATGTTTTTGCGGAAGGGAATATGGCTAACATTTCCCTAACTACTCAAGGAAGAGGTGGAGAAACTACTCAAGGATGGTTTCATCTACCCCATTCCCCTTATTGAATGGGTGTCAAACCCCATTCTTGTGGATAAGAAGCAGGGAACAATCCGTGTATGCACCGACTTTAGAGATTTTAACCGTGCATGTCCGAAAGACAACTTCCCCACACCATTCATAGATCAAATCTTGGATGCCTGCGCCAGAAGTGAGATTTTTTCCTTCATGGACGGATTTTCTGAATATAACTAGATTCAAATCAAACCCGAGGATCAACATAAGACAGCTTTTATTTATTTGTCCTTGGGGAACGTTTGCATATCAAAAAATGGCCTTCAGCCTTAAAAACACCAGAGCTACATTTTAGCATGCCATGACCTATGCCTTTCACGATCTTAAAACGATTATGGAGGTTTTCTTGGACAATCTTGACGGCGATTCTCGCAAGAGGATGGACCACCCCAAGCACCTCCGTATGATTCTCAAATGATGTATACGATACAGGATTCGATTGAATCCTAACAAATGCATCTTTGTTGTAAGGACAGGTCACCTTTTGGGCTTCATAGTTTCGAAAGAGGGTATTAGAGTCGATCCTCTCAAAGTTGAGGCAATACAATGTAATCTTCCACCCTGTGAGCATCAGCATTCTTTGGCCTGCAGGATCCATTTCATTGACTCAGATCCACTTTATATCCTTCAGATACTATTTTTCCCTATTTTTTATCCTACCCACTTGTTGAATCACTATAGCAAGCGTACCCACGAGTTGCATCTAAATAGCTTGCGGGTAGCATGTAAAATGGTAAAAATCACTAGTTTATTACTTTTTACTCCCAAAAAGCGGTCATTGGGTGACCTTTGGCCCTCCATCTGCCCAAGTAACGTCTCGATGTGTCCTTTCACTTACCTTTGAGAGGACTATATATTGAGCACATATGGCTTATGGACGGGAGGAGAAAGAAGAGCAAGAGAACTTTAGTGAATTTTTGCCTGTCACCTACCCAAATTTTTGAACATTATTATTTATTTGCAAAAAAATACATTATGTTAAAATTAATTACAAGTTTTGTAATTATGATCAGTTTTGATCATGGATGAATGTAATTACTGAATATTATTATTTAAATAAATTTAATTACGAAACAAACACCCAAGAGGACTGTTGAATGAGTGTTCACTGACCCACTAGGAGGAATGGAAGCTGTTGGAAGGTATGGGACACATGGTAGTAGTTACATCACACCACTAATTGTTGGTTATGGGACAACTTCCCCTAAAATAGGGCATTATCCCCCAGGTGGAGGGAGTGAGCAAGCAGCTCATTTAATGACCCAGTAACATTGAAAAGGCCTAGGCAACCTATAAAGGCAAATTCGAATTGGGGAGGCAGCCCTTAATCAATATTTCTACAGAATATTTTCCTCTTGTAAATCAGGTGATTTTAAGAGAGATTCAAATAAGGGAGGTTAGTGGTGATTGAAAAATGAGTTTTTGCATATTATTGAAGAGAAACAGAATTGTAGGAGCAAGTCTTTTGGACTGCTACCTATTGAAGATTTAGAAGATTACTGCTACAACAAGAAGAAGTCCTAATTCCTGAAGTTTCTTCCTCCTGGTGGTTCAGTGAACAGGCTCGGGGGTCCTAAGACAGTATTTGACAGTTTTTAGGAGTTTGGTTGGGTGGAACAGTCTTCCTGGGTTGTTTGTTTCCCTACAGAGTTCTCAGGTTCTTAAATATTTCCTAACTTATTCTCAGTAAATAATTCTGTTCTGTTTATCTAGTATTATTATGTTTATTTGCTTTCGAAAAGAATCTAATTATGGAAATGTTTAAGTTTAATGTTAAATTGATAAATCAATATCCCCATTTTTCCACATGCTGTTTGGCAGCATCGTACTCTAGTAGAGATATGCAAATTAAAGTACATTAGAAGATAGGCAAATTTTGCCATTGAATTCGATAGATAGGTAGTAATCATATATGTATCAGTTTTCTGTTCCTAAGATTAATTATTTGAAGAAGATCCTGTATCATAGTTAGTGTATATAATGTTTCTTCAGTTATATGATAAACAGTCCATATATAATTTCTGTACAATCCTCCTGCATTATATATAAATTATGTTCATAAGAAGTAGATAGATTAATACTGCATATTGTTTTAAGACTGCTGAATTTGAATAAAACATTCTTTATAATAAGATGGAAACAATAGTTTTTACACAGGTTTCATATTCATACATTTCATTCACACACAGTTTCATTGAAATTACTTCATCAGCATTATATGCATAGAAATTAAATTATAGACATAATTGTCATTTACACAGTCTTCACGATTTCTGCACTATACATTCATATTGCTTTCACTTACTATAGTAAGGATGTATTATCTATAAATTTAACAAATGACAAGAATGTACTAAACACTACTATTATTACCATGTGTTTATTTCTCTCTTTTTCTGCTTACTTTGTTTTGTGATTATTGTAAATCTGAGTCTCGTATCAAGAAGAAAACCCTAGCTAGATTTATATTTTCTCTTTTATTGTTTTATAACAAAACTTTACACTCTATTCAAACCTAGGATCGAAACTGATCCAGTATCTTTAGTATTGTTCAGATTATCATCCTCAACAAAACATGAATTAGGGTTTGAACCTATTTGTTTCCTTTGCAAAACATTATTGAAATATCAGTTCAACCTTTTACTCTACTTAGATTTTAAACATCGACAAATAAGAACACACATTATCAACCTATAGTATGAAGACAAACCACACAGACTTATACGAAACATTTAGCATACATTTCCATCTTAAGGTTGAAGTTTATTTTATACACAGAACCTTTATCATCGACGATATCTTCAAACCCTAATCTAGTTCGAAAGACATTGTAGTAACCTTCAGCATGAAGTCGATTTACACAGACTTTTAACCAATATAATTTAGCATGCAAATTTATTTTCCAAGGAAAGAAGTATAATTTACACAGTGATTGAGCCCACGGCTCGTTTCAAAACTTAACCTTTGAAATCGTGGATTCTTAGAACGAATATTTTTAACATTGATTGCAAACAATTTAAAATCAGGGTTTATCCCAAGTTTACAGCAGTTCTAAAAGAACCCAATATCCCAGAACATCGACGAGTCATAGATCCAGTCAGCCTCACAAAATTACATTTTATAGAAACCAAGAACCATTCAAATGAAACAATAGTCGCGTCACTGAATCACAATCATTTTTTTTGAAGTTTTTCAACTAGCAACATCTACAGAGAAAAAGGTGAAGTCTTAATAGAGCCTGTTACTCATTCGTAAGAACCACTTCAACCACTGTCCAAGAGAACTATGAGGGTTATGGAAGACCCGAGGCTTACCGGTGTTGAGGTACGCTAACACCTTTGCCAAAAAGTTACTCTTTTGCTTCCTTAAAACCCTGCAGCTGACAAACGATGGAGTTTTGAGTTAGATAAAAGTTACTTCTAAAATGAAAATGAAATGCAGCAAAGAAATATTTCACCTCAAAAGAATTGCTTACCTTCGTAAACCCTGGCCAAGTGTTGAATTTCTCAGACAAAGGACGCGAAGGGTGCTGTGAACGATACCAGGAAACTTTCATCCATGATTTCGATAACACTCTGAACCAGAGACTTAGGTCTCCAATAAACAAAACGCCATTGCAGAGGTTTAAGACCTGTAACTTCCACTTGTTTAGAAAGTCTCAAGGTCGAATCTCTTCCAAGGTTTCAACAGAAATTTCGGCACCCTGTCGGCCACTTCCAACAAAGACAATAACACAATGAAACCACTTTCTCCAAGTTCATAAACTCAACGCACAATAGATGTTAGGGTTTTCATCCAATGACCCTTTTTCATCAACATCGACGGTCTCCACTTTGCCAGGGATTGTAGCTTTGGTTTAAACGATGTCAACAATTAATGCTCGACCCACTTCATAGGTAGACATTGCCACCATGGCACACGGTGGAGCAAGCACGATCAACATGTGGCATATAACCCTTACACAACAACAAGCATGGAGGCATTCACGTCTATGTGGATTCCTGGAGTTACAACTCGGTAGGAATGCAGTACCAAACCTTTAAATATAAGATCCTTACATGATCTTTACCACAGCTCGAGATCGACACCAAAATTATGAGCCAGCGACCTGCCAAATCCCAATTCAATGCTTGTCAGTACCTTGATGTGATAACAAATATTACAATTTCATTTGTTAACATAACAACTTTTAAAATGTCATATTCGTCATATTAGAACAACGTATATGCAAATGCATGGTTATAAATTCTAATGTTTGCACTTATTGCTATCGCTCTCATATATCACAATGTTTGTATTAAATTGCAAACACTTTGTATAGTAGTGTTATGATCCCAACATTGCATATATTGCAAACATTTCCGATATATGTTTAATATGACATTAAACCGAAAATAGGTATAGTCACACTATTGTTTCCGTAAAGACTTGGAATATGTTGTGTGTCGTTATAATTAGGATAACAATTATATATAGTCCAGAGCTTAATTGCACTATGTTTTCACATAATGTTTGGTTTAGTTATTTTTATATTGTTGTTTTATCTATTCATATTATTGAATAATCACATAATTGTTATATATTGTTTAAGTAAGAATTTCATTATACCATAAGTTTTGAATTGCATAGTGGTAAATAGGAAATTTGATTTAGAAAGACATAGTATAGTCATCCAATCATATATATTGAATAATATTGGTTGCAAGAGCTTACAAGCTCATAACTTTTACATACATTTTGGTACTATCATTCTAAATGACGACAAAAAGACAGCTATCACTACAACCACGACAATGACGACGACAGAACTAGCTAGTACAATGACGACAACCGCAACAATGCTGTTAATAAGATACTTGTTCGACAGTTAACTTGGGATGAGTTTAGTCAGTTATAAGATGAACCTTGGAAAGCAAAGGTGTAAGCATGCGAGTCATACCTGTACGTTTTTATAGTTGCAACAATCTCTAAACGTGCTATTTTTATTTACGACGTTGAATTGAGCTTTACACGAAAACTGGAATTTATTGCAATCATGAAACTTCTTACTTGTCGTCTGCACATAGAACAGGTTCAAATGCTTTAGTGTTGCAGCTAAGTAAGCTTCGGGGTCCCTCATAGGACTCCTTGGACAACAAGGAAGCAATCTGTCAGTATCATCTCAAAAAGAAAAGTATCTTATCACACTTCTAACCTGTCATTTCAATTACTACTTTAACCATGCCATTAATTGCAGAAGAAGAAGGTCGCATCATAATTCTGATTGTTAATTTATTTCATTATCAAAATCATAGTTGTTCTGAATATGTTTAAGTTATCGTTGTCACTTGTTTATAAACAAAATTTTATTGCGATTAGAACTAACAACTATTTAGTTAAATGCTATTTGTTAGGAACCCAAGTCAACCCTTCTCTTTACTATGTTAGTATATTGTTGTTGGACGCATATGCTTTGTAAGTCGTCCCGTAGTATTTGTTGATCCGTAGTTGATATTAGCCCATAGTATTGGACGCATATGCTTTGTAAGTCGTCCCATAGTATTATATGTCCCATGGTTTTGACTCATAGTATTGGGCATAGACTTAGTATATAAGTGTGTGTTGAGGTCATTGAAGGCACCGTGAAGTTAATTGTATTGAGCTTGCTCAAAGGAGGTTGCCCCCTCGAAGTGGCCTGTGATCAATATAAAAGCGATTATGTTCTATTATTTCTGATATCTCGTGTATTTGCATTAATTAATTATTGCAGGTACATCACATCTGGTATCAGAGCACTTTCCTTGGCACAAGTGGGAATTTTTTTTTTCTTTTTTTGGGTGGCGACTTTCAGATCTATTTCTGAAACTTTCTGCACAAAATCAGAAGACATCGATTGCATATCTAAATTCTTCTTTCAAAAATACGCAGTTTCAAAAAAAAAAATCATCTCATTTGGAGTTCTAAAAGTGGAGATATCGCAGATTTAAAATCAGCAATTTTTCAGAATTTCGGTGACGGCAGCGGAAATTGCGGTGAGAAAATCTTTTGACTGAGTGCCCAGATTTCTATTCCGCTTTCATGGATAGAAGCAGAGTGGCTGTTCCAGTTCCGGAAACATGCTATAATAGCGATTCTGAGCAATATAGATCCGGTTTTTGAACATTGGGTGGAATTTCTGCCCAAATTTTTTCTGTTGCAGGGTCGGATTTGGGAATAATCCCTATCCGCTTAATTGTGGGAAGTACTTGGGCATAAGACCTAAAACTCATTGTGAGGAGTACCACAGGAACCCCGAAGTAGCTGGCCCATTGAGAGGACCTGCCAGCGAAAAGGGCAACGACCCCTACCTAATTGACTAGTTCCCACCCGTGAGGTAAACCAAGAGCTGTCGTTTGTGGCAAAGCGGTTATCAGTTTTACCTGAGCCGTGGAGTGAGGGGTACTGCCCCAATACGCAAGTCGTCAGACAGCATTGGTGGCCGAGTGAAAACCCTGAACTGTTAGGAAGCCGCACATACCTGGGTCCGTATCTACTTTCAGCTGAACTATTGTCGATCACTGCTGCGCCGTTTCAGATCCATTTTGCAAGCCGTTCCAGATCCAGTCGTTTGGCGTTGTTCCAGATTCCTTCCGAGCCGTAGCCGCTCCAGTCTGTTAAAAAATAATAAAAAAATCCGAGTCGTAGCCGCTCTAGTCTGAAAAAAAAAAAAAAAAAAAAAAAAAAAAATCCTGGTTATGGTTGTCACCCATGCAGGAGCAAAAACCATGGAGAAAGCACTTGCAGCCATCCAAGCCAAACTCCAGGATCTGGATGAAAAATTTCTTGGTCTCCATCTTGAACATTCAGCTATGCACAACAAACGACAGTCCAAGTCTTCAACAGACAATGGGCTCTCTTCTTCCAGCAATTTCTGTGGTCCGAAGCTTGATTTTCCTCGCTTCAATGGTACCGATCCAACTGGATGGATATAGCGGGCAGAACAATATTTCAGTCTGCATAATACTTTTGATGTTCAGAAAGTTCCACTTGCATCCTTTCATTTGGAACAGGAAGCCCTTCAATGGTACTGTTGGTATATCAAAACTCATCCCGAGCCAAACTGGACAGATTTTTGCCACTTCATTTTGCCGCGATTTGGTCCTAGTGCTTTTGACGACTTCATAGGAGCACTCACTAAACTTCACCAAATTGGCACAGTGAGAGAGTATCAGACGGAATTTGAGAAACTAGCCAATCACACAGAAGGATTGTCTGATGAATTCGACAGGAGTTGTTTTATCAGTGGTCTCAAGGATGAAATCCGCTCAGAGGTCAAAATGTTTTGTCCCAACACAATGATGGAAGTCCTAGGGTTGGCCAAGCTGGCCGAGGACAAGATCGCAGCTCAACAACGCTCCAAACCCACCTTTGTTCCCTTTAGAAATATGGTTTCCCAACGACCTTCCATCACGCCTGCTCCTCAACCAACTCCTATCAAGCATTTGTCTGAAATAGAAATGCAGGCACGCCGAGAAAAAGGGCTTTGCTATAATTGTGATGAGAAATTCACTCGGGGACGTAGATGTGTTCAACAAAAGCTCTATCTCTTGGATGTGGATTCTCTTCCTTCCTTAGAACTTGGTGAAGAAGCTACAGATACAGTAGATGATCAGGTCGACATTCAACACCTGCCTGTTGACACCCCATCTCAGGACGACCCACCCGAGATCTCTCTCCATGCTGTAACCGGAGTCACCACCCCACAAACAATGCGAGTTAGGGGATACTTCAAGAAGCTCCCTCTTACCATCCTCATTGATTCTGGTAGCACTCATAACTTCATTGACCCTCGGATTGCCAAACAGGCTGATTGTTTTGTCCATCCTTGCTCCAACTTTGAAGTCATGGTTGCCAATGGGGGTACCTTACCTTGCAAGGGGAAGTGTCACAATGTGCGTATCTCTATGGAAGATTATAACCTACACTCTAACATGTTTGCCTTGTCCTTAGGCGGATGTGATGTGGTTTTGGGCATTCAATGGTTACGCACACTTGGCCCCATCTTATGGGATTTTGCGGAACTTTGGATGCAGTTCAAAGTCAATGGGGCACAACACAAATTTATGGGCTTACAACCACGGTCTCTCACCATCATCAGTTCACATCACCTGGAAAAAAGCCTTAAGAAGAATTCACATGGTGTCATCGCTCAGCTCAATTCCATTCAGATGCACCCATCAACAGTCTCCACTACTTCCTTGGATAGATATGTAGGTATCTTTGCTGAACCAATGCGCTTGCTGCCTTCAAGAGACCTTTCCGGTAAGAATATAGCCACATCTACCTCTCAGCAGGAAATGATGGCTATTTTGCATGCAGTACAGAAGTGGCAGCCATACCTATTAGGGAACTATTTCTGCATCAAGACTGATCTCCTGAGTCTGAATTTTTTTTTAGAACAATGGGTCTCCTCCCCAACACACCTGCAATGGGTTATCCAACTCATGGGTTGTCCCTATGTGATCACTTACAAGAAGGGTAAGGACAATATGGTGGAAGATGCTCCTTCTCGCACAATTGATGACCCAGTTTCTCTTACAGCTCTTTCTCTGCTTGTTCCAAATTGGTTGCAATATGTTCAACATGGCTATCTCTTCTATGAACTCCATGCTTCTTCATCAACAGGGCACTCTGGGTTCTGCAAAATGTACAACCGGGAACAATGTAACTTCTTCTGGTCGGGACTAAAAATGACAATTCAACAGATGGTGGCTGACGATGATACTTTCCAAGTCAACAAGGGGGAAACAACACTCCTTTCGGGATTGCTCAAACCCGTGCCCATCCCTACACAGCTTTGGCCAACTATTTCTATGGATTTCCTAGCAGCGCTCTGGTGGTACAATACCACATCTTAAAGGACACCATATGAAGCAGTCTATGGAAAAAAAAACGCCTGTTCTTCTTCCATACACCCTTAGTATCTCTCCAGTTCAGGAAATTGACTCGGTTCTTCGAAACCACGATCAGATTCTTCTCATTCTGCAGGACAATCTTCACATGGCCATAATTCGCCTAAAACAACAAGCCGATCAGCACCGTTCTGAGCGCATTTTCCACGCAACTGACAGGGTTCTTCTTCATCTACAACCTTCCAAGCAATCCTCCTTGACACTCCAAAGGCGTTAGTGGCCCGAAATGCAAACCGAGGATGCTACCGGGGAACCACTCCTTCAGATTCTGCAGCAATTTCTCCAACCAAAGCTTTGAGGACAAAGCTTTTTCTAAGGGAGAGGGGATGTTAGGAACCCATGTCAACCCTTCTCTTTACTATGTTAGTATATTGTTGTTGGACGCATATGCTTTGTAAGTCGTCCCGTAGTATTTGTTGATCCGTAGTTGATATTATCCCATAGTATTGGACGCATATGCTTTGTAAGTCGTCCCGTAGTATTATATGTCCCATGGTTTTGACTCATAGTATTGGGCATAGACTTAGTATATAAGTGTGTGTTGAGGTCATTGAAGGCACCGTGAAGTTAATTGTATTGAGCTTGCTCAAAGGAGGTTGCCCCTCGAAGTGGCCTGTGATCAATATAAAAGCGATTCTGTTCTATTATTTCTGATATCTCGTGTATTTGCATTAATTAATTATTGCAGGTACATCACACTATTATAAATCAACTATCTTTATTTCCGCAATCATAATTATCCTAAATATAGTTATTAATGCTATTAACAAAAATTTTAATTTTTTATGAAAATTCGGGATGTTACATGTGGTATCAGAGCACAGATTCAAACTCTAGGCCTGAATGAGGTCCAAAACACGTAGTAGAAATTTTTATATACAACAGAAAATTATACTAACTTGAAAATTTTATGATTTTGTTATCTTCAGAAATTATTTTTAGTTACAGGTATGGAGAACTCAGCTGAACATTTAAGTGACAGATTTCAGCCAAACAGTCACAGTTCAGGACAGCACTATGTAGAGGAAGGCCACGGGGAAATAAACAACAGTTCGATGGAACTGTTACGTGCCTTTCAAGAATTAAAGGTACAAATCAAATCTGTGAAACTAGATAATGAAAAGATTCTGCAAGCTCAAGAACAACTCAATCAAGTGTTGTTTGAACACAGCCAAACAGAGGAACAAGAAAGAAACCATGAAGATGTTTCCAAGGTTGAGGATATGCCTCACGCTGATAAAAATCAGAACATCAAAATATGTGAAGTAAAAGATAGCTCAACCTCATCCGGAGATGCTATTGAAGAACGCAAAAAGAATCATAATTATAACAGTGACAGCAGCGAAGAAGATTCCAAATCAAGAAGGAAAAATCATAAAGAATATGAGCATATTTTTGGAGAATTCAAGAAGATAAGACCTCCAACTTTCAATGGAGAAACTAAGAAAGGTGAGATAGCTGAAGCTTGGCTATCAGGGATGAAGAAATACTTCCATATCTACAACTATTCAGAGTTCTTAAAAGCAAAAATGGCCATATAAAACTTAACCGAAAAAACGAATATCTGGTGGCAGGATGTCAAAAGGGTAAAGGGCATCAAGGATAAAGATGTAAGCTGGAGTGCTTTCAAACGATATTTCAAAAAGAAGTATCTATCTGAACAGTACTACGAAGAAAAATCTAAAGAGTTCTACGGTTTGAAGTTGGGAGGTATGAACATGAAGGAATTGAATAGTAAGTTTCTGAACTTACTGAGATATGTACCATATTTCATTGAAGAAAAACCAAAAATTCAAAGGTACTTGAGTTGTTTACCTTTCAATATGAAAGACAGAATTGAGTATGACAGTCCTAAAACATTAGAGGAGGCTATGAGGAAGGTAGTTTTCGGTTATGATACAAATCGGAAGAGAGAGGGTATGTCTAATTGGAAAAATCATAAGCCCAACAATTTTGAATAGAAGAAGAAAAATTTATGATTCAGTGGGAACTCCGGATTCCAAAGGAAGAATTTTCAGAATCGAAATTCCCAAGGAAATAATTCCAGAAATAATTCACAACAGAATTCTACAGCACCAAAAAATGCATCTAATATTGCCAAGACCAGTGAGCCAAAGACACATATTAAATGTTTTGAATGTCAAGGTCCTCATTACAGATCAGAATGTTCCTTACGAAAGCGGAAGACAAACAACATCAACTCTATTTAGACTGAACCTACTGTTGGAGACGTAGCAAGGGAGATGCCAAGAATTAATGAAGCACTTGACAACATGCAAGCAGATCATCAAATCTCTATGGTAGAGATTGAAGGTATGATACATGACCATCCCGTTACTGTTTTAATTGACCCAGGTGCTAGTTTAAGTTCTATATCACCAGATGTTGTAGAAAGTCTTAAACTGAAAACTGAAAAGTTTAGTAAATCATGGCTAGTTAGACTAGCGACTGGAACAAAGAGGAAATTTTCAGATTTTACAGAGAACTGTGTTTTATCCATGAACCATTTGCAAACACAAATCAAGCTGAATATTTTACCTTTAGGTTCATATGATATTATAGTTGGGATGGACTGGTTAGAAGCCCATCATGTCATCCTACATTGTTACGGAAAAAGTTTTACATGGTTAAATGATGAAGGGAAAACTGTAGAAATAAAAGGCATTCCAAGGAAGGTAACCCTTAGACAAATTTCAGCCATGCAAGTTAAAAGAGTAGTTAGGAAGTGATGCCAAATGTTTGCAGTAAACGTGGTAAATGATGAGATTATGGATAAAGAGGAAAAACTGAAATTAGAGGACATACTTGTCCTAAAAGATTTTAAAGATGTATTTCCTGAGGAGATTACAGGATTACCACCCAAAATAGATTTAGATTTTACCATAGAGTTAATACCAGGAGCAGTACCAAATTCAAAAGCTCCGTACCGAATGAATATACCGGAGTTAAAGGAATTAAAATCTTAGTTGAAGGAACTTATTGACAAGAAGTATATTAGACCAAGTGTGTCTCCTTGGGGAGCACCTGTCATCTTCGTTAAGAAGAAAGATGGAACATTAAGACTGTGGATAGATTATCGCCAGCTTAATAAGATGACAATTAAGAATAGATACCCATTGCCCCGCATAGATGATCTATTTGATCAGCTGCGTGGAGCAACAGTATTTTCGAAGATTGATCTAAGATCAGGATATCATCAAGTAAGGGTTAAGGACGAAGATAATTTCGAGACAGCTTTCCGAACTTGGTATGGACATTACGAGTTCGTAGTCATTCCGTTTGGCTTGACTAATGCCCCAGCTGTATTTATGTGTTTGATGAATAATATTTTGCATTAGTACTTAGACAAGTTTGCTATTGTGTTTATAGACGATATTTTAGTGTACTCAAAAAGCAAAGAAGAGCATGATGAACATTTATGGATTATCTTACAAGTATTAAGAGATCATCAGTTGTATGCCAAATTTAGTAAATGTGACTTCCACAAAGACAAAATTCAGTATCTAGGACACATAATTTCAGCAGAAGGAATCTCAGTTGACCCCGACAAGATAAGGGCCATTAATGACTGGCTGGTTCTGAAAGATGTGTCGGATGTGAGATCATTTATGGGCATTACAGGGTATTAGAGAAAGTTTATAGAGAATTTTTCAAAAATTGCCAACCCCATAACTTCCTTGCAGAAGAAAGGGAAGAAATTTGTTTGGGATCAGAATGTGTTGAGATTTTTAAGAAATTAAAGGAACTGTTGACGACAACACCTATCTTGAAGGTAGATGACCCCAAAAAGGATTTTGTAGTTTGTACAGATGCATGCAATGATGGACTCGGTGGAGTCTTGACACAGGAAGGGCATGCGATAGCATATGAATCTAGAAAGCTGAAAGTACATGAAAAGAATTACTCTACTTATGATTTAGAGTTATTAGCAGTTATTCATGCCTTAAAAATGTGGCGTCATCACCTTATTGGCAGAAAGTTTACATTATTAATAGATAACATGGGTTTGAAATATTTATTGGATCAGACAAACCTGAACGCTAGACAAGCTAGATGGTTGACGTTCTTAAGTGAGTATGATTTCGAAATTCAGCATATTAAAGGAAAGGAGAACAAAGTTGCAGATGCCTTGAGTCGCAAGGAAAAACTAAATTTCATTTCAGCAATCAGTAATTATTCAACCGATTTGGAAAATCAGATTCTAGAAAAAGGTGAAAGAGATGAAGAATACAGAAAAATGAAGGATAAGACAACCAATAACAGTTCTGAAAATTGTATGGCAGATTACATAATTAAGGAAAATGGATTATTACTGTATAAAAACAAATTGTATGTACCAGATATACCAGAAATAAAATTTCTGATATTAAATGAGATGCATAACAGTCACTATTCTGGTCATCCAGGATATCAAAAGACCATCACTATGCTAAGAAAAGAATAATATTGGCCCATAATGAAAGATGAAGTAGCAGAATACATTGCAAAATGCTTGGACTGTGAAAAGGTGAAGGTTGAACACCAACATCCTGCTGGATTGTTGCAACCATTACCAATACCAAGCTGGAAATGGGAAGTGATCAGCATAGATTTCATTACTGGATTGCCTAAAAATCAGAAACAACATGATTCCATCATGGTGGTGGTGGAAAAACTCAGCAAGGAAACACATTTCATACCAGTGAAGACCACACATAAAGCACCAGACATTGCAGAGATTTTTATGAAACAGATTTTTAGACTGCATGGAATACCAAAGGTAATAATTTCAGATCGTGACTCGAAGTTTACAGGAAACTTCTGGAGATCATTGTTTAAGGGATTGAATACAACTGTAAATTTCAGTACAACATTTCATCCACAGACAGATGGACAGACAGAAAGGGTAAATCAAGTGTTAGAAGATTTATTAAGAATGTATGTTAATGATCAGCCTGGTAAGTGGGAAGATTATCTGCACTTAGCAGAATTTGCTTATAATAATCATTATCATGCTTCAGCCAGACTTAGTCCTTTTGAAATTCTTTATGTTAGGAAATGTAATACACTTGTTTCGTGGAATGATCCAGTCAATAGAGTTGTTTTAGGACCTGAATTATTGCAAGAATCAGAACTAATTGTGAAACAGGTGCAAGGACATTTAAAAGCTTCCCAAGATAGGCAGAAAAGTCAAGCTGATTCAAAAAGAACTCATAAAGAGTTCCAGGTGGGTGAACAGGTGTTTCTCAAGGTAAGACCGAAAAAGAGTTCACTGAAATTGGGGAGCTGTGCCAAGTTGGCACCAAAGTATTGTGGTCCTTTTGAAATATTATCTAAGGTTGGAGCAGTGGCATACCAACTGGCTTTACCACATAACCTGAAAATACATACTGTTTTTCATATATCATTTTTAAAGAAATATGTGCATGATACTACTCGTGTTGTAAACTGGAATGATGTACAAGTGGGACAAGACGGATATTTTTCGGTGGAACCAGATTGTATCCTTGGAAGGAGGGAAACTATTCTCCGGAATCATAGCATTGGGCAAGTGAAGGTGCAATGGAAGCACCTTAGCCTAGAAGAGGCAACCTGGGAGTTGGAGAGTAGTATGTAGGAAACATACCCAACTCTATTTCAGGAACACTCAAGGAGTGACTAGCCAACATCGAGGATGATGTTGAGACTTAAGGGGGGGTGTATGCCACATACCCAAATTTCTGAACATTATTATTTATTCGCAAAAAAATACTTCATGTTAAAATTAATTACAAGTTTTGTAATTATGATCATTTTTTATCATGGATGAATGTAATTACTGATTATTATTATTTAAATAAATTTAATTAGGAGACAAAAACCCAAGAGGACTGTTGAATGAGTGTTCACTGACTCACTAGGAGGAATGGAAGCTGTTGGAAGGTATGGGACACATGGCAGCAGTTACATCACACCACTAACTGTTGGTTTTGGGACAAATTCCCCTAAAATAGGGCATTATCCCCCAGGTGGAGGGAGTGAGCAGGAAGCTCATTTAATGACCCAGTAACATTGAAAAGGCCTAGGCATCCTATAAAGGCAAATTTGAATTGGGCAGGTAGTCCTTAATCAATATTTCTGCAGAATATTTTCCTCTTGTAAATCAGGTGATTTCAAGAGAGATTCGAATAAGGGAGGTTAGTGGTGATTGAAAACTGAGTTTTTGCATATTATTGAAGAGAAATAGAATTGTAGGAGCAAGTCTTTTGGACTGCTACCTATTGAAGATTTAGAAGATTACTGCTACAACAAGAAGAAGTCCTAATTCCTGAAGTTTCTTCCTCCTGGTGGTTCAGCGAATAGGCTCAAGGGTCCTAAGAGAGTATTTGACTGTTTTCAAGAGTTTGGTTGGGTGGAACAGTCTTCCTGGGTTGTTTGTTTCCCTACATAGTTCTTAGGTTCTTAAATATTTCCTAACTTATTCTCAGTAAATAATTCTGTTTTGTTTATCTAGTATTATTATGTTTATTTGCTTTCGAAAAGAATCTAATTATGGAAATGTTTAAGTTTAATGTTAAATTGATAAATCAATATCCCCATTTTTTCACATGCTATTTGGCAGCATCGTACTCTAGTAGAGATATGCAAATTAAAGTAGATTAGAAGATAGGTAAATTTTGCCATTGAATTCGATAGATAGGTAGTAATCATATATGTATCAGTTTTCTGTTCCTAAGATTAATTATTTGAAGAAGGTCCTGTATCATAGTTAGTGTATATAATGTTTCTTCAGTTATATGATAAACAGTCCATGTATAATTTCTGTACAATCCTCCTGCATTATATATAAATTATGTTCATAAGAAGTAGATAGATTAATACTGCATATTGTTTGAAGACTACTGAATTTGAATAAAACATTCTTTATAATAAGCTGGAAACAATAGTTTTCACACAGGTTTCATATTCATACATTTCATTCACACACAGTTTCATTGAAATTACTTCATTAGCATTATACGCATAGAAATTAAATTATAGACAGAATTGTAATTTACACAGTCTTCACGATTTCTGCACTATACATTCATATTGCTTTCACTTACTATAGTAAGGATGTATTATCTATAAATTTAACAAATGAAAAGAATTTACTAAACACTACTATTATTACCACGTGTTTATTTCTCTCTTTTCCTACTTACTCTGTTTTGTGATTATTGTAAATCTGAGTCTCGTATCAAGAAGAAAACCCTAGCTAGATTTATATTTTCTCTTTTATTGTTTTATAACAAAACTTTACACTCTATTCAAACCTAGGATCGAAACCGATCCAGTATCTTTAGTATTGTTCAGATTATCATCCTCAACAAAACACGAATTAGGGTTTGACCCTATTCATTTCCTTTTCAAAACATTATTGAAATATCAGTTCAACCTTTTACTCTACTTAGATTTCAAACATTGACAAATAAGAACACACATTATCAACCTACAGTATCAAAACAAACCACACAGACTTATATGAAACGTTTAGCATACATTTCCATCTTAAGGTTGAAGTTTATTTTATACACAGAACCTTTATCATCGACGATATGTTCAAACCCTAATCTAGTTCGAAAGACATTGTAGTAACCTTCAGCATGAAGTCGATTTACACAGACTTTTAACCAATATAATTTAGCATGCAAATTTATTTTCCGAGGAAAGAAGTATCATTTACATAGTGATTGAGCCCATGGTTCGTTTCAAAACTTAACCTTTGAAATCGTGGATTCTCAGAATGAAGATTTTTAACATTGATTGCAAACAATTTAAAATCAAGGTTTATCCCAAGTTTATAGCAGTTCTAAAAGAACCCAATATCTCAGAACATCGACGATTCATAGCTCCAGTCGGCCTCACAAAATTACATTTTATAGAAACCAAGAACCATTCAAATGAAACAATAGTCGCGTCACTAAATCACAATCATTTTTTTTGAAGTTTTTCAAGTAGCAACATCTACAGAGAAAAAGGCGAAGTCTTAACAGAGCTTGTTACTCATTCTTAGGAACCACTTCAACCACCGTCCAAGAGAACTATGAGGGTTATGGAAGACTCGAGGCTTACTGGTATTGAGGCACGCTAACACCTTTGCCAAAACGTTACTCTTTTGCTTCCTTAAAACCCTGCAGCTGAAAAACGACGAAGTTTTGAGTTAGATAAAAGTTACTTCTAAAATGAAAATGAAATGCAGAAAAGAAATATTTCACCTCAGAAGAATTGCTTACCTTCGTAAACCCTGGCCAAGTCTTGAAGTTCTCAGACAAACGATGAGAATGGTGCTGTGAATGATACCAGGAAACTTTCAACCATGATTTCGATAACACTCCGAACCAGAGACTTAGGTCTCCAATAAACAAAACGCTATTGCAGAGGTTTAAGACCTGTAACTTCCACTTGTTTACAAAGTCTCAATGTTGAATCTCTTCCAAGGTTTCAACAGAAATTTCGGCAGCATGTCGGCCACTTCCAACAAAGACAATAACACAATGAAACCACTTTCTCCAAGTTCATAAACTCAACACATGATAGATGTTAGGGTTTTCATCCAACGGCCCTTTTTCATCAACATCGACGGTCTCCAGTTTGCCAGTGATTGTAGCTTTGGTTTAAACAACGTCAACAATTAATGCTTGACCCACTTCATAGGTCGACATTGCCACCATGGCACACTGTGGAGAAAGCACGATCAACACATGGCATATAACCCTTACACAACAATAAGCATGGAGGCATTCACGTCTATGTGGATTCCTGGAGTTATAGCTCGGAAGGAATGCAGTACCAAACCTTTAAATATAGGATCCTTACGTGATCTTTACCACAACTCGAGATCGACGCCAAAATTATGAGCCAGCGACCTGCCAAATCCCAATTTAATGCTCGTTAGTACCTTGATGTGATAACAAATATTACAATTTCATTTGTTAACATAACAACTTTTAAAATTTCATATTCGTCATATTAGAACAACGTATATGCAAATGCATGGTTATAAATTCTAATGTTTGCACTTATTGCTATCACTCTCATATATCACAATGTTTGTATTAAATTGCAAACACTTTGTATAGTAGTGTTATGATCCCAACATTGCATATATTGCAAACATTTCCAATATATGTTTAATATGACATTAAACTGAAAATAGGTATAGTCACACTATTGTTTCCGTAAAGACTTGGAATATGTTGTGTGTCGTTATAATTAGGATAACAATTATATATAGTCCAAAGCTTAATTGCACTATATTTTCACATAATGTTTGGTTTAGTTATTTTTATATTGTTGTTTTATCTATTCATATTATTGAATAATCACATAATTGTTATATAGTGTTTAAGTAAGAATTTCATTATACCATAAGTTTTGAATTGCATAGTGGTAAATAGGAAATTTGATTTACAAAGACATAGTATAGTCATCCAATCATATATATTGAATAATATTGGTTGCAAGAGCTTACAAGCTCATAACTTTTACATACATTTTGGTACTATCATTCTAAATGACGACAACAAGACAGCTATCACTACAACCACGACAATGACGACGATAGAACTAGCTAGTACAATGACGACAACCGTAACAATGCTGTTAATAAGATACTTGTTCGACAGTTAACTTGGGATGAGTTTACTCAGTTATAAGATGAACCTTGGAAAGCAAAGGTGTAAGCATGCGAGTCATACCTGTACGTTTTTATAGTTGCAACAATATCTAAATGTGCTATTTTTATTTACGATGTTGAATTGAGCTTTACACGAAAACTGGAATTTATTGCAATCATGAAACTTCTTACTTGTCATTTGCACATAGAATAGGTTCAAATGCTTTAGCGTTGCAGCTAAGTAAGCTTCGGGGTCCCTCATAGGACTCCTTGGACAGCAAAGAAACAATCTGTCAGTATCATCTCAAAAAGAAAAGTATTTTATCACACTTCCAACCTGTCATTTCAATTACTACTTTAACCATGCTGTTAATTGCAGAAGAAGAAGGTCGCATCATAATTCTGATTGTTAATTTATTTAATTATCAAAATCATAGTTGTTCTGAATATGTTTAAGTTATCATTATCACTTGTTTATAAACAAAATTTTATTGCGATTAGAACTAACAGCTGTTTAGTTAAATGCTATTATAAATCAACTATCTTTATTTCCACAATCATAATTATCCTAAATATAGTTATTAATGCTATTAACAAAAATTTTAATTTTTTATGAAAATTCGGGATGTTACATTGCCCTATCTTGAGTCTACACTCATTGATCCTTGTAGTTGTGAACCCTTTATGTTCACCTTCCAAACTCCTATCTAGTTTGAGTTTGCCATTCATGGAGGATTGAAGTGGTGGAGGCACAAGTGGATTGATCCAGATCTTGGTTCAGATCGGTTGTCAACAAGAGGTCATATCACATTGTACTTCTTCTTGTTTATCAATAGAAATACTCATATTCTCGTCCATTAATGTTGTAAATGTTGTTTATCTTACATTGGGTTGCATTTACTTGTTATATCATGGACCATTGCTATTGGTGATGTTAATGCTATTTATATATTATATGTAGTTGTTGTATATTGGCTATCAAGACTAATTTGCAGATTCAAGTGCACGGATTGAAAAGCTCCAACAGGGATCTACATCAAGCGTTTGGATCGAGGTTGGTTACATTCTCCATTATCTTAGCATTGTCATTTATAATAGCTTAGTTTTGAGAATTGAGTTGATTTCTGGTAGTCAACTGTCTGTAGTGGTCTCCCAAGCCATAGTGATATTTATAGAACACACATATTCTGCTTTGACTGTAATCAGTGCTACATAGGAAGGACTACTTCCTACTAAACCGAGATATCACACCTAATCCTATACTGATGCAACACCCTGAAGTGCTCTTCCTATCTGCAGCACTGCCTGCCCAATCTGAATCAACATAAACCTCTGGGTTAACCTTTTGATTCGCATCATACTTGAGCCCATAATCAACAGTACCCTTCAGGTACCTCAGAATATGCTTTACAGTAATCAAGTGAACATGTCTAGGATCCATCAGGAACTGGCTCAATGTGTTCACTGCAAAGTAAATATCTGGTCTCGTGTTCGTCGGGTACATCAAGGACCCAATCTTCTGATGATGCATAGTGGCATCAAATGACTCTGATGAAGCATTACTCAATAGCTTTAGGTTCGATGCCATAGGTTTGGCCATGACCTTGGAGTCCGTCATCCCGAACCGCTTTCAGGATATTTACTACATACTTCCCTTGTCCAAGGAATATTCAATATGCACTCTGCCACTTCTCCATACCTAGAAAGTAATGCATCATACCCGAGTCCTTCATCTCGAACTTTGAAACAAGCTTCCTCTTCATGTCGACAATCAATCCATCCTCACCTGTCACAAACAGGTCATCCACATACAGTAGGAGTATCACTGGATTTCCTTCCTCAACCTTGTAGTAAAGGTTGGAATCTACTTTATGCTAGGTAAAGCCCAAACTGGTTAGGAAGCTGTCTATCTTTCCGTACCATGTCCTGGGTGCTTGTTTCAAACCGTATAAGGTTATCTTCAATTTGCACACATTTGACTCCCTGTCATGTGTCTTAAATCCGAGTGGCTACTCCACATGCACTTCCTCTTTGACTACACCATTCAAGAAAGTTGTCTTAACATCCATCTAGTGTATATTCCACTTCATCACTGCATCCAGGGAAAGTACTGTTCTGATGGAAGTGTATCTAGCTACAGGTGAAAAAGTCTCTTCATAATCTATCCCCTCTTTCTGGGAGAAGCCACAAACCTTGCCTTGTATTTTTCTATGTTTCCATCTGCAGCATGCTTGATCTTGTAGATCCACTTGGAAGTCACAACAGACTTCCCTTCTGGTCTCAGGACCACATCCCAGACATCATTCTTCATGATCGACTGGTATTCCTCGATCATGGCATTCTTCCATTACTGCATCCCGGATCCTGGGAACTTCATATTCTTCAATATCTTCAATAGGTAGTTTTTTGGATTTGTTGAGTCTTCATCGCTTGTTCTTCGAAACAAGTCTCTCTTGTAGGTAATGGTACACGGTCTTTCCTACAAGACAAGTTCAATTGCATGATTAGAAACATCTCATAGATTTCAAAACAAATTCTTACATATAAATATGTATGTCATACAATCATGAAATTATCTTAGCCAATGTTTCAATACATCATTTATCCATATACCGTAAATTTTTAGATGCCTTCCATCTCTACCAGAACATTGTTAAAAGTGTACACAACTCCCAACATGTCAGCAAAGAGGTTTCATCCTAGATAAGTAGCAATGGAATGTTGTATAGTACCATAGCCCACTTACCCATTACTATATTAGTAGTATCTCGTTCATTAATGCAACCTTTTCTAAAATGCATAATATACATCCTAAATCTAGGAACATAAGTATGTACATGACTGAACAAAATCATATATACAAGAAATGACAATTTAAATACTTATCTTTGTTTGCTTGTTGGGTGGACTCCCTCTCAATCTTTGCTTCCTTACATGAACTATTGGAGTGAGCTCCCTCTTGATATTTGCTTCCTAGATTATTTGTCTTTGAGATTATATCCATCCTGGACCACTATGCATGCTTAAGTGTGCACTAGTGTCATCGTTAAGATCTCATGCATAATCATACATGCATTAGTATAATACTATCAAAACATTATGATTCTAAATAATCTTAAACATGTATGGTTATGGTCATTTCATACATAGGTAATTTATCACAAGCGTTAGTATTCGATGTTTCAGGGAGGACTTCTTTTACTCATGCATATTCTTATTTGACCATAGGACTCTTCTAGTTTGTCATATAATTAATCAAAGTAAGAAGCATAATATGCATAAACCCATGATTACTCAAACCTATAATTTCATGAATAATCATTATCAGTCATACAAAGGTATACTTATATGAGATCCTAACACAAGGTAGGATTCTAACTTGATATAGGAAAAACATACCTGGATTATCATGCTTACTAGTTATGTCTAACATACGCACATAATGTCTTCTTGTTCTCTTTAATGACTTGTGCTAATAACCTGCATATCTCATAAGTTAACCATTGTAGAACCAAATTATACATACCTCGTAAGTAGAGCTTCTATGTGATCAATGGCTATGGACGAATCTTTGTCTTCATGTCACCATGGTCATATGTTCTTGATCTAGAACTTAATTTGTCTTTCTTGATGTACCTTTCATGTTAGCGGACAACATCATCCTCATACAACACCACAGTGCATTAGTACAATCATAATTGTTAAAACCCTAATCAATGAATGTCTTCTATCATTCACCTATATTCATACTTTTACTAGGGTGATAAGACAAGTCTAAGAATAATCAAGATTGTACTAACCTCAATAATATGAAGAAAAACATATCATAAACTTAATCATGAACAGATTTCAAAACATACCTGTATCTCCTCAAGTCATACCTGTCGGGATTGCTTGTAGTATTCTTATGTAAGGCCTTAGCCTCAACTCCCTTTGGAACTGGAATCACTTCACTTATGTAGATGTCCAAATCATTCTCTTCTAGGATTAACCCAATCCACTTTGATTTGATGAAGCTGGATCTAGAGATGGCTAGGGTTTGACAGAGAAACCCTAAAAATCCAAACTTTGAATTTCAAACTTCTGATTGAATGAAAAGATGCGCATTTATGATCTGATCAAGCTGGAATACTTCAATTTTGAAATATCCAAAATTTGACCCCTCAAAATTGACTTGGAAAGTTTCATATCTGCAGCTTCTGTCAAATTCTGGTTTTCTGGTCAAAATCCCGAACTAGGGTTTGATGGAGCCCAGGGTTATACCCAACTGAAAAATTCGATCTTGGTCTCTAAATTTAGATTTTTCTAAGGAGCATCAGGATGTGGTCTCATATTCAAGAAATTCCAACTTTCTCCAAAACCCTAATTTTGCTGCAGCAGTGACAAACCAAAAATGAAAGTGCTAAGAATCCAATTCTGTTTGGACATAAATATATGTCATATTGTTTCTGATGTATCTCTGAAATTTCGCATCCTCAGGGTCTGAAAATTTGGCCTATGATAGCTTGACCTGTCATATTTCCAACCCCACAGATATGAGCATTAATGGATTCTTTGAGAGAGATATATGCCAAGTGTCACAACGTGACCTGTTTATGGGATGAAACAATATAGTGAACTTGTACGGTGTTCTAGGTGTCACTGTTTCAACTTCAGCCTCCGAAACCTGAACCTGTGAAACTAAAGTCTGTTCCCTAACTATCGCTTTTTACAGAATTCCATTTGGAGCTTCCTAGCCCGATATATGACCTTTTTTCCTAGGTCACCTGTTTAGGACTGCATTCTGGAAGAGGCAAAAAACCTAACTTGTATGGATCATATCTCACAAAGTACAATGAATTTGAGGCTGTCCTTTGGAAAACAGGTACATGGACATTTCATCTTTGACTTGTAGAAGTTTCATATCTTGAAACACCACCAAAATGGATTTATAGTGAAAGTTCCATGATGATTGGGTTTTACTATACCAAGCCCTAGCTTTCGATTTGTCGCAAGTGCAACAAGTGTCACAAATGCCATACCATGCCTTCCTTCAGGCTAGCTCTGATACCATGTTAGTTTTTCAACATTTAGTTCAATATGATCTACGATCTTAACTGAGATAACAACATGTACATCATATCAAACATAAGAGACAAGAGACAAGAGACACAAAGCATTTCACCGGGGAAAACCAAGAAGGTGAAAAACCTTCAACTTCCTCAGAGATAGAATAAGCACCAATACAAAGATCACCAAGATGAATCCCCAAAAGATAAATTTCTACAACAACTACTCCTCCTCCACTTTTGTGCACTCCTCCTCTCTCTCACTAATGCAAAGTGAGTGAATGTATCAAATGAGAGAGTCACACTCTCTATTTATACTTTTACTTTCACTTGACCTTTACTCAACTAGGTCGGCCACAACTTAACCACTTAACATAATGCTGACTGGGCCAACCCTACTAGGGTGGTCTAATAACCCTTTAACCCACATGACTCATATAGGGCTGACCCCACCAAGGTGGTCTAATAACCCATCAAGTATAACTTACGACACTTACAATATAACTTGCGACACTTGCAAGTACAAATGATGACACTTCCAATCGGAGGAATAATACATCTCAATTGGGGATACGATAAAGTACAAATGTAATACATACAATCTACAAGTGAATATCTTCCAAAGTTACAAATACATCAACATGTACATGTTGATGCTTCAAATATAGTGTTGGGCATTGTGCTCTCTCAACCATGTGAAGGGGGCATTGATCACCCCATTGCATTTTCGATCAGGAATCTATCATCAACTGAAAAGAACTATACGACCATCGAAAGAGAAGGCTTAGCTATGGTATACACGCTGCAAAAATTCAGGCACTATTTGCTGGGTGCACACTTCTCCATGTACACTTACCATTCAGCTCTAAAATACTTGGTCAATAAGCCATTGTTAGGGGGAGAATTTGCAGATGGTTATTACTCTTCCAGGAGTATGACTTCAAAATTGTGGTTAAACTAGGAAGACTGCACCTAGGACTTGACCATCTCTCAAGGATTGAGTCAGGTGAAGAACCCACCAATATTGAAGATAGTCTACCCAACGCGCAGTTATTTTCTATACAGATCGCAGATGACTATGCAATGTCCCCATTCAAATAATTGCTTAGTAAGACAATCCCATCAATCCTACTAGTTTCCTAGGTTGGATAGGCATATGTGGAATTGTAATAAGGAAGCTAATAAATGATTTTTAGACATTAGAAGAGTTCAAGTATTTAATCAATATGATGAATAAATAAATTCAAGAGAAATTCCAGGTGGCAAGTGGTTTTGGAGACATATGGAGGGTGTGGGACCCACACTAGCTTGATTTTTCAATGACACATGGTATCTCTCTCTTGCCAATTCGAATTCATGGGAAGGTGAACACTCTTGGGTGAGTTGGTAATTCATAACACATGGCATTGAGCATCTTAGGTCGAATTGGGATGGATTGGTAACCTCCATGGAAGATAAAGAGTCAAATTGGAAGTTTGTGGACACTTGGGTTAGATTCCCTAGCCCCTATGCCACCAATGATGGAGAATCTATGACAACTATGACAAATTGAAAACTTGACCTCTGACATCTGACCATTATGACATGTCAACCACAAAAATAGGCTCAAGGAAGGCGCTCATGGTAGTGGAAGAAGCCAAAGAGACTCAAATTTGAATTTGGTAGAAGATGGAAGGTTGGAATAAGGAGACAAGTGGCAAATGTGGAATATTTCCTAAGTGGAAATCTCTTGAAGATATTGAGAGGATTTCGACCCTTAGAAGGCTAGTGTTGGTTATAAAATGTAGAAATCAAGTATGAGAATGGATTTTGATGGTTTCAGAAAAATTGCATTTGTGAAGAGAGAGTTAGTGGATGACTAATTTCTTACTTTAGCTAATTTCGAGGGTGAAAGATTCCCATCCAATTTGGTGTTTGGAGAGGCCACTCAGGTCTTTCATGGATATTTAATGGATTTTTATTTGTAGGTATTAGCTATAGGGAATCTCGTGGTTTTGTTTAGTGTAGCACCATCTCTCAACCATTTCCAATTTTGAAGGCATATTCATGCTCCTTGAGGGAGGGCATTTTTGGTGAGCTCTTGTGCTTCATGGGAGAGGTTCTATTGATGTATTTATGATTTTAATAGCATTATATACTCTTTTATTCACCTTCAGAAAGTCTCAGGTCGAAATACCATGTGGTTGTATGTAAAAATGAAGATTAATGAGCAACAATGTCCATTTCCCCACTACATTGATGTATGCCATTATAATGATGATGATTTCGAATAAAGGAATGTTTCTCTGATATATTTTTGATGAATGGGATTCCATGGATGTGTATTACAAGTTTCATATTCAGTACTTTAGCATTTGAAGCCATTATACTCAGTTTATTTGCATTTGAGGAAGATTTGGTGCCATTTCCCCAAGGGTCGAATTAGTGGTTTTTGATGTTGTTTGAGAGAGGTTTGGAACAGAACTTATAACTAATTAATGATGCATTTGGGACCCTAATAACATTCCTAAAACATCACCTACCTCTGTTCATAAATTTGAGTGGGTTTGGAGGCATTTGGGAAGCTATTTTCAGTACTTACCCCAAGGGGATTTGAACTCGAAATTACTAATAAAATTGCATAGTTGGACCAGAATATTAAGAGAGTTTGCAAAGGTCTTTTGGTGGCCATATATCATCCCTGAACATCATATTTAATTCCTAATATCATTCATAAACCTTCCTTGAATATTTGGGACCATTTGGGGTAAAATTGGGACCTAGGCATCAAAACTAGTCAAAGGTCGAAATTGGGAAAAAATTGGAAAATTGGGCATTTTCATAAAATTTTGAAAAAGAGACATTACAAGTGGTATCAGAGCATGGTATTGGCACCTGATAGTATTAACAAGAATCCAAACAAATAAACCACCACCCTTTGAATCAGTAGTTGAAGAAGTTTTGGTTGAAGAAGAGATAGTAGCAGAAAAATAGTTTTTTTCTAAAACAATGGGTAGAGAGGAGGAGGAAAAATTAAGACATAAGAAGGAATTTATTGAATCCTTAAAACCATGTTTTGAAGGAATAACCATGGTTATGCTAGATATGAATAAACAAATGATGAAAAATTTTGAATTGTTGGGTAGCCAACTTTTAGACAAAGGGATGATAGGAGATAACAGTGGTTCACATTCAGGGGAAAAGATAAAAGGGAGTAAGCATATTTTTTCAAGCACATGAACACATAATAGAACTGATGAATTCCAAAGCACACAAAGGCATACTGCACCTAAATTTGTCACACCCAAAGAAGAGCCCAATATTGAGGTGGATTATAAGAAACTAGTAAATGATTGGAATGATTTGAATGAAGAGTGTAAAAGAGGTGTACCACTCAATGACTACATTGATGTTATACAAAAAATTAAAAGGAGGGAAGACAATAGGAGTCCATTCCAAAAAAAAAGAATTAAATAGTACTATTTGAAAAATGTCACTTCCTACTTTTGATGGTTCTCCTCAAAATTCTGCTAACACTTGGGTGCAAAAATTGGATGTATATTTTCAGCTGAATCCTATGCTGGAAGAGGATGCATTAAAAATGGCCATTTTGCATTTGGAAGGAGATGCCAATGAATGGTGGTTTCATGGGATGAAAACCTTGGGTCATAATCAAGTTAAAACATATGGAGAATTTGTTGACAGGGTACTAGAAAGATTTGAACAAAAAGATCCATAATTGCCTTTCAAAGAACTAGCTCAATTGAAGCAAATTGGGTCCCCTACTGAATATATGTTGGACTTTCAAAAATTATCAGTCAAGGTGGCTGATGTCTCTATTGGAATATTAGTATTTCTATTCACTAAAGGTTTTGCTGAACCCTTAAGAGGTTTGGTCAAATCCCACAAGCCAACTACATTAAAAGATGCAATGAGCTTGACTAGGGATCTCCAAAATGTGCTTCCTAGAATGAGATTTCCTCCCAAGCCTAGCTACAAATTTGAAAAGAAACCTTGGAAAATGGATGGATATGATCAGAAACCTTGGCAAAGAGAGTCATTTGAAAGGAATAAAAAATAATGACTAAATAGGGATGAACTTCGAAAAAAGAAATTGTGCTTCACATGCTTCCAACCATGGACACCGGGCACAAATGTACTAAAGGAAAGGCTCAATACATAAAAGTATTTTCTGATAATGAGGGGTATGATGGGGAATGGATGAATATGGACATATTTCAGATCAAGAAGAGGCATATGAGATAGTAGTAGAAGAAGAAAGACAAGAAGAAAATTAGCCTTCACCGGACAAAGCAAGAATGGCAGTACTTTTAGCAGTACCTTGCTATCATACTATCCGATGCAAAGGTGTGGTACAAGGACAAAGAACTTCAGTTTTGGTAGATGGAGGAGCCACCCATAAATTCATTGATTCAGAGATGGTGGAGAAAATAAAGATACCTATTGAACCATTTGATGGCTTCACAGTTGTCATTCCCGACCACAACACAATGCAATGCAAAACATGGGTTCCAAAGCTGCAAGTCACCGTAGGTAACTATACTTTTGTTGATAGTTTTTATGTGGTTGATGTTGCTAATACTAATGTGGTTTTGGGAGTGAAATGGCTGTATTCAATAGGAGAGCATACAGTAAATTATCAAATTCCCGAAATGAAATTCCAAGATTCAAAAGGAGTACAAAAAGTTGTGAGAGGGCAGCACACTTATCAATCAAGTAGTGACTTGCAATAGTATGAGATCTATATTGAGGCATGGGGACATAGAATAGGCTGCTGAATGTCATATTACATCTCCCAATCCAACTATAAATATTGTTGAACACCCAAAGGAGATAGAGAGAGTTTTTCAAAAATATGAAAAGGTTTTTAGAGACCTTCCACATGGTAGACCACTAGATAGGGGGGTTGAGCGTAGTATTATTTTGGAGGAGGGTACTTCACCCATTCAGATACCACCTTATAGACATCCTAAAAATTTCATATATGAGATTGAAAAATCCATCCAAGAACTCCTAGAGTTGGGACTCATTAGACCAAGATCTATCCCTTATGCTTCTTCAGTAGTGCTAGTGAAGAAAAAAGATGGAACATTGAGAATGTGCATAGATTTTAGAGCCTTGAACAAAAAGACTATCAAGAATAGGTATATTATTCCTAGGATTTATGAGCTCATGGATGAGCTACATGGGGCCAAATACTTCTAAAAAATTGACCTTAGATCAAGGTATCACCAAATTCGAATGAAAGATGAAGATGTGCAAAAGACTGCTTTTCGATGTCATTTTGGCCACTTTGAATTTCTTGTCATGCCTTTTGGGTTAACTAATGCTCCAACCACATTTCAAGCATGTATGAATAGGATCTTTTGCAAGCAACTAAGAAGGTTTGTTTTGGTTTTCTTTGATGACATTCTCATTTACAGTAAAACATGGGAAGAGCATTTGCAGCAGTTAGAGATTGTGTTGAAAAGTTTGCAAGAAGAGTCCTTATTTGCTAAGTTATCAAAATGTGAATTTGGGATGAAAGAACTACTATATCTTGGGAACATTATTGGGAAATAAGGAGTGAAGGTACACATGCAAAAAATCAGGGCTATGTTGGAATGGCCATCACCAAAAAATATTACCGAATTGAGAGGCTTTATTGGCATATGCACCTACTACAAAAAATTTGTGAAAGGGTTCTCCATGTTGACCTCTCCACTCACTAATTTGACTAAGAAGGATGCTTTCAAGTGGGATTAAGAAGCTGAATAGGCATTTCAAAAAATGAAAGAGATAATGAGTAGTTGTTCCATACTTGCACTTCCTGATTTTACTAAACCTTTTGTTGTGGAATGTGATGCTTCAGGTGGAGGAATAGGGGATGTCCTAAAGCAAGGCCAACACCCCATAGACTTTAAGAGCAAAAAGTTGCAGCCTCATGAAAAAATTTACTCCATCTATGATAAAGAAATGCTGGCCATTATGCATGCATTGGCCAAATTCAGACAATACTTGGTGGGCAACAAGTTTGTGGTGAAAACTGACCACAATATTCTAAGACACTTTCTCACCCAAAAAGATCTAAATGAAAGGAAACAAAAGTGGGTAAGCAAGATTCAAGCTTATGATTTTGATATTGAATATGTAAAAATAAATAATAATATAGTAGCAGATGCTTTGTCAAGAAGACCTTCTTTTTCTCTCATGGACATTGCCAAGGATTGGAAAAACATGCTACTAGTTGAATATGCTAAAGACAAATTTGCTTGTGATGTGTTGGATGGAATCAAAGGGGATGATAACTACAGGATTTTGAATGGGATGATATATTATAAGGGAAGAATTTATTTAGTTCATAACTCCAAGCTCAAGTACCTAATTTTGCAAGAAGCACATGATTCCCCATTAGCGGGTCATCCGGGGATCTTCATAACTTATAGATAGTTGAGGCAAAGATTTTTTTGGAAGGGGATGAAGGAAGATGTTCAAAAGTATGTGAATGAATGTAAAGTATGTCAACAAAAAAATCAGAACTTACATGTCCAGCTGGCCTATTACAACCCTTTCCCATTCTGGAGCAAAAATGGGACAGTATCTCCATGGATTTCATCATCAGTTTTCCTAAATCTTTGGGTAAGGATTGCATCTATGTGGTAGTTGATAGGTTGACAAAAATTACTTATTTCTTTGTTGTTACATCATCTTTTAGTGCTGCACAAGTGGCTGATATTTTTTTCAAAGAAATCTTTAGATTGCGTGGGCTCCCCAAGAGCATTGTCAATGATAGAGATAGAAGATTCATGGGTGTTTTTTGGCAAGAACTTTTTAGATTGGTAGGCATTCAATTGACTCCAAGTACCAGCTATCATCCACAAACTAATGGACAAACAGAGAGGGTAAATTAATGGTTGGAAGGATACCTAAGAAACTATGTGGGAGAGCAACAAAAAGCATGGAAAAAATGGCTACACTTGGGTGAGTTTTGCTACAACACCACTTATCATATGTCAATAGGAATGTCTCCTTTCAAAGAATTATATGGTTATGATGCACTTACATTTGCTGAAATTATATTTGGTGATAGTAGAGCCCCAAAGGCTAAAGATTGGGTGGAAGAGAGCCAAGAAATTTTAAAGCTCTTGAAAGACAATTTGCAGGTTGCTCAAAATCATCAAAAACAATACGCTAATAGACATAGAGAAGAAAGAACCTTTCAAGTCAATGATTTAGTATATTTAAGGTTGCAACCATATAAACAAACATCTATAAAAAAGAATGGAGCAGAAAAATTAAAACCAAGGTACTATGGGCCATACAAGGTAGTGCGGAAGGTTGGAGAAGTAGCATATGAACTAGAACTTCCGAAAGGGAGAAAAATCCATAATGTATTTCATGTTTCCTGTCTCAAGAAAGCCCTTGGTCAGCAAATCATCACTTCAGAAATACTTCCTCCTTTGGATGATGAAGGTCAGCTCACACTTGTTCCGAAAAATATTTTGAAGACATGAGAAAGAAGGTTGAGGAGTAGAATTATCAAATAATATTTAGTGCAATGGAAGGACTTACCAAATGAAGATGCCACATGGGAAGAAGAGAAGATTTTACAGCATCCAAATTTGAAATTGCTTGAGGACAAGCAATATTGGGTGGGGAGGACTGTAATGTCCCCATTCAAATAATTGCATAGTAAGACAATCCTATCAATCCTACTAGTTTCCTAGGTTGGATGGGCATATGTGGAATTGTAATAAGGAAGCTAATAAATGATGTTTAGACATTAGAAGGGTTCAAGTATTTAATAAATATGGTGAATAAATAAATTCAAGAGAAATTCTAGGTGGCAAGTGGTTTTGGAGACATATGGAGGGTGTGGGACCCACACTAGCTTGATTTTTCAATGACACATGGCATCTCTCTCTTGTCAATTCGAATTCATGGGAAGGTGAACATTCTTGGATGAGTTAGTAAGTCATAACACATGGCATTGAGCATCTTAGGTCAAATTGGGATGGATTGGTAACCTCCATGGAAGATAAAGAGTCAAATTGGAAGTTTGTGGACACTTGGGTTAGATTCCCTAGCCCCTATGACACCAATGATGGAGAATCTATGACAAATATGACAAATTGCAGACTTGACCTCTGACATATGACCATTATGACATGTCAGCCCCAAAAATAGGCTCAAGGAAGGTGCTCATGGGAGTGGAAGAAGCCAAAGAGACTCAAATTCGAATTTGGGGAGAAGATGGAAGGTTGGAACTAGGAGACAAGTGGCAAATGTGAATATTTCCTAAGTGGAAATATCTTGAAGCTATTGAGAGGATTTCGACCCTTAGAAGGATAATGTTGGTTATAAAATGTAGAAATCAAGTATGAGGATGGATTTTGATGATTTGAGAAAAATTGCATTTGTGAAGAGAGAGCTAGTGGATGACTAGTTTCTTGCCTTAACCAATTTCAAGGGTGAAAGATTCCCATCCAAGTTGGTGTTTGGAGAGGCCACTTAGGTCTTTCATGGATCTTTAATGGAGTTTTATTTGCAAGTATTAGCTATAGGGCAGCTCGTGGTTTTGTTTAGTGCAGCACCATCTCTCAACCATTTCTAGTTTTGAAGGCATATTCATGCTCCTTGAGGGAGGGCGTTTTTGGTGAGCTCTTGTGCTTCGTGGGAGAGGTTATATTGATGTATTTTTTATTGTAATATCATTATATACTCCGTTCTTCACTTTCAAAAAGTATCAGGTCGAAATACCATATGTCACGTACCCAAATTTTTGTAAAAAATTAAAATTTGTTTAATTGTCATTTAATGCTATGCATAATATAAAATGTATGTACAACATCTATAATTATTGTTTTAATAAAAGCATCATACTAATAATCTCATAACTTTTTAACATTTAAAATAGAACTTTACTTATCGACACAAAGATTCCCTATTTTATCGCAAGCCACCGTAACCATAAATATACAACTCTTATCTTATCCTAAAAAGCATACCTTAACTAATTCCCTTTAACAGAAGGATTTATAAGTAAACCTGAACAATACTCTGAAATACACCAATACAAAATGTCGACTAACTACTCCTTAGAAACATTAAGCACACCTAAACATTTCTTCTATCTCTTAAAAGTATAAGAAGTAGATTTCATGATCAATTTACTAAACTATCCATCATGATCTTTAAGACAATTTAAATAATTACGACACATAAAAGCAAAACCTTCATGCACGACCACAAGCCATAAAATACACATACAAAAGAACATTTTCACGTGGTTCACCCTCATCTTGGGCTACGTCTACAAAAGGTGTTGTGTTTCATATTACAAATATTTCCTCAAAGAGATTACATCTTGTGACAAGTTATTGTCATAACTTTCCACTTCCTCTCAACTTCTCTCATAGAAAATGTGTAAAGGTATCCAACTCTAAAATCAAGACTTTTCTAAAAAAATGACATGAATAAACCTATATAGACATCACTGATTTTTTATAAACTACATCATAAATTACTAATGCCAAAATATAAGTTTATACTTCCAATAATAATAACTTAATACTCTTACAATACTATTTGCATAAATTTAATGATTCATTCTACTATGAAAATACCCTTTGGAAGCATTTATGAGCCAAACCTATTTTAGTATTAATATAGGCTTTAATAACCCAATATGTCATAAAGACATTTACTTTTTTGATAAGGAAATAAGTTTTCAATGTAACTAAAAACAAATCCCTTTTTACAACTATCAAAATACCCTTTGGAAGCATTTATTAGCCAAACCTATTTTAGTATTAATCTAGGCTTTAATAACCCAATATGTCATAAAGACATTTACTTTTTAGATAAGGAAATAAGTTTTCAATGTAACTAAAAACAAATCCCTTTTTACAAGGACTAGTGAGACATAAGACTACCAAATTTTCTTCTTTGCCATTATCCTATTTATATATTCTTATATTTCCACACTTGAATTTATAAGTGCATACTTTAAACTGGAAAACGAATATCACCGACTACAACTACAAGCTGGGGTATAATCTCATGTGGATAGACAAACGGAAAATCCATAGCGAGTTCAATGAATAATTAAATATATTGAAATTCAGGCCTAATCGAGGTGACCAACATAGATGTGAGGATGAGCAACAATGAAATAGATTCAAAAAGACAGTACTCAAAACGATGGGCTGGTGTTCCCGGAAGATGCCAATGGGCCACAATGTTGGGTAGAATACATTACAATTGTCACCCTATCCCCACTACGTAGAATTTCATTTCATTGATTTTGTATGTTTGGTATTTGGCTTTTCAGCGAGAAAAAGGAGAATGGGACTGCACGAGAGCATGTGGTAAAGCCAAGATCGCTGGAGATTAATATATATTAATTGTGGGCAGACGAGCAAAGTGAAAGGTAGATTAATGTTCATTGACACCCAAGTATTAAAATAGAATAATTTCCATTCTACACTTCTATTGCATCTTACATCTGACTATAGGATTTAATGAGCCTTTTTAGTATCGATTGGGAAACTTTAGGCATCTTTTTCTGAGAAAAGTGGGAAACTAATGTTATAAAGCAGATATGTAAATAAGGATAAAAATTATTCAAAATATCCCCTTCAACCGCCTATTGGTTTCACTATGGCAGAGACATGCTCGTTTATTTAATAGTACGTATAAATGACAAATAAGAAAATATAGCAGATATCTAGATTCATATTCATCCCCAACCATTTAACTGGTTACACTATCAGAGAGGTAGTTTAGTGAAGCGATTTGACAGAGATAATAAAATAAAACTTGTAAATAAACAAGAGATCAAACTCTTTGTAGAGACGTCTTTCCCTCTCTCCACTAAGCTTCGTATATAGGGTTCTTTTTTTTTTCTTTTTTTTTAAACAACATAATTTAAATGCAAATACCAAATACATACCGTAATCGTAGAAAAGAGAGAACAACCAGAAATTTGAGTTTGTGTATCAAAGATTCGCTGCTCCTGAATTCTAATTCTTCCCACACCCTATTCGTAGACTCATGCATACCACCATCCTCCCATTGACAACTCTAACACCTCCAAACATCCTCCAAAAGTGAGCTGTGTTCTGAACACCGCGCCTTAGATCGTATTCTTTTAAGACGGTGCTCAGATGATATCCTTAAGCTGTGAATTCCTGGCTGTACTAGCATCATAACAAAATAAAATCTTTTTGATGGGGTATCACATACAATGACTGTATACAGATCCAACAGGCTTCATTTTTGCAGCAGCATAAAGAATGGAGAGAACGGTTATCATAACCGAGTCATACGTGTAACAACAAGGGTCTATGCATTCCCATCATGTGAACTAAGTGTGATTAAGGATCAAACTCTGCAAAGGCACGATCCAAGGATCACCTCCTTTATTTTTCCCTAATTCTCCCTCACGAAACCACGGCCTTTCCCATGCTTTCCAGTGTTGTAATATAGCCTTTTCCCCCAGAAACCCATCTGCCAACTCAACCTCTTATGCGTTAGTTCATTTCCCTTCCTGCCAGATGGCTATTTTTGTTCTTCATTTAAGAAGCAACTAGAGTATTACTAAATAGAATGGCCCACGTCGGTGGGGATGAGTGGCATCCAAAAGCTAACGATGAGGCAAGTGGTGGCTCAGCTTGAGTTTAACTCTCCACTAGGGAGACAAATCGGCTGGAATCACTCCCTACTTCCTACCAAATCATAATTAAGTGCTCCATTCTTTTTCGTGATAGTGGAGTGGCCCTCTTTAGGTGCTCACCACCTAAATATATAAAAGATTGTGAAAATACTTTGAAAAGTGTGGCCCTCAAACTGAAATAAAAATGCATTCAATCTATTTATAATATTTATCAAATGCTTGATAAATATTTAGAAATACTTGGTATGTCTTTCCATTAATTTTTAAGAATAACTCCTATAATACAAATATGAATGTGTTGCTTGGTTTACTTCTAGACACTTAGGTTGTCCTTTTAAAAGTATAATAGCCTCAAATAAAATTAATCCTTAGACTATATATATAATTTAATTAAGTGAAATATATTAAATCCAACGGATTAATCTCCAAAACAATCTACTTTGTATAACATAAAGGACCATATTCTTACTCCATCTCTCCATCTCTTATGGTAGTTACTTTAAAACACTAAAATGATAAAATGTAAATTAATTAATAATACTCTTCTTAGTACTATATATCTTAATTTAAAAAGTTAGCTAGCCTTGAGAAAAAAAATACTTTCATATGTATTAATCCCATAATATTTTAGTGATGCTTAATTAGCTGCATAAAGAAGGGATGGCTTATTAAAGATTTATGCCTAACACTTCATAACCATAGATAGCTCTATATGTGTATTGAATGTTATGTTGTTTGTTCATTTAAGAGTATTCTTACTATTGGGGTTAATATAAAGGTTTACTTAACTTATTTTATTCCTTAAATGAGACTAAAACTTCTTAGTAATTTAGTCCAACAAATATTTTTCTTCTGTCCAAAATACTAACTTAGATTTTAGATTTTTAGGTGAGTAATTATTCTCCCTTCCAGCTTGCTAGGCACTAAGGTGAGCTTCGCCCTCACCACACATAGTATCATTGTTTTCCCAAATGTTAACCTTATTCCCCTAGTCATAAAATCTCTCTTCTTAGTAAAATCAAATTCCCGTTATTTTTGTTGCGTATGTATTTAGTCTCCTAGGTCTACTCTTTATGACTATAGTAATGGAGCCAATACATTTACAAAGTTTACCGGTGGGGCCTTGGCCTTGAGCTCCTCGCCGGTAAACAAGTACAAGGAAATAATTGTATTTACATTTATTCAAATTATTAGGTCAAAAAAGGAGGGATGTTACAACCATATGGTTGTATGTAAAAATGAAGATTAATGAGCAAACAATGTCCATTTCCCCACTACATTGATGTATGCCATTATAATGATGATGATTTCGAATAAAGGAATGTTTCTCTGTTATATTTGTGATGAATGGGATGCCATTGACATGTATTACAAGTTTTGATATTCAGTACTTGAGCATTTGAAGCCATTATACTCAGTTTATTTGCATTTGAAGAAGATTTGGTGCCATTTCCCCAAGGGTCGAATTAGTGGTTTTTGCTGTTGTTTGAGAGAGGGTTGGAGCAGACCTTATAAATAATTAATGATGCATTTGGGACCCTAATAAAATACCTAAAACATACCCTACCTCTGTTCATAAATTCCTGTGGGTTTGGAGTCATTTGGGAAGCTATTTTCAGTACTTACCCCAGGGGGATTTGAACCCCAAATTATTAGTAAAATTGCATACTTGGACCAGAATCTTAAGAGAGTTTGCAGAGGTATTTTGGTGGCCCTATATCATCCCTAAACATCATATTTAAGTCCTAATATCAGTCATAAACCTTCCTTGAATATTTGGGACCATTTGGGGCAAATTGGGACCTAGGCATCAAAACTAGTCAAAGGTCGAAATTGGAGAAAAATTGGAAAATTGGGCATTTTCATAAAATTTTGAAAAAGGGACATTACAAAATACTATAAATCGCTTTCATTACTATGGGATTGGAACCCATAGAGTTCACTACGCAGCAGAAGAAGAAGCTGGTAGTCAAAGTAGCAGAATTCACTATCATAGCAGGAGAACTATACAAGTTGGGACTAGCTGAAGTGCTGCGCAGATGTGTATTGGAGCATGAGAAGCCATTTATATTTGTTGATGCACATTCAGGTGTATCGGGAGGTGACTATGTAGGCAGAGCTACTGCGTAGAATATATTGTGAGCAGGGCTATGGTGGCCTACAATTCATAAAGATTCAAAGGAATGTTGCAACAGTTGCGATGTCTGTCAGAGAACAGGAAGGTCGTCGCGAAGAGACGAAATGCCATTGAATCCGCAATTGACACTTCAAGCATTTGAGAAATGGGCCATTGATTTTGCGAGACCTGTTAACCCACCGAGAAAGTGGAGTGGTGAGAGATACATTATCACCGCGACTGATTATCTCACTAGATGGGCAGAGGCTAAACCAGCGAAGGACTGTAGCGTAGTTACTGCCGTGCAGTTCATCTTTGAGAACATCCTTACTAGATTTGGATGCTCGAATATTTTGATGAGTGATCAAGGCAGTCACTTTTTGAACAAACTATTGAATCCCTTACTGAAAAGTTCCACATTTATCATCAGAGGAGTACACCGTACCATCCTCAAGCAAATGGAACCGTTGAAGCTTTCAACAAGGTACTGGAGATTGCGCTAACAAAAATATGCAATTTTAACAGGGATGATTGGGATCTGCGCATTCCAGCTGTGTTATGGGCATACAGGACCACTTGCAAGAAGTTGACAGGCCATACACCTTTCAGATTGGCCTACGGATAGGAAGCTGTCATGCCTATGGAGTACATTGTACCTAGCTTGAGAATAGATGCATTTACAGGTATGGAAGATCAAGAGACATTAGAAGAAAGGATTCTACACTTGGTTGGACTAGAGGAAGATTGCTTCATTGTAGGATTTCACTAGCAAGTGCAGAAAGACAGAGAAAAAACATGGCATGATCGCCACATCAAGAACAAGTCCTTTCAGGTAGGTGACCTTGTCCTCCTGTATGATAGCAAGTTTATGAAATTTCCTAGAAAATTTAAAATGCATTGGCTTGGCTCATATATTGTTATGCATGTTACTAATGGTGGTGCAGTTCAGTTAGCCACGTTAGATGGATATAACTTACCAGGTTTGGTGAATGGAAGTAGGCTAAAAACCTATCGGGACAGTCCTACTTCGTAGAACCCTCAGTGATCAGAAGAGAAGGAAATTTCTAAGTGTCAAGTACAGTTGAAATTGGGCACTAGAAATGCAAAAGAGTTTGTACACAGTTTTGGACTGATATGCGAAGTTTGATAGAAAGGATGCATGTACCACGCAGCACTAGTCGAGAAGAGAAGCTGCACAGATTATAAAAAAAAAACATAAGAGAAAATGAAAAGAAAAGAGTGCAGTACGAAGCTCAAAATGTAGCTGTGCAGATCAGATAGAATAAGAAGGGTGACAAGTAAGAATAAGAAGAACAACACCGCGAAGTAACCGCGCCGGGAGTAGTGAAAACTCACCACGGAGTTCGACGCAATGCTCTAAGAAACTATCCGTTGAAATATCGGTCGGAAAACTAGCCTTATACAGTGATTTTGCCGACGACTGCTTGAGCATTTAATGCAAAAATAACCATTCGGAAGCAGTTAATGAAGGAAAGGACCTAAATCCTCAGTGGATTTGGCAAACGGATATTCCATTTAATTATTTTCTAACCATTGATGGGCGTGCCTAAGGCTCAACCGCGCCTATAAATACCACTAAGTCTGGACTCGCGGGCGTTACCAAAACTATGAAATTTTTTCCGTGAGCCATAGTTGCTATCTGTTAATAGTTTGTGTCAAGTATCCCGTGAGTATACAGAAGAAAGTCCAGTGAACGTCCGATCACTCTACCATTAATCAAGAGTTCATAGTCGCGCAGGTTATGAGGGTGCTTAAGCACAGAGGGATTGAAGGGTTGATGACAACCCCTGCTAAGAAGGTTGTTACAGAACAAGGTCAAGGTTCACATCATTCCCCACGAAATGTCACAGTTATGCAAGCCAAGGGAAAGGAACCAGCGGTCGAGAAGACAAAGCCGAAGATGATGAGCTCCAAGATTCTAGAAGTTTCACTCGGCGATAACGAAATCTCATTAACTCTGACCCCTGACTATGTCTCTCTGCATGCATAGGATGCACTGGCCCTGAAGCTCACTAGGAATGCGAAGTATGAAATCCCGCTTCCACCAATATCCAAGCATTGTAAACCAGAAGCCAATCTGTTAAGAAAGCTCGCACCCTATGAGTTTGAAGATTGCAACTTGCTGCAACAACATAGGGATCCAGACGAGCCAAAGTACCCACAATTTCAACCAGATAGATATATGTGCTGGAAGAATGATGTGAAGGGAAATTCTATGGTGGTCACGCAGAGTTGGCTATTCCAAGTAGTGGAATCAGGGTTGTTGAACCTGTTGTGGCTCCCGCACTTCGACCGGAGCCCAGATCTTAACATGGTGGTGCGCACACTCATATCGTGCACACACCAATGCTACCTTTGGATGTATAGGAACGTCGACCTAAACATAGAATTGATCCATTGGATCACATGTCTAAGCAAGAGAGGTGAGGAACCTAAGAAGTTCTTTATTGGTAAATACAGGGATAAGGAAGTCATCACACAGATGAAGCAGGCACATTAGATTCTGAAAGGAAAAAGAGGATTCGTCAGAGACGATATAGTTGATGCTGCTATGCGGTTCGTAACACAACTGCTAGCAAGAAAAATATTGAGAAAGGAAAGACCTACGGAAGTACCAGCCGACGCAGTTCTCCTTGGTGCGAAGGCCGCGTAGGGTGGAAGATTCAACTGGTGTTAGTACTTACTGAATGAGTTTCTAGAGGATGTCCATGAAACTCAGGTCCATGGCGTTCTCTTCCATTACAGTTGGTTGATGGTATTAATTGCGTTTGTAGGTTGGAAGGAACCAAGACACTATGTTGGACTTAACATTGCCAGCAATGATTGTAGAGGACCGAGGTACACAAATCTCTGGGAGAACTTGATGCCAGAAAGACAACACGCGTCCAATGAAGTATTCCACACATAATATGAGTAGCTGCGCGATGTCATTATTCGCACACCACGCATATCCAAGCAGGTAACATCCAAATATATTCGTACTTTAAAAAATAAATTCGCTATTTGGTCATTTTTAGTCTCTAATATCGCCTATATTTACATAAAATATTTTTTTTTTATCATAATATTCTCCAAAATTTACACGTTTCAGTAGTAAATTGTAGGTTTTCTATTTAATATTCGCCCACCTATCTATATCTATGTTTTTTACAGTCCAAAATAATTGCCTAGAATACTATACTTAAGTGTAATTATAGAACCCTTAAAAAATACCCTGGCTGACATGCATTCCATCTACATTTCAGCGAAGGCGCAAAAAAAGAACCCAGCATGGTTCCAAGGGAACTATCACATGGATGAACCAGATATCGACCTCATCATGAAGGAATGTATAGATGAATGGAAGGTCAAAGGACCTATGATCATCAACAACGAATCTAGAGAAAGTAATCCAATTCCATCGCCAATTGTTGAAGAGTCACCAGCAGGCAAAAGGAAGGAGCCCAAAAGGTCAGTACTAGAAAAAGTCTAGAAAAAGAAGCAGAAGGATTCAAAGGGCCAGTCGGAGGGGAAGTTGCATGATGGAAATTATGAGATGATCGAATCCTCGGTCACCACGCATTTAGAAGATGTGCTGAACCTCAAAGACAGTAAGGATGAGGCGATCCATGAAATTTTACAGAAGAATCTCACCACACTGCAAGGCATAACAGAGAAGTTTGAGCAAGTCCAGCGTGACTTGGATTTGCTCCGAGAATCAGAATCGGAAGGAAGGTCAGGGGACACTTCGTAGCCAAAGACAACACTTCTAGCCATGACCTTGCCACCAAAATCGCGTATAGTCAAAATTGACCCGCTAAGCGTAATGTTACCGTGCGAATAGTTAGCTTCAAGCACGCAAAGCATAGAGCATGTGGACATCGACATCGTGATGTTGCCACTAGAGGGCCTGCACAATATGCACTTGCAGGTTGTCGAAGAGATCCATGATAGAAGTGTGGTTGCTCTGAAACAACATCTTCAATTGCAAGAAAATTATAAGCAGCTGTAGGAAACAAGCTTGAAGAGAACTAAGGCACTTGAAGCTGAACAAAACCAACGAATAAGATTAGAGCAGGTTGTCGCTTCAGTCTGCGCGGAGATACCAGAATGCAAAGAGAAGCCAGAGCTCGCAGATACTATCCTTAAGACTGGCTCGGTGGTCAGTGATCTTAAGTCTAGAATGATAGACATGGAGACTGATTACCAAGCAAATATTTCTGCCTTGGAAGCTCAGAATCAACCGAAGACACCATGTAATACCCCCAATTCAACCCTTAGGGTATATTAGCCTTTAATGTAAATAATGTGTACATGTGATGTATGTTTTTCTAGCGTGGAGATCAAGGCCAAGGCCCCGCTAGTGAAAGCCGAATTTTATTTAAAGGGCAAGTATTTGATATTTTGATACCATGAGCTCTTAAGCCATGGAAATTGTAATAGGATGTAAATAAACATCAGGCAATATAAAATACCAAAGCTGGCTACGGAGGCAACGAATGAGAAGGGGCCACGTGTATCCACTAGGGAGTGGTGAGGGGGCTATGGGAGTGACCCATAGGTTGCCATTTGTCATTATGTGAACCCATTGACTTTCTTAGGTGACATTAATGCCAATTGTAAGGAAGTGGTTGAGATTTCAGCCCATGACTTTGATGGAGTATGGGCAACCCTAAATTCGTATGGGAAGGTATGGGCTCTTTTGACTTGTCCCACAAGTCACTCTACATCTTGGGGGTTGCTCCATCCTTATCCCCATTCCATTGTGGAAGTATGGGACATCTTCTTCACCCAAAAACGAGCTCCCAACAGGGAGAAAACCGAAAATCGCGACTGTGAGAGAACCCACGTTTTGGGAAGCCAAAAATGTCCCGATTGGGCATTGGACAGTGAAATCCAATGGGGGATCCATTGGTAGGAACCTTGGGGCGAATTTGGGAGCAATAGCTACCCCAAAAGCCATGGGAAAACCCAGTTTTAATGGCCCAGAAAATCAGTGACGGATTTGGGGTTATTGCTGAACAAAGTTGTGAGAAATCCAAGTGTGGATGTTCGAATGGAGGCTGGGATCGTTTGAGTCTAGCTTGATGTGTACCTAGCTCTGGGATTGGGCTTAGTGGACTAGCATCCATCCTCCATCTCCTATTGCATGCTTGAGAAACCCAACCGTGTGTTGGCTTAGCATGGCTATCTGAGTGAAACCTTGACTGGGAGTGAGCCATCTAGTCCTCCTTAGTGGATACACAGCCCAGCTCGGGGGTGATCTCTCAGCTGAAAGAATACAGGCTGGACAGAGGTCTATGGTTGGGTGGAACGTTGCTCTCACGTAGCCAGTCGTTTGGACCATTATAATTCGAGATAAGTATTCTTGATGTTAATTCTATGCCCTGCAAGCATTTAAATAATGACTGTTGTTTATATGTTGAAATGCATGATGAAACGGTGTGCATATGTATTGTTTAATTCCGCTGTGTTTATATTGAATTGAATCTGCATATAGAAGTTTTAAAATGTTAGTTATTTATGTGCAAAAATTATTGGGCCAAGTTTACAAAAGCCCGGTATGTTGTTAATGTTTCCTTCCCTGTTGTTCTATGGAGAAGGGGACGTTACACACCACCAGATCAGGAAGAGCTCAGAGCAGCATAAGAGAAAGAAGCCACAGAGGCCATATCCAATGAAGTAGCAAAATGTGAAACCTTGTTGGACAAAGCTACGAGAATGTTTACTATGATGAAAGAGGACCCTAAGATACAAGAAAAGCAGGTAGCGTTATATGCTTTGAATGCGGAGATGAAGACCCTGCTACCAGTAGATAGAGTCCACAGATTTCCAAAAGTTAAAGAATTAAAAAGACAACTTGTAGTATTAAGAGAATAGGAGGCAGAAGTTGGAGATAAGTCACAGCCCTTGTAGGAGGAAGCCCATGAACGGACGCTGAAGATTGAAGAAAAATTGAGGTAACTCCGCGACGCACAGGATTCAGTGCAAGAGAAAACTCAGGATGACCTAACACAAGATGTGTTGGAAACCATCAACGAAATTGAAGAGGATGCGAAGGATACGGTTTCTAAGTTGAGCGCAACGTATTAGGAGTTAGCTCCTAAAATAGCTCCGGAGGAGGACGAGTAGCTCATGGAACCAGAAGTGGAAAGTGGCTCGGGGACGAGCCACATGTAAGTGTTAGGGGCCTGTTGGGCCTAGCATAAGTAAGGCATTTGTGTACAAGACAGTTTTGGAGCTGCTAAGTTACAACACAGCTTAGATGAAGGAAATTTTGGCAAGACAGTTTTGAGGAGCTACGAAGTTGAGTGCAGCGCAATATCGGCAGGGTGGGAACCGCTTAGCTGAGCGCCAGTTCCGCGAAGTGCCAACAGGGCACCCATTTTGGGTAAAGAATGTAAGGGAAGGTTGAGTTGTGAAAGTGACCTTTTTTTTCAAAGTACTCCATGATTCCCAGTAGGTGGGTAAGGAGTGGTGCGGAAGGTAAGCAACATGTCACACAAGCAGAGGCAACACAACGTGAACCAGATGCACAAAGTCGTTAGAGAAGGAATGACAAGGTGAAAGTGACCCATCGGCATGCACTCGATAGGGGGGACTGAAAGCGACGTGACCACGCGTAGAAGGATGTCCACGATGGAGAAGTCGCTATCAAAGCCTAACAGTCTTCGTTAGCGAAGTAACCATGTCATTTTTGGGTAACCTTAGGGTTTTGGCCCACTTGATTGTAAATATGTGACCTAAGGGCACGATCTATAAAAGGGCACATTTTGTACGTGAAAGGGTTGAAGAATCTCTAATTGGGAGTTGCTAAATCTTGAGTAATACCTGTTTTCCATTGCTGAATGCTATTGTAAAGGCTCTGCAGCTGCCTTCATAGAGACCTACTGATAGAGAGGAGAGTCTGCAGCTGAGTGCGTAGATTGGAACTGTTTTACCCTTCCCCGAAATAATATAACAACAGTTCCTGTGGATGTAGCTCCCATCGTGAGGGTGAACCACATAAATTCTGGGTTATGGGATTGCTTAAGCGCTTGCATTTGTGTATTTGCTTATGATAATTGGTTAAGTGTTGTTTATGAGTTCATGTGTTCCGCTTTATATGTATTCTCCATAAGGATAATGATGGGAATAATATGTTAAGTAATCACATGTATGAATGAATGTCGGATACACTAGTATTTCGTAGTTTGATGAATGCATGAACTAGTCAGATAAAAACTTAGAGCAACAACGGAAGTGCGCAGTGATATTGTTGTTTGTTATAGTGTATAAGTTCGCAAGAGTTGCAGGCTAAGTTGCCGTTGAATGCTTCTTTTTACACTAACTAAAGCCTATCAAGTTGCATAAGTATTGAAGAGGAAGTGCAGTCGTCTGTGGCACTGTCCTATCGTCGAGAACCATCACCCATCGCACAGTACTTGGATGTTGATGTATATGTAACTTCAGAATGTATTTCACATATATGTATATTGTATTCCTATAGAGATGGTATTATTCCTCTATAAGGAAGTGTCGTCATTTATATTGTAAGTGTCGTAACTTATACTTGATGGGTTATTAGACCACCTTGTTTGGGGTCAGCCCTGTATAAGTCATGTGGGTCAAAGTGTTATTAGACCACCCTATTGGGGGTCGGCCATGTGGGTCAAAGGGTTATTAGACCACCCTATTGGGGGTCAGCCCAGTCAGCATTATGTTATGTGGTTAAGTTCGAGCCTACATGAGTTAGGTAAAAAGGCAAGTCAAGTCAAGTATAAATAGAGTGCGGGAGTCACTCTATTTACTCACTCACTTCTCACACATGCACTCAAGGAGGAGTGGCACACTCATGGAGGAGGAGGATCTGCTGCTAGGTTATGGCTATCTCTCTTGGTTGGTTGTATCATTGCTCTATCTATCTCTGAGGAAGTTATTGGGGTTTTTCACCTTTATGGTTTTCCCCAAGTAAATCTTTGTGTCTCTTGTGTGCTTGCATTATTGTCTCCATGATTGATATGTTGTACATGTTGTTCTCTCAGTTAAGATCCTAGATCAGATTGAAGTAAATTCTGAAAATTTAACATGGTATCAGAGCTAGCCTGAAAGAAGGCATGATATGGCATGTATGACACTTGTTGCACTTACGATGCTAGGGCTTGATATAGCAAAAAACCAGTCATCGTAGCACTTTCGCTATAAATCTGTTTTGGAGAAGTTTTCGGATCTGAAATTGTTACAGGACGAAAATTAAATCTCCAGGTACCTTGTGTCCAAAGGACAAACTCTAATTCATTGTACTTTGTGATTTATGATTTGTACAATATAGGGTTTTTGCCTCTTCCTGATTTGAGTCAAAATCTGGTGACCTTGGGAAAAAGGTCATATCTTGGGCTAGGAAGCTCCAAATGAAATTTCGTAAAAAGTGACAGGTAGTAAACAGCCTTTAATATCTCAGAAACCTTTTTTATAGGCCGAAGTTGAACCAGTGACACGTGGCACTCCGTACAAGTTCGCTCTCCTGTATTATCCCATAAACAGGTCATGTAGCGACACTTGGAATAACTCTCTCTCAGAGAGTCCAATTGAGGCCAGACCTGTCAGGATGGAAAGATAACAGGCCGAGCTATCTCAGGAAACTTTTTCAGACCCTCTAGATTGAAAAGTTTGGAGTTACACCAGAAACAATCAGGTACATATTTCTGTCAAAACAGAATTATTTTTGAGTACCTTCATTCATGGCTTCCAGAATTTAGGGCTTTGAAGAAAGTTGGAATTTTTGTAATCAGAGACCACGGCTGAATGCTACTCATCAAAATAGAAATTTAGAGACCAAGATCAGAATTTTTGGTTGGGAAAAAGGCCGGGCTTGATCAAACCCTAGTTCGGGACTTTGATCAGAAACGTGGAAAACTAGGGCTTCTGTAAAAATGGGAATTTTTGCTATCTGTGACCACGGCTGGAAGCTCCTCAAAAAAATAGAAGCTTAGAGCTTTGGATCAAACCTTTTGATGGGGCAAAAGAGTGGGCTTCATCAAACCCCAGTTCAGGGTCACGTCCAGTGAATCCGGAAGTTTCAAAGGCAAAATTGAGGAGTGAAACTTTGCAGTTTTCAAATTCTGAATATACCAGTTTGATCAGCTCATCAAGGCACATATTTTTATCCTTTCGGAAGTTTGAAATTCAAAGTTTGAATTTTTGGGGTTTCTCTGACAAACCCATATCCAGCTCCAGGTCCAGTTCTTGCAAATCAAGTGGATTGGGTTAATCCTAGAAGAAGATGGATTGATCATCTGCATGAGTGAAGAAGTTCCTGTTTCAGAGGGAGATGAGGCTAAGGCCTTACATAAGAAGATTACAAGTGATCTCGACAGGTATGACTCATCGAGGTATGTTTCAATATTTTTCCATGATTAAGTTTATGGTATGTTTGTCTTCATGTCATTACGGTTAGTACAATTTTGGTTTTAGATTTGTCGTATCACCTTAACAAAATTATGAATGCATGATAGAAGATATTCATTGGTTAGGGTGTTGACACTTATGATTGTACTAATGCATTATGGTGTTGTATGAGGTTTATGTTGTCTACTAACATGAAAGGTACACCAAGAAAGACAAATCATGTTCTAGTTCAAGAACATATGATCATGATGACATGAGGATAAAGACTCATCCATTGTCATGGATCTCATAGAAGATCCATTTACGAGGTATGTATAACTTGGTTTTATAATGGCTAACCTATGAGATATACAGGTTACTAGCACAAGTCATTGAAGAAGAACAAGAAGACATCATGTGAGTATGTTAGACATAACTAACTAGCATGCTAATCCATGTATGTTTTTCCTATATCAAGATAGAATCCTACCTTGGGTTAGGATCTTATACTATTGTTGATAATGATTATTCATGAAGTCATAGGTTTGAATAATCATGGTTGTATGCATATTATGTTTCTTACCATAATTGATGATATGACTAACCAGAAGAATCATGAAGGTATAGGTTCAAATAATCACAGGTTTTATGCATATTATATCTCTTATCTTGATTGATGATTCAACTAAAGAGTCATAGGTTTGATTAATTATAGGTTTAGACATGTTATGCTCCTTATGATTTGACTAACCATGAGAATCCTACATAAACCTTGAATGATAATGCTTATTATTTATGTTTGAAATGATCATGACTATACATGCTTGAGATTATTGTGTTTTAATAGTATACTAATGAATGTATGATTTTATATTAAACCTAGAGGATAACACAATGATGATACTAACAAGCATGCATAGGGATCGAGAATGTATATAAGTTCAAGGACAGGTAATCCAGGGAGCAAAGATCAAGAGGGAGTACACTCCAGTGGTTTATGAAAGGATGCAGATATTCAGAGGGAGTTGACCATCTTTCTACAACAGAAAGGTGTAGAAGAAGCTACTTCAGATTATGACTCCAGCATCTCCTGCAAAGAAGCGAAAACTCAGAGGGTGTCCACCCAACGAACAAACAAAGATAAGTATTTTAATTATCATTTCTTGCATATTTGTTTGTTTAAGTAAAATTGTTCAATGATGTATATTCTCATGTTCCTAGACTTAGGATATGTATTGTGCATATTAGAATAGTTGCATTGATGAACAGTATACTACTAATATACATGGGTAAGTGGCCTATGGCACTGTACAACATTCCATTGCTACTTATCTAGAATGAAACCTCTTTGCTGACATGTTGGGAGTTGTGCACACTCTTAACAATGTTCTGGTAGAGATTGGAAGGCATCTAGAAAGTTACGGGATATGGATAAATGTTGTATTGAAGCATTGGCTAAGATAATTGCATGACTGTATGACATATTTCTTTATGCGTAAGAATTTGTTCTGAAAACTATGAGATGTTTCTAATCATGCAATTTAACCTATTTTGTAGGAAAGACCGCATATCTTCACCTACAAAAGGACTACAACATTTGTTCCAGCAACAAAGATATTTATTGAAGATATTGAAGTTCCCAGGATCTGGGATGAAGAAATGGAATGCCATGATCCGTCGATCATGAAGAATGATGTTTGGGATGTAGTCCCAAGACGTGAAGGGAAGTTTGTTATGACTTCCAAATGGAACTATCGAATCAAGCATGTTGCAGATGGCAGCATTGAGAAATATAAAAATGATGAATTAGAAGATACACCAGATGGATTTCAAGACAGCATGGTGTAGTCATATATGTGTGCAGAACTTGGTATGGTAGGATAGACAGCTTTCTATCCAGTTTGGTCTTTACCAAGAGTTAAGCGGGTTCCAACCTTTTCTACAAGGTTGAGGAAGGCAATCCAGTGATACTACTTTTGTATGAGGATAACCTGTTTGTTACAGGTGAAGATAGATTGATTGCCGACATGCAGCGGAAGCTTGCTGCCAAGTTCGAGATGAAGAACTTGGGGATGATGCACTATTTGTTTTTGGCATGGAGGTGTGGCAGAGTGTAGCTTCCTTGGACAAGGGAAGTATGTAGTAGAGATCCTGAAGAGGTTCGGGATGATGGACTGCAAGGATATGGCCACACCTATGGCATCGAATCTGAAGCTTCTATGTGATGCTTCATCTAAGCCGGTTGATGTCTCTTTGTATCGTCAGATGATTGGGTCCTTGATGTACCTGACGAACACGAGACCAGACATTTGCTTTGCTGTGAACACATTGAGCCAGTTCCTGACGGATCCGAGGAGTGTTCACCTGGTTGCTGTAAAGCATGTTCTGAGGTACCTGAAGGGTACAGTGGATTATGGGCTCAAGTATGAAGCGAATCAAAAGTTTAACCTACAGGGTTATGTTGATTCAGATTGGGCTGGCAATGTTGCAGATAGGAAGAGCACGTCTGGGTGCTGCTTCAGTATGGGATCAGGTGTGATCTCTTGGTTTAGCAGGAAGCAATCCTGCATAGCACTGAGTACAGCTGAGGCAGAGTATGTTGCAGCCTGCTCAGCTAGTTGTGAGGCAGTATGGCTACGGAAGCTACTGTCTGAGTTAGTTGATCTCCCGTTGGAAGCTACTGGTATCTTCTGTGATAACCAGAGTTGTGTAAAGCTGTCCGAGAACCCAGTGTTTCATGATAGGTGGAAACACATAGAGATCAAATATCACTATACCGGGGATATGGTGCAAAGAGGAGCTGTGAAGCTCCTGTATGTTGCGACAGACGAGCAGATTGCAGATGTGCTGACGAAGCCACTTTCCAGGGTGAAGTTCGAGTACCTCAGAGAGAGGCTTGGCGTTCTGCAGAACGAGGACACTTCGAGGAAGAAGTGATGGACACATTTGCTGAAGCCATTCCAAGCATGTTGGAAGGAGGATCCTTCACATGGCTGTGGATGTAAGCGCTGGATGATGAGCATCAGGATGATGTTTTGGTTTCTGCTTTGATATGATCAGTTGGATCATTTATATGTATGCATCATGTTGGATGCTGGATATGATCAGTTGGATCATTTATATGTATGCATCATGTTGATGCTGGATATGATCAGTTGGATCATGTGTATGTATTTTGTATATGCATCATGTTGGATGATTGGACCATGTATCTGTATATGTATCAGGTGGATACATTGTATGATCAGGTGGATCATGTATGGTGATATGTATCATGTATTTGTATTTGTATCAGGTGGATACATTGTATGATCAGGAGGATCATGTATGATGATATGTATCAGGTAGATACTTGGTATGCATCAGGTAGATGCATTGATGATCAGGATGATCATGGATGATGAGCTTCAGGATGTTGCTCCAGATGACATGCAGCAGGATGTTGCAGTGATGAGGAGGATGATCATGGATGATGATCTTCAGGATGTTGCTCCAGATGACATGCAGCAGGACGTTGCAGTGATGATGATCAGGATGATGTATGGTGAGTATCAGTTTGATACTCTGTGGCCGTGGAACAGGTTGTGCATTTCAACTCAACCTCTTATGCGTTAGTTCATTTCCCTTCCTGCCAGATGGCTATTTTTGTTCTTCATTTAAGAAGCAACTAGAGTATTACTAAATAGAATGGCCCACGTCGGTGGGGATGAGTGGCATCCAAAAGCTAACGATGAGGCAAGTGGTGGCTCAGCTTGAGTTTAACTCTCCACTAGGGAGACAAATCGGCTGGAATCACTCCCTACTTCCTACCAAATCATAATTAAGTGCTCCATTTTTTTTCGTGACAGTGGAGTGGCCCTCTTTAGGTGCTCACCACCTAAATATATAAAAGATTGTGAAAATACTTTGAAAAGTGTGGCCCTCAAACTGAAATAAAAATGCATTCAATCTATTTATAATATTTATCAAATGCTTGATAAATATTTAGAAATACTTGGTATGTCTTTCCGTTAATTTTTAAGAATAACTCCTATAATACAAATATGAATGTGTTGCTTGGTTTACTTCTAGACACTTAGGTTGTCCTTTTAAAAGTATAATAGCCTCAAATAAAATTAATCCTTAGACTATATATATAATTTAATTAAGTGAAATATATTAAATCTAATGGATTAATCTCCAAAACAATCTACTTTGTATAACATAAAAGGACCATATTCTTACTCCATCTCGTATGGTAGTTACTTTAAAACACTAAAATGATAAAATGTAAATTAATTAATAATACTCTTCTTAGTACTATATATCTTAATTTAAAAAGTTAGCTAGCCTTGAGAAAAAAAAAATACTTTCATATGTATTAATCCCATAATATTTTAGTGATGCTTAATTAGCTGCATAAAGAAGGGATGGCTTATTAAAGATTTATGCCTAACACTTCATAACCATAGATAGATCTATATGTGTATTGAATCTTATGTTGTTTGTTCATTTAAGACTATTCTTACTATTGGGGTTAATATAAAGGTTTACTTAACTTATTTTATTCCTTAAATGAGACTAAAACTTCTTAGTAATTTAGTCCAACAAATATTTTTCTTCTGTCCAAAATACTAACTTAGAGTTTAGATTTTTAGGTGAGTAATTATTCTCCCTTCCAGCTTGCTAGGCACTAAGGTGAGCTTCGCCCTCACCACACATAGTATCATTGTTTTCCAAAATGTTAACCTTATTCCCCTAGTCATAAAATCTCTCTTTAGTAAAATCAAATTCCCGTTATTTTTGTTGCGTATGTATTTAGTCTCCTAGGTCTACTCTTTATGACTATAGTAATGGATCCAATACATTTACAAAGTTTATCGGTGGGGCCTTGGCCTTGAGCTCCTCGTCGGTAAACAAGTACAAGGAAATAATTGTATTTACATTTATTCAAATTATTAGGTCAAAAAAGGAGGGAGGTTACAACCATGTCATTGTATGTAAAAATGAAGATTAATGAGCAAACAATGTCCATTTCCCCACTACATTGATGTATGCCATTATAATGATGATGATTTCGAATAAAGGAATGTTTCTATGTTATATTTGTGATGAATGGGATGCCATTGACATGTATTAAAAGTTTAATATTCAGTACTTGAGCATTTGAAGCCATTATACTCAGTTTATTTGCATTTGAAGAAGATTTGGTGCCATTTCCCCAAGGGTCGAATTAGTGGTTTTTGTTGTTGTTTGAGAGAGGGTTGGAGCAGACCTTATAAATAATTAATGATGCATTTGGGACCCTAATAAAATACCTGAAACATCCCCTACCTCTGTTCATAAATTCGTGTGGGTTTGGAGGCATTTGGGAAGCTATTTTCACTACTTACCCCAGGGGGATTTGAACCCCAAATTACTAGTAAAATTGCATACTTGGACCAAAATCTTAAGAGAGTTTGCAGAGGTATTTTGGTGGCCATATATCATCCCTAAACATCATATTTAAGTCCTAATATCAGTCATAAACCTTCCTTGAATATTTGGGACCATTTGGGGCAAAATTGGGACCTAGGCATCAAAACTAGTCAAAGGTCGAAATTGGGGAAAAATTGGAAAATTTGGTATTTTCATAAAATTTTGAAAAAGGGACATTACAGAATACTATAAATCGCTTTCATTACTATGGGATTGGAACCCACAGAGTTCACTACGTAGCAGAAGAAGAAGTTGGTAGTCAGAGCAACAGAATTCACTATCATAGCAGGACAACTATACAAGTTGGGACCAGCTGAAGTGCTGCGTAGATGTGTATTGGAGCATGAGAAGCCATTTATATTGGCTGATGCACATTCAGGTGTATCAAGAGGTGACTATGTAGGAAGAGCTACTGCGTAGAAGATATTACGAGTAGGGCTACGGTGGCCTATAATTCATAAAGATTCAAAGGAATGTTGCAACAGTTGCGATGTCTGTCAGAGAACAGGAAAGTCATCGCGAAGAGACGAAATGCCATTGAATCCATAATTGACAATTCAAGCATTTGAGAAATGGGCCATTGATTTCATGGGACCTATTAACCCACCAGGAAAGTGGAGTGGTGCGAGATACATTATCAGTGCGACTGATTATCTCACTAGATGGGCAGAGGCTAAACTAGTGAAGGACTGTAGTGTAGTTACTGCCGTGCAATTCATCTTTGAGAATATCCGTACTAGATTTAGATGCTTGAATATTTTGATGAGTGATCAAGGCACTCACTTTTTGAACAAAACTATTGAATCCCTTACTGAAGAGTTCCACATTTATCATCAGAAGATTACACTGTACCATCCTCAAGCAAATGGAACCGTTAAAGCTTTCAACAAGGTACTAGAGATTGCGCTGACAAAAGTATGCAATTTTAACAGGGATGATTGGGATCTGCGCATTCCAACTGTGTTATGGGCATACAGGACCACTTGCAAGAAGTTGACAGGCCATACACCTTTCAGATTGGCCTACGGATAGGAAGTTGTCATGCCTATGGAGTACATTGTACCCAACTTGAGAATAGATGCACTTACAGGTATGGAAGATCAAGAGACATTAGAATACAGGATTCTACACTTGGTTGGACTAGAGGAAGATTGCTTCATTGTAGGCTTTCACTAGCAAGTGCAGAAAGACAGAGAAAAAACATGGCATGATCGCCACATCAAGAACAAGTCCTTTCAGTTAGGTGACCTTGTCCTCCTGTATGATAGCAAGTTTATGAAATTTCCTAGAACATTTAAAATGCATTGGCTTGGCTCATATATTGTTATGCATGTTACTAACGGTGGCACAGTTCAGTTAGCCACATTAGATGGAGATAACTTACTAGGTTTGGTGAATGGAAGTAGGCTAAAACCCTATCGGGATAGAACTACTTCGTAGAACCCTCAGTGATCAGAAGAGAAGGAAATTTCTAAGTGTCAAGTACAGTTGAAATTGGGCACTAGAAATGCAAAAGATTCTGTACATAGTTTTGGACCGATATGCGAAGTTTGATAGAAAGGATGCATGTACCATGCAGCACTAGTCGAGAAGAGAAGTTGCGTAAATAAAAAAAAAACATAAGAGAAAAAGAAAAGAAAAGAGTGCAGTACGAAGCTCAAAATGTAGCTGTGCAGATCACATAGAACAAGAAGGGTGACAAGTAAGAATAAGAAGAACAACAATGCGAAGTAACCATGCCGGGAGTAGTGAAAACACACCATGCAGTTCGACGCAATGCTCTAAGAAACTATCTGTTGAAATGTCGGTAAAAAAAACTAGCCTTATACAATGATTTTTTCGACGATCGCTTGAGCATTTAATGCAAAAATAACCATTCTGAAGTAGTTAATGAAGGAAAGGACCTAAATCCTCAGTGGATTTGGCAAACGGATATGCCATTTAATTCTTTTCTAACCATTGATGGGCGTTCCTAAGGCTCAACTGCGCCTATAAATACCGCCAAGTTTGGACTCGCAGGCATTACTGAAACTCTAAATTTTTTTCTGTGAGCCATAGTTGCCATCTGTTAATAGTTTGTGTCAAGTATCCTGTGAGTATACAGAAGAAAGTCTAGTGAACGTCCGATGACTCTACCATTAATCAAGAGTTCACAGTCGCGCAGGTTATGAGAGTGCTTAAGCATAGAGGGATTGAAGGGTTGATGAGAACCCCACTAAGAAGGTTGTTACAGAACAAGGTCAAGGTTCACGTCGTTCCCCACGAAATGTCACAGTTATGCAAGCCAAGGGAAAGGAACCAACGGTCGAGAAAACAAAGCTGAAGATGATGAGCTCCAAGCTTCTAGAAGTTTCGCTTGGCGATAAAGAAATCTGGTTAACTCTGACCCCTGAGTATGTCTCTCTGCATGCACAGGATGCATTGACCCTGAAGCTCACTAGTAATGCGAAGTATGAAATCCCGCTTCCACCAATATCCAAGCATTGTAAACCAGAAGCCAATCTGTTGGGAAAGCTCACAGCCTGTGAGTTTGAAGATTACGACTTGCTGCAACAACATAGGGATCTAGACGAGCCAAAGTACTCGCAATTTTAGCCAGATAGATATATGTGCTGGAAGAATGATGTGAACGGAAATTCTGTGGTGGTCACGCAGAGTTGTCTATTCCAAGTAGTGGAATCAGGGTTGTTAAACCTGTTGCAGCTCTCGCACTTCAACCGGAGCCCAGATCTTAACGTGGTGGTGCGCACACTCATATCGTGCACACACCAAGGCTACCTTTGGATGGATAGGAACGTCGACCTAAACATAGAATTGATCCATTGGATCACATGTCTAAGCAAGTGAGGTGAGGAACCTAAGAAGTTCTTTGTTGGTAAATATAGGGATAAGGAAGTCGTCGCACAAATGAAGCAGGTACATCAGATTCTGAAAGGAAAAAGAAGATTCGTCACAGATGATATTGCTGATGCTACTATGCGGTTCATAACACAACTGCTAGCAGGAAAAATATTGAGAAAGGAAAGACCTACAGAAGTACCAGCTGACGCAGTGCTCCTTGGTGCGAAGGCCGCATAGCATGGAATATTCAACTGGTGTCAGTACTTACTGAACGAGTTTCTAGAGGATGTCCGCGAAACTCAGGTCCATGGCATTGTCTTCCATTACAGCTGGTTGATGGTATTAATTGCGTTTGTAGGTTGGAAGGACCCAAGACACTATGTTGGCCTTAACACTGCCAGCAATGATTGTAGAGGACCGAGGTACACAAATCTCTGGGCGAACTTGTTGCCAGAAAGACAGCACGCGTCCAATGAAGTATTCCACACATACTATGAGCAGCTGCGCGATGTCATTATTCGCACACCACGCATATCCAAGCAGGTAACATCCAAATATATTTGTACTTTAAAAAATAAATTCGCTATTTGGTCATTTTCAGTCTCTAATATTGCATATATTTACATAAAATATTTTTTTTTATCATAATATTCTCCAAAATTTACACGTTTCAGTAGTAAATTGTAGGTTTTATATTTAATATTCGCCTACCTATCTATATATATGTTTTTTCCAATCCAAAATAATCGCCTAGAATACTATACTTAAGTGTAATAATAGAACCCTTAAAAAATACCCTGGCTGACATGCATTCCATCTACATTTCAGCGAAGGTGCAGAAAAAGAACCCAGCATGGTTCCAAGGGAACTATAACATGGATGAACCAGATATCGAACTCATCATGAAGGAATGTATAGATGAATGGAAGGTCGAAGGACCTATGATCATCAACAATGAATCTAGAGAAAGTAATTCAATTCCAACGCCAATTGTTGAAGAGTCACCAACAGGAAAAAGGAAGGAGCCCAAAAGGTCAGTACTAGAAAAAGTCCAGAAAAAGAAGCAGAAGGATTCAAAGGGCCAGTTGGAGGGGAAGCTGCATGATGACGATTATGAGATGATCGCATCCTCAGTCACCATGCATTTAGAAGATGTGCTGAACCTCAAAGACAGTAAGGATGAGGCAATCCATGAAATTTTATAGAAGAATCTCACCACACTGCAAGGCATAACAGAGAAGTTTGAGCAAGTCCAGTGCGACTTGGATTTGCTACGAGAATTAGAATCGGAAGGAAGGTCAGGGGACACTTCATAGATAAAGACAACACCTCTAGCGATGACCTTGCCACCAAAATCATGCATAGCCAAAATTGACCCGCTAAGCGTAATGTTACCGTGCAAATAGTTAGCTTCGGGTGCGCAAAGCATAGAGAATGTGGACATCAACATCGCGATGTTGCCACTAGAGGGCCTACACAATATGCACTTGCAGGTTTTCGAAGAGATCCATGATAGAAGTGTGGTTGCTCTGAAACAACACCTTCAATTGCAAGAAAATTATAAGCAGCTGCAGGAAGCAAGATTGAAGAGAACTAAGGCACTTGAAGCTGAACAGAACCAACGAAGAAGAATAGAGCAGACTATTGCTTCAGTCTACGCGGAGATACCAGAATGCGAAGAGAAGCCAGAGCTCGCGGATACTATCCATAAGATTGGCTCGGTGGTCAGTGATCTTAAGTCTAGAATGACATACATGGAGACTGATTACCAAGCAAATATTTCTGCCTTGGAAGCTCAGAATCAACCGAAGACACAACCAGATCAGGAAGAGCTCAGAGCAGCATAAGAGAAAGCAACCACAGAGGCCATATCCAAAAAAGTAGCAAATTGTGAAACCTTGCTAGACAAAGCTACGAGAATGTTTACTACGCTGAAAGAGGACCCTCAGCTACAAGAAAAGTAGGTAGCATTATATGCTTTGAACGTGGAGATGAAGACCCTGCTACCAGTAGACAGACTCCGCAGATTTCCAAAAGTTAAAGAATTAAAAATACAACTTGTAGTATTAAGAGAATAAGAGGCTGAAGTTGGAGATAAGTCACAACCCTTGCAGGAGGAAGCCCATGAACGGACGCTGAAGATTGAAGAAAAATTGAGGTAACTCCGCGACGCACAGGATTCAGTGCAAGAGAAAACTCAGGATGACCTAATACCAGATGTGTTGGAAACCATCAATGCAATTGAATAGGATGCGAAGGATACGGTTTCTAAGTTGAGCGCAACGTATTAGGAGTTAGCTCCTAAAATAGCTCTGGAGGAGGACGAGTAGCTCATGGAACCAGAAGTGGAAAGTGGTTTGGGGACGAGCCACATGTAAGTGTTAGCGGCCTATTGGGCCTAGCCTAAGTAAGGCATTTGTGTAGAAGACAATTTTGGAGCTGCTAAGTTACAGCACAGCTCAGATGAAGGAAATTTTGGCAAGACAGTTTTGAGGAGCTACGAAGTTGAGTGCAGCACAATATTGGCAGGGTAGGAACCACTTAGCTAAGTGCCAGTTCCGCGAAGTTCCAACAGGGCACCCATTTTGGGTAAAGAATCCAAGGGAAGGTTGAGCTGCGAAAGTGACCTATTTTTTCAAAGTACTCCATGATTCCTAGTAGGTGGGTAAGGAGTGGTGCGGAAGGAAAGCGACAGGTTACACGAGCAGAAGCAACACGACGTGAACCGGACGCACAAAGCCGTTAGAGAAGGAACGACAGGGTGAAAGCGACCTGTCAGCATGCACTTGATAGGGGGGACTGAAAGCAACGTGACCACGTGTAGAAGGATGGCCACGACAGAGAAGTCGCTATCAAAGCCTAACAGTCCTCGTTAGCGAAGTAACCATGACATTTTTGGGTAACCTTAGGGTTTTGGCCCACTTGATTGTAAATACCTGACCTAAGGGCACGATCTATAAAAGGGCACATTTTGTATGGGAAAGGGTTGAAGAATCTCTAATTGGGAGTTGCTAAATCTTGATTAATACCTATTTTCCATTGCTGAATGCTATTGTAAAGGCTCTGCAGCTGCCTTCACAGAGACCTACTGATAGAGAGGAGAGTCTTCCACTAAGTGCATAGATTGGAACTATTGTACACTTCCCCGAAATAATATAACAACAGGTCCTGTGGACATAGCTCCCATCGTGAGGGTGAACCACGTAAATTCTGGGTTATGTGATTGCTTAAGCACTTGCATTTGTGTATTTGCTTATGATAATTGGTTAAGTGTTGTTTATGAGTTCATGTGTTCTGCTTTATATGTATTCGCCATAAGGATAATGATGGGAATAATATGTTAAGTAATCACATGTATGAATGAATGTCGGATACACCAGTATTTCGCAGTTGGATGAATGCATGAACTAGTCGGGTAAAAACTTAGTGCAACACCGGAAGTGCGCAGTGATATTGTTGTTTGTTATAGTGTATAAGTTCTCAAGAGTTGCAGGCTAAGTTGTTGTTGAATGCGTCTTTTTACACTAACTAAAGTCTATCAAGTTGCATAAGTATTGAAGAGGAAGCGCAGTCGTCTGTGGCATTGTCCTATCGTCGAGAACCATCACCCATCGCACAGTCCTTGGATGCGCGATAGTCTACGTGTAAGTCACGAAGCAGTGGAACTTCGCACTGTCCAAAATCCAGAAAGCGGGTCCTGTAGCGCATTGTTCGCCAGCTCTGATTAAACACTCATCACCCGGTTGTGGAAACCTGATTCCACAACCCCCCCATTGCTTCACCTCAGGTGAGACCTTAGTATGTTTGTAGACTGTTGCCGAAAGGGATGGTGAATAAGGGGTTTTGTTGGTTCCTTAAACTGCGTGTCACATCCTCTCCCATTATTCCAAACCACAGAGTGAACATGACTGACATTCCAAGGCTTATTTAGTAAACTCAACCCCATACATTATTCAAAAATTCATAATAAATAAAAACTTCTATGTGCAAATTCATACTCAATATAAACATAGTAGAATTAAATCATATTTGCAAGCACACAAATAGTAATGCATCAACATATCTATCACATGTATATGATGTTTCAACATGCAGAGAATTCAATCTCATTCTCATGCTATGAACAGACATCATGTCAATTTCATTAAGATAATCATTTCATTTCATTAACATGGACAATTAACATTCATAACAGAACACATAATGATCATAATTTAAACCCCAGAGAACACTTATCTTGAAGATGAAGCTGTCCAAACAAATGGCTATGTGAGAGCAACGTTCCACCCAACCATAGATCTCTGTCCAGCCTATATTCTTTCAGCTGATAGATCACCCTCTAGATAGGTTGTGTATCCACTAAGGAGGAACTAAACAGGCTCACTCACAGCCATGGTTTCACTCAACAACTATGCTAATCCAACACACAATTAGGTTTATCAAGCATGGAAAAGACAAAGGAGGGAAATGCTAAGCCAGTGAGCTCATCCATAGAGCTACAGGCATTTCAAGATAATTCAACAGTCAAGGCACCCACAATACCTACCACACCCAACACAAGGAAGGTCCCCTTCTCTGCTACATAGTCCTTCAGGCGTCCCTTCCCTCTAGTGCTCTTCAGGGTGGGCTTAGAAAGTTATAGCTGCTAATTCCTTGAGATTCTATCCTTCACTAGGTTTATCAAGCAAACCTAATCTCTGCTCAGTCATTCACACTTGGATTTCTCACAATTCTGTCATCAAATAACTCAATCCCGTCACTAGATTTCTGGGCTATAAAAACTGGGTTTTCCAATGGATTTCAGGGTATCTAATACTCTCAATTTCACCCGAAGGTTCATATCTATGGATCCCCCATTGGATTTCACTGTCAATACTCAATTCTGGGCGTTTATGGCTCTTCAAAACGTGGGTTCTTGCAAAGTTGCGATTTCTGGTTTTGCTCACTGCTTGGAATTCGTAATGGATGAAAACTGATGCTGAGATGTTCCATAATGGAATGGGAATGAGGAAGAACCAATTCCCATGAGGTAGAGTGACTTGTGGTACAATAAAAATAGAGGCCATACCTACATATACGAATTTCCGGGCTACCCATGCTCCATTGAAGCCATGGACTGAATTCTTCAACAACTTCTTTACAACAGAATTAGATGTCAGCACATGTTAGTCCCAGAGACGTTCTAAAGCTGTTTTTTAGAACTGTGCCTGGAAATCAATAATCACTTCAACAAAAACTTTACTGAAATCACAATATGAATGATAGAAACAGTGTAGAGTTTCGATCTTGAAATATTAATGGGCATTATTTCAATGTGCAAAGAAATCAGACTTTCGAGTAGCAGATGGCAATGGAATGGTGCAAGATAAAGGTATTGTGAAAGTAAATCTTTATTTTACATTTACAGAATGGCATGCTGAGCCTGTGAGATGAATTCGATAGCCTTAACAAAATGGATACAGAAAACCATTTGAATAATACGAGGATATAACTTTAAGATAAATCAGCATGAAAACTTCAAGTACTAATCAACATTGAAGAAATAAATTTAAGCAAGTGTGCTCATATAAATTCAAAACAGTTCTGCAACTCATAGATAAATGAAGATATGAAATACAATAGGAGATACTAACTGTGCACATCAAAACTTTGAATCCATCAAGCTCCAAGATAGGGTAAAATATGTCTTTGTATATTGATCAACTGTCTAACATAGAAGAAATACTTCTTACATCAAAGAGCCAACCCTATGGCTACTGCCTATTTGGCTATATATAGCTTTCCTACTGACTAAACAAAATTTGTTACAATCTGTTTAGCTCAACAGCTTAAAAGAAACAATTTATACTCCTCAACAGAGTTGGTTACAATATTAGCTATAGAAAAATACTGGTCACTCCTTCGACCATGAACCCGGGACCACCTTGCTAAACAAAGTAGTACGTCTGGCTAGATGATGCTTGCGTCACTTTAAAATGGATCCATGACGTAATGTACTTCAGAACTACGAGGAGACGTTTACATACTAGCTGAACTACCTACGACCTTCTGGAGAAGTTAGCCACTTCACCCAATCACCCAGTCCAAGCCCTTTTCTCTCGGACTTTGCTTTCGACGGGATGACAACTCAATTCTGATGCTGAGTTGTGGAACAGGACCTGATGTAGAAGTTGCTTTTCCAAGACTGCTTAGGTGATACCATTCCACCCTTTGCTCATGCTTTGATGCGAACTGCGCATTCCCTTCTTCTGTGATTCTGAATATGGAAGGACCATCTCCATTTGAAAAGACACAATGACTGAACTCTCCTTAGACATCTCGGGTGAGAACTCGGGTTTTTCCCGTCTGGCTGCTGGTGAGTGTTTTTCTATAGGCTCATGAATGCTAGTCGTTCGAAATCTTGGTGCTCCCAATGAACCACCTAGTGAAATGAAATGAACCATAGAGGATGCTTTGCCGACTGGCTAGGAAAGATATTTATGCACCAGGCTTTGAGTTTTGCACAAATGGAGCATAAGAGCTTTGAAATGCTGACGAAACCAACCTAGGTATTTATAATGTAACGTCCCCACCCTTGGACCCAATGCAAGGAAGGGAACCTGATGCCATTCTATGGGGATTTTATATAAACTTAGCCATATTCATTAGATTCACAACCATTAAAGAGATGTGTGCAGATGGAAATGAAACAAACATGCACAGCGGAAATGAACTCATCCACACACATATTACATGACTGTTATTCAATTTAACACAGCCAATAAATTAATACATTTGCAGAAGTAATTACATAAGAAAATACTCATCTTGATGTAATGCTGTCCCAATCAACTAGCTATGTCGCTACAATGTTCCTCCCAACTGTAGGTCTTTGCCTAGCCTGTATTATTTTAGCACTCAGATACCACCCCTAAGCTGGGCATGATATCTACAAGGAAATTGGGACTCTCAAACCCTGCACGGCCAAAGCAATGGATACCCATCTCAACCCCAACATTCTTTTACCCACAGTAGCTCAAAACTAGCATGGATACATAATTCAACCATGGATTCACAGAATAGGGTCTATGGGTTTTCCCCAAAATGAGGGCACACCAAAAACAGATTGTGGGAAGAGGGAATCAACCCCAGGGAAGAAAAACGATTTCTCCCATAGATGTATGAGCATTAAGTGGGCCAAAATGGCCTCAATTAAACCCCAAATCATTTCCCCACTCTTCCCCATTGTTAGCCACAACAAAAACGCCCTTTTCAGCTAGGAAAACGAAGGTAAACACATAAAATTCATGGAGGAAAACGCCTAGGAAGCTCTAAACTTGTGAGAGAGCAAACTGATGGTTGAATAATGGCTTGGGGAGCAATTTCGTGGCCCTTTTCTTGCCCAAGAAGCCAAACATGAAAATCTAGGAAGCGTGGCTTGCCCATACTCAAATTTGGATAGCCATACCTCCCATTCCCCAAGGCATTAACTACCTCAAACAACTCTTGGGAGAAATCAATGATTGGGTACAAAAGTCAACATGGGTAGTTGAGGGTTCATGGGTTCTCTCATTGACACTTGGCTTGACTTGATTGGCTCAAGGATTTGAATATTTTCCTCCCAATTCCTTGTAACATCATGCCTCCATCTCTTGTTGCATTGCATCGCTAGTTGTGGGCTTTTTATATTAAAATGCATATTTACAATTCCCATGGTTCACTAGCACATGGGTAGCATAATTTCAAATACTTGCCTCTTCTAGATCGAGCGTTCACTAGCGGGGCCTTGGCCTTGAGCTCCACGCTAGGAATGATACATAATATGCATACATTATTTACATTATAGACCAAAATATTATAAGGGTCAAAATGGGGGACATTACAATAGAGCTATCTCGACCTGCCTGGGTAGACGAGCTCGTACTACTTCGAATAATTACCTGACCACCTTTTTCGGTTTCGCACGCTAGGAGTTAATGATAGCTGGTGCAACACCGATGACGTGGATGCTTACTTGATGGGATTAATTCCACGTGACAAGCGGAGGTGACAAGACAGAAAACCGCTTACGGTATTTAGACTCCTTCAAAACTGGTTTGGGAAAACCCCTTTAAACCCTCTGAATGATCCTAGGAGCATCACGTGGAATTAATGGTTTTCACCTTAGGGGAGGACCACCCCTCATATACTTCCCCTGCCTTTCCTGCCCTGATACTCCTCTAATCATTGATTTCTACCCAGCTATCTCGAGATGAGTGCCTAGGAATGCACAACTTTGGGGAGTAGGTCCTGCTCCACTTGTGGTCGCCGGGTCTAACGCTCCACCTCACACAATACCACTGAGGTCCTTTGGATGGTTTTAGGGTCTCCAAAATGTGGTATGGGAAAACCACCTTTAGGACCCTGACTGGCTGAGAGCATGACACACGTCCTTGGCAATTTTCTGTCAGGGATGGCTCGGGCTGAAATAAACATAGCCTGCTCTTGCCTCCTGACTGTGCTCCTGTGATGCGTGTTCAGGTTGATTAGCATGGCGAGCCCCTGTGTGTCACTTCATCTATAACACAGCTTCCCCTGCATTATTTTTTAAGATCTTAATTCTTCTCTGGCATATGCCTTTTTTAACCAGCTAATGACTTCCCTTCAGTTGAAAATATTACTAACATTGGCTTCAGCGGGGACAGCCTCTTCCTTCGGTGAGAGATTGAGAGCAGTAGACTTAGTTCCTTTATACCATTGGGTTATGGAGTCATGACTGCTAAAAAATAACCAGCAAAACACAGCTACAGAAAGATAATCAGAGAATAGGCTAGCACAAAACCTCTAATGACAAAGAACATAAAAGAAACAAGAAATATTCTATAAATATGATACAATGATCTCGTTTTCGGGATAAAAATAGAGCTTAATAATTGAAAAACCGTTTCACAAATCTCCCATTTACAGGGTTCCCAAAAATTTCACCATTAAGTTGAGCAAGATCATATGTGTTGTTGTCCTGAACCGTGATGATTCTGAAAGGGCCCGTCCATAGATTATCGAACTTTCCGTGTTTAGACCTTGGTTCCCTTATGGCATCCGATTTTAGAACGAGATCTCCAGGTTGAAAATATCAGGCAATTTCCCTTTGTTCAAAAGTTTCTTTCATCTTATCCTGATATATTTTAGTGGAATCATCCAATTGCTCCCTGACCTGTTGAACTTCTATTAACTGTTGAATTCTTCTTTCCATTTCATTGGGCTCTTCGCTTTCTGGTTGTAACAGTTTCATCAAAGGGAGGCCCAACTAGATCGGAAGAATAGCCTCCTTTCCATAAACCAACTAAAACGGCGAAGTGCCTATAGCCCTTTTGATGCTGACTCTATCTGCCCATAATGAAAACTTCAGATGGGTATCCCATGCCTTTTTGTTCATGCCAAGCAATTTTTTGATAATAGTGACCATAATTTTATTTGAAGATTCGGCTAAGCCATTCCCATGTGGGTAATATGTAGTTGAATGGATTAATTCAATATTATACTTTTGGTAGAAGTCCATCATTTTATATGACTTGAAAGATGGAGCATTATCTGTAAGTATTTTCCTTGGACAGCTAAACCATGCTAATATGTTTTCTTCCACGAAGTTTATAATGATTGCATCAGTCACATTTCTAGTGGGAATGGCCTCTACCCACTTTGTGAAGTAATCAATGGCTGTAAGAATCCATCAGTGCTGTCCACTAGAATGCAGATTGATATCTCCAATAAAATCAAGGCCCCACTATTGGAAAGGCGCTTCCACCCTAATGGGTTTCAGAGGCAGTGGCTGCAATTTTAGCTTCCCGATAAACATCTAGCATTCCTTACAGGCTCTGATGATCTTGCTGGTATCAGTGAATAAAGTGGGCCATAAATACCCTCCTCGCAATATCTTCTGAGTAGTTTCTCTCCAGGCGTGATGTCCTCCACACAAACCTTTATGAAATTCATTAATTAATCCTTCAGTTTCTTCCTCAACAATACAATTCAGTAGGATGCCTATGTTAGGAATTATGATCCAAAAATGTAATAAATAGAAGTTTAGTTTAATAAATGTAAAAGGGCATCTACACACTCACGTGATTATGTGAGGTGTCCCTTAGTTAGTTTTGGTAACGGTAATTTAGTTGTTACTCTTTGGATATTTAAATCCATCGAGTTTTCCATGTGAGGTAATCTTTCGGGATTTAGCCCTCACATCTCTGTGATGTAATTATTTTCCTTCTTCATTAATAAAGTTACGTGTCTGAGGACACTTTGTCAAAGTGGTATCAGAGCACGCGGTTGAAGCTTGGTCTGGTTGAAGCATGGTCTGGTTGGAACCTGGTTGGAAGGTGCTAAAGGTTGTTTGAAGAAGGTGACTTTCAAGGTTTTGGAATAGCGAAATTTTAACCGTAAGTTAATGCTTCCTATTCTTTTGGGCTAAAAAAAAAAAAAAAGAATCTCTGCAGAAAATTTTTCTTTTTAGAGTCTCAGAGAGAGAGTAAAATATTATATTTTAAGGCAAGGTTATATAAAAATTTTGTGGTGATGTGGTGAGAGAGATAGCATGTCGACCTTGCTGCTGCACTATATTTTTTTAAGTAAAGATATCATGTCTAAAGAATATAGAAGATCGTCCAGTGCATTCTTTGGCACTCCCAGGATTTCATAATACCTAGTGCTGTTACTCTTCTTAGGGGCGCGAGCTCCAAACATTTTCACTTACGAAAAATAATACGGTGAAACCCTTCAGCTACAAATTCTTGAAATCTCCAACAACTTCAAAGCAAGATTCTTCTGGTTCGCAATTAAACCTGCAAAGAGCGATTTATACAGCCAGAGGCCGGCTGAGATTGCTGGGAAGAAATTTGAGCTCAGCAGCATCATCTTCAACGGTGGTACCAAGTTGAATTCTGGAGAGAACTTGATCCTCCTGCTATGCGACAAGAGCAATGGTCCATTGAAGCGCAGTTGCTCGTGGAGGAAGAGAACCGGCCGTGGAGGAGTCGCTCGTGGAGGAAGAGCTGAATCTTGCGTGAAGTGGGAAGTGGCAGTCGCTCATGGAGGAAGAGAGAGACAAGTATTGGATGCTGAATTTATGAAATCAGGGAGCTCGCGTCTCAATCAGATTCGTATACGCGCCAAAATAACTCCATCGTCTTCTTATTATTTGTCAATTCTTTGTCTAATTTGATATATTTGTTTGCACTCTGAACGTTCCAGAGGCTGGATTTTCGCAGAGCAGGTTGTGGAGAGCCCAGCGTGAGCTTGGGAATTGCTATGCATTGAGCAATTAGTTACATGAAGGATTGAATGGGACGCGCACTGGTGATGAAACAAAAGCAGTGCGTGAAGGAGAAGCCCGGATCGCTGAGTGTTGATATTGCAGAGAGAAACCTGCATATGAAAGAGCTCCTTAAGGAAGAAAAGACGTTGCAGTTGGGCAGTTGAAAAAGACATCGTGTTGGGCAGTTGAAAAAGACATCGTTGAGAAGGAATGAAGTCTCTTCACAAGGAGGACATAAAAGATCAATTACAGCCAGATTCATATAGAGAAATTGCTGAGAGCGAAGAAGCCATCAAGTGAAAGATTGAAGATTGCAGCCATTGCCAGAATTTGAATCGGGGTTATTTTTTATTTTGAAAAGTGAATAATTACTGTTCATTTTTATTTTTGGAGTTTTTTTTTTATATATTAAAACAAAACAAAGGTGGAGAAATCAATTTAAAAAAAAAAAAAAAGTTATTTTTTGAAGTTGATGGGATTGGATCTTGTGACCTCCCACTCAACAATATTGTATCTCTCCAATTCACCTATAAAGATTTGTTATCTTTTGGAGTGATAAGGTGTAATTTTTTATTGGGTATTGGAGTAATAAGGAGCATTGTTGGTGTAATAAGGAGTATTTGTACTTTCATTCAAGGTTTGATTAGAGCAAAGTGAAGCTCTATCAAATTCTTTTCTTGAGGCTATAAGTGGGTCAAGGCCAAGCCCCTATAGCTTTCTTTTGCATGGTGTGTGGTGTTTCTTGCAGCATTTCTTTCATGGTGACTCTTGTTGATGAGTAATTTTCTTTTAATGTTGGTGGTGATATTTTTGCATAAAATCTTCCATTGGTGATATAAGGTGATTGTTTACTTCTTCTGGTGATATAAGGTGCTTTCTTTAATGCTTGGAGCTATAAGATTTGCATAATACACATCTTCTGGAGTTATAAGGTGTTTATTATTTTTACAATGTCTAAAGTTATAAGTCTTTTTAATGAATTTGACAAGTTGGAAGGATCGAAAAATTATAAAGTTTGGAGTCGTCATATTCAAAGCACTCTTATTTACAATGAATTGTGGAAGGGTTTCTGTAATGCTAAACCTATCAAACCAACTAATCATGATCAGCTTGCAAAGTGGGAAGTAAAAGATGAAAAGGCCTTAGCATTGATTCACAGTACTGTTTCTGATGATATTTATGTGCATATTGAAAATAGTCCTGATGCGTGGTCAGCTTGGAAGACATTGAAAGATTTATTTGATTCTCAAAGTGAAGCTAAGAAAATTGATCTTCAATTGAAGTTGTTTCAACAAAAATTGCCTTCAGGAGGTGATGTCATGGAGTACATTTCTAGATTAAAAAATATCAAACAAGAAATTTCAAGAGCTGGTTTTGATAAAATTGAAGACAGCATGATGGTGACCATTTTGATCGCAGGATTGCCTGAGACATATAAGCATTTTTTGGAAACTTTACAAATTACACATAAATTGGATACCGTTTCTTTTGATGAACTAAGTGAATTACTTGCCACACATGAAAAGATTTTTGGTAAAACAAAGCAAGCAGGAGAAGATGTTTTGGTTGCGAGTACTAGCAAACAGTCTCCAGGTAATCATCAAAAAGGCCATGATCAGAAAGTTTTTCAAAATTCAAATAGAGGTCGTGGTCAGGGTTTTGGAAGAGGAAGAGGCCGCGGAAGAGGAAGAGGAAGAAATCAAGGAAGAGGTTCTGAAAGTACACAATCACAGTTTTCTGGAAGAGGAAGAGGTTCAGGTAACCAACAGGTTTTTGGAAGAGGAAGAGCTAATAAACAGGTCACATGTTTTCGTTGTAATAGAGTTGGACATTATGCTTCAGACTGTAGAGTTCCATTTGAAAAAATTCTCAAAGAAAGAGAATATAAAGAATCTTCATCAGCGGCACATTATGCTAATGCAGACGATAGTGAAAATTGTGAATATGTCTTTACAGCACTTGGAAAATCAGAATCAATGGATTTTGTTCAAGTTCATCAGTTGGAATCAGTGAATTTTGTTCAGTCTTCTTCTTGTTTCAAAAATGATTTTGAAGATGCTTGGATTATGGATACAGGGGCTACTCAGCATATGACATATAGGAAAGATTTCTTTTGGAGTTATGAAGATTGTCATTTAAATTCAATTTTTCTTGCAGATGATTCTATTCATTTACCACAAGGAAAAGGAACAGTTAAGGTTGATTTGCCTGGAATTGGAGAAAGATTGATTTCTAATGTTTGGTATGTGCCTACATTTAAGAAAAATTTGTTGTCTTTAGTTGTCATTCGTCAATTAGGACATCAAGTTGTAATGGAAGGTGGTATCCTTTTTGTTAATTCAACAAAGGATGCATACAAAACAGTTATGACAGGTTATGAAGACGGAAAGCTTCTTAGGATGAAGGGAACAGTCATTCCTAGGTCAAAGGAACATTTGAAGGAATTTGCAGGTTTAGTTGAAACTGATGTTTCACCTATCCGCTTGTGGCACATTCGTTTTGGGCACTTGAATGTTGATAGTCTTGTACAGCTTCAAAAACAAGGAATGGTAAAGGGGTTGCCTACTTTTCGGAAGGAAAATGCAAAGTGTGAAGCTTGCATTTATGGCAAACAGAGAAGGATAGCTTTTTCAAAAAGCACTTGGAGAGCAACAAGGAGATTACAGCTTATTCATAGTGATGTTTGTGGTCCTTTGGAAACTTCACTTGGTGGTTGTAAATATTTTTTGTTGTTTATTGATGATTTTAGCAGAATGGTTTGGGTGTATTTTTTGAAGGAAAAATCAGAAGTGTTTGAAAAGTTTCAGTCATTTCAAAATTTGGTTGAAACAGCAACAAAGGAAAAGATTGCTACTTTGAGAACTGATAATGGTGGTGAGTTTACATCAAATCATTTTTTGACTTATTGTCAGGAAAAAGGGATTAAAAGACAGTTGACAAATTTTTATACTCCACAGCAAAATGGAGTATCTGAAAGGATGAATCAGACTTTATTAGGCATGGCTAGAGCAATGTTATTTTTCAAAGGGTTGAAATCATGTTATTGGGCAGAAGCAGTTCATACAGCAGTTTATTTGAGGAATAGATCTCCTTCATCATCACTTGATGGAATAACTCCTTTTGAGGCTTGGTATGGATTCAAACCTATGGTCAAACATTTGAGAGTTTTTGGTTCAGTTTGTTATGCACTTGTCCCAAAAGAAAAACGAAAGAAGTTAGAGTCTAGAAGTGTTAAGTGCATATTGATTGGTTATTCTCATGAAAAAAAGGGGTATAGGCTTCTGTCAGATGGAAAGTTTATTGTCAGCATGGATGTGATTTTTGATGAAACTGAAAGTTTAAGTGTAGAAGAGGTTGAAAAACAACTTAGTCACTTAGAGGAAAAAGTAACTAAGGAACAATTAAGGATGCAACACTTAAATAAGACAAAGAATGAACAATGGTTTGATCTCACTTCAGAAGTACAGGATGATGAACAGGTTGAAGATACTTTGAATTCTTCACAAGTTAACTTGGATGATTCAAATCAAGTTAACATTGAAAAGAAGAAACCAAAATGGGCAACTAAGTTACTTCAGGATGTTAAGTCTGATGAAAAAGGCAAAACAGGTACACGGAGTTCTCATACAGGTTCAGAAAATTTTGCTCTTTCAGTTGTTGAACCAACTACTTTTAATGAAGCAGTTGAGTATGATGAATGGAAAATGGCCATGCAAAGTGAGTATGATGCAGTAATGAAGAATCAAACTTGGAAAATAGTTGATTGTCCACATGATGTTAAACCCATTGGCTGTAAGTGGGTTTACAGAATTAAGTACAAAGCAAATGGAGATATTGATAAATATAAGGCAAGATTGGTGGCAAAGGGTTTTGCTCAGAAAGAAGGGATTGATTATGAAGAAACTTTTGCTCCAACAGCGAAATGGAATACTATCAGGATTGTGCTAGCTTTAGCTGCACAAAATGGATGGAAAGTGCATCAAATGGATGTAAAAAGTGCATTTCTAAACGGTGATCTACAAGAGGATGTTTATATGACTCAACCTCCTGGTTTTGAGGTTCCAGGGAAAGAAAATCAATTTTGTAAACTAGTTAAGGCATTGTATGGATTGAAACAGGCTCCCAGAGCTTGGTATGCAAAAATGGATGCCTATCTACAGAAAGTTGGTTTTCTTCGTAGTGAGTCAGATGATACTTTGTATGTTCGAATCCAGGAAAACAACTTAGTCATTTTGGTTATGTATGTTGATGATTTGCTCATAACAGGTAACAATAATGATCATATATTTCAGGTTAAGAAAGAACTTCAAACATGTTTTGAAATGACAGACTTGGGTTTACTTCATTACTATCTTGGAGTTGAAGTAAAGCAGCAGGAAGGAAGTATATTTATTTCTCAAGCTAAGTACATATCTGGATTATTGAAGAATTTTGGAATGGAGGAATGTAAACCAGCGATTACTCCCATGGAACAAAATTTAAAACTTTCTAAGTTTGAAGGGGGGGAACTTGTAAATTGCATTGGATATAGACAGTTAATTGGATGTTTGATTTACTTGATGAATACTCGTCCTGATCTATCTTATGCAGTTAGCATACTTTCCAGATATATGCAGGAACCTAGAGAAAGTCATTGGAATGCAGCAAAAAGGGTGTTAAGGTATCTTCAAGGAACAAAGGATTTTGGACTTGAGTTTAAAAGAAACAAAAATTTCAAACTTGTTGGCTATTCAGATGCGGATTTTGCTAGAGATGTTGATGACAGGGCATCTACTTCAGGTTACTTAATGAATATGGGATCAGCTGCGGTGGCATGGAGTTGTAAAAAGCAGGATACAATTGCAAATTCTACAGCAGAAGCAGAATATATTTCAGCTTGGGAAGCTGCTTGTGAGATAGTTTGGTTAAGAAGGATTTTGCAAGACCTCAAAGTTGATCAGAAAGAAGCAACTTCATTATTTATTGATAATCAGTCAGCAATCAAGTTAGCCAAAAATCCTGTTTTTCATTCAAAAACTAAGCATGTGGATACTAAGTATCATTACATTCGGGCTCTCGTCGTCAAACAAATCATCAAGCCAAAGTATTGTCCATCAGAAGATCAAACTGCAGATATTTTTACAAAATCTCTTGGAAGGGTCAAATTTGATAAGTTTAGAGATGAACTTGGTATTTGTTCAAAATAATTTTTGGATCAAAGGGGGGATTGTTAGGAATTATGATCCAAAAATGTAATAAATAGAAGTTTAGTTTAATAAATGTAAAAGGGCATCTACACACTCACGTGATTATGTGAGGTGCCTAGTGGATCTTTCCAAAACAAGTATTCATCCAAAACACAATATCTGACAACTTTAAGTTTCAGGGACCTTATCTTAGAATTTTCCATTTCAGGGGGATGAGTAAGATGTTGCAAATAATAAACTATGTCTTTGTACCATTCCGAGCCCTCAAACGTTTCTGCTATCTGCTCAGGGAGGTTCTGTTGATCTTCCTTGATCACCTCTTTGGGAAGTTGGTCAATCAAATTTATTCCTAAAGCTTGGTAATTTGATGTTGCCAGCAATTTAGCTAACCCCTGTCCTTTTACCAACTTAGTGGGTTTGATCTCCATATCATATTCCTGGATCTTAGAAATCCAATTTTCCTCTTCTCCCCTCACTATTCAGTTGACATAATATATCCTTGATGTTGCTTCCTGGAACATGAGCGACTACCTTGGAGTGCAGGATATAGCTTTTGAAAGACTTGAGTGCTTTGACCAACGCCTAAGCCTGCTTTTCCATTGTACTTCACTTTAATTCAGCATCTCTCAGGGCTCTGCTAAAGAAAGAAATGGGTTGTTCATGCCCCTCCTGATTTTTTTGCAAGAGGATTGCAGCAATAGTAGCCTCAGAGGAAAAAGAGAAGATTAAAAAATCTTTGGTGTAGTCTAGGCTGGTCAGAACAGGTGCCTCTCCCAAGGAGTTTTTAATCTTATTAAAAGAGTTTCTTGCAGCTGTAGTCCATTTTATCCCAGTGTCTTTTTTCAGCATGTCAGTAATTTCTTTCATTATTTCAGCAAAGTTAGGGGTAAATCTTCGTAAAAAATTAATTTTGCCAATGAAAGATTGTACCTCCTTTTTGTTTTGTGGGAGATCGATTAGCTTGATAGTAGCCACTCTCTCTGGGTCTATCCTCATGCCATCTTTGGAGACAATATGAGCCAGCAACTTTCCTTCTGTCATGGGAAAAAAGGATTTCTTTGTATTGAGAGACAAGCCATACTTTATGCATTTCTCGAAAGTCTGCTTGGTAATTTGATGTTGCCAGCAATTTAGCTAACCCCTGTCCTTTTACCAACTTAGTGGGTTTGATCTCCATATCATATTCCTGGATCTTAGAAATCCATTTTCCTCTTCTCCCCTCACTATTGGGTTGACATAATATATCCTTGATGTTGCTTCCTGGAACATGAGCGACTACCTTGGAGTGCAGGATATAGCTTTTGAAAGACTTGAGTGCTTTGACCAACACCTAAGCCTGCTTTTCCATTGTACTGCACTTTAATTCAGCATCTCTTAGGGCTCTGCTAAAGAAAGAAATGGGTTGTTCATGCCCCTCCTGATTTTTTTGCAAGAGGATTGCAGCAATAGTAACCTCAGAGGAAAAAGAGAAGATTAAAAAATCTTTGGTGTAGTCTAGGCTGGTCAGAACAGGCGCCTCTCCCAAGGAGTTTTTAATCTTATTAAAAGAGTTTCTTGCAGCTGTAGTCCATTTTATCCCAGTGTCTTTTTTCAGCATGTCAGTAATTTCTTTCATTATTTCAACAAAGTTAGGGGTAAATCTTCGTAAAAAATTAATTTTGCCAATGAAAGATTGTACCTCCTTTTTGTTTTGTGGGAGATCCATTAGCTTGATAGTAGCCACTCTCTTTGGGTCTATCCTCATGCCATCTTTGGAGACAATATGAGCCAGCAACTTTCCTTCTGTCATGGGAAAAAAGGATTTCTTTGTATTGAGAGACAAGCCATACTTTCTGCATTTCTCGAAAGTCTGCTTTAGGTGTTGAAGCTGCTCCTGGTCATATTTAGAAAAAACTGTCATTTCATCTAGGTATATGACAATGAATCTGTCCTTTTCTCCTACGAATACTATATCCATGGCCCTTTGGAATGTTGCCCCGGCATTCATAAGGCTGAAAAGGATTTTGTCATACATGAACATTCCCCATGGTGTAGTGAAGGCTATCTTTCCCGATCATCGAGGTGCATTACTACTTGTTTATAGCCTGAGAACCCGTCCATCATAGATACTCGAGTCACTCCTACCACCTTTTGCAAGATATGGTCCATTTTGGGCAAGGGATAGTTATCCTTCAACGAGCACTTATTCAAGTTTCTAAAATCAACACATAAACGGATCTCGCCATTCTTCTTTCTGACTAGGACTAGGTTAGCTACCCATTCAGAATATCTCAGAGGAATAATGATCTCCGCATCTAACAGCTTCCTTCTTTTTCAATTACTGGCAGCAAAAGAGGGTTTACCTGTCTCAGCTTTTGTCTTAGAGGCCTAGCCTCAGGCTTTAAAGGGATCCTATGTTGTATGATGGTAGTATCATAGGTCCTGAGGTCCTCGTACTTCCACTCAAACACATCAGCATAATCTTTAAACAATTGCTCATACCTTTGCCTTTGCTCGCTCATAAGGGACTCGGACAACTTAATGAACTTGGGATCTTCCATGGTTCCAAGATTTACTTCCTGTACGGCTTCTGTGGTTGGCTGTATCGCTGGTTTAACCGGGACATCGTTTTTGTCGAACAATTGTTTTAGTGGAATAAGGCCTTTCAGAATAAAATTGTTTTTTAATTGCAGAACCTTATGACCAGTGATCTGCTGCATAAGTTTAGAGCCTTCAACATCTGTGTCTTGCGCATTACTTCCTTCTTCTTTCTCAGAATCATTGTCTACCTCCATATTTGAGAATTCTCTGACCAGGTGCAGAAAGTGCTTAATTTGCTGGTCATCTTCAAAAACTTGCCAACTTTTAATGTTGTCAGGAATGGAGGGGCGGTACCTCATTTCAACTTCATAGTTTAGCCTTGTCTTTTTTGGGGGGTGAAATGAGCTAGCCATCATAGCCAAAGCATCGGCCTGTTGATTTTCTTATCGAGGTACAAATGTAATGTTGAAAGCATCAAAGAAATTTTCTATAAGGTCCCAAGCTAGATTGCGATATGCTCTGAGTCTGGGATGCTTGGTCTGGTAAACATCTATGATCTGATTCACCACGAGTTCAGAGTCCCCGAAAACTGCCAGTTTGGTAATTTTCAAGTCTTTCGCTGCTCCAAGACCCGGGACGAGTGCTTCATACTTGGCTACATTGTTGGTGGTGTCGAAATTAAGCTTGTAAGACAAGTTAATTTCATCTCCCAATGGTGATGTCAAAATGGCGCCTGTTCCAGACTCGTCTTTTGCGGAAGCTCCATCAAAAAAGAGTTTCCAGACCTGGTCTTGGACCTGTTCTGTTGCTGGTTCTATTACTTGAGCATGTGCGATTTCTCCTTCGGCTGGGTCCCCTGCAGATAATCTGTAGCAACCCATGTTCTCGTCGACAGCATATATAGGATAATTCATGGGACTATCTTGATCGCTTATGACATAGGAGAACATAGCTTCCCTGTATAGTATCCTGGTTTCTCCAGCAAAAACAGGTATGGTGGCATACTTCATATCCATCTGCATGGTTCTTCCTAGCTTTTTAGCCCAGCTTCTTGACAGGAACATACCATATTTATAGCTAAATATGGTACAACTTGGTGATTTCAAATCCCAACTGTTCCATTATGACTTTGGCCATTAAATTGTGAGATGCCCTAGAGTCCAACATGCAATTGTGGAGAAGCTTTTCATGCACAATTAGGGTGACATAAAATGGGGCAGTTGGTTCTTCTTTACTATCAATGCGTGGGCCAACTGAAAAGAAGGAGCTTCATCGTTAATATTTATAGAATCTTGTTGATTCATGCTTTCAGATCGGTGCAACATCTTGTTGATCTGGCCCTGATACATAGGATTCCTTATTAGCTCGATCAATGGAACCGCTACTTTTAATTTGTTCAGCTTTTGTTCCAGACTAAAAGAGGTGTGCCCTTCTCTGGAGGTTGGTTCCATTCTCATATGGGGGCTTATGCCTGGCTTATTTAGGATGCTTGGGATGATGGTATCGGCTTCTTTCTCTTTAGGGAGGTCTTTTTCTTTGGGCACAGAGGTGACTTGAGGGGGATTTATGTTAGCTGGTTTCTGTGGGGAATTTCTTGGAATGGACTCACTCTGTTTGTGTGATGCTTCAAGCCTTGGTCTGAAGTTGTACTTCCTTCCACTGTTCACAGGTTGAGCACTGCTAGAGACAAGATGATCATTAAAGAACTCGTCGCTTTCTTGGGAATACGGAATATCTGATCCGTCCCCCTCATACAATAATGAACTTTCATATTATTCCCTTGTGAGGTGCATGAGATGTGAATCTTCTTCCACCCAATTTATTTGTTCTCCAAAATCATCATAACCTTCCTTTGTAGCAATTTCAACCAGATTATTTTCCTTTTTGTGAACAGGAGGCCTCAGTGGCTGCTCATCTCCTCTTTTTTCCCTATATGCCATCTGTGGATTAAAAGGTCTTCTAAACTAATTAGGAGGATGAGGAGGAGACTGTCGATTAGGACTGCTACCCTCTAATTCCATTCTAGTGACCTTATTCGACATATTCTTGATGATACGAGCCATCTCATCGATCTTTGCATCTTGGGAGTATCTAATCTTTGAAGACATCCCTTACTCTTTGGCTTTCCCTTTGTCTTTAGGTTCAACATCACTAATCATTTTAATCTTGCTTCCGGTTCTTATATTTCCTATTACACCAAAATGTCATCACCCTTGTGCAAGTGTCGCAAGTGTCATAAGTGTTGCAAGTGTCGTCATCCTGACTTAGTGTTGTCACCATGACCATTGCAAGTATCATCATTATGACCAAGTGTTGTCATCATGACTGTTGTGATAATGTCGTCATCTTGACCATTGTGTAAACTCTTTACTATTTTACCTAAACCCATTTTAGAGTAAAAACACATCCTTGAAGTTTCCCATGACTAGAGGGCTTAACTGACCTACTTTTCAAGGTCGTCGCAGTTTTCCCTTGTGCAACATGCGACGTCGCAGGTTGGCCAAATGCAACCTGCAACGATGTTAGTTATTTAGATAAAAGAGTATCTTCGTGGAACCCATTCTCGAAGATGAGTGATGTGGAGGCCTATCCCTAGGCTCTAGGTGAGGTGGCATTTCGGTTCCTAACCTAGTGGGAAGATCCCTTAACCATCTCCCCCTAATCCTCAAGCTACCCTATCTCTTTAGCCCTATATAAACACCCACTCTCTCCATGAGAGGGGGGAAGGTCTATGGTATCCTTATGCTGATAGAATCCATATTGGTGATTGGGAAGCTTGTACCATCTTGGAGACTTGGCTTGGACATGTTGGATGGAGGATGAGACGTTGAGGCTTTGGTTGTAGCTTCATCCTTTCTATGTATTCCCACCTTTTTATACAGTTAATATAATCTCTTTCCATAAATGTTGTCTTGTTGATAATGTTTAGAAATTTCTTCCTCAACTGTTAATTTAGATCAGTTATTGTTTAGATATCTTGTACTACTTGTATCGTTTCCATATTGTCTTGACAGGTCTTGCAGCTGGAGATTTGGCGACCATGAGACTTGGAGCAACAACAAGGAGAAGGATCCGTGATCTCAATGGTATGATATCTAAGTACTCGATCTGTAACTAGATCTAGGAAATGAGTTTTGTATTCTGTACTATTTGTACTATTGTGTCGTCATCCTGACCTAGTGTCGTCACCATGACCATTGCAAGTATCATCATTATGGCCAAGTGTCATCATCATGACCATTGTGATAATGTCGTCATCTTGACCATTGTGTAAACTCTTTGCTATTTTACCTAAACCCATTTTAGAGTAAAAACACATCCCTGAAGTTTCCCATGACTGGAGGGCTTAACTGACCTACTTTTCAAGGTCGTCGTAGTCTGCCCTTGTGCAACATGCGACGTCGTAGGTTGGACTAATGCAACCTGCGACGATGTCATTTATTTGGATAAAAGAGTATCTTCGAACCCATTGTCGAAGATGAGTGATGTGGAGGCCTATCCCTAGGCTCTAGGTGAGGTGGGATTTCGGTTCCTAACCTAATGGGAAGATCCCTTAACCATCTCCCCCTAATCCTCATCCTACCCTATCTCTTTAGCCCTATATAAACACCCACTCTCTCCATGAGAGGGGAGAAGGTCTATGGTACCCTTATGCTGGTAGAACCCATATTGGTGATTGGGAAGCTTGTACCACCTTGTAGGTTTGGCTTGGACATGTTGGATGGAGGATGCAACGTTGAGGCTTTGGTCGTAGCTTCATCCTTTCTATGTAATTCCCACATTTATACAGTTAATATAATCTCTTTCCATAAACTGTTGTCTCATTGATGATGCTGTTTAGAGTTTTCTTCCTTAACTGTTAACTTAGAGCAATCATATGAAATGTATGCTTTCACTGTTTGCTCGTATCTATATGTTCAACAGGGTCTTGCAGCCTGAGATCTGATGACACTGGAGCATTGGATCAACAAAGAGCAAAGGGATTTGCAAATCTGAGGTAAGCCATCTATCTACTAGTTTGCACTTCCATTGATCTAGGAAAGTAGATCTATATTCTGTTTGATTTGTTCTAGACTTGCATTAAGCTAGGGAGATCACACCTTAGATCCGTCTTTGGTAGATTGTCCATTAACAAATTTGGTGACTCCAATGGGGAGGAACATTGTTGTTTTCAATCTGAATGTCAGTTTCAGTTGATTGCTTTTCCAAGCCATGTCTTTGGCCATTTGCTTCTTAATCCCTTTCACCATCAGATCTTCACTTTGAAGAGTTTGATTGCCTTCCTTTGAGTTTGTACTTCTCATTGGAAGACCTTTTTATGCTCATTATCTAGAGAATTGGTTCATTTTTGGACTTAGATCTCGCCTGTCGCACCTGGTTAGTGTACCCAGAGCGACACTGTGTTGTTTTTTATCTTTGTTCTTTACCTGCTTGTCTATCATCATAGCCCTTCCATTGGTATACTGCGATGTCGTCGCACTTCCCGCACTAGTGAAATGCGACGTCGCATTGTGCTTAAGCACAGAGTGTGCCGATCTACCATTTTTTGCCATATAGGCACCTTTTCTCCATTTCTGATTTGAGTTTTGGTTTGTGTACAGACTCCTCTGCACTGTACCTTCTAGGCAGAGCCCCTTTTGTCCAGCAGTGTTTTGTTTGGCTTGTTTGTATTGGTTTTTGGGTCTTTTGAGTTTTGGATTCATGTTTGGCCACTTGAGTAAAAACTATTGTTTTGCTTGCATTTTTAAGCGAAATGGGTTCTATTTTTCAAAAAAAAGTCCCCCTCATGGCCGGGGGGGGGGCATGAATCATGCATTCTTTAGTTGTTTTGACCCATCTCAAGGTTTTGAGATCTTTTTGGTTTGGTGTGCTTGACTTGTTTTAAAGACTTGAAGAGTGTGGGATATCCATGTCTTTTTGAGCCTCTCTTTCTTGAGTTATGCATCTTGTTTCCCTTACATGTCGAGCTATTCAATCATTTTTGGGGAAGATTGATTCTTTGTCTCCACTTTAGTTCAAAGAAAAGCTTGATTTTGTCACTCTTTTGCTATATTCATGAATTTGGAAAACATAAATATTCTTCTTACTTTATTTTGATCATTTGATATTCTTGGTCTTATCATCATAAGAAGAAGAAAGGCTTGTTTCAGATTTGTGTGCATTTGAGTTAGATAAGATTGTGAAGTGCTTATCTTTGTCTTGCATTTGATTGGAAACGTTTGTGGAATCCTTCTTTCCATAGCTTAGATGTGTCTTTTTCAAGTGTAAAATGATAGGAAATGAGTTATAATTATTGCATTTGGTAGATTTTGAGCCTCTCTTGAGTGCCTTTGAGTTGATTCGGTGCTTTCCATTTTTCTTTGGGAATTTCTGAAAGATTAGAGTGTTGTAGATATCCTCTCACTTCCCATATATAAATATGAAAAGCGTTTAGTTATCAAATAAAATTTTTGGTACATGCATTTGAAAATTGAAAGTGCTTCATTATCTTGTCTTATACATTGTTAAGATTAGCTGCATCTTTCATTTTCTTTACGCTTTTTGGATGATTATTGTAGAAAGTTGGAATTATTGCACTCTAGGAAGGAATTCTTCTTTTCGCTACTACTTAAGTAATTTTGGTTTGAAAGAAAGAAAAATCTCTCCCTACCTTAAGTAGTTTTCATTGAAAAGGAAAAGAAAATGTGCATCATCATGTAGTTGAGGATTGCATTATGTTTATATTTATGTACTCACCTCATGCATCCACCTAATTGTACAAGATAAAATTAATGCTAGCTTAGGTTAAAATCATTTAGCAACTTGTGTGTAAGTTAGAGATGTGTTCCAGCGTCATTAAGCGTGGCAGATGTCGTTATTTTCCATCACTGTAGTCTGGGGGTATTGTAGTCTTCCACATACATCGATATATCGAGCTCCTTCACGTACCCACCAAGTACCATAATCTGTACTTGGCGTATATCGAAGGGTGTATCACATACTCAACATGTATATCGGAAGGCCTCATGCCAACGGCTGTGCATTAGATAGCATCACTATGGATTTGAGCTCCCACGTACCTTGCGTATATCGGAAGACACCATTAGGATTCCTGAAACCAACTGAGTTAACCATTTGGCTGTCTTGGCAAAGAAATACACCGAGAACAACACTTGGGGATATTACCATGCACGTACAGTCCAGGTAATTGGGTATGCAAGCAAGGGTACGGTCCCAATCCTTGTCACGTCATATTGTTGGACCCTGTAGTATATAGCGGTTTGCGATGCCTTGATAATCCTGTGAGGTTCTAGACTTTGAATCCACTCCTATTCACAGAGTTTGCTTGTTGTTTTTAGACTTGAGTAGTGTTTGTCTTGTGTGGTACTTTAGAGACTCTTAGGAAGTTTAGATATGGAAGATTCTTCTGGGACTACCAACTAAGGCACCCCATTGTAGGGTATGCCATTTGTTATTCCCCCTTGTGGAACTGTTGGTCCTCCCTTTATGGCTACGTTGAGTATTCCTGGATTGACGATAGGATTACCGATATGGTTAGTCTTCAATCTAGTTATGCCAAGTGCACCAATCGTGTCGAACCTAGGCCCTTCACCACATGAGTATCAATCTCATGGCGATCCTTCTCCTTCTCTGTCGAAATTCGGATCGGCTTCTGTCTCTTCCTCTTCTCCTACTGAAAACTCTAGTGTTAGTAATCCGGTGGATAAGAAGAAGAAGAAAAGAAAGATTAAGAAGAAGAAGGATAAGAAAGAGACCAAGTGTCAACCATCTGTCTCTGATGGCACTCATTCTATGAGAACACCTCATAAGCCAAAGTTCCCTTGCAAACATTGCAAGGGTGATCACCTTCTCAAAAATTGTCCTGGTCTTTCCCGTGTGTTAGAAGTGTGGTTTAAAAACCAAAACCGCTTGCATCGTCAACCTCTGACCATCATATTGATGATACTCCCTCGACCAGTGACCCATTGGTGACGAGTCGGAAGGGTAGAGCTGCAGACCCTTGTTGGATATGCAAGGGATTTCATCCTACTTACCTTTGTCGAAGCATGGATGAAGCTTCACGGTGGTTGGAAGATATTACTAGTTCTCAACAGGTGCTTCCAACAAGCGATAGTAAGTTGTCCCTCGATCCCCCATTGGTTGATCAAGTGATCAATTCAGTTTCATCTGTAATTGGTCCCACTCTTCCTCCTGTTAAGTCAGTAAATTTTTCTGCATTTTTAGTTTTTTCTCTCTAAATTTTAGTTTGTTTTTGAGTGTACCTTAGTTAATTGTTGGTTTTCACTTTTGGTTTATTTTTACCTTATTAAGAACCTTATGAATGCTTGAATAAAGTTTGAGCCCAGTCCTTTCAGATTTCATTTGTTTTTGGTCATTTTTATATTGAAAGTGGGTCAATGTGAGTTATATATTCAAAAGGAGAATCAATAATGACTTTAGAGAATAGCTAGACTAATGTCCTAAACCAAATAGCTGCCAAAATCTCCGACAAGTTGGAAAAAAGTTAGAAAATGGCTAAATTTTGGTTAAAAGGTATTCTTGTAGCGCTACACCAAAGTTTAACACAGAGTGCGCTACAGGAATATCGTGGCATGAGTTTTTTGTAATTTCTCGATCTGATTTCCATCATCATGAAGAGTGTGAGTATCTAATTGCATTGTGTGAAGTGTTTAACACGTGTATGCAGCATTTTGAGCATGATGTTAGTTGGTTGATAATCACGAAGAAAAGACAAGGGCATCATTACAGGTTATGCGGGTTCAGTTGCACAGAGACCAGCCAGTTCCGGGTTTAGCTGTCAAGTTTCCCTCGTCACACGCATCATCACTGAGGAGTTAGTGTTTGAGGAGGAGACTTCATTGTTGAACGTTGGATTACGTTACTGTGGAAGGAGACAGCTGTGATTCTGGCGCCAGCAGAAATTAGGGCTTTTGAATTCGTTCACCTGCAGCCAAAGAATTGTTAGGAGGACACCTGTGCTCGAAGAAGAAAAATATTAACACCCCAAATTGAAGACATTACGCCACGATGGAGGAGTAATTGACAGGTATTACGTATAACCCTCATAGCTGGAGAATTTGGGTTTTTGCTGCTGCGTGTTCTTCTGAAAAAATTGGTTGTTGAGAAGGATGTAATAGCATGAAAGGATGAAGAATTCGTCACTGAAATAGTTAGCTGAAGCATGATAGGAGGAATTTGCATGACCATTTCTTTTATGACCTAATCTGAATAGGGCGTCGAAAAAACTCACAGAATTTCCTGTAGAACTCAGTTTTGTTTACACAGAGGGAAGTCTGCTAGCTTGATACAGGTGTTACACAGGGAGGTTTGTAGATTTGTGCAGGGGATTTAAATATCATTGAAATTGTTATAGCCTGCAGTACTATTTGCCCAGAAAACAGCTTATAAGATACTTCTGAAACCTAAAACTAAACTGTTCCAGTTCCTTGAAAAGAAAGAGATGGGAAAAAACAGTAAAAGTGGTAATATTAATAGGGCTGAACCCACAGATTTGACATGGATCCAAAAACTTCCAGATTGTGCAGAGCTGTTCCAACAGGCAGGATGGTTGAAATTCTTCAAGAAGATAGATGGCTTTAATACCCAAGTATCCTGCAATTTTGCCAAAGGACTTAAGAATGAGATGATCATAATGGATCCTTTGAGATTCAAATTGACTGTAGATTTAATTTCAGAAGCCACTGAAATTGATAATGAGGGCGAGCTCTGGTTTAAGAAGTCTCCTTTTGAATTTGATCCTCAAAGATACTTATTGCCCAATGTTGTTCCTGACTGGAACAAAGGTATTATCATTCATAATTTCAAGAGGGAATGGATTGAACCTATAAGGATTCTTCAGAGCTATATAACTTGTGAAGGGAGGTACTCATTAGTGTTCAAATACCATCTCAGGTTCTTGCAGCACATGGCAGGGGTGTCTAAAATGAATTTGCCATTCTTTTTCTTCAAAATCTTGCAGAAAATGTCAAGCAAAATTAAACAGCAGGATGACCATACTTCTCAATCATTGTTCCATCATGGTCTCATCAAGTTAATCATCTCTACAGTGTTGCAGCATGAAGAAAAAACTTGGGACTTCTTTTTGTTTTGGTCAGGGATTCATTCTAAAGGAGAAGACCAACAACCCAAAAGGCAAACTGATAAGGGAAGAGTAATGATACAAAAATTGGGGCATTCAGCTAAACCTGCAAACAAACATGGCATTAAAGCCAAAAAGGAAACAAAGCAGGTAACAGATGAAGGACAGACTGACAGTCAGCCTCAGGAAATTCCACAGCACAGTAAAGTCAAATTTTCATTATTCGATGACAAAAAGGAAAAGGAAATTCTTGAAAGGAAGTCATCATCTATAACAGTGGTCCAAGAAGAGAAGAAAATTGATATCAAAGTTATTCCTGTAGCAAAAGAGGAAGTCCAGAATCAGCCCAAAAGCCCCATCACAGTCCTCTCAGATGACGAGGGCTATATGTTAGAGGAAAAGCAGTTTATTCCTGAGATCAAGGTTAAAGCTGAGATTAAAGAAAATAAAGTTATAGAGAACAAAACTACCAAGCCTAAGAAGAAGATCAAAAAGCTAGAAGTGGTAGAGTTAGCATCTATCCAATATCAAGGGAAGACACTAAAAATGATGGGAGAGACAGCTTCTTTGTGGAGACCTAAAACTAGGTCTAAAAACAAATTAAGATTAAGTATGAAAAAGTTGTTAAATCCGAAATTGAAGACTGATAAATTGAACATCTCTGATGAAGAATCCATGGAGGAACAGTCAAAGAAAAATGAATTGCATTCAGTTAAAAAAGAGGATTTTGGGTCTGTAAAGGTAACAGGTGAAGAGAGCTCTAAATCCATTGTTGAAAACAATTCTGGAAATTTGTTAACAGAAGAGATTAAATCAGGACAGGAAACAGGTGTTTCAAACCCTATCATTGAAGATATTGCTGTAAAGCCATTGACAGAAGAATTAATGTTTAAGAAATTTGATATGTTTTGGAAACCAAGTGAAGATCAGGATGCTGCAATAGAAAAATTGGTTAATTCTGACAAGGAGAATTTGAAGAAGACTGTCAAACAGTACAAGCATCAAATGAGCTACATGCAGGAAGTTAATGATGGCCTAATGATGGCAAATAGAAGATTGAGAGAAGATCTTCAAGATACTCATGACAATTTTCAGGAATTGGTGATTGATGCAAAAGAGGCACTCAGAAGAAAAAGGGTTGCTGACAGGAATTGCTCAGAATTAGAAAAGACAGTTCAAACCTTGCAGCAGGAAAATGAACACTTGCACAAAAGGATAGCTGAGCTGGAGCAAAAGCACAAAAGAGTGAAGAAAAAATCCTCAAGTCCAGATGGCATAGCTTTGCTAGTGGAGGCATCGAAAGAGATCTAGGGCAGTTAGGTTCATTTAAAGCTTTTTGTTAAAGATTTGCTATTTTTAGCAAAATGGTAATTTGTAAAAATGTAAATGTTATTTTACCTAATCTAGTCATTCGATGGAGGATTAGTAGGAGATACCCTAACTGTTTTTGAGGGATGAAAAAACTATTTAGAGAGGGAGAAAAGACATTGTAAGGGTTCGAATTTTTGGAGCTAGAGGAGGTCTGCAAACTAGGCTTTCATCCAGACTTGTTCACTGCTAAGTATTGCAAACTCTCATATTGCATTTTTGATGAAACTATGAATATATAACTCCTTATTCCACTTCTGATATGTGTTGGCTTCATTTTAAACTTATACAGTTTCTTGATTGACAAATTCATTTATGGTTTTAGGTATAATTTCCAGTGGTGCTTGTCTTTTATTGTATGAACTTCATTGCAATCTTTTGTTGGATTCCTAAGATATATATGCATCTTCATGGACATATGTATATGAATTAGTTTTTACTTATCTGTTGAATGTATTCCCTTATGCTCTTGAAGTTTTTAACCAAAACCTACAAAACAAAACCCTAAAAACCTAGTTTGGATTGATTTTTATTTTGAGATTGTGTTGGCTTGTTACCTTAGCCTTAGTAACAATTTCTGACACAAACACCTCCCAAGAGTGAAGTGATCGAGTCGCTGTCATCTCCACTCGATCCCACTCTTTCATTGGAGAAAGTCTAGACTGAAGCAGTCACCATGACACAATCTTCGTCTCATTCTTATCTTCCAAGTGAGAGTGAATTGGAAACCGTTGATTTTTTCCTAGTCAGTTCAGAATGTCCTAGGCAAGGGGAAACCCCGTGCATTTCTATAGGACCCCCTCCAAGTACTGAGGTCATTTCCTTTGATTGGAATGGTCTAACAGAATCTTGTCTTCCTTCAAGCATTCCTTTTCAAATATCTATAGGAGTTTCCGATAAAGAAATCTTTTGTACGATAGTTGATAAGGGAGCTTCTGTTAGTATTTTATCCTCAACCACATGGCAAGCTATAGGTTCTCCTCAGCTTGTGCCAATAACTGACAAGATTTTGGCTTTTAATAGAAGGCCTACCAGACCTTTAGGGATTCTCCCGCAGTTACCTATCACATTAAAAGGTAAAACTGTTTATGTTGATGTCATGGTTGTCCAAGGTCCTTTAGATTTCAATATGCTCCTTGTACGTGATTATGTCTATTCTATGAAAGCTGTAGTATCCACGCTCTTTCGAGTAATGTATTTTCCTCATCATGGGAATATTGTGACCATTGATCAGCTTTCCATCGTGACACCCACTCATCATATGACTCCTAGTCATAAAATTTCCCTGAATGTTCCACATGTTTTAGTGGTTTCTTCCCCCTAAGGATGGGGGTATGAGCATAGTTTATTTTCCTGTTTCAAGCTCGTTAAAAAATGAAACCAACCCTTAAGCATGGTTTACCTTTTGTTTCAAGCTTACATAAAAATGAAACTGATCCATGCGAGCATGGTTTATGTTATGTTTCAAGCTCATTAAAAAAATGAAACCAACCACCCTAGCATAGTTTACCTTTGGTTTCAAGCTTGCACAAAAATGAAACCAATCCACTCGAGCGTAGTTTTATTCCATTTCAATCTCGTTAAAAAATGAGATGGGCCCCCTCAAGCATAGTTATTGTCTATTTCAAGCTTGTGTAAAAATGAAATAGATCTCCCTCCCTTTGGTTCAAGTCTCTCGCTAGAGTTAGAATTTGAACCTTCATTTCATTTGATTATGATTTTCCCCCCTTGGTGAACATTTTCATATTAGTAGCTAGGTTGGTAGTTGGGTTAGCAAGCATCATTTTTAGACAAAATGAAGGTCGGGGGGCATGCCACATGTCGTACTGTCAACAATCATGTTGAGGGAACACTACCATGTTAAGCTGTTAGCAATCATGCTGGGGGCATTTTCCAACCTCTGGGAATCATGTTGGGAAGGAACCTGTCAATGGGCCTAAACCTATGAGCATAGTTCCCTTTCTATGTCAAGCTCATTAAAAAAAGAAATAGATTCCCGTGAGCAGAGTTCCAATTATGTGTCAAGCTCGTTAAAAAATGAAACATATCCTTTCCCTTTGAGTCGAGTCTCCTTGTAGACTTAGTACCTGAACCTTATTTTCACCCGCCTATGCCTTAGGCGGATGAAATGAAGCTTGGGGGCATGTCTTCAATCTCTAGAAGTTACGTTGAAGTCAACCCGATCACCTCTCCACACCACATTGGAGCTAAGTCACTTACTTCTAGCAATCATGCTGGGGGCATGTACAAACCTTTGGATCTCATGACGAGAAGAAGTTCACCATTGGAAACATTTTTGAGCATACTTTCCTTTTTTAGGTTTTGAGCTCATTAAACCATGAAAATTATCCCGAGCATAGTTCATTTTCTGTTACAAGCTCGTTAAAAAACGAAGCAAACATCATGAGCTTTCTTACAACCTATCTTTGAGCTCATTAAAAACAGTAAGATAGTATTTGAGCTTACTTTTTCACTTTTTTCGTGCTCTGGTTAAAACATGAAAAGTGGTTTGAGCTTAGTTTTTACTTTTTCGTGCTCTGCTTCAAACATGAAAAAGATTCCAAGTGCTTTTTATACCATTCTCGTGCTCATTAAAAATTTGATTTACAAAGGTGTGTCTAACGAGTATAGGTTTATCACTTTATCCGACCTCGCTAGACTATTTACGGAAAAGGAACTGTGCCGAGTTTACTTTTTCCTTTGTCGTACTTGGTCATCAACCATGACAAAGTTGTTCATGGAGTCCTTTTAAGCTCTTTTCAGACTCCCTAAATAGGAAAATATTGCCAAGCGAACTTGATGCTTTCACGCTTGTAAAAGCATTTTAATGATCGTCTTTCTGGTGATAGTTTACCCCTTTTTCGAACCAGGAAGCACTATTTATGAAAAATGAATACTCCAACCAACCATGGCTGGAAGAGTCCTCTCCCGGTTTTTTTTACCCTTTTTTGGGTGATGAGGCTAACTTTACAAAAAAGGACCGTTGGAGTCTCCTTTAGTTCTTTTCAGACTCTCTAAACATGAACTGACGCCGAGTTTTCCTTCTCTGGACTTGTTAAATTTTAAACATTGAAGGGCCCATTATGGGACGAACCCCTCCTCTCCTAGGTTCGTAAAATGTTTGGGATTGGACTCATCTATGAGATGAGCTATATCGAGCATCTGGTTACCCTCATCAAGCTCGTTAAAAACACATGAGGCACTCATCAATCATGATGGGAAAAAAGGGAAGATTTTGTGTTACATCTTAAATTACAGCAATACATAGTCACTCTTGAACATGGCACTCGTTTGCATTTGCATTCAGTACTTGGATAAACTGTTTGTCCTCGAGTCTTGTCAATTCCATGAGTTGCGTCACTCCTTTGGATCAGCCAAAGAATGCTTCCACCATCAGTTGCATTAGGGATTGGTATCAGTCTTGTCATGTCAATACTGCCAAGTCATGCCATGCCCATGTTCAAGAGATATTTGTTACTCATCTTTTGTAGTCATTATACCTCCAATCATGTCAGTCTACCTTGAGTTAGTCTTGCACATTATTGTACTGCCTGATCTACTCTAAACATCTTTTGTCGAGTTTCATGTCGATGATGGGGGATTTATCATGGCCCTCCTTCGACGGGTTCATCTTCGTCGAATTCAAATCATCATTTGAGGATTGAACTTAGAAACCAACCAAGTACCTTGGCCCTGCATGCCTCAATGGCAGGTTACCTCGATTTCAACATGAGTTTACATCATTGACTCTTGATTGAAAGATTTCATCTTGCGTTCAACTTCAACTCACTTATTCATGCTTGATGATATGTACTATGATACCTTGGGAGTCATTGACATTAATGGTGATTTCCCTCGCACTTGTTAATGGTTTACATCAATGACCGGTAATCAAGTGGTTTCTACCATGTTCGACGTCAAGACATTTGTAATCACATGGATAGATTTGTATCATTGCGGGATCAGTTTGAAGACCCTGGGGAGTTATGTTTTAACCAGGTTGCGATGGAGTTTGTATTGATTCATATTACATGGATCCACTTTTGTATTGGTCATGGCTATGTTATCATCTCATCTTGGATCTACGCTTGTGTCTAGTAGCCATGATTGTGTTCAGTCGGTCATTATTATCATGGGTCTACAATGTATTGGTTGGAAGCTATGTTTTGTGTTGTATGAGACTTGTCGATCTCAGGTCATTTCCACAGCAACTCCTTCCAACCAGCAAGTCCTTGCCATTTTTCTTTTTACAAAGAATTTCACCTTTCTTATTCCGTTAGCTTCATGCTTTGGGGGGCATTCTGTTACACCAAATTGTCGTCACCCTTGTGCAAGTGTTGCAAGTGTCACAAGTGTTGCAAGTGTCATCATCTTGACCTAGTGTCATCACCATGACCATTGCAAGTATCATCATTATGACCAAGTGTCGTCATCATGACCGTTGTGATAATGTCATCATCTTGACCATTGTGTAAACTCATTACTATTTTACCTAAACCCATTTTAGAGTAAAAACACATCCCTGAAGTTTCCCATGACGCTTAACTGACCTACTTTTCAAGGTCGTCGTAGTCTACCCTTGTGCAACATGTGACATCGTAGGTTGGTCTAATGCAACTTGCGACGATGTAAGTTATTTGGATAAAAGAGTATCTTCGAACCCATTCTTGAAGATGAGTGATGTGGAGGCCTATCCCTAGGATCTAGGTGAGGTGGAATTTCGGTTCCTAACCTAATGGGAAGATCCCTTAACCATCTCCCCCTAATACTCAACCTACCTTATCTCTTTATCCCTATATAAACATGTTACTAGACAATCCACTCGACCGGAGGTGAGCCGGATCTCCCTAGCTCAATGCAAGTCTAGAACAAATAGAACAGACTACAAACATGTTTCCTAGATCTACTTAAGGATCAAGTACTAGATGTCTTACCTCTTTGATTTTTCTATCCTTTCTCCCGAATGTTGCTCCATGTCCCAAGGTTGTCAGATCCAAGCTGCAAGACCTGTTAAGACATAGAAAAGAGAAACGAGTAAAGAGCATCTATACAATAAGAGATCTATGTAAACAGTTAAGCAGGTAAACAACGCAATATCATCACACATCAAGAACGATATTGGTGGAAAGCATTTGTATTACTGCAAATAGAGGAGTACATGATAGAGCTATAGAACCACAACCAATGACTTAACGTAGCAGCCCTTCTCCACACAAGCCAATCGCCAAGCCCTTCCAAGGAAGCATGAATTCTCCAAGAGGTGAGTGAGGGTGTCCTAGGAGAGATTTCACTAGCATGTAGATACCATAGTCTTCCTCCCTTTGGTATGGGAGTGAGCCTCATATATATAGGACTAAGTGGATGAGGTTATGGATAGGATAGGTTGAGAGATGGTAGGAGAGAGATAAGGGATATTCCCAATGAGTTAGGAGTCGAGTACCAACTCTCCAAGAGATCAGGGATAAGACCCCAAATGGGAAAGCTTCAAGAAAGATCTCGAAATGGCTATTTTTTCCCATTAACAGACCTCGTCGCACCTTGCTATGGAGCAACCTGCGACGTCGCATGTTGCTAGTGTGCAACCTGTGACGACCTCTCAAAAGGTTGTACAAACTGAGTACAAATCCTCTCAAATGAATACTTGGTCCAGATGACTTCAGGGATGTATACACAATGGTCAAGATGATGACATTATCACAATGGTCATGATGACAACACTTGGTCATAATGATGGTACTTGCAATGGTCATGATGATGACACTAGATCATGACGAAGACACTTGCAACACTTACGACACTTTCACAAGGGTGACGACATTTTGGTGTAACAGAATGCCCCCCAAAGCATGAAGCTGACGGAATGAGACAGGTGAAATGCTTTGATAGAAAAAATGGCAAAAGACTTGTCGGATAAAGGACACTGATGCAGTACAACTGACTTTGAACTAACAATATCATATGTAGTACAACATGGCTGCTGACCAATACATTACAGATCCATGGTAGTAATGACCAACTGAACACAATCATGGCTACTAGACACAAGCGTAGATCCATGATGAGATGATAACACAGCCACGACCAATACAAAAGTGGATCTGTGTAATATGGCTCAATACAAACTCCATTGCAACCTGGGTAAAAACATGACTCCCTAGGGTCTTCAAGCTGAACCCGCAATGATACGAATCTATCCATGTGATTACAAATGCCTTGACATCAAACATGGTAGAAACCACTTGATTACCGGTCATTGATGTAAATCATTAACAAGTGTGAGGGAGATCACCATTAATGTCAATGATTCCCAAGGTATCACAATACATATCATCAAGCGTGAATAAATGAGTTGACGTCGAACGCAAGATGAAATCTCTCAATCAAGAGTCAATGATGTAAACTCATGATGAAAGCGAGGTGACCTGCCATTGAGGCATGCAGGACCAAGGTACTTGAATGGTTTCTAGATTTAATCCTAGGATGATGAGTTGAAGTCGACAACGATGAATCTGTCGAAGGCGGGCCATAATGAATCCCCCATCAATTGACACGAAACAAGACAAAAGATGTGTAGAGTGGATCGGATGGTACAATAACATGTGAGACTGACTCAAAGTAATAATGGCATGACGATGTGTGTGTTGACTGAAAATAATGAGTGATGAATGTGTTCTTGAACATGGGCATGGCATGACTTGGTAGTATTGACATGAGAATGACGCAAACTTCTTATGAAACTGATAGTGGAAGCTTTCTCCAAATGACTCAGAGGAGTAACAGGACTCAGAAAGTAAGTGGGGACTCATAGAAAAATAGATAACCCAAGTATCGGTATGGAAATGCAGATGAGTGCCATGTTCAAGAATGACTATATACTGCCACTAAGGTATGTAACACAAACACTTTCCTTTTTCCCATCATGAATGATGAGTGCCTCACTTGTTTTTTAGTGAGCTTGATGAGGGTAACCAGATGCTCGGTATAGCTCATCTCATAGATGAGTCCAATCCCAAACGTTTTACAAACCTAGAAAAGGAGGGGTTTGTCCCATAATGGGCCCTTCAATGTTTAAAATTTAACAAGTCCAGAGAAGGAAAACTCGGCGTCATTTCATGTTTAGAGAGTCTGAAAATAACTAAAGGAGACTTTAATGGTCCTTTTTCGTAAAGTTAGCCTCATCGCTCGAAAAAGGGTAAAACAATGCGGGAGAGGACTCTTCCAGCCATGGTTGGTTGGAGTATTCCTTTTTTGTAAATAGTGCTTCCTGGTTTGAAAAAGGGGTAAACTATCACCAAGAAGACGTTCATTCAAATGCTTTTACAAGCATGAAAGCATCAAGTTCGATTGGCAATCTTTTCCTATTTAGGGAGTCTAAAAAGAGCTTAAAGGACTCCATGAACAACTTTGTCATGGTGGATAACTAGTACGACAAAGGAAAAGTAAACTCAGCATAGTTCCTTTTCCGTAAATACTCTAGCGAGGATGGATAAGGTGATAAACCTATACTCGTTAGACACACCTTTTTAACTCAAATTTTTAACGAGCACGAGAATGGTATCAAAAGCACTTGGAATCTTTTTCATGTTTGAACCAGAGCATGAAAAAGTAAAAACTAAGCTCGAACCACTTTTCATGTTTTAACCAGAGCACGAAAAAGTAGAAAGTAAGCTCAAACCACTTTTCATGTTTCAACCAGAGCACGAAAAAAGTGAAAAAGTAAGCTCAAATGCTATCGTACTGTTTTTAATGAGCTCGAAGATAGGTTGGAAGAATGCTCATGATATCTGCTTCATTTTTTTAATGAGCTTGTAATAGAAAATGAACTATGCTCAGGATAAATTTCATGGTTTAATGAGCTTGAAAACTAAAAAAGAAAAGTATGCTCGAAAATGTTCCCAATGGTGGATTTCTTCCCATCACGAAATCCAAAGGTTGGTGCATGCCCCAAGCATGATTACTAGAAGTAAGTGACTTAGCTCCGACGTGGTGTGGATAGGCGATCGAGTTGACTTCAACGTAACTTCCAGAGGTTGAAGACATGCCCCCCAAGCTTCATTTCATTCGCCTAGGACATAGGCGGATGAAAAGAAGGTTCAGGTACTAAGTCTACGAGGAGACTCGACTCAAAGGAAAACGATATGTTTCATTTTTTAACGAGATTGGCACAGGAATAGAACTCTACTTGAACGACTTGTTTCATTTTTTAAAGAGCTTGACACAGAAAGGGAACTATGCTCATAGGTTAAGGCCCATTGATGGGTCCCTTCCCAACATGATGCCCAGAGGTTGGAAATTGCCCCCAGCATGATTTCTAGCGGCTTAACATGGTAGTGTTCCCTCAATGATTGCTGACGGTATGACATGTGGAATGCTCCCCAAGCTTCATTTCGTCTAAAAATGAGACTTGCTAACCCAACTACCAACCTGGCTACTAATATGAAAATGTTCACCAAGGGGGGGAAAACGAGAATCAAATGAAATGAAGGTTCAAATTCTAACTCTAGCGAGAGACTCCAACCGATGGGAGGGATATCTATTTCATTTTTACACAAGCTTGAAATAGAAAATAACTATGCTTGAGGGGGCCCATCTTATTTTTTAACGAGCTTGAAATGGAATAAAACTATGCTCAAGGGGGCCCATCTTATTTTTTAACGAGCTTGAAATGGAATAAAACTATGCTCGAGGGGGCCCATCTTATTTTTTAACAAGCTTGAAATGGAATAAAACTATGCTCGAGTGGATGGTTTCATTTTTATGCAAGCTTGAAACCAAAGGTAAACTATGCTTAGAGGGGTCTATTTCAATTTTTAACGAGCTTAAAATAGAATAAAACTATGCTCCAGTGGACTGGTTTCATTTTTATGCAAGCTTGAAACCAAAGGGAAATTATGCTAGGGTGGTTGGTTTCATTTTTTAACAAGCTTGAAACATAACATAAACCGTGCTCGTAGGAACCTATTTCATTTTTTAACGAGCTTGACATAGAACGGGAACTGTGCTCAGTGAAATGGTTTCATTTTTATGCAAGCTTGAAATAAAAGAGAAACTTTGCTTGAAGGTTGGTTTCATTTTTTAACGAGCTTGAAACATAACATAAACCGTGCTCGTACTCCCCATCCTTAGGGGGAAGAAACCACTAAAACATGTGGAACATTCAGGGAAGTCTGATGACTAGGAGTCATATGATGAGTGGGTGTCACATAGGAAAGCTGATCAATGGTCACAACATCCCATGATGGGGAAAATACATCACTCGAAAGAGTGTGGACATGACGACTTTCATAGCATAGACATAATCACATCCAAGGAGCATATTGAAATCTAAAGGACCTTGGACAACCATGACATCAACATAAACAGTTTTACCTCTCAACGTGATAGCTAACTGTGGGAGAATCCCTAAAGGTCCGGTAGGCCTCCTATTAAAAGCCAAAATCCGGTCAGTTACTGGCACAAGCTGAGGAGAACCTATAGCTTGCCAAGCAGTTGAGGATAGAATACTAACAGAAGATCCCTCATCAACTATCATACGAAAGAATTATTTATCGGAAACTCCTACACATATTTGAAAATAAATACTCGAAGGAAGATGAGATTCTATTAGACCATTCCAATCAAAGGAAATGACTTCAGTACTTGGGGGGGTCCTGTAGAAATGGACAGGGTTTTCCCTTGCCTATGACATTCTAAACTGACTAGGTAAACACTAGCGGTTTCCAATTCACTCTCACTTGGAAGATAAGAATGAGACGAAGATTATGTCATGGTGATTGCTTCAGTCTGGACTTTCTCTAATGAAAGAGCAGGATCGAGTGGAGATGAGATCGACTCAATCACTTCACTCTCCGAAGGAAGAGTGGGATCAATTATAGATGAAACTGAAATGACCACTTGGTTAACCAACGGGAGGTCAAGGGACAACTTACTATTGCTTGTTGGAAGCACCTGTTGAGAGCTAGTAATATCTTCCAACCACCGTGAAGCTTCATCCATGCTTTGATAAAGGTAAGTACGATGCATGCCCTCGCATATCCAACAAGGGTCTGTGGCTCTACCCTTCTGACCCTTCACCAATGGGCCACTGGTCAAGGGAGTGTCATCAACATGATGGCCAGAGGTTGACAATACAAGCGGTTTTGGTTTTTTAGACCACACTTCTGACACACGGGAAAGACCAGGACAATTCTTGAGAAAGTGATCACCCTCAAAGTTTGCAAGGGAACTTTGGCTTATGAGGTGCTCTCATAGAATGAGTGCCATCAGAGGCAGATGGTTGATGCTTGGTCTCTTTCTTATCTTTCTTCTTCTTAAGCTTCCCTTTCTTCTTCTTCACCCCAGCCTTCTTACTAACATCAGATTTTTCAGTAGGAGAAGAGAAAGAGATGGAAGCCGATTCAACTTTCGACGAAGAAGGAGAAGGGTCATCATGAGATTGATGCTCATGTGGTGAAGGACCTAGGTCCGACACGATTGGTGCAGTTGGTGTAACTGGATTGGAGAATAACCATACTGGTAATCTTATCATCAATCCAGGAAGACTCAATGTAGCCATAAAGGGAGAACCAACAGTTCCACAAGGGAGAATAACAAATGGCATACCTTGGAAAGGGGTTCCTTGGTTGGTAGTCCCAGAAGAATCTTCCATATCTAAACTTCCTAAGAGTCTCTAAAGTACCACACAAATCAAGCACTACTCAAGTCTAAAAGCCACAAACAAACTGTGTGAATAGGAGTGGATTCAAAGTCTAGAACCTCACGGGATTATCAAGGCATCGCAAACCGCGATATACTACAGGGTCCAACAATATGATGCGACAAGGAGGATTGGGACCGTACCCTTGCCTGCATACCTGATTACCTAGATAGTACGTGCATGCTAATCTGCCTGAGTGCTGTTCTCGCTGTTTTGCTTTTCCAAGACAGCCAAATGGTTAACTCGATTGGTTTCAGGAATCCTAATGGTGTCTCCCGATATACGCACGGTACGTTGGAGCTCAAATCCGTAGTGGTGCTGTCTAATGCACAACCATTGGCATGAGACCTTCGATATACATGTCGAGTACATGATACACCCTTCGATATATGCCAAGTACGGATTATGCTACTTGGTGGGTACGTGAAGGAGCTCAATATACTGATGTACGTGGAAGACTACAATACCCCCGAATTACAGTGTTGGAAAATAACAACAGCTGCCATGCTTAATGACGTCGGAACACGTCTCTAACTTACACACAAGTTGTTAAATGATTTTAACCTAAGCTAGCGTTAATTTTATCTTGTATGGTTAGGTGGATGCATGAGGTGAGTACATAAATGTAAACATAATGCAATCCTCAACTACATGATAATTGACATTTTCCTTTCCTTTTCAATGAAAACTACTTAAGGTAGGGAGAGATTTTTCTTTCTTTCAAACCAAGAGTACTTAAATAGTAGCGAAAAGAAGAATTCCTTCCTAGAGTGCAAGAATTCTAACTTTCTGCAATAATCAGCCAAAAAGCGTAAAGAAAATGAAAGATGCAACTAATCTTAACAGTGTGTAAGACAAAATGATGAAGCACTTTTCAATTTTCAAATGCATGTATAAAAAATGGAACTTGATAACTCAACACTTTTCATATCTATATACAAAAAGTGAGAATATATTTACAACACTCTAATCTTTCATAAATTCCCAAAGAAAATGGCAAGCACCCAAACAACTCAAAGGCACTCAAGAGAGGTTCAAAATCTACCAAATGCAATACTTATAACTCATTTCCTATCTTTTTACACTTGAAAAAGACACATCTAAGCCACGAAAGAAGGATTCCACTAACGTTTCCAATCAAGTGCAAGACAAAGGAAAGCATTTAACAATCTTATCTAAATCAAATGCACACAAATATAAAACAATCCTTTCTTCTTATTATGATAAGACCAAGAATATCAAATGATCAAAATAAAGTAAGAAGAATATTTATGTTTTCCAAATTCATGAATATAGCAAAAGAGTGACAAAATCAAGCTTTTCTTTGAACTAAAGCGGAGACAAAGAATCAATCTTCCCCAAAATTGATTGAATAGCTCAGCATGTAAGGGAAACAAGATGCATAACCCAAGAAAGAGAGGCTAAAAAAGACATGGATATCCCACACTCTTCAAGTGTTTAAAACAAGCCAATCACGCCAAAGGAAAAAATGATCTCAAAACCTTGAGATGGGTCAAAATGATCTCTTAGTCCCTGTGGCTAATTTAACTAACCAAGACTTATTGTGTTTCACTTTTCTAAGAGAACAACCTTCAACCACTTTTGGAGAAACATAACTATGAGTAGATCCTGGATCAATCAAAACAGAAATAGATTGCTTAGCAATCTTACCTTCAACTTCCAACACTGATGATTGATGATCTTCCTTATGATTATCCAACGCTGCATAAATTCGAGGCGTTTCCCTTTCCATGTTCTCCACTGTAGCTGCTCCCTTTAAGTTGTGCAACCTTCGGGGATTCTCCTTCCGATGTGGACAATCCTTTAGCATGTGGTTTTCTCCAAATCCCCAACACTGTAGTGGTCCTTTTGATGCTTTATCTGCTGCTACTACTGGCTTGAATCCACTCCTTTCTTGCTGCCCCTGTGGAAAGGTTCTGGGATGAATTTTGAATGGTGGTTTGAAGCCACTTTTCTTTTGATCAAACCGTCCTCTTGGCTTTCCTTTCCATGCTGGGTTAACCTCTGATTTTCCTTTATTCTGCTCATAGCAATGCATTGCTATTATAATGGCTTCATCAAGACTTGGTGGATTAACAAACTCAATTCTATCTCTGAAACTTTGTGGTAGACTCCTAAGTAAGCATTGGATTTTTACTCTCTCATCTTTAATGTAATCCACATACCTCAGTAATTCCAAAAATTTATGGACATGTTGTTCCATAGATTTTTGTTCCAACCTGAGTTCATTGAACTCTTTTCTCTTACTGTCATAATACCTAGCAGAAAGGTATTTTTCCTCGAAGCACTTCTTAAATCTCTCCCAGCTGATCTTCCTTTCACTGATCCCTTTCACTTGCAAGAGGTTGTCCCACTAAATTGAAGCTCTACAATTTAGATTGTAAACGACAATTATGGATTTTTCATTTCCTGAGTAGTCTTGAATTCTGAAATATTTCTTCATTCCAAGAAGCCATGCCTCTGGCTCTTGGCCAGTCTTGTCTTCTCCATCAAATGTGGGAGGCCTTGCCTTCCTGAATTCTCCCTGTGGGATTCCCTTGAACTTCTTTCTTCCATCAAATCTCTTGGGAATATGACTTGGACTTCTTTGAGAACCTCTGGAGTGACACGATTTGCTAGAAGAAGATCTAGAGGAAGGTGTTCTATGCTTCTTGCTCACAGAACTCTTCCTTGGGCTTGGAGTTCTCTTATTTGAACGACCTCTAGAGCGACTCTCTGCATCTCTTCCTTATTCACCTAAATTGATTGGGTTGGATCCAAGGTTTATCTTTTGCTGTATATCAGTGAGGCTTTGCAAAATAGCAGCATTGAGTTAGTTTTGTTCTTCTTGAGCCTTCATCAATCTTTCATTGAAGCTCACCATGGTTTACACCAAATTCTAAGGAGTGACTTTCCCCTTCTCCCATTAGATTCAGTCTTAACATTCCCTTCTTGCACATTTTCTCCTAGCACATCTTCTTCATGCTCATAAGGATCCTTGGCATCATTTATGGTCACCATTTTTATTTGGAGACTCTCTTCTTTGTATGCTACTTCTACTACAATATTCAAATCTTATGAGCTGCAAGCACTGTGCATTATGAAAATATTTGTTAGACATCATAAGAATGCATATAGAAATATACAACAATCAATATTTAACATAATCAACTCATGGAAGAATTCACAAAGCTGTTATGCATTCATTTCTTTTGCTCGTTCATGCAATTCTGGAAATTGCCCACGTTGTCAACAATATGTCAAAATAGTCACTGGCACTTTTTTGCTCTAAATATATATGGTGTATGATAGTCCCATTCAAATTCTGGTTATGCACCATTATTCCCTGCTAGACAAGCTTTCCAATCCCTATCCATGTGCTCCATTTCGACATCGGGTGTGGAAACTACATTACTTAAAAAATGACAACGTTCACCACAATTATGCACTTTTTACACAGTTGTAAAACATCCTGAACTTTCAACTTCAACCATCCGTGGAAGAAAATCCATGAAGAATCACGAAAAATTTTCTATCGAGAGAAGTTAGTCCATACAACAAGGAACACTCAGCAACTCATGTATCTTTGTTCCGATGCTCCATTCATCTTCTATAAAATTCTGGGTTTGACTACTTTCCACTTTTCACATCTTTCCAAAATTTCAAATTTTGGGCCAAAAATGGCTATTTCCCAAATGGTGCATTTCTAGAAAATATTTGTCTAATGGAAAATGTCTGTTGTAATGAGAATATGAGATGTTGAGTTCAGTAAATTTCTTGAATCCTAATTACAGGGTCTCTTTCATCCACTGCAAGCTTTTCAAAATTCCAAAAACGTGGTCTGGAATAATGCTTTTTGGCCTTCACACTCACCCCAACTCCACATCCTTTGGAGTTTGGCTCCAAAATTCCAAATTTAACACTGTTCCTGCTCCATGACTGCTCCATATCAATTTCGGCTCAATCCGACCTTCTGTCAAGCATCAATACACTGGTTTGTAAAAGCCATTAATCCCAAATTTATGCCAAATTGGAGCATAATGGGCTTAGGATCCTCACTGGTTCATTCATGGCCTCCGGTAATGGCCTCGGAACGCCCCTGAACTCATGCAGTTCTAATCCCGCATGCTCTTGTAATCTAAAAATCAATTTTCGGGCTCTCTCTCTCTCTCTCTCTATATATATATATATATATTTTTGCCTCCGCAATCCACAACCCACATCCCGCAACCTGAAATCCAAAATTGCGGGTGCGGAATTGCAGAAATCCAAAACACAATTTTCAAAATTTTGCGTTGTTGCAACCCGCAACCTGAAACCTGAAATCCAAAATTGTGGGTTCGGAATTGCGGAAATCCAAAACGCAATTTAAAAAAATTTGCATTCCCGCAACCCAAAACCCGAAATCCAAAATTGCGAGTTCGGAATTGTGGAAATCCAAAACACAATTTTCAAAAATTTGCGTTCCCGCAACCCGTAACCTGAAACCTGAAATCTGAAATTGCGGGTTCGGAATTGTGGAAATCCAAAACGCAATTTTCAAAAATTTGCATTCCCACAACCTGAAACCCGAAATCCAAAATTGCGGGTTTAGAATTGTGGAAATCGAAAACGCAATTTTCAAAAATTTGCTTTACCGAAACCCGAAAACCAAAATTGCGGGTTCGAAAGTGCAGAAATCCAAAATGCATGTTTTGGAAATCATCGTTCCTGCAACCCAAAATCCAAAATTTGCACTGTGGAACACCTTCGTCCCTTCAACTTCTGGGGTTCATTTCTCCCTCGTCCCTTAACCAAATGAGGTGAGTCTAGTACCATTGGAAATCTCTTGCAAATCTCTATGCACCTGTGTGGTCCTCTACCCCATCTGAGAACTCTGATTCTACCATTTTTCCATCCTAAAATGATGCCCCAACTTCACCAATACCACATTAAATCATTCTGTTACATGTCTGCAAACTTAGAGTTTGGCCCAAGCAGCCCTAGTGCTACATCATGGGATCTGATACCCCTTTGTCACGTCCCCTCCCATCATTCCAAACCATAGAGGGAACATGACTAACATTCCAGGGCTTATTTGATAAACGCAGCCCCATACATTACTCAGAAATTCATAATAAATAAAAAATTCTATGTGCAAATTCATACTCAATATAAACAAAGCGGAATTAAATCATATTTGCAAGCACACAAACTATAATGCATCAGCATATCTATCACAAGCATATGATGGTTCACCATGTAGAGAATTCAATCTCGTTCTCATGCTATGCACATACTTCATGTCAATTTCATTAAGATAATTATTTCATTTCATTAACATGGACAATTAACATTTAGAATAGAAGACATAATGATCATAATTTAAACCACAGACAACACTTATCTTGAAGATGAAGTTGTCCACACAATTGGCTATGTGATAGCAACGTTCCACCCAACCATAGATCTCTCTCCAGCCTATATTCTTTCAGTTGAGAGATCACCCCCGAGCTGGGTTGTGTATCCACTAAGGAGGAACTAAACATGCTCACTCACAGCCATGGTTTCACTCAACAACTATGCTAAGCCAACACACAGTTGGTTTTATCAAGAATGCAAAAGACAAAGGAGGGAAATGCTAGGCCAATGAGATCATCCACAGAGCTACATGTATCTCAAGATAATTCAATAGTCAAGGCACCCACAATACCTACCACACCCAACACAAGGAAGGTCCCCTTCTCTGCTACATAGTCCCTTAGGTGTCCCTTCCCTCTAGTGCTCTTCAGGGTGGGCATAGAAAGGTCTAGCTACTAATTCCTTGAGATTCTAGCCTTCACTGGGTTTATCAAGCAAACCCAATCTCTGCTCAGTCATTCACACTTGGATTTCTCACAATTATGTCATCAAATAACTCAATCTCGTCACTGGATTTTTGGGCTATAAAAACTGGGTTTTCCAATGGATTTCAGGGTATCTAATACTCTCAATTTCACCCTAAGGTTCATATCTATGGATCCCCCATTGGATTTCACTGTCAATACTCAATTCTTGGCGTTTATGGCTCTTCAAAACATGGGTACTTGCAAAGTTGCGATTTTAGGTTTTGCTCACTGTTGAGAATTCGTAATGGATGAAAACTGATGCTGGGATGTTCCACAATGGAATGGGAATGAGGAAGAACCAATTCCCATGAGGTAGAGTGACTAGTGGTACAAGAAAAACAGAGCCCATACCTGCCATGCAAATTTCTGGGCTTCCCATGTTCCGTTGAAGCCATGGACTGAATTCTTCAACAACTTCCTTACAACAAAATTGAATGTAAGCAATGAAGGTCAAATGGGTTCTCACAATGACATTTGGAAGCATATGGTTCATCCCCACCACCCCCTCACCACTCCCTAGTGGAATGCACATGGCCCCTTCTCATTCGTTGCTTCCATAGCCAATTTTGGTATTTTATTGCAATATCAAATATTTACATCATTTACAATATTCCATGGCTTAATAAATCATGGGTAATAAAATATCAAATACTTTTCGATTCTAAATAAATCCGAACATACACTAGCGGGGCCTTGGGCTTGAGCTCCACGCTAGGGAAACTCACATTGCATGTATACAATATTTACATTAAAAGCCAATGTTTCATAAGGGTCAAAATTAGGGTATTACATCACGCAAATGTTGATGTATTTGTAACTTTGGAAGATATTATTCTATGTATTACATTTGTAGTTTATTGTATCCCCAACAGAGATGTACAATTGGAAGTGTTGTCATTTGTATTTTCAAGTGTCGCAAGTATTATTGTAAGTGTCGCAACTTATAGTTGATGGGTTATTAAACCACCTTGGTGGGGTTGGCCCTATATAAGTTATGTGGGTCAAAGGGTTATTAGACCACCCTAGTGGGGTCGGCCCAATTAGCGTTATGTTAAGTGGTTAAGTTGGGGCCGACCTGGTTAGAGTTAAAAGTCAAGTGAAGTAAAGTATAAATAGAGAGTGTGACTCTCTCATTTATTCATTCACACACTCACTCACTTTGCATTAGTGAGAGAGAGGAGGAGTGCGCACAAGTGGAGGAGGAGCATTTGCTAGGAGAATATCTCTTGTTGTGGGGTTTGATCTTTGTGATCTTTCTATTGATGCTCATTCTATCTCTGAGGAAGTTGCGGGGTTTTTCACCTTATTGGTTTTCCCCGGTGAAATGCTTTGCATCTCTTGTCTCTTGTGTTTGATATGTTGTACATGTTGTTCTCTCAGTTAAGATGCTAGATCAGATTGAATTAAATGATGAAAAATTAATAGCAGAACCTGGGTCTTTATAGAAAACCTCAAGAATAGTATAAGAAGGAAACACCCTCGTATGTTGGTATCTCACACTCTTCTATGGCTACCCTTCGCAGCAACTAAGTGATCCTTGCAAACCTCCTGAATGACACTTCATGCAGCCGGTTCTGCAAATTTTCAAGTGCTTCGTTTGAATCTGATGACGCTAAACTACTACTGCGCCACCCTAACTCTCCATCTGCAGTAGGGTTGATGTAATCTTCGGAAATGTTGTAGATATTGTCCCATCCCTCAGAGAACTCATCCCTCGTTGGCTCTACATACCTTTTCCCTTCTGTACGGTCAAGAGGTGCAAGTACCTTTATCTCTCGGTTTTTGAATGACATAGTTCTCTTCTTGAAGTTGATAATAGCTTGATTATCCATCACCCAATCTATCCCTAGCACCACTAGGTAGGGGCTTGTATTGTTCACAATTTCGATCACATCGAAATATGTGTAAGTCTTGAGGCCCTCAATCTCAACAGGGACCTAGCATAGTCGGTCGATTATGGTGACCTTACTTTTGTTGGCTAAGAGCAGTTTCACTAGGGACTAGGCCAGCTGTGGTTTCCCCATTGTTTCCCACATTTGTTTGGTTAGGACGTTCATGTCCGACCCCAAATCCAAGATAATGGAGTCGATATTGAATGCTCCGATTTGCGCAGACATCCACATATCTTGTCCTATTTTTCTCTTATGTATGCGATTGACCGTTTGCTCCTGTCATGCACCCTCCGTCGATGCATCAGGTTGGATATCTCCACCAATGCGTCCTGATCTTTTGCCAGCTCCAGGAAACTTTCCAAGAAGGCTCGTAAGATGTTCGCCTTTTTCTGCAAATTCCTTGTGTCGAATATCGGTGGCATGTCATAAATACCTTCTTTCTGGTGAATAGGTGGATGTCTTAGATGCCTTATTGCTTCCTATGTTTTTAAGAAAATATCCCTTTCTACCTCTGCATCAAATGTGACTTGTTTCCTTGTTGTTGGTGGGATGCTAGACTGTGACCTGTCATCCCCTGTCACATCTCCTCCTCGAGTTACTATTCCGATAGTTTCACTTTGACTTCTAACTTCTGCTGAGATATTCTGTACCAATGACGGATTCTGGTTCTGATTTTTATTTTACGAAGGTGGGGGAAGGTTCTTAGTTTGCCACTTTGCGATGAGCTGAGGACAATATTTGACCCCATGGTCCACAGTGCTGCAATAAGTGCACTATGGTGTTGGATTCGAGAAATCTCTCTGATAATGCCCCTGCTGCCCACAATTGTAACATATGATGGATCCTCAAACTCATCCAGTGGCTCCTCCTCGACCGACACCAACACCTCAGCCACCACGGAACCCCCCTTTGAATCCTCCTCATAGTGGCATGTATGGCAGGTACTATGGTTGAGCATACTGTGGTTGCGGGTATTACAGTTGACCGTATTGTGGTTAAGGATATGTCAGTTGGATATACTGCGATTGACCATACTGCGATTGCTCATATTGCAGTTTTGGATTATATTGAGGCTACGGTTGACTATATTGCTGCTGCTATATCGGCGGTTGCTCCTCCCATTTCATGAAGAAAGTGTCTGCAGTCCTTTCTTGTTGTAGGTCATAAGATTTGCAGTCTTTCTCATCGTGACCAACCGATCGATAGAAGTTGCAATACAAGTTCACTGGTTTCGACACCATCTTCTACATGTACACACATTCTTCTAGTTGGTGTACTCGCGACTGACAGACACGACACCAAGGAATCCCTCCCTGACTGAGGAGATTTGGTGCACCTGATTGCAAGTATTATTGAAAATATGGGCATTGATCCTTGTGTTGTCCTTTCATCCTACACCTAGTGTACCATACATCTTTGCAGGCCTCTTTTCCTTTCTTCATGTCTTGTAGCTGGATCGTCAATTTTTCTAGTTGTGCTTGTATTTGATCCATGCCCAAACCCGTTTCACCGATTGGTGAACCCTCCAACTTCATTGCGATCTCTAGTGCTTCTTCCTAAGTCGCTACCTTTTGGGCCACCAACCGAGCGATAAACCATTCTTTGTGCTGCATATCATTAATCCCAAAACTCACTTTCTCCATTAGTGTTTTGTATCGCTGGTCGAAGTCCCATACTAACTTGTTGGGAAACTGTTTGATTTCTTTGAGCTCAGTAATGTATCGCGACTCATATTTTGGTTTTCTAAATTCATCGATCATCCCTACTTTGATCTCTAGCAATGTTTTACTTGGAGTTCCTGCCAGTACCTTAGTAAACTTCATATACCAATCTAGCACGCGGCCCTTAAGGGTCGTCAGTATTTGTCCCTTCTTTATATCGTCATCTTGGACCTGCTTCATTGTCCATACTGCTTCACACAAAAACCAATATTGTTTGGGATCCTCAGTCCTGTTACTTTGGAAGGTTGCTATCTTCACTTCGTCACCCGCCATTCTTGTATTTCTACTATTATTATTTACTGATGCGCTACTCTTACTACTGTTCTGCCATGTAGGACATCTCTGCGAATAACCTGTATTTCCTCTTATCAAATTCTGAGTAGTGCACGGAGTTGAAGGTATGTGTTAGTTAGGGTCCGTCCTTTTTTAGCTTCTGGGTATCCAGTTCACTTCCTTCTTTGTCGCAATAAGGTCGCTTCCTGCCTTGTGGTCCTGTTTCGCAATCTTTTGTTCCATGATACTCTCTCTCAGTCCTCCTCTTCTTCTCAGGATGCCGAAATATCACCCCACTTCTCAAGGTACCACACTCTTTGTCAACTTCCCTTAAAATTCGTCGTTGCTCATGTCCATCCACCCCGCATCTTTCTACTGGACTCGCATCCATACGGTACCCACAAATTCCGCACACTGATCTTCTATTCGTCGGAGTTCATCCTTAGTATGCCTTTTTCGAAGATGAGCATCTTAATCCACAGTTTCAACGACAGCAGGAATCTCCCCCTAGCTCCTTGGAAAAATTTCCTTTCTGCATCGTTGTATGATTTGATCGTGTCCATAACAAAATCAGTGATGTATCCTTCTAAGATACTGTCTACCCAGAAGTCAATAGCCCGTGATACCTTATTGTCGACCCGTTTCAGCTGTCGAATAAGTTCTGGAGTCCAATGGTCCAGCTTAGTCTTTTGGAAATTGTTCTTCTCAAATGTTAGCTACGCTAACCACTCATGCAACAATACCAGGAATTCGTAGAAGAATATCTCACGGATATCTAAATAAATGTGCTTTTTCAACCAACTGCTTACTGTCTGTCTAGGGTTTTTATTTTCTCCTTTCGTGAATTCTTCTGCTCTCTTGTTAAACCATTCATGGATCTACGGTTTCATCGGGTGCCACAGCATGTCCTTATCTTCCTTCTTTAGGGTCCCGACAATGGAACCATTTGTTGACACAACAACTATCAACAGGGGTTCACTCCGCACTATCGTCAACAAACCCAACCAAACACCCTTAAGCACCGACCCAGAAAGGTTTTACCCTTTCCAGCAACACCCGTGAAGCGAGTGAAGTGTCACCCGAGATGATTAAGGGGGCTGCAGGAACCAAGTTTCTGTAGTGAGGAAAGGACATGCAATCACTTCAACTCTATCGCAATAGAAACCAGATATTTAGATTCGCATACATTCATACATTCATCATTTGCATATTCACCATTTGCATATTTAATACATAATGGACATTCGCATCAACATGGTTAAACTGATCATTCACATCAGCAACAATTACTGAACAACAACACCTTAAACATATCGAAAACACTTGTATTCATCATTTAACAGAAACAGAGACAAAATATATAACCATAACCGAACATATTCATGCATTTGTCAAAACTTCTTGTATAACCTTCACAGAAACAGTTCAGAACATACTATTGCGGATCCATACAAAAATGTGAAAACATAGCAAAAACAACACTTGATTCTTCAAATCTAGGATTCCCTTAGGCTTAGATTCCCACTCCTATTTATATCAACTAAATGGTTACAAAACAATCCAAATTACCCATTTCTAACAACCTAAACTAATCTTGCACTTCCTCGTTCTCCGCGAATGACCCTTCCTTCTGTGGATGGTCCTTCTTTGCAGCTGTCGGCTTCCACATTTCATGTAGACTAATCCCGTGCCAACATCCTATTATACGATAGTAAGTTTGCGAAGCACCCAAGTAAGCCACAGATGCATTAGTTGGGTCGCTATATCATAAATTTTATTACTCATGGAGGTGCGGTGCAATTACAAAGATTAGATGGGACATTGTTGACAAGTCTAGTGAACAGAAATCGGTTTAAACCCTATCGCCATAATCAGGCCCATAGAAACTGAAAAAAGATTCGCAGAGTCACATATATATATATATATATATATATATATATATATATATATATATATATATATATATATATATATATATATATATATATATATATATATATATATAATGATTTAAAATTAGAGTAAGCGATGAGACTAGTCATTTGTCGACGTTTAGCATGCGAGAGTCTAATCAGATCATAATTACAGCAGCTATGCATCGACGAAATACGACGGAGGTTGATGATGATAGACTCGATGACATAATTTGGTAAATAAAAGATTTCTTGAATGACTCTACAATCATTGATGAAGGACAACAAGATGGATGGAGAACGAGCGAGTTAATCCATAAACACCCCAAGTAAATGGATAGGTTGAAAGATTAAGTCTTATGTGCATTATGGATGAGAGTAATTGGGCCGAATGCACGATTCTAAAGAACTTGCAATGTAAGGAAGTGAGATTAGAGGGTTGCAATGGTACATTTCGTTTCCAGCAGAATCACCCAAGGTGCACTAAGGGAAAGGACGACAAGTGTTCAGGAGCAACCAGCAGACACGGATGCTCCAACAACCAGGAAGAACAAAGGTGAAGTCTCCCTCGAGATATCTAAGTGAGTTTTAGTTGTTAGAAGAGAAATGGTCCCTTCAACCGTAGAAGCACCAAGGGCAAGAGAACGCCGGTCCCAACAAAGGATGATCAAATGTGCGAAACAAATGTGCCGGACCATTAGGCCCTTTTCACAATTTGGTGATGACAATGAACTTTTGTCCAGTTGAAAACAAGGGTCGAGCACAACAGACGACCGAGAAGGGATAGATGATGAAGGTTTCAAGAGACTGGAGTATGAGTTCGAGAAGTACATAACAACGATCAATAGACTAGCGAATGAGATCGATAAGTACATAACAACAATCAAGAGTTTGCAGGATGATTTTGAGAAGTACATAACATTGATCAAGAGACTAGAGGATGAGTTCGAGAGATACACAACAGTAAAGCAGAGCAGTACCATAAGTGTCTAGCTTAGGTGGCTCAAGGGAGAGCCACAATTTTTTGTTGGGGGCCTATTGGCATGGGGTTAGAGCCCATGAAGTGCGGAAGACGACAAAAAAAAAGGGGTCATTAGAGGAAGAAAGTACCATTCGTGAAGAAAAAGAAGCCGATGAAAGCGCAAGTTTTGGTCTAGTTAGTTAGAATGGGTCATTTTTACCATTTTGTAATAATCTTAGTTGTCTATAAATAGAACCACAATTGTAATCCTAAGGGCATCGATATGATACGGTGATAGCTCACATCTATGTATTTTTCTGCCTTTGGAAATTTTTCCTTGTGTATATGGATTCGCGTTAGTCACTTGGAACTGTTCCTGCGAAGGATGTACCGCAGATTTTGAGATGAGTTAATGCATGAGGATGTTCGATTATGCATCTATTCCATGTTTCTATTTATGTCACCATGTTTTGAATGATGAATGATATCTTAATGATGCGGTGTATTTAATGTTTTGTTTCTCTATCAATTAATCTATAATTCTAGTCGATGCGAATGTCAATTACATAATGCTGATGCAAATGTAAAATATCTAATGCTGATGCAAATTTCAATTACATATTGTTGATGCAGATGTTGAATTGTTAGTATAATGTGAAGATAAATCTTTGGTTTTTGTAGCGACTGAGTAATATTTAATGCATGTCTTCTCCCTACTGCGGAAACTTGGTTCCTGCATCCCCCCTTAGACATATCGGGTGAGACTTCACTCACTATGTGGGTGTTGATGGAAAGGGTAAAACCTTTCTTGGTCGATGCTTAAGGGTGTCTGGTTGGTGTTTGTTGACAATAGTTCAAAGTGAACCCCTCTCGACAGAACTGTGTCAATAGTTCTGTTTTGATCCAATCAATAACAAAATTTGTCTTTAAATATTTATCTCGAATAATCACTCCCCACATACCCCTATCTGTTAAGCCTCTCCAATATTTTTTGAGATGTAGTGCCAAGTAGACCCAGTATATATTTCAAATACCTCATCCACCGCACACCTTTGGAGTTGCAACTCTCTCCCATGCCACCTAGTGATAATCACTTTTCTCCTTAGTCAACTTCCACAAGAAATTAAATAAGAGATGTCTGATCCTGTTCATAATAGAGCGAGGAACTTTTGCTAAAGAGAGACAATATATAGGCATATTAGAGAGCACATAATTCAAGAGAGTCAAGCGACCGCCCAAAGACAGTTTCTTGAAAGTCCAGGAAGAGATCTTCTTATCTAATTTTTTGATAAGGCGGAACCACTCCGAGAAATAATAATCATTTGGATTAAAAAAATAGCCTAAATAACTCAATCCTTTATTAAGGTCTTGAACCTCTAGTGGGAAAATAGAACTAAATTGAACTAGAAACTCCTCCTCATTAAAGATAGATTAAAAGAAATATTTCGGGAATCTTATCACAATAGATGATGCTAGACATAATAGCTCCAAAATAAATTTAAAGAGCATCCATTCTCTCATACTACCGATGCCAAAAAGTAGAACGCCATCAACAAATAATAAGTGTGTGACATGCCGATGAGGAGAGAATTTAATACCCTTAATCTTACCTTCAACACTAGCTTGAGAGATCAATTTGCTCAGACCCTCAATAACCCAGAGGAATAATAATGGGGAAAATGGACACCCCTGTCTTAGTCCTCGCGAATTTTTGAAGAATGAGGTAGGATAGTCGTTGAGAATAATTGCGAATTTTTTTGATGACACACATCCCATAATCCATTGGGTCACCAAGTAGTCCAGTCCGACATTGAGCAGTAGAAGTCTAATAAAATACCAGTCCACCACATCATAGGCCTTTACTAGATCAAGTTTATGAACCATAGATTTTTTCCTTCTGATCTTTGAAGAGTGAATGGTTTCCTGAGAAACCGCAATGGCATAAAAAATTAACTGTTGGTGAATAAATCCAAACGGTTCCATCGAAATCCCTTTTGATAATCCTGACTTAATTATATTTGCAATCGTCTTAAAGATGATTTTGTAAATAAGGTTACAAAGTGATATTAGATGGTAATCTTGAAAAGAGGAGGGGTTTTAATTCTTTGGAATTAATTCCAAAAAGGTGGCATTTACCCCACTGAATACTTTACCACTACACTGAGCATCTTCAATCAGTTGAACCAGTTCTAGACCAAAAATATCAAAAAACTTAAGGAAAAATTCACAACCTTTACATCCTGGATTCTTATATTTCTCCATACCTTTAAGTATTTCATCAACCTCTGAAATAGTCATAGGATGGCCAATGAAATTACAATCTTCCTCGCTAAAAATATGGGGCATAACTTGTAAGACCTTAAGTTGAGCTTCTACATTGTATGACTACGGTTTGGAAATTAAATTTGAGAAATATCCATTAACTACTAAGGCAATATCAGCTTGAGTCAAAACTCGGACCCTGGGATTGACCTCAATATACCAGATCACCTTGTGCTTTTGTCTCTGTGATGCATATGAGTGAAACATTTAGTGTTTTGGTCGCCACATTGAATCCATAATGCCTTGCTTTTAAGGAGTCAAATTTCTTCTTCCTTTTGAAATAGAAATTATTTCTCCTCTTCCAAGTGTCTAATGGAAGTCACATGTGAGCCTATAACTGAGATATCAAAAGGCACGGAATATAGTATCTTTAATTCCCCCTCTATTCTTTTCAAATCAACTTGAAGTGCTAATTTTTTGTCTCGGATCCAAGGAGAAATCACCGCCTTGAGATTTCGAAGAAACAAATGGAATTTGTACATAGTCGAACCAGTCATAGTAACCAAGTAAGAGTGCCACTGACATCTAACAAAATGAACAAAAGAATCATCCTCATACCAAATTGGATAATACTTGAAAGGTAAGTTTGTAAGTGAAATTCCACTTTCCACCTTGAAAATAACCCGCATATGATAAAAAATATGAACTGGCTCAATCCAAGACTTGTATCTTCCCAACCTCGAATAAAGAGACTCATGAAGTATAACTCTGTCAAGTCTCTTTTCCACTGCATCATCACCCTTTCTATCATTTCTCCAAGTCAACATATAAGGAGGTGGCTCCACATCAATAAGTTGATGAGAGTCTAAAAGGGATTTGAACCAGGAAATAAAATATGCTATGTGGATCTTAGAACCCCAGGGATCATGAATAATCATTGTAAATTTTAGGTCCCTCGAAAAAATCAGGGAGTCATGGTCGAGAAGGCCGAAGTTACTGATATCCGACCAAAATATATGTTTATCCACAATAGGGCCATAAAAATTAAACAACTAAATTGTTACAACAATTTCTCGACATCACCAAGTCAAAAGGATACCTCCCCTGACTCTAAAAGGATGTAGATGGAAAAGTGAGGGATTCCAGATCGAAAGCAACCGACTAGACAGGCCAACAACGTCAATAGAACTACACCTCTAACCAGGGAAAAGTCTCCAGGAAAAATCCCTAGCAGTAACACCATCAACCAACGTCTCTTTAAAAAAAAAATATCCAGTCAAATTAGAGAAAATAACCTCCGGAGGGATAACAATTTTGGGGCACCCCCAACTCCACCCACATTAAAGGTCAAGAGTATCATCGAGGCACCATTGGGGAGGCTTGTGATGCTATAAGGGGCTTGAAATGGTATGAAACAAGTGACTGTGAATCAAAATCATTCCTAGCAGAAGAGGAAGGTCCAGCATCTAAAAACCCCAACCTGGAACATTCCCCAAAGGACGTTCGAGTGAGTTCGTTATGATGATGACCACCATTCTTCTTTCTATCCCTCACATTGGGGAAGTGGGAACCACTTTGCACCGGTTCATCGCGGTCAACACTAAATACAGGAAATGGTTCTTTATAAAGACCCATCAACTTCACTGGGGATGTGGGAACATCCTCCCTCTGATTCTGACCTAAAATTTCCATACCAGACAATTCCCCTAATGATTGTCTAATAATTCTTTCATCATCCAATAAATGGGAGTCAAAATCCAATATCTCTTCCCCCAAATTATTTGGGTTCAAACTAGTAGTCTCGTACACCTGCACAATCTTTTCACCCTCAATCCTATCATCCCATGTATCACCCAGACTGGCCAAGTTAACTCTTAGCGAAGGAGAATAAACTAGAGCCACATAAGAAAACTCCTCCAAATATTCAGTTAATTCTAGTTCTAATATTGTGATAGAGTTAATAAATGAGGGGAACAAAATTTTGAGCTTACCCGTGAGAGAAATAAGGTCATTTTTTGAAGCCGGTTCTTGTGGCTATACCAAGTCCAGAGACCCCCTCTAGTTAAATCACGTCCTAACTTCTGAGCCTTATAATGAGGACAGTCTTTGAGTAGATGAACCACCTCACCACAAGATAAGAACCTAAATGGTGTCTGTCAGTAATCCAGAGGCTGTTTGAATACCATGTTATCCCACTAAATGGTAATGGAATCCGGTAGTCCTAACTCCACATCAATCTCCATCAGAAGCTAGGTCATTATCTTATCTTCATGATATAATGATTTATCACGAAAGAAAAAAAATCTTCCAACCCTGTTAGAAAGATTAATGAATACCTCTTGTGACCAAAGCTCCAAGGGAAATACCTTGAGCAATACCCATAAATGGTTCCTCCGTAGGGTTTTCATCACACGGTTGATGTAAGAGTGACACATTTTTAAGCGCAGTGAACCCCTACCTATAACCCACTGCCACTCAAGGACCCGCTCTAAGTGTTCCTCATCCAAGAAGTGAAATACCATCCAGTTATTCACTAACATATGGACCCATGGGAAACAGGTTAAAATGTGTTTCCATTGTTTAGTGACCCAAGTAAGTAGAGCTAAACGACTAATATTGGAAAAAAAGAGCTTACTCACTAAGGCCCGAGCAAAAAATATCATGAACCTCCCCAACTGGATATCCTTACCAAGAGTCATGTTAATCTCCTCACAACAAGGCTTCAAATATTTCAGAGCCTTGTGTCTCTTGGCATTCTCACCATTACTTCTGGATAGTCCTCCCTCGCGTTTGGGTAAGGTAACCAGAGCATAAATCTCCGATAAACGACCATTTGCTTCAACCGAACAATAATGCTCCGATGAAGAGGAATCACATAAAAGAGGGTATTCATGCTGGGAGGATAATACATTAATGAGGCTCCGGTGGGGTTCCACAGGGTCCTTAGAGAGGATGCCATAGACAAAATCCAGGTGACTCTTGTCACAACACTGCACAAAAATGTCAACTCATGGGAGGTTCTGGAAACTGCTCAGGTAAGACGAAAATGGTGGGACCTTCAGTGAAGTGGGATAAGAAACTACTTGAACAAAAATCACTGAATGAGGTTGTGAGCCAAGAACAGTAAAAACCTGACCGGAATACTAGTGAATCTCAAAAACACTCAGGAACATCACATAGGACCCAACGCTAAATACTCACAGAAATAGTCTGGAATAATCAGGTAAAGACACCCTCTATATACCGAGAAACCCCTGTCATGAAATCCCTCATCCATGAGAGCTCTCCTTTTAACCAACAGCCCATTTATCAAGTATCACACTCCCCAAAAATGCCAAAATTGCAAGTTCATCAATTTTTGTCACTTTTAACATTATAAACTTAATTTCTTTCTAGAAAATTGCAAGTTCATCAATTTATGTCACTTTTTCCTTATGTTTTTAGATTACGTTTGCTCAAAATCTAAAAGTTGTTGAAATTGCATATATAAGTCATTGAGATTGTACAATATGGGTATACGAAGGGTATTTGAATTTATTTGTGTAATCAAATATGGATTTTGAATAATGAAAAATTACTATCTCATCAAAATTTAGATTGCTAAACAAGGCACACATTCAAACATTCAAACTCTACAAAGAAAAGAACTCATAAAACTATTGATTATGATTCGAATTAATTTAATTTATATTTTAAAGGCCACTAAAATGTAAAATTTGACTCTTTTCTAAGGGGTGTAGGATACAAATTCCACATGAATCTTTTCCAAGGGGTGTACTCCATATAGTTCCACATGTTAAAGGTCCAAGGGAACAGTTCTTCCATATCCCAAACTTTTTTAAAGTCTTTTAAATTATCAAAAACCTTAAAAAGTATTAAATAACATGGAAATATGCGACCCGTACAATTTTGTAATCTAAATGTTAGATGTTTTGGACCTTTCCAGCTATTAGCATATGAATGCAAAATTATAATATTTGGTGAAATCGTAAAAACTTTCATTCTTCAAATTTCATTATTATTATAGAAATTGATTCAATGCCCTCAAATACCCTTATTGCACCAATAATGTGCAATCTCAATAATAGATATATGTAATTCTAAGAATTCTAATTCATTCCATGCAAAAATAGTCGAAAAAAATGGTAAAATGCCACATCTTTAGACTACTCTTAATTTTTTTTGCTTGTGTAATACTAACTAAAATACATTTTTCTAGACAAATTAAGAAAATAAAATATATGAAGATCCAACCTATCCAAATGGAAAATATCAAAAAGCCTCAGGAAAAAGAAAGCATATTATAAAAAGAAGAATTTTGTTGAACTTTAGAAACACTTTTAATATTCAAAGTAGTGTGATGAGAATACCAATGGTGACTTTAGACCTTAAATGTTCGATAGACCTACCCCTAAGTTCTTATGTTTATCAAAGGTCTTGTTAGTGTGCCACCCTAATCCCCCTTACTTTAGAGTTAGTGAAGTAATGTATGTGGCCATCTCTTTTGAATAAGGTCGAGTAGTTGGTAGTGGAGAATTAATGTAAAAAGGGTCTCTCTATTAATAAGACCCAGTAGGTAGTTGCTACTCATTAACTATGGGACCAAGTCAAATAGTTATGGTTTTGGTATGTTGAAGCATATGTAAATATCTATGAGGCTATGTATTTTTTTGTCAAGAATTGTTGTATTGGACCACTACCGAAGTGAATGGTCTCCCAACCTTCAGAGGCCAGTGAGTATTGCTTCTAGATTTGATTATTATAACACAAGAGTTATTTCTGCAACATCTCTCTTATTTGTTTCCTTTGTTATTAATTTGTATTATAATTCCTAGTTTCTAGCATCATTTATCTATGTATATCTTGTAATTTTTCTAAGTTTCAGGGTTACAAACACAACAAGTGGTATTAGAGCACTTTCCTAAGTTAACACAATGTCAAATTTTTAGTAGTTTTTTTTAGTCCATATGTAGCTAGGGTTTTCACCCCAGCTTGTGCAAATGAGCACGTACTAAGGAGAAAGGACTCCTTAGTAGCAGTTCAATAAATAGTAAATTAAAGTGCTAAAAGAATATAAATTCTAAACTAGCATGAGCATTAATAAACATAACAAAACATGAAATATAAATGGTTTTCTTTTGTATTAAAATTTTTACCTCCAATTTGAAGGTTGGTGAAGTTCTTGCAATTTTCCAAGAGGGTTGCTCCAAACTCCAGCTTTGCTCCTTCTCTTTCTCCAAAGGATTGGAAATGGGCCAAAGGGGCACTCAAAGGTGAAAGTAGCTCAAGGGTGAGCTAGGGTTTCAAGAGTGATTTTGGCAGAATAAGGGTATATTTGACTGTGGATATGAAATGAGGGGTCTCCATCACCTATTTATATGTTTTTAGTGGTGGAGTGCTGGCCCATGGTTTTGGGAACCATATGGTTTAGGTCAGCTGTATTGGGTTTTTTCCTCCTTTTTTCCTCTTTTTCCTCTTTTTTTTTTATATTTTTTATTCCCCTTTTAGAGGGTTTTTGCTATTTTGGAGGATTTTTGGATAATTTTGGGGGAAAAAGGGGTTTTTTAGCCTTTTGGAGGCTTTTTGATGGTTTTGTGGGTTTTGAAGGAAAATATTGTGGGAAATATGGACAAATGAGTCATGTAATGGGGTAGATGAGATAGTGAGAACTTTTTGGGTGTTAACACCATAGATGTGTTCCGATGTATTTAAATAAAAAGGAAAGCTATCATACAGTGGGTAAACCTACGGTTAGGGAAGCATACACATAGAGGATACAAGAGGTACTAATTCACATTTTTTGGATACCCTTGTAACCTATTTTGGCATCTCTTAGAGTAGTATTGCATCGAAAAATACATGTATTGGGATCTCACTTCCACATCCCATCGGGTATATTAGAAATCACTTGGGAAACTTGAAAGCATGTATAGATCATTCGATTGATTATATTACTACTATAGTGGCACCAAGCAATGACAATGGAGGATATTCCCTTGTACATGGGTAGTCAGGTACTAGGTCTAAGGGCACAATTGAGTGTCCTTGTTAGCACCCTGATAGATTGGGTTGCGTATTACTATTGTATCCTGCAAGTATATCTAAAATCTATAGCACCTAACAACCCCTTGTTCTCATGACCTTGGAAACCCTATCTTCTATCACCTACCAACTCAATTCCTACATCATTTCATCCAAAAGCAATTTGGAAATTCTATCAATGCAGTAAAATTCAACACAGAGTAATACTCCTCTTAGTGTACAATTTGGGATCCAGCGACACCATTTTTGGAGACCTATCTCAAAACAATCCTCACATCGTGTTGAACTTATTGGTATACATTTATAACAAGCCTTTTTATGTGGTCCCTCCAATACCACATTTTGTGCTACATCTCAAAAGACACCTCTTTTGTCTGTTAAATTTTCAGAATTTACTTCAATCTGATCTAGGATCTTAATTGAGAGAACAACATGTACAACAAATCTACAGCATATCAATCATGGACACAATAATGCAAGCACACAAGAGACACAGAGTTTATTTGGGGAAAACCATAAAGGTGAAAAACCCCAATAACTTCCTCAGAGATAGATAGAGCAATGATACAACCAAAATACAAGAGATAGTCTTCTCCTAGAAGCAGAGCCTCCTCCTCCATAAGTGCACCACTCTCCACAGTGTGAGTGAGAGAATAGAATGTGTAAAATGAGAGAGACACACTCTCTATTTATACACTAACATGACTTGACCTTTACTCAACTAGGTCGGCTTCAACTTAACCACTTAACATAATGCTGACTAGGCCGACCCCCACTAGGGTGGTCTGATAACCCTTTGACCCACATGGCTGACCCCCAATAGCGTGGTCTAATAACCCTTTGACCCACATGACTTATACAGGGCTGACCCCAACAAGGTGGTCTAATAACCCATCAAGTATAAGTTACGACACTTACAATATAAATGACGACAATTCCATATAGAGGAATAATAACATCTCTATAGGAATACAACCACTTCCGTATAGAGGAATAATAACATCTCTATAGGAATACAATATACATATATGTGAAATACATTCCGATGTTACATATACATCAACACTCCCTCTTAACTAGGAAGGTATTTCTCAACACAGGTCTTCTAGCACAAGTCATCTTCTCTGGATCATCGTCACTAGATAATCGTCATTGAGTCATCATCATCGTCACTGCTGCTACTATCTCAATCAATCTCTGAATCTACTTTTCATAGGAAGTTCTACAAAGCTAGTCCTTTTTCATACTAGATGTAGGCCCACCACCTGTAGGTCTTCATCATCTCTGGCCATACTGTGGAATCCTCAGGACTTATTACATGCATCAAAAAACCTGGCTGCAGCATCCCAGGCTATTACGAGCACACAGCTCTACCTGTTGGATCTCCTAGGAGCACATTACATGTGACCCATCACAAAACCTGGCTGAAGCATCCCAGGCTGTTACGAGCACACAGCTCTACCTTTCGGATCTCCCAGGAGCACATTACATGTGATCTCACCACAAAACCTAGTTGAAGCATCCCAGGCTGTTACGAGCTCACAGCTCTACCTATCGGATCTCCCAGGAGCACATTACATGTGGTCCACCACAAAACCTGGCTGAAGCATCTGAGGCCTTTTTCATCCTATCCAGATCTCCCAGGAGCAAATTACATGTGGTCATTGTTAAATTTTCAGAATTTACTTCAATCTGATCTAGGATCTTAACTGAGAGAACAACATGTACATCAAATCTACAGCATATCAATCATGGACACAATAATGCAAGCACACAAGAGACACAGAATTTACTTGGGGAAAACCATAAAGGTGAAAAACCCCAATAACTTCCTCAGAGATAGATAGAGCAATGATACAACCAGAATACAAGAGATAGTCTTCTCCTAGCAATAGAGCCTCCTCCTCCACAAGTGCGCCACTCTCCATAGTGTGAGTGAGAGAATAGAATGTGTGAAATGAGAGAGACACACTCTCTATTTATACACTAACTTGACTTGACCTTTACTCAACTAGGACGGCCTCAACTTAACCACTTAACATAATGCTGACTGGGCTGACCCCCATTAGGGTGGTCTAATAACCCTTTGACCCACATGGCCGACTCCCAATAGGGTGGTCTAATAACCCTTTGACCCACATGACTTATACAGGGCCGACCCCAACAAGGTGGTCTAATAACCCATCAAGTATAAGTTACGACACTTACAATATAAATGACGACACTTCCGTATAGAGGAATAATAACATCTCTATAGGAATACAATATACATATATGTGAAATACATTCTGAAGTTACATATACATCAACACTCCCTCTTAAATAGGAAGGTATTTCTCGACACAGGTCTTCTAGCACAAGTCTTCTTCTCTGGATCATCGTCACTGGATAATCGCCATCGAGACATCATCATCGTCGCTGCTGCTGCTATCTCAATCAATCTCTGAATTTACTCGTCATAGGAAGTTCTACAAAGCCAGTCCTTTTTCATACTGGATGTAGGCCCACCACCTGTAGGTCTTCGTTATCACTGGCCATACTGTGGAATCCTCAGGACTTATTATGTGCGTCACAAAACCTCGAAAGAGCATCTTCCAGATATCCCAGGGCAACGTATTACATGCCATAGGCAAAACCTCAAAAGACTATCTGCAGATCTTCCAGGGCTATATTATATATGACCTCACCACAAAACCTCGCAAGAGCATCCCAGGTTGTTACGAGCACACAGCTCTACCTATAGGATCTCCCAGGGCATGAATTAAATGTGGTCACCACAAAACCTCGCAAGAGCATCCCAGGATGTTACGAGCACATAGCTCTACCTATAGGATCTCCGAGGGCACGAATTACATGTGGTCATGGAAAAACCTCACAAGAGCATCCCAGGACTGATTACGGGCACACAACCCAACCTATCAGATCTCCCAGGGACATATTATATGCCATAGGACAAAACCTCGAAAGAGCATCTGCCAGATATCCCAGGGCAACGAATTACATGTCGTAGGAAAAACCTCGAAAGACTATCTGCAGATCTCCCCGGGCCAAATTATATGTCCTCCCAGAGCAAAACCTCGAAATAGCATTTGCCAGATATCCCAGGGCAACGAATTACATGCCATAGGCAAAACCTCGAAAGACTATCTGCAAATCTCCCAGGGCCAAATTATATGCTCATCTGCACAACCTGATCCACGGCCATAGAGTATCAACCTGATACTCACCATACATCATCCTGATGTACACATGATCATCTTGATCATCATCACTGCAACATCCTGCTGCATGTCATCTGGAGCAACATCCTGAAGCTTGACATCCATGATCATCCTGATCATACAATGCATCTACCTGATGCATACCAGGTATCTACTTGATACATATCATCATACATGATCCACCTGATCATACAATGTATCCACCTGATACAAATACAAATACATGATACATATCACAATACATGATCCACCTGATCATACAATGTATCCATGTGATACATATATAGATACATGGTCCAAGCATCCAACATGATGCATATACAAAAATACATTCACATGATCCAACCGATCATATCCAACATCCAACATGATGTGTACGTACATATAAATGATCCAACTGATCATATCTAGCATCCAACATGATGCATATATACATACATAAAAATGATCCAACTGATCATATCCAGCATCCAACATGATGCATACATACATATAAATGATCCAACTGATCATATCCAAGCAGAAATCAGAACATCATCCTGATGCTCATCATCCAGTGCTTACGTCCACAACCATGTGAAGGATCCTCCTTCCAACATGCTTGGAATGGCTTTAGCAAATGTGTCCATCACTTCTTCCTCGAAGTGTCCTCGATCTGAAGAATGCCAAGCCTCTCTCTGAAGTACTTGAACTTCACCCTGGCTAGTGGCTTCGTCAGCACATCTGCAATCTGCTCATCCGTCGCAATGTACAGGAGCTTCAGGGCTCCTCTCTGCACCATATCCCTGATATAGTGATATTTTATCTCTATGTGTTTCGACCTGTGATGAAAGACTAGGTTCTCAGATAGCTTCACACAACTCTGGTTATCACAAAAGATACCAGTAGCATCCATCGGGAGATCAAATAACTCAGACAGTAGCTTCCGTAGCCATACTGCCTCACAACTAGCTGAACAGGCTGCAACATACTCTGCCTCAGCTGTACTCAGTGCTACGCAGGATTGCTTCCTGCTAAACCAAGAGATCACACCTGATCCCATACTGAAGCAGCACCCAGATGTGCTCTTCCTATCTGCAGCACTGCCAACCCAATCTGAATCAACATAACCCTACAGGTTAAACTTTTGATTCACATCATACTTGAGCCCATAATCAATTGTACCCTTCAGGTACCTCAGAATATGCTTTATAGCTACCAGGTGAACACTCCTCGGATCCGTCAGGAAGTGGCTCAATGTGTTCACCGCAAAGCAAATATCTAGTCTCGTGTTCGTTAGGTGCATCAAGGACCCAATCATCTGACGATACATAGTGATATCAACCGGCTCAGATGAAGCATCACATAGAAGCTTTAGATTTGATGCCATAGGTGTGGCCATAGCCTTGCAGTCCATCATCCCAAACCTCTTCAAGATCTCTACTGCATACTTCCCTTGTCCAAGGAAGATTCCATCACTCTGCCACACCTCCATGCCAAAAAAAAATAGTGCATCATCCCCAAGTTCTTCAACTCGAACTCAGTAGCAAGATTCCTCTGCATGTCGGCAATCAATCTATCCTCACCTGTTACAAACAGGTCATCTACATAGTAGTATCATTGGATTTCCTTCCTCAACCTTGTAGTAAAGGTTGGAATCTGCTTTACTCTTGGTAAATCCCAAACTAGATAGGAAGTTGCCTATCCTACCATACCAATTTCTGCACATATATGATTTCCTGTCATGTGTCTCAGAACCAAGTGGCTGCTCCACAAACACTTCTTCTTCAACTCCACCATTCAAGAAAGCTGTCTTGAAATCCATCTGGTGTATCTTCTATTTTATCACATTTATATTTCTCTATGCTTCCATCTGCAACATGCTTGATCTTGATAGATCCATATGGAAGTCATAAAAAACTTCCCTTCAGGTCTTGGGACTGCATCCCAAACATCATTCTTCATGATCAATGGATCATGGCATTCTTCCCATATCTTGGGAACTTCAATATCTGCAATAGATAATTTTGTTGCCGAACAAATGTTGTAGTTCTTCTTTTGTAGGTGATGGCATACGATCTTTCCTACACAACAAGTTAAATTGCATGATTAGAAAACATCTCATAGTTTTCAGAACAAATTCTTACACATTAGGAAATATGTCATACAGTCATGCAATTATCTTAGCCAATGCTTCAATACAGCATTTATCCACATCCCGTAACTTTCTAGATGCCTTCCAATCTCTACCAGAACATTGTTAAGAGTGTGCACAACTCCCAACATGTCAGCAAACAGGTTTCATTCTAGATGAGTAGCAATGGAATGTTGTACAGTTCCATAGGCCACTTACCCATGTATATTAATACTATACTATTCATCAACGAAACTATTCTAATATGCATAATACACAACCTAATTCTATGAACATAAGCATATACATCATTGAATAACATTATGTAAGAAATGACAATTTAAATACTTATCTTTGTTTGGTTGCTGGGTGGACTCCCTTTGAGTCTTTGCTTCCTTGCAGGAGCTGCTGAAGTAGCTTCTTCTACACCTTTCTGTTGTGGAATGTAGAAAGATGGTCAACTCCCTCCGAATATCTGCATCCTTGCAGAAACTACTGAAGTGTGCTCCTTTGCTTTCTTGCAGGAACAACTGGAGTATGCTCCCTCTTGAACTTTGCTTCCTGTATTACCTGTCCTTGAACTTACATTCATCCTTAATCACTATGCATGCTTATTAGTATCATTATTGTGTTATCCTTGAGGTCTCATACATAACCACACATTTATTAGTATAATCTTAATAATATCAAAACACAATAATCTCAAGCATGTATAGTCAGGATCATTTCAAACAAATATAATAAGCATTAGTATTCAAGGTTTCAAGGAAGTCTTCTTTTACTCATACATATTCTTATTTGATCATAGGACTCTTCTGGTTAGTTGAATCATCAATCAAGATAAGAGATATAATATGCATAAAACCCATGATTATTCAAACCTATACCTTCATGATTCTTCTAGTTAGTCATATCATCAATTATGGTAAGAAACATAATATGCATACAACCATGATTATTCAAACCTATGACTTCATGAATAATCATTATCAACAACACAACAGTATAATATCCTAACACAAGGTAGGATTCTAGCTTGATATAGGAAAAAAATACTTGGATTAGCATGCTAGCTAGTTATGTCTAACATACCCGCATAATGTCTTATGGTTCTCTTCAGTGACTTGTGCTAGTAACCTGCATGTCTCATAGGTTAACCATTGTAGGACCAAGTTATACATACCTCGAAAGTAGATCTTCTATGTGATCCATGACAATGGATGAATCTTTGTCTTCATGTCACGATGAGCATATGTTCTTGAAGCAGAACATGATTTGACTTTCTTGGTGTACCTTTTGTGTTAGCAAACAATCATAAACCTCATACAACATCACAATGCATTAGTACAATCATAAGTGGCAAAACCTTAATCAATGAATATCTTCTATTAAGGTGATACGACAAGTACAGTAATTAATCAAGATTGTACTGTAATGATATGAAGACAAACATATGATAAACTTAACCATGAAACATACCTGTAAACCATACCTGTCAAGATTGCTTGTAATCTTCTTATGCAAGGCCTTAGCCTCATCTCCCTCTGAGACAGGAACTTCTTCACTTATGCAGGTGACCAATCCATCTTCTTCTAGGATTAATCCAATCCACTTGATTTTGCAAGAATTGGACCTAGAGCTGGATTAGGGTTTGTCAAAGAAACCCCAAAAATTCAAACTTTGAATTTTAAACTTCTGAAAGGATAGAAATATGCGCCTTGATGAGCTGATCAAGTTGGTATATTCAGAATTTGAAAACTGCAAAGTTTCACCCCTCAAAATTGCCTTTTAGATTTCCGAATTCACTAGGGAGGACCATGGATTAGGGTTTGAGTTTCCTAGAGATTCACCCAACCATAATATTTGATTCAAAACTCTAAGCTTTGATTTTTCTAAGGAGCTTCCAGCCATGGTCACAGATTTCCAAAATTCCAATTTTTGCAAAAGCCCTAATTTTCCATCTTTCCGATCAAAGTCCCAAACTGAGGTTTGATCACGTCTGGCCTTCTGCCCAACCAAAAAATATGATCTTGGTCTCTAAATTTTGATTTTGATGAGTAGCATCCAACCGTGGTCTTTGATTACAAAAATTCCAACTTTCTCCGAAGCCCTAAATTCCAGAAGCCATGAATGAAGGTACTCAAAATTAATTCTGTTTTGACAGAAATATGTACCTGATTGTTTCTGGTGTAACTCCAAACCTTTTGATCCACAGGATCTAAAAACCTTTCCTGAGATATTCTGACCTGTTATCTTTCCATCCCGATAGGTTTGACCTCAATTGGATTCTCTGAGAGAGAGTTATGCCAAGTGTCGCAATGTGACCTATTATGGGATACTACAGGAGAGAGAACTCGTACAGCATGCCACGTGTCATTGTTTCAACTTCGGCCTCTACAAAGTTTCTTTGAGATAGCCCGTCCTGTTATCTTTCCATCCCGATAGGTCTGACCTCAATTGGATTCTCTGAGAGAGAGTTATGCCAAGTGTCGTAACGTGACCTGTTTATGGGATAATACAGGAGATCAGACTTGTACGGCATGCCACGTGTCATTGGTTCAACTTCGGCCTTTGAACACTTTTCTTGAGATCGCATAGTCTTTGCACTACCTGTAACTTTTTACAAAATTTCATTTGGATCTTCCTATCCCAAGTTATGACCTTTTTCCCAAGGTCACCTGATTTTGACTCAGATTTGGAAGAGGCAGAAACCCTATATTGTACAAATCATAAATCACAAAGTACAATGAATTATAGGTTGTCCTTTGGAAACAAGGTACATGGGGATCTCATCTTCGACCTGTAAAAGTTTCTGATCCACAAAACTTTGCCAAAATGGATTTATAGCGAAAGTGCTACGATGACTGGTTTTTGCTATATCAATCCCTAGCATTGTAAGTGCAACAAGCATCATACATGCCATATCATGCCTTCTTTCAGGCTAGCTCTAATACCATGTTAAATTTTCAGAATTTCTTCAATTTGATCTAGGATCTTAACTGAGAGAACAACATGTACAACAAATCTATAGCATATCAATCATGGACACATAATGCAAGCACACAAGAGACACAGAGTTTACTTGGGAAAAACCATAAAGGTGAAAAACCCCAATAACTTCCTCAGAGATAGATAGAGAAATGATACAACCAGAATACAAGAGATAGTCTTCTCCTAGCAGCAGAGCCTCCTGCTCCACAAGTGCACCACTCTCCACAGTGTGAGTGAGAGAATAGAATGTGTGAAATGAGAGAGCCACACTCTCTATTTATACACTAACTTGACTTGACCTTTACTCAACTAGGACGGCCTCAACTTAACCACTTAACATAATGATGACTGGGTCGACCCCCATTAGGGTGGTCTAATAACCCTTTGACCCACATGGCCGACCCCCAATAGGGTGGTCTAATAACCCTTTGACCCACATGACTTATAGAGGAATAATAACAGCTCTATAGGAATACAATATACATATATGTGAAATACATTCTGAAGTTACATATACATCAACAGTCATGGAAAAACCTGGCTGAAGCATCTGAGGCCTTTTTCATCCTATCCAGATCTCCCAGGAGCAAATTACATGCCATAGGAAAAAACCTCGCAAGAGCATCTCAGGATGTTACGGGTACACAACTCCAACCTGACAATCTGGCTGGGCACAAATTACATGTCCTCCCAGAGCAATGTCTCGAAAGAGAATCCCAGGCTGTTATGGGTACACAACTCCGACCTATAGGATCTCCTAGACATGCTCATTTGCACAACCTGATCCACGGCCACAAAGTATCATCCTGATACTCACCATACATCATCTTGATTTACACATGATCATCCTGATCATCATCACTGCAACATCCTGCTGCATGTCATCTGGAGCAACATCCTGAAGCTCGTCATCTATGATCATCCTGATCATACAATGCATCTACCTGATGCATACCAAGTATCTACCTGATACATATCATCATTCATGATCCACTTGATCATACAGTGTATCCACCTGATACAAATACAAATATGTGATCCACCTGATCATACCTGATACATATCACATACATGATCTACCTGATCATACAATGTATCCAACTGATACAAATACAAATACATGATCCACCTGATCATAGTTGATACATATCACATACATGATATACATGATCATACAATGTATCCACCTGATACATATACAGATACATGGTCCAAGCATCCAACGTGATGCATATACAAAAATACATACAAATGATCCAACTGATCATATCCAACATCCAACATGATGCATACATACATATGCATATAAATGATCCAATTGATCATATCCAACATCCAACATGATGCATATACAGAGCAATAACTGGAGCATCTTCCTGATGCTCATCATCCATGATCCTCCTGATCATCATAGCATCGTCCTCTTCAGATCATCTCATCGTCCACGAAGCACAGCCTAGATGCACATCATTCAGCACTTACACCACCGACATGGGAGAACACATCTACCACCATTCGGGGAAGGCTCCAGCCCTTACTTTTTCACCATGGGAGTACACATCTACCACCATGTGAAAAATGGCTCAGCAATTACATCACGACCAAGGGAGAACACATCAACCATGTCAGAAAAGATCATGTGCATCTGCATCTTCCGAACTGATGACTTCCCTTTGGAAGGAACCTCGATCTGAAGTGCACCAAGCCTCTCTCTGAAGTACTCAAACTGCACTCTAGCCAACATCTTGGTCAATACATTTGCAACCTGCTCATCCATCGCAACATACTCTGCTTCAGCTGTACTCAGTGCTATGCAGGACTGCTTCCTTCTAAACCAAGAGATCACACCTGATCCCATACTGAAGCAGCACCCAGATGTGCTCTTCCTATCTGCATCACTTCCTGACCAATTTGAATCAACATAAACCTATAGGTTAAACTTTTGATTCGCATCATACTTGAGCCCATAATCCACTGTACCCTTTAGGTACCTCAGAACATGCTTTACAGCAACCAGGTGAACACTCCTCAGATCCGTCAAGAACTGGCTCAATGTGTTCACCACAAAGCAAATATTTGGTCTCGTGTTCGTTAGGTACATCAAGGACCCAATCATCTGAAGATACATAGAAACATCAATCGGCTCAAATGAAGCATCACAAAGAAGCTTCAAGTTCGATGCCATAGCCTTGTAGTCCATCATCCTGAACCTCTTCAAGATCTCTACTGCATACTTACCTTGTCCAAGGAAGATTCCATCTACACTCTGCCACACCTCCATACCAAGAAAGTAGTGCATCATACCCAAGTTCTTCATCTCTAACTCAGCAACAAGCTTCCGCTGTGTGTCGACAATCAATCTATCCTCAGCTATGACAAACTCGTCATCCACATACAAAAGTAGTATCACTAGATTGCCTTCCTCAACCTTGTAGTAAAGGTTGGAATCCACTTTACTCTTGGTAAAGCCCAAACTGGATAGAAATCTGTCTACCATACCAAGTTCTGCACATATATGACTCCCTGTCATGTGTCTCAGAACCAAGTGGCCGCTCCACATACACTTCTTCTTCAACTACACCATTCAAGAAAGCTGTCTTGAAATCCATCTGGTGTATCTTCTATTTCATCACTTTTATATTTCTCTATGCTGCCATCTACAACATGCTTGATATTGATAGATCCATATGGAAGTCATAACAAACTTCCCTTCAGGTCTTGGGACTACATCCCAAACATCATTCTTCATGATCGGCAGATCATGGCATTCTTCCCATATCCTGGGAACTTCAATATCTTCAATAGATAATTTTGTTGCTGAACAAATGTTGTAGCTCTTCTTTTGTAGGTTATGGTATATGATCTTTTCTACACAACAAGTTAAATTGCATGATTAGAAAACATCTCATAGTTTTCAGAACAAATTCTTACACATAAGGAAATATGTCTTACAATCATGCAATTATCTTTAGCCAATGCTTCAATACAACATTTATCCATATCCCGTAACTTTCTAGATGCCTTCCAATCTCTACCAGAACATTGTTAAGAGTGTGCACAACTCCCAACATGTCAGCAAAGAGGTTTCATTCTAGATGAGTAGCAATGGAATGTTGTACAGTGCCATAGGCCATTGACCCATGTATATTAGTAGTATACTGTTCATCAATGCAACTATTCTAATATGCATAATACACAACCTAGTTGTAGGAACATCAGTATATACATTATTGAATAACATTATTTAAACAAACAACTATGTAAGAAATGACAATTCAAATACTTATCTTTGTTTGATTGTTGGGTTGACTCCCTCTCAGTCTTTGCTTCTTTTTTGCAACTACATTCTGATGTGGATTGTGAGAAGTGGTCAACTCCCTCTGAATATCTACATCCTTGCAGAAACTACTGGAGTGTGCTCCCTCTTGATCTTTGCTTCCTGGATTACCTGTCCTTGAACTTATATTCATTCTCGATCCCTATGCATGCTTGTTAGTATCATCATTGCGTTATCCTCTAGGTCTCATACATAATCAAACATTCATTAGTATAATCTTAATATTATCAAAACACAATAATCTCAAGCATGTATAGTCAGGATCCTTTCAAACACAGATAATAAACATTAGTATTCAAGGTTTCAGGGAAGTCTTCTTTTACTCATGCATATTCTTATTTGATCATAGGACTCTTCTGATTAGTTAAATCATCAATGCATAAACCTGTGATTACTCAAACCTATACCTTCATGATTCTTTTGGTTAGTCATATCATCATCAATTATGGTAAGAAACATAATATGCATATAGCCATGACTATTCAAACCTATGACTTCATGAATAATCATTATCAACAACACAACAATATAAGATCCTAACACAAGGTAGGATTCTATCTTGATATAGGAAAAACATACCTGGATTAGCATGCTAGCTAGTTATGTCTAACATACCCGCATAATGTCTTCTGGTTCTCTTCAGTGACTTGTGCTAGTAACCTGCATGTCTCATACGTTAACCATTGTAGGACCAAGTTATACATACCTCGAAAGTAGATCTTCTATGTGATCCATGAAAATGGATGAATCTTTGTCTTCATGTCACCATGATCATATGTTCTTGAAGTAGAACATGATTTGTCTTTCTTGGTGTACCTTTTATGTTAGCGAACAACATAAACCTCATGGAACATCACAATGCATTAGTACATTCATAAGTGTCAAAACCTTAATCAATGAATATCTTTTATTAAGGTGATATGACAAGTCTAGTAATTAATCAAGATTGTACTGTAATGATATGAAGACAAACATATGATAAACTTAACCATGAAACATACTTGTCAAGATTGATTGTAATCTTCTTATGGAAGGCCTTAGCCTCATCTCCCTCTGAGACAGGAACTTCTTCACTTATGCAGGTGACCAATCCATCTTCTTCTAGGATTAACCCAATCAAGTTGGTTTGCAAGAACTGGACCTGGAGCTGAATTAGGGTTGTCAAATAAACCCCAAAAATTCAAAATTTGAATTTCAAGCTTCTGAAAGGATAGAAATATGCGCCTTGATGAGTTGATCAAGTTGGTATATTCAGAATTTGAAAACTGCAAAGTTTCACCCCTCGAAATTGCCTTTTAGATTTCCAGATTCACTAGGGAGGACCCTGAATTAGGGTTTGAGTTTCCAGGAGCTTCACCCAACCAAAATATTTGATTCAAATCTCTAAGTTTCTATTTTTCTGAGGAGCTTCTAGCCGTGGTCACAGATTTCCGAAATTCCAAGTTTTGCAGAAGCCCTAATTTTCCATCTTTCCGATGAAAGTCCCGAACTAGGGTTTGATCAAGCTCGGCCTTATTCCCAACCAAAAAAATTTGATATTGTTCTCTAAATTTCAATTTTTATGAGTAGTATCCAGCCGTGGTCCCTGATTAGAGAAATTCCAACTTTCTGTGAAGTCCTAAATTCGGGAAGCCATGAATGAAGGTGCTCAAAAATAATTCTGTTTTGACAGAAATATGTACCTGATTGTTTCTAGTGTAACTCCAAAATTTTCGATCCACAGGGTCTAAAATATTTTTCTTGAGATAGCCTGACCTATTATCTTTCCATCCTGATAGGTCTGACCACAATGGGATTCTTTGAGAGAGAGTTATGCCAAGTGTCGTAACGTGACCTATTTATGGGATAATATAGGAGAGCAAACTTGTACGGTGTACCACGTGTCACTAGTCCAACTTCTGCCTCTAAATTTTTTTCTTAAGATAGCCATACTTGTTATATTTCCATCTTGATAGCTCTGACCTCAATTGGATTCTCTGAGAGAGAGTTATACCAAGTGTCGCAACGTGACTTGTTTATGGGATAATATAGGAGAGCGAACTCGTATGGTGTGCCACGTGTCACGGGTTCAACTTAGGCCTCTGAAACATTATCTTGAGATAGTAAAGTCTGTGTACTACCTGTCACTTTTTACAAAATTTCATTTGGAGCTTCCTAGCCCAAGTTATGACCTTTTTCCCAAGGTCACCTGATTTTGACTCAGATCTGGAAGAGGCAGAAACCCTATATTATACAGATCATAAATCACAAAGTACAATGCATTAGAGGTTGTCCTTTGGAAAAAAGGTACATGGGGATCTTCTCTACTACCTGTAAAATTTTCAGATCTGAAAACCTTTCCAAAATGGATTTATAGCAAAAGTACTACGATGACTCGTTTTTTCTATATCAAGCCCTAGCATTGTAAGTGCAACAAGTGTCATACATGCCATATCATGCCTTCTTTCAGGCTAGCTCTGATACCATGTTAAATTTTTAGAATTTACTTCAATATGATCTAGGATCTTAACTGAGAGAACAACATGTATAGCAAATCTACAGCATATCAATCATGGACACAATAATGCAAGCACAAAAGAGACACAGAGTTTACTTGGGGAAAACCATAAAGGTGAAAAACCCCAATAACTTCCTCAGAGATAGATAGAGCAATGATACAACCAGAATACAAGAGATAGTCTTATCCTAGCAGTAGAGCCTCCTCCTCCACAAGTGCTCCACTCTCCATAGTGTGAGTGAGAGAATAGAATGTGTAAAATGAGAGAGACACACTCTCTATTTATACACTAACTTGACTTGACTTTTACTCAACTAGGTCAGCCTCAACTTAACCACTTAACATAATGCTGACTAGGCCGACCCCCACTAGGGTGGTCTAATAACCCTTTGACCCACATGGCCGACCCCCAATAGGGTGGTCTAATAACCCTTTGACCCACATGACTTATACAGGGCCGACCCCAACAAAGGTGGTCTAATAACCCATCAAGTATAAGTTACGACACTTGCAATATAAATGATGACACTTCCGTATAGAGGAATAATAACATCTCTATAGGAATACAACCACTTCCATATAGAGGAATAATAACATCTCTATAGTAATACAATATACATATATGTGAAATACATTGCGAAGTTACATATACATCAACATTGTCTGTGATCATTTGGACATAAACTAGTGTTCATACTTTTAATCTCATAAGCAGTCCCACGCAATGATCAAATTTAAAGGGTTGATCTTACTTTCAATTTCAAGGGAATATATTCATCTAACCCTTCAGTGATGAAGGGTTAAATAAATTTGCACTTCTATTGACAAGAATGAATTAAGTAAACCCTTAATAAAAAAAAGTTAAAATAATATATTGTCCTTCCAAAGGTTTACAATCCTAAAAAATTAAACAGTAGTTATACAAAAAAAAATCAATACAATTTAATAAATAAACAAATTTTATTTGTTGTATTGTTGGCATGGTTCCAGAGCGCACAAGTGCGGTACCATGAAGTGGTGAAAGGGTCATCGACAGGAACAAAGGACTGGTCATGAAGTATAAAAGAGCCGACAAATGCGGAGCATTTGGTTAAGTTAGTTAGTAATGGGTCATTTGGAACATTTTGTAACGGCCAAGCGAGCCTATAAATAGGAGTGATTGTAAACCTAAGAAAATCATCATCCGTTAGTATAGGATCTTTGATCCATCTTTTGGCATCTTTATCTTTTGCAGAGTATTGTTTCGCTCTGAGTTTGTACTGGTTGTGTGGTATGGAGAATTTTGCGATGTATTGAACAATTTGATGGATAATGAGAATGATTGATAATGCTATATCTCTGTCTCATTGTCTTGTTATTGAATTCAAGTATCTCAGTGTTTGATGTTTCAATGAAACCATAGTTATGTTATGTACCGCAGATTCCTTAAGCATGTTTTGATAATTTTTTTAATTCGTTAATTGTGAGATGATAATGTGTTGATGCGAATGAGGATAATGGTTAATAGGTTGATAATGTGATGTTCTGATGCAAATGTGAATCTTCGGTTTATGTGCCAATGAGTGTGAGATAATGACTGCATTTTTACAATTGTGGGAAATTGGTTCCTATACCCCCCTTAGACATCCCGGGTGAGACTTCACTCGCTCTGCAGGTGTCGCTAGAAAGGGTAAAACCTTTTTGGGCCGATGTTTAAGGGAGTCTGTGTCGATTTTTGTTGACAGCAGTGCGAAATGAACCCTTGTCGAAAGAACTATGTCAACAAATGCTTTTGTTTTTCGGACCATAGTACTAAAGGAAATAGGACATGCTGTGGCATCCAACAAAGCCGGAGATCACAAAATGGTTCCACAAGAAGACGTGACAATTTGCTTAAGAAGAAAATCAGAACCCTGGATGGTCGAAAACTAATTGGTTGCAGAAATATATCTACTCTTATATCCACGAAGTATTCTTCTACGAGTTTCCTATACTGCTACATGAATGGTTGGCACAATTAAATTTTCAGAAGAAAAATTTCCAAGGAGGCGATCCTGAACACTGGACCCCAGAACTGATCCAGCAGTTGAAATAGGTGAACAACAAAGCTTCAAGGGATGTCGAGGTTTGGGTAGATAGTATTTTGGAAGGATACATTACTGAATATTCTATCGACACCATTAATTCGTACAAAGACGCATAAAGGAAATTTTTCAAGGGACCCAGAGGAAGGTATCTATTGTTGCTAAAATTGTGGATTAAGATGCTCATTTGTGAAAAGGGAATATTAAAGATGAACTTCGACGAGTAAAGATTGGGTGTCCGGAGGCTATGGGTACCGCAGGGATGCGGGTCTGATAGAATGATGTGGGGTAGATGTATATGAGCTACGACAAAATTTTGAGGGAAGCTGTAGAAGATTGTGGTCTCCTGCGAAGTGGGGTGAGGTTCCAGCCGGAGAAGAAGAGGAGGACTGAGATAGAGAGAGAGAGTCTCCTAGTGAGACTAGAATGGATAACTGTGAAATGGGGCCAAAAGGGACTAAGAGACCCTATTGCGATGAAGAGAATGACCAAGATACCCTTGAACCTGAGGAAGGACAGACCCAACGCTACAACATACCCACAACCCAATGCACTTCCCCAAAGTTTGGAGGAAGAAATATAAGCTCTTCATAGGGTTGTCCTGTGTGTCAGAACTGTTATACCTCAATATTACACATTATGTATTAGTGTCACATCCTTGCATTACCGACCTAAATGACAGTTTCCCTTAAAGATCATCTGAACATCCAAAATGAAAACCATTGACTGAACATTGAAAGAAAAACCTTTTTTCTGCCATCTGCCATCCCAACTTAGCCTTGTTTGTGAGCACTACCGCTCCCTGCACATCTACAGGGGCGCGGTAGTCAGCACTACCATGCGTTGCTCCTTCTCTGGGGCGTGGTACTACTGCGTTATGCTCAGTTATAGGGGCACGGTAGTATGAAATTAGCCTTTTTGCTTTGGATTTTGGGATTTCAACCTTCGAGGAGATTTTGTTGGGATTACCACCCTTGGTTCAATCCTAACTCCTTCTTTGTTTAGCTGGCCTAATCCACTAAACCCTCCATAGATCCACACTTCTCTCTTGTTGGTTAACCTTCCCATGTGTTATAAGAGAGAAGCCTTCCATGAGCTAAGGGGAGGACTTTTGGGGCATCAAACCTATGATCTTTAGACTGCTGTAGAGATAGCTAGAGGAAGCACTTGGAGCTGGAGGATTGGCTTGGATATCAAGCAACCTTTGTAAGTAGTCTTCAAGTTTGTAATAAAAGATAACTTGTCTTGTTTTTCCAATTTCATGTGTATTGTATAAATCTTTGATATGAAATGTATCTAGTCTAGATTTGAATTTAATATTTGCTTCAAAGTATTTGGAAGCTTGTATGCTTGTCCTTTGTTTGATCTCAACAGATTCTACATTGGAGCTTTGGGATAAAGAGCTAGAAGCGGGACAAACGTCGAATTGGAAGGTGAGTTATGTCTTTCATCTCTTCTGAATGCATTTAATCTTGTTGTGAAGAGGAACTCAAGGTAGCATTTGTTTCCTTTTTGTCTTAGCATAGAGTCAGTGCATCTTGCTTTATCCTAAGAGAGTTTCTACCTATCCGTAGGGAGAAATTTCTACAACAAGAACAATGGTAAGAGTAGTGGATCTTGTTGGAGGGGACCCATCGGGATCCTTAGTTACTATAGTTAAAGAAGCAGTTGGAGCGGGTGCAACCACTCCAACCACATGTAAGATGTATAAATATACTTATCAAAGATGAATGAGATAGCTGAATGCTTTCCGCTCATCCCTTGTCTTGATTATATCTCTGTGTATGTACTTACTCTATGCTTGAATACAACATCTGGTGCCATTTCCGTTCTCTTTTGGCTGGGTGACAACAACAGCAAAGGAGGAGCGGTTCGAACCTGAAGGAGATCGTGAGGAGAAAGAACCCTACAAAAAAAATGGTCATAAATGATAATGCTGCGTGATTGAATCTGAAGGAAATCGTGCAATGTTCACTGAAGAACCTGCAAGAATGCATGCCTATGCATGTATAAAGACAATTGCTATCAAAAGAATGATAAGCGACCATCTTGGGTGGTGTCGTTAGCAAGAAACTCAGCCGACTATATCTGCGCACAATCATGTCAAGCGATGAAGTAAAATGATTGAAGTTTTAAAATATTTTGAATTTTCGTTGATATATTGTGTGTTGAAAATAATATATAGTGACGGTGATGAGGTTCGTGTGCCAAAGCTTCTTGGGGAATGACAGACACTTGCACACCTTTCAAACGAAGAAATGCTAAGATCAGAAATAAGTCTATTGGTATCTAGACACTGCCGAGTTGAAGAAACTGAACAGTACAGTCTTCCCATGATGCAATGGATGCTCATGTGTCAACTTTACTGAAGAGAAGAAACACCGTAAAAATGAATTCCCATGATCCTTCCATCCGTGTTCCTATTGTGTTGTGCTCGATCATTCGTCGATGTCGACCTTTTGTTTGAAGAATGACTTCGTCGACCAGAGTTAATTTATTTATTTGTTATACTAACACGTCAGCTCTATTATTTTTCATCTAAAAGCTGTCTTATCAATCCAGCAGGTTGTCGATACTGTTCTGGATGAATGTGTATAATATGGTATAGCATATACATGAATTTCTTTCTACATATGATGATTCAAGCTAATCGATTACTATGTAAAAGCCATGAAAATAAGCCCAGTTACATGTTGATGTATATGTAACTTCGGAATGTATTTCATCTATGTATTTCATATATATTTATTGTACCCTTATCAGAGATGTGTTATTCCTCTATAAGGAAGTGTCGTCATATGGATTGAAAAGTGTCGCAAGTGTGTGTACTTGCCGATGGGTTATTAGACCACCATGTGTGGGGTTGGCCCTGAAATATATATTATATTGTGGATGTATCTAGATAGACAAGTCGTCCCCATAGTGTAACTGGGCGAACAGGTTAAGTATAAATAGAGATCGGGAGATCTCTATTTGCATCATTCAGAAAGAGACAATTCTCTCACTTAGAAAGTGGCGCACTAGTGAGGAGGAGGATCATTTTCTCTAGGAGACTATCTCAAGTGTATTTTGGTTGTACTTTGGTTGAGCCATTGCTCTCTCTATCTCTGAGGAAGTTGTGGGGTTTTTTACCTTAGGGTTTTCCCCACTGAAACTCTGTCTCTTGTCTCTCATGCTTTTGATTCTTGTGATGCTTGTCATGCTTATTGTGATTGTTATGCTTTGATATACTGTATATGTTATTCTCTCAGTAAAGATCCAAGATTATTGTGAATTAATGCTCAAAATTTAACATGGTATCAGAGCTAACCTGAGAAGAAGACATTTTGCAGTGACAAAAAACTTGAGTTTCTTGTTTATTGGGTTTCTCTCCACATTTTTTGGAAAAGTAGTATAGTAGATTGACTCTGCTCATCAAGGAGAATCTATCTGTCCAATCAGAATTCAATTATGAGCATTTTCATATTTGGCCCTAAAAACTAGGGTTTCCACAAAAATAGGAATTTCTGAAATCTGAAGAAATAGCTCGAAGCTCCTTGCAAAAATAAAAGTTTAGAGCTTTGGATCGAGATTTTTGGCTGGGTAGATCTCCGGGAAACTCAAGCCCTAATTCAGGGCTCTCCCTAGTGAACCCGAGAGGACAAAAAGGCAAATCTAAAGGATAAAGGTTTGCTGATCTCAAATTCTGAATACACCAGGTTGATCATCTCATCAAGCTGCATCTTTCTATCCTTTCAGAAATTTGAAATTCACATTTTGAATTTTTTAGGGTTTTTTCGACAAACCCTAATCCGGGACCAAATCCAGTTTTTAGCATTTCAAGTGGTAAGACCTAAATATTTTCTATTTCCATTTGAAGTAGTCTTTAGGATGTCTCATCACACCAAGCTTGAGGATAAGCTTGAAGGAGCTGATAACTTCCAAGCTTGGAAGTATAGGATTGGGTTAATCCTGGAAGAGAATGAGTTGGACTCATATGTAAAAGAAGACATCCCTATCCCAGAGGATAAAGAGGCTAAGGTATTGCATAAGAAGAACTTGGTCAAGGAAAAGAGAATCATTACTGATTCTATCTAAGACCATCTCAGACCCCATGTGTCTTCTCTAAAGACACCCAAGGAGATGTTTGACTCTTTGACCAAGCTATTTGAAGGGAAGAACATAAATCAGAAGATGACCCCATGGAACCAATTGAAAGGAGTAAAGTTTCAGAATGGAGAAACCATTCAATCTGATTTTTCAAGGATCTCCCAGATCAAGGAACAACTAGATGCAGTGGATGAAATGGTGGAGAATGGTGAAGTAGTGATGACCACTCTAAATGGCCTACCCAGGTCATGGGATTCCTTTATTCAAGGAATTTGTGCAAAGAAGAAGTTTATCTCCTTCAACATATTGCGGGAAGAATGCTCTCAAGAAGAAGCTAGGCTTGTGTCCTGAGAAGAAAAGATGGGAAATGAAGATCAATCTCTCACAGCACATGCCAGGAAAGAAAAGTCCAAGAAGGATTCATCTCATAACAGGAGATTCTCACACCAATATTATCATAAAGATAAGAAAGATCTCAGATGCTTCAATTGCAATGAGAAGGGACACTTTGCTTTAGATTGTCCCAAGAAGAAGAAAGACAACAACAACAACTTCAACAAGAAGAAGAAGAATAACAAAAGAAGATATCATGCTCATGATGCCGAAGATGATGAACCCCAAAAGAAGAAGGCTAGGGCAGAAAGTGATAGTGATGATGACTCATCAAGTGAAGAAGAGTATCTTCTAATTTTTGCTCTCATAGGTACTATCTCCCATGGTTGTAATGATTGGTTGATTGATAGTGGGGCTTCCAAACACATGACTGGGTTTAAGGAATCTTTTATGAATCTATTTGAACATGAATCACCCGATAAGGTGAAACTTGGGGATGATTACGAATACCCAATCAAAGGAAGTGGTGAAGCCTCCTACAACCTAGATTCTGGAAAATCTTTGAAGTTGAAAGAAGTCCTTTATGTACCTGGGCTAAAGAATAAATTACTCTCCATCTCTGCATTGGATGCAAAAGGTATGAGGGTTGCATTTGTGGATGGCCAAGTCCTAATGTGGCCAAAGGGAAAGAACATAGATGATGCAGTAGTGATTAGAGAGCAAGATGGAGGTTTGTATAAATTGAAGGGACAACTTGAACATGCCATGGTACATGAATCCATGGAGCCAAGTGAACTTTGGCGTAGAAGACTTGCTCATATGCACTATAGGGCACTTCCAATTGTAAGCAAGGCTATAGAGGGTCTTCCTGAAATCAAGACCAAACATGAAGGTGTTTGCAAAGGATGTGCAAAAGGTAAGAACATTAAGAAAGATTTCCCAAGCAGTGAAAGCAAGGCAAAAGACATCTTGGAAACCATCCACTCAGATGTATGTGGTCCTATGTCATCCAATTCTCTGAGTGGGTATGTTTATTATGTCTCATTTATTGATGACTTATCTAGGAAGACTTGGGTATGCTTATTGAAAAACAAAGATGAGGTGTTTGATAAGTTCAAGGAATTCAAAACCTTGACGGAGAATCAAACTAAAAAGAAGATCAAAACATTCAGATCCGACAATGGTGGAGAATTCACCTCAGGTGACTTCAAGAAGCTTTGCAGTGATTCAAGGATTAAGAGGGAGTTGACTGCTCATTATAATCCTCAACAAAATGGAGTTGCAGAAAGGAAGAACAGAACAATCATGGAAGTAGCAAGGGCAATGCTGCATGACCAGGATCTACCTATGCATCTATGGGCAGAAGTAGCTAGAACAGCTGTATATGTGCATAACAGAACACCCCACAAGATATTGGACAACAAAACTCCAAAAGAGGTCTTTTCTGGTAAGAAACCTAAAGTCAGCCATCTGAGAATATTTGGTTGTCCAGTATACACTCATATCCTAAAGGAAAAGAGGACCAAACTAGATCCTTCAGGAAAGAAGGGTATCTTTGTGGGTTACAGTGAAAGCTCGAACGCTTACAGAATTTACTTTCGAGCGTTCAAGAAGATTGATGTCAGTAGGGATGTAACATTTGATGAAAACTCAGCATTCATCAAATCAAGGAAGGCACCTATCGAAGTTTATGAACAACCTAAGGAAACTAGATTTCAAGACACTACCATGACTGAAGCAATTCTAGAAGTTGTTCATGAGTTTGAATATCCGCAAGAACCTGTAGATCCACCCCGTGAGGATAACTCTCACAAGAGGAAACCTGCATGGGCTAGAGAGCTCATTCAAGATGCAGAAAGATTTGGCATTCCAGAAGAAGAAAATAGAGCAAAGAAGAGAACCAGATCACATACCAGCTATGTTGCTTTACTCTGTGACATTATGAACAAAGAACCTTCCAGTTATGAAGAAGCAGCGGAAAAGAAAGAATGGAAGGATGCCATGGTTGAGGAATACCAATCAATAATGAAGAATGATGTTTGGAATGTTGTCCCAAGACCTAAAGAGAAGTTTGTTGTGACTTCCAAATGGATCTACAAAATCAAGCATGCTGGAGATGGCAATGTAGAAAAATACAAAGCAAGATTCATAGCTCGTGGCTTCTCTCAGAAACTACGAATAGATTATGAAGAAACTTTTGCACCTATAGTCAGGTATACTTCCATCATAACAGTACTTGCCCTGGCTGTAGCAATGAAATGGAAAATACACCAGATGGATGTCAAGACTGCCTTCTTGAATGGTGTAGTTGAAGAGGAAGTATATGTGCAGCAGCCACTCGGTTTCGAAATACATGACAGGGTGTCGTATGTGTGCAGATTGAAGAAATCCTTGTATGGCTTCAAGCAAGCTCCCAGAACTTGGTATGGAAGGATGGATAGTTTCCTATCTAGTTTGGGCTTTACCAAGAGTAAAGCAGATTCCAACCTTTACTACAAGGTTGAGGAAGCGAATCCTGTGATTCTACTCCTGTATGTGGATGACTTATTTGTAACAGGAGATGACATATTGATTGCAGATACTAAGAGGAAGCTTGCTGCTGAGTTCGATATGAAAGATTTGGGAATGATGCATTATTTCCTAGGTATGGAGGTGTGGCAGAATGCAGGTGGGATCTTCCTTGGTTAAGGGAAGTACACAGTAGATATCCTGAAGAGATTCGGGTTGAGGGATTGCAAGGTCATGGCCACACCTATGGCATCAAATCTGAAGCTTCTATGTGATGCTTCATCTGATCCGGTTGATGTCTCTCTGTATCGTCAGATGATTGGGTCCTTGATGTACCTGATAAACACGAGACCAGATATTTGCTTTGTGGTTAACACATTGAGCCAGTTCCTGACGGATCTGAGGAGTGTTCACCTGGTTGCTGTAAAGCATGTTCTGAGGTACCTGAAGGGTATAGTGGATTATGGGCTCAAGTATTAAGCGAATCAAAAGTTTAACTTGCAGGGTTATGTTGATTCAGATTGGGCTAGCAGTGCTGCAGATAGGAAGAGCACATCTGGATGTTGCTTCAGTATGGGATTAGGTGTGATCTCTTGGTTTAGCAGGAAGCAGTCCTGCGTAGCACTGAGTACAGCTAAGGCAGAGTATGTTGTAGCCTATTCAGCTAGTTGTGTAGCAATATGGCTACGGAAGCTACTGTCTGAGTTATTTGATCTCCCATTGGATGCTACTGGTATCTTTTGTGATAACCAGAGTTGTGTGAAGCTATCCGAGAACCTAGTGTTTCATGACAGGTCGAAACACATAGAGATCAAATATCACTGTATCAGGGATATGGTACAGAGAGGAGCCGTGAAGCTCCTGTATATTGCGATGGATGAGCAGATTGCAGATGTGCTGACAAAGCCACTAACCAGGGTGAAGTTCGAGTACTTTAGGGAGAGGCTTGGTGTTCTTCAGATTGATGACACTTCGAGGAAGAAGTGATGGTCACATTTGCTGAAGCCATTCCAAGCATGTTGGAAGGAGGATCCTTCACATGGCCGTGGATGTAAGTGCTGGATGATGAGCATCAAGATGATGTTCTGGTTTCTGCTTTGTAAGATCAGTTGGATCATTTATATATGTATGTATGCATCATGTTGGATGTTGGATATGATCAGTTGGATCATTTATATGTGTATGTATGTCTGCATCATGTTGGATGCTGGATATGATCAATTGGATCATTTATATGTATGTATGCATCATGTTGATGTTGGATATGATCGGTTGGATCATGTGTATGTATTTTGTATATGCATCATGTTGGATGCTTGGACGATGTATCTGTATATGTATCAGCTGGATACATTGTATGATCAGGTAGATCATGTAGGTTGATATGTGTCATGTATTTATATTTGTATCAGGTGGATACACTGTTTGATCAGGTGGATCATGTATGATGATATGTATCAGGTAGATACTTAGTATGCATCAGGTAGATGCATTGTATGATCAGGATGATCATGGATGACGATCTTCAGGATGTTGCTCCAGATGACATGCAGCAGGATGTTGCAGTGATGATGATCAAGATGATCATGTGTACATTAGGATGACGTATGGTGAGTATCTTGTTGATACTCTGTGGCCGTGGAACAGGTTGTGCAGATAAGCATGTAATTTGTGCCCTGGGAGATTTGCAGATAGTCTTTCGAGGTTTTTCCTATGGCATGTAATTTGTAGCATGGGATATCTAGCAAATGCTCTTTTTATATTTTGCTTGGGAGGACATATAATTTGTGCCATGGGAGATCTGCAAATAGTCTTTCGAGGTTTTTCCTATGGCATGTAATTTGTGCCCTGGGATATTTGGCATACAATCTTTCGGGGTTTTGTCGTACAGCATGTAATTTGTGCCTTGGGAGATCCGATAGGTTGAGCCATGTGCTCGTAATTAGTCCTGGGATGCTCTTTCAAGGTTTTTCCATGACAACATGTAATTTGTGCCCTGGGAGATCCGATAGGTTGAGCCTTGTGCTCGTAATCAGTCCTAGGATGCTCTTTCGAGGTTTTGTGGTGACCACATGTAATTTGTTCCCTGGGAGATCCGATAGGTTGAGCTTTGTGCTCGTAATAAGTCCTGGGATTCTCTTTCGAAGTTTTGTGGTGGGGTCACATGTAATAAGTCCTAGAGATCTGGATAGGATGAAAAAGGCCTCAGATGCTCTTTAGGGTTCTTGCTAGTCAAGAGACTCTTTTAAGGTTTTGTGACGCACATAATAAGTCCTGAGATTTCCACAGTATGGCCAGTGATGACGAAGACCTGCAGGTGGTGGGCCTACATCCAGTATGAAAAATGATTGGCTCTGTAGAACTTCCTATGATGAGTAGAGTCAGATATTGGTTGAGATAGCAGCAGCAGTGACGATGATGATGACGATGCATCGATGATGATGATCCCGAGAAGATGACTTGTCTAGCAGATATGTGTCGAGAAATACCTTCCTAGTTAAGAGGGAGTGTTGATGTATATGTAACTTTGGAATGTATTTCATATATATTTACTGTACCCTTATCAGAGATGTGTTATTCCTTTATAAGGAAGTGTCGTCATATGGATTGACAAGTGTTGTAAGTGTGTGTACTTGCTGATGGGTTATTAGACCACCATGTGTGGGGTCGGCCCTGAAATATATATTATATTATGTATGTATCTAGATAGACAAGTCGGCCCCATAGTGTAACTAGGCAAATAGGTTAAGTATAAATATAGATCGAGAGATCTCTATTTGCATCATTCGGAAAGACACACTTCTCTCACTCAGAAAGTGGCACACTAGTGAGGAGTTGGATCATTTTCTCTAGTAGACTATCTCAAGTGTATTTTGGTTGTACTTTGGTTGAGCCATTGCTCTCTCTATCTTTGAGGAAGTTGTGGGGTTTTTCACCTTAGGGTTTTCCCCACAGAAACTCTGTGTCTCTTGTCTCTCATGCTTTTGATTCTTGTGATGCTTGTCATGCTTATTGTGATTGTTATGCATTGATATACTGTATATGTTTTTCTCTTAGTAAAGATCCAAGAGTATTGTGAATTAATGCTCAAAATTTAACATTACACATTTTGGTCATCAAATTTTAGTCGCAATGGATAGGGTTCGGCCAGAGCCATCACGTTCTTCCTTGGTCTACATCGAGTTGGAGATACTACGTGCAATATCGCTGAAGACGGTTCACTCAAATCTATCAAGAAGGTTAAGAGACTTTAGAAAAATTTGACGTTTGCTCGAAGTAACTTATGAAGAACATCCAGCATCAAAGTATAAAAATGGTTGAGTAGTCGACTAAAGCTATCGGAAAACAAGAATTATTTTTCCATCGCCTTCTTTAGCAACTTGTCAACTAAAGCAATATAACAATCATTCAAACTGAGCAATCAAAGACAATCCCAATCATGCCGACTACATGTGTCATCGACTGCATGGACCTATCTTTGAGTAAAATGTGTTTCTCGACCTATTGTTGCTCAGAAGAAATGTGTTCAGTTGTCATTAGAAGATCGTAGTACTGGTACCCAAAGATTGCAGCCTCAAAGGAACTTCAACATTAAAGTAATAAGATGGCTATACTTTATCCTGTTATACTGAATGTTATTGATCATAGCGGCCGAACATCAATAATCTGTGTGTGAGAATCGATTATCAATCCAAGGGAAGCAGGTTGGAGCAACTGCATTGCTTGGTCGATGCTCTTCATTTATAGCTTTGAAAATTGTTAGTTATGGTCGATGTAAAAGATTGGTCGATGAGCCACCTCACTTTTTAGTCAAGGAAAAATATGGTCATTAGTACTTTTGAGTCGAATATGTTAAAATGGTCGATGTAAAATATGGTCGGAATTCCCCTTTGGTCAAGGTCGACATCTTATTAAAGTTGTCTTGTATATTGGTCGATATGTAAATATGGTTGGGGTACTAAAAGTGGTCGAAACTCAAAATAGTCGAGTCATTGGTCAATATTGTAAGTGGTCAAGTCTTTTTATGAAGTCGATGGTTGAGAGTCGACCTTTTTGTATTATAATTTTGTAATTCAGTCAGTCTCTAGCCGACTTAATAAATAATGTCGAGTCAAGTAAGTCATGTCGAGTTGAGTCAAGTCGACCAATATCAGTCGGTATCAACCACAAGCAACAGCGACACATTCTAAACTTGCAGGAAGCCTCACGACAGATAAGTGTATGAAAAGCATGTACTAAAGCAGAAGACATCTATACCACATAGAGAAAGTGCTTCATGTTAATAAAGACAAAAGAACACTTAAATTGATCAAGCCCCTCGGTACTAACACACATAAACATCTATTCAATGTCATTTCAGACATTTTTCCGATAGTTGGTGAGTTGGTGCAATGGTAGAGAGTGGAAACCTAAAGGCTCCTGGACCATAGAGGATGAATCTAGTAGGAAGGTGAAAGGGGTAAGCGGCTCGGTTGGCCACTACCCGACTGCTGATAGAGACTAAAGGAATTGTAGTTCATGGCTGTTAATGTTTTCTTCGGGATGGAGAAATATTTTGAGGTGGGGGAGATGTTGGAGGAGATGCTTTGGGATCCTTAAATGTCATTAGTTACCATAGTTAAAGAAGCATTTGGAGTGGGTGCAACCTCTCTAACCAGATGTAAGATGTATAAATATACTTATCAAAGATGAATAAGATAGTTGAATGCATTCTGTTCATCCCTTGTCTTGATTATATCTCTGTCTATGTACATACTCTCTGCTTGAATAGAACAGATCTACAAACACCAGTGGGAAACCAAGGATGGCAGGCGACAAAGTAAATATGCCTCTTTTTAAGGGTAATTGGACGGAGGAGCCCGAACAATACTATTTTCTATGCGAAGCGGTATGGATAGTGAAACAAGTCCAGGATGATGATATTAATAAGGGACAATTAGAGACGACCTTTAGGAGCTGTGCGTTGGATTGGTTTATGAAATTTGTACAAGTAACTAAAGGGTGTCTACAGAAAATGTGGCAAAAAGCATAGCAGGATTGCTCGACGAATTTAGTAAACCAAAATCAGAGTCGCAGTATATCACAGAGTTGAAGGAAATAAAGCAATTTCCTAATGAATTAGTATGGGAATTCGACCAGAGATACAAAAATATGATGGCCAAATTAAGTTTTGGAATGAGTTATATGTAGCATAAAGAATTGTTCATTGCAGGATTGGTACCGCACATTGGGATGCCACTTAAGTAGCAAAAGATTGTATCCCAGGCGGAGGAACTGGAAATTGCGATGAAGCACGAGGCTTTGCTGGTTGGCGAAACAGGGATTGTCATGAACCAGATCCAAGCGCAGCTAGCCAACTTGATGATATAACTACATGATATCAAGAAGGGGAAGGAGGTTCATGAAGAAATATGGTGCAGTAGATGCAATTCTAAAAGACACCATAAGGATTAATGCCCAGAATTGTACGAATAATTATAGTCTAGCACACCGAAACCACTCAGTCAAGGAGGAATTCCCTGGTGTCGAATTTTCGAACAAGGGGAAATCAATTAGAATAATGTGTGTACTTACAGAAGATTGTGTCGAAGCTGCCTAAACTTTTTTGTAACTTCTGTCAATTGGTCAATCATGAAGAGAAGGATTGGAGAGCATATGATTTTCTCCAAGAGAGAACTACAGATACATTTTTTATGAAGGGAGAGGAGCAAGATCCTATACAACCGCAACATCAGTATAATCAATCGTTGACACAATATAATTAGCTACAACTGAATTATAATCAACCGCAACATCAGTATAACCAACCACTGCCACAGTACAACCACCCAAAGTATCAACTACCACAATATAATCAACTTCAATACAATCATCTGCGAGGTGGATTCAGAAGAGGATTCTGTGGAGATCGTGGTGGAGGCGTTGGTTGTGGAGGAATTTTTGGTCAAGGTACAGCGCCAGTTACGTGCTATAATTGTGTCCATTTTGGACGTTATCAAAGGGATTGTCTGAATCCAACTCCGCAGTGTACCTATTGCAGTGCAGAGGACCATAATATAAAAGATTGTCCCCAGTTGATTGAGAAGTGGCAGACTAAGAATACGCCATAGCCACAACCGAATCTGAATGTAAATCAGAATCAGAACTCTAATCCAAATGTGCAGAATATCTCAGCAGAGATAAGAAGTTGACCTGTGAATGTCCCAGTGGTAACTAGAGGAGGAGGTGCGACATGAGAAGATAGGACACTACAAAATTTCTGACCTGCAATCCAAAAATAGGTACGATTTGATGCGGATGAAAAAAAGGAAACCCTTTTGGAAGCACGAGATGCAATGAGAAAGAATAAGTTGCCACCCATAGGTTAGAAGGAACCTTTCTATGAGATGTCTCCGATCATTGATACAACAAATTCACAAAGGTCGCTAGGGAAGGGTTGCACCCTGAGGAATTTCCTGGAAATCTGTTTGACGTTAGCGAAGGATCAAGATGCACTAGCAAAGATAGCTAGTTTATTGTATCAATAGGAAGAAGGGTGATAGGATTAGATAGTGAACCGATTGCAGAAGAAGAAGACGAGAAGAGAAATGAGGATGAATGCCCAGATTGGTGCATATGATGTCGATTCTATCATTTTGGACCTGGGATCAAAAGTAAAAATTGTTGATGTATATGTAAATTCGGAATGTATTTCACATATATGTATATTGTATTCCTATAGAGATGTTATTATTCCTCTATACAGAAGTGTCGTCATTTATATTGTAAGTGTTGTAACTTATACTTGATGGGTTATTAGACCACCTTGTTGGGGTTGGCCCTGTATAAGTCATGTGGGTCAAAGGGTTATTAGACCACCCTATTGGGGGTCAGCCATGTGGGTCAAAGGGTTATTAGACCACCCTAGTGTGGGTTGGCCCAGTCAGCATTATGTTAAGTGGTTAAGTTGAGGCCGACCTAGTTGAGTAAAGGTCAAGTCAAGTTAGTGTATAAATAAAGAGTGTGTCTCTCTCATTTTACACATTCTATTCTGTCACTCACACTTGGGAGAGTGGCACACTTATGGAGGAGGAGGCTCTGCTGCTAGGAGAAGACTATCTCTTGTATTTTGGTTGTATCATTGCTCTATCTATCTCTGAGGAATTTATTAGGGTTTTTCACCTTTATGGTTTTCCCCAAGTAAACTCTGTGTCTCTTGTGTGCTTGCATTATTGTGTCCATGATTGATATGCTGTAGATTTGCTATACATGTTGTTCTCTCAATTAAGATCCTAGATCAGATTGAAGTAAATTCTGAATGTTCAACATGGTATCAGAGCTAGCCTGAAAGAAGGCATGATATGGCATGTATGACACTTGTTGCACTTATGATGCTAGGGCTTGATATAGCAAAAACTAGTCATCGTAGCAATTTCGCTATAAATCCATTTTAGCTAATTTTTCGGGTCTGAAACTTTTACAAGTAGAATCTCAGATCCCCATGTACCTTGTGTCCAAATGAAAACCTCTAATTAGTTGTAATTTTTTATTTATGATATGTACAATACAGGGTTTCTACCTCTTCCAGATCTGAGTCAAAATCAGGTGATCTTGGGGAAAAGGTCATAACTTGGGCTAGGAATCTCCAAATGAAATTTCGTAAAAAGTGACAAGTAGTACACAGACTGTACTATCTCAGAAAACCTGTTTAGAGGCCGAAGTTGAACCAGTGACACATGGCATGCCATACAATTTTGCTCTCCTATTTTATCCCATAAACAGGTCATGTTACGACACTTGACATAACTCTCTCCCAGAGAATCCAATTGAGGTCAGAACTATCGTGATGGAAAGATGACAGGTCGGAATATCTCAAAAAAAAATTCTAGACCCCGTGGATTGAAAATTTCAGAGGTACACCAGAAACAATCAGGTACATATTTTTGTCAAAACAGAATTATTTTTTAGCACCTTCATTCATGGCTTCCGAAATTTAGTGTTTCAGACAAAGTTGGAATTTTTGTAATCAAAGACCACAGCTGAATTCTACTCATCAAAATCGAAATTTAGAGACCAAGATCATATTTTTTGGTTGGGCAGAAGGCCGGGCTTGATCAGACCCTAGTTCGGGACTTTGATCAGAAAAGTGGAAAATTAGGGCTTCCACAAAAATGGGAATTTTTGAAATCTGTGACCACGGCTCGAAGCTCCTCATAAAAATAGAAGCTTAGAGCTTTGGATCAAACCTTTTGATTGGGTATAAGAGTGGGCTTCATCAAACCGCAGTTCAGGGTCACGTCCAGTGAATCCGGAAATCTAAAAGGCAATTTCGAGGGGTGAAACTTTGTAGTTTTCAAATTCTTAATATACCAACTTGATCAGCTCATCAAGGCGCATATTTCTATCCTTTTGGAAGTTTGAATTTTTGGGGTTTCTCTGACAAACCCTAATATAGCTCCAGATCCAATTCCTGCAAATCAAGTGTATTGGTTTAATCCTAGAAGAGGATGGATTGGTCACCTGCATAAGTGAAGAAGTTCATGTTTCAGAGGGAGATGAGGCTAAGGCCTTACATATGAATATTTCAAGCAATCTCAACAGGTATGACTCATCAAGGTATGTTTCAAGATTTGTTCATGTTTAAATTTATGGTATGTTTGTCTTCATGATTATTATGGTTATAACAATCTTGATTTTATACTTGTCATATCACCTTAACAAAATTATGAATGAATTCATTAGGGTGTTGACACTTATGATTGTACTAATGCATTATGGTGTTGTATGACGTTTATGTTGTCCGATAACATGAAAGGTACACCAAGAAAGACAAATCATGTTCTAGTTCAAGATCATGATGACATGAAGACAAAGATTCATCCATTGTCATGGATCACATAGAAGATCCATTTACGAGGTATGTATAACTTGGTTCTATAATGGTTAACCTATGAGATATGTAGGTTACTAGCACAAGTCACTGAAGAGAACCAGAAGACATTATGCGGGTATGTTAGACATAACTAGCTAGCATGCTAATCCAAGTATGTTTTTCCTATATCAAGCTAGAATCCTAGCTTGTGTTAGGATCTTATACTTTTGTGTTGTTGATAATGATTATTCATGAAATCATAGGTTTGAATAGTCATGTTTGTATGCATATTATGTTTCTTACCATAATTGATGATATGACTAGCCAAAAGAATCATGAAGGTATAGGTTTGAGTAATCACGGGTTTATGCATTGATGATTTAACTAATCAGAAGAGACCTATGATCAAATAAGAATATGCATGAGTAAAAGAAGACTTCCCTAAAACCTTGAATACTAATGTTTATTATCTGTGAATGATCATGACTATACATGTTTAAGATGATTGTGTTTTTATAGTATTAAGATTATACTAATAAATGTGTGATTATGTATGAGTCCTCAAGGATAACACAATGATGATACTAATAAGCATGCAAGGATATAAGTTCAAGGACAGGTAATCCAGGAAGCAAAGATAAAGAGGGAGCACACTCCAGTTGTTCCTACAAGAAAGAAAAGGAGCACACTTCAGTAGTTTCTGCAAGGATACAGATATTCAGAGGGAGTTGACCACTTCTCACAATCCACATCAGAATGGAGTTGCAAAGATTTAGAGGGAGTCCACCCAGCAACCAAACAAAGATAAGTATTTGAATTGTCATTTCTTACATAATGTTATTCAATAATATATATATACTGATGTTCCTAGAATTAGGTTGTGTATTATACATATTAGAATAGTTGCATTGATGAACAGTATACTACTAATATACATGGGTAAGTGGCCTATGGCACTGTACAACATTCCATTGCTACTTATCTAGAATGAAACCTCTTTGTTGACATGTTGGGAGTTGTGCACACTCTTAACAATGTTCTGGTAGAGATTGGAAGGCATCTAGAAAGTTACGGGATATGGATAAATGTTGTATTGAAGCATTGGCTAAGATAATTGCATGACTGTATGACATATTTCTTTATGTGTAAGAATTTGTTCTGAAAACTATGAGATGTTTTCTAATCATGCAATTTAACTTGTTGTGTAGGAAAGATTGTATACCATCACCTACAAAAGAAGGACTACAACATTTGTTCAGCAACAAAGTTAGCTATTGAAAATATTGAAGATATTGAAGTTCCCAGGATATGGGAATAATGCGTTGATTCGTCGATCATGAAGAACGATGTTTGGGATGCGGTCCCAAGAGCTAAAGGGAAGTCTGTTGTGACTTCCAAATGGAACTATCAGATCAAGCATGCTGCATATGGCAGCATAGAGAAATATAAAAGTGATGAAACAGAAGATACACCAAATGGATTTCAAGACAGCTTTCTTGAATGGTGTAGTCATATATGTGTGCAGAACTTGGAAGGATAGACAACTTTCTATCCAGTTTGGGCTTTATCAAGAGTAAAGCGGATTCCAACCTTTACTACAAGGTTGAGGAAGGGAATCCTATGATTCTACTCCTGTATGTGGATGACTTATTTGTAACAGGAGGTGACAGATTGATTGTAGATACTAAGAGGAATCTTGCTGCCAAGTTCGATATGAAAGATTTGGGAATGATGCATTATTTCCTAGGTATGGAGGTGTGGCAGAGTACAGGTGGGATCTTCCTTGGTCAAGGGAAGTACATAGTAGATATCCTGAAGAGGTTCGGGATGATGGATTGCAAGGCCATGGCCACACCCATGGCATCGAGCCTGAAGCTTTTGTGTGATGCTTCATCTGATCCAGTTGATGTCTCTATGTATCGTCAGATGATTGGGTCCTTGATGTACCTAACGAACACGAGACCAGATATTTGCTTTGCAGTCAACACATTAAGCCAATTCCTGACGGATCTGAGGAGTGTTCACCTGGTTGCTGTAAAGAATATTCTGAGGTACTTGAAGGGTACAGTTGATTATGGTTTTAGGTATGAAGCGAATCAAAAGTTTAACCTGCAGGGTTATGTTGATTTGGATTGGGCTGGCAGTGTTGCAGATAGGAAGAGCTCATCTGGATGTTGCTTCAGTATGGGATCAAGTGTGATCTCTTGGTTTAGCAGGAAGTAGTCCTACATAGCACTGAGTACAGCTGAGGCAAAGTATGTTGCAGCCTGTTCATCTAGTTGTGAGGCAGTATGGTTTCAAAAGCTACTATCTGAGTTATTTGATCTCCCGTTGGATGCTACTAGAGTTGTGTGAAGCTATCCGAGAACCCAGTGTTTTATGATAGGTCAAAACACATAGAGATCATATATCACTATATCAGGGATATGGTGTAGAGAGGATCTGTGAAGCTCCTATACATTGCGATGGATGAGCAGATTGCAGATGTGCTGACGAAGCCACTAGCCAGGGTGAAGTTCAAGTAATTCAGGGAGAGGCTTGGTGTTCTTCAGATTGATGACACTTCGAGGAAGAAGTGATGGACACATTTTCATAAGCCATTCCAAGTATGTTGGAAGGAGGATCCTTCACATGGCTGTGGATGTAAGCACTGGATGATGAGCATCAGGACGATGCTCTAGTTACTGCTCTGTATATGCATCAGGAGGATGCTGGATATGATCAGTTGGATCATTTATATGTATATACGCATCATGTTGGATGCTAGATATGATCCATTGGATCATTTATATGTACATGTATGTACGTGTCATGTTGGATGCTGGATATGATCAGTAGGATCATTTTTATATGTTTTGTATATGTATCATGTTGGATGCTTGGACCATCTATCTGTATATGTATCAGGTGGATACATTGTATGATCAGGTGGATCATGTATGGTGATATGTATCATGTATTTGTATTTGTATCAGGTGGATACACTATATGATCAGGTGGATCATGTATAATGATATGTATAAGGTAGATACTTGGTATGCATCAGATTATGCATTGTATGATCAGGATGATCATGGATGACGAGCTTCAGGATGTTGCTCCAGATGACATGTAGCAGGATGTTGCAGTGATGATGATTAGGACGATCATGTGTACATCAGGATGATGTATGGTGAGTATCAGGTTGATACTCTGTGGCCGTGGAACAGGTTGTGCAGATAAGCATGTAATTTGTGCCCTAGGAGATTTGCAGATAGTCTTTCAAGGTTTTTCCTATGGCATGTAATTTGTACACTGGGGTATCTGGCAAATGCTCTTTCGAGGTTTTGCTTGGGAGGACATATAATTTGTGCCCTGGGAGATCTGCAGATAGTCTTTCGAGGTTTTTCCTATGGCATTTAATTTGTGCTCTAGGATATCTGGCAGATGCTCTTTCGAGGTTTTGTCCTATGGCATGTAATTTGTGCCTTGGGAGATCCGATAGGTTGAGCCGTGTGCTCATAATCAGTCCTGGGATGCTCTTTCGAGGTTTTTCCATGACCACATGTAATTTGTGCCCTGGGAGATCCGATAGGTTGAGCCTTGTGCTCGTAATCAGTCCTGGGATGCTCTTTCGAGGTTTTGTGGTGACCACATGTAATTTGTGCCCTGGGAGATCTGATAGGTTGAGCCTTGTGCTCGTAATTAGTCCTGGGATTCTCTTTCGAGGTTTTGTGGTGGGGTCACATGTAATAAGTCCTGGAGATCTGGACAGGATGAAAAAGGCCTCAGATGCTCTTTAGGGTTCTTGCTAGCCAAGAGACTCTTTTAAGGTTTTGTGATGCACGTAATAAGTCCTGAGATTTCCATAGTATGGCCAGTGATGACGAAGACCTGTAGGTGGTGGGCCTACATCTAGTATGAAAAATGACTGGCTCTGTAGAAATTCCTATGACAAGTATATTCAGAGATTGGTTGAGATAGCAGCAGCAGTGATGATGATGATGACTCGATGATGATTATCCAGTGATGATGATCCAGAGAAGAAGACTTGTGCTAAAAGACCTGTGTCGAGAAATACCTTCCTAGTTAAGAGGGAGTGTTGATGTATATGTAACTTCGGAATGTATTTCACATATATGTATATTGTATTCCTATAGAGATGTTGTTATTCCTCTATACGCAAGTGTCATCATTTATAATGTAAGTGTCGTAACTTATACTTGATGGGTTAGTAGACCACCTTGTTGGGGTCGGCCCTGTATAAGTCATGTGGTTCAAAGGGTTATTAGACCACCCTATTGGGGGTCGGCCATGTGGGTCAAAGGGTTATTATACCACCCTAGTGGGGGTTGGCCCAGTCAGCATTATGTTAAGTGGTTAAGTTGAGGCCGACCTAGTTGAGTAAAGGTCAAGTCAAGTTAGTGTATAAATAGAGAGTGTGTCTCTCTCATTTTACACATTCTATTCTCTCACTCACATTTGGGAGAGTGGTGCACTTGTGGAGGAGGAGGCTCTGCTGCTAGGAGAAGACTATCTCTTGTATTCTGGTTGTATCATTGCTCTATCTATCTCTGAGGAAGTTATTGGGGTTTTTCACCTTTATGGTTTTCCCCAAGTAAACTTTGTGTCTCTTGTGTGCTTGCATTATTGTGTCCATGATTGATATGCTGTAGATTTGATGTACATGTTGTTCTCTCAGTTAAGATCCTAGATCATATTGAAGTAAATTATGAAAATTCAACAAAAATACGAACTAAGCAAACATGGGAGATGATGGGGAAACTACAGTTGGTATGGTATCCTATGCATCTTCATTTGGAAAATCAGAGCAAGGTCACACCAATTGGTCGATTATCTCATATTCTTTTCTAAGTAGAGTGATTGAATACTTATGCAGACTTAGATGTCATAGATATAGTTGAAAACAAAAGCCCATACCTGGTTCTATTGGGAATAGACTTGTTAATGGATAATTAGGCTGTCATCAATTTTAAGAAGAGGACAATGTCTCTTGAAAACCGTGACATGAGGGTGATCGCCCTGCTTGATCCAATGGAAGGGAAAAGGTATGTCGAACCAATGAGGGATGAGTTTATAGAAGGATGAGACAATGTATACAATGTTTCATAGGATTACATCAATCCCACCACTGATGGGGAATTAAGGTGGCGAAGTGTTAGTTCGACATTGTCAGACTCCGACGAGGCGTTGGAAAATTGGAAGAATCACTTACACGAGGTGTCATTAAGAAGGTGTGCTCAAATAACTCAGCCATTGAGATGGGTAGCAATGGAGGTATGTGATCTTCCAACATATGAAGGATTACTTAACTTGTCCATGCTCATCATTGAATTCGAACAAAAGGTATTAGAACCACATCGACTGCTGGCATTAGAAGAAGCACTGAAGCATACGCCAACATGATGGTGGGAAACACACAAGTCGTCAATAATGAGCTGGAAACTATATCGAATATTGATTGAAGTGAGGTTTTGGGAGACTGAATGCTACTACGGGAAGAAATACAATGGAAGGGGTGATCCAAGGGAGCATCTAAGAGAGTGTCAAAGCACATGGGAAATGAGACCGAAGAAGGAATGGATTCATGCATTCATCCATATTCTAGGTGAAGTATTATAGAGCTGGTACATTGCAGTGGAATTGCGACGCATTACAAACACATGGGAATAATTGACCATTAGCTTAAGTCATACATTCAGCTTTGTTGATGAGAAGCCATTCATCCACAGTGCACTGCAGGAGATCCATGAAAAGTTCCTCGAAACATTTCCAACATAAAGACCAATGGGATTACAATGGATTATGACACCAGAAATGATGATGGAATGCGATAATGCGTCGGGAGGAATTGATGACAAGGATGATCCAAGGGCCATTTATGTCCCATATTAGTAGGAAATACACGATGTCAAAGCACCAGAGATGTCGTTCGACAAATTCCAACAACTGCTAAAAATCAACAAGGTTAATATTGGGTCAAAGGACAATCCCAAGTTTGCTAGTATTGGATATTATTGGGATGATTTAACAATTGGAAAAGTTACTGATCTACTGCATGAGTTTCAAGACTTGTTCCCGACAAAATTTTCAGAAATGAAGGGCATTTCTCAGGACCTAGGTGAAATGAAGATTCCTCTGAAACCTGATGCGAAGCCAGTAAAGCAACAACTGTATAGACTGAATTCCAAGGATAACGAGCGAGTAAAAGCTAAGATTTAGTGAATGTTGGATGTAGGAATCATAGAACCTGTCGAAGAATCAGAATGAATCAACCCAATGGTCCAAGATAAGAAGACCGAAAAAATTTAGATCTGGGTCGATTAAGGAAGCTAAATGACGCATTCCTTCACGATACATTCCCCACGCCATTCACTGATGAAGTGCTGGAAGGTGTTGGAGGCCATGAGATATATTCATTTACAGACGGATTTTTAGGATACCAACAGGTAAGGATCGCGAAGAATATCGACATAAAACAACTTTCATGACAAAATGGGGTTGCTTTCGATACATAGTGATGTCGTTTGGTGTTAAAAATGCCCCTGCAATCTTTTGAACGCTGGTTGTCACTGCATTTAAGGATTTCATTCATAAGTTTATGGAAGTGTATTATGGATGACTGGACCGTATATGGGCTGGTTAAGGACCATGGTGTGAACCTAAGGCTGATCCTAGAAAGGTGTCAACCGCATCAGATATCATTGAATATGAAGAAGTGTATTTTCTATGCACCATTTGGAATCCTACTCGGACACATTTTATGCAAGTAGGGGATGTTGGTCGACCAAATAAAGATTTCAATTATTGTCGATCTACCACCACCAATGAAAGTGAAGCAGCCGAGGGCGACATTGGGACATATAGGGTATTAGAGGAATTTCATTAGGGGATATGCAATGATTACTGCACCGATGGAGAAGCTTTTAAAGAAGGATGCAAATTTCGAGTGGAATAACGAGTTCTAGAAGAGCCTCGACATACTAAAGGAGAAGATGGTCACATCACCGATATTAGTGTTCCTCGACTGGAAGAAAGAATTCCTTGTCCATGTGGATGCATCATCAATAGTACTGGGAGTGGTATTGGCCCAGCTAGGAGAAGGATCGACTGACCATCCGATTGCATTTATAAGCAGGAAGTTGTCCACTGTGGAGAAGAATTACATGACGAGGGAGAGAGACGGCCTGGTGATGGTATATGCGCTGCAGAAATTATGAAACTATCTGCTTGGAGGACATTTCAAAATGTTTACTGACCACTCCGCATTAAAATTCTTAGTCAATAAGCCTATGTTAGGGGGGAATATCTGTTGATGGTTGTTGCTATTCCAGGATTTTGATTTTGAAATCATTGTGAAAGTAGGGCGATTGAATGTAGGACCTGATCACCTATCAAGGATTGAATTAGGTGAAGAACCAAGGACCATTCATGAAGTATTTCCCGATGTGTAGCTATTCAAGATTGGAATGGTTGATGACTATTATGAACAGATTATTTAGTTCTTGGCTATAGGAAAAGCACTGGAGGAGTTCACTACCATTCAGAAGAAGCAGCTGGTCGTTAAGGCCGTTGATTTTCAACTAATCGCAGAACAACTCTACAAGATGGACCAAACAAAGTTCTTCGTCGACGCGTCCTTCCACATGAACAAGAAAGAGTATTGGTGAAATATCACAATGAGATTGCAGGAGGTCATTATGGAGGGCATACAACTTCTAGGAAGATACTTATGGATGGATTATGGTGTCCAAAAGTGCATGGTGATGCCGCAGACTATGCTAAGAGCTGCGATGTATGTCAAAGGATAGGGAAATCATCACAGAGGGATGAAATGCCACTAGTACCTCAATTGATGTGACAAGCTTTTGATAAATGGGAATTATATTTCGTGGGACCCATCAACCCACCAGGAAGAAGAACATGTGCATGATACATTAAAATTGTTACTAACTACTTGACCATATGGGATGAAGCAACACTGGTAAAGGATTGCACAGCTGCAACAACATCAAGGTTTCTATTTGACAATGTGGTCACCCGATTCGAGTGCCAAAATATATTGATGAGCGATCGAGGAACACACTTTGTCAATCAAACCATTATATCCATGACAGAGGAATTTCAAATCCAACATCAAAGGAGTACCCCATATCACCCACAGGAGAATGGCATAGTGGAAGTGCTGAACAAGATATTGGAACATGCGCTCACCAAGGTGTGTAACACAAACCGCAATGACTAGGATTTGAATATTCCAACGATATTGTGGGCCTATAGAACGACATTTAAAAGGTTGACATGCCAGACTTCTTTCAAGTTAGTATACAAACAAGAAGCAGTGATGTCGATGGAGTATATTGTCCCAAGTCTGCGTATCACAATAGCGACAGGAATGAGTGATGACAGAGCCATTGAAGAAATATTGGTGCAGCTATTACAACTCAAAGAGGATTAATTCATCATAGGATTTCATCAGCAAGTAGAAAATGATCAACAGAAGGCCTGGCATGATCGCCACGTAAAGGCGAAACACTTCCAACGTGGAGACATGGTTTTTCTCTATGACAGTAAGTTTGCAAAGCACCCAAGTAAGCTCCAGATGCATTGGCTTGGTCCATACATAATCAATTTCATTACTGACGGAGGTGTAGTTTAGCTGCACAAGCTAGATGGGACACTATTGACAAATTTAGTGAATGGGAGCCAGCTAAATCACTATCAGGATATTCAGGCGCATATTGACTAAAAAAAAATTGACACGACATGAAAAAAAAACCTCAGTACATTGCAAAGTTTGGGAGTCTGTCGATAGAACTATGTGTGTCATTGGAACAATGACGAATTCTGTAATAGTGACGATGTTCAGGTCCTATCGACATCCAGCAAGGTACGAACGGGTCAAATCTAGTATTTAATGCAGCATTTAAGATGCGACTGATGATGACGCAACGAAAGGAAGATGCATTTAATGACCAATAAGTATAGTGGGCGATGACACAAGTGGTTGAAGGTGCATTCAATGGCCAATAAGTGCACAGGATTCATAAAATCGACGAAGGATTCGATAAATCGATGAAGGATTCAGTAAATCGATGAAGTATTTGGAATTCATTGTCCAAAGATCGACAAGATTGATAGGATGCGGGAATTTGCAGCTATAAATATATGCACAGATGGAAAGTAAGACTCACTGTGTGTTGTGAGAGTTAGTGAATAAATTACAGATGAAGATTTAGAGCGAAGAGTTACAGTGAAGTTAGAGAGTTACGATGGCACATTTCGTTTCCTGCACAAGAACACAAGAATGACCCAGGCCGACAACAATTGTTCACGAGCAACCGGAGGTTTCATCAGCGCAAATAATCCATAATAAAATAAGTTCCAGTCGGCCAATGGATGTTGACCGAAGGCCGAAGAGAGATACCCATAGCTCGAACGAGATGCAATTGAAGCAGGAGAAGGAGGTCCAATCACACGATAGCCGACGAAGTGGGCATTGGGGATGGAGCGATCAAGGCTCTTATCTATCATTCACATGCCGCACTTCAGAAGATCGACATAAGCAAATGCATGCGTAAAGAAGCTACTAGCCTGCTTTCATGGTGGGCATTTTTGGTTGGAGACAAAAATCCCAATCACGGTCGATTTGATTTTGAGGATCACAAGATTACCCAAGGCCAAGGTAGATCCTTCCTAATATTTCCAAGGGAAGGATAACGATAAGAAGCTTGCTATGAAGCCAAAGACAAAATATGGGGTGGAGAAGAACACTAGAGGTTACCTGATCGACACAATCAACGATCAATTGGTTAGGATTGCAACAAAGTTGCTGGAAATCAAGCTAGTAAGGAAGAATCGACCAATACAATGCACATCAGGCATGATTGCATCTGTGAAGGAATGCAATCCAGGAGTTCAAATGAACTAGTCAATTTTCTTGTTGAATGAGCTGATGGAGGACATGGTAACAACGTAGTGTTGGGCCCTGGAAATGCCTCTTTTTAACCATACCTATTTCATCATTTTGCCCAGTTACACCCTACTTTCATAAACCATTTACTATTGATGTATATGTAACTTCGAAATGTATTTCATCTATGTATTTCATATATATTTATTGTACCCTTATAAGAGATGTGTTATTCCTCTATAAGGAAGTGTCATCATGTGGATTTACAAGTGATGATAGTAATGATGACTCATCAAGTGAAGAAGAGTATGTTCTAATCTCTTCTCTCACAGGTACTATCTCCCATGGTTGTAATGATTGGTTAATTGACAGTGGGGCTTCCAAACACATGACTGGATTTAAAGAATCCTTTGTAAATCTGTCTAAACATGAATCACCCCATAAAGTGAAACTTGGGGATGATTATCAATATCCCATCAAAGGAAGTGGTGAATCCTCCTACAACCTAGATTCTGGAAAATATTTGAAGATGAAAGAAGTCCTTTATGTACCTGGGCTCAAGAAGAACTTACTCTCCATCTCTGCATTGGATGCAAAAGGTATGAGGGTTGCATTTGTGGATGGCCAAGTCCTAATGTGGCCAAAGGGAAAGATCATAGATTATGCAGTTGTGATTGGAGAGCAAGAGGGAGGTTTGTATAAATTAAAAGGACAACGTGAACATGCCATGGTGCATGAATCCATGGAGCCAAGTGAACTTTGGCATAGAAGACTTGCTCATATGCACTATAGGGCACTTCCAATTGCAAGCAAGGTTGTAGAGGGTCTTCCTGAAATCAAGACAAAACATGAAGGTGTTGGCCAAGGATGTGCAAAAGGTAAGAATATTAAGAAGGATTTACAAAGTAGTGAAAGCAAGGTAAAAGATATCCTGGAAATCATCCACTCAGATGTATGTGGTCCTATGTCATCCAGTTCTCTAAGTGGGTATGTTTACTATGTCTCATTTATTGATGAATTCTCGAGGAAGACTTGGGTATACTTCTTGAAAAATAAAGATGAGGTGTTTGATAAGTTCAAGGAATTCAAATCCTTGATGGAGAATCAAACTGGCAACAAGATCAAAACATTCAGATCTAACAATGGTGGAGAATTCACCTCAGGTGACTTCAAGAAGCTCTGCAGTGATTCAGGGATTAAGAGGGAGTTGACTGCTCCTTATAATCCTCAACAAGAATGGAGTTGCAGAAAGGAAGAATAGAACAATCATGGAAGAAGCAAGGGAAATGCTGCATGACCAGGATCTACCTATGCATCTATGGGCAGAAGCAGCTAGAATAGCTGTATATGTGCATAACAGAACACCCCACAAGATATTGGACAACAAGACACCAGAAGAAGTCTTTTCTGGTAAGAAACCTGAAGTCAGCCATCTCAAAATATTTGGTTGTCCAGTATAAAATGATGTCCCAAAGGAAAAGAGGACCAAACTAGATCCTTCAGGAAAGAAGGGTATCTTTGTGGGTTACAGTGAAAGCTCGAAGGCTTACAGAATATACTTTCCAGGGTTCAAGAAGATTGATGTCAGCATGGATGTAACATTTGATGAAAACTCAGCATTCATCAAATCAAGGAAGGCACCTATCGAAGTTTATGAAGAACCTAAGGAAACTAGATTTCAAGACACTACCATGATTGAAGCAATTCCAGAAGTTGTTCGTGAGTTTGAAGATCCGCAAGAACCTGTAGATCCACCCTGTGAGGATAACTCTCACAAGAGGAAACCTGCATGGGCTAGAGAGCTCATTCAAGATGCAGAAAGATTTGGCATTCCAGAATAAGAACACAGAACAACGAAGAGAACCAGATCACATACCAGCTATGTTGCTTTACTCTGTGACATTATGAACAAAGAACCTTCCAGTTATGAAGCAACAATGGAAAAGAAAGAATGGAAGGATGCCATGGTTGAGGAATACCAATCAATAATGAAAAATGATGTTTGGGATGTTGTCCCAAGACCTAAAGAGAAGTCTGTTGTGACTTCCAAATGGATCTACAAAATCAAGTATGTTGCAGATGGCAGTATAGAGAAATACAAGGAAATATTTATAGCTCGTGGCTTCTCTCAGAAAGAGGGAATAGATTATGAAGAAACTTTTGCACCTGTAGCCAGGTATACTTCCATCAGAACAGTACTTTCCCTGGCTGCAGCAATGAAATGGAAAATACACCAGATGGATGTCAAGACTGCTTTCTTGAATGGTGTAGTTGAAGAGGAAGTATATGTGGAGCAGCCACTCGGTTTTGAAATACATGATAGGGAGTCATATGTGTGCAGATTGAAGAAAGCCTTGTATGGCTTGAAGCAAGCTCCCAGAACCTGGTATGGTAGGATGGACAGTTTACTATCTAGTTTGGGATTTACTAAGAGTAAAGCGGATTCCAACCTCTACTACAAGGTTGAGGAAGGGAATCCTGTGATTCTACTCTTGTATGTGGATGGCTTATTTGTAACAAGAGATGACAGATTGATTGCAGATACTAAGAGGAAGCTTGCTGCTGAGTTGGGTATGAAAGATTTGGGAATGATGCATTATTTCCTATGTATGGAGGTGTGGCAGAGTGCAGGTGGGATCTTCCTTGGTCAAGGAAAGTACACAGTAGATATCCTGAAGGGATTCGGGATGATGGATTGCAAGGCCATGACCACACCTATGGCATCGAATCTGAAGCTTCTATGTGATGCTTCATCTGAGCTGGTTGATGTCTCTATGTATCGTCAGATGATTGGGTCCTTGATGTACTTGATGAACATGAGACTAGATATTTGTTTTGCAGTGAACACATTGAGCCAGTTCATGATGGATCCAAGGAGTGTTCACCTGGTTGTTGTAAAGCATGTCCTGAGGTACCTGAAGGGTACAGTGGATTATGGGCTCAAGTATGAAGTGAATCAAAAGTTTAACCTGCAGGGTTATGTTGATTCAGATTGGGCTAGCAGTGCTACAGATAGGAAGAGCACATCTGGGTGCTACTTCAGTATGGGATCAGGTGTGATCTCTTGGTTTAGCAAGAAGCAGTCCTGCATAGCATTGAGTAAAGCTGAGGCAGAGTATGTTGCAGCCTGTTCAGCTAGTTGTGAGGCAGTATGGCTATGGAAGCTATTGTCTGAGTTATTTGATCTCTCGCTGGATGCTACTGGTATCTTTTGTGATAACTAGAGTTGTGTGAAGTTGTCTGATAACCTAGTGTTTCATGACAGGTTGAAACACATAGAGATCAAATATCACTATATCAGGGATATGGTGTAGAGAGGAGCTATGAAGCTCATGTATGTTGCAACGGATGAGCATATTGTAGATGTGCTGACGAAGCCACTAGCCAAGGTGAAGTTCGAGTACTTTAGGGAGAGGCTGGGTGTTCTTCAGATCGAGGACACTTCGAGGAAGAAGTGATGGACACATTTGATGAAGCCATTCCAAGCATGCTAGAAGGAGGATCCTTCACATGGCTGTGGATGTAAGCACTGGATGATGAGCATCAGGATGATGTTCTAGTTTCTGCTTTGTATGATCAGTTGAATCATTTATATATGTATGTACGCATCATGTTGGATGCTGGATATGATTAGTTGGATCATTTATATGTATATGTATGTACACATCATGTTGGACGCTGGATATGATCAGTTGGATCATTTATATGTATATGTATGTACACATCATGTTGGATGCTGGATATGATCAATTGGATCATTTATATGTATATCACATCATGTTGGATGTTGGATATGATCAGTTGGATCATTTGTATGTATTTTGTATATGCATAATGTTGGATGCTTAGACCATGTATCTGTATATGTATCAGGTGGATACATTGTATGATCAGGTAGATCATGTATGTTGATATGTATCAGGTATGATTAGGTAGATCATGTATGGATACATTGTGTGGATCATGTATCTATGTATCAGGTGGATACACTGTGTATGGTGATATGTATCAGGTAGATACTTGGTATGCATCAGGTGGATGCATTGTATGATCAGGTTGATCATGATGATGAGCTTCAGGATGTTGCTCCAGATGATATGTACCAGGATGGTACAGTGATGATGATCAATATGATCATGGGCATCAAGATGATGCCTCATGCGATGATGATCCATTGGATCATGAGTATTAGGTTGATACTTGGAGGTCAGAGATGATATGTGGCAGGTTGTGCAAATAGCATGTAATCAGTCCTGGCAGATCTTGCCAGTCGTGCTGCGGCACATAAATGTTCCTGGGGTACTCTTTCCGGTATTGCTATGTAGTATGTAATCAATCCTCAGATATCCGATAGGTTGAGATATGTGCTTGTAATCAGTCCTGGGATGAGGTATTACTACGGAGACATGTAATCAGTCCTGAAGATCCGAGAGGTTGAGTTGTGTGCTCGTAATTAGTCTTGGGATGCTCTTTAGAGATCTTCCCAATCGTGCTGTGGCACATAAATGTTCCTGGGATGCTCTTTAAAGGGTTTGTCTATCCACATGTAATCAGTCCTAGAGATCCAAGAGGTTGAGTTGTATGCTCGTAATAAGTCCTAGGATGCTCTTTAGAGATCTTGTCGGTCGTGCTGTGGCACATAAATGTTCCTGAGATGCTCTTTAAAGGAATTGTGGAGGAGATGCATGTAATCAGTCCTGGGAGATCTTTCCAGTCGTGCTTAGGCACATAAATGTTCCTGGGATACTCTTTTCGGTATTGCATCTGCACATAAAATTGGTCCTGAGAGGCCACCTCTATTAGACCATTCGCACAGACGATGAAGACCTACAGGTGGTGGGCCTACATCCTATATGAAAAAGGACTGGCTCTGTAGAACGTCGTATGATGAGTAGAGTCAGAGATTGGTTGAGATAGCAGCAGTGACGATGATGATGACGATGATCCCAAGAAGAAGACTTGTCTAGCAGATATGTGTCGAGAAATACCTTCCTAGTTAAGAGGGAGTGTTGATGTATATGTAACTTTGGAATGTATTTCATATATATTTATTGTACCCTTATAAGAGATGTGTTATTCCTCTATAAGGAAGTGCTGTCATGTGGATTGACAAGTGTCGCAAGTGTGTGTACTTGCCGATGGGTTATTAGACCACCATGTGTGGGGTCGGCCCTGAAATATATATTATATTGTGGATGTATCTAGATAGACAAGTCGACCCCATAGTGTAACTAGGAAAATAGGTTAAGTATAAATAGAGATCGGGAGATCTCTATTTGGATCATTCAGAAAGACACACTTCTCTCACTTAGAAAGTGGCACACTAGTGAGGAGGAGGATCATCTACTCTAGGAGACTATCTCAAGTGTATTTTGGTTGTACTTTGGTTGAGCCATTACTCTCTCTATCTCTAAGGAAGTTGTGGGGTTTTTCACCTTAGGGTTTTCCCCACGGAAACTCTGTGTCTCTTGTCTCTCATGCTTTTGATTCTTGTGATGCTTGTCATGCTTATTGTGATTGTTATGCATTGATATACTATATATGTTATTCTCTCAGTAAAGATCCAAGAGTATTATGAATTAATGCTCAAATTTTAACATTTACATACCTTTTTCCAGATCAATCAACAATCCTGACAAGGTATAATTCATTATTGCTTTATTTTATTAATGCCTAAGATTGTTATGGTTATGAATTCTAGCCTTCGATTTATGCTAACTTGTGTTGATTTTATTAAGCTAAGATCAAAGCACAGGTGTATCAGCCGCAATGCCTTGGGAAAGAATCATATGGTGCCAGCTGTTACTCTTCCAATTGAATTCCTCATATGCCAACGGACATTGCATCCTCCACATGAAGCTGTAACAGGTTTCACTAAAACAGAGCATTGCTGCAACAGACAGGACGCCTCCCAATTGGTTGAACCGTTGATCCATTGACCTCTAGAGTAATAGCATCCTTCATGATTAACGGCCTCATTCATTACAGCTATAACAGTTTAGCTGTAACTCTATAGCATGAAGATTAGATATCTTCATTGCTGCATGAACTTGGTGGATCACAAACTGTATTCCTAATGTATAAATATGGGAAGGCTCTCAGAGTCTAGGGTTGGATTATTATCATTTTGTACGGGATGTAACAGAGACTGATACTGTGGATTACCATATTTTAATGAAGAGCAGAGTTATTTCCATTTCTGTGTCTTAATTTGTGGAAGTTCACAGCGTCTCTGTTAGAAGGCCAGGGCCCGCCTTCTCATATAGATTGCCGAGTTAAATAGATAGTTAGATTTATTTCCTATTGTGTGTTTGTGGAATTGCATTTGGCATATTTCTAATAGCTGCAATAGAGATTTACAATTGCATTCTTTATTGGTAGTTTATTCTTTGCATTCCGAATAGCTGCAACTATGTGGTGTGACAATTGACTATGTAGGTTAGTTTGATTATGTGTGTGTGTTCAACAGCGGTTACAACCAAGCTCATCTTCCATTCCTTTCAGTCATTTATGCTTTCTAGGATTTCCAATAGTTGTCAATTTAGAGTTCAAGCTTATGTTTAATTTCTGGTTGCTGTTGTATCTTCAATTAATTCATTGGAATAGGTAGATTGTGATTGAGTAACAGTAGCTACTAGATGGATCAGTTTGGTAAATATTGAATACTGTAGTTTGATAGTTATAGGATTTAACTTCTTGCAAAAGTAATCTAGTTCATTTCTATTCTTAGATCAGTAACTGCTAGGTTGATTTCTGTAGGAAGGTAGTTGCACTTTGAATTCCTAGATGTATGAGTTAGATTAGTTTTCTTTATGGAATGAGTTTGGCTAAGCAGATAGGTAGGGTTATTATCTCCATTCAATTAATCAACTATTGGAAATGTTTATGCATAGATTGTGCTTATTGCCATTGAAATAAAAGACTTCCCTGGGTTTGACAATTTATATTGAGCATCCTGTGTGTTAGTTGTAATTAATTAGCATAAGGGTGACAAACATTTTGGCACCGTTGCCGGGGATGGTAATTGATAGACATAGTTAGTAGTTGGTTTTATTTGATTTCATTTTAGTTTAATCATTTACAACATGCATGATTACAATAAAAACAAATCGGGAACCCCCTTTGAATACTAACACTGCAGGTGGAAGAGGTTGAGGTCGTAATGTAGGCCTGGGAAGAAAAACATTCATCATTGATATAATTGCTAAAGCTGACTCTTCTACTTGACCACCGGAGATGTCTACAAGAAGAGGAAATTTTGTTCCTCCCAATCTTGAGAATTCAGCATCAACAGTGGAGAATGCAATGGGACCATCCACTCACAGTGCAGAAAGGAAACCTCCTAAAGACAAGGGAAGCGTTGTGGGTGCACCGGATAGAGAGGAGATTTATCATATCAACGGAACTAGAGTTACTAAAGAAGTGTGGTTGGAGACTCACTGAGAAGTAGAGGAGGAGAGAAGGCGAGAAGAAAAGAGAAGGAGAGAAGAAGAAGCAAAGGCAGAGGAAGAACGCATAAAGGAAGCCATTCAAATTTGGACTAACGACATGGCTAATAGGGAACAGGAAGGAGACAATGAACATAGGGAAAACTGGGAAGAAGAAGTGGAAGATAATCAGCATTGTAATACTGTGGCGACATTAGAATTCCCTATCCTCTAGACACCTGGAGAAGCCCCTATGAAAAAAATCTCACCGTCAGTTCTCCCAATTTTCCATGGTAAATCTTCTGAATATCCTAATGAATTTCTTTTTTAGTTTGATATCCTATGTCGCAGATATGACTATACCTCCAGTGCTCAGAAGCTGAGACTATTCCCAACCACCTTGAAAGGAAATGCTCTGCGCTAGTTCATGAGTCTAGGTTGTGAGACCATTACTACTTGGGACCTGTTGATGTATATGTAACTTCGGAATGTATTTCATATATGTATATTGTACTCCTATAGAGATGGTATTATTCCTCTATACGGAAGTGTTTGTATTCCTATAGAGATGTTATTATTCCTCTATACGAAAGTGTCGTCATTTATATTGTAAGTGTCGTAACTTATAATTGATGGGTTATTAGACCACCTTGTTGGGCTCGGCCCTGTATAAGTCATGTGGGTCGAAGGGTTATTAGACCACCATATTGGGGGTCGGCCATATGGGTCAAAGGTTTATTATACCACCCTATTGGGTGTCGCCCCAGTCAGCATTATGTTATGTGGTTAAGTTAAGGCCGACCTAGTAAAGGTTATTAGGCAAGTCAAGTCAAGTATAAATAGACTGCGGGAGGCACTCTATTTCATCATTCTATTCTCTCTCACACTCTTTGGAGAGTGGCGCACTTGTGAAGAAAGAGAAGCTACTGCTAGGATATGTCTATGTCTTATGCTTGGGTTTTATCATTGCCTTATCTATCTCTAAGGAAGTTATTGGGGTTTTTCACCTTTATGGTTTTCCCCAAGTAAACTCTGTGTCTCTTATGTGCTTGCATTATTGTGTCCATGATTGATATGTTGTACATGTTGTTCTCTCAATTAATATCCTAGATCATATTGAAGTAAATTCTAAAAATTTAACATGGTATCAGAGATAGCCTGAAAGAAGGCATGGTATGGCATGTATGACACTTGTTGCACTTACGATGCTAGGACTTGATATATCAAAAACCAGTCATCGTAGAACTTTCGCTATAAATCCATTTTGGTGAATTTTTAGGATTTGAAACTTTTAAAGGTTGAATATCAGATCCCCATGTACCTTGTGTCCAAAGGAAAACTTCTAATTCATTGTACTTTGTGTTTTATGATCTATACAATCTAGGGTTTCTGCCTCTTCCAAATCTTAGTCATAAACAGGTGACTTAGGAAAAAAGGTCATAACTTGGGCTAGGAAGCTCCAAATAAAATTTCATAAAAAATGATAGGTAGTGCATGGACTGTAGTTTCGTAGGTAACCTTTTCAGAGGCTAAAACTTAACCATAGACACTTGACACGCCATACCAGTTTGCTTTGTTGTTTTATCCCACAAACAGGTCACATTGCGACACTTGGAATAACTCTCTCTTAGAGAATCCAATTGAGGTCAGATCCATGGTGTTGGAAATATCACAGGTCAGGCTACCATAGGTAGAAGTTTTAGACCCTATGGATTCATAGTTTCGGAGTTACACAAGAAACAATCAAGTGCATATTTCTGTCAAAACAGAATTGGATTTTGAGCACCTTCATTCATGGTTCTGGAAATTAGGGTTTCAGATAAAGTTGGAATTTTTGTAATCGGAGACCACGGCTGAATGCTACTCATCAAAATCAAAATTTAGAGACCAAGATCAGAATTTTTGGTTGGGCAGAAGGCCAGGCTTGATCAGACCCTAGTTTGGGACTTTGATTGGAAAAGTGGAAAATTAGGGCTTCTACAAAAATGGGAATTTTTTGAAATCTATGACCACGGCTGGAAGCTCCTCAGAAAAATAGAAGCTTAGAGCTTTGGATCGAACCTTTTGATTGGGCAGAAGGGTGGGCTTTATCAAACCCTAGTTCAGGGTCATGTCCAGTGAATCCGAAAGTTCCAAAGGCACTTTTGAGGGGTGAAACTTTGCAGTTTTTCTAATTCTGAGTATACCGGCTTGATCAGCTCATCAAGGCGCATCTTTCTATCCTTTCAGAAGTTTGAAATTCAAAGTTTGAATTTTAGGGTTTCTCTGACAAACCCTAATCCAGCTCGAGATCCAGTTCTTGCAAATCAAATGGATTGGGTTAATCCTAGAAGAGAATGGATTGGTCACCTGCATAAGTGAAGAAGTTCCTATTTCAGAGGGAGATGAGGCTAAGGCCTTACATAAGAAGATTACAAGCAATATCGACAGGTATGAATTATCCAGTTATGTTTTGAGATTTGTTCATGATTAAGTTTATGGTATGTTTGTCTTCATATTATTACGGTGTGAAGCACCTGCAACAATTAATTAATAAGAATATGCGAAATAGCAGAAATGATAGAATTCAGAATCACTTTTATGTTGATCACAGGCCACTTCGAGGGGGCAACCTTCTATGAGCAAGCTCAATACAAATAACTTCACGGTGCCTTCATAGGTCTCAACACACACTTATATACTAAGTCTAGGCACCAATACTATGGGTCAAAACCATGGGCCACTACAAACTATGGATCAACAATACTACGGGCGACTTACAAAGCATATGTGCCAACAACAATAACACAAACTATTGATCAACAAATACTATGGGACGACTTACAAAGCATATGCATCCAACAACAATATACTAACAAAGTAAGAACATGGGTTCCTAACATCCCCTCCCCCTTAAAAAAGCTTTGTCGTCAAAGCTTTAGATGTGGAAATTGTTGTTGAATCTAAAGGAGTAGTTCCCATGTAGCATCCTCTGTTTGCATGCCGTGCCACTGAATTAAGACCTCTATGATAGAGCAAGAGCGAAGCTGACGAGTGCCCCGATTGAGGATGGCCTCCGACTCCAAAAGGATGGATCCTTCATTATCCGGTTCGGGTAAAATCGTTTGTCCACTGATGTTGGTGCCAAGAACTTTCTTCAAACAAGAGACATGAAAGACTGGATGAATGCGGGAAGAAGGAGGAAGTTCCAATTTATAAGCAATGGGCCCAATATTCTGAAGAATCTGATATGGCCCATAGAACTTTGGAGAGAGCTTATGACGCCCTTTGATTTTCAGGGAGGATTGCTTGTATGGCTGGAGACAAATAAAAACCATATCACCTACTTGAAAAGTACGCTTAGAACGGTGCTGATTAGCTTGTTGCTTCATGCGATTTCTTGCCATGTGAAGATTGTCCCACAAAATGTGAAGAATATGATCGCGGTTTCGAAGGACCGTGTCAACTTCCTGAACTAGTGAACTATTGGGGGTGTATGGAAGAAGAACTGGAGGTGCCTGACCATACACTGCTTCATATGGGGTCATTTTAGAGGCAGTGTGGTAAGAGGTATTGTACCACCATTCAACGAGAGGGAGCCACTTTGCCCACTGATGTTGTTGTTCAGAGGTGAAGCAACGAAGATAAGTTTCCAAGCATTTATTGATAATTTTAGTTTGACCATATGTTTGTGGGTGATACCCTGAACTCATCTTCAGTTTGGTGCCAGTGTGGCGAAATAGTTGTATCCAAAAATGACTGGTGAAAGTCGCATCACGATCCGAGACAATGGAAGAAGGGATGCCATGAAGACGAAAGATCTGGTCCAGGAAAATTTGAGCGACTGAGGAGGCTGTATAGGGATGGCTGAGAGCACAAAAATGACTATATTTGGAGAGGCGATCAACAACAATGAGAATCATTGTCTTCCCACCAGATTTAGGGAGCCCTTCAATGAAATCCATAGAAATATCTGTCCAAATCTGTGTAGGTATGGGCAAGGGTTCGAGCAATCCTGGAAGGTGTGTTGTTTCACCCTTATTGCGCTGGTAGGTATCATATTCATCCACCATCTGTTGAATTGTCCTTTTCATGCCTTGCCAAAAGAAGTTACGCCGTGCTCGTTCATATGTTTTGAGGAACCCAGAGTGCCCTGCCGATGGAGAAGCATGGAGTTCAGAGAAGATAGCCTGTTGAAGATCTGTGCTCTGGGGAAGCACCAAACGACCCTTGTATCTCAGAGAAGCACCATCCCAAGAGTAATGTGGTACAACAAAAGGGTTGTTGGTCAAGCATTGGATGATTTGAGATAAGGAAGAGTCATTGACATAACCCTGTTGAACAGATTGCAACCAATTTGGAACAGGCATAGAAATAACTGAAAGAGAACCTTGGGCATCAAATGTGCGAGAAAGAGCATCTACCACAATATTGTCTTTACCCTTCTTGTAAGTGATCTCATAGTCATAACCCATGAGTTTGCTAACCCATTTCTGTTGTGCTGGGGAGGAGACACACTGTTCCAAGAAATATTTCAGACTCTGGTGATTAGTCTTGATGCTGAAATGATTCCCTAATAGGTATGGTCGCCACTTTTGTACTGCATGCAAAATAGACATCATTTCCTTCTCATAGGTAGAGGCATCTAAATTCTTACCTGAAAGGGCTTTTTTGGTGAACGCAATGGGGTGTTCATCTTGAAGGAGAACAACACCAAGTCCATTGCCGCAAGCATCACTCTCAATAGTGAAGGGCTTGGAAAAATCAGGCATAGCTAGAACAGGTGTAGTACACATAGATTGTTTTAGTTTGTCAAATGCACACTAAGCTGTATGTGCCCATGTAAAAGCATCCTTTTTCAATAGAGCAGTTAATGGAGATGCAATCGTCCCATAATCCTTGACAAACTTGCGGTAGTAGCCAGTCAACCCCAAAAAACCATGAAGGCTCTTGAGTGTTTGAGGATGCGACCAATTGTTCATGGCATCGATTTTGGCAGGATCCACGTGAACCCCTTGTGCTGAGATAATGTGCCCAAGATACTCAACTTCCTTTTCTCCAAAAACACATTTAGACTGCTTGGCATGGAGATGATGGTCAGAGAAAAGTTGCATGACAAGATCCAGATGCTAGAGATGTTCATCCCATGTTTTACTGTAGATGAGGATATCATCAAAGAATACCATAATGAATTTCCACAAGTAGGGTCAAAATATTTTATTCATTAAGGCCTGGAATGTGGAAGGAGCATTAGTGAGGCCAAAGGGCATGACCAAAAACTCATAATGGCCATCATGTGTGCAGAAAGCTGTTTTAGGGATATCATCCTCATGAACTCGAATTTGATGATACCAAGAACGAAGATTCAACTTGGAGAAAAAGTGAGCCCCATGAAGCTCATCAAGAAGCTCATCAACAACAGGAATTGGAAACTTATCCTTGATGGTGAGGTGATTAAATGCTCAGAAGTCAATGCAGAGGCTCCATGACCCATCTTTTTTGCAGACAAGAAGAACTGGAGAAGAAAAGGAACTAGTGCTTGGGCGAATAATACCTTGCTTCAATAAGTCCCGAACGAGAATTTCAACCTCCTTTTTTTGGTGAAATGGGTAGCGATAGGGCCTGATGTTGGGAGGAATGCTTCCAGGAAGGAGCTGAATACGATGGTCTTCTAGCTTGGAAGGTGGCAATCCCACTGGTTCAGCAAAGACACCTATATATCGATCCAAAATTTGTTGTAGATCCGAAGGAGTAGTGGAGACCGCTTATGATTGCATCTGAATGGAATGGATCGGAGTGATGACACCATGTGAATTCTTCTTGAGGAGTTTTTCCATGCAATGTGAAATAATGATGCTGAGAGAACCTGGTTATAATCCTGTCAATGTGTGTTTTTGTACATTGAGGGAAAACTGCATCAAAATTTCAGCAAAATCCCATAAGATAGCGCCAAGTGTGCGTAGCCATTGAGCGCCCAAAACCACATCACATCCGCCTAAGGTCAAGGAAAACATGTCAGAGTGCAAGGTATAATCTCCCATAGAGATACGCACATTTCAACACTTCTCTTTGCAAGGTAAGGTGCCCCCATTGGAAACCATGACTTCAAAGTTGGAGCAAGGATGGATAAAACAATCAGCTTGTTTGGCGATATGAGGGTCAATGAAATTATGAGTGCTACTAGAATCAATGAGTATTGTAAGAGGAAGCTTCTTGAAGTAACCCCTGACCCGCATTGTTTGGGGGGTGGTGATTCCAGCGAAAGCATGGAGAGATATCTCTCACTGGTCATCCTGAGACGGAGGGTTAATAGGCAGTTCCTAAATGTCGACCAGAGCATCCATTGTTTCTAGATCTTCATCACCAATTTTAGAGGCAGGCGGAGAATCCACATCCAAGAGATAGAGCTTTTGCTGAACACATCTATGTCCCCGAGTGAATTTATCATCACAATTATAGCAAAGCCCCTTTTCTCTGCATGCTTGCATCTCTGTTTTAGACAAACGCTTGATAGGATTTGGTCGAGGAGCCTATGGTATAGGTGGTCATTGAGAACCCATATTTCAGAAGGGAACAAAAGTGGGTTTGGAGCGTTGTTGGGCTGCAATCTTGTCTTCTGCCAACTTAGCCAACCCTAGGGCTTCCATCATTGTGTTGGGATAGAATATTTTGACCTCAGAGCGGATGGCATCCTTTAGACCACTGATAAAACAACTCCGGTAAAAGTCATCAGATAATCCTTCAGTGTGGTTGGCTAGTTTCTCAAATTTGGTTTGATACTCTCTCACAGTGCCAATTTGGCGAGGTTTAGTGAGGGCTCCTGTGAAGTCATCAAAAGCACTAGGACCAAATCGTTTCAAAGGAGATGGCAAAAGTCTAGCCATTTTGGCTCTTCATGAGCCTTGATGTACCAATGGTACCATTGAAGAGCTTCCTGTTTCAAATGAAAGGATGCAAGCGAAACTTTGTTGACATCAAAAGTATTATGCAGACTGAAATACTGTTCTGCACGATAGATCCATCCAGTTGGATTAGTACCATTGAAGCGAGGAAAATCAAGCTTTGGACCATGGAAACTGCTGGAAGAACAGAACCCATTTTCTGATGAAGACTCAGACTCCCATTTGTTGTTCATAGCTGAATGTTCAAAATGGAGGCCGAGAAATTTTTCATCAAGATATTGGAATTTGGCTTGGATAAGTGCAAGTGCATCTTCCATGGTTTTTGCTCCTGCACGGGTGACAACCATAACCAGGAGTTTTTTTTTTTTTTGGGTTGACTGGGTAGGAAAAATAAAACAGAAATTGCTTCAGTAAAGGAAAATCTGGACTTGGAAAAAAATATGAAGGGTAATTGGGTTTTGACTAGGTTTTGGACACTATCGAATAGACAGGGAAGCAAAAATGAGGATTTCAGAAGTGGGGTGAAAGAATGGGAAAATTTGGTAGAGGGGGAGAAAGAAGTAGAATTCAAAAAGGAACTCTGTGGTAAAATTTGAAGGTGATTGGGTGAAATCTGAGGAAGTTATGGCAAACCCTAAAAATAGACAAATGTGGGATTTCGGGCTTTGGGAAGGGGAATTGGGGATAGGGTCCTCAGGAATGAAATATGCAGAATGGGATGACAGGGGTTTCCCGAAAATTTCAAGGGAAACTGAGTGAAAACAAGGGAGATATGGAGATTGAGTGATTTTTATTTTTTTTCCAGACTGGAGCAGCTACGGCTCGAAAGGGATCTAGAATAGATAAATTTGCAATGGCCCAGAAGTGAGTGGAAATAGAGGGATCTGAAATGGCACCGAATGGATTGAAAATGGTTGGATCTGGAATGGATTTCAGAATGGATCTGAACGATTGGATCTAAAATGGCACAGCGGTGATCGACACCGGTTCAGCTAAAACTAGATATGGACCCCAGGTATGTGCGGCTTCCTAACAGTTTAGGGGTTTCACTTGGCCACCAATGCTGTCTGACAGCTTGCGTATTGGGGCAGTACCCCTCACTCCATGGCTCAGGTAAAATTGATAACCGCTTTGCCACAAACGACAAATCTTGGTTTACCTCACAGGTGGGAACTAGTCAATCAGTTAGGGGTCGTTACCCTTTTCGCTAGCAGGTCTTCTCAATGGGCCAGCTACTTCGGGGTTCCTGTGGTACTCCTCACAATGAGTTTTAAGGCTTATTCCCAATTACTTCCCATAGTTAAGCGGATAGGGATTATTCCTAGATCCGAACCTGCAATAGATGCGAAAAAAATTTGGCAGAAATTTCACCCAGCGAGCCCAAGAAAGTGCTCTGATACCAGATGTGAAGCACCTACAACAATTAATAAGAATATGCGAAATAGCAGAAATGACAGAACTTAGAATCACTTTTATATTGATCACAGGCCACTTCGAGGGGGCAACCTCCTATGAGCAAGCTCAATACAAATAACTTCACGGTGCCTTCATAGGTCTCGACACACACTTATATACTAAGTTTAGGCGCCAATACTATGGGTCAAAACCATGGGGCACTACAAACTATGGATCAACAATACTACGGGCAACTTACAAAGCATATGCGCCAACAACAATAACACAAACTATTGATCAACAAATACTACGGGATGACTTACAAAGCATATGTGTCCAACAACAATATACTAACAAAGTAAAGACATGGGTTCCTAACATACGATTAGTACAATCTTGATTAAATTTAGACTTTTCGTATCACCTTAATAAAATTATGAATGCATGATAGTAGATGTTCATTGATTAGGGTGTTGACACTTATGATTTTACTAATGCATTATGGTGTTGTATGAGGTTTATGTTGTCCGCTAACATGAAAGTTACAGCAAGAAAGACAAATCATGTTCTAGTTCAAGAACATATGATCATGGTGACATGAAGACAAAGATTCATCCATTGTCATGGATCACTTAGAAGATCTATTTATGAGGTATGTATAACTTGGTTCTATAATGGTTAACGTATGAGATATGCAGGTTACTAGCACAAGTCATTGAAGAGAACAAGAAGACATCATGTGGGTATGTTAGACATAACTAGCTAACATACTAATCCAGGTATGTTTTTCCTATATCAAGTTAGAATCGTACCTTCTGATAGGATCTCTTATATAAGTATACATGGCATGATTAATAATGATTATTCATAGGTTTGAATAATCATGGGTTTAGGCATATTATGTTTCTTACCTTAATTGATGATATGACTAACCAGAAGAGTCATGAAAGTATAGGTTTGAGTAATCATGGGTTTAGGCATATTATGCTTCTTACTTTAATTTATGATATGACTAACCATAAGAGTCCTTGAATACTAATGCTTATTATTTCTGTTTGAAATGATCATGACTATACATGCTTAAGATTATTGTGTTTTGATAGCATTGAAAATATACTAATAAATGTATGATTATGTATGAGATCTCGAGGATATCACAATAATGATACTTGTAAGAATGCATAGTGATCGAGGATGGATATAAGTTCAAAAACAGGTAATCAAGGAAGCAAAGATCAAGAGGGAGCACACTGTTGATGTATATGTAACTTCGGAATGTATTTCATATATATTTATTGTACCCTTATAAGAGATGTGTTAATCCTCTATAAGTAAGTGTCGTCATGTGTATTGACAAGTGTCGCAAGTGTGTGTACTTTCCGATGGGTTATTAGACCACCATGTGTGGGGTCGGCCCTGAAATATATATTATATGGTTGATGTACCTAGCTAGACAAGTCGGCCCCATAAGGTCACTGGGAAAACAGACACGTATAAATAGAGATCGGGAGATCTCTATTTTGATCACTCGAAAAATCACACTTCTCTCACTGAGAAAGTGGTGCACTAGTGAGGAGGAGGATCATCTGCTACTAGGAGACTATCTCTGTGTATTTTGGTTGTACTTTGGTTGAGCCATTTCTCTCTCTATCTCTGAGGAAGTTGTGGGGTTTTTCACCTTAGGGTTTTCCCCATGGAAACTCTGTGTCTCTTGTCTCTCATGCTTTTGATTCTTATGATGCTTGTCATGCTTGTTATGATTGTTATGCATTGATATACTGTACATGTTATTCTCTTAGTAAAGATCCTAGAGTATTGTGAATTAATGCTCAAAATTTAACATGGTATCAGAGTTAACCTGAGAAGAAGACATTGTGTAGTGACGGAAACTAGGGTTTCTTGTTTATTGGGTTTCTCTCCACATATTTTGGAAAAGCAGTATAGTAGATTGACTCTACTCATCAAGAAGAATCTATTTGTCTAGTCAGAATTCAATTCTGAGCATTTTCAGATTTGGCCCTAAAACTTAGGGTTTCCACAAAAATAGGAATTTCTGGAATCTGAAGACATAGCTGGAAGCTCCTTGTAAAAATTGAAGTTTAGAGCTTTGGATTGAGATTTTTGGCTGAGTAGATCTCTGGGTAACTCAAACCCTAATTTAGGGCTCTCCCTGGTGAACCCGGGAAGACAAAAAGACAATTCTGAAGGGCAAAGCTTTGCTAATCTCAAATTCTTAATACACTAGGCTGATTAGATCATCATGGCGCATCTTTCTATCCTTTCAGAAAGTTGAAATTCACATTTTGAATTTTTAGGGTTTTTTCGATAAACCCTAATCTGAGACCACATCCAATTTTCAGCATTTCAAGTGGTAAGACCTAAATCTTTTCTATTTGCATTTGTATTACTCTTTAGAATGTCTCACCACACCAAGCTTGAGGACAAGTTTGAAGGAGCTGATAACTTCCAATCCTGGAAGTATAGGATTGGGTTAATCCTGGAAGAGAATGAGTTGGCCTCATACATAAAAGAAGTCATCCCTATCCCAGATGATGAAGAGGCTAAAATATTGCATAAGAAGAACTTGGTCAAGGCAAAGAGAATCATTGCTGATTCTATCAAAGACCATGTCATACCACATGTGTCATCTCTGAAGACACCCAAGGAGATGTTTGACACTTTGACCAAGCTATTTGAAGGGAAGAACATAAATCGGAAGATGACCTCACGGAATCAATTGAAAGAGGTCAAGATGTTGAATGGAGAGACCATTCAATCTTACTTCTCCAAGGTCTCTCAGATCAAGGAACAACTTGAAGCTGTGGATGAAGTAGTGGACAATGGTGAAATTGTTATGACCACTCTGAATGGCCTACCTAGGTCATGGGACTCCTTTATTCAAGGAATCTGTGTAAGAAAGAAATTGATCTCTTTCAGTAAATTGTGGGAGGAATGCTCTCAAGAAGAAGCTAGGCTTGTAGCTCAAGAAGAGAAAATGGGAGGTGAAGATCAAGCTCTCGTAGCTCACACCAAAAGAAGCAAGCCCAAGAAGGAACACTCTCACTACAAGAAGTCCACTCACTATCACCAAAAGAATAAGAAGGATCTAAGGTGCTTCACATGCAATGAGAAGGGTCACTTTGCTTCAAATTATCCCAAGAACAAAAGGGACAACAACAACAAATTCAACAAGAAGAAGAAGGGAAACAAAAGAAGGTACCATGCTCATGCTGCTAAGGATGATGAACCTCCAAAGAAGAAGGCTAGGGAAGAAAGTGATGATGACTCATCAAGTGAAGAAGAATATGTTCTAATCTCTGCTCTCATAGGTACTATCTCCCATGGTTGTAATGATTGGTTAATTGACAGTGGGGCTTCCAAACACATGACCGGGTTTAAGGAATCTTTTGTAAACCTATCTGAACATGAGTCACCCCATAAGGTGAAACTTGGGGATGATTATCAATACCCCATCAGAGGAAATGGTGAAGCCTCCTACAACCTAGATTTTGGAAATTTTTTGAAGATGAAAGAAGTCCTTTATGTACCTGGGCTCAAGAATAACCTTCTCTCCATCTCTGCATTGGATGCAAAAGGCATGAGGGTTGCATTTGAAGATGGCCAAGTCCTAATGTGGCCAAAGGGTAAAACTATTGATGATGCAGTGGTGATTGGAGAGCAAGAGGGAGGAATGTACAAATTGAAGGGACAACTTGAACATGCCATGGTGACATGAAGACAAAGATTCATCCATAGTCATGAATAACATAGAGGTATGTATAAATTGTTTTTGCAAAGGTTAACTTGTGAGTTATGTAGGTCATTGAAGAGAACAAGAAAACATTGATAGACATAACTAGCAAATATGGTGACTAGGTATGTGTTTCTTATATCATAGGATCTATTATATAAGTATGCATGACATGATTGATGATGTTTATTCATGCAGTCATTGGTTTGAATAATCATGGGCATATGCATATTATGTGTCTTACCTTATTTAATGTTATGACTAACCAGAAGAGTCATAGGTTTGAGTAATCACAGGTTTAGACATGTTATGACTAACCATAAGAGTCCTGTATAAACTTTGAATGCTAATGCTTATTATTTCTGTTTGAAATGATCATGACTATACATGCTTGAGATTATTTTGTTTTGATATTATTGAGAATATACTAATGAATGTATGATTTTGTATGAGATCACAAGGATAACACAATCATGATACTAATAAGCATGCATAGGGACCAAGGATGAATATAAGTTCAAGGATAGGTAATCCTGGAAGCAAAGATCAAGAGGGAGCACACTCTAGGTTCCCCTGCAAGGAAACAAAGATCAAGAAGAAGCACACTCTAGTTGTTTCTGCAAGGATGCAGATATTTAGAGGGAGTTGACCATCTTTCTACATTCCACAACATAAAGGTGTAGAAGAAGCTACTTCAAGAGTTCTTGCAAGGAAGCAAAGACTCAGAGGGAGTTCACCCAACAAACAAACAAAGATAAGTATCTTAATTGTCATTTCTTGCATATTTGTTTGTTTAAATAATATTGTTCAATGATGTATATGCTTATGTTCCTAGACTTAGGATATGCATTATGCATATTAGAATGATTGCATTAATGAACAGTATACTACTAATATGCATGTAATGGGTAAGTGGCCTATGGCACTATACAACATTCCATTGCTACTTATCTAGAATGAAACCTCTTTGCTGACATGTTGGGAGCTATGCAAAATCTTAACAACGTTTTGGTAGAGATTGGAAGGCATCTAGAATGTTACGGAATATGGATAAATGTTGTATTGAAGCATTGGCTAAGATAATTGCATGACTGTATGACATATTTCTTTATGTGTAAGAATTTGTTCTAAAAACTATGATATGTTTCTAATCATGCAATTTAACTTGTTTTGTAGGAAAGATCGTATACCATCACCTACAAAAGAAGGACTACAACATTTGTTCCGACAACAAAGATATCTATTGAAGATATTGAAGATATTGAAGTTCCCAGGATCTGGGATGAAGTAATGGAAGAATGCCATGATCCATCGATCATGAAGAATGATGTTTGGGATGTAGTCCCAAGACCTGAAGGGAAGTTTGTTACGACTTCCATATGGATCTACAAAATCAAACATGCTGCAAATGGCAGCATAGAGAAATACAAGGTACACTTCCACCAGAACAAATACTTGCCCTGGCTGTAGCGATGAAATGGAAGATACACCAGATGGATTTCAAGACAACTTTCTTGAATGGTGTAGTTGATGAAGAAGTGTATGTGGAGTAGCCACTTGGTTTTGAGACACATGACAGGGAGTCATATACATGCAGAACTTGGTATGGTAGGATAGACAACTTTCTCTCTAGTTTGGGATTTACCAAGAGTAAAGCGGATTCCAACCTTTACTACAAGGTTGAGGAAGGCAATCCAGTGATACTACTTTTGTATATGGATGACCTATTTATTACAGGTGAAGATAGATTGATTGCTGACATGCAGCGGAAGCTTGCTGCCGAGTTCGAGATGAAAACTTGGGGATGATGCACTATTTGTTTTTGGCATTGAGGTGTGGTAGAGTGCAGATGGATTCTTCCTTGGACAAGGGAAGTATGTAGTAGAGATCCTGAAAGGTTCGGGATGATGGACTGCAAGGCTGTGGCCACACCTATGACATCGAACCTGAAGCTTCTATGTGATGCTCCATCTGATCCGGTTGATGTCACAATGTTTCATCAGATGATTGGGTCCTTGATGTACCTGACGAACACTAGACAAGATATTTGATTTGTGGTGAACACATTGAGCCAGTTCCTGACGGATCCCAAAGGTGTTCACCTGGTTGCTGTAAAGCATATTCTTAGGTACTTAAAGTGTATGGTTGATTATGGGCTCAAGTATGATGTGAATCAAAAGTTTAACCTGCAGGGTTATGTTGATTGGGCAGGCAGTGCTATAGATAGGAAGAGCACTTATGGGTGCTACTTCAGTATGGGATCAGGTGTGATCTCTTGGTTTAGCAAGAAGCAGTCCTGCGTAGCACTGAGTACAGCCGAAGCAGAATATGTTGTGACGGATGAGCAGGTTGCAGATGTATTGACCAATTCATTGGCCAAAGTGCAGTTTGAGTACTTCAGAGAGAGGCTTGGTGCACTTCATATCGAGATTCCTTCCAAAGGGAAGTGATGAGTCCAGAAGATACAGATGCACATGAGCTTTTCTGACATGGTTGATGTGTTCTCCCATGGTGTAGATGTAAGGGCTGAAGCCATTTTTCACATGGTCGTAGATGTGTTCTCCTATGGTGAAAAAGTAAGGGCTGGAGCCTTCCCCGAATGGTGGTAGATGTGTTCTCCCATGTCGGTGGTGTAAGTGCTGAATGATGTGCATCTAGGCTGTGCTTCGTGGACGATGAGATGATCTGAAGAGGACGATGCTATGATGATCAGGAGGATCATGGATGATGAGCATTAGGAAGATGCTCCAATTATTGCTCTGTATATGCATCATGTTGGATGTTGGATATGATCAATTGGATCATTTATATGCATATGTATGTATGCATCATGTTGGATGCTGGATATGATCAGTTGGATCATTTGTATGTATTTTGTATATGCATCATATTGGATTCTTGGACCATGTATCTGTATCAGGTGGATATGTTGTATGATTAGGTAGATCATGTATATTGATATATATCCGTTGGATACATTATGTGATCAGGTGGATCACGTATCTGTGTATGTATCAGGTGGATACATTATATGATCAGTTGGATCATGTATCTATGTATGTATTAGGTGGATACATTGTATGATCAGGTGGATCGTGTATGATGATATGTATTAGGTAGATACTTGGTATGCATCAGGTTGATGCAGTGTATGATCAAGATGATCATAGATGACGAGCTTCAGGATGTTGCTCCAGATGACATGCAGCAAGATGTTGTAGTGATGATGATCAGGATGATCATGTGTACATCAGGATGTTGCTCCAGATGACATGCAGCAAGATGTTGTAGTGATGATGATCAGGATGATCATGTGCACATCAGGATGATGCATGTTGAGTATTAGGCTGATACTCTGTGGCCGTGGACAGGTTGTGCAAAGGAAATCCTAGATTTTTTCTAGGTCACATCCAGTATGAGAAAGGATTGGCATTGTGTATCACATGTAAGACCTGGGAGATCCTATAGGTCGGAGTTGTGTACCTGTAATAGCCTAGGATGCTCTTTCGAGGGTTTGTGATAGTGGACCACATGTAAGACCTGGGAGATCCGATAGGTTGGGCTGTGTGCCCGTAATAAGTCCTGGGATGCTCTTTCGAGGGTTTGTGGTGGGTTGCTACATGTAAGACCTAGGAGATCCAATAGGTTGGGCTGTGTGCCCGTAATAAGTCTTGGGATGCTCTTTCGAGGGTTTGTAGCAGAGGTCACATGTAATCAGTCCTGGAGATCTTGCCGGTCGTGCTTAGGCACATAAATGTTCCTGGGATGCTCTTTAGAGTTCTTGCCAGTTGTGCTATGCACATAAACATTCCTGGGACACTCTTTTAAGGTTTTGTGACAGTCACATGTAATAAGTCCTGGAGATTTGGACAGGATGAAAAAGGCCTCAGATGCTCTTTAGGGTTCTTGCTAGTCAAGAGACTCTTTTAAGGTTTTGTGACGCATGTAATAAGTTTTGAGGATTCCACAGTATGGCCAGTGATGATGAAGACCTGCAGGTGGTGGGCCTACATCCAGTATGAAAAAAAGATTGGCTATGTAGAACTTCCTATGACGAGTAGATTCAGAGATTGGTTGAGATAGCAACAACAGTGACAATGATGATGACGATGATCCCGAGAAGAAGACTTGTACTAGCAGATTTGTGTCGAGAAATACCTTCCAAGTTAAGAGGGAGTGTTGATGTATATGTAACTTCGGAATGTATTTCATCTATGTATTTCATATATATTTATTGTACCTTTATAAGAGATGTGTTATTACTCTATAAGTAAGTGTCGTCATGTGTATTGACAAGTGTCGCAAGTGTGTGTACTTGCCGATGGGTTATTAGACCACCATGTGTGGGGTCGGCCCTGAAATATATATTATATGGTTGATGTACCTAGCTAGACAAGTCGGCCCCATAAGGTCACTGGGAAAACAAACAAGTATAAATAGAGATCGGGAGATCTCTATTTTGATCACTCGGAAACTCACACTTCTCTCACTCAGAAAGTGGCACACTAGTGAGGAGGAGGATCATCTGCTACTAGGAGACTATCTTTGTGTATTTTGGTTGTACTTTGGTGTAGCCATTGCTCTCTCTATCTTTGAGGAAGTTGTTGGGTTTTTCACCTTAGGGTTTTCCCCATGGAAACTTTGTGTCTCTTGTCTCTCATGCTTTTGATTCTTATGATGATTGTCATGCTTGTTATGCATTGATATACTGTACATGTTATTCTCTTAGTAAAGATCCTAGAGTATTGTGAATTAATGCTCAAAATTTAACACACACTCCAGTAGTTTCTACAAGGATGCAGATATTTAGAAGGATTCCACCCAAAAACCAAACAAAGATAAGTATTTGAATTGTCATTTCTTACATATTTGTTTGTTTAAATAATGTTGTTCAATAATGTATATGCTTATGTTCCTAGACTTAGGTTGTGTATTATGCATATTAGAATAATTGCATTAATGAACAATATACTACTAATATGCATGTGATGGGTAAATGGCCTATGGCACTGTAAGACCTTCCATTGCTACTTATCTAGAATGAAACCTCTTTGCTGACATCTTGGGAGTAGTACAAACTCTTAACAATGTTCTCATAGAGATTGGAAGGCATCTAAAAAGTTATAGGATGTGGATGAATGTTGTATTGAAGCATTGGCTAAAATAATTACATGACTGTATGACATATTTCTTTATGTGTAACAATTTGTTCTAAAAACTATGAGAAGTTTCTAATAATGCAATTTAACTTGTTTTGTAGGAAAGATCGTATACAAGAACCTACAAAAGAAGGACTACAAAATTTGTTTCAACAACAAAGTTATCTATTAAATATATTGAATATATTGAAGTTCCTAGGATTCAGGAAGAATGCCATGATGGAGGAGTACCAGTCGATCATGAAGAATGATGTTTGGGATGCAGTCCCAAGTCCTGAAGGGAAGTCTGCTGTGACTTCCAAATGGATCTATAATATCAAGCATGCTGTAGATGGTAGCATGGATAAAGACAAAACAAGGTTTGTAGCTCATGGCTTCTCCCAGAAAAAGGGATTGAGTATGAAGAGACTTCTACACCTATAGCCAGACACACTTCCATCAGATCAGTACTTGCTCTAGCTACAGTGATGAAATGGAAGATACACTAGATGGATGTTAAGACAACTTTCTTGAATGGTGTAGTCGAAGAGGAAGTGTATGTGGAGCATGTAATGTCCCCAGTTTGGCCCCATGGCATTAACACTATAAATGATGTAATATTGTTAGGAAATCATGGTGAGGAGCTCAAGGCCAAGGCCCCGCCATCGATTTCGTGATGCATATGGTTTGCGTGCTAGCAATGCACAGTGGAAATTCAAATAGCATGTAATATGCATTTTAATAAAAAATACCCACAACTAGCTATGCAATGCAACAAAGAGATGGGGGCATGATTTCACAAGGAATTGGGAGGGAAAACATTCAAACCCTTGAGCCAATAGAGTCAAGCCAAGTGTCAATGAGGAAACCCATCAAACCCTCAACTACCCATGTTGACTTTTGTACCCAACCATTGATTTCTCCCAAGAGTTGGTTGGGGAAGTTATTGCCTTGGGAATGGGAAGGTATGGCTGTCCAAAATCGGGTATGGGCAAGCCACCCTTCATGGAAAAACGTGTTGGTCTTTTTGGGCAAGAATAGAGCCACGAAATGGCTGCCTAAGCGATTATTCACCATGGCCTTGCTCTCTCACGCAGCTCAAGATGCCTGGGCGTTTTCCTCCCTCGTTTTTTTGTGTCTCCCTTCATCTTTTAGCTGGGAAGGGGCGTTTTTGTGTTGGTTACCCGTGGGGAAAGAGAGCAGAACGTTTTGGGTCTTCCTGGGGGTCGTTTAGGCCATTGGAAGGGATCCTAACCAGTGGAGAGAAATCGGTTTTGCTCCCTGGGGTTGAAAACGAAATTCCACAGTTCATTGGGTGAACCACGAGCTGGGGGAACCAATGTGGACCCTGTTTTGTGAACACCTCTGTTGTAAATGTGTAACCCTGTCAATAGTCATTTTGTTGTGAGAGGGAAGAGTATGTTGGGTATGGGTGATGGGTAATCCATTATTCTGGCTTGGCTGAGATAAAAATGGTTATTGGGCAGTGGTTGAGCTGGAATGCCCCCTTTGTCCTTGTGAGAATCATGCCCAGCTCGGGGGTGGCCTTCGAACGGACTCAGTATAAGCTGTCGAAGAGCCTACAGTTGGGTGGAACGTTGCAGCGACATAGCTAGTTGCTTGGGACAATTGAAACGAAGATAAGTGTTTCTGCCTATATATTTATTTATGAAATGCTTTTATTAATGCCTGAAATCTTGAATGTATTCGAATGATTGTGTGGATGTTGTTTCCGCTGTGCATGATTGATTGTCTACATCTGCACATTCATATCTTATTTCTTGTAATGAAATGAGTGGGCTAAATTTTTGATTAAGAGCCCCATCGATTGGTAGTATGTTCCTTGCTTCGCAGTGGTCAGCAGGTGGGGACATTACAGAGCAGCCACTTGGTTTTGAGACAAATGACGGGAAGTCATATATGTGCAGAACTTGGTATGGTAGGATAGACAACTTTCTATCTAGTTTGGGCTTTACCAAGAGTAAAGCGGATTCCAACCTTTACTACCAGGTTGAGGAAGGAAATCCAGTGATAATACTTTTGTATGTGGATAACCTATTTGTTACAGGTGAGGATAGATTGATTTTCGACATGCAGCGGAAGCTTGCTGCCGAGTTCTAGATGAAGAAATTGGGGATGATGCACTATTTTCTAGGCATGGAGGTGTGGCAGAGTGTAGATGCAATCTTCCTTGGACAAGGGAAATATGCAGTAGATATCCTGAAGAGGTTCAGTATGATGGACTGCAAGGCCATGGCCACACCTATGGCATCGAACCTGAAGCTTTTGTGTGATGCTTCATATGATCTGGTTGATGTCACTGTGTAGCATCAGATGATTGGGTCCTTGTTGTACCTAACGAACACTAGACTAGATATATTCTTTGTGGTGAACACATTGAGCCAGTTCCTGACAAATCCCAGAGGTGTTCACCTGGTTGATGTAAAGCATATTCTGAGGTACCTGAAGGGTACAGTTAACTATGGGCTCAAGTATGATGCGAATCAAAAGTTTAACCTGTAGGGTTATGTTGATTCAGATTGGGTAGGCAGTGCTGTAGATAGGAAGAGCACTTCTGGGTGTTGCTTTAGTATGGGATCAGGTGTGATCTCTTGGTTTAGTAGGAAGTTGTCCTGCGTAGCACTGAGCATAGCTGAAGCAGAGTATGTTGTAGCCTATTCAGCTAGTTGTGTGGCAGTATGGCTTCGGAAGCTACTGTCTGAGTTATTTGATCCCCGATGGAGGCAAACGGTATCTTTTGTGACAACTAGAGTTGTGTGAAGCTATCTGAGAATCCGATGTTCCATGACAGGTTCAAAACACATTGAGATCAAATATCACTATATCAGGGATATGGTGCAGAGAGGAGCAGTGAAGCTCTTGTATGTTGTGACAGATGAGTAGATTGTAGATGTACTGACGAAGCCACTAGCCAGAGTGAAGTTCGAGTACTTCAGAGAGAGGCTTGGTGTTGTTCAGATTGACGACACTTTGAGGAAGAAGTGATGGACACATTTGTTGAAGCCATTCCAACCATGTTGGAAGGAGGATCCTTCACATGGCTGTGGATGTAAGCACTGGATGATGAGCATCAGGGCAATGCACCAGTTATTGCTCTTTATTTGTATGCATCATGTTGGATGCTGGAAATGATCAGTTGGATCATTTATGTATTTATGCATCATGTTGATGATGGATATGATCAGTTGGATCATTTATGTATGTATGCATCATGTTGATGCTGGATATGATCAGTTGGATCATTTATGTATGTATGCATCATGTTGGATGTTGGATATGATCAGTTGGATCATTTATGTATGTATGCATCATGTTGATGCTGGATATGATCAGTTGGATCATGTGTGTGTATATGTATATGTATCAGGTGGATACATTGTATGATCAAGTAGATCATGTGTGTTGATATGTATCAGGTATGATAAGGTGGATCATGTATTTGTATATGTATCAGGTGGATACATTGTATGTTAAGGTAGTTCATGTATGATGATATGTATTAGGTAGATACTGTGTATGCATCAGGTGGATGCATTGTATGATCAGGATGATCATGGATGATGAGCTTCAGGATGTTGCTCCAGATGACATGCGTCAGGATGATCCAGTGATGATGATCAGGATGATCATGTGTACATCAGGATGATGTATGGTGAGTATCAGGATGATACTCTGTGGTTGTGGAACAGGTTGTGCAGATAAGCATATAATCCTAGCCCTGGTAGGTTTGCAGATAGTCTTTCGAGGTTTTTCCTATGGCATGTAATACTAGCCCTGGGATATCTGGCAAACGCTCTTTTCAGGTTTTGCTTTGGAGGACATATAATCCTAGCCCTGGGAGGTTTGCAGATTCTCTTGCAAGGTTTTTCCATTGGAATATAATAGCTCCCTGGGAGATCTGGCAAATGCTCTTTCAAGGTTTTGTTCTATGGCATGTAATCCTAGCCTTGGGAGATCCGATAGGTTGAGCTGTGTGCTCGTAATTAGTCCTGGGATGCTCTTTCGAGGTTTTTCCATGACTATATGTAATAAGTCTTGGAGATATGGATAGGATGAAAAAGGCCTCAGATGCTCTTTAGGATTCTTTGTAATACCCCATGCTGACTCTTAGGATGTATTAGCATTTAATGTAAATAATGTGTACATGAGATGTATGTTTTCCTAGCGTGGAGCTCAAGGCCAAGGCCCCGCTAGTGAAAGCCTGAATTTCAATTTAAAAAGGTAAGCATTGATATTTTGATGCCGATATGCTCTTAAGCCATGGAAATTGTAAAAAGGATGTAAATAAACATCATGCAATATAAAATACCAAAACTGGCTATGGAGGCAACGAATGAGAAGGGGCCACGTGTATCCACTAGGGAGTGATGAGGGGGCTATGGGACTAAACCCTAGGCTGCCACATGTCATTATGAGAACCCATTGACTTCCCTAAATGACATTTATGCCTGTTGTAAGGAAGTGGTTGAGATTTCAGCACATGGCTTCAATGGAGCATGGGCAACCCAGAAATTCGTATGGGTAGTTATGAGCTCTGTTTTCTTGTACAAGAAGTCACTCAACCTCATGGGAGGTTGCTTCATTCTCATCTCCATTCCATGGTGAAAAAAAACGAGCATCATTCTCCATCCAAAAGAAATAAAAACAAGCTCCCAGCAGGGAGAAAACCAGAAATCGTAACTGTGAGAGAACCCACGTTTTGGGAAGCCAAAAACGCCCAGAATGGGTATTGGACAGTGAAATCCAATGGGGGATCCATTGGTACGAGCCTTGGGGAGAATTTGGGAGCAATGGCTACCCCAAAATCCATGGGAAAACCCAGTTTTAACAGCCCAAAAAATCAGTGACGGATTTGGGGTTATTTGTGACAGAGTTGTGGGAAATTTGATTGTGGATGTATGAATAGAGGATGGGATTGCCGAGTCCAGCTTGAAGTGTATGTGGCTCTGGGATTGAGCTCAGTGGACTAGCATCCTCCTCCATTTCCCATTGCATGCTTGAAAAACCCAACGGTGTGTTGGCTTAGCATGGCTGTCTGAGTGAAACCCTGACTGTGAGTGAGCCATCTAGTTCCTCCTTAGTGGATTCACAGCCCAGCTCGGGGGTGATCTCTTAGCTGAAAGAATACAGGCTAGAAAGAGATCTATGGTTGGGTGGAACATTTCTCTCATGTAGCCAGTCGTTGGATATTACGTTGCAAGATAAGTGCTCTCTGTGATTTTAATTTATATATATATCTGTGTTTTGCAATGTGCTAAATCAAAATGTTATTTATTCATGAGGTTGAAATTGAAATGAAGTCTGTGCATAGCATAAGAATGGGATTGAATCCCTGCATATGGAATCATCTTATGTTTGTGCTTATATGTGTTGTTATGTTTAATTCCGCTGGGTTTATATTGAATTGAATCTGCACACAGAAGTTTTAATTGTTATGAAATTATGAGTAAAAAAATATTGGGGCTAAGTCTACCAAAAGCCCGGTGTGTTGTCAATGTTTCCTCCCCTGCATTTGATGATGGAAGGGGATGTTACATTCTTTCTTGGCAAGACACTCTTTTAAGGTTTTTTGGTGGGGGTCACATGTAATAAGTCTTGGAGATTTGGATAGGATGAAAAAGGCTTCGGATGCTCTTTAGGGTTCTTGCTAGTCAAGAGATTCTTTTAAGGTTTTGTGATAGTCACATATAATACTAGCCCTGGGAGATCCGACAGGTAGAGCTGTGTGCTTGTAACAACCTAGGATGCTCTTTCAAGGTTTTGTGACGCACGTAATAAGTCCTGAGGATTCCACCATATGGCCAGTGATGATGAAGACCTGCAGGTGGTGGGCCTACATCCAGTATGAAAAAGGACTGGCTATGTAGAACTTCCGACGATGAGTAGATTCATAGATTGATTGAGATAGCAACAACAGTGACGATGACGATGAATCGATGACAATTATCTAGTGACGATGATCTAGAGAAGAAGACTTGTGCTAGAAGACCTGTGTCGAGAAATACCTTCCTAGTTAAGAGGAAGTGTTGATGTATATGCAACTTCAGAATGTATTTCATATATGTATATTGTACTCCTATAGAGATGGTATTATTCCTCTATACGGAAGTGTTTGTATTCCTATAGAGATGTTATTATTCCTCTATACGGAAGTGTCATCATTTATATTGTAAGTGTCGTAACTTATACTTGATGGGTTATTAGACCACCTTGTTGGGGTCAGCCCCGTATAAGTCATGTGGGTTGAAGGGTTATTAGACCACCCTATTGGGGGTCGGCCATGTGGGTCAAAGGGTTATTAGACCACCCTATTGGGTGTCGGCCCAGTCAGCATTATGTTATGTGGTTAAGTTAAGTCCAAACTAGTAAAGGTTATTAGGCAAATCAAGTCAAGTATAAATAGAGTACGGGAGGCACTCTATTTCATCATTCTATTCTCTCACACACTCTTTGGAGAGTGGCACACTTGTGGAGGAAGAGAAGCTGCTGCTAGGAGATGTCTATGTCTTATGCTTGGGTTGTATCATTTCCCTATCTATCTCTAAGGAATTTATTGGGGTCTTTCACCTTTATGGTTTTCCCCAAGTAAACTCTGTGTCTCTTGTGTGCTTGCATTATTGTGTCCATGATTGATATGTTGTAGATATGTTGTAGATGTTGTTCTCTCAGTTAAGATCCTAGATCAGATTGAAGTAAATTCTGAAAATTTAACAGGACCAAATAAAGCACACCTTTCTTTCTAAATATCAAGAATATTGTAGAACCAGGGATAGAAAGGAAGAGTTGTTTAAAATAGTTTAGAAGGAAGAAGAGAGCTTGGAAGACTTTGTGGAAATATTGTTGTACAATTTACAAAGGTCTGGACACACTGAGATTGAAAAAGATGTAATTAAGATTATTTTTCTACGAGGAATTAGGGAAGATTGCCTTGATATGTTGAATTTATTGGGGAAAGGGGACATCTCAAAGGAACCCTTCGAGAAGATTGTTGAATTATGTCAAAGGTACTCAAGGGGATCCTCTAGAACTAACAAATGAGATAAGTATCGAGATCAGGATGTCTTCACTAGGACACAAAAGTCAGCTAGTGGAGGAGCCACTCGAGCAGAGATAGCCAACTTTCTGGAGAATTTTAAAACTGATATGATGAGCTCCATTTCCTCAGAGCTAGAGGTTTTGAGAGCAAAGCAGAGGGAAGTAGTAGAAGATATTACACTTGGTATATTCTATCTTAAATGTAGGAAAAAGCACCCGCTAAAAGAATGCCAACTGGACAAGGCAGAGATGTGTAGGATATGTGAGTTGGAGCATGACACCAAGGAATGTCCCTCACTACCCAAGTTCAAAGTAGTCCTATAGGCATCCACTTCAGATGTGGAATAGGCTTACTTTATTGCACAGAAGAAACCCTGGCAACCTCGCAATCAAGGTATGAATCAAGACCCATAATTTTTTCCGAATAATATGAATACACAATTCCATTCACATTATTCTGGTAACCAATGGCATCCATCTAAGAATCCAATGCAAAATCCTAGTTCTTGGATGCCATGGTCACAACAATCAAACAATCAAGCTCTCTGGAATTCCAACTAGAGAAACTCTTACGAAGGAAATAACTTTCTCCATCACCAGACTCAATATCAATAGTACCCTCCTCAATAGTATCCTCACCAACAATATTAATAGCCACAACTGTAATTCCATAACAATGCAGCACCTATGAATGCACCATTTCGACCACAGCTAGCTGCACATCTTAACCCAAACCCGAATAATAAAGTAGTTCACCAGTTTGAGACTACCAACATGCCTGTGTATTCCATCTCCTAAGTTCCCTGTAATGATATACAATTACAATCAGGGAGGGTAGTGGAACCTATCATCACTGAGGATGTTCCATCCCCAGTGACTGAAACTGGAGTGAATCAGCACTATGAGAATATGGTTCATTCAGCAATCCCCATCATTGAGGATGCTGACATTCCTATCGAAACAATAGATGAAACTCAGGAAGTAACACACGATGAAGCACAACCTACACATTCAATGAGAGAACCGCCATACCCTGAACTATTGGCCCTGCATAAAACAATGGAGCAACCTCGATTCAATCTCTTAGGAGAATTGAAAATTTTGTATGTTAAAATTCCACTATTACAAGCCCTTCATGATGTGCCCATTTATGCTAAGACTGTTACAGACTTATGTGTTAAGAAACCAGGAAGAAAGCCTAGGATTCCTCCCACTATCCATGTATTGGGAAAAATTTCCGAATTGATAATGGGGAAGACTCTCGTGGCAAAATACGATGACCTTGGAAATCCTACTATGACAGTTCACATCGGAAACACACAAATCTCCAACGTCTTGGTAGACTTAGGCACGAATATCAACGTTATGACCAAAGAAACTATGAAGAAACTTGGACTCACTAACCTTTGGCCAACTTCTACCATTTTAGAACTTGCTGACATATCAATAATCAAGCCTGAGGGGATCTTAGACGACCTTGTAATCTTTGTTGACTCATGGGAATACCCTGTGGACTTCTTGGTGTTACAATGGAAGTCTCAGTTGGGGGGACACCCATTGATCTTGGGAAGACCATGGTTGTCCATAGCAGATTCCTGTATTAGCTGTCAGTCAGGATCTATGACCATCTCAGATGGGACTGAGATCAAAAGCCTAACCTTATACCCTCCAACTCGACCAAGAAAAGAAGCTCAAACTCCACTTTGGGTAGATTTGGAGGAGGAAGGTGTTCAGCTGTTATTAACGAGAGGGAGAGCCTTAAAGTTTAAAGATGAAACAAAGGATGATACCATTAATAGTTTCATTAGTGAGCCCACGTCCGTTAAAAAGCATGTTTACCATATTCTCAACAATACATTTGATGAGAAAGAACAAGAAAATATTACAGAAGAAACTCTAGTCAGCGATGCCAGCATAATTCCAGTACTCAAAAATTCAAAAAGTGTTCCAATAGAAATCGAGCCAGGGAAAACATTGAACATCAATCCAAACCTTGCACCCAATGAGCTGGAACATCTAATCACTTTGCTTAAACAACGTAGAGGAGCTTTTTCTTGGGAGTACATAGACATGAAAGGTATTCCTTCTAATCTGTGTACCCATCACATTTATATTAAGAGCGACTCTAGGCCTGTGTGTTAACCACAACAAAGGATGAACCTGAACCTAAGGGACGTAGTGAAAGAGGAGATGCAAAAACTTTTGGAAGCAGGATTTATATACTTGATTTCAGATAGTGATTGGGTTTATCCACTCGTGATTATGCCAAAGAAGAATGGGAAATGTAGGGTCTGCGTGGATTACAGAGAATTGAACAAAGCAACGAAGAAGGACCACTTTCCCTTACCTTTTATCGATCAGGTCCTTCATACCTTGTCTGGGAAGAAGTATTTTTCCTTTCTGGATGGATTTAGTGGCTATAACCAAATCCAGATTGCTCCAGAAGATCAAGATAAAACCACTTTCACCTGTCCTTGGGGTACTTTTGCATACTCGGTACTTCCTTTTGGGTTGTGCAATGCACCAACCACATTTCAAAGAGTAGCGATTGGAATCTTTTTAGAGATGGTAAATGATTGCATGGAAATTTTTATGGATGACTTCACTCCATATGGTAATAGTTATGAAGAAGCACTGAAAAATTTAGAAAAGTTCTTGAAACACTATGAACAAAGCCAACTCTCTTTAAGCACTGAAAAGTGCCATATGATGATGAGCGAGCGCATAGTTCTGAAGCACTTCATCTCTTCTGATGGTATCCAGGTAGATCCATCCAAAATTAAGGTAATTGAAAATATACCAATGCCTGGAACACAAAAATATGTACGTAGCTTCTTAGGGCATGCTGGATATTATAGAAGGTTCATAGAAATTTTTTCCAAACTAGCTTCTCCTTTGTTTACCTTGTTGATGAAGGATGCACAACTTGTTTGGAATTATGCATGCCAAACAGCGTTTACTGAGCTAAAGAAAATGTTGTCTACAACACCCATCTTATGAGGGCCGAATTTGGATTTGGATTTTCATATTTCTTCAGATGCTTCAGACACTACCATTGGAGCAGTTTTAGGAAAGCAGGAAGGTAATGCTCCCACTAAGTTTTTTTGACCCAAAATCCGACGACAAAAAAGTCGAATTTGCTACAACCTATGGTCGCCTATTCGACAATTCCAGTCTTTTTATACCGTCGGTGGGATATCGGCTAAAATCCGACATAGTTGAAGACATCGGATATTTGACTACCCTACCACGTCAATTAACCGACTGCCTCCAGCTTCACAGGTAGTCGGATAAGCAACATCGTTAACTTCCAATATTTGTTGGATACCATCCTTTTTCCATCGATTATGAGTCGGTTCAGTAATCGGTTAAGTGATGTGTATGCCATACAAAAAAAGGCGGATCCGATGTTTTGAGCCATCGGAAGTATGGCACAAGCATCGGATATTACTTTGCGATCATCGAATAGGTCGTCGGTTAAGTGACGTGGATGCCATACAAAAAAAGGCAGATCCGATGTTTCGAGCCGTCGGAAGTATTGTAAAACCGTCGGATATTACCCTACGGTCGTCGGGATTAGGTCGTCGGTCAAGCAACTACCCAATACATTTAAAAAAAAAAACATTTTTGAAATAAAACTTTTCATATTGAATACATGTTCTCTAATCCCTATGCTTATGTGTCAAGGTACTCTTACCTAACTTCTCTAATTTGGTATATTAAGGAGTTTGTATATTCATGTATGAGATCATATTATTTGAATAAGGCTCATTAGATAGTTAATGGGTAGTTACTTAATGTAAAAGGCTCATTTTTATTAAATAAGAACTAGTAGGTGGTTGGTAGTCATTGATTTTGAGATTGCATGTAGTTAGGGTTTTGGTGGTTATTAAGAAACTATTTATAGCGCTAGAAGGATGTATATTGTTTTGTAAAATATTGGTATTGTATTGAAGCTTTGCTCAAAGGAGCTCATCCTCTCCAAGAGGCCCATGAACATTACTCTCTCTTTTTGACTTTATTAATACAAATGTTATATTTTGCAAGTTGAATCTCTTTCTTGCATTTTCTTTTGTTCACTTATATTTATTTGAGGCTAAGCCAGATATTGATTCCAAGGAAATTAAAGAGAAGGTTAAGGATATTGATTCCAGTGCATCATTTACTCGACCTTTGAAGTTATGGAAACTCAAAATTGGTTATGAGGAGCAACCAAAAATCACAACAAGCTCCAAAAAATTGTCAAAATTTAAACGACACGCGAGTCGGTTGTAGAAATCCAGCATCGTAGCCATTCATTGAGCTCCTCTCTGTTTCAAGAATAATTTCATATTCTCTACTAAGCAGGGCCAACCACATGAAGGTGGAAGCTCTTATGGCCCCTCCCCCCCCCTCACATCACTCTCAATTCCCCATACCCAATGCATGCACTAAAAAAAAACAAATATGTGCAAATTCATCCATATTTTATCATGAACTTTCATCCATTATTCATTCAATAAATGCTAACATTCACTAAACCATTGTTTCTATCGATCCACACATTCATTCAATAAAAGGTAACATTCAATAAACCATTCATTAATCATTCAGTCAACACATTCATTCAATAAAAGATGAAATTCAATAAAGGTAACAGTTTACTACACTGAATCCTTAAAACATTAGAAAAATCATTAAACCATTCCTTCATTAATTAGGCCAAAAATCGTGGACATATATTGTTATAAAAAATATTTAGATGAGATTTGAACCTGCGACCTATGTCTAGTCCCAAGAATACCACCTTCAAGCTTGACCTTATCAATCAATTCCCATTGCCATTTCCTCTCATACGACATCCCAAAACCATTTCTCTCGACACCCACTCTTCATTTATTCTGCATGCATTTCACTATGCAACCGTCTCAAATTCCCATTGCATTTTCCATCAATTAGTTTATCAATTCAGTATGACCCGCATCCACCATCCAATGAGTGTTTCCGCAGTCTTCAGTTTCATCCTGGAAATGGTTGATGATTCATGGTATTACGTTTCCCTTCGGCTGCAAATGACAAACTCATAGTTCACTATTAAGGTTTGTATGACAAAGCTGATGGTCAGAGAAATATTGATAGTGAACTATGAGTTTGCCATATTGCAGCTTAAGGGAAACGTAAATATAGAATGAATCATCACCGTTTTCAGGCTGGAACTCATGACAATGGAAACACTCCCCGGACATCGGGCATGGGTCATATCGAATTGATAAACTAATAGAGGGAAAACACAACGAGAATCTGAGACGATTGCATAGTGAAATGCATACAGAATGAATCAAGGTTGAATGTGGTAGCCCACCATCTCCCATTGTGAAATGCATGCAGAATGAATCAAGCTTGAAGGTGGTCACCCTTTCCAGCTGCACTTCAAGCTTGAAGGTGGTAGCCTTGGGGCTAGACATAGGTCGCAGGTTCGAATCTCCTCAGTTCAGTTCGTACCCTGTTATTTTTTCAATGCAAACTATATGTTTTCTTTAATTTGCTGTTGAATTTAATTCCCTAGCATAGGAGGAGCCATTATGGTCAAGTTGCATTCCTAAAAAAAAGATGAACATTGACAACAAGAAGCATGTCTCTAATTGTTGTCGGTGTATGCTAGCTTAGTTGCAAATATCATGCTTCAGAAGAAGCCAGCCTTGAATGGTAAATATACCAATTTGGAAGGGTTTAATGTGAGGTTAAGGATATTAATTCCAAGGAAATTAAAGATAAGGTTAAGGATATTGATTCCAGTGCATCATTTACTCAACCTTTGATGTTGTGGAAACTATAAATTGGTTATGAGGAGCAACCAAAAATCACGACAAGCTCCAAGAAATTGTCAAAATTTAGACAACACGCGAGTGGGTTGTAGAAAGCTAGCATCGTAGCCATTGATTGAGATCCTCTCTGTTCTGAGAATAATTTCATATTCTCTACTGAACAGGGAAAACCATGTGAAGGTGGAAGCTCTTATGGCCCCTCCCCCTTCCTCACATCACTCTCAATTCCCCATACCCAATGCATGCACTTGAAAAAAACAAATGTGTGCAAATTCATCCATATTTCATCATGAAATTCCATCCATATATGTGCAAATTCATCCATATTTCATCATGTGGAAACTCGAAATTGGTTATGAGGAGAAACCAAAAATCACAACAAGCTCCAAGAAATTGACAAAATTTAGACGACAGGCGAGTGGGTTGTAGAAAGTTGGCATCGTAGCCATTCATTGAGCCCCTCTCTGTTTCGAGAATAATTTCATATTCTCTATTGAACAGGGACAACCATGTGAAGGTGGAAGCTCTTATGTCCCCCCCCCCCCTCAAATCACTCTCAATTCCCCATACCCAATGCATGTAATTGAAAAAAACAAATATGTGCAAATTCATCTATATTTCATCATGAACTTTCATCCATTATTCATTCAATAAATGCTAACATTCACTAAACCATTGTTTTAGTCGATCAACACATTCATTCAATAAAAGATAACATTCAATACACCATTCATTAATCATTCAGTCAACACATTCATTCAATAAAAGTTGAAATTCAATGAAGGTAACAGTTTACTACACTGAATCATTAAAACATTAGAACATTCATTAAACCATTCATTCATTCATTAGACCAAAAATAGTGGACGATATATTGTTATCAAAAATATTTAGACGTTGTTTTTTCTGTCCTTCTTTTTATAAATTTTTCTTCTCTTCAGTGGTATATAATCTATAAGAGGACCATCTACATCATCTGGACTTTCTCTTCCAGTTCTTGGTTCTTTAGCAGGCGCTTTTGGTGATGTTTGCACTATCCTAGCTGATTGTTGTTCTAGACGTGGATTTTGCGGCAAGGGGTTTAGATTTGCTGCAAAGATGTGAAAATGTTACATCGTTATATTTTGATATTGTAATGACAAGTTTTTCATTTAAAAAAATTCATTACGAAGGTGTTTTTTTACCAGGTGTGACCAAATCATGTTGTTGATGTTCTTGTCCAGTCTCAACCTGTACAGTTTCCTCTCTACATGCTCTGCAGCTGAAATACGGCGAACTACAATTAATGGTCACCATTTGCAATGCCATACATAAAATTGTAGCATATGAATAAATTCATTACCAGGATTTGAAGCTTGATCATCAATTTTTTGTTGTCCCTCCTCGACACTAATGGGATCATTGCTTTCCTGTTAAAAACAGAGTCAATATTTTACATCAAGTATTTGGAACGAAAATATCCCACAAGCGACAAATCTTCATTAAACTATATAGATTCTATATGCCCGTGCACCGGATGGATTGGTACCGCAAGACTGTGTTTTCCCAGATAAGCTTCTTCGACATTCAACAACAGCTCCAAAGCCTTCCTGGAATCCAAGCTTCATGTCTTCCTCTGTGGGTACTTCATTGAATCGATTGGCCTGCATATTTGCTTATCGTTGTTAATTAACATTTTACGGTGCAATAAAACAAAAAATAATTTTCAATTTATTATTTGTATTCATTGTTGGTTTCTCGAAACTTACAATCCGTGCCACCAAATTTGAATAACCACTAGGGCCAAGCTTGTGCTGACCTATTTTTTCTAGTCTTGGCTTTGTAGCCTTTGCTGTGTCTGGTAGCCTATGCAAGTGTTGAAATACGTTAGATGTTCCAAGTTCGATATAGAAATGAAGGATAATAAGGTTTAGAATTACATTGCGGAAAGTATTGCATACCTCCCTGTGCCTGGTGTTAGCTTTCCTTCTCTTCTCAGAGCCTTCTCCTTTCCATCTTCCACTAGATCTCTCCACTCCATTGTTGGAATCATTAGTGGGCGCTCATACCTATGGTTTTTTTCGAGGTGTGTCCTATATTGGTCTCGGATAACCTTCACATGTTGAAAAGCCTTTTTCAAGACATTGGCATGACTAAAGGTTTTCTACCCAAACAGGCCAACCAACCGATTAGTGAGTTCATCTTTTAAATGTTTTGGTTGTCTATCCCACCTTGTTTAGATGGTGGGCCCGAAGATCTCCAAGAAAAATTCATTCATATGTTTATAGAAAACATTGTTTCCTACACAACGATCATGCCATGATCATAATTAGTTGATAAAAAACGTTTTATCGGCATATTACAATGAAATTATAAACACTAATTAACTAGATCAACTATGATTAATTACCTGGGACTGTCGGTATATTTATAGGGACGAGATCTTCGTCCACCAAAAATGTTGTATCTAGTGTTCCCATGCTTTTGACATGGGAAGATCCTGGAAATGTATCTTCTTCAACATCAAAATTGATAGGGGAATTGGTGTCGACCCCTTCTTGTGGATGATCCGTTGTGCATTTGTTAGTAGCGGCTGTTGCACTCACAGCGGGGGTCCGTGGTGTTTCAAAACGTGTTGCCAACTGTTCGGTCGACAATAATGGCGAAGGATTCGAACTACATGGAGTCGTTTGGTCATGATGCGAAGTCTCTCCATGAGCCTTGCTGGGGCCAACACCACCTTGACCACTATTGTGTGGTCCCTTATAATTTTGTAAATACACACCACGTCTTATACGTTCAATACTATCATATAAAAGAGAACATTATAAATATTTAAACGAATTATTCTATGATTCAAGATTCCTCAACTTACTCACAAGTTATTAGATCTATGTTCCAACAATGCAATCCTTTCTATAATTGTGCTTGTCTGCGGAACCTGGATTAGTAGAGAAAGGATTTCCGCAGTATATCTATTCAACAATTTCTTTTCCATCTTTAGCGGGTGTGTGGCTTCACCAATTTTTTCGCAATCGTGAAGCACCTCTACCACTTCAGGTTCTAACAGAAAATCTTGTGATGCTGATTCATACTACGATTCACTAGTGGGCTGCAACAAACCTATATAAAGCACTACTGAGTTCTCCATTAATAGATTCCAAATTTTATATTAACGTAACATATCTATCATGATAGATTCGTAAAATTACAACACGGTTTACATTATCATAACGAAACCAGTATACACACGAAAAATACATAACAAAATTAACATTATGCTATGTATTATATTGGTACAATTGAAATGAATTATACCTGCGACCTCGAGGATCGCGATCCACTCATTGGATCAATGGTCATAGGTGACTTGCCCCGATCTGCTAATATCTGGGAGCTTCCCCTAACAACACCCTAATAAAAAAACATAGTGAAAGTCACCTAAACGATTCCAAAACTATTCATGAGAAAACACATCAAAAAAATTATTATTCATATTATATTTTTAATATTACAAAGCTATATACCCATTGCGTGGACCCTGGTGTGGCTGACCTTATGGAACTAGCCTGCATAAAAAACATAGACTAGAAAATTACGTAAACAAAACCAAAATATTCATTGAAAACATAAAAGGCGGTACAAATCAATATATGCAATATCTCCTTGTAACTACCTCATATATGCAATATCTCCTTGTAACTACCTCATATATGTAATAGCTCCTTGTAACTATCTCTTGTAACTCAAATAGTACCACCAAAAGGTATGATGGCATGCAATCTTCCTAACTAAGGTCAAGAGGGTGGTACGAAGTGGGTATAAAGACTCATAACAATTTGGAGAAAGTGGGTGTACCTCAAATGTGGACAAACTACCATAGTACCCACAAGACCTAAAACATAAAAGGTGGTACAAATCACAAGATATCCCAATATCAGTAAAACACCCAAAAGGTAAAAGTCAAGGTACCACAAAAATATTATCGACAAAATGAAAGGACCATAAGACAATCGACCAAGGTGGGGTGCAACCATTCATCTCTCTTTCAAATGTACCATTGTTCCATATAACTTGAAAGACCATCATCACAGTAAACAGAAAATTCACACGGGTGATGTGATCATGTGGTCCTCTAGACTACTCGTACGGTCTAGCATTAGTGGCTCCATGAAGGGGTGTTTAGTCCCTTCAGAAGACCATCTAACTCAACCATCTCGAAGACCCAGGAGAAGAGGACATCACACATCATCAAATAAGTATTGGTAACTACCGTGTATGAACTCAAAAACCCTAAAGCAACTGAGCGTGTAGAAGGGGAGCTATGAAAAGACAAGGCTCGCAGGACAAAAAAAAAGCTCAAAAAACTGTACTAGGATCGATGTCACAGTAAGCGAGCTGAAACAAAAGTGGCCAGAATGCCAACAAGTAGCACTAAAAAGAAAAAGACCCTCTAAAAAGGCAAAAATGTAAGCAAACTTCCTAACTAGGAGCTGGATACCTCGAGAAATCATATCCTTCGCAAGGTGATGAAATCCAAGTCGAACAATACGAAGTGAGAGACCAAATTTCAAGGATATCCCTCTACCGAAAGGGATCCTGGGTAAAAGAGCTCTAGTAGAAAAGTCACTAAGCTACCTCGTTCATGACACGTTGGAAAAGGTTTTCGGCGCTTCTACCTTATCACCAGTATGGTGGCAGGAGAATACAAGGAAGACAATGATCGATGTTCCCTTGGGGCTAAGTGGAGTGCGTCATTCCACATAGTCCGTCCGGTTCTCGATCTCCTAGCGGTTTAACCCCTGAAACAACAGGAGGTCCCTCCACAAACTAGTGTATGACCGTGTCAACAAATACTAAAGGATTTTGGTACCCTAGATGACAACAACTATGTCTCAGATGATAATGACAAGGGGAAATTATTTGGATGTCTATCCCTAGTGTCTTACCTAACTAGCAAATTTTTTTCTCCTCAACTGAGGTTATGGTGTGTTTAGTTAGGGGGTGTAAATTTTAGTGGTTGTATTACTCAATTGGGTGATGGAAGTGAAACTCGTGGTGTGATGACTGACTCAAACCATGCAAATGCATATGAATAAAATAAGCCTTTCCTTTCAATGAATGCTAGCTAAGGTAAGGAGAGAGTTCTTTCAAACTATAACTACTCTTTCAAATTAAATGAATCCATTAACAACAACTTTCTTCTACTTCTAATGACTAAAATGCATGACAATGTTTAAACCTAATTAGCAAGCATAAGCATGACATTGTGATATTGTGAATAATCGTGTATGGTAGGACACATTATTTCAATTTAAAACCCATTTAATATACGCTAGGAGACTTAAATTACAGAATGATATCATAAGTATAAGCCCAAGAATATTTGTGATTGCAATAAGGAGCAATGTATCACTATGGAGGATAAGCCTTTCACTCCCCAGTCTTCATGGGGACCTACACAAAAAAGCATGGAATTGCAGCTACAGGAACAACACACAGAGAAAATATTATGTGCAGCAACATCACATGGAGATGGAAGAAATGATACAAAATAAATATTGCTGCACTTTCCTTTATTATGCACTAAGAATACACACTTACAATTTATGAATAACTGAAACTTTCAGCTTCCCACCTTGACACATGTGGGGTGAACTACTTGAGTTAGTTACTTGGAGAAGCATGCTTGGCACAAGTTTTCATGTCACCACATACCTTAGCCCATGTGAGGTGCATGAGTTGGTTATGTTAACCATTATAATGGACCTTTTCAAGGTGGAGTGATCCACTTGTGGACCCATTCTCTTTTGTGGACCTAATATAATGTTTTTACCTGTAACTACCCTCTTTGTTGTTCCATAAAAGAGAAGGAGGTGCACATGACTTCTAAGCATGAGAGCTAGAGTGAAGAGTGGTGTGATGTGATAGCTAGGGTATTCTATTTAAAGTGTATTGGGCGCTCGCACGAAGTTGGTTCCACTTTTTAGTGCCACTATAGAAGTAAAAAACACACATCCGAAACGGAAATCCATAATGCATATGCATTATTGTGGCTAGGTTCGGACAAACCCGAGCCGAAAACCGAGGCTAAGCTTACTTAGCCCATATCGCATATGCGATAAATCGGACTTGCGTTATAATGCAAGTGCGATTTGGATCATCTTAAATTTTATTTTCTTTCACAATGATCAAAATACAGTCTAAGAATCATGATCTGTAATGGTATATGTACTCCCAATTCCTCTCATTCCTCTAGAAGGATTGAATCCCTCCATATCTCTTCTATATTTCAAAGTTGTAGTCGAACTAGGGTTCGATTCATATGGTCTTCTTATTTCACCATCATTTGTGTTTTTGTTTTTTTTCTCCGTTTGTTTGAATGATTAGAGTTTCATTTACTGTACTGATTTTTTTGTCTCTATGCATATAATTTCACTTGTAAAGGCATAGTTAGAGAGATTCAATTGATTTATGAGAGAGGGGACCATATAAAAACTTTGTTTGTTCTTTAGATGTGAATAATAGAGATGATTTGAAACATTAATTTTCTTGTCTTATATCCATTTTTATTTGAGATGTTATCCTTCTATATAAGGCAACATGGATCTCTTCTACAACTAATGTCACATGTACAATTTGTGCACTAAATTGATTTCTTGTTTCGATATATTCTCCTCTAATTTTTTTTCTTCCTTTGATGTCTTCTATCATACCCTTCTCCATATAACTCCCTCGTTGCTTATCCAACCACACCATGTCACCCATCCATGCACCCACTATTTCAACTAAATTTATTTAAATGGAGGCTAATATCTCTTATTATAGATCATAAAAATAAGCAACCCACTTCCTCTCTTCTACCATTACCTTTTATCCCTTCAAACCTATTTGCCCCTATCCTACAAAAATATAAAATTAGACATTTGAAAAAAACTATTCTCTATCTTTATCTCATTAGTCACGTGATCTCTTTATGAAAATATATTTGATGACTACAAATATGGTAATTCAATTACAAATAAACTCCATGGAGATAAAATAACACATTTTGGTAAGGATGTTTTGTAATCAATACTTATAATGAACATTACTAATTTATAATACATATTATAAGGTATTTTGAGTTATTTTCTTCGATGAAACTTTATGTTGATTAATTATGTATTCTACACAAGCATACGATAATTAACATGAAGGAGAAGAGCATTCCTCGAATTACTCTATATCTAGTATAATTTTATATGAGGATGTTGATTGTTTGGTAAACCATTGTAAGATAAAAGAGGCTCCATAAATTTATATGATACAAATACCATTAATAGCAAAGGATAAATTGTGACACAAAATCCTAGAGGGTTAGCTCAAGTGGTTGAGTGTTGTAATCGCAAGCAAAAGAAATCCCTAGGTGGCTATGCAGGGCCTCACTTGATGTCCAGGCTCAAATGGTGCAAACATGATTATCACTTCCTTAAGGCAAGACATAGAGTGAAAATGTTGTAATTATCACTCCCTAGTAGGCTTGCAAGGAGTGACAAAGTTGTAATTGTCCCTCCCTAGTCAAGGAGAAAGGGGTGAAAATCCTTATACATTGGAAAAAATGAAAGTCCAAACGATGGGATTTCGACATACTAATTAAGGATTTTTAGAATTCAATATGCCCTTGTCTCCCTTGTCCTTGGTCCAATGAACAACATATAAACAATGTACACTCAGTTAAATGAAAATTTTTCGTGTAGATTGTCACCTGTGAAGTCACCAATTTAATCTTCTTGCTTTCTTTCCCATCACGTAGCTGATATGTCTCATACTGAAAGTTCTGCTTCTCAACAATTGCATTACCGAATGCTTGATCTTCACTCTCATGGATGCAATCGGACCATAAAGACAGCCCACCACAATTGTTGCAAGAACCCTCTACACATTGTTTTAAGTAATGTGTTTTCCCATCTTGCCTCGGACACATTATGCTATGGATGAAATCTCTAGATGACATTGGCGGTACTGTACTTGAGCATTCCTGCACATGTTTAGGGTGCAAAAAATGACGTATATGTGCAAATGTATGATAATATAGATCAAACTCTATGTGGTATCAACAACAACAAGTGTTCCGGATTCTATTGATTCTAACATACCAAGGCTTGCATTTTTCAAAAGATCTTTGCCCGAGCCTTATCTCTATGTGGGAAACTTTAAACATCTTGAACAATTGAGTTTGTGTCATGTCAAGGTAATTTTTAACATGCCCTTCATTGTTCATAGAACCCCTCCAGTGTTTTAACACATCCTTTGTGTTAGAAGAAGGCCTAGTGTTATCGTGCCAAAAAGTGTGCACTAGTCCCTTCACTTCTTCGACCAACTTCACGTCTTTGCGGGGCATCCTACCGCTAAATGCCCATAATGTATCCATTTGTCCCTCTACATCAAGTTTGTCTCTTCTTACTGAATATTTTTTAAGTGTCTTTGGATGTAAAGGGACAATTTCTGATGTGCATTTAAGTAAACGACATTGTCTTGTGGATCTAGATACAATTGATTCAGCCAATAGGCAGCGAGCCACATTATAGTCTTTGGAACGAGTTTTTTTACCAATTGATGTGAATGCAGCAACAAGAGATTTAATAATGTGATTACTTGATTCGGTATTCTTCAATGTTCTTATGCCTAACTTTTTTCTAACATTTTCCATACTTCTAGATTTAATCAAAGCTAAAAACAATTGACATTTACTGGCTTCAGATTTTGGTTCAAAATATTGTTTCATTATTTGAGAACAATGAGGAATGATTGTGCATTTAGCTACCTTACCTTCCATGGAAGTCAATTCACTCTCATCCACTTGTATGCATTTAGGAGTTCTCTTTCATTTTGATGCGAGATTTCTTGTCATTTGGAATGTTGGAGAGACGTTTACATCCACTGCAGGCTGACAACTTCGATTAGGAGATTGAACCACCTGGCATGGTAGTTGAAGAGTCTCATGAGGAACATAATGATTGAGCTCTACAGAGCATTGTCCAGTTAGTAATGGACCAAAATTTTCATCTTGGTTATAACCAGCTTGCATTAAAGTTGCAATATCTTCCTCAGCCTCTTCGCCAGGTATCTGTTGAGTGGGGATGGGAAGTATTTGCTCATCCAATGAATGCCGATGCTTTCTTGAATGTTCCCTCTTCTTTTCTTTTTTAATTTCAGCTTCTTCGGGTGTAAGCATCTTCCTCGCTGACTTCTGAACTCTATTACATGGATTCCCCATTGAAATCCACCCAAAATTGTACAAAACCTATGGATCTGTGTAAAAAAGGTTGAACAGTATGCTCTACGCGGGTTTCAGAAGAATTATGTCTTTTCCTGTATAGTAAAAATGGCCCATGGCATGCAACCCAAGATTATTTATTAAACAAATATCGCATATGTGATATAACACATCTCCATTTTAACGCATATGCGATATGAACTATATGCTTTTTATGCTTTTTATAAATGACCAGTTTGTTAAAAACATGATCACTAAATTGCATATGCGATATATCACATATGTGATTTAGTGCATATCAACTATTGAAACCTCATTTAACCATGAACCATGAAAACATCATTTAATCCCTAGAAGATGGTATTTATCCTTGGACCATGGTACAGTGTCTTCAGAACTATGTTTTGTCTGGAAATATTCGTAATGGTTCCTATATGACCATGGTCAATGCCTCGAGAACAATCTTCAATGCATAAAATAGTCTAATGGCACATATATCCCATATTAAGGCTAAATATCCCCTTTAAAAGGCATGTGTAGTGGTTTAATACTTGTTTATGTTACACTTTTGTCCCATTACCATGGTTAAGACCCTGAGACCCATCCTTAGTGCATAAAACCTCATAATGACACCCATATCCCACTAAAGGCCAAATATTCCATCTATAGTGCATGTGTGTTGATTTAGAGACTCATTGGGCCATCTTTTCTTCCATGACTATGGTCAATGTCCAAAGACCCATCCCTACCATCCAAAACCCTATAATGTCACCCTTATCCCCTTAAAATACAATTTAGACACCCAAGATTCCATCCAGACAATCTATGGGGTGGCTTATGCCCCAACATTATATTGATTAAAAGATAAAAGAGGGGTGGGGGGAGTCAAAGGAGGGAGAGGAAGTTGTAGAGGGAATCAAGGGAGGGAGGGATGTGTAGGGGAGAGATATGGGGGGATATGGTAGGGGAAAGATATATAGCATAATGGATGGAGGGACAAATGGCGGGGGGGACCATTAAAGAGTGAGAGGGAGGAGAGGGATGGATGGAGTGGTGGTAAAGATAGAGGTATAGAGTGAGTGAATGAGATCTATATAAATGGGGTGTGTTTAAAGAGTGAAAGGGGGAGAGTAAGAGAGAGAAAGAGAGGGGGAGAGTCAGAGAGAGAGAGAGAGGGGGAGAGAGAGAGAGAAAGAATGATGGATGGAGGGATGGTTAGAGGGTGAGAGAGTGGGATAATAACAATGAGAGAGTAGGGATTTAGGGAAATTAAGGATGGTCAAGGATGGTTACACTGAGGGATAGAGATGAGAGATTGTGTGTGTGTGTGTGTGAGAGAGAGAGAGAGAGGGAGAGATCATGGATATTAAGGGAAGGAGAGAAAGATGGAGAGATGAAGGAGGGATGAAGGATTGAAGGTGGAGAGAGGAGGTAGGGGGAGAAAGTGAGGGATGGAGTGAGTGATAGGATGGAACACATGGAGGGAGGGAGGGAGGGAGGGGGGAAGAGAGAAAGATTTTTGGCAGGAGGGAGGGGCAACAAAGGAATTGTTTTAGAGGGTGTGTGGATGTGTGTGGGAGAGAAGGGGTTGGAGAAAGAGAGAAGGAATTATGGGGGGAGAGAGAAGGGGGTGGAGAGAGGAGGTAGGGGGAGAAAGTGAGGTATGGAGTGAGTGAGAGGATCAATCATCAATATTTCCAGTTATATTATTTGTTGAAAAATTTCTAGTTAAATGATTTGTTGTTTTTGAATCAATAGTGTAATGTGATTAAACTATTAAAGATCATATAGAAGAAAATCACATTAAAATGTCATTGTACACCCACATTTTATCCCAAATTCAAAATATTTGTTACAATACCAACCTTCCTAACATTTTAACTCATCAAAACTATGGTGATTTATGAATGTTTCTCTTAAAAGTTTCAAGCACAAAAATATAATTCTAAAGAAAACCAAGTGTCTACTTACCTTTTTAAAGGTTTGATAGATCAAAATTGCTCTCCATGGACGTTAATAACAACCATAATCATCATCAACTCAAGTAGAGCATTATTAAGTTATATAATAAATTTGTCATTAAATAAAAAACCCTACTTGAAGTCATTTAACTACACTAATATCAAAGAAAGTTTGATTAACAAAATAAGTGCAAAGATATGTTGGTTGTCATCAATAACATCAATCAATAGATGCATAGTGAACTATAGGTCGAAACCACAATCTTCAACTATCTTAGTGTAGTAAGGTGAAGTTCTATACTAGGAGACTACACAATAGTGAAGTGTTGATGTATATGTAACTTCGGAATGTATTTCACATATGTATATTGTATTCCTATAGAGATGGTATTATTCCACTATATGGAAGTGACGTCATTTATATTGTAAATGTTGTAACTTATGCTTGACGGGTTATTAGACCACCTTGTTGGGGTCGGCCCTGTATAAGTCATGTGGGTCAAAGGGTTATTAGACCAACCTATTGGGGGTCGGCCATGTGGGTCGAAGGGTTATTAGACCACCGTATTGGGGGTCGGGCCAGTCAGCATTATGTTATGTGGTTAAGTTCGAGCCTACATGATTTATGTAAAAGGCAAGTCAAGTCAAGTATAAATAGAGTGTGGGAGGCACTCTATTTGATCACTCACTTCTCACTCATGCACTCAAGGAGGAGTGGTGCACTTATGGAGGAGGAGGATATACTGCTAGGATATGTCTATCTCTTATGGTTGGGTTGTATCATTGCTCTATCTATCTCTGAGGAAGTTATTGGGGTTTTTCACCTTTATGGTTTTCCCCAAGTAAATCTTTGTGTCTCTTGTGTGCTTGCATTATTGTCTCCATGATTGATATGCTGTAGATATGCTGTACATGTTGTTCTCTTAGTTAATATCCTAGATCAGATTGAAGTAAATTCTGAAAATTTAACATGGTATCAGAGCTAACCTGAAAGAAGCCATGATATGGCATGTATGACACTTGTTGCACTTACGATGCTAGGGCTTGATGTAGCAAAAACCAGTCATCGTAGCACTTTCGCTATAAATCCGTTTTGACGAAGTTTTCAGATCTAAAACCTTTACAAGTCAAAGATTAAATACCCATGTACCTTATGTCCAAAGGAAAACCTCTAATTCATTGTACTTTGTGATTTATGATCTGTACAATATAGGGTTTCTGCCTCTTCCAGATCTGAGTCAAAATCAGGTGACCTTGGGAAAAAGGTCATAACTTGGGCTAGGAAGCTCCAAATGAAATTTCGTAAAAAGTGACAGGTAGTAAACAAACTGTACTATCACAGAAAAAATTTTCAGAGGCCGAAGTTTAACAAGTGACACGTGGCACACCGTACAAGTTAGCTCTCCTGTATTATCCCATAAACAGGTCACATTGCGACACTTGGCATAACTCTATCTCAGAGAATCCAATTGAGGTTAGACCTATCGGGATGGAAAGATAACAGGTTGGGATATCTCAGTAAATTTTTAGAGGCCAAAGTTGAAACAGTGACACATGGCACGCCGTACAAGTTCACTCTCCTGTATTATCCCATAAACAGGTCACGTTGCGACACTTGGCATAAATCTCTCTCAGAGAATCCAATTGAGGTCAGACCTGTCAGGATGGAAAGATAACAGGTCTGGCTATCTCAAGAAATGGTTTCAGACCCTGTGGATCAAAAATTTTGGAGTTACACTAGAAACAATCAGGTACATATTTCTGTCAAAACATAATTATTTTTTAGTACCTTCATTCATGGCTTCCAGAATTTAGGGCTTTGGAGAAAGTTGGAATTTTTGTAATCGGAGACCACAGCTGAATGCTACTCATAAAAATAAAAATTTAGAAACCAATATTATAATTTTTGGTTGGGCAGAAGGCCGGGCTTGATCAGACCCTAGTTCGAGACTTTGATTAGAAAAGTGGAAAATTAGGGCTTCTGTAAAAATGGGAATTTTTGAAATCTGTGACCACGGCTGGAAGCTCCTCAGAAAAATAGAAGCTTAGAGCTTTGGATCAAACCTTTTGATTGGAAAAAAGAGTGGGCTTCATCAAACCCCAGTTCAGGGTCACGTCCAGTGAATCCGGAAGTTTCAAAGGCAAAATTGAGGAGTGAAACTTTGCAGTTTTCAAATTCTGAATATACTAGCTTGATCAGCTCATTAAGGCGCATATTTCTATCCTTTCGGAAGTTTGAATATTTGGGGTTTCTCTGAAAAACCCTATTACAGCTCCAGATCAAGTTCTTGCAAATCAAGTGGATTGGGTTAATCCTAGAAGAAGATGGATTGGTCACCTGCATAAGTGAAGAAGTTCTTGTTTCAGAGGGAGATGAGGCTAAGGCCTTACATAAGAATATTACAAGCGATCTCGACAGGTATGACTCATCGAGGTATGTTTCGATATTTGTTCATGATTAAGTTTATAGTATGTTTGTCTTCATGTTATTATGGTTAGTACAATCTTGATTTTAGATTTTTCGTCTCACCTTAACAAAATTATGAATGCATGATAGAAGATATTCATTGGTTAGGGTGTTGACACTTATGATTGTACTAATGCATTATGGTGTTGTATGAGGTTTATATTGTCTGCTAACATGAAAGGTACACCAAGAAAGACAAATCATGTTCTAGTTCAAGATCATGATGACATGAAGACAAGGATTCATCCATTGTCATGGATCACATAGAATATCCATTTACGAGGTATGTATAACTTGGTTCTACAATGGTTAACTTATGAGACATGCAGGTTACTAGAACAAGTCACTGAAGAGAACCATAAGACATTATGCGGGTATATTAGACATAACTAGCTAGCACACTAGTCCAGGTATGTTTTTCCTATATCAAGCTAGAATCCTACCTTGTGTTAGGATCTTATATTGTTGTGTTGTTGATAATGATTATTCATGAAGTCATAGGTTTGAATAGTCATGGTTGTATGCATATTATGTTTCTTACCATAATTGATGATATGACTAACCAGAAGAATCATGAAGTCATAGGTTTGAATAGTCATGGTTCTATGCATATTATATCTCTTCTCTTGATTGATGATTTAACTAACCAGAAGAGTCCTATGATCAAATAAGAATATGTATGAATAAAAGAAGACTTCCTTGAAACCTTGATTACTAATATTTATTATCTGTGTTTGAATTGATCCTGACTATACATGCTTGAGATTATTGTGTTTTGATAATATTAAGATTATGATAATGAATTTTTGATTATGTATCAGACCTAGAGGATAACACAATGATGATACTAACAAGCATGCATAGGGATCGAGAATGTATATAAATTCAAGGACAGGTAATCCAGGAAGCAAAGATCAAGAGGGAGCACACTCCAGTAGTTTCTACAAGGATGCAGATATTTAGAGGGAGTTGACCACTTCTCACAATCCACATCAGAATGGAGTTGCAAAGATTCAGAGGGAGTCCACCCAACAAACAAACAAAGATAAGTATTTGAATTGTCATATTTTATCGTTTAAATAATACTGTTCAATAATGTATATACTTATGTTCCTAGAATTAGGTTGTGTATTATGCATATTAGAATAGTTGCATTCATGAACAGTATACTACTAATATACATGGGTAAGTGGCCTATGGCACTGTACAACATTCCATTGCTACTTATCTAGAATGAAACCTCTTTGCTGACATGTTGGGAGTTGTGCACACTCTTAACAATGTTCTGGTAGAGATTGGAAGGCATATAGAAAATTACGGGATATGGATAAATGTTGTATTGAAGCATTGGCTAAGATAATTGCATGACTGTATGACATATTTCTTTATGTGTAAGAATTTGTTCTGAAAACTATGAGATGTTTTCTAATCATGCAATTTAACTTGTTGTGTAGGAAAGATTGTATGCCATCTCCTACAAAAGAAGAAATACAACATTTGTTCAGCAACAAAATTTTCTATTGAAGATATTGAAGTTCCTAGGATACGGGAAGAATGCCATGATCCGTCGATCATGAAGAACGATGTTTGGGATGTGGTCCCAAGAGCTGAAGGGAAGTCTGTTGTGACTTCCAAATGGAACTATCAAATCAAGCATGCTGCAGATGACAGCATAGAGAAATATAAAAGTGATGAGATAGAAGATACACCAGATGGATTTCAAGACAGCTTTCTTGAATAGTGTAGTTGAAGAAGAAGTGTATGTGGTGCAGCCACTTGGTTCTGAGACACATGATAGGGAGTCATATATGTGCAAAACTTGGTATGGTAGGATAGACAACTTTCTATCCAATTTGGTCTTACCAAGAGTAAAGCGGGTTCCAACCTTTACTACAAGGTTGAGGAAGGCAATCCAGTGATACTACTATGTGGATGACCTGTTTGTATCAGGTGAGGATAGATTGATTTACGACACACAGCGAAAGCTTTCTACCGAGTTCGAGTTGAGGAACTTGGGGATGACGCACTATTTGTTTTTGGCATGGAGGCATGGCAGAGTGCAGTTGGAATCTTCGTTGGACAAGGGAAGTATGCAATAGAGATCCTGAAGAGGTTCGGGATGATGGACTGCAAGGCTATGGCCACACCTATGGCATCAAACCTGAATCTTATGTGTGATGCTTCTGAGCCGGTTGATATCACTATGTATTGTCAGATGATTGGGTCCTTGATGTACCTGATGAACACAAGACCAGATATTTGCTTTGCGGTGAACACATTGAGCCAATTCCTGATGGATCTGAGGAGTGTTCACCTGGTTGTTGTAAAGCATGTTCTGAGGTACCTGAAGGGTACAGTGGATTATGGGCTCAAGTATGAGGCAAATCAAAAGTTTAACCTGCAGGGTTATGTTGATTCAGATTGGGCTGGCAGTGCTGCAGATAGGAAGAGCACATCTGGGTGCTGCTTCAGTATGGGATTAGGTGTGATCTCTTGGTTTAGCGGGAAGCAGTCCTGCGTAGCACTGAGTACAGCTGAGGCAGAGTATGTTGCAGCCTGTTCAGCTAGTTGTGAGGCAGTATGGCTACGGAAGCTACTGCCTGAGTTATTTGATCTCCCGTTGGATGCTACTGGTATCTTTTGTGATAACCAGAGTTGTGTGAAGCTGTCTAAGAACCCAGTGTTTCATGACAGGTCGAAACACATAGATATCAAATATCACTATATCAGGGATATGGTGCAGAGAGGAGCTGTGAAGCTCCTGTATGTTGTGACAGACGAGCAGATTGCAGATGTGCTAACGAAGCCACTAGCCAGGTTGAAGTTTGAGTACTTCAGGGAGAGGCTTGGTGTTCTTCATATCGAGGACACTTCGAGGAAGAATTGATGGACACATTTGCTGAAGCCATTCCAAGCATGTTGGAAGGAGGATCCTTCACATGGCTGTGAATGTAAGCGCTGGATGATGAGCAGCAGGATGATGTTCTGGTTTCTGCTTTGTATGATCAGTTGGATCATTTATATGTATATGTATGCATGATGTTGGATGTTGGATATGATCAGTTGGATCATTTATATGTATGTACACATCATGTTGGATGCTGGATATGATTGGTTGGATCATGTGTATGTATTTTGTATATGCATCATGTTGGATGCTTGGACCATGTATCTATATATGTATCAGGTGGATACATTGTATGATCAGGTAGATCATGTATGTTGATGGATACATTGTGTGGATCATGTATCTATGTATCAGGTGGATACACTATGTGTGATGATATGTATCAGGTAGATACTTGGTGTGCATCAGATGGATGCATTGTATGATCAGGATGCTCATGGATGACAAGCTTCTCCAGATGACATGTAGCAGGATGTTGCAGTGATGATGATCAGGATGATCATGTGTACATCAGGATGATGTATGGTGAGTATCAGATGATACTTTGTGGCTGTGGATTAGGTTGTGCAGACAAGCATGTAATTTGTGCCCTGGGAGATTTGCAGATGGTCTTTCGAGGTTTTGCCTATGGCATGTAATTCATTGCCCTGGGACATCTGACAAATGCTCTTTCGAGGTTTTGCTTTGGAGGACATATAATTTGTGCCCTGGGAGATCTGCAGATAGTCTTTCGAGGTTTTTCCTATGGCATGTAATTCATTTCCCTGGGATATTTGGCAGATGCTCTTTTGAGGTTTTGTCCTATGGCATGTAATTTGGTCCTAGGAGATTTGGACAGGATGAAAAAGGCCTTAGATGCTTCAGCTAGGTTTTGCCATGACCACATGTAATTTGCTCCTGGGAGATCTGGACGGGATGAAAAAGGCCTCAGATGCTTTAGCCAGCTTTTGTGGTGGACCACATGTGATGTGCTCCTGGGAGATCCGACAGGTAGAGCTGTGTGCTCGTAACAGCTTGGGATGCTTCATTCAGGTCTTGTGGTGAGATCACATGTAATGTGCTCCTGGGAGATCCGATAGGTAGATCCGTGTGCTCGTAACAGCCTGGGATGCTTCAGCCAGGTTTTGTGATGGGTCACATGTAATGTGCTCCTGGGAGATCCTACAGGTAGAGCTGTGTGCTCGTAATATCCTGGGATGCTGCAGCTAGGTTTTGTGACGCACGTAATAAGTCTTGAGGATTCCACAGTATGGCCAGTGATGATGAATACTTGCAGGTGGTGGGCCTACATCCATTATGAAAAAGGACTGGCTCTGTAGAACTTCCTATGACGAGTAGATTCAGAGATTGATTGAGATAGCAGCAGCAGTTACGATGATGATGACTCGATGATGATTATCCAGTGACGATGATCCAGAGAAGATGACTTGTGCTAAAAGACCTGTGTCGAGAAATACCTTCCTAGTTAAGAGGGAGTGTTGATGTATATGTATCTTCGGAATGTATTTCACATATATATATTGTATTCCTATAAAGATGGTATTATTCCTCTATACGGAAGTGTCGTCATTTATATTGTAAATGTCGTAACTTATACTTGATGGGTTATTAGACCACCTTGTTGGGGTCGGCCCTGTATAAGTCATGTGGGTCAAAGGGTTATTAGACCACCCTATTGGGGGTCGGCCATGTGGGTTGAAGGGTTATTAGACCACCCTATTGGGTGTCGGCCCAGTCAGCATTATGTTATGTGGTTAAGTTCGAGCCTACATGATTTATGTAGAAGGCAAGTCAAGTCAAGTATAAATAGAGTGCGGGAGGCACTCTATTTGATCACTCACTTCTCACTCATGCACTCAAGGAGGAGTGGTGCACTTATGGAGGAGGAGGATCTACTGCTAGGATATGTCTATCTCTTATGGTTGGGTTGTATCATTGCTCTATCTATCTCTGAGGAAGTTATTGGGGTTTTTCACCTTTATGGTTTTCCCCAAGTAAATCTTTGTGTCTCTTGTGTGCTTGCATTATTGTCTCCATGATTGATATGCTGTACATGTTGTTCTCTCAGTTAAGATCCTAGATCAGATTGAAGTAAATTTTGAAAATTTAACATGAAGATGGAATTCTCGAGATATATTTGAATCGATTTTTCTTCGGTGCCTATTAAATCCCATACCTAGGATAGGTTACAAGGAAAATTATTAAAACAGCGAGGATGAAATCCCTAACCCTTGAAAATGGATTGAAAACCAAATTATACTCACCACGATATCCCGATTACTTCATCAATAACAATCCACCATTTGGCTTCTTAGATGTCCCATTCACTTTGATGTGAGTTTGTAATTTATACCATACTACCCCATACTACCTAATATATCAAATATAACTTAGTTGAAAATAGAGATGTATTGTTCCGAACCCATTTGTCATGTTAAACAATGTTATATTAACCATGATGGGATGCTATCTTACATTTCAAAAGAATAATCTTTATGCCACTCTTTTATCTAATAATCTTTATTCTCTATTTACTCTTTTTTACTAAACCAAAACGCATATTTGTTATATCGCATATGCAATGTGAATCGCATATGCGATATGAACAAGTCTAAACCACATATCCATTATAACGCATATGCATTAATTCAAAATTTAAAAACTTGGCAGGAACAAGGTTGGGATGATGTTCGGAAATAGCTTCGGACTGTCGAACCTACTGGCTAGAACAAAAAAACCAGGGCCATTGCCTGTATTTTTGAACTCTATCAATATGCTCAGTTTCAATGGCGTGTTTTGCTATGAAATACTCAATATTTTTTTATGAAAATATAGAATATTGTAGAGTACAATCTGACAATTTTGAATATGTAATTTTTTCATAAAAATGTATGTTTTATTTATTTATTATTAATTTTCTAAATGACACACGTCAGTTTTCGAAAATACATACGTCCATTCATTTTTATATAACTTTTTATTGCCTTCACCATTTCCCAAGAAAACTATATGGTGCACTAGAGGAGACTGAGCTCTACAATCTCATATATAGAAAACAATGATTTCATTACATTTTGCCCCTAAAGTGTTGCACCCGCACATAACGTTTTAATTTCAAGGTTTTCTGACTTCTAAAATTAATAATAATAAAAAATAATTCATGAAAATTTTTGAAAAAATAGTGTTGCACTAGGCCCATATGTCCTTTATATGTCTGCAGGATTTTATTCAAAATGGATATCATTTACCTCAATAAGTGCTACACCCACACAAACATATATGCTATGATGTGCTGAAAATTTGAAAACCCAATTTAACGGAAACTAATTTTATAATCATTTACACAATTTTTTTATAGATAAATGTTATATATTATGAAAGCTGATTCAATTACCTATCTTTTGTATTTTTACTTTATCTTAAAATCCTTTATGGAAGTACCCCTAATTATCTCCTAAAGTCAGAGGTTCCAGGTTTTTTCAGTATTATGTGGCATCTAAAGTGTCTTTAAAGGAGTTTATGATTGTGCATCAGCCCTATTACTTTATGAGGTTGTGAGAAGGTGGTTGGTTTTGTATAGTAAGCTTGGGAGACTCTGATTTTGGATTATGTAATTCTCTTTTCTACTATAATAGAAAGACAAGTGATTGTTGGTGCATATTCAGTATGCTAATTTGATTTTTCTAGAGCTGATTTCTATTTAAAATGTAACTTGTAACTCCCCTATCTTTTGTTCTACAAAAGTGAAGGAGGTGCACATGAATTCTAAGCATGAGAGCTAGAGTGAAGAGTGAAGAGTGGTGTGATGTGATAGCTATGAGGTTATTGACTCTTCCAAGTATTCCGCTATCTTCAAAATGGATGTCTGTAGCTGTGCACATGGTTGCAGTTTGCAAAGCATTCACACAACAACACTCAGTTGCCATTGCAAGGGTATTTTGTGCTCATTTGAAGGAACATCTCAAGACTACATTAAATGTTTTGGATCATGTTGCAAGGACTAATTTATTAGTTGCAAAATATGGACTGAATCGGAAAGTATTTTGGTGCTTGTTTGTGGTACAATTTTTTGTCTTTCTAGCTGATGATACTAAAGAGAATCAATGGTTGGTAGCATTAATGGAAGAGTTTGGAAATGATAGCAAGGATGTGCTTCTTGATATTGGGATGATACATCAAGAAATACTATGGCAAGTTGCATTTACTGAGGATTCAAAGGCACTGCTAAAAAAAGATGATGGCAATGTTTCCAGCAATGTCACAACTGATTTGGATGTGCATGCAAATGAAATTGATGATCACTTGCCAACTTCTATTGGATACTATGTGGATCTTATTTTGAATCAACATAGGCAATCATCTGTTTGGAATGTTGAACCTCAACTTTTTGATCTAATACATCTATTTCATGATATTGGTCACAGTGCTTGGCTTCAACGAAGGTTGAACATTGATTCCTCTGCCCAAGGACAATAAGCCTATGTTCATCAACCACAGTATTCTCATTCTGATGAAGGCCCTTCCAGAATCAAAACACAAGGAAATAAGCAAAAGTCACTACATTCTTTTTGCTATGAGATATTAAGGTAATTTTCATTTCATATAAGTCATTTGTTTTCAGAACTAGGAAAAATGAATTGTTAGTCCTGCTTCAAAATTTGTAGCATCTACATTTTCAACCATCTTTTTGGCTGATGAGAAGCATAATAGCTTCCATGGGAAATGACAAAGAGATGAGGGTTCACCCATCAAACTAAAAAAAATCACTAGATGCAATAAGATAAAAATGCCCCAATGTAGATTGAATTGGCAATGAAACCCTCTTGGAATATTGAATTAACAATGAAACCACAGTGATTTTCTACCTAATTTTTAAATTTGTCAAATCAAAACAATTTAGGGCTTGGTACTCACGGACTTGGGAGGAATTTATGGCTCCTCTTATAGTTTCTTTGCTTGGACTCCTTGCCCCCTTCTGGAATCGCAAATTGCCTCTCCCACTATCCACTGGTCCAAACCGCTTCTCCCAATGCTTGCTCGTTGGGTCACTCCCTCTCCCCTGCCACAATCACAAACCACCTCTCCCACTATCAAACACTAGTCCAATCCACCTCCGAAAACTCCAACTATCCATTGGTCCAAACCACCTCCCCCACTGCTTGCTTGTCGGGTCAATCCCACTGCTTGCTCATAGGGTCACTCCCTCTCCCCCACCGCAATCAGAAAATTCCTCAGGTCTCAGATTGAGAGCAGGTCCAAATCGAGAGTGGGTCACTTCAAATCGATATCAGGTTGAGAGTAGGTCAAAACCACCTCCCCCACTGCTTGCTTGCTGGGTCAATCCCACTGCTTGCTCATAGGGTCAATCCCTCTCCCCTACCGCAATCAGAAAATGCCTCAGGTCACTCCAAATCAATAGCAGGTCCAAATCGAGAGCAGGTCACTCCAAATCAATAGCAGGTCGAGAGCACGTCCAAATCACAGACGGTTTATGGGTGTGGTTTATGAAATGGCGCATATGGGATTTTTCTATTTGTTCTATATATATTTTATATAATGTTTTTTTTTTGGTTTTTTTAATTTGTTTTTATTTAAATATATATATATATATATATAACATTATATATAACAATTAAATTTTAATTGTTATATATAATGTTATATATATATATATTTAATTAAAAACAAATTAAAAAAACCATTGTTATATATTAATGTTTTAATTTTATTTATTATATATTCATTTTTTAAATTTTAATTGTTTTTTTTTTTGTTATATATAATTTTTTTTTTAAATTGTTATATATAATGTTTTTTTAATTATTATCTAATTGTTATATATATAATGTTTTTTTTAATGTTTTTTACATAATCATTGCCATCATCATGATCTTGGTATATGTTAACCATTCTTAACTACCTCCTATAGCCAATTGGCTACTACGGAAGATAAGGAAAATATGCACCCTTCCTCCTCATACTTTCAAGAAGGGGCTTAAAAAATATGGTTCATGCCAAGCTCCGAAAAGTGGAAGGGTCATTGCAAAGGATAAAAGGAATCACCAAAAACTCATGTTGACCTTAATGACTGTGGAAAGATATTTTAGGAATATTTTCTTCATTCATGTGAATTTGGCAATAACTAGAGCTAAGGTCATGATCAATGAAGAATTTATCTCCATGTATCATATAAGAGATAATTAATGACTTGAATGAGAAATTTATCTTTCACTATCAACGAGTTAAGAGATAAAAAATTGGGACACATGTGCCAAGTGACTTGTTTTTTAAGGACCATGACAACCAAAGAAGAGTACGGGTTGGTACTAGGATGAATGATACCAATAGCTAAGAACAACGATACAATATTTTTAATTTCATATATTATTTTGTTCAAAATTATGACAATATGATCACACATTGGATGGGAGGATATGATGAAGCAATGCGATGCTATGATCATGCTCTCTCATTTGTAATTCCAATAAATCCATGGTGATATGACATAATCTTATTATCCATTCACACCGAGAACAATATTTTTAATTTCATATATTATTTTGTTCAAAAGTATGACAATATGATCACACATTGGATGGGAGGATACGATGAAGCAATGCGATGCTATGATCATGCTCTCTCATTTGTAATTCCAATAAATCCATGGTGATATGACATAATCTTATTATCCATTCACACCGAGAACAATATCACGCCCACCCATTTCAATGGAAAACATGTTAGTTTTCCGAGAGCAATCACCCATTTGAAGCATCACATTTTCACAACTTCCACCATATTTCATAGATCTCCCATCAATAATCATTATCTAAAATTTCTTAGTAACAATGATTTCAATTGGTTTCTTGGGAAACTCAATCATGAATGAAATATGGGTGGTTCTGCCATTAATCAAGATAATGAATTTTCTCTTCCTGATATAGCCAACCATGTTTAACATTAATGAGGAGAATAAATACTAGTCAAATAATTAAGGAAGATATAGGGTTCTTCACAGGGTTAGGAAGAAAAACATCCTCAATGATGGGAGGGTATTCCTTTTGAGTTCTTCAATCAAGTTCATCATCATAAATGTCCTCAAATATGTCCACAAATAATTGATGTTCCTTACATCTATGCTCAAGAGAATATTTTTCATTACAATTGTAGCATAGAACCTTAAGTTGATGTTCCTCCATTTTGTCCTATGCCAACTTGTGGACTTTGAAAGGTGGAAGAGGTTGTTGAAGAGCCACCATAGTTGGGGAAAGGAAATGAAATAAAGTTGGGGATTTTGGACTGAGCATAGGATATAACACAGGAATGACAATAAATATTATTGTCCTCCAACCAAGTAGTAGGGTGGTTCACCTCTAAGTGGGATTTAATTTCCTCTTTAAGACCACTAATAAGGAATTGCTTAAAAAATAATCAATTAATTTTTATGAAAAAAAAAAATGAACTTTGATGACTCCCATAATGAATTTCATTAGGTAATAACATATTACATTAAGGGAAAGTCAGTGCTTCATTTGATCGATCGAACCAACCAATCGGATCTAACCCGCCAAACTTGTTTAGAATTACTTCAGAAAAATGAGGCATCATACTATTGGAAGGGTCGTAAAATGAGAAGTGATTCTTGGATTCCATTTTGCTAACTAATTGGGTGAGAGGATCAACCATTTTTTGTATGTCCTCTATAGTTTACATGTTATGAGTGTTTATCATGGGACCATTAGGTCCATCAAAGAGGTGAGTGATGATTTATCCCAACACAATCAACGACCTAAGAGGATTTCCTTGTGAGGGTCCATAAGCAATGGTACTAGCAAGTCCACAAAAAAATAAGTTTTTTCAGAGTGAAACCATGATGATCAAATTACTCCTTGTTGAGTATCATTACATGGTTTTTAATGCTCCATTACTGGTTGGTGTCAGTCATTTTTGAGTCTAGAAACCCTCCCACACCGTCAATGCATGCATCTAGTCTAACCATGCCAAATTTCAGTCCAAGCCAACACATATTTAAAAAATTTCAACGTTGGCCCCATGTATCACATTATTTAATTTATAGGTATGGTTTCTGATGCTGCAATGGTGAGTGTCATTCATTCGAGTCTTGAAACCCTCCCACACCATCAATGCATGCATCTAATATTAGACTTCTGACTTCAAAAGAATCCGACGAGATCGCTAAACCACCGACGACAAACACTGTTGGTTTTTCTAGGTACTAGCTGCGTCGGATATCATATAACGATGATGATCATGAAGAAGATCATGATGATGATGACGATGATGAAGATGACGATGATGATGAATACGATCGATGATGACGATGATGATGACGATGATGATGAAGACGATCAATGATGATGATGATTATGACGATGATGATGACGATGATGATGATGATGATGATGAAGACGATCGATGATGACGATGATGATGACGATGATGATGAAGATATTATTGATGATGAGGAGGAAGATGATGATGATGATGATGGTGAGGATGATGACGATGATGCTGATCACAATGATGATGATGATGGTGTCCGTGACAACGACGATAAACATGATGCTACTGATGATGATGATGATGACAATGATGAAGATGATGATTAAGAAGAAAAAGATGATGATGATGATGATGATGATATTTGAGTCTTGATAATTGTGCATTTCCTTACTAAGCTTATTTCTATTTCAAGAATAATTTAATATTCTCTACTAAACAGGGCCAACCACATGAGGGTGGAAGCTCTTATGGCCCCTCCCCCCCCTCACATCACTCTCAATTCCCCATAACCCGACAAAAATATCTATGTACACTAGAAACTTTAAATGTGTTTTTTGACATACTCTAAAACAAGCAATGTTTCTAATTATATCATATAGGGAAATGGAAACTCACTATGAAACAATTAATTTATTATTACTGCATACCTCATGAACTACAATGGTCTTCATCATCTTCTTCATCTAGGTCATCGTCTGTACTATCATCTGATGATCTAGATTCAACATTGTAAGGATTGACCATATCATCCTCGTCGTCGATATCATCTTCATGGACATTGTCTGATAGTACATCATCTGATTCAATAATTTCTTCGACATCTTCTTCTGGACCATGATCATCTAACTCATGTTGATCATGATCATCTTCTACGGTGTCTTCTTCTTCGAGAACGTCTTCATTACCTTCATCAACGTTATACTTTACCGGCCTTCCCCTTGGATCGTGTCTCACAGCAAATGAACAAACCTCTCTACCTGGAACCTCAGAGTAAAATACCTGTTCACATTGGGTTGGAAGAACATAGGGCTCCGTTCTTGGCTCAAACAACCTTGTATTTACAATGGTAAAACCATTATCATGTTCAATAATTGTTCTATCGGGATCACGTTGATTCAATCGACACCTATACCATTTGACAATGAACATAAATACCATGAAGGAGTTAAAGTCACACTGAAGAATGTCTTCCATATACCCATAGTATCGATTTTCAGATAGTTCTGGATGTCTGTCACTTCTAGAAGAAACATTGGTCACCTTAAAGACTGCATATATCCCACAATCAGATGTTTTCTTTGTTTCATCCAACTTTTTGATGCAATATCTACATCCATTGCACCACATAGCCTTATGGTGTTTTACCTAGTACAACAATCCATACAGGAAAATATTACATAATGACACCATATTTATGATAAAGTAGTGCAAGTTTATTATAATTCCATAAAAGGAAAATAACAAACGTGACATACAACAACAATATTAAAAAAAAAAAAAATAGTGTTGTTGATTAATATGATTACCTGCTTATCTTTTAAACCTATTGCTAAATCGATTTCCCTTTGTGTTAGATTGGTGTCTCCATTGCGATGTGCAGCTTTAACCAATGAAGCCACACCTTCCCATGATAATCCATGACCAGATTGTTCACATTTTTCGATCCACACCTTCATCCAGTCAAGATTGTTTGCAATGTATAAATGAATCACATCCCACTCTCGACCAACTGTTTGATGACAATAAAATTAAAATTCAATGAAAATGTATATTAGTCACTTAAAAAGGTATATAATTACAGTATAAAATGATGCAAAATACTAAATAAAAAAATAGAATATATATGTATGATATATAAACATAAAAATCACCAGTGAAATGTGTTATATTACCTTTCACCTTCCTCAATCTACCTTTCCCCTTCGGGTACTCCCCTTCGAAATCTTTTTTGGAGTCTGGATCACAAATGCAATGTAAATTGAGCTTTGATGCCAATATAGGAACATATTCACTAATGTACAACATGTTTTGGTATACCATATATCCCTCCATCATAGAACCCTCATCATATGCTCATTGTATGACCAAACCCTTCATAAATTTCTAGTGCCTCTCGACCATCAACATGGAGCTTGAGTGCGCAGGTCCACACAGTTCAATCTCCTCAACTTGGTGTATGAGGTAGTGTTCATGTGCATTGAAAAATGCTGAAGGTAGATGCTTCTGCATTTCACACATGAGATGAGGAATTTCTCTCCTCGAATACTTTATGTCTTCTTTATCGAATTCTTTAGATGACAACCATCTACAAGTGACATGACAACCCAATCAAGAGATTAAAGAAAAAATTCATTATATTACGTAACATGAAGTAGATAATGAAAATCAAATTAAGAATAAGTTCTATGTTGAATTAAACAAACAATAAGCACATGGAAAAATCACCACTTACCTCATGTATTTCCTGAGACTATATATTATTTGCTTGACATTGTTGTCGAAGTTGTCCGGGATAGAGAGAGGTAGAACATACTGTAACAATAGTATACAAATAGTTTCAGTATATCGAATAAGAGTACTAGAAAAAGAAAAAGAAAATTATTAAATGCATACCATATTAATTATTACCTTCATGAAGACATGCCAATTGTGCGTTTTCACCCCCACAAAATCACCTTTCTTTATTATGATATTCTTCATGTTCGCACAAAATCTAGTGGGAAATTTAACTTTTCGAATGACTTCTTTTACAACATTACTTTGCTGGTCCGTTAACATCCATGGAAGTGAGTTTATATTAATTTGCTCTCCGTTGCTATGAAATCGAATGATGTCTTTCATTACATGGTTGTTATCTTGAATGTCTTTGCAATTTGACAATTTTTTCTTTGTCACTTTTTCCATCCAATATTCGCCATAATGTTTCAGTCACATTCTTTCTGATATGCATTGTATCAAATAGATGAGCAATTTGTAGGTGCTCATAGTAGGGAAACCTACTAAATTGTCTAGGATAACTTTTCATTCCTCGTGGAATCCCATTGATGCCTTCATGATGATCACATGAACAACAATGATAAAATTAAATATTAAATCAATGTCAATTACACTAAACAACACACAATATAATAAAATACAATATGATCATATATATACAATGATTGATTATACATACCTTGACGATTTCTATTATATTGCAACTCCATAGCTGAGGTGCCATTCTCTTTGGTTTTAATGTAGTCTCTTGCTTGCCATTGAAAAGATGTTTTTCGGTAGTTCGATACCTGTGATTCTTGGAGAGGAAGTGCCTATACTCATCAAACACCTCCTTTCCTAAGCTTTTTGAACGATGAGATTTGATCTTAGGACCACAAACTGGACATGCAAATTTCCCCTTTGTCTGAAGACCTAAATAAAAAGATGGAATATCAATATTGTCTATTATAATGATATAAAAAATGACTGGATTATTTAAAAAAACATGCATGCATATTATATTAACTAGTAGTTCGTAAAATTAAATGCAACTAAAGTGGAACTTATAATTACATACCACAGAAATTGGTTAACCCTGGGGCATCATGTATTGTCCATACAAGCATTGCATGGAATTGGAATTGCCTTTGTCGTATTTGTCTAGATAAGTCATACATAGTGATGCCATTCCATAACTTGAGTAGCTCGTCAATAAGAGGTTCAATATAAACATTCATATCTTTGACTTGGTACTTACTTGATTGATTTGAACATATAGAATAAATATTTTGATTATTAGATGTACCATTTAGATATATAAACCATATTTCGCAATAGAAAAACTTTAAATATATATATAAGATTATGAGAAAAAAAACGACAAATGAGAATATACCACTGCAATAAAAAAAACTGCAGTGTTCATACCTGGAATAATCATCGACAAAATTATGTGCTCCCTCTTTACTGTCAACCATGGAGGAATGTTATTGTTGATAACAAAAACAGGCCACACCGAGTAAATAGATCTCATCTCTGCAAAAGGATTGACACCATTTGCTGCCAAAGAAATCCTAAGATTACGAGGTTTGTCTTTAAAGTGAGGCCATTTTTCCTCCATATCTCTAAATGCAGGCCCATCTGTAGGCATCCGAATAATGTTGTCTTGACTTCTGTTCCGTGCATGGCAATCCATAAACTGTGCTATGTTTTTGCACCTGAACAGTCGTTGCAAACAGGGAATAATGGGAATATAACGTAGAACCTTGCGAGGCACCTTTTTAGTTACTTGATCTGTGTGATATCTACTGATATGACATTCAGGACATTCTGTTGCAAATTCATGCTGGTTGTAATAAAGAACATGATCATCGGGGAATGCATGAATTGCTTCATACTGCATTCCAATTTCTTTCATGATGGCAGATAAATCTCGACATGTGCAAGGTAAAATAATTGATGGTGGTAACAAATATTCACCTATCATGCTACAACAAATAAAAATAAAAATCTAGTGAATATAATATAGAAATAATATTAATGAAACAAATTTCATACGTAGTAATTTGACTTATATATGAATTAACAATAAAATACATGACAATCATATATATTTTGTGATGTAATATATTACATACCTTAACATCTGTGTGATTGATATGTTTCAAAGACCATTCATAACCTTCAAGTTCATTACCAACAATATAGTAGAGAGAAGATTTGTCTTGGAGCCGTCATAAAGGGGTTCGTATGCCTTGTCAAGAAGAGGTGTATCATGAATATCATCAAAATGTTCATCATTTTCATGATCATCATCATCATCCATTCCAACATTAAATGAATCATGGATCAAAGTATTTGTAACATCATCTTCAACTATGTTATCAGTATCACCATCTTCTTCAATGTGATCATTAACTTGTTCTCCATTAATATTCATAGCTCCATGTTCCTCCGGTACTTGTTTTGGAAGCACTTGCTTATCTGGACGATATGCCATAGGATGTCTTTCCTTTATAAATACATGAAATAATCAATAGATAAAAGTTAATATAAGAAATTGAAACACAAAATGTAAAAATTTATGTGATACATTAAAAATTTAACAAATTTTGTACTGTTGGGATGAAAAGAACAATGACCAACTATACTGTTGGTAAAAAATAAGAAATATTATAATAATACATAAATTTACAAAAGCAATCAAAATAAAAACATATATAATGAAAAACTTAAAAATGGATGGTATTCATTTCCCCCCTCGGCATGCCCATGCTCCCTACAATGTTTTGTGGTTGTTGTGATACAAATTCTTCTCCTCTTAAAGCCCCTGCATTGATTACATGGACAATAGCATTTACCATCACCCCTTCTTTCAACTCCTTCCCACAATCTAGCAAGCAATTGCTGATTTTGTTCGTGTGGATCAGGAATATTCGTAGTTGACATTTTCTCGCAAAGAGCTTAAATGAAGATTATCGATCTTAGAAAATGAAGCTCCACAGTACTTTGCTCACTTGAATAACAAAAAAAATGAAAAATAGTTCGGCCGAACAAAAAAAACATCTACAAACCGTCGCTGGTATAGAAAACATGTCGGAATGGTTAGATATTTATAAATTTTAAAAGTCAAAAAGTCAAACCTACGTTAGATATTCGACGACAATAATCTAGTTACCGTTGGGAAAAATCCATCGGATATCCAACATCCAAAGCGTTGGATACCTGAATAGGCGTCGGATATTCGCAGAGCCGTAGGATATCCTACGAGCCTCATCGGATATTCAAAATTACGTCGGATATTCGATGGACGCCTCTCGAAATTTATAAAAAAAAAAAAAAAGTAATTTTGAAAGAAAAATCCAACGACACAGTCTATTTCATCGAAGGTCGTCGGATTTGCTCATCGGATTTTGGGTTCAAATCTACTAGTGTCCCTATGCAATTTATTACATTAGTAAGAACTTATCCCCTACTGAACTAAACTATACTGTCATTGAAAAGGAATTCCTTGCCATAGTTTATGCCATCAACAAATTTAAACACTACATTACTAGATACTCCACTTTTGTGCACACTGATCATTCTGCCCTCAAATATTTAATGACTAAACCAATCATGAATGCTAGAGTTACTAGATGGTTGTTACTGTTACAGGAATTTGATATCACAATTATTGATAGACTAGGGAAGGAAAACGTTGTTGCAGATTTTTTATCTTGACTTACTAATAGTGATGACAATTTACCAGTCGAATATTCCTTCCCTGATGAGCATTTTTTTGCAGTATCAGCTCATTCCCCATTGTATGCAGATATTACTAACTTTTTGGCTGCAGGTAAGCTCCCAGCACATCTGTCGAAGAGAGAAAAGAGAAAAATCATACAATAGAGTGTTAGGTATTGTTAGATTGATGGACATCTTTTCTACATAAGGCTTGATTTAGAAATCAGAAGATGTGTTAGAGAAGATGAAATTTTTAGTATCCTTAAAGCTTGCCACGATGAGTCCTATTGGGGACATTTTGCTTATAAAAGGACAGGTCATAAGGTCTTGAGAATGGGTTATTTCTAGCCCACATTGTTTCGGGACGCAAAGAAGTATGTTCAGGCATGCGATAGCTACCAAAGGATGGGCCAACCCAACAGATTAGATGAAATGCCTTTGCAACCACAGCTTGTGGTTGAACCATTTGACAGATGGGCTCTGGATTTCGTAGGGCCTATGAAACCTCCCTCAAAATAGAAATTTCACATCTTGGTTTGCACATATTACATGATCAAATGGGTGGAAGCTGTAGCCTTGGTTAAGGCTAATGATCAGGCTGTGATTGATTTCTTGTATGAAGAAATTTTTAGTCGGTTTGGAGTACCCAAGGAAATCATCAAAGATGGTGGACCACAGTTTGTGTCTCATAAAATGGAAGCGCTATTATAAAAATTTCATATTCAACACAGAATAACCTCTCCATATCATCCACAGGCCAATGGCCAAGTGGAAAGTTCAAACAAGGTCATCGAGGCTATTTTGACAAAGATAGTGAAAAGCCATCGTAAAGATGGGGCTAAGAGACTTCCATAGGCACTGTGGGCCTATCGCACTACATGGCGTAGTTTTCCCCCCTATGAATTGGTATATGGCGTAGAAAAGAAAATGTTACTAGTAAATTTTATTAGAGTTCATTTTAAAGGTTACTTGCTTACTCAGAAAGGTAGTGGGTGTGTGAGAGTGGTTATAATAGAGATAGAGTACTAAAAATGAAATATTTACCACCAAACAAATCTTTTTCTTTTCAATGCAAGTCTTAAAATTCTGATCTAGAATGCATGTGCAAATGCAATTTTTAATATTTCGAATGCAAAAAAGGATAAAAATAAAGTCTAAATGTACAAAATTAAACTAAAAACCTAAGAATGCAGCTACTCAAGCAAATAGGTATGCAAAACAAAACTTGTTCTTTTTTATGCAAAGCACTCTAAAATCTTTTAAGCCACTTGCAAGGTACTCTATTCAGAAAATGAATCAAAAATCTTTATGCTTTTCAAAGGTAAGAAACAAAACTGAAACTAACCTACTATCAAAGCAAAGCAAAGAAACTTTCAGGTTCTCTTTATGAAACAGTAAAAGCTACCAAATATGACTTTCAAATTCTTATTGATGTAAGCATGCCAACCATTGGGAAAAGAGTACAAAAACTGCTTTTAGACCCAAATAAAGCAAATGACCTCCTAAGAAGTATGGTTTGGTAAAGTCAGGTCTGCACATAAACAATGCAAACAAGGTCTTGAACAACAGCGAAAACACTTGAGCTTTCACTACAAAAGAAAAACTAAAAGCATAAGGGAGGATAAGAAACCAACCTACAAGAGAAATTTCACTCAAATAGATACAAACAGGGTCAAGAAGACTCAAGAGGTTTCAAATCTAGTGGAAATGGGGCAAGCAAGTTCAATCAAACTCAAATTAGGGTACAAAACACTAAACAGGTCCACAACCCCCAACTTGCATCAACAAACCCCAAAACTTTCCAAACAAGCCCAAATTGATCAAAAGAGGTTCAAATCATGAATGTAGGATCAGTACAAGGATGGGAGACCACTTACAGTGGTTTAACTCATACCTAGGGTCATCAGGGACCCCAAAAAATGCAGCCACAACCCCCAGATTTGGGTCCACAACCCAAAAACTCAAAAAAATCAAACCCAGATTTTGAGCGCTACTGTGTATGAAGGAAACTAGTGCCCATAGCAGGATGGGCACTACTGTGTAAAGGAAAAGTAGCATATGAGCATTACTGTGTGGTACAAACAGTAGCGTACATGTGAAAAAAGTTGGAAAATGGGGTTAAAACCACCACACCCGAGTCCACAAGGGTTGGCAAGGGCTGGGAAGGGTTTGTAAGAGCCAAGGAGGGTCAAATAGAGCCTACTAACTGATCCTAATCAATAAAATGAACAAATACCATCAAACAAGACTTAATAAATGACCTTGGATACCCCTAAGCAGTTAGGCTTTCTCCAGCAGAGTCGCCATTCTGTTGTGGGGAAAATGTACCTATAGTTCAGGGGAGAAACTACCAACTTATGGTGATAAAGATAGACTTACAAGCATTCTGCAAGTACAACAAATAAATGAAGAGATTAGGGTTTAGAGATGTAGGCACCTCATTCAGAAGGTTGATCCTAGCTTTTCCTCCCTCGCTCTTCAATGCTTATCCAGTGTCGCAAAGCCCAAACCTGCAAAACAACTTGATACCTTTCTCAAACACATTTGACTACATATATAAGACTGATATTCATAATAGAAGAAGACATCAGATTATAAACAAACTGTAATCAAATCTGAGACACATTAATAGGTCATATTTGGAAAGAGAAGAATGTCTGATCTTTATTAATGAATGAAAGCAAGTACATATAGTTATACCTTCTTTCAAGCTTGGCACTTCATGAAACCTAGATTCAAGGTCTCCTGCTTCCGTTCTCCAAGGATCCCAGCCTCTAAGCAACTGTGCTAGGGTTTACCAAAACTGAAGCACAAGATAAGGAGATGAGGGTCTCCATTCCTCCAGCATAACTTTGTAATTGGGCTTGGTTTTTCTCTATGGCCCTTCTACCCTCTTTATATAGTCAATGAGGAATAGGAAAAGAAGTTACAACTGCTCAAGAGGTTTCCCAACCAACTTAACTTACTCGAATTTCAAGATTTTGACCAAAACAGGGGTGTATGCTACTCTACAATAGACAAAGTCATGTATACACGCTACTCTTTCAACAGTTGAGTCGCGCTCAGTAGGGTATACATGCTACTATCATGCCTGTGTACTAGCGCTCATATTGAAAAATGGCCAAAAATAGGCTTTTCTGCTCATTTTCAGGAGATGGTTTGGTCTGGAAAAATGTTCCTAAGGGTCATATACATCAAATGGGTCAAGAATAAGGTAATTTCAACCATTTTTAGTGTCCCAAATGACTCCTCCATCCACAAATGTCCTGTTGTGTGACTGAACTTGATCTCAAGCAGTGTCGTCATGCGACCAAGGGAAGCAAGTGTCATCACGGATGAAGAGGTGTCATTTCAAGCTATAATAGGCTCCCCATCTTTTGCCAAGCCTTCTTGGTCAAGATGTTGACATCCAAACCAAGATCCAAAATATCTGAGTCAACATCATAGTTTCCAATTTGAATATTCATCTGTATCTCCTTACCCATCTTCCGTCTTTGCAAGGAATTAACCGTGAGTTCTTGTCGATCCTGGGCCGGTCGTCGCAATAAGGCTTCAATTGCAGCAACAAAGTCAAGATCTTTTGGCAGGGACAAACAATGTTCCAAAAATGTTCGAAGTGTGTTGGACCGTCACGTCAGGCTAACCTCCAAAGTAGCATCAAAAGTAGATGGCATGTCATACATGACGGCTTTACCTCAGTCGTTCCCTAAGGCCTGTCACGCCTGAAGAAATGTCTACCATTCTGTATCAATATCAAATGTTACCTTCTTTTGTCCAGCTAACTAGATCGTTGAGATGTCTTCTCTAGTTTTCTTTCCTCCTCGAGTGACCACAGCAATGAAAGCATCTTGCGGTCTTGGTTCTGCAAAAATTGTTGCGATGTTTACACCCTATTGTTGATTCGGTGGTACGTTCCCTGGTTGATTGATATTTTAATTTATGTTCTGATTCAGCCATGGATTCTGGTTTTGCACTAGTTTCTATACTTGGTTCTGAGCAGGCTACTATGCCTAGGGCTATGTTTCCAATTGTGGAGTGTTCCCTATGTTAGGATATCTCATCATTCACTTTTGTACTTTGCATGCATTGCATGCACCCGCATGCTGCCCAGTCATCAGTATGGTACCTCCAGCACCTAGTCCTTAGTCTCCCAGCACTCGGAAGCTACTTTCCACTCAGTTTAAGCCCTCCTAGCCTGTCATGTGCCTAGTTCTCACCTACCACTGAGGAAGGGCACCTTTCTCACCTACCAGTCCAGTTACACTTCAGTTATCACTCCGATTTACCTCTGATTGACCCATAACTGATGTTATCACTCCGATTGACCTCCGATGAGACATGAATGATAGTTCTTAGTGCAGTTAATCCCTCATGTTCCCTCCACTAAGCCTCCATCCCTAGATTAGTGCCACTTACCATCAATTACACTTATTACACTCAGTTAGACTTAGTTAGACTCAGTTTGACACCTGTTTGATAGTGACTTGTGCATTGATGATGACCACTGATTGATGACGAGGACTCCTAGTTGGAGCCAAGCAATGCCATTCAGTTAATTCGAATGACCTCCTTAGGCAATTCGAATTGCTCACTCATTGAGATAGTATTGTATTGTATTTTCACCCTTATTGGGAATATAGAGCATTGATGCATGCTTTTGCACAGTTAACACCATATTTTATGAGTTTCATCTATTGTGATTGATTTACTTGTTTATTAGATCTACTGTGACTAATTTTACATGGTATCAGAGCCATTGTAGGGACAAGATCTCTTTTATACAGGTGTTTTACAAGAAGATTTGAGTGAATTTGCTCAAAATTACAGAAGTTTTGGCATGAAAGATCTCATGTTCATTCGCTCATGTTCATGCAAAGCAGAAAAATACACTTCCAAACCACTCCAGAAGCTTGAGTTTTCCACATAATTCCTGGATTTGATACATTGGACCCATTCAACTTGTTTGATCTGCAATCCCAGGTGTGATGCAACTCTAAAAGGGTGGATTGTTCAACCTTACTGTTCTTGTTTTGATTGTGATTTGCAAGTTAATCATCTCCATCAATTGCATTCGCTACCTTGTGTTTGACAAGTTCTTCTACATCAAGTGCACTCTCTATTTGAGATGGAATACTTTTCTTCCAAGCCCGTTCTTACTCCCTTCAATTATTTTGAATGGAAAGATGATATGGAGATTATATTGCGCTCAAAAGGGTTCTATAGAGTCTCTATTGGCCTTGAATTGGAGCCAAGCACATTACCGGAAAGAACCAAACATTGCAATAAGCTTGATGAATCTTATGGTCTCCTTTGCCTCTTTATTTCCAAGGATCTTCACTTCCATCTCAGCGGATTGAAGACTCCAAAAGCAATATGGGAGCAACTTGACACACTTTTTGGCAATCAAGATGAGCTTAGGAATTTTCAATTAGAGAATGAATTGATTGCTCTTAGTCCTGAGAATTTCGAGACCATCAATGAGTTTTTCACAAGATTCAAGCACTTGACATTGCAGTTGAAGAACAGTGGTCTTGTGAAAGAGGATAAGCAATCGATCCTCTCCATTCTCTCAAAGCTTGGTAAAGATTACTCGGTATTTGTCTCTACTTTCAATTCTAGTTGGTTAACTACCCCGAATTGGAAGATGCCTACCTTGAATGCCTTCATTGAATCCGTTAACAAAGAACATGACAAGTTGATTCAAATGGGGTCCATAAACTCCAAAGATTCAGCCCTATTTGTTCAAGGATCCAAGAATTCGAATGGCAAAGGAAAGCAAAAGAAAGAGAAGCCCATACTCCAACTTCACAAGCAAAGAGAGAAGGGCAAGTAGACAGATGCACCATCCAGTTTAAGAAACAAGCAAAAGGGTAAAGAGGGCAAAGAAAAATCTAAGTGTTCTTATTGAAACCATGGATTTCATCCTGAAAGTTCATGCATGAAGAAAACAATAGATAAAATGGCCCTCCTTTTGGAAAAGAACAACATATGTCTTCTCGATGGTGCAATGAAGAAGGATAGGAATAATGATCATGAGAGAGGTCAAGCACTCATGGAAACTGTTTCGAAACCTACCACTCTACTGATAGATTCTGGTGCCTTGAATCATATGGCTGCAAATATTGATTCCTTCTCTTCATTCGATCCAAACAACTCCATCCCCATCCATTTGGGAGATGACTCAAAAATTTCATCAAAGGGTAAAGGTACCATCCATGTAGAGCATGGAAGCTTCCAGAATGTTCTCTATGTGCCTTCCTTGGCTTCAAATATACTTTCTATGTATCAAATGACACACACTCATGAATCAAAGCAAGTTACATTCATCCCTAATACAGTTTAAATTCCTGATATCAAAAGTGGAAGACTTATTGCAGTCAGAAAGGAAAACCACACTCCAAAATACTATGAGTTTTCTCACTTTATGCCGCTTGAAAAGCCCACTGCTCTCCTCACTCATGGCAACGAGGTTAGTAGGATTTGGCATGAAAGTTTTAGACACCTTAACTACAAGTATTTTCTGTTGTTACAAAAGAATTCCATGGTTGGTGGTCTTCCGCAACTCCGTTCCTCGAAGGGAATTTGCCCCGGTTGCATTGTTGGGAAGCACCCTGAGCACAGGTTCGACTGCGGCAAAGATATGAAAGCTTCTACCATTTTGGGCCTCATACATTCTAATATCATTGGTCCTCTACCAAATATGTCCATGAATGGTTCAAGGTATGTTTTGACATTCATCGATGACTTTTCCCACTTTACTTGGGTATTTTTTCTCAAAAACATGTCAAAAGTGCTTGGGAAATTCAAGGATTTTAAGGCTTCTGTTGAGACCTCCACTGAGAGCAATAACAAAGCTCTTAGATCTAATAATGGTGGAGAATATATCATTACTAAGTTGCTGCAACTTTGTTCCAAAAGTGGAATTCAGATCCAACATACAGTTCCCTACACATCCGAGCAGAACGGTGTAGCGGAATGGAAGAATCAGTCACTGAAAGAGATGGCTACCTGCATGCTTGAGTCAAAAGGTTTGGCTACAAATATTTGGGCTGAAGCCATTAATGTTTCTGCATATATTCAGAACTGAGTTCCACATTCATCCATGAAATTTAAAACTCCTTTCGAAGCATTCTTTGGTCACAAACTAGATGTGTCAAATTTGCGGGTTTTTGGCTCCACTGCATGGGCTAGAATTCCTTCTGATAAGAGAAAGTCTTTGGATCCACACAGTATTGAATGTATCGTGATAGGATATGGGAAAGAATCAAAAGCATATAAAATCATGAATATCAAATCCAAAAAGTTATTCATAGAGCGAAGTGTGAAGTTTGAAGAACCGCTGCCAGATCTGAAACTAGTTGAGGAAAACATTGCCGATCTGCACCCTCCACAAGAAGAAGATTTAAGTGAGTATGAAGAAAGCATTGGATCTGATATCTCTGATATTATATCAGAATTTGATGGCCATGAAATATCATATTCGGAATCAGACCATAATGATTCTCCTGAGTTACCAAAGTGGGACCAAAACACTCTACAATCTGCTGCTCCAAACATTGGAAATCCTCTTGATCCAAGGAGAACAAAAGCAGACTATCAAAGAGCAGGTATGGCTCTTTATTTTTCTGATCCATTATTATCTGAGAAATTTTATTTGATGATTGGTTCATATCCCAAATCATACTATCATTCCCACCGAGATCCACGATGGAAAACCGCCATGGATGAAGAGTACAGTTCTCTTCAAAAGAACAATACATGGGAGCTAGTTTCTCTTCCACCTGGAACAAAATTAGTTCAATGCAAGTGGATCTACTGCACAAACATTGCTGCTGATGGCTCTATCAGCAAATACAAATCTAGGTTGGTGGAAAATCGTTTCTCCCAAGTCCAAGGCATGGACTACACTGAGACTTTTGCACCTGTTGCAAAGATGGATTCCATCCGCTTAGTTTTGGCCATTGCCGCATCCAAGCGCTGGGAAGTGCACCACATGGATGTGAAGAGTGCTTTTCTACATGGATACCTTGATGAGGAGGTATATATGAAACAACCAGAAGGATACATATTAGATCCATCATTAGTTTGCAGATTGAAGAAATCTTTGTATGGATTGAAACAGGCCCCAAGAGCTTGGTACACAAAGATGGACTCCTTCCTTCTTTCTCAGAATTTCAAAAGATGAAAATATGATCCTAATGTCTACCTACAACAAGTTAAAGGTAATTTGTTGATTGCAGTTTTATATGTTGATGATCTTCTCATTACTGGTAGCACTCTCCTTACAATTAACAAGATGAAAACCGCTTTAAATCTAGCTTTTGATATGAGTGATTTGGGCTTGCTTAAACAATTTTTGGGATTGGAGATAGCTCAAAAATTTGATGGGATCACATTATCTCAGACAAGTATGCTAAATACCTGCTATTAAAGTTTAATATGGCAAAATGTAAGGCTTATCCATTTCCATTCCTCTTAGGAATCAATCTTGAAGAGGGAAATACTACACCGCTTGCAGATTGCACTATGTATCGACAGTTGATTGGTTCACTTCTCTACCTGACACACTCAAGGCCTGATATATCTTATGCCATGAGTGCTGTGTCGAGGTGTATGCAATAGCCCCATGAGATTCATTGGTGGGCAGCCAAGTGGATCTTGCAGTATGTGCAAGGTACGAAACATTTTGGCATACATTATGCTGTAGATTCTGAGCTAGATTTCATTGGTTTTACTGATTCAGATTGGGAAGGTGATAGCATAGATCAAAAGTCCACTTCCAGATATGTTTTCATGATTGGACATGGGCCTATTTGCTGGTCAAGAAAAAGGCAAGCAGCCATTGCACTTTCTTCAGTAGAGGCAGAGTATTGAGGGGCAGTCAATGCCTGCATTCAGGCAGTTTGGTTGCAGGGTATTCTTTCCGAGTTTGATTTTGGTAGCACTACTTCGACTGTCCTATTTTGAGACAATCAAAGTGCTATTAAGATCTCCACCGATCCAGTTCAGCGGTAGAGGACCAAACACATTGAGATTCATATGCACTACATTCGAGAGTTGGTGCATGGTCGCACCATCATTCTGCAATATTGCCCTACCAATGAGAAAATTGCAGACATCTTCACCAAGAGATTCACTGAGAAGAAGTTCTCTTACCTCCATTCACTGTTGGGGGTGAGTTCCATCATGGTGGAGACAGATTAGATCCACTTTTATGTTTAGCTTGAAGGCTTTCTTCCCACTAGGTTTTCCCTCTTTCCTCACTTAGCTTATTTCATCATTTTTTGGATTATTGTATTGGGGTGACCTTTGGTCTCAGTAACCAGGGCCCTGCATTTTATTTTTTACATCATAGTATAGCTTGAGGGGGGGGTGTTAGGATATCTCATCATTCACTTTTGTACTTTGCATGCATGCATGCATTCTACATGCATTACATGCACCCGCATACTGCCCAGCCATCAGTATGGTACCTCCATCACCTAGTCCTTAGTCTCCCAGCACTTGGGAGCTACTTTCCACTCAGTTTAATCCCTCCTAGCCTGTTATGTGCCCAGTTCTCACCTACCACTGAAGAAGGGCACCTTTCTCACCTACCATTCCAGTTACACTTCAGTTATCACTTTGATTTACCTCTGATTGACCCATAACTAATGTTATCAAATGATTGACCTTCGATGAGACATGACTGATAGTTCTGAGTGCAATTAATCCCTCATGCACCCTCCACTAAGACTCCATCCCTAGATTAGTGCCACTTACCATCAGTTACACTTATTACACTCAGTTTGACACCTATTTCACAGTGACTTGTGCATTGATGAACACCACTGATTGATGATGAGGACTCCTAGTTGGAGCCAAGCTATGCCATTCAGTTAATTCGAATGACCTCCTTAGGCAATTCGAATTGCTCACTCATTGTGATAGTATTGTATTGTATTTTCACCCTTATTGGGAATATAGAGCACTGATGCATGCTTTTACACAGTTAACACCATATTTTTTGAGTTTCATCTATTGTGATTGATTTACTTGTTCATTAGATCTGTTGTGACTAATTTTACACCTTTCCTGCCACCATGAAATCAACTGTGGACAATTCTCCACTGTATGATGGTTAACAAAACAAAATGTACACTAGTTCTGTAGCAATGGGCAATCTTGCTGATACTGTCTCCATACCACACAGTGATAACATTGAACAGGTCCGCGACCACTTTGTCCTCCTCTGCAACCAAATCCTCTGCCACGTCCTCCTCAGTATCCTCCTCAGAATCCTCCCTGCTGCTGGTACTGTGGTTGGTTAAACTGTTGCTGCATTGGTGTCGGTTGCATCCCTTGCCCTTGTGGTGCATACTGCGGTTGTTGTACATATTGTGGATGTTGTGGAGCCATCTGCATCGGAGCATATTGCGGCATGAATTACGGCGGTTGTTGTTGCTATGGTACAAACTGCTTCTGTGGTTGAGGTAGTGGATGGGCTACCTATGGTTGTAATTGTTGTACGGCACGTTGATTGTCATTGACATAGAATGCATAACACATTCTTTCTTGTAGCAACCCATATGCATGGAAATCTTTGTAATTGTGACCCATTGACTTACAAAATGTGAAATAAATATTTCTCGAGGTTGTGACCATTTTCTGCATATAAGGGCAATTGTTGTGACTGTTCCCATACACCTGGAAAACATGACACCATGGCATGCTGCCACCATTCAACGGGTTTGGCGCACCTGACACCAAATAATTGCAGAAATCCGAGCAACTGTCATTCGTATGCCCTTCTCCTCGGCATCGCGTACACCATACTTCATTGCAATGTTCCTTGCCTTTGTTCAAATCTTGCAGCTGTATAGTTAGTTTAGCGAGCTGTGTCTGTATCTACAACATCCCGGCTGCATTATCTCCAATCGGTGACACCTCCAATCGCATTGCAATCTCTAGAGCTTCACTGGGCGTCAAGATGTTTTGTTGCATCAATGAAAGCCGAATGTGTGGTAGTAGTGCCGGGATGAACCACTCTTTATGTTGGATGGTGCTCATATCGAAACTAACCTTTGTCATCAGCATCTTGAATCGCTGGTTGAAATCCCATATCATCTCATTGGGATACTGCTTAATTTCCTTCAATTCTGTAATATATTGAGCCTCAGACTTGGGCCTTCTAAATTCAGCAATCAGCCCATCCCGAATCTCATCCAACGACTTCTATGGGGCTCCTGTAGGGACTAGAACGAACTTCATAAACCAATATAATGCATGACCTCGCAGAGTCATTGCTAACTGTCCTTTCTTATCATCATCATCGGTGATCTATTTTATGGTCCAGACCGCTTCACACAAAAACCAATACTGTTCTAGGTTATCTGTCGCACTTCCGTGGAACAACGATAACTTAGAATCATCGCCCACCATTCTAGGCTTCCTTCCTCCTTTCGTTGTACTACTACCAATTAACTTCTGTGGAATTGATGAACTTGGCGGTGTCGAAGTGGTATTTCTTGATATCTAAGAGATAGTGAGCAGAGGTGTGGGTATGTTGGTGTCGGGGTTTGGTCCTGCCTCTATCTTGGGTATAGCCTGGTTGTCCATGTCAGGACTGTGAGGTTGCTTCTTCCTGTGTGGCCTTCCTTCATGGTCTTGTGGTTCAACCACAGCAGGATCTTCTCTCATCCTTTGCCTCTTTTCCTATCGGAACCTCGCTCCTCCCCTCGTAAGACCACTGTCTTCCTCAGCTTCACTCACAGTATCATCATGACCTGCACCTATCTACCCATTACCATTACATGTCCCACCCCCCAATAGTCACGGTACCCACGGCCTTTTCCCACCAGGTTGTCTACTGATCAAGATTCATCTTCAATATACCCTTCTCGCAAATAAGCATCTTGATCGACAATTGAAGCGACAGTAAGAACCTGCCTTAAGGTTCGCGAAAAAAATATCTTTCGGCTTCGCTATAGGACTTCTAAGTATCAACCACAAACTCCATGATATAGCCTTCTAGGATGCTATCGAACCACACTGCGACAGCCCGTGATGCTTTATTATCAACTTCCTGCAGTTCTTAAATCAATTCAGGGGTCCAAGTTGTCGGTTCACCACCTTGGAAGTTCCTCTTTTGGAAAGTCAACTTTGCCAACCATTCAAACAATATGACTGAAAATTCACAGAAGAACCATTTGTGTGAACCATCGTGAATGTATCTACCCACCCACTAATCTACTATCAATTGAGTGTTCCTGCTTTCCTCTTCGGCAAATTCCTGCAACTTCTGATCAAACCATTCTTGGATCTCTAGTTTCGTCAGGTGCCACAACATGTCCTCCTTTCACTCCATACATGGTCCTGGAAATGAAACCATTTGTTAGCATGATGCCACTCAATAGGGGTCCCACTCACTGTTGACACATACTGTAGTCTTCCTGAGCACTGGCCTGGACAGGGTTTATCTTGCCTAGCAACACCTGCAGAGCAGATGAGGTCTCACCCGAGGCATCCAGGAAGAGCAGACAGAACCATGTTTCCGCCGAAGGGAGGAGGATGGTTTCGGCTTATGATACTTAAACTTATTGTAACGCAGCGACAAAGATATTTAAGCATTAAGCATAGTAGTAAATTGTTAACACCTAAAAAGTGCTCACTAGCTCATTCCCTTACTCACATGACCCATTTGTCCACTTTTCCACCATCTGAGCCTCTGAAACCAACAAAAGGTCACCAAAAGACCTTAGTACACCCCTTTTTCCATTAAAAAATATTATTTTTCCAAGAAAATCATAAAAAACCCTCAAAAAGGGTCCAAATTCCCAAAAATATTAAAAAGGGAATTAAAATATTATTTTTATTCAAAAAAGGAAAAAGGAGGGAAAAGTACCTAAACCATGTTGGTCAATACCATTTGGTTTCCACAAAACCACAAATGGTATTTCCCACCACCAAAACCTATAAAAAGGTGGTAGGGGCTCCTCATTTCACATCCATCCATTATCTCATCCTTATGCTGCTGAAATCTCCCCTGAGCATTTTAGCCATTGCAAACCACATTGGAGAAGAGACCATTGGAGATTGGAAGTTGCTCATCCTTGGAGCTATTCAACCTCACCATTAGAGGTATTGATTCCGCAAGCACTTGCTTGCCCCATCCTTTCAATACAAATTCTTTATTTTATATGTTCTTGTTCTTGATCTTAAATTATTTTTGTTATTTGCTTAATATCTTTGCTTAGATCCATGAATAGTCTTGTTTAATTAGTTTATTGTTATTTATTTCCATTGAAACTGCTGCTACTAGTTAGCAGGTGCCCATAGCACTAAGCCTGGTTGCAAAACCGGGCCAACATAAATCAATATTCAACCCAAACATTCATCATTGCAACAACGATAATTGTAAAGCAAGTATCGCATCAAAGAAGCATGACATTATTCGTATAGTGCAATATCATATTATCATAGCTGAACAAATTGAACACAGGGATTGCCCCAAAATAGCTTCATCATATTATCATTTTCAACCCAGATACAACACCTCTACAACAACTAGATCTCCGCAATGACTCTTGACATCAAAACATACCAGAAAATCATACAACAACAAAGCTCCACATTCTTCTCCCATGAACTCTATTCTCTTTTCCTCTCTACAATTGTGTGTTCAACACTTACAATTATTATCTCTACATAGGCTTCCGCCTTACAACTCTTGTCCACTTACTACCGACTTCCTAACTAACACTATGGACAAATGACCCAATATCTAACTAACTTATCCAAAAACGACCAAAAACCCACATTCTACGATATAGCTGACTCAACACTACATAATATGTGGTTCAATCACCCAAAACCTGCATTCCATGGTACACTTGACCCAAAACCTGCCTATTGTGGTACATATGACTCAAAAAAATACACAAAATACTCAAGCCTTTTCCCTTCTGCAACTTCATCTAACGTGTTGCAGTATCGGCGATGCTGCGATTCTTCCTTATCAAACCGCCTGCCAACAAGGCCAAGAAGGAATCTTTCTCAATCAAGCAAAGTGTGCTATGGAAATTTTAAAAAGATTTGATATGTTGGAATGTAAAGCCATGGCCACTCCCATGGATTCCAACTTGAAGTTGTTAGCTGATGACTCATCAGAGTTAGTGGATGTGACTCTATATAGACAGATTATTGGGTCATTAATGTATTTGACGAATACCAGGCTAGATATATGCTTTGCGGTGAATACCTTGAATCAATATCTAGTGGAACCTAGACGAGTTCACCTTATAGATGCAAAGCATGTGATGAGGTACCTAAAGGGTACGATAGATTTTGATCTATGTTATCATGGAGATCATGACTTCAAATTGTATGGCTACACAGATGCTGATTGGGAAGGAAGTGTATCAGACAGGAAGAGCACATCGGGTGGATCTTATTGTTTGGGATCTACCATGATCTTGTGGTTTAGCAGGAAGCAATCTAGTGTGGCTCTCAACACAGCTGAAGCAGAATATATAGCTACTTGCTCTGCTAGTTATGAAGCAGTATGGCTTCCGAATTTGTTATTAGGATTGTTTGACTTAGAGGTAGATCCCACTGTGATCCTGTGTGACAACCAGAGTTGTATCAAGATGATAGAGAATCCAGTGTTCCATGATAAGTCAAAGCACATAGAGATACAATATTTCTATATATGGGATATGGTGTAGAAAGGAGCTATCAAGCTCGAGTATGTGAGCACTGATGAACAAGTTGCTGATGTGTTGACCAAACCTCTGTCTCGTGTAAAGTTTGAGTATTTCTGAGACAAGCTTGGTGTAGTTCAGAAGGACCCTCCTCAAAAGGGGGAGTGATATGGTCGATGATGAAATTTTTGGATACTAGTATCGATGTGGATAGTTATATCGATGATGAGATTGCCTATATTGACAGTAAGTTCAATGATGAGGATACTTGTATTATTGAGGATACTATATCAATGATGAGGATATTGTATCGATGATGAGGATACTGTATCGATGATGAGGATACCATATCGATGATGAGGATACCTATATTGATGAGGATATTGTATTGATGATGTCAATACTTGTATTGATATTGAGGTTACATGTTCCGACAATGAGGTCGATGATGAGGTTGTTGGTTACGACGATGAGGTCAATCCATGGTGCTTAGACTTTGTCTAAGTGGACGAGGAGGGATTGTATCATCCCTAGACTTAGGTCCCTGAACATATCTGTAGACAGCTGTCTTCGAGAAATGGTCCCTACTGGACAAGGAGATATTGTATCATCCCTGGACTTACGTCCCTGCACAGATCTGTAGATAGTTGTCTTCGAGAAATGGTCCCTAGTGGACGAGGAGGGATTGTATCATCCCTGGACTTAGGTCCCTGAACAGATCCATAGAGAGTTGTCTTCAAGAAATGGTCCCTAATGGACGAGGAGGGATTGTATCATCCCTGGACTTAGGTCCCTGAACAAAACTATAGATAGATGTCTCTGAGAAGTCGTCCCCAGTGGACAAGAAGATTGTATCATCCAAGGACTCTGGTCCATGAATAGATCCGTAGACAGATGTATTCGGGAAGTGGTCCTCAGTGGATGAGAGGATTGTGTCATCCCAGGACTTTGGTCCCTGAATAGATCCGTAGACAGATGTCTTCGAGAAGTGGTCCCTAGTGGACGAGAGGATTGTATCATCCTAGCACTTTGGTCCTTGAATAGATCCATAGACATATGTCTTCGAGAAGTGTTCCCTAGTGGACGAGAGGATTGTATCATCCTAGGACTTTGGTCCCTAAAAAGATCTGTAGACAGATGTCTTCGAGAAGTGGTCCCCAGTGAACGAGAGGATTGTATCATCCCAGGACTTTGGTCCCTGAATAGATTCGTAGACAGATGTCTCTGAGAAGTGGTCCCTAGTGGATGAGAGGGGATTGTATCATCCCTTGACTTCGATCCCTGAATTGATCCATAGACATATGTCTTCGAAAAAAGGGTCATTAGACTTTGTCTAAGTTGACGAGTGGACTGCATCATCCCTAGACATGCTATGATGTCTTAAATGGATCATGTGTATTGTAGGGTATGCTGCTATGATGCTATTGATCATGAGGAGCCAAATGATGATGATGTTGATCATGAGGATCCAGATGACAATGATGTTGATCGTGAGGATCCAGATGATGATGATGTTGATCATGAGGATCCATATGACGATGATGTTGATCGTGGGGATCCAGATGACGATGTTGTTGATCGAGAGGATCCAAATGATGATATTGTTGTTGCTTGGTTTTTCAACCAAGCATGTGCAAGGATGCACCTATTAACAATGTAATAGCATTTTCAAATGAAAAGCAAAAACAATTATAAATTTAATCTAACATTAACATAAACATGTGCAAATAAACAAGAACAAGATTAAGAACAATAAGAAAATAGATCTATGGAAGAACAAGATAAAGAATAATAGATTTTTGTATTACCTTAAAGGTGAGGATATTTGGTGTCGAGCAGCTCCAAGGTTGAGGTGCTCCAATCTCCAATGGTCTCTTCTCCAAGATGCTGAAATGGGGATTCTTCAAACTCACAATGAGAGGCAATGGCTCTCAAAAGGAATTTGGCAGCATAAGGATAGGATGAAATGTGGATGGAAAGTGAGGAGCCCCTATCACCTTTTTATAGTTCTTGGTGATGGGGAGTACCATTATGGTTTTGAGGAAACCAATGGTATTAACCAACATGGTTTAGGTCTTTTTTTCCCTCTTTTTCCTTTTTTGAATATTTTTTATATTTTTATTCCCTTTTAATATTTTTTGGGAATTTTGGACCCTTTTTTAAGGTTTTTTGTGTTTTTTGAGGAAAAATATATATTTTGAGGGGGAAAAAAGTGTATTGTGGTCTTTTGGTGACCTTTTGATGGTTTTAGAGGCTCAAATGGTGGAAAAGTGGACAAATGGGTCTTGTGAATAAGGGAATAAGCTAGTGAGCACTTTTTGGGTGTTAACAGATTTCCCCCTGATGTGTAAGGGCAAGAGCTCATCGTATGGCTGATAGACATCATAGTTCTTTTGTCTTGTTCCTGAGGTTTGGAGAAGAGAAGAGAATGTTTGGATATTGGAACAACGGCCCCTTAGAAGCTGCAAAAAACAAAAAATATTACATGGCCTCAAAATGAATGAGGAATAATCTCTGATGATGATGAGGTGGGCATACCCATGCTCGTATCAAGACATATACATAAAAATGAGGCCCAAGAAGGGGGACCTTTATAAAACATAAAAATATGTTGGTACATCATAATGGTCCATAGGGGACACAAATATGGGATGTACTCATGATCATATATGACTGATCTCGAATAACTGATACACTGGAAAAAGCAACAACCATTCTGAATAAGGTTTCAGAAGGGTTGATGAACTGCTGAAACTGAAGGTGTCTAACATCTGTAGGGACTCAATAACTATGAGTCAACTCTGAGGAGTTATATGTAACTGTATACTCAAGGGAGTACAAAAGCGGGGGACATCTGAAAACTATCAGTAAACGCAACCCGAATATCCTTAGGAAAATGTAACTGGTTGTATCCTTAATTAGACTCACATATTTGGTAGAGTCAGATGATATCCTAGGTCTTCAACAGATAACTGAAAAGACCGATATCCTGTACAAGTCTCAACGATGTGATCAAGGTGTTGAAGTCGAGCATGTGAGAAACAATCATTTCGAGAGGCACTGAGGACTCCTTTCGAAATGATCAGAAGGCACTCATCATAAATGGTGATGAGTCCAAGGCACAGGGACCTCTAGGTCTATCCTTTGGAATAGATTTGGTTGGTGTCGATAGAGGGAGACCAACAACTATCAAGGCAATGATGTTTCCTTGTTAGAAGCGTGAGGTGTACAACTGAAGTGTGGTAGTACTGATGGTAGGACTGACATACTATGGGGATGGGGAATAGCTGGGGACATATAGTGGGTGGATTCAAACTTCCTTTGTTCAGAGCATGATGACATGGTTGACCTGGAAGCATAGGAAATTGACTTTTAGGTGTGGGGATCATAGCTTAGGGGTATGTATTGTATACTGGAGTAACTCTGGGGGGACAAGCTGATGGATGCTTTCGAGACACTCTCAGGGTGACATACTGCAGAATACTTTGAACTAAGGCAACCAAAATGGGGAAGCTTCCATATGAGTAGACATGATCTGTTGTGGTGCCGAAAAGCACCGTTGTGTCCTTCTTCGTGGTTTTAATGAGCTCCAAGAAGGGATAAAAGTGTGCTATGAAATGGAACTATTTTGTGGATTTTGTGAGCCCAAGACTATTCGTGCTCGTGAGTGTTTTCATTTTTAAGGAGTCTAAAAATGATAAGAAGACTCTGAATTGGTGGAGGAGTACCGTCCTGTGGATTTGTACAAGCCCAAGACAGTAATTGCTTGTGGTTGCTTTTATTTTTAGAGAGTCTGAAAGTAGTAAGTAGACTCCATTGGTGTTCTTTCTCATAAGCTAGTATCCAAGGCCAGAAAAAGCGTAAAATGATGCAAATGGAGAACTCTTCTAGCCGATGTGACTAGAGTATTCCTTTTTCGTAATTAGTCTACAAGGTCCGGAAAAGGGGTAAACTTATACCAGGTAGATGCCCTTTCAAATAATTTTAGCGAGCATGAAAGGAAGCACTGTTGCTCAACAATCTTTTCATTGTTTTAAGGAGTCAAGAAAGAGCTTAACAGAAACTCCCTAAGTGCCTTTTCTTGTAAAAGAATTGCTTAGCCCGAAAAAGAGGTAAAATTATATCGAACAAAAAGGTATTGGTGAGAGCGAGGAATGATCTCGAGCATCCTCATGAGCACGGAAAGATGAATCTGGCGACATAAAGATCATGAAAAATGGGCAACGGCCGATGTGGCACGCAAACTGAGGCAATGAGTGGCATTTTGAAAGAATGCCCAAAAATTATGGGAGTGAGCGAGAAATGGTCTCAAGCATCATCATGAGCAGAGAAAACTGAATCTGACGATATAAAACTTGTCAAAAACGAACGATGGCCGATGTGGCACACAAACCAAGGCAACACGGGGGCATGTAAAAAATGCCCAAAAAATATGGGAATGATAGCGAGAAATGATCTCAACCATCATCACAAGCACGAAAAACTGAATCTGAAGATATAAGACTTGTAAAAAACAGACGACGACCGATGTGGCACGTAAATCGAGACGACGAGGGGCATGGGAAAAAATGCTCGAAAAATCTAGAGGTGAGAGTGAGAAATGATCTCAAGCATCGTCATGAGCGCAGAAAACTGAATTCGGTGATATAAGAATCGCCAAAAATGGACGATGTCTGATGTGGCACGTAAATCGAGGCAATAAGGGGCATGGGAAAATTGCCCAAAAAATGGATCTGATGGAAACAGAAAAAGGAGTGGGCTATCATGAAGTTCTCACTATGTTGATTCCAACGGTGCCAACGATTTGAAAAACGGACGTCGTATGATACCGAAATTGTTGTTTGAAAACTGATCAAATCTCTATAAATAATGTGTGGGCCCAATGTGACATGTGTCATTGTTACGTGTGAGTTTCACAGACCATTTGAGTGGGTCAGCGCATTTTCTCGATTTCTGGGTGATTCGACCATTGGAATTTCATTCTGCGAGTTTCAGGTAAGCCTATGTGCCTTAGCCTTTTCAATTATTTCCTTTCTGGTTAGCGATGGGCATCTGAAGGCCGCGAAATTCCACTTTGGCATTCCAACGTGGAATATCGCGGGTTTCTGCTCTTTTTCCATGATGAACATTGCAGGTATGGACTTGATACCCGCGATGTTCATTTCAGGTTTAGGGCAGAAAGTCGCGATGTTCATTGCAACTGTTTAGCTGACAGTCGCGATGTTCATCACGACTGTGGGGCTGATACCCGTGATGATCATCGTGACTTTTGTTTAAAAAGCCACGATGATCATCGCGAATTTTGATGAAAATGCCATGATGATCATTGCGACTAAGAGCCCAAAAGTCGCGATGGAATTTTTTGGAAAAAATTTTGTTTTCTAAATATTTTTCTTTGTTCTTTGGCAGGATGATGAGGAGGCCACTAGTATTGTGGCGGGAGCGAGAGATCGATGAGGACTTGATGGATCGGATTCGGACCAACCCGGGTGTCCGGGAGGCCTTGGCCACTGGTGGGCTCCTAAAGTTCACTCAGATTCCACTCATGCGTTCATTCAAAGCACCGATGAATAAATTGGTGGGTTTCTGGGTTCCAGTAGAGCCTGCATTCATGGTAGGGGGTGAGCGGTTAGAGATCACCCTTTCAGATGTTTATTTCCTTACTAGGTTGCCTTGTTCTGGGGAGGTAGGGGAGCTCTAGCCAAGGATCCCTGCTGGGTTGGACATTGAGGATCTCTTGGAGAGATTTTGTGTTCCAGGAGCTATTGCACATAACAGCGCGCTAAGTATGATATCATTGCGGGAGTGGGAGATGCGGGTGGTTGGGGCTTGTGTTCTGCGTGTCTTGGGTGCCGCGGCACCACATCATTTATTTGGGGGGGAAATGATGATGGAAGACCGTGTGTTGAGAGGGACCTCCTTTGCCTGGGGTTAGATGTTTTTGGCCTATGTCCGGCGAGATCTAGACAAGGTCAGTTGGGAGGGGGGGGGGGTTTTGCTATGCCTCCTTCCTCTGTTGTTTTTTCTTTGAGCGAATACCGACCTTGCGGTTGCATGTACCAGTTCGGAAGGGGTTGGTTAGTGAGCCATGGATGGTCTGGTAGGGGGAGATGATTCCCTGGAGTGGTGGTGGTATCCGTCGTTTCTTTTCGGTGGATATGTATGAGCAATGGGATCAGATTGCCCTGCTTATTGATGATTATCCATATGCTGGCATGGATTACTGAGGAGATCTGGAGATGCCTCAGGCTCAGGGGCAGGCTTGGGATTTAGATGGTATGTCTTTGTCTACTATATCATGTTTTTTAGATGTTTTTGTTATGAGTATAGCTAAAGATATTTATATGATATTGACTTGGTTCACTTGTGTGATTGTGCAGATATTGGTTCGAGGCCACCAGCTAATCATGTGGGTCATCGGGGACGGGCAATGGTGGTGGTACCACCACCTTTAGTGGCACTGCCTCCTCGTGTTCGAGGAGTTGTGCATCCTCGAGATGATGCCCTGGAGGGCATACAGGAGACTTTGGAGGGGCTTCTAGTGGGAGCCCCAGAGGAGGGCTAGAGGGACTTGGACTGGTCCACTATTGAGCGTTGTTTTGATGCTCCTCATGAGTGGCGGTCTATCCTACACAGAGTAGCAGTTGTGATGGCCGAGATTAGGGTCCAGGATCAGGAGGATCCAGAGGAGCCAATGGAGGAGGAGCCATAGGATCCTGGGGATCATGATGATTGGGTGATCTTGTATTTGCCCCCGAATGCTGATGAGCATATGGGGATGTATCTTTTTGTATACTGGGTGTTGAGGGCACCTATGACATTGTGACTATTATGACAATATATATATAGATATATATTTATATGTTTTGGTATATAATCGTGTATGCATGTGGATGCACATCTTGTCTATTTGTTTGCCTGTGGAGGCATGTTTGATTTTTGTATTCCCGTGGAGGCACATGTTGTGCACGTGGATGCAACCTTTTAATTTTTGTATATGCCCGTGGAGGCACATTTTATGCACATGGATGCAAATTTTGTTTTTTCTACATGGTTTGATTGGTGTGCCAATCTAGAATGTTGTTTGCCAAATGGTCTGCTATACTGTTGAGATTCCTTGGGACATGTGTGAATGAAATGGACTCAAACTGTCGAATCATTTGTTTAGTGCGTAGGAATTTTATGAATAGACAAGGATCACGTACCTGATAAATATTGTTGAGCTAGGAAACAAGGAGCTGGGAGTCCAGGAAAACGCTAAGGTGACTTATGCTCATTTGGAGAGCAGTGGCCAGGAGACTGGTGACAGCGTCGTACTCAGCTTGGTTGTTTGTGGCGACGCCTATGCACACTCCGTCGATGTGGATCAACTCATGTGAAGGGGAATATATTACCCAAGCTACGGAGGAAAGATTGGGAGACCAATGGCTTGCACCATCTGCGAAGCCAACGTAGCAAAGTGGAACAGGATCCATCTGTGGTCATGCAGGAAAAACAAATTTTTAGGTTTTTGTATTTTTTGTAAAAAAGAAAAATAAGACTGGACAGTATTGGACTGTGGTGTCCATCATATTTTCTATGGGTAAAATTGCTTGAGGTGCAACCCATTACATGGGTTGCTAAGGGGGTTTCCATTTGGGTTGGTCAGAATATATGCCCCCTGTCTGAGGCAGGTGTGTATAATATATGGGCCTTGCCACATGGATGCAAAATTTCCTTTTCCCGTTTTGTCATGAGCTTGATTATAGACAAGTACAAGGTCACCTTCACTAAATGCTCGTGGGTGAACATGTTTATCATAATGAAGTTTAGATCTGTTCTTTGCGGCTTCGATTGTTTGGAGAGCTGCACGGCAATCTTCGTTAGCCTGCTCTAAAAGAAGTAAGCATTCTTCAATCAATGATGTATCGGGGAGAAGTTCTACGGAAATTTGTAATGTTGGTATCTAGCATTCAATGGGGAGGACAAATTCCACACCATGAAATAAATGGAATGGGGTAAAGCCGGTGGCAGTCTTGGTTGACGTGTGATAAGCCCATAATGTGGGAAAAATCATGTGATGCCAATTGGATTTATGTTTGTCGACGATGCGTTGGAGGATGGTCTTCAAAATTTTGTTAATAGCTTTGACTTGGCCATTCCCTTGGGGGTAGTAGGCAGAGGAGAAATGGTGTTCAAACTTAAGGAGTGTCGACAATTCTCTCCAAACGGAGTCTTTGAAGTGAGAGCCATGGTCTGAGATGAGTTTTTTTGGTACTCCGAAACGAGCGATAACATGGTTGAGGAAAAAACGGGCTACAGTGTCGGCTTTGCAATTGTAAGTAGGCATGGTTTCCGCCCATTTGGTAAAGTAATCAATAGCCACAATAATTTGTTTGTGACCGCCGACTGATGTGGGATTGCAATCCATGAAGTTGATGGCCCATTTGCAAAATGGCCCCGCGGTGATGATTGGATGAAGGGGGGCAGTGGGGGGGGGGGGGGTTCTTGCCTTTGGGGCGAAGAGCTGGCATTTTTGGCAATGTTTGACTGCTGTGATACAATCAGTGAATAATGATGGCCAAAAATAACCTACGTGGATTACCTTTTGAGCGGTGGCATTTCCTGAAAAATGGTCACCGCAGGCACCGCTATGACAGTCGTTAAGGACTTGTTCTGCTTCGTCTTGGGAAAGGCATCGTCGTAAGATTGTGTTGACACCACATCGATAGAGGACATCACCTAAGAGGAGATAATGGGGGGCATGGTGACAGATGCGATGGCATCCATCACGGTCAATGTTGGGTCAAAATTTCTGTGTGCAGAGGTATATCAAAATATCACCATACCAAGGGTCATCCGACGAGATGATGAACAAATGTTTATCGATTAGATCAGTCTAGATAGTTGGTGATGACGATGATGATGGTAAGTCTGTAATGAGTTGAGCGAGTTCTAATGCTTTGGTGCTCTTCGGGGTTTTAAAATTTAGGTCATATTCTTGTAAGATAATCACCCATTTGGAAACACGGCCTTGTAGAAGGTGACGATTCAAGAGATAGACCATTGGATTGGAATTGGCCACAATAGTGGTGTGGCTAAGGAGAATATAATGTCGCAGCGTTTGTACTGAAATGACGATGGCGAGGGCCATTTTCTCTTCATGTGGGTAGCGGAGTAGTGGGCCTGAAAAGGTCTGACTCACGTAGTAAATGACACGCTCTTGGTGAGCGGAGTCTTCTTGGACGAGTACTCCGGAAATGGCGTAATCTGATGCTGAAATGTAAAGGGTAAAGTCTTTTGTGAAATCTGGTGGAGAAATCAATGGGGCACTTGTAAGTGCTTTATTCAGGTTCATGAAGGCTCCTTCTGCTTGGTCGTCCCATACAAAACGTGTATGAAGATGTAGCAAACGGAGGAAACCATGTACTGTGGTGGCATAGTCTGGGACAAAACGACGAAGGAAGTTGGATTTCCCCTGGAAGCTTTGAAGTTTTCTTAATGTACATGGTGAGGGGAGGTCCACTATGGATTAAACTTTTAGAGGATCAACGGTGATCCCTTTTTCTGAAATGAAAAACCCCAGCAGGCGGTCTGCTGTAACGCAAAATACACATTTAAGCGGGTTCAAGCAGATTTTGTATTTACGGCAATGCAAGAAAACTTGTCGAAGATCTTCTAAATGGTCAAATCGTTTCTTAGATCGGGCGGTGAGGTCGTCTAGATAAACTTTAATGATTTTATGCAGATCATGAAAGCAATAAGTCATGGAACGTTGGAAAGTGGCTCCCGCATTCTTGAGACCGAAGTGCATGACGCGATAGGAAAAGGTGCCCCATGGGGTAGTGAAAGCGGTCTTGTATTGATCTGCTTTACGGATTTTGATTTCGTTGTATCCGGAGAAACTGTCCATAAAAGAAAGTACCTCATGCCCTGCACACTCATCAATTAGTTGCTCAATAAATGGTGTGGGGAAGTTGTCTTTGGGAAAAGCTAGCTTGAGGTCATGGAAATCAGTACAGACGCGAATGGTGCCAAATTTCTTATTGAATGGTACTGGGTTTGAAACCCAGGTGGTGTATGCAATAGGGTATATGAAACCTGTTGCTCGAAGCTTCTCAATTTCTACTTTGATGGCTGGAAGCTTGGATGGGTGAATGGGACATTATTTCTGGAGGATCGAGGATATGTTGGTCCAAGTGTCTATGTGATGTTCTACTATGGTAGGATCAAGACCGGGCATCTCGGTATAAGACCAGGGGAAAACATCTTGAAATTCTTGGAAGAGTTTCTTATAAGCTTGGGTTTCTTTCTCAGTGCATGAAGTGCCCAAAGAGATAAGCTCAGGTTTTCTGGGGGTGGTGGAGATGTTGGTTTTTATAATGGGAGAAATGTTAGCCATGTTACCTTCCTAGAAGGCTTCTGGAGCTAGTATTGGATCTTTGAACCAATCGACCTTAGTTGGTAAGAAGTCCTTGGATTCAACAGATAGTTAGTTTTCCGCAGTGGATGTAGACATCTCAGGGAGGAAGTATGATCGATGGTGCATATCATCCCAAGGGTAGTTTGGTGCAGTAAGTGTTTCTAGAATTTCCTCATCAGTACGAAAGTAGTGGGAACATAAATTAACTAGCTCGGGTTTATAGGTAGTTGAAATAATATAAACGATATTGATTTCTTCTGAATGGGATGATTCTGGAGGGAATATTTCCTCAATATGTGGGGGGAATATCTCTAGGTCGGCATTATTCATCTCGTATAGGGCTGCTTTGTAATATGGGAGATCGAGACAGTGGTGTGAATAATGGCCATAGATTCCGCATATTGCATAAGGGTGGTTTGTGCGCAATGATTTATCACGAGGTTGAGGTGGCAATTCTAATTTGACTACTGGAACGTTGGTGTCGTCATCCAACATATTCATGTGTTCTTGAAGTGTTGGTAGTTGTGGACATAGATGGGTGGCGTGGACGATATCATCACACAAGGAGCACTTAGGGAGCACACGGGTTGGGGGATTCTTAGCTAATTTGGGAGTCACTGGGGGGGTGTGCATTGTGGGTGCAGTGTTGTAGGTTGGTGGACCTCTACCCCCAGTGTTGTGGGACTGAGGGGGGACATAAGTAGATGTCAATGTAGTGCCCCCTATTGGAGTTGATTGGTTTTGTTGTATCGAAACAGGAGGTGGGGGCAGTTTTGGTGGTTTGGTATGCCAGGTGGTGGATGGTTTGACATATTCATAGGTTGTACTGGTTGTAGGAAAACTGGCAGAGTTGGTGGGGGAGTTGGGCCAGGTAAGTACCATACAGGTAATCCTAATGTTAAACCTAGAAGGTTGAGTGTAGCCATTATTGGCGTGCTGACAACTCCTGAAAACAAAAACAAGAATTTGATTGTGTGAATCGGTGTTGTTCCGATATGACTAGGCATGATGGGTGCTTGTGGCGGTGGTTGAGGTTGTTGAGGATGTTGTTGTTCATTGTGTGATAGGGTACACAAATCGGATACTGTAGTTACCTGAAGAGGGGGTGGTATTGATGGGAAAGAGCTGGTCATGGGAGTATCCAAATATATCCTGGGTCCGACAGATGAGATGAATGATGTTGGTGCACTAAGAACGGGTTGTTTGATCATGGGAAGAACATTTTCTGGTGTTGCGGGGGCATTGGGATCATAGTACGTAATCTGGTCGATTTTGACTACGTGTCCTTCATGGGGGAACATCATGATGCAGAAAACTGAAGAAGCGACAGCTTTCATTTTATACATGTAGCTTCGTCCAAGGAGGATATTGTAATCAAATTGGGCATTAATGACCTCTATATCTATGAGAATCAATTTTCCCCCAAGCTGTATGGGTACGTTCACTAACAAACCTTGAGGTTGAGTAGCATGGCCATCGTAAGCTCGCAATGTGGTAGTGGACGGTTGTAATGTTGGTGATCCAAGTTTCTGCCATACGAAAGTCGACGTAACACAGGTAGAGGCCCCTTCATCGATTATGCATCGATGAACGACGAGGTTGCGAATGGAGACGAAAACTTGAAAAGCTAGAGAAGAAGGAAGGCAAGGTTTAGCTTGTTCTAAGTCGAAAGCCATCATGTTAGAGTCGTTAGGATCTATGGCACCTATGGCAGATAACAACAACTTTCTCTGTGCAGCACAATTTTTTAAGATTTCTAGAGCGGACATAACGGCTAGGGACTGAGCTAAATCCTCTACAATGTTATAGTTGGAAGCTGCATGAGCGTTTGGGTTATTGTTACTCTAGCGCAAAGGGAAATGAGGTGCTTTGGGACCCCCGTCCATGGGCATATTGGGTATGCAAAGTGGTTGATTGGTTGGGAGAGTACTTGACGATGGGTCGGTAGGTGTGGCCTCAGGGGCGGATCCGTATTGATTTCGACAGGTTTGAAGATTAACATCATTTGATGACATCATAGGAAAATGGTGAGTGTTGGACTCTGCATGTTGGTAATCGGTGGTTGGATAGGTAATTTGCTGCTGTGGTGCAGCGGATCCTTGAGGGGGATCATTCGGATGAGTGTTTACTATGCCTTGGTTTGGTAAGGGATTTTGCAATATCATGGGTTGTGGCTGAGGAGGGGGTGTTGGCTGTGCAACATGTCCTTGCTGTTGGGCATCGTCGGTCCAAAGTTGATGCACTTGATCTAAATGGGGACAATTATGTGTGTAATGGCCGTAGACTCCACATATGGAACATGGATGGTTTGTTCTCAAGTTATTATTTTTAGCCTGTTTCAGTGGATGATCAGGGTTTTGGTTGGAGGGAGCAGCATTATTATTGTTTGGAGGATTAGGTGGTGGTGCACCTTGGTTGTGTTGTTTGTTGTTTTCACGGTTACACCCTCTTCCATGATTTTGTTGACCTCCTTGGTTACGTTGGTTGTTTTGGTTTGGAGGTTGGTTTTGTTGTGTGTACACATGCCCTTGGGCAGTAGGTGGGTTTTGAGGACGTGGGGGCTCTGGAGCAGGTTGCAGTGGGTAGTAAGCAGGAGGGTTATGAGGTGGACCTATTGCTTGTTGTGGTTGTGGGAAACCTTGAGTTGCTAGAAGTGTTGGAGCAAGAGGTGTTGCCTGTTGAGGGTAATAAGCCACTTGGGCTTGTGGCTGAACTGGAGTCTGGTGGGCCTACTGGTTATAGTATGGAGGTGGTGCATAAGCTGATGGTGCTTTCCCATAACAATGTGGTGGACATGAGGGTCCATGAGTGTGGTGTGGGTGTGTACTACTGGAGCATACGAAGTTGTAGCTCCAGAATGAGAAGTATCCCTATAAAGGTCTGGAGCATTATTTTTACTCATCATGGTAAAAGGTTTGTTTTGCACCATAACTTGGCCAATAATACTGTAGCGGCATGGGATGGCCCCGGTGCGTCATGGCAGGATGGATCGCCGCATGGGTCATTAGGTAAAATAGTGTATAGATATCTTGATAGGGCATATATGAGGTTGACCCGCTGAGATTTTAAGATGGCTTCTTCTTGCGACTAGGGTCGTTCAGAAGCTACATATTTGGCTATGAGGGGGAGGATTGATTTGAGGAACCAGTCCAAAAAGATATGGTCATCAAGCTTTATCTTGCAAAGGCTACGGCGCTTACGCCACTCATGGATATGAGCAGTGATATGTGTAGCGGTGTTCTGTCTACAAGACAAAAGTATTTCCACTCCTGCATCATAGCGTACAGGTAGTTGAAAGAATGGGAGGAAAGTTGAGGTGAAGGACGTAAATGTGTTGTGAGTCCCATGTGGCTGCTCAATGTACCATTTGGCTGCAGAGCCGGTGAAAGTTCTTTCTAAAGTCTCAGTCTAATAGAATCATCTACTATGGAGTTGGAGGAACACCATAGGTGAAATGACATGATATGGTTTTGGGGGTCTTCCCCAGCTTTTCCTTCAAATTATGGAATATATGAGGGAAGCTTTGTGGGCATAGGGGGCCACGTAGGGTTGTGTCTAATAGGGTCATTGGTTAACCTTGCCAGGTCTGGTAAGTTTAGACTATCTAAGTATGGCAGACTGGCAGATGGGTGTGGCATGGTCACTGGGGCATAACTGTTAATGGTAGCATTATGGAGTGGTCCAGTGCCCCCTAAGGGTATGCTAGGTGTGAAAGGGATATGTCCTCCAATCGATGTGGTGTGGGAGGGGCCTATGCTCCCAAGTGCAACATTGGTTACAGATGGGTTAGGAATGGTTCCAATAATCACTGGGATCTAGGTAGAGGCGATGAGGGAGGGGGTAATGCCCATGTTAGGCATACCTAAGGTAGGTGTTGGTCCTATGTTGGGCATACCTAAAGGGGGGGTGGCCCCTATATTAGGCATGCCTAAGGGGGTTGTGACTATAGTGGTTGGCACAGTAGTAGTGGGGTTTGTTGATGTAGCTCCAATAGCACTGGTGAAAAGGGGGTCATATTGTGATCCAACCATGGGGTTGGTTGGTTATGTCTCAGTAGGGTGTTCGGATTCAGCCTTAGAATCATATGTAAAATGAGGCGTGTTAAAATCGGAAGACTGGGTTATATGCCGATGACATGTGGAGTCAAGGGATAATGCTCTACGTCTATGACGTGTAGAGTCAAGTGTACCGAACTGAGGGGGTTCACCCTGAAAACGGCGGGATCGTCTTAAGTTCTCGATGGTGAGAGATGTCTAGAAATGCCAATGGATGGTGGTGAGATAAAAAAACTCAAGACCCTAGTGCAACAATGTGTGCAGGAGGGGAGTGTAAAAAAGCAATGGCTCTCAAGCCAACAACCAACCTCAAAAGCACTTATTATAACAGCTGTGCTATAATAAGTGGAGGAATCAAGAAAAGTGGTCAGAATACCAAAAATCAAATGGTTCCTGGAAAAAAGTGGTGCTCACTAGACCAAGGGGGGTAGTAGAACATGCAAACGCCTAACTAAAAGTGGTATTATGACTCAACTAAACATATCCTCTGCAAGGTGATCAAATCCAAGTCAGATGTTATCGGTAGTGGAATCAAAGGCTAGATATCCCCTACCAGGAGGGACACTGAGTAGACAATCCTAAAAATTGGCCACTAAGATACCCCGTTCATGACATGTTCGGTTGGGTGAATCTGCAGTTTGGTTATATTGCCGCTGTACTCCCATACGGGTGGTACACCGAGAACTGTGAAAGGTATCCTTCAGTTACTGAATGGATAGTGGTATTCCACTTAGGCTTCCAGAACTAGTCTAGCTACTTCAACCCTCCTAAGGGAGAGGCCTTCCAGATAAATTGGTGTATAAATGTGTCAAAAAATAATAAGGTATTTTTGGGACCCTAAAAGTCAAAACACTATGTCTCAGATGTAAATAATTGAGGGGTGTTATTGGAACACCTATCCCCCCAATCCTACCTAGCTACAAGATTCTTCAATTGTTCCCCAAGCGGGGTTAAAGTGTTTGTTGAGTTTAGGTAGATTTTAAGGCTTAGTTAATTAAAAATGTGGCAGATTGGGTGCAAGTGTGATTATTTAACTGAAAATGAATTTGCTTCGCTTGGGTGATTGATTACAAATTGAAAACAAGATGATTTCAATTTGCAAAAAATAAAAGGCTTTTTCTGAAATGTAAATGCTTTAACAAAAATAATTCCAAAACTATGGAGTTTGTGAAATAATTTTTTAAAGGAAAGCAAATATCGAAAAAATTGCAAGAAATAAATGGATTTCTAAGTGCTTGCTTGGGCAAAACTATTGAGCAAATCGGAAAGATGGTTAGAATTTGCTAAGAAAAATGAAATCTATGATCTAAACAAAGTGCTAAAAACCTTTCTTTCACTTGTTGAAATTTTTTTAAAAGATTTTAATTGAGCATATGTAATAGAAAAAAGATTCACTATTGTTGCAATAAGGCAGAAAAATAATGCTAGAAAATAGGCTAAATGGGCAAAAAATGCTGCAAATTTTTTTCTAAAAATTGGGCCGAATGAAAAATAACAGCATTGTGGGTTTTAGGGAAAAAGCCGTGATGTGCATCACGGGTTTGAGCCGCGAAGTCGCGATGCGCAGCACGGAAAAAGGTCATGAAGCCACGATGTGCAGCGTGAAAAAAGGCCACAAAGCTACGATGTGCAATGCGGAAAAAGGCCGCAAAGCCACGACACGCCGTGCAGAAAAAAGCCGCGAGGCCGCGATGAGCCGCGCGATTGTCGGGCGAAAAGTCACGATGCGAAAACGAAAAAAAAAGGTCGCCGGAAATGAAACCGAAAAATAAAATTTCATCCCGTTAAAGGCTACAGAAAGGGCCAATAGCTAGGGAAACAATGAATATGTTGTCTAGTATGGCAGATTTGCTGATTGGAATGGTAAAAACAAGTAAAAAGCAAAGATCTAAAGCAAAAACTTAACGTTTGAAACAAAGTGGAGTCGCCAAAAACTGTTGCCTGGTTTTTCAACCAAGCATGTGCAAGGATGCACCTATTAACAATGTAATAGAAGTTTCAAATGAAAAGCAAAAACAATTATAAATTTAATCTAACATTAACATAAAAATGTGCAAATAAACAAGAACAAGATTAAGAACAATAAGCAAATAGATCTATGGAAGAACAAGATAAAAAATAATAGATTTTTGTATTACCTCAAAGGTGAGGATGTTTGGTGTTGTGCAGCTCCAAGGTTGAGGTGCTCCAAGCTCTAATGGTCTCTTCTCCAAGATGCTGAAATGGGGATTCTTCAAACTCACAATGGGAGGCAATGGCTCTCAAAAGGAATTTGGCAACATAAGGATAGGATGAAATGTGGATGGAAAGTGAGGAGCTCCTATCACATTTTTATAGTTTTTGGTGATGGGGAATACCATTATGGTTTTGAGGAAACCAATGGTATTAACCAACATGGTTTAGGTCTCTTTTTCACTCTTTTTCCTTTTTTGAATATTTTTTATATTTTTATTCCCTTTTAATATTTTTTGGGAATTTTGGACTCTTTTTGAGGTTTTTTGTGTTTTTTGAGAAAATATATATATATATTGAGGGGAAAAAAAGGTTTATTGTGGTCTTTTGGTGACCTTTTGATGGTTTTAGAGGCTCAAATGGTGGAAAAGTGGACAAATAGGTCATGTGAATAAGGGAATGAGCTAGTGAGCACTTTTTGGGTGTTAACAATTGCGGCGGTTGATCGGGTACTGTACAAGATGAAGATTCAGTATAGAAGATGTTCCAATAACTGCTTGAGTTACTGATTGGAGACTAGAACAACTGTCCCTTGCAAGCTGCAAAAACTGAAAAATACATGGCCTCAAAAATGAATGAGGAATAATCTCTGATAATGGACGAGGTGGGCATACCCATGCTCGTATCAAGATATATACATAACAATTAGGCCCAAGAAGGGGGACCTGAATAATACATAAAAATCTGTTGGTACATCATAATGGTCTAGAGGGGACACAATGTTAGGACATAGTCATGGTCATACCATGACTAATCTGAAGGACTGATACATTGGAAAATGGCAACAACCATTCTGAATAATGTTTCAAAAGGGTTTATGAACTGTTGAATCTGAAGGTGTCCAACATCTGTAGGGGCTCAATGACTGTGAGCCAACTTCTGAGGAGTATATGTAACTGTATACTCGAGGGAGTATAAAACTGGGGTACATCTGAATACTGTCACCAAGCACAACCCGGATATCCATAGGAGTATGTAACTGGTTGTTTCTTCAATTAGATTCTCAAATGTGGTAGAGTCAGTTGTTATTCGGGGTCTTCAACAAATAACTGAAAGGAGCGATACCCTGTATGAGTCTCAACGATGCGATCAAGGTGTTGACGTCGAGCATGTGAGAAAAAATCATTTGGAGAGGCACTGAAGACTCCTTTCAAAAATGATCCATAGGCACTCATCACTAATGGTGATGAGTCCAAGGCACAGGGACCTCTAGGTCTATCCTCTATAATAGATTTGGTTGGTGTCGATAGAGGGAGACCAACAACTACCAAGGCAATGATGTTTCCTTGATAGGGGTTCCAGGTGTACAACTTAAGTGTGATAGTACTGATGGTAGGACTGCCATACATTGGGGATGGGGTATAACTGGGGTCATAGAGTGGGTGGACTCAAACTTCCTTTGTTCAGAGTATGATGACATGGTTGACCTGGAAGCATATGAAACTGGCTTTTAGGTGTGGGGATCATAGCTTAAGGTATCAGCGTTATGTATTGTAGACTGGAGTGACTCTAGGGGACAAGCTGATGGATGCTGCTGGGAGACTCTTGGGGTGACATATTGCAAAATAATCTGAACAAAGGCGACCATAATAGGGAAGCTACCATATGAGTAGACATGATCTCTTATGGCGCTGAAAAGCACCGTTGGGGCCTTCTTCGTGGTTTTAATGAGCTCCAAGAAGGGATAAAAATGTGCTCTAAAATGGTACTATCCTATGGATTTATGCGATCCCATGACTGTTCATGCTCGTGAGTGCTTTCATTTTTAAGGAGTCTGAAAACGATAAGAAAACTCTAAATTGGTGGAGGAGTACCGTCCTGTGGATTTATACGAGCCCAAGACGGTGATTGCTCATGGTTGCTTTCAATTTTAGAGAGTATGAAAGTGGTAAGTAGACTCTATTGGTGGTATTTTTCTTATGTTAGTCTCCAAGGCCCAAAAAAGCATAAAATGATGCAAATGGAGAACTCTTCTAGCCGATGTGACTAGAGTATTCTTTTTTCGTAATTAGTCTACAAGGTCCGGAAAAGGGGTAAACTTATAGCAGGTAGACGCCCTTTCAGATACTTTTAGCGAGCATGAAAGGAAGTAAGATTGCTCGATGATCTTTTCATTGTTTTAGGAGTCATAAAAGAGCTTAACATAAACTCACTAAGTTCCTTTTTCGTAACAGAATTGCTCGGCCCGAAAAAGGGATAAAACTATACCAAAAAAAAAGTATTGGTGAGAGCGAGAAATGATCTCGAGCATCGTCACAAGCCCAGAAAATTGAATCTGGAAATATAAAGAACATCAAAAATGGACAACGATCGATGTGCCACGCAAATCGAGGTGACGAGTGTGTGAAAAAATGTCTGAAAAATCTATTGGTGAGAGAGAGAAATGATCTCAAGCATCATCACGAGCACAGAAAATTGAATCCATCAATATAAAGAATGTCAAAAACGGGCAACGACCGATGTGGCATGCAAACTAAGGCGATGAGGGGCATGTGAAAAAATGCCCAAAACGGGACCTGGTGGAATTGAGAAAATGAGTGGACTATCGTGAATTTCTTGCCGTGCTGATTCCAACGATTTAAAAAATGGACGTCGTACGATGCCGAAATGGTAGACTGAAAATTGGTCAAATTCCTTAAAATAAGAAGTGGACCCAATGTGACATGTGTCATTTTCACGGTTGAGTTTTACAGAGTAATTTGATTTGGTCAGAGCACTTTCTTCATTTGTGGGAGATTCGACCATTGGTTTTTTATTCGATGAGTTTCAGGTAAGCATGTTTGTCTTAGCCTTTCAATTTATTTGCTTTTGAGGGGTCTCGGGGTCTTGGAACTGGCGGATACTCCCTATTAGCTTGCCAACGCGGAATATTGTGAGTTTTGAGGTTTTTCACGCAATTCACATCGTGGTTGTGGGATTCACAGCCATGATGTGCATCACGACTGTGGGTGCATTCAGCCGCGATGTGCATTGTGGTTGTGGGGGCTTACAGCTGCAATGTGCATCACGGCTGTGGGGGCTTACAGTTGCGATGTGCATCGTGGCTACAGGTGCATTCAGCCACGATGTGCATTGCGACTGTGGGTGCTTACAGCCGTGATGTGCATCGTGGCTATGGGTGTTTACAACCGCGATGTTGATCGCTGGCTTAGAAAAAATTTATGGTGTTTTTCTAAAAAAAATTGTGTTTGGCTTAAAGGATGCTCAAGCAGCCGCAAGCATCATGGAGGGAGAGAGAGATCGATGAGGAGTTGATGGGGATTATTTGGGCGAGCCCACATGTACGTGCGGCATTGGCTTTGGGTAGACTACTGAAGTTCGCGCAGATTCCTCTTATGCGTTCAGTTAGAGAGTTGCTGAACAAGTTGATTGATTTCTGGGACCCAGGGGAGCTAGCTTTTATGCATTATAGGAAATTTCAATTTAAAATGGGCCTTCCAAAAATAATACAAATTCCATGTCATCATGTATTGGCCAATCAAAATGCTTTAAAATTCAAAAAGGGAGCACCTAAAAAAATTGGAGGGAAAAAATAAAAACTACATTTTTGCTTCGTATTTTCAACTTATATCCTTATAGGTTTACTCAAATTTCAAGCGGGAGGACTCATTGGATGCATAATTAAATCATGCATCCAACGAGTACCCATGTTTCATACTTTTAACGACATCGACACCATGAAAAATCGAAAATACATTAAAAAATGTGTTTTCTCTCACTAGAAACACGTTTTTTAATGTATTTTCAATTTTTCATGGTGTGGATATCGGTAAAAGTATGAAACATGGATACTTGTTGGATGCATAATTTAATTATGCATCCAACAAGTCCTCCCACTTGAAATTTGAGTAAACCTACAAGGAGATAATTTGAAAATACGATCCAAAAAATTAGTTTTTTTACTTCCTCTCTACTATTATTTTATTATTTTCTTATTATTTTCCTTAGGAGGCCCATTTTTTACCCAAATTTCCTCTAATGGTGCAAGGTGAGTGACTACATCTCATCTTGACTAATGTGTATTTCCTTACTGGCTTGCCCCATTTGGGTGAGATAGGGGACACCCAACCCAGGATTCCAGCTGGTATGGATATAGAGGATCTCCTTGAGAGATTTTGCCATTGAGGGGCTCGTGTGTAGAATAGCGCACTGAATGTTTCTGATTCGATAGAGCTGGAGATGCAGGTAGTGGCAGCTTGTGTTTTGTCGTGTGCTTGGTGCACAGGCACCCCACCATTTGTCAGGAGGGCAGATGATGATGGTTCATTGTGTCATGACGGGGACTTATTTTGCTTGGGGTCAGATGTTCCTTGCTTGTGTTCAGCGAGAGCTAAGCAAGGTGAGGCGTCAGGGAGGAGAGTTTAGTTATGCCTCTTTCCTGTGTTGCTTCTTTTTTTAGTAGGTACCTATCTTGCAGCCACGTGTGCCAGTTCAGGATGGTTTAAGGAGTGAGATGTGGATGGTGCGATGGGGGGAGATGATGCCCCGGGGTGGTGGTGGTATACGACGATTCTTCACAACGGAGATGTATGAGCAGTGGGAGAAGATGCCAGTCATGATTGACGACTATCTTTACCAGGGTATGGACTTCTAGGGAGACATTGAGATGCCTCGAGCTCAGGGACAAGCTTGGGGGTTGGATGGTACGTATTTGTTTTTGGTGTTCTATCGTATCATGATTGTATGGTTTGTTTATTTATGATAGCTAGAGATATTTATATGATATTGATGTATTTCAGTGTGGGTTATTGTAGATGTGGGTCCGCTGCCGCCGCTAGATCATTAGGGCCGTAGTGGACGATTGGTGGTGGTGATACCTCCACCGGTAGTGGCATCCCTGCCTCCTGCACGAGGGATTGTGCGTCACCGAGATGATGGCATGGAGGATGTACGTGATACCTTAGAGGCTTTGTTGGATGATGTACCAGATGATGGTTAGAGAGACCTAGATCAACACATGTTGGACCATTGTTTCGATGCTCCACGTGAGTGGAGATCGATTCTGCGGAGAGTAGCTATATTGGCAGTTGAGAGGAGGGCTCGGGAGTAGTATGATCCGGAGGAGGAGGATCCGGAGGATGCAGCTGACCGTGATGATGAGGATTAGGTTATCTTGTACTTGCCCCCAAATGCTGATGAGCATATGGGGACGTTTTTGTTGATACACATTTTGTATGACTGGTGTATATTTTGTATATTCGAGTGCTGAGGGCATTCATGACTTTGTGACTATATGATGGTATATATATATATATATTTATGCACGTGGATGCACATTTTGTCATGTTGTATTTGTTTTCTTGCATGTAGATGCAATTTGTATTATTGTTTGCCCGTGGAGGCATGTTTTATGCACGTGGATGCACTTCTATGGTTTTGTATGCCCGTGGAGGCACATTCTATGGACATGGATGTAATAATATGATGGTTATTTTGTTTGTTTATTTGATTTTTTGATGCCTATGTGATGCATGTTGTGATGTCCTACATGTTTTGGTTGACGTGCCAATTTAGAATGTTGTTATCCATTTCGTATGCTACATTGTTTAGATTTCTTGGGATATGAATGAATGAAATGGATTCAAAGTGTCGAATCATTTGTTTAGTGCACAGGAATTTTCTAAATAGACAGGGATCGCATACCTGGTAACAGTTTTTGAGCTGGGAGTCTAGGAAGACGCTAAGGTGACTTATGCCCATCTGGAGAGCAGCGGCCAGTAAACTGGTCACGGTGTCATACTCAACTTGATTATTTGTGGCAGCACTTATGCACACTCCGTCGAGGTGGATCAACTCGTGTGAAGGGGAATAAAGTACCCAAACCACAGAGGCAAGATTTGGAGACCAGCGACTTGCATCGTCGAAAAAACTGATATGGTAGAGTGGAATAGGATCCATTTGTGTTCATTGATGGGTCCATTTTTCAGGTATTTTGATAACCCTTTTTACACAGTCCAGCTCAAGCAAAGGTAACGAAACGCACTCAATTGTGGGAAAAGTGTTTTACTTTAATGATTTAATGAAATTGTTTTTATGATTAATCTTGTATGTTAGAATGCGTATCAATTAAACTGATTATATGGAAACCAAGCATGATTGAGCAGGTTCAGGTTTATTAAACGAAGGACGTGTAGAAGACTAAAGGATCACCACAAGCTCGACACCCTGTTTCCTGATTTATAGGGGACACACTCCCACTTTCAAGATGAATCGACACTTAGACAATCAGTTAGGATTAGAGTTAAATCATATAAATATGGACGTCTCGGGTAGTGAGAGGTCCTTGCTGTTGTTTTTTGTGAAAGACATTATTGTTAACATTTTCTACACTATTGAGATACTAAAGTACAGACTTCTATTTTGACATGGATTTTACATATTAATGAAAGATTGATGATTAATTCCAGTAGACATTTCTGAGTTTTTATTCTCTCCTAAGTACGGGTTGGGGAGGGCCCCTCCAACACGTAGGTCAGGAGAATCCTATCTGCAGGTATTTTTCCAAGTATGCATTGTACATTGATGAACAGTTCTATGATATATGGTAGCGTTGAATGAGTCATTGTTTTCTGTAGTAGTTTAGAATGCATTCCGTAGTATAGTAAAACGATGTCAATAGGCCTGTAGGTTCTTTCTTGCAAACGCATATTTTTATCCATGATTACATGTGTAATAGATTAGCTTTCAATGTCATAGTTATATTTGGAGTTCATTGCAGTTTCTCATCGTGATTAGTTTCTTTTAACTTCTTAGTAGAAGATGGGTAAGCATTAGAATGATCATATTTCAATTCTAGATTGGTAGAATAAGATAGATCAAGACTCAATTTGTGTGCACAGACAGTAGTTACAGACTTCGTTTCCCCAATAGTAAAATAGCTCTGTTATGGTATTTTCATTCTCAGCATTTAGTTATTTCAACAGTTTAATTATTTCAAATAGATTTACTGTCTTTATATCTTTATATCTTTATTTCTTAGAACAGATCAGCATCTAATTACTTCAACATTTTAATTACTTAGAATAGATTCCCTTCTTTACTTCTCAAAACATATTTACTACTTTAAGCACTTTATTTCTTTTAATCAGATTCATTGCTTTCCAGTATTCAATTTTGTAGTGTAATCAGTTTTCACATTAAGTAGACAACCCTCACATTTAGTAGAAAATCTTTAGAACATCGACACCGCCCTTTAAACTGTGACAAGAGATTATCCTATAAAGAGCACATACAGTGCATGCATCTCTCAAGTTTGTACATTCCCCGGGTTGACATTTAAAGTAGGCTCTTGGTATAAGCTGCCCTCATTAGGCATCCATATTAGGATCTCACCATTCATGCAGGAAAAAATGAAAATGCGAGGCTTTGAAAGTTTATAGTGAAAAAATGAATTAAAAACTGTACAATATGGACTGTGGTGTCCAGAAGATTTTTTATGGATAGAAATGTTTGAGGTACAACCCGTTACGGGGTTGTGCATGGGGTTTCCATTTGAGTCGGTCAAAATATATGCCCCATGTCCAAGGTAAGTGTGTATTATGTATGGGCCTTGCCACATGGATTCGAACTTTCCTTTGCCCGTTTTGTCATGGGCTTGATCGTAAACAAGTAAAAGGTCTCCTTCACTAAATGCTCGTGGGTGAACATGTTTATCATAACTAACTTTGGATCAGACCTTTTCGGCTTCAATTGTTTGGAGAGTTGTGCGACAATCTTCATCGGCTTGCTCTAAAAGAAGTAGGCGGTGTTCAATTGGTGAAGTATCTGGGAGGAGTTCGATGGTGATGTGCAATGTTGGGATCTGACACTTGATTGGAAGGACAGATTCTACACCATGAACTAAATGGAAAGGGGTGAAACTGGTGCGGTTTTAGTGGACGTGCGGTAAGCCCATAATGTTGGAAAAAGCATGTGATGCCAATTGGACTTATGTTGGTCAACAATGCATTGGAGGATGGTCTTCAAAATTTTGTTAACAACTTCGACTTGCCCGTTCCCTTAGGGGTAGTTGGTGGAAGAGAAATGATGTTCAAACTTAAGGAGTGTTGACAATTATCGCCAAACAGAGTCCTCAAAGTGAGAACCATGGTCTAAGACAGGTTGCATTGGTACTCCAAAATGAGCAATAACATGGTTGAGGAAAAAACGGGTTGCAGTGTCGGCTTTGTAGTTGTAAGTAGGCTTGGCTTCGGCCCATTTGGTAAAGTAATCAATGGCCACAATAATGTGTTTATGGCCACCAGTAGATGCAGGATTACAATCCATGAAGTCAATGGCCCATTTGCAAAATGGTCCAACGGTGACAACTGATGAAGGGGGGTTGGGGGGGGTTCTTGCCTTGAGGGAAAAGAGCTGGTAGTTTTGGCAATGTTTGACTAGTGTGATGCAATAAGTGAATAATGATGGCCAAAAATAACCTGTGTGGATTACCTTTTGGGCGATGTCCATTCCAGAGAAATGGTTGTAGTAGGCGCCGATATGGCATTCATTAAGGACTTGTTCTGCTTCTTTCCAAGAAAGGCAACGTCGTAGGATGGTGTCGATAATGCATCGATAGAGGACATCGCCTATGAGGAGATAACGGGCATGATGGCAAATGCGATGGCATTCATCACGATCGATGTTGGGTCAAAAATTTTGTGTGCGGAGGTAAACCAAAATGTCATCGTACCAAGGGTCGTCTGACGAGATGATGAATAAATGATCGTCAATTAGATCGGTTTTGATAGGTGATGATAACGATGAGGATGGTAAGTCCATAATGAGTTCAGCAAGTGCTAAAGCTTTGGTGCTCTTCGGAGTTTTAAAAGTCAGGTCATATTCTTGTAGGATAATCACCCATTTAGCTATGTGGCCTTGTAGAAGGCGACATGTCAAGAGATAGACCATTGGGTTGGAATTTGAGACAACTGTTGTATGGTTGAGGAGAATGTAATGGCACAATTTCTGTACTGAAAAGATGATGGCGAGGGCCATTTTCTCTTCATGTGGGTAGCGCAGTGGTGGGCCTGATAACGGTTGTCTTACATAGTAAATGACAGGCTCTTGACGACCAGAGTCTTCTTGGACTAGTACTGCAGAAATGGCATAATCGGATGCCGAAATGTAAAGGATAAAGTCTCTTGTGAATTCCAGAGGAGAAATCAAGGGGGCATTAGTGAGTGCTTTCTTCAGGTCTGCGAAAGCTCCTTCTGCTTGGTCGTCCCATACAAAATGGGTATGAAGGCATAGCAAACAAAGGAAACCATGTACTGTTGTGGCATAATCGGGGACAAAGCGGCAAAGGAAGTTGGACTACCCCTAAAGGCTTTGTATCCGTCTTAGTGTACGAGGTGATGGTAGGTCTACGATGACTTCGACCTTTAAAGGGTCTATGGTGATACCCTTTTCTGAAATGATGAAACCCAACAGACGACCTTCTAGTATGCAAAAAATACACTTAAGTGGGTTCAGGTGGATTTGGTATTTGCGACAACACAAGAAAACTTGTCGAAGGTCATCTAGGTGGTCAAATTGTTTCTTAGATCGAGTTGTGAGGTCGTCTAGATAAACCAATATGATGTTAATCAAGTCATGAAAATAATAAGTCATGGCTCATTGAAATGTGGCTCCAACATTCTTGAGACCAAAAGGCATGATGCGATAGGCGAAGCTGCCCCATGGGGTAGTGAAAGCAGTCTTGTATTGATCTTCCTTGTGGATATGGATTTGGTTATACCTGGAGAAACCGTCCATGAAAAACAATATATCGTGTCCCGCACATGCATCAATTAGATGATTGATAAATGGTGTTGGGTAGTTGTCTTTGGGACAAGCTAGATTGAGGTCTTGGAAATTAGTACAAACACGAATGGTGCCCACTTTCTTGTTGACTAGAAATGGGTTGGAAACCTTGGTGGTATAAGCAATAGGGTATATAAAACTTGTTGCTCGAAGCTTCTCAATTTCAAATTTGATGGCTCTAAGCTTGGATGGGTGAATGGGGCATTGTTTCTAGTGGACCGGAGATATGTTGGGCCAAGTGTCTATATGATGTTCTACAATGGTAGGATCAAGACCAGGCATCTTGGTGTAAGACCAGGCAAAGACATCACAAAATTTTTGGAAGAGTTTCTTATAGGCTTGGGTTTCCTCCTGAGTGCACGATGCACCTAAAGAGATAAGCTCAGTTTTTCTGGGGGTGGTGGAGATATCAATTTTTATGATAGGAGAAATGTTTGCCATATTACCTTCTTCAAAGGCATCTGGTGTTGGGATTGGATCTTTGAACCAATCTACCTTGGTTGGTAAAAAATATTTTGATTCGATGGACAGTTGGTTTGCCATGGTGGAGGTAGATGTGTTAGGGATGAAGTATGATTGATGGTGCATATCATCCCAGGGGTAGTCCGATGCAGTAAGTGTTTCAAATATTTCCTCATCGCTACGGAAGTAGTGTGTCATTAAATCAATTGGTTCATGATTGTAGGTAGTTGAAATCATATAAATGGTATTGATTTCTTCTGAAGGGGAAGATTCTGGGGGGAATATTTCCTCAATGAGCGGGAGCGATATCTCTAGGTCGGCATTATTCAATTCGTATAGTGCTACTCTATAATTTGGGAGATCAGGGTAGTGATGTGAATAATGGCCGTAGATGCCACATATCGCATAGGGGTGGTTCATACATGGCGATTTATCGTGAGGCTAAGGGGGTAGCTGAATCTTAACCACTAGAATGTTCGTGTCATCGTCCAACATTTGCATGTGTTCTTGAAGTGTTGGTAATTGTGGACATAGATGGGTAGCATGGCCTATATCATCGTAGAAGGAGCACTTGGGGGGTATGCGGATTGTTGGGGGATTCTTCTCTAACTTGGGAGTTGCTAGGGGGGTGCGAGTTGTGGGTCTAGTGGTGTAGGTATGTCAAACTCTTCCCCCATTATAGTGGGATTGATGGGGAACAAAACTAGAGTTTGATGTAGTGGCCCTTGTTCGAGGTGGTTGGTTTTGGGGGTTCGGTGCACTAGGTGGTGGATGGTTTTGGGGATTCGGAATGCCAGGTGGTGGATGGTTCGAAGTATTGATGGGTTGTACTGGTTGTAAACAAATAGTTGATGTCAGGGGAGGCGTTGGGCTAGGTAGGTACCATACAGGTAATGCTAACGTTAACCTTGGAAGGTTTAGCATAGCCATTACTGGCATGCTGATGACTCCTGAAAACGAAAACAAAAATGGGATAGTGTGAATTGGTGTTGCTCCAATATGACTAGGAACTGTGGGTGGTTGTGCCAGTGGTGGAGGTTATTGAGTATGCTACTATGTGTTGTGCGAGAGGGTGCACAAATCAGATATTTTAGTTATCTGCAGAGGGGGTGGGATAGATTGGAACGTGGATTTCATGGGAGTATTTGAATATATCTCGGGTCCGAATGAGGAGACGAACGATGTGGGAGCACTCTGAACAGGTTGTTCGATCATAGGTAGAACATTTTCAAGTGTTGTGGGGGCATTGGGATCATAGTCTGTTATTTGGTCGATTTTGACTACGCGTCCTTCGTGAGGAAACATCATGAGACGGAAGACGGAAGAAGAGATATCTTTCATTTTATACATGTAGCTTCATCCCAAAAGGAGATTGTAATAAAGTTGGGCATTGATGACCTCTATATCTATGAGAAGTAGTTTTCCCCTAAGTTGTACAGGCACGTTAACTAACAGACCCTGTGGTTGAGTTGCACAACCATCATAAGCTCGTAATGCGATAGTGGATGGTTGTAGTGTTGGCGATCCAAGTTTTTGCCAGACAAAAGTTGACATAACACAGGTGGAGGCACCTTCATCGATGATGCATCGATGAATGACAAGGTTTGGAATAGACACAAAAACCTGAAAAGATACTGATGAAGGCAGATGAGGTTTGGCTTGGTCTAAGTCGAAATCCATCATATTGGAGTCGTTAGGGTCTATGGTACCAATGGAGGACAACAACAATTTTCTCTGTGCAAGACAAGTTTTTAGGACTTCTAGAGTGGACATAGCAGCAGGGGACTGGGCTAAGTCTTCTATAATGTTAAAGTTCAAAGCTGCACAAGCATTAGGGCTGTTGTTGATTCATCTTAGGGGGCCACGAGGGACTTTGTGACCTCCGTCCATTGGCATATTAGGTATGCGTAATGTCTTATCAGTTGGGAGGGTGCTTGAAGATGGATCAGTAGACGTTGACATCATTAGCAAATGGTGAGTGTTGGACTCTGTATGCTGGTAATCGTTTACCACATACGTGATTTGTTGATGTGGTGTAGTGAATCCTTGTGGGGGATCCATTGGGTAGGTGTTTACTACTCCTTGGTTGGGTAGAATATTTTGCAATATCATGGGTTGCGGCTGAGGAGGTGGTGCTAGATGTGTAGTGTGTCCTTGTCATTGAGAATCATCAGTCGAGAGTTGGCGTGCTCGATCTAAATGGGGGTAATTATGCATATAATGGACATATACACTGCATATGGAACATGGGTGGTTTGTTCTCAAGTTAGGAATTTTTCCCTGTTTTGGTGGACGATCAGGTTTCGATTTGTAGGAGTAGCATTATTGTTATTGGGAGGATTGGGTGGTTGTCCTCCTTGGTTTTGTTGTTGGTTATTTCTGCAGTTGCATCCTCTTCTGCGCTTTTGTTGACCTCCTGGGTTACACTGGTTGTTCTGGTTTTGAGGTTGGTTTTGCTGTGCATACACATGCCCTTGGGAAGTAGGTGGGTTTTGAGGTCGTGCAAGCGCTAGAGCAAGCTGCGGTGGATAGTAAGCAGGAGGGTTCTGAGGTGGACCTAGTGCTTGTTGCGGTTGTTGGTAACCTTGAGCTGTTGGAAGTGTTGGGGTAGGAGGTGCTGCCTATTAAGGGTAATAAGCCGATTGGGCTTGTGGGTGAACCGGAGTCTCACTGGCCTATTGGTTGTAATATGGAGGTGTTACATAAGCTAATGGTGCTTTCCCATAACACTGTGGTGGACATGAGAGGGAAGAGTGGCTATGGTGGGTGTGCGTCATTGGAGCATATGAACTTGTAGCTCCGGAATGAGATGTGGCCCTAGAAAGGTTTGGGGCATTGTTGGTACTCATCATGGTGAAAGTTTTGTTTTGTGCCATAACCTGGCCAATGATATCTTCGGCGACATGGGATATCCTCGGCGCGTCGTTCCGGGATGGATCACCGCGCGGGGCATCAGGTAATATTGTGTATAAATATCCAAACTAGGCATATATCAGGTCGAACTGCTGGGATTTTAAAATGGCTTCTTCTTCCGACTGGGGTTGTTTAGAAGCTACATCCTTGGCTATGAGAGGGAAGAGGGATTTCAGGAACCAATCCAAGAAGATATGGTTGTCTAGCTTAATCTTACAGAGACTACGATGTTTACGCCACTCATGGATGTGATTTGTGATATGGATGGCCGTATTCTGTCTACAAGACAGTAGGATTTCTTCTCCTGCATCATAGCATACGGGTAGTTGAAAGAACTATAGGAAAGTTGAGGCGAGGGATGTAAACGTGGGGTGTGTCCCATGTGGTTGCTCAATATACCATTTGGCTGTTGATCCAGTGAAAGTTCTTTCTAAAAGTTAGAGTCGAATAGAATCATCAACTATGGAGTTTGAGGAACACCATAAGTGAAAAGACATAACATGGTTTTGTGGGTCTTCTCTAGCGTTTCCCTCAAACTTTGGGATGTTTGAGGCTAGTTTTGTGGGCATGGGGGGCCAAGTAGGGTCATGTTTAATTGGGTCATTGGTAACCTTGCCAAGTCTGGTAAGTTCATACTAGCCATAAATGGCAGACTGGTAGAAGGGTATGACATGGTTGATGGGGCATATGTGCTAGTGGTAGCATTATGAAATGGGCCACTGCCACTAAGGGGGATATTAGCAATAAAAGGGATGTGCCCCCCACCTAAAGAAGTGTGGGAGGGGCTAGCACCTCCAAGTGAAACATGAGTTACAGATGGGTTTGGAATGGTTCCAGCAATCACTGGGATCTGAGTAGTGGCGGTGATGATAGGGGTCGGTCCCATATTGGGCAGACCTAAGGTGGGTGTGGGTCCCATGTTGGGCATACCTAAGGTGGGTGTGGGTACCATGTTGGGCATACCAAAAGGAGGTGTAGTATTTGTTCCTATCATAGAGGTCATTATAGTGGCAAGGGGGCTTGATGTTCCACCAATAGTCCCTCCAAAAAATGGGTCTACAGTTGTACCAGCCATGTGGTTAGTAGGTGTGGTGTAGATGGGATTTTCGGATTCTGCCTCAGAGTCTGATGTGAAATGACGTGCATTTGAATCAGATGACGAGGCTCTATGCCGATGATGTGTTGAGTCAAGCGATGATGCTCTTCATCTATGAAGAGTGGTGTCAAGTGAACCGTATTGTGGGGGTTCACCCCGGAAACGTCGAGAACATCTCGGGGACGCAATGGTGACAATTGTCGATTAATATTAAATAGTGGTGGTGAGTGAAAAGCTCAAAATCCCTAATGCAACTGTGTGTGCAAAAGTGGAGCATAAAAAACACTGGCACTCAAGCCAACAACCAAACTCAAAATGCTTACTATAACAGTTGTGCTATAGTAAGTGGAGTAATAAAAAAATGTGGTCAGAAAACCAACATGCAAATGTTTCCTAAAAATAGAAAACGGTGGACTCACTAACCCAGGGGAGGTAATAGAGCATGCAAACATCGAACTAAAAAGTATTATGATTCAACGAGACATATCCTCTCCAAGGTGATGAAATCCAAGTTAGACAATATGAATTGTAGAACCAAAGGCTAGATATCCCCCTACCAGGATGGATGCCAGGTAGTCAATCCTAGAAAATGGGCCATGTTGGTTGTATATAACCTTCCGGAGGTTTTCAACACAGACCCAGGTACTTCACGATTCAAGGAACCAACAAAACCCCTATTCATCGGCCCTTTCGGCAACAGACTGCACACATCCTGAGGTCTCACCTGAGGTGAAGCTGAGGGGGTGGTTGCGAAATCAGGTTTCCACAACCTAGTGATGTGAGTGTAGAACGAATGATAAGCAGCGCAATACCTTATGGACTGTTGCAGAGAGACAACTGCAAGAAACCTCTGTTCCGTGTTGGATACTTCAACAAGCAGAGGTGCTTGCGCACTAGCACATCCAATGATTGCACGGTATGGGACACTTCTTGCGTTACGACAGTAAACTATCAATAGCTTACCTCGCATCGAATCTCAACTATTCAGCATGTCAACTAAACCACATGTCTATTCCAAGATGATTAACTCTAACCAATCCTACTTAGAATTCTTTATCCCTTCAACTCATTCAAGTTCTTATCATTATGTTGCATGCGATTGAATAAACATAAATTACTGCGTGCTCCAATGCTGTGCTTAAATTCAATGTTTAGCTATGTCATTGATTGGCAGATTCATACATTCCCAGACTTGTAAGTGTTGAATACTTAACATTCCTCCATGCATGTATTAGTTAACATATTATTCCCATTCTCTTGTGGAGAATACATATCAAAGCAATCACATAACAGATAACTGCAGTATTAAACATTCATACCAAGCAAATGAACAGACATAAACACACAATAATCACATAACATGGAATTTAATGTGGTTCACACCCCAAATGGAGGCTACGTCCACAAGAATGGTTGTTGATATTGCTCTTTAAGGGAAGGGTACAACCGTTCTTAGTCTACGCACTTAGCTGCAGACTCTCTTCTCTCTCCAATAGGTCTCTGCACACTCAGTTGCAAAGCCTTTATAATAGCTTTAAGACTCAAAAGATGCTACAATAATCAACAATAATTAGCTCTACTAGAGATTTCTAACCTTTTCCCATACAATTTTCCCTTATTTATAGATCACGCCCAAGGGTCGTGTCTTTACAATCATTAGGTTGAAACCCTAAGGCTTCCAAAACTAGCGTGGCTAACTACCACCCTAGCTATCACCATCGACAACTTGCTCCACCTACTCCAGCTAGGCCACTCGTGGCTCACATGCTCTTCTGACGGCCGTAGTCCTCAAAATGGTTACAACTGCATCTGGAATGTCCCTTTCCACTCCTTCTACCTTCCTGTCATCATTGGCATAGTGGCCTAGATTCTCAATTTCTTTCCACCACTCGTTCGAACAGGTCGCTTTCCTCTACCTTCCACCTGTTCCTTACCAAAAATAGGTCATATACTCATCTGACCTTTACCCATATTGCAAACCAAAAATAGCTGATACGCGACCGTGCCTTGGCCATTGCTGTCGTGTGACATGTGCAATTTCTCAAAACTTCCTATAGCTTGTCACCGTGTGCAATGCGCAATTTTTAGTACTTGTGCAAAATATTCCAACTTGGGAACCACCCAACAGGCCCCTAATACTCACCTGTGGCTCGTCCCAGGCCACTTCCACCTGCCGACGCTGGTGCCGCAGCCTCCGTCGTACTGAGCTTTGATGTAAAGTTTTGTAGAGTTCCTGCTAACTCTCCAACTATCTCCTTGGATTTTTCTTTGAAACCTTGAAGCGTCTCTAGAGTTGCCTGCGAGACCTTCTCCCTAGCCACTTGTTCTTTCATGGTTCCTTCTGCTTCCTAAAGTTCTCCAAACTTTGCGTTGAATTGCTGCATCAATTCGAGGCCTTCTTGTTCAATGGGTTTCATCCTTTCCGATGTAGCAGCCTCTTTCTCCCTTAGTGTCACCAACTCTTTCTATAAGTCATTGACCTCGTTAAATTTCTACACTTTCTCCCTTGTCGACGCATTCCTCAACTCTGCGCTTGCAGCATCTACCTACTGCTGCTTCTGTTGTAATTCCAATCGTACCTATTGGAGTGCAGGATCGTCATTCAACCTAGTGACTATTGTAGTTATCTGTTAAAGTAAGCCTTGGCATTTTTTCACTTCCACTAAAATTCCATCCATGGTTTCTTTGACATCCTCAGCTGGAGCTGGGCACTGATCGGGTGGAATGATAGGGTGCCTAGCCTCCAGCTCTGTGAACTTTCCTTTGTAAGAGGCCTCCATTCGTATCTTCTTGGAGGTGAGGTACTTTACCTCGGCTCCAATTTTCTTTATCTTGTCCTCCACATCATCCTCTTCTTCGCATTCTTCTATTCCGGTGTAGACCGTTGAAACGGTCTCCTTCAGCTTTCGGCCTTTTTCCTTGGCTCCGCTCAACTCTTGCTTGGTGTTATCTGATTCCTGCCTTAATAGTTGATATCTTCATTTAACTGTGCACGCTGATCATATGAGGCTAGGCCTCTCTCATGAATTTCCTTCGCAACCCTAATGTGCAACTCGTTCAAGTCCTCTAGTGGCAGAGCCCCAATATTCAAGTCAAGGAAACCAGTCTTTACTGCCTCCTTAACCACTTCATTTGGATAAATGAGGTAGCCCGATTCAAGGTTCAAGATGCACAGATACTTAATTTCAGTGACAGGTGGTCTTCTTTGCACACTTGGTCCTCCTGACTTCCCATCAGAACCTGAACCTAGCTGCCCCAACCCCATATGGGCTACCATTGTCTTGACCTCCTCCATAGCTTGGATTATGGTCAACTGCACTTGTTCTTGCTTCGCTTCTTTTTTTGCGCGGGTTTCTTCCCACACTTCCTGCACTTTTGTTGCGATGATCTCGCAATCATTTGGATGTAGTTGTGGCCTGAAGTCAGGTTTTTCGGCCTTCCTCTTTGTGTGTTGGCTTTGCGATTGCGAGGGACCTTCCGTGGCCTCTCTTTTTCCCGTTGACATCATTTTATGTTGACTATGTGCGTCATCCTTTTCTTCCTCGATGGTCGTGCCTGTAAGTAGCCCACCTGCTTGCTGTTCCTTCTGCTTTCCTGTTTATTCTTTATCTGCGTCTGTGTTTTCCTCATCGGAGTCCTATATATTAATTTTTTCTACAAAGGTTCTACCTATTGTTCATAATATGATGCATCATCTCGTGATGCGGGGACTTTCCAATCTGCATCCCAATGCTCTATCATTTTCTCAATGGTGTCTTCATCCAGTCGGTAAAAAACTAGATACCATAATCCTTCTTGCGCATCAGCCCTTGGCTGAATGTGCGACTGGTGCCTTCACACGCTAAACATCATGATTCATGTAATCTTGTCAGTCAGCGATTGCGAAATGTGCAGCATTGCCATAATCGCCTCATGCAACTGGTTATAATAGACATAAAAGACTTCGGTGGTATGTTGTTGCCTTGATGCCTTTGACCTCGCCCACAAGTTGGTAAAACGTGTTCCGCATCCCTGTCCTGCCAAGGTTGGATCTCCTTGGTACCCCTCTGGCTCTTTCCAGCCTACAAAGGCTATCAATACTAGTAGCCAGCTAAAATGGAATGTTATTCCATTATCCTGTGTATCTTGAACATCTGCTAGGAACTCGTTCAATAAGAACTGGAACCAATTGTAGGATTTTCCGAGCAGGATGTTAGAAGCTACTTTGATTACAACTGTGGGTACCTCAGGTGGCCTACACTTGCACAGTAGCTTCCCTGCGAGCAACTGGGTCGTAAAATTTGTGGTGCAGTCATTGATATCTATGGTTGGGAACCCACGTCCCTTTCGCACTACACCGAATTCTTTGGCTACTTTGGTGCTCAGAGCTCTATCTTGCGCTCTCTTTATTATCAAGTCGGCCGGGTCCTAGCCTCTTTTATTTAGGCCTGTAATGTGATGTATCATATCAATGTTGATATCAATTCGAGTATCTAGCCATAAGAATCCTTCATGTACGCACATGAGTAACATGTGCACTACTACGGAAAACTCGGGGCTCTTAGTAAAGTGTGGCATTTGCAATAAATTTAACAAATCTGATGGCCGAATGGGCCTTAGCCAATCTTGGACTTCAAGTTTGTCGGTGTCGGTCTGTGTGTCCTTTACGTAGTTGATATATGTGTCAGGTCTAAATTGTGGGTAAGTTTTCGGCGTTACCAGCATATTTTCAAGTAAGTCTAGGTCATCCATGTTGCAACCTAGTATGCCACCCATCAAATTCTCCTCAATTTTCACCCTGATAGAAATAATGGGCATCGGGATTTCATACTTGAAATTATTTTCTATGTGGACTGGTGGGGCATCAAGCTTCCGTGGAGGGATGTATTTGGGCACTGGATAGAAAGGTAGGTTCTCAGCTGAGGCTGACTGCTGTAATGGTACTTCGGACCCCCCTGCTCTGAAGCTGGCTCTTTGACCTTGCTGCTTTCTGCAGCCTATCGTGCTGAACTTGTAGATGCACCTGCCTTCCTCATCGTCATTATTGCTAGAATTCTTGCTTGCTTAAATAACCAAGATATATCTTCCAACTCAACACATTCACTCATACAATGCTCTGGTCACTCGACTCTCAAATAGTTCAAATGATTCATGAAAATGGTTAAGTGGCCGAGTGAGGTCTATTTATAGCCATTGTTGGTCTACAACGTGGCCTTCTACATTTGCCAAGGCACTAAATGCCATATTCATTATCAATTCGTGCGTATGATCTTGGCCCTATTAGCTGATCCATCTCATCATGCCAAAGTTGTTTCCTTAAATGCCAAAAGGTTGCTTGGCAAGCCAGCTTGTCAACTCCGTCAAATCAACATTAATGACTTAGCCTGTCAACCGTATTTCGATGCTAAAATGGTCACGTCGATCTTTAATGGGTTCCAAAATGTCACATCTAGCCTTAAATTTTAAACTTTCCAAGTGTCGTCAATTTGGTTAACGGCCCATTAACTGGCCAACAGATGTCAGGGTAATGGATTTCATCATAATGTGTTGGTAGTCTAATACGATGTTTACTTCGAGACGCACACTTGGTGTCATCTTCTGCACGACTGCCGTTCCATCTTCCTTTCGCAATCAGTATCCGGACTTATTATGCGTAGCTGCTCTCCTTTTCTTTTTCTTTTTCTTTTTTTGGCGTGCAACTTTAGCAGTGTTGCACAGTACACTTCCTTGAGTCATCCAGAACTCTGTGCAGCCAGACTATCGCGATAAATATTTAGTCTACTACCATTTATCAAACATGGAAAGTTATCTCTAGCTAATGTAGCTAATTAGACTGCGCCACCATTAGTAACATGCATTTTAGTATATGGGCCAAGCCAATGCATCTTAAACTTTCTAGGAAATTTCATGAATTTGCTATCATACAGGAGGACTAGATCACTTACCCGAAAGATCTTGTTCTTGATGTGGCAATCATGCCATGCTTTTTCGCGCTCTTTCTGTACTTGTTGGTGGAAGCCTGCGATGAAGCGATCTTCCTCTAGACCAACCAAGTGTTGGAGCCTTTCTTCGAGTGTTGTGCGATCTGCCATGCCTGTAAACACTGCTACTCTCAAGCTAGGAACAATGTACTCCATCGGCATTATTGCTTCTTTCCCATAGGCCAACCTGAAAGGTGTATGGCCAGTCAGTTTCTTGCAGGTAGTCCTGTATGCCCATAGTACAGATGGAATGCACAGGTCCCAATTGTCCCAATTGACGTTGCATATCTTGGTTAGCGCATTCTCCAACACTTTGTTAAATTCTTCAATAGTTCCATTCGCCTATGGATGATAAGGCCTGCTGCGCTGATGATGAACGTGGAACTCTTCGGTCAAAGATTCAATGGTCTTATTCAGAAAATGAGTGCCTTGATCACTGATCAATATCTTCGGGCATCCAAACCTTGTAACAATATTTTCATATATAAACTCTGTGGTTGTAGCTGCGCTACAGTCTTTAACTGGCTTGGCTTCTTCCCATCTGGTGAGGTAATCGGTAGCAGTAATGATATACCTTGTGTTTGTGTCAGAATTTGTTTCTAAGGCCAGAGAAACAAGCCAACACAATCTCAAGAGTAAAACTCAATAAATAAAACAAAGTTTAGGGCTTTTTGTATGATTTAAATGGTTATAAACTTTGAGCACAGTCAGGGAATACATTCAAAAGAAAAGTAAAAACTAAATCATCAAAAGAAATTGATAAAGATGTATAACATATCACAAGAGATCCCACAGAAAGAATATGCTGAGGTTCATACATAAGGGATAAGAATTACCAGAAAATACACATTAACTAGCAATGGATTTATCATTTAAGAAGCTAAACAAGCTCAATAACATAGCCAACACAGACAAACTGGAGGGGAAACAATCATATATTTCATTATTTCATCAGCCAATGCTTATAAGAGTCACAGTACTTATCTTTTGAACAAGTCTGAAGATACAACCAGTCTGCAGACCTCCTGATGCTCCCAAAAATCAGAACCTCCTCAATGACTCGCTAACATGTCTAAATACTATGCTTTTCAAAATCAGTTAGGTCTCTAACCCTAACTGTCTTACAGCTCTTCGATGAGGTAAAGTTAATGCAGAATATTTACAAAGTTTATAAAATATGCTAAAAATAGCACATCATTAACATATCAGTTTGCTAATTAATGACAACCAACTGAAAACACAATTGTTTTATAGGTCTTTTGCCACCTCAGCTAGGAGAGCGATACCATCTGAAGCTTGGTCTTTCTTTTTAGCCTTCTTTTGCTCCTGCTCCATGTCCTTAATCTTTTTTATGAGCTCTTTGTTTTTCTGCTGCAATTCCTGGACTGTCTTCTCCAACTGGGTGTAATGACTGTCAGCAGCTCTTTTCCTTTCAAGTGCTTCTTTTGCATCAGCCACTAGCTCTTGAAAATTATCATTTACTTCTTGGAGATCTTCCCTTAACCTTCTGTTGGCCATCATCAAACCATCGTTGACCTCCTGCATATAGCTCATCTGGTGTTTGTATTGCTTGATAGCTCTCTGCAAATTTTCCCTGTCAGAATTAGCTAATTTATCCATTGTAGAATCTTGATCTTCATCAGGTCTCCAAGGAATGTCAAGCTTCTTGAAGATTTCTGTCTCTTCCATCAACAGCTTTGTAGAAGTGTCCTCAATGCTGGGCTTTGGATTTTCTTCACCTGTTGCTTCCACTGAATGAATTTCTTCTTTTAAACATGGATGCAATTTATCTAAGTCTGGTTTATCATCATCCATAGAAACTTCATCTAACACAGTCACATCATCTGTATTTAATTTAGGATTCAGCAATTTCTTCATGTTTAATCTCAACTTGTTCTTTGACCTAGTTTTAGGTCTCCAAAATGTTGTTGCCTCTCCCTTAATCTTCAATTCTTTCCCTTGGTACTGAATAGCAGCCAATTCTACTACTTCTAGCTTGTTCCTTTTCTTGTTAGGCCTTGTGGTTTTGCTCTCTGAAGTATGCGTTTCTTCTATTTCAGCTTTGACTTCTATTTTGGAGATAGGCTGTTCTTCTTCCAATAGATATCCCTCATCATCTGAGAGAATGGTGATGGGGCTTCTTGGCTGAGTGTGAATCTCTTCTTTAGGTATAGTAACCATCTTAATATCAACCTTTTTCTCCTCCTGAGGATCTGCTACAGGCGTTAGATTCTTTTCAGGCGGTTCCTTCTTATCTTCAAACAGTGTAAACTTGCCTTTAGAGCTGGCTGAGAATGTCTTTTGTTCACTGTCTTCCTCCACAGGCTCTGCTAATTCTTCAATTTTGATCTTTCCCTTATCTTCCATTTTGGGCTTATGACCTAATTTTCTGAGTAAGACTTTGCCCTTATCTGCTTGTCTTTTAGATTTTTGATCTTCAAAACCAGACCAAAAAACGAAGAAATCCCAGGTCTTTCCTTCATGTTGCAAGGCAGTACTAACAATCAACTTGATTGATCCATGATGAAAGATGGACTGAGAGGAATGATCTACTGGCCCTTTCACCTTGTTGGACATTTTCTGCAAACTTTTCAGGAAGAAGAATGGCAGGTTCATATTGGATACTCCCACCATGTGCTGAAGAAATCTAAAATGATACTTGTATACGAAGGCATACCTGCCCTCACAAGTAACATAACTCTGTAATATTCTGATTGGTTCAACCCATTCATTTTTGACATTTTGGATTATCACACCTTTATTCCAATCAGGTATGACATTGGGTAAGAGATATCTCTGTGGATCAAAATCAAAGGGCAGCTTCTTAAACCATTGTTCACCTTCATCTTTAATTCCTGTGGCTTCTGAAATCAATTTAACTGTCAGCTTGAATTTCAGGGTATCGAAAACCACCATATCATTCTTGAAACCCTGGGCAAACTTGCAGGATACCTTTGCATTATATCCATCAATTTTTCTGAAAAAATCCATCCAGCCAGCTTGTTTGAATAGATCCACACACTCAGGCAATTTTTCAACCCATTCTACATCTGTTGGTTCAGCTCTGTTTATTTTACCACTCCTGCCCATTATGCTTCAATCCCTGCAAATTGAATGTATACTCTTGTATTGTTTGTGAACAGGAGCTGAATTTTGGAAGTTAACAACACTATTGAATGTACAGGTTATTCGTAGCACTGACAGGGTTAAATTTCATAAAAACGAAACTGTTATCTTCAACCCTCCTTCAATCTGGTGTCACAGCTTATCAACAAATAGCTATTTCTCTGGTTAAAATTGCGTTTAAAAGCACAATTTTACCTAACCTTTGATTAATTTGAACAGAGTAAGTTGAAGCGAAAAAGCCCCAAATTTGCTGTTATATGGGTTTTTTTAAGAATACCTGTAAATTGCTCCTCTGTGGTTGTTTGAAATCACGACCCACACTTGTTAGATGAGTCAGCTTTGTTGTACAGATGTCCCACAATCTTCAATTTAGCTGTTAACCACGGAATTAGGAAGCCCTAATTTCCCGTGAATCCCTCAACGCCTCTTACTTGTCCAGTTGGTAACAATGCTCGGTTTTTTAAGTGGCTAAGGTTATCTCATTAAGTCCTCTGTGTTTGAATAAGCTTGTAGATAACAACTTCATGCCACATTACCTGAAACCATGTGGATATCTGTCAAACTGAACTACACCTGTGCTGATGATAAGCACGATTCCCAAACGACATGCAAGCATTTGAAATCATGATGTCTTCTACATCAACACATCATGAATCCTCTAAAACACATAATCAATCATTCATTATCCCGAGCGTGCCAAAATTTGCTGGAAAATTGAAAGAATCTGGGATCACGATATTCTTGTAGCGCTTCTTTGATGAATTTCGGCTCCAGTGCTACAAGAAAAACTTTGACACTGTTTTGTTGCTTTTAAACAACTTTTTATCATTTTGCTTGGGATCTTAAATCTATCAGGATTAGGATTGTACATGTCCTCACTTAGAACAGGATTTATGAGCTTCTTATTTAATATAATGAACTTTTAAAACCCCTCCTCAAAAACAAATATAAAGCTTTAAAATCTGAAAACTCAAAAGCAAGCCCAAAATCTTATATAAAGCCTAAGGAAAACTTACTAAAGAGGAAAAAATCAAGTTAAAGAAAATAAATAACTTAAAATAAAGTGCAAATCAAACCAAATTTGAAGAAACAAAATACTGACTTAACATCTGGCTCCAGCTGCAGGATGAAGACCTCCCTGCGGGGCTTCAAGAACCTGAAGACCAGTGCCTTATCCATTGGGCTATGGAGTCTTATTGCGATTCACTCACCAGTATGTACAATGATCAGTGAAAATGCTCTTATAAACTGTAAAAATGTTTGAGGAATCGCCCATTAACAGGGCTAGGCAACTCCTCACCTTCCAAGGACTGCAAAATAAAGGTATTGTTCTCTAAAACCTTTGATATCAGAAAAGGGCCAAACCAAAGATTATCAAACTTACCATGCTTACCTTTCTGCTCCTTTCTTGCATCCCATCTTAGAACCATCTCACCTTCTATGAAAGTATTTTCTTTAACATTTCTGTCAAATCTGCTTTTAATCTTGGATCTGTACAGCTGTGCTTTTTCATCCACCTTCTCTCTATTCTGCTGTAACTCTATCATTTCAAATAGTCTCCTTTGCATATCATTAGGTTCCTCTTGAGAATTCTGGAGGAATTTCATCACTGGAATTCCCAATTGGATAGGGAACATTGCCTCTGTACCATAAACTAGCTGAAATGGAGAAGTTCCAATTGCTTGTTTCACTGTAATCCTATCTGCCCATAATGCATACTTTAGCATTGAATCCCAAGACCTTTTGTTATGCTTCAGCAGTTTCTTGATGCTCTGAATGATATTCTTATTGGAAGATTCAGCTTGACCATTTCCCTAAGGATAATAGGGAGTTGAATGTTTCAGAATGATTCCATTTCTTTCACAAAAGGCCACCATTTCCTTGGATTTGAATGCCTTTGCATTATCTGTTATTAATCTCTGTGGGCAGCCAAACCTGCTCAAAATATTTTCTTCAATGAATTCCATGATTACTTTGTCTGTAGCATTCCTTGTGGGAATGGCTTCTACCCATTTTGTGAAAAAATCTGTGGCAGTTAGAATCCAATGATGCTGTCCTGAAGATGCTGGATTTATTTCTCCAATAAAATCCAGACCCCACTGCTGAAACGGGGCATTTACTACAATAGGGTTTAAAGGCAAGGACAATAATTTCTGTTTACCTGCAAATTGCTGACAAGGAATGCATGCTCTTACCTAATGGTAAACATCTGTGAATAAGGATGGCCAATAATATCCAGCTCGCAAAATTTTGTAAGCTGTTGCTTTCCAATACTTGTGACCTCCACAGGCACCTTCATGAGATTCTGAAATCACTTCTCCTATTTCAGATTGGTCCAAACATCTGAGCAAAATACCCCCTGGATCTTTCCAAAACAATTGATCCTCAACTAAACAGTATTTAGTGGCTTTGAGTTTTAAAGATCTTGCAGCTTTCTTGTCCAAATGTTCAGGGCATTACAGAAATAATAAGAAATGAACAATGTCTGCATACCAGACTGATGATGAATAAAAATCCATGATTTTTTCTTTCTCCAGCGATATTTGATCTTCTTCAGGAATTGAGTCTTCAACCATAACATGCAATCCTAGGGCCTGGCAATTTGAGTCAGCCAAGAGCTTGGCTAAACCTTGTCCCTTGACAAGCTTAGTAGGCCTAATCTCTACATCGTATTCCATAATATTCGCAATCCATCTGCCTTTCTTTCCTTCACTATCAGGCTGAGTTAACACCTCCATCACAACAGGATTAGGTACAAAAGAAATTACCTTTGAATGCAGGATGTAGATTCTGAAAAATTTCAAAGCTTTTACCAAAGCATAAGCTTGCTTCTCCAATATACTATACTTCAACTCCGAATCTCTGAGAGTTTTGCTGAAGAAAGAAATAGGCTGTTCCAGTCCTTCTTTATTTTTCTGAAGTAAGACAACTGCAATCGTGTCTTCTAATGCAAATGAGAAGGTAAGGAATTCTTTGGTAAAATCAGGACTTACCAATACAGGTGCTTCAGTAAGAGCTACTTTGATTTTCTCAAATGCTACCTTTGCCTCAGCAGTCCACTTTACTTCCTGATCCTTCTTTAACATGGTTGTGATTTGTTTAATGGTTTCAGCAAAATTGGGAATAAACCACCGCAGAAAATTTATCTTGCCAATAAATGATTGAACATCCTTTTTACTTCGAGGTAAGCTAATCTTCAGTATTGCTTTCACCCTTCAGGATCTATTCTGATGCCATCAGCAAACACCAAGTGACCAAGTAACTTAGCTTCTTGCACAACAAAATGTGATTTTTTGGGGTTCAGGGTAGCCCAAATTTTCTGCATTTTATGAAGGTTTGCTCCAAATGCTTCACGTGTTCATCATCAGATTTTGAGAATACAGTAATATCATCCAGATAAATAACCACAAACGTATCTCTCTCACCCACAAATGCAATGTCCATGGCTCTCTGAAAGGTTGCTCCAGCATTTATCAAGCCAAAGGGCATCTTGTCATACATGAATGTCCCCCAGGGGGTTGTAAAATCTGTCTTTTCCTTGTCATCAGGGTGCATGGCAATCTGATTGTACCCTGAGAAACCATCTAGCATAGAAATCCTCTGAGCTCCAACTACTTGCTACAAAACCTGTTCAATCTTGGGGAGAGGATAATTGTCTTTTAATGATGATCTATTCAGATTTCTGAAGTCAACACATAATCTGATTTCCCCATTCTTTTTTCTGACAGGAACTAGATTAGCAACCCAGGAAGAGTACCTAAGAGGCACTATTATCTTTGCATCCAATATCTTCTTCAGTTCTTTTTCAATTACAGGGAACAAAGCTGGATTGATTCTTCTTAATTTCTGTCTGAAAGGCTTGACATTAGGTTTCAAAGGGACCTTGTGCTGAATAATTGTTGTATCATAAGTTCTTAATTCTTTATAAGACCAGGAAAATGCATCTACATGTTTTTTCAACAGCTTGATATATCTATTTCTTTGTTCCACTGTTAGAAATTTAGATATTTTTACCATCCTGGGATGTTCTGCTGATCCAATATTATAGTCCTCTACATTGTCTTCTGAAGATTCCATTACTGGCTTTGAAGGTGTATCATCCTTTGTGAATATTCTTTCTAAAGGTACTAAACCTCTTGGAATAAAATTGCTCTTCAATTCAATGATTTTATGCCCTACTATCTCTTCTGCAGCAAACTCATTTAACTGTTCATCCCTTTCATCTTCTTCCTAATCAATTTGAGTATTTGAAAATTCATCTATAAGCTCAAGAAATTTTTTTATTTCAATGTCATCTTCAAAAACCCTCCAGTGCTTCACATTATCAGGGACACATGGTCTATACCTCACTTCTATAGGATACTTTAGCTGAGTGGTTTTAGGGATTCTGAAATGTGTGGCAGCCAGAGCTAAAGAATCTGCAGTCTCATTATGATTCCTTGGAATATAAGTGATATTAAATGCTATAAAATAGTTTTCAAGCATATCCCATACCTCATTTCGATATACTTTCAGCAAACCCTGCTTTACTTGATATTTGTTCTTCACCTATTGAACAACTAATTCGGAGTCGCCAAATGCAGAAATCTGCTGAATTCCCAAATCTTTAGCAGCCTTCAATCCCAGTAGCAGAGCTTCATACTCGGCAGTGTTGTTAGTGGTAACAAACTCCAATTTATACATGAGTTTCACTGTTTCACCCCTAGGGGAAATGAGTAAAACTCCAGCTCCAGCACCCTCTCTGCATGAAGATCCATCAAAGTACAACTGCCACAATGTATCCTCCTCTTCTTTGCTATATTTTATGTGCTATTCTTTTTTCACCTATAACAGACCAACATAATTATTTTCTTCACTAAACTGTAATATGCATGAACCAAGGTCTTTATCCACAGAGTACATTGGGTGATTTGTGGGGTTTTTATCATCTGTGACTATGTAAGCAAGCTGCAGCTCTTTGTAAAGTCTCCTATTTTCTCCACCAAAAACAGGAATGGTGGCATAAGAGAGGTCCATTTGTAATGTTCCCCCAACCTTCTTAGCCCATGACCTAGAAAGAAGCAAGCCAAATTTTGGTGTGATATCAGCTACTACAACATCCATTATCACACTTTTCATGGGAAACTGAGCAAGGTTGACAACCATGTCTTTTATTACTCCTAGACACTTCACAGCTCGAGAGTCAAAGGCATATAAATCATGGTATGGTTTAGTGACACTAAGGCCCAGGGCTTCCATTACAGCTTTTGGCATCAAGTTATGGGATGCTCCTGAATCTAACATGCAATTGTGAATCATTTGCTCATGTACTGTAAAGGTTATATAGAAAGGAGGAGAAGAACCAGCCTCATTTTCAGTCTTCTCAGCCAGAGCTAACCCAATGAAAATTCTAGGGTTTTCTTCTTGCAAGTTAATTGTATCTGAAACAGGTTGATTACTGAGTATATTCATCACTTTCAGAACTGTATCTTTATATGATGGATTCTTTATTAACTCAGTGAAAGGTACAGGAATCTTTAACTTCCCCAGTTCATTCTCCAAACTAAAGTTCTGGACAGATTTGTTTACCTCTTCAACTTCAACATTCTTCTTTGATCTTTCTACAGATTGTTTCTTCTCAATAACAGGATTAGCCATTTTTTTAGCAGGAACAGGTGCTCTCTTCATCGGAGCTTGGGCCACTGGTTTTGGGCCTGATCTGAGATTTATGGTCTTTTTAGGTTGTCCATTCTGATGAACAACAGCAATTATAGCAGTATTTTCCAGGCCTAAATCATCTTCAATTTCAAATATATCAACATTGTAATATTCTGAATTCAGAAAATCTTCTTCAGTAACAAAACCTGTACTCAATCTATCTCCAATATGATTCATATCCTGATCAGTCTCAGTTTCTTCAAAGAGCAGTTGTTGATCAATTTCTTCTTCATCAACTAAATTATTTTGAAAAGGTGGGGGCACTTTTTTATCCTCATTCTCCCTCCTTTCTCGTTGGATATCATTATTCCTGCGCTCTCTTGGCATAAATCTAGGAGCAAACTACCTTCTAAACTGATTCTGGTTGTTTGGATTTCTTTTATCTTTTGGAGCAGGTTTACTAGAATTCTTCTCAAGTTCTAACTTGTTTAGTTTTGTAGTAATATTCTTCACCAACTTAGCCATCTCATCTATCTTGGCTTCAATAGACTGAGAAGCAAAACTTGCTGTAACAGCTTCTTTCTTTCCTTTTCTTTCATAAAGCTCCTGGGCTGTTTCTTTCTTAAGTTTGTTTGAAGCTAGTAAATTAGACTCTACCTCCAAAGCTGCATCTTGCATGTTCAGTAGGGTGATAGGTCTTCTTTCTCTCAGTAATAAAGAAAACTCATGATCAAAAGCATTTGCATAAGTAAGTTTGGCTGATGTTTCAGTAGGTTTAATTTCTGCTGGAATCTTACTATACATTTTGTTAAACCTTTTAGAAAAATCTACTACAGTCTCATCTTTCTTTCTTCTGAGAGCTCCAAACTCAGTTATATAGTAGGTGTGATCCTTTGTGTCTCCCCATTGCCTCATGAAAAGATCATGGAGCTCTTCAATTATAGTGATTGAGTTGGCAGGCAAATCTCTAAACCACTTTCTTACATCCCCATTGAGGCTCTGAACAAATACCCTCATCCACACATCTCTAATCTCAATGTTTTGATTGTCAACATAACTTAGGAAAGCCTCCCAATGTTCCTTAGCAGTGATTTCCCCCTGTCCATTGAACCTAGGCATATATTTCTGATAATCACCTCTAGGCAATGCATGTAAATGATGAGGTAAAACTAATGGTGCATACCTAGCTGCAACCATCCGGTCCATCATATCCATGGGTGGGTTTTGGGCTGCCATTTTGGTACTGACTAGCTTGAAAGATGTAGAAGTTTGGCTAGAACCTTTTTGAAAGGGATTCTTTCCTACTTTCAGCTGAAAGATAGGTATTTTATCAGGAGAAGAAGTTTTAGCTTTCAAAAAACTTTGAGGATTAGTAAAAACCTGAAAAGTGCTCTCAGGGATGGTAGGTTTTATCCAAGGTAAGGTTTCAGCTAAATGTAATGATACATCTAATTGGTCAGGGTCACAAGAAGCTGGCAAAGATTGAGACTTTATGAGTTTCTTTGCTGTTTTTAAAATTTTTTCAGGGTTTGTCACACCCAGTTTCAATGGAGAAGTAGGTCTGTTCCTGGTTCCAATCCCTTTAGAAGCCATTGTGACTACTTTTTGGTGAAAATAGCCTTAAAAAAGATCTGATTTAAGTCCACCTCTTAAACCAGTAAAACTGATAAGTATCCCAGGGAAGATATGCTTCGGCTTCATCCCCGGCAACGACGCCAAAGATGTTTGTGTCAAAATTTGTTTCTAAGGCCAGAGAAACAAGCCAACACAATCTCAAGAGTAAAACTCAATAAATAAAACAAAGTTTAGGGCTTTTTGTATGATTTAAATGGTTATAAACTTTGAGCACAGTCAGTGAATACATTCAAAAGAAAAGTAAAAACTAAATCATAAACAGAAATTGATAAAGATGTATAACATATCACAAGAGATCCCACAGAAAGAATATGCTGAGGTTCATACATAAAGGATAAGCATTACCAGAAAATACACATTAACTAGCAATGAATTTATCATTTAAGAAGCTAAACAAGCTCAATAACAAAGCCAACACAGACAAACTGGAGGGGAAATGGTCATATATTTCATTATTTCATCAGCCAATGCTTATAAGAGTCACAGTACTTATCTTTTGAACAAGTCTGAAGATACAACCAGTCTGCAGACCTCCTGAAGCTCCCAAAAATCAGAACCTCCTCAATGACTCGCTAACATGTCTAAATACTATGCTTTTCAAAATCAATTAGGTCTCTAACCCTAACTGTCTTACAGCTCTTCGATGAGGTAAAGTTAATGTAGAATATTTACAAAGTTTATAAAATATGCTAAAAATAGCACATCATTAACATATCAGTTTGCTAATTAATGACAACTAACTGAAAACACAACTGTTTTATAGGTCTTTTGCCACCTCAGCTAGGAGAGCGATACCATCTGAAGCTTGGTATTTCTTTTTAGCCTTTTTTTGCTCCTTCTCCATGTCCTTAATCTTTTTTATGAGCTCTTTGTTTTTCTGCTGCAATTCCTGGACTATCTTCTCCAACTAGGTGCAATGACTATCAGTAGCTCTTTTACTTTTAAGTGCTTCTTTTGCATCAGCCACTAGCTCTTGAAAATTATCATTTACATCTTGGAGATCTTCCCTTAACCTTCTGTTGGCCATCATCAAACCATCGTTGACCTCCTGCATATAGCTCATCTGGTGTTTGTATTACTTGACAGCTCTCTGCAAATTTTCCCTGTCAGAATTAGCTAATTTATCCATTGTAGAATCTTGATCTTCATCAGGTCTCCAAGGAATGTCAAGCTTCTTGAAGATTTCTGTCTCTTCCATCAACAACTTCGTAGAAGTGTCCTCAATGCTGGGCTTTGGATTTTCTTCACCTGCTGCTTCCACTGAATGAATTTCTTCTTTTAAACATGGATGCAATTTATCTAATTCTGGTTTATCATCATCCATAGACACTTCATCTAACACAGTCACATCATCTGTATTTAATTTAGGATTCAACAATTTCTTCATGTTTAATCTCAACTTGTTCTTTGACCTAGTTTTAGGTCTCCAAAATGTTGTTGCCTCTCCCATCATCTTCAATTCTTTCCCTTGGTACTGAATAGCAGCCAATTCTACTACTTCCAGCTTGTTCCTTTTCTTGTTAGGCCTTGTGGTTTTGCTCTCTGAAGTATGCGTTTCTTATATTTCAGCTTTGACTTCTATTTTGGAGATAGACTGTTCTTCTTCCAATAGATATCCCTCATCACCTGAGAGAATGGTGATGGGGCTTCTTGGCTGAGTGTGAATCTCTTCTTTAGGTACAGTAACCATCTTAATATCAACCTTTTCTCCTCCCGAGGATCTGCTACAGGCGTTAGATTCTTTTCAGGCGGTTCCTTCTTATCTTAAAATAGTGTAAACTTGCCTTTAGAGCTGGCTGAGAATGTCTTTTGTTCACTGTCTTCCTCCACAGGCTCTGCTGATTCTTCAATTTTGATCTTTCCCTTATCTTCCAATTTGGGCTTATGACCTAATTTTCTGAGTAAGACTTTGCCCTTATCTACTTGTCTTTTAGATTTTTGATCTTCAAAACCAGACCAAAAAATGAAGAAATCCCAGGTCTTTCCTTCATGTTGCAAGGCAGTACTAACAATCAACTTGATTAATCCATGATGAAAGATGGACTGAGAGGAATGATCTACTGGCCCTTTCACCTTGTTGGACATTTTCTACAAACTTTTCAGGAAGAAGAATGGCAGGTTCATCTTGGATACTCCCACCATGTGCTGAAGAAATCTAAAATGATACTTGTATACGAAGGCATACCTGCCCTCACAAGTAACATAACTCTGTAATATTCTGATTGGTTCAACCCATTCTTTTTTGACATTTTAGATTAGGATACCTTTATTCCAATCAGGTATGACATTGGGTAAGAGGTATCTCTGTGGATCAAAATCAAAGGGCAGCTTCTTAAACCATTGTTCACCTTCATCTTTAATTCCTGTGGCTTCTGAAATCAATTTAACTGTCAGCTTGAATTTCAGGGTATCGAAAACCACCATATCATTCTTGAAACCCTGGGCAAACTTGCAGGATACCTTTGCATTATATCCATTAATTTTTCTGAAAAAATCCATCCAGCCAGCTTGTTTGAATAGATCCACACACTCAGGCAATTTTTCAACCCATTCTACATCTGTTGGTTCAGCTCTGTTTATTTTACCACTCCTGCCCATTATGCTTCAATCCCTGCAAATTGAATGTATACTCTTGTATTGTTTGTGAACAGGAGCTGAATTTTGGAAGTTAACATCACTATTGAATGTACAGGTTATTCGTAGCACTGACAGGGTTAAATTTCATAAAAACGAAACTGTTATCTTCAACCCTCCTTCAATCTGGCATCACAGCTTATCAACAAATAGCTATTTTTCTGGTTAAAATTGCGTTTAAAAGCACAATTTTACCTAACCTTTGATTAATTTGAACAGAGTAAGCTGAAGCGAAAAAGCCCCAAATTTGCTGTTATATGGGTTTTTTTAAGAATACCTGTAAATTGCTCCTCTGTGGTTGTTTGAAATCACGACCCACACTTGTTAGATGAGTCAGCTTTGTTGTACAAATGTCCCACAATCTTCAATTTAGCTGTTAACCACGGAATTAGGAAGCCCTAATTTCCCGTGAAGCCCTCAACGCCTCTTACTTGTCCAGTTGGTAACAATGCTCAGTTTTTTAAGTGGCTAAGGTTATCTCATTAAGTCCTCTGTGTTTGAATAAGCTTGTAGATAACAACTTCATGCCACATTACCTGAAACCGTGTGGATATCTATCAAACTGAACTACACCTGTGTTGATGATAAGCACGATTTCCTCACGATGTGCAAGCATTTGAAATCATGATGTCTTCTGCATCAACACATCATGAATCCTCTAAAACACATAATCAATCATTCATTAGCCCGAGCATGCCAAAATTTGCTGGAAAATCGGAAGAATCTGGGATCACGATATTCTTGCAGCGCTTCTTTGATGAATTTCGACTCCAGCGCTACAAGAAAAACTTTGACACTGTTTTTTTGCTTTTAAACAACTTTTTATCATTTTGCGTGGGATCTTAAAGCTATCAGGATTAGGATTGTACATGTCCTCACTTAGAACAGGATTTATGAGCTTCTTATTTAATATAATGAACTTTTAAAACCCCTCCTCAAAAACAAATATAAAGCTTTAAAATCTGAAAACTCAAAAGCAAGCCCAAAATCTTATATAAAGCCTAAGGAAAACTTACTAAAGAGGAAAAAATCAATTTAAAGAAAATAAATAACTTAAAATAAAGTGCAAATCAAACCAAATTTGAAGAAACAAAATATTGACTTAACACCTTGCACCAGTTCCTTTCCCTGGTGGGTTAATAGGACCCACAAAATCAATGGCCCACTTCTCAAAGTTCTACAATGTCAGCTCTGGATTTAATGGCATTTCATCTCTGCGCGATGGCTTCCTTGTTCTCTAACAAACATTGTAATTCTGCCAATGTTCCTTCAAATCTCTATGAATTGTAGGCCACCATAGCCCTGTGCACAATATCTTCTATGCGGCAGCTCTCCCTACATAATGGTCTCCTGCAACTCCTGAATGCGCATCCGCTAGTTTGAATGGTTTCTCATGCTCCAACACACATCGGTGCAGTACTTCATCTGGTCCCAGCTTGTATAGCTAACCTACGATTATAGTGAAGTCTACTACGTGCACTACCAGCTGCTTCTTCTGCTACGTAGTGAACTTTGTGGGTGCGATCCTAGTAATAAAAAAATTAATGATGTCTTGATAATAATCATCAGAAACTTGTATGGTGAACAACTGTGCATCAGGTAGATTGTCCTCCAGATTCGTAGGTTCTTCTCCTGACTCAATTCTCGACAGATGATCACATGCCAAATTCAACCTTGTTGGCTTAACCACAATTTCAAAGTCGTACTCTTGAAATAGTAGTAACCATATGCATATGCGCCCCCCTAACACTAGCTTATTGACTAGGTATTTCAAAGCAGAATGGTCAGTGAACATGGGGAATGTTGAGATATTGTAACTTCAAAGAATATTATATTTATACTTTATTATTCCGGAGATGTTTCATTCCTCCGTGAAGATCTTATTGTATATCTAGAGATGTTTATTCCTCCGTCGGAATGTGGTAACTTGGGTTATTAGACTTCCCTAGTGGGGGTCGGCCCTGTATATGTTATGTGGGTCAAAGGGTTATTAGACCACCCTAGAGGGGTCGGCCTAGTCAGTTGTAGTGGGGTATTTAACCCATTGGTTAAATACGAGCCTACATGTACTTGTGTAAAAGATATGTCAGAGTAGTGTATAAATAGAGGAGGTGTGTTCCTAATTTGATACACTCACTCACTTGAGGATAACGCACTTGTGGAGGAGAGGTCTGCTATTGTGGAGGAGGAGATCATGTCTCAGGGTTTCATCTTTGTATATTGCTGGTCATCTATATTGAGGAAGCTTTGCTGGGTTTTCTACCCCATGAGGGTTTCCCAGGATAAATCTCTGTCTCTTGTGTTTATGCTGTGCTTGTTGTTTCTTCAGTGATCCTGTATATGCTATTATTGTGAAATGGAATGTAATGCTGCTAGTTTCTGTATTATCATATTAAATCTTAACATGGTATCAGAGCTAACCTGAAGGAAGACAAGGTATGGCACTTACGACACTTGCTTTACTTACGACAATTTGAAGGTTAGGGTTTTACATAGCAAAAACCAATCATCGTGGAACTTTCGTTATAAATCCATTTTGGAGAAGGTTCAGGGTTTGAAAAGTTTACAGGTCGAAGATAACATCCCCAGGTACCTTGTGTCCAAAGGGCATCCTTAGCTTCGTTTTACTTTGTAAGTTATGATCAGTACAAGTTAGGGTTTCTGCCTCTTCCAGATCTCAGTCAAAATCAGGTGACCTTGGAAAAAAGGTCATAACTTGGGCTAGGGAGATCCAAATGAAATTTCGTAAAAAGTGACAGGTATTAAACAGACTGTACTATCTTGGAAAACTTTTTCAGAGGCCGACGGTGAACCAGTGACACGTGGAACGCTGTACAAGTTCACTCTCCTGTTTTATCCCATAAATAGGTCACGTTGCGACACTTGGCATAACTCTCTCTCAGAGAGTCCAATTGAGGTCATACCTATTAGGATGGAAAGAAAACAGGGCGAGATATCTTAGAAAAAGTTTTCAGAGGCCGAAGTTCAAACAGTGACACGTGGCATTCCGTACAAGTTTGCTCTCCTGTTTTATCCCATAAACATGTCATGTTGCGACACTTGGCATAACTCTCTCTTAGAAAATCCAATTGAGGTCAGACCTGTCAGGATGGAAAGATGACAGGTCAGGCTACTGCAGAAAAAGTTTTCAGACCCTGTGGAGCAAAAATTTTAGAGTTATAGTAGAAACAATCAGGTGCATATTTCTGTCAAAACAGAATTATTTTTGGAGCACCTTATTCATGGCTTCCGGAATTTAGGGTTTCAGAGAAAGTTAGAATTTTTGGAATCAGAGTCCACGGCTGAATGCTACTCATGAAAATCAAAATTTAGAGACCAAGATCGAATTTTTTGGTTGGGTAGAAGACCGGGCTTGATTAAATCCTAGCTCGGGATTTTGATCAGAAAGATGGAAAATTAGGGCTTCAACAAAAGTTGGAATTTTTTAAGTCTGTAACCACGGCTGGAAGCTCCTCAGAAAAATAAGAGTTTAGAGCCTTGGATCGAACCTTTTGATTGGACAGAAAGGTGGGCTTCATCAAACCCTAGTTCGGGTTCCTGTCCAAAAGATCCAGAAGTTTCGAAGGCAATTTTGAGGGGTCAAATTTTGGAGTTTTCAAAATTGAAGTATGCTAGTTTGATTAGCTTAGCAAGACACATCCTTCCATCCATTCAGAAGTGTGAAAGTCAAAGATTGAATTTTTAGGGTTTCTCTAGCAAACCCTAATCAAGCTCTAGATCAAGTTTGAGGGGGAGTTGAGGCTAAGGCCTTACATAAGAAGACTACAAGAAGTCTCGACAGGTATGACTTAAGGAGGTTCAAGTATGTCTTGAAATCTGATTCTTGATTAAGTTCATAATGTGTTTTGTCTTCATGTTATTTATTAGTACAATCTTGATTAATGTTAAAATTGTCTTATCACCCTAGTAATAGTATGAATGCATGTGAATGTTCGAAGACATTCATTGATTAGGGCTATATGATTGTACTAATGCATTATGGTGTTGTGTGAGGTTGATGTTGTCTGCTAACAAGATACAGGTACATCACAAAAGACAAATCAAGTTCCATGACCATGACATCATGAAGAAAAAGACTCATCCATAATCTTTGTTCTACTTACGAGGTATGTATGACTTTGTTATATTATGCTTAACCTATGAGACATGCAGGTTCTAGCTCAGGATCTCTAAATCATTAAAGAGATTGTTTAGGTATGTTGTACATAACTAAGCAGGTATACTAATCTAGGTATGTTTTCCTATGTCATGTTAGAATCTTACCTTGTGTTAGTATCCCTTATATAAGTATACTTGGTATGATTGGTCATGCTAGTAATCAAGGGTTTATGCATATTATGTCTCTTACCTTGATGATTTAATTAAACAGAAGAGTACTATAATCAAACAAGAATATGCATGAGTAAAAGAAGACTTCCTTGAAACCCTGAATACTAATGATCATGACTATACATATTCAAGATCATTTAGAATTAGAATGTTTTGATAATATTGAGAATATACTAATGAATGTATGTTTGTGTATGAGATCATGAGGATAACACTAGTGCACACTTGAGCATGCACAGTGGTACAGAATGAATAGAAGTTCAAAAGACATATAGAAGATCAAGCGGGAGGCAATCACACAAACATAAAAGATAAGTATTTGAGTTGCTATTTGAAATAGTAAATGATATTATCTGTAATAGGTTGTATGCATATTTGTATTCCTAGAATATATGATGCTGAGTGTAAAAAAAATTCATAGAGCATTGAATAGTATACTGCTAATATGCATATGATTGGTAAGTTGTACAAGCATTCCATTGTTGCTTGTCTAGAATGAAACCTCTTTGCTGACATGCTAAGAGCTGTGCACACTCTTGATAGTATGTTCTGGTAGAGATGGAAGGCATCTAGATAGCCACTGTATGCATACAGGATATGGGAAAGTGTTGTGCCAAAGTATTGGTCAAAATAGTTGCATAACTATGTAAATGATATCTGTATGCATAATAGGTTATCATGACAATATGATTTGATGATTATGAAGTATTACTAATCATGTACTTAATTTTGATCTGTAGGAAATATCATGATGAATGATGGACACCGAACAAGTGATGGATGTAAAAACAAGAAGATTTACAAATCAAACAAAATATAGAAGGCTCATGGCTAGAAGATTCTCTTAGAAAGAGGAAGAGAATCATGACAAGATGTTTGCTCCAAGTGGATAGATAAGACCATTCTCTTAATGGTGTAATTAAAGAAGAAGTGTGAATCAGGTTCTGTATGGGTACCCAGGATCGATAATCAATTGATGATCTTAATGATCATCATGAGTGATGTGGATCTAAACCTTTGCTACAAGGTTAAATATGGATTCTATGCACATATGACATGGATACAAGAAGGAACTCACCTCAGAGTTTGAATGATATTGAGGCTCATATCAGTAGACCCATATAACGAGAGATGGCACAGATAGATATGCAGAAGATCATTCAATGCAGAGTGTGAATGATGTTCAGTCACAAAGGGAGAATTGACAGTTTCTTGATAAGCTTGGGCTTTACCAAAAGTAAAGTTGTTCCTAACCTTTACCTTAAGGTTGATGAACCTATCATACCATTATTGTATGACGATGATCTCTTTCTGACAAGGAATGAGAAACAGATCATGAAAAGAAAGAAGAAGATGGCTGTAGAAATGAAAATGAAAGATCTCAGATTAATGCATTACTTCCTAGGTCTAGAAGTATGGTAAGGCTCAGAAGGAATCTTTCTCAACCAGGGAAAGTATGCTGAGAAATATTAAAAGGACTTGATGTGTTGGAATGGCCACTCTTGAAGTTATTAGCAAATGACTCATCAGAGTTAGTGGATATAACTCTGTACAGACAAAATATTGAGTCATTGATGTGTCTGACAAATACTAGGTCAAATATATGCTTTGCTGTGAACACCTTGAGTCAGTATCTAGTGGAAACTAAATGTGTTCACCTGTCAGTTGCAAAGCATGTGATGAGGTACCTTAAGGATGCGATAGACTTTGATCTATGTTATCTTAGAGATCTTGACTTCAGATGGCTACACAGATGTTGATTGGGCAAAAATTGTATCAGACAAGAAGAGCACATCGAGAGGATGTTATTGTTTATGATCTCATGGTTTAGAAGGAAGCAGTCTAGTGTGGCTCTTAGCACAAGAAGAATATATGGCTACTTGCTCTGCTAAGTTATGAAGCAGTATGGCTTCAGGATTGTTTGACTTAGAAATAGACCCAACTATGATCCTATGTGACAAACAGAGTTGTATCAAGATGGTAGAGAATCTAGTGTTCCAAGATATGGTGCAGAAAGGAACTAAAAGTTCGAATTTGTAGCAAGTTACCAATGTACTAACCAAACTTCTACCGATCCGATGTACTAACCAAACCTCTACCTCAAGTGAAAAAGTTTCCAATGTACTAACCAAACCTCTACCTCAAGTAAAGTTTTTCGAGACAAACTTAATATAGTTCAGAAGGACCCTCCTCGAAAGGGGGAGTGATGTGATCACTTATGATGAGATTGCCTGCATCGACATAGAGGTCGATGATGTAGATACCTATATTGGTGATGCCGACAGAGAGGTTCGCGGATGGTCCTTAGATAGGGTCTAAGGTGACAAGGGGATTGCATCATCCTTGAACACATGTTCTAAAGAGAGCCATAGACGTATGTCTTCGAGAATGAAGTCCTTGGTGGACATGATAGGATTTCATCATCCTCAAGAGAACCGTAGACATATGACTTCGAGAATGAAGTCCTTGGTGGACATGTTAGGATTGTATCATCCTTGAACACTTGTTCTAAAGTGAGCTATAGACAGGTGTCTCCGAGAAAGAAGAGGGATTGTATCATCCTTGAACACATGTTCTAAAGTGAGCCGTAGACAGGTGTCTCCGAGAAAGAAAAGGGATTGTATCATCCTTGAACACCTGTTCTAAAGAGAGCCATAGACATGATGTCTCTGATAATGAAATCCTGAATGAACAGGTAGGGGATTGCATCGTCCCCGGACTGAGGTCCCAGAATTGAGCTGTAGACATGATGTCTCCGATAAACGAAATCCTGAATGAACAGGTAGGGGATTGCATCGTCCCCGGAATGAGGTCCCATAATTGAGCCGTAGACATGATGTCTCCGATAATGAAGTCCTGAATGAACAGACAGGGGATTGCATCGTCCCCGGACTGAGGTCCCAGAATTGAGTCGTAGACATGATGTCTCCGATAATGAAGTCCTGAATGAACAGGTAGGGGATTGCATTGTCCCCGGACTGAGGTCCCAGAATTGAGCCGTAGACATGATGTCTCCGATAATGAAGTCCTGAATGAATAGGCAGGGGATTGCATCGTCCCCAGACTGAGGTCCCAGAATAGAGCCGTAGACTGGGTCTCCGATAATGAAGTCCTGAATGAACAGGCAGGGGATTGCATCGTCCCCGGACTAAGGTCCCAGAATAGAGCCGTAGACTGGGTCTCCGATAATGAAGTCCTGAATGAACAGGCAGGGGATTGCATCGTCCCCGGACTGAGGTCTCAGAATAGAGCCGTAGACTGGGTCTCCGATAATGAAGTCCTGAATGAACAGGCAGGGGATTGCATCATCCCTAGACTGAGGTCCCAGAATAGAGCCATAGACTGGGTCTCCGATAATGAAGTCCTGAATGAACAGGAAGGGGATTGCATCGTCCCCGGACTGAGGTCCCAGAATTGATCCGTAGACTGATGTCTCCGAGAATTGAACATAGAACTGCATCGTCCCTGGACCTTGGTTCAAAATGTACATGATGGGATTGCATCGTCCCTAGACATGAGACTTGTCTTAAAGTGATAAGAATTGATCATCCTGGAACTTGATCTGGATTGTATCATCCATGGACCTATGTCCTAAAGAGAGCGGGATTGATCATCCTGTAATATGATCATGTGTGTTGCAAGGTGTCCTGCTATGTATTAGTGAGAATACATGCTTTTGATGATAGATGTATTAGTGAGAATACATGCTTTTGATGATAGATGTATTAGTGAGAATACATCCTTTTGATGATAGATGTATTAGTGAGAATACATGCTTTTGATGATAGATGTATCAGTGAGAATACATGCTTTTGATGATAGATGTATTAGTGAGAATACATGCATTTGATGATATATGTATTAGTAAGAATACATGTTTTGATAGATGTATTGGTGATACCTGTATTAATGAGGATACTTGTATGTATATGTGTATTGGTGTAGATACTAATACAGATGATCCAGATGCTGTAGATCGAGATGATCCAGATGTTGTAGATCGAGATGATCCAGATGCTGTAGATTGAGATGATCCAGATGCTGTAGATCGTGATGATCCAGATGCTGTAGATCGAGATGATCCAGATGCTATAGATCGTGATGATCCAGATGCTGTAGATTGTGATGAACCAGATGCTGTAGATCGAGATGATGTGACGATGCTGATCATGTTGATCTAGACGACGATGTTGATCGTGTGATGACGATGCCGACGATCGTGAGGATTTAGATATTGATGTTGCTGTAGTGCTACAGAAGATAAAGACTCAGTACTGAAGATGTTGATGTTTCAGTATTGAAGATGTTCCAGTAACTGGTTGAGTTACTGATGATGTTGAGAAAGCTTCCAATGATTTATAGATGTATCATGTATGATGTTGATGACTCCTTGCTCGTGCAGATGCTGTTATAATATCCTTCTCGTTAAGGGGGAGTGTTGAGATATTGTAACTTCAAAGAATATTATATTTATACTTTATTATTCCGGAGATGTTTCATTCCTCCGTGAAGATCTTATTGTATATCTGGAGATGTTTATTCCTCCGTCGGAATGTGGTAACTTGGGTTATTAGACTTCCCTAGTGGGGGTCGGCCCTGTATATGTTATGTGGTTCAAAGGGTTATTAGACCACCCTAGAGGGGTCGGCCCAGTCAGTTGTAGTGGGGTATTTAACCCATTGGTTAAATACGAGCCTACATGTACTTGTGTAAAAGATATGTCAGAGTAGTGTATAAATAGAGGAGGTGTGTTCCTCATTTGATACACTCACTCACTTGAGGATAGCGCACTTGTGGAGGAGAGGTCTGCTATTGTGGAGGAGGAGATCATGTCTCAGGGTTTCATCTTTGTATATTGCTGGTCATCTATATTGAGGAAGCTTTGCTGGGTTTTCTACCCCATGAGGGTTTCCCAGGATAAATCTCTGTCTCTTGTGTTTATGCTGTGCTTGTTGTTTCTTCAGTGATCCTGTATATGCTATTATTGTGAAATGGAATGTAATGCTGCTAGTTTCTGTCTTAGCATATTAAATCTTAACAGGGAAGTGCACACCAAGCAAGTAGTGCCTAAACTTCTGCAGCGCATATACCATTACGAGTCCTTCTCTTTGTTAGGAACCCATGTCAACCCTTCTCTTTACTATGTTAGTATATTGTTGTTGGACGCATATGCTTTGTGAGTCGTCCCGTAGTATTTATTGATCCATAGTTTATATTATCCCATAGTATTGACCCATAGTATTGGACGCATATGCTTTGTAAGTCGTCCCGTAGTATTATATGTCCCATGGTTTTGACTCATAGTATTGGGCATAGACTTAGTATATAAGTGTGTGTTGAGGTCATTGAAGGCACCATGAAGTTAATTGTATTGAGCTTTCTCAAAGGAGGTTGCCCCCTCGAAGTGGCCTATGATCAATATAAAAGTGATTCTGAGTTCTGTTATTTCTGATATCTTATGTATTTGCACTAATTAATCATTGCAGGTTCTTCAGATTTGGTATCAGAGCACTTTCTTAGGCTCGTTGGGTGTAATTTCTGCCAAATTTTTTTTTTGCATCTGTTACAAGTTCGGATCTGGGAATAACCCCTATCCATTTAACTGTGGGAAGTACTTGGGCATAAGCCCTAAAACTCATTGGGAGGAGTACCACAGGAACCCCAAAGTAGCTGGCCCATTGAGAGGACCTGCCAGCAAAAAGGGTAACGACCCCTACCTGATTGACTAGTTCCCACCCGTGAGGTAAACCAAGAGCTGTCGTTTGTGGCAAAGCAGTTATCATTTTTACTTGAGCCGTGGAGTGAGGGGTACTGCCCCAATACGCAAGCCGTTAGACAACATTGGTGGTCGAGTGAATCCCCTAAACCGATAGGAAGCCACACATACCTGGGGTCCATATCTATTATCAGCTGAACTATTGCTGATCACTTCCGCTCCAGATCCAGTCGTTTCAGATCTATTCTGAAAGTCATTCCAGATCCCGTCGCTGTTTCAGATCCAGCCGTTTTCGATCCCTTCTGTTCCATTGTAGATCCATCTGTTGTGGATCCCTTCCACACCACTGCAGATCCATCTGTTGTGGATCCCTTCCACGCCACTGTTGCCAATCCATTTCTGGAAAGAAAAAAAAAAAAAAAATTCGGCCATATCTCCCTTGTTTCAACTCTAATTTCCCTGAAACTTCACTGACATATCTGCAATCCCATTCTGCATATTTCATTCATGAAGAACCTATCCCAAATTCCACTTCCCAAGACTAGAAATCCCACATTTGTTTATTTTTAGGGATTTCTATAACTCCTTCAATTTTCACCCAAACGCCTTCAAATTTTGCCACTGTGTTCCTTTCCTAATTCTGCTTCTTTGTCCCTCTCTACAAAATTTTCTCATTCTTTCACCCTGCTTCTGGAATCCCCATTTTTTGCTTTCTTGTCCATCAGAAAGTGTCCAAAACCTAGTCAAACCCCAATTACCCATCCAATTTTTTCCTAAATCCAAATCTTCCTTTACTAAATAATCTTTTGTTTGTGTTTTTCTATCCATTTCTATAAAAAAAAAAATAACTCTTGGGTGTGGTTGTCAACCGCGTAGGAGCAAAAACCATGGAGGAAGCACTTGTAGCCAACCAAACCAAACTCCAAGATCTAGATGAAAAATTTCTCAGCCTCCATCTTCAGCATTCAGCCATGAACAATAACCGACAGCCAGAATCTTTTGTAGCCACTGGGTTCTCTTCTTCTAGCAATTTTCGTGGGCCGAAGCTTGATTTTCCTCGCTTCAATGGTACTGATCCGACTGGATGAATATACCGTGCAGAACAATATTTTAGTTTGCATAATACTTTTGATGTCCAGAAAGTTCCACTTGCATCCTTTCATTTCGAACTGGAAGCCCTTCAATGGTACCGTTGGTACATCAAAGCTCATCCAGAGCCAAACTGGATAGATTTTTGCCAACTCCTTTTGCCACTATTTGGTCCTAGTGCTTTTGATGACTTCACAGGAGCACTCACTAAACTTCACCAAACTGGCACAGTGAGAGAGTATCAAACAGAATTTGAGAAACTCGCCAATCACACAGAAGGATTGTCTGATGAATTTTGCAGGAGTTGTTTTATCAGTGGTCTTAAGGATGAAATCCGGTCAGATGTTAAAATGTTATGTCCCAACATAATGATGGAATTCTTAGGTTTGGCTAAGTTGGAAGAAGACAAGCTTGTAGCCCAACAAAGCTCCAAACCCACTTTTGTTCCCTTCTGAAATATGGGTTCTCAACGACCTCCCATCCCGCCAGCTCCTCGACCAACTCCTATCAAGCATTTGTCTGAAACCGAGATGCAAACACGCTGAGAAAAAGGGCTTTGTTATAATTGTGATAAGTAATTCACTCGGGGACATAGATGTGTTCAACAAAATCTCTATCTCTTGGATGTGGATTCTCTACCTACCTCTGAACTTGGTGAAGAAGCTCCAGATACAGTAGATGATCAAGTCGACATTCAGCACCCGCCTATTGACACCCCATCTCAGGACGACCCACCCGCGATCTCTCTCCATGCTGTAACCAGCATCACAACCCCACAAACAATGCAGGTCAAGGGATACTTCAAGAAGTTCCCTCTTACCATACTCATTGATTCTGGTAGCATTCATAACTTCATTGACCCTCGGATTGCCAAATAGGATGATTGTTTTGTCCATCCTTGCTCCAAATTTGAAGTCATGGTTGCCAATGGGGGCACCTTACCTTGCAAGGGGAAGTGTCACAATGTGTGTATCTCTATGGAATATTATAACCTGCACTTTGACATGTTTTCCCTGTCCTTAGGTGGATGTGATGTGGTTTTGGGCATTGAATGGTTATGCACACTTAGCCCCATCTTATAGCATTTTGCTAAACTTTGGATGCAGTTTTCAGTCAATGGGGCACAACACAAATTAATGGGCTTACAACCAGGGTCTCTCCGCATCATCAGTTGACATCGCATGGAAATAATCCTTAAGAAGAATTCACATGGTGTCATCGCTCAGCTCCATTCCATTCAGATGCACCCATCAATGGTCTCCACTACTTCCTTGGATAGATATGTAGGTGTCTTTGCTGAACCAATGAGCTTGCCGCCTGCAAGAGACCTTTCTGGTAAGAATTTAGTCGTATCTACCTCTCAGCAGGAAATGATGGCTATTTTGCATGTAGTATAGAAGTGGCAGCCATACCTATTAGGGAATTATTTCTGCATCAAGACTGATTGCCAGATTCTGGACAATTTTATGGAACAATGGGTCTCCTCCCCAACACACCTGAAATGGGTTATCCAAATCATGGGTTATCCCTATGTGATCACTTACAAGAAGGGTAAGGACAATATGGTGGCAGATGCTCCTTCCCGCACAATTGATGACCCAATTTCTCTTACAGCTCTTTCTCTGCTTATTCCAAATTGCTTGCAATATGTTCAACAGGGCTATCTCTTCTATGAACTCCATGCTTCTTCATCAGTAGGGCACTCTGGGTTCTTCAAAATGTATGACCGGGAACAATGTAACTTCTTTTGGCAGGGACTGAAAATGACAATTCAATAGATGGTAGATGACTGTGATATTTTCTTGGTCAACAAGGGTGAAATGACACTCCTTTCAGGATTGCTCAAACCCTTGCACATCCCTACACAGCTTTGGCCAACTATTTCTATGGATTCCTAGAATTGCTTTGGTGGTACAATACCACATCTCAAAGGACACCATATGAAGCAGTTTATGGACAGACACCACCAGTTCTTCTTCCATACACCCTTAGCAGCTCCCCAGTTCAGGAAATTGACTTGGTTTTCGAAACCATGATCAGATTCTTCTCATTCTATAGGACAATCTTGACATGGCCAGAATTTGACTGAAACAACAAGCCAATCATCACCATTCTGAGTGCACTTTCCATGCAGCTTATAGGGTTCTTCTTCGTCTACAGCCTTCCAAGTAATCCTCCCTGACACTCCAAAGGTGTCAGTGGCCCGAAATGCAACCCGAGGATGCTACTGGGGAACCACTCCTTTAGATTCTGCAACAATTTCCCCAACCAAAGCTTTGAGGACAAAGCTTTTTCTAAGGGAGAGGGGATGTTAGGAACCCGTGTCAACCCTTCTCTTTACTATGTTAGTATATTTTTGTTGGACGCATATGCTTTGTAAGTCATCCCATAGTGTTTGTTGATCCATAGTTTATATTATCCCATAGTATTGACCCATAGTATTGGATGCATATGCTTTGTAAGTCATCCCGTAGTATTATATGTCCCATGGTTTTGACTCATAGTATTGGGAATAGACTTAGTATATAAGTGTGTGTTGAGGTCATTGAAGGCACCATGAAGTTAATTGTATTGAGCTTGCTCAAAGGAGGTTGCCCCCTCGAAGTGGACTGTGATCAATATAAAAATGATTCTGAGTTCTGTTATTTCTAATATCTCGTGTATTTGCATTAATTAATTATTGCAAGTTCTTCACACTCTTTTAGTAGTGGTATAGTTCTTTTCAACGGATGATAACTTTCTCCTGGAAAAGGTAATGGGATGATCGCTCCCTCTCTTAGCTAAGCAATAACAATGCCCAATGCGATACATGAAGCATCAACATGGACATGAAATGGATTCTCCTAGTCTGGAAAAACTAGGATTGGTACAGTGACCATCTCCTCTTTCAATGTGTCAAATCCTTTCTCACAATCCTCATTCCAAATGAATGGTACATCTTTCTTCAACAGCTTCTCCATAGCTGCAGTTATCTGCGCATACCCTTTTATGAATTTCCTATAATATCCAGTATGTCCCAATGTAGTGCGTAACTGCTTAACTGAGTTTGGTGTTGGTAAATTCACAATGACTGCGATCTTGGCAGGATCAACCATCAATCCTTGTTTGCACACGATGTGTCCCAACAGAATTTCATAGGGAACACAAAAAACACATTGCTTTAGATTCAATGAGATTTGATGTTGTCTGCATTTTTCCAGCATCATCCTGAGGTTCACGGCATGGTTCTTCAATAAATCGAAAATGGTCCAGTCATCAAAGTAAACCTCTAAAAACTTATGTATAAAATATTTAAATGCTACAACAACCACTCTAGAAAATATGGCAGGTGCGTTCTTCAAACCGAAAGGCATCACTGTGTACTAGAATGATCCCCATTCTGTAGCAAAAGTAGTCTTGTGCCTATCTACTGGATCAATCCTGATCTGATGGTAGCCAGAGAATCCATCAGTAAAAGAATACGCCTCATTTCCTCCAACATTGTCTAACACTTCGTTTGTAAAATGTGGAGGAAATGGGTCATGCATCGAAGTGTCATTCAACTTTCTGAGATCCACACAGATCCTGATTTCACCCTTTGTTTTCTTATCCTGGATAACCATCGGGCTTATCCACTCAGATTCTTCAACTAGCTCAATGATCACTGCATCGAGAATATTATCGAGTTCTTCCTTAACTCATTCTTTGTAGTGCAGGTTTATTCTATATGGACTTTATTTCATAGGCTTCGTGCCAGGCTTAAGAGGAATTTTCATCACTCCTAAGTCTCCCAAGATACCTTTCATCTCTGTGAACTTGGTTGAGAATAATTCTCAATATTTCTGTAGTATACCCGTGACATCCTCAACTGTATCTTCATCCCAATAATCTCCAATAGCTGTGAACCTTGGCTCTTTGCTGGTGCCAATGTTCACTTTCCTTGTTTTCACGGGTCCACTCATATATGGAATTTCTAGTGGAGGTCCGTCTACCTCGTGCGATCCCTATGACTCAGGTATCTGTATATTATGCAGGTCCTCCTCATCACTGACTGCTTTATCCTCAGGTTCTCCATCGATGTGATAACAATCGAGAGCATGTTCTAGACGCTCCTCCCATTCAGGTTGTAGGGGTGCAAGTACGTTGTTCACTCCAAAGAATTCTTCCAGTGTCATGTTTCTCTCTACGAAATCCGATCGGAATATTCTTTCCTTAATAGCCTACAACGCGTCGTTGATACTTGGATGCTCATCTTCGAAACTAAAATCTTGTTGGAAGCTCGTGGTCAGGCCAGACCAATCCATCATTCCTCTGCACAACTCCAGGTCTAGGTACCACTTCTTCAGAATTGATTCTTCTAACGTGTGCACAAATAGATGCACCCATTCTGTGTGTGCCCTCTCCTTCCATGCTTCGGAACAAACTTGAATATTCTATCTTGGATCTGTCTGTCCATTATATTTCTCAAAGGATAGGGTAACCTTATCAGCAAACTTGATTTGCATCTTAATTCTGCACTGATCCCATGTGGTCAGTGTCTTCTTATGTGCATCCCACCATCTGGAAGGTATGCTGCACAATGCCATGTCTAATGATGAGACGTGGTATTCATCCGCAACTGCTGCAATATATTCTTTGATAAAACAATAAACATTAGATAAGCCATCAAAGGTAGGGGTTTGAGTTACCTCTTTTCCAATCCAGCGGAGTGATTTAGTGATCCACGTGCATTTCCTGGTAGATACTTCATGCAACTTGCTTTGCCAGTTTTCTAGTCCTGCATCAGAGTATGAGATGCAAGAGTTATCACAGCGCCAACTGAGTGTGACATCCACAGTTGGATTAATGTAATCAGCAGTATTGGTCGTCATCATGTAGATATGGTCCAATCTTGGGCTCTGGATTCCTCTTGAATCGGTTCAACATATTGTTCACCCTGCAAAGGGTCCAATGGCGCGATGACCCTGATATCATTGCCTTCAAATATCATTTTCATAGTCTTTAAATCAATAATGGCAGAGTTAGTCATTGCCTAATCGATACCCAGCAGCGCTGGATAATGATGGTTGTCGTCCACAATTTTAATCACTTCGAAGTCTGCATAGCTGCGCACTCCGTCAATGTCAACAATGGTGTTGGGTAACCTTCCCAAAGGTATAACTATCCCTTGATTAGGAATTCTCAACTATAGAGGTGGCCACTGTAACTTGGGTTTACCCATCTGATGCCATGTCTGCTTGGTCAAGACATTTACTTCGGATCCAAGATCAAGAATGATCTCATCCATCTCATAGTCCCCACTCTGTGTAGTGAGTCGCATTTCCCTTCCTGTTCATTTAGGACTCCTAATATTATGGACTACGCTATTGGCAGCCCCCTTCTCATTGTTTGGCTCATACTGCCTCAGTAGCTTTTCAAATTTCGTGTAAGAATCTGTGCTCTTTAGTAATTTCATCCAGCTCTGTAAGAAATGCGTGACAGAGGTCCCTGTATCTGTTGCAACGCCTATCTGATCATATGCTTATGGCATATCCTCTTTTTGTGGTACTTCACTACGCAACTATGTTCTCGAGGAGTTGGGTGGTGGTGCTCTGAACATCTCCTGCGCTTCCTAGAATGCTCCCTTATTTTTTGGTAAGTCCAGACCCGGTGCTTTCCCAGGGGATTTTCTAATCCATACCGGCTCACCAAGGTTCTTCCTAGGATCGCGCATTCCATAGGTTGAAGATTTTGTGCCTCCATCTCTTCTTATATCAGTGCCACTGCGCGTTACTACGTTTACATTTGGGTCCACAGTTCTGCTCTCTGTTGCGATCAACTGAATGTTGGGATTCGGTGTTTCTGTCCTTCTTTGCTTCTACATTTCTACCTCAAGTATAGGACAGTCTTCAATAACATGCTCAAATGATTTACAGTAATTACATGTAGTGCATGGGTTGGTACAATCTCTAGAAACATGACCTAGATGGCCACAATTATAACAGATTACCTAGCCATGGCCTCTTCCTTGCGTCGGGCTGGCATTTCTTCCTCTCTCGTGGTATCCACCACCACGGCCTCTATATCCTCCCTGATCATAGTGGGTGTTTTCTTGTTTTGGCTGATTTTCTTCTTGGACGTGTTACATTCTAGCACCTCGCATCATTTCCATATCTCGCTTTCTTTCCTTCATAAGCTCATATGCACGGCAGTTGGAGTAGTCATGTCCAACTGATTTACAGAAATTACAATACAAGATGTTAGGTGTCTTTACATATTTCTGTATGAGATAACAATCCTCAGGCCTGTGTCCTCTGCTTCTGCAGACTTCACACCATGGCATCTGATTTTGATTCATATTTATTGGATTTGGTGTGCCACTATCAAGATAATCTTGAAATAGGGGGAAATGTTCTCTAGTGTGGCCCTCTCCTTTGCATCCTGTGCACCAAACCTCGTGTCTGTGTTCATATCTTTGTTCTTTTCCATTCTTCATACCTTGCTATTCTAACGTGTAATGTCCCCAGTTTGGCCCCATGGCATTAACACTATAAATGATGTAATATTGTTAGGAAATCATGGTGAGGAGCTCAAGGCCAAGGCCCCGCCATCGATTTCGTGATGCATATGGTTTGCGTGCTAGCAATGCACAGTGGAAATTCAAATAGCATGTAATATGCATTTTAATAAAAAATACCCACAACTAGCTATGCATTGCAACAAAGAGATGGGGGCATGATTTCACAAGGAATTGGGAGGGAAAACATTCAAACCCTTGAGCCAATAGAGTCAAGCCAAGTGTCAATGAGGAAACCCATCAAACCCTCAACTACCCATGTTGACTTTTGTACCCAACCATTGATTTCTCCCAAGAGTTGGTTGGGGAAGTTATTGCCTTGGGAATGGGAAGGTATGGCTGTCCAAAATCGGGTATGGGCAAGCCACCCTTCATGGAAAAACGTGTTGGTCTTTTTGGGCAAGAATAGAGCCACGAAATGGCTGCCTAAGCGATTATTCACCATGGCCTTGCTCTCTCACGCAGCTCAAGCTGCCTGGGCGTTTTCCTCCCTCGTTTTTCTGTGTCTCCCTTCATCTTTTAGCTGGGAAGGGGCGTTTTTGTGTTGGTTACCCGTGGGGAAAGAGAGCAGAACATTTTGGGTCTTCCTGGGGGTCGTTTAGGCCATTGGAAGGGATCCTAACCAGTGGAGAGAAATCGGTTTTGCTCCCTGGGGTTGAAAACGAAATTCCACAGTTCATTGGGTGAACCACGAGCTGGGGGAACCAATGTGGACCCTGTTTTGTGAACACCTCTGTTGTAAATGTGTAACCCTGTCAATAGTCGTTTTGTTGTGAGAAGGAAGAGTATGTTGGGTATGGGTGATGGGTAATCCATTATTCTGGCTTGGCTGAGATAAAAATGGTTATTGGGCAGTGGTTGAGCTGGAATGCCCCCTTTGTCCTTGTGAGAATCATGCCCAGCTCGGGGGTGGCCTTCGGACGGACTCAGTATAAGCTGTCGAAGAGCCTACGGTTGGGTGGAACGTTGCAGCGACATATAGTTGCTTGGGACAATTGAAACGAAGATAAGTGTTTCTTCCTATATATTTATTTATGAAATGCTTTTATTAATGCCTGAAATCTTGAATGTATTCGAATGATTGTGTGGATGTTGTTTTCGCTGTGCATGATTGATTGTCTACATCTGCACATTCATATCTTATTTCTTGTAATGAAATGAGTGGGCTAAATTTTGATTAAGAGCCCCATCGATTGGTAGTATGTTCCTTGCTTCGCAGTGGTCAGCAGGTGGGGACATTACATAACGTCAAGGTAGTCAACTGGTTTTGGATCTGTGACATCCCATAACTACTCTCACCAATCGGTGAAGCCCCCAACTTCATTGCGATCTCTAAGGCCTCTGCCTCCAATGCAACCTTTTATTGCATCAGTGGTTGTCTAATGTGGGGCAACAGCGTAGCGATGAACCATTCTTGGTGTTGTTGCGGAGCTATAACAAGGCTCACTTGGTTTAACAATGTCTTAAATTTTTTTTCAAATTCCTAGACCATTTCAGTATGCTTCTACTTGATTTCCTTTAATTCTGTTATGCACTGTGATTTTGATTTCGGCTTCTTAAACTCTGTGACGAGCGCAGCCTTAATTTGTGTTAGGGTTCTCAGCTATGCCTGAGAATATTTCATAAACCAATGCAAGGCACGGTCTCTGAAATTGGTGATGTGCTATGCTCACTTCACAGCATCGTCCTGGATCTGCTTTAAACTCCATATGGCTTCACATAGAAACCAGTGTTGATCAGGGTCTTCTAGCCGTTCCTTTGAATATCGGTAGTTTTATATCGTTGTCTGTCATTCTCCTTCCTGGTTGTGCAGCGCTCTGAGTAGTGTTGACTATCTGTGTGGAGAAAATAAAGGGAATACTCGGACTAGTGGTATTCTATGGGGAGGGCTACGCTACACTCGCAGCGAGTGGGTTCTGAGCTAGGGGTGGTGCAGTTTTTGCAATCGACAGATTCTGAGGTGTAATAGGGTGGATAGTGGTTGATGGCGGCGCAGTCTGATTGTTAAGGTCACATGGGAGTTCAGTATTCACATGGAGCCCAGGTCCTCCCAGATTCTTTTCTTTATTAAACTTATATCTTTTTCCACTTCTCAAATTATGTGTCTCTTCGTCAGAATCACTAAAAATGCTATTGACCATGATAGATGCAAAAATATTACTGCATTCTTAAAATGCCTTTTTTGGCTAAAAGCATTTTAATGTATAGACTTAGATTGTTCAACAACTTACCTTTGAATCCTTCGAAAAAGTATGCTTGAGCTTGACTGTAGGACTTCAGCATGTCTACAACAAATTCTGTTACAAATCCTTCAAGTATGCTATCAACCCAGAAGTCGACTGCTCGCGTCAATGGGCTGTCTATTGCTTTGAGCTGCACTATGAGCTCTAGAGTCCACTCTATAGGTACTCCCTTGAAAACAGGTTTTCTTTTCTGTGAGTCGCGAAATCCACTCATGCAACTCATTTCCAAACGAAGCCCATAATATCTCGCGAATCTCTCTCCACAAATATATGTTCAACCACTCCACATCGGTAAGATGTGGATGTCTGTTATCTTTCTTTGCAAAATATCTTTTGATCTTGTCACACCAATCCTATATCTCTTTCTTTTCAGGATGCCAATTGTCTGAACCCAATGGGAACTGGTATTCCTCTTCACACATTACTTTCCAACCACATTATCGCATCACTGGTCTTCGTCGGGCAATGGAACCATTTGTTGGCTGCATATAACCTTCCGGTGGTTTTCGACATAGACGCAGGTACTTCACGGTTCAAGGAACCAACAAAACCCTTATTCACTGGCCCTTTCAAGAAAAAACTGCGTGCATCCTGAGGTGTCACCTGAGGCAAAGCTAAGTGGGTGGTTGTGGAATCAAGTTTCCACAACTTGGTGATATGAGTGTAGAACGACTGATAAGAAGCGCAATACCTTGTGGACTGTTGTGGACAGACAACTGTGCGAAACCTTTGTTCCACATCGGATACTTCGGCAAGCAGAGGTACTTTCTCACTAGCACATCTAATGACTGCGCGGTATGGGACACTTCTTGCGTTATGACAGTAAGCTATCAACAGCTTACCTCGCAGCGAATCTCAATGGTTTAGAGCGTCAGCTAGACTGCGCGTCTATTCCAAGATGATTAACTCTAACCAATCCTACTTAGCATTCTTTATCCCTTCAACTCATTCAAGTTCTTATCATTATGTTGCATGTGATTGAATAAACATACATTAATGCGCACTCCAATGCTGCGCTTAAATTCAATGTTCAACTATGTGACTAATTGGAAGATTCATACATTCCCAGACTTGTAAGTGTTGAATACTTAACATTCCTCCATGCATGTATTACTTAACATATTATTCCCATTCTCTTGCGACGAATACATATAAAAGAAATCACATAACAAATAACTGTAGTATTAAACATTCATACCAAGCAAATGAACAATCATAAACACAAAATAATCACATAACACGGAATTTAACGTGGTTCACCCCCCAGATGGAGGCTACGTCCACAAGAACGGTTGTTGATATTCCTCTTTAAGGGAAGGGTACAACCATTCTTATTCTGTGCACTTAGCTGCAAACTCTCTTCTCTCTCCAATAGGTATCTACGCACTCAGTTGCAGATCCTTTACAATAGCTTCGAGACTCAAAAGATGCTACAATACTCAACAATAACTAGCTCTACGAGAGATTTCTAACCCTTTCCCATACAATTTTTCCTTATTTATAGATCATGCCCAAGGGTCGTGTCTTTACAATCATTAGGATGAAACCCTAAGGTTTCCAAAAATGGCATGGCTAACTGCCACCCTAGCTGTCGCCATCGACAGCCTGCTCCGCCTGCTCCAGCTGGGCCACTTGTGGCTCACATGCTCTTCTGACAACCATAGTACTCAAAATGGTTACAATTGCATCTGGCTTGTCCCTTTCCATTCCTTCTGCCTTCCTATCGCCATTGGTGTAGTGGCCTAGGTTCTCAACTACTTGCTGCCACTCGCTTCGAACAGGTCGCTTTCCTTTGCCTTCCACCTGTTCCTTACAAAAAATAGGTCATATCCTCGTCTGACCTTTACCCATATTGCGAACCAAAAATAGCTCATGTGCTATGATGCGCATCATCCTACTGTGTGATCGTGCCTTGGCCATTGCCATCGCGCGACATGCGCAATTTCTCAAAACTGCCTGTAGCTTGTCGCTGCGCGCAATGTGCACTTTTTAGTACTTGTGCAAAATATTCCAACTTGGGCCCCGCCCAATAGGCCACTAAGATACCCCATTCATGACACATCCGGCTAGGTGAATTTGTAGTTCTTGTTCTATCACCGTTGTACTCCCAGAAGGGTAGTACAACGCGAACAGTGAGTAGGTATCCTTCGATGATTGAATTGATTGCGGTATTCCACTCAGGCCTCTAGAACCAGTCTGGCTACTTCAACCCTCCTAAGGGAGAGGCCTTTTCAACGAATTGGTTTGAAACCGTGCCAACAAATAATAAGGGATTTTGGTACCCTAAATGTAAACCACTATGTAATCAACATGTAAGTGAGTGAGGAGTGTTATTTGGATACTTATCCCCTCAGTCCTACTTAACTACAATATTCTTTTGGTGTTCCTCAAATGGGGTTAGAATGTTGGTTGAGTTAAGAGAATTTTAAGGCTCACTAGGATATATTGTGATAGATTGTGTGATTGTGTGGTTATGTACTTAAAACAAAGATGCCTCGCTTGGGCGAAAAATTCACAAATTAAAATAAGGATTTCAACTTGCAAAATAGACAGCAATGTAAATATGGAAAATGATTTAAATGTAAATGCTTTTAAAAACTTTTCAAAAAATATGAGGAATTCTTTAAAAAACTTATGGTAAAGAAAATAACATAAAAATGAAGTTGTTGTTAGGATATTCCTATACTCCATCCTAGTCTCACCAGTATTTTGATCATTTACATTTTTAGTCATGCATGCACTTTTAGGGTTTACATGCATTCTAGGGTTTGCATGCATTTTGTATGTAGCCTAGTCATTACTCCAGCACCTAGCCCTCAGTTAGCCAACCCCCAGGAGCTTCTCACTATTAAGTTTTATCCCTCCAATTTCTTAATGCACCCTTCTTCCTTGATTTTAGGAAGCAACTCACCCTTATTCACCTACCAATCTAGTTGTCTTTAGTTTATACTTAGTTACACTCAATTACAGTCAGTTACACTTAGTTACACTCAGTTACACTTAGTTACACTGAGTTACACATACTAGATGTTGGAGCGTAGGTCGTAGCTGCGGTAAAGCTGCGAATTTTGGGGAAAAGACACAAGTATGAAAGGAAAGTGCTAATTTTGGAACAAGCACTAAGTTTTGGGCAAGAAGGAGACGGTGCGCAGTACGGTGCCAGATGGACAAGCTCAGTAAAGATTATGGACCGGAAATCGCGGAGCTCGCGCGCACGTCATCGAAGAAAGAAGGTGGCTCAGCTACCATAATAAATAAGGCGATGGAGTAGAGGGCTCAGCTACCCTCATTTAAAGGCTAAGTACAGAAGTTATGGTTGCTCGGATCAAGGAGGAGCAACGGACCAGAGCATTGAAGGCGAAGGACGATCGCCCATACCCACAATCTGCGCCGGAATTCATGGAGCCTGCAGGAAGCGGCAACATGACTGCAAGCGGCGCCTACAGTACACCTAGCCATGTGCGTGGTTAGGGTTTTTGGGAATCACTGTTGGGAAAGGCCCACAGTTTTGTAAAGGTGCGACCGCCATGGCCACCTATATATATGAAAAATTGTAATGGATAAACGTTAGCTAGAGTAAGTTGGATGTTAGATAGAGAGAAAGTTAGCAAGTAAGAGTTAGACACTCTTGAGGATAGATCATGTGTTGATTGTCCATGTTTCTACTGTGTGTAGAACTAGAGTAGAATCGGATAGCCGAGGAGCTAATCCCTGAGTTTCCAGACAGTCTGTGTGATGTCTGCGCCTTTGTAATCTCTATAGAGAAGAGACTAGTGAAGAGAAGGGCTCCCAGCTGTGTGCGTGGAGTTTCCTGTAAAGATCTAAGGCTGCAGCTGTGTGCGCAGCATATTGTATAACTCTATGGTTTTCTGGTTAATATAAACTCCCGTGGACGTGGTTTTCCTTGAGGAGATGAGTTTCACATATATCTTCTTGTTATAATGTTTGCATGAATGATAACTATTTAGAGTTCATTATCTGTGTATGCAAGACTCCTGTATTATCTTTGTGACTGTTTGAGGGAGTTGGAAAGGTCCCTTGATAGCTATAAGTGTTAAGTACCGAAGAAGTAGTAACGCGTGGTCGCTGCTGCGAGAGAAGACTGCGTTACTGCGCTGGATGTGAAGGGCGAGGAAGTATTTAGCGCGTCGACGCAAGGAATAGTTGCCTTCTGCGCTAGAGAGGAGAAACTGCGCAGTAGGCCTGCCGAGGAAGGAATCCGCGCAGCTGCGCCGAGCGGCCTGCGGGAAAGTCCGACCGCCGATATCTGAGGAACCATTCAAGGAAGAGCAATCTCCGCGTCACCCAGGTTAAGGAAACCTGATTCCTTAACCCCCCCATAGCCACTTCGGGTGAGACCTCGAGCTGCTGCGCAGCTCGTTGCCGAGAGGGCCAGTGTGCCAAGGGGTTTTGTTGCTGCGCTTCATTAAAACCCGGGTCTGCCCAAGAAAGCAGCCAACACTAGAGTTAGTTTGACTGATGGTTGACAGTTACTTGAGCATTGATGACTCCACTGATGATGATGAAGACTTCCAGTTGTGCTTCGATGATCATGAGGACACCTAGTTGTGCTCCGATGACACTCTATTGTTCTTATGATCACTCTAAGAGGCTAATTTGAATTGCCACCTTAGGCATTCGAATCCTCTCTACCATTGTACTATTTATTTGTCCATACTGTGATTAATTAATTAGTGTGTGTGAAGTATTATTGCTTCTATCCGAGTTCTACTGTACCATATTATTCTATTGCTCATTATACTATATTGACCACTCTTCTATTTTCTTGCTTAATCATAATCATTCTCTTATGAGGTATACATCATCTCTTAGATCTGCTGTGAGGATTTTCACATGGTATCAGAGCATGTTGAGAGTATTGTTTGTCTCCATTCTTGAGAGTTTTTTGCAAGTTATTGCCAGGATTTCGATTCCAGCAGTTGTAGCAGTTTCTGCATCTTGCAGCAGTAGCAGTTGCAAATATTCCATATTGTTTTTGTAGGTCTTCTACAGCTTCTATGTATTCATCAGGAATTACTCCTCTTGATCCACTCAACTATGATGAATGGAAACCAAGAATGATAGCAAACTTGAATATCCATGATCTTTTTTATTGTTATTTTGAAAGAGAGTTTGAATCCCCTGAAGAAAAGATTGACTGGTTAAATAAAGGTGACATGCACTTTGAAGCAGTAATGTTTTCTTTGTTTGCACACCAGAGATTCCAATTCAAATACCGTAATGGTGTTGAAACTCCAAAGGAGTTATGGACTCCAAAAGAGATATGGGATCACCTAGATGGAAAATTTGGCAGAGAGAATGAAGGACTTGGTCCCAACCCATTCGAAAGCAAACAAAGTGATGCATTCACTCCTCTTGATGGTCTCTTAGATCATGCACCAGTATCATCTCATATTGAAGTTGTTGACAAAGAACTTGTAGATTCTACACTCATGCTCAAACTTTCTTCTCTTTCTGTTCTAGCTCACACTCTAGATATTGTAGAAGGTCCTAAATCCTCTCTTGCACTAGAGTCTGTTGGTTTGCATCATGATCACATGATTATTTCGGAGGCCAAAATAGCTATTGAAGGTAATGCATTCGCTCCTCTCCAACTATCTCCTCTTTTATACTACTATATGATCATAATTCCATGCTTTCATAAGGTCATTGAAGAATATGGCAAATGCCATTCGCTTGGGATAATTTCTCATGCATCTACTGGTTTTGATCTCACCTCTCATGGTTCAAAGGAGATCTCAAGAAACCATGATTCAAGTCTTGTATCTAATTTTTGTTCTAAGAATTTACTGCTTGGGAAAATTTCTCATGCATATGATAGTTTTGATCTCACCCCTATTGGTTCAAAGGAGATCTCAAGAAACTGTTTTGAAAGTCTCAAATCTGATTTTGATTTCAAGCAAACATGTACTAGTTCCTTTTGGCATAATCTCACCCATGGTGGTTCAAAGGAGAAGACAAAAGACTATATGCACTTTCAAAGATTTGATCCTACCTCAGCTGATTCGAATTATAGGTTCAAGGATCATTTTCATACTGTTGGATTTGTTCTCATCACATTCAATCTGAAGAGCAAGTACAAACACATGCTTTATGAGCATGATCCACTTCTTCCCAAGAAGAAGATACCTCTAGACATATGAACAAGCATCACACCTGCTTGAGTTTGGAGCATTTATTTTTGTGTGTGCTTTACAGTCTATTTTTTTGAGGAGGAGGTATGTTTCCCATGAAATTTTCCCACTTCCTTGGTTTATTGACTGTTATTATTCATTGTATTGGGTGACCTTTGGTCTTAGTTACCAGGGCCCAGGATGGATTAATGGGGGGTGTTAGGATATTCCTACAGTCCATCCTAGTCCCACTAGTATTTTGATCATTTACATTTTCAGTCATGCATGCACTTTTAGGGTTTGCATGCATTCTAGGGTTTGCATGCATCCCAGTCATCCGTCCAACACCTAGCCCTCAGTTAGCTATCCCCCAGGAGCTTCTCACTATTCAGTTTTAGCCCTCCAGTTGCTTAATGCGCCCTTCTTCCTTGATTTTAGGAAGCAACTTGCCCTTCTTCACCTACTAGTCCAGTTGTATTTAGTTTATACTCAGTTACACCTACCCGAGTTAGTTTGACTGATGGTTGACAGTTACTTGAGCATTGATGACTCTACTAATGATGATGAAGACTTCCAGTTGTGCTCCGATGATCATGAGGACACCTAGTTGTGCTCCGATGACACTCTGTTGATCTTATGATCACTTTGAGAGGCTAATTGGAATTGCCACCTTAGGCATTCGAATCCTCTCTACCGTTGTACTATTTATTTGTCCATACTGTGATTAATTAATTAGTGTGTGTGAAGTATTATTGCTTCTATCCGAGTTCTACTTTACCATATTATTCGGTTGCTCATTATACTGTATTGACCACTCTTCTTCTATTTTCTTGCTTAATCATAATCATTCTCTTGTGAGGTATACATCATCTCTTAGATCTGCTGTGAGGATTTTCACAGTCCCTTGGGCGAAATATGGAACAAATTAAAATTATGGTTCTAATTTGTAAAACTTGAAACTTCTAACTACAAGATGCTTCACTCTTTTTCTTTCACTAAATTGAATTTTTTTTTAAAATGATGTAGCAAAGCATAAAATAGGAAATAAATATGAACTTTAAATGCTGCAAAAATAAAACAGTGGGCTTTTCAAAAAATGCAGGAAAGATGGCTGGAAAAAATGGGCTGAAATGTGAAATACTCAGAAAAATGGGTCGTACAAAACAGGCGATATCGCAACTGTCGGTGGTGAAACCGCGATGTGGATCACAGCTTTTGAGCTAAAAGCCGCAATGTAGAATCGCGGCGATGTAGGAAAAACCTGTGTGGCAGATCAAGTTTATCAGGCTAAAAGGTGTGATGTGCCCCGCAGGAGCAAGGCTAACAAGCACGATGTGCAGCGCGGAAAACAGGATGAAAGCCGCGATGTACAGCGTGACTATGGGTGTCGAAAGATGCGTTTTGCAGACGAAAAATAGTCGCCGAAAAACGAACCCAAAAATTAAAATTTTGGGTTGTTTGGGCTGCAGAAAGGGCCAATGGCTAGGGCAGCAATGAAGAAGCTGAATAGTATGGCAGATCTACAACCTTAAAGGGAAAAAACAACTAACATATGGATATAAATCAGAGATTCAATGATTCAAAAATGAAGTGGAGTCACCAAAAACTATTGCTTGGGATTTCTCCCAAGCATGTGTAAGGGTGCACCTGCTAACTTGTAGCAGCAGTCTCAATAAAAATATGCAAAAACTTTGTTGAATGTAAGAAGTAAACAACTAATCTATCATGTGCAAGTAAATAAACTAGATTAAAAAATGGTAAACAATGAGATCCATACAAGAGACAAGAAATAAAAAAATTGATATTTTCTATTAATGGGCAAGCAATGGCTTGCAAAAAATATACCTCAATGGTGAGGATTGTTGAGTTGGGGCAGCTGCAATGTTGAGATGCTCCAATGCTCCAAGGGTCTCTTCTTCTCCATTTCTTCAATGGTTGGGCAAAGCTCAAAAGGGATTTTGGCAGCATGAGGATAGGATGAATGTGGATGATAAGTGAGGAGCCCCTATCACCTTCTTATAGTTTTTTGGTGATGGGGAATACCATTATGGTTTGAGGAAACCAATGGTATTGACCAAAATGGTTTAGGTTTCTTTTTCCCTCTTTTCCCTTTTTTGAATATTATTCCCTCTTAACTGATTTTTGGAAATTTTGGACCCTTTTTAGGGTATTTTGTGTATTTTGAGGAAAAATACATATTTTGAGGGGGAAAAGGTATATTATGGTCTTTTTGGTGACCCTTTAAAGGTTATAGAGGCTCAAATGGTGGAAAAATTGGACAAGTGGGTCATGTGAATAGGGAAATGAGCTAGTGAGCACTTTTGGGGTGTTAACATATAGGCTTCTAAAACTCCCATAAATCAGATGTTTGTGTACATGTCTTCACATAGGGGGAAATGATATGAAACTTCACCATTTGTCATGAAATTCGAGATTTATTTTCCAAAGGCTGATTAAATGTATATGAAACTTATTCAAGAAATTAATTACTCTCCATACATCATAAAAATCACATAGATGAGCTAATACAAGTCGAAATAAAGCAACTTCAAGCTTTCATAATAAGATATGAAGAAAATGGCACCATTTATACATTGTTTGGTATTTTGACATAGTTTCAATTGGTATTTAGACCTGAGGATATTATGAGAAGAAAATACATATTAAATACATCATGTTACAAATAAATGGGGCCATAAGAGCTCCCACAAAGTGAACAGCATCTCACCAAGTGTGCCCTTCCTCCAAGAGCCAAAAGATGAAGATAAAAGTGAGAAAGGTGTGGAAGCAAGTTGAGGATGAGAATGTCATGAGCATCCTTGTAGCTTCAAACTGCAACAAATGAATCCATTGTAGCTCCAAATGAAAGTTTTGAATGGCCTCCCCAATTTCCAATTAGGATGGGAATATTTCACCCTCGAAATTGGTACTAAGGCAAGTAGAGTAAACACTCCATAGGCATGGACAAGCTATGCTCTCCAATATGCAAAATGAGAAATGTTCAAAATATGGCCTCCTTATTTGTTCTTGAATTTGATGAACTTCCAAAGGCTTCCTTAACTTGAATTCCATCCATGAGCTTCATGCCAACTCGAATTGGGAAGAGATTCCAATGTGTGCCACTTGTCCCTCCATTCCTAGCCTCCTCCTTCACTCAATTCAAATTGGTGACTCTTTGGATTCCCTAAATCCCTTGTGAGCCCTCTTGAAGGCTATTTTTATTCCTGACATGTCATATATGTCATACATTAGCAATCAGATCTTCTTTTTTCATAAGTGTCATAGCATCTTCATCATTGTTGTCATAGAATCTAGGGAATCTAGCCCAAGTGTGCCAATAGCTCCAAAATGCCTCTTCCTCTTCCATGGGAGTTACTCTTCCTCTCCATTTCAACCTCATTGAGTAATTCCAAGTATTAATCCCTTCCAACTCCCCCAAGAACATTGGACTCCACCTTGGATTCGAATGGATGAGAGTGGAATTCCATGTGGCATGGGGAATCTTGCTTGAGTGGTCCCCACACCTCCCATGTACCCTCATGACCAAGTGCCACCTTATTTTCCCATATTAAATATTTATTTATTCCCGATTTAATATATTTGTCAAGATAATGTCCATTTGGTGGTTTTATAGTCTCCTTATTCCAAATCTAATGTTTCCACCCCAATCTAGGAAACTAGTAGATTGGTGTAATTTTCTCTTCTTGAAATTTATTTGAATGGACACATTACAACAACAACCCAATGTCTATGTCTTGGCATAGACATGAACTAGGTCAAGATCCACTAGATCCGATCCGTAATCTGACTCATATAGCTTCTTTAGATTAGACATTGTTTGATGGACAATCCACTCTAGCAGACACGTGCGGATCTCCCTAGCTCAATGTGAGTCTAGAACAAATAGTACATACTATAAACCACTTTCCTAGATCTAGTTAAGGATCAAGTTATCGGATGTCTTACCTTAAGTTTGTAGTCCCTTTTCTTGGATGTTGTTCCATGTCTTGCCGTCGTCAGATCTAAGCTGCAAGACCTGCCAAGATCTACAAAACATGACAAACAAGTAAAAACATCCAAACGATAACAGATCTAAGTAAACATTTACGCAGGTAAACTACACAATATCATCGACACAACAATATTGGTGGAAAGCGTTTATATTACTATAAATGTAGGGAAAGTACATAGAAAAGAATGACTACAACCATGGCTTAACGAAGTAGTCCTTATCCATCCAAGCCAATGCCATATCCTCTCAAGGAAATGTGAGTCTCTTAATGGATGAGTAGAGATATCTCTAAGATGATTTCACCAGCATGTAGACACTATAGACTTCCTCCCTTTGGAGAGGGATGGAGCTTCATTATCTAGGACGAAGTGGATAGGGTATGTATAGGGTAGATTGAGATATGGTAGGAGGGAGATAGGGGATCTTCCCAAGAGGTTAGGAACCGAGTGCCAACTCTACCAAGAGGTCAAGGATAGGGATCCATGTCAGCTGGCTTCGAGAATGGGCTCTAAGAAGCTATTTTTGTCTATTAATTGACATCGTCACACCCTGCAAAAGAGTAAGATGCGACGTCACAGGTTGCATGAGTGCAGCCTACGACGACCTCTCAAAACCTAGTGCAAATGAGTTCACATCTCTTCCAAGTTAGTGAATTAGCCAAGGAAACTTTAGGGATGTATACAATGAATCTCATGATGGTAATATTTTATGTGTAACAGAATGCCCCCCAAAGCAGGAAGCTATTGAAAATTGGACAAGTGAAATGCTTTAACAGAAGGAATGGCAATGTCTTATCAGACGAAGGACACTACTATAGTACAACTGACTCTGAGTACACAGTCTCATATGATGTACAACATGGATGCCGACCAATACAATGCAGATCCATGGTAGTAATGACCGACTGAACACAATCATGGCTACTAGACACAAGCGTAGATCCATGATGAGATGATAACACAGCTACGACCAATACAAATGTGGATCTGTGTGATATGACTCAATACAAAATCTATCGCAACCTGGGTAGAATATGACTCCCTAGGATCTTCAAGCTGAACCCACAATGATACGAATCTATCCATGTGATTACAAATGTCTTGACGTTGAACATGGTAGAAGCTACTTGATTACTGGTCATTGATGTATACCATTAACAAGCACAAGGGAAATCACCATTGATGTCAACGATTCCCAAGGTATCACAGTACATATCATCAAGCGTGAATAAATGATTTGAAGTCAAACACAAGATGAAATATTTCGATCAAGATTCAATGTTGTAAACTCATGTCGAAAGCGAGGTAACCTGCCATTGAGGCATGCAGGACCAAGGTACTTGGTTAGTTTCTAGATTTAATCCTCGGATGATGTGTTGAAGTCGACAAGGATGAATCTGTCGAAGGAGGGCCATGATGAATCCCCAATCATCAACACAAAATGCGACAAAGGATGTGTAGAGCAGATCGGATGGTACAGTAACATGCAAGATTGACTCATAGTAGACCGACATGATGGAAGGTGTACTGAGTGCAGATAATGAGTGCTGATAATATTCTTCAAAATGGGAATGGAATGCCTTAGCAGTATTGACTTGACGAGTTATGATACCAACTCCTAATGCAACTGATGATGGAATCATTCTCTGAATGACTCAAAGGAGTAACAAGAATCAAGAAGTAGGTGCAACTTGAAGACAAACAGATGGTCCAAGTACGATATGCAAATGCAAATCAGTGCCATGTTCAAGAAATGACTAGGTACTGCCACTGATAAAGGGTGTAACATAAAAGCATTACTTTTTCCCCATCATGAATGATGATTACCTCATGTGTCTTTTATGAGCTTGATGAGGGTAACTAGATGCTTGGTATAGATAATCTCATATATGAGTCCAAGCCCAAATATTTTTCGAACCTGGGATAGAAGGGGTTCGTCCCATGATGGGCCCTTCAATGTAAAGGTTTAACGAGTCCATAGAAGATAAACTCAGTTGTCATTTCATGTTTAGAGAGTCTAAAAAGAACTAAAGAAGACTCCAATGGTCCTTTTTTGTAAAGTTAGCCTCATCGCCCAAAAAGGGGTAAAACAACGTGGGAGAGGACTCTTCCAGTCATGATTGGCTGGAGTATCCCTTTTTTGTAAGTAGTGCCCCCTGGTCCGAAAAAGGAGTAAACTATCACTAGGAAGACAACCATTCAAATTCTTTAACAAGTGTGAACGTGACAAGTTCACTTGGCAATATTTCGTATTTTGAGAACCTAGAAAGAGCTTAAAGATAGACTCTAGGGGGGTTTCTTTTCCGTAGGAGTTTAATGAGCCCAGAAAAGTGATAAACTGTAACTTGGTCACTTATTCTCATAGTTTCAAGAGCACAAGAAAGAATAAAGAGTAAGCTCATCATCATAAAATAATCACAATCTAACGGCTATAAAATAATGACAAAACATTCAAGGGGTTTTTAATACCTGAGATGACTATTATAATGCGAGAATGGTGCACAAAGAACACCTAACAAATCCTGCACTCTTGAAAACTAGGTCAAAAAGTCAACCAGGTATTCAAATGTCACAAAAATGATTCAAACTATAGAAAATGACCTAAAAAGCATCAAATATTTGAAAAAGAATATGCCTTTTGTTTATAAATAGAAACAAGAAACCAAATATAGTCACCATTTTTCATTTACCAAATTTGGGAGAAGAAGTGCCATTTGGAGCCAAAATTTCACTTGTCGATTCCGGGAGCTGCGAGAAACCATTTCCCCAACCGTTCGGAACAGGTAACTCTAAACTTCATCTAGCATATTTGTAGTGGTTTACATTTTTGGTTTTGGTCGATTTTTTGGGTTTTTGAGATGGTTTGTGGAGGGCTATTGTGTCCTCGGGTTGTCACAGGTTGCCCTTACGAGAACTGCGATGAACTCAGGTCGTCGCAGGTTTCCCTTACAGGGAACTGCGACGAACCCGGGTCATCGCAAATCCCACAAAGGTGGGTTGCGATGATGTCACACTGTCATAATTGACAGGGTGCGACGGCGGAAACGTCCAACCCAACCATCAAACCTAACCCAAAAAATGGCCTTTTATTTATTGAAGTGAGTACTAATGATGTTAAAATACTCCTTGTGGTATGTTAGTAGCAGCTAACATGGTATTGGAGTGGTGTGAACGAGAACATGAGGTAGATGACATACATGCTACAAATGATCCACAATGTGTGGAAGCACTGAGGAACTGTGGTCTCCTAAATTTCTTCTAGATCCAGGGCATGAGGGCCCAAATCCCACTACTGACACATATGCTTAGATCTTGGGATGCGGCTCAATAGTATTTTGTGATTGGTGAGCACATACTTACCATAGATGTCGAGGACATCTACTTCCTGACTGGATTGTCCCCGAGGGGGGACAATGTTGTTATAGCTTAAAATGACACTTCTTTGTCCGTGATGACACTTACATCTCTTGGTCACATGACGACACTTCTTGAGATCAAGTTTAGTCACACAACAGGACACTTGTGGATTGAAGGGTCATTCAGGACACTAAATATGGTTTAAATTACCTCACTCTTGGCCCATTTGATGGTTATAACCCTTAGGAACACTTTTCCAGACCAAACCACCTCTTGAAAATCATCAGAAAACCCTGTTTTTGGCCATTTTTTCAAAAAAACGCTGGTATTCTATGCAAAGAGTAGCGTTTTTCCCTTGATATACTCTACTTTGATTCATAAAAGTAGAGTACAAATGCTGGTCTGCAGTAGAAAAGTAGAGTATTTTCGTGAAGCAGTCAAAATCTCGATTTTTGGTCAATTTGAGTTAGTTGGGGAACCTCCTGATCTGTTATAACTGCTTTTCCTCTCCTTCGTTGACTATATAAGGAAGGTAGAAGGGCCATGAGAAGGGACCAAGCCCATAACAATGTTATGCTGGAGGAATGGAGACCCTCATTCCCCTCTCTTGTGCCTCAGTTTCTGATAAACCCTAGCACAGCTGATTAGAGGTTGGGATCCTTGGAGAACAGAAGCAAGAGACCTTGAATCTAGGTTTCGTGAAATGCCAAGCTTGAAGGAAGGTATAATTTTGTGTACTTGCTTCATTCATTAATAAAGATCAGATGTTCTTCCCTTTCCAAATATGACTTATCCATGTGTGTCTCATATTTGATTACAGTTTGCTTATAGTTTGATGTCTTCTTCTGTTATGAATATCAGTCTTGTATATGTAGTCAAATGTATTTGAGAAAGGTATGAAGTTGTTTTGCAGGTGTGCGCATTGCGATATTGGATAGCATTGAAGAGCAAGGAAGAGGAAGGTTGGGATCAACCTTCTTAATAAGGTACTCATCTTTCTAACTTTAAATATCTTTGCTTACTAGTTGTACTTGTAGAACATTTGTATGTCTATCTTTCATCCCTGAAGTTGGTAGTCTCTTCCCTGAAATATAGGTGTATTTCCCTCACAACAAATGTGACTCTTACTGGATCACGGGGAAGTGATCGGACCATGGGTGACATGATACTACAACATTGTACTCCTCATACCCATGCTTTGAGTGGGAAGATTCCCATCAAAGAAGTACAGGAACGTCCGCTGCGTGCCATACTTTTTATGATTACGAGAATGGCAGGGAGTCAAGCTCCTCACTTAGCTACCAGATCTCATATGCTATACGTAGAGGACTGCATGGCTCCGAAGGTATTCAAATGGTGCAAGGAGTACTCCTCGCAAACATTCGAGCTCAGCTGACCAAGTGTCGCCGGGGAGAGCTCAAACAGTTTGGCTATGGGTCGATAATGATCTTATTTCTATTGGTGCGGGTCCCCCTCTTGCGCTTGCAGGTACCGTTGGATGACAAGGATCCTAGGGATCCTCACATGGCTAGATGGATAGAGGTGATGGCCTGCCATGGTGGGGGCCCTATCATCGGGTATGGTGTTGAGTTCTTCACCTGGCTAGAGGGCTAGTTACTCATGGTAGAGGACTACCCATATAGTGGTACGGATTACAAAGATGACCCAAACTTGGTGCTACTCGAGGGAGCAGTATGGGGAGACATAAGTAAGAACAATAACCCTTGTACTTTTTAGTTTTTTATATTTATGATTTTTTTGTTATAGTGTTGACGGGTTAACAACATGTGTGTACAGATGTGGGCCCCATACGACCAATGGGAGTCTCTCTTCTTGCGAGGAGAGAGAGAGGAGAGGGAGCAATCATGGCTCCATCCGTACATGCTACCATTGCAGAGATGGAGTATGTCTACGCAAACCTGAGTGGGTTGAATTTAGACATTCCAAATCCGATGTTAGATGTGTTACCACGGCCTATGCAGGGATATACGGTAGGAGCAACTGTGCACTTCAATGCACTGCGTCGTGGGGTAACGAGAGCAATTGACTGAGTAGGCTAGAGCTGCTAGACCTAGGGGTGTATGGGCCATGATTTAGGCCTTATGTTGTTATTATGTACATACTGAGAGCTTAGAGGCCTCAAATTTGGTACTACTGAAAGCTACGAGGCTTCAAATTTTGTATAAACTCGCCGAAAGCCATCATGCTTCAGATTCTGTACCAGCACTACTTTTATGATGATATATATATATATATATAGACATTTCTTGAGGTTTTATACATTATGTGTTTTAAAATGGATGAATGATGTGATCTTGTTTATGTGTTTTGCTTATAAAATGAATTATTTACATGTTATGTCTACTTTTAACAGTTCATGAATATGCTTATGTGTGTGCAATGTACGAATCTAATATGAAGTTGGCCACAGAGTCAGAAATTGTGTTCACGTCTCATGGAATGTGCAGGTACTGAATGGACTCGGAGGACCTTTCCAGAAGACGGACTCGTCTATAGAGATGGAGTAAGGTGCGATCACGGATGACGTAGACTTGGTTAAGATGAGAGACCACAAGTTGAGAATCCAAGTGGATGACAACATGATCCATACCCAAAGAAATAGCGTCAGTTAGGGTTCCAATGACTGCTTGATACTCTGCAGTGTTCTTGGTCATGAAACCTAGACACATTCCTCCTGAGCTAATGAGATCACCAATAGGTGAATAGAGTACCCAGGCTGCCGAAGTAAGGTTGTGGGTATGTCGGCTGGCGCCTTCTGTGAATCTGTAGCCAGTTGCCATCTATACACGCAGATAGAACATGGTATAAGAGATGAAACAAGATCTGGGTATGCAAAAATCAAAGCGTCAAACCACACAAAAAACACACACACTCCATGTACAGTATATACAAAAGTACTCATGCATGAAATATTTAGGCATAGTACCTCTTCAGGTAGATCCCATTGCAAGGCTCACCTAAAGATATCCTATCGTAGTCTTCAATCTCATAAGCTCCCTTATCTAAGACACGTTTCACTATGTAAGGTGCATGCCACATGGACTCAAACTTTCTTGCCCCCAGTTCATCATGTTTATGGTCATATGTGAAGACCAAATCTCCTTCGCTATAGGCATGAGGTTCTACCGACTTGTCGTACTGCGATTTGATGCGTCTCTTATGGGCCTCATTGGAAAGAGAGGAATCTCAACGAGTCTCGTCGAGTTTAGATAGGTAGAGGAAGCGTTCTTCCTCGGCAGTAGTGTTGGGTAGAAGTTCGATAGCAAGCTTGAGGGACGGAATCTCGCACTCAATAGGAAGGACCGCCTCCAATCCATACACTAGTTGAAAAGGAGTAAATCCAGTGGTGGTTTTAATGGAAGTTCGATAAGCCTATAGTGCAGAGAAGAGCATATTATGCCAGTTGGAATTTTATGTACCCACCATACGTTGGACCATAGTTTTCAAAACCTTGTTAATGGCCTCAACCTGTTCGTTGGACTGTGGGTAGTAGGATGTTGAGTTTTCATGGAGAAAACCCAATCTATCACTCAACTCGTCAACCATGTGGTTCATAATGTGAGAACCATGGTCCGTAAATATCACTTGAGGAACTCCAAACCATGCTATTACATGGTTAAACATGAAGAGTGTGGCGGTCTTTCCACCATTCGTGTATGTAGGCATTTCCTCGACCCACTTTGTGAAGTGGTCCACGGTTACAATGATGTAACTATGCCCCCCGGTCGAGGTATGCTTACAATGCATGAATTCGATGCCCCACTTAGCGAAGGGGCCAATGGTAATAGTCGGGTGTAACAGGGCGGGATGGGTGCACTTTTTCATATGAAAATGTTGACATGGAGGACATTTTTTTATGGCCTCGATACAATCTTTGAAGATAGACAGCCAATAATATCCTGCGCGCAGAATTTTCTGGGCTATAGCCATCCCAGAGAGATGACCGCCACAAGCCCCAGCGTGACAATCATTTAGGATGTGTTCAGCCTCTTCATGAGTTAGACAACATCGAAGAATAGAATCGATGCCACAGTGGTACAAAGTATCACTGATAATCAGATAATATTTCGCATGGTGGCGTATTCGACGACGGTCGTCGCGAGGCAATTGAGGGATGAAACGTTGGGTTTAAAGATACAATTTGATATCTCTATACCACAGATCAGACGTACTGATGAGAAACAATGATTCATCTGGAAAAGAGTCATTGGGATCAGATTCTACATTAGTATGGGGAAGGTCACAGATGAGCTCAGCAAATACCAAAGACTTTTTAGACTTATATTTTTTGAAAAGAAGATCAAATTCTTGTAGTATCACGATCCAACATCAATACTTGCCCCCAATCACCTAACGAGTCAGAACATGGTACATGGGGTTCAAGTCGGCGATGCCAGTGGTGGTGCGAAGCAAAATGTAATGTCGGAATGTCTGCATGGCGATAAATGGCGCGAGAGCGAGTTTTTCAACATGTGAATATCTGTAATGTCCCCATTTTGACCCCCTTTGTATTAAACCGTAAATGATGTAAATATTGTAATTTAATCATGGTGAGGAGCTCAAGGCCAAGGCCCCACCATTGATTTAGCGTTTCATGAATCGGCAATTAAAAATAGATGCCCATGGTTCTTGTGCGAGATGGGCACAATGTAAATAAGACACCATGTAAATACGAATTTTAATGGAAAAACCCACAACCGGCTATGCAATGCAACAAAAGAGATGGGGCATGACTCTACAAGGAAAAGGGAGGGAAATTATTCAAACCTTGAGCCAATGGTATTAATCCATGTGTCAATGGGGAAACCCATAAACCACCAACTACCCATTTTGTCTCATGTACCCAATCATTTAATTTTTCCAAGAAATTGGTTAAGGTAGTTAATGCCTTGGGAATGGGCAAGCCATCAACTTGGAAAATCGTGTTTTTGCTTGTGGGGCAAGAAACCACCCACGAAATGGTGCCCAAATCCAGGGGGAATGGGCAGTCTTCATTCATTCACGCAGTTGGAGTTAGCTGGGTCTTTCCATTTACGTTTTTCATCCAAATACTGCATTTTTCCATGCCTGGGAGTCGTTTTTGCAGTATATAACAGTTGGGAGAGGGAGGGCCACGTTTTGGGGACTGTAGGGAGGTCGTTTTTGCCCCTGAATGTCCAATGACGTTTTTCTAAAAACGGATTTGGCTTCCTGGGTTGTCCACCAACTTCCCATTTCGTTTTTGTGGGTTCCCACGTTTTTCTGGGTTAGTTGGAACCCCATCTCAGGCATTCCACTGTGGAAAACGTTTTCCTCATGCCCAGCAAGTGGGGTTCTGTTGTTATGTGCATCCTTGTTCTTGGTTTGAGCCTGTGAGCTTAAGTGTTGGAGTGGTAGTGGATAGAAGTGGCTTGATAAACCTAGTGGGGGAGACAACCTCTCAAAAAGATCAAGAGGGCTTTGGTTACTCTTCTATGCATACCCTGAGAGCACTGCATAGGGAAGGTATGGCTTGAGGGACTGCACAGCAGTGAAAAGAATACTTCCTTGTGCTGGGTGTGTAGGTATTGTGGGTGCCAAGCTAGATAGATCTTGCAAGGTTATCCCTGGCTCTGTGCTGGAGCTCACTAGCTTAGCAACTCTTCCTTTCCATCTCCTAGTAGCCTGATAAACCCAATTGTAGATTGGCTTGGCTCATCTTGGTGTATGCTTGGCTATGCGTGAGTCTGTTGTTCCCTGGTTCCTTGTAGAGATCATGCCCAGCTCGGGGGTGGCAGTGGTGCTGAGAGATTGAGGAGCACACTGGCCTATGGTTGGGTGGAACGTTGCAGTTGCATAGCCAGTTACTTGGGACTGCCTTATTGAGATAAGTATTCTCTTGTGTAAATTGGCAATTATCATTTGATGAATGTTATGAATGTATGTGGATGTATTAAACGAATTTGCCTCTGCTGTGTTTTTAAAAGTTTAGGCATTTCCATATGATCTTGTCACAGAATCTTGAATGTGTGTTAGAGATCAACAACATTTATTTGATTACCATCGTTTTTCCATAGCATGCACAGATACAGTTCTTTGCATCAATGTTTTTAATTCTAATGTATTGGGGCTAATTGCCCGGATTGAGCACCACGTCCTCCCTATCACACTGATATGGTAGGAGGGGACACTACAATATCGAGTTTCAGTGTCAATAAGACCTTTAATGGCATAGTATATCACATGTTCTTGGGTGTTCTGATCTTCCTACACAAAAACCATCGAGATAGTGGTGTCGCAAGCAACGAGGTATAAAATTTAATCTCGATAGTAATTCATCAGTTTGAGTACAGGGGCATGTGTGATGGCATGTTTCAAACTATCAAAATATTGTTGAGCTTCGTCATCCCAAATGAACGGTATGTCTTTCTTCATGAATCTCGTGTATCCCTATGTTTTTTGCATGAAATTACAAACAAAATGCCTTAAATAAGTCACTCGTCCTTGCATACTTTGAAGTTCCGTAATATTAGTTGGAGGTGGGACTCTGACAATGGCTTCCACCTTCAAGGGATCAATGCGGATCACATCTTTAGAGATGATAAACCCTAAGAGGCATCCAGACTCGACACAGAAAATACACTTATAAGGATTCAGATGGATATTGTACTGTCTGCATTTGAGGAAAAGGACCGTCAAATGATCTATGTGGAACTCATGCTACTTTGAATGGGTAGGGAGATCGTCCAAGTAAGGCTCCACAAAGTCCTTCACATCGTCGAAGGCACATGACATGGCCCACTGGAATGTGGCACCAACATTTTTAAGGCCAAATGGAAGTTTACGATATGCAAATGTTCCCCAAGAGAAGATGAATACAGTCTTGTGTTGGTCGGTAGGGTGGATCTCAATTTGGTTGTATCCGGAAAAACCATCCATAAATGAAAAGATGACACTTCCAGCACAATTGTCGATAATCTGGTCAATAAAGGGAGTCGAGTAGTTGTCCTTAGGACAAGCTTTGTTGAGGTCCTAATAAGCGACACAAACACGAATGGTACCTTGATTTTTAGTAACACGGACGACATTTGAGACCCACTCTATCAATGGGATAGGGTAGATAAAGCCGGCCTTTAAGAGTTTCTTGATTTCTACCTTGATTTCCACAATCTTCTGAGGGTGTATCGGTCGCAGCTTCTAGCAGACAGGTTTGATGTTGGGATAGGTCTTAATCTCGTGTAAAACAATGGTGGGGTCTATCCCAAGCATATCCTCATAGGTCCAAGTGAACACGTCTCAGAATCGCTTGAATAAAGCCATACAAGCAATGAATTCTTTAGGGGAACACTTATGGCCCAAATGAATGTGTTCCACTACACCAAGAGTAACTTAAATGTCTATTGAAGTGGTAGGCTCAATATTGGCTAAGTTTCCTTCAAAGTCATTTTGACACGTGAGTATCAAGGATTGAGAGCCATAATAGACATCCGATGTAAAAATGGTGCTAATGCTATTCTCCATAGTATCTAATAAGGGAAGGAAAGATGATCGATGATGGAGGTATTCCCACGGAGCATCATCTACAGTCATGATTTCCATAATGGACTCGTCATAATGAAAAATCCATAGTAGAGGATTAGATGATGTCTTCTGTAGAGAATAGGAGGTGGAGGCCACAGCTAAGTGTTCCTTGGGTGCTGAATGGATAGCCTCATATGTGAGTTTAGCGGGTGACAGAGGTATAACGTTTACAATCAAGTGTGTAGTGGCTTCATCAGGTACAAGCCATGAATGAGTGGAGTTGGGGATAGATGAAATCTACAAGGAGATCATGTTCACCATGGCAACATGGTTTGGGGGATCCGAAGTAGGAAAGACGCCCATAAGGGATGAATCCTTAAGGAGGCCAACCCCCACGCTCTCAAACTTTTGCGAAGATTGTCCAATTGACAGAACGTTATCACCTGGGTGAGTAGCGATGTCAAGTGTGCAGAAGTCCAGTTGGTCAACAGTAACAATTCGGCCTTTATGGGGGAATTGTACTATGCGGAAGACTAATGATGCGATCGCAGTCATGGCGTAAAACCAATTACGACCAAGAAGAATGTTGTAATCTAATGAGGAAGCGACCACTTCCACGTTAAGGGTTGGGGGCTTTCCCCCCAGCTCGACTGGTAAAGCTTGTAACATCCCATGAGGTTGAAATCCAAGTCTGTCGAATGCTCTCAAAGTGGTAGGAGAATAGTTCAACTCGGGAGAGCCAATGGCTCTCCAACATGCGTTCGACATGACTGACATAGAATCTCCTTCCTCCAAAACGGTACGATGGATTATCTTCCGAGCAATGTTTGTGGCAACTTGAAATGCTAATTGATGGGAGAGCCTCAGTTTGAAGTACTCCAACCGGAACATGATGGTATTTGATGAATTCGGGTCAACTGCACCAATGGCAGCGAGGAGAGTCTTGCGCTGATTAAGACAGTTTTGCAAGACCTCGAGCGTCAACATAGCACAAGGAGCTTGTGCTAGGTCCTCTACAATGTTGTAGTTTTGAGCATCCCGAGCATTAGGATTGAAAACCGATTTTCTAACCGTGCTCTTGGGTGGATGCAACACTGACTCAAAAGAGGGATTCTCAATAGTAAGAGGAGCAGTGGGTACGGTGACATCAGGCATCGAAGTGGAATCTTTTTTAGTATTACTTCCAATAGGTTCCTTCATTGGAACAGAGTCATATGAATGGGAATGGGTGTTCAAGTTGATGGTCTCATTATGCACCATGAGAACATGTGTGGTGGTATATGCTTCTCCTTGGGAAGGAGAAGTGTGAGCAATCAATTGCTGATTTTGAGCAGGGAAGGGATCGTTGAGAACTACGGGTGTGGGTTTTCCCTTAAGAAAATTTTGAACTTCGTCTCTATGGGGGCACTCTTTAGAAAAGTGGTCATCACCACATAGTAGACAAGGATACTTCAACTTCCTTTTTTGTTTGGTATCATCAGGGGTGCTCTTTTGTTCCTGCTGGGTGGAATATTTCTAGGGTTTCCCTTTGTTCTTTTTCTTACCACTAGAATTTTGAAGTGAAGCTGATGAAACAAAATTTACTTCTTCAGTAACAATAGGAGTGGATGATTTGGTGGTGCTGTGACCAACCTATGTTGGTGATGGGGAAGAACCCTGGGGGTTCGACGAACCAACAGTTTGAGAATGAGGTTGGGTGTCAAGGGATCCAATGATGCCATCAGCTTGGGGTCCCTTGGGTGGTTTTCCGAGGTGTTACGGGGTGCGTCAGGAAGGATATCAAACAACGTGCCAGATTGAGCATAGACTAAGTCTAGCAAGTGGGCACGGGAAATGGCTTGTTCCTCAGTGACAACACCTCCCATGGAAACATCTCATGCTATGGTCGGGATGAGATACTTCGTAAACTAGTCTGCTAGGAGTTGGTTTGGAATAGGAGCCTTAATGATACGACGTCTCCTCCGACACTTATGTATATGATCTAAGATGTGAGTAGCGGTATTTTGGTGGAGCAAGGTTAAAATATCTATACCACTTTCATACCGTATAGGTAGTTGGAAATGAGTCAAAAAATTCATAGCAAGAGAACCAAAATTAGGAAAAGAATGGGGTTGTAGTTCGATATACCACTTGGCAGCTGAACCATTGAGAGTCTGTTGAAATAACTTAAGACAAATCGAGTCCTCCATCAAGGAGTTGGATGAACACCACAAGTGGTATGTCATAACATGGTTTTTAGGATCCTCACCTGGCTTGCAATCAAATTTTGGGATATCTGATGGAAGTTTCACCAAAATGGGTGGGCAATTAGTTCCATGGTAGATGGGGTCGTTGGTTAGGTGAGACAGGTCAGGCAGGTCCAAATTAGCCAAAAAGGGCAGTTGTGGATTAGGATGCGGGTATTGATAGTACTGATAAGGCATGTAAGGACTGGTGGGACCTTCTATCGACTGACCATAGGGTGTTTTAGGAGGAAACTGGCCATAGGGGTATGAGCCACCCACACCAAATGTAGGTCCGCCGCCATAGTAAGGTGGTCCATTACCATAAGGTGGGGGCCCGCCTCCGCTGCTGGGATGGGGTGGGCTGCCTCCAAATGGTGGGGGTCCACCACCACCTCTAGGGTAGGATGGGCCACCACTGCCTCTGCTAGGAGGAAGTGGTGGTTCTCTACCACCACCGTAATAAGGTGAGCCTCCACCACCTCCTCTAAGAAGGGGTGCCGGGACACCATCGCTGCCAAAAGGGTAAGATCCTCCTCTGCCACCTCCACCATAGTATGGTGGTGGTCCACGACCACCACCACCAGGATGAGAAGGTCCTCCACCAACACCACCGGGATGGGATGGTCCTCCACCACCACCACCGCTAGGATGGGATGGTCCTCCACTGCCACCATCGGGATGGGATGGGCCTCCACCACCACCACCAGGGGGGTGGGCCATGATGACCGAAATGAGGTGGTCCTCCACCAAAAGGTAGAGGTCCGCCTCCTCCATAGTTATGTGGGGGCCCTCTGTCTCCAATGGAAGGTGGGGGTGGACCAAACATGGGTGGAGGGACTGTAAGTGGGGGTCCATGTTGTAAAACATTTTGTTGTCCCCATAGAGTGTAAGGATTTCCGGTGTAGGGTACCCCGTAGAGTGCATTTATGTGATTAATTTGACCCAGAACAGGGTTAATATGACTTGGATATGCTTGACTTGATGGTGGTTGAATTACATTGGACAGTCCCCCAACATGGGAATGTCCCATGGTGGAAGGTCCAGGAGGTAGGCATTTTCCAATGGAAAGGCCGATGGGAAATCCTACTGCAGTATTATGGTTAAGAGACGGGGGGTGCCCCCCAGCAACTACTTCCTAACCACTCAATAAAGGTTGACCCAAAACTGGTTGTTGATTATTCACCATAGGATTACCACTACCTGTAAAGAAGGTAGGGGGTAAAGAGAATCCTCCTCTTGAAGTTTGGGGCGGGGGAGGAGCAGGTGACGTAACCATGGTGGTCACGGGTGTTTTGGACTGTTGTCCTTCAATAGATTGGGTTGTGAGAGATACTGAACTAGTTTCCTGTCTAGGGGACGTATGTGCAAGAAGGGATGGTTGACCAGTTTCAGCAATGGTCACGTGTTGTATGGATGATTCTGGTGACTCAAAAGATAAAGAGTAACCTGGGATTGGTCGGTAAGGAGGTAACATCGGGTCTTCAACCCTTTGTTGGAGACTTGATCTCTGGAACTTCTCAACCATAGAACGAAAGTGAGCCAATTGGTCATGATAGTTATCTAAGGGGTCATCCGAAGTAGTCCCACTAGGTGGGGGTGCAATGGAAAAATGGGCCACTGGATGGCCTAGAGAAAATGTCCAATAAGCTGTTGAAGGACCAGCAGCCGATGTGGGGTCATCTTGGGGTTAATTTATCCATTCCAACGATCTAGGCTCTCCTAGCAAAACGGGAGGTAAGTCTTGTGAAGTGGAAATTGGGGCCTCTTCACCCTACGGGGAGTTGGAGGCAGGTGAATCTGGAGGACTGTGAGGAAACAAAAGTCCTCCAACATTCAAAGTGGGGTTTTCCACTTAATGTGAATCGAGCCTGGCTTGTGCGTCCATTCTTACCCTCGAAATTACCTCCTGGTTAAGGGGATATTCGGGTGGCAAGTTCTGAATCCTGTGAGACCTTCTCCAAGGAAAGTCAACCAGAGTGACTGAAACAAAAATTTTCTCCTAAGGCAAGCTACACAAAAGAAAAGTAGACCAGACAAAACCCTACACAAACTAATTCCACAAGCAAACTTATGTTATAAGAGTGGACTCAAAGGTCTGGAACCTCACAAGAATTTCAAGGATTCGCAAATCACTAGATACCGCAGGGTCCAATAGTAAAATGCGACAAGGAGGATTGGGACCGTACCCTTTCCTGAATACTCGATTACCTAGATGGTACATGCATAGTAATCTCCCTAAGTGTTGTTCTCAGTGTATTGCTCCGCCAAAAGGGCCAAAAGGTTAACTCAGTTGGTTTCAGGAATCCTAGTGGTGTCTCTCGATATACGCAATATACGTGGGAGCTCAAATCCATAGTGGTGATGTCTAATGCACAACTGTACGGCACGAGACCTTCCGATATACTACTGACTACGTGAAACACCTTTCGATATATGCCAAGTATGTGTGGTACTTGGTGGGTACGTGAAAGAGCTCGATATACTGATAAGTACGTGGAAGACTACAATACCCCCAAAATACAATGCTGGCAAATTATGACAGCTTCCATGCATAGCAATGCCGGAACACGTCTCTAACTTACACACAAGTTACTAAAAATTTTACCCTAGTTCTGCCGTTAATTTTATCTGGAACGGTAGGTGAATGCATGAGGTGAGTACATAATCGTAAACATAATGTAGGTTGTAACTACATGCAAAAAGTACACTTTTATTTTGATGAACTCTATATATGGGAGGGAGAAACTTCTTTCCAATGATTTTACCAAAGCAACACAATGCAACACAATCCCAAATCTACCAAGAAATTACTATGAAGTATTCTTTTCCTTTTCAAGCGAAACACAAAAGATAACACAACACTACTAAGCCAAATCAAAGCATGTTTTTCTTTTTCTTTTTCTTTTATCTTTTCAAAAACAAAAATGATGCTAAGTGATGAAAAGAGAGAGTTTCTAAGTAGAGGATGCAAACTTTTCACTTTCACTATAATGGCCTAAAAGCATAAAAACCAAAAGATGTATTTAAGTTTCCAAGCATGGAACTACTTTTGCAAAACTTGATATCTATTTGAATTTTTCAAGAAAATGAGCAACTCGTAATTCGTGAAAAACACAAATAATTCAATTCTCTTTCAACTTTTCCAAAATATCTACAAATGAGACATTCCAATGCATGTACAATTCTTCCAATGAGCTTGAAAAATGACGGAAATAAAGTACTTTTGATTTTTCAATGGATGTATCAAAATAACAATTTGATAACAGCGATGCTTTTAATCACAAATACTGAAATGAAAAAATTACTTGCAACACCCCAATAACTCAGGACATCTCAAGAAAATGACGAGCACTCAACGTACTGAAAGTACTGAAAGTACACACAAACACTGAAAACCAATCAGAGACAAGCAGCACTAAAACAAGCAAAGCTCAAAAGGGTATGCAAATGAGGTCTGGAAACCGATTTAATATAATGATCAGATCTGGTAAGGAGAGGAGGGAATGCAAGGGTGAGTGGATGTAAGTGGGGGAGACAAGAGTGTCCACCGCTACCAAATCTCAGACTTGTCCAATACGGAACCCAAAACAACTCCAAATAAAACCAAACAACTCAACACACAAATAAAAGATGGGGTCTCTGACTGGATGTTACAGTACAAAGGGAGTTTGCACACAAACCAAAGCTCAAATAAAAAATGTAGAAGGGGTTCCTGTATGACAGTTTTTGACAAATCGTCGTAGTCTATGCTTGTACACAGTGCGACGTCGCAGTTTACCAATGCGGGAAGTGCGACGGTGTCGCAGTAGACCAATGTAAAGATTGCGACAACAAGCTAACAGGAAGAGAACAAAGACCAAAAATAACACAGTGTCGCTCTGAGTCCACTGACCAGGTGTGACAGGCGAGATCCAAGTTAAAAAATGAACCAATTCTCCAAAGAATGAGCAATGAAATGGTTTGAAAACAAGAAGTACAAACTCAAAGGAAGTTAATCAAACTCTTCAAAGTGAAGATCTAATGGTGAAACCAGATTAAGAGGCAAATGACAAATAAAATGGCTTGTAACAAGAAATCAACTAAAAATGACATTCAAATTGACAACTACAAAACAATGTTCATCCCCAGTATGGTCGCCAGATTTGTTTGATGGACAATCCACTCAAGCGGACGTGAGCCGGATCTTGCTAGCTCAATGTGATTCTAGAACAAATAGTATGGACTATAAACCACTTTCCTAGATCTAGTTAAGAATCAAGTTATCAGATATCTTACCTTAAGTCTGTAGTCCCTTTTCGTGGATGTTGTTCCATGCCTTGCTGTCGTCAGATTTAAGCTAGAAGACCTGCCAAGATGTACAAAACAAGACAAACAAGTAAAAGCATCTAAACGATAACATATCTAAGTAAACAGCTAAGTAGGTAAACTACACAATATCATCAACACAACAATATTGGTGGAAAGCGTTTATATTACTATGAATATAGGGAAAGTACATAGAAAAGAATGACTACAACCATGGCTTAACGAAGTATTCCTTCTCCATCCAAGCCAATTCCATATCCTCCCAAGGAAGTGTGAGTCTCTCAATGGATGAGTAGAGATCTCTCTAAGATGATTTCACCAACATATAGACACTATAGACTTCCTCCTTTTGGAGAGGGATGGAGCTTCATTTATATAGGACTAAGTGGATAGGGTATGGATAGAGTAGGTTGAGATATGGTAGGAGAGAGATAGGGGATCCTCCCTAGAGGTTAATAATCGAGTGCCAACTCTCCCAAGAGGTCAAGGATAGGGATCCATGTCAGTTGGATTTGAGAATGGCCTCAAAGAATCTATTTTTGTGTATTAACTGACATCGTCACACCCTACAAGAGAGCAAGCTGTGATGTCTCAGGTTGCGTGAGTGCAGCCTACGACGACCTCTCAAAACCTAGTGTAAATGGGTGCACATCTCTTCCAGGTTAGTGACTTAGGCAAGAAAACTTTAGGGATGTATACACTGAATCTCATGATGGCAAGATTTTAGGTGTAACAGACATCATTGGAGTAGACATGAACCTACATTCCATCATACCAAATATCAGAAACACATCAAATGTGTACTTTCCTTGTGAAATAAAGATTGCATCTTTCCTTTTCCAAACTTCTAGACCAAGAAAATAGTGCATAAGACTTAAGTCTTTCATTTCAAACTCTAAATTGAGCTCCCTCTTGCACCAAGATATCTATTTCTCCTCTCCAGTAAGGAACAAGTCATCAACATAGAGAACTAATATCAGTGGTTGGTTCTTCACAACCTTGAAGTATAGTTTGGGGTCATATTCACTTTTGGAAGAGTTCAATCTATGAAGATAGTTGTCGATCCTTGAATACCAAGCCCTCGGGGCTTGCTTAACCCCAATACTAGGATTTCTTAACTTTGCATACATGGGACTCCTTCCCATGGACTACAAAGCCCTCAAGTTGTTGTATGTAAACCTCTTCCTAAAGTTTCCCATTAAGAAAGGTCATATTCACATCCATCTGGTGAAGTTTCCAACCCAAAACTAAAGTAAAGGAAATTATGGTTTGGATCGTAGTGTACCTGGACACAAGAGAAAATGTCTCATCATTGTCTATCCCTTCTTTCTATGAGAAACCATGGGGCACAAATATTTCTTTATACTTTTCAATACTTCCATCGGCTACATGCTTGATTTTATAAATCCACTTGGAAGTTACTATTGACTTCCTGTCAGGTTTAGGAACCACTTCCCACACATCATTATACATGATGGATTTGTATTCTTCCCCCATGGAATCTTAACATACTTGCTTCTTAGCAACTTAATCATGGGTAGAGGGCTCTACATTAGTGATGTGAATCATATGTGCTACATATCCTGAAAATATTTTAGGTCTCTTTCACTCTTTGGATGAGCCTCGTAGTGCTCTACAGTTTTCTACCCCTTGCAGAATGTCTTGACACCATGCATATCTCCTCTTAGAAGAAGGTTCATCAAGAGATATTTATATCATATGTGTTTTCTATTCATGATTAAGTGGATGTGGAGGATTTTTTTACTTCTCCCTCTCAACATTTGAAAGGGGAGAATTAGAAACCGGATCCTCTATCATAGGAGTATCATGATCCTACATATATGAATCACACCGAAGTTCTTTGGAGCGCTTGAAGGAATCCTCTTCATGAAATGTTACATATTTGTTGACTTCAATGTTTCTTTGCCTTGGAACATAGATTTTGTAAGATTTGGAGGATTCACTATATCCAACAAATGTTCCTTTCTTTCTAGATGGTTCCATATTTGTCATTTTCCCTTTTCGTAGATGAATGTAGACATGACAACTGAAAACATTCAAGTGCCCAACATCTACTTTTTCACCAGTGAAAAAATCTACAAGAGTCTTTTCTCATAGGATAGTATGCAGTTTTTTATTCTTAAAATAAACAAAAGTGCTAGAGGCTTCTCTCCATAAGGAGGTGGGAAGATCTTGATGACACATCATGGATTTTGAAGCATCACATATTGTTCTATTCTTTCTTTCAGCAAACCCATTCTGCTAGGGTTTGCAGGGTACATTCAATTGTCTTCTTATTCCCGCATATAAACAAAATCCATTAAATTCATGAGACTCGAACTCTCCTCCATTATCAAATATCAAAGCATGAATGTGATTTCCATTCTGATTCTCAAACAATGCTTTAAAATCTTGAAACTTGGTTAAAATTTCACTCTTTACTTTAAGAAAATAAACCCATGACTTGCGAGAGAAGCCATCTATGAAAAACAAATAATACAAATAACCACTCAAGGAGTGTGCAGACATAGGACCACATAGATCGGAATGAATCAAGTCTAGGATCCCTTCAGATATTTTGGTACTGCTTGGAAAACTCTTCTTAATGTTCTTTCCAAGAGCGCAACCTCTACAAACACTATCAAAATCATATTTAAACATAGGCATACCTTTCACAATTTTTTGCAATCCAGGTAGTGCTTTGAAGGGGAGATGACCAAACCTTCTATGCCACAACTCACATGGATTGATTATGTCATGGATAATGGATTGAATGATATTTCTAGGAACTTTGTAGAGATATCCCTCTCTAACTCCAATCACATGTGAAAAATTCAAGTCTGCATGCTTAGGCCACATGAGCACTTTGTTGTCGATAAAGATGACTTGGAATCCTTTATATTATAGAACCGAAATAGACAGGAGGTTCTTCTTCAATTTGGGGACAAAAAAAATTCCATCCACATGAAGTACATCTCCTAAATCCAACTAAAAATAATTGGATCCAACTCCTTGGATCGAATAGGCGATATTATCTCCAAGATCTACCTGACAAGAGAACTTATTTTCTTTTAGATTTAAGATAACACTCCTATATCCAGTCAAGTGCTTGGATGAGCCATTGTCCACTAGTCATGCCTCATCACTAGTGGTAATGGATCTAGAAACGGATTAGACAAGATAGTACTCCTTTCTCATCTCTTGATCATCATATGAATTATTTCCTGTAGGTTCATCTTCTATAGAGGTAGAAGCATGAAACCTAACCTTGAAATTTAATCTTTGCTTTGCACGAAATTCACTTGCATAATGGCTCTTCTTGTTGCAATTGAAACATTTAACTTTAGACTTATCAAACATCCAGTGATCATTTTCCTTTTGATGAAAAAACCTCTTGTGAGAACAATATTTCTTTCCTCTCTTCACATGTTCCACAAGAGAAAGGTTCTCTTCTTTGGAGGAAACATATTTGCTTTGGATTTGCCATTATTCTTGTAGGAAATCATGCCATAGTCTCTCAATATTTGGTTGCACTTCTCGACCATTTATTGCAACCAAGAATGTCTCCCATGAAGATGGAAGGGAATCGAAAATAGTTTGTATGATATCATCATCATCGACCGTCACAACAATGCTCATCAGTTGATCTCTTACTTGAGATATCTTTGTGGAGAAGGAAGCAATGGCTTCATCCTTATCCATCTTCATATTTAGAAGCTTTTTCTTTAATTCTTTCTTTTGACTAGGTGCCTTCTTATCATAAAGATTTTTCAAATCGTCGAAGCATTCCTTTGCGGTCTTCAATGGAGTAATCACGGGCATCAATTGTCCTTCACAGAATCATAATTGATTCTCTTTGCGTTGGCTTGATTCTTCTTGAAGGTAATGTGCCTTGCATTAGAATTACGCTCTTCCATCACATTGGATATGTATCCATCCAGATTATGTTCTTCCAGGTTATTCAGGATATTTTCCTTGCAAGTATTGAAGTTTAAAGTTCCTTCAAGATGGTCTTTTGGTCTTATTGATATTGAATTCATAATTATTCAAGTATTGTGCACACTTAGGATCTTCGTAGGATCAATATTGATTGTTCAACTTAGATCTTTCACACCTTGATTTCTAATACCATGTTTTTTTTTTAATCTTTAATTCGGAAATGCAATAGTACTTGAAATTAAATAACAATCATACACATAAGCAATCACATTCAACACATGAATTTACCCTGGGGAAACCCTCTATGACTTGAGGGAGAAAATAATAGCAAAGCCTTCCTTAATTAAATGATAGATAGCAGAGAATGTATTTTACATCAAGCACCCCCAGTGCAATTACAGAGAAAAAGATATATAGATATAGAAGAGCGAATCATGAGAATAATTCTCCAATTAACCAACTAACTAATAATAGTCACATGCACAAAAATTCTTCATAGAAATTCGCTCCATCCTTGGATACATCAAACTTACATGGATAAGTGTGCCCCACTTCTCATGCAATGCATTAACTCACTTTTCCTAACTTCAGGATGAACTCTCCCCTTAAAAGAAATCTTTCCCACTTAATTAGGTGGCTAAATTAAGTTTTTCCATGTAAGTGTCGCAACTCAAGTATCATCCTTTAGTTTAACACAAGTGTCGTCTTTTTTTTTAACATATGTGGCGTCATGCAATAACACTTAGTTAACTAGATCTTCCTTTTTATCCCTTAGTTAACTGACTCGTAACTGAAACCTTTCTTGTTAACATCACTGTAGTGATCAATTCAAGTTCTCCTTTGATTGGTTGAATTCTTCTTTGTTAATATCACTGAAGTTTAACAATTTGAATTCTCTCTTAATTAATTATTTATGAGCAATTTGAATTCTCTCATATCTTATCACATCTTATCTTTATCTCTTATCTTATCTACATGGTACACATGTGCCAACTTAATTATCATATCAAATCTACTAAGGATATTTTTCCAATGATGTGATCATATTGTTCTACTATTGTTCCAAGTGGTTATATGCTATAGTAATTCACTCTAGAGGTGGCTAGTCCCTACAGAAGACTTAATAGCTCAACCATGGTTAGTAGTACATCACACATCATTCATGCTTCGACATGCAAAGCATCACTTCAACACATGAGGCTCTGTATTGACACACAAGACCTTAGCCTTTACTAAAAACATTGTACAACATCATCACTTTGACATACACCGCACTTTCCTCAACACATGAAGCTTATCCATTATTGAGTCCAACTCAAGATTCTTCTGCAAGTTTCTTGAGTCCAACTCAGGGTCCTATAAGGCACTACCTCGATACATGAGGCTCAATATTAACACACAATATTGACCTGGAGAATGAATCATGATGTTGTAACTTTAATAGGGATATCCCTTAGCACTCCCTAACTTAGTGATATCTCCTATGCTCTATTTCAACACATCTATCGCATTAGGGAGAGTTGTATGGTTCAAAGGTAGAAGTGTTCACATTTATAAATCATGGTAGAAACAATTCAATGAGGTATTTCCATTAGTTTACTCACTGGTATTCCATTCCCCCACCTCTGTGTGCTCGTCATGGTTATCTATGGTATCACTTCCTTAACAGTTGTAACAACAATTCAAGGTTCAGTTACTCTTACATGGATTGAATCCACCTTCATCAATGCACTAGCAGTATATTGAATAGGCCCCTCGGTCTTCTATTTTTGTAGCCACTTCAACATATTTTCAAGTTCATGAGTATGCCCACCTCATTTTTATAAAACAACACTCTTGGTTACATCTCCACCATCAACCTTACCTCTTAAGGAAGTCCTATTTATCCACCTATGTTTCACATGCTTTCAAGAACGACAAAGAGAACCCAAAAGAAACAATGATGCATTATCAACTCTATAGTAACTTCTGAACCTCATACATCAGGGGGCATATGTTAACGCTCAAATATCACACACATGTGGAATTTTTGCAAATTAAATGGTAAAACTGTGAGAATTCTATGTAGGTTCAATACCATGAAGTAATTCTAATAGCCAAGGATCTTGAAGCAAAGAAGTCCTCACAAGATTATTCAAAGATATGCAAGAATAAGAGGAAATATTGAGACAAGACCATAAGAGAAAGAACTCAATTAATGTAAATAGCATCTCTATATTATTCATCAATATGAATACCATATATAATACATATCAGGAGATAAAATACAATGCCTTGAAGGCAAGTTGTAAAGCACAAAAAAGGAAGCCTTATTAAAAGCTAGAAAAACCCCTTAGGTAGCAAAAGCACCTTCCAAATCAGTCAAGAGGCTCGTGAATTAGATAAATATGGTATGGAAGCTCATGAGTGATGAAAATGGAATGTGATGATAAATTTTGGAGAGAAGAAAGAGGTGTAGGTTTAATTGGCCAAGTGGAGACAGTTTCCTAGTCAACTAGCTTTACCTTATCCACTAGAAAGCAAAAAACGTAGGATAATTTTGTCTAAAGAAGGAAGGATCCTTTCTAATCCACGATTATAATAAAATCAAACATAATCTCAAGAAATCTTATCCAGAATCTATCCAAATTCATTTTAGTGACTATGAAGAACCTGTAACAATTAATTAATAAGAATATGCGAAATAGCAGAAATGACAAAACTCAAAATCACTTTTATATTGATCGCAGGCCACTTCGAGGGGGCAACCTCCTTTGAGCAAGCTCAATACAAATAACTTCACGGTTCCTTCATAGGCCTCAACACACACTTATATACTAAGTCTAGGTGCCAATACTATGGGTCAAAACCATGGGCCACTACAAACTATGGATAAACAATACTACGGGCGACTTACAAAGCATATGCGCCAACAACAATAACACAAACTATTGATCAACAAATACTACCGGACGACTTACAAAGCATATGCATCCAACAACAATATACTAACAAAGTAAAGACATGGGTTCCTAACATCCTCTCCCGCTTAAAAAAAAGCTTTGTCCTTAAAGCTTTAGATGTGGAAATTGTTGTTGAATCTGAAGGAGTGGTTCCCATGTGGCATCCTCTGGTTGCATGTCGTGCCACTGAATTAATACCTCTGTGATAGAGCGAGAGCGAAGCTTACGAGTGCACCAATTGAGGATGGCCTCCAGCTCCAAAAGGATGGATCCTTCACTATCCAATTCGGGTAAAATAGTTTTTCCACTGATGTTGGTGCCAAGAACTTTCTTCAGACAAGAGACATGAAATACTGGATGAATGCGGGAAGAAGGAGGAAGTTCCAATTTATAAGCAACGGACCCAATCTTCTGAAGAATCCAATATGGCCCATAGAACTTTGGAGCGAGCTTATGATGCCCTTTGAGTTTCAGGGAGGATTTCTTGTATGGCTAGAGACAAATAAAAACCATATCACCTGCTTGAAAAGTGCGCTCAGAACGGTGCTGATCAGCTTGTTGCTTCATCCGATTTCTTGCCATGTGAAGATTGTCCCGCAAAATGCGAAGAATCTAATCATGGTTTCGAAGGACCATGTCAACTTCCTGAATTGGTGAACTGTTGGGGGTGTATGGAAGAAGAACTAGAGGTTCCTGACCATAGACTGCTTCATACGGGGTCATTTTAGAGGCAGTATGGTAAGAGGTATTGTACCACCATTCAGCGAGAGGGAGCCACTTTGCCCACTGATGTTGTTGTTCAGAGGTGAAGCAATGAAGATAGGTTTCCAAGCATTTATTGATAATTTCAGTCTGACTATCTATTTGTGGGTGATACCCGGAACTCATCTTCAGTTTGGTGCTAGTGTGGCGAAATAGTTCTGTCCAAATATGACTAGTGAAAGTCACATCACGATCCGAGACAATGGAAGAAGGGATGCCATGAAGATGAAAGATCTGGTCCAGGAAAATTTGAGCGATTGAGGAGGATGTATAGGGATGGCTGAGAGCACAAAAATTACTATATTTGGAGAGGCGATCAACCACAATGAGAATCACTATCTTCCCACCAGATTTAGGTAGCCCTTCAATGAAATCCATAGAAATATCTGTCCAAATCCATGTAGGTATGGGCAAGGGTTCGAGCAATCCTGGAAGGAGTGTTGTTTCACCCTTATTGCGCTGGCAGGTATCACATTCAGCCACCATCTGTTGAATTGTCCTTTTCATGCCCTACCAAAAGAAGTTATGTCGTGCCCATTCATATGTTTTGAGGAACCCAGAGTGCTCTGCCGATGGAGAAGCATGGAGTTCATAGAAGACAGCCTGTTGAAGATCTGTGCTCTGGGGAAGCACTAGACGACCCTTGTATCTCAGAGAAGCACCATCCCAAGAGTAATGTGGTATAGCAGAAGGGTTGTTGATCAAGCATTGGATGATTTGAGATAAGGAAGAGTCATTGACATAACCCTGTTGAACAGATTGCAACCAATTTGGAATAGGAATAGAAATAGATGAAAGAGATCCTTGGGCATCAAATGTGCGAGAAAGAGCATCTGCCACAATATTGTCTTTACCCTTCTTGTAAGTGATCTCATAGTCATAACCCATGAGTTTGCTAACCCATTTATGTTGTGCTGGCGAGGAGACATGTTGTTCCAAGAAATATTTCAGACTCTGGTGATCAGTCTTGATGCAGAAATGATTCCCTAATAGGTATGGTGGCCACTTTTGTACTGCATGCAAAATAGCCATCATTTCCTTCTCATATGTAGAGGTAGCTAAATTCTTACCTGAAAGGGCTTTGCTGGTGAACGCAATGGGGTGTTCATATTGAAGGAGAACAGCACCAAGTCCATTTCCGCAAGCATCACTCTCAATAGTGAAGGGCTTGGAAAAATCGGACATAGCTAGAATAGGTGTAGTACACAGAGCTTGTTTCAGTTTGTCAAATGCACACTGAGCAGCATGTGTCCATGTAAAAGCATCCTTTTTCAATAGAGCAGTTAATGGAGCTGCAATCTTCCCATAATCCTTGACAAACTTGTAGTAGTAGCCTGTCAACCCCAAAAAACCACGAAGGTTCTTGAGTGTCTGAGGATGTGGTGAATTGTTCATGGCATCGATTTTGGCAGGATCCACGCAAACCCCTTGTGCTGAGATAATGTGCTCGAGATACTAAACTTCCTTCTGTCTAAAAACACATTTAGACTACTTGGCGTGGAGATGATGGTCAGAGAAAAGTTGCATGACAAGATCCAAATGCTGGAGATGTTCATCCCATGTTTCACTGTAGATGAGGATATCATCAAAGAATACCAGAATGAATTTCTGCAAGTAGGGTCGAAATATTTTATTCATTAAGGCCTGGAATGTGGAAGGAGCATTAGTGAGGCCAAAGGGCATGACCAAAAACTCATAATGGCCATCATGTGTACGGAAAGCTGTTTTAGGGATATCATCCTCATGAACTCGAATTTGATGATACCCAGAACAAAGATCCAACTTGGAGAAAAATTGAGCCCCATGAAGCTCATCAAGAAGCTCATCAACAACAGGAATTGGAAATTTATCCTTGATAGTGAGGTGATTAAGTGCTCGGAAGTCAATGCAGAGGCACCATGACCAATCTTTTTTGCGGACAAGAAGAACTGGAGAAGAAAAGGAACTAGTGCTTGGGCAAATAATACCTTGCTTCAATAAGTCCCGAACGAGCATTTCAATCTCTGTTTTTTGGTGAAATGGGTAGCGATAGGGCCCGATGTTGGGAGGAATGTTGCCAGGAAGGAGCTGAATACGATGGTCTTATGTCCTTGAAGGTGGCAATCCCACTGGTTCAGCAAAGACACCTGTATATCGATCCAGAATTTGTTGTAGATCCAACGAAGTAGTGGATACTGCTGATGGTTGCATCTGAATGGAATGGATCTGAGCGATGACACCATGTGAATTATTCTTGAGGATTTTTTCCATGCGATGTGAACTAATGATGCTGAGAGACCAAGGTTGTAATCCTGTCAATGTGTGTTTTTGTCCATTGAGGGAAAACTACATCCAAAGTTCAGCAAAATCCCATAAGATAGGGCCAAGTGTGCATAGCCATTGAGCACCCAAAACCACATCACATCTGCCTAAGGTCAAGGAAAACATGTCAAAGCGCAAGGTATAATCTCCCATAGAGATACGCACATTTCGACACTTACCTTTGCAAGGTAAGGTGCCCCCATTGGCAACCATGACTTCAAAGTTGGAGCAAGGATGGATAAAACAATCAGCTTGTTTGGCGATCCAAGGGTTAATGAAATTATGAGTGCTACTAGAATCAATGAGTATTGTAAGAGGAAGCTTCTTGAAGTAACCCCTGACCTGCATTGTTTGGGGGGGGGGTGATTCCAGCTAAAGCATGGAGAGATATCTTTGGCTGGTCATCCTGAGACGGAGGGTCAATAGGCGGTTCCTGAATGTCGACCTGAGCATCCATTGTTTCTGGATCTTCGTCACCAATTTCAGAGGCATGCGAAGAATCCACATCCAAGAGATAGAGCTTTTGCTAAACACATCTATGTCCGCAAGTGAATTTCTCATCACAATTATAGCAAATCCCCTTTTCTCTATGTGCTTGCATCTCTGTTTCAGACAAACGCTTGATAGGAGTTGGTCGAGGAACCTGTGGTATGGGTGGTCGTTGAGAATCCATATTTCAGAAGGGAACAAAAGTGGGCTTGGAGCGCTGTTGGGATGCAATCTTGTCCTCTGCCAACTTAGCCAACCCTAGGGCTTCCATCATTGTGTTGGGACAGAACATTTTGACCTCAGAGCGGATGGCATCCTTTAGACCACTGATAAAACAACTCCTATAAAAGTCATCAAACAATCCTTTCGTGTGGTTGGCTAGTTTCTCAAATTCGGTTTGATACTCTCTCACAGTGCCAATTTGGTGAAGTTTAGTGAGGGCTCCTATGAAGTCATCAAAAGCACTAGGACCAAATTGTTGCAAAAGGAGCTGGCAAAAGTCTGGCCATTTTGGCTCTTCATGAGCCTTGATGTACCAACGGTACCATTGAAGAGCTTCCTGTTCCAAATGAAAGGATGCAAGAGGAACTTTGTTGACATCAAAAGTATTATGCAGACTGAAATACTGTTCTATACGATAGATCCATCTAGTTGGATCAGTACCATTGAAGCAAGGAAAATCAAGCTTCGGACCACGGAAATTGCTGGAAGAAGAGAACCCATTGTCTGATGAAGACTCAGACTGCCGTTTGTTTTTCATAGCTGAATGTTCAAGATGGAGGCTGAGAAATTTTTCATCTAGATCCTAGAGTTTGGCTTGGATGGCTGCAAGTGCTTCTTCCATGGTTTTTTCTCCTGCACGGGTGACAACCATAACTAGGAGTTTGTTTGTTTGTTTTTTTTGTTGGGGGGGGGGGGGGTTGACTAGGTAGAAAAACAAAAACAAAAACTACTTCAGTAAAGGAAAATCTGGATTTGGGAAAAAATTTGAAGGGTAATTGGGTTTTGACTAGGTTTTCGACACTGTCGAATAGACAAGGAAGCAAAAAATGAGGATTTCAGAAGCGGGGTGAAAGAATGGGAAAATTTGGCAGAGGGAGACAAAGAAGCAGAATTCGGAAATGAACTCTGTGGTAAAATTTGAAGGTGATTGGGTGAAATCTGAAGAATTTATGGCAAACCCTAAAAATAGACAAATGTGGGTTTTCAGGCTTTGGAAAGTGGAATTGGGGATGGGGTCCTCAGGAATGAAATATGCAGAATGGGATTACAGGGGTTCCCCAAAAGTTTCAAGGGAAACGGAGTGAAAACAAGGTAGATATGGAGAAACTGAGGGATCTGCTACGGCTACGGCTACGGCTCGGAAGGGATTTGAAACAGATAGATCTGCAATGGCCTGGAAGTGAGCGAAAACAGAGGGATCTGAAACGACACCGAATGGATTGAAAACGGCTAGATATGGAATGGCTTTCAGAATGGATCTGAACGGCTGGATCTGAAACGGCGCAGCAATGATCGACAATAGTTCAGCTGAAAATAGATATGGACCCCAGGTATGTGCTGTTTCCTAACAGTTCAAGGGTTTCACTCGGCCACCAATGCTGTCTAACGGCTTGCGTATTGGGGCAGTACCCCTCACTCCACAGCTCAGGTAAAACTGATAACCGCTTTGCCACAAACGACAGCTCTTGGTTTACCTCACGGGTGGGAACTAGTCAATCAGGTAGGGGTCATTGCCCTTTTCACTGGCAGGTCCTCTCAATGGGATAGCTACTTCGGGGTTCCTGTGGTACTCCTCACAATGAGTTTTAGGGCTTATGCCCAAGTACTTCCCATAGTTAAGTGGATAGGGATTATTCCCAAATCCGAACCTACAATAGATGCAAAAAAAAAAATTTGGCAGAAATTTCATCTAGCGAGCCCAAGAAAGTGCTCTGATACCAGATGTGAAGAACCTGCAACAATTAATTAATAAGAATATGCGAAATAGCAAAAATGACAAAAATCAAAATCACTTTTATATTGATCGCAGGCCACTTCGAGGGGGCAACCTCCTTTGAGCAAGCTCAATACAAATAACTTCATGGTTCCTTCATAGGCCTCAACACACACTTATATACTAAGTCTAGGCGCCAATACTATGGGTCAAAACCATGGGCCACTACAAACTATGGATCAACAATACTACGGGTGACTTACAAAGCATATGCACCAACAACAATAACACAAACTATTGATCAACAAATACTACAGGATGACTTACAAAGCATATGCGTCCAACAACAATATACTAACAAAGTAAAGACATGGGTTCCTAACAGTGACTTAGGATGGCATATGGAGGCATAAAAGACAAAACTAGGCCAACTACATAGTCTACACCTAGGAAAATTAATCTAGATGCCTAATAAAATATATCCTAAGTATGGAATGGGTTTTTAAATGTTCCAAAGCGTAATCAACATAGAGCGTGCATCCCAACAAAGACATCCTCATCATATCCATGAAGAATCATGATTCCATAAATGCCCAAAAATATTCAAAACTACAACTACATGCCCACATGTCTATTAATACGTGCTACCATACATGTTATCATAAATACAATCGCGTGACCAACATAGATAATCCTTTGATATCCATGTGACTAATAGAAACAATATAATCTCAACCACTAGTGGTGCATTAATGACTCACGAAAGCTCCATTATCTCCACAAGTTCGAATTTGGCCCCTCACACACTTGGGCTACTTAAATGGCCTCTTTTGTGTACCTTGGAGCTAGATCATGGGATCAAGGAGTTCACATTGGGATCTAGTTATTTCTTGGCCACCTCTTGGCCTATAAAAGGAATCCATGGGAATCCTTACGAATGATAGAAACTAAGAGCAAGGTTATGTTGTTGGAATTGTGTTTGAGCTCCCTTATAGCTCACCTCTTCCCTCTTGTCTAGCATCTACCAAGATCCCTTGCCACCTTCGTTCAAGGGGAAAGTGTTCTTCTCATTTGTTCTTCAAGCTACTAAGCATTAAGTGTAGACTAGATAGACCTCCCTAAGTGGGATTGTTTTCCTCCATTGGAGATCACATCCCCTAGGTGTTTTACACACTTGACCATTGGGAAATACAAAAGTGGTTTGGAATCTATTGGTTGTTGGAGTTTGCAATCCTACCCCTTTGTTCTTTGTTTTGTTTCATGTTTATTTTCTTAGTATATTTCTTATTTTACTAATAACCACTTGTAGGATGACTTGTACCACTCACCCACACAATAGGCGCACCTAATATCGAAGCCTCGCTGCAACCTACTATGATTTCCCCCTTACCAAGTGGGAAGGATTCACCCTTGTGCAATATTTTTCACAACACATATGCTAGTGTGGTTGGTAGTTTGATGTATGCAATGGTCTATACCATACCAAATATTGCTCATGCAATGGGAGTTTTGAGTGGATATATGTCAAAACCATGGAAGTATGATTGGACAGCTGTAAAGAGGGTATTCAGATATATGTGTGACACCACAAATTATGCAATTTGTTACCAAGGAAGAGGTAGAATAGGAAGAGTAATAGATTTATAGGGATTTGTTGATGTAGACTGGCCCATAGATATCGATCACAGAAGATCTATAAGTGGGTATGTGTTTAACCTATTTGGAGGAACTATCAGTTGGATGAGCAAGAGACATGTTGTAGTTTCACTCTCAAATACAAAATTTGAATACATGGAACCCACCCATGCAATTAAAGAAGATGTATGGTTGCATAAATTGTGTTCAGTTATTGGGTTTGTATACAAATACATAAGGTTAGAATGTGATATCCAAAGTGGAATATTCTTGGCAAAGATCCTTCCTTATGATGCTAAGACAAAGGAAATGTACAGTATCACTATGTGTGAGATATGGCTTAAGACAAGAAGGTGTTTCTAGAAAAGTTTGACACCTTGAAGAATGTTGCAAACTCATTGATGAAGTCTATCAATACTGAAAATTTCTCTTTGTGTAGAGAACATATGGGCATTAATGCCATGAACCTATGACCCCATCAGTACATGGCCCATTGTTATGAAAAGAGAACAACAAGTGGGAGAATTTTGAGCATGTGTTATATTCTTTGCATGTGTATGTGGGGTTTTCCATATGTACAATTGCGTCTTTACGATCCCTCTTCCATCTAGTTCTCTATCATGTGTGTTTGGTGTTGCACATAGAATTGGCTGAAGGGGGGTCCTCGGGGGGTGCGTCGACGCCCTCCCCGTGCTCTATGTGGTGAACATCGACGATGGACATGATCCCATTACTGATATGACCCAATGGTGAGTTTGAAATTTTTTGGGCTATTTTTGGGTTTTTTCTAAAATTATGTAATTTAATCTTGGTTAAGGGATTGGGGTCTATTTCTAATATAGTTTAATGCATTAGGGTTTTTGGTGTTGTGGAATACCTACATATTGTATTGTGAATGGTTAATAATCATAATCAGAAAGTGAGAGGAGTGGCTCTAAGTTTTGTTGGTTTTCTCGGTTAATGGTTTCCAGGGTAAATCTCCACGTATTATGTGTGAATGTTATGGTGTGATATTTATTTTGTTTAAAACAATATGTATGCTTTGCTTCTCTGCACAAGTTTAAAACTTACATGCAAATTCCCTATAAATGGAATATTTGCCCTCCAAGTGTAATATGGGTGTCATTCTAAGGTGTTTACACCAAGGATGCATTGTCATCTTCTATCCATGGTTCAAGGAGGAACAACAATGTCCCTTGACATAAAATATGTACTTTGGGGACCATGACAATATGTTGTTGAATTTTTTTTCTATATAAAAAATTGCTTAAATTTATTACAATAATCAATAATAAATGTTATATTTTTTATTGAATACTCATCTACATTATCTACATGTACTGTTTTTTCAAAACAAAATATTAACCTATAATACTATACTTAGAGATGATATTCCACTCCTTCTAGTGTCCCTTAATGAGCTCATAAACTACTACAAATCTACAAGTAATATTTGGTCCATGAAAACACAATGAAGATCTCATATAAGCCACTAATGGGTCACAATGCCCTAAAGATGGTTCAAGGAAGAAAATTGTTGACTTAAGGTCGAAAATATGCCTTTAGGGACCATGGAACATGCAAAATGATTATGAACTAACATAGGATCCATCAAAGAAATCAAGTGTACAAGTGTAATATGGGTTCCATTATGTGATTTTGTGCACCAAAAGTGGTCTTGATTATCTATATTATTTAGAGAATGAAATGAAAGAAGCAATATAAAATGAAAACACACACACAAAGGTGTTGCAGAGAGAAAAATAGTACAGTAAAACCCAAATTATATTAATGAATGAAATGGGAAAACATTGTAAACTGCAAAGAAATACAAACTAGCTTGAATAGCGGTAGCTTATATTTGTGAGAGATGTGATGCATGCACTTACTCACAATAGCATGTTACAAGAGGCCAAAAGTTCCTTTTAACGCTAAGTGTGAAACTCTAGGAGGTATAACCCCTAATTATTCCAAACCATAACCCTCAAATATGAAGTGTCCAACACTTTGTTGGCCACAAGGAATCTGGTTGATACCCTTCCACACCCTTAGCCATTGTGGGGCTAAAAAACATTGTTTAGGGCCTCAAAAATGCACTTGAAGACTGGGACTCGAGAAACTATATAAAAAATATGAAGATGTGGAACCATTATAAATCAGTGGAACATGTTTGTGGACACTAGTATCCATTTGGATCACTAGGAGCCATTCCCATTTTCTAAGAATTGATATAAACATCAGAGGGTGTAAAATATGTTTTTTTTCACTAATGAATCATTTATATACCCCATTACCACCACAAGATCCATGTAAAGTGAGTATTCTTTATCCCATGAGTGTAGTGTTTGTGTCATTACAAGTATTTTTCACCAAGAATGGACCTTGGGGCCATGACCATGGTTTGAGGATTACAATTAACATATTAGGTCCTAAAATATTATTTTAAGGATCATAAACCATACACATGGTCACTAACCACCATGTTACCATCATAAAGACCCCATAAAGGGAGTTCATCCCATGGATGTGACATGGACAATGTGAGGGGGAATTTCTCATAGATTGGGAATGGAATATGTGTAGAAATGTTGAAATTTTATAATAACAAAGATGTATATTGTTGGGGTTTATTATGTGTTAAATTCCAATATTTAATTTATCGACCAGGGTTTGTAAACTTCGAGTTGTCACAAAATATATGTTGAGGTAGAAAGGCAATTAAGACATCGGCTCGGCAGACCTTGGGAATGTTTTAACAATGAAAAGATTTAAATATCTTTCAAAATGAAAAACTGAGTCAAACTTAGAAGTATAAACTATGAAACTGATTAGACTTAACCTAACAAACATATCCGAATAGTATCAATCTATCCTACTCTACTCTATGAACTGAAAGTGAAATATATACAAACAATAATATTCTAGGAAGAAAGACTAGTCAAAACAAGCTACTCTATGGAAGTAAACAACCATTCAAATCCTAATCTAAGAATTAGAAAGACTACCTTACTATTCAAAACCAAAGATTTAACGATGGAACAATAGCCAAACAATTCAATTTGCAACCTAATTAAGCAAGGACAAGAAATTATACTATCTTGAGAAAAAAAAACTAAAGATAGACCAATTACACGAAAACTTGAACATTATGAGCTTTTATTTATCCATCAAATAAACAATATTTGAAAAACCTAGTTATGCTACTTAGGAATAATTCAACCTATTGACAAGAATTCAATCATGCAATCTAATGACTATTCTGAAGTGAAAGACATGCAATGCTTATCTGGTTTCTTATCCTACAAAGATTTATGAAAACATCAAATATAATAGTAATCAAAGTAAATCTAAGCAACCTAAGTATATTCAAATGACTGGAAATAAGCTTGGTTTGTAAACGAAACATAAACAAAATATTTGTTAATCTACCTCAAAAGGAAATCAAACTATAAACTAAATCATTCTAGGCAATTATGAGAAAGTGATATAATCAAACTATTCTTCAAAAAGCAAGTCTATACTGGATTAAAGATGGAATCAACAAGTTTTAGAACAGTAACAAACTATGAAAACAAAGTTACGATATTGACTACAAATCCAAATGCAAGCCGGAAAGGAAAACTAAGGTAGGCTAAAGAGATGAACAAGGACTAAAAATGAACATGAATTTTAAATAAAACCCTATGTAATTCAAAACAAGGTTCGAACTACATATGCAGGTACTGGTCAGCTACAGGAAATAACGCAATTCGAAAACCTGAGAAATTAAACTCTAATTAAGCATAAAAACACAACATAAAATATTAAATTCCGGATGGCAGTCCGGATGACAGTCTGAATGACAAGCTGAATGATAGAGTGAATGATAAAAATTATACAAACTATGAATAAAAACAAACTAACTGATTTTAATACCAACTGGGTTTATGCATACTACTCTATGGTTCAAGCATGAAAGTAAGTGAGCTATTTAAATTAAAATAAAAAGAAGAAACTACACTATTTTGTATTCAAAATAGAAACCCATTGTCTATTGCATGATAAAATAGAGTTAAAATGTAAATAAGTCTAACTACAACTACAGTAAAATTAACAGAACTAAATCTGATTATAAACTAAGCTTGAAATACTGAAATAATTCAAATTCTATCTAATTGCAAATTAAAAACTAAGAGACAAGCTGAAAGGAGGTACACATGACCAGTCATTTAAATTCTGGAAATGTAAATTACATATCAACAACATAAATTTCAGTTTATGAACAATTAACCATCACCTACAGGAACACAAAATTATACACACTGGAAATCATAATTACTGATCTGCAAATGAAGAAAAATAACGAAATATACACAATGAAGCCTCTGCTTGTTGAGGGGCCCTTCTCAAGCAATCAGGGGTTGTTCCTAACATCGATCAGTCACAAACCATCAAGCGAAAACCAAAATTACACCAACAGTTGAACAAACCTTCTATTAAAAATTAGAATCAAGGTTTTACAAAATGTTTTCTCTCCTTTTCTTCACGACCTTGGGCATGCTTATATAGTTTTTACAAAGGAGTGCAGGTCAACCCTTTCAGTGGTCGACCTCTCTAAAAATAGAGGGTCTTTACTGCTGAAGAATGACTCCATTAAATTACGGCAACAACTCAGAAAATGGCCAACCCAGAAAACACAATTTTGGCATAAATTGGAAAAATGCCCCTTCAATAACTCTTTGGTGGTTGCGATTCTGGCGAAACGATTTCTGGGTTTTGTAGCTGGCTTGATTTTCTTCAAACCCATTTTCCCATTTGGAAAGATCTGCTTCCACGTGCTCGAAAACCAAGGCGCAATATTGTTATTTTTCCCCAAATCATGGGTGTTGGTTCCTTGGACGTGGGCCATGAACTGCTAGATGCCTGGGTGAGTAATGGCGCGAATCTTCATTAGCAAGGGCTCACGATCCATGGGTGACACGTAGACAACATAATCCACTTCCTCATTCCCATCTTCAATGCTCCAAAATATGCTAACGGCAGATTTCTGGTGTGTGAACGAAGGTCTAAACGAACATATGAATGCGAGCGAGGCATCTGAATGCGAATGAGCGTCTGAATGGGTATCCACATGAAAACCACAGCCTGAAAAATGGAAATTATGTGCCCAACAGGTCTAGAAGTGTTAAGTTAAGCAATAATTAACCATAAGAAGATGATAATCAATTGATATTCATGAAAGATAAAATATGTTCATACCTGAGTCCAAATGGAGGTCTGAATGGTGAGAAATATGACTTAATGCATTAAAAATGGCAAAACTAATGTAACCATAGCATGTTTAATGATTCAAAATTGATGACAGAATTGGGCATCAACATAGATATTTCTGATATCTTTCTAAAAATCCAAAGAGCACAAAAAAGAGGCTATGGAAAAACATTATGACAAACTTTTATCATATTTAAAATGGCATATTTTTGAAGGAGGTGGTGCTTATGTTGATTTGGATTTTTAGATATAACATGAACATTATTTAAAATTCAAAAATTTATGGTGGAAATTATTATAGGTTACATCTTATCTGATATGTTTCTTTTAAAGTTGGTTGGACCTAATATCTATGGTGGTAAATAATATATAAACCATATTAGCATAAACAAATGAAATATAAAATATAGAAATTAAAAGAGGTAAACGAACGTTATTTAAAATTCAAAAATTTATGGTGAAAATTATTATAGGTTTACATCTTATCTAATATGTTTCTTTTAGAGTTGGTTGGACCTGATATCAATGGTGGTAAATAATATATAAACCATATTAGCATAAACAAATGAAATTTAAAATATAGAAATTAAAAGAGGTAAACAAGAGTATTGAATATGTAAATATTATTCCACTATATTGATAATCTAGAAAGAGATCAATGTTCACAAGCCTCTTTAAGGGACCTAACCTGCAAATGATCAAATCTCAAATACAGTGAATATAACTTGATAAAAATCACATACCTTCCTACCTCAATAAATAATTTCTCACTACCCAAACCCTAAACACTAGTAGAACCACATTATATAATACCAATTACCTAGCTGACCTTAATCCATAATGATGAAATTTTAACATTAATTAACCACACACAAATTGCCTAGTTGGTGTTATTAAAAAAGGATGGCCTCAAACATTAATTAGTTGAATCCTAAGTAACCTTATGTAGGGAGGTTAGGGTAGGACCCAAACAAGCTGAGAAGGATTTATCTCAAAGAAAGCTAGATAATGTTGATGGGACTAAATTATCAATGGGAATATATGTCAACAAATTCCCTGAATGAGAATATTAGCCTATAAGTATCATATGGTTTCCATGATGTCTTTCACACCATATCTTATTTCTTGGAGTTGGTACATTAAACATGCTTGAAAGGTAATATTGAATGTTTAAGGCCTAAAAGATGCTTTTAGGACTTGTGGAAGATGTATCGGGTCCCCACTCACTAGACATGCCCTTTAAAGAGAACCACAGGCCAATGATTTTTCCATTATGAGTTTTTCCACACCATCAATGGGTCTTATGGCTATGATGGTTCTTGTAATTATTAGGATGATCATAAGCATCTTAGGGCCTGAAAGATGTTTTAGGGTTCATGAATGATGCACAAGGTAAAACAAATACCGTAGGTTCACTATCAAAGGAGTTGTTAGCCCATAGGTTTTGAATGGGAACCATTATAAGGTTTTACACACCAAAGATGATTGTTGAGGATTTACATATGGTCCAAGGGTAGAACTAGCCTTTTGGGACTTAAAAAGAAGGATTTAAGGAACATGGACTATGAACAAGGTCCCAAAACACTACGCAAGTCCTATAAAGGGAATACTTGGCCGACAAATATTATATATAAGCTATTACAAGGATTGTTACATTAGGGATTTCCATCAAGGTCCTATGAATTATCCATGGAGGAACACTACTATCTTACTGCTTAATATATTCTTTTAGGGCACATAAAACATGTACAGAGATGATGCAAAGGGAACATTTGCACATAAGCATGATATGGGCACCATTATGATGTGTTATATGCCAGGGATGGGTCTCTTGGAATTTATTATGCTATAAGGATGGAAGTGAATTTTGAGGCCTTTTCTATGTTATGAGCATGATTTTATTGAATACTTGTCTGCATTGTGTACATGTATTATTTTTTAAAATAAAATATTTACCTAGAATACTATAATTAGAGAAGATATTGCATTCTTTAAATTCCCCTCTAATGAGGTCACAAACCACCATGAGAAGAGTTTGATAACCACTAATGGGTCACTTAGGATTCGACATGGCTCAAGGAATAACATAATCATTTTAAGGCCTAAAATATGCTTTTAGGGCCATGGAACATGCACATGTTTATGAACTAACTTAGACGCCCCCATAAAAGGAATCCAGTGTACAAATGTAATATGGGTGCCATTATGTGATTTTGTGCACCACAAGTGGGTCTTGGGGCTGTGGATGCTATCCAACCATATATATGAGCATTAATAGATCTAAAAGATGCGTGTTGCACTAATGGACCATGCATAGGGTCCATAACCACCACACAAGCCACACAAAGGAAATAATTGGCTCATGATTGTAATGTTTATGTCATGGTGAGTTCTTATTACCATGAATAAACATTACAATCATGAGCCAATTATTCCAACATACACAATACAAATAGTCCTAAACCACCATGTGACTACCATAAATGCCTCTTCAGGTTAATATTTGGCTCATGAATGCAACATGGAAAATGTTAAGTACTAGATGTCACAAACCAAGAATACAAAGAATAGGACTTGGGGCATTTCTTATAGATTGTGAATGGAATATGTGAAGATATGTTAAAAGTTCATAATGGATATCTTTCTAACAATCCAAAGAGCACAAGGAAAGAGGTTAGGAAATACATGATCACAAAATTTTATCATCTTTAAAAGAATATATTTTGAATGGGATAATGTTTATGTGCATTTCTAGTTTTAGATATCACATGCACATTATTTACAATTTTAAAAATTATGATGGACACTATTGAAGGTCTATGTCGTGCACCCTATATGCAGATAGATTATTCCAACATACAGAGCATACCGTATTTATTGTCAACCCGAGAAAGTCTTTTATTTCAAAGGATAAATGCACAGTCTATGCTTAAACACCAAATCACTGTAATTGAATACTTTTATCCTCTAACAACTATGTCCATCCCAAAGATCTGTGTAATCCCAATTGCTTTCTAAATACTATAATTTCAATTCCTTTCTACCATGCATCAACAAGAAATAATATAAGATTCAAAGACAATTGCAGATAAAAAGAAATCCTATTCACATCCTAGAACAAGTAACTCACTTCTTCAATCTTATCACTCTTGCAAACCATAAGCATAAACTGAATATTAATCTAGAAATTCAATTGCAAAGGATTGAGTTCAACTCCTCTAAGAGATTGAATTACAGGAATGACAATCAACAATCATAACAAGAAAGATAAATTGTAAGGGCTCATGAGATCACAACTTAACTGCAAGATGAACAAGGTTGTGTACAACTGTCACACGAATTGCATAAAGTTTCTTACTCAGTCGACTGTCACTTTGTACTACTTGCCAATCTCAAAGAAATATAATCTTAATTATACTGGAAATCCACACCACACTTACTACTGCTGCGTACAAAGGAGATATCATCAACAAAACATCACACAACAATAAATTGAAGAGTCCTAATTTAACTCATCAATCTCTGTGGAAGATGGGCCCTGCCTTCACACAGAGATGCTGGCTGAACAACGTAAGGTTCCTTTAACTCAGAGGTAACTCCTTATATTAACAGAGGAATGATTACACAATTTGCTTTTACTGCTAATACAATGAATAAATTCTCCATTGTTCAACCCCCTGGGTCGAGACAGCTCCCCATATTTATACATGCGGATTATAACATCCAATCCTATTAACGGGCAGCCATGAAGATCTTTGATCTTCAGGTGCCCTAAATAATACAAGCTGTTACAAACGTGGCATAGTAAAGACATAGAAAAACGTGAGAAAGCTGTTGATTGGCCCAGGAGTGGCGATCTTTCTAGATCACAACTATACTTGAGCAGCAACATACTAAAGATCTCCAATTATAGCGCATTCTGTTACAGTTGCCCTGTCACAGCTCCATCTAGGATGTTACATTAGAACCATGTGCCTTAATTGATGATCGGAGCTCCGAGGATCCTTTCTAAGTAGCGAACATCCCTCCTTTCAAGACTTGTTCAGCCCCACCTTCCTGCAGTCCACTTATCTCTAACTACCTTCATAAATCATAACATGTTAGCACAATTGAGAGATAAACAACCTTAATTATCCCAATCATAAGCATTAATAAGATAGAGCAATGATAAGTCATACCTTGGCAGCTTGGGGGAATAAAGTGAGGACAACAGGTCTAATTAGCATGCTAAATGGTGTAGGACAGGGGAAGAAAAGTTGATCGAGGATGATTAAAAGAGGCCAATTATGGGCTCAACATCTCCCCCCAACTATCCTGTTGCATGTCCTCATGCAACAACCTACATCATTTGAAATCTGAGTCCTGTACTGAGCTCTATTCATGGAGGGAGGATTGGTGCAAGTGGAAACCACTTCTTCCTGTAGTCTCATTATATGCTGTGCCTGGGGAGGACTAAAAAGAAAATCCTAATCTGAGTCCAAATCAATGACACTTCTAGGAGGTAGAAGCACTGGTTCTTGTGGGACAGTGTCTTCCAGCACATCTAAGTCTAATATGAGAGTTGCTGGTTCTTGTGTAGTAGCAACATCCTTTAGACTCTCTTCAGCAGCTACCTTCATTACTTTCAGAGACACTGGTTCTTGTGTAACAGTGTCTTCTTTGTCCTTTTGCTGTTGAGATTGAATATCTTTCTCATTGTGCAGATCCTCCTCCAAGATTTCGGTGTCACTTGAGGATTGTGTCTGTACCTATTCATCCTCACTCCACTACGTATCAAGAATGATATCCACTCTAGGGTTATCTTCCAATTGAAATTCAGGAGTTCCTGCTGCAGCCTTCAAGGATGTTGGTTCTTGTGTAGCAACATCCTGGCTTACCTCTTCATCCTCCTGTTGTTGCAATTCCTCTCCTATGAGCTCTGTGTCATGGGAACCATCTGGGGTTACAACCCAGATTTCTTCATTAAACTCCAGAGTGTCCTCTATCCTAGGTTCTTCTCCCATCTGTTCGGCCAATTGGACAAGTTTACTCAGGTTTGCTGGTTCTTGTGTTACAGCACCCTGTTCAAGTTTAACAATGTCTTGTCCTTGTGGCTCAGCTTCTAAAATCTCTATGTCGTGGGAGCATTCTAGGGTTACAGTATAGAATTCTTCATTAAGCTCCATAGTGTTCTCCATTCCAGGTTCTTCTCCCATCTGCTCTATAATCTCTGTGTCATGGGAGCATTCTGGGGTTACAGTATATTCTTTATCCCCATCATCATACATGATTTCATCCCTTAGCCCTTCTGTCACAGGATTAGTGGCAGCTTCAGTAAGGATGGTTAAAGATGCTGGTTCTTGTGTGGCAGCATCTTCTTTTTCTGCAGCTCCCTCTATTGTGGGCGCAGGCTGTTGTGTTGAGTAGGTACGAAGTATAATCTTGTGGCCTGCCTCCTTAAAGATTTCTCCACAGGTGGGACAGATTACTCGTTCATCTTCTTCCTTATATGCCCTGTTCTTGTGGGACAGTGTCTTCCAGCACATCTAAGTCTAATATGAGAGTTGCTGGTTCTTGTGTAGTAGCAACATCCTTTAGACTCTCTTCAGCAGCTACCTTCATTACTTTCAGAGACATTGGTTCTTGTGTAACAGTGTCTTCTTTGTCCTTCTGCTGTTGAGATTGAATATCTTTCTCATTGTGCAGCTCCTCCTCCAAGATTTCGGTGTCACTTGAGGATTGTGTCTGTACCTGTTCATCCTCACTCCACTGCGTATCAAGAATGATATCCACTCCAGGGTTATCTTCCAATTGAAATTTAGGAGTTCCTGCTGCAGCCTTCAAGGATGTTGGTTCTTGTGTAGCAACATCCTGGCTTACCTCTTCATCCTCCTGTTGTTGCAATTCCTCTCCTATGAGCTCTGTGTCATGGGAACCATCTGGGGTTACAACCCAGATTTCTTCATTAAACTCCAGAGTGTCCTCTATCCTAGGTTCTTCTCCCATCTGTTCGGCCAATTGGACAAGTTTACTTAGGTTTGCTGGTTCTTGTGTTACAGCACCCTGTTCAAGTTTAACAATGTATTGTCCTTGTGGCTCAGCTTCTAAAATATCTGTGTCGTGGGAGCATTCTGGGGTTACAGTATAGAATTCTTCATTAAGCTCCATAGTGTTCTCCATTCCAGGTTCTTCTCCCATCTGCTCTATAATCTCTCTGTCATGGAAGCATTCTGGGGTTACAGTATATTCTTTATCCCCATCATCATACATGATTTCATCCCTTAGCCCTTCTGTCACAGGATTAGTGGCAGCTTCAGTAAGGATGGTTAAAGATGCTGGTTCTTGTGTGGCAGCATCTTCTTTTTCTGCAGCTCCCTCTATTGTGGGCGCGGGCTGTTGTGTTGAGTAGGTACGAAGTATAATCTTGTGGCCTGCCTCCTTAAAGATTTCTCCATAGGTGGGACAGATTACTCGTTCATCTTCCTTGCCAGGCTCGGTAGAGTTTGATTCCTCCAGTTGATCTGCAGCCTCTACCAATTTATACAGTTTCCTTTCACCTATTTTTCTGCAGGTTTCCTTCCAGGTTTCCAATTCCCTTTCAAGTACTTGGAGGTCCTTTTTTAATAGTGTGTTCTCAGCCAGAAGTCCTTCAATTCTGGGTTCTTCCTCAATTGGCCTTTGTGGAGCATCCATTGGTCTCGGTACAAGGATCAAGGGTTCAACTTGTGCCTCTAAGGTTGCCCATCTTTTTCTAGATGCTTCTGCTACTGTAGCTGATCTAGTTCTTTTCTTTCTAATTGGTGTTGTTATGTTAAATTCATTAATTGATCTCTTTCTTTTCCTTTGTGGTGTTTTCTTTTGTGGATCTAGTATATAGGGATTCATAGCGGAGGTCGAAGGAATGTTTTCTTGCTCCTCATGTTGTTCTTCTTCAATTAAAGCTCCTTCTACCCACTCAGGTGAGGATTCAATAGTTACCAGCTCAATGTTTTCTTCTATTGCCCTGGCTCTGTCACCTTCAGGTTCAATTGTCGCAGCATTTAATGCTACTCCAATTTCACCTTCTGCTGTCGGAGCTGCCCTGTTATCTAAGTCTTCCACAAGATTTTTATCTACACCCTCCCCCAATGGCTCTGCTTGTGCCCCCAATTTCTCTTCTTCAAATGCAGTTTCATCCCCCCCAAATGGCTCTACTTGTGCCCCCGGTTTCTCTTCTTCTAATATAGTTTCATCCCCCCCAAATGGCTCTGCTTGTGCCCCTGGTTCATGTTCTTCATCCATTTCATCCCCCCGCCCCAAAATGTCTCTTCTTGTGCCCCTGGTTGCTGTTCTTCATCCATTTCATCCCCCCCCCAACTTCAATGGAGGGACTCCGGTCCTCCGGTTGTGGTGGAACTCGTACCTGCTGTAATGGGACAACCCGCAAAGAAGCGGGTTGTTGAGCTTGAGCTGTGAATTGCTCCTAGGTTATATGATGCTGGGAAAGGGTTCTTACAATTATTAATTTGATAAGGCCATGGTGGGTGAGGGAGGAAAGTGGGTGCTTAGCAAACTGGACAAATGCCGCCATATGACGCAAGTCATGCAGTAGATAATATGGAATGTTCAATAAAATGCCATGGTGGAGATGAGAAAGTAAAGGGAGTTCAGAGTTATAAATAGTTTGATATCTACCTTCACAAGTGATGTACTTCTTGAGAAAGACAACAACCTGGTCCCATGGCCGTGGCAATGAGTGCAGTGTGATCCCTCTTCTGGATGATTCAACTTGCTCCCCCTCCAGTAAAAATGCTTCCCGTGCAGTCGTCGTGGGGACTCGTCGATTAAACCATGCCCTTCCCACCTGTGGGATGGCAGTAACCTCGGATATAATGGCCTTGGAGACTTCTATGCACAGCCCCCACATGTTGGAGTGAGTTTTGGTGAGGTTTAAAGCAAATTGCAAGGGTGCTTCCCTATTGAATCCATCTAGTCGCTCAAAAAATTTGAGCCAGCCAGCAGCTTGAAAGATGGCAAGAACTTGAAGATTTTCCTGGGTTCCTGTGTATTCAAAGGTTCATGACGAACTGGAATCCCCATGGTCTTGGATGCAAGCTGAAGTTGCTATCCCACAGATGACAGAATCCGAGAATGGAAGTTGCAGCACAGAGGATGCACAAATCGCTGAGCGAAGATGTTGAGGAAATGGACAAATTTAGAAAGTTGAGCATAGAAAAACGTTCGAAATTTCCATTCCGAATTGGGGAAGGTGGCAGTTATTAGTGTTCACGTCGTACGAGGTAAAGTTTTAATTAGGCATAATGGTGATACGTATAAAGGTACGACTGATATTGTTCAATTATATCAACACTTAATCACGTGATAAATCAAAGCCATACCTCATGAGAATGTGCGTCAGATATCCTGCAGAGAATGGTGGAACGTGTAATTGGTGATGTTGCGGAACCAAACTCACGCATAGTGATAAATCTGATCATGATGACCAGGATAATGCAATAATTCCTTCTGCCAATGAAACACAAACCATCGCGTCCTCAGGGTCGGAATGATGAATTCACCAGCACGACTAGGATGAATCAGAGCCATAGTTTAGCAGGTTCGGAGAAATTCTTCCGTTAACACAGGAGTTACCAATGCAAGTTGCCAGAAATGATATCACGACCGACGAAAAAGATGTTGCAGCCGCCAGGAAAGATTCACGGACACCGGGAAAAGGATTTACGGGATCGGGAAAAATTACAGCTGTCAGGGAAAAGTTTTACGGCACGGGAGATATGTTACAGCCGTCGGGAAATATGTTGCAGCCACCGAAAAATGGTTCACGGCAGCTGGGAAAAAGGCTTTATGGCCATCGGAATAAAAGAGTCATGCCTGCTAGGGAAAAGTTTTACGGTATGGGAGATATGTTGCAGCCGCCGGGAAATATGTTGCAGCCACCGGAAAAAGGTTAACGGTAGTCGGGGAAAAGGTTTTACGGCCATCGGAATAAAAGAGTCAGGGTAGCCAGGGAAAAGTTTTATGGTGCTGGGAGACACGTCGCAATCGCCGGGAAATATGTCGCAGCCGGCGAAAAATATGTTGCAGCAACCGGAAAATGGTTCACGGCAGCCGGGGAAAAGTTTTACAGCGCTGGGAGATGGTTCACGGCTATCGGGAAAAGATGTTGTAGCCGGTGGAAAAGTTGTTGCAGCTCCTGGGAAATGGTTCACAGCTGCAGGGAAAAAGGTTTTACGGCTGCCGGGAAATATATCGCAGCTGCCGAAAAAGATGTTGCAGCTGCCGGAAAAGATGTTGCAGCTGCTGATTTTTTTTTTTTTTTTTTAAGGAAAAAGGGAAATACAACATAGGGAGACGACTCTCGTTTGACAGGCCCAATCTGGTTGTTCCCCTGGCACTTTCCTGGAAATTTAAAAAAAAAAACAATAGCAAACGAAAAGATCAAATGCAAAGAGAAAAAAACAATTATATGCTACAGCAGAAAAGAAAGAAAATTATTTATGTACAGTAATTCAAAATGTGATTTTCAGTTTAAGGATTGGCAAAGGCAGAGAGAAATTCTTGCTCTGGTGCCAGCTGATAATCTGGATCGGCGGCAATTTGCAAAATGAATGCATCTTTCGAAATAGGCTTACGATACAGTCGCAGTCTGTGGCCATTAGCAAGTAATGGTATACGGTTTTCATCGATGGTCACTAGACGGACAGTGCCGTTGTCAAATACCCTGTCGACCAAATATGGACCCAGCCACCTTGTACGTAATTTACCTTTAAAATCCTTTTTGAACCTAGAGTCATATAGTAACGCCCAGTCTCCTTCACGGAAGATTTTCTTTTTAATAAATCGGTCATGCCAATTGGATCTCTGTTGCTGAAGCAACACAGTCTGGTCCACTGCAGCTAACCGTTTCTCATCCAATTCGTTTAGTTGATTCAATCTTCTCTTCTGGGATTCTGTTACATCCAGATTCATTTCGGTGGCTGTCTTCAGGGTTTTGATCTCAAACTCAATTGGAAAGATGGCACTCTTTCCATACACTAAATCATAAGGAGAGAATCCTGTGGTGTTGTGCCAAGTTGTGCAATATGCCCACAGTGCTTTCGGAAGCCTGTCAGCCCAATCCTTTCAATGGCTCTTAACTATTTTAGTAAGGATTGCTTCAATAACTTTATTAGTATTTTCCACCTGACCATTGGCCTGGGGGTGGTAAGGTGAAACCACCCTATGCTGCACATGATACTTCCGGAGCAAGGATTCAAATTGGTGTGACATGAATTGCGATCCCCCATCGGTAACTACTTCCTTTGGTACCCCAAAGCAGGTAAAGATATCTCCATACAGAAAATCAATCACTGCCTGGTCATTAGCCTTAGCCAAAGCTATAGCCTCTACCCACTTGGTCATATAATCAGTACAAACCAGAATGTAAACTTTATGTCTGGAAGGAGGGCTGATAGGGCCAACAAAATCCAGTGCCCATCTATCAAATGATTCAACTACTACTTGAGGTTGTAGAGGCATCTGATCTGTTTTATTAGGCTGGCCCATCCTTTGGCAGCTGTCACAGGACTGAACATACCTTTTAGCGTCCTTGAACAGAGTCGGCCAATAGTAGCCCATCCGCAGCGCTTTATGCCCTGTTCTTTTGTCTGCAAAGTGTCCCCCACAAGGTCCATCATGACAGGCTTTTAGTATGTGAAATATCGCATCTTCCCTTACGCATCTCCTAATCTCAAGATCGGGCCCTCTGTAGAAGAGATGACCATTGAGCCAAAAGTACCTGGCACTTTGCTGGATGATTTTTCTCTTTTCTCATTTAGACATGTGTGGCGGGAGCTTTCCTGCAACCAAATAATTAGCGACGTCTGCATACCAGGGGGAATGAGCTGAAAGTGCGAATAGATGTTCATCTGGAAAAGAGTCCTCAACAGGCGAACTGTCATCACTATTAGTAAAACGAGATAAAAAATCAGCAACAACATTTTCTTTTCCAGGTTTATCTATAATGGTAATATCAAATTCCTGCAATAATAAGAGCCACCTGGTCACTCTGGCATTGGTGACAGGTTTGTTCATTAAATATTTAATGGCAGAGTGGTCAGTGTGCACAAATGTAGGATACCCAGTAATGTAATGCCGAAATTTATTAATAGAGTAAACAATAGCGAGGAATTCGTTTTCAGTAACAGTATAATTAAGTTCAGCAGGGGATAAGTTTTTGCTAACATAATAGATGGCATAAGGTACTTGACCATCCTACTGTCCTAATACTGCTCCAATGGCGATATCAGAAGCATCTGAAGAAATGTGGAAGGGTAGGGTCCAATTAGGTCCCCTTAGGATAGGAGCTGTGGACAACTTCTCCTTAAGCTTATCAAATGCTGTCTGGCATGCTTCATTCCATACAAACTGTTAACACCCAAAAAGTGTTCACTACCTCATCAACCACATTATATGGCTCATTTGTCCATTTTCCTACCATATTTCCCTTAAAAACCCAAAAAATCCCACTAAAAAGCCTCAAAAAGGCTAAAAAAACCCCCTTTTTCCTCCAAAAATAGCAAAAACCCCCTAAAAAGGGAAGAAAAATATAAAATAATGAGGAAAAGGAGGAAAAAACCCTATATAGCTGCCCTAAACCATGTGTTTCCCAAAACCATGGGTCAGCACTCCACCACCAAAAAACTATAAATAGGTGATGGAGATCCCTTATTCGATATCCACAATCAAGTATACCCTTACTCTGCCAAAATCTCTCTTGAAACGCTAGCTCACCATTGAGCCACTTTCACCTTGAGAGCCCCTTTTGGCCCATTTCCACCATTGGAGAAAGAGAAGGAGCACATTGGAGCTTGGAGAAACCCTCTTGGACATTGCAAAGAGCTTCATCAACCTTCACATTGAAGGTAACATTAATACAAAAAAGCCATTATTTACATCTTTTGTTTATGTTTCATGCACATGTTTTAGAATAGTTTATATTTCTGTTTTAGTTTAATTATTTCCATTTACTGAATTGCTACTAAGGAGTCCATTATCCTTAGTAGGTGCTCATTTGCACAAGCTAGGGGTAAAACCCTAGCTAAAGTTTTGGTGACTCCCCTAGATTTGAATTTCTGGTTTCAGTTTTCGTTTAGTTTTCTGCAATAATTTCCCTTTTTTTCTTTCGGTTGTCCCTTTCGGCCGCCGTACACCGTGTATTTTCCCTCTACAGTCGCGTTCCGACCGCGTCTTTCAGGCCTTTACCTGCGACCCGACCGCGGCTCTCAGACTGTTTCTGATGCCCTGCTGGCGGATTTAAGTATGTTACCTGCGATCCGACCGCGGCTAATCAGCCTGTTTGCTGCGATCTGACTGCGCCTATCGGCCATTTTTTCGCGTCCCGACCGCGATCGTAAGCCTGTTTCCCGTGACCCAACTGCGCCTTTTTCCCTGTTTCCTGCAACCCGACCGCATCTATTTTCCAAAAAGCCACGACCTGGCCACGTCTGTTTTCCTCAAACCCGCGGTCCGCCTGTTCTGATTCACCACAGACCCGTGGTCTGATTTCTGCATTTTTTCTATTTTGAGCCCAGCCCCCTTTTGCTGCAATATTTTCTGCATCTGCACAGCCATCTGTCCTACCTGCAGCCCTACTTCCTTACAGCCTTTTCTGCAACATAATTTTTGTTCCCTTTACAGAATCTTTTTAAAAATTTCAGTATTTTTCATTTAGAAAATTTTGCAAGTTAAAGTTTCAATTTCACTCTTATTGATAGTTAGAAGTTGCCCCCCTTGTGGCACTTCTATTTTGGGTTCATCACCTCACGAGCACACACTCTGTCACATAATTCAAGTGAGCCTTAAAAAGTACCTAACTCAACCAATATTCTAACCCCACTTGGGGAACACAAAAGAATCTTTGTAGTTAGGTAGGATCGGGGGGATAGGCTTCCAATAACACCCCTCGGTTACTTACACTTGAGACATAGTTGTTGTCCAAATAGGGAACCAAAATCCCCTAGTACATTTTGGCATGGTCACGACCAGTTTATCAGAGGACCTCTCCCTTAGGAGGGTTGAAGTCGGGAGACTGGTTCTGGAGGACTGAGTGGAATACCGCACTCCATTCAGTAACCGAAGGGCTACCTTTCGCGGTTCGCGGGATATCCCTGTATAGGGGTATTGCGGTAAACGGACTAAACGGCAGATTCACCTTTCTGGACGTGTCATGAACGGGGTATCTTAGTTGCCATTCTTCTAGGATTGACTACCCGGTGTCCCTCCCGGTAGGGGGATATCATAGCCACTTGGCTTTCCTATTCATATTGTCTGACTTGGATTTCATCACCTTGCAGAGGATATGTCTAGTTGAGTCAGAATAATTTTAGTTAGGTGTTTGCATGCTCCTCTACCTCCCTTTGGTCTAGTGAGTCCACCATTTTTTGTTTTTAGGAAACCTGCTACTTGTTGGTATTCTGACCATCTTTGTTGATACTCCACCTATTGTAGCACAGCTGTTGCAGTGGGTGCTTTGAGTTGGTTGTTGGCCTGAGTGCCTTGTTTTTTGAGCTCTCCTTCTGCACACTCGGTTGCATTAGGGTTTTTGAACTGTTTTTACTCACCTCAACCCACAGAGATTAGACACCATCTGTCACCATTGAGTCCCCGAGACATTCTCGGTGCCTCAAGGGCAAGCCCCCACAGCATGGTCCACTCGACACCACCCATCACCGTCACAGATCATCATCACTTGAGACCACTCATCTGAGATCTCGGGCCTTGTCCCTTGACTCCACTCGTCAGCGACGTAGGTCTCCGTCACCAGATATTGACGCCCCCTACTTTACCTCTGATTCTGAGACAGAGTCTGAGAACCCCATTTACACTGCCCCTACTAGCCCCATGGCTGGCGTGACTTCCACTCCTTTTTTGGTAGGGACCATTGGTGGCACATCCACCACTACACCAGTTACTACACCTGCTTTGGGTATGCCCTCTATGGGACCCCCATCTACCGCTCCCCTCACGGCACCTATTCCCGCAGCAGGAATACCTATTCCCACTTCATCAGTGGTTCACACTACCCATGGTGGTGTAGGCCCCTCCTATACTACCTTCGTTCCCCCACTTGGGGGCACCATCCCAAATCCTATCCCTCCACTTGGGGGCATTAGCCCCAACTTGGTCCAACCCACTACTGTGTCACATCCTTCTTCCAGTTTTCCATTCATGGCTAGCCTCAACTTGCCTGACCTAGCTAGATTGACCAATGACCCTATCCGACACGACCCTGCATGGCCTCATATGCCTACCAAGCTTCCCTCTGACATCCCTAAGTTCGAGGGCAAGGCCGGTGAGGACCCACAAAACCATATCATGTCTTTCCACCTATGGTGTTCCTCCAACTCCATAGTGGACGACTCTGTTCGCCTTCGTCTCTTACAGCGCACCTTCACTGGCTCTGCAGCCAAGTGGTATATCGAGCAACCCCATGGGGCCCATGCCACCTTCGCTTCCCTTGCCTCGACCTTCCTGCAGTTCTTCCAGTTGCCTGTCCGCTATGACGCGGGCGTTGAGATCCTCCTATCCTGTAGAAAAAACACGGCTACCCACATCACGGACCACATCCATGAGTGGCGTCGATGCCGTAGCTTATTCAAGATCAAATTAGACGACCGTATCTTCCCAGATTGGTTCCTCAAGTCCCTTCTCCCTGTCATCGCTAAGGATGTGGCATCAGAAAGACCCCAGTCTGAAGAAGAGGCCATCCTTAAGGCCCAACAGTTTGACCTCATTTATGCCCAGTCGGGTTACCTTTATACCATTATACCTGACGCTCCTCGCGGAGACCCCTCCCCGCACGATGCACTGGGGGCATCCCATGCTGCAGACGGCATCATTGGCCGTGTTTCTTCGCATCCCCAACCATTTTCCATAGCACGTCCTAACCCTGGCCCCAACCTTTCGTGGGCTACCACACAGTCTGGAGCAACCAACTCGTATGCTCCCCTGACACACCACCACCACCATGGACCCTCATGTCAACCTCAGTGTTGCGGTCATGCGACTCCTGCTTACGCCCCCCCGGTCGTACCCCATCCTTACTACCACCAGCAGGCTACCCCAGCTCCTGCGCCTTCACAAGCCCAACCCGCTTATTATCTGCCATAGGTAGCCCCTGCGGCAAACCCACAACCTGCTCCGCAGCCATATCAGCAACCCCCTGCAGTTGCTGCACCTACGCAGCCTCCACCTACATATCATCCTCTGTAGCCTACTCCAACACCTGCGCAACCTCAGAATCCACCTGCTTCCCAAGGGCAAGTTTATGCCCAACAAAACCAACAGCAAAACCAAAACAACCAACGCAACCAGGGCCAACAAAATCGCGGCAAGGGCCATAATCGTGGGAATAACCAACCTACCGACCAAACTGGTCAACCGGCGAATCCCCCTGATAATAATAATGCAGCCCCTGCTAACTAAAACCCTGATCGCCCACCCAAGCAGGCTAAAAACCCCAATTTGAGAACAAACCACCCTTGTTCTATTTGCGGGGTCTATGGCTACTACACACATGCTTTCCCACACTTAGAGTGAGCTAGGCAACTTTGGGTTGATGATGCCCACCGCCAAGGGCATGAAGCTCCTCAGGCGCCACCTAACCCCCCTCAACCCCAGCAGCCACCTTTGGTGCTGCAAAACCCCTTAACAACCCAAGGCGTCGTGAATGCTCAGCCGTTGGCTCCCCCTCAAGCCAACATGCAACCCCAACAATAGATCACGTACGCTGCTCCCGATCAACCCATGTTTGACTCGGGAACTCACCACTTGTTGATGATGTCATCCGCTGACATCAACCTCCAGACTCGTCGGAACTAGTATGGCTCCACCACTGAAGTCCCTCCCACTGATAAACCTACTAACGCTCATCCCACCGATCAAGCGTTACGTATACCTCCGCCTCCACTAGACGGCACTCCTAAAGCACCTCGTTTCCCACTTCGCCGTGTCAACAATAACCCTAATGCACGCGCTGCGTCAAACTACAACATTGTAGATGACCTAGCCCAGTCTCCCACAGCCATGTCTGCATTAGAAGTCTTGAAAAACTGCCCTTCTCAGCGCAAGACTCTACTATCCGCCATTGGGGCGATTGACCCACATGATTCGAGTTTGATGGCATTTGATTTGGACCAATCCGAACCACGCCTGCCTTCCTCCTTAGCATTCCAAGTTTCTGTTTCCGTTCGGAATCTTGTCATCCATCGATGCATCATCGATGAAGGTGCCTCCACATGCGTTATGTCTACATTCGTATGGCAGAAGTTGGGATCCCCTACTCTCCAGCAGTCAACCACTCCATTACGCACCTACGATGGTCGGTCGGCCCAGCCCCAAGGCCTCCTACCCAATGTCCCCGTCCAGTTAGGTGGTAAAACCGTCCTTATCGACATCGAGGTAATCAATCCCAATTGGATTACAACCTTTTACTTGGCTGCAGCTACATGTATGCCATGCGGGCGGTTGCCTCTTCCGTTTTTCACACCATGATGTTCCCCCACGAGGGACACGTGGTTAAGGTTGACCAACTCACCTACTATGATCCCAGTGCTCCCGCGTGTTAAAATTCAATATGCTAAGACAGAAAATAGCAGCATTACATTCCATTTCACAATAATAGCATATACAGGATCACTGAAGAAACAACAAGCACAGCATAAACACAAGAGACAGAGATTTATCCTGGGAAACCCTCATGGGGTAGAAAACCCAGCAAAGCTTCCTCAATATAGATGACCAGCAATATACAAAGATGAAACCCTGAGACATGATCTCCTCCTCCACAATAGCAGACCTCTCCTCCACAAGTGCGCTATCCTCAAGTGAGTGAGTGTATCAAATGAGGAACACACCTCCTCTATTTATACACTACTCTGATATGTATTTTACACAAGTACATGTAGGCTCGTATTTAACCATTAGGTTAAATACCCCATTATAACTAACTTGGCCGACCCGCACATGGTGGGTCTAATAACCCTAGTTACCACACCCAACTCGGAGGAATAAACATCTCCGGATTTATAGTATAATCACATCGGAGGTATGGAACATCTCCGGAATAAATAATATACAAATATAATATTCTTTGAAGTTACAATATTTCAACACTCCCCCTTAACGAGAAGGATATTATAACAGTATCTGCACGAGCAAGGAGTCATCAACATCATACATGATACATCTATAAATCATTGGAAGCTTTCTCAACATCATCAGTAACTCAAGCAGTTACTGGAACATCTTCAATACTGGAACATCAACATCTTCAGTACTGAGTCTTTATCTTCTGCAGCACTCGAACAACTACAACAACATCAACATCTGGATCCTCACGATCATCAGTATCGTCATCTCACGATCATTAGCATCGTCATCACACGATCATCAGCATCGTCATCACACTATCATCAGCATCGTCATCACACGATCATCAGTATCGTCATCTCACGATCATCAACATTGTCATCACACGATCATCAGCATCGTCATCTCACGATCATCAGCATCGTCATCACACGATCATCAGCATCGTCATCACACGATCATCAGTATCGTCATCACACGATCGTCAGCATCGTCATCACACGATCATCAGCATCGTCATCACATGATCATCAGTATCGTCATCACACGATCGTCAGCATCGTCATCAACACAGGTATCCATAACAATACAAGTATCCACATCATTAGTACAAGTATTCATGCCAATACAAGTATACATATTATCAATACAAGTATCCATACTGATACAAGTAATCATGTCATCAATACATGTATCCTACTGATACAAGTAACCACATCATCAATACAAGTATCCATACCGATACAAGTAACCACATCATCAATACTAGTATCCTACCGATACAAGTAACCACATCATCAATACAAGTATCCTACCGATACAAGTAACCACATCATCAATACAAGTATCCTACCGATACAAGTAACCACATCATCAATACAAGTATCCTACCGATACAAGTAACCACATCATCAATACAAGTATCCTACCGATACAAGTAACCACATCATCAATACAAGTATCCTACCGATACAAGTAACCACATCAAAAATCACTTTCTCGGAGACCATACGTCTACGGATCAATTCAGGGACCGCAGTCCGGGGATGATACAATCCCCACTTCTCGGAGACCTCACGTCTACGGATCAATTCAGGGACCTAAGTCCGGGGATGATACAATCCCCACTTCTCGGAGACCTCACGTCTACGGATCAATTCAGGGACCTAAATCCGGGGATGATACAATCCCCACTTCTCGGAGACACCTCACGTCTACGGATCAATTCAGGGACCTAAGTCCGGGGATGATACAATCCCCACTTCTCGTAGACCTCACGTCTACGGATCAATTCAGGGACCTAAGTCCGGGGATGATACAATCCCCACTTTTCGGAGACCTCACGTCTACGGATCAATTCAGGGACCTAAGTCCGGGGATGATACAATCCCCACTTTTCGGAGACCATACGTCTACGGCTCTCTTTAGGACTGAAAGTCCAGGGATGATCCAATCCCCTCAACTGTCCACTAAGGACTTCATTCTCGGAGACCTCATGTCTACGGCTCTCTTTAGGACTGAAAGTCCAGGGATGATCCAATCCCCTCAACTGTCCACTAAGGACTTCATTCTCAGAGACCTCACGTCTACGGCTCTCTTTAGGACTAAAAGTCCAGGGATGATCCAATCCCCTCAACTGTCCACTAAGGACTTCATTCTCGGAGACCTCACGTCTACGGCTCTCTTTAGGACTGAAAGTCCAGGGATGATCCAATCCCCTCAACTGTCCACTAAGGACTTCATTCTCGGAGACCTCACGTCTACGGCTCTCTTTAGGACTGAAAGTCCAGGGATGATCCAATCCCCTCAACTGTCCACTAAGGACTTCATTCTCGGAGACCTCACGTCTACGGCTCTCTTTAGGACTGAAAGTCCAGGGATGATCCAATCCCCTCAACTGTCCACTAAGGACTTCATTTTCGGAGACCATACGTCTACGGATCTATTCAGGGACCGAAGTCTAGGGATGATACAATCCCTACCTGTCCACTAAGGACTTCATTTTCAGAGACCATATGTCTACGGCTCACTTTAGAACATGTGTTCAAGGATGATACAATCCCCACATGTATTCTCATCAATACATCTATCATCAAAAGCATGTATTCTTACTAATACATATAACATCAAAAGCATGTATAAGTAAAACTAAGTATTCTAAGTATACGAGTCCTAAATCTAAATATTTCTAAGTATCTAGGTGTAGAGAACAGGTTACCTCATCATCGACCTTGTTGTTCGATGAGACAATCTCATCATCAGTGACTATACTACTCCCCCTTTCGAGGAGGGTCCTTTTGAGCTACACCAAGCTTATCTCGAAAGTATTCAAATTTCACTCGAGACAGAGGCTTGGTTAGTATGTTGGTAACTTCTTCACTCGAGGTAGAGGTTTGGTTAGTACATCGATAACCTGTTACGAATTCAAACTTTATAGTTCCTTTATGTGTCATATCTTGTTAGATCCCTATGATCTTTGACTTATCATGGAACACTGGATTCTATGTCATCTTGATACAACTCTATTTGTCACATAGGATCACAGTTGGTTCTATCTCTAAGTCAAACAATCCTGAAGCCAAACTTCTTCACACCTAGCAGAGCAAACAGCCATATATTCTGCTTGTGCTGAGAGCCACACTAGACTGCTTCCAGCTAAACCACGAGATCATGGCTAATCCTAGACAATAACATCCTCTTGATGTGTTCTTCTTGTCTGATACACTTTCTGCCCAATCAGCATCTGAGTAGCCATCTGAAGTCATGATCTCCAAGATAGCACAGATCAAAGTCTATCGTATCCTTTAGGTGCCTCATCACATGCTTTGCAACTATCAGGTGAAAACATCTAGTTTCCACTAGATACTGACTCAAGGTATTCACAACAAAGCATATATCTAATCTAGTATATGTTAGAAACATCAATGACCCAATAATTTGACTGTACAGAGTTATATCCACTAACTCTGATGAGTTATCCCCTAACAGCTTCAAGTTGGAATCCATAAGAGTGGCCATTCCAACACCTCAAGTCATATTTCTCATCATACTTTCCCTGGTTGAGAAATATTCCTTCTGAGCCTAGCCATACTTCCAGACCTAGGAAGTAAAGCGTCAATTTGAGATCTTTCATTTTCATTTCTGCATTGAATGATCTTCTGCATATCTATCTGTGCCATCTCTCGTTAGATGGGTCTACTAATATGAGCCTTAATATCATTCGAACTCTATGGTGAGTTCCTTCTTGCATCCATGTCATTTGTGTATAGAAATCATATTCAACCTTGTAGCAAAGGTTGAGATCCACATCACCCATGGTGATCATTAAGCTTATCAATTTATTATCGATCCTAGGTACCTATACAGAACCTGATTCACACTTCTTCTTTAATTACACCATACTTGGAGCAAACATCTTGTCGTGATTCTCTTCCCCTTTCTAAGAGAATCTTCTAGCCATGAGCCTTCTATATTTTGTTTGATTTGTAAATCTTCTTGTTTGAACATCCACCACTTGTACGGTGTCCATCATTCTTCATGACCTTTCCTACAAATCAAAATTAAGTACATGATTAGTAATACTTCATAATCATCAAATCATATTGACATGATAACCTATTATGCATACAGATATCATTTACATAGTGATGCAACTATTTTGACCAATACTTTGGCACAACACTTTCCCATATCCTGTATGCATACAGTGGCTATCTAGATGCCTTCCATCTCTACCAGAACATACTATCGAGAGTGTGCACAACTCTCAGCATGTCAGCAAAGAGGTTTCATTCTAGACAAGCAACAATGGAATGTTTGTCCAACTTACCAATCATATGCATATTAGTAGTATACTGTTCAATGTTCTATGAATATTTACACTCATCATGATATATTATAGGAATACAAATATGCATACAACCTATTACAGGCAATATCATTACTATTTCAAATAACAACTCAAATACTTATCTTTTATGTTTGTGTGGCTGCCTCCCACTTGATCTTCTGTATGTCGTTTGAACTTCTATTCATTCTGTACCACTGTGCATGCTCAAGAGTCATCCTCATGATCTCATACACAAACATACACTCATTAGTATATTCTAAATGCTATCAAAACTTTATAGTACTAAATAATCTTGAAAATGTATAGTCATGATTATAGTTAATAAACATTAGTATTCAAGATTTCAAGGAAGTCTTCTTTTACTCATGCATATCATCAATCAAGATAAAAGATATAATATGCATAATCCCTTGATTACTAACTTTATGAATAAGCATAACCAATCATACCAAGTATACTTATATAAGGGATCCTAACACAAGGTAAGATTCATGGGAAACATACCTGGATTAGTATACCTATTTAGTTATGTACAACATACCTAAACAATCTCTTCAATGATTTAGAGATCTTGAGCTAGAACCTGCATGTCTCATAGGTTAAGCATAATATAACAAAGTCATACATACCTCGTAAGTAGAACAAAGATTATGGATGAGTCTTTGTCTTCATGTTTTCATGGTCATGGAGCCTGATTTGTCTTTTGTGATGTACCTATATCTTGTTAGCAGACAACATCAACCTCACACAACATCATAATGCATTAGTACAATCATAAGTGTCAACACCCTAACCAATGAATATCTTCTATCATGCATTCATAATTTTGTTAAGGTGATACAACAAATCTAAAATCAAGATTGTACTAACCGTAATAACATGAAGACAAACATACCATAAACTTAATCATGAACAAATCTCAAAACATACCTCGATGAGTCATACCTGTCGAGATCGCTTGTAATCTCCTTATGTAAAGCCTTAGCCTCATCTCCCTCTGAAACGGGAACTCCTTCACTTATGCAGGTGACCAATCCATCTTCTTCTAGGATTAACCCTATCCACTTGATTTGCAAGAACTGGACCTGGAGCTGGATATGGGTTTGTCAGAGAAACCCCAAAAATTCAAACTTTGAATTTCAAACTTCCGAAAGGATAGAAATATGTGCCTTGATGAGCTGATCAAACTGATATATTCAGAATTTGAAAACTGCAAAGTTTCACTCCTCAATTTTGCCTTTGAAACTTCCGGATTCACTGGACGTGACCTTGAACTGGGGTTTGATGAATCCCACTCTTCTGCCCAATCAAAATGTTTGATCCAAAGCTCTAAGCTTCTATTTTTCTGAGGAGCTTCCAGCCATGGTCACAGATTTCAAAAATTCCCATTTTTACAGAAGCCCTAATTTTCCACTTTTCTGATCAAAGTCCCGAACTAGGGTTTGATCAAGCCCGGCCTTCCGCCCAACCAAAAAATCTGATCTTGGTCTCTAAATTTCTATTTTGATGAGTAGCATTCAGCCGTGGTCTTCGTTTACAAAAATTCCAACTTTCTTCAAAGCCCTAAATTCCGGAAGCCATGAATGAAGGTACTCAAAAATAATTCTGTTTTGACAGAAATATGTACCTGATTGTTTCTGGTGTAACTCCAAACTTTTCAATCCACAGGGTCTGAAAAACGTTTTCTCAGATAGCCTGACCTGTTATCTTTCCATCCTGACAGGTCTGACCTCAATTGGATTCTCTGAGAGAGAGTTATGTCAAATGTCGCAACGTGACCTGTTTTGGGATAAAACAGAAGAGCGAACTTGTACGATGTGCCACGTGTCACTGTTTGAACTTAGGCCTCTGAAAAACTTTCCTGAGGTAGCTCTGCCTGTTATCTTTCCATCCTGACAGGTCTGACCTCAATTGGACTCTCTGAGAGAGAGTTATGCCAAGTGTCGCAACATGACCTGTTTATGGGATAATACAGGAGAGCGAACTTGTACGGAGTGCCACGTGTCACTGGTTCAACTTCGGCCTCTGAACAAGTTTTCTGAGATTAGTACAGACTGTGTACTACCTGTCACTTTTTACGAAATTTCATTTGGAGCTTCCTAGCCCAAGATATGACCTTTTTCCCAAGGTCACCTGATTTTGACTCGGATCTGGAAGAGACAGAAACCCTTGTCTTCCTTCAGGTTAGCTCTGATACCATGTTAAAATTCAATATGCTAAGACAGAAAATAGAAGCATTACATTCCATTTCACAATAATATCATATACAGGATCACTGAAGAAACAACAAGCACAGCATAAACACAAGAGACAGAGATTTATCCTGGGAAACCCTCATGGGGTAGAAAACCCAGCAAAGCTTCCTCAATATAGATGACCAGCAATATACAAAGATGAAACCCTGAGACATGATCTCCTCCTCCACAATAGCAGACCTCTCCTCCACAAGTGCGCTATCCTCAAGTGAGTGAGTGTATCAAATGAGGAACACACCTCCTCTATTTATACACTACTCTGATATGTATTTTACACAAGTACATGTAGGCTCGTATTTAACCATTAGGTTAAATACCCCATTATAACTAACTTGGCCGACCCCCACATGGTGGGTCTAATAACCCTAGTTACCACACCCAACTCGGAGGAATAAACATCTCCGGATTTATAGTATAATCACATCGTAGGTATGGAACATCTCCGGAATAAATAATATACAAATATAATATTCTTTGAAGTTACAATATTTCAACACCGCGGCACCTGAAAATGTTCTCCCCATGGTTGAACAACCTGTTTCTCATGCCACCACCTCGTTTATTTCCTCTACGGGGCCTGGAGTCTACTCAGACGCGCCGATGACCTCCACCTTCCAATCCATTCCTCCCCCGCCATCTACGCCCGACGTGTCTGACTTATGTACCTTGTCCCACGACAGCCAACCTCCTAATAATCAACCACCCTTGTTGCCTAAACCACCACTGGTACCTAGCCACATTGGTGTTACACCTATCCGTACAATCCCCTTTCTAGTCCCTCCATCGGGAGTAGTAAGCACCCCAGTTATGGCTACCCTTAGCCTTCCTGGGCTAACCTTGGGATTACCTGTTTGGTATCTTTCGCCTCCCGTTCGACCGTCGACACCTGATGTCGTCCTGCAGCCGGTGCAACCCATGGCTACTACCACTCAGCCACCCCCTGGTGTCTCTACCCCTTCATCCTCCATGACTCCCCCTCCTACTCCCAAACCCACTGGGGGCAGAGGGCCACAACCTTACACTGCTGTACCACCTCCTAAGACAGTAAAAAACCCCCCAGTGTTTCGTGCTCCTCCCAAATGCTCATTGTGCGATGAGTTGGGCCATGCAACGCACCAATGCCCACAGTTACCAGCATTATAGAAGCACATGCAGATGCTCGACGATGACCCCAACATACCAACTGTCGAACTAAACCCCACTCCCAAGCCTAAAGATAAGTCCCTACGTACCAACCACCCCTGTGCCATATGCAGTATTTACGGGCATTACTCACATCATTGTCCCGATCTCCCGGATTACCGAGCGGCTCTCTATGAGATGAACAATATGGATCTCGAGACGACACCAACCACTATTGAGGAAATTCACCCCCCAGTCTCCCCCCCTCCGGGGAGGTCAACACCATTTATATGATCTCTTCCACCACTACTCCTTCATCAACCGATTTGACAACGCAAAATTTCTGTACTTATGAGGAAGTTCTTGAGGCCCTGACTGCCCCGGATTATCCCTGGGATGACATGCACCACCATTCCTATTTCATCCCAGAAGAATCCTCCTCTAGCACAGCTACCCAATTCACAGTTGAGTCCAAAGACTTCCTCCCCACCAAGGTCGACTGGTTCAAGGACCCTATTCCTGCTCCTGACACTTTTGAGGAGGGTAACATGGCCAACATCTCACCCGTCATCCACATAGATATCTCTGACCCACCTGGCGTCAATGAATGCATTGCCTTAGGAGCCTCCTGCAGTGAACAAGAGATTGAAGAGTACCGAAAACTCTTCCGAGAATTCCGTGATGTCTTTGCCTGGTACTATACTGAGATGCCCGGTCTTGACCCCGCCATTATAGAGCACCACATTAACACATGGCCTGATGTACCCCCCGTTCGTTAGAAACAGCGCCCCATTCATCCCTCAAAGCTCCTAGCTGTTAAAGCCGAGATTGAGAAACTGCGCAAGGCAGGGTTCATTTACCCCATTGCCTATACCACTTGGGTTACAAACCCCATTCCCGTTGATAAAAAACAAGGCACCATTCGAGTATGCACTAACTTCCGCGATTTAAACCGCGCTTGTCCCAAAGACAATTTCCCCACGCCTTTTATTGACCAACTCATCGATGCGTGTGCGGGGCATGAAGTCCTCTCCTTCATGGATGGTTTTTCCGGATACAACCAGATTCAGATCCGTAAGGAAGACCAGTACAAAACTGCCTTTACCACCCCATGGGGCACCTTTTCCTATCGCGTCATGCCTTTTGGCCTTAAAAATGCTAGTGCCACCTTCCAGCGGGCCATGACCTATTGCTTTCACGACTTGGTCCATATCCTGCTAGTCTACCTTGACAATCTTACAACTCGTTCCCGGAAACGATCTGACCACCTTAACGACCTTCGGCAAGTTTTTCTGCGTTGTCGCAAATATCAAATACGCTTGAACCCCCACAAGTGTGTCTTTTGCGTTCCGGCAGGCCGATTGTTGGGTTTTATTATTTCCCAGAAAGGAATCACTGTTGATCCCCTGAAAGTCCAAGCCATCCTGTACCTCTCCTCTCCTCGCACGCTCCGGCAGCTCCAAAGTCTGCAGGGGCGATCTAATTTTCTTCGACGATTCATTCCCGATTACGCCACTACCGTTCATGGTTTCTTGCGCTTGCTCCGTACCCACATACCCTTTGTCTGGGAGGAGCAAGCAGAAGCTGCATTCGCAGCCCTCAAGAAGGCTCTCACCCATACGGAGTCCGTTTCTCAAACCGTTTCCACCATTGGAACCAGCACGACGAGACCGTCATAATGGTCACCTCGTTGCGTTATTTTTTCCTCGTCATTTTTTGCCCATTTTTTAGACACCACTAGTCGCCTCGATTTACGTGCCACATCGGCCGTTCTCCATTTTTCACATATTTTATATCATCGGATTCATTTTTCTGAGCCGGTGATGATGCTTGAGATCATTTCTCACTCTCACCCCCAAATGTTTTGGGCAGTTTTCTAAAACGCCCCCGTCGCCTCGGTTTGCATGCCACATCGGCCGTTATCCGTTTTTGACACCCTTTATATCGCCGGATTCAGTTTTTTGAGCTTGTGATGATGCTTGAGATCATTTCTTGCTCTCACTTGGTACAATTTCAACATTGTGTCTCGACACCTTGCTTCCTCGGTTTGCGTGCCACATCGGCCGCCATCGGATTGTTCCACACCTTTACATGAGCCATTCACTCCTGTCATACTGCAAATGTTTCATTATTTTGCCACCATCTCATTCACCCTGCAAGGAGGCCCATCAGTGTTCCCCTCCCACCCTCGTTCTTGGTCACCATTACTGTTCCTTGATTGAACACTTCCTCCTTGCTTGGCCCCCCCCTTTTTGTTCGGTATAATTTTATCCCTTTTTCGGGCCGGACAAGTCCTTTATGAAAAAGGCACTTAGGGAGTTTCCGTTAAGCTCTTTTCTGACTGCTAAAAGAATGAAAAGATCGCCGAGTAATCTTGCTTCCTTTCATGCTCATTAAAGTACCTGAAAGGGCGTCTATCTGGTATAAGTTTAACCCTTTTCCGGACCTGGTAGACTAATTACGAAAAAGGAATACTCTAGTCACACCGGCTAGAAGAGTTCTTCATTGCATCCTTTTATGCTTCTTTGGGCCTGTTGGCCTGATTTTATGAATCAGAGCCAATAAAGAGGTTTTATCCACACAATCAACTTAAAGCAGCGTCCGGTGTGTTTGGATTAACAAGACCTCGCAGGTTATGTTCCTGCTACCAGCTAGTTTGTCTCTTAAGGAAACCTTTAAAACTAGCAAAATCTAACCTATTCTAACGTTTATCCTATCTATATATCTACAAATGTCCTAAGGTTGCTTTCGTAAGGAAAGACTTCGATTTTTGGGAAATTTTCTAAGTATGAAAGCTTACTTACGGTATGCAGAATGATTTAACAATGCTTGATCAATAATAAAATAAACTTTAAAACTAATTAATCTATCTATCCTATTTAACCCTATCTCAGCTGAGAGCAAAGTTGAAACTATATTAATTATTAATCAATGGCAGAAGACTGAAGTATGCTCTAAATAAACATATTTAAATCATAATGAAAGTAATTATGCTATATAATAATAGAAATGAGATTTAACCTATACATACATAGTCAAATTCCACTTCCAAAAACTGATTAATAATTAATTATCAAGACAGTCATTTGAATTTGAAATGATGCTCATTCAAAATTCACCGTTAACATACAAATGAAATTTTAAATAAACAGGAAAGTATATCATTCAAACTGATGTTTATAGTGAACACACTAATAAACAAAACCATAATGAAATATTTATTCAACAACTAACTTGAGATGATAAAGTGAGAAACATATTTAAACATCAATGTGTCACAGCACACAGAGTTCACGTATAAACAGAAGATGACAAACCGAAATATATGTATATATATAAAAATCCAAAAATGAATACCAGTCACAGTATCATTCGCAGATATCCAGTATCATCCACATAAAAGCTTCAGCTTCAAGTTTGATGTAGTACTAGTAATAAAATATATTTCAACAAGTTTTCTTCCACACTCCATCCATCCTCGAGTTCATCAAAAATCTCCATTCATATACTACTGAGAGTCAGTTTTGCTATAAATGTTGCATGCAACATTATAGGAACTTATTTAACCGAAAGGGCATCTAATTACACCTACTACTAAAAATAAAATCGACTGGCCTGAGTCGAGGCGTCAGAAAGTTCTTGCCCATTCACAAGACTCCAGCTTGTAACAAATCAGCTACATTTCCATGCCATCGCATCAACCACGTCCTGTATTCTTGGAAGAAGGCGGTGATAAAACTTCCTGCATTAAATTCAATCAATGCATTATATTAAAATTAATTTAACACAGTCAACATAAATATTTAAAAATTATAAATGCATGCCTGTTAAATCTTCGATTTTACAGGCATGCAAAATCGAAATAACCATTACCTGCTATGCTGTGACATAAGAGAAGAGAAAACTATTAAGCCTCATTATGAAGAGCGACTACTCTTCTAGCTTCGGATAATTTAGCCTTCAACCTGATAATTTTAACATTTTGTTTTTCAATTCGTTCCAATAGCAGCTGATTCATTTTTAATATTCATTTTTGGATTTTTATATATATACATATATTTCGGTTTGTCATCTTCTGTTTATACGTGAACTCTGTGTGCTGTGACACATTGATGTTTAAATATGTTTCTCACTTTATCATCTCAAGTTAGTTGTTGAATAAATATTTCATTATGGTTTTGTTTATTAGTGTGTTCACTATAAACATCAGTTTGAATGATATACTTTCCTGTTTATTTAAAATTTCATTTGTATGTTAACGGTGAATTTTGAATGCGCATCATTTCAAATTCAAATGACTGTCTTGATAATTAATTATTAATCAGTTTTTGGAAGTGGAATTTGACTGTGTATGTATAGGTTAAATCTCATTTCTATTATTATATAGCAGAATTACTTTCGTTATGATTTAAATATGTTTATTTAGAGCATACTTCAGTCTTCTGTTATTGATTAATAATTAATATAGTTTCAACTTTGCTCTCAGCTGAGATAGGGTTAAATAGGATAGATAGATTAATTAGTTTTAAAGTTTATTTTATTATTGATCAAGCATTGTTAAATCATTCTGCATACCGTAAGTAAGCTTTCATACTTAGAAAATTTCCCAAAAATCAAAGTCTTTCCTTACGAAAGCAACCTTAGGACATTTGTAGATATATAGATAGGATAAACGTTAGAATAGGTTAGATTTTGCTAGTTTTAAAGGTTTCCTTAAGAGACAAACTAGCTGGTAGCAGGACCATAACCTGCGAGGTCTTGTTAATCCAAACACACCGGACGCTGCTTTAAGTTGATTGTGTGGATAAAACCTCTTTATTGGCTCTGATTCATAAAATCAGGCCAACAGGGCCTTGGAGACTAAATCTACGAAAAAGCAACCCCCTGGAGTCTTCTTATTTGCTTTCAGACTCTCTAAAATTGAAAGCAACCATGAGCATGAACTGTCCTGGGCTCATAAAATCCACACGACAGTACCATTCCATCATTTCAGAGTCTTCTTATCACTTTCAGACTCCTTAAAATTGAAAGCAACCACGAGCACGAACTATCCTGGGCTCATAAAATCTACACGACAGTACCATTTTACACACACTTCTTCTAGTTCCTTAACCCATGAAGAAGTTTCCCCCCCATGCCTCCTGGCACTATGATCGATTATCTCGGCAGCACCCCCAATCAGGTCGCCTTTGTTCAGAGTATTCTGCAGTCTCCTTCCATTATACCACAGCTGGAGTCTCCCTCAGACTAGTCACCTTCCCAGATCCAATACAGCTATGATCCCTTTACTCTTAGTCAGTTTCATATGCTGCCAGATCATTCCCATTATCATACTCTGAACAAAGGAAGTTTGAGTCCACCCACTCTACTTGCCTAGTTGTCCCCCACAGTTTGTCAGTCCTGCCATCAGTACTATCACATTTCGGTTCTTCACCTCGCGCTCCTGTCAAGGAAACATCATTACCTTGATAGTTGCAGGTCTCCCTTTGTCGACGACAGCTCCTCTATTCCAGAGGATAGGCCCAGAGGTCCCTACGCCTTGGACTTATCACCATCTGTGGTAAGTTCCTACGGATCATTCTGAGAGGAGTCATCATTGCCTCTCCGAGTGGTTGTTCCTCACATGCTCGACTTCAGCACCTTGATCGCATCCTTGAGGATCGCGTAGGATTTTATCCCATCAGTTTTTAGTCGAAGACCCCGGATTTCCCCCGACTCTAGCACATTGGTGAGTCACTTCGGAACGCCCAGTTCTATGTTCCCGTGGATGTCCGGGCTGCGTTGGCGATCGTATTCGGAAGCCATCCAGTTATATGCCTCCTTGAGTACCCATTTCAGTTCCAGCTCAGTGTACCATCGAGGTTATTGATCCCAGTCATTATGATCCAGCAGTTCATCAGTTCCTCTGGTACCACAGTCAGCAGCATTGTTGATTTTCCAGTGCACCAGTTCTTCAGCTTACACATGGTCTGCCCAGCAGTATGTCCCAGATTTGTGTCTCCTCTTGACACATATGATGTACACAGTGGTTATCTATGTATCTTATAGGTCCCCCTTTTTTCGGGCCTCACAGTTCTGTTTATGTATCTTGATACGAGCATGGGTATGCCCGCCTCGTCCATATATTGAGATTATTCCTCAGTCAGTATTTGAGGTCATGCATATGTCAGGTCCCCATTTTTTTGACCCCATTGTTGTTATTGTTATGTTATATCCTGATACGAGCATGGGTATGCCCGCCTCGTCCATATGATCAGATGATTCCTCATCCATTATTGAGGTTATGTACTTTTAGTTCTTGCAGTTTGTTCGGGATCGTTGTTCCGGGCTTCAGTTTGTTTCTTCTCTTCTCTCCACTCCCCAGGAAAACCATTCATGACTTATGATGTCCATCGGCCATATGATGAGCTCCTGCCCTCGCACATCAGGGGGCAATCTGTTAACACCCAAAAAGTGTTCACTACCTCATCGACCACATTATATGGCTCATTTGTCCATTTTCCTACCATATTTCCCTTAAAAACCCAAAAAATCCCACTAAAAAGCCTCAAAAAGGCTAAAAAAAACCCCCTTTTTCCTCCAAAAATAGCAAAAACCCCCTAAAAAGGGAAGAAAAATATAAAATAATGAGGAAAAGGAGGAAAAAACCCTATACAGCTGCCCTAAACCATGTGTTTCCCAAAACCATGGGTCAGCACTCCACCACCAAAAAACTATAAATAGGTGATGGAGATCCCTTATTCGATATCCACAATCAAGTATACCCTTACTCTGCCAAAATCTCTCTTGAAACCCTAGCTCACCATTGAGCCACTTTCACCTTGAGAGCCCCTTTTGGCCCATTTCCACCATTGGAGAAAGAGAAGGAGCACATTGGAGCTTGGAGCAACCCTCTTGGACATTGCAAAGAGCTTCATCAACCTTCACATTGAAGGTAACATTAATACAAAAAAGCCATTATTTACATCTTTTGTTTATGTTTCATGCACATGTTTTAGAATAGTTTATATTTCTGTTTTAGTTTAATTATTTCCATTTACTGAACTGCTACTAAGGATTCCATTCTCCTTAGTAGGTGCTCATTTGCACAAGCTAGGGGTAAAAACCTAGCTACGCAAACTGTGCATCCTTCATTAACAGAGAAAACAAAGGAGAAGCAAGTTTGGAGAAGTTTTCTATAAACCTTCGGTAATATCCAGCATGTCCCAGAAAACTTCGCACCTCTTTCTGAGTTGAAGGAGTCGGTATATTTTTTATCACCTTGATTTTTGAAGGATCCACCTGAATGCCATTGGTAGAGATGAAATTCCCTAATACCACCCCCTCACTCATCATCATATGACACTTTTCAGTGCTTAATGAGAGCCGAGTCTATTCGCAGCGAATTAAAACCTTCTTTAAATTTTCTAGTGCTTCCTCAAAATCCTTGCCATAGGGAGTAAAATAATCCATAAAGACGTCCATACTATCATTAACTAATTCAGAGAATATGCCAGTTACAACTCTTTGAAACGTTGCCGGTGCATTACATAAACCAAAGGGAAGCACTCTGTAGGCAAACGTTCCCCAGGGGCAAGTGAAGGTGGTCTTATCCTGGTCCTTAGGAGCAATCTGAATTTGATTGTACCCGCTGAACCCATCTAGGAAGGAAAAGAACTTCTTCCCTGATAGGGTATCAAGTACTTGGTCAATAAAGGGCAAAGGGAAATGATCCTTTTGCGTAGCTTTGTTCAGTTCCCTATAATCAACATAGACTCTCCATTTACCATTTTTCTTGGGTACAATTATGAGTGGGGAAACCCATTCACTATCTGAAATAGGATATATAAATCCTGCTTCCAAAAGTTTTTGGATTTCCTCCTTCACTATATCCCTCAGATTAGGGTTCATGCATCGTTGGGGTTGACACACAGGTCGGGAGTAATTTTTAATATAAATATGGTGGGTGCACATATTAGAGGGAATACCCCTCATGTCTGTATACTCCCAGGTGAATGCCCCCTTATGTTCCTTCAAGAGACTGATTAGGCGCCTCTGTTCCTCTAAGGAGAGACCAGGGTTGATATTCAAAGTCCTGCCAGGATCTACCTTAATAGGAATACTTTTTGAACTTTTCAAAACTGGGATTATGTTTGTGTCACCAACTAGTGCTTCTTCCGTAAGATTTTCTTGTTCTTCCTTACCAAGGGTAATGTTCAGGATTTGGTAGACCTCTTTATCCACTGAAGCAGGTTCACTAATAAAATTACTAATAGCATCGTCTTTTGTTTTGTTTTTAAAAGTTAAGGCCTTCCCTATAGTTAATAGTGGTTGAACATCCTCCTTTTCTATCCAAAGGGAAGTTTTAGCCTCTAGACTTGGCCGAGATGGAGGATACAGGGTGAGGTTTTTAGTCTCCATACCATCAGATATAGTCATGGACCCAAATCGACAGCTGATGCAAACATCAGCTGTGGCCAACCAAGGCCTCCCCAGGATCAATGGGTGTCCCCCCAGCTGTGATTTTGGTTGTAATATCAAAAAGTCAGCAGGGTATTCCCATGAATCTACTGAGATGACAAGGTCATCAAGAATCCCTTCAGGTCTAATGGTGGATCTGTCTGCCAATTCTAAAATGGTAGGGGTCGGTCTAAAATTAGTGAGTCCAAGCTTCTTTACAGTCTCAATCGTTATGACATTGATCATTACTCCTAAGTCGACTAGCACATTGGGTATCTGCATTTGTCCTATATGTACAATGACAGTAGTATTTCCAGGGTCGTCATACTTGGTCACAGGGGTTTTTCCTATTATCAAAGCAGATAAATTCCCTATGACGTGAACAGTGGGAGGATCTCAGAGTTTCCTCCCTGGTTTCTTAGTGCACAGGTCCCGAACGGTTCTAGCATAAATAGGCACGTCTTGAAGAGCTTGAAGAAGGGGGATTTTGACGTAAAGATTCCTTAACTCTCCTAGGAGGTTAAACTAAGGTTGCCCCCCTACTTTTGGTAGCATTAGTCTCTCGGGGTATGGTGGTTTCCTTATCAACTGGGTAGGCTTTGTATTGTCTGATTTCTCATTTGATGTTTCATCCATCCCACCTAAGGGATGCTCAGCATCTTCAGTGATAGGAACTGTATTGGGTAGATGCTGTGAACTCCCTCCTTCTTTATGCACAGAAGGTGGAGCATCTTCTGTAATTATGGGTTCTACTATTTTCCCAGATCGTAGACAAATATCATTACAAGGTAAAGGGGAAAGGGAGTAGGCCGGCATATTGACAGTTTCCAATTGATGGACTATTTTATTACTCGGGTTAGGATTAGGTTGGGCAGGTAGTTGAGGCCGTATTGGTATATTAGGGACAGGATTATTCTACAGCTGCAGCTGAAACTACTGAGGTGGGTATTGAGGATATTGAGGAAATTGAGGATATGGAGGAGAATATGGTGACTGTTGAGGTGGAGGTGGTTGAGGAAACTGGTTCCCAAGATGGAAGTTCCTCCATCCAAGAGACCACGACATAGGTTGATGTGGTGGCTGTGTCCAGGGACTCCATGAATTATAATTTTGCATTGCAGGTTGGGAAGGATTCCACTGAGCATAATTTGAAGGGAATTGTGTATTCATATTTTGCATGTTATTATTCCAATTGCTCATATTATTCAAAAATGGAAACGAGTCTAGAGGCATACCTTGATTTCGAGGTTGCCAAGGTTTCTTCTGTGCAATGAAATAGGCTGATTCCACTTCTAGAGTTGATGCCTGCAGAACAGCCTTCACTTGGGGAAGTGTGGGACATTCTTTCATGTCATGGTTCAGCTCACACAGCTGACATACTTCTACTTTGTCAAGAGGGCATTCTTTCAATGAATGATTCTTTCTACATCGGGGACAGAACACACCTAATGTGAGATCCTCCACTGCCTATTTTTGTTTTTCCTTCAGGACATCAATCTCTGAAGAGATGGAGCTCATCATTTCTGTTTTAAAATTTTCAAGGAGATTGCCTATCTCTACATGGGTAGCTCCTCCGTTGGATGATTTCTGAGTTCTGTTGAAGACATCACGTTCCAGCTTATCCTGTTTGTCTCGCTTATTGTTCCTGGAAGACCCCCTAGAGTATCTCTTACATAATTCCACAATCTTCCCAAAAGGTTCTTTGGAGATGTCTCCCTTTCCTAGCAGGTTTAACATGTCTAAACAATCATCCCTGATCCCTTGAAGAAAGATTATCTTGAGTACGTCCAACCCCATGTTCGTCTGCCCGGCTCTTTACACATTGTACAGCAACCTTTCTACAAAATCTTCTAGACTTTCGTCCTCCTTCTGCACCATTTTGAATAATTCCTCTCTTTTGTCCTTGGTGTTGCAATATTCCTGATATTTCTCCAGGAACACTTGTTTCATCCTATCCCAATTAGCAACGGTTCCTCCCCCAAGGCTCATGAACCAACGTAATGCATTGTCCTTCAGGGTGGTGGGAAAAAGTTTTAGCTTTTGGGCATCGGTGACATAATCATAGCTGCGACAAAGGATATCGAATTCAAAAATGAATTCGTCTAGATCTTCTGCCGCCCTCCCATGGAAGCGAGGAAACACTGATGATGAGATGTTTTTCATAGGGGTTGTCCCTTCTGGCTTCCGAATCGGAAATTGCAATGTAGCCGTCGTTCCCTCAGGCAGGGAGTGATTTTCATGATGATATTTTTCCACCATCGCTTCTTCCTCGTCGGACTTGTGTCTGTTACTCATCTCGTCTTCTGTTTTCTCCTCTTCATTCGTTCCTGCGTTCTTTTCCTCGTTTTTTTCTTCGTCTTTGTTTTGTTCCTGATCAGCGGACTTCTGGTGGAACTGCGTCCACTCTTCTTCAATTACATCCTTCCCGTAAATGTGGCAGATCATACCTCTATCAACAGATCCAGTTGTAACAGCTATGTCTTCCTCAGTCGTAACAGCAGGTTCAGTTGTAGTAGCTGTGTATTCCTCAGTTGTAACAGCAGGTTCAGTTGTAATAGCTGCGTCAGCTGTGCCTTCCTCAGCAGGGATATATGAGGGAGTCACGGCTGCTCGTGTATTCTCCACCATGGATCCTGACGCTGGCGCCCCAGGATCAGTAGGGATTCTTCTGATAGGATTTTCTTGATGCCGAGCCCTGGTGGATGAATCAGTTCTGTCAACAAAATCGTCAATGAATGTTCTTCTACCCAATGGTGGTCCTCGACCGCGGCCCGAGCCACCTGCACTGTTAGTATTTTGTGGGGTTTGGGGAGTTGGGAGGTGATCGCGTTTTACCCTTCTCGTATTCATGTGAACCGAATCATTTCACCAAAGAAAATCCTGACTAGAAACAATTACCAGATGCAACTAATGATTAGTGTTTAATTTTTATCCTTCCCCAGCAACGGCGCCAAAATGTCATGCACCCTATATGCAGATAGATTATTCCAACATACAGAACATACAAGATTTATTGTCAACCCGAGAAAGTATTTTATTTCAAAGGATAAATGCACAGTCTATGCTTAAACACCAAATCACTGTAATTGAATACTTTTATCCTCTAACAACTATGTCCATCCCAAAGATCTGTGTAATCCCAATTGCTTTCTAAATAATATAATTTCAATTCCTTTCTACCATGCATCAACAAGAAATAATATAAGATTCAAAGACAATTGCAGATAAAAAAAACTCCTATTCACATCCTAGAACAAGTAACTCACTTCTTCAATCTGATCACTCTTGAAAACCATAAGCATAAACTGAATATTAATCTAGAAATTCAATTGCAAAGGATTGAGTTCAGCTGCTCTAAGAGATTGAATTACAAGAATGAAAATCAACAATCATAATAGGAAAGATAAATTGCAAGGGCTCATGGAATCACAACTTAACTGCAAGATGAACAAGGCTGTGTACAACTATCACACGAATTGCATAAAGTTTCTTACTCAGTCGACTGTCACTATGCACTACTTGCCAATCTCAAAGAAATATAATCTTAATTATACTGGAAATCCACACCACACTTACTACTGTTGTGTACAAAGGAGATATCATCAACAAAACATCACACAGTAATAAATTGAAGAGTCCTAATTTAACTCAGCAATCTCTGTGGAAGACGGGCCTAGCCTTCACACAGAGATGCTGGTTGAACAACGTAAGGTTACTTTAACTCAGAGGCAACTCCTTATATTAATAGAGGAATGATTATACAGTTTTCTTTTACTGCTAATACAATGAATAAATTCTCCGTTGTTCAACCCCCTGGGTCGAGACAGCTCCCCATATTTATACATGCGGATTATAACATCCAATCCTATTAACGGGCAGCCATGAAGATCTCTGATCTTTAGGCGCCCTAAATAATACAAGATGTTACAAATGTGGCATAGTAAAGACATAGAAAAACATGAGAAAGTTGTTGATTGGCCCAGGAGTGGCGATCTTTCCAGATCACAACTATACTCGAGCAGCAACATACTAAAGATCTCCAATTATAGCGCATTCTGTTACAACTGCCCTGTCACAGCTCCATCTAGGATGTTACCTTAGAACCATGTGCCTTAATTGACGATCGGAGCTCCGAGGATCCTTTCTAAGCAGCAAACATCCCTCCTTTCAAGACTTGTTCAGCCCCACCTTCCTGCAGTCCACTTATCTCAAAGTACCTTCATAAATCATAACATGTTAGCACAATTGAGAGATAAATAGCCTTAATTATCCCAATCATAAGCATTAATAAGATAGAGCAATGATCAGTCATACCTTGGCAGGTTGGGGGAATAAAGTGAGGACAACAGGTCTGATTAACATGCTAAATGGTGTAGGACAGGGGAAGAAAAGGTGATCGAGGATGATTAAAAGAGGCCAATTCTGTGCTCAACAGTCTACATGTGTTTTTTTAACTAAAACATGTATTTTTTATATTTTAAAAATATGAAAAAGGATCAGCAAATCATATTACATCAATCCAAAATACATCTTCAAAATTTCCCTGAGCATTATCCTACTCATTTACATCATTCCACGGTATTGAAACTATTAAGGAGGTGCTATCATCTTCTAAACAATTTCCTTATGATATTTGGGATGGTTCGCATGTTGGGGCTTGGGTACATGTCTCCGGTGTTTCGGCAATAATTAGGCTCAGTCTGTAGAAGCTTTCTAGTGTTGTTTTTAGTTCTAGTTTTTTTTGGAAAGTAGTTGAATTAATGTATGTTATGTTTTCTCCTTCGAGGGAGGAACACTAGGATCCATGGATGTAGGGATTTCAAACATGTTATGCTTTTGGGTTCAGACTGATTGCAGTGACTATATTTTGTACATTGTTTTAATATAAAGGTTTACTTATTTTACAAAAAAAAAACATCTTCTAAACAATTATAAATTTTAACATATTGGTTGAGCAACATAGTACAAAAACAAACCATAAACAACTAAAATTAACTAGTACTGTGACTACTAAACATGACCTGAGGATTAAAGCATTATCTCATGCGTGTCCACCAAAAATTGAGATATTCACAATAGCATGAGTAGGTTGTTGTACAAAATCTTCTTCCATGCCCCTTCTTTTGGTGTGGCAGGTGAGCCTGAATTTTTTTGCTATCAACATGTCTTCATGGAGGTCCAATGTTGTCATCATAGTGTCAACTTGAGCACCATATACACAAATATTCCCTTCTGCATCATCCATGCAATCGTCCAATATTGAGGTATGTGTTAAGCCCAGAATTGGCCCTTTTTAATCATCTTCAACCATCTTTCCTGCCCCTGTCTTACACCATTTATCATGCCAATTAGACCTGTTGTCCTCACTTTATTTCCCAAATTACCAGGGTATGATTAATCATTGTTTTATCTTATTAATGCTCATGATTGTGATGATTAAAGCTGTGTATCTCTCAATTGTGCTAACACATTATGATTTATGAAGGTAGTTGAGATAAATGGACTGCAGGAAGACGGGGCTGAACAAGTCATGAAGGAAGGGATGTTCGTTGCTTGAAAAGGGATCCTTGGGGCTCGAATCATCAATTAAAGCACAGCTATGACAGGGCAGCCGTAACAGAATTTGCTATCTTAAGTATGTTTCTACTCGAGTCTAGCTGTGAGCTGGAAGGACCGCCACTCTTGGGTCAAATGATAACTTTCTCATATCTGGATGTTTCTGTTCTGCCATGTATTGTAACAGCTAGTTATTTAGGGCACCTGAAGATCAGAGATCTTCAGGGCTGCCCGATTATAGGATTAGATGTTATGATTTGTATGTATAAATATGGGGAGTTGCCTCGACCCAGGGGTTGAACAGCAGACAATTAATTCATTGTATTAGCAGCTGAGCAAAACTGTGTACTCATTCTTCTGTTAATATAAGGGGTTACTTCTGAGCTAAAGGAGTTCGTGTTGTTCAGCCAGCGACTCTGTGTGAAGGTTGGGCCCGTCTTCCACAGAGATTGCTGAGTTAAAATAGGATTCTGAACTCATTGTTGTGTGATGCTTTGTTCTTTCCTTTTGTACGCAGCAGCAATATTTATTGTGTGGATTTTCAGTATAGTTAAAGATTGTATTTCTGTGAGATTGGTGAATGGTGTAGAATAACAGTCGACTGAGTAAGGTTTGCTTTATTCGTTTCAACAGCAGTTATACACAGCTGTGTTCATCTTACAGTTAAAGTTGTGATCCCATGAGTCCTGGAAATTTATCTTTTCTATTGTGATCGTTGATTTCCATTCTGCAATTCAATTTCTTAGAATAGTTGACTCAATCTGTTGCAATTGGATTTCTAGATTAATGTTCAGTTTATGCCTTATGATTTCCAGAGTGATTAGATCAGACAAGTGATTGTTCTAGAATACGAATGAGATTTCTTTCCTGCAATTGTTGATTAGATCTGATACCATTTCTTATTGATGCATGATAGAGAGGAATCGAAGTGTAGCAGTTAGAAGGCAATTGGGATTGCATAGATTTTTGGGATGAACATGGATGATAGAAGATAAAAGTATTCACTTCTCATGGTTTGGTGTTTAACCATAGATTGTGCACTTATCCTTTGAAATAAAAAGACTTTCTCGGGTTGACAATAAATTTCATATGCTCTGTGTGTGTTGGTAATAATTTATCTGCATATAGAGTGCTTGACATTTTGGCGCCGTTGCCGGGGAAGGATAAAAATTGAACACTAGTCATTAGTTGCATCTGACAATTGTTTTTAGTCAGTCTCTTCATTGTTCAAATGATATGCTTCGCATGAATACGAGGAGGGTAAAACGCGGCTTTTGCAAATGTGTCCATCACTTTTTCCTCGAAGTGTCATCAATCTGAAGAGCACCAAGCCTCTCCCTGAAGTACTCGAACTTCACCCTGGCTAGTGGCTTTGTCAGCACATCTACAATCTTCTCATTCGTCGCAATATACAGGAGCTTCATGGCTCCTCTTTGCACCACATCCCTGATATAGTGATATTTGATCTCTATGTGTTTCGACCTGTCATGAAACACTAGGTTCTCAGATAGCTTCACACAACTCTGGTTATCACAAAAGATACCAGTAGCATCCAATAGGAGATCAAATAACTCAGACAGTAGCTTCCGTATCCATACTGCCTCACAACTAGCTGAATAGGCTACAACATACTCTGCCTCATCTGTACTCAGTGCTACGCAGGACTACTTCCTGCTAAACTAAGATATCACACCTGATCCCATACTAAAGCAGCATCCAGATGTGCTCTTCCTATCTGCAACACTGCTAGCCCAATCTGAATCAACATAACCCTGTAGGTTAAACTTTTGATTCGCTTCATACTTGAGCCCATAATCCACTGTACCCTTCAGGTACCTCAGAACATGCTTTACAGCAACCAGGTGAACACTCCTTAGATCCATCAGGAACTGGCTCAATGTGTTCACCACAAACCAAATATCTGGTCTCATGTTCATCAGGTACATCAACGACCCAATCATTTGATGAAACACAGTGACATCAACCGGCTCAGATGAAGCATCACATAGAAGCTTCAGGTTTGATGACATAGGTGTGGCCATAGCCTTGCAGTCCATCATCTCGAACCTCTTCAGGATCTCTACTGCATACTTCCCTTGTCCAAGGAAGATTCCATCTGCACTCTGCCACACCTCCATGCCAAAAAAAAATAGTGCATCATCCCTAAGTTCTTCAACTCGAACTCGACAGCAAGATTCTGCTGCATGTCAGCAATCAATCTATCCTCACCTGTTACAAACAGTTCATCCACATAGTAGTATCATTAGATTTCCTTCCTCAACCTTGTAGTAAAGGTTGGAATCCGCTTTATTCTTGGTAAAGCTCAAACTGAATAGAAAGCTATCTATCCTACCATACCAAGTTCTGCACATATATGACTCCCTGTCATGTGTCTCAGAACCAAGTGGCTACACCACATACACTTCTTATTCAACTACACCATTCAAGAAAGTGTATCTTCCTCTTCATCACTACAGCTAGAGAAAGTATTGATTTAATGGAAGTGTATCTGGATACAGGAGCAAAAGTCTCTATGCTACCACCTGCGGCATGCTTGATCTTGTAGATCCTCTTGGAAGTCACTACAGACTCCCCTTCAGGTCTTAATACTACATCCCAAACATCTTCATGATCGACTGGTACTCCTTGATCATGGCATTCTTCCGAGATCCTGGGAACTTCAATATCTTCAATATTTTCAATAGATAACTTTTTTGTTGAACAAATGTTGTAGTCATTCTTTTGTAGGTGATGGTATACGATCTTTCCTACACAACATGTTAAATTGCATGTTTAGAAAAAATCTCATAGTTTTCAGAAGAAAAAAAAATCTTACACATAAAGAAATATTTCATACAGTCATGCAATTATCTTAGCCAATGCTTCAATACAACATTTATCCATATCCCGTAACTCTCTAGATGCCTTCCAATCTCTACCAGAACATTGTTAAGAGTGTGCACAACTCCCAACATGTCAGCAAAGAGGTTTCATTTTAGATAAGTAGCAATGGAATGTTGTACAGTGCCATAGACTACTTACCCATGTATATCAGTAGTATACTGTTCATCAATGCAACTATTCTAATATGCATAATACACAACCTAATTCTAGGAACATCAGTATCTACATTATTGAACAGTATTATTTAAACAAACAAATATGCAAGAAATGATAATTAAAAAATACTTATCTTTGTTTGGTTGCTGTGTGGACTCCCTCTGAGTTTTTGCTTCTTTGAAGGAGTTGCTGAAGTAGCTTCTTCTACACCTTTTTGTTATGGAATGTAGAAAGATGGTCAACTCCCTCTGAATATCTGCATCCTTGCAGAAACTATTGAAGTGTGCTCCTTTTCTTTCTTGCAGGAACAACTGGAGTGTGCTCCCTTTTGATCTTTGCTTCTTGGATTACTTGTCCTTGAACTTACATCCATCCTTAATCACTATGCATGCTTATTAGTATCATCATTGTGTTATCCTTGAGGTCTCATACATAATCACACATTTATTAGTATAATCTTAATACTATCAAAACACCATAATCTTAAACATGTATAGTCATGATCATTCATAGATAATAAAAATTACTATTCAAGGTTTCAGGGAAGTCTTCTTTTACTCATACATATTCTTATTTGATCATAGGACTCTTCTGATTAGTTAAATCATCAATGCATAAGCCCATGATTACTCAAACCTATACCTTCATGATTCTTTTGGTTAGTCATATCATCAATTATGGGAAGAAACATAATATGCATACAGCCATGACTATTCAAACCTATGACTTCATGAATAATCATTATCAACAACCAAACAGTATAAGATCCTAACACAAGGTAGGATTCTAGCTTGATATAGGAAAAACATACCTGGATTAGCATGCTAGCTAGTTATGTCTAACGTACCCACATAATGTCTTCTAGTTCTCTTCAGTGACTTGTGCTAGTAACCTACATGTCTCATAGTTTAACCATTGTAGGACCAAGTTATACATACCTCGAAAGTAGATCTTCTATGTGATCCATGACAATGGATGAATCTTTGTCTTCGTGTCACCATGATCATATGTTCTTGAAGCAGAACATGATTTGTCTTTCTTGGTGTACCTTTTATGTTAGCGAACAACATAAACCTCATACAACATCACAATACATTAGTACATTCATAAGTGTCAAAATCTTAATCAATGAATATCTTCTATTAACGTGATACGACAAGTCTAGTAATTAATTAAGATTGTATTGTAATGATATGAAGACAAACATATGATAAAATTAACCATGAAACATACCTGTAAGCCATACCTGTCAAGATTGCTTGTAATCTTCTTATGGAAGGCCTTAGCCTCATCTCCCTCTGAGACAGGAACTTCTTCACTTATGCAGGTGACCAATCCATCTTCTTCTAGGATTAACCCAATCCACTTGATTTACAAGAACTGGACCTGGAGCTAGATTAGGGTTTGTCAAAGAAACCCCAAAAATTCAAACTTTGAATTTCAAACTTTCGAAAGAATAGGAATATGCGACTTGATGAGTTGATCAAGTTGGTATATTCAGAATTTAAAAACTGCAAAGTTTCACCCCTCAAAATTGCCTTTTAGATTTCCGGATTCACTAGGGAGGACCCTGAATTAGAGTTTGAGTTTCTGAGAGCTTCACCCAACCAAAATATTTGATTCAAAGCTCTAAGATTTGATTTTTCTGAGGAGCTTCCAGCCGTGGTCATAGATTTCCAAAATTCCAAGTTTTGTAGAAGCCCTAATTTTCCATATTTCCGATCAAAGTCCCGAACTGGGGTTTGATCAAGCTCGGCCTTCTACCCAACCAAAAAATCTGATCTTGGTCTCTAAATTTTGATATTGATGAGTAGAATCCATCCATGGTCTCCGATTACAAAAATTCCAACTTTCTCTGAAGCCCTAAATTCCGGAAGCCATGAATAAAGGTGCTCAAAAATAATTTTGTTTTGAAAGAAATATGTACCTGATTGTTTCTGGTGTAACTCTGAACTTTTTGATCCACAAGGTCTGAAAATATTTTTTGAGATATCGCGACCTATTTTCTTTCCATCCCCATAGGGCTGACCTCAATTGGATTCTTTAAGAGAGAGTTATGCCAAGTGTTGCAACGTGACCTATTTATGGGATAATACAGGAGAGCGAAGTTGTATAGAGTGCCACATGTCACTGGTTCAAATTCGGCCTCCGAAAATGTTTTCGGGATAGTAAAGTCTATGTACTACCTATCACTTTTTATGAAATTTCATTTGGAGCTTCCTAGCCCAAGTTATGACTTTTTTCCCAAGGTCACCTGATTTTGACTTAGATCTGGAAGAGGGTGAAACCCTATATTGTACAGATCATAAATCACAAAGTACAATGAATTAGAGGTTTTCCTTTGGACACACATTACATGGGGATTTGATATTCGACCTGTAAACATTTCAGATCCAAAAACTTTGCCAAAATGGATTTATAGCGAAAGTTCTATGATGACTGGTTCTTGCTAGATCAAGCCCTAGCATCGTAAGTGCAACAAGTGTCATACATGCCATATCATGCCTTCTTTCAGGCTAGCTTTGATTCCATGTTAAATTTTTAGAATTTACTTCAATATGATCTAGGATCTTAACTGAGAGAACAACATGTACAGCATATCAACCATGGACACAATAATGCAAGCACACAAGAGACACAGATTTTACTTCGGGAAAACCATAAAGGTGAAAAACCCCAATAACTTCCTCATAGATGGATAGAGCAATGATACAACTAGAATACAAGAGATAGTCTTCTCCTAGCAGCAGAGCCTCCTCCTCCACAAGTGCGCCACTCTCCCAAATGTGAGTGAGAGAATAGAATGCGTAAAATGAGAGAGACACACTCTCTATTTATACACTAACTTGACTTGACCTTTACTCAACTAGGTCGGCCTCAACTTAACCACTTAACATAATGCTGACCGGGCCGACCCCCACTAGGGTCGTCTAATAAACCTATGACCCACATGGCTGAACCCCAATAGGGTGGTCTAATAACCCTTTGACCCACATGACTTATACAGGGCCGACCCCAACAAGGTGGTCTAATAACCCATCAAGTATAAGTTACGACACTTACAATATAAATGACAACACTTCCGTATAGAGGAATAATAACATCTCTATATGAATACAATATACATATATATGAAATACATTCCGAAGTTACATACACATCAACAATGTGTAGCGATGTAGTCCTCAATGTAAGTCTCGTAAGAATCTGAAGACTCAGAGGGAGCCCTCCGGTGTCCTCTAGCAATACGACGTGTAACCTCGAGTGGCTTTAAACCAGCCAAACGACGGCACCGACGGAGAGTAGGGCTCCGCGCCACATTCTCTCCGGAGAGAGACACGGCGTCTCCTAAAGGCCAACTATCGATCAAAAACAGTAAATCAAAAGTACACACCTGGAGAAACTATAGCCAATAGCAAACAAACAAAGTGGCTAAATGAGCTCCCGACACTAGAGCTAGTATGTCTCACCTAGGAGAGGCTTGAGACTCCCAAACTATAGCCAGAGGTAACAGAATCAGTTATAGAGACACCCGGGCTTCACTCTGTCGACAGGGTCAAATCCATTGCACGGACACAACTGTGCTGTCCAATCCCTATTTGACTCAGGACACAAACAGCATAACAACTGCAAGTACCCTATGCGGTACCTAGGTAAGGAAACTATGTTTACCGCAATATAACCAATGCTTAGAGTGACATTCACAGGTGGGACCCATCGTATGGGAAGGGTAGCTAAGCCCAAACCACAAGAGGACGAACATCCGGTACCCTCAGATACGAACAAATCCTGGATATATCTCCCACATTCAGCCAATATCAGAGAGATATCTCCTCAACCAACCTCCCATGACCTCGTGCTTAACTCTGGATTGAGTAGAGCTTTCCTTAGAACACCGATATATACCATGGATTCCTCCACTCCCTAGTCAGACACCTAATATTTTGTTTAGTAGTCTTGGATTGTTAACTCACAATGATCTATTCCAAGACTCTAAACCTATGCTAGTTGGTGTACCCTATAAATAATATAAGTCTAATCAATTTTATGATTAAGCGTTAATTTTAGTGGCTATGATTACTCAAGGGATATGGTCATGAAACTAGTGATGTGTAGACTCAATAGTATGCAACATCGTCCAATCCTAGACTCATCTATCCAATAAAACAATGTCACTAATATGCAAAATCAACCAACAATTCCGAAATAAATATGCAAACTTTTATCTTTTCAATACACAAGTAGAACCTAAAATGAAGGCAACAAGCACTCAATGCAAAATACAATACATGGAAATAAAATATTTTTGTATTTTCTCTTATAAACAGAAAGGAAAATGCAAAAAACTAAATGAATATTTTTGAATTTTTTCAATATATATGGAATAAAAAAATGCAAGCAAAATCCTACTATTCAGTCACTGAAGTGCCGAGAAGATCACTAAGACAAACCAGCAGATCCTAAATAGCAAGACTCAGCCAAAAGAAAGAGCTCAAAAGGAAGAAACCAAGAGGCTAAAACCAAAGATTGGTAAAAAACCAAGAAGGCTCAACCAAGAGAAACGAAGAGATCTGGACACAACCAAGGCATGAAACACTCGAAAGAGGCCAACAAAGACTCAGGAACCAACCAAACTCGCCCAACAACAACCAATAGCCATAAACCAACAAAAGCTGGAGTTATACGCTATTGTCAAAGGAATACCTGCGGGTATCCGCGAGCGGTAGTGTAAATAGAGGCGGGTATACGGAGGAGAACTAAGCTAGCCCGTGGGTGAGGAAAAGCAAATGGTCAAATAAAGAGTCCATAGGCTCAAAAAAAGAAAGTTTTCTACAGTGTATCTTAACGGCCAATCAGTGACATAGAGCTTCGATAAATAGCAACTCTAATTATGGACTAATGCTCAAAATTTTTCCCAAACATGGATATTTTCCCTAGTGGAGTCTCCATTTCTGTATTGGAGAAAACTCACTATGGCTTGGGAATACCACAACAGACAGATGACTACCAGAAATATACTCAATTCTCAAAACAATGCTATTATAAATGACAATATTAAGATAATGTAGAAATGTAACCAACCTCGATCCAACGTTTGATGTAGATCCTCGTTGGAGCTTTCAATCCACGCACTTGTAAATCTGCAAATTAGTCTTGATAGACAATATCCAACAAGTACATATAATATATAATTGACATTAACAATATCAATATCAATGGTCCATAATATCATAAGCAAACATAACCCAATGTCTAATCAACAACATTCACACCATGAATGGACGAGAATATGAGTATTTCTATTAATGAACAAGAAGAAGTACAAAGTGATACAACCTCTTGCCAGCAACCAATCTGAACCAAGATCTAGATCAATCCACTTGTGCCTCCACCACTTCAATCCTCCATGAATGGAAAACTCAAACTAGAGAGGAGTTTGGAAGGTGAACATAAATGGTTCACAACTACAAGGATCAATGACTGCAAACTCAAGATAGGGCAAAAATCCACTAAAGTGTCTTTACTATTCTCGTCTTTCCTCCCGTCCATAAGCCATATGTGCTCAAAATATAGTCCTCTCAAAGGTTGGTGAAAGGACTCATCGATACGTTACTTGGGAAAATGGAGAGCCAAAGGTCACCCAATGACCGCTTTTTGGGAGTAAAAAGTAATAAAATAGTGGTTTTTACCATTTTACTTGATACCCGTGGGCTATAGTGCTGCAACTCGTGGGTACGCATGCTATAGTGATGCAACATGAGGGTAGGAACAAAAATAGGGAAAAATGGTATCACTAAAGGATAAGAATGGATCTAAGTCACTGAAATGGATCCTATAGGCCAAAGAATGTTGATGCTCACAGGGTGGAAGATTTCTGTGTAACACAATTCCATCATCACCAAGACATAGTCAAGTGGTGGTTTGATAAAAGGAATTCTGGTAGGAGAAATTTCGAAGTAGGCAACTTAGTTTTGAAATGGTATCACCAACATGAAGCTAAGGGAATGCACACAAAATTTCAACACTTATGGGTTGGCCCTTACCAAATTTCTGAAAAGCTTGGCCCGTCAACCTATAAACTGAAAGACCTGCAAGGAGAGGAAGTAAATCTCCCTCTCAATGGCCTCGCCTTAAAGCAATATTTCGCATAAGTCTTAGGTGGACTTTTGTACATAAATAAAACATTGTCTTTTCTTTTTTGATTTGTTTTCTTTTGTTTTTTAATTACTTTTGATTACCTTTTGATCTACTAGTAAGCTTGATTTGCCTTTTTTTTTAGTCCTTTGTTTAAATAAAGCTAAGCTCAATGTTGGTGTAACCTGAAAGAGGAGACTCTAATAAAACTAAAAAGGATGGTCATGAAGAATCTCACTAGTAAAAGGAATATATGTGTGTGGCTCTGTTTCCACTGAGTGGGTTCCCGGAATGCAGAGATTCTTTTTCTGATTGGTAAATTTAACTCCTGTCAAAATAACTGAGAATTCAACCTTTCCTTCTGAACTATCTTAGGGCCCCATTCACTCTAACATAAATAACTATCTCAGTAAGTTTTGCTTAGACAGACCCATGGAAAGGAAGCATGTCTCGCTGATATATAGTATTTTAAATGATCCCATGCTACAAGTAAAGTCCAAAAGGATTATATCAAAGAGTTTGGTTTCCAGAAATTCTCACCTCAATTAAAGCATGGTTGAGAAAATCAAAGAAACTTTCAAAATCAAGGAAGCTTTTCAAATAAAATCAGCTCACCAAGGTTCTTCTCCATCCGTGAAGCATGAAAAACAATGAATCTCTCGCTCACACAAAAGGACATTATGGATTGAAGAACTTTTTGGAAGCTCAAGAAGTCCATTTCTAGAAGGCTCACACGGCAAAAGTCGTAAATTAAAGAAAAATCCAAAAGGATGCAAAACAGCATGGGAATGAGGAACACATGAATATATCTGTGAGATATTGTTACGATCCTATGGAGTCTTGTAATGGTAAACTTTTGAAAGGCAGAATTCTAAAATAAACCTCACACTTTGGCCCCTAGAGAGTTGCAAGGAGGGCTGAGTATAAGTTGCTTTTTTCCCTCATCACCATTATCATAAGAGTAATCACTGCATTCTTAGAAGCTGAGCTATGAAGACATCTTGTTGCACATATGATCAAGATTTTGTAAGTTTCCCGACCATATGATGAGTTGTTTCAAAGATCTATGTTCACCAGTGAATCACCAATTGTTGTTCCTGCAACACCCCCCCCAAAAAAATTCTTTGAATATTGGGGCCCCTCCTTAAAAAAGAGAGAGAAAGTTTACCTAGAAATTTAAGGCCATCAAAGTCTTCTCTTACTTAGTTTTCTTTAGAGATAGGTCCTTAGCTTGCTCCCTTTGATTTTATTTTTCTGTTTGTTGACCAAGTAAAACTTGAGTTTTTGAGCCACAACAACGAAGATTTTAAGATAATTTTTCGAAAACAGCGGAAGTTTTGGACCAACCTTTTTGAAATGACGGAAGAAAAAATCGAGTTAAGCAACAACGGTGGAGATTTTAAGATAATTTTTCCGAAATGACAGAAGTTTTGGACCAACCTTTTCGAAACGACGGAAGAAAAAATTGAGTTAAGCAACAACGACACTTTTATGATAACTTTTCCGCAACGGCGGAAGATCTGGGCCAACCTTGCCGAAGAGGCAGAAAAGAACTAAGCCAAATATCAACGGAACAAACTCACAAGTTTTTTCCACTATGGCGGAGAAACCCACCTAAATCTCCCGTAGCGGCGAAAAGAGAAAATTATGTCGAACTTTGGTGAAAGAACTCAGGTAACGCTTCTGCATTGGTGGATAAAACGATACTTCTTTGGTGATCACTTTGGTTAGGATTTTAAAACTTTCCCACAAATGTGGAAGCGCTCACATAATGTTTCCGCAATGGCGGAGAAACTTGATTAAGCTTTCCGATTCACAACTTTGTGTGTAAACGTCCCCTCCTATCATACCAGCATGATAGAGGATCGTGATGCTAAAACCGGGCATCTAGCCCCATTAGCTTTCACTAAATAGCATTCACATAATATAAAAGACATATGGAGTGTATGATTATAAGAAAAATGCAGCGAAAATAATAACAATAACACATCCATCATACATTCATAATATTCATCAAATAATAATTGCAAAGTTAACACAAGAGAATACTTATCTCAACAAGTAGTCCCAAGCAACCAGCTATGCATCTGCAACATTCCACCCAACCATAGGCCAGTTGTGATCATCAATATCTCAACACACTGCCACCCCCAAGCTGGGCATGATCTCTACAAGGAATCAGGGAACAGTAGACTCGCACAGAGCCAAACATACACCAAGATGAGCCAAGCCAATCTACAATTGGGTTTATCAGGCTTGCTAGGAAATGGAAAGGAAGAATTGCTAAGCTAGTGAGCTCAACCACAGAGCTATGGATACCCCTCCTAGATCTATTCAGCTTGGCACTCACAATGCCTACACACCCAACACAAGGAAGTATTCTCTTCACTGCCACACAGTCCCTCAAGCCATACCTTCCTTTCTAGTGCTCTCAGGGTGTGCATAGAAAAGTAGCCAAAGCCCTCTTGATCTTCTTGAGAGGTTACTCCCTCCACTAGGTTTATCAAGCCAATTCTGTCCACTACCAGTCCAAGTTTCCTGCTCACAGATTCGAACCAAAAGAAGGATGCACAAAACAGCTGAACCACAATTAATGGGCATGATAAAAACGTTTCTTTAGTGGGATGTCCAAAGAGGGGGTTTCTACCAAATTAGAAAAATGGGGCAAAGCCCAAAAACGAAATGGCAATTGGGGAACAACTCTAGAGAGAAGAAATCATTTTCAGAAAAACGTCCATGGCAATTCTGGGGCAAAACGACCTCCATACAGTCCCAATTCGCAGCCCTTCTTCCCAGTTACTGTCCAAAACCAAAAACGAGTTTTTGGGCAAGGAAAACCCTGCATTTTTTATGAAAAACGTGAGTGTAACTTCCAGCCATCTCAATCTGCGTGAGAGTGGAAAAACTATCGATTTAGAGTGGCTTTGGGCACCATTTTGTGGGTGTTTTTTCGCCCAAGGAGACAAAATACGATTTCTCAGGTTGATGGCTTGCCCATACACGAAATTGGCTTCCATACCTCTTCATTCCCAAGGCATTAACTGCCTCAACCAATTTCTAGAAGAATTAAATGATTGGGTCCATAACCCAAAATGGGTAGTTGGTGGTTTATGGGTTTTCTCAATGACACATGGATTAACACCATTGGCTCAAGAGTTTGAATAATTTTCCTCCCTATTCCTTGTAGAATCATGCCCCCATCTCTTTGTTGCATTGCATAGCTAGTTGTGGTATTTTCATTAAAATTCGTATGTACATGATGTCTTATTTACATTGTGCCTATCTAGCACAAGAACCATAGGCATCTATTTCTTTAATTGCCGATACATAAAATGCTAAATCAATGGTGGGGCCTTGGCCTTGACCTCCTCACCATGATCAAATTACAATATTTACATCATTTACGATTTAATACAAAGGGGGTCAAAATGGGGACATTACATTCCCCTCCCCTTACATTAGCACTGTCCTCAGTGCTCATCAAAATTGAACAAAAATGGATATGCCACCCTCATGGCATCCTCCATCTCCCAGGTAGCCTCATCAGGACCGTAGTGCTTCCATTGCACCTTTACCTGTCCGATGGCTTGGTTCCAATATTTGCATCAGTTACGATTTAATACAAAGGGGGTCAAAATGGGGACATTACATTGCACCATTCTTCTACGGATGAACTCCAATAATCCTCCCGCAGTGGCGGGAAAACTCATTTTTTTTCTTTCCACAATGGTCGAAAAGGTTAAGCAAGTCCTTCTGATTTTGGCAGTCACACTTAATGCCGAATGTGCCGATTTGACCCATTCATACGCCTCATTAACCCTGTTTTATGTTCGCATCTACCCTATTAATGGCTCGCACGTGTCTAAATGCTATATGTAGGTTTTAAACCCCATTGAATTTCATTGTTTCAACTGACTGAAGCCCTGCTTCCATTTCCATTTGAAGACTGCATACTCAGATATTCAAGTTCACCAGCTCCCCAAGAAACGCTACTGCACCCTCAAACTAGGAAGAATTCACCAGGTAGGCCTCTTTATCCTAAATTGAATTAGTTATTTCTTTATCTTTCAAGTTAAAAGGGGTCATGGTCATGGTTCTTTTAATCCAAGCTATTTGGACTCTGCGTTTTATTTTTATGCTTGCTCCTATGTTCTGCTGAGACTAAACCATGCCCCTATCCTACTAAACACAATCGAGCTTAGCTTCATAGGGGTGTATAGTTTCCCAGACCAGAATCATCTACCACATAAATTGTTAGCAAGCCCTGCGATACACCATCATCCAGTTTTCAGAAGTTGGTAGCGTCATAGCATGGAACTGAGTCTCATCTGCCATTATGAGAAGAACGTCGGTGTTCCTACCCTGCATACGAAGTTTCATACCTTTTATATACTTTAGAACGGGTTATTACCATATCAATTCTCATGCCATAAAACACAATATACTAAGAATTACTTTGTGTGCATTGCTCTTATATTTCGTAGTTGCCATATAGGCATATGGAAATAATCAGATTGAAATAAAATGCGCAGGATTATTCAATGACATGTGAATAAATGTTTAATTTGAAAATGGAAAGGCCATAACAATTTGAAATTTGCAAATCAATGGTGAAACAAGAAGAGTTAGAAGGTTTCAGTTGACATTTGAGCCTTATGAGTAGGATGCTAGTTTGGATTGCTGACATTGTGTCATGTCTTCTTATATCTACCTATGTCTGATTATTGACAGGTGCTAAGTCAAAATGCCTAAGGGTGGCAAAAGAAAATTGAAGGAGACTGGGTCAGGACCGGCTGACACACGTATGGAAACTTTATTTGAATATAGCAAGTTCACTGCAGGCGTACCTCCTGAAGTTAAATGGGGAGACATATATCATATGATAAGGGACCAGGACATCCCTGAGGAATTCCTTGAGGAAGAGTACCTATACCGGAACATCAGACTCTCCTGCATATCCAAGGCAGCCACACACCTGGAACTTTTTCCATGCTCAGAAGTAATTGGATGGATGTTGCAGCATGCGAATGCATAGACGAGGGTTCTTTCAGACAGCAAGTGAGAAGCTTTTGCATCCTTCCATCCATCTTATATCATGTCATCTTACAAATTGCCCTGGGCTCATCAGCGGCTTGATGATGAATGGCTAGGACAAATCCAAATGGATAATCTAGAGATGGCCAAAAAGTTGCTAATCTTGGGCAAATAGATCAGAAGAAAGGATAGTTAGGAGTACGAGGTTCAAAATTTGAGGCCTCCTTTCAGAATGATTGCCCTCATGCTTAGTAGAATTTTTGGAAGGCCCGTTGGTACTATTTTTATGCTCCAATGGGTTCCCATCATCCATTATGTAGCATTCAAGGGGACAATTTTTAATTGGGCAGACATCCTCTCAGACATCCTACCATCAACCATAATTGCCGCTCAAGAAGGAATAGGGGCAAAGAAGGTAGAATTCTACATGTCATCCTACTTGATAGACTGTATTGTGGCGAAGCACCCTTTTCTAAAGATTGTATGTAACTGGAGAGAGGCTGACACCCCAGTATTCACTGATTACAAACTCTTTTGGGCCCAGAACTACAAACGGCACTACCAACTGATTTGTGAGGAGTTTATCATGCCTTTATATGAGTTAATGTTCAATGGAGAACCTAACTGCTTGTCGGAAAATGCCATGGAAGTCCTGGAGAATTACGTTATTTCCTATTTTTCGCCACAAGGTATTTTCATAAGAATGTATGGAGGCTCTAAACCCACATATATCCTACCCAGATAGGCCACGAACTACATAGTCCACAAGGAGGTAGTGAGCCAAGTTTTCATTAATGGGATTGGTAGCACCTTGTACAAGGCAAAGAAGGCAAATTTACCGCCTTTACCTTTGTATATTGGGGCCTACAAATTCTCAGGAATTGCAATTGTAGAGGAGTTCATTGCAGAACTAAAATACTTTCACTTCAGGGGAAGGATTTTTTGGAGGAACGATCGACAAGGCAAGGCTGCACGACATTGCAGAGAACTCCATGCTAACTTTGAATACTCCCACTATTATGATGAGGAAGAAGAAGCATATCGAGGGGTCAGTAACATGACTAAACTACAGATTTTCTAACTAAGTTGGGTTGGAGCCAGCTCTAGCTCTATTGTGATCAAAGAAGCAGAACTGCGGCAAGCAAAAGAAACCTCAGGAGCTGCTGAAGCCCTCTCCAGAGAAGAACAAAAGCTCAAGGACCAAGCTGAAAAAATTCAAAAAGAATCTAGAGAAAGAGACAATAAAGTAAAAGAAGATAAAATTCGAGAAGAATAGACTCAAAGGGTCCAAGCAACTGAAGATGAAGCTTGAAGAGTTCAGGAGAAGGAAAGAATTAGACTGGAAGAAATTGCCAAACAAGAAGAAGATGAGAGACTTAGAAGGGAATCAGAAGAAGAAGTGCAAAGAAAAGCGGAGGAAGAAAGGAAAGTCGGGGAAGATGCTGATCCAAAGAGTCCAAACATACAAGACTTGGATACAAACCTCTCTATAAGAGACCTCCCACTCATCCCTTTTACTCCATCAAAGAATAGTACAGTGTCCCAGTGGGAAAGGTTCGCGTATAACAAAAAGAGAAAGTCCATTGTAAATCTGACAGTGACTCGAATGAAGAGACCTTTCCGACTAGATATTATCACTAAGCATGAAACCATAATGATGCAAAGAACTAAGGATGCTCCTGATCTCATGGCATCCATCTCTGTAGCCTCGGTTAAACCAACCGCAAACAATGTACACATGTTAGGGGCCAAGTTAGGACTGGAAAAGAAGAAAGCATGTCAGTTGCAAGAGACTCTGGTCAAAGAACAAAATTATACGAATTTGATGGTGGAAAAATGTGACACCCTCATATTAGAGAAGGAGGAACTAAGCAGAAAATTTCAGCATCTAGAGGCTAAAAAGAGAGCTCTGGTGATCCAAATAAGAGTTGTAGAGGAAGAGAAGAAAGATCTTAAAAGTAGGAACCTGAAGCTTGAATCTGAAAATTTTGATGATGCTCTGCAAATCAAGGTTTTGAAAGAAAGGATAGAGAAACTGGAAGAAGGCGGGGAATTGATGGAATGACAATTGGAATTCGTGACCAGCAAGGTAGGTGATCTCGGTCCCTTTCATGAGCAGGCATGTGAAATAATTAAGAAGAACCAGCAACTCCAAGATTACGGATTGCGGGAAGTATCTGAATAATGAGTTCACGTCTTTCTTTTCCACAACCCTCAATTGCGGATTGTAGAAGAGTTATTATATTGATTAGTGTGGTTTGCGTTTTTGCAACCTGCAACTCACAATTGCAGATTGCAGATTGCAAAAACCTCTATTTTTCTAATGCTTAGAGTTGTGATTCCGCAACCCATAACCCGCAATCGCAGATTGCAGATTGTGGAAAGAATGTATATATTTTCAAAATAAACGCCCGCAATTCTTTTTCCAAATCTCTCCTAATTAGATGTCAATCGTCGATATGTCTTGATCCTACGGCCCGTATTTTATACGATGAAATTGATAAATATGCTGATTTTTTCTATTTTATTTATCATTTTCATTTTCGAAGAATTTACCTGTTACACAGGTTTTTACCACAAGATTTTACCAGGGCTGTTTTATGTCATTTTCTCGTCTTATTCCTTATTTATGGGTTTCTGCCATTTTTGAATTAATTTTGATTTGTGTTTATTTATTTATCAAAATTTTCCAATTTTTAAAAATGTCATGGAACAACCACTCCAGAACTGCTCAGAAAGACTTATTGAACAAAGAACCTAACTTCGACTTCCTTTCCAACACCAGTGATAAATTTTTTGAGACTTACCAAATTGACTGATCTAAAATATACGCCATATTTGATAACGATGACCTGTCAGATATCCAGAACGACCGACCTATTTATGAGAAAATTAGGAATTCGCAGCCACATGCAATTGCTGCTAGACCTGCTATTCTTCCCTACACAGACGTAGTTAAATGGATTACTAACCATGCCAACCCTAAGGACCGCTCTTTTAATGACAGTGCAGAGTCTCAATTGGCCACTTTTCATCCTGAGGTTTTCACTGGAGCATATGCCCTTAAATCGGTCGTCAAACCTATTAATGCTGCATTCTTGGACTCTGCTAAGACTAGGTATAACTTTGATGAGATGGTGAAGTCTTGGATGAACAACTGGCCACTTTCATTCCCAGATCCAATAACTCTTACCCGATTTCGTGGTTCAGGGAACCTTATTCCCTTTTGGAAGCCATACTTTGCAGGCTTTATGGTCTTCCTAATTGCTCATTGTTTAAATATGAATGGGCACCTATAGCCCATCATGTCCTTACAATAGGGGAGTCATTCCATTGGGATTTCATCTTGTCAGTAGCATTAAAGACAACCATTGAACGATATCATAAAACACCAAAGAAGCCACAATTCTTTTATTCTACCTATCTGATTGATGTCTTATGCTCAGAACTTCAGTATCCCTCCATGCGATGGAATTGGAACTTGTCATCGCCCCCAGTCCATATTTATTGTTCATATTTGTGGGAGATAAACTTTATTCCTTTGCTATATGATATCTGTAACCATTTCTTTGGTCCTATCTACCAACAGATATTCAGAGCAGATGCACCTGCTTTTTCTCCCAATTCCAAAACTTTAATCCCTACACTTGGTGATTGGTATGTGGGAGAATCTTTTTCTTATATCAGAATTTGGGGAAGCAATATAGTGCATTTACTGCCAAGGGTCATCCCATAGAGGCTACTACTTGAAGAGATATATTTCTAGACTGTAATAGATGGGGTATTTCCTAAGCTCACTGGACCTAAGAGGAGGGGGTGGCCTAAGTTCCCCTAAATCTTGTTAGTTTTTTATCATTTAATTCAATATATCTAGGATCTTAACTAAAAGAACAACATGTACAACATACCAAGCATAAGAGACAAGAGACAAGAGACACAAAACATTTCACCGGGGAAAACCAAGAAGGTGAAAAACCCCGGAACTTCCTCAGAGATAGAATAAGCATCAATACAAGGATCACAATTATCAAACCTAAGAGATAGATATCTTCAGCAACATACTCCTCCTCCACTTGTGTCCACTCCTCCTCTCTCTCACTAATGTGAAGTGAGTGAATGAGAGAATGTGTAAAATGAGAGCGACACACTCTTTATTTATACACTACTTCACTTGTCTTTTAACTTTAACTAGGTCGGCCCCAACTTAACCACTTAACATAATGTTGACTGGGCCGACCGCCACTAGGGTGGTCTAATAACCCTTTAACCCACATGACTCATATAGGGCCGACCCCATCAAGGTGGTATAATAACCCATCAAGTATAAGTTATGACACTTACAATATAACTTGCAACACTTGCAAGTACAACTGATGACACTTCCAATCGGAAAAATAATACATCTCCGTTGGGGATACAATAAAGTACAAATACAATATGAAAGTGAATAATTTTGAAGTTAAAAATACATCAACACTCCCTATTAACTAGGAAGGTATTCTCTTAACACAAGTCATCAATACATATCGGCACAAGTCCTCAATTCTGGAGTTGGATCATCGTCACTGGATCACAGAGCATTATCATCATCACTGATGCTGTACTCGACATCTCAATCACTGGGCTATCTCTAAATTCTTCTCATCTTTGGAAGTTCTACAGAGACATCCCTTTTTCATTATGGATGTAGGCCTAGCCTCCTATAGGCCTTCATCATCTCTGGCCATACTGTGGAATCCTTAGGACTAATTACGTGCATCACAAAACCTCGAAAGAGCATCCCAGGACTAATTACGAGCTTACTGCTCAACCTATCGGATCTCCTAGGGAAATATTATATGTGACCACCACAAAACCTCGAAAGAGTATCCCAAGACTGATTACAAGCACATAGCTCAACCTATTGGATCTCCCAGGGAAATATTACATGTGTCATGGAAAAACCTCAAAAGAGCATCCCAAGACTGATTACGAGCACACAGCTCAACCTATCGGATCTCCCAGGGAAATATTATATGCCATAGGATAAAACATTGAAAGAGCATCCCAGGACTGATTACGAGCTTACTGATCAACCTATCGGATCTCCCAGGGAAATATTATATGTCCTCCCAAAGAAAAACCTCGAAAAATCATTTGCCAAATCTCCCAGGGAACTATTACATGCCATAGGAAAAACCTTGCAAGAGTATCTGCAAATCTCTTAGGGAAAGATTATATGCTTATCGCACAACCTATCCATGGCCATGGAGTATCATCCCGATACTCATGATCATACTGTACTTCATCCTGATCCACATCATCACATGATCATCCTGATAATCGTCATAGAATCGTCTTGATGCATATCGCATGATCATCCTGATCATCGTCATAGCATCGCCCTGATGCATATCGCATGATCATCCTGATCATCATCATAACATCGACCTGATGCATATCACATGATCATCCTGATCATCATACATAGCAGTAACTGGAGCATCGTCCTGATGCTCATCATACAACGCTTACATCCACAACCATGGGAAGGACCCTCCTATCACCATGCTTGGAATGGTTCCTGCAAATGTGTCCCATCACTTCTTCCTCAAAGTATCTTCTATCTGAAGAACACCAAGCCTCTCTTTGAAGTACTCAAACTTCACTCTGGCTAGCGGTTTAGTCAACACATCTGCAACCTGCTCATCCATCACACCATACAGGAGCTTCACTGCTCCTCTCCACACCATATCCATGATATAGTGATATTTGATATCGATATGCTTCGACCTGTCATGGAACACCGGGTTCTCAGACAACTTCACACAACTATGGTTGTCACAGAAGATACAGGTAGCATCCAACAAGAGATCAAATAACTCATACAATAGCTTCCTCAGCCATACTGCCTCACAACTAGACGAACAAGCTATGACATACTTTGCTTTGACTGTACTCAGTGCTATGCACGATTGCTTCCTACTAAACCAAGATATCACACATGATCCCATACTAAAGCAACACCCCGAAGTGATCCTCCTATCTGCAGCACTGCCTTCCCAACCTAAATCAACATAACCCTCTAGGTTAAGATTTTGATTCGCATCATACTTGAGCCCATAATCAACCATACCCTTCAGGTACCTCAGAATATGCTAGGATCTGTCAGAAACTAGCTCAAAGTGTTCACTGCAAAGCAAATATATGGTCTTGTGTTTATCAGGTACATCAAGGACCCAATCATCTAACGATACACTATGACATCAACCGACTTAGATGAATCATCACTCAAGAGCTTTAGTTTTGATGCCATAGGTGTGGCCATGGCCTTGCAGTCCATCATCCTAAACCACTTCAGGATCTCTACTGTATACTTCCCTTGTCCAAGGAAGATTCCATCTGCACTGTGCCACACCTCCATGCCTAGAAAGTAATGCACCATCCTCGAGTCCTTCATCTTGAACTCGGCAGCAAGCTTCCTCTTGGTGTCGGAAATCAACCCATCCTCACCTGTAACAAACAGGTCATCCGCATACAAGAGTAGTATCACTAGATTGCCTTCCTCAACCTTGTAGTAAAGGTTGGAATCTGCTTTACTTTTAGTAAATCCCAAATTGGATAGAAAGCTGTCTATCCTACCCTACTAAGTCCTAGGAGCTTGCTTCAATCCATACAAGGATTTATTCAACCTGCAAACATATGAATCCCTATCATGTGTCTCAAAACCAAGTAGCTGCTCCACATACAATTCCTCTTCGACTACACCATTCAAGAAAGTTGTCTTGACATCCATTTGGTGTATCTTCCACTTCATCACTGCAGCCAAAGAAAGTACTATTCTGATGGAAGTGTATCCGGCTATAGAAACAAAAGTCTCTTCATAATCTATTCCTCTTTTTGGGGGAAGCCACGAGCCACAAACCTTGCTTTGTATTTCTCTATGCTACCATCTGCAGCATGATTGATCTTATAGATCCACTTGGAAGTCACAACAGACTTCCCTTCAAGTCTTCGGACCACATCCCAAACATCATTATTCATGATCAACTGGTATTCCTCGGTCATGGAATTCTTCCATTACTGCATCCTGAATACTGGGAACTTCAGATTCTTCAATATCTTCAATAGATAATTTTCTTGAACTTCGTTGCTGGAACAAATGTTGTTTTCCTTCTTTTGTAGGTGATTGTACATGATCTTTCCTACAAGTCAAATTCAATTGCATTATTAGAAACTTCTCATAGTTTTTCAAAAACACATTCTTATGCATAAATACATATGTCATACAGTCATGCAATTATCTTAGCCAATGCTTCAATACAACATTTATCCATATCCCGTATTCACATGGTAACTTTCTAGATGCCTTCCATCTCTACTAGAACATTTTTTAAGAGTGTGCACAACTCCCAACATGTTAGCAAAGAGGTTTCATTCTAGATAAGTAGCAATAGAATGTTGTATAGTACCATAGGCCACTTACCCATTACTTGTATATTAGTAGTATCTTGTTCATTAATGTAACTTTTCTAATATGCATCTAGGAACATAAGTATGTACATGACTAGACAACATCATTTAAGGAATGATATATAATACATGACAATTCAAATACTTATCTTTTTTTAGTTGTAGGGTGGAGTCCTTCTCAATCTTTGCTTCCTTGCAGGAACTACTGGAGTGTGCTCCCTCTTGATCTTTGCTTCCTAGATTATCTGTCCTTGAAATTATATCCATCCTGGACCACTATGCATGCTTAAGTGTGCACTAGTGTCATCATTATGTCATCCTCAAGATCTCATACATAATCATACATTCATTAGTATAATCTCAATACTATCAAAACATTATGATTCTAAATAATCTTAAATATGTATGATCATTTCATACATAGGTAATAAGCGTTAGTATTCAAGGTTTGAGGGAAGACTTCTTTTACTCATGCATATTCTTATTAGACCATATGACTCTTCTAGTTATTCATATCATCAATCAAAGTAAGAAACATAATATGCATAAACCCTTGATTACTTCAACTTCTAACTTCAAGAATAATCATACAAAAGTATAAGATCCTAACACAAGGTTGGATTCTAACTTGATATAGGAAAAACATACCTGGTTATCATGTTTTCTAGTTATGTCTAACATACCCAAACAATGTCTTCTTGTTCTCTTCAATGACCTGTGCTAGTAACTTGCATAACTCATAAGTTAACCATTGTAGAACAAAAATATACATACCTTGTAAGTAGAGCTTCTATAATGGCTATGGATGAGTCTTTGTCTTCATGTCACCATGTTATAGCTTAAAATGGCACCTCTCCGTCCGTGACGACACTTGCTTCCCTTGGTCGCATGACAACACTTCTTGAGATCAAGTTCAGTCACACAAAAGGACATTTGTGGATGGAGGAGTCATTTGGGACACTAAAAATGGTTGAAATTACCTCATTCTTGACCCATTTGATAATTACAACCCTTAGGAACATTTTTCCAGACCAAACCATCTCCTGAAAATGAGCAGAAAAGCCTGTTTTTGGCCATTTTTCAACATGTGCGCTGGTACATAGGCATGATAGTAGCGCCCATGCCCTACTCTGCTTCATTAAAGTAGCGCCCAACTCTAGTTGTGCGCTACTTTGTCTACTGTAGAGTAGAGCACACTCCTGTACAAGCCAAAATCTTGAAATTTGGGTAAGTTAAGTTGGTTGGAGAACCTCCTGAGTGGTTATAACTTCTTTTCCTCTCCTTCACTGACTATATAAGGAGGGTACAAGGGCCATGTGAGGGGACCAAGCCTATAACATTGTTATGCTGGAGGAATGACGACTCTCATCCCCCTCTCTTGTGCCTCAGTTTCTCATAAATCCTAGCACAGTTTATTAGAGGTTGGGATCCTTGGAGAACAGAAGCAGGAGACCTTGAATCTAGGTTTCGTGAAATGCCAAGCTTGAAAGAAGGTATAACTTTATGTACTTGCTTTCATTCATTAATAAACATCAAATGTTCTTTACTTTCCAAATATGACCTATTTGTGTGTCTTAGATTTGATTACAATTTGCTTATAATCTGATGTCTTTTTCTATCATGAATATTAGTCTTATGTATGTAGTCAAATGTATTTGAGAAAGGTATCGAGTTGTTTTGCAGGTCTGGGCATTGCGACACTGGATAACCATTGAAGAGCGAGGGAGGGAAAGCTACGATCGACCTTCTGAATAAGGTGCATACATATCTAAACCCTAATCTCTTCACTTATTTGTTTGTACTTGCAGAATTATTGTAAGTCTATCATTATCACCATAAGTTGGTAGTTTCTCCCCTGAACTATAGGTGCATTTCCCTCACAAGAGAATGGCAACCGTACTGGGGAAAGCCTAACTACTTAGGGGTATCCAAGGTCATTTCTTTAGTTTTGTTTGATGGTATTTGTTCATTTCTTGATTAGAATCAGTTCTTAGGCTTTGTTTGACCCTCCTTGTCTCTTACAAACCCTTCCTAGCCCTTTCATACCCTAGTGGACCCAAGTTGGGGGGTTTTAAACCCATTTTTTCAACTTTTCCCACCTGTGCGCTACTGTTGTGAAGCACAGTAGAGCCCATGCGCTAGTTTTCCTTTGCACAGTAGCGCCCACCCCTAATATGGGTGCAGGTTTTCTTCATAGATAGTAGTGCACACAATTTGGGTTTGAAATGTTTTAGTTTTTGGGTTGTGGACCCAAATTTTGGGGGTTGTGGCTGCATTTTGAGGGTCCCTGATGACCCTAGGTCTGATTTAAACCACTATAAGTGGTCTCCCATCCTTGTACTGATCCTACATTCATGATTTGAACCTCTTTTGATCAATTTGGGCTTCTTTGGAAAGTTTTGGGGCTTGTTGACCCAAGTTGGGGGGTTGTGGACCAGTTTGGTGTTTTGTACCCTAATTTGAGTCTGAATGAACCTGCTTGCTCCATTTCCACTGGATTTGAAACCTTTTGAGTCTTCTTGACCTTGTTTGTACCTATTTGAGTGAAATTTCTCTTTTAGATTGGTTTCTTATCCTCCCTTATGCTTTTAGTTTTCTTTTGTAGTGAAAGCTCAAGTGTTTTGGATGTTGTTCAAGACCTTGTTTGCATTGTTTATGTGCAGACCTAACTTTACCAAACCATACTTCTTTGTTGGTCATTTTCTTTGTTTGGGTCTAAAAGTAGTTTTTGTACTCTTTTCCCAATGGTTGGCATGCTTACATCTTTAAGTATCTGAAAGTCATATTTGGTAGCTTTTACTGTTTCAATAAAGGAAACCTGAAAGTTCTTAGCTTTTGCTTTGATAGTAGGTTAGTTTCAGTTTTGTTTCTTACCTTTGGAAAGCATAAAAAAAATTGATTTATTTTCTGAGTAGAGTACCTTGCAAGTGGCTTAAAGGATTTAAGAGTGCTTTGCATTAAAATAGAAGCAAGTTTTCTTTTGCATACCTATTTGTTTTAGTAGCTACATTCTTAGGTGTTGAGTTTAATTTTGTACGTTTAGACTTTATTTTTATCTTTTTGCATTCGAAAAGACTAAAAATTGCATTTGCATATGCATTCTAGATCGTAATTTTAAGACTTGCATTGAAAAGAAAAGACTTGTTTAGTGGTAAGCATTTCATTTCAGTATTCTATTTCTGTCATAACCACTCTCACACACCCACTACCTTTTTGAGTAAGCAAGTAACCTTTAAAATGAACCCTAATAAAATGTACTAGTAACATTTTCTTTTCTAGGTTACACTATACACCAACTAGTCTTGGTTAGGATCTTGGGTTTAAAACACCTTAAACCACCCAAGATCACACATTACGCAAAAATCGTAGTTCGACTATCGCAGGTAAACCCACTTCATTCAAAACTTGCCTAAGATCTATGCAGTAGGTCTTGTGAGATCAAATTGTTGGGAATACACCTCCTACTTTCTGTTTCGAGCATATACCAGGATTGGATCATGTTTAGGGACTCTTTTGAGTTTCGGGCTCAGTTACCCTTCCCACGCCTTCTGATTCGACCAGAGACTGTTCCCCCAGGAGTTTTCGGTGTGGTGGTATCCTTAGTATCTGACCATAGGTTCATACATAGGTGATGATGGAGGGTTATATCTGTTGTACCTAGGACAGACGTGGGAGGAAATCCCTTGCAGGTATTTGGGAGGGCAGTTGGGTGACTCCAGCGCTTGCACCCTTACTCATTGTATTATGGACCCCGAGTAATTGTTCTTCATCCTTCGTTGATCTGTTTTGGGCCCTCATCATCCCAGACTCTTCTTCGGAAGGCATCTTTTTCCTGGTTTGATTTACCTAGGACCTTTTTTAGTGGTGTGCTCTTTGTGCCACTTGTCTTAGTTTGCCTTAGAGAACTTCTTGTTCATTTGAGCAGGAAACTATGTCTAGTGTTTCGGTGAGTGCCAATCAAGGTACCCCTGTTCCGGGGGATCCTTGTGCTATTCCATTTATTGGAAACATTGGCACTCCCTTAATAGCTACTATGAATCTTCCTGGATTCACCATAGGGCTGTCGGTTTGGTTGTTTTCCACTCTGAATGCCTTGCATGCTCCTGACGCTTCTTTTGTAAGCACCTCAAATCAAGAGCACCAGAACCCTATGCTTCCCTTGCTAGTAACATCTTCTCCTCCTCCTTCTACCTCATGTGGCGAAAGTAGCAATACTAGTAACCAGCAGTCTAAAAGGAATAGACGGGGGAAGAATAGGAAGAAGATGCCAAAAGAAGGGGGCAACAACCCAGCCTCTGTAATTTATATTGGGGGGAAAGCACCCTGCCTCTGCAAATCATGTAGGGTGCACCTACCTAGCCTCTAGAGGTCATGCTGGGAGAAAACTTTTAGTCACTGAAAATCACAGTGAAAGTTTGTCTTCAACCACTGTCAGTCATGTTGAGGACACATCATTGATCACTGCTCGTCATATTAATCACAAGTCACCAGTTCCTGTGAGTCACACTGGAGACACCAGATCAGCCACTGGAAGTCATGCTGAGGGAGTTGACATTTTCGACAAACCCAAAAAACAGAAGCTTAAGTTCCCTTGTAAGTTTTGCAAGGGAGATCACCTTACTTACTTGTGCCCTGTACTTCCAGAAGTGCAAAAAGTGTGGTACTTAATTCAAAATTCTTCTGCTTCTAAGCAACCAGCCACTGCAAGTCATGCTGGGGGAAAGGTGTCAGCCAATGCTAGTCATGTTGAGAATACCAACATTGTAAAGGAGTCTCGATCTATAGGACAAAAACCAAAGTTCCCTTGTAAACTTTGTAAGGGAGATCACCTTACTCACCGATGCCTTGCCATTCCAGAGGCACGAAGACTGTGGTCCATGTCTGAAGGAACCTCTACTCCTGAGTTGTTTATAGATTCCCTACAGTCAAATCAACCTTTGGTCAATAAAGTGGTTGAACCCAATGCAATCTTTGGTCAACCCCAATCTTCCTTTGGAGAGTGAAGTGATCGAATCGATGCAATCTTCGACCAATCCCATCAGTCCTTTGGAGGCTGATGCACCTGCCCCTAAAGTCTTCTGCATTACCAGTTTGGATGTTCCTGAAAAGGGGGGCACTTCATATGTGCCATGTGAACCCCTAACAAGCCCTAGGACCCTTTCCTTTGATTGGAATAGTCTAGCTAAGCCTCGTCTTCCTTCTTCGACGCCTTTCCAGATAAATGTTAATATCGGGAACCATATGGTTGATCGATGCATTGTTGATGAAGGATCTTCTGTTAGTATCTTATCCGCTTATGCTTGGAGATATTTGGGTTTCCCTAATGTTATTCCAGCTGTTAATTGGTCGTTGACCTTTGATAGAAGACCTAGTGAACCGTTCGTATTCCTCCGTCAGGCACCTGTTACTTTGGGTGGAAAAAATGTCTTAGTTGATTTTATGGTTTTAAAGGACCCTGTGGATTTTGATATGATGCTTGGGCATGATTACGTTTATGCTATGCATGTTGTGGTGTCTATGCTCTTTCATGTGATGCATTTTCCTCATAACGAAAGCATCGTCACTATCAACTAGCTTGCATTCATTGATCCTCCTTATTACCTAACTGTAGACAAGTCAGATCCCTTGTCATTAGGCACTACTATGTCACATGAAATTTATGTGGCATATTGTTCCTTGAGTTTAACTGCTACTAAGAAGAAGTCTCTGAGTTCATGCTTACCTTCTCGGGATTTAGTCCCAGCTTTTGACCATGTGACACCTCCATTTGAATGTTTAGATATATGTTCTATTTGGGATGATATACTTCCTTCCAATGAAGTTTTCCTAGAGTCCATAGTACAGTCTACCATTCATTTGGATGTTGATCCAACCACAGTTATGTCTAGCCCCGGTTTGACCTTAAAGTCTGATCTTCCTACTGTTGAGTCTTTGAACTCTCCTATAGATCCGCAAATCGATGTTCCTGCTGAGTTTGATTCTACTTCTAGAATTTTCAACTCCCATGATGATGAACTTGTTTCTGCAGATTCCATTATGTTCTTCAACTTTGATCTTCATCCTGAAGTCGATCTTGTTGATTGTAAGTCCTCGGGCTTGGGTATCATAGAGTCTTCATTTGAAAACTCCGCCTTGTTTATGCCTGTTGTTGATGATAGTGAAGTTGAAAGTATTTCTACCATAGTGACTTGTATCGGGTCTTTCTTTACATATGTTTTAGATATGATCTTGGTACTGATGTTTCATGGAGATAGGATACTTAGCTGGATGTATACTTGCTTACTGGTCCTTTTCGACACCTTGTGTGACCATGTCAGGTATATTCGGAACCTTGCATCTAGGTTTAGGCTTCCCCACTATTATGTTTCATTTGAACCTTTTGCCATTCAAATTCGCCATAGGGTCAAACCTGTTGGATATTGGTGTGTTAGCCATCTTTTTATGCATTATGCACCAGTCCGACAGCAGAGCCTACCTAACATGGGTCACCCTAGTCAGCACCCTTATGCCATTCTGGTGCCCATGCTGAGTTTTTCTCATAGGCTTGGGAGGCTTTTTAGATTTACCATGACTTTGAGAAGAAGACTCATATCTTTCTTCCTCATTTATTTCTGGCCATCCTTGATAAGGCTCCCATATTTTTGTTTGAGTTGCATATGCATCTATTATGATCCCGCTTGCACTAATGAGCCTGATGCTGGCTTCCACGCTTTTAGCTCGTTGTATAAGCCTCCATCTCTGATCTCATTTCCGCTAAGCCTTGTACCATTTTGCCTTCGCATTTTGACACCTTTTACCTGAAGGAGACACACCCTGAGTGTCCTTATCTTGCTCATGTTCCTTACATTAGGCATAGCTTTGTTCCATGTGCTTGGAGCTAGTTTTGCATGTCCATGACACTCGTCTCCTCCCAAGCGAGCATTCTTCTTTTACTTCGAACTCGTTAAAAACAGTAAGTAGGTTACGAGCATTCTTCTACCTTTACTTCGAGCTCGTTAAAAATAGTAAGTAGGTTATGAGCAGTCTTCCACCTTCCCTTCGAGCTCGTTAAAAACAGTAAGGAGGCTATGAGCATTTCTTTCATCTTCACTTCGAGCTCATTAAAAACAGTAAGGAAGTTGTGAGCATTTTCTGTATCTCCTTTGAGCTCGTTAAAAACAGTAAGGAGGTCATGAGTTTACTTTTTCGGACTCATTAAACCTTTACGAAAAAGATCCCTATGGAGTTCTTTTAAGCCCTTTTCAGACTCCTTAAATGGGAAAAGTTTACCGAGCATAGTTGTCTTTTCGGGCTCGTTAAAATAACTGAACTGACATCCACTTAGGTATAGAATTACCCCTTTTCCGAGCCTTGGTGGATAAATTACGGAAAAGGTATACTCTAGGTATACTCTGGTATGCACTAGAAGAGTTCTTCTTCCTTTATCTTACACGTTTTCGGGGGAGGAGACTAACTTTACGAAAAAGGACCTTTTGGAGCCTTCTTTAGGGTTTTCAAGCTCTCTAAACATGAAAACACCAAACGAGCACTCACCTACTCGGGCTCGATGTGAAATCCATGAGAGGGTAAAAAGAGGATTGTTTAAGTTTTTCAGACTCTATAAACAGGAAAATACCGGCGAGCATTAACCTACTTGGGCTCGATATTAAAATCCACGAGTAGGTGTATAGAGGAATGTTTAAGTTTTTCAACTCTATAAGCAAGAAAACACTGCCGAGCACAGACCAATCTGGGCTCGATATAAAATCCACGGATAGATGTATGGAGTTTTCTTCTAGGTTTTTCAGACTCCTTAAATATGAAAATACCGTCGAGCATGCTTTAGTTCTTTGTCAAGCTTGTTAAAAAATGAAAAAGGAAAGGGAAGGGAAGAATGTTAAAATATATTTCAATATGATGGTAGCAAGTCAACTATATCCTTGAACAAAGCACCTGTTTTGAGTCTATCAAACAAGTTGGGTTCTAGTGTTGGCCTTAGGATAAACCTGATATCAGAGTTCTTACTCCTTTGTTTGGTAAGTCTTCCAATCATATGGAGAATCTGTTAATGTCTCCTACATTGCAGATCTGTATCATGGTCTCTTTGTGTTCAAAGCTGCCTAAGTCACTCTTGTGTCATGCTCACTGTTCAAGGATACAACCTGTGTCGGCCATTCTACAGTTGCCTTGACCTTATGTGTCGGCCTTTCCTTGGTGTCAGTATGTTTCATCATGTGGTCAGTCCTACTCCAAATCAGCTCATACCTGTTGAGTGTCCCTCGTGTTGGATGATGGAGGATGCCTTAAGGCCTCCCTTCCGATGGACTTCTTCCCATCGACTTCAACTCATTGTGCTCTAGGAATGAAGTTTAGAGTTTCGGTTAGTGCCTTGGGGATTGCAGTCATTAATGGCAGTTTCCCTTGCTATTGGATAGATGGGAATACATCAATGTCTCCTATCCGATCGATTCTTCAAGTGTTCGACGGCAAGACCATTTATTCGCACTTGCTTGAATGCACTAGGTATCTTGGGTTCCATTTTCATTATTGGTGGCCACCCTCGTGTTTGTTAACGGTATTCATCAATGACTGGTAATCAAATGATACCTCCCATGTTCGACATCAACTCATTTATTCGCATGGATAGGTTTGTACCTTGGGTTGTTTTCAGATGAAGACCTTGGGATCCTCGATAGCATCACCTCATTTATGTTATCTCCTAAGTTGCGCAAGACTGAGCCACACTCTTTTTGGCTCTTGATGAGACATAGATCTAGCTTGTTCTCTATGGCTATGTTCTCCAGTTTTGACATAGATCCACCTTGTATTTATGTGGTTATGTTTACACTTATGTTCTTCATGGATCCATGCTTGTATTCTAGTAGCCATGATATATGCATCTGTATTTTGATCATTAGTGTATCCGCTTGGAGGCCATATTCCATTATTTGAACATGGATAGTTAATCCAAGGATAAGTTTGTCTGACATTGCCTTTGCTTTTAGGTACTTCATTTCAACCTATGATTCTTGGTTTCTCCATTTCCTCCATGTTTCAACTCTTTGTTATTTATAATGTATTTCGGACATCGTTTCCTTTAGTCCCTCTGACCTCATACATTAGGGAGCATCTGTTACAGCTTAAAATGACACCTCTCCATCCGTGATGACACTTGCCTCCCTTGGTCACATGACGACACTTCTTGAGATCAAGTTCAGTAACACAATAGGAAATTTGTGGATGGAGGAGTCATTTGGGACACTAAAAATGGTTGAAATTACCTCATTCTAGACCCATTTGATGATTACAACCCTTAGGAACATTTTTCCAAACCAAACCATCTCCTGAAAATGAGCAGAAAAGCCTGTTTTTGGCCATTTTTGAACATGTGCGTTGGTACACAGGCATGATAGTAGCGCCCATGCCCTACTTTACTTCATTAAAGTAGCGCCCACCTCCAGTTGTGCACTACTTTGTATACTGTAGAGTAGAGTACACTCCTGTACAAGCCAAAATCTTGAAATTTGGGTAAGTTAAGTTGGTTGGGGAACCTCCTGAGCGGTTATAACATCTTTTCCTCTCCTTCACTGACTATATTAGGAGGGTAGAAGGGCTATGTGAGGGGACCAAGCCTATAACATTGTTATGTTGGAGGAATGGAGACCCTCATCCCCTTCTCTTGTGCCTCAGTTTCTCATAAACCCTAGCACAGTTGATTAGAGGTTGGGATCCTTGGAGAATAGAAGCAGGAGACCTTGAATCTAGGTTTCATGAAGTGCCAAGCTTGAAAGAAGGTATAACTTTATGTACTTGCTTTCATTCATTAATAAATATTAAACGTTTTTTCCTTTCCAAATATGACCTATTTGTGTGTCTTAGATTTGATTACAGTTTGCTTATAATCTAATGTCTTCTTCTATCATGAATATTAGTCTTATGTATGTAGTCAAATGTATTTGAGAAAGGTATCGAGTTATTTTGCAGGTCTGGGCATTGCGACACTGGATAAGCATTGAAGAGCGAGGGAGGGAAAGCTAGGATCAACCTTCTGAATAAGGTGCATACATCTCTAAACCCTAATCTCTTCACTTATTTGTTGTACTTGCAGAATGCTTGTAAGTCTATCTTTATCACTGTAAGTTGGTAGTTTCTCCCATGAACTATAGTTGCATTTCCCTCACAACACACCATGGCCATATGTTCTTGATCTAGAACTTGATTTGTCTTTATTTATGTACCTTTCATGTTAGCGAACAACATCAACCTCACAGAACACCACAATGCATTAGTACAATCATAAGTGTCATAACCCTAATCAATGAATGTCTTTTATCATTTACATGCATTCATACTTTTACTAGGGTGATAAGACAAGTCTAAGATAAATCAAGATTGTACTAACCTCAATAATATGAAGAGAAACATATCATAAACTTAATCATGAATAGATTTCAACACATACTTGTATCTCCTCAAGCCATACCTGTCGAGATTTCTTATAGTCTTCTTATGTAAGGCCTTAGCCTCATCTCTCTCTGGAACTAGAACTTCTTGACTTATGAAGGTGTCCAATTCATTCTCTTCTAGGATTAACCCAATCCACTTTGATTTGCTGAGACTGGATCTGGAGCTAGATTAGGGTTTGTCAGAGAAACCCTAAAAATTCAAATTTTGAATTTCAAACTTCTGAATGGATGGAAAGATGTGCCTTGTTGAGTTGATCAAGCTGGTATACTTCAATTTTGAAAAATGCAAAATTTGACTCCTCAAAATTGCCTTTGAAACTTCTGGATCTTCTAGACAGGATCCCGAACTAGGGTTTGATAAAGCCTGGTCTTCTTCCCAACCAAAAGGTTCTATCTTGTATCCTAAGCTTCTACTTTTTTGAGGACCTTCCAGCCGTGGTCACAGATTCCAAAAGTTTCAACTTTTGCAAAAACCCTAATTTTCCACCTTACCGATCAAAATCCCGAACTAGGGTTTGATAGATTCTGGGGTTGTACCCAAAAAAAAACTTTGATCTTGGTCTCTAAATTTCAATTTTTCTGAGGAGAGAAATCCTATGCTGAGACCACTCCAAAATTTCACTTCTATCAAAAGCCCTAATTTCCTGCAGTAGTGATAAGCCAAAAATGAGAATGCTCAGAATCCAATTCTATTTCACAGAAATATGTGCCTTCTTGTTTCTGGTTCATCTCTAAAATTACGAAACCACAGGGTCTAAAAATTTGGCCTGCGATATCCTAACATGTCATATTTCCAACCCCACAGGTTTGACCTCAAATGGATTCTTTGAGAGAGAGATATTCCAAATGTCGCAATGTGACCTGTTTATGGGATAAAACGGGATATCAAACTTGTACGGAGTGCCACGTGTAACTGGTTCAACTTCAGCCTCTGAAAAGAGGACCTGTGAAACTACAACCCGTTTCCTTACTATAAATTTTTACAAAATTTCATTTGGAGATTCCTATCCCAAGTTGTGATCTTTTATCCTAGGTCACCTGTTTATAAATGAGATCTGGAAGAGGCAAAAACCCTAGATTGTATGGATCATAAAATTGAAAGTATAGTGAATTAGATACTGTGCTTCAGATACAAGGTACATGGGGATGTTATCTACGACCTATAGAAGTTTCATAAACCTGAACCTTCACCAAAATGGATTTATAGCGAAAGTTCCATGATGACTGGTTTTTGCTATATCAAGCCCTAGCTTCCAATTTGTCGCAAGTGCAACAAGTGTCATAAATGCCATACCATGCCTTCCTTCAGGATATATATGATACCATGTTACTTTTTCATCATTTAATTCAATATATCTAGGATCTTAACCGAAAGAACAACATGTACGTCATATCCAACATAAGAGACAAGAGACACAAAACATTTCACTGGGGAAAACCAAGAAGGTGAAAAACCCTGCAACTTCCTCAAAGATAGAATAAGCATCAATACAAGGATCACAATGATCAAACCCAAGAGATATATATCTTCAGCAACATACTTCTCCTCCACTTGTGTGCACTCCTCCTCTCTCTCACTAATGCGAAGTGAGTGAATGAGAGAATGTGTAAAATGAGAGAAACACGCTCTTTATTTATACACTACTTCACTTGTCTTTTAACTTTAACTAGGTTGGCCCCAACTTAACCACTTAACATAATGTTGAATGGGCCGAACCCCACTAGGGTGGCATAATAACCCTTTAACCCATATGACTCATACAGGGTCGACCACATCAAGGTGGTCTAATAACCCATCAAGTATAAGTTACAACACTTACAATATAACTTGCGACACTTGCAAGTACAACTGATGACACTTCCAATCGGAGGAATAATACATCTTCGTTGGGGATACAATAAAGTACAAATACAATATACAAGTGAATATCTTCCAAAGTTACAAATACATCAACAAATCTTGGGTGTCTGGTCATTCCAGCTTCAACTTGGGCTGCAATACTAGGAAGGAGAATTGCTTCTTTGAAATTGGTACTTGCTACCAAAAGGATGCATGACCCGAAATCATTCCTTGATGCTCACTTCAAACAAGAACACATGAAGACAGATTATGTTCATCAAGATGTCCCTGATGACTCCATTTATCAGCGAGTGAATATTTTCTTTGAATTCCTAGTGAGGGCTAAAAGCAAAGAGGAACAGAGCCACATTCTTCAGTATTAGCAAGAGCTCAAAACTAAAGGAACTGCAACTAGCAGAGCAGGTTAGAAAGGAAAGGGAAGAAAAGGAAGCAAAAAAGGTAGCTAGTCCTCTGATGTTGACATATTCAAATGGAGGCAAAGGAAAGGGGATTGTAGAAGATGTTCAACAAACCAAGAAGCTTTTGATTCAGTCAGCTGGTGAGTTGAAGAAAGAGTTGGCACATATAACTTCAATGCTTGACACCCAAATCATTGTTGCAAGTGGTCTAGCCATTGATGGTCAAGTGGCTGCTGCAAGTAACCCATCCAATGATGCCGAAGTGGTGGTTGTAAGTAACCTAGCAAATAAGCATAAGATTCAGACTCCTGCATCTGCCATACCTGCATTGAATATTGAGGACAATGATGTGGAAGATGAAAGGATTCCAACAAGTTCTGTCTCTATTGTTGTGCCTGTTGTACAGGAAGTCACAAAAACCTCTCGGGATGTTATAGATCTACTTAATAACATAATGATGGATGACCCTATCAAAAATGAACATTTTCCTGAGGTAACTTCTGTTGTTCATATAGTGACTTCACTCCCATTTTCCTCTATTTAAGTTCTTCCCACTTCATCCTCCGAGGTTGCAGCATCATCCACCATCTCTCAATTATTTGATGCAATAACCTGCATCACTCCTTCACTTTCAACATTGTCAGTTTCACTTGCGAATCAACCACCAATACTTACAGAGATCCAGTCTCCAACTATCTCTCTGCAATTACCACCATCTACTTCATTACCACCAGCCATTGATGTCCAAAGCCCAATTTATCCTTCCTCACCATTAGTTGCTGCAACCCCTATTTCACTTCCTGAACTGATCACTTCAACTAATTCTCCAACCTCTGTACCATCAGTTTTTGAAATCATCCCTTCTTCTCCAACTATCTCTTAGATCACTATGCCAATACCCAATTCAACTGTTACTCAGACAACTCCATTGATTGCAACATGAGAGGTATCTACATCTTCTACTGAGTGGATAGTTGCTTGTGAGGAGGATATGGTGGCCCCCACTTGGAGATTATTTTTATAGAAAATCACAAAAGGAAGTGGTGAAGAAAGTTAACAAGAGAAGTAGAGATCAGAGTGTGTTGCAGGCACCTTTCCATAATCAGGTTATCTGGACCCAACAATCTGATGATGTCCAACATGAAGCATTGGATAATGCTACAGCTATGGGATCATTCGTAGGAGCCAACTTTGATTTAGTAACCACACTGAAGAAAGAAATTGACATGAAGAAGTACGAGCTAAAAAATATTGTTAACAACCAAATTAACACCCTGTTATCACCTAGGATGTAGTTACCCCTATGGATGGATCCAGTCATGGATGGCAATAGGGAAGGGAAACTCAATAGGTGCACCCACGATCACCTCGACCTCCAATATATGGTTGTCACGCCAGTCGAGGCAACCTTCACTTTATGTTATCTAGCCCAGACAACAAGGGGGAGACCCGATCTACTCCCGACAGGAGAGATCAAAACCAAGACACCAAATCAGGGTATTTCTAGTTGAAGTTAGGTGTATGGTTTATCCTAGACCTAAGGATGAAGTCACAAGCCAAGTGAGGGGTTTAATAGGTATAGCTTTGGTTCATAGTTGAAGTGAAAGTGACTTACAATGTTTAAAGTGAGATCTAGGGCTAGTGTACTAGGTCAATGTCAAAGATCCACTGCCTTGGGAACCGTGTCCAATGCAGGGTTGTTTAGGGGTCAGATTGGGGCTAACTAGTACATGAGACAATCTTGACTATGGTTCATGATGTCTTCAAAGGTATAGTTCACCATGCAAAAGTCAAACCACAAGTCAATCCAACAATCTAGGAGAGTTGGGTTGTCTTGGAGATAAACCAGTGCCTTGGGAATTGGGGAGTGGAGTCAAAGTAGGGTTGACTTATGGTTTAGGACTCCTACAACATGAGATAAGTGGACAGTATAGGTCTTGATGTTTAAATGTGTCTAGATCTAGGTTTGACCCAAGTGGACCACAATCCCTTAAAACAAGGAATGCAGTCCCCAAGGCAAGATTTGGCAAAGTGACAGTCTAGACCTAGGTTTTGAATTATTCCGGTTTTAGATCTCCAAAAATCTCAAGTACCCAGTTCCTCGAAGTGAGTGAACTCACTTCTCCAAGGTGGTGCGACTTTCCCTAAGGAGGCTTCAATCAGGGTTTAGGTGGGTCAAATCATGTCGGATGGCATCCAAACTTTAGATCCGGGTAGATCAGTCAAGTAGGGGTATGGATCTGTAATTTTGTGGCAATCCACCGGTTAGATCTTTGTAGATCTGAGTTTAAGTGTTCCAAGTGGTCCAAAATGGGGATTAAATCCCTTAAAATGTGGAATGGGGCCCACAAGGTGAATTTCAAGAAAGGGACAACCTGGGTGTATGTTATTTGATGTGTAGATGTCAAATCAAGTGGAATCTCAAACACCCATCGCTTAGATCTAGGTCAACCTGCTCAAATGGTGAAGTGCGCCTTCCTTGGGAGGAGCTAGGTTGGCTTGGGGGAGGGGTCAAACGGAGGCCAATCCTCACCAAACTATAGATCCGGGATGCCGTGGATGCTATAGAGGTGGGTTTTCAATATCATGCCCAACAACCCACTAGATCTCAGTAGATCTAAGAAAATGTAAAATTGGGGTTTTGATTAATTAGGGTTTTAAGTGTTTTTGACAATTGGATAGACTATGGAGATAGAACTTACCTTGAGATCATACCTGAATGATGTGGTTGAGATGCCTTGATGTTGAGGAAGATTCCCGCAGAGATCAAATGAGAGATTGTTGATTTGCTTGCCAATTTGATGCCCAAGTCCACAAGTGCGCCTTCCTCTACCTGTCAAACCAAGGAATGAAATTCAATCAGTAAGATCAAGCATGGAAGAAATACAAGAGAAATGCAAATAGTAACATGAAATAGAAGGTCCTAGGACAGTAATACTCCCTGTTACCAACGAAGAGCTCCAAAGAAGAAGTAGGGAGAGTCTTCCCCTACCAATACCTCCTCCTTCAAGCAAATCGGCCTCCACCTGTAGATGCAAAAATCGTGGTACAATAGATATGGCAAACAAGATCTCCAATAACTCAGTGCAAAGGAAGAACCAACGAACGAACACCAAAAACATTCACCACAACATTGGAGATAGATGCAATAATAATTTTCTATTCCAATAATCCAGAGCCAAAAGTCCATTTACAATGAGAGGCTCTCTCCTTTAAATAGGAAGGAGAGGCACCAAAACCCTAACCACTTTTTGAATGAGTGGCTAAGATTAAAAGATACAAATGTCTAATCAATGGTTGAGATGAGCTCAACAACATAATACATGGATCACACATAAAATATAACATAAGTGGACAAAGTCGCCCTAGGAGAGGGGAATCCCACCAAATCATGATGACAAAATATCATAAGAGGCTCATGGTGGGTCCAAGGGGTAATTTTATCCCTCCTTGGTCAATCCCCATGGCACAATAACCAATAAACAATCATGAAAGTACCAAATCGTGCCTCCAAGGTGAAGTAGTGTATCTCCAAGGTGAAGTCGTGGTCCTCAAAGACCTCAAAAAATCCACAGAAAGTGCCATAAGTGATGGATGCGGGCCCCGATGAAGCTGAAACTGCAGGAGGAGGTGTGGAAGGTCCCGATCTATCATCACTGATCATCCCATGCCATAACTTTGCCTCAGTAGCCCAAATCGATTTCCTCAATAGCCATTTCTACCAATCCTGAAATGCCTCGGGAAACGTGAAACTGCCCAAACTGCCTCCTGGAGTGATGGCGCTGTCAAGGTGAGGGTGCCAATGTGTCCGGGAGGGGGGGTAATATGGTAAAAACAAGTGGCTGGACCACCCCCTCCATCATCAGCGCCCTAGGTCATCCGGATAAAAGTCATCTCTGCTCCGACAGGGCCTCCAACAGGCCAAAACTGCACTAGGACAGCCTACTGAGGCTAAATCATCACTGTAAGTGCCCGGAACTGAAAACAAACTGTCCCATTGGACTCAGAAGGTCCAAATCTATCCAAGATGTGTACTCATACACTATATGAGTCTCTGCATGATCAAAATAAATATCCAATATACCGGAACAGGGCCAATAATAATGCGCTGTATATATACAAACACTGCTGTAACCCCAGAATCATCATCATACCCTGTAGCTGCTGCATAGAATCATCCTGTATGTGTACATAGACCATATATCATCTATCCATATCATCATAAGGTCCAACATCTCATGTCCCATGGTCCTCCATGGTCAAACTAGGTCTAACCAAGACCAAATACAACTCAGACTATCATCAATAGCTGCTGCAAGGTGTCAAGGTTAATACATGCTTTACAATTTATTCAAATAGCTTCTATAACACAGAGTAATCATGACTGGCGATCTAAATCCAAATATATAGTGTCGTTAGTTATTATTATTACTCAGACTAGACTTTCAGGATCATACTCACTTCATAGTTGTGATCAATTTGCTAGTGAAGGGTGAGGGCTGACATAAATGGCTAGGCTAAGGGATGACTTGACTATCTTGACTTTGTGACACTTTGGCAAGGGAAAGGGAATACACACCATAGTATATACTGAATGAGCAATAACACAGGGAATGGCGGTGTCTCACAAATGGATGAGTTGTTTAAAGAGGGTTTATTCACCTTCACAGATGCGCACAATCCATAATACAAGCAAGGCCAGCAATTGTTTAGATATAACATTTAAGTTCCATTGCTTTTTGGGCCTGAGTTTTCCATAGCCTTGATCTATGTGTGTTTACAAACACATTGCATAGATTTACATTTATTTTTAGGCTTTCTGCTGCAGGTGTGTTTTTAAGGCACTTGTTTACCTGAGCACTTCTAGGTGTGTCATGGACAGCTTGTTTACCTAGGTATTTATTTTTCCAAAAGATATAACATTTTATTTTTCATGCCCATTTTCATTTGGCATTTCTTTCATATACAAGATATAGCATTTGATTTTTCCAGATTTTGTATTGATGGCAGCACTAAAAGTTTCAGGTTTAGCCAACACAACTTTAGTGACTAGGGGGAATTCTCAAGGAACTCCAACTCACCATAGGTAAGTTTTGTCACCAACTCAGAGCCGAGACACAATAAACAAGGAAGCTCATCCAGTACAGAGGCTACAGTGGGGAAAGGTCCTCCATGTCACTAGTCAAGTAGCAAATCAAGGTAATAATCTAAAAGGTAGGCCACGGATGGATGAAGACAATGAAAAGATGAAGCCAACACTAGCAAGCCATAGTATGGTGTAATGATCACCTCTATTCTCCCTAAGGAGGGTATGTACCAATGAGTATGAATAGTGAACTTCTAAGTCTGAGTAGGGACAGTAATATATATATAATAGGTCAACCAGGTCCAAATATCTATATGATCGCCAGATCATGACACTAAGTGCTAAGACATGCTATAAGAATAAGTATAAAAGCAATCTAACCATAACACAATAGTATACCTGCTGAGTCATATACCTGAAAGCTCATCAACCTGTACCATCATCTGTCCTCTGAGACTGCTGCTGTAACTCTGGGCACTATTGTCTGCTCTGTACCAATGGCATAATGGCTATATCGGGCATCTCTCTGAGTGTCCTGAAACTCAGTCATGGCATGGGGAATATAACTGCTGTCCACAATCTGATAGTGATCCAATATAAATGCTCATCTCGGCATCTCAAATGCAAGGGAACTGGCTGAATAATGTACTGGAATGAGAAAAATAATGTATGGTAGCCCGGCTACTATATATGTGATAACATCTGGCTCCGGCTGGGACAAGTGCTCTGCTGAAATGAGCGCTTGAGAACCTCAGAATCTCTGGTCCTCGAACTCTGCTACTCGAGTCCACGATCCGGCACTCTACCATTTTATTTCCAGCTTTTATTTTTGCAACCTATTTTCTGCATTCACAAACATCTAAACAAAATACCTCATGCCGCATGTGTGGGAAAAATAATAAAATCAACTGAAATAAAATCTACTCTATGTCAGAAATATAAATGCATAAAATATAAATGCAGAAAGTAAATTAACATAATTTGCAAATTTTGAGTTTTATTGTGCAGGAAAAGAAAAAGTGACAGGTACTCAGTTAAACTAGGAGCTTACAAAGGAGCTTAGAGACTAAAAGGTGCCAGACTCAATGGCTGAAAAGACTAACTACTGCCTAAGTAGGCTTATTTGGTTTCCTACCTACACTACTCTACCAAGCAATGCAAGCGGGGTTTATTCGAGGTTGATAGGAGGAAAGTAATGTTTCAACATCCTCCCATTCACAGGTAACTCAACTTCATCTCCATCCAAGGTTTCAAGGACAAAAGATCCTTTTCCAGCCAGGCTACTTATCTTATACGGACCCTTCCATAAACTTTCAAACTTCGTGTGATTTCCTGGCTTTTCTTTATGCTTGTCCCATAATAAAACTATATCTCCTATACCAAAGGTAGTACCTCTAGTATTTTGGTCAAAAGTGCCTTTTACTCTTTCTTGTTCTATAAGCATCTTATCGAAAGCACTTCTTCTCTTTTCATCCAGTTCAACTAGTTTATCAATCCTTCCTTGCATTGCTTCTGTATCTGAAATGCATTGCTGCAACAGTTCATAAACAGGTATTTGCAGATTTATTGGTAGTCTACAGTCTTGTCCATATACCAACTCAAACGGAGATTTTCCTGTAATCCTTTTCACTGTTGTTCGATCTGCCCACAAAGCATATTTTAATTTTACATCCCAACTTTTCTTATTTTCACCCACCATTCTTTTCAACAGCCTAATTAAATTTTTGTTACTTGATTCGGCAAGACCATTTCCCTGGGGGTAATAGTTTGAAGAATGGGAGAGGGTGATTCCATGATTCATGCAAAAGGTGGACATTTCTATTTTACTGAAAGCTGGGGCATTATCTGTTGTTAGTTTCAGAGGGCAACCGTATCTTGACACAATATTTTCTTCCAAAAAATTCACAACTACTTCAGCTGTAGCCTTCTTGGTTGGAATAGCTTCTACCCAACGGGTGAAATAATCCGTGCAGGTCAACATGTACTTATATCCATTGCTCGAGTTTTCATTAAAAGGACCTACAAAATCCATACCCCATTGTTGAAAGGGAGCTTCAACCACTACAGGATTTAAAGGTAAGGCGGGCAATCTTGGTTTTCCTGAGAAAAACTGGCATTCTTGGCATATCCTAATATAAGCATGTACATCTTTAAAAAGTGTAGGCCAATAATACCCTGCTCTCATGATTTTTGCAGCAGTTGTTCTTGGAGCATAATGACCACCACATAATCCTGAGTGCATCTCCTTTATGATGGTTTTTGACTCTTCCAAGTTGACACATTTCAAGATTATTCCATCGGGGTTCCTCCATCCTAATCCGTCCTGGGTTAAAACATACTTTTCAGCTTTTAGCCTTAATGCCCTTCTTTGATGATCCACCAGGTGGTCAGGGCATGACAAGTTTCTTAAGAAATATACGATATCTTTGTACCATTCATGCTCTTCATCAATGTTTAAGATAGGAGGATCTTTTTCACTTATCGTATTTACCATATTACCTCCTTTTTCAGTTAGGAGTTGAGCTAACCCTTGACCTTTCACAATCTTGATCGGTTTAATCTCTAGATCATATTCTTGTATACGTGAAATCCAATTTCCTCTTACACCTATGCCATCTGCTTGTGAAAGAACATCCTTAACTGCTTGGTAAGGCACATATGCTTTAATTTTGGAATACCCCACATAAGTTCTGAAATGTTTCAAGGCTTTGACTAGGGCATAAGCTTGCTTCTCAGTTGTGGTATATTTCAGTTCGGCATCTCTCAAGTTTTTACTCATAAAGGCTATAGGTTGTTCATGGTTTTCGTTGTTCTTTTGTAATAGCACACCAGCAATAGTATCTTCCGAAGCATATGAGTAAATCATGAACTCTTTATTGTAATCAGGACACGCTAGTACCGGGGAGGTTGAAATGGCCTTTTTGAGCTTAGTGAAAGATGACTCACACTCCTTATCCCAAACAAACTTCGCATCCTTCTTAAGAAGGGCATTCAATGGCTTGGCCAATTCTGCTAAGTTTGGAATGAATCTTCGAACGAAGTTTATTTTGCCAAAGAAAGATTGCAAGGTGGCCACATTATGGGGTGCTGCAATAGCATTGATGGCCTGGACACGTTCTGGGTCGATTCTGATACCTTCTTTTGACACAATGTGTCCTAAAAGCTTGCCTTCATCTACTCCGAAAGTTGATTTTTTGGGATTTAATGATATACCAAATTTTCTGCAACGTTCAAAAACTCTTCTTAAATGTTCGATATGGTCTCCTCGTTCCTTTGAAAATACTGTTAGGTCATCCTGATAAATGGCAATGATTTTCCCAATCAAATCACTAAATGCTTGATCCATAGCTCTTTGAAAAGTGGAACCGGCGTTTAATAATCCGAATGGCATTCTTATATATTGGAAAGTTCCCCATGGAGTAGTAAAGGTTGTTTTATTTCTGTCTTCCTTTCTAATACGTACCTGATTATACCCCGAAAAACCATCCAACATTGACAACATACCTGCCCCAGTAACACTTTGTAACAGATTTTCCATATTTGGCAAAGGGTAATTGTCCTTGAGGGATGCTTGGTTTAGGTTTCTGAAATCAATGCATATCCTGATTTCACCACTTTTCTTTCTTACAATAACTGGGTTAGAAACCCAAGTAGTGTGTCGAACGGGTTGGATAATTCCGGCTGCTAGCATCTTCTCAAGCTCTTTCTTAATTAAGGGAGCAAGTTTTGGATTGACATTTCTTAACTTTTGCCTATAAGGTTTAGCGCCTTCATGTAATGGGATAGTATGCTCAATAATTTCAGGGTCATAAGTTCGGAGTTCGTCATAAGCCCAGGCGAAAATATCTCTATACTTCCTAATCAGGTTTACAATCGCCTTTCTTTCTTCTGGGGAAGCATTCTTTCCTATCCTGATCATTCTGGGAGAAACTGAAGTTCCAATATTTATTTCTATAACCTCATCTACTGGTTCAGCTCTCTTCCCTTTGTATTCATCATGCCTGTTGAAATTTTTCTCTAGAGGTATTGCTAGTTTCCTTACATCAAGATCTTGAATAGAGGAACCGTTTGATTTGTCTTCTAAATTCACATTGCAATTTTGAAAACTTTCATGGTTTTGTAAGAATGCAATGATTTGTGCATCAGAATCAAAGACTTGCCAATGATCTTGATTATCAGGAACAGAGGGTCTAAATATTACTTCAACCTTACACTCTTTATTTTTAAGATGATCAGGAGTTTCAAAAGTGCAAGCTATTACTGATAATGCATCAGCCAGGGTGTTTTCTTCTCTTGGGACTGCTCGTATTGCAAAAGCATCAAACATTTCTATAGTGTCCCAAACAGCATTTCGATAATCCCTAAGCCTATTGTTTTTGGCTGCAAACTGGTTCTTCACCTGGGATACAATCAGATCAGAATCTCCAGTTACATTTAGACATTTGATCTTTTGCTCACGACAAATTTCTAGGCCCAAAAGCAATGCCTCATACTCAGCTACATTGTTTGTGCAATCGAATTCAAGACGGTATGCAAACAATTTTTCTTCACCAGAGGGAGATGTAAGGACAATCCCAGCTCCAGCACCATGCCTAGACTTTGCTCCATCAAAATGCATTTTCCAAACTTGACTAGGAGGGAAAGGGTGCTGTCGGGGTTCCTCCCAATAGTTGGCCATCACCATATAATTTCCAACTTCCTCAGTGGGACGCATAGCATCTTCAAACAAGTAGTCGGGTGTTTCTACGTGTTCTGTCATAGGTTTTTCATTCATCAATCTATAGGTAGCCTTTTCTCCTATAGGGATGGTCGCATAAGATAAATCCATTTGGATACTTCCTCCTAACTTGGCAGCCCATTCCCTTGATAGCAACATTCCCCATGCATCAGGAATGTCTAAAACTAGGACATTCATGCTTATTTCAATTGCAGGGTAAGCAGCTAGTTTCATTTTGAGGTTTTCAATCATACCCTTTGACTTCACAGGCCTGGAATCCATCCCGCATACATTCCTATATTCTCTGGATGGTTTCAACTCCAATTGTTCCATGACCTTAAGAGGCATAATGTTTACTTCTGCTCCTGAGTCTAACATACAGTTATGCAATATCAATTGATTTATTTCCAGAGCAATATAAAAGGGGGGGTGACCCCTACCCTTGTCAATTACACTTTGAATCATGATGGGGGGGTCCTCCTCAACTGTCACTTTCACAGGGTTCTTGATTTTAGGCTCGATTCCTAGGAATTTGGTTGCTTGATCGTAGTATGAGGGAATTTTCAAAAGTTCCTCCAAGGGCACAGGGATATTAGGTTTGGATACAAAATTACTCAAATCAATCTGTAAGTTGCAGGCCTTTTCCTTGTCCTTGGTATTCATTTTCAAATCCAGTAAATGCATTACTTGTTTTCTAACCGAAGGAATAGCTACCAAATCTTTTAAAGACACCATGACAGAAGATCCTGAGAGTTTTCCCAGTATGTTTGAATTTAGCTTTTCTTGCGTTATAGGAAATGTCTCTTTGCCTGGAGTTGGAGTGTTCTCTTGTTTTCTTTGTACTGGATCCTTAGCATGGGGTTTAGCAGGAGTTGAACTTATTACCTTCTTAGTGACTTGAGGGGCTAACCTTCTGGGTTGATCATTTTTCTTTAAAATCCCTTTAGGAGAAATGTTTGGAGCTTGAGTGGGAACCCTGCGAGTGGTATTTCTTTGGTCCAGTGAATTTTCTTTCAAACTGGTTTTGTTGTTATCTATGTCTTTCGTGTTATTCTTTGCCTGGGACCTAGTTACTACTCTGCCATCAGAAGTAGGTTTAGTTTGATGACATTCATTTGTATACACACCCTCAGAGTTTCTGGTAAAAGGTTTATATCTTTCAATATTTTCTCTTTGTTTTCTGAGAACTACCCCATTTAGGTTTCTGATTAAACCACTCATTTCGGTCATCATTTTCAAAATCATGTCGTTCTCTGAATTAGTGACACAAGGCATAGTTCTAAGTATTTTAGGATGTAAATGAGCTCGCTCCTCATCGGAGTCACGATTGGGAGTCGCCAGGTAGATTTAACTCTTCTACCGAGATATGTGTCGTTTTTATATGCGGGAAGGACTAGGGCAAGCTATTGCCTCCCCGGCAGCGGCGCCAAAATGTTATCACCTAGGATGTAGTTACCCCTATGGATGGATCCAGTCATGGATGGCAATAGGGAAGGGCAACTCAATAGGTGCAACCACGATCACCTCGACCTCCAATATATGGTTGTCACGCCAGTCGAGGCAACCTTCACTTTATGTTATCTAGCCCAGACAACAAGGGGGAGACCCGATCTACTCCCGACAGGAGAGATCAAAACCAAGACACCAAATCAGGGTATTTCTAGTTGAAGTTAGGTGTATGGTTTATCCTAGACCTAAGGATGAAGTCACAAGCCAAGTGAGGGGTTTAATAGGTATAGCTTTGGTTCATAGTTGAAGTGAAAGTGACTTACAATGTTTAAAGTGAGATCTAGGGCTAGTGTACTAGGTCAATGTCAAAGATCCACTGCCTTGGGAACCGTGTCCAATGCAGGGTTGTTTAGGGGTCAGATTGGGGCTAACTAGTACATGAGACAATCTTGACTATGGTTCATGATGTCTTCAAAGGTATAGTTCACCATGCAAAAGTCAAACCACAAGTCAATCCAACAATCTAGGAGAGTTGGGTTGTCTTGGAGATAAACCAGTGCCTTGGGAATTGGGGAGTGGAGTCAAAGTAGGGTTGACTTATGGTTTAGGACTCCTACAACATGAGATAAGTGGACAGTATAGGTCTTGATGTTTAAATGTGTCTAGATCTAGGTTTGACCCAAGTGGACCACAATCCCTTAAAACAAGGAATGCAGTCCCCAAGGCAAGATTTGGCAAAGTGACAGTCTAGACCTAGGTTTTGAATTATTCCGGTTTTAGATCTCCAAAAATCTCAAGTACCCAGTTCCTCGAAGTGAGTGAACTCACTTCTCCAAGGTGGTGCGACTTTCCCTAAGGAGGCTTCAATCAGGGTTTAGGTGGGTCAAATCATGTCGGATGGCATCCAAACTTTAGATCCGGGTAGATCAGTCAAGTAGGGGTATGGATCTGTAATTTTGTGGCAATCCACCGGTTAGATCTTTGTAGATCTGAGTTTAAGTGTTCCAAGTGGTCCAAAATGGGGATTAAATCCCTTAAAATGTGGAATGGGGCCCACAAGGTGAATTTCAAGAAAGGGACAACCTGGGTGTATGTTATTTGATGTGTAGATGTCAAATCAAGTGGAATCTCAAACACCCATCGCTTAGATCTAGGTCAACCTGCTCAAATGGTGAAGTGCGCCTTCCTTGGGAGGAGCTAGGTTGGCTTGGGGGAGGGGTCAAACGGAGGCCAATCCTCACCAAACTATAGATCCGGGATGCCGTGGATGCTATAGAGGTGGGTTTTCAATATCATGCCCAACAACCCACTAGATCTCAGTAGATCTAAGAAAATGTAAAATTGGGGTTTTGATTAATTAGGGTTTTAAGTGTTTTTGACAATTGGATAGACTATGGAGATAGAACTTACCTTGAGATCATACCTGAATGATGTGGTTGAGATGCCTTGATGTTGAGGAAGATTCCCGCAGAGATCAAATGAGAGATTGTTGATTTGCTTGCCAATTTGATGCCCAAGTCCACAAGTGCGCCTTCCTCTACCTGTCAAACCAAGGAATGAAATTCAATCAGTAAGATCAAGCATGGAAGAAATACAAGAGAAATGCAAATAGTAACATGAAATAGAAGGTCCTAGGACAGTAATACTCCCTGTTACCAACGAAGAGCTCCAAAGAAGAAGTAGGGAGAGTCTTCCCCTACCAATACCTCCTCCTTCAAGCAAATCGGCCTCCACCTGTAGATGCAAAAATCGTGGTACAATAGATATGGCAAACAAGATCTCCAATAACTCAGTGCAAAGGAAGAACCAACGAACGAACACCAAAAACATTCACCACAACATTGGAGATAGATGCAATAATAATTTTCTATTCCAATAATCCAGAGCCAAAAGTCCATTTACAATGAGAGGCTCTCTCCTTTAAATAGGAAGGAGAGGCACCAAAACCCTAACCACTTTTTGAATGAGTGGCTAAGATTAAAAGATACAAATGTCTAATCAATGGTTGAGATGAGCTCAACAACATAATACATGGATCACACATAAAATATAACATAAGTGGACAAAGTCGCCCTAGGAGAGGGGAATCCCACCAAATCATGATGACAAAATATCATAAGAGGCTCATGGTGGGTCCAAGGGGTAATTTTATCCCTCCTTGGTCAATCCCCATGGCACAATAACCAATAAACAATCATGAAAGTACCAAATCGTGCCTCCAAGGTGAAGTAGTGTATCTCCAAGGTGAAGTCGTGGTCCTCAAAGACCTCAAAAAATCCACAGAAAGTGCCATAAGTGATGGATGCGGGCCCCGATGAAGCTGAAACTGCAGGAGGAGGTGTGGAAGGTCCCGATCTATCATCACTGATCATCCCATGCCATAACTTTGCCTCAGTAGCCCAAATCGATTTCCTCAATAGCCATTTCTACCAATCTTGAAATGCCTCGGGAAACGTGAAACTGCCCAAACTGCCTCCTGGAGTGATGGCGCTGTCAAGGTGAGGGTGCCAATGTGTCCGGGAGGGGGGTAATATGGTAAAAACAAGTGGCTGGACCACCCCCTCCATCATCAGCGCCCTAGGTCATCCGGATAAAAGTCATCTCTGCTCCGACAGGGCCTCCAACAGGCCAAAACTGCACTAGGACAGCCTACTGAGGCTAAATCATCACTGTAAGTGCCCGGAACTGAAAACAAACTGTCCCATTGGACTCAGAAGGTCCAAATCTATCCAAGATGTGTACTCATACACTATATGAGTCTCTGCATGATCAAAATAAATATCCAATATACCGGAACAGGGCCAATAATAATGCGCTGTATATATACAAACACTGCTGTAACCCCAGAATCATCATCATACCCTGTAGCTGCTGCATAGAATCATCCTGTATGTGTACATAGACCATATATCATCTATCCATATCATCATAAGGTCCAACATCTCATGTCCCATGGTCCTCCATGGTCAAACTAGGTCTAACCAAGACCAAATACAACTCAGACTATCATCAATAGCTGCTGCAAGGTGTCAAGGTTAATACATGCTTTACAATTTATTCAAATAGCTTCTATAACACAGAGTAATCATGACTGGCGATCTAAATCCAAATATATAGTGTCGTTAGTTATTATTATTACTCAGACTAGACTTTCAGGATCATACTCACTTCATAGTTGTGATCAATTTGCTAGTGAAGGGTGAGGGCTGACATAAATGGCTAGGCTAAGGGATGACTTGACTATCTTGACTTTGTGACACTTTGGCAAGGGAAAGGGAATACACACCATAGTATATACTGAATGAGCAATAACACAGGGAATGGCGGTGTCTCACAAATGGATGAGTTGTTTAAAGAGGGTTTATTCACCTTCACAGATGCGCACAATCCATAATACAAGCAAGGCCAGCAATTGTTTAGATATAACATTTAAGTTCCATTGCTTTTTGGGCCTGAGTTTTCCATAGCCTTGATCTATGTGTGTTTACAAACACATTGCATAGATTTACATTTATTTTTAGGCTTTCTGCTGCAGGTGTGTTTTTAAGGCACTTGTTTACCTGAGCACTTCTAGGTGTGTCATGGACAGCTTGTTTACCTAGGTATTTATTTTTCCAAAAGATATAACATTTTATTTTTCATGCCCATTTTTATTTGGCATTTCTTTCATATACAAGATATAGCATTTGATTTTTCCAGATTTTGTATTGATGGCAGCACTAAAAGTTTCAGGTTTAGCCAACACAACTTTAGTGACTAGGGGGAATTCTCAAGGAACTCCAACTCACCATAGGTAAGTTTTGTCACCAACTCAGAGCCGAGACACAATAAACAAGGAAGCTCATCCAGTACAGAGGCTACAGTGGGGAAAGGTCCTCCATGTCACTAGTCAAGTAGCAAATCAAGGTAATAATCTAAAAGGTAGGCCACGGATGGATGAAGACAATGAAAAGATGAAGCCAACACTAGCAAGCCATAGTATGGTGTAATGATCACCTCTATTCTCCCTAAGGAGGGTATGTACCAATGAGTATGAATAGTGAACTTCTAAGTCTGAGTAGGGACAGTAATATATATATAATAGGTCAACCAGGTCCAAATATCTATATGATCGCCAGATCATGACACTAAGTGCTAAGACATGCTATAAGAATAAGTATAAAAGCAATCTAACCATAACACAATAGTATACCTGCTGAGTCATATACCTGAAAGCTCATCAACCTGTACCATCATCTGTCCTCTGAGACTGCTGCTGTAACTCTGGGCACTATTGTCTGCTCTGTACCAATGGCATAATGGCTATATCGGGCATCTCTCTGAGTGTCCTGAAACTCAGTCATGGCATGGGGAATATAACTGCTGTCCACAATCTGATAGTGATCCAATATAAATGCTCATCTCGGCATCTCAAATGCAAGGGAACTGGCTGAATAATGTACTGGAATGAGAAAAATAATGTATGGTAGCCCGGCTACTATATATGTGATAACACACCCCTAGTCACGTAACAAAAGAGGCATATTTTTATTATGCGCCCGCAACATGAAGATAGAACACAAGTACATTCAGAGACAAGTCCTCTCTGATCTAATCACTTCTCCCATAAATGGATGGATTAGGTGAAGAAAGTAAGAACCTAAAGAGATCAAGTTTAGTGATTGAACCGCTCACAAAAGGTCCAAAACTAGGCTACACCAATCAAAAAGTGAAGAGAAATGCATTAAAACACATTAATTGTGCTTAAAGAATGCTAAGTTGTGCAGAAAAGACTAAAAACTATGGAAAATGGGGTTTTTGAGTGAAAATGATCTAAAATGATGAAAAAGACCAATCCCACATTGTGAAGAAAAGCTTGAAGGCCCATTTCCCAATGATATATAAGAAAGGAATTTGGGGCATTGTAAAGGACACAAGGAAGAGCAAAGGCATGTTGAAAAGATTTTGAAGGAGAAGAAGCTCAAATTCTTCAAAAGCAAGGGTGGAGAAAGGAAAGCTTATGGAAATGGAGGAGGGATTCACACCAAGATCCATGGTAGGAATGTATCTCTTCATTGTTTTAATATGAAATGATTCAAGTTTGTTCCATTTGAGTGTTTAAATGTTGCTTATCTTGCATGATTTAGATGTTTAAAGTGGCATTAGATCTTAGCTTTGCTTATCTTAATTGATGAATGAATGTATATATGATTAATGACTTGTGATAATCATTTTAATATGTTGACATAGAGGCTCACCACTTCTTAGTAAAATAGCTAAAATAGAGTAGACAAGTCCCTACACTATTTGTTGTTATCAGATTGGCGACCATACCATTTGTTGAAATTTCTTGAAGTTTCTTGATTTTTCTTTGATTTTTGTGGTGTTCTTTCTTCAGATTTACTCCTTTGTGAATTGAATATCACTAAAAGACCCTAAGATCCAGCTTGAGAAGCTCAAGACCAACCTAGCTACACCTTTAATCCATCAAACTACTTTAAATTCCTTTCAAATCTGAGTTTCTTGCATTTTTTAGTTTCTGGAATTTTGAGTTTCTTGGTTTTTTGAGAGATGGTAGTTCAATCCTCATGGCTCTGCATTTTAAGGTAGTAGACCAGTATACATAATGCGTGGTTATGAAACTCTGGCTAGATTTTTTAGGTTTACACTCTGCGTTTTTATTAAATCTCATCCTGCGTGTTAAATCTCAGCCCGCGTGTCATGAATTTGTATAACATATGTGTGTTAAACTCTGCGTTGAATGAATAGTCAAAATCTTAAAGATTTTGAAAAATTAAAGACCAACGCTAAATCTCGGTTAACCTTCAATCTCTACGTTTGGTTGTTGAGGAATTATTCATCTGTGTGTTAAACTCTATGGTGAAAGTTTAAACGTTGCATTTTCATTTCCATGAATCTGTATGATGAATGCGTTGCAAATTTCTTTAAATTGAATGGTGAATGTGTTTCCATTTGATGTTGTATGGTGAATGCATTGCTTTCAAACCCTACCACGACTTGCAATTGGGAGACGCTGACACTCTACCATTAAAGCTCTGCATTGAAATATCTCAACCTCAACGTGTTATCTTAAGATCTACGTGAAAGCTTTTGAATCCAAGCTTTTCAAACCCTGCATGTTTCCTTAACCTTTGCATGAGAGATCTGTGTGTTAAAGTTGTGTTCAGCTTTTTAAAATCTCCAACCACTGCATGAAATATTTTCAAACCCTGTGTGTTCCCTTCACACTCTGCCATGATTCGGACTGGTGATGCGTTTCACCTCAGCGTGTTACATCCAGTATACTCTGCCATGATTTGAAATCACTTAGCGTGGAAGGCTTCTTTGAACTTTTCCATTATACTCTGCCTTTAAAACTCTTCTTATTGAAGACCAACTTTAAATCTCAAGGTATTAAGCTTTGAAGATCCTAAAGCTATCAAAATTCTGCATTGAAAAATTTCTTGAGGATTTCGTTGATTCTTTAAGTAAATTTCCTACAGTGTCGTTTGGCTTTAAGTAAATTTTTGATTGGTTGAATGCTAATTCGATTGAATGCTGCTTTATTTTCGGCATAAAATGATGTTGAGAAGCCCAAATTTCTGATTCATTGTGTGTCCAATTCATTGAATACTGGTATATTTTTTGCATAACATGTTGTTGATAAACAGAATGTCCAATTCATAGAGTGGTGTTTCGTTGGATGACGATTTAAGTCTGAGTGATGAATTTCTAGTTCATTGAGTGTTGATTTAATTCTGCATAGAACACTGCATACAATGCCAAAAACGTACTTAGGGAAGATGTGAACTAGAATATGAATGTGAAAGAGAAAGTCGACATGAACTAGCATTGAGTTCTGCATCTGAAACTTGCTTCTTATTATCAATTGTTGGTTCTTTTTAAAAAAAATTGAAAAGGTTTTGCTTAAACTTGGGATTAATGTTTTGAAGTTTTGATCTTTTTAAAAAATTTGAAAATTTTGCTTTAAGTTGGGGTTAATGTCTTAAAGTTGCGATTTTTTTAAAAATTGTTTTGAAAAGTTTTGCTTCAAGTTAGGGTTAATGTCTTAAAGTTTTGATATTTTTAATTTTTTTTTGAAACGTTTTCCTTAAATTGGATTAAATATTTTTTCATGAACCTTTAAAACTAATCCAAGTTGCAATTTCTTTTTAATTTTTCTTTAAATGTGTAATAAATCTTTTGCTTAAAACCCTATGCACATGCTTCTTGGAAACATCACAGCACATATCAATCAAACATTTGAAGGCACCATTCACACACATTTGCATTGATAAAAAAACATTGAACGTCACATTGTGAGACAAATTGAAGACAATTTCTTCCCAAAAAATAGAAATAAACTTTCATTTAGTTACATTTTGTTTTGGAGTTGGAATTTTCTTCATAATTTGCATGCACGATTAGAGAGCCTTGCACCCGTAGAGTCCAATTTTCTTGAGATATATTGTGTATGAGGCACCTTATCCTCTTCACTCACACCTTATGGTGAGCTTGTGAATGAGAAAGTGTATCTCACTTGTAATAGTTTAGGAGTTGATATTTTTAAAGCATCTTATATTGAGCCACCGTATCCTCTTTACTCGCACCTTATGGCGACCTTGTGAATGAGAAAGTGGATCACACTTGTAACAAGAGTAGATTTAATTTTCGCATACAGTTTTTCAAGCCACCTTATCCTCTTCACTTGGGCCTTATGGCGATCTTGTGAATGAGAAAGTGGATCTCACTTGTAACAGTTTAGAATTTAATTCGTAAGCATTCCAAAGGGATCTGTGTATCCTCCTCACTTGGGCCTTATGGCGATCTTGTGAATGAGAAACAAAGATCCCCCATGTAATAGAATTAGATTCATGTTTACTTGAGATATCTATTTGGGTTACATTGGTTTTTAAACATTAATTATTATCCATATTTCAGAAAAAATTGTCCATGAACATATGAAATCTACCAGAAATTTTGCATGTCTGAAAGAAACACATGAACCTCTAACTCTTCTTTAATTTAGAATATTCATCGAATTGAAAGGTAGAGTAGTGAAGATTTTGCATTGTTTGGTTCATTTTCCTGTTTTCAAGTCAAAACACCACCACTTTCACTTCCACTCTTGAAACTAGGCAAACTACCCTTAAAATTGGCGCTTAATCTAAAATTGACAAACTTTTGATTTTCATATCACCAACAAGTTTAGGTTAGTGCCCTGGATTAGGTTTGGAGAGTTAACACTCCTAGGCTACAAAACTGTGAAACTAACATTGATTAAAGAGAGTAAATCCATTAGTAGCAAAAAACACTTGTCGGGAAAGCGCTTGTGAAACATGCGTCAAGCACCAGGTCAATCTGGATAAGTAAAGGGTGGTTGCCCCCTTTTACTTATTTAGTGGGACATGAGCTTATCGATGGGATTCTATGTTCTGTGACAAGTACTTGGGGTGACATCACTGTTTCTAGAGTTCTTGGTTATGAGAATTGTCCTCAACTTACAACTGTTCCGCCCGACCGTCGATTGTGAAGTGGTAACTTTAGTAGCTATTCCTAGGATATCACATAGGCTATTGCGAGTGGGACACACTTGTAATACCTGAGACAGAATTTGTAACTTTTACTCCTTGGCAGGGTGATTGGTCAAGAACCAATGCTTGCACCCCTGGTGATTAAATTTTATTGTAACTATTTCTCATACCTTCGTTGTTAGCAATTTTCTGAGTCCTAGCATCCCTCAACAACTATTAGTTTTGGAAAGCCCTCTAATCCAACTTTTCACTGAGCTTTGTCTCTTTGGAAAAGTAGTTTGCTTGCTTGGATCTATAGGACTTTTTACTCTGTGGACACTTTTTTTGAGTCTAGATTGTCTTAGGATTGTTTGATTAGGAATATCATTTTAAACACATCCTTTTATCAACTTCTTAGAAGTGGCTACTCTCCCAATCCACCAGTCATGGTGGCAGCGAGGTGATTCACCAAAAATTGAAGGCCCTGCTACATTGCAGAGACAGATACAAAAACCACATCCTAATGACTTACAAATAGAACTGATTTTAAATACAATTAACATTACTCAAGAAGAACAACATCAAACAAACCCTGAAAATTCATCTTCACATCACGAACTAAATACAAACATAGTTAATGATCTTACTCTAGTTGAAATTGAAACATTGAAAAATCATACAAATGCTCATGTAATTCCACCTTTGATGAGTCTTTCAGAATATTAAATTTTCAGAATTTACTTCAATCTGATCTAGGATCTTAACTGAGAGAACAACATGTACAGCAAATCTACAGCATATCAATCATGGACACAATAATGCAAGCACACAAGAGACACAGAGTTTACTTGGGGAAAACCATAAAGGTGAAAAACCCCAATAACTTCCTCAGAGATAGATAGAACAATGATACATCCAGAATACAAGAGATAGTCTTCTCCTAGCAGCAGAGCCTTCTCCTCCACAAGTGTGCCACTCTCCAAAGTGTGAGTGAGGGAATAGAATGTGTAAAATGAGAGAGACACACTCTATATTTATACACTAACTTGACTTGACCTTTACTCAACTAGGTCGGCCTCAAATTAACCACTTAACATAATGCTGACTGGGCCGACCCCCACTAGGGTGGTCTAATAACCCTTTGACCCACATGGACGACCCCCAATAGGGTGGTATAATAACCCTTTGACCCACTTGACTTATACAGGGCCGACCCCAACAAGGTGGTCTAATAACCCATCAAGTATACGTTACGACACTTACAATATAAATGACGACACTTCCGTATAGAGGAATAATAACATCTCTATAGAAATACAATATACATATATGTGAAATACATTCTGAAGTTACATATACATCAACACTCCCTCTTAACTAGGAAGGTATTTCTCGACACAGGTCTTCTAGCATAAGTCTTCTTCTCTGGATCATCGTCATTGGATAATCGTCATCGAGTCATCATCATCATCACTACTACTGCTATCTCAATCAATCTCTGAATCTACTTGTCATAGGAAGTTCTACAGAGCCAGTCCTTTTTCATACTGGATGTAGGCCCACCACCTGCAGGTCTTTGTCATCACTGGCCATATTGTGGAATCCTCAAGACTTATTACGTGTGTCACAAAACCTCGAAAGAGAATCCCAGGCCGTTACGAGCACACGGCTCTACCTATAGGATCTCTTAGGGCCATATTATATGTGACCTCATCACAAAACCTCGCAAGAGCATCTCAGGCTGTTACAAGCACACAACTCTATGTATAGGATCTCCCAGGGACAGATTATATGTGGTCACCACAAAACCTCGCAAGAGCATCCCAGGCTGTTACGAGCACACAGCTCTACTTATAGGATCTCCCAGGGACATATTATATGTGGTCATGGCAAAACCTCGCAAGAGCCTCCCAGGCTGTTACGAGCACACAGCTCTACCTATAGGATCTCCGAGGGATAGATTATATTCCATAGGACAAAACCTCGAAAGAGCATCTGCCAGATATCCCAGGGCCAGATTATATGCCATAGGAAAAACCTTGAAAGACTATCTGCAGATCTCCCAGGGCCAAATTATATGTCCTCCCAAAGCAAAACCTCGAAAGAGCATTCGCTAGATATCCCAGGGCCAAATTATATGCCATAGGCAGAACCTCGAAAGACTATCTGCAAATCTCCTAAGGCCAAATTATATGCTCATCTGCACAACCTGATCCACGGCCATAGAGTATCAACCTAATACTCACCATACATCATCCTGATGTATACATGGTCATCTTGATCATCATCACTGCAACATCCTGCTGCAAGTCATCTGGAGCAACATCCTGAAGCTCGTCATCCACGATCATCCTGATCATATCATGCATATACCTGATGCATACCAAGTATCTACCTAATACACATCATCATACATGATCCACCTGATCATACAATGTATCCACCTGATACAAATACAAATACATGATCCACCTGATCATACATGATCTACCTGATCATACAATGTATCCACCTAATACATATACAAATACATGGTCCAAGCATCCAACATGATGCATATGCAAAATACATACAAATGATCCAACCAATCATATCCAGCATAAATTATCCAACTGATCATATCCAGCATCCAACATGATGCATACATATATATACATATAAATGATCCAACTGATCATATCCAGCATCATCCTGATGCATATATAGAGCAGTAACTAGAGCATCATCCTGATGCTCATCATCTAGCACTTACATCCACAGCCATGTGAAGGATCCTCCTTCCAACATGCTTGGAATGGCCTCTACAAATGTGTCCATCACTTCTTCCTCGAAGTGTCATCAATCCGAAGAACACCAAGCCTCTCTCTGAAGTACTCGAACTTCACTCTGGCTAGTGGTTTCATCAGCACATCTGCAATCTGCTCATCCGTCGCAATGTACAGGAGCTTCACAGCTTCTCTCTGCACCATATCCCTGATATAGTGATATTTGATCTCTATGTGTTTTGACCTGTCATGAAACATTGGGTTCTAAGACAGCTTCACACAATTCTGGTTATCACAAAAAGATACCAGTAGCAACCAATGGGAGATCAAATAATTCAAACAGTAGCTTCCATAGCCATACTGCCTCACAATTAGCTGAACAGGCTGCAACACACTCTGCCTGAATTGTACTCAGTGCTACGCAGGACTGCTTTCTGCTGAACTAAGAGATCACACCTGATCCCATACTGAAGCAACACCCAGATGTGCTCTTCCTATCTGCAGCACTGCCAACCCAATCTAAATCAACATAACCCTGCAGGTTAAACTTTTGATTTGCTTCATACTTGAGCCCATAATCTACTGTACCCTTCAGGTACCTCAGAACATGCTTTATAGCAACCAGGTGAACATTCCTCGGATCCGTCAGGAGCTGGCTCAATGTGTTCACCGCAAAGCAAATATCTGGTCTTGTGTTCGTCAGGTACATCAAGGACCCAATCATCTGACGATACATAGAGACATCAATCGGCTCAAATGAAGCATCACAAAGAAGCTTCAAATTCGATGCCATAGGTGTGGCCATGGCCTTGCAATCCATCATCCCGAACCTCTTCAGGATCTCTACTGCATACTCCCCTTTTCCAAGGAGGATTCCATTTGCACTCTGCCACACCTCTATGCCAAAAACAAATAGTGCATCATCCCCAAGTTCTTCATCTCGAACTCAGCAGCAATGCTACGTGTCGATAATCAATCTATCTTCACCTGTAATAAACAGGTCATCCATATACAAAAGTAGTATCACTGGATTTCCTTCCTCAACCTTGTAGTAAAGGTTGGAATCCGCTTTATTCTTGGTAAAGCCCAAACTGGATAGAAAGCTGTCTATCCTACCATACCAAGTTTTGCACATATATGACTCCCTCTCATGTGTCTCAAAACCAAGTGGCTGCACCACATACACTTCTTCTTCAACTACACCATTCAAGAAAGTGTATCTTCCTCTTCATCACTACAGCATGCTTGATCTTGTAGATCCTCTTGGAAGTCACTACAGACTCCCCTTCAGGTCTTGGGACTGCATCCCAAACATCTTCATGATCAACTGGTACTCCTCGATCATGGCATTCTTCCCAGATCCTGGGAACTTCAATATTTTCAATAGATAACTTTGTTGCTGAACAAATGTTGTAGTCCCTTTTTTGTAGGTGATGGTATACGATATTTCCTACACAACAAGTTAAATTGCATGATTAGAAAACATCTCATAGATTTCAGAACAAATTCTTACACATAAAGAAATATGTCATACAGTCATGCAATTATCTTAGCCAATGCTTCAATACAACATTTATCCATATTCCGTAACTTTCTAGATGCCTTCCAATCTCTACCATAACATTGTTAATAGTGTGCACAACTCCTAACATGTCAGCAAAGAGGTTTCATTCTAGATAAGTAGCAATGGAATGTTGTACAGTGCCATAGGCCACTTACCCATGTATATTAGTAGTATACTATTCATCAATGCAACTATTCTAATATGCATAATACACAACCTAATTCTAGGAACATAAGCATATACATCATTGAATAACATTATGTAAGAAATGACAATTCAAATACTTATCTTTGTTTGGTTGCTGGGTGGACTCCCTCTGAATCTTTGCAACTCTATTTTGATGTGGATTGTGAGAAATGGTCAACTCCCTCTGAATATCTTCATCCTTGCAGAAACTACTGAAGTGTGCTCCTTTGCTTTCTTGCAGGAACAACTGGAGTGTGCTCCCTCTTGATCTTTGCTTCCTAGATTACCTGTCCTTGAACTTATATCCATCCTTAATCACTATGCATGCTTATTATTATCATCATTGTGTTATCCTTGAGGTCTCATACATAATCACACATTTATTAGTATAATATTAATACTATCAAAACACAATAATCTTAAACATGTATAGTCATGATCATTCACAGATAATAAACATTAGTATTCAAGGTTTCAGGGAAGTCTTCTTTTACTCATGCATATTCTTATTTGATCATAGGACTCTTCTGATTAGTTAAATCATCAATGCATAAACCCGTGATTACTCCAACCTATACCTTCATGATTCTTCTGATTAGTCATATTATCAATTATGGTAAGAAACATAATATGCATATAACCATGACTATTCAAACCTATGACTTCATGAATAATCGTTATCAACAGCACAACAGTATAAGATCCTAACACAAGGTAGGATTCTAGCTTGATATAGGAAAAACATACCTGGATTAGCATGCTAGCTAGTTATGTCTAACATACCTGCATAATGTCTTCTGGTTCTCTTCAGGGACTTGTGCTAGTAACTTGCATGTCTCATAATTTAACCATTGTAGAACCAAGTTATACATACCTCGTAAGTAGATATTCTATGTGATCCATGACAATGGATGAATCTTTGTATTCATGTCACCATGATCATATGTTCTTGAAGTAAAACATGATTTGTCTTTCTTGGTGTACCTTTTATGTTAGTAGACAACATAAACCTCATACAACACCATAATGCATTAGTACAATCATAAGTGTCAACACCCTAATCAATGAATATCTTATATCATGCATTCATAATTTTGTTAAGGTGATATGACAAATCTAAAATCAAGATTGTACTAACTGTAATAACATGAAGACAAACATACCATAAACTTAATCATGAACAAATCTCGAAACATACCTCAATGAGTCATACCTATCGAGATCGCTTGTAATCTTCTTATGTAAGGCCTTAGCCTCATCTCCCTCTGAAACGGGAACTTCTTCACTTATACAGGTGACCAATCCATCTTCTTCTAGGATTAACCCAATCCACTTGATTTGTAAGAACTGAACCTAGAGCTGGATTAGGGTTTGTCATAGAAACCCCAAAAATTCAAAATTTGAATTTCACACTTCCGAAAGGATAGAAATATGCGCCTTGATGAGCTGATCAAGTTGGTATACTCAGAATTTGAAAACTGCAAAGTTTCACACCTCAAATTTGCCTTTGAAACTTCCGGATTTACTGGACATGACCCTAAAATAGGGTTTGATAAAGCCCACCCTTCTTCCTAATCAAAAGGTTCGATCCAAAGCTCTAAGCTTCTATTTTTTCGAGGAGCTTCCAGCCGTGGTCACAAATTTCGAAAATTCCAATTTTTGCAGAAGCCCTAATTTTCCATCTTTTTGATCAAAATCCCGAACTGGGGTTTGATCAAGTCTGGCCTTCTTCCCAACCAAAAAATATGAACTTGGTCTCTAAATTTCTATTTTGATGAGTGGCATTCAGCCGTAGTCTCCGATTGCAAAAATTCCAACTTTCTCTGAAGCCCTAAATTTTGAAAGCCATGAATGAAGGTGCTCAAAAATAATTCTGTTTTTATAGAAATATGTACCTGATTGTTTCTGGTTTAACTACGAAATTTTCTATCCACAGGGTCTAAAAATTGTTTATGAGATAGCCTGACCTGTTATCTTTCCATCCAGACAGTTCTGACCTCAATTGGATTCTCTGAGAGAGAGTTATGCCAAGTGTCGCAACGTGACCTGTTTATGGGATAATACAGGAGAGCGAACTTGTACATCATGCCATGTGTCACTGGTTCAACTTCAGCCTCTGAAATTTTTTTTTGAGATAGCCCGACCTGTTATATTTCCATCTCGACAGGTGTGACCTCAATTGGATTTTCTGAGAGAGATTTATGCCAAGTGTTGCAACGTGACCTATTTATGGGATAATACAAGAGAGCGAGATTGTACAGCATGCCACGTGTCACTGGTGCAACTTCGGCCTTTGAAAATTTTCATTGAGATAGTATAGTCTGTGTACTACCTGTCACATTTTATGAAATTTCATTTGGAGCTTCCTAGCCCAAGTTATGACATTTGTCCCAAGGTCACCTTATTTTGACTCAGATCTGGAAGAGGCAGAAACCCTATATTGTATAGATCATAAATCACAAAGTACAATGAATTAGACGTTGTCCTTTGGATACAAGGTACATGGGGATCGGATCTTCGACCTGTAAAAGTTTCAAATCTGAAAACTTCGCCAAAATGGATTTATAGCAAAAGTGCTATGATGATTGGGTTTTGCTATATCAAGCCCTAGCATCGTAAGTGCAACAAGTGTCACACATGCCATATCATGCCTTCTTTCAGGCTAGCTCTGATACCATCTTAAATTTTCAGAATTTACTTCAATCTGATCTAGGATCTTAACTGAGAGAACAACATGTACAACAAATCTACAACATATCAATCATGGACACAATATGCAAGCACACAAGAGACATAGATTTTACTTGGGGAAAACCATAAAGGTGAAAAACCCCAATAACTTCCTCAGAGATAGATAGAGCAATGATACAACCAGAATACAAGAGATAGTCTTCTCCTAGCAGCAGAGCCTTCTCCTCCACAAGTGTGCCACTCTCCAAAGTGTGAGTGAGAGAATAGAATGTGTAAAATGAGAGAGACACACTCTCTATTTATACACTAACTTGACTTGACCTTTACTCAACTAGGTCGGCCTCAAATTAACCACTTAACATAATGCTGACTAGGCCGACCCCCACTAGGGTGGTCTAATAACCCATCAAGTATAAGTTACGACATTTACAATATAAATGATGACACTTCCGTATAGAGGAATAATAACATCTCTATAGGAATACAATATACATATATGTGAAATACATTCCAAAGTTACATATACATCAACACAGAACTAGTTGTACTTACTATCCGTGAGTCACTGGGTGATATCAAACCTCTTTTTTGAAAGTTTGAATAAAATGTAAAATTCAACAAGTGACCCTATGGCTTCATCAGGAGCACAAGGGCCTACAATGTCGCAACATCAAATAGTTGTTGGAGGTAGAAATATTTCCAATTTGGCCTCTACCTCAATCCTAATAGTTAGTATACATGTTAGTAGCACAAGTTCAACCAACACTTCAGTGCTAGTTGGTACAGTTTCGAGTTACAATCCCGAAAGTACATCCATTTCGTCTACAAGAATCCCTACTGAAGGGTGTGCCTTACCAAACATTGGTCTTCCATATGGTTCAGCTAATCAAAGTTAACACACACAAGGAGTAAACCAAAATCCTCTTGGTATACCTATGCAGGGTCCCCCATTTCGGGTTTCCCAAAAGACTTCCACAGAATTTGAAAAATATAAGTATAATTAATTTCAAAACTTCTAGTATGATGGCCACAGATCTAATTCTATCTATTGCAGTACATGAATATCAATAAATAAAAACTATATACCCATATTTATTCATTCCACCACAAGAGTTAGCAAAATAAATAAACTAAATACTTCAAAGTAGTTTCCGACGGTTGGTCCAGCGAATGGATGAAGTCCTCGAAATGGTTTTCGCACGATCCAATCCAATTTCTTGACGAAGTACCGAGTGACCCCTTGGTTGACCTCCCTACCATATCGGGGTTACTCTCCTTCACCCCGAACCCCGGAGCTAATGGGGTCGTAAGAACACATAAGCTAGCCTCCTGAAAGGATCTCCCAATCCCTGTTTCGGCTAATCCCAACTCCAAGGATCATAACATAATCCGAGATTATGATGACCATCTAACATTAGGGAGCAAGAGATGTCTTTCTGTACTTCTCCTCCCTCATTATATAGAAAAATCATGTGTTCCATGTGTCTGTCCATGCACATATTTAATTTAATTTAATATTTTAATTTCGAATATTCTCAAACACATGTGTTTTCTTAATGTCTTTAATGTGCACCTAAATCCCTAGATCAGTGGGAGTTAGGTGTAGAAGAGTTCTTCTTCTCTTTTGGTTCTTATTTAGTTTACTTAACAATCTTTTAGTTAGACTTATTGCTTTCTACTTTTTTTTCTTTTCCTAATATTAAGATTGAATTAAAAGATGATTCATTTTACTAAAAATATAATCTATTTTAAATTTCCTCTTTATAAAATAATTTAAATAAATAATAAAATTAATTAAAGTAAAATTTTGAATAGTAATAAAAGAAAAACAATTCTTTTATTAATGACCTATTTCAATTATTTCTCCAAATAATGAAGTCAATTAAATAGAATATTTAATAGAATGATTTAAAATAATAAAATCTATAAAATCTTTTGAATAAGTAATAATTTTTCTTAATAATAAAATTAATCAAATTTAATATAAATAAATTCAATCTTTTAACCCCTTTTCAATATAATAAAATTAATTAATGAAATCAAGAGTAGAATTTGTATAGGATAATTCAATATAATAAAATCCATTAAATTAAAATCTTGGAATAAAAATAATTCTCTTATTATTAATCTTTTTCAATCAGCATAATTAATCAAATTTAATATTGAAAATCAATCTGTTCAATTCTTTTTCAAGTTAATAAAATCAATTAAAATGAATAATTCAAATTAATGAAATCAATTAAAAAAATAAAATCTTGAATAGAATTATTCAAATTAATAAAATAGAACAGAATGAAATAAATTATTTCTTAAATCTTATGTGAAGTTTTCATTTATACCATTGATTAATTTTTTTCCTCTCGTTCTTGTCTAGGTACCTCTTTAGCGGGCCCTTTTGACAGTTTCATTTCTTCCTTCTTATGGGGAGTACTACGTAGCGACCGGGAACCATTACCGCGATCTCTCAACTCCGCTCCTTGGAGACTAAGGGATGTTGAGGGATAAGACTCTCCTTATTGCGCACCCTTCAACTCATCATATGCAACCAAATCATTATGGCCTTACCCGTATGGCATACGCTTCCCTAGGTGAGCTGAAATGGCTTCACCCATGCGTGGATTGCTAATCCAGGGTCGACAGTCAGTCGTCGTACCCCTATGTGTTCTTTCCATTCTTACGACCCCTAAATTTCCATTGTGGGTTAGTCGGTATATCGTCTTACATGACACTGCATACACCCAAGTGCACATTAGTAGCGCTGCACTATATAAAATATTTACATCATGCATTCTAGTATCTTAGTCAGTCGAGCATACAAATTATTCATCATTTATCATCATGTCTCAGTCAGTCGAGCATATACACTATTCTTCATTTTCGTTTTAAAGCATTCTCAAAGTAAATTCAAATGGTTTGTGTTTCACTTAGCCGGTTCATTTCAAAACTAGTACCCTCATTTGTCTAATCAGTTAAAGTACCAAGGCAGGCATTACATAGATCCCCTCTTATTAAAACTTTGTCCCGAAGTTAAGTCTCATGTGTTTCCACGGTGAGTTTTCACTTTCTTTTCACACTCATTTATCCGACATAACCACAATTGATAATAACATTTCATTTCTTCTTTTCTATCATCATATAAGTATACATCTCATAATTTATAATATAACTAAATCGTACCTTTCATAGTGTAGCAATCCCCACAGCAGTCTTCTATTGGCTCACTAATTGCGACCGAACTTTGGAATCGTGCATAGCAAATTCTTTTCATTCAACAAAACTATAAGTATTTCATTTATGTAAATCCTTAAAGTACTAACTCATTTCGACCTAAGGAATAAAATCTTCAATCCCAATTTCTTCCTTTTCTATAGTTATGTATAACTATCATATATTTTAAACAATATATGAATTTCAAAATAAGAATTAACCCTTCTGAATTATGTTCTTCAATACATACCTTATCCATTCCTAAACTAATCTCACATGAAACCTCTCTCTTTTCATAATCCAAAGTATAATTAAATACTGGAGTACCATTTACTTAGTATAGCTAAAAGTATAATCTCAAAAGAAAAAATTATAAAAAAAAACAAGGTCATGTAAGGTTTTCTTCTCTTCCTAACTCGAGTACAGTTAAGATTCTATAATTCAAGTAAGTTTAACTTCACAATCCAAGGCATGATTACAAACTAGTAGTGCATACCTGCGAAGCCATTGCCTTGATTTCAGAAAATAAGCATTTACAACCAATCGATAAAATTATTGACGCAAGACCCCCCATCAAAGTATATGAACCCTGAATACCATTCAAACTTTCACACTATCAAATTTAGAGAAGAATAATTCTAACCTGTTCGAGAGCTGGAAGTATCCTTGCCAAAGGAGAAGAAGCAAAAATCGCACCTTCGATTTTTCTACGTCGATCTTCAAAGCAATTGTATGTCATAAACTTAGCTTAGAAGACAATTATCACCATTCGTATCCAATCTTATTATAGAATGATAATTATAATAACAATCACAACTCATGACTTAATTACTTTAAGCCACAACTTCAAACAAATCATTTAATATGCATACTATCTCTTCTCCTTTAGTTGACTAAAATGTTCATCTCAATTACATACACACTTCCTTACGACATAAGACGCATGAAATAATGTTCTCCTCTAAGCATGATTTACTAAACACTAATCATCCCTTCTCATACAAGGTATCACTTATTCCCATCCATGTTTTCTATACGAATTAAGCATACATATAGTTATTATCTTTGACTATCCTCCACATACAAGTGCATCACAATGATTAAAAACACTTAAAAGTAATCACGATTACTAACCATTCATTGCCCCTGTCTCTTATAATATATCAACATATATCATTTGATTAAACCTTGTATCTTATGCCACCAGGAGATGTATGTAAAACCCTTTATTAAAGTAATTATCTTTTCATTCTTAAATACACCACTCCCTAGTTGTAGGACTCGTCTAAATGATTCTAGAGCTTTACAACACACACACACACACACATATATATATATAATATCTAAAATGTAATTTCTATGATATGTAATTGTTTTCTGAATAAATAAAATATATTTCCTTCCATCCACATAAATATTCAATGCAACTCCTTCTATATATAAGTATATAAATGCGTTACTAATGTCTATCTCCTTATAAACATAAACATACCCATAAGTTTAAATGACTTCCATTAAATGTAATTATAACTCCTATCTTATACAATTCCAAATAATTTAAGTACTTTTGCTTTACAATACACTTTTCCTAAAAGTCAATCTCCTTTCTGTTTATGAATACATGTAATAATATTTTATTCCCCCTCAAAAGATACAACAAGGGATCTCTATATTAAATTCATAACGGGTAAGCAACCCAAGATAAACTAGTAACCACCGTTTCTTTTTTCATAATGGCAAACATTTTGTCAATAAACTAATTTATTGGATTATAAGATATTTCCCTTAATTCAATTTTCTAGACATCATACCCCTGAACTTTTTCTTTTCATTTATATGTTTTTTATATTCAAAAGTATAAATAAACATATAATCTAGCAGATTTATTTATTTCAAGCATAATGTCACAATCGAATTATACATGTATCAAATAATTCCTTCCATAACGCATGGACTACATGCATATTTCTTATTCGGATATTAAACAACCATTGACCTAGCAATTTGTTTATTTCAAATGTAATACCAAAATCGAATATCGAAATAATTCATTTCCGTAACACACTGCCTACCTATATGTGTTTCTTATTCAGGTTATAAATAAATTATCTTATCTAGCAATCTATTTATTTCAAAAGTAGTACCAGAATCAAATTAAGTATACTATCAACGATTCAACTCCATACAATCTTAGTTTGAAAAGAAAGTGAACAGTTAAGATAGGGGTTATGTCCTCACGTGAATTAAGGAAGTAGTCTAGCAGTTACAACTCAGTCGATTTACTGAAAGCTACGGTTTCAACAACCGGCTGGAGGTTGCTACGGTTTCAACAACCGGCTGGGGGTTGCTACGGTCCATGCTGGATCTAAGGATTGCATCGCCTTACTGTAACAAGGGAATCCCAGATTTCTCCTACAATTCAGAAAAGAGTTCCACATGTAGCTGTCGCAGATCGCAGATTGTGGTCGGTCGAGTTTGCATAAATTGGGGAACAGAAGTAAGGAAGAACAAGCAAGAGTCAGAGTGCCGTGATCATAGCGTATTAGAGATCTGAAGGACGCACAACAATCGATTTAATTCAAGGTTAAGGCAGGGATTAAATGTAATGATTCAGTTCGAAAAGATGTATGGAGAATTTTAAGATTCAATATTCAATTCCCCTCAAAATTTTGGATACGCCATAAGGATAGATACACAGAGATTTTAAAGTGTAAATGGCCAACCGTTTCATATGTTCTGGAAAATACCACAAGGAAAGATTGAATACGTTTTCTTTAAAAGCAGAATATTTGAAACTCTATATCGTGCTGAAATCTGTGCGATTAGGTTTTCTTATGGTTTAATGTTTCATTTTAATTCCACAGAGTATGTATATTCCTATTCCATAGTTCTTAAGGATTAACACGATTGAAATTAAGTATACAGATGTCGATTCCTTCTTCATCATACTAATGGAAGGCATATATATATTAACAAATAACCCAACTCACAATTCCTTTACGCTAACATATTTAAAAGAATGGTGCATGAATGTGTTCATATATATATATGTTACATAATTATAGTAATTTTCCTAATTCGTCAACGCATTTTAAATAAAATGTGCATATATCCCAATATATATACATTTCATAATTCTTACAATTAACTTTATTAAAAGGGACCTGTAAAAATGTCCGTCTATCTACTCCATAAATACCTGCAACCAGCATGTTTAAATTCATTACATAAAGGAAAGCATGATTTCTTAATTCCATACTGGTCATGTAGTTCGTATAGTTCCACATCATCAAAGGTTAACACATTACTTACTTACTCCATGGCGAAATGGTCAAAATAACCATAGCTACGATGGCAAGGTTAAAGTTTTCTCAGAACAGTTATTTAAACTCTTATTTAAGAGGTAAAGGCGTGGAGGTTTTCAACGCCGACTTCATTTAATCATAACATGATTACGTTCGTGGAGCTCTACATGACTTTAATGCTGGTTGGTCGATCGTGGCAGTCGGCGAACTCTAAGTAAGCAGAAAGTCGGCACAGCGAGTGAGCCGCGAGGATCTACGGTGACTTTCAGATGCCTATGGGTAGATCTGCAATAGATATTTTTCTTGATACTAAGTCGATATGCAGCGGGATTTCCGATCCGTCCGAACACTACACTCACGGTGCTCACTACTCCTAGCTATATCGGATCACGGATCTATCAACAGGTTTAGATGTAACATTTCGACAACAAGCTCAGAGTTAAGTGTAAATAAAACCAACGGTTGCTTCGATCTTTTATCAACGCATACCTCTGCGCATAGTAGAGGGGTTAGCTGTTATCATCAAAGGGGATCTAAACTTGCGGAGTGATCTCGGGTAGATGTAAATAGTGCATCGCGATTTAGCTCAGAGATTCAAATAATTAGAAGCGAAACAATAATAAAGCAGACAACTAGATATCAGCGGATCACCGAAATCAATGGCAGAGAGTGGCCGGTGCACTCGAGGTTAAACTCTGTGATCTACAACCGCAAGGACTCAACGGTTTGAGGATGAAAGTAAGCCAACAACTAGATCGCGATGGGCTTGATAGTAGCAGAGGACGTGGTTTAAACATTTAATGAATAAGATACAGCGTAGGGCATCCTCAGCGATTCCGTGAAGGGCAATGGCATAGATCAGTTCTATCAACTCGACAAATCGTATCCACAAACCGGTTAAAAACATAGAAATAATTATTATGGAAACAGTATGGAGTTTGGTAGCATATAATTTTATGGTATAACCTAATCAATAACTGATAAATGAGAACATAAATCCAGCAAAGGGATATGATCTATGTTTATAGGGTAGTCCGAGATCCAAAAGAAAGATACCAAATGAGTTTCCAAAATTAAATCTAGGTCCATAAGAGAATGCGAATTACATTTCTGCAGATAAACAAGATCTATAAAACAAAAACAAATAATAAAATATCAATTGCGATTCTAGAAATAACATAGGTAAGAACTTGTTTCCCTACGTTGCTTGACAATGGAAATTCGATGGACGCGCTTCAAATGCAGGCTTTTTTGAATACAAACAGAGGTCAAGGTATGAATTGAGTTAACTGTGCATTCTGGGGCCGTCGAAGGCACAAGATCAACAGAATAGTTTAAATTGTAGGCAGCTGGAATTTAAAGACAGATTTAGAAATTCGAACAATTACACAAAAGAATGATTCCTGGTAGGACTGAAAGCGTTAACTGCAAGATGAAAACAGAGTCTAAATAGTATTCGAATCCCAGATACAATATTAAGGATCCGAGCGGTGTACTGATAACATGGTCACATTGAGGAAACGTATTTAGATAAAATTAGATCCAGGAAAATAAAAATAATAGGATTTGGATCTAAGCGCCTTCGTAACTGGGCGGAGTACAGGGACAAATTTGATCCGATCTTTCACGAGGTGGTCTCATTTGGGTAGATTAAGAGACAAAAATTTCGACCCAAAAATCCCGAGTTTCTTTTTCACTGATTTAGCACATCACAAATATATCAAAAAAAATAAAATAATAATAAGACAGTACTCAACGAATGGAAATCAGAACAGAGGTAATTCAATTCGCAGAGATAAATTCCAGGGTACTCAGTGGTCTATATCCCATGCCCGTCGCTGGATACTATGATACCATAAGTCTGTCTATTAATTTTATAATGAAAATCAACCATCTACACTACCAGATTTTAAGAAAGAGTGATATTCATCAATTCGAAATCTTCTTGGGAACAATAAATCTGATTCAAAGTTAAAACCGTTTGTCTTTTTATAATAAAATTAATTCACCTACAGCACCAGAATTAAAAAAAAACACAGAATAATTCTCATTCGAATCCCCTTGTTAATAATAGGTCTGATTCAAATAATACATCAGATGAGACTTACACCCAAAGCATAGCGCTGATCATGTTAATGTTTATTATCAGAACTAATGGGAGTAAAATCTGTATTAACATACTCCTCATTAATGTTACAGCAGAAAGTAAAAGTAAACTATCTATTCAAACCTGATTCTCAACTTGATGATATGGTGAGTACATTGGTGTAGTACCCATTCGAATTCCATCCTTGACGAAGATACCGAAAACCCCTGATAGTAATGTGAATCCAGTGCTCTCAAGGCTCGATTGGCTCTTGTACCAAATGTAGGGTCTTCCATTTCGAGTTCCCCAAAAGACTTCCACGGAATTTGAAAAATCTAAGTATAATTAATTTCAAAACTTCTAATACAATTTTTCAGAAGAATATATAGAGGCCACAGATCTAGTTTTATATATTGCAGTACATGATTATCAATAAATAAAAAATATATACCCAAATTTATTCATTCCACCACAAGAGTTAGCAAAATAAATAAACTAAATACTTCAAACCTGTTTCCGATGGTTGGTCCAAGGATCATAACATAATCCGAGATTATGATGACCATCCAACATTAGGGAGCAAGAGACGTTTTTCTCTCCTTCTCCTCCTTCATTATATAGCACATGTGTCTATCCATGCACATATTTAATTTAATTTAATATTTTAATTTCCAATATTCTCAAACACATGTGTCTTCTTAATGTCTTTAATGTGCACCTAAATCCCTAGATCAGTGGGAGTTAGGTGTAGAAGAGTTCTTCTTCTCTTTTTATTCTTACTTAGTTTACTTATTGCTTTCTACTTTTGTTTCTTTTCCTAATATTAATATTGAATTAAAAGATGATTCATTTTTACTAAAAGTATAATCTTTTTTAAATTTTCTCTTTATAAAATAATTTAAATGAATAATAAACTTAATTAAAGTAAAATTTTGAATAATAATAAAAGAAAAACGATTCTTTTATTAATGACATATTTTAATTTTTTCTCAAAATAATAAAGTCAATTAAATAGAATCTTTAATAGAATGATTTAAAATAATAAAATCTATAAAATCTTTTCAATAAATAATAATTTTTCTTAATAATAAAATTAATCAAATTTAATATAAATAAAGTCAATCTTTTAACCCCTTTTCAATATAATAAAATTAATTAATGAAATCAAGAATAGAATTTGTATAGGATAATTCAATATAATAAAATTCATTAAATTAAAATCTTTAAATAAAAATAATTCTCTTATTATTAATTTTTTTCAATCAACATAATTAATCAAAGTTAATATTGAAAATCAATTTGTTGAATTCTTTTTCAAGTTAATAAAACCAATTAAAATGAATAATTCAAATTAATGAAATCAATTAAAAAAATAAAATCTTGAATAGAATTATTCAAATTAATAAAATAGAATAGAATGAAATAAAGTATTTCTTAAATCTTATGTGAAATTTTTATTTATACCATTGATTAATTTTCTTTCTCTCATTCTTGTCTAGGTGCCTCTTCGGCGGGTCCTTCTAATAGTTTCATTTTTTCCTTCTTATGGGGAATACTGCGTAGCGACCGGGAACTGTTACCGCGATCTCTCAACTACGCTCCATAGAGACTAAGGGATGTTGAGGGATAAAGCTCTCCTTATTGCGCGCCCCTCAACTCATTGTATGCGACCAAATCATTATGGCCTTTCCCGTATGGCATATGCTTCATCGGGTGAGCTGAAACGGCTTCACCCATGCATGGATTGCTAATCCAGGGTTGACAGTCAGTCGTCGTACCCCTATGTGTTCTCTCCGTTCTTACGACCCCTAAATTTTCATTGTGGGTCAGTCGGTATATCGTCTTACCTGCCACTGCACACACTCAAGCGCACATTAGTAGCGCTACACTATATAAAATATTGACATCATGCATTCTAGTATCTCAGTGAGTCGAGCATACAAATTATTCATCATTTATCATCATGTTTCAGTCAGTTGAGCATATACACTATTCTTCATTTTCATTTTAAAGCATTCTCAAAGTAAATTCAAATGGTTCGTGTTTCACTTAGCCGGTTCATTTCAAAACTAGTACCCTCATTAGTCTAATCAGTTAAAGTACCGAGGCGGGCATTACAACCTAACACTTGTCCAAATTCTACTTGTGGGGACAACCCTTCACCATGGAATGGTAATATTCCTGGCGGAAGCAATGAACCATGGAACATTTATGCCAATCGGGGTTATGCTCCTTAGATTAGTGGAAATGCCTCAGGGGGTTATCCTCTGACATATCCTAGCACAATTCCTAGTGGCAATCTACCTATCAACCCCATCCCACAATGGAGTGGGGAGGTTCCAGGAAGTAACCAATCTTTTTTGTCACCACCTTCGCAAGGAGAAAATCAACCTTGGAATGCTTATCTAAGCCAAGGAAACAATTAATGGTTTGGTCAGATTCTGGAAAGTAACCAATCTTTTTGGGTTCTACCTCCGCAAGGGGGTAATCCATCCATCCATCGTGTTCCACCATGGAATGGAAAACATTTAGCAAGTAACCAATACTTTTGGATGCCATCTCCGCAAGGAGGAAATCAACCTTGGAACGCATATCCAAACTAAGGAAACAATCAATGGAGTGGTCCAATTCCAACTAGTAACCAATCTAATTGGGGCCCACCCCCGCAAGGGGGCAATCCACCCATGAATCCCAACCAACAATGGAGTGGTAATGTTCCACCAAGTAACCAATCTCAATGGAACATACTCTTGCAAGGGGGAAATCCACCCATGAATCCCAACCAGCTAAGGAGTGGTAATGTTCTACCAAATAACCAACCTTATTGGAACATACCTTCACAAGGGGGAAATCTATACATGAAACCTAGTTCACAATGGAATGGGAAACATCCACGAAACAACCAATCCTTTTAGATGCAACCTCCACAAGGAGGTAACCCCTCTTGGAATGCTTTTCAAGCCCAAGGACCACATCAATGGAGTGGCCAGGTTCTAGAAAGTAACCAATCTTTTTTGGGCCTAACCTCACAAGGGGGAAATCCAACCATTAACCCCATTCTTCCATGGAGTGGTCAGGTTCTAGAAAGTAACCAATCTTTTTGGAACCAACTTGCAAGACCTACGTTTGATCTAGCTAGGCTTCCACATGAACCTCATGCTAATGGTATGACAGATTTCATCAACCAGCTTGAACATATTAACGCACATCCGAGACAAGTTTCTGTTCATAATTTGCAACCCATAACTGGCCATGCAATGCAGCAACCTGCTAATCCTTCCAACACTTCTGACATCCTCATAGTCTCATCCATAGACCTTAGAGGAAAGAAGAAGAAGTACAAGGTAAGCAAAGTGTTAATCCTTCCCAGAATTCTAAAATCCTTATAGTCAAGTCCAAAGACCTTAGGGAAAAGAAGAAGCAATACAAGAGTAAGAAAAATGCTAACTCTGGGAACAAAGATGCACCAACTATGCTTCAATGCGATGGGAAACAACAACCCACTATTTTGACACCAGTACCCCCGCGAGGGGGAAACCAGCCAACCCCCCGCAAGGGGGCAATGATCCCAATGCCAATGTCTTCATGTGTGATCATGAGATGAGCATTCAAACACGACTTGATTCTTATGATGTCTCTCCTAGTACATTGGATCAATCCGAATCACAACCAAGTGGTTATCTCTACATTGAGAAACCAGCCATAGACTTAGTACCATACCCCCCTAAAGGTGTTCTATGTAGAACAATGCATAATCCTAACACGTGAGCTACTCAGAATGGTAATGTTCTTGAGGACCTAGCTCAAGTACCATGTGTCATGTCGGCCTTGGAGGTATTGCAATGTCATCCTATGAAAAGAAAGGAACTATTGTCTACCATTGGTGCTGTTGATCCATCCAATGAGACTTTGATGACATCAGACATAGACCATTCAATATGTAGGATCCTTTCTGAAGTTGCTTTTCAGATTATAGTAATGATTCATGGTAATAACATCTGTCTAACCATAGTGGATGAAGGGACACAAGCTTGTGTAATGTCATTTAAATGTTGGCAAGCATTTGGATCACCCCTATCTGTCGTAGAAGTTTCATACCAAGATACTCAAATAGCTTTGGCAAATTCGGATAAAAAAATTCCCTTGATGGAGGAATATGATCTGGTTACTTGTTCCATTTGGGCTATGAGATCTCCCAGCTCACATGACTTCTTTGATTACATTTTATCATCAAATGAAGATATCCCTAAAGTTGTAAACATTTGGTTGCACCCACCTAAGGACATCTTTTGTGGGGCCACTGGAAGCATAATTGGATTAAATCTACCCAAGTATAGGTGCATGATCTGCATGTTCATCGATCTGATATGGTATATTTGGAAGCTTGCATATAGGTTTAGGCCATCCCTTTGTGAAGATGCATTTGAACCTTTTGCAACCCAAACATGCCATAGGGTTGAACCTATTGGAAAATGGTGGGTCATCGCTTCATATATGTATTTTCCACCATTCCAACAGAAGATCCTACCGAACATGGGACACCCTAGTCAACATCCCATTGCCATTTTGGTGGCCATGCTGCATCATTCTCATAGGCCCGGGAGCCCTATTAGTCCCATCATAAATTGGAGTTTGAGACCACATATTTCTCTTTCATTCATTTCTGACCATATCCTGATGGGATCCCATGTTTTTGTCATTTTACATAAGCTTGTGTTAGAATATCCACTTGAACATCCGTGCAAACTGCTTCGTTGCTTATTTTCCTTTGCAGTCACTTTCTGTTACAAGATGCCTATAAACCATTGCTTCTGTATATTTGACCCATACCCATGGATGAAACATTTGTAAGAGTGTACATAATTATCTCATCCATTGTTTGCAATATGGATCTTTGCCTTGTCCTGACCCATGCCCTTGAAATTTAGGTGCATGCCCTTGAGACACTCATTTCCTCTAATGTATCATAGCATGCTTTATTATTTTTCAAGCTATTAAATGAAAAAGGTTAAAAAAAATTGGAAAACACAAAAATCCAAAAAGGAGAGACTTGAATCACTTCATATCATAAACTTTGAATAAAATGACAATAGTCAATCCTTGTCACCCTTGAACACGACACATAAAATTGTATCCGCTTTTAGTACACCATCTGCATTTTCCATAGGAAACTGTACCAGTATTTTGAACAGATCTCCACCGATGGGTTATCCTTCCCGTCACCAATGGAGCTTTCGTTAATTCATCTGGCATTAGTGGATTTCATTAAGGTTGGTTACTCAAATTCCTATGTTTCCAAGTTTCCATTCCACATCATGTTATTTGTTCAAAGGAAGTTCAAAACTAAGTCGACCATTCTTCAAATATTCCTGACCAATCATATCGGCCTTCCTTGTGTCAGTATATAGTGTTGAATCTTGCATTTCTACCAAATTATATCAGACTATTGATATTTGTTTTGTATTGGTTGATGTGGAATGCATTAATTCCCTCCTTCCAATGGATCTATTCCTATCGACATCAAATCATCATCTAGGACATGGATCTAGAAACCCAAAAGTACCTTGGATCTTGTAGTAATTAGTGGCAGGTTTCCTCGCAAATGACAGTGGGTATAGATCAATGACCCCTGATTATTTGATTCTACAAGTGTTCAACTTCAGAACATCTATTCACACTTGCTAGTTTGTACTCAGTACCTTAGAGTCCATCATCATTATCGGTGGGTCTCTTCGCATCTGTTAACGGTATACATCAATGACCAATAATCAGATGGTGTTTTATTATGCTTGACATCAGATCATTTATTCACATGATATAAACTCGTACTATTGTCGGTTAGTATTGAAGACCTTGGGAAAAAAAGTTGCATCGCTCATGGATGCACTGCCCGAGTTGTGCAAGATTAGACTACCATGTCATAAGTTCGATGAAGACCTTGTTCTTGCACTCATAAAAGTGCATGTTTACACTTCTGAAAAAATTACATTTCACATGGATCCACTGTGTATTGTTCGCAGCCATGCTTGTTCACTGCTGAGTATGGGTATGCCTGCCTCAAGAAGATATTATATATTTGAGAAATTGTTATGTTTGCAGGTGTGATCCTCAATCCTACACCCCTGAGTTTTTCCTTTCCTCATCCTTGATTTGAATGATAAAGAGTATCAGTATAAAGAGTATCAATATACAGAGTATAAATTTCAGTAATGTATTTCGGCCCTTAGCTCTGCTTCAGACCTCACACATTAGGGGACATCTGTTAACAATCAAATTAACACCTGTAGTCATGTGACAGAAGAGGCATATTTTTACTATGCACTTGCAACATGAAGATAGAACAAAAGTACATTCAGATATAAGTCCTCTCTGATCTAATCACTTCTCCCATAAATGGAAGGATTAGGTGAAGAAAGTAAGAACCTAAATAGATCAAGTTCAGTGATTGAACTGCTCACAAAAGGTCCAAAACTAAGCTACACTAATAAAAAGGTGAAGAGTAATGCATTAAAATGCATTAATTGTGATTAAAGAATGCTAAGTTGTGCAAAAAGCCTAAAAACTATGGAAAATGGGGTTTTTGAGTGAAAATGATCTAAAATGGTGAAAAAGACCAATCCCACATTGTGAAGAAAAGCTTCAAGGCTCATTTCCCCATGCCATATAAGAAAGGAATTTGGGGCATTGTAAAGGACACAAAGGAAGAGCAAAGGCATGCTGAAAAGATTCTAAAGGAGAAGAAGCTCAAATTCTTCAAAATCAAGGGTGGAGAAAGGAAAACTTATGGCAATGGAGGAGGGATTAACACCAAGATCCATGGTAGGAATGTATCTCTTCATTGTTTTAATATGAAATTATTCAAGTTTGTTCCATTTGAATGTTTGAATGTTGCTTATCTTGCATGATTTAGATGTTTAAAGTGGCATTAGATCTTAGCTTTGCTTATCTTAATTGAAGAATGAATGTACATATGATTAATGACTTGTGATAATCATTTTAATATGCTGACATAGAGGCTCACCACTTCTTAGTAAAATAGCTAAAATAGAGTAGACAAGTCCCTACACTATTTGTTGTTATCAAAGCTTCATGAACAGATAGTAAAAATCAATGGACAACATGAATGTGAGATTCAGAGATCAAAGAATAATTATGAAAGTCAGCTCAGAGACCTACTAGGACATAATGATTCCCTCTAGGATCAATTGCAACATTCAAAGGTTCTGAATACTACCAATGCTGGAAAGATAGTTGTGTTGGAAAAATAGCTTGAGGATGCAATTGCAAGTGTGGCCTCCTCTTATTTCTCTAAGTTTTCTCAACAAGAGTTCAAAGATTTGGCTAATCAGGTAACCGAAGAACAACATAAACTCTTACATGAATTATTCAGTTCCTTGAATGAAATTCAAGAAACTCATATCTCTTTTGAGCGGATGTCTATTACTTTTGAGGAAAAGATGGATAAAATCCAGGAATCTTCCAAAGCTTATGACAATATTGTGGAATGGAAGAGGTATATTAAAGATAAAACAATTGACATCCCAGTTTTGGATAGTTTCAAATGCAGAAGAATCATAATAGCCTTGAATGCATGGAAAAATACTTCTGAAATAGTTGAAGAAGCCATCAAGAAAGCAAAAGCCATATGTTGTAGAAGGTGGTATGCTGTGGATAATATCATGGTCAGCCTACAATTTCTTGTCATCGATATCATTCAGAAATCATATCCACCTAAGTTAATGATTGAGTAGGTTGAACGCAGATGTGGGGAGGTCAAGGAAAAGATCCAACGGCTCGATCACATCCAGATTGCTGATGTGGACCAGCTCATCAAGCAACCTCTCAACCTGGAAGGCAAGATCCATATATTCCTGCGCACGTGGCATAAGCTGGCCAAGAATGAGATCGAGTCGTTCACTTGTGATGCTCAGTTAGGGCTCGAATCAACAAATTTTCTAGATATTGATCAGATGTTAGAAGTTTGGACCAAGTGGCAAGCTGCCCTTAGTTATTCTTAGATTAGTTGATTTGTAATCCCTATTTTATGGGAATTCTATCCTTTGTAACTATTTTGTAATTAGTATTTAAAGGGTAGAGGTCTCATTGGGTAAGGGGGGAGAGAAAATCACCTGAGGAGGACTGGAGAAATGCTGCTTCGCTTGAGATCTTGTAATTTTTTATAGGCTTGATGAATCAAAGTTAGTTTCTTTTGGCATCTTCTTTGTTTATGTTATCAAATTTCTTTGATGATATCTGATTTCTTCACCTTAATCATTAAATGAGTATTGTATGACTTTGCAATTATTATTTATACATTTATCACTAGTTTAGATTTCTTTTCACTCATGGTCTGTGTATCTCAATGTTTTAATTGAATTTATTTAATCAAAACATTTATCTATTTCTGCAAATGATCACATAAATTATTAAGTTAATGTTAATTTTTCAATTGACATTCCAGATTCAGGATGATCTTGCATGTGCCTAGTATTTAAACTATTATCAGTTTATTTTCATTGCCTTATTGTATTTTGAAGCAATAAGAAAAGATCCAATTTTTACATTTTTGTTAAGTTGGTGAAATGGCTTATTAAAACTCAAACCAAGTTATCCTGCACATGATCAGAATAATTCCCTTTAGATTAGATCTGACTTAGTTTAAATTTCTTTTAATGTAGGTTTTTTCTAGGTTTAGATCCATTTCTGAGTTAGGACACTTTAACCTTCCCTCACAGGAAGGATGATCCTTTCAAGATCAAACCCATAAGTGCCAGCAGAGGCCTTTGTATCCATGGGAGTTTACTACACCAAATAGGCTGGAGATAGAATTTCTCTTGCACAAAGCCTTTTAGTCTGGGTTTTCACCCTCTATTGTTAGCCTTGGAACCCATTCCAACAAAGTACACTCCTAGGGTTTCAACAAATGGCACTAGAAGGAGGGTTAGAAGCAAGATATGCCTAAAAAGAATACAAATAGACCTCCTTCAACAAGAATATTGATTGTCACCCATAGTCACACGTAGGAATCAACCTCTGCTGAACAATCGGTGCAATATCCAACTATCATTCCTGCTACCCCTGTGATAGAGCAGGAAACTAGGAGGGCTGATATCATTTTTATATCACCCACTAGGGGACCCCTCACACTAAAAAAATTACTCAAAGGTTCTTCTGATAGTGTTCCTAGGTTATAACAAAGAATTGCAGAAGGCCGTAACCTTGGACTAGCAACAATTCAACATCAGCAGAACATTGATATGCAAGTTAATAATTCAAATAATCAAAATTAAGGTGACTGGAATCCTAAACAACATAATTCACCTCATCACAATTTACTTCCCAATTTCAACCTTGATACACTATTCAGGGAAACATAGCAATACCAACCAAACGTTGCCATAGGTGGACCACCACTGACACATGCTTCATCTTCATCATCCTCATCTGAAGAATCATCACATAGTGAGTCAGATTCCAGTTCATCTTCAGAAGACATATGCATGGAAGAAGGTGGAAATAGACCTTGGCTGGACCAGGATGCTGTGTTTATTGTTGGGGAAAAACATAGACTCCCTAAGAACCCCTAAAAGTAGCTCCAAAAGTTTGATCCGAATGAGAAATCACCTTCCCTTGATCATATTAAAACTTTTATGCAGGCCATCAAACTTAGGAATGTCATTCATGAAGATGCAGTTTGTAGATTGTTTCCTTACACCTTACAAGGGAAAGCATCCATTTAGTACTTTTCCCTAGAAGCCAGATCGATCACTTCATGGGATGACTTTGAAAAAATGTTCATCCAGAAGTTTGTAGATGATAAGACTCCAGAAGACTTGGTCATAGACTTGTCCTCGATGAAAATCAGAGGAAATGAAAGAGTTAAAGATTACAATCAAAGGTTTTCATACTTGAAGAATAGAATCCATGTTGCTGTTCTTCTTGCAGAAGAACTATTAGTTGCTTATTATGTTAAAGGTTTACCTGTTCCCATTTCTATGTGGGTAAAAAGAGCACGTAAAGCTAGCTTGTAGGAGGCCTTTGCTGAGGCTATCCAGGTTGAAAAAAAATATTCTATTTGAAAGATAACCCTGATGACTCAGCAGAACAACCTTCTACCTCCAAAATAAAGCAAGAAAATCCTCCAAAAACCACAGTGCATAAAAAGGACCCATTTGAGATGAATGACATGAAGAAGTTCCTTCAAAAGATCTAAAATGAAATGGTAGACCTGAAGAAGGGAAACACAGAAAATCAGAATAATAATAGGGGATTCAATAGACAACCTTTTAGAAGACCTTACCAACCCCCACAAAACCAAGTCCCACCTAATCCTAATAAAGGATTGAACTCTGAAGAAATTCTTTCTATCTTTAAGGCTTTGGTTTCAGAATCACATAATTCTCCTGATCTTCAAGATGAAAATCCACAAGAGAATCAAGATCCTAAACCACCAGATGAAGTAGAAGATCAACAGATAAACACAATTAGTGTATTTTCAGAACTTCCCATGGCTAAGGAGGAAGATGAGCCTGAGGTTGTCTTCAATGTCCAACATCCCTATAATACAAGGAGTAAAGGACAACCCACACAAGAAGCTTCCAATTCAACACCCACAACAAACAGAGGTAAAGAACCAACACATAAGGACACTCTAATTCCTGAAATAGAATACAGTCTTATTAAGGACTTGAAAAGAGTGAAAGCCAATATCTCCCTTTTTGAACTTCTAAAAATCCCTACAATGAGAGACACTCTTCTTAAAAGTATAATTGTCAACAAGCCCAGGGAAGCTTAAAAAAACAATCTAGAGACATAATCTAAACCTAGAAATTAGAAACCAGGTAGCAAGAAGACACCTCTTTTCTTGCTTACTTTTGAAGTTTTCAATAGAAATGTCCATAATTGTATGATAGATTCAGGGGCTTCATCAAATGTGATGCCTCTATCTGTCTGCAAAAAGTTGAAAGCCTCTTGGGAGCCCTTCCCTACTCAAATTGTCCAACTTGATAGATCCAAAGTTAGGGTAGTGGGAGAACTGAGGAATGTCTTGTTAACACTATCTGCTGACCTGAGAATCCACCAAACTGTGGATATTATTGTGGTTGTGTTGTAGGTACAACATATCCCATGTTTTATCAAAAACATGGGAGACCCAATTTTTATATGCAAAGGTAATGCTCAAATTCCTTAGTCATTTTTGGTGTTGTTCACTATGGTTGTCATGCTTCTATGCTTTAATCATAGTTTGATATAATGACTAATAATTTTCCTTTGAGAATTTCTTTCTTTTTCTGAGTACTTTTATGAGTTGCAGAAAGCACTAATTTTTCCCAAAAAATTAGGCTTTTCCACAACATGCAATTCTGCAAACCCACAATCCCCCAACCCGCAATGCAGATTGGGGATGCGGAAATCGTCTTTCAATAATCGCGGTCATTGATGCCCGCAAACCCACAACCCGCAATTGCAGATTGCCAGAAGAGTTCACAAATTATTTTTGTGCTTTTTGTTTCCACAACCCACAATTGGGGATTGCGGATTGCGGAAAGTTCATTTTATTAAGTTGAGTCGTTTGCAAACCCACAACCCACAACCTGCAAATGTGGATTGCGGATTACGAAAATTTTGGTTTATTTGTTGCTATGAGTTGCGACCTTGCATCCCGCAACCCGCAATTGTGGATTACGGGATAAATGTATATATTGCCAAAATAAAACCCTGCAACTCATCCTTCCGCATCCCGCAAGATCGCTTATCAGCTGTCGATCTGTCTTAATCTTACGGATTAGGGTTTGCCCGATGAAATTAATAAATATGTCCATTTGCCTTTTTTTCTTTTATCATTTTTATTTTTCAGAAATTTACCCGTTGCTTGAATATTACTGTGAGTTTTTACCAGAGGTCATTTTTGCCGTTTGTAGTTTGCATGTGAAGCACCTGCAACAATTAATTAATAAGAATATGCGAAATAGCAGAAATGACAGAACTCAGAATCACTTTGATATTTATCACAGGCCACTTCGAGGTGGAAACCTCCTATGAGCAAGCTCAATACAAATAACTTCACGGTGCCTTCATAGGCCTCAACACACACTTATATACTAAGTCTAGGAACCAATACCATGGGTCAATACTATGTGTCAATACAAACCATGGGCTAAGTCTAGGCGCCAATACTATGAGTCAAAACCATGGGACATATAATACTATGGGACGACTTACAAAGCATATGCGTCCAATACTATGGGCTAATATAAACTATGGATCAACAAATACTACGGGACGACTTACAAAGCATATGCGTCCAACAACAATATACTAACAAAGTAAAGACATGGGTTCCTAACATCCCCTCTCCCTTAGAAAAAGCTTTGTCCTCAAAGCTTTAGATGTGGAAATCGATGCAGAATCTGAAGGAGTGGGTCCCCTGTAGCATCATTGGGTTGCATTCCAAGCCACTGGCACCTTTAGAGTTTCAGGGAGGATTGCATGGAAGGCTGTAGACGAAGAAGAACCATATCAGCGATGTGAAAAGTGTGCTCAGAACGGTGCTAATCGACTTGTTGTTTCAGTCGAATTCTTGCCATGTGAAAATTGTCCAGCAGAATGAGAAGAAGCTGATCACGGTTTTGAAAAATTGAGTCAATTGCCTAAATTGGGGAGCTGCTGAAGGTGTATGGAAGAAGGACTGGTGGTGCATGTACAAAGACTGCTTCATTTGGTGTCCTTTGAGATGTGGTACTATACCACTAGAGTGCTTCTGGGAAATCCATAGAAATAGTTTTCCAAATCTATGGAGGGATGGGTAAGGGTTCGAGCAGTCCTGAAAGGAGGGTCGTTTCACCCTTGTTGACCTGGAAAGTATCATAGTCAACCACCATCCGTTGAATTGTCCTTTTGAGTCCTTGCCAAAAGAAGTTACATTGTTCCTGGTCATACGTTTTGAGGAACCCAGAGTGCCCTACTGATGAAGAAGCATGGAGTTCATAGAAGAGATAGCCCCATTGAACAGATTGCAACCAATTTGGAATAAGCAGAGAAATAGCTGTAAGAGAAACTGGGTCATCAAATGTGCGAGGAGGAGCATCTTCCACCATATTTTCCTTACCCTTCTGGTAAGTGGTCACATAGTCATAACCCATGAGTTGGATAACCCATTTCAGGTGTGTTGGGGAGGAGACCCGTTGTTCCAGGAAAGTTTCCAGACTCTAGAGATCAGTCTTGATGCAGAAATAATTCCCCAATAGGGATGGTTTCCACTTCTGGACTGTATGTAAAATAGTCATCATTTCTTGCTGAGAGGTAGATGCGGCTAAATTCTTACCGAAAAGGTCTCTTGAAGGCAACAAGCTCATTGGTTCAGCAAAGTCACCTGCATATCTATCCAAGGAAGTAGTGGAGACTGTTGATGGGTGCATCTGAATGGAATGGAGCTGAGCGATGACACCATGTGAATTCTTCTTAAGTATTTTTTCCAGGCAATGTGAACGGATGATGCAGAGAGACCCTGGTTGTAATCCCATAAATTTGTGTTGTGCCCCATTGATTGAAAACTGCATCCAAAGTTCAGCAAAATCCCATAAGATGGGGCCAAGTGTGCGTAATCATTGAATGCCCAAAACCACATCACATCCACCTAAGGACAAGGCAAACATGTGAGAGCGCAGATTATAATCTTCCATATAGATACGCACATTGTGACACTTCCCCTTGCAAGGTAAGGTGCCCCCATTGGCAACCATGACTTCAAAGTTGGAGCAAGGATGGACAAAACAATCAGCCTGTTTGGCAATCCGAGGATCAATGAAGTTATGAGTGCTACCAAAATCAATGAGTATGGTAAGAGGGAGCTTCTTAAAGTATCCCCTGACTCGCATTGTTTATGGGGTGGTGACATCGGTTACAGCATGGAGAGAGATCTTGGGTGGGTTGTCCTGAGATGGGGTGTCAAAAGGTGGGTGTTGAATGTCGACTTGATCATCTACTATATCTGGAGCTTCTTCATCAAGTTTTGAGGCAGGCGGAGAATCCACATCCAAGAGATAGAGATTTTGTTGAACACATCTATGTCCCCGAGTGAATTTCTCATCACAATTATAACAAAGCCTTTTTTCTCGGCGTGCCTGCATCTCTGTTTCAAACAATTGCTTGATAGGAGTTGGTTGAGGAGTAGGCGTGATGGGAGGTCGTTGGGAACCCATATTTCTGAAGGGAACAAAGGTGGGTTTGGAGCATTGTTGAGCTGTGATCTTGTCCTCAGCCAGCTTAGCCAACCCTAGGACTTCCATCATTGTGTTGGGACAAAACATTTTGACCTCTGAGTGGATTTCATCCTTGAGACCATTGATAAAACAACTCCTGTAGAATTCATCGGACAATCCTTCTGTGTGATTGGCTAGTTTCTCAAATTCCATCTAATACTCTCTCACTGTGCTAGTTTGGTGAAGTTTAGTGAGTGATCCTGTGAAGTCGTCAAAAGAACTAGGACCAAATCGTGACAAAAGGAGTTAGCAAAAATTTGTCCAGTTTGGCTCGGGATGAGCTTTGATGTACCAATGGTACCATTGAAGGGCTTCCTGTTCCAAATGAAAGGATACAAGTGGAACTTTCTAAACATCAAAAGTATTATGCAGACTGAAATATTGTTATGCACAGTATATCCATCCAGTCGGATCAGTACCATTGAAGCGAGGAAAATCAAGCTTCAGCCCACGAAAATTGTTGGAAGAAGAGAACCTGGTGGCTGCAAAAGATTCTGGCTATAGGTTCTTGTTCATGGCTGAATGCTGAAGATGGAGGCTAAGAAATTTTTCATCCAAATCTTGAAGTTTGGTTTGGATGGCTGCAAGTGCTTCCTCCATGGTGTTTGCTCCTATGTGAGTGACAACCATAACAAATAATTTTTTTTTTTTTTGGGCAGGGGGTGGGAATGGATAGAAAAACACAAACACAAGCTTATTTAGTAAGGGAAAATTTGGATTTGGGAAAAACTCGGAGGGGTAATTGGGGTTTGACTAGGTTTTCGACACTTTTTGAGTGATAGGGAAGCAAAAAATGGGGATTTCAGAAGTAGGAACTCTATGGTAAAATTTGAAGGCAATCGGGTGAAAATTGAAGAAGTTATGGCAAACCCTAAAAATAGACAAATGTGGGATTTCTGGTCTTGGGAAGTGGAATTTGGGATAGAGTCTTCAGGAATGAAATATGCAGAATGGGATTGCAGGGATGTCAGTGAATTTTTAGGGAAAACAGAGTTGAAATAAGGGAGATATGGCCAAAAAACATAATTTTATACCTTCTTTTTTTTTTCCAGAAATGGATCGGCAACAGCGGCGCAGAAGGGATCCACAACAAATGGATCTGCAATGATGCGGAAGGGATCGAAAATGGGTGGATCTGAAATGGCGACTGGCTCTGGAACGATTTTCAGAATAGATCTAAAACGGCTGGATCTAGAGCGAAAGTGATCGACAACAGTTCAACTGAAAATAGATATGGACCCCAGGTATGTACGGCTTCCTAACAGTTCAGATGTTTCACTTGACCACCAATTCTATCTGACGGCTTGCATATTGGGGCAGTACCCCTCACTCCACGACTCAGGTAAAACTGATAACTGCTTTGCCACAAACGACAGCTCTTGGTTTACCTCACGGGTGGGAACTAATCAATCAGGTAGGGGTCGTTGCCCTTTTCGCTTGCAGGTCCTCTCAATGGGCCAGCTACTTTGGGGTTCCTATGGTACTCCTCACAATGAGTTTTAGGGCTTATTCCCAAGTACTTCCCACAGTTAAGCGGATATGGATTATTCCCAAATCCGAAGCTGCAACAGATGCGAAATTTTTTTTGGCAAAAATTCCACCCAACGAGCCCAAGAAAGTGCTCTGATACTAGATGTGAAGCACCTGCAACAATTAATTAATAAGAATATGCGAAATAGCAGAAATGACAGAACTCAAAATCACTTTTATATTGATCACAGGCCACTTCGAGGGGGTAACCTCCTATGAGAAAGCTCAATACAAATAACTTCACGGTGCCTTCATAGGCCTCAACACACACTTATATACTAAGTCTAGGCACCAATACCATGGGCCAATACTATGTGTCAATACAAACCATGGGCTAAGTCTAGGTGCCAATACTATGAGTCAAAACCATGGGATATATAATACTATGGGATGACTTACAAAGCATATGCGTCCAATACTATGGGTCAATACTATGGGCTAATATAAACTATGGATCAACAAATACTACGGGACGACTTACAAAGCATATGCGTCCAACAACAATATACTAACAAAGTAAAGACATGGGTTCCTAACATTGCATAGGGGTTTTGTGTCACTCTCTTATTCAATTGCTTATGGTTTTTATTATTTTGAATTGTTGTTGATCTGTTATTATTCGTTTATCATAATTTACCATTTTTCCAAACATGTCTCGCAACCATCGATCCAAAGCTGCACCGAAAGACTCTTTGAATAAGGACCCAAACTTCGACATCCTTGCCGACACTAATGATAGGTTTTAGAAACTTACTAGCTCGATTGGTCCAAGATTTACTCTATTTTTGATAATGATGACCTATCCAATATTCAGAACGACCGGCTTGCCTATGAAAAAAAAGGGATTCTCAACTCCATGCTATAGCATCCAGACCTACCATACTTCCCTATACTTACGCGGTCAAATGGATTATCAACCATGCTAACCCTAAGGACCAGTATTTTAATCATAGCGCAGGGTCTCAATTGACCACATTTCGCCCTGAGGTTTTTATCAGAGCTTACGCTCTAAAACCTGTTGCTCAAACCCTTAGTCCCGCATTCATAAATTTAGCAATAACTAGGTATCATTTCAATGAAATGTTGAACTCTTGGATGCACAAACCAGCTATTTTCATGCCTAGGGATGATAATTCATATCTTGTCTCGTAGTTTAAGGAACCTTAATCTCTGCTGGAAGCCATGCTTAGCAAGCTTTATGGCCTTCCAAATTGCTCAGTTTTTAAAGCTGAATGGGCACCTGTGGCTCATCATATCTAAACTACCAAGGAGTCATTTCCCCATGCTTCAATTTTTTCAGTCAAACTGAAGAAGACCATTGAAAAGTACCAGAAATCACCAACTTCAAGGAAGCCAGACTTCTCACTTATTTTTCGGCTTTTGTGATTGATGTATTTTGCATAGAATTCCAATATCCCAACATGGGATGGAATTAGACTTGTTGGCTGCTTTCTTGGGCAGACCCGGGTTTTAATGAAGCGCAGCAACAAACCCCTTGGCGCACTGGCCCTCTCGGCAACGAGCTGCGCAGCAGCTCGAGGTCTCACCTGAAGTGGCTATGGGGGGATAAGGAATCAGGTTTCCTCAACCGTGGTGACGCGAAGATTGTTCTTTCCTCTTCTGGTTCCTCAGATATCGGCGGTCGGACTTTCCCGCAGGCCCCTCGGCGCAACTGCCCGGATTCCTTCCTCTCTGGCGCAGACGGCAACTATTCCGTGCGTCGAAGCGTTAAGTACTTCCTCACCCTGCGCACCCAGCGCAGTATCGCAGTCCTCGATCGCTGCAGCGACAGCGCTCCACCGCTTCTTCAGTCCTTAACACTTATGGTTATCAATGGACCTTCCCAAACTCAATCAAGCAGTCACAAAGATAATACAAGAGTTTTGCATACACATGTAATGAACTTAAACAGTTACTCACTCACGCAAACATTATAACAGGAAGAAATATGTGAAGCTCGTCTCCTCGAGGAAAACCACGTCCACGGGAGTTTATATTAACCAGAAAACCATAGAGTTATACAATACGCTGCGCACACAGCTGCAGCCTTAGATCTTTACAAGAAACTCCACGCACACAGCTGGGAGCCCTTCTCTCAATCTGGTCTCTTCTCTACAGAGATTACAAAGGCGCAGACGTCACACAGACTGTCTGGCAACTCGGGGATTAGCTCCTCGGCTATCCGATTCTTCTCTAGTTCTACAGACTCGGTAGAACACTTAACAAAGGATAATCAACACATGATCTATCCTTGAGACTGACTATCTAACAGTCTAAACATCAATCTATCCCAAGAGTATCTAACTCTTGCTCTCTAACTCTAACTCTAACTCTAACTCTAACTCTAACTCTAACTCTAACTCTAACTCTAACTAACATCTATCCATTACAATTATTCATATATATAGGTGGCCATGGCGGTCGCACCTTTACAAAACTGTGGGCCTTTCCCAACAGTGATTCCCAAAAACCCTAACCACGCACATGGCTAGGTGTACTGTAGGCGCCGCTTGCAGTCATGTCGCCGCTTCCTGCAGGCTCCTTGACTTTCGACACAGATTGTGGGTATGGGCGCTTGTCCTTCGCCTTCAATGCTCTGGTCCGTTGCTCCTCCTTGATCCGAGCAACCATAACTTCTGTACGTAGCCTTTTAAATGAGGGTAGCTGAGCCCTCTACTCCATCGCCTTATTTATTATGGTAGCTGAGCTTTCTATTCAGCCTTCATTCTCTTCTGACGTGCGCGCGAGCTCCGCGATTTCTGGTCCGTGATCTTCGCTGAGCTTGTCTATCTGGCACCGTACTGCGCACCGTCTCCTTCTTGCCCAAAACTTAGTGCTTGTCCCAAAATTAGCACTTTCCTTCCATACTTGTGCTTTTTTCCCAAAATTCGCAGCTTTTACCGTAGCTACGACCTTGACTCCAACAGGCCCCTAACACTCACTTGTGGCTCGCCCTCGAGCCACTCGCACTAGCGTGTGGTCGCTTGATTTGCGCATCTGCTTTTGCTTGTGTCTCCGCGAATGTTTTCTTCCACTTCGCAATAGCGGAGTCCAATTCATCGACACATTCTACAGCTGTCTGCACCGTTTCTGCGGTTGCTTCGTCTTTAGTGATGGTATCAATGATCTCCTGAGATTCAACAATCTCTTTGATTTTTGTCTCAACCTGGGCAACGATTTCAGCATACTCATCCATGAATGGCTGAATGCTGTTGGTGAGCTTCTCATCTTCAGTTCTGAGCTTGTGCAGTTGCTGTTGCATTTTGCACACTTCGCCCATTTTCTTCATTTTTGGCAAGCCTGTTAAGGCCTTAGCTTCTTCATTCAGAACAGTGAGAGATTGTTCTGCAGCTTGCACCTGTTCTGACAGTCCAACTTTAAAAGGGAGCTTCATAAGCTCCGTCCAAGCTTCCATAGCTTGGCTCATCAGGTTTTCAGCTTCCTATACTCGATCTTTCATCTGCGTGGAAGCTCTGCTCAGTGCTTCAAATTGTACCTGCGCATCATCCGTAAGATGCGCAGCGACGCGAGCTTCTAGCTCAGCGATCTGGGTTCTATGGCCTTCAGCCATAGCAACTATTTCTTGCTCCAGGGTTTTCGCCCTTTCTCCAATAATTTGAAATTTTGCAACCAGAGGGAGGTCTGGTTGAATCTCGCAAGCCGGCAATTCCTGGGCAATCTCATCCACTGCGTTTCTGATACCGATGTCTTGCGCCTCATAAAGGGCAAGCTTCTCAGAGGTATTCTGATGGATTGCTTTCAACTCTAACTCCTGCGATTGTAGTCGTTGATTTTCCTGAAATGTAGAGAGCTCTCTAGCTCTCAACTCAAGAGAAACTTTCTCATGCACTAGCTGTAGAGTCTCTATAGGAATTAAAGACAAATTTATTTCTACAGGCCCAACTGAGCTTACCTGTAGTGCAGCTAGCGGATCTGGAAGTGTCATGCTGGTAGGCGGAATATGCACGACAGTATTCCTTTCTATGAGTTCTTCAACTCGCTCGGCACTTGGAATTTCTTGTGGCGCCTGCGAAGTAGATGCTGGCGCATGGGTCTGCGCAACTCTTCCTGCGAGACCTTTTAGTTCTACGAACTGCAAATCTAAAGCACTTCTAATGTGAGCATGCGCATTGCGCAGCTCACGAAATTGCTCATGTAGGTACTGGTCGATCCCCGAGGGAATAGCCTCAGTGGGATGCGACACTTTTTGCTTCTTGGTGGCCGGTTCTGTGGAGCCTTCATCACTGCTTTGCTCACGGGCTTCCTTGCCCTTATCCTTCTCTTTCGTAGCGGTGGTTGGCAGCGCAGATGCGAGATCGGCGGCCTCCCTCCACTCATCCGACCAAGACTTGATGGTTTCTTCAACATCCTCGGCAGTCATCCTGTAAAGGCCTAGCGCCCATTCGTCTGGAATGCCGCAAGGGCGGAGGTAAAGTTGATGTATGTCGGCAGTAAAAGCCAACTTTCCTTCATATAATCTGGCTGTCTCCTCGCTCAGCCTTGGCATTTCTTGAATGGTATCTCGGAGGAGAAAGTAGTACTCACAAAAGACAGCGCGATTCATCTTGCGCTTCGCGGGATTAGGGGAATCCCAGAGGTTGATGTAGCGCATGCCGGCAACCTCTCCTGCGCGGCGCGGAAGGAACTGAGTATTCGGGGGCTCCTTCCACCCAACGAGAGCGCATAAAATTAGAAGCCATGAAAAATGGAATGCTTGGGCTGCATTGTCCTGCACATTCAGGCAATCAGCCAAGAAAGAATTCAGCAGGAAGAGAGACCAGTTGTACTGCTCTCCCTCCGCAGCTGCGATGGCGAGCTCTACGACAGCTCCAGTAACTTCCTTCGGTCGGCACTTTGTGAGAAGTCTGCCTGTAAGCAGACTTCCTGTAAATCGAAGTGCCTCATCTTCTACTGTGGTGAGGTCATAAGCCCGACCTCCTCTTGTAAAGTTTTACTTCTGCACCAGCTGTGCAGCCAATTTTCTGTCTTTGTCCTTTCCCACAAAATGAATATTGGGATCCTTACCAGCCTTAGATAGACCAGTAATGCGGTGAATTAAATCAACATTTAGATCAATTGGCCTCCCGAGCCAAAGGTAACCTCCATGAATGCAGGATAGCAGTGTTTTAACGAATGCGTTCACTTCATTGCTACGCCCAAAGTGCGGTAGCTTCAACAAATTCAGGAGTCCAGGGCGCTCAAGATTTGTTGCAAATCCCTTCGGGATAAACTCGTCAACCTGTCTGGTGGGATTATGCACAACATTCAGATATCGATCTAACTGGAACTGAGGGTATGTCTTATAGTCTCCGAGGTTGAAATCAGAGAACTTGACCAGTGGAATGTGTCCCAACAGTTGCCCTTCTACCCGCACACTAGCCGGTAGTGGCGGTAGCGGAATGGGATACTTTGCATTCTTCGGGATCTGTACTTCTGGCGCATCATCTGGACGCGGAGGAATATAGTTCACCATGGTCACCAACGGCTCTGGAATAGGTTCTTCTGGTTGTGATGGCGACGCTCTTGTAGCCGGAGACTGTCTGGGATCCTGATAACCAGGATGTACATAAGTCGAAGCCGTGACTGGAGTAGTCATGCCGAAATCTAAGCCTCGGCGCAGGAATTGACGAACAACTTCTTCAGTTGACAGGTTCTCCGTCTTGAATCGATGTAGGGAACAAAAACTTTGGACAGCAAATGGCGGACCTTCGTAGGATATGGACGCTGAAAACAAGGGAAAATACTCTGCACAACTCGGCTCTGAAAACAATAACTTGGATTCGTAAACAAGATAGCAACTCGAGGAAAGTAACCCAAAAATTATACAAGTGTAAGGTATTTATAGCCAGAGGTGAGTAAATGCGACCAGGTGGGGTTACGTAGCTATAGGCGGCTATAGATGAGTTGACAACACGCTATCCTCCTCGCCGTAGGGGTGCATTTAGTGTGATTGACGGGCTCTGACAGCCTTCCGGGAGAAGCTAATGCTTTCGGCGCCTGAGTTAAATGCAAATATTTCGAAGATCAAGCCGAATCCGTCAGAACGGCTAGACTGAAATAGCGGACTTATCCTTCATTTATTCAGACGCGGCTACATAACTGCTGTAATTCAAAATTTCCGGCGGGTCATTTCAACTTAGGGAACTGTGCCTCTAGGGGTCCACAACAAAACTTTTTCAAGCGGCAAATTATCAAAGGGAACTCCGCAAGAGTGATAGTTCAACGGTCCGGGGAGAAGCTTCACAAGAGCGCAACTATGTTCGCTCCAACCAAACTTTAGACATGCGCGGATGTTTCTAGGAACTGCGCAGGAAGCCGGAGACTGAGTGTCTCGCAACTTCCATGTAGACTGAATGCGGTGCCTCTTTCAACTACACTGGGCATCTGCATTACTATCAATATATTAGGTCGATAGAGCGGAGTGGCCGTCGCGATAAAGCTTGAGCCGACTCCCGTTGATCATTGTAGGTAGTAATTCTCCATCAAGCTTTGCAAGCTGAACTGCGCCTCCGTCTGTTATTTTTATCACCTGAAAAGGGCCTAGCCAATGTACACGAAACTTGCCTGGGAACTTGGTAAATTTACTGTCATAGAGGAGTACCAAGTCTCGTTCCTGAAAGACTTTATTCTTAATATGCCTGTCATGCCAAGCTTTCTGTCTTGCCTTCTGTACCTGTTGATGGAATCCGGCTAAGAGTCTGTCTTCTTCTAAGGCAAGCAGTTGCGAAAGTCTTTCATTCATAGTATCAGGATCTGCCATTTCTGTAATTTGCGCAATTCTAAGACTGGGAATAATGTATTCCATGGGAATAACTGCTTCTTGTCCATACACCAAACTGAAAGGTGTGTGACCTGTTAGTTTCTTGCAAGTGGTTCTGTAATCCCATAATACAGCTGTGACTCTAAGGTCCCAATCATCTCTTTGTTGATTACAGATCTTCGTCAGGGCATTCTCAAGGATCTTATTGAATGCTTCCACCGTACCATTAGCTTGAGGATGGTAGGGTGTACTCTTATGGTGACTAATTTGAAATTCTTCAGTAAGGGCCTCTATAGTCTCATTGAGGAAATGTGTACCCTGATCACTCATGAGGATCACTGGACATCCAAATCTAGTGATAATATTCTCGAAAATGAACTGCGCGGCCGTAGCAGCGTCGCAGTTCTTAACTGGCTTCGCCTCAGCCCATCTGGTGAGGTATTCAGTAGCTGTAATGATGTATCTTGCGCCAGTTCTTTTTCCTGGTGGGTTAATAGGTCCTACAAAGTCAATGGCCCATTTATCAAAAGCGCGCAGTGTAATCTGGGGTCTTAGCGGCATTTCATCTCTCCTTGAGGGTTTTCCTGTTCGCTGGCACACATCGCAACATTTACAGAATTCCTTAGTATCCTTGTGCAATGTCGGCCACCAAAGACCTGCGGCTAATATCTTTTGCGCGGTCGGCTTTCCTGCGAAATGGCCTCCTGCGGTACCTGAATGCGCTTCTGCGATGATAGAGTTCTTTTCATGTGGTAAGATACATCTGCGCAAAACTTCGTCAGGGCCCAACTTATAAAGCTGGCCTGCTATCAAAGTGAAGTCTGCGGCTCTGACAACAAGTTGCTTCTTCTGCTGGATTGTAAACTCAGCCGGCGCTTGCCCGGTAGTGAGAAACTCAAGAATATCAGAATAATATTCGTCTGCTGCTTGAATAGAAAACAACTGTGCGTCAGGTAGATTGTCCTCCAGACTTGTAGGTTCCTCTCCTGACTCTATCCTGGATAAATGGTCAGGCCCTGCATTCAATCTTCCTGGCTTTACAATGACCTCGAAATCATATTCTTGAAAGAGCAGTAGCCATCTGCAAATTCTTCCTCCTAACACTGGTTTATTGACCAAATATTTCAAAGCAGAATGGTCAGTATACATTTTAAAATGAGCGCCTAACAGGTAGTGTCTGAATTTCTGTAAGGCATACACCATAGCTAATCCTTCCCTTTCGGTAGTGGTGTAGTTCTTCTCAGCTGTAGATAGCTTTCTGCTGGAGTAAGCAATCGGGTGGTCAATACTTCCTTCTCCAGACTGTGTAAGCACAACCCCCAATGCTATGGAAGAAGCATCAACATGAACATGAAAAGGTTTTCTCCAGTCCGGGAAAACTAGAATAGGCGCTGTGATCATCTTTTCTTTAAGTGTGTCCAAACTCTGTTGGCATTCCTCTGTCCATTGGAACTTCGAATCCTTTTTGAGCAATCTTTCCATAGGCACTGTGATCTTTGCATAACCCTTGATGAATTTTCTGTAGTATCCTGTATGTCCCAATGTAGTACGCAATTGCTTAACTGAGTTGGGCGCAGGTAAATTAGCAATGATGGCAACCTTCGCAGGGTCCATCAGGAGTCCTTGTCTGCATAAAATATGTCCCAACAAAATACCAAAGGGCGCACAGAAGATACATTTTTTCAAGTTAAGGGAAATCTGATGTTGTCTACATTTTTCTAACATCATGCGCAGATTTGCAATATGGTTCTTTAATAGGCCAAATACAGTCCAGTCATCAAAATAGACTTCTAGAAACTTGTGAATAAATTCTTTAAAAACAGCAACAACAACTCGAGAGAAGATAGCAGGTGCGTTTTTAAGACCAAAGGGCATTACCGTATACTGGAATGAGCCCCATTCAGTTGCAAAAGTAGTCTTGTGGTGGTCGTCCGGATGAATTCTGATCTGATGATATCCCGAAAAACCATCAGTGAAAGAGTAAGCCTCTTGTCCTCCAACATTATCAAGTACTTCATCTGTGAAAGGAGTGGGAAATGGGTCGTGTGCTGACGCATCATTGAGTTTGCGCAAATCGACACAGATTCTTATTTCACCTTTCGTTTTCTTTTCTTGGACCACCATAGGACTAATCCAATCGCTTTCCTCTACTGGCTCAATAATACCTGCTGCAAGCATTTTATCAATTTCTTCTTTGACTTTTTCTTTATAGCGCGGGTTCAACCTTTATGGGCGTTGTTTTACTGGCTTGGCATCTGGTTTCAGAGGTATGCGCATCACTCCTAAGTCTCCTAGGATGCCTTTCATTTCTGTGAACTTGGTAGGAAAGATATCCTGGTAGTCACGCAATAATTCTGAAACATGTCCAACAGTTTCATCATCCCAATAATCTCCTATAGAAGCAAACTTTGGTTCAGCTTCTGTACCAATGTTAATCTTCTTGAGCTTGATGTGTTCTCTGATGGCAGGAATATCAAGCTCAGGACCTTCAATATTGCGCGTCCCTTCTGATTCTGGGATATTGATGTTGCGAGGATCGTCCTCCTCATCTTCAGCGGTGAAGTTATAGCATTCCAGGGCATGTTCTATCTGGACAGCCCAATCTGGTTGGGAATATTCTATTACTAGACATGGTTCAAATACCTTCTTTTTAATATACTTCAGAGCCTGATCAATACTTGGATGTTCTGACTCAAAACTGAAGGTAAGTTGAAAACTTTCTATCATTAGAGGCCAAGTGAGAGTGCCTTTGCGCAATTCTGTTTCAGTATACCAGTTCCTTGGAACTGTATCCAATGTGTGGATGAATAGGTGAACCCATTCATCTTGCGGAATATCTGACCATTGCTGAATGCATGCTTCAATGTGTGACCTGGGGTCACTCTGTCCCTCGTATTTGCGTAGGACTTCGGCTGTGGTGTCCTGAAATCTGCGCAGTATCAATCTGCGACAGTCTTGCCATGTATGAATATTCTCCTTATGCGCAACCCACCATCTTGCGGGTGTGGCGCGCAATGCTACATCCAGTGCCTGTATGCGCTGCTGTTCTGGAAGCTTTTGTTCATATTCCTGTATGAATTTAGTTACTTCAGTTGAACCATCAAAAATTGGAGTGTCAGTTAATTCTGTGCCAATCCATCGAATGGATTTAGTCATCATGGCGCAACGTCTTGCAGAAACCTCATGTAAATGATTCTGCCAGTTTTCCAATCCTGCATCTGAGTCTGATGTGCACGAGCTATCGCATCGCCAGCTGATATGGCCGTCTGCTATGGGGTTGACATAGTCACTGTGGTTAGTGGTCATTTGGTACAAACTTTCCATGTGGCGCGCTTCCTCTTCTGCGCGAATGGGTTCTATATACCTTGGTCCTTGAATAGGATCAAGTGGTGCGATGACCCTAATCTGGTCATCCTCAAAGGTCATCTGTCTTTTCTTCAAGTTAATGACAGCCAAATTATCAAATGCCCAGTCTATTCCTAAAAGTGCTGGGTATGGTCTACTATCATCCATGATTTTGATTACTTCAAAATCTGCAGAGCTTCTGACTCCTTCAATATCAATAGGTACATTGGGTAGTCTGCCCAATGGAGAGACTCGTTGCTGATTCGCGAGTCTTAGCTGGATAGGGGATCTTGTAAGCTGAGGGCTTCCCATCTGTTCCCATGTCTGCATAGTGAGAACATTGGCTTCTGAGCCCAAATCTAACATGACTTCGTCCATTTCAAATGCTCCAATCTGCGCTGTGAGTCTCATCTCTTTTCCAGTTCTAATGTGACTCCTAATCTGGTGAACCGCACACTGCGGTGTGTTTGTCGAAGCAGACTGTTGGCACTGATCCAACAGGTGTTGGAGTTCTAGAGTTGCCTTTTCATTGCGCAACAATTTTAAGCATTGTCACAGGAACACATGAACACTGCCTAGTGCATGCTCCTCGTCAGGTCTGTCAATTAGAGTGGCCTGTTCTTGTACCGGGTTGTCTTGTCTTAGCACTTGCGATTTAATATTGTTCGGTGGAATTGCGGCAGAACTTGAAGCTCTCGGATCTGAGAAATACTCTTGAGCTTGCTTGAATGCTTCTTTTTGCTTATGTAGGTTAAGTGGGGCTGGTTTAATATTAGCGCGGCGCACCCATTGCGTCGCTTGCTTTCCCATTTCCATCTCTTGCGCACCAGTGGTTGCTCCACTGCGTGTCACTATATTAACTGTAGGGTCTGGTTCTCTTCTTTCTGCTGCAATCAACTGAATATTTTGATTGACCTGTGGGGTCTTTGCTTGCATCTTAGCCTGTAACTGAGGGCATTCTTCAATGATATGGTCAGAAGATTTACAATACCTACAGAGGGTTGTAGGATTTTGGCAATCCCTAGCAAAGTGACCTTGTGCTCCGCAATTATAACAAGTGATCTGTCCTCTTCCGCGACCAAAATTTGTTGTGCGTCCACGTCCCCTGTAATTTCCTGCTCGGGTGTCGCGGGTTTGGTCATACGGTGGACCTGCTGTGGGTCCTTGTGTCTCTGCTTGTACCCTATAAACATCATGCTTTCTTTCTATCATAAGATCATATGCTCTACAATTTTTCTCATCATGACCTACTGATTTACAGAAATTACAATATAGATTCTTTGGAGTTTGTACGTATTTCTGGAGTAAGTGACATTCTTGTGGTCTATGACCTCTAGTTCTACAGATTTCACACCAAGGCCCTTGTGCCTGTGGTAAAGGGTTAGGTGCTCCAGTTGCAATATAGTCTATGAAAACGGGGCAATGGTCCTTTGAATGACCTTGGGCTTTACATTTTGTACACCAAACTTCTTCCTTGATCTCCTTGCCTTTCTTAATATCATGCACTTGCAAGGTTAAGTTTGCTAATTGGTTCTGTAAATGCGCAACATCGTTGCTTGTTCCCACAATTGGCGAAGCTTCTAGTTTCATAGCCATCTCTAGAGCTTGTTCCTGAGTATTGAGATTCTGTTGCATAAGAGGAAGTCTAATGTGTGGAAGCAGTGCAGCAATGAACCATTCCTTATGTTGCTGTGGTGAAAACTCGAAGCTTACTTGATCTATCAAGGCTTTGAACTTCTGGTCAAAGTCCCATACTGATTCTGTAGGTAGCTGTTTAATGTCTTTGAGTTCTGTTATACACTGTGATTCTGATTTAGGTTTCTTAAATTCCCGAATCATAGCATTTCTTACCTCAGCAAGCGTTCTATTCTGTGCTACTGAGTATTTCATGAACCAAGTCAAGGCTCTTTCTCTTAGTGTGGTTGCTAACTGAACCAGTTTAACAGCATCATCATTAATTTGCTTAATTGTCCAAATGGCTTCACATAAGAACCAGTGCTGCTCAGGGTCTTCTATCCCTGTTCCTCTAAAAGTTGGTAGCTTCATGTCATCACCCATCCTTCTTGTGCTAGGTTGAGGTGAGGGTGCTGTAGCAGTGCTTCTGGGCTGGTTAAATAAAGGTGGTACAGAGGTGCTAGAAGTACCGTGTGAGCTACTAGAAGGTGTTACTGCGGGGTTATACTGAGCTCCGTCTGGTTTTTGCGGTGTAAAGGGGTGATAAGGGATATGAGCACTCCCTTGTCTTTCTATATGGCTTGGTCCAGGGACTTGGCTATCATCTGGGCTAGACTCAAAAGAATATTGGTCAAGGCCTACTTTATATCGTTTTCCACTACGAGTGCAACCAATAAGTTCAGGATCACTATCAGAATCTACGGACATTACTTGTCTATGCTATTCATCAGAAGTAATACATAGCTTTCCTTTTTCATACAGAAGCATTTTAATCCATAAGTTCAGAGAATTTAAGAACTTACCTCTGTGTACTTGGAAGAAATTCCTCTCAGCTTCACTGAAACTCTTTCTTGTATCTACTGCAAACTCGGTGATAAAGCCTTTCAGTAGACTATTCAACCAAAAGTTGACTGCGCGGGACACAGGATTGTCTATCCGCTTCACAATACTGACTAGCTCAGGCGTCCAAGCGACGGGTCGATCAATATGCACAGTAGGTCTAGAATCTGCTAACTTGGCTATCCAAGCGTGTAACTCCAGTGCGAATGTAACAAAGAAAATTTCGTGAAGGTCAGTATAAATATACTTCTGTAACCAGTCTTCTGTTTGGAGCGTAGAACTTCTATTTTCTTGTTCAGCGAACTCTTTAGCCTTTAAATCAAACCAGTCTCCAATTTCTTTAGCTGTAGGATTCCAGTAACACATTTGTCAACTGAGCAAGTCTCAGTGTAACAGAACCTTTTGCTGGCTTCAGCAACAATCTCAGATGTCGCGGAAATAATAAGTCTCACAGCAGCAAGTCGCAAGGCAACGGAACCATTTGTTGGCTGAGCAACAACCTTCTACGTCGCAAAAATAGCAAGTTTTAGTCACGCGGCCACGGAACCATTTGTTGGCTCAACAACAAGGTTCAGAGCAACGGAAGTGACGTGATCAAAAAGTCATAAGGCAACGGAACCATTTGTTGGCTCAACAACAAGGTTCAGAGCAACGGAAGTGACGTGATCAAAAAGTCATAAGGCAACGGAACCATTTGTTGGCTCCTTTCTTCCTCTAGGTTGCGCGTCAATCTCGCACGTCACGGGATAAAAAGTCTCAAGGAAACGGAACCATTTGTTGGCTGCTTTCTTGGGCAGACCCTTGTTTTAATGAAGCGCAGCAACAAACCCCTTGGCGCACTGGCCCTCTCGGCAACGAGCTGCGCAGCAGCTCGAGGTCTCACCCGAAGTGGCTATGGGGGGCTAAGGAATCAGGTTTCCTCAACCGTGGTGACGCGAAGATTGTTCTTTCCTCTTCTGGTTCCTCAGATATCGGCGGTCGGACTTTCCCGCAGGCCCCTCGGCGCAACTGTGTGGATTCCTTCCTCTCTGGCACAGACGGCAACTATTCCGTGCGTCGAAGCGTTAAGTACTTCCTCACCCTGCGCACCCAGCGCAGTATCGCAGTCCTCGATCGCTGCAGCGACAGCGCTCCACCGCTTCTTCAGTCCTTAACACTTATGGTTATCAATGGACCTTCCCAAACTCAATCAAGCAGTCACAAAGATAATACAAGAGTTTTGCATACACATGTAATGAACTTAAACAGTTACTCACTCACGCAAACATTATAACAGGAAGAAATATGTGAAGCTCGTCTCCTCGAGGAAAACCACGTCCATGGGAGTTTATATTAACCAGAAAACCATAGAGTTATACAATACGCTGCGCACACAGCTGCAGCCTTAGATCTTTACAGGAAAATCCACGCACACAGCTGGGAGCCCTTCTCTCAATCTGGTCTCTTCTCTACAGAGATTACAAAGGCGCAGACGTCACACAGACTGTCTGGCAACTCGGGGATTAGCTCCTCGGCTATCCGATTCTTCTCTAGTTCTACAGACTCGGTAGAACACTTAACAAAGGATAATCAACACATGATCTATCCTTGAGACTGACTATCTAACAGTCTAAACATCAATCTATCCCAAGAGTATCTAACTCTTGCTCTCTAACTCTAACTCTAACTCTAACTCTAACTAACATCTATCCATTACAATTATTCATATATATAGGTGGCCATGGCGGTCGCACCTTTACAAAACTGTGGGCCTTTCCCAACAGTGATTCCCAAAAACCCTAACCACGCACATGGCTAGGTGTACTGTAGGCGCCGCTTGCAGTCATGTCGCCGCTTCCTGCAGGCTCCTTGACTTTCGGCGCAGATTGTGGGTATGGGTGCTTGTCCTTCGCCTTCAATGCTCTGGTCCGTTGCTCCTCCTTGATCCGAGCAACCATAACTTCTGTACGTAGCCTTTTAAATGAGGGTAGCTGAGCCCTCTACTCCATCGCCTTATTTATTATGGTAGCTGAGCTTTCTATTCAGCCTTCATTCTCTTCTGACGTGCGCGCGAGCTCCGCGATTTCCGGTCCGTGATCTTCGCTGAGCTTGTCTATCTGGCACCGTACTGCGCACCGTCTCCTTCTTGCCCAAAACTTAGTGCTTGTCCCAAAATTAGCACTTTCCTTCCATACTTGTGCTTTTTTCCCAAAATTCACAGCTTTTACCGTAGCTACGACCTTGACTCCAACAAGACTCTATCATCCACTCCTATTCACATTTTTTGTTCAACACTTTGGGAAAATAATTACGTGCCCTTGTTATATGATATTTGTGACCACTTCTTTGGAGCTGTCTACTTCCAAATATTCAAAGAAGAAGCACCTTCTTTCTTAGTTGATGCCAGAAATCTTATTGCTACAATTGGTGATTGGTATGTTGGAGAGTCTTGATCATATATCAAAGTGTGGGGAAGCAACACTACTCACTTACTACCCAGAATAGTTCTAGACAGGTTGGTGATTGAGGAAGTTTCTTATCAAACTCTCATTGATGGGGTTTACCTTAATCTCTCTGGTCACAAAAGGAGAGGATGGCCTAAGTTTCCTTTAAATTTAGGACCTTGGGTTATCCCAACTTCAACCTGGGCTATAGTCCTTGGAGATAAGATGGCTTCTTTGAAATTGGGGTATGCTCCCAAAATGATGCATGACCCTAAAGGTTTTCTTGATGCTCACTTTAAGCATAATCATACGAAGATTGGTTATGTTCATGAATATCTTCTAGATGACTCTATTTATTAGGAGGCCAATACTTTCTCTAAAGTCCTGGCGAGGGCCAAAAGTAGAGATGAACAAAATCTCATCATTCAGTACCAACAAGAGCTAAAAACCAAGGTTTTAAGCTATAGAAGAATAGAACTCAGGCTTGATGATAAAACAAGAAAAGACAGGGAAGAAAAAAAAGATCGAAAAGAAAATGCTCCACTGATGCTCACTTATCCGGATGGAGACAAAGGAAAAGGCATTATGGAAGAATCTTTGAAGTTAAAGACTACTGCAAAACTAAAAGTATTAATGCAAACATCTCAACAATTAAAGCAGAGATTAGCACAGATGATGTCGGTGCTGGAAACCCGAGTAGTTGCAGTAGCCAAATCCACTACTAATGTTCAAGTGGCTGCTGCAGCCAACTTAATTGTTGATGTTGAAGAGATGGTTGTGAGCAAACCAGCTAAAAGGCAAAAGATCCAAACTCCTGCCTCTCAAATTCATACACTAAACATTGAAGAAAACGATGTGGAAGATGAGATAATTCCTTATGCTCCTGTGATAGAAGAAGTAACTAAGAATTCTTAGTAAATGAAAGGTTTGTTGAATGACATAACAATGGATGATCCTTTTCCAGATCAATAGTTTCTTGAAAACACCACTGCTGCTGACACTACAAATTCAGCACTCTGACTCTCATCCATTCAAACTCTTTCATCTTTATCCCTTGGGGTAACACCACCATCCACCATATCCCAACTATTTCATACATTAACCAGCCTTACTGCTCCACTTCCTACCCTGTAAATCCCACTTCACATTCCACCATCGATAGTGGAAGAGATCCAGTCTTCAATTGTCCCTCTGCCATCACCATCATTTCCTTCATCACCACCAGCCAATAATGTCCAAGTCCCAGTTTTTCCTTCCTCACCATTAGCTGTTGATTTATCCATTCCACTTTATGAAGTTCTTACTTCAATTCCTGCTCCAACCTCTGTACCACCAGTCCTAGAAGGTATCCCTTCTTCACTAACCACTTCTCAAATCACTATGCCATTCCCTCGCTCCATTGTCACCGAGACTGCTCCATTGGTTTCAACACCAAGTGTGACCACATCTTTATTGTGATGGTAGCTGATTTTGAAGAGGACATTTGTAGTTCCCCTTGGGGATTAATTTTATAGTAAAGTGGGAAAGGTAGTGGTGAAGAAAGGTAAAAAGAGAGCCAAAGATCAAGGTGTCTTGTAGTCACTTGTTCCTAAGCAAGTCATTTGGGCCAAGCAATCAGATGATATACAACAAGAAGCTTTGGACTCTGCTATTGCCTTGGGTGTTTTTGTAGGAGCAAACTTTGATTCAATGAAAACACTGAACAAAGAAATTGATTTGAAGAAGGATGAGGTGAAAAGACTTGAAGAGCAGCTGGTTAAAGCAAATGAACACCATGAAGCTAATATTTGTGAACTCAGAAGAGCATTTGGAGATAAGATTGAAGACCTTCAAGCACAAAATGCTTCTCTGCAGAGCCAATGGTAGAATGTTGAAGCCTTGAACACTTCCAATGAAGAAAAGTTAGTTGTCCTAGAAAAGAGGCTGGAGGATGCAACTGCAAGTGCAACCTTTTCTTCCTTTTCTAAATTCTCTCAACAGGATTTTAAAGACTTGGCTATTCAGTTCATGAATTCAGTGTTGGACACCCGAGTAGTTGCAGTAGCCAATTCCACTATTGATGTTCAAGTGATTGCTGCAACCAACTTAATTGCTGATGTTCAAGAGATGGCTATGAGAAAACTAGCTAAAAGACAAAAGATCCAAACTCCTGCCTATAAAATTCCTACACTAAACATTGAAGACAACCATGTGGAAGATGAGATACTTCCTTTTGTTCCTGTAATAGAAGAAGTAATTGAGAATACTTAGTCAATGACAGATTTGTTGAATGCCATAACAATGGATGATCCTTTTCCATATCAATAATTTCTTGGAACCACCACTGCTGTTGACACTACAACTTCAACATTGCTACTCTCATCCATTCAAACTCTTTCAGCTTTATCCCCTAGGGTAACACCACCATCCACCATACCCATCTATTTCATACATTAACCACCCTTACTGCTCCACTTCCTACCCTGTCAATCCCACTTCACATTCCACCATCGATAGTGGCAGAGATCCGGTCTTCAATTGTCCCTCTGCCATCACCATCATTTACTTCATCACCACTAGCCAATAATGTCCAAGTCCCAGTTTTTCCTTCCTCACCATCAGCTATTGATACATCCATTCCACTTTCTGAATTTCTTACTTCAATTCCTACTCCAACGTTTGTACCACTACTCCTAGAAGGTATCCCTTCTTCACCAACCACTTCTCAAATCACTATGCCAATCCCTAGCTCCACTGTCATCCAGACCACTCCATTGGTTTCAACACTAAGTGTGACCACATCATTTACTGAGTTAGTAGATGATTTTGAAGAGGAAATTGTAGTTCCCCTTGGGGATTAATTTTATAGTAAAGTGGAAAAGGCAGTGGTGAAGAAAGGTAAAAAGAGAGCTAGAGATCAAGGGGTCTTGCAGTCACCTATTCCTAATCAAATAATTTGGGCTAAGCAATCAGATTATATACAACAAGAAGCTTTGGACTCTGTTGCTTCCTTGGGTGCTTTTGAAGGAGCAAACTTTAAAGAAATTGATCTGAAGAAGGAGGAGGTGAAGATACTTGAAGAGTAGCTGATTAAAGCAAATGAACACCATGAAGTTCATATTCGTGAACTAATAAGAGCATTTGGAGATAAGATTGAAGACCTTCAAGCACAAAATGCATCTTTGAAGAGCCAATTGCAAGATGTTGAAGCCTTGAAATATGCTAATGAAGAAAAGTTAGCTATCCTAGAAAAGAGGCTAGAGGATGCAACTGCAAGTGCAGCCTCTTCTTCCTTTTCGAAATTCTCTCAGCAGGAGTTTAAAGACTTGGCTATTCATGTCAATTTGGAACATCAAAAGCTACTTGCTGAACTATTTGGTACTCTGAATGAAATTCATGAGACTAACATTTCCTTTGGAAAGATGTCTGTCGTTCTTAATGGGAAGATGGATAAACTTCAACAGGTCTCTAAGGACTATGATGATATTGTTGAATGGCAGAGGTATATTAAATATAAACCGGAGGACATCCCTGTTCTAAGCAGTTTAAAACTCAGTAAAATCAGAGTTGTTTTACGTGCTTGGAAAGATTTCATTGATATGGTTGAAGAAACCATCCAAAAGGCACATGCTATTTGCGGGAGGAGATGGTATGTTGTGGACAACATTATGGAAAAAATACAGTTCCCTACCATGGACCTCATTGAAGATGCCTACACACCGAAATTGATGATCAAACCAATTGAAAGCCGATGTAAGGAGGTCAAAGAAAAGATCCAACAGCTTGATCATATCCAAATTGCACATGTGGATCATTTCATCAGGTAACTGTTAATTTTTGAGCATTAATTCAATATACTCTAGCATCTTTACTTAGAGAATAACATGTACAGTATATTAATGCATATCAATCATAGCAAGCATATCAATCATCACAAGATGCAAACATAAGAGAAAATAGACACACAAAGTTTCTGTGGGGAAAACCCTAAGGTGAAAAACCCCACAACTTCCTCAGAGATAGATAGAGTAATGATATAACCAAAGTACAACCCAAGTACATAGAGATAGTCTTCTCCTAGCAGCTGATCCTCCTCCTCACATGTGTGCCACTTTCCGAGTGATGTAGAGTGAGATAATTGTAATGTCCCCTCCTACCATACCAGCATGATAGAGAGGACGTGGTGCTCAATCCGAGCAATTAACCCCATATCCATTAAATAAACTTATGGATACAATGACATGTATATGTGCATGCTATAGAAACTCAACGGAAATTAAACACGTCCCGTTTGATATCTAACATTCATTCAAGTTTTATGTGACAGCCATTAAATAAAACCTTGGCAGAATTATAAAAGATCATATGGTATGCATACACTTTTAAAAACACAGCGGAAGTAAATTCATTTAACACATCCACATTCATTCATATATTCATCAAATGATAATTGCCAATTTAGCACAAGAGAATACTTATCTCAATAAGGTAGTCCCAAGCAACTGGCTATGCAACTGCAATGTTCCACCCAACCATAGGCCAATTGTGCTTATCAACCTCTTGATACAACTGCCACCCCCGAGCTGGGCATGATTACTACAAGGAACCAGGAATAGTAGACTCACACATAGCCAAGCATACACCAAGATGAGCCAAGCCAATATACAATTGGGTTTATCAGGCTGCTAGGAAATGGGAAGGAAGAGTGGCTAATCTAGTGAGCTCAAGCACAGAGCCAGGGGTTTCCTTACAAGATCCATCTAGCTTGGCACCCACAATACCTACACACCCAGCACAAGGAAGTATTCTCTTCACTGCTGTACAGTCCCTCAAGCCATACCTTCCCCATCTAGTGCTCTCAGGGTCTGCATAGAAGAGTAGCCAAATCCCTCTTGATCTTCTGAGAGGTTATCTCCCCCCACTAGGTTTATCAAGTCCTCTCTGTCCACTACCACTCCAATCTCTTTAACTCACAGAATTCAAAACCAAGACAAGGATGCACATAACAGCAGAAGTATCAGTGTTGGGCATGATCAAAAAACGTTTCAACAGTGGGGTTTTCCTGAGCTTTAGAAAAACGTGGGTAGACTCAAAACGAATTGGCAACTAGGAAAATCGATTGGGAGAGCAACCCATTCCAGAAAAATGCCCCAAGGGAAAAAACGACCTCTCCCTCCATCCAAAATCACGTCCCTCCTTCCCCAGCTGCTGCACAATACCAAAAACGAATTCCCGGGCATGGAAAAATGCAGGATTTGGGTGAAAAACGTGTAGGGAAAGACCCCGCTAGCTCCAACTGCGTGAGTGAGTGAAGACTGCCTATTCAGAATGGCTTTGGGCACCATTTCGTGGGTGTTTTCTTGCCCCACAAGCCAAAACACGAATTTCCAGGTTGATGGCTTTCCCATGCACGAAATTGGTTGCCATACTTCTTCTTTTCCAAGGCATTAACTGCCTTAACCAATTTCTTGGAAGAATTAAATGATTGGGTGCATGAGACAAAATGGGTAGTTGGTGGTTTATGGGTTTCCCCATTGACACATGGATTAATACCATTGGCTCAAGGGTTTGAATAATTTCCCTCCCTTTTCCTTGTAGAATCATGCCCCCATCTCTTTGTTGCATAGCATAGCCAGTTGTTGGTTTTTCATTAAATTCGTATTTACATGATGTCTTATTTACATTGTGCCCATCTCGCACAAGAACCATAGGCATCTATTTTTAATTGCCGATACATAAAACGCTAAATCAATGGTGGGGCCTTGGCCTTGAGCTCCTCACCATGAGTAAATTACAATATTTACATCATTTATGATTTAATACAAAAAGGGGGTCAAAATGGGGACATTACAATAATGATATGATCAAAATAGAGATTGGGAGATCTCTATTTATACTTGTCCTGACTACCCAATAAACTTATGGGGTCGACTTGTCTAGCTTAGTACAATAACCCATGGTTAAATTAATCAGGGTCGACCCCACACATGGTGGTCTAATAACCCATCGGCAAGTTACGACACTTGCGACACTTGTCAATACAAATGACGACAGTTCCTTATAGAGGAATAACACATCTCTATAGGAGTACAATATACATAGATGAAATACATTTCGAAGTTACATATACATCAACACTCCCTCTTAACTAGGAAGGTATTTCTCGACACAGATCTATTATCACAAGTCTTCTTCTCTAGATCATCATCAGCAAATCATCATCATCATCATTGCTGCTGCTATCTTAGTCAATCTCTGAATCTATTCGTCATAGGAAGTTCTATATAGCCAGTCCTTTTTCATACTAGGTGTAGGCCCACCACCTCCATGTCTTCACCATCACTGGCCATACTGTGGAATCCTCAGGACTTATTACATGCGTCACAAAACCTCGAAAGAGCATCCCAGGATGTTATGGGTACACAACTCCGAACTATAGGATCTCCCAGGATATTTTACATGTGATAGTCACAAAACCTTAAAAGGGTGTCTTGCCAAACAAGAACCCTAAAGAGCATCTAAGGCCTTTTTCATCCTGTCCAGATCTCCAGGTCTGATTACATGTGACTCCTACCACAAAACCTTAAAAGGGTGTCTTTCCAAGCAAGAACCCTAAAGAGCATCTAAGGCCTTTTTCATCTTGTCCAGATCTCCAGGTCTGATTACATGTGGCCATGGCAATGCCTTGAAAGAGCATATGAGGCCTTTTTCATCCTGTCCATATCTCCCAGGTCTACTTACATGCCATAGGACAATGCCTCGAAAGAGCATCTGATGCCTTTTTCATCCTGTCTAGATCTCCCAGGTCTACTTACATGTCCTCCTAGAGAAATGCCTCAAAAGAGCATCTGAGGCCTTTTTCATCCTATCCATATCTCCCAGGTCTACTTACATGCTCATCTGCACAACCTGTCCATAGCCACAGAGTATCAACCTCATACTCACCATACATCATCCTGATGTACACATCTAGAGCAACATCCTGAAGCTCATCATCCATGATCATCCTGCTCATACAATGCATCCACCTGATGCATACACAGTATCTACCTTATACATATCATCATACATGATCTACCTAATCATACAATGTATCCACCTGATACATATACAAATACATGATCCACCTGATCATACCTGATACATATCAACATAGATGATCTACTTGATCATACAATGTATCCACCTAATACATCTACAGATACATACACATGATCCAACTGATCATATCTAGCATCCAACATGATGCATACATACATATACATATAAATGATCCAACTGATCATATCCAGCATCCAACATGATGCGTACATACATATAAATGATCTAACTGATCATATCCAGCATCCAACATGATGCATACATACATATACATATAAATGATCCAACTAATCATATCCAACATCCAACATGATGCGTACATACATATAAATGATCCAACTGATCATATCCAACAACCAACATGATGCATATATACACATACAGAGCAGTAACTAAAACATCATCCTGATGCTCATCATCCAACGCTTATACCCACAGCCATGGAAGGATCCTTTTCTCACCATGCTTGGAATGGTTCCTACAAATGTGTCCATCACTTCTTCCTCGAAGTGTCATCAATATGAAGAACACCAAGCCTCTCTCTGAAGTACTCGAACTTCACTCTAGCTAGTGGTTTCGTCAGTACATCTGCAACCTGCTCATTCGTTGCAACATACAGGAGCTTCACTGCTCCTCTCTGCACCATATCCCTGATATAGTGATATTTGATCTCAATGTGTTTCGACCTATCGTGGAACACTGGATTCTCAGACAGCTTCACACAACTCTGATTGTCACAAAAGATACCAGTAGCCTCCAGCGGGAGATCAAATAACTCAAATAGTAGCTTCCGAAGCCATACTACCTCACAACTAGCTAAACAAGCTACAACATACTCTACTTCAGCTGTACTCAGTGCTACGCAGGACTGCTTCCTGCTAAACCAAGAGATCACACCTGATCCCATACTGAAGCAACACCCAGAAGTGCTCTTCCTATCTGTAGCACTTCCTACGCAGTCCGAATCAACATAACCCTGCAGGTTAAACTTTTGATTTGCATTATATTTGATCCCATAGTCAACCGTACCCTTCAGGTACCTCAGAATATGCTTTACAGCAACCAGGTGAACACCTATAGGATCCGTTAGGAACTGGCTCAATGTTTTCACTGCAAAGCAAATATATGGCCTCGTGTCTGTCAAGTACATCAAGGACCCAATCATCTAACGATACACAGTGACATCAACCAGATTAGATGAAGCATCACACAGAAGCTTCAGGTTTGATGCCATAGGTGTGGCCATGGCCTTGTAGTCCATCATCCCGAACCTCTTCAGGATCTCCACTGCATACTTCCCTTGTCCAAGGAAGATACCATCTGCACTGTTCCACACCTCCATGCCTAGAAAATAGTGCATCATCCCCAAGTCCTTCATCTCGAACTCGGTAGCAAGCTTCCTCTTGGTATCAGCAATCAAATTATCATTACCTGTAACAAACAAGTCATCCATGTATAGGAGTATTATCATAGGATTGCCTTCCTCAACCTTGTAGTAAAGGTTGGAATCCTCTTTACTCTTGGTAAAGCCCAAACTGTATAGAAAACTATCCATCCTACCATACCAAGTCCTAGGAGCTTGCTTCAAGCCATACAAGGCTTTCTTCAATCAACACACATATGACTTCCTGTCATGTCTCTCAAAACCAAGTGGCTGCTCCAAATACACTTCCTCCTCGACTACACCATTCAAGAAAGCAGTCTTGACATCCATCTAGTGTATCTTCCATTTCATCACTACAGCCAGAGCAAGTACTGATCTGATGGAAGTGTACCTGGCTATAGGAGCAAAAGTTTCTTCATAATCAATCCCTTCTTTCTGGGAGAAGCCACGAGCTACAAATCTTGCTTTGTATTTCTCTATGCTTCCATTTGCAGCATGCTTGATCTTGTAGATCCATTTAGAAGTCACAACATACGTCCCTTCAGGTCTTCGGACAGATCCCAAACATCATTCTTCATTATTGATTGGTATTCCTCGACCATGGCATCATTACATTCTTTCTTTTCTGCTGCTTCTTCATAACTGGGAGGTTCTTTGTTCATAATATCATAGAGTAAATCAACATAGCTAGTATGAGATCTAATTCTCTTCTTTGCTCTGTGTTCTTCTTCTAGAATGCCATATCTTTTTGCATCTTGAATGATCTCTCTATCCCATGCAGGTTTCCTCTTGTGAGAATCCTTCTAACGAGGTGGATCTATAGGTTCTTGCGGATCTTCTATTTCACGATCAACATCTAGAATTGCTTCAGTCATGGTAGTGTCTTGAAATCTGGTTTCCTTTGGTTCTGCATGATCTTCAACAAGTGTCTTCCTTGATTTGATGAATGCTGAGTTTTCATCAAATGTTACATCCCTGCTGACATCAATCTTCTTGAACCCTGGAAAGTATATTCTGTAAGCCTTCGAGCTTTCACTGTAACCCACAAAGATACCCTTCTTTCCTGAAGGATCTAACTTGGTCCTCTTTTTCTTTGGGACATGAGTGTATACTAGACAACCAAATATTCTGAGATGGATGACTTTAGGTTTCTTACCAGAGAAGACCTCTTCTAGTTTCTTGTTGTCCAATATCTTGTGGGGTGTTCTGTTCTACACATATACAACTGTCCTAGTTTATTCTTCCCATAGATGCATGGGTAGATCCTGGTCATGCAGCATTGCCTGTACTGCTTCCATGATTGTTCTATTCTTCCTTTCTGCAACTCCATTCTGTTGTGGATTGTAGGGAGCAGTCAACTCCCTCTTAATCCCCGAATCACTGCATAACTTCTTGAAATCTCTTGAAGTGAATTCTCCGCCATTGTCGGATCTGAATGTCTTGATCTTCTTATCGGTTTGATTTTCCATCAAGGTTTTGAATTCCTTGAATTTATCAAACACTTCATCCTTTCCTTTTAAGAAGTAAAACCAAGTCTTCCTGGAGAAATCATCAATGAAAGAGACATAGTAAACATACCCACTCAGAGAACTGGATGACATTGGACCGCATACATCAGAGTGGATGATTTCTAAGATTCCTTTTGCCTTGCTTTCACTGCTTGGAAATTCCTTCTTTATGTTCTTTCCTTTTTCATATCCTTTGCAAACACCTTCATGTTTGGTCTTGATTTCAGGAAGACCCTCTACAACTTTGCTTGCAATTGGTAGTGCTCTATAGTGCACATGAGCAATCCTTCTATGCCAAAGTTCACTTGGCTACATGGATTCATGTACCATGGCATGTTTAGGTTGTCCCTTCAATTTATACAATCCTCCCTCTTGCTCTCCGATCACCACTGCATCATCTATAGTTTTACCTTTTGGCCACATTAGAACTTGGCCATCTACAAATGCAACCCTCATGCCTTTTGCATCCAATGCAGATATGGAGAGTAAGTTATTCTTGAGCCCAGGTACATATAGAACTTCTTTCATCTTCAAAGACTTCCCAAAGTCTAGGTTGTAGGAGGCTTCACCACTTCCTTTGATAGGATATTGATAGTCATCCCCAAGTTTCACCTTATGGGGTGACTCATGTTTAGATAGATTAGCAAAGGATTCTTTAAACCCAGTCATGTGTTTTGAAGCCCCACTGTCAATAAGCCAATCATTACAACCATGCGAGATAGTACCTGTGAGAGCAGATATTAGAACATATTCTTCTTCGCTTCATGAGTCATCATCATCACTTTCTACTCTAGCCTTCTTCTTGGGAGGTTCATCATCCTCAGCAGCATGAGGATGATATCTCTTCTTGTTTCCCTTCTTGTTGTTGTTGTTGGAACCCTTTTTGTTCTTGGGACAATCTATAGCAAAGTGTCCCTTTTCATTACAAGTGAAGCATCTCAGATCCTTCTTACCCTTTTGGTGATGGTGGTGAGAAGCTCTTCTATTATGAGATGGCTCCTTCTTGAAATTACCTTTCTTGGTATGTGTTGTGAGAGATTGATCTTCATTTCCCATCTTTTCTTCTTGGGCTACGAGCCTAGCTTCTTCTTGAGAGCATTCCTCCCATAGTCTACTGAAAGAGATCAATTTATTTCTTGCAAAAATTCCTTGAATAAAAGAGTCCCATGACCTAGGTAGGCCATTCAGAGTGGTCATAACAACTTCACCATTGTCCACTACTTCATCCATAGCTTCAAGTTGTTCCTTGATCTGAGAGACCTTGGAGAAGTAAGATTGAATGGTCTCTCCATTCAACATCTTGACCCCTTTTAATTGATTTCGTAGAGTCATCTTCTGATTTATGTTCTTCCCTTCAAATAGCTTGGTCAAAGAGTCAAACATCTCCTTGGGTGTCTTCAGAGATGACACATGTGGTATGAGATGGTCTTTGATAGAATCAGTAATGATTCTCTTTGCCTTGACCAAGTTATTTTTATGCAATGCCTTACCCTCTTCTCCCTCTAGGACAACGACCTCTTCACTTATGTAAGTATCCAACTCATTTTCTTCCAGGATTAACCCAATCCTATACTTCCATGCTTGGAAATTATCATCCCCTTCAAGCTTATCCTCAAGCTTGGTGTGGTGAGACATTTTTAAAGAGTACTTCAAATGGAAATAGAAAGGATTTAGGTCTTACCACTTGATTTGCTGAAAACTAGATCTGTTCCCGGATTAGGATTTGTTAGAGAAACCCTAAAAATTTAAAATGTGAATTTCAACTTTCTAAAAGCATAGAAAGATGCGCCTTGATGAGTTGATCAGCCTGGTATACTCAGAATTTGATTTCTGCAAAGTTTTACCCTTCAGAAGTGCCTTTTAGTCTTCCTGGATTCACTAAGGAGGACCCTAAATTAGGGTTTGAGATTCCCAGAGATTTACCCAGCCAAAATCTCGATCCAAAGCTCTAAACTTTGATTTTTCCAAGGAGCTTCCAGTTATGTCTTCAAATTTCAGAAATTCCTATTTTTGTGGAAACCCTAATTTTTAGGGTCAAAATTGAAAGTGCTCAGAACTGAATTTTGATTGGACAGAAAGATTCACAGTGCTGAGGAGAGTCAATATATCATATTACTTTTCCAAAATCTGTGGATAGAAACGTACCCAAAAACAAGAAGCCCTAGCTTCTGCAACTGCATAATGTCTTCTTCTCAGGTTAGCTCTGATACCATGTTAATTTTTGAGCATTAATTCAATATACTCTAGGATCTTTACTGAGAGAATAACATGTACAGTACATCAATGCATATCAATCATAGCAAGCATATCAATCATCACAAGATGCAAACATAAGAGACAATAGACACACAGAGTTTCCGTGGGGAAAAACATAAGGTGAAAAACCCCACAACTTCCTCAGAGATAGATAGAGGAATGATACAACCAAAGTACAACCCAAGTTCACAGAGATAGTATTCTCCTAGCAGCTGATCCTCCTCCTCACATGTGTGCCACTTTCTGAGTGATGTAGAGTGAGATAATGATATGATCAAAATAGAGATCGAGAGATCTCTATTTATACTTGTCTTGACTGCCCAATAAACTTATGGGGCCGACTTGTCTAGCTTAGTACAATAACCCATGGTTAACTTAATCAGGGATGACCCCACACATAGTGGTCTAATAACCCATTGGCAAGTTATGACACTTGTGACACTTGTCAATACAAATGATGACACTTCCTTATAGAGGAATAACACATCTCTATAGGAGTACAATATACATAGATGAAATACATTCCGAAGTTACATATACATCAACAACAACCTGTCACTATGGAAGGGAAAATATGCATTTTCATGCGGATATGGCATAAGTTGGAAAAGAATGAAATAGAAGGTTTCACGTATGATGCCCAGCTAGGGCTCGACTCAGCAAACTATCACGATTTAGATGAAGTGTTAGAGATATGTGCCAAGTGGCATGATTTTCTTGGTCATTCTTAGTTCAGTCCAATTTTGTAATTCCTTTTTATGGGGAATTTACCCATTGTAACAAAATTGTAATTATTATTTGAAGGGGTAGATGTCTCGTAGGGAGGGATGATATTTTGGGGGAGATAATCACCAAAGGAGGACTGGAGAAACGTTGTTTCACTTGTGATCATGTAATGTTTGTAGACCAATGAATCAAATTTAGTTTCTTTTGGCATCTTCTTTGTGTAAGTTATCAAATTTCTTTGATGATGTCTTATTTCTTCACCTTAATTATCAAACAATATTGTTGATTTTGCAGCCAATCATTAATGCATTGATCTTTGATTTGGATTTGTCTTAATTCATGGTCTATGTGTATTTATGTTTTAATTGAATTTATTTGATTAAAATCTTTATTTATTTCTGCAAATGGTTCACACAAACTATTAAATCAGTAACTCATGTTAATTTTTCAATTAGCATAAGAGCTACAAGGTAAGCTTGGATATGCTTGATCTTTAAACTATTATCAGTAATTTTCATTGCTTGATCGTATTTTGAAGTAGTAAGTTAATGATCTAGTTTTCCATTTCTATTAAATTGGTGACTTATTAGAACTCAAACCAAGTTACCTTGCACACAGTTGATACACTCTCTTTAGATTAGATCTAACTTAGTTTAGATTTATTTTAAGGTAGAGTTGTCTTAGGTTTAGATCCACTCTAGAATCAGGACACTTTGATCTTCCTTCTTAGGAAGACAGATCCTTCTAGGATCAAACCCCATAAGTTCCAGTGGAGGGCTTTGTATCCGTGGGTGTTAACCACACCAAACATCTCGAGGATAGGGTAATACTTGCATAGGATTATCTGAATCCTTTGGCTGGGTTTTCATCCCCTGTTGTTTGCCTTGGACACCATTCTAGCACCTTCCCATCCGAGGCTTCAACAAATGGTGCTAGAAGGAGGGCATGAACCGGCACATTTCCCATAATCAGAGCTAACTTTTATTTATTATGTTTTCATGGCTCTTTCCCAAATCCCTACATGGGAGTTTGACACTACGTTGAGCCTGCAAGGGCCTTTACATGAACTCCCTAAAAAGGAGGTTAATATCTTACCGAAGTTCGATGGCGAAGGTAATATTTATGTCACTGAACATGTTAGAAGGTATGAATCTATTTTATGTTTATTTAACGTCATACATGAAGATGTTGCTTGCATATTGTTCCCATTTACCTTCGAAGGTAAGGCTTCTCTTTGGTTTTATTTTTAACCGTTGAATTCAATTTCTAGCTGGTTAGAATTTAAGAATGTTTTTAGATATTCTTTCAAAGATTATGCTATAATTGAAATTAATCAAAATCTAATTCAAATGAAAGTGCATGATGGAGAGTCAACTGGAGATTTTAATACCCGTTTTTGACAAGTGTATTATAGCTTACACGAAGAACACAGGCCTTCAGAACAACTTACTTTTTGTTGGTATGTTAGATCTCTTCCCAAGACTATGGCTTTGTTACTATGGCTTTGTTACTATTACGTGAAGGGATAGTAGATTTCAATGAAGCATGTAAAGAGGCTCTAAATCTTGAAAAATACTTGAAGAGGTATCCTTGGGATGTTTTCCATCCTTCTGTGTCATATGATGTTGAATCTATTGAAGAAGAATCAAAGGTTTCACAAATGGTTCAATTAAGTAAACAAATTGATGATTTTTACAATGAAGTTATGTCTATTAGAAAGGAAACAAATATTCAAAATGATTTACATTATTTGGAGCAAGTAGTGTTTTCATCTAAAATCCAATCTTAGATTCAAAAAGAAAATTAGGTGCAAATTCTAATCTTGAATTTTCTCTTTCAAATGTATGTAAGTATGATGAGTGTTTCACATCTTCCCTTCGTCGCTTGGATTCTCAATTTGAAATTGTTGAAGAAAACCTTAATCCTGATACCTCCAATATGTGTAATGAATAATTTGTTCAATCAAATTTTGAACATTTGCCTTTTTCTCAATTTGATCACAATGACCCAACTATCAATGAAAATGAATATTTTGAAGACTTATGAAGAGGATTTTTTAATCTATTTCTAATTATTTTAAAAGTCCTTCTTTTATAAGTGATAGTCATTCCTCATCATTTAATAAAATGATGAAGATGCTAATTACACTTCAGATGTTGAAGAACATGTTGGTTCTACTCATCTTCTGAAATCTGAAAATTCTTTTTCCTCAATCTTCAATCCTGATTGTTATAAACAAAATGAGAACGATAAGTCTTTAGAGGATGAATTGGATGCTATTGAGATTGAATTTCAAAGTATTAGTTCCTAATATAATTTTTCTATAAATCAAATTTTAAATGAAAAGTTAGTTCGGTCAGTTAATTTGAGATCAAATAAATTTGATGCACTTGACAAGAATGAACATCTAATTAAAAATCAAGAAGAAGAAGTTAATCATTCACAAGATTCAAAATTTGATGTTTTCCTTCAATATAATGATATTTTGAAAAAGGAAATGATCTCCACTTTTAATTTTGATGAAATTCTTTTGAATCATGATTCTAATAATTTCCAACCTACTGTTTATGATCCAATTTATTTAGGGTTGGAACAATCATTCTTAAATCATTTTCCTGTCTTTGTAAATAAGAACCTTAGTTTGGTTTTTCCAAATTTTGGATCTCTATTTTTTAGATTTTTATTGCTAATGCATCATTTGTTTTTTCTTGCAGGTTTAAATTTACTAGATTGGATCCATTGGAAATTTGACTACACTTAGTTTATGTTACCTTTAGAGTAGTGTAGGAACAAGTATAGAATGGATTAGTTTTGATCATTTCTTTGATATTTCTTTTGGTTTTCTTCAATAAATGTTGGTGTACATTCTGATCTAGAGGTTTTTCAACGTAGACCCAGGTACTTCGCAGTGCAAGATACCAACAAAACCCCTATTCACCGGCCCTTTCGGAAATAGACTGCAATTAACTTGAGCTCTCACCCGAGGTGAAGTTGTGGGGGTGGTTGTAGAAGCATATTTCCACAACCTTGTGATGCAAGTGTTTCAACTGGTTAATTTGCAGCGTGGTGATGTATTGCGTACTGCGGTTAATAACTGTACGAGGTACTCTACCCCATGTCAAGCGTTGCGGCAAGCAAGGATGCTTGCGCAACCAGCGCATTCATAGACTACGTAGTGGGATTAATTCCACTCTATGGCGATAAGTTATCAACAGCTTACTGTGTAGCACTTCTGATGGATCGACGCATCAACTAGACTGTGCGGCCGTTATAAGACTCAATCACTTCTACTCAATCTTATTCAATAATCCTTAATCATTTGATTTTATTTAGACTGATAAACATCATAACTTATGTAAGTGAATGAGATGTGTGATGTTGTTCACTCTGATATAGCGATTAAACCTTAACAATTAACTGTGTGCTTATCTCATAGATCCATTCATTCAAGGCCTTATACGTGCCTGACTGTTAACATTCATCCATACACAAACTACTAACATCTTATTTCATCCCTTCCGTGGTGAATTCAGATAAAAGTAGACATATATCAAATAACAGTAACTTCATGCATACACTGTAAGTAATTCAAGCAAAAATAATGGCAATCATAAACAACAATCACATAACACAAGGTTTAACGTGGTTCACCCCCCCAGATGGGAAGCTACATCCACAAGAACTATTTTTTATTTATCCTAAGGAAGGGTGCAATAGTTCTTCATATGCGCACTCAGCTGCAGATGCTCTTTTACCTCTCAAAATTAGGTCTCTGCGCACTCAGCTGTAGAGCCTTTACAATGCTTCAATCTTACAGATCCAACAATATTTAATAATAATCAACAAAATGAAGACTTAACCCTTTCCTTTACAAAATTACCTTACTTATAGATCAAGACCCGTAGGTCATGTCTTTACATTTATGAAGGCAGGAACCCTTAGGTTTACAAAACTATCATGGTTTTCCCAAAATCGGACTGCAGGTGTCTGGTAGCGGATCTTCAGTTGTGGCTCTCCTCTGTGTAGACACGTTGCTATCCACCCCCCTGTCATGCATGCCAATAGCTTTCGTCCGCCGAGTTGTTCCTTCTTCCACGACCTTAGATGACTAGTTCAGGGAGTAGTAGTCCTCTGTTTGTGTGATTAGTCACCTACCTCCCGATCTACACCTACCCCCTTCTTGGTAGTTATCGACGATCTTTGCCAAAAATAGGTCTTCTGTGACCTAACCAAAATAACTGTTGTCATCCATCCAACACTCTGCCTAGCTGGATCTTTGTTGATGTGGCACATCAAGGCGATGTAATCTTCACAGCACCCACCTCGCAGCTCTTTCGTTAGTGTGATGTGCACAGTAGTCGTATCATACCAAAATTGTGCTGCGCTTCTCCTCGTAGCTTCCAAAAAATGATTTTCTCAAAAAGTCTCCATCCATGCTGTGCTCAGCTTTACAGTTCCCAAAAACGTAATGTGTTCAAAATTTGACCACCTTGGGCTAGGTCCAACAGGCCCCTAACACTTACATGTGGCTCGCCCCTGAGCCACCTGCAACTTCGGCATCTTCTAGCTGTTCCTCCTCGTGTGGACCGGTTGACGCAACGAAGTCATTGTATTCAACAATCCACTTCTTGACTGCTTCTTTCGTGTCCTTCTTCACTTGCCTTACTGTGTCGAGCATTTCAGGTGTTATTTTTCGTCCCCCCTGCTCTTCCACCTGATGCTTCCCATCTCGCAACTCTTTCAGTTTGTCCTCAATCTCCTGTGAGATGAGGTTGGCTTTATCCAGGAAGGGTTGTGTTTTATCCTCAATTGCAGCCTCCTTCACTCGTAAATTCTGCACTTCTTTCTTCAACGCATTGACTTCTTTGTATCTGTGGAGTCGCTCTCATGCTGGTAACGCTTTAACTTCCTGTTGTTGCAGCAACACCCCCCAAAAAAATTTTGTACATATTGGGGCCCCTCCTCTCATTTTTTGTAGAAAGTTTGCCTTAAGAAGCCATCCCAGCTGTTATCTGTGTTTTTCAGCATGAAATCTGGTTTCCCAACGAAAATTCTGGCCATAAACCTTTCCTTTTTCCCCCAAGGAACCTAAAGGGAACTTAGAATTTTTTCCCGACGTTTTGGAGTCTCTCGGGTTATTTCCCCGCAGTTGCGGAAGCAACTCGCATAAGCTTCTCGAAGGAAGACTTAGGAAATTTTTGTTGGAAGAACGCGGGAACCATTGGGCAATAGCTCCCGAAACGGCAGAGTCCTCCGTTCAAACCTTCCGCAAACGCGAAGTGTTTCGGGTTTCTCTCCCGAAAGGTGGAAGCCTTTTTGTAAGCCTTCCGGAACGGAACTTAGATTTTGTTTGCAAATCACAGACCATGAGAAGGAAAATTGCGGAAACATTGGGGTTTTCTTCCCGAAACGGCGGGAGAACTTGGGAAAGACGCCTGAAAGGATTTGGAATATTTTGTTAAAATATCGCGGAAGCCTCTGATGAAAGCCGCCCGAAACGGTGGAAGAATTCAGCAAAGTTGTCCGAAATGATGGAAGCCCTTCCCATAAGATTTCCGAAAAGAGATTTAGAAAACTTTCGAAAATCTGCGGAAACCTTCGGGTTTTCCTCCCGAGAACGGCGGAAGCCATTCACAAAAGATTTCCAAAATACCACGGCGAAGCCCACAAACTTCTTCCGAAACTGTGAAAAGAACTTAGATTATTTTTTTTGAAATGGTTGCGGAGCACCCCAGGGAAACTGTGCGGAATCATTCAGCTTATGTTCCCGACACCGTGGAAGCTCTCGGGCTATACTTTCGAAACAGCGGAGGCCAATCACATAAACCACTCGTCTAGGCTTTCCGAAATAAAACTTAGGAAACTTTTCGATTTTTTGTTTTGTGGAACAACACAAGTTCGCCTCCCGAAACGATTGTGATTGCAAAAAATTTGCTTCCGAAACAGCGGAACCTTTCATCATTGTCTCCCGAAATGGCGGAAGCTTTCGCCATGTCGTCCCACAGTAGCGGAAGCCGCTTGCTTAAAACTCATGAAAAGAACTCGGAAACTTTTCCAAAATATCGCGGAAGAACTCGAAGAAGCTACCCGAAACGTGCGGGAGCCATCCGTTTACCTTCCCGGGAACCGCTGAGCGTCTAAGTTTTGAAAAAACTTGTGAAGTCTCGAAAGTCGCGGAAGGAATTCACCAAATCCTTCCGCAACCGCGGAAGCCTTCACAAAACCATCCCGAAACAGCGGAGGCTGAGGGCGTAAGCTTTCCGAAATTACTTGCCGAAACCCCGCAAGAGTTAGAAAATTTTGCGATTTGCGGGAACTATTGGCGAGTTGCTCCCGAAACGGTGGAAGCCTTTGCGTTATCCGTCCGTGACGCAGGTTTCTTTTACGGAATGTTGTGAGTTTTCCTTCCACGGCACGCCCGGAACGGCGGAAACTTTCGCTTTATCTTTCTGCAATGGCGGATAAGATTCACCAATTTGTCCCGCAGAAGGCGATCGCACGCGGATCGAGATATGTTGACATGACCGCCGACGTACCGATATTTAAACCATGACTAATTGCCCCACCCACCAAACTAAATGCCGCATGTGTCGGTTCTATATAAATAAGCGGTGGGGGTACAAGCCAACGCATTGTTAATTCTCCAATTGGACGATTTGTTGGACGTCGCGCGACCATTCCAACTCATCCTGCGCAACCACGTTCACGGCCACCTCAGTCAGCGTTTTTCATCAGTGCCAGGTAGGATCTTAACCTTGCATTTGTCCCTTCTGCATGTCGTATTTCTATTGGGTTATCTTTCTTTTGAAAATGATGGGCATTGGTGGGGTTTTGACGGGCAAAACGCCCGTCTTGGGCGATTTTTGCCCATCAAATACAATCTAAATCGAGTTCTGCTCGTCACATAAAATAGAGACAGGATAAAATGTTTGGTGGGTGGAGACGGCTAGTTTGGACGGTTAAGCTTTTCCATTTTCCTCCCCGGGCCGCATGCCTCGTTATTTCAGAACCGCCGAAGCCCCATGGATTTTCCATATCCCCGGCCGAAATCCTAAGACGTAAAACCCCGGGCCTTTTCGTAAACCTCAGTCCCAACGTGATCGTTACCCAATTCAAATCCTAGGACAAGTGCCATTGCCCCTGTTCAAACCTCCCATAGAGCACCTCGGCAAGTGCCGTAAAATAACGATAGCATTCGAAACCCGTGTCGGGTCGTAGATACGAAACGCCTCCTTATTTCGTCACAGAGTCTTCCAAACCTGAGCTTACCCGCAATTAGCCTTTCAAACTGCAGCAGTGACGAAAGTTACCCTCTTCCCCAGAGCTAAACCGAAGGCACGTTGCTTCCCCAACGCGCTTATCTTCACAAAAGCATCCCAAACCTGCCCCTTTAAAGAATTAGGATGGCCAAAATTGATAATCGTGTTCCTGCTGAAACGAAGATCATCATCTCTCCCTGGGGCAACCTGAGAGCGGATTGTTCTGCGATACACCTATCCTCTCGGGAGCATTCCAAATTCTTCCCTTTTAAAGATTCAAATGTTTTAATTTGTATTTTAGGTTGAAATGGTGTATTTTTGCTTCCTAAACATACAGCTTCACATTCTCATATTAAAAAGATGATGCTCTCTGTTGAAATCTCACAGTATGTTACTCAAGTTCATGATGACTTGTATATGGGTGCTATCAGGGATAAGTCAAGATGCCGAAAGCCGGTAAGAAGAAGGCTAAGATGACAGAAAAGAAGCCTGCGCCACTCAAAACGGAAACTTCACTCCAGGACACTAGGTGCACCACTGGTGTCCCTCCTGAAATCAGATGGGGTGACATCTACAGAATGATCCGGGACGAGAAGATCCCGGATATGTTGCTAGAAGAAGGGCCAATTTATCTCAATATCAGAGCCTCAGGCATAACTAGAGCCGCTACCCGCCCTGAGTTGTTCCCCTGTGCTGAAGTGATCGAATGGATACTCCAACATGCCGATGCTGAAGGGAGAGTGATAAATGATAGTGGGAAAGTGGCTATTGCCTCATTTCAACCCGCGTATCTTGCGGCAGCCTACAAATTTCCCCGTGTCCAACAAGCTCTGACTGATGAATGGATGAGCCAGATGGACAACGTCGAGATGGCCAAGAAGCTACTGATGGCAGGCAAGCATTTGAGAAAGAAAGGGAGTGATGAATATGACGTACATAATTTGAGAGCTCCTTTCAGATTGATCGCTCTAATGCTGTGCAGAATCTTCGGCATGCCCGATGGCACAGTGTATAAGATTCAGTGGATCCCTATCATCCACTACGTGGCATTCAAGGGAACTGTGTTTGACTAGGCCACTCTCCTGTCAGATAGTTTGGCCTCGATGATAGTAGCTACAAGGGAAGGACTAGCCTTGAAGAAGGCTGAATTCTTCATGTCCTCATATCTGATAGATTGCATTTTGGCCAAGTTGCATTATTCAGCCAATTACTACCCTCAGGGGAACGGATTAGCGGAATCCTCAAACAAGAATCTGATTCGAATTCTTAAGAAGACTGTGATAGAAAACCAGAGAAGTTGGCATGTCGCTCTCCCAAACGCCTTATGGGAAGATAGGGTAACCCCGAAGAACACTTTAGGTGTCTCCCATTTCACTCTTGTCTATGGCAAGGAAGCCATCCTTCCCCCAAACATCTTACTACCATCCTTGCAATTGTCCCAAGCCTCTCGAGGTTCTGGTAGCCAAGCCTTACAATCCTGAGTCAACACCCTGCTTCAACTTGAAGAAGCCCGACACAAAGCTAAAGATCGATTCCATCAACACCAGGACATAGTTAAGAGATGGTTCGATAAGAGGAAATCCGGTAACAAAGATTTTGAAGTTGGGGATTTAGTCCTGAAATGGGACCATAATCATGAAGGAAAAGGAATGCATACGAAATTTCAACATCTATGGGTAGGCCCATACCAAATTTCTGTGAAATTAGGCCCATCTACTTATAAATTGACAAATATCGAGGGAGAAGAAGTAGCCCTTCCTCTCAATGGCCTCGCTCTGAAACAATACTTCGCATAGTCTCTTCGAGACTTCCTGTACATAAATAAAGTTTTCTTTTTTGCTTTAGCCTTTAGTTGCTTTAGTTTTTCCGCCATGTTGTTTCTCTCTTGGTTATTTGAAATTTTACGACAAGTTTTGTTTTCTGAATGCCCTTTTGGTTGAGAGCCCCGTTGAAGATAACTCTCTCAAAGAAAACTTGCGACCCATGAGTCCGGAACTGTGCTCGAATGAATTCTGTCTGTTGTGTTCTCGCTGAAATGTTCAGAAGGAAGGAAGCCTACCCTGCTAGTCTCACTAATCCTGTTTAATAGCAGAGGCCTATGACCATCTTCACTACTATCGTTGGGCTCCACCCACTCTCACACTTTAAAGGCATCTCAAGAAGGTTACCAAAGTTGGACCCATGGAAAGTAGCACTCCTCAAGGGCATAAGGTATTGGAATGACTCCATGCTGCAAATCTAACAGCCCAAAATGGCTTATACTCAAGAGTCTGTTTTCCAGAGATTCTCGCCTCAATTAAAGCATGGCTGAGACAAAAGCAAAAGACATGTAAAATCAAGAAGGTTGTCCAAAAGGCTCAGCTCAAAATGGGCTCCTCTCTGTCCATGAAGTTTGATCAAATCAATGAAATTTCTTACTCACACAAAAGGACATTATGGATTGAGGAGCCGAAATCAAAGATCATGTCCAAAGAAAGTATCTCTGGAAGGCTGAAACAGCTAAGCTGTCCAAAGTACAAAAATACAAAAGGATGCAAGCACCATGGGAATGAGAAACAAGAGCAATAATGTCCATGATAAAGTGTTGTGAATCCTATGGAGTCTGGCAGTAGTGACCATCTGAAAGATGACCCTCCTAAAATAAATCTCATATGCTGGCCCTTTGAGAGTGGTGAAGATGTCTCGGTCAAAGCTCCCCTTTCCCCAATGGCTAGTAGGTAAAGTGCCTCCTTCCCCTCACATGAGTTTAAAATGCTTAGCTGAGTTGTGCACCCGAGATGGATGTCTTCAATGAGGTTTCGGACCATGAAGAGGATTTTTTCAGAGATCTGTGTTCACCAGCGACTCGCCATTGTTGTTGCAGCAACACCCCCCCAAAAAATTTTGTACATATTGGGGCCCCTCCTCTCATTTTTTGTAGAAAGTTTGCCTTAAGAAGCCATCCCAGCTGTTATCTGTGTTTTTCAGCATGAAATCTGGTTTCCCAACGAAAATTCTGGCCATAAACCTTTCCTTTTTCCCCCAAGGAACCTAAAGGGAACTTAGAATTTTTTCCCGACGTTTTGGAGTCTCTCGGGTTATCTCCCCGCAGTTGTGGAAGCAACTTGCATAAGCTTCTCGAAGGAAAACTTAGGAAATTTTTGTTGGAAGAACGCGGGAACCATTGGGCAATAGCTCCCGAAACGGCGGAGTCCTCCGTTCAAACCTTCCGCAAACACGAAGTGTTTTGGGTTTCTCTCCCGAAAGGTGGAAGCCTTTTGGTAAGCCTTCCGGAACGGAACTTAGATTTTGTTTGCAAATCACAGACCATGAGAAGGAAAATTGCGGAAACATTGGGGTTTTCTTCCCGAAACGGCGGGAGAACTTGGGGAAGACGCCCAAAAGGATTTGTAATATTTTATTAAAATATCACGGAAGCCTCTGGTGAAAGCCGCCCGAAACGGCGGAAGAATTCAGCAAAGTTGTCCGAAACGACGGAAGCCCTTCCCATAAGCTTTCCGAAAAGAGACTTAGAAAACTTTCGAAAATCTGCGAAAACCTTCGGGTTTTCCTCCCGAGAACAGCGGAAGCCATTCACAAAAGCTTTCCGAAATACCACAGCGAAGCCCACAAACTTCTTCCGAAACTGTGAAAAGAACTTAGATTATTTTTTTGAAAAGGTTGCGGAGCACCCCAGGGAAACTGTGCGGAATCATTCAGCTTATGTTCCCGACAACGCAGAAGCTCTCGGGCTATCCTTCCAAAACGGCGGAGGCCAATCACATAAACCACCCGTCTAGGCTTTCCGAAATAAAACTTAGGAAACTTTTCGATTTTTTGTTTTGCGGAACAACTCAAGTTCGCCTCCCGAAACGATTGTGATTGCAAAAAATTTGCTTCCGAAACAGCGGAACCTTTCATCATTGTCTCCCGAAATGGCGGAAGCTTTTCCCATGTCGTCCCGCAGTAGTGGAAGCCGCTTGCTTAAAAATCATGAAAAGAACTCGGAAACTTTTCCAAAATATCGCGGAAGAACTCGAAGAAGCTACCCGAATCGTGCGGGAGCCATCCGTTTACCTTCCCGGGAACCGCTGAGCATCTAAGTTTTGAAAAAACTCGTGAAGTCTCGAAAGTCGCGGAAGGCATTCGCCAAAGCCTTCCGCAACCACGGAAGCCTTCACAGAACCATCCCGAAATAGTGGAGGCTGAGGGCGTAAGCTTTCCGAAATTACTTGCCGAAACCCCGCGAGAGTTAGAAAATTTTTGATTTGGGGGAGCTATTGGCGAGTTGCTCCCGAAACGGTGGAAGCCTTGGCGTCATCCGTCCGCGATGCGGGTTTCTTTTACGGAACGTTGTGAGTTTTCCTTCCGCGGCATGCCCGGAACGGCGGAAACTTTCGCTTTATCTTTCCGCAACGGCGGATAAGATTCACCAATTTGTCCTGCAGAAGGCCGTCGCACGCGGATCGAGATATGTTGACATGATCGCCGACGTATCGGTATTTAAACCACGACTAATTGCCCCACCCACCAAACTAAATGCCGCACGTGCCGGTTCTATATAAATAAGCGGTGGGGTTACGAGCCAACGCATTGTTAATTCTCCAATTGGACGATTTGTTGGACGCCGTGCGACCATTCCAGCTCATCCTGCGCAACCACGTTCGCGGCCACCTCAGTCAGCATTTTTCATCAGTGCCAGGTAGGATCTTAACCTTGCATTTGTCCCTTCTGCATGTCGTATTGCTATTGGGTTATCTTTCTTTTGAAAATGATGGGCATTGGTGGGGTTTTGACGGGCAAAACGCCCGTCTTGGGCGATTTTTGCCCGTCAAATACAATCTGAATCGAGTTCTGCTCGTCACATAAAATAGAGACAGGATAAAATTTTTGGTGGGTGGAGACGGCTAGTTTGGACGGTTAAGCTTTTCCATTTTCCTCCCCGGGCCACATGCCTCGTTATTTCAGAACCGCCAAAGCCCCACGGATTTTCCATATCCCCGGCCGAAAGCCTAAGACGTAAAACCCCGGGCCTTTTCGTAAACCTCAGTCCCAACATGACCGTTACCCAATTCAAATCCTAGGACAAGCGCCATTGCCCCTGTTCAAACCTCCCATAGAGCACCTCAGCAAGTGCCGTAAAATAATGATAACATTCGAAACCCGCGTCGGGTCGTAGATACGAAACGCCTCCTTATTTCGTCACAGAGTCTTCCCAACCTGAGCTTACCCGCAATTAGCCTTTCAAACCGCAGCAGTGACGAAATTTACCCTCTTCCCCAGAGCTAAACCGAAGGCACGTTGCTTCCCCAACGCGCTTATCTTCACAAAAGCATCCTGTTAACACCTAAAAAGTGCTCACTAGCTCATTCCCTTACTCACATGACCCATTTGTCCACTTTTCCACCATCTGAGCCTCTGAAACCAACAAAAGGTCACCAAAAGACCTTGGTACACCCCTTTTTCCATTAAAAAAGATTATTTTTCCAAGAAAATCATAAAAAACCCTCAAAAAGGGTCCAAATTCCCAAAAATATTAAAAAGGGAATTAAAATATTATTTTTATTCAAAAAAGGAAAAAGGAGGGAAAATTACCTAAACCATGTTGGTCAATACCATTGGTTTCCACAAAACCACAAATGGTATTCCTCACCACCAAAACCTATAAAAAGGTGGTAGGGGCTCCTCATTTCACATCCTTCCATTATCTCATCCTTATGCTGCTGAAATCTCCCATGAGCACTTTTAGCCATTGAAGCAACCTTGGAGAAAGAGACCTATTGGAGTTTGGAGCTACTCATCTTGGGAGTTGCTCAACATCAACCTTCACCATTGGAGGTAATATCGCAAGCACTTGCTTGCCCCCCACTTTTCAATACAAAATTTATTTCTTATGTTTCTTGTTCTTGATTTTGAAATATTTACATTATTTGCTTAGATTCTTGTTTAGATCCATGAAAAGTATTGTTTATTTAGTTTATTGTTTTTATTTCTATTGAAACTGCTACTACTAGTTAGTAGGTGCCCATAGCACTAAGCTTGGTTGCAAAACCGAGCCAACAGTTTTGGCGACTCCGCTTTGGTTTGAACTTTAGATCTCTAGCTTTGCCATTAAATCTTAGTTTTTATGAGTTTTTAACCATTAGATCCATAGATCTGCCATCTTAGACAGCAGATCCATTGCTGTTCTGAGATTTGGCCCCAAAAAACAGCCCTAAATTTTAAATTTTCGAGTTCGTTTCTCGTTTTCCGTGCACGGCTTCCGCCTCGCGGCTTTTTGCCAGACAGTCGCGCGGTCCATCGCGACTTTTCTGCATTTTTCCGCGCGGTCCATCGCGGCCTTTTTCAGACAGTCGCGCGGTCCATCGCGACTTTTCTGTGTTTTTCCGCGCTGCACACCGCGGCTTCGCGGCCTTTTTCCGCGCTGTCCATCGCGACTGTGCGCCCAAAACCTGCGCGGTCCATCGCGACTGTGCGCCCAAAACCTGCGCGGTCCATCGCGACTGTGCGCCCAAAACCTGCGCGGTCCATCGCGACTGTGCGTCCAAAACCCGCGCGGTCCATCGCGACTGTTCGGCCAAAACCCGCGCGGCCCATCGCGGCTGTTCGTCCAAAACCCGCGCGGCTGAATTTTTTTCATTCGGCCATCCCGATTTTGAAAAATATTTTTTACTGTACTTTCTGCCCATAGCACATTTTTTACAGTATCAAATTCTGCATATTTTCCAGATTTAGAAATTTTTTTTACTATTTAAAAGTGCATACATAGAAATCTTTTTAACATTTTCAAGAAAGTGAAAGAAAGATTCATTTTGCATTCTTTATCTAGATTCAATTTTTTTCTTGTTTACTTCTTTAGAATCTTGCCCTTAGCAAATTTTATTGAAACGAAGAAATCCATTTATTTCTTTTAGAAGTTTATTATTTGCTTTCATAAATCCAAAAAATCCATTATTTTTTGAGTTATTTTTTAAAAAAAGCAAATTAATTTCTTTTAGTGAAAAAGTCTTAAATATTTGCTTATTATTTTTCGAAAAGTCCTTTATTTTTTGAAAAATTTCCCTTAAAGCATTTAATTTTTTCAAGTTCAGTTTACAACACCTCACGTGCACTCACACGATCACTTAATTGAACTAAGACTTAAAACTTACCCTAATTTGAACACACTCTTAACCCCACTTGGGGAACACGAAAAGAATTCTTGTAGCTAGGTAGTATTGGGGGGATAGGTGTTCCAATAACACCCCTCAGTTCATACATCTGAGACATAGAAGTTGTCCAATTAGGGAGCTAAAATCTCTTAGTACTTTTTGGCGCGGTCACAACCGGTTTGTGGGAAGGCCTCTCCCCTAGGAGGGTTGAAGTCGCGAGGATGGTTCCGGAAGCCTGAGTGGGATACCGAAACCCATTCAGTAACCGAAGGGCTACCATTCGCAGTTCTCGGGATATCCCTGTATTGGGATATTGCGATCAAAGGACCAAACGGCAGATTTACCTTTTCTCGACGCGTCATGAACGGAGTATCCTAGTAGCCTGTCTTTTTAGGATTGATTACCCGGTGTCCCTCCCGGTAGGGGGATATCTAGCCGTTGTCTCTACATTCATATTGTCTGACTTGGATTTCATCACCTTGCAGGGGATATCGTCTGTTTGAGTCACAATACTTTTAGATTAGGTGTTTGCATGATCTTTACCACCTTTTGAGTCTAGTTACACCTATTTTTTCTAGGAGCCGCTGGCATGTTGGTATTCTGACCGGTTGTTGCATTCCTCCACTTATTGTAGCACAGCTGCTAGAATAAGTGCATTTTTTGAGGATCGATTTTTTGGCCTGTGAGCCTTCTTTTTTCACTCCCCTTTTTTGCACCCTTGGTTGCATTAGGGTTTTGAGTCTTTTACATACATATATCACCACCTGATACTTAAAACAAATTTTTACATAAAAAACATATTCTCACCATTGAGAATTCTAGACGTTCTCGTCGTCTACAGGGCGAACTCCCAGAGTTTAGTCCACTTGGCTCTCCACGTCACGGACGCAGAGCATTATCCCTTGATTCGACACATCGTCGATCATCTAGACGGTCATCCGATTCTGACATACCCCACTTCACCTTTGATTTGGAGGTAGAATCCGAAAACCCCACAGAGTTACCACCGACCACAATTATGTCTGGAACGCCAGATGATCCACAATTTACATTAACCATAGGTCAGACATCCGCAAACCCTTCTGCGGGAGTACCATCCATGGCAACATCCACCCCCTTGGGTATGCCCAATATGGGTACCACTCCACATTCAGGAATGCCTAACACAGGACCACCACCTGTCATGGGCATGCCCAACATGGGGGTCATACCCCCTTCGGTTTCCACAAACCCTATCCCAGGAATCCCTAGTACGATTCCTAACCCAAGTGTCACTCCTGTTGCACTTGGGAATGCTATCCCAGGAATCCCTAGTGCGATTCCTAACCCAAGTGTAACCCATGTTGCACTCGGTAGTGCTATACCAGGAATCCCTAGTGCGATTCCTAACCCAAGTGTAACCCAGGTTGCACTTGGGAGTGCTAACCCATATCAGGCCACACCTTTTGGAGGGCACATACCCTCCATACCTAGCATACCTATAGGCGCTACTGGACCCCTACACCATACCACAATGGCTAGGCAGGTCCCGGTTCCGGTCACTACATCCGCTAGTCTACCATACATGGCAAGTCTCAACCTGCCAGATTTAGCTAGGCTCACAAATGACCCCATCAGGCATGACCCTGCTTGGCCCCACATGCCCACTAAGCTTCCCTCTGACATCCCTAAGTTTGAGGGAAAGGCCGGAGAAGACCCCCAGAACCACATCATGTCTTTCCACTTATGGTGTTCCTCCAACTCCATAGTGGACGACTCTATCCGCCTCCGTTTATTACAGCGCACCTTCACTGGCTCTGCAGCCAAATGGTATATCGAGCAACCCCATGGGACGCATTCCTCATTTACCTCCCTTGCCTCGACCTTCCTGCAGTTCTTTCAGCTACCGGTCCGCTATGATGCGGGCGTCGAGATCCTACTGTCTTGCAGACAGAACACAGCCACGCACATCACTGACCATATTCATGATTGGCGTCGGCGCCGAAGCCTATGCAAAATCAAATTAGACGATCGAATCTTTTTAGACTGGTTCCTTAAATCCCTCCTTCCCCTCATTGCGAAGGATGTAGCTTCTGAAAGACCCCAGTCTGAAGAAGAGGCCATCCTTAAGGCCCAACAGTTTGACCTTATCTATGCCCAGTCAGGTTACCTATACACCATCATACCTGACGCCCCACGAGGTGACTCTGCACGCGGTGACACACCGGGGGCATCCCATGCCGCCGATGGCATTATTTGCCAAATTACACCGCAAACAAAACCTTTCAGTATGGTGAGCACCATGCCCGCCCCAGACCTTTCTAGGGCTACATCCAGTTCCGGAGCGACAACTTCTTATGCTCCAACAAACCAGACCCATCATGTTCATGGACCCTCTTGTCCACAACATTGTTATGGCCAAGCGCCATCAGCATATGTACCTCCTACATACTATGCTCAACCTACGGTACAAAACCCCACGCAGTTTCCACAACAGCCCATGCATTACCCACAACCGGTTGCACCGGCTAACCTCACACCTCCACCAGCGCAGGGGTACCAACAACCCCAACAGGCAACTGGACCACCTCCAGCTCCACCTGCATACTATCCACCGCAACCTGCTCCCGCACCTGCGGCTCCTCAGAATCCCCCCAATGCTCAAGGGCATGTGTACGCACAACAACAGCAGCCCCAATATCAAAATAACCAACGCAACCAGGGTGGACAACCCAACCGCGGAAGAGGACGCAACCGTGGAAACAATCAAAACCGTAACCAAGCTCCACAACCTACCCAGCCCCCGCAAAACAATAACGCGGCGCCCGCTCATCAGAATCCTGATCGGCCACCTAGGCAACCTAAAAATGCTAATTTACGGACAAACCATCCTTGTTCCATTTGCGGTGTCTATGGCCACTATACCCACGCTTGCCCACATCTCGAGCGAGCTCGACAACTATGGACAAATGACGCCCATCGTCAAGGGCAGGCGGCTCCTCAGCCACCACCCAACCCCCCACCACCTCCACAACAACCTCTGGTTCTCCAAAACCCCTTTCCAACACAGGGGGTGGTAAACACCCAGCCGTTAGCCCCCCAACAGGGCAACGTGCAACCACAACAAATAACTTACACAGCTCCTGATCAACCCATGTTTGATTCAGGCACCCACCACTTATTGATGATGTCCACCGCTGACGTCAATATCCAAACCCGTCGAAATCAATACGGACCGACTACTGAAGCCCCCCCCGCTGAAAAGGATACTAATGCTCATCCCACTGATCAGACATTGCGTATACCTCAGCTTCCACTCGATGGCGCTTCTAAAGCACCTCGCTTTCCCCTTCGCCGAATCAACAACAACCCCAATGCACGGGCTGCGTCCAATTACAACATCGTAGATGACTTAGCTCAATCCCCCGCAGCCATGTCTGCGTTAGAAGTCTTAAAAACCTGTCCTACTCAGCGCAAGACTTTACTTTCTGCCATTGGGGCGACTGACCCAAATGATTCGAACTTGATGACCTTTGATTCAGACCAGTCTGAACCCCGCCTGCCTTCCTCTTTAGCATTCCAAGTTTCCGTTTCTGTTCGGAATCTTGTCATCCATCGGTGCATTATCGATGAAGGGGCCTCCACATGCGTCATGTCCACATTTGTTTGGCAGAAGTTGGGATCCCCTACTCTCCAGCAGTCCACCACTGCATTACGAGCTTATGACGGCCGTTCGGCTCAACCCCTAGGTCTTTTAGCCAATGTCCCTGTCCAGCTGGCGGGTAAAACCGTGCTCATTGACATTGAGGTCATCAATGCCCCACTAGACTATAACCTTTTACTTGGTCGCAACTACATGTACGCCATGAAAGCGGTTGCCTCATCCGTTTTTCGTACCATGATGTTCCCCCATGAGGGACGCGTGGTCAAGGTCGACCAGCTCACCTATTACGATCCCAAGGCCCCTACCACACCTAAAAATGGTCTCACCATGGTTGAACAACCTGTTTGTGGTGCAACTACCTCATTCATTTCCTCAGTAGGACCCAGACTTTACTCCGAGGCGTCGATAACCTCTACATTCCAGGCCATTCCACCATCGTCACCGGAGACCCAGGTCGCTAACCTCTGCACTCTTTCACAAACACCCGGTAATCAACCCTCCTTGTTACCCAAACCACCATTGGTCCCTAGTCACATCGGTGTTACACCTATCCACACAATCCCCTTTCTATTTCCTCCTTCGGGTGTAGTAAGCGCCCCGGTTATGGCTACCCTTAGTCTCCCCGGGTTAACATTGGGATTACCCGTGTGGTATATTACGCCTCCCGTTCCTCCACCGACACCAAATGTCATCCTACAACCGGTGCAACCCATTGTTACTTCTACCCAACCACCTCCCAGTATCACGACTCCTTCGTCGTCGACGAATCCCCCTCCATTCGTCAGGCCCACTGGGGGCAGAGGCCCACAACCATACACTGCGGTTCCCCCACCCAAGGCAGTTAAACCTCCCCCCATATTTCGTGCTCCTCCAAAATGCTCGCTGTGTGATGAGTTAGGCCATCCAACCCATCAGTGCCCACAGTTACCTGCATTGCAGGAACACATGCAAATGTTGGACGACGACCCCAACATCCCGGTGGTCAAACTAGATCCAAACCCTATGCCTCGTGATAAATCACTGCGTACCAACCACCCATGTGCGATATGCGGTATTTATGGCCACTACTCACATAACTGTCCTGACATCCCAGACTACAGAGCAGCTCTCTACGAGATGAACAATTTGGACCTAGAGACGGCACCCTCTACTATCGAGGAGATCTACCCTCCCGCATCATCCTCATCCGGAGAGATTAACACCATCTACATGATCTCTTCGACTACCACTACCTCATCACTCGATTTGACCACTCAAAGGTCCCGCAATGATGAAGAGGTTCTCGAGACTCCTACTACCTTTGATTATCCCGGGGAAGACATGCACCATCGTCCATACTTCCTCCTGGAAGAGACTTCATCCACCACCGCTACCCAATCCGCGGTTGAGTCCAAGGATTTCCTTCCTACTAAAATCGACTGGTTAACGGATCCCATGGCCGATATTTCTCCCGTCATCCACATTGACATCTCTGACCCACTTGGTGCCCTTCATACCATCACATTAGGAACCTCCCACAGTGAGCATGAGATCGGAGAATACCAACAACTGTTCCAAGAATTCACTGATGTCTTTACTTGGTCAGATACCGAAATGCCTGGCCTTGACCCCGCCATTTATATGATCTCCACTGGATACCCCTCTGTCCGGTCGGCCCCTTCCATTGATCCCTTTGACACACAGGTTGAACCCTTTCAAATCAACCAGGAAACCACATGTCCACAACATGGGGGCATGCCCAAAACCTTGCCTACTCATCATCACCGTGATCCTCGTCGGAGATACTGGGGGCATCCACCCCACAAAGGGAATCCCCCATTATCATATCATCACTTCAGTATGCCACCACGACCCACAGCCTCATGGTATAACACCCCGCCAGCAGTTGCTCAATGCCCTATTGATCTCTCTATGAGACAACATCTGCACCACATCGGTTTTGCAACCAAGCTTAGTGCTATGGGCACCTACTAACTAGTAGTAGCAGTTTCAATAGAAATAAAAACAATAAACTAAATAAACAATACTTTTCATGGATCTAAATAAGAATCTAAGCAAATAATGTAAATATTTCAAAATCAAGAACAAGAAACATAAGAAATAAATTTTGTATTGAAAAGTGGGGGGCAAGCAAGTGCTTGCGATATTACCTCCAATGGTGAAGGTTGATGTTGAGAAACTCCCAAGATGAGTAGCTCCAAACTCCAATAGGTCTCTTTCTCCAAGGTTGCTTCAATGGCTAAAAGTGCTCATGGGAGATTTCAGCAGCATAAGGATGAGATAATGGAAGGATGTGAAATGAGGAGCCCCTACCACCTTTTTATAGGTTTTGGTGGTGAGGAATACCATTTGTGGTTTTGTGGAAACCAATGGTATTGACCAACATGGTTTAGGTAATTTTCCCTCCTTTTTCCTTTTTTGAATAAAAATAATATTTTAATTCCCTTTTTAATATTTTTGGGAATTTGGACCCTTTTTGAGGGTTTTTTATGATTTTCTTGGAAAAATAATCTTTTTTAATGGAAAAAGGGGTGTACCAAGGTCTTTTGGTGACCTTTTGTTGGTTTCAGAGGCTCAGATGGTGGAAAAGTGGACAAATGGGTCATGTGAGTAAGGGAATGAGCTAGTGAGCACTTTTTAGGTGTTAACACATCCCAAACCTGCCCCTTTAAAGAATTAGGATGGCCAAAATTGATAATCGTGTTCCTGCTGAAACGAAGATCATCATCTCTCCCCGAGGCAACCCGAGAGCGGATTGTTCCGCGATACACCTATCCTCTCGGGAGCATTCCAAATTCTTCCCTTTTAAAGATTCAAATGTTTTAATTTGTATTTTAGGTTGAAATGGTGTATTTTTGCTTCCTAAAGATACAGCTTCACATTCTCATATTAAAAAGATGATGCTCTCTGTTGAAATCTCACAGTATGTTACTCAAGTTCATTATGACTTGTATATGGGTGCTATCAGGGATAAGTCAAGATGCCAAAAGCCGGTAAGAAGAAGGCTAAGATGACAGAAAAGAAGCCTGCGCCACTCAAAACTGAAACTTCTTTCCAGGACACTAGGTGCACCACCGGTGTCCCTCCTGAAATCAGATGGGGTGACATCTACAGAATGATCCGGGACCAGGAGATCCCGGATATGTTGCTAGAAGAAGGGCCAATTTATCTCAATATCAGAGCCTCAGGCATAACTAGAGCCGCTACCCGCCCTGAGTTGTTCCCCTGTGCTGAAGTGATCAGATGGATACTCCAACATGCCGATGCTGAAGGGAGAGTGATAAATGATAGCGGGAAAGTGGCTATTGCCTCATTTCAACCCGCATATCTTGTGGCAGCCTACAAATTTCCCCGTGTCCAACAAGCTCTGACTGATGAATGGCTGAGCCAGATGGACAATGTCGAGATGGCCAAGAAGCTACTGATGGCAGGCAAGCATTTGAGAAAGAAAGGGAGTGATGAATATGACGTACAGAATCTGAGAGCTCCTTTCAGATTGATCGCTCTAATGCTGTGCAGAATCTTCGACATGCCCGATGGAACAGTGTATAAGATTCAGTGGATCCCTATCATCCACTGCGTGGCATTCAAGGGAACTGTGTTTGAATGGGCCACTCTCCTGTCAGATAGTTTGGCCTCGATGATAGTAGCTGCAAGGGAAGGACTAGCCTTGAAGAAGGTTGAATTCTTCATGTCCTCATATCTGATAGATTGCATTTTGGCCAAGATAGACTTTCCCAATTTGGGTTGTACATGGGATAAGGCCACCAACCCGGTCTATATCGCTTTCAATATGTTGTGGGCTCAGAACTACAAGCCCAGCTACAAACTCATCTTTGAGGGGTTCATCATGCCCCTGTATGAGAAGTTATTCAAGGAGGAGCCCAGCTGCCTGTCAGAGAATGCTTTGGAAGTCCTTGAGAATTACGGGGATTTCTACTTTTCGGAGCAAGGCACCTACTTAAGAATGTTTGGAGGGACTAATCCCCCTTACATTTTGCCATAGTATGCCACAGATTATGTGGTCCTCAAAGAAGCAGTAAGGAAAATCTTCCTGGATGGGATTGGAGCAATGCTCCACAAACAGCATAAGGCTTCCTTTCCCCCTCTACCTTTCTGCATAGGTGCTTACAAGTTCTCGGGGGTTGCCTCAGCCGAAGAATTTGTTCAAGAGCTGAAAGCCTTCCACTTCGGTGAGGTGATTTTCCATAGGAACAACAGAAAGGGTAAAGTGGCCGAGCATTGTAAGGACATCTACGCTCATTTTGAATACTCGCATTATCCCGATGCCGAGGAAGAGGTATTCAGAGGAATTAGAAACATGTCTGAGCTGCGGATCTGTCGCCAAGGCACTGGAGCAAGCTCTAGCTCAGCCAAGATCCAGAAGACCAGTCAGCAGCAGGAGAAAGAAGCTGAAGATGCCCGAGCTCGGGAAGAGCTCAGATTAAGAGAAGAAGAGAGGTTACAACGGGAAGCTGAGGAAGCAAGAAAGCAGCACGAAGCTGAAGTGGCGAGAAAGCAGCAAGAAGCTGAAAATGAAAGACTGCAGAAAGAGGCTGACGAAGCCCAAAAGTAGAAAGAAGCTGAAGCTGAGCAGGCTGAGGCAGAGAGGAAGGCGGAAGAAGAATTGAAGGCAAGGGAAGACGCTCAAGCCAGTGGGTCCGGTGTCCAAGACATGGATATAGACACATCTCAAGCCGGTGGCTCTGGTACCCAAGATAAGGGCGTGGACCCAGCTCAGGAAGTCTGGACCCCACCTGAAGAAGACATAGACATCATAAACCGACCAATTGTCCCGTACACTCCATCGGGAAAGCGTACGGTGTCCAAGTGGAATGAGTTTGTCTATGACAAGAAAAGAAAAGCAATGGTCCTCAAATCAGAAGAGAGGATCAAAAGTCCCTTCCATGAAGACATCGTTACCCACCGAGAGGTCACTGTAATGAAAAACACAGATCAAGATCCCTTTGCTATGGCATCCGCAGCTATAGCAACAGCAAAGGCATCATTTGCCAATGTAGGGGTTATAGTTAAAGAAAATATATTGACAAAGAAGAGAGCTCGTACACTACAACAGACTGTGGCTAATGAGCAAGCCCAAAGAGATCTGGGAGAGAACAAGTATAATTGCTTGTACGCTTAGCACAAGGAGCTGTCAAACAAGTACAGCCAGCTGGAGGAGGAAAAGGACCAGCTAACACTCCAAATAATGATTGTAGAAGCGGAGAAGAATGGAGCAGAAGAAAAGGCATCTCAGCTAGAAGCAGATAAGCAAACATTAGCTGAACGTTTGGAGCAAGCAGAGAGCAGAACAATGGACATATCTCCCTTCCATGAGTTGTCATGCAGCATCCTGAAACAAGTGTATGACACTCAGGAGCTAATCACTGATGAGGTTTGCAAGCTCAAGGCCATGGTGGTTAGGTTAAAAGAAATCAATGCGGAAGCCCATAGACTCAAAGCGAAGAATACCCGTGTCAAAGAAAATATCATAAGTCAGATGGCATGGAGAGAAGGGAAAAGGGGTTTCCCCTCGTACCTCCCATTTAAATCTGTGGACAGTTTTAATGAGGACATAGCCTTGCTGGAGTTTGGCAGAAACTATGCCAATAAGCTGATAACCAGTGTGCAAAGAACAACAGATAAAATTAACAGTCTCTACCAAAGGCTCCAAGAGGCACATGTCAAATGCACATTGAGTTTCCCCCAGTCCCTGGAGGACTTTTCGGAGAAGGAACAACATTTGTCCCAACTAAAGGAAGAATTGAGTGTTCAAACGGAGTATGTGAAGAGGATTGATGTCCTGGATATTGATGACCTCCAGCATTATATTGGTTCATCATCACTCCACAACCATCTGCTGAAGGAAGTGCATCAAGCTGCAGTGGCGGAAGTTCAAAGCATTAAAGCAGAGCTCGGGAAGAATGTGACTTCTCAAAAAATCTTGTTCCCTGCTGCAGCAAACATAGTCATAAGGGACACAGGTGTGTGGTACAGCTACATAGCAGAGGAGGAAAGTAAAGCTGCAGCAGCAGCAGATCCAGGATCTTTTCTCCCAACAACCATTCCAGCTACAGCAGTGGGCTCGATTCCCTCTTTCCCAGCAATGGCAGAAAGTCTGGCCAGCTCAATCACTCCTTCCCAGCTAGAAGCAGCATCAACAATAGGCTCGAGTGTCTCTTCCCAGGCAACATCAGCAGCAATTAACTTGGGCGATCCTCTGCCAGCAAAAGCTCAGGCACAGGAATGAAATAAACGAACTTCAGTTGAGCAACTCTCTTCAACCAAACACGTGTACAGCAGGGAAAGCGTTGGTGTTAGCATTATTTCTGCTATATATATTTTGATTAAACATTTGAGCATGTAAGGCGTAAGCCATGGGACAGCTGTCCCTATTTGTTGTCAAAACAATTTTGTAAAAGAAGTGGTCATTTTTTGGTGGTCGGTTATAGAAGAAATTCCTGTAATTGACAAGTGGAAGGTGCTAGGTGGCAGCCCAAATGGAAAAATTGTAATTATAAATAGAAGTTAGGAAGAATAGATGAGGACTTTTGGCAGGGAATGAAATTTTGAAACCCATACGAGCTATCTTGTATCGGGCCTGTAAAATTGAATTTTCTAATAGAAGCCAGGGAGATGGACGTTTTACATGGGGAACGGAAGATGGATGTGTGTTGGACTCTTCTGATGACATCTACACTGTAATGTGAAATATGCATTGCTATTTGAACTACTTCTTGGCAACAAATGATTTTGCTTATTTCTGTGTGAACGATTTTCTCCACTTCATGAACAGTGAATGTGTTTCAGACTAAATCAGGAGCTATCTGCTGATATTTTACCTTGCTGTAGAGTTCTCTTTTAGATTAGATGGCTAACTGTTTTTCTTCAAGATGACTACTATGGCTCGTTGTTCATGCCTTTAAATGTGCTCCCTGCAGGGATCTTTAGGGTTGTTTCAGTTTGTTTATATTTAGCTCGGTTTCTTTATTCTTTCTACGTAGATTAAATAATCTTTTGCTTTTTCCTGTTTTATGAGAAATAGATGCGTTACATGCTGAATTAGAAGCTATCTTCTAAAGATCTTTATCTTGCTGTAGCTTTACTTGTGAGAAAGAACAGCTATCTGTTCTTTCCTTACGTTATTTGTTATAGCTTATTGCTAATCCCTTAAGCGTGCTCCCTGCAGGGATAGGTAGATTTACTCCAGCTTCTAGACTTAGATCTGTTTTAGTTGCATCTAGATCAAATATAATTTAGGCACTTGCATCTCATTTAAAAGACATAAAACCCAAAAGAAAGGTGGATCAGCCCATAACCGGTAGAATCGGATTTAAACTCCAAACCCACGGTTGCCGGAACCGCTAACCGGACGGATCCCCTACACCAAACGGGAGATAGTCTAATTGGGACCATCTCTCGGGGAGGATCCCTTTCTGATTGATGCTGCGATATCCGAGGCATCAACACTTCCTTTGGTTCCTTCCAACCAATGAACGCCATTAGGACTATCATCCATGTGAATTGGAAATAACTTCCACTTACCTGTACTTCAAGCAGCTCATCGAGGAATTCATTTAGTATGTACTGACACCAGTTATACTTTTCTCCCTCTACAACACTTGCACCTAGCAATACAGCGCCCGTAGTTACTTCTAGTGGTCTACATTTCCTTAGAATTTTATTGGCTAATAGTTGTGTGACAAACTTTGTTGTGTTGTCCTTTATATTGTTAGACTGAAAACCTCTCTTTCCCTTTGTGGTAGGTGTAGTCTACTTCATTAATGTGGCAACTTCTTTATCCTTACTTTTTCCTTGGAAGAATTTCTTTGGATCTGCGCCTCTCTTTCTCAAACCCATTATGCGATGGATCAAATCAATGTTCAGGTCGACATTACGGTCAAGCCACAGTTATCCTTGGTGCATGCACACCATTAAGGTTCACACCACCGCACTAACTTCTGGGGACCTGTCAAAATGCAGAAGTCGTAATAAATTTTATAGTCCCGACTCCGCAACTCCAGATAGCTAGGTTTCTACGACTAAGTTATGGTTGCCTTTTACATCTTTCTTCCAACACAGATACATGTCTAGCTGGATTTCTGGAAACCTTGGTTGATTATCCCCCTTCTGTATTTGTAGGTAGGTCGTAGTCTTCCCATTTGCATTCTTGTATTTTACCGAGGAGATTATCGGCCAATTTCACATGTTTTGAAATAGGTGATAGTGGAATATGGTATTTTGTATTCTTTGGTAGCTTTAGTGTTGGCACACCCTACGCCCTTGGTGAGATATAGTCAGGCGTGAATCTAAGCGGAATTTCCTTAGTAGTCTGCAGACCCTTTGGAAATATGGAGCTTATCTTTGGTAACTTCACCTTCTGCACCGGTTCTTTTCCTTTGGCCTCCATGGATACAACATTTCTTTGCGATCTTCGGGATGCTTCGGGCTTATCTTCAACAATATTCTTTACGGGGGTTCTCATTAACCCTTCAATTCCTTTGTATTGAAATATTTTCACAGCCTCCGAGAGTGTGAGTTCTTGCTCTACCGAAGACCTTTCAGACATTCACTTGGGTTTTTTCCAACAGGGTACCTCTAGTTTTGCAGAATAAATCAGAAAATAATGTCCACAAGGAATTCTAAGTGTTTGGTAATGCCCACGAGATAGAATACAGCAGTATTTATAGGCGCAACTAGCATTCCTCCACTTCTCTTAATAGTTAGATAAGTCTTAAATGCTATAACAGTTAAGCAAATCTATCAAAGATATCAGTCCTTTCCATCATTGACCTGTTTAGAATGGTTATATTTTCTTTAAATGCCCAAGCAGTCGATAGGAAGTACTGTATAACAGTTATATTTTCGACCGACACTGTAATGGCTATTTTTCTAGAGCATTGCATCGAACGACGCAGTAGGTGAACATAGATACTGCACAGTTGCTTCATAGTAGAAGCAACATTTCATTTCTTTTCTCTGCGCGGTTTCCTTTTGAGTGTCACAATAGCGCAGTTCCCTTTTTCTTTTCTTTTTTCTCACACGTGCAGCTTCAGCAGTGTTGCGCGATACAGAGACCTTTCGTAATAAATTACATGTGCAGAATCTCAGTAATTCCTAGTGTCTAATTTCAATTGTTTTTTACACTAGGAATTTTTCCCTTCTTGATTATTTAGGATTCCACGAAGCAGGACTATCACAGTAAAGCTTTAGTATGCTACCATTTATCAAATTGGGTAATGTGTCTCCGACTAAGGTAGCTAACTGAACTGCACCACTATTAGTAACATAGATAACAGTGTATGGCCCAAACCAATGCATTTTAAATTTTCCAGGAAATTTCATCAATTTACTATCCTACAGGAGGACTAGATCACCTACCTGAAAAGACTTATTCTTGATGTGGTGATTGTGCCATGCTTTTTCTCGTTCTTTCTGCACTTGTTGGTGGAATCCCGCGATGAAGCGATCTTCTTCCAACCCAACCAAGTGTAACAATCTTTCTTCTAGTGCTGTGTGATCTACCATCCCTGTAAATGCAGCTATTCTTAAGCTGGGAATAATATATTCCATTGGCATTATTGCTTCCTTCCCATAAGCCAATTTGAAAGGTATATGTCCAGTTAATTTTTTGCATGTTGTTCTGTGTGCCCATAATACAGATGGAATGCACAGGTCCCAGTCATCGCGGTTTACATTGCATATCTTTTTTAGCGCATTCTCAAGTACTTTATTGAATGCTTCAACAGTTCCATTCGCTTGTGGGTGATAAGGCATACTGCATTGATGATGGATGTAGAACTCTTCGGTCAAAGCTTCAATGGTTCTATTCACAAAATGAGTGCCTTGATCACTCATCAAAATCTTTGGACATCTGAACCGTGTAAGGATGTTTTCAAAAATGAACTGCACAGTTGTAGCTACACTACAATCTTTTACTGGTTTTGCTTCTTCTCAGCTGGTGAGGTAGTTAGTTGCAGTAATAATGTACCTCACACCATTTCTCTTCCCCGGTGGGTTAATAGGTCCCACAAAATCGATTTCCCATTTGTCGAATTCCTGTAAAGTCAGATGAGGTTTCAACATCATTTCATCTCTTCTTGACAGCTTCCCTGTCCTCTGACAGACATCGCAGTTCTGGAAATGTTCTTTGGATTCTCTATGAATCGTAGGCCACCATAGCCCTGCACGCAATATCTTATGCATAGTAGCCCTACCTGCGTAATGACCTCCTGCGACTCCTGAATGTGCATCAGCTAATATAAATGGTTTCTCATGTTCCAAGACACATATTCGCAGCACATCATCAGGTCCTAACTTGTAGAGCTTCCTTGCGACAATGGTGAAGTTTGCGGCTCACACTACCAACTGTTTCTTTTGCTGCATAGTGAATTTAGTAGGTGCGAACCCGGTAGTTAGAAAGTTAATGATGCCCTGATAACAATCATCGGCAACCTGTATAGCAAACAAATGCGCATCAGGCAAATTGTCTTCCAAATTCATAGGTTCCTCTCCCGATTCGATTCTTGATAGATGATCATGGCCCAAATTTAATTTGCCTAGCTTAACTATTATTTCAAAATCATACTCTTGGAAGAGTAACAGCTATCTGCATATTCTCCCCCCTAACACTGGCTTATTGACTAGGTATTTTAATGCAGAATGGTCGGTAAACATTGAGAAGTGCACACCAAGAAAATAGTGTCCGAATTTTTGTAAAGCATATACCATTGCGAGTCCTTCTCTTTCAGTAATGGTATAGTTCTTCTTAGCATATGACAGCTTTCTGCTTGAAAATGCAATGGATGATCTATGCCTCCTTCACCTAGCTGAGACAGAACAACACCCAATGCTATACATGAAGCATCAACATGTACATGAAATAGCTTTTCCCAGTCTGGAAAATCTAGGATTGACACAGTGACCATTTTCTTTTTCAATGTGTCAAATCCTTTCTCACAGTCTTCATTCCAAATGAACAGTGCATCCTTTTTTAACAAATTTTCCATTGTTGCGGTAATCTATGCATACCCTTTTATGAATTTCCTGTAGTACCCGGTATGCCCTAGTGTAGTGCGCAATTGTTTAACTGAATTTGGTGCATGAAAGTTGACAATAACTGCAATCTTCGTAGGGTCAACCATCAATGCCTGCTTACATACAATGTGTCCCCGCAGAATCCCATAAGGAACACAAAAAATACACTTCTTCAAATTCAATGATATTTGATGCTGTCTACATTTTTCCAACATCATTCTGAGGTTTGCGGCATGGTTCTTCAGTAGCCCAAAAATGGTCCAATCATCGAAGTAAACCTCTAAAAACTTGTGGATGAATTCTTTAAATGCTGCAATCACTACTCTAGAAAATATAACTGGTGCGTTCTTCAAGCCAAAAGGCATCACTATATACTAGAACGACCCCCATTCTGTGGCAAAAGTTGTCTTGTGCCTATCAGTCAGATCGATTCTTATCTGATGGTATCTAGAAAATCCATGAGTAAAAGAGTATGCCTCATTCCATCCAATGTTATCAAGTACTTCATCGGTAAAAGGTGTAGGAAATGGGTCATGCATTGAGGCATCATTCAACTTTCTGAGATCAACACGGATCCTGATCTCACCCTTTGTTTTATTGTCTTCGATGACCATCAGGCTTATCCATTCAGATTCTTCAATAGGCTCAATGATCCCTGCATCAAGCATCTTGTCGAGTTCTACCTTAACTCGTTCTTTGGAATGTGGACTCAGTCTATATTGTATTTTTTTATAGGTTTCACTCCAGGTTTAAGAGGAATTCTCATCACTCCTAAGTCTCCTAGAATTCCTTTCATCTCTCTGAACTTGGTCGAGAATACTTCTTGATAATCCTGTAATATACTTGCAATTTTTGCAACTGTATCATCATCTCAGTAGTCCCCTATTGTTGCGAACTTCGTTTCTTCGCTTGTACCGATATTCACTTTCTTTGTTTTGACCAGTCCAATCATATCAAGAATCTCTAGTGGAGGTCCTTCTACTTCACGCGTTCCTTTTGATTCAGGGATCTTTATATTGTGCGGGTCCTCCTCATCATTGTCTTCTTTATCTTCATCTTTTTCAGCTAAGTTATAATAGTCCAAGATTTGCTCTACTTGTTCTGCCCAATCTGGTTGTAGACTCGCAAGTACGTTGTTTGTTTCAAAAAACTCTTCTGATATTATGTTTTCCTCCATGCAATCTGGTGTAAATATATTTTCCTTGATAATCTACAGTGCATCATGGATAGTTGGATGGTTGTCTTCAAAGCTAAAGTCCTTCTGGAAGCTTGTAGTAAGGACAGACCAATCCGCGGTTCCTCTGCGCAGCTCCACCTCCAGGTACCATTTCTTTGGAATAGGCTCCTCCAGCGTATGCACAAAGAGATGTACCCATTCTATCTGTGGTCTTTCTTCCCAATATTTTGCACAGGTCGCGATATGATCCTTTGTATCCGCCTGGCCATTATATTTCTCAAATGGTAGTGTAACCTTATCAGTGAATCTGATCTGTAGTTTAATTTTGCATTGGTCCCAAGTTGTCAATGTCTTCTTATGTGTAGCCCACCATCTGGCAGGTGTGTCACGGATTGCCATGTCTAATGTTGAGATATGATGTTCATCTGCAACTACTATAGTGTATTCTTTGATAAATGAATAAACTTTAGCTATACCATCATAAGTGGGGATTGGACTTACCTGCTTTCCAATCTAGCGGAGTGACTCTGTAATTGTTGCGCATCTCCTGGTAGATACTTCATGCAGTCTATGTTTCCAGTTTTATAATCGTGCCTCAGAGTCTGAGATGCAAGAGGTATCATAGTGCCAGCTAAGCATTCCATCCGTAGCATTCGTTGTCATGTTATAGATACAGTCAAGGTCTTGAGCTCTGTATTCTTCTTGAATAGATTGAACATATCGCTCACCCTACGAAGGATCCAATGGTGTGACGACCCTTATGTCATTTCCTTCAAATATCATTTTCATTGTCTTCATATTTATAATAGTGGAGTTCGTCATTGCCCAATCGATGCCCAGCAGTGCTGGATAAGGATTGCTATCATCCACAATTTCAATTACTTCAAAGTCTACATAACTTCGCATTCCGTCAATGTCGACAATGGTATTTGTTAACCTTCCCAGCGGTATAACTATGCCTTGATTAGCCATTCTTAACTCTATAGGTGACCACTATAACTCTGGTTTCCCCATCGCCTGCCATGTCTGCTTGGTCAAGACATTCACTTCAGATCCAAGATCAAGAATGATCTTTTCCATCTCATAGTCTCCTATATGTGTGTTGAACTGCATTTCCCTCCCGGTTCTTTTGGGACTCCTAATGTTATCTACTGCGCCATGTACAATCGCTTTCTTACTGGCTGATTCATACTGATTTATCAGTTTTTCAAATTCCGTAAGAGTGTCTTTTTTTTTAATAACTTGATGCATCTGTGTAGGAACTGTGCAACAAAAATAGATGTATCTGGTGTGGCGCACGTCTGATCATATGCCAGTGGCATATCTTCTATTTGCGGTTCTTGACTGCGCAATGGGATCCTTGGTGAAGTAGGTGGTGGTTGTGTAAACATGTCCCGTGATTCTTTAAATATTTCTTTATTTTTCTATAAATTCAATGGAGGTGCTTTCCTAGGAGCTTTTCTAATTCCTACTATTTCTCCAAGGTTATTCTTAGTGTTAGTTGTTCCAGAAGTCGAGGCTTTTGCGCTTTTGTCTCTTCCTGTATCAGCGCCACTTTGTGTTACTGCATTGACACTTTGATCTATAGGTCTACTCTTTGATGCGATCAACTGGATGTTAGGGTTAGGTGTTTATGTTCTTCTCCGCTTCTTCATTTATACCTCAAGCACGGGGCATTATTCAATCACATGATCAAACGATTTATAATAGTTGCATGTGGTGCATGGATTAGTACATTCTCAGGATAGATGACCTGGCTGGCCATAGTTATAGCAGATTATCTGGACTTGTCCTCTTCCTTGAGCTTGGCCAACATTTATTCCTCTCCCACGGTATCCACCACCATGGCCTCTATATCCTCCCTAATCATAGTGGGTGTTCTCTTGCTTTGGTTGATTTTCCTCTTGGACGCGGTACATTCCAACACCTCGCATTGCTTCCATATCTCACTTTGTTTCATTCATCAACTCATAAGTGGACAGTTAGACTCATCATGTCCAACTGATTTACAAAAATTACAGTATAAGTTTTTAGACGTTTTGACATATTTCTGTAGGAGGTAAAAATCCTCAGGGCAGTGTCCTCTGGTTCTACAAATTTCACACCATGGCGCCTGGTTTTGATTCATATTCATTGGGTTTGGTGTGCCACTATTAAGATAATCTTGAAATAAGGGGAAATGTTCTCTAGTGTGGCCCTCTCCTTTGCATCCTGTGCACCAAAGTTCATGTCTTTGTTCATGTCTCTGTTCTTTTCCATTCTTCATACCTTGTAATTCTAATGTCAGGGTATGCAACTGGTTCTGGATCTATATCATCCTAGAGCTACTTTCTCCAATTGGTGAGGCTTTCAACTTCATTGCAATCTCCAAGGCCTTAGCTTGAGATACAACCTTCTATTGCATTAGTGGTTGTCTGATATGGGGCAACAACGCATCAATGAACCATTCTTGATGCTGTTGCGGAGCTATAACAAAGCTCACTTGGTCCAACAATGTTTTGAATTTTTGGTCCAATTCCTAGACTGATTCAGTAGGTTTCTGTTTGATTTCCTTCAATTCTATTATGCACTGTGATTCTGATTTGGGCTTTTTAAATTCTGTTGCAATCGCAGTCTTGATGTCTGCTAAGGTTCTCAGCTGTGCTTGAAAGTACTTCATAAATCAATGTAGTTCTCTATCTCTAAAAGTAGTGATGAGCTATGCTCTTTTTATAGTATCATCCGTAACTTGCTTGACACTCCACACGGCTTCGCATAGAAACCAGTGCTAATCAGGGTCTTCTTGACCCATTCCTTTGAATATCAATAGTTTTATATCGTTATCTGTCATTCTCCTTCCGTATTGTGTATTTTTCTAGGACTGATTCCCTGTGACAAAAGTAGACACGGGTTGCTGGATTGTGCTAGGGATAGTATTCTGTGGAATGGTTTGAGTCATAGTGCTATGAGCACTCGTTCCTGTAGTGTTACTAGTATTGTTGATCTATGGGATGGGTTGTGTGGTTCTCACGGTGGGTGGGTTCTAGAGTGATGGATTCTGAGGTGTAATACGCTAGATTGTGGCTGATAGTTGATTGTTGTTATTATTGAGGTCACGTGGAATTTCGGTATGGAAGGTCTGACATAAGCTCAGCAAATACCAACGATTTCACCGACTTCGTCGAAGCAAAATCGAGATCAAATTTTTGAAGGATAAAAATCCATTTATTATACTTCCCCCCGATAAGGCATCGTGATAGCACGAACTGAAATGATTTATATGCACGACAACTGTGGTTGTTCTAAGCAGAATGTAATGTTGTAACCGCTGTACTGAATGAATAGTCGCAAGCACTAGCTTTTCCACATGAGTATACCTTAGCTCAGCATCTACTAGATTTCGACTAAGATAATAGATGACATGCTTGACAAGTGCATCATCAACTTGAACCAAGATCATGCTAGTCGTCTCTTGAGACGCGGCCACATGAAGGATAAAATCTCGTGCGAAGTTTGGTGGACTAAGCACAAGGGCCGACACCAAATCTTTCTTAAGGGCGTTGAAAGACTGTTGGGCTCACTCATCCCAGATAAAAGGTGTGTCCTTCTTCAATAAGCGCGTGAAAACTTTGGTAAGATTAGCATAATTGACTACGAAACGGTGTAGAAAAGTGGCTCTCCCTTAGAGGCTCTGAAGTTGTAACAAATTGCACAGAGGAGGCAACTGAAGTATTGCCTCAACTTTTAGAGGATCGACTCTAATACCCTCTTTCAAAACTATGAATCCCAGAAGGCGACCCATCCTTACAACAAAGATGCATCTGTTAGGATTCAATAGAATCTTGTGTCATATACATCGTTCAAGAATCATGCGGAGGTGCTTGGGGTGGTCCACTCTCTTGCGAGAATGGCTGGCAAGATCATCCAAGAAAACCTCCATAATCATCTTAAGATCGTGAAAGGCGCAGGTCATGGCACGCTGAAATGTAGCTCCGGCGTTTTTAAGGCCGAAGGGCATTTTTCGATATGAAAACATTCCCCAAGGACAAATAAAAGCTGTCTTATGTTGGTCCTCGGGTTTGATTTGAATCTGGTTATATCCGGAAAATCTATCCATGAAGGAAAAAATATCACTTCCGGCACAAGCATCCAAGATTTGATCTATGAATGGTGTGGGGAAGTTGTCTTTCGGACATGCACGGTTCAAATATCTAAATTCAATGCATACACGGATCGTTCCTTGCTTCTTATCCACAGAAACGAGGTTTGACACCTATTCAGTAAGGGGAACGGGGTTGATGAAACCAACCTTGAGTAGTTTCTCCACCTCTGCCTTGATAGCGGCTGCTTTTCTAAGGTTCACAGCACGTAGGCATTGTCGAACCAGTTTAGCATTGGGATACATTCTAATATCATGCTAAAAAATGCGGGGGTCTATTCCTGGCATCTCCTCATATGACCAGGCGAAAGCTTCCCAGAGTTCTGTAAACAATTCAATGTAAATAGAAATCTCCTCAGGAGTGCAATTGTCACTGATGTAGGCATTCTCAACTATTCTGGGAGTACAAGAGATATTGATCGACATATTTGGAGAAATGTTAGCCATATTCACTTCCGCAAAAGCATCATGCGACTCCAAAAGAGCCATAGGGTGACCAACCATCTCTGCTAGAGTCTTCCTAAACTCTTCTCATTCGGCAAGTTCAAGTTTGGGAAGGAAATAAGAGTGATGGTGCATATCTTCCCAAGGTCTCTCACTACCACACATGGTCTCCATAATAGCTTCATCAGAAGCAAAAGTATCATCGAGGCAATCGTGGGAACAAGATGAGCTGGCTGCCCAAACCGACAGCATAATGGGATCTTCCTTGACTATCTGGGAAGAAGAGAGATCTGGCTCTACAGTGGCTTGTTGAATATGCTAGTAAGCAAGCTTAGCTACAGACAGTGGCATAGACATCCCGATATGTGAAATATTTCCAGACGTGGAAATCATGGACGGTAAAGTCCATGGATCATCGAAATAAGAAGTCCGGAATGACATATTATGCGAAGGAGGAGACGCATCGTCGGTAATGGTTCCAATAAAATTCACAGGTGCGGAAAAATCATAGGTTCCCATCAATGAAGGGTACATGCCAACACCCATGTTCCCAGTTTCTGGCTGAGAATGAGTAACTTGCGGGACTATGGATCCTGTGGATGCTGTGGAAGAGGAGTTAACATAATCCAGCTGATCAATGGTCACAATCTTTCTTTCGTGAGGAAAGCAGATACCTCTAAATACAGTGGATGCGACAGCTTTCATGGAATACATCCAATTCCAACCCAGTAAAAGGTTGTAGTCAATGGGCGCATCAACCACCTTGACTTCAATAGGCATAGACTTACCTCCCAAGGAGACAACAAGGGAAGGGATAATTCCATGTGGCTTAAATGAATGACCGTCAAGTGCAGTGAGCATGGTTCTAGACGTGAGTAGGGGAGGAGAGCCAAGAGCTTTCCAATAAGCTAACGACATTACTGACACAGAGGCACCTTCATCAACCATAGTACGTTTGACAAAAATTTGAAGGCACACCACCTAGATTTGAAAAGCCACGTGGTAGGGTAAGCAAGGTTGGACATCAGTAGTATCGAACTTGATAACAGTGGGGCTTCCCCCATCCTGAACTCCTAATGCACTCAAAAGAGCATGCTTCTGAGAAGGACATGCTTGCAAGACTTCAAGAGCCAACATGGCACACGGAGTTTGGCCCAAATATTCTACGATGGAGTAGTTATGGGCAGCTCGAGCATTAGGATTATGCGTAGAGCGCTTAAGAACACCTTTTGGTATCCACGGCATAATAGAGGGCTTCTCGATATGCAAGGAATTGTCAGGAGGAGGGGGAGGCTCACTCCCCAAATTGGGTTGTGGTGCATTGTAATCGCGTTGACGAGTGGCAACACTAACCTCTGACTGAACCATGTTCACACATCCATAACCACTAGTATTAGAAGAAGACGTTGTCATCTCAGTAGGTCCATAACCAGTGGTGGGAGCATGCGAAGCCATGTTTTGGTGATGAGGTAGGGGATCCTTCAACATAGCTGGGTTTTGTGCCAAGTGCTTCGATGCTTCTTCAATACGAGGACATAAGTTAGTAAGATGGTCTTCCCCACAAAGCTTGCAAGGAAACTTCACCTTACGCCTAGGTTTATGGTCCTCACCAGCATTTCTGCCTTCATAAGGAGGGTTGGCATTATCCTTACAGGGGGTTGGAATTATCCTTACAGGGGGTATTGCAATTGCTATTGTTATTCCCACTGTTTCCACCCTTACAATTATTTCTCCCCTTTTTCTTACCACCGGGTTGATGGTTACATGATTGATTTGTCCTTTGCACACTGTGTACATTGGAGGATGGGGTAGAAGTGGACAAGGTGTGAACCTATCCAGGAGTAGACTGGTTTAGCGACAAATTCTGCATTTGATTAGCTACCAAATCTATGGGGCGAGTGCTTGCATATCCAACTATGCCATTGGAATGCGGTCCAGGAACTGACGTGGGCTCATGATGTGTGCACGGTGCATCAGGGATGATGTCATACAAAATGCCAGACTGAGAGTATAATAAGTCTAACTACTAGACTTTCAAGATAGCTTGATCCTCAATCACAATGTCAGACATCGAAACATCCTTAGCAATGTATGGGAGTAGAGACTTGAGGAACCATTCCAACAGGAACTCTGGAGGAATGTTGGCCTTCACTAACCTCTTCCGTCGACACCACTCTTGAACGTGGTCAGAAATATGCATGGCCTTGTTCTGACGGAAGGTAGATAAAAGTTCGGTGCCAGTATCATAGCGAACCGACAACTAGAAATGATCTAAGAAAATCAAACAGATCTCATTAAAACCCCTTGTGAGGGTGCGTTGAAATAGTCGCAATCTAACGGAATTGTGATTCAATGAGTTGGAGGAGCACCAAAGATGGAATGTCGTGACATGATCTCCCGGGTCCTCACCACCTTTCTCTTCAAACTTAGGAATGTCCGAAGGGAGCTTGGTAGGGACTGGGGGCCAAGTAGGTTCGTGACACACCGGATCATTCATGAGCTTCAAAAGATCCGAAAGATTCAAGCATGTAAGGAATGGGAGCTGAGGCTGGAAAGCTTGATTATAAGCCCCCTTAAAAGGTTGGTTAAACGGAACTGTATTATAAGATGGACCAAAAGCTTGACCATGAGGATTAAACTGCTGATAATAAGGACCTGACAGACTATAAGCTTTCCCATGGCCATAGGATTGATAAACTCCTCTTGCCTGACCCATTTGAGAGTAAGCAGGTATGTGCATGTTTTGGGCACCATATTGGGGTGGTGGGTTGTACTGGTGGCCATCACCGACTGTGTTGTAGTAAGGGTTGCCACCACGAGTATGGGGCATATATGTACTATTCATAGCGGGAACCGTGTTGTAATGACCATAATGGTATGGTATGTTCCCACCCCCAGCATTAGGATTAGCTTGAGCAGTCATGTGGTGACCAGAAGCATGAGATATGTTCCCAGCCCCAATATTGGTGTGACTAGTAGCATGGATGGTGGTGTGATGTCCATGTGGATAGGAGATATTCCCACCCCCTACATTAGCATTACTAATGGCAGTGTGGATGCAAAAGTATGTGGTATATGTCCACCCCCATGGTTGGGAGGAGAATTAACATCTGTAAAAGTAGTCCTGGGTTGACGAGTAGCGGCATGTGTATTAGGTGGTGGATGGCAAGTCATGTTTCGAACAACGTTCCTATTAAGTTGGGAAATCATAGGAGGTGGTCTTCTTCCAACATTAGTATCGTTAGAAGGAACATGACCAGTCCCCATACTATGTGTGTGAGTGGACAACGTAGTGCCCCTAGTGAGGGTAGTTCCCCCAGTGGGTATAGTATGGCTAAGACCATGACTAGTGCCAGCGTGACCACCAAACGTAGTGGAAGGTTCAACTGTACTATAACTGGGAATACCAAAAGAGAGTGTTGTTGGGTTGATCGTAGGACTAGTGTCGTCATGTAACTTTGACCTACCGTGTCTATAACTGTGTGGAAATGAAGGAATGAATGGATCATCCTGTTCTTCGTCCTCGGGTAAGTTTGGAATTCTATAAAGATAATTATCCAAATTCGAAGGATCGAACGGATCTTGTTCAAGTGGATTAGGGAAAATAGAACCAGGTTGACTCTCAGGTGGATCACCTCCCCACTCCTCACGAGGAGTATGGGGATCAGAAGTGTGGTCAACTCTACCCGATGGAGTTGAAGGTTTTTCCTCAGCATCAGAATGTGTAGCAGTCATGACATCTTGGATGTATGCATCGTAAGAATATGAAGACTCAAAGGGAGACCTCCGACATCCTTTAGCAACACGGCATGAAACCTCGGTCAGCTTTAAACCAGCCAACCGATGGGATCGGTGGAGATTAGGGCTCTGTGCCATGATATCTTCGGAGAGAATATATAATCAAAATGTCCCCTAAAGGTGAACTATCGATCAAAAAATAGTAAATCAAAAGCACACACCTAGAGAAACTACAGCCAAGAGTAGAAAAACAGAGTGGCTAAATGAGCTCGCAACACTAGAGCCGGTATGTCTCGCCTAAGAGAGGCTTGAGACTCCCAAACTATAGCCGGAGGTAACATAATCAATTATAGAGACATCCAAGCTTCACTGCGTGCAAAGGGCCGTAACTCTCGGCAACAAACAATTGTGTTGTCCAATCCCTATTTGACTCAAGACATGAACAGTATAACCACTGCAAGTACCCTGTGCGATACCTAGGTAAGGAAACTATGGTCACTGCAATATAAACAATGCTCAGGGAGACAGTCGTAGGTGGGATGCGTCATATGGGTAGGGTAGCTGATCCCAAAACTCAATGAGGGTCGAATCCCCCAAGAGTCCCCAGATACAAACAAATCCTGGAAATATCTCCCACATTCAGCCAGTATCAAAGAGATATCCCTTCAACCAACCTCTCGTGACCTCGTGCTTAACTCTGGCTTGAGTAGAGCTTCCTGACAACACCGATCTATACCATGGATTCCTCCACTCCCTGGTCAGACACCTAATGTTTCGTATAGTAGTCTTGGATTGTTAACTCACAATGATCTATTCCAAGACTCTAAACCTATGCTAGTTGGTGTACCCTATAAATAAAATCGGTCTAATCAATTTTAAGATTAAGCATTAATTTTAATGGTTACTCAAGGGATATGATCGTGAAACTATTGATGTGTAAGACTTAATAGTATGCAAAATCGTCAAATCCTAGACTCATCTATCCAATGAAAACAATGCCCCTAATATGCACAATCAAACCAACGATTTCAAAATAAATATGCAATCCTTTTATATTTTACAATGATTACTCAAGGGATATGATCGTGAAACTATTGATGTGTAAGACTTAATAGTATGCAAAATCGTCAAATCCTAGACTCATCTATCCAATGAAAACAATGCCCCTAATATGCACAATCAAACCAACGATTTCAAAATAAATATGCAATCCTTTTATATTTTCCAATGCACAATCAGAATCTCAATGAAGGTAGAAAGCACTCAATGCAAGATGCAATACATAAAAGCAATTTATTTTTTTGTATTTTCTCTTATAAACGAAAGGAAAATGCAAAAACTATATGTATTTTTGTATTTTTCAATATATGGAAATGAAAAATGCAAGCAAAATCCTACTATTTAGTCACTGATATGCCAAAGAGATCACTAAGACAACTAGGCAAATACCAAACAGTAAGACTCGGCTAAGACTCGGCTAAAGGAATGAGCTCAAAAGGAAAAAACCAACAAGACTAAATCCAAAGATGGGTAAAAAACCAACAAGGCTCAACCAAGAGAAACGAAGAGTTCTGGTTACAACCAAGGCATGGAACAGTCAAGAAACAGGCCAACAAAGACTTGGGATCAACGAAAACCAACCCAGCAACAACCAAAGGTCATAAACCAACAAACGTTAGAGTTGTATGCTACTGTCGAAGGAATACCTACGGGTACCCACGAGCAGTAGAGTAAATAGAGGTGGGTATACGCTGGCAGAGCTAAGCTAGCCCGCAGGTGAGGAAAGGTAAATTGGAAAATAGAGAGTCCAAAGGCTTAGAAAAAGCAATTTTTCTATAGTGTATTTCAACGGAAGATAAGTGACATAGAGCTTCGACAAACAACAACTCTAATTATGGACTAATGCTCAAAAAATCCCCAAAAGGGATGTTTTCCCCAGCGGAGTTGCCATTTCTTTGTTGGAGAAAACTCACTATGGCTTGGGGTATACCACAACAGACAAATGACTACCAGAAATCAACTCAATTCTTAGAACTTTGCTATATAAATGACAATGCTAAGATAATGAAGAAGATAACCAACCTCGATCCAAACGTTTGATGTAGATCCCCATTGGAGCTTTTCCAATCCATGCACTTGAACCTACAAATTAGTCTTGATATCCAATATACAACAAGTACATATAATATATAAATGACATTAACATCGTCAATAGCAATGTCCCGTGATATAACAATTAAATGCAACTCAATGTAAGATAAACAACATTTACAACATTAATGGATGAGAATATGAGTATTTCTATTAATAAACAAGAAGAAGTACAAAGTGATACAATCTCTTGTTGGCAACCAATCTGAACCAAGATCTGGATCAATCCACTTTTGCCTCCACCACTTCAATCCTCCATGAATGGAAAACTCAAACTAGATAGGAGTTTGGAAGGTGAACATAAAGGGTTCACAACTACAAGGATCATTGAGTGTAGACTCAAGATAGGGAAAAAATCCACTAGAGTTCTCTTGCTCTTCCTTTTCCTCCCATCCATAAGCCATATTTGCTCAATATATAGTCCTCTCAAAGGTAAGTGAAAGGACACATCGAGATGTTACTTGGGCAGATGGAGAGCCAAAGGTCACCCAATGACCGCTTTTTGGGAGTAAAAAGGGAATAAACTAGTGATTTTTACCATTTTACTTGATACACGCGGGCTATAGTGATGCAACTCACGGGTACACTTGCTATAGTGATGCAACAAGCGGTTCAGAGGAAAAATGAGGAAAAAAATATGTCTGAAGGATATAAAGTGAATTTGAGTCAGTGAAATGGATCCTATAGGCCAAAGATTGCCTGATGCTCACAAGGTGGAATATTACGTTGTAACAATTTACATTAAGAAAAACAAAAAATTTCTTCCAAATCTCTCTTCAGAAGCTGCAGTTCATAAACATGTGATCCACATTTTCGTTATTATTCTTGCAAATAATGCAAATGTTTGGACCCTGTCTTCCTCGATGCTTAAAATTATCCCAAGTGAAAATTTAACCTTTAAAATTGAGCCATAAGAAACATTTTATTTTTAGTGGAAGTTTCCATTTCCATCATGAAACATACCACCATTTCCTTTTGCCTTCAAAATTACCTTCAAAAATAGATTGATATGATGTGCTAACCGTAACTTGTCCAGAATTGAATTTCTTGGACCAAAAAAGATGATCTTTCTCATCTGTAAGCCAGATACCAGGGAGGTTCAGGTGCTTAATATATAGATTCCATTCTTCTTCCCAACTACCAGCTAGTCCAAGATCTTTCGAAATAAGCCAATAAGAAACATCATAAATAATCCTTTTATATCTTTTGAACTAGTTTAATGTAACTAAACCATAATCAACAAATAGATTTCAGATCTCCTTTGAAAATTTAAAATTTGAGTCTATCACCAAAATTGGATCATTTCCAACTAAAATATATTTTCCATCTCCAACCTGCCAAGACATGAAATTATTGATCGAAGGGAAAAATTTCATAAAACCTTTCCAAAAATATGAAGAATTCCTATAGTCTCCTGTAGGAATTCTTATCCAACTCACAATGTCCTTCTTGATATATTTAACATGTGAAATTTTAGACCAGATATTATCACCAAAGAGTCCACGCCATAGAATTTTCAGGGATAAATCAATGTTAAACCAAAAGATATGTTTAATATTCCATCCTCCATATTTCTTTGGTAAATATAAAGTTTCCCAATTTGCTGAATGAAAATGACCTCCCTCTGCATTCCCTGACTAGAGAAATATGGACATTAAAATTTTAAACTTGAATAAAATAACATGCGGAATTTGAGCCATCAACGCCCAGTAAATAGGTAAGCTACTCAATACCAAATTCAAGAGGATTAGCCGACCTCCTAATGAAAGATATTTTAGGCAGCAAGAATTTATACTTTTCTCAAAAATAAGCCACCTCTAGTTGTTTAAGCCATAACTATTAGGTTTGATAAAAAACCCCAAATATTTGACACCTTCATCCAGAATATTGCATTTATAAGGGAGGATATTTAAGATCTGTTGTGTTACAGTATCTTCCACATTATTACTAACAAAAGAAGATTTGTTTAAAATGGCCTACATGCCAGAATATTTACAGAACATCTAAATAATATCCACGAAAACATTCCATTCCTTTGTAGTACTTATTCCAAACAATACCACATCGTCCACGAAGAGTAAATGAGTGATGGATATTTCCTTTGAGAATTTAATTCCTTTTACTTTACCTTCTCTTCTAGAAACAACTATCAATATGCTCATACCTTCTATGACCAATAAAAATAATAGGGGAGATAAAGGACAGCCTTGTCGGAGTCCCCTGTTGATTTTGAAGAAGAGGTCGGATTACTGATTAATTTGATGACATAACACATGCCATTATCCAGTTAGTGACTAACCGGGTGTTGGTTGTGGATCCAGATCTTCTAGTCTCATAGATGATATTGTATCAACCGTGTTTGTACCCCAGTTATATATGATATGTAGGTGGACTGTACACTCACCCCAGCGGGGGGGCATCGCCCCCCCATGGGGTTCCAGGGGGGTCCGGGGGCTAGTCGTCCCTCGGCGGGGGTTCGAGGGCAGCACCCCCGAAGAAAATTTTTGGGGCTATTTTCGCTAGCTGTTTTGCGGGCCCATGGTTTTGGGTATCCTGTGGTATTTTCCCATTGTATTTCCTTTATAAAAGAAAGACATTGTAATACGGCTAGGGTTGTTGATGTATTAGGTTTTATGCATTGTAAAGATCTTTGAGATCAGGAGAGAGACTGTGAAACAGAGAAGAGGAAGTGTAGCGGTTGTGCTGCAGGTTGTATCCCTTCGACTTGATGGACGGTAATAATAATAAGGACTGGCAAATTCAGTGTGGACGTAGCCCAAGTTGGGTGAACCACGATATATCTGTGTCTCTCTTGTAATGTGTATGTGTGATTATATTTGCATTTCTGTTTATTGTTATTGCTCTGTGATCCTGTTTTTCTAACAATTGGTATCAGAGCCAAAGGTCTATTTGGCAGTTAAACCCGCAGGAAGCTAGGGTTTCTGGTTCGAGTGGGAGCAATGGCAGAAGAAGGAAAGTTTAAGGTCGAGAAGTTTAACGGCCAAAACTTCGGGTTATGGAAGATGCAAATGGAGGACTATCTGTACCAGAAGGATCTATTTCTACCGTTGGGAGGAAAAGCAAAGCAGCCGACGACTATGAAGGACGAAGAATGGGTGGTTCTTGACAGAAAGGCTCTGGGAACAATACGGTTGAGCCTGGCTTCGTCGGTGGCTTTCAATATATCAAAAGAAAAGACAACAGAGGGTTTGATGAAAGCATTGGGTAAGCTGTATGAAAAACCCTCGGCTTCCAACAAGGTATTTCTAATGAAGCGTTTATTTAATATGAAGATGTCTGAAGGTGGATCTGTTACTGATCATTTAAATGAGTTTAATACGGTTACAAATCAGCTAAGTTCTGTAAGTGTGAACTTTGATGATGAGGTTAGGGCTCTTCTAATCTTGTGTTCATTGCCAGAAAGCTGGAATAGCTTGGTCATGGTTGTAAGTAACTCTGTCTCTGGTTCAAACACCTTGAAATTTGATGATGTTATTGGTGTTATTGTTAGCGAGGAAATGCGAAGAAAAAGCACAGGTGAGACATCAGGTAATGCGTTGACCATGGAGAGAAAAGGAAGACAAAAGGAGAGAGGAAAGAGCCAAGGTAATCGTGGAAAGTCTAAAACGGGCAGATCCAAGTCCAGACTGGGAAAGATAGAGTGCTGGAACTGTGGAAAGAAAGGACATCTGAAGAAAGACTGCAAATCTCTAAAGAAGAAAGGAGATGCACAGAAGGAAACTACCCAGGAAGCAAATGTAGCAGGTGATGTGTTACAAGATGCTTTGATTCTTGCATTAGATAATACTAGTGATTATTGGGTAGTAGATTCAGGAGCTTCATGTCATGCTACACCCCATAGGAAATACTTTCATGAGTATGTTCCTGGCAATTTTGGACATGTTTTATTGGGTGATGATGAGCCATGTAAAATTGTTGGAATGGGTAAGGTATGGATAAAAGTTAAGAATGGAACTGATTGGTTGTTTAAAGATGTTAGGCATATTCCTGCTATGAAAAGAAATCTGATCTCAACAGGGCAGTTGGGAGATGGCGGTTGTCTATCTACGTTCGGTGAAAAGTGGTGGAAGATCACTAAAGGATCAATGGTGATAGAAAAAGGAGACAGAGTAGGTACGTTGTATTTATGTCCTCATAATACTGACCATTCTATCTCTTTAGCTTCCACAGGAACAGATACAGCATTGTGGCATCATAGGCTTGGCCACATGAGTGAGAAGGGGATGCAAATTCTCCACTCAAGGAAGTTGCTGCCGGATTTGAAGCAGGTAAGTTTGGAATTTTGTGAAAACTGTGTTTATGGAAAACAGAAGAGAGTCAGATTTCTCAGGGTTGGGAAACAGAAGAAGAATGAAAAATTAGAGCTTGTGCATACAGATGTATGGGGACCGGCTCAGGTCCAATCTCTTGGTGGCTCTCATTATTATGTTACATTTATTGATGATGCAACTAGAAAAACTTGGGTTTATTGCATTAGACAGAAATCTGATGTGTTTGCTACTTTTAAGAAGTGGAAAGCTTTGGTTGAGAATGAGACAGGAAAAAGGTTGAAGTGTCTCAGATCTGATAATGGAGGTGAGTACCGTGGCAAGGAGTTTGATAGTTACTGTTCATACCATGGGATTCGTAGAGAGAAGACAGTCCCATGAACACCACAGGAAAATGGTGTGTCAGAAAGGATGAACAGAACGATCATGGAGCGTGCAAGGTGTATGAGACTGCATGCAGGGTTGCCCTTACAGTTTTGGGCGGATGCTGTAAATACTGCTGTTTATTTAATAAACAGAGGACCTTCAAGTGCTTTGGATGGTGGTATTCCAGAGGAAGCATGGACAGATAAAAAGGTAAACTACTCATTTCTGAGAACGTTTGGTTGTGAAGCATTTGTCCATATTGATAAAGAAAATAGAACAAAGCTTGAAGCTAAATCCAAGAAATGTACCTTTATTGGATATGGGGTTGATGAATTTGGTTATCGTTTATGGGATTATGAAAATAACAAAATCATCAGGAGTAGAGATGTGATATTCAATGAAAAGGTCATGTATAAAGATCAGTTGCAGGGAAAGAAACAGGAAAAGGAAAGCACAGAGTACATAGTGCTTGATGAAGTTAAAGAAAATGAAGTTCCGAAGGTGCCAGAAAATCAAGAGCAGCAGCAAGTACCTGAAACTCCTGCAACTGTAAGAAGATCTACCAGGTTAAGTAGACTCCCTGAACGATACTCTCCTTCAATGTATTATTTATTGATGACTGATTCTGGTGAACCAGAATGTTATGAAGAAGCAATGCAGGTGGAAACTAGAAAGAAGTGGGAGCAAGGCATGAATGAGGAGATGGACTCATTGGTAGGAAACCAGACTTGGGATTTGGTTAAGTTGCCTGCTGGTAAAAGAGCATTGCAAAACAAATGGATTTACAGGTTGAAGGAAGAAGAAGGAGGTAAGAAGCGGTACAAGGCCAGACTTGTTGTAAAGGGGTTTGCACAGAAGAAAGGTATAGATTTTGATGAAATATTTTCTCCTGTTGCAAAGATGACTTCAATTAGGACTATCTTAAGTCTAGTGGCGGTAGAAGATTTGCATCTTGAACAGTTAGATGTAAAAACAGCCTTCCTCCATGGGGATTTGGAGGAAGAAATATATATGCAGCAGCCACAAGGGTATGAGGTCAAAGGTAAGGAGGATCTGGTATGCAGGTTGAAAAAGATCTTGTATGGCTTGAAGCAAGCTCCAAGGCAGTGGTATCTAAAGTTTGACAGGTTTATGACAGAACAAGGTTATAGTAGATGCCATTCTGATCACTGTGTTTATTTCTAGAATCTAGACAATGGAAGATATATTATCTTGTTATTGTATGTGGATGACATGCTTGTTGCAGGGTCTGACATGCAGGATATAAATGTACTCAAAAGGAAGCTAGCTAATTCATTTGCGATGAAGGATTTGGGTGCTGCAAAGCAAATCCTTGGTATGAGAATAATGAGAGACAGAAAAAATCACAAATTGACATTGTCTCAAAGTGAGTACATACAAAAGGTGTTGGAGAGGTTCAGAATGCAGAATGCAAAACCTGTAAGTACACCTTTGGCTAGCCATTTCAGTCTAAGTAAGGAAATGTGTCCCAAGACACAAGAAGAGACAGATTACATGTCCAAGGTTCCCTATCAATCAGCAGTTGGCAGCTTGATGTATGCCATGGTGTGCACAAGACCAGATATTGCACATGCAATGGGAGTTGTGAGCAGATATATGAACAATCCAGGTAAAGAACATTGGAAGGCAGTACAGTGGATTCTCAGGTATTTGAGAGGTACTACCACTGAGGCATTATGTTTTGGAGGTTCAGACACTGTTCTATAGGGATATGTTGATGCAGATATGGCAGGTGACAAGGATAGCAGGAGGAGTACCACAGGGTATGTGTTTACTGTAGGTGGAACAGCAGTAAGCTGGATTTCGAAACTACAGAAGGTTGTTGCACTTTCAACAACAGAAGCAGAGTATGTTGCCATTACAGAGGCTAGTAAAGAGATGATTTGGTAGCAGAGGTTTATGGAGGAAGTGGGTAAGAAGCAGAAGGATAGCAGATTGTATAGTGACAGCCAGAGTGCCATTCATCTTGCAAAGAACTCAGCATTCCATTCCAGGACTAAACATATACAGCTCAAGTACCATTTCATACGCTCTGTTCTGGAAGATGAATTGTTAAAGCTGGAAAAGATACATACTAGCCAGAATCCTGCAGACATGTTCACAAAGGTAGTGACCAGAGAGAAACTGAGTTCGTGCTCAGTTTCAGTTGGCCTTCTAGCATGAAGGTGAAGAGGAGAAATTTGCCAAGTCCAAGTCCAGCAAGTGCAGCAGTGGTGGAGTTGTTGTGATCAGTCTCCAAGTGGGAGATTGTTGGTTGTGGAGCCAAATCTTCTAGTCTCATAGATGATATTGTATCAGCCGTGTTTGTACCCCAGTTCTATATGATATGTAGGTGGACTGTACACTCACCCCAGCGGGGGGGGTGTGGGGGGGCATTGCCCCCCCACGGGGTTCCAGGGGGGACCATCCCCCCTGGCTGGGGGGTCCGGGGGACAGCGGTCCCCCAGCAGGGGTTCGGGGGCAGCACCCCCGAGAAATGGGGGTTCGAGGGCAACGCCCCCGAAGAAAATTTTTGGGGCTATTTTCGCCAGCTGTTTTGCGGGCCCATGGTTTTGGGTATCCCGTGGTATTTTCCCATTGTATTTCCTTTATAAAAGAAAGACATTGTAATACGGCTAGGGTTGTTGATGTATTAGGTTTTATGCATTGTAAAGATCTTTGAGATCAGGAGAGAGACTATGAAATAGAGAAGAGGAAGTGCAGCGGTTGTGCTGTAGGTTGTATCCCTTCGACTTGCTGGACGGTAATAATAATAAGGACTGGCAAATTCAGTGTGGACGTAGCCCAAGTTGGGTGAACCACGATATATCTGTGTCTCTCTTGTAATGTGTATGTGTGATTATATTTGCATTTCTGTTTATTGTTATTGCTCTGCGATCCTGTTTTTCTAACACCGGGGAAGACCAATTTGAAGAATCAAGAGTCTTAAAAAGCACTAATTTACCTGATCATATGCTTTAACCAAATCAATTTTAAGAATCATAGCACTTTGTTTCCTGACCTTAACTGAATGTGAAACTTCCTGATTAATTCCAACTGCATCAAGGATTTGTCTATTTGAAATAAACCCAAATTATTCTTTAGTCATCCATTCTAAAATCTTTGGATTGATTATGTTTGCTATAATCTTAGAGATTGTTTTATAAACCAGATTACATATGGCTATAGGTATGAAATCACCAAATGAAACTAGTTTATTTCCTTTGGGGATTAAATTCAAAAAAGTAGAATTCAAACCTCCAGCAATCCAACCTTCCACTCTTGAAAATTCAAGCATATGCAGCAAATCCGAATCCATGATATCAAAAAATGCCAAGAACAGGTCCAATGACCACCCATCGGGCCCTGGGATCTTATCTTTTTTTAAATCCTTTAACACATTTTCAATCTCCCCTAAGGTCACATGTGTGCTTACATCATTCCCTTCCTCCACTGAGAATAAAGAGGGATAATGTTTTAATACATTGAGTTGATCATCTATTCTGTTAAACCCAGGATCATTAAAATGACTTTTGAAATCTTTTAGAGTTATTACTTCAATCTCCTTTAGATCACTAACCTTATTTCCTTGACTATCTTGAATATTCTAAATTGAGTTCATATTCTGGCTGTGAGTAGCATAACTGTGAAAAAATTTAGGGTTATCATCCCCTAATTCCACCCAGGTAGCACAAAATTTTTAACCTATAGCTGCTTTCCTCTATCTTCATAATTTCATCTAGTTTATCCTGTGAAAACAATAAAGAATGTTTATCTTCCTCATAAAATATGCCATTCATGTTGAGATTATAAAGTTGGTTCATCTAATTTTTTATAGTAATAAAATCCTTTTGGTTATGTTCCTTTTTGTTCCTCTCCCAATTTTTAGTTTTAAATTTTAAACCTTTTAATTTGTAGATCAATGCATCCATAGGATTAAGTCCCGTTGGAACTTCAGCACATGCCCAATATTTTTTGACCAAATCACAGAAGTTAGAGTCCCTCAAATAGGTACTATTAAATCTAAAAGGTTTGTGAGCCTTATATGTGAGATCATCAAATTGTAAAATAATCGCCTGGTGGTCAGAAATATTGGAGTGTTCTATATAGTATCTATGTCTATGGAACTTGGTACCACAGATTCAACAATTAGGAATATATTAATACGTTTTCTTATACACTGCCAACCTTCTCATTTATTGCACCAAGTAGCTCCCAATTTCTTGGGCACTACATCTATCAAATGAGATCTCTGAAATAAATATTTAAACAACTCCTCCAACTCATCAACTAAATTCGTCGAGCCCCAAACCTATGTTGCTGATAATGTGAAGTTGAGGTCACCTGCAACAATACGATTTTGGATATTTAGAAGACCCATGGATTCCAAATAATTCCAATAGGTTTCCCTATCCGAATAAGGGCCATACATGTATAGTATAGGAAGATCATAAGCATTTGAGAGAAAATGCCCCTCCAATAAAAGACCCTCCATAGTCTTGTAAGCTTTGAAGGCGGTAGTAGAAGGGTTCCATCCTGAAAAAATACCTCCAAATAGTCCACATGAGTCAATTGCACTGAAATACCATCATGGCATATAATTTGAAAAAACCTCCACATCATGGGAAGCCAAACACATAGTTTCCTAAATACGTGTCAAATCAAGGCTAGTAGATTTTAAAAAATTGAAGAGGGTCCTAACCTTTGAAACACCTCTAAATCCCCAAATATTGAATGATAAAATAGACATTAAGGCAACCTCTATAAGGACATCTCTGCTCTAAGGGTACTAGGGGATGGAGAGTTCTCATTTACAAACAATATAACAACATTTTCCAGTTGTTTGGACAAAGGAATGAAAGTTTCACCAATATTTTTATCCTTTAATTTCTTCTTTTTCCTTATTGTGACATTCAAACACCGAATATATGGGATACCATTTTCCTCTGCAAAATTAGGGTTTTTTGAATAAACCTCTAAAGGAGATTTGAGTGCACGAGAATCGGTCCTCAAGAAATTTGAAAAGGATTTTGGAATTTTATTATCTACCCGAGGAACTATAATTTTCTCTAGAACATTAGTTGAAACTTGAGACTAAATCCCTATCACCTTCTAGATCAGTTTCTACTTATGGGGAAAAAGGAATAGAATTTTTACCCTCTTCAGCCAGAGGGTGTTTTTCCACTAAATTTAAATCCCTAAGAATATTCCTAATAGGCTTTGAGCTCTGCTTTTTCAAATCATGAGATTTTTCCATTGAAAGATAAAAATCTAGTTTAGCTTTTGAAACACCCTCATAAATCACAGAAGGTTCGTCTCTGGACATACCTTTTTTTATCTAAAGAACCTTGTTCTTTTTTAGATGTCTCCTCATTGGTGAAATTAGGAGAAGAATCTGGAATGGAGGCACATCCATGAAGAAATGGACAGCGCACCTTGACATGTCCAGTGTTACGGGAGAAAAAAACACATGAATGGTACATTCGTGTAGCCAAGTTTCTGTTTAAATATCTTATCTCCCCATACTATGTTGTAATATCCTAATTTTGACCGCATTGCATTAAAATGGAAATGATGTAATATTTTTATAAAAATCTTGGCGAGGAGCTCAAGGCCAAGGCCCCGCCATCGATTTGGTGATGCATATGGTTTACGTGCTAGCCAGGCACACTGGAATTGCAAATACCATGTAAATATGCATTTTAATAAAAATACCCACAACTAGCTATGCAATGCAACAAGAGATGGGGGCATGATTTTACAAGGAATTGGGAGGGAAACGTTCAAACCGTTGAGCCAATCAAGTCAAGCCAAGTGTCAATGAGAGCACCCATAAACCCTCAACTACCCATGTTAACTTTTGTACCCAATCATTCATTTCTCCCAAGAATTGGTTGAGTAGTTAATTCCTTGGGGAATGGAGAGTTATGGCTATCCAAATTCGGGTATGACAAAATTGCTCCCCAAGCCATTACCCATCAACCAGTTTTGCATCTCTCACATTTTTGGAGCTACTTGGGCGTTTTCCCTCCACGTTTTTATGGTTTTCCCTTGTTTTCTGGTTGGGAAGAAGGCGTTTTGGGTGTTGCAAAGCTGTTTTGGCCATTTGAAATGCTCATAACCTATGGGAGAAATCGTTTTTTCTCCCTGGGGTCAAATTCCTCTTCCCACAGTCTGTTTTTGGTGTGTCCATGATTTGGGGAATCCCATGGCCATCTTGTTTGTAAATACCATTGTTAAAAATGTGTGTCCGTGCCCAATGATTGTGCTTTATGTGTGTAGATAGAGTATGTTGGGGTATGGGTTATGGGTATTTATTATTTTGGCTTGAGCTTGAGTGCAAGCATCCAAAAATGAAGAGGGTTCAGATATATCCTAATAAACCTAGGTGTGGACTGGCTTGGCTTAGATGCAATGATTATTTGGTTTTGTATGAGCTTGAGTGTCCCCTTTTCCTTGTAGAAATCATGCCCAACTTGGGGGTGGTCTTTGAGTGCTGAAGGAATATAGGATGGGAAGAGACCTATGGTTGGGTGGAACGTTGTAGCGACATAGCTAGCTACTTGGCACCGTTTCACAATGAAGATAAGTATTATTCTTTATGTGTGTTAGCTCTGCAATGTTATAATTTGATGATTGTTATTGATATGCTGAATGCAAATGAAATGTGTGTGGATGATGTTTTATTCCACTGTGCATGTTTGCTTGATTTGCATCTACACACATTTGTTTTATTCGTATGAATCTAAATGAAATGGGATGAGTTTATGTTAAAGCCCCAGAAGTGTATTCATGTTCCCTTCCTTGCACTGGATCGACAAGAGGGGACGTGACATATGCCAACCTCAGCAGGTATGTTGGCTTAAACTGACCCAAAGGTTTTCAATTAGACCCAGGTTCTTTGCGGTTCTCCCTTTGACCAACAAAACCCCTTCGCACCAGTCCTTTCGACAATAACCTGCGAGTAGGTTGAGGTCTCACCTGAGGTGTATCTTTTTGGGGTACTGTGGAATTAGGTTTCCACAGTAAATGATGAGTTGTTTATAAGAATAAGCTGCATAGCGCAGGACAGAAGGATGGCGCTGCGGGCAGAATGATGCAGTACGCAGCAGGATCTATGCTGCAAGTAGTATTGCATGGTGAGGGCAATATTGCAGGCCACACCAAGGGTTTCTTACTGCTACGAATCTTCTACTAGAACTGCGAATCACCCACAATTATCCTTTACTTGGAAAATCTTGGAAACGTTAAGGCACTGAGATGAATATCACTCATCCATTCATTCAGGCACTTACTAGTTATCCTTCTAGCGTTCATTCTAGAACTTAGATTATTACAATGTGAACCGAAATGAAAAACCTGATTAACTGTGTTGCATTCCTTCAATGTGCTTAAGAAAGTATTTAAACTTAAATGACTGATTCACGACCTTAACATAGAATTGAAATGTTTGCCATTCATCTGCTTCCGTGGAACCTAGCATATCATTCCCAAACTTCTCCTATTGGTAAATGCATATCAAAGCTCTCATATTACAACATACAAGGAAACATTCAAGCATTCATTCTACAGAAAATATAGACAGTCATTCATTCATAAACATCATCTCATAACACAGGGTTTAACGTGGTTCACTTCCTCGGATGGAAAGCTATGTCCACAAGAACGGTTGGTAATATATTTCTTTCAAAAGAGATGGGGCAACCGTTCTTAGTCTGTGCACCCAGCTGCAGACTCTTCTTTATCTCGGCTGGGTCTCTGCACACACAACTATAGAGCCTTTACAATATTCTTAGCTCGGAAAGATTTTACAATACCCAAAGGTTATCTTCTCAAATTCTCGGCAACAACAAGAGAACAACAACCCAAAAAGAACAACACAGAGAACCCCCATCCCATACAAAATGTCTTCTTAAATAGATCATGCCTGAAGGTCATGTCTGTACAATGTCGAAGACCTAAAACTCAAAACGCTAAGGGTTTCCAAAACCGCGCCGGTTTTCCAAACCGGCTTGCTAGCTCCTGGTAGCGTCTGCTTGATCATGGAAGATCTCCACATCCCCATTCTATCGCTATTGGCCTTCTTGTCGCACGCGTGCCTACAGGATGCTTCTGCCAAACCGTTTCTATCTAACGGGTTTTCCTTCTAAGCATGCCAAATGTCGCTTTCCTTAACAATCCACGCGTGGTCGCATTCCTGTTTTGCCTACGTCCTCCACTCGGCAATCCTGAAATATCTTTCCAAAAATGGCTGCTACCGGTCGAGTCAGTAGCTACACTTGATACTTGTCCAGCACACCGCTTTGCTGGCTCCACATGGCCTCCTAACTCCACATCACTGCTTCTGCACAGTACTGGTCTTTGCATCACGGCCAAAACTTTGATGCTGCGTGCAACTCCGCAGTCTCATCAAAAGTTGGATGCTGCGCACAACTTCGCAGCATCCTCAATACTTAGCCAAAATTGTGTTTCTGAGCTGCGCTCAGCTCAGCTTTCCCTACTTGCCTCAAAAAGGTGCTTCCAAAACTTCATCTAAACCTAGGCCGAAAATGCCCCTAACACTTACATGTGGCTCATCCTCAAGCCACTAATTGTTTCAGCTATCTCACTCTGCACCGCGACCGGTGGGATGAACTTGGTCGTGAACGCGTCATATGTACTGCAAAACTGCACCACTGCTTCTCTTGTATCCTCCTCAACCTGTTTAATTGTTTCAAGTAGTGTTGGAGTTATTTCTTGCCCAATTTGATCTTGTACCTACTCCTGGTTATTGCGCAGTTCTGCTAACTTATCTTCAATTTGCTGCGATACCGCCATGGCATTCTCTAGGAGCTGCTGCGACTGATTATCCATCTCAGTCTCTCTTTGTTGTAATTACTGTACTTCTTTCTTTAAGCTGGATATCTCCTTATATCTCAATAGCCTTTCTCTAGGTGGCAGAGCTTTCACCTCTGCATTCAACTTGTCCAGCGTAGTCTATTTTTCTTGTACCGTGGTCTTGACCTGCAACAACCCTTGATCCTCTTCAAGGGTCGTGATTTCCTGTGAAACCTTATCTAGGAGAGATTGGCACTTAGCCATCTCACTTGTGATGCTTTTCGAGGCGGTGCTCACTGCTTTCTCTCTGACTTGTTGTTCGGTTAATGGCGCCTGCTTATTCAGCTTATCCTTCAATGTGGCAATCTCGGCTTGATAATAAATCTCTTTATCTTGCATCTCCATCTGCAAGGATCTCACCTTATCTCTGATCCTCAGAACTGTGTCTGCAGGATCATCCTAGATTTCTATGCCTTTGATATCCTTTGCCACATTGGATATGGTGGTCTCCAAATTTTGTCGGCGGTCCTGTTCGTTGAATAGCTGTACTTGTGCCTTCTGTTGAATTTGTCTAATTGTTGCTGTGAGTTCTGCCTGTGACTTCATCGCTTCAACCGTCCATTCATGCATCTCCTCCACGATTTGCGTGTGGATGAAGTGCAATCCTGGCAAAGGGATTTTGGCTAAGTCAAGCTCTTCCCTTTCGACTCCCTTTGTGTCCAAGACCACGTGTTCTGCCATTGGAAACATAATATCCAATGGGTCCACATGGACAATCCGAGTCTTCGACGGCAGCATTATTGCTAGCTATTGGCTTCCTTGCTGCGAGGTTCCTACCGACCTCCTTTCAGCGCCTTCTTCTTTCGACACAATAAGGTGTTTTTGGACATCGTCCATTTTCTTCATTAGGCCTTTCATTGTGAGCCTCGTCTGGTGCAGGTCATCGTGGATGACCTTGTCCTTCTTTTCCTTAGCCACCATATGCTCCTTCATCTGCTCTGAGACTGTTTCGGCTATCATCTCGTAGTCATCATCATTGAGGACTGCCTCCGATTGAATCTTTGTAGCCTTCACCTTTTTCCTCGACTTTGGCTTCTCTGAAGTCTCAGCTTCTTTTATCTTCCCTGTTTCTTCAATGATTGGGCTTGAGAGTGGGATCGACTCATCTTCTGCCGAATCTGTCTCCATGTCCATGACCTCTACATGGAACTCTGTTGGCCAATCTTTCATGAGGTCCTCAATATCCTGTTCATACATGATGTACTTTCCTGGGAACCATTCTGGTTTCCTCGTTTGTGCTTTCGGCGATATGAATATACATTTCATATCCGCCTCAAAGTCGATGATGCGGATATACTTCGTCATGACTTGCTTTGTAATATGGGGTGTCTTCATGATTGCATCATGTAGCTGGATATAGTATTGGTAAAATACTTCTGCTGTTGCATGCTGGCGCTCTGCATTTGTGTTTGCCCAGAGGTTGACGAACTTAAATCCTCTAGGATCCTTGGTGTCCATCATGACGCCCGCATAATCTCGTGTCTCCTTCCATCTGCACAAAGCAATCAAGATGATAAGCCAAGTGAAATGGAACTGGCTGCCCTTCACTTGAGTGTCATTGAGTTCTTCAAGGAATTCATTCAACAGAAACTGACACCAATTAAAGTTGTTTCCTTCGGCCGATGCGGCACCAAGGAGTATTGCGCCGGCAGGCACCTCCGAAGGTCTAGCTATTTTGAGCATCTTTCCTGTGAGCAACTGCGTTACGAATCTTGTTGCTCGGTCCTCTATATCTTCTGTTGGGAATCCTCTTTTTTCCTTCACCACCAAGTGGCTTTTCTTCATCTTCTCAACAGTCTCTTTTTCTTTGCTCTTCCCCTGGAAGAATTGCTTCAGATCCTTACCGTGCTTGCTTAGCCCGGTGATGCGGTGGATCAAATCAATATTAATGTCAATGTTCCTGTCCAGCCACAAATAACCTTGGTGGATTCGTGCCATGAGTGTGCGAACCACAACATTCAGTTCTGGAGAGCGGTCAAAATGTGGCAATCTCAGCAAGTCCAGTAGCCCTGACTGAATGATAGGTGCTAACCAACTATCAGCTAGCAAGTTGAGAGTTCCCTTGGCATCCTTTTTCCAACACATATACTGGTCTGGTTGAAAATCCAGGTATTTGGGAACATCTGGCTTGTCTTTCTTCATTCCAAGGAGGTCATAATCCTCCCATTTACAATCTGCTATCTTTCCCAGCAGATTCTTAGCAACGTTTACATGCTTTGACATAGGCGACCACGGGATGTCATATCTCGCATTATTGGACAATTTAAACATAGGGGCATTCAGTGCTCATGGGGAGATATATTGAGGTGTCATCTTCAAAGGTTCTGTCTGAAAGACTAGTGCTTTCTGTGTCGAGGATCCCAACTTTATGATGTTGGATCAAGGTGCAGTTACAACTTTTCTCTTATCTTTTGGTTTTTCTTGCATCGTGGGATTAATTCTTGGTGATCTGTGGGATCCTTCACCTTGTTCTATGACAACCTTCTTAACTGGAGTTTTCATTAACTGTTGAATTCCTCCATGCTGAAAGATCCTCAGGGCTTCTTCAAGGGTCAGTTCTTCTTCTCTAAAGGAAGGTTCAGACATTCACAAATGAGGTAGTGTCTAAGGAAGATAGAATATAGATGGCTACTAGCTCAGAGAGGTTAATCGCAAGAAAATTCTAAGTGCTTGGTAATGCCCACAAGTCTCCCAACGGTGTTATTTATAGGCGTAACAGACCCTCTCCTGCATCGTTCAATGGCTAGATAAGCATTTAATGTGGTGTCCATTGGAAAATTTGAGCAGATCCTTCGGTATTTTCTGTCATCAACGTGCTCAGAACGACTATCTTCTCTTTAAATGCTGAAGCGGTTGCTGTAACGGTCATCTAACGGCTATTTTTCTAAAAAGCCATGCAACAGCTATTTTTCTCTGAGTGCTGTGCCGAACTATGTGGCAAGCCATCTGCAACCCTGCGCGACTACTTCGCAGTGCGAAAAAATTTCAACTGCGCGGCTTCCACTATATATATATATATATATATATTTTCACACAGCTTCAGCAGTGCTGCATGGTACATAGATCATTCTTCTTATCATACCTTCTTCCTTTTATCATACATGTACAGATTCCTTTACATTTCTAGTGTCCACTTTCAACTATACTTGACACTTAGAACTTCCTTCCTTGGTTCGTTATTCAGGATTCTGCGAAGCAGTGCTATCATGGTATAGCTTTAGCCTACTTCCATTTATCAAAGTTGGCAAAGTATCACCAGCTAAATTAGCTAACTGGACTGCACCAGTGTTAGTAACATGTATCACAGTATATGGGCCAAACCAATGCATTTTAAATTTACCAGGGAACTTCATGAATTTGCTATCATACAGGAGGACTAGATCACCTACCTGAAAACACTTGTTCTTTATATGGCGATCATGCCATGCTTTCTCATGGTCCTTCTGAGCTTGCTGGTTGAAGCCTGCGATGAAACGATCTTCCTCCAAGCCCAGTAAATGTAGTAATATTTCTTCTAGAGCTTCGCAGTCTGCCATCCCTATAAATGTAGTGATTCTCAAAATAGGGACAATATATTCCATAGGCATTATAGCCTCCTGCCCATAAACCAACTGAAAGGGTGTTTGTCCTGTCAATTTCTTGCATGCAGTCCTATATGCCCATAGAACAGATGAGACGCGCAGGTCCCAATCATCTCTATTTACATTGCACACCTTAGTGAGTGCGTTCTCCAATATTTTATTGAAAGCCTATACAGTACCATTCGCCTGTGGATGATATGGAGTACTGCGCTGATGATGAATGTGGAATTCCTCTGTAAGCGCCCCAATCGTCTTGTTCAGAAAGTGAGTACCTTGGTCACTCATCAAAATCTTTGGACAGCCAAATCAGGTGAGTATTTCTTCAAAAATAAACTATGCAGCAGTACTGGCGCTGCAGTCCTTAACTGGTTTTGCTTTTTCCCATCTAGTGAGGTAATCTGTAGCAGTAATAATATACCTTGCACTCATTCTTTTTCCTGGTGGGTTTATAGGACCCACAAAGTCTATTGCCCATTTTTCAAATGGATGCAGTGTTAACTATGGATTCAATGGCATCTTAGCTCGGTGTGATGGTTTTCCTATCCTCTGATATACATCATAGCTCCTACAATGTTCTTTGGCATCTTTATGGATCGTAGGCCACCATAGCCCTGCGCGCAATATCTTTTATGCAGTAGCCCTTCCTACATAGTGAGCTCGCATGATTCCTAAGTGTGCGTTGACTATAATAAATGGCTTCTCATGATCGAGTATGCACCTGTGCAGGACCTCATCTACCCAAGTTTGTATAATTGAACTGCAATTATAGTGAAGTCCACAGTGCGCACCACTAACTGTTTTTTTCTGCTGGACCGAGAATTCCTGAGGTGCCAGCCCTGTGGTTATGAAGTCAATTATATCCTTGTAATAATCATCGGCAACCTATATACTAAATAACTACGCATCATGCAGACTGTCTTCAATATTCGTCAGCTCCTCTCCTGACTCGATCCTTGACAGATGATCAGGTCCCAAATTCAGTCTACCTAGCTTGACAATAATTTCAAAGTCATATTCCTGGAATAGCAATAGCCATCGACATATGCGTCCCCCTAACATTGGCTTGTTGACCAAATATTTCAATGCAGAATGGTCAGTAAACATAAGGAAGTGCGATCCCAGCAAGTAGTGTCTAAATTTCTGTAGGGCATATACCATCGCAAGACCTTACCTCTCAGTAGTAGTATAGTTCTTCTCCGCTGTTGAAAGCTTTCTGCTAGAAAATACAATAGGGTGGTCAATACCTCCCTCTCCTAGCTGAGCTAACACGATCCCCAGGGAAATACATGATGTGTCAACATGGACATGGAATGGCTTCATCTAGTCTGGAAAGACTGGAATCAGTGCAGTGACCATCTTTTCTTTTAATGTGTCAAAACCCTATTTGCATTCTACGTTCCAAATGAACGGTGCGTCTTTCTTCTACAGCTTCTCCATTGCTGTGGTTATCTGTGCATAACCTTTTATAAATTTCCTGTAATATCCAGTATGGCCTAATGTAGATCGCAACATCTTGACTGAATTTGGTGTTGGTAAGTTTGCAATAACTACAATCTTCGCAGGATCTACCATCAATCCTTGCTTATAGACAATGTGGCCAACTAAAATTCCATAAGGCACATAGAAAATACACTTTTTCAAATTCAAGGATATTTGATGCTGTCAACACTTCTTGAGCATCACGCGGAGATTCGCGCAATGATTTTTCAATAGACCAAATACAGTCCAATCACCAAAATATGCTTCTAAAAACTTGTGCACAAAATCTTTAAATGTTTCGACGATGACTCTAGAGAATATGGCAGGTGCGTTCTTCAGCCCAAAAGGCATGATTGTGTACTGGAATGACCCCCATTCTGTAGAAAATGTCGCCTTATGCCTATCCATAGGATCAATCCTGATCTGATGATAACCAGAGAAACCATCAGTGAAAGAATATGCCTCATTTCCTCCAACGTTATCAAGCACTTCATCTATGAATGGAGTAGGAAATGGGTTGTGCATGGAAGCATCGTTCAGCTTTCTGAGATCCACACAAATCCTGATCTCGCCTTTTGCTTTCTTTTCTTGAACAACCATGGGGCTAATCCATTCAGATTCTTCAACTGGTTCAATGATTCATGCTTCTAGCATCTTATCTAGCTCTACGCAAACTTTTTCCTTATAGCACGGATTCAATCTGTATGGTCTCTGCTTGACAGGCTTTGCACCTAGCTTTAAAGGTATTTTCATAACCCCTAGGTCTCCCAAAATTCCTTTCATCTCTGTAAATTTTGTTGGAAATAGTTCCTGATACTCATGTAAGGTATCTACGATCTCTGCAATAGTCTGATCGTCCCAATAATATCCTATTGATGCGAACTTTGGCTCTTTGTCTGTGCCAATGTTCACTTTCTGTGTTTTTACTGGTCTAGTCATATCTGGGATTTCCAACGGAGGTTCTTCTACCTCACACACGCCTTCTGATTCTGGTATATCTATGTTGCACTGGTTGTCCTCATCGTCTTCATTTGTATCATTGGTATCTTTAGCTAAGTTGTAACACTCGATCAAGTGCTCTTCATGTTCCTTCCATTCTGACTGTAGGTGCGCAGGAACGCACTCTGTCCCAAAAAACTCTTGCAATGTTATGTTTTGATGATGACAGTCATCCTAGAATATGTGCTTCTTGATTAGCTGTAATTCTTCATGGATTAATGGATTCTCATCTTCAAAACTGAAGTCCTTGCAGAAGTTCACAGCGAGCAACTCCCAATCAATGAGTTCACTGCGCAACTCCAGGTCGAGGTACCATTTCTCTAGGATACCCACATCCAATGTATGTACAAATAAATGTACCCATTCTGTAAGTGGTCTTTGCACCCATGCCTTTGAACATATTTCAATGTGCTAACTAGGGTCTATCTGTCCATTATACTTTTCAAAGGGTAAAGTAACCTTTTCGGTGAACTGGATCTGCATCTTAGTTCTGCATTGATCCTAAGTGGTCAATGTTTTCTTATGTGCATTCCACCATCTGGCAGGTGTATCGTGCAATGCTATATCTAAAGCTGGCAGTCTATGCTCATCTGGTATAACTGCAGTATATTCCCTTATGAAACTATAAACATTAGCAGAACCATCATATGTGGGAATAGGACTCGCCTCTTTTCCGATCCAGTGTAGTGATTTTGTAACCTACGCACATCTTCTTGCTGATATTTCATGCATACGGCTTTGCCAATTCTCCAGTCCTGTATCCGAGTCAGAGATACAAGAAGTGTCACATCGCCAGCTGAGCGTACCATCCACAGTAGGATTAATGTATTCTTCCTTGTTTACAGTCAGCTGGTATAGTCGGTCTAAGTCCTGAGCTTGGGATTCCTCCTAAATCGGCTCACTGTATCTATCACCATCTTTAGGATCCAATGGTGCGATGACCCTAAGATGATTCCCTTCAAAGATCATCTTCTTTGTCTTTAATTTTATGATAGCCAAGTTATCCATAGCCCAATCAATTCCCAATATTGCTGGAAAAGGTTGACTATCATCCACAATTTCAATAACCTCAAAGTCTGCATGACACTGTACTTCATCAATGTCAACTACTACATTAGCTAATCGGCCAAAAGGTATGACCTTCTCCAAATTAGCCATTTGTAACTGGATAGGTGACCAGAGCAACTTTGGTCGACCCATCTGCTGCCATGTCTGCTTAGTCAAGACATTCACTTCTGATCCCAGATCAAGGATGACTTCATCCATTTCAAAATCTCCTATCTGTGTAGTAAGCCTCGTCTCTCGGCCTGTTCTTTTGTGCTTCCTTATATGATGTACAATTCTATCTGGAGTCTATGTTGCAATCTGAGGTTCATACTGGCTGATAAGCTTCTGGAGCTCTACAATGGCTTTTTAGCTTTTTAGTAACTTCATGTACCTTCGCAAGAACTGCGTGTTAAATTTTCAGAATTTACTTCAATCTGATATAGGATCTTATCTGAGAGAACAACATGTACAACAAATCTATAGCATATCAATCATGAACACAATAATGCAAGCACACAAGAGAAACAGAGTTTACTTGGGGAAAACCATAAAGTGAAAAACCCAAATAACTTCCTCAGAGATAGATAGAGCAATGATACAACCAAAATACAAGAGATAGTCTTCTCCTAGCAGCAGAGTCTCCTCCTCCACAAGTGCGCCACTCTCCCAAGTGTGAGTAAGAGAATAGAATGTGTAAAATGAGAGAGACACACTCTCTATTTATACACTAACTTGACTTGACTTTTACTCAACTAGGTCAGCCTCAACTTAACCACTTAACATAATGCTGACTGAGCCGACCCCCACTAGAGTGGTCTAATAAACCTTTGAACCACATGGCTGACCCCCAATAGGGTGGTCTAATAACCCTTTGACCCACATGACTTATACAGGACCAACCCCAACAAGGTGGTCTAATAACCCATCAAGTATAAGTTACGACACTTACAATATAAATGACGACACTTCCATATAGAGGAATAATAACATCTCTATAGGAATACAACCACTTCCGTATAGAGGAATAATAACATCTCTATAGGAATACAATATACATATATGTGAAATACATTCTGAAGTTACATATACATCAACACTCCCTCTTAACTAGGAAGGTATTTCTCAACACAGGTCTTCTAGCACAAGTCATCTTCTCTGGATCATCATCACTGGATAATCGTCATCGAGTCATCATCATCGTCACTGCTGCTGCTATCTCAATCAATCTCTGAATCTACTTATCATAGGAAGTTCTACAGAGCCAGTCCTTTTTCATACTAGATGTAGGCCCACCACCTGTAGTTCTTCGTCATCACTGGCCATACTGTGGAAATCTCAGGACTTATTATGTGCATCACAAAACCTTAAAAGAATCTCTTGACTAGCAAGAACTCTAAAGAGAATCTGAGGCCTTTTTTATCCTTTCCAGATATCCAAGACTTATTACATGTGACGCCACCACAAAACCTCGAAAGAGAATCCCAGGACTGATTACAATCATAAAGCTCAACCTATCGGATCTCCTAGGGCACAAATTACATGTGGTCACCACAAAACCTCGAAAGAGCATCCTAGGACTGATTACGAGCACACGGCTCAACCTATCGGATCTCCCAGGGCACAAATTACATGTGGTCATGGAAAAACCTCGAAAGGGCATCCCAAAACTAATTACAAGCACACGGCTCAACCTATCGAATCTTCCAGGGCACAAATTACATGCCATAGGACAAAACCTCGAAAAAGCATCTGCCAGATATCCCAGGGCACAAATTACATGCCATAGGAAAAACCTCAAAAGACTATCTGCAGATCTCCCAAGGCACAAATTATATGTCCTCCCAAGCAAAACCTCAAAAGAGCATTTGCCAGATATCCTAGGGTACAAATTACATGCCATAGGCAAAACCTCGAAAGACTATCTGCAAATCTCCCAGGGCACAAATTATATGCTTATCTACACAACATGTTCCACGGCCACAGAGTATCAACCTAATACTCACCATACATCATCTTGATGTACACATGATCATCTTGATCATACAATGCATCTACCTGATGCATACCAAGTATCTACCTGATACATATCATCATACATGATCCACCTGATCATACAATGCATCCACCTAATACAAATACAAATATATGATCCACCTGATCATCCCTGATACATATCAACATACATGATCTACCTGATCATACAATGTATCCACCCGATCATATCCAACATCCAACATGATGCGTACATACATATAAATGATCCAACTGATCATATCCAACATCCAACATGATGCGTACATACATATAAATATAAATGATCCAACTGATCATATCCACATCCAACATGATGCATATACAGAGCAGTAACTGGAGCATCGTCCTAATGCTCATCATCCAATGCTTACATCCACAGCCATGTGAAGGATCCTCCTTCCAACATGCTTGGAATGGCTTCTGCAAATGTGTCCATCACTTTTTCCTTGAAGTGTCATCAATCTGAAGAACACCAAGCCTCTCCCTGAAGTACTCGAACTTCACCCTGGATAGTGACTTTGTCAGTACATCTGCAATCTACTCGTCCATCGCAATATACAAGAGCTTCATGGCTCCTCTCTTCACCATATCCTTGATATAGTGATATTTGATCTCTATGTGTTTCGACCTATCATGAAACATTGGGTTCTCGGACAGCTTCACACAACTCTGGTTATCACAAAAGATACCAGTAGCATCCAACGGGAGATCAAATAACTCAGACAGTAGCTTCCGTATCCATACTACCTCACAAGTTGAACAGGCTGCAACATACTCTGCCTCAACTGTACTCAGTGCTACACAGGACTACTTCCTTCTAAACCAAGAGATCACACCTGATCCCATACTGAAGCAGCATCCATATGTGCTCTTCCTATCTACAGCACTGCCAGCCCAATCTAAATCAACATAACACTGTAGGTTAAACTTTTGATTCGCTTCGTACTTGAGCCCATAATCCACTGTACCCTTCAGGTACCTCAGAACATGCTTTATAGCAACCAGGTGAACACTCCTCGGATCTGTCAGGAACTGGCTCAATGTATTCACCGCAAAGAAAATATTTGGTCTCGTGTTCGTCAGGTACATCAAGGACCCAATCATCTGACGATACATAGAGACATCAACCGGCTCAGATGAAGCATCACAAAGAAGCTTCAGATTCGATTCCATAGGTGTGGCCATGGCCTTGCAATCCATCATCCTGAACCTCTTCAGGATCTCTACTGCATACTTCCCTTGTCCAAGAAAGATTCCATCTGCACTCTACCACACCTCCATGCCAAAAACAAATAGTGCATCATCCCCAAGTTCTTCATCTCGAACTCGGCAGCAAGCTTCCGCTACGTGTCGACAATCAATCTATCTTCACCTGTAACAAACAGGTTATCCGCATACAAAAGTAGTATCACTGGATTGCCTTCCTCAACCTTGTAGTAAAGGTTGGAATCCGCTTTACTCTTGGTAAAGCCCAAACTGGATAGAAAGCTGTCTATCCTACCAAGTTCTGCACACATATATGACTACACCATTCAAGAAGGCTGTCTTGAAATCCATCTGGTGTATCTTCTATTTCATCACTTTTATATTTCTCTATGCTGCCATCTGCAGCATGCTTGATCTGATAGTTCCATTTGGAAGTCACAACAAACTTCCCTTCAACTCTTGGGACCGTATCCCAAACATCGTTCTTCATGATCGACAGATCATGGCATTCTTCCCATATCTTTGGAACTTCAATATCTTCAATAGATAATTTTGTTGCTTGAACAAATGTTGTAGTCCTTCTTTTATAGGTGAAGGTATACGGTCTTTTCTACAAAACAAGTTAAATTGCATGATTAGAAACATCTCATAATTTTCAGACAAATTCTTACAGATAAAGAAATATGTCATACAGTCATGCAATTATCTTAGCCAATGCTTCAATACAACATTTATCCATGTTCCACAACTTTCTAGATGCCTTCCAGTCTCTACCAGAACATTGTTAAGAGTTTGCACTACTCCCAACATGTCAGCAAAGAGGTTTCATTCTAGATAAGTAGCACTGGAATGTTGTACAGTGCCATAGGCCACTTACCCATCACATGCATATTAGTAGTATACTGTTCATTAATGCAATCATTCTAATATGCACAATACATATCCTAAGTCTAGGAACATGAGCATATACATCATTGAACAATTTTATTTAAACAAACAAATATGCAAGAAATGATAATTAAAAATACTTATATTTGTTTGCTTGCTGGGTGGGCTCCCTCTAAGTCTTTGCTTCCTTGCAGGAGCTGCTGAAGTAGCTTCTTCTACATCTTTCTGTTGTGGAATGTAGAGAGATGGTCAACTCCCTCTGAATATCTGCATCCTTGCAAAAACTACTGAAGTGTGCTCCTTTGCTTTCTTGCAAGAATAGCTGGAGTGTACTCCCTCTTTATCTTTGCTTCCTGGATTAACTATCCTTGAACTTACATCCATCTTTAATCACTATGCATGCTTATTAGTATCATCATTGTGTTATCCTTGAGGTCTCATACATAATCACACATTTATTAGTGTAATCTTAATACTATCAAAACACAATAATCTTAAACATGTATAGTCATGATCATTCACAGATAATAAACATTAGTATTCAAGGTTTCAGGGAAGTCTTCTTTTACTCATGCATATTCTTATTTGATCATAGGACTCTTCTGATTAGTTAAATCATCAATGCATAAACCCTATACCTTCATGATTCTTCTGGTTAGTCATATCATCAATTATGGTAAGAAACATAATATGCATACAACCATGACTATTCAAACCTATGACTTCATGAATAATCATTATCAACAACACAACAATATAAGATCCTAACACAAGGTAGGATTCTAGCTTGATATAGGAAAAACATACCTAGATTAGCATGCTAGCTAGTTATGTATAACATACATGCATAATGTCTTCTGGTTCTCTTCAGTGACTTGTGCTAGTAACTTGCATGTCTCATAGGTTAACCATTGTAGGACCAAGTTATACTTACCTCGAAAGTAGATCTTCTATGTGATCCATGACAATGGATGAATCTTTGTCTTCATGTCACCATGATCATATGTTCTTGAAGTAGAACATGATTTGTCTTTCTTGGTGTACCTTTTATGTTAGTGAACAACATAATCCTCATACTACATCACAATGCATTAGTACATTCATAAGTGTCAAAACCTTAATCAATGAATATCTTCTATTAAGGTGATACAACAAGTCTAGTAATTAATCAAGATTGTACTATAATGATATGAAGACAAAAATATGATAAAATTAACCATGAAACATACTTGTAAGCCATACCTGTCAAGATTGCTTGTAATCTTCTTATGGAAGGCCTTAGCCTCATCTCCCTCTGAGACAGGAACTTCTTCACTTATGCAGGTGATCAATCCATCTTCTTCTAGGATTAACCAAATCCACTTGATTTGCAAGAACTGGACCTAGAGCTGGATTAGGGTTTGTCAAGGAAACCCCAAAAATTCAAACTTTGAATTTCAAACTTCCGAAAGGATAGAAATATGCGCCTTGCTGAGCTGATCAAGTTGGTATATTCAGAATTTGAAAACTGCAAAGTTTCACCCCTCGAAATTGCCTTTTAGATTTTTGGATTCACTAGGGAGGACCCTAAATTAGGGTTTGAGTTTGTCGGAGCTTCACCCAACAAAAATATTTGATTCAAAGATCTAAGCTTTGATTTTTCTGAGGAGCTTCCAGCCGTGGTCACAGATTTCCAAAACTCCAAATTTTGCAGAAGCCCTAATTTTGCCATCTTTCCGATCAAAGTCCTAAATTGGGGTTTGATCAAGCCCAACCTTCTTCCCAACAAAAAAATATGATATTGTAAAGTTTTATTTTGATGAGTAGCATCCAGCCGTGGTCTCCGATTACAAAAATTCCAACTTTCTTCAAAGCCCTAAATTCCGGAAGCCATGAATGAAGGTGCCCAAAATTAATTCGGTTTTGACAGAAATATGTATCTGATTGTTTCTGGTGTAACTCCAAACTTTTTGATCCATAGGGTCTAAAAAAATTTCTTGAGATATCCTGACCTATTATCCTTCCATCCCGACAAGTCTGACCTCAATTGGATTCTCTGAGAGAGAGTTATGTAAAGTGTCGCAACGCGACCTGTTTATGGGATAATACAGGAGAGAGAACTTGTACGGCATGCCACGTGTCACTGATTCAACTTCGGCCTCTGAAAGTTTTTTTTGTGATAGTACCATCTATGTACTATCTATCACTTTTTACTAAATTTCATTTGGAGCTTCCTAGCCCAAGTTATGACCTTTTTCCCAAGGTAACCTGATTTTGACTCAGATCTAGAAGAGGCAGAAACCCTATATTGTACAGATCATAAATCACAAAGTGAAACGAATTAGAGATTGTCCTTTGGACACAAGGTACATGGGGATCTGAGCTTCAACCTATAAAAGTTTCAGATCTTAAAACTACACCAAAATGGATTTATAGCAAAAGTTCTACGATGACTGGTTTTTGCTATATCAAGCCCTAACATCGTAAGTTGAACAAGTGTCATACATGCCATATCATGCCTTCTTTCGGGCTAGCTCTGATACCATGTTAAATTTTCAGAATTTACTTCAATCTGATATAGGATCTTAACTGAGAGAACAACATGTACATCAAATCTATAGCATATCAATCATGGACACAATAATGAAAGCACACAAGAGACACAGAGTTTACTTGGGGAAAACCATAAAGGTGAAAAACCCCAATAACTTCCTCAGAGATAGATAGAGCAATGATACAACTAGAATGAAAGAGATAGTATTCTCCTATCAATGGAGCCTCCTCCTCCACAAGTGCACCACTCTCCCAAGTGTGAGTGAGAGAATAGAATGTGTAAAATGAGAGAGACACACTCTCTATTTATAAACTAATTTGACTTGACCTTTACTCAACTAGGTCGGCCTCAACTTAACCACTTCACATAATGCTGACTGGGCTGACCCCCACTAGGGTGGTCTAATAACCCTTTGACCCACATGGCCGACCCCTAGTAGGGTGGTCTACTAATCCTTTGACCCACATGACTTATACAGGGCCGACCCCAACAAGGTGGTCTAATAACCCATCAAGTATAAGTTATGTCACTTACAATATAAATGACGACACTTCCGTATAGAGGAATAATAACATCTCTATAGGAATACAACCACTTCCGTATAGAGGAATAATAACATATCTATAGGAGTACAATGTACATATATGTGAAATACATTCCGAAGTTACATATACATCAACACTGCGCAACAGAAGTACGGACATCTGTCGTAGTACTTGTTTTGTCATACGGAGCCGGCATGTCTTCAACATGCGGTGTTTCACTGCGCAGCGGGATCCTTGACAACCTATCCGCTTGTTCTCTAAAGGTATCCCATGCATCAATGAAAATCTCTTTGTTCTTCTATAGGTTAAGAGGGGGTGCTTTTCTTGGAGCTTTCCTTATCCATACTGTTTCAAGGGGATCCTTCTTCGTATCTGCTTCCCCTAATGTTGAAGCTTCCACTCCTCTATCGCAGCCTGTCTCAGCGCCACTACACGTGACCACATTGTTGCTCAGATCCACTAGTCTATTCTCTACTGCGATCCACTGGATGTTTGGATTCAGAGCCTCTGTTCGTCTTCTTTTCTGCATTTCCACCTCTAATATTGGGTAATCTTCAATGACATGCTCAAACGATTTACAATAGTTGCACATAGTGCATGGGTTAACACAATCTCTATACACATTCTCGAGTTGGCCACAGTTATAACAAATGACTTGGCCATGGCCACTTGCTTGTGCCGAACTCTGTCGTTGTATCCACCACCATGACCTTTGTATCCTCCTTGGTCCTATTGTGCATTTTCTTGTTTCAACTGGGTATCTTCTTGTATGCGGTACAAGCCAGCGCCTTGCATTGAGTCCATATCCCTTTTTCTTTCATTCATTAATTTATATGTGCGGCAGTTGGATTCATCATGTCCAACTGATTTACAGAAATTGGATTATAAATTCTTCGGAGTTTTCACATATTTCTGGATGAGGTAACAGTCTTCAAGTCTATGTCCTGTGGTTCTACAAATTTCACACCATGGGGCCTGATTTTGATTTAATGGGTTAGGCACACCACTATTAATATAGTCGTGGAATAGAGGGAAATGCTTGCGGTCATGACCTTCTCCTTTACAACTTGTACACCAGACCTTCTGTCTAGGTTCATATCTTTGTCCTTTACCATTTTTCATACTTTGCAGTTCAAGTGTCAAGGTGGTCAGCTGGTTCTGGATCTGAGACATCACAGAACTAGTATCCCTAATCGGCTAACCTTCCAGCTTCATTACAATTTCCAAGGCCTCTGCCTGGGATAGAACCTTCTGCTGCATCAATGGTAATCTGATATGAGGTAACAGCACATCAATGAACCATTCTTTATGCTATTCCGGTGGTATAACAAAACTTACTTGGTCTAGTAAGGTCTTAAATTTCTGATCAAATTCCCAAACCATTTCAGTTGGTATCTGCTTTATTTCCTTCAGCTCAGTTATACATTGAGACTCAGACTTAGGTTTCTTGAACTCTGCCACTAGTGCGACTTTAATTTCTGCGAGGGTTCTCGGCTATATGGTAGATTATTTCATAAACCAATGTAGCACTCTATCCCTAAAAGTGGTGATGAGCTGTGCTTGCTTCACGGCATCATCCTGGATTTGTCTTACACTCCATATGGCTTCACAAAGGAACTAGTGCTGATCAGGGTCTTCTAGGCCAGTTCCTTTGAACATTGGTAGTTTCATATCAGTGTTCACCATTGTGCTACTAGGTGGTGGAGTGCCAGAATTAGTGCGCGGCTGTTGTAAAGGGATCTGCGCAGTAAATACAAATGGGACTATCGAGAGAGATGGACTAGGCTGATTCTTCTGTGGGGTGGGCTACATAGCGGGTGGATTCTGCGATAAGGGTGGCGCGGTTTGTGCAGCTGGCGGATTCTCAGAAGTAAATGGTTATGCAACTTCGCTATCAAGATCGCAGGGGATCTCAGTATGTATATGAAGTTTAGGGCCTTCCAGATTTTTATTAATTTTATATCTCTTACCACTTCCAAGAGTATGTGTCTCTTCATTAGAATCAATATATGTATTGTTTATCATGACAAACTTCAAGCATATTACTGCATTCTTAGAACACCTTTCTTAGCTAACAACATCTTAATGTATAGACTGAGATTGTTCAGAAACTTACCTTGGAATCCTCCGAAAAAATGTGCTTCTGCTCGGCTGTAGGATTTGAGTGTGTCTACAGCAAATTTTGTTGCAAAGACTTCTAGCATATGATCGACAAAATAATCAACTGCGCATGACAATGGGCTGTCTAACGCTTTAAGCTGCACTATGAGCTTGGGAGTCCACTCCGTAGGAACTCCTCCTTGGAAACAATTTTTCTTCTCTGCGATCCGTGAGATCCACGCATTCAGCTCGTTTGGAAATGATGCCCAAAAGATCTCGTGAATGTCATCTAACAAATATCTATCCAACCATTATGGTCACTTAGACACGGATGTCTATTTTCTTGTCTATTAAAGTTGCTTATGATCTTATTCCACCAAGCTTGGATTTCTGTCTTTTCAGGGTGCCAATAGTCAAATCCTTTAGGGAACTGATATTCTTCTTCACACATCATGATTGCAACTCAACAAAACCATTTCAACTCATCATGGATTCTAGCACGGCAACGGAACCATTTGTTGGCCTAAACTGACCCAAAGGTTTTCAATTAGACCCAGGTTCTTTGCAGTTCTCCCTTTGACCAACAAAACCCCTTCGCACTAGCCCTTTCAGCAATAACCTGCGAGCAGGTTGAGGTCTCACCTAAGGTGTATCTTTATGGGGTACTGTGGAATCAGGTTTCCATAGTAAATTATGAGTTGTTTATAAGAACAAGTTGCGTAGCGCAGGACAAAAGGATGGCGCTATGGGCAGAATGATGCGGTACGCAATAGGATCTATGCTGCGAGTAGTATTGTGCGGTGCGGGCAATACTGCGGGCTGCACCAAGGGTTTCTTACTACTACGAATCTTCTACTAGAACTATGAATCACCCACAATTATCCTTTACTTGGAAAATATCAGAAACGTTAAGGCACTGAGATGGATATCACTCATCCATTCATTCAAGCACTTACTAGTTATCCTTCTTGTTAAGATTTAATATGCTAAGACAGAAAATATTAGCATTACATTCCATTTCACAATAATAGCATATACAGGATCACTGAAGAAACAACAATCACAACATAAATACAAGAGACACAGATTTATCTTGGGAAACCCTCATGGGGTAGAAAACCCAAAAAAGATTCCTCAATATAGATGACCAGCAATATACAAAGATGCAAACCAAAGACATGATCTTCTCCTCCTTCGTAGAAGACCTCTCTCTCACAAGTGCGCTACATTTGAAGTGAGGGAAGTGTATCAAATGAGGAGCTCACCTCCTCTATTTATACACATCTCCGACTTGTACAATATATTAACTAGGTCAGCCCCCCCTTTACCATTGGGTTAAACACCCCACTACAATTGACTGGGCTGACCCCTCTAGGGTGGTCTAACAACCCTTTAACCCACATAACACATACAGGGACGACCCCTGCTAGGGAAGTCTAATAACCCAAGTTACCACATTCCGACGGAGGAATAAACATCTCCGGATATACAATAAGATCTCCACGGAGGAATGAAACATCTCCATAATAATAAAGTACAAATATAATATTATTTGAAGTTACAATATTTCAACACTCCCCCTTAACGAGAAGGATATTTATAATAGCATTTGCACAAGCAAGGAGTCATCAACATCATACATGATACATCTATAAATCATTGGAAGCTTTCTCAACATCATCAGTAACTCAAGCAGTTACTGGAGCATCTTCAATACTGGAACATCAACATCTTCAGTACTGAGTCTTTATCTTCTGTAGCACTCGAACAGCTACAGCAACATCAACGTCTGGATCCTCACGATCATCAACATCGTCATCTAGACCATCACGATCAGCAGCATCATCATCATAAGATCATCAGCATCGTCATCACACGATCATTAGCATCGTCATCTAGACCATCACGATCAGCAGCATCGTCATCACACGATCAGCATCATCGTCATCACACGATCATCAACGTCATCATCTAGACCATCACGATCAACAGCATCGTCATCTAGACCATCACGATCAGCAGCATAGTCGTCTAGATCATCACGATCAGTAGCATCGTCATCTAGATGATTAGTACAAGTATCCACACCAATACAAGTATACATCATCAATACAAGTATCCACACCAATACAAGTATACACATCATCAATACAAGTATCCTCATCGATACAAGTATAAACATCATCAATACAAGTATCCACACCAATACAAGTATACACATCATCAATACAAGTATCCTCATCAATACAAGTATAAACATCATCAATACAAGTATCCTCATCAATACAAGTATACACAATAGCAGCATACCCTGCAACACACATGATCCAATTACGAGATGATCAATCCCTCTCACTTTAGGACATAGGTCCAAGGATGATACAATCCTGATCCACTTAAGGGATGATCAGTCCCTCTCAGTTTAAGACATCTATCATGTCTATGGATGATGCAATCCAGATCAACTTAGAGGATGATCAATCCTTATCACTTTAAGACACCTCACCATGTCTATGGACAATGCAATCCCGAATCAACTTATAGGATTATTAGTTCTTATCACTTTAAGACACCTCACCATGTCTAGGGACGATGCAATCCCAAATCAACTTACAGGATGATTAGTCCTTATCACTTTAAGACACCTCACCATGTCTAGGGACGATGCAATCCCGAATCAACTTACAAGATGATTAGTCCTTATCACTTTAAGACACCTCACCATGTCTAGGGACGATGCAATCCCAATCTTCTTATAGGATGATTAATCCTTATCACTTTAGGACATAAGTCCAAGGATGATGCAATCCTGATCCACTTACGGGATAATCAATCCCTATCACTTTAGGACATAAGTCCAAGGACGATGCAATCCTGATCCACTTATGGGGTGATCAATCCCTATCACTTTAGGACATAAGTCCAAAGACGATGCAATCCTGATCCACTTATGGGATGATCAATCCCTATCACTTTAGGACATAAGTCCAAGGACGATGCAATATTGATCCACTTACGAGATGATCAATCCCTATCACTTTAGGACATAAGTCCAAGGATGATGCAATCCTGATCCACTTACGGGATGATCAATCCCTATCACTTTCGGACATAAGTCCAAGGATGATGCAATCCTATCATGTACATTTTGAACCAAATGCTCAAGGACAATGCAGTCCCATCACGTCCACTAGGGACCACTTTCTCGGAGACATATGTCTACGGATCTCTTTTGGAACTGAAGTCCAGGGATGATACAATCCTCTCGTCCACTAGGGACCACATTCATGGAGACATTTGTCTACGGATCACTTTAGAACTGAAGTCCAGGGATGATACAATCCTCTCATCCACTAGGGACCACATTCATAGAGACATCTGTCTACAGATCAATTTAGAACATGTGTTCAAGGATGATGCAATCCCTCTTCTTTCTCGGAGACATATGTCTGGATCCTTTTAGAACATGTGTTCAAGGATGATGTAATCCCTCTTCTTTCTCGGAGACATATGTCTACAGATCCTTTTAGAACATGTGTTCAAGGATGATGCAATCCCCTCATCAACTTAGACCTTGTCTAACGACCATCCACCAACCTCTCTGTCGGCATCACCAATATAGGTATCCACATCATCGACCTCACTGTCGATGTAGGCAATCTTGTCATAAGTGACCACATCACTCCCCCTCTCGAGGAGGGTCCTACCAAGCTTGTCTTGGAAAATAATCAAACTTTTCTTGAGGTAGAGGTTTGGTTAGTACATCGGTAACTTGTTCACTTGAGGTAGAGGTTTGGTTAGTACATCGGCAACTTGTTACAAATTCAAAATTTACAGTTCCTTTCTGTGCCATATCATGGAACACTGGATTCTCTGCCATCTTGATACAACTCTGTTTGTCACATAGGATCACAGTTGGTTCTATCTCTAAGCCAAACAATCCAGAATCCATACTACTTCACAACTAGCAGAGCAACTAGCCATATATTCAGATTGTGCTGAGAGCCACACTAGATTGCTTCCAGCTAAACCACGAGATCATGGCTGATCCCAGACAATAACATCCTCTCGATGTGTTCTTCCTATCTGATACACTTTCTACCCAATCAACATCTGTGTAGCCATATGAAGTCATGATCTCCAAGATACCATAGATCAAAGTCTATCGTATCCTTTAGGTACCTCATCACATGCTTTGCAACTATCAGGTGAACACATCTAGTTTCCACTAGATATTGACTCAAGGTGTTCATAGCAAAGCATATATCTGACCTAGTATTTGTTAGATACATCAATGACCTAATAATTTGTCTGTACAGAGTTATATACACTAACTCTGACGAGTCATTCGCTAACAGCTTCAAGTTGGAATCCATGTGAGTGGCCATTCCAACATATCAAGTCCTTTTAATATTTCTCGGCATACTTTCCCTGGTTGAGAAAGATTCCTTCTGAGCCTTTCCATACTTCCAGACCTAGGAAGTAATGCATCAATCTGAGATCTTTCATTTTCATTTATGTAGCCATCTATCTGTGCCATCTCTTGTCATATGGGTCTATTGATATGAGCCTCAACATCATTCGAACTTTGTGGTGAGTTCCTTCTTGCATACATGTCATCTGTGTATAGAAACCATATTCAACCTTGTAGCAAAGGTTGAGATCCACATCCCCCATGGTGATCACTGTCGACCCTGGGTACCCGAACAGAGATTTCTTCAATTACATTATTAATATAACGGTCTTATCTAGCCACTTGGAGCAAACATCTCATCATGATTCTCTTCCTCTTTCTAAGAGAATCTTCTAGCCATGAGCCTTCTATAGTGTGTTTGATTTGTAAATCCTTTTGTTGAGCATCCATCACTTGTTCAGTGTTCATCATTCGTCATGATCTTTCCTACAAATCAAAATTAAGTACATGATTAGTAATACTTCATAATCATCAAATCATATTGATATGATAACCTATTATGCATACATATATCATTTACATAGTTATGCAACTATATTGACCAATACTTTGGCACAACACTTTTCCATATCATGTATGCATACAGTGGCTATCTAGATGCCTTCCATCTCTACCAGAACATACTATCAAGAGTGTGCACAGCTCTCAGCATGTCAACAAAGAGGTTTCATTCTAGACAATCAACAATGGAATGTTTGTCCAATTCACCACTCATATGCATATTAGTAGTATACTGTTCAATGCTATATGAATGTTTACACTCAACATGATATATTCTAGGAATACAAATATGTATACAACTATTACAAGCAATATCATTTACTATTTCAAATAACAACTCAAATAATTATCTTTTATGTTTGTGTGGTTGTCTCTCGCTTGATCTTCTATATGTCTTTTGAACTTCTATTCATTCTATACCACTATGCATGCTCAAGTGTGCACTAGTGTCATCCTCATGATCTCATACACAAACATACATTCATTAATATATTCTCAATATTATCAAAACATTATAATTCTAAATAATATTGAATATGTATAGTCATGATCATAAATAATAAACATTAGTATTCAAGGTTTCAGGAAAGTCTTCTTTTACTCATGCATATTCTTGTTTGATCATAGGACTCTTCTGGTTAGTTAAATCATCAATCAAGATAAGAGACATAATATGCATAAACCCTTGATTACTAGCCTTATGAATAAGCATAACCAATCATACCAAGTATACTTATATAAGGGATCCTAACACAAGGTAAGATTCTAACTTGACATAGGAAAACATACCTGAATTACTATACCTGCTTAGTTATGTCTAACATACCTAAACAATATCTTCTTTGTTCTCTTCAATGATTTAGAGATCCTGTGCTAGAACCTGCATATCTCATAGGTTAAGCATAATATAACAAAGTCATACATACCTCGTAAGTAGAACAAAGATTATGGATGAATCTTTGTCTTCATGTTTTCATGGTCATGGAACTTGATTTGTCTTTCGTGATGTACCTGTATCTTGTTAGTAGACAATATCAACCTCATACAACACCACAGTGCATTAGTACAATCATATAGCCCTAATGAATGAATGTCTTCTATCATTCACATGCATTCATACTGTTACTAGGGTGATAAGACAATTCTAACATCAATCAAGATTGTACTAATAAATAATATGAAGACAAACATATTATGAGCTTAATCAGGAATCAAATTTCAAGACATACCTGAACCTCCTTAAATCATACCTGTCGAGACTTCTTGTAGTCTTCTTATGTAAGGCCTTAGCCTCAACTCCCCTTGAAACTTGATATGGAGCTTGATTAGGGTTTGCTAGAGAAACCCTAAAAATTCAATCTTTGACTTTCACACTTCTGAATGGATGGAAGGATGTGTCTTGCTGAGCTGATCAAACTAGCATACTTCAATTTTGAAATCTCAAAATTTGACCCCTCAAAATTGCCTTTGAAACTTCTAGATCTTCTGGACATGATCTCAAAACTAGGGTTTGATGAAGCCCACCCTTCTACCCAATCAAAAGGTTCGATCCAAGGCTCTAAACTCTTATTTTTCTGAGGAGCTTCCAGCCGTGGTCACAGACTTCAAAAATTCCAACTTTTGTTGAAGCCCTAATTTTCCATCTTTCCAATCAAAATCCCGAACTAGGGTTTGATCAAGCCCGGTCTTCTACCCAACCAAAAAATTCAATCTTGGTCTCTAAATTTCAATTTTCCTGAGTAGCATTTATCCATGGACTCCGATTCCAAAAATTCTAACTTTCTCCGAAACCCTAAATTTCGGAAGCCATGAATGAAGGTGCTCCAAAAATAATTTTGTTTTGACAGAAATATGTACCTGATTGTTTCTACTCTAACTCCGAACTTTTTGATCCATAGGGTCTGAAAATGTTTTCTGTGGTAGCCTGACCTGTCATCTTTCCATCCCGATAGGTCTGACCTCAATTGGATTCTCTGAGAGAGATTTATGCCAAGTGTCGCAACATGACCTTTTTATGGGATAAAATAGGAGAGCGAACTTGTACGACGTGCCACGTGCCACGTGTCACTAGTTCAACTTCGTCCTCTGAAAACATTTCCTGAGATAGTACAATCTGTGTCATACCTGTCACTTTTTACGGAATTACATTTGGAGCTTCCTAGCCCAAGTTATGACCTTTTTTTCCTAGTTCACCTGATTTTGACTGAGATCTGGAAGAGGCAAAAACCCTAACTTGTACTGATCATAACTCACAAAGTACAACGAATATGAGGGTGTCCTTTGGACACAAGGTACCTCAGGATTTTTTCTACGACCTGTAAATGTTTCAGATCCTGAAAATTCTCCAAAATGGATTTATAGCGAAAGTTCCACGATGACTGGCTTTTGCTATACAAAACCCAAACCTTGAAATTGTCACAAGTGAAGCAAGTGTCGTAAGTGCCATACATTGCCTTCCTTCAGGTTAGCTCTGATACCATGTTAATATTTCATATGCTAAGACATAAAATATCAGCATTACATTCCATTTCACAATAATAGCATATACAGGATCACTGAAGAAACAACAAGCACAACATAAATACAAGAGACACAGATTTATCCTGGGAAACTCTCATGGGGTAGAAAACCCAGCAAAGCTTCCTCAATATAGATGACCAGCAATATACAAAGATGAAAACCAAAGACATGATCTTCTCCTCCTCCATAGAAGACCTCTCTCTCACAAGTGCGCTACATTTCAAGTGAGGTAAGTGTATCAAATGAGGATCTCACCTCCTCTATTTATACACATCTCTGACTTGTACAATATATTAACTAGGTCGGCCCCAACTTTACCATTGGGTTAAACACCCCACTACAATTGATTGGGCCGACCCCTCTAGGGTGGTCTAACAACCCTTTGGCCCACATAACACATACAGGGCCGACCCCCACTAGGGAAGTCTAATAACCCAAGTTACCACATTCCGACGGAGGAATAAACATCTCCGGGTATACAATAAGATCTCCATGGAGGAATGAAACATCTCCGGAATAATAAAGTACAAATATAATATTCTTTGACGTTACAATATTTCAACACTTCTAGCATTCATTCTAAAACTTAGCTTATTACAATGTGAACTGAAATGACAAACCTGATTAACTGTGTTCCGTTCCTTCAATGTGCTTAAGAAAGTATTTAAACTTGAATGACTGATTCACGACCTTAACATAGAATTGAAATGTTTGCCATTCATCTGCTTCCGTGGAACCTAGCATATCATTCCCAAAATTCTCCTATTGGTAAATGCATATCAAAGCTCTCATATTACAGCATGCAAGGAAACATTCAAGCATTCATTCTACAGAAAATACAGATAGTCATTCATTCATAAACATCATCTCATAACACAGGGTTTAACGTGGTTCACTTCCCCGAATGCAAAGCTATGTTCACAAGAAAGGTTGTAATATATTTCTTTCAAAAGGGATGGGGCAACCGTTCTTAGTCTGCACACCCAGCTGCAGACTCTTCTTTCTCTCGGCTAGGTCTCCGCGCACACAACTGCAAAGCCTTTACAATATTCTCAGCTTGGAGAGATTTTACAATACCCAAAGGTTATCTTCTCAAATTCTCGGCAACAACAAGAGAACAACAACCCCAAAAGAACAACACAGAGAACCCCCATCCCATACAAAATGTCTTCTGAAATAGATCATGCCCAAAGGTCATGTCTGTACAATGCCGAAGACCTAAAACTCAAAACCCTAAGGGTTTCCAAAACCGCGCCGGTTTTCCAAATCGGAGTGCTGGCTCTTGGTAGCGTCTGCTTGATCATGGTGGATCTCCACGTCCCCATTCTGTTGCTATCGACCTTCTTTCCGCATGCATGCCTACAGGCTATTTTTGCCGAACTGTTTCTCTCTAACGGTTTTTCCTTCTAAGCATGCCAAACGTCGCTTTCCTTAACAATCCACGTGTGGCCGCCTTCCTGTTTTTCCTACGTCCGCCGCTAGGCAATCCTGAAATATCTTTCCAACAATGGCTACTACCGGTCGAGTCAGTAGCTACACTTGATACTTGTCCAGCACACCTCTTTGCTGGCTCCACATGGCCTCCTAACTCCGCAGCACTGCTTCTGCACAGTACTGGTCTTCGCATCATGGCCAAAACTTCGATGTTGCGCGCAACTCTGGAGTCTCATCAAAATTTGGATGCTGCACGCAACTTCGCAGCATCCTCAATACTTAGCCAAAATTGTGTTTCTGAGCTGCGCTCAGTTCAGCTTTCCCTACTTGCCTAAAAAAGTTGCTTCCAAAATTTCATCTCAACTTGGGCCCAACAAGGTAAACCCTTTGATGTATTAAACTCGAGCATCATAGAGGCCATTCTTTTGTTTATACCATATATCAGATTCTTCTCCACTCTAATAAATCGACCCAAGAAATTTCCCAAACCATCGAGAACATTTGGCGTACAAAGTTTGAAGGGGAAACCTGGCATGAGAACCCACAAATGCATTATGTTCATATGCTTTGTATTGGGGTTAAAATTTACATGCCAACGCTTCAGGATTAAAGAACCTTCCTTGATAAGCCACGTTCGCTGCAAAATGGAAGGAATAATTTCCTCTCTGGGAAAAATGAAGGCAACCCAACCTTTTGATAACAAACTTGTTAGCGGAGGAAGGCCTAGTTTAGGAGTCCAAGTCTGGTTTACCCATTCCACTAATTCCATCTGAGATAACTTCGTTCCTTCAATTTTCCCACAACCTCCCTTTTCGAAAGAATACTTACTCTGTCCAGATTCAGTGATTGTTCAAGGATATAAACCTCTGTTTCTGTTTTGGCTTTTAGGGCTTTTAACCTTCTTCTGTTTCGAGCCGCCTCGCCCGTCAGAGCTTTTGAAACCCTTCCATCATTGTTAACTGGAAGAGAAGGTGCTACATAAATGGAATAATTAGAATTACCAAATCAATTTTCACTAGTAAGGAAGGTATCGCGAAAGCTAGGTGACCCCACCGCCATCGAGGGAAAATAAGAAACGAAAAAATGTCCTAACAATAGAATGACACCACAACACAAATACCTATTAACACCGCCGAATAACTATGAGCAGTTTAATAGCTACACAATACCACCTCAAAACTTTGAACAGTGTCGAAAAAGTCCCACAATGTTTGAATAGGTCATTCTGCAGCAAATAAATTCATTCCCACTTTTTTTTCCTTGGTTGGTACTAAGCCAACCTTACAGTTAACTAGTCTCTAAGTAGCTACAAAATTTTCCATCCTCAACTACACTTTTTTTAAAATTCAAAACCGTTTTTCACCGTATGAAAAAAAAACTTCAAAACATTGGAAATGAATTTCTCATTATTTTGTTAATCTAGCTTTCCCAACTATTACAACTTTTAAGGTTGTGTATTTGGATATACAAATATATGGATATAAAACCATACATGAAAACTAAAAAAGGCAAAGTTTATAACCGTACAAAGATTCTTGAAACGTATAACCATTTGTATTTTGGAGTTTTAATCAAAATTTTAAAGATATAAAGAATTTGTATATGGAGTTATTTAAAAATAAAGGTTTAAATACATACATTTTTGGATTTGGGTTTTTTTAGATTTTCTAAAAGTTTTGATGATATAATGATTTGCATATGGAGTTATTTAAAAATTAAGATTTAAAGATGTAAATTTTTAGATTTGGATTTTTTTTTTAATTTATATGAGTTATGTTTTCAAAAATATAATTAAAAAAGATATTTTTTAATTTTTCAATTTTAAAATATATAAAATTTTTATAAAAAAATTATTTGAAGTTTTTGAAAAGTTATAAAAATGTAAATTAACATTTTGAACTTTATATATATATATATATATATATATAATGTTAAATATATAAAAAATAATTGTGAACATGAAAATAGGTAAGATATAATTTAGAAAGGAAATTTCCACACTTATATCAGTAATTAGAATATGTATTAAATAACCTAAATATAAATATGCACTAATGGATTATATATTAAGGTATGTAATAGTAATAAATAATAAATGTATTAAATATAATAGTGGTTGTGCTAGTATAATTTAAAGATAAATTATATCCATCAAAATGTTTATATATATATATAATTCACTTAGCAAGAAATATGTACTAAGATATATATCATAATAATAGTAAATGTAGTGAACATAATAATGGTTGTAACAGTTTATTATACTAATTTTGCACATATATTAATCAATTAGAAATATATATAACAACAATAACATGATGGTTATGCATGTGACTCTCTGTACGTATTGGAAATATACACAATAATAATAATAAATGCAGTATTGTGTATATCAATGTCTCATACATATATCAATTATGAGATATAAGGAAAAATAAATACAATGAACATCATAATAATTGTGTATGTGATTAAGGATAAAGTTGAGTTTGATTTTAAAATCCAATCTTCTATTACAATAACTATATATATAAAATTAAAATGCATTTGTATTAAAATATAAATCATAATAATAAATATAATAAATATCATATTATTTATACAAATTACTATAGGTTATAATTACTTCAACAAAATTTAGATTGATGGTTGGGAGCATTGTTTGTGATGCTTCTCATACTACATATTATACATATTATGTTGAACATTAAAAATATTTTAATTCTTCATAAATAATAAATAATAAGTATCTGTTTAATAGATAATTATAAATTATAATTTAAAAACTAATAACATCCATTACATAGTTTCCTTCCTTTATATCAATCATTTATAATAATTTATATTGGTAAATATACAATAATAATATTTTTTTTAACTATGGGAACAGCAACCTCCTAAGGGTATATCCAACAGACAGCAAGTCAGATATACCAAAAACTTGTGACTCAGCAGCGGCTGACACATCCCCAGACCCTTTATCTCAGGGGTAAGCCCCTATCTTAGGGGTCGGTTGTCTACCCTTCGAGCCTTGTCACAACGAGTTAATGAGCAACCCTACCCAGCGGGTTTTGAACCCATGACCTCGTTAAAAATAACACATTAACAATAATATAAATAAGCAGTTATTATTATTAAGATACCAATGTCATTTCAATCTCAAAAGCACTCCAACGTTTATCTGTCCCAATTTCTGCTCAGTGTCAATCGCTTTCTGCATGTCTTTTCTGTGAAGAGTTCTGGTGGTAAGAGAGATACCTATGAATCTTTGAATGTCTGCGCATGCTTTCAATAAAGATTTTGTACAAAGAGTTTTACTGTTCAGTGATTTTCTTTCTTTGTCTTTTCTGTGAAGAGATCTGGTAAGAGAGATACCAATGAATGAATCTTTGAATGTCTGCACATGCTTTCATAGAAGATTTTGTACAAAGAGTTTTACTGTTCCCTGATTTTTCTTTCTTTTTTTGTGGAATGGAATGTTGGGCAATTGGCACTATTATTGCTGTTGGGACTGTTGTTTCCTTGAAAAAGCTTCTATCTTAAAAAGCTTCTTTCCTTAAAAACGGTTCCATTTAATGACGCTCGTTTCATTAATGGCATCTGATCATGACGTGTGTATATAATTTTGACTTTGTGAACTCAACCAACACGGCACCTTTAAGTATATGTTTAGCATAGTGACGAGTTTTAGTATTTTTACCATATATCAATCTCTTCGTTGTGATAAGATGGCGTCATGTTTCATACATATGTTTCCATTGCTGGGTTGTGCTAAGATGCCACCATATTTCAGGTTTCCATTCCTAGGTTGTATTAACTTTTAAGAGGGTGTCTCATTTGGAACTTGGAAGGATGCAAAGCAGAATTATATATTTAGTCCTATGTCTTGATTTTTGTGAATAATCAATTATCAATGTTATAATTTTTAGCAGGGTTATGCATAATAATAATGTTCCCTTTTTTATTCTTTGGCAAAATTCTTTTTCTACAAAACTCTAGCTTACTCAGTATTATGGCAAGTCTGGTTGCAAACTATTTTTTTAAGTCTGTTTTCTCATTTATGAGAGGGCCATGTTTCTATCTGTGCGAGGGCCCTGAAGGCAATATAAAGATCCATATCTAACTTACAAAAAAAAAATGTTATTTGGAAAGCATGGAAATAGGTTTATAGATGTTTGTCATTTCATCAAAAATAAATATGGGATTTAACTATTTAAAATTATTATCAAAATAATTGAATTAAGAGGGATTGGGAAAATTGGAATAAAATTCGATTTATACAATCTCAACCATGACTCATGTTAGGTGAATTAAAATCTCAAGAAAACATATTAGATAACATGTAGACCTCTTGTGAGGCACGGGATCCTTCTTGATAGACGTACAATATTATCCTTGGAATGGGGTTTAGAGAGAGCTACCAACAATCAAGTAGAGTGTCACAAACTCTACCTTGATTTAGAGTATATTGTTTCTCTTGGAATCCAAAATGTTGTCATCATAAGTGACTCTCTTAAATGATTATCTCCCAATCTAGGAAAATAGTGGAATTAGATGATAAAATTGTTGGGAAGCTCCAAAAACGCATGAATGAGTTCCTTCAACAAATTCGCGACATCAATTTGATGAATATTCGGTGTGAAAAAAATACCATTGCTAACAAGCTTGCAAATAGGGAAACACTCTTGGAAAAAGAAGAATTGGTTCAAAATGGGGGCCAACTTACAACTCGTTGGCTCCCCTAAGGTCTATAATTATCTTAATGGTTTCCCTGTGGCTTATATGCAACTCCAATCAATAATCAATGTGGTACTTTCAAACTTGAATTCTTTAAGTTGTCGTTACAATCCCTAAGAGCATGTCATAAAGAATCACCTACTCTCATGCATGAAAGAGTCTTTAGGAAGCTTGGACATGGGTTCAATACCGCTGCATTCAGAATATTTGTTGTCCTCTCCTTTATAACATAGCATTTGGGACTAAAAGGAAAAGCTACGAGTATGTTAAATTTGGTGTTTGGATTGACAACCCTGGGACTGTGACATTTGCACTCGTTGAGGACATCACTTTCCCCTTTGCTTTGAGGGCATGGCTCTTTGTTCGAATAAATCATGGATTTTGAGGAGGTCTTTCGTTGGAAGTGAGAATTTGCTGTAGGTCTAGGAATAACAGGGGAAAATGATGATTATTCTTTGGAATCTCTAGGTTTCTAGGATATTGTGGGGGAAAGTAGAAGTGGAACCCAATATGAATACAAAGGCAGACTCAGAATCCAAGATAAAGGAGTTAAATGCCAAAATTAGGATGTCATGGTTGACATACGAGACATAAATAGAAATTTGTATTGGATTAATTCTCAGTTAGAAAGCGTTTTGGAAGCAGTTCACCAGATCACGATGCATACTGTCAAGCACTCTATATGCAGATAAATTATTACCAACACACACAGAGCATATGAAATTTATTGTCAACCCGAGAAAGTCTTTTTATTTCAAAGGATAAGTGCACAATCTATGCTTAAACACCAAACCATTAGAAGTGAATACTTTTATCTTCTATCATCCATGTTCATCCCAAAAATCTATGCAATCCCAATTGCCTTCTAACTGCTACACTTCAATTCCTCTCTATCATGCATCAATAAGAAATGGTATCAGATCTAATCAACAATTGTAGGAAAGAAATCTCATTCGTATTCTAGAACAATCACTTGTCTGATCTAATCACTCTGGAAATCATAAGGCATAAACTGAACATTAATATAGAAATCCAATTGCAACAGATTGAGTCAACTATTCTAAGAAATTGAATTGCAGAATGGAAATCAACGATCACAATAGAAAAGATAAATTGCCAGGACTCATGGGATCACAACTTTAACTGTAAGATGAACACAGCTATGTATAACTGCTATTGAAACGAATAAAGAAAACCTTACTCAGTCGACTGTTATTCTACACCATTCACCAATCTCACAAAAATACAGTCTTTAACTATACTGAAAGTCCACACAATAAATATTGCTGCTGCATACAAAAGGAAAGAACAAAGCATCACACAACAATGAATTCAGAATCCTATTTTAACTCAGCAATCTCTGTGGAAGACGGGCCCAGCCTTCACACAGAGACGCTGGCTGAACAACACGAACTCCTTTAGCTCAGAAGTAACCCCTTATATTAACAGAAGAATGAGTACACAGTTTTGCTCGGCTGCTAATACAATGAATTAATTATCTGCTGTTCAACCCCTAGGTTGAGGCAACTCCCCATATTTATACATACAAATCATAACATCTAATCCTATAATCGGGCAGCCCTGAAGATCTCTGATCTTCAGGCGCCCTAAATAACTAGCTGTTACAATACATGGCAGAACAGAAACATCCAGATATGAGAAAGTTATCATTTGACCCAAGAGTGTTTGTCCTTCCAGCTCACAGCTAGACTCGAGCAGCAACATACTTAAGATAGCAAATTCTGTTACGGCTGCCCTGTCACAGCTGTGCTTTAACTGAAGATTTGAGCCCCAAGGATCCCTTTTCAAGCAACGAACATCCCTTCCTTCATGACTTGTTCAGCCCCGTCTTCCTGCAGTCCATTTATCTCAACTACCTTCATAAATCATAATGTGTTAGCACAATTCAGAGATACACAGCTTTAATCATCACAATCATGAGCATTAATAAGATAAAACAATGATTAATCATACCCTGGTAAGTTGGGAAATAAAGTGAGGACAACAGGTCTAATTGGCATGATAAATGGTGTAAGACAGGGGCAGGAAAGATGGTTGAAGATGATTAAAAAGGGCCAATTCTGGACTCAACATCTCCCCCCAACTACCCTGTTGCATGTCCTCATGCAACAACCTGCATTATTCAAAATCTGAGTCTTGTACTGAGCTCTATCCATGGAGAGAGGAAGAATTGTAGGAAACCCAGGCACCTTATCTATCCTTTGAACAACCTCTGTGAGTAACCCAACATCTTCCTTCATGACTATTCCCCTTTCACTACTAATTGCTGGTATCTGGAAATGCAGTTAGTGTAGTGGGAATCTTCCTGGAATCTCATTATGCTTTGCCTGAGAGCTTAGAAGGCAATCCTTAATCTGAATCTAAATCAATAACATTCCTAGGAGGGAGAAGCACTGCTTCTTGTGGGGCAGTGTCTTCTAGCACCTCTAAGTTTAATAAAAGAGTTGCTGGTTCTTGTGTGACAGCAACATCCTTTAGTCTCTCTTCAGCAGCTACCATCATTGCTTTTAGAGACACTGGTTCTTGTGTAACAGTGTCTTCCTTGTCCCTCTGCTGCTGAGATTGGATCTCCTTCTCATTGTGCAGCTCATCCTCAAAAATTTCGGTGTCACCCGAGCATGGTGTCTGTACCTATTCATCTTCTCCCAACTGTGTATCGGGAATGAAATCCACTCCAGGTTTATCTTTTAAATGAAATTCAGGAGCTCCTGTTGCAGCTTCCAAGGATGTTGGCTCTTGTGTAGCAACATCCTGGCTTGCCTCTTCATCCTCCTGTTGTTGCAATTCTTCTCCTAGGAGTTCTGTGTCATGGGAGTCCTTTGGGGTTACCACCCAGAGTTCATCATTGAATTCCAGAGTGTCCTCTGTTCCGGGTTCTTCTCCCACCTGTTTGGTTGATAGGACAAGTAAATTCAGGTTTGCTGGTTCTTGTGTTACAGCATCTTGTTCCATTTTATCACTGTCCTACCTTTGAGCCTCTTCTTCCAAAATTTCCATGTCCTGGGAGCATTCTGGGGTCACAGTATGGAATTCTTCATTGGCCTCCAGAGTGACCTCCATTCCAAGTTCTTCTCCCATCTGTTCTATAATCTCTGTAACATGAGAACATTCTGGAGTTGCCATATGTTCTTTATTAGGCTCTAGAGTGTCCTCCATCCCATGTTCTTCCCCTAACTGTTTTCTGTGTCATGGGAAGCGGCAGCTTCAGCAAGGATATTCAAAGATGCTGGTTCTTGTGTGACAACACCTTCTTTTTCTGCTGCTTCCTTTATTGTGACCGCGGGCTGTTGTGCTGAATAAGTGCTCAGTTTGATTTTGTGGCCTGCCTCTTTGAAAATTTCTCCACAGATGGGACAGAGTATTCGTTCATCTTCCTACTCAGCTTCAGCAGAATCTGATCCCTCCAGTTGTTCTGCAGCCTCTATCAATGTGTACATTTTTCTTTCACCCTGTTTTCTGTAGGTTTCCTTCCAAGTTTCCAACTCCCTTCTAAGTACTTGGAGGTCCTCTTTCAGCATTGCGTTCTCATACAGAAGTCCTTCAATTCCAGGTTCTTCCTCCACTGGCCTTTGTGGAGCATCGATCGGTCTTGGTACAAGGATTGGGGGCTCAACCTGTGTCTCTAAGGTTGCCCATCTTTTCCTAGATTCCTCTGCTGCTGTGGCAGATCGAGTTCTTTTCTTTCTTATTGGTGCTATTAGGTTAAATTCATTGGTGGCTCTCTTTCTCTTCTTCTGTGGCGTTTTCTTTTGTGGTTTTTCCTTTTGTGGTGTTTCCTTCTATGGAGCTGGGACATAGGGAACCGAAGCTGAGGTCGAAGGAATATTTCTTTGCCCCTCATGTTGTTCTTCTTCAATCACAGCTCCTCCTCCTACCCACTCAGGTGAAGCCTCAACTATTATCAGCTCAATGTCTTCTTCCCTTGCCCTGGCTCTGTCATCTTCAGGTTCCATTGTCGCAGCATTTGATGCTGCTCCAATTTCACCTTCTGCTGTCGGTGTTGCCCTATTATCTGGGTTTTCCATAAAGGTCTCATCTACACCATCGCCTAATGGCTCTGTTTGTGCCTCCAATTGTTCTCCTTCAAATGCAGTTTCATCCCCCAATGGTTCTGCTTGTGCCGGAGATTAATCTCCCTCGCATGGCCCTGGTTGTTCTTCCTCTAATATAGGTTCATCCCCCCCATATGGCCCAGCTTGTGCCCCCGGTTGTTGTTCTTCTACTGTGGTTTCACCCACCCCGGATGGTCCTACCTGTGCCCCTGATTGTTGTTCTTCTCCCATTTCATCCCTCCCCCCAACTTCACTGGAGGAACTCTGGTCCTCCTATTGTGGCGGAACCTGTATTTGCTGTAATGGGACGACCCACAAGGGAACAGGTTGTTGAGGTCGGGTGATGAATTGTTCCCAAGTTATATGATGTTGGGAAAGGGTTCTTACAATGATTAATTTGATAAGGCCATGGTGGGTGAGAGAGGATAGTGGGTGTTTAGCAGACTGAAAAAATGCCGCCATATGACGCAAGTCGTGCAGTAAATAAAATGGAATGTTCAATAGAATGCCATGGCGGAGATGAGAAAGGAAAGGAAGTTCAGAGTTATACACAGTTTGATATCTACCTTCACATGCAATGAACTTCTTGAGAAAGACAGCAACCTGGTCCCACAGCAGCGGCAGTGAGTTCAGTGCAATCCCTCTTCTGGATGCTTCAACTTGCTCCCCTGGGAGTAAAAATTCTTCTCGTGCAACCGTTGCAGGGACTCGTCGTTTAAACCATGGTTTTCCCACCATCGAGATGGCTGTAACCTCAGATATAATGGTCTCGGAGACGTCTATACACAGCCCCCACACCATGGAGTGATTTTTGGTAAGGTTCAAGGAAAATTGCAGGGCTGTGTCTCGATCGAATCCGTCCAATTGCTCAAAGAATTTGAGCCAGTCGGCAGCTTGAAAAATGGCAAGAACTTGAAGATTTCGCCTGAGTTCCCATGTATTGAAAGGTTCATGGAAAACTGGAATCCCCATGGTCCTAGCTACAAGCTGAAGTTGCTATTCCACAGATTACAGTATCCCAGAATGGAAGTTGTAGCAAAGAGGATGCATGAATCGTTGAGCGGAGACGTTGAGAGAATGAGCAGAATTTGGAAAGTTAAGCACAGAGAAGCGTTTGAAATTTCCATGCCGAATTGGGGAAGGTGGAAGTTATTAGTGTTTACGTCATACGAGGGAAAGGTTGAATCAGGTATAATGGTGGTACGAGTGAAGGTACGACTAATATCGTTTAAATGATATCAATGCTTAATCACGTGATAAATAAAAGCCATACCTCATAAGACTGTGCATCGGAATGCTGCGGAAAGTGGTGGAGCATGTAGTTGGTGACGTCGCGGAGCCGAACTCGTGCATAGTCAGACGTGTGATCATGATGACTTGGATAAGGCAATAATTTCTTCCGCTGGTGAAACACAAACCATCGCGTCCTCGGGGTCGGAATGATGAGTTCGTCAGCACGACTAAGGTGAATCAACACCATGATTAACAGGTTTGGAACAATTCTTCTGTTAACACGGGAGTTACCACTGCAAGTTGCCAAAAAAATGATAGCACGGCCAACGAAAAGATGTTGCAGTCGCAAAAAAAAAATGTTGCAGCCGTCGGGAAAGAAGTTACAGCCACCGGAAAAGAATTCACGGCAGCCGGAAAAAGAATTTACGGTATCGGGGAAAATTACGGCTGTCACGGAAGAGTTTTACGGCGGCGGGAAAAAATTACAGCTGGCGGGAAAAGTTTTACGACTGTGGGAAATATGTTGTAGCCTGGCGGGAAAGTTGTTGCAGCTACGGGAAAATGGTTGCGGCTGCCGGAAAATAGTTCACGTCCGTCGGAAAAAGTTCACAGCTTTCGGGTAAAAGATTTTACCGGTCGACGGAAAATGATAACGCAACCACTGGGAAATTATATTGCAGCCACTATGACATGATGTTGGAGCCGCTGGAAAGAAGTCGCAGCTGCCAGGGATGATTCACAGCCGCCGGGAAAAAGGACTAATGGCTGCCGGGATAAATGATTTTACGGTCGACGGAAAACAATAACGCAGATGCTGGGAAATGATGTTGCAGCCGCTGTGACAAGATGTTGCAGCTATCGGGAAGAAAGTTTACGACTGCTGGGAAATGAGGTGGAAGCCGTTGGGAAATGAGGTGGCAGCTACGGAAAAAAGATGTTGCAGCTGCCGATGTTGTAGCTGCCAGAAAAGATTGATGGCAGGTGGAAAAAAAGGATATTACGGCTGATGGGAAATGAGGTGGCAGCCACTGGGAAATGAGGTGGCAGCTGCAGAAAAATATGTTGCAGTTGCCGATGTTGCAGCCGCCGATGTTGTAGCTGCCAGAAAAGATTGACGGCAGGCGGAAAAAAGGATATTACGGCTGCTGGGAAATGAGGTGGCAGCCGCTGGGAAATGAGGTGGCAGCTGCGGAAAAAGATGTTGCAGCTGGCGATGTTGCAGCTGCCAGAAAAGTAATTAGAGCTGATGGGAAAAAGGAATTGCAACCACGGGGAAAAGGATTTTTACGGTTGATGGGAAATGATAACATGGTTGCCGGAAAAGATATACAGCTGCCGGAAAATATGTCGCAGCTACTGGTTTTTTTTTTTTTTTATAGCAAGGATGGCACAGGGATATTTTCGCTTGACGGGCCAAAACTGGTCGTTCTCCTGGTGCTTCCCTGAAATTTTTTTTTTTTTTTGAAAAATGACAGCAAACGAAAAGATCAAATGCAAAGAGAAAAAAAAAAAAAAAAAAAATTATATGCTACAGTAGGAAATTATTTATGTACAGCAAATACGATTTTCAGTTTAAGGATTGGCAAAGGCAGAGAAAAATTCATGCTCTGGTGCCAACTGATAATCTGGATCGGCAGCAATTTGTGAAATGAATGCATCTTTCGAGATGGGCTTACGATACAGTCGCAGTCTGTGGCCGTTAGCAAATAATGGTATATGGTTTTCATCAATGGTCACTAGGAGAACAGTGTCGTTGTAAAATACCCTGTCGACCAAATATGGACCCAGCCATCTTGTATGTAATTTACCTTTAAAATCCTTCTTGAATCTGCAGTCGTATAATAGTGCCCAGTCTCCTTCACAGAAGATTTTCTTTTTGATGAATCGGTCATGCCAGTTGGATCTCTGTTGCTGGAGCAGCACAGTCTGGTCTACAGCAGCTAACCGTTTCTCATCCAGTTCATTTAATTGATTCAATCTTCTCTTCTGGGCTTCTGTTACATCTAGATTCATTTCGGTGGCTGTTTTCAGGGTCTTGATCTCAAATTCAATTGGAAAGATGGCACTCTTTCCACACACTAGATCATAAGGAGAAAACCCTGTGGTGTTGCGCCAAGTTGTGCGATATGCCCATACTGCTTTTGGAATCCTGTCAGCCAATTCCTTTCGATGGTTTTAACTATTTTAGTAAGGATTGCTTCAATAACTTTATTAGTACTTTCCACCTAACCATTGGCCTGGGGGTGGTAAGGTGAAGCTATCCTATGCTGCACATGATACTTCTGGAGCAGGGACTCGAATTGGTGTGAGATGAATTGCGGTCCCCCATCGGTGACTACTTCCTTTGGTACCCCAAAGCGGGTAAATATTTCACTATATAGAAAATCAATCACCGCCTGGTCATTAGCCTTATTCAAAGCTACAGCTTCTACCCACTTGGTCATGTAATCTATACACACCAGAATGTAAATCTTCTGTTTGGAAGGAGGGATGATAGGGCCAACAAAATCCAATGCCCATCTATCAAACGGTTCTAGTACCACTTGGGGCTGTAAAGACATTTGATCTGTTTTATTAGGTTGGCCCATCCTTTGGCAGCTGTCACAGGACTGAACATATCTTTTAGCGTCCCTGAACAGTGTCGGCCAATAGAATCCCATCCGCAGTGCTTTATGCCCTGTTCTTTTGTCTGCAAAGTGTCCTCCACAAGGTTCATCATGGCAGGCCTTTAGTATATGAAAGATCTCATCTTCCCCTACACATATCCTAATCTCAAGATCGGGTCCTGTATAAAAGAGATGACCATTGAGCCAACAATACCTGGCACTTTGCTGGATGATTTTTCTCTTCTCTCGTTTAGACATATGTGGCGGGAGCTTTCCTGCAACAAAATAAATAACAACGTCTGCATACCAGGGGGAATGACCTGATAGTGCGAATAGATGCTCATCTGGAAAAGAATCCTCAACAGGCGAACTATCATCACTGTTAGTAAAACGTGATAAAAAATCAGCAACAACATTTTCTTTTCCAGGTTTATCTATAATGGTAATATCAAATTCCTGCAATAATAAGAGCCACCTGGTTACTCTGGCATTGGTGACAGGTTTGTTCATTAAATACTTAATGGCAGAGTGGTCAGTGTGCACAAATGTAGGATACCCAGTAATGTAATGCCGAAATTTATTAATAGAATAAACAATAGCCAGGAATTCTTTTTCAGTGATAGTATAATTAAGTTCAGCAGGGGCTAAGTTTTTACTAACATAATAGATAGCATAAGGTACTTGACCATCCTACTGTCCTAGTACTGCTCCAATGGCAGTATCAGAAGCATCTGAAGAAATGTGAAAAGGTATGGTCCAATTGGGTCCCCTTAGGATAGGGGCTATGGACAGCTTCTCTTTAAGCTTATCAAACACTGTCTGGCATGCTTCACTCCACACAAACTGTGCGTCCTTCATTAACAAAGAAAACAAAGGGGAATCAAGTTTGGAGAAGTTTTCTATAAACCTCCTGTAATATCCAGCGTGTCCCAGAAAACTTCGCACTTCTTTTCTGCGTTGAAGGAGTAGGTATATTTTTTATCACCTTAATTTTTGAAGGATCCACCTGAATGCCATCGGTAGAGATGAAATGTCCTAATACCACCCCCTCACTCATCATCATATGGCATTTTTCAGTGCTTAATGAAAGGCGAGCTTGTTCACAGCGAATTAAAACCTTCTTTAAATTTTTCAGTGCTTCCTCAAAATCCTTGCCATAGGGAGTAAAATCATCCATTACAGCTCTTTGGAACGTTGCTGGTGCATTACATAAGCCAAAGGGAAGCACCCTGTAGGAAAATGTTCCCCAGGGGCAAGTGAAGGTGGTCTTATCCTGATCCTTAGGAGCAATCTGAATTTGGTTGTACCCGCTGAACCCATCCAAGAAGGAGAAGAATTTTTTTCCTGATAGGGTATCAAGTACCTGGTCGATAAAGGGCAGAGGGAAATGATCCTTTTGCGTAGCTTTGTTTAGCTCCCTATAATCGACACAGACTCTCCACTTACCATTTTTCTTGGGCACAATTACAAGTGGGGAAACGCACTCACTATCTGAAATAGGGTAGATAAATCTTGCTTCCAAAAGTTTCTGGATTTCCTCCTTCACTATATCCCTCAGATCGGGGTTCATGCGTCGTTGGGGTTGACATACAGGCCGGGAGTCGTTTTTAATGTAAATATGGTGAGTGCACATATTAGAGGGAATACCTCGCATATCTGTATACTCCCAGGCGAATGCCCCCTTTTGTTCCTTTAAAAGATTGATTAGGCGCCTCTGTTCCTCTGAGGAAAGACCAGGGTTGATATTCAAAGTTCTTCTAGGTTCTACCTCAATAGGAATGATTTTTGAATTTTTCAAAACTGGGATTATGTTTGTATCACCAACCAATGTTTCCTCTATAATATTTTCTTGTTCTTCCTTACCAAGGGTAATGTTCAGGATTTGATAGACTTCTTTATCCACTGAAGCAGGTTCGCTAATGAAATTATTGATGGCATCGTCTTTTGTTTCGTTTTTAAAAGTTAAGGCCTTCCCTATTGTCAATAGTGGCTGAACCTCCTCCTCCTCTTCCTGTTCTATCCAAAGGGAAGTTTCAGCTTCTAGACTCGGCTGTGCTGGAGGATATAGGGTGAGGTTTTTGGTTTCCATACCATCGTATATAGTCATGTACCCCGATCGACAGCTGATGCAAGCATCAGCTGTGGCCAACCAAGGCCTCCCCAGGATCAATGGATGTCCTCCCAGCTGTGATTTTGGTTGCAATATCAAAAAGTCAGCAGGGTATTCCCATGAATCTACTGAGATGACAAGGTCGTCTAGAATCCCTTCGGGTCTAATGGTGGATCTGTCTGCCAATTCTAAAATGGTAGGGGTCGACCTAAAATTAGTGAGTCCCAACTTATTTACAGTCTCAATTGTTATGACATTGATCGCTGCTCCTAAGTCGACTAGCACGTTGGGTATCTGCGTTTGTCCTATATGTACAGTGACAGTAGGATTTCCAGGGTCGTCATACTTGGTCACGGGTGTTTTTCATGTTATTAAAGTAGATAAATTCCCTATGAAGTGAACAGTGGGAGGATCTCTAGGTTTCCTCCCTGGTTTCTTAGTGCACAGGTCCCAAACCGTTTTAGCATAAATAGGCACATCTTAAAGGGCTTGCAGAAGGGGAATTTTAACATAAAGATTCTTCAACTCTCCTAGGAGGTTGAACTGAGGTTGCCCCCCTATTTTTGGTAACATTAGTCTCTCAGGGTATGGTGGTTGCCTTACCAGCTGGGTAGGCTGTGTATTATCTGATTTCTCATTTAATGTTTCAGCTGTCCCATCTAAGGGATACTCAGCACCTTCAGTGATAGGAACCGGATCGGATGAATGCTGTGAACTCTCTCCTTTTTCATGCACAAAAGGTGGAATATCTTCTGTAATTACAAGTTCTATTATCTTCCTAGATCGTAAACGAATATCATTACAAGGTACAGGGGAGAGAAAGTAGGCCGACATATTGACAGTTTCCAATTGATGGACTATTTTATTATTCGGGTTAGGATTAGGTTGGGCAGGCAGCTGAGGCCGTATTGGTATATTAGGAACAGGATTATTCTGCAGATGCAGCTGCGACTGCTGAGGTGCGTATTGAGGATATTGAGGAAATTGAGGATATCGAGGAGAATATGGTAACTACTGTTGAGGAAATTGGTTCCCAAGAGGGAAGTTTCTCCACCCAGGAGACCATGACGTAGGTTGATGTGGTGGCTATGCCCAAGGACTCCATGAGTTATAATTTTGCATTGCAGGTTGAGAAGGATTCCACTAAACATAATTTGAAGGGAATTGTGTATTCACATTTTGCATGTTATTATTCCAATTGTTCATATTATTTAAAAATGGAAACGAGTCTGGAGGCATACCTTGATTTTGAGGCTGCCAAGGTTTCTTCTGTGTGATGAAATAAGCTGATTCCACTTCTAGAGTTGATGCCTGCAGAACAGCCTTCACTTGGGGAAGTGTGGGACATTCCTTCATGTCATGGTTCAGCTGACATACTTGTATTTTGTCAAGAGGACATTCTTTCAGTGGATGATTCTTTCTACATCGGGGACAGAACACTTCTAGTGTGAGATCTTCCACTGCCTGTCTTTGTTTTGCCTTCAGGACATCAATCTCTGAAGAGATGGAGCTCATCATTTCTGTTTTAAAATTTTCAAGGAGATTTCCTATCTCTGCACGTGTAGCTCCTCCACTGGATGACTTTTGAGTTCTGTCGAAGACATCACGTTCCAGCTTATCCTGTTTATCCCGTTTATTGTTCCTGGAAGATCCCCTGGAGTATCTCTTACATAATTCCACAATTGTCTGAAAAGACTCTTTGGAGATATCTCCCTTTCCTAACAAATTTAGCATGTCTAAACAATCATCCCTGATCCCTCGAAGCAAGATGATCTTGAGCACGTCCAGCCCCATGTTCGTCTACCCGGCTCTTTGCACATTGTACAGCAGCCTTTCTACAAAATCCTCCAGACTTTCGTCCTCCTTCTGCACCATCTTGAATAATTCCTCTCTTTTGTCCCTGGTGTTACAATATTCTTGATATTTCTCCAGGAATACTTGCTTCGTCTTATTCCAATTAGCAACAGTTCCTCCCCCAAGGCTCATGAACCATCGTAATGCATTGTCCTTCAGGGTGGCGGGAAAAAGTTTCAGCTTTTGGGCATCTATGACATAATCATAACTGCGACAGAGGATATCAAATTCAAAAGGGAATTCGTCTGGATCTTCTGCCGCCCTGCCATGGAAGTGAGGCAACACCGATGGTGAAATGTTCTTCATAGGAGCTGTCCATTCTGGCTGCTGAATTGGAAATTGTAATATAGCCATAGTTCCTTCTAGCAGGGAGTGATTTTCATGATGATATTCTACCATTGCCTCTTCCTCTTCGTTCTCATGTCTGTTATTCATCTTTTCTTCTGTATCCTCTTCTTCGTTCTTTCCTGCGTTCTTTTCCTCAGTTGTAACAGCTACATATTCTTCAGTTGTAGCAGCTGCGTATCCTTCAGTTGTAGCAGTTATGTATTCAGTTGTAGCAGCTGCGTATTCAGTTATAGCAGCTGTGTATTCTTCAGTTGTAGCAGCTGCATATTCTTTAGTTGTAGCAGCTGCGTATTCAATTGTGACAACTATGTGTTCTTTAGTTGTAATAGCTGTGTCAACTGTTCCTTCCTTAGCAGGTGTGGATGAGTGAGTCACGGCTGCTCCTGTACTCTCCACCGTGGATCCTGACGCTGGTGCCCTAGGATCAGCAGGGCTTCTTCTGATAGGAGTTTCCCGTTGATGAGTCCTGGTAGCTGAATCAGTTCTGTCAACAAGATCGTCGATGAATGTCCTTCTGCCCAATGGTGGTACTCGACCATGACCTAAACCACCTGCGCTGTTAGTATTTTGTGGGGTTTTCGGAGTTGGGAGGTGGTTGCATTTTACCTTCCTCATATTCATGCGAAGCAGATCATTTCATCAAAGAAGAGACTGACTAAAAACAATTGTCAGATGCAACTAATGACTAGTGTTCAATTTTTATCCTTCCCCGGCAACGGCGCCAAAATGCCAAGCACTGTATATGCAGATAAATTATTACCAACACACACAAAGCATATGAAATTTATGTCAACCCGAGAAAGTCTTTTTATTTCAAAGGATAAGTGCACAATCTATGCTTAAACACCAAACCATTAGAAGTGAATACTTTTATCTTCTATCATCCATGTTCATCCCAAAAATCTATGCAATCCCAATTGCCTTCTAACTACTACACTTCAATTCCTCTCTATCATGCATCAATAAGAAATGGTATCAGATCTAATCAACAATTGCAGGAAATAAATCTCATTCGTATTCTAGAACAATCACTTGTCTGATCTAATCACTCTGGAAATCATAAGGCATAAACTGAACATTAATCTAGAAATCCAATTGCAACAGATTGAGTCAACTATTCTAAGAAATTGAATTGCAGAATGGAAATCAACGATCACAACAGAAAAGATAAATTTCCAGGACTCATGGGATCACAACTGTAACTGTAATATGAACACAACTATGTATAACTGCTATTGAAATGAATAAAGCAAACCTTACTCAGTTGACTGTTATTCTACACCATTCACCAATCTCACAGAAATAAAATCTTTAACTATACTGAAAATCCACACAATAAATATTGCTGTTGCGTACAAAAGGAAAGAACAAAGCATCACACAACAATGAATTCAGAATCCTATTTTAACTCAAAAATCTCTATGGAAGACGGGCCCAGCCTTCACATAGAGACGCTGGCTGAACAACACGAACTCCTTTAGCTCAGAAGTAACCCCTTATATTAACAGAATAATGAGTACACAGTTTTTCTCGGATGCTAATACAATGAATTAATTGTCTGCTGTTCAACCCCTGGGTCGGGGCAACTCCCCATATTTATACATACAAATCCTAACATCTAATCCTATAATCGGGCAACCCTGAAGATCTCTGATCTTTAGGCGCCCTAAATAACTAGCTGTTACAATACGTGGCAGGACAGAAACATCTAGATATGAGGAAGTTATCATTTGACCCAAGAGTGGCGGTCCTTCCAGCTCACAGCTAGACTCGAGCAGCAACATACTTAAGATAGCAAATTCTGTTACGGCTGCCCTGTCACAGCTGTGCTTTAATTGATGATTCGAGCCCCAAGGATCCCTTTTCAAGCAATGAACATCCCTTCCTTCATGACTTGTTCAGCCCCGTCTTCCTGCAGTCCATTTATCTCAACTACCTTCATAAATCATAATGTGTTAGCACAATTCAGAGATACACAGCTTTAATCATCACAATCATGAGCATTAATAAGATAAAACAATGATTAATCATACCCTGGTAATTTGGGAAATAAAGTGAGGACAACAGGTCTAATTGGAATGATAAATGGTGTAAGACAGGGGCAGGAAAGATGGTTGAAGATGATTAAAAAGGGCTAATTCTAGGCTCAACATATCCCCCCAACTACCCTGTTGCATGTCCTCATGCAACAACCTACATTATTCAAAATCTGAGTCCTATACTGAGCTCTATCCATGGAGAGAGGAAGAATTGTAGGAAACCCAGGCACCTTATCTATCCTTTGAACAACCTCTGTGAGTATGTAATGTCCCTTGTTAGGAATTTTATTAAAATGGCAATTTTCCACTTTTTTTCCCTAGTTCGACCTTTGACTAGTTTGATCTCTAGGTCCCAAATTTGCCCCAAATGATTTCAAATCTTCTGAGAAGGTATATGAATGAGATTAGAACATAAATATGTGTTTTAAGGATGCCTTTGGACCTTTAAAATACTTCTGCAAATACTCTTTCAATTCTGGCCAATGTAGCGAACTTTACTAGTAATTTGCCTTTGACTAGTATTGGTCTCTATGTCTCGAATTGACTCCAAATGCCTTCAAATCTTCAAAGAAGGTGTATGAATGATATTAAGACTTGAATATGATATTCAGGGATGATATATGGCCACCAAAATACCTCTGCAAACTCTCTTAAGATTCTGGACCAAGTATGCAATTTTACTAGTAATTTGGGGTTCAAATCCCCCTGGGGTAAGTATTGAAAATGGCTTCCCAAATGCCTCCAAAGCCACTCAAATTTCTGAACAGAGGTAGGGAATGTATTAAGGATTTTATTAAGGTCTCATGTGCACCATTAATTGATTATTATATCTATTCCAACCCTCTCCCATTCAACTGCAAAAATCACCAATTCGACCCTTGGGGAAATGGCACTATTTCTTCTCCCAGTGCAATTAAACTAAGTAAAAATACTTCAAATGCTCAAGTACAGTACATGAAACTTGTATAAGACATCCATGTAATTATATTGACCACAAATATATCAGAGAATCATCCATCCATTCGAAATCATCATCAATACATTGGCTCACAACAAGGTAGTGGGGAAATGGCATTGTTCTTCCATTAAAAATGAGATTTATACATTTCTACTTGGAATTTCGAACTGAAACTTTTTGGAGATGAAGAACAGAGTATTTACTTCATATTACAAAAGAAATGGGGCATTAAAAGCTTCCCCAAATAGTACAATAGCTCACCAAAAACGCCCTCCCTTAAGGATCAAGAATATGCCATCAAAACTGGAAATGGTTGAAGGAGTGAGCTGCAATAGAAGAAACCATGAGCTGCCCTGTAGCTTACACATGCAAATAAAGACTCCATTAAAGCTCCAAATGAAAGGTCTGAATGGCCTTTCCAATTACCAACTTGGATGGGAATCTTTCACCCTCGAAATTGGCTAAGGCAAGAAACTAGTCATCCACTAGCTCTCCCTCTCCACAAATGCAATTGCAAATTCTACAAATGATCAAAAGCTGGTTTCATTCTTTGTTATTGACATTTATAAAGTTCTAATTGCCTCCATGGGTCGAATTCCTTCCAAGAGACTCATGCCAACTCAAGTTGGGAAGAGATTCCAAAGAACGCCACTTGTACAACAATTCCTAGTCTCCCACTTCCACCAAATCACATGTGGAAGCATCTTAGCTGCCCTAACACCCTTGAGCGCCCTCTTGGAGTCTATTTTTAGCCCTGACATGTCATAGATGTCATATGTCAGCCTTCAAGTCTGATTTGTGTCATAGGTGTCATAGCATCTTCATCATTGTTGTCATAGAGCTAGGGAATCTAGCCCAAGTGTCTCACTAGCTCCAAATTGCCTCTTCCTCTTCCATGGGAGTTACTCTTCCTCTATATTTCGACCTTGGATGAGTTATGCCATGAATAATACCTTTTGGACTTCCCAAAGTATGTTACCATTCACCTTGAATTCGAATTGGTGAGAGAATGATGCCAAATGTAGTGGGGAAATCTAGCCATATGTGGGTCCCACTTCCTCCATGTGTCTTCATGATGAAATGCCACTTTGATTTTCACTTGTATATATTTATTTAGATCCTTTATTAAATATTTATGCCATTCTAATGTTCAAACATCATTTATTATCCCCATTATTCCAAATCCCAAAGCTTCCACCCCAAACCTAGGAAACTAGTAATTTTCCTCCTTGGCAATTATTTGACCCTTAACATCAACTTTGCAAATTCTAATGAATATGGCTAATGTGATTAGGCCATTGTGACCCAATTCCAAATTTGGGACATGACAAATCCTCCCTTCCCAATATTGCTTGTCCTCAAGCAATTTCAAACATGGGTGTTGAAGAACCTGCTTTCTGTATAATTCTTTGAAGTTGCCATTGAATTGCCAAACCTTGAGTCTTTGAGTTTCCATGAATATTTTAGAGAAGAATCAACATGCTTGCTGCTGCACTACTCTGATAAAAATCACTTTATTAAGTGGGGAAATCCATCTCCCATACTGCTTGTTTCCCCAAAAAATTTGAAACCAATGAGATAAAAATTATTCCAGGGTCCCATTGCTTGTATTGCACCCGAACAATTAAGAGTGCTCTCCAACCCATACCATCATATAAGAGGATTCCTGGATCCCATTTTCTTATATGCATTCTTCCAAACATCATGAGTACAAAATATATATCATCAAAGTACATAACTACATAATGAAAATTAATATCAAGGAGGTGCTTCATCAAAGAATCATGAAAGTGCTTATACCTCCAAGCAAGTAGACCACCGTTTTCCAAGTGCATACAAGCTTCAAGTGACCAATCAAATCTGCTCCAATGACCTAGGTGAGGATCCCATGTCCTATAAAGCTGCTCCAAAAGGATGTGATATGCATCAAAATATTCAGCCATGTATTCTTTCATCCAAGGAGTGAATGAAGAATCTCCACTAAAATCTGAACCAAATAATGAGCAGAAAAAACAAGGAGACTTCAAATGACTCAAAGAAGTCTCACCCATACATCCCTGAATGTGATTATCATAAATATATAACAAAGTATGTGGCTTCCACCAAAAATGTTCTCCAATCATAAATCTATTCACCCAAGTGTTGGATGAAGTTCCTCCAACATCAAATGAATCAAGTGTTGAGCAAGAAAAACCAGGAGTCTTCAAGTGACTCAAATGCATATCATAGGTGCATCCATGTAGATGTGCATCATCATAAAGTAATAAAGTATGCTGTTGCAAATGTGAATAAGAATGTGCTCCAACCATATCATACTCCTCATGTGGCACCATCAAAAAGAACCCTTTCACCCATACTTCATTGAGACTAATGTTGCAAAACATGGAATTGTAGGATGTAGGAGAATGAACCAAATCACCCAAATGATCAAAAAGTACAGAAGTTTCATCATGGGAAGGATCCATATGTGTAGTATCATGCAGCTCCTTCAAAAGTGTGAACTCTTTGTCATAGTTTGGTTCCAATGTAGAGGAATCATGCTCTTCTTTAAAAATTGCATAACCTTCATCAAGAGGCAATTCAAATTCCTCTTCCACCACATCAAGTGTTTGGATCTCTTCAAGTTCATCTTCAAACACATCAATAACATTCAAATTTTCACATTTCTCATGATCCACCATGTCATGAGAATCCTACAAACAATCTACCATTTGACAATCTGAAACATAGGAGGAAAAACAAGTATCTTGCAACTTTTCAAGAAGTTGCTCATTTTGAATTGTGAGCTTATGAATATCCTCATTATTCTTCAAGTATGCATCATGTAACAATTCATTAAGCTCAAACAAATGGTTTCTATCAAAAAGCAAATACATGAAATTACCTTTGATGTGGCACATTGCTCTTTGAATCTTCTCCATGTCTTCAAGGAAGGATGATTCCTCCAATGAAGTAGCTCTCCAACAAGAATTTGACACCAATGCTTGAGTGTCATGGAGAATGCTGAGGGACTCTTGGATCTTATTTTCATTCATCTTTAAGGACCCTTCAAGAAAATGAGGCTCTTGCAAATGAACCTCCTCATCTTCTTCAATTTTGCTTGGACCAACTTCATGAAGCTCAAGTGGTGATGGGGAAGTTGATCTTGGTTCTTCTTCAACTGCTACAAGGTCTTCATTATCATGCTTAATGAAACTTGTACTTGTAGAAACACTTTCAAAAGTGATCTCTATGTCACCAACATAGAGGTGTGAGCACCCATCAGTAGGTACTCCTTCATAGTTTAAGCATCCATCAGTAGATGCTCTTTGGTTCATGTCTAAGCTAGAAGGTGTCTCAAAATGATCTTCCATATTTTCAATAGAATCTTCTTCATGCTCTTGTGATGTCTCTTCCTTTTGCTCCTTAAAGCAAGCTGATGCATTTTGCCCCTTGTTTTCCTTAGGATCAATATATTTGGAATCTCTTCTTGAATAAATCTCAAAAGCTCTCCTCAAGGAGGACATCATTTCATGCACACATATATGATACTCGCTCCAAGGGTTTTTACAAGAAGGGCATAAACCTTTCTTCACTAACTCCACATCTTCATTTTTGGGCCTATTTTCAAAAACATGTTCAGCATAGTACTCAAAAGACATGGCATTTTGTGTATTTTTGCTAAAAGCAAGATATTCTTGATATTTTTGATATTGTTGGGGCAAGGTTTTATATTTTGCTCTCCATCTTTGGAACTCACTCATAGAATTATCCTTGGTTGGTGTGACACACTCATATTCATCAGATTTAAAGTCATAAGAATAATCTTCATTTCTCTTGAAATTGTAAGAAGTGTTGCATGATGGCACCTCTTCCTCATACCATTCACATTCTGCTTCATATTGCTCATAAGCATCTGCATATTCCTCATAAGAATTGTACTCATAGGATTCATCATAATAGTAAGACATGGCTTCCAATTATTCTTGAATGTATGTACCTAATACACAGGTGCAAGGACCATGCTCTGATACCACTGTAATGTCCCTTGTTAGGAATTTTATTAAAATGGCAATTTTCCACTTTTTTTCCCTAGTTCGACCTTTGACTAGTTTGATCTCTAGGTCCCAAATTTGCCCCAAATGATTTCAAATATTCTGAGAAGGTATATGAATGATATTAGAACATAAATATGTGTTTTAAGGATGCCTTTGGACCTTTAAAATACTTCTTCAAATACTCTTTCAATTCTGGCCAATGTAGGGAACTTTACTAGTAATTTGCCTTTGACTAGTATTGGTCTCTATGTCTTGAATTGACTCCAAATGCCTTCAAATCTTCAAGGAAGGTGTATGAATGATATTAAGACTTGAATATGATGTTCAGGGATGATATATGGCCACCAAAATACCTCTGCAAACTCTCTTAAGATTCTGGACCAAGTATGCAATTTTACTAGTAATTTGGGGTTCAAATCCCCCTGGGGTAAGTATTGAAAATGGCTTCCCAAATGCCTCCAAAGCCACTCAAATTTATGAAAAGAGGTAGGGAATGTATTAAGGATGTTATTAAGGTCTCATGTGCACCATTAATTGATTATTATATCTGTTCCAACCCTCTCCCATTCAACTGCAAAAATCACCAATTCGACCCTTGGGGAAATGGCACTATTTCTTCTCCCAGTGCAATTAAACTAAGTAAAAATACTTCAAATTCTCAAGTACAGTACATGAAACTTGTAGAAGACATCCATGTAATTATATTGACCACAAATATATCAGAGAATCATCCATCCATTCGAAATCATCATCAATACATTGGCTCACAACAAGGTAGTGGGGAAATGGCATTGTTCTTCCATTAAAAAAGAGATTTATACATTTCTACTTGGAATTTAGACCTGAAACTTTTTGGAGATGAAGAACAGAGTATTTAATTCATATTACAAAAGAAATGGGGAATTAAAAGCTTCCCCAAATAGTACAATAGCTCACCAAAAACGCCCTCCCTCAAGGATCAAGAATATGCCATCAAAACTGGAAATGGTTGAAGGAGTGAGCTGCAATAGAAGAAACCATGAGCTGCCCTGTATCTTACACCTGCAAATAAAGACTCCATTAAAGCTCCAAATGAAAGGTCTGAATGGCCTTTCCAATTACCAACTTGGATGGGAATCTTTCACCCTCGAAATTGGCTAAGGCAAGAAACTAGTCATCCACTAGCTCTCCCTCTCCACAAATGCAACTGCAAATTATACAAATGATCAAAAGCTGGTTTCATTCTTTTTTATTGACATTTATAAAGTTCTAATGGCCTCCATGGGTCGAATTCCTTCCAAGAGACTCATGCCAACTCAAGTTGGGAAGAGATTCCAAAGAACGCCACTTGTACAACAATTCCTAGTCTCCCACTTCCACCAAATCACATGTGGAAGCATCTTAGCTGCCCTAACACCCTTGAGCGCCCTATTGGAGTCTATTTTTAGCCCTGACATGTCATAGATGTCATATGTCAGCCTTCAGGTCTGATTTGTGTCATAGCATCTTCATCATTGTTGTCATAGAGCTAGGGAATCTAGCCCAAGTGTCTCACTAGCTCCAAATTGCCTCTTCCTCTTCCATGGGAGTTACTCTTCCTCTATATTTCGACCTTGGATGAGTTATGCCATGAATAATACCTTTTGGACTTCCCAAAGTATGTTACCATTCACCTTGAATTCGAATTGGTGAGAGAATGATGCCAAATGTAGTGGGGAAATCTAGCCATATGTGGGTCCCACTTCCTCCATGTGTCTTCATGATGAAATGCCACTTTGATTTTCACTTGTATATATTTATTTAGCTCCTTTATTAAATATTTATGCCATTCTAATGTTCAAACATCATTTATTATCCCCATTATTCCAAATCCCAAAGCTTCCACCCCAAACCTAGGAAACTAGTAATTTTCCTCCTTGGCAATTATTTGACCCTTAACATCAACTTTGCAAATTCTAATGAATATGGCTAATGTGATTAGGCCATTGTGACCCAATTCCAAATTTGGGACATGACAGAGTAACCCAACATCTTCCTTCATGACTATTCCCCTTTCACTACTAATTGTTGGTATCTGGAAATAGAGTTAGTGTAGTGGGAATCTTCCTACAATCTCATTATGCTAAGCCTGAGAGCTTAGAAGGAAATCCTTAATCTGAATCTAAATCAATAACATTCCTAGGTGAGAGAAGCACTGGTTCTTGTGGGGCAATGTCTTCTAGCACCTCTAAGTTTAATAAAAGAGTTGTTGGTTCTTGTGTGACAGCAACATCCTTTAGTCTCTCTTTAGCAGCTACCATCATTGCTTTTAGAGACACTGGTTCTTATGTAACAGTGTCTTCCTTGTCCCTCTGCTGCTGAGATTGGATCTCCTTCTCATTGTGCAGCTCATCCTCAAAAATTTTGGTGTCACCTGAGCATGGTGTCTATACCTGTTCATCTTCTCCCAACTGTGTATCGGGAATGAAATCCACTCCAGGTTTATCTTTTAAATGAAATTCAGGAGCTCCTGTTGCAGCTTCCAAGGATGTTGGTTCTTGTGTAGCAACATCCTGGCTTGCCTCTTCATCCTCCTGTTGTTGCAATTCTTCTCCTAGGAGCTCTGTGTCATGGGAGTCCTCTGGGGTTACCACCCAGAGTTCATCATTGAATTCCAGAGTGTCCTATGTTCCGAGTTCTTCTCCCACCTGTTTGGCTGATTGGACAAGTAAATTCAGGTTTGTTGGTTCTTGTGTTATAGCATCCTGTTCCAGTTTATCACTGTCCTGCCTTTGAGCATCTTATTCAAACATTTCTATGTCCTGGGAGCATTCTGGGGTCACAGTATGGAATTATTCATTGGCCTCCAGAGTGACCTCCATTCCAAGTTCTTCTCCCATATGTTCTATAATCTCTGTATCATGAGAACATTCTGGAGTTGCCATATGTGCTTTATTAGGCTCCAGAGTGTCCTCCATCCCATGTTCTTCCCCTAACTGTTCTCTGTTCTCTGTGTCATGGGAAGTGGCAGCTTCAGCAAGGATATTCAAAGATGCTAGTTCTTGTGTGACAACACCTTCCTTTTCTGCTGCTTCCTTTATTGTGACCGCGGGCTATTGTGCTGAATAAGTGCTCAGTTTGATTTTGTGGCTTGCCTCTTTGAAAATTTCTCCACAGATGGGACAGAGTATTCGTTCATCCTCCTGCTCAGCTTCAGCAGAATCTGATCCCTCCAGTTGTTCTGCAGCCTCTATCAATGTGTACTTTTTCTTTCACCCTGTTTTCTGCAGGTTTCCTTCCAAGTTTTCAACTCCCTTCTAAGTACTTGGAGGTCCTCTTTCAGCATTGCATTCTCATACAGAAGTCCTTCAATTCTAGGTTCTTCCTCCACTTGCCTTTGTGGAGCATCCATCGGTCTTGGTACAAGGATTAGGGGCTCAACCTATGTCTCTAAGGTTGCCCATATTTTCTTAGCTGCCTCTGCTGCTGTGGCAGATCGAGTTCTTTTCTTTCTAATTGGTGCTATTAGGTAAAATTCATTGGTGGCTCTCTTTCTCTTCTTCTGTGGCGTTTTCTTTTGTGATTTTTCCTTTTGTGGTGTTTCCTTCTGTGGAGCTGGGACATAGGGAACCAAAGCTGAGGTCGAAGGAATATTTCTTTGCCCCTCATGCTGTTCTTCTTCAATCACAGCTCCTCCTCCTACCCACTCAGGTGAAGACTCAACTGTTATCATCTCAATGTCTTCTTCCCTTGCCCTCGCTCTATCATCTTCAGGTTCCATTGTCGCAACATTTGATGCTGCTCCAATTTCACCTTCTGCTGTCGGAGCTGCCCTATTATCCGGGTTTTCCATAAAGGTTTCATCTACACCATCGCCTAATGGCTCTGTTTGTGCCTCCAATTGTTCTCCTTCAAATGCAGTTTCATCCCCCAATGGTTGTTCTTGTGCCTGAGATTCATCTCCTCCGCATGGCCCTAGTTGTTCTTCCTCTAATATAGGTTCATCCCCCCCAGATGGCCCAGCTTGTGCCCCCAGTTGTTGTTCTTCTACTGTGGTTTCACCCACCCCGGATGGTCCTGCCTGTGCCCCTGATTGTTGTTCTTCTCCCATTTCATCCCTCCCCCCAACTTCACTGGAGGAACTTCGGTCCTCCTGTTGTGGCGCAACTTGTATTTGCTGTAATGGGATGACCCGCAAGGGAATAGGTTGCTGAGGTTGGGTGATGAATTGTTCCCAAGTTATATGATGTTGGGAAAGGGTTCTTACAATGATTAATTTGATAAGGCCATGGTGGGTGAGAGAGGATAGTGGGTGTTTAGCAGACTGAACAAATGCCGCCATATGATGCAAGTCGTGCAGTAAATAAAATGGAATGTTCAATAAAATGCCATGGCGGAGATGAGAAAGAAAAGGAAGTTAAGAGTTATACACAGTTTGATATCTACCTTCACATGTAATGTACTTCTTGAGAAAGACAACAACCTGGTCCCACGGCCGCGGCAGTGAGTTCAGTGCAATCCCTCTTCTGGATGCTTCAACTTGCTCCCCTGGGAGTAAAAATTCTTCTCGTGCAACCGTTGCAGGGACTCATCGGTTAAAACATAGTTTTCCCACCATTGGGATGGTTGTAACCTCAGATATAATGGTCTTGGAGACGTCTATACACAGCCTCCACACTGTGGAGTGAGTTTTGGTAAGGTTCAAGGCAAATTGCAGGGCTGCATCCTGATCGAATCCGTCCAATCGCTCAAAGAATTCGAGCCAGCCGGCAGCTTGAAAAATGGCAAGAACTTGAAGATTTCGCTTGAGTTCCCATGTATTGAAAGGTTCATGGTGAACTCGAATCCCCATGGTCCTAGCTACAAGCTGAAGTTGCTATTCCACAAATTATAGGATCCCAGAATGGAAGTTGCAGCACAGAGGATGCACGAATCGTTGAGCGGAGACGTTGAGAGAATGAGCAAATTTGGAAAGTTAAGCACAGAAAAGCATTTGAAATTTCCATGCCGAATTGGGGAAGGTGGCAGTTATTGGTGTTTACGTCGTATGAGGGAAAGGTTGAATCAGGTATAATGGTGGTACAAGTGAAGGTACGACTAATATCGTTTAAATGATATCAATGCTTAATCACGTGATAAATGAAAGCCATACCTCATAAGACTGTGTGTCGAAATGCTGCGGAAAGTGGTGGAGCATGCAGTTGGTGATGTCGCAGAGCCAAACTCGTGCACAGTCAGACGTGTGATCATGATGACTCGGATAAGGAAATAATTTCTTCCACTAGTGAAACAAAAACCATCGCGTCCTCGGGGTCGGAATGATGAGTTCGCTGGCACGACTGAGGTGAATCAGCACCATGATTAGCAGGTTTGGAACAATTCTTCTGTTAACACAGGAGTTACCACTGCAAGTTGCCAAAAAAATGATAGCATGGCTGATAAAAAGATGTTGCAGTTGCCAAAAAAATATGTTGCAGCCGCTGGGAAAGAAGTTACAGCCATCGGAAAAGAATTCACGGCAGCCGGAAAAAAAATTTACGGTATTGGGGAAAATTACGGCTGTCACGGAAGGGTTTTATGCCGGCGGAAAAAGTTACAGCTGGTGGGAAAAGTTTTACGACTGTGGGAAATATGTTGCAGCCTGGCGGGAAAGTTGTTGCAGCTACGGGAAAATGGTTGCGGCTGCCGGAAAATAGTTCACGTCCGTCGGAAAAAGTTCACAGCTTTCGGGTAAAAGATTTTACCGGTCGACGAAAAATGATAACGCAACCGCTGGGAAATTATGTTGCAGTCGCTGTGACATGATGTTGCAGTCGCTAGAAAGAAGTTGTAGCTACCGAGGATGATTCACAGCCACCGGGAAAAAGGACTAAGGGCTGCCCGGAAAAATGATTTTATGGTCGATGGAAAACAATAACGCAGATGCTGGGAAATGATGTTGTAGCCACTGTGACAAGATGTTGCAGCTGTCGGGAAGAAAGTTTACGGCTGCTGGGAAATGAGGTGGCAGCCGTTCGGAAATGAGGTGGTAGCTGCGGAAAAAAGATGTTGCAGCTACCGATGTTGCAGCCGCCGATGTTGCAGATGCCAGAAAAGATTGACGGCAGGCAGAAAAAAAGGATATTACGGCTGTTGGGAAATGAGGTGGTAGCCGCTGGGAAATGAGGTGGCAGTTGCGGAAAAAGATGTTGCAGCTACCGATGTTGCAGCCACCGATGTTGCAGCTGCCAGAAAAGATTGACAGCAAGCGGAAAAAAGGATATTACGGCTGTTGGAAAATGAGGTGGCAGCTTCGGAAAAAGATATTGCAGCTGCCAATGTTGCAACCGCCGATGTTGCAGCTGCCAAAAAAGTAATTAGAGTTGACGGGAAAAGGGAATTGTGGCCGCGGGGAAAAGGATTTTTACGGTTGATGGGAAATGATAACGTGGTTGCCGGAAAAGATATACACCTGCTGGAAAAGATGTTGCAGCTACCGGAAAAGATGTTACAGCTGCCAGAAAATATGTTGTAGCTGCCGGAAAATATGTCGCAGTTGCCGGATTTTTTTTTATTTTATTTTTTTTTTAGCAAGGACGGCACAGGGAGATTTTCGCTTGATGGGCCCAAACTGGTCGTTCTCCTGGCGCTTCCCTAAATATTTTTTTTTTATTTTAAAAATGACAGCAAACAAAAAGATCAAATGCAAAGAGAAAAAAAAAACAACAATTATACGCTACAGCAGGAAATTATTTATGTACAGCAAATACGATTTTCAGTTTAAGGATTGGCAAAGGCAGAGAAAAATTCCTGCTCTGGTGCCAACTGATAATCTGGATCGGCAGCAATTTGTGAAATGAATGCATCTTTCGAGATGGGCTTACGATACAATCGCAGTCTGTGTCCGTTAACAAGTAATGGTATATGGTTTTCATCAATGGTCACCAAGTGAACAGTGCCGTTGTCAAATACCCTGTCGACCAAATATGGACCCAGCCATCTTGTATGTAATTTTCCTTTAAAATCCTTCTTGAATCTGCAGTCGTATAATAGTGCCCAGTCTCCTTCACAGAAGATTTTCTTTTTGATGAATCGGTCATGCCAGTTGGATCTCTGTTGCTGGAGCAGCACAGTCTGGTCTACTGCATCTAACCATTTCTCATCCAGTTCATTTAATTGATTCAATCTTCTCTTCTGGGCTTCTGTTACATCTAGATTCATTTCAGTGGCTTTTTTCAGGGTCTTGATCTCAAATTCAATTGGAAAGATGGCACTCTTTCCATACACCAGATCATAAGGAGAAAACCCTGTGGTGTTGCGCCAAGTTGTGCGATATGCCCATAGTGCTTCTAGAAGCCTGTCAGCCCAATCCTTTCGATGGCTTTTAACTGTTTTAGTAAGGATTGCTTCAATAACTTTATTAGTACTTTCCACCTGACCATTGGCCTGGGGGTGGTAAGGTGAATCTATCCTATGCTGCACATGATACTTTCGGAGCAGGGACTCGAATTGGTGTGAGATGAATTGCGGTCCCCCATCGGTGACTACTTCCTTTGGTACCCCAAAGCAGGTAAAGATTTCACTGTATAGAAAATCAATCACTGCTTGGTCATTAGCCTTAGTCAAAGCTACAGCTTCTACCCACTTGGTCATGTAATCTATACACACTAGAATGTAAACCTTCTGTTTGGAAGGAGGGTTGATAGGCACAAAAAAATCCAATGCCCATCTATCAAATGGTTCTAGTACCACTTGGGGCTGTAAAGGCATTTGATATGTTTTATTAGGTTGGCCCATCCTTTGGCAGCTGTCACAGGACTGAACATATATTTTAGCGTCCCTGAACAGTGTCGGCCAATAGTAGCCCATCCACAATGCTTTATGCCCGGTTATTTTGTCTGAAAAGTGTCCTCCATAAGGTTCATCATGACAGGCCTTCAGTTTATGAAATATCTCATCTTCCCTTACACATCTCCTAATCTCAAGACCGGGTCCTGTATAAAAGAGATGACCATTGAGCCAATAATACCTGGCACTTTGTTGGATGATTTTTCTCTTCTCTCGTTTAGACATATGTGGCGGGAGCTTTCCTGCAACCAAATATTTAGCAACGTCTGCATACTAGGGGGAATGAGCTAATAGTGCGAATAGATGCTCATCTGGAAAAGAATCCTCAACAGGCGAACTATCACCACTATTAGTAAAACGTGATAAAAAATTAGCAACAACATTTTCTTTTCCAGGTTTATCTATAATGGTAATATCAAATTCCTGCAATAATAAGAGCCACCTAGTTACTCTGGCATTGGTGACAGGTTTGTTCATTAAATACTTAATGGCAGAGTGGTCAGTGTGCACAAATGTAGGATACCCAGTAAAGTAATGCCGAAATTTATTAATAGAATAAACAATAGCCAGGAATTCTTTTTCAGTGACAGTATAATTAAGTTCAGCAGGGGCTAAGTTTTTACTAACATAATAGATAGCATAAGGTACTTGACCATCCTGCTATCCTAGTACTGCTCCAATGGCAGTATCAGAAGCATCTGAAGAAATGTGAAAAGGTATGGTCCAATTGGGTCCCCTTAGGATAGGGGATGTGGACAGCTTCTCTTTAAGCTTATCAAACGCTGTCTGGCATGCTTCACTCCACACAAACTGTGCATCCTTCATTAACAATGAAAACAAAGGGGAAGCAAGTTTGGAGAAGTTTTCTATAAACCTCCTGTAATATCCAGCGTGTCCCAGAAAACTTCGCACTTCTTTCTGCATTGAAGGATCCACCTAAATGCCATCGGTAGAGATGAAATGTCCTAATACCACCCCCTCACTCATCATCATATGGCATTTTTCAGTGCTTAATGAAAGGAGAGCTTGTTCACAGCGAATTAAAACCTTCTTTAAAGTTTCCAGTGCTTCCTCAAAATCCTTGCCATAGGGAGTAAAATCATTCATTACAGCTCTTTGGAACGTTGCTGGTGCATTACATAAGCCAAAGGGAAGCACCCTGTAGGAAAATGTTCCCCAGGGGCAAGTGAAGGTGGTCTTATCCTGATCCTTAGGAGCAATCTGAATTTGGTTGTACCCACTGAACCCATCCATGAAGGAGAAGAATTTTTTTCCTGATAGGGTATCAAGTACCTGGTCGATAAAGGGCAGAGGGAAATGATCCTTTTGCGTAGCTTTGTTCAGCTCCCTATAATCGACACAGACTCTCCACTTACCATTTTTCTTGGGCACAATTACAAGTGGGGAAACGCACTCACTATCTGAAATAGGGTAGATAAATCCTGCTTCCAAAACTTTCTGGATTTCCTCCTTCACTATATCCCTCAGATTGGGGTTCATGCGTCATTGGGGTTGACATACAGGCCGTGAGTCGTTTTTAATGTAAATATGGTGAGTGCACAGATTAGAGGGAATACCTCGCATATCTGTATACTCCCAGGCGAATGCCCCCCTTTCGTTCCTTTAAAAGACTGATTAGGCACCTCTGTTCCTCTGAGGAGAGGCCAGGGTTGATATTCAAAGTTCTTTCAGGTTCTACCTCAATAGGAATGCTTTTTGAATTTTTCAAAACTGGGATTATGTTTGTATCACCAACCAATGTTTCCTCCGTAAGATTTTCTTGTTCTTCCTTACCAAGGGTAATGTTCACGATTTGATAGACTTCTTTATCCACTGAAGCAGGTTCGCTAATGAAATTACTGATGGCATCGTCTTCTGTTTCGTTTTTAAAAGTTAAGGCCTTCCCTATTGTCAATAGTGGCTGAACCTCCTCCTCCTCTTCCTGTTCTATCCAAAGGGAAGTTTCAGCTTCTAGACTCGGCCGTGCTGCAGGATACAGGGTGAGGTTTTTGGTTTCCATACCATCAGATATAGTCATGGACCCCCGATCAATAGCTGATGTAAGCATCAGTTTTGGCCAACCAAGGCCTCCCTAGGATCAATGGATGTCCTCCCAGCTGTGATTTTGGTTGCAATATCAAAAAGTCAGCAGGGTATCCCCATGAATCTACTGAGATGACAAGGTCGTCCAGAATCCCTTCGGGTCTAATGGTGGATTTGTCTGCCAATTCTAAAATGGTAGGGGTCGGCCTAAAATTAGTGAGTCCCAACTTATTTACAGTCTCAATTGTTATGACATTGATCACTGCTCCTAAGTCGACTAGCACATTGGGTATCTGCGTTTGTCCTATATGTATAGTGACAGTAGGATTTCCAGGGTCGTCATACTTGGTCACGAGGGTTTTTCCTATTATTAAAGCAGATAGATTCCCTATGACGTGAACAGTGAGAGGATCTCTAGGTTTCCTCCCTAGTTTCTTAGTGCACAGGTCCCGAACTGTTTTAGCATAAATAGGCACATCTTGAAGGTCTTGCAGAAGGGGAATTTTAACATAAAGATTCTTCAACTCTCCTAGGAGGTTGAACTGAGGTTGCCCCCCTATTTTTGGTAACATTAGTCTCTCAGGGTATGGTGGTTTCCTTACTAGCTGGGTAGGCTGTGTATTATCTGATTTCTCATTTAATGTTTTAGCCATCCCATCTAAGGGATGCTCAACACCTTTAGTGATAGGAACCGGATCAGATGAATGATGTGAACTCTCTCCTTTTTCATGCACAGAAGGTGGAATATCTTCTGTAGTTACAGGTTCTATTATCTTCCCAGATCGTAAACGAATATCATTACAAGGTACAGGGGAGAGAGAGTAGGCTGGCATATTGACAGTCTCCAATTGATGGACTATTTTATTATTCGGGTTAGGATTAGGTTGGGTAGGTAGCTGAGGCCGTATTGGTATATTAGGAACAGGATTATTCTGCAGCTGTAGCTGCGACTGCTGAGGTGGGTATTGAGGATATTGAGGAAATTGAGGATATGGAGGAGAATATGGTAACTGCTGTTGAGGAAACTGGTTCCCAAGAGGGAAGTTTCTCCACCTAGGAGGCCACGACGTAGGTTGATGTGGTGGCTCTGCCCAAGGACTCCATGAGTTATAATTTTTCATTGCAGGTTGAGAAGGATTCCACTAAACATAATTTGAAGGGAATTGTGTATTCACATTTTGCATGTTATTATTCCAATTGTTCATATTATTTAAAAATGGAAACGAGTCTGGAGGCATACCTTGATTTCGAGGCTGCCAAGGTTTCTTCTGTGCTATGAAATAAGCTGATTCCACTTCTAGAGTTGATGCCTGCAGAACAACCTTCACTTGGGGAAGTGTGGGACATTCCTTCATGTCATGGTTCAGCTCACACAGCTGACATACTTGTATTTTGTCAAGAGGACATTCTTCCAGTGGATGATTCTTTCTACATCGGGGACAGAACACACCTAGTGTGAGATCTTCCACTGCCTGTCTTTGTTTTGCCTTCAGGACATCAATCTCCGAAGAGATGGAGCTCATCATTTCTGTTTTAAAATTTTCAAGGAGATTGCCTATCTCTTCACGTGTAGCTCCTCCATTGGATGACTTCTGAGTTCTGTCGAAGACATCACGTTCCAGCTTATCCCGTTTATCCCTTTTATTGTTCCTGGAAGATCCCCTGGAGTATCTCTTACATAATTCCACAATTGTCTCAAAAGGCTCTTTGGAGATATCTCCCTTTCCTAAAAAATTTAGCATGTCTAAACAATCATCCATGATCCCTCGAAGCAAGATGATCTTGAGCACGTCCAGCCCCATGTTCGTCTGCCCGGCTCTTTACACATTGTACAGCAGCCTTTCTACAAAATCCTCCAGACTTTCATCCTCCTTCTCCGCCATCTTGAATAATTCCTCTCTTTTGTCCCTGGTGTTACAATATTCTTGATATTTCTCTAGGAATACTTGCTTCATCTTATTCCAATTAGTAGCAGTTCCTCCCCCAAGGCTCATGAACCATCGTAATGCATTGTCCTTCGGGGTGGCGGGAAAAAGTTTCAGCTTTTGGGCATCTGTGACATAATGATAGCTGCGACAGAGGATATCAAATTCAAAAAGGAATTCATCTGGATCTTCTGCCGGCCTGCCATGGAAGCGAGGCAACACCGATGGTGAAATGTTCTTCATAGGAGCTGTCCCTTCTAGCTGCTGAATTGGAAATTGTAATGTATCCGTAGTTCCTTCTGGCAGGGAGTGATTTTCATGATGATATTCTACCATTGCCTCTTCCTCTTCGTTCTCATGTCTGTTATTCATCTTTTCTTCTGTATCCTCTTCTTCGTTCTTCCCTGCGTTCTTTTCCTCAGTTGTAACAGCTGCGTATTCTTCAGTTGCAGCAGCTGCATATTCTTCAGTTGTAGCAGCTACGTATTCAGTTGTATCAACTGTGTATTCAGTTGTAGCAGCTACGTATTCTTCAGTTTTAGCAGCTGCGTATTCTTCAGTTGTAGCAGTTGCGTATTCAATTGTGACAGCTGTGTGTTCTTCAGTTGTAAGAGCTGCGTCAGCTGTTCCTTCCTTAGCAGGGGTGGATGAGTGAGTCACGGCTGCTCCTATACTCTCCACCGTGGATCCTGACGCTGGTGCCCTAGGATCAGCAGGGCTTCTTCTGATAGGAGTTTCCCATTGACGAATCCTGGTAGCTGAATCAGTTCTGTCAACAAGATCGTCAATGAATGTCCTTTTGCCCAACGGTGGTACTGGACCACGACCCGAACCACCTGCGCTGTTAGTATTTTGTGGTTGGAAGGAGGATCCTTCACATGGATGTGGATGTAAGAGCTAGATGATGAGCATCAGGACGATGCTCCAGTTACTGCTCTGTATATGCATCATGTTGGATGCTGGATATGATCAGTTGGATCATTTATATGTATATGTATGTACTCATCATGTTGGATGCTGGATATGATCAGTTGGGTCATTTATATGTATGTACGCATCATGTTGGATGCTAGATATGATCGGTTGGATCATTTGTATGTATTTTGTATATGCATCATGTTGGATGCTTGGACCATGTATCTATATATGTATCAGGTGGATGCATTGTATGATCAGGTGGATCATGTATGATGATATGTATCAGGTAGATACTTGGTATGCATCAGGTAGATGCATTGTATGATCAGGATGATCATGGATGACGACCTTCAGGATGTTGCTCCAGATGACATGCATCAGGATGTTGCAGTGATGATGATCAGGATGATCATGTGTACATCAGGATGATATATGGTGAGTATCAGGTTGATACTCTATGGCCATGGATTAGGTTGTGCAGATGAGCATATAATTTGGCCCTGGGAGATTTGTAGATAGTCTTTCGAGGTTTTTCCTATGGCATGTAATCTGACCCTGGGATATCTGGCAAATGCTCTTTCGAGGTTTTGCTCTGGGAGGACATATAATTTGGCCCTGGGAGATCTGCAAATAGTCTTTCGAGGTTTTTCCTATGGCATATAATATGGCCCTAGGATATCTGGCAGATGCTCTTTTGAGGTTTTGTCCTATGGCATATAATATGTCCCTGGGAGATTCGATAGGTTGGGTTGTGTGCCCGTAATAAGTCCTGGGATGCTCTTGCGAGGTTTTTCCATGACCACATATAATTTTTCCCTGGGAGATCCTAGAGGTAGAGTTGTGTGCTCGTAACAGCCTGGGATGCTCTTGCGAGGTTTTGTGGTGACCACATATATTCTGTCCCTAGGAGATCCTATAGGTATATTTGTGTGCTCGTAACAACCTGGGATGCTCTTGCGAGGTTTTGTGGTGAGGTCACATATAATATGGCCCTGGGAGATCCTATAGGTAGAGTCGTGTGCTCGTAACATCCTAGGAAGCTCTTTCGAGGTTTTGTGATGCACGTAATAAGTCCTGAGGATTACACAATATGGCCAGTGATGAAAAAGACCTGCAGGTGGTGGGCCTACATCCAGTCTGAAAAAGGACTGGCTCTGTAGAACTTCCTATGACGAGTAGATTCAGAGATTGATTGAAATAGCAGCAGTAGTGACGATGATGATGACACGATGATTATTATCCAGTGACGATGATCCAGAGAAGAAGACTTGTGCTAGAAGACCTGTGTCGAGAAATACCTTCCTAGTTAATAGGGAGTGTTGATGTATATGTAACTTTGGAATGTATTTCACATATATGTATATTCTATTCGTATAGAGAAGTTATTATTCCTCTATACGGAAGTGTCGTCATTTATATTGTAAGTGTCGTAACTTATACTTGATGGGTTATTAGACCACCTTGTTGGGGTCGGCCCTGTATAAGTCATGTGGGTCAAAGGGTTATTAGACCACCCTATTGGGGGTCGGCCATGTGGGTCAAAGGGTTATTAGACCACCCTAGTGGGGGTCAGCCCAGTCAGCATTATGTTAAGTGGTTAAGTTGATGCCGACCTAGTTGAGTAGAGGTCAAGTCAAGTTAGTGTATAAATAGAGAGTGTGTCTCTCTCATTTTACACATTCTATTCTCTCACTCACACTTGGGAAAGTGGTGCACTTGTGGAGGAGGATGCTCTGCTGCTAGGAGAAGACTATCTCTTGTATTCTGGTTGTATCATTGCTCTATCTATCTATGAGGAAGTTATTGGGGTTTTTCACCTTTATGGTTTTCCCCAAGTAAAACCTGTGTCTCTTGTGTGCTTGCATTAGTGTGTCGATGGTTGATATGCTGTAGATATGCTGTACATGTTGTTCTCTCAGTTAAGATCCTAGATCAGATTGAAGTAAATTCTTAAAATTTAACACACATCCCGATATCGGGAAAGACCTTTCTACTCCTTCTGGTAGAGTTGAACATACTTCCGATCCCCAGACTCCTCATGAAGATTGGGGAGGTGATCCACCTAAGACTCAACCTAGTTCTATTTGGCCTAATCCACTTGACCGGGATCGACTTGATCCTTCGAATATGGATAATTATCTTTATGTGATGCCTGACTTACCCGAGGAGGAAGAATAGGACGAGCCTTTTGTTCCTTCGTTTCCACGCGATTTTAGATATAGGAGTCCTGGGACTCATGATGATTCTGGACCTATGGTCAACCCCACTGCACTCTCTTCTAGTATGCCTAGTCACAATACTATCAAACCTTCCACTATGGTTGGTACTCATGCTGACACTAGTCAAAGTGTTAGCCATACTATACCCACTAGGGGCACTACGTTGTCCACCCACTCACATAGTATGGGGACTGGTCAGATTCCTAACCATGCTAATGTTGGAATGCGACCAAATCCTAGGAATACCCAACCTAGTCGGAATGCTATTTGAAACACGACCCGCCATCCACCACCTAATACACATGTCGCTACTCGTCAACCCAGGACTATTTTTGCACATGATACCTTTCCTCCCAACCACGGGGGTGGACACATACCACATACTTTTGTGTCCACTACCGCCGCTAGTAATAGTAATGTAGGGGGTAGGAATATTTCCTATCCACATGGACACCACACCACCAACCCTCCTACTAGTCATGCCCATTTTGGAGCTGGGAATACTTCTCATGCTTATGGTCATCACACGACTGCTCAAACTAATTCTAATATTGGGGGTGGGAACATACCATACCATTACGATCAATACAACATGGTTCCTACTATGAATAGTAGATACATGCCCCATACTCATGGTGGCAACCCTTACTACAACATAGTCGGTGCTGGCCCCCAGTATCACCCCCCACCCCAATATGGTACTCAAAACGCACATATACCTGCTTACTATCAAATGGGTTAGGTAGTGGGAGGTTATCCATCTTATGGCCATGGGCAAGTTTACGGGCCATTAGGTCCTCAGTATCAGCAGTTTAATCGTCATGGTCAAGCTTTTGGTCCATTTTACAACATAGTTCCGTTTAACCAACCTTTTATGGGAGCTTATAATCAAGCTTTCCAGCCGCATCTCCCATTACTTGCACGCTTGAATCTCCCATATTTTTTGAAGCTCACAAATGATCCGGTGTGTCACAAATCTGCTTGGCCCCCGGTCCCTACCAAGCTCCCTTTGGACATTCCAAATTTTGAAGGGAAAGGTGGTGAGGACCTGGGAGATCATGTCACGACGTTTCACCTTTGGTGCTCCTCCAACTCTTTGAATCATGATTCCATTCGATTACGCCTATTTCAATGCACCCTCACGGGGGCAGTCGCGAAGTGGTATGTGGAGTTGCTCGGAAACACCTATAGGGGATTCAACGAGATTGCTTTGGTTTTCTTAGACCATTTCCAGTTTCCGGTTCGTTATGATACTGGTACTGAGTTGTTTTCCACCTTCCGTCAGAATAAGGCCACACATATTTTTGACCACGTTCAAGAGTGGCGTTGGTGGAAGAGATTAGTGAAAGCCAACATTCCTCCATAGTTCCTATTGGAATGGTGCCTTAAGTCTTTACTCCCATACATTTCTAAGGATGTTTCGATGTCCGGCATTGTGACTCAGGAGCAAGCTATCATGAAAGTCCAACAGTTAGATCTACTTTATTCTCAATCTGGCATTTTGTATGACATTATTCCTGATGCACCGAGAACAAGACATGAGCTTACATCAGTTCCTGGACCACATGCTGATGGCATCGTGGGGTCCGCATGCACTTGCCCTCTAGACTTGGTAGCTAATCAAATGCAAAATTTGTCACTAAACCAATCTGCTCCTGGACAGGTTCACACCTTGTCCACTTCCACTCTGTCGTCTGATGTACACAATGTGCAATCAATGAAACCGTCAGGTAACTAGCAACCTGGTGGTAAGAAAAAGGGGAGAAATAATCGTAGGGGTGGAAACAATGGAAGTAACAACAATAGAAATCGTAATACTCCTCGTAAAGAGAATGCCAACCCTCCTCGAGAAGGAGGTAATGCTAGCGAGGATCGTAAACCTAGGCGTAAGGTGAAATTCCCTTGCAAGCTTTGTTGGGAGGATCATCTTACTCACTTATGTCCTCCTATTGAAGAAGCGTCGAAGCATTTGGCACAGAGCCCAGCTGTGTTGAAGGATCCCCTACCTCATCACCAAAACATGGCTTTGCATGCTCCCACCACTGGTTATGGTACTAATGAAATGACAATGTCTTCTTCCAATACTAGTGGTTATGGATGTGTGAATATGGTTCAGTCTGAGGTTTGTGTTGCTACTCGTAAACATGATAATGGTGCACCACAATCGAATTTGGGGAATGAGCCTCCCCCTCCTCTTGATAATTCCTTGCATATCGAGAATCCTTCTATTATGCCGCGGATACCGAAAGGTGTTCTCAAGTGCTCCACGCATAATCCTAATGCTCGAGCCATGCAGAACTACTCCATCGTAGAAGATTTGGGCCAAACCCTGTGTGCCATGTCGGCTCTTGAAGTTTTGTAGCTTGTCCTTCTCAAAAGCATGCCCTTTTGAGTGTGTTAGGAGTTTAGGATGCGGGAAGTCCTAGTGTTATCAAGTTCGATACTACTGATGTCCAACCTCGCTTGCCTTACCACATGGCTTTCCAAATCCAGGTGGTTTTCCTTAAGAGCTTCATCAAACATACTATGGTTGATGAAGGTGCCTCTACGTCAGTAATGTCATTAACTTGTTGGAAAGCTCTTGGATCTCCTCCTCTACTCACGTCTAGAACTACACTCACTACATTCAATGGTAGATCTTTTACGCCGCATGGAATTATCCCTTCCCTTGTTGTCTCCTTGGGAGGTAAGTCCGTGCCTATTGAAGTCAAGTGGTTGATGCGCCCATCGACTACAACCTTTTACTGGGTCGGAACTGGATGTACACTATGAAGGTTGTCGCATCTACTATATTTAGAGTGATTTGCTTTCCCCATGAAGGCAAGATTGTGATGATCGATCAGCTAGATTATGTTGGCACTCCTTCTACAGCATCTACAGGATCTGTAGTCCCGCAAGTTTCTGATTCTTAGTCGGCAACTGGGAACATATGTGTTGGGATGTACCCCTCATTGATGGGAACTTTTAATCATTCCGCACTTGTGAATTTTATTGGAACCATTTCCGACAGTGTGCCTCCTCCTTCGAATAATATGTTATTCCAGACCTCTTATTTAAATGATCTGTGGACTTTACCCTCCACGAGTTCCACGTTTGGAGACATTGCACATGTCGGGATGTCTATGCCTTTATCTGTAGTGGAGCTCACTTATGATCATATCCAACAAACCACTGTAGATCCGAATCTCTCTTCTTCTCAGACAGTTGAGGAATATCCTGTTACGCTGCCAGTTTTGGCAGCCAACCTATCTTGTTCACATGATTGCCTCGATGGTATCCTACCTTCAGATGGAATTATTTTTGAGGCCATGGGTGGTGATGACAAGCCATGGGGGGATCTTTATCATAGATCTCATTCCCCTCCTCCCCTTGATCTTATTGAACAAGATGGGCCTATAATAAAACCTGCCATCCATTTGAATTTGGATGCATTCACCGTCTCATCTAGCCCTGATTTGACGTTTGAGTCTAATGAGTCTTTGAGCTCTCCTATAGATCCGCAAATTGGTGATCCTGATGAGTTCGATTCTACTTCTAGAATTTCCAACTCCCATGATGATGAATTTGCCACTGCATATTCCTTCACATCCTTCAGCTTTGCTCTTCATTTTGAAGATGATCATTTTGATCCCTCAGGTATTGGTACTATGGCACCTTCAGTGGTTAGCTCTACTTGCGTTATGTCTGAGGTTAACAATAATGAAGTTGAAAATGTTTCTACTGCAGTGACTTGTATCGGATTTTTCTTTACATACGTTTTAGAAATGATCTTGGTACTTATTTTTCCTGGAGACAGGATACTTAGCTGGACTTATACTTGTTTACTGGTCCTTTTCGACATTTGCTTCGGCCATGGTAGGAATATTCGGAACCTTGCATATAGGTTTAGGCCTCCCCATTGTTATGATACATCTGAAACTATTACTATCCGAATTCACAGACACCCCCTGAGTGTCCTTATCATGCTCATGTTCCTTGCATTATGCATAGCTTTGTCCCATGTGCTTGGAACTAGTCTCGCATATCCCTGACACTCGTCTACTCTCATTACGAGCATTCTTCCATATCTCCTTTGAGCTCGTTAAAAATAGTAAGGAGGTCACGAGTTTACTTTTTCGGGCTCGTTAAACCTTTACGGAAAAGATTTTTATAAAGTCTTTTTTAAGCCCTTGTTATACTTTTTCAAAATCAAACAAGATTTCCGAGTATACTTGTCATTTCAGACTCGTTAAAGGATTTGAAGCGACATTCACTTAGGTATAATTTTACCCCTTTGCCGGACCTTTGTGGATTAATTACGAAAAAGGTATACTCTAGTCATATGGACTAGAAGAGTTCTTCTCTCATTGTTTTACACTTTTTCGGGTGAGGAGACTAACTTTACAAAAAAGGAATTCTCAGTTATATCATGTTGTGATTGCATTGCATCATCTTGCTTGCCGCTTGAGCCTTGTACCGACTCCCGCTTACTCAATTGATAGCCTGGTGCCTGAGCACTTTTCCCTGTCGAGCCCTGCAAAGCTTATATATTTTCCCTTCATAGTTTGATGATCCTTTGACGCTGAGGGAACACACCCCCGAGTGTCCACATCCTGCGCGCATCTCCTTTCATTGAGCATAGGTATGTTCCACTGCTTGGGACTAGTCTGCTAGCTATTTGACACTCGTTCCCTCACTTGTTGTACTATAAGCAATTTTATTCTTTTTCAAGCTTTTCCCAAATATGAAAAAGACAAAAAAATCAAATATTCCAAAAAGCCAAACAGGATTATGGTCACTATTTCTTGTTGGCAGCTGTTGTGTCGCCTTTGAACAGAGCATTCATTCCACTCCGTACATTATGAGTCAGGACTATAGTTGGGCCTTAGGAGCTGTACTTGTTTCTCAGTTTTCTCCACCGATTGGTTAAGCTTTCAGTCATTATGGAGCCCTTTTTGTAATGCCTCTTGCATTGCAAAGTTTATGTCAATTATATGCTACCTGAGTCTATCCATCTGCTCATGCTCTTGTTGAAAGGAAGTCTTAAAACTAGTGTTGGCCACTCCTCAGATATCTTGACTATTGCATGTCGGCCATCCTTATTGAGTCAGTCCATTTCACCTGAGATCTTCCAAATATTTCAACATTACTGGTACCTCATGCTGGTTGATGGGGGATGCCTTAATGCCCTCCTTCCAGCGAGTCTCGTTCCGTCGACTTCAACTCATTTATTCCAGGACTTGAGGCTTAGAGTTCGGTTGAGTACCTTGAGGCTTGCAGTCATTAGTGGCAGGTTCTCTCACCATTGAAAGTTTTGGGAATACATCAATGTACCCTAATTGATGGATTCATCCTAGTGTTCGACTTCAACCCATTTATTCACACTCTGATGATTGTGCTCTGTGCCTTGATGCCCATTTTCATTATTGGTGGGTCATCTCATGTCTATTAACGGTATACATCAATGACCGGTAATCAGACGATGTCTCATCAGGTTCGACCCCAACTCCTTTATTCACTTGATGGGACTTGCACCATCGAAGACTTGTGTAGAAGACCCCAGGCGATTATGGCATTCAATATGCTACATATGACTTTGACTTTACATCTGAGATATCACTCTCAGATTTCAGCAGTTTGTACCTTCAGTTTGCACCAATTGTCTTCTTTTCAGTAGAAGACCATATCTTACTATAGAGGGATCATGGCTATGATCACTTGTGACATATATTTACTTATGTACTGCCTATTCATGGCCATTGTATCAGATTGTTGTACTATACCGACATGTATTCAGAGATACTATTGTACTATGACGAGTGAGCCATTCTTTCCACTTGTGTCTCCATCACTCCACTTCTAAGTTTTATAATGTATTTCGGCCATCGTAGCACATTTTAGTCTCTGACCTCACACATTAGGGGGCATCTGTTACACAGAATATTCCACCCTGTGAGCATCAGCATTCTTTGGCCTGTAGGATCCATTTCAGTGACTCAGATCCATTCTTATCCTTCAGTGATACCAGTTTGCGCTATTTTTGTTCCTACCCGCATGCTACATCACTATAGCATGCATACCTGCGAGTTGCAGCACTATAGCCCATGGGTATCATGTAAAATGGTAAAAACCACTATTTTATTACTTTTTACTCCCCAAAAGCAGTCATTGGGTGACCTTTGGCTCTCCATCTACCCAAGTAATGTCTCGCTGAGTCCTTTCACCTACCTTTGAGAGGACTATATATTGAGCACATATGGGTTATGGACGGGAGGAAGAAGAGAATAGTAAAGGCACTCTAGTGGATTTTTTTCCTATCTTGAGTCTGCACTCATTGATCCTTTTAGTTGTGAACCATTTATGTTCACCTTCCAAACTCCTCTCTAGTTTGAGTTTTCCATTCATGGAGGATTGAAGTGGTGGAGAAACAAGTGGATTGATCTAGATCTTGGTTCAGATTGGTTGCCAACAAGGTCGTATCACTTTGTACTTCTTCTTGTTCATTAATAGAAATACTCATATTCTCGTCCATTCATGGTGTGAATGTTGTTGATTATACATTGGGTTACATTTGCTTATGATATTATGGACCATTGTTATTGATAATGTTAATGTCAATTATATATTATATCTACTTATTGGATATTGGCTGTCAAGACTAATTTGCAGATTTACAAGTGCATGGATTGAAAGCTCCAATGGGGATCTACATCAAATGTTGGATCGAGATTGGTTACATTTCTCCATTATCTTAACATTGTCATTTATAATAGCATTGTTTTGAGAATTGAGTAGATTTCTGGTAGTCATTTGTGTGTTGTGGTATTCCCAAGCCATAGTGAGTTTTCTCCAATACAAATCAGTCTTTGGATTTCTGTTGTAATTCTTCAAGCTTTAGCAATGTATCAATTCTAGATTGGAGGGCTTGACTGCTTCAACCTTGGGAGGCTTGGGCCAATTGCAAAGATGGGAGTAAAACATTCAGGGGAAGGATAAATTCTTTTCCATAGACTAGGGTGAATGGAGTGACACCTAAGGCATTCTTGGGAGTGACTCTGTCTGCCCATAAAGTGTTCAGGAGGGCTATGTGCCAGCTTCTCTGATTTTCAATCACGGTTTTCTTAAGGATTTAGATGAGATTTTTATTGGTAGACTCAGCTAATCCATTTCCTTGAGGATAGTAATTGGCTAAATAATGGAGTTTAATTCCTTTCTCATACATGAATTCATTAATTTCCATTGACGAAAAATAAGGTGCATTATCAAAGACTAGGGAAATTGGAACTCCAAACCTGGTTATGACGTGTTCCTTAAGGAAGTTGATGACTGCATCCTCATTTACTTTATGTAACAGAACGACCTCATCCCATCTTGTAAAATAATATATAGCCATTAGAATATAACGGTGTTGCAGCGAGGAATTGGGGTTTATTTCATCGATAATATCTATGCCCCATTGCTTAAATGGTTCAGAGATAATAACTGGCTGCAAGGGTCTAGTTGCATTTGGTAACTTTCCGACGCTTCTTTGGAATACGTCACAATTTCTAGCATAGGCGTGGGAATCCCTAAAAAGAGTGGGCCAATAGTACCCATCCCTGAGTATTTTATGAGTTGTAGTATATCCAGAGTAATGTCCCCCAACGGGGCCATCATGTAATTCTTTGACCAAGTTGCTCTCATCTTCTTTATCCAAACATCTGAGGAAAATGCCATCGTAATTCTTCCTAAAGAGCACTCCTTCAATGATTTGGTATGCTGCTGACTTAAGACAGAGAGCTCTTCTTTTCTTTGGACTCCAGTGCTTTGGAAAGTAACCTAACTGTAAATAATGCACTAGGTCCCTGTACCAAGACTCGGACATTGTAAAAATTGGACATACATCAATCATGTTCAGTTCGGCTTCATTCCTCCAATCTAGCTCTTCATCAACTGGATTTTTAGTAAGTAATTTGCATAAACCTTGACCTTTGATAATATTGGTTGGTTTGAATTCTAAGTCATACTCTTGAAGAGAAGTGACCCAGTTTCCCATCCTTTCTCCCAATTATTTCTGAATGAAAAGAGATCTCACAGCAGGATGAGGACCTATGACTTTAGTTCTATTTTTTAGAACATATGGCCTAAACTGCTTTATCACTTTGAAAACTTCATATGCTTGCTTATCTACCACGGGGTAGTTCAGTTCAGCACCCTGCAGACCAGTGCTCATAAAATAAATTGGGTATCCATCTCCTGATTCTGCCTTTTGAGTGAGCACAGTTGCGAGAGAGTTATCAGAAGCAAAAGTGTACATAATAAAATCTTTATCAAAGTCTAGACTTCTTAATGAAGGTGCCTTGCCTATGGCAGCTTTGATTTCTTTAAATGCAACCTTTTCGAATTCTGTCCACTTAAATTGTACACTCCGCTTGACCATTTGTTGCAAAGGTTTAACGATCTGAGCGACGTTTGGTACAAACCTTCAAACAAAATTATTGGTGCCCATGAATGATTGCATAGAGTTTTTACTGTGGGGCATGGGAAACTTATTGATAGCTTATACTCTCTCTTGATCTATCGAGATTCCCTCCTTTGAAATGATATGACCCCAAAATTTTCCCTCAACAACAGCGAAAACACTTTTCTTAGGGTTTAAAGAGATACCATACTTCCTGCAGTGATAAAAGATTTGCTTTAGGTGGAAAACATGGTCTTCCCTTTTCTTCGAAAAAACTGTCACATCATCTAAGTATACTACTACACATTGACCACCCAATCCTTGAAAATCAATGTCCATGGCTCGCTGAAATGTAGCTCCTGCGTTAATTAAGCCAAAAGGCATTCTTCGATATGCAAAGGTTCCCTAATTTGTACGAAAAGTGGTCTTGAGTCGGTCTTCTTCTGCCACTAGCACTTGGTTGTAACAAGAAAAACATCTAGTAGGTTGTAAAGTTTTGATTCTGACACCATCTACAATATTTGTTCCATTGGGGGCACAGGATAGTTGTCTTTATCAGAAGCTCTGTTTAAGTTCCAGAAATCTACACACAGTCTGATTTCTCCCGATTTCTTCCGCACGGGAACTAAATTAGCCACCCATTTAGAATGTCGGACTTTAAAAATAATCTTGGCATCCAGCAATTTCTTTAACTCTTTCTAAATTAGAGGATTGAGTGTCGGATGTATCCTTCTTAATTGTAGTTGAAAAGGTTTAACACCTTCCTTCATTGGTATTATGTGTTGAATGATGCGGGTATCATATGTTTTCAAATCGTCTTAGGTCCAAGCAAACACATCTTTATATTGCTGGAACAATTTGATGAATTTAGTCCTCTCGCCTGGCGTACATCACTTACCAAGATTAATATATTTCAGTTCAGCTTTCGTGCCTAGATTTATTAACTCATGCTGCATGGATGAGCTATGAGTTTTAGCATTTACAGGTCTTTTGAACTTGCTCTGTAAATCAAATAATGCTTCAAGAGTTCTCACGCCTTTGGGCATGAAGTTTCCCTTCACAGCATCTTTATTTTGTAAATCCGAATCATGTTGTTCTTCATCTATTATGGCTTCTTGGAAGACATCTTCACTTGTTAAGAAACTAATGATCTGGTCATCATCATCAAAAACCCTGAGATTTGTGATGTTATCCAAAACAGAGGGCCTAAAAATTAATTCAATAGAGCATTTGTTATTAGTGGGCACTAATCTGGAAGTAGAAGTTGCTAACAAATCAGCTGCATCATTCTTCAACCTAGGAATAGAATTAATATTGAAAGCATCAAAATATGAAATCAGATCCCAAACCTCAGCTTGATAACCCTTTAAGTGTGGTGAGAGGCAATGAATTGTATTCCTTATTTGCCTGACCACTATTTATGAATCACCAAAGACTTTCAAATTTTTTACATTCAAACCAATAGCTTTCTTTAACCCATGGATCAGAGCTTCATACTTAGCAGTATTATTCGTACATTCAAATTCTAACCTACAAGATAAAAAATGCTTGTTTCTTTCGGGGTCAATTAAAACACAACCAACTCCTGATCCTTCTTGAGTTTTGGAGCCATCAAAGTGGAGAGTCCAAAAAGTATTTTCTTTTTTAACTAAGTTAGTGCTATTGCTATCTAAGTTAGTAACTAAATTTACTATGTTACAATCAATATCATCAGTCCGTGAAAAATGAAGGAGATCAGACTATTTATCTGAATCATGGCTAGCATCTTCTGATTGATAATTTCTAGGTTCGATTTCTAGGAAATAGTTCCCTAACACTGAAGATGAAAAAGCTATAGCTTCATTTTTCTCCTCTAGCTGAGTGACATTTTGTTTCATGTGTGGCTCTCTTAATATCTTGATTTGATTTTTCCTATTTTGATAGGGCAGCCACAAATGAGACCAATCCATTGCAAAATAACCATTCAGTTTCGCAGACCAGTCCCTACTCAAAATTAAACTATATGCCTCAGGGATATCGACCACCCTTATATCAATGAATTGACATACTCTAGAATCGGAAGACAACCTAATAAGTACATCTTTCAATTCACCAATGACCTTGACAACAGTTCTATCTAATTGAATGATTTGAGATGGGGAAGGGATAGGTTGCCCATTAATCTTTTTGCAAATAGATGGAGGCATGACATTTGAGCTAGCACCAGAGTCTACCAAACAATTGTGCACATTGTGATTAAAAATCTCAAAAGTTAAGAGGAAAGGCAAAGTTATAGATTTCGATTTTCTGCCAATACTTGCTTCATTAATTTCTGGGTTTTCATCGATGTTTTCTAATGAAGTACTTGTTTGTGGATCAAAATCCTCCATCAATTTCATTCTTTGTTGCAACAAGCTACACATATAAAAAATGGAAACGTTTGCTTTTGTTTTCTTAATATCTTTGATTATATCATAGCTCATGTCACATTCCTTTGAAACTTTTAATGGATTTTCTGTTTTATTCAAAGAAGCTTGTGACTTTTGGGTTATTTCTAAGTTTGGTCCTTTAGTCACTGTTATCACCTAAATTGTAGTTACCCCTATGGATGGATCCAGTCATGGATGGCAATAGGGAAGGGCAACTCAAAAGGTGCAACCACGATCACCTCGACCTCCAATATATGGTTGTCACGCCAGTCGAGGCAACCTTCACTTTATGTTATCTAGCCCAGACAACAAAGGGGGAGACCCGATCTACTCCCGACAGGAGAGATCAAAACCAAGACACCAAATCAGGGTATTTCTAGTTGAAGTTAGATGTATGGTTTATCCTAGACCTAAGGATGAAGTCACAAGCCAAGTGAGGGGTTCAATAGGTATAGATTTGGTTCATAGTTGATGTGAGAGTGACTTATAATGTTTAAAGTGAGATCTAGGGCTAGTGTACTAGGTCAATGTCAAAAGATCCACTGCCTTGGGAATTGTGTCCAATGTAGGGTTGTTTACGGGTCAGATTGGGGCTAACTAGTACATGAGACAATCTTGACCATGGTCCATGATGTCTTCAAAGGTATAGTTCACCATGAAAAAGTCAAACCACAAGTCAATCCCACAATCTAGGAGAGTGGGTTGTCTTGGAGATAAACCAGTGCCTTGGGAATTGGGAAGTGGAGTCAAAGTAGGGTTGACTTTATGGTTTAGGACTCCTACAACATGAGATAAGTGGACAGTATAGGCCTTGATGGTTAAATATGTCTAGATCTAGGTTTGACCCAAGTGGACAACAATCCCTTAAAACAAGGAATGCAGTCCCCAAGGCAAGATTTGACAAAGTGACAGTCTAGACCTAGGTTTTGAATTATTCTGATTCCGGATCTGCAAAAATCTCAAGTACCCAGTTCCTCGAAGTGAGTGAACTCACTTCTCCAAGGTGGTGCGACTTTCCCTAAGGAGGCTTCAATTTGGGTTTAGGTGGGTCAAATCATGTCGGATGGCATCCAAACTTTAGATCCGGGTAGATCAGTCAAGTAGGGGTATGGATCTATAATTTCGTGGCAATCCACCGGTTAGATCTTTGTAGATCTGAGTTTAAGTGTTCCAAATGGTCCAAAATGGGGATAAAATCCCTTAAAATGTGGAATGGGACCCACAAGGTGAAATTCAAGAAAGAGACAACATGGGTGTATGTTATTCGATGTGTAGATGTCAAATCAAGTGAAATCTCAAACACCCATTAACTAGATCTAGGTCAACTTGCTCAAATGGTGAAGTGCGCCTTCCTTGGGAGAAGCTAAGTTGGCTTGGGAGAGGGGTCAAACGGAAGCCAATCCACACCAAACTATAGATCCGGGATGCCGTGGATGCTATAGAGGTGGGTTTTCAATATCATGCCCAACAACCCACTAGATCTAAGTAGATCTGACAAAATGTAAAATGGGGGTTTTGAAGTATTTAGGGTTTTTACAATTTATGAATTATGTCAATGGATTGGATAAAGGAAAGAGAAACAAACCTGTGGATCTTACCTGGATAACCTTGTAGGTGCCTTGATGATGATGATCTATGCAATCCCGATCAATTTGGAAGCTTTGAGGTAGTCTCTATGCAAATCGATTTAGTCCAAGAAGCCAATGCGCCCTCTCTCCTGCACAACAAACGTCAACAATATCAGATTTGATGCATCAAGAGATAAGACTAATGCCACAAAAGAAGTAACAGAAAGATAGCATAAATCACAATGATACTAATGATAACCCCCTGATACAAGCGAATGCCAAGAAAGTCGATTTGAAGAAGCCTTGCAAAATCGCCCTTGTTGAAGTCGCCCTCCTGTAGACAAACAATGATTTCCAAACAAAAGATAGATCTTACCACAATTTCCAAATGCTAGGTTGCAATAGACTTTCCAATCACCATCTAAGAACACCAGATGCAAAGGAGACCACAAGAATTTCCACAAGAATATTTTTCTATACCAATAATCCAAGAGCCAAAGACCCTTTACAATGAGAGGCTCTCTCCTTTAAATAGGAAGGAGAGGCACCAAAACCCTAACCACTTTTTGAATGAGTGGCTAAGATTATAAGATACAAAAGTCTAATCAATGGTTGAGATGAGCTCAACAATATAATACATGGATCACACATAAAATATAACATAAGTGGACAAAGTCGCCCTAGGAGAGGGGAATCCCACCAAATCATGATGACAAAATATCATAGGAGGCTCATGGTGGGTCCAAGGGGTAATTTTATCCCTCCCTGGTCAATCCCCATGGCACAACAACCAATAAATAATCATGAAAGTACCAAATCGTGCCTCCCTAGTGAAGTCGTGGTCCTCAAAAGACCTCAAAAATCCACAGAAAATGCCATAAGTGATGGATGCGGGCCCCGATGAAGCTGAAACTGCTGGAGAAGGTGTGAAAGGTCCCGATCTATCATCACTGATCATCCCATGCCATAAATTTGCCTCAGTAGCCCAAATCGATTTCCTCAATAGCCATTTCTACCAATCCTGAAATGCCTCGGGAAGCGTGAAACTGCCCAAACAGCCTCCTGGAGTGATGGCGCTGTCAAGGTGAGGGCACCAATGTGTCCGGGAGCGGGGTAATATGGTAAAAACAAGTGGCTGGACCACCCCCTCCCATCAGCGCCCTAGGTCAACCGGATAAAAGTCATCTCTGCTCTGACAGGGCCTCCAACAGACCAAAACTGCACTAGGACAACCTACTGAGGCTCAATCATCACTGTAAGTGCCCGGAACTGAAAACAAACTGTCCCATTGGACTCAGAAGGTCCAAATCTATCCAAGATGTGTACTCATACACCATATGAGTCTCTGCATGATCAAAATAAATATCCAATATCCCGGAACAAGGCCAATAATAATGCTCTGTAAATGATCAAACACTGCTGTATCCCAAGAATCATCATCATAACCCTGTAGCTGCTGCATAGAATAATCATGTATGTGTACGTAGACCATATATCATCTATCCATATCATCATAAGGTCTAACATCTCATGTCCCATGGTCCTCCATGGTCAAACTAGGTCTAACCAAGACCAAATACAACTCAGACCATCATCCATAGCTGCTGCAAGGTGTCAAGGTTAATACATGCTCTACAACTTATTCGAATAACAATTATAACACAGAGTAGTCATGACTGGCGATCTAAATCCAAATATATAGTGTCGTTAATTATTATTATTACTTAGACTAGACTTTCAGGACCATACTCACTTCATAGTTGTGATCAATTTGCTAGTGAAGGGTGAAGGCTGATATAACTGGCTAGGCTAAGGGATGACTTCACTGACTTGACTTTGTGACACTTTGGCAAGGGAAATGGAATACACACCATAGTATATACTGAATGAGCAATGACACAGGGAATGGCGGTGTCTCACAAATGGATGAGTTGTTTAAAGAGGGTTTATTCACCTTCACAGATGCGCACAATCCATAATACAAGCAAGGCCAGCAATTATTTAGATATAACATTTAAGTTCCATTGCTTTTTGGGCCTGAAGTTTCCATAGCCTTGATCTATGTGTGTTTACAAACACATTGCATAGATTTACATTTATTTAGGCTTTCTGCTGCAGGTGTGTTTTTAAGGCACTTGTTTACCTGAGCACTTCTAGGTGTGTCATGGACAACTTGTTTACCTAGGTATTTATTTTTCCAAAAGATATAACATTTTATTTTTCAGATTTTGTATTCATGGCAGCACTAAAAGTTTCAGGTTTAGCCAACACAACTTTAGTGACTAGGGGGAATTCTCAAGGAACTCCAACTCACCATAGGTAAGTTTTGTCACCAACTCAGAGCCGAGACACAATAAACAGGGAAGCTCATCCAATACAGAGGCTACAGTGGGGAAAGGTCCTCCATGTCACTAGTCAAGTAGCAAATCAGGGTGATAATCTAAAAGGTAGGCCATGGATGGATGAAGACAATGAAAAGATGAAGCCAACACTAGCAAGCCAAGGTATGGTTGAATGATCACCTCTATTCTCCCTAAGGAGGGTATGTACCAATGAGTATGGATAGTGAACTTCTAAGTCTGAGTAGGGACAGTAATATATATATATATGTAATAGGTCAACCAGGTCCATGTATCTATATGATCGCCAGATCATGACACTAAGTGCTATGACATGCTATAAGAATAAGTATAAAAGCAATCTAACCATAACACCGTAATATACCTGCTGAGTCATATACCTGAATGCACATCAACCTGTACCATCATCTGTCCTCTGGAAATGCTGCTGTAACTCTGGGCACTACTGTCTGATCTGTACCAATGGCATAATGGCTATATCGGGCATCTCTCTGAGTGTCCTGAAACTCAGTCATGGCATGGGGAATATAACTGCTGTCCACAATCTGATAGTGATCCAATATAAATGCTCATCTCGGCATCTCAAATGCAAGGGAACTGGCTGAATAGTGTACTGGAATGAGAAAAATAATGTATGGTAGCCCGGCTACTATATATGTGATAACATCTGGCTCCAGCTGGGACAAGTGCTCTGCTGAAATGAGCGCTTGAGAACCTCAGAATCTCTGGTCCTCGAACTCTGCTACTCGAATCCACGATCCAGCACTCTACCATTTTATTTCCAGCTTTTATTCTTGCAACCTATTTTCTGCATTCACAAACATCTAAACAAAATACCTCATGCCGCATGTGTGGGAAAAATATAAAATCAACTGAAATAAAATCTACTCTATGTCAGAAATATAAATGCATAAAGTATAAATGCAGAAAGTAAATTAAAGTACTAACATAATTTGCAAAATTTGAAATTTATTGTGCAGGAAAAGAAAAAGTGACAGGTACTCGGTTAAACTAGGAGCTTACAAAGGAGCTTAGAGACTAAGAAGGTGCCAGACTCAATGGCTGAAAAGACTAACTACTGCCTAAGTAGGCTTATTTGGTCTCCTACCTACCCTAATCTAACCAGTCATCACAAATGTTAGGTAAAATCATAAATCCAGTGCAACCATTCATCAAATAGGTTAATGATTCTTATTTGATTTTTGATAATAGAACAAGTCAAGATTGGGCTACAGATCAACACATTTAAGGGCACAGTCTTCTTGATTTGTTCATAAATTGAAGAATGGTTTGAATTATGCAATATGAAATTATGCCAAGGAGAAGACTGACTGATGCAAACATCCTCCATCAAAGAACTGATAGGATCATAAAATTTATGCAAGTTAAACTCAGAGATGGATAGAGGAAGGACATAAGACATGTGATTCGATTCATTTTCACATAGATTAACTTGTTCATTTACTTCTCTTACATATTCAATTTGATTCTCCTTGGGACTGACGATCAAAAATTCAAATGGGGATAAATTAAAGCTTAAAAGACGGAAAATCAAAGTCAGACCCACTTGATGCTCAAAAATGGAGAAAATATGGAATTGATCTTTAAACACCTTTTCTAGCCCCCAAGAATGATTGATAACTTGACAACATACATTATGGTTCCAAAGTGACTGAAAAGGGACATGAAGTGCTTTTTCTCCAAACATGTAATCATGCTTATACTTCCTATTAAAAATTTCCAAGGCAAAAGATTGACTAGAGCACCAACCCAAAGATGATTGAAAGAGTTGGGAAGGGAGGGTGGATTGCAAATATGAAAATTCTCCCAAATGGATAAACAAGTTTGACCTTGGATTTTGATAATAGAAAATATTCTTTATTCTAGGAATAATTTCAAACTTTTGATCAAATTCAATATTTACAACCTGAGGACAAGATTGACCATAACTATCTAACTCTAAGTTATCTTGATTAAAGATGAAAAAAGGAAAATTTAAAGATTCATTATAAGAAGTGGAACAAAGATTAGAACACCTAGTGTGACTTATTAATTCTTCCTCATCTTGATATTGATCTTCTATTAATTCATCATTAAAATTATAAGAGGAAAAGTGATCATTTTCATTTAATTGATCAAGGGTGAAATTAATAATTTCATTTAACATATCCTGATTATTTGCACAATGATCACCTGAAATCACCACTAGAGGATCTTGATCTATGTCCCTACTTTCTTCTTCTTCAGTAAGTTCATAAGGAATTGAATGATCACTAAAGACAGAATGACTAATGAGTTTCTCTGAGGGAGGAACTTCAATAGACCTGTTAACTAAAAGCTCATCCTCAGAAATTCCCTTAGGATCAGGACTAGGGCTACCTAAAAAGCAATTTGAAAATTTATGGTTTGTACAATGATTAAATATTTGACTTTCGATTGACTCAAAAGTAGAAGACTTATTATCAGAAGAAATTGGGTAGGAAAGGTCATCTCCGGATGTTGACAAATCACTTGATATTTGATTGTTAAATGATTCCACAATAAGATCGGAAAGGGGAAGGTTTTGATCTTGGATTTGATTTGAAAGATACATATCATCAAATTCACTTCCCCATTCTTCCAGGAATTTATTTTCAAACATGTCATAACCAGAAATGCTATTGGGTTTCAAATTCGAAAGCCAGAGACCAGCTCTTTCTTTGAAAGATGAAGCCAATAGTCTCATACACACATCCTCATGGGTTATGGATAACTCTTTAATAATTTCCCTAAAAAGTTCAAGGTGCCTTCTAGCAGAGATTTCATAACTTCCATCGAAAATAGGCAACCTTGCACATGCTTGATGAGGAATATGATGAGGGTACCCAACAATTTTTGAAAAGTCAAAAACTTTTAAACGACCGAAAGTTCTAGGTCGCTCAGAAGCAGCCATGGATAATAATTTTTTATATTTTATATTTTTTTATATATATATTTTTTTTATATTCAAGAACCTGAAAACAAAATGATGTACCCCATGGGTTCTAGATAACGATAAGATCTGTCTAAATTCTAGTGTTATAGGGATGTAAATGAGCTCGCTCCTCAGCGGAGTCACGATTGGGAGTCGCCAGGTAGATTTAAACCCTTCTACCAAGATATGTGTCGTTGTATTTGCAGGAAGGACTACTAGCTTTTCCGAGGTAAACCCTATGCCCAAATGTTTAAGCAAAGAGAAATATATCGGACCAAGGTAAGCCTATTGCGTCCCCGGCAACGGCGCCAAAATGTTATCACCTAAACTGTAGTTACCCCTATGGATGGATCCAGTCATGGATGGCAATAGGGAAGGGCAACTCAAAAGGTGCAACCACGATCACCTCGACCTCCAATATATGGTTGTCACGCCAGTCGAGGCAACCTTCACTTTATGCTATCTAGCCCAGACAACAAAGGGGGAGACCCGATCTACTCCCGACAGGAGAGATCAAAACCAAGACACCAAATCAGGGTATTTCTAGTTGAAGTTAGATGTATGGTTTATCCTAGACCTAAGGATGAAGTCACAAGCCAAGTGAGGGGTTCAATAGGTATAGATTTGGTTCATAGTTGATGTGAGAGTGACTTATAATGTTTAAAGTGAGATCTAGGGCTAGTGTACTAGGTCAATGTCAAAAGATCCACTGCCTTGGGAATTGTGTCCAATGCAGGGTTGTTTAGGGGTCAGATTGGGGCTAACTAGTACATGAGACAATCTTGACCATGGTCCATGATGTCTTCAAAGGTATAGTTCACCATGCAAAAGTCAAACCACAAGTCAATCCCACAATCTAGGAGAGTGGGTTGTCTTGGAGATAAACCAGTGCCTTGGGAATTGGGAAGTGGAGTCAAAGTAGGGTTGACTTTATGGTTTAGGACTCCTACAACATGAGATAAGTGGACAGTATAGGCCTTGATGGTTAAATATGTCTAGATCTAGGTTTGACCCAAGTGGACAACAATCCCTTAAAACAAGGAATGCAGTCCCCAAGGCAAGATTTGACAAAGTGACAGTCTAGACCTAGGTTTTGAATTATTCTGATTCCGGATCTGCAAAAATCTCAAGTACCCAGTTCCTCGAAGTGAGTGAACTCACTTCTCCAAGGTGGTGCGACTTTCCCTAAGGAGGCTTCAATTTGGGTTTAGGTGGGTCAAATCATGTCGGATGGCATCCAAACTTTAGATCCGGGTAGATCAGTCAAGTAGGGGTATGGATCTATAATTTCGTGGCAATCCACTGGTTAGATCTTTGTAGATCTGAGTTTAAGTGTTCCAAATGGTCCAAAATGGGGATAAAATCCCTTAAAATGTGGAATGGGACCCACAAGGTGAAATTCAAGAAAGAGACAACCTGGGTGTATGTTATTCGATGTGTAGATGTCAAATCAAGTGAAATCTCAAACACCCATCAACTAGATCTAGGTCAACTTGCTCAAATGGTGAAGTGCGCCTTCCTTGGGAGAAGCTAAGTTGGCTTGGGAGAGGGGTCAAACGGAAGCCAATCCACACCAAACTATAGATCCGGGATGCCGTGGATGCTATAGAGGTGGGTTTTCAATATCATGCCCAACAACCCACTAGATCTAAGTAGATCTGACAAAATGTAAAATGGGGGTTTTGAAGTATTTAGGGTTTTTACAATTTATGAATTATGTCAATGGATTGGATAAAGGAAAGAGAAACAAACCTGTGGATCTTACCTGGATAACCTTGTAGGTGCCTTGATGATGATGATCTATGCAATCCCGATCAATTTGGAAGCTTTGAGGTAGTCTCTATGCAAATCGATTTAGTCCAAGAAGCCAATGCGCCCTCTCTCCTGCACAACAAACGTCAACAATATCAGATTTGATGCATCAAGAGATAAGACTAATGCCACAAAAGAAGTAACAGAAAGATAGCATAGATCACAATGATACTAATGATAACCCCCTGATACAAGCGAATGCCAAGAAAGTCGATTTGAAGAAGCCTTGCAAAATCGCCCTTGTTGAAGTCGCCCTCCTGTAGACAAACAATGATTTCCAAACAAAAGATAGATCTTACCACAATTTCCAAATGCTAGGTTGCAATAGACTTTCCAATCACCATCTAAGAACACCAGATGCAAAGGAGACCACAAGAATTTCCACAAGAATATTTTTCTATACCAATAATCCAAGAGCCAAAGACCCTTTACAATGAGAGGCTCTCTCCTTTAAATAGGAAGGAGAGGCACCAAAACCCTAACCAATTTTTGAATGAGTGGCTAAGATTATAATATACAAAAGTCTAATCAATGGTTGAGATGAGCTCAACAATATAATACATGGATCACACATAAAATATAACATAAGTGGACAAAGTCGCTCTAGGAGAGGGGAATCCCACCAAATCATGATGACAAAATATCATAGGAGGCTCATGGTGGGTCCAAGGGGTAATTTTATCCCTCCCTGGTCAATCCCCATGACACAACAACCAATAAATAATCATGAAAGTACCAAATCGTGCCTCCCTAGTGAAGTCGTGGTCCTCAAAAGACCTCAAAAATCCACAGAAAATGCCATAAGTGATGGATGCGGGCCCCGATGAAGCTGAAACTGCTGGAGAAGGTGTGAAAGGTCCCGATCTATCATCACTGATCATCCCATGCCATAACTTTGCCTCAGTATCCCAAATCGATTTCCTCAATAGCCATTTCTACCAATCCTGAAATGCCTCGGGAAGCGTGAAACTGCCCAAACAGCCTCCTGGAGTGATGGCGCTGTCAAGGTGAGGGCACCAATGTGTCCGGGAGGGGGGTAATATGGTAAAAACAAGTGGCTGGACCACCCCCTCCATCATCAGCGCCCTAGGTCAACCGGATAAAAGTCATCTCTGCTCTGACAGGGCCTCCAACAGACCAAAACTGCACTAGGACGGCCTACTGAGGCTCAATCATCACTGTAAGTGCCCGGAACTGAAAACAAACTGTCCCATTGGACTCAGAAGGTCCAAATCTATCCAAGATGTGTACTCATACACCATATGAGTCTCTGCATGATCAAAATAAATATCCAATATCCCGGAACAAGGCCAATAATAATGCTCTGTAAATGATCAAACACTGCTGTATCCCAAGAATCATCATCATAACCCTGTAGCTGCTGCATAGAATCATCATGTATGTGTACGTAGACCATATATCATCTATCCATATCATCATAAGGTCTAACATCTCATGTCCCATGGTCCTCCATGGTCAAACTAGGTCTAACCAAGACCAAATACAACTCAGACCATCATCCATAGCTGCTGCAAGGTGTCAAGGTTAATACATGCTCTACAACTTATTCGAATAACAATTATAACACAGAGTAGTCATGACTGGCGATCTAAATCCAAATATATAGTGTCGTTAATTATTATTATTACTCAGACTAGACTTTCAGGACCATACTCACTTCATAGTTGTGATCAATTTGCTAGTGAAGGGTGAAGGCTGATATAACTGGCTAGGCTAAGGGATGACTTGACTGACTTGACTTTGTGACACTTTGGCAAGGGAAAGGGAATACACACCATAGTATATATTGAATGAGCAATGACACAGGGAATGGCGGTGTCTCACAAATGGATGAGTTGTTTAAAGAGGGTTTATTCACCTTCACAGATGCGCACAATCCATAATACAAGCAAGGCCAGCAATTATTTAGATATAACATTTAAGTTCCATTGCTTTTTGGGCCTGAAGTTTCCATAGCCTTGATCTATGTGTGTTTACAAACACATTGCATAGATTTACATTTATTTAGGCTTTCTGCTGCAGGTGTGTTTTTAAGGCACTTGTTTACCTGAGCACTTCTAGGTGTGTCATGGACAACTTGTTTACCTAGGTATTTATTTTTCCAAAAGATATAACATTTTATTTTTCAGATTTTGTATTCATGGCAGCACTAAAAGTTTCAAGTTTAGCCAACACAACTTTAGTGACTAGGGGGAATTATCAAGGAACTCCAACTCACCATAGGTAAGTTTTGTCACCAACTCAGAGCCGAGACACAATAAACAGGGAAGCTCATCCAATACAGAGGCTACAGTGGGGAAAGGTCCTCCATGTCACTAGTCAAGTAGCAAATCAGGGTGATAATCTAAAAGGTAGGCCATGGATGGATGAAGACAATGAAAAGATGAAGCCAACACTAGCAAGCCAAGGTATGGTTGAATGATCACCTCTATTCTCCCTAAGGAGGGTATGTACCAATGAGTATGGATAGTGAACTTCTAAGTCTGAGTAGGGATAGTAATATATATATATATGTAATAGGTCAACCAGGTCCATGTATCTATATGATCGCCAGATCATGACACTAAGTGCTATGACATGCTATAAGAATAAGTATAAAAGCAATCTAACCATAACACCGTAATATACCTGCTGAGTCATATACCTGAATGCACATCAACCTGTACCATCATCTATCCTCTGGAACTGCTGCTGTAACTCTGGGCACTACTGTCTGCTCTGTACCAATGGCATAATGGCTATATCGGGCATCTCTCTGAGTGTCCTGAAACTCAGTCATGGCATGGGGAATATAACTGCTGTCCACAATCTGATAGTGATCCAATATAAATGCTCATCTCGGCATCTCAAATGCAAGGGAACTGGCTGAATAGTGTACTGGAATGAGAAAAATAATGTATGGTAGCCCGGCTACTATATATGTGATAACAGTCACCATGGGAGCAACTGATGGATTTGTCTTGGGTTGGGGAGGAATGACAGTTATGTGCCGCTTTTGTATTTGATTAGATCTAGCCTTGGGAACTTCTACTGTCAGTTCAATCACTGGGCCTTTACTCCTGGTAGTGATGTTAATAGATGTTGTTTCCACTTCATTAACGAAATCTTCACAAGATGGTTCTTGAGTAGGAGTCCAATCCCAAAGGATCATCGTAGTGTTGGGAGAAGACTCTTCCCTCTCAGGAATTGGTTCTTGTTGGGGATTTGTTTGCTTAGGAATTTGTGCATCTAACATTTGGTTCATTACTAAACTCATCGAATTGATCCACCGTGGAAAGTTTTTTTCCGAGTGTTGTTCTTGATGGAAAGTGCAGAAGTGGTCCATGCCTATTTCATTTAAGTTTAGTATAGCAGAATTGCTTACCAGTGGGGTTGACTGTCCATTTTCTTCTTTCTTTTTATAGAATGGCTTGAAAGGTGGCTTTGAAGAACTGGTTTCTTTATCTTTCTCTAAATCTACAATTTTATTGGAGATTTTTTGCATCATTTGTATGACATTTTCTAAATCTATTGTGGGTTCTTCTTTATCCCTAGTTAATAGAAAAGGTTTTTTAACGACTGTTGGCTTGACATCTGCATCGAGAGCATGTTTGGTGATGCTATCAGCCTCTTCTTCTACTTTCTTGGCTTCTTCAAAATTTTCTGTCAGGGTAATCTTCTTCGTTCTCTTGACGAACATTGCTAGCGGGGATTTAAGAGCTGTTGTATAATATTCTACCAAGCATTCCTTAGCAGGCTTTGTTGCATCACTAAAATTATTTAAGAGTGTCATGAATCTTTGATTAAACTCTTGAAATTTCTCATTCTTTTCCATTCTCATAGAAATCAATTCTTTCATAAGAGTAGCTATAGTTTTCTGATTCCCATACTTTTTTAGAAAACACTACTCAAAATCTTCCCAACTTGTTATCGAATTAGCTTGCAGACTAAAGTACGAGGAAGACACTTTGGGTTCGAAAGTGTAAGGAAAAAGGCGACAGACCACATCTTTGTATTCTACATTAAGAATATTAAAGGCTAAATAGAAACTTTTGAGGTGGTCTTCAGCGGAAATCCCTTTGCCAGGGTCATACTTAGGCAGAACCTTTTCTGGGTTTTTAGGCAATTCATGGAATGGTCCAACTACGTTTAATGCTCCTCTTTCTCTCCATGTAGGCACGGCCATGACTCTTGGTGGAGAACATGGTGGTGTGTGTGACAATGAGTTATGAGGAGTATGCCTTGGAGTGTGTGGCTATTCTTGATTTGTGGGAGTCTCGGGCCTGACCTCGTCGAACGGTTCAGTAATTTCTTCTAGAGATAAATCCAACAATTCTTCTAGACTTTGAAACAAAACAGAATCTTTAGTACATTGAGGGTTTTTTCTAGGAGCTCTTACTCTTGGAAGCAAAGGAACGGTAGTTAATCCTCCTAGGCTTCTAACGTAGGAACAGGTATCTCTTCTAAAGTAGTTTACATCTTCAAAAGGGACAACATACAACGTTTCTTGCTGTTCTGTCTCAGAATTAAGATTTTCTTGATTTCTTGATTCCAAATCTGAAATGTCTGGGATAGCTGTTTCAGATGGGTTCTCAATGGAAAATTTTCTAACAAAAGGGTCTCTTCTGCTAGCCATGCACTGGTGGCCCTCCTTCTAGCATCAATTAGCAAGGGATTCTCCCCAGTAAGCGATCCCAATTAGATCGCCCACCGTTTGGTGTAGGGAATCCGTCTGATTAATGGTCTGGCTACCGTGTGAGTTTTTAAAGATTTGTTTATTTTATCGGTTGCGGCCCGATCCACTGTTTATATATTTTATATTTAAGATGATATGCATATGCCCTAAATTAAAAGCATGCGTTAAACAAATCTGTTCTAAGCTATTAAATCTAAATTAACCTATCCTTGCAGGGAGAAGAACTTTAAATTATGAGTAATAAACTAAAAGTAACCTTTAAGGATTGAAACAAATAGCCATTTAATCCCTTAAATTCATTTTTAGCAGAATATAGATGATAACAAAGATAGCTTTGATTATATTAAAACATCCCATCACTCATAAGGTACAACAATTTTTCCAAGAAGAACAATCATTCACAGCATAGAATTAATTCACATAGGCCAGGAAAGATATCACTGGATGTGTATAGAAACTGTTGAAATAGTTCAGCAATCATCCATTACAACTCAAAGAAAAACACTGCACCAGCTTCCACAGGTCCAAATCGTTTCCCTATTCATGTAGCTGAAGTAGTTCTCATACACAAAAAAGAAATTCTTTCACCTACCAAAAGTCCTTTACTTCTTCTCTAACTAGTTATATATAGCTTTACAAAATGCTCCAAGAGCTGCCACCTATCCCCTAACCTTTCACATTCCTCTAATTTATCATGTAGTGCTTAATTTACAAAAAAAATAAAAATCCCCAACAATATTGCAAAAAGAATGGGGTCTAAATTCCAGATGTCATTTTAATATTCTAAAGATATACAAAGTCCAAGAAGATGTGCTGGCCACTTTAGCAAATATGGACTATTCTCGAATGGGCATCACTGTTGGGTCTGGGACTTATGCTACAGCTGGCGTCACTACTAGAACTGTTGGTGCTGTTGGGGTTGCTGAAGTTGATACTTGGTTTGTTGCTTGTGTTCTATCTACCTTAGCTATATAATTCACCCAAAGTTGTGCCTCTCTTATAATACTGTTTCCAATCAAGGGGAGCAGAAATCTAAGTGAAACCTCTTTCTTTGCGATTTCTTCATGTTAACACCCAAAAAATGCTCACCACCTCATCTCCCTCACTACATGACTCATTTGTCTATTTTTTCGACCAGTTTTGCCTCCAAAACCTCAAAAAACCCTTAATTGGCCACCCAAAGGCCCAAAACCCTCCCCCCCCTCTAAATAATTAAATCTCCTCAAAAAATGGCAAAAACCCTTTAAAAAGGCCCTAAATTCCCCAAAATCAAGTAAAAGGGAATAAAAAATATAAAAAAGAGGAAAAAGAGGGAAAAGGGAAGCAAAAACACTAAAACAATTGACCTAAACCATATGGTGCCAAAAATCATGGGCCAACACTCCACCACCCGAAACCCTATAAATAGGTGATGGAGGCTCCCCATTTCATATCCACAGTCTATCATATCCTCACTCTACCAAAATCACTCTTGAAATCCTAGCTCACCATTTGAGCTAGTTTTCCATTTGAGTTCCCCTTTTGGCCCACCATCCAAGCACCTTGGAGAAGGAGAAGGAACCCATTGGACCATGGAAGCAACCCTCCTGGACTACTGCAAGAGCTCTACCAACCTCCATATCTGAGGTAAATGTAACTTTGATCATATCATAATACAAAAGAAAAAATTTCATTATATTGTCATTGTCTTTTTATTTATGTTGATGCACATGTTAGCTTAGATTTTACCTTGTTTTATTTTCAAGTTTTACTATTTTACTAAACTACTACTAAGGAGGCCCTTCTCCTTAGTAGGTGCTCATTTGCACAAGCTAGGGTGAAAACCCTAGCTACAGTTCCTCGAGGATGATCACTTCTGTTGCTGCTACTTGGAGGCTTTCTTCCAATAGGTGTGCATGAACGGTGGCGTGGCTGATAAACTAGTCCAGATCTTCTATGGTTAACACATCCACTTTATTTACATAGCCAATTTCTACACTAAGTCTATCACTCAGCTCAGATGAACATTGGGTTCTATCCGGAAACTCTTCTATACTTTGGGGTGTCACTATTTGACAAGCGTCCTGAGTAGCTCATATCTTGAGGTATAAATTCTTGCACTGTTCATAGGTGGTCTGTGTTATAGTGTTCAACTTTTCTCCATAGTCTTTAGAATATACCAAGGTGTGCACATCTTCTCTATACTTAGCGACAAACTTAAGGGGAAGAGTTGCTGGAAAACCTGATTTCCCTTCCCTCCACATAATGTGTTCCTCTAAATCTTTACTAATGCATGCATTTTTCCTTCTAACCCGAGTGGCTTCGACATTAATCTCTTTGACCCTGGCCATTATTGCTTTTAACTTGTACACCTCTTCTGATATAAGTTCCTGGAGTTGGTGGTTCTTCTTAAGTATTTCACACGCCTGCTCATGAAAGGGACTAAGATCACCTACCTTGTTGGTCATGAATTCCAATTGTCGTTCAATCAATTCCCCACCTTCTTCCAGTTTCTCTATCTTTTCTTTCAAATCCTCGATTTGCTGAGCATCATCAAATTTTTCAGATTCAAGCTTTAGGTTCCTACTTTTAAGATCTTTCTTCTCTTCCTCTAGAGCTCTTATTTGGATCGCCAGAGCTCTCTTTTCAACCTCTAGATGGTGAAATTTTCTACTTAGTTCCTCCTTCTCTAATATGAGGGTATCACATTTCTCCACCATCAAATTCGTATACTTTTTTTCTTTGACCAGAGTCTCTTGCAATTGACATGCTTTCTTCTTTTCCACTCCTAACTTGGCCCCTAACATGTGTACATTGTTTGCGGTTGCTTTAACCGAGGCTACAGAGATGGATTCCATGAGATCGGGAGAATCCTCGGTACTTTGCATGATTGTGGTTTCATGCTTAGTGATAATATTTGGTCGGACAGGTCTCTTCATTTGAGTCACTGTCTCCTTTACAATGGACTTTCTCTTTTTGTTATAAGCGAACCTTTCCCACTGGGACATTGTACTATTCTTTTATGGAGTAAAAGGGACGAGTGGGAGGTCTCTCATAGAGAGGTCTATATCCAAGTCTTGTATGTTTGGACTCTTTGGATAAGCATCTTCCCCGACTTTCCTTTCTTCCTCCGCTTTTCTTTGCGCTTCTTCTTCTTGTACTGAAATTTCTTCCAGTCTAATTCTTTCCTTCTCTTGAACTCTTCAAGCTTCATCTTCTGCTACTTGGACCCTTTGAGTCTCTTCTTCTCGAATTTTATCTTCTTATGCTTTATTGTCTCTTTCTGTAGCTTCTTTTTGAATTTTTTTCAGCTTGGTCCTTGAGCTTTTATTCTTCTCCAAAGAGGGCTTCAACAGCTCCTGAGGTTTCTTTTGCTTGCTGTAGTTCTGCTTCTTTGATCACAATAGAGCTAGAGCTGGCTCCAACCTGAATTAGTCAGAAAATATGTAGTTCAGTCATATTACTGACCCCTCGATATGATTCTTCTTCCTCATCATAATAGTGGGCATATTCAAAGTTATCATGGAGTTCTCTGCAATGTCATGCAGCCTTGCCTTGTCAATCATTCCTCCAAAAAATCCTTTCCCCAAAGTGAAAGTCTTTCAGTTCTGCAATGAGCTCCTCTACAGTTGCAATTCCTAAGAATTTGTAGTCCCCAATATAGAAAGTTAAAGGTGAGAAAGTTGCCTTCTTTTCCTTGTATAAGGTGCTACCAATCCCATTAATGAAAACTTGCCTCACTGCCTCCTTGTGGACTATGTAGTCCGTGGTGTATTTGGGTAGGATATATGGGGGTTTAGAGCCTTCATACATTCTTATGAAAGTACCTTCTGGCGAACAATAGAAATCACCGTAATTCTCCAATACTTCCATGGCATTTTCGGACAAGCAGTTAGGTTCTTCATTGAACATTAACTCATATAAAGGCATGATAAACTCCTCACAAATTAGTTGGGAGTGCCATTTGTAGTTCTGGACCCAAAAGAGTTTGTAAGCAATGAATACTGGGGTGTCGGCCTCTCTCTAGTTACATCCAATCTTTGTAAAAGGGTGCTTTTCCACAATACAGTCTATCAAGTAGGATGACATGTAGAATTCTTCCTTCTTTGCCCCTATTCCTTCTTGAGCGGCAATTATGGCTGATGATAGGATGTGTGAGAGGATGTCTGCCCAATTAAAAATTGTCCCCTTGAATGCTACATAATGGATTATGGGAACCCATTGGAGCATAAAAACAGTACTATCGGGCCTTCCAAAAATTCTACTAAGCATGAGGGCGATAATTCTAAAAGGAGGCCTCAGATTCTGAACCTTGTACTCCTCACTATCCTTTCTTCTGACCTATTTTCCCGAGATCAACAACTTTATGGCCATCTCTAGATTATCCATTTGGATTTGTCCTAGCCATTCATCATCAAGACGCTGATGAGCCCAAGGAAATTTGTAAGTTGTCACGATATAAGATGGATGGAAGGATGCAAAAGCTTCTCCATTAATGTCCAAAAGAACCCTCGTCTGTGCATTTCCATGCTGCAACATCCATCCAATTACTTTTGAGCATGGAAAATGTTCCGGGCATGTGGTTGCTTTGGATATGCAGGAGAGTCTAATGTTTTGGTATAGGTACTCTTCCTCGAGGAGTTCCTCAGGGATGTCCTAGTCCCTTATCATACGATATATGTCTCCCCATTTGACTTCAGGAGGTACGCCTGTAGTGCACTTAGTATCTTCGAATAAAGTTTCCATACGTGTGTCAGCCGATCCTAACCCAGTCTCCTTCAATTTTATTTTTCCACCCTTAGGCATTTTGACTTAGCACCTATAAATAATCAAACATAGGTAGATATAAGAAGACATGACACAATGTCAGCAATCCAAACTAGCATCCTACTCATAAGGATCAAATGTCAACTGAAATCTTCTAACTCTGCTTGTTTCACCATTGATTTGCAAATTTCAAATTGTTATGGCCTTTCCATTTTCAAATTAAACATTTATTCACATGTCATTGAATAATCCTGCGCATTTTATTTCAATCTGATTATTTCTGTAGGCCTATATTGCAACTACGAAATATAAGAGCAATGCACACAAAGTAATTCTGAGTATACCATGTTTTATGGCATGAGAATTGATATGGCAATAACCCGTTCTAAAGTATATAAAAGGTATGAAACTTCATATGCAGGGTAGGAACACCGACGTTCTTCTCATAATGGCGGACGAGACTGGGTTCCATTCTATGATGCTACCAACTTCTGAAAACTGGACGATGGTGTATCGCAGGGCCTACTAACAATTTATGTGGTAGATGATTATGGTGTGAGAAACTATGCACCCCTATGAAGCCAATGTTCGGATATCCACATCATCATTTTCAGGACCTTGCATGCAATTAGGGTTTGCATGCAAACTCTAGGGTTTGCATGCATCCCAGTCACCAGGTTGATGCCTCCAGCACCTTAGCCACTTCATTCTAGCACCTGGGAGCTTCTTACATCAGAGTTTCAGCCCTCCTAGTCAAGAAGGCACCCACTTCTCACCTACTGCTAGAGAAGGGCGCACTTCTTCACCTACCAACTCAGTTTACACTCAGTTAGCTCCGATTCTCCCTGATTTGAGGCTAGTTTCACTCCCGACTGACTGTTTCACTCCATTGGACCTCCAGATTGACTAGATGACTTGTTCTGACTTCAATGCGCCCTCCACTAAGTCTCCTTCCCTATATCAGTGCTACACACTTCAGTTACACTAGTTACACTCAGTTCGAGTCAGATTGACACCTGGATGACTAGTTCTTGTGCATTGATGACCACCACTGATTGATGATGAGGACTCCTAGTTGGAGCCAAGCTACACCATTCAGTAATTCGAATGACCTCCTTAGTCAATTCGAATTCCTCAGTTATTTTAACTGTATTGTATTGTAATTATTCACCCTCATTGGGATATTGAGCACTAATGCATGTTTTGCACAGTTTTACATCATTTTTCTGAGTTTAATCTATTCTGATTGATTTACTTGTTCATTAGATCTACTATGACTAATTTTACATGGTATCAGAGCCATGGCAGGGACAAGATTTCTTTTCTACAGGTGTTCTAAACGAAGATTGAGCAATTTTTGCTCACTTTACAGTAGTTTTCTGCAGTTGTAGCACTTTCTGCAGTTGCAGCTATTGCTCCATAATGGTTCTTGTTCGCTTGTGATTTGCAGGTTTCTTACTTTCTCCATTTGCATTCGATATTGTAGAGATGGAATATTCTTCTTCACAAAATATTCTTACTCCATTGAACTATGATGAATGGAAACCAAAGATGATTTCATGCTTGAAGAGACAATGTCTCTTTGATATGTGTATTGGTATTACAAGAGATTTTGATTCCGATGAAGAGGAGAATGATTGGCTTAATGATTGTGACAAAGATTTTGGGACAATATGTCTTGCTATGTCTCCTTGTATGCACTACCTCAGTACTACTGCTGAAAATCCAAGAGATCTATGGGCCCAACTCAATAGAGAATTTGGAGAGTAGGAAGAAGAGGATCATGCTAGCCTTTTGGAGAACAAGCCCAGTGAGATCTCTTTATGTGCTCTCTCTAATCATGTCTTGGCCTCATCCATTGTTCAAGATGAAGAAGAAACTGTAGATTCAACACTCATTCTCTCAAAGTCTTCTATTTCAAATTTTGAGCAAGATAAACCAGCTCATACTCTAGATTCCGAAGAGGTTCTTGAATCCTCTCTTTCACATGAGTTTGCTGACATGCAAAATAATGATCTACTTGATGTTTTGGAGGTAAAATCTGATTTTGGAGGTGAAGAATTCATCCTCCTTGATTGCATGCCTTCTATAAATCTATGTTCTATCATTTGCAAAGTTTCTCAGAGTTTTAGTGAAGATGAAGAGCACTACCATTCGCTTGAGTTCAATTCTCATGCACCTTTTTCTGATTTTGGTTTTGATCTCACCCTTGTTGGTTCAAAGGAGATCTAAAGAAACCATTCATCTATTTTTGGAGCTGATTTAACTTCTATTGATAAGAAGTTCAAGTTTCAAGATCTATTTGATCCGATTGGAGCTATTCCTACCTCACTTGGTTTGAATCACAGGTTCCAGGATCATCCTCATATTTTCAGATTTGTTCTCACCATTTTCGGTATGAAAAACAAGTTCATAAAGTCTCCACATTCGCTTGCATCCACTGGTGGAGAATTCAAGCACATGTTTTTGGAGCATGATCCATTTAATCCCAAGAGTAAGATACCTCCAGACATATCTACTTGAGTTTGGGGCAGTTAAATATTTTGGTGTGTTACAATCCATTTTGAGGGGGGGTTTTTCCCATGAGGTTTTCTCCATTTCCTCGGTTCATGGATTGTTCTTTATTTGGATTATTATTGTATTGGGGTGACCTTTGGTCTTAGTAACCAGGGTATTATTGTATTATTATTTTTTTCACATCATAGTCTAGCTTGAGGGGGGATGTTCGGATATCCACATCATCATTTTTAGGACTTTGCATGCAATTAGGGTTTGCATGCATCCCAGTCACCAAGTTGATGCCTCCAGCACCTTAGCCACTTCATTCTAGCACCCGGGAGCTTCTTACATCAGATTTTCATCCCTCCTGGTCAAGAAGGTGCCCATTTCTCACCTACTGCCAGTGAAGGGCATACTTCTTCACCTACCACCTCAGTTTACACTCAGTTAGCTCCGATTCTCCCTGATTTGAGGCTAGTTTCACTCCCTACTGACTGTTTTACTCTGTTGGACCTCCAGATTGACTAGATGACTTGTTATGACTTCAATTAAGCCTCCCATGTGCCCTGCATTGAGTCTCCTTCCCTATATTAGTGCTACACACTTCAGTTACACTAATTACACTTAGTTAGACTTAGATTGACACTTGGATGATTGGTTCTTATGCATTGATGGCCACCACTGATTGATGATGAAGAATCCTAGTTGGAGCCAAGCTACACCATTCAGTAATTCAAATGACCTCTTTAGTCAATTTGAATTGCTCAGTTATTGTAACTGTATTGTATTGTAATTATTCACCCTCATTGGGATATTGAGCATTGATGCATGTTTTGCATAGTTTTACACCATTTTTCTGAGTTTCATCTATTGTGATTGATTTACTTGTTCATTAGATCTATTGTGACTAATTTTACAGCTAGGCTCGGTGGTGTTTAGCAGGATAGGGGCATGGTTTAGTCTCAGTAGAACATAGGACCAAGCATAAAAATAAAATGTAGAGTCCAAATAGCTTGGATTAAAAGAACCATGACCATGGCCCCTTTTAACTTGAAATATAAAGAAATAACTAATTCAATTTAGGATAAGAGGCCTACCTGGTGGATTCTTCCTGGTTTGAGGGTGCAGTAGCATTTCTTGGGGAGCTGGTGAACTTGAATATCTAAGTACGCAGTCTTCAAATGGAAACAGAAGCAGGCCTTCAGTCCGTTGAAACAGTGAGATTCAATGGGGTTTAAACCCTACATATAGCGTTTAGACATGTGCAAGCCATTAATAGGGAAGATGAGAACATAAAATGGGGTTAATGAGGCATACAGAAAGGTCAAATCGGAACATTCAGCATTAAGTGTGACCGCCAAAACCGGAGGGACTTGCTTAACCTTTTTGACTGTTGCGGAAAGAAAAAAAATGAGTTTTCCCTCCATTGCGGGAGGATTATCGGAGTTCCGCCTCCACAGAAGAACAGTGCGAAGTTGAGACTCAGAAAACTTAATCGAGTTTCTCCGCCATTGGGGAAAAGTTATGTGAGCACTTTCGCATTTACGGACAAGTTTTAAAATCCTAAGCGAAGTGTCAGTTTATTTGCCGATGCGGAAGCGTTACCTGAGTTCTTCCACTGTTTCGAGAAAACTGGGCATGCTCTTTCACCAAAGTTCGACATAATTTTCTCTTTTCACCACTGCGGGAGATTTAGGTGGGTTTCTCTGCCAATGCGAAAAAAACTCGTGAGTTTGTTCCGCCGATATTTGGATTAGTTCTTTTCTTCCTCTCTAGCAAGGTTGGCCCAGATCTTCTGCCATTGCAGAAAAGTTATCATAAAAGTGTCGTTGTTGCTTAACTCGATTTTTTCTTTTGTCATTTCAAAAAGCTTGGTCCAAAACTTCCGTTGTTTCAGAAAAATTATCTTAAAATCTCCGTCGTTGTTGCTTAACTCAATTTTTTCTTCCATCTTTTCGAAAAGGTTGGTCCAAAACTTCCACCGTTTCGGAAAAATTATCTTAAAATCTCTGCCATTGCGGCTCAAAAACTCAAGTTTTACTTGGTCAGAAAACCGAAAAATAAAATCAAAGGGAGCAAGCTAAGGACCTATCTCTAAAGAAAACTAAGTAAGAGAAGACTTAGATGGCCTTAAATTTCTAAGTAAACTTTCTCTCTCTTTTTTAAGGAGGGGCCCCAATATTCAAAGAATTTTTTTGGGGGGGGTGTTGGAGCAACAACATGTTGTCCTATCGTAGAAGAACCACCCCGAGCCATGTAGTCCTGGGATGTGTGATAGTCTAAGTTCTACCCGCAGAGAAGTTGAACTCTATGCAGTCCCGAGTTAGCAACGTGAAGTCCTTTTTTTCTTCCATCTTTTTGAAAAGGTTGGTCCAAAACTTCCATCGTTTCGGAAAAATTATCTTAAAATCTCTGCCGTTGCAGCTCAAAAACTCAAGTTTTACTTGGTCAGAAAACCGAAAAAGAAAATCAAAGGGAGCAATCTAAGGACCTATCTCTAAAGAAAACTAAGCTAAGGACCTATCTCTAAAGAAAACTAAGTAAGAGAAGACTTAGATGGCCTTAAATTTCTAGGTAAACTTTCTCTCTCTTTTTTAAGGAGGGGCCCCAATATTCAAAGAATTTTTTTTGGGGGGGTGTTGGAGCAACAACATGTTGTCCTATCGTAGAAGAACCACCCCGAGCCGTGTAGTCCTGGGATGTGCGATAGTCTAAGTTCTACCCACAGAGAAGTTGAACTCTATGCAGTCCCGAGTTAGCAATGTGAAGTCCTGTAGCGTGCTGCTCACGAATCTATTGAAACGCTCATCACCTGGTTAATGTGGAAAATTTATTCCACACCCCCACATTACTTCGCCTTGGGTGATACCTCAGTCTGTTCGTAGGCTGTTTCCGAAATGGCTGGTGAAAAGGGGTTTTGTTGGTTCCTCGAATCATGCAGAACCTGGGTCAATCTAGTAAACCTCAAGAATAGTATAAGCAGCCAACAAAATTAAACCGAAAATGATTTTAAAAAAAAATTCATGGAAGAAATAATATTGGGAATGTTTTTCAATTTTTTTTTTTTTTTGCGGTGATATTTGGCATGGTGATGAAAGAACGAAAACATGCCATTCTATCTATCCTTACCTTTGGCCATCAACATGACTCACAACAAAGACAATCCTTGAAAATTCATCAAAGCAAAAACTTATTTTGAAAATTCCATTAGGTTGAAGGTATGTCGTGCAGGCTAGAAAATTCATCTAAAGTCTAAATTTAACAGTGATTATATAAAATGATTTGTTTACTCTCCAAATTTCTGGAAATGATGTTTTTATGAAATGCAATGGCAATGGTTTTTCAACACTGGTAAGCATTTTTCCTAGAAGGTGCAAAACAGGCCAAATTTTTGGTTTTGGGAGGAAAATATCTCCATTACCAGAGACTCTCTTTCTGTTCCTGGAAGGCATTTCCAAATAGCCCCTTAACCTTCTGATTTTAACACCTAGCCTAATTTCACTTGTTCTTAATATGCAAAACAATTTTTTTCTCACTTTGGTAGGTTAATTTCTTGCACATGTGACCATCATAAGGAAAACTGAAAGCATGGTTGGATAACCACTTCAACAAGGAACAAATCCATGTGACCCTTTAAAATTGTTAGTATACACACATCATCTGGCGGGCATTTGAAACTAGATTTTTAAACTACTAATTCAACACTTGGACAAAAAATTGCCAAACCCTAGGCTAACATGACATTTATTTTCATCAAATTGGAAGACTGAGACACCCAATGGATAGAGGCCAACAAGGTGATTCCATCAAGACCAATTTCATGCTTTGAAACTTCTTTCTGTCTTCTCGGCGAGCATTTTTCTGGAGTAGTGCAAATCAAGCTAGGAGGCACTTTTGGCAGATCAATATCTTCACCTATAAAGACTCTTTGGACAAACAAATGATATGGTTGGATGCACCAATCAACATTCTATAGGCCCATACCCTCAAAATATTTTAAGACATCAACCAAAGGAAATGGCGAGCATTTTACAGAGGTCACATAGGAATTTTTAATAGTAATTTTATACTTACAACATTTTTTGCATTTTCCTATACTGGAGCAATCTGCCTGAAACATTGTTTTGGAAAACCCATTAATTCATTTTCAGACCCTCTCAAGACAAGTTGAGACCATGGTCAAGTAGCCAAATCAACAAGCTACAGCCTGACACTATGGAGTGGAAATTTACCTCAACTTATGAATTATGGCGGGCATTTTCCTAAGTCCACTTGGGCAGTTTTACTACCACTGGTGCAGAAACAGACTGAAACCCTATTTTGGCATGTCTTTAACTTTTTCACGAAACACCCTCTTTGAGAACTGAGACCATGGAAACATAGCCTCTTCAACAAGCTATAGCATGATAGTTTTATATAATTTTTATCATTCTCCTATGAGGTATGGTGGGAAATTTCCCAAGGTCACTTGGGCCAATTTTCCAACACTTAGCCATTTTTCAGAATTTGGACCTCTTTTGTTTCTTTTGTTCTTAATATGCAAAATAATATTTTTCCTACTTTAGCAAGTTGATTTCTTGAACATGTGACTATCAGGAAGTAAACTGAAACCATGAATGGATAGATACTTAAACAAGGAACAAGTTAATGTCAATCGATGACTTTATCCCCACAAGGACAGTTCCTAGAGGGCATTTCCAAATAGCCCCTTAACCTTGTGATTTTAACACTTGTTCTTAATATGAAAAACAATTTTTTTTCTCACTTTGGCAGGTTAATTTCTTGCACATGTGACCATCATAAGGAAAACTGAAAGCATGGATGGATAACCACTTCAACAAGAAACAGATCCATGTCACCATTTAAAATTGTTGATACACACACCTCATCTGGCCGGCACTTGAAACTAGCTTTTTAAACTACTAATTCAACACTTGGGCAAAAAATTGACAAACCCTAGGGTAACATGAGATTTTTATTTTCATCAAATTGGAAGTGTGAGACACCCAATGGATATAGGCCAACAAGGTGATTCCATCCAGACCAATTTCATCCTTTGAAACTTCTTTCTCTCTCCTCGGCGGGCATTTTTCTGGAGTAGTGCAAATCAGGCTAGGAGGAACTTTTGGTAGATCAATATCTTCTCCTATAGAGACTCTTTTGACAAACGAATGATATGATTGCATGCAACAATCAACAGTCTAGAGACCCATACCCTCAAAATATTTTAATACATCAACCATAGGAAATGGCGGGAATTTTACTGAGGTCACTCAGGAATATTTACTAGTAATTTGATACTTAGACAATTTTTGCATTTTCCTAGATTGGAGCAATCTGCTTGAAACATTGTTTTGGCATACCCATAACTTCCTTTCTAGACACTCGGAAGACAAGATGAGACCATGTTCAGGTATAAAAATCAACAAGCTACAAAGTGACACTATGGGGTGGGCATTTACCTTAACCTATGAATTATGGTGGGCATTTTCTTGAGGCCACTTGGGAAGTTTTACTACCACTGGTGCAAAAATAGAATGAAACCCTATTTTGGAAGGCCTTTAACTTTTTCATCAAACACCCTTTTTTCAGAACTGAGGCCATGCTAAGATAGCCTCTTCAACAATCTATAGCATGATAGTTTTAGATAATTTTTACCATTCTCCTAGGAGGTATGGTGGGCAATTTTCCAAGGCCATTTGGACCAATTTTCCAACACTTTAGCCATTATTGAAAATTTGGACCTCTTTGTTTCTTTTGTTCTTAGTATGCAAAAAAATATTTTTTCTACTTTGGAAAGTTGATTTCTTGAACATGTGACTATCAAGAATTAAATTGAAACCATGACTGGATAGATACTTAAAGAAGGTACAATTTCATGTCAACCGATGAATTTATCCCCCCAACGACACTTGTTCTTAATATGAAAAAAAAAAAAATTCTCACTTTGGAAGGTTAATTTCTTGCACATGTGACCATCATAGGGAAAACATAAAACATGGATGGATAACCACTTCAACAAGGAACATATCCATATCACCCTTTAAAATTTTTGATACACACACATCATTTGGAGGGCACTTGAAACTAGCTTTTTAAACTACTAATTGTCAAACCCTAGGGTAACATGAGATTTTTATTTTCATCAAATTGGAAGTGTGAGACACCCAATAGATAGAGGCCAACAAGGTGATTCCATCCATACCAATTTGATCCTTTTAAAATTCTTTCTCTCTCCTCGGCAGGCATTTTTCTAGTGGAGTGCAAATCAAGTTAGGAGGCACTTTTGGCAGATCAATATCTTCACCTACAGAGACTCTTTGGAAAAAAAAATGATATGGTTGGATGCACTAATCAATAGTCTAGAGACCCATACCCTCAAAATATTTTAAGACATCAACCACAAGAAATGGAGGGCATTTTACTGAGGTCACTCAGGCATTTTTACCAATAATTTTATACTTAGACAATTTTTTCATTTTCCTAGACTAGAGTAATCTTCCTAAAACACTGCTTTGGAATGTTCAGATATCCACATCATCTTTTTCAGGATCTTGCATGCAATTAGGGTTTGCATGCAGAATCTAGGGTTTTGCATGCACCTGCATGCACTTGCATGCATCCCAATCACTAGTTTGATGCCTCCAGCACCTTAGCCACCTCATTCTAGCACCCGGGAGCCACTTACTACAGAGTTTTATCCCTCTTAGGATGAAAGGCGCCCACTTCTCACCTACTGCCAGAGAAGGGCGCACTTGTTCACCTACCACTGCAGTTCCACTTCAGTTACATTCAGTTAGCTCCAATTCTCCCTGATTTGAGGCTAGTTTCACTCCCGACTGACTGTTTCACTTCCGTTGGACCTCCAGATTGACTAGATGACTTGTTTTGACTTCAGATAGCCTCCCATGCGCCCCCACTGAGCCTCCTTCTCCTTAATCAGTGCTACACACTTCAGTTACACTTATTACACTCAGTTAGACTCAGATTGACACCTGGATGAATGGGTCTTGTGCATTGATGACCACCACCGATTGATGATGAGGACTCCTAGTTGGAGTCAAGCTACTCCATTCAGTGATTCGAATGGCCTACTTAGTCAATTCGAATTGCTCATTGACAAATTGTATTCTATTGTAATTCATTCACCCTTTCTGGGATATTGAGCACGGCTGCATGTTTTGCACAGTTTTAAACCATATTTTCTATATTCATCTGTTGTGATTGATTTACTTGTTCATTAGATCTGCTGTGACTAATTTTACATGGTATCAGAGCCATTGTAGGGACAATATCTCTTTTCTACAGGTGTTTCTACAAGAAGATTTGACTGAATTGCTCAAAAATTGCAAAAAGTTTTGGCATGAGATATCTCAAGGGCATTCGCTCCTGTGCATGCAAAGCTTGAAAATACATCCAATACCACTCCAGAAGCTTGAGTTTCCACATAATTCCTGGATCTGATACATTGGACCCATTCAACATTGTTTGATCTCCAATCCCAAGTGTGATGCAACTCTAAAAGGGTGGATTGTTCGACCTTACGGTTCTTGGTTTGATTGTGATTTGCAGGTTATCAAGCTCCTCTTTTGCATTCGCTACACTCTGCATGCAAGCTCATCTACATCAGTTTGACTCGCTCCTAGCAATGGAATACTCTTCTTCAAAGCCTATCCTCACCCCATTCAATTATTTTGATTGGAAAGATGATATGGAGATCATATTACGTTCAAAAGGTTACTACCGAGTCACTCTTGGTCTTGAATTGGAGCCAAACAATGTGTCAGATCGAACCAAACACTACAACAAGCTTGATGAAGCTTATGGTCTTCTCTGTCTCTCCATCTCCAAAGATCTTCACTTCCATCTCAGCGGATTGAAGACTCCAAAATCCATATGGGAGCAACTTGAAACACTATTTGGCAAGCAGGATGAGCTTAGGGCTTTTCAATTAGAGAATTAATTGATTGGCCTTAATCCTGAGAATTTCGAGACCATCAATGAATTATTCACAAAATTCAAGAACTTGAACTTGAAATTGAAGAACAGTGGAGTTATCAAAGAGGATAAACAATTGATCCTATCCATTCTAAGCAAGCTTGGGAAAGATTATTCGGTATTTGTCTCTACTTTCAATTCTGGTCGGCTAACTACCCCGAATTGGAAGATGCCTACCTTGAATGCCTTCATTGAGTCCGTCACAAAAGAGCATGACAAGTTGATTCAAATGGGGTCCATAAGCTCCAAAGATTCAGCCCTATATGTTCAAGGACCCAAGATCTCGAATGGTAAAGGAAAGCAAAAGAAGGAGAAGCCCAAATTCGAGCCTCACAAGCAAAAAGACAAAGGCAAACAAACGGATGCACCATCCAGTTCGAAGTTCAAGCAAAAGGGCAAAGAAGGTAACCAAAAATCTAAATGTACTTATTGCAATCGTGGCTTTCATCCTGAAAGTTCATGTATGAAGAAGACTATAGATCAAATGGCCCTCCTTTTGGAAAAGAACAACATAACTCTTCCCGACGGTGCAAGGAAGAAGGATAGGAATGATGATCATGAAAGAGGACAAGCACTCATGGCAACGGTTTAGAAGCCCACTACTCTCTTGATAGATTCGGGTGCATCAAATCATATGGCTGCAAATATTGATTCTTTTTCCTCATTCGATCCAAATAGCTCCATCCCCATCCATTTGGGAGATGACTCAAAAATTTCTTCAAAGGGCAAAGGTACGATTCATGTAGAACATGGAAGCTTTCAGAATGTTCTCTATGTGCCTTCCTTGGATTCAAATCTCCTTTCTGTGTATCAAATGACACACACTGGTGAACCAAAGCAAGTTACATTCAGCCCTAATATAGTTGAAATTTTTGATATCAAAAGTGGAATACTAGTTGTAGTCGGAAAGGCAAATCACACTGCAAAATGCTATGAGTTTTCACACTTTATTCCGCTTGCAAAGCCCACTGCTCTTCGCACACATGGTAATGAGGTTAGTAGGCTTTGGAATGAAATATTTGGACATCTTAATTACAAGTATTTGCTGCTTTTATCAAACAAATCCATGGTATATGGGCTTCCACAACTCCATTCCTCGAAGGGAATATGCACTGGTTGCATCATTGGGAAGCACCCCGAGCACAGATTCGACCGCGACAAAGCTAGCAAAGCTTCTACTATTTTGGGATTGATCCATTCTGATATCAGTGGTCCGCTGCCCCATATGTCATTAAATGGTTCAAGGTATGTTTTTACATTTATTGATGATTTTTCCCGCTTTACATGGGTATTCTTTCTCAAAAACAAGTCAGAAGTGCTTGGAAAATTCAAGGATTTTAAGGCTTCTGTTGAGACCACCACTGAGAGCAAGATAAAATATCTTAGATCTGATAATGGTGGGGAATATATCAAGTCTGAGTTGCTGCAACTTTGTGCCCAAAGCAGAATTAAGATCCAACATACAGTTCCCTACACACCCCAGCAGAATGGTGTAGCGGAAAGGAAAAATCGGTCACTGAAAGAGATGGCTACATGCATGATTGAATCGAAAGGTTTGGCTGCAAATATTTGGGCTGAAGCAATAAATGTTGCTGCATATATATAGAACTGTGTTCCACATTCATCCGTGAAAGGTATGACTCCTTTCGAAGCATTCTTTGGTCACAAACCGGATGTGTCAAATTTGAGAGTTTTTGGCTCTACTGCATGGGCTAGAATTCCTTCTGAGAAGAGACGAGCTTTGGATCCACAAAGTATAGAGTGCATATTGATAGGATATGGAGAAGAATCAAAAGCATATAAACTAATGGATATCAGATCTAAAAAGATATTCATAGAGCGCAGTGTGCAATTTGAAGAACCGCTTCAAGAATTGCAACTAGTCGAAGAGAAGACTGTCGATTCACCGCCTTCACTAGAAGAAGATCCGAGCAGCGATAATGAAGGTATGAGTACTGATATTTCTGATATTGTAGCAGCATATGATGATGATGACATATTAGGTTCAGAATCCGACCATTATGATCCTCCTCAGTTACCAAAGTGGGCCCAAAACACTCTACATTCTGCTGGTTCGAATCTTGGAAATCCTGTTGATCCGAGACGAACAAGAGGAGACTTTCAAAGAGCAGGTATGGCTCTTTCTATTGCTGATCCATTTCTTCCTGAGATTTGTTATTTGATGGCTGGTTCAGATCCTACATCATACTATTCAGCTCATTGAGATCCGAGATGGAAAAGTGCCATGGACGAAGAGTACATTTCTCTTCAAAAGAACAACACATGGGAGCTAGTTTCTCTTCCACCTGGAAGAAAATTAGTGAAGTGTAAATGGGTCTACCATACTAAAGTTGCTGCTGATGGAACTATCAGCAAATATAAAGCAAGGTTGGTGGAAAAAGGTTTTTCCCAAGTCCAAGGAGTGGACTACACTGAGACCTTTGCACCAGTTGCAAAGATGGATTCCATCCGCCTTGTTTTAGGTATTGCCGCATCCAAGCACTGGGAAGTGCACCACATGGATGTGAAGAGTGCATTTTTACATGGAGACCTTGCTGAAGAGGTCTATATGCAGCATCCAGAGGGTTATACATCAGATCCATCATTGGTTTGTAGATTGAAGAAATCTTTGTACGGGTTAAAACAGGCCCCAAGAGCTTGGTACGCAAAGATGGACTCCTTCCTTCTTTCTCAGAATTTCCAAAGGTGCAAATCTGATCCGAATGTGTATCTTCACCGAGTTAAAGGTAATTTGTTGGTTATTGTACTTTATGTTGATGATCTGCTTATTACTGGTAGCACACTTACTTCAATAAACAAGCTAAAATCTGCCTTAAATCTAGCTTTTGACATGAGCGATTTGGGCTTGCTGAGTCATTTTTTGGGGTTGGAGATAGCTCAAAATTTTGATGGGATCACTATATCTCAGCAAAAATATGATTCCGACCTGTTATTGAAGTTTAATATGGCTGAATGTAAGGCAGCCCCATTCCCATTCCTCTCAGGAATCAGTTTTGAGGAGGGAGATTCCACACCGCTTGCAGATTGCAGTATGTATCGACAGTTGATTGGTTCACTACTTTATTTGACACACTCACGGCCTGATATCTCATATGCCGTGAGTGCCGTGTCAAGATATATGCAGCAGCCACATGAGCTTCATTGGCGAGCAGCCAAGCAGATCTTGCAGTATGTGCAAGGTACGAGACAGTTTAGCATACATTATGCTGCAGATTCTGAGCTAGATTTCATTGGTTTTACTGATTCAGATTGGGCAGGTGATAGCATTGATTGGAAGTCCACTTCCGGTTATGTTTTCATGATTGGTCATGGTGCTATTTGCTGGTCCAGCAAAAAGCAAGCAGCCATTGCACTTTCTTCAGCAGAGGCAGAGTATCGAGGGGCAGTCAATGCCTGCATTCAGGCAGTTTGGTTGCAGGGTATTCTTTCCGAGTTTGGTTTTGGTGGAACTACTTCGACTGTCCTATTTTGTGACAATCAAAGTGCTATCAAGATCTCCACAGATCCAGTTCAGCGGCAGAGTACCAAACACATTGAGATTCATATGCATTACAGTCGACAGTTGGTGCATGACTGCACCATCATTCTGCAATATTTCCCTACTGATGAGCAAATTGCAGACATCTTCACCAAGAGCTTCACTGAGAAGAAGTTCTCTTACCTCCGTTCACTGTTGGGGGTGAGTTCCATCATGGTGGAGACAGATTGATTCATTATTATGCTTTAGCTTGAGGGGGGGCTTTCTTCCCACTGGGTTTTCCTTCTTTCCTCACTTAGTTTATTTTCAGCATTTTTTGGATTATTGTATTGGGGTGACCTTTGGTCTTAGTTACCAGGGCCCCACATTATTTTTTTTTTGCACATCATAGTCTAGCTTGAGGGGGGGTGTTCGGATATCCACATCATCTTTTTCAGGATCTTGCATGCAATTAGGGTTTGCATGCAGAATCTAGGGTTTTGCATGCACCTGCATGCACTTGCATGCATCCCAGTCACCAGTTTGATGCCTCCAGCACCTTAGCCACCTCATTCTAGCACCCGGGAGCCACTTACTACAGAGTTTTATCCCTCCTAGGCTGAAAGGTTCCCACTTCTCACCTACTGCCAGAGAAGGGTGCACTTGTTCACCTACCACTGCAGTTCCACTTCAATTACATTCAGTTAGCTCCGATTCTCCCTGATTTGAGGCTAGTTTCACTCCCGACTGACTATTTCACTTTCGTTGGACCTCCATATTGACTAGATGACTTGTTCTGACTTCAGTTAGCATCCCATGCGCCCCCACTGAGCCTCCTTCTCCTTAATCAGTGCTACACACTTCAGTTACACTTATTACACTTAGTTAGACTCAGATTGACACCTGGATGACTGGGTCTTGTGCATTGATGACCACCACCGATTGATGATGAGGACTCCTAGTTGGATTCAAGCTACTCCATTCAGTGATTCGAATGGCCTCCTTAGTCAATTCGAATTGCTCATTGACAAATTGTATTCTATTATAATTCATTCACCCTTTCTGGGATATTGAGCACTGCTGCATGTTTTGCACAGTTTTACACCATATTTTCTATATTCATCTGTTGTGATTGATTTACTTGTTCATTAGATCTGCTGTGACTAATTTTACATGGAAGACCCATAACTTTTTTTTTAGACACTCTCAAGACAATATGATACCATGGTCAGGTAGAAAAATCAACAAGCTACATCTTGACACTATGGGGCGGGCATTTACCTTAACCTATGAATTATGGAGGGCATTTTCCTGAGGCCACTTGGGAAGTTTTACTACCAGTTGTACAAGTAAATTTTGAATGTAAAATTACAATGTAAAATTACCGTGTTAAATTAGAAGTTAAATCTGAGTGTAAAATTAATTTTTTTTTCTTGGGAAAAAAAAGGTATTTTTATTTCATCCGATCAGAATAAAATTACATTCTATAGCTAAACTTTTTAAGGAGTGTATTTATGATATTTCTTGCCTTTTGGATAGACCAGTAGCCTTATTTTATGCTTCTGATGCATTTAGATTTTTAAATTTCTAATACTGATCCTTAAAAACACTATCTTCTTGTTTAACAAACATAATAACATATTATGATAGACTTGTCCTCTGAGAAGGACTCTGAGTTATGGAAAAAGAGCCAAAAACTGGGTGAGACAAATTTCCGTGAAATAATAGAAAGGGAAAAAAAGGAAAGATCCTGAAGTTGTTGAAGAGCCTTTGTCAGATCTGGTCATTCTATGAATGGTCTGTGGTAAAATTCTTAAACTTTGCCATTTATATTTTCCTTTATATTCCATATGCCCAAAGCCTTGTCCGCCTCTTAGTGTAAAATTACATTTATGATATATTTCCATTTTTTTTAATTAGAAAAATTATGTCTGGAATCTAATGCCAATATTGATTTTTTTTGTTTATTTTGTAGAGTATCTCATCAATGGATCATTCAAATGAGCCATCTCAACAAAATATTCCTCAAAAAAGAGTTCGATGTAAGGGTCTAGATTACTCAAAACTTCCAACTTTAGAACCACGTAACATTGCCATTCAATTCACTCATGGTAGAGGTAAAAAGACAACAGAATCTGTTTCTCATGGACAATGTCAAGGATTTCAAGATTAGAACTCCATACTACAGAACAAGTCCACAAGTTTCCTCAAACAACAAGCAATCATCCAACTATTATTCAAACTCAATGTTCTCAATGTAAGCAACCAATGACAAACAACAATGTTTCTAGACAACAGAGGCAACCTTTGTCTCCGATTGCAGTTGAAGGGAATGTTAATGCACAAAGTGGAAATATTTATGAAAGAATGAACTCTGTTCCAGAGAATGTGAGGGTCCCATTACATGTTTCCATTTCATTGACAAACAACAATGTTGTTGGACAATAGAGGCAACCATTGTCTCCAATTGCAGTCGATTGGAATGTTAATGCACAAAGTGAAAATATTTATGAAAGAATGAACTATGTTCCAGAGAATGTGAGGGTCCCATTACATGTTTCCATTTCATTGACAAACAACAATGTTGCTAGACAATAAAGGCAACCTTTGTCTCCAACTGCAGTTGAAGGGAATGTTAATGCACAAAGTGGAAATATTTATGAAAGAATGAACTCTGTTCCAAAGAATGTGAGGGTCCCATTACATGCTACCATTTAATTGAACATTCAGTTGCAAAATAAAAATATTTACCAAAGAATTGCAGAATGAAGAAGGGAATCAAAGTGTAGAGCCCAATGGGAAACAATTGGAAAATGAACCTATTATGAACTTGGATGAAAGTGGAAGACATGAAACAACTTAAATAATTGCATTTCATGAACAAATGGATAGAAATGCAGCTACAGAAAATCAAAATTCTACAATTGGTCAAGATATAGCAGAAATGCCAGAAGGGTTTGCAGCAAATGAAACTAGGAATGCTAGGAGAAGGTCACTAGGAAACAGCTCAAGGACATTCATATTGCATCTTAAGAAGTAGTCAAGATGGTATAACCACAGAATAAATGAGGGGAAGACAAAATTTTAAGAAATTGGGAGATGGTTTTCTGGAAAATCGCTTAAAGATGTAGATGTGAATGACATTATTGTTGGAATCGACTACTTCATGAGAAAAAACTATAATCAAGAATCTAAAATTGAGGATGTTCTTGAACATGTAGATGTATTCCTTGATAAACTTTGATCAATTGTTGTGGCATAGATTCGTAACAATTTTAAGCTGAGGAACATGGCTTCTGTATTTATCGAATCAAGCATGCCTCATAAGACTTTGCAATGTCTTAAGAAAATTGATGCCCATGGTGTACTAAAAGCGGTTAATCCAACATCAGTTTGTAGCGAAATGAAAAAGTGGAGCAAAGAAGCTGAGGATATTGATATGGTTTGGGAGAGAACTAATGGTTTCACATAAGGATTTAGGATCAAGCAAGTAAATCCATATGCCTCCTTTATGGTTGAATCGTTTGAAATGTGGTCTGGAACTATAGTTAATGAAGTTTATTTCAAAATTGGTATTGATTCTCGCGTACATTATGATCAAGGTGGGAAGGTGTGTGAGTGTTGGGCTTATGAACCTCGTTCTTTAACTTTCTTGTATTGACCCGGGTTCTGCACAGTTATGGTCCAACAGAACCCTTCCTCATCAGCCCTTTCAGTAACATCCTGCGAACAAGCTGAGGTCTCACCCAAGGTGAAGTTTATGGGGGATTACATAATCATGTTTATGTAATCAAGTGATGCATGGTATAAAAAAATGGGGGATTGCGCGAAGGTTCACCCACTTAGTGGCTATTACTTATGCTATAGCGCACAATAGGACTGCGCACTTTGAAATGGATGCTTAAACAATAGGACTGCGCAACTCAAGGCTACACTACTTATTAACAATCACACACCTTACAGGCTTCGATGAATTAGTGTAATTATGCATTCAACACAAGGGTTTGTGCATCTCACGATCTCATGCAACACAGTGAAATACAATGCTACCGCACACTTCCAGTGATGTGCTTTCAGGGAATCTCACTTAACATAGACTTCATTGACTTTAGTGGTTACCCAATTAACTCATGCATTCATCATATTCAGAAATACTTTCACATTCAACATTCACGCATATATGTTCAACACTTAACATATTATTCTCATCACTCATTCATATAGAGAACACATATAAAAGTGAAGATACATATAACTGTAAGCATGAACTTAACCATAAACAAAAGAAAACACACAGATTCAATCACACAACATGATATTTACGTGGTTCACCCCTAGATGGGAGTTACATCCATGGGAATTGTTGATTATATTAAGGGGAAGGGTTCAACAGTTCCAGTTTGTGCACTCAGATGCAGACTCTTCTCTCTATAATGGGTCTCTGCGCATGTAGTTGCAGAGCCTCTGTACAATGTTTAGTCTCTCAACAGAGATAAACTTAGATATCAAAATCCTCCTCGAAAATCAACAACCCCTTCCCTTACAAAATATGCCCCTTTTATAGATCGTCCCCTTAGGTCACGTCTTTATAATGGATATGAGCCAAAAACCCTAGAGTAACCAAAATTGGTGTAGTTACCCCGCCAACCCGGCTTGTTGTAGATGATAGCTGCTCCACTCACCTCTGGCTGCCTTTCTGTGCCACTCGTGGCTCTGACGCCCTTCTGGCAGCTGCAGTACTCATGAAACAGTTATAACTGCATAGTGGGGTGTCGATTTCTGCCCCTATGACATTCCTGTCACTGTCAACCCATGGCTTTGCTTCTAATAATTTTCTGCCACTCTAACTGACAGGTCACTTTCATCTTCCTCCACGCTGCTCCTTACCCAACTCTCGGGAATCATGGAGCCACTTACCCAAAATAAGTCACTTTCATTTGCTCGACCTTTACTTATACTCTTTTCCCAACATAACTACTGTGGTGGAACTACGCATCAACAAAACTACGTTGTGCTCAGACTTCACATTCCAAACTGCGCATTTCTGAACACTTCTCCAAGTACCCTTTGCTTAGACCGCGCTTCACAAAAAATGTGTCATTTCCAAAACTGCACTTCATCAAAATTGTGCCAACTTGGGTCATGACCAACAGGCCCCTAACACTTACTCGTGGATCATGCCCAATCCACTTTTGTTGGGCGACTTTGGCTGTGTACCCTCATAGGTACTCAACTTTACAAAGAAGTCGTACAAAGTAGAGGTGAGCTCTGCAACCGTTTCCTTCACCTTATCCTCAAACTCTTTAATGGTATCTGGCATCACCTGCGAGACTTGTTCTTGGGATTGGTCTTTCACTGTGCCATTTGTGGTTTGAAGTTCTATAAACTTTCCATCAATGTGCTCCATTAGTGCGAGTGCTTCTTCCTCTATGGGTTGCAACTTCATGGAAGCGACAGCCTCTCTTTCCCTTAATGCCTTCACTTCGTTTTACAGCTCTTTTACCTATGCGAACTTTTGTATCTTTTGCCTTCCCAAGAAATTATTTATTTATGCGTACATAGCATTGATCTCCTGTTGTCTTTGCTGCATATTGCTTTGCAACTTCTGAAGGTCTAGATCCTTGTTTAATCTGGCCAACACTGTATTGTCTTCCTCTAGTAGGTTTTGACATCTCACAACTTTAGCAGATATGCTTTCTATTGTGGCCTTAACTTCTTCACTTTGAGCTGTGCGATCATCTGGAGGGGTGCTAGGTCGCTAAGATTCCAAGTCCGCATTTTTTTCCTTATAGGAAATTTCCATGTCCATCATCTCAGTTGTAGGAGTTTCTAATCTAGCCCAAATCTTAATTATGGTGTCCTCGACATCCGGCTCTTCTTCGCACTTAGGAATTTTGGTGCAGACTGCCGATACTGTTTCCTTCAACCTACAGCTCCTCTCCTGAACATTGGACAATTCCATGTTGCTTCGGGTGGATTCAAGTTTCATCTCATCTTAGCTCTTTTGTAGCTTGACATTCTGGTCATGGGAAATGAGGCCTATTTCTTGAATTTCCTCCACAATCTGCATGTGCAAACTGTGCAAGTCCTCAATTGGAAACATCCCGACATTGAGGTCGAGGTGTTCCTATTTCCCTGCTTCTTTGGCTAGCTGCTTGCTTGAAAAAATAAGGTTCATTGGTGCAATCTATACCAGCCGAGATCGCAAGCTCAAAGCAGGTGACTGCCTCTTTCGTTAGCTGGACCCACCTGACTTCCCCTCAGAGTCTGAATCTTGAACCAAGTCCTGTTGGACTTGTCCGATCTTTGCCACCATGGTTTTTATTGCTTCAAGGTTCTAAATAAGGCTTACTTGTGCCTCTTAGTGTTTGTCCTCCTTCAACCAAAATGTTTCTTCCTAGTTCTCATGTACTTTTGTTGCAATGGTCTCGCAGTCATCTTCATGCAGTTTCGGCTTATTTTCTTTATTCTTTTTTTGTTGTCCTTTTTCTTATGCTGGGCTTGCAGTTGCTCCTTTTATCTCTCGTCTGTCGTTCAGCCTTATCCTGCTGAGTCTCTTTTTCCTGTGCACTTTTTTTATCCTTGAATTCCTCTAGATTCTCATCATTGGCTTCCTCAGGAGTGGAGTTGGTATCCTCTAGCACATCCACCTTCCATTCCTGTGGCCAATCCTCCATCATTTGTTCAATTTTTGCAGCATCTAGTTGATAGAACCCTGGGTACCATAACTGTGTTTCTGAATCAACCCTTGGATGAATATATGTGGCATGCATGTCATCCCTAAACCCGATCCTTCCTCTGTACGCAGTTGTCACCTACCGGGAAATGCGCGGTGTTCACCGAATTACACCTCACAGCTACTCATAGTATATGTAAAACATCTCATTATTTTTTATTGTATATCGGGCCTCGCATTTTCCCACATGTTGGAATAATGCAATCCTCAGGATTCTCCTATGAAGACTGGATGGCCCTGGTAGAAAAGAGGCTCTTTCCATCCCACAAATGCAATTAAGACAAGGATCCAACTGTAATGAAATGTAGTTCCCTTCTTCGGAGTTTCATGGACATCATCCAAGAACTCATTCAGAAAGTACTTTTCCCGGTTGTAAGAAGTTCCATTCTTTGCTTGCGAAGCGAGGAGGACTGTCGTGGCTGGCACCTCTGCTGGTCGACATTTTTTGAGTATCTTCCTTGCTAACAACTGATAGTGATGCGTGTAGCTTAATCCTCGAGAGGGTCTGTGGTAAAGCCATGTTTTCCCGTGATCAAGCCAAGTTCTTCTTTCATCCTTATGGCAAGTTCTTTTTCTTGCGTATTTCCTACAAACTCGAGTGTGGGATTTGTGCCTCTCTTGCTTAATCGCATGATCCCATGTATCAGATCGATGTTTATATCGATTCTACGATCTAGCCATAGGTAACCTGAGTGCCTGCATGAGAGAAAGGTTCGCACAACTGCAGAAAGCTCCGAACTTCTATCGAAATGAGGGATGCACAGTAAATTGAGCAACCCAGATGGTTCTAATGCTTGAAGCCAGTCCTATACATGTAGAGTTTCAGCACCTTTCTGCTCACCACACCGGCAATACATATACCGGTCAGGCTTAAACTATGAGTATTTATTTTCCTTGGGATCTTTCCCTTATAGCAAGTCAAAGTATACAAACTTCCAATCCTGAATATTCCCCAAGAGGTTCCCGACAACCTGCACATGACTTGAGATCCGGGGCAATGGGATCTTGTAGTGTGGGTTCTTCTCAAGTGCAATAAGTGGTGCATCAGCTGTTTGCAGTGGAATATACTCATGCAAAAGGTGAATTGGTCGATCATGAGGTGTGCCTGGTGGTTATGTCTTCGGCACTTTCGATGCCATTGGCTTCTCCTGTTCTTTTGTCGGTTGCTTGTCTTTCTTCATTTCAGCTATATGCCTTAGAAAGCTTCAGGACGATGCTCCTTTCTCTGCTACAGGATTCCTGGAATGTTGTTGATGTATATGTAACTTCAGAATGTATTTCATCTATGTATTTCATATATATTTATTATACCCTTATAAGATATATGTTATCCCTCTATAAGGAAGTGTCGTCATGTGTATTGACAAGTGTCACAAGTGTGTGTACTTGGCGACGGGTTATTAGAATACCATGGATGGGGTCAGCCCTGAAATATATATTATATTGTGGATGTACCTAGCTAGACAAGTCGGCCCCATAAGGTCACTGGGAAAACAGGTTAGTTTAAATAGAGATCGAGAGATCTCTATTTTGATCATTCAGAAACTTACACTTCTCTCACTTAGAAAGTGGTGCACTAGTGAGGAGGAGGATCATATGCTACTAGGAGACTATCTCAATGTATTTTGGTTGTAATTTGGTTGAGCCATTGCTCTTTCTATCTCTGAGGAAGTTGTGGGGTTTTTCACCTAAGGGTTTTCCCCACAGAAACTCTATGTCTCTTGTCTCTCATGCTTTTGATTCTTGTGATGCTTGTCATGCTTATTGTGATTGATATGCATTGATATACTGTATATGTTATTCTCTCAGTGAAGATCCTAGAGTATTGTGAATTAATGCTCAAAATTTAACATGGTATCAGAGCTAACCTGAGAAGAAGACATTTTGCAATGACGGAAACTTGAGTTTCTTGTTTATTGGGTTTCTCTCCACATATTTTGGAAAAGCAGTATAGTAGATTGACTCTACTCATCAAGGATAATCTATTTGTCCAATCAGAATTCAATTCTGAGCATTTTTAGATTTGGCCCTAAAAATTAAGGCTTCCACAAAAATAGGAATTTCTGAAATATGAAGACATAGCTGGAAGCTCCTTGCAAAAATCGAAGTTTAGAGATTTGGATCGAGATTTTTGGCTGGGTAGATCTCCGAGAAACTCGAACCCTAATTCAGGGCTCTTCCTAGTGAACCCGGGAGGACAAAAAGGCAAATTTGAAGGGTAAAACCTTGTTGATCTCAAATTCTAAATACACCAGGCTGATCAGCTCATCAAGGTGCATCTTTCTATCCTTTCAGAAAGTTGAAATTCACAATTTTGAATTTTTAGGGTTTTTCCGACAAACCCTAATCTAGGACCAAATCCAGTTTTCAGCATTTCAAGTGGTAAGACCTAAATATTTTCTATTTCCATTTGAAGTACTCTTTAAGATGTCTCACCACACCAAGCTTGAGGATAATCTTGAAGGAGCGAATAACTTCCGAGCTTGGAAGTATAGGATTGGGTTAATCCTGGAAGAGAATGAGTTGGACTCATATGTAAAAGAAGACATCCCTATCCCAGAGGATGAAGAGGCTAAAGTATTGCATAAGAAGAACTTGGTCAAGGCAAAGAGAATCATTTCTGATTCTATCAAAGACCATCTCATACCGCATGTGTCTTCTCTAAAGACACCCAAGGAGATGTTTGACTCTTTGACCAAGCTATTTGAAGGGAAGAACATAAATTAGAAGATGACCCTACAGAACCAATTGAAAGGAGTAAAGTTTCAGAATGGAGAAACCATTCAATCTTATTTTTCAAGGGTCTCCCAGATCAAGGAACAACTAGAAGTAGTGGATGAAATGGTGGAGAATGATGAAGTGGTGATGACCACTCTAAATGGCCTACCCAGGTCATGGGATTCCTTTATTCAAGGAATTTGTGCAAGGAAGAAGTTGATCTCCTTCAACAGATTGCGGGAAGAATGCTCTCAAGAAGAAGCTAGGCTTGTGGCCCGAGAAGAAAAGATGGGAAATGAGGATCAAGCCCTCACAACACATGCCAAAAAAGGCAATTCCAAGAAGGAATAATCTCATAACAAGAGATTCTCACACTTTGCTTCAATTGCAATGAGAAGGGACACTTTGCTTCAGATTGTCCCAAGAAGAAGAAAGACAACAACAACAACTTCAACAACAAGAAGAAGAATAACAAAAGAAGATATCATGCTCATTCTGCCGAAGATGATGAACCCCCAAAGAAGAAGGCTAGGGAAGAAAGTTATAGTGATGATGACTCATCAAGTGAAGAAGAGCATGTTCTAATTTCTGCTCTCACAGGTACTATCTCCCATGGTTGTAATGATTGGTTGATTGATAGTGGGGCTTCCAAACACATGACTGGGTTTAAGGAATCTTTTGTGAATCTATCTGAACATGAATCACCCCATAAGGTGAAACTTGGGGATGATTATCAATACCCAATCAAAGGAAGTGGTGAAGCCTCCTACAACCTAGATTCTGGAAAATATTTGAAGATAAAAGAAGTCCTTTATGTACCTCGGCTCAAGAAGAACTTACTCTCCACCTCTGCATTGGATACAAAAGGTATGAGGGTTGCATTTGTGGATGGCCAAGTCCTAATGTGGCCGAAGGGAAAGACCATAGATGATGCAATAGTGATTGGAGAGCAAGAGGGAGGTTTGTATAAATTGAAGGGACAACTTGAACATGCCATGGTACATGAATCCATGGAGTCAAGTGAACTTTGGCATAGAAGACTTGCTCATGTGCACTATAGGGCACTTCCAATTGCAAGCAAGGTTGTAGAGGGTGTTCCTGAAATCAAGACCAAACATGAAGGTGTTTGCAAAGGATGTGCAAAAGGTAAGAACATTAAGAAGGCTTTCCCAAGTAGTGAAAGCAAGGAAAAAGACATCCTGGAAATCATCCACTCAGATGTATGTGGTCCTATGTCATCCAGTTCTCTGAGTGGGTATGTTTACTATGCCTCATTTATTGATGACTTCTCCAGGAAGACTTGGGTATACTTCTTGAAGAACAAAGACGAGGTGTTTGATAAGTTCAAGGAATTCAAAACCTTGATGGAGAATCAAACTAACAAGAAGATTAAAACATTCAGATCCGACAATGGTGGAGAATTCACCTCAGGTGACTTCAAGAAGCTTTGCAGTGATTCAGGGATTAAGAGGGAGTTGACTGCTCCTTATAATCCTCAACAGAATGGAGTTGCAGAAAGGAAGAACAGAATAATCATGGAAGTAGCAAGGGCAATGCTGCATGACCAAGATCTACCTATGCATCTATGGGCAGAAGCAGCTAGAACAGTTGTGTATGTGCAAAACAGAAATCCCCACAAGATATTGGACAACAAGACACCAGCAGAGGTCTTTTCTGGTAAGAAACCTGAAGTTAGCCATCTCAGAATATTTGGTTGTCTAGTATACACACATGTCCCAAAGGAAAAGAGGACCAAGCTAGATGCTTCAGGAAAGAAGGGTATCTTTGTGGGTTACAGTGAAAGCTCGAAGGCTTACAGAATATACTTTCCAGGGTCCAAGAAGATCGATGTCAGTAGGGATGTAACATTTGATGAAAACTCAGCATTCATCGAATCAAGGAAGGCACCTATTGAAGTTTATGAAGAACCTAATGAAACTAGATTTCAAGACACTACCATGATTGAAGCAATTCCAGAAGTTGTTCGTGAGTTTGAAGATCCACAGGAACCTGTAGATCCACCCTGTGAGGATAACTCTCACAAGAGGAAACCTACATGGGCTAGAGAGCTCATTCAAGATGCAGAAAGATTTGGCATTCCAGAAGAAGAACATAGAGCAAAGAAGAGAACCAGATCCATACCAGCTATGTTGTTTTACTCTGTGACATTATGAACAAAGAACCTTCCAGTTATGAAGAAGCAGCAGAAAAGAAAGAATGGAAGGATGCCATGGTTGAGGAATACCAATCAATAATGAAGAATGATGTTTGGGATGTTGTACCAAGACCTAAAGAGAAGTCTGTTGTGACTTCTAAATGGATCTAAAAAATCAAGCATGCTGCAGATGGCAGTGTATAGAAATACAAAGCAAGATTCGTAGCTCATGGCTTCTCTCAGAAAGAGGGAATAGATTATGAAGAAACTTTTGCACCTGTATCCAGGTATACTTCCATCAGAACAGTACTTGCCCTGGCTGCAGCAATGAAATGGAAAATACACCAGATGGATGTCAAGACTGCTTTCTTGAATGGTGTAATTGAAGAGGAAGTATATGTGGACAAGCCACTCGGTTTTGAAATACATGATAGGGAGTCATATGTGTGCAAATTGAAGAAAGCCTTGTATGGCTTGAAGCAAGATCCCAGAACTTGGCATGGTAGGATGGACAGTTTCCTATCTAGTTTGGGCTTTACCAAGAGTAAAGCGGATTCCAACCTTTACTACAAGGTTGAGGAAGGGAATCCCATGATTCTACTTCTGTATGTGGATGACTTATCTGTAACAAGAGATGACAGATTGATTGCAAATACTAAGAGGAATCTTGTTGCCGAGTTCGATGTGAAAGATTTGGGAATGATGCATTATTTCCTAGGTATGGAGGTGTGGCAGAGTGCAGGTGGGATCTTCCTTGGTCAAGGGAAGTACACAGTAGATATCCTGAAGAGATTCGGGATGATGGATTGCAAGGCCATGGCCACACCTATGGCATCGAATCTAAAGCTTCTATGTGATTATTCATCTGAGCCAATTGATGTCTCTATGTATCATCAGATGATTGGGTCCTTGATGTACCTGACGAACACGAGACCAGATTTTTGCTTTGCGGTCAACACATTGAGCCAGTTCCTGATGCATCCGAGGAGTGTTCACTTGGTTGCTGTAAAGCATGTTCTGAGGTACCTGAAGGGTACAGTGGATTATGGGCTCAAGTATGAAGTGAATCAAAAGTTTAACCTGCAGGGTTATGTTGATTCAGATTGGGCTAGCAGTGCTGCAGATAGGAAAAGCACATCTGGGTGCTGCTTCAGTATGGGATCAGGTGTGATCTCTTGGTTTAGCAGGAGGCAGTCCTGCATAGCACTGAGTACAGCTAAGGCAGAGTATGTTGCAGCCTGTTCAGCTAGTTGTGAGGCAGTATGGCTACGGAAGCTACTGTCTGAGTTATTTGATCTCCCATTGGATGCTACTGGTATCTTTTGTGATAACCAGAGTTGTGTGAAGCTATCCGAGAACCCAGTGTTTCATGATAGGTCGAAACACATAGAGATCAAATATCACTATATCAGGGATATGGTGCAGAGAGGAGCTGTGAAGCTCCTGTATATTGCGATGGATGAGCAGATTGCAGATGTGCTGACGAAGCCACTAGCCAGGGTAAAGTTTGAGTACTTCAGGGAGAGGCTTGGTGTTCTTCAGATTGATGACACTTCGAGGAAGAAGTGATGTACACATTTGTTGAAGCCATTCCAAGCATGCTGGAAGGAGGATTATTCACATGACTGTGGATGTAAGTGCTGGATGATGAGCATCAGGATGATGTTCTAGTTTCTGCCTTGTATGATCAGTTGGATCATTTATATATGTATGTATGCATCATGTTGGATGCTGGATATGATCAGTTGGATCATTTATATGTATATGTATGTACCATCATGTTGGATGTTGGATATGATCAGTTGGATCATTTATATGTATGTACCCATCATGTTGGATGTTGGATATGATCGGTTGGATCATGTGTATGTATTTTGTATATGCATCATGTTGGATGCTTGGACCATGTATATGTATATGTATCAGGTGGGTACATTGTATGATCAGGTAGATCATGTATGTTGACATGTATCATGTATTTGTATTTGTATCAGGTGGATACACTATATGATCAGGTGGATCATGTATGATGATATGTATCAAGTAGATACTTGGTATGCATCAGGTAGATGCATTGTATGATCAGGATGATCATGGATGACGAGCTTCAGGATGTTGCTCCAGATGACATGCAACAGGATGTTGCAGTGATGATGATCAGGATGATCATGTGTACATCAGGATGATGTATGGTGAGTATCAGGTTGATACTCTGTGGCCATGGAACAGGTTGTGCAGATAAGCATGTAATTTGTGCCCTAGGAGATTTGCAGATAGTCTTTCAAGGTTTTACCTATGGCATGTAATTTGTACCTTGGGATATATGGCAAATGCTCTTTCGAGGTTTTTCTTGGGAGGACATATAATTTGTGCCCTAGGAGATCTGCAGATAGTCTTTTGAGGTTTTTCCTATGGCATGTAATTTGTGCCCTGGTATATCTGGCAGATGCTCTTTCGAGTTTTTGTCCTATGGCATGTAATTTGTGCCCTAGGAGATCCGATAGGTTGATTCATGTGCTCGTAATCAGTCCTGGGATGCTCTTTCGAGGGTTTTCCATGACCACATGTAATTTGTGCCCTGGGAGATCCGATAGGTTGAGCCTTGTGCTTGTAATCAGTCCTGGGATGCTCTTTCGAGGTTTTGTGGTGACCACATGTAATTTGTGCCTTGGGAGATCCGATAGGTTGAGCCTTGTGCTCGTAATCAATCCTGGGATTCTCTTTCGAGGTTTTGTGGTGGGGTCACATGTAATAAGTCCTAGAGATCTAGACAAGATGAAAAAGGCCTCAGATGCTCTTTAGGGTTCTTGCTAGTCAAGAGACTCTTTTAAGGTGTTGTGACGCACGTAATAAGTCTTGAGATTTCCACAGTATGGCCAGTGATGACGAAGACCTGCAGGTGGCGGGGCTACATCCATTATGAAAAAGGATTGGCTCTGTAGAACTTCCTATGACGAGTAGAGTCAGATATTGGTTGAGATAGCAGCAGCAGTGACGATGATTATGACGATGAACCCGAGAAGAAGACTTGTCCAGCAGATCTGTGTCGAGAAATACTTTCTTAGTTAAGAAGGAGTGTTGATGTATATGTAACTTCAGAATGTATTTCATCTATGTATTTCATTATATTTATTGTACCCTTATAAGAGATGTGTTATCCCTCTATAAGGAAGTGTCGTCATGTGTATTAACAAGTGTTGCAAGTGTGTGTACTTGGCGATGGGTTATTAGACCACCATGTGTGGGGTCGGCCCTGAAAAATATATTATATTGTGGATGTACCTAGCTAGACAAGTCGGCCCCATAAGTTTTCTGGGAAAATAGGTTAGTATAAATAGAGATCGAGAGATCTCTATTTTGATCATTCGGAAACTCACACTTCTCTCACTTAAAAAGTCGTGCACTAGTGAGGAGGAGGATCATCTGCTACTAGGAGACTATCTCAGTGTATTTTGGTTGTACTTTGGTTGAGCCCTTGCTCTCTCTATCTCTAAGTAAGTTGTGGGGTTTTTCACCTTAGGGTTTTCCCCATGGAAACTCTGTGTCTCTTGTCTCTCATACTTTTGATTCTTGTGATGCTTGTCATGCTTATTATGATTGTTATGCATTGATATACTGTATATGTTATTCTCTCAGTGAAGATCCTATAGTATTGTGAATTAATGCTCAAAATTTAACAAATGCCTTGACATTACTCCCTAAACACCCGACTGTTAGAATATTATTAAAACTTCGTCGATTGGTCATTCACTTACAGAGCACTCGACGTGCTTACTGTTAAAATTGGCATTTACATAGACAAGCAATAGAAGTAATGGTAAAACCCTGTAATTGCTGAGTTGATGTCTATTTATGGACGTCACTTGGACTAAAATGCGTTGATTAATCAGTTACTAGGTCATTCAATACCCTGTCCTTCTGTCGGATCTCGACTGAGATCTCGATATTTTCCATTATTTATTATCTCTAATGGGACAAGTTTCCTTAATTGTTGGACTTTTTTGGTGCCGCCAGTCTATGTGACGGCTAAGTTATGCTTTAAATGCCAAGTCCGTTGGTGGGATCGTGCTGAGATATCGGTCTTTTGCATCATTTATTAGGCTTGAACAGACGATATTTTATTTAAATGCTGGGATTTGTCGGTGCAGACATAGTGGATAACGACTCAGGTGACTGAGATACTGGATAACAATGAATTTACCGACCATAAACTATAACGGTTATATTTTCCTTTCGACTGCGGTAGCGATTTTGACAAAATATTTTTACGGAGTTCCTTTGCGCACTTGTTCTCCTTCATTTTTAACTTCACAACTACACTTCTTCTTAGTACTTCGCATCGCATCTTCTCATGTGCACTTCGCATATGTGCTTTCAATGTACACTGTGCATCCATATTTCATGCGACTTCATATTTCACCAAAATTGTGTGCAGATTCCTTATTATGTCATTCTTAGTGTCCAATTTCAACTACACTTGACACTTAGAATGTTCTTCACTTCTGATCACTGAGGGCTTGGCGAAGTAGGACTATCCCTATAGGGTTTTAGTCTACTTCCATTAATAAGAATTGGTAGTTTTTCTCCTACTAATGTGGCTAACTGAAATGCGCCACCGTTCATAACATGCATAACAATATATGGCTCTAGCCAATGCATTTTAAATTTTCCAGGAAACTTCATGAATTTACTATCATAGAGGAGTACAAGTTCTCCTACCTGAAAGAATTTTTGCTTGATGTGGTGATCATGCCATGATTTTTCTCTGTATTTTTGTACTTGCCAATGAAATCCTACAATGAAGCAATGTAATTTCCCTTATTAGGAATTTTATTAAAATTGCAATTTTCCACTTTTTTTCCCTAGTTCGACCTTTGATTAGTTTTGATCTCTAGGTCCCAAATATTTTGAGAAGGTATATGAAGGATATTAGAACATAAATATGTGTTTTAGGGATGCCTTTGGACCTTTAAAATACTTCTGCAAATCCTCTTTCAATTCTGATCAATGTAGGTAACTTTACTAGTGATTTTCCTTTTACTAGTATTGGTCTCTGGGTCTCAAATTGACTCCAAATGCCTTCAAATATTCAAATAAGGTGTATGAATGATATTATAAATTGAATATGATGTTTATGGATTACATATGGCCACAAAATACCACTGCAAACTCTCTTAAGATTCTGGACCAATTATGCAATTTTACTAGTAATTTGGGGTTCAAATCCCCCTGGGGTAAGTACTGAAAATGGCTTCCCAGATGCCTCCAAACCCACTCAAATTTATGAACATAGGTATTTAATGTGTTAATTCTATTATTAAAGTCTCATATGAACCATTAATGGATTATTACAACTTTTCTCATGCTCTCCCATTCAACTGCAAAAATCCCAAATTCGACCCTTGGGGAAATGACACTATTTCACCTCCCAATACAACTAAACTGAGTAAAAATGCTTCAAATTCTCAATTACAGTACATGAAACTTGTAGAATAAATCCACGGAAGTATATTGGTTACAAATATATCATATAATCATCCATTCATTCGAAATCATCAGCATTACATTGATTCACAACAAGGTAGTGGGGAAATGACACTGTTCTTTCATTAAAATTGAGATTTATACATTTCTACTTGGAATTTCGACCTGAAACTTTCTGGATATTAAGAACAGAGTATTTAATTCATATTACAAAATAAATGGGGCATTAAAAGCTTCCCCAAAGAGTACAATAGATCACAAAAAATGCCCTCCCTCAAGGATCAAGAATATGCCATCAAAACTGGAAATGGTTGAAGGAGTGAGCTGCAATAGAAGAAACCATGAGCTTCCCTGTAGCTTACACCTACAAATAAAGAATCCATTAAATCTCCAAATGAAAGTTCTGAATGGCCTTTCCAATTACCAAATTGTATGGGAATCTTTCACCCTCGAAATTGGCTAAGGCAAGAAACTAGTCATCCACTAGCTCTCCCTCTTCACAAATGCAATTGCAAATTCTACAAATAATCAAAATATGCTTTCATTCTTTTTTATTGACATTTATAAAGTTATAATTTCCTCCATGGGTCGAACTCCTTCCAAGAGACTCATGCCAACTCAAGTTGGGAAGAGATTCCAAAGAACGCCACTTGTACACCAGTTCCTAGTCTCCCACTTCCACCAAATCACATGTGGAAGCATCTTAGCTGCCCTAACACCCTTGAATGCCCTATTGGATTCTATTTTTATCCTTGACATGTCATATATTTCATATGTCAGCCTTCAGGTCTGATTTGTGTCATAGGTGTCATAGCATCTTCATCATTGTTGTCATAGAGCTAGGGAATCTAGCCCAAGTGTCTCACTAGCTCCAAATTGCCTCTTCCTCTTCCATGGGAGTTACTCTTCCTCTATATTTCGACCTTGGATGAGTCATGCCATGAATAATACCTTTTGGAATCCCCCAAGTATGTTACCATTCACCTTGAATTCGAACTGGTGAGAGAATGATGCCAAGTGTAGTGGGGAAATCTAGCCATATGTGGGTCCCACTTCCTCCATGTATCTTCATGATCAAATTACACTTTGATTTTCACTTGTATATATTTATTTATCTCCTTTATTAAATATTTATGCAATTCTAATATTCAAACATCATTTATTATCCCCATTATTCCAAATCCCAAAGCTTCCACCCCAAACCCAGGAAACTAGTAATTTTCCTTCTTGGGAATTATTTGACCTTTAGCATCAATTTGACATACTATAATGAATAGGGCCAATGTTATTAGGCCATTTTGACCCAATGCCAAATTTGGGACATGACAAATCCTCCCTTCCCAATATTTCTTGTCCTCAAGCAATTTCAAACATGGGTGTTGAAGAACCTGCTTTCTGTATAATTCTTTGAAGCTGCCATTGAATTGCCCAACCTTGAATCTTTGAGTTTCCATGAAGATTTTAGAGAGGACCACCCTACTTGCTGTTGCACTACTTTGATAAAAATCACTTTATTTAGTGGGAAATCCATCTCCCATACTTCTTGTTTCCCCCCCAAAAATGAAACCAATGAGACAAAAATTATTCCAGGATCCCATTGCTTGTATTGCACCCGAACAATTAAGAGTGCTCTCCAACCCATACCATCAGATAAGAGAATTCCTGGATCCCATTTTCTTGTATGAATTCTTCCAAACATCATGAGTACAAAATATATATCATCAAAATACATAACTACATAATGAAAATTAATATTAAGGAGGTGCTTCATCAAACAATCATGAAAGTGCTTATACCTCCAAGCAAGTAGACCACCGTTTTCCAACTGCATACAAGCTTCAAGTGACCAATCAAATCTGCTCCAATTACATAGGTGAGGATCCCATGTCTTATAAAGCTGCTCGAAAAGGATGTGATATGCATCAAAATATTTAGCCATGTATTCTTTCATCCAAGAAGTGAATGAAGAATCTCCACTAAAATCTGAACCAAATAATGAGCAAAAAAAACAAGGAGACTTCAAATGACTCAAAGAAGTCTCACCCATACATCCCTGAATGTGATCATCATAAAGATATAACAAAGTATGTGGATTCCAATGAAAATGTTCTCCAATCATAAATCCATTCACCCAAGTGTTGGATGAAGTTCCTCCAACATCAAATGAATCAAGTGTTGAGCAAGAAAAACCATGAGTCTTCAAGTGACTCAAATGCATATCATAGGTCCATCCATGTAGATGTGCATCATCATAAAGTAATAAAGGATGCTGCTGCAAATGTGAATAAGAATGTGCTCCAACCATATCATCATAAAAAGTAAATCTAGGAGTTCCATACTCCTCATGTGGCACCATCAAAAAGAACCCTTTCACCCATACTTCATTGAGACTAATGTTGCAAAACATGGAATTGTAGGATGTAGGAGAATGAACCAAATCACCCAAATGATAAAAAAGTACAGGAGTTTCATCATGGGAAGGATCCATATGGGTAGTATCATGCAGCTCCTTCAAAAGTGTGAACTCTTTGTCATAGTTTGGTTCCAATGTAGAGGAATCATGCTCTTCTTTAAAAATTGCATAACCTCCATCAAGAGACAATTCAAATTCCTCTTCCACCACATCAAGTGTTTGGATCTCTTCAAGTTCATCTTCAAACACATCAAGAACATTCAAATTTTCAAATTTCTCATGATCCACCATGTCATGAGAATCCTCCAAACAATCTACCATTTGACAATCTGAAACATAGGAGGAAAAACAAGTATCTTGCAACTTTTCAAGAAGTTGCTCATTTTGAATTGTGAGATTATGATTATCCTCATTATTCTTCAAGTATGCATCATGTAACAATTCATTAATCTCAAACAAATGGTTTCTATCAAAAAGAAAAGACATGAAATTACCTTTGATGTGGCACATTGCTCTTTGAATCTTCTCCATGTCTTCAAGGAAGGATGTTTCCTCCAATGAAGTAGTTTTCCAACAAGAATTTGACACCAATGCTTGAGTGTCATGGAGAATGTTGAGGGACTCTTGGATCTTCTTTTCATTCATCTTTAAGGACCCTTCAAGAAAATGAGGCTCTTGCAAATGAACCTCCTCATCTTCTTCATTTTTTCTTGGACCAACTTCATGAAGCTCAAGTGGTGATGGGGAAGTTGATCTTGGTTGTTCTTCAATTGCTACAAGGTCTTCATTATCATGCTTAATGAAACTTGTACTTGTAGAAACGCTTTCAAAAGTGATCTCTATGTCACCAACATAGAGGTGTGAGCACCCATCAGTAGGTACTCCTTCATAGTTTAAGCATCCATCAGTAGATGATCTTTGGTTCATGTCTAAGCTAGAAGGTGTCTCGAAATGATCTTCCATATTTTCAATAGAATCTTCTTCATGCTCTTGTGATGTCTCTTCCTTTTTCTCCTTAGAGAAAGATGATGCATTTTTCCCCTTGTTTTCCTTAGGATCAGTATATTTGGAATCTCTTATTGAATAAATCTCAAATGCTCTCCTCAAGGAGGACATCATTTCATGCACACATATATGATACTCGCTCCAAGGGTTTTTACAAGAAGGGAATAAACCTTTCTTCACTAACTCCACATCTTCATTTTTGGGCCTATTTTCAAAAACATGTTCAGCATAGTACTCAAAAGACATGGCATTTTGTGTATTTTTGCTCGAAGCAAGATATTCTTGATATTTTTGATATTGTTGGGGCAAGGTTTTATATTTTTCTCTCCATCTTTGGAACTCGCTCATAGAATTATCTTTGGTTGGTGTGATACACTCATATTCATCAGATATAAAGTCATAAGAATAATCTTCATTTTTCTTCAAATTGTAATAAGTGTTGCATGATGGCACCTCTTCCTTGTACCATTCACATTTTGCTTCATATTGCTCATAAGCATCTGCATATTCCTCATAAGAGTTGTACTCATAGGATTCATCATAATTGTAAGACATGGATGCTAATTATTCTTGAATGTATGTACCTAATATACAGGTGCAAGGACCATGCTTTGATACCATTGTAATTTCCCTTATTAGGAATTTTATTAAAATTCCAATTTTCCACTTTTTTTTCCTAGTTCGACCTTTGACTAGTTTTGATCTCTAGGTCCCAAATTTGCCCCAAATGATCCCAAATATTCTGAGAAGGCATATGAGTGATATTATAACATAAATATGTATTTCGGGGATTCCTTTGGACCTTTAAAATACTTCTACAAATCCTCTTTCAATTCTAATCAATGTAGGTAACTTTACTAGTGATTTTTTGTTGACTAGTATTGGTCTCTAGGTCTCAAATTGACTCCAAATGCCTTCAAATCTTCAAGTAAGGTGTGTGAATGATATTAGAACTTGAATATGATTTTTATGGATTAAATATGGCCACAAAAAGACCACTTCAAACTCTCTTAAGATTATGGACCAATTATGCAATTTTACTAGTAATTTGGGGTTCAAATCCCCTTGGGGTAAGTACTGAAAATGGCTTCGCAGATGCCTCCAAACCCACTCAAATTTATGAACAGAGGTATGTAATGAGTTAAGTCTGTTATTAAAGTCTCATATGAACCATTAATGGATTATTGCAATTGTTCTCACCCTCTCCCATTCAACTGCAAAAATCCCCAATTCGACCCTTGGGGAAATGGCACTATTTCACCTCCCAATGCAACTAAACTGACTAAAAATGATTCAAATGCTCAAGTACAATACATGAAACTTGTAGAAGACATCCATGGAAGTATATTGATCACAAATATATCATATAATCATCCATTCATTCGAAATCATCAGCATTACATTGATTCACAACAAGGTAGTAGGGAAATGACACTGTTCTTTCATTAAAATTGAGATGTATACATTTCTACTTGGAATTTCGACCTGAAAATTTTGGGAGATTAAGAAAAGAGTATTTAATTCATACTACAAAATAAATGGGGCACTAAAATATTCTCCAAAGAGTACAATATCTCACCAAAAACGCCCTCCCTCAGGGATCAAGAATATGCCATCAAAACTGGAAATGGTTGAAGGAGTGAGCTGCAATAGAGGAAACCATGAGATTCCCTATAGCTTAAAACTAAAAATAAAGACTCCATTAAAGCTCCAAATGAAAGGTCTGAATGGCCTTTCCAATTACCAACTTGGATGGGAATCTTTCACCGTCGAAATTGGCCAAGGCAAGAAACTAGTCATCCACTAGCTCTCCCTCTTCACAAATGCAATTGAAAATTATACAAATAATCAAAAGCTGATTTAATTATCTTTTATTGACATTTATAAAGTTATAATGTCCTCCATGGGTCGAATTCCTTCCAAGAGACTCATGCCAACTCAAGTTGGGAAGAGATTCCAAAGAACGCCACTTGTACACCAATTCCTAGTCTCCCACTTCCACCAAATCACATATGGAAGCATATTAGCTTCCCTAACACCCTTGAGCGACCTATTCGAGTCTATTTTTAGCCTTGAAATGTCATATATGTCATATGTCAGCCTTCAAGTCTGATTTGTGTCATAGGTGTTGTTTGTGCCAGAAATTGTTTCTAAGGCTAAGGAAACAAGCTAACACAATCTCAAGAGTAAACTCAGTAAATAAGACAAAGTTTTTAGGTTTTTTGAATATGATTTGAATGGTTGTAAGCTCTGGGCACAGTCAGGGAATACATCCAATAGAAAAGTAACAACTAAATCATAAGCATAAACTGATAAAGATGCATAACATATCTCAAAGATCCCACAAAAATAATGTGCTGAGGTTCATACATAAAAGATAAGCATCACCAGAAAATATACATCAACTAGCAATGAAATTACCATTTAAGAAGCTAAACAAGCTTAACAACAAAGCCAATCAAAAACAAAAATGAAGGAGAAAAAGTCATATGTTTCATTATTTCATCAGCTAAAGCTCATAAGAGTTACAGTACTTATCTTTTGAACAAGTCTGAAGTTACAATACAATCTGCAGACCTCCTGCTGCCCCCAAAAATCCAGAACCTTTTTTCAGTCCCTTTGTCCCCTTTTTATAATTACAAAGAAGTAGTTCCATCTCCCCTTCATTAGGTCGAAATTGAAACTACCCAGCAGTTACATTAACTAACTAACTCAACTAATTGACTAAAAATAGCAAATCGGATTCCTGGCAAATATGGCGAATTTCTGGAAAATAGGTGTCAAAGAAGCTTCCATATCTCTCAAGTGGTGACACCTGTGTAAAAAATGAGAGAAGTTTTTGTAAATGGGTCCGTGATGGACAAAAAACTCTCTTGGTTTTTAAAAATTCATCTCCAGTCAATCAGAATCTGCCCCGCAAGATGAACACTAAAATAGGAAAATATTAAATCTTTAAAATCCCTGGAAAATAGGCTGCAAAGATTAAACTGAATCTTTCAATCCTTGATAGATGTTGCAAAACTGAGAGAGGTTTTTGTAGATGTGTATCTTAGGAACAAAAACCTCCTTCAGTTTTGAAAAATTCCTCTCCATCAGCTCGCGGTCTGCATTTGACTTTAATCACTCAAAACAGGAAAAACGCGATATTCTTGTAGCGCTCCCTTTGTTAAAATTTTGTCTAGCGCTACAAGAATAGCTGCCATGCCAGAATTTCGCAATTTTTCAAATTTCTGCTAATTTTTCGGAGATTTTAAAAGTTACTTGGTTTAAGAAACAAGTCTAACTGCTCTCTAAACACATTAATGAATCAACTTTTGAAAATATGACCTTCTTTAACCCCCTTTAAAATATAAAAGATCAACAAAAATCAAATAAAACCTAAAAAGAATGGGCTCAAAACTTATTCAATCACCCATAGAGTTTCTAAGGAGACTAAAACTAAAACTTAAAACCAAAAATTTAACTGAGGTAGATTGAAAAACAAACCAAAACTGGATTGAAAACCAAACCAAAACTGGAGAAAATAAATAAAAAATGGAGAAAAATTTACTGACTCAACATCTGGCTCCAGCTGCGGGATGAAGTCCTCCCTGTGAAGCTTCAAGAACCTGTAGACTAGTGCCTTCTGTCTTCAATCTAACTGCCTACCTGAAAAACTTCCATTGGGCTATGGAGTCTTTATTCAATCCTTCACACACTGATATATGTACAATGAAAATCAAATCTCTTTCTCTGAGGAACCTTCCATTTACTGAATCAAATCGAAATCTGATTTCCAATGTAACCAAGAAAAAATTTGGTCAACCCACCAAAACTTGTTTCCAACTCCAAATATATATATAATCAGAAATGTTGGAAAACATGAAGAGCAGAGATTTAACCACTTATACTCACTTTCATCAAATAATGTCTCTGAAATGATAGATTTATAATCTGCTATTGGATCAATAAAACTTCCACAAGTTACTTCTTCCTGCTCTATGAAAAAGACAAACTGTCCAAAAGAATATTTTGTTCCATGAATTTCAATCAGGCATTGGCGATAAAAGACATCAGGATCAGCCTGAATTTGCTCTGTAAATTTTTGAACAGTATCACCAATAATGTCAACACTTTGAACCTCCTTTTCCACACTGTCTTCAAATAAATGACTATCAGGCATTGGCTTTTGCTGTTCAAGGATAATAGACTGAATGCATTCTTGAATCTGCTGATCAGATTGTGACATATCACACTCCTCACAGATTTCTGGGTTTTTCTTTTCAATTTCATCATCATATTTATTAAAAATTAGACCATCTTCATAATGATTTTGAACAGCAGATTTATCATAACCATGAATGTAAGCAACTTCTGAAAATTTTTGAACAACCTGGCCTTCATCAAATTTAATATCAAAACCAAAAGGGATAGAGTCTAATTCATCACAGAATTCTTGTCTTGGAACCCTAATCTCTTCATCATAGCAAGGAGTATTCTGAGAAATTTTGAATGATAATGCTAAAGGTTCATCTTTTCTTTCATCCTGATCAATCTGAGCATTTGCAAACTCATCTGTTAGCTCAAGAAATTTCTTGATTTCAATGTCATCTTCAAAAACCCTCCAGTGCTTCACATTATCTAGGACACAAGGTCTATATCTCACTTCTATAGGATACTTTAGCTGAGTGGTTTTAGGGATTCTGAAATGTGTAGCAGCCAGAGCTAAAGAATCTGCAGTTCCGTTATGATTCCTGGGAATATGGGTGATATTAAATGCTATAAAATAATTCTCAAGCATATCCCATACCTCATTTCGATATACTTTTAGCAAACCCTGCTTTACTTGATATTTATTCTTCACTTGTTGAACAACTAGTTCGGAGTCACCATATGCAGCAATTTGCTGAATGCCTAAGTCTTTTGCAGCTTTCAATCCCAGTAAAAGTGCTTCATACTCAGCAGTGTGGTTAGTAGTGACAAATTCCAGCTTATACATGAGTTTAACTGTCTCACCTCCAGGATAAATGAGCAGAACTCCAGCTCCAGCACCTTCTTTGTACGAGGATCCATCAAAGTACAACTGCCACAATACATCTTCGTCTTCTCTGCTGCGTTTTACATGCTGTTCTTTTTGTACTTATAACAGACCAGTAGAATTCTCCTCTTCACTAAACTGTAATATGCATGAACCAAGGTCTTTGTACACAGAGTACATTGGGTGATTGCTAGGGTTTTTATCATCTGTGACTATGTAAGCAAGCTGTAGCTCTCTGTAAAGTCTTCTATTTTCTCCACCAAAAACAGGAATGGTGGCATAAGAGAGGTCCATCTGTAAGGTTCCTCCAACCTTCTTTGCCCAGGATCTTGAAAGAAGAAAGCCAAACTTTGGGGTGATATCAGCCACTACAACATCCATTATGACACTCTTCATTGGCAACTGAGCAAGGCTGACGACCATATCTTTAATCACTCCTAGACACTTGACAGCTCGGGAATCAAAGGCATATAAGTCATGATAAGGTTTGGTAATACTGAGACCCAGGGCTTCCATCACAGCTTTGGGCATTAGATTATGGGATGCTCCAGAATCTAATAGACAATTATGGATCATCTGATCATGGACAGTTAAGGTAACATAGAATGGAGGAGAAGCACCAGCTTCATTTTCTGTTTTCTCAGCTAAGGCAGATCCAATGAATATCTTTGGGCTTTCTTCTTGCAAATTGACAGTATCTGAAACTGGCTGATTACTGGGTATATTCATCACTTTCGGAACTGTATTCTTATATGATGGACTCTTTATTAACTCAATCAAAGGTACAGGAATCTTTAACTTCCCAAGTTCATTCTCCAAACTAAAATTTTGGACATATTTGTTTACCTCTTCAACTTCAGCATTCTTCTTTGATTTTTCTGCAGATTGCTTCTTTTCAATAACAGGATCAACTACTTGTTTAGCAGGAACAGGTGCAGCAAGAACAAGTGCCCTCTTCTTTGGAGCTTGAGCCACTTGTTTTGGGCCTGATCTAAGGTTTAGGGTCTTCTTAGGTGGTCCATTCTGATGAATAGCAGCAGTTATAGGAACATTCTCCACCTCTTCCTCATCTTCAGTCTCAAACATGCCAACAGTGTAGCATTCAGAATTCAAAAAATCTTCTTCAGTAACAAAACCTGTAAACAATCTGTCTCCAATGTGGTTCATGTCCTGATCAGTCTCAGTTTCTTCAAAGAGCAGCTGTTGATCGATTTCTTCTTCATCAATCAAATTATTTTGAAAGGGTGGGGGCACTTTTTGATCATCATTTTCCCTCCTTTCTTGCTGGATATCATTATTTCTTCGCTCCCTTGGCATGAATCTAGGAGCAAACTGTCTTCTAAACTGATTTTGGTTATTTGGGTTCCTCTGAGCTTCTGGAGCAAGTTTAGCAGAATTCTTTTCAAGCTCTAGTTTATTCAACTTTGCAGTAAGGATCTTAACCATTTTAGCCATCTCATCTATCTTGGTCTCAGCAGACTGAGAAGCAGAACCTGCTGTGACAACTTCTTTCTTTCCTTTTCTTTCATACAGCTGTTGGGCTGTTTCATTTTTAAGTCTGTTGGAAGCTAGCAAATTAGATTCTACCTCCAAAGCTGCATCTTGCATGTTCAACACGGTGATAGGTCTTCTTTTTCTCAGCAACAAAGAAAATTCATGATCAAAAGCATTTGCATAAGTTAACTTAGCTGATGTTTCTGTAGGTTTAATTTCTGCTGGAATTCTACTGTACATTTTATTAAACCTTTTGGAAAAATCTGCAACAGTCTCATCTTTCTTTCTTCTGAGAGCTCCAAACTCAGTTATATAGTATGTGTGATCCTTTGTATCTCCCCATTGTCTCATGAAAATATCATGGAATTCTTCAATGATAGTAATTGAGTTAGCAGGAAGGTCTCTAAACCATTTTCTTACATCCCCATCTAGACTCTGAACAAATACCCTCATCCACACATCTTTAATCTCAATATTCTGATTGTCAGCATAACTCAAGAAAGTCTCCCAATGTTCCTCAGCAGTGATTTCCCCTTGTCCATTGAATCTAGGCATATATTTCTGGTAATCACCTCCAGGCAATGCATGTAGAGGCTGAGGTAAAACTAATGGTGCATACCTAGCTGCAACCATGCGGTCCATCATATCCATGGGTAGGTTTTGACCTGCCATTTTTGTAATGAATGATTGTGAAGATGTGGAAACTTGACTAGAACCTTTCTGAAAAGGGTTCTTTCCTACTTTCAGCTAAAAGATAGGTATTTTATCAGGAGAGGAAATCTTAGCTTTCAAAAAAATTTGGGGATTAGTAAAGACCTGGAAAGTACTTTCAGGGATGATATGTTTTATCCAAGGTACAGTTTCAGCTGAATTCAATGATATGCCCAACTGGTCAGGGTCACAGGAAGCTGGAAAAGATTGAGATTTTCTGAGTTTATTTGCTGTTTTCAAAATCTGCTCAGGGTCTGTCACACCTAGTTTCAATGGAGAAACAGGCCTATTCCTTGTCCCAATCCCTTTAGAAGCCACTGTGACTTCTTTTTGGTGAAAATAGCCTTTGAAAAAGTGCTGGTTCAAGTCCACCTCTTAAACCAGAAAAATGATAAGTATCCCAGGGAAGATATGCTTCAGCTTCGTCCCCGACAACGGCGCCAAACATGTTTGTGCCAGAAATTGTTTCTAAGGCTAAGGAAACAAGCTAACACAATCTCAAGAGTAAACTCAGTAAATAAGACAAAGTTTTTAGGTTTTTTGAATATGATTTGAATGGTTGTAAGCTATGGGCACAGTCAGGGAATACATCCAATAGAAAAGTAACAACTAAATCATAAGCATAAACTGATAAAGATGCATAACATATCTCAAAGATCCCACAAAAATAATGTGCTGAGGTTCATACATAAAAGATAAGCATCACCAGAAAATATACATCAACTAGCAATGAAATTACTATTTAAGAAGCTAAACAAGATTAACAACAAAGCCATTCACAAAGAAAAATGAAGGAGAAAAAGTCATATGTTTCATTATTTCATCAGCCAAAGCTCATAAGAGTTACAGTACTTATCTTTTGAACAAGTCTGAAGTTACAATACAATCTGCAGACCTCCTGCTGCCCCCAAAAATCCAGAACCTTTTTTCAGTCCCTTTGTCCCCTTTTTATAATTACAAAGAAGTAGTTCCATCTCCCGTTCATTAGGTCGAAATTGAAACTACCCAGCAGTTACATTAACTAACTAACTCAACTAATTGACTAAAAATAGCAAATCGGATTCCTGGCAAATATGGCGAATTTCTGGAAAATAGGTGTCAAAGAAGCTTCCATATCTCTCAAGTGGTGACACCTGTGTAAAAACTGAGAGAGGTTTTTGTAAATGGGTCCGTGATGGACAAAAACCTCTCTTGGTTTTTAAAAATTCATCTCCAGTCAATCAGAATCTGCCCCGCAAGATGAACACTAAAACAGGAAAATATTAAATCTTTAAAATCCCTGGAAAATAGGCTGCAAAGATTAAACTGAATCTTTCAATCCTTGATAGCTGTTGCAAAAATGAGAGAGGTTTTTGTAGATGGGTATCTTAGGAACAAAAACCTCCTTCAGTTTTCAAAAATTCCTCTCCATCAGCTCGCGGTATGCATTTGACTTTAATCACTCAAAACAGGAAAAACGCAATATTCTTGTAGCGCTCCCTTTGTTAAAATTTTGTCTAGCGCTACAAGAATAGCTGCCATGCCAGAATTTCGCAGTTTTTCAAATTTCTGCTAATTTTTCGGAGATTTTAAAAGTTACTTGGTTTAAGAAACAAGTCTAACTGCTCTCTAAACACATTAATGAATCAACTTTTGAAAATATGACCTTCTTTAACCCCCTTTAAAATATAAAAGATCAACAAAAATCAAATAAAACCTAAAAAGAATGGGCTCAAAACTTATTCAATCACCCATAGAGTTTCTAAGGAGACTAAAACTAAAACTTAAAACCAAAAATTTAACTGAGGTAGATTGAAAAACAAACCAAAACTGGATTGAAAATCAAACCAAAACTGGAGAAAATAAATAAAAAATGGAGAAAAATTTACTGACTCAACAGGTGTCATAGCATCTTCATCATTGTTGTCATAGAGCTAGGGAATCTAGCCCAAGTGTCTCACTAGCTCTAAATTGCCTCTTCCTCTTCCATGGGAGTCACTCTTCCTCTATATTTCAACCTTGGATGAGTCATGCCATGAATAATCCTTTTTGGACTCCCCCAAGTATGTTACCATTCACCTTGAATTCGAATTGGTGAGAGAATGATGCCAAGTGTAGTGGGGAAATCTAGCCATATGTGGGTCCCACTTCCTCCATGTATCTTCATGATCAAATTCCACTTTGATTTTCACTTGTATATATTTATTTATCTCCTTTATTAAATATTTATGCCATTCTAATATTCAAACATCATTTATTATCCCCATTATTCCAAATCCCAAAGCTTCCACCCCAAACCTAGGAAACTAGTAATTTTCCTCCTTGGCAATTATTTGACCTTTAGCATCAATTTGACAAACTCTAATGAATAGGGCCAATGTTATTAGGCCATTTTGACCCAATGCCAAATTTGGGACGTGACAAGCAATATTCCTCCAATCCAACCAAGTGTAGTATCCTTTCTTCCATTGTTTCTTCATATTCCATGCCTGTGAATGCTGCAATTCTCAAACTTGGTACTATGTATTCCATTGGCATCACAGCTTCTTGGCCTTATGTTAATCTGAAAGGTGTATTTCCTATCAACTTTTTGCAAGTTGTCCTATATGCCCATAACACAGCTGGTATTCATAGATCCCAATCATCCCTATTTTTGTTGCATACCTTAGTCAACGCATTTTCCAATACCTTGTTAAATGCATCAATAGTGCCATTTTCCTATCGATGATATGGTGTGTTTTTCTGATGGTGGATTTGGAATTCTTCAGTCAGGGATTCAATAGTTCTATTCAAGAAGTGTGTTACATGATCACTCATTAAGATCTTTGGACATCCAAACCTTGTAATGATGTTTTAAAAATAAACTGCGTGGTAGTAACTGCGCTATAGTCCTTAACCCATTTTGCTTCCTCCCATCTGGTGAGATAATCTGTAGTTGTAATGATGTATCTCCAACCAATTCGCTTTCTTAGTGGGTTAATAGGTCCCACAAAATAAATAGCCCACTTATCAAAGAATTTCAAAGTTAATTGTGGCCTCAATGGCATCTCATCTCTGCAAGATGGCTTTCCTATTCTCTGGTAAACATTGCAACTTCGACAATGTTCCTTTGAATCCTTATGGAGTGTAGGCCACATGTTGACCCATATTCTTGATCTTTAGCTTTTCAAGATTGACCAGGTTCTGTGCAGTTCAAGGAACCAACAAAACCCCTTTTCACTGGCCCTTTCGGAAATAGTTTGTGAGTAGACTGAGGTCTCACCTGAGGTGAAGATATGGGGAGGTTGCGGAATCAGGTTTCCACAACAGGGTGATGCGTGGTTCAACAGATTGGGGGACTGTGCGAAGTTCCACCTAATTTGCGACTAATGCTTATGCTAAGTAGCATACAAGGATTGTGCGCTTTGGAATGGATACTCAACAATAGGACATCGCAACTGAAGACTACGCTACCTCTTTAACAATCACACATCTCCGACATAATTTACTTAGTGTAAATTGTGCATTCAACAAGCATATTGTACTGTGTACTTTGTTACTTATGCAATGCGATGAACTACCACTACAAGAAAAAAGGTCATTGGTGAGGGTCCTACATGTGACGAACCTTTAAGGGTTGTCACGAATGTCACATATGATGATGGCCCTTAAAACATTGTCGTTATAGGTGCCTTTTGAGATTGCCCTTTAAGGTTTGTCATCAAATCCCTTTCCAGTGACATTTTTAGTGAGGGTTGTTAAAGGCCCATTATTGATTCTCTCTTTGGTGACACTTCTGGTGACAATATTTTAGTAGCACTCACTAATACATGTTTATTTTACTTTTGGTGAGTGTAGTAAATGTTTGTCACCAATTATCATTATAATTGGTTTTTGGCGACACTATGTGAGCATTGCTATATTTTTCGACAAAAGAATATAATGGTTTAAGATAGCTAGTATTGTTATGGATTCTTTGTAATTAATATGTTTCCAAGGTCATACTAGTCACAATACCCACTCATAAGGTCTATAAGCAATCTCTAGTGGTTTTCCATAAGAAACCACTAGCAATTTATAAGTACCATTCCAAAATGGATCCATAAGCAATCTAATCTTTTGGGTATTCGACATCAACAAAATTGATTCATATATCCTGTTAGATTGTACTTCCAAGATTTTAAAGCCATTGCCATTAATGGAGGGATGTCTACTCATCCATGTTCTACTCCAACACCTTAATTCACATGGTTTGGATTGCATCATGAATGGTTTGGTTGAAGAATTTGCATTTTAGCATGTTTTAGCAGACAATTACAGGCTTGACTCAAGCCTGTAGAATCTCCAGTTTCTGTGTTTCTTAAATATTTCAGTAAAATATTGAAGATGAACAGATTGTTGGTAAAATGGAATGTCTCGTGTATGGGGAAGGGAGTCCTGAAAATGAACAAAACCTTGATACTATCTTGGATTCATCCCTCCCAGTATAAGCAAACTTTCAGTTCTATTTGGAATTATTATTTTCAAGTTGCAGATATAATGATTTCTTCCATCAGAGTTATATCTTTAAAATCGATGGAGGATCTGTATTTGCATGATTGGAAGGATTGGATCTCGGTTTTATCCCCTGCCTATGTGGTATGCTATTCAAAGTCTTCTCTTAATTCCGGACAAGTATTGTTCTGGTAGGGTTAAATTCAATATATTTTTCCTAATAATGTGTATAAATTCTAGCATATAAGAATGATTTTTATACATTTCAATTAGCTTTTCAAGGCAATTTCATGGCTTATTATATATCGTGACATGTCAGACCAAGTCTTTTTGTTGAAATAATTTCCATAAATGGAGTGACCGTTAACTCACTGCTTTTTGGAAAAATGGGTATATGCTAATTTGACCCCATCAATTGTCATAATTAGCTCTATCCTTTTGTCCCTGCATGTCTGAACAATTATATGTATACCCGATTTGAAAGTTGGATTTCTTTGTTATGCATAACTCAAGCCTGTAAATACCAATTTGGGTTAAAGGATACCGGTTTGATCACCTAACTTCCTTTCAACAGAGAAAGTTTCAGTTGGCATGGCTAGTGCTGCACGTAGGGAGGAGCCATATTCCATTGAACTGTTGGATGAAGATCCCTCTAGTAAGAGGATTTTTCAACAAATTGGATTGTATGCATTTTTTAGTAAATTTAGAGGGCACAATGAAGATGTGACCAAGGAATTTGGTCTCAATTTCAATGGATCTTGTTCTAACATTCAGAGGTTTCTACTTCCAGTTTTAGAAACGTCCATTACTATCGCTGCAGGCTTACCACAAACAGGGGAAAGATAGCTTAAAGCTAGTCATTTGAAAAACCCTAACTCTTGGAAACAGTTTGTGAAAGTGGCTAATTCTAGTATTTGTTGGAAGAAGGGAGATGAATATAACTGTTTCACTGCTCAATGGGGTAATGTCATTTTCTTTTTGCATAAATATTTGACTTGTGAAGGATGATCTAGCCTTGTCTTTCTTTATCATATTTGGCTTCTCCTTCACATTAAAGGAGAAGAATTGATGAACATTCCATACTTTTTGTGGAAGAGCCTGTCTAAAATGGCTTCAGTTGCCCAAAAGCGGACTGATCAACGACTTGGTAATAGCTTGTATCATCATGGATTAATTTAGTTGTTGACTGTGGAGGAATTACAAAAGAGTAACCTAACGTGGGAACAATTTTTAGTGGAAAAAGGTTTTCAGGAGCAGGTTAATGATGAACCACAAGATTCAGTATCGCCCCCTCCAATAGTTCAGATAGAATTTGATCCAGCACCAACATTTTCTGATCCAATTCAATCCCAACCATATCCAAAGAGGCATAGAGATGATCAAGAGGTTAATAAAATTTTAGTTACGATGAGAAGAAGATCTGCAAGGCTAGAAGGAATTTTTGAAGAAGTTATTGAAAAAGTTAGAACATTTGAAGATATGTTTTTGACAATACCAAAACGTCCAAGATCCCATTATACACAGAGACATAATTTAGAGTCAACACCCCTGCCAGAATTGGAAGCTACTCAGTTTCAAGACCAAGCTTAAAGGGAAGAAGACGAATCTAATCAAGTGTTAAGGCCTGATTCTCCTAGTTTAATTTCAAGTAAGTTACAGAAGAGGATTAAGAAAATTCAGAAGCAAGTTCGTGAATTCAAGTTTTGGATAGATATGTTAGAAATGAAAATGAAAAGTTAAAACAGAGGAGTAGACAATTACAGAGAAAGAATGGTGTTCTTAAGAAAAGACTAAAATTTTTGAGAAATCAGGCTCACCGATGGAGTTTGCAAAACAAAAGGTTGAGGAAACAAAATAAATTGCTTAGAGATAAATCAGTACTAAAGGAATCAGTACCACTAGCTAAGGATAATACAAGTTTGGAATTATTGGCTATAGCAGCTGCAAAAAACATTCTTCCTAGTACCTTTAAAACTTCTAAAGATAAAGAAAAAGTCACAGATGTTCTTTATGATTTTTTAAATCAAATTCTTGATGATGTATGGACTAATACCATGGCTTTAGCATCAACTGAAGTAAATATTGTTAATATTTAATATGCTAAGACATAAAATATCAGCATTACATTCCATTTCACAATAATAGCATATACAAGATCACTGAAGAAACAACAAGCACAACATAAATACAAGAGACACATATTTATCCTGGGAAACCCTCATGGGGTAGAAAACCCAACAAAGCTTCCTCAATATAGATGACCAGCAATATACAAGGATGCAAACCAAAGACATGATCTCCTCCTCCTCCATAGCAATCCTCTCTCTCACAAGTGCGCTACATTTAAAGTGAGGGAAGTGTGTGTATAATGAGGAACACACCTCCTCTATTTATACACATCTCCGACTTGTACTTTATATTAACTAGGTTGGCCCCAACCCTACCACTGGGTTAAACACCCCACTACAATTGACTAAGCCGACCCCTCTAGGGTGTTCTAGCAACCTTTTGACCCACATAACACATACAGGGCCAACCCCCACTAGGAAAGTCTAATAACCCAAGTTATCACATTCCGACAGAGGAATAAACATCTCCATATATACAATAAGATCTTCACGGAGGAATGAAACATCTCCAGAATAATAAAGTACAAATATAATATTCTTAGAAGTTACAATATCTCAACACTCCCCCTTAACGAGAAGGATATTATAACAACATCTGCACGAGCAAGGATTCATCAACATTATACATGATACATCTATAAATCATTGGAAGCTTTCTCAACATCATCAGTAACTCAAGCAGTTACTGGAACATCAACATCTTCAGTACTGAGTCTTTATCTTCTGCAGCACTCGAACAACTACAGTAACATCAACATTTGGATCCTCATGATCATCAATATCATCATCGCATGATCATCAGCATCGTCATCGCACGATCATCAGCATCGTCATCGCACGATCATCAGCATCATCATCATACGATCATCATCACACAATCATCAACATCGTCATCACAAGATCATCTTCATCATAGATCATCACGACCAGCAGCATCATCATCTAGATCATCACGATCAGTAGCATTGTCATCTAGACCATCACGATCAGCAGCATCATCATCTAGATCATCACGATTAGTAGCATCATCATCTAGATCATCACGATCAGCAGCATCGTCATCTAGACCATCATGATTAGTAGCATCGTCATCTAGACCATCAGTATTAGTATCCATACCAATACAAGTATACACATCATCAGTACAAGTATCCTCATCAATATATATCATCAATACAAGTATACATACAAGTATCCTCATCAATACATATCATCAATACAAGTATAAATATCATCAATACAAGTATCCTCATCAATACAAGTATCCTCATCAGTCAAGTATACACAATAGCAGCATACTCTATAATACACATGATCCTTTCTTTCAAAATTATGGGATCAATCACAATCATGTTTAAGACTATCCTTCCTTTTGGAATTATGGGATTTACGGTCTAAGGATTATTAGTCCCACATGTCCACTAAGGACTTCATTCTCGGAGACCATAATTCTATGGATCAATTCAAGGGACCGAAGTCCGGGGACGATACAATCCCCACCTGTCCACTAAGGACTTCATTCTTGGAGACCATACGTCTACGGATCAATTCAAGGGACTGAAGTCCTGGGACGATACAATCCCCACCTGTCCAATAAGGAATTCATTCTCGAAGACCATACGTTTACGGATCAATTCAAGGGACTGAAGTCCGGGGACGATACCATCCCCACCTGTCCACTAAGGACTTCATTCTTGGAGACATATGTCTACGGCTCACTTTAGGACTGAAGTCCAGGGATGATCCAATCCCCACATGTCCACTAAGGACTTCATTCTCGAAGACATATGTCTACGGCTCACTTTAGAACATGTGTTCAAGGATGATGCAATCCCTCTTCTTTCTCGGAGACATCTGTCTACAGATCCTTTCAGAACATCTGTTCAAGGATGATGCAATCCCCTTGTCAACTTAGATCCTGTCTGAGGACCATCCACCAACCTTTCTGTTGGCATCACCAATATAGGTATCCACATCATCGACCTCACTGTCGATGCAGGCAATCTCATCATAAGTGACCATATCACTCCCCTTTTCGAGGAAGGTCCTTCCAAGCCTGTCTCGGAAATACTCAAACTTTTCTTGAGGTAGAGGTTTGGTTAGTACATCGGTAACCTGTTACAAATTCGAACTTTATAGTTCCTTTCTGCACCATATCATGGAACACTAGATTAGTATACCTGCTTAGTTATGTCTAACATACCTAAACAATATCTTCTTTGTTCTCTTCAATGATTTAGAGATCCTATGCTGAAACCTGCATATCTCATAGGTTAAGCATAATAGAATAAAGTCATACATACCTCGTAAGTAGAAATTCTATGTGATCAAGGATTATGGATGAGTCTTTGTCTTCATGTTGTCATGGTCATGGAACTTGATTTGTCTTTCGTGATGTACTTTTATCTTGTTAGCAGACAACATCAACCTCATACAACACCACAGTGCATTAGTACAATCATATAACCCTAATCAATGAATGTCTTCTATCATTCACATGTATTCATACTTTTATTAGGATGATAAGACAAATCTAACATTAATCAAGATTGTACTAATAAATAATATGAAGACAAACATATTATGAACTTAATCAAGAATCATATTTCAAGACATACCTGAACCTCTTTAAGTCATACCTATCGAGACTTCTTGTAGTCTTCTTATGTAAGGCCTTAGCCTCAAATCCCCCTAAAACTTGATCTGGAGCTTGATTAGGGTTTGCTAGAGAAACCCCAAAAATTCAATATTTGACTTTCACACTTTTAAATGGATGGAAGGATGTGTCTTGCTAACCTGATCAAACTAGCATACTTCAATTTTGAAATCTCCAAAATTTGACCCCTCAAAATTTCCTTCGAAACTTCTGGATCTTCTAGAAAGAACCCCGAACTAGGGTTTGATGAAGCCCACCCTTCTATCCAATCAAAAGGTTTGATTCAAGGCTCTAAACTCTTATTTTTCTATGGAGCTTCCAGCCGTGGTCACAGACTTCAAAAATTCCAACTTTTGCTGAAGCCCTAATTTTCCATCTTTCCGATCAAGATCCCGCACTAGGGTTTGATCAAGCCTGGTCTTCTACCCAGCCAAAACATTTGATCTTGGTCTCTAAATTTTGATTTTCTTGAGTAGCATTTAGACATGGACTCTGATTCCAAAAATTCTAACTTTCTCCGAAACCCGAAATTCTGGAAGCCATGAATGAAGGTGCTCCAAAAATGATTTTGTTTTGACAAAAATATGTACCTGATTGTTTCTACTATAACTCCTAACTTTTCGATCCACGGGACCTACAAACATTTCTTGTGGTATCGTGACCTATCATCTTTCCATCCTGATAGGTCTTACCTCAATTAGATTTTCTGAGAGAGAGTTATGCCAAGTGTCGCAACGTGACCTATTTATGGGATAAAATAGGAGAGCAAACTTGTAAGGCGTGCCATGTGTCATTGGTTCAAATTCGGCCTCTAAAAATGTTTCCTAATATAGTACCATCTGTGTACACTTGTACTTTATATTAACTAGGTCCGCCCCAACTTTACCACTGGGTTAAACACCCCACTACAATTGACTCGGCCGAACCCTCTAGGGTGGTCTAATAACCCTTTGACCCAGATAACACATACAGGGCCGACCCCCACTAGGGAAGTTTAATAACCCAAGTTACCACATTCTGACAGAGGAATAAACATCTCCATATATACAATAAGATCTTCACAGAGGAATGAAACATCTCCAGAATAATAAAGTACAAATATAATATTCTTAGAAGTTACAATATCTCAACAAATACTATTAAATGGACTGGAAGAAATGATGAATTATATGACTTGGGCCTTATTTATCAACAACAATATAAATTTGAAGTAAAACGTATGTAGGAAACTTGGTTTTCTGCTTAGTTGGTTCAAGAACAAAAGTCGAAGTCCAATATACAGTCTTTATAGCAACAATTAATGATTAAAGAAGAAGAAAAGAGGCAAATGTTTCAATTTGTTGAGCAAGCCATTTCTTGTAGAAGTCCTGCTAGATTTTATTCAATGTACCTGCATGAACAATGGGTAGGCCTTCAGATGATTAGATTGAATAATAACAAAAAGTTCATGATCAAAAATGTTGATGACTTTGTGGATATCTATAATGACTCATCTACAAGGGAAAAGGATTTGTTGTGTGAACTTGATCAGTTTAAATTCTTTCTAGAGCATGAATTGGAATGGAATCCCAATTCTGTAGTAGGAGATATTCAGTTACTATCCTTTTCATATTTTATTCATAATCAAATTAAGTGGGAAATAGGGATGAAATTCTTTTATAAGTTGGAATTCCAGTCTGAACTTCACGTCAGAGGAGAGCATCTTAGATCCTGAAGCGGCCTTTTCTAGTCATAGTCAATTCCTCAGGCATCCTATGAGGGTGAAAGAATTTAGAATGAATTAGAGATCAGCATTACAGAGTTTTGAAGAACTTAGATCTTGTGGGACTTTGGCCTCTTTGTAGGCCTCAGAGACCTGTGGGAATTTTCTTCCTTCAATACTCAAACAACGGGACCCCATGGGATACCCCTTTTTCCAGGTTTCCTTTTCAAGAACAATTTTGTAAGTGAATTCTCTACGACGAAATGGTACTCAATGGATTGGGTTAAGGTTCCATTTCCTTTTGCTCTGGTGCAACAAAACTGAGTACAGTGTTACTGGGTAGTGGTATGATTTTGCAGAGAACTCTTCATGGATGGAAGTGGATCATCATTTAGGATTTCGGAAAATAAATAGAGTAAGTCACCAATCTTACAGTTGGACCAAGCTACATCAAAATTTACTATGGGGGGAATAAGTTGCATAGGGACATGCAACAAACTTCCTTCTTGGTGCTTGAATTGTTACCCAATGGGTAGGTTTTCACTTGGATCTCCACTGTGTTGTTACTTGATAATATACGAGAGGATGTTAAAAAACTGTAATTGTTTTGTCAGGATTTCAAGTTTATTCAGTGCACAATAGTGGAAATATCCATTTTGTTTATCTAGACTCTAAAGTATGATATTTCAAATATAATGATTTTCCCAAATATGTCTTTTTTTGTTTATGTGAATTTGAACTTGTTCAAAAGAAGTGTATAAATTTTCCTTGGAAACTTACTAAATCCCATAATCTGATATTTTATAGTGATTTTAGGAAAAACTTCGACCTTTTATTTCATGTAAACGAACCAACTAAACTATACTTGTTTTGTTACAAGTAGTTATAGAAGGGACATGTTCACATGAAACTATTAGCATTGATTGCGAGAAAATCAGTCCTGCAACCTCTTACAGATCCATTTTTTTCCATAAACCTAAAATAATGTTGAAAAGGTTATAGTTGCAGTCATTGCTCTTTTTAATCTATCTCTGTGAAGATAGTTCTTTGTATTAGACACGACTTTTGTGAGAGGGAGCTATTGTTGGCAATATGGTAGTGTAGGTTGTCATTGATGGAAACTGGATGAAGATAGAGAAACAATCAGGAATGATGACAAGCAATGTGAACTTCCTTATATTTAGGTTCCTGGTAAAGGTCTTGTACTTATGCTTACGACTTTGAAAGTAATGGCATACAAGTAGGGAATACCAACATGAGAAGGGAACCCATGATTTAACCTTGCGTCCACCTCACTAGTGGACCAACAAACTATTACAGTGAACCAAATTAGATAAGAAAACTATGTATTGAAGAGACTAGGCATTCAAATCCTTCTTTTGGGAACTTGGATTTCAATATCCCAAGTTTGGAACTAAACAACAACATGGGGAAGGTTCCATCCCCTGTTGGCTTCAAATTTTGATATGATTGGTAGACAATTAGTATGATTATCCTTTTGATCAATGTGTTGCATATTACTCTTGCCTCTTGGGTGATTGTACAATGTATTTAAGGCATATCCATATTCATTATCATGTGGACTATCATGTAGCCATCTCTGGAGGTGTTTTCACATCTAGCCATTTTGTTTGTGTATTTTGACTACGTTTCATGTATTTTGGTTCTCTTTGGTGTTTAGGGATGTATCCTCACCATGGTTCCATACCTTATTGTATTCCATGGTTTTATCTCTGATATTTTTATGTCCCTATGGGAAATATAGCAATTGCAGGGACACAATTATATGTATGTTCAATATTTCTCTTAAGGCACACCCAATGTTCGACATTAGAAATAAAATTTTGGTTTTTTTCCATTATTTAAATAATTTTTTTTTTTTTGTTTTCATTGGCTTTGCACTGATGATTTACTCAATAAATATAAGCTCAGGTGACTCTTCTGATAGGTGTCCAAGTAGACATCAGTGGCCATTGAATTTTAATGCACTGATAACCACTGCCACCCAGAGATCCATAACTTTCATTGATATTAGATTTTATGGGTTTTGGGAACCCTTAATTGGTTTCATTTCACATTTTTTCTAAGGCATGATAGGGTTCATCACTACATCTGTATTGCCATGAATATGGATTGGTTTAAACACATGTAACAATAGAAAAAATTAGTAAGTTACATTGTGTTTCGTTGATTTAGTTCATCGAATCATGTTTTAAGCAGAATCTATACATGTTTGTGGATATCATGATTGTTTTTAGTTGCTTTCCCATGGGATCTGATGACTGTCTTGTTTAGTGTTTTTAGACAATTTAATAACGTATACCTACAAGCTTGGCCTAAGCTTGTAAGTTGATTTGTTGTTTATAATTACATATGCACAAATGGAAATCAGACACATGGGTCTTATTTGGAATCGTGTCACCTAGCCCATCCTCCTGTTGGTTGCTCTGAGTTCATTCTGATGTAGATTTTCCTTGAGAAAGCTTGAACTCAAGCAGCCTATTGTCAATACTTTTGTATATCCACATGCAACTAATTCTTCATTGTTTATGGAATTACTAGAACATTCCCAATTAGCTTCAAAGCCTTCAAACCTGCCTTTGAACAGTTCTCAAATGCATTCATAAATTATTGTGCCAAAAAATGCTTAGGACAATTCTTCAATTCTGCTCTTAGGTTTGTAGAGTTCCTATAGAGATCATCCTCCTGTTCTCATAACTCTCTAGACTACTTACTTTCATCAGCTGTAGGTTATTCTTTCCTTTTCCTTCGTTCAGAGATATATGTTCTTCTCAGGACATTTAAAAGGTGTATTTTCGATGATTGATACAAAAAACTAAGTCATACAATAAGATACCAAAGACAGGTGAAGATATTTATGTCAATCATATCCAAGGATGGAGGAAGTCATTTACAACTTCATCCCTGTCTATTTTCCTACTGTTAATGTTAGCAATCCGATCCTAGGACCTGTTTCTTAGCAACCACCATATACCTTTGAGTCCATCCTCCAACAATGAACTCAAGGTGTACCTAAGGTCTTTTAGAGACCTTAAATGCAAGGGGATTCAAATGCCCGCATATGATGGTGTACTGTATCCTATTAGTATCAACTAGGCAAGAGCTAGGTACCAGAGACATCCATAGTGCCATTCTCTTAGACCACAATATGATAGTGTTTTGGGGAACAAACGTGTCTAATAAGATAAATGATCTACACATTTTAGACTTGTAGACCAAGGAATGGAGGCAGGCTTGCATTCGAGGAACTCCACCATCCCCATGAGAGAGGGGGAGGAAATTACTTGATTGATGTTCATAGTTTGGACTTGAAGCTAATGAAATGGATTTCCCTTAATGGGAATGGGATCTTAATGCTCTCAAAGATAGCCACACTACAATTGCTATTGAAAACATGCTTGTGGTATAAGGTGGATATTCTAGATACCATTACTTAGGAGAAGTTGATGTTTTGGATCTTGAAACCTTAACTTGGTCTAGAGTACAAATCTTGAAACCTTAACATCTTGCAAATTTTCACCCAATCTCTTGAAATTAAATTCACCCACCCTAGTACAAATCTAGGTTGAATAACACCCTACCATGGAATATCATCTTGTGGTGTTTTTTTTTTCTGTTCCCCAAAGGGTAGGTTTTCTCTTGGATCTCCATTATGTTGTTACTTGAAAATATACCAGAGGATGTTAAAAAAAAGTAATTGGTTTGTCAGGATTTCAGGTTTATTCAATGCACAATAGTGGAAATATGCATTTTGTTTATCTATACTCTAAAGTATGATATTTCAAATATAATGATTTTCCCAAATATGTCTTTTTTTTGTTTATGTGAATTTGAACTTGTTCAAAAGAAGTGTATAAATTTTTCCTTGGAAACTTACTAAATCCCATAATCTGATATTTTTATAGTGATTTTAGGAAAAACTTCGACCTTTTATTTCATGTAAATGAACCAACTGAACTATACTTGTTTTGTTACAAGTAGTTATAGAAGGGCCATGTTCACATGAAACTATTGGCATTGATTGTGAGGTAATCAATCCTGCAACCTCTTACAGATCCATTTTTTTCCATAAACCTGAAATAATGTTGAAAAGGTTATAGTTGCAGTCATTGCCCTTTTTAATCTATCTCTGTGAAGATAGTTATTTGTATCAGACATGGCTTTTGTGAGAGGGATCTATTGTTGGCAATATGGCAGTGTAGGTTTTCATTGATGGCAACTGGATGAAGACAGAGCCACAAGCAAGAATGATGACAAGCAATGTGAAAAGAGCAGATGACAATGGCAACAAACATAGTAGATGGTTATGGTAGAGACAATGAAAGAGCAACATAATAAAGAAAGAGGGAAATAGAATGTCGACCTGTCTACTTGTCCAATGCATTATGAAGAGAGGGAAATTCATAAGCAGAAATGACAGAGCACTATGATGATGGAAATCTACCTGGAATCGATGGTCTTCCATTCCAAGACAAGGATTTTGATACTGATGTAAACTACTTCTATAGATGTGGATGATCAGATAAACAAACTTGTCATGGTTACAAGAGATGCAGAAACCTGTAGAAAGAATTTGGCAAAAGCATGTAAAAATGATTTGGCAGAAACATGTGACAAGGATTCTAGTCCTGCATTTACATTGCTTGTTGATGCTAATGATTCTCTGAATATTACAAACCAAGAGGATGCAAGTTGTTCTCTATCAATCATGGAAAAACAAGTGCAAATACACACTTCTCGCAATATAGATATAGAAGGGAAAAATACTTCTATAGAAGAAGGTGCACTGCAATCTTGTATCAATCTTGTTAATGAAACCCAAAAATCCAGTGAAGAGCAAACATGTAAAGATAGTCTTTGCATTCGATGGACCAATGAACGGATGCCAAACTTCCAGAAAACTTGCTTGTTTTAGAAGAAGAAGCTATAGACATTGGAGGAGATCGAGGAGAAAGGAGCTATAAGAAGCCGAAGCCATGTTTACAGAAGCTCGAGAAGCAAACATGGTACTATGCAGCAAATAGGTTATTTCTGCAAATTGGCAAGTTTTAAAGTAACCGTTGGAAGCTCTTGAAGGAAGGAGGCTAGTTAAATGTCTGATCAAAGCCAAAGGAACATACCCTACAGCAAGAAACATAAAGGAAATGTGCCTGGGAATATTTTCGAGGGTAAAGGATTGTGGACCATCCGATCACGATGATCGACAGTGGAGATCACGTTTGGCATTGAGGTTTAAACCACATTGGTTGTGTGGATGAGTATTTTATGTGTTTATAACGGTAGGCTTCACTAATGTTCATTGACGTGTAGTGCAAAGATAGTGTGCGAGCTCTGGGTGTTTGGTTCTCCATGAGAAGAACACCAGCCTGGAGCTCGGGATGCCTATGTGGCCCCCTATCTTTTACTACATGTGGCATCTCTGTTTGACGTGGATGATGATATGACAGCATTGAGATGTTGCAAATGTGGTAGTAATGTGTTGTAAACGTGGTAGTAAGTATCGTTGATGGAAAGTGTTACTTCGTAGCCAGATTCGTGAGCGAAGTTTTGGTGGACTGCCAAAAATATAGCAGAGCTCCAAAAGTGTTGGATGTGTTTAATCAATAACCTATAAGAAGTTTTAGCAGTACGCTAATATATTTGGTAAACAACCAAAGGCTATCATAAGTTTTAGTATAAAGCTTTAAGCTATAGTGTAAAACTTTGTTAGCAAAGTTTAAACAAATAGAGAAAAGACTAAGTATGGTTATAACTAAAACTAGTTTAAAATTGATCTACTTGTTAGTTAATAATCTTTTTGCACATCCTCCTGTTGGTTGCTCCAAGTTCATTCTGATGTATATTGTCCTTGAGCAAGCTTGAACTCAAGCAGCCTATTGTCAATACTTTTGTATATCCACATGCTTAATATGCCTGCAAGAGGGCTAAGTAGAATGCCCATAGATCTATTTGGGTGTTGTTGCAGGTGTGTTATGTGTCTTGGGGATGACCAAATAGATGAAAAGCTACATCAACTAATTTTCTATGGGCCTACCTTTCACTTGGATTACATTGACAAGTTCCTTACAAACAATACCGCATGTCCACTTTGTCTCATTATTTCTATTCCCTTGAACACAGAAAATTATCTCATTGCAAGTAACATGGAACTAACTCCTACATTTATGGAACTAACTCCTAACTCCTAAAGTTATTAAGTAACATGGATGCACAACAGAGTGGAATTCATTCTATTTAGGTTCCTGGTCTAGGTCTTGTACTTATCCTTACGCCTTTGAAAGTAATGGCATACAAGTAGGGAATACCAACATGAGAAGGGAACCCATGATTTAACCTTGCATCCACCTCACTAGTGAACCAACAAACTATTACAGTGAACCAAAATGGATAAGAAAACTATGTATTGAAGAGACTAGGCATTCAAATCCTTCTTTTGGGACCTTGGATTCCAACCTCCCAAGTTTGGAACTAAACAACAACATCGGGAAGGTTCCATCCCCTATTGGCTTCAAATTTCGATATGATTGGTAGACAAATAGTATGATTATCCTTTTGATCGATATGTTGCATCTTCCTCTTGCCTCCTGGGAAATTGTATAATGTATTTAAGGCATAGCCATATTCATTATCATGTGGACTATCCTGTAGCCATCTCTGGAGGTGTTTTTACATCTAAGAATTTTGTTTGTGTATTTTGACTACGTTTCATGTTATTCTGGTTCTCTTTGGTGTTTAGGGATGTATCCACAGCATGGTTCCATACCCTATTTTATTCCATGGCTTTATCTCTGATATTTTTATGTCCCTATGGGAAATATAGAGATTGCAAGGACACAATTATATGTCTGTTCAAGATTTCTCGTAAGGCACACCCAATGTTCGACATTAGAAATAAAATTTTGGATTTTTTCCATTGTTTTCATTGGCTTTGCACTAATGATGTATTCAATAAATATAAGATCAGGGGACTCTTCTGATAGGTGTCCAAGTAGACATCAGTGGCCATTGAATTCTAATGCACTGATATCCACTACCACCCAGATATCCACCACTTTCATTGATCTTAGATTTTATAGGTTTTGGGAACCCTCATTTGGTTTCATTTCACATTTTTTCTAAGGTGTGATAGGGTTCGTCACTACATCTGTATTGCCATGAATATGGCTTGGTTTAAACACAGGTTACAATAGAAAAAATTAGTAAGTTACATTGTGTTTCGTTGATTTAGTTCATCGAATCATGTTTTAAGCAGAATCTATACATGTTTGTGGATATCATGATTGTTTTTAGTTGCTTTCCCATGGGATCCGATGATTGTTTTGTTTAGTGTTTTTAGACCAACATTTATATGTAAATGGATAAGCCCAAGAGATATTTTGATGCATATAGGATTTCGTATGTGGGATGTGGGTATCTTCATGATAAGTTTTCAATTTTTTTTGCTTGGTTTTGAAGGTGTATTCGTTGGGATAAAAATTACAAATTTGTGAATGCAATTTTGATGTTTTCATATTTGGGTTTTAAATTTATTTATAATTTTTAGATATTATTATGGGTTTAACAAGATGACCATCTAGTTGTGGGGATTATAGGGGTGTTGTGGAGGATTTTTATGATGATTTTAGGAAAAACTTCGACCTTCTATTTCATGTAAATGGACCAATTGAACTATACTTGTTTTGTTACAACTAGCTATAGAAGGGCCATGTTCACTAGGATTATGTGCTCGACATGAAACTATTAGCATTGATTGCATGGTAATCAGTCTTGCAACCTCTTACGGATCCATTTTTTTCCATAAACCTGAAATAATGTTGAAAATGTTATAGTTACAGTCACTGCCCTTTTTAATCTATCTCTGTGAAGATAGTTATTTGTATCAGACACGACTTTTGTGAGAGGGAGATATACCAGTACTTGTGGAATTATCAGAATTAGACATTGCTTGGGCTTCTCCAAAAGTGAATTCTCTGTCATCAATCCTCCATGTAACCTTTGCCACGTCTTTGTCCTCCAGCTTGCTTGCCATGCTTTTCCATGCTTGTCTACAAGCTTGTCCTAAGCCTGTAAGTTGATTTGTTGTTTATAATTACATATCCACAAATGGAAATTGGACACATAGGTCTTATTTGGAATCCTGTCACCTAGCCCATCCTCCTGTTGTTTACTTTGAGTTCACATTCTTCTCAATCTTTGATCAATTCAATGTCATTGCTTTTCCAAGGTATAAAACTGTTAATTGCATCCGCTAAATACTTGCATTGATTACTTCTATGCTTAAGCTTGATTTCATAATCAGGATCAACCAGAATTTATTGTGGGCACACAAGATACTATCCATCACCTAATTTTTCCCCATTAGGCTTGACAAAGTTTGGTTCAATTCTTTGATGTAACCCTTTGCAACCTTCAATTGACCATTAAAATATGTCAGTAAACATTTGTTTCCATTCAATCCTTGTTGTGACCACAACATATCCCATGCTTAGCCGAAGCACGGGAACCGCATTTTCGGATAAACACAAAGGTATTTCGATGAGTGTACTCTGTAAATATGAGAGTTTGAGTTTTCACTTGTTTAGATCTCTCACCCATACTTTTGTTCTCCGTGTTTCCCTCATTCTGGATGATCTCTAACTGCCTAGTATGTCAAAATCCTCAGATTTTGAGTATTTTTGTCTTTTCTTCGATCAACCTGTAACCCAACAGTTAGGATACCCGAAACCCGCAACCCGACAATTTCGGGTTGCGGGTATTTGTTTTGCAGTTTTGGAATTTGGCCAACCCAAAACCCGCAACCAACCCGCAACCCGATGGTTGCGGGTTTCAGGTTCATCTTGTAATAATCTTGGGAAATCATCATCCTGAAACCCGAAAACCCGCAATTGCGGCTTTCGGCTTTCAGACTCTGTCTTTTATTTATTTTGTTGCATGTTCTCAAAACCCGCAACCTGCAGCTGTCGGGTTTCAGCTTTCGGGAAGTTGTTTTCGGTTTACAAGTGTGTCATTCCCAAAACCTGCAACCTACAAGTGTCGGGTTGCGGCTTGCAAGAACCCATTTCTCTTTTTTTTTATTGTGTCTTTCGGGAATTCCTTTCCACCTTTTCCATTTGCGCGACCCCGCAGCCCGCAACCTGCGATTGTCGGGTTGCAGCTTTTGGGATCCCTTAATAAATTTTGTGAATAAAACTTTTGTGCAACCCCGCATCCTGCTTCGGTTAATCGAGGCCGTCTATTTGTGTTGATCCTACGGTCATCTTTAATCCGGTGAATTCAATAAATAGGGTTTTTCCTATTTTATTTTTTACCATTTTAACTTTTGAAAAATTATCCCATCGCACTGTGGATTTCACTGCTGAATCCTTACCAGAGGACGTTTTAACTGATTTTCAGTTACTTCAGGATGGATTGCTGCCTTTGCTACACTCGGTGTTTGACAGTTCCGATTTGTTTGGGACACATTTTTGTTCTTTGTTTCTACTCCTCAAGGTTTTATGCCATTATTCATGTTTTGGTCTAAAAGATTCTTCCAGTTATTCTGTTAAATCCGGTCACCCGAATTCGGTTTGACACATACACGAGATTTGCTGGTCTGTGTACTCAAGATCCTGTTTCAGTGTTTTCGCAGTCAGTTTTCAAGCCATAATTTTCATTTTGGTCACGAATGTGAAGCCATGATTGTTGATGTGAGAATACTCGTAATGATAAGCTTTTGGAACCATTTTAATACATGCGAGTTTCGATTGGTTTTGTACTTTCACACAGGTTTTATCCAACTAACACATGTCCTCGCTCCTTTTCATCTCAGTTTGGATAATTGCAGTGAATCGGCTGTATAACTTCAATCATTGTTGTTTGTCTTGCTCAATGTCTATTATCTTATCTGTTGGCTTTAAATTAGCAACAAATATGAAACTTTTAGCTCATCCTTCTCATTCTTTAAGAGGAAAAATTATGTGTGATGGTCTTGTAATTTTTTCCTTCTAGACGTATTTAATATGAGAAATATGCAGATAGGCAACGCATTCCCAGATGCACGTTTTAGGGATGAAGAACTCTTTCCCTTACTCTATCAAGAACCTATGTCACCACCTTTTGATGCAGGTGTTCCTGATTTAAGCAGTGATAGTGGTGAAGAAGATTCTAAGGCTCTGTCTATCTATATGCAATTCCCTGATAAGAAAGAGAAGAAAGATCCCAAGGAACTGGCTGACCGTGACAACGATGTTATACGAGATTTTATAATCAACCAAGAATCTGATGTCCCACCGACTTTTTCTGAAATAGATCCTTTAATAGATTTTTATGTTTTTAAGAATATAGTCTCTGATCCAGAAGTTCCCGCGGCAGATCCTCGACAAGCCGAATTGTCCGTTTCTGATAATAGGCAAGTTGGAGTGGAATTCTTGTTGCGCTATGAGGATATTTTTTATTAAAGAATGTATCTTTAATAAACTATTTTGAAAGGTGTTAGAAATCATGTAGACCAAGGAATAACAATATTTCATGGATCGGTAGTTTTGATTCGATTTTGTAATCTCTGTTTTCTAGGGATCTCCATTTTTGGACTTTGTTGTAATTATTTAAAGAAGGGTATCTCTCTTAGTTATGGGTTGGTAATTTTGGAGTTGTAAGTCGGCAGAAGACTGGATTGGGGATACTTTGTTAAGCAGAGTTTTTTTGTAATTTATGTACAAGACCTCTTCATACAATAAAGTTATCTTTTAATCTATCTTCTGTTATTCCTCAAATTTCTTTGAGAATTTTTTATTTATGCTTCAAATTGTCATCTGTTATGTATCTGATCTTTTGCTAATCATTTGTTAACGTATGAATCTATTATATTGATTTCTCTATATGACTGGTTTATGTTTCAAACTGCTTCACTGAGTTTTTTCAATACAAGTACTTTCATGTTTTTTTCCTACAAATGATTCGGTGCATAAAAAATTATATAATCATTGTTAATTTTTAAATTAGCAGAGTGATTACAGACTGGATCTTGAATGAGCCTGAATACTGGAAATATTGTCATTTGAATTTCATTAACTGATAATAATTTAAGTTAACAAGTAACACAACTAAATACATTTTTGTTTAAGTTGTTCAATTACTTGTTTAATCATATTTCAAGACCAATCTACACATAAGCAAGATTTGATTTTAGAATAGGACTGACTTACACTAGTTTCCCTTTTCTAAAATAGGTTAGGTTAGCTTTGTATTACCATATCCACACCTTGGTTTTCCTTGATTGGAAAACTAATCTTATAGGTCAACTCATCTACTCTTAGAGTGCCAGCGGAGGCCTAATATCCGTGGAGGATCACCATACCAAACAGGTTGGGGATAGAATTGCCCTTGTGTTATCTCCCCAAATAAATTTGTCGAGTTGATCAATTTTAGATGATAGGATGTCATTTGAAAATTCATTTCTAAATTTCTTAAGGCTCATTGTTGATAGCTTTATGCATGTAATAAAGTTTGAAAAGCATTAGATTGGGTTTTCATTTCAAAAATTTCAAAAGACAGGTTTCGTTAGCTAAGCGCTTATTTAAAATGGTCCCTAAGCCACCAAAAGCTCTACTTTCGGCAGCTTAAATGAAATTCTCGGGGCTATCCTAGCTACTGAAAGTGAAAATAAATTTTAAAATTAAAGCAGATCAGATAAGAAGATACCCATGCCATTGCAATTTTTTGAAACAAAGCTTAAGATTTTGATTGCCTTGGAGAGGATCCGCAAGTGAAAGCTATCATACAATTGTCAAATCAAGCTTTCCTAGAGGTGTGCAAGAGTAAATACAGTAGCACCGTGTGACTGTAAATACAATAGCAGAAAATGACTACTCTGTACGTGAAGAGTTGCAGCAGTTTCAATCAGGAAAATGAAGAATGTTCTAGGGATGGTAAATTTGTAGAAGCTACCACTATAACAAAGAAAAGAGGACCTTCCCTCCATTTATGTCTTGCATTCCAAAAACACACATTATTAGGAGCAAAGGAATTTTCCACCACATGCTAAGATGATCTAGAAAGGAGTATTTTTTTCCTAATTACAACTTGGTTTTCGGAGAATGCCATGGGTATTTCAAGCAAATAGACTATTGCAAGAGAAGTATTAAAACATCAAACAAACCAAATGACTCTCAGAAAACTACCAAAATATAGATTTGTTTTGATAGCTTAGGAGGACATGGAAATTGTTCATTAGCTATCGAAAACCCATCTTTCGGCAGCTTACAGTATGGAAGAAAATTGTCCATAGCTACCAAAAGCACAGAGACAGGCAGAATGATGATATTGTCACTCTGATCAATTTTTTTTACTGCCAAATCATTTGAAGAAGATTTTAAGTGCCTTTTCATCACCTGGAAGATTGCTGCAGCTATCAAAGACATGAAGACTACCAAGATGGAGGCAAGGATATTTGCTGCAAAAATGGCGTTTTTACTGTGCAGAGTCATCATTTTAAAATGATGATTCTAAGCGTCTAGAGAATCATTTTACAAAATGCTCGGAGGTTTTTGTTCCTAACATGTCATAGAACAATAATAAATCTTTGTTTTCCTACAGGTGTTGCAAATTGAGAGAATCGAATCCATCACTGAGCCCCATTTTTCAGATCCCAGAATCTGCCTGTTTGACACATGTTTTTGAAATGCAGATCTCAGGCAAATGAAAACAAATTTTAAATATCTGAGAGAGGTTTTTGCTCACAACAAATCAATGTACAATAACCTCTTTCAGTTTATACATAGGTGTCACGTATCTGGATAACGGAACCCATCTCTGACCCTCTTTTTCAACAGTTTCAACAAAAATGGCATTTTTACTGTGCAGAGTCATCATTTTAAAATGATGATTCGGAGCGACTGGAGAATCATTCTGCAAAATGGGAGAAGTTTTTGTGCCTAACAAATCAGAGAACAATAATCTCATTTTTCCTATAGGTGTCACATATTGGGAGAATCGAATCCATCTTTGAGCCCCATTTTTCAGCAGTTTGGCCAAATTAAAGAGGATTTTTTCCTGGTTTTCACCATTATCTTCTTCTTTCTGTGCTTATGAGCAGACTTTCTCTTGTCTGTGTTTACTTTAAAGCTGGTGATTGTCATCTCACTTTTGTATCGGTAAACTAGGATAATAAGTAACTACTGCTAGTTCTATTGACCCTTCATATGTATTGTTTTATATATGTATGTTTCTGGTTAATATAGTTAGTTTTTCTCCACCCATCTAATTCAGCAAAACTATCTGAATAATGGATTTTGAAGGCCCTGTCATATCTAGATATTACTAAGTTGTCTTGAGTGCAGAAATTAGTGAGTGAGTCATTCATCTTGATCTAATTATACACCCATCATTGAAGATAAGATTAAGTTACCAGGCTCTTTCAATTGCAACCTAGAAGGACTCCTGGAGAGCTAACAAATTGGCGCCGTTGACGAGGAGAGGAGATTGAAGCTCAGCTTCCCTGGGAGACAACATAGTTCTAGCTTTGATGATAGACAAAGCCTGGACATTATTTCAGTTGTAATCATCTATTTGGAGACTCCATGAAGGACAAATCCAGTGGCGACTCCATTGCCCAGAAATCTGTTGGCGATTCCATTGGTATGACATGAACAAAATCCTAGCAAAAAGGCATGCTTTCTGCGATTTTTCAAATATTGTTGGTTTCCCTAATCCAGTGCCTAGTAGAGATGAATGGGATGGAAGCCTTCCCATATTTCAAGGAGAAGAATGGGAAGTGCCATCTGAACATTTGCTTGACTTTCATGATTGCATTCATCGGTTGCAAATTGTACATGAAGATGTTAGGATTAAGCTCTTCTAGTTTTCATTAGAGGGGATTGCGCGTGATTGGTTCCAATATTTTCCTATTGCAAGTATCAATTATCTGGAAAGATTTCATGCTGCATTTCATTCTGTTTGTAAAGAAAAAATTTCAACCGATATTTTATATCCTAAATGTTGTCACGAATTTAGTTTGTTGAATAAAGATTTGGATTGTCATGAAGGACATGCTGAAATAGGGGACACCTCTTATTGTGATCAAAATATTGATGAACTTCAGGATGATAACCATATTACAGATGTTCTTGACATTGCATCAAATGCATCTACTGACCTAGGGTGTCATGAAGTTGAAATTGTCCCCTTTGGAAACCCGAGAGATTATGAATAGATTGAAGGAACAGCATGTAACAAATTTGGATCTGCAGCAAATGCTAAAGGAAACCCTCAGCTTTCAGATTTGCAGACAAAGGGAGAGTGCAACAGATATGGAAAGGATGATGATGAGCTGAAAAGCTCAGATCAACAGTTCATCCTACATCTTTCTCCGATAGAGGTTGAACAGTCTGCATTCAACATTGAGATTAGTGAAGGAAAAGAGCAGCAACATTTCTTTCAATTGGAAAAGTATCATGAAGAGGTATTTCTTTGTGTCTTTCATGACCCTTTTGCTGATTTTCTGAAATCTGTGAGCAACACAAATATCAAAATATCTTTGTCAGATGATAGCTGGTTCTATCACCCTTTCAAACTACATTTCTGCATGCTATGGTTTCATTTATTTTTTGGGTCAAGATCAAGGAGGATATCAGTAAATCATTTTCTTACATGGATTCATTGGAAGCATGATGTCACTTGATAAGAAGCAGTGCAATTAGTTAGAGTAGGGTAGCATAGATGAATAAGCTCATGACTGAGCATTTCAAGTTTGCATAATGTGTCAGGCTTGCATTTAGTATTGTGCTTTCATTTTTGGAATAAAGACTCCATGCCCAATGGATATAAGACACTATTGGCAGGGGTAATTTGTATTCAAATGATGAGCAGGCTTGTAGGATTTGGATTAGGTTTTGAAAGCAGCATTTGAGACTCCATAGCAAATTGGATGCAAGGCATTGCTAGCAGGTTTACAGTTGAACATTTGTGGACAGATTGTAGAGATTTGGTGGCAGTTTAAATGACTCCATGCCCAATGGAACACTAGACTAGGTTTTGTATTTTGTTTGTCCAGGAAAGGCATCATATCTATGGTTCTTAAAACATCACAGGGAGGTTTTCATCCCCGAGTAGGAGCCAGATGTTATCTCCCTAAATAAATTTGTTGAGTTGATCAATTTTAGATGATAAGATGTCATTTGAAAATTCATTTCTAAATTTCTTAAGGCTCATTGTTGATAGCTTTATGCATGTAATAAAGTTTGAAAAGCATCAGATTGGGTTTTCATTTCAAAAATTTCAAAAGACAGGTTTCGGTAGCTAAGCACTTATTTAAAACAGTCCCTAGGTGTTATAGGTCAAATCTGCACTTCTCTGTTCGTGATCACCTTGATCTGTTGATCACACAAAAGGACAACTTGGATTGAAGAGCATGATGACCTTAGATGACACCTTGGCCTGATTCACCTCCTTACAAGCTGGAAAACCCCTAAAAAACAACATATTTTAGCATGGGCGCTACTCCTCTCAAGCAAACTAGCGCATGTGCTCTACTCCAGTGTATAATAGTAGCACATACCTCCTCATGGGCTCTACAACTCTTCAGTATACTAGCGCACAACATCTAAAAAGTGGTGAACACTTGTTTTAAAACATTGTAGTTGTGCCCTGGGTGCTACTCCACTATGAAATAGTAGCGCACACCTTAAAATATGATCAAAAAATAATTAATTTGACGAATGGGGATTAGTTGCAATTGGTTTCTCAACTTCCCTAACTTCCCTTACAACCACCTCTCAATCTGAACTGCCTACCTTTTCCTATAAATACAAGGAGGATTAAAGAGAGGGATTAGACATAGAGACATTTTATATACGAGATCTATTGAGAGACTCTTCTATATGAGAAGCTTGTATTGAAGGAGGTTGTGTTGGAGGAATTTTGAAGCCAGAGAGGAGCAGGAGCCTAGGATCAAGTTGCATGAGCATGCTACAAAGTCAGGTATACTTTGTATCATTCATGGGTGAAAACATGAAGTTGGGAAACAATTTTGGCTTGTTTTTGACAAAAAAATACTGCTAATTTTTATGTTTTTCAACTTCGACCTCTTCAAACCCATATCTCCCTTAGGAATTTCGACTTGAAGTAAACACAAAGGTTTTACATAATTGAATTAGCTTTCTACTCATATTTTTTTTCATTCTTTTAATGGACATATCATGGGACACATTTGTTGTCAACAAATGACATATACTTGAAATGTTTAGGTATGGATAATGAGTGACTTGTGTTGACGATGATTTTTTGATAGATGGTTATTCATTTTAGGGAAAATAATTGTATGCTCATAATCTACACACACTAAACTTGATCCTGGACTATAGTTTGAGTTTTTTAAGACTTGGGAACTATTTTTTATTATTTATCAAAACAACGTATGTTTAGAAAATGGTGCATTATCGACACATGTTTTTGTCTTCACATTTTCTTTCAAATGTTACTCTTATCAAACAAACTAAAACCAACCCATTGAAGAGGATACTTCAAGGAACATCCTTGTATTTTAAAAAAAAAAATTGGCTTCGTCATTGTGATGATATTGAATTTTCATTGTTACTGATTTTTCAAACACTTAATTTTTTAATGACAAAGTTTAGTAAAAAAATAGAAAAAAATAGTAATCCTAAATGAAATTGAAAAAAACTTATATTACTAGAAAGTAGATTGAATGATGAATCTACTAGTATAAATTTCGACATGTAATTCTCATGTTTTGTAGTGGTCCGACCTTGTTAAAGTGACACATTTCTGACTTCTGCAGAAATGGTGCTCGATTTGTTGACCAGAAACTCTCGGGCGAGAAAATGTCTTCCAAACTCTCGGCCTAGAGTTTAGTTCAAACTGTCATCCAAGAGTTTGTTTTAAAATACAACGTGGCGATTGGTTCAAACTCTTGGCCTAGATTTTTTTTAAACTCTCGACCCAGAGTTTGAATTCTCAAAACTCTTGGCCTAGAGTTTTTTAAACTCTCGGCTTAGAGTTTCAGTTTGACTTTTTTTCACGTGATCATTTTCCTATGCTTCGTTTTTTTCACTCCATTTGTCAAAAAGTGTTTCCCAGGTTCGCGATTTCACCCTCATATTTTTTTGACAATAAAAGGTTGAAGCATCTTTCTCATCCCAAATCAAGTGCTTATTGGATTGTGTATTTGTTTGGATCAATGTTGGTCAATGCTTGATGTTCAAATTACTTGTCAGTTCCATCATTATTATATTGGTCAAGATACACTGAGAAAGGTCTTTGTTTTGCAGGTTTATCGAACGAGAGATTGGATAAAAGCTAGGATCAAACTTCGTTCAAAAGGTATATCCTCAAGACCTATAATCTATTTCCATTCATAAACATCTCTGTAATGCAGTTAGTATGCTTACCTGTCACCCCCTTAAGTTGATAATGTCCATTTCCTCATTATAGGGTAGTATTTCCTGCCAACAGACTGGCGACTCTGCTGGGGAAGTTGTCTTTTCTGCTCTAGGAAACCCTTCTTGATTGTCTATCCAGTACTTCTTAACCCTTTCAATCTTCTGAGAATCCTTGTAGGTAGTCCTTGCTTGCTTCCCTTTGCTTGACTCAGTCTTGTTACACCTTTGCAAAGTTATTTTTTAACTCTTTAAGACCTATACGCTACCCTGCTATACATACAGTAGTGCCCATGTGCTAGTCTATCTCTAGACAGTAGTGCCCACCCCTCCAGATGCGCTAGTTTCCCTACTGCACAGTAGGCACATTCCTGTAGCCTTCTGTTGGTTGTTTGGTTGAGTTTTCTACCTTTTTGGGTAGGTTTCTAACTTTGTTTTAGGTCTCCTTGACTGGTCTTTGAGGTCTGTAACTTTTCTTTGAGTCTCAGTACCCTTCTTTGAGTCTTTTTGTCATCTTTAGGTCACTTGTTTACTTGTGAAGTGTTTGGTTAATTTGTGACTCTTTCTTGAAGACTAGGCCTTGTTCCTTAGTGAACACAGTCACTTACCTATACCCTGATAGTGTGTTGCTGACCTACAAACCTGTATTCTTCACATTTGTTGTTTGTTGCAACACTTGGTTTCTCTTTAGGTATCTCATCCTTTTCTTTAGGGTTTGATCCATTCTTGGATCCTTTGGGGTGTCTTCCAAAAATTTTTGAGTCCCAACATTTCTTGTCTTCATTGTCTTTTCCAGTATCAAGTGAGTTTGGAGTGCTTTTGTTTGCTTCATTTTTAAGTCTTTGTGTGAGTAGGGTGGTTGTTAGTTCGCTTGCCTACCGATTGCTTAGCTTAGTGATCTTGTTCGGGTTTGGTGCTTTGGGACATTCCATTTGAGTTTGATTTCCAGTTTTGAGCATCTTTCCTCTTTTTTTTCTTGTCGCTTTGCTTCCAAGTGTGAGGGCTTTTTATTTTGAAAAAAACTTGTAGGACAAGTCTTTGTCGAACCATTGTTTTGACAACTGTGAGCTTAGGAGCCATTTTTCCATACTTACACATCTTTTATAAGTCTTCTTTGCTTCCTACTTTAAAGTTCTTTTTCGTTCATAATAACAGAAAAAAGCAACAAAAAAAAATTTTGGTAGCTTAAGAATAGTGAGGCTTATATCTTTTGCAAAATAACATAGTTTATTTTGTTTAGAATTTCAAAAGAAAACAAAAAAGAAATTTTGCTTAGATTTGCTCAGTTTTTAATTTGGAAAGAACATTAAATGAAAAAATAAAAAGTTTTGTTGTTGAAAGTTATAATTTATGCACTTTGTTTTTCTATTGCAACCACGCCACACAACACACTACCTCTTGAGTAAAAAAGTAACCCTAAATTTTTTTAATAACATTAAATAGAAACAATTTTCTTTTTTAGGGATACACAACACCAACTAGTCTTGGTTAGGATCTCGGGTTTAAATCACCTTAAACCACCCAAGATCACACATTACGCAAAAATCATAGTTCGACTATCATAGGTAAACGCACCTCATTCAAAGCTTGCTTGGGATCTATGTAGTAGGTCTTGTGAGATCAGATTGTTGGGAATACTCCTCCTACTTTATGTTTCGAGAATATACTAGAATTGGATCGCATTTGGGGACTCTTTCTAGTTTCGGGCTTAGTTACCCTTCCCTCACCTTCTGATTCGACCAGCGACTGTTCCCCCAGGAGTTTTCGATGTGGTGGTATCCTTAGTATCTGACCATAGGTTCATACACAGGTGACAACGGAGGGTATATCTGTTGTACCTAGGAAAGACGTGGGAGGAAATCCCTTGCAGGTCTTTGGGAGGGTGGTTGGGTGATTCCAGTGCTTGCACCCTTAGTCATTGTATTGTGGACCCTGGGTAACTATTCTTCATCCTTCGTTGATCTGTTATGGGCCCTCATCATCCCATACTCTTCTCCAGAAGGCATCTTGTTTGCTTGGTTTGCATACTTAGGACCATTTTAGTTGACATGCTGTTTTCCCCCTAATCTTAGTGGCCACTAGGTTTTTCTAGTTTTATTTTTATTATAATCATGGAAGACCAAGAACTTCGTAGGTCGAGAAGGTTGCAAAACCTTCCCCCACATAGAACGGAACCACTACCGCCAGCTAGACGACAGAGGGTAGAATCTAGTGTTCCTTTGGAAACCACTGCTGAAATAGAACTTCCTGAGGAACTACAACTTACAACAGAAAGTCCTGAAATAGAAATTCTTGAAGAACTACAACCCATAAGAGGTTCTTGAGGAACCACAATCGAGGACTCTAGATCAGCAAGCTTTCAATACAGTTGAGATTGAGGATCTCACTTCTGGTGAGTTCAGTACTCCATTTAATCCTCCTTTGACCAATCTTAACATTCTGCTTCTGTTACCCATTGGTTTCCACCAGCTTGATTATAGTGCATATCATCTCACACCTTGGCATTTTATGACTAATATAGGAGGCGAACAGGGAGAACCACAGACTCCCACCATAGGTATGAACACAAATACTGTAAATCCTCCTCTTACTACTGCACCAAGTTCGGCATAGACAACCTCTGTGTCCACTCCGTCCTTCAGCTTTAATGCTGACACGTTAGGCATGCCAATTTCAACAACTATGGCATCTACCTCTACACCCACTTTTGGACCTAGCAGTACAACTAATCTAGTTCCACCTCCTATGACTCAACCATTGTATCGCATACCCAGTACTTGGATTCCCACACCTGCTGTAGGGCTAAATGTTTCTGTAATTGTGCCTATCATGAGTACCATGACGACACCATCCACGTCAGCTACAACTGGTTTTAATACCTTTGCAGGTCCCAACTTGAATCAATGTAATATACCTGCAGGAAACGTCCCTTTCTCTTTATTATCGGGAGGAGGGGGTAACATTTTTAACCAGCAATATGGTGGGGCTAACACCCAGCCACAGTGGACGAACCCACAGAGCACTAACCCACTTTCATATGGGTGGGGGAATTTCAATAATACTTTCAAAAAACAACAGATAGCTGGGGGAAACCCCTACCAATAGATGGCTGGGGGCAACCCCTACCAGCAGATGGCTAGGGGAAACCCCTACTAGTAGATGGCCGGGGGAAACCCCTACCAGCATTTCATGGGTCAGACTATGGGTGGTTCCCCCTTTATGAACCCAGCTTATCAAGTGTCGTCTTGTAGGCCTTGTTTACTATTTTTGGCAACTCTAAATTTGCCAGACCTTTCCAAGTTGACAAACAATCCGGTGTATCAAAACACCACATGGCCACCTATTCCTACCAAATTACCTTTGGACATTCCAAAATTCGAAGGCAAAACTGGCGAGGACCCTAGTTATCATGTCACTACTTTCCATTTATGGTGTTCCTCAAACTCATTAAACAAAGATTCCATTAGGTTGAGACTATTCCAAAGGACCTTAACCGATGTTGCAGCCAAATGGTACATTGAGTTACCTGCAGCCACATTCTTTAAGTTTTAGGATCTCGCGACTGTTTTTCTGAACCACTTCCAACTTCCCATTCGGTATGATGCTGGAACAGACCTTTTGTCTACATTTAGACAAAATAAGGCACTCACTTATCTGATCACATTCAAGAGTGGCAGAGACAGAAGAGGCTCATTAAAGCCAACATACCTCCAGAATTCCTGCTTGAGTGGTATTTGAAATCACTCCTTCCTTATATTTATAAGGAAGTAGCTACTTCTGGAGTGTCTATCGAGGAAGAAGCCATTTTACAAACCCAGCAACTAGACCTTGTTTATGCACAATCTAGGTTACTTTATGAAATCATACCTAACGCACCACGATCAAATACTAATCTGAGTAGACCTAAACCTAGACCACATGCTGATGGCATAGTAGGTTCAGTTGATTATGCAGCCTTCAAAGCATTGATCAAGCAGGTTCATGCCTTATCCGTCAAACAATTGACTGCAGAAGTTACTTCCATCACAAACTCTCCTTCTACTTCTGAATCTGTAAACTAGGTTCAAAACAATCAAAAGGGCCCTCAGCAGCCCAATAACAGAAAGAAGGGCAAGAAAGGAGAGGGGAACCATCAAAATCCCCAAAAAGAGAATGCCGAGGAGGGTAACAAAGAGAAGAAGAAGGTTAAGTTCCCTTGTAAACTTTGCAAGCAGGACGAACTCACTCACCAATTCCCTCTACTCGAAGAAGCCCAGAAGCTACTTCAAGAAAAGAAGCATGTCGTACTTAAAGATCCATTCCCTAAGGGGCAAGGTTCAGATTCTAGCACCTCAAATACTGGGGGCACCACACATGTTTCAGTTGATCAAACTTTTATTAACATGGTTAGCTCAGATGCACTCTTACAAATGAGAGCAAGGAATTACACCCCGGATGCACAGAAGAAGGATAAGGAGATTCCAGAATCTTCCACTCCACTCCACATACCTGTGGACCCACTGCCTAAGATCCCGAAAGGTGTCTTGAAGCGGGAATCGCACAATCCCAACACTTGAGCTGCTTCCAACTACAATGTGGTTGAAGATCTAGCCCAGACCCCTTATGCCATGTCCACCTTAGAAGTCTTGCAATGTTTTCCTTTACAACGAAATGGACTTCTGGCAGCTATTAGAAGTATGGAATCATCTAACATGTCTGTGCGATTTGATATGGCTAATATCAAATACCGGTTTCCGTACCACATTTCCCTTCAGATAGAAGTCGTACATGGCCCAATGACAATCAAGAGAGCTATTGTAGATGAGGGCGCATCTACATGCGTAATGTCAATTTCCTATTGGAAAGATTTGGGTTCTCTCGAGTTAGCCCCTTCTAACACACTGCTTACTGCATTTGATCGCAAGACTTTCCGTCCACATGGATTTTTTCCATCATTTGATGTCACTTTGGATGGTAAGACAATTGCTGTAGAAGTAGAAGTTCTGGATGCTCTGCTTGATTACAACATGTTATTAGGCAGGAGTTGGACGTATGCCACGTGAGCTATTGCATCGGCAGTTTTTCGAGTTGTTATGTTCCCTTTTGAAGGTAAGGTCGTTATAGTCGATCAGTTTTCTTTCACTCAGAGAAACAACCAGACTTCTTTGGAGTCCACGATTCCCTTAGTTTATCAAACTGCCCCAGTAAGAAAGAGTTTAGGAGCAGGGCTTTACGGGTCATTAATAGGAACGTTTGACCTACCCTCTCCAGTTCTTTTTATGTGTTCTGATGTAGGTACTTCTACTGAAACTTTCACGGTTTGTTTAAGAATTGATCCGTGGATTCTTCCCACTACATCCGAACCTTCAGTGCCTCTATCCATTGCATAAGTAGCCTACATAGAAGCACAACATGCTGCAATGGAACATATCGTGACTCTGCCAGTCTCTGCTGAGTCGGATATGGACTATGCTCCAGCATGGTCATTGAATTATACCCACTCTTTCGACTGTTTAGAGACGGTCTTACCATCTGATGAAGCCATTTTTGAAGTCATGATGGGCCTGGACCAGCCATGGGAACATATGCATCACAGGTTTTACCTGCTTCCAAACCTAGACAAGATAGAGAGAGGAGAATTCTCTATGAGACCCAGTGGATTTGTTGATTTATCATCTTTTCCTTCTACTTCAAGAGTTGTTTACGCTAAAGGGAATATGGCTAATATATCGAGAACAATTCCGATTAACATTTCCACCAAACCTGGGGTTGTGGAAAACATTTTTATTGGTGCAGACTATTCTCCAGAAGAGATCGCTCTATATACCAAACATTTTAAAGAATTCCATGACATTTTTGCCTAGTCTTATGAGGAGATGCCAGGCATCGATCCAGCCATAGTTGAGCATGTCATCACAACATACCCTAATGAAAAACATGTGAGACAAAAGCACCATCTTATGAATCCCCGAAAAGAGGCTGCCATTAAGGTGGAGGCTGAAAAGTTTCTTAAGGCTGGTTTCATCTATTTGATTGACATGACGGAATGGGTTTCAAATCCTGTTTCGGTTGATAAGAAGCGAGGTAGCATTTGAGTCTGTACTGACTTCCAGGACTTGAATAAAGCTTATCCAAAAGATAACTATCCCACACTATTTATTAACCAAATCATAGATGCTTGTGTGGGACACGAGATGTTCTCTTTCATGGACAGATTTTCGGGATACATCAAATACAACTCAAACCCAAAGATCAGCACAAAACAACTTTCATTTTCCTGTGGGGAACCTTTGCTTACCGGAAGATGTCGTTTTGCTTAAAGAATGCTAGAGCTACTTTCCAGTGAGCGATGAATTTCACTTTTCATGATATCAAACACATAGTGGAACCATACTTGGATGACCTCCGGGCGCGATCTCGAAAGAGACGGGATCATCCATCCCATCTGAGACTTGTGTTTGAAAGATGCAGACAATATAAGATTCGTTTGAATCCTAATAAGTGCATATTCTGTGTCGAATAGGGATGTCTATTGGGTTTCATTGTATCCAGTCGTGGTATAAGGGTCGACCCATTGAAAGTTGAGGCGATTGTAAATCTGCCTCCTCCTTGCACCTTGCAATAGCTTCAAAGTCTGCCAGGCATGTCTAATTTCTTACGACACTTTATTATAAACTATGTTAAGATCACGAAAGGTTTTGTGAGACTACTTAAACAAGACACCTAATTCATGTGGGATGAGGCTGCTCAAGCATCATTTGAGGCCTTGAAGAAGGCACTACTTTTAGCCCCCTTGGTAAGCCCGCCAGACTATGCAAAAGATTTTCTTTTATAACTGGAAGCATCTCTTAATACAATTGGCATAGTATTAGTTCATGAGGACGAAACTCTCCAAGAACATGTTGTTTACTATCTTTCTCGCACATTGATAGCTCCTGAGGTTAAATATTTTCATGTTGAGAAATTAGCACTTGTTGCAGTCTATGCAGTACAGAGGCTTCGTCATTACATACTTTTACAAACAATTATGGTGATAGTAGAAGTCAATCCCTTTCATTATTTTCTCACTCGATGAATCATCGGTGGGAAGTACAATAAATGGATTGTAATATTAGAGGAGTTTGATTTGGTCTTTCAATCGGCCAAGTCAAAGAAATCACTAGTGTTCGCTGAGTTAATCTCAGAGTTTCTGAGTGACTTAGAGCATATCGAGGAAGAATCATCATTCCCAGATGAACATATCTTCCTCATTGCCTCCTTTGACCCATGGTATGGGGATATCTTAATATATCTCTAGACTTTGAGGTGTCCTACCACTTTTTCTGGAGAAGAACGACACAAGCTGAAAAGCTATGCGAAAAACTATCTCATCATCTCAGATACTTTGTATCGACGTGGGGTAGATTCCATCTTATGACCTTGTTTAACTTTAGAAGAAGCTGAAGCAGTATTAAATGATGCCCATAGTGGAGCTTGTGGGGGACATCTTTCTGGCTTGGCAACAGCTCAAAAGATATTGCGTGTCGGATATTTTTGGCCCACAATCTTTAAAGATTGTGTGGAAGCGGTGAAACACTGTCGTCCGTGTTAGTTTTTCACCAAGAAAATGAGGGCATACCTAGCTCCTTTTCATCCTGTGTTTATAGCAGGTCCCTTCACAAAATGGGCAGTTCATTATATGACTTGCAACCCAGTTTCAGCTGGTGGGTATCATTATATCATCATTTTCGTCGACTACTTCACCAAGTGGGCAGAGGCAATGCCTACTGTCAAGGCAGATGGAGAAACTGCCGCTTATTTCGTATTTAACCAGATTATTGCAAGGTTCGACATACCTAAAGAGATTGTGACTGATCATGGTAGTCATTTCCAGAATAGCATGATGATCGAGTTATATACAATGCTAGGTTTTCGGCAGAACATTCATCTTCATACTATCCATAGGAGAATGGACAAGTAGAAGTAGTTAATAAAACTTTAAAGGTAATATTTCAAAGAACTGTCAATGCCAGTCAAAACAACTGGCACATCATGCTATACCCTGCCCTTTGGGCCTACCAAGCGAATGTAAATACTGCTACTGGGTTCTCTCCTTTTAGCTTATGCATGGGATAGAAGCATTCGTTCTGATTGAATGCGATATTCCTTCATTAAAACTGGTTGTTCAATTACTACCGGATAGTTCAGTATTGGAAGAATGTTTGTTGCATTTAGAACATCTAGATGAGCAGCGCCGCAATGCACTCACAACAAACGAGGTTCACAAGAAACGAGTCAAAGGATAGTACGATAAGTCTATTAGACCTAGGGTTTTCCTTGAGGGAGATCTTGTTTTACTTTGGGATCAAGACAAGGAACCTATAGGACCTGGCAAGTTTAAGTCCATGTGGCTCAGGCCCTACATAATTTGAAAAGTATTGAAGAAGGGTGCTTATGAGTTGGTAGACTACAAGGGTAATAAGCTAGCTGAGCCTAGCAATGGGCTCTACCTGAAGAAGTACTATGCTTAGGCAGTTGTGCTTTTTCTTGTAACATAGCTATATATTTTGTAGAGCTAGTTTTTGCTTCTGCTTGTTAGTTAATCTTATGTGTGTCTTTGTTTCATGTACCAGATTTCGACTGAACTTTTCTTAGGATTTGCTGATGGCACCAGTCGCCACATCCGACAGTTGGCTTCAGCAGCCTGCGTCATTTACTCACCTGCTGGTCAACTGGTCTCTTCAAGGGGGGGTTTGTTTGGGTCCCACTATGAACAATGTAGTTGAATATAATGCAGTTATAGAACTTCTCCAAGATTCTCTCAGCCATGGCATTTCACGTTTGGACGTAACACTTGACTCACAACTAGTTTTATTTCAGTTGACGGGTGTCTACCAGATTAGAGATCCTTTGTTGCTACGTCAGTTTTTGCAAGTTAGATTATTGGAAAGACAGTTTGATTCCATTATATATCAACATATTCCAAGAAGTTTAAATGCATTAGCTTATTCATTTGCAAACTATGTTCTATATTGTCATTTGTATCATACACTTCCATAAATAGCATTTCACACATATAATTCAAACACATACACATGTAAATAACCAATACTGTATATATATATCCGATACTGTATCAAAAAATATATGAGTTTTGGATCACAAGTCTATCACAATTCATGTCATAAAACTGGGCACAGTAGCCTCAAAAATATACATATAATGTATCCATCTCCTATGGAGAGGGAGATTCCTCATCATCATCTACTGCATCCCAATAACATATGACTAGCCTAGCTATCTTCCGCAGCACTCTAAGCCATGCTGGGGGCACCCCAACTACATCTTCCTGCATATCAATAGGTATCTGATCCATGTGGCATGCAGGAACATCGTGAGTCAACCGACTCACTTTCCTCTCTATGGTCCCTAACATAGCATCTCCTGCATCAACATCACCTGGCCTCATGAAGATGGTAGGATGTCCCTCAGGATGGACAGGCCCAATATTTGCATATGACACTTGTTTAGTACTTCAAAATTCATTCATAAAAATCAAATAATTGAAAGTTTGAAAAAATTAAATAATTCTCAAAAGAAAAACATACCAATAGCTACCCAGGCTCCGCCTGGAGGAAGCACCATCTCTGTATCATGGCGGAAGTCCAATCCAACATACGGAAACTGCTCGAATGCCAGCACCTACCTCTCCCACCACCCCCAGAAATCATCAGTATGATAACAAAAGTGACTTTCCCCACCACCCTGGTGGAGGAATATGTCACCCCAACGACTCAATCTTGGCTCATGGGAGTTAGCTGGAGGTAGAGGCATCCCCAAGCTAAGAGCGGGTACCCTCTCGAAGAAGAAGGTACATAGAATGTTTCCATACCCAAAGTTCTTCAGTCTCCCGGATTTGCAACCCGTGAGTTGAAGCTTCATGTTTGCCAGTAAGCTAGTGCACCAGTCGTACACATGACCTTGTAAGCATCTAACACCAATATGCATGGAATTCCTGGAAGCTAGGTGTTGTGTGGCACTACCTGCCATTCGGTTGATCATACTCACAATCACCTTTAAAGGGAGGCCTTCAATGGTAGAAATCAAGATTTGGCTTCCTGATTTCTCAGCTCCAGCCACACAATATATATTCAAGTACTCTTGCAATGATGTTACACCCACATTGCAAGAAGTCCCTGTTAACACCTAAAAAGTGCTCACTAGCTCATTCCCTTACTCACATGACCCATTTGTCCACTTTTCCACCATCTGAGCCTCTGAAACCAACAAAAGGTCACCAAAAGACCTTAGTACACCCCTTTTTCCATTAAAAAAGATTATTTTTCCAAGAAAATCATAAAAAACCCTCAAAAAGGGTCCAAACTCCCAAAAATATTAAAAAGGGAATTAAAATATTATTTTTATTCAAAAAAGGAAAAAGGAGGGAAAAGTACCTAAACCATGTTGGTCAATACCATTTGGTTTCCACAAAACCACAAATGGTATCTCCCACCACCAAAACCTATAAAAAGGTGGTAGGGGCTCCTCATTTCACATCCTTCCATTATCTCATCCTTATGCTGCTGAAATCTCCCATGAGCACTTTTAGCCATTGAAGCAACCTTGGAGAAAGAGACCTATTGGAGTTTGGAGCTACTCATCTTGGGAGTTGCTCAACATCAACCTTCACCATTGGAGGTAATATCGCAAGCACTTGCTTGCCCCCCACTTTTCAATACAAAATTTATTTCTTATGTTTCTTGTTCTTGATTTTGAAAGATTTAAATTATTTGTTTAGATTCTTGCTTAGATCCATGAAAAGTATTGTTTATTTAGTTTATTGTTTTTATTTCTATTGAAACTGCTACTACTAGTTAGTAGGTGCCCATAGCACTAAGCTTGGTTGCAAAACCGAGCCAACAGTTTTGGCGACTCCGCTTTGGTTTGAACTTTAGATCTCTAGCTTTGCCATTAAATCTTAGTTTTTATGAGTTTTTAACCATTAGATCCATAGATCTGCCATCTTAAACAGCAGATCCATTGCTGTTCTGAGATTTGGCCCCAAAAAACAGCCCTAAATTTTAAATTTTCGAGTTCGTTTCTCGTTTTCCGTGCACGGCTTCCGCCTCGCGGCTTTTTGCCAGACAGTCGCGCGGTCCATCGCGACTTTTCTGCATTTTTCCGCGCGGTCCATCGCGGCCTTTTTCCAGACAGTCGCGCGGTCCATCGCGACTTTTCTGTGTTTTTCCGCGCTGCACACCGCGGCTTCGCGGCCTTTTTCCGCGCTGTCCATCGCGACTGTGCGCCCAAAACCTGCGCGGTCCATCGCGACTGTGCGCCCAAAACCTGCGCGGTCCATCGCGACTGTTCGCCCAAAACCTGCGCGGTCCATCGCGACTGTGCGTCCAAAACCCGCGCGGTCCATCGCGACTGTTCGGCCAAAACCCGCGCGGCCCATCGCGGCTGTTCGTCCAAAACCCGCGCGGCTGAATTTTTTCATTCGGCCATCCCGATTTTGAAAAATATTTTTTACTGTACTTTCTGCCCATAGCACATTTTTTACAGTATCAAATTCTGCATATTTTCCAGATTTAGAAAAAAATTTTACTATTTAAAAGTGCATACATAGAAATCTTTTTAAAAATTTTCAAGAAAGTGAAAGAAAGATTCATTTTGCATTCTTTATCTAGATTCAAATTTTTTCTTGTTTACTTCTTTAGAATCTTGCCCTTAGCAAATTTTATTGAAACAAAGAAATCCATTTATTTCTTTTAGAAGTTTATTATTTGCTTTCAAAAATCCAAAAAATCCATTATTTTTTGAGTTATTTTTGAAAAAGCAATTTAATTTCTTTTAGTGAAAAAAGTCTTAAATATTTGCTTATTATTTTTCGAAAAGTCCTTTATTTTTTTTGAAAAATTTCCCTTAAAGCATTTAATTTTTTCAAGTTCAGTTTACAACACCTCACGTGCACTCACACGATCACTTAATTGAACTAAGACTTAAAACTTACCCTAATTTGAACACACTCTTAACCCCACTTGGGGAACACAAAAAGAATTCTTGTAGCTAGGTAGTATTGGGGGGATAGGTGTTCCAATAACACCCCTCAGTTCATACATCTGAGACATAGAAGTTGTCCAATTAGGGAGCTAAAATCTCTTAGTACTTTTTGGCGCGGTCACAACCGGTTTGTGGGAAGGCCTCTCCCCTAGGAGGGTTGAAGTCGCGAGGATGGTTCCGGAAGCCTGAGTGGGATACCGAAACCCATTCAGTAACCGAAGGGCTACCATTCGCAGTTCTCGGGATATCCCTGTATTGGGATATTGCGATCAAAGGACCAAACGGCAGATTTACCTTTTCTCGACGCGTCATGAACGGAGTATCCTAGTAGCCTGTCTTTTTAGGATTGATTACCCGGTGTCCCTCCCGGTAGGGGGATATCTAGCCGTTGTCTCTACATTCATATTGTCTGACTTGGATTTCATCACCTTGCAGGGGATATCGTCTGTTTGAGTCACAATACTTTTAGATTAGGTGTTTGCATGATCTTTACCACCTTTTGAGTCTAGTTACACCTATTTTTTCTAGGAGCCGCTTGCATGTTGGTATTCTGACCGGTTGTTGCATTCCTCCACTTATTGTAGCACAGCTGCTAGAATAAGTGCATTTTTTGAGGATTGATTTTTTGGCCTGTGAGCCTTCTTTTTTCACTCCCCTTTTTGCACCCTTGGTTGCATTAGGGTTTTGAGTCTTTTACACATATATCACCACCTGATACTTAAAACAATTTTTACATAAAAACCATATTCTCACCATTGAGAATTCTAGACGTTCTCGTCGTCTACAGGGCGAACTCCCAGAGTTTAGTCCACTTGGCTCTCCACGTCACGGACGCAGAGCATTATCCCTTGATTCGACACATCGCCGATCATCTAGACGGTCATCCGATTCTGACATACCCCACTTCACCTTTGATTTGGAGGGAGAATCCGAAAACCCCACAGAGTTACCACCTACCACAATTATGTCTGGAACACCAGAAGATCCACAATTTACATTAACCATAGGTCAGACATCCGCAGACCTTTCTGCGGGGATACCATCCATGACAACACCCACCCCCTTGGGTATGCCCAATATGGGTAACACTCCACATTTAGGAATGCCTAGCACAGGACCACAACCTGTCATGGGCATGCCCAACATGGGGGTCATACCCCCTTCGGTTTCCCCAAACCCTATCCCAGGAATCCCTAGTACGATTCCTAACCCAAGTGTCACTCCTGTTGCACTTGGGAATGCTATCCCAGGAATCCCTAGTGCGATTCCTAACCCAAGTGTAACCCACGTTGCACTCGGTAGTAATATACCAGGAATCCCTAGTGCGATTCCTAACCCAAGTGTAACCCAAGTTGCACTTGGGAGTACTAACCCATATCAGGCCACACCTGTTGGAGGGCACATACCCGCCATACCTAGCATACCTATAGGAGCTACTGGACCCCTACACCATACCACAATGGCTAGACCAATCCCGGTTCCAATCACCACATCCGCTAGTCTACCATACATGGCAAGTCTCAACTTGCCAGATTTAGCTAGGCTTACGAATGACCCCATTAGGCATGATCCTGCTTGGCCCCATATGCCCACTAAGCTTCCCTCTGACATCCCTAAGTTTGAGGGAAAGGCCGGAGAAGACCCCCAGAACCACATCATGTCCTTCCATTTATGGTGTTCCTCCAACTCCATAGTGGACGACTCAGTCCGCCTCCGTTTATTACAGCGCACCTTCACTGGCTCTGCAGCCAAATGGTATATCGAGCAACCCCATGGGACGCATTCCACATTTACCTCCCTTGCCTCGACCTTCCTGCAGTTCTTTCAGCTACCAGTCCGCTATGATGCAGGCGTCGAAATCCTACTGTCTTGCAGACAGAACACGGCCACGCACATCACTGACCATATCCATGATTGGCGTCGGCGCCGAAGCCTATGCAAGATCAAATTAGACGACCGAATCTTTTTAGACTGGTTCCTTAAATCCCTCCTTCCCCTCATTGCGAAGGATGTAGCTTCTGAAAGACCCCAGTCGGAAGAGGAGGCCATCCTGAAGGCCCAACAGTTTGACCTTATCTACGCCCAGTCAGGATACCTATACACCATCATACCTGACGCCCCACGAGGCGACTCTGCACGCGGTGACACACCGGGGGCATCACATGCCGCTGATGGCATTATTGGCCAAATTACACCGCAAGCAAAACCTTTCAGTATGGTGAGCACCATGCCCGCCCCAGACCTTTCTAGGGCTACATCCAGTTCCGGAGCGACAACTTCTTATGCTCCAATAAACCAGACCCATCATGTTCATGGACCCTCTTGTCCACAACATTGTTATGGCCAAGCGCCATCAGCATATGTACCTCCTACATACTATGCTCAACCTACGGTACAAAACCCCATGCATTACCCACAACCGGTTGCACCGGCTAACCTCACACCTCCACCAGCGCAGGGGTACCAACAACCCCAACAGGCAACTGGACCACCTCCAGCTCCACCTGCATACTATCCACCGCAACCTGCTCCCGCACCTGCGGCTCCTCAGAATCCCCCCAATGCTCAAGGGCATGTGTACGCACAACAACAGCAGCCCCAATATCAAAATAACCAACGCAACCAGGGTGGACAACCCAACCGCGGAAGAGGACGCAACCGTGGAAACAATCAAAACCGCAACCAAGCTCCACAGCCTACCCAGCCCCCGCAAAACAATAACGCGGCGCCCGCTCATCAGAATCCTGATCGGCCACCTAAGCAACCTAAAAATGCTAATTTACGGACAAACCATCCTTGTTCCATTTGCGGTGTCTATGGCCACTATACCCACGCTTGCCCACATCTCGAGCGAGCTCGACAACTATGGACAAATGACGCCCATCGTCAAGGGCAGGCGGCTCCTCAGCCACCACCCAACCCCCCACCACCTCCACAACAACCTCTGGTTCTCCAAAACCCCTTTCCAACACAAGGAGTGGTAAACACCCAGCCGTTATCCCCCCAACAGGGCAACGTGCAACCACAACAAATAACTTACACAGCTCCTGATCAACCCATGTTTGATTCAGGTACCCACCACTTATTGATGATGTCCACCGCTGACGTCAATGTCCAAACCCGTCGAAATCAATACGGACCGACTTCTGAAGCCCCCCCCCGCCGAAAAGGATACCACTGCTAATCCCACTGATCAGACATTGCGTATACCTCAGGTTCCACTTGATGGCGCTTCTAAAGCACCTCGCTTCCCCCTTCGCCGAATCAACAACAACCCCAATGCACGAGCTGCATCCAATTACAACATCGTAGATGACTTAGCTCAATCTCCCGCAGCCATGTCTGCGTTAGAAGTCTTAAAAACCTGTCCTTCTCAGCGCAAGACTTTACTTTCCGCCATTGGGGCTATTGACCCAAATGATTCGAACTTGATGACCTTTGACTTAGACCAATCTGAACCACGGCTGCCTTCTACCATAGCAGTCCAAGTTTCCGTTTCTATTCGGAATCTTGTCATCCATCGATGTATCATCGACGAGGGTGCCTCCACATGCGTCATGTCCACTTTTGTTTGGCAAAAGTTGGGCTCCCCTGCTCTCCAGCAATCCACCACCGCATTGCGGGCCTACGACGGCCGGTCAGCTCAACCTCACGGTTTATTACCCAAGGTACCCGTCCAATTAGGTGGGAAGACTGTGCTCATCGACATAGAGGTCATTAACGCCCAACTAGACTATAACCTTTTACTTGGCCGCAGTTACATGTATGCCATGAAAGCGGTCGCCTCCTCCGTCTTCCGCACCATGATGTTCCCCCATGAGGGCCGCGTGGTCAAAATTGACCAGCTCACCTACTATGACCCCAACGCCCCTGCAGCACCGGAGAATGTTCTCCCCATGATTGAACAACCCGCTTCTAGTGCTGTTACCTCCTTTGTGTCTTCTGTGGCACCCGGACTGTATTCGGATACACCAATGACCTCTACATTCCAGGCCATTCCACCACCGTCACCGGAGACCCAAGTCGCAAACCTCTGTACTGTTTCGCAGAATACGCAAACACCCGGCGGTCAACCACCATTGATCCCCAGTCACATTGGTGTTACACCCATCCACACCATCCCCTTCCTATTTCCTCCTTCGGGTGTAGTAAGCGCCCCGGTGATGGCTACCCTTAGCCTACCCGGGCTAACATTGGGATTACCCGTGTGGTATATTCCGCCTCCCGTTCGATTACCAACACCAGACGTCATCCTCCAACCGGTACAACCTATTGTTACCAGAAATCAACCTCCCCCTGGCGTCGCGATCCCTTCGTCGGCAACGACACCTCCTCCTAACCCCCATATTCCTTCGTCGTCAATGAAACCTCCTCCGGGTCTCACGATTGCGTCGACGTCAAAGGATCCCCCTCTCCTTGCTAAGCCCACTGGGGGCAGAGGTCCACAACCCTACACTGCCATACCACCTCCTAAGACAGCCAAACCCCCACCGGTGTTTCGAGCTCCCCCCAAATGTTCATTATGCGATGAAATTGGCCATCCAACTCATCAATGCCCACATTTACCGGCACTCCAAGAACATATGAATATGTTGGACGATGACGTCGGCATCCCAGTAGTCAAATTAGAGCCACCTCTACAGCCTCGCGATAAATCACTGCGCACTAACCATCCTTGTGCTATATGCAGTGTCTACGGCCACTACTCACACCATTGCCCTGATCTACCAGACTATAGAGCAGCGCTGTACGAATTAAACAATGCCGATTTAGAGATATCTCCTCCCCTCATCGAGGAAATTCACCCTCCACCATCATCCTCGTCAGAAGAAGTCAATACGATATATATGATTTCGACAACCTTCAAACCAGAACCCCTTGATTTATGGTCTGACTACTTCAATACTGACGAGCAGATTTTGGAAACACTCACTGCACCCGACTACCCTTGGGATGATATGCATCATCGCTCGTACTTCCTCCCGGAAACATCTACCTCCACCGCATCCAACCAACTATCAGTCGAGTCGAAAGACTTCATACCTGCTAAGGTCGATTGGTTAAAGGACCCCATCCCAGCACCGGATGCCTTTGAAGAAGGGAACATGTCCAACATTTCCCCCACCATACAGATAGACATTTCCATAACACCAGGGAAACCTGAGCTCATCTCGCTGGGCGCATCTTGCACTCAAGCAGAAACTCAGGCATACAAAAAACTCTTTCAAGAGTTCCGAGACGTCTTCGCCTGGTCCTATACCGAGATGCCTGGTCTCGACCCCGCCATCATTGAACACCATATCGATACATGGCCGGAAGTACCCCCTGTTCGTCAGAAACAGCGACCTATTCACCCTGCCAAGCTCCCCGCTGTCAAGGCTGAAGTCGAGAAACTTCGAACAGCAGGTTTCATCTACCCTATTCCGTACACCACATGGGTGTCGAACCCCGTCCCTGTCAACAAAAAGCAAGGCACCCTTAGAGTATGCACTGATTTCCGCGACCTAAACCACGCTTGTCCAAAAGACAATTTCCCCACGCCATTCATTGACCAACTCATTGATGAGTGTGCGGGCCATGAGGTCCTATCCTTCATGGACGGGTTTTCCGGATACAACCAGATTCACATCCGCAAGGAGGATCAGTACAAGACTGCCTTTACCACCCCATGGGGCACCTTTGCCTATCGAGTCATGCCCTTTGGCCTTAAAAATGCTGGTGCCACTTTCCAGCGAGCCATGACCTACTGCTTTCACGACTTGGTCCATATCCTGCGGGTCTATCTTGACGACCTCACAGCGCGTTCCCGAAAACGATCAGACCACCTTAGCGACCTCCGGCAAGTTTTCCTGCGTTGTCGTAAATATAAAATCCGCTTGAACCCACACAAGTGTGTCTTTTGCGTCCCGGCAGGCCGGTTGTTGGGTTTCATTGTTTCCCAGGACGGGATCACCGTTGATCCCCTGAAAGTCAAAGCCATCTTAGAACTTCCCCCTCCTCGCACGCTTCGCCAGCTTCAGAGCTTGCAAGGTCGGTCCAATTTTCTTAGGCGCTTTGTTCCTGATTACGCCACCAAAGTCCATGGATTCTTACGCTTACTTCGTACCCACATACCCTTTGTCTGGGACGAATAAGCAGACACGGCATTCGAAGCCCTCAAGAAGGCTCTCACACAAGCCCCCTTGATATCCCCACCGGATTTTTCCCAAGACTTCACCCTTTACGTCTCGGCATCCGAACATGCCGTATCCGGAGTTTTGGTCCAAGAAGATGCTTCCCACAAAGAGCATGTAATTTACTACGTCAGCCAGACCTTGTCTGGCCCACCTCTACGTTACCCATACGAGGAAAGATTAGCCCTAGCTGTAGTATTTTCCGTACAGAAACTACGACACTACATTTTGCTTAGTCATACCACGGTCGTGGCCGACTCCAACCCCATGGTCTACCTCCTCACCAGGAGACTCCTTCAGGGTCGTGTCGCTAAATGGGTCATTATCCTCCAGGAATATGACCTTACTTTCAAGACTCCCAAAAGCACCAAAGCCCTCGCGCTTGCTCACTTAATTACAGATCTCCCGTCCTCTTCGACATCACCCGTTATCCATACGGACCTGATTGACGAGCAGATCTTCGTCATTTCGTCGGACGACCCTTGGTACGGAGACATTTTGACTTACCTCCGTACGCAAAAATTCCGACCACACATCGATCGTGATGGACGCCGTCGCATACGACACCACGCACCCCGATACCTACTTATCGGAGATGTACTTTACCGACGCGGCGTTGATACTATCTTACGCCGCTGCCTATCCCATAGTGAGGCAGAACAAGTCCTCAATGATTGTCATAGCGGTGCCTGTGGAGGCCATTTCTCCGGCATGGCTACCGCCCAGAAAATCATTCGGGCAGGTTATTTTTGGCCATCGTTGTTTACTGATTGCATCACCGCAGTCAAGCATTGCCAGAACTGCCAGCTCTTTGCCCCCAAAGCAAGAACCCCCCCCTGCCCCCCTTCATCCAGTCATCACTGTTGGACCATTCTGCAAATGGGCCATAGACTTCCTCGACTGCAACCCCCCGTCAGCCGGCGGTCACAAACACATCATTGTGGCCGTAGATTATTTCACCAAGTGGGCAGAAGCCATGCCAACCTATAACTGCAAAGCCGACACCGCGGCGCGGTTTTTCTTCAACCACGTCATCGCTCGTTTCGGAGTACCACAACAGCTAGTCTCTGACCACGGCTCTCACTTCGAAGATGCCGTCTGGAAAGAATTATCAACCATGTTGAAATTCGAACACCATTTCTCTTCCGCTTACTACCCCCAAGGAAACGGCCAAGTCGAAGCGATCAATAAAATCTTGAAGACCATTCTCCAACGCACTGTAGACAAGCACAAGTCCAATTGGCATCACATGCTTTTCCCAGCACTCTGGGCTTACCGCACATCAACCAAAACCGCCACCGGTTTTACCCCTTTCCATTTAGTTCACGGTGTCGAATCTGTCCTCCCTATTGAGTGCCAGATCCCAGCTTTACACATCGCCGTTGAGCTCCTACCAGATACTTCCCCGATCGAGCAACGTTTACTGCTCCTAGAGCAGGCCGATGAAGATCGGCGCACAGCCATTCAAAACATGGAAGCCGCTAAACAAAGATCGAAACTAAGTTACGACAAACGCGTCCACCCAAGAACCTTTTCGGAGGGAGACCTTGTCCTCGCTTACGATCAAGCTCATGATAAAACCGGAAAAGGGAAGTTCGTGTCTATGTGGCAAGGCCCCTACATCATACACACCTGCCTCGGGCAGGGGGCATACATTCTGACCGATTCAGAAGGCAACACCTTACGCAACCCACGCAACGGGTTGTACCTTAAAAGATTTTACCCATAGAAAATCTCATGGACACCATCGTCCATTTTTTAGTATAGGCATACGTTTTTCGTTCACAAAAATTTTTCAAAAAACCTAAATATTTGTTTTCCCTGCATGACCACAGATGGAGCCTCTTCCACTCTGCCATATCGGTTTCGCTGATGGTGCAAGCCGTTGGTCTCCCAATCTCGCCTCCGCAGCTTGGGTAATATACTCCCCTTCACATGAGTTAATTCACATCGATGGAGTATGTTTAGGTGCCGCCACCAATAATCAAGCTGAATACGATGCCGTGACCGGTCTCCTTGCCGCTGCTCTCCAGATGAGCATACGTCACCTCAACGTTTTCTTGGACTCACAGCTCCTAGTTTCCCAGCTCAACAATGATTACCAGGTACGCGATCCCTGTCTGTTCAGAAAATTCCTGCGCACTAAACAAATGGTTAGACAGTTTGAATCCATTACATTCACACATGTCCCAAGACACCTCAATAGTGTAGCAGATAATATGGCCAACAGTGTCCTCGACTGGCACACCAATCACATCATGTCATATCCATAAACAAACATGCACCCAGGTGCAAAACATGTGCCTCCACGGGCATATACAAAAAACCAATATTGCATCCACGTGCATAACATGTGCCTCCACGGGCATAAAACAAACCAAAATAATGCATCCATGTGCATAGCATGTGCCTCCACGGGCATATATAAATCTACAAACACACTGCATCCACGTGCATAACATGTGCCTCCATGAGCATATACAAAAGACAAAGTGCATCCACGTGCATACACATCAAAATATCCAAAATATATATCCACATATATATACGAACCAAAAAGTCTACATATCATAAGTGCCCTCAGCACTCGATATACACAAAATACATCTGTCATACAAAAATGCTTCCCCATATGCTCATGAGCATTTGGGGGCAAGTACAATGACGTCTAATCATCAGGATCCTCCGGATCCTCAGGATCCTCCTCCGGCTCCTCCTCCGGCTCCTCCTCCGACTCCACCTCCGCTGGCCCAGCCGGGTCACGACGACCCCGAACTCGCCGCTCGGCTGGCCCTGCTGGGTCGTCCCTCAGACGTATCCTCCCCGCGGCCGGCTCTGCCGGAGCATCTCCTCCACCACCCCCGTGTCTCGCAGCAAGCACCGCTGCCCTCAACAACAGTGACTGCCACTCGGGCGGTGCACCGAGACATCCCTGCAAAATGTCCCGATCAAGGTCCCTCCAGCCATCCTCCGGAAGTCTAGCTACGATCCGGGCCAAAGTCCGTCGAACACCATCTATAGCATCGTCCTGAGGGCCAACCCCTCGCCCACGGGCTCCAAATCCTCCACCACGAGGAGGACGTACAGGTACTGGAGGACGCGCAACCACTATCGCCCGCCCCTGCCGAGCCACATAGTCAGGTGGTGGTACCGGACCAATATCTGCACAAAGCAAGTAGAACCATCAGATACTATACAACAGACATCATCATGATCAATCATAATACATATGGTATAAACATCACATAAGACACAAAAACATACCGTCTAAGCTCCAGGCCTGTCCTGGGGCACGTGGCATCTCCGGGTCTCCCCGGTAGTCCATACCGGCGTATGGATAGTCCTCGATCACTAGTGGCATCTGCTCCCACTGCTGGAAAAAATCCTCTGTAAAGAAGCCACGGATACCACCGCCAGCACGAGGCATCATCTGCCCCCACCTCATCATACGAGGCTCGCTAGGTAGACCAGCACGAACCGGTACGTGTGGCCGTAGGGTCGGCACCCGCTCAAAGAAAAAACAACATAAAAATGAGGCGTAACAGAACTCACCTCCCTCTCTCACGGCCTTGTCCAGATCTCTCCGGACACCGGCCAAGAACATCTGAGCCCAAGCATAGTAAGTACCCCGTAGAACGGAGTCCACCATCACCGTCTGCCCCCCAGACATACGATGTGGTGCAGCAGCACCCAAAACCCTCAGAACGCAGGCACCAACGGCCCGCATATCCCACTCACGTAGGAACTTCAGACTGATAGAGCTGTTTACCAAAACAGCGTCATCCCCACAAAAGGTCTGTAAGAGGTCCTCCATATCCACGCCTGGAGGCAACCTCGGAGAGATATCACCCACCTCACCCAAGCGAGGCAAACCGGTCAAAAAATATACATCAGTGAGAGTAATCTCCAACCTCTCACCACCAATAATAAAGGCACCCTCTGCCGGCACCCACCACTGAACGAGCTTGTTCAGGAGTCTCCTCACTGAACGGATATAAGGTATCTGAGCGAACTTCAAGAGTCCGCTCATGGCTAAAGTCTGTCTCACCCCCCCATCATCCTCGATCCTCGCCACAATCTCGGCATCAATATCTCTCTCCCGCCATACGGACTGAGCCCTCCGCAACATCCTGCCAAGAAAACACAGAAAATTTTAGCCCCAGCATAAAAATTTTTTGAAAAAAATCTCATCGCGGCTTTTTCACAAAAAGCCGCGATGACCATCGCGGCTTTTCCACAAAAGCCGCGATGACCATCGCGGGTTCCATGAAAAAACCCGCGATGAACATCGCGAGTTTCGTCCAGACAGTCGCGATGAACATCGCGACTGTCACCCATGAACACGCGATGAACATCGCGGGTTCCGACCTCACAGTCGCGATGAACATCGCGACTGTGAGTCTAAAACCCGCGCGGTTCATCGCGGGTTCCGCCCCGAAACCCGCGCGGTTCCACGTTGGAGAGTCAACGTGGAGTTTCGCGGCTTTCGGGGGCCCACCGCCAACTAAAAAAGACATAATTGACTAGGTTAAGGCGAATAGAGTTACCTGCAACTCGCTAAATCGAAAACCAACGGTGAAATCTCCCGGAAATCGAGAAATAGCTCTGACTGCTCTATCAAACTCGCACGTGACAATGACAAGTCATATTAGGCCCCACGTCCTATTTATAGAAATTCCACAAATTTCAAACAACCATTGCGGTGTCATACGAAGTCCATTTCTCAAACCGTTGGTACCGTTGGGATCAGCACAGCGGGAACTTCGTAGAGGTTCCTTCCGTTTCCCGTTTTTTCCGGGGTCCATTTTTGACCATTTTTTAGCCCCTCTCGTGGCCTCGGTTTGCGTGCCACATCGGCCGTTCTCCGTTTTCGATGTGTCTTATATCGCCGGATTCAGTTTTCCGCGCTCGTGATGATGCTTGAGACCATTTCTCGCTCTCACCTTTAGATTTTCCGGGCATTTTTTCCCACGCCCCCCTCGTCGCCTCGGTTTGCGTGCCACATCGGCCGTTCTCCGTTTTTCGATGTGTCTTATATCGCCGGATTCAGTTTTCCGCGCCCTTGATGATGCTAGAGACCATTTCTCGCTCTCACCTTTAGATTTTCTGGGCATTTTTTCCACGCCCCCTCGTCGCCTCGGTTTGCGTGCCACATCGGCCGTTCTCCGTTTTCGATGTATCTTATGTCGCCGGATCCCGTTTTCCGCACAGATGACGATGCTTGAGACCTTTTCTCGTCCTCGTCGAACCATTTTGGTTCGGTATGATTTTACCCCTTTTTCGGGCCGAGCAACCCCTTTTACGAAAAAGGCACTTAGGGAGTTTCTGTTAAGCTCTTTTCTGACTCCTAAAACAATGAAAAGATCGCCGAGCAATCTTGCTTCCTTTCATGCTCGATAAACGTATCTGAAAGGGCGTCTACCTGGTATAAGTTTACCCCTTTTCCGGACCTTGTAGACTAATTACGAAAAAGGTATACTCTAGTCACATCGGCTAGAAGAGTTCTCCATTCGCATCATTTTATACTTTTTCGGGCCTCGGAGACTAAACTTACGAAAAAGAAACACCAACAGAGTCCACTTACTGTTTTCAGACTCTCTAAACATGAAAGCAACCATGAGCATGCGCCGTCCTGGGCTCACAAAATCCACAGGACCGTAACATTTCAGAGCATACTTTTATCCCTTCTTGAAGCTCTTTAAAACTATGAAGAAGGAAGAAGGGTGCCTCTTGGCGCCACGACAGATCATATCTACTCGCTAGCAGCTTCCCCTTTTGGTCGCCTTTGTTCAGAGTATTCTGCAGTATGTCACCCTGAAACTCCCGCGACAGCTACCATCAGCTTGTCCTCCCCCCCCCAGAGTCAATATATACCATTCAGTCAAAGCTATGATCCCTGCACCTACAAGTCAGTTCCCTACGCTGCCAGGTCAACCAGGTCATCATGCTCTGAACAAAGGAAGTTTGAGTCTACCCTATTTTTTGACCCAGTTATTTCCCTTCCCCACAAGTATGTCAGTCCTACCAGCAGTACTACATCACTTCAGTTTACACCTCGCGCTCCTAGCAAGGATACATCATTGCCTTGTTAGTTGCTAGTCTCCCTCTGTCGACGACAACCACATTTATTCCAGAGGATAGACCTAGAGGCCCCTGTGTCTTGGACTCATTACCATTTATGATGAGTACCTACGAATCATTTCGAGAGGAATCCTCAGTGCCTCTCCCAATGGTTGTTTCTCACATGCTCGACTTCAACACCTTGATCGCATCGTTGAGACTCGCACAGGGTATTGGTCCGTTCAGTTATTAGTCGAAGACCCCGGATACCTCCTGACTCCTCCACATTTGAGAGTCTACCTATGGATACAACCAGTTACATTTTTTCTATAGATATCCGGGTTGCGTATGGCGACAGTATTCAGATGTACCCCAGTTTCATACTCCCTTGAGTATACAGGTACATTATTTCTCAGAGATGACTCATAGTCTTTGAGTCCCTGCAGATGTTGGACACCTTCAGTTTCAGCAGTTCCACAGTTATTCCAGCGTATCAGTTATTGAGATCAGTCATGATCATGAGTATATCCCACAATCATGTCCCCTCTGGACCATTATGATGTACCAGTATATTTCTTTACGTATTAGATCCCCCTTCTTGGGACTAATTGTTTTGTATATGTCTTGATACGAGCATGGGAATGCCCGCCTCGTCCTTTATCAGAGATTATACCTCATTCATATTGAGGCCATGTAATATTTTTTGTTTTTGCAGCTTCCAAGGGCCGTGGCTCCAGTCTCCAACCGGTCTCTTCTCTCCCCTAAACCCCAGAAAAAAGGACAAAAGAACTATGATGTCTATCGGCCATACGATGAGCTCCTGCCCTCACACATCAGGGGGCAATCTGTTAACACCTAAAAAGTGCTCACTAGCTCATTCCCTTACTCACATGACCCATTTGTCCACTTTTCCACCATCTGAGCCTCTGAAACCAACAAAAGGTCACCAAAAGACCTTAGTACACCCCTTTTTCCATTAAAAAAGATTATTTTTCCAAGAAAATCATAAAAAAACCTCAAAAAGGGTCCAAACTCCCAAAAATATTAAAAAGGGAATTAAAATATTATTTTTATTCAAAAAAGGAAAAAGGAGGGAAAAGTACCTAAACCATGTTGGTCAATACCATTTGGTTTCCACAAAACCACAAATGGTATCTCCCACCACCAAAACCTATAAAAAGGTGGTAGGGGCTCCTCATTTCACATCCTTCCATTATCTCATCCTTATGCTGCTGAAATCTCCCATGAGCACTTTTAGCCATTGAAGCAACCTTGGAGAAAGAGACCTATTGGAGTTTGGAGCTACTCATCTTGGGAGTTGCTCAACATCAACCTTCACCATTGGAGGTAATATCGCAAGCACTTGCTTGCCCCCCACTTTTCAATACAAAATTTATTTCTTATGTTTCTTGTTCTTGATTTTGAAAGATTTAAATTATTTGTTTAGATTCTTGCTTAGATCCATGAAAAGTATTGTTTATTTAGTTTATTGTTTTTATTTCTATTGAAACTGCTACTACTAGTTAGTAGGTGCCCATAGCACTAAGCTTGGTTGCAAAACCGAGCCAACAGTCCCCTTCAAATTTTACTGCATCTCCCTTCCTAGAGAGTCCAGTAATGAAGTAAATGTCAGTGACTGTAAGCTCCAAGGTTTTCCCTCGGATGACAAATGTATTGGTATCCAAATCGCAATATTGAACAAGTCTTCGAAGCAATCTGTTGAGTGCCCTCATGTTCACAGTTCGGTAAAAATTCAACAAACTGCATCTTTTGAGAGCATGGAGAGTGACTGGGTATTGCATTGCCATCCTATCCATGTCCTCGTGTTCTCTCTCTCTCTAGATAAGAACCATCTTGCACAAAATTGTCAAATTTTTAGCCCTCGGCACTTTTTTCTCCATTTTCAGGCATGGGCGCTACTGTACATACCATACAGTCACGCATGGTCGCTACTGTGTGTGAGCATAGTAGCACACACCTCCCTATATGCTCTACTATGCTCACTGCATAGTAGTGCCCGCGCAATCAACATTATGAACATTGCCTTACAAGTGGATTTTTGATAAAAAATTTGACAAATAAGCAATTAAAATGCAAGTTGAGAAGATTCAAACTTACTTGGTGGAGGAAGAATGCTGATTGGTTTCTCGAATCGATCATCACGGAAGATTGAAGTTCAAGGTTTGTTCCCAAATTCTTGCCCTACAAAACAAAAAAGAAATTTGAGTTTAATTGTGAAATTACATATATTGAATTTGATTCTAATTTTTACCCATCCTAGTTAAAATGTCTATAGTTTCAAATTCTACCACAATGTCCTAATTAATCAATTAATAGACACATATGGTACAAAGGTAATTTCACCCATTTGGTTCTCATTTTTCACTAATTTTTTGTAGGATCAATCTTCTAAGACTAAATTTCTCGATGATAGATCTTTTTAACTAGTTCATATTTCAAATTTATGTATCATTTGAGATTTTTTGTTGCGATTACTAATATTCTTATTGAAGTCCTAGTTTTGGTAGATTATGAGTTATGATCCTAGAAGTTGTCCTTTAAGTCATTTTAAGCTCTTGTTTGGACTATTTAAACCTAAACAATATTGCTGAGCAGAATTGTCCTCTTCAATCTCGTTAAAGTAATTGAAGGCTCATCCACTTAGGTAGAGAATTACCCCTTTTCTGGGCCTTGGTGGATAACTTACAGAAAAGGTATACTCTAGGTATACTTTTGTATGCGCTAGAAGAGTTCTTCTTCCATTGTTTTATACTTTTTTCGGGGGAGGAGACTAACTTTATGAAAAAGGACCTTTCGGAGCCTTTCTTTAGGGTTTTCAGGCTCTCTAAACATGAAAACACCAAGCGAACATTCACCTACTTGGGTTCGATGTGAAATCCACCAGAGGGTAAATAGAGGACTATTTAAGTTTTTCAACTCTATAAACAAGAAAACACTGCCGAGCACAAACCAATCCGAGCTCGATATAAAATCCACAGATAGGTGTAAAGAGGATTGTTTAAGGTTTTCAAACTCTATAAACAGGAAAACACCGATGAGCATTAATCTGCTTGGGCTCGATACTAAAATCCATGAGCAGGTATATGGAGTTATTGTTTAAGTTTTTCAGACTCCTTAAAAATTGAAAACACCGGTGAGGAAGAACAGATCTTGGCTCGATATTAAAATCCAGAGATCAGTAATATAGAGTAATCTTCTATCTCTTATTCGAAGTCTATAAACAATGAAGAAGGTCCTGAGTCTTCCTCCCATGGGCTCATTAAAATTTTACATGGTTGGATCTATTGAGTTTTCATTCTTTCTTGGACTCATTAAAACAACAAGAAAGGTATTCTTTTATCTAAAAAGAATAAGGGATGAGAAAGATGTATCATATCTTCAGTGTCAAAGGAAGTTTAGTCAGTTCTATCCTTGAACACAGCACATACTTGAGTCTATCATGTCGGTTGGGTTTAGGTTTTGACCTTAGGGTGAGCTTGATCTCCGAGTTGTTTACTCCCCCGGTTGGCTATTTTTCCAATCATATGGAGGGTCTGTTAATGTCTCGTACATTATAGGCTTATATCATTTTCCCCATTATGTTGAAAACTGCCTAAGTCACTTTGTGTCATGCTCACTATTCAAGGATATACCTTGTGTCGGCCATTCTGCAATTTATCTTGACCTCATGTGTTGGCCATTATGCAGTTTATCCTGACCTCATGTGTCGGCCATCCTAGTGTCAGTCTTGTTACATGTATTACTCCATATCAGCTCATACCAGTTGAGTGTCCCTCATGTTGGATGATGGAGGATGCCTTAAGGCCTCCCTTCCAATGGAATTCTTCCCATCGACATCAACTCATTTTGCTCTGGGAATGAAGTTTAAAGTTTGGGTTAGTACCATGGAGATTACAGTCACCAGTGGCAATTTTGTTAAAGTTTCAGCATTAATTCACAATACTCTAGGATCTTTACTGAGAGAATAACATGTATAGTGTATCAATGCATAACAATCATAATAATCATGAGAAGCACCACAAGAATCAAAAGCATGAGAGACAAGAGACACAAAGTTTCCATGGGGAAAACCCTAAGATGAAAAACCCCACAACTTCCTCAAAGATAGAGAGAGCAATGGCTCAACCAAAGTATAACCAAAATACACTGAGATAGTGTCCTAGTAGCAGATGATCCTCCTCCTCACTAGTGCGCCACTTTCTAAGTGAGAGAAGTGTGTGTTTCCGAGTGATCAAATAGAGATCTCCCGATCTCTATTTATACTTGACCTGTTTTCCCAGCTACACTATGGGGCCGACTTGTCTAGCTAGGTACATCCACAATATAATATATATTTCAGGGCCAACCCCACACATGGTGGTCTAATAACCCATCGGCAAGTACACACACTTGCGACACTTGTCAATACACATGACGACACTTCCTTATCGAGGAATAACACATCTCTTATAAGGGTACAATAAATATATATGAAATACATAGATGAAATACATTCCGAAGTTACATATACATCAACACTCCCTCTTAAATAGGAAGGTATTTCTTGACACAGATCTGCTAGACAAGTCTTCTTCTCAGGATCATCGTCATCGATGCATCGTCACTGCTGTTGCTATATCAACCAATCTCTGACTCTACTCGTCATAGGAAGTTCTATAGAGCCAGTCCTTTTTCATACTGGATGTAGGCCCACCACCTACAGGTCTTCATCACTGGCCATACTATGGAATCCTCAGGACTTATTACGTGCATCACAAAACCTTGAAAGAGCATACCAGGATGTTACGGGTACACAACTCCGACCTGTAGGATCTCCCAGGGCCATATTATATGTGACCTCACCACAAAACCTCGCAAGAGCATCCCAATCTATTACGAGCACATAACTCTACCTATAGGATCTCCCAGGGACAGATTACATGTGGTCACCACAAAACCTCGCAAGATCATCCCAGGCTGTTACAAGAACATAGCTCTACCTATAGGATCTCCCAGGGACAGATTATATGTGGTCATGGAAAAACCTCGCAAGAGCATCCCAGTACTTATTACGAGCACACAGCCTAACCTATCGGATCTCCCAGGGACAAATTATATGCCATAGGACAAAACCTTGAAAGAGCATCTTCCAAATATCCTAGGGCCAGATTATATGCCATAGGCAAAACCTCAAAAGACTATCTGCAGATCTCCCAGGGCCAGATTATATGTCCTCCCAGAGAAAAACCTCGAAAGAGCATTTACCAGATATCGCAGGGCCAGATTACATGCCATAAGCAAAACCTCAAAAGACTATCTACAAATCTCCTAGGGCCAAATTATATGCTCATCTGCATAACCTAATCCACGACCATAGAGTATCAACCTGATACTCACCATACATCATCCTGATGTACACATGATCATCCTGATAATCATTTGGAGCAACATCCTGAAGCTCGTCATCCATGATCATCCTGATCATACAATGCATCTACTTGATGCATACCAAGTATCTACCTGATACATATCATCATACATGATCCACCTAATCATACATGATACATATCAGCACACATGATCTACCTGATCATACAATGTATCCACCTGATACATATATAGATACATGGTCCAAGCATCCAACATGATGCATATACAAAATACATACAAATGATCCAATCGATCATATCCAGCATCCAACATGATGCGTACATACATATACATATAAATGATCCAACTGATCATATCCAGCATCCTCCTGATGCATATACAAAGCAGTAACTAGAGCATCGTCCTGACGCTCATCATCCAACACTTACATCCACAGCCATGTGAAGGATCCTCCTTCCAACATGCTTGGAATGGCTTCTGCAAATGTGTCCATCACTTCTTCCTTTAAGTGTCATCAATCCAAAGAACACCAAGCCTCTCTCTGAAGTACTCGAACTTCACTCTGGCTAGTGGTTTCGTCAGCACATCTGCAATCTTCTCATCCGTCGCAACATACAGGAGCTTCACTGCTCCTCTCTGCACCATATCGCTGATATAGTGATATTTGATCTCTATGTGTTTTGACCTGTCATGAAATAGTGGGTTCTCAAAAAGCTTCACACAACTCTGGTTATCACAAAAGATACTAGTAGCATCCAATGGGAGATCAAATAACTCAAATAGTATCTTCTGAAGCCATACTACCTCACAACTAGTTGAACATGCTGCAACATACTCTGCCTCAACTGTTCTCAGTGCTACGCAAGACTGCTTCCTACTAAACCAAGAGATCACACCTGATCCCATACTGAAGATGCACCCAGATGTGCTCTTCCTATCTGTTGCACTTCCTGCCCAATCTGAATCAACATAACCTTGTAGGTTAAACTTTTGATTCACTTCATACCTGAGTCCATAATCAATTGTACCCTTTAGGTACCTCAAAATATGCTTTACAGCAACCAGGTGAACACTCCACCGATCCATCAGGAACTGGCTCAATGTGTTCACCGCAAAGCAAATATCTGGTCTCGTGTTCATCAGGTACATCAAGGACCCAATCATCTGACTATACATGGAGACATCAACCGGCTCAGATGAAGCATCACAAAGAAGCTTCAGATTCGATGCCATAGGTGTTGCCATGGCCTTGCAATCCATCATCCCGAACCTCTTCAGGATATCTATAGTATATTTCCCTTGTCCAAGGAAGATCCCATCTGTACTTTGCCACACCTCCATACCTAGGAAATAGTGCATCATCCCCAGGTCCTTCATATTGAACTCAGCAGCAAGCTTCCTCTTGGTATCTGCAATCAATATGTCATCTCCTATTACATAGAAGTCATCCACATACAGGAGCAGAATCACAGGATTCCCTTCCTCAACCTTGTAGTAAAGGTTGGAATCCGCTTCACTCTTGGTAAAGCCCAAGCTAGATAGGAAATTGTCCATCCTACCATACCAAGTTCTGGAAGCTTGCTTCAATCCATACAAGGCTTTCTTCAATACGCACACATATGACTCCCTATCACATGTTTCAAAATCAAGTGGCTGCTCCACATATACTTCCTCTTCAACTACACCATTCAAGAAAGTAGTCTTGACATCCATCTGGTGTATTTTCCATTTCATTGCTGCGGCTAGGGAAAGTACTATTCTGATGGAAGTATACCTAGCTACAGGTGCAAAATTTTCTTCATAATCTATTCCCTCTTTTTGAGAGAAGCCACGAGCTACAAATCTTTCCTTGTATTTCTCTACACCGCCATTTGCAGCATGCTTGATTTTGTAGATCCATTTAGAAGTCACAACAAACTTCTCTTTAGGTCTTGGGACAACATCCCAAACATCATTCTTCATTATCGATTGGTATTCCTCTACCATGGCATCCTTCCATTCTTTCTTTTCCACTGCTTCTTCATAACTGGAAGGTTCTTTATTCATCATGTCACAGAGTAAAGCAACATAGCTAGTATGTGATCTGGTTCTCTTCTTTGCTCTGTGTTCTTCTTCTGGAATGCCAAATCTTCTTGCATCTTGAATGAGCTCTCTAGCCCATGCAAGTTTCCTCTTGTGAGATTTATCCTCATGGGGTGGATCGACAGGTTCTTGCAGATCTTCAAACTCACGAACAACTTCTGGAATTGCTTCAGTCATGGTAGTTTCTTGAAATCTAGTTTCCTTAGGTTCTTCATAAACTTCGATAGGTGCCTTCCTTGATTTGATGAATGCTGAGTTTTCATCAAATGTTACATCCCTGCTGACATCAATCTTCTTGAACCCTGGAAAGTATATTCTGTAAGCCTTCAAGCTTTCACTATAACCCACAAAGATACCCTTCTTTCATGAAGGATCTAGCTTGGTCCTCTTTTCCTTTGCGACATCTGTGTATACTAGACAACCAAATATTCTAAGATGGCTGACTTCAGGTTTCTTACCAAAAAAGACCTCTTCTGGTGTCTTGTTGTCCAATATCTTGTGGGGTGTTATGTTGTGTACATATACAGCTGTTCTAGCTGCTTCTTCCCATAGATGCATAGGTAGATCCTGGTCATGCAGCATTGACCTTGCTACTTCCATGATTGTTTTGTTCTTTCTTTCTGCAACTCCATTTTGTTGTGGATTGTAAGGAGCAGTCAACTCCCTCTTAATCCTTGAATCACTGCAAAGCTTCTTGAAGTCACCTAAGGTGAATTCTCCACCATTGTCGGATCTGAATGTTTTGATCTTCTTGTCAGTTTGATTCTCCATCAAGGTTTTTAATTCCTTGAACTTATCAAACACCTCATCTTTGTTCTTCAAGAAGTATACCCAAGTCTTCTTGGAGAAGTCATTAATAAATGAGACATAGTAAACATACCCACTCAGAGAACTGGATGACATAGGACCACATACATTTGAGTGGATGATTTCCAAGATATATTTTTCCTTGCTTTCACTGCTTGGGAAAGCCTTCTTAATGTTCTTACCTTTTGCACATCCTTTGCAAACACCTTCATGTTTGGTCTTGATTTCAGGAAGACCCTCTATAGCCTTGCTTGCAATTGGAAGTGCCCTATAATGCATATGAGCAAGTTTTCTATGCCAAAGTTCACCTGGCTCCATGGATTCATGTACCATGGCATGTTAAGGTTGACCCTTCAATTTATACAATCCTCCCTCTTGCTCTCCAATCACTACTGCATCATCAAATGTTTTACCCTTTGGCCACATTAGGACTTGGCCATCTACAAATGCAACCCTCATTCCTTTTGCATCCAATGCAAAGATGGAGAGAAGATTCTTCTTGAGCCTAGGTACATAAAGGACTTCTTTCATCTTCAAAGATTTTCCAGAATCTAGGTTATAGGAGGCTTCACCACTTCCTTTAATTGGGTATTGATAATCATCCCCAAGTTTCACCTTATGGGGTGATTCATGTTCAGATAGGTTTACAAAATATTCCTTAAATCCAATCATGTGTTTGGAAGCCCTACTATCAATTAACCAATCATTACAACCATGGGAGATAGTACCTGTGAGAGCAGAGATTAGAACATACTCTTCTTCACTTAATGAGTCATCATCACTATCATCACTTTCTACTCTATCCTTCTTCTTTGGAGGTTCATCATCCTCGGCAGCATGAGCATGGAACTTTCTTTTGCTGCCCTTCTTCTTCTTGCTGGAGTTGTTGTTGTTATCCCTTTTGTTTTTGGGACAATCTGAAGCAAAGTGACCCTTCTCATTTCATGTGAAGCATCTTAGATCCTTCTTATTCTTTTGATAGGATCTCTTGTAGTGAGAGTGCTCCTTCTTAGGTTTGCTTCTTTTGGTGTGAGCTGCAAGAGCTTGGTCTTCACCTCCCATCTTTTCTTCACGAGCTACAAGTCTAGCTTCTTCTTGAGAGCATTCCTCCCACAATTTACTAAAAGAGATCAATTTCTTTCTTGCACAGATTCCTTGAATAAATGAGTCCCATGACCTAGGTAGGCCATTCAGAGTGGTCATAACAACTTCACCATTGTCCACTACTTCATCCAAAGCTTCAAGTTGTTCCTTGATCTGAGAGACCTTGGAGAAGTAAGATTGAATGGTTTCTCCATTCAACATCTTGACCCCTTTCAATTGATTCAGGAGAGTCATCTTCCGATTTATGTTGTTCCCTTCAAATAACTTGGTCAAGGAGTCAAACATCTCTTTGGGTGTCTTCAGAGATGACACATGGGGAATGAAATGGTCTTTGATAGAATCAGCAATGATTCTCTTTGCCTTCACCAAGTTCTTCTTATGCAATATCTTTGCCTCTTCATCCTCTGGGATAGGGATGTCTTCTTTTATATATGAGTCCAACTGATTCTCTTCCAGGATTAACCCAATCCTATACTTCCAGGCTCGGAAGTTATCAGCCCCTTCAAGCTTATCCTCAAGCTTAGTGTGGTGAGACATTTTAAAGACTACTTCAAATGGAAATAGAAAATATTTAGGTCTTACCACTTGAATTGCTGAAAACTAGATCTGGTCTCGGATTAGGGTTTATCGAAAAAAACCTAAAAATTCAAAATGTGAATTTCAACTTTCTGAAAGGATAGAAAGATGTGTCTTGATGAGCTGATCAACCTGGTGTATTCATAAATTGAGATCTGCAAAGCTACACCCTTCAAAACTACCTTTCTGTCTTCCCGGATTCACTAAGGAGAGCCCTGAATTAGGGTTTGAGTTTCCTGGAGATCTACCTAGCCAAAAATCTCAATCCAAAGCTCTAAACTTCGATTTTTGCAAGGCACTTCTAGCTATGTCTTCAGATTTCATAAATTTCCTATTTTTGTGGAAACCCTAACTTTTAGGGCCAAATCTAAAAATGCTCAGAATTGAATTCTGATTGGACAGATAGATTCTCCTTGATGAGTAGAGTCAATATACTATACTTATTTTCCAAAATCTGTGGAGAAAAAACCCAATAAACAAGAAACCCTAGTTTTCATCACTGCACAATGTCTTCTTCTCAGGTTAGCTCTAATACCATGTTAAATTTTGAGCATTAATTCACCATACTATAGGATCTTTACTGAGAGAATAACATGTACAATATATCAATGCATAACAATCATAATAAGCATCACAAGCATCACAAGAATCACAAGCATGAGAGATAAGAGACATAGAGTTTCCATGGGGAAAACCCTAAGGTGAAAAACCCCACAACTTCCTCAGAGATAGAGAGAGCAATGGCTCAACCAAAGTACAACCAAAATACACTGAGATAGTCTCCTAGTAGCAGATGATCCTCCTCCTCACTAGTGCACCACGTTCTGAGTGAGAGAAGTGTGTGTTTCCGAGTGATCAAATAGAGATCTCCCGGTCTCTATTTATACTTAACCTGTTTTTCCAGTTACACTATGGGGCCGACTTGTCTAGCTAGGTACATCCACAATATAATATATATTTCAGGGCCGACCCCACACATGGTGGTCTAATAACCCATTGGCAAGTAGACACACTTGCGACACTTTTCAATACACATGACGACACTTCGTTATAAATGAATAACACATCTCTTATAAAGGTACAATAAATATATATGAAATACATAAATGAAATACATTCCGAAGTTACATATACATCTACAAATTTTCCTCATTGTTGAATGATGAGAATACATCAATGTCTCTTATTCGATAGGATCCTCAAGTGTTCGACTCCAAGTCCAATTATTCACACTTGTTGGATTGTACTAGGTACCTTGGGCCCCATCATCATTATTGGTGGAATCCCTCGCATTTGTTAATAGTATACATCAATGACCGGTAATCAAACGATACCCCCCATTTTCGACCATCAACTCATTTATTCACATGGTTAGGGTTTGTACCTTGGGTTGTTTTGGATGAAGACCTTGGGATGTTGATGACATCACCTCATTATGTTATCACCCAAGTTGCACAGGACTGAGCCTCACCTATATTTGGCTCTCCATGAGACATAGATCCAGTTTGTTGTTATGGCTATGATCTCTCAGTTTGACATGGATCCATGCTTGTATTTCAAGTGGCCATGCTATATATACATCTCCTCATTATGTATTGGAGATCATGATTGCATCACACTGCACATCTATATGATGTTAAGAATGAAATTGCTCGCTGACCTTGATCTTTGTTTCAGGTGTTCTTGTGACTTGCTTCCACGGTTCCTTGCTCCTCCTCTGGCTTTGGATTATAATGTATTTCGGCCATCACTTCCATCTTACCTCACACATTAGGGGGAATCTGTTATAGGTCAAATCTGCACTTCTCTGTCCGTGATCACCTTGAGCTATCGATCACACAAAAGGAAAACTTGGATTGAAGAGCATGATGACCTTATATGACACCTTGGCCTGATTCACCTCCTTGCAAGCTGGAAAAACCCTAAAAAACAACATATTTTAGCATGGGCGCTACCCCTCTCAAGCAAACTAGCGCATGTTCTCTACTCTAGTGTATAATAGTAGCGCACACCTCCTCATGGGCTCTACTCCTCTTCAGTAGACTAGCACACAACATCTAAAAAGTGGTGAACACTTGTTTTAAAACACTGTAGCTGCGCCCTGGGTGCTACTCCACTGTGAAATAGTAACACACACCTTAAAATATGATAAAAAAATAATTAATTTGACGAATGGGGATTAGTTGCAGTTGGTTTCTCAACTTCCCTAACTTCCCCTACAACCACCTCTCGATCTGAACTGCCTACCTTGTCCTATAAATACAAGGAGGGTTAAAGAGAGGGGTTAGACATAGAGACATTTTATATACGAGAGCCATTGAGAGACTCTTCTATATGAGAAGCTTGTATTGAAGGAAGTTATGCTCGATGAATTCTGAAGTCAGAAAGGAGCAGGAGCCTAGGATCAAGTTGCATGAGCATGCTGCAAAGTCAGGTATACTTTGTATCATTCATATGTTTTTGACAATAAAAGGTTGAAGCATCTTTCTCATCCCAAATCAAGTGCTAATTGGATTGTGTATTTGTTTGGATCAATGTTGGTCAATGCTTGATGTTCGAATTACTTGTCAATTCCATCATTATTATATTGGTCAAGATATGCTGAGAAAGGTCTTTGTTTTGTAGGTTTGTCGAACGGGAGATTTTATTGAGGATCGAGCGCAAGATTGGATAAAAGATAGGATCAAACTTCGTTCAAAAGGTATATCCTCAAGACCTATAATCTATTTCCATTCATAAACATCTCTTTAATGCAGTTAGTATGCTTACTTGTCACCCCCTTAAGCTCATAATGTCCATTTCCTCATTATAAGGTAGTATTTTCCGCCAACACTAAGGCACGGAAAGCTCTGCTTTCGACAGTTTAAACAAAATTTTTGGGGATCTCCTAGCTACCGAAAGTGAAAAGAAATTTTAAAATGAAAGCAGATCAGATAAGAAGATACCCGTGCCATTGTAATTTTTTAAAACAAAGATTAATATTTTGATTTCCATGGAGAGGACCTACAAGTGAAAGCTATCATACAATTGTCAAATCAAGCTTTCCTAGCGGTGGGCAAGAGTAAATACAGTGTCACCGTGTGACTGTAAATACAATAGCAGAAAATGACTACTCTGTACGTGAAGAGTTGCAGCAGTTTCAATCATGAAAATGAAGAATGTTCTAGGGATGGTAAATTTGCAAAAGCTACCACTATAACAAAGAAAAGAGGACCTTCCCTCTGTTTATGTCTTGCATTCCGAAAACACACATTATTATGAATTTTCTTCCACATGCTGAGATGATCTAGAAAGGAGTTTTTTTTTCCTATTTACAACTTGGTTTTCGAAAATGCCATGGGTATTTCAAGAAAATAGACTGCTGCAAGAGAAGTATTAAAACAACAAACATACCAAATGACTCTAAAAAAACTACAAAAATATAGATTTGTTTTGGTATCTTAAGCGGACATGGCAATTGTTTATTAGCTACCAAAAACCCAGCTTTTGACAGCTTACAGTATGGAAGAAAATTATCAACAGCTACCGAAAGCACAGAGACAAGCAGAATGATGATATTTTCGCTCTGATCAAATGTTTTCACTGCCAAATCATTTGAGGAATATTTTAAGTGCCTTGTCATCACCTAGAATATTGTTGCAGCTATCAAAGACAGGATGACTACCAAGATGGAGGTAAGGATATTTGCTACAAAAATGACATTTTTACTATGCAAAGTCATCATTTTAAAATGATGATTCTCAACGTCTGGAGAATTATTTTGAAAAACGCTCACCATTTTTTGTTCCTAGCATGTCAGAGAACAATAACCTCTCTCCATTTTCCCACAGGTGTTGCATATTGAGAGAATCAAATCCGTCACTGAACCCCATTTTTCAAATCCCGGAATCTACCAGTTTGACACATGTTTTTGAAATACAGATCTTGGGAAAATGAAAATGAATTTTAAAGATCTGAGAGAGGTTTTTTCTAACAAAAAATCAATGTAAAATAACCTCTTTCAGTTTATACATAGGTGTCAATTATCTGGAGAACTGAACCCATCTTTGAGCCTCTTTTTCAGCAGTTTCAGCAAAAATGGTGTTTTTACTATGCAGATTCATCATTTAAAAATGATGATTCTGAGCGACTGGAGAATCATTCTACAAAAAAGGAAGATTTTTTTGTGCCTAACACACCATAGAACAATAACCTCTCTCCATTTTTATAAAGGTGTCACATATTGGGAGAATCAAATCCATCTCGGAGCCCCATTTTTCAACAGTTTGGCCAAATTAAAGAGGATTTTTTCCTGGTTTATTAAAAAATGGTTTTGATTTTCTGTTTTTAGTGATTTCGATCCAGCTTCTTATGATCTAAGGAATATTTTGTAAAGGATATAAATCCTAGAACTTGAGATCAATAAAAGGTTCGACTTTGAAGACTCTAAGACACTCTTTTTGTAGAAAGACCTCTTTTTAATATATTCAGTAGTACAAGCTTCTTTCACTGTTGTTTTAAGACCATTATATTCTTCTTTCTGTGCTTATGAGCAGACATTCTCTTGTCTGTGTTTACTTTAAAGCTGGTGATTGTCATCTCACTTTCGTATCAGTAAACTAGGATCATAAGTAACTACTGCTAGTTCTATTGACCCTTCATATGTATTGTTTTATATATGTATGTTTCTGGTTAATATAGTTAGTTTTTCTGCACCCATCTAATTCAGCAAAACTATCTGATTAATGGCTTTTGAAGGTCTTGTCCTATTTGGATATTACTAAGTTGTCTTGAGTGTGGAAATCAGTGAGTGAGTCATTCATCTTGATCTGATTATACACCCATAATTGAAGATAAGATTAAGTTACCAGGCTCTTTCGACCACAACCTAGAAAAACTCTTGGAGATCTAACACCTTGCGTAGGGTCTTTCGAATCCTTTCAACTTGGGTTTTCTTCCTCTGTTGAGTGTCTTGGAACATTCTAGCACCTTTTGCATCTAACCTGCACAACCGAGGCATCAACAATCCTACATCTGAAGATGGTAATTGCGGTTGAACCTGCCAATAAACAAATTCCTGTGAGGTTCCTCGGAATAAGAATGGAATATTAAATATAGAAATAAAGAGGCTTAGAACTTACCTGTTGTATTGATTTTCCAATTGGTTCACGATTATGTTCTCCCGAAGTCAAAGGAGTTTGTTTTGGCAAAGCATGATGAGGACTCAGAGAATCCTGTTAGTAAATAAATACTTGTAAGATATAGTGAAATAACGATTATAACATTGCACTAAATATTAAATAGTTTCAAAACTCACCGTTGACTTTGGAGTATGAAATGTATTAGACTTTGGAGTATCAAATGTATTACATGGTCTAGGAGCCATTGTATTTTTTCCAATGAACCTTGACAAGGATTGTTCTAGAGACTCTCCTAAAAAATAAATACTTGTGAGCGATTTTCAAATAATGGAAAATAAAAATGGAAAAAATAAGAGTTGGTTTAAAAAAATACATGGATTTGGGTGACTGGATTAAGAGGCGACAGTTGCAGAGGTCCTCGATTTGATTCAATATCTGACATGGCAATATTACTCTTCCAATATAATATTTTGCAATAGATATCATGAAATCAGAAGATAAAGGGTTAGGATGCAAAAACAATAATTCACCCTACAACAATACGATGATGTCCATGTTAGCATTATAATTTTGAAATCCCCAACTTCAAAGATGGCCTACATAAAAAATTGAAGTCTACATATGCAATCGTTACATTGTTGGATTTTGGACAACTCTGCCACTTTCTTTCCCCACCTCCATGGCAGCTTTCCATTCCATTAATTCTTCAACAACGTTTTTCAATCTTCCGAGTTCCTTGTCTTTTTCTCTTAATTTCTCTTTAGTATTATGAAATTCCTTCTTGTAGGAACGCTCTTTTCCAAATAATACAGTTGGAGTGACTTCGAATCCAACCCCACGTACACGAACCCTCCTCTCAGGCCCCAAAAATATAGCAAGGGCATCTTGCTTTGTAGCATATGCATGAGACACTGACTCATTTTGTGCCGATTCAATTTGATTCTAGAAATGTCAACATTTCAACAAACTCATATAATAAACATTATTAACTCTAAAAAAATCATAAATGATACAAGAATAGGTTTGGAACTTACTATTTTCTCCGCAATGAATGATGACATTGGAGTGCCATCCTTCTTTTTATGGCATTTCATCCACACATAAGCCCTAGTTATAGGATTATCACTTGGACCACGAGATTGATTCTAGTATCAACAAATACAATAGTCTAGTTAACCATATTTAAAGTTGTTAATTGTGAACAAATAATAGAATTTGTTGCAACTTACGAGGTCATCTTCAACCCTAAAGTAACCTCTACAGCCATAAGTGTGGGTCTCTTGTTCTAATGCCCTATTTTCCTTATTTGTTTTTGACCTCTCCTGCAACTCAATAAAAAATAGATGCTAAGATTATAGTTGATTGTATGAGAGGATTCAAAATCAATGATGATAACATTCAAATCTGTCTTTATTTTTACCTTGAATTTAGGGTCAGATCGTAATCTAACAAATTCAATCCAATCAGTTTCATTTACTCCAATAGGAAGGTTTGCAATCCTCTTCTCATCTGTTTCATATTTCAAATAGTATTTCTTATACAAATTATATCTATAGGTTCTCAAGTGTTGATATATTGCTTTATGACACCATTGCTCTGCTGGCAGATCTATTTGATAGGTACGCTACAATAGATGAACAATCCATTATTAGATACAAGCGTTATTTGAAACTAAACCTATCACAGACAAGCTCAATATGCATCAATAAAGTTTAGAATAATTTGATGCTCACATTGATTGCACTCCACATGTCTTTCTTTTGCGCTTTAGACACTTTTTTCAATTCCATGTGCTTGATGCCTAGAATTTCCCTTGCAAGAACACCTAAAAATGAGGGGAATTTCTCTGAATGTAGACCAATAGGCTGGCCCCTCTCATTAAATTGAATTCCAAGAAATGCAATGCCCTCTATAGTGGTTCCAAAGAGACATTTTGTTGGTCCTCTACTCCTTCTTTTCACATTTATTGCAATACTAGCTTGGGTATATGCATTTACATCTTCTAAACCATGCTCTTGTTGTGGTGGATCCTGATCCAAAACATGCTCTTGTTGTGGTGGATCCTCCTCCAAAACATGATCTTGTTGTGGTGGTCCCTGTTGAAAATTTTCTAGAAAAACAAACGAGTACCCCTCTTCAGACAATGACAATATGAAATTGTTAATATGAAATCTTGAAATACTTGTATAGGACAAAAAATGTTTAGAAATGATCATACCTTCCAGTGGTTCTTTCACATCTTTCTCAAGAGTATGTGTATTAGAATTGTTTTCGACACTATAGCAAGTAGATTCACTTTGTAATGGGACAATGTATCCTGATGCTATATTTTGTTGGAATTTGTTTCCCATCTTAGAGCCTATGGTCAATTATATTATGATTTTTTTTAATATAATTGTTTATTTATTAAAAAATAAATAATAAGTTACCATCATGTTTAAAATATTTAGCTGAAGTTGTGCCACATATAACATTGTCATTTTTTTTGGTAATGCGGCCTGACTTTGTTAAAAGTGATGTATTGCAACGTCTTAATTTAATCCTGTTAGCTCCCTACAAATATGGATTGCAACTCGTGCTCAAAGAAAGTTAGATAATTTTTAAGGTATAAAAGAAAGGACAATAATTGTTAAAAAAAATATTGAAGTTACTGAAATCCCAAACAAACAAAAATAATGTCTTACTTTGATATGGACATCCGCAAATAAACTGCATAACAAAAAAAATCATTTTTATTAACACATCGTTAAAACAAGCCAACTAAAACAATCCTGAAAATTAAATAGTATTTATGAACATTATACAAATATCATTAACTCAATCATAACAAAATGTCTAACAATGTATACTAAAATATAGAGGGTGCTTTTTGGGAATACTCTGTGGTCAAAAGTTTTACAGGAAAAATATATGAAATCTAATGTTATTAACTAGTTCAGGATGCTACTGCAACTTATGACTCCAAGACACACTCTCTTCTTCTATTTAGATTTTTCGGGTATTCTTTGATGTGTAATCTTCACATGCTTCATCGAATCTTCTATTATTAAACCTTTTAATTCATACTTATGTCTTTTTCAGATTTTGATTATTTAAACAATTAAAATCTCAATGGACATCTTCCAGGTTTGCTGGCTTCACGCCCTTTCAAATCTCCGTTTTAATGAACTAATTAATTAATTAAATAGTCAATTAATTCATAAATTAACTTCAAGCCTGTAGGCTTCATTTCCTTCAAAACTGCATGCTTGGGCTTTCTACAGGCTTCCTTTCTCCCAAAACTTGGGCATGATCTTCTTTAATCTTCTGGATTCTTCTTATTAAGATCTCCATCTTTATAAGATCTGCAGTGACGGTGGAGAAAAACTTGTCACAGAAAAACAAAGCAACTGTCTTGCCCACAAGATCAGATACCGGGACCTAGTCACCTTTATTGTTTGATCACAAAGTTACACTCATCAAAAACCAAGAGTGACTTCAGGGTTTGCGATTCTGAGGACATAACTACCATATTACCAACAGGGGCATCTCAAGACATGGGAACATATTTTAAAAAAAGGCTGGATTGGTCCCAACAGATGTTGTCTATGTATGCAGAATGCTGAAACCACAAAACATCTTCTTGTGGACTAATAATTCATGAAGAGTGTTTGGATATTATGCTGCACAGCTCTAAATACTGAGTAGATGTGAGGTGGGGTTCTCAGAATTTTGATATAAATTTGCTTAACTGGTTTAGAATCTGTAAATATCACCATTTACACCCGATTTAGATTCCAATAATTTTCCTTGAAGAAATTCTGCAATTTTTGCTAACTAGATGTTGGAGAGACTAACTCAGGCATTTATAAGACCTCTATAACTTTTGGAAAGAGCGAATCTGCATTTTTTGTTTGGATTTGTGAGTAAGTGGATTTCCAATAATGATACATCTGGAAAATTATGGTAACCCTATTCTAATACTACGAGATTAGGGAACGGAGCAGGTCTGCCCATCTCCTGCATCAACAAGGGTGGAAATGGTCGGTGGCACCACATGTTGGGCTACTTGTTTCGAATCCACAATTTGATGATGTAATGTATTTTAATATCTAGTTCATGAATGGACAAAAACAAGTCACAAGATAACAATAAATGTCTTTGCAAAAGGCCAATTATCCATGGTAAATGTCATTTGCAAATATGGATTTTAAAATATTATTAAATTTTGAAATACTCATCATAATTAATCTGGATGGAAAGGGACAATAAGGACAAAACAATGGCCAATAAAGACAAAACAATAGTATGAGAAATATAGTACAAACAATAGTACAAGGCAATGGTACCTCTTTTTGTTTCCATGGGTTAAGATTGCCTGTTATAAGAGAGTTTGCTTCTCATTTCCTCTAGTCTTCATAGCTTTCTAACTCCAATGCCAAGCAAAAAATGTTTTCAATTAAAATATTGTTGAATAGATATGAGCTTTGTTCCTATTTATATTACAAAATGAATAAAAATTTGGAGGGAAATCTAAACACTCAAAACAATGGAGGGAAATACAAATCCAAACATTCTTTTCTTGACAATAGATGTCCCTATTTCCATTTACAGATGTTGCTATTTTCGCCAAATTATCATATAAAGTACATAAAATACTTATAAATTAGAAAAAAACTAAAAAAGTATCACCAAATATTTTATAGTTAGAATTTAAGAATTGGTTGGATTTGCCAAGACTTATACATTTTTAAGTATAGATAGTTAAAATTTTAAGAGGTAGTCATGATTATAGAAGATACACAATCCAATAAAAAATGCACAACTAGAAGGAAAGCATATGGATTTGAAAAAACATAAAGTTAACATCTTCACACGTACAAGAGTAAAATCATTATAATTCAAACAATATAATTTCTCAATCAAACTAATGGTGTGAAAAAAAAATCTGTAATGGTGAGTGTAATACATTGGTTTTCTATTAATGTTAACCCTTCTCCTACAAAAACTAATGCAACAATTAAATAAAGTTGAAATGGACCTCCAAAACTTCATTGCCTACAACACATTCTCACACCATAAAAGAGGTGCCAAGACCTAGTATACCATCTAAGCAAAGACATTTAAAAACATATATATGAACCTCAATGGTGAGGTATGCCTTCAAATATGCAAAAGTTCCTCTAAATATGTGGAAATTTTTGGTTAGTAATGCAAAAGGTCTCTTGAGTAAATTCTCACCCTCATCCATGCTAGTGATTTGCTTCCTTGATCAAACATCATGAGTGATGCCTAAGATAAGATCAAACCAAAATGTGTGATCCAAGGTTCTTCTCATGGATTGCAATTATCACTATTCTAAAAATACCCTATCCGTTAATATGACTTCACGTTGAGGAATTAACACCTTTACAAATACAAAAAAAAATCATGCATTTTAACCTTGGTGTTTTCACCTACTATTAGACTATTGTAACCACATAGATGGCTTGAATCAAATGAACCAGAAGATGGATACATTCCTCAAACTCATTATTTTTTATGTTTGCAGGATCGGTGATACAATATTCTCCATGAACTGGTAGAATGGTGCATCTCTTCCTGCACTAGAAGAGTGGGTGGACATTATAACAGTTGTGTTGTTATGTGATGATCAGTCCCACTCCTTGTCGATGTCGATATAGTGGTTAGAGCCCCTAACGATTCCCACTCCTTGTCGATGAGGACACATTAATGGGTAGTGGCCATGCATTATCTTATGACATGCCCATGAGGGCTTCCCATGATACATGTTGTGTAGTTCTACATTTTCAAACTCCATTCAAAGGACTAGTCAGAGAGACGGTATCATTTTCCAATGCCACTGAGCTAGGGGATGGATCCCTCAGCAACTAGTTGGCCCTCACCTATTTTATCCCTTGATGGTGGTAGCAGTACTTAATGATGGTGGATTGAGTTGGTTTCCATGATGGGTGTTCCATGTGTCATAGGTATAGAGAATTCCTTATGCGGTTGCGAGCCCCTCACCTAACTTTGGAGTATTGGTCATGATGGGTGACTCCTAACTTAACTCATTGGTTAAGTCAGTCTTGTGTGGGATCATATACTTATTGGAGGCTTTATACCCCTAGACCTCTATAATATATATGAGAGAGTCATGTTCTCATCATGTTCTATCAACTTGGTCTCCCTCTTGTGTGTATGATTAGGGTTCTTTATTAGCTAGCTCACTATCCTTCTATAGTAGAGCAGTTATACTCGGGTATTCTTTGATGTGTAATGCATGGTCTCCCACCAAGTATGCCTTCTCCCAGGGTTTATGGGAAGTTGAGAAATTGTGAAGTCATGCATGACTCTTGATTTTGTGGATTCTATCATAGTGAAAGGTTGTAATTGGGTTTTCTTCCCCATGAGGGCTTCCCATGATACATGTTGTGTAGTCATGAATTTTCTATAAACATGTGATCCTATAATTTGCTTACTGTTGCTATAGCTACCCTCATATCTAGGGATAAAGTTGGAACATAAGCATGTTGTTTTGCATTAATATAGCTTTGAAAGAACCACCTATATTATAATATTGTTTGTCATTATAGCTGAATACACATTCACAGGAGGGTGTGGCCCACCCATCGCAGGGTTGTCATGCAACAGAGAGTGCATTTGCATTTTAATACTAGAAACAAAAGTGAGAGGACTAGATAGAGAGACGGTAGCATTTTCCAACGCCACTGAGCCAAGGGATGGATCCCTCAGCAAATAGTTGGCCCTCACCTATTTTATCCCTTGATGGTGGTAGTAGTACTTAATGATGGTGGATTGAGTTGGTTTCCTTGATAGGTGTTCCATGTGTCATAGTTATAGAGAAGTCCTTATGCGGTTGTGAGCCCTTCACCTAATGTTGGAGTATTAGTCATGATGTGCAACCCCTAACTTAACTCGTTGGTTAAGTCGGTCTTGTGTGGGATCATATACTTATTGGAGGCTTTATACCCCTAGACCTCTATAATATATATGAGAGAGTCATGTTCTCATCCTATTCTATCAACTTGGTCTTCCTCTTGTGTGTATGATTGGGGTTCGTTATTCTCTAGATCACTATCCTTCTCTAGTAGAGCAGTTATACTTGGGTATTCTTTCATGTGTAACACATGGTCTCCCACCAGGTATGCCTTCACCTAGGGTTTATGGCAAGTTGAGACATTGTGAAGTCATGCATGACTCTTGGTTTTGTGTGTTGGAGCATAGGCCGCAACTATAGTAAAGCTGCGATTTTTGAGGAAAAAACACAAGTATTGAAGGGAAAAAAGTGCTAATTTTGAGTAAGCACCAATTTTGGGTAGAAGTGAACAGAGCGCAGTACGGCGCCAGGTGGACGAGCTCAGCGCAGATTACGGGCTGGAAATCATGGAGCTCACACGCACATGTCAAAGGAGAGTGAATGTGGTCGAGTAGAAAGCTCAGCTACCACAATAAATAAAGCGACAGAATAGAGGGATCAGCTACCCTCATTTAAGGCTAAGTACAGAAGTTATGGTTTCTCTGACAAAAGAAGAGCAATAGACCAAAGCATTGAAGGCGAAGGACAAAGAGCAGAGAACGATGAAGCGGCGCCCATACCCGCAATCTGCGCCGGAACTCACGGAGTCTGCAAGAAGCGGTGACATGACTGCAAGCGACGCGCACAGTACACCTAGCCATGTCCACGGTTAGGGTTTTTGGGGATTACTGATGGGAAAGGCCCACAGTTTTGTAAAGGTGCGACCGGCAAGGCCACCTATATATATGTGTAATTGTAAAGGGAAGAAGGTTAGCATGGTTAGAGTCAGAAGTTAGATGTTAGATGGGTTAGAGATAGATTGGTTAGAAGGCCATTGAAAGTTGATGACTGAGTTGTAGATAGTCTAAGGTGATATCTGAGTCATTGTAATCCCTGTAGAAGAAGAGAATAGATCTAAGAGAAGGGCTCCCAGCTGTGTGTGTGGAGTTTCCCAGAAAGATCTAAGGCTGCAGCTGTGTGCGCAGCATACTGTGTAATTCTCATTTTGAGTTAATATAGAATACAGTTCCCATGAATGAGATTTCCCTGTGGAGGCGAACTGCATAAATCTTGTTGTTATGGTGATGTTTTACATGAATGCATGTCTATGTGTTACTATCTATGTTTACGTGAACCTTTCGCTAAACTTATGAATGAATATGTAAAGTAAGATCTTGAAGCTCCCTTAGAAGTTATAATTGTTAAGTGTTGAAGGAGTCTGTAGAACACTATTGCCGCTGTGCTTGAAGAGTGTGTTACTGCACTGTGGCACGAGGCAAGCAACATTACAGTGTATTGGATGTAGCGGGAGACTGCCTCGTGCACAGGTGCAGAAATACTGTGCAGCAAGGCTGGTAAGAGCTTCTGCGCTGTCGCGCTGAGAGGTCTGTGGAAGAGTAAGGCATCCCGCTCTGAGGAATCCTCCCAGAACAGAAGGCAAAAGATTAGAATCTCCACATCACCTCGGGTAAGGAAGCGTGATTCCTTAGCCCCCCCATAGCCACTTTGGGTGAGACTTCGGGATGTCGTGCAGCTCGTTTCCAAGAGGGCCAGTGCGCCAAGGGGTGTGTGTTGCTGCACATCCTGAAAACCCAGGTCTATCCAGAAAGTAGCCAACAAATGGTTCCATTGCCTTGAGACTTGTTATTCCGGCGACGTGCGAGATTGATGTGAAACCCAGACAAAGAGGAAGCCAACAAATGGTTCCGTTTCCTTGAGACTTATTATTCCAGCGACGTGCGAGATTGATGTGAAACCCAGACAAAGAGGAAGCCAACAAATGGTTCCGCCATCGGTTTTAACCCTATTATTTTGAAGGCAATGCGGTGCTGGAATCCTAAAGCTAAAGAAATTCAAGACTGTTTTGATTCAAAGGCGAGAGAGTTCGCTGAACGAGAAAATAGAAGCTCTAGGATTTAGACAGAAGACTGGCTGCAGAAGCATATTTATATCGACCTTCACGAAATCTTCTTTGCAACATTTGCCTTCGAGTTGCATGGGTGGGTATCCAAGCTAGCATATACTCAACCCACTGTGCATGTTGATCGACCTATTGTTTGGTCGCCTGAGCTAGTTAGCATCGTGAAGCGGGTAGATAATTCTGTGTCTCGCGCAGTAGACTTTTGGTTGAATAGTGTGCTGGAAGGATTCATCACCGAGTTTGCAGTAGATATGAGAAAGAGCTTCAGTGAGGCTGAGAGGAGCTTCTTCCAAGCATACATGGGTAAGTTCTTAAATTCTCTAAACCTGTCAATTAAAATGCTCTTACATGAAAAAGGAAAACTATGCATAGCTTCCGATGAATAGCATAGACAAGTAATATCCGCAGATTCTGATAGTGATCTTGAAGCTATTGGTTGCACTCGTAGTGGAAAATGGTATAAAGTAGACCAGTACTCTTTTGAGTCTAGCCCAGAAGATAGTCGAGCTCTTGGAGCGAGCCATATAGAAAGACAAGGGAGTGCTCATATCCCTTATCACCCTTTTACACCGCAAAACCCAGACGGGGCTCAGCATAACCCCGCAGTAACACCTTCTAGTAGCCCGCACTGTACTTCTAGTACCTCAGCCCCACCTTTGTTTAATCATCTCGGAGGCAGTGCCACAACACCTCCACACCAACCTAGCGCAAGAAGGATGGGTGATGACATGAAGCTACCAACCTTTAGAGGAACAAGGCTAGAAGACCCTGAGCAGCACTGGATCCTATGTGAAGCCATCTGGACGATTAAGAAAATTAATGATGATTCTGTTAAGCTGGTTCAGTTAGCAACCACACCAAGAGAGAGAGCCTTAACTTGGTTTATGAAATACTCAGCAGCACAGAATAGGACACTTGTTGAGGTAAGAAATGCTATGATTAAAGAATTCAAGAAACCTAAATCAGAATCACAGTGCATAACAGAACTCAAAGACATAAAATAGTTACCTACAGAGTTAGTATGGGACTTCGACCAAAAGTTCAAAGCCTTGATAGATCAAGTAAGCTTTGAGTTCGCACCGCAGCAGCATAGGGAATGGTTCATTGCTGCGCTGCTTCCTCACATTAGACTTCCTCTTATACAACAGAATCTCACTACACAAGAACAAGCTCTAGAGATGGCTATGAAACTAGAAGCTTCACCAATTGCAGGAACAAGCAACGATGTTGCGCAGTTGCAGAACCAGTTAGCAAACCTAACCTTGCAATTGCATGATATTAAGAAAGGAAAGGATGTTAAAGAAGAAATTTGGTGTACAAAATGTAGAGCACAAGGTCATTCAAAGGACCATTGTCCCATTTTCATAGAATATATTGCAACTGGAGCACCTAACCCTTTACCACAGGCACAGGGGCCTTGGTGTGAAATCTGTAGAACTAGAGGTCACAGACCACAAGAATGTCACTTGTTATAGAAATATGTACAAACTCCAAAGAATCTATATTGCAATTTCTGTAAATCAGTAGGCCATGATGAGAACAATTGTAGAGCATATGAGCTTATGATAGAAAGAAAACATGATGTTTATAGAGTACAGTCAAAACCACAAGGACCCACAACAGAGCCGCAGTATGACCAAGCTCGGGAAGGCCGAGGAGGAAATTATAGGGGGCGTGGACACGCAGCAGGTTTTGGTTGTGGAAGAGGATAGGTCACTTGTTATAACTGCGGAGCTCAAGGCCATTATGCAAGGGATTGCCAAAATCCTACAACCCTCTGCAGATACTGTAAATCTTATGATCATGTCATCAAAGAATGCCCTCAGTTGATGGCCAAGATGCAGGAAAAGAAGCCCCAGGTTAACCAGAACATTCAGTTGATTGCAGCAGAAAAAAGAGAACCAGATCCTACAGTTAATATAGTGACATGCAGAGGAGCAACTACTGGTGCGCCAGAGTCACGAACTGGGAAGTCAGCGACGCAATGGGTGCACCGTGCTAATATTAAACCAGCCCCGCTTGATCTATAGAAGCAAAAAGAAGCATTCAAGTAAGCTCAAGAGTATTTCTCAGATCCGTACGCTTCAAGCTCTATTGCAATTCCGGATAATGATATCAGACTGCATGTGCCTCGTCAAGAGAACCTGGTGCGAGAGCAGGCCACCACATCCGGAAGGTATGATGAGGAGGATGCACTAGGCAGTGTTCATGCTTTCTTGAGAAACTGCTTAAATTTGTTGCGCAATGAAAAAGCAACTATAGAGTTCCAACACCTGTTGGATCAGTGTCAACAATTTGCTTCAATGAATACACCGCAATGTACTGTTCATTAGATTGGGACTCATCGTAGAACTGGAAAAGAGATGAGACTCACAGTGCAGATTGGAGCATTTGAAATGGACGAATTCATTTTGTATTTAGGCTCAGAAGTTAATGATCTCACCATGCAAACATGGGAACAGATGGGTAGCCCTCAGCTTACCAGATCTCCTATCCAGCTAAGACTTGCAAATCAGCAACAAGTTTCTCCGTTGGGCAGATTACCCAATGTACCCATTGACATTGAGGGAGTAAGAAGTTCTGCAGACTTTGAAGTAATCAAAATTTTGGATGACAGTAGACCTTACCTAGCACTTTTAGGCATAGACTGGGCATTTGATAATTTGGCTGTCATGAATTTGAAGAAAAGACAGATGACCTTTGAGGATGAGCAGATTAGGGTCATTGCACCACTTGATCCCCTTCAAGGACCACAGTATATAGAACCCATTCGAGTAGAAGAGGAAGCGCACCACATGGAAATTTTGTACCAGATGACTGCTAGTCATAATGATTATGTCAATCCCACAGCAGAAGGCCATATCAGCTGGCGATGCGATAGCTCGTGCACATCAGATTCGGAAGCAGGATTGGAAAACTGGCAGAATCGCTTACATGAAGTTTCTGCAAGGCGTTGTTCCATGATGACTAAATCCATTCGCTGGATTGTCACAGAATTGAGTAACACACCAATACTTGATGGTTTAACTGAAGTAAGTGAATTCATACGAGCATATGAACAACAAATCCCAGATGAGCAGCGCATACAAGCATTGGATGTAGCACTGCGCGCTACACACGCAAGATGGTGGGGTGCACATAGAAAAAATATTGATACATGGCAAGACTGTCGTAGATTGATACTGCGCAGATTTAAGGAAACTACAGCAGAAGTTTTGCGCAAATATGATGGAAAGAGTGACCCCAGGTCACACGTTGAAGCATGTATTCAGCAATGGTCAGATATCCCAGAGGATGAGTGGGTTCACGTATTCATCCACACGTTGGATACAGTTCCAAGGAACTGGTAGACTGAAACAGAATTGCATAGAGGCACTATCACTTGGCCTCTTATGATGGAAAGTTTTCAACTTACCTTTAGCTTCGAGTCAGAACATCCAAGCATCGACCACGCTTTAAAATGTATTAAAAAGAAGGTATTTGAACAAAGTCCTTTACCGAAATATTCTCAACCAGATTGGGCTGTCCAGATGGAACATGCCCTGGAATGCTATAATTTCACCACTGGTGAAGAGGAAGATGATCCTCGCAACATCAATATTCTAGAATCAGAAGGGATGCGCAAGGTTGAAGGTCCTTAGCTTGATATCCCTGCCATTACAGAACACATCAAACTTAAAAAGATTAACATTGGTACAGAAGCCGAACCCAAGTTTGCTTCTATAGGAGATTATTGGGATGATGATACTGTTTGCCATATTGTGGATTTACTATGTGACTACCAGGATATCTTTCCTACCAAGTTTATAGAAATGAAAGGCATACTAGGAGATTTAGGAGTTATGCGCATACCTTTGAAAGCGGATGCTAATCCAGTAAAACAGCGCCCGTACAGGTTGAACCCGCGATATAAAGAAAAGGTTAGAGAAGAAATTGATAAGATGCTTGCAGCAGGTATCATCGAGCCAGTAGAGGAAAGTGATTGGATTAGTCCTATGGTGGTACAAGAGAAAAAGGCAAAAGGTGAAATAAGAATCTGCATGGACCTGCGCAAGCTTAACGATGCATCAACGCATGATCCATTTCCTACGCCCTTTACAGACGAAGTACTTGATACTGTTGGAGGACAAGAGGCTTACTCCTTCACTGATGGCTTTTTGGGATACCATCAGATCAGAATCCATCCAGAAGACCACCATAAGACCACTTTTGCGACTGAATGGGGCTCATTCTAGTATACGGTAATGCCCTTTGGTCTTAAAAACGCTTTTGCTATCTTCTCTAGAGTCGTTGTTGCTGTTTTTAAAGAGTTTATCCATAAGTTTCTAGAAGTCTATTTTGATGACTGGATTGTATTTGGGTTGCTAAAGAACCATATAGCGAATCTGCGGATGATGTTAGAAAAATGTAGACAATATCAGATTTCCCTTAACTTGAAAAAATGTATTTTATGTGCTCCTTTTGCTATTCTATTGGGTCATATTGTATGCAGACAAGGACTACTGATGGATCCTGTGAAGGTTGCCATCATTGCTAACTTTCCTATGCCTAGTTCAGTCAAGCAATTGCGCACTACAGTGGAACATATAGGGTACTACAGGAAATTCATCAAGGGTTATGCAAAGATTACTGTGCCTATGGAAAGATTGCTGAAAAAGCATTCAAAATTTCAATGGACAGAAGAATGCCAACAGAGCTTGGATACACTTAAAGAAAAGATGATCACCGCGCCTATTCTATTTTTCCCAGACTAGAGAAAACCCTTTCATGTTCATGTGGATGCTTCTTCCATAGCATTGGGGGTTGTGCTGACACAACTGCGAGAAGGAGGTATTGACCACCCCATTGCTTACTCTAGCAGAAAACTGTCAACAGCTGAGAAGAACTACACCACTACAGAAAGGGAAGGACTAGCTATGGTGTATGCCTTACAGAAGTTCAGACACTATCTATTGGGCACTCATTTTAAAATGTATACTGACCATTTTGCTTTGAAATACTTGGTCAATAATCCAGTGTTAGGGGGAAGAATTTGTAGATGGCTACTACTCTTCCAGGAGTATGATTTTCAGGTTATTGTGAATCCAGGTAGATTAAATGTAGGACCCAACCATTTATCTAGGATAGAGTCAGGGGAGGAACCTACAAATTTGGAGGACAATTTGCCTGATGCGCAGCTGTTCTCTGTTCAAGCAGCTGACAAGTATTATTCTGATATTCTTGAATTTCTCACTACTGGGCAAGCACCAGTTGAGTTTACAATCCAGCAGAAGAAGCAACTTGTTGTCAAAGCTACAGACTTCAATTTGATAGCAGGCCAGCTTTATAAGTTGGGCCCCGATGAAGTCTTGTGCAGATGTATCTTACCACATGAGAAGAACTCCATAATCGCAGAAGCACACTCAGGAACTGCAGGAGGCCATTTCGCAGGAAAACCGACTGCACAGAAGATCTTAGCCGCAGGTCTTTGGTGGCCAACATTGCACAAGGATACTAAGGAATTCTGCAAGTGTTGCGATGTGTGCCAACGAACAGGAAAACCTTCAAGAAGAGATGAAATGCCGCTAATACCACATATAACAGTGCGTGATTTTGATAAGTGGGCCATTGATTTTGTGGGACCTATCAACCCACCAGGAAAGAGAATCGACGCAAGATACATCATCACAGCTACTGAATACCTCACCAGATGGGCTGAGGCCAAGCCAGTTAAGAATTGCGATGCTGTCACCGTCGCGCAATTCATTTTTGAGAATATTGTCACTAGATTCGGATGTCCACTGATTCTAATGAGTGATCAGGGCACACATTTCCTCAACAAGACTATAGAGGCCCTTACTGAAGAATTCCACATCAGTCACCACAAGAGTACACCCTACCACCCTCAATCTAATGGTATGGTGGAAGCATTCAATAACATTCTCGAGAATGCCCTGATGAAGATCTGTAATCAACAAAGAGATGATTGGGACCTTAGAGTCACAGCTGTGTTATGGGGTTACAGAACCACATGCAAGAAATTAACAGGTCACACACCTTTCAGTTTGGTGTATGGACAAGAAGCCGTTATGCCCATGGAATACATTGTTCCCAGCTTCAGAATTGCGCAAATTACAGAAATGGCAGATACTGATAGTATGAGTGAAAGACTCTCACAATTGCTTGCCTTAGATGAAGACAGACTTTTAGCCGGATTCCATCAACAAGTGCAGAAGGCAAGACAGAAAGCTTGGCATGACAGGCATATCAAGAATAAAGTCTTTCAAGAAGGAGACTTGGTACTCCTTTATGATAGTAAATTCATCAAGTTCCCAGGAAAGTTTCATGTACATTGGTTAGGCCCTTTTCAGGTGATGAAGATAACAGAAGGAGGAGCAGTTCAGCTTGCGAAGCTTAATGGAGAATTGCTGCCCACAATGATTAACGAGATTCGGCTCAAGCTTTACTGCGACGGCCACTCCGCCTTGTAGACTTAATTGGTTGCTAAAGAAGTGTAGATGCCCAGTGTAGTTGAAAGAGGCATTGCATTATCACAGTCTACATGAAAAATGCGAGACACTTTCAGTCTCCGACTTCCCGCTCAATTCCTTGAAACATCCGCGCAGTAAATAAAGTCTTCTAAGCGAGCCTATGCTGCGCTCTTGCGAAGTTTTCCCCGGGTTGTCAAACCATCGCTCTTGCAGAGTTCCCTATTGTCAATTTTCCGCTCGACGAGTTCTCCTCGCCGTGGAGCCCTCCATCTGCACAGTTACCTATGCTGAAGTGACCCACCCAAAATTTGAATTATGGTAGTTCTATCACTGCTTCTGAATATTAATGAAGGATAAGATCACCATTTAATTGTATTTACTCTGGCAGATTCGGCTTGATCTCCCTAAGATTCGCATTTAAGTAATGAGCCGAAGGCCTTAACTCATCTCCCGAAAGGCTGTCAGAGCCCGCCCATCACAATTAATGAACTGCAGAGGCGCAGGGTAGGGGGGGTTGTCAACTCATATGCATAGGCACCTATGGCTATTAACCCCACTTGTCTGTATCTACTACCACCTTTAGCCATAAATACCCCGCAATCGTATATCTTAGGGTTACTTTCCTCGAGTTGTATAGTATCTTGTTTGAGAATCCAAGTCATTGTTTTTAGAGCCATGTCATCCAGACTGCTCCCTTTGTTTTCAGCATTCGTATCCTATGCTATTCCACCATTTGTCTATTCAAGTGCTTGTTGTGTATACCGGTTCATGATGGAGAACCTGACAACTGAAGAAGTTGTTCGTTAGTTCAAGCGTAGAGACTTAGATTTTGGCATGGCTACCCTGGTCACGACCTCGGCTTACACGCATCCTAGTTGGATTGATCCCAGACAATCTCTGGGCACAAGGGCGTCTCAGCCGCAGCAGCCGGACGAACCCATTTCAGAGCCATTGGCCACTCTGGTTAACTATATTTCTCCGTGTCCAGATGATGCACCCGAGGTGCATATTCCCAAGAATGCCAAGTATCCGATTCCGTTGCCACCAATGGCGAAAATCGTGCGAGAAGAAGGGTCCCTGCTTGGACAGCTTCCACTAGTAAGGTTTTCTGACTTCAACTTGGGAGACTACAGGAAATATCCTCAGTTCGCGCCGGATCGCTATCTGACGGTAGTCCATAATACCGTGAGAAAGGTTGATGAATTCATCCCGAAGGAATTTGCAGCAAATCTAGAGAGGCCTGGACTACTGAACCTGTTGAAGCTATTACACTTCGGGCGTAGCAATGAAGTAAATGCAGTTGTTAAGGCCCTGATATCCTGCGTTCATGGTGGTTATCTTTGGCTGGGGAGGCCAATAGATTTAAATGTCAACTTGATTCATCGCATTACCGGCCTATCTAAGGTTGGTAAGGACCCCAATGTTCATTTCGTTGGTAAAGATAAGGACAAAAAGTTGGCTGCATAGCTGGTGCAGAAATACAAATTGCTGAGAGGAGGTCGGGGTTATGACCTCACTATAGTTGAAGATGAAGCACTTAGATTCATAGGCAGTCTGCTTGCAGGCAGACTTCTAACGAAGTGCAGACCCAAGGAAGTCACAGGAGCTGTTGTAGAGCTCGCAATTGCAGCTGCGGAAGGAGAGCAGTATAACTGGTCTCTCTTCCTTCTGAATTCTTTCTTGGATGACTGCTGGAACATTCAGGACACCCCCGGTCAGTTGTTCCATTTTTCTTGGATTTTGATTTTATGCGCCTTTACTCGGTGGAAGGAGCCCCCAACACTCAGTTCCTTCCACACCGCACAGGAGAGGTTGCAGGGATGCGCTACGTCAACCTCTGGGATTCTAGTAATCCCTCGAAGCGCAAGATGAACCACGCCGTGTTCTATGAATATTACCATCTCCTCAAGGACACCATCCAGGAAATGCCGAGGCTGAGTGAGGAGACAACACAAGTATATGGAACGAAGTTGGTCTTTTCTGCCAACTTGCATGAAATTTACTTCCACCCTCGCTGAATTCAGGACGAATGGGTCGTAGGTCTCTACCGTATGACTCTGCAGGATGTCGAAGAAACTGTCAAGTCCTGGTCAGACGAATGGAGGCTGGTTGCTGAGGTCGCTACCGCGATGCCGCCCCCTGCTGCGCAAGAAAAAGATAAGGGTAAGGAAGCGACTGAGCAGAGGGATGATGAAGGTTCGCCAGAACCAGCGGCCAAGAAGCAGAAGGTGTCACACACCTCTGAGACCATTGCCTCGGGGTTCGACCAGTACATGAAGGAGCAATTTCACGAGCTGCGGACATCTTAGGCTCACATCAGAAGTGCTCTGGACCTACAGCTCGTGGAGTTGAAAGGTCTTGCAGGAAGAGTTGCACAGACCCATGTGCCAACATCCGGTTCGCAGGCGCCGCAGGCATCTACAAGCGCTGAGCGAGTTGAAGTACTTGCAGGGAAGCATACTGTCATTCACATCCTGCCTACAAGTATGACATTCCCAGATCCTTTGGCTGCAACCCAGGTAAACACGGTTGGCCCTATTGAGATAAATTTGTCATTCATTCCGATAGAAACTTTGCAGTTAGTACAAGAGCGAGTCTCTTAATTGAGCTGAGAGCTAGAGAGCTCTCCACATTCCATGAAAACCAAATACTGCAATCGCAGGAAATAGAGCTGAAGGCAGGCTATAAGAACATCTCTAAGCAGCTTGCACTTTACGAGGCACAAGACACTGGGATAAGAAACGTAGTTGATGAAATTTCCTAGGAGCTACCGGCCTGCCAGATTCAACCAAACCTTCCTCTGGTTGAGAAAGTGCAAATTATTGGCGGAAGGGTGAAAGCCCTAGAGTAGGAAATAGTTGCTATGGCTGAGGACCATAGAATGTAGATCGCCGAGTTGGAAGCTCATGTCGCAGCGCATCCTACAGATGATAAGCAGGAACAATTTGAAGCATTGCGCATAGCTTCCACATAAATGAAGTGCAGAGCAGATGAAGCCCAAAACCTGATGACGCAAGCTATGGAGGCGTGGGCTGAGCTTGAGAAGCTCCCTTTCAAAGTCAGCCTTTTGGAATAGGTGCAATCAACAGAACAGTCCCTAACTGTTCTGAGCGAAGAAGCTAAGACCTTAGAAGGCTTAGAAAAAATGAGGAAAATGAGCGAAGTGTGCAGAGTACAACAACAACTGCACAAGCTCAGAAATGAAGATGCTAATCTCACCAATAGCATTCAGCCATTTATGGATGAGTATGCTGAACTTGCTGCCCAAGCCGAGGAAAATATCAAAGAATTTGCTGAATCTCAACAGTTGGTTGATGGCATAACTGAAGAAGAAGCTACTGCAGACACGGTGCAAACAGCTGCGGAGTGTGTCAATGAAATGGACTCCGCTATTGCGCAGTGGAAGCAAGCATTTGCTGCGACCCAAGCAAAGGTAGACGCGCAAGTAAAGTGACCACACGCTAGTGCGAGTGGCTCGAGGACGAGCCACAAGTAAGTGTTAGGTGTCACGTCCCCTCCCATCCAACCAACTAGATGGAGAGGATCGTGACGGTTATACCGGGCATCTAGCCCCCATATCCATTCATTAAACAAGCATTCAAATTCAAATGAATAAGAATATATACATACACAAATGCATGACAGATGTGATATTAAACTGGGCGTCTAGCCCTATGAAACATTTAATCATAAGCATGAACATAATATAACAGAGATAGATGGAACTGTATGGTTTTAAAAAAATCACAGCGGAATATGAAGAATTTCCCATCGATCATACATTTAAGACGTTCATCAAATAAGTAATTGCAATTTAACACAAGAGAATACTTATCTTATACAAAAGTAGTCCCACGCAACTGGCTATGCAACTGCAATGTTCCACCCAACCGTAGGCCAGTGTGCTCCTCAATCTCTCAGCACCACTGCCACCCCCGAGCTGGGCATGGTCTCTACAAGGAACCAGGGAACAACAGACTCACACATAGCCAAGCATACACCAAGATGAGCCAAGCCAATCTGCAATTGGGTTTATCAGGCTGCTAGGAGATGGAAAGGAAGAGTTGCTAAGCTAGTGAGCTCCAGCACAGAGCTAGGGATAACCTTGCAAGATCTATCTAGCTTGGCACCCACAATACCTACACACCCAGCACAAGGAAGTATTATTTTCACTGCTGTACAGTCCCTCAAGCCATACCTTCCATATCTAGTGCTCTCAGGGTATGCATAGAAGAGTAACCAAATCCCTCTTGATCTTCTTGAAAGGTTGCCTCCCCCACTAGGTTTATCAAGCCACTTCTATCCACTACCACTCCAAACTTCAATTCACATGTTCAAACCAAAAACGAGGATGCACATAACAACAGAACCCCACTTGCTGGGCATGAGAAAAAAAACGTTTTCCACAGTGGGATGCATGAGATGGGGTTTCAACTAACCCAGAAAAACGTGGGAACCCACAAAAACGAAATGGGAAGTTGGTGAACAACCCAGGAAGCCAAATCCGTTTTAAGTAAAATGTCCAGGGTCAATTCGGGGCAAAAATGACCTCCCTTCTAGTCCCCAATTCGTGGCTTTCCTCTCCCAACTGTTATACCAGGCAAAAACGACTCCCAGGCATGGAAAAATGCAGTATTTAGATGAGAAACGTAAATGGAATAGACCCAGCTAACTCCAACTGCGTGAATGAATGAAGACTGCCCATTCCCCATGGCTTTGGGCACCATTTCGTGGGTGGTTTCTTGCCCCACAAGCAAAAACACGATTTTCCAAGTTGATGGCTTGCCCATGCACGAAAATGGCTTGCCCATACTCTTTCATTCCCAAGGCATTAACTGCCTTAACCAATTTCTTGAAAAAAATTAAATGATTGGGTGCATGAGACAAAATGGGTAGTTGGTGGTTTATGGGTTTCCCCATTGACACATGGATTAATACCATTGGCTCAAGGGTTTGAATAATTTCCCTCCCTTTTCCTTGTAGAGTCATGCCCCATCTCTCTTGTTGCATTGCATAGCCGGTAGTGGGTTTTTCATTAGAAATTCGAAATTACATGATGTCTTATATACATTGTGCCCATCTCGCACAAGAACCATAGGCATCTATTTTAATTGCCGATACATAAACGCTAAATCAATGGTGGGGCCTTGGCCTTGAGCTCCTCACCATGATTAAGTTACAATATTTATATCATTTACAAAGGGGGTCAAAATGGGGACGTGACATTAGGGGCCTATTGGAGCATAGGCCGCAACTATAGTAAAGCTATGAATTTTGAGGAAAAAACAAAAGTATTGAAGGGAAAAAAGTGCTAATTTTGAGTAAGCACCAATTTTGGACAGAAGTGAACAGAGCGCAGTACGACGCCAGGTGGACGAGCTCAGCACAGATTACGGGCCAGAAATCATGGAGCTCGTGCGCACACATCAAAGGAGAGTGAATGTGGCCGAGTAGAAAGCTCAGCTACCACAATAAATAAAGCGATGGAATAGAGGGCTCAGCTACCCTCATTTAAGGCTAAGTACATAAGTTATGGTTGCTTTGACCAAAGAAGAGCAACGGACCAAAGCATTGAAGGTGAAGGACAAAGAGCAAAGAACGATGAAGCGGTGCCCATACCCGCAATCTGCGCCGGAACTCACGGAGTCTGCAGGAAGCGGCGACATGACTGCAAGCGGCGCCCACAGTACACCTAGCCATGTCCGCGGTTAGGGTTTTTGGGGATTACTGATGGGAAAGGCCCACAGTTTTGTAAAGGTGTGACCGGCAAGGCCACCTATATATATGTGTAATTGTAAAGGGAAGAAGGTTAGCTTGGTTAGAATCAGAAGTTAGATGTTAGATGGGTTAGAGATAGATTGGTTAGAAGGCCATTGAAAGTTGATGACTGAGTTGCAGATAGTCTAAGGTGATATCTGAGTCGTTGTAATCCCTGTAGAAGAAGAGAATAGATCTAAGAGAAGGGCTCCTAGCTATGTGCGTGGAGTTTCCCAGAAAGATTTAAGGTTGCAGCTGTGTGCGCAGCATACTGTGTAATTCTCATTTTGAGTTAATATAGAATACAGTTCCCATGAATGAGATTTCCCCGTGGAGGCGAACTGCATAAATCTTGTTGTTATGGTGATGTTTTACATGAATGCATGTCTATGTGTTACTATCTATGTTTACGTGAACCTTTCGCTAAACTTATGAATGAATATGTAAAGTAAGATCTTGAAGCTCCCTTAGAAGTTATAATTGTTAAGTGTTGAAGGAGTCTGTAGAACACTATTGCCGCCGCACTTGAAGAGTGTGTTACTACGCTGTGGCACGAGGCAAGAAACATTACAGTGTATTGGACATAGCAGGAGACCGCCTCATGCGCAGGTGCGGAGATACTGTGCAGCAAGGCTGTTAAGAGCTTCTGCGTTGTCGCACTGAGAGGTATGCGGAAGAGTAAGGAGTCTCGCTCTGAGGAATCCTCCCGGAACAGAAGGGAGAATATTAGAATCTCCACATTGCCTCAGGTAAGGAAGCCTGATTCCTTATCCCCCCCATAGCCACTTCGGGTGAGACTTCGAGCTGCCACGCAGCTCGTTGCCGAGAGGGCCAGTGTGCCAAGGGGTGTTTGTTGCTGCGCATCCTGAAAACCCGGGTCTGTCCAGAAAGCAGCCAACATTGCGGATAATAATATTTAAATAATAAACTACAATAATGGTAACACTTTGTCACTTTGTATATTGTAAATTAAATTACATCAAGAAACGATGCCTGCATTTTCTAAGATTCCAAAGCTTCAATTTTATACCATTTTTAAAGATTAAAAAGATTCAATTTTATACCATTTTCAAAGACTAAAAAAATCAATTTTTGAATTTTGGTGCGGATGAAATTAGGGTGGGAATGATTTGCTCTGGCTTAAACGACGTGCATGGAGAGATAGACAAAAAATCACAATGAAATGTTGTTGGGTTGAACCACGCATGGAGAGATAGACATAGGTGCCGATCGGAAGGAAAGGGAGTGAGACGAACTGCAGAAATCAAGTTCCAATGCTATCCATGTAGCTCTTCTTTTTATTATTGATGTAGGTACCACCTACAATTTCAACAAAAACACTTCCCCAAATTCTTGAACTCTTACCTTGAGTATAAATTCAATTTCTTTGTTCAGAAATGGCGTTTTCCCTTTAATAATATGATTACAATTGGGCCATGATCTACTGCTGCTCGTACACAAATGGAATCTAAAATGGAGTTTGATTCCCAAACAGTGTATACCTGGGTATTCAAATTTGTGCACAATGACAATTTTCCATGATTTTTCCTACAGGCCAGCATTCATTTCTTCAATGTTTGTTTCAACATTTGAGAAACTTAGTATTTCGTGAACAAGTGGAAAAAAAACTACTACCCTTCAACACACTTCCAAATACTCAAACCCTAACCCTGAAATATGGAACCTGGATATCAATTCCGTAACTCAATCTCTGTATAAAAATGTTAAACAAATGCTAAAATCTCTAATATTTTACCTTCAGCGACAGTAGATTCTCACCCAACACATTTATTTATTCTGTTAAATTTTGGTTAGGGTTAGGGTTTTATGCAGAATGTACTTTAAACAATCTAATTAAAGTAACTTGATGTTGCAATTTAAATTGCTTCACTTCCTTCCAATTTGCATAACCTGAGATCTCATAACATAAGGACACTCGAGTGATAAACAATCACATCGAGTCAGTTTTCAAAAGAGTCTCCCAATTCCAAATCCTTCACAGAAATTGCATATTCCTGTAGTTGCTTACTCTCAGGAAGTCAGCCAATTAACAAATCCTATGTACTCATTTTTCGCTGCAGGAATTACATACAAATTCCAGAGTAAATGACTTTATGTTTTTAGCAGGACGCCATTCACATTCAATAGAGACAATGTACTTCATAAAAAATACATAGAAAGAGATATTCACAAGTCCATATGCATATAAAATGCTTTCATTAATCAAATTCAATTACTCAAAATTTCGTGACCTGATTACACAATATGGGAGTATTCTACCCTGGTACTCTCCTCTCTATTTTCCTATCCTCTCTACCTTTGCCTCACCTCTGCTGTGGCCTGTAGGCTTACAATCATATATATGAAGAATCAATTTAATGGTTTAACCCTAACAACATTTCTATATTTCTGTAACTGCCTCCCTAAATAGGAGTTCGGCTCTATCCTAAAGGATGATGCATAATTGACACCTCATCACACTTGGAAACTTCTAGTTTAACCTTGTTAACTATTGAACATTTACAAGATTTTTACATTGAACCCATCCTTGTTTTAAGGACAAGAGTCAAGACCTCATGGTCTGTCAAAAAATTTTAATGTGAGTTTGTTTGAGGCCTGATCTGCTGAGCCGTGGCCTGAGGAGGGACTATTGAGGTTTGATCTGCATTACTGTCATCTGCTGGGGTTACTCTGTGTCCTAATTGATGAGGTCGTAGCTGGTGGTGACTTGGTTTGATTGTGCCATGGACTTTTGTTGTATGCAACAACGTATATAAGGGTTTGTTATATTGGCCATAAGAATTGTGAAATGATATTTTTCCATTTCTCTTGCAAGTTAAAAAAGTAAAAAAGAGTAACAAGAATGGAGCAGTAATATATTGAAATGGAGGAGAGAACTAATATGATAAGTAGACCTTTTTCCTTTAGGCTCAGGGAGGATCTATCAAGATTCAAAGAATCGACAAATCCTCTAATATAGGAAGAAAAAGTGATTCATTTGTTCAGCGACCAGTATGCACTAAATCCGCCCCTCGGGTAACATCAGAATGAACTCGGAGGAACCAACAAGAGGATGGGCTATGTAATAAATGTGGCATAGTCAAAGTACAAACATTTGATAAAATACGTGAGCACTTTATTTGTGATGGAATAATAGAACAATATAAAATTTGGTATTTTCATGGAGAGAGCATTCACAGTCAGATATCTTGAAATAAATGAATTGATCTAGTTTCAAACTTACTTGTATTACAATAAAGATATAAATTATATTTATATGTGCTTAATTATGTTTTCATCTCACCTTTAGATTCCATCCATTATTGATGAGGCTAGGAAACGCTCTGAAAATGAGCCACATGAAGTTATAGAGCATATATCATCTCAAGTGGTAAGCTAATTTGCATTGGTAAAGTCCCCTATTTGACCAATATCTATTCATTCTAATTTTCATAAAACCCATAAAATCACTGACATGAATTTTAATTTTCTTATTAATAGGCTTATGAACATGTATAATTCCATTACGATAATCAGGTTGATGATCCTGGAACATCGTTTCAGAATGGTAAAGATCCACTCAAAAAGGATGATGATACAACCATTGTTGGTGATCAACTGCTTCATATGGTGAATGATGCTTATCCATGTCTTGATCAAAACTTAAACGAAGGTTGTGATAATGCGGGGTTGGCATCAACAAATGTACTAAATGAAGTTAATGAATATATGAAGTTGATCGAAGATGCAAAGATGCCATTGTACCCTGGTTGTGTTGATTTCACAAAACTATCAACATCTGTGGAGTATTACAATCTCAAAGTGAATAGTAGATGGTCTGATAGAAGTTTTGGCCAAATGTTAAAATTGCATAAAAATACACTTCCTAGAGATAACACACTTCCAAATTCTGCATATGCTGCAAAAAAGTTGATGAAATCATTGGGATTAAACTATGATATGATACATGCATGTCCCAATGATTGCATTTTATATGGAGGAAGTAACAAAAGTAAAGACAAATTCCCAACATGTGGAAAATCTCGATGGAAGGTGGATGCTCAATCTCAAAAGGTGCGTCAAGGTGTTCCTACAAAGGTGTTAAGATATTTCCCCATAGCACCAAGGCTAAGGAGAATGTATAGGTATGCTTTTCAACACCATAATTGTATTCAATGTTTCACCTTCTTGTATTATCTTTACCATTTTTCATAGTGTTATTATATGATAATATTATATATAAATGAAAGATTTTCTTTGTTGTTCTAGCTCTGCAGACATGTCACAAAAAATGAGGTGGCATCATGAGAATGCAAGCAATGATGGTCATATGCGCCACCCTATTGATAGCCCAGCCTGGAAAACTATTGATGAAAAATGGCCTGGTTTTTCAGGCAAACCCCGCAATGTACGACTTGCAATGGCAGTAGATGGATGTAATCCATTTGGATACTTGAGCAGTACATATAGTGTTTGGCCTGTAGTGTTGGTTACATACAACCTCCCAACATGGTTGTGCACAAAAAGGAATTTTTGTATGTTAACATTGTTAATACCTGGTCCCAAACAACCAGGTAATGTCCATTGATGTGTATTTGGAACCCTTGGTAGATGAACTAAAGGAATTATGGGACCAAGGAGTATGGACATATGATGCTTACAATAACACATGCTTTAACATGAAGGCGATTCTTACGTGGGTGATCCATGACTTTCCAGCTTATGGGAATATGGTTGGTTGCACAACAAAAGGCTATAATGCATGCCCCATATGTGGAAAGAACACAGAATCATAGGAACTCAATTGTAGCAAGAAATGTGTGTACATGGGACATAGGAGATTTCTTCCTCAAAATCATAAGTTTCTCCCACAAAAGGGACCATTTAATGGGAAGGGGGAGCTTCGTTATGCCCCTCTAGTTGTAAGGTGTCAGATATTTTTAAGGAAACAAAGGGAAATGAAACAGTTTGGGGGAAGAGTGAATCAAAGAAAAGGAAAATAAATAAGGAAAAAGGTGAAAAAACTAATGTTGTGGTGTGGAAGAAACAATCAATTCTATTCAATCTTCCATATTGGGAGGTATGTAGAGACATCAACCATTCCTAATTATTATACATTTCATGCTTATATGACGTCATTGTGCTTAGATGTCTTCATTGAATTCATTGTTTATGATTTCCTCCATATTAAATAATTTTCCAATATTCTCAATGTGTTGGAATGCAGAAACACCTACAACGTCACAATTTAGATGTAATGCATGTGGAGAAGAATGTGTGTGAAAGCATGTTTGGAACTCTTTTGGATATAAAAGGGAAGTCCAAAGATGGAATGAAATCATGAAATGACTTGCAAAAAATGGGTTTCAGAAAATCACTATGGCCAGAAGTTAAAGGAAAAAAAAATTCCTTCCACCTGCACCGCATACTCTTTCAAAGAAAGAGAAAGAGACCCTATGTCATGTTCTTTTCACATTAAAAGTGCCAGATGGTTATAGCTCTAATCCAAAAAATCATATATCTATGGAAGAGCTTAATTTCCATGAATGAAAGCACATGATTGCCATGTTCTAATGCAACAACTTCTCCCAGTAGCTCTACGCCATGTACTACCAATTGTTGTTTGAAAGAGGCTTTGTAAGCTTTGTTACTTTTATAGGAAAATTTGTGCAAAATCGGTTTCAATAGAGAGCCTTGATAAGTTGGAAAATGATATCGTGGAGACAATGTGGTCGCTTGAAAAGTACTTCCCTCCTTCATTTTTCGATATAATGATGCATTTGAATGTGCATTTGATACGTGATCTTTGATATTGTGGCCCAGTTTCATATAGATGGATGTACCCCTTTGAGAGGTACATGGAACTTTACTTGCTATCAAGAACTACAAGAAGAATAATTTATTCAAAGCTTTTGACATTACTTAAAAAATATGCTCTTTTTGTAGGTGTATGAAAGTATACAAGAGTTATGTTAAGAAGAAAAATAGGGCTGAAGGATGCATAGCTGAAAGATACAATGTGGAGGAATCAATCAAGTTTTGTGGAGGATACTTGAAAGGTATGGAAGCTATTGGAACAACACATGGTCGAAATGAAGTGTGGAATGATGAAGTTGAAGAAGTAATTCTTGATGGAAAGCCATTATTTGCTTCAATTCCATAAAAAATGGATAACATTAGTTGGGAACAAGCCCATAGGTGGGTTCTATTTCACACAAATGAAGTTGATCCATGGATAGAGTAAGTAACATGTTTGACCTTCAAAATTTTGTTTGTTTGTGGTTTAACAAAACACAGATCCATGAATAGAATAATGTATTTGACATTTCAAATTATTTTTATTCATATTTTATCAAAACACATTAACAACCATTTTTACTATCCATAATTGTCAAATTAGGATGCACAAAATGGAGATTCTCAACTTATTTACCCAAACCAAAAAAGATGAAGCTCTATTGCAGAGACTCCACACCCAACAGTTTTCTAGTTGGCTAAAAAAACACGTGACTTTATACTATTTATATTATAAGTAGTTAAAAATCATTACATGTTGAATATTGTCATGTACAAATTTAAATATTTTATCATAGGTTGGATGTATGTGTTCTAACTACATTAAAAAAACTGAAAATATGTAGGTGGAAGGAGACAGAAATGTGTCTGATACACTTAAATGGCTAGCACGGGGCCCAAGGAAATTTGTGAATAAGTACAAGGGATACCTAACCAATGGTTATAGATACCATACAAAGAGAATGGATAATGAGAGAACCACACAAAATAGTGGTGTGTGTTTGGAAACCGAAACAATGATGAGGTCAAATGTTAAAGATCCAAACCCTGTACTTCAGAAAACAACATTTTATGGAGTAATAGAAGAAATAATTACATTGGACTATTTTTGTAAGGAGTACACGTTGTTAAAATGTAATTGGGTTGATGTATACAATAAGAGAGGGATTAAAACTAATGATTTTGGTTTTACAATGGTGAATATGAAGAAATGCTTAAGTCAGAATCATTGGAAAGATGATCCATTTATTCTGGCATTGCAAGCTAAATAGGTATTCTATGTACAAGATCCAGTTGAGACTGACTGGTATGTAGTGTTGACATGTCCTCCAAAAGGATTGAGAAATAGTACATCATATGAACCCGAGTATGCATATTTTTCAGGGGTTACAGACTTTCAAGAAGCAAAATGTGTAAATGAAGAAGATATAGTCGATGTCGATGTTAACGTGAACGTGGATTATGTCCGTTCAGATTGTGAAGGAATATGGTTGAATATTAAACAATAAAACATATCGATTCTGCTATATTCACCTTTACATGGTTTATACATTTGCAGACTTTGCATATTGGGTCACTAATGGTTTGGATTAACATTGAATGAATGATGTTCTTGATAAATGTTAGTTTTGATCTTTTGTCTTGGACTGAATTAAGATGTTCTTGGACTATCCAGTGGATTATTTATAGCTCGTCCTTTATGTTTGATTATGCTCTTGGAAAGTAAGTGCACTACTATGTGGTTGTAATTGCTTCATATTGACTTTCTAAATGTGTTAACTTGGGTATGGAATTATATCATTTTATAGTGGTGTATTTTTGGTTGTTTTTTGCATTTGTTTTTTATTTTTAAATCATTAAGTTGGAGCTATTCAACAATAGATTTCTTTAAGGAAAAAATTAGTGTTGTTCTGTGCTGGTTTTGCATGCTTAGAATTGTATAAACAGTCTTTAAACATATGGGGCACAATATGCTAGCTGACCTGTTCTCTTGATGATAGTAAGTAACAAAAATCCTTGGTGGATTTCTACTGATCTTGTATGGTGCTTATATATTTATAGTACTTACCTATTTCATTTTTCAGGAAATTCCTTCTAGGGAAAATAGTCATGTTTTCAATGTTGGCAATCCTAATAATGAGGTCACTGTCAAACAGCTGGAAAAAATAATGACTGAGGTATGGTTCATGCTTTTCGCCGGAGTTCAAAAAAGTTGTTTGAATATCTTTCTGAATAATATCTTGTGCTTTTGTTGTTGTCAATAGTGTTGATTTATGGTACTTGTTTAGTTTCCATTGACCTTCATTAACATTTCATCACAACGGAAACATAAACTATGCTTCCTTTGTTATGTGACCAGTCTGCAATAAATCTGCTCCTCAATTAACATTAGAACGAACTTGGAGGAACAAACAGGAGGATGAGCTAGGTGACATGATTCCAAAGAAGGCCCATATGTCTGATTTCCATTTGTGCACCTGTAAGTGTAAAAAACAACTCATATTACAGGCTTAGGCCAAGCCTGTAGATATACATTATTAAACTGTTGTTATAGCATTTTATATCATCTTTTACTATCTTGTTTCCAGATGCTTAAAAAATCTTAGATATCTATTTTAGTTATTGTGTAAACAGGTTAGTGAATTAGTTCTATTTACTTTACTTATAACAATGTGATATTTTTGCTTTTTCAAATTAGTGAAATGTTATAATAATAATAACCAAATGTTCAATTTATTCCGGGAGGCCATTGGTCATCACCATCTACTAGGGTTACATTCTGCTTGTGACCTACTCCACTTGACTGACATAGTTTAAAAGGGATGAGGATGGGTACTAGTCCCAAGCAATTTTGATGGGTATAGCTACACCTCATATTGGGCAGGTAAGCAAAGAAATTCTACCCTATGTAACCCATCAAAGGAAGTTTGTTGAAGCATTTCCAAAAAAAAATGTGTAATTTCATGCCAATATGAATCTTAGGAATTTTGCACTTTTATAGGTGCTCTACATTTATGTTATATATGAGAATTAAAAAATGAATGTAACTTGAGATAACACCGATAATTCACAGGATATGCTACTTTGTTGTTTATTCAAGCACGTTTATATACCCGTTGAAACTAATGCTTGGATTCTGGAAGATGACAATTATAAAGAGAAAATTCTCAAGTTTTTTTTTTTTAACAATGACAGTTAATTAGCTTTTATTAATAAGAGGAAAATGAATCAGATTACAAATGGAAGGGGAGATTGATCCCTTAACTGAGAGCTACCATTGATAGCTAGCTCTGCCCAGTCTCTGACATATATTATTAACTCTAATTTTCCAAAACAAAACCTATTGGAGACTGATCCCTTAACCATGTGCTGCCATGTATAGTTTAGAAAGCAATATGACATACTTATTATGACTCCTCTGAGCTGGGAATGTCATTCTCATGTTCTTCCTACTACAACGATCAACAAACCAAAAAAAATAAAAATCCTTCTTCCTGCTATAGCGATTTTTGGATTTAAATATTTATTAGATTTGAATAGATAAATTAAGAAGATCAAAGCTCTCTCCTTTGACCTGGTAACCTGGATCTTCCAAGACCATTCTGCTTGTGATAGTCATAGTCCATCGAGCAACTGTGTGCTTCGTCCAAAGCTTCCCTGTGTCGATTCTGCAATATCAATCATGACTATTCTTCTACCTTGTATCAATTCTGCAATGTCAAACATGTCTATTCTCTGCCTTGTATGCGGCTTCAAACATGGAAAAAACTTGAATCAGCTCTGCCCAATGGCACATTGATTTTGCTTCATTTCTGGCACCTTACACACTACTTAATTTCCATTCTGGCATCATGGCAGGCCACTTAAATCATCCACACCCAACATTTTTCTTCAATACTGGCAAGTTAGGAAACATGAAATTATATAGTAGGTACATGCATGTTTTTTAATCGATATACTGGAATGAGTTCCAACATATTGAATCCATTCTCCAAAATTCTCTTTTGAAGGAACATACGAAACTAAGTTTAGATAGTAAATTTTTATGTCCCTAGGATTTTCTCAAATCATAAATAATGATGGCCAATAGAATTATGATCCAGGAATTTCAATAGGCATGATGCAATTGTAGTTAGAATTTTTTTTTAATTACCATAGTTTAGTGTTTAAATATTTATAGGCCTACTGCATTATTTTTTGCAAGCAAGTTTATAGGCCTATTGAAACTAATCCATGCAAGGTAACAATTCCTATGATTGTAAAGTACAACCAACAAGAACAGAAATCTACCCCTGTCAAGTACAACCAACAACTCAGAAAATTGCCCCTGTAAATTACAACTAGCAAACTCAGAAATATGCCTTTGTAAGGTACAGTCAACACAACAAAAAACTATCCCTTCAAATCTATGTAGGCTGAATTGAAAAGATGCCCAGAACAACAAGGAAGGTGCTCTATCAACAATGAGTGGACATACTTCTCTTCTAATCAATTGTTTGTCACCATTGTCACCATTGTGGAAAGCAATGGTGATGTTGAACCGTTATTCTTTAAGGACCATTATAATGATTTTTTTTACAATTTTATAAGCAATGGCGACAGTCCTTTATGTCACGTCATCAGAAGATTTTCAAAATGAAAAGTGGTGACAATCTCATAGCGATTGTCACCATTGATATGTTAATGGAAATATCCTCAATAGTGAGGGTCATTGTAAGGCCCTCATCATATGTCATTGGCAACATTCAATGTTTTGGTGATGGAGGCCCTTAGGTCCATCACCAAAACTTCATATAAATTGGTGAGGGTCACTATTTGTCACTAATAATCCTTATTAATGTCGAACATTGAAATTGGTGAGGGTCACTATTTGTTCCTAATAATCCTTATTAGTGTCAAACATTGAATGTCACCACACCACCTCTATTTTTGGGGACACAGCCTTTGGTGACATTCACATTTTGGTGACGTCCTCATTTTTCACCATCACCGATGAGATTATGGTGACATGTCTCAACCCTCACCAATGATCGGTCATTGATCGTCACCATATATGCATCAAATGGTGAGGGGCAATGCAGGTCCATCACCAACACTTCATAGATATTGGTGACGGTCACAACTTGAAATAATCGTAATTATTGGTGGCGGGCCTTGAATGTCACCACATACCCCCACTTAAGGTGACGGTGCCTTTGGCAATGCTCAGGTTTTGGTGATGGGACCCCTCTTGAACATCACCAAATGAGCTTATGGTGACATTTTTGGACCCTCACCAATGACCTTTTTTCTTGTAGTGTACAATGCAACTGCACACTTCTGGTGTTGCACTTTGAGGGAATTACACTTACACAGACTGCGTTGACTTAACATTTACCCAATATTCATGCACTCATATTATTCATAAATACTTGCACATTCAAAATTCACGTATAAATGTTCAACACTTAACATATTATTCCCATCATTCATTCTCATGGAGAATACATATAGAAGCGAAAATACATCTACTCATAAACTAGATCTTAACCATTTAACAAAAGCAAACACACATTTCAATCACACAACACACATATTTAACGTGGTTCACCCCCAGGATGGGAGCTATGTCCACATGAACTATTGTTTATAATAAATGGGAAGGGTTCAATAGTTCTAGTCTATGCACTCAGCTACAGACTCTCTTCTCTCTTCAATGGGTCTCTACACACATAGCTACAAAGCCTCTTTACAATAGTTTCTCAATAGATATCAACAACACTTAGAGATCAATATGTCAATACAAAATTCAACATAAATCAACCCTTTCCCTTACAAAATATGCCCCTTAAATAGATCATGCCCTTAGGTCACATCTTTACATTCATGGCGGGCTAAAGCAAACCCTACGGTACCCAAAATGGTGCGGTTACCCTGCTAACTAGATCTGTTAGGCTATGATAGAGAATTCATCGTTGTGGCCATCCGTATGTGTTGTCTCTAGCTTCTGACATCTTTTAACTGCACGTGATCACGTCACTTTCAGCCCCTCTTTTGAGCGCATGCCGATGGGTCTCTCTCATCCCATTGTTCCTTCTCTAATGGTTTCGTGCGCTCGGTTCACTTACTGCTACCTTTGCTCATGCGACCAGTCGTTTTCCTTCTTTGCCACTCCTTACCTACCTCTTGGAAATCTCGGAGCATCTTCCCCAAAATAGATCGCCGATCGATCTTACCGGAACTTGTATTGTTTTCCGTCCAAAATTTTTCCATGTTGGATCTTCGCGGAGCTGGCACTTCGCAGCACTGGATCTTCACAGTGCTGTAACTTCTACTTTGTCGACGTTATGCTGCGTTGTAACTTCGCAGCTCCAAAAATTACTTGTCCAAAATAGGCTTAACTTGGGCCATGCCCAACACACCCCTAACACTTACATGTGGCTCGTCCCCGAGCCACTCTCACTAGGTTCAGTGGCCTTCGTTTCTCCTTGGTGAGCTATCTTCACAGCAAATTATTCATAATTTGTGCTTAGCTTCGCAACTGTGTCCTTAGCTTCCTACTCAACTGCCTTGACAGTTTCCAACACTATTGGTGACAAGTATTCTGTAGCCTATTCTTGTACTGTCATTTTTGATGTGCGGATTTCCTGCAATTTCTCTTCAATCTCTTGCGAGATGGCAAGAGATTCTTCCTGTAGGGGCTATGTCTTTTACGCGGTGTCAGCTTCCCTTTCTCTTAAAACTTGGGTTTCCCTCTTTAGTTCCTTGACATCCGGAAAGCTTCAAAGTCTCTCTCTCGTTGGTAGGGTATTGATATCGACATTTAGAGAATCTAACTCTGTTTGTGTTTGTTGTAAGCTGTTTTGGACCTGCAGTAGTTGAGGGTCCTCTTGTAGCTTAGTCCATACTCTGGTTGCTTCATCCAGCAATTTTTGGCACTTAGCTATTTCACTGGATACATTTTCTGCGGCAGCCTTCACTTCTATTGCTCTAATCTCTGTTTGATCTCATGGTGTCTTAGGGGGATTTGGTGCTTCCATGTTGGCAAGATTTTCTTTGTAGTCTATCTCCATTTCAGCCTTAATGTCGCTTAACACAAAGTTGATCTTAATGATGGTATCTCTGGGTTCTAGCTGCTCATCACACTCTGGTATCTTTGTGTAGACCGAACCAACAGTCTCCTCTATTCTTCAGCATTGCTCATTTGCACTTTCAAGTTCCTTAACTTTCTGGGGACTCTCTTCTTGCAACTGTTTATAGTTTGCTTCTAAATTATGGTGTTGGCTCAAAGTCACCAAATATTTGTCATGGATTTCCTCCACATCTTGCAAGTGTAGATTATGTAGACCTTCCAATGGCAACATCCCGATATCAATATCCACATCTGCTAGGCTCTTTGCGCCTTTAGTTAATTCATCGCTTGGAAAAATTACGCGTAGTGGTTCCATGAGGACAATGCGCGGTCACGGTGCCATGGTTATAGCTAAGGGTTTTTTGTTTTGCTGAAGTGTGTCACCTGATCTTCCTTCTGAGTCAGATTCTTGAACCAAGTCTCGTTGGACTTGTTCAATCTTCACCGCTATGCCCTGCAAGGTGGTGAGATTTTATTGTAGACTAGACTGAATCTTCTCATTTTTGTTGTCTTTTAGGGCGAGTGCGTCATCCAGATATGCACTGACTCTACTCGCGATGATCTCATAATCATCATCATGCAATTGTGCTTCCGATGGGATCTTTGTGGCTTTTTGCTTCTTTTTCTGCCCTTTCTCCTATACTAAGCTTTCTAGCTCCTTACTTTTTTCTCCTGGTATACTCTGAGATTCGTCGAATCCTTTGTATTGCTCATCACCAGTTTCTTCCCTGATCTTTGTCAGGGTCTGAGTACTTTCATCTGAGTCCGAGTCGATAACCATTGGCCCTTCGACCTTCCATTCATCTAAACACTCCTTCATGATTAGATCATAACCATCTTCATCAAGTTGATAGTTTCCTGGGAACCACTCTAGATTCTTCTTTTGTACCTTTGGTGAGATATAAATAAAATGCATATCAGCTTTAAAATTTAGAGTGCATATATATTTTTTTGTTACCTTCTTTGAGATGCGTGGTGTGCGAACGATAACATCGCACAACTATTCGTAATATGTGAACAGTACTTCATTTGAGGCGCGTTGTTGGTTCGGCTTTAGACTTGCCTAGAGATTTGTGTATCTGGGTCCTTGACAATCCTGGATGAGAGAGGTGAGACCGACATAATGCTTTGGTTCCTTCCAGCCTACAAAGGTGATCAACACCATTAGCCAACTGTAATGAAAGGCAGTGCCGTTGACTTGAGTGTTGCGTGCATCGTCCAAGAACTCGTTCAGCAAATACTGAGACCAGTTAAATTTTACTCCTGTGGTTGTGTTTGCAATGAGGTAAACTACTCTAGCTGGCACTTCTATTGTTCTGGCATTCCGTAAGACTTTTCATGCAAGAAGCTACACTACAAACCACGTGGAATTGTCTTGTAGCTCATCTATGATGAAACCTCGTTTTCCTTTTGTAATGTTGAATTCCTCCTTCATCTACGCAGTGATCTCTTTGTCCCTGGTTTTTCCCCAAAATAATTTATGAGGGTCATCACCTCACTTACTTAGTCTCGTGATCCTATGGATCAAGTCTATGTTGAGATCAACATTCTTGTCTAGCTAGAGGTAGTCTTGGTGTGTGCGCGATTTCAATGTGCACACAACTGCATTGAGTTTGGGACTCCTGTCAAAGTGTGGGATTCGCAGTTGGTTCAGAAGTCCTGATTCCACAACTTCAGAAAGCCAACTCTATGCTACCAATAGTGGATTGTTCTTCACATCCATTTTTTAGCACATGTACCTATCGGGTTGAAACTGTGGGTATTTTGGCTCGTTAGTATCCTTGAGTTGTTGCAGTAAATCATAATCTTTAAACTTGAAATATGGGAGCTTTCCTAACAAATATTCTTGTGGTTGAAAATGCCTAGACATCGGTGGGAGCGGTATCTCATATTGGGTGTTTCTAGTAAGATTTAAGGCTAGTGCACCTAGTGCTCATAGAGAGATATATGCTGGTATTAAGTATATGGGAAGCTCTTTGTCTAATGGTGGGGCTTCTGGTTTCTTAGAGCCCATTACATTTGGTTTTGATGTCTCAACTATAGGTTCCTTTCCCTTGTGTTGCATTGCTGGAGGTTGGCGTGGCGAACAGCGTGAACCCTGGCCTTTTTCTAGAGAAGGATTCTTAGCAGGGGTTCTCATCAATCGTCTAGTCCCAGTTTGTTTGAATTCATGTAGCACTTCATTTATAGTAGACTCTTCAAAGATTCACTTACAGTGCGACTCTGAAACTCAACAAGGTCTATGAATTCTCTCTAATACTTAAGCTGGAAAATCATGGTAACTGAATCACTATGCAAAATGTGGTATTTATAGGCATTGGAAGCCATACCCACATCCCTTAATGGTTAGATTAGCATCAAAAGCTATGACCATTTGACAAAATCTCAGCAAAATCCGTGTACTTTCCTTCCTTAACTACGCCTTCAACGCTCGATTCCTCCATAATACCGAAATAGGTAGTTTCCAAAACACTGTATAATGGTCACTTTTCAATTCTAACAGCTATCTTGATGTGTTGCATCAAACTACGTGGATAGGTTGTCACCATTCTCAGCGCAGTTAACTATGTGGTGTTGTATTTCTTCATATTGAACTTTTCATCCTTCTTGTTTCATTTGATCTGCGCAGCTACATTTTGAACTTCGCATCTGCACGCTTTTACTTTCTTTCTTTTTATTTTTTTATTTTTTTTTCTTTTTTCCTGCTTATTCTATGTAGCTTCACTTCTCAATTAGTACTGCGTGGTTGATGCATCCTTTCCATCGGGCTTCGCGTATTAGACCAAAATTGTGTACAGACTCTGTTCAATTTCTAGTGTCTAATGTCAACTGTACTTGACACTTAGAAATTCTCTTCTGATCACTGAGGGTTCGGTGAAGTAGAACTATCCCAGTAGGGTTTTAGTCTACTTCCATTTATCGAACCTGGTAGGTTTTCTCTGGATAATGTGGCTAACTAAGCTGTGCCATTGTTATTAACATGCATAACAATATATGGCCCAAGCCAATGCATTTTAAATTTTCTAGGAAACTTCATGAATTTACTATCATAAAGGAGTACAAGATATCCTACCTAGAAGAATTTGTGCTTGATGTGTCTATCATTCCATGATTTTTCTCTATTCTTATGCACTTGTTGGTGAAAGCCTGCAATGAAGCAATCTTACTCCAATCCAACCAAGTGTAGTAGTATTTCTTTCAATGTCTCTTCATTTTCCATGTCTGTGAATGCAACAATTCTTAAGCTTGGTACTATATACTCCATTGGCATCATAGCTTCATGTCCATATGCCAACTTGAAAGGTGTATGTCCAATCAAATTCTTGCTAGTTGTTTTGTAGGCCAATAAGATAGCTGGTATTCTCAGGTCCCAATCATCCATGTTTATGTTGCATAATTTGGTTAGCGCATTTTCTAACACCTTGTTCAAAGCCTCAACCGTGCCATTGGCCTGTGGATGATATGGCGTGCTCTTCTGATGATAGATTTGAAATTATTCAATCAGAGCTGCAATGGTCTTATTCAAAAAGTGAGTCCCCTAATCACTCATTAATATCTTCGGACATCCAAACCTTGTTATGATATTTTCAAAAATGAACTACGCGGCAGTAACTACGATACAATCCTTCATTGGTTTTGCTTATGCCCATCTAGTGAGATAATCTATAGCTGTAATGATATATCTCGAACCAGTTCTCTTTCCTAGTGGGTTAATAGGTCCCACGAAATCAATGGGCCACTTATCAAAGTCTTGCTAATTTAGTTGTGGTCTTAATGGCATTTCATCTCTATGAGATGGCTTCCTCGTTCTTTGGCACACATCGCAACTTCGACAATGTTCTTTTGAGCCTTTGTGGAGTGTAGGACACCATAGCCCTGCTCTTAATAATTTCTGCGCAGTAGATCTTCCTGTGTAGTAACCTCCAGACACACCTAAATGTGCCTCAGCCAATATAAAAGGCTTTTCATGTTCTAATGCACATCTGCGTAGCACTTCATCGAGTCCTAACTTGTATAGTTGTCTTGTGATGATGGTGAAGTATGCTACTATTACTACTAACTACTTCTTTTGTTGTGTAGTAAACTCTATAGGTGCCAACCCTGTAGTCAAGAATTCTACAATGTCTTTGTAATAATCATCTGCAATCTGGATGGAAAATAACTGTGCATCAGGTAGATTGTCTTCAAGATTTGTAGGTTCTTTGCCAGATTCTATTCTTGAAAGGTGGTCAGGTCCTAGATTCAGTATTCTTGGCTTAACAATAATTTCAAAGTCATACTCCTGAAAGAGTAGTAACCATCTGCATATTCTCCCCCCTAAAACTAGCTTATTGACCAAGTACTTCAGAGCTGAATGGTCAATGTAGATGTAGAAGTGCGCACCCGTCAAATAGTGTCTGAATTTTTTCAGCGCGTAAACCATAGCTAAATCTTCTCTTTATGTGTTTGTGTAATTCTTTTTTGTTGAAGACAACTTCCTGCTTGAAAATGCAATAGGGTGATCAATGCCTCCTTCACCTGGTTGAGAGAGCACAATGCCCAATGCTATAGATGAAGCATCGACATGTACATGAAATCGATTATTCGAATCTGGAAAAACGAGAATCGGCGCAGTGACCATTTTCTCTTTTAATGTATCTAATCCTTTATGGCAATCTTTGGTCCATAGGAACTTCGCTTCTTTCTTTAGAAGTTTCTCCATCTGTGAGGTTATCTGCGCATAACCCTTGATGAACTTTTTGTAGTATCCTGTATGTCTCGATGTAGTGCAAATTTTCTTTACTGAATTCGGTGTTGGTAGATTCACAATGACTGCGATCTTCGTAGGATCAACCATCAGACCTTGGTTACACACAATGTGTCCTAGTAGAATTCCATAGGGAACACAGAAAACACTTTTCTTCAAGTTCAATGAGATTTGATGTTGTCTAAACTTTGGTAACATCATTTTGAGGTTTTCATAGTGGTTCTTTAGTAAACCAAATATACATTCTAATCATCAAAGTATACTTCTAGGAACTTATGGATAAAATAGTTGAATGCAGAAACGACAACTCTTGAAAATATAGCAGGTGCATTCTTCAAACCAAATGGCATAACTATGTATTGGAATGATCCCCATTCCGTAGAAAATGTAGTTTTATGTCTATATGTTGAGTCAATTATGATCTGATGGTATCCAGAGAATCCATCAGTGAAGGAGTAGGCTTCATTTCCTACAACATTGTCTAGTACTTCATCAATGAATGGAGTAGGAAATGGGTCATGTAGCGAGGCATCATTGAGCTTCCTGAGGTCTACGCAAATTCTGATTTAACCTTTTGTTTTCTTCCTGGATAACCATAGGGCTTATCCATTCTGATTCTTCTATTGGCTCAATGATTCCTGCATCAAGCATCTTATCGATCTCTGCCTTCACTCTTTCCTTGTATCTGGGATTGAGTCGGTACGGTCTCTGCTTAATGGGCTTCACATCTAGCTTGAGAGGTATTTTCATAACTCCCAAGTCACCCAAAATGCCTTTCATTTCGGAGAACTTTGTTGGAAACAAATCCTCATACTCACGCAGAAGGTCTGCGATCTGGGTGATCGTTTCTTCATCCCATTAATCCCTGATAGATGCGAACTTTGGTTCTTCTCTTGTGCCAATGTTAACTTTTCTTGTTTTGACAGCGCTACTTAGATTTGGAATTTCTAGTGGAGGTCCCTCTACATCGTGCGCTCCTTCCGACTCTAGTATATTGATATTGTGCGGATCCTCATCATTGCTTTCCTCTTCATATTCTTCATCTGCACCGAAGTTGTAACATTCAAGGGAATGCTCTACCTATCTTGCCCATTCTGGTTGCTGATAAATAGGTATCTGTATGTCTTCAAATATCTTCTCTTTGATAATCTGCAGATCACCATTTATGCTCGAGCAGTCATCTTCGAAGATGAAATTTATTTGGAAGTTCACATTCATGATAGACTAGTATGTTGTTCCTCTCCGAAGCTCTCCATCTGTATACCAGTTCTTTGGGATCTTCTCTAATGTGTGTATGAACAGATGGACACACTCTGCTTGAGCTCTATGTTCCCATGTTTTTGAACAAATCTCTGTGTGATCTCTTGGACTCGTTTGTCCATTATACTTTACTAGTGTCAGCGTAGCTTGCTCTGTGAATTTGAGTTCCATCATGTGCTTGCATTGTTCCCATGTTTTGAGATTGTCCTTATGTGTGGCCCACCATCTAGTAGGTGTAGTACACAGTGTTGAATCTAATGCTGACAGCTTATACTCATCTGGAATCACAGGTTGGCTCGCATCACCTGGTTGTGGAAACCTGATTCCACAACCTCCCCATATCTTCACCTCGGGTGAGACCTCAATTTGCTCATAGATTGTTTTCAAAAGGGCTGGTGAAAAGGGGTTTTGTTGGTTCCCTGAACTGCACAGAACCTGGGTCAGTCTTGAAAAGATAAAGAACAAGAATATGAGCCAACAAATGGTTCTGTTGTCGCGCTTGAACTGGTGATCTGTTCTGAATATTGGAATCTCGAGAGAACAAAAATACAGAACTAGGTGGATAAGACAGAAAAATATTTTGCAAGAAAGGAAAACAAACATCCGCGTTTCTCTAATGTAGAATGGTTGCAGAGATACCTATGGGCGGACATTTATGAATTTTTCTTTGCATTTTTCATCAATGACTTATATGAATGGTTATCAATATTAGCAGAAGGAAAAAATTGTTATCAAGGAGTAGAACGTACAGAGTGGACTCCAAATCTCCTTTAGAGACTTAAAGTAGTAGATAGTCCAATCTCGTGAGCAGTCGACTTTTGGTTTGGGAGTGTCCTATAAGGCTACGTTATAGAGTTTTTTGTGGACACACTGAAGTGTTACAGTGTAGGAGAGGCAGAGTTCTTCAAAGGACTCATAGGTAAGTACATGAACAATCTGAGTTTATATATCAAAATGCTTCTAGTAGAAAAAGGTGTTTTAAGAATGCAGTAAGATCCCTAGTAGTTTTGAGTCTAGAATATTTAGAGCTAATGATAGTGATACAGAAGAACATATTCATATATTAAGAAGTGGTAAAAGATTAAAGTCTAGTGCATAAAAGAGGCGTAATGAACATGAGCTTCGCATAGACATTGAGTTACAAGCTAATCATGATGGGGAGGTTGCGGAATCAGGTTTACTTCCTTTACTAGTGTCTTCCTCTTCCTCTGAATCCATCGCATCCTCTATATGAGCTTTGATCATACTGTGCATTCTCATTGTGATGCGTTGTTTCTTCTTGGACTTGGTAAACATCATGCTTCCTTTATATCATTAGTTCATATGCTCTACAGTTGGTATCATCATGGCCAATTGAATTACAGAATGTGCAGTATAGGTTCTTAGGGGTTTGCACATATTTTTGTATCAAATAACAATCCTTTGGTCAATGTCCTCTAAATCGACATATTTCACACCAAGGTCCTTGTTGTTGATTTAATGGGTTTGGTGCTCCGCTATTGATGTATTCTTTAAATACCGGATAGTGTTCTTTGGAGTGACCTTCTCCCTTTCACTTTGTACACCAAACGTCATCTCTGATTTCTTTTCGTTTCTTCATGTCCTGGAGTTGTAATTTTAGGTTTTCTAACTGGTTCTGTATCTGAATCATCCCTTGGCTAGTCTTTCCTATCGGTGAAGAAACCTTCTATTTCATCAATGACAATATGATGTGTGGGAATAGTATAGCTATGAACTATTTATGGTGTTGTTGCGGCGCAATGTCAAAGTTAACTTGATCTAGCAGTGCTTTGAAGTTTTGGTCAAACTCCCATACTGTTTCAACTGATGTTTGCTTGATTTCTTTTAGTTTTGTGATGCACTACGACTATGAATTTGGTTTCTTGAATTCTCTGAGGAGGGAAGCCTTTATATCTAGTAGGGTCCTATTCTGTCCAACAGAATATTTCATAAACCAATTCAAGGCTCTGTCCCTGAATGTAGTGACGAGTTGTGTTTGCTTAATAGCATCATCCTGGACTTGCTTAGCATTCCACACGGCTTCACACAGAAACTAGTGTTGCTCAGGGTCTTCTAGACCCGTTCCTTTGAATATTGGAAGTTTGATATCGTCTGTCATTATCCTTCTAGGAGGCACAATAGTCTGCAACATGTTAGGGATACTACTGCTCAGACTGTTCTGAGTACTCACTCCTGCAGGTTTACTACTACTGATGTTTTGTGGATTAGCAGTATTAACAACTGGAGGATTTTGTGGAGTAATGGGCTGATAGGTAGCTACTGGAGGTTCTGTCTGGCTATCATGCTCAACTTGTAACTCAGTGTTTATGGGAATTTCATGTTCATTAGACCCTTTTGTCTGCACTAGACTTGTATCTTTTACCACTTCTTAATATATGAATATGTTCTTCTATATCATTGTCGTTAGCTCTGAACATTATAAACTCAAAACTGCTAGGGATCATACTGCATTCTTATAACACCTTTTTCTACTAAAATCATTTTGATATATAGATCATATTTTTCAGGTACTTACCTCTGAATCCTTTGAATAACTCTTCCTCTGATACATTGTAACACTTCAGCCTGTCCACAACAAACTCTATAATGTATCCTTCTAGGATACTGTCAACCCAAAAGTCAACTGCTTGGGAGATTGGACTGTCCATTTTGGCTTAACTTGGGCCACTCCCAACACCACCATAGTTCTGTACACCAAACCTTCTCTCTGATTTCTTTCCATTTCTTCATGTCCTGGAATTGTAATGTCAGTTTTGCAAGCTAGGTTTGTATCTGAATTCATCCCTTAGATAGTCTCTCCTATAGGTGAAGCCTCTAGTTTCATTGCAATCTCTAGAGCTTATGTTTGTGAAGCAACCTTCTGTTGCATCAACGAAAATCTGATGTGTGGCAACAACACAGCCATGAACCATTCTTGGTTTTGTTGCTAACTTGATCTAGGAGTGCTTTGAATTTATGGTCAAATTCCGATACTGTTTCATTAGTTTTTTTATTTATTTATTTTAGTTCCATAATACAATGTGACTCAGACTTTGGTTTCTTGAATTCTCTTAAGAGGGCAGGCTTGATATCCAGTAGGGTTCTATTCTATCTGATAGAATATTTCATAAACCAATTCAAGGCTCTATTCCTGAATGTTGTAACTAACTGTGCTTGTTTTATAGCATCATCATTGACTTGTTTGAAATTCCAAATGGCTTCACACAGAAACCAATGTTGCTCAGGGTCTTCTAGACCCGTTCCTTTGAATATTGACATTTTGATATCATTGTCATTCTCCTTCTAGGAGGTGCAGTAGTATGTGTTGTATTAGGGATACTACTGCGTAGAATGTTCTGAGTACTCACTCTGGCAATGTTACTACTACTAATGTTCTATGGATTAGCAGTACTAACAACTGGAGGATTCTGTGGAGTAATGGGTTGATAGGTAGCTACTGGAGGTTTTGTCTGGCTATCACGATCAACTCGTAACTCAATGTCTATGCAAAGTTCATGTTCATTAGACCTCTTTTCTGCACTAGAGCTGTATCTTTTACCACTTCTTAATATATGAATATGTTCTTGTATATCACTATCGTTAGCTCTAAACATTACAGACTCAAAACTGCTAGGGATCTTACTGCATTCTTAAAACACCTTTTTCTACTAAAATCATTTTGATATATAGACTTAGATTGTTCAGGTACTTAACTATGAATCCTTTGAATAACTCTACCTCTGCTGCGCTATAACACTTCAGCGTTTCCATAGCAAACTCTGTAATGTATCCTTCTAGTACACTGTCAACCCAAAAGTTGTATGCTCGCGAGATTGGACTATCTACTCCTTTAAGTCTTTCAAGGAGATATGGAGTCCACTTCATAGGTTGTCCTCCCTAATAACAATTTTTGTGTTCTGCTAATCTTGACAACCATTCATATAATTCATTGTTGAAAAATGAGAAGAAAAATTCATAAATTTCTTCCCACGGGTATCTCTACAACCATTCTACGCCAGAGAAACGCAGATGTTTGTTTCCCTTTCTTGCAAAATATTTTTCTGTCTTATCCACCCAGTTTTGTATTTTTGTTCTCTCGGTATTCCAATATTCAAAACACATCACCAGTTCAAGCACACCAACATAACCATTTGTTGTCTTGTATTCTTGTTCTTTAGCTTTTCAAGACTGACCCAATTTCTGCGCGGTTCAGGGAACCAACAAAACCCCTTCTCATCGGCCCTTTCGACAATAGTCTACGAGCAGAGTGAGGTCTCACCCGAAGCGAAGATATGGGGAGGTTGCGGAATTAGGTTTCCACAACTGGGTTATGTGCGATTCAACAGACTGGGGGACTGCACAAAGTTCTACCTACTTCGTGGCTTACACTTATTCTAAGGTACATATAGGGACTGCGCACTTCGAAATGGCTACTCAACAATAGGACAGTGCAACTGAAGACTATGCTACCTCTTTAATAATCACACATCTCCAACAGACTTTACTTAGTGTAAATTGCACATTCAACAAGCATATTGGACTGTATACTTTGTGACTTATGCAATGCAATGAACTACAATGCAACTGTGCACTTCTCGTGTTGTGCTTCGAGGGAATTACACTTACACAGACTGCGCTGACTTAGTGTTTAATCTCATGCATTCATCTTATTTAGAAATGCTTGCACATTCAACATTCACGTATACATGTTCAAAACTTATCATATTATTCTCATCATTCATTCTCATGGAGAATACATATAAAAGCAAAGATAGATCTACTCATAAACAAGATCTTAACCATTTAACAAAAGAAAACACACATTTCAATCACACAACACACGTATTTAATGTGGTTCACCCCTAGGATGGGAGCTACATCCATAGGAACTGTTGTCTATTTAATAAATTGGAAGGGTTCAATAGTTCCAGTCTGTGCACTCAGCTACAGACTCTCTTCTCTCTTCAATGGATCTCTGTGCACACAGCTGCAGAGCCTCTTTACAATAGTCTCTCAACAGATATCAACAACACTTAGAGATCAATATCTCAATACAAAACTCAACGTAAATCAACCCTTTCCATTACAAAATATGCTCCTTATATAGATTGTGCCCTTAGGTCACGTCCTTACATTCATGGTCGGCTAAAGCAAAACCTAAGGTACCCAAAATGGCATGGTTACCCCGCTAACTAGATATGTTAGGCTCTAATACTGACTTCATCATCGTGGAAATCCCTCTATGTTGTCTCTAGCTTCTGACATCTTTTGACTGTGCATGGTCACGTCACTTTCAGAACCTCTGTTGGGTGCATGCCGACGGGTCACTTTCATCCTATTGTTCCTTCCCTAACGGTTTCATGAGCCCGGTTCGCTTAGTGCTTCCTTTGCTTGTGCGACCGGTCACTTTCCTTCTTCGCCACTCCTTAATATAGATTAGAGTAGCAGAAGTGAAGGCTACTGCAGAAAATATATCCAGTGAAATAGCTAAGTGCCAAAACTCGCTGGATGAAGCAACTAGAGTATGGACTACGCTACAAGAGGACCCTAAGTTGTTGCAGGTCCAAAACAGCTTACGGCAAACACAAGCAGAGTTATATTCTCTAAATGCCGAGATGAAGACCATGTCAGCGAGAGAGAGAGAGACTCTAAATATTTATGGAAGTTAATGAACTAAAGAGGGAACTCTGATTTTTAAGAGAAAGGAAAGCTGACACCGCAGTAAAGACACAGCCTCTACAGGAAGAATCTCTTGCCATCTTGCAAGAGATTGAAGAGAAATTGTAGGAACTCAACTTGGGCCACACCCAACACCACCATAGTCCTTCGCTTAAGATCTTCTACACAGTAGCTCTTCCTGCGTAGTGGCTTCCTAAAACCCCTAAATGTGCTTCAGCTAGTATAAAAAATTTCTCATGTTCTAGCACACATTTGCGCAGTACTTAATATGGTCCTAGCTTATATAATTTCCCTACAATTATGGTGAAGTATGTTGCTTTTAATACCAGTTGCGTCTTCTACTGCATAGTAAATTTTGTAGGTTCCAACCCTGTAGTGAAGAATTCTATAATGTCCTTATAATAGTCATCTGCTATCTGAATAGAAAACAATTGCGCATCTGGTAGACTGTCTTCTAGGTCTGTAGTTTCTTCGCCTTACTCAATTCTAGAAAGATGATTAGGTCCTGAGTTCATCCTTCCTATTATAAACAATAATTTCAAAATCATACTCTTGAAAGAGTAACAACCATCTACATATTCTTCCCCCTAACACTGGTTTATTGACCAGGTACGCCATTAAACATGCAGAAGTACACCCCAGCAAATAGTGTCTGAACTTCTACAATGCATACACGATAGCTATACCTTCTCTCTCTGTTGTTGTATAATTATTTTCTGCTGAAGACAGCTTCATGCTTGAAAATGCAATAGGATGGTCAATACCTCCCTCACCTAGATGTGCTAGCACAACACCAAGTGCAATGGATGAAGCATCTACGTGTATATGTAATTGTTTGCTCCACTCCGGAAAAACTAAGACAGGCATAGTTACCATCCTTTCTTTGAGTGTGTCTAGTCCTTTCTAACAATATTCATTCCATATGAAATTTGCTTCTTTTTTCAACAATTTTTCCATAGGCGCAGTTATCTGCGCATATCCTTTAATGAACTTTTTGTAATAGCCTGTGTGCCTCAATGTAGTTCATAGTTGTTTTACTGAGTAAGGTGCTAGCAGGTTCACAATAACTGTGATTTTAGCTGGACCAACCATCATCCCCTATTTACAAACAATGTGTCTTGGTAGAATTCCATAGGGAACATAGAAGACGCTCTTCTTTAGGTTCAGAGAGATCCGATATTGTCTACATTTTGCTAACATTAGTCTTAAGCATGCGTAGTGGTTCTTCAGTAACCCAGATACTGTCTAATCATCAAAATATACTTCTAGAAATTTATGGATGAAATCCTTGAATGCAGCAACAACTACTCTTGAAAAAATGGCAGGCATGTTCTTCAGACCAAAGGGCATAACTGTGTACCAAAATGAGCCCCATTCTGTGCAAAAAGTGGTCTTATTCCTGTCTGTTGTGTCAATTTGGATCTGATGGTATCCAGAAAATCCATTAGTGAAATAGTATTCCTCATTCCCTCCATCATTATCCAATACTTCATTTGTAAATGGAGTAGGAAATGGGTCATGTCACGATGCATCATTTAACTTTCTGAGATCTACACAGATCCTGATTTCACCTTTAGTCTTATTTTCCTGGATAACCATGGGACTTATCCATTCTGATTATTCTATCAGTTCAATGATTCTTGCATCAAGCATCTTATGAAGCTCTGCTTTTACCCTTTCTTTGTATCTTGGATTGAATCGATAAGGCCTCTGCTTAATGGGATTCACATCTGGCTTGAGAGGTATTTTCATAACCCCCAAGTCGCTCAAAATGCCTTTCATCTCATAAAAAATTATAGGAAATAAGTCTTCATATTTGCGAAGTAGATCTGCGATATGCGCAACTATTTCTTCATCCCAATAATCACCTATATAGGCGAACTTTGGTTTTTCAGTGGTTCCAATGTTCACTTTCTAAGTTTTCACGAGATCACTTATATCTAGAATTTCCAATGGTGGTCCTTCAACTTCGTGCTTTCCTTTAGACTCAGGTATATTGACATTGCACGGGTCATCATCATCGCTTTCCTCTTCTTCATCATCTAATGCAAAGTTATAACATTCCATGGCATGTTCTAGCTGTCTTTCCCATTGTAGTTGTTGATAGATGGGTTCTAGTGTGTCATTGAATATTGTCTCTTTGATGACCTGTAATGCCTTGTTTATACTTGGACATTCATCTTCGAAGCTAAACATTGCTTGGAAGTTCTTAATTATGACATACCACTATGTCATTCCTCTTCATAGTTATGTCTATGTGTACCAATTCTTTGGAAACTGCTCTAGTGTGTGTACAAACAAATGAACCCATTCTGTCTGCGGTATGTTTGTCCATGCTTTCAGATAATGGTCTATGTGATCCCTTGGATCAGTTTGTCTATCATATTTCACTTGTACAAGCTCAGTTTCTTCCAAAAATCTAATCTCCATCATATGCTTTCATTCTTCCCATGTAGTAAGATTCTAATTGTGCATATCCCACCATCTAGCAAGTGTAACACGCAGTGCTATATCCAATGCTTCTATCTTATGCTCATTTGAAACTAATATAATATATTATTGAAAAAATGTATGGATGTTAGTTAAGCCATCATAAGTAGGGATTGCACTTACCTCTATTCCAATCCAATGCAGTGATCTCGTAAGCTACGCACATATTCTTGCAGACACTTCATGCATTCTGCATTGCCAATTATCTAGTCCTGCATCTGAGTCTGATATGCAAGAAATTTCATAGCTCCAACTCAATGTTCCATCATCAGTTGGGCTAACGTATTCTTCCTTATTCGCAGTCATATTGTAGATACAATCTAGATATTGAGCTTTGCATTCTTCTCTTATTGGCTTAGTGTATCTAGGTCCTTGTGAAGGATCCAAAGGTGCGATGACCCTGATGTCTGCCCCTTCAAATATCATCTACTTTTTTTCATGTTGATGATTGCGAGGTTATCCATGGCCCAATCTATCCCCAATAGTGCAGGATAAGGTTGGCTATCATCTACAATTTCAATAACTTCGAAGTCTTCTCTACTTTGCACTCCATGAATGTCAACAAGAACATTTGCTAATATCCCGAAGGGTATAACCTTTTGATGATTGGCTAACCTCAACTATATTGGTGACAATGATAACTTTGGCTTCCTCATTTTTTCCCATGTCTGCTTTGTCAAGACATTAACTTTTGAGCCCAAGTCAAGGATGATCTCATCCATTTCAAAGTCTTTTATCTATGCATTCAGTCACATTTCTCTTCCAGTTATTTTATGGCTATTGATATGATGAACCACTCTATGTGCTTCATTTACTATATTGTGCTACTCGCAATTATTCAGCTGGATCTATAACTCTGCTAAAGCATTCTCATGTTTTAATAGCTTCATGCAGCTCTTTTACAACTGTGCCAAACGACTCATTGTGTTGGTTGCAGTATGTGTGTGATCATATGAAGTTGGCATATCCTTTACCGGCGAAGTCTCACTTCACAACTTGATTCTTGGAGTTACAAGTGTTGGCTCTTTGAAGGTTTCTCTTGCTTCCATGAAGGCTTCCTTTTGTTTGTTTAGCTCGAAAGCAGGTGTTTTTCCCATCGCTTTTCTTATCCAATTCCGTTCAATTGGATTTTTCTTAGCCTAGTGATTCATAGAAGTCAAAGCTTCCACTCTTTGATCTACACCTGTCGTAGCTCCACTTCACATCACAGCATTAATGTTGCAATCTATATTCCTTCTCTCAGTTGCGATCATCTATATATTCTGGTTCTGCACTTCTTGTCTCCTCTCTTGCATTTTTGCTTGCAAAACATGGCATGCCTCAATGACATGATCAAAATTCTTACAATATTTACAGCTAGTGTTATCACTCCAGGAAACTCTCCTAGGTTGTATCTTAGAGATGCTCGGTAACTTAACTAATATCTTAATGTTCCACTCAAATGGATCAATTCAGATGACTAAATCAAACCTCACTCACTCAAGACATGCATAAACACAACAGATTGACAAGGCTTTTAACTATCACTGTTCAGAGAGTTGTAAATAAATGAATGTACGAAGAACTCTTAATTTACTAGCAGAAACATACACACAAAGTATATATGAATGGCTAGGTAAACCAAGTAAAGTACTTGCAGATTCTAGTTTATGGATGTATTGACAAGTTGATAGTTATCAAACATCAGACAAAAAGAATAAACATGAATTTGACATTCAGGTGCAAGTATAGAATAGACAAGAATATGAAAATCTGAACAAGTAATGGAAAAAGAAGCTTGTATTACTGATCTAAAAATGAGAAGCTTGAGATTACAATATGTGAAAATTCTCTAAAATTGAACCGCCCCTTTTTTCTACAGAAATCCCAGGATTTATAGCCTTTACAAAATAGTTCAAGATCCTCAAAAACTCGATCGAATTTGCTAAAAATAGACAGTCAAAAACAGTTTCTAGAGAATAGTAAAAGATCATATAAAATAGGTCAACTTTTTATCTAAAATGGTCTTCATGTCCTTCATAATCTTCAACAGCTGTAACAAATCTTCTAAGGCTGATGGATGAGATCGAGAATGCCACCTTGGCAAACAAGTCATTCTTATGTCATTAATAGGAAACAAACTTTATCTCTTTTACCTTGCTGGCACCTCAAAAAATGGGTCAGCACATTGAAACAAATCCTCTTAATAATAACCTTAAATTATAAATCATCCTCGTACCCTTTAGGATGATAAAACTTAGATCTGTGCAAAAAGAGTTCCATTCTGCTCTTCTCTGTGCTTTTGTTAGCTAAAGAACCAAAATTCTAACCTGTAAGCCATCGAAAGCTCTGCTTTCAAAAATCAAGCTCATCCATATGGATTCTTCTGATAACAAAATGATTAGAGAGCCAATGTGTTATTTCTTTCTAAATCTGCAATAGTAAGCAATCATAGTTTTAGCTTTGCATGAAGTAATCTCTGCAGCTGTGGCTTATAAGAATATTCTTGGATTAAGAAGAGAAGACACAGCATCATAGAAGAACCACTAGGATGAGGATATAGCAACTACTGATCATTCAAAATCCTAACAAGCACTAAACAACTAACATTAAGCTTTGACTGTAGAATAGGTCCAATAAGCAAAGATGGACAAATGGATAATGAGTTGAAGAACACTTTCATCTGAATAATGCCAAGCACCCTACTCAAATCAACTAGTGAGAGTTTGTTGTATAAATTTCATTGCTTATAGTGCACACACTCAGATGGCATCATCTCATACAATCCCTGAATTTTGAGCTCTATAATATGGAGGCTCGGATCATCCATTTCAACTTTCTCTGGCTTTAAAAATTCCATGTCAACTACTATAGAAATAGTACACTCATCAAGTGGATGACGAAGTACTCTAAAAGCTTGCAATAGCTTCATGCTGTTCCTGAGGTTTGTCTTTTCAATCAGCTCTAGCAGATTGTTTTTTCCCTATAGATTGCCCTTAGAAATATGCACTTCAAGGCTCCAATGTATTTCTGAACATTAAATGCACACAGAAAATTCCCAAATTCAAACTTGCCCATCATGGTCCTCTATTTTTTGCAATAAGCTGTACACACCTCCTTCGTTATCAATTGTTGAGCGCATGAGTATAACTTTGTGTACATCATCACAAGTTTTGTCAAAGCGTTTTTGTATTCTCTACAACAACTGCTCATGACAATGGAGAAAAACTCAGAGATGCAAAAGTAATCAGGTTTAGTGAAATGGAAAAAATTTATGATAGCATATTCAGCAGCTTAAATAATGAACCCTTTGAACTCTTATTTGCACAATGTATTGCTTCGATCGATGTTTTTGATCCTTATCATTTGTGTATTTGCAGGTGCTTGTGGCTCTGCACTCCTCCTCGTGGCTAGATACCTTCGTGCATGTCAAACATTCCAACAACAAATGATACATTTCTCCATTGGCCAGCTGCGCAATCTTTGGTGCTTATATCATTGAGCACTTGGCAGCCTGTGTTTCTAAGATTTGATGTATCGACTTATGAATTGAATTGTGTCATAACTAATGGCTTGGATCATGGCTTGGTGCGCTAGGCTTGATATGTATACTCGACTTGTGAATTGACTTGGAATGGCATATGTGATATAACTTAGGTTTAATACTAAGAGACTTATGCACACATACCACATTTTGATGAGATCATAAAAAACAAAATATATAAAATATATTTTTGTATTTGAAAATCAAATAAACATAGATCAGGGCTAACAAATGTGACAATTTTTTATAGTTTGTATATTGCAGGTCAAGAGGGAAGAACCAAAGGATGATTGGAAAAAGTGATTACTCGAGAGCTGAATGAAGAAATGGAGGTTAAGACACTGGCCAAAAGGTTGAAAAAAGCAATAAGTGAAATAGAGAGAGATAAAAAAAGCTCTCAAAAGTCCATTTTATTTTGCTCACAAACATCTCGCTCCTACTCGAGGATGAAAGCCTCCCTGTGAGCTTTCAAGAACCATAGATCCAATGCATTTCCTGTAAAACTTAGACTAAAACTGAAATCTACTATTCCATTGGGCATGGAGTTATTTTCCAAAACTGACAGAAAAGAAATGATATTTACAATGGAAGGTTTTGAACTTGTGGTTCCATTAGACATGGAGTCATCTGGCCTTTACAACTAATCCCCTACAAACCTGTAGCTTGCCTATAGCTTGCTATGCTTATTCAAGAAATCAACAACTGAACATAATCTATCTGCTCATATGAAAAGCTTATTCTGCTGCCTATTCCTACACTAACCCATTGCACTGCTTCTTAATCAAGTAAACTCATGCTTCCAATGAAGCCATGTAAGAAACTGATTTCCTGAACTTATTTTTGATCTTGACTCAGAAAATAAAGGAATGCATAGCCAACATAAATGTGATTTGAATAGATGATAGAACGAGCTTTCATCTGACAAGAATATTTTGATATTTATGTTGTTCATGGATTCCATAAAATTAGCAAAAGGGTCGTGAAAGACACAAAGCAATACCTCTTCATGATACTTTTCCAACTGAAAGAAATGTTGTTGCTCTTTCCCTTCACCAATATCAATGCTGAATGCAGACTGTTTGATATCTGTCAGAGAAACATACATGATCAACTACTAATCTAGACCTTTATGCTCATCATATTCCTCTTTATGTCTACTGCAATTCCCCTTTGTCTGCAAAACTGAAAGCTGAGGGTTGCCCTTAGTATTTGATGCAGATTCGAAACAGTCACCTTGTTGTTGCAGCAACATCCCCCCCAATTCTTTTTGTAGACATTGGAGACCATCCTTTTCTTTTCCTAGAAAGTTTGCTTAGGAGTTAAGTCTCCTTTGGAAATTTTTCTGTACTTAGTTTTGTTTCAATGAGAAATCTTTTTCGAGTTGTAGTTTTTTATTCTAAGTCAAATATTAAGTTTTTCTCCCGAAACGGTGGAAGCACTCAGGCTTTTCACCTGCAACGGCGGAAGCACTCAGGCTTTTCACTCGCAACGACGGAAGCACTTACGTTTATCTGAAACATCGGAAGAACTTGAGATTCTTTCCCGCAACGGCGGAAGCATTCACAATGTTTTTCCGCAACAGGCACCTCCAATCAAGTCCCTTGACCTTGCACCTTTTGGGAAAAGACTCAAAAGCCCACCCGAAATTTCAGAAGAACTTGTCTTCCTCACCTGCAACGGTGGACCAACTCAGGAACTCTCATCGCAATGGACGATTGACTTGTCCAATTTCGGAGGAACCTGTTGAGTCTTTCCGCAACAACGGATCATCTCTCTTATCTTTGCCGCAATGTGAAAATGCCTCATTCAAATGCCAAGTCTCCAGTGTAGCGGTAGAAACTCGCGAGTTCTTGCCGCAACTTCGAAAAAACTCAGCGTTTCATGCCACAGCGGCGGATGAGACTCACCTTTTCTCTCTGATTTGATTGTTACACTTAAATGCCAAGTGTGTTGAAGTGACCCCACCGTACACATACTTAAAGCCGTTTTAAAATCCGTCACCTACCCATTGAATGCCCACATATATCAACTTGTATATAAGGGTGGTAGGGTTTTTTTTTTTTCCCATTGGTAGAATTTGTTGTGGAGAATGCCGTTTGGAGACTATGCGAATTTGCTCCAACTCAGCTTGTTCACTGCCTTGTTGACCTCCGTGAGACCAACGTTTCGTTTCCAGGTAGGTAGCTCTACCATCGTTTTGATCTATTGTTTGCGTCAAGATTTCTCAGGATAAATGTCGCATATAAGTTGCATGGCTAGGGAGAGGCATTCTTTATATATTGTTTTTCTTTCTCGGTCTTCTCAAGGTGTTGTCCATAGGAATCCAGTAAGCACTGACTCTTCCCCTCCAAGACTTGAAATATCAGTTAGAGTTGTGCATTTGTGGGTCTTTAAGCTTTTTGCCGCCTCTTTTAAATGCAGAGTTCCCTGACTGTTTTAACGCAGATTGGATGTTTTCTTTGGACTGGATTGCCCATAGACTTTACAACCGTTGGCTCTCATAGGCATTCCCAGTCCTATGAATCCGTGAGACTTAATCTTCCTTGGTAGCATAGATCCATAACTTCACTCACGCACCCGCTTTAAAGTTCTCAATGTCGACCTCGCTTTCCCTAGAGTGTTTAAATTTCATAGATGCTATGCATTCTTTTAGTAGATTTCGTCTTTTCTGTCCTCAGTAGGCAGCATTATGATTTATTAGATTATATTTTTATGCTAGTCTCGTGTTTTAAAATACTGTGGTGTCGTGCTCCATTCCACATGATAATTTGCAATCTTATGTTCATTCACGCATGCTTGCTTGACAGAGATAAGCTACAATGCCGAAGGGTAGCAGAAAGAAAGCTAAGATGGTTGAACCAGAGCCAGTAGAGCTGAGAATTGAAACTCTGTTTGAAGACACTAAGTGCACCACAGGCATCCCTCTTGAGGTCAGGTGGGGAGATATTTACATATGCTCAGAGACCAAGATATCCCAAGGGTACTCTTAGAAGAAGATCAAATCTACCTAAACATCAGGGCATCTAGCATATCCAGAGCTTCTACACGCCTTGTGATATTTCCTTGCTCAAAAGTAATCAGGTGGATATTGGAGCATGCCAACCCAGAAAAAAGAGTGTTGCATGACAGCAAGGGAGAGGCATTCGCTTCATTCCATCCAACTTATATTGCAGTAGCCGAAGAGTTCATTCAAGATTTAAGAGGTTTTCACTTCGGAGAAGCACTCTTTCATAGAAATGACCGATGGAACAAAATGCAGAGCATTGCAATGAGTTGCATGCTCATTTTGAGTATGCCGATTACTATGATGACGAAGAAGAAGTGTTCAAGGGAATCAGTAATATGACTGAATTGCAAATTTGTCGTCATAATGGTGGAGCTAGCTCTATCTCTACCACAGCCTGAGGAGCCAACCTGCAGAAAGAAAGGGAAGTAGCTGAGATCCTGACCCGTGAAGAGCAAAGGTTGAAAGAGGAGGCAGAGAAATTCCAGAAAATTGTTGCCGATAAGTTGCAAAGGGAGTAGGAAGAGGCTCTTAAACTTGAAAAATCTAGGTTGTAGCAAGCTTCGAAGGATCACGAAGAGAGGGAGATGATTGAGAAAGAGCAAAGTGCTGAAGAAGAATGTAATACCCCCAATTCGACCCTTAGGATATATTAGCCTTTAATGTAAATAATATGTACATGTGATGTATGTTTTCCTAGCGTGGAGCTGAAGGCCAAGGCCCCGCTAGTGAAAGCCCGAATTTTATTTAAGGGCAAGTATTTGATATTTTGATACCATGTGCTCTTAAGCCATGGAAATTGTAATAGGATGTAAATAAACATCATGCAATATAAGATACCAAAACTGGCTACGGAGGCAACGAATGAGAAGGGGCCACGTGTATCCACTAGGGAGTGGTGAGGGGGCTATGGGACTAAACCCTAGGCTGCCATATGTCATTATGAGAACCCATTGACTTCCCTAGGTGACATTTATGACTGTTGTAAGGAAGTGGTTGAGATTTCAGCCCATGGCTTCAATAGAGCATGGGCAGCCCTGAAATTCGTATGGGTAGGTATGGGCTTTGTTTTCTTGTACAAGAAGTCACTCTACCTCTTGGGGGTTGCCTCATTATCCTCCCCATTCCATGGTAGACGGACCTAGCATTATTTTCCATCCAAAAACGAGTGCCAGGAGGGAGGAAACCAGAAATCGCGACTGTGGTGAACCCACGTTTTGGGAAGCCAAAAACGCCCAAAATGGGCATTGAACAGTGAAATCCAATGGAGGATCCATTGGTATGAGCCTTGGGGTGAAATTGGGAGCAATAGATACCCCAAAATCTATGGGAAAACTCAGTTTAACTGCCCAGAAAAACCAGTGACGGATTTGGGCTATTTGCTGAACAGAGTTGTGAGAAATCCAAGTGTAGATGTTCGAATGGAGGTTGGGGATCATTTGAGTCTAGCTTGATGTGGATCTAGCTCTGGGATTGGGCTCAATGGACTAGCATCCTTCCCCATTTCATATTGCATGCTTGAAAAACCCAACTGTGTGTTGGCTTAGCATGGCTGTCTGAGTGAAACCCTGACTGTGAGTGAGCCATCTAGTTCCTCCTTAATGGATACACAGCCCAGCTCGGGGGTGATCTCTCAGCTGAAAGAATACAGGCTGGACAGAGATCTATGGTTGGGTGGAACGTTGCTCTCACGTAGCCAGTCGTTGGGCATCTACTTTTCAAGATAAGTGTTCCGTGTATTACAAATTATTTGCTTTTTGAGTTCTGCGATAAGTTAAATTGTCCATGTTTAATGAAATGAATTTATTATCTTAATTTGGAGTCTATACATGGCATTGTAACGAGATTGAGTCTCTATATGCTGAATCACCCTCTGCTGATATATATATATATATATATATATATATATATGTTAGGCATTATTGTTTGTGTGTTTGCTAATATATTTATTCCGCTGTGTTTATTTGAAGTATGAGTCTGCACACAAGAAGTTTTAAATTATCCATGCATTTCTTAGTAATGAATGAGGCTAAGTCTGCAAAAATCCCGGTGTGTTGTTATTGTTTCCTTCCCTGCATTTAAAAGGGTAGAAAGGGACATTACAGAGTGGTATCAGAGCTCTAGGTTCAACACTACGGCTGTTGGGCCTTCACAGAGATATAAATCATTGTGTGTAAATGCATTAAATGGAACTAAAATGCATTTTGTGTATACATGCATTTTGTATTTTTTATTTTGTGTGTACAGAGATTAATTGTGAATCCATAGGTTGGATTGTTGAATGCGAGATGAAAGAAAGTTTGCAGATTTTCCTAAGTGTCTTTGAAAAATTCGTTTAAAACTGTTTCGGGAAGAATTCCCGAATGTCTTCCGCAACTGCGGAAGCATTCGACGAATTGCTCCGAAACTGCGAAAGCATTCCGCGAGTTTTTCCGCAACGCGGAGGAGTTTGGGGAAATCGCCCCGAAATTTGCGAAAGGAATTCTCTTCCAAAATTTGCGGAAGGAATTCCCTTCCGAAATTTGCGGAAGGATTCCATGAGTTGTCCCGCAACGCGGAAAAATTCAGTGAAATGCTCCGAAAAAGCAGAAAATTTTCTAAGTGTCGGCGTCGAAGGGAATTTTCGGAAGGAATTCTCTTCCGAAATTTCGGAGGGATTCCGCAAATTGTTCCGAAACGTGGAAGAGTTCGGTGAGTCGTTCCGAAGTTGCGGAAGACTTCGCCGAATCGTTCCGCAACTACGGAAGACTTCGGCGAATCATTCCGCAATTGCGTAAGGCTTCCACAAACCTCTCCGAAATTTCGGAAGCGTCCGGCGAACCGCCCCGCAACGGAGGCGAGCCGAGAATCACCCCGAAACCGTGGAAGGCTTTGCCGAATGGCCCCGCAATTGCGGAAGGCTTCAGCCAAGCGCGCCGAAATTGCGGAAGGATTCAGCCAAGCGCCCCACAATTGTGGAAGGCCACAACCAACCGTCCTGCAATTTTGGGAGTGTTCAGGGAACCGCCAATGCGGCAGGGTTCAGCGAACTGGCTCGCAACGGCGGTGCACAACAGACGAAAAAAAAAAAGAGTAAAGTGACCAAAACTTGATTTTTTGACAGCAGGAACATCCAAACTCAGAATGGAATGATTCCTGTGAGGCTTGGAGGCCATTGACGAAGGCCATGAAAGAACCAGTGAAGACCCCAAGCCCATTACACTCCGATTTGACCGAAAATGGATAATAGTGACTTTTGAAGGACGGAGTCCCGAGGCTTGAAGGAAGGTCGGTTTGAGCTGAAATTGATCAGGCGTGGTCATGAAGCATACACGATGTTAAGTTCAGAATCTTGGATCCAAACTCCAAAGGATGTGAAGTCGGGATGAACAAGAAGGCCACAAAGCACTGTTCCGGGCCACTTTTTCGGGATTTTGAAAAGCTTGTGGGCAGTAAAAGTGACCCTAGATGTGGGAATCAAAAATTTTACTGAACTAGACATTTCATATTCTCATTAAGATGGACAATTTCCGTTAGACGAAGATTTTCCTGAAATGCACCGTTTGGGAGATAGCCATTTTGGCCCAAATTTTGGAATTTTGGGAAAATGTGAAAAGTGAGAAGTAGTGAAACCCAGAAATTCATAAAAGATGAATGGTGCATTGGAATTGAGATCTGTGAATTGCTGAGTGTTCCTTGTTATATGGACTAACTTCGCCCGATATAAAATTTTTCGTGATTTTTCATAAGTTTTCTTCCACAGGTGGCTGAAGTTGGCATTCTGGACCAAAATACAACTATGTAAAATGTGCAGAATTATTGGTAAGAGTTGTCATTTTTGAAATAACGCTGTTTCCACACCCGATGTCGGAATGGAGCATGAAGACAGGCATTGGAAATCTTGTCCAACAGGGAATAATGATGCATGACCAGAGTTTGAATGAGGTCTACATATATCATAGAGATTTAATGTAGAAGAGTTCCAGCGGCTGTTTGACAAACAAATTTTGTTGTCAATATGGGCAATTTGTACAATTGCATGATATGGAAGAGGAATTCCATGTTATAATGAGGGATCGAAAAGGGAAGAATTATTTAAACCTCTGTTTGTTATCATACTTATAATTATGAAATTGTCATATGGCATAAAAATGATAAAATGTAAGGGATTACATAGATGTATATGCACTAAATGGCATATTAACAAACATTTCATAGTGCATATGGAAATGCTTGTGCATAAATGGGATATTGCATACTGGTAGAATAATGAAGTCTGCATATGCAATGAATCACTAATGGAGAATATTGCGGTTGATAATCACTATTGATGTTGGTATTGGTTGTAGGACCAAAGATAACAAAGAGCATGGCTAAATGTGCTGAGGATGTTGTTGCATGAAGCTAGCAACCTTATGCAGAAAGGATGGTGCAACAAATCTATGATCATAAAGTTGGCAAAAGGACTGAGCAACCTTGGTAAGAGGCCAACTAATCAGGTAACATCAGGCAATGTTAATGGTAACCATGCAGGTAATGATTATTGGTGCCAAATTGCATGAATGTTGAAAGAGGATTTGGTAAGATCTCTTCAACTATGTTTGAGCTATGTTGAGTTGGTTTGCATGTGATATTGAATACCGATCGGGACTGTTACCCTACCAAGCTTGGTGAGGTGTGGGTAAGTGAAGAAATGATCCTTACACCCTATGACTGTTTAGAAATCTCAATACATTCATATGAAATTAAATCATGCCATGTGTATGTTGGTTATGTGCTTAATAACCAAAGCAAGTGAGGACTGGTGGTCCTGATTATGGTAATACAAGTTATATGAGATAGTCATGTTTCGATCTAGGCTTGAATGCATAGTACTCATGAAACAATGCAAGATAGCATTGAGTTGATGTGCATTAAGAGATTTTATAAATCTTGTGATGCATTGTATGAATGGATAGGGATGATGCATATGTTATTGCAAAATAAATAATGAATGAAATGATGAATTGATGATAATTCTAGGATCATTTCATGGGCTGTTATGAATGCAGAATAGTAAGTGCATGAAGAGCCCAATCATGATCGATGGGCTGCTAGAATGTTCTATGGAAGGACAGAGTTGTATGAATGATATGACTGTGAAATAATGAGTATTTACGATTTATTTAAGTTGCATGGATAGTGTGACTATGTCTTGAAATTATATTGTGATAATGATGCATATATAGAAGTGTAAATATTTCATTGCATTTCAATTGTAACAGCTAAAGGTGTTTGAATTATTGAGTGTTATAATTCTGAGATCACTTCAGTGACTGTTGTGGCAATGAAATGATAATATGCATAGATACTCACGACATGTTTGGCTGATTGAAGTTTTAGTTTCAGGTAGAAAAGTCTTAGATATGGCAATGAGGATAAGTCCACCATAGCAAAGACTGGGATCTACCGTATGCAGAAACCAAAGGTTATGAGAAGGTTCTCATGGTTGTAAAGTATGCATGAAACAAATCTGAAAACATTCTCATGAGAATAATATCACGGTTGCAAATCAAATTTTTGTGAGGAACAGATTTGAAAATTTGATCTAGAGCTTATGAGAAGGAATCTCATGGTTGAGAACTCTAAGTTCTGTTAGTAAGAACAGTTGTAAATCTCAGATTTGTAAATGTTTCGGATTTGAAATTTTACTAATAATTGCTAATGACTGTTTGGCTTATATAAAAATGTGTCAGGAGGACATGTTGTAAGTGGATGCTCATGTATGGCAGCGGGAATAAGACCATAACGGGCAGAGTGGTGTCACTTACAGGAGCCAAATAATATGAGGATAGCCTCATGAATAAGAAAACCAATTTCTGTAGTAGACAGAGTTGCAAATTCATACTGAATTTGATTATTAGTGCCATGGATTGGTTATGGAACAATCGGATTTGAATGGTATTGTTAAATGTTGCTAACTGTTTGGCTATTCAATAAGTGTGCTAGGAAGACACATTGCAGGAAGACCATGAGAGTGGGCCTACAGAAGCCAAACTTCATGGGAAGGAATTCCATGATTTGAAAATGGGTTTCAGGTGAAATGCCATAAGACATTATTAATGTCTCATCTGCACTACATGATTGGTAAACAATATGAGTGGGATGGTGAAGATTATGTCAGTAAGACATATGAAGGTTATGTAACATCAAAAGGAATTGGGATGGAAAACCGAGGGACTGTCAACTCAGAGAAGGAACCCCCATTCCTCATTAATGACGAAAAATAACATCTGCAAAATGGATAAGTGTTCTATAAACCCTGGCTGATATATATATATATATATATATATATATATATATACATGCATGCATGTCTAGTTATTGGAGTTAATATGCAGAGCATGTTTGATTTTATTTCCATTATGGCAAACTGCTTGAAGTATGATTAGGACCTGCATAGTTCACATCAGTAAGGAGTGCACGCCTTTCTGGTGTTGAGTTATGTTAGGGATGCCAATATTGACTACGCCTTAAGGGAATGGACGCATTCCTGGTGTTTCAAGGTTGGATAACGAATGTTATGAAATATGTTTACAGTTTAGAGCAGCAATACTAATGAACTTGCTTATCCATCTTGTGTTGACAGCCTAAACAACTTGTAATTGATGTTACACACTAAAGAATCTAAATAAAAGGGATGTTGTGAGGGGTTGTGGTGGAAGGGTTAATCTAAATAAAAGGATGTTGTGGAGGTTGTGGGGATTTTGATGAAGGGTTGTGAAGTATTGATGGAATGGCTATTATGTGCCTATGGCTCCATAGTAGAGCCTTGACCTAGAAATGGTCGTAGTGAAGTTCCTTCCAGTCAGCATGAAGGTGTACTGGTAAGGTGTTGATTATTGGTGATTTGGAGCATCCTGCATGCTGGCCAAACATCCTAGTCCGCAGGAGGATCCCAAGGCTTACAAAGTAAAAGCAGGACCCTGTGGACCAGAGAAGAAATGAACAATACAGATAAGTATTCAATTTCATTTATTTCTTGTTTGGAATAATGAAGATTACAAGTATAAGTCTTGTAACAGTTAAGCTGATGCACTATTGTTTCTTTGTTGGAAACCTTGGTCATACAGGAAGCAAGGACCCTGAAAGAACTATAAATTGCTTGGTAAATCCAGAGAGTGGCTGGTTGGGTAAGAATTATTGATGATTTGGAGCAGCTTGCGTGCTAGCCAAACATGCAAGATTATTGATGATTTGGAGCAGCCTGTGTGCTGGCCAAACATGCAAGATTATTGATGATTTGGAGCAGCCTGCATGCTGGCCAAACATGCGAGATTGTTGAGGATTTGGAGCATCCTGCGTGCTGTCCAGACATACAAGACTATTTGATGTTGAGGGGCAGCCTGCGCACTGGCTAAACACCCAAATCCATAAGCGATTCTAAGGCTTGTAAAGCAAAGAAGGACCCTATGGAATAAAGTGAAGACATCTAGTACAACGTTTGAGTGCAGGTATTGCTGGAAGCAATGACTATGAAAGCATCGTAAGGATGTGTGTGGGCATGTAACCACCCTAAAGAGCTCAGCATGAGCAGTAATGAAAGATGGGGCTAGTGGAATTGTGTGAGTCCTAGCAGCCAAGAGTTAGACCAACCAAGTGGAGGAACTCCATGGTTGAGAGGTCTGGAATAGACCATAGACACTACGTGTCATAGCCAAGAAGGGTAGGTCGAGCGATCACATTGAAGTGAAAGAGGATAGGAGCATGAAAACCACAGTGGTGGTGTGGGTTCCAGAACGGAACAAAACTAAGAGGAGAAACTCTTACTGCTCTCTCTCTCTTTCCTTTTTATTGATGCATTTATAGAATTAGAAATTGTTGAATGCATGCATGACTGAAATTAAAAGTGTGTTTATTTGATTAAAGTGAATTGTGAATGCTAATTAATGAATTTCCTATGAATGGATGAACATGAAGGAATTCATGTGTATGTTGGGAAAGCATAAAAAGTGTGGAAGTCTCATGAGTAAAGCATGGACTATCCATGTAAACTAAGGAAAAATCATTGACTGATTTTTAAATGTTTGGGTTATGCTTGGCCTAATGAGAATTGTAATGATGAATTCCACAGGTGAAAAATTGAATCAATTGGTTGCAGCCGGTGCAGGCAAGTGTTGCTAGTGGGAAAAGTGTGGTCAGTTGTTTCCATTGACCATGGCGGCAGACCAAAGGCTATTAGGATTGGCTGGAAGTCTTCTTCAAACAATTTCCAAGACCCAAGAAAATCTTGGAGAGATGCTCAAGATGCAAAAGCAGCAGAACGAGATGAACCACAAGGTCTTGCAGGACACTCTTCGTCTGCAGAAAGAGGTAAAAAGCATTATGAAAGCAATCAGCAAGGGGAAGAAAAGTGGATCAATGAAAGCATTCATCCAATCATCCGATTAAGAGATGCTCCAGGTGGGAAGACTCAAAGGAAATCGAGCAGGTAAAGATGAAGCAACCAGTGAAGTGTTGAAAATGTGGAGGGGATCATTGCCTCTGCAACTGCCCAACAAGAGAACCTCAAGAGGGTAGCAGCCATAAAGCTTTCAGACTTGTGGATGAGCTGGAAGATCCGAATCAACAGGAGAAGCTCGTGAAAATCAAAGGACTTGGTCCTGAAAGTTCAAAGTAAAGGATGGAATGCAGGGCAGATCTGCAAAGTTTTTGAAGTTTTGGACATGTGTAAATTGTATATGTATGCCTAAGTCTTGGAACACCGAGGACGGTGTTGTTCTAAGGGGGAGGGGAATGTAATACCCCCAATTTGACCCTTAGGATATATTAACCTTTAATGTAAATAATGTGTACATGTGATGTATGTTTTTCTAGAGTGGAGCTCAAGGCCAAGGCCCCGCTAGTGAAAGCCCGAATTTTATTTAAGGGCAAGTATTTGATATTTTGATACCATGTGCTCTTAAGCCATGGAAATTGTAATAGGATGTAAATAAACATCATGCAATATAAGATACCAAAACTGGCTACAGAGGCAATGAATGAGAAGGGGCCACGTGTATCCACTAGGGAGTGGTGAGGGGGCTATGGGACTAAACCCTAGGCTGCCATATGTCATTATGAGAACCCATTGACTTTCCTAGGTAACATTTATGACTGTTGTAAGGAAGTGGTTGAGATTTCATCCCATGGCTTCAATAGAGCATGGGTAGCCATGAAATTCGTATGGGTAGGTATGGGCTTTGTTTTCTTGTACAAGAAGTCACTCTACCTCTTGGGGGTTGCCTCATTATCCTCCCCATTCCATGGTAGAGGGACCTAGCATCATTTTCCATCCAAAAACGAGTGCCAGGAGGGAGGAAACCAGAAATTGCGATTGTGGGTGAACCCACGTTTTGGGAAGCCAAAAACGCCCAGAATGGGCATTGGACAGTGAAATCCAATGGGGGATCCGTTGGTATGATGAGCCTTGGGGCAAAATTGGGAGCAATAGCTACCCCAAAATCTATGGGAAAACCCAGTTTAACTGCCCAGAAAAACCAGTGACGGATTTGGGCTATTTGCTGAATAGAGTTGTGAGAAATCCAAGTGTAGATGTTCGAATGGAGGTTGGGGATCATTTGAGTCTAGCTTGATGTGGACCTAGCTCTGGGATTGGGCTCAATGGACTAGCATCCTTCCCCATTTCATATTGCATGCTTGAAAAACCCAACTGTGTGTTGGCTTAGCATGGCTGTCTGAGTGAAACCCTGACTGTGAGTGAGCCATCTAGTTTCTCCTTAGTGGATACACAGCCCATCTCGGGGGTGATCTCTCAGCTGAAAGAATACAGGATGGACAGAGATCTATGGTTGGGTGGAACGTTGCTCTCACGTAGCCAGTCGTTGGGCATCTACTTTTCAAGATAAGTGTTCCGTGTATTACAAATTATTTGCTTTTTGAGTTCTGCGATAAGTTAAATTGTCCATGTTTAATGAAATGAATTGATTATCTTAATTTGGAGTCTATACATGGCATTGTAACGAGATTGAGTCTCTATATGCTGAATCACCCTCTGTTGATATATATATATATATATATATATATATATATATATATATATATATATATATATATATATATATATATGTTAGGCATTACTGTTTGTGTGTTTGCTAATATATTTATTCCGCTGTGTTTATTTGAAGTATGAGTCTGCACACAAGAAGTTTTAAATTATCCATGCATTTCTTTGTAATGAATGAGGCTGAGTCTGCAAAAATCCCGATGTGTTGTTATTGTTTCCTTCCCTGCATTTAAAAGGGTAGAAGGGGACATTATAAAGAAATATGGCTTAAAGTCGAAGAAGAGATTAAGGCCAACCAAGATACATAAGCGGGTGGTTCTAACACCCAGGATATGGATATAGACTCATCTCAGATGGTATAGACCCCACTCGTGGAGGCAAACATCCATATAAGAAATCTCCCAATCATCCCTTTCACCCCATCCAAAGATCATAATGTGTCCCCATGGAATAGATTTGTATATTATAAGAAAAGAAAGTCTGTAGTCCTAAAGTCAGAGACAAGGTTAAAGAGACCTTTTCATTTGGATATTGTCACCCAGCGAGAAACCTTTGTTATGCAAAATACAAATATGGCCCCCGTGGCCATGGCATCTACTGTTGTGGGCAGCAAAAGCAACCGAAGACAATGTGATCAACATGGTTAAAGAGTTTGAGTCAACAAAGAGAAGAGCTCATATGCTGCAGCATACCGTGGCTAACGAGCAGGCTTACAGGGACCTTGTGGTGAACAAATATAATTGCCTGTCTACTGACCACAAAGAGTTGTCAGATAAGTATCGACACCTGGAAGAAGAAAAGGAGCACCTGGAAATCCAGATGATGGTACTTGAGGCAGAAAAGAATGATTCTAAAGATAGAGTTGTTCAGTTGGAAGAAGATAAACAGTTGATGGTTGAGTAGCTAGAGCAAACAGAAAGCAGAGCAATGGATATGTCTCCTTTTCATGAATAGTCCTGTGACATCTTGAGACAAATGCATGCCACGCAAGAACTAATTACTGAGGAGGTTTGTAGACTCAAGACCATGTTGGATAGAATGAAGGAGGTTAATGCAGAGGCTGTTAGGCTTAGAAACAAGTACTCTTGAGTAAAAGCAAACATTTTGAGCCAGATGGAGTGGAGAGAAGGGAAGGCAAATTTCCCTAAGCACCTCATGTTCAAATCTGTAGCCGGTTTTAAGGAAGACGTAGCCCTCATGGAATTTTGCAGGAATTGAGGTGCCAAGCTAATTACTAAGTTCCGGGGTACAATGGGGAAAGGTAATAGCCTATATCAAAAGATTCACGAAGTGCATGAAAAGTGCAAGGTTGTTTTTCCCTAGATCCTTGATGAATTTCCAAGTAAAGAGCAACGCTTATCCAATTTAAAAGATGCATTCGGCATTCAAATGGAGTATGTAAAGAAAATTGATGTGTTTGCCACATTTGATCTCCATCACTACATTGGGCTATCATCAGTGCACAATCATATGTTCAAGGAGATCCATCAGATAGCAATAACAAGAATTCAAAGTATTGAAGCAAAACTTGATAAACATGTGACTTCACAAAAAATCCTGCTCCCCTCGCCAGCAAATATTGTTATAAGAGACACTGGTGTATGGTTTAGTTATATAGCAGAGGAAGAGAAGAAGACAACAGCAGTGGTAGCAACCAGCATAGGCACATCATCACCAGCAGAGGCACTACCCCAAAGTTAGATGCAACAACCATGATGCGTTTTTTTGATTTTGTTTATTTCTCTTTGTCCCGGTGGTCAAAACGTGAAGTCACAAGGACATGTGTCCTTTTTTTTTATATATAAAGGAGGCCATGAATTGCTTTATTTTGGAGATTTTTTTAAAGAAAATTGTAAAGAGACAGGTGGCAACCCTAGAGGCATTTTGTAAACTTATAAATAGATGATTAGTGAATAGTGTAAAGGACTTTTGGCAGGTGAAAGACATTTCCTATCTTGTACGTTAACTACTTCTCTACATGTATAAGGAACTCGATTTTTCCTAATGAAGGACTGGAGAAGGCGTTTTGCCATGGAATTGTGTGTTGAATCCTTACTGGACTACTCTTGTGTCATTCACATATTACAGTGAGATATTTCTTTGCTACTATGAATTATTTCTGTGTAATGAATGATCTTTCTATTTTCCTGTATAATGATGTCTCTCTCAAATGAGTAATGGAATGTATTTTATTTGAATTAGAAGCTATATTTTACTATCTTTTACCTCCTGTTGAGATTGCATCTTTAGATTTAATGGCTATCTGTATGATCTTTAGATGTTTCTTTCAGCGTATTGCTCATATTTACAGTTTGCTCCTTGCAAGGATAGATTAGATTCTCTTTAATTTCAGTTGTAGATAAAGATTTGTTTCAAGTTCTGCATTTAGATTAAATTAGCTTAGGGAACTTGCATATCATCTTTATAATAAAATCACAAAAAAATAGTGGATCAGGCCACAACCGGTGTAGAAGAATACAAATCTTTAAATCTTACGGTAGACGGAACCGATAACCAAACGGATTCCCCACACCAAACGATGAGCGAGCTAATTGGGCTTGCCTACCGGGGAGAATCCCTTGCTGCTTGATGCTGCGATTCTCGAGGCATCAACACACCTGCTGATCTATGAATTTGCTCAATATCTTCAAAGTTTTTAGAGGGAAAAATCTGATCTTCATGACAACCATCTTTAATAGATGCATTTAATACAATGTCAAAAGCATCACTACGGTTATCATAGTTTGGATCACCAATCTCTTGATCATATTGAAGAGTATTCTCTACAGCAGCATACTCTTCATGAATGTTTAATTCTTTATTCAAAAGATTTAATTCATGACAACACTCGGGATAGAGAAAGTCATCTGGAAACTTGTCTTTACAAAACACATGAAAAGCAGCATGAAAATATGCCAAAGAGATGATACTGGCAATAGGAAGAGACCAGTACCAATCACGAGCAATCCCCTCTAATGAAAAAGCGAAGAGCTTGATCTAAACATCCTCATGTACAATTTCAAGCTAATGAATAAAGTCATGAAAATCCAACAAGTGTTCAGCTGGCACTTACCATTCTTCTCCTCAAAATAGGGGAAGACTATTTTCCCATTCATCTCTACTAGGAACTGGATTAGGGAAACCAACAATCTTTGAAAAATCATAGAAAGCATACCTCTTCGCCAAGATTTTGTTCATGTCATACCAATGGAGTCGCCAACAGATTTCTGAGCAATGGTGTCACCACTGAATCCGTCCTTCATGGACTCGCCAGATAGATGATTAAAACCAAGAAAATTTCCAGGCTTTGTCTATCATCAAAGCTAGATCTATGTTGTTCTCCCAAGGAAGCTGAGCTTCAATCTCCTCTCCCCAGCAATGGCGCCAATTTTTATCACTCCAGGGATACCTCCTAGATTGTATCTCAGAGATGCCTGGTAACTTAACTAATATCTTCATGTTTCACTCAAATGGATCAAGTTAGATGACTAAATCAAACCTCACTTATTCAAGACATGCATAAACACAATAGATTGACAAGGCTTTTAACTATCATTGTTCAAAGAGTTGTAAATAAATGAATGTATGAAGAACTCTTAATTTACTAGTGGAAACATACATACAAAGTATATATGAATGGCCAAATAAACCAAGTAAGGTACTTGCAGATTCTAGTTTATGGATGTATTGATATGTTGGCAGTTATCAAACATCAGACAAACAGAATAAACATGAATTTGACATTCAGGTGCAAGTATAGAATAGACAAGAAGATGAAAATATGGACAAGTAATGGCAAAAGAAGCTTGTATTACTAATCTGAAAATGAGAAGCTTGAGCTTACAATATCTGAAAAGTCTCTAAAATTGAACCACCCCTTTTCTTCTACAGAAGTCCCAGGCTTTATAGCCTTTACAAAACAATTCAAGATCCTCAAAAACAGGATCGAATTTGTTAAAAATAGACAGTAAAAAAAAATAGTTTCAAGAGAATAGGAAAAGATCCAATAAAATAGGTCAACTTTTTATCTCAAATGGTCTTCATGTCCTTCATAATATTTGACAACTATAGAAAATCTTCAAAGGCTGATGGATGAGATAGATAATGCTACCTTGGCAAACAAGTCATTCTTTTGTCATTAATAGGCAACAAACTTTATCTCTTTTACCTTGCTGGCACCTCCAAAACTTGGACAACACATTGAAACAAATCCTCTTAACAACAACCTTAACTTATAAATCATCCTCGTACCCTTTAGAATGATAAAAATTGGATCTGTACAAAAAGAGTGCCATTCTGCTCTTCTCTGTGCTTTCGGTGGCTAAAGAACCAAAATTATAACCTGTAAGCCACCGAAAGCTCTGCTTTCAAAAATCAAGCTCATCCATGTGGATTCTTTTGATAACAAAATGATCAAAGAGCCAATGTGTTCTTTCTTTCCAAATTTGCAACAGTAAGAAATCATAGTTTCAGCTTTGCATGAAGTAATCTCTGCAGCTGTGGCTTACAAGAATATTCTTGGATTAAGAAGAGAGGACACAGCATCATAGAAGAACCACCAGGCTGAGGATACAACAACTATTGCTTCATTCAAAATCCTAACAAGCACTAAACAACTAACATCAAGCATTGACTGAAGAATAGGTCCAATAACCAAAGATGGACAAATGGATATTGAGGTTAAGGCCACTTTCATCTGAATAATGCCAAGCACACTGCTCAAATTAACTAGTGAGAGTTTGTTGTATAACTTTCATTGCATATAGTGCACACACTCAGATGGCATCAGCTCATACAATCCCTGAATTTTGAGGTCTATAAGATGGAGGCTCGGATCATCCATTTCAACTTTCTCTAGCTTTGGAAATTCCATGTCAACTACTATAGAAATAGTACACTCATTAGGTGGATGACGAAGTACTCTAAAAGCTTGCAATAGCTTCATGTTGTTCCTGAGGTTTATCTTTTCAATCAACTCCAGCAAATTGTTTATGCCCTGTAGCTTGCCCTTAGAAATATGCACTTCAAGGCTCCAATGTATTTCCAAACATTAAATGCACACAGAAAATTCCCAAATTCATACTTTCCCATCATGATCCTCTGTTTTTTGCAATAAGCTATACACACCTCCTTCGCTATCAATTTTTGAGAGCATGAGTATAACTTTGTGTACATCATCACAAGTTTGATCAAAGGGTTTCCGTATTCTCTACAACAACTGCTCATGATGATGGAGAAAAACTCAGAGATGCAAAAGCAATCAGGTTTAATGAAATAGAAAAAATTTCCAATAGCATATTTAGCAACTTAAATAATGAACCCTTTGAACTCTTATTTGCACAATGTATTGCTCCGATCGATGTTTTTGATCCTTATCATTTGTGTATTTGCAGGTGCTTGTGGCTCTACACTCCTCCTCGTGGCAAGATACATTGGTTCCTGTCAAACATTCCAATAACAAATGCTACATTTCTCCATTGGCCAGCTGCACAATCTTTGGCGCTTATATCATTGATCACTTGGTAGCCTGCATTTCTAAGATTTGATGTATCAACTTATGAATTGAATTGTGTCATAACTAATGGCTTGGATCATGGCTTGGTGTGCTAGGCTTGATATGTAGACTCGGCTTGTGAATTGACTTGGAATGGAATATGTGATATAGCTTAGGTTTAATAATAAGAGAGTTATGCGCACATACCACATTTTGATGAGATCATAAAAAACAAAATATATAAATGTTGTGGGGAAAATACACCTATAGTTCAGGGGAGAAACTACCAACTTACGGTGATAAAGATAGACTTACAAGCATTCTGCAAGTAAAACAAATAAATGAAGAGATTAGGGTTTAGATATGTAGGCACCTTATTCAGAAGGTTGATCCTAGCTTTGCCTCCCTCGCTTTTCAATGCTTATCTAGTGTCGCAATGCCCAGACCTACAAAACAACTTGATACCTTTCTCAAATACATTTGACTACATACATAATACTGATATTCATAATAGAAGAAGACATCAGATTATAAACAAACTGTAATCAAATCTAACACACATTAATAGGTCATATTTGGAAAGAGAAGAACGTCTGGTCTTTATTGATGAATGAATGCAAGTACATAAAGTTATACCTTCCTTCAAGATTGGCACTTCACGAAACCTAGATTCAAGGTCTCCTGCTTCTGTTCTCCAAGGATCCCAACCTCTAAGCAATTGTACTAGGGTTTACCAAAACTGAAGCACAAGAGAGGGGGATGAGGGTCTCCATTCCTCCAGCATAACTTTGTAATTGGGATTAGTCCCCTCACATGACCCTTCTACACTCCTTATATAGTCAATGAGGAAGAGGAAAAGAAGTTATAACCACTCAAGAGGTTTCCCAACCAACTTAACTTACTCGAATTTCAAGATTTTGACCAAAACAGGGGTGTACGCTACTCTATAGTAGACAAAGTCGTGTACACATGGCAATGGGCGCTACTTTAAATGAGACAAAGTCGCATACACACGCTACTATTTCAACAGTGGAGTTGCGCTCATATTGAAAAATGGCCAAAAACAGGCTTTTCTGCTCATTTTCAGGAGATGGTTTGGTCTGGAAAAATGTTCCTAAGGGTCATATACATCAAATGGGTCAAGAATGAGGTAATTTCAACCATTTTTAGTGTCCCAAATGAATCCTCCATCCACCAATGTCCTGTTGTGTGACTGAACTTGATCTCAAGAAGTGTCGTCATGCGACCAAGGGAAGCAAGTGTCGTCATGGACGGAGAGGTGTCATTTCAAGCTATAACAGATTCCCCCTAATGTATGAGGTCAGAGGGAGTGTGGGAAATGATGGCCGAAATACATTATAAATAAAAAATATTTGAATCATGGAGGAACGGAGAAACCAAGAATCATAGGCTCAAATGAAGTACCTGAAAGCAAAGGAAAAGTCAGACAAACTAATCCATGGGGTAACTGTCCACGTTCAAATGGTGGAACATGACCTCCAAGAGGATACAATAATGATCCAAATACTGATGCATATATCATGTCCACTAAAATACAAGCGTGGATCCATGAGGAACATAAGTGTAAACATAGCCACATAAATACAAGGTGGATCTATGTCAAAACTGGAGAACATAGCCATAGAGAACAAGCTGGATCTACGTCTCATTAAGAGCCAAAACGAGTGTGGCTCAGTCTTGTGAAACTTGGGCGATAACATAAATGAGGTGATGCTATTGAGGATCCCAAGGTCTTCATCCAAAAACAACCCAAGGTACAAACCTATCCATGCGAATAAATGAGTTGATGTCGAACATGGGAGGTATCATTTGATTACCGGTCATTGATGTATACCGTTAAAAAACACGAGGGTGTCCACCAATAATGAAAATGGAACCCAAGGTACCTAGTACATTCAAGCAAGTGCGAATAGATGGTCTTGCCGTCGAACACTTGAAGAATCCATCGGATAGGAGACATTGATGTATTCCCATCTATCCAATAGCGAGGGAAACTGGCACTAATGACTGCAATCCCCAAGGTACTAACCGAAACTTTAAACTTCATTCCTAGAGCACAATGAGTTGAAGTCGATGGGAAGAAGTCCATTGGAAGGGAGGCCTTAATGCATCCTCCATCATCTAACATGAGGGACACTCAAAAGGTATGAGATGATTTGGAGTAGGACTAAACACATGATGAAACATACTGACACCAAGGAATGGCCGACACATGAGGTCAAGGCAATTGCAGAATGGCTGACACAGGTTATATCCTTGAACAGTGAGCACGACACAAGAGTGACTTAGGCAGCTTTGAACACAAAGGGACCACAGCACAAGTCTGCAATGTAGGAGACATTAACAGATTCTCCATATGATTGTAAGACTAACCAAACGGAGGAGTAAGAACTCTGAGATCAGGTTTATCCTAAGGCCAACACTAGAACCCAACATGTTTGATAGACTCAAAACAGGTGCTTTGTTCAAGGAGATAGTTGACTTGATGCCATCATATTGAAAGATATTTTAACATTCTTCCCTTCCCTTTCCTTTTTTATTTTTTAACGAGCTTGAAAAAGAACTAAAGCATGCTCGACGGTATTTTCATATTTAAGGAGTCTGAAAAACCTAGAAGAGAACTCCATACACCTATCCGTGGATTTTATATCGAGCCCGGATTGGTCTGTGCTCGGCGGTGTTTTCTTGCTTATAGAGTTGAAAAACTTAAACAGTCCTCTATACACCTATCCATGGATTTTATATACAACCCGGATTGGTATGTGCTCGCTTGGTGTTTTCACATTTCGAGAGTCTGAAAACCCTAAAGATGACTCCAAAGGTTCTTTTTCATAAAGTTAGTCTCCTTCCCTGAAAAAGTGTAAAATAATGGAAGAAGAACTCTTCTAGCGCATACAAGAGTATACCTAGAGTATACCTTTTCCGTAAATTATCCACCAAGGCCCGGAAAAGGGGTAATTCTATACCTAAGTGGATGTCGGTTCAGTTATTTTAACGAGCCCAAAAAGACAACTATGCTCGGAAAACTTTTCCTATTTAAGGAGTCTGAAAAGGGCTGAAAAGAACTCCATAGGGATCTTTTCCGTAAAGGTTTAACGAGTCCAGAAAAGTAAACTCATGACCTCCTTAATATTTTTAATGAGCTCAAAGGAGATACAGGAAAATGCTCATAACTTCCTTACTGTTTTTAATGAGCTCGAAGTGAAGATAAAAGAAATGCTCATAGCCTCCTTACTGTTTTTAACGAGCTCGAAGGAAAGGTGGAAGAATGCTCGTAGCCTCCTTACTGTTTTTAACGAGCTCAAAGGAAAGGTGGAAGAAATGCTCGTAGCCTCCTTACTGTTTTTAATGAGCTCGAAGGAAAGGTGGAAGAAATGCTTGTAGCCTACTTACTGTTTTTAACAAGCTCAAAGTAAAAGAAGAATGCTCGAAATCTACTTACTGTTTTTAACAAGCTCGAAGTGAAGGCAGAAGAATGCTCGAAATGGGAGGAGACGAGTGTCAGGGACATGCAAAACTAGCTCCAAGCGCATGGAACAAAGCTATTCCTAATGCAAGGAACATGAGAAAGATAAGGACACTCAGGGTGTGTCTCCTCCAGGTAAAAGGTGTCAAACTGCGAAGGAAAAATGATACAGGGCTTAGCGGAAATGAGATTAGAGATGGAGGCTTATATAACGAGCTAAAAGTGTGGAAGCCGTCTTTAGGATCATTAGCGCAAGCGGGATCATAACAGATGCATATGCAATTTGAACACAAAGATGGGAGCCTTATCAGGGATGGCCATAAATATATGAGGAAGAAAGATATGAGGCTTCTTCTCAAAGTCATGGTAAATCTAAAAAGGCTCCCGAACCTATGAGAAAAACTCAGCATGGGCACCAGAATGGCATAAAGGTGCTGACTAGGGTGACCCATGTTAAGTAGGCTCTGTTGTCGGACTGTTGCATGATGCATAAAGAGATGGCTAACACACCAATATCCAACAGGTTCGACCCTATGGCGAATTCAGATGGCAAAAGGTTCAAATGCAACATAACAGAGGGGAAGCCTAAACCTATATGCAAGGTTCCGAATATACCTAACATGGTTGCACAAGGTGTCGAAAAGGACCAGTAAGCAAGTATACATCCAGCTAAGAATCCTGTCTCCAAGAAACATTAGTACTAGGATCATATCTAAAACATATGTAAGGAAAGACTTGATACAAGTCACTGTGGTAGAAATACTTTCAACTTCACTATCATCAACAACAGGCATAAACAAGGCAGAGTTTTCAAATGAAGACTCTATGGTACCCAAGCCTGAGGACTTACAATCAACAAGATCAACTTCAGGATGAAGATCAAAGTTGAAGGACATGATGGAATCTGTAGAAACAAATTCATCATCACGGGAGTTGAAAATTCTAGAAGCAGAATCAAACTCAGCAAGCACACCGATTTGCAGATCTATAGGAGAGTCCAAAGACTCAACAGTAGGAAGATCAGACTTTAAGGTCAAACCAGGGCTGGACATAATTGCGACTGGATCAACATCCAAATGAATGGCAGACTGTACTATAGACTCTAGGAAAACTTCATCAGAAGGAAGTATATCATCCCAGATAGAATACATATCTAAACATTCAGATGGAGGTGTCACTTGGTCAAAAGCTGGGACCAAGTCCCGAGAAGGTAAGCATGGATTCAGAGACTTCTTCTTAGTAGCATTTGAACTCAAGGAACAATATGCCACAACATTCCCATGTGACATAGTAGTGCCTAATGACGAGGGATCCGACTGGTCTACAGTTGGGTAATAAGGAGGATCAACTAATGCAAGCTGGTCGATGGTGACAATGTTTTTGTTATGAGGGAAATGCATCACACGAAAAAGTGTAGACACCAAAGCATGCATAGCATAAATGTAATCACGCCCGAGGATCATATCAAAGTCCATAGGGTCCTTTAAAACCATAAAATCAACTAAGACTGTTTTTCCACCCAAAGTAACAGGTGCTAGACGGAGGAATCCAAACGGTTCACTAGGTCTTTTATCGAAGGTCAACGGCCAATTAACAGCCGGAATAACATTAGGGAAACCCAAATCTCTCCAAGCATGAGTGGATACGATACTAATAGAAGCACCTTCATCAACAATGCATCGATCAACCGTATGGTTCCCGATATCAACCTTTATTTGGAAAGGTGTCGAAGAAGGAAGACGAGGCTCAGCTAGACTATTCCAATCAAAGGAAACAATCCTAGGGCTTTCTAGGGGTTCACATAGCACAGATGAAGTGCCCCCTTTTTCAGGAACATCCAAACTAGTAATGCAGAAGACTTTAGCAGTAGGTGCATCAATCTCCGAAGGACTGATGGGATCGGTCGAAGATTGCATCGATTCGATCACTTCACTCTCCGAAGGAAGAGTGGGGTCAACCAAAGATTGCATTGGTTCAACCACTTTATCAACCAAAGGTTGATCTGACTGCAGGGAATCTATAGACAACTCAGGAACAGAGGTTCCTTCAGACATGGACCACACTCTTCTTGCCTCTGGAATGGCAGGGCATCGGTGAGTAAGGTGATCTCCCTTACAAAGTTTACAAGGGAACTTGGTTTTCGTCCCATAGGTTTAGACTCCTTTACAACGTCAGTACTCTCAGCATGACTAGCATTGGCTGATAGCTTGCCCCCAGCATGACTCACAGAGGCTGGTTGTTCAGAAGCATCAGACTTTTGAACTAAGGACCACACTTTTTGCACTTCTGGAAGTACAGGGCACAAGTAAGTAAGGTGATCTCCCTCGCAAAACTTACAAGGGAACTTAAGCTTCTCTTTGTTTGGTTTGTCGACAATGTCAACTCCCTCAGCATGACTTGCAGTGGCTGATCTGGTGTCTCCAGTATGACTCACAGGAACTGGTGACTTGTCATTAATATGACTAGTAGTGATCAATGACGTGTCCTCAACATGACTGACAGTGGTTGAAGACAAACTTTCAGTATGATTTTCAGTGACTAAAATTTTTCTCCCAGCATGACCTCCAGAGGCTGGGTAGGTGCCCCCTGCATGACTTGCGGAGGCGGGCTGCTTGCCCCCACCATGACTCACAGAGGTTGGGTTGCTGCCCCCTTGTTTTGGCATCTTCTTCCCATTCTTCCTCCGTTTATTCCTTTTAGACTGCTGGCTACTAGTATTGCTACTTTCACCACATGAGGTAGAAGGAGGAGGATAAGATGTTACTGGCAAAGGAGGCACAGGGTTCTGATGCTCTTGATTTGAGGTGCTCACAAAAGAAGCGTCAGGAGCATGCAAGGCATTCAGAGTGGAAAACAACCAAACCGGAATCCCAATAGTGAATCTAGGAAGATTCGGAGTAGCCATTAAGGGAGCACCAATGTTTCCAATGAATGGAATAGCACAAGGATCCCTCGGAACAGGGGTACCTTGATTGGCACTCGTCGGAATGCTAGACATAGTTTCCTACTCAAATGAACAAGAAGTTCTCTAAGGCAAACTAAAACAAGTAGCACAAAGAGCACACCACTAAAAAAGGTCCTAAGTAAATCAAACCAGGCAAACAGATGCCTTCCGGAGAAGATTCTGGGATGATGAGGCCCCAGAACAGATCAACGAAGGATGAAGAATAGTTACCCGGGGTCCACAATACAATGACTAAGGGTGCAAGCGCTGGAATCACCCAACCGCCCTCCCAAAGACCTGCAAGGGATTTCCTCCCACGTCTGTCCTAGGTACAACACATATACCCTCCGCTGTCACCTGTGTATGAACCTAGAGTCAGATATTAAGGATACCACAACACCGAAAACTCCTGGGGGAACAGTCACCGGTCGAATCAGAAAGCGTGGGTAGGGTAGCTAAGACCGAAACTCGAAAGAGTCCCCAACACGCAATCCAATCCTAGCGTATGCTCGAACAGAAAGTAGGAGGAGTATTCCCAACAATCTGATCTTGCAATGACCTACTGCATAGATCCCAGGCAAGTTTTGAGTGAAATGGGTTTACCTGTGATAGTCTTACTATGATTTTTGCGTAACGTGTGATCTTGGGTGGTTTAAGGTGTTTTAAACCCAAGATCCTAACCAAAACTAGTTGGTGTAGTGTAACCTAGAAAAGAAAATGTTACTAGTACATTTTATTAGGGTTCATTTTAAAGGTTACTTGGTTACTCAAAAAGGTGGTGGGTGTGTGAGAGTGGTTATAGTAGAGATAGAGTACTGAAATATTTACCACCAAACAAATCTTTTTCTTTTCAATGCAAGTCTTAAAATTCTGATCTAGAATGCATGTGCAAATGCAGTTTTTAATATTTCGAATGCAAAAAAGGTAAAAATAAAGTCTAAATAAACCTAAGAATGCATCTATTCAAGCAAATGGGTATGCAAAAGAAAACTTGTTCTTTTTTATGCAAAGCACTCTAAAATCTTTTAAGCCACTTGCAAGGTACTCTATTCAGAAGATAAATCAAAATTCTTTATGCTTTTCAATGGTAAGAAACAAAACTGAAACTAACCTACTATCAAAGCAAAGCAAAGAAACTTTCAGGTTCTCTTTATGAAATAGTAAAAGCTACCAAATATGACTTTCAAATTCTTATTGATGTAAGCATGCCAATCATTGGGAAAAGAGTACAAAAAATACTTTTAGACCCAAACGAAGAAAATGACCTACGAAGAAGTATGGTTTGGTAAATTCAGGTATGCACATAAACAATGCAAACAAGGTCTTGAACAACAACTAAAACACTTGAGCTTTCACTACAAAAGAAAAACTAAAAGCATAAGGGAGGATAAGAAACCAACCTAAAAGAGAAATTTCACTCAAATAGATACAAACAGGGTCAAGAAGACTCAAGAGGTTCCAAATCCAGTGGAAAATGGGGCAAGCAAGTTCAGTCAGACTCAAATTAGGGTACAAAACACCAAACAGGTCCACAACCCCCCAACTTAGGTCAACAAACCCCAAAACTTTCCAAATAAGCCCAAATTGATCAAAAGAGGTTCAAATCATGAATGTAGGATCAATACAAGAATGGGAGACCACTTAAAGTGGTTTAATATAGACCTATGGTCATCAGGGACCCCAAAAAATGCAGCCACAGCCCCCAGATTTGGGTCCACAACCCAAAAACTCAAAAAAATCAAACCTAGATTTTGAGTGCTACTATGTATGAAGGAAAATAGCGCTCATAGCAGTATGGGCGCTACTGTGCAAAGGAAAAGTAGCATGTGGGCGCTACTGTGTGGTACAAACAGTAGCATACAGGTGGAAAAAGTTGAAAAAATGGGGTTAAAACCACCACACCCGGGTCCACAAGGGTTTGCAAGGGTTGGGAAGGGTCTGTAAGAGCCAAGAAGGGTCAAACAGAGCCTACTAACTGATCCTAATCAAGAAAATGAACAAATACCATCAAACAGAACTGAAGAAATGACCTTGGATGCCCCTAAGCAATTAGGCTTTCCCCAGCGGAGTCGCCATTCTGTTGTGGGGAAAATACACCTATAGTTGTTGGCTTGACAATGAGTAGGCCCGGGTTAGCTGTACCTTGTAGACCAACAGAACCCTTAGCTCACTGGCCCTTTCGGCAACAAGTCGCAGAAGCAACCTGAAGTCTCACCCGAAGTGATTCTAATGGGTGGCAGAAGACTCAAGTGTCCTCAGCCAGGTTCTGAGGCATCCAGGGTGCTTAAACCCACCCTTGCTCTCTCCTCAAAGGCTGACTTATCTCATTCTATTACTCCGGCTATACCCCTGCCTTATCGCATCACGCAGGAAGTGCGATAAGTCTTCCCCTTATATGAGCCCGCCTAGCGATACCTAAGATATCGCGGGTGCGATATCTTCCTCCCTTCTGTCCCTGCGGTATGTGATTCTTAACCGCTTCCTGGATTGATATGCGGTCTCACCCACCCTTATCCTATTACTGAAGATAGTAATATCATTTAATCTCTAAGCATGACCCTCACTAATGAGCTTGACCTTTGATGTTCTGTAACGATGTAACTTTATAGAGTATTACTTTGAGCACTGTTCTAATTACACTCTTCATGCATTACATTCATTTCATACCCGAGCATTATCCTTTATTAAACAAAGATCTAGTTCGCTAGGATTTAGCTATGATTCTCACAATGGTTACACATCAACCAGAACTAAACTGACGACCATACACATTACTCATAAACTGAAGGAAGCATTCATGTATAATAGAGATAAGTAAATAAGAGCAACAGCTACACAACTACAATCGCGCTACTTAGATAAGCACGTTGTCACTCCTAGGAGAGGAGCTACATTCACGGGAACTGTGTTTCCTGTTAACAACTCGGAGAGTAAAACACAGTTCTGTCACAACTCTTTGCAACAGAGGTCTTCTGGGAAACTCCACCTCATTGGGAGCCCTTCTCTATAGACCCCTCTTCTTCTCCTGCCTCTTACAATGCATTCTCTTTCTTTTTCAATCCCAGTGGATTGCACAATCTCTTAATGGGTCGGCCCCTGTCTCTGGGGGGATGTTCAGACTCTGTATCACAAAGACTCGACTACCCTCTACTTAATAACTTCTGTCACTATGTGGCCAACCCCTTTTCATATAAAAAGACTCCTATATATAGATGGCCCAAAGGTCTCATCGCAGTTACAAAACTGTGGGCCTTATCCCAACAGTGACTCAACCCTAACCACTTACAGTCAACTAGCTGTACTTCCATAGCCGCCTCCTATCTCATTGCCGCTTCCTGCAGTCCTTAGTCTTTAATGCATCGGCCCGTTGCTTCTTCTTGGTTCAAGCAACGCTGACTGTGGTCCTTCTTCTTAATGAGGGTAGCTGAACCCTCTCTTCATCTTCGGCGCCTTTATTATGGTGGTTGAGCTCTCCTTTCGGCCTCTTCCTTGTACCACACGCTTTGAATTTTCTGTACATATCGCCGCAATTCCCGTCGGAATTTGCGCTACGGCGATATCTTTGTCTTGTCGCCAAAATTGGTACTTTCTCCCCAAAACTGGTTATCTTTCCCAAAATTAGCAGCTTCCTAAATGCTGCGGAATTTCTCTCCAACAACTCCCCTAACACTTACTTGTGGCTCGTCCCCGAGCCACTCGCAACATCAGCCTGCTTCATCTGCTTAAGCTTATCCTTTGCTGCCCGTGAGATTGTTGTGAATTGTGCCTTAAGCGCTTTAATACTTTCATCCATGCTTGTTACTTCGTCCTGCGCTGCGCTTAGCAGCTCAGCTGTTACCAAGGAGTCTTCTGTGCTCTCAATGACTCCTTTACTTGAGGTGAAGCTTTTCACCTTTTTCTCCAGTTCATCAACCAGATGTGCGACTTTGCTTTCATGCGGGCTAACTTCGTTAGCCAGGTTGATCTGTTGTTCTCTGTACTTCTGCACTTGCTGTTGAAATTGCGTGATTTCTCCTTTCTTCCTTATCTTCGCAAGAGCACTCAAGCCCTTGTACTCTTCTTCAGCTCTTGATATCGCATCTTCAAAGTGCTTAATATGCTGATTGAGCTCGGCTTTCAATGGGAGCTCCTCTAGCTCCAGCCATGTTTTTGATGCATCCTCTAGGATAGCCTCTGTTGCTTCCACTCGACACTGCATCTGTGTCTGTACAATTCTGATAGCTTGCACTCTTGCTTCTTGGATTTCCTCTGGGGTAAGCGGCCTATTCGCTTCCAGTGCAGCAATCCTTGCTTCATATTCTTCCTCCATCTTTTTCTTCTCTTCATCTAGAGCCTTTGCTCTTTCCGCTATTTTTCTGATCTTTTGAGTTATTTCTAACTCAGGCCTGATATCGCACTGCGGAAGTTCTGCTGCGATATTCTTTAAAACAAGAGAGACATCCTGCTCTCGTTGAACATATTGTGTCAACTGGGCACTCTCTGCCTCATGCTGTGCAATGAGCTGCACGTTTTCGTTAGAAAGTAAAACATTATGCTCATATGTGACTTGTTCTTTGTGCCTCAGCTCCGTGCCTATCTGCTGGAAAATTTCGTACAACTGGTCCACAGGTACTTCTGGTAGGTTCACCTCAAGAGGATGAACCATCTGTACTTCCATAGGAACAGGGAACTTAATGCTTCCTGGCAGTATACGAACAATGTTCATACGGTCCCTTGCAATACTTTCTTCTCTGGTCTGTAAAGGGGGCTGCGAACTTTTTGCTACTGTGGTTGGAGCTGGCTGAATCTGCATGGAAGCAGTCTTCTCAGTTATTGCCTTCAGCTCTCGCAATTTCTTATCAAGGCTTATGCACATTAGATCCTGCGATGACTGAATCGCAGCGAATTTATCCCGCATCTTCTCATGTATTCGGCTGGCGATGAGATCATACTCATCCTCTGTGATGATCGGTGCCTGCGATTCTTCGAAAGTAACCGCCTTTGTTCTCTTCTTCTTTGCTCGCAGCGGAGAAGGGCCTTCAGTACCCTTTCTCTTAGAACCTATTGGTTCTTTCACTTTATCTTTAGGATCTATCTCCGGAACATCTTCTGGATCCTCAACTGGAGTATCAACTAGAACTAGGCCAGAGGATAGATCATCATACATCTGTTTCATTTCCTCATCAAAACAGTTCTTAATGGTGTCTTCAACCTGCTGGATTTCCATGCGATATGGGCCAGGGGCCCATTCCTTATGTTTCCTGAATCCCTTGGGTCTGATATATGTTTTATCCCTGTCGACTTTAAATTCCATCTTGGACTGATAAAGATCAACGACCGGCGAGTCGACACGCGGAATCGTTGCTACGGACTCAAGCAATAGCATATAATAGTCATGGAATACCATTGCGTTATTCTTGTGCTTCTCTGGGTGACTACTCGCCCAAAGATTTGAATACCTCGTGCCTCTGCACGCCCCTGGTGCCAGTTGTGGAAACTGCGAATTGGGTGGCTCTTTCCATCCAATAAAAGCCATAAGGATCAGCAGCCACGAGAAGTGGAAGCTGTGAAGCGGATCCTGCTGCGCCTGCGCACAGTCTTGAAAGAAACTATTCAGCAAAAATAAACTCCAGTTGTAAGGTTTACCTTTTATGACTTCAATCGCTAGGCGGATGACTGAGCCTGTGACTTCCTTTGGCCTCACCTTGAGGAGGAGCTTTCCTGCCAACAAACTAACAGTAAATCGCAAGGCGTCATCCTGTATTGAGTTGACATCATAGGCGCGACCTCCTCTTTGCAGCTTATACTCCGCAACCTGCTTGGTTGAGAGCCTGGTATCCTTTGTGGCGCCATCAATATTTATCTGGGGGTCGAAGCCAGTCTTCGACAGACCGGTAATGCGGTGAATAAGGTCAACATTAACATCTATCCGGTTACCCAACCATAAGTAACCACCATGCACACATGAGAGTAGCATCCGCACTACAGCATTTACCTCTGAGCCTCGTCCAAAGTGTGGAATGTCCAGGAGATTGAGCAGTCCCGACGGTGCTAAATGGCTTGCGTGGTCCATGGGGACGAACTCATCGCGCTCTGTCCTTGGGTTCCTCTGAATCGTCATATAACGATCGCGACGGAAGTGTGGGTAAAGCTTATAATCTCTCAGATTATAATCAACAGACTTAACAGCATGCATATTCCCCCACAGGTTACCTTCTTCCTTCACTCGCTTATCCAGTGGTGGGAGTACGAGTTCATATCTAAAGTCTTTCGGAAGGACAATTGCTGGTGCATTTTCTATCCTTGGCGGGAAGTATACGGTAGCGACTGTGACTTCTTCCGGAAGTTCCTGCTCCGGTTCTTCTGACTCTGTGCTACTCGGGGTCTCTCTATACTCCATATTAGCTAAGGTTCTTGGTGACTGTCGTGTGGATGGAGAACCAGCAGTAACTTTCTTTCCTTTCTTAGCCACAGCTGAAGTCATAGCACACTCAATTCCACCCCTTTTGAATCTCTGCAACACGTCTTCGAGAGGCTCGTCTGGCGCGAGGAACCTTCCCTTGTGGTACTCTGGACTTCCTATGATTGCTAATCTGATACAAATCAAAGTCTGCAACTGTTTTTGGCTTCCCTGCTAAGAACTCTGCTGAGAATACGCTTGGCTCGTCTCAAATGCTCTCAACTCTTTCGATAAAAATGACCAAGTAGCCCCGTTCTTTGAATAAGACATGTACTTATCATAAGGTGGGAACTTCAAATGGCAACGGACCAGTAAACTGGACCCGTTGGCGGCATTTAATGCATAGACAAGACAACACCCCGCGCCCATTTATTGAAAACGCCGTTTGAAATTTCGCTGGGAAACTGTGCGCCGGAGTGGTGTCGCATCGGATTTTCCAAATCTAGAAGAATCGTCGTACTGCTGCCAAATCTTAGTACAACAGATACTTGTCAGTCGTACACTTAATGCTTGTCAGAAGGCAAAGTGACTAGCCCTTTGATCAATTCAAAAATTGGTATCGCATCGATCTGTTTTCTGTCTTCTGCGATACGATATCGCGTCGCCTGGAAATGCAAAGTGCAAAAAACTCGCATCGTAGCAAAATTATCGCAACAACCAGAAAAGCTTGCTGCGAATTCTTACCTAAAGTATTTCCCGGTGTAGACTCCTTAGGGTGCGATGCCTCATTTCAACTACACTGGACATCTGCACCATTTGCATCTTTTCTAGGCTAGGGCTAGGAGGTAGCATGGCCTTCACAATACAGCTTAAGCCTACTGCCATTGATCAAGGTAGGAAGAGACTCCCCATTCACAGTACGAAGCTGGATAGCACCTCCATCTGTTATGTGCTGAATTTGATATGGCCCTAACCAATGAGTCTTGAATTTTCCAGGGAACTTTATAAACTTACTGTCATAAAGGAGTACCAAGTCTCCAAGCTGAAAGGTTTTGTTCTTGATATGCCTATCATGCCATGTTTTTTCTCTTGCTTTCTGCACTTTCTGATGGAATCCTGCGATAAATATGTCTTCCTCCAGATTGAGCAGCTGTGCCAATCTCTCCTCTAAAGTATCAGAATCAGCCATCTCTGTAAGTTGAGCAATCCTTAGACTGGGTAAAATGTATTCCATAGGCATAACAGCCTCTTGTCCATATACCAGGCTGAAAGGTGTGTGTCCTGTTAATTTCTTGCACGTGGTCCTGTAAGCCCATAATACAGCATTAACTCTAAGGTCCCAATCATCCCTTTGACTGTTACAAATCTTTGTAAGAGCATGTTCTAGTATCTTATTGAAAGCCTCCACCGTACCATTAGCTTGAGGGTGGTAAGGTGTACTCTTATGGTGTTGGATTTCAAATTCCTCTGTCAAGGCTTCTATGGTGCAATTCAAAAAATGTGTGCCTTGATCACTCATCAAAGTCACTGGGCATCCAAATCTAGTGATGATGTTTTCAAAAATAAATTGTGCTGCTGTAGCAGCATCACAATTCCTGATTGGTTTTGCCTCAGCCCACCTGGTGAGGTATTCTGTTGCTGTAATAATATATCTCGCACCAGTTCGTTTTCCTGGGGGGTTAATAGGACCCACGAAGTCTATAGCCCACTTATCGAATGCGCGTAGCGTTATCTGTGGTCGCAATGGCATTTCATCTCTTCTGGAGGGCTTTCCTGTCCTCTGGCAGATATCGCATGATCTGCAAAACTCTTTACTGTCTTTATGTAATGTAGGCCACCATAATCCGGCTGATAGGATTTTCTGAGCAGTAGGCTTCCCTGCGAAATGACCTCCTGCGATGCCCGAATGTGCTTCCTTAAGAATGGTCTGTTTCTCATGGGGCATAACGCATCTGCGCAAAATTTCATCTGGGCCCAACTTATAGAGATGTCCTGCAATCAAGGTGAAGTCTGCTGCTTTCACCACTAATTGTTTCTTTTGTTGCTTAGTAAACTCAGACGGTGCCCACCCTGTAGTGAGAAATTGAATTATGTCTTCATAATATTCGTCTGCGACCTGAATAGAAAACAATTGCGCATCAGGCAAGTTGTCCTCTAAGTTACTTGGTTCTTCACCTGAGTCTATCCTTGACAGGTGATCAGGTCCTGCATTTAGTCTTCCTGGCTTGACAATGATTTCGAAATCATATTCCTGAAACAACAATAGCCATCTGCATATTCTTCCCCCTAACACTGGCTTATTGACCAAGTACTTTAATGCAGAATGGTCAGTGAACATCTTGAACGGGGCACCCAACAGATAGTGCCGAAATTTCTGTAAAGCATACACCATTGCTAACCCTTCTCTCTCTGTGGTGGTGTAATTCTTCTCAGCTGTCGATAATCTCCTGCTCGAGTATACGATAGGGTGATCAATACCCTCTTCTCCTGGTTGCGTGAGAATAATGCCTAGTGCGATGCCAGATGCATCCACATGAACATGAAAAGGCTTGTTCCAATCTGGAAATACCAAAATAGGTGCTGTAACCATTTTTTCTTTAAGAGCGTCGAGACTCTTCTGACATTCCTCATTCCACTGAAATCTGATATCCTTCTTCAATAATTTCTCCATTGGTGCGGTAATCTTGGCATAACCTTTAATAAACTTTCTGTAGTACCCGGTATGACCAAGTGTAGTTCTCAGTTGCTTTACTGAGTTAGGTGTTGGTAAATTGACAATGATGGCGATCTTCGCAGGGTCTACCACCAAGCCTTGTCTGCACACAATGTGACCCAACAACGTACCAAAAGGCGCACAAAATATACATTTTTTTAAGTTAAGGGAAATCTGGTGCTATCTACATTTTTCAAACATTAATCTCAGATTTCCTATGTGCTTCTTGAGTAGTCCAAATACAGTCCAATCATCAAAATAAACTTCTAGAAATCGATGGATGTATTCCTTAAAGACAGCAACAACTACTCTAGAAAAAATTGCTGGGGCATTCTTAAGACCAAAGGGCATTACCATATACTGAAAGGAGCCCCATTCTGTCGCAAACGTGGTCTTGTGCCTGTCGTCTGGATGGATTCTTATCTGGTGATAGCCTGAAAAGCCATCAGTGAATGAATATATTTCTTGTCCTCCAACATTGTCTAAGACTTCATCAGTGAAGGGTGTCGGAAATGGGTCATGCATCGATGCATCATTCAGTTTGCGCAAGTCAACACAGATCCTGATGTCTCCTTTTGTTTTATTTTCTTGTACTACCATGGGACTAACCCACTCACTTTCTTCAACAGGCTCAATGATGCCTGCTGCTAGCATCTTATCTATTTCATCTTTTACTTTTGCTTTATACCGCGGGTTCAACCTGTATGGACGTTGCTTAACCGGCTTAGCATCCTTCTTAAGCGGTATTCTCATGACTCCTAAGTCACCCACTATTCCCTTCATTTCTGTAAAGTTGGTAGGAAATAGGTCCTGATACTCATGTAATAGGTCTGTGATTTGGCCAATTGTCTCATCATCCCAATAATCTCCAATAGAGGCAAACTTAGGTTCTGTTTCTGTGCCAATATTGCTCATTTTAATCTTGATTGGTTCTGTTACAGCTGGGATTTCTAAGTGTGGACCTTCAACTTCACGCGTACCTTCTGTTTCTGCGATATTGATACTGCGAGGATCTTCATCCTCATCGCCTGAATCTTGTGCGAAGTTGTAACATTCCAAAGCATGTTCCATCTGAATAGCCCACTCGGGTTGCGAATCCGCTGGTAATGTGCAATCCTCAAATATTTTAGTCTTTATGATCTTCAAGGCCCGATCAATGCTTGGATACTCAGATTCAAAACTGAAAGTAAGCAAAAAGTTTTCAATCATAATAGGCCATGAGATAGTTCCTTTTCTTAGCTCTGTTTGGGTGAAAAAATGAAGATGGGTGTCTATTTTGGGGGGTCTCGTGAGAAAATAATTCTGTTTTTTTCATGTCTTCCAACTTCGGGCGAACAAAAGTGATATTTTTATTTAAAATTTCACTTTGCCGTAAAAAGAAAACTTTTGTAGAATTATGTTAGCTTTCTACTCATAATTTTTTCAATTTTTTTTATTAAGATTTGATATGTCGATCTCGCAAATGTTTGACAGTGTGTTCTTATAAAATGAAAAGACTACAAAAGAGTTATGATTTGTTGCACCACTAAAATCGTTGTTAGACTTGTGTTTTGCAAAAACTGAAAATGCTACGACAATCTACACACAATGTACTAACGCGTGACTATAAGTTTGCATCCAATGGACCTCTATACTAATTATTATATTTTTTTAAAGTCGATCCATGGGGAAACTCAGTCGATTTTCAACAACCTTTTTGTTGCACCACTTTTCTCTCAACCCGCTATAAAATCAAAAAATCTAAGACCACCCTTTTGAAGTAGACACGTCAATGAATCGACCCACATTTTCTTCGATTTTTTTGGTGTTGTATTTACAAAGTTATGTATTTTTCTTTTCGCTGTTTTTTTAAAGAGCTGAATCATAACTCGACACATGTTACAAATATAAAACTTAAAAAATATCAGTTCTTATCCATATACAACAAAATTTATACCCTCGTAAAGTAGATTCAATAATGAATCTACTGGTATGAAGTCCGACATTCGTTTTGTTGTGTAAGAGGTGGTTTTCTCCTTCCGAAAATGGAGAAACCTGAAAATTTTGCAGAGATCTGAATCGGTCATGTTTCAGAGATTATTCGGCCGAATTAATTATTCGGCCGAATAATTATTCGGCCGAATAATTATTCGGCCGAATAACTGTTTTCCGTAACGGCGCCGTAACTTATAGCGAAGGTTATTCGGCCGAATAACTAAACGGAAAAAAATTTTCGTCGGCCGGAAAAAAAATAAAAATAAAAATTTATACTCATATAAATAAACATAAAGTTAATTCATTATTTTCGCATGTTTGAACTTCGCATTTTTTTGTCAAACTAATTTCGGAAGGAGGATATAATTTTTGCAAAAGGAGGTTTTTACAAGGTATGTTTCTTCTTCTTCTCTACAAAAGGCACATTGAAGGAGTTTTTTTTTCTAAGGCATATTTACAAGAAGTTTTTCCAAACTATCTCTTTTCTTGTTGCATTTTTACAAAGAAGACATTTTTTGCAAAATGAGGTTTTTACAAGCTATGTTTCTTCTTCTTCTTTACAAAAGGCACATTGAAGGAGTTTTTTTTTCCAAGGCATATTTGCAAGGAGTTTTTCCAAACTATCTTTTTTCTTATTGCATTTTTACAAAGAAGACATTTTTTGCAAAAGAAGGTTTTTACAAACTATGTCTTCTTCTTTTTTACAAAAGGCACATTGAAGGAGTTTTTCCAACATATCTCTTTTTTATTGCATTTTTACAAAGAAGACATTTTTTGCAAAAGGAGGTTTTTACAAGGTATGTTTCTTCTTTTTTCCAAAGGCACATTGAAGAAATTTTTTTTCTAAGGCATATAAATGCAAGAAGTTTTTTCCAAATATTTATTTTCTTGTTGTAGCAAAGAAAACATTTTTTTGAAAAAAAGATTTTTACAAAGTATGTTTCTTCAATTTCGGAAGGAGGATATAATTTTTGCAAAAGGAGGTTTTTACAAGGTATGTTTCTTCTTCTTCTCTACAAAAGGCACATTGAAGGAGTTTTTTTTTCTAAGGCATATTTACAAGAAGTTTTTCCAAACTATCTCTTTTCTTGTTGCATTTTTACAAAGAAGACATTTTTTGCAAAATGAGGTTTTTACAAGCTATGTTTCTTCTTCTTCTTTACAAAAGGCACATTGAAGGAGTTTTTTTTTCCAAGGCATATTTGCAAGGAGTTTTTCCAAACTATCTTTTTTCTTATTGCATTTTTACAAAGAAGACATTTTTTGCAAAAGAAGGTTTTTACAAACTATGTCTTCTTCTTTTTTACAAAAGGCACATTGAAGGAGTTTTTCCAACATATCTCTTTTTTATTGCATTTTTACAAAGAAGACATTTTTTGCAAAAGGAGGTTTTTACAAGGTATGTTTCTTCTTTTTTCCAAAGGCACATTGAAGAAATTTTTTTTCTAAGGCATATAAATGCAAGAAGTTTTTTCCAAATATTTATTTTCTTGTTGTATATTTGCAAAGAAAACATTTTTTTGAAAAAAAGATTTTTACAAAGTATGTTTCTTCTTCTTTTTTCCAAAACACATTGAAAGTGTTTTTTTTAAGGGATATTTGCAAGGAGTTTTTTCAAAATATTTCTTTTCTTAGACATGTTTGCAAGGATGTTTTTTTTTCAAAGTAGCTTTGCACTTTTTATTTAATTGAAAGAGGTTTTTTTCAAATAGTTGTTTTCAGTTCATGTTTTTATAAATTCCGTAAATGTTTTTAAATCTTAATTTATTTGTTTTTACTATAAAGTAACATGATTCTTTAATTTATCGTCTATAGATTAAACAACCATGGGCAATAAGAGAAATCGTAAAAGAAAAGCTGATCGTAAACGTGATGATGATGATAATAGAGAGAAACAAAAACTCAGATATATTGCCAAAAAACAAAGGGTTGCTGAAACGGAAGAGAGAACTATTGAAGATATAAATACAGATTTACATGACAATGTTGAAGAAATGGAAATTGAAAATAGAGTACAAGAAGAACAAATTGAAGTTGAAAAGAACATTGTAGAAGATGTAAATAGTGATTTACATGCTAATGTCGATGAAATCAATATTGAAGATCAAGTTCAAAATCCAGAAATTGAACCTGGTATGTATATATCATATATTTTCCAAATTCATTTTTTTATAATGAATTTTATTTTTTGATATATGTTAAATTTAATTTAATTTGATGTATAGGTACTTTTACTATTGATGATGAAATGTTAGAAGACATTGATTGCGACAAATATGGAGAAAAACTACCAGTACATGTTGCACGATATCGTGCTACAAAATTTTATGATGAAGTTCTCAAAGATTACTCAATAGCACGACAAGCACAAATTTTGAGATGTTTATTAGTGTCCAAGAAATTAGAAGGTGCTACATCGTTATTGGGTATTCACAAAGTAACAAAAGAGTCGAAATTGAAACAAAATGTGATGGAAAATATAGGCGATGCAATAAAAAAATTTGGAAAATCCAGGAAGAAAGATATCAGTGCTGCACGTAAAGCAATTCATACAGCAATTCTTTCAGCTAGTACTAAACAAAAGCGTTTGACAACAGAACTAGCAAAAGCAGTTGGAACATCAAGAAAAACATTATACAAACATAGCAAATTCAGAATGCAAATAGATGAAAATAATGAACTTGCTTGTTGGGCAATTATTTGTAGACAACCTTACAAAGATAGATTAGGAGCAGGGGTTAAAGATATTGTACGAGAATATTGGTTGGAACATGCTCGAGTTTCACCAAATGCAAGAGATGTGATACGCAAAAGAATATCACGAAATGTATATGAAAGCCAACCAAAACATATAATGGACATGACACAAGTACAATTGTTCAATAAATTCAAGGAAGATCATCGTGGAATTAATATATCAATCACTACATTTGTGCAACAAAAACCATGGTATGTTCGACCTATAACTATACGTGATACATGTTGTTGCCGTTATCATGTGCAATTTCAGTTATATTATGACACGTTTCTTGAATTTGGTAAAATGTTTTGGACAAATTCACCACCTCCGCCGACGATACGTGAATTCATATCTCAAATTTTATGTGAGAGAAATCACGATGAAGTATTTTATTCAAAGAAATGTGTCAATGGAAAACATTGTCATCATTGTGGAAATTTGGTGTTATTCCACAATAAATACCCTATCGATAATGATCAATCGTTGTCAAATGTAAATGTTGATTGGAAGAGATACGAATACATCAACTATACTACAAGTTCTAGTGATTCACGTTCCAAAAGAATTGATTTGCTAGAAGACAAGATATGCGTCACAGATTTTCTCAAAAAATTTGAAAACGAAATTTATAAATACACCCAACATTCACATAGAGCACGATGGCAAGATCTTCAATTCAAACAGTCTCGTGAAATTTTTCCACCCGGAACAATTTTGTCGGTGGTTGATTTTGCTGAAAACTATACATTTGCTGCACAAAACGAAATACAGAGTGAATACTATCACTCTGACCAAGTTTCGATATTTGTCCATGTTGTATATAGACATTCTCAACAGGATATCGATGGCATTGAAAGCACATGTGACAATCGAGATGTGATTAAAGAATATCACTTCTATATCAGCGATGATCGTACACACGACACACATTTTGTCCAACATTGTATAGAAAATATTTTCTATGACTCACTGAAAAAACGCGAAGTCAAATTCAAAGAGCATTGGATATGGTCTGATGGATGTGCGGGTCAATTTAAATCTTCACGATCATTTTTTTGGTTATGTCGACTTCATAAAGCGCTGAACATCAAACATCGCTGGAATTTCTTTGAAACTGGGCATGGAAAAGGTGAGCATGATGGTGCAGGAGCATGCGTGAAAAGAGCACTTCGAAGATGGCAAATGAACTATTCTTCAGCACGGTTTCATTCAGCTGCAGAGGTTGTCCAATGGTGTCAATTAAATCTAAGCCATGATTATAATCAACAATCAAAAGACGTGCGCAGGTATGTCCACTATTTTTTTAATTTATATTATTTCTTAAAATTAAAAAAAATGTATATACTAACATTTAAGTACACATGTACACTATTTATTGTGTAGGTTTTTTTGGCTTGTTGGGGTCCAAGATATAAATAGATCAATACCATATGACGCTAGCACCATACATGGAACTAGAGATCTTCACTCTATTCAAACAAAATCATTTCACAACGTGTTTGCATTTGACAGTAGAAAGCAATCATGCTTTTGTCATATTTGCATTGAAAATGTCGAATCTACAGAAGTTTGTGAAAACATAACAAACAACTACGTAAAAGCTTGGAGACACACAGAGATTAATCCAAAAGGAAAAATGCCACTGGCAAGTGTTGAAGAATTAGAATCAGAAGAAATAGCAATATCGTCTGATGGCGATAGAATTTCAGATCTCGTAAGAGAAGGTAATAAACTTGTTTTTGACTTTTTAATCAATTGTTCATTCTAATCCTTCGCCATAAGTGGTCAATTCAATTCATTTAAATACGCTAACACCAATCATAACTTGCACAGGAGATGTTTTCGCTGTGATTGCACCTATAGACAACAACGAAAATGTCAAATATTATTTGATGCGATGCACCGAAGGAAAAATGAAATTATTGGAGGACTACAACGACAACGGATTTACATACGAAAGAGGATCCATCATTTTAAAAGGCTACTTTTTTCAGCAGACGCATATGACTAAAAATTATGTATACTTTCAGGATTATGAGCCTGATGTTATATGTTGTCAATATAGTCATTTAGTATGTGCATCTCGAATAAAATTGATACAAGTTCCATCAAAAAAACAATTGAAAACCAAAAAATGGAAACTATCCATATGTGACCATGAACGGATAGTTGAAGATGGTATTCCATTACGATGTTTTTAACTATATATCAAAAATAAATTGATCTATATTTTTGTCCATGTCAATTGTTGTGTGCAATATATTTTTTGTCCAATTATCAAAATTGTTGTGCCCAATATATTTTTTCATTGAGATTTTATGAATATTTTCTTGAATGACAACTAAGCTTAAATGGTTGTACTTTAACATGCTTAAAAATGAATTCAAATATAATTTAAAAATTCAAAAGTACTTTATTCGGGTCCCCATATGTCTATTTAAAAATTCAAAAGTACTTTATTCGGGTCCCCATACTTTATTCGGGTACTTTATTCGGGTCCCCATATGCTTGAAATATTGCACTTTCAACATTTTTCGCTTAAGGCCTTCTTTGAAATTGAACATTGAATTGGATTGTTCTCTACTGACTCTCTCCTTCACAACCTCCCACTTATCTGGACCCATAACTTGCTCCTTTCGCATCCGCATCAAATGAACAAAACTATTTGTAGTTGGTCCAAGTTCATCGTATGCATCAATGAATTTTTGCAAAGATGCCAAAACAACCTCTAGACTTTGTCGACTCTCTGGAGGGAGATCCAAAGAACAAAGATCATTGTTCAACCTGTCATAGTGGGATTTACAACTTTCAAGAATAGTTTGTTGCACAACACCTCGCCATGGAAGCTCATCAGGTAAATCAGACGGATACGTTGATATGGGTGTACACCCCTCAGCTAGTGGAACATATGTTGTCCTAGCTCTAGGAGGAACTTCAGGACCCTGCTCTCCACCCACACCTATTCCATCATCTATATTCCTATCTTGATCTTCCCCTCGCTCCATCGAATTACACACATCTTCTGAACATCGCTCTGCTTCAAATATAGCCGTAGTAAAAAATTAACTTTTTCCATAAATTCAACACACAAAAAATACAAATTATACATTATTAAACATTAATGTTCATACCAACAGAACGTTGGGATCGACGCTCTCCCACAGAAGATAAAGGAGAATCATTTGTACCCCCTCGAACTTGTTGGTGATCAAACGACTGGGACCCATGCAATAAACCTGAACCCTGCGGTGAATTCGACAACCTTCGACTACCAATTGGAACACCAATTCCTGAAGATTGTGATGACCTCCTACGCTTTCCCTTCGCAGACTCTCTTTCCATTTGATATAACTTCTAAATTTACACAAACATTAACATATTGAAAATGTACATAACTACCACTACAAGCATCAAGCCAATATTTGATTAAAAACTCCAACAAAATTTAAGTCCCCCTCCTAACTCTAATTAATTAACTAAAATTCCTTACCCTACCTAATATTGCAACATAAAGAACATATCTAGTAATCATTTCATTATAAAACACAATTAATTGAAATAGTATAATAACCTTAAAAACTTTTAATCCAACAAATATGTTTGAATTATATATGTCAACAAACAAACATCTCACTAAACATATATATGTATTCTTATTAAAAGAATTCTAACTTATATTTATGATAATACAATTTACACACATTGAAGTTGTACATGTTAACTCTACAAACTCAAAACATATCTATTAAAAATCTGCATACAAAATGCAGAGCTTCCTCAAATAGTAGAACATAAATATACCCTTATTAAGAAACTTCTAGTTAAGATCTTTGATAAAACAATTTACAAACATTGATGTTGTACATGTTCATTCTACAAAATTAAAAACATATCTCCTAAGATCTGCGTAAAAAATGTAGAGCCACCTAAAATATTATAACTTACTTTCTTTTGTAAGTTACTCTCCTAACTCTAAGAACAATATTGCAGCATAAACATGACATCAATAATCATCCCATATTGTAATAGTTCAATCACCTTCCTAATTTTTAAACTATCACTTATGTTTTCATTCTATATCTCAATAAACAAACATTCCTTAATTTTTATAAAAAAAATACTTAATAACTTACAATATTGAATTTTTAAGTGACTTTCTAAGTTAACTCTGCTCATGAACAAAGTTCATGAACAGAGTTCATGAACTCAATTGACATTCTTATACCTGACTTAACATCGTCACACCACATGTTGATCATTTATAAAGTTGTTTAATTTCATGCATATCATAGCATATCATGAACAGAACTCTGTTCATGAACAGAACTCTGTTCATGAACAGAACTCTGTTCATGAACAGAACTCTGTTCATGAACAGAACTTCTATGATAGCAAATGAACATTCATGGTTGATGGAGTAGTAGTAAGTTCATAGTTTTCATGATATTATACAGATACCCAATTCCAAGTAGGAGGTTGAGATTCATTGTTGAATGCATGTGATTAGATTGAATCGAAAGGACTGCCTACTTTAATGGGGTTAGTTCATCTCAATTATCTAAAAGCTTACATCAATCAGAGACCCAATACCCTTTCACAATGATAACAACATTATTACAGCTAAAGATCATTACCTAATCATAGCTAGTACTATTATATTAATCATATTCTTAGAACTGCCCCATAAAAAAAACCAAAAGATGAGGGTTGAAGACATAATGTAATCCTAAAGGTGAAGTGCAAGCACTCATAAGCATGAATAATCATGTAGTTCTAATACCCTTATCTGAAATCACATATAAAGCCTAATCAAAGCATTATAGTATTCTTAGTAAAGCTAACCAAGCTTTAATAATTGTAAAGCTATCCTTATATTTTCTCTGCATCTTATGATTAGACTGCAATCACTATAACAGTTCACATCTAACCTATAAATAATGGTATTCTGTTCACGAACAGAGTTCTGTTCATGAACAGAGTTCACGAACAGAGTTCTGTTCATGAACAGAGTTCACGAACAGAGTTCTGTTCATGAACAGAGTTCACGAACAGAACTCTGTTCATGAACAGAGTTCACAAACAGAACTCTGTTCATGAACAGAGTTCACGAACAGAACTCTGTTCATGAACTGTTCATGAACAGAGTTCATGAACATAAAACTGATTCTCTAAAATAAAAATTGCATTTAAAACATTTAACCTTCCATTTAAGACCCATTACAGATTTTTTTAATTTTAAGACTGCCAACAACATAAAAACAAAGTTAACGTAACGATGCATACCTGTATATAAAAATGCAGTGAATAATCGTCGATCCCAACGCCGCCTCTATTCACCCCAGCAACGCTCAAAACAACACCTATTTCCTTCACAAACAACAACTAACGTAATCAGATAAGCCATATAACATACACAAACTGAATCATTACGTCATAAGCAAAACGAAAAATCATTACGTCATAAGCAAAACGAAAACGCACCTTCAACCGTTCAGCTAAAACTGCAGCACCGTCAAAGCAGCAACCCACCAGTACACACCTGCCAACGACAACAGACCAACCGACACGGTACCTCCAACGAGCAGCAGCTGGCGCAAATCACACCCCGACGAAACGTTAAAGCCCACGATCAACAGCAGAACTAACAACAACCCAACGAATACGCTGCTTAGAACAAACAGAGCAAGCGCAAATCACACCCCAACGAATCGTAAGAGCCGAGGAGCGACAGCGGAAATAGAGCAGACGCGAGTCGCCGAGAAAGAGCGAGCAGTGGAACGCAAGCAGCGCGGAGAGCAGCGAGGTGGCGAGCAGCGGGGTGGCGAGCAGCGGGGCGGGGCGTCGGCAGGGTGGCAGATGTCTACTGCGGGCCCATGCGGGGTCCAAAGAAATCCAACAGGGAATGCCAAATGGCAGCCGATGCTGTCTTTTTATGCAGAAAATTTGTTCGGCCGAATAATTGTTCGGCCGAATAATTATTCGGCCGAATAATTGTTCAGCCGAAAACTTGTTCGGCCGAACAATTACTCGGCCGAATAATTATTCGGCCGAATAAACTATTGCCCGAAATTTTTTTCCGTCCGGCAACCGTTTGCACAAATTTCAAGAGTCTCCGTTAAACGGGACGGAGAACTGTTTGTGGTTATTCGGCCGAATAACCTTAAAATTATTCGGCCGAATAATGTAAATTATTCGGCCGAACAATTATTTTTATTCGGCCGAATAATATTTTTATTCGGCCGAATAACTTCCGCTAAGACGATTTTGCACTGATTTCTCACGAAAGTGTTACCCACCTTCACGTTTTCACCCGTTTCTGTATACCAGTTCCTTGGAACTGTATCCAGTGTGTGGATAAACAATTGAACCCACTCATCTGCTGGAATTTTTAGCCAACTCTGTTCACAGATCATAATGTGTGTTCTGGGATCACTTTCTCCTGTGTATTTCTGCTATGTACAGTCTCTTTCTTTAGAGAATCTGATACGCATCAGTCTCTTACAATCATACCATGATGCGATATGTTCCTTGTGTGTGTACCACCATCTTGCAGGTGTGGCTCTAACTGCGAGGTCAAAAACCTCCATCCTCTGCTCTTGAGGAATCTCTTGTTCAAACTGCTGTAAAAAATCATTGACGTCCGCTAATCCATCAAAAGTTGGAATATACCTGCTTTCTGCCCCAATCCATCGCAGTGATTTAGTCATGAATGCGCATCTGCGAGTGGAAACTTCATGGAGTCTATTTTGCCAATTCTCTAAGCCGACATCTGAATCTGATGTGCATGAGCTATCGCATCTCTTGCTAATATGTCCATCGGCTGTAGGATCAATGTAATCTGTCTGATTAGAAGTAATCTGGTACAAATTTTCCATGTTATGCACCTCCTCTTCCGCTTTGATCGGCTCAATGTAGCGAGGACCCTGTAAAGGGTCTAGTGGTGCGATAACCCGGACTTGAGCATCTTCAAATGTCATCTGCCTTTTCTTCAAGTTGATAACAGCCTTGTTATCAAAAGCCCAATCAATACCTAATAGAGCTGGATAGGGTTTGGTATCACCAATAATTTCTATAATCTCAAAATCTGCATACGTGTGAACTCCATCGATGTCTACTGGGACATGCGATAGGCGACCCATCGGTGATATTCTCTGCTGATTGGCTAGTCTCAGATGGATAGGGGATCTGCTTAGTTTTGGACTACCCATCTGTTCCCATGTCTGCTTAGTCAAGACATTTACTTCTGATCCTAAATCTAGGATAACCTCATCCATTTCAAATAGTCCGATCTACGCTGTGAGCCTCATATCTCTTCCTGTCCTTGTATGGCCCATTATATGGTGAATAGTTCGCTGTGTGTTGCTCAAGGAAGGGCTCTGTTGACAGTGATCGATAACTTTCTGAAGTTCCTCTACAGCTTTCCCATTTCTCAGAAGTTTCAAACAACTCTGCAGGAAGGATTGTACACTTCCTGTCAATACCTCTTCGTCGCATCTTCCAGATGTGCTAGCCTGCGGTATCTGCACAGTACTAACATCATGTGGTGGCTTCCGTGGTATAGCCTGAGATGGTAATAATAGTGATCTGGAATGTGTCTGTTCAGCAAAGGAGGTCTGAGTTTGCTGAAATGCCTCCTTATTCTTCTGTAGATCAAGTGGGATAAGTTTTTCTGGAGCTTTGCGCACCCACTGCGTTCCTGTCGTTTTTTCCTCATCCTGTGATATGTTACTTGTAGAGAGACCACTGCGAGTTACAATATTAACTCGTGGTTCTGTTTCTTTCTGCTCAGCAGCGATAAACTGGATAGTCTGATTGGTTGCTGGCTTGGCGTCCTTGATCTTAGCTATCAATATGGGACACTCCTCTATTGTATGATCATAAGATTTACAATACTTGCATGTTGTAGTAGGGTTCTAGCAGTCCCTAGCATAATGTCCTGTGCCTCCACAATTATAACAGGTAATAGGTCCACGGCCACAGCCAGATTCATAGCCTCCTCCACGTCCTCGACCTCTGAAATTTCCTCCACGGCCTCCCTGAGCCGGATCAATTTTTGGACGTACTGATGGTCCAGATGCTTCTGATTGGACTCTGTAAAGGTCATGCTTTCTTTCTATCATTAACTCATAAGCTCTACAGTTGTTTTCGTCATGTCCAACAGATTTACAAAAATTGCAATATAGGTTCTTTGGTGTCTGCACATATTTTTGAAAGAGAGGACATTCCTGAGGTCTGTGTCCTCTAGTTCTAAAAATCTCACACCATGGCCCCTGATTCTGCATCAACGGGTTAGGAGCTCCACTGGCGATATAGTCAACAAAGACAGGGCAGTTATCCTTACTGTGTCCCTGCGCTTTACACTTAGTACACCAAATTTCATGCGCAACCTCCTTTCCTTTCTTAATTTCATGCAGCTGTAAGGTGAGGTTAGCTAGCTGATTTTGCAGATTAGTGATACCTATGCTAGTCTCTGCTAGAGGTGAAGCCTCTAGTTTCATTGCCATTTCTAATGCTTCATCTTGTGTATTTAATTTCTGTTGCATTAGTGGAAGTCTGATGTGTGGTAACATTGCTGCGATAAACCACTCTTTATGCTGTTGAGGCGCAAGCTCAAAGCTTACCTGATCAATGAGGGTTTTGAATCTCTGGTCAAAATCCCAAACAGTCTCCGTAGGCAATTGCTTAATATCTTTAAGTTCTGCTATGCACTGTGACTCGGATTTAGGTTTTTTAAACTCTTTGATCATAGCAGTTCTAACCTGTGCAAGCGTTCTGTTATGTCCAGTGGTATACTTCATATACCAAGTTAATGCTCTTTATCTGAATGTGGTGGCCAGCTGGACAATCTTGACATTATCATCTTGTATTTGCTTAATGGTCCATATGGCTTCGCATAAGAACCAGTGCTGCTCAGGGTCCTCCGACCCTGTACCTTTGAATGTTGGTAACTTCATATCATCTCCCATTCTGTTTCTAGGTGGTGGGTTCTGGTTTGCTGTATTACTACCACTCGGTGGTGTAGATGTAGAGGGTGTAGCGGTAGTATGCGCTGTATGAGAGCTACTGGACGGGGTTCCTGCGGGATTACTCTGAGTCCGACCAATTTTTTAGGAGTCCTAGGGTTCTGAATCTGCTGTCTAGGGTTATCTGAGCTGTTTTCTTCAGAAGAGGATGAATTGTTGACTCTATATCTTTTACCACTATGTGTATGTCCAAGATGCTCGTAATCACTCTCAGAGTCTACTGACATTACAATATCATACTACTATTCATCTGATATTATATCCAGTACTCCTTTTTCATATAGTAATTGCTTAATGGACAGATTTAGAGAATTTAGGTACTTACCGCGATAACCCTTGAAGAAGTACTGTTCTGCTGCGCTGAAACTCTTTCTCTGATCAACCGCGAACTCTGTGATGAAGCCTTCCAGCAAACTCGCAAGCCAGAAGTCTACTGCGCGTGAGATGGGATTATCGACACCTTTCAAGGTCTGAATCAGCCCTGCTGTCCAGACAACTTCTCGATTCTTCTTGAAACCGCTGTTGTCAGCAAGCTTTGATAACCAATCATATAACTCAATAGCATAGGTTACGAAGAATATCTCATGGAGATCTGTAAAAATGTGCTTTTGTAGCCAAGCCTCAGTGCTCAGTCTAGGATTCTGGTTTTCTTTTACAGCAAACTCTCTTTCTTTTGACTCAACCCACTGGTTAAGTTCTTTCTTGGTAGGATGCCAACAGAACATCAGCTTAATGTGTTCAAACCGGCAACGGAACCATTTGTTGGCTTGACAATGAGTAGGCCCGGGTTAGCTGTACCTTGTAGACCAACAGAACCCTTAGCTCACTGGCCCTTTCGGCAACAGGTCGCAGAAGCAACCTGAAGTCTCACCCGAAGTGATTCTAATGGGTGGCAGAAGACTCAAGTGTCCTCAGCCAGGTTCCGAGGCATTCAGGGTGCTTAAACCCACCCTTGCTCTCTCCTCAAAGGCTGACTTATCTCATTCTATTACTCCGGCTATACCCCTGCCTTATCGCATCACGCAGGAAGTGCGATAAGTCTTCCCCTTATATGAGCCCACCTAGCGATACCTAAGATATCGCGGGTGCGATATCTTCCTCCCTTCTGTCCCTGCGGTATGTGATTCTTAACCGCTTCCTGGATTGATACGCGGTCTCACCCACCCTTATCCTATTACTGAAGATAGTAATATCATTTAATCTCTAAGCATGACCCTCGCTAATGAGCTTGACCTTTGATGTTCTGTAACGATGTAACTGTATAGAGTATTACTTTGAGCACTGTTCTAATTACACTCTTCATGCATTACATTCATTTCATACCCGAGCATTATCCTTTATTAAACAAAGCTCTAGTTCGCTAGGATTTAGCTATGATTCTCACAATGGTTACACATCAACCAGAACTAAACTGACGACCATACACATTACTCATAAACTGAAGGAAGCATTCATGTATAATAGAGATAAGTAAATAAGAGCAACAGCTACACAACTACAATCGCGCTACTTAGATAAGCACGTTGTCACTCCCAGGAGAGGAGCTACATTCATGGGAACTGTGTTTCCTGTTAACAACTCGGAGTGTAAAACGCAGTTCTGTCACAACTCTTTGCAACAGAGGTCTTCTGGGAAACTCCACCTCATTGGGAGCCCTTCTCTATAGACCCCTCTTCTTCTCCTGCCTCTTACAATGCATTCTCTTTCTTTTTCAATCCTAGTGGATTGCACAATCTCTTAATGGGTCGGCCCCTGTCTCTGGGGGGATGTTCAGACTCTATATCACAAAGACTCGACTACCCTCTACTTAATAACTTCTGTCACTATGTGGCCAACCCCTTTTCATATAAAAAGACTCCTATATATAGATGGCCCGAAGGTCTCATCGCAGTTACAAAACTGTGGGCCTTATCCCAACAGTGACTCAACCCTAACCACTTACAGTCAACTAGCTGTACTTCCATAGCCGCCTCCTGTCTCGTCGCCGCTTCCTGCAGTCCTTAGTCTTTAATGCATTGGCCCATTGCTTCTTCTTGGTTCAAGCAACACTGACTGTGGTCCTTCTTCTTAATGAGAGTAGCTGAACCCTCTCTTCATCTTCGGCGCCTTTATTATGGTGGTTGAGCTCTCCTTTCGGCCTCTTCCTTGTACCACACGCTTTGACTTTTCTGTACATATCGCCGCAATTCCCGTCGGAATTTGCGCTACGGCGATATCTTTGTCTTGTCGCCAAAATTGGTACTTTCTCCCCAAAACTGGTTATCTTTCCCAAAATTAGCAGTTTCCTAAATGCTGCGGAAGTTCTCTCCAACAATAGTTCAGGGGAGAAACTACCAACTTACGGTGATAAAGATAGACTTACAAGCATTCTGCAAGTAAAACAAATAAATGAAGAGATTAGGGTTTAGATATGTAGGCACCTTATTCAGAAGGTTGATCCTAGCTTTTCCTCCCTCGCTCTTCAATGCTTATCTAGTGTCGCAATGCCCAGACCTGCAAAACAACTTGATACCTTTCTCAAATACATTTGACTACATATATAATACTGATATTCATAATAGAAGAAGACATTAGATTATAAACAAACTGTAATCAAATCTAACACACATTAATAGGTCATATTTGGAAAGAGAAGAACGTCTGATCTTTATTGATGAATGAAAGCAAGTACATAAAGTTATACCTTCCTTCAAGCTTGGCACTTCATGAAACCTAGATTCAAGGTCTCCTACTTTCGTTCTCCAAGGATCCCAACCTCTAAGCAATTGTACTAGGGTTTACCAAAACTGAAGCACAAGAGAGGGGGATGAGGGTCTCCATTCCTCCAGCATAACTTTGTAATTGGGCTTAGTCCCCTCACATGACCCTTCTACACTCCTTATATAGTCAATGAGGAAGAGGAAAAGATGTTATAACCACTCAAGAGGTTTCCCAACCAACTTAACTTACTCGAATTTTGAGATTTTGACCAAAACAGGGGTGTATGATACTCTATAGTAGACAAAGTCGCGTACACATGGCAATGGGCGCTACTTTAAATGAGACAAAGTCGCATACACACGCTACTATTTCAATAGTGGAGTCGCGCTCATATTGAAAAATGGCCAAAAACAGGCTTTTCTGCTCATTTTCAGGTGATGGTTTGGTCTGGAAAAATGTTCCTAAGGGTCATATACATCAAATGGGTCAAGAATGAGGTAATTTCAACCATTTTTAGTGTCCCAAATGACTCCTCCATCCACAAATGTCCTGTTGTGTGACTGAACTTGATCTCAAGAAGTGTCGTCATGCGACCAAGGGAAGCAAGTGTCATCACGGACGGAGAGGTGTCATTTCAAGCTATAACAATAAAATATATTTTTTTATTTGAAAATCAAATAAACATAGATCAAGGCTAACAAATGTGACCATTGTTGATAGTTTGTATATTGCAGGTCAATAGGGCAGAACCAAAGGATGCTTGGAAAAAGTTGTTACTCGAGAGCTGAATGAAGAAATGGAGGTTAAGACACTTGCCAAAAGGTTGGAAAAAGCAATAAGTGAAACAGAGAGAGATAAAAAACGCTCTCAAAAGTCCATTTTATTTTGGTTGCTAACAGGTAGTAAAAGCATTTGTGCAGTCTTTGGATAGATGTGCAGGTTGAGTGTAGTTATATCATACTATATGACCTCTTCCTCTTCCTTGGCCAATGTTTCTTCCTCTGCCTCTATATCCACTACGTCCTCTATATGCGCCTTGATCATACTACAAATTATTATTGTTATGCAGTGTTTCTTCTTCAACTCGGTAGATGTAATTCTTTCTTTCAATAATTAGTTCATAGGCTCTACATTTAGAATCATCATGACCAATTGATTTATAGAATGTACAATATAGGTTCTTAGGTGTTTGCACATACTTCTGAATTAGATAACAATCTTCTGGGTGATGTCCTCTACATCGGAAAATTTCACACCATGGTCCTTGTTGCTGATTTAATGGGTTTGGAGCTCCACTATTGATGTAATATTTAAATACAGGACAGTGTTATTTGGAGTGACCTTCTCCCTTACATTTTATGCACCAAACTTCTTCTTGGAATTCTTTTCCTTTCTTCATGTTCTACAGTTGTAATGTCATATTTTCTAGCTGGGTTTGTATCTGAATCATACCTATGCTAGTATCTCCTATAGGTGAAGCCTCTAGTTTCATCGCAATCTCTAGGGCCTCTATTTGCGAAGCAACCTTCTGTTTCATCAACGATAATCTAATGTGTGGCAACAGTACGGCTATGAACCATTCATGGTGTTTTTGTGGTGCTATGTCAAATCTCACTTGATCTAACAGTACTTTGAACTTTTGGTCAAATTCCCACACTGACTCAGTCGGTTTCTATTTAATTTCTTTAAGCTTAGGTTTTTTAAATTCTTTGAGGAGCGTAGTTCTAATATCCACTAGATTCCTATTCTTCCCAATAGAATACTTCATAAACCATGTCAATTCTTTGTCCCTGAATGTGGTAACTAATTCTGCTTGTCTGATAGCATCATCATGTACTTGTTTAACATTCCACACGGCTTCACAGAGAAACCAGTGTTGCTCAGGGTCTTCTAGACCCGTTCCTTTGAATATTGGCAGTTTGATGTTGTCTATCATTCTTCTTCTAGGAGGAGCAGTGTTTTGTGATGTCTTAGGGATACTACTACTCAGAATTTTCTGAGTACTTGCTCCTGCGATGTTATTACTACTGTTGTTCTGTAGATTAGCAGTATTTCTATCGTCAACTGAAGGATTCAGTGGAGTGATGTGATGATAGGTACCTACTCGAGGTTCTGTCTTACTATAGTCTCAACTTGTAACTCAGTTTCTATAATGATGCAAATTTCATGTTCATTAAGCCTCATTTATGTACTAGACTTGTATATTTTACCACTTCGTAATGTGTGAATGTTTTCTTCGCTACCATTGTCTCTATTACCGAACATTACAGACTTAAAACTTCTAGGGATCTTATTGCATTCTTAAGACCTCTGCTAACAACATTTTAATGTATAGACTAAGATTGTTCAGGTACTTACCTCTAAATCCTTTGAAGAACTTTGCTTCTGTTGCGATGTAATACTTCAAAGTGTCCATAGCAAATTCTGTAATGTAGCCTTCTAGTGTGCTATCGAGCCAGAAGTATACTGCTCTTGAGATTGGGCTATCCACCACTTTAAGTCTCTGAATCAGTTCCAGAGTCCATGACGTAGGCTCTCCTCCCTGATAGCAATTTTTCCTTTTTGTTAATCTTGACAACCACTCAGATAGGTCATTGCTAAAGAATGAGAAGAAAACTTCATAAATGTCCTCCCACGGGTATCTCTACAACCATTATTCATCAGAGAAACTCGAATGTTTGTTCTCCTTTCCTGCAAAATCCTTTTTCTATCTTATCCACCCAGTTCTATATTTATGTTCTCTCGAGATTCCAATATTCATAACACATCACCAGTTCAAGCGTGACAATGGAACCATTTATTGGGATTATGAACCTCGTTCTTTAATTTTCTTGCATTGACCCGGGTTCTGCGCAGTTATGCTCCAACAAAACCCTTCTTCATCGGCTCTTTTGGCAATAGCCTGCAAACAAGCTAAGGCCTCACTCGAGGTGAAGTTTGTGGGGGATTACATAATTAGGTTTTTGTAATCAAGTGATGCATGGTCTAACATAATGGGGGATTGTGTGAAGTTTCATCCCCTTCGCGGGTATTACTTATGCTATAGCGCACATTGGGACTGCGCACTTTGAAACGGTCACTTAAACAATAGGGAAATGCAACTCAGGGTTGTGTTACTTCTTAACAATCACACACCTTACATGATTCATTGACTTAGTGTAATTATGCATTCAACACAAGGGCCTGTGCATCTAATGAGCTCATGCAAAACGGTGAAATACAATGCTACCACACACTTCCAGTGCTGCGCTTTCAAGGAATCACACTTAACACAGACTTCGCTGACGTGGTTACCCAATTAACTCATGCATTCATCATATTTAGAAATACTTGCACATTCAATATTCACGCGTATATGTTTCAACACTTAACATATTATTCTCATCACCCATTCATATAGAGAACACATATAAAAGCGAACACACATATAACTGTAAGCATGAAATTAACCATAAACAAAATAAAACACATAGATTCAATCACACAACACGATATTTATGTGGTTCACCCCCCGGATGGGAGCTATGTCCATAGGAACTGTTGATTATATTAATGGGAAGGGTTCAACAGTTCCATTATGTGCACTCAGCTGCAGAGTCTTCTGTCTACAATGGGTCTCTGCGCATGCAGTTGCAGAGCCTCTTTACAATATTTAGTCTCTCAACAGAGATCAACTTAGAGATCAAAATCCTCCTCGAAAATGAATAACCCCTTCCCTTAAAAAATATGCCCCTTTTATAGATCGTTCCCTTACGTCACCTCTTGTGACAATTCATATGGGACAAAAACCCTAAAGTAGCCAAAACTAGTGCAGTTACCCCACCAACCTGGCCTATCGTAGTCGACAACTGCTCCACTTGCCTCTAGATGCCTTTCTGGGCCACTCGTGGTTCTGACTCCCTTCTGATCGCCGTAGTCCTCACGAAACGGTTATAACTACATAGTGGGGTGTCGCTTTCCACCCCTCTGTTCTTCATGTTGTTGTCGACCCGTGGCTTTGCTTCTAATGGTTTTCCGCCACTCTAACTGATAGGTCACTTTCGTATGCTTCCACACTGCTCCTTACCCAACTCTTAGGAATCATGGAGTCACTTACCCAAAACAAGTCGCTTTCATCTACTTGGCCTTTACTTATACTCTTTTCTTAAAATAATTGTTGCACTGGAATTGCGTTGTGCTTAGACTTCGCATTCCCAACTGCACATTTATGAACGCTTCTCCAACTACGCTTTGCTCAGACCACGCTTTTCCAAAAATGTGTCATTTCCAAAACTGTGCTTGATCAAAATTGTGCCAACTTGGGCCATGCCCAATAGTGATATATTATTCGAGTTACTAGAAGACAATGTCTTGATGTCTTGATTAAGCCTTGGAAAATGGGATGGAAAATAAGAATATAGACAAGTTTTAGCACATTTTGTTGATCCTGAAAATGAGGAGAACTTAATGAAACATATAAATAAGATTTCAGAAGATGGTATCACTATGGTAGATGGAGGGGTTGTGAAAATTAATTTGTTTGAGTGTCATGATCTAGTGGCCATATGTAGTTTAGTATACAATAATAGTGTTTCTCCATTGGGAAATAATTTTTGTCCTTGGTGTACATGCCATAAAAAAGTGATACACATAGTTACAGATGAAATCAACATCGGAGAAGGAGATACTATCCGTAGTGTTTCGGAATGTTATGCAATGTCAATTGAATTGCTCCTTGCAAGCAATGAAAATTTATTACAAGTTTTGAAATTAGTGTTTATATCTTGCCAAAACATTCCTAATCTAACTATGTTCTTGAAATTTACTATAGGAGTTGAATCTCTCTTCGAAACCAAGCCAAGGATTGGAAGAAATATTAGATGAGAATATTACAAGCATTCAACCAACCTTATCGAGTAGAAAGATGACTATTGTGAAGAACTATCCCATGGATAGAAGAAATGATGAAAAGGTACACACTTTCATGATTGGATATCAGCTAGAAATTAAGCTTCTTAGTATTTCAATAATTCCTAACCTCAAAAACTGTTGGTGCAAATTACAGTTGACTCTTGGCTCAATGGCCAAGCTTGTATATTGTTCTCGCCATGCTGAGATCAGAACAATTTTGAAGATGTTTTGTGAAATTCAAAGAATTGCAAAATATTATGACAAGGTACATCCAACTAGAGGTGTGGAGAAAACAAAATTTGTTCAAATTTGGGAGGAGATGGAGAAAATTGGTGTTCCATGTAATCCAGGAGAACCATACCATCATAAAAGCCAAAAATACAATGATCTTAACTATGGGCAATCAGATGGATCAGCATGAGACAAGATCCTCATTCGACATGAGGGGATTTTAAAGGTTTAATAATTATGTTAACATATCAATTATTTTTTATGTGGGCATCGACTAACAATAAATGATGATTTTTTTTTTTTTTTTACTATTGTTGAATGGATCTCAGTGTTATTTACTTTGAAAATAATGTTGGGACAATTATTTATGTTGAAAATTATGTTGTCCTTATTTATCAGCACAAGGAAAATTTATGGTGGGAATTTCCAAATGCCTCTCAACCTTCATTTAGACACCAAGACAAACTTTTTCATCCAGACCAATTTCATCGTTTGAAACATCTTTCTCTCTCCTCGGCGGGCATTTTTCTGGAGAAGTGCAAATCAAGCTATGATGCACTTTTGGAAAATCAATATCTTCACCTACGGAGACTCTTTGGACAAACCAACGATATGGTTGGATGAACCAATCAAAAATATAGATACCCATACCCTAAAAATACTTTAATACATCAACTACAGGAACTGGTGGACATTTTATTGGGGTCGTTAGGCATTTTTACTAGTATTTTTATACTTAGACAATTTGTGCAATCTCCAAGGTGGATTTTTTTATTTCACCAAAATCTTGAACCAATGATACTAGATGATGTAATACATCTTACTGAGCACAACCATACTGATTTCACCTTCAAACTCATCTTTCTCTAACCTAGGAAGCCATTTTAACAGACTAGTGCAAACTGCCTAAAACCCTGTTTTGGAAGACTTATAACTTTGTCATAGAACACTCTTTTGGAGAAATGAGACCATGGTCAAATATCCTATTCAACAAGGTATATCCTGATATTTTTAGATACTTTTTATAATCCTCTTATGATGTACGGAGGGCATTTTCTTAAGGCCACTTGGACCAATTTTCCAATACTAGTCAATTTCCAGAATTCCTTAAAACTGCCTGAACCCTTGTTTTGGCATACCTATAACTTTGTCATGAAGCACTCTTTTGGAGAAATGAGACTATGGTCAGATAGCCACTTCAACCAAATATATCTTGACAGGATGGGGCAAGCATTTACTTTAACCTATGAATTATGGCAGGCATTTTCTTAGAGCAGTTTGGACTAGTTTTTCCATACTTAGTCAATTTCCAAAGTTTCACAAAATTGCCAACTTTCCCAGAATGATGTTAGATTGCAACACTGACTTTAGGGTAGAAGCAGAAAACCATCATGTATCTTTCCATCCTCATTACACATGCCACATCATCATACATGCCATGTCATCACTTCCTTTTCAGAATTTCTCCAAATTGACAAATCTCTATATAATTAGGTCAAATTGTAATAATAATATCACCATATATTTCATATCTTCATATCCTTTGTCTTTATTTCTTTGTCACTACTGAACTCCTTTCACATCAATGAAAACCAGATTCAACAAATAAAACTTAGTATTTATTCATATGCATTGAAACTTATGTATTGTTTCTAGGTTATTGAAGGCCTACCAGATGAAGAGAAGAATAAAAAGTTGGCGAGGACGTGCAAGTGTTATAAAGAATTCCACATGTTGCAACTGCAAGGGTGTAGGGGGGATGATGTATATGCATATGATAAAAGGTACGTTGGTATCATCATATTATCTAGTTTGAATGGTGGTATCATTTCATTCATGACAAACAGTTTTATCCATTGTAATTACAGGATTGCCTTCCTTGCAAGTGAGTTGTTGTGGTTGTGTTCTTGATGTTTAGGAGATGAGATGGTTCCTTATATGCATTTCCAAGGGGCCCATTCTCTTGAGATGACACATTATATTCGTCCTTATACGTTGGGACATTTAAGGAATGAAGTAATGGAGCATAAGCATAGAGAAATGAAAATTTTGAATAGCAACCAAGGAGGAGGAAGAAGAGTCCATAAGGACAATAGAGACACATTTGAACATGATAGAATGTGTCTTGTAAATGAGATGAGAGCACAATTTTTCAATCTTGTTATGAGATCAGAAGGAACTTTCCAAACGTTTAGACAGAGAAGATTCTTTCCTTCAAATATTAGAAGTCAACTTCGTGTTGAATATGATAAGTCAAGGAATCAATCGTATAAGGAAACTGCAACACAATTGGCATCACGTTTCCCTGATGTCAATTGTCAACAAGTGGAACAACTATTTAAATCATGGGAAAAATAGTCTAAGAAATCATTGATTGCAACACCAACAGTAAGTTTTTCCTAATTTCATATGTTATCTCGTTCGATTTTCACTTTATACTATGAGGAGTCATGATGTGTGTGTTTAATTATTAATATGTCCTCCCAGTTCAATAACTATCTTTCAAGATCAAAACCAATCAGCAAACATGGCAAAGAGGCTTATCATGAATCACATTGCTTTGGAAAGAAGAAGGAAAAAAATGGTGCTAAATAAACAAAAAAAAATTATCTTTCCCTCCAATAGTGAGTATTGGAATTAGTTCAATTCATTATATATTAGCATGTCTATGTCAATCTATTTTATTTGTGGTTGAAGATACAACTTTTCCTTGAACTCTGACTTTGTCCACCTCGTTGATTGTAGGAAATAAGCTAGTCCGACACAAAATATTGAAGGGGAACTTGGTTCTAATACCCTAATGATGGTTGATGACAATAACAATAAAACTTTGGGTCTTTCATCATCGACAAAAGAGGCATTGGAGACTAGTCAAATACAAGAATTGAATGGAGCAACTATTTTTTTTATGCCATTGATGGAATATATGATTCACAATAGAAGGTGTCTTTCATCCTCAATAAATGGGGAAGCGCGGAGTGCTGATGAACAAGAAATTCAAGGGACATCTCTTGGCATCCAAGTATTGGAAGCTAAAAATCATATTAAAACTAGTCTTGATAAACCAAGTATGAGACAGCCAAAAAGAGAAACGTTAAAAATGATCATAAAGCAACATTGTATGCAAAGTGGTGAAGAACATAACATTCATAATGAAATGGCATTGGTATGGTATTAATTCATTAAGAGACCTATTTTGTTGATATTTATGGCCTTTATGTATTAAGAGACATGTTTTGGTGAAAATTCCAAAATGATCATAAAGCAACATTGTATGCAAAGTGGTGAAGAACATAACATTCGTAAGGAAATGGCATTCATATGATCTTAATGTATTACGAGACCTATTTTGTTGATATTTTGGTGTATTTATGGCCTTAATGTATTAAGAGGCTTGTTTTGTTGAAAAGTCCAAAATAGTCATAAAGCAACATTATATGCAAAGTGGTGAAGAATATAACATTCGTAATGAAATGGAATTCATATGGTCTTAATGTATTAAGAGACCTATCGTGTTGATATTTTGGTGATATTTATGGCCTTAATGTACTAAGAGACCTGTTTTGTTGAAAAGTCCAAAATGATCATAAAGCAACATTATATGCAAAGTGGTGAAGAACATAACATTCGTAATGAAATGGAAATCATATGCTCTTAATGTATTAAGAGACCTATTTTGTTGGTATTTTGGTGATATTTATGGCCTTAATGTATTAAGAGACCTATTATTGTTGGATATAGTTCTGAATTAATTCCTTTATTAGGTTGTTAGAAGGCTAAAACATGCACAGGTTGAAGATATTGGGGCTGCCATGACTGTTGGGTGCTTTTAGAAACCATAATTGATTTTAAAACCCAGAATGTGCCCAGATTTGAGAAAATGTTGCTTACTATCATTCTATGGACAAATACAAAAATCATTTTTCATTCTATTTTAAAACCCAGAATGTGCACAGATTTGAGAAAATGCCGCGCACTATCATTCTATGTGTCACCTACCCAAACTTCAAAAATTATTATTTTATTAGCAAAATACTTTATGTTAAATTTAATTACAAAGTTTTGTAATTATGATCAATTTTGATCAAGGATGAATGTAATTACTGATTATTATTATTTAAATAAATTAATTAGGAGACAAATACCCAAGGGGACTATTAAATGAGTGTTCATTGACCCACTAGGAGGAATGGAAGCTGTTGGAAGCTATGGGACAAATGGTAGCAATTGCACCACACCACTAGCTATTGGTTATGGGACAACTACCCCTAAAAATGTGGCATTATCCCCTAGGTGGTGGGAGTGGGAAGGCAGCTCATTTAATGACCCAGTAACAACTGAAAAGGCCTAGGCAGCCTACATAAGGCAAATTCAAATTGAGCAGGCATCCCTTACACAATATTTTTGCAGGAATATTTCCTCATGTGCATCAGGTGATCACTGAGAGATTCGAATAGGGAGGCTAGTTGTGAGTGCAATCATAATTCTGCATACTATATTTGTGAAGGAAAACCAGAGGTGCTAGAGCAGGTCCCTTAGACTGATAGCTCTTGAAGAATTGATAGTTATTTGCTACTGCAAGAAGAGATCCTAAATTCCTAAGTTTCTTCCTCCTGGTGGTTCAGTGAACAGGCTCAGGGGTCCTAAGGCAAGTACTTGACTGTCTTTAGGAATTGGTTGGGTGGAAAAGTCTTCTTGGGCTGTTTGTTTCCCTACAGATTTATTGAGGTTTTACAGTTCTCTACTTTATCTCAGTTAATAGTTCTATTTAGTAAAATTAGTAATCTCTATTTTTCTGTTTAGAAGAAGAATTTATTTCTAATTTTGTTTAAAGTCTGAATGTTAATTTTAAATGATGATTTGGAATTGATAAACCAATCTCTACATTTTTCCACATGTTTTTTTATGCATCGTACTCTAGTGTAGAGAAGCAAATTAAGTATAGATGAAAAGTGTTAGGCTGGAATATTGTCGTTTAATTCCGTTGTAGTATTTTCCCAACCCTTTAATTTGTCAATCTGAGGTTCGTAGGCTTACGAAGCACATGCAAAGTATATGCAGGACCGAAGTGAAATTAATCTAATCTAACCCCCCTTGCTAATTGCTAATTGCTAATTTAATTCCCCTTAAGCTGAAACACACAATTGCTAATCTAATGCTGGAAGCTGAAACACACTGCTGAAAGTAAATTGCATAAATAAAAGACAACATATGAAGAGAAACCAAAAACACATGTGAGCTCACATTAACAATAAGGAAAACTTAATTTACATCACAAGAATCAATGACAAATCATGAAAGCATCAAAATTAAGATTATGAAAAAAAGCTGAGAATCCCCTTCTCCATATTACAAAGTTAAGACTAACTTCTACAATCTGAGACTAATCTCCTCCTAATCAATGATCTAATCTCTATCTCCCCAAAATGAAGAGAGAGCACTATCTTTTATACATGAATTTTTTTGAGAAGGAGATAACCATCTCATAATGATAGATCCACTATTCTCTCAACCACTCTCAACTAATTTCCTATTATTAAAAAATATGATTCATTCAAATCCTCCACATGTCTCTCACAAATTCTCCACATGTTTCTCATACATCTCCATGACCTTCTCCTTGGAATATTCTTTGAATAACTGTCTCCATGAAGTGGAGGAGATATTCAAGGAGTCTTTCTTTGAATTGATCCTTCCATATTCGTACACATTACAAAGCTCATCCAAACTTGAGATATTAGTGAAAAACATGTTATTTTCCAATATTTAATCATAAATTCACTTATAATACTAAAATGAATAAAGTGGAAAATAATAAGATGAAACTCAAGTATATGTATGGAAATGGTATGATGAAAGGTTAATGGGACAATGAAATGTGAGGAATAGTGGAAGGTAAAGTGGATGAAAATGGGACATTTCTGAGGCCCAACAAAAAGATAGCCAAACTGCCTTTGATTTGATGAGTAAGTACAGTGATTGAGTTGTGTTTCGTTTTCTTCCCTATAGTTAATAACAGTAATAATTATAGTATAGTATTTAATAGATTATAGAATACCCCATTGTTTCATGAAAAACAACCATTGTTAAATTCATGTTAGATACAGTGTATTTTCTTATCTCTAATATGTACATAGGAAATAAATGGAATACAAAATTTCATACATCATATCATGTCTACAATATAAATAGTAATGCTGTAAATAAATAGAATTGCTAACGATGGATGCAGCTGCAATTCACAGTCATTTTTCACATTTCCACATCCACATTGTTTTCATTTCTTGTTATAACAATTTCATAAATTATTTCATTTCTACCAGAGCATGAAAATAAATTTAAACCCTAATTTGTTTTTCATCCATCTTACCCTATATATATATATATATATTACAATCTTCATGTATTGCTCAAACATTGGTTTTTGTGTCAATCCTAGTAATATTACCATATCCTTATCATCGTTTTGCATAAATGAACAAACAACGATCTACACAAGTTTTAGATTTAAAACCCATTTTTGGCTCGACAATTCTTTTCTAAAGGTTTCATTTAAAATATATTTTATATTCAAAACAAGACTCGAACTAGGGTATGGCCTGGTCTTTTCCATTTTACAAACGAAAATAAAAACCATTTCATCATTGCATATTACAGAGTTATCATCTACAACAAAGCATATAGATCCTGGCATAGCTCGATAGTCACATTATCTACCTACAGTACTCAAACACATAACACAGACTAATAGCACAAAAGAAATAGTATAGTTTCATTTCCAGAGAAGCGAAGTATTGTACAGTAGATGAGCCTCGGCTCTACTTCTTACTCCACATAACGTAAATCAACAAGTTGTTCAAAGTTTCGAATCAACACAGATTTAGCTTCACAAAGGAAGTATCATTGCATAGATTGACTTTACAAATCCAAAAGTAAAAACCACACAGGGTTTATTCCCACTCATAAAAATGAGTTCTACGAATCCTATTGACGAAACCAGACATCTAAAATAAATGATAGAGTATCATTTAAATGGAGGAGGGTCATTCCCTACATAAGTTTTCACTTCAACCATAAAAACCTTCATTGATATTCAACATACAGACAATGTCGAAGCATGAAGAGACCGGTTACTCATTTTTCGAAAAACCACATCAACCAAAGTTGAAAGGCACCTACGAGGGTTTGAGACCTGGAGCTTACCAGGAATGGAGAAATTGCCATTCATTTTCCAAACCCTAGTTCGCTTATTTCGTTTCAAAACTGTTACCTGCCATTAAAATGCTTAAGGGTTAGATATTATAATTTTCCCAACTGTAAAATGAACGTTACAAACATTCCTGAGTGATGAAGACACTTACCCTTTGCATCCAGTGATCGAACTCTGTACATACACATCTAAAATGACAAACTCATTGCCTTGGATGAAACTAAGGTACCGTTACTCTTGTTGCATAAAGGTTTTGTTCCACTCAAAAACTCAGAAACGAAACTGCAATCTACCAACGTCAACAGTTTTCAAACCACAAACACTACATTCCTTCACATGCCTTGGTAACGAGTTGAATCCTGCAACTACCACCTTAAACCTACAGGTTTCAAGGTTGAATCCCTTGCACTCTCTACTAACCCTAGAATTCGACAGCCTGTCGGCCTCAATGCCAAAACAATAGAACAATGAAAGACATTCAATCTCATTAACCAAAATGACGACAAAATGTTAGGGTTACATCCAATGACCCAAACTCATCACAATCAACGATCATAAGAGTGCTAGCGAGGTGGCATTGGGACAAACAAGCAACTGCAATTAATGTTTTATTTATTATCATAAGCATGGCATTGCCACTTCTGCACATGGAGGATCGATCAACAGCCAGCTCGGAGGAGTTCAATATAAAAACCATTACACAGTGTTTGTCATAGTTACTATTATATTATACCATATTACGTGGATTGTTAACAATCCTTGTCAATTGGAGTTTTGGTTCAAGCTTTTAATGCAGGGTCAAAACACCATCTCCTTGACAGCTCAAGGCTTATGCCATTTTAATAACCTGTCAACTCATCCATCCTATTGACATTAATGCATGTCAATACCAATTAACGACGATAAAATCTTCATGTAGATCTTTTATAAACTCAAAACATTATTGTTGTATTATTTAATAGTTATAGTTCTAAGATTATGGTCGCGATTAGGGTATTAAGGTTTAAATTTAGACATGTATTAAGTTCCAATTTCATATAATATTGTGAACTTTCATTTATATAGTGAATAGTTTACATTTTTCAAACTATTACATTAGGATAATAATCTATAAGAATTACATGGTTAACATGATAACCATAGTTTACATTATTGCAACTATTAAAAAGATAAGAGTTTGCATTTTTGGATTTTCAACAAAACCATTGAATAGTAACTAGCATAAAAACCATGCCATTGCCATGTACTTCATACCCTAACTCTTAATGCAATGCATTCGACAGTTAGTGATACAATTACGACATTAATACTATACAAGTATTAATTATCTTAAGACGATGACCAAAGCCAATCGATAACAACGTCATTGGCTTACGACATTAAACTTACCAGCATGTATACCTTCTAGATGTCATTGTTTCCAACATTTATGAATTGTAAGACAATGTTAAAAACCTTTAAGTAGCTCTAGACATTTCATACCTGAAGATACTTGTTTTCGCAAAAGAATTCACAACATTTTTATTTTGACGTTGAATTGAATTACACATGTAATTTTAAACTATGTAGTTACTGAACCTCTTACCTGTCGTCTACACATAGAACATTCAAATGCGTTAGCATTGCAGCTAAGTAAACTCCAGGGTACCTCGTAGGACACCCTTGTTCATCAAAAATCAAACTGTCAGTATCTTTCCAAAGAAAAAAAATATCGCATCACAATTATGACCCGTTAGTTCATTTATTACCATAATCACGTTCGTTAATTATGTGTTAAAGTTGTCATTTGTCACCATGCTGCTAAAACAAAAATTAAATTATAGTACTAAGGACCTTTTAATTAAAGCTATCGTAATCAAACAATTATTATTTCCACAAATATAATTTTTGTATTTAATATCGTTTTCAAAATTTTTAAATTTTTATGAAAATTTGGGAAGTTACATGTGGTATCAGAGCTCATGTTCGAACTTAGATTCTGTATTTATTTCTCATGCTCTTTTTCCCTCAACCTTGTCTCATTGGGAATGACAGGAATTTACATCATTGCTGCAGCTGGACAATGTAATTCCTTCTGCAAATTGGAAATTGTGGATTTAAGTTTTTGAATTTCCATATCACATCCCAAATGATGAACTTTTTGGCCGTCGATGAGTCTTGATTCTATCTCTCTTATTTTTCCATCTTTTCCAACCATCATCTCTTTCATTTCTTTATATAATGGTGATGTGCCAAACACATCACCTATTGCAATGCTGCTTGACAAGCATTCTTGTAGCATATTCTCTCGATTTGCTATGGACCTCTCTCACTCTTCTAAGGACATTTTACCTGTCTGTTTTTTTTCCTTCCACCCTTACCCTCATCTCCTTTGGTACCCTTACCTTCACCCTCACGACCTTCCTCATTGTAATTTTTTTTTCCTCTCCTTTGGTTTCTAAGTTACAGAGATTCAGATATCCTTCCGAACCTTTTGCCTCACAGCTTATCAGCTTGCTTAGAAATGATTTTTCTCAAACCAGAAATTATTGATTCTAATTCTCCAACTTTTTTTCCATGGCTTCCCTCCCACTCTTTCATCTTCAACTGATATTCTTGTATTAACTGTTCATTTTCTTTAATTCTTTGCTCCAATACATGTAAAGGACCCATTTATGTCCTTATTGGTGGTACATTGAAAACAGTTGGTCTCTCCTTCAACTCTTCTTTGATTTCAGTCACTTCAGCATTAGTTTTTTCCAAAGCCTCTGTATACACAACCCTCACTGACTCAATTTCATTTTCAACATCATCAATGATTTTGTCTACTTCTTTTGATAATAGTTAAACCATTTCTTCTTTCCCTTTTATCAATTTGTTCGCTTTGAATTGATTATCCACAACTGTCTTTTGCAACACTGCTATTTGTTTGAGGCTTTCTATAATATTATTATATTTTCTCAATCCCTCCTCTGCCCAATTGTATATATAGGAATCGTGTTCCTTGAAATGCTCCATTTTATCATATAGGATGAACATGTATGTACTATCAAACTTATATGATGGAATGTCTAAATGCATAGTGGAATCCCTTGAATCGGATTTGGAAGAACAATCATACTCAATTTCCAATTGTTTAGGAGGAATTCTATCAAGAACCTCTTGGGGAATGGAAAAGTACGCAATAGTTTGTTCCATTTCCTTGCCCGCCACCTCCTCTGAATGAGATCTATATACATGTCCATGTAACTCTTTCACATTTGCGGCAGCATGAACTACATAAATTGTGACAAAATCAGGAGACTGTACTCCTAATTCATCATGGTGCTCAAGACTTTGTACTGGCGATTCCTCGTTCTGTTCAGGAGGCTCTAATGGTAATTCCCCATGGTGATCAGGATATTGTACTAATTCCTCATCATGTTGAGGAGACTGTACTCCTAATTAGTCATGGTGCTGAAGAATTTGTACTGGCGATTCCTCGTTCTTTTCAGGAGGCTATAATGGTAATTCCCCATGGTGCTCAAGAGATTGTACTAATTCCTCATTCTGCTGAGGAGACTGTACTAGAAATTCCTCATTATGTTCCCTTCTATTACGTTTCCTAATGTATGTTTTATGAATAGGTGGTTTTGGCAAAGATATGTATTCGTGTTGGTTGATATCACCAATCTTTGTTTCAGTAGCATGGGGTCGACATAAATCAATAATTTTTTGAAGTGTGCCCAAGAAACTAAATGTAACCTTCCTTAATTGGCTCTCTTGCAAGGTAGTGTGTATTTTATTAGCCAATAGATAAGGAATATATATAGGTATATCTTCCACCCAATGTATCATTACCCACATACATTCACCTAAAATGTCCTTCCTGTGATGATTTAGAATCGTCCTAAGGGCAATCTAAATCAATGTTTTGTATATTTCGGGAGGGGAATCTTGCATTCTTAAACCATTCCTCGGAACACATATTTCTCTCCCACAAATTTTATTAGCCATCTGGTTCTTCTCCTCTCTGGGGATTTTCCAAGAGCTAAAAATCACTCCCCCTCTTCGTGGAATATTTGTAGCTTGGGAAACCAAATTAGGGTCGAGCTTTAGCCGCTTCCCAAAAATTCTGAGTTCCATATTCTCGACATCATATTTCAAAATTTACTCATCTATATCCGCATCAACATAATTGAACATTCCAAACAAAAATTCGAAAACTTATGCATTCCTATGGATAGTTTCCATACCCGATGGCCAAATCTTTGCATCTCTCCATCCATCGGGATACTCCTAGAATTTTGTTATTGTTACCCTATCATCTGTGGACGTCTGTGTTTCAACTGCGTTTGCAGAGGAGGATGCTCATGTTTCAATTGTTCTCGTGGTAGAGGATGGCCCTATTTCAAGCTCGGCCATGGTTGTCTAGGTTTGAAGCGGAGGTGAGGTGATGCATAGAGTGTATTTTAGGCTCACAAATTATTCCCGCACAGAGTATTTCAGCAACAAAACACTTTTCTTGAGTGTATTTCCACTTCATAATTCATGACTTGGGCATACACTTTTCCCTATGCTGACATCCAACTTTTAAGATTTTTCCAAGCCTTGTCATTGGAGGAAATTTTATAAATTGGTTGTACTTTGACATATAAAAAAGTGCACGAACATAAGCTTTCATTTTTTATAAATGGGTTGTACTTCGGAATTTTATAAAGTGGTTGTACTTTGACATAAAAAAGTGCATAAACATAAGCTATCACTTTCCAGTACTTGGCCACTTTTGCATATTAAGAACAAGTGAAATTTGGCTAAGTGTTAAAATCACAAGGTTAAGGGGCTATTTGGAAATGTCCGCCAGGAACTGTCCTTGTGGGGATAAATTCATCAGTTGACATGAACTTGTTCCTTTTTGAAGTAGTTATCTAGTCATGGTTTCAGTTTACTTCCTGATACTTTCATGTGCAAGAAATCAACCTACCAAAGTAGGAAAAATATTGTTTTGCATATTAAGAACAAAAGAAACAAAAGAGGTCCAAATTCTGAAAAATGGCTAATCGTTGGAAAATTGGTCCAAGTGGCATTGGGAAATTGCTCATCGTACCTCATAGGAGAATGATCAAAATTATCTAAAACTATCATGCTATAGATTTTTGAAGAGCTTGTCTTTACATGGTCTCAGCTGTCAAAGACGGTGTTTGATGACAAAGTTAAAGGCATGTCAAAATAGGGTTTCAGTCTGTTTTTGCACTAGTAGTAGTAAAACTGCCCAAGTGGCCTCAGGAAAATTCCTACCATAATTCATAGGTTAAGGTAAATTCGCACCCCATAGTGTCAGGTTGTAGCTTGTTGATTTTTATACCTGACCATTGTATCATCTTGTCTTGAGAGTGTCTGAAAAGGAAGTTATGGGTATGCCAAAACAGTGTTTCATGCAGATTTCTCTAGTCTAGGAAAATGAAAAAATTGTCGAAGTATAAAATTACTAGTAAAAATTCCTGAGTGACCTCACTAAAATACCTGCCATTTCCTGTGGTTGATGTCTTAAAATATTTTGAGGGTATGGGTCTCTAGACTGTTGATTGGTGCATCCAACCATAACATTTGTTTGTCCAAATAGTCTCTGTAGGAGAAGATATTGATCTTCCAAAAGAGCCTCCTAGCTTGATTTGCACTACTCCAGAAAAATGCCCCCCGAGGATAGAGAAAGAAGTTTCAAAGGATGAAATTGGTCTAGATGGAATCACCTTGTTGGCCTCTATCCATTGGGTGTCTCACACTTCCAATTTGATGAAAATAAAAATCTCATGTTACCCTAGGGTTTGACAATTTTTTTGTCAAAGTGTTGAATTAGTAGTTTAAAAATCTAGTTTCAAGTGCCCTCCAGCTGATGTGTGTGTATCAAAATTTTTAAAGGGTGACATGGATTTGTTCCTTGTTGAAGTGGTTATCCATCCATGCTTTCATTTTTCCTTATGATGGTCACATGTGCAAGAAATTAACCTGCCAAAGTAAGAAAAAACGTGTTTTGCATATTAAGAACAAGTGAAATTTGGCTGTGTTAAAATCATAAGGTTAAGGAGCTATTTGGAAATGCCCACCAGGAACTGTCCTTGTGAGGATAAATTCATCGGTTGACATGAACTTGCTCCTTGTTGAAGTAGCTATACAGTCATGGTTTCATTTTACTTCCTGATAGTCATGTGTTCAAGAAATCAACCTTCCAAAGTAGGGAAAATATTGTTTTGCATATTAAGAACAAAAGAAACAAAAGAGGTCCAAATTCTGAAAAATGGCTAAGTGTTGGAAAATTGGTCCAAGTGGCCTTGGGAAATTGCCCATTGTACCTCATAGGAGAATGATAAAAATGATCTAAAACTATCATGCTATAGCTTATTGAAGAGGCTATATTTCCATGGTCTCAGTTGTCAAAGAGGGTGTTTGATGAAAAAGTTAAAGGTCTGCCAAAACAAGGATTCAGTCTGTTTGTCCACCAGTGGTAGTAAAAATGCCCAAGTGGCCTCAGGAAAATGGCCGCCATAATTCATAGGTTGAGGTAAATTCCCGCCCCATAGTTTCAAGTTGTAGCTTGTTGATTTGTATACCTAATCATGGTCTCATCTTGTCTTGAGAGTGTCTGAAAAGGAAGTTATGGGTCTTCCAAAATAGTGTTTCAGGAAGATTTCTCCAGTCTAGGAAAATGCAAAAATTGTCTAAGTATTAAATTACTGGTAAAAATTCTTGAGTGACCTCAGTAAAATTCCCACCATTTCCTATGGTTGATGTGTTAAAATATTTTGAGGTTATGGGTCTCTATACTGTTGATTGTTGCCTACAACCATCTCATTGGTTTGTCCAAAGAGTCTCTGTAGGTGTAACACCCCATATTTTGACTAGGCGTGTTTATGAGTTAGACACCTTTCACTTTATTTTGCTTATTATCTGTTGGACTCAACTAGATCGAGTGAACTATATTTTCGGCATGTTAGACGTGATGATATGTTGCTACTATGTTTAGGATGTTACTATGCCCATGCTGACACTACGATTATGATGTTATGATGTCACCATCCTCACGATGTTATTAGGATTATGTGGTTACTATGTTGTAGTTATCATGAGATTCTTTTATTTCATAATGACAGTGTATGTTTAATAATCGCCCTGGATGAAATGTGATATATATGATGTGGTAATTATGTTGTGATTGATTTAATGATTTTATGTGATGAAATAAATGATGTTGACAATATCGATCAGACGATGATAGAATGGAAATATTGTTATAAATGTATGGCTGCAAAGTACTAATCCACAGGACACTGGGGCTATGTAATAGTCGGATACCTGATACGAAGTATGGTATAGTACCTATGTTGCAGAGAGCCTTGTTTACCAAAGTTGATGATACGATGACACAAACCAATAATCTCGAGAGCAACAAAGTATGAGTTGATAAGGGCGTAGACCCAGTATGTTGAGAGGGATGGATGTATTGCCCACCCTATGTTTCTATGATACCCGAGGTCGTGGGAGGGCCATGCTGAGACACGCTCCCCAAGTTGTTCTGATGACGATGGTCGGATGCCTGCTAGGAGAGGTTAGGTCCGCTAGTTAGCCGACGCTACCGCTCTCACGTTCTATGTGGCTAGGTCAGTATAGCTGACATCCACTTTTGTACTAGCAGAGGAAGGATAGGGAGGATGTAGACGCAGGTTAGGATGGGAGGATATTTTAGTTAGTACTGTTGAGGGTTGGGTATTCCTTGATCTTGAGTTAGTGGTAGTAGGTACATTTCCTTGTACTTGATTGATTGAACTGATGTAATCATAAAAATAATGAAATGAAATCTTAAAAACTCATAAGATAACCAATGATGTTTTAGTAATGTTACGATAAATGTAATATACTTGCTCTATTTGCATGAAGTATTATTAGTATTAGTTAGATGTTAAGCATAGGAAATATGATGTGTGTTTATAGTACCTGTCAGACCTGTGCATACGCTGGCCACGCATGCACATTTTGTACATGTGCGATAGTATCAGTTTACGACATACTTATCGATATTTAACAATGTTATAAGTTGTCATAGATAACTTAGTTAAGGTTTGGGTAAACGACATGAGTAATAGATGATCGATTTGCTTATGTATAAAATAAGTTAATTAGTCTTATATGTAAACATTGTAATGAACAATTAAAATAATTTCTGCCAATTGTAATTCTCATCAAGAGAAGGTATCAGAAATATGAAGTATAGCAGATAAACATTAGTGCTGGAAGCATGTACTATCTAATTGTTAATATTTATTAATTAAACCCTTAAGAGTACTTCGTTTATCAATGAAAGTATGTTAGATTAGTGCTAAGGTACTCATCATTAATTAAGTATGTTAGATTAGTGCTAAGGTACTTAAATCACCATTGATATTTATTATTATTATGATTATTCAATATTATTATTATTATTATTTAACATTATTATTATTATTATTTAACTAATGTTAATAATGATAATGTGTCCTTATTGGAATGAAAGAAATCGTAAGTGGGTAAGTGAACACGTTTGAATTATTAAATTAATTAATTTATTGTTATGAAACGAGAAAGGAGTATTATTAAATTATTAAATGAGGAAGGATAAGATAAAACTCAATTAAATTTATATTCATAAATTACTATCATGTCACAAAACCGATCTGAGATTTGATTTTTTTTATATATATTTATAATTAAAACAAACTACCACTTCAAATTTGAAAGGGTCAACATGATAGTATTTAAGTATTATTTTAATCAACATATTAAATGGAGGATAAGACTAATATTGAATCCACCACCTCATGAATGTCTTAAATTGAATATTTTGAGAATCATTAAATAAGGTACATTCAACCCATCAAATCCAACCTAACTAGTCTTAATACCATTGAATTGCTCGAGAAAAGAAGTACTATAAAATAATATTTATTTATGAATTGGATTGTAAAGCAAGCCATCAATTTAATGTTTTGGGGGCTCGAGGGTTTTTTTGGAGGGTGGTGGAGTAAACAGGAAGGCAAGTGGAGGAGGAAAATGGATCTATAAAGCAATGGTTTCACGGAGATGAGGGGTGGTTGGTTTTTGGGAGAAGTACACTTAGTATTTTGAGAAAAAGGAGGAATGCCGAGGAGGGGGATAACTCGAAGCTTTGAGGAGGTGGGAAACTCAAAAGAATGAGGTGGGGTTAGCTCAAGGAAAAATTACTCTTGAACGATGGAAAGGTACTAAGGAAAGATGCTGTCGGGATTATTGGTTTGTGGGCTCGGGGGCTAGGAAACCCATCGGTTTCCTAGGGCCAGCATGATAAGAGCTGGTCGGCAGGGTGGATCATCCATTTTTGGTATAAAGGCTTGGAATGGAAAGTCTACGGGAAAGGATTCAGGAGCAAGGGGACAATCTACAACCTACATCGGTCCAGGTATTCTACTGGTAGTTAGAAAAATGATTTATATTTCAATATACTGAGTATTATGCAAGAAATTACAATTTTATGTCTGTTGATAAAATTTCCATATGTAGGTGCACTGTATGCTACTAGACACTTCCTAATCACTAAAATTACGCAGAAATTTAGCATAATGAAAGCATAATGATACTTATTTATTATTGAAATAAATAAAAAAAGAAATACAACTCCGTAGGAGCTGGTTACAAAACTGTCATCAAAATCTAGAACTTCGGTGCCCTTCCGGATAGAAGGGCACTGCATTTGGTATCAGAGCCACTGGCTCAAAAACTCGGACCTCAAGAGGCCTTTACACACCTAACTATCCTAAATTTTACTATGTCTAAGCTTACATAATGACATGGAACTTAGGACAAAACCTTGTCTCCAAAATTGAACGCCAACAATGCAAAACTCAGTTACGGATTACCTGCAAAATACACAGTTACAGATTACTTGCAAAATACACAAACATAAATTACATTAGTAAGCTAAAAGAAAAATATATATATATATTATTTCCATTATGCAAATTAATAGGAAAAATATATATATATATTCTTTCCATTATGCAAATTAATAATGATGTGAAAATTTTCTTTTATTTTATTTCGGAATTATCAAGTGCATATATATATTATCAAATAAAAGAAGATAAGATAATTTTATGCCTATATAGGAAATTTTAATCTTCAAACCATAGGAATACATATCTATATATATTTGGCACAACAAGGAAACAAAAACAAAAAAAACAGAGAGGTGTTTTCCTCGATACAAAATCTGAAAAAGAATCACCAAATACCTGTAAAAATATTACACTGTAAAAGGGGCATAGTCTGTATGGACTATTGTTTTCCACAGATCGGCTGGTTGTACTGATTCCCAACTTCACATAGCCTAAATATGACACAATCAAATGTACACTGTTTACAACTTTCAGTGATTTCTTCCCTAGATTGTCGGGTTGTTGTTTCTAAGCACTAAATTTCTCCAGAAATCTGTCTTTAAAAGTTTCAATACCTATTGATCAAAAGCATAGAGTTTTGTTTTTGGAGAGTTAATCACTATCCAAACTCAAGCTCCAGACTCCACGTCACATCAAATACCCTTTAATTAATCTGTAAGATTTCATATTCCAATCACAAATTATACAAATTACAAAGTTAAAGCATATATGAGGCGAGTATCTAGGTGTTCTGTGATATAAGTGTGTAGTTTCAAAATGATGGTCTGGGCTTTGACAGCGAAGCAGGTATTAGGAAAATTATTGTAGCAAACCCGTTCTCTATGGACTATATTACTTATCCGGATTACCAGTAAGCAGTAGTAGCAGGATTTTCTATTGTTTATACTTGAAATTCTCGTCTACCTCACAACCTAGACCACCGAAGAGAAGTGCGTGTGATTTTGGGAGAATTGCTTGCAAGCATCGATGGATCCCTTTAGTTTCTGGCACTTCCATTTGAAGCAGCACATTATCTTTTATTCTATATATTTGCTATACATTTAGCCCAGCTTGCTGAGCTATTCCAAGTGGTCTCGATTTACTGTATTGTGGATTCACGCAACCTGTAGTAATTTACGAGTTGATTTTAGTATTATCCCTCTCAGAGTGTTATAATAACAAGGGCGCCCTCTCCTATTTTAAGTATGACTTCGTCCAGGGAAGAGAGGATATAGAGGGCCTCCTTCATCGTATCCTTTACGCCATGGATAACTCCCTTTCATTGATTCTCAGCTAATTGTGAAGCTGTTTCTTTAAGTAGAATTCAAAGCTCAGCTATCTGTAACAGCTCGACTCCGTTCCCAGTGGAAACGATGTACTGGTGGCATAAGGAGCTCAAAAGAAAGAATTCAATTCGATATTGTGAGAATCGAAGCTTTGACGCCACTGTGGCTTGCATGGGCCGGTGGATAATGAATTCCATTAGTTATTGGAGGAGCGGAGAATTGAATATCCCAAATATCGAATTGACATCTAGGTCTCCAACAAATTTTATTAGATGGCACCTCAATTATGCATCGATTACATGAGAATGGTTGAAGGCATGATCAAATAGGAATCACCACCGGTGAGACCTAATATTTAATTATTTTGTGATTAGGTCATAACTAGTAAAAAAAAAAGGGGGGGGCGGCCTGGTAAACAATCTTGGAGTTGAGTTGGTTCCGGAACAATAGGTAGAGGTTGCAGGTCCCAATCATTCTCCATAGAGGGATGATATACTTGACAACGCAGGTATGTTTCCCAGGTCGCACCAATGGGCCATAGGCAACATTCACCCAAGTGTCTGGCTCGCCAAGCTACAACTCACAAGGAGCTGGTAACCCATGCACTACGCATCAGGGAGTGATGCGCACAACCAACAGCTCACAGAGGCGGCCACTCGGCTAACAGTATATATAAAAAAAAAAGAATAGAATTCCTCGCTATATATATCAGAAAAAAAATAATTGATTATTATATAAAATGCAAGATTTCTTCTGTTAAGAAGAGTTGGTGCTGGTACAATGTGACTGGTACAAGTGATCGATATCATTTCATCTCAAATTATGCATCTTAGTCATTCTCTCTACTGGTTTATATCATACATATAGGTCTGCTAATTAATTTTCAAGAGAAGTTCTGATTGATAAAGCATGTGCACTTTCAAAGCTCAATTCAGCATCAAACTTTCCATCACGTATTGAGCTTCTTCGCTTTTCGACTGTGGAAAATGGATTCATAAATTAAGGTAAGTTCAAACTCGATGTTATCTCCGATATCACATTGTAGTCTGTTAAAACATTTTTATGAAGAGCAAGTCGAACAAAACCGAGCTTGTCTCTATTAATTTATGGAGTATATAGCCATCAGTTTGTAGGAATTTTACAGCCAACCTTTAAGCTGATTTGTTTGTAGCTGATCCGCGATTAGTTAAATTGGTCTATCTTTAGCTGGCTAGGTTATAGTTTCACTTTAAGCTTAGCAGTTATCTTTAACAAATTCCGTGGATTTGAATCGATGTAACCACTCTTTTTTCTTTGGGGATAAACCTTCATTTGGAGCTGCCAAAAGGGACAACCAGAATTAAGCCTCCTACATTTAGTTCTTATACTTGCAATCTATTTTCTCAGACTTTCTTGACCTGTGAATTTTTGAACTTGCCCACTCAAAGTTGGATGTATATGTTCTTTCCATGTTATCTCTAGAAGAATCACATAGGAGCTGCGAAAAGGCACAACCGACAGTTCTTACAGTAGAAATTTGCTAACAAGTCGATTTCATCACTCAAAAAGAATGCTCTAGCTGTATGTGCCAATGCGAAGTAATAATGGGTTCTATAATTAATACTAAATAGTATTTCACTGCAATCTAAGTTGTAACAATTTTATTAGAATGCACTTTTGCGGAGTCCAAAATATCATGGAAATGTTTGCCGATAGTTTAGACTCTTAGAGAAATAATCTCTGACAGAATTGATAACATGATTTGGAATACCCTAGACAGAATTTTACAGAATGTTAATAATAATTTCTTCTACATTTTGTGGGAGGACTTGTAGAGCAGTTCTTTTTCTCTCTTGAGGGCTTTGTGCAAACCCTTTCCTCTTTTATGGTGGGTTCAAGGACTTACCTATGACTTTTATGGATTTCTGCTTTTTTTTATTATTCTGTTTTAACATTTATGAGATAAGTAGCATTTAAAAATACAAAAATAGAACGCTGTTTGGGCTGCGATCTCTGAGCTGGGCTGCACCCCTCTCAAAAAAAAAAAAAGAGAAGAAAAAAAGGGGGTTTCTCTCACTCAGTTGCATGAATTTCTTTTTGGCAAAAGCCATAGTATGATGCATTCGGTATCAGAAACCATGGCTGTAAAAACCCTGGCTGTAAAGTCTAAATCCATAAATCAGAAAAATGATTACCATTAATCTATAAACAAGGGGACAAATCCAATTTCAAATAAGGAAGTCACACCCGAATTTCAATATCAACCGAACTTCACACCCATTTCCAAGTATCACTTGATTTTAGTCGAACTGTGTCCTCTAAATGCCCACAAGCATCATGGAAACCCTAGCATGAACATGCACAAAGAGCACATGAGTGATGTGCTGTGCATCAAATCCTAAGATAGCCATAACCATCTACGGCTAATAGCAAGAATAAAAGCCTCTATGCAAAGCAATTTGCAGAATAACTGTAACTGTCTTTGTAGGAAACATCAAAATGTTTTTATTTAAATAACCAGCAAACTACTCTTACCTAGCATAATGCCAGACAAATTACATTAGTAAAATGGACACAAAACAAAACAAAAACACTCAGAAATGCAACTCAGCTCTCAGCTCGAGTACATCAAGAGGTGGATGGGCAATGTTAGGCCATTGTCATGCTTATGAAATATATGTAGATAAAAATATATATATATATATATATAAATAAAAAATAATAAAATAGATCTACACACCAGAGCGCCAAGAGGAGAAGATTTTGCAAGTGGACATCTCCGAAAATGATAAGTTGGTGGAGAGTCGTGAACCAGAAGAGCCAGTAGAGTCCGGCCTTTGAGCTTAATAAATAGTGAGGCTTGCAGTCATCTTTTCGATTTAAATTTAGCTACTTGAACCCAACAAAGACACTGAGCTGAGCTCGCCATGACTATTGTCAAGAGGCAGAGAACTACGGACCTCACGGAACAAAAAAAAAAACTCTCTCCTTCGCGCGCGGGGATGAGGAGGGCTGATTAAAAGAGGTAGACCACCCTCCACCCAGGCTCCTGAGGAAAAACACCTGGTGGCATGCGAGTCGACGCATGGCAGACATGCAGGTCGCCTCTTTGTGGGCTCCCTTAGGCGAATGGAGGGAAGGCAAGGTGAGTAGCAGGGTTGTCACGTGGAGGGGCAGCGGGGGATGGCTGGCGGTGGTAGCTGGCTACGCATGGGGAGAAGGGGAGAGATAGGTGGAGAGGTGATAGAATAAAATAAAATATAATAATAATTTACAAATTGTGATAAACGAGTGGGTTGTAGCATAGATTTTCATACTATCATTATTTTTTTTTAAATTACTTTGATTTCATTTAACTTTGATTTTATTTAAATTAGATTTTAAATTATATATTTTTTGACAATCTATATAAACTACATAGGTTGATTATATATATATCATTTTATAAATCATATAAAAATTGTATAAAAATAAAATAAAATGATATCAATTCTATTTTGTTTCTTAATTAAAATTAAAATTAAAATTTTAATAGAGTTAACTATAAAAGATTTATGAATTGACACTAAAGAATGGGTGTTGCTCGAACGTAAAAGTTAACATTAAGGGTTGACACTTAATGTTCATAAGGTCAATATAGATAGATTAATTAGATTAAGGGTTGACATTAAAAGTGAACTAAAATGTAAGTATTCATGCTTAACCATAACTTTAAGTATTAAGACCCCAAAATGCCTTCTGTCAAGACTTCGAACTATAGTCGAAGGGGCGAGACGAACGCAGAATTTCGCAAGCAAGACACCGATGAGACCAACACGACGAGATGAACACTAGGACACTAAAAATTTTACATGACGAAACAATTTAATAAAAACGACCATAGAGTTAAACACGAAAATCCTAACAAACTATTCCTTACACGTAAGTATAAACAAATGCATAGCTAAATTTCATGTTGTTTATGTTCGAGTGTTGCAGCGATACAATGCGGTAAGGAATGGATATGCTATAACCCATAACTTATGTATAATGAATGAGTTACATTACGCCTTAAAACACCTTCATTTATGAGAAGACTTTAAAATTCTAGTTGTATTGGAAAACACCATAGTGTTAGCTGACATAGTTAAATCTAGGCATCAAATTGGTAAATAAATATATGTGCACAAGTGTTGGATATTGATGCTTGATAGTACTAATTAATCAATAGTACTAATTAATCAGTATGATGTATTCTGTGCATCACATTATGTGCAATTAATCGTGTTTCAACATAGTAATTGGAAAGAGATTGAAGGAACTAGGTATGTGCGAGAAAAGGGTAGGGGTTATATGTCGCTAGTCTTGCTTATGTTAAATTGTCATGATGGGGGAAAATATTATTGAGAAACAACTAGGATTTAATAATTGCAAAATGAACAAGCAATAAAATATAAAAGTAGGTAAATTATTGATGGACTAATGAAGTTACCGTGAATGAACGTGCGCCGAAACCTCAAAAAGGTTAAGTGAAATAATAATACAAGTAAATGGGGTAGTAATGGAGGCAAAATAGGAATCGATGTGCACCTCAATGAATAAAGTTACGTTGTTTAAACCCCTAACAGATACTATCAGTGAACTTAAGCATTTTGATAAGATATAGTTACTAAAAACATTCTAATAAATGATAGTTCTCCTAATTTAATATTTGTTACAATACTTATGGTTATCAAGGATGCAGATTGCTTATTAACACTAAGGTAATAATAATGTTTGACCTTAGGATGAAATAACAGGGATCTTCATCTCCTAGGAGAGGTATGCAAATCTTAAAGATCTTTGTAGTTGCTTGTTGAATAATTAAAGATTATGAACTCTCAGCTCTCCATTTTAAAAACATCGATTATTCTATGCTAAGTTAGATCAAGATACGCCTATGATGAGGACTTGGTTGTGTGATGAATAAACTGATCTGGATGAGGTAACTTAAGGACATGGTTATAGGTTCATAGTATGATGCTAAGGTGGGTAGCAGCTGATTATAACCTTTAATAATGCTAAATATGATATTGAGATTCTACAAGAGGGATTAATCTAAATGTCTCATTAATTATTAGAATACATATTAGGGTATTAAAGATATAGAACCATAAGATAATATTAGCATAGTTGGTCAAGTCAAAGCTAAGTAGGACAAGTATGGCCAACACCTGCTACTTGCAAGAATGAAGAGGTTAGGCATGAATATTTTCCCTGCATTATTATGACCATAACTTCGGGACGAAGTTTCCTGAAGGGTGGGTGTATGTAACACCCCATATTTTGACTAGGCGTGTTTATGAGTTAGACACCTTTCACTTTATTTTGCTTATTATCTGTTGGACTCAACTAGATCGAGTGAACTATATTTTCGGCATGTTAGACGTGATGATATGTTGCTACTATGTTTAGGATGTTACTATGCCCATGCTGACACTACGATTATGATGTTATGATGTCACCATCCTCACGATGTTATTAGGTTTATGTGGTTACTATGTTGTAGTTATCATGAGATTCTTTTATTTCATAATGACAGTGTATGTTTAATAATCGCCCTGGATGAAATGTGATATATATGATGTGGTAATTATGTTGTGATTGATTTAATGATTTTATGTGATGAAATAAATGATGTTGACAATATGGATCAGACGATGATAGAATGGAAATATTGTTATAAATGTATGGCTGCAAAGTACTAATCCACAGGACACTGGGGCTATGTAATAGTCGGATACCTGATACGAAGTATGGTATAGTACCTATGTTGCAGAGAGCCTTGTTTACCAAAGTTGATGATACGATGACACAAACCAATAATCTCGAGAGCAACAAAGTATGAGTTGATAAGGGCGTAGACCCAGTATGTTGAGAGGGATGGATGTATTGCCCACCCTATGTTTCTATGATACCCGAGGTCGTGGGAGGGCCGTGCTGAGACACGCTCCCCAAGTTGTTCTGATGACGATGGTCGGATGCCTGCTAGGAGAGGTTAGGTCCGCTAGTTAGCCGACGCTACCGCTCTCACGTTCTATGTGGCTAGGTCAGTATAGCTGACATCCACTTTTGTACTAGCAGAGGAAGGATAGGGAGGATGCGGACGCAGGTTAGGATGGGAGGATATTTTAGTTAGTACTGTTGAGGGTTGGGTATTCCTTGATCTTGAGTTAGTGGTAGTAGGTACATTTCCTTGTACTTGATTGATTGAACTGATGTAATCATAAAAATAATGAAATGAAATCTTAAAAACTCATAAGATAACCAATGATGTTTTAGTAATGTTACGATAAATGTAATATACTTTCTCTATTTGCATGAAGTATTATTAGTATTAGTTAGCTGTTAAGCATAGGAAATATGATGTGTGTTTATAGTACCTGTCAGACCTGTGCATACGCTGGCCACGCATGCACATTTTGTACATGTGCGATAGTATCAGTTTACGACATACTTATCGATATTTAACAATGTTATAAGTTGTCATAGATAACTTAGTTAAGGTTTGGGTAAACGACATGAGTAATAGATGATCGATTTGCTTATGTATAAAATAAGTTAATTAGTCTTATATGTAAACATTGTAATGAACAATTAAAATAATTTCCGCCAATTGTAATTCTCATCAAGAGAAGGTATCGGAAATATGAAGTATAGTAGATAAACATTAGTGCTGGAAGCATGTACTATCTAATTGTTAATATTTATTAATTAAACCCTTAAGAGTACTTCGTTTATCAATGAAAGTATGTTAGATTAGTGCTAAGGTACTCATCATTAATTAAGTATGTTAGATTAGTGCTAAGGTACTTAAATCACCATTGATATTTATTATTATTATGATTATTCAATATTATTATTATTATTATTTAACATTATTATTATTATTATTTAACTAATGTTAATAATGATAATGTGTCCTTATTGGAATGAAAGAAATCGTAAGTGGGTAAGTGAACACGTTTGAATTATTAAATTAATTAATTTATTGTTATGAAACGAGAAAGGAGTATTATTAAATTATTAAATGAGGAAGGATAAGATAAAACTCAATTAAATTTATATTCATAAATTACTATCATGTCACAAAACCGATCTGAGATTTGATTTTTTTTATATATATTTATAATTAAAACAAACTACCACTTCAAATTTGAAAGGGTCAACATGATAGTATTTAAGTATTATTTTAATCAACATATTAAATGGAGGATAAGACTAATATTGAATCCACCACCTCATGAATGTCTTAAATTGAATATTTTGAGAATCATTAAATAAGGTACATTCAACCCATCAAATCCAACCTAACTAGTCTTAATACCATTGAATTGCTCGAGAAAAGAAGTACTATAAAATAATATTTATTTATGAATTGGATTGTAAAGCAAGCCATCAATTTAATGTTTTGGGGGCTCGAGGGTTTTTTTGGAGGGCGGTGGAGTAAACAGGAAGGCAAGTGGAGGAGGAAAATGGATCTATAAAGCAATGGTTTCATGGAGATGAGGGGTGGTTGGTTTTTGGGAGAAGTACACTTAGTATTTTGAGAAAAAGGAGGAATGCCGAGGAGGGGGATAACTCGAAGCTTTGAGGAGGTGGGAAACTCAAAAGAATGAGGTGGGGTTAGCTCAAGGAAAAATTACTCTTGAACGATGGAAAGGTACTAAGGAAAGATGCTGTCGGGATTATTGGTTTGTGGGCTCGGGGGCTAGGAAACCCATCGGTTTCCTAGGGACAGCATGATAAGAGCTGGTCGGCAGGGTGGATCATCCATTTTTGGTATAAAGGCTTGGAATGGAAAGTCTACGGGAAAGGATTCAGGAGCAAGGGGACAATCTACAACCTACATCGGTCCAGGTATTCTACTGGTAGTTAGAAAAATGATTTATATTTCAATATACTGAGTATTATGCAAGAAATTACAATTTTATGTCTGTTGATAAAATTTCCATATGTAGGTGCACTGTATGCTACTAGACACTTCCTAATCACTAAAATTACGCAGAAATTTAGCATAATGAAAGCATAATGATACTTATTTATTATTGAAATAAATAAAAAAAGAAATACAACTCCGTAGGAGCTGGTTACAAAACTGTCATCAAAATCTAGAACTTCGGTGCCCTTCCGGATAGAAGGGCACTGCATTTGGTATCAGAGCCACTGGCTCAAAAACTCGGACCTCAAGAGGCCTTTACACACCTAACTATCCTAAATTTTACTATGTCTAAGCTTACATAATGACATGGAACTTAGGACAAAACCTTGTCTCCAAAATTGAACGCCAACAATGCAAAACTCAGTTACGGATTACCTGCAAAATACACAGTTACAGATTACTTGCAAAATACACAAACATAAATTACATTAGTAAGCTAAAAGAAAAATATATATATATATTATTTCCATTATGCAAATTAATAGGAAAAATATATATATATATTCTTTCCATTATGCAAATTAATAATGATGTGAAAATTTTCTTTTATTTTATTTCGGAATTATCAAGTGCATATATATATTATCAAATAAAAGAAGATAAGATAATTTTATGCCTATATAGGAAATTTTAATCTTCAAACCATAGGAATACATATCTATATATATTTGGCACAACAAGGAAACAAAAACAAAAAAAACAGAGAGGTGTTTTCCTCGATACAAAATCTGAAAAAGAATCACCAAATACCTGTAAAAATATTACACTGTAAAAGGGGCATAGTCTGTATGGACTATTGTTTTCCACAGATCGGCTGGGTGTACTGATTCCCAACTTCACATAGCCTAAATATGACACAATCAAATGTACACTGTTTACAACTTTCAGTGATTTCTTCCCTAGATTGTCGGGTTGTTGTTTCTAAGCACTAAATTTCTCCAGAAATCTGTCTTTAAAAGTTTCAATACCTATTGATCAAAAGCATAGAGTTTTGTTTTTGGAGAGTTAATCACTATCCAAACTCAAGCTCCAGACTCCACGTCACATCAAATACCCTTTAATTAATCTGTAAGATTTCATATTCCAATCACAAATTATACAAATTACAAAGTTAAAGCATATATGAGGCGAGTATCTAGGTGTTCTGTGATATAAGTGTGTAGTTTCAAAATGATGGTCTGGGCTTTGACAGCGAAGCAGGTATTAGGAAAATTATTGTAGCAAACCCGTTCTCTATGGACTATATTACTTATCCGGATTACCAGTAAGCAGTAGTAGCAGGATTTTCTGTTGTTTATACTTGAAATTCTCGTCTACCTCACAACCTAGACCACCGAAGAGAAGTGCGTGTGATTTTGGGAGAATTGCTTGCAAGCATCGATGGATCCCTTTAGTTTCTGGCACTTCCATTTGAAGCAGCACATTATCTTTTATTCTATATATTTGCTAGACATTTAGCCCAGCTTGCTGAGCTATTCCAAGTGGTCTCGATTTACTGTATTGTGGATTCACGCAACCTGTAGTAATTTACGAGTTGATTTTAGTATTATCCCTCTCAGAGTGTTATAATAACAAGGGCGCCCTCTCCTATTTTAAGTATGACTTCGTCCAGGGAAGAGAGGATATAGAGGGCCTCCTTCATCGTATCCTTTACGCCATGGATAACTCCCTTTCATTGATTCTCAGCTAATTGTGAAGCTGTTTCTTTAAGTAGAATTCAAAGCTCAGCTATCTGTAACAGCTCGACTCCGTTCCCAGTGGAAACGATGTACTGGTGGCATAAGGAGCTCAAAAGAAAGAATTCAATTCGATATTGTGAGAATCGAAGCTTTGACGCCACTGTGGCTTGCATGGGCCGGTGGATAATGAATTCCATTAGTTATTGGAGGAGCGGAGAATTGAATATCCCAAATATCGAATTGACATCTAGGTCTCCAACAAATTTTATTAGATGGCACCTCAATTATGCATCGATTACATGAGAATGGTTGAAGGCATGATCAAATAGGAATCACCACCGGTGAGACCTAATATTTAATTATTTTGTGATTAGGTCATAACTAGTAAAAAAAAAAAGGGGGGGGCGGCCTGGTAAACAATCTTGGAGTTGAGTTGGTTCCGGAACAATAGGTAGAGGTTGCAGGTCCCAATCATTCTCCATAGAGGGATGATATACTTGACAACGCAGGTATGTTTCCCAGGTCGCACCAATGGGCCATAGGCAACATTCACCCAAGTGTCTGGCTCGCCAAGCTACAACTCACAAGGAGCTGGTAACCCATGCACTATGCATCAGGGAGTGATGCGCACAACCAACAGCTCACAGAGGCGGCCACTCGGCTAACAGTATATATAAAAAAAAAAGAATAGAATTCCTCGCTATATATATCAGAAAAAAAATAATTGATTATTATATAAAATGCAAGATTTCTTCTGTTAAGAAGAGTTGGTGCTGGTACAATGTGACTGGTACAAGTGATCGATATCATTTCATCTCAAATTATGCATCTTAGTCATTCTCTCTACTAGTTTATATCATACATATAGGTCTGCTAATTAATTTTCAAGAGAAGTTCTGATTGATAAAGCATGTGCACTTTCAAAGCTCAATTCAGCATCAAACTTTCCATCACGTATTGAGCTTCTTCGCTTTTCGACTGTGGAAAATGGATTCAGAAATTAAGGTAAGTTCAAACTCGATGTTATCTCCGATATCACATTGTAGTCTGTTAAAACATTTTTATGAAGAGCAAGTCGAACAAAACCGAGCTTGTCTCTATTAATTTATGGAGTATATAGCCATCAGTTTGTAGGAATTTTACAGCCAACCTTTAAGCTGATTTGTTTGTAGCTGATCCGCGATTAGTTAAATTGGTCTATCTTTAGCTGGCTAGGTTATAGTTTCACTTTAAGCTTAGCAGTTATCTTTAACAAATTCCGTGGATTTGAATCGATGTAACCACTCTTTTTTCTTTGGGGATAAACCTTCATTTGGAGCTGCCAAAAGGGACAACCAGAATTAAGCCTCCTACATTTAGTTCTTATACTTGCAATCTATTTTCTCAGACTTTCTTGACCTGTGAATTTTTGAACTTGCCCACTCAAAGTTGGATGTATATGTTCTTTCCATGTTATCTCTAGAAGACTCACATAGGAGCTGCGAAAAGGCACAACCGACAGTTCTTTCAGTAGAAATTTGCTAACAAGTCGATTTCATCACTCAAAAAGAATGCTCTAGCTGTATGTGCCAATGCGAAGTAATAATGGGTTCTATAATTAATACTAAATAGTATTTCACTGCAATCTAAGTTGTAACAATTTTATTAGAATGCACTTTTGCGGAGTCCAAAATATCATGGAAATGTTTGCCGATAGTTTAGACTCTTAGAGAAATAATCTCTGACAGAATTGATAACATGATTTGGAATACCCTAGACAGAATTTTACAGAATGTTAATAATAATTTCTTCTACATTTTGTGGGAGGACTTGTAGAGCAGTTCTTTTTCTCTCTTGAGGGCTTTGTGCAAACCCTTTCCTCTTTTATGGTGGGTTCAAGGACTTACCTATGACTTTTATGGATTTCTGCTTTTTTTTATTATTCTGTTTTAACATTTATGAGATAAGTAGCATTTAAAAATACAAAAATAGAACGTTGTTTGGGCTGCGATCTCTGAGCTGGGCTGCACCCCTCTCAAAAAAAAAAAAAGAGAAGAAAAAAAGGGGGTTTCTCTCACTCAGTTGCATGAATTTCTTTTTGGAAAAAGCCATAGTATGATGCATTCGGTATCAGAAACCATGGCTGTAAAAACCCTGGCTGTAAAGTCTAAATCCATAAATCAGAAAAATGATTACCATTAATCTATAAACAAGGGGACAAATCCAATTTCAAATAAGGAAGTCACACCCGAATTTCAATATCAACCGAACTTCACACCCATTTCCAAGTATCACTTGATTTTAGTCGAACTGTGTCCTCTAAATGCCCACAAGCATCATGGAAACCCTAGCATGAACATGCACAAAGAGCACATGAGTGATGTGCTGTGCATCAAATCCTAAGATAGCCATAACCATCTACGGCTAATAGCAAGAATAAAAGCCTCTATGCAAAGCAGTTTGCAGAATAACTGTAACTGTCTTTGTAGGAAACATCAAAATGTTTTTATTTAAATAACCAGCAAACTACTCTTACCTAGCATAATGCCAGACAAATTACATTAGTAAAATGGACACAAAACAAAACAAAAACACTCAGAAATGCAACTCAGCTCTCAGCTCGAGTACATCAAGAGGTGGATGGGCAATGTTAGGCCATTGTCATGCTTATGAAATATATGTAGATAAAAATATATATATATATATATATATATAAATAAAAAATAATAAAATAGATCTACACACCAGAGCGCCAAGAGGAGAAGATTTTGCAAGTGGACATCTCCAAAAATGATAAGTTGGTGGAGAGTCGTGAACCAGAAGAGCCAGTAGAGTCCGGCCTTTGAGCTTAATAAATAGTGAGGCTTGCAGTCATCTTTTCGATTTAAATTTAGCTACTTGAACCCAACAAAGACACTGAGCTGAGCTCGCCATGACTATTGTCAAGAGGCAGAGAACTACGGACCTCACGGAACAAAAAAAAAAACTCTCTCCTTCGCGCGCGGGGATGAGGAGGGCTGATTAAAAGAGGTAGACCACCCTCCACCCAGGCTCCTGAGGAAAAACACCTGGTGGCATGCGAGTCGACGCATGGCAGACATGCAGGTCGCCTCTTTGTGGGCTCCCTTAGGCGAATGGAGGGAAGGCAAGGTGAGTAGCAGGGTTGTCACGTGGAGGGGCAGCGGGGGATGGCTGGCGGTGGTAGCTGGCTACGCATGGGGAGAAGGGGAGAGATAGGTGGAGAGGTGATAGAATAAAATAAAATATAATAATAATTTACAAATTGTGATAAACGAGTGGGTTGTAGCATAGATTTTCATACTATCATTATTTTTTTTTAAATTACTTTGATTTCATTTAACTTTGATTTTATTTAAATTAGATTTTAAATTATATATTTTTTGACAATCTATATAAACTACATAGGTTGATTATATATATATCATTTTATAAATCATATAAAAATTGTATAAAAATAAAATAAAATGATATCAATTCTATTTTGTTTCTTAATTAAAATTAAAATTAAAATTTTAATAGAGTTAACTATAAAAGATTTATGAATTGACACTAAAGAATGGGTGTTGCTCGAACGTAAAAGTTAACATTAAGGGTTGACACTTAATGTTCATAAGGTCAATATAGATAGATTAATTAGATTAAGGGTTGACATTAAAAGTGAACTAAAATGTAAGTATTCATGCTTAACCATAACTTTAAGTATTAAGACCCCAAAATGCCTTCTGTCAAGACTTCGAACTATAGTCGAAGGGGCGAGACGAACGCAGAATTTCGCAAGCAAGACACCGATGAGACCAACACGACGAGATGAACACTAGGACACTAAAAATTTTACATGACGAAACAATTTAATAAAAACGACCATAGAGTTAAACACGAAAATCCTAACAAACTATTCCTTACACGTAAGTATAAACAAATGCATAGCTAAATTTCATGTTGTTTATGTTCGAGTGTTGCAGCGATACAATGCGGTAAGGAATGGATATGCTATAACCCATAACTTATGTATAATGAATGAGTTACATTACGCCTTAAAACACCTTCATTTATGAGAAGACTTTAAAATTCTAGTTGTATTGGAAAACACCATAGTGTTAGCTGACATAGTTAAATCTAGGCATCAAATTGGTAAATAAATATATGTGCACAAGTGTTGGATATTGATGCTTGATAGTACTAATTAATCAATAGTACTAATTAATCAGTATGATGTATTCTGTGCATCACATTATGTGCAATTAATCGTGTTTCAACATAGTAATTGGAAAGAGATTGAAGGAACTAGGTATGTGCGAGAAAAGGGTAGGGGTTATATGTCGCTAGTCTTGCTTATGTTAAATTGTCATGATGGGGGAAAATATTATTGAGAAACAACTAGGATTTAATAATTGCAAAATGAACAAGCAATAAAATATAAAAGTAGGTAAATTATTGATGGACTAATGAAGTTACCGTGAATGAACGTGCGCCGAAACCTCAAAAAGGTTAAGTGAAATAATAATACAAGTAAATGGGGTAGTAATGGAGGCAAAATAGGAATCGATGTGCACCTCAATGAATAAAGTTACGTTGTTTAAACCCCTAACAGATACTATCAGTGAACTTAAGCATTTTGATAAGATATAGTTACTAAAAACATTCTAATAAATGATAGTTCTCCTAATTTAATATTTGTTACAATACTTATGGTTATCAAGGATGCAGATTGCTTATTAACACTAAGGTAATAATAATGTTTGACCTTAGGATGAAATAACAGGGATCTTCATCTCCTAGGAGAGGTATGCAAATCTTAAAGATCTTTGTAGTTGCTTGTTGAATAATTAAAGATTATGAACTCTCAGCTCTCCATTTTAAAAACATCGATTATTCTATGCTAAGTTAGATCAAGATACGCCTATGATGAGGACTTGGTTGTGTGATGAATAAACTGATCTGGATGAGGTAACTTAAGGACATGGTTATAGGTTCATAGTATGATGCTAAGGTGGGTAGCAGCTGATTATAACCTTTAATAATGCTAAATATGATATTGAGATTCTACAAGAGGGATTAATCTAAATGTCTCATTAATTATTAGAATACATATTAGGGTATTAAAGATATAGAACCATAAGATAATATTAGCATAGTTGGTCAAGTCAAAGCTAAGTAGGACAAGTATGGCCAACACCTGCTACTTGCAAGAATGAAGAGGTTAGGCATGAATATTTTCCCTGCATTATTATGACCATAACTTCGGGACGAAGTTTCCTGAAGGGTGGGTGTATGTAACACCCCATATTTTGACTAGGCGTGTTTATGAGTTAGACACCTTTCACTTTATTTTGCTTATTATCTGTTGGACTCAACTAGATCGAGTGAACTATATTTTCGGCATGTTAGACGTGATGATATGTTGCTACTATGTTTAGGATGTTACTATGCCCATGCTGACACTACGATTATGATGTTATGATGTCACCATCCTCACGATGTTATTAGGTTTATGTGGTTACTATGTTGTAGTTATCATGAGATTCTTTTATTTCATAATGACAGTGTATGTTTAATAATCGCCCTGGATGAAATGTGATATATATGATGTGGTAATTATGTTGTGATTGATTTAATGATTTTATGTGATGAAATAAATGATGTTGACAATATGGATCAGACGATGATAGAATGGAAATATTGTTATAAATGTATGGCTGCAAAGTACTAATCCACAGGACACTGGGGCTATGTAATAGTCGGATACCTGATACGAAGTATGGTATAGTACCTATGTTGCAGAGAGCCTTGTTTACCAAAGTTGATGATACGATGACACAAACCAATAATCTCGAGAGCAACAAAGTATGAGTTGATAAGGGCGTAGACCCAGTATGTTGAGAGGGATGGATGTATTGCCCACCCTATGTTTCTATGATACCCGAGGTCGTGGGAGGGCCGTGCTGAGACACGCTCCCCAAGTTGTTCTGATGACGATGGTCGGATGCCTGCTAGGAGAGGTTAGGTCCGCTAGTTAGCCGACGCTACCGCTCTCACGTTCTATGTGGCTAGGTCAGTATAGCTGACATCCACTTTTGTACTAGCAGAGGAAGGATAGGGAGGATGCGGACGCAGGTTAGGATGGGAGGATATTTTAGTTAGTACTGTTGAGGGTTGGGTATTCCTTGATCTTGAGTTAGTGGTAGTAGGTACATTTCCTTGTACTTGATTGATTGAACTGATGTAATCATAAAAATAATGAAATGAAATCTTAAAAACTCATAAGATAACCAATGATGTTTTAGTAATGTTACGATAAATGTAATATACTTTCTCTATTTGCATGAAGTATTATTAGTATTAGTTAGCTGTTAAGCATAGGAAATATGATGTGTGTTTATAGTACCTGTCAGACCTGTGCATACGCTGGCCACGCATGCACATTTTGTACATGTGCGATAGTATCAGTTTACGACATACTTATCGATATTTAACAATGTTATAAGTTGTCATAGATAACTTAGTTAAGGTTTGGGTAAACGACATGAGTAATAGATGATCGATTTGCTTATGTATAAAATAAGTTAATTAGTCTTATATGTAAACATTGTAATGAACAATTAAAATAATTTCCGCCAATTGTAATTCTCATCAAGAGAAGGTATCGGAAATATGAAGTATAGTAGATAAACATTAGTGCTGGAAGCATGTACTATCTAATTGTTAATATTTATTAATTAAACCCTTAAGAGTACTTCATTTATCAATGAAAGTATGTTAGATTAGTGCTAAGGTACTCATCATTAATTAAGTATGTTAGATTAGTGCTAAGGTACTTAAATCACCATTGATATTTATTATTATTATGATTATTCAATATTATTATTATTATTATTTAACATTATTATTATTATTATTTAACTAATGTTAATAATGATAATGTGTCCTTATTGGAATGAAAGAAATCGTAAGTGGGTAAGTGAACACGTTTGAATTATTAAATTAATTAATTTATTGTTATGAAACGAGAAAGGAGTATTATTAAATTATTAAATGAGGAAGAATAAGATAAAACTCAATTAAATTTATATTCATAAATTACTATCATGTCACAAAACCGATCTGAGATTTGATTTTTTTTATATATATTTATAATTAAAACAAACTACCACTTCAAATTTGAAAGGGTCAACATGATAGTATTTAAGTATTATTTTAATCAACATATTAAATGGAGGATAAGACTAATATTGAATCCACCACCTCATGAATGTCTTAAATTGAATATTTTGAGAATCATTAAATAAGGTACATTCAACCCATCAAATCCAACCTAACTAGTCTTAATACCATTGAATTGCTCGAGAAAAGAAGTACTATAAAATAATATTTATTTATGAATTGGATTGTAAAGCAAGCCATCAATTTAATGTTTTGGGGGCTCGAGGGTTTTTTTGGAGGGCGGTGGAGTAAACAGGAAGGCAAGTGGAGGAGGAAAATGGATCTATAAAGCAATGGTTTCACGGAGATGAGGGGGGGTTGGTTTTTGGGAGAAGTACACTTAGTATTTTGAGAAAAAGGAGGAATGCCGAGGAGGGGGATAAATCGAAGCTTTGAGGAGGTGGGCAACTCAAAAGAATGAGGTGGGGTTAGCTCAAGGAAAAATTACTCTTGAACGATGGAAAGGTACTAAGGAAAGATGCTGTCGGGATTATTGGTTTGTGGGCTCGGGGGCTAGGAAACCCATCGGTTTCCTAGGGCCAGCATGATAAGAGCTGGTCGGCAGGGTGGATCATCCATTTTTGGTATAAAGGCTTGGAACGGAAAGTCTACGGGAAAGGATTCAGGAGCAAGGGGACAATCTACAACCTACATCGGTCCAGGTATTCTACTGGTAGTTAGAAAAATGATTTATATTTCAATATACTGAGTATTATGCAAGAAATTACAATTTTATGTATGTTGATAAAATTTCCATATGTAGGTGCACTGTATGCTACTAGACACTTCCTAATCACTAAAATTACGCAGAAATTTAGCATAATGAAAGCATAAGGATACTTATTTATTATTGAAATAAATAAAAAAAGAAATACAACTCCGTAGGAGCTGGTTACAAAACTGTCATCAAAATCTAGAACTTCGGTGCCCTTTTGGATAGAAGGGCACTGCAGTAGGAGAATATATTGATCAACCAAAAGTGCCTCCTAGCCTGATTTTCACTGCTCCAGAAAAATGCTTGTCGAGGAGAGAGAAAAAAATTTTAAATGATGAAATTGGTCTGGATGGAATCATTTTGTTGGCCTTTATCTATTGGGTGTATCACACTTCCAATTTGATGAAAATAAAAATCTCATGTTACCCTAGGGTTTGACAATTTTTTGTCAAGTGTTGAATTAGTAGTTTAAAAAGCTAGTTTCAAGTGCTCGCGAAATGATGTGTGGGTATCAACAATTTTAAAGGGTGTCATGGATATGTTCCTTGTTGAAGTGGTTATCCATCCATGCTCTAATTTTTCCTTATTATGTTCACATGTCCAAGAAATTATCCTTCCAAAGTGAGAAAAAACTTGTTTTGCATCTTAAGAACAAGTGAAATTTGGCTAAGTGTTAAAATCACAAGGTTAAGGGGCTATTTGGAAATGCCTGCTAGGAGATACCATTGTGGGGATAAATGCATCGGTTGACATGAACTTGTTCCTTGTTTAGGTAGTTATCTATTCATGGTTTCAGTTTACTTCTTGATAGTCCGATGTGCAAGAAATCTCCCGACCAAAGTAGGAAAAATATTGTTTTACATATTAAGAAATAAAGAAACAAAAGAGGTCCAAATTATGAAAAAATGGCTAACTGTTGGAAAATTGGTCCAAGTGGCGTTTGGAAATTGCCCACCGTACCTCATAGGAGAATGATAAAAAGTATCTAAAAGTATCATGCTATATCTTGTTGAAGAGGCTATCTTTCCATGGTCTCAGTTCTCAAAGAGGGTGTTTGATGACAAAGTTAAAGGCCTGCCAAAACAAGGTTTCAGTACGTTTTTCAACCAATGGTAGTAAAACTTCCCAAGTAGCCTCAGGAAAATTCCCACCATAATTCATAGGGTAAGGTAAATGCCCAACCCATAGTGTCATCCTGTAGCTTGTTGATTTGTCTACCTGACCATGGTCTCAGCTTGTCTTGAGAGTGTCTAAAAAGGAAGTTATGGGTCTTCCAAAACAGTGTTTCAGGCAGATTGCTCCAGCCTAGGAAAATGCAAAAATTGTTTAAGTATAAAATTACTCATAAAAATTCCTGAGTGACCTCAGTAAAATGCCCACCATTTCCTGTGGTTGATGTATTAAACCATTTTGATGGTATGGGCCTCGAGACTGTTTATTGGTGCATCCAACCATATCATTGGTTTGTCCAAAGAGTCTCTGTAGGTGAAGATATTTATCTAAATGACTTGAAAATAGGTCTTACTAAATGACTTGAATATCAACAATGCAGTTCTCCAAAAGTCTATTTGAAAAATGTAATTTTGTTCTCATCAGATGAACTAAAATTACGCTTTTTTCCCAAGGAAAAAAAATGAAATGAAAATATGAAACTTTAAAAAAGCAAAGAATAACTCAGCAAAAATTCCCTGGTACTTAGCCATTGTTGTCAATGACAATAACTCTACAAAATTCCCTGGTATTTACAAATATGAAATAAAAATATGAAACTGTAGAAGAACAGATTATAAAACTCACATTTTCCAATTTGAATCACTCAAACATGCCAAAAATTGAACCTTATTTTCAGGGTTGATTTTCAGTATTTTTACACAATAGCAATTTTTAGGATAAAATTGAAAATATTGAATAGTGTAGTGGTGACTGTTAATACACATCATGTTCAACTCGTATAATTCAATTTGACTATGTAACGTTCTTACTAGCACATGAAGAATGTTTTTAGTTCTGTGTTAGATTAAATAATCTGAATTGAGTCCTTGGATAAAAAATGTAAAACACCACTCATTTTTCTGTTAGAAATAAGCCTATTATATTTCAAGTTGAAATATAGTATATTATTCAACAATCTGTAAATTGTTCTATCAAAAGACCCCAAGCTTCTTCAGCAGACTGAAATTCCAAAATGATCAACACATCTAATCTTGGAGCAACTACTATAGAACCAGAGCGCATGTACATATAAAAAAATTTAATGCAATAAATAAATAATTCATATATACTAAATAATATAATTCACCATACATATTACACCAAATAGTATAAAAAATTATTAATGAAAGGAAAAAATGTTTACAAATCCAAATGGGCTACACTAGTCCTCATCCCTAATCCATAACACTGATGGATAGGGTCCCATTGGTGTGAATCCCATGAAAAATGTACTTGTACACAAGGTTGTAGGCTATTATACAAATAGAGAAATCTAAATGTTTGTCCCACTCTCCATTTACCAAGAGGCTAAATCTGATCACTTGAGCCTGGAATTGGCTGATATCTATCAAGAAAAGTTGGCCATGTATAGAAAAATGCCTCCTTAAGATTATCATAGCCTTCTATGCTGAAATCCAGTGAATTATTCTTCTTTACAATACCGGGAGGTACATAATGCATTGCAATTAGTTCAAAAGTAACCATGAAACTTTCATCTGAACAAAGAATTTCCACATAAGATTCATTGCGTATAATGTGTCGAGACATTATGTGATTGAAAACTTTGTAGGAAATAAGATGAATATTGTGACGATGTACTCGATTGGGCTGCAATACTCCGATATATGATGGCAATGCATTGTGTGTTCCATATTCTATAGATGTAGCTAATCTAGCAGTCACAACTTCATTGTCACCTTTTGTTGCAAGAAGTTGAAAACTGGTGTGCTTATCATCATTCGTAGCAATAAACCGACAAAAAAAAGATTCTCCTTTTTGACTGCTAGTGCCCCACCTTTTAATAGAGCTCACAGTAAAGAAAACATCAACAATGCCTACAAAACAACAAAATATAACATTAGATACTATAAATAAATTTTTCATAAATGATTTGAAGAATATACATTAAAAGATACACATGTATACTCACCATCAATTATTTCAGTTGGTATCAACATAGCTTTTTTCATGTAAAACACCTCATGTGGATGCAAATTCACACCTTCAGGAATATAGTGGCCTCTACCAAAAACATCTACATGATTTTCAAATATTCTTACCCAACAAAATGTTCCACTAGTTGAAACATCTACTAGACAATCTAACACTTCTACAGGATATGGAATTTTCAAAGACTCATTCTTTAGACATAGCAAGAAAGTTTTCATAATAAATACGGACATGCACGCCTGCCTTTATGGTAAAATCAAATGGATTTGTGTTTCACACCAATAGGCCATCATTTAAATGAATTTCCCTCTACCAATATTCACAAAACAACCATTTTGAGTCAATAGGGGAGTCACATCTGAACAAGATCCCATCTAAAACCCTCTCTTCATGACTGGAGTGGAATGTTTTTTATGATTTTCATCTAGCCCACTTGAAGACAATTGTGATTTTATTTCATAAATTGAAGGATGCCACAACATAAGCTTGCCACTTTCATCTGCATACACCATTTGAACAGACACAACATCATCCAAAGCATGTGTCCATGTGTCATTGGTACTATCAATGTAAAGAATTGGATCATCACCATAAGGATCCAACATTGTCAACTCTACATTTCTTGTATGTAACTCATCTATAACTTTGCAGATAACAATTTGTTCTAAACCATTTTCTCCTTTAAGAACAACAACTATATCAAAGTTTGAAGCCTTTCCCTTAGCATACTGCAGAGTTGAATGACATCGGAGTTGATAAGGTATATCCCTATCATTAGGTTGGATCTCAACATCATTACTGTTGGATACATCATCGTCACTCCAACAATCAGTTTTTGCAAGTCTATTTAATTTTCGTGACTTTTGTCGCTATATAGCTAATTCTTGCTTCATTTTTCATCTATTTTCTCGTTCGGCATCCTCTTCAACAAGTATTCGAAAAGATTCTTCCACAACCTCTGGAGGAAATGAATTTCATTCTTTATGTGGCAACGGATAAGGGTCTGTATTGAACATGATCAAATTTATAAGAAGTAAAATTTTGCAATCAAGATAGGGAGCCAAAATGGCCTACACAGGTTACACGTGATCTCCTAATTGGAAAGCAAGACTGAAAAAACATAGTATTTATAAAGGCATAATATTAATAATACATAAATTCTAAACTTCGGTAAAAACTTCGATTTATTTTCCCCTTCCAACCAATATTTTAGCTTTGCATCCAGATGGGACAAACTGATATCTGCATCAAATAATAAAAGGTGAATTTAATTACTCTACATATACAGTATTTGATAAATCATTTTACAGACTGCTTAAATACAAAAATTGTAGGGTAAAAATGTAAATTATTTTAAGCACAAGAAACTAAAAAAAAGTATTCTTGCCAGTCGTATCAATACACCATCAATTTTGTAAATATTATTTCAACGCGGTTCGATTTGGTTTGATCAGATAGATGATGGGTTTAATCAATTGGATGATAAGGAATCCATCACTAAACCAGTTGATCAACCTAAAAATTAAATAAAAGTATTGTCGGTCAGTCACTAAACCATCAATTTTTTCATCAGATTTCAATGCAATCAATTTTGGTTTGATCGCAGACCTGTTGATGGGTTTGTATATTTTGTTCAAGCAGGGTAAGAATGCAAAAATATTTAAGCACAAAAAAACTAAAAAACTAAAATACTTACCAGTCGTATCACCACGCAAACGATTTTTCTCATAGGATATCAATGCGGTACGGTTTGGTTTGATCAGAGAGATGGTGCGTTGACGTTTCGAGCAGGGTTAGATCTAAAAAAAGGCACGAGTTCGAATATTTTGATCAGGGTAACATATAAACGAAATAAGTAATTTTTGTAAGTAATAGAGGGTTCCTCTGCAATGCATGTTCTGTATGTAATAGATTTTTGCTCTTTACTTACGATAGGCTCTGAAAAAAAAACATCTTCGAAAATATACAACCGAGGGCACAAAAAGATAGAAAAAACACTCTTACCAATCGATCACGATAGCATAACTTGTCTTCAGATGGTTTCAACACGATCCGGTTTGGTTTGATCATAGACCGAGTGTGTTGACAGGCGCATGCATTTTGTTCAAGCAGGGTAGATTCATTATAGACGCATATATGGTTTCAGAACATATTTTGGGTCTGGGTAAACCGGATATTTTGGGGAAAATCGAAAAAGTATGAAATTGGAGGGATTTTTCCATTGATACCCAGTTTCGAAAATTTTGAATTAAACCCACATCATAAAGTGTGCCAAACTCCACATTGTTTCTTGTGCAAGCAGAAAAAATTTCAGGGGAAATAGGGGTTTGAAAAAATACTTGATAAGTGGTGCTAATTAACTTTTAATTAATTTTTAATCAATTTCTTATTTATGATACATTTTGGGGGTGCTAATATCTTATGTACCCTGCACTCCAAGCTGGGTATTCGAGACTCTGAACGACATTTCATCCTAAAGTACCACATCATCCTGCACAGGTACATTCAGACAGAGATGGATTTCCTGGACATATCCTCACTAGGAGCAGCTTATAGATATGCCATCAAGATTGAGCAGAAGTTTATGCAAAAGAATAAGCATTATTTTGGGTCTGCAAATCAACAGCAGAAGCCTGGAAAAGGTGTCCCCAATTCACAAGGAAAAGGACATATCAAGGACATCCAAATCCCTGACAACTATTCCAAGCCATGGGAAAAGAAGGGTAATGGGAAATCAAAGAAGGACACTAGCAAGTGGTGTGAATTACACAAGAGCCCTTGGCACAACACTAAAGAGTGCCACTCAAAACAATCCTTGTTGGCCGAGATAAAATCCCTGAATCCAGACTCTGACTCAGAACCTGATGGAGAGACAGAAAAGGGAAAGAAGATCATTGGCGTGGAACCTAGTGCCACCATCGTAACTACAAATATTCAACCAAAAGAGTCAGAAGAGCCAAAGGAAGGGGAGTCCCTCTTCCATTAACAATTGTGGGTGCAAGGAACTCCACTACACTTCATTGTTTATAGTGGTATCCATAAAAACCTCATCTCGGACGAGGTTGTCAAAATATTGAAGCTTTTGATGGTTCCACATCCCCAACCATACAACATCGGTTGGCTGAGCCAGGGACGAGACATCTGCATTAGTCAACAGTGTCAGATTTCCTATGGGATCAAGCCCTTCAAAGATGCAGTAATGTGTGATGTTTCCCCGCTTGAAGTTTGTGATGTTCTTTTAGGACAACCATATATGTGGAAACATCATGCTTTGTATGAGTCTAGCCCTTCTAGTGTCATTATTACATTGGGAAAGAAGCTCTATAGGATACCAGAGACACTTCCCACCACTACAGTGTCCCTCATCATAGCTAAGCAGTGCAGGAAGGTAATTTCCCAAACATGGAAATTCATCCTCTTCATGGTTCATTCTAAAGGTGAACAAAATATTGCAGCAACATCCACCACCTCCATGCAGAACCCCTCTACACAGCATAAACAGGTGTACAATATCATGGAATCATATAAAGACATCTTCACCACACTCACCAGGGTGTCATAACATTTCCCAGTCAAGCATTCAATTTATTTGATACCCGATGCGCCTTTACCTAGCGGGCTAGTGTACAGGCGTTCCCTCATGGAAAATGAATAAATCAAACACCGGATTCAAGAATTGATCCAAAAGGGGCACATTTGATCTATCTCCTCTCCTTGTGGGAGCCCAATTGTGTTGGTACAAAAGAAAGATGGGACATGGAGACTCTGTATTGATTATCGAGTTCTAAACAAGATCACAGTCCAGAATCGGTATCCCATTCTTCGTATCGATGACCTTCTTGGTCATCTCAAGGGTGCCAAATAGTTCAGCAAGATTGATTTGAAGTCTGGCTATCATCAAGTGCCAATTGAGCAGACCGATGTTTGGAATACTGCCTTCAAATCTTAGGAAGGCCTTTTTGAGTGGTTGGTCATTGATATGAACCGTTACACCAAAACCTCAAGATATTAGTGAAGGCCACCCACTAGGATCTTAACATCCCACCATGCTCCACAGTCCAGACTCTGGGCTGGATGTGCACCCGTACGGTGGTGTCCCCTTTGTGTCGTACGAGCCCTAGGCGAACACTACAATGCCGACGTTTCCACCCGCTCTGTGACTTGAACCTTGGTGGAGGCTCTGATACCAAATGATACGAACCATTACACCAAAACCTCGAGATGTTAGTGAAGGCCGCTCACTAGGATCTTAACAGTCATTCCTTTCGGCTTGACTAATGCTCCAGCAGATGATGGATGATTTCCTATGACCATTCACTAACTCTTTTGTGGTCATATATCTGGATGATATTCTCATCTACAACAAAGCATGGGTAGAGCATATGTAGCATATCCACCAAGTCCTCATCACCTTGCGCCAGCACAAGTTATATGCTAATTTAGAGAAGTGCTCATTTGGCATGAAGAGGGTTCAATATATAGAATACATCATGGATGAACATTGTGTTCATGTGGATCCATCCAATATCCAAGCCATTCATGACTGGCCAACCCCAAAAACTCTCACAGAGATTCGCAGCTTCTTAGGCCTTGCTAACTTCTATTGCAAATTTGTGTTGGGCTTCTCTAATATTACTTGGTCCCTTAGCCAGGTGACCAAAGGGAGATCTAAGGCCAAGTTCAGCTGGTCCAAGCCACAACAACAAGAATTTGAGGATCTAATGCAATGCTTATGTTCGTAATCTATCCTTGCCTTACTGGATCTGCAACAACCCTTTGAGATTGAAACAGATGCTCCAGACTATGTTGTTGGTGCAGTCCTCACTCAGCATGGCCATCCAATGGAATATCATAGTGAGACTCTTTCAAATACAGCCTGCAAGTACCACACCTACGACAAAGAAATGTATTCCATTGTCCAAGCCTACTGTCAATGGAAACATTACATACTTGGAAAAGAGACAGTCATCCACATTGATCACAAGCCCCTGCAGTTCATGCAAACCCAAGGGAAGTTATAGAATGACCGCAACTAGAAGTGGTCCACTTACTTGCAGCAATTCCACCTGAATATTAAATATAAGAAGGGTAGCACCAACCGAGCCACCAATCTCCTCAGTAAGCCTCTGGTAGCCACACTTATCATAGTACTCCACTTTTGTGGCCATGAGACCTCAAGGTGGACTCAACTATATAGCAGTGATCCTTATTTTTCTCCCATCTATCGAGCCCTATGTGTAGGCACATCTGTAGCAAACTTTCATCTTTAGGAAGGCTTTCTATGCCACCTAGTACATATCTGCATTCCTTCAAGAAAGCGTGTGAAGATGATTTGGGAATCTCATTATAGTCAGGTGGAAGGGCACTTCGGCACCGAAAAGATAGTGGACATATTGTAGAAGAATTTTTATTGGCCTAATCTTTGACAAGACGTCGGGTGATACATAAGATCTTGCACTTCATGTGCCATCGCGAAACCTGCTATAAAAAAGTAGGGGTTGTACACCCCTCTGCCCAATCCTAATGGGCCATGGGAATCCATCTCCCTGGATTACATGTCCAGACTACCTTCAACCAAGCATGTAAATGACTATGTGTTTGTGGTCGTGGATCGTTTCTCTAATATGGCCATTCTAATAGCTTTCAAGAAGAACGTCTATGCTGAAGCCACTACTAATCTCTTCTTCGAGTGTGTTTGGGTTCATTTTGGGCTGCCACAAACTATCATTTATGATTGGGACAACAGGTTCCTAAGCACTGTCTAGTCCTGTCTGTGGTCATTGATGGATACTAGGCTCACCAAATCAACTGCCTTCCACCCCTAGACTGATGGAAAAACAGAGGTAGTCAACACAATGATTGTGCATATTCTAAGAATGTACAATTCTAAACATCCCCTCACATGGGATGAGATACTTCCTTATGTTCATCATAGCTATAACAAAGCTCTTCATATCTCTACCAGCCACAACCCTTTTCAAGTGTGTATGGGGTTCAAACCACTCGCACTAATTGATGTATCTCTTCCCATTGCATACACATGTGAGGAATCTTCCCATGCTCAGACTGAGGTCAATAAGGCCACCAAATTTATTGAACAAATCCAGCACATCCTCCAACATTTCCATGACATTTTGGAAAAGGCCAACACTAAGTACAAGCAGCAACATTACCAGCATTGGGTTCCACAAAAGTTCCAAGTGGGCGATAAGCTTTGGTTGCATTTGCAGAAAGAGAGGCTCACAGGACCCCATCGCAAGCTTTGTCCACTTAGATATGGGACATACACCATCACAAAGGAAGTCAGTGACAATTCCTTCAAGCTAAGCATTCCTCCATTCCTTGTCCTACACCCAATATTCAATGTGGAGCTCCTTCGCCCATACTTTCCACCATTGTTGGACACCTCGGAGGTGGCAGAGCAATTGACACCTACAGAGCTTAATTTTGATTACATGGAACAAGAAACCATTGATCATATCATGGACACACAGGTTAATTGAACCCACTAGTAGAAGATCCAACCATATTAGGCTGTCAAAGTAGGGCAACTACTTCACCAAGGCAAGTGGCTCACTAAGAGTCAAGTTCAATAGAAGTTTCCCCACCTAATGGGGGAACTCAATGAAATGGATACCATTTCTTCCTATAGGGGGATTACCAATCCATTAGGATATAGGTGGCCACCCACCTATTCCATTTGCTCAAACTAGTTTTTCATTCTGGCATTTTTCTTGTAACTTTTCTACATTTTTTTGGGTCCCAAACTTTCGAGGTTGTTTTGAGGCCCTAAACGATAGTTTTTAAAGACTCGGGGGGGGCAAATAATTGCTATCAGCATGCATTTTTCCCTAATAAAAAATTGTATAGCACATATAGACCTTTAAAATGAGCTATCGAGCGCCCCAAATGGAGATCGTATGCAAAAGTCATGACCCCAGGAAGTTGACTGTTATACTAACCACCTTGGGGCCGCAAAATTTATGATGGTTCATCTTCTAGGGTTAGGTTTTTGGATGTTTAGGGTTCTTACCCTCATGCTTATGATAAATAGGATTGTTGTTGCTGCAATATTCCCCCCCCAAAATTTTTTGGTAATTGTTAGGGCCCCTCCTTTTATTGTTTGCTGAGAAGCTTGGTTTTGTCCAAGTCCTAGTTACTCCTTTGATTCAAACTTTTCTGAAGCTCTATGTCTTTCCCTTTTTTCCTTGATGTTTTTGTCTAAGGCATTTCTTTCTTTAAACGCAAAGCGAACTTTTAATTTTCAAAGTATGTGCTAGAAGCACAGCTAGCAGGATTAACTTTGTGCAGGAAGGCGCAAGTTTTAGGTCTGGACTCTATCACAAATGCGCAAATCGCAAGATTAATGTTTTGTGCTGCAAAGTGAAAGCTTTAAACATAAATTTTGCGCCATATCGACGCATCCACCCATAGCACAAAGTATATCCCTGAAGTCCCCATCTTTAGCGTAGAGCTTAACATAAAGTCACCGCTACGTTCGTGATCTCGTTCACTTAGCCATTGGCGCCTCTTTTGGGCACAAAACTTAACAATATCTCCTTTGCCCGACGCGCAGAACCTAACCATAAGATTGTCTCCCCAACATTCTCTTTAAATAGACCTGGCTGTTGGCACATCTCTTGGGCACAGGACCTAATGGTATTTTCCCCACCGCAATCGCAAGCGCTACGCTTAATAGTGCTGCTGCACCAATCCCGAGCCATCGCAACTCTTGAGTGTTGAGGACGCTGTTCGATACCATTCAATACACCCCACTGGGTTGATGGGGCCATTTAACTTGGCTTGTGTGGCGTTAATTCGCTCCATTTTCGAGCCCCGTTCCCATCGAACTCACATTAATCCACCTATTGGGAATTAACTCTTCCCCTGTAAACACAGAGAATAGAGTTCAAACAGCTCATTATCCTCAAAGCCGATAAAGATTCCAGGAGCAAACAGTGGGCATTTTATCAGTTTTATCAGCTTGGATAGATGCGCCAACCATGGAAAACCACTTAGAAATCACCAGGTAGGCACTCTTCTCCTTCGTTTGCTTGTTACGAGAATTGGATCCATTCGAAGCTATATTTTGACAGTCTAAAAGATGAAATTTGTCTTATGCGTAGTTTTTTTAGTCACCCACATTGTCGTTTTGTCTTTCATTGGCTATACACCCTGTGTGCATTCTTCGTAGGCCCTGAAATACTGCGTCGATAATGCCAATTCAACTATCAGCTTGTAATAGCCTCCTTCGTGTATGCGACGACACTTATCCACCACCTGCGACATTTGTTTTCAAAAGGAGACTACACCCCAAGATGTCAAAACCAGGTTGCCTCTCTTCTGAATGCTTTCGTGATCCATTATAGCAAGATTGTATCTTATTGGCTCTACGTTGCATGCCACCAACGAGAATTTTCACCCCTTAGCAAAAGGTGAAACTGTCCCTAATGCCTATAATGCTCCATTTGTCTGATTCCCAAGCATTAAATCGAGCTGCTAAGCAGCAAAGCAACCCTGCACTAATGAACTGTAACATGCGTTGGTTTCCTTCCTCACACCACAGTGGCCTTTCCCATGTAATTCCAAGTCAACATTTATGCAACAACTTTGTTTTTTAAGAAAATTGGCAACTTCCGATGATATGGTAAAGATACTTACTATTAAATTTCACATGGATGTCATATGACCATTTTGAGCTCCCGCAAACTTCCTAACTTACCTGCTGTTGCTTATTTTGAATAATTACATAATGTCTGCAATGTTATATGCTTATGAATATGTCAAATTTTTATTTCGTGCTACCTTAATTAATGCAGGTTTGACATGCATAGAAGGTCTGCAAGAAGGAAGGCCGCGCAAAAGGTAGATTCATATTCAGAAGTGGAGATCCTGTTGGATACATCACTTGAAACCATGTTCAGTGATACGCAAGCCACCACTAATGTGCCTCCAGGAAGCTCTGCTCTAGAGTTTAAATGGGGTGACTTGTATAGATTCATCAGAGATCAAGAATACCCAAATGGCTCCCTAGAAGACACTTTGGTATATGCAAACATTAAGAAGTCCTGTATACATAAAGCAGCAACCATACCTGAATTATTTCCATGTTTTGAGGTCAGCGGTTGGTTGATCCCTCATGTCCAAACTGACACCAGGTTCATAAATGACAAAAATGGAATGAATCTGGCGTTGTTTGCACCTGAACATATCACAGCTGCTTACAGATTGCCCCAACAAGAGCTTGGTTGGACAGTAAATGGATAGCATAACATCCCATGGACCCTCTGATCTCTGTTAGAAAAATGACAATAGTCGACAGGAAGGTAAGGCAAAGGAAGACAAATGAATATGAGAGTAACCTCCTGAAGACTCCCTATAGACTCATTGTTTTGATGTTGAGCCAGATCTTTGGCATGCCCAATGGTAATATCTTCAAACTGAGTTGGGTACCGATAATATTCCATATAGCCATGTCAGGCACCATTTTCAATTGGGGTGATATTATTTCAGAAATCCTAGAATCACAGTTAACCGTTGCCCAAGGAGGAATGACTTAGAAAAAAAAGGCGGATTTCTTTATGTCTTCCTATTTGATAGATTGCCTGTTGAGCAACCACACCTTCCCATATTTGCGTTGCTCATGGAATAGGAAGGAAACAACTCTCTTCATAGCTTATCAACCCACATGGGCCAGCAAGTACGTATGTTATTACAAACAACTTTGTGAGAACTTAATCATGCCCTTATACCGTCTTATTTTTGTACAAGAGCCAAATTGCATGTTAGAAAATGCTATGCCCATCATCGAACCATATGGTGATGACTACCACTCTCAAGAAGGCACTTACATCCGCATGAGTGGAGGATCCATAGCTCCATTCTTGCTTCCTGGATATGCTACAGATTTTGAGATACATAGAGAAGCCATAAGGCAGCTTTTTAGCATTGGTGGAGTTAGTAGGATCCTCATTGAAAGGAAGAAAGGACTATATCCACCAATGCCTTTAACTATCGACGCATACAGCCTACCAAGAGAAAAAGAGGGAGAAAATTATGTTCAAGACTTGGACATCTTTCATTTTGGCACAAAGTTTAACAGAAGGCATGACCCTTGCGGCAGAGTTGCGAAACATATTAGTGATGTCGGCACCTCGTTCGAGTATTCCCATCAGATTGACCTGAATGAAGAATTCTTTCGTAGCGCCAAAAACTTAACAGAACTAGGAAATCACTACAACAAGAAGAAAGGGGGGAAAACTTCTGCCCCCAAGCCTGTTGGTCTAGTGCAACTGGAGCAAGAGGCAGCAACATCCCAAGCCGGAAGTTCAAATGACATGGAACTAGGAAAAGGTGACTCAATTCAAAATGAGCAGGCTCCCAAATTACAACAAGAACAAGAGCAAGTTATTCAACTGCAGCAAGAGGAGGAAAATGTTAGAATCCAAAAGGAGCAAGAGGAAAGAACCTTGTTGAAGGAAGCAAACAGGTTAAAAGCAGTGATAGCCAAAAGGAAAAAGAAAGAAAAAGCTGCTAAGATTAAGAATGAGCAGGAAGCAAAAGCTCTGAGAGAGGAAGAGGATAGAATCCTCCAAGAACAAAATACCAAATTGCAAGAAGAAGAAAGATTATTGTGAGAAGAAGTGGATAGATTGCAAGCAGAGATGGAAGCACTAACAGAGAAGCAAGAGAAGGAAGAGGCGGAGAAAATTCCAGAACAAAACCCGCCTAGCCTTGTGGCCATGGAATTGGATTCAAAAAAGACTGCCCAACCAGGGATAGCTCATGAAGGGGTTGTCTCCACCGAATAATTAGCACTCACCCCATACAACCCCAGGAAGCAGCACCAAGTGGCCAACCTGGATTCCATCTATTTTCATGAACGAAAGAGGGCTATTGTTGACAGGAGAGTAAGGAAAATGGAAATTGGGGAAGAATTATATGAGTTCAGAATATCGGAGACCACACTAGTCCAAGGGACCCATCTTGATCCGTCGTTTCAGGAAGGTTGCACCGTAGCTGTAGCCCAAGAAAGCAAGGCCAATATCGATCGTTTGATTGAAACTGTTAAGAATTACAGAGAGTTGTGTCTCAAAATAAAAGCTATCAGGAAGAATGAGGTGTTAGAAAGCAATGAGATAAAAAAGAAGTACAAGCAGCTCGTGGAAGAAAAGGAATAAACCACTTCGAAATCCATGTGGCTTGAAAATGAGAAGAATTCACTTGAAATGCAGCTAGCAATCTCAGAAGATGAGCAAAAGAACTTGGAAGTTCATATATCTGAACTAGAAAAGCTTGAAGCCAACAGTGCCCAACAGGTCAATTCTTTCAAACCTCAATTTGAATAATTGGAGCAAGAAAAGGCTGAACTATTGGAACAGCTTGAAAAGGCAAATAAGACAAAAGAAGATCTAGGCACATGTGTTACATCATAATCTTCCACCCTGTGAGCATCAGCATTCTTTGTCCTATAGGATCCATTTCAGTGACTCAGATCCATTTTTATCCTTCAGTGATACCATTTTTCCCTATTTTTATTACTACCCACATGTTGCATCACTATAGCATGCGTACCCGTGAGTTGCATCAATATAGCCCGCGGGTATCAAGTAAAATGGTAAAAACCACTATTAATTATTTTTTACTCCCAAAAAGCGGTCATTGGGTGACCTTTGGCTCTCCATCTGCCCAAGTAACGTCTCGATGAGTCCTTTCACCTACCTTTGAGAGGACTATATATTGAGCACATATGGCTTATGGATGGGAGGAAAGAAGAGAATAGTAAAGGAACTATAGTGGATTTTTGCCCTATCTTGAGTCTGCACTCATTGATCCTTGTAGTTGTGAACCTCTTATGTTCACCTTCCAAACTCCTTCTAGTTTGAGTTTTCCATTCATGGAGGATTGAAGTGATGGAGGCACAAGTGGATTGATCTAGATCTTGGTTCAGATTGGTTTCCGGCAAGAGGTCATATCACTTTGTACTTCTTCTTGTTCATTAATAGAAATGCTCATATTCTTGTCCATTCATGGTGTGAGTGTTGTTTATTATACATTGGGTTACATTTGCTTATGATATTATGGGCCATTGTTATTGATAATGTTAATGCCAATTATATATTATATGTACTTGTTGGATATTGGCTGTCAAGACTAATTTGCAGATTACAAGTGCGTGGATTGAAATATCCAATGGGGATCTACATCAAACGTTGGATCGAGGTTGGTTACATTTCTCAATTATCTTAACATTGTCATTTATAATAGCATTGCTTTCAGAATTGAGTAGATTTTTGGTAGTCATCTGTCTGTTGTGGTATTCCCAAGCCATAGTGAGTTTTCTTTAATACAGAAATGGCGACTCCATTGGGGAAAACATCCATGTTTGGGAATTTTTTTGAGCATTAGTCCATAATTAGAGTTGCTGTTTATCGAAGCTTTGTGTCACTAATTGGCCGTTAAGATACACTATAGAAAACTTGCTTTTTCTGAGCCTTTGGACTCTCTGTTTTCCCATTTGCCTTTCCTCATCCGTGGGCTAGCTTAGTTCTGCCTACGTCTACCCTTCTTTGTTTACTCTACTGCTCACAGGTACCCATAGGTATTCCTTCGACAGTAGCATGTAACTCTGGTTTTTTTTTGGTTTATGGCTATTGGTTGTTGCTGGGTGAGTTTGTTTGGTTCTTGAGTCTTTGTTGGCCTCTTTCTTGATTGTTTCATGCCTTGGTTGTGACCAAATCTCTTCATTTCTCTTGGTTGAGCCTTCTTGGTTTTTTTTCCATCTTTGGTTTTAGCCTCTTGGTTTCTTCCTTTTGAGCTCATTCCTTTGGCTGAGTCTTGCTGTTTAGGATCTGATGGGTTGTCTTAGTCATCTTCTCGACACTTCAGTGACTAAATAGTAGGATTTTGCTTGCATTTTTTCATTCCATTTATATTGAAAAAATACAAAAATATTCATTTAGCTTTTTGCATTTTCCTTCTCGTTTATAAGTGAAAATACAAAAATATTTTATTTCCATGTATTGCATTTTGCATTGAGTGCTTGTTGCCTTCATTTAGGTTCTGCTTGTGCATTGAAAAGATAAAAGATTGCATTTTTGTTTCGGAATTGTTGGTTGATTTTGCATATTAGTGACATTGTTTTATTGGATCGATGAGTCTAGGATTGGACGATTCTGCATACTATTGAGTCTACACGTCACTAGTTTCATGATCATATCCCTTGAGTAATCACAACCACTAAAATTAACACTTAATCTTAAAATTGATTAGACTGATTTTATTTATAGGATACACCAACTAGCATAGGCTTAGAGTCTTGGAATAGATCATTGTGAGTTAACAATCCAAGACTACTAGACAAAAGATTAGGTGTCTGACTAGGGAGTGGAGGAATCCATGGTATAGATTGGTGTTCTCAGGAAGCTCTACTCAACCCAGAGTTAAGCACGAGGTCATAGGAGGTTGGTTGAGGAGATATCCCTCTGATACTAGCTGAACGTGGGAGATATATCCAGGATTTGTTCGTATCTGGGGGTACTGAAGGTTCGTCCTCTTGTGCTTCAGGCTTAGCTACCTTTCCCATACGACAGGTCCAACTTGTGACTATCCCCCTGAGCATTGGTTATATTGTGGTGAACATAGTTGCCTTACCTAGGTACCGCACAGGGTACTTGCAGTGGTTATGTTGTTTGTGTCCTGAGTTAGATAGGGATTGGACAACACAGTTGTGTTCGTGCAGTGGACTTGACCCTGTCGACATAGTGAAGCCTAGGTGTCTCTATAACTGATTATGTTACCTCTGGATATAGTTTGGGAGTCTCAAGCCTCTCTTAGGCGAGACATATCGGCTCTAGTGTCGGGAGCTCATTTAGCCACTCTGTCTATCTGCTTTTGGCTGTAGTTTCTCTAGGTGTGTGCTTTTGATTTACTATTTTTGATCAATAGTTGGCCTTTAGGGGACATTGTGTCTCTCTCCGGAGATAACGTGGCGTAGAGCCCTACTCTCCGCCATTCTTGTCGTTTGGCTAGTTTAAAGCCACTCGAGGTTACATGCCGTATTGCTAGGGGACGTCGGAGGGCTCCCTCTGAGTCTTCGGATTCATATGAGAATTACGTTGAAGATTACATGGCTGCACATCCTGATATTAGGCAAGACCCTTCTACTCTTTCGGGTAGAGTTGACCATACTTCCGATACCCATACTCCTCGTGAGGATTAGGGAGGTGATCCACCTGACACTCAACCTGGTTCTATTTGGCCTAATTCACTTGACCGGGATCCATTTGATCCTTCAAATCTTAATAATTATCTTTACGGAATACCCGACTTACCCAAGGATGAAGAGCAAGACGAGCCTTTCGTTCCTTCGTTTCCATGTGATTATAGATATGGAAGGCCTAAGACTCATGATGACACTAGCCCTATGATCAAACCCACTGCACTCTCTTTTGGTATGCCTAGTCATAGTACTGTCGAACCTTCCACTACGGTTGGTACTCACGCTGGCACTAGTCAAAGTGTTAGCCATACTATACCCACTGGGGGCACTACCCTCGCTGGGGGAACTACGTTGTCCACCCACTCACATAGTATGGGGACTGGTCATGTTCCTCCTAACAAAGCTAATGCTGGAAGATGACCACCTCCTAGGATTACTCAACCTAACCAAAATTTTCTTCGGAATACGACTCACCATCCACCACCGAATACACGTGTCGCTACTCGTCAACCTAGGACTACTTTTGCACATGATACCATTCCTCCCAACCACGGGGGTGGACATATACCACATACTTTTGCATCCACTACCACCACTAGAGATGCTAATGTAGGGGGTTGGAATATTTCCTATCCACATGGACATCACACCACCAACCCTGCTACTAATCACACTAATGTTGGGGCTAGGAATACTTCTCGTGCTTTTGGTCACCACACGACTAATCAAGCTAATCCTAATGCTGGGGGTGGGAACATACCATACCATTATGGTCAATACACATGGTTCCCACTATGAATAGTACATATATGCCCCATACTCATGGTGGAAACCCTTACTATAACACAGTCGGTGTTGGAAACCAATATAACCCACCACCCCAATATGGTGCCCAAAACACACATATACTTGCTTACTCTCAAATGGGTCAGACAGGAGGAGGTTATCAATCTTATGGCCATGGGAAAGCTTATGGACCGTCAGGTCCTCATTATCAGCAGTTTAATCCTCATGGTCAAGCTTTTGGTCCGTCTTATAACACAACTCCGTTTAACCAACCTTTTATGGGAGCTTATAATCCAGCTTTCCAGCCATAGCTCCTGTTCCTTGCATGCTCGAATCTCCTAGATATTTTGAAGCTCATGAATGATCCAGTGTGTCACGACCCTACTTGGCCCCCAGTCCCTACCAAGCTCCCTTTGTATATTCATAAGTTTGAGGGGAAAGGTGATGAGGACCCAGGAGATCATGTCACGACATTTCACCTTTGGTGCTCCTCCAACTCTTTGAATCGTGATTCTATTCGTTTACGACTATTTCAATGCACCCTCATGGGGGCAGCCGCAAAGTGGTATGTGGAGTTTCCCGAAAACACCTCTAGGGGATTCAACGAGATTGCTTTGGTTTTCTTAGACCATTTCTAGTTGCCGAATCGTTATGATACTGGTACTGATTTATTGTCCACCTTCCGTCAAAATAAGGCCACACATATTTCTGACCACGTTCAAGAGTGGCGTCGGCAGAAGAGATTAGTGAAAGCCAACATTCCTCCAGAGCTCCTGTTGGAATGGTTCCTTAAGTCTTTACTCCCATACATTGCTAAGGATGTTTCAATGTCCGGCATTGTGACTGAGGAACAAGCTATCTTGAAAGTCTAGTAGTTACATCTACTTTATTCTTAGTCTGGCATTTTGTATGAAATTATTCCTGATGCACCGAGAACAAGACATGAGCCTACGTCAAACGCAAAATTTGTCGCTAAACCATTTTGCTCCTGGATAGGTTCACAACCTGTCCACTTCCACTCCATCGTCTGATGTACACAATGTGCAATCAATGAAACCATCATGTAACCTGCAACCTGGTGGTAAGAAAAAGAGGAGAAATAATCGTAGGGGTGGAAACAATGGAATTAACAACAATATCAATCGTAATACTCCTCGTAAAGAGAATTCCAACCCTCCTCAGGAAGGCGGTAATGCTGGCAAGGATCGTAAACCTAGGCGTAAGGTGAAATTCCCTTGCAAGCTTTGTGGGGAGGATCATCTTACTCACTTGTATCCTTGAATTGAAGAAGCATTGAAGCATTTGACACAGAGCCCAGCTTTGTTGAAGGATCCCCTTCCTCATCATCAAAACATGGCTTCGCATGCTCCCACCATTGGTTATGGTACTAATGAAACGACAACATCTTCTTCCAATACTAGTGGTTATGGATGTGTGAATAAGGTTCAGTCGGAGGTTTGTGTTGCTACTCGTCAACACGATTATGGTGCACCATAATCGAATTTGGGGAATGAGCCTCCCCCTCCTCTTGATAATTCCTTGCATATCGAGAAGCCTTCTATTATGCCGCGGATACCGAAAGGTGTTCTCAAGCGCTCCATGCATAATCCTAATGCTCGAGCCGCCCAGAACTACTCCATCGTAGAAGACTTGGGCCAAACTCTGTGTGTCATGTCGGCTCTTGAGGTTTTGCAAGCATGTCCTTCTTAGAAGCATGCCCTTTTGAGTGCGTTAGGATTTTAGGATGGGGGAAATCCTAGTGTTATCAAGTTCGATACTACTGATGTCCAACCTCACTTGCCTTACCACGTGGCTTTTCAAATCTAGGTGTTTTGCCTTAAGAGCTTCTTCAAACGTACTATGGTTGATGAAGGTGCTTCCGCATCAGTAATGTCGTTAACTTGTTAGAAAGCTCTTGGCTCTCCTCCTATACTTGCGTCTAGAACTACACTCACTACATTCGACGATAGATCTTTTACGCCGCATGGAATTATCCCTTCCCTTGTTGTCTCCTTGGGAGGTAAGTCTGTGTCTATTGAAGTCAAAGTGGTTGATTCACCCATCGACTACAACCTTTTACTGGGTCGGAACTGGATGTACGCTATGAAGGTTGTTGCGTCTACTGTATTTAGAGTCATCTGATTTCCCCATGAAGGCAAGATTGTGACGATCAATCAACTAGATTATGTTGGCACTCCTTCCACAGGATCCCCAGGATCTGAAGTCCTGCAAGTTTCTAATTCTCAGCTAGCAACTGGGAACATAGGTGTTGGAATGTACCCCTCATTGATGGGAACTTTTAATCTTTCTGCACCTATGAATTTTATTGGAACCATTACCGACAATGTGCCTCCTCCTTCAAATAATATGTTATTCTGGACCTCTTATTTAGATGATCCATGGAATTTACCATCCACGAGTTCCACGTCTGGAGACATTGCGCATGTCGGGATGTCTATGCATTTATCTGTAGCGGAGCTCGCTTATGATCATATCCAACAAACCAGTGCAGATCCGGATCTCTCTTCTTCCCTAAAAGTTGAAGAAGATCCCATTACGCTGCTAGTTTGGGCAGCCAACTCATCTTGTTCACACGAATGCCTTGATGGTACTCTACCTTCAGATGAAGATTTTATCGAGTCCATGCATGGTAATGACAAGCCTTGGGAGGATTTCTATCATAGATCTCATTCCCTTCCCACCCTTGGTCTTATTGAACAAGATGAGCCTATAATACAACCTGCCATCCATTTGAACTTGGATCCATTCATAGTCTTTTCCAGCCCTGATTTGATGTTTGAGTCTGATGAGTCTTTGAGCTCTCCTATAGATCCACAAATCGGTGCCCCTGAAGAGTTCGATTCTACTTCTAGAATTTCCAACTCCTATGATGATGAATTTGCCACTGTAGATTCCTTCACATCCTTCAGCTTTGCTCTTCATTTTGATCCCTCAGGTATTGGTACTATGGCACCTTCAGTGGTTAGCTCTACCTATGTTATGTCTGAGGTTAACAATAGTGAAGTTGAAAATGTTTCTACCAAAGTGACTTGTATCAGATTTTTCTTTACGTACGTTTTAGAGATGATCTTGGTACTTATGTTTCTTGGAGACAAAATTCTTAGCTGGACTTATATTTGGTTATCGGTCCTTTTCGATATTTGCTTCGGTCATGGCAGGCATATTCGGAACCTTGTATATAGGTTTAGTCCTCCCCACTGTTATGATGCATTTGAACCTTGTGCCATCCAAATTCGCAGACACCCCCTGAGTGTCCTTATCTTGTTCATGTTCCTTGCATTATGTATAGCTTTGTTCCATGCGCTTGGAACTAGTCTCACATGCCCCTGACACTCGTCTACTCCCATTACGAGCATTCTTCCATATCTCCTTTGAGCTTGTTAAAAATAGTAAGGAGGTCACGAGTTTACTTTTTTGGGCTCGTTAAACCTTTACGGAAAAGATTTTTATAAAGTATTTTTTAAGCCCTTGTTAGACTTTTTCAAATCAAACAAGATTGCCGAGTATACTTGTCATTTCAGATTTGTTAAAGGATTTGAAGCGACACTCACTTAGGCATAAGTTTACCCCTTTTCTGGACCTTTGTGGATTAATTACAAAAAAGGTATACTCTAGTCATACGTGACTAGAAGAGTTCTTCTCTCATTGTTTTACACTTTTTCGGGTGAGGAGACTAACTTTACGAAAAAGGACTCCCTGCAGTTATATCATGTTGTGATTGCATTGCATCATCCTACTTGCCACTTGAGCCTTGTGTCGGCTCCTGCTTACTCAATTGTTAGCCTAGTGCCAGAGCACTTTTCCCCTGTCGAGCCCTGTAGAGCTTATATTTTCCCTTCACAATTTGATGACCTTCTGACCCTGAGGGAACATACCTCCAAGTGTCCACATCCTGCACGCATTTCCTTGCATTGAGCATAGGTATGTTCCACTGTTTTGGACTAGTCTTCTAGCTATTTGACACGTTCCCTCACTTGTTGTACTATAAGCAATTTTATTCTTTTTCAAGATTTTCCCAAATATGAAAAAGACCAAAAAAATCAAATATTCCAAAAATCGGGACGGGATTATGGTCACTATTTCTTGTTGGGAGTTGTTGTGTCGCCTTTGAACAGAGCATTCATTCCACTCCGTACATTATGAGTCAGGACTACAGTTGGGCCTTAGGAGCTATACTTGTTTCTTAGTTTTCTCCACCGATTAGTTAAGCTTCTAGTCATTATGGAGCCCTCTGTAATGCCTCCTACATTGCACAGTTTATTTCGAGTCTATGCTGCCTGACTCTATCCATCTGCTCATGCTCTTGTTCAAAGGAAGTCCTGAACCAATGTCAGCCACTCCTCAGTTCTCTTGACTATTGCATGCCGGCCATCCTTATTGAGTCATTCCATTTCATCTGAGCTCTTCCAAATATTTCAGCATTGCTGGTACCTGGTGTTGGTTGATGGGGGATGCCTTAATGCCCTCCTTCTAGTGAGTCTCATTCCGTCGACTTCAAATCATTTATTCCAGGACTTGAGGCTTAGAGTTCGGTTGAGTACCTTGAGGCTTGCAGTCATTAGTGGCAGGTTCTCTCGCCATCGACAATTTTGGGAATACATCACTGTCCCCTGATCGATGGATTCATCCTAGTGTTCGACTTCAACCCATTTATTCACACTCTAATGATTGTGCTTTGTGCCTTGATGCCCATTTTCATTATCAGTGGGTCATCTCGTGTCTATTAACGATATACATCATTGACCGGTAATCAGACGATGTCTCATTAGGTTCGACCCCAACTCCTTTATTCACTTGATGGGACTTGCACCATCAAAGACTTATGTAGAAGGCCCTAGGCGATTGTGGCATTTAGTATGCTACATATGACTTTGACTTTACATTTGAGATATCACCTCTCAGATTTCAACAATTTGTACCTCCAGTTTACACCAGTTGTTTCCTTTTCAGCGGGAGACCATATCTTACTGTAGAGGGATCATGGCTATGATCGCTTATGACATATATCCATTATGTACTACCTATTCATGGACATTGTATCAGATTGTTGTAATCTATCGACATGTACTCAGAGATACTGTTGTATTATGACGAGTGAGTTGTTCTTTCCACTTGTGTCTCCATCACTCCACTTCTGAGTTTTATAATGTATTTTGGCCATCGAAGCACTTTCAGTCTCTGACCTCAGACATTAGGGGGAATCTATTACATCATAATATTCCACCCTATGAGCATCAACATTCTTTGGCCTATAGGATCCATTTCAGTGACTCAGATCCATTTTTATCCTTTAGTGATACCAGTTTGCCCTATTTTTATTACTACCTGCATGTTGCATCACTATAGCATGCATACCCACAAGTTGCATCAATATAGCCTGCGGGTATCCAGTAAAATGGTAAAAACCACTATTAATTACGTTTTGCTCCCAAAAAATGGTCATTGGGTGACCTTTGGCTCTCCATCTGCCCAAGTAACGTCTCAATGTGTCCTTTCACCTACCTTTGAGAGGACTATATATTGAGCACATATGGCTTATGGACGGGAGGAAAGAAGAGAATAGTAAAGGAACTCTAGTGGATTTTTGCCCTATCTTGAGTCTGCACTCATTGATCCTTGTAGTTGTGAACCTCTTATGTTCACCTTCCAAACTCCTTCTAGTTTGAGTTTTCCAATCATGGAGGATTGAAGTGGTGGAGGCACAAGTGGATTGATCTAGATCTTGGTTCAGATTGGTTGCTGGCAAGAGGTCGTATCACTTTGTACTTCTTCTTGTTCATTAATAGAAATGCTCATATTCTCATCCATTCATGGTGTGAATGTTGTTTATTATACATTGGGTTACATTTGCTTATGATATTATGGACCATTGTTATTGATAATGTTAATGTCAATTATATATTATATGTACTTGTTGGATATTGGCTGTCAAGACTAATTTGCAGATTACAAGTGCATGGATTGAAATCTCCAATAGGGATCTACATCAAACGCTGGATCGAGGTTGGTTACATTTCTCCATTATCTTAACATTGTTATTTATAATAGCATTGCTTTGAGAATTGAGTAGATTTCTTGTAGTCATCTATCTGTTGTGGTATTCCCAAGCCATAGTGAGTTTTCTCCAATACAACCTTCTATGAGCGAGCTTGTGAAGTGCAAGAAAGGATTCATCAGTTGCTGGTGTCGATTAATGAAGAAGTATGCAATATGAAGAAAATGATCACAAAGATGACTTCCATCGAAGTTGAAGCACTAAGATTAAGGGAGAAATATGAGCAACATATGCAAGAACTTGAGGAACAGTTTGAGTGGAGGAAAGGGACATCGGGTTTCCCTTCAAACCTGCAGGATAAAATGGATGAAGAATTTGATATGGACACAGGAGTCCTCGAATTCTGCTTGAGATGTTGTAGCAGATTTAGTACTGAAATCAGGAAAACCATCAAAAAATGCCATGTTATTTAGTCTAAAATTTGGGAAGCCCATGGAAAATGTCATATGGTTCTACCTCATAATCTTTATGAGTTCCCAGGGAGGGAATTGCACTTGGCCGAATTACAAGGAAATTTAACCTCCGAGTTAGAGTATCTGAAGAAAATAGAACATGTAACCCTAGAAGACCTCCGTCAATTCATTGAACAAACTGTGGTTCACACTTATTTCCTAGAAAATATCGAGCAAGAAGCTGTTGCAGAGGTGGAAAATATCAAATCAGACTTGCACAAGTATGAGATGGCACGGAAAGCAATGATCTCAGCGAGAAGTAAAACAATTATAAGGGAAATAAGTCAATGGGCCAGTTATATAGAAGAGGTAAATCATGCTACAAAAGCAAGTGAACCCGTTGAAGGAAGCAAGCCAGCAGAGCCAACTGGACAATAATTTGCCTTATTCAATTGTGCAAAGTAACAGTTGTTGATCGTATAATGTCTATACAGACAGTTGTCCTTTCTTTTGTCTTTTTGTGAAAAGGATTGTCATGAATCATCAACATTCGGTTTTCTAAGACTTTTAAATGATAAATCAAAATTTCTAGGTTTAGGGTACACTTGGCAGCTCAAGGTGCATTTTGTAAAACTATATATAGGAGAATGAGAGGAGAATTAAAGATTTTTGGCAGGTGAATAAAATTTCTTCCTAGTATGTGAATTACTTTGCTGATCCAAGAATTCGATTTTTCCTAATGAAATCCTGGGAGAAGGCGTTTTTTCCTGAGGAATGTGTCAAGTGTGTGTTGGATTATTCCTGTATCATTTACATACTGTTGTGAGATCATTCTTTGCTACCATGAATTGTTTCTATGGGATGAATGATCTTACATTTTCCTGTGCAAATTTGTTTATCTCAAATGAGTGATGGAATGTATTAAGAAAATTGAAGCTATCTTTAATATCTTTCGTATTCTGCTGTAGGCATATCTTTATGATTAAATGGCTATCTGTGTGATCTTTAGGTGTTTCCTACAGTTTATTACTCATCTCTACAGTTTTCTCCTTGCCGGAACCGTTAACTGGACGGATTCCCTACATCAAATGATGGACAATCTAATTGGGACTGTTTACTAAGGAGAATCCCTTGTTGATTGATGCTACGATTTCTGAGGCATCAACAATTTTTGGTGCTAGAAGGAGGGCCACCAATGTATGGCTGATATAGGAGACTCTTCTTTAAGAGGAGATCCAGCTAGAAACCCACTTAAAATAGAAATCGTAGACGATTCAGATTTGGAAGTGACAAACCAAGAAAATCCCAACTTTGAATTTTTAAATCAAGAAACGTTGTATGCTATACCTTTTGCTGAAATAGAAAATCTGAGAAGACATACTCGTGCTTATGTTAAATAGCTTGGTGGTTTAAACGCGATTCCTTTTCTTCCTAGAAGAAGAGCTCCTAGAAGAGAAAGACAGTACACACGTGATTCAGTTCTTGTTCAAAGCTTCGAAGAATTAGTAGACTTATCTTTAGAAGAAATTACAAAGCCTCTTGGAGAAATAGAACTTAAAGATCCTCTTGATCTTGAAGAATTGTGTACTCCAAAGAATTCTCCACCTCATACACCTCACGATACTCCCCCTAATTCTCCACATGTAGCCATGGTTGTACCTGCATGGAGAGCAAGAGGAGCTTTGAATTTGGCTAGACCTTTTCACAATCTTCTCAAGAATCCTGAGAAAGTTCTGCCTAAGTATGATCCTACGAAAGGTATTTCTGTTGAAGATCACCTTAAGAGATTTTATTTAGCTTTGAACCTTTTGAACGTGCAACATGAAGATGTAGTTTGTAGACTCTTTCCTTATACTTTCAAGCCTAAGGTGTCTTCATGGTACTTTAGTTTACAAGCCAGCTTGATAGCCAATTGGGAATAATTTGAACAATGTTTCTTAAAGAAATATGGAAATTAGAAAACAGTAGCTATGCTTGTAAAAGAAGTGTTGTCCATGAGGATGGAAAAGAAAGAGAAGGTACAAGAATTCAACCAAAGATTAACCACATTATTAAATAATTTTAGTGACGCAGCTAAACCCGCAGAAAAATCTTTAGTGGAATACTATACAACCTCACTCTATCCCCCCTTAGCAATGTTTGTCAAAAGAACCAAGAAAACCACCTTAATAGAAAATTTCGAAGAAGCTAGGAAGGTAGAAGAAGAAGCAAACGGCATTGCTAAGCATGCGCTTGATGCAGAAACAAAAACAACAACCACTAAGAAACCATTCTTGCTTACTAGGAATAAGGAAGAACCATCAACAGATATGGAAAATGTAGTCAAAATGATGCAAAAATTGTCCAATAAAATTGTATATCTTGAAAAGGATAAAGCAGCTAGCACTTCTAGGAAACCTTTTAAACCTTTCTACAAGAAAAGAGAGGAAAACGATCAACCTAATCCACCTATGACTAATGTTGATGTATATGTAAATTCGGAATGTACTTCATCTACATTTATTGTACTCCTATAGAGATGTATTATTTCTCTATACAGAAGTGTCGTCATTTGTATTGACAAGTGTCGCAAGTGGTGTAACTTGCTGATGGGTTATTAGACCACCTAGTACAGGGGTCAGCCCGGAATAATGTAACCTGGGGTTATTAGGTTGAGTTAGACAAGTCGGCCCCGTAGGTTTATTAGGCAGCAAAGGAAAAGTATAAATAGAGATTGGGAGATCTCTATTTCATTCATCTCATTAGTCATTCTTCTATCACTCGGAAAGTGGCGCACATGTCAGGAGGAGGATCAGCTGCTAGAAGAAGACTATCTCTTGTACTTTGGTTGTACTTTGGTTGTATCATTGCTCTCTCTATCTCTGAGGAAGTTGTGGGGTTTTTCACCTTTATGGTTTTCCCAAGTGAAACTCTGTGTGTCCATTGTCTTATGTGATTGGTTGATATGCTTGCTACATGCTTGATATGATTGAGATGTTGTACATGTTATTCTCTCAGTAAAGATCCTAGAGTATGTTTGAATTAATGCTAAAAAATTAACATGGAATCAGAGCTAACCTGAGAAGAAGACATTGTGCAGTGGCAGAAGCTAGGGTTTCTTGTTTATTGGATTTCTCTCCACGGATTTTGGAAAAGATGTAAGGTAGATTGACTCTAATCATCAAGAAGAACCTTTCTATCCAATCAGAATTCAATTCTGAGCACTTTCAGTTTTGTCCATAAAAATTTGGGTTTCCTCAAAAATAGGAATTTCTGAAATCTGAAGACATAGCTGGAAGCTCCTTGAAAAAATCAAAGTTTAGAGATTTGGATCGAGATTTTTGGTTGGGTGAAAGCTCGAAGGCTTACAGAATATACTTTCCAGGGTTCAAGAAGATTGATGTCAGCAGGGATGTGACATTTGATGAAAACTCAGCTTTCATCAAGTCAAGAAAGGCACATGTTGAAGATCATGAAGAACCAAAGGAAACCAGATTTCAAGATACCACCATCACTGAAGCAATACTAGAAATAGATCGAGAAATTGAAGATCCATAAGAACCTATAGATCCACCCCGTGAGAAGGACTCTCACAAGAGGAAACCTGCATGGGCTAGAGAGCTCATTCAAGATGCAGAAAGGTATGGCATTCTAGAAGAAGAACACGGAGCAAGGAAGAGAACTAGATCTCACACCAGTTATGTTGCCTTACTCTGTGACATTATGAACAAAGAACCTTCTATTTATGAAGAAGCAACAGAAAAGAAAGAATGGAAGGATGCCATGATTGAGGAGTATCAGTCGATCATGAAGAATGATGTTTGGGATGTAGTCCCAAGACCTGAAGGGAAGTTAGTTGTGACTTCCAAGTGGATCCACAAGGTCAAGCATGTTGCAGATGATAGCATAGAGAAATATAAAGCGAGATTTGTAGCTCGTGGCTTCTCCCAGAAAGAGGGAATAGAGTATGAAGAAACATTTTGTCCTATAGCCAGGTACACTTCCATCAGATCAGTTCTTTCCCTGGCTGTAGTGATAAAATGGAAGATACACCAGATGGATGTCAAGATAGATTTCTTGAATGGTGTAGTCGAAGAGGAAGTGTATGTGGAGCAGCCACTTGGTTTTGAGACACATGACAAGAAGTCATATGTCTGTCAGTTGAAGAAAGCCTTGTATGGCTTGAAGCAAGCTCCTAGGACTTGGTATAGTAGGATGGACAGCTTTCTATCCAGTTTGGGATTTCCCAAGAGTAAGGAAAATTCCAACCTTTACTACAAGGTTGAGGAAGGAAATCCAGTGATACTACTTCTGTATTTTGATGACTTGTTTTTACAGGAAAAGATAGCTTGATTGTTGATACCAAGAGGAAGCTTGCTGTTGAGTTCAAGATGAAGGAGTTGGGGATGGTGCACTATTTTCTAGGCATGGAGGTGTGGCAGAGTGCAGATGGAATATTCCTTGGAAAAGGGAATTATGTAGTAGAGATCCTGAAGAGGTTCGGGATGATGGACTGCAAGGCCATGGCCACACCTATGGCATCGAACCTGAACCTTCTGTGTGATGCTTCATTTTATCTGGTTGATGTCACTATGTATTGTCAGATGATTGGATCCTTGATGTACCTGACGAACACGAGACCAAATATTTGCTTTGTGGTGAACACATTGAGCCAGTTTCTGACGGATCCCAGAGGTGTTCACCTAATTGCTTTAAAGAATATTCTGAGGTACCTAAAGGGTACAGTTGACTATGGGCTCAAGTATGATGCAAATCAAAAGTTTAACCTGTAGGGTTATGTTGATTAAGATTGGGCAGGCAATGTTGCAGATAGGAAGAGCACCTTCGGGTGTTGCTTCAGTATGGGATCAGGTGTGATCTCTTGGTTTAGCAGGAAGCAGTCCTGAGTAGCACTGAGTACAGCTGAAGCAGAGTATGTTGTAGTTTGTTTGGCTAGTTGTGAAGTAGTATGGCTCCGAAATCTACTCTCTGAGTTATTTGATCTCCCGTTGGAGGATACTGGTATCTTCTGTGACAACCAGAGTTGTGTGAATCTGTCTGAGAAATCGGTGTTCCATGACAGGTCGAAGTACATCGAGATCAAATATCACTATATCAAGGATATGGTGCAAAGAGGAGCAGTGAAGCTCATGTATATTGCGACAGATGAGCAAGTAGTCGATGTGCTGACAAAACCACTAGCCAGAGTGAAGTTCGAGTACTTCAGAGAGAGGATTGGTGTTCTTCAAATCAATGACACTTCGAGGAAGAAGTGATGGACACATCTGTTGGAGCCATTCCAAGCATGGTGAGAGGAGGATCCTTCCCATGCCTGTGGATGTAAGCGTTAGATGATGAGCATCAGGACGATGCTCCATTTACTGCTTTGTCTATGCATCATGTTCGATGCTTGTTATGATCAGTTTGATCATGTATTTGTATATGAATCATGTTGGATGCTTGTTATGATTAGTTGGATCATGTATATGTATATGCATCATGTTGGATGCAGGATGGGATCAGTTGGATTATGTATTTGTATATGTATATGTTTCAGGTGGATACTTGTATGATCAGGTAGATCATGTATTTTTATATGTATTAGGTGGATACTTGTATGATCAGGTTGGTCATGTATGATGATATGTATCAGGTAGATACTTTGTATGCATCAGATGGATGCATTGTATGATCAGGATGATCACAGATGACGAGCTTCAGGATGTTGCTCCAGATGATATGCAGCAGGTTGATGCTATGATGATGATCAGGTTGATCATGTGATGATGTACATCATGATGATGTATGGTGAGTATCAGTTTGATACTCTGTAGCCGTGGACAGGTTTTGCAGGTAGCATAGAAAAGATCCTTTAAAATTCGGACGGGTAGAGAAGTGTGCTCGTAATAGCCTGGGATGCTCTATCGAGATCCAGACAGGTAGAGTGGTTTGCTCATAACATCCTAGGATGCTCTGAGTAGGTTTTTCTACAGTTTCACATAGCAAAGATGCTTTAAAATTCGGATAGGTAGAGCGGTGTGCTCGTAACATTGTGGGATGCTCTATCGAGATCCAGACAGGTAGAGTGGTTTGCTCGTAACATCCTGGGATGCTCTATCGAGATCCAGATAGGTAGAGTGGTTTGCTCATAACATCCTGGGATGCTCTATCGAGATCCATACAGGTAGAGTGGTTTGCTCGTAACATCCTGGGATGCTTTGAATAGGTTTTGCGAAAGTTCACATAGAAAACATCCTTTAAAATCCGAATAGGTAAAGCGGTGTGCTCATAACAGCCTGGAATGCTCTATTGAGATCCAGACAGGTAGAGTGGTTTGCTCGTAACATCCTAGGATGCGCTGAGTAGGTTTTGTGAAGGTCAACATGTAAAAGATCCTGGGAGATACGATAGGTTGAGCAGTGTGCTCGTAATCAGTCTTGGGATGCTCTTTCAATGTTTTGGTGAGACACGTAATCAGTCCTGAGTATTCCACAGTGTGGCCAGTGATGATGAAGACCTACAGGTGGTGGGCCTACATCCAGTATGAAAAAGGATTGGCTCTGTAGAGCTTCCTATGACTAGTAGATCAGATATTTATTGAGATAGCAATAGCAGTGACGGTGACGATGATTTGAGGACAATGATTCAATGATGATGATCCAGAGAAGAAGACTTGTGCCTACAAATCTGTGTCGAGAAATACCTTCCTAGTTAAGAGTGAGTGTTGATGTATATGTAACTTCGGAATGTATTTCATCTACATTTATTGTACTCCTATAGAGATGTATTATTCCTCTATATGGAAGTGTCGTCATTTGAATTGACAATTGTTGCAAGTGGTGTAACTTACTGATGGGTTAGTAGATCACCTAATAGAGGGGTCAGCTCGGAATAATGTAACCTGGGATTATTAGGATGAGTTAGACAAGTCATCCCCATAGGTTTATTAGGTAGCACAGGACAATTATAAATAGAGATCGGGAGATCTTTATTTCATTCATCTCATTACTCACTCTTCTATCACTCGGAAAGCGGCGCACATGTGAGGAGGAGGATCAGTTGCTAGGAGAAGACTATCTCTTGTACTTTGGTTGTATCATTGCTCTCTCTATCTCTGAGGAAGTTGTGGGGTTTTTCACCTTTATGGTTTTCCCCAGTGAAACTCTGTGTGTCCATTGTCTTATGTGATTGGTTGATATGCTTGCTACATGCTTGATATGATTGATATGTTGTACATGTTATTGTCTCAGTAAAGATCCTAGAGTATGTTTGAATTAATGCTAAAAAATTAACATGGAATCAGAGCTAACCTGAGAAGAAGACATTGTGGAGTGGCAAAAACTAGGGTTTCTTGTTTATTTGGTTTCTCTCCATGAAATTTGGAAAAGAATCAAGGTATATTGACTCTACTCATCAAGGAGAACCTTTCTGTCCAATCAGAATTCAATTATGAGCACTTTCAGTTTTGGCCCTAAAAATTAGGGTTTCCTCAAAAATAGGAATTTCTGAAATCTGAAGACATATCTGGAAGCTCCTTGAAAGAAATCGAAGTTTAGAGCTTTGGATCAATATTTTTGGTTGGGTGAAAGCTTGAAGGCTTACAGAATATACTTTCCAGGGTTCAAGGTGCATCAGCTCATCAAGGCTCATCAAGGCACATATTTCTATCCTTTCATAATTTTGGAAATTCACATTTTGAATTTTTAGGGTTTCTCTGACAAACAGTAATCCGGGACCAGATCTAGTTTTCAAAAAATCAAGTGGTAAGAACCAAATATTTTCTATTTCCATTTGAAGTACTCTTTAAGATGTCTCACCACACCAAGCTTGAAGATAATCTTGAAGGGGTTGATAACTTCCGAGCATGGAAGTGTAGGATGTGGTTGTTGATGTATATGTAACTTCAGAATGTATTTCACATATATGTATATTGTATTCCTATAGAGATGTTATTATTTCTCTATATGTAAGTGGTTGTATTCCTATAGAGATGTTATTATTCCTCTGTACGGAAGTGTCATCATTTATATTGTAAGTGTCGTAACTTATACTTGATGGGTTATTAGACCACCTTGTTGGGGTTGGCCTTGTATAAGTCATGTGGGTCGAAGGGTTATTAGACCACCCTAGTGGGGGTCGTCCATGTGGGTCAAAGAGTTATTAGACCACCCTATTGGGTGTCGGCCCAGTCAACATTGTGTTATGTGGTTAAGTTAAGGCCAACCTAGTAAAGGTTATTAGGCAAGTCAACTCTAGTATAAATAGAGATCCGGAGATCTCTATTTTATCATTCTATTCACTCACTCACACTTTTGAGAGTGGTGCACTTGTGGAGGAGGAGGCTTTACTACTAGGATAAGACTATCTCTTGTATTTTGGTTGTATCAATGCTCTATCTATCTCTGAGGAAGTTATTGGGGTTTTTCACCTTTATGGTTTTCCCCAAGTAAACTCTGTGTCTCTTGTGTGCTTGTATTATTGTGTCCATGATTAATATGCTGTAGATATGTTGTACATGTTGTTATCTCAGTTAAGATCCTAGATTAGATTGAAGTAAATTCTGAAAATTTAACATGGTATCAGAGCTAGCCTGAAACAAGGCATGATATGGCATGTATGACACTTGTTGCACTTACGATGCTAGGGCTTGATATAGCAAAAACCTGTCATTGTAGCACTTTCGCTATAAATCCATTTTGGGGATGTTTCCAGATCTGAAACTTTTATAGGTCCAATATAAGATCCCCATGTACCTTGTGTCCAAAGGAAAACCTCTAATTCGTTGTACTTTGTGATCTATGATCTGTATAATATAGGGTTTCTGCCTCTTCCAGATCTGAGTAAAAAACAGGTAACCTTGGTAAAAAGGTCATAACTTGGGCTAGGAAGCTCCAAATGAAATTTCATCACAAGTGACAAGTATTAGACAAAATTTACTATCTCATGAAAATTTTTCAGAGGCCGAAGTGGAACCAGTGACACGTGGCACGCTGTACAAGTTCACTCTCCTATTTTATCCCATAAACAGGTCACGTTGCAACACTTGGCATAACGCTCTCTCAGAGAATCCAATTGAGGTCAGACATGTTGAGATGGAAGTATGACAGGTCAGGATATATCAAGAAATAATTTCAAACCCTGTGGATCGAAATGTTAGGAGTTACACCAGAAACAATCAAGTACATATTTCTATCAAAACATAATTTTTTTTTAGCACCTTCATTCATGGTTTCCGAAATTTAGGGTTTCAGATAAAGTTGGATATTTTGTAATCGGAGACCACAGATGAATGCTACTCATCAAAATAGAAATTTAGAGACCAAGATCAGAATTTTTGGTTGGGCAGAAGGTCGGGCTTGTTCAGACCCTAGTTTGGGACTTTGATAAAAAAAATGGAAAATTAGGGCTTCTGTAAAAATGGGAATTTTTGAAATCTGTGACCACGGTTGGAAGCTCCTCATAAAAATAGAAGCTTAGAGCTTTGGATCAAACCTTTTGATTGGGAAGAAGAGTGGGCTTCATCAAGCCTGAGTTTGGGGTCACATCCAGTGAATCCAGAAGTTTCAAAGGCAAAATTGAGGAGTCAAACTTTGCAGTTTTCAAATTCTGAATATACCAGCTTGATCAACTCATCAAGGCACATATTTCTATCATTTTGAAAGTTTGAAATTCAAAGTTTGAATTTGGGGTTTCTCTGACAAACCTTATTATAGCTCCAGATCCAGTTCCTGCAAATCAAGTGGATTGGGTTAATCCTAGAAGTGGATGGATTGGTCACCTGCATAAGTGAAGAAGTTCTTGTTTCATAGGGAAATGAGGCTAAGGTCTTACATAAGAATATTACAAGCAATCTCGACAAGTATGACTCATCCAAGTATGTCTCGAGATTTGTTCATGATTTAGTTTATGATATGTTTGTCTTCATGTTATTACGGTTAGAACAATCTTGAATGCATTCATTAAGGTGTTGACACTTATGATTGTACTAATTCATTATGGTGTTGTATGAGGTTTATGTTGTCCACTAACATGAAAGGTACACCAAGAAAGACAAATCATGTTCTATTTCAAGAACATATGATCATGATGACATGAAGACAAATATTCATCCATTGTCATGGATCACATAGAAGATCTACTTACGAGGTATGTATAACTTGGTTCTACAATGGCTAACTTATGAGACATGCAGGTTACTAGCACAAGTCACTGAAGAGAACCAGAAGACATTATGCGGGTATGTTAGACATAACTAGGTAGCATGCTAATCCAAGTATGTTTTTCCTATATCAAGCTAGAATCCTACCTTGTGTTAGGATCTTATATTGTTGTGTTGTTGATAATGATTATTCATGAAGTCATAGGTTTGAATAGTCATGGTTGTATATATATTATGTTTCTTACCATAATTGATGATATGACTAACCAGAAGAATCATGAAGTTATAGGTTTGAGTAATCATGGGTTTATGCATTGATGATTTAACTAATCAAAAAAGTCCTATGATCAAATAAGAATATGCATGAGTAAAAGAAGACTTCCTTGAAACCTTGAATACTAATGTTTATTATCTATGAATGATCATGACTATACATGTTTAAGATTATTGTGTTTTGATAGTATTAACATTATACTAATAAACATGTTATTATGTATGAGACCTCAAGGATAACACAATGATGATACTAATAAGCATGCATAGTGATTAAGGATGGATATAAGGTAATCCAGGAAGCAAAGATTAAGAGGGAGCACACTCCAGTTGTTCCTGCAAGAAAGCAAAGGAGCACACTTTATTAGTTTATGCAAGGATGCAGATATTCAGAGGGAGTTGACCATTTCTCACAATCCACATCAGAATGGAGTTGCAAAGATTCAGAGGGAGTCCACCCAGCAACCAAACAAAGATAAGTATTTGAATTGTCATTTCTTACATAATGTTGTTCAATGATGTATATGCTTATGTTCCTAGAATTAGGTTGTGTATTATGCATATTAGAATAGTTGCATTGATGAACAGTATACTACTAAGATACATGGGTAAGTGGCATATGGCATTGTACAACATTCCATTACTACTTATCTAGAATGAAACCTCTTTTGCTGACATGTTAGGAGTTGTGCACACTCTTAACAATGTTTTGGTAGAGATTGGAAGGCATCTAGAAAATTATGGGATATGGATAAATGTTGTATTGAAGCATTGGCTAAGATAATTGCATGACTGTATGACATATTTCTTTATGTGTAAGAATTTGTTCTGAAAACTATGAAATGTTTTCTAATCATGCAATTTAACTTGTTGTGTAGGAAAGATCGTATACCATCACCTACAAAAGAAGGACTACAACATTTGTTCAGCAACAAAGGTATCTATTGAAAATATTGAAGATATTGAAGTTCCCAGGATCTGGGAAGAATGCCATGATCGAGGAGTACAACTCGATCATGAATATGTTTAGGATGCAGTCCCAAGACCTGAAGGGTAGTCTGTAGTGACTTCCAAGAGGATCTACAAGATCAAGCATGCTGCAGGTGGTAGCATAGAGAATTTTTCTCCTGTAGCTAGATACACTTCCATCAAATCAGTACTTGCTCTGGTTGCAGTGATGAAGTGGAAGATACACCAGATGGATTTCAAGACAGCCTTCTTGAATGGTATAGTTGAAGAAGAAGTGTATGTGGAGTAGCCACTTGGTTCTAAGACACATTACAAGGAGTCATATATGTGAAAAACTTGGTATGGTAGGATAGACAGCTTTCTATTCAGTTTGGGCTTTACCAAGAGTAAAGCGGATTCCAACCTTTACTACAAGGTTGAGGAAGGCAATCCAGTGACACAAATTTTGTATGCGGATGACCTGCTTATCACAGGTGAAGATAGATTGATTGCCGACACGCAGTTGAAGCTTGCTTCCAAGTTCGAGATGAATAACTTGGGTATGATGCACCACTTTCTAGATATGGAGGTGTGGAAGAGTGCTAATGGAATCTTCCTTGGACAAGGGATGTATGCTGTAGAGATCCTGAAGAGGTTCAAGATGATGGGCTGCAAGGCCATGGCCACACATATGGCATTGAACCTGAAGCTTCTGTGTGATGCTTCATCTGATCCGATTGATGTCACTGTGTATCGTCAGATGATTGGGTCCTTGATGTACTTGATGAACATGAGACTAGATATTTTCTTTGTGGTGAACACATTGAGCTAGTTCCTGACAAATCCGAGGAGTGTTCACTTGGTTGCTGTAAATCATATTCTGAGGTACCTGAAGGGTACGGTTGACTATGGGCTCAAGTATGATGTGAATCAAAAGTTTAACTCACAAGGTTATGTTGATTCAGACTGGGCAGGCAGTGTTGTAGATAAGAAGAGCACTCCTAGGTGTTGCTTCAGTATGTGATCAGGTGTGATCTCTTGGTTTAGCAGGAAGCAGTCCTGTGTAGCACTGAGTACAGCCAAAGCAGAGTATGTTGCGATGGTTGAGCAAGATGCAGATGTATTGACCAAGCCATTAGCCAGAGTGCAGTTTGAGTACTTCAGAGAGAGGCTTGGTGCACTTCAGATCGAGGTTCCTTCCAAAAGGAAGTGATGAGTCCGGAAGATGCAGATGCACATGAGATTTTTTGACATGGTTAATGTGTTCTCCCATGGTAGTGATGTAATTGCTGAGCCATTCTCACATGGTGGTAGATGTGTTCTCCCCTGGTGAAAAACTAAGGGCTAGAGCCTTCCCCGAATGGTGGTAGATGTGTTCTCCTATGTTGGTGGTGTAAGTGCTGGATGATGTGCATCTGGGCTGTGCTTCATGGATGATGAGATGATCTGAAGAGGACGATGCTATGATAATTAGGAGGAGCATGGATGATGAGCATCAGGACGATGCTCCAGTTACTGCTCTGTATATGCATCAGGATGATGATGGATATGATTAGTTGGATCATTTATATGTATATGTATGTACGCATCACGTTGGATGCTGGATATGATCAGTTGGATCATTTGTATGTATTTTGTATATGCATCATGTTGGATGCTTGGACCATGTATCTGTATATGTATCAGGTGGATACATTGTATGATCATGTAGATACTTGGTATGCATCAAGTGGATGCATTGTATGATCAGGATGATCATGATGATGAGCTTCAGGATTTTGCTCCAGATGATATGTACCAGGATGGTACAGTGATGATGATTAGTATTATCATGAGCATCAGGATGATGCTTCGTGCGATGATGATCCATTGGATCATGAGTATCAGGTTGATACTTGGAGGTTAGAGATGATATGTGGGAGGTTGTGCAAATAGCATGTAATCAGTCCTCAAATATCCGATAGGTTGAGCTGTGTGCTCGTAATCAATCCTGGGATGAGGTATTGCTATGTAGTATGTAATCAGTCCTCAGATATCTGATAGGTTGAGCTGTGTGCTCGTAATTAGTCCTAGGATGAGGTATTACTACGGAGACATGTAATCAATCCTGGAGATCCGATAGGTTGAGCTGTGTGCTTGTAATAAGTCCTGGGATGCTCTTTAGAGATATTTTCGGTCGTGCTGCAGCACATAAATGTTCCTGGGATGCTCTTTAAAGGTATTGTCTGTCCACATGTAATCAGTCCTGGATATCTGAGAGGTTGAGCTGCGTGCTCGTAATAATTCATGGGATGCTCTTTAGAGATCTTGTCGGTCGTGCTGTGGCACATAAATGTTCCTAGGATGCTCTTTAAAGGTATTGTGGAGGAGATGCATGTAATCATCCTGTGAGATCTTGCCGGTCGTTCTTAGGCACATAAATGCTCCTGGGATACTATTTCTAGTATTCAATCCGCACCTAAAATTAGTCCTGAGAGACCACCTCTATCACACAGTTCGCACAGATGATTAAGACCTGCAGGTGGTGGGCCTACATCCAATATGAAAAAGGACTAGCTCTGTAGAACTTCCTATGATGAGTAGATTCAGAGATTGATTGAGATAGCTGTAGTAGTGACGATGATGATGACTCGATGACGATTATCCAGTGACGATGATCCAGAGAAGATGACTTGTGCTAGAAGACCTGTGTCGAGAAATACCTTCCTATTTAAGAGGGAGTGTTGATGTATATGTAACTTTGGAATGTATTTCACATATATGTATATTGTATTCCTATAGAGATGTTATTATTCCTCTATACGGAAGTGTTGTCATTTATATTGTAAGTGTCGTAACTTATACTTGAAGGGTTATTAGACCACCTTGTTGGGGTCAACCCTGTATAAGTCATGTGGGGCGAAGGGTTATTAGACCACCCTAGTGGGGGTCAGCCATGTGGGTCAAAGGGTTATTAGACCACCCTATTGGGTGTCGGCCCAGTCAGCATTGTGTTATGTGGTTAAGTTAAGGCTGACCTAGTAAAGGTTATTAGGCAAGTCAAGTCTAGTATAGATGGAGATCGAGAGATCTCTATTTTATCATTCTATTCACTCACTCACACTTTTGAGAGTGGCGTACTTGTGGAGGAGGAGGCTCTGCTGCTAGGAGAAGACTATCTCTTGTATTCTGGTTGTATCATTGCTCTATCTATCTCTGAGGAAGTTATTGGGGTTTTTTACCTTTATGGTTTTCCCCAAGTAAAATCTGTGTCTCTTGTGTGCTTTCATTATTGTGTCCATGATTAATATGCTGTAGATATGCTGTGCATGTTGTTCTCTCAGTTAAGATCCTAGATCAGATTGAAGTAAATTCTGAAAATTTAATAGTGGTTAATCCTGGAAGAAAATGAGTTGGATACTTACATAAGCTCTGAGGTCCCTGTCCCAGAGGGAGAAGAGGCTAAAGCTCTTCACAAAAATAACTTGGTCAAGGAAAAGAGAATTATTTCTAATTCTATCAAGGACCATCTCATCCCCCATGTGTCATCTCTGAAGACACCCAAAGAGATGTTTGATTCCCTATCCAAGCTATTTGAAGGGAAGAACATAAATCGGAAGATGACTCTGCAGAATCAATTGAAAGGGGTAAAGCTTCAGAATGGAGAGACCATTCAATCTTATTTTTCTAAGGTCTCTCATATCAAGGAACAACTCGAAGCTGTGGATGAAGTAGTGGATAATGGTAAAGTTGTCATGACCACACTAAATGGCCTACCTAGGTCATGGGATTCCTTTATCCAAGGAATCTATGCAAGAAAGAATTTGGTCTCCTTCAGTAGACTATGGGAGGAATTCTCACAAGAAGAAGCAAGGCTTGTGGCCCATGAAGAAAAGATGGGGAATGAAGATCAAGCTCTCACAGCTCACACCAAAGGAATCAAGTTTAAGAGGGAGAGATCTCATAAGAAGAAACATTCTCACCCTCATCACAAGAAGAAAGATCTATCTCATGTTCGATGTTACGAATGTAATGAAATAGGACACTTTGCTTCAAATTGTCCCAAGAAGAAGAAAGACAATAACTTCAACAAGAAGAAGAAGAACAACAAAAGAAGATATCATGATCATGCTGCTAAGGATGATGAACCTCCCAGGAAGAAAGCTAGAGCAGAAAGTGATGACTCAACTAGAGAAGATGAATATGTTCTAATCTCATCCCTCATAGGTACTATTTCTCATGGTTGTAATGATTGGCTAATTGACAGTGGGGCTTCTAAACACATGACTGGGTTTAAAGAATCTTTTGTAAACCTATCTGAACATGAATCACCCCATAAGGTGAAACTTGGGGATGATTATCAATATCCTATCAAAGGAAGTGGGGAAGCCTCCTACAACCTAGAATCTGGAAAGTCCTTGAAGATGAAAGATGTGTTATTTGTACCTCGGCTCAAGAAGAACCTACTCTCCATCTCTGCATTAGATGCAAAAGGCATGAAGGTTGCATTTGTAGATGGCCAAGACCTAATGCGGCCAAAGGGTAAAACTATTGATGATGCATTGGTGATTGGAGAGCAAGAGGGAGGATTGTACAAATTGAAGGGACAACCTAAACATGCCATGGTACATGAATCCATGGAGCCAAGTGAAATTTGGCATCGAAGGCTTGCACACACCAATTGCAAGTAAAGTTGTAGAAGGTCTTCCTGAAATCAAGTCAAAGCATGAAGGTGTTTGCAAAGGATGTGCAAAAGGAAAGAACATTAAGAAGGCATTTCCAAGAAGTGAAAGCAAAGCAAAAGGAATTTTGGAGATTATCCACTCCGATGTATGCGGACCAATGTCATCCAGTTCTCTGAGTGGGTATGTATACTATGTCTCTTTCATTGATGATTTCTCTAGGAAGACTTGGGTCTACTTCTTAAAGAACAAAGATGAAGTATTTTATAAGTTCAAGGAATTCAAAACCTTAATGGAGAATCAAATTGACAAGAAGATCAATCCATTCAGATCCGACAATGGCAGAGAATTCACTTCAGGTGATTTCAAGAAACTATGCAGTGATTCAGGGATTAAGTGGGAGTTGACTACTTCCTACAATCCACAACAGAATGGAGTTGCAGAAAGAAAGAATAGAACAATCATGGAAGTAGCGTGGGCAATGCTACACGACCACGACCAGTTGAAATATTGTAACTTCAAAGAATATTATATTTGTATATTATTTATTCCGGAGATGTTCCATACCTCCGATGTGATTATACTATAAATCCGGAGATGTTTATTCCTCCGAGTTGGGTATGGTAACTAGGGTTATTAGACCCACCATGTGGGGGTCGGCCCAGTCAGTTATAATGGGGTATTTAACCTAATGGTTAAATACGAGCCTACATGTACTTGTGTAAAATACATATCAGAGTAGTGTATAAATAGAGGAGGTGTGTTCCTCATTTGATACACTCACACACTTGAGGATAGCGCACTTGTGGAGGAGAGGTCTGCTATTGTGGAGGAGGAGATCATGTCTCAGGGTTTCATCTTTGTATATTTCTGGTCATCTATATTGAGGAAGCTTTACTGGTTTTTCTACCCCATGAGGGTTTCCCAGGATAAATCTCTGTCTTTTGTGTTTATGCTATGCTTGTTGTTTCTTCAGTGATCCTGTATATGCTATTATTGTGAAATGGAATGTAATGCTGCTATTTTCTGTCTTAGAATATTGAATTTTAACATGGTATCAGAGCTAACCTGAAGGAAGACAAGGTATGGCACTAACGACACTTCCTTTACTTACGACAATTTGAAGGTTAGGGTTTTACATAGAAAAAACCAGTCATCGTAGAACTTTCGCTATAAATCCGTTTTGGTGAAGTGTTCGGATCTGAAATTGTTACAGGACGAAGATTAAATCTCCAGGTACCTTGTGTCCAAAGGAAAACCTCTAATTCGTTGTAATTTGTGATTTATGATCAGTACAAGTTAGGGTTTCTGCCTCTTCCAGATCTCAGTCAAATTCAGGCGACCTAGGAAAAAAGGTCATAACTTGGGCTAGGAAGCTCCAAATGAAATTTCGTAAAAAGTGACAGGTAGTACACAGACTGCACTATCTCAGGAAAAATTTTCAGAGGCCGAAATTCAACCAGTGACACGTGGTACTCCGTACACGTTCGCTCTCCTGTTTTATCCCATAAACAGGTCACGTTGCGACACTTGGCATAACTCTCTCTCAGAGAGTCCAATTGAGGTCAGACCTATCAGGATGGAAAGATAACAGGTCGAGCTATCTCAAGAGATGTTTTCAAAGGCTGAAGGTGAACCAGTGACACGTGGCAGGCCGTACAAGTTCGCTCTTCTGTTTTATCCCATAAACAGGTCACGTTGCGACACTTGGCATAACTCTCTCTCAGAAAACCCAATTGAGGTCAGAACTGTCAGGATGGAAAGATAACAGGTCAGGATACTGCAGAAAAAGGGTTTCAAACCTTGTGGAGCAAAAATTTAAGAGTTATAGCAGAAACAATCAGGTGCATATTTCTATCAAAACAGAATTATTTTTGGAGCACCTTTATTCATGGCTTCCGAAATTTAGGGTTTCGGAGAAAGTTAGAATTTTTGGAATCGGAGTCCATGGCTGAATGTTACTCAGAAAAATTGAAATTTAGAGACCAAGTTTGAATTTTTTGGTTGGGTGGAAGACCGGACTTGATCAAACCCCAGTTCGGGATTTTGATTGGAAAGATGGAAAATTAGGGCTTCAGCAAAAGTTGGAATTTTTGAAGTCTGTAACCACGGCTAGAAACTCCTAAGAAAAATAAGAGTTTAGAGCCTTGGATTGAACCTTTTGTTTGGGCAGAAGGGTGGGCTTCATCAAACCCTAGTTCGGGATCCTGTCCAGAAGATCCAGAAGTTTCAAAGGCAATTTTGAGGGGTCAAATTTAGGAAATTCCAAAGTTGAAGTATGCTAGTTTGATCAGCTCAGCAAGACATATTCTTTCATCCATTGAGAAGTGTGAAAGTCAAAGGTTGAATCTTTAGGGGTTTCTCTAGAAAACCCTAATTAAGCTCCAGATCAAGTTTCAGGGGGAGTTGAGGCTAAGGCCTTACATAAGAAGACTACAAGAAGTCTCGACAGGTATGACTTAAGGAGGCTCAGGTATGTCTTGAAATCTAATTCTTGATTAAGTTCATGATGTGTTTGTCTTCATATTATTTATTAGTACAATCTTGATTAATGTTAGAATTGTCTTATCACCCTAGTAACATTATGAATGCATGCGAATGATCAAAGACATTCATTGATTAGGGCTATATGATTGTACTAATGCATTATGATGTTGTGTGAGGTTGATGTTGGCTGCTAACAAGATACAGGTACATCACAAAAGACAAATCAGGTTACATGACCATGAAAAAATGAAGACAAAGACTCATCCATAATCTTTGTTCTACTTACGAGGTATGTATGACTTTGTTATATTATGCTTAACCTATGAGACATGCAGGTTCTAGCTCAGGATCTCTAAATCAATGAAGAGATTGTTTAGGTATGTTGCACATAACTAAGCAGGTATACTAATCCAGGTATGTTTTCCTATGTCATGTTAGAATCTTACCTTGTGATTAGGATCCCTTATATAAGTATACTTGGTATGATTGGTTATGCTTATTCATAAAGTTAGTAATCAAGGGTTTATGCATATCATGTCTCTTATCTTGGTTGATTATTTAACTAACTAGATCAAACAAGAATATGCATAAGTAAAGGAAGACTTCCCTGAAACCTTGAATATTATCTATAATCATGATTATACATTTTCAAGATTATTTAGAACTATAATGTTTTGATAACATTGAGATTATACTAATGAATGTATGTTTGTGTATGAGATCATGATGATGACACTAGTGCACATTTGAGCATGCACAGTGGTACATAATGAATAGAAGTTCAAAAGACATACAGAAGATCAAGCGGGAGGCAACCACACAAACATAAAAGATAAGTATTTGAGTTGTTATTTGAAATAGTAAATGATATTGCCTGTAATAGATTGTATGCATATTTGTATTCCTATAATATATCATGCTGAGTGTAAATATTCATAGAACATTGAACAGTATACTACTAATATGCATATGATTGGTAAGTTGGAGAAACATTCCATTGTTGCTTGTCTAGAATGAAACCTCTTTGCTGACATGCTGAGAGGTGTGCACACTCTCGATAGTATGTTCTGGTAGAGATGGAAGGCATCTAGATAGCCACTGTATGCATACAGGATATGGGAAAGTGTTGTGCCAAAGTATTGGTCAAAATAGTTGCATCACTATGTAAATGATATCTGTATGCATAATAGGTTATCATGTCAATATGATTTGATGATTATGAAGTATTACTAATCATGTACTTAATTTTGATTTGTAGGAAAGGTCACCGTACAAGTGGTGGATGTTCAAACAAGAAGATTTACAAATCAAACAAAATATAGAAGGCTCATGGCTAGAAGATTCTCTTAGAAAGGGGAAGAGAATCATGACAAGATGTTTGCTCCAAGTATGGTGTAATTAAAGAAGAAGTGTGAATCAGGTTCTGTATAGGTACCTAGGATCGATAATAAATTGATAAGCTTAATGATCACCATGGGTGATGTGGATCTCAACCTTTGCTACAAGGTTGAATATGGCTTCTATACACATATGACATGGATGCAAGAAGGAACTCACCACAGAGTTCGAATGATATTGAGGCTCATATCAGTAGACCCATCTGATGAGAGATGGCACAGATAGATGACTGTAGAAAATAAAATAAAAGTACTTAGATTAATGTATTACTTCCTAGGTCTGGAAGTATGGAAAGGCTCAGTAGGAATCCTTCTCAACCAGAGAAAGTATGCTGAGAAATATTGAGAAGACTTGATATGATGGAATGGCCACTCTTATGGATTCCAACTTGAAACTGTTAGGAGATGACTCATCATAGTTAGTGGATATAACTCTGTACAGTCAAATTATTGGGTCATTGTTGTATCTAACATATACTAGATTAGAGATATGTCTTGTTGTGAACACCTTGAGTCAGTATCTAGTGGAAACTAGATGTGTTCACCTGATAGTTGCAAAGCATGTGATGAGGCACATAAAGGACACGATAGAATGCTATCTTGAAGATCATGACTTCAGATGGTTATTCAGATTCTGATTGGGAAGGAAGTGTATCAGACAGGAAGAACACATCGAGAGGATGTTATTGTCTGGGGTTAGCCATGATCTCGTGGAAGCATTCTAGTGTGGCTCTCAGCACAAGCGGAATATATGGCTGTTTGCTCCGCTAGTTGTGAAGAAGTTTGGCTTAAGGATTGTTTGACTTAGAGATAGAACCAACTGTGATCCTATGTGATAAATAGAGTTGTATCAGGATGACATAGATTCTAGTGTTCCATGATAAGTCAAAGAACATAGGGAACTAACAAGATATGACACAGAAAGGAACTTTAAAGTGAAGAAGTTACCAAACTTCTGTCTCAGGTGAAATTTGAATACTTCCGAGACAAGCTTGGTGTAGTTCAAAAGGACCCTCCTCGAAAGGGGGAGTAGTATGGTCACTGTTGATGAGATTGTCTCATCGAACAACAAGGTCGATGATGAGGTAACCTGTTCTCTACACCTAGATACTTAAAAATATTTAGATTTAGGACTCTTATACTTAGAATACTTAGTTTTACTTATACATGCTTTTGATGTTATATGTATTAGTAAGAATACATGCTTTTGATGATAGATGTATTGATGAGAATACATGTGGGGATTGTATCATCCCTGGACTTCGGTCCCTGAATAGATCCGTAGACGTATGGTCTCCGAAAATGAAGTCCTTAGTGGACAGGTGGGGATTGGATCATCCCTGGACTTTCAGTCCTAAAGAGAGCCGTAGACGTGAGGTCTCCGAGAATGAAGTCCTTAGTGGACAGTTGAGGGGATTGGATCATCCCTCGACTTTCAGTCCTAAAGAGAGCCGTAAACGTGAGGTCTCCGAGAATGAAGTCCTTAGTGGACAGTTGAGGGGATTGGATCATCCCTGGACTTTCAGTCCTAAAGAGAGCCGTAGACGTGAGGTCTCCGAGAATGAAGTCCTTAGTGGACAGTTGAGGGGATTGGATCATCCCTGGACTTTCAGTCCTAAAGAGAGCCGTAGACGTGAGGTCTCCGAGAATGAAGTCCTTAGTGGACAGTTGAGGGGATTGGATCATCCCTGGACTTTCAGTCCTAAAGAGAGCCGTAGACGTGAGGTCTCCGAGAATGAAGTCCTTAGTGGACAGTTGAGGGGATTGGATCATCCCTGGACTTTCAGTCCTAAAGAGAGCCGTAGACGAGAGGTCTCCGATAATGAAGTCCTGAATGAACAGGCAGGGGATTGCATCGTCCCCGGACTGAGGTCCCAGAATAGAGCCATAGACTGGGTCTCCGATAATGAAGTCCTGAATGAACAGGCAGGGGATTGCATCGTCCCCGGACTGAGGTCTCAGAATAGAGCTGTAGACTGGGTATCCGATAATGAAGTCCTGAATGAACAGGCAGGGGATTGTATCATCCCCGGACTTAGGTCCCTGAATTGATCCGTATACGTGAGGTCTCCGAGAAGTGGGGATTGTATCATCCCCAGACTTAGGTCCCTGAATTGATCCGTAGACGTGAGGTCTCCGAGAAGTGGGGATTGTATCATCCCCGGACTTAGGTCCCTGAATTGATCCGTAGACGTGAGGTCTCCGAGAAGTGGGGATTGTATCATCCCCGGACTTAGGTCCCTGAATTGATCCGTAGACGTGAGGTCTCCGAGAAGTGGGGATTGTATCATCCCCGGACTGCGGTCCCTGAATTGATCCGTAGACGTATGGTCTCCGAGAAGTGGGGATTGTATCATCCCCGAACTTCGGTCCCTGAATTGATCCGTAGACGTATGGTCTCCGAGAAAGTGATTTTTGATGTGGTTACTTGTATCGGTAGGATACTTGTATTGATGATGTGGTTACTTGTATCGGTAGGATACTTGTATTGATGATGTGGTTACTTGTATCGGTAGGATACTTGTATTGATGATGTGGTTACTTGTATCGGTAGGATACTTGTATTGATGATGTGGTTACTTGTATCGGTAGGATACTTGTATTGATGATGTGGTTACTTGTATCGGTAGGATACTAGTATTGATGACGTGGTTACTTGTATCGGTATGGATACTTGTATTGATGATGTGGTTACTTGTATCGGTAGGATACATGTATTGATGACATGATTACTTGTATCAGTATGGATACTTGTATTGATGATATGTATACTTGTATTGGCATGAATACTTGTATTAATGATGTGGATACTTGTATTTTTATGGATACCTGTGTTGATAACGATGCTGACGATTGTGTGATGACGATACTGATGATCGTGTGATGACGATGCTGATGATCGTGTGATGACGATGCTGATGATCGTGAGATGACGATGCTGATGATCGTGTGATGACGATGCTGATGATCGTGTGATGACGATGCTGATGATCGTGAGATGACGATGCTGATGATCGTGTGATGGTGATGCTGATGATCGTGTGATGACGATGTTGATGATCGTGTGATGACGATGCTGATGATCGTGTGATGATGATGCTGATGATCGTGTGATGACGATGCTGATGATCGTGAGATGACGATGCTGATGATCGTGTGATGACGATGCTGATGATCGTGAGATGACGATGCTGATGATTGTGTGATGACGATGCTGATGATCGTGTGATGACGATGCTGATGATCGTGTGATGACGATGCTAATGATCGTGAGATGACGATACTGATGATCGTGAGGATCCAAATGTTGATGTTGTTGTAGTTGTTCGACTGCTGCAGAAGATAAAGACTCAGTACTGAAGATGTTGATGTTCCAGTATTGAAGATGTTCCAGTAACTGCTTGAGTTACTGATGATGTTGAGAAAGCTTCCAATGATTTATAGATGTATCATGTATGATGTTGATGACTCCTTGCTCGTGCAGATACTGTTATAATATCCTTCTCGTTAAGGGGGAGTGTTGAAATATTGTAACTTCAAAGAATATTATATTTGTATATTATTTATTCCGGAGATGTTCCATACCTCCGATGTGATTATACTATAAATCCGGAGATGTTTATTCCTCCGAGTTGGGTGTGGTAACTAGGGTTATTAGACCCACCATGTGGGGGTCGGCCCAGTCAGTTATAATGGGGTATTTAACCTAATGGTTAAATACGAGCCTACATGTACTTGTGTAAAATACATATCAGAGTAGTGTATAAATAGAGGAGGTGTGTTCCTCATTTGATACACTCACACACTTGAGGATAACGCACTTGTGGAGGAGAGGTCTGCTATTGTGGAGGAGGAGATCATGTCTCAGGGTTTCATCTTTGTATATTTTTGGTCATCTATATTGAGGAAGCTTTACTGGGTTTTCTACCCCATGAGGGTTTCCCAGGATAAATCTCTGTCTCTTGTGTTTATGCTATGCTTGTTGTTTCTTCAGTGATCCTGTATATGCTATTATTGTGAAATGGAATGTAATGCTGCTATTTTCTGTCTTAGCATATTGAATTTTAACACGACCTACCTATGCATCTATGGGCAGAAGTAGCTAGGATAGCTGTATATGTGCATAACAGAACACCTCACAAGATATTGGACAACAAGACACCAGAAGAGGTCTTCTCTAGTAAGAAGCCTGAAGTCAGCTATCTCAGAATATTTGGTTGTCCAGTATATACACGTGTTCCAAAGGAAAAGAGGAAAAAGCCAGATCCTTTAGGAAAGAAGGGTGTCTTTGCGGGGTACAATGAAATCTCGAAGGATTACAGAATATACTTTCCAGGGTTCAAGAAGATTGATGTCAGCAGGGATGTGACATTTGATGAAAACTCAGCTTTCATCAAGTCAAGAAAGGCACCTGTTGAAGATCATGAAGAAGCAAAGGAAACCAGATTTCAAGATACCACCATGACTGAAGCAATTCCAGAAATAGATCTAGAAATTGAAGATCCATAAGAACCTATAGATCAACCCCGTGAGAAGGAATCTCACAAGAGGAAACCAGCATGGGCTAGAGAGCTCATTCAAGATGAAGAAAGGTATGGCATTCCAGAAGAAGAACACAGAGCAAGGAAGAGAACTAGATCTCACACCAGTTATGTTTCCTTACTCTGTGACATTATGAACAAAGAACCTTCTAGTTATGAAGAAGCAACAAAAAAGAAAGAATGGAAGGATGCCATGATTGAGGAGTATCAGTCGATCATGAAGGATGATGTTTGGGGTGTAGTCCCAAGACCTGAAGGGAAGTCAGTTGTGACTTCCAAGTGGATCCACAAGATCAAGCATGCTGCATATGGCAGCATAGAGAAATATAAAGCGAGATTTGTAGCTCGTGGCTTCTCCCAAAAAGAGGGAATAGACTATGAAGAAACTTTTTCTCCTGTAGCGAGCTACACTTCCATCAGATCAGTACTTGCTATGGCTGCAGTGATGAAATGGAAGATACACCAGATGGATGTCAAGACAGATTTCCTGAATGGTGTAGTCGAAGAGGAAGTGTATGTGGAGCAGCCACTTGGTTTTGAGACACATGACAGGAAGTCATACGTGTGTCGGTTGAAGAAAGCCTTGTATGGATTGAAGCAAGCTCCTAGGACTTGGTATGGTAGGATGGACAACTTTCTATCCAGTTTGGGATTTACCACGAGTAAGGAAAATTCCAACCTTTACTACACTTCGAGGAAGAAGATCTGGACACATCTATTGGAGCCATTCCAAGCATGGTGAGAGGAGGATCCTTCGCATGGCTGTGGATGTAAGTGCTAGATGATGAGCATCAGGACGATGCTCCAGTTACTGCTTTGTCTATGCATCATGTTGGATGCTTGTTATGATCAGTTTGGTCATGTATTTGTATATGCATCAGGTTGGATGCTTGTTATGATTAGTTTTATCATGTATTTGTATATGCATAATGTTGGATGCTTATTATGATCAGTTGGATCATGTATATGTATATGCATCATGTTGGATGCAGGATATGATCAGTTGGATCATGTATTTGTATATGTATATGTATCAGGTGGATACTTGTATGATTAGGTAGATCATGTATTTGTATATGTATCAGGGTGGATACTTGTATGATCAAGTTGATCATGTATGATGATATGTATCAGGTAGATACTTTGTATGCATCAGATGGATGCATTGTATGATCAGGATGATCATAGATAACGAGCCTCTAGATGTTTCTCTAGATGATATGTATTAGGTTGATGCTACAATGATGATCAAGTTGATCATGTGATGATGTACATCATGATGATGTATGGTGAGTATCGGTTTGATACTCTATAGCCGTGGACAGGTTGTGCGGGTAGCATAGAAAAGATGCTTTAAAATCTGGACGGGTAGAGCGGTGTGCTCGTAACATCCTGGGATGCTCTATCGAGATCCAAATAGGTAGAGCGGTTTTCTCGTAACATCCTGGGATGCTCTGAGTAGGTTTTGCTATAGTTTCGCATAGAAAAGATCCTTTAAAATTCGGATAGGTAGAGAAGTGTGCTCGTAACATCCTGGGATGCTCTATTGAGATCCAGACAGGTAGAGCGGTTTGCTCGTAACATCCTGGGATTCTCTAAGTAGGTTTTGCGAAAGTTCGAATAGAAAATATCCTTTAAAATGTGGACAGGTAGAGCGGTGTGCTCGTAACAGCCTGAGATGCTTTATCGAGATCTAGACAGGTAGAGCGGTTTGCACGTAACATCCTGGGATGATCTGAGTAGGTTTTGTGAAGGTTAGCATGTAAAAGATCCCGGAAGATCCGACAAGGTTAGTAGTGTGCTCGTAATCAGTCCTGGGATGCTCTTTCGAGGTTTTGTTGAGGCAGGTAATCAATCCTGAGTATTCCACAGTATGTCCAGTGATGATGACGACCTACAGGTAGTGGGATTACATCCAGTATGAAAAAGGTGTTAAATTTTTAGTATTAAATCACAATACTATAGGATCTTTGCTGAGAGAATAACATCTACAGTATATCAATGCATGACAATCATAATATGAAAAGCATCACAAGCATCACAAGAATCAAAAGCATAGAGACAAGAGACACAGAGTTTCCATGGGGAAAACCCTAAGGTGAAAAACCCCACAACTTCCTCAGAGATAGAGAGAGCAATGGCTCAACCAAAATACAACCAAATAACACTGAGATAGTCTCCTAGCAGATGATCCTCCTCCTCCTCACTAGTGCGCCACTTTTCAGAGAGAGAGATAGTTACTTTTCTGAGTGAGTAAAATAGAGATCTCCTATCTCTATTTATACTCACCTTTTTGCCCAGTGACCTACTGGGGCCGACTTGTCTACTTAGATACACCCATATTATATTATATATTAATCAGGGCCGACCCCATAAGGTGGTCTAATAACCCATCGGCAAGTACACACACTTGCGACACTTGTCAATCCACATGACGACACTTCCTTATAGAGGAATAACACATCTCTTATAAGGGTACAATAAATATATATATAATATACAGATGAAATACATTCTGAAGTTACATATACATCAACACTCCCTCTTAACTAGGAAGGTATTTCTCGACACAGATCTGCTAGACAAGTCTTCTTCTCTGGATCATCGTCATCGATGCATCGTCATCATCATCGTCACTGCTGCTACTATCTCAACCAATCTCTGTCTCTACTCGTCATAGGAAGTTCTACAGAGCCAGTCCTTTTTCATACTGGATGTAGGCCCACCACCTGCAAGTCTTCATCATCACTAGCCATACTGTGGAATCCTCGGGACTTATTACGTGCGTCACAAAACCTCGAAAGAGCATCCCAGGATGTTACGGGTACACAACTCCGACTTGTAGGATCTCCTAGGGCGCTATTACATGTGACCCCACCACAAAACCTCAAAAGAGCATCTCAGGATGTTACGGGTACACAACTCCGACCTGAAATCTCCCAGGGCACAAATTACATGTGGTCCACCACAAAACCTCGCAAGAGCATCTCAGGATGTTACGGGTACACAACTCCGACCTGAAATCTCCTAGGGCGCTATTACATGTGGTCATGGCAAAACCTCGAAAGAGCATATCAGGATGTTACGGGTACACAACTCCGACCTGAAATCTCCCAGGGCCCAAATTACATGCCATAGGACAAAACCTCGCAAGAGCATCTCAGGATGTTACGGGTACACAACTCCGACCTGAAATCTCCCAGGGCACAAATTACATGTCCTCCCAGAGCAATGTCTCGAAAGAGCATCCCAGGCTGTTACGGGTACACAACTCCGACCTATAGGATCTCCCAGACATGCTCATCTGCACAACCTGATCCACGGCCACAGAGTATCAACCTGATACTCAACATACATCATCCTGATGTACTCATGATCGTCCTGATCATCATCACTGCAACGTCCTGCTGCATGTCATCTGGAGCAACATCCTGAAGCTCATCATCCATGATCATCTTGATCATCACTGCATCATCCTGCTGCATGTCATCTGGAGCAACATCCTGAAGCTCATCATCCATGATCATCCTGATCATCACTGCAACATCCTGCTGCATGATCCACCTGATCATCAATGCATCCACCTGATGCATACCAAGTATCTACCTGATACATATCATCATACATGATCCTCCTGATCATACAATGTATCCACCTGATACATGATACATATCACCATACATGATCCACCTGATCATACAATGTATCCACCTGATACATATACAGATACATGGTCCAAGCATCCAACATGATGCATATACAAAATACATACACATGATCCAACTGATCATATCCAGCATCCAACATGATGCATACCCAAAATACATACACATGATCCAACTGATCATATCCAGCATCCAACATGATGCATACATACATAAATGATCCAACTGATCATATCCAAGCAGAAACCAGAACATCATCCTGATGCCCATTATCCAGCGCTTACATCCACATCCATGTGAAGGGTCCTCCTTCCAACATGCTTGGAATGGCTTCAGCAAATGTGTCCATCACTTATTCCTCGAAGTGTTCTCGATCTGAAGAACGCCAAGCCTCTCTCTGAAGTACTCAAACTTCACTCTGGATAGTGGCTTCGTCAGCACATCTGCAATCTGCTCGTCCGTCGCAACATACAGAAGCTTCACAGTTCCTCTCTGCACCATATCCCTGATATAGTGATATTTGATCTCTATGTGTTTCGACCTGTCATGAAACACTGGGTTCTCGGATAGCTTCACACAACTCTGGTTATCACAGAAGATACCAGTAGTCTCCAACGGGAGATCAAATAACTCAGACAGTAGCTTCCGTAGCCATACTGCCTCACAACTAGCTGAACAGGCTGCAACATACTCTGCCTCAGCTGTACTCAGTGCTACGCAGGACTGCTTCCTGCTAAACCAAGAGATCACACCTGATCCCATACTGAAGCAACACCTAGATGTGCTTTTCCTATCTACAGCACTACCAGCCCAATCTGAATCAACATAACCCTGCAGGTTAAGCTTTTGATCCACCTCATACCTGAGCCCATAATCCACTGTACCCTTCAGGTACCTCAAAACATGCTTTACAGCAACCAGGTGAACACTCCTCGGATCCGTCATGAACTGGCTCAATGTGTTCACAGCAAAGCAAATGTCTGGTCTCGTGTTCGTCAGGTACATCAAGGACCCAATCATCTGACGATACATAGAGACATCAACTGGCTCAGATGAAGCATCACATAGAAGCTTCAGATTTGACGCCATCGGTGTGGCCATGGCCTTGCAATCCATCATCCCGAATCTCTTCAGGATATCTACTGTGTACTTTCCTTGACCAAGGAAGATCCCACCTGCATTCTGCCACACCTCCATACCTAGGAAATAGTGCATCATTCCCAAATCTTTCATATCAAATTCAGCTGCAAGCTTCCTCTTAGTATCTACAATCAATCTGTCATCTCCTGTCACAAATAGGTCATCCACATACAGGAGTAGAATCACTGGATTCCCTTCCTCAACCTTGTAGTAAAGGTTGGAATCTGCTTTACTCTTGGTAAAGCCCAAGCTAGATAGAAAACTATCCATCCTACCATACCAAGTTCTGGGAGCTTGCTTCAAGCCATACAAGGCTTTCTTCAATCTGCACACATATGACTCCCTGTCATGTATTTCAAAACCGAGTGGTTGTTCCACATATACTTTCTCTTCTACTACACCATTTAGGAAAGCAGTCTTGACATCCATCTGGTGTATTTTCCATTTCATTGCTGCAGCCAGGGAAAGTACTGTTCTGATGGAAGTATACCTGGCTACAGGTGCAAAGGTTTCTTCATAATCTATTCCCTCTTTCTGAGAGAAACCACGAGCTGCGAATCTTGCTTTGTATTTTTCTACACTGTCATCTGCAGCATGCTTGATTTTGTAGATCCACTTGGAAGTCACAACAGACTTCTCTTTAGGTCTTGGGACAACATCCCAAACATCATTCTTCATTATTGATTGGTATTCCTCAACCATAGCATCCTTCCATTCTTTCTTTTCTACTGCCTCTTCATAACTGGAAGGCTCTTTGTTCATAATGTCACAGAGTAAAGCAACATAACTGGTGTGTGATCTAGTTCTCTTCTTTGTTCTGTGTTCTTCTTCTGGAATGCCAAATCTTTCTGCATCATGAATGAGCTCTCTAGCCCATACAGGTTTCCTCTTGTGAGAGTTATCCTCACAGGGTGGATCTACAGGTTCTTGTGGATCTTCAAACTCACGAACAGTTTCTGGAACTGCTTCAATCATGATAGTGTCCTAAAATCTTGTTTCCTTAGGTTCTTCATAAACTTCGGTAGGTGCCTTCCTTGATTTGATGAATGCTGAGTTTTCATCAAATGTTACATCCCTGCTGACATCAATCTTCTTGAACCCTGGAAAGTATATTCTGTAAGCCTTCGAGCTTTCACTGTAACCCACAAAGATACCCTTCTTTCCTGAAGGATCTAGTTTAGTCCTCTTTTCCTTTGGGACATGAGTGTATACTGGACAACCAAATATTCTGAGATGACTGACTTTAGGTTTCTTACCAGAAAAAACTTCTTCTGGTGTCTTGTTGTCCAATATCTTGTGGGGTGTTCTGTTCTGCACATATACAGCTGTTCTAGCTGCTTCTGCCCATAGATGCATAGGAAGATCTTGGTCATGCAACATTGCCCTTGCCGCTTCCATGATAGTTCTGTTCTTCCTTTCTGCAACTCCATTTTGTTGAGGATTATAAGGAGCAGTCAACTCCCTCTTAATCCTTGAATCACTGCAAAGCTTCTTGAAGTCATTTGAGGTGAATTCTCCACCATTGTCGGATCTGAATGTTTTGATCTTCTTGTCAGTTTGATTTTCCATCAAGTTTTTGAATTCCTTGAATTTATCAAGCACCTCATCTTTGCCCTTCAAGAAGTATACCCAAGTCTTCCTGGAGAAGTCATCAATAAATGATACATAGTAAACATACCCACTCAGGGAACTGGATGACATAGAGCCACATACATCTGAGTGGATGATTTCCAGGATGTCTTTTGCTTTGCTTTCACTGCTTGGGAAAGCCTTCTTAGTGTTCTTACCTTTTGCACATCCTTTGCAAACACCTTCATGTTTGGTCTTGATTTCAGGAAGACCCTCTACAGCCTTGCTTGCAATTGGAAGTTCTCTATAGTGCATGTGAGCAAGTCTTCTATGCCAAAGTTCACTTGGCTCCATGGATTCATGCACCATGGCATGTTCAGGTTGTCCCTTCAATTTATACAAGCCTCCCTCTTGCTCTCCAATCACTACTGCATCATCTATGGTCTTTCCCTTTGGCCACATTAGGACTTGGCCATCCAGAAATGCAACCCTCATACCTTTTGCATCCAATGCAGAGATGGAGAGTAAGTTCTTCTTGAGCCCAGGTACATAAAGTACTTCTTTCATCTTCAATGATTTTCCAGAATCTAGGTTGTAGGAGGCTTCACCACTTCCTTTGATTGGGTATTGATAATCATCCCCAAGTTTCACCTTATGAGGTGATTCAAGTTCAGATAGGTTCACAAAGGATTCTTTAAACCCAGTCATGTGTTTGGAAGCCCCACTATCAATCAACCAATCATTACATCCATGGGAGATAGTACCTGTAAGAGCAGAAATTAGAACATATTCTTCTTCACTTGATGAGTCATCATCACTACTACTTTCTGCCCTAGCCTTCTTCTTTGGTGGTTCATCATCTTCGGCAGCATGATCATGGAACCTTCTTTTGCTGCCCTTCTTCTTTTTACTAGAGTTGTTGTTATTATCCCTTTTGTTCTTGGGACAATCTGAAGCAAAGTGACCCTTCTCATTGCATGTGAAGCATCTTAGGTCCTTCTTACTCTTTTGATGGAATCTTTTGTGGTGAGAGTGATCCTTCTTGGTTTTGCTTCTTTTGGCTTGATCTTCTCCTCCCATCTTTTCCTCACGAGCTATAAGTCTAACTTCTTCTTGAGAGCATTCTTCCCTCAATCTGTTGAAGGAGATCAATTTCTTCCTTGCACAAATTCCTTGAATAAAGGAATCCCATGACCTGGGTAGGCCATTTAGAGTGGTCATCACCACTTCACCATTCTCCACCATTTCATCTACTGCTTCTAATTGTTCCTTGATCTGGGAGACCCTTGAAAAGTAAGATTGAATGGTTTCTCCATTCTGAAACTTCACTGCTTTCAATTGGTTCTGCAGGGTCATCTTCCGATTTAGGTTCTTTCCTTCAAATAGCTTGGTCAAAGATTCAAACATCTCTTTGGGTGTCTTAAGAGAAGACACATGAGGTATGAGATGGTCTTTGATAGAATCAACAATGATTCTTTTCGCCTTGACCAAGTTCTTCTTGTGCAATGCCTTGGCTTCTTCATCCTCTGGGATAGGGATGTCTTCTTTCACATATGAGTCCAACTCATTCTCTTCTAGGATTAATCCAATCTTATACTTCTAGGCTCGGAAGTTATCAGCCCCTTCAAGCTTATCCTCAAGCTTGGTGTGGAGAGACATCTTTTAAGAGTTATTCAAATGGAAATAGAAAGGATTTAGGACTTACCACTTGAAGTGTTGAAAACTGGATCTAGTCGCGGATTAGGGTTTGTCAGAGAAACCCTAAAAATTCAAAATGTGAATTTCAAAATTCCAAAAGGATAGAAAGATGCGCCTTGGAGAGCTGATCAGCCTCGTACATTCAGAAATTGAGATCAACAAAGTCTTGTCCTTCAAAATTGCCTTTGTGTCCTCCCAGGTTCACTAGGGAGAGCCCTAAATTAGGGTTTGAGTTTCCCGGAGATCTACCCAGCCAAAAATATCGATCCAAAGCTCAAACCTTCGATTTTTGCAAGGAGCTTCCAGTTGTGCCTTCAGTTTCCAGAAATTTCAATTTTTGTGGAAACCCTAATTTTTAGGGACAAATCTGAAAATGCTCGGAACTGAATTCTGATTGGATAGATAGATGCGCCTTGATGAGTAGATCCAATCTACTATACTGAATTTCAAAAATCTGTGGATAGAAACCCAATAAACAAGGAATACAAACTTTCGTCACTGCAAAATGTCTTCTTCTCAGTTAAGCTCTGATACCATGTTAAATTTTTAGTATTATGTCACAATACTATAGGATCTTTGCTGAGAGAATAACATCTACAGTATATCAATGCATGACAATCATAATATGACAAGCATCACAAGAATCAAAAGCATAGAGACAAGAGACACAGAGTTTCTGTGGGGAAAACCCTAAGGTGAAAAACCCCACAACTTCCTCAGAGATAGAGAGAGCAATGGCTCAACCAAAATACAACCAAATAACACTGAGATAGTCTCCTAGCAGATGATCCTCCTCCTCCTCACTAGTGCGCCACTTTTCAGAGAGAGAGATAGTTACTTTTCTGAGTGAGTAAAATAGAGATCTCCTATCTCTATTTATACTCACCTTTTTGCCTAGTGACCTACTGGGGCCGACTTTTCTACTTAGATACACCCACATTATATTATATATTAATCAGGGCCGACCCCATAAGGTGGTCTAATAACCCATTGGCAAGTACACACACTTGCGACACTTGTCAATCCACATGACGACACTTCCTTATAGAGGAATAACACATCTCTTATAAGGGTACAATAAATATATATATAATATACAGATGAAATACATTCCGAAGTTACATATACATCAACAAAAGGACTGGCTCTGTAGAACTTCCTATGATTAGTAGATCAGAGATTTATTGAGATAGCAACAGCAGTGACGGTGATGATGATTCAAGGACGATGATTCACTGATGATGATCCAGAGAAGAAGACTTGTGCCTGCAGATCTGTGTCGAGAAATACATTCCTAGTTAAGAGGGAGTGTTGATGTATATCTAACTTCAGAATGTATTTCATCTACAATTATTGTACTCCTATAAAGATGTATTATTCCTCTATACGGAAGTGTTGTCATTTGTATTGACAATTGTCACAAGTGGTGTAACTTGCTGATAGGTTATTATACCACCAAGTAGAGGGGTCGGCTCGGAATAATGTAACCTGGGGTTATTAGGCTATGTTAGACAAGTCGGCCCCATAGTTTTATTAGGAAGCAAAGGACAAGTATAAATAGAGATCGAGAGATCTCTATTTCAATCATCTCATTACTCACTCTTCTATCACTCGGAAAGTGGCACAAATGTGAGGAGGAGGATTAGATGCTAGGAGAAGACTATCTCTTGTACTTTGGTTGTATCATTGCTCTCTCTATCTCTGAGGAAGTTGTGGGGTTTTTCACCTTTATGGTTTTCCCCAGTGAAACCCTGTGTGTCCATTGTCTTATGTGATTGGTTGATATGCTTGCTACATGCTTGATATGATTGATATGTTGTACATGTTATTCTCTCAGTAAAGATCCTCAAGTATGTTTGAACTATTGCTCAAAAATTAACAACTAAATCTCCTATTTTGAATTTGAATGAAGTGGGAATGGAACATTTCTGCACCTTTCGTCAAGAACCACACTCTAAAAAAAGTTGTCCGCAATGAATAAATTCAGTGAGCTTGGTGATGAACCAAATGCTGGACTCACAAATCGCAGACCATGACAATCCTCTAGAGGATCAAAATCTTGAACCTGAAGAACCAACCACAGACACTACTATGGTGTTATGGGATTGGGTACCTTTAACTGAATTAGTTGAAGAATGTCCCAAAGAAAGTCAAGTATCAACTGTTAACATTAACACTCACAATAAAGGTCCAACCGCTGATCTAGTTCCAAGCTCAACCACGCCCAATCCTAAAACCTCCAAAGAGATACCGAAGAGACACATCACGTTCATTCCACCACAGCCCAAACCTAATCAAATGCCTAGTAAATAGCCAAACATTGAAACAATTCAGCCACCAAAAGTAACCTTGAATAAAACTGATAATCAACCCAAACATGTAAAGGAATGCGATATGGGATATGACACAATTGAAGATATAAAGAAAGTGAAAGCAAATGCTTCGATATTCAATATGTGTATCTTTCCCCAACAATGAAATAAATTGTTGCAAGCTCTTCAACCCCAATCTAGCGCGTCGTTAGCAGATACTCAGGAAGACCCTGAAATTAATGAAGCTATTATTGGTGGGAAATCTAAATCCCAAACATTGTCGTTCCTTCTAACTTTTGAAATTTTCAATCACAATGTGCATAACTATTTAATAGATTCTGGAGCTTCCTCGAATTTCATGCCATTGTCTATTTGCAAAAGGATCAATGGGTATCCAACCCCATCCCCGGCCCAAATTATTCAACTGGACAGGACCGTTGTTAAGGTAATTGGAAAAATGAAAGATGTGCTTATTAGGTTGTCTACAGATTCTAGGGTGTGTCAGTTCATTGATATAATGGTAGTTGATATCCCTGAAGCTTATGGTTTGATCCTAAGAAGAGATTGGTCAACCAAACTAGATGGTTATTTCACCACAGATTGGTCCCACTTATGGCTGCCCTATCAGAATAGGAAAAACCAAATTAAAGTGCTGAGAGAATCGCACATGAAACATAATGTAACTCAGCTAGAGGGAAAGAATGAAGCCATAGCTTTCTCATCTTCCATCCTAGGGAATTGTTTCTTAGAAATAGAGCCTAGAAACTATAGGTCAGAAGATGCCAACAATGAATCAGACAAACAATCTGATCTCCTTCAATTTTCTCGAACTGACGATATCGACTATAACATAGTTAACTTAGTTACTGACTTAGACATTTCAGATACTAACTTAGTTAGATCAAAGAATGTTTTTTGGGTTTTTTGCTTTGATGGTTCCAAGACTCAGGAAGGATCCGAGGCCAGTTGTGTTCTAATGGATCCCGAGAGGAACAAGCACTTCTTGTCTTGTAGATTAGAGTTCGATTGTACTAATAATACTACTGAATATGAAGCTTTAGTCCATGGATTGAAGAAAGCCATCGGTTTGAATGTTAAATATCTGAAAGTCTTCGGCGACTCGAAAATAGTCGTCAGACAGGTAAGAGACATGATTCATTGTCTTTCACCACATCTGAAAGGCTATCAGTTTGAGGTATGGGATCTAATTGCCAACTTTGAAGCTTTTAATATAAAATATGTTCCTAGATTACAAAATGTTGCCGCTGACTTGTTAGCTACTTCTTCTTCTAGGTTGGTACCTACTAACAATAAGTGTTCTATTGAATTGGTTTGCAAGCCTTCCATTTCAGATAATATAACAAATTTTAGGGTGTTCGATGATGACAACCAAATCATTAGTTTCCTTCCAAATGAAGACATGTTTCAAGAAGCTGTTATAGACGAAGAAAGACATGATGTTAATCTACAAAATAAGGATGCAATCAAAGGAAATTTCATCCCTAAAGGAGTGACATCACTTGAAAGTTTGTTCGATTTGCAGAGCAAATTCAAGAAACCCACTAGTGTTAAAACTCATAGTTCTACTATGCAACATGAATTGATAAATATAGGCATAGAGGCTGAACCAAAATATGTCAATCTTGGTAGATGTTGTTTGCCGGGTGAAAGAGACAGGTTCATCAAACTTTTCCGGCAATATAAAGACGTGTTTTCTTGGACGTATGAATATCTAAAAACATATGATATTCGCATCATTCAGCATGTCTTACCTATGAATGCAAGTGTTAAACCTTTTCAGCAGCAGTTAAGAAGAATGCACCCTACTCTCAAACCTTTGATTCATAAGGAATTAAAGAAGCTATTAGACACCAATATCATCTTTAAAGTTTGGCATTCGGAATGGGTTGCTAATTTAGTTCCCATAAGGAAGAAGTTCGAAGAAATAAGATTATGTGTAGATTTCGAAAAACTGAACAGAGCATCTTATAAAGATAATTATCCAATTCCTTCAATGGAACAAATCTTGCAGATGGCATCAGGAGCAGAAATGTTTTCTCTACTAGATGGTTTCTCCAGTTACAATTAAGTGTTGGTAGCGGAAGGAGACCGTCTTAACGCCACTTTCTGCACTAAGTGGGGAACATTCGCATACCGAAGAATTCCATTCAGTTGATAAACATAGGATCCACCTTCCAACGAGCAATGGACATTGCTTTTTGAGGATTGGGGGGTCACTATGTTGTAGTCTATCTGGATGATGTGACATTCTTCTCGAGGAAAAGGGAGAACCATGTCTTCCATTTGAAACATATTTTTAACCATTGCAGGAAGTATGGTATATCTCTAAACCCCAAGAAGAGTGTCTTTGTTGTTCTAGAAGCCAAACTTTTGGGCCACATTATCTCAAAGAAAGGAATTTCAATAGATCAAGAGAGAGTCCAAGTTATCAATAAAATCCCCATGCCCCACAATAAAAATCTATGTAGCCATTTATGGGTACTATCAATTTTGTTCGAAGGTTTGTCCCAGATTTCGAACAGACGGTCAAACCTCTGCAGCAAATGGTCAAGCAAAGTGTGTAGTTCCAGTGAACAGATTTAGAGAAAGATGCATTCAAGGATATCAAATAAGCCATAGACAATGCCCCCTCTTGTTGATGAATATGTAACTTCGGAATGTATTTCACATATATGTATATTGTATTCCTATAGAGATGTTATTATTCCTCTATACGGAAGTGTCGTCATTTATATTGTAAGTGTCGTAACTTATACTTGATGGGTTATTAGACCACCTTGTTGGGGTCGGCCCTGTATAAGTCATGTGGGTCAAAGGGTTATTAGGCCACCCTATTGGGGGTCATCCATGTGGATCAAAGGGTTATTACACCACCCTAGTGGGGGTTAGCCCAGTCAGCATTATGTTAAGTTAAGTTGAGTCCGACCTAGTTGAGTAAAGGTCAAGTCAAGCTAGTGTATAAATAGAGAGTGTGTCTCTCTCATTTTATGCATTCTATTATCTCACTCTCACTTGGGAGAGCGGCGCACATGTGGAGGAGGAGGCTCTGCTGCTAGGAGAAGACTATCTCTTATATTCTGGTTGTATCATTGCTCTATCTATCTCTGAGGAAGTTATTGGGGTTTTTCACCTTTATGGTTTTCCCCAAATAAACTCTGTGTCTCTTGTGTGCTTGCATTATTGTGTCCATAATTGATATGCTATAGATTTGCTGTACATGTTTTTCTCTCAGTTAAGATCCTAGATCAGATTGAAGTAAATTCTGAAAATTTAACATGGTATCAGAGCTAGCCTGAAAGAAGGCATGATATGGCATGTATGACACTTGTTGCACTTACGATGCTAGGGCTTGATATAGCAAAAACCAGTCATCGTAGAACGTTCGCTATAAATCCATTTTGGAAATGTTTTTAGATCTGAAACATTTATAGGTCGAAGATCAGATCCCCATGTACCTTGTTTCCAAAGGAAAACCTCTAATTCGTTGTACTTTTGTGATTTATGATCTGTACAATATAGGGTTTCTGCCTCTTCCAGATCTGAGTCAAAATTAGGTGACCTTGGGAAAAAGGTCATAAATTGAGCTAGGAAGATCCAAATGAAATTGCGTAACAAGTGACAGATATTAAACGGAATGTACTATCTCAGGAAAATTTTTCAGAGGCCAAAGTGGAACTAGTGACACGTGGCACGCCGTACAAGTTTTCTCTCCTGTATTATCCCATAAACAGGTCACGTTGTGACACTTAGCATAACTCTCTCTCAGGGAATCCAATTGAGGTTAGACCTGTTGGGATGGAAATATAACAGGTCAGGATATCTCAAGAAAATTGTTCAGAGGCAGAAATTGAACTAGTGACATGTGGCACGCCATACAAGTTCGCTCTCCTGTATTATCCCATAAACAGGTCACGTTGCGACACTTGGCATAACTCTCTCTCTCAGAGAATCCAATTGAGGTCAGACCTATCGGGATGGAAAGATAACAGGTCAGCCTATCTCAGGAAAAGTTTTCAGACCCAGTGGATCGAAAAGTTCAGAGTTACACCAGAAACAATCAGGTACATATTTCTGTCAAAACAGAATTATTTTTGAGCACCTTCATTCATGGCTTCCAGAATTTAGGCCTTCGGAGAAAGTTGGAATTTCTCAAATCAGAGACCACGGCTGGATGCTACTCATCAAAATCGAAATTTAGAGACCAAGATCAGATTGTTTGGTTGGGTAGAAGGTCGGGCTTGATCAAACCCCAGTTCGGGACTTTGACCAGAAAGATGGAAAATTAGGGCTTCTGCAAAACTTGGAATTTTGGAAATCTATGACCACAGCTGGAAGCTCCTCAGAAAAACCGAAGCTTAGAGCCTTGAATCAAATCTTTTGGTTGGGTGAAGCTCCGGTAAACTCAAACCCTAATTCAGGGTCCTCCCTAGTGAATCCAGAAATCTAAAAGGCAATTTCGAGGGGTGAAACTTTGCAGTTTTCAAATTCTGAATATACCAACTTGATCAGCTCATCAAGGTGCATATTTCTATCTTTTCGGAAGTTTGAAATTCAAAGTTTGAATTTTTGGGGTTTCCTTGACAAACCCTAATCTAGCTCCAGGTCCAGTTCTTGCAAATCAAGTGGATTGGGTTAATCCTAGAAGAAGATGGATTGGTCACCTAGATAAGTGAAGAAGTTCTTGTCTCAGAGGGTGATGAGGTTAAGGCCTTCCATAAGACGATTACAAGCAATCTTGACAGGTATGGCTTACGGGTACGTTTCATGGTTATTTTTATCATATGTTTGTCTTCATATCATTACAGTACAATCTTGATTCATTACTAGACTTGTCGTATCACCTTAATAGAAGATATTCATTGATTAAGGTTTTGAAACTTATGAATGTACTAATGCATTGTGATGTTGTATGAGGTTTATGTTGTTCGCTAACATAAAAGGTACACTAAGAAAAAAAAATCATGTTCTACTTCAAGAACATATGATCATGGTGACATGAAGACAAAGATTCATCCATTGGCATGGATCACATAGAAGATCTACTTTCGAGGTATGTATAACTTGGTCCTACAATGGTTAACCTATGAGACATGCGGGTTACTAGCACAAGTCACCGAAGAGAACCAGAAGACATTATGTGGGTATGTTATACATAACTAGCTAGCATGCTAATCTAGGTATGTTTTTCCTATATCAAGCTAGAATCCTACCTTGTGTTAGGATCTTATACTGTTGTGTTGTTGATAATGATTATTCATGAATTCATAGGTTTGAATAGTCATCGCTGTATGCATATTATGTTTCTTACCATAATTGATGATATGACTAACCAGAAGAATCATGAAGGTATAGGTTTGAGTAATCACGGGTTTATGCATTGATGATTTAACTAATAAAAAAAGTCCTATGATCAAATAAGAATATGCATGAGTAAAAGAAGACTTCCTTGAAACCTTGAATACTAATGTTTATTATCTATGAATAATCATGACTATACATGTTTAAGATTATTGTGTTTTGATAGTATTAAGATTATACTAATAAATGTGCGATTATGTATGAGACCTCAAGGATAACACAATGATGATACTAATAATCATGCATAGTGATTAAGGATGGATGTAAGTTCAAGGACAAGTAATCCAGGAAGCAAAGATAAAGAGGGAGCACACTCCAGTTGTTCCTGCGAAAAAGCAAAGGAGCACACTTCAGTAGTTTCTGCAAGGATGCAAATATTCAGAGGGAGTTGACCATCTTTCTACATTCCACAAAAGAAAGGTGTAGAAGAAGCTACTTCAGCAACTCCTGCAAGGAAGCAAAGACTCAGAGGGAGTCCACCTAGCAACCAAACAAAGATAAGTATTTTTAATTATCATTTCTTGCATATTTGTTTGTTTAAATAAAATTGTTCAATGATGTATATGCTCATGTTCCTATACTTAGGATATGTATTGTGCATATTAGAATGATTGCATTAATGAATAGTATACTACTAATATGCATGTGATGGGTAAGTGTCCTGTGGCACTATACAACATTCCAGTGCTACTTATCTAGAATGAAACCTGTTTGCTGACATGTTGGGAGTAGTGCAAACTCTTAACAATGTTCTGGTAGAGACTGGAAGGCATCTAGAAAGTTGTGGAACATGGATAAATGTTGTATTGAAGCATTGGCTAAGATAATTGCATGAATGTATGACATATTTCTTCATGTGTAAGAATTTGTCTGAAAATTATGAGATGTTTCTAATCATGCAATTTAACTTGTTTTGTAAAAAAGACCGTATACCGTCACCTACAAAAGAAGGACTACAACATTTGTTCAAGCAACAAAATTATCTACTGAAGATATTGAAGTTCCCAGGATACGGGAAGAATGCCATGATCCGTCGATCATGAAGAACGATGTTTGGGATGCAGTCCCAAGAGCTGAAGGGAAGTCTGTTGTGACTTCCAAATGGAACTATTAGATCAAGCATGCTGCAGATGGAAGCATAGAGAAATATAAAAGTGATGAAATAGAAGATACACCAGATGGATTTCAAGACAACCTTCTTGAATTGTGTAGTCATATATGTGTGCAGAACTTGGTAGGATAGATAGCTTTCTATTCAGTTTGGGCTTTGCCAAGAGTAAAGCGGATTCCAACCTTTACTACAAGGTTGAGGAAGGCAATCCCGTGATACTACTTTTCTATGCGGATAACCTATTTGTTACAGGTGAAGATAGATTGATTGCCGACACGCAGCGGAAGCTTGTGGCCGAGTTCAAGATGAAGAACTTGGGGATGATGCACTATTTGTTTTTGGCATGGAGGTGTGGCAGAGTGCAGATGGAATCTTCCTTGGACAAGGGAAGTATGCAGTAGAGATCCTGAAGAGGTTCGGGATGATGGATTGCAAGGCCATGGCCACACCTATGGCATCGAATCTAAAGCTTCTTTGTGATGCTTCATGTGAGACGGTTGATGTCTCTATGTATCGTCAGATAATTGGGTCCTTGATGTACTTGACGAACATGAGACCAAATATTTGCTTTGCGGTGAACACATTGAGCCAGTTCCTGACGGATCTGAGGAGTGTTCACTTGGTTGTTGTTAAGCATGTTTTGAGGTACCTGAAGGGTACAGTGGATTATGGGCTCAAGTATGAAGCGAATCAAAAGTTTAACATGCAGGGTTATGTTGATTCAGATTGGGCTGGCAGTGCTATAGATAGGAAGAGCACATCTGGATGTTGCTTTAGTATGGGATCAGGTGTGATCTCTTGGTTTAGCAAGAAGCAGTCTTGCGTAGCACTGAGTACAACTGAGGTAGAGTATGTTGCAACCTGTTCAGCTAGTTGTGAGGCAGTATGGCTACAGAAGCTACTTTCTGGGTTATTTGATCTCCCATTGGATGCTACTGGTATCTTTTGTGATAACCAGAGTTGTGTGAAGCTGTCCGAGAACCCAGTGTTTCATGACAGGTCGAAACACATAGAGATAAAATATCACTATATCAGGGATATGGTGTAGAGAGGAGCTGTGAAGTTCCTGTACATTGCGACGGACGAGCAGATTGCAGATGTGCTAACGAAACTACTAGCCAGAGTGAAGTTCGAGTACTTCAAAGAGAGTCTTGGTGTTCTTCGGATTGATGACACTTCGAGGAAGAAGTGATGGACACATTTGCAGAGGCCATTCCAAGCATGTTGGAAGGAGGATCCTTCACATGGCTATGGATGTAAGCACTGGATGATGAGCATGAGGATGATGCTCTAGTTACTACTCTATATATGCATCGGGATGATGCTGGATATGATCAGTTGGATCATTTATATGTATATGTATGCATGCATCATGTTGGATGTTGGATATGATCAGTTGGATCATTTATGTATGTACGCAACATGTTGGATGCTGGATATGATCGGTTGGATCATTTGTATGTATTTTGTATATGCATCATGTTGAATGCTTGGACCATGTATCTGTATATGTATCAGGTGGATACATTGTATGATTAGGTAGATCATGTATGTTGATATGTATCATGTATGATCAGATGGATCATGTATTTGTATTTGTATCAGGTGGATACATTGTATGATTAGGTGGATCATGTATGATGATATGTATCAGGTAGATACTTGGTATGCATCAGGTAGATGCATGATATGAACAGGATGATCGTGGATGCCGAGCTTCAGGATGTTGCTCCAGATGACTTGTAGCAGGATGTTGCAGTGATGATGATCAGGATGATCATGTATACATCAAGATGATGTATGGTGAGTATCAGGTTGATACTCTATGGCCATGGATCAGGTTGTGCAGATGAGCATATAATTTGGCCCTGGGTGATTTGCAAATAGTCTTTCGAGGTTTTGCCTATGGCATATAATTTGGCCCTGGGATATCTGGAAAATGATCTTTCGAGGTTTTTCTCTGGGAGGACATATAATTTGGCCCTGGGAGATATGCAGATAGTCTTTTGAGGTTTTTCCTATGGCATATAATTTGGCCCTAGGATATCTGGCAGATGCTCTTTCGAGGTTTTGTCCTATGGCATATAATATGTCCCTGGGAGATCCAATAGGTTGGGCTGTGTGCCCATAATAAGTCCTAGGATTCTCTTGCGAGGTTTTGCCATGACCACATATAATCTGTCCCTGGGAGATCTTATAGGTAGATCTGTGTGCTCGTAACAACCTGGGATGCTCTTGCAAGGTTTTGTGGTGACCACATATAATCTGTCCCTGGGAGATCCTTTAGGTAGAGTTGTGTGCTCGTAATAGCCTGGGATGCTCTTGCGAGGTTTTGGTGGTGAGGTCACATATAATATGGCCTTGGGAGATCCTATAGGTAGAGTTGTGTGCTCGCAACAGCCTAGGATGCTCTTTCGAGGTTTTGTGATGCACGTAATAAGTCCTAAGGATTCCACAGTATGGCCAGTGATGACGAAGACCTGCAGGTGGTGGGCCTACATCCAATATGAAAAAGGACTGGCTCTGTAGAACTTCATATGACGAGTAGATTTAGAGATTGATTGAGATAGAAACAACAGTGACGATGATGATGACTCCATGACGATTATCTAGTGACGATGATCCAGAGAAGAAGATTTGTGCTAGAAGACCTATGTCAAGAAATACCTTCTTAGTTAAAAGGGAGTGTTGATGTATATGTAACTTCAGAATGTATTTCACATATATGTATATTGTATTCCTATGGAGATGTTATTATTCCTCTATATGGAAGTGTCATCATTTATATTGTAAGTGTCGTAACTTATACTTGATGGGTTGTTAGACCACCTTGTTGGGGTTGGCCCTGTATAAGTCATGTGGGTCAAAGGGTTATTACACCACCCTAGTGGGGGTCGTCCCAGTCAGCATTATTTTAGGTGGTTAAGTTGATGCCAACCTAGTTGAGTAAAGGTCAAGTCAAGTTAGTGTATAAATAGAGAGTGTGTCTCTCTCATTTTATACATTCTATTCTCTCACTCACACTTGGGAGAGTAGCGCACTTGTGGAGGAGGAGGCTCTGCTACTAGGAGAAGACCATCTCTTGTATTCTAGTTGTATCATTGCTCTATCTATCTCTGAGGAAGTTATTGGGGTTTTTCACCTTTATGGTTTTCCCCAAGTGTCTCTTGTGTGCTTGCATTATTATGTCCATGATTGATATGTTGTAGATTTGTTGTACACGTTGTTCTCTCAGTTAAGATCATAGATCAGATTGAAGTAAATTCTGAAAATTTAACACCTCTCTAAGAAGTCCAGATTTTGACAAAGATTTTATTTTATATACCTTTGCTTCAGATGACTCTCTCGCAGTTGTGCTTATGCAAAAGGTGGAATTAGGGGATGAATACCCAATCTATTTTATGAGCACTGGTATGTAGGGCGCTAAATTGAACTATCCTGTTGTAGATAAATAAGCATATGCCATGTACAAAGTAGTAAAGCAGTTTAGGCCATATATCCTTAAGAACAGAACTAAAGTTTTGGTTCCCCATCTAGCCGTCAGATCCCTTTTCTTTCAAAAGGAGCTGGGATAAAGAAGAGGAAATTGGGTCACCGCTCTTCAATAATACAATATAGAATTTAAACCAGCCATCATTATTAAAGGTCAAGGACTATGTAAATTGTTCACTGGGCACCCAATAGATGAAAAGTGAGATTGGAAAAACAAGGCCGAACTAAATACAGCTAAATTCTTCCCTATCTTCACAACACTTGAATCTTGGTACATAGACTTAGTGCACTACTTGCAACAAGGGTACCTACCAGAGCATTGGAGTTCTAAGCAAAGAAGAGCACTTCGCTTGAAGCCGGCGGCTTACCAGTACTTTTCAGAAACAATTATGATGGTATTTTTCTCAGATGTTTAGAGAAGGAAGATGCAAGTAAGGTGGTTAAAGAGCTACATGATTGCCCTGCTGGTGGGCATTATTCCGGAGACACCACAGCTCACAAGATACTGAGCGATGGATATTATTGGCCCACTTTGTTCAGATATTCTCATACCTATGCACAGAATTGCAATGTATGCCAAAGAAGTGCTTGGAAATTACCCAAGGCAACAAGACCATTACAGTCGGTTATCATCTCGGAACCTTTTGAACAATGGGGCATAGATGTCATTGCAGATATAAAACCAAATTATTCTCTGCAACACTGGTATATCCTCACATCCATAGATTATTTTACAAGATGGACAGAGGCTATCCTAGTCCACAAAATCAATGAAGATGCAGTCATTAGTTTCTTGAAAGCGAACATCATAACAAGGTTTCGGGTTCCAATTTCCCTAGTCTTTGATAATGCTACTTATTTCTCATCTTTTAAAATAAATAAATTTGTTTATGAAAGTGGGATTAAATTACATTATTCAGCCAACTACTACCCCCAGGGAAATGGATTAGCCGAGTCCTCAAACAAAAATCTTATCCGAATTCTCAAGAAAACTGTAATTGAAAACCAGAAAAGTTGGCACACTGCTCTTCCAAATGCTTTATGGGTGGATAGAGTCACTCCAAAGAATGCCTTGGGAGTTTCCCCATAGACCCTTGTTTACGGTAGAGAATCCATCCTCCCTCCTAACCTCTTACTCCCCTCTTTGCAATTGTCCCAAGCATCCCGAGGTACTAGTAACCAAGTTTTGCAGTCTAGAATTGACACCTTATTGAAACTTGAAGAATCTTGGCAGAAGGCCAAAGACCGATTCCACCAACATCAAGACATAGTCAAAAGATGGTTTGATAAAAGGAAATCCAAAAAAATAAATTTTGAAGTAGGAGACTTGGTCCTGAAGTGGGATCATCAGCATGAGGGAAAAGGAATGCATACAAAGTTCCAACATCTATGGGTCGGACCTTATCTAATTTTCGAGAAACTTGGTTCATCTACTTACAAGCTGAAAGACCTCCATGGAGAAGAAGTAATCCTTCCTCTCAATGGCCTCTTCCTAAAGCAATACTTTGTGTAGTCTCATTGAGACCTTGTACATAAATAAAAGGTTTCTTTTCTTTTCTTTTCGTTTCCTTTATTTTCTTTCTTGTTTTGTTCCTTGAGCATTTTGAGTAGTTTAGTCGAATTTTTCTTGTCTTTTCACTCCCTATTTGAGTTTGTTTTTCTTTATTGAGCCCCATCCCAATGCCTGGAGTAAGTGTGAAATAAGAGCTCCGACCAAAACTCGAAATCTTGAAAGATAGATTTTTACTATAAAGAAAATAGCCTTGCTACTTTGCCTTTACTAATCATCCTACTGTAATGTAGAGGCCATGTTCTGTTTGGTCAAAATAACCCCAGTTAAATGACTAATGATTCAATACTTCTCTCTCATTATCTTGAGGTCTCATCCACTTTAATATTAATATATGTCCCAAGGTCCTTTTTCTATTTTGGATCCATGGAAAGGAAGCATGCCTCACAGGTGTATGGTATTTAAATGATCCCATGCTACAAATAAAATCCAAAAGTGCTTATATCAAAGAGTCTGGTTCCCAGAAATTCTTGCCTCAATTAAAGCATGGCTGAGATGAAGCAAAATTTTTGAATCAGAAAGTTGTTCAAATAATTCGGCTCAAGCAAAGTACTTCTCCATCCGTGAAGCTGCCAATTATAAGAACCTCCAAGAGGGATGCAGATAGCATGGGAATGAGGAACAAATGAATATACCTGCAAGGTATTGTTACGATCCTGTAGAGTCCTTTTAGACAAAGCACCATAAAGAAGGATTCTAAGGGAATTAACTTCATACTCTGGCCTTCAGAGAGTTTGAAAGAAGCATGAGTCTACATCCCCTTTCCCAAGTGACCAATATGATAAAGAGACCACTACATCCTTGAAGGTTGAACTGTGAGTAATTTGTTACACTTGTGGCTATTATTTTAAAAGTCAGTCTGATCTTGAAAAGATTGTGTTTCATAGATCTGTGTTCACCAGAAAATCACCAATTGTTGTTGCTGCAACATTCTCCCCGAAAATGTTTTGGTAATTGTTAGGTTCCCCCCTTTTATCGTTTTCCAAGGAGCTTGGTTTTGTCCAAGTCCTAGTTATTCCTCTGATTCAAAATTTTCTGAAGCTTTATGTCTTTCCCTTTTTTCCTTGATGTTTTTGTCTCAGGCATTTTTTTCTTTAAACACAAAGCACACTTTTAATTTTCAAAGTATGCACTAGAGGCGCAGCTAGCAGGATTAACTTTGCACAGGAAGGCGCAAGTTTTAGGTCTGGACTCTATCACCAATGCGCAAATTGCAAGATTAATTTTTTGCGCCACAAAGCGCAAGCTTTAAACATAAATTTTGCGCCATATCGACACATCTGCCCATAGCACAAAGTTTATCCCTGAAGTCCCCGTCTTTAGTGCAGAGCTTAACATAAAGTCACTGCTGCGTTCGCGATCCCATTCACTTGGCCATTGTCGCCTCTTTTGGGTGCACAACGTAACAATATCTCCTCCGCCCGGCATGCAGAACCTAACCTTAAGATCGCTTCCCCATCATTCTCTTTAAATAAACCCAGCCGTTGGCACATCTCTTGGGCGTAGGACCCAATGTTAGTTTCCCTTCCGCGAGCAAGCACTACACTTAATAGTGCCCCTGCACCAATCTTGAGCCATCGCAACTCTTGAGTGTTGAGGATGCCATTCGATGCCATTCAATACACCCCACTGGGTTGATGGGGCCATTTAACTATGCTTGTGTGGCGTTAATTCACTCCATTTTCGAGCCCCGTGCCCACCGAACTCACATTAATCCACCTATTGGGAATTAACTCTTCCCCTATAAACATCGAGAACGGAGTTCAAATAGCTCATTATCCTCAAAGCCGAGAAAGCTTCCAGAAGTGAAAAATGGACGTTTTATCAGTTTTATCAGCTTGGATAGATGCGCCAACCACAGAAAACCACTCAGAAAATACCAAGTAGGCACTCTTCTCCTGTGTTTGCTTGTTACGAGAATTGGCTCCATTCGAAGCTGTATTTTGACAGTCTAAAATATGAAATTTTTCTTACGCATAGTTTTTTTTAGTCGCCCGCATTGTCATTTTGTCTTTCATTGGCTATACACCCTGTGTGCATTCTACGTAGGCCCTGAAATACTGCATCGATAACGCAAATTCAACTATCAGCATGTAATAACCTCCTTCGTGTATGCGACGACACTTATCCACCACCTGCGACATTTTTTTTCAAAAGGAGACTGCACCCCAAGACGTCAAAACCAGGTCACCTCTCTTCTAAATGCTTTCGTGAGCCATTATAGCAAGACTGTATCTTCCTGGCTCTGTGTTGCATGCCATCGGCAAGAATTTTCATCCCTTAGCATAAGGTGAAAGTGTCTCTAGTGCCTATAATGCTCCATTTGTCTGATGTGCAAGCATTAAATCAAGCTGCTAAGTAGCAAAGGAACCCTGCACTGATTAACCGTAACATGCACTGGTTTCCCGCCTCACACCACAGTGGCCTTTCCCATGTAATTCCAAGTCAACACTTATGCAACAACTTTGTTTTTTAAGAAAATTGGCAACTTCCGATGATATGGTAAATATACTTACTATTAAATTTCACATGGATGTCATACGACCATTTTGAGCTCTCGCAAACTTCCTAACTTACCTGCTGTTGCTTATTTTGAATAATTAGATAATGTCTACGGTGTTATATGCTTATGAATATGTCAAATTTTTATATCATGCTACCTTAATTAATGCAGGTTTGACATGCATAGAAGCTCTGCAAGAAGGAAGGTCGCACAAAAGGTAGAGTCAGATTCAAAAGTGGAGATCTTGCTAGATGTCACTTGAAACCATGTTTAGTGATATGCAAGCCACCACTAATGTGCCTTCAGGAAGCTCTGGTCCAGAGTTTAAATGGGGTGACTTGTATAGATTCATCAGGGATCGGGAATACCCAAATGGATCCCTAGAAGACACTTTGGTATATGCAAACATTAAGAAGTCCTATATATATAAAGTTGCAACCAGACCTGAATTATTTCCATGTTCTGAGGTCCTCGGTTGGTTGATCCCTCATGTCCAAACTAACACTAGGTTCATAAATGACAAAAATGGAATGAATCTGGCATCATTCACACCTAAACATATCGCAGCTGCTTACAGATTGCCCCCAGCAAGAGCTTGGTTGGACAGTAAATGGATAGCATAACATCCCATGGACCCTCTGATCTCTGTTAGAAAAATGACAATAGCCGACAGGCAGGTAAGGCAAAGGCAAACAAATGAGTATGAGAGTAACCTCCTGAAGACTCCCTATAGACTCATTGTTTTGATGTTGAGCCGGATCTTCGGCATGCCCAATGGTAATATCTTAAAATTGGGTTGGGTGCCGGTAATATTCCATATAGCCATGTCAGGCACCATTTTCAATTGGGATGATATTATTTCAGAAGGCCTGGAATCATAGTTAACCACTGCCCAAGGAGGAATGACTCAGAAAAAAGTGGATTTCTTAATGTCTTCCTATTTGATAGATTTCCTGTTGAGCAAGCACACCTTCCCAGATTTGGGTTGCTCATGGAATAGGAAGGAAACACCTCTCTTCATAGCTTATCAACCCACATGGGCCAGCAAGTACACAAGTTATTACAAACAACTTTGTGAGAACATCATCATGCCCTTATACCAGCTTATTTTTGTAGAAGAGCCAAATTGCATGTCAGAAAATGCTATGCCCGTCATCGAAGCATGTGGTGATTACTACCACTCCCAAGAAGGCACTTACATCCACATGAGTGGAGGATCCATAGCCCCATTCTTGCTTTGTGGATATGCTACAGATTTTTTGATACATAGAGAAGCCATAAGGCAGCTTTTCAGCATTGGTGGAGTCAGTAGGATCCTCACCGAAAGGAAGAAAGGACTATATCCACCAATTCCTTTCACTACCGGTGCATACAACCTACCAAGAGCAAAAGAGGGAGAAAATTATGTTCAATATTTGGACATATTTCATTTTGGCACAAAGTTTAACAAAAGGCATGACCCTTGCGGCAGAGTTGCGGAACATATTAGTGATGTCGGAACCTCCTTCGAATATTCCCATCAGATTGACCTGAATGAAGAATTCTTCCATAGCGCCAAAAAATTAACATAACTAGGAAAGCGCTACAACAAGAAGAAAGGGGGAAAAACTTCTTCCCCCAAGCCTGTTGGTTTAGTACAACTGGAGCAAGAGGCAACAACATCCCAAGCCGGAAGTTCAAATGACATGGAACAAGGAAAAGGTGACTCAATCCAAAATGAGCAGGCTGCCAAATTACAACAAGAACAAGAGCAAGTTATTCAATTGTAGCAAGAGGAGGAAAATTTTAGAATCCAACAGGAGAAAGAGGAAAGAACCTTGTTGGAGGAAGAAAACAGGTGAAAAGCAGTGATAAAAGGCGAAAGAAAGAAAAAGTTGCTAAGATTCAGAAAGAGAAGGAAGCAAATGCTCTGAGAGAGGAAGAGGACAGAATCCTCCAAGAACAAAATACCAAATTGTGAGAAGAAGAAAGATTCTTGTTAGAAGAAGCAGATAGATTGCAAGCAGAGCTGGCAGCGCTAATAAAGAGGCAAGAGAAGGAAGAGGCAGAGAAAATTCCAGAACAAAACCCGCCTAGCCCAGGGGCCATTGACTTGGATTCAACAAAGACTGCCCAACCAGGGATAGCTCATGAGGGGTTGTCTCCATCAAAGAATTAGCACTCACCCCATACAACCCCAGGAAACAGCACCAAGTGGCCAACCTGGATTCTATCTATTTTCATGAACGGAAGAGGGCTATTGTTGACAGGAGAGTAAGAAAAATGGAAATTGGGGAAGAATTATATGAGTTCAGAATATCGGAGACCACACTGGTCCAAGGGACCGATCTCGATCCATCATTTTAGGCAGGCTGCACCGTAGCTTCAGCCGAAGTAAGCTAGGCCAATATCGATCATTTGATTGAAACTGTTAATAATTACAGAGAGCTGTGTCTCAAAATAAAAGCTGGCAGGAAGAATGAGGTGTTAGAAAGCAACTAGATAAAAAAGAAATACAAGCAGCTCATGGAAGAAAAGGAAGAAACCACTTCGAAAGCCCTGTGGCTTGAAAATGAGAAGAATTCACTTGAAATGCAGCTAGCAATCTTAGAAGATGAGCAAAAGAACTTGAAAGTTCATATATCTGAACTGAAAGCTTGAAGCCAATAGTGCCCAACAGGTCAATTCTTTCAAACCTCAATTCAAACAATTGGAGCAAGAAAAGGATGAACTATTGAAACAGCTTGAAAAGGCAAATAAGAAAAAAGAAGATCTAGCCACGTTCTATGAGCGAGCTTGTGAAGTGCAAGAAAGGATTCATCAGTTGCTGGTTTCGATTAATGAAGAAGTCTGCAATATGAAGAAAATGATCACAAATATGACTTCCATCGAAGTTGAAGCACTAAGATTAAGGGACAAATATGAGCAACATGTGGAAGAAATTGGAGAACAGTTTGAGTGGAGGAAAGGGAGATCGGGTTTCCCTTCAAACCTACAGGATAAAACGGATGAAGAATTTGATATGGACACAGGAATCCTCGAATTCTGCTTGAGATGTTGTAGCAGATTCAGTACTGAAATCAGGAAAACCATCAAGAAATGCCATGTTATTTACTCTAAAATTTGGGAATCCCACGAAAAATGTCATATGGTTCTACCTCAGAATCTTTATGAGTTCCCAAGGAGGGAATTCTGCTTGGCCAAATTACAAGGAAAGTTAACCTCTGAGTTAGACTATCTGAAGAAAATAGAACATGTAACCCCAGAAGACCTCCATTAACTCATTGAACAAACTGAGGAAAGTTAACCTCTGAGTTAGACTATCTGAAGAAAATAGAACATGTAACCCCAGAAGACCTCCATTAACTCATTGAACAAACTGTGGTTCACACTTATTTCCTGGAAAACATTGAGCAAGAAGCTGTTGCAAAGGTGGCAAATATCAAATCAGACTTGCGCAAGCATGAGATAGCACGGAAAGCAATGATCTCAGTGAGAAGTAAAACAATTATAAGGGAAATAATTCAATGGGCCATTTATATAGAAGAGGTAAATCAGGCTACAAAAGAAAGTGAAACCATTGAAAGGAGTAAGCCAGTAGAAGAAGAGCAACCCAATGAGACAGCAGAGCCAGTTGGACAATAATTTTCCTTATTCGATTTTGCAAAGTAACAGTTGTTGATCATATAATGTCTATATAGACAACTATCCTTTCTTTTGTCTTTTGTGAAAAGGATTGTCACGAATCATCAGAATTCGGTTTTCTAATACTTTTAAATGATAAATCAAAATTTCTAGGTTTAGGGTATTGTTAACACCCAAAACGTGCTCACTAGCTCATTCCCTTATTCACATAACCCATTTGTCCACTTTTTCACCCTTTGAGCCTCTAAAGCCATCAAAAGGTCACCAAAAAGACCATAATACACCTTTTTCCCCTCAAAATATATATTTTTCCTCATAAAACACAAAAAACCATAAAAAAGGATCCAGAATTCCCAAAAAATATTAAAAGGGAATAAAAATATTCAAAATATTCAAAAAAGGAAAAAAGAGAGAAAAGAGACCTAAACCATGCTGGACAATAACATTGGTTTCCTTAAAACCACAATGGTATTCCCCATCACCAAAAACTATAAAAAGGTGATAGGGGCTCCTCACTTTCCATCCATCCATCATCCTATCCTCATGCTATCAAAATCTCTCTTGAGTTCTTTGACCATTGTAGCAATCTTGGAGAAGAGACCATTGGAGCCTGGAGCATCTCAACCTTGGAGCTACTCAACACCAAACATCCTCACCATTTGAGGTATTGCAATACAAAAGACATTTTTTATTTCATTTCTTGTTCTTGTTCTTAATCTTTTCAAGTTTATCGTTATATGCACATGTTAGATTTAGATTAGTTTATAGTTGTTTTTGCTTTCAATTTGAAGACTGCTACTACAAGTTAGTAGGTGCATCCTTGCACATGCTTGGTTGAAAAACCAAGCAACAGTTTTTTGGCAACTCCGCTGGATTTCGAGTTTAAAAGTTTTTGGTAATTTTTGCTTTAGATCTTAGTTTTTTTACTTGTTTTTACCATTCCGATTAGCAGATCTGCCATACTAGACAGCATCCTCATTGCTACCCTCCCTATTGGCCCTTTCTGTAGCCTTTAACAGACCAAAATTTCACTTTTCGGTTTCGTTTCCGGCGACTCGTTTTTCCATTTTTGCATCGCGATTTTTCGCCCAACAGTCGCATGGCTCATCGCGACCTTGCGGCCTTTTTCCATGCTGCGCACCGTGACCTTGCGGCCTTTTTTTGCACTGTGTACCGCGGCTTGGCTGCCTTTTTTCGCGCTACACATCGTGGCTTCATGCCCCTTTTCCGCGTTGTACGCCATGGCTTCACGGCCTTTTTCTGCACTGCCCATTGCGGCTTCGCGGCCTGTTTCTGCACTACACATCGCGGATTCACGGCCCAAACCTGCGATGCCCATCATGGCTTTTGCTCAGAAACCCACGATACTGTTTTTTTTTCCGTTCAGCCGATTTTTTAGAAAATGTTTTGCTGCATTATTGCTCATTTAGCCTATTTTTCCAGCATTATTTTTTCCCTATAATTTTTTCCAGCATTCAATTTTAATTATTGCAGCAATAGTGAATTGTTTTATATTACATATGCTCCATTAAAATCTTTTTCAAAATTTTCAGTAAGTTAAAGAAAGGTTTTTTGCAGTCTGTTTAGATCATAGATTTCACTTCAGATTTGCTCAATAGTTTTTCCCAAGCAAACACTTAGAAATCCATTTATTTCTTACAATTTTTACAATATTTGCTTTCATTGAAAAAATTATTTCGAAAATCCATAGTTTTTGAAGTATTTTTGTTAAAGCATTTACATTTCAGAAAACGCCCTTATTTTTTGCAAATTGGAATCGTCTTGTTTTTCATTTGTAATCAATCACCCAAGCGAGGAAAATCATTTTCAGTTTAATAGTCACATGTGCACTCAATATACCACATTTTTACTTAAATGAGCCTTAAAATCTACTTAAACTCGACCAACACTTTAACCCCACTTGGGGAACACTTAAAGAATCTTGTAGCTAAGTAGGATTGGGGGGATAGGTGTGCCAATAACACCCCTCAATTATTTACATCTGAGACATAGTGGTTGTCTTTTAGGGTCCCAAAAATCCCTTATAGTTTTGACACGGTTATCAACCAATTTATCAGGAAGGCCTCTCCCTTAGGAGGGTTGAGGTAGTCAAACTGGTTCCGGAAGCCTGAGTGGAATACCACAATCCATTCAGTAACCGAAGGATACCTTTGAAGTTCTCGGTGTACACCTGTATGGGGGTATAGCGGTGATAGAACCAAACTATAGATTCACCCAACCGAACGTGTCATGAGCGGGGTATCCTAGTTTCCATTTTTTAGGATTGTCTACCCGGTGTCTCTCCCGATAGGGGGATATCTAGCCATTGATTCTACACTCTATATTGTCTAACTTGGATTTCATCACCTTGCAGAGGATATAGTTTTTTGACTCACAATGCTTCTATTTAGCTGTTTGCATGATACAATACCCACCTTTGGTCTAGTGAGCATCACTTTTTTCTAGGAACTGTTTGATTTTTGGTATTCTGACCACTTTTCTTGATTCCTCCACTTATTAAAACACAACTGTTATAATAAGTGCTTTTTGAGGTTGGTTGTTGGCCTAAGAGCCATTATTTTTTCACTCCCCTCTTGCACACAGTGTCGCACTAGGGTTTTGAGTTTTTTACATCACCACCATCCATTGACATTTCTAGACATTTCTCACCATTGAGAATTTAAGACGATCCTGCCGTTTTCAAGGTGAACCCCCTCAGTTCGGTACACTTGACTCTACACGTCACAGACGTAGAGCGTTATCCTTTGACTCGACACATCATTGGCATAGAGCACAGTCATCTGATTCTGACGCGCCTCGTTTCACATCTAATTCTGAGGCTAAATCTGAACACCCTACTGAGACACCACCAACCAACCCCATGGTTGGATCACAATATGACCCCCTTTTCACTAGTGCTATTGGAGATACATCAACAAACCCTACTACTACTGTGCCACCCATGGTAACCACAACCCCTTTAGGCATGCCTAATATAGGGACCATTTCCCCTTTAGGCATGCCCAACACAGGACCACCACCTATTATGGGTATGCCCAACATAGGGGTCACACCCCCTCTTATTACCACAACCCAGATCCCAAGAATTCCTGGCACCATTCCTAACCCCTCTGCAACCCATGTTGCACTTGGGAGCGTAGGCCCTTCCCACACCACATCAGTTGGAGGACACATCCCTTCCATACCTAGCATACCCTTAGGGGCCACTAGACCACTACATAATGCTACCTTTAATAGTTATGTCCCAGTCACCACGCCTCACCCATATTCCAGTCTACCATACATGGCTAGTTTGAACTTACCAGACCTAGCTAGGTTAACCAACGATCCTATTAGATACAACCCTATGTGGCCACCCATGCCCACCAAGCTTCCCTCAGATATCCCAAAATTTGAAGGAAAAGCTGGGGAAGATCCCCAGAACCACATCATGTCATTTCACCTATGGTGTTCCTCTAACTCCATAGTAGATGATTCCATTAGACTGAGACTGTTACAACGAACGTTCACTAGCTCTGCAACCAAGTGGTACATTGAGCAACTACATGGGAGCCACAACACATTTACGTCCCTTGCCTCAACTTTCCTCTGGTTTTTCCAACTACCTATACGCTATGATGCAGGAGTTGAAATACTTTTGTCTTGTAGACAGAACACCGCTACACACATCACTCATCATATCCATGAGTGACGTAAGTGCCGTAGCCTCTATAAGATAAAACTTGACGATCGAATCTTTTTGGATTGGTTTCTCAAATCACTCCTCCCCCTCATAGCCAAAGATGTAGCTTCCGAACGACCCTAGTCAAAAGAAGAAGATATCTTAAAAGCTCAGCAATTCGACCTCATATATGCCCAGTCAGGATCTCTATACACTATTTTACCTGATGCTTCGCGGGGATATCCATCCCACCATGATGCGCCCGGGGCATCCCATGCTGCCGACAGTATTATCGGCCAGCTTATGGCACAAAACAAACCTTTTACTATGACGAGTACAAACATCACCCCAGACCTTTCTAGGGCTTCATCCAATTCTTGGGCTACAACTTCGTATGCTCCTGTAACACACACCCATCACATCCATGGACCTTCATGTCCACCACAATGTTATGGGCATGCACCACCAGCTTATGCGCTAGCTCCATATTATTACCAACTATCCCACTAGACTCCGGTCCAGCCACAAGCCCAAGTGGCTTATTATCCTCCGCAGGTAGCACCTCTTGCTCCAACACTTCCAGCAGCTCAAAGTTATCCACAATAGCAACCAACATGGCCACCTCCAAACCCTTCTGTTTACTACCCACCGCAACCTGCTCCAGAGCCAGCACGACCTCAAAACCCACCTACTTCCCAAGGGCATGTTTACGCACAGCAAAACCAACCTCCAAACCAGAACCATCAGCATAACCAAGGAGGTCAACAAAATCGTGGAAGAGGGCATAACCACGGAAACAACCAACAACACAACCAAGTTGCACCACCACCTAATCCTCCAAACAACAATTACGCTACCCCCGCCAACCAAAACCCTGATCAACCACTGAACAGGGTAAGAACCCCAATTTATGAACAAACTACCCATGTTCCATATGAAGAGTATACGGCCATTATACACACACTTGCCCCCATTTGGAGTGAGCGCACCAACTGTGGAATGATGACGCCCAATGCCAAGGGCACGTGGCACAACCAACGCCGCCTACTCAACCACAACCCATGGTGCTGCAGAATCCTTTGCCCACACAAGGAGTGGCGAACACTCATCCGTTGGATCCTCCTCAAGGAACCACAGCACCACAATAGCAAATCACATATGCTACACACACAAACCAACCAATGGATTCAAATACTCATCATCTCCTTATGATGCCATCGTCCGACATGAATCTCCAAATGCATCGAAACCAATACGCACTGCACCTAAAAATGTTCTCTCTATGATTGAATAACCAGTTCAAAATGCACCTACATCGTTCGTCTCCACAGTCAGACCCGAGATTTATTCGGATACTCCCATGACAAACAATTTCCCATCAATCCCACCTCCTCTCCAGGTAACTAAAGTATCCAATTTGTGCACCTTATTGCACAATGAACAACAACATCCTCAACAATCTCAACCACCGCCACAAGCACCCATAGTACCTAGTCATATTGGAACAACACCGATTCACAAAATCCTATTTTTGTTCCCATTTTCAAGAGTTATTAGCATGCCAGTAACGGATATACTTAACCTTCCAGGTTTAACGTTAGGAATACCTGTATGGTACTTACCTACCCCAACTCCCCCACCGACTCCAACCATTGTCCTACAACCGGTACAACCTATGAATATGTCAAACCATCCACCACCTTGCATAACAAACCCCCAAAATTGCCCACCACCTGGTGGTTCGAACCCCCAGAACCGATCAATTCCAACAGGGGGCACTACATCGACATCTAGTTATGTCCCTCCTCAATCCTGCAACACTAGGGGAAGAGGTCCACCAACCTACAACACTGCTCCCACCTCTCGCACCCCCCCATTGACTCTCAAATTAGCTACAAATCCCCCAACCCGTGTGCTCTCTAAGTGCTCTTTGTGCGACAATATTGGCCACGCCACCCATGTATGTCCATAGCTACCAGCACTTCAAGAACACATGAATATGTTGGATGATGACACCAACGTTCTAGTTGTCAAATTAGAATTACCACCTCAACCTCGTGATAAATCATTGCGCACAAACCATCCTTGTGCAATATGCGGAATCTACAGCCATTATTCACATCACTACCCTGATCTCCCAGATTATAGAGCAACACTATACGAGATGAATAATGCCAACCTAGAGATATCCCCTCTTCTCATTGAGGAAATATATCCCCAAAATCTTCCTCCTCGGAAGAAATTAACACCATTTACACGGTTTCCACTGGAGACTCCTCTGTTCGGTCAGCCCCTTCCACTGATCCCTTTGACACACATGTTCAACCCTTTCAAATTGACGAGGAAACCACATGTCCACAACATGGGGGCAGGCCCAAAACCTTGCATACTCATCAACATCATGATTCTCATCGGAGATACTGGGGGAATCCACCCCACAAGAGGAATCCCCCATCATCATATCATCACTTCAATATGCCACCATGACCCACAGCCTCATGGTATACCTCCCCGCTAGTAGGTGGTCAATGCCCTGTTGATCCCTCTCTAAGACAACATTTGCACTGCATTGACACCTCTGATTTAGGGGGCATAATAGATTACCTCGATCCTGGGATAGGGGGCATGATCAATCATTTTGAACCTTCCCCGTCACACCTATCTCAGTATTTCAATGATCCCATTATTCAAACTAACACATATGTGATCCACAATCATAAACCCCATGCACATAGCATGGGGACAGGTCATTAACCCTGCTCACTTTTTCACATGCGTGATCTCAACCATTTTTGAGGTCACATATCACTTGTATATTTGATTTGATTTGATACATCTAGTATTCTTCCCCCGCGGGTCATCATTTCTCCCCACCACTACATCCTTGGCTTGGTGGGGTCACCTTTATTTGTAACCATTTTTTAACCTAGTTATTTTCTTTGACGATTCCGGAGTCCTTATGACCTCCGTTTTTCATACCATTTGCACTGTAGGATTCATATTTTCGTTCCTGTGATGATGCTTGAGATCATTTCTCGCTCTCACTAAACACCATCGGGCATTCTTTCCATGCCCCACGACACGTCGATTTGCATGCCACATTGGCTGTTGTCAATTTATTGGTGATTTTTATACCATCAGATTCAGTTTTCCGAACTTGTGATGATGCTTGAGATCATTTCTCGCTCTCATGCCCATATTTTTCGGGCATTTTTTCCCCATGCCCCTCGTCGCCTCGATTTGCATGCCACATCAGTCGTCGTCCATTTTTTACGAGTCTTATATCATCGGATTCAGTTTTCCATGCTCATGATGATGCTTGAGATCATTTCTCGCTCTCACCTTCAGATTTTTCGGGCATTTTTTACATGCCCCTGGTCGCCTCAATTTGCATGCCACATTGGTCGTGGTCCATTTTTTACGAGTCTTATGTCATCGATTTTAGTTTCCCGCGCTCGTGATGATGCTCGAGATCATTTCTTGCTCTCACCCCCAAGATTTTTTGGGCACTTTTTACATGCCCCCTCATAGCCTCGATTTGCGTGCCACATCGACCGTGGTCCATTTTTGATGCATTTTATATCACCAGATTCAGTTTTTTGCGCTCATGATGATGCTTGAGACCATTTCTCCCTCTCACCCCCATAATGTTTGGGCATTTTTTCCAAAATGCCACTCATCACCTCGATTTGTGTGCCACATCGACCGTTGCCCCTTTTTTACGATCTTTATGTCGTCGGATTCAATTTTTCGTGCTCGTGACGATGCTCGAAATCATTCCTCGCCCTCACCAATAACTTTTTGTTTGGTATAATTTTATCCCTTTTTTGGGCCAAGCAATTCCTTTATGAAAAAGGCACTTAGGGAGTTTCTATTAAGCTCTTTTATGACTCCTAAAACAATGAAAAGATCGTCGAGCAACCTTGCTTCCTTTCATGCTCGCTAAAAGTATTTGAAAGGGCGTCTACTTGGTATAAGTTTACCCCTTTTTTGTACCTTGTAGACTAATTACGAAAAAGGAATACTCTAGTCACATCGGCTAGAAGAGTTCTCCATTTGCATCATTTTATGTTTTTTCGGGCCTTGGAGACTAACTTACGAAAAAGAAAACCAATAGAGTCTACTTATCGCTTTTATACTCTCAAAAAATGAAAGCAACCACGAGAAATCACCGTCTTGGGCTCGCATAAATCCACAGGACAGTACTCCTCCACCAATTCAGATTCTTCTTATCGTTTTCAGACTCCTTAAAAATGAAAACACCCATGAGCACGAACAGTCCTGAGCTCACAAAATCCACATGATAGTACCATTTCATAGAAAACTTTTATCCCTTCTTGGAGCTCATTAAAACTACGAAGAAGGACCCAATGGTGCTTCTCGGGGCCACAACAGATCACGTCTACTCATATGGCAGCTTCTCCATTTTGGTCACCTTTGTTCAGATCATTCTGTAGTATATCACCCTGAGAGTCCCTCTACAGCATCCATCAGCTTGTCCCCCCCATAGTCACTCCAATCTACAATACATACCCTTTAGTCCTTAAAGCTATAATCCCTACACCTACAAGTTAGTTTCCTATGCTGCCAAGTAAACCATGTCATCATGCTCTGAACAAAGGAAGTTTGAGTCCACCCACTCTATGACCCCAGTTATTTCCCATCCCCATAGTATGTCAATCCTACACCTCGCACTCCTACCAAGGAAACATCATTGCCTTGGTAGTTTCTAGTCTCCCTCTGTCAACTCCAACCAAATCTATTCTAGAGGATAGACCCAGAGGTCCCTGTGCCTTGGACTCATCACCATTTATGATGAGTGCCTACGGATCATTTTGAAAGGAGTCCTCAGTGCCTATCGAAATGATTGTTTCTCACATGCTTGACTTCAACACCTTGATCACATCATTGAGACTCGCACAGGGTATTGGTCCTTTCAGTTATTTGTTGAAGACCCCGAATACCACCTGACTCTTCCACATTTGAGAGTCTACTTATGGAAACAACCAGTTACATTTTCCTATAGATATCCGGGTTGCGCATGGCGACAGTATTTAGATGTACCCCAATTTTACACTCCCTCGAGTATACAGTTACATATACTCCTCAGAGTTGACTCACAGTTGTTCAGTCCCTACAGATGTTGGACACCTTTAGTTTCAGCAGTTCATCAACCCTTCTGAAACCTTATTCGGAATGGTTATTGCATTTCCAGTGTATCATTTATTGAGATCAGTCATGTTATGATCATGAGTACATCCCAAAATAGTGTCCCCTTTGGACCATTATGATGTACCAGTAGATTTTTTATGTATTATTTAGGTCCCCCTTCTTGGGACTAATTGTTATGTATATGTCTTAATACGAGCATGGGTATGCCTGCCTCATCCATAGTCAAAGATTATTCCTCATTCATTTTGAGGCCATGTAATATTTTTCAGTTTTTGCAACTTCTAAGGGGCCGTTTCCCCAGTCTCCAACCGGTCTCTTCTCTTCCCCAAACCCCAGGAAAAAGACAAAAGAACTATGATGTCTATTGGCCATACGATGAGCTCCTTCCCTCAAACGTCGGGGGGCAATCTGTTAACACCCAAAAAGTGCTCACTAGCTCATTCCCTTATTCACATGACCCATTTGTCCACTTTTCCACCATTTGAGCCTCTAAAGCCATCAAAAGGTCACCAAAAAGACCATAATACACCTTTTTCCCCTCAAAATATATATTTTTCCTCAAAAAACACAAAAAAAACCCTCAAAAAGGGTCCAAAATTCCCAAAAAATATTAAAAGGGAATAAAGATATTCAAAATATTCAAAAAAGGAAAAAAAAAGGAAAAGAGACCTAAACCATGTTGGCCAATACCATTGGTTTTCTTAAAACCACAATGGTACTTCTCATCACCAAAAACTATAAATAGGTGATAGGGGCTCCTCACTTTCCATCCATCCATCATCCTATCCTCATGTTGTCAAAATCTCTCTTGAGTTCTTTGACCATTGTAGTAATCTTGGAGAAGAGACCATTGGAGCCTGGATGAGTTCTCTAAGATTGCTACAATGGTCAAAGAACTCAAGAGAGATTTTGACAGCATGAGGATAGGATGATGAATGGATGGAAAGTGAGGAGCCCCTATCACCTTTTTATAGTTTTTGGTGATGGGGAATACCATTGTGGTTTTAAGGAAACCAATGGTATTGGCCAACATGGTTTAGGTCTCTTTTCCCTCTTTTTTTATTTTTTGAATATTTTGAATATTTTTATTCCCTTTTAATATTTTTTGGGAATTCTGGACCCTTTTTGAGGGTTTTTTGAGGGAAAATATATATTTTGAGGGGGTAAAAGGTGTATTATGGTCTTTTTGGTGACCTTTTGATGGCTTTAGAGGCTCAAATGGTGGAAAAGTGGACAAATGGGTCATGTGAATAAGGGAATGAGCTAGTGAGTACTTTTTGGGTGTTAACAAGTACACTTGGCAGCTCAAGGAGCATTTTGTAAAACTATATATAGGAGAATGAGAGGAGAATTAAAGATTTTTGGTAGGTGAATGAAATTTCTTCCTAGTATGTGAATTAATTTGCTGCTCCAAGAATTTGATTTTTCCTAATGAAAGCCTGGGAGAAGGCATTTTTGCCTGAGGAATTTGTTAAGTGTGGGCAGGACTATTCCTGTATCATTTACATATTGTTGTGAGATCATTCTTTTCTATTATGAATTGTTTCTATGTGATGAATGCTCTTACATTTTCCTATGCAATTTTTTTTATCTCAAATGAGTAATGGAATGTATTAAATAAATTGAAGTTATCTTTAATATGTTTCATATTCTGTTGTAGGCACATCTTTATGATTAAATGGCTATCTATGTGATCTTTAGGTGTTTCCTCCAGTTTATTACTCATCTCTACAGTTTGCTCCTTGTAAGGATATAATAGATTTGCTTACACAGTTTTTCTTTAGATTAATTTAGGTTAGTTGCATAAACTTAGTTTAGGGCACTTGCATATCATCTAAAATAAAAAATACATAAACGGTGAACTGGGCTGCGACCGATGTAAAGAACCAAAATATTTAAATCTTACGGTAGCCGGAACCGTTAACCAAATGGATTCCCTACATCAAATGGTGGAAAATATAATTGAGACTTTTACTATGGAGAATCCCTTGCTGATTGATGCTACCATTTCCGAGGCATCAACAAGGCTCTTTCAGCCTCTTCTTGTACTGAGCTTGTTACGAATGAGTGTAGCCTATTAGAAAAGTAGGATCGCATAGCAATAATAATAAACATAAATGACTATATAATCACACAAACACATTACAAGAGAGACACCAATATATCATGGTTAACCCAAGATGGGCTACATCCACACTGAAATTTCCAGTCCTTATTATTACACCATCCAACAAAGTGAAGGGATACAACATGCAACATAGCTGTTGCACTTCCTCTTCACTGTCTCACAGACTCTCTTATGATCTCAGAGATCTTTACAAGACATAATACCTAATATATCAACCCTAGCCGTATTACAATGCCTTTCTTTTATAGGGGAAATACAATGGGAAAATACCATCGGATATCCAAAACCATGGGGATCGTGCTGGGATCATAACCAAACTTGGGGTACAAACACGGTTTAATCATCATGTATGAGACTGGAAGATCAGGCTCCACAACCAACAATCTCCCACTTGGAGACTGATCACAGCAACTACACCGTTGTTGTACTTGCTGGACCTTGGACTTGGAAAATTTCTTATTTTCACCTTCATGCTAGAAGTCCAATTGAAACCGAGCAGGAAATCAGTTTTTCTCTAGTCACGACCTTTGTGAACATGTCTACAGGATTCTGGCTAGTATGTATCTTTTTCAGCTTCAACAGTTCATCTTCCAGAATAGAGCATATGAAATGGTACTTGAGCTATATATGTTTAGTCTTGGAATGGAATGTTGAGTTCTTTGGAAGATGAATGGAACTCTGGCTGTCACTACACAACCTGCTATCCTTCTGCTTCTTACCCAATTCTTCCATAAACCTCTGCAACTAAATCATCTCTTAGCCTCTGTAACAAAAACATACTCTGCTTCTGTTGTTGAAAGTGAAACAACCTTTTGCAATTTTGAAATCTAACTTACTGTTGTTCCACCTACAATAAACACATACCCTGCATTTCTCCTCCTTCTATCCTTATCACCTGCCATATCTACATCAACATATCTCTGTATAACAGTGTCTGAACCTCCAAAACATAATTCATGAGTGATAGTACCTCTCATATACCTGAGAATCCACTGTAATTCCTTCCAATGTTCTTTACTTGGATTGTTTATATATATGCTCTCAACTCCCACTACTTGTGCAATATCTGGTCTTGTGCACACCATGACATACATCAAGCTGCCAACTGTTGATTGATACGGAATCTTGGATATGTAATCTATCTCTTCTTGTGTCTTGGGACACATTGCCTTACTTAGATTGAAATGGTTGGCCAAAGGTGTACTTACTGGTTTGCATTTTGCATTCTGAACCTCTCGAACACCTTTTGTATGTACTCACCCTGAGACAATGTCAATTTGCGATTTTTCTTGTCTCTTGTTATTCTCATACCAAGGATTTGCTTTGCAGCACCCAAATCCTTCATTGCAAATGAATTAGCTAACTTCCTTTTGATCAAATTTATATCTTGCATGTTAGACCTTGCAACAAGCATTTCATCAACATACAATAACAAGATAATATACCTTTCATTTTCTAGCCTCTTGAAATAAACACAATGGTCAGAATGACATCTACTATAACCTTGTTCTGTCATAAACCTATCAAATTTTAAATACCACTACCTTGGAGCTTGCTTCAAGCCATACAAGCTCTTCTTCAACCTACATACCAAAACCTCCTTCCCTTTGACCTCATACCCTTGTGGCTACTGCATATATATCTCTTCCTCCAAATCCCCATGGAGAAAGGCTATTTTTACATCTAACTATTCAATATGAAAATCTTCTACCGCCACTTGACTTAAGATAGTCCTAATTGAAGTCATCTTAACAACAGGAGAAAATATTTCATCAAAATCTATACCTTTCTTCTGTGCAAACCCCTTTACAACAAGTCTGACCTTGTACCGCTTCTTACCTCCTTCTTCTTCCTTCAACCTGTAAATCCATTTGTCCTGCAATGCTCTTTTACCAGTAGGAAACTGAACCAAATCCCAACTCTGGTTTCCTACCAATGAGTCCATCTCCTCATTCATGCCTTGCTCCCACTTCTTTCTAGTTTCCACCTGCATTGCTTCCTCATAACATTTTGGTTCACCATCATCAGTCATCAATAAGTAATACATTGAAGGAGAGTATCGTTCAGGGAGTCTACTTAACCTAGTAGATCTTCTTGCAATTGCAAGAGTTTCAGGTACTTGCTGTTGATCTTGATTTGCTGGCACCTTTGGAACTTCATTTTCTTTAATTTCATTAAGTACTGTGTACTCTGTGTTTTCCTTTTCCTGTTTCTTTCCCTGGAACTGATATTTATACATGAACTTTTCATTCAATATCACATCTCTACTCCTGATGATTTTGTTATTTTCATAATCCCATAAGCGATAACCAAAATCATCAACCCCATATCCAATAAAGGTACATTTCCTGGATTTAGCTTCAAGCTTTGTTCTATTATCTTTATCAATATGGACAAATGTTTCACAACCAAACATTCTCAGAAATGAGTAGTTTACATTTTTACATGTCCATGCCTCCTCTGGAATACCACCATCCAAAGCACTTGAAGGTCCTCTGTTTATTAAATAAATAGCAGTATTTACAGCATCCGCCCAAAACTGTAAGGGAAACCCTGCATGCAATCTCATACACCTTGCACTCTCCATGATCATTCTATTCATCCTTTCTGACACACCATTTTCTTTTGGTGTTCCTGGGACTATATTTTCTCTACAAATCTCATGGTACGAACAGTAACTATCAAACTCCTTGCCACAGTACTCACCTTCATTATCAGATCTGAGACACTTCAAGCTTTTTCCTATCTCATTCTCAACCAAAGCTTTCCACTTCTTAAAAGTAGCAAACATATCAAATTTATGTCTAATGCAATAAACCCATGTTTTTCTAGTTGCATCATCAATAAATGTAGCATAATAATGAGAGCCATTAAGAGATTGTACCTGAGTCGGACCCCATACATATGTATGCACAAGCTCTAACTTTTCATTCTTCTTCTATTTCCCAACCCTGAGAAATATGACTCTCTTCTGTTTTCCATAAACACAGTTCTCACAGAATTCCAAACTTACCTGCTTCAAATCTGGTATCAAATTCGTTGAGTGGAGAATCTGCATCCCCTTCTCACTCATGTGGCCAAGCCTATGATGCCACAATGTTGTATATATTCCTGTGGAAGCTAAAGAGATAGAATGGTCAGTATTATGAGGACATAAATACAACGTAGCTACCCTGTCTCCTTTTGTTATCACCATTGATCCTTTGGTGATCTTCCACCATGTTTCTCTAAATGTAGATAGACAGTCGCCATCTCACAATTGCCCTATTGAGATCAGATTTATTTTCATAGAAGGAATATGCCTTACATCTTTCAGCAGCCAATTAGTTCCATTCTTACATTTTATCCATACCTTACCCATTCCAACAAGCTCATCATCACCCAATAAAACATCTACAAAATCGCCTGGAACATAATCATGAAAATATTTCCTATGGGGTGTAGCATGAAATGAAGCCCCTAAATCTACTACCCAATAATCACTAGTATTATCTAATGCAAGAATCAAAGCATCTTGTAACACATCACCTGCTACATTTGGTTCCTAGGTAGTTTCCTTCTATCCATCTCCTTTTTTCTTTAGAGATATGCAGTCTTTCTTTAGATGTCTTTTCTTTCCACAGTTCCAGCACTCTATCTTTCCCAGTCTGGACTTGGATTTTCCCGTTTTAGACTTGCCACAATTACCTTGGCTCTTTCCTCTCTCCTTTTGTCTTTCCTTACTTTCCATGGTCAACACATTACTTGATGTCTCACCTATACTTTTTCTTCGCATTTCCTCACTAAGAATAACACCAATAACATCATCAAATTTCAAGGTGTTCGAACTAGAGACAGAGTTACTTACAGCCATGAACAAGCTATTCCAGCTTTCCAGAAATGAACATAAGATTAGAAGAGCCCTAACCTCATCATCGAAGTTCACACTTACATAACTTAGTTGATTTGTAACTGTATTAAATTCATTTAAATGATCAGTAACAAATCCACCTTCAAACATCTTCATATTAAAAAAACACTTCATTAGAAATACATTGTTGAAGGTCGAGGGTTTTTCATACAGTTTACCCAATGCACTCATCAAACCCTCCATTGTATTTTCTTTTGAGATATTGAAAGCCACCGATGAAGCTAGGGACAACTATATTTTTCCCAGTGCCTTTCTATCAAGAACCTCCCATTCTTCGTCCTTCATGGTCGTCGGTTGCTTTGCTCTTTCTCCCAATGGCAGGAATAGATCCTTCTGGTACAAATAGTCCTCCATTTGCATCGTCCATAACTGGTAGTTTTGGCCGTTAAACTTCTCGACCTTAAACTTTGCTTCTTCTGCCATTGCTCCCACATGAACCAAAAACCCTAGTTTCCTATGGGTTTAACTGCCAAATAGACCTTTGGCTCTAATACCAATTGTTAGAAAAACAGGATCGTGGAGAAATAAAAATAAACATAAATGCAAATATAATCACACAAACACATTACAAGAGAGACACCAATATATCGTGGTTCACTCAAGATGGGCTACATCCACACTGAAATTGTCAGTCCTTATTATTATACTACCTAGCAAAGTGAAGGGATACACACTTCCTCTTCACTGTCTCACAGTCTCTCTTTTGATCTCAGAGATATTTACAATGCATAATACCTAATAAATCAACCCTAGCCATATTACAATTTCTTTCTTTTATAGGGGAAATACAATGGGAAAATACCATGGGATACCCAAAACCATGGGCCCGAAACTCCACCGGACCCCCTGGGGATCCTGCCCAGATCATAACCAAACCTGGGGTACAAACACGGTTAAATCATCATCTATGAGACTGGAATATCAGGCTCCGCAACCAATAAGCCGCCACATCTCTTCTCATAGATATAGCTACCACCATTCTAGCTGCTTTTATTTTACAATTTGTTCTATTTCATTCATTTAATAGAATTTGAGTTCATTGTATCGCTGTGTTTCTTGCCATATATCTATGTATGTGAATATATATATGCTCTTTCATTTCGTTCTCACATAAATCCAGATCAAGTTTCTAAATCCATTTTCTAGATGATGATTTGGTGTCGATAGGAATAGATCCATCGGAAGGAGGGCATTAATGCATCCCCCATAAACCGATACGAAACAAATATCAATAGTCTTATATAATTTGGTAGAATTGCGAGATCCAACACTGTATACTGACATAAGGAAGGATGACATGATTGGTCAGGAATATTTGAGGAATGGCCAACTCTATTTGAACCAGAGACAGAGTTACTTCAATCCATGACCAAGCTATTCCATCTTTCTGGAAATGAACACAAGATTAGAAGAGCCCTAACCTCATCATCGAAGTTCACACTTACATAACTAAGTTGATTTGTAACCATATTAAATTCATTTAAATGATCAGTAACAGATCAACATTCAGACATCTTCATATTAAATAAACGCTTCATTAGAAATACCTTGTTGGAGGTTGAGGGTTTTCATACAGTTTACCCAATGCGCTCATCAAACCCTCCATTGTCTTTTCTTTTGAGATATTGAAAGCCACCGACAAAGCTAGTGACAACCGTATTGTTCCCAGTGCCTTTCTGTCTAGAACCTCCCATTCTTTGTCCTTTATGGTCGTCGGTTGCTTTGCTCTTCCTCCCAATGGCAGGAATAGATCCTTCTGGTACAAATAGTCCTCCATTTGCATCTTCCATAACTGGTAGTTTTGGCCGTTAAACTTCTCGACCTTAAACTTTCCTTCTTCTACCATTGCTTCCACATGAACCAAAACCCTAGTTTCCTATGGGTTTAACTGCCAAATGGACCTTTGGCTCTGATACCAATTGTTAGAAAAATAGGATCGCAGAGCAATAAAAATAAACATAAATGCAAATATAATCACACAAACACATTACAAGAGAGACACCAATATATTGTGGTTCACCCAAGATGGGCTACATCCACACTGAAATTGCCAGTCCTTATTATTATGCTGCCTAGCAAAGTGAAGGGATAGACACTTCCCCTTCACTGTCTCACAGTCTCTCTTTTGATCTCAGAGATATTTACAATGCATAATACCTAATACATCAACCCTAGCCATATTACAATGTCTTTCTTTTATAGGGAAAATACAATGGGAAAATACCATGGGATACCCAAAACCATGGGCCTGAAACTCCGCCGGACCCCCTGGGGATCATGCCCAGATCATAACCAAACCTGGGGTACAAACACGGTTGAATCATCATCTATGATACTGGAATATCAGGCTCCGCAACCAATAAGCTGCCACATCTCTTCTCAGAGATATATCTACCACCATTCTAGCTGCTTTTATTTTATAGTTTGTTCTAATTCATTCATTTAATAGAATCTGAGTTTATTGTATCTCTGTGTTTCTTGCCATATCTCTGTGTATGTGAATATATATATGCTCTTTCATTTTTTTCTCACATAAATCCGGATCAGGTTTCTAAATCCATTTTCTAGATGATGATTTGGTGTCGATAGGAATAAATCCATCGGAAGGAGGGCATTAATGCATTCCCCATAAACCGATACAAAACAAAGATCAATAGTCTTATATAATTTGGTAGAACTGCGAGATCCAACAGTATATACTAACACAAGGAAGGATGACATGATTGGTCAGGAATATTTGAGGAATGGCCAACTTTGTTTGAACTTCCCTTGAACACATAACACGATGCAGAATGGACAATTGGAAACATAGGACTGTGATTAACCTACCTTAATGAAATCTGTCAATTCTAGATGCATTAACGAAAGCTCCATTGGTGATGGGAATGATAACCTATCGGTGGATATCTACTCGAAATACTTGTACAGTTTCCTAAGGAAAATGTGGATGGTGTATTGATAGTGTATATCAAACTATGTGTCGTGTTCAAGCACGACAAGGATTGATTGTTGCCATTTTCTTAAAGGATATAATAAGAATTGATTCAATTCTCCCTCTTTTTGGATTTTTGTGTTTTTTAATTTTTATGCCTTTTTCATTTATCATCTTGAAAAAGAATAAAGAATGCTATAGTACATGGGAGGGGATGAGTGTTGCATGGGCATACTACTATTTTTCAAGGGCACGAGTCAGGCCAAGGAAAAGATCCATATTTCAAATAAGGGTTGAGTTAGTTGTGCACACTCTTACAGATCTTCCCCCCATGGGTAGGCTATTTGAAGTAGGGTTATGTGTCGATGGATGGTGAAGTAATACCATGTGACTCTGGTTATCCAATTTGGTATAATGGCCAAGTAGGATTGGGTCAATGAGGTTTACTTCATATTGAGTCTTGTAAAAAATTTCAAAATCATAAATCATCATGAATCATGGTCTATCTCCAACTACCTGAATCAAATAGTTTGAACTGTAAAAGTCTCCAAGTCCTATAATCAAAACCATTTCACTACCCAACTGTTTAGTCAAAAACCAGTTCAAATGTGCATTTAATATCTAAAAGAGAGAGCTAAAATTGAGGAATTGTGCATCTTTCTATCATTGAAAAGGATACGGTTTCACATGTATGAATAAAAGATAAGTTATAACACTCATTTTTTACTATATTCGTTGTAGGTGCAGCCGATGGATGAGAGGAAACATCTCCTTTCAACATGAATTTATAGAAGTTGTGAACCATTATTCAGTGATCTGCCAGTTGTGGGTGAGTTTTTATGTGGGACTAGGAAATTTTGAAATAGTTTCAAATGTTTTTGAATTTTTCAAAATTTTTCATTGTTTTTATGAAATTTTTTGGGTTTTATCTTGAATAAAAGGAAATAAAAACAAAAAATTATTTACACTATTCTTTTTGGTCTGTGCAAAGTTACTATCCAAAATGTCTAGAACCTCAACACACGTTTTGGTTTATGATGTAAGCTAGTTTATTTCGGCTTTTACTTATGCTCTTAAATGATATGTTCAATTAAATTGCCATGAATAATGTACATGCTTTCTTTTTTCTATATGATGTTAATGACTTAGATTCCAATCAAGTATGTAGTTGGCTAAGGAATCAACCAAACTCTTCAGAATTCTAGGAACGTGAATATATTCAATGAATTCCAATTGACGTTCTAAAAGACGTACCCATAGAAACTTTCTAAGCAGTGTAGGATTTCGAACCTGATACTAACCATTTAACTTAGATACAACTAATTATGAGTCCAATTTTACTATTATCCATTGGATGCCAAGGGTGATAGCCTCGATAAGAAGCTCAATGACTACGCTATATTCTGCAACATTGTGTTGATTCCCATAAAATTCTAGCATTGAAAGTAGGGATTCTCCCTAATGAATAATCCCAATTAGATCACTCACTATTTGGTGTGGGGAATCCATCCGGTTAACGGTTCGGCTACTGTAGGTATGTTTGTTTAAAACATTGTACCGGTTGCGTCCCGACCAACCGTTTATATTTTATGTTTAAAGTATGATTATGCAAGTGCTTCTAATCGAAATGCATCTAACCTATAATTGATAGGAAGAAGCATCACAAGTGATGTGGAGGTTCTTACCTCTTGTCTTATCACTTCTACCTTATCAATTAGCTGATTCTATTCTAAACTAACTAATCTATCCTTGCAAGGAGCGAATTTAAATAAGAGTAATAATCTGAGAATGATTATACAAATTTAACAGATGGCTATTAAGATAAAGTATGCACACTCACATCAGAAAAATTACAAAGATAGCTTTGATCACAATTTAAATCAATTTATTACTCTGTTATCACACAGACATTTTCATAGACAAGTAAAATCATTCATCACCATTGAAATAGTTCAACAAAGTTAGAAATATCTCACAACATGAGCATGAATACAAGAGGAAATATTTCCAATTAGTCATTCAACACATTCCACACAAAAATCTATGCAAGCTTCCCAGCAAATAGGTCCTTCTCATTAGCAAAAAATTAGTTCTCTTACAAAATGTATCCAACCTCTATTTCGCTAGCAAAAGTCCTCTTTCTAGTACCCTTGCCCCCATATTTATATTACAAGAGAATTTTCTTTGCATGACTACTCACTTTAGCTACCCCTGACGTTTGTATTGCCAAAATTTGTCTCTTTTGTTTGCACATCAAAAATAGACAATGAATTACAAATTAAATTAAATTTTCAATGGGACCTCCAGGCTGGAAATATAATTGTCCCACAAGTCTATTTCCTGAAATATCATATTACATTGTGAAGGTTCCAATAATTTTAAATATACTTCATGGGCATATAATTATTTTTCCACACGTGTCACTCCTTCAGCAACAAATTTATATCTTTCTTCCAGGAAATAAGAATTTATAGATGCTTGTTCGATGTAATGCTTGATGTCTTCTTCATTCAACACATCTATTTTCTTGATGTATTCCAAATCTTCTTTCAAGACATGTTTCAATTCCATTAAGTGTTGATCCTTGGTGGGAAACTAGTACATATCTGAAACCATCGTGATGTGACATTTCTCATGCATTTGATAAATTATTTTATAAAACTCCTCACATTTCGCGATGGATTTTGGTATTTCTACATGCATATTCCTGGAGGACCTAATTTGTAACTTCAGAAGATATTCTTCTATGTATTACACTTGTACTTTGTTATATGTATGATGGTGATGTATTATTCCTCCAACCAGAAGTGTAGTCATTTTCATTTGTAAGTGTTTCAAGTGTCGCAAGTGTTGCAAGTGTTGCAACTTATATTTGATGGGCTATTAGACCACCAGTGTGGGGTCAGCCCTATTTGAGTTATGTGGTTAAGTTATTAGATCTCCTTGGGAGGTTGGCCCTATTAGTTTATTGGAAAGTCAAGTCAATGTATAAATAGAGAGTGAGTGTGTCTCATTCATTCATTCACTCACTCATCCAACTCGCATTAGTTGAGAGAGGAGTGCTCACTAATGGAGGAGGAGTAGCTATTGGAGTTATCTATCTTGGGTTTGATCATTGTGATCTTGTATTGTGGCTTATTCTATCTTTGAGGAAGTTGTAGGGTTTTTCACTTTCTTGGTTTTCCCCAAGGAAACTCTGTGTCTCTTGTGTTTATGATTGTTATGTTGTGAGTGTTATTCTCTTAGTAGGATCCTAAGATAATGTTTGAATGAAATTATCGAAAAAAATAACATGGTATCAGAGCAATGCTAAGAAGAAGACACTATGTAGCTGCGGAAGCTAGGATTCTTAATTTTTGGGTTTCTCTCCTTAGATCATCAAAGGTAGTAGGCTAGGATGACTCTACTTGGAAGGACACATCTTTCTGTCGAGATAGAATTCAATTCTGAGCACTTTCAGTTTTTGGCCTGTCACTGCAGGCGAAGAATTAGGGTTTCTCCAAAAGTTGAAATTTTTGGAATCTGTGACCACAGTTGAATGCTCCTAAAGATAATATAAGTTTAGATACCAAGATTGAACTTTTTGGTTGGGTAGAAGGCTGGGATTCATCAAACCCTAAATCAGGATTTTGATCGGAAGGGTGGAAAATTAGGGTTTCTGCAAAAATTCAAAATTTTGGAATCTGTGACCACGGCTGGATGCTCCTCAGAAAAATCAAAGTTTAGAGCACAAGATCAAATTTTTTGGCTGGGTAGAACCCTGGGAAATATCAAACCCTAGTTTGGGATTTTGTGCAGAAGATTCGAAAAAAGTTCAAAGGCAATTTTGAGGGGTCAAATTTTGCAAATTTGAAAATTGAAGTATACCAACTTGATCAGCTCAGCAAGTTACATCTTTCCATTCATTCAGAAGTTTAGAATTCAAAGTTTGGATTTTTAGGGCTTCTCTGACAAACCCTAATCCAACTCCAGATCTAGTTTTCAGCAAATCAAGTGGTAAGACCTAAAAATTTATATTTCCATTTGAAGTACTCTTTAAGATGTCTCACCACACCAAGCTTGAGGATAATCTTGAAGGAGCTGATAACTTCCGAGCATGGATGTATAGGATTGGGTTAATCCTAGAAGAGAATGAATTGGACAACTACATACAGGAAGAGGTTCCAGTTCCAGAGGGAGATGAGGATAAGGCCTTACACAAGAAGGACTTGGTTAAGGCCAAGACAATCATTGCTGATTCTATAAAAGACCATCTCATGCCCCATGTGTCTTCCCTAAAGACACCTAAGGAGATGTTTGACTCCTTGACCAAGTTGTTTGAAGGAAAGAATATAAATTGGAAGATAACTCTGCAGAATCAATTGAAAGGGGTAAAGTTCTAGAATGGAGAGACCATCCAATCCTACTTCATTAAGGTCTCTCAAATCAAGGAACAACTTGAAGTTGTGGATGAAGTAGTGGAGAATGGAGAAATTGTCATGACCACTTTGAATGGCCTACCTAGGTCATGGGACTCATTCATCCAAGGTATTTATGCAAGAAGGAAGTTGATCTCTTTCAGTAGACTATGGGAGGAATGTTCACAAGAAGAAGCTAGACTTGTGGCCCGAGAAGAAAAGATGGGAAGTGAAGACCAAGCTCTCACTTCTGACACTAGAAGAAGTAAGTTCAAGAAGGAGAAGCCTAATACCAGGAAATCTTCTCACCATCATCAAAGGGGGAACTTTAAGAAAGACACCTCTCATGGTATATGCTTCACATGTAATGAGAAGGGACACTTTGCCTAAGATTTTTTGAAAAACAAAGGAGACTTCAAACAACAATAAGAAGAATAACATCAAGAAGAGATATCATGCTCATGCTGTTGAGGATGATGAGCCTCCCAAAAAGAAGGCTAGAGAAAAAAGTGAAGATTCTTCAAGTGACGATGAATATGTTCTAATATATGCTCTCATAGGTACTGCTACACATGGGTGTAATGATTGGCTTATTGATAGTGGGGATTCTAAACATATGACGGGATTCAAAGAATCTCTTATAGATCTATCTGGACATGAGTCACCTCATAAGGTTAAACTTGGGGATGATTATCAATACCCCATAAAAGGAAGTGGTGAAGCCTCCTACAAGTTAGACTCTGGGAAGTCTTTGAAGATGTAAGATGTTCTATATGTACATGGACTCAAAAAGACTCTCCTCTCTATATCATCTTTGGATGCAAAGGGGATTAGAGTTGCATTTGTCGATGGCCAAGTACTTATGTGGCCTAAAGGTAAGAACATAGATGATGCAGTAGTGATTGAAGAGCAAGAGGGAGGATTGTGCAAATTGAAGGGACAACCTGAACATGCCATGGTACATGAATCCATGGAGCTAATTGAAATTTGGCATAGAAGGCTTGCTCATGTGCACTATAGGGCACTACTAATTGCAAGCATAGTAGAAGGTATTCATGAAATATAGTCAAAGCGTGAAGGTGTTTGCAAAGGATGTGCAAAAGGAAAGAACACAAAGAAGGAATTTCCAAGTAGTGAAAGGAAAGGCATAAGGAATCTTGGAAATTATCCACTCCGATGCATGCAGTCCAATGTTATCCAGTTCTCTGAGTGGGTATGTATATTATGTTTCTTTTATTGATGATTTCTCTAGGAAGACTTGGATTTGTTTCTTGAAGAACAAAGATGAAGTATTAAGCAAATTCAAGGAATTCAAAGCCTTGATAGAAAACCACATTGAAAACAAGATCAAGACTTTTAGATCTGACAATGGTGGAGAATTCACTTCAAAAGACTTCAAGAAGTTATGCAGTGATTCAGGGATTAAGAGGGAGTTGACCACTTCTTACAATCCACAACAGAATGGGGTTGTAGAAAGGAAGAACCTCTGATCCATTTTCAACATTGGTTAAGGTGCACACTATCAGAGACTCCAATGGTTCTTGCAAGGAAGCAAAGATTGAGAGGTTGTCCACCCAACAAACAAACAAAGATAAGTATTTGAATTTGTCATTTCTTGTATATATGATTGTTTAAATAATCTTGTTCAATGATGTATATACTTATATTCCTAGACTTTGGTTGTATATTATGCATATTAGAATAATTGCATTAATGAACAGTATACTACTAATATGCATGTGATGGGTAAGTGGCCTATGGTACTGTACAACATTCCATTGCTACTTATCTAGAATGAAACCTCTTTGCTGACATGTTGGGAGTAGTGCAAACTCTTAACAATGTTCTGGTAGAGATGGAAGGCATCTAGAAAGATACGGGATATGGATGAATGTTGTATTGGAGCAGTGGCTAAGATAATTGCATGACTGTATGACATATTGCGTTATGTGTAATGCTTTGTTCTGTAAATTATGAGAAGTTTCTAATCATGCAATTGAATTTGACTTGTAGGAAAGATCATGTACAATCATTTACAAAAGGACTACAACATTTGTTCCAACAATGAAGTTCAATGAAAACTATCTATTGAAGATATTGAAGAATATGAAGTTCCCAGGATCTGGGATGCAGTAATGGAAGAATACCATGATTGAGGAGTATGAGTCGATCATGAAGAATGATGTCTGGGATGTTGGTTATGGAGCCTAATCTCCAAATTCAGAGATATTATTATATACCCGTGTCTATACCCCACGTTTGGTTATGATCCCGGCTGGGTGGCGCGGGGGCCAGTGGGCCCCCGAGAAAGGGGATTTTGGGGGCAATGCCCTTGAGAAAATGGGAAAAAAAATTGGATTGTTTAGCCAATAGATTTCGGGCCCATGGTTTTGGGTAACCCGTGGTATTTTCCCATTGTATTTCCCTTATAAAAGAAATACATTGTAACACGGCTAGTGTTGATGTATTAGGTTTTATGCATTGTAAAGTTCTATGAGATCAGAAGAGAGACTGTGAGACAGTGAAGAGGAAGTGCAGTGGCTATGCTGCTGGTTGTATCCCTTCACTTTGCTACACGGTATAATAATAAGGACTGGAAACTTTAGTGTGGATGTAGCCCAACTTGGGTGAACCACGATATATCTGTGTCTCTCTTGTAATCTGTATGTGTGATTATATTTGCATTTCTGTTTATTGTTATCGCTCTGCGATCCTGTTTTTCTAACAATTGGTATCAAATCCAATGGTCTATTTGGCAGATAAACCTGCAGGAAGATACGGTTTCTGATTCGAGTGGGAGCAATGGAAGAAGAAGGAAAGTTTAAGGTCAAGAAGTTTAATGGCCAAACCTACCAATTATGGAAGATGCAAATGGAGGACTATATGTACTAGAAGGATCTATTCCTGCCATTAGGAGGAAGAGCAAAGGACTTGGCGGCCATGAAGGACGAAGAACGGGAGGTTCTTGACAGAACAACTCTAGGAACAATATGAATAAGCCTGGCTCCGTCAGTGGATTTCAATATCTCAAAAGAAAAGACAATGGAGGGTTTGATGAGCGCATTGGGTAATCTGTATGAAAAACCCTCAGCCTCCAATAAGGTGTTTCTAATGAAGCATTTATTTAATATGAAGATGTCTGAAGGTGAATCTATTGTTGATCATTTAAATGAATTTAATATAGTTACAAATAAACTAAGTTTTGTAAGTGTGAACTTTGATGATGAGGTTAGGGATCTTCTAATCGTGTGTTCATTGCCAGAAAGATGGAATAGCTTAGTCATGGCTATAAGTAACTCTATCTCTAGTTCAAACAGCTTGATATTTGATGATGTTGTTAGTGTTATTCTTAATGAGAAAATGCGAAGAAAAAGCACAGGTGAGACATCAGGTAATGCATTGACCATGGAGAGCAGGGGAAGACAAAAGGAGAGAGGAAAGAGCCAAGGTAATCGTGGCAAGTCTAAAATGGGCAGATCCAAGTCCGGACTGGGAAAAACAAAGTGTTGGAATTGTGGAAAGAAAGGACATCTGAAGAAAGACTGCAGATCTTTAAGAAGAAAGGAGATGGACAAAAGGAAACTACCCAGGAAGCAAATGTACCAGGTGATGTGTTACAAGATGCTTTGATTCTTGCATTAGATAATACTAGTGATTATTGGGTAGTAGATTCAAGGGCTTCATGTCATGCTACACCCCATAGGAAATATCTTCATGATTCTGTTCCAGGCGATTTCGGACATGTTTTATTGGGTGATGATGAGCCATGTAAAATTATTGGAATGGGTAAGGTATGGATAAAAGTTAAGAATGGAACTGACTGGTTGTTAAAATATGTTAGGCATGTTCTTGCTATGAAAAGAAATCTGATCTCAACAGGGCATTTGGAAGATGGCATCTGTCTATGTACATTTGGATAAAAGTGGTGAAATATCACTAAAGGATCAATGGTGATAGCAAAAGGAGACAGGATAGGTACGTTGTATTTATGTCCTCATAATACTGACCATTCTATCTCTTTAGCTTCCACAGGAATAGATACAGCATTGTGGAATCAAAGGCTTGGACACATGAGTGAGAAGGGGATGCATATTCTCCATTCAAGGAAGTTGTTGCCAGATTTGAAGCCGGTAAGTTTGGAATTTTGTGAGAACTGTGTTTATGGAAAACAAAAGAGAGTCAGATTTCTTAGGGTTGGGAAACAAAAGAAGAATGAAAAGTTAGAGCTTGTGCATACAGATGTATGGGGACCGACTTAAGTACAATCTCTTGGTGGCTCTCATTATTATGTTATATTTATTGATGATGCAACTAGGAAAACCTGGGTTTATTGCATTAGACAGAAAGCTAATGTGTTTTCTACTTTTAAGAAGTTGAAAGTTTTGGTTGAGAATGAGACAGGAGAAAGGTTGAAGTGTCTTAGATTTGAAAATGGAGGTGAGTACTACAGCAAGGAGTTTGATAGTTACTGTTCATACCATGGGATTCGTAGAGAGAAGACAGTCCTAGGAACACCACAAGGAAATGGTGTGTCTGAAAGGATGAACAGAATGATCATGGACCATGCAAGGTGTATGAGATTGCATGCAGGGTTTCCCTTATAGTTTTGGGAAGATGATGTAAATACTGTTGTTTATTTAATAAACAGAGGGCCTTGAAGTGCTTTGGATGGTGGTATTCTCGATGAGGCATGGACATATAAAAAGGTAAAATACTCATTTTTGAGAATGTTTGGTTGTGAAGCATTTGTCCATATTGATAAAGAAAATAGAACAAATCTTGAAGCTAAATCCAAGAAATGTACCTTTATTGGATATGGGGTTGATGATTTTGGTTATCGCTTATCGGATTATGAAAATCACAAAATCATTAGAAGTAGAGATGTCATATTCAATGAAAAGGTCATGTATAAAGATCAATTGCAGGTAAAGAAACAGGAAAAGGAAAACACAGAGTACACAATGCTTGATGAAATTCAAGAAAATGAAATTCCAAAGGTGCCAGAAAATCTTGAACAACAGCATGTACCTGAAACTCTTGCAACTGCAAGAAGATCTACCAAGTTAAGTAGACTCCCTGAATGATACTGTCAAACAATGTATTATTTGTTGATGACTAATGTTGGTGAACCAGAATGTTATGAAGAAGCAATGCAGGTAGAAACTAGAAAGAAGTGGGAGCAAGGAATGAATGAGGATATGGACTCATTGGTAGGAAACCAGACTTGGGATTTGGTTCAGCTGCCTACTAGTAAAAGAGCATTGCAAAACAGATGGATTTACAGGTTGAAGGAAGAAGAAGGATGTAAGAAGCAGTACAAGGCCATAGTTGTTGTAAAGGGGTTTGCACAGAAAAAAGGTATAGATTTTGATGAGATATTTTCTCCTGTTGTTAAGACAACTTCAATTAGGACTATTTTAAGTCTAGTGGCGGTAGAAGATTTGCATCTTGAATAGTTAGATGTAAAAATAGCCTTTCTCCATGGGGATTTGGAGGAAGAGATATATATGCAGCAGCCACAAGGGTATGAGGCCAAAGGTAAGGAGAACTTGGCATGCAGGTTGAAAAAGAGCTTGTATGGTTTGAAGCAAGCTCCAAGATAGTGGTATTTAAAATTTGGTAGGTTTATGACAGAACAAGGTTATAGTAGATATCATTTTGACCACTGTGTTTATTTCAAGAAGCTAGACAATGAAAGATATATTATCATGTTATTGTATGTGGATGACATGCTTGTTGTAGGGTCTAACATCCAGGATATAAATGTACTCAAAAGAAAGCTAGCTAACTCATTTGTGATGAAGGATTTGGGTGCTGCAAAGCAAATCCTTACTATGAGAATGATGAGAGACGAGAAAAATCACAAATTGACATTGTCTCAGAGTGAGTACATACAAAAGGTGTTGGAGAGGTTCAGAATGCATAATGAAAAACCAGTAAGTACACCTTGGGCCATCCATTTCAGTCTAAGTAAGGAAATGTGTCCCAAGACATAGGGAGAGACAGATTACATGTCCAAGATTCCCTATCAATCAGCAGTTGGAAGCTTGATGTATGCCATGGTGTGCACAAGACCCGATATTGCACAAGCAGTGGGAGTTGTGAGAAGATATATGAACAATCTAGGTAAGGAACATTGGAAGGCAATACAGTGGATTCTCAGGTATTTGAGAGGTACTACCACTCAGGCATTATGTTTTGAAGGTTCAGACACTGTTTACAGGGATATGTTGATGCAGATATGGTAGGTGATAAGGATAGCAAGAGGAGAACCATAGGGTATGTGTTTACTGTAGGTGGAACCACAATAAGTTGGATTTTGAAACTACAAAAGGTTGTTTCACTTTCAAGAACAAAAGCAGAGTATGTTGATGTTACAGAGGCTAGTAAAGAGATGATTTGGTTGCAGAGGTTTATGGAGGAATTGGGTAAGAAGCAGAAGGATAGCAGGTTGTATAGTGAAATCCCGAGTGTCATTCATCTTGTAAAGAAATCAGCATTCCATTCTTGGACTAAACATATATAGCTCAAGTACCATTTCATACTCTCTGTTATGGAAGATGAACTGTTGAAGCTGGAAAAGATACATACTAGCCAGAATCCTGCAGACATGTTCACAAAGGTAGTGACCATAGAGAAACTAAGTTTCTGCTAGGTTTCAGTTGGCCTTCTAGCATGAAGGTGAAGAGGAGAAAGTTACCAAGTCCAATTCCAGCAAGTGTAGCAGTGGTGGAGTTGGTGTGATCAGTTTCCATGTGGGAGATTGTTGGTTATGGAGCCTGATCTCCAGCTTCAGAGATATTATTATTCAGTCGTGTCTGTACTCCAATTTTGGTTATGATCTCGGTTAGGGGGCACAGTGGCCAGCGAACCCTCGTCGAGCATTCGGGGGAAGATCCCTCAAGAAGGGGGTTCGGGGAAGAAGCCCCTGAGAAATTTTTTTGGGTTGTTTCGCCAATAGATTTCAGGCCCATGGTTTTGGGTAACTCGTGGTATTTTCCCATTGTATTTCCCTTATATAGAAAGACATTGTAACATGGCTAGTGTTGATGTATTAGATTTTATGCATTGTAAAGATATCTGAGATCAGAAGAGAGACTGTGACACAGTGAAGAGGAAGTGCAGCGGTTGTGTTGCAGGTTGTATCCCTTCACTTTGTTGGACAGTATAATAATAAGGACTGACAACTTCAGTGTGGATGTAGCCCAACTTGGGTGAACCGCGATATATCTATGTCTCTCTTGTAATGTGTATGTATGATTATATTTGCATTTCTGTTTATTGTTATTGCTCTACGATCCTATTTTTTTAACATGGGATGTGGTCTCGAGACCAGAAGGGAAGTCTGTTGTGACTTCCAAGTGGATCTACAATATCAAGCATGCTATAGATGGTAGCATAGAGAAATACAAGGCAAGATTTGTAGGTCATGGCTTCTCCCAGAAAGAAGGGATAGATTATGAAGAGACTTTTGCACTTGTAGCTAGATACACTTCCATCAGAACAGTACTTGCTCTGGATGCAGTGATGAAGTGGTGTATTCATAGAGGAATTGTATGTGGAGTAGCCACTTGGTTTTGAGACACATGACAGGGAGTCATATGTGTGCAGATTGAAGAAATCCTTGTATGGATTCAAGCAAGCTCCTAGGACATGGTACGGTAGGATAGATAGCTTCCTATCCAGTTTGGGCTTTACCAAGAGTAAAGCAGATTCCAACCTTTACTACAAGGTTGAGGAAGGAAATCCAATGATACTCCTATTGTATGTGGATGACCTGTTTGTGATAGGTGAGGATAAATTGATTGCCAATACAAAGAGGAAGCTTGCTGCTGAGTTTGAGATGAAGGACTTGGGCATGATGCACTACTTTCTAGGTATGGAGGTGTGGCAGAGTGCAGATGGAATATTCCTTGGACAAGGGAAGTATGCAGCAGAGATCCTGAAGCGATTCGAGATGATGGACTGCAAGGCCATGGCCACACCTATGCCATCGAACCTGAAGCTATTGTGTGATGCTTTGTTTGAGACAGTTGATGTCACGGTGTATCGTCAAATGATTGGGTCCTTGATGTACCTGACAAACAAGAGACCATATATTTGCTTTGCGGTGAACACCTTGAGCCAGTTTCTGACATATCCTAGACATGTTCACCTGATTGATGTAAAGCATATTCTGAGGTACCTAAAGGGTACAATTGATTATGGGCTCAAGTATGATGTGAATCAAAATTCTAACCTAGAGGGTTATGTTGATTCTGATTGGGTGGGCAATGTTGCAGATAGGAAGAGCACATCAGGGAGCTGCTTCAGTATGGGATCAAGTGTGATCTCTTGGTTTAGTGGGAAGCAATCATGTGTAGCACTGAGTAGAGCTGAAGCAGAGTATGTCGTAGCTTGTTCAGCTAGTTTTGAGGCAGTATGGATTAGAAAGATACTGTCTGAGTTCTTTTATCTCTCGTTGGATGCTACCTGTATCTTCTATGACAACCAAAGTTGTGTGAAGTTGTCAGAGAACCCAGTGTTCCATGACAAGTTGAAGCACATTGAGATCAAATATCATTATATCAAGGATATGATGCAGAGAGGAGCAGTGAAGCTGTTGTATGTTGCGACTGATGACCATATTGTAGATGTGTTGACCAAACCACTAGCCAGAGTGAAGTTTGAGTACTTTAGAGAGAGGCTTGGTGTTCTTCAGATAGAAGATACTTCGAGGAAGAAGTGATGTGACACATTTGCAGGTGCCATTCCAAGCATGGTTGTAGGATGATCCTCCCATGGATGTGGATGTAAGCACTATGTGATGAGCATCAGGAAGATGCTCCAGATGATATGCATCAGGACAATGTTGTGACAATGATTAGGTTGATCATGCGACGATGATGTACATCTGGATGATGTGCTGTGTGATGATGATCAGTATGATCATGAGTATCAGTATGATACTCCGTGTCCATGGACATATTGTGAATGTAGCATGTAATAGCTCCCTGGGAGATCCGATAATCTGAGCTCGGATGCCCTTGCAAGGTTTTGCTATAGGTCGGTTGTGGATAGATTATGCAAGTAGCATGTAATAGCTCCCTACGAGATCCTATAGTTTGTGCTAGGATGCTCTTGCGAGGTTTTTCTACAGGTTGGCTGTCGACAGGTTGTGCAGATAAGCATATAATAGCACCGTGGGAGATTTGCAGATACTCTTGCTAGGTTTTTCCTATGGCATATAATAGCCCCCTGAGAGATCTGGAAAATGCTCTTTCAAGGTTTTAATTGGGAGGACATATAATAGTGCCCTAGGATATTTGCAAATACTCTTGCTAGGTTTTTCGTATGGCATATAATAGCTCCCTGGGAGATCTAGCAAATTCTCTTTCGAGATTTTTTCCTATGGCATGTAATAGCACCCTGGGAGATCTGATAGGTTGATTTGTGTGCTCGTAATCAGTCATGGGATGCTCTTTCAAGGTTTTTCCATGACCACATGTAATAGCACCCTAGGAGATTCAATAGGTTGAGCTATGTGCTCGTAATCGGTCCTAGGGTGCTCTTTCGAGATTTTGTGGTGGTCACATGTAATAGATCCTTGGGAGATCTTGTCAGTCGTGCTTAGGCACATAAAGGATCCTGGGATACTCTTTCAAGGTTTTGTTGATGCATGTAATTTGTCCAAGGATCCACAGTATGGCCCAATATGATGAATACCTACAGGAGGTTAGTCCTACATCTAGCATGAAAAAAGGGTTGGATTTGTAGAACTTCCTATGACGAGAAGAATTGAGAGATAGCCCAGAGATTGAGATGACAAGTACAGCAGCAATGACGATGATGCTCCGTGATCCAGTGATGATGATCCAGCTCCAAAATTGAAGACTTGTGCTAATATGTATTGATGACCTGTGTCTAAAGAATACCTTCCTAGTTAAGAGGGAGTGTTGATGTATTTGTAACTTCGAAAAATATTCTTCTATGTATTACACTTGTACTTTGTTATATATATGATGTAGATGTATTATTGCTACAATCAAAAGTGTCATCATTTGTATTTGTAAGTGTCACAAGTTTTGCAAGTGTCGCAACTTTCATTTGATGGGTTATTAGACCACCAGTGTGGGGTCGGCCCCCGTTGAGTTATGTGGTTGGGTTATTAGACCTCCTTGCAAGGTCGGCCCTGTTAGTTTATTGGAAGGTCAAGTCAGTGTATAAATAGAGAGTGAGTGTGTCTCATTCTATTCATTCACTCACTCATCCAACTCGCATTAGTTGAGGTGCGCACTAGTGGAGGAGGAGTAGCCACTGGAGTTATCTATCTTGGGTATGATTATTGTGATCTTGTATTGTGGCTTATTCTATCTCTAAGGAAGTTGCAGGGTTTTTGACCTTGTTATGATGTGCATGTTATTCTCTTAGTAGGATCCTAACATAATGTTTGAATGAAATTATCGAAAAATTAACACATTCGAGAAGTTCTATGTCCAAATTGAGTTCTGCGGCCGTTTTGTTTGGCAAGTGCTCACGGAATTTTGACTTTCCTTCCTTCCAGGTCATCAAGCTTTTCATATTTTTAAACATATCAACTAATTTATGTCTTCTAGCTAAAGCATCAGCATAGATCTCCTTCATTCTATCTATCATCTGTTTCATTTTGTAAATTTCTTTAATCAACAATTATTCTAAGTTGCAAAATTTGTTCTTGTATTTATTAAATTTTCAAAATTTACTTCAATCTAATCTAGGATCTTAACTGAGAGAACAACATGTACAGAAAATCTACAACATATCAATCATAAACACAATAATTCAAGCACACAAGAGACACAGAGTTTACTTGGGGAAAACCATAAAGGTGAAAAACCACAATAACTTCCTCAGAGATAGATAGAGAAATGATACAACTAGAATACAAGAGATAGTCTTCTCCTAGCAGTAGAGCCTCCTCCTCCACAAGTGCGCCACTCTCCCAAGTGTGAGTGAGAGAATAGAATGTGTAAAATGAGAGAGACACACTCTCTATTTATACACTAACTTGACTTGACCTTTACTCAACTAGGTCGGCCTCAACTTAACCACTTAACATAATGCTGAATGGGCCGACCCCCACTAGGGTGGTCTAATAACCCTTTGACCCACATGGCCAACCCCCAATAGGGTGGTCTAATAACCCTTTGACCCACATGATTTATATAGGGCCAACCCCAACAAGGTGGTCTAATAACCCATCAAGTATAAGTTACGACACTTACAATATAAATGACGACACTTCCGTATAGAGGAATAATAACATCTCTATAGGAATACAATATACATATATGTGAAATACATTCTGAAGTTACATATACATCAACACTCCCTCTTAACTAGGAAGGTATTTCTCGACACAGGTCTGCTAACACAAGTCTTCTTCTCTGGATCATCATCAGTGAATAATTGTCATCAAGTCATCATCATCGCCATTGCTGCTGCTATCTCAATCAATCTATGAATCTACTCATCATAGGAAGTTCTAGAGAGCCAGTCCTTTTTCATACTAGATGTAGGCCCACCACCTACAGGTATTCATCATCACTGGCCATACTGTGGAATCCTTAGGACTTATTACGTGTGTCACAAAACCTAGCTGCAGCATCCCAGGCTATTACGAGCACACAGCTCTACCTGTCGGATCTCCCAAGAGCACATTACATGTGACCCATCACAAAACCTGGCTGAAGCATCCCAGGCCATTATGAGCACATAGCTCTACCTATCGGATCTCCCAAGAGAACATTACATGTGATCTCACCACAAAACCTGGCTGAAGCATCCCAGGTTGTTACGAGCACACAGCTCTACCTATCGGATCTCCCAGGAGCACATTACATGTGGTCCACCACAAAACCTGGATGAAGCATCTGAGGCCTTTTTTCATCTTGTCCAGATCTCCCAGGAGCAAATTACATGAGGTCATGGCAAAACCTGGCTGAAGCATCTGAGGCCTTTTTCATCCTGTCCAGATCTCCTAGGAGCAAATTACATGCCATAGGACAAAACCTCGCAAGAGCATCTCAGGATGTTACGGGTACACAACTCCGACCTGAAGATCTCCCGGGGCACAAATTACATGTCCTCCCAGATCAATGTCTCGAAAGAGCATCCCAGGCTATTACAGGTACACAACTTTGACCTATAGGATCTCCCAGACATGTTCATCTGCACAACCTGATCCATGGCCACAAAGAATCTTCTTGATACTCACCATACATCATCTTGATGTACACATGATCATCCTGATCATCATCACTGCAACATCCTGCTGCATGTCATCTGGAGAAGCTCGTCATCCACAATCATCTTGATCATACAATGCATCCACCTAATGCATACCAAGTATCTACCTGATACATATCATCATACATGATCTACCTGATCATACAATGTATCCACTTGATACATACACAGATACATGATCCACACAATGTATCCACCTGATACATATCAACATACATGATCTCAGTAACCATCTGATACATATACAGATACATGGTCCAAGCATCCAACATGATGGATATACAAAATACATACAAATTATCCAATTGATCATATCCAACATCCAACATGATGCATACATACATAAATGATTCAACTAATCATATCCAGCATCCAACATGATGCATATATATATAAATGATCCAACTGATCATAACAAGCATCCAACATGATGCATATATATATAAATGATCCAACTAATCATAACAAGCATCCAACATGATGCATATATACATATACAGAGTAGTAACTGGAGCATTGTCCTAATTCTCATCATCCATGATCCTCTTGATCATCATAGCATCATCCTCTTCAGATCATCTCATCATCCACGAAGCACAGCCTAGATTCACATCATCCAGCACTTACACAACCGACATGGGAGAACACATCTACCACCATTCAGGGAAAGCTCCAACCCTTACTTTTTCACCATGGGAGAACACATCTACCACCATGTGAAAAATGGCTCAGCAATTACATCACGACCAAGGGAGAACATATCAACCATGTTAGAAAAGCTCATGTGCATCTGCATCTTCCAGATCATCACTTCCCTTTGGAAAGAACCTTGATCTGAAGTGCACCAAGCCTCTCTTTGAAGTACTCAAATTGCACTCTGGCCAATGGCTTGGTCAATACATCTATAGCCTGCTCATCTGTCGCAACATAATCTGCTTCGGCTGTACTCAGTGCTACACAGGACTGCTTCCTGCTAAACCAAGAGAACACACTTGATCCCATACTGAAGCAGCACCCAAAAGTTCTCTTCCTATCTGTAGCACTACATGCCCAATCTGAATCAACATAACCCTGCAGGTTAAACTTTTGATTCGCATCGTACTTGAGCCCATAATCAACCGGATCAGATGGAGCATCACATAGAAGCTTCAGGTTCGATTCCATAGGTGTGGCCATATCCTTGTAGTCCATCATCCCAAACCTCTTAAGGATCTCTACTGCATACTTCCCTTGTCTAAGGAAAATTCCATCTGCACTCTGCCACACCTTCATGCCAAAAAAAAATAGTGCATCATCCCCAAGTTCTGCACACATATATGACTACACCATTCAAGAAAGCTGTCTTGAAATCCTTCTGGTGTATCTTCTATTTCATCACTTTTATATTTCTCTATGCTCCCATCTACAGCATGCTTGATCTGATAGTTCCATTTGGAAGTCACAACAAACTTCCCTTCATCTCTTGGGACCGCATCCCAAACATCGTTCTTCATGATCGACGTATCACGGCATTCTTTCCGTATCCTGGGAACTTCAATATATTCAATAGATAATTTTGTTGCTTGAACAAATGTTGTAGTCCTTCTTTTGTAGGTGATGGTATACGATCTTTCCTACACAACAAGTTAAATTGCATGATTAGAAAACATCTCATAGTTTTCAGAACAAATTCTTACACATAAGGAAATATGTCAGATAGTCATGCAATTATCTTAGCCAATGCTTCAATACAACATTTATCCATATTTCGTAACTTTCTAGATGCCTTCCAATCTCTACCAGAACATTGTTAAGAGTGTGCACAACTCCTAACATGTCAGCAAAGAAGTTTCATTCTAGATAAGTAGCAATGGAATGTTGTACAGTGCCATAGGCCACTTACCCATCAAATGCATATTAGTAGTAAGTTGTTCATTAATGCAATCATTCTAATATGCATAATACACATCCTAAATCTAGGAACATAAGAATATACATCATTGAATAACATTATTTAAACAAACAAGTATGTAAGGAATGGTAATTAAAATACTTATCTTTGTTTGTTTGTTGGGTGGACTCCCTCTGAGTCTTTGCTTCCTTGCAAGAGCTGCTGAAGTAGCTTCTTCTACACCTTTTTGTTGTGGAATGCAGAAGGATGGTAAACTCCTTCTAGATATCTGCATCCTTGCAGAAACTACCATAGTATGCTCCTTTGCTTTCTTCCAGGAACAACTGGAGTGTGCTCCCTCTTGATCTTTGCTTCCTGGATTACCTGTCCTTGAACTTACATCCATCCTTAATCACTATGCATGCTTATTAGTATCATCATTGTGTTATCCTTGAGGTCTCATACATAATCACACATTTATTAGTATAATCTTAATACTATCAAAACACAATAATCTTAAACATGTATAGTCATGATCATTCACAGATAATAAACATTAATATTCAAGGTTTCAGGGAAGTCTTCTTTTACTCATACATATTCTTATTTGATCATAGGAATCTTCTGGTTAGTTAAATCATCAATCAAGATAAGAGATATAATTTGCATAAAACCCATGATTACTCAAACCTATACCTTCATTATTCTTCTGGTTAGTCATATCATCAATTATGGTAAGAAACATAATATGCATACAACCATGACTATTCAAACCTATGACTTCATGAATAATCATTATCAACAACAAAACAGTATAAGATCCTAACACAAGGTAGGATTCTAGCTTGATATAGGAAAAACATACTTGGATTAGCATGCTAGCTAGTTATGTCTAACATACCCACATAATGTCTTCTGGTTCTCTTCAGTGACTTGTGCTAGTAACCTGCATGTCTCATAGGTTAACCATTGTAGAACCAAGTTATACATACCTCAAAAGTAGATCTTCTATGTGATCCATGAAAATGGATGAATCTTTGTTTTCATGTCACCATGATCATATGTTCTTGAAGTAGAACATGATTTGTCTTTCTTGGTGTACCTTTTATGTTAGTAGACAACATAAACCTCATACAACATCACAATGCATTAGTACATTCATAACTGTCAAAACCTTAATCAATGAACATCTTCTATTGAGGTGATATGACAAGTCTAGTAATTAATCAAGATTGTACTGTAATGATAAACATATGATAAACTTAACCATGAAACATCCATGTAAGCCATACCTGTCAATATTGCTTGTAATCTTCTTATGGAAGGCCTTAGCCTCATCTCCCTCTGAGACAGGAACTTCTTCACTTATGAGGGTGACCAATCCATCCTCTTCTAGGATTAACCCAATCCACTTCATTTGCAGGAACTGGATCTGGAGCTATAATAGGGTTTGTCAGAGAAACCCCAAAAATTCAAACTTTGAATTTCAAACTTCCCAAAGGATAGAAATATGCGCCTTGATGAGCTGATCAATCTGGTATATTCAGAATTTGAAAACTGCAAAGTTTCACTCCTCAATTTTGCCTTTGAAAATTTTGGATTCATTGGACGTGACCTCGAACTAGGGTTTGATGAAGCTCACTCTTCTTCCCAATCAAAATTTTTGATCCAAAGCTCTAAGCTTCTATTTTTATGAGGAGCTTCTAGCCGTGGTCACAGATTTCAAAAATTCCCATTTTTGCAGAAGCCCTAATTTTCCACTTTTCTAATCAAAGTCCCGAACTAGGGTTTGATCAACCCCGACCTTCTACCCAACCAAAAATTCTGATCTTGGTCTCTAAATTTCAATTTTGATGAGTAGAATTCAGCCGTGGTCTCCGATTACAAAAATTCCATCTTTCTCCGAAGTCCTAAATTCCTGAAGCCATGAATGAAGGTGCTCAAAAATAATTCTGATTTGACAGAAATATGTACTTGATTGTTTCTGGTGTAACTCCGAACTTTTCAATCCAAAGGGTCTGAAAAATTTTCTTGAGATATCCCTACCTGTTATCTTTCCATCTCGATAGGTCTAACCTGAATTGGATTCTCTGAGAGAGGGTTATGCCAAGTGTCATAACGTGACCTATTTATGGGATAATACAAGAGAGCAAACTTGTATGGCGTGCCATGTGTCACTGGTTCAACTTCGGCCTATGAAATTTTTTTTTGAGATAGCCTGACCTATCCTATTTCCATCCCAATAGGTCTGACCTCAATTGGATTCTCTGAGAGAGAGTTATGCCAAGTGTCGCAACGTAATCTGTTTATGGGATAATACAGGAGAGCGAACTTGTACGACATTCCATGTGTCACTGGTTCAACTCCGGCCTCTGAAACATTTTCTTGAGATAATACATTCTGTGTACTACCTGTCACTTTTTATGAAATTTCATTTGGATCTTCCTAGCCCAAGTTATGACCTTTTTCCCAAGGTCACCTGATTTTGACTCAGATCTAGAAGAGGCTGAAACACTATATGGTGTAGATCATAAATCACAAATTACAACGAATTAGAGGTTGTCCTTTGGATACAAGGTACATGGGGATCTGATCTTCGACCTGTAAAAGTTTCATATCTGAAAACTTCGCCAAAGCAGATTTATAGCGAAAGTGCTACGATGACTGGTTTTTTCTATATCAAGCCCTAGCATCGTAAGTGCAACAAGTGTCATACATGCCATATCATGCCTTCTTTCAGGATAGCTATGATACCATGTTAAATTTTCAGAATTTACTTCAATCTAATCTAGGATCTTAACTGAGAGAACAACATGTATAGCAAATCTACAGCATATCAATCATAAACATAATAATTCAAGCACACAAGAGACACAGAGTTTACTTGGGGAAAACCATAAAGGTGAAAAACCACAATAACTTCCTCAGAGATAGATAGAGCAATGATACAACTAGAATACAAGAGATAGTCTTCTCCTAGCAGTAGAGCCTCCTCCTCCACAAGTGCGCCACTCTCCCAAGTGTGAGTGAGAGAATAGAATGTGTAAAATGAGAGAGACACACTCTCTATTTATACACTAACTTGACTTGACCTTTACTCAACTAGGTCGGCCTAAACTTAACCACTTAACATAATGCTGACTGGGCCGACCCCCACTAGGGTGGTCTAATAACCCTTTGACCCACATGGCCGACCCCCAATAGGGTGGTCTAATAACCCTTTGACCCACATGACTTATACAGGGCCGACCCCAACAAGGTGGTTTAATAACCCATCAAGTATAAGTTACGACACTTACAATATAAATGATGACACTTCCGTATAGAGGAATAATAACATCTCTATAGGAATACAATATACATATATGTGAAATACATTCCGAAGTTACATATACATCAACAGTATTTTGCAAGCCTCCTTGTGGAATGGATTTATATCTAGCTTCTAATTTTGAGCTAGGTTTACCTGTTTTATCATAAATTCCTTTTCTTTAACCAACTCATTCACTTGGGACTACACCTTTTCCTTTTCAATTATCATTTCATCAATGTGCACATGTAAATATTCCCTTGCACTAGATAATGATTCTACTTGTTGATTCGAATGTGTTTCCTTTTTATATGACTCGCTTATGCAGGAGAAAAAATCACTCCGCTCACCTTCCAATATCATCAGCTGTACGTTCAAATAATCCCTTTCATTTTCCAGATTTTTGATAATCAAACAATAATCTATTCTTTTTAGATATGACTGCATCATGTTTTTTTTTCAATTCTATCCCTCCACCTCTCTCTTTTACTAGGTTATCTTTCATCTTTAACATTTTTTTCTTGTTGCGTTCTAGGTCGTTCATTAGCTTATCAACATTGTCAGCGCTTGCTTGATCAGCTGCTATATTTACCCATGTCATGAACTTAGGATATTTATGGGTTCCTTCCACTATGGTGCTTTCTTGAATGGTATCCACATCTGGTTGTGTGCTCATTTACAATATTTACAATCTTTTCTTTGTTATCCTTGTTATTGTCTTCCTTTTGGAGTCAAAGACCATCATATCCAGTTTTTCTACTGAATGTTGCTTTGAAGGGGTAAAAGGAATGAGCCCGAGCTCAAAAAATGGGAGATGTCCTCATGTAAGCATGATTCTAAACAGATCAGGTGGGTCTATGTCCATATCTTGGAGATTTTGACCTCTTTTTTGGACTTCTTCTTCTTCCACAGCTTTCTTGAGCCTGTCTTCTTCTTCTCTTTGCCTTTCCAACTCTATTGCTTTTTCTACTGCTTCTTGGTCTTCTCTTTTTTGTTTTTCTACTTCCTCTACCTATACTCTTTATGCATCTTCTCTTCTATGTCTTTCTGCTTCCTCTTCTTTAAGTCTTTGTGCTTCTTCTCTTGACTTCTGCAATTCCGCTTCTTTGGCTATATCCATAACATGAATAGGAGCTACGCCACTCTTTCGACCAAAATGTTTATTCAAATTTGTCATGTTATTTTCCCTCTAATATAATTCCTCATTCTTAAGGAAGTGGTATGTGTACTCAAATTTAATTTTGCATGATGCACAATGTTGGGCATCCTTTTGTAGTTTTTCATTCCTTATGAAGATCTTCTCCCCAAAATGAAATGCCTCTATGTATTTTATAAAAGCTTCTGGTCCTTTCACCTTAGGAAATTTATATGCCCCAATGACAAATGGAAATGGTGGATAGGAGGCCTTCTTATGTTCATTTAAAAAATTACCTACCCTTATGATGAAGACTTGTCTTACTGCCTCTTTGTGCACCACATAATCAGTCGTGTACCTTGGAATTAGAGACGGGTATTTGGTACCTCCATACATTCTGATATATGTGCCTTCTGGGGTAATGTAGAAATATTCGTATTCACAGATGATGGCCATTGCATTTTCTGACAAGCAATTTGGTTCTTCATTAAATATCATCCAATACAGAGGAATTATGAATTCCTCACAGATAAGCTTATAGAATATTGCATACTTGTGTGCCCACATTATTTGGTAAGCCACATATAATCGTGTCTCAGCCGAGACCCAATAACACCCCAATTTATGGAATGGGTGTCAAATCATGATACAATCAATCAGGTAGGAAGACATATATAGCTCAGCTTTCTTCTAGGCCATCCCTCCTTGGGAGGTTGCTATCGTTGACTCCATACTTTCTGAGATAATGTCTTCCCAATTGAATATGGTACCATGGGAGGTGATGTGATAAATGAGGGGAACCCAACTGAGCTTATAGATATTCCCATTCTCCCTTCCTAATATTATGCTCAACATTAGAGCTATGACTCTGAATGGTGTTTTCAGATTCTAGGTATCATGTTCCCCACTTGCCCTTTGTCTCAGCTACTTTCCAGGAACCATAATTTTCTTAGCGTACTCAAAGTGATCTATGTTGACTCCTTTTACCAAGTCATCTATCATCATCACTTTGGGAGGTGGCAATTTGTAAGCTGCACTAATATGATCGGGTTGGAATGAAGCAAGCCATTATCCATTTTCCCCGACTATGATCCGTGTGCTGACGTTCGCATGAGGTAGAATCCAGCCAATAAATTCGGAGCATGGGAAAATATATGGTTGGGTGGCATATTTATGGAGACCGGATCTTTTAATATTTTAATACACCATCATCTCCTCAATGGATGCATCTGGAATGTTCATATCTTAGATGAGGTGATATAGTTCACCCCATTGGTATTTAGGGACGATCCCCGTCATTTCTTCGGTATCTTCAAATAATGTCTCCATTGGATTTTCTGTAACAACTTCAATGTCATAATCCGATTATGCTACCTTTGTATTTCACTTGGTAGCTCTTCTTTGCATCTCTGAGTCCTAAGGAAACAACAAAGTCAATGTATAATAATAATTCCACGTTAAAGCAACAAATTTTTATGCAACATGAAGAGGTATAATTTATTAATATTATTTACAAGAAACTAAGAATTAGGAGATTCATACTTCCATGATGCCAGGTGTGTTTGGTGTTGGTTATGGTTTATCAAAGTATTGGAAACTTAGTTGAAAAGTGAACACCTATATGTAGTGAACAATGTATAAATGGATCTTTATTTGGATTAATCCATATTATCCAATGCACCATTGGTCAAAAGTAAGAACAAATCTCCAAAGTGTTTTTCAATTTTTCTACAGAATCATAGATAGTCTCATCATCATCTTTTCATATTACTGGTTAAGATTCCAGGCATAAAAAGTTTAACTAAGGTTTTATTAAAGGGCTCTATCGATGGGGTATATAACAGTGTAGCATGCCCATTTTTTAAAAGAAATTCAAATAATGACAAAAACCAATGTTAAATCTGGATTCTCTCTTCAAATAGAACTACATGTTTCATTTGTTTACGTGACCTGGGGAGATTCAGGGTTCTCGAAGAGCTTGAGGAACTGCCCCAACTATTTTACAATGGGACTTCACATCCAAATTAACCTAGGATTCCTTGGCAAGTATATGCTCGAAATGTCTATTTTTTCTCACGTTCTAACCTAATGGGGTTTATCTCTTCAGTGAAGTATGAGGAAGTGAAAAAAGGAAGAACATTAAATGAGAATACATCTCGGTGATATGGGCATTTTTCGTAGGGATTATGTATATTCTAGCACATTTATCCATTGGAACCCTAGTCAAGGAGTTTTCAAAGATTACTTTTAAATCTAACAGTCCGAGTCTAGAAACCGTAATCTCTGGAAATGCGGCAGTCACTTTACGGGAATGCCCTCAAACTCAAGTTTAAAATGATCTAGTTCCCACGCCATCAGTGACTATCAAAGATAGGACTTTATCTTATTCCTAACTGAAAAACAACACTTCCCTAGGATTTTTTAAAGAAACTGAACCCACCCTTATAACATCTCAAGTTTCACAATTTAACATAATTTGGGTGCCAATGACGAATTTTCAAACTCCTTTTAGCCATGGAAAATTTTTTTTCTATAAATAAAGTAAACAAATAAAATGACCTACCTGGCAGTGAGAGGTTCGTCCAAATGCAAGCTCAATAGCATCAAGTGATTTTCATCTTCCAATGATTTCTCCAAAACATTGTTACAAATAATTGTGACGAGCAAATATTTGACACTATATATATACCAACACTAACCCTAGCACTAAATCCATCAAGGAGGTCAAATCATGCCCTTTTCGGGTTACCTTTTTATTTTACACCACAAGTGTTTCGGGGCAAACCTCATTCGACACCGATCCTATTTTGGCAGTTGTTTCCTTTTGGCATCAATGCGTTTTAGCGCATTATACCATTAGTCATTGAAATTGTTCGGGAAAAAATTTTTTTATGCCAATTTCTATTAGCATTAACCTTTTTAATTTTGCATCGATACCATTTCGGGCGTGTTAACACCCAAAAATTGTTCACTAGCTCATCTCCCTAGTCACATAACCCATTTGTCCACTTTTCCTACACTTTTGGCCTATAAAACCCTAAAAAACCCTCAAATGGTTACCAAAAGGGAAAAAAATCATTATTTCCCTCAATTAATGAAATTCCTTCAAAAAAGGTCAAAACCCAAAAAAAAGGGTCCCAAATCCCCAAAATAAAATAAAAAGGGGAAAAAAGTCAAAAATAAATTCAAAAAAGAGAGGAAAACCCTAATAACATTAGCCAATACTATTGGTTTCCCATGGGACAATACTCCACCACCCAAAATCACTATAAAAGTATGATGAAGGCCCCCCATTTCACATCCATCAATCACTCGGCATACTCTTATGCTGCCAAAATTCCTATTGAACTTCAGCCTATCACCTTGAGCTTTTGTTCCCCATTTCAGTTGAGTCTTGGCCACCTATTGAGCATTTGGAGAAGGGAAAGGAACTCTGGAGATCTGGTGCACTACTCTTCGTGCAACTACAAGGACTCCAACAACCTCACAATTTGAGGTAACCACCATTGCAAAACCTTGTTTTCCCATTAATACAAATAAATTCAAATTCCATTAATGAGTTCCTCATGATTGTTTATTTTTTTTACTATTATCGATTAGTTTTATTATAATGTTATCACTTGCACATGTCATTCTTTTAATATCTAGTTTTTACTCATTATATTGAACTACTACTAAGGGTTCTTGAATCCTTAGTAGGTGCTCTTTAGCACGAGCTGGTGTGAAAACCCTAGCTATAGGGCATAGTTTCCTTTTATGCCGATATCCCTTTTACAACTCTATCGGAGCACTTTCCAATTCGACAACGACATGTGTCAGTGGACTTTTCTTTTGGTAGTGACGTGTTTCAGCATCCTTTTCAACTTTACACCAATCCATTTGCGCAGTGACTGTTCAGGATAATTTTCGATTTTGACAGCAAAACGTTTCAGAGGAATTTCCTTTTTTATGTCGATTTGTTCCGGCGTGAAACATATAACTCCTCCGATTGGGCTCATTTTTGTTTTCCCTCCAACCATGTCAGCGTAACTTTGGATTCTTCTCTGATACACAAATTCTAACAAAAAAAACCTAAGTGTTTCGGTGTCCTTTCGTAACTGTCCTGGCCATTTCGACGGAGAATGGGATGTTGCTCCAACTATTTCGTCGGAGAAATGAAGGTTGCTCCAATTAAAAAAAAAACTTTTCTTTTTTCTTTCAAGAAAATTCTAAGTGTCAAAGATAAGTATATTCAAGATGAAACAAACTCTAAGTAAAATCAAAAATAAAGGAGGGACCCTACAATTTTATAAAAAATTTGGGGATCAAGTTGCAACTGAAACAATTGGCTATTGGCTGGTGAACACAGATCTCTGAACAAATTCTTCTTGAGGATCACAATTGCTTGTTTGTCATTAATTCTAATTGTAAAACTATTCCCTTAACAATTCTTTTCAAGATTTTAAAAGTCTAAAGTTTTAAGCAGGAAGAGGAGCTTCTTGAATCATATCGGTCATTTGCTTTGGTAAGTGGGAAACCTAGACCAGATTTCTTGACCACTCTCTTGAGGCCATAATATGGGGTTCATTATTAGTTTCATCTTTTGGTTACCTATACATTTGACTCCACAGCATTGTAACAAAATCAGGCAGATGTATTTGTTTGTTCTTCATTCCTATGTTACTAGAATTTCTTTGGATGCTTTCTTTGATGAGTTTTATCGTCTGAGTCCTGCAAAATAACTTTCTTCAGTATTCAAACATTTGAAATAGATTCTTCCATCCATAATGTCCTTTTGGGTGAGTGATGAGTTTTCTTTGTTTTTCATACTCACAAATGGAGAAGAACCTTCTGGAATATCATCTGGTGTATCTTTTCAATTGGATATATTTTATTTTTCCATACCATTTCTTTGATGGAGATGGAACCCTTTTAGAAATTTTGAATCTTCATTGTAAGCCTTTTGGCTATAATTTTTCATAGCATGGGATCATTTTAACTGCGACACATCTGCAAGACTTGATTCCTCTCCATGGGTCAGTTAGAGTAGGCTACCTGATATGGTCATTTTTGTGTAAGTGAGTGGAGCCCCAAGATAGTAATTTAGAATTCATGAATCTTGGTTATTTCACAAGGTTTATATTGACATGGATTGAAACATGAAACAGGTTTCCCCTTTCAAAACCAAGTAGCGATTAAAAACACTAATAACATTCTTGTTACAAAAAGAACTCCTTTTGTTATGAAGCTAATTCTAATCCTTCTGTGATTACGAGACTATTCAGATGTCTTTGTTTTACACATCACTCTGAAAGTTGAGTTGAGGTTTATTCAAGCAAAACAAAAACAAACCAAAAAAATGAGATAAGGCTGAAACTAACTAACCTACGGAGAAAACAAACTAAATCAAACGGAAAGTTGAGAATCAACAAAATTTATTTATGTACAACGAGTTTCCCTAAATATAAGTAAATTATTGTTTGAGTGTTAGGCCGTTGACAGAGAGGTTTTCCTTCTCCCCTTATAAATCTTGTAACTTATAAGTTGATGGGCCAAGCTTCTCTACAACACAATAAGGACCAAGCCAGAACTGTTGAAATTTGGTATGTTTTCCATTTTCTTCATGAGGATGATCCCACTTTACAACTAGATCTCCTACCTCAAAAAATTTCTTGCCATATTTCTGATTATCAAACCATATTTTAACAATGTCTTGGTGACGATTGAACCTATCTTTGGCCTTATGTCATCCTTCCTCATGTTTTAGCAAGGTATTAATAAGTGATTGCATGATTTCGTTGTTCGATCATTGAGATGCCTAAGCTAACTGCAGGGAAGGGAGTAGTATATTTGGGGGAAGAAACCCCTAGACTAAGGTATAAGGAGAAACCCCTAAAGAATTTTTTGGAGTGACCCTATCTGCCCATAAAGGGTTGGGGAGAGTTGTATGCTAATTTCTTTGGTTTTCAATAACAGTTTTCTTCAATATTAGTATGAGGTTCTTATTAGTGGATTCTGCTATCCTATTACCCTGAGGATAGTAGTTATATGAATAATGAAATTTAATTCCATTTTCCATAGAAAATGCACTCAATTTAAAAGAAGAAAAATAAGATGCATTATCAAAGACTAATGAAATTGGAACCCCAAACCTGGTTATGATGTTTTCTTGTAGGAATATGATGACCACATCTTCATTCACTTTGCGCAAATGAATGGACTCATTGCATCTCGTACAATAATTAGTGGCAGTGAGAATATATCGGTGTTGTAATGAAGATTTGGGATTGATTTTCCCAATGATTTTTAAAACCCATTGCTCAAATGGTTCTGAGATGATGATCAGTTGCAATGGTCCTTCTTATTTGGCTAGTCTACCCACACTCCTTTGAAAACTATCACATTTCCTTGCGTAAGCATGAGCATCATTGAAACCAGTGGGCCAGTAATACCTAGCTCTCAGTATTTTATGAGCACTAGTGTCCCCAGAATAATGTCCCTTTGCAGGGCCGCCATGTAACTCCTTAACTACTTTCTTTGCATCTTCTCTTTCAATACATCTAAGAAATACTCCATCATAATTCTTCCTAAATATTACTTCATCTATTATTTAGTACGATGATGATTTCATTCGGAGCGTGCTTCTTTGCTTTGAATTCCAATGTTCTGGAAAATATCCATTTTGGAGATAATGAATTAAATCTCTATACCAAGAATCTGGAGTGGTAAAAATGGAGCATACTTCAATTAAATTCATTTCGGATTCATTTTCCCATACATGATATTCATCAATTGGATTTTCAGTAAGCAACTTGCATAACCCTTGACCTTTGATGATATTAACTGGTTCAAATTCTAGATCATATTCTTGCAATGCAGTGACCTAATTTCCTCGTCTTTCTCCCAACTCCTTTTGTATAAATAAGGATCTAACAGTTGGGTGAGGTATTATAACCTTTGTTCTATTTTTTAGAATGTAAGGTATGAACTATTTTAAGGCCTTAAATACAACATATGCTTGTTTGTCTACAGCTGGGTAGTTCAGCTTAGCTCCTTGTAACCCAGTGCTCATAAGAGATATTGGATATTAATCTCCTTGCTCTCCCTTCTGCGTGTGCACTGTTGCAAAAGAATGATCTGAAGAAAATGTATATATGATGAAGTCCTTTTCAAAATATGGACTGCTCCATCAAGGATAATGAGTAATGGCATTTTTCATATCCTTAAATGCGTTCTTCTCAATATCAATCCATTTGAACTGCAAACTTTGCTTCACCATTTGTTGCAAAGGTTTTACAATCTATTCCAAATATGGCACAAAAATTCGAACAAAGTATATTGTTCCCATAAATGATTGCATAGTCTTCTTATTATGGGGCATGGGAATCTGAGTTATAGCTTGAATTATTTCTAGGTCTATAGAATTTCCCCTTTTAGATATGATGTTCCCTAACAGTTTTCCTTCAATGGTGCAATTCAAGTCAGTCGGACCCTCTTGCCTAACAATAGCACAAAACAACACACAACGTGCTCACAATGTTAATTTTTGAGCATTAATTCAACATACTCTAGGATCTTTACTAAGAGAATAACATGTACAACATATCAAGCATAACAATGCATATCAATCACACCAAGAAATCACATGATACAATAGACACACAGAGTTTCACTGGGGAAAACCATAAAGGTGAAAAACACCACAACGTCCTCAGAGATAGAAAGAGCAATGATACAACCCAAGTACAAGAGATATTCTTCTCTAGTAGCTACTCCTACTTCCTCACTTGTGCGCCACTTTTCGAGTAATGTAGAAGTGAATAATGAGATGAGAAAATAGAGTGCCTCCTGTACTCTATTTATACATGACCTAACTTGCCTAATAAACTAGCAAGGCCGACTTGTCTAACTCAGTCTAATAACCCATGGTAATACTAATCAGGGCCAACCCCACACTTGGTGGTCTAATAACCCATCACATGCAAGTTGCGACACTTACGACACTTGTCAATACAAATGATGACACTTCCATATAGAGGAATAATAAAATCTCTATAGGAGTACAATATACATAGGTGAAATACATTCCGAAGTTACAATTACATCAACACTCCCTTTTAACTAGGAAGGTATTTCTCGACACCGATCTGCTAGCACAAGTCTTCTTCTCTGGATCATTGCCACTGGATCATCGTCACGGCTATTGCTATCTCAATCAATATCTAAACTACTCGTCATAGGAAGTTCTACAGAGCCAGCCCTTTTTCATGATGGATGTAAGCCCACCGCCTGTAGGTCTTCATCATCACTAGTCATACTGTGGATCCTCAGGACTCATTACGTGCATCAACAAAACCTAGCAAAAGCATCTCTGGACTGATTATGTGCCCAGCACAACCTGCAAGTTCTCCCAGGGAGCTATTACATGTGACCAATCAAAACCTAGCAAGAGCATTTTCCAAATCTCCCAGGGAGCTATTATATGCCATAGGAAAAACCTAGCAAGAGCATCTGCAAATCTCCTAGGGAGACATTATATGCAACCAGAAAAACCTAGCAAGAGCATCCCAGGACTGATTATGTGCCCAGCACAACCTGCAAGATCTCCCAGGGAGAAATTATATGCCACGAACAAAACCTAGCAAGAGCATTTACCAGATCTCCCAGTGAGCTATTATATGCCATAGGAAAAACCTAGCAAGAGTATCTGTAAATCTCCTAGGGAACTATTATATCTCCTTCCAAACAAAACGTAGCAAGAGCATTTTCCATACCTCCCAAGGAGCTATTATATGCCATCAGAAAAACCTATCAAGAGTGTCTGCAAATCTCCCAGGGCGCTATTATATGCTTATATGCACAACCTGTCCATGACCACAGAGTATCAACATGATACTCACCATACATCATCCTGATGTACATCACATGATCATCCTAATCATCATCATAGCATCATCCTGATGCATATCATTTGTAGCAACATCCTCAAGCTCATCATCCATGATCATCCTGATCATATAATGCATCCACCTAATACATATCTGATACATATCATCTGGAGAAACATCCTGAATCTCATCAACCATGATCATCCTGATCATATAATGCATCCACCTAATGCATATCTAATACATATCATCATCCATGACCTACCTGATCATACAATGTATCCACCTGATACATATACAAATACATGATCCAACTGATCATCATAAGCATCCAACATGATGCATGTACATATACATGATCCAACTGATCATAACAAGCATCCAACATGATGCATATACATATACATGATCCAACTAATCATAAAAAGCATCCAACATGATGCATATACATATACATGATCCAACTAATCATATCCAGCATCCAACATGATGCATATATAGAGCAGTAACTGGAGCATCGTCCTGATGCTCATCGTCCAGCACTTACATCCACAGCCATGGGAAGGATCCTCCTCTCACCATGCTTGGAATGGCTCCAGCAAATGTGTCCATCACTTCTTCCTCGAAGTGTCATCAATCTGAAGAACACCAAGCCTCTCTCTGAAGTATTCAAACTTCACTCTGGCTAGTGGTTTCGTCAACACATCTGCAACCTGCTCATCTATCGCAACATACACGAGCTTCACTGCTCCTCTCTGCACCATATCTCTGATATAGTGATATTTTATCTCAATGTGCTTCAACCTGTCATGGAACACTGGATTCTCGGATAGCTTCACACAACTCTGGTTATCACAAAAGATACCAGTAGCATCCAACGGGAGATCAAATAACTCAGATAGTAGCTTCCGAATCCATACTACCTCACAACTAGACGAACAAGCTACAACATACTCTGCCTCAGTTGTACTCAGTGCTACGCAGGACTGCTTCCTGCTAAACCAAGAGATCACACCTGATCCCATATTGAAGCAGCACCCATATTTTCTCTTCCTATCTGCAGCACTGCCTGCCCAGTCCAAATCAACATAACCTTGCAGGTTAAACTTTTGATTCACATCATACTTGAGCCCATAATCAATTGTACCCTTCAGGTACCTTAGAATATGCTTTACAGCATCTAGGTGAACACCTCTGGGATCCGTCAGGAACTGGCTCAATGTGTTCACTGCAAAGCAAATATTTGGTCTTGTGTTCGTCAGGTACATCAAGGACCCAATCATCTGACGATACATAGTGACATCAACTAGCTCAGATGAAGCATCACACAGAAGCTTCAAGTTCGATGCCATAGGTGTGGCCATGGCCTTGCAGTCCATCATTCTAAACCTCTTCAGGATCTCTACTGCATACTTCCCTTGTCCAAGGAAGATCCCATCTGCACTTTGCCACACCTCCATGCCTATAAAATAGTGCATCATCCCCAATTCCTTCATCTTGAACTCGGAAGCAAGCTTCCTCTTGGTATCGGCAATCAAACCATCCTCACCTGTAACAAATAGGTCATCCACATACAAGAGTAGTATCATGGGATTACCTTCCTCAACCTTGTAGTAAAGGTTGGAATCCGCTTTACTCTTGATAAATCCCAAACTGGATAGAAAGTTGTCTATCCTACCATACCAAGTCCTAGGAGCTTGCTTCAAGACATACAAGGATTTCTTCAACTTACACACATATGACTCCCTGTCATGTGTCTCAATACCTAGTGGCTGCTCCACATACACTTCCTCCTTGACTACACCATTCAAGAAAGCTATATTGACATCCAACTGGTGTATCTTCCATTTCATCACTGCAGCCAGGGCAAGTACTAATCTGATGGAAGTGTACCTGGCTATAGGAGAAAAAGTTTCTTCATAGTCTATTCCCTCTTTCTGGGAGAAGCCATGAGCTACAAATCTCGCTTTGTACTTTTCTATGCTACCATCTGTAGCATGCTTGATCTTGTAGATCCACTTGGAAGTCACCATAGACTTCCCTTCAGGTCTTCAGACTACATCCCAAATATCATTCTTCATGATCGACTGGTATTCCTCGACCATGGCATCCTTCCATTCTTTCTTTTCTGATGCTTCTTCATAACTGGAAGGTTCTTTGTTCATAATGTCACAGAGTAAGGCAACATAGCTGGTATGAGATCTAGTTCTCTTCCTTGCTCTGTGTTCTTCTTCTAGAATTCCATACCTTTCTGCATCTTGAATGAGCTCTCTAGCCCATGCAGGTTTCCTCTTGTGAGAGTTCTTTTCACAAGGTGGATCTATAGGTTCTTGTGGATCTTCAACTTCACGATCTGCTTCTGGAATTGCTTCATTTGTGGTGGCGTCTTGAAATCTGGTTTCCTTTAGTTCTTCATGATCTTCAATAGGTGCCTTCCTTGACTTGATGAAAGTTGAGTCTTCATCAAATGTTACATCCCTACTGACATCAATATTCTTGAACCCTGAAAGGTATATTATGTAATCCTTCAAGCTTTCACTACACCCCACAAAGATGCGGGCTTCTTTCGTGAAGGATCTAGCTTTGTACTCTTTTCCTTTGGAACATGAGTGTATACTGGAAAACCAAATATTCTAGGATGGCTGACTTCAGGTTTCTTACTAGAGAATACCTCTTCTGGTGTCTTGTTGTCCAATATCTTGTGAGGTGTTTTGTTCTGCACATATACAACTGTCCTAGCTGCTTCTTCCCATAGATGCATAGGTAGATCCTAGTCATGCAGCATTGCCTGTGCTGCTTCCATGATTGTTCTATTCTTCCTTTCTGCAACTCCATTCTGTTGTGGATTGTTGGGAGCAATCAACTCCCTCTTAATCCCTGAATCACTGCATAACTTCTTGAAATCACCTGAAGTGACTTCTCCACCATTGTCGGATCTAAATGTCTTGATCTTCTTATCAGTTTGATTTTCCATCAAGGCTTTGAATTCCTTAAACTTGTCAAACACTTCATCTTGGTTCTTCAAGAAGTAAACCCAAGTCTTCATAGAGAAATCATCAATGAAAGAGACATAGTATACATACCCACTCAGAGAACTGGATGGCATCGGACTGCATACATTGGAGTGGATAATTTCCAAGATTCCTTTAGCTTTGCTTTCACTGCTAGGAAATGCCTTCTTAATGTTCTTTCCTTTTGCACATCCTTTGCAAACCCCTTCATGCTTTGTCTTGATTTCAGGAAGACCCTCTACAACTTTACTTGCAATTGGTAGTGCTTTATAGTGCACATGTGCAAGCCTTCTATGCCAAAGTTCACTTGGCTCCATGGAATCATGTACCATAGCATATTCAAGTTGTCCCTTCAATTTGTACAATCCTCCCTCTTGCTCTCTAATCACTACTGCATCATCTATAGTTTTACCTTTTGGCCACATTAGGATTTGTCCATCTACAAATGCAACCCTCATGCCTTTTGCATCCAATGCAGATATGGAGAGTAGGTTCTTCTTAATCCTAGGTACATATAGAACATATTTCATCTTCAAGGACTTCCCAGAGTCTAGGTTGTAGGAAGCTTCACCACTTCCCTTGATAGGATATTGATAGTCATCCCCAAGTTTCACTTTATGGGGTGACTCATGTTCAGATATATTTACAAAAGATTATTTAAACCCAGTCATGTGTTTGGAATCCCCAATATCAATAAGCCAATCATTACATCCATGAGAGATAGTACATGTGAGAGCAGAGATTAAAAAATATTCATCCTCACTTGATGAGTCATCACTTTCTTCTCTAGCCTTCTTCTTGGGAGGTTCATCATCCTCAGCAGCATAAGCATGATATATTTTCTTGTCTCCCTTCTTCTTATTGATGTTGGAATCTCTTTTGTTCTTTGGGCAATCTCAGGCAAAGTGTCCCTTCTCATTACATGTGAAGCATCTACCATGGGAGGTATTCTTAGAGTTCTCCCTATGTGTATGGTGAGAAGAATTCCTATGATATTTTTCCTTCTTGAATTTTCCTTTCTTGGCATGTGTTGTGAGAACTTGATCTTCATTCCCCATCTTTTCTTCTTGGGCCACAAGACTAGCTTCTTCTTGAGAGCATTCTTCCCACAACCTACTAAAGGAGATTAGTTTTCTTCTTGCACAGATTCCTTGGATGAAGGAGTCCCATGACCTAGGTAGGCCATTCAATGTGGTCATGACAACTTCACCATTGTCCACTACTTTATCCACAGCTTCAAGTTGTTCCTTGATTTGAGAGACCTTAGAGAAATAGGATTGCATGGTCTCTCCATTCTGAAGCTTTACCCTTTCAATTGATTCCATAGAGTCATCTTCCGATTTATGTTCTTTCCTTTAGATAGCTTGGTTAGGGAATCAAACATATCCTTGGGTGTCTTTAGAGATGACACATGTGGTATGAGATGGTCTTTGATAGAATCAGCAATGATCCTCTTTTCCTTGACCAAGTTCTTCTTATGCAAAGCCTTAGCCTCTTCTTCCTCTGGGAGAGGGAGCTCAGAACTTATGTAGGTGTCCAATTCATTTTATTCCAAGATTAACCCAATCCTATAATTCCATGCTCAGAAGTTATCAAACCCTTCAATATTATCCTCAAGCTTGGTGTGGTGAGACATCTTAAAGTATACTTCAAATGGAAATAGAAAAGATTTAGGTCTTACCACTTGATTTGCAGAAATCTGGATCTGGTGCTGGATTAGGGTTTGTTAGAGAAACTTTAAAAATTCAAAATGTGAATTTCAACTTTTTGAAAGGATAGAAAGATGTGCCTTGATGAGCTGATCAGCCTGGTATATTCAGAAATTGAAAATTGCAGAGTTTCACCCTTTAGAAATGCCTTTTAGTCTACCCGGATTCACTAGGGAGGACCCTAAATTAGGGTTTGAGTTTACCGAAACTTCACCCAACCAAAATTTTCGATCCAAAGCTCTAAACTTTGATTTTTCCAAGGAGCTTTCAGCTATGTCCTCAAATTTCAGAAATTCCTATTTTTGTGGAAACGCTAATTTTTAGGGCCAAAAATGAAAGTGCCCAGAATTGAATTATGATTGGACAGAAAGATGTGCCTTGCTGACAAGAGTCAAAATACCCTACCGCATTTCAATATCTGTGGAGAGAAACCCAATAAATAGGAAACCCTAGTTTCCACAACTGCACAGTGTCTTCTTCTTAGGTTAGCTCTGATACCATGTTAATTTTTTAGCATTAATTCAACATACTCTAGGATCTTTACTAAGAGAATAACATGTGCAACATATCAAGCATAACAATGCATATCAATCACACCAAGCAATCACATGATACAATAGACACACAGAGTTTCATTGGGGAAAACCATAAAGGTGAAAAACCCCACAACTTCCTTAGAGATAGAAAGAGCAATGGTACAACCCAAGTATAAGAGGTAGTCTTCTCTAGAAGCTGCTCCTCCTTCCTCACTTGTATGCCACTTTCCGAGTAATGTAGAAGTGAATAATGAGATGAGCAAATAGAGTGCCTCCCGCACTCTATTTATACATGACCTGACCTGCCTAATAAACTAGCAGGGCTGACTTGTCTAACTTAGTCTAATAACCCATGGTAATACTAATCAGGGCCAACCCCACACTTGGTGGTCTAATAACCCATCACATGCAAGTTGCGACACTTGCAACACTTGTCAATACAAATGACGACACTTATGTATAGAGGAATAATAACATCTCTATAGGAGTACAATATACATAGATGAAATACATTCCGAAGTTACAATTACATCAACACACAAAGACTAGATGTGAGTTGAATGCCAGAAGCTAGCTTCTATTACTTGAATCAGTTACAATGTTTAACTACAAAGCAATAAAACAAGTTGGCCTTATCCTGTTACAATATACATAAATAAACTTTGTCTCTCAATGTTTTTCTTGATTATGTATGATCCTCTGATCCTTCGATCATTGATCTATGATCAGCCCCCCTCTTTTTTGCCTTCGCACTTCTCTTCTACTCTGCTTTGTTGTTGTTGTCGAGGATCACTCTGTTCCTCGAGATATCCTTTCCTCTGTCCGCTGAGTTCCCTGATCCTACAGACCTGCAGTTGTCATCTCCCTCTAGTCGTGTCGCACAACCTCCACCTGTGGTGACATCTAGCATGATCCCAACCACCTTCATAACTACCCTTAAATTCCTCGGTTGATGTAAGTGTTGGAGCTTTTCTAGCATGGTGGCAGGTAAGTCCTCTCATGGTCGTTGATGTAAGTGTTGTTCCTTTCCGGCATGGTGGTAGGAAATTCCTCCCATGGTCGTTGATGGAAGTGTTGAGCCTTTCCCAAATGGTGGTAGGAAATTCCTCCCATATCGGTTGATGTAAGTGCTAAGCCTTTCCCGATGGTGGTAGGAAAGTCCTCCCATGTCGGTTTATGTAAGTGTTGTGTCTCACATCATGGTAATAAAGTCCTTGCATTTTGGTAGAATGTGTCTTGTATGGTGGTAGGAAAGTCCTCCCATACTGGAGACATTGTGGTGTGCATCTGGGTTGTGCTATGTGTGACGATGAGATGATCTGAAGACGATGATGCGACAGTAGGAGACGCAGGTGTTTGAAGAGGGAATGTAATTACTAGTCCTGGGATGTACCTACTTGATGGCTTTCTCACAGAGATGATGAATACCTACATGAGGGCTAGGCCTACATCCAGCATGAAAAAGGGTTGGCACTGTAGAAATTCCTATGACGAGTAGAATCGATGGATGTCACCAATCAATGATCGACTGATGAGTATTGCAGCAATAGTGATGATGATGATCCATTGTTGATGAAGATGCTCCATCATTGGTGATGATTCAACAATGAATACTTGTGTCCAGATGTGTTGATGACTCTGTCAAGAGAATACCTTCCTAGTTAAGAGGGAGTGTTGATGTAATTGTAACTTCAGAATATATTCTATTGTATTATATATTGTTATTATTATTGTATTTTATTTGTACCTCCATCGGAGATGTTTTTATTCCGCTAGGGGATTTCATTATGATGCTTAGTCATCCTAGTTCACTGAGGTAAAATCCTCCTGTGTAATTCGGGGCAATAGACCCCTTAATGAGTCAAATGCAATTGTATTATTGAGTATCCTAGAGAATTCGGCCCAGTTAGGTTTATTGGGGTCGACCTAGTAAGTGAAAAGGTCAACTGAAATATAAATTATAAATAGAGAGTGGATCTCTCTCATTTGGACACAACACTCACTCACTCAATTCGCATTAGTGAGAGAGAGGACAAGTTTTCATAGGAGGATAAGAATAGGAGCTGCAGAAGACCATCTTTATTTTTGGGTTTTACTTTTGACATTGTATTGGTGACTATTCTATCTCTGAGGAAGTTGCGGGGCTTTCTCCTTTATGGTTTCCCCGAGGAAATTCTTTGTGTCTATTTTGTTATACTGTGCATGTTATTCTTTCCATAAGATCCTAGATAAATATTGATTAAAAGTAGAAAATCTAACATCCACTACCATGATCGCGATGGTATTGGTCCAGGAAAATAGTAACACCCAAGAACATGTGATATATTACCTTAGCAATGGTCTTATCGACACTGAAACCCAATATTCACATGTCGATAAGTTATCTCTCGCAACAGTCATTGTTGTTCAAAATTTCTATCATTACATTCTCCTCTACACTACTACTATTATCGTCGACTCTAACCCCATGTACCATGTTCTTACACACCAGGTATTGGGGGGGAAATATTCACGCTGGATCGTTATTCTACAAGAATTCGATCTCTAGTTTGAGAAGGACAAATCAAAGAAATATTTGGTTTTTGCGGAGCTTATATGTGATCTTCCTTGTACTGATCCAAGAACTAAACCCATTGACTCCCTCCCCAATGAGTCTTTGTTCCTTATCAGTACTTCTAACCCATGGCATGGAGACATCACTTTGTATCTCCGTACCCAACGTTTCAGTACTCAACTATCTCGTGACGACCGCTGTCGTGTGCATCACCACGCCAAGTACTACCTCATCGTTGGTGATACTTTATATCATCATGGTGTTGATTCTATCCTCCGACGATGCTTAACTCATGATGAGGTTGAACACATTATGAATGATTGTCACTCAGGGGCTTGTGGCGGTCATCTTTTTGGGATGGCTACAACTCAGAAAATATTACGCGTTGGATACTATTGGCCTTCCATCTTTAAAGATTGTATTGAATCCATCAAAAATTTTCCTCCTTGCCATCTTTTCCATCATAAAGAGCGCTCCCATCCATCCCCATTACACCCAGTTATTGTCGTCGGTCCCTTTGCTAAATGGGGCATAGACTTGATGCACTGTAGGCCTACCTCAGCGGGGGGGCATGTTTATGTTATCGTTGTCATTGACTATTTTACCAAGTGGGATGAGGCTATGCCTACGTACAACAAAACTGCCGCACAACAAAGACGACAAAACTGCCGCACTCTTTATGTTCAATCACGTCATTGCAAGATTTAGAGTCCCTCAGGCCATCGTCACTGATCATGGATCTCATTTCTAGAACAACATGGTAGATGAATTGAACACCATATTAGGTTTTCATCATGAGAACTCAAACCCTTATTACCCCCAATCCAATGGCCAAGTAGGGGCCATCAATAAGGTCTTGAAAACCATGATCCAACGGATGGTGGGTACACACAGGTCTAACTGGCACAATATGCTTTTTTCATCCCTATGGGCATATAGGAATTCCGTCAAAACTGCCACTAGGTTCACATCTTTCCAATTGGTTTACGAATTGGAGGCAATCTTACATATTGAGTGCAAGATTCCTTCATTGAAACTTTCAGTTGAAATTCTACCAAACACCACCGTCGAGGAAGGATGCTTTCTACACTTGGAAAAACTTGATGAAACTTGTTGTGATGCTGCTCTCGCTAATGAATCACATAAGAAGCGCATCAAGGCCTAGTATGAAAAATATGTCAAACCTAATATCTTCAATGAGGGAGATTTGGTCCTCACCTACGACCAAAAGCATGATAAGCTGGGGGCAGGAAAATTTGATTCCATGTGGCATCGTCCATATGTCGTTAAGCATGTCTTGGAGAAGGGAGCATATGAACTCAAAGAATATGATGGGATATATTTGGGAGAGCCTCGCAATGGGCTCTACCTGAAGCGGTACTACACCTAATTATTTTATGCATTAGTACTTAAATTGTATATAATGTACATGGTGTGTGTTTTGTGTGGTGTGGCGCTTTACTTTTAGTGTGCTAGGATCTTGTCTTTATGCTTATACCATGTTCTGTTTGGATGTGCATATGGAAACATGTCTTGGATTCAGAGTAGGCACCAACCAGCATACCCATAATCTTGCCTCGGCATCTTGGGTACTATATTCCCCCACCAACGAGCTCATTAGTTTAGGAGGAAGTTGCCTAGGATACGCAACCAACAATGCCATTGAGTATCATGCAGTGATTGGATTGTTGACCGACGCTCTTTCCCTCGGTATGGATCACATTGTCGTCCACTTTGACTCACAATTAGTGGTATCTCATCTTAACCGTTTCTACGCTATCTGAGACCCCACGTTACTCTGTCTATTTCAGTGAGTACGTCTCTTGGAGAGGTTATTTGAATCCATCCAATACCTGCATATTTCAAGGGACACAAACACTGTTATTGACTCCATGGCCAATTTCATATTAGATTGGTACATTGCACATTCACAAAACATTTTATTGAAAAGATGTGAAAATGACACAACATGTAAACTATCCATAATATATAAGCTAAAAATGTACAATATCCCATAATCATCAATGAAACACAGTAGATAGAGCCGCAAATAGAGTTATGTATATATATATATATCATGTCAGTATAGTACAAAAAATGTGGTACTGACACAAAATCTGAAGCACATGAGCTTTCAGTAAAGTCCTTGCTACAAATGCCTGAAGCCCCTGGATTTCAGTAAATACATATCATACATGAGCTTAATCCCTAGGATGCTCATGATAGAAGATGATGTCCCTAGCTACTCTACGGAGCAGTGTACCAAAGCGTGCAAAAACCACTGCGATCTGTCGATGGTAACGGTGAGGTATATCGTCTATGGATTTCTTAGGTATACCCACGGTCAATCTATGGAGGTTCTCCTCCAGCTCGCCCAACTCCTCTGTTGCCGCCTGATGCGCAGCTGCCATGTCTCATACCACCCCTCTCTGCTCAATCGGAGAGGCACCTGTAACATCCCAGTAATTACAAAAAAATTTAAAAATTTTAATTCGACAATAAATGCTACTAATTGTGAATGCAAAGTACTAAATATTCATAAATTCAGCGTTAATTTATAAAGTCATAATTGCATCCGACATTTAATTTCTTTTGAGATTCTTGGCTAATGATAGAGTTGCAGCAATGACATGTTCGTACTTTAATTCTTCCCGTGTCCACAATACTTCGAGTTAACTTGAGATGGTACTGATGGTTGTTTCTTTATGATGATGAAAGGGGTCCTACGAGGCACCTAAGGCTTACTTAGCTTGTTATGCTAAAGCATACGTACTTGTCCTTCTTGCACAGATTTGCAGGTAAGGTTAACACAACAATTTCCAAAACTGTAATGGTAACTATATTTTCAGTAGGTGTCAAGTTTGACACAGGTTCTAAGCTCTTCCAAGATTTAGGTGTGCATCTGATCCTAAATATCTATTTCAGACATTGTGATGATAACATCCTAGGATTGAATGCAGTGATGCGCATGACGGAAGGACAAAAATACATGTATCTGGTAAGTTTATGTTGCAACTAAAATGCCAATATGGTGACGATAATATCTCGTCTTTTTCGAGAATCTTTCAGCCGGCATTGATTAGTATCAACAAGGATTGGGTGGCTTAAACTAATGGTATGTGTGACGCTTAAAAAAAATAACACTAGCAATGAAGGCTCCTTGCACTCACAAAGGTATTTGTTTTTCTAAATATTGGACATCCATAATATAATGGGAAATTATATTGTAGTGGTAATATGTTTTATATTATAGTGATGCATATACCATGGAATGGTAATGAGACTATAGTATTGCTACCATAATGAGATTATGAATTGCACGATAGTAAGGGTCATGCTAAGTATTAACAAATATGATATGATCTCTATAGTTTCCAAATATAGGTTCAACGTGATATTCTCATGGTGTTATAAATGGATATTTTGCATGGCATGCTATGCACATAGGGAATCATAACCCTATCTAACCACCGTCGACTTCTTACAGCAATTGTTGGAATATCTATGTGGGAATTAGAACTGTAAGGGAATGATCTTAACGTTGGCTCTCGTCGTGGTAGGTGCTATGGTTCTAATGAATGCGAGTGTGAAGAATTTGGGCCCGTCGTCGACTCTAGTACAAGTATTGATGTCCCAGCCTGGTGGGAATTAATAGTGCCAGAGTGCGAGCCACCCTGTTCGTTAGCACATGAAGGAGTTGAAGCAAAAGTTGATATGGATCCTTGCTAGAACTAGCAATTGCCTTCCAGCATTGATGATTTGGAATCGTCATGGAGGCAGTAATCAATGGGTAAATAAATGCACTGGAACTCGCCTTCCACGCAGATGATAGATAGGGTTGGTCGTTGATCGCAAAGAGTTTAGCCGTCGGATTAACCCTAACTCAAAAGATGCCAAAACTACATTGGAGCGACCCTTCGGCTTCATTCTGTCTACTCTTTTTTCGTAGCAAGAGGTCGACCAGCCATTACAGGGAAGGTTTGGGGTTCTTAGCCTGCCCCAGGCTCGAACCTGAGACCTGTGGGTTGTGTGCCTGCAACAGGGAAGTGGAAAACTAGTCTAGTTACTTCATCTCTGTGTATATTTTCTCGTGTTTGAGGAAGCATCTGTCCAGGGTTTTAGTGGATCGTTTTGGCTGAAAACCTCGAAGCGTTCAGGAAATGATACCATTCTCGACACTGGGTTGACTTCCTAACTCCCTCAAGGTGGCGGGAGAACTCGTTGAGGACCAACGTTTCACAGGTAAGAAAAGTTTAGGCAGTAATCGTATGATGGTTTGTGTAGTCTGTGAATAGTTTAATTCTTCAAGTCAAATCTAACAAAGCCATCACTGCAATGTGCCTCGTCGTTTTGCAGGTGTGGAGTGTCTCGAGCCGTTGAGTTTCTTTTGTGCCAAGGTAAATACCTAGCAATATTTGTGTTAACACAATAGTGTTCTAGTTATTTTGTTCGGCGTTTTCAAGCTCTTGATAACCTCAATCTTTATGGGACCTGTAAGGTGCTAAATCGATTGGGACTTTTCTACGGCAATGGCTTGGGAAAAACATGATGGCGCTAAACCCGGGTAAGTCTCAGTGATGTTTAAAACCTCATAGGCATCCTCGGCCAGGTCTAGCTAGTGTTAGTAGTGTGACGAGGGTCGGGATGGCCGTGTTTGTAAATAATTTGGATAGTTAAGAGGGTGACCCTCGTTTTACTAAGTTTGTTAGCATCATGGAAATGTTTTCAGGATCATTCTGCGTTTGTTTTGTATGAATAAACTCTTAAAACAGATAACCCTGTATGCACAGGAAAACTCAAAGGTCTCAATTGAATTTATTATCTGCTATTTTTTTTTATGGCGAAGCTTTTGGGTTGAGATTTCTATCCTCCCCACCAGTTATTAGCTCATCTTGTTTTAGTGTTTAAATGCGATAGGGTTTGGATGTGATTCGAATATTTATCGATGGGGTTTATGCTATCTCTTGGAATCCTAGTTTTAATTCTGTGAATGTGTATAAATAGTTAAGTGCATGCTTGAAAGAATTGATGCCAGTGCATCGGACTGATAATGGCCATGGCCTGTTGATGTCTTGTAACTAGGGTTTAGGATGAAGCATGAAAGAAATAGTTACTGCCGGAGTAGAAAGATAGGGTAGAAAAATTCTAGGGTTTCCAGTTTGATGGCTACAAAACGATCTATATAAAAAAAAGGGGTAAAGGAATGGGATCTATTTAATACTTTATTGCATGTAAATTTTTGTGAAGAGACGATCGGCCTGAGTTGTGTATTCAAAGTTTAGTTTTGGAATTTAAACACAAAATGCGATTGGTTGTTTCCAGAAAGATAATGAAATGTGTAGATTAGAAGTATTGCTTACAAATGGGAAATGGATGCAAGCTGTCATACCTGTTAATGTTATTTTGTATGATTCTTTGAGTTTTTAGATCCATGAAGACAGATCAGAAATTTTCGACAGATATTTTCTTAAATTATGAGATGCTTATAAAACATGAGAATTCTACCTGGAGATGCTAGTATTGTTTCCTTTGAAAGTATAGGACTGAAATGGATACTGAAATTTATGCAGAAATAAAGTGTATATTTTTTTTTCCTAGAATAAGAAATAAACAACTGTTTTATACCTGTTCATGAGATATTGTCTTGTTTAGCTTCCTGCATATTTTTCTTAGGACAGTAGGGCTTGTTAAAGAACATCATAGTATACATCACTTCATTGAAATCAGGCTTTCAGCCTACCAATTTATCTACTTAACTATTTCTCTGCACTAGAGTACGATGCATGTATTTGCATGGGGAAAAATACAGAGAAAATCTTTATTCTATCATTTGAACTCAATCAATCATCAGATCTTAAAATCACCATTAATTTCAGCATGCAGATAGAATGATCAAAAGAATAGGTAGAACCTGAACCAGTAAGTGAGTGGACAAACACCCCAGAATCCTCTTCCTCCCAACCAACTCCTGAAGACATCCTAGATGTCTTCCTTAGGACCCTCGAGCCTGTTCATTGAACCACCAGGAGGAGGAAACTTAGAAGCTTGGTCTTCAATCTTGTAGCAGCAAGTAGTTATCCAATCTTACAGACTTAGCAATCAAGGAGACCTGCACCAGCAACTCTGATCTTTCCTCTCAGAATTGATTTGCAGCCTTACAATTGCACTCCCCTCAGCCTCCCCTATTCAACTCTCTTAGTCATCACCTGAAGAACATGAGGAGAAATTTTTCTGCAGAAAAGAATGTAAGAGCTCCCTGCTCAATTCGAATTGCCTTTATAGGCAGCCTAGGTCTTTGTAATTAAATGGCCATTAGTGAGCTACCTGCTCACCTCCCTCCACCTGGAGGGGGAAATGCCACAAAATTAAGGGGAGTTGTCCCATACCAATAGCTAGAGGTAGAGTGCAAATGCTACCATCTATCCCAATCCTTCCAGTAGCTTCCATTCCTCCTAGTGGGCCAGTGAACATTCTTGTAACAGATTTCTTGAGTGTTTGTCTGCCCTTTTTATTTTTAAAATAACAATAATGAGTCATTACATGCCTTTTTAACCCAAATTGATTATAATTTCAAAAACTTTGAAATTGTAATTTAGCACAAATATTTTGCAAAAAGGATAATAACATAGAATAATCGTTCTCAAAATTTGGGTAGGTGACATACACCCCCCCTTAAGTCTCAACATCGTCCTCGATGTTGCTTTATTCACTCCTAGAGTGTTCCTGGAACAGAGTTGGGTATGCAGCCCGCATACTACTCTCCAACACTCAGGTTTCCTTTGCTGGGCTAAAGTGTTTCCATTGCACCTTTACTTGGCCAATGGTGCGGTTCTGGAGTAGAGTTTCTTTCCTTGCGAGAATACAGTCTGGTTCCACCAGAAAATCATCGCCTTGTTCCACTTGAACATTATTCCAATTTACAACATGAGTAGGGTCATGCACATATTTCGTTAAAAATGAAATGTGAAAACATTATGGATTTTGAGGTTTGATGGTAAGGCCAATTGATATGCCACAGGCCCAATCCTTGCCAAAATTTCAAAAGGGCCACAATATCTGGGTGCCAGTTTGGCACAACTCCCCAAATTTAGTGAGCTCTTTTTCGGCCTTACCTTAAGAAAAATGTGCTCACCAACCTTGAACTCTTTATGAGTCCTTTTAAGGTCTGCTTGGCCCTTCTGTCGATCTTGGGAAGCTTTAATATTTCCTTGTACCTGCTTGACGATTAGTTCTAACTCTTGCAATAATTCAGGCCCTAAAGTGACTCTACTAACTGGGTCACTCCATGAAACGGGTGTGTTACATTTCTTGCCGTAAAGAATTTCAAATGTGCTGAGCTTGGCTGAGGCATGGTAGTGATTGTTATATGCAAACTTGGCCAAATGCAAGTAGTCCTCCCACTTACCAGGCTGGTCTTTCACATACATCCTGAGCATGTCCTCTAATACTTGGTTCACCTTTTTAGTCTGCCCATCCATTCGCAGATGGAATGTGGTGCTGAAATTTAAAGTGGTATTTAACCCTTTAAACAAAGACCTCCAAAACTTTCCTGTGAACTTTGAGTCTCTATCTGAAACTATCACCTTGGGTATCCCATGTAGTCGGAAAATTTGCTTCATAAAAATATCTGCAATATCAGGGGCTTTATGGGTATTTTTAACGAGGATAAAATGGGCTTCCTTGCTAAGTTTGTCCACAACTACCATGATGGAGTCGTGTTGTTTTTTATTCTTGGGTAACCCCGTGATGAAATCTATACTTATGATTTCCCACTTCCAGCTAGGTATGGGAAATGGCTATGGTAATCCAACAGGGTGTTGGTGTTCTACCTTTACCTTTTGATAGTCAAAACACTTAGCTATGTATTCTGCTACCTCATCCTTCATTCTGGGCCAATAATACTCTTTCTGTAGCATGGTGATGGTTTTCTGATAACCTGGATGGAAAGAATAGTGGATTTTTTGCATCTCATCCAAAATCAAAATTTTTAATGTGGGTGCGTTAGGTACATACAATCTGTTTTTGTACAACAATAGGCCATTTTCTTTCAAACTAAAATTTGTTACAGAATTTTCAGAATTGTTTTCTGCTGCCTTTTCCTATAATTTTCTATACTCTTCATCTTCTTTAATTCCTTCAAAAATCTAGTTTTCCAAATCTGTGGTGTATGTGCTAATAGCTGAAATAAAATTTATTTTTTCGCTACAACTTAACGCATCAACGACCTTATTTTCTTTCCCTCCAATATGCTAGATTTCGAAATCATATTCACTTAGGAAGGTTAGCCATCTAGCTTGTCTAGCATTTAAGTTTGTCTGATCTAACAAATATTTCAGTCCCATGTTATCTATCATCAAGGTGAATTTTCTTCCCACAAGGTGGTGCTGCCACATTTTCAAGGCATGAATTACTGCTAGCAACTCTAGATCGTAAGTAGAATAGTTTTTCTCATGTATTTTCAGCTTTCTAGACTCATAGGCTACAACATGACCCTACTGTGTTAGAACTCCTCCAAGCCCGTCATTACATGCATCTATACATACTACAAAATATTTATTAGGGTCTGCAATTCTCAAAATAGGCATTGAAGTCAGTAACTCCTTTAATCTTGTAAAATTGTCTGCACATTTCTGGTCCCGGACAAACTTCTTTCCCTTTTTCTGCAAGGAGGTGATGGGGGTTTGCAATCCTTGAAAATCCTTCAATGAATTTTCTGTAGTAACCAGTAATTCCCATGAAAGATCGCACGTCTGTCACATCTTTAGGAACTGGCCATTCATTAATGGCCTTTATCTTGGCAGGATCGACTGAGATTCCTTCTTCAGAGATTATGTGCCCTAAATACTGAATTTTGTCTTTGTAGAAATCACACTTGTTGAACTTAGCATACAGTTGGTGGTCCCTCAGAACTTGCAAAATGATGCGTAGGTGTTCATTATGCTCTGCCTTGTTCTTAGAGTATACTAGAATGTCGTCGATGAACACAACTGTGAACTTATCTAAGTATTTGTGCATAATTTTGTTCATCAAGCACATAAATACAGCAGGGGCATTAGTCAACCCAAATGGCATGACAACAAACTCATTGTGCCCATAACGAGTTCTAAAGGCTATTTTGCAAATGTCTTCCTCCTTCACATGAACCTGATGGTACCCTAACCGTAAATGGATCTTTGAGAATATTGTTGCTCCGCTTAGCTGATCGAATAGATCGTCAATGCGAGGTAGCAGACATCTATTCTTGATTGTCATTTTATTTAGTTGCCAATAATCTATGCAAAGTCTTAGGGTACCGTCCTTCTTCTTGACAAAAATGACCGGTGCTCCCTAAGGGGATACGCTGGGTCTTATATACTTTTTATCGATTAGCTCCTTCAACTGAGAATTTAACTCATTTAGCTCTAGTACATTCATTCGGTATGGGGATTTAGAACTTGGTACTGCATCTTGTATTAATTCAATAGTAAAATCTAGGTCTATTTTGGGGGGTAACTCTGGGATCTCTTCAGGAAATATATCTCGGAAATTTTTTAAGACAGGTATGTCTTCAATTTTTAGTCTGTTCTCCTTGGTACTCGACTCATCACACACCGCATTTACCGCAAACATATGACACCCTTTTTTGACTTCCCTTTTTACTTGTGTGGTTGAAATCTGCCTAACAATTGTCTTCCTGGGGATGCCTTTTACTTCTGTTGTCCTTCATTGATCATCCGGACAAATGAAACTTTTCTCATAACAATTTAGAATGACATGATGGGTCTCTAACCAATCCATACCAATTAGGATATCATGTGCTCCTAATGGAAGAATATTTAACTTAACCTGCATGGTTAGTTGATTCATAGAAAAAACACATTCTTCCACAAAATCAGAAGCCTTTCTTTTCGTTCCTGTCGCTAATCTAACTAACCAGATTTTATTGAACTTTTCTATTTTTAACTTGAGATTTAGTGCAATGACTGGTGATATATAGATTAGACTAGCACCAGGGTCAATCAAAATAGAAACTGGGTGGTTTTGTAGCATACCTTCAACCTCCACCATGGAGACTTGGTGTTCTACTTGTCGGTTGTCTAATGTTGCACTAATTCTGGGTACTTCTCTCGCCAAATCTCCCACTGTGGCTTCCGATTGTACTCAGTGAATATGGTTAGTTGTCCGCTTCTTAAGCGGACAGTCCAAGGAAAAATGAGGTCCTTGACACTCGAAGCATTTTATAGGTGGTTTCTATTCACAAGTTTGGGAAACACTGGGGATATTTCGGGGTGCTGTAAATTTCTACTATTGATAATTTCTGGAACTGTTTCCTTGAAAATTCCGGTTTGGAAAGCTTTTCCTCTGAAATCCAGAATTTCCACCATATCTGAAATTTTTCTTTTTTCTATTCGAAGTGATTGGGTTTTGGGTTTCTCCAGCTAGGCACCCCTTACTTTTTCCTATTCTGGTCGAAGAAAAAGTTTGCCTTCCTCATGGCCTCTTCCAATGTTTTTGGGATGTCATACTCTATCCTGTCTTTGATGTGAAAGGGTAGGCAACTCAGGTATCTTTGAATTTTTGGTTTTTCTTCCACCTGTTAACACCCAAAAAGTTCTCACTACCTCATCTACCCCATTACATGACTCATTTGTCCATATTTCCTACCATACTTGGCTCCAAAACCTTAAAAAGCCTCCAAAAGGCCAAAAAACCCCTTTTTTCCCCAAAATAATCCAAAATTCCTTCAAAATAGCAAAAACCCTCTAAAAAGAGAATAAAAAATACAAAAAAGAGGAAAAAGAGGAAAAAAAGGAAGCAAAAACCCGATACAGCTGACCTAAACCATATGGTGCCCAAAACCATGGGTCAGCACTCCACCACTAAAAACCTATAAATAGGTGATGGAGGCTCCCCATTTTTCATCCACAATCATCCATATCCTTACTTTTCCAAAATCACTCCTGAAACCCTAGCTCACCCTTTTGAGCTATTTTCACATTTGAGTGCCCCTTTGGCCCATTTCCAAAACCCTTTGGAGAAGGAGAAAGGAACAACACTGGAGCTTGGAAGAAACCCTCTTCGACTGCTGCAAAGGCTCCACCAACCTCTACACCTGAGGTAATATTCAATACAAAAATCAATTTTTATAATTTTGTCATTTCTTTTTATGCACATGCTTAGAGTAGTTTACTATTTTATTTGTTGCTTTATGTACTGTTTTCTGGACTGCTACTAAGGAGGCCCTTCTCCTTAGTAGGTGCTCATTTTCACAACACAAGCTAGGGTGAAAACCCTAGCTACAGTTTTGGCGACTCCCCTAGTGTTCCTTTGAATTTCTGGTTATAGTTTTAAACGTTTTTAATTTTCCGCAATATTTTTTTGTTTTTTCCTTTCGGCCACCGTAAACCGTGTCTTTTGCCCCTGTAGTTGCATTCTGACCGCGTCTTTTAGATTGTTACCTGCAATCTGACCGCGACTCTCAGACTGTTACCGACGATCTACCAGCAGTTTTTAGTCTATTACCTACGATCTGACCATGGCTCTCAGCCTGTTTTGTGCGGTTCGACCGCGGCTGTACACCCCTTTTCCCACGAGCCACCTGTGGCTTTCAGCCATTTTCCTGCTATCCGCCTGCGTCTTTCGACCTTTTTCCTGTGGTCCACCTAGGGCTTTCAGCCATTTTCCTGCTATCCGCCTGCGGCTTTCGACCTTTTTCCAGCGGTCCGCTTGCGGCTTGCAGCCATTTTCCTGCTATCCACCTGCGTCTTTTGCCCTTTTTCCCGCGGTCTGCCTATGGCTTTCAGCCATTTTCCTGATATCTGCCTATGTCTTTCGGCCCTTTTCCCGTGGTCCGGCTATAGCTTTCGGCCATTTTCCTGCTATCCGCCTACATCTTTCGGCCCTTTTACCGTGGTCCACATGTGACTTTTGGCCTTTTTCCCGCAGTCCGCCTGCATCTTTCAGCCACATTCCCGCAATCTACCTGTTTCCCACGGTCCAGCCATGCAGATTTGCCATAGACCCGCGGTCTGTTTTCTTCACTTTTTTTCCTATTTGAGCCCAGCACTTTGCTGCAATATTTTTTGCACCTGCACAGCCATCTGTCCTATCTGCAGCCTTACTTCCCTACAGCCTGTTTTCTGTAGTATTATTTTTGTTCCATTTACAACATTTTTTAAAATTCAGCATTTTAATTGAAAAGAGAAAATTTTGCATTTCAAAGTTTAAATTCTGCATTGTTATTTTTAGTTAGAAAGTTGCCCACCCCATGGCACTTTTACTTGGGTTCATTATCTCACATGCACACACTCTGTCACCTAATTCAAGTGAGCCCTAAAATACTACTTAACACAACCAACATTCTAACCCCACTTGGGAAACACATAAGAATCTTGTAGTTAGGTAGGATCGGGGGAATAGGCATCCAAATAACACCCCTCGGTTGCATACACTTGAGACATAGTTGTTGTCCATTAGGGAACCAAAATCCCCTAGTATTTTTTGACACGGTTTAAAACCAATTTATTGGGAAGGCCTCTCCCCTAGGAGGGTTGAAGTAGCCAGACTGGTTCCGAAAGCCTGAGTGGAATACTGCAATCCATTCAGTAACCTAAGGATACCTTTCGTAGTTCTCGGTGTATCACCCATATGGGGAAACAGCAGCGATAGAACCCAACTGGAGATTCACCCAACCGAACGTGTCATGAACGGGGTATCTTAGTTACTTTTCTTCTAGGATTGACTACCCAGTGTCCCTCCCGGTAGGGGGATATCTTTAGCCACTTGGATCTACTATCCACATTATCTAACTTGGATTTCATCACCTTGCAGAGGATATTTCTGGTTGAGTCAGAATACTATTTAGTTAGGTGTTTGTATGCTCCCTTACCTCCTTTTGGTCTAGCGAGTCCACTATTTTTATTTTCTATGAAACCTGTTGCTTGTTGGTATTCTAACCATTTCTGTTGATACTCCACTTATTGTAGCACAGCTGTTACAGTAAGTGTTTTGAGTTGGTTGTTGGCCTGAGTGCTATATTTTTTGCGCTCTGCTTCTACACACTCGGTTGCATTAGGGTTTTTTGAGCTGTTTTTCACTCAACACAACCCCCAGATACTTAACACCATCTGTCACCATTGAGTCCCTGAGACATTCTCGGCACCTCCGAGGCAAGCCCCCACAGCATGGTTCACTTGACATCACCCATCATAGATGTAGATCTTCATCACTTGATACCACTCATCATAGATCTCGAGCTTTGTCACTTGACTCCACTCGTCAACGGCATAGAACTACATCACCCGATCTAGACGTCCATTATTTTACCTCTGATTCTGAGGTAGAGTCCAAGAAACCCACTTACATTGCACCAACCAGCCCCATGGCTGGCATGACATCCAACCCTTTCTTTGTAGGGACCATTGGTGGAGCATCCACCACCACACCAGCTACCACACCTGCTTTGGTTATGCCCTCGATGGGGCCCGCATCTACCATTCCAATCAGTGTACCCATTCTAGTAGCTAGCATACCCATCCCCACTCCATCAGTGACTCACACTACCCTTGGTGGTGCAGGACCGTCCCATACCACTTTCGTTCCTCCACCTGGGGGCAACATCCCAAACCCAGCCCCTACACTCAGGGGCATTGGCCCCAACATGGTCACAAACACTAGTGTGTCACATCCTTCCACTAGTTTTCCATTCATGGCTAGTCTCAACCTTCCTGACCTGGCTAGACTGACTAACGATCCCATCAAACATGACCCTGCGTGGCCTCACATGCCCACCAAGCTCCCCTATGACATCCCTAAGTTCGAGGGTAAGGCAGGTGAGGACCCCCATAACCATATTATGTCCTTCCATCTATGGTGTTCCTCCAACTCCATAGTGGATGACTCTATCCCCCTCTGTCTGTTACAGTGCACCCTCACTGGCTCTGCAGCTAAGTGGTACATCGAGCAGTCCCACGGGACCCATGCCACCTTTACTTCCCTTGCCTCGACTTTCCTGCAGTTCTTTCAGTTACCTGTCTATTATGACGTGGGAGTTGAGATCCTATTGTCTTGCATATAGAACATGGTTACCCACATCACTGACCACATTCATGAGTGGCGTCGACGCCATAGCCTCTGCAAAATCAAGTTAAATGATCGTATGTTCTTAGATTGGTTTCTAAAATCCCTCCTTCCTGTCACTGCCAAGGATGTGGCATCCGAGCGACCCCAGTTCAAAGAAGAGGCCATCCTCAAAGCCCAGCAATTTGACCTTATTTACACCCAGTCTGGTTACCTATATTCCATCATCCCTGATGCCCCCCATGGTGATTCCTCCCGACATGATGCTCCAAGGGCATCCCATGCTGCAGATGGCATCATTGGCCGTATAGCCTCACATCACTAGCCCTTTTCTATAGTACGTCCTAGCCATGGCCCCGATCTTTCACAGGCTACATCTCAATCTGGAGAAACCAATTCGTATGCTCCCATGGCACATCACCACTATTCCCACTGACCCTCATGTCCACCTCAGTGCTTTGGTCATGCATCCCCCGCTTACGCCCCCCCAGTCGCACCTCAGCCATATTACCACCCATAGATTGCACCAGCTCTTGTATCCTCTCAAGCCCAACCTGCTTATTACCTGCCACAGGCAACCCCTGTGGCAAACCCACAACCCGTTCCACAGACAGATCAGCAACCCCCACAAGGTTCAGCACCTGCGCCACCTCCACCTACTTATTATCCACCATAGCCTGCTCTCGCACCTGCACAACCCCAGAACCCACCTGCTGCCCAAGAGCAAGTATATGCCCAACAGAACCAAAATAACCAGTGCCAACAGGGCCAGCAAAACCGTGGCAAAGGCCATAACCGTGTGAACAAAACCCCTCCAGACCAAGGAGTTCAACCTCCGAATCCCCCAAACAACAATAACACGGCACTTTCCAACCAAAACCTTGATAGGCCGCCCAAACAAGCCAAAAATCCTAATTTGCAAACAAACCATCTGTGTTCTATTTGCAGGGTCTATGGCCACTACACACATGCTTTCCCGCATTTGGAGTGGGATTAGCAACTTTGGACTGATGATGCCCACCGCCAAGGGAACGTGGCTCCTCAGGTGCCACCCAACCCCCCACCACCTTAGAATTAACCCTTGGTGCTACAAAACCCTTTACCGACCCAAGGCGTAGTGAACACTTAGCCGTTGGCTCCCCCTCAACGAAACATGCCACCACAACAGCAAATCACTTATGCTGCTCCTGATCAACCCATGTTAGACTCATGTACCCATCACTTGTTAATGATGTCATCCACCAATGTCAACCTTCAAACCCGTCGGAACCAATATGGCTCCACCCCTGAAGCCCCTCCCGCCAACAAAAACACTAACGCTCATCCCACTGATCAGTCGTTACGTATACCTCCAGCTCCACTAGATGGCACCTCCAAAGCACCTTGCTTCCCACTTCACCGCATCAACAATAACCCCAATGCTCGCGCTGCGTCTAATTACAACATTGTAGATGACTTAGCCCAATCTCCCGCAGCCATGTCTACGTTAGAGGTCTTAAAAAACTGTCCTTCACAACAAAGGACTTTGCTCTCCGCCATTGGTGCTACTGACCCAAATGATTTACGACTGATGGCCTTCGATTTGGACCAATCCGAACCATGCTTGCCTTCCAATTTAGCGTTCCAAGTTTTTGTCTCCGTTCGGAATCTTGTCATCCATCAGTGCATTATCGATGAAGGTGCCTCTCCATAAGTTATGTCCACATTCGTTTGGCAGAAGTTAGGATCCCCTACTCTCCAGCAGTCCACCACTACGTTGCGAGCCTATGACAGCCGTTCGGCTCAACCCCAAGGTCTCTTAGCTAGTGTCCCCGTCCAGTTGGCTGGTAAAAAAGTGCTCATTGACATAGAGGTCATCAACACTCAACTTGATTATAACCTCTTACTTGGCAGCAGTTACATGTATGCCATGCGGGCAGTTGCCTCATCCATTTTTTGTACCATGATGTTCCCCCATGACGGACATGTGGTCAAAGTTGATCAACTCACCTATTACAATCCCAATGCCCCCACTGCACCCAAAAATGTTCTCCCCATGGTTGAACAACCTATTTGTGGTGCAACTACCTCGTTGGTTTCCTCTGTGGGACGTGGAATTTACTCAGATACACCGATGACTTCAACATTCCAATCCATTCCACCCCCGTCACTAGCGACTGAAATATCTGACCTATGTACCCTTTCCCACAACGCACAAACACCCAACAATCAATTGCCCTTGCTACCCCAACCACCATTGGTACCTAGTCATTTTGGTGTTACACCCATCCATACAATCCCCTTCCTATTCCCCCCTTCGGGAGTAGTAAGCGCCTCGGTTATGGCTATCCTCAACCTCCCCGGTTTAACTTTAGAATTACCCTTATGGTACATTACGCCTCCCGTTAGCCCTCCGACACCAAATGTCATCCTACAACCGATGCAACCCATCACCACTACTAGTCAACCACTTCCCAGTGTCGCTACCCCTTCATCATCCACTAATCCATCCCATGTTATCAAGCACACTGGGGGCAGAGTCCCACAACCATACACTGCTTTACCCCTGCCTAAACTAGTTAAGAATACCCTCGTGTTTCGTGCTCCTCCCAAATGCTCGTTGTGTGATGAGTTAGGCCATGCTACTCATCAATGTCCACAATTACTTGCATTACAGGAACACATGCAAATGCTTGATGATGACCCCAACATCCCGGTTGTTCAACTCGACCCAACCCCTAAGCCTCGTGATAAATCATTGCGTACCAACCATCCTTGTGCAATATGCGGTATTTACGGCCATTACTCACATCAATGCCCAAATCTCCTAGATTACAGAGCAGCTCTCTATGAGATGAATAATTTGGACCTTGAGATGGCGCCCCCCACCATTGAGGAGATCCACCCCGCAGTATCCCCCTCATCCAGAGAGATTAATACCATTTATATGATCTCTTCTACTACCACTCCCTCGTCAACTGATTTGACAACTCAAAGTTTCTGCAATGATGAGGAGATTCTAGAGGCTCTTACCGCCCCTGATTACCCCTAGGAGGATATGCACCATCATTTCTACTTCCTCCCAGAAGAGTCCTCCTCCACCACAGCCACCCAATTTGCGGTTGAGTCCAAAGATTTCCTCCCCACCAAAGTCGATTGGTTTAAGGAGCCCATTCCCACTCTCGATGCCTTCGACGAAGGTAACATGGCCAATATCTCACCTACAATCCACATTGATATCTCTGCCCCAGCTGGTGCTCCTGAAATCATTACCTTAGGAGCCTCCGGCACTGAGTACGAGATCAGAGAGTACAAAAAACTTTTCCAAGAGTTCTGCGATGTCTTTTCCTGGTCTTGACCCCGCTATCATAGAACACCACATTGACACTACTAAGTTAGGGGGATAATAGATTACCTCGACCCTGGGATAGGGGGCATGATCAATCATTTTGACCCTACCCCATCACATCTATATCAGCACATCCATGACCCCCTTGTTCAAACCAACACATATGTGATCCACAATCATAAACCCCATGCACATAGCATGGGGGAAGGTCATTAACCCTGCTCACTTTTTCACATTTGTGATCTCAACCATTTTTGAGGTCACATGTCACTTATATATTTGATTTGATTTGATACGCCTAGTATTTTGCCCCCGCGATCCATCATTTCTCCCGACCACTACATCCTTCGCTTGGTGGGCTCACCTTTATTTGTAGCCATTTTTTAACCTAGTTATTTCCTTTGACCATTCCAAAGTCCTTATGACCTCCATTTTTCACACCATTTGCACCGCCGGATTCATATTTCCATGTTTGTGATGATGCTTGAGATCATTTCTCTCTCTCACGAAAAACTTTTGGGCATTTTTTCCATGCCCCACGCCACCTCAATTTGCATGCCACATTGGCTGTAGCCCATTTTTTATATACTTTATATCATCGGATTAATTTTTCCGAGCCCATGATGATGCTTGAAATCATTTCTCGCTCTCACCTCCATATTTTTTAGGTATTTTTTCCAAAACGCCCCCGGTCGCCTTGGTTTATGTGCCACATCAACCGTTATCCATTTTTAACACTTTTTATATCGCCGAATCCAGTTTTCTGAGCTTGTGATGATGCTTGAGATCATTTCTCACTCTCACCAGGTACAATTTCAACATTATGTCTTGACACCTTGCTACCTCGATTTGCGTGCCACATTGGCCTTAATCGGATTGTTCTACATTTTTATATGAACCATTCACTCCTTTCATACTGCAATTATTTTAATATTTTTCCACCATTCATTATCCCACAAGGAGTCCCACTAGTGTTCCCCCTACCCTCATTCTTGGTCATCATCAATGTTCCTTGATTGAGCACTTCCTCCTTGCCTGACCATTCCTTTTGTTCGATATAAATTTATCCCTTTTTTGGGCCGGACAAGTCCTTTATGAAAAAGGCACTTAGGGAGTTTCTATTATGCTCTTTTCTGACTCCTAAAACAATGAAAATATTGTCGAGCAATCTTACTTCCTTTCATGCTCGTTAAAGTACCCTAGTGGGCCTCCTTGTACCCTGAAAGGGCGTCTATATGGTATAAGTTTAACCCTTTTCTGGACCTGGTAGACTAATTATGAAAAAGGAATACTCTAGTCACACCGGCTAGAAGAGTTCTTCATTGCATCCTTTTATGCTTCTTCGGGCCTTGGAGACTAACACACAAAAAAGAAACCCCCTGGAGTCTTCTTATCACTTTCAAACTCTCTAAAATTGAAAGCCACCACGAGCATGAACTGTCCTGGGCTCATACAAATCCACACGACAGTACCATTCCATTATTTCAGAGTCTTCTTATCACTTTCAAACTCCTTGAAATTGAAATCAATCACGAGCATGAACTGTCCCAGGCTCATATAAATCCACACGACAGTACCATTTTGAACACACTTCTTCTAGTTCCTTAACCCATGAAGAAGTTCCCCCCGTGCCTCTCGGCACTGTGATCGATCATCTCGGTAGCACCCCCAATAAGGCCGCCTTTGTTCAGAGTATTCTGCAATCTCCTGCCATCTTACACCAACTTGAGTATCACTCATCCCAGTCACCATCCTTGATCCATTACAGCTATGATCCCTTTCCCACCAGTCAGTTTCATATGCTGCCCGATCATCCTTACCATCATGCTTTGAACAAAGGAATTTTGGGTCCACCCACTCTGCTTGCCCAGTTATTCCCTACCCCCACAGTATGTCAGTCCTACCATCAGTACTCTCACACTTCAGTTCTCCACCTTGTGCTCCTATCAAGGAAACATCATTGCCTTGCTAGTTGCAGGTCTCCCTCTGTCGACAACAGCCCATCTATTCCAGAGGATAGACCTGGAGGTCCCTGTGCCTTGGAATCATCACCATCTATGGTGAGTGCCTACGGACCATTTTGAGAGGAGTCATTAGTGCCTCTCCGAGTGGTTGTTTCTCACATGATTGACTTCAACACCTTGATCGCATCATTGAGAATTGCGCAGGGTATATATCCCTTCAGTTATTGGTCGAAGACCCCAGATTTCCCTTGACTCTAGCACATTGGTGAGTCCCCTCGGAACGCCCAATTATATGTTCCCATGGATGTCCGGGTTGCGTTGGCAATTGTATTTGGAAGCCATCCAGTTATATGCTTCCTTGAGTACCCAGTTCAGTTCCAATTCAGTGTACCATTGAGGGTATGACTCCCCGTCACTATGATCCATCAACTCATTAGTTCCTCTGGTACCACACTCAACAGCACTGTTGTTATTCCAGTGTATCAGTTCTTCAGCTCAGACATGGTCATCCTAGCAGTATGTCCCAGATTTGTGTCCCCTCTTGACCCTTATGATGTACACAGTGGTTCTCCATGTATCCTTCAGGCCCCCATTTTTGGGCCTCATTGTTATTATATATATATATCTAGATACGAGCATGGGTATGCCCGCCTCATCCATATATTGAAATTCTTCCTCAGTTGAGGCCATGTATATTTCAGGTCTCCATTTTTTGAACCCCCTTGTTATTGTTCTATATCTTGATATGAGCATGGGAATGCCCGCCTCGTCCATATGTTCAGATTATTCCTCATTCATTATTGAGGTCATGTACTTTCAGTTTTTGCAGTTTGCTCAGGACCGTTGTTCCGGGCTCTAGTTCGTTTATTCTCCTCTCCACATCCCAGGAAAACCATAAAAGACCTATGATGTCTATCGGCCATACGATGAGCTCCTACCCTCACACATCAGGGAGCAATCTGTTAACACCCAAAAAGTGCTCACTCCTCATCTGCCCCATTACATGACTCATTTGTCCATATTTCCTACCATATTTGCCTCCAAAACCTTAAAAACCCATTGAAAAGCCTCCAAAAGGCCAAAAAAGCCCTTTTTTCCCCAAAATAATCCAAAATTCCTCCAAAATAGCAAAAAACCATCTAAAAAGGGAATTAAAAATACAAAAAAGAGGAAAAAGAGGGAAAAAAGGAAGCAAAAACCCTATATAGCTGACCTAAACCATATGGTGCCCAAAACCATGGGTCAGCACTCCACCACTAAAAACCTATAAATAGGTGATGGAGACTCCCCATTTTTCATCCACAATCATCCATATCCTTACTCTGCCAAAATCACTCCTGAAACCCTAGCTCACCCTTTTGAGCTATTTTCACATTTGAGTGCCCCTTTGGCCCATTTCCAAAACCCTTTGCAGAAGGAGAAAGGAACAACACTGCAGCTTGGAAGCAACCCTCTGGACTACTGCAAAGGCTCCACCAACCTCTACACCTGAGGTAATATTCAATACAAAAATCAATTTTTATAATCTTGTCATTTCTTTTTATGCACATGCTTAGAGTAGTTTATTGTTTTATTTACTGCTTTATTTACTATTTTCTGAACTGCTACTAAGGAGGCCCTTCTCCTTAGTAGGTGCTCATTTGCACAAGCTAGGGTGAAAACCCTAGCTACACCACCATGTACGGCACGTACCTTAGCAAACTCATAAATTTGTTGTTCAGTTCTTTCATGTCCATTGTTCCCAGCTTTAGATCATAAAATTCCTTGGACTTCTCTTCATAGTACTACTCAAATAATATTTTTTTCTTGAAGTATCTCTTAAAAGTACTCCAACTCACATCAAGGTATTTTATGCCTTTTACCCTTTTGAGGTCTTGCCACCAAATATCTGCCTTCCTATCAGATTATAAATTGCCATTTTTGCCTTCAAGAACTCCGAACAGTCGTAGATCTCAAAATAATTTTTCATGCCGGACAACCATGCCTCCACTACTAATTGTAAATGCAAAGTACTAAATACTCATAAAGTCAGTGTTAATTTCTAAAGTCATAATTGCAGCCGACATTTAATTTCTTTTGAGATTCTTGGCTAATGATAGATTTGCAGCAATGACATGTTTGTACTTTAATTCTGCCTGTGTCCATATTACTTCGAGTTAACTTTAGATGGTACTGACGGTTGTTTCTTTATGATGATGAAAGGGGTCCTACGAGGCATCTGAGGCTTACTTAGCTTATTATGCTAAAGCATACGTACTTGTCCTTCTTGCATAGATTCGCAGGTAAGGTTAACACGACAATTTCCAGAACTGTAATGGTCACTATATTTTTAGTAGGTGTCAAGTTTGACACAGGTTCTAAGCTCTTCCAAGATTTAGGTGTGCATCTGAGCCTAAATATCTGTTTCAGACATTGTGATGATAACATCCTAGGATTGAATGCAGTGACGTGCATGATGGAAGGACAAAAATACATGTATCTGGTAAGTTTATGTTGAAACTAAAATGACAATATGGTGACGATAATATCTCGTCTTTTTCAAGCATCTTAATTCAGCCGGCATTGATTAGTATCGACACGGCTTGGGTGGCTTAGACTAATGGTGTGAGTGACGTTTAAAAAAAATAACACTAGCGATGAAGGCTCCTTGCACTCACAAAGGTATTTGTTTTTCTAAATATTGGACAACCATAATATAATGGGCAATTATAAAATAGTGGTAATATGTTTTATATTATAGTGATGCATATACCGTGGAATGGTAACGAGACTATAGTATTCCTATCATAATGAGATTATGAATTTCACGATAGTAAGGGTCATGCTAAGTATTAACAAATATGATATGATCTCTATAGTTTCCAACTATAGTTTCGATGCGATATTCTCATGGCGTAATAAATGGATATGTTGCGTGTCATGCTATGCACGTAGGGAATCATAACCCTATCTAACCACCGTCGACTTCATACAGCAATTGTTGAAATATCTATATGGGAATTAGCACTGTAAGGGAATGATCTTAACGTTGGCTCTCGTCGTGGCAGGTTCTATGGTTCTAATGAATGCGAGTGTGAAGAATTCGGGCCTGTCGTCGACTCTGGTATAGGTATTGATGTCCCATCTTGGTTGCAATTAATAGTGCTGGAGTGCGAGCTACCCTATCCATTAGGACGTGAAGGAGTTGAAGCAAAAGGTGATATGGATCCTTGCTGGAACTAGCAATTGCCTTCTGGGATTGATGATTCGGCATCATTGTGGAGGCAGTAACCAATGGGAAAATAAATGCACTGGCACTCGCCTTCCATGCGGACGATAGACAGGGCCCGTCGGATGAACCCTAACTCAAAAGATGCCAAAACTACGTTGGAGCGACCCTTGGGCTTCATTTTGTCTATTCATTTTTCGCAGCAAGAGGCCGAACGACCATTACAGGGAAGGTTTGGGGTTCCTAGCCTGCCCTAGGCTCGAACCTAAGACCTATGGGCTGTGTGCCTACAATAGGGAAATGGAAAACTAGTCTAGTTACTTCGTCTCTATGTAGATTTTCTTGTGTTTGAGGAAGCATCTGTCTAGGGTTTTAGTGGATCGTTTTGGCCGAAAACCTCGAATCATTCGGGAAACGATAGCATTCTCGGCACTAGGTTGAATTCCTAACTCCCTCAAGGTGGCGGGAGAACTCATTGAGGACCAACGTTTCACAGGTAAGAAAAGTTTAGGTAGTAATCGCATGATGGTTTGCGTAGTATGTGAATAGTTTAATTCTTCAAGTCAAATCTAACAAAGCCATAACTGCAATGTGCCTCGTCGTTTTGCAGGTGTGGAGTGTCTCGGGCCGTCGAGGTTTTTTTTTTTGCGAAGGTAAATACCCAACAATATTTGTGTTAACACAGTAGTGTTCCAATTATTTTGTTTGGCGTTTTTTAGCTCGTGATAACCTCTGTCTCTATGGGACCTTGAAGGTGCTAAATCGATTGGGACATATATGTATATTGTATTCCTATAGAGATGGTATTATTCCTCTATAAGGAAGTGTCGTCATTTATATTGTAAGTGTCGTAACTTATACTTGATGGGTTATTAGACCACCTTATTTGGGGTCGGCCCTGTATAAGTCATGTGGGTCAAAGGGTTATTAGACCACCCTATTGGGGGTCGGCCCACTCAGCATTATGTTATGTGGTTAAGTTAGAGCCGACATGAGTTAGGTAAAAAGGCAAGTCAAGTCAAGTATAAATAGAGTGCGGGAGGCACTCTATTTGCTCACTCACTTCTCACACATGCTCTCAAGGAGGAGATGCGCACTTATGGAGGAGGAGGATTGCTGCTAGGTTATGGCTATCTCTATTGGTTGGTTGTATCATTGCTCTATCTATCTCTGAGGAAGTTATTGGGGTTTTTCACCTTTATGGTTTTCCCCAAGTAAATCTTTGTGTCTCTTGTGTGCTTGCATTATTGTCTCCATGATTGATATGCTGTAGATATGCTGTACATGTTGTTCTCTCAGTTAAGATCCTAGATCAGATTGAAGTAAATTCTGAAAATTTAACATATGTTATCTCTTCGAATCCTAGTTTTAATTCCGTGAATGTGTATAAATAGGTAAGTGCATGCTTGAAATAATTGATGCCAGTGCATCGGCCTGATAATGGTCTTGGCCTATTGATGTCTTGTAACTAGGGTTTAGGATGAAGCATGAAAGAAATAGTTACTGCCGGAGTAGAAAGATAGGGCAGAAAAATTCTAGGGTTTCCAGTTTGATGGCTGCAAAACGATTTATATAAAAAAAGGGGTAAAGGAATGGGATCTGTTTAATACTTTATTGCATGTCAATTTTTGCGAAGAGACGATCGGCCTGAGTTGTGTATTCAAAGTTTAGTTTTGGAATTTAAACAAAAAATGCGATTGGTTGTTTCCAGAAAGATAATGAAATCTATAGATTAGAAGTATTGCTTACAAATGGGAAATGGATGCAAGCTGTCATACCTGTTAATGTTATTCTATATGATTCTTTGAGTTCTTAGATCCACGAAGACAGATCAGAATTTTTTTACAGAGATTTTCTTAAATTATGAGATGCTTATAAAACATGAGAATTCTACCTGGAGATGCTAGTATTGTTTCCTTTGAAAGTATAGGACTGAAATGGATACTGAAATTTATGCAGAAATAAAGTGCATATTTTTTTTTTCCCTGGAATAAGAAATAAACAACTGTTTTATACCTGTTCATGAGATACTATCTTGTTTAGCTTCCTGCATATTTTTCTTAGGACAGTAGGGCTTGTTAAAAAACATCATAGTATACATCACTTCATTGAAATCAGGCTTTCAGCCTACCAATTTATCTACTTAACTATTTCTCTGCACTAGAGTATGATGCATGTATTTGCATGGGGAAAAATACAGAGAAAATGTTTATTCTATCATTTGAACTCAATCAATCATCAGATCTTAAAATCACCATTAATTTTAGCATGCAGACAGAATGATCAAAAGAATAGGTAGAACCTAAACCAGTAAGTGAGTGGAAAAACACCCTAGAAGCCTCTTCCTCCCAACCAACTCTTGAAGATAGCCTAGATGTCTGCCTTAGGACCCCCGATCCTGTTCACTGAACCACCAGGAGGAGGAAACTTAGAAGCTTGGTCTTCAATCTTGTAGCAGCAAGTAGTTATCCAGTATTACAGACTCATCAGTCAAGGAGACCTTCACCAGCACCTCTGATCTTTCCTCTCATAATTGATTTGCAACCTTACAATTGCACTCCCCTCAACCTCCCCTATTCAAATCTCTCAGTCATCACCTAATGCACATGAGGATAAACTTTTATGTAGAAAAGAATGTAAGAGCTCCCTTCTCAATTCGAATTTCCTTTATAGGAAGCCTAGGTCTTTGTAATTAACTGGTCATTAGTGAGCTACCTGCTCACCTCCCTCCACCTGGAGGGGGAAAGGCCACAAAATTAGGGGGAGTTGTCCCATACCAACAGCTAGAGGTAGAGTGCAAATGCTGCCATCTATCCCAAGCCTTCTAGCAGCTTCCATTCCTCCTAATGGGCCAGTGAACATTCTTGTAACAACTTTCTTGAGTGTTTGTCTCCCCTTTTTATTTTTAAAATAGCAATAATGAGTCATTACATTCCCTTTTGACCCAAATTGGTCATAATTTCAAAAACTTTGAAATTGTAATTTATCACAAATATTTTTCAAAAAGGATAATAACATAGAATAATCATTCTCAAAATTTGGGTAGGTGACAGCACCGACTGGATGAGACAGACCAACATCTCCATCAAGTATGTATCAACTGTCAGTACTACTCCAAAAACATTGAAAAAATCATAAAATGAAAAAACATAGCATATTTTTTGTTCTTACCTAGATTTTCCCACTACATACCCTCGAGAAGAACCAAATCCGAGTCTCCCGTGAATCCAGTGCCTGCATATGGGTAATCTTCCACCATGAGGATTTGTCCTCCTAACCACCTGAATAAGGTGGAACCATAAATCATGATGGGGCCCCCACCTCCGTGGCGGGCCATAACCTCAGACCAATGAACCATATGTGGATCCCTCAGATCCAAGTCATTAATCTATACCTGCAGTCGTAACAATGGAACCCACTAAAAGAAGAACGAGACCACTATCGATCTGTAACGAAACTGCTTTAACTCACCTCACCGGCATTTGGTGAGCTGCTCTCGGAGGTTCACGAGGAGTCCCCTGCACCAATTTAATATAGTAGGAGCCATACACTCAACGACATATAACATATGAGCCTTAGTGGCCTGATGAGGAGCCTTGCTCCCCGCCACCCTCTCAATAGTAAAAAGAACCATGCGTAGTGCCTAATCTCTCACATTCTTAATGGGGATTTTCCCACCAAGCATCTAGGTACCATGAGTGAAAAATTGAGCCATTGAAGATTGGTCACTCCCTTGTGGCCCTAAAAATGTGTGATGAACCTGCAATAATTAATTAATGCAAATACATGAGATATCAGAAATAATAGAACTCAGAATCACTTTTATATTGATCACGGGCCACTTTGAGGGGGCAACCTCCTTTGAGCAAGCTCAATACAATTAACTTCACGGTGCCTTCATAGGCCTCAACACACACTTATATACTAAGTCTAGGAGAAAATACCATGGGTCAATACCATGTGTCAATACAAACCATGGGCCAATACAAAATATGGATCAACAATTACTACGGGTCAAAACCATGGGCCAATACAAACTATGGATCAACAAAACTATGGGCAACTTACAAAGCATATGCACCAACAACAATAACACAAACTATGGATCAACAAATACTACGGGATGACTTACAAAGCATATGAGTCCAACAACAATATACTAACAAAGTAAAGACATGGGTTCCTAACATCCCCTCTCCCTTAGAAAAAGCTTTGTCCTCAAAGCTTTAGATGTGGAAATTGATGCAAAATCTGAAGGAGTGGGTCCCCTGTAGCATCCTCGGGTTGCATTCGAGGCCACTGGTGCCTTTTGAGTTTCAGGGAAGATTGCATGGAAGGATGTAGATGAAGAAGAACCATATCAGCGATGTGCAGAACTGTGTTGATCAGCTTGTTGTTTTAGTCGAATTCTTTCCATGTGAAGATTGTCCTGCAGAATGAGAAGAATCTGATCGCGGTTTCGAAGAACCGAGTCAATTTCCTGAACTGGAGAGCTGTTGAGCATGTAGGGAAGAAGAACTGGCGGTGCCTATCCATAAACAGCTTCATATGGTGTCATTTTAGATGTGGTATTGTACCACTGGAGTGCTTCTAGGAAATCCATATAAATAGTTGTCCACATCTATGTAGGGATGGGAAAGGGTTCGAGCAATCCTGAAACGAGTGTCATTTCACCCTTGTTGACCTGGAAAGTATCACACTCAACCACCATCTGGTGAATTTTCATTTTCAGTCCCTACCAAAATAAGTTACATTGTTCCCGGTCTTAGGTTTTGAGGAACCTAGAGTGCCCTACCGATGAAGAAGCATGGAGTTCATAGAAGAGATATCCATATTGAACAGATTGCAACCAATTAGGAACAAGTAGAGAAATAGTTGTAAGAGAAACTGGGTCATCAAATTGGCGAGAAGGAGCATCTGCCACCATATTATCCTTACCCTTCTTGTAAGTGATCGCATAGTCATAACCCATGAGTTGGATAACCCATTTTCGGTGTGTTGGTGAGGAGACCAGTTGTTCCAAAAAATGTTTTAGACTGTGGAGCTTAGTCTTGATGCAGAAATAATTTCCTAATAGGGATGGCTGCCACTTCTGTATTGCATGTAAAATAGCCATCATTTCCTGCTGAGATGTAGATGTGGCTAAATGCTTACCGGAAAGGTCTCTTGAATTCGGCAAGCCCATTGGTGCAACAAAGTTACCTACATATCTATCCAAGTAGTGGAGACCGTTGGTGGGTGCATCTGAAGGGAATGGAGCTGAGCAATGACACCATGTGAATTATTCTTAAGGATCTTTTCCAAGCGAAGTGAACTGATGATGCAGAGAAACCCTGGTTGTAAGCCCATAAATTTGTGTTGTGTCCTATTGACTGAAAACTACATCCAAAGTTCAGCAAAATCCCATAAGATGGGGCCAAGTGTGCGTAACCATTGAACGCCCAAAACCACATCACATCCACCTAAGGATAAGGAAAACATGTTAGAGCGCAGGTTATAATCTTCCATAGAGATACGCACATTACAACACTTCCCCTTGCAAGGTAACGTACCCCCATTGGCAACCATGACTTCAAAGTTAGAACAAGGATGGACAAAACAATTAGCCTGTTTGGCAATCCGAGGGTCAATGAAGTTATGAGTGCTGCCAGAATCAATGAGTATGGTAAGAGGGAGCTTCTTGAAGTATCCCCTGACCCGCATTGTTTGTGGGGTGGTGACGCCAGTTACATCATGGAGAGAGATCTCGGGTGGGTCGTCTTGAGATGGGGTATCAACAGGCGAGTGCTGAATATCGACCTGAACATCTACTATATCTGGAGCTTCTTCACCAAGTTCTGAGGCAGGCGGAGAATCCACATCCAAGAGATAGAGCTTTTGTTGAACACATCTATGTCCCCAAGTGAATTTCTCATCACAATTATAACAAATCCCTTTTTCTCGGCATGCCTGCATATCTGTTTTAGACAAATTCTTGATAGGAGTTGGTCGAGGAGCAGCCGTGATGGGAGGTGATTGGGAACCCATATTTCTGAAGGGAACAAAGGTGGGTTTGGAGCGTTGTTGAGCTGCGATCTTTTCCTTGGCTAGCTTAGCCAACCCTAGGACTTCCATCATTGTGTTGGGACAGAACATTTTTACCTCTAAACGGATTTCGTCCTTGAGACCACTAATAAAACAACTCCTATAGAATTCATCAGACAATCCTTCTATGTGATTGGCTAGTTTCTCAAATTCCATCTGATACTCTCTCACTGTGCCAGTTTGGTGAAGTTTAGTGAGTGCTCCTGTGAAGTCGTCAAAAGCACTAGGACCAAATAGTGACAAAAGGAGTTTGAAAAAATCTGTCCAGTTTGGCTCGGGATGAGTTTTGATGTACCAACGGTACCATTGAAGAGCTTCCTGTTCCAAATGAAAGGATGCAAGTGGAACTTTTTGGACATCAAAAGTATTATGCAGACTGAAATATTTTTCTACTCAGTATATCCATCTAGTTGGATCAGTACCATTGAAGTGAGGAAAATCAAGCTTTGGCCCACAAAAATTGCTAGAAGAAGAGAACCTGGTGGCTACAAAATATTCTGGCTGTCGGTTATTGTTCATGGCTGAATGCTGAAGATGGAGGCTGAGAAATTTTTCATCTAGATCTTGGAGTTTGGTTTGGATGGCTGCAAGTGCTTCTTCCATGGTTTTTGCTCCTACGCGGGTGACAACCACAACCAGGAGGTTTTCTTTTTTTTTGGAAATGGATAGGAAAACACAAACAAAAGCTTATTTAGTAAAGAAAAATTTGGATTTGGGAAAAATTCAGATGGTTAATTGGGGTTTGAGTAGGTTTTGGACACTTTCTGATGGACAAGGAAGCTAAAAATAGGGATTTCAGAAGCGGGGTGAAAGAATGAGAAAATTTGGTAGAGAGGGACAAGAAGAAGAATTAAGAAAGGAACACGGTGGCAAAAGTAGAAGTCGTTTGGGTGAAAATTGAAGGAGTTATGGAAAACCATAAAAATAGACAAATGGGGGATTTCTGGTCTTGGGAAGTGGAATTTGGGATAGGGTCTTTAGGAATGAAATATGCAAAATGTGATTGTAGGGATGTCAGTGAAGTTTTTAGAAATGGATCAGCAACAGCGGTGTGGAATGGATTCGCAACAAATAGATCGAAAACGGCGTGGAAGAGATCGAAAACGGCTGGATCTAAAATGACGACTAGATCTGGAACGACGTTCTAAATAGATCTGAAACCGCTGGATCTAGAGCGGAAGTGATCGGCAACAGTTCAGCTGAAAATAGATATGGACCCAGGTATGTGCGGCTTCCTATCGGTTCAGGGGATTCACTCGGCCACCAATGTTGTCTGACAGCTTGCGTATTGGGGCAGTACCCCTCACTCCACGGCTCAGGTAAAACTGATAACCGCTTTTCCTCAAATGATATCTCTTGGTTTACCTCACGGGTGGGAACTAGTCAATCAGGCAGGGGTCGTTTCCCTTTTCGCTGGCAGGTCCTCTCAATGGGCCAGCTACTTTGGGGTTCCTGTGGTACTCCTCACAATGATTTTTAGGGCTTATGCTCAAGTACATCCCACAGTTAAGCGGATAGGGGTTATCCCTAGATCCAAACATGCAACAGTGCAAAAAAAAAATGGCAGAAATTCCACCCAACGAGCCCAAGAAAGTGCTCTGATACCAGATGTGATGAACCTGTAATAATTAATTAATCCAAATACATGAGATATCAGAAATAATAGAACTCAGAATCACTTTTATATTGATCATGGGCCACTTCGAGGGGGCAACCTCCTTTGAGCAATCTCAATACAATTAACTTCACGGTGCCTTCATAGGCCTCAACACACACTTATATACTAAGTCTAGGCGCCAATACCATGGGTCAATACCATGTGTCAATAAAAACCATGGGCCAATACAAAATATGGATCAATAATTAGTATGGGTCAAAACCATGGGCCAATACAAACTATGGATCAACAAAACTATGGGTGACTTACAAAGCATATGTGCCAACAATAATAACACAAACTATGGATCAACAAATACTACGGGACGACTTACAAAGCATATGTGTCCAACAACAATATACTAACAAAGTAAAGACATGGGTTCCTAACAAAATGATACTGGGGCACCCCCCCTAGACAACCCTATCAAAAAATAGATGTACTCTACATATATTGTCAGCGTATGAACATCAACCCAGAAGTATTGTTGGTTTGGATCCAACCATCTAATCAAATGCTCCAGTAGTGGTACTTGGGATCTCATTCCTTGGACATGAAAGTATTTGAGCAAACCACAATGTAAAATTGCATTCATGCATTGAGGATCATTTTCCACTTGGGAATCCTCTTTCTCATGCTCTCTTTCCCTCCACTGAACCGTTTTTCTTGCCCAAACCTGTCCAAACAACATTTAGACATCCATTAGAACCTTGCTACAGCTTTTGAATTGATAAATTTTGTATTATCATTGAGTTTTTTGGGCTAAGTTGCATGGACGCACCCCTTTAGTGAAGACAGTACATCACCGATGCACTTTACCCTTACACGAAGCGCGTTAGAGACCCCTCGACATGCTTCCCGTAAGGGGAAAGTGTGTCTCCCAGAGGGCGCACAATTCCCCCATGCTACAAGCTAAAAAAAAAAAAAAAAATGGAAACAAAAAGCAATTCTAATCCACTACAATTGAAGAGGATAAATTGTAGGCCTACCTGACACTGATGGCGGTGAAAATGGTTGGTTTGAACTCCCATAGTCAGCACTTGAAAAATGGCTCCAAATATTGTTTTTCACTCCTCCCAATTTGGTAAAAAACAATGGTAAATAATTTTTACTATTTGGCCTTTTTATTTTGAAAAATGAAATATTCATATTCTAATTTATTCTTTTATGGGTCATTTTTACTATAGTTGGAAACGTTTTCATGTTTAAACACCTAATTTATCATTCTGACTTAGTTTTTGGAGTTTACAAGTAAAGTGTTGTATTTAACATTTGGTCGCAATCGTGGTCATCTCACACTTGTTATCAAGTGTGAACAACTCTTCGAGCGTCTTTGTGTAATTATGCCGCTCATTAAAATCGAATATTAATAACACCAAGCTTAGTTTTTGTTCCTTCTCATGCTTGTAAAACGATGACAATAAGTCACCAAGTTATATTTTATCAATTTTCGGGCTCAATAAACTCCCACGAAAAAGGAACCCCTTGGAGTCCTTCTTTAAGCTCTTTTATGAATCCTTAAATGTGAAAATATCACCAAGCGAACTTGATGCTTTCACGCTTGTAAAATTATTTGAATGATCATCTTTCTGGTGATCATTTACCCCTTTCTAGGACCAAGAAGTACTATTTACGAAAAAGGAGCACTCCAGTTAACCATGACTAGAAGAGTTCTCTATCACGTCGTTTTATCCTTTTTCAGGTAAAGAGACTAATTTTTACGAAAAAGAACCGTTGGAGTCTTCTTTAGTTCTTTTCAGACTCTCTAAACATGAAATGACATCGAGTTTACATTATTTGGACTCAGTAAAATCTGACATCGAAGGGCCCATTTTGGGATGAACCCCTCCTATCTCAGGTTTGTAAAACATTTGGGATTGGACTCGTCCGAAGGATGAGATATACCGAGCATCTGCTACCCTCCTCAAGATCATTAAAAAACAAAAGAGGTATTGATTAATCATTATGGGGATAAGGTAATAATTTGTGTTTCCTTTTAATTACGACAGTGCGTAGTCACTCTTGAACATGGTACTCATTTGCATATGCATTCAGTACTTGTGTAATTTGTTTGTCTTTGAGTCACATTGATTCCATTATTATTGGTCCTCCTTTGGGTCATCCAAAGAATGCTTCCATCATCAGTTCCATTAGGGGTTGGTATCATTCTCATCATGTCAATACTACCAAGTCATGTCATGCCCATGTTCAATAGAGATCAATTCATCGATTCACTATCTGCAGTCGTCTTACCTTCTATCATGTTGGTCTTCCCTAAGTCAGTCTCACACATTTTTCTACGGTCTGATTTGATCCAAAACATCTTTGATCGTGTTTCATGTCAATGATGGGGGATACATCATGGCCCTCCTTCAATGGGTTTATTCTCTTTGACTTCAACACATCATCCAAGGATTGAAAGTAGAAATCAATCAAGTACCTTGGGCCTGCATGCCCCAATGGCGGGTTACCTCGCTTTCAGCATGAGTTCACATTATTGACTCTTTATTGAAATATTCCATCGAGTTTTTGACCTCAACTCATTGATTCACATTCGATGGCATGTACTATTATACCTTGGGAATCATTGACATCAATGGTGATCTCCCTCGCGTTTGTTAACGGTATATATCAATAAATGGTAATCAAGTGGATTCTACCATGTTCGACTTCAAGGCATTGTAATCACATGGTTAGAATTGTATCATTGCGGGTTCGACTTGAAGTCCCTTGGTTAACCCATCTATCTTTCCCATGTTGCGATGGATATTTTTTTCATATTACACAAATCCACTTTTGTATTCGTCGTGGATGTGTTACCATCTCATCATAGATCTACGCTTATGTCTAGCAGCGATCATTGTGTTCAGTCAGTCTCTACTATCATGGATCTATAGTGTATTGGTCGGCAACCATTTTATGAGTCATGTGAGACATATATCTCAGAGTCAATTGTATTGTATTAGTATCTTCCAACCGATGATCCTTTCCTCCATCCCTTCCATGTTACAAAGAATTTCACCTGTTCTTTTTTACCAACTTCATGCTTTGGGGGGAATTCTGTTACACAAAAATCTCATCATCATAATTCATGTATTAGTTCCATGCCTTCATCCCTAAAGTTCATTAGCTAAAACATCAAGATAAAGGTTGTTGTCCTTCCCTTTCCACAATTTGTAGTTTCCCCGACGCACCCTACTTTCCACCAAAGGCGTCAGACCCTTGGTGACGCACTCTGCACATTGGCAGAGTGCATCGGTGACTCTATCTACCTTTACACAAGCTGCATTGATCCAATTCTGACGCAGGTTGTCTTATTGCAAGGTGTGTTGGGGTTGGTTAAAGTGGATAAAAGGAAGCTTCAAGCGAATTCTCGAAGCTTGGTGACATGGAGGCCTATCCCTAGATGCTATACAACCTGACATTTGATCCCCTAACCTAGTGGGATGATCCCTTAGGCCTCTCCCCTAAATCCTCAACCTATCCTATCCATTTAGCCTTATAAATATGGACCCTCTCTCCATTGTAAAGGGAGGAAGGATTATAGTACTCTTATTCTGGTGAAATTTCTCTAGGTGATCCTCATTCATCCTTTGGAGGCAAGCATTCTACTTTGGAGGCTATGTTGGGCATGGCCCAAGTAGGCACAATTTTGATAAGGAAACAGCTTTGGGAGTTGTGCAACTTTTGGGCTGCAAAGTTAGAAGACACAGTTTTGAGGAGTGCCTAGCTCGGAGTACATATGCAGTTTTGACGCAGCAGTGCTGGTGCGCAAGGCCCGCACAACAACTATTTTTGGAAAAAGAATATAAGAGGAAGGTTGAGCTGAGTAAGCGGCCTATTTTGGGTAAGAAGCGGAATGGAGAAAGAGGAAAGTGACCTGAAAAAGGGAGTGGCGGCAAGCAGTTAAGGAGCTAGGCCACTAACTCGATGATGACAAGCAGGCTAAAGGGACAGAAAGTGATAGGCCATGATGTAGTGCAACCATTTTTTTATGACTATGGCTATAAGAAGGTCGTTAGAGCCATGAGTGGCACAGTCAGGTGGCCGAGGAAAGTGGAGTGACCTGGCGACAACGATAAGCAGGGTGGCAGGAATCTGCACCAGTTTTGGGAATATTAGGGTTTTTGCCATGCATTGTAAAGACATGACCTACGAGCATGATCTATAAATAAATAAAATTTTGTAAGGGAAAGGGTTGTTGATTCTCTATTATCAATTGTTATTGAGAAATATTCTTTTAGAAGAAAATTTTGTAAAGGCTCTCCAAGTTGTTTGCGTAGAGGCCTATTGAGAGAGAAGAGAGTCTGCAGCTGAGTGTGCAAACTGGAACTGTTGTACCCTTCCCAAAATAATATAACAATAGTTCCTATGGACGTAGCTCCCATCCTAGGGGTGAACCACGTTAAATCATGTGTTGTGTGATGGTTATATGTTTGCACTTGTTTATTTGCTTACCATGAATGCATGAACTCATGCTTGTCGGTTTATGTGTTTTACTTTTCTATGTATTTTCCAAAAGAATGCGAATGGGAATAATATGTTAAGTGTCTCATATGTGGGTGACTAGAAGATGAACAAGTATTTCTAGGTCTATGAATGTATGAATTGGTTGAACAATTACTTAACGGACAACATCTATACAGTGCGCAGCCTATTATGTTTACCATATTGCATGAATTAGAGGATATGTAATACGAAGGAACGATGGATGCATAGTATTTGTTAAGTACAGTTAATTGAAGTAGTTAAGTGTCGGAAGGAAGAACAGCTATCAATGGCGTTGTCCCACTATTGAACGGGATCCACATTGGGTATCCCTTGAATGTGCGAGTGGCATAGCATCTCAACCTGTATAAGTGTCAGTCCATAGCGCAGGCTCCATGGCACACTTTCTATTGGATCTGTCTTAAACAACTCATCACTCAGCTGTAGAAAACTGATTCCGCAACTCCCCCATACCTTCGCCTTAGGTGAGACCTCAGTCTGCTTGCATATTGTTGCTGAAATGACTGGTGAAAAGGGGTTTTGTTGGTTCCTCAAACCGCTAAAGAACCTAGGTCTACATTGGAAACCTATAGAACAGTTATTTAAGCCAACAAATGGTTCCGTTGTCGCGGTAAGAATTCATGATGAGTTGAGGTCATGATGTGCGATGAAGAAGAAGCTTTGCTGGGTATTGAATTTTGGCATCCAGACAAGAAAGAAATATGGGCTTGGTGTGACAAGACAGAGAGAGACTTTGCAAGAAAAGAGAATAGACACCCGCATCTCTCTGACATCTAGTGGTTGAACAAATACCTGTGGAAAGACGTTCACGAAGTTTTCTGGGCGTATTTTGGAAATGAGCTACACGAGTGGTTGTCAAGGATAGCAGAGAAAATAAATTGTACACCACCAGACGTACCGACCGAGTGGACACCAGATCTTATTAAAAGGCTCAAAGCAATAGATAGTCCATTCACCCGAGAAGTCGACTTCTCGGTCAACGGTACTCTAAAGAGCTTTGTGACGCAATTCACTGTGGACATGCTAAAGTCCTACAGTGTAGCTAAAAGAGATTTATTCAAGGGATTCAGAGGTAAGTACTTGAACAACCTCAGTTTATACATTAAAATGCTTTTAGCTGAGAAAGGCGTTTTTAGAATGTAGTGAAATTTTTGAATCTGTAATGGTCAATAGCATTTTTAGTGAGTTTGACCAAGAGACACATAATTTGAGAAGTGGGAAAAGATATAAATTTACACCTAAGAAGAATTCCAGTGGACCTAAACTCCGCATAGACATTGATTCAGAAGACGAACCTGATATCCAAACCGCACCCCTATCTTCAACCTATCAGCCTATTACTCCGCAGAATCCACTGGTTGTGAACACCGCACCGCCCATTGCACAAAATCCACCAGTTGAGAACCCCATAGTTGTGAATATCCCTAGCACTCAGAACCGTTCTGCACAATACTACCTTTATTTTTTCCGCTCAGCAACCTGCACAAAACCCTCCACCACCTAGAAGAAGTATGACTGATGATATTAAGTTGTCAATATTCAAAGGAACGGGTCTAGAAGACCCTGATCAGCATTGGTTTCTATGTGAAGCCGTATGGAGTGTTAAGCAAGTTCAGGATGATGCTATGAAGTGAGCGTAGCTCATCACTACCTTTAGAGACAGATCCTTGGATTGGTTCATGAAATACTCGCAGGGATAGAATAGAACCCTTGTAGAAATCAAGGCTGCACTCTTAGCAGAATTTAAGAAGTCAAAGTCAAAGTCATAGTGCATAACAGAGTTAAAAGAGATCAAGCAGAAACCTAATGAGATAGTCTAGGAATTTGACCAGAAATTTAAACACTATTGGACCAAGTAAGCTTCGTTATAGCCCCACAACAGCACCAGGAATGGTTTATAGCTGCGTTGTTGCCTCATATCAGATTGTCGTTGATGCAGCAGAAAGTGGCTTGGCAGGAAGAAGCCTTGGAGATCGCGATGAAGTTAGAAGCTTCACCCATTGGAGAAACTAGCACTGGAATGTCTTAGATTCAGACCCTATTGGTTACCCTGACACTAGAGCAATAGGATATCAAGAAAGGAAAGCAAGAGAGACAAGAAGTCTGGTGTACAGTATGTAAGGGAGAAGGACACAGTAAGGATCATTGTTCTTTATTCCAAGATTTCCTTAACATGGGTGCACCAAACTCATTAAATCCGAACCAAGGGCCATGGTATGAAATCTGCAGAACTAGAGGACACCAACCAGAAAACTGCTACCTGATTCAAAAATATGTAAGAACACCTAAAAACCTTTATTGCAATTTATGTAAGTCAGTTGGGCATGATGATTCTAACTGTCGCGCATATGAGCTCATGTTGGAAAGGAAGAAAGATATTGAGCATATGTATGGCGGAGTATACAAAGTCCAAGAAGAGACTCCGCAGAAACAAGATAATGTCCAGCATGATCAGGGAGCATACAGAGGCCATAGAGGATACCTTGGGAGAGGGAGGAATAAAGGTCTGGCTCAAGGACAAGGCTGAGGTCAAGTAATCTGTTATAACTCTGGCCATGCCGGTCATGTATTTATAGATGTAATACCCCGTTCTGACTCTTAAGATGTATTAGCATTTAATGTAAATAATGTGTACATGTGATGTATGTTTTCCTAGCGTGGAGCTCAAGGTCAAGGCCCCGCTAGTGAAAACCTGAATTTTGATTTGAAAGGCAAGCATTGATATTTTGATGCCCATGTGCTCTTAAGCCATGGAAATTGTAAAAAGGATGTAAATAAACATCATGCAATATAAAATTCCAAGACTGGCTATGGAGGCAACGAATGAGAAGGGGCCATGTGTATCCACTAGGGAGTGGTGAGGGGGTTGTGGGATTGAACCATAGGCTGCCATATGTCACCTTGAGAATCCATTTGACTTAACTTGCTGAAATTTATTTATGTTGTAAGGAAGTGGTTGAGGAATTCAGTCCATGGCTTTAATGGAGCATGGGCAGCCCAGAAATTCGTATGGCAGGGTATGGGTTGTGTTTTCTTGTACCACAAGCCACTCTACCTGATGAGAGTTGCTTCTTCCTCATCCCCATTCCGTTGTGAAACTTACCAGCACCATTTTCCATCCAAAAATGAATTGCCAGCAGAGAGAAAAACCAGAAATCGCGACCTTGAGAGAACCCACATTTTGAAGAGCCAAAAACGCCCAGATTTGGCATTGGACAGTGAAATCCAATGGGGGGATCCATTGGTATGAACCTTGGGGCGAATTTGGGAGCGTTAGCTATCCTGAAATCCATAGGAATACACAGTTTTTGCAGCCTAGAAAACCAGTGACGGATTTGAATTATTTGGTGAGCAGAAGGGTGAGAAATCAAGTAGGAGATGACTGTGCAGAGGTTGGGTGTTGTTGGCCCGGTTTTGCAACCAGGCTTAGTGCTATGGGCACCTACTAACTAGTAGTAGCAGTTTCAATAGAAATAAAAATCATAAACTAAATAAACAATACTTTTCATGGATCTAAACAAGAATCTAAGCAAATAATGTAAATATTTCAAAATCAAGAACAAGAAACATAAGAAATAAATTTTGTATTGAAAAGTGGGGGGCAAGCAAGTGCTTGCGATATTACCTCCAATGGTGAAGGTTGATGTTGAGCAACTCCCAAGATGAGTAGCTCCAAACTCCAATAGGTCTCTTTCTCCAAGGTTGCTTCAATGGCTAAAAGTGCTCATGGGAGATTTCAGCAGCATAAGGATGAGATAATGGAAGGATGTGAAATGAGGAGCCCCTACCACCTTTTTATAGGTTTTGGTGGTGGGAGATACCATTTGTGGTTTTGTGGAAACCAAATGGTATTGACCAACATGGTTTAGGTACTTTTCCCTCCTTTTTCCTTTTTTGAATAAAAATAATATTTTAATTCCCTTTTTAATATTTTTGGGAATTTGGACCCTTTTTGAGGGTTTTTTATGATTTTCTTGGAAAAATAATCTTTTTTAATGGAAAAAGGGGTGTACTAAGGTCTTTTGGTGACCTTTTGTTGGTTTCAGAGGCTCAGATGGTGGAAAAGTGGACAAATGGGTCATGTGAGTGAGGGAATGAGCTAGTGAGCACTTTTTAGGTGTTAACAGATTGCCCCCTGATGTGTGAGGGCAGGAGCTCATCGTATGGCCGATAGACATCATAGTTCTTTTGTCCTTTTTTCTGGGGTTTAGGGGAGAGAAGAGACCGGTTGGAGACAGGAGCCACGGCCCTTGGAAGCTGCAAAAACAAAAAATATTACATGACCTCAATATGGATGAGGTATAATCTCTGATAAAGGACGAGGCGGGCATTCCCATGCTCGTATCAAGACATATACAAAACAATTAGTCCCAAGAAGGGGGATCTAATACGGAAAGAAATATACTGGTACATCATAATGGTCCAGAGGGGACATTATTGTGGGATATACTCATGATCATGACTGATCTCAATAACTGATACACTGGAATAACTGTTGAACTGCTGAAACTGAAGGTGTCCAACATCTGTAGGGACTCAAAGACTATGAGTCATCTCTGAGCAATAATGTAACTGTATACTCAAGGGAGTATGAAACTGGGGTAAATCTGAATATTGTCGCCATGCGCAAACCGGATCTCTATAGAAAAAGTGTAACTGGTTGTATCCATAGGTAGACTCTCAAATGTGGAGGTGTCAGGTGGTATCCGGGGTCTTCGACTAATAACTGAACGGACCAATACCCTGTGCGAGTCTCAACGATGCGATCAAGGTGTTGAAGTCGAGCATGTGAGAAACAACCATTTGGAGAGGCACTGAGGATTCCTCTCGAAATGATCCGTAGGCACTCATTATAAATGGTAATGAGTCCAAGACACAGGGACCTCTAGGCCTATCCTCTGGAATCAATGTGGTTGTCGTCGACAGAGGGAGACCAGCAACTAACAAGGCAATGATGTTTCCTTAATAGGAGCTCGAGGTGTAGAACTGAAGTGATGTAGTACTGTTGGTAGGACTGACATAGTTGTGGGGATGGGAAATAACTGGGTCAAAAAATGGGTAGACTCAAACTTCCTTTGTTCAGAGCATGATGACATGGTTGACCTGGCAGCGTAGGGGACTGACTTGTAGGTGTGGGGATCATCTTTTAGGGACTGAAGGGTATGTACTTACTCTGGGGGGGGAGGACGAGCTGATAGGTGCCGTCGAGGAATTGTCAAGGTGACATACTGCAGAATACTCTGAACAAAGGCGACCAAAATGGGGAAGCTGCTATGTGAGTAGACGTGATGTGTTGTAGCGCCAAGAGGCACCCTTCTTCCTTCTTCATAGTTTTAATGAGCTTCAAGAAGGGATAAAAGTGTGCTCTGAAATGGTACGGTCCTGTGGATTTTGTGAGCCCAGGACGGCGCATGCTCATGGTTGCTTTCATGTTTAGAGAGTCTGAAAACAGTAAGTGGACTCTGTTGGTGTTTCTTTTTCGTAATTTTAGTCTCCGAGGCCCGAAAAAGTATAAAATGATGCGAATGGAGAACTCTTCTAGCCGATGTGACTAGAGTATACCTTTTTCGTAATTAGTCTACAAGGTCCGGAAAAGGGGTAAACTTATACCAGGTAGACGCCCTTTCAGATACGTTTATCGAGCATGAAAGGAAGCAAGATTGCTCGGCGATCTTTTCATTGTTTTAGGAGTCAGAAAAGAGCTTAACAGAAACTCCCTAAGTGCCTTTTTCGTAAAAGGGGTTGCTCGGCCCGAAAAAGGGGTAAAATCATACCGAACAAAAATGGTTTGACGAGGACGAGAAAAGGTCTCAAGCATCGTCATCTGTGCGGAAAACTGGATCCGGCGACATAAGATACATCGAAAACGGAGAACGGCCGATGTGGCACGCAAACCGAGGCGACGAGGGGGCGTGGAAAAAATGCCTGGAAAATCTAAAGGTGAGAGCGAGAAATGGTCTCTAGCATCATCAAGGGCGCGGAAAACTGAATCCGGCGATATAAGACACATCGAAAACGGAGAACGGCCGATGTGGCATGCAAACCGAGGCGACGAGGGGGCGTGGGAAAAAATGCCCGGAAAATCTAAAGGTGAGAGCGAGAAATGGTCTCTAGCATCATCAAGGGCGCGGAAAACTGAATCCGGCCATATAAGGCACCTTGAAAACGGAGTACGGCCGATGTGGCACGCAAACCGAGGCCACGAGAGGGGCTAAAAAATGGTCAAAAATGGACCCCGGGAAAAACGGGAAACGGAAGGAACCTCTATGAAGTTCTCGCTGTGCTGATCCCAACGGTACCAACGGTTTGAGAAATGGACTCCGTATGACACCGCAATGGTTGTTTGAAATTTGTGGAATTTCTATAAATAGGACGTGGGGCCCAATATGACTTGTCATTGTCACGTGCGAGTTTGATAGAGCAGTCAGAGCTATTTCTCGATTTCCGGGAGATTTCACCGTTGGTTTTCGATTTAGCGAGTTGCAGGTAACTCTATTCGCCTTAACCTAGTCAATTATGTCTTTTTTAGTTGGCGGTGGGCCCCCGAAAGCCGCGAAACTCCACGTTGACTCTCCAACGTGGAACCGCGCGGGTTTCGGGGCGGAACCCGCGATGAACCGCGCGGGTTTTAGACTCACAGTCGCGATGTTCATCGCGACTGTGAGGTCGGAACCCGCGATGTTCATCGCGTGTTCATGGGTGACAGTCGCGATGTTCATCGCGGGTTTTTTCATGGAACCCGCGATGGTCATCGCGGCTTTTGTGGAAAAGCCGCGATGGTCATCGCGGCTTTTTGTGAAAAAGCCGCAATGAGATTTTTTTTTTTTTTTTTTTTTTTTTTTTTTTTTTTAATTTTTATGCTGGGGCTAAAATTTTCTGTGTTTTCTTGGCAGGATGTTGCGGAGGGCTCAATCCGTATGGCGGGAGAGAGATATTGATGCCGAGATTGTGGCGAGGATCGAGGATGATGGGGGGGTGAGACAGACCTTAGCCATGAGCGGACTCTTGAAGTTCGCTCAGATACCTTATATTCGTTCAGTGAGGAGACTCCTGAACAAGCTCGTTCAGTGGTGGGTGCCGGCAGAGGGTGCCTTTATTATTGGTGGTGAGAGGTTGGAGATTACTCTCACTGATGTATATTTTTTTACCGGTTTGCCTCGCTTGGGTGAGGTGGGTGATATCTCTCCGAGGTTGCCTCCAGGCGTGGATATGGAGGACCTCTTACAGACCTTTTGTGGGGATGACGCTGTTTTGGTAAACAGCTCTATCAGTCTGAAGTTCCTACGTGAGTGGGATATGCGGGCCGTTGGTGCCTGTGTTCTGAGGGTTTTGGGTGCTGCTGCACCACATCGTATGTCTGGGGGGCAGACGGTGTTGGTGGACTCCGTTCTCCGGGGTACTTACTATGCTTGGGCTCAGATGTTCTTGGCCGGTGTCCGGAGAGATCTGGACAAGGCCGTGAGAGAGGGAGGTGAGTTCTGTTACGCCTCATTTTTATGTTGTTTTTTCTTTGAGCGGGTGCCGACCCTACGGCCACACGTACCGGTTCGTGCTGGTCTACCTAGCGAGCCTCGTATGATGAGGTGGGGGCAGATGATGCCTCGTGCTGGCGGTGGTATCCGTGGCTTCTTTACAGAGGATTTTTTCCAGCAGTGGGAGCAGATGCCACTGGTGATCGAGGACTATCCATACGCCGGTATGGACTACCGGGGAGACCCGGAGATGCCACGTGCCCCAGGACAGGCCTGGAGCTTAGACGGTATGTTTTTGTGTCTTATGTGATGTTTATACCATATGTATTATGATTGGTCATGATGATGTCTGTTGTATAGTATCTGATGGTTCTACTTGCTTTGTGCAGATATTGGTCCGGTACCACCACCTGACTATGTGGCTCGGCAGGGGCGGGCGATAGTGGTTGCGCGTCCTCCAGTACCTGTACGTCCTCCTCGTGGTGGAGGATTTGGAGCCCGTGGGCGAGGGGTTGGACCTCAGGACGATGCTATAGATGGTGTTCGACGGACTTTGGCCCGGATCGTAGCTAGACTTCCGGAGGATGGCTGGAGGGACCTTGATCGGGACATTTTGCAGGGATGTCTCGGTGCACCGCCCGAGTGGCAGTCACTGTTGTTGAGGGCAGCGGTGCTTGCTGCGAGACACGGGGGTGGTGGAGGAGATGCTCCGGCAGAGCCGGCCCCGGGGAGGATACGTCTGAGGGACGACCCAGCAGGGCTAGCCGAGCGGCGAGTTCGGGGTCGTCGTGACCCGGCTGGGCCAGCGGAGGTGGAGTCGGAGGAGGAGCCGGAGGAGGATCCTGAGGATCCGGAGGATCCTGATGATTAGACGTCATTGTACTTGCCCCCAAATTCTCATGAGCATATGGGGAAGCATTTTTGTATGACAGATGTATTTTGTGTATATCGAGTGCTGAGGGCACTTATGACATGTAGACTTTTTGGTTCGTATATATATGTGGATATATATTTTGGATATTTTGATGTGTATGCACGTGGATGCACTTTGTCTTTTGTATATGCTCATGGAGGCACATGTTATGCACGTGGATGCAGTGTGTTTGTAGATTTATATATGCCCGTGGAGGCACATGCTATGCACATGGATGCATTATTTTGGTTTGTTTTATGCCCGTGGAGGCACATGTTATGCACGTGGATGCAATATTGGTTTTTTGTATATGCCCGTGGAGGCACATGTTTTGCACCTGGGTGCATGTTTGTTTATGGATATGACATGATGTGATTGGTGTGCCAGTCGAGGACACTGTTGGCCATATTATCTGCTACACTATTGAGGTGTCTTGGGACATGTGTGAATGTAATGGATTCAAACTGTCTAACCATTTGTTTAGTGCGCAGGAATTTTCTGAACAGACAGGGATCGCGTACCTGGTAATCATTGTTGAGCTGGGAAACTAGGAGCTGTGAGTCCAAGAAAACGTTGAGGTGACGTATGCTCATCTGGAGAGCAGCGGCAAGGAGACCGGTCACGGCATCGTATTCAGCTTGATTATTGGTGGCGGCACCTAAACATACTCCATCGATGTGAATTAACTCATGTGAAGGGGAGTATATTACCCAAGCTGCGGAGGCGAGATTGGGAGACCAACGGCTTGCACCATCAGCGAAACCGATATGGCAGAGTGGAAGAGGCTCCATCTGTGGTCATGCAGGGAAAACAAATATTTAGGTTTTTTGAAAATTTTTTGTGAACGAAAAACGTATGCCTATACTAAAAAATGGACGATGGTGTCCATGAGATTTTCTATGGGTAAAATCTTTTAAGGTACAACCCGTTGCGTGGGTTGCGTAAGGTGTTGCCTTCTGAATCGGTCAGAATGTATGCCCCCTGCCCGAGGCAGGTGTGTATGATGTAGGGGCCTTGCCACATAGACACGAACTTCCCTTTTCCGGTTTTATCATGAGCTTGATCGTAAGCGAGGACAAGGTCTCCCTCCGAAAAGGTTCTTGGGTGGACGCGTTTGTCGTAACTTAGTTTCGATCTTTGTTTAGCGGCTTCCATGTTTTGAATGGCTGTGCGCCGATCTTCATCGGCCTGCTCTAGGAGCAGTAAACGTTGCTCGATCGGGGAAGTATCTGGTAGGAGCTCAACGGCGATGTGTAAAGCTGGGATCTGGCACTCAATAGGGAGGACAGATTCGACACCGTGAACTAAATGGAAAGGGGTAAAACCGGTGGCGGTTTTGGTTGATGTGCGGTAAGCCCAGAGTGCTGGGAAAAGCATGTGATGCCAATTGGACTTGTGCTTGTCTACAGTGCGTTGGAGAATGGTCTTCAAGATTTTATTGATCGCTTCGACTTGGCCGTTTCCTTGGGGGTAGTAAGCGGAAGAGAAATGGTGTTCGAATTTCAACATGGTTGATAATTCTTTCCAGACGGCATCTTCGAAGTGAGAGCCGTGGTCAGAGACTAGCTGTTGTGGTACTCCGAAACGAGCGATGACGTGGTTGAAGAAAAACCGCGCCGCGGTGTCGGCTTTGCAGTTATAGGTTGGCATGGCTTCTGCCCACTTGGTGAAATAATCTACGGCCACAATGATGTGTTTGTGACCGCCGGCTGACGGGGGGTTGCAGTCGAGGAAGTCTATGGCCCATTTGCAGAATGGTCCAACAGTGATGACTGGATGAAGGGGGGCAGGGGGGGTTCTTGCTTTGGGGGCAAAGAGCTGGCAGTTCTGGCAATGCTTGACTGCGGTGATGCAATCAGTAAACAACGATGGCCAAAAATAACCTGCCCGAATGATTTTCTGGGCGGTAGCCATGCCGGAGAAATGGCCTCCACAGGCACCGCTATGACAATCATTGAGGACTTGTTCTGCCTCACTATGGGATAGGCAGCGGCGTAAGATAGTATCAACGCCGCGTCGGTAAAGTACATCTCCAATAAGTAGGTATCGGGGTGCGTGGTGTCGTATGCGACGGCGTCCATCACGATCGATGTGTGGTCGGAATTTTTGCGTACGGAGGTAAGTCAAAATGTCTCCGTACCAAGGGTCGTCCGACGAAATGACGAAGATCTGCTCGTCAATCAGGTCCGTATGGATAACGGGTGATGTCGAAGAGGACGGGAGATCTGTAATTAAGTGAGCAAGCGCGAGGGCTTTGGTGCTTTTGGGAGTCTTGAAAGTAAGGTCATATTCCTGGAGGATAATGACCCATTTAGCGACACGACCCTGAAGGAGTCTCCTGGTGAGGAGATAGACCATGGGGTTGGAGTCGGCCACGACCGTGGTATGACTAAGCAAAATGTAGTGTCGTAGTTTCTGTACGGAAAAGACTACAGCTAGGGCTAATCTTTCCTCATATGGGTAACGTAGAGGTGGGCCAGACAAGGTCTGGCTGACGTAGTAAATTACATGCTCTTTGTGGGAAGCATCTTCTTGGACCAAAACTCCGGATACGGCATGTTCGGATGCCGAGACGTAAAGGGTGAAGTCTTGGGAAAAATCCGGTGGGGATATCAAGGGGGCTTGTGTGAGAGCCTTCTTGAGGGCTTCGAATGCCGTGTCTGCTTGTTCGTCCCAGACAAAGGGTATGTGGGTACGAAGTAAGCGTAAGAATCCATGGACTTTGGTGGCGTAATCAGGAACAAAGCGCCTAAGAAAATTGGACCGACCTTGCAAGCTCTGAAGCTGGCGAAGCGTGCGAGGAGGGGGAAGTTCTAAGATGGCTTTGACTTTCAGGGGATCAACGGTGATCCCGTCCTGGGAAACAATGAAACCCAACAACCGGCCTGCCGGGACGCAAAAGACACACTTGTGTGGGTTCAAGCGGATTTTATATTTACGACAACGCAGGAAAACTTGCCGGAGGTCGCTAAGGTGGTCTGATCGTTTTCGGGAACGCGCTGTGAGGTCGTCAAGATAGACCCGCAGGATATGGACCAAGTCGTGAAAGCAGTAGGTCATGGCTCGCTGGAAAGTGGCACCAGCATTTTTAAGGCCAAAGGGCATGACTCGATAGGCAAAGGTGCCCCATGGGGTGGTAAAGGCAGTCTTGTACTGATCCTCCTTGCGGATGTGAATCTGGTTGTATCCGGAAAACCCGTCCATGAAGGATAGGACCTCATGGCCCGCACATTCATCAATGAGTTGGTCAATGAATGGCGTGGGGAAATTGTCTTTTGGACAAGCGTGGTTTAGGTTGCGGAAATCAGTGCATACTCTAAGGGTGCCTTGCTTTTTGTTGACAGGGACGGGGTTCGACACCCATGTGGTGTACGGAATAGGGTAGATGAAACCTGCTGTTCGAAGTTTCTCGACTTCAGCCTTGACAGCGGGGAGCTTGGCAGGGTGAATAGGTCGCTGTTTCTGACGAACAGGGGGTACTTCCGGCCATGTATCGATGTGGTGTTCAATAATGGCGGGGTCGAGACCAGGCATCTCGGTATAGGACCAGGCGAAGACGTCTCGGAACTCTTGAAAGAGTTTTTTGTATGCCTGAGTTTCTGCTTGAGTGCAAGATGCGCCCAGCGAGATGAGCTCAGGTTTCCCTGGTGTTATGGAAATGTATGGTGGGGGAAATGTTGGACATGTTCCCTTCCTCAAAGGCATCCGGTGCTGGGATGGGGTCCTTTAACCAATCGACCTTAGCAGGTATGAAGTCTTTCGACTCGACTGATAGCTGGTTGGATGCGGTGGAGGTAGATGCTTCCGGGAGGAAGTACGAGCGATGATGCATATCATCCCAAGGGTAGTCGGGTGCAGTGAGTGTTTCCAAAATCTGCTCGTCAGTATTGAAGTAGTCAGACCATAAATCAAGGGGTTCTGGTTTGAGGGTTGTCGAAATCATATATATCGTATTGACTTCTTCTGACGAGGATGATGGTGGAGGGTGAATCTCCTCGATGAGGGGAGGAGATATCTCTAAATCGGCATTGTTTAATTCGTACAGCGCTGCTCTATAGTCTGGTAGATCAGGGCAATGGTGTGAGTAGTGGCCGTAGACACTGCATATAGCACAAGGATGGTTAGTGCGCAGTGATTTGTCGCGAGGCTGTAGAGGTGGCTCTAATTTGACTACTGGGATGCCGATGTCATCGTCCAACATATTCATATGTTCTTGGAGTGCCGGTAAATGTGGGCATTGATGAGTTGGATGGCCAATTTCATCGCATAATGAACATTTGGGGGGAGCTCGAAACACCGGTGGGGGTTTGGCTGTCTTAGGAGGTGGTATGGCAGTGTAGGGTTGTGGACCTCTGCCCCCAGTGGGCTTAGCAAGGAGAGGGGGATCCTTTGACGTCGACGCAATCGTGAGACCCGGAGGAGGTTTCATTGACGACGAAGGAATATGGGGGTTAGGAGGAGGTGTCGTTGCCGACGAAGGGATCGCGACGCCAGGGGGAGGTTGATTTGTGGTAACAATAGGTTGTACCGGTTGGAGGATGACGTCTGGTGTCGGTAATCGAACGGGAGGCGGAATATACCACACGGGTAATCCCAATGTTATCCCGGGTAGGCTAAGGGTAGCCATCACCGGGGCGCTTACTACACCCGAAGGAGGAAATAGGAAGGGGATGGTGTGGATGGGTGTAACACCAATGTGACTGGGGATCAATGGTGGTTGACCGCCGGGTGTTTGCGTATTCTGCGAAACAGTACAGAGGTTTGCGACTTGGGTCTCCGGTGACGGTGGTGGAATGGCCTGGAATGTAGAGGTCATTGGTGTATCCGAATACAGTCCGGGTGCCACAGAAGACACATAGGAGGTAACAGCACTAGAAGCGGGTTGTTCAATCATGGGGAGAACATTCTCCGGTGCTGCAGGGGCGTTGGGGTCATAGTAGGTGAGTTGGTCAATTTTGACCACGCGGCCCTCATGGGGGAACATCATGGTGCGGAAGACGGAAGAGGCGACCGCTTTCATGGCATACATGTAACTGCGGCCAAGTAAAAGGTTATAGTCTAGTTGGGCGTTAATGACCTCTATGTCGATGAGCACGGTCTTCCCACCTAATTGGACGGGTACCTTGGGTAATAAACCGTGAGGTTGAGCTGACCGGCCGTCGTAGGCCCGCAATGCAGTGGTGGATTGCTGGAGAGCAGGGGAGCCCAACTTTTGCCAAACAAAAGTGGACATGACGCATGTGGAGGCACCCTCGTCGATGATACATCGATGGATGACAAGATTCCGAATAGAAACGGAAACTTGGACTGCTATGGTAGAAGGCAGCCGTGGTTCAGATTGGTCTAAGTCAAAGGTCATCAAGTTCGAATCATTTGGGTCAATAGCCCCAATGGCGGAAAGTAAAGTCTTGCGCTGAGAAGGACAGGTTTTTAAGACTTCTAACGCAGACATGGCTGCGGGCGATTGAGCTAAGTCATCTACGATGTTGTAATTAGATGCAGCTCGTGCATTGGGGTTGTTGTTGATTCGGCGAAGGGGGAAGCGAGGTGCTTTAGAAGCGCCATCGAGTGGAACCTGAGGTATACGCAATGTCTGATCAGTGGGATTAGCAGTGGTATCCTTTTCGGCGGGGGGGGCTTCAGAAGTCGGTCCGTATTGATTTCGACGGGTTTGGACATTGACGTCAGCGGTGGACATCATCAATAAGTGGTGGGTACCTGAATCAAACATGGGTTGATCAGGAGCTGTGTAAGTTATTTGTTGTGGTTGCACGTTGCCCTGTTGGGGGGCTAACGGCTGGGTGTTTACCACTCCTTGTGTTGGAAAGGGGTTTTGGAGAACCAGAGGTTGTTGTGGAGGTGGTGGGGGGTTGGGTGGTGGCTGAGGAGCCGCCTGCCCTTGACGATGGGCGTCATTTGTCCATAGTTGTCGAGCTCGCTCGAGATGTGGGCAAGCGTGGGTATAGTGTCCATAGACACCGCAAATGGAACAAGGATGGTTTGTCCGTAAATTAGCATTTTTAGGTTGCTTAGGTGGCCGATCAGGATTCTGATGAGCGGGCGCCGCGTTATTGTTTTGCGGGGGCTGGGTAGGCTGTGGAGCTTGGTTGCGGTTTTGATTGTTTCCACGGTTGCGTCCTCTTCCGCGGTTGGGTTGTCCACCCTGGTTGCGTTGGTTATTTTGATATTGGGGCTGCTGTTGTTGTGCGTACACATGCCCTTGAGCATTGGGGGGATTCTGAGGAGCCGCAGGTGCGGGAGCAGGTTGCGGTGGATAGTATGCAGGTGGAGCTGGAGGTGGTCCAGTTGCCTGTTGGGGTTGTTGGTACCCCTGCGCTGGTGGAGGTGTGAGGTTAGCCGGTGCAACCGGTTGTGGGTAATGCATGGGCTGTTGTGGAAACTGCATGGGGTTTTGTACCGTAGGTTGAGCATAGTATGTAGGAGGTACATATGCTGATGGCGCTTGGCCATAACAATGTTGTGGACAAGAGGGTCCATGAACATGATGGGTCTGGTTTATTGGAGCATAAGAAGTTGTCGCTCCGGAACTGGATGTAGCCTTAGAAAGGTCTGGGGCGGGCATGGTGCTCACTATACTGAAAGGTTTTGCTTGCGGTGTAATTTGGCCAATAATGCCATCAGCGGCATGTGATGCCCCCGGTGTGTCACCGCGTGCAGAGTCGCCTCGTGGGGCGTCAGGTATGATGGTGTATAGGTATCCTGACTGGGCATAGATAAGGTCAAACTGTTGGGCTTTAAGGATGGCCTCCTCTTCAGACTGGGGTCTTTCAGAAGCTACATCCTTCGCAATGAGGGGAAGGAGGGATTTAAGGAACCAGTCTAAAAAGATTCGGTCGTCTAATTTGATCTTGCATAGGCTTCGGCGCCGACGCCAATCATGGATATGGTCAGTGATGTGCGTGGCCGTGTTCTGTCTGCAAGACAGTAGGATCTCGACGCCCGCATCATAGCGGACCGGTAGCTGAAAGAACTGCAGGAAGGTCGAGGCAAGGGAGGTAAATGAGGAATGCGTCCCGTGGGGTTGCTCGATATACCATTTGGCTGCAGAGCCAGTGAAGGTGCGCTGTAATAAACGGAGGCGGATAGAGTCGTCCACTATGGAGTTGGAGGAACACCATAAGTGGAAAGACATGATGTGGTTCTGGGGGTCTTCTCCGGCCTTTCCCTCAAACTTAGGGATGTCAGAGGGAAGCTTAGTGGGCATGTGGGGCCAAGCAGGGTCATGCCTGATGGGGTCGTTTGTGAGCCTAGCTAAATCTGGCAGGTTGAGACTTGCCATGTATGGTAGACTAGCGGATGTAGTGACCGGAACCGGGACCTGCCTAGCCATTGTGGTATGGTGTAGGGGTCCAGTAGCGCCTATAGGTATGCTAGGTATGGAGGGTATGTTCCCTCCAAAAGGTGTGGCCTGATATGGGTTAGCACTCCCAAGTGCAACCTGGGTTACACTTGGGTTAGGAATCGCACTAGGGATTCCTGGTATAGCACTACCGAGTGCAACATGGGTTACACTTGGGTTAGGAATCGCACTAGGGATTCCTGGGATAGCATTCCCAAGTGCAACAGGAGTGACACTTGGGTTAGGAATCGTACTAGGGATTCCTGGGATAGGGTTTGTGGAAACCGAAGGGGGTATGACCCCCATGTTGGGCATGCCCATGACAGGTGGTGGTCCTGTGTTAGGCATTCCTGAATGTGGAGTGGTACCCATATTGGGCATACCCAAGGGGGTGGATGTTGCCATGGATGGTACTCCCACAGAAGGGTTTGCGGATGTCTGACCTATGGTTAATGTAAATTGTGGATCATCTGGTGTTCCAGACATAATTGTGGTCGGTGGTAACTCTGTGGGGTTTTCGGATTCTACCTCCAAATCAAAGGTGAAGTGGGGTATGTCAGAATCGGATGACCGTCTAGATGATCGACGATGTGTCGAATCAAGGGATAATGCTCTGCGTCCGTGACGTGGAGAGCCAAGTGGACTAAACTCTGGGAGTTCGCCCTGTAGACGACGAGAACGTCTAGAATTCTCAATGGTGAGAATATGTTTTTTATATAAAATATTGTTTTAAGTATCAGGTGGTGATATATGTATGTAAAAGACTCAAAACCCTAATGCAACCAAGGGTGCAAAAAGGGGAGTGAAAAAAAAAAAAAAAGGCTCACAGGCCAAAAAATCGATCCTCAAAAAATGCACTTATTCTAGCAGCTGTGCTACAATAAGTGGAGGAATGCAACAACCGGTCAGAATACCAATATGCAAGCGGCTCCTAGAAAAAATAGGTGTAACTAGACTCAAAAGGTGGTAAAGATCATGCAAACACCTAATCTAAAAGTATTGTGACTCAAACAGACGATATCCCCTGCAAGGTGATGAAATCCAAGTCAGACAATATGAATGTAGAGACAACGGCTAGATATCCCCCTACCGGGAGGGACACCGGGTAATCAATCCTAAAAAGACAGGCTACTAGGATACTCCGTTCATGACGCGTTGAGAAAAGGTAAATCTGCCGTTTGGTCCTTTGATCGCAATATCCCAATACAGGGATATCCCGAGAACTGCGAATGGTAGCCCTTCGGTTACTGAATGGGTTTCGGTATCCCACTCAGGCTTCCGGAACCATCCTCGCGACTTCAACCCTCCTAGGGGAGAGGCCTTCCCACAAACCGGTTGTGACCGCGCCAAAAAGTACTAAGAGATTTTAGCTCCCTAATTGGACAACTTCTATGTCTCAGATGTATGAACTGAGGGGTGTTATTGGAACACCTATCCCCCCAATACTACCTAGCTACAAGAATTCTTTTCGTGTTCCCCAAGTGGGGTTAAGAGTGTGTTCAAATTAGGGTAAGTTTTAAGTCTTAGTTCAATTTAAGTGATCGTGTGAGTGCACGTGAGGTGTTGTAAACTGAACTTGAAAAAATTAAATGCTTTAAGGGAAATTTTTCAAAAAATAAAGGACTTTTCGAAAAATAATAAGCAAATATTTAAGACTTTTTTCACTAAAAGAAATTAATTTGCTTTTTCAAAAATAACTCAAAAAATAATGGATTTTTTGGATTTATGAAAGCAAATAATAAACTTCTAAAAGAAATAAATGGATTTCTTCGTTTCAATAAAATTTGCTAAGGGCAAGATTCTAAAGAAGTAAACAAGAAAAAATTTGAATCTAGATAAAGAATGCAAAATGAATCTTTCTTTCACTTTCTTGAAAATTTTTAAAAAGATTTCTATGTATGCACTTTTAAATAGTAAAAAAAAATTTCTAAATCTGGAAAATATGCAGAATTTGATACTGTAAAAAATGTGCTATGGGCAGAAAGTACAGTAAAAAATATTTTTCAAAATCGGGATGGCCGAATGAAAAAATTCAGCCGCGCGGGTTTTGGACGAACAGCCGCGATGGGCCGCGCGGGTTTTGGCCGAACAGTCGCGATGGACCGCGCGGGTTTTGGACGCACAGTCGCGATGGACCGCGCAGGTTTTGGGCGCACAGTCGCGATGGACCGCGCAGGTTTTGGGCGCACAGTCGCGATGGACCGCGCAGGTTTTGGGCGCACAGTCGCGATGGACAGCGCGGAAAAAGGCCGCGAAGCCGCGGTGTGCAGCGCGGAAAAACACAGAAAAGTCGCGATGGACCGCGCGACTGTCTGGAAAAAGGGCGCGATGGACCGCGCGGAAAAATGCAGAAAAGTCGCGATGGACCGCGCGACTGTCTGGAAAAAAGCCGCGAGGCGGAAGCCGTGCACGGAAAACGAGAAACGAACTCGGAAATTTAAAATTTAGGGCTGTTTTTTGGGGCCAAATCTCAGAACAGCAATGGATCTGCTGTCTAAGATGGCAGATCTATGGATCTAATGGTTAAAAACTCATAAAAACTAAGATTTAATGGCAAAGCTAGAGATCTAAAGTTCAAACCAAAGCGGAGTCGCCAAAAACTGTTGGCCCGGTTTTGCAACCAGGCTTAGTGCTATGGGCACCTACTAACTAGTAGTAGCAGTTTCAATAGAAATAAAAATCATAAACTAAATAAACAATACTTTTCATGGATCTAAACAAGAATCTAAGCAAATAATGTAAATATTTCAAAATCAAGAACAAGAAACATAAGAAATAAATTTTGTATTGAAAAGTGGGGGGCAAGCAAGTGCTTGCGATATTACCTCCAATGGTGAAGGTTGATGTTGAGCAACTCCCAAGATGAGTAGCTCCAAACTCCAATAGGTCTCTTTCTCCAAGGTTGCTTCAATGGCTAAAAGTGCTCATGGGAGATTTCAGCAGCATAAGGATGAGATAATGGAAGGATGTGAAATGAGGAGCCCCTACCACCTTTTTATAGGTTTTGGTGGTGGGAGATACCATTTGTGGTTTTGTGGAAACCAAATGGTATTGACCAACATGGTTTAGGTACTTTTCCCTCCTTTTTCCTTTTTTGAATAAAAATAATATTTTAATTCCCTTTTTAATATTTTTGGGAATTTGGACCCTTTTTGAGGGTTTTTTATGATTTTCTTGGAAAAATAATCTTTTTTAATGGAAAAAGGGGTGTACTAAGGTCTTTTGGTGACCTTTTGTTGGTTTCAGAGGCTCAGATGGTGGAAAAGTGGACAAATGGGTCATGTGAGTAAGGGAATGAGCTAGTGAGCACTTTTTAGGTGTTAACAGGTGTGCTTGAGAAACCCAGTGAAGGCTAGGATCTCAAGGATTAGCAACTGGACCTTTCTATGCCCATCCTGAAGAGCACTGGAGGGAAGAGTTTCCTGAGGGACTGTGTAACAGAGAAGGGGATCTTCCTTGTGTTGGATGTGGTAGGTAATGTGGGTTCTTGACTGTTGAGTTCACTTGAGATGCCTATAGCTCTATGGTTGAGCTCACTGGATTAGCGTTACCCTCCTCTATCTGCTTGAATGCTTGATAAACCCAACGGTGTGTTGGCTTAGCATAGCTGATGATCGAAACCATGGCTGTGAGTGAGCCCAGCTAGTTCCTCCTTAGTGGATACACAGCCCAGCTCGGGGGTGATCTCTCAGCTGAAAGAGTACAGGCTGGACAGAAATCTATGGTTGGGTGGAACATTGCTCTCACGTAGCCAGTCGTTGGACATTTACATTTCAAGATAAGTATTCTTGTGAATTAATTTATATACATTCTGTGTTATGCCATGTGTTCAATCTGAATGTTAAATATTCATGGTAATCAAAATGAGATGGAATCTGTGAATAGCATGAGAATGAGATTGAATCTCTGCATATGGAATCACTTTTTTCTTGAGATAAACATGTTGATAAAATTCCATTCTATTTGTGTATTATTATGTTTAATTCCGCTGTGTTTATATTGAGTTGATTCTGCACACAGAAGTTTTTAATTGTTATGAATTTATAAGTAAGAATATTGGGGCTAAGTCTGCCAAAAACCCCGTATGTTTGGTAATGTTCTCTCCCCTGCATTTGCAAGGCGGGAGGGGACGTTACAATAGATTGTACCAGCCCATGCACCACGTGTAATTGTTGTAAATCCTTCGATCATGTTATTGAATAATGCCCAGTGTTAGAGGCAAAAATGCAGAAATGGAAGCGGCCAAATGCACCAAACCCAAACATTTAGTTGATCGCAACAAAGAAGAGACCTGCAGATCCAAGTATCAATGTAGTGACACGAAGTGGCGCTGCAACAGGGAGAGATAGAGGAGCAGAAGCTTCAACTTCTGGAGACTTAAACACTAAGAAAACCCCTCTTGAAACAATATGGATGAGAAAAGCTTCTAGGAAAGCACCTGCTTTCGACATGAATAAAAACAAAGAAACCCTTGAAGAAGAGCGAGATATATTCAAAGAGTCGGCACCCATATTGTTCAGAATCCCGTTGCATAGTGAAATACTGCATATAGAATATATGTCGGCTGCTTATGACAAAATGAGCACCGCAGCAGAGACAGACACCTCTGTTGCACAGCTCCTCAGGAGCTGCATGAAGTTGCTAAAGAGTCCAAACGCTATATCCGAGTTGCAGCAACTGTTAGATCAGTGTGAACCGTGCAACGAGATTGAAACTACTGATAGTGCAGTTCATGACATCGGGAAATACAAAAGAACAGGTCGAGAAATGAGGCTTAATGCACAGATAGGAGACTATGAGATGGACGATATCATTCTTGATCTGGGATCAGAAGTAAATGTCTTAACTAAATAGACATAGTAGTAGATGGGGAGACCAAAGCTATTATGGTAACCTATCCAGTTGTGAATGGCCAACCAGAAGAAGGTCATACCATTTGGACAGTTAGCCAATGTTGTTGTTGGAATTGATGGAGTGCAAAGTTATGCAGAATTCAAGGTTATCGAGATCATGGACAATAGTCAACCCTTTCCTGCAATGTTAGGAATTGACTGGGCTATGGATAACCTTGCCATCATAAACTTGAAGACAAAAAATATGATATTCGAAGGAAATCATATCAGGGTCATCATACCATTGGACCCTATGAACAGAGAAAGATACAGTGAGCTAATTCAGGAAGAATCCATGGCTCAAGATTTTGACCGCCTTTATAGGATGACAGCAAACCAGGATGACTATATTAATCCCACTGCGGATGGAACACTCAGCTGGAGATGTGATAGCTCTTGCATATCAGACTCTGAGGTAGGATTGGATAACTGGAAAAGCCGTATGCATGAAGTTTCTGCAAGGAGATGTGCGCAGGTTACAAATTCACTACGCTGGATTGGAAAGGAGGGAAGCCCCATTCCCACCTATGATGGTTTATCTAATGTCTATTCCTTTATCAAAGAATATATTGTAGCAATTGCAGATGAGCATCTCTTACCAGCACTAGATATGGCACTACGCGAGACACCTTCCAGATGGTGGGTTGCGCATAAGCAAACACTGACCACATGGGATCGATGCAAAATCAAGATGCAGATCAGGTTTGCTGACAAGGTTACACTACCCTTTGAAAATTACAATGGACAGACAGATCCAATGCATCATATTGAACTCTATTCACAAGCATGGAAGGAAAGACCACAGACAGAATGGGTGCATTTGTTTGTGCACACATTGGAGGAAGAGGTTCCAAAGAAATGGTATTTAGACATGGAGTTGCACAGAGGAACCACAGATTGGGCCATGCTGACCGCGAACTTCAAAAGCACCTTCAGTTTTGAAGACGAGAATCACAGCATAAATGATGCTTTGCGGGTTATTAAGGAAAGAATATTCAGACCAGAATGTCCACATAGAAACATAACATTAGAGGAATTCTTTGGAGCTGACAACGTACCTGCAAGCCTACAATTAAAATGGAAGGAACAAGTAGAGAATGCCATGGAATGTTATAACCTAGCTGAAGAGGTTGAAGAAAAAGAAGAAAGTGATGAGGAGGACCCATGCAACATAAATATAGCTGAATTAGAGGGAATGCACGACGTAGAGGGACCTCCGCTGGAAATCCTAGACATGAGTGGAACTGTAAAAATGAGGAAAGTGAACATTGGCACCAGCGAAGAGCCGAATTTCGCGTCTATTGGAGACTACTGGGATGATCGGATGGTCACGAAGATCGCACACTTATTACATGAGTATCAGGATTTATTCCCAACAAAGTTTACAGAGATGAAGGGTATTTTGGGAGACTTAGGGGTTATGAAGATACCTCTTAAGCTAGGTGCCAAACCTATTAAACAGAGGCCATATAGGCTGAATCTGCAATATAAAGAACGAGTCAAGGTAGAACTCAATAAGATGCTCGATGTGGGCATCATTGAGCTGGTTGAGGAGTCTAAGTGGATAAGCCCTATGGTTGTCCAAGATAAGAAGACGAAAGGTGAGATCAGGATCTGTGTGGACCTTAGAAAATTGAACGATGCTTCGATGCATGACCCAATTCCTACTCCCTTCACTGATGAGGTGCTCGATAACATTGGAGGAAATGAGGCATATTCCTTTACTGATGTATTTTCGGGATATCATCAGATAATAATTGATCCCGCAGATAGACATAAGACCACTTTTGCTACTGAATGGGGATCATTCCAGTACATGGTAATGTCGTTTGGTCTGAAGAACGCGCCTGCCATCTTTTCCAGAGTTGTGGTTGTAGCATTTAAAGATTTCATGTACAAGTTTTTAGAAGCTTATTTTGACGATTGGATAGTATTTGGGTTGTTGAAGGACCATTGCACAAATCTCATATTGATGCTAGAAAAGTGCAAACAACATCAAATGTCATTAAACTTGAAGAAGTGTATCTTTTGTGTACCTTATGGAATTTTGTTGGGACACATTGTGTGCAAGCAGGGATTGATGGTTGATCCTGCGAAGATCGTAGTTATTGTAAACTTGCCAACACCAAATTCAGTAAAGCAATTGCACACTACATTGGGGCATACTAGTTACTACATAAAATTTATAAAGGGTTATGCGCAGATAACCACAACTATGGAGAAGCTATTAAAGAAAGATGTGTCGTTCATCTGGAATGCAAAGTGTGAACAAGGCTTTGACACCTTAAAAGAGAAAATGGTAACTACGCCGATCCTATTTTTTCCAGACTGGGAGAAGCCGTTTCATGTCCATGTTGATGCTTCATGTATAGCATTGGGAGTTGTGTTAGCCCAACCAAGAGAGGGAGGCATTGACCATCCCATCGCATTTTCGCGCAAGAAACTCTCATCTCCATAAAAGAATTATACCACCACTGAGAGATAAGGCCTAGATATGGTCTATGCACTGCAGAAGTTCAGGCACTATTTGCTTGGTGCACACTTCTCTATGTTCACTGACCATTCTGCTTTGAAATACCTGGTCAACAAGCCAGTGTGAGGGGGGAAAATCTATAGATGGTTATTACTCTTTCAGGAGTATGACTTTGAAATAGTAGTTAAGCGTGGCAGATTGAACTTAGGACCTGATCATCTATCAAGGATCGAGTCAGGAGAAGAACCTACAAACCTTGAAGACAATCTGCTTGATGCGCAGTTGTTTTCTATTCAAATTTCCAATGATTACTATAAATATATCACAGACTTATTAACTACTAGGTTGGCACCCATAGATTTTACTACGCAGCAGAAGAAGCAGCTGGTAGTAATAGTAGCAGACTTCACCATAATCGCAGGTCAGTTATACAAATTAGGACCAGATGAAGTACTGCGCAGGTGTGTTCTAAAACATGAGAAGCCATTTATATTGGTGGATGCACATTCAGGGGTAGCGGGAGGTCACTACGCAGGTAGAGCACTACTTAGAATATATTGCGGGCAAGGCTATGGTGGCCTACTCTTCACAAAGATGCAAAGGAACATTGTCAGAGCTGTGATGTCTGTCAGAGGACAGGAAGACCATCGCATAGGGACGAAATTCCATTGAATCCTCAGTTGAATCTTCAGGCCTTTGAGAAATGGTCCATTGACTTTGTGGGGCCGATCAACCCATTGGGAAAAAGGACTGGTGCGAGATACATCATTACTGCCATTGATTATCTCACCAAATGGGCAAAAGCAAAGCCAGTGAAGGACTGTAGCATAGGTACTTCCCCGCAGTTCATATTCGAAGACATCCTTACAAGGTTTGGATGCCCAAAGATCTCAATGAGTGATCAAGGAACTCACTTTTTGAATAGAACAATTGAAGCACTAACCAGAGAGTTCCATATTCACCACCAACGAAGTACACCATACCACTTGCAAGAAAATGGAACTATGGAGACTTTCAACAAAGTGTTGGAGCATGCACTCACTAAAGTATGCAATGTGAATCAGGATGACTGGGACCTGCGCATTCCAGCTATATTATGGGCATATAGGACCACATGCAAGAAATTAACAGGCCACATGCCTTTTAGGTTGGCCTATGGACAGGAAGCAATAATGCCTATGGAGCACATTATTCTTAGATTGAGAATAGCTATGTTTATAGGAACGGAAGATCAAGAAGCACTATAAGAAAGACTTCTACACTTGGTTGGGTTGGAGGAAGATCGCTTCATCACAGGCTTTCACCAGCAAGTGCAGAAAGATAGAGAAAAGTCATGGCATGATCGCCATATCAAGAACAAGTCTTTTCAGGGAGGTGATCTAGTCCTCCTGTATTATAGCAAATTTATGAAGTTTCCTGAAAATTTTAAGATACATTGGCTTGGTCCATATACTATTGGACATATTTCTAACGGTGGCACAACTAAGTTAGCCACGTTAGTAGGAGACAATTTATCTAGATTAGTCAATGGAAGTAGGCTAAAACCCTATCAGGATAGCCCTACCTTGTAGCATTTTCAGTATAAAAAAAATAAAAATAAATAAAAAAGAGAGAAACAAAGGAAGAACCGTGTAGCTCAAAGCTCGAGAAGGTAGTTGCATCGCCTCGAGAAGGCGGAGAACGTACAAACTTCACAGTCGAGAACTGTGCAGTGCTAAGATGAAATGGTAGCTGCGCTTGTCAAAGGGAAAAGGATGATTATGGACTATGGGTAGCTACGACAAAATACATGAATCTATAGTGTAGCTGCTGTTGGCAGGGGATAGATCCACAGGAAGTGCAAAAGCTGATAGGCTCAAAAGCCAAATCCTGCAAAAGAAGGAATAACCACGAAGTCCAAGGAAGCGCAAGAATAGTTTAGAATATTTAATTGTGAAGTCAGTCATATAGACCATGATGTAATAAAATAGAATTATATAAATAGAGGAGAATTGTAAGCCTAAGGGCATATCAGATTGGAGAGATTAAGATAGGCTCGCTATGCTCTATTTCAGAGTATTGTATCTGCAGTAAGATGTTTTAACTATTCCTGCGACAGGTTTTCTGCAGTGTTTAATGATTGCATGTAGATGTTCAGTTATGATATGATATCTATCTTCTATCTCTTATAATGATGAATGATTGTGTTTGTTTATGATGCTGCGAATTTGATGATGCTTAATGCGATTGAGTAGGATGAGTCTGTCAATATGAATGGTGTATGTTAAATCTGTGAATTGCTTCTGATGTGAATGATGAATGAATAGTTGATTATAGAGTTAGTCATCTCTAGTTCGTGCGATAGTGTGAATTCTATGTGTAAAATCATATCCTCCTCGCCACTGCGGAAGCTTGGTTCTTGCAGCACCCATATCCGCCTCGGATGAGACCTCACCTGCTTCGCAGGTGTTGCTGGGAAGGGTAACTCCTTTCTGGGTGGGTGAATAAGGGATTGTTGGTGTTTGTGATGACAGTGTGAACCCCTATCGAATGGCCTTGAGTCAACAGCTGTGCAATTGAAGACACAAGGACAATGGATGCCAGTAAAGCAAACTGTCAAAACTGCCAGCACATCATGATGGAAGTAAGTGACCATGACAACTGTCGGCCGTTTAATAAGCCATTATTCAAAAAATGGGCGGCACTGACACAACCTCACATTAAAGGAATATCCTATCCATTCAGGCATAATAAAGACTGAAATGATTGAGATCATAACGGGATACAAGAAACGGACTTGACATTTAATCATCCACTAGGCCGTCATATGGCTGCTGGTACCATTACACCTCAGCATTTAAGGAAAGTTAATCTAACTCGACATATTTTATGGCGAAAAACATTGAGATGCCACCAAGATCTCGTCTAGCACACCTAGCACTTAATGCCTAATCTAGTTGTTCCCGCTACATTCAATGTCACATTAGGTGCAAATCCAACTGATATTTTGCAAACGGCTGCAACATTAAATCTCTAAGTTAAATGACGAAGGAAAACAGTCAGGTAAAGGCTCTATAAATACTAAACAACTCTTCCTTATTCATTTTACCATTAGTTTGAAATTTTACCGATTGTGAAGATTGTAAGCACTTAGAAACCAAAAGCACGCATATTCGCTGAGTTTATGTCTGAAGAACAGACCTTAGAAGAGATCCTTGGAACATTCAACTATTCTGGTATAAGAGGAGTGATGAAGACACCACCAAAGCAGGGGACACCAGAACGATGTGGCTCATCCAAGAATCTGAAGCCGAACTAGCCGTAATAGCAAAAGAAAGACACGCACCCAGTTGTCACACTGAAAAAATCAAAGACACCAAGCGCTTCTAATCTAGCGGTTCCACAAGGGATCCTGCCACCACCTATGTGGCTCATTCCTGCGTATATCAGTCTTTGGAAGAGTGATTCCCTGGAAAGGCACTTGGAGAATAATGTGAATTACAACATCCCATTGCCGCCAATGTCAAAGCACATCCAGACGAAGGAAGATTTACTTGGCAGAATTCCTACCTGTCAATTTGTTGATCACGATCTAATGGATGCTGATAAATTCCCACACCTACAGCCGGATAAGTTCATGTGTAGCAAAGATGGTGTACCCACAAAGCACGCAGAGGTTGTTCCAATGGACTGGGCATTTCCATTGGCCCAGGCTGGTCTGCTCAACCTGCTAAGAATCCTATATTTTGAGTGCAGCAAAGAATGCAAGGCTGTGGTGCGTACACTGCTATCTTGTACGCACCAGGTATACATCTGGATGGACTTTAAGGTCAATATCACTATCGACTTGATCGCAAGGATCACTAGTTTGAATAAGAAAGCAAACGACCCTACTATAGAATTTGTCGGCAAGAAAGATGACCAGGAACTAGCCGCGAAAAATAAAGGCGTAGTTTAAATTAAACAGAGGGAGCCAAGGATACGAAACTGACCCGATCACAATTGAACCCCTTTGGTTCACTATTCAATTACTGGAAAGGAGGATGCTGAGGAAAGTAAGGCCAAAGGAAGTGTCTGCATTAGTTGTGGCCCTCACAACCACGTCCACGGATGGACATGAGTACAATTGGGCAAACTTCCTACACAATGAGTTTTTGTTGGATGTACAAGATACTCAGGACAAAGGGTTACCCTTCCACTTTAGCTGGTTGCTAATACTTATTTCTTTCATAGGTTGGAAAGAACCTGTGCATTAGAACGGTTTGCGGGTAGTAATAGAGGGCTGTTGTGCAGTCCGCTTCACAAACATGTGGGCATCCACAAACGCTGAGAAGCAGTGAATCAACGATCTGGAATTTCTGACACATTTTGAGCAGTTATGCGCAGCTATTGAGAAGACCCCACGCATTACGGAAGAGGTGACAAATGCTTATAAACCCAAGATGATTTTCAAGGCTAGCTTACATTGTATCCACATCCAGCTGCGCCCGACAATAGAGACATTATTATACAGCCAATATCAGCTTGACACACCAATGATCAAGCTGATCATTGAGGACTGGCCTAATAGCTGGAAAGAAGATGCACTGGAGACTGTCATCACTACGTCTTCAGAAGAAGAAGAAGGGGACCAAATGGACAAGAACCCAGACGTCCAAAGCACACCAATTCATACACCTGCGACATAGGTAGGAGAGAAAAGAAAGGAACCGACTACATAGACACCAGAGAAGCCACAAAAGAAGAATTCCAAAGCTAGCAAACCACCGCTTGACAGAATACTACATGATGATGACTATGAACAAATAGCATCGCGAGTGTCGGTGCACCTAGAAGATAAGGAAGAACCGGCTCAAGTAGAGATCAGAGAAAATATCAATAAACTGACTAGTCTGGTATTACGGATGGATAAAGTCCATCGCCGGACCATGATGACCACTTGGGGGAGTCAAGTGAGTCGATGCGCAGGTCACCTGCCTTTATAACACGGACGCACATCGTCAAGATTGCGACAGGGTCCATCTTGTTCCCAACAGATGTAATGATAGAAACTGTGAGGCTGCTCAAGCAGTTGGAACTGAATGTAGCTATGCTACCAGCTGAAGGGTTGCACCAGCTGCACACCCAAATATCCCATGAAATGAATGAACAAGACATCGTCTCACACAATCAGCACCGTTAATATGAAGAAAATTACAGGAAACTACAAGGAGAATGTGAGCATAAAGAAAGGGAGCTTTAGTGCACGCAAGAAAAGTGGCGCAAGATAAAAGGAGCCATGTCAGCGGTATACGCGAAGCTACCCAAAGTTGAGGAAGAATTAGAAGTTCAGGTGGCTATCCTACATATCGGTGCTTCCGTTGATAGCCTGCAGGAAAAAATGAAGGGATTGGAAATATCCCATGCAGAGAATATCACATAGATGGAAGCTACCCATCAGGTAGAGATAGCTGAATTGGCAACCCGACGGCCAGTTGACATAGCACAACAAGAGGAAGAAGCAAGAGCAGAGGCACTAAAGGCCTCTATGCAGGGCATCTGCGTAGTAGTGGCATGATGCCAAAACCTGCTACTAGATGATGTTTCAAACATATGGAGAAAATTACAAGATGAACCAGAGCTACAAAAGATCCACAATGACATACAGCAAAAGCAGCAAGAAGTGGATTCAATGGATGCTTCCATGAAGGACTTGTCGGTCCGACAGAAAAGGCATGCCTTTGAGAAAACCAAACCACTTAGAAAGGAGCTCGAGGATTTAAGATCAAAGGAAGTTGAAACCTATGCGAGGTTATAGCCATTACAAGAAGAGGCACTTACTCTGACAGATGAGATAGAAATAAGGTTGCAAGATCTTCAGACAACAGAGGCCAAAGTCAAGGAGAAAATTCTAGATCCAACCACAGATGAAATGCTAAACACGATTAGAGGATATGAACAAGAAATAAAGGAAGCAATTGCAATGCTAAGTGCAACTATCCAAGACTTTACTACACGATCGGGTATTTCAAAGAATGCGCAGATGGAGCAGCTGGATTGAAGTGGCTCAGGACGAGCCACAAGTTAGTGTTAGGGGCCTGTTGGGCGTGGCCCAAGTAGGCAAGATTTTGATAAGGACACAGCTTTGGGATCTGCGTAGCTTTTGGACTGTGAAGTCAGAAAACACAGTTTTGAGGACTGCGCAACTTGGAGTACATATGTAGTTTTGACGCAGCGGTGCGGGTGCGCAGGGCCCGCACAACAGCTATTTTTGTGAAAAGAATATAAGAGGAAGGTCGATCTGATTAAGTGACCTATTTTGGGTAAGAATCAAAATGGAGAAAGAGGAAAGCGACCTGCAAAAGAGAGTGGCAGAAAGCAGTTAAGGAGCTAGGCCACTAGCTCGATGACGATAGGCAGGATAAAGGGACAGAAAGTGACAGGCCATGATGAAGTGCAACCATTTTGTGATGAATAAGGCTATTAGAATTTCGTTAGAGCTATGATTGGCCAAGTCAGGTGGCCAAGGCAAGTGGAGTGACCTGATGATGACGATAGACAGGGTGGAAATCATTCGCACTAGTTTTGGGAACCTTAGGGTTTTTGCTATGCATTGTAAAGACATGACCTACGAGCATGATCTATAAATAAGGCATATTTTGTAAGGGAAAGGTTTGTTGATTCTCTATTATCAATTTTTATTGAGAAACCTTCTATTAGAAGACAATTTTGTAAAGGCTCTGCAAGTTGCGTGCGCAGAGGCCTATTGAGAGAGAAGAGAGTCTGCAGTTGAGTGCGCAGACTGGAACTATTGCACCATTCCTGAAATAATATAACAACAGTTCCTGTGGACATAGCTCCCATCCTGGGGGTGAACCATGTTAAATCCTATGTTGTGTGATGGTTATATGTTGGCACTTTTTTATTTGCTTACCATGAATGCTTGAACTCATGCTTGTCAACTTATGTGTTTTACTTTTATATGTATTTTCCAAAAGAATCCGAATGGGAATAATATGTTAAGTATCTTATATGTGGGTGACTGGAATATGAACAAGTATTTCTAGGTCTGTGAATGTATGAATTGGTTGAACAATTACTTAATGAACAACGTCTATACAGTGCCCTGCCTATTATGTTTACCATATTGCATGAATCATAGGATACGTAATACGAAGGAACGATGGATGCATAAGATTTGTTAAGTACAGTTAATTGAAGTAGTCAAGTGTCGGAAGGAAGCGCAGCTATCAGTGGTGTTGTCCCACTAATGAATAGGATCCACATCACGCAGCCCTTGGATGCGCGAGTGGCGCAACATCTCAACCTGCATAAGTGTCAGTCCACAGCGCAGGCTCCACGGCATGCTGTTTATTGGATATGTCTTAAACAACTCATCACTCAGCTGTAGAAAACTGTTTATGTAGCTCCCCCATGCCTTCGCCTCTGGTGAGACCTTGGTCTGCTTGCATATTGTTTCCGAAAGGGTCGGTGAAAGGGGTTTTGTTGGTTCCTTGAACCGCTAAAGAACCTGGGTCTATGTTGGAAACCTCTAGAACAGTTATTTAAGCCAATAGGCTAGGATTGTTGTATGGAAGTTGCAACGTTAAGGCTTGGGTTGTGACATTTCTTCCCTATGTACTTATGATTATTACATTAATACAAGTTCTTTCCATAAGTTTTGTTATGTTGATAATACTTAGGATTTTCCTCCTTAATTGTTAATCTAGATCGATTCATGTTTATATGCTTTCACTACTTGTATGTTACCACATGCTTTGTAAGGTTTTGCAGCTGAAGATATGAAGACTTGGGAGCTTGGAACAACAAGGAGAAAGGAACTACATACTTTGAGGTAAGTCATTTCTTCATCTACTCTGTATTTCTATTGATCTAGGAGAGCAACTAGTATTGTGTTTCTATTTGTTCGAGATCCACTTGGACTAGGGAGATCTATTTGAGTCCGCTCATACAAATTGTCCGAAAACATTCTTCTATGGAATACAATATCCATGTCCAATAATCAATAGATCCCATGGCTCTTCCTTTCAATTCAAATTTCTCATATTAATCACAATAATACCTTGTATGCATATTTATGTAAGGAACCAATGTCCATTATTGGTCTATTTTATTCTTTCATGATTAGACATGGTTGCCACTCCTTGATAATGTGTATGGAAACTAATTACTCTCAATATGGCCTTCCACAACTCCTCTATGGAATTCATATTGCACATTTTAAGCATAGAGATCAATATATTGCATATATTCTAGCTAAGAAACCATCAATTCCTCTTAGTTCCCTTCTTCCATCATGGGTGTTTATAAAATACAAGCTACAAGAGTGTATTATTATCCATTCAACACATTTTCCCACCTATTAAGAAGAATTACCAGAAAATTACGACTAGAATATCTCTACCCATCAACAAAATTATAATGTTACTAAGCATCCAACTTTACTTGACTTAATTCTTCACATTGCTAGCTAATAAGTAATTTTACCATGCTTGATTTTCCAACTGTGCTTCCACTTTATTGTGAGAGCACCATTACCATGGTATAGGTATCATCATATTTATTCATTTTCATCTCTAATACAATCTTATACCATTATACAATACTTTCCCAAAGTTTTGAGTTCTTTTGGAAGTCACCCACATTGAGGATTTATTGTTCAATCAAGCCTAAAGGTTTTGTTCTACCTACTTTCAGAAACAAGTAGAAACCAGTTTGTAAAATAAGAACATTTTATTAGAATCTCCATTAGATAATATTTTCGGCAATTATACTTGGGATTAATTATGGGTTATGATATCAAATTTATAGCTCCTCAAAGTTGGCACTTTTTCCCAATTTCGCATTTTTTTTGTAGATTCTCTAAACCTCAGGGACCAAATCATAGACTTGTAAAAGAAAATATAGAAGGATCTAGAAACAAGTTTCTACTAGGAATTGATAATACTCATGACAATTATTACTCGTCATTTTTCGTATCCCTGATCTGATGCTCCAAACAACTTCTGTAATTTTTTGGAATTGACTACTTTTAACTTTTGCATCATTTCCAAACTTGGAATTTTTACAAAACTAGCTATCTCACAAACTAAACATTTCTAGAAAAAATCACTCTAACTACAATTGTTCATTTTGATGAGTAGGTAAAATTTCAAGTTCATAAATTTTTATGTTCTCGACATCTAGGGTCACTTTCATCTCCTCCGGGTTTTTCAAAATCCTCAAAGTGCCCCAGAATAGTGGATTTTCTCACTCTTTTGCACCCTAGCTTCACACCTTTTGGAATTTTTCTACAAACCACCAAATTTATATGTGTCTAGATCATGACTTCACCATAACAATTTCAACCTCAATAGGACCTTCATCATGTCACTAGATACTGGTCTTTAAAACCCATTATTTCAAAATTTATGTAAAAATGGAACAGAATAGGTCCATGCCTCTCACTGGAAATTACGTATCATTCTTTAATGGCACCGAAATACTGTAGGTCTCGTTGAAGTATGAGTTAAACTGGTCCTGTTATGGCCAAAACGGTTTTTTGGCTCCAAACCTTTTTTAATAACTTTTTTATTTTTTTGTTGATGTGACAAGATGTTGATGTGGCATGACACGTCACTTCCCATGTGACATTGGGTCCCAAGTGTCATCACCAAGTGTTGCCATGTCAAACTCAAATATTTCCATGTTCTTGGCTATACAATGCTGACCAGAGGTTTTATGAAGACCTAGGTTATGCGCGGTTACCTTAAACCAACAAAACCCCTTCGCACGGCCCTTTCGGCAATAGTTCACGAGTAGGCTGAGGTCTCACCCAAGGTGTTTCTAATGGTGCACTGTGGACTCAGATGTCCACAGTGAGTGATGAGTTGATGAATGTGATGGAGTTCATAGCAGCGCACCAGTTGTGTGCTACGAGGGTGGGACTGCGCGGCGGTGGTCAACACCGCGGCCCGCACAACTATCTTCTTCCTTACTGCGAGACATAATACTACACTGTGAACACTGCCACTTGAATTCCTATACTTGGACTAAGTGCAAAATGCTTAAGGCAGTGAGCTGAATACCACTTATCCACTTATTCATTCACGTAACTAACTTACTACTTAATGCTCATAACACACACTTAGAATGTTACTATTTTAAGCATAACCCTTAGGTGCGAAATAACTGTTATACATTCATCGACTGCATCCATTCAAACACGTAAACAACTTTCTCCATGCTCAAGCAGATGATAGGTTCACTGTTTTCCTAGAAGAAAAACTAATATTAACCATACATCCATTCATGCAGACCTAACATATCATTCCATACTCTCTTGATGGCGAATGCATATAAAAGCCTTCTCATAACAGACTGCAAGCCAATATTCATAAATCCAACTACAGAAACAAATAAACATAAACACACATATAAACATTCAGTCACTCAACACACTATTTAACGTGGTTCACTCCCCTAGATGGGAATCTACGTCCACAAGAACTGTGTTTGATATTTATTTTAAGGAAGGGTTCACAATTCTTATCCATGCACTCAGTTGTAGCTCTCTTCTTGCTCAGATAGGTCTCTGCACACTTAGCTGCATAGCCTTTACAATATTTTCTCGGCTCTAAGGATATTATAATACAATATGGTCACAATGACCAGCCTCTCTCGTCTTGAGCAACTAACCCAACCAACCAACAATAACAACAACAACCCTTAACCAACCCTTTCCTATACAAAATTGTCTTCCTAATATAGATCACACCCGAAGGTCATGTCTTTACAACATTGAAGACCGAAACCCTTAGGGTTTCCAAACCACTACGGTCCCTCTGAACCGTCATGCAAGCTTCTGGTCGCGATTCTACCATCATGGAAGTCCTCCATGCCTTAGATCTGTCGCTTTCAGCCTTGCTGTTGTGCACACACCAACAGGTCATCCACTTCAATCTGCTCTTCCACTAACGAACTCGTGTGACTGGCTCAGCTCCCAATCGCTTTCCCTGCAGGTCATCCGTCCTCTAACAGCCACGTACAACTGGCTCAGATCTAGTCATTGTCTGTCCGTTGTTTTCCTTTTAACAGTCACATGCTCTACTGCGCGCCAAACTTTCACTTTCCCGACCCGTCCTCTGCTTAACGGACTCGTACAGTTGGTCGCTTTCCTGATCTGCTTATGCCCTCAACTCGGCATCTTTCTAGCAGCCGTACCAAAAGTAGACCACTGCTGGTCTATCCACTACATCTAGCCATCCTCCGTCCAGTACACAACTTTACTGGCTCCATGTGGTCTACTACCTTCGTAGCACTGAACCTACACAGCACTGATCTTCGCAGCATCCTTCAAAAACGCAGTACTGCGCACAGCTTCACAGTACTCCTAATACTTAGCCAAAATTTACTTCTTTTCTGAGTTGTGCTTAGCTCAACTCCATCTAGCCTCAAAAATGTTCTCAAAAATGGCCCTGTTGGACCAGGCCCAACATGTCCCTGACACTTACATGTGGCTCGTCCCTGAGCCACATGTAAGTGTCACTCTACTCTGCGACCGGTGGAACTAACTTGGCCGCGAACTCATTATATACACCGAACAACTACTCCACTACTTCTTTGGTATCATGCTCAACTTGCTATACTTTTTCAAGTAGCGCTGGAGTTATCTTTGTTCCAATATGTCCCTGAACTTTCTCCTGGTTGTCGCGCATTTCCTTCAGCTTGTCCTCTATCTGCTGCGACACTGCTGTAGAATCCTCCAAGAGTTGCTGTGACTAATTATCCATCTCAGTCTCCTTCTCTCTTAATGCCTGGACTTGCTTCTTTAAGCCTGATACGGCCAGCCTCTCCCTTGGTGGCAGAGCCTTGAGCTCTGCGTCCAACATTTCTAGCGTGGTCTGCTTTTCTTTTACCGTGGTCTTTACCTGTAACAACCCCTAATCCTCCTCGAGGGCAGTGAATTCCTTGGAAACGTTTTCCAATAGATCTTGGCACTGAGCCATGCCACTCATTATGTTCTGTGCAGCGGCATTGACGGCTTGCTCTCTTAGCTACTGCTCAGTTAATGGCACCTGTATGTTCATTTTTTCCTTCAACGAGGTAATATCGACCTCATAAAAAATTTCTTTATCCTGCATCTCCAACTGCAAATATTTCACCTTATCTCCGATCCTCAGAACTGTGTCCACAGGATCATCCTGGATTTCTATGCCTTCAATATTCTTCACAACATTAGATATGGTAGTCTCCAATTTTTGTTGGCAGTCCTGCTCATTTCGTAGCTGCATTTATGTGCGCAACTCAAGCTGCCTATTTGTTGCGGTGAGCTCAGCTTGTGACTTCATCAACTCCACCATCCGTTCATGCATCTCCTCGATGATCTGCATGTGGATGAAGTGCAATCCTGGTAAGGGGAGTTTTTCCAAGTCGAGCTCTACCCGCTCGACTCCCTTTGTGTCCAAGACCAACTGCTCTGTCATTGGCAGTGCAATAGCCAATGGGTCCACGTGGACAATTCTAGCCTTCGACGGTAGCTTTATTTCTAGCTGCAGCAGTTCTTGCTGCGAGGTCCCCACTGACCTACCTTCAGCTCCTGTGCCACGCGTCAAGGTAAGGATTTTTTGGACATCATCCATTTTCTTCATCAGACCTTGCATTGCGAGCCGCGTCTTCAATAGGTCATCCTGGATGACCATATCCTTCTTATCTTTAGCCGCCATGAGCTCCTTCATTTGTTTTGAGACTGTTTCGGCTATCATCTCATAATCATCTTCATTCAGGACTGCCTTAGATTGAGTCTTTGTAGCCTTAATCTTATTCCTTGCCTTCAGCTTCTGCGGAGTCTCTGGCTCTTTCCACTTCCCAGTTTCTTCAACAATCAGGCATGCCAGCGGGATTGGCTCATCCTCTTTAGAGTCTATCTCAACATCCATGACTTCCACATGGAAGTCAGCAGGCCAATCCTTCATGAGGGCTTCAATGTCCTCCTCATACATGTGGTAGTTACCTAAGAACCACTCTGGTTTCTTCATTCTTGCCTTTGGTGAGATGAAGATACATCGCATGTCTGCGCTGAAGCACAGAACATGAATGTACTTCGATATTATCTACTTTGTGATGCGGGGTGTGTGGACAATCACATCGTGCAGCTAAGTGTAATATTGGTAGAACACCTCAGTTGTCACATGTTGTCGCTCTATGATGACATTTTCCTAGAGGTTGGCATACCAGAATCCTCTGGGATCATTGGTTTCTATGTTGATGCCCACATAGTCCCTTGGCTCCTTCCATCCACAAAAGGTGATGAGGATGATGAGACATGTGAAGTGGAACTGTCCACCATTTTCCTGGATATCATTGAGTTCATCCAAGAACTCATTTAGAAGAAATTGGCACCAATTAAACTCGGTGCCCTCAGCCACTCGGCACCAAGTAATACTGCGCCCGCAGGCACCTCCAGAGGCCTAGTTGTTCTGAGGATTTTTCCTGCGAGTAATTGGGTGACAAATTTTGTCATTCTATCCTCAATGTCTTCTGTGGGAAAACCCCTTTTCCCCTTCACCAATAACTGGCTTTTCTTCATTTTCTTGACAGCTTCTTTTTCCTTGCTCTTCCCTTGGAAGAACTACTTGGGATACTTACTGCGCTTGCTGAGACCTATTATGCGGTGGATCAAGGAAATATTGACATCAATGTTTTTATCTAGCCACAGGTATCCCTGGTGGGTTCACGCCATCAGCGTGCAAACCACAGCATTAACTTCCACTGAACGATCAAAATGTGGCAGTCTGAAGAGGTTTAACAAGCTTGACGGAACTAGCGGTGTCAGCTAGCCTTCGACAACCAAGTTAGGTGTACTGTTGGCTGCTTTTTGGACAGACCCGGGTTTTAATGAAGCGCAGTAACAAAACCCCTTGGTGCACTGGCCCTCTCGGCAACGAGCTGCGCGACAGCTCGAGGTCTCACCCGAAGTGGCTATGGGGAGGCTAAGGAATCAGGTTTCCTTAACCTAGGCGACGCGGAGACTGTTCTCTCTTCAGACTTACGAACGTAACAGCTCTCAAGCTCCTGCTCGGTGGCTGAACTGCACGGTACTTCCACTCCTACGCTAGGACCAATTATCCTCTGTGCGGATATTCTACGCGTAGTTTCACTTGCGTGCTCGTCGCAGCAACAGGTTCTCCTATCACAACGGTGACATCGTCTTACCAATTCCTTCGACCCTTAACTATTATAGTTCCCAAGAAAGCTTCACGGATTTACTCAACACATTCATAAAGGTAATGCAATATCTGTAATTGCTCGTTAGTAAACTCAAAACAGGTAATCATTTCATTCACAACATTGCAACAACGAGAAATATGAAGTCCACCTCCACGGGGAAAACCACGTCCTCGGGAGTATCTTATATTACCCAGAAAATGATAGACTTATACAATATGCTGCGCACACAGCTGCAGCCTTAGATCTTTCCAGGAAATTCCACGCACACAGCTGGGAGCCCTTCTCTCGATCTAGTCTCTTCCTCTCCAGAGATTACAATAGTTCAGACGTCACCTCAGACTGTCTGCAACTCAAGGATTAGCTTCACTGCTAACCAGTTCTAACTCCTGTTTCCTAGCAACACGGTAGAAAACAGTCAACAAGATCGTAGTAGAGGATGATCAACTCGATCAATCCTTCTTACATCTAGCATCAATTATCTTAGCTAGCTCACTCAGAGGCTTAGCTAACTGACTCACTAATCAACCAACTCACAGACTAGCTAGCTAACTGTCTAACCAACTAACATCTACCCTTCACAATTATACATATATATAGGTGGCCATGGCGGTCACACCTTTACAAAACTGTGGGCCTTTCCCAGCAGTAATCCCCAAAAACCCTAACCACGCCCATGGCTAGGTGTACTGTAGGCGCCGCTTGCAGTCATGTCGCCGCTTCCTGCAGGCTCCATGAATTTCGGCGCAGCTTACGGGTATGGGTGCCTTGTCCTTCGCCTTCAATGCTTCGGTCCGTTGCTCTTCCTTGATCCGAGCAACCATAACTTCTGTACTTAGCCTTAAATGAGGGTAGCTGAGCCCTCTACTCCATTGCTTCATTGATTGTGGTAGCTGGGCTTTCCACTCGGCTACCTTCATTCTCTTCTGACGTGCGCACGAGCTCCATGATTTCCGGTCCGTAATCCACGCTAAGATTATCCATCTGGCACCGTACTGCGCACCGTCTTCTTCTGTCCCAAAATTGGCGCTTATTCAAAACTTAGCACTTTCTCTTCCATACTTGTGCTTTTTCCTCAAAATTCGTAGCTTTTACCATAGCTGCGGCCTTGGCTCCAATAGGCCCCTAACACTTACTTGTGGCTCGCCCTTGAGCCACTCGCACTAGCGTGTGGTTGCCTTACTTGCGCATCTGCTTTTGCTTGAGTCTCCATGAATGTTTTCTTCCACTGCACAATAGCGGAGTCCAATTCATCGACACACTCCACAGCAGTCTGCACGGTTTCTGCAGTGGCTTCTTCTTTAGTGATGGCATCAATCACCTCTTGAGATTCAGCAATTTCTTTGATTTTTGCCTCGAATTGGCCAACGATATCAGCATACTCATCCATGAATGGCTGAATGCTGTTGGTGAGCTTCTCATCTTCAGTTCTGAGCTTGTGCAGTTGCTATTGCATTCTGTGCACTTCACTCATTTTCTTCATTTTTGGTAAGCCTGTTAAGGCCTTAGCTTCTTCAGTCAGAACAGTTAGGGACTGTTCTGCGGCTTGCACCTGTTCCAAAAGACCAACTTTAAAAGGGAGCTTCTCAAGCTCCGCCCAAGCTTCCATAGCTTGGCTCATTAGGTTCTCAGCTTCCTGTATTCTGTCTTTCATCTGTGTCGAAGCTCTGCCCAGAGCTTCAAATTGTTCCTGCGCATCATCTGTAAACTGCGCGGCAACACGAGCTTCTAGCTCAGCAATTTGGGTTCTATGGCCCTCAGCCATAGCAACTATTTCATGCTCCAGGGTTTTCACCCTTCCTCCAATAATTTGAACTTTCTCAACCAGAGGGAGGTCTGGTTGAATCTCGCAAGCCAGCAATTCCTGGGCAATCTCATCCACTGCGTTTCTGATGCCGATGTCTTGCGCCTCATAAAGTGCAAGTTTCTCGGAGATATTCTTATGGCTTGCCTTCAGCTCTATCTCCTGCGATTGCAGTCGTTGATTTTCCTGGAATGTAGAGAGCTCTCTAGCTCTCAACTCAAGAGAAACTTTCTCATGCACTAGCTGTAGAGTCTCTATAGGAATTAGAGACAAATTGATTTCAACGGGCCCAACGGCGCTTACCTGTAGTGCAGCTAGCGGATCTGGAAGTGTCATGCTCGTAGGCAGAATATGCACGACAGTATGCCTTTCTATGAGTTCTTCAACTCGCTCGGTACTTGGAATTTCTTGTGGCGCCTGCGAAGTAGATGCTGGCGCATGAGTCTGCGCAATCCTTCCTGCGAGACCCTTTATTTCCACAAACTGCAGGTCTAGAGCACTTCTGATGTGAGCGTGCGTGTTCCGCAGCTCGCGAAATTGCTCTTTCAAATACTGGTCGATCCCCGAGGGAATGGCCTCAGAGGGATGCGACACCTTTTGTTTCTTGGTTGCTGGCTCTGTCGAGCCTTCATCACTTCTTTGCTCGGGGGCTTCCTTGCCCTTATCCTTCTCTTGCGCAGCGACAGGTGGCATCGCGGACGCGATGTCGGCGGCTTCTCTCCATTCGTCCGACCAAGACTTGATAGTTTCTTCGACATCTTCTGTGGTCATCCTGTAAAGGCCTATGGCCCATTCGTCCTGAATGCCGCAAGGACGGAGGTAAAGTTGATGCAAGTCGGCAGTAAAGGCCAACTTCCCTTCATACATTCTTGCTGTCTCCTCACTCAGCCTTGACATTTCCTGAATGGTATCCCTGAGGAGATAGTAGTATTCACAAAATACAGCGCGGTTCATCTTGCGCTTCGCGGGATTAGGGGATTCCCAAAGGTTAACATAGCGGATTCCGGCAGGTTCTCCTGCGCGGCGCGGAAGGAACTGAGTGTTCGGGGGCTCCTTCCACCTGACGAGAGCACATAAAATTAAAAGCCAAGAAAAATGGAACGACTGATCGGGGTTATCTTGGACGTTCCGGCAGTCTTCCAAAAAAGAATTGAGGAGGAAGAGGCACCAGTTGTACTGCTCTCCCTCCGCAGCTGCGATGGCGAGTTCCACGACAGCTCCAGTAACTTCCTTTGGTCTGCACTTCGTGAGAAGTCTGCCCGCGAGCAAACTTCCTGTAAATCTCAGTGCTTCATCTTCTACTATTGTGAGGTCATAGGCCCGACCTCCTCTTGTAAGGTTGTATTTCTGCACCAGCTTTGCAGCCAGTTTTCTATCCTTCTCCTTTCCCATAAAATGGATATTGGGATCCTTACCAACCTTAGACAGGCCAGTAATGCGATGAATCAAATCGACATTTAAATCGATTGGCCTCCCCAGCCAAAGGTAACCTCCATGAACGCAGGATAGTAGTGTCTTGACGACTGCGTTCACCTCATTGCTACGCCCAAAATGCGGTAGCTTTAACAGATTCAGGAGTCCAGGGCGCTCAAGATTTGCTGCAAATCCCTTCGGGATAAATTCGTCAACCTGTCTGGTGGGATTATGCACTACCGTAAGATATCGATCTAGCTGGAACTGAGGATATGTCTTATAGTCTCCCAGGTTGAAATCAGAGAACTTGGCCAGTGGAAGGTGTCCGAGCAAGGACCCTTCTACTCGCATGCCAGCCGGTAATGGAGGTAACGGAAGCGGATACTTTGCATTCTTCGGAACATGCACCTCTGGTGCGTCTTCTGGGCGCGGCGGAATATAATTCACCATAGTGGCCAACGACTCTGGAACGGGCTCTTCTGGCTGTGGCTGGGACGCTCTTGTGGCCAGAGATTGTCTGGGATCCTGATAACCAGGATGTACATAAGTCGAAGCCGTCACGGGGGTAGTCATGCCGAAATCTAGGCCTCGGCGCAGGAATTGACGAACAACTTCTTCAGTCGACAGGTTCTCCGTCGTGAATGGGTATAGGTAACAAGAACTTTGGACAGAAACAATCGGAACAAGGTGGAATATGGACGCTGACTACAAGGAATACACTCTGCACGACTCGGCTCTGAAAACAATGGCTTAGATTCTCAAACAAGACTATGCAGCTCGAGAAAAGTAACCCGAAATTATACAAGTGTGGGGTATTTATAGCTAAGGTGATAGTAATTGCGGGCAAGTGGGGCTACTAGCTGTAGGCGGCTATGCATGAGTTGACAACGCTACGATCCCCCTCGCCTCTGCGGTGCATTTACTATGATGGACGGGATCTGACAGGCTTCCGGGAGAAGCTAAAACTTTCCGGCACATGAGTTAAATGCAAATCTTACGGAGGTCAAGTCGAATCTGTCAGAGCGGCTACACTTAAATGGCGGGTTTATCCTTCATTTATTTCTCAGACGCGGCTACATAACTGCTGTAATTCAAATTTTTCGGCGGGTCTTTTCAACTTAGGGAACTGTGCCTATAGGGGTCCACAACAAGAATTCTTCAAGCGGCAAATTGACATAGGGAACTTCGCAAGAGCGACAGTTCAACGGTTCGAGGAGAACCTTCGTAAGAGCGCAAATATAAGCTCGCTCCAACCAAACTTTATAGGCATGCGCGGATATTTCAAGGAACTACGCGGGAATCCAGACACTGAGGTTCTCGCGACTTCCGTGTAGACTGAATGCGATGCCTCTTTCAACTACACTGGGCATCTGCATCTCTTTGAGCAACTATTTAAGTCGACAGGGCGGAGTGGCCGTCGCGGTAAAGCTTGAGCCGACTCCCGTTGATCTTTGTAGGAAGTACTTCTCCATTCAGCTTCGCAGGCTAAATTGCTCCTCCTTCTGTTATCTTTATTACCTGAAAAGGGCCTAACCAATGTACACGAAACTTGCCTGGAAACTTGGTGAATTTACTGTCATAGAGGAGTACCAAGTCTTGTTCCTGAAAGACTTTATTCTTAATATGCCTGTCATGCCAAGCTTTCTGTCTTTCCTTCTGTACCTGTTGATGGAATCCAGCTAAAAGTATGTCTTCTTCTAAGGCAAGCAGTTGTGAGAGTCTTGCGCTCATAGTATCAGGATCTGTCATTTCTGTAATTTGCGCAATTCTGAGACTGGGAATAATGTATTCCATAGGCATAACTGCTTCTTGTCCATACACCAAACTGAAAGGTGTGTGGCCTGTTAATTTCTTGCAGGTAGTTCTATAAGCCCATAATACAGCTGTGACTCTAAGGTCCCAATCATCTCTTTGTTGATTACAGATCTTCGTCAGGGCATTCTCAAGAATTTTATTGAATGCCTCCACCGTGCCATTAGCTTGAGGGTGGTAGGGTGTACTCTTATGGTGACTAATTTGGAATTCTTCAGTAAGGGCTTCTATAGTCTCATTAAGGAAATGTGTACCTTGATCACTCATTAGAATCAGTGGGCATCCAAATCTAGTGATAATATTCTCAAAAATGAACTGCGCGGCTGTAGCAGCGTCGCAGTTCCTTACTGGCTTAGCCTCAGCCCATCTGGTGAGGTATTCAGTAGCTGTGATGATGTATCTTGCGCCTGTTCTCTTTCCTGGAGGGTTGATATGACCTACAAAATAAATGGCCCATTTATCAAAAGCACGTAGTGTTATCTGAGGTCTTAGCGGCATTTCATCTCTTCTTGAAGGTTTTCCTATTCGCTGGCACACATCGCAACATCTGCAGAATTCCTTAGTATCCTTATGCAATGTCGGCCACCAAAGACCTGCGGCTAAGATCTTCTGAGCAGTCGGCTTTCCTGCGAAATGGCCTCCTGCGGTACCTGAGTGCGCTTCTGCGATGATAGATTTTTTTTCATGTGGTAAGATACATCTGCGCAAGACTTCATTGGGGCCCAGCTTATAAAGCTGGCCTGCTATCAAAGTGAAGTCTGCGGCTTTGACGACAAGTTGTTTCTTCTGCTGGATTGTAAACTCAACTGGCGCTTGTCCAGTAGTAAGAAACTCAAGGATATCAGAATAATATTCATCTGCTGCTTGAATAGAGAACAACTGCGCGTCAGGCAGATTGTCCTCCAGACTTGTAGGTTCCTCTCCTGACTCAATCCTAGATAAGTGGTCAGGTCCTGCATTCAATCTACCTGGCTTTACAATAACCTCAAAATCATATTCTTGAAAGAGCAGTAGCCATCTGCAAATTCTTCCCCCTAACACTGGCTTATTGACAAAGTATTTCAAAGCAGAATGGTCAGTATACATTTTAAAATGTGCGCCCAGTAAGTAGTGTCTGAACTTCTGTAGGGCGTACACCATAGCTAGTCCTTCTCTCTCTGTAGTAGTGTAGTTCTTCTCGGATGTGGACAACTTTCGGCTAGAGTAAGCAATGGGGTGATCGATACCTCCTTTTCCTGGTTGTGTAAGTACGATCCCCAATGCTATAGAAGAAGCATCGACATGAACATGAAAGGGTTTATTCCAGTCTGGGAAAACTAGAATTGGCGCAGTGATCATCTTGTCTTTAAGTGTGTCCAAGCTCTGTTGGCATTCTTCTGTCCATTGGAATTTCGAATCCTTTTTCAGCAATCTTTCCATAGGTGCTGTGATCTTTGCATAACCTTTGATAAATTTTCTGTAGTATCCCGTATGTCCCAATGTAGTGCGCAATTGTTTGACTGAGTTGGGCGCAGGTAAATTAGCAATGATGGCAACCTTCGCAGGATCCATCAGGAGTCCTTGTCTGCATACAATGTGACCCAATAAAATACCAAAAGGAGCACAGAAGATACATTTTTTCAAGTTAAGGGAAATCTGATGCTGTCTACATTTTTCTAACATCATTCGCAGGTTCGCTATATGGTTCTTTAATAAGCCAAATACAGTCCAGTCATCAAAATAGACTTCTAAGAACTTATGGATGAATTCTTTAAAAACAGCAACAACGACTCTAGAGAAGATAGCAGGAGCGTTTTTAAGACCAAAGGGCATTACCGTGTACTGGAATGAGCCCCATTCAGTCGCAAAAGTAGTCTTATGGCGGTCGTCTGGATGGATTCTGATCTGATGGTATCCCGAAAATCCATCGGTGAAGGAATAAGCCTCTTGTCCTCCAACATTATCAAGCACTTCATCTGTAAAGGGAGTAGGAAATGGATCATGCGCTGATGCGTCATTGAGTTTGCGCAGGTCCACGCAAATTCTGATTTCACCTTTTGTCTTCTTCTCTTGTACAACCATAGGGCTAATCCAATCGCTTTCTTCTACTGGCTCAATAATACCTGCTGCGAGCATCTTGTCAATTTCTTCTTTGACTTTTTCTTTATAGCGCGGGTTCAACCTGTATGGGCGCTGCTTTACTGGCTTGGCATCTGGTTTCAGAGGTATGCGCATCACTCCTAAGTCTCCTAGGATGCCTTTCATTTCTGTGAACTTGGTAGGAAAGATATCCTGGTAGTCACGTAATAGATCTGAAACATGCCCAACAGTTTCACCATCCCAATAGTCTCCTATAAAAGCAAACTTGGGTTCGGCTTCTGTACCAATGTTAACCTTTTTGAGCTTGATGTGGTCTGTAATGGCAGGGATATCAAGCTGAGGACCTTCAACATTGCGCATCCCTTCTGATTCTGGGATATTGATGTTGCGAGGATCATCCTCCTCTTCTTTAGTGGTGAAATTATAGCATTCCAGGGCATGTTCTATCTGAACAGCCCAATCTGGTTGGGAATATTCTGTTAATAGACATGGTTCAAATACCTTCTTTTTAATACACTTCAGAGCCTGATCAACACTTGGATGCTCTGACTCAAAGCTGAAGGTAAGTTGAAAACTTTCTATCATAAGAGGCCAAGTAAGAGTGCCTCTGCGCAATTCTGTTTCAGTGTACCAGTTCCTTGGAACTGTGTCCAATGTGTGGATGAATAAGTGAACCCACTCATCGTCCGGAATATCCGACCATTGCTGAATGCATGCTTCAATGTGTGACCTGGGGTCACTCTGTCCCTCATATTTGCGCGACACTTCTGCTGTAGTGTCCTGGAATCTGCGCAGTATCAATCTGCGACAGTCTTGCCATGTGTGAATATTCTCTTTATGCGCACCCCACCATCTTGCGGGTGTAGCACGCAGTGATACATCTAATGCCTGTATGCGCTGCTGTTCTGGAAGCTGTTGTTCATATGCCTGTATGAATTCACTTACGTTAGTTATACCATCAAAAATTGGAGTGTCAGTCAATTCTGTGCCAATCCATCGAATGGATTTAGTCATCATGGCGCAACGTCTTGTAGAAACCTCATGTAAGCGATTCTGCCAGTTTTCCAATCCTGTATCTGAGTCTGATGTGCACGAACTATCGCATCGCCAGCTGATATGGCCATCTGCTGTGGGATTGACATAGTCACTCTGACTAGCAGTCATCTGATACAAACTTTCCATTTGGCGAGCTTCTTCTTCTGCCCGAATGGGTTCTATATACCTTGGTCCTTGAATAGGATCAAGCGGTGCAATGACCCTAATCTGGTCATCCTCGAAGGTCATCTGTCTTTTCTTCAAATTGATGACAGCCAAATTATCAAATGCCCAGTCTATACCTAAAAGTGCTGGGTAAGGTCTACTATCATCCAAGATTTTGATTACTTCAAAGTCTGCAGAACTTCTTACTCCCTCAATATCAATAGGTACATTGGGTAATCTGCCCAATGGAGAGACTCGTTGCTGGTTCGCGAGTCTTAGCTGGATGGGGGATCTTGTAAGTTGAGGACTTCCCATCTGTTCCCATGTCTACATGGTGAGAACATTAACTTCTGAGCCCAAATCTAAAATGACTTCATCCATCTCAAATGCTCCAATCTGCGCTGTGAGCCTCATCTCTTTTCCAGTTCTAATGTGACTCCCAATCTGATGAACAGCACGCTGCGGCGTGTTGGTCGAAGCAGATTGTTGACATTTATCCAATAGGTGTTGAAGTTCCATAGTTGCTTTTTCATTGCGCAACAACTTTAAGCAGTTCCTTAGAAAATTATGGACAGTACCTAGTGCATCTTCATCGGGCCTTCCGGATGTAGTGGCCTGTTCTTGTACCAAGTTGTCTTGTCTTAGCACTTGCGATCTAATATCATTATGCGGAGTTGCGACAGAACTTGAAGCTCTGGGATCTGAGAAATAGTCTTGGGCTTGCTTGAATGCTTCTTTTTGCTTCTGCAGATTAAGTGGGGTGGGTTTAATATTGGCGCGGCGCACCCATTGCGTCGCTTGCTTTCCAGTTCCCGACTCTGGCGCACCAGTGGTTGTTCCACTGCGCGTCACAATATTAACTGTACGCTCTAGTCCCATTTTTTCTGCTCCAATCAATTGAATATTCTGGTTGACCTGTGGCGTCTTTGCTTGCATTTTAGTCATCAATTGAGGGCATTCTTCAATGATATGATCATAAGATTTACAATATCTGCAAAGGGTTGTAGGGTTTTGGCAATCTCTTGCAAAATGACCTTGCACTCCACAATTATAACAAGTGATCTGGCCTCTTCCGCGGCCAAAATTTGTTGTACGTCCGCGGCCTCTGTAATTTCCTGTTCGGCCGTCGCGAGTTTGGTCATACTATGGACCTGCTACGGGTCCTTGTGCTTCTGACTGTACTCTATAAACATCATGTTTCCTTTCCATCATAAGGTCATATGCTCTGCAATTGTTTTCATCATGGCCTACTGATTTACAGAAATTACAATATAGGTTCTTTGAAGTTTGTACATATTTCTGAAGTAAGTGACATTCTTGAGGTCTATGACCTCTAGTTCTACAGATTTCACACCAAGGCCCCTGTGGCTGTGGTAAAGGGTTAGGTGCTCCAATTGCAATATACTCTATGAAAACGGGACAGTGGTCCTTTGAATGACCTTGTGCTTTACATTTTGTACACCATATCTCCTCCTTAACATCTTTGCCTTTCTTAATATCATGCACTTGCAAGGTTAAGTTTGCTAATTGGTTTTGCAACTGCGCAACATCGTTGCTTGTTCCAGCAATTGGTGAAGCTTCTAGTTTCATAGCCATCTCTAGAGCTTGTTCCTGAGTAGTGAGATTCTGTTGCATAAGAGGAAGTCTAATGTGTGGAAGCAGCGCAGCAATGAACCATTCCTTATGCTGTTGTGGTGCAAACTCAAAGCTTACTTGATCTATCAAGGCTTTGAACTTTTGGTCAAAGTCCCATACTGACTCTGTAGGTAACTGCTTGATGTCTTTGAGCTCTGTTATACACTGTGATTCTGATTTAGGTTTCTTGAATTCTCTGATCATGGCATTTCTTACCTCAGCAAGCGTTCTATTCTGTGCTGCTGAGTATTTCATGAACCTAGTTAAGGCTCTTTCTCTTAGTGTGGTTGCTAACTGAACCAGTTTAACAGCATCATCATTAATTTGCTTAATTGTCCAAATGGCTTCACATAGGAACCAGTGTTGTTCAGGGTCTTCTATTCTTGTTCCTCTAAAAGTTGGTAGTTTCATGTCATCACCCATCTTTCTTGCGCTAGGTTGAGGTGTAGGTGCTGTAGCAGTGCTGGGATGGTTGAACAAAGGTGGTACAGAGGTACTAGAAGTACCGTGTGGGCTACTAGAAGGTGTTACTGCAGGATTATACTGAGCTTCGTCTGGCTTTTGCGGTGTAAAAGGGTGGTAAGGGATATGAATGCTCCCTTGTCTTTCTATGTGGCTTGCTCTAGGAACTTGACTGTCTTCTGGGCTTGACTCAAAAGAATGTTGGTCAAGGCCTACTTTATACCGTTTTCCACTACGAGTGCAACCAATAACTTCAGGGTCACTATCAGAGTCTAGGGACATTACTTGTCTATGCTATTCATCTGAAGCTATACATAGTTTTTCTTTTTCATACAGAAGCATTTTAATCGATAAGTTCAAAGAATTCAGGAACTTACCTCTATGTGCTTGAAATAAACTCCTCTCAGCTTCACTGAAACTCTTTCTTGTATCCACTGCAAACTCAGTGATGAAACCTTCCAGCAGACTATTCAACCAAAAGTCTACTACGCGGGACACAGAATTGTCTACCCGCTTTAAAATACTGACTAGCTCAGGCGTTCAAGTGACTGGTCGATCAATATGCACAGTGGGTCTAGTATCTGCTAACTTGGCTATCCAAGCATGTAACTCAAGTGCAAATGTGACAAAGAAAATTTCGTGAAGGTCAGTATAGATATACTTCTGCAACCATTCTTCTGGCTAGAGTCTAGAGCTTCTATTTTCTTGTTCAGCGAACTCTCTAGCCTTTAAATCGAACCACTCCTGAATTTCTGTAGTTGTAGGATTCCAGTAACACATTTGTTAGCTGAGCAAGTCTCAAGGAAACAGAACCATTTGTTGGCTCAATCAACAATCTTTTTCGTGGCAAAAATAGCAAGTCTCACAGTAACAAGTCACAAGGCAACAGAACCATTTGTTGGCTCCTTTCTTTCTCTGGGTTTCGCCTCGATCTCGCGTGTCGCTGAAATAACAAGTCTCATTCATGCGGCAATAGAACCATTTGTTGGCTGCTTTTTGGACAGACCCGGGTTTTAATGAAGCGCAACAACAAAACCCCTTGGCGCACTGGCCCTCTCGGCAACGAGCTGCGCGACAGCTCGAGGTCTCACCCGAAGTGGCTATGGGGAGGCTAAGGAATCAGGTTTCCTTAACCTAGGCGACGCGGAGACTGTTCTCTCTTCAGACTTACGAACGTAACAGCTCTCAAGCTCCTGCTCGGTGGCTGAACTGCGCGGTACTTCCACTCCTGCGCTAGGACCAATTATCCTCTGCGCGGATATTCTACGCGTAGTTTCACTTGCGTGCTCGTCGCAGCAACAGGTTCTCCTATCGCAACGGCGACATCGTCTTAACAATTCCTTCGACCCTTAACGTTTATAGTTCCCAAGAAAGCTTCACGGATTTACTCAACACATTCATAAAGGTAATGCAATATCTGTATTTGCTCGTTAGTAAACTCAAAACAGGTAATCATTTCATTCACAACATTGCAACAACAAGAAATATGAAGTCCACCTCCACGGGGAAAACCACGTCCTTGGGAGTGTCTTATATTACCCAGAAAATGATAGACTTATACAATATGCTGCGCACACAGCTGCAGCCTTAGATCTTTCCAGGAAACTCCACGCACACAGCTGGGAGCCCTTCTCTCGATCTAGTCTCTTCCTCTCCAGAGATTACAATAGTTCAGACGTCACCTCGGACTGTCTGCAACTCAAGGATTAGCTTCACTGCTAACCAGTTCTAACTCCTGTTTCCTAGCAACACGGTAGAAAACAGTCAACAAGATCGTAGCAGAGGATGATCAACTCGATCAATCCTTCTTACATCTAGCATCAATTATCTTAGCTAGCTCACTCAGAGGCTTAGCTAACTGACTCACTAATCAACCAACTCACAGACTAGCTAGCTAACTGTCTAACCAACTAACATCTACCCTTCACAATTATACATATATATAGGTGGCCATGGCGGTCACACCTTTACAAAACTGTGGGCCTTTCCCAGCAGTAATCCCCAAAAACCCTAACCACGCACATGGCTAGGTGTACTGTAGGCGCCGCTTGCAGTCATGTCGCCGCTTCCTGCAGGCTCCATGAATTTCGGCGCAGCTTACGGGTATGGGTGCCTTGTCCTTCTCCTTCAATGCTTTGCTCTGTTGCTCTTCCTTGATCCAAGCAACCATAACTTCTGTACTTAGCCTTAAATGAGGGTAGCTGAGCCCTCTACTCCATTGCTTCATTGATTGTGGTAGCTGGTCTTTCCACTCGGCTACCTTCATTCTCTTCTGACGTGCGTGCGAGCTCCATGATTTCTGGTCCGTACTCTACGCTGAGATTATCCATCTGGCACCGTACTGCGCATCGTCTTCTTCTGTCCCAAAATTGGCGCTTATTCAAAACTTAGCACTTTCTCTTCCATACTTGTGCTTTTTCCTCAAAATTCGCAGCTTTTACCATAGCTGCGGCCTTGGCTCCAACATGTACCCTTTGCATCTTTCTTCCATCACATGTACTGGTCAGGCTGGAATTGTGGGTACTTAGGCATGTGGGGCTCTTCCTTTTGCACGCCTAAGAGGTCAAAATATTCCCACTTGCAATCCGGAATCTTTCAAAGTAGGTTCCTGGAAACCTCTACATGCTTTGAGATCAGTGACAACGGGATCTCTTACTTAGCGCGTTTGACCAATTTGAAGACTGGGGTGTCCAACGCCCGTGGTGATATATACTCTTGTGTGAGTTTCAGTGGTTCTTTCTGTAAAACTAGAGATTTTTGTGCCTACGAGCCCATCTTTATGATCTTGCTTCTTGGTGCAATTATGTATTTCCCTTTTTCTTTCCCTTTTTCCTGCATAACAGGATTATGACGAGGTGACCTTCTGGATGCTTGCCCTTGCTCAATTACAACCTTCTTGGCGGGGGTTTTCATTAACTCTACAATTCCCCCGTACTGAAATACTTCAAGTGCTTCTTCAATGGTCAGTTCTTCTTCTCTATAGGAGGGTTCGGACATTCACTGGTTAGCTAAAGGTTGTGATAATCAGATGATAGAAGAATACTCACTCAAGGAGTGATCGCAAGAAGATTCTAAGTGCTGAGTAACGCCCATGAGCCTTGTGGCGGTGTTATTTATAGGCGCAACTGAGTCCTCCCCGCACCTCCCAACGGCTATATCTGCATTTAATGAGTTGTCCATTGGCCAATTTGAACAGGTCCTTCCGTCTCTTCCATCATCAGCATGTCCAGAATGGCTATCTTTCTTTTAAATGCTTGAGCGGTTCGTTGCAACGGTCACATAACTGCTATATTTTTCCAACGGCAGTGTAACAGCTATTTTTCTAAGTGCTGCGTTGAGCTGTGTGGCAAGCCGTCTGAGATCCTACGTAGTTACTTCGCAGTGCCAAAAATTTTCAACTGCGTGACTTTCCTTTTTCTTTTCTTACTTCTCTTTTTTTCTTTTTTTCTTTTTTTTCTTTTTTTTTTCTTTTGCACAGCTTTAGCAGTGCTGTGCGATACACACATTGATCTATTTAACATACATGTAAAGGCTCCTTGACATTTCCAGTGTCCAATTTCAACTGTACCTAACACTTGGAAATTTTCCCTGCGTTTATCTTTCTGTATGCTGCGAAGTAGGACTATCGCGATACAAATTAAGTCTGCTTCCACTTATCATAGTGGGTAGAGTATCACCAGCTAAAGTGGCTAACTGGACTGCACCACTGTTAGTGAAATACATAACAATATATGGACCAAGACAATGCATTTTAAACTTGCCATGAAATTTCATGAACTTTCTATCATAGAGGAGGACTAAGTCACCTACCTGAAAGCATTTGTTCCTAATATGGCGATCATGCCATGCCTTTTCACGATCCTTCTGGACTTGCTGTTGAAAGCTTGCAATGAAACGATCCTCCTCCAAGCCGACTAAATGTAGCATTCTTTCATCTAATGCTTCACGATCTGCCATTCTGGTGAATGCAGCAATCCTCATACTGGGGACAATGTACTCCATTGGCATTATGGCCTCCTGCCCATAAGCCAACCAGAAGGGTGTCTGTCCCGTCAACTTCTTACAAGTTGTTCTATATTCCCATAGTACAGACGAGATGCGTAGGTCCCAATCATCCCTGTTTATGTTGCACATCTTCGTCAACACGTTTTCCAATATCTTGTTGAAAGCTTCAACAGTTCCATTTGCCTGTAGATGATATGGCATACTGCGGTGATGTTGAATGTGGAACTCCTCTGTGAGGGCTTCAATGGTCTTATTCAGAAAGTGAGTTCCCTGATCACTCATCAAAATTTTCGGACAGATGAATCTTGACAAAATTTCCTCAAAAATGAACTGTGCGGCAGTACCTGCGCTACAGTCCTTCACTGGTTTAGCTTCTACCCATCTGGTGAGGTAATCCGTGGCAGTAATGATATACCTCACACCAGTTCTCTTCCCTGGTGGGTTTATAGGTCCCACAAAATCAATTGCCCACTTCTCAAAGGCCTGTAATTTCAACTGTGGGTTCAATGGCATTTCTTCTCTCCATAATGGCTTCCCTGTCCTCTGACAAACATCACAGTTCCTACAGTATTCCTTAGAATATTTTTGGATGGTAGGCCACCGCATCCCTGCGCGCAATATCTTCTGCGCAGTAGCCCTTCCTGCGCAATGACCTCCCCTGATTCCTGAATGCGCATCTGCTAGTATATATGGTTTCTTGTGTTCAAGTACACATCTGCGCAGGACTTCATCTAGTCCTAGTTTATATAAATGACCTGCAATGATATTGAAATCCACAGCGCAGACTACTAGCTGCTTCTTCTGCTGAACAGAAAATTCTTGCGGTGTCAGCCCTGTTGTAAGAAAATCAATGATTTCCTTATATTAACCATCTGCAACCTGTATAGAAAACATCTGTACATCAGGAAGACTGTCTTCAATGTTCGTCGGCTCCTCTCCCGACTCAATTTGAGACAGGTGGTCAGGTCCCAAATTTAGCCTACCGGGTTTAACAACGATCTCAAATTCGTACTCCTGGAATAGCAACAGCCATCTACATATACGCCCCCCTAACACTGGCTTATTGACCAAGTATTTCAATGCAGAATGATCAGTGAACATAAGGAAGTGCGCACCAAGTAGATAATGTCTGAACTTCTGAAGGGCATATACAATCGCAAGTCCTTCCCGCTCAGTAGTGGTATAGTTCTTCTTTGTTGTCGATAGCTTCCTACTAGAAAATGCAATGGGGTGGTCAATACCCCCTTCTCCTGGCTGAGCTAACACAATTCCCAGGGCAATGCATGATGCGCCCACATGAACATGAAATGGCTTTGCCTAGTCTAGAAAGACTAGGATCAGTGCGGTAACCATCTTTTCTTTAAGGGTTTCAAAACCTTGTTCGTATTCCTCGTTCCAAACGAATGGCACGTCCTTCTTCAGCAGCTTCTCCATTGCTGCGGTGATCTGTGCATAACCTTTAATGAACTTCCTATAATAGCCTATATGGCCTAAGGTAGACCGCAGCATTTTAACTGAAGTTGGTGTAGGCAAATTTACAATGATGGCAATCTTCGCAGGGTCCACCATCAATCCCTGTTTGCAAACAATATGTCCCAGTAAAATTCCATAGGGCACACAGAAGATGCACTTCTTTAAATTCAATGATATTTGATGCTGGTGGCACTTGTCAAGCATCATCCTCAGGTTCACGCAATGGTTCTTCAGCAAACCAAAGACAATCCAATCATCAAAATATGCTTCCAGAAACTTATGTATGAAATCTTTGAACGTCGCGATGACAACCCTAGAGAAGATGGCAAGTACGTTCTTCAGACCAAATGGCATGACTGTATACTGGAACAACCCCCATTCTGTAGCAAATGTCATCTTATGCCTGTCTATAGGATCAATTATGATCTGATGATAACTGAAGAAACCATCAGTAAAGGAATAGGCCTCATTCCCTCCAACATTGTCAAGTACCTCATCTGTAAACGGAGTAGGGAATGGGTCATGCATAGAGGCATCATTAAGTTTTCTAAGATCGACACAAATCCTGATCTCACCCTTCTTCTTCTTGTCCTGGACAACCATAGGACTAATCCATTCAGATTCCTCGACAGGTTCAATGATTCCTGCATCTAACATTTTGTCCAATTCTATGTGGACTCTCTCTTTATACCATGGATTCAGTCTATACGGTCGTTGCTTCACAGGCTTAGCGCCTGGCTTCAAAGGGATTTTCATGACTCCTAAGTCACCCAATATTCCTTTCATCTCTATAAACTTGGTCGAAAATAGATACTGATATTCATCCAAAGTGTCTACAGTCTCCACGACAGTCTGATTATCCTAATAGTCTCCGATAGATGCGAACTTCGGCTCTTCACTTGTGATGATGTTCACCTTCTGTGTCTTAACCGGTCCATTGATGTCTGGGATTTCCAATGGCGGACCTTCTATATCACGCGCACCTTCTGACTCTGGTATATTGATATTGCATGGATCATCTTCATCTTCTTCTCTTCCATGCTCATCATCTTCAGCTAGATTATAACACTCTATCGGATGTTCTTCATGTTCTTTCCATTTTGAGTGTATGTTCGCAGGACTGTCATCCGTGCCGAAGAATTCTTCCCATGACGTATCTTCGCAAGGACAGTATTGTCTCAATACATGTTCCTTGATTATCTGCAGTGCCTCATGTATCAAAGGGTTCTCATCCTCGAAGATGAAATCTCTCTGGAAGTTCGCAGTTAAGGTATCCCAATCTGAGGTCTCCCTGTGTAACTCCAGGTCTAGATACCATTTCTTCGAAATATCCTCTTCCACAGTATGCACGAACAAGTGCACCCACTCTTCAAGTGGCCTTTCTTCCCATGCCTGCGAATAGGCTTCCAAATGCTGGCTAGGATCTGTCTACCCATTGAACTTCTCAAAGGGTAAGGTAACCCTTTCTACGAACCGAATCTACATCTTTGTTCTGCATTGATCCCAAGTGATCAATATCTGTTTGGGCGAAGCCCACCATCTAGAGGGTATGCCACGTAGCACCATATCCAATGCTAGCAACCTGTGCTCTTCTGGGACTGCTGCAGTATAGTCTTGAATAAAAGTATAAACGTTAGCAGAACCATCAAATGTAGGGATCATGCTTACCTCCTTTCCAATCCAGTGCCTTGATTTCGTGACCTGCGCGCACCTTCTAGCTTACAATTCATGCATGCGATTCTGTCAATTTTCTAGTCCAGCATCCGAGTCAGAAACGCAGGAGCTATCGCATCTTTAGCTTAGTGCACCGTCCATAGTAGGATTAATGTAATCCTCCTAGTTCATAATCATCTGGTATAGCCGGTCCAAGTCCTGGGCCTTAGATTCTTCCTGAATCGGCTCACTATATCTATCCCCATCTGCAAGATCCAATGGTGCGATAACCCACAGATGCTTGCCTTCAAATATCGTCTTCTTTGTTTTCAAATTTATAATGGCCAAATTGTCAATAGCCTAGTCAATTCCTAACAGTGCAGGAAAGGGCTGGCTATCGTCAACAATCTCGATGACTTCAAAGTCCTCCTGGCTTTGTAATCCATCAATATCAGCCACAACATTGGCTAAGCGGCCAAATGGTATAACTTTGTCTTCGTTGGCCATTCTCAGCTGGATAGGTGACCACGACAGCTTTGGTTGACCCATCTGCTGCCATGTCTGCTTGGTCAAGACATTTACTTATGATCCTAGATCAAGGATAACTTCGTCCATCTCAAAGTCTCCTATCTGCGCATTGAGCCTCATCTCTCAGCTCGACCTCTTCTATTTCTTTATATGATGTAGTGCGCCATCAGAAATTTCTGCTTCTGTCTGTGATTCATATAGATTTATGAGCTTCTCCAGCTCTTCTATCGCGTTTTCATTTTTCAGCAAATTCATGCAGCTTCTTAGGAACTACGCAACAGAGGTGCTAACATTCGATGTGTGTCTTGTCTTGTCATATGCAGCAGGTGTGTCTTCAACACATGGTACTTCACTACGCAACGGGATTTTTGGTGATTTAGGTGCTGGTTCTCTGAAGGTATCTTGCACGTCAACAAAAGCTTCTTTGTTCTTCTTCAGATCAAGAGTAGGCGTCTTTCCTGGAGCTTTTCTTACCCATATTTTTTCAAGAGGGCCCTACTTCACATGAGCCTCTCCTGAAGTGGAAGCCTTTGCTGCCCTATCATGGCCTATCTCCATGCCACTGCGTGTGACTACTTTAATGCTAGGATCTGCATGTCTATTCTCTGCTACGATCCACTGGATGTTCAGGGCTGGTGCGTCTGTCCTTATTCTTTTCTGCATCTCTACCTCTAGTACCGGGCAATCTTCTATAACATGCTCAAATTATTTACAATAATTACAGGTGGTGCATGGATTTACACAGTCTCTGGATACGTGACTTGGCTGGCCATAGTTATAGCAGATGACCCCGCCGCAGCCTCTTCCTTGTGCCGAGCCAGTATTTCTTCCTCTACCGCGGTATCCACCACCACGGCCTCTGTAGAAAGATTGATCATAATGCGTGTTTTCTTTCTTTGGATGGTTATCTTCTTGCACTCTGTACAAGCCAGCGCCTCTCATTGAATCCATGTCGTGCTTTATTTCATTCATTAGTTCATAAGTGCGGCAGTTGGATTCATGATGTCCAACTGATTTACAAAAATTACAATATAGATTCTTAGGTGTCTTCACATATTTCTGTATTAGGTAACAATCTTCAGGTCTATGACCGGTAGTTCTGCAGATCTCACACTAGGGTGCCTGGTTTTGATTGATGGGGTTAGGCGCACCACTGCCAAGATAATCGCGGTATAGGGGACAATGTTCGCAGTCATGTCCTTCTCCTTTTCAACTCATGCACTAGATCTCGTGACGAGGTTCATATTGTTGCTCTTTTCCATTCTTCATGCTCTATAGCTCCAGTGTCAGGGTGATAAGCTGGTTCTGAATCTGCGTCATCCCAACACTAGACTCACCAATTGGCAAAGCCTCCAAATTCATCGCGATCTCTAAGGCCTCTACCTACAACGTAACCTTCTGTTGCATCAATGTTAATCTAATGTGGGGTAACAGCGTAGCAATGAACCATTCCTTGTGCTGATCCAGGGCTATAACAAAGCTTACTTGGTCTAATAGGGTCTTGAACTTCTGATCAAACTGCCAGACTGATTCAGTCGGTCTCTGCTTAATTTCCTTCAGCTCAGTTATACACTTAGATTCAGACTTTGGTTTCTTGAACTCTTCTATCAGCGGAGCTTTAATCTCTGCCAGGGTTCTGGGCTACGTGGTAGAATACTCCATGAACTAGTGCAGCACTCTATCTCTGAATGTGGTAACAAGCTGGGCTTTTTTCTCATCATCATCCAGATCTGTCTGAAACTCCAGATAGCTTCACAAAGGAACCAGTGCTGATCAGGATCTTCTAGACCCGTCCCTTTGAATATAGGCAGCTTCATATCCATATGGGCTATGGCTCTAGGGGGAGGTGTAGCACTCGGAGGGGCACCTTAAGGTGTTCCCTGAGGGGTGTGAGGGTGTCGTAAAGGACTCTGCACAATGAAGACAAATGGGTGTATAGGGGTAGACATACTAGGCTATATATTCGGCAGGGTTGGCTCTGCAAGTGGAGGATTCTGAGGGGTAAATGGGGGTGCGACTTCATTTTTAGTATGAGAATGAATCTCAGTATCTATGTGGAGTCCAGAGCCTCCAGGATTCTTATTAAACTTGTATCTTTTCCCACTTCTTAAGTTGTGAGTATCTTCGTTAGAATCGCTATAAATGTTATTTACCATGACAACTTGAAAATATTACTACATTCTTAAAATGCCTTTTTTAGCTAACAGCATCTTAATGTATAGATTGATATTGTTCAGGAATATAGCTTGGAAACCTATGAAAAGGTGTGCCTCTACTTGCCTATAGGATTTGAGTGTATCCACATCAAACTCTATGACAAATCCTTCTAGCATATGATCGACCCAAAAGTCCACTGCATGCGTCAATGCGATGTCTATTTATTTGAGCTGTGATATGAGCTCAGGATTCCACTCTGTAGGAACACCTCCTTGAAAACAAGTTTTCTTTTCTGCGAGCCGCGAGATCCATGCATGTAGCGCGTTCGAAAATGTAGCCCAGAAAATCTTGTGAATGTTGTCCAACAGATATCTATCCGACCACTGTGTGTCACTTAGACATGGATGTCTGTTCTCTTGTCTTTTAAAGTCTCTTATGGTCTTATCCTACCAATCCTAGATTTCTATCTTCTCGGGATGCTAGTCCAATGAACTTTCCGGGAACTCAGACTCTTCATCACTCATCATGACTAGAACTCATCATGGATTCTAGCATGAAAAAGGAACCATTTGTTGGCTATACAATGTTGACCAGAGATTTTATGAAGACCAAGGTTCTGCGCGGTTACCTTAAACCAACAAAACCCCTTCACACCGGCCCTTTTGGCAACAGCCTGCGAGCAGGCTGAGGTCTCACCCGAGGTGTTTCTAGTGGGGCACTACGGACTCAGATGTCCACAGTGAGTGATGAGTTCATGACTGTGACAGAGTTCACGGCAACACACTGGTTGTGTGCTGCGAAGGTCGGACTACGCGGCGGTGGTCAACAGCGCGGCCCACACAACTACCTTCTTCCTTAATGTGAGACTTAATACTACACTATGAACACTGCCACTTGACTTCCTATACTTGGTCTAAATGCAAAATGCTTAAGGCAGTGAGCTGAATACCACTTATCCACTTAGTCATTCACGTAACAAACTTACTACTTAATGCTCATAACACACACTTAGAATGTTACTATTTTAAGCATAACCCTTATGTGCGAAATAACTATTATACATTCATCAACTGCATCCATTCAAACACGTAAACAACTTTATCCATGCTCAAGCAGACGATACGTTCACTGTTTTCCTAGAAGCAAAGCTAATATTAACCATACATCCATTCATGCAGACCTAACATATCATTCCATACTCTCTTGATGGCGAAAGCATATAAAAGCCTTCTCATAACAGATTGCAAGCCAATATTCAGACATCCAACCATAGAAACAAATAAACATAAACACACATATAAACATTCAGTCACTCAACACACTATTTAACGTGGTTCACTCCCCCGGATGGGAAGCTACATCCACAAGAACTGTGTTTGATATTTCTTTTAAGGAAGGGTTCACAATTCTTAGCTGCACACTCAGCTGCGGCTCTCTTCTTGCTCAGATAGGTCTCTGCACACTCAGCTGCAGAGCCTTTACAATATTTTCTCGGCTTTAAGGATACTACAATACAATATGGTCACAATGACCAGCCTCTCTCGTCTTGAGCAACTAACCCAACCAACCAACAACAACAACAACAACCCTTAACCAACCCTTTCCTATACAAAATTGTCTTCTTAATATAGATCACGCCTGAAGTTCATGTCTTTACAACATTGAAGACCGAAACCTTTAGGGTTTCCAAACCACTACGGTCCCTCTGAACCGTCATGCAAACTTCTGGTAGCGATTATGCTGTCGTGGCAGTCCTCCACGCCTTACATCCGTCGATTTTAGCCTTCCTGTTGTGAGCACACCAATAGGACATCCACTTTGAGCTGCTCTTCCACTAATGGACTCGTGCGACTGGCTCAACTCCTAGTCACTTTCCGTGCAAGCCATCTGTCCTCTAACGGCCACGTACAACTGGCTCAGCTCTAGTCATTGTCCGTCCGCCGTTTTCCTCTTAACAGTCACGTACTCTACTGCACGCCAAACTGTCACTTCCCGACCCGTCCTCTGCTTAATGGACTCGTACAGTTGGCTACTTTCCTGATATGCTTATGCCCTCAACTTGGCATCTTTCCAGCATCCTTACCAAAAGTAGACCACTGCTGGTCTATCCACTACAACTAGCCATCCTTTGTCTAGTACACAACTTTACTGGCTCCATGTGGCCTACTACCTTCGCAGCATTGAACCTGTGCAGCACTGATCTTCGTAGCATCCTTCAAAAACTTGGTACTACGCATAGCTTCGCAGTACTCCCAATACTTAGCCAAAATTTACTTCTTTTCTGAGCAGCGCTCAACTCAGCTCCATCTAGCCTAAAAAATGTTATAAAAAATGGCCCTGTTTTGCCAGGCCCAACACATGTCATATTCCATCATATCATACCTTCTATATCATCACGGCCTATTTAAACTTCCTGGTCGATCTCCACCATCGATCTTGATTTTCGATCAAAACTACGCCATTCGCGCACGTGCCCCTTGAGATAAGGTATGATCTTCTTTTCATGTGAAAAAGGTTATGATCGCACAATGGAAGATATTGAATCAAATCTCAAACATTTGTGCAAAAGATGCCCATATTAGCCTCCAATCACTTTACCTTGCACAAGTAGTCACAATCGCACAACGGAACATGCATGATCAAATCTTATCCACTCGTGTGCATGTACCTCCAGATAAGGTATCAAGGTATGAGCATATTTCCACGCGCAAACGATATAAATATAACATTCAAACATGTGTGATTCAACCCTAGTCGTTCATGGAGGACTACCTCGAGATAAGGTACGAGCACCTCCTTATGCACAAACGGTTCAGATCTAAGGATCTAGCTTGCCCGATTTAGTTTGGGCCATCCATATCATAAACTTGATTTTACCTTTGCTTACATGGAATCCACCCACACAATTGACCCTGGTTTGACACTGCCACCTATACATGGATTCCACAAGGTTGCTTCACGCTATCATCCCATGCCCACATGGCACTAGTGGGGCCTACATCAAATTTTCTTTCCAAAGTGAAATTTTCATAAATATTTAAATTACAAATTTTATTAACAAGTGGTTACTATGAAATTACACCAAGTCTTTTTTTTCCTTCATTCTGGAAACTTATCTATTCCATAATAGAACTGAAATTTTTTACTGATGGCCTTACCAGTTGTTAGCCCTAAAGTTTGCTTGACTACAAGAAGGCAAAGTTTAGGCACCTCAATGAAAATAGGAGTTTGATCATTCGGACAACTAAAGGGATCAAAAATGAAATTTATAAAAATCATGACTAGTCTAGTGGATGATCTAAAAACATCAGATATTAGGAGTATATAAGGATATAATCTAAAAGACAAAATGAATGATAAAAATAGAAAACATGTTCAAATCATAGGAGGTACAAGAAAAATACAACACATAGTTCTTATCTTGTAGCATCATATGGAAATTAGATGTTTAAAAAGACATTTCAAACATCCATTTTGCAATAACATTCATTTTCTTGCACAAACGTGTATATAGAAGACATCCATATAAATGAGAAATGCAAATAACAATTCAAACAGAATCACATAACATCAAAGCAATATGTAATTTGAATCTAGCTCCCAGTAATCAAAATCATTCATCAACATGAAATATCCTTACATAGGCATATTTATATTAATCAGACTATAGCATGATAGCATATATGTTCTCGACCCTCATGAGTCTCTCCTTTACTTTAACACAAAATATACATTATATAGAGAGGAAGTCTATAACTGAATTGTTTCTTCATCCATTCTTTCAGGATTTGAATATACCAAAAATAGAGAAAACGTATCAAAATAGTAAACCATTAATCATCTAATTTATGACATGTGTCTTCTTTGTAGAGTTCTAAAACAAACTATACTCTCCTAGCAACCCCTGCCAGCATAGCTAATCCATCTAAGGCATAAGCATTTTTCTGCAATCTATTACATTCTTTTTGTACTTGGTTAAGCTTCTTTTCAAGTTCCTCTTTGTCTTTGGCCAGTTGAATGCTCTGCTCTTGCGCTATCTTCCTCCTCTTGACTGCTTCATCAGTTATCTAAATCAACTCTGAATAATTTATGTTCACCTCTTGCAAATCATGTTTTAACATTTTGTTTGCTTGCATGAGACAATCATTTATTTGCTTTACATGTTCATTTTGAGCTTTGAACTGATCCACTTGTCACATCTCATTTCCATCCATCCAGTGCAAGGGAGGAAACATGACCAACTTACCGGGCTTATTTGACAATCTCAGCCCCATAAATTACTATGAAATACATGGATAAATAAAAAAACTTATGTATACATATTCATACTCAACAAACACAGTGGAATTAAACACCATATATACTCATAGTTTCATCATGCATTCAGGATATAAACAATAGTCATTAATTAAAACATTGCAGGGCACATAATTAACATAACTCAACCACAAAGAATACTTATCTTGAAATGAAATTGTCCAACAACTGGCTATGTGAGATCAACGTTCCACCCAACCATAGATCTATGTCCAGCCTGTATTATTTCAACTAAGAGATCACCCCCGAGCTGGGTTGTGTATCCACTAAGGAGAAACTAAACAGGCTCACTCATAGCCATGGTTTCACTCAATAGCTATGCTAGGCCAACACACAGTTGGGTTTATCAAGCATGCAAGAGAACAAAGAGGAGGATGTTAATCCAATGAGCTGAACCACAGAGCTACATGCATCTCAACTAAACTCAACAGCCATGGCACCCACAATACCTACCACACCCAACACAAGGAAGGTCCCCTTCTCTGCTGCACAGTCCCTCAAGCGTCCCTTCCATCCAGTGCTCTTCAGGATGGGCATAGAAAGGTCCAGCTGCTAATTCCTTGAGATTCTATCTTTCAGTGGGTTTATCAAGCAAACCCAACCTCTGTTCAATCATTCACACTTGGATTTCTCACAATTCTGTCATCAAATAACTCAATCCCATCACTAGATTTCTGGGATATAAAAACTGGGTTTTCCAATGGATTTCGGGGTATCTAATACTCTCAATTTCACCACAAGGTTCATATCTATAGATTCCCCATTGGATTTCACTATCAACACCAAATTCTAGTTGTTTATGGCACTTCAAAATGTGGGTTCTTTCACAGTTGTGATTTCTGGTTTTTTTCACTGCTGGGCATGTGTAATGGATGGAAACTGATGTTGGGATGATCAACAATGGAATGAGAATGAGGAATAACCCATTCCCATGAGGTAGAGTGACTTGTGGTACAAGAAAAATAGAGCCCATACCTGCCATACAAATTTATGGGTTGCCCATGCTACATTGAAGCCATGGACTGAATTCTTCAACATCTTCCTTACAAAAGAATTAAATGTTAGAAACGAAAGTCAAATGGGTTCACAAGATGACATTTGGCAGGATATGGTTCATCCCCACAACCCCCTCACCACTCCCTAGTGGAATACACATGGCCCCTTCTCATTCATTGCTTCCATATAAAGTTTTGGTATTTTATTAAAATATTAAATATTTACATCATTTGCAATGTTCCATGGCTTAATAGCACATGGATGGAATAATGTCAAATACTTTCATTTCTAAATAAAATTTGAGCATACACTAATGGGGCCTTGTCCTTGAGCTCCATGCTAGGGAAACATTAATCGCATGTATACAATATTTCATAATGGTCAAAATTCAGGTATTACATTCCCCTTCCCCTTAGAACAACACTGTCCTCAGTGTTCTCAAAATTGAACAAAAATGGGAATGCCTCTCTCATGGCATCCTCCAGCTCCCATGTAGCCTCATCAGGACTAAGGTTATACCATTGGACCTTTACCTGCCCGATGGCTCTGTTCCGGAGCAAAGTGACCTTCTTGTCGAGGATGCGCATAGGCTCTACTTGGAACTCTCCCTCAGGTTCCACCTGTATCACATTTCAATCAATCATATGATTAGGGTCATGTACATACTTCTTAAGCAAAGATACATGGAAAACATTATGAGCTCTTATATTAGCAGGAAATGCAACTCTATATGCAACTAGTCCTATCATATCAAGGACTTCAAATGGCCCACAATATCTTGGTGCCATCTTGGCACAACTCCCCAACTTGAGAGAACTCTTCCTTGGTTTCACTCTCAAATAAACATGATCCCCAATTTGAAATTCCTTATGCAGTCTTTTCAAATCTGCATAATGCTTTTTTCTGTCCTGAGTTTCCCTTAAATTCTTCCTGATCTTAGCAACTTCCTGTTCCATTTCCTTGATCATCTCTGGTTCAAGTACTACCCTATTCACCGGGTTGTTCCAGTTCACTCGAGTCCTGCATCCCTTGCCATACAATGCCTCAAATGGACTCATCCCCAATGATGCATGATGTCCATTATTGTATGCAAATTCTACCAAGTGTAGCTAATCTTGCCACTTGGATGATTTATCCATCACATACATTCTCAACATGTCTTCAAGAACCTGATTCACCCTCTTAGTTTGACCATTTGTTTGAGGATGATATGATGTACTGAAATTCAATCTAGTTCCCAATTCCTGAAATAATCCCTTCCAGAAATTGGAAGTGAACTTTGTATCATGATCAGAAATTATTGCCTTAGGCAACCCATGCAATCTGAATATCTCTCTCATGAAGATATTTGCAATGTCATTATCCTTGTGAGTGGACTTGATTGGAATAAAGTGAGCTACCTTGGATAGCTTTTCCACCACAACCATGATCGAATCATGCTTCTTCACTGTCATGGGAAGACCTGTTATAAAATCCGTAGAGATCACTTCCCAATTCCATTCTGGAATGGATAGGGGCTGCAACAATCCTGCTAGATGTTGGTACTTTGCCTTGACTTATTGGCACTTCTGACACCTAGCAATGTACTCAACTATGTCCTTCTTCATACCATGCCAAAAGTATTGCTTTCTTGTTGTTGTTATAGTTTTCTGATATCCTAGGTGTCCAAAATATAGCATTTGATGTATTTCATCCATCACAAGATTCTTCAAGTCTGCACTATTTGGAAAGTACATTCTGGTACCATGATAAATGAGAACATCATCATCACCTAGTTGATATCTTGCACATGCTTCATCCACATTACCCTGCTGCAACTTTTCTGTAATTTGAAAGCAAGTTTCATCATTGTTTTGGGCTTGTTGTAGTCCCCAAGGTTCATGTGGTTGGCATAGATACATTACATCATATAATCAAAGCATACACAATGATACAGATACAAGAGGCGAGACAGATAGAGAGAACACAAGCCTTTATATTAACCAACAAGAGCAGAATACAATCATATAACCAATCTTAGCTAGTACATCGGCTCACCAGCCTATATATATATGAAAATACAGTTACATAACCGTTTGTTGGTTTATCCAACCGACCCTACCTATACTATTCAACGCGACCTGTCAACATGTGCTGCAGAGTGGTCGGGCAGAGGGCCTAGTCGACAGGCCGACCTAGGCCCCTCCAACATCTCCCCTACCTCAAAATATTTCTTCGTCCCGAAGAAATGGAGAGATAAAAATTTCAAAAAGAGTTATGCAGAAGGTTATGATGAAGGTACGCTAGAATCAATAGTATCAGGTACCTAGAGACAGGATTCAAGAATAACTTTGGCAGAGACAGAGAGGTGGTGCTAGAAATCTTCCCAAGTGCATAGCAGATTCTGGATATCGACGATCAGAGTTGTGAGTTTTGACAAGTTTTCCATCTTGTTGTGAGTGGATGTAGCCTGTAAATGGATCATGTCGGGACCGAATATGTTAATTTTTCTTTCAGCAGCAGCAAGTAACTAATGGAATCGGGGTTGAATTTCTCCAAGTTTGTTGAGGCCGCCTCGGACTTGAGACATCCACTGAACTTCTTGTTTTTCTAATATATCCAATCTCTTGTTTTCCATGATAATCTGACTATCAATTTTTTCAATAAGGGCTTCCTCTGCAGTCAAGCGTTGGTGCTGAAGTTTGCTTAGCATTGTTCTTGTTTTCTGAAGATCTTTATAGACGTCTCCATAATATACATACCAATTGTTCAAGACTTCTGTAAGTTTTTCTGCTTTACTATCGTACTGCTTGAGTACTTTGAGAGCTTCTGAAAAGGTTGTAAACTGATTTGTCATGAGGGAAGCTACCTCCACAGCTTGATCCTATTGTTTCTTGAGAAGATCAGATTGTAGCATCGATATGACAGACTCAAATAACTGATATGCTCTATCAAGAGGTGATGTCATGTCGGAACTGGCTGGAAGCGGGATAACTTGCTGAGCTAAGTTTTCACATTTAGCGAGGAATGTAGTCCTTTCTTCCTGTAGCTGCAGTATCTATTCCTCTGACTCATGTTGGCAGCATTTTTGCACTCTAAAGACTGCATCTTCAAGTAAATCAAGCTCTTCTTGGGACGCCAACTATGGCTAATAGTTTGTAGCAGCTCCAAATTGATCTGAGTATACGAAAAGAATATTTTCTGATTGGCTTAGCTGTGTTTGCTGCATTTTCAATTGCTGCTGCAATTCTCTTTCTTTGCGTTTCTTCTATTTGTGCTTCCTGCGGCTACTCTTTTCTTTTTCTTTTTCTTTGCTTAAGATTTGCTGCTCTGGCCCCTTGTCTTTTTCAGCTGTTGCTGGATGACTGTCGATGACTTCTTGTGTGCTGGAAATAGCTTGTTCTTCCTGGGTTTGTGTACTTGATACTGCTGCTATGGTGGCTGGAGTCTCATGTTCAACAACTTCGGCACTTGGTGGATTATCTGCTGGTATGCTGGAAGTTTCCATATTTGTTACAGCGTAATTTTCCACCTTGTGAGCATCAGCACTCTTTGGCCTATTGGATCCATTTTACTGACTCAAATCCACTTTATATCCTTCAGACACACTATTTTTCCTTTTTTTCCTATGGACACTAGCTGCATCACTACAATGGGTGTACCCGCGAGTTGCATCACTATAGCCCGTGGGTAGCATGTAAAATGGTAAAAATCACTAGTTAATTACTTTTTACTCCTAAAACGTGGTCATAGGGTGACCTTTGGCCCTCCATATGCCCCGAAATGCCTCGATGTGTCCTTTCACTTACCTTTGAGAGGACTATATATTGAGCACATATGGCTTATGGACGGGAGGAGAAAGAAGAGCAAGAGAACTCTAGTGGATTTTTTCCCTATCTTGAGTCTACACTCATTGATCCTTGTAGTTGTGAACCCTTGATGTTCACCTTCCAAACTCCTATCATAGTTTGAGTTTGCCATTCCATGGAGGATTGAAGTGGTGGAGGCACAAGTGGATTGATCCAGATCTTGGTTCAGATTGGTTGCCGGCAAGAGGTCGTATCACATTGTACTTCTTGTTATTTATTAATAGAAATACTCATATTCTTGTCCATTAATGTTGTGAATGTTGTTTATATTACATTGGGTTTCATTTACTTATAATATCATGGACCATTGCTATTGATGATTTTAATGTCATTTATATATCATATGCACTTATTGTATATTGGTTGTCAAGACTAATTTGCAGGTTCAAGTGAACGGATTGAAAGCTCCAATAGGGATCTACATCAAATGTTTGGATCGAGGTTGGTTAGCTTCTTAATTATCTTAGCATTGTCATTTATATAGCTTAGTATTGAGAATTGAGTTAATTTATGTAATACCCCAATTTTGACCCTTAGGAAATATTGGCTCTAATTTAAATATTGTATACACACGTTGTATGTTTCCCTAGCGTGGAGCTCAAGGCCAAGGCCCCACTAGTTTATGCTCGGATTTTATTTGAATTAGACACGCTTGATATTTTGTTACCCATGTGCTATTAAGCCATGGGATATTGTAAATTGATGTAAATATTTAAATATTGAAATAAAATACCAAAACTGGCTATGGAGGCAACGAATGAGAAGGGGCCACATGTATCCACTAGGGAGTGGTGAGGGGGCTATGGGACTAAACCCTAGGCTGCCACATATCATTATGAGATTCCATTGACTTCCCTAGATGACATTTATGCCTGTTGTAAGGAAGTGGTTGAGATTTCAGCCCATGACTTCAATGAAGCATGGGAAACCCACAAATTCGTATGGGTAGTTATGAGCTCTATTTTCTTGTACAAGAAGTCACTCAACCTCATGGGAGGGGGCTTCATGATCATCCCCATTCCATGGTGAAGGAACCTAGCATCATTCTCCATCCAAAAGAAAGAAAAATGAGCTCCCAGCAGAGAGAAAACCAGAAATCGTGACTGTGAGAGAACCCACGTTTTGGGAAGCCAAAAACGTCAAGATTTGGTATTGGACAGTGAAATCCAATGGGGGATCCATTGGTATGTCCCTTGGGGAGAATGTGGGCACAAGAGCTACCCCGAAATCAATAGGAAAACCCAGTTTTTGCAGATCATAATACCAGTGACATATTTGAGCTATTTGGTGAGCAGAATGGTGAGAAATCAAGTTGGAAATGACTATGCAGGGGTTGGGTATGCTTGACAAACCCAATGAAGGCTAGGATCTCAAGGATTAGCAGCTGGACCTTTCTATGCCCATCCTGAAGAGCACTGGAGGGAAGAGTTTCCTGAGGGACTGTGTAATAGAGAAGGGGATCTTCTTTGTGTTGGATGTGGTAGGTAATGTGGGTGCCTGACTGTTGATTTCACTTGAGATGCCTGTAGCTCTATGTTTGAGCTCACTGGCTTAGTGTTACCCTCCTCTATCTGTTGGTATGCTTGATGAACCCAACGGTGTGCTGGCTTAGCTTAGCTGATGACCGAAACCATGCCTGTGAGTGATCCCAGCTAGCTCTTCCTTAGTGGATACATAGCCCATCTCGGGGGTGATCTCTCAGCTGAAAGAATATAGGCTGGATAGAGATCTATGGTTGGGAGGAATGTTGCCTTCACATAGCCAGTCGTTCGACCTTTACATTTCAAGATAAGTATTTTTGTGAATTAATTTATATACAGTCTGTGTTCTGCAATGTGTTCAATCTGAATGTTAAATACTCATGGTAATCAAATTGATATGAAATCAAATTGATATGGAATCACCTTTATGCTTGAGATAAACATGTTGATGAATTCCATTCTATCTGTGTATTATTATGTTCAATTCCATTGTGTTTATATTGAGTTGAATCTGCATACATAAGTTTTTAATTGTTATGAATTTATGAGTAAAAATATTGGGGCTAAGTCTATCAAAAGCCCGGTGTGTTGTTAACGTTTCCTTCCCGGCATTTGATGGAAGGGTATGTTACAATTTCTGGTAGTCAACTGTCTGTTGTGGTTCACCCCAAGCCATAGGAAGTTTTCTCCAACACAAAAATGGCGACTCCGCTGGGGAAAACATCCATTTTTGGGGATTTTTGAGCATTACTCCTTATTTAGAGTTGTTGTTTGTCGAAGCTCTGTGTCACTGATTGGTTCTTGAGATACATTATAGAAAACTAGTTTTTTTTTAGCCATTGGACTCTTTGTTCACCCATTTGCTTTTCCCTACCCTTTGGTGAGCTTAGCTCTGCTTGCGTACACCCGCCTCTGTTTACACTATTGCTCACGGGTACCCGCATGTATTCCTTCAACAGCGACGTACAACTCTAGCTTTGGTTGATTTATGACCTTTGGTTGTTGTTGGGTTGGTTTTGGGTGATCCTGAGTCTTTTTTGGCCTGATTCTTGACTGTTCCATGCCTTGTTTGTAACCAAAACTCTTCTCTTCTCTTGGTTGAGCCTTATTGGTTTTTTACCCATCCTTGGATTTAGCCTTGTTGGTTTTTTTCCTATCGAGCTCATTCCGTTGGCTGAGTCTTACTATTTCGGATCTGCTGGGTTGTCTTAGTGATCTCCTCTACATATCAGTGACGAAATAGTAGGATTTTGCTTGCATTTTTCATTCCATTATATTGAGAAATACAAAAAAAAATAGTTTTGCATTTTCCTTTTGTTTATAAGAGAAAATACAAAAAAAATTTACTTTCATGTACTGCATTTTGCATTGAGTGCTTGCTGCTTTCATTTAGGTTTTGCTTGTGCATTGAAAAATATAAAAGAGTTGCATTTTTATTTCGAAACTGTTGGATTGATTTAGCATGCTAGTGGCATTGTTTTTATTGGATAGATCAGTCTAGAGTTTGACGATTTTGCATACTATTGAGTCATATACATCACTAGTTTCACGACCATATCCTTTGAGTAACCATAGCCATTAAAATTAACGCTTAATCTTAAAATTGATTAGACTGATTTTATTTATAGGGTAAACCAATTAGCATAGGTTTAGAGTCTTGGAATATATCATTGTGAGTAAACAATCCAAGACTACTAGATGAAACATTATGTGTCTGACCAGGGAATGGTGAAATCCATGGTATACATCAGTATTCTCAGGAAGCTCTACTCAAACCAGAGTTAAGCATGAGGTCACATGAGGTTGGTTGCAGATATATCCCTCCAATAGCGACTGAACATATGAGATATTTCTAGGGTTTGTTTGTATCTAGGGACTCTTGGGGGATTTGACCCTCTTGTAGTTTTGGGCTTAGCAACCCTTCCCATACGACGGATCCCACCTACGACTGTACCCCTAAGCATTGGTTATACTGCGGTGACCATAGTTTCCTTACCTAGGTATCAGATAGGGTACTTGCAGTGGTTATACTGTTTGTGTCCTAAGTCAGATAGGGGTTGGATAGCACAGTTGTTTGTTGCCGAGGGTTACGGCCCTTTGTATGCAGTGAAGCCTGGGTGCCTCTATAATTGATTATGTTACCTCCGACTATAGTTTGGGAGTCTCAAGCCTCTCCTAGGAGAGACAAACCGGCTCTAATGTCAGGAGATCATTTAGCCACTCTGTTTGTCTGCTCTTGGATGTATTTTCTCTAGGTGTGTGCTTTTGATTTACTTTTTTTTTATCGATAGTTGGCCGGTAGGAGACGTTGTGATTTTATATTCTCTCTGGAGATATCATGGCGTGGAGTCCTACTCTTCGTCGTTCCCATCGGTTGGATGGTTTAAAACCGGCCAAGCTTTCACACCGTGTTACTAAGGGACGCCGATGGGCTCCCTCCGAGTCTTCGGATTCTTATGAGACATACGTCTTATACGTCATGACTGCTGCACACTCTGACATGGGAGAAATCCCTATGATTCCATCGGGTAGAGTCGAGCACACTTCAGACACTCGTACTCCTTGTGAGGCATGGGGGGGTGATCCACCTGAGACCCAACCTAGTTTGTTTGGGCCAGACCCACCCGAGACTCAACCTAGTTTGTTTGGTCTAGATCCACCCGAGGATGACCCATTCAATTCTTCATATCCACATAATTATTTATACGGGATGCCATAGTTACATGATGACATAGGTCCTACGATCAACCCTACTGCGTTCTCATATGGTATGCCTAATTACAACACAGACGATCCTTCCACTGCTTTTGGTAGTCACGATGGCACTAGTCATGGTGTTAGCAACATTGCACCCACTGGGGGCAATACCCTCGCCGAGGGCACCACGTTGTCCACCCACACACATAGTATGGGTACTGGTCGTATTCCTCCTAACAATTCTAATGTTGGAAGACGGTCACCTCCTAGGGCTACCCAACCTAATAGGAACACTATTCGCAACACGACTCGCCATCCACCACCTAATACACATGTCACTACTCGTCAACCTATGACCACTTTCACAAATGTTAACACTCCTCCCAACCATGGGGGTGGACATATACCGCATACTTTTTCGTCTGTTGCCACTACTAGTAATGCTAATATAGGAGGTGATAATATACTTCATTCTCACAGTCATAATGCCACCATTCCTGCTACTAGTAACACCAATGTTGGGGTTCAGAATACATCTCATACTCATGGTCACCACACAACTGCTCACACTAATCCTAATGCTTATGCTGGGGGTGGGAACATACCTCACCATTACGATCACTACAACATGGTTCTCGCTACGAATAGTACGTATATGCCCCATACTTATGGTGGCAACCCTTACTACAACATAGTCGACGCTGGCCACCAGTACAACCCACCTCAATATGGTGCCCAAAACACGTATATGCCTGCTTACTCTCATACGGGTCAAGTTGGAGGAGGTTATCAACCTTATGGCCATGGTCAAGCTTATGGTCCGTCAGGTCCGTATAATCAGCAGTCTAATGCTCATGGTTAAGCTTTTGGTCCACCTTATAATTCGGTTCCGTTCAACCAACCTTTTATGGGGGCTTATAATCAATCTTTCCAGCTGTAGATCATGTTCCTTGCACATTTGAATCTTCCAGATTTTTCGAAGCTCACAAATGATCCGGTGTGTCACGACCCTAGTTGGCCTCTAGTCCCTACCAAGCTCCCTTCGGAAATTCCTAAGTTTGAGGGGAAAGGTTGTGAGGATCCGGGTGATCATGTCACAACATTTCACCTTTGGTGCTCCTCCAACTCATTGAATCATGATTCCATTAGATTAAGACTATTTCAACGCACCCTCACGAGGGAAGCTACGAAGTGGTATGTTGAGTTGCCTGGGAACACTTATAGCAAATTCAATGAGATCGCTTTGGTTTTCTTGGATCATTTCCAGCTGTCAACTCGCTACGATAGTGGTACTGAACTTTTTTCTACCTTCTGTCAGAATAAGGTAACACATATTTCTGACCACATTCAAGAGTGGCGTCGATGGAAGCGATTAGTGAAAGCCATCATTCCTCCAAAGTTTCTATTGGAATGGTTCCTCAAGTCTCTACTACCATATATTGCTAAAGATGTTTCAATGTTCGGTATTATGACTGAGGAGCAAGCCATCTTAAAAGTCCAGCAGTTAGATTTACTATACTCTCAGTCTGGCATTTTGTATGACATTATTCCTGACGCACCGTGAACACACCATGAGCCCAAGTCAGTTCCTGGACCACATGCCGATCACATTGTGGGATCCACAAGCACTCGCCCTGTAGATTTGGCGGCTAATGAAATGCAAAATTTGTCACTAAACCAGTCTACTCCCGGATAGGTTCACACCTTGTCCACTTCCTCCCCATCGTGCGATGTACACACTGTGCAAACAGCAAACCCATTGTGTAACACCCATATTTTTGATTCGGCATATTTATTAGTTAGATACACCATACTTTATTTCTTATATATTCTGTTGAACTCAGCTCGACTGAGTAAACTATATTGGACCTCATTATATGATGTTACTCTGTTTTATGATTTCACCATGATTATGATGTTACTATGTTATGCGATTATGATGTCATGATTATCATATGATTTCCTTATTTTACGATTGCAGTATATGTTTATATGTTTTCATTAATGAAATGTGAAATATATGATTCGGTACGTGGATACCATCTTCTTATATGAATTATTGAAATGTTATATGTCATACGCATCTATGATGAGCTAAAAGGTTACATGAAATAAAATGATAACATGGATCAATTGGCGATCAATGGAAAATGCTTTCTATAAATTGTATTTTGCAAAATACTAACCTACAGGACTCAAGGGCTATGGGATAGCCAGTTACTTGATCTGATATATATTGGAAAGGAAAAACATGTTCATACAGCAAACCTTAGCAGCCAAAATGAGGATATGATAACACAAACTGATAATCCCGATAGCAGCAAGTATGAGTTGATAAGGGCGTAGGCCCAGTATGTTGAGAGGGATGGATGTGTTTCCCACCCTATGTTTCCATGAGACCCGAGGTCGTGGGAGGGCCGTGCTGAGACACGCTCCCCATGTTGTTGTGATGATGATGGTCGGATGCCTGCTAGGGGAGGATAGGTCCGCTGTTCAGCCGACGCTATCGCTCTCAAGTTCTATGTGGTCAGATCGGTGAGTCCGACATCCACTGTTGTACTAGTAGAGGGAGGATAGGGAGGATGCTGGACGTAGGTTATGATGGGAGGATGTGTTAGTTAGTACTGTTGGGGGTTTAGTATTCCTTGATTCCGAGTTAGTGGAAGTAGGCACCCTTCCTGTACTTGATTGATTAAACTAATGTAAACATAAAGACAATGATGTTAAATCGTAAAGGGTTAACTGTTAAATAACCGAGGATGTTAAAGTAATTATACTATATATTATGCTTGCTCTTCTGCATGGGGGTAGATACTATTATTAGTTAGCAAGTATGCATAGGCGGAATGGGGTTTGTTTATAGTACATATCCGACATGTGCATACACTGGCCATACATGCACACCTTGTACGTGTACAATATTACTGGTGTATAACATACTTGTCATGCTTGAATAGTAGTATAAATGTCATAGATAACTCAGTTAAGGATACATCAATCAACTTAGGTAATGAATGGTTAGGTTGTCAATGTGTAAATAAGTGAATTAGTAATTATATGAAAACATTGTAATAATAAACTAAGACAAGTGTCGTCAGTTAACATTGTCATAGGAGAACTGTTGTGAATAGGGTAATGATAGTGTCTAATTAATTAGTAAAATTGTTTAAGCCCTCACAAGTGCTTTGTTTATAAGAACAAGGATGCTATGTTGATGATAGGGTACTCATGTGATAAACAAATAATTAAGAATACTATGATTAATTCACCTTTTATTATTGTTAAATGGTGATTTAATTATTATTATTAATTAATAAATGGTGATCTAATTATTATTATTACTTAATTAATAATATTCCAGCAACATTTATATCCCTATCGTGACAATTGCAATATAAGTAAGATTTAAAATATTGATTTATAAATTAATATTGTGTGATTATTTCCATTTCAAAAGTTAGCCATAATAGGATAATCATTTTTGGAATGAACGTGATGTGATGGAAAATGGTTATTTAATTATTCAATGTTAATCTTGGAATTTAAACCTCAAGATAAGTGGTCTCGACGGATAAGGTAGACCCTTAAGACACGCATGTCCAAGTTGAAAGGGGTCAAATATTTATATAATATTTTATTAATTACCTCAATAAGAATAAATACAAGGTTTGGTGAAAAGACTTGTAATTAATAAACCTTGTCCCGAATGGATAACCTTTGGGTGATAATTCCCACCGTAATAAATACTTACGACCGTCAATCCAAAACCAAGTAAATTTTCCATGAGGGTAATTAATTATACATTTTTATATAAAGAAACGTGTATGAATGAACTGGTAAGGGGAGTAAATGTTGAGGGGCTCGAGAGGGGGAGTTTGGGGCAGTGGAGTAAGCCCCAGGTCTTCTCGAGGATGGACATGTATATAGAGGGGGAGGTTTTTGGAGAACAGGGAGTTTTTTTTTAACAGAAGTTTGGAGAACCAAAGAGAGGACTGCTCTCGGGATTATCAGATTGTGGGCTCGGGGGCTTGGAAATCCTTTGATTTCCAAGGGCCAGCAAGATAACAGCTGGTCGGTAGGGTGGACACTTCATTTTGGCTGTCTAAGAGGTTATACAACCCACTACAACCTACGGTTAGCATCAGCATCAGGTAATTTCCTTGTTATTTATGTTATTTGATTATTATGCTAAATCTTACTGTAAACGTGCATAACTTGCTAATTACTGATTTACTAAGTTGTGAAACATATTCTTATGCTGGAACATGATTGTTGAAAAGAAAATAACGATATGTTTGTTTATTTTAAATTACGAATGTAAGGTTAGTGAAAACACGACAGTACACTAAATATTATTTAGGCACCTAGTAATTGTTAGAAATTTACTTCCATAAACTGATAAAGTTTAAAACGTAGAAAATTAGCTCTGAGATTTTACTTAGTGCTCTGCTGTAAAAACCAGAGCACTACATATGGTATCAGAGCCTTTGTTCAGACTCTTGAACCTACAGGCCTATTCATGCTTCACCTAGAAAATTTACTTGATAATTTACCTACTTGACCTCCAGCCATAGTCATCTTTCAAGGTACCTGCACAACGATAACGACAATTACAAAATATATATATATATATATATATATATATATTTATATTTATATTTTCATTCTTTATATAGTTAATCTACCACTAAACAAATGCAAATTATTTAGGGCTTCCAGCAATTTATCCCCTTCCGTTCTATTTCCTACTACTGTTGCCAAAATCTTGGCGAGTGATGGGAATCCATGAAAAAAAAAATAAGAGAAGAAAATTAAATTGAAATTACAACAAAAACAAAAGAGCTTTATATAGAAAATTAACTGAGAAATTTTACTTAGTGCTCTGCTGTAAAAACCAGAGCACTAATCCTGTAAATGCATACTCTTTTCAATTCTACCCTTTTGCCCTTTTACCCTGTAAAATTTAGTGACAGCAATCTTGTTTGTAAAAAAAAAAAAAAAAAAACTTATGCAAATAATAGAGAAGGGTGAAACCCTAGCGCAGCAGCCCAACACAATTACATAAATAAATAAATAATACCCAAGCAACATAGTTTATGCATACGTAAGCAAAGTAAACTATATTTATAGTTAATATATATCAATCCACGGGCTTATGGGGAGCCTTCCCTAGCTCTGCGCAACACAACAGAAACATGCAAATATATATATATATATATATATATATATATATATATATATATATATATATATATATATATATATATATATATATAAAATGAACATATATGCAAAGTGAGCCTACAGGGATTCACCCCAAGCTCTGCAACATCAATACACACTTAATACAAAATGTTACCAGCGATATTTTTCTCTGCTCTTTTATTCGTTTAAACGTTTTATATCTACAAATTTTAATTGTTGAAATGGGGATTTTCATCACCTAATTCTATCAAATTACTACATATTGCACGGTACCCATCAAAAAAAAACCAGAGCACCCAGGTATATAATAGAGATAGAGTTGGATTCGTACCAACGTGTGCCTAATGTGCGCATAGAACGCACGGAAATGCCCTCTCCCTTTTGGTCGAGCCTGTTGTCGCACGTCTCTGTTTGACCAGTGAGTCTATCAGGCCTTAGGCCATGTAGCTTGCTTATAGAAAACTTCAATTAGAAAGTAATTTTTTTACTCTCATAAAATGCTGCCATTTGAATGCGCTTAACGCTGCTAGGAGGATAAGCTAATATCCTGCAATTGTTGCTTGCTTTATTTTAATAATAACACACCCAGATTCCTCTTCACAAAGCACGCCACCGCACCATAGTTAAAACAGTGAAAAATGTGGGTTCATTCGTTGGAAAATTCAAAATTTGTCAAAACCCAAGCGGTGTAGATTCCAGTTAAATATTCAGATACATTGACGTGCAGTTAGTAGGATTCAAACTCACGTCCTGGAGCTAAACATGAGGGCCGCGCCCTTGTACTCTATGCCTTTGCATCCATTTCCAGTACCGTCCAACAACATTTTGACGTCTGGTTATCTATGGATGGGGCTTTTGGCTAAAACGCAGAATTGGGGGAAGGGATAGTTGATATTTTGGCTAAAACGCAACCATCCAGCACCCGAACATCACTACAGCTGATAGCCCATGCTTTCTTTGTTCCTAGCCCGAGCTCAACAGCGAGAGCATCACCAGCAGCCAACTAGCAAGTCGAATGGGGACTCACGTATGTCAGCCAAGCTCACTTACGAGCCTTCCTTCCCCTTTGTTGCTTCGATAAAAAAAAAAATAGGGAACAGAGTAAAAGAAAACAAAACAAGATCAACAGAGACCAAAAGAAAACAAAACACGATCAAGGGATATTAAGCCATTCATTAGGGTTTCATTCTCGCTGTGTTTTGCTCGATCCAAATGACAAATTTCAAAAAAACAAATGAGGCAATTGTGTGCAATTTTGGCAAAATAGTAAACCCGAAGTCAATGTTATGCAGCGCAGCCCCAAGCTCGCTTGTGTAGTTCTCAAAAGACCCTTTGCAACATTATTGAAAGAAAACAATAAACCTGCAGCAAACAACAGGTCAATGCGCCCAACACCGAGGGCTTACCAAGGGAGCGAGTGCCAATCCAAACGGGCCCCGCGCCTCCTCCATCGTCCAAGCGCCAAGTCCAAGCGCCAAGTCCAATAAACCTGCAGCAGCCTACAGTCCAAGCGCCCAAGCCAGAAGGCCAAGTTCCACGACTTGCATCCATGCACTACAGCAAACTCCAAGCGTCAAAGCTAACACAAGACCACTCCTTCCTTTCGTTACCTATAAAATTATTAATGCCCGCAGCCATAGCACCCAATCTCCAAATGCTGAGACGTTGGTGCATCCTATCAATCCAATATATCGCAAGCCATAGCCCAGCTCTAAGGCTACCAAGGTATATCATTCATTTCTCATCGAGCCAAGCTGTTCTGAGAACCCGGGCTCATAGAGAGCGTAAGAGACTGAAAATTCCCCAATCCACCACCCAGGTTCGATTTCCGTGGACTGCCAGAAATAGAAATAGAATAAAGCACTGAGAATACGAAATACTCAACAGTAATCAGATAACACACTACAATAGCCATAAACACCAGAAATGAAAGGGTAAATCTCGTCCATTCTTTATAATAGCAGGTCTGACAATGGTGTTCTACAGTAGAAAAATGGAGAGCTCCTTCTTGTGTGAAACCCTAAGCGAGCCTGCATAGAGTTGCAGAGCTAAAACTCCGAGAGAGAGGGTGGAAATGGCCGCGCCTTGGGGATTGACCCTATTTAGGGTTTTCCCACTCTTGCATGGCGGTGGACTCACCAGGGAGCCACGTTTCCACACCTTTTGCATTCCCGAGGGTCGAGTAAAAGGCCTAGGTGGTTGAGTGAAATTGCTTTATTTATTTTTATACATTTTTATTTTTATTTAGTTTTAGTTAAAATTAAATCTCGTATATATTCATATGCTGTTAATAAGAATAAGAGTAGTATACATTGTAATATATTCAAATGTGTGTAGTGAGTGTTATTAACTTTAAATAAATTTATTTAAAGTTACATAAAGTATAAGTATGAGATAAAAATGTTTAGGATAATAATTAAAACTTGGTATAGGTAGTAATGAGTATAAAGTGTATATAACATAAATATATGAGTGTATATTAATTATAGAAGTATTGACCTAAGAGAGTATACGAATTAGAAAACACAGAGGAAAGAGAAAGGAGAATTTTAATTAATATTTAATATTTAAAATTAAAAATTTAATAATTAAAATTAAAATTTAATGCTTAAATAGTTTGGTTAAGAAAATAAAAATTTAATATTTAAAACTATAAGGTTACTCATAAACTTTAAATTTAAGAGTTCTTCATAGATTTTAAAATTTTAAGGTTAATTATAGTGAAATTATAAATTAATAAGGTTAATGATTATGAGATTAATAAAGATTAAACCCTAAACGTTTAGAGTTAAATAAAAGTAAGGGTTGATGCGGAATATAATGTTATTCCAAATGTCCATTGAGATTTGCAAATCGAGGTTGATGATTAAAAATATTTAATTGACCAATATCAATGGTTGTATAGTTTAATTTAAACCCATAGAATTTACGTAAGAATTTTTAGCAGATTTAGTGTCGGATGGTCTCATCAAGATGCAGTGAGCTATAGCCTATTTTCTGAAATGCATCTAATTGAAGATCAACTAACACGCACCTTAGAAACTAAACGACGTGATGTTTTACTCCATGAATCAGGACCAATCATGGTAACAACACGCAGAGGTCGAGGTCGGGGTCAAGGTCGACCACCGTCACCGCCACCTCCGCCACCGTCATCACCGCCACGATCAACCTCAACGCTTGAAATGCAAATCATAATGAGGTCTTTGGAGGCTATTATGACCACGATGAACAGGCAGTCGGAAAGGGCCGTCGAGGTGGAAACCACTCAAGTGAGTCGAGAGAACTCTGAAAGGGCACATGGCCCAAGACTGGAACCGCTTCAGGACATATCGAGGGAGTTGCAAAAGATAAAGGTTCCAGAGTTTTCAGGAGGACGACCCAGTAAGCATGCCGAAGCATGGCTGGAAGGCATGAAGAGATGCTTCGCATTGAATGAGTACACATCTAGTTCCAAGGCTAGGATGGCCATCTTTCAGCTTAAAGGTGATGCTTTGAATTGGTGGTCAGACCTCGAGAAGCAGTTGCACCTTACTCCTCTTACAACTTCTTGGGAACTGTTCGAGGAGAGGTTCCACATGAAGTATTTGCCAAATTATTACAAGGAAGAACAGGCAGGTGCACTCCATGCCTTAGTACAGGGAGACAAGACGGTGGAGGAGTATGAATCTCGATTTATGGAACTGGTAAAATATGTTCCTTACCTTGATGCAGATGATTGTCAGGTAGAGCGTTTTGTGTATGGACTTAACTACAAGATTAGAGATGCTGTGCGGATGTGGAAGCCAACTTCAGTTGCCATGGCAGTTGAGTATGCTCGTTATGCAGCTGATATGTCAGATGGAAAAGGGGGCAGTAAGTTGACAGGAACCAATCAGTATGTTTCAGGGAAGGTGTCACGTCCTTACTTCAGGGGAGGACAATCTAGACCTCCTCCTTATGGTAACCGGTTCACACCGAGGGGTAATACTTCAGTTAACTCAATCTCGCAGGCATCGTCCGGAACCCACCAAAGCCAGGGACGTACACAGGGAAGTTCCTATAGAGGAGCAAGGGGTTTTAGAGGAACCAGGGGAAGGAACTCATCTCAGAGGATTCCTTCGAGCAACATGCAAGCCCCTCCCAATCTCTCTTATTGGGGATGCGGAGGTCCTCATTTCCAGCGAGACTGTGCCAAGGGTCAGTCAAGCAGCGGGCACAGGGAAGGAAAAGCACCCATGGATAGTTCGGGTAACAGTCATCGGATTCATGCAGCGGTTCATAACCACCAAGCAGAACATCAGTCTACCGTAGTAGAATCCACTGGTAAAGTAAACAATGTCAAACTTAAAATTTTGTTTGATCCAGGAGCAACTGATAGTTTTATTTCACCATTTGCATTAGATAAATGTGGGTTGGCAGCCTACGAGCACGATGATTTCAAACTGGTTGAAATGGCTTCAGGAGCTAAGCAAACAGTAGGTCTTAAAGTGAGAAGTTGTGAGGTTGACTTAGGAGTGTGCACCACTAAGTTGGATGCTTATGTCACCAATTTGGGGACTTATGACCTCATTATTGGCATGGATTGGTTAGAAGACCATAGAGCTTTCATAGACTGCTATGCGAAGATGGTGTTGTGCCTCGATGACGAGGGAAGGACAATTCAAATCCAAGGCTTGAAGAGGAAGGTATCCCTCCGCTTCATCTCTATGGTGAAAGCTAAGCGGTGCCTAAGACAAGGATGCCAGTTGTTCGTAGTGGAGGCCGTGAGCGATAGTAAAGGACCTTCCTTGAATTCTTACCCAGTACTTTCCGAGTTCAAGGATGTCTTTCCGAAGGAATTGCCAGGACTACCTCCAGAAAGAGAGCTCGATTTCACAATCGAACTAAAACCTGGTGCAGAACCTATCTCAAAAACTCCTTATAGAATGACAACCCCAGAGCTCCGTGAGTTACAGATCCAGTTAAAAGAATTGCTAGATTTGGGACTGATTAGACCTAGTATCTCACCGTGGGGAGCACCAGTGATCTTCGTTAAGAAGAAGGATGGATCTCTGCAACCGTGCATAGATTACAGAGATTTGAACAAAGCCATAGTGAAGAACAGGTATCCCATACCAAGAATTGATGACCTCTTTGATCAAATGAAAGGTGCGTCAGTCTTCTCAAAGATTGATTTACGATCAGGGTATCACCAGTTGAGGATCAAGGAAGGCGACATTCCTAAGACTGCCTTTCGAACTCGATTTGGGCATTACGAGTTTGTAGTGGTACCATTTGGTTTGACCAATGCTCTAGCTGTATTCATGAGCCTCATGAATGGTGTCTTCCGAAAATACTTGGACCGCTTTGTTCAGGTCTTCTTAGATGATATTCTTATCTATTCTAAGAATGAGAAGGAGCACGAGGAACACTTGCGGTTAGTCTTGACATGCTTAAGGGAACATAAACTTTATGGTAAATTGTCAAAGTGTTCCTTCTTCCAAAAAGAGATTCACTACATGGGGCACATCATCTCAGGTGAAGGGATCTCTGTAGACCCAGAAAAGGTAAAGGCCATTGAAGATTGGCCAATTCCAAGGAATGCTCATGAGGTGCACAGCTTCATGGGGTTAGCAGGCTATTACCGGAGGTTTGTGGAAGGATTTTCTAAAATTGCAAAACCTATTACCACCTTGCAACGTAAGGGAATCCGGTATGAATGGACCGACGAATGCGATGCTGCTTTTACAGAGTTAAAAAGATTGTTGACAAGTGCACCGATCTTGCGGGTACCATACATGGATAAAGATTTCATGGTATGCACTGACGCCTCGAAGCAAGGATTAGGAGCGGTGTTGATGCAGGAAGGTGGGGTAATAGCTTATGCATCTCGAAAGTTGAAACCTCATGAGGAGCAGTATGCCACGCATGATCTAGAATTGGCAGCAGTAATGTTGGCACTAAAATTATGGAGGCACTACCTAGTTAGTAGAAGCTTCACCCTTAAAACAGACCATCAGAGCTTGCAATACATCTTTACCCAAAGAGATTTGAATGCTAGGCAAAGGCGATGGAGTGAGTTCATGAGTGAGTATGACTTTGGTATCTCTTACATCAAAGGAAAGGAGAATGTGGTGGCAGACGCTCTAAGCCGAAGGCCGAGACTTTTCTCCTTAATTCCCTTAAAGGTGGACTTGAGGGAAAGAGTACTAGGACAACTATTGGGCAATAGTTGGTATCTAAAAGTAACCTCAGCTATTCAGAATGGAAAGAAACAGGAATTGAAGTATGATGGGTACCATCTTGAGGAAGATGGATTGTTGCGGTATCAGGGAAGGATGTATGTTCCTAAGGAAGGTGATATCAGGGAAACCATCCTTAGAGAGGCCCATAGATCGCATTACTGTGCGCACCCAGGGGTGAAGAAGATGTATGCTGACATGAAGCAACTCTTCTTTTGGCCAGGTATGAAGATGGATGTAGTGGATTTTGTTTCGAAGTGCCTTGAGTGTCAACAAGTGAAGGCAGATCACCATCACCCGGCCGGTCTCCTACAACCGCATGATATTCCTATGACTAAATGGGAAGTCATTTCCATGGACTTCGTTGTAGGATTACCACTCACATCTCTTAGACATAATGCTATTTTGGTGGTAGTCGACAAACTGACCAAAAGTGCTCACTTCATTCCAGTCAGAGACACCTATGATGTGACAGATGTGGCAAGGGTATTCATAAATGAGATTGTACATCTTCATGGAGTTCCTAAAAAGATAATCTCTGACAGAGACCCTAAGTTCACCTCCAGATTTTGGACAAGCATGCAGTCAGTATTGGGGACACAATTGAACTTAAGCTCAGCTTATCACCCCGAGACAGATGGACAGACAGAGAGGGTGAATCAAGTGATGGAGGACATGCTTAGGATGTATGTTATGGATCAACAGACACAGTGGGAGAAATATCTTCCTTTAGTGGAGTTTGCATACAACAATAGTCATCACAGCTCCATCGGTATGCCGCCATATCAGGCATTGTATGGGAGGCCGTGCAGGACACCACTCAGTTGGGACAGGTTAGAGGATCGAGTTTTGATTGGGCCTGAATTGATTCAGGAAATGGAGGAGCAAGTGTTACAGATTAGGCAGCGGCTGAAGGAAGCACAGGATAGGCAAAAGAGTTACGCTGATGCACACAGATCAGATAGAACTTATGGAGTAGGGGATCATGTATTTATTCGCATCAGACCAAATAAAAGTACCATTCGGTTTGGGAAGGGTACCAAGATGTCACCTCGCTTTATAGGTCCATTTGAGATTCTTGAGAAAATCGGACCAGTTGCTTATCGTCTTGCGCTGCCACCCCCACTTGCATAAAACTCATAATGTATTTCATGTTTCTGTATTACGACATTACATAGCGGATGAGACTCACAAAATTCATTGGAAGGAATTGCAGGTCTCGGACGAGGGAACCTTCAGGGTCGAACCATTACGTATACTTGATCGTAGGGTTCGACAGCTCCGTAGTCGCCATGTGGACCAAGTTAAGGTCCAATGGGACAAGTATAGCCCAGGGTCTGCTACTTGGGAGGATGCAGAGACCATGCGTCGAGATTTTCCCTCACTATTTTGACCATAACTTCGGGACGAAGTTTCCCGAAGGGTGGGTGTATGTAACGCCCATATTTTTGATTCGGCATATTTATTAGTTAGATACACCATACTTTATTTCTTATATATTCTGTTGAACTCATCTCGACTGAGTAAACTATATTGGACCTCATTATATGATGTTACTCTGTTTTATGATTTCACCATGATTATGATGTTACTATGTTATGCGATTATGATGTCATGATTATCATATGATTTCCTTATTTTACGATTGCAGTATATGTTTATATGTTTTCATTAATGAAATGTGAAATATATGATTCGGTACGTGGATACCATCTTCTTATATGAATTATTGAAATGTTATATGTCATACGCATCTATGATGAGCTAAAAGGTTACATGAAATAAAATGATAACATGGATCAATTGGCGATCAATGGAAAATGCTTTCTATAAATTGTATTTTGCAAAATACTAACCTACAGGACTCAAGGGCTATGGGATAGCCAGTTACTTGATCTGATATATATTGGAAAGGAAAAACATGTTCATACAGCAAACCTTAGCAGCCAAAATGAGGATATGATAACACAAACTGATAATCCCGATAGCAGCAAGTATGAGTTGATAAGGGCATAGGCCCAGTATGTTGAGAGGGATGGATGTGTTTCCCACCCTATGCTTCCATGAGACCCGAGGTCGTGGGAGGGCCGTGCTGAGACACGCTCCCCATGTTGTTGTGATGACGATGGTCGGATGCCTGCTAGGGGAGGATAGGTCCGCTGTTCAGCCGACGCTATCGCTCTCAAGTTCTATGTGGTCAGATCGGTGAGTCCGACATCCACTGTTGTACTAGCAGAGGGAGGATAGGGAGGATGTTGGACGTAGGTTATGATGGGAGGATGTGTTAGTTAGTACTGTTGGGGGTTTAGTATTCCTTGATTCCGAGTTAGTGGAAGTAGGCACCCTTCCTGTACTTGATTGATTAAACTAATGTAAACATAAAGACAATGATGTTAAATCATAAAGGGTTAACTGTTAAATAACCGAGGATGTTAAAGTAATTATACTATATATTATGCTTGCTCTTCTGCATGGGGGTAGATACTATTATTAGTTAGCAAGTATGCATAGGCGGAATGGGGTTTGTTTATAGTACATATTCGACATGTGCATACACTGGCCATGCATGCACACCTTGTACGTGTACAATATTACTGGTGTATAACATACTTGTCATGCTTGAATAGTAGTATAAATGTCATAGATAACTCAGTTAAGGATACATCAATCAACTTAGGTAATGAATGGTTAGGTTTTCAATGTGTAAATAAGTGAATTAGTAATTATATGAAAACATTGTAATAATAATCTAAGACAAGTGTCGTCAGTTAACATTTTCATAGGAGAACTGTTGTGAATAGGGTAATGATAGTGTCTAATTAATTAGTAAAATTGTTTAAGCCCTCACAAGTGCTTTGTTTATAAGAACAAGGATGCTATGTTGATGATAGGGTACTCATGTGATAAACAAATAATTAAGAATACTATGATTAATTCACCTTTTATTATTGTTAAATGGTGATTTAATTATTATTATTAATTAATAAATGGTGATCTAATTATTATTATTACTTAATTAATAATATTCCAGCAACATTTATATCCCTGTCGTGACAATTGCAATATAAGTAAGATTTAAAATATTGATTTATAAATTAATATTGTGTGATTATTTCCATTTCAAAAGTTAGCCATAATAGGATAATCATTTTTGGAATGAACGTGATGTGATGGAAAATGGTTATTTAATTATTCAATGTTAATCTTGGAATTTAAACCTCAAGATAAGTGGTCTCGACGGATAAGGTAGACCCTTAAGACACGCATGTCCAAGTTGAAAGGGGTCAAATATTTATATAATATTTTATTAATTACCTCAATAACAATAAATACAAGGTTTGGTGAAAAGACTTGTAATTAATAAACCTTGTCCCGAATGGATAACCTTTGGGTGATAATTCCCACCGTAATAAATACTTACGACCGTCAATCCAAAACCAAGTAAATTTTCCATGAGGGTAATTAATTATACATTTTTATATAAAGAAACGTGTATGAATGAACTGGTAAGGGGAGTAAATGTTGAGGGGCTCGAGAGGGGGAGTTTGGGGCGGTGGAGTAAGCCCTAGGTCTTCTCGAGGATGGACATGTATATAGAGGGGGAGGTTTTTGGAGAACAGGGAGTTTTTTTTTAACAGAAGTTTGGAGAACAGAAGTTTGGAGAACAGAAAGTTTGGAGAACCGAAGAGAGGACTGCTCTCGGGATTATCAGATTGTGGGCTCGGGGGCTTGGAAATCCTTTGATTTCCAAGGGCCAGCAAGATAACAGCTGGTCGGTAGGGTGGACACTTCATTTTGGCTGTCTAAGAGGTTATACAACCCACTACAACCTACGGTTAGCATCAGCATCAGGTAATTTCCTTGTTATTTATGTTATTTGATTATTATGCTAAATCTTACTGTAAACGTGCATAACTTGCTAATTACTGATTTACTAAGTTGTGAAACATATTCTTATGCTGGAACATGATTGTTGAAAAGAAAATAACGATATGTTTGTTTATTTTAAATTACGAATGTAAGGTTAGTGAAAACACGACAGTACACTAAATATTATTTAGGCACCTAGTAATTGTTAGAAATTTACTTCCATAAACTGATAAAGTTTAAAACGTAGAAAATTAGCTCTGAGATTTTACTCAGTGCTCTGCTGTAAAAACCAGAGCACTACACATTGGGTAACCAACAACCTGGTGGTAAGCAAAAGGGGAGAAATAACCGTAAGGGTGGAAACAATGGGAACAATAATAGCAATCACAATACCCCTCATAAAGAGAATTCCAACCCTCCTCGGGAAGGCGAAAATGCTGGTGAGGACCGTAAACCTAGGCGCAAGGTGAAATTTCCTTGTAAGCTTTGTGGGGAAGATCATCTTACTCATTTGTGTCCTCAAATCGAAGAAGCATCAAAGCATTTGGCACAGATCCTAGCTGTGTTGAAGGATCCCCTTCCTCATCATCAAAACATGGCTTCGCATGCTCCCACCACTGGTTATGGACCTAATAAGACTGCAACGTCTTCTTCCAATACTAGTGGTTATGGATGCGTGAATATGGTTCAATCGGAGGTTAGTGTTGCTACTTTTCAACGCGATTATGGTGCACCACAACCTAATATGGGGAGTGAACCTCCCCCTCCTCCTGATAATTCCTTGCATATCGAGAAGCTCTCTATTATGCTGCGGATACCGAAAGGTGTTCTTAAGCACTCTACGCATAAACCCAATGCTCGAGCCACCCAGAACTACTCCATTGTAGAATATTTGGGCCAAACTCCATGTGCCATGCCAGCTCTTGAAGTTTTACAGACATGTCCTTCTCAAAGGCATGCCCTTTTGAGTACGTTAGGAGTTCAGGATGGGGTGAGTCCCAGTGTTATCAAGTTCAACACTATTGATGTTCAACCTTGCTTACCTTACCACGTGGCTTTTCAAATCCATGTGGAGTGCCTTAAAAATTTCATCAAAAGAATGGTGGTTGAAGAAGGTGCTTATGCGTCAATGATGTCGTTAGCTTGTTGGAAAGCTCTTGGCTCTTTTCTACTCACGTCTAGGACCATGCTCTCTGCATTTGATGGTCGGGTCATTTAAGCCGCATGGGATTATCCCTTTCCTTGTTGTCTGCTTGGGAGGTAAAGTTGTGCCTATTGAAGTCGAAGTGATTGATGCACCCATCGATTACAACCTTTTACTGGGTAAGAATTGGATGTACGCTATGAAAGCTATCGCGTCTACTGTATTCAGAGTTATCTGCTTTCCACATGAAGGAAAGATTGTGACAATTGATCAGCTGGATTTCGTTAATCCTTCTCCTGAAGCATCCACGGGATCAGTAGTCCCACAGTTTACGTATTCTCAGCTGGCAACTGAGAACATGGGTGTTGGTATGTACCCTTCATTGATGGGATCTTATGATTTCCCTGCACCCGTGAATTTTATTGGTACCGTTTTCGACAATGTGTCTCTCCCTTTGCATAATGTACCATTCCGAACATCATATTTTAATGATCCATGGACTTTACCATCCATGAGTTCTATGTCTAGATACATTGCGCACGTCGGGATGTCTATGCCACTGTCTGTTTTTGAGATTGCTTATCAAGATATTCAATAAGCTACCGCAGAGCCAGATCTCCCCTCTTCTCGGACAATTAAGGAAGATCTTGTTACACTGCCAGTTTGGGCAGTCGACTCATCTTGTTCGAACGATTGCCTTGATGGTACTTTACCTTCTGATGAAGCTATTATCAAGGCCATGTGTGGCAGTGAGAGACCTTTGGACGATATGCATCATTGCTCTTATTTCCTTCCCAACCTCTATCTCGCCGAGCAAGAAGAGTTTAGGATGACTCTTGCGGAGATGGTTGGTCACCTTGTGGCTCTTTTGGGTTCACATGAGATTTATGCGGAGGGGAACATGGCTAATATTTCCCGGCTCAACCAATCAACATCTCTCGCACTCCCAAAAAGATTGAGAATGTTTACATCGGTGATGATTGCTCTCCTGAAGAGGTTTCCATCTACACCGAATTGTTTATAGAACTTTGGGAAGCTTTCACCTGTTCATAGGAGGAGATGCCAGGAATAGACCCTAGTATTGTCGAGCACGAGATTAGAATGTATCCTCATGCTAAACCGGTTCGACAAAATATTCGAGCTGTTACCCCTAGGAAGGCAGTCGCTATCAAGGCAGAGGTGTAAAAACTACTCAAAGCTGGTTTTATCTACCCCATTCCCCTTACCGAATGGGTGTAAAACCCCATTCCTATGAGTAAGAAGCAGGGAACAATCCATGTATGCACTGATTTTAGAGACCTGAATCATGCATGTCCGAAAGACAACTTCCCCACACCATTCATTGATCATATCTTGGATGCTTGTGCTGGAAGTGATATTTTTTCGTTCATGGATGGCTTTTTGTGGTATAACTAGATTCAAATCAAACCTGAGGACCAACATAAGACCACTTTCATTTGTCCTTGGGGTACGTTTGCATATAGAAAAATACCCTTCGGCCTTAAAAACATTGGAGCTATGTTTCAGCATGCCATGACCTATGCCTTTCACGACCTTAAAAGTATAATAGAGGTTTTCTTGGATGATCTTGCCGGCCATTATCATAAGAGAATGGACCACTCCACGCACCTCCATTGGATTCTCTAGTGATGTATACACTATAAGATCCGATTGAATCCCAATAAATGCATATTTGTGGTGAGGTCAGATCACCTTCTAGGATTCATAGTTTCGAAAGAGGGTATTACAGTCGATCCTCTTAAAGTTGAGGCAATACTTCGGTTGCCTCCTCCACGCAACTTGTTTCAACTTCAGAGCCTCCAAGGGAAAGCTAATTTTCTACATCGCTTTGTATTCTATTATGCTAATCTTACCAAATGTTTCGCGCAATTGTTGAAGAAAGACACACCGTTTATCTAGGATGAGCGAGCCTAACAGTCTTTCGATGCCCTTAAGAAAGCTTTGGTATCATCCCCTATGCTTAGTCCACCGAACTTCACACAAGATTTTATACTTTATGTGGCTACGTCTCAAGAGACGATTGGCATGGTCTTGGTTCAAGTTGATGATGCACTTGTTGAGCATGTCATCTATTACCTCAGTCAAAATCTAGTAGACGTTGAACTGAGATATACTCATGTGGAAAAGTTGGTGCTTGCGACTGTCCATGCAGTCCAACAGTTACGACACTATATTTTGCTTAGAAAAACCACAATTGTAGCACACATCAATCCGTTTTAGTTCGTGCTATAACAATGCCTTATAGGGGGGAAGTACAATAAATGGATCGTGATCCTTCAGGAGTTTGATCTCGATTTTGCTTCGGCAAAGTCAGTGAAATCGTTAGTGTTTGCTGAGCTTATGTCAAACCTTCCGAGACTTGATGAGGATGTTATCCATGAAGATTACTTTGTGGATGAACATTTGTTTCTTATCTCGTCAGAGGACCCTTGGTATGGGGATTTCATTGTATATCTCCAAACTTTGAAGTTTCCTTCACACTATTTACAGGACGAACGACGGTGTGTGAAACATCACGCTAAATATTATACTATCATCGATGACACTTTGTATCACTAAGGAAAGGATTCTATTCTCCATCATTGCTTGAGTCATGAAGAAGTAGAGCATGTGCTTAATGATTGCCATGCTAGGGCATGTGGCAGTCACTTATCCAGGGATGCTACAGCCCAACGTATTATGTGAGCTGGTTACTTTTGGCCTTCAATATTTAAAGATTGTATTAACGATGTGAAGAGATGTCACCCTTGCCAGGTGTTTTCTCTGAATATACACTTGCATCTAGCGCCCCTTCATCTGGTTGTCATCGTCGGTCCCTTCACCAAGTGGGGGGTGGATTTCATGGATTGCAAACTAGCTTTGGCTGGGGGGCATCACCATATCAAAGTGGTCATCGACTACTTTTCCAAATGGGATGAGGCCATGCCTACTATAAAAGCTGATGGTGTTATGTCATGTCCCAAATTTGTAATTGGGTCACAATGGCCTAATCACATTAGCCATATTCATTAGAGTTTGCAAAGTTGATGTTAAGGGTCAAATAATTGCCAAGGAGGAAAATTACTAGTTTCCTAGGTTTGGGGTGGAAGCTTTGGGATTTGGAATAATGGGGATAATAAATGATGTTTGAACATTAGAATGGAATAAATATTTAATAAAGGAGCTAAATAAATATATACAAGTGAAAATCAAAGTGGCATTTCATTATGAAGACACATGGAGGAAGTGGGACCCACATATGGCTAGATTTCCCCACTACATTTGGCATCATTCTCTCACCAATTCGAATTCAAGGTGAATGGTAACATACTTGGGGAATTCCAAAAGGTATTATTCATGGCATAACTCATCCAAGGTCGAAATATAGAGGAAGAGTAACTCCCATGGAAGAGGAAGAGGCAATTTGGAGCTAGTGAGACACTTGGGCTAGATTCCCTAGCTCTATGACAACAATGATGAAGATGCTATGACACCTATGACACAAATTAGACCTGAAGGCTGAAATATGACATATATGACATGTCAAGGCTAAAAATAGACTCCAAGAGGGCGCTCAAGGGTGTTAGGGCAGCTAAGATGCTTCCACATGTGATTTGGTGGAAGTGGGAGACTAGGAATTGTTGTACAAGTGGCGTTCTTTGGAATCTCTTCCCAACTTGAGTTGGCATGAGTCTCTTGGAAGGAATTCGACCCATGGAGGCCATTAGAAATTTATAAATGTCAATAACAAAGAATGAAACCAGCTTTTGATCATTTGTAGAATTTTCAATTGCATTTGTGAAGAGGGAGAGCTAGTGGATGACTAGTTTCTTGCCTTAGCCAATTTCGAGGGTGAAAGATTCCCATCCAAGTTGGCAATTGGAAAGGCCATTCAGACCTTTAATTTGGAGCTTTAATGGAGTCTTTATTTGCAGGTGTAAGCTACAGGGCAGCTCATGGTTTCTTCTATTGCAGCTCGCTCCTTCAACCATTTCTAGTTTTGATGGCATATTCTTGATCCTTGAGGGAGGGCGTTTTTGGTGAGCTATTGTACTCTTTGGGGAAGCTTTTAATGCCCCATTTCTTTTGTAATATGAATTAAATACTCTGTTCTTCATCTCCAAAAAGTTTCAGGTCGAAATTCCAAGTAGAAATGTATAAATCTCATTTTTAATGGAAGAACAATGTCATTTCCCCACTACCTTGTTGTGAGCCAATGTATTGATGATGATTTCGAATGAATGGATGATTCTATGATATATTTGTGATCAATATACTTCCATGGATGTCTTCTACAAGTTTCATGTACTGTACTTGAGCATTTGAAGCATTTTTACTCAGTTTAGTTGTATTCGGAGGTGAAATAGTGCCATTTCCCCAAGGGTCGAATTGGGGATTTTTGCAGTTGAATGGGAGAGGGTGAGAACAGTTGTAATAATCCATTAATGGTGCATATGAGAATTTAATATAATACTTAACACATTACATACCTCTGTTCATAAATTTGAGTGGGTTTGGAGGCATTTGGGAAGCCATTTTCAGTACTTACCCCAGGGGGATTTGAACCCCAAATTACTAGTAAAATTGCATACTTGGTCCAGAATCTTAAGAGAGTTTGTGGAGGTATTTTGGTGACCATATGTCATCTATAAACATCATATTCAAGTACTAATATCATTCATACACCTTACTTGAATATTTGAATGGATTTGGAGTCAATTTGAGACCTAGAGACCAATACTAGTCAAAGGGAAATCACTAGTAAAGTTACCTACATTGACCAGAATTGAAAGAGGATTTGCAGAAGTATTTTAAAGGTCCAAAGGCATCCATGAAACACATATTTATGTTCTAATATCATTCATATACCTTCTCAGAAGATTTGGAATCATTTGGGGCAAATTTGGGACCTAGAGATCAAAACTAGTCAAAGGTCGAACCAAGGAAAAAAGTGGAAAATTGCAATTTTAATAAAATTCCTAATAAGGGACATTACAGGGTGCTACAGGAGCCCATTTGGTGTTCAATCAGATTATTACTCGGTTCAGTATTCCGAAATACATTGTCACTGACCATGGCAGTCACTTTCAGAACAAAATGATGGAGGATTTGTCTCTCAAGCTTGGGTTTCGTCAAGAACACTCATCTTCTTACTACCCCCAAGTGAATGGTCAAGTTGAAGCAGTCAATAATTCTTTCAAGACCATTCTCCAACGTACCATCCAACAAAGCAAGAACAACTGGCACATTATGTTATATCCTGCTTTGTGGGCATATCTAACCGCAGTCAAGACTACCACCGGGTTCTCACCATTTCATCTAGTACACGGTGTGGAATCAATTTTATCGATTCAATGTGAAATCCCTTCGCTCAAACTAGCCATAGAGCTCCTCCCTGATACGACAGGTATTGAGCAACGTTTAATCCACCTTGAGAAACTTAAAAAGCAACGTCGAGATGCTGCTGTGGCTATAGATTCCAATAAACATCGTGTTAAGGTTCAGTATGATAGGTATGTCCATCCCCGATAGTATGCTGAAGGTGACTTGGTCCTATTATATGACCAAGCTAAAGAATCTATGGGGGCAGGCAAGTTTAACCCCATGTGGCACTGTCCTTACATTGTGAGGCGTGTCCTGGAAAAAGGAGCCTATGAATTAGAGGATTATGAGGGAAACGTCTTGAAGGAGCCTAAAAATGGGCTCTACCTCAACTAGTATTACGCTTGAACTTCTAGTTCAAGCTAATGCTTTTGTATATTATTGTATAGTTATTTATGTACATAGTTTTAGCTTTCTTTTGGTTTTCGGGTCTACTGATTAGCTTCTGTTTGATTGACAGATGTCAGTAGAGTTTCCTACATTCTTAGGTTTCGCGGATGGTGCTAGCCATCATATGCAGTAGCTTGCTTCTGCTGCCTAGCTTATTTATTCACCCGACCATCTAGTTGTGTCTTCAGGAGGTGCTCGTCTTTGTCCTACATCTAACAATGTGGCTGAGTATAGTGTCGTGATTGAGCTACTTCGGGATTCTATTTTACATGGCGTCCAGTCTTTAGAAGTACGCCTGGATTCATAACTGGTTGTGTCTATGTTGAATGGTCAGTACCGTATGAGGGATCCTATGCTACTACGGAAATTCCTAAGGGTAAGACTCTTGGAACGACATTTTGTTTCAATTACATACATTCATGTTCCGAGAAGTGTTAATCACATATCTGATGCATACGCTAACTATGTATTATATTGGCATTTGTCACATTCACAATGAAGCACACAAATAAAAGATACACTCATAATTTCGTATATACACACATATAGTAGAACCAAAGAACCAAAGTTTTTTATAAATAATATGTCCAAAAATGGTAGTGTCATGATACAAAATTGGATCCTATAGGCCTCAAAAATATACATATCAATACAAAATTGGGATCCTGAGATATCTACTCCCTACGAGGAGGCCTAGCTTCTGCCCCGATAGGATGAGTTTGATAGTAGTATTGTACTACATTTGTTATACGGTGCAGTAGTCATACCCAATTACCCAGCACCCCCACTACTTGGCACTGCATATCCTCTGGTAGCCGCTCAACTCTATATTTGGTACCCTAGTAGTCATCCATGATAGGTTTCCCCACAGAGTCTGTAGTGTATGCTCTACTGCAGCACCCCCTACCTCATCACCCCTGCCCCAGCACTGATGTCTCGAGAAGCCCTTAGGTCTCACCAGGCCCTTGTCTACAAGAAAACGGTAAAACATTAATATATGATACTACCCCCAAAAATATTTTTTCATTCACATCTATAATAAAAAATCCATAAAAATTTAATACACCAAAAACCTAAAAAGAGTACTCACCTATGTCTCTGAATGATGCATCTAGTGGAAGCGGCATGTCACGATCCTGGCGGAAGTCTATCCATGTTTAAGGGTAGTCCTCTATGGCTATGACCTGTCGGTCCCACCAGTGAAAGAACTCATCTGTGCATGGTGATGCCTGATGGCCACCACCCTGTCGTGTCAAGACCTCTTCCCACTGGGTCATGGCTGGGGAACGGAGACTATGAGGAGGGACCTCAACCCTTGGAATAAGCCCCGAAACTTGCTCAAGAATAAACTGCATAAGATACTTTCGTATCCAAATTTTTTTTCCTCCCCTTGCTTGCACTCTGTCAGCTAGGTCTTCATGGACCCCAGTAGCATGGTACACCAATCAAATATCATGGGCTGCATACACTATGACGCACAGAACATCACTGTCCTGGATGCTTGGTGCAGAGCTTTTAAACCAGTAATCCGCACTAAGGTAGCCACTATAATCTTCATGCTCAGATTAACTATGGCTCTGATGGGTACCTGACTCCCCACTGCCCAAGTATTTTCAATATAATACCACTCTATATAGTCGGGGATGGTGATCCCACCACCCACGGAACAAGATCGAAGGCTCGCCACCTCACCTCGGTGGGACAAAACAGTAATGAAGTAGATATCTTCCACTTCCAGTGTGAGTATTTGCCCATCTAGCTTGAAGTTCTGTGCATCGACCTCCCAGTAGTCTATCAAGCGGTGGAGCAATAGGTTTTGGGCCCTTAAACCCCCTATGCTCCAAAATTTGTATAGCCCACATGCTTGTAGCGCTTACTGTGCACGCACATCATTGCGGACGACCTCATCCACTAGGTCATGTTCCCTCTCTCTCCACTCTAGAACCATCCTGGAGGGAGAAAAACCAAAGATTTTAGTCAATTTTAATTAAAAAAACTAGCTTCATAGTCGTACCCACGGGAAAGTTTGCTTACAAAGGCGGGTTCCCACAGTCAACGCGTGCGTTGACTACGACTACCTTGCCATACCCGCGACCTGCATAGTTATAGCTTGTGGGTAGCATCAAAGCCATTTAGGGCTTGGGAAAATTAAAAATCCAACCGATGAAAATTGAAATAAAAGCATTGAAATGGAAGGTATGGATGAGACTACCAACCTGCTCCTGACGGTTTGATGATCATACACCTGTAGCTCCCAGAATCAACAGTTGAACTTCAAGGTGAAAACTAACCACAAAACTCCAAATGGGTGAATTGTAAATTGTAAATTTTTGTTACTATTTATAATTTTCAAAACCCACTTGTCTATAGTTTTCGCCATTATATGTTGTTTTGGACTAATATAATGTCTTGGAGTAGCATTTTTTACTAGATTTCTTCAGTGAGACTTGTTTTGGACCATTTCGCGCCTACGGCAGGTATATTTCACACCTGGCATATAGGTTAAATGTCATTTTCACATGCATTATGCATTTGACCTTTTGACCATTTTCATAAACCCTAGGTGCGACCCCGCTTCTTAACCAACATGGAACCTCCACACTTTTATAGAAGTGTTTTTATGTGGTGGTAGGGCCTTTCCAAACATGGGTACCCTAGTTAGAACCCCTTTTGCATTATGGTGCCCGTGCCGTTGAGTGTCCTTAGGATTGGGAGTCCTTTGTAGTTACACCATGACTTTCCGATAAAGATTCATATTCTACTTTGTCTTATGTTGGCCATATCCCATGAGGACTCCCCCATTTATATTAAGTTGTGATTGCATTGCATCATCCTGCTTGCCACTTGAGCCTTGTGTTGGCTCCCGCTTACTCAGTTGTTAGCCTGGTGCCTGAGCACGTTTCCCTGTCGAGCCTTGCAGAGCCTCCATTTGACCTTCACAATTTGATGACTTTTGACCCTGAGGGAACCTCCCCCCCAAGTGTCCACACCCTGCACACGCTTTTTTGCATTGATCATAGGTATGTTCCACTGCTTGGAACTAGTCTGCTTTGTATTTGACACTCATTCCCTCACTTGTTGTACTATAAGAAATTTTATTCTTTTTCAAGCTTTTCCAAATATGAAAAAAACCAAAAAAAATCAAATATTCCAAAAATCCGAACAGGATTATGGTTACTACTTCTAGTTGGCAGTTGTTGTGTCGCCTTTGAACAGAGCATTCATTCCACTCCATACACTATGAGTCGGGACTATAGTTGGACCTTAGGAGCTGCACTTGTTTCTTAGTTTACTCCACCAATTGGTTAAGCTACCAGTCATTATGGAGCCCTTTTTGGTGCCTCCTGCATCGCACAGTTTATATTGATTCTATGTTGCCTGAGCCTATCCATCTGCTCATGCTCTTGTTCAAAGGAAGTCCTGAAACCAAAGTCGGCCACTCCTCAGATTTCTTGACTATTGCATGTCGGCCATCCTTATTGAGTCAGTCCGTTTCACCTGAGACATTCCAAATCTTTCAGCGTAGCTGGTACCTCATGCTGGATGATGAGGGGTGCCTCAATTCCCTCCTTCCAGCAAGTCTCATTCCGTCGACTTCAACCCATTTGTTATGGGACTTGAGGTTTAGAGTTCGGTTGAGTACCTTGAGGCTTGCAGTCATTAGTGGCAGGTTCTCTCGCCATCAACAGTTTTGGGAATACATCAATGTCCCCTGATCGATGGATTCATCTTAGTGTTCGACTTCAACACATCTATTTACACTCTGATGATTGTACTATGTTCCTTGATGCCCATTTTCATTATTGATGGGTTATCTCGCGTCTGTTAACAGTATACATCATTGACCAGTAATCAGACGATGTCACATCAGGTTCGACCTCAACTCCTTTATTCACTTGATGGGACTTGCATCGTCGAAGACTTGTGTAGAAGACCCCAGGCGATAGTGGCATTTAGTATGATACTTATGACTATGACTTTACATTTGAGATATCACCTCTCAGATATCAGTAGTTTGTACCTCCAGTTTGCACCAGTTGTTTCCTTTTCAGCAGGAGACCATATCTTACTATAGAGGGATCATAGCTATGGTCACTTATGAAATGTATTCACTATATAATGCCTATTCATGGCCATTGTATCATATTGTTGTACTATACTGACATGTATTTATGGATACTATTGTATTATGACGAGTGAGCTACTCCTTCCACTTGTGTCTCCATTACTCCACTTCTGAGATTTATAATGTATTTCAGCCATCATAGCATCAGTCTTTGACCTCACACATTAGGGGGCATATGTTACAGTGTAATTTTCCACCTTGTGAGCATCAGCACTCTTTGGCCTATTGGATCCATTTTATTGACTCAGATCCACTTTATATCCTTCAGACACACTATTTTCCCTATTTTTTCCTTTGTATGATAACTACATCACTACAGTGGGCGTACCCGCGAGTTGCATCACTATAGCCCGCGGGTAGCATGTAAAATGGTAAAAATCACTAGTTAATTACTTTTTACTCCCAAAAAGCAGTCATAGGGTGACCTTTGGCCCTCCATCTGCCCCGGAATGCCTCGATGTGTCATTTCACTTACCTTTGAGAGGACTATATATTGAGCACATGTGGCTTATGGACGGGAGGAGAAAGAAGAGCAAGAGAACTCTAGTGGATTTTTGCCCTATCTTGAGTCTACACTCATTGATCCTTGTAGTTGTGAACCCTTTATTTTCACCTTCCAAAATCCTATCATAGTTTGAGTTTGCCATTCCATGGAGGATTGAAGTGGTGGAGGCACAAGTGGATTGATCCAGATCTTGGTTCAGGTTGGTTGCCAGCAAGAGGTCATATCACATTGTACTTCTTGTTATTTATTAATAGAAATACTCATATTCTCGTCCATTAATGTTGTGAATGTTGTTAATATTACATTGGGTTGCATTCACTTATAATATCATGGACCATTTCTATTGATGATGTTAATTTCGTTTATATATCATATGCGCTTGTTGTATATTGGTTGTCAAGACTAATTTGCAGGTTCAAGTGCATGGATTGAAAGCTCCAACGGGGATCTACTTCAAACATTTGGATCGAGGTTGGTTATCTTCTTCATTATCTTAGCATTGTCATTTATATAGCTTAGTATTGAGAATTGAGTTAATTTATGGTAGTCAACTGTCTGTTGTGGTTCACCCCAAGCCATAGGAAATTTTCTCCAACACAATATTGCTTGTACTGGTATCTGGAATATTGGTGTGCTCTGATGGTCTTGTCATGTCAGCTGCAATTTCTTGAGTTGCGGCTGATTCCTTGGCTTGAGTAGAAGTGGCTTCAGCTGCTTCTGTCGTAGTTGCTTCTTTGTTGTGCTGTTGTGTAACTGGATTAGACTTGGATCCATCGACAAGAAGACTCGACTGACTTACCAGGAGTGATGGTAGGTCAATTGATGTTGGAATTGGACTCAATGAAATGGTACTATCGAACGGACCCGAACTAACTAAACTAGACTCAATTGTCGACTCAACATGGGGACTGATGACTTGGGGGTTTTCGCTTTGAATGGATTTTGGTAATGTATTGACTGGGAGAAGGGTAAAGACAATTGTTTATTGTGCATAAACTAGACCTGATGGGTCAGGGTTTCTGATATGATGGTTTTTCGTGTGACCGAAAATTTCTGGGACTGTCGATGGTAATGGTAAAATTGCGGTTTGAATGGTGTCGGGGGGAGCTAAGTTAACTGGGACAGTAGATAGAGATTCAAAAACTGGTTGTTGAATTACCATCTTGCGCTAGTTGGGACAAAGTATCAGAAGGTTTGCAATAAATGTACTTAAAGTGGTGTCTATTGGGTTAACCAGAGCAAGTAATGCTAGGAGGCTGCTTTCTTCTTCTACTGCAGTTGGGGAAGAGGGGGGGGACTAAATGGTTAGGTCGACATCAAGATTGACTGAAATTTTGGGTTTTTTAACAATAATTTTAGAATATGGATACTTATTGTTGGGCCTGGCCCAAGTTGGGGCAAATTTTGATAACAGAAGGAGTTTTAGCTGTGGAGTTGAGTGCAGGTCAACAAAAATACAAATTTGTGCAAGTGTTGGGGATGCTGCAAAGTTGCGCATAGCAACCAAATTTTGGAAGTACTTTGAAGGGTGCTACAAAGATCAGTGCTGCAAAGTGACTAGTCCACATGGAGCTGGAAAAGCAAAGTGTTGGACGGAGGACGGGCACGGATACTGGTTAGACCGTCGGCGGTCTAGTTTTGGAAAAGATGCTCCACGAAGCCTAAGTGGCGGCCATGAACAAATCAGGAAGGCGGCCAAGTGTACAAGGCCTTTAGAGGAAGAACGGTTTGATGAAAGTGACTGGGAGCTGAGCCAGTTGTACGAGGTTGTTAGAGGAAGAGAGACTTGAGGAAAGTGACCTGTTGACGTGCACACAACAAAAAGGCCGATAGCGACAGGATGAAGGCGTGGAGGACCGCCACGATGGAGAACTCACTACCAGAGGCCAGTAGTTCGGTTTAGAGAAACCATAGCAGTTTTTGGAAACCCTAAGGGTTTTGGCCTTTAGCATTGTAAAGACATGACCTACGGGCATGATCTAAAAAAAGGAGCCATTTTTGTATGGGAAAGGGTTAGAAGTTTAGTACTGAGCATTGTAAAATAGTTCCTAAGTAAAGATATTGTAAAGGCTCTGCAACTGAGTGCGCAAAGACCTGTCTGAGAGAGAAGAGAGTCTACAGCTGAGCATGCAGAATAAGAACTGTTGTGCCCTTCCCAAAATATATATATAACAACAATTCTTGTGTACGTAGCTTCCCACCCGGGGGAGTGAACCACATTAAATATTGTGCAGTGTGATTGTGTTGTGTATTGTGCATTTATCTACTTCCGGTGAATGAATGTCTGAATTTTCCCTTGCATACCGTTATGATAGAACTTTTATATGTATTTTCCATCAGAAGAATATGGAAATAATATGTTAAGTTCTGCATGAATAGATTAATGGTGAATGTTTGGCCTCTACTTATGAAGCAGTAATGAATCATTTCTTCAGCTAAGTGTTAGATATTGTTTAAGCACTTTCACATTACGTAGTAGGAAGAATGCATGGTAGTTGGACCGTCTCCGCAGCACATGGTTGAGCAATGAACACCTGAAGTGAATGGATGAATGATTGAGTGTTAATAAATTTAGTACTCTAGTTAACTGCAATTATTTCAAGTCTTAGTGTGAGCTACATCGGCCGCAGTCACAAAGAAATTCTGTGAAAGTAGAATTTAGAGGTGAGGACTGTAGTGTCATCTATTTCCGCGTAGTCTTGCCCCGTAGCACACATCTCGTGTCACATTGCGCAATAAATCATACCAAACAACTCATCACCTACTATGGAAACCTAATTCCATAGTACCCCATAGATACACCTCGGGTGAGACCTCAACCTGCTCGAAGGTTGTTTCCGAAAGGGCCGGTGCGAAGGGGTTTTGTTGGTCAAGGGGAAACCGTGAAGAACCTGTGTCTTTATTTAAAACCCTCTAGGTCAGCATATGATAAGCCAACAAATGGTTCCGCTGCCGCGCTAGAATCTGTGATGAGTTGCAGCCTTAATGTGTGATGAAGAACATCAGTTCCCAGTAGGCTCTGACAATTGGCATACTGAAAAGACAGAGATCCGGGCTTGGTGTGACAAGACCGTAAGAGACTTTGCAAGGCAAGAGAATAGACACCCGCATCTATATGATGAACAGTGGTTGAGTAGATATCTGTGGAAAGATATTCACGAGATTTTCTGGGCATCATTTCCAGACGAGCTGCACGAGTGGATCTTGCGGCTCGCAGAGAAGAAAACTTGTTTTCAATGAGTTCCTACAGAGTGGAATCCAGAGCTCATAAAGCAGCTTAAAGCAATAGACATCCCATTGCAACGCGCAGTTGACTTTTGGGTCAATCACATGCTAGAAGGCCTTGTAACATAATTTGCTGTAGACACACTCAAATCCTATAGCCAAGCAGAAGCATACTTTTTCAACGGATTCCAAGGTAAGTACCTGAACAATCTCAGTCTATACTTTAATATGTTGTTAGCTGAGAAAGGTGTTTTAAGAATGCAGTAATATTTTCAAGTCTGTCATGGTTAACAGTATATATAGTGATTCTGACAAAGACACCCATAATCTTAGAAGTGGGAAGAGATATAAATTTAATAAGACTCTTGGAGGCACTGGACTCCACATAGATACTTAACAACGAAGCCGTGCCACCACTCACCCCTTAGAATCTGCCGGTTGCAGAGACCACGCCTCCCTTATCTCAGAGCCCACCCATTACACAGCCCACCCCTTAGGATACTCAGCCGAGTACGTCCACTCTGATACTCCCATTTACTTTCACTGCGCAGAGCCCATCACAACAGTCGTGCACAAATACGGGTGCTCCTACTAATAGGACAATGGCAAACACTGATATGAAGCTACCGATATTTAAAGGAACTGGTCTAGAAGACCCTGACCAGCATTAGTTTCTTTGCGAAGCCGTATGGAGCGTAAGACAAATCCAGGATGATGTTGTGAAGAGACAGAAGCTCATTACCACCCTCAGAGACAGATCTTTACATTGGTTTATGAAGTACTCTCAGACACAGTCGAGAACCCTCGTAGAAATTAAATCTGCACTTGTGGTAAAGTTTAAGAAACCCAGATCTGAATCTCAGTGTATAACCGAGTTGAAAGAAATAAAGCAAAGACCGAATGAAATGGTATGGGAGTTTGATCAGAGGTTCAAGACCTTATTGGACCAAGTGAGATTTGTTATAGCTCCATAACAGCACAAGGAATGGTTTATTGTTGCACTGTTTCCCAACATTAGATTACCATTGATGCAGCAGAAGGTTTCATCACAGGCAGAGGCCTTGGAGATCGTAATGAAGCTAGAGGCTTCGCCGATTGGTGAAACTAGTTCTGGGATTTCTTAGATCCAGAACCAGCTGACCACCCTGACACTAGAACTGCAAAGCATGAAGAATGGCAAAGAACAAAGGTATGAACCTAGGAATGAGGTCTGGTGTACAAGTTGTAAAGGAGAAGGCCATGACCGCGTGCATTTCCCTTTATTCTACAACTATCTTAACAGTGGTGCGCCCAACCCGATAAATCAGAATCAGGCCACATGGTGTGAAATTTGTAGAACTACAGGACACAGACCTGAAGACTGCTATCTCATACAGAAATATGTGCAAACACCCAAAACTTTATATTGCACTTTCTGTAAATCAGTTGGACATGATGAATTCAACTGCCGCGCATATGAGCTAATGAACGAAAGAAAATGAGATATGGACGCAATGAGAGGCGTTGGCTTGTACCATTTACAAGAAGAAAACCAACCCAAACAAGAAAACATGCAATATGATCAAGGAGGATACAGAGGCCATGGTGGTGGATACTACGGCAGAGGAAAAAATGCTAGCCTAGTGTAGGGAAGAGGCCGCAGCCTGGCCATTTGTTATAATTATGGCCAACTAGGTCATGTGCCTAGAGATTGTGTTAACCCATGCACTACATGTAACTACTGTAAATCATTTGAGCATGTTATTGAAGATTGCCCAGTGCTAGAGGTGGAAATGCAGAAAAGAAGACGGACAAAGGCACCAACTCCAAACATCCAGTGGATCGCAGCAGAGAATAGACCAGTGGACCCAAGCATCAACGTGGTCACATGCAGTGGCACTGAGACAGGCTGCAATAGGGGAGCAGAAGCTTCAATGTCAGGGGAGGCTCACACAAAGCAGACCCCTCTTGAGACAGTATGGATAAGAAAAGCTCCGAGAAAAATACCTGCTCTCGACCTACGAAAAAATAAGGAGGTCTTTATCGATGCGCAGGATACCTTCACAGAATTGGAAACTAATTCAGTGAGGATCCCGTTGCATAGTGAAAAACTGCATGTTGAAGACATGCCATCTGCTTATAACAAAACAAGTACCACAACGGATGTCGGCACTTCCATTGTGCAGTTCCTGCGAAGCTGCATGAAGCTACTAAAAAGTGAAAATGCCATAGTAGAGCTATAGAAGCTCATAAACCAATATGAACCACAGATGGGAACAGAATCTTCTGATAGCATCGCACATCACATAAGGATGCATAAAAGAACAGGCCGAGAGATGAGGATTACCGCGCAGATAGGAGATTTTGAAATGGATGAAGTCATCCTTGATCTGGGATCTGAAGTGAATGTCTTGACTAAGCAGACATGGCAGCAAGTGGGTCAACCAAAGTTGTTATGGTCACCTATCCAATTGAGAATGGCTAACCAAGAGAAATTCATACCTTTTGGTTGGTTAGATGATGTGGTAGTTGACATTGATGGAGTCTAGAGTCATGCAGACTTTGAAGTTATCGAGATTGTGGACAATAGTCAGCCTTTTCCTGCACTGTTAGGAATTGATTGGTCCATGGATAACCTGGCTATCATAAACCTAAAGACAAAGAAGATGATATTTGAAGGAAATCATCTTAGGTTCATCGCACCATTGGATCCTAAAGATGGGGACAGATACAGTGAGCTGATTCAGGAGGAATCCAAGGCTCAAAACTTGGACAGACTATACCAGATCAGTGCGAACCAGGAAGATTACATTAATCCAACTACGGATGGTACACTCAGCTAGATATGTGACAGCTCTTGTGTCTCTGACTCAGAGATAGGATTGGAAAATTGGCAAAGCCACATGCATGAAGTATTAGCGAGAAGGTGTGTGCAGGTTACGAAATCACTGCGCTGGATCAGAAAGGAGGTAAGTCCTATTCCCATATATGATGGTTCTGCTAATGTTTACACTTTCATCCAAGAATATACTACAGCTATTGCAGATGAGCATAGATTACCAGCATTGGATCTGGCACTGCGCGACACACCAGCCAGATGGTGGGTTGCACACAAGCAGACATTGACTACTTGGGATCAATGCAAGATTAAGATGCAGATTCGGTTTGCTGACAGGGTTACTTTACCTTTTGAAAATTTTAATGGACAGACAGATCCTATCCAGCATATTGAAGTCTGTTCAAAGGCATGGGTGGAAAGGCCACAAACAGAATGGGTGCATCTATTTGTACATACACTGGACGATGACATTCCAAAGAAATGGTACCTAGACCTGGAGTTGCGCAGGGAAACCACTGATTGGGATATGTTGACTATGAACTTCCAGAAGGACTTCAACTTTGACGATGACAATCCATTGATCCATGACACGTTGCTTATAATTAAGGAATGCATATTCAGGGAAGACTGTCCTCACAAAAATATAACGTTGGAAGAATTCTTCAGGGCAGAGGGCATTCCTGCGAACCTACAATCAGAAGGGAAGGAACACCGAAAACATCCCATCAAGTGTTATAACCTAGCTGAAGTACTCGATGATAGACAAAAAGACGATGAGGACAATCCGTGCAACATAAACATACCAGAATCAGAGGGTGCGCGTGACGTAGAGGGACCTCCATTGGAAATCCCAGACATGAGTGGATAAGTAAAGATGCAGAAGGTGAACATTGGCACAAGTGAAAAGCCAACGTTCGCATCAATTGGAGAATATTGGGATGATCAGACTGTTGCAGAGATCATAGACACCTTACATGAGTATCAGGAGTTTTTCCCGACAAAATTCACATAAATGAAAGGCATTCTAGGAGACCTGGGGGTCATGAAAATACCTTTGAAGCCAGGCGCCAAGCCTGTGAAGCAGAGGCCATACAGACTAAACCCATGGTACAAAGAAAGAGTCTGCGCAGAGCTAGATAAGATGCTCGAAGTAGGAATCATTAAACTTGTTGAAGAATCCGAGTGGATTATCCCCATGGTCGTTCAAGACAAGAAAACAAAAGGTGAGATAAGGATTTGTGTGGATCTCAGAAAACTGAATGGTGCTTCTATGCACGAACCATTCCCTAATCCTTTCACGAACGAAGTACTTGATAATGTTGGAGGGAATGAGGCCTACTCTTTTACTGATGGTTTCTCTGGGTATGATCAAATCAGGATTGATCCCGCGGATAGGCATAAGATGACTTTTGCTATAGAATGGGGGTCGTTCTAGTACACAGTAATGCCTTTTGGTTTGAAGAATGCACCTGCCATCTTTTCCAGAGTTGTCGTTGTAGCCTTTAAAGATTTTATGCACAAGTTTCTGGAAGCCCATTTTGATGATTGGACTGTGTTTGGACTATTGAAGAACCACTGCGCAAATCTCATAATGATGCTTGAGAAGTGTAGACAGCATCAGATCTCCTTAAATCTGAAGAAGTGTATTTTATGTGTTCCTTATGGGGTTCTACTTGGCCACATTGTCTGTAAGCAAGGATTGATGGTGGATCCTGCGAAGATTGCAATTATTGTAAATTTACCAACACCAAATTCAGTCAAGATGTTGTGCTCTACCTTAGGCCATACCGGATATTACAGGAAATTCATAAAGGGTTACGTGCAGATAACCGCAGCAATGGAGAAGTTGCTAAAGAAAGACACGCTCTTCATTTGGAACTGTCATAACTAGTTTCGGATATGCTCAAATAATTCTAAATAAGCCCACTATTTCTGATATAACCCACATATTGATAATTGATAATAGATTGATGTGATAAGATGAGATAACATAGGTTTGGTCGCCTTTAAATATGGCCAGACCATTAAGACGAGAAGACATGTCTTTTCCTAACTATTAACTATTAACTAATATTTATTTAATTATTATTCTTTATTTATGTTCATTACATTGCCTTCCCCTTAAGGAAAGCTTTGTCCTGAAAGCTTATTTGACGACAATGATTATGTCTGTTTTGCTTGTAGTGTTATTTCTTGATCCTTATTCTTTGCGACTTTTGATGAAATGAGGTGATATGAATTACAAATTCTGAGGGAGAACTGTCGCATCGTCTCTAATATGGTCCATCCGAGATCTATTTTTATCGGAGCTATTTGATCGCTTTGTGGGATGTAACTTTTTGTTTGATGCTTAGTGTATTGATTCGATGTTCTTGCTTGTTTGACATCGCAAATCCTTTGTGTATGTTCATTGTGACCCTGTCGTTGGTCAAAATGACATTTATAATTTGGGTGACGATAAGGAGACCTTGTTGTCTGTTCTTCTGTTGGGTTGACTTTCTTTTGAATTGTGTCGAGGATTGAATTTATTTCCTCAACTTGACTTTGTTTTGCAGAGGGTCTAGATGCTTCCTCCTGGTTTTGCGCTAATTTGTTCTCTAATAGATTGTTATTACTCTGAATTTTCTTGAACCTTTCATCTTGTGACCTTTTGTCCTCTTTAAACTTCTCAATTTGTTTCTCGAGTTCTTGATTAAGATTTTTCAGATGATGGTTTTCTTCTTGTTGTTCTAGTATTCTTCTGTCGAGGTCTTCACTAGAGTGTTCCCTTTTGCTACTGCTTTTCAATTTTTTGATCTTTGTAATCAGTGTTTTGTTATGATTTCGTAGTCAAAAAATTTCTTCGGTATTGCTTGATGACACCTTGTTGACTTTTGTTAGTTCCAACTTATGTGTCTTCTTACTGTCGTCATTTTGCTGTTGGAGTTTTTCTTTTTGTTGTTGATAATGACGTAACTCTGTTTCCTGATTTTTTAACTTTTCATGTACTTGCGCCAATTTGTCTTCTTTTTCCATGATGACTTTGTTTAGATGACTAATTTCCTCTTCTAAGTTGACACTATTTCCATATGGATATTCTTCGACTTTGTTTGGTTTTTTCATCTGGTCTTCAAGTTTTTGAATGATACCTTCCAGACGTGATATTTTCTCGTCTCTATTTGCTAACCTTTCTTCAAGTCATTATTTACTATCTTTCAAAAATTGAATATGCAATTGTGAAACTATTCGTAATGATGATTGCAATTATGAATGACCTGGATTGTCCCTCATAATAAAACATTTATCACATATTGGACAAGATCGATCGTAATTTTTAAAGGCTATCGGATATTGGAATTCCATTTCGCAATAAGGACACTTAGTCCAGAATTTGGATTTATATATGGGATCCATAATTCCTTCAATAAATCCGTAATTGGCTTCAATGACTTATTCGATGATGGATGCTCGTTCTGAACTATAGATGGCCTTCGACTTGATTTCTTGACGATAAGAGTCTTCTTCTGACTTGATATTGCTCTTCGATGATAACTGATCTTCAACTTCTAATAATTTTTTGTCTTCAATATCTTCTTTGACTTGGTCTTCTTTGATGACAAATGGTCTTTGGCTTCCTTCGATGATAATTGATCTCTTCTTCTTCTTTTTTCTTTTTTCTTTTTTCTTTTGACTTTCATTTTGTTGTCTTCCTATTAGGTTTAAATAACCTTTTTTCCAAAAATAATTATCATTTCAATAATAATTATTAATTATTATTATTAATTTTTTATATAACTATATATATAGTTTAATATATAGTTTCTTTTCAAAAATTAAAATATTTTAAAAAAATATAATAATATATTATAATGTTTAATATTTAATTTTTTGTTTTGTTCTAGAATAGGGTTTCAATGGCCGGTGGAGGAGGCGTGGTGGGAGTCGGTGGATGGTGTGTGCAGAGGGCATGGACTGGTTGTGCAGGAGCGGGAGCGGAGGATGCAAGGTGGCACGTGGTGGAGGCAGATGCAGTGGTGCATGGGTGAGGGCAAGAGAGCGGGTAGGCACGGTGATAGCAGATGGAGGCTGGAACTGGGATGGCTCGGCGTTGCGGTGGATAGTGTGGAGTGGCCGAGAGGTGGTGAAGGAATGGGGGGAAGGCGTAGGGAGGGATGAGAACTGGGGAGCAACGGAGTGGAGGTGGGCATGCGGGAGGTCACAGCGTGTAGGAGGAGGGACAATGGCTACGTAGGACGGTGATGGTGGAAGGGAGTTTGCAGGATAAGTGGTCTAGGTGTATGGAAGGAAGCTGGAAAGAAGCTTGCGCATCTGGGGAGGAGGTCGCAGGGAGCAATGGGAGGTGTAGAGTGTTAAATTTTCAGAATTTACTTCAATCTGATCTAGGATCTTAACTGAGAGAACAACATGTATAGCATATCTACAGCATATCAATCATGGAGACAATAATACAAGCACACAAGAGACACAAAGATTTACTTGGGGAAAACCATAAAGGTGAAAAACCCCAATAACTTCCTCAGAGATAGATAGAGCAATGATACAACCCAACCATGAGAGATAGACATAACCTAGCAGTAGATCCTCCTCCTCCATAAGTGCGCCACTCCTCCTTGAGTGCATGAGTGAGAAGTGAGTGATCAAATAGAGTGCCTCCCGCACTCTATTTATACTTGAATTGACTTGCCTTCTACATAAATCATGTAGGCTCTAACTTAACCACATAACATAATGCTGACTGGGCCGACCCCCAATAGGGTGTTCTAATAACCCTTCGACCCACATGGCCGACCCCCAATAGGGTGTTCTAATAACCCTTCGACCCACATGGCCGACCCCCAATAGGGTGGTCTAATAACCCTTTGACCCACATAACTTATACAGGGCTGACCGTAACAAGGTGGTCTAATAACCCATCAAGTATAAGTTACAACATTTACAATATAAATGACGACACTTCCATATAGAGGAATAATACCATCTCTATAGGAGTACATACAACATACATATATGAAATACATTCTGAAGTTACATATACATCAACACTCCCTCTTAACTAGGAAGGTATTTCTCAGCACAAGTCTTCTTCTCTGGATCATCGTCACTGGATAATCGTCATCGAGACATCATCATCGTCACTGCTGCTGCTATCTCAATCAATCTCTAAATCTACTCGTCATAGGAAGTTCTACAGAGCCAGTCCTTTTTCATACTGGATGTAGGCCCACCACCTACAAGTCTTCATCATCACTGGCCATACTGTGGAATCCTCAGGATTGATTACGTGCATCACAAAACCTTAAAAGAGTCTCTTGACTAGAAGGAGCTCTAAAGAGCATCTGAGGCTTTTTTCATCCTGTCCAGATCTCCAGGACTTATTACATGTGACCCCTACCAAAAAACCTCGCAAGAGCATCCTAGGATGTTACGAGCACGCAGCTCTACCTATAGGATCTCCCACGGCACCGAATTACATGTGGTTATGGCAAAACCTCGCAAGAGCATCCCAGGACTGATTATGGGCACACAGCCCAACCTATCGGATATCCTAGGGAACCGAATTACATGCCATAGGACAAAACCTCAAAAGAGCATCTGCCAGATATCCCAGGGAACCGAATTACATGCCATAGGCAAAACCTCAAAAGACTATCTGCAGATCTCCCAGGGCACCGAATTACATATCCTCCCAGAGCAAAACCTCGAAAGAGCATTTGCCAGATATCCCAGTGAACCGAATTACATGCCATAGGCAAAACCTCAAAAGACTATCTGCAAATCTCCCAGGGCATTGAATTAAATGCTCATCTGCACAACCTGATCCACGACCATAGAGTATCAACCTGATACTCACCATACATCATCCTGATGTACACATGATCATCTTGATCATCATCACTGCAACATCCTACTGCATGTCATCTGGAGCAGCATCCTAAAGCTCGTCATCCATGATCATCCTGATCATACAATGCATCTACCTGATGCATACCAAATATCTACCTGATACATATCTAGATACATGGTCCAAGCATCCAACATGATGCATATACAGAAATACATACACGTGATCCAACTGATCACATCCAAAATCCAACATGATGCGTACATACATATAAATGATCCAATTGATCATATCCAGCATCCAACATGATGCATACATACATACATAAAAATTATCCAACTGATCATATCCAGTAGAAACCAGAACATCATCCTGATGCTCATCATTCAGCGCTTACATCCACAACCATGTGAAGGATCCTCCTTCCAACATGCTTGGAATGGCTTCAACAAATGTGTCCATCACTTCTTCCTAGAAGTGTCCTCGATCTGAAAAATTCCAAGCCTCTCTCTGAAGTACTTGAACTTCACCCTGGCTAGTGGATTCGTCAGCACATCTGCAATCTGCTCGTTCGTCGCAACATACAAGAGCTTCACAGCTCCTCTCTGCACCATATCCCTGATATAGTGATATTTTATCTCTATGTGTTTCGACCTGTCATGAAACACTGGGTTCTCGGATAGCTTCACACAACTCTGGTTATCACAGTAGATACCAGTAGCATCCATAGGGAGATCAAATAACTCAGACAGTAGCTTCCGTAGCCATACTGCCTCATAACTAGCTGAACAGGCTGCAACATATTCTGCCTCAGCTATACTGAGTGCTACACAAGACTGCTTCCTGCTAAACCAAGAGATCACACCTGATCCCATACTGAAGCAGCACCCAGATGTGCTCTTTCCTATTTGCAGCACTGCCAGCCCAATCTGAATCAACATAACCCTATAGGTTAAACTTTTGATTCGCCTCATACTTGAGCCCATAATCCAATGTACCCTTCAAGTACCTCAGAACATGCTTTACAGCAACCAGGTGAACACTCCTCGGATCCGTCAGGAACTGGCTCAATATGTTCACCGCAAAGCAAATATCTAGTCTCGTGTTCGTCAGGTACATCAAGGACCCAATCATCTAACAATACACAGAGACATCAACCGGCTCAGATGAAGCATCACACAAAAGTTTCAGATTCAATGCCATAAATGTGGCCATGGCCTTGCAATCCATCATCCCGAACCTATTCAGGATCTCTACTGCATACTTCCCTTGTCCAAGGAAGATTCCATCTGCACTCTGCCACACATCCATGCTAAAAACAAATAGTGCATCATCCCCAAGTTCTTAATCTCGAACTCGGCAGCAAGCTTCTACTGCATGTCGGCAATCAATCTATCTTCACCTGTAACAAACAGGTTGTTCGCATACAAAAGTAATATTATTGGATTGCCTTCCTCAACCTTGTAGTAAAGGTTCGAATCCGATTTATTCTTGGTAAATCCCAAACTGGATAGAAAGCTGTCTATCCTACCATACCAAGTTCTGCACACATAAATGACTACACCATGCTGTCTTGAAATCCATCGGGTGCATCTTCTATTTCATCACTTTTATATTTCTCAATGCCTCCATCTGCAACATGCTTGATCTGATAGTTCCATTTGGAAGTCACAACAGACTTCCCTTCAGCTCTTGGGACCGCATCCCAAACATCATTCTTCATGATCGACGGATCATGGCATTCTTCCCGTATCCTGGGAACTTCAATATCTTCAATAGATAATTTTGTTGCTGAACAAATGTTGTAGTTCTTCTTTTGTAGGAGATGGCATACGATCTTTCCTACACAACAAGTTAAATTGCATGATTAGAAAACATCTCATAGTTTTCAGAACAAATTCTTACACATAAAGAAATATGTGTTGATGTATATGTAACTTCGGAATGTATTTCATATATGTATGTTGTATGTACTCCTATAGAGATGGTATTATTCCTCTATACGGAAGTGTCATCATTTATATTGTGAGTGTCGTAACTTATACTTGATGGGTTATTAGACCACCTTGTTGGGGTCGGCCCTGTATAAGTCATGTGGGTCAAAGGGTTATTAGACCACCCTATTGGGGGTCGGCCCAGTCAGCATTATGTTATGTGGTTAAGTTCAAGCCTACATGAGTTATGTAAAAGGAAAGTCAAGTCAAGTATAAATAGAGTGCAAGAGGCAATCTATTTGATCACTCACTTCTCACTCATGCACTCAAGGAGGAGTGGCGCACTTACGGAGGAGGAGGATCTCCTGCTAGGTTATGTCTATCTCTCATGTTTGGGTTGTATCATTTCTCTATCTATCTCTAAGGAAGTTATTGGGGTTTTTCACCTTTATGGTTTTCCCCAAGTAAATCTTTGTGTCTCTTGTGTGCTTGCATTATTGTCTCCATGATTGATATGCTGTAGATATGCTATACATGTTGTTCTCTCAGTTAATATCCTAGATCAGATTGAATTAAATTCTAAAAATTTAACATGGTATCAGAGCTAGCCTGAAAGAAGGCATGATATGGCATGTATGACACTTGTTGCAGTTACAATGCTAGGGCTTGATATAGAAAAAACCAGTCATCATAGCACTTTCGCTATAAATCTTTTTTGGAAATGTTTTCGGATCTGAAATCCTTACAGGTCGAATATCGGATCCCCATGTACCTTGTATCCAAAGGAAAACCTCTAATTCGTTGTACTTTGTGATTTATGATCTGTACAATATAGGGTTTCTGCCTCTTCCAGATCTGAGTCAAAATCAGGTGACCTTGGAAAAAATGTTATAACTTGGGCTAGGAAGCTCCAAATGAAATTTCGTAAAAAGTGACAGGTAGTGCATAGACTTTAATATCTCAAGAAAAGTTTAAAAGGTCGACATTGAACCAGTGACATGTGGCATGTCGTACAAGTTCACTCTCCTGTATTATCCCATAAACAGGTCATGTTGCGACATTTGGCATAATTCTCTCTCTGAGAGTCCAATTGAGGTCAGACCTATCAGGATGGAAATATAACAGGTTGAGCTATCTCAAGAAAAAATTTTAGAGGCCTAAGTTGAAACAGTGACACGTGGCACACCGTACAAGTTCACTCTCCTGTATTATCCCATAAACAGGTCATGTTGCGACACTTGGCATAACTCTCTCTCAGAGAATCCAATTGAGGTCAGACCTATCAGGATGGAAATATAACAGGTCAAGCTATCTCAAGAAACTTTTTTAGACCCCGTGGATCAAAAATTTTGGAGTTACACCAGAAACAATCAAGTACATATTTCTGTCAAAACAGAATTATTTTTTAGTACCTTCATTCATGGCTTCCGGAATTTAGGGCTTCAGAGAAAGTTGGAATTTTTGTAATCGGAGACCATGGCTGGATGCTACTCATCAAAATCAAAATTTAGAGACCAAGATTAGAATTTTTGTTGGGCAGAAGGCCAGGCTTGATCAGACCCTAGTTCGGGACTTTGATTAGAAAAGTGGAAAATTAGGGCTTCTGTAAAAATGGGAATTTTTGAAATCTATGACCACGACTGGAAGCTCCTCAGAAAAATAGAAGCTTATAGCTTTGGATCAAACCTTTTGATTCGGAAAAAGAGTGGTCTTGATCAAACCCCAGTTTAGGGTCACGTTCAGTGAATCTGGAAGTTTCAAAGGCAAAATTGAGGAGTGAAACTTTGCAGTTTTCAAATTCTGAATATACCAGCTCGATCAGCTCATCAAGGCGCATATTTCTATCCTTTCGGAAGTTTGAAATTCAATTTTTGAATTTTTGGGGTTTCTTAGACAAACCCATATCCAGCTCCAGGTCCAGTTCTTGCAAATCAAGTGGATTGGGTTAATCCTAGAAGAAGATGGATTGTTCACCTACATAAGTGAAGAAGTTCTTGTTTCAGAGGGAGATGAGGCTAAGGCCTTACATAAGAATATTACAAGCGATATCGACAGGTATGACTCATCGAGGTATGTTTCGATATTTGTTCATGATTAAGTTTATGGTATGTTTGTCTTCATGTTATTATGGTTAGTACAATCTTGATTTTAGATTTGTCATATCACCTTAACAAAATTACGAATGCATGATAGAAGATATTCATTGATTAGGGTGTTGACACTTATGATTGTACTAATGCATTATGGTGTTGTATGAGGTTTATGTTGTCTACTAACATGAAAAGTACACCAAGAAAGACAAATCATGTTCTGGTTCAAGAACATATGATCATGATGACATGAGGACAAAGATTCAACCATTGTCATGGATCTCATAGAAGATACATTTACGAGGTATGTATAAGTTGGTTTTATAATGGTTAACCTATGAGATATACAGGTTACTAGCAGAGGTCATTGATGAAGAACAGGAAGACATCATGTGAGTATGTTAGACATAACTAGCTAGCATGCTAATCCAGGTATGTTTTTTCCTATATCAAGATAGAATCCTACCTTGTGTTAGGATCTAATACTGTTGTGTTGTTGATAATGATTATTCATGAAGTCATAGGTTTGAATAATCATGGTTGTATGCATATTATGTGTCTTACCTTAATTAATGATATGACTAACCTGAAGAGTCATAGGTTTGAGTAATTATAGGTTTAGACATGTTATGTTTCTTATGATTTGACTAACCATAAGAATCCTACATAAACCTTGAATGCTAATGCTTATTATTTTTGTTTGAAATGATCATGACTATACATGCTTGAGATTATTGTGTTTTAATAGTATACTAATGAATGTATGATTTTATATGAGATCACAAGGATAACACAATCATGATACTAATAAGCATGCATAGGGACCAAGGATGAATATGAGTTCAAGAATAGGAAATCCAGGAAGCAAAGATCAAGAGGGAGTACACTCCAGTGGTTTATGCAAGGATGCAGATATCCAGAGGGAGTTGACCATCTCTCTACATTCCACAACAGAAAGGTGTAGAAGAAGCTACTTCAGATTAGGACTCCAGCATCTCCTGCAAGGAAGCGAAGACTCAGAGGGAGTCCACCCAACGAACAAACAAAGATAAGTATTTGAATTGTCATTACTTGCATATTTTATTGTTTAAATAATACTGTTCAATAATGTATATACTGATGTTCCTAGAATTAGGTTGTGTATTATGCATATTAGAATAGTTGCATTGATGAACAGTATACTACTAATATACATGGGTAAGTGGCCTATGGCACTGTACAACATTCCATTGCTACTTATCTAGAATGAAACCTCTTTGCTGACATGTTGAGAGTTGTGCACACTCTTAACAATAAGCTGGTAGAGATTGGAAGGCATCTAGAAAGTTACGGGATATGGATAAATGTTGTATTGAAGCATTGGCTAAGATAATTGCATGACTGTATGACATATTTCTTTATGTGTAAGAATTTGTTCTGAAAATTGTGAGATGTTTCTAATCATGCAATTTAACCTATTTTGTAGGAAAGACCATATATCTTCACCTACAAAAGAACTACGACATTTGTTCCAGCAACAAAGATATCTATTGAAGATATTGAAGATATTGAAGTTCCCAAGATCTGGGATGAATAAATGGATGCCATGATCCGTCGATCATGAAGAATGATGTTTGGGATGTAGTCCCAAGACCTGAAGGGAAGTTTGTTATGACTTCCATATGGATCTATCAAGATCAAGCATGTTGCAGATGGCAGCATTGAGAAATATAAAAGTGATGAAATAGAAGATGCACCAGATGGATTTCAAGATAGCATGGTGTAGTCATATATGTGTGCAGAACTTGGTATGGTAGGATAGACAGCTTTCTATCCAGTTTGGGATTTACCAAGAATAAAGCGGATCCCAACCTTTACTACAACGTTGAAGAAGGCAATCCAGTGATACTACTTTTGTATGCCGACAACCTGTTTGTTACACGAGAAGATAGATTGATTTCCGACATGCAACGGAAGCTTGCTGCCGAGTTCAAGATGAAGAACTAGGGGATGATGCACTATTTGTTTTTGGCTTGGAGGTGTGGCAGAGTGTAGATGGAATCTTCCTTGGACAAGGGAAGTATGCAGTAGAGATCCTGAAGAGGTTCGGGATGATGGATTGCAAGGCCATGGCCACACCTATGGCATCGAATCTGAAACTTCTATGTGATGCTTCATCTGAGTCGGTTGATGTCTCTATGTATCGTCAAATGATTGGGTCCTTGATGTACCTGACGAACACGAGACCAAATATTTTCTTTGCGGTGAACATATTGAGCCAGTTCCTGACGGATCCGAGGAGTGTTCACCTAGTTTCTATAAAGCATGTTCTGAGGTACCTGAAGGGTACAGTGGATTATGGGCTCAAGTATGAAGCGAATCAAAAGTTTAACCTGTAGGGTTATATTGATTCAGATTGGGATGGCAGTGTTGTAGATAGGAAGAGCACATATGGGTGCTGCTTCAGTATGGGATCAGGTGTGATCTCTTGGTTTAGCAGGAAGCAGTCCTGCGTAGCACTGAGTACAGCTGAGGCAGAGTATGTTGCAACCTGTTCAACTAGTTGTGAGGCAGTATGGCTATGGAAGCTACTGTCTAAGTTATTTGATCTCCCGTTGGATGCTACTGGTATCTTCTGTGATAACCAGAGTTGTGTGAAGCTGTTCAAGAATCCAGTTTTTCATGACAGGTCGAAACACATAGAGATCAAATATCACTATATCAGGGATATGGTGCAGAGAGGAGTTGTGAAGCTCCTGTATATTGTGATGGACGAGCAGATTGTAGATGTGTTGACGAAGCCACTAGCCAGGTTGAAGTTCGAGTACTTCAGAGAGAGGCTTGGCGTTCTTCAGATCGAGGACACTTCGAGGAAGAAGTGATGGACACATTTGCTGAAGCCATTCCAAGCATGTTAAAAGGAGGATCCTTCACATGGCTGTGGATGTAAGCACTGGATGATGAGCATCAGGATGATGTTCTGGTTTCTGCTTTGTATGATCATTTGGATCATTTATATGTATGTACGCATCATGTTGGATGCTGGATATGATCAGTTGGATCATGTGTATGTATTTTTGTATATGCATCATGTTGAATGCTTGGACCATGTATCTATATATGTATCAGGTGGATACATTGTATGATCAGGTGGATCATGTATGGTGATATGTATCATGTATTTGTATTTGTATCAGGTGGATCATGTATATTGATATGTATCAGGTATGATCAGGTAGATCATGTATGTTGATGGATACATTGTGTGGATCATGTATCTATGTATCAGGTGGATACACTATGTATATTGATATGTATCAGGTATGATCAGGTAGATCATGTATGTTGATGGATACATTGTGTGGATCATGTATCTATGTATCAGGTGGATACACTATGTATGATGATATGTATCAGGTAGATACTTGGTGTGCATCAGATGGATGCATTGTATGATCAAGGTGATCGTGGATGATGAGCTCCTCCAGATGACATGCAGCAGGATGTTGCAGTGATGATGATCAGGATGATCATGTGTACATCAGGATGATGTATGGTGAGTATCAGATGATACTTTGTGGCCGTGGATCAGGTTGTGCAGATAAGCATGTAATTTGTGCCCTGGGAGATTTGCAGATGGTCTTTCGAGGTTTTTCCTATGGCATGTAATTCGATGCCCTGGGACATCTGGCAAATGCTCTTTCGAGGTTTTGCTTGGGAGGACATATAATTTGTTCCCTGGGAGATCTACAGATAGTCTTTCGAGGTTTTTCCTATGGCATGTAATTTGTGCCATGGGATATCTGGCAGATGCTCTTTCGAGGTTTTGTCCTATGGCATGTAATTTGTGCCCTGGTATATCCGATAGGTTGAGCTGTGTGCTCGTAATCAGTCCTGGGATCTGGATAGGATGAAAAAGGCCTCAGATGCTCTTTAGGGTTCTTGCTAGTCAAGAGACTCTTTTAAGGTTTTGTGACGCACGTAATAAGTCCTGAGATTTCCACAGTATGACCAGTGATGATGAAGACCTGCAAGTGGTGGGCCTACATCTAGTATGAAAAAGGACTAGTTCTGTAGAACTTCCTATGACGAGTAGATTCAGAGAATGATTGAGATAGTAGCAGTAGTGACGATGATGATGACTCGATGATGATTATCCAGTGACGATGATCCAGAGAAGAAGACTTATGCTAGAAGACCTGTGCTGAGAAATACCTTCCTAGTTAAGAGGGAGTGTTGATGTATATGTAACTTCGGAATGTATTTCATATATGTATGTTGTATGTACTCCTATAGAGATGGTATTATTCCTCTATACGGAAGTGTCGTCATTTATATTGTGAGTGCCGTAACTTATACTTGATGGATTATTAGACCACCTTGTTGGGGTCGGCCCTGTATAAGTCATGTGGGTCAAAGGGTTATTAGACCACCCTATTGGGGGTCATCCCAGTCAGCATTATGTTATGTGGTTAAGTTCAAGCCTACATGAGTTATGTAAAAGGCAAGTCAAGTCAAGTATAAATAGAGTGCGGGAGGCACTCTATTTGATCACTCACTTCTCACTCATGCACTCAAGGAGGAGTGGCGCACTTATGGAGGAGGAGGATCTGCTGTTAGGCTATGTCTATCTCTCATGTTTGGGTTGTATCATTGCTCTATCTATCTCTGAGGAATTTATTGGGATTTTTCACCTTTATGGTTTTCCCCAAGTAAATCTTTGTGTCTCTTGTGTGCTTCCATTATTGTCTCCATGATTGATATGCTGTACATGTTGTTCTCTCAGTTAAGATCCTAGATCAGATTGAAGTAAATTCTGAAAATTTAACAATATGTCATACAGTCATGCAACTATCGTAGCCAATGCTTCAATACAACATTTATCCATATTCCGTAACTTTCTAGATGCCTTCCAATCTCTACCAGAACATTGTTAAGAGTGTGCACAACTCCCAACATGTCAACAAAGAGGTTTCATACGAGATAAGTAGCAATGGAATGTTTTACAGTTCCATAGGCCACTTACCCATGCATATTAGTAGTATACTATTCATTAATGCAACTATTCTAATATGCACAATACATATCCTAAGTCTAGGAACATGAGCATATACATCATTGAACAATTTTATTTAAACAAACAAATATGCAAGAAATGATAATTAAAATACTTATCTTTGTTTGTTCGTTGGGTGGACTCCCTCTGAGTCTTTGCTTCCTTGCAGGAGCTGCTGAAGTCCTAATCTGAAGTAGCTTCTTCTACACCTTTCTGTTGTGGAATGTAGAGAGATGGTCAACTCCCTCTGAATAGCTGCATCCTTGCATAAACCACTGGAGAGTACTCCCTCTTGATCTTTGCTTCCTGGATTACTTGTCCTTGAACTTATATTCATTCTCGATCCCTATGCATGCTTGTTAGTATCATCATTGTGTTATCCTCTAGGTCTCATACATAATCAAACATTCATTAGTATAATCTTAATATTATAAAAACACAATAATCTCAAGCATGTATAGTCAGGATCAATTCAAACACATATAATAAACATTAGTAATCAAGGTTTCAAGGATGTCTTCTTTTATTCATACATATTCTTATTTGATCATAGGACTCTTCTGGTTAGTTAAATCATCAATCAAGAGAAGAGATATAATATGCATAAAACCCGTGATTATTCAAACCTATACCTTCATGATTCTTCTGGTTAGTCATATCATCAATTATGGTAAGAAACACAATATGCATACAACCATGACTATTCAAACCTATGGCTTCATGAATAATCATTATCAACAACACAATAGTATAATATCCTAACACAAGGTAGGATTCTATCTTGATATAGGAAAAACATACCTTGATTAGCATGCTAGCTAGTTATGTCTAACATACTCACATGATGTCTTCTTGTTCTTCTTCAATGACTTGTGCTAGTAACCTGTATATCTCATAGGTTAACCATTATAAAACCAAGTTATACATACCTCGTAAATGGATCTTCTATGAGATCCATGACAATGGATGAATATTTGTCCTCATGTCATCATGATCATATGTTCTTGAACCAGAACATGATTTGTTTTTCTTGGTGTACCTTTCATGTTAGTAGACAACATAAACCTCATACAACACCATATTGCATTAGTGCAATCATAAGTGTCAACACCCTAATCAATGAATATTTTCTATCGTGCATTCATAATTTTATTAAGGTGATATGACAAGTCTAAAAACAAGATTGTACTAACCGTAATAACATGAAGACAAACATACCATAAACTTAATCATGAACAAATCTCAAAACATACCTCAATGAGTCATACCTATCGAGATCGCTTGTAATCTTCTTATGTAAGGCCTTAGCCTCATCTCCCTCTGAAACATGAACTTCTTCACTTATGTAAGTGACCAATCCATCTTCTTCTAGGATTAACCCAAACCATTTGATTTGCAAGAACTGGATCTGGAGCTGGATTAGGGTTTGTCAAAGAAACCCCAAAAATTCAAACTTTGAATTTCAAACTTCCGAAAGGATAGAAATATGCGCCTTGATGAGCTGATCACATTGGTATGCTCAGAATTTGAAAACTGCAAAGTTTCACTCCTCAATTTTTCCTTTGCAACTTCTGGATTCACTGGATGTGACCCTGAACTGGGGTTTGATGAATCCCACTCTTCTGCTCAATCAAAAGGTTTGATCCAAAGCTCTAAGCTTCTATTTTTTGAGGAGCTTCCAGTCGTGGTCACAGATTTCAAAAATTCCCATTTTTACAGAAGCCCTAATTTTCCACTTTTCTGATCAAAGTCCCGAACTAGGGTCTGATCAAGCCCGGCCTTCTTCCCAACAAAAAATTCTAATCTTGGTCTCTAAATTTTTATTTTGATGAGTATCATTCATCCGTGGTCTCCGATTACAAAAATTCCAACTTTCTCCAAAGCCCTAAATTCTGGAAGCCATGAATGAAAGTACTAAAAAATAATTATGTTTTGACAGAAATATGTACCTGATTGTTTCTGGTGTAACTCCGAAATTTTTGATCCAAGGGGTCTGAAAAATTTTATTGAGATAGCCTGACCTGTTATCTTTCCATCCTGATAGGTCTGACCTCAATTGGATTCTCTGAGAGAGATTTATGCCAAGTTTCGCAACGTGATCGGTTTATGGGATAATACAGGAGAGCGAACTTGTACGGCATGCTACGTGTCATTGTTTCATCTTCGGCCTCTGAAAAAAAATTTTCAGATATCCTGACCTGTTATATTTCCATCCTGATAGGTCTGACCTCAATTGGATTCTCTGAGACAGAGTTATGCTAAGTGTCGCAACGTGACCTGTTTATCGGTTAACACAGGAGAGAGAACTTGTACGGCATGCCACATGTCATTGGTTCAACTTCGGCCTCTAAAAATGTTTTCTGAGATAGTACGGTCTGTGTACTACCTGTCACATTTTACAAAATTTCATTTGGAGCTTCCTAGCCCAGGTTATGACCTTTTTCCCAAGGTCACCTGATTTTGACTCAGATCTGGAAGAGGCAGAAACCCTATATTGTATAGATCATAAATCACAAAGTACAACGAATTAGAGGTTTTCCTTAGGACACAAAGTACATGGGGATTTAATATTAGACTTGAAAGGTTTCAGATCCAAAAACGTTTCCAAAACAGATTTATAGCGAAAGTGCTACGACGATTGGTTTTTGCTATATCAAGCCCTAGTATCGTAAGTGCAACAAGTGTCATACATGCCATATCATGCCTTCTTTCAGGCTAGCTCTGATACCATGTTAAATTTTCAGAATTTACTTCAATCTGATCTAGTATCTTAACTGAGAGAACAACATGTACAGCATATCTACAGCATATCAATCATGGAGACAATAATGCAAGCACACAAGAGACACAAAGATTTACTTGGGGAAAACCATAAAGGTGAAAAACCCCAATAACTTCCTCAGAGATAGATAGAGAAATGATACAACCCAACCATGAGAGATAGACATAACCTAGCAGCAGATCCTCCTCCTCCATAAGTGCGCCACTCCTCCTTGAGTGCATGAGTGAGAAGTGAGTGATCAAATAGAGTGCCTCCCGCACTCTATTTATACTTGACTTGACTTGCCTTTTACATAAATCATGTAGGCTCGAACTTAACCACATAACATAATGCTGACTAGGCCGACCCCCAATAGGGTGGTCTAATAACCCTTCGAACCACATGGCCGACCCCCAATAAGGTGGTATAATAACCCTTTGACCCACATGACTTATAAAGGGCCGACCCCAACAAGGTGGTCTAATAACCCATCAAGTATAAGTTACGACATTTACAATATAAATGACGACACTTCCATATAGAGGAATAATACCATCTCTATAGGAGTACATACAACATACATATATGAAATGCATTCCGAAGTTACATATACATCAACATAGAGAGGAGGAGAGGCGCAGCGTGGGGCGTTCACGCAATGGGGAAGGTGTGAAGGGAGTGGGTTGGAGGATGGAGTGATAAAGCTGTGTGGGGAATACAATGGAAGTGGGGACACACAACGGGCGTTTGGGTGCAGCAAAAGCACTGACTAGAGGTGGTGGACGACGGTGGTAGCTCTTGGAACGACGGCAGAGTGACGCTTGAATTTGGACAAGGAAGGCAGTTTGGGCAGGTGATGGAGCAGGCTTGGGAGCAGCAGAGGAAAGGATGGGCGCAGAGGGATGTGGAGATGAGGAGAGGAGTGAGGAAGGGTAGTGAGGGGAGGAACGCAATGGGGGAGGGGGGTCAAAAAACCGATTCAGAGAAACTCTAACACTTATGGATAAAATCCGGGTTTGGAGAAGCTCCAAGATGGATGGCTAAAATCCAGAATCAGCAGGACTGAGAACGGTTGGCTCTGATACCAATGTCATAACCGGTTTCGGATATGCTAAAATAATTCTAAATAAGCCCATTATTTATGATATAACCCACATATTTATAATTGATAATAGATTGATGTGATAAGATGAGATAACATAGGTTTGGTCGCCTTTAAATATGGCCAGACCATTAAGACGAGAAGACATGTCTTTTCCTAACTATTAACTAATAATTATTTAATTATTATTCTTTATTTATGTTCGTTACAGGAACGCAAAGTGCAAGCAGGGTTTTGATACACTAAAGGAGAAGATGGTTACTGCGCCGATCCTAGTCTTCCTAGACTGGGAGAAGCCATTCCATGTACATGTTGATGCATCATGCATTTCCCTAGGATTCATATTAGCTCGGCCAGATGAAGGAGGTATTGACCATCCCATCGCATTTTCAAGCAGGAAGCTCTTAACAGCGGAAAAAAATTACACTACTACTGAGAGGGAAAGTCTTGCGATGGTATATGCACTGGAGAAATTCAGACACTACTTGCTTGGTGTGCACTTCCTCATGTTTACTGACCATTCCGATTTGAAATACTTGGTCAATAAGATAGTGTTAGGGGGGCGCATATGCAGATGGCTATTGCTATTCCAGGAATATGATTTTGAGATTGTTTTTAAGCCAGGCAGGCTAAACTTGGGGCCTGATCACCTCTCTAGGATTGAGTCAGGAGAAGAGTCGACAAACATTGAAGACAGTCTTCCTGATGCACAATTATTTACTATACAGGTTGTCGATGATTATTATCAGGATATTATTGATTTCTTAACAACAAGATTAGCACCTCAGGACTTTTCCATCCAGCAGAAGAAGCAACTGGTAGTGCACGCCACAAACTTCACTATTATTGCAGGTCAGCTATACAAACTCGGACCGAATGAAGTGCTGCGTAGATATGTACTAGACCATGAGAAACCAGTCATCTTAGCAGATGCGCATTCAGGGATCGCAGGAGGCCACTATGTAGGAATGGCTACCACACATAAGATACTACACGTAGGGATATGGTGGCCTACTATCCATAAAGACTCCAATGAATACTACCAAAACTGCGATGTCCATCAGAGGACAGGAAAACCTTCGCGTAGAGATGAAATGTCGCTGAATCCACAGTTGACCTTACAGGAATTTGAAAAGTGGGCCATTGATTTCGTGGGTCCCATAAACCCACCAGGGAAAAGAACTAGTGCGAGGTACATCATTACTGCTACTGATTACCTCACCAGATGGGCGAAAGAAAAACTAGTAAAGGACTGCAACGCCAGTACTGCTGCACAGTTCATTTTTGAAGAAATACTTTCACGATTTGGATGCCTGAAGATTTTGATGAGCGATCAAGGCACTCACTTTTTGAACAGAACTATCGAAGCTCTCACAGAGGAATTCTACATCCATCATCAGCGCAGTACCCCATATCATCCACAAGCGAATGGAATTGTTGAGGCTTTCAATAAAATACTCGAGAATGCACTCACTAAGATCTGCAATGTGAATAGATATGACTGGGATCTGCACATCTCATCTGTGTTATGGGCATATAGGACCACTTGCAAGAAATTGACAGGACACACAACTTTTCGGTTGGCTTATGGATGGGAGGCTATAATTCCAATGGAGTATATTGTACCCAGCTTGAGAATCGCTGCATTTACAGGGATGGAATATTACGCAGCACTAGAAGAAAGATTTCTACACTTGGTTGGATTGGAAGAAGATCGCTTCATTGTAGGCTTTCACCAACAAGTGCAAAAAGATCGTGAGAAAGCATGGCATGATCGCCATATAAAGAACAAGTCCTTTCAGGAAGGTGACCTAGTCCTCTTGTATGATAGCAAATTTATGAAGTTTCCTGGTAAATTTAAGATGCATTGGCTTGGTCCATATACTGTGATACATGTTACTAACACTGGTGCAATCCAGTTAGTCACCTTAGCTGGTGATACTTTACCAAGTTTGATAAATGGGAGCAGACTAAAGCTATACCACGATAGTCCTGCTTCGCAAAATCCTAAATGATAAACAGTGGGAGAAATTTTTAAGTGTCAAGTACAGTTGAAATTGGACACTGGAAATGAAAAGGAGTCTATACATGTATGATAAGTAGGACAATGTATGTCCCACGTAGCACTACTGAAGCTACAAACCATAAAAAAAAGGGATCCGCGTGGTTGAAACATCGACACTGTGAAGTAACTGCGTAGGATCCGAAATGGCCTGCTGCACTGCTCGGCACAGCTCTCACAAAAATAGCCGTTACACTCGTCGTGAGAAAAACAGTCGTTATATGACCATTGCCAACAACCACTTGAGAATTTAATGCAAAGATAGTCGTTCTCAACACACTGACGAAGAAAGGGACTGAAGGATCTGCTCAATTTGGCCAATGGACACCACATTTAATGCTTAGCTAGTCATTGGAAGGCGTGGGAGGACTCACATATTCCTATAAGTAATGCAACATAAGGACTCATGGGCATTACCAAACACTTAGAATTCTCATGCACTCACTCCTGTGTTAGCAATCGTTAGTAACATCTCTGAAACATTTGCCTACTCTCACCACTAAATGTCCAACAGGTCATACAGAGAAGAAGAGCTTACAATCCAAGAAACAGTCAGAGTCTTTCAGCACAGAGGTATTGAAGGGTTAATGTATTGAAGGGTTAATGAAAACCCTTGCCAAGAAGGTTATGTTGGAACCAGGTCAAGCATCTCGAAGGTCACCTAGACACAACCCAGACATGCAGGATAGGGGGAAAGATACAGTTGAGCCACGAACAAAGAGCCCTAGGGAAATTTCGGCGGTGCCACAGTAACCATTTTTTAAGAAGGAGATACCTTTAAAACTTACACCAGAGTACATATCACCATGGGCGCTGGATGCCCCAGTCTATAAACTGGTCAAGAATTCCCACTATGAAATCCCCTTATTGCCAATCTCTAAGCACGTAGACGTTGCCCAGAACTTGCTAGGAAAGATCCCAAAGTGTAAGTGGGAAGACTATGACCTCCTGGGAGTGCAGAAGGAAGAACCCCATGATCCCAAGTTCCCACACTTCCATCCTGACCAGTACATGTGCTGGAAGAAATATGCTAAAGGCATACTTAACTTGGTCACCGAAAGCTAGCTGACACTAGTAGTCCAGTCAGGATTACTGAACCTGCTAAGATTACCCCATTTTGATCATTCAACATAAGTTAATGTGGTGGTTCACACTTTGATGGCATGAATCCATTAGGGATACCTATGGCTAGACAGAAATGTTGATTTGACCATCGACTGAATCCACCATGTCACAGGACTAAGTAAGCACGGCAAGGACCCCAAGCAGTTCTTCCAAGGGAAGAGTAAGGAAAAAGAAGTTGTCATGAAGATGAAGAAAAGACACACATTGGTGAATGGAAAAAGAGGTTTTCTGACAGAAGAAATCGAAGATAGAGCGACAAATTTTGTTACACAATTGCTGGTCGAAAAAATCCTAAGAACAACTAGGCCTCCGGAGGTGCCTGCAGGCATAGTAGTACTCGGTTCCGCGGTGGCTAAAGAAACCGAGTTCAATTGGTGTCAGTACCTTCTCAATGAGTTCCTGGATGAACTCAATGACACCCAAGTGAATGGAGGTCAATTCCACTTCACATCGTTGACTATCCTGATCGCCTTTGCCGGATGGAAGGAGCCGAAGGACTATGTTGGCGTAATTGCAGACACTAATGATCCCAAAGGAGTTTGATATACCAACCTTTGGGAAAATTTGAATGCGAAATGGCAACAAATGATAGCTGAAGTCTTCTACCAGTATTACACCCAGTTGCATGAGGCGATCATGCATACATCGCGCATTACAAAGTAGGTAACGTCAAAATACATTCGCATTATCGATTTTCATGCAGACATGCGTTTTATTTTTATTTCACCCAAAGCAAAGATGAAGAAGCCGGAATGGTATGCGGGTAATTACCATATGTATGAGGGAGACATCGACGTCCTCATGAGGGACTGGCCGGCAGAGTTCCGTGTCGAGGTCATGGGTGTTCCGATCGATTCAGAAGAAGATGAACCAATTCCACGGCCATGCCCAATCATTGAGGAAAAAGGGAAAAGGAAAGAAACATAAAGCCCGCCAAATCCAAAAGCGCGGAAGAAGATGAAAGCAACCAAGGGTCAGTTAGAAACAGTGCTCAATGAGGAAGATTTCGACATGATTGCCAAAAAATTCACAGAACAGATGGAAGAGCTGATGACGGACAAAGAGAAAAAGGACAAGGCCATATAGGATGACCTACAAAAGAATTGGCTCGCACTGCAAGGGCTCATGCAGAAGATGGATGATGTCTAGAAAAGGCTACCTTTTCCGCGCGACACAGAATCGCAAGGGAGGTCAGGAGAAACCTCACAGCAGATACCACCGCAGGTAGCCATGATGCTGCCAGCGAAGACTTGGCTCGTTCATCTGGACCCAATGAGCATAACGTTGCCAATGTCAGAACAAGTGATTTTGGATACAAAGGGTGTCGAGTGGGTAGAGCACAACCTGGCCAAGATTCTGTTACCTCGCTTGCACTTTTTGCACCTGCAAGTTGTAGACGAAATGCATGAAAGGACCATTGATTTGATGAAGTCCCAAGCTGAGCTGCAAGCCACAAATAGGCAACTCGAGGAGTCTATCTCGCGCACAGATATGCAACTGCACGATAAACAGGACCGTCGGCTGCGATTGGATGCCACTATTACTTCTATCACATATGACATTGAATATTTCGAACCCCAGATCGATCCTGCGGACACCGTTCTCAGAATGGGAGATATTGTGAAATATCTGAAGATAGAAATACTGGACAAGGAGATTCTTCATGAGGTTGATATTACTGCCCCGAAGGCAAAAATCAATACGGAGATACCATTAACTGAGTAGTAGTTAAGGGAGCAAGCAGTAAAGGCCGCAGGGTGGAATATTGCAATGGATGTCGCTAACTACCAATATTTATTGACTGCAACTTCAAAGGCATTCACTACCCTCAAAGAGGATCCAAGGATACTGCAAGTAAAGACCACAGTCAAAGAAAAGCAGGCTACACTGGAGAAGCTGGATATAGAAGTCAAGGCCTTGCCAACCAAAGACAGGATTCCAAAATACAGGGAAATAACCAACTTGAAAAAGGAGGTACAAGCATTAAGGGAGAAAGAAACTGTGATGGACAATCAATTCCAACCACTACTGCAGGATGCCATTGCAATATCGCAGCAAATTGAAGACAAACTTAAGGACCTGCACAAGAACCAGGAGAATGTGGAAGGACAGATTGGACAAGAAATAACTGTGGAGATGCTCAACATAGTCAGGCAAGTCGAGCACGGTACAAAGGAAACAATGGAGTAGCTGGTCGGCACTATCAATGAATTCACGAAAAAGCTAGCTCTGCAGGTCATGGAGCAGATCAAAAAGGCCAAAGTTGAAAGTGGCTCGGGGATGAGCCACATGTAAGTGTTAGGGGCATGTTGGGCCTAGCCCAAGTTGGGGAAAATTTTGATAACAGAAGGAGTTTTAGCTGCAGAGCTGAGCGCAGCTCAACAAAAATACAATTTTGTGCAAGTGTTGGGGATGCTACGAAGTTGTGTGCAGCAACCAAATTTTTGTAGTACTTCGAAGGGTGCTGCGAAGAGTGTTGGATGGAGGACGGGAACGGGTACCAGTTAGACCGTCGACGGTCTAGTTTTGGCAAAGATGCTCCAGGGAGACCAAACGGAGGCCATGAACAAATCAAGAAGGCAGCCAAGTGTATGAGGCCGTTAGAGGAAGATTGGTTTGATGAAAGCAACTGGAAGCTGAGCCAATTGTACGAGGCCGTTAGAGGAAGAGTGGCGCAAGGAAAGTGACCTTTTGGCGTGTGCACAACAGAAAGGCCGATAGCGACAGGATGAAGGCGTGGAGGACTGCCACGATGGAGCACTCGCTACCAGAGGCCAGCAGTTCAGTTTAGAGAAACCGTAGCAGTTTTTGGAAACCCTGAGGGTTTCGGCCTTTAGCATTGTAAAGACATGACCTACGGGCATGATCTAGAAAAAGGAGCCATTTTTGTATGGGAAAGGGTTAGAAGTTTAGTACTGAGAATTGTAAAATCTTTCCTGAATAAAGATATTGTAAATGTTATGCAGCTGAGTGTGCAGAGACCTATCTGAGAGAGAAGAGAGTTTGCAACTGAGTGTGTAGACTAAGAACTATTGTGCCCTTCCCAAAAGATATATATAACAACAGTTCTTGTGGATGTAGCTTCCCACCCGGGGGAGTGAACCACATTAAATACTATGCAATGTGATTGTGTTGTGTATTGTGCATTTATCTACTTCCTGATGTCTGAATTTTCCCTTGCATACCGTTATGATAGGACTTTTATATGTATTTTCCATCAAAAGAATATGGAAATAATATGTTAATTTATGCATGAATAGATGAATGGTGAATGTTTGGCCTCTACTTATGAAGCAGTAATGAATCAGTTATTCAGCTAAGTGTTAGATATTGTTTAAGGACTTTCACATTACGTAGTAGGAAGAATGCATGGTAGTTGGACCGTCTTTGCAACACATGGTTGAGTAGTGAACACCCCGAGTGAATGGATGAATGATTGAGTGTTAATAACTTCGGTACTCTAGTTAACTACAAGTATTTCAAGTCTTAGTGTGAGCTGCATCGACCATAGTCACAAAGAAATTTCGTGGAATTAGAATTTAGAGGTGCAGACCGCAGTGTCATCTATCGCCGCGCAGTCTTGCCACACAGCACACGTCCCGTGTCACGTTGCGTAGTAAATCAGACCAAACAACTCATCACCTACTATGGAAGCCGGATTCCGCAGTACCCCATAGATACACCTCGGGTGAGACCTCAACCTGCTCGCAGGTTGTTGCCGAAAGGGCTGATGCAAAGGGGTTTTGTTGGTCAAGGGGAAACCGCAAAGAACTTGGGTCTTTATTGAAAACCCTCTGGTTCAACATATGATAAGCCAACACTTATCTATTTCTGGAAATTTTCTGAACTAATCTTCGACAGGTAGTTTGTTCTTGGCTGCATCTTCAAGAATCTGAGTAGCAGTGTCATATAACTCAATCTTGTCTTCTTCTGTAGGTTCTTGAAATGTTACTTGTCTTTTTCCTTTCCCCTTGGTCAATGTTACTCGGTTCTTTCAGGCTGTGATGATTTTAGCTGCTACCTTCTATATATTAGCATCTATCAGAAGATGTTTTGGGTTGATAGAATCTGTGTTGTTGTTTGAATGCTCTCCGGCCTCTGTTGATTCTATGTGCAGAGTCTAGGCAAGTGATAATACCTTAGGGTTAGGTGTCGGCTCGGGTTGATAAATGAAGGTGTTCGTATACAATCGACTTTCGTATGCTTCTTCTTGTTCCATATTAGTGAGAGGCTCGACATACTTTAAGTTTGTTTTCCTTGCTTGTGCCGGAATAGCTAATACTTCATTAGATTGTCGGCTTAACTCTGTGAAAATTTCACTTACCAAAGGGTAATAGTCGAGCCGCCTTGTTGGACCTACTTCTCCTTCCATGTACTAGACTGTTATATCATCCAAAGATAGTTGGATGTGGGCTGTCAGGGGTAGACTTCGACGAACGTTCTGTGATACTCTCCATCTTGTTGCCATTTTTTTAAGGTCTATAAACCATGCTTCTAGCCAAATTTCAACTGTTGTAGGCCCATGTCGACTTGCTCTAGGTGCAAAACAATGGAAATTTTCCATAAGGACAAGTCAGTCTTCCAAAAAATCCTTATTTCATTTCGGTCGGAGGTGGGTAATAGCAATCAATATGAGTACAGATGGGTAGCAGATGCTAGCTCCCTCCTCTTGGCACTTATGGCATGTGTATTTAAGAATATCGACCAGGAAGTCTTCCCATTTGTATACTTTTCCATTCAGAGCCATATTCTTGACAGCTTCCAACATGTCGGGCTTCAAATCTGATCCCCTTCCTGTCCATGAAAGTGCATGTGACACAATCTTGGCGGCAGTTCTGTAATTGCCATATAAAATCTGGCTCACGAGTATGCCTCGTGATTTCTTTCCAGCAGGAGTATCAATAAACTCGTCAACCAAGAATGCGCCTGAACTTGTTGGTACAGCGTCTCCCTTATGTGATAGGCCATTTATCTTGTCGATTATTTCACCATTGATGTCGACCAAGACATCGAAATAAAGCTTGCCATTGTGATACCTACTAACGATAAATTGTGCAATGACTTCTTTCAGTCCTCCAAAAGTATCCAACAAGGGTGCTTTCATGTAATGCAGAAATGTGGCTGTCTGTAAACGCCACGCTTCATCCCTCCAATGACCATTTGACTCCTTCCCCCAATCTTCAATGCTCCTCCATGCTTTCTTCCAAGTGGGTTATGTCACCTTTTCATTCTGGATCATCTGGAGTCTTGTTTAAAATGGTGTTTATTCTTTCTCCAATTCTCTAACTATCACCGCAGCGGCTTTGGTAGCTGTTAGAGTTTTTCTGGGAGCCATGGTGGATTCGGGGTTCAAGAATGTGAAGTTAGCTTCAACGGGGTCAGGGAACTCTGTATCTTGGAGTTCAAGTTCTCGAAAAAAGAGTTCCCAAGAATCCTCAAGCTCCAGATTTATGGTGGAGTTACTTGGCACGGGTGAACAGGACGTAGAGGCCCATATTAATGGTTGATTTGACGGGGTTATTAAATTAGACTGACAGGATATCGGTGCTTCGTCAGGTGCATTACTTCTGGCGTCATGGGTATCTTTAGCCTTTATTTCTTTGTCATCATGATGCTACGACACCTCATTCGATGTGTTATGTCGACGGGATTCTCTATTTGAATTTGGTCCGTCCAAAATCCAATGCTTCTGTCGTGCTTGATTTTCCTCTACAAACCGTCGGCGTTCTTGTCGATGTCTATAATATCGATGGTTGTGCGTCAGACTTCATTCTCTGCTTTTTCCATCCTTCTTCTGCCATTCTATCGTCATTTTTTCTTTTCTCATGCTCTGTTGTTTTTCTTGATTGCTTATAGTAATCTCATTTGATTACTTCTTAACCATTTTGTTTTTTAATATTCATGACTTGTACCATTTAAGTCGGCCTCCATTTACCGCTTTCTTGAAAACACTTCCTTGGAGCATTTTTAGTCGGACTGATCCATTAGGATTAGGGCTTTGACAACATAGGGTCCCATCCATTCTGTATACAGCTTCTTTGGCTTCCCTTTTACTCGGCTATTATAGAGGAGTGCCAAATCTCGAACTGATAGATTCTTCTGTTTGATATTCCTATCATGCCACACTTTCTGTTGCTATTTTTGTACTCGCTGATGTTCTATCGCCAACTTTCAACTTTCCTCCAGCTTCGACAGTTGGAGTAGCCATTCTTGTCGAGTATCTTCGGCATTGATATGTAAAGTTGTTGCAATGGTCAGTGCATGTCATCAAAAATGTAATGGGACGACAGCTTCTTGTCCATAGACAAGTGAGAATGGTGTCTGACCTGTCATTCTTTTGTATGTTGTTCTATATGCCCAGAGAACAACAGGTACTTTGCCATCCCAGTCATCTCTCTATGTTGCATATTTTCATCAGTCCTTTTGTAAGTGTTTTATTGAATGATTCTATAGTGCCATTCAACTGAGGATGGTACGCTGTGCTTATTCTATGATCAACTGCAAATTCCTTGGTCAATTCTTCAATGGTTTTACATACAAAGTGTGTACCTTGGTCACTTATTAGTGTTATGGGACATCCAAAATATGTTATGATGTTTTCATAAATAAACTTAGCAGCAACTTCGCTTGAACATGTTTCTATTGGTTCTGCTTCTACCCACTTGGTGACATATTTGATAGCAGTGATAATATATCAAGCACATGACCTTCTCCCCACTACTGGAAAAGGTCCAATAAAATCAATAGCCCAAATTTCAAATGTTCGGCTAGGATTAATTGGGACCAATGGCATTTCTGTTCTTGGTAGTAGTCGACCCATGCGCTAACATTTATCACACTTAGATACAAATTCTCGACAGTCTTTATGAACTATCGGCCACCAAAGTCTGGCTTGTAGTATTTTTCTATCCGTTATGTCTGCGTGATAATGTCCTCCCGCCGGTCCAGCATGAGCTTCTGCTAGTATATCCTGTCATTCATGATCAAGTGCACATCGGCGTAATATATCATGCAAGCCAAGTTTATAGAGGAATCCATTGATCAAAGTGTAGGGGGCTTCTTTCATTGCTAATATCTTCCTCTTTTTCTCAGTCATTCCTTCAGGAGCTTGTCCATCCTCAAGAAATTGTGCAAGTTCTGAAGGGAGTGCTTCAATACGAAACAAGTGTGCGTCTGGTAAGTCATCTTCAATTCCTGTCAGTTCTTCTCCTGTGTCAACTCTCGACAGGTGGTTTGGTCCGACATTAGCTTTCCCAGGTTGAATGATTACTTCAAATTCAAATTCTTGAAACAATAAAGCAAGCGGCATAACCTCCCATGATGCAATGGTTTATTGACTAATTATTTTAAAGCTTGGTGGTTTATATAAAATACAAAAGGGTTAGCCAATCAATAATGACGATATTTCTGAAGTAAAAATACAATACCTAATGCTTCCCTTTCGGTTGTGGAATAATTTCTTTCAGCTTTATTCAATTTCTGATTGCTGAATGCATTACGGTAATCCATGCCATCTTTTTCGGATTGTGTTAGAATGGTGCCGACTGCTATTCCACATGCATCAATATGTACATGAAATTTCTTCGACCAATCCGGAAATCGGAGGATGGGTGCTTCTACCATTTTTCTTTTCAACGTGTTAAATGAGATATCGCATTCCTCTATCCACCTATAATCTCGATCATCTTTTAGCAATTCTTCGAGAGCATAAGTCATATCGAAATAATATCTAATAAACTTCCTGTAATATCAGGTATGACCCAGCAGGATTCGTACTTGTTTTGGATTAACTAGAGGCTTTAGGTCGAGGATAATTTTGATCTTCGCGTAATCGAACCTGATCCCTTCTTTGCAAACTACATGGCCTAGTAATATACCAATGGGCATCGCGAAAATGCACTTTTTAATATTTAGTGACAATTGTATATGTCGACATCATTCCAACATCAGTCGGAGCCACTTGCAATGATCGTTCATCATTGTATAGATTGTCCAATCATCAAAGCATACAGCCATGATTTTGTAGATATATTCTTGAAATGCTTTGACAACAATTCTTGAGAAGACTGCAGGTGCGTTCTTCAAACCGAAGAGCATAACTTTGTACCCGAATGACCCAAATTCGCACACGAATGTTGTCTTTTTCTGATCTTCCTTTGCACTCATGCCCTGCAACTTCATTAATAATTTAATCTATGAAAGGGGTTGGAAAGGGATCTGTGAGTGTTACCTTGTTCAGCTCTCGGAAGTCGACACAGATTCTCAGTCGTGTCGGATCTTGTTTCTTTGGCTGAACAACCATTGGGCTTTCCCACTCCGACTGATCTATAGGATATATGATTCTTGCTGCAAGCATGCTATCGATCTCCTTTTTGACAATATCCGTGTATTTGTGAGCAAGCTTGTAGGGTATTTTCTTTACAGGTATGGCATCAAGATTAATATCAGTTTTCATCTCGCCCATTTCCTGTACAAGTCCTTTCAAGTATCTATAATCTCGAGCAAAAACGTCTTGAAATTCTTTGAGGATACTAGAGATTTCTGTTGTTTGTTCCTCACTCCAGTAATCGCCAATCTTTTCCATTTTTGGTCGGTCGTCAGTTGAAATATCTACTTCCTTTGTTTTAATCTTCACATCCATCCATTCTGGTGCACGACTGTTACTTATCTGTCTTTCACCTTCTTTGATTTGTGTGAAAGTTGGTGGAAAGTATTTTTCTGATAACCTTTCAGGTTCGTCTTTTTCGACAATCTTTGTGCTAAAGATTATTCCTACGGGCTTCGATATGTTGGGGTGATCCTTTCTCCATTGAAAGATTTTTCCGACTGATATCTCCATTTCTAGGCTCAGTCTTGTCGAATGTTGGCTTTCTGTGGACTTTATGTTATAGTAGGTAGTAGGTGGTTGCATACTTTTATGTTTGTCTTCAAGTGTTAACGTTTATGTTGGCTGCAAAAATTCTTTGATGCTTTTACTTGCTTCGACCATCCTTTCATCCTGCGGAGAAAACTAGAAATCCATAATAAAATTTTCTTTTAAGTCTTTCCAAAAGAAATTTTCTCCTCTCGCTTCTTCCATCCTATGACCATTTGTTAGGTAGATCATCAAGTGTTATGGGTAAGAGGTGAGGCCATGTTCTTTCATCTTTATAGCCTAATTTTCTCCATTCTATTTCGCAACAATCGATGTGAACTTCAGGATTTTGTCCTTGCGTAAACAGAGGGATGTCAGCCTAAGTTGTCAATTTTCTTCCTCCAAACCTTTCTATGAAAAATGTTGATGCAGTATTCCAGTTTTGGATTTTCGACTGATGGGTGTCCCACCATCTCGCATCTTGACTAGTAAATGTCTACCAAAATTTGTAGTTGGCCTTGCTCTATGACATGTTTTGATTCTTGTTCGACATGTACAGCAGGTGAATCATGTTCTTTATAACTTAATGTCGAACTACCTAACTATACATTTTTGTCTGGAACAAGTGTTGGATATGCTCGCATTTTTCGTTCAAATATCTTCAGTGTGTATGATACTGAGAGACACTTCTTTATTTGCTTCTTTGAGATGGCTTCCACAGTCGAGCATTCTTTCGCATGTAGATCATAGTTCTCTATTTTCCAATCATAGAGTTCTGCATCGGAATTGTATCCGAGAGAGATAGGATCTCCGAGGTAAAGTTCCCCTTGGGTATTTGGCTCAATGTGATCTTCATTATTGTCTATGCGGTAAAGCTGTCGAACATCATTGTTGATTTCTGTAGGTTCCGACCAAGGTTCTCCCTGAGATGGGAATATTGGTACGATAAACTTCTTCCCATTGCCTTTCAACTTGATACGACTTTTGTCTAAGGAAATTGAGGCCTTCATCTTATGTCCCCAAGGTTGACCGACCAAGGTGGGGATGGAACTCACATCATCCTTGGGAGTGATGATTTCGAAATCTACTATCTTTGGGATGCCTTTAATGGAAGTTTTGACTCCTTTCCATACTCCAATCGGCTCAAGTAAACCTTGATCTACAAGTTTTAGATAGATGCTTGATTCCTACAGTTGTGGTTGACCGAGTTGGTCCCAGGTATCACGAGTCATGATATTCACTTGGGATCCAAAATCCAGTACGACTTGTCATACATGATATCCATTTATGTCGAGGTCGACTAATGGGTCAGCATCATTTTTCTCTTTTTTCTTTAGTCGACAAATGTTTTTAGTTTGTCTTTGCTCAACATGTTTATATTTTAATTTATGCAACAGGTCAATCATTTTTCCTACAGCTTCCTCATTTGAAATTAATTTGAGCAATTCATTGAGAACTTCCTGTCGGTTTTCTTTGACATCTTCATGTGCTGCTAAGTTCTGAAATATGTTGGATGCATCTTTGTACACAGATTTTTGTTTTATAGGATTTGGGTATTCCTCTTTATCGACAATTCTAGTTATCTGTGGTTTATCTTGACCAATGTGAGTGCCTTGCCTAGTTACAATTTGCAAGCTTTTTGTACGGATCACATCATTTTTTGAAATACAAGATAAAACATGAACATTCTTTTTATTATTTATTTTCTAAATCGTGGTAGGGAAATCCTCTAAATAGTGATCACCTACCCCACACTTTGTACAAAATTTAAGATCAGTTATTTCCTTATACGGGCATTCTGCATGCCGATGATTCTCACTGAGACATGTGAAACACGCACCAGGTCGACTAGAACAAATACCGTGACCTCCACTGCCACGACCATGACTTTGGTATCCTCCGCGTCTATTGTATCCATCATATCATTGATCATGCCGATGGTCATTATACCTTGGGTATATGTCATTCCTATTTTGATTGTACTGGTTATTTCTTCCATCATTTCTCTCAAATCTGTCGTTTGTTGTATTTCTATCTTGATGCTGCTCGACAGAGTTTTTCTGGTACACTGCATGATAATTTTACCGATTTTTCAGGTTCATATGACAATCTTCAATTGCATGTGTATTCACTTAACAAATTTGACACCATCTTGCCTTCTTTTTTTCAAATTGTATGGACAATCATTTGTGGTATGTGAATCATACTCTTTGCACAAGTCACAGAAACATCTGGATTGAATGAGTTTCACTTCTTGCCGCCGATCCTCAATTCGACAAGAATCTTTGGTATGTCCTAAAGTTCGACATGTTGTACACCATAGTTCAGGCCCTGTTGTTGCTGCAACATCCTTCCCCAAATTTTTTGAAAAATGTTAGGGCCCCTCCTTCTACACTTTTGTAACAATTATTTATCTTTCTTTTTTGAAGCTTATCTTGCTCCAACTTGGCAAACTTTAACACTTGTTTCCCAAAGAGGTTTTCTAAAAACTTTTCTAAGGCAAAGTCACCTTTAGCCTTCGGCGCAAATTTTAACCATAATTCTTCTGCCTTCGGCGCAAGTTTTAACCATAAGTCTTCCGCCTTCGGCGCAAATCTTAAACCTAACTCTGCCTTTTCGACGAGAGTCTCAACTATAATTCAACCATTGTTTTTTAATCCTCACTCACGCAACTTTTAGATTTAAATTGCTCGCTTATCACGCAAAGTCTAAAACTACCTTAGCCGCTGTCGGCCCAACCATGGCACCTATCTTAGTCTTATTATGGTTTCCTTTTGTGCAACTGCTAGCATTATTATGGCTGCCTTCAGTGCAGAGTTTAACTTGATAAAGGACGCCGACACGAGAATCTTCTAGGTCTTTTTGACTCTTTGGCGCATCTTTCGTTAGCGCACATATTGTGACTAAATCTTCCACCGACGTGCAAAAATTATCCCTATAACGGCTTCCATCGTAACCGTGCCTCATCCTTGGATGCAACCCCGAGCTCCATTCTTGGCGCAGCCCATCAACGCAGAGATTAACACTAAGACTATTGCTACAAGCGCAGAACGTAACAATAAAATCGCCGCTTTGGCGCGGAAAGCCATTTGGGAAAACGTGCGAATACAGAGTTGGTAGGGTCATTAGTGTGGACATGTGATGTTTTAACTACCCGTCTGCCTCGAGCCTTGTGCTCATCAATTTGCCAACCTATCACGTACATGAAATTAATGCCTCCCATATATGAATGCACAAAACGGGATTTGGAAAAAAAAAATCACTCCACCACTGCCAAAGGAGAACATAGCTCGTCGTTCGATATTGAACCTATGACTGCACTACCTCCCATCTCGGAACATCCACTAGCCAATGGGAGATACTGCAAAACTGACAGATAGGTTCTCTGCCCCTCCCCTCTGTGTTATCCGAGGTTCTCAGTTGAAATTACTCTCTTTTTGGTATCTCTTGTTGCTATATATATATATGTGCCAAACGAACCTATACGCATTAAGCGGTTCGTGTAAGTCGAAGCAATGAGGACGCGAAGCCACCCTATGCGAACCAAAGCCGGGAAGGCCCTATCCTCACATGCGCATCTAGGATTTTTCCAACTATCGCTTGCTCGTCGTCCTAAGTAAGTTTCTCCCACGCAACTTTCCCATTGATAAGAAAAACAACCCCTGAGATTTCCCATTTACATCTTGATGGCCATGGTTTGCCCACATAGATTACATTTCACGCCCAAATCTGTAGCTAGTGCTTGTTTTCGGTTAAAACGCCACATCCGCATCCACCCCGTGGAAAGAATCACACCCAAATGACAAAACCATTCGCGCCTAGGCCATTAAAAACCAACATTGCTTAGGCAAAACCACCTTAGAACGTGTTAAGAAAAACTTTACGGTCCTGCAGTGGTAGCATTATGAATAGCTCTGCATTCATTTGTAAAGGCCAGCAACCATGAAATGATAACTGCATCTGTGAATTCGTCGATCAATTTTTAAATAGCTTTCATATTGTGAAAATGGTGTGTTCTAGAAATTCTATAACTATTTTTTTACTAATGCTCGAACGTCATTTAGTCAGAAGCTAATCCTGTCACATTGTCTTTTTACAAGAAGCACTGCATTTAATTAGTTACTCCAAATGTCTTAAAAAACTCCTCATTTGTGCTCCTAGCTCACCACAGGTTTAACATGCATAGAAGATCTGGAAGGAAAAAAGGCGCGCAAAAGGTAGAGTCAGATTCAGACGTAGAGATCCTACTGGATACCTCACTCGAGACCATGTTCACTGATACACAAGCTACCACCAATGTACCCCAAAGGAGCTCTGCCCCAGAGTTTCAGTGGGGTGACTTGTATAGATTCATCAGAGATCAAGACAACTCTCAAAACTCCATAGAGGATGTTATGGTATATGCAAATATCAGAAGGTCCTGTCTCCATAAGGCGACAACGCGTCCTGAGTTATTCCCATGTTTTGAGGTGCTTGGCTGGTTGATCCCTCGTGTCAATACTGACACCAGGTGTTAGCACCCCCGAAAATTTTTGTGATTTAATTATCTTCTGATGGCATTAAATTGTCTTCCGGCAACATTGGCGGTGCAAAATAAAACACTTTTCATGGCGGGAGGTTTCCAAGCTTGGTCGAGTAAAAGAACATTTGTCCTCAGTTGCAGACACCATGGTCGCAAAAGAAAAATGATCCTAAGTGTTGATGAACTAATTGTTTTTGAGGGGCCTAGAGGATTCTTAACCTAAGTCAAAAATGAAGAAAAGCTTTGATTTAGCCAAAGAGTAAACTTTATGAGGGTCTTTTATAAAACCTAATTCAAAATGGAACAAAAGGCTTTTTTTATGAAGCCAAAGTCTAAATATCGACTTGATGAAGAAAGGATTTTATAATATAGCCTAAATATGAAGCATTGATAAAATTTTGGCCATAGTTAAAGGCTTTGACTTTTATGAAGAGATGGCATTTATTTTTCTAGCCTAAGTTTCGGCTATATGATGGAAGGGGTTATGTTTTGTATGCCAAATGGAGTAAAAGTTAAGCGCCCAACACGAAAGGCTCACCATGAGACCAAACCCCAAGCCAATAGGGCCCACGCATTGCCTATTCTCCAAGCGCCAAAGCCTTTATCATTTGTTACTTATATCATAGCCTATGGGATATATAAAAACCAAAAAGACCGTTCTCTCATTGCATGTGGGATAAGGACCCCGGAGCAAGAATAAATGCAAAATATAAACAATAGGTGGATATTCAAGCTAGCGAGCTGGTGCCAAACTCCAAGTCACATGATGAAGGGTACCATGGTTTCTGCCGCAGCTGATACTAAATAGCATTCAACGAACACCATTGATTTATTTAAATGGAAGATATGGCTCTATGCAATCGCAGCTACAACAACGAAGGGGTGATTCAAGATCCACGTCGATATTGCATGGCCAGAGCTGTTCGATGGACAAGGAATAAAGCCGGATGCGATGGAGAAAACCACCTTTATACATGTCGCCATTTGGGCCCATCGCATCCACTTGAGTGGTATTATAAAAAAGTAAAGGCTCCTCCGATACCACCCTTTGGCGATTATTATAAAGAGAAAACGGTTTCCTTTTTAGCCACTTATCGTTTGACCAAAACGCCAAAACCCTAACATATTCTCCGATGGAGATACTATGGTTAATGCAGCCCAGTCGGCGCCCATTGCTTAGTTTTCACACATAGCTAGATCAGGCTCTCGGTTTCGTCCACATACGCTGAGTGGCCAGTCAGTCAAGTTCTTCATGCCAGATCTTTCAAAGGAAAAGAAAAGCTGTCGCACGTTTTTTTAGATGGAAAACACTACTGACCACATCTCCTCACCATCCTCACAGTCTCTGCTATCATTTTTAAACCATTGTGCTGGATAAGATTCATGTGTTGCTCAGGTTGAGGCATTTGGCTGAACTAAGAAAAGGGACGAGACCCCATTTGTCCACACACTGGCAAGATCGATCATTGAGGTGGATAGCGCTATTGCTGGTGATTTGCGAATGCATCCAAGGGTTAACCATCAGCACTCACCACGACCAGGGTTGAAGCAAAGCTTTGCAGGAAGCAATACAGGTTGGAAATATAAAATTCAGGAGTTTGCTGTCGAGAGTCCCCAACACGCCCTCATGACCAATGGTCGACGGGCATTCTTCCAATGACGTAGGGAGAACTGATTTTTTCTTTTTGGCATTGCTCTATTTGCCGACCATTCTTCCATTTAAGTTTCTTAATAGCGAATGTTGCAGCTAGGTTATTGAATAAAGAACCGAAAGAGGAAAAGCACTGGGGTTATCAAAACGATGGCGGCCAAGCAAATTATCGTAGAAGCCTGCTGGGTACCCTTTGTTGAAACATTTTTCATATCCATCGTTGATGTGTATCTATTTTCCAGCTGAAGGTATACAACAAATGGTCGACAGAGTTCTGAAAGAACAAAGGTTTTGTTTTTATATACATATTGGGTCAAGTCAATAGCACAAGGTGGCCTCATTCTTGGCAGTCTACATGTCTAGGGTTTGGGCTCCAAACAATGCCCAAAGAATGGTACGATTCAGCCATAAGCATTGTCTACCAGAATAGAAAAGGAGACGCTGAGTTTTCAACCAAATCAAGGGTCGTGGAAGCAGTTGCCATTACCCTCCATTTAGGACGTTGTGCAGCAAAGGGCGTGTAAGTCTTGGTCAAAGGATTTGGTCATATGTATAGAAGTTGCTATTATACCACTTGGAGTGAGGCTCAACAAAGGCTTGGAAGGTTATTTTAAAAGGATAAATAATGTAGCACCTCGCATTCAAAGGTGGGCAGAAACAAAGCTTTCAAAGGCTAGTAGGAGGCTGTCAGCTAGTGGAGCAGCCACCTGGGGGGCATCCAAATATCTTCTGTCTTTATTTTTGTAATAAATTCTATCATGTAGTGAAATTACTGCCGGATAAAAGGGGCAGTTAGGTTTTTATTTCATTTTTTTGTTTTGAAAAGATAGGTGGCAGAGTTGTATTGATGAGCTATCACTAAATTTGTAACTATTTTCTTTTAGGATTAGGTCAACTATGAGTCTCAAAACAGCTATACATTCATTGTAATAGAAGACCTAGGGGTGAGTGAATCATTGGGCTGAAGCCTAGAAGAGCTCAGCTCTATTTTTGAGATTTTATTGTTCAATATATCAGCAGTGTTTGAGGCTGGGTTATTTTGCAGAGAATTCCTGTGTTATCTTTCTTGTAGTTTGTCTTTCCTTTCTCATGTTAATTTGTTCATCTTTTCTTTGTAATTCATTCTGTTAAATTTCTCTCATGCTTGAATAAGGGTAGCATTGAAATAGGATTCATAGAAATAATGCCATGTTCCTTTCATTTCAGGCATTTCACCACCAGTTTCTGCTAAAGTTGGCATAGGATTCATCCTTGTTAGATTCCCTATGCTGATGGACTGTTCATTCTTCTTCTGTTTCACCCCTTAATGCTCTTCGACTGTGCGTGGGTAGCTACCTTGCCTCTATTTAGATAGCTTATGTAGCTGCCCTATTATGTGTTTTATGATTCATCTTTTGACTCCATTGCCCAACAGTTCTCCTCCCGATTCTCTTACCAAGGTTTTAATCTATTTGTTCCTGTAGAAATCTGATCTTCTGCACCTGTTCTTCATTGAATATCTTAAATGTTGAATGCTGGTCTGTTTCTTCATTACTGTCAATCTTGATGATTTCTAGCTTTCTGTGAGTTAAAGAGAGAGCCCTCTCTGTTTATTTTAGGTCAGAAACGTAATCTTAAGACTGGTTTGTGGTTACCCGAGATTACCCTCTTCACAACCTAGGGGGTCAATTTTTATGTTAACAAATTGGCGTCGTTTTCGGGGAAGAGATTATTTAACAATCCCTGGGAGAACGACAAAGTTCAGCTCTGAATGCTGATGGTGAACAACAGGCAGACATCAAGAAGGTTGTATCATTCACCTCGCAACTCCACTCAGAAGATTTCTAGTGCAGAGGTGACTCCACTGGGAGGATCAGTGACTCCATATCAGAATTTGAGATGTTGAAGGTCTCATGGCGACTCCACATTCAAGAAACCCAGCAGCCCATTGTTTCACAGGCTAGTCTCCTCAATATTCAAATCAGAAATTGCAGCTTCAATATTTCAAGATGACTTCATTGTCAAGAAGGTATGCTCCTTTAAGCAGGTCTCATATTCTTGGTTTTCCAAATCAGATCCCTAAGGTAGATTGGCAAACCCACTTACCTAAATTCAGTGATGAAGATCAGGACAATGCTGCTTTGCATTTGGTCAATTTTCATATACATGTACGCAAGCTAAATATTAGGTTTCATGAAGATTGTCTTATGAAAATGTTTATGGCCTCCCTGGAAGGGAAAGCTATGTCATGGTACAAACAGTTGCTGGCTGCTAGCATATATTCCCTGAGGAATTTTCATACAGTATTCTTTGAATATTTTAAGAAATCTTTTCCGTTATTGTTGCTAGTAAAAGACTGTTGTATATGCTTTGACGGTTTTATTCAGAACCTAGAACATGTTTATAAAGATGATGAATTCTTGGATGATGAGATCATAGAAGCTTTGCATGAAAGCCCATTTCAACATTATGAAATTCAAGAAAACTCTCAAAACCGAGTAGCACCCTCAGCTGAAAATAAAGAGAGCAGTAATCCTATTGATGATCTTTATATTTTTTCTCCCAAGGTGGATAAGAAGTGTTTTCAGTTTTGTCAATCATCTTGTGGTTCTGAAGAAGATGAGATCAGTTCCATTCCATGTCATGTTATTTCTGAAGCTGTTGGTCTGGGTAGACCTATCTTATTTGATTCACTTGAGAGGAAACACATTGATGTTTGTCTTGAAACACAAGAAGCAGACCAAGTCTCAGATGATGCTGCTAGTTTTTCATTATACAAGAAAGATGAGCATATCCTTCACAGTGTTGCCAAAAGTTCTCCTCTGTCTAAGGATGATATAGATCAGCTCCTGAAAGGTCATGTTACGGCCTCACTTGAATCAGATCTGTAGGGTTCACACAGTCCGAGATATGTAAGTGAAATTTCCTCTATTTTTGAAAATGTAAATCTGAATTTAAAAGAAGATAGTCATAATGATCGTTTGAAGGAACTCATCTGTGATGAAGATTCTCCACAAGAAAATCAGCCATTAGACACCATTTTCTTTCATCAAGAAGATAGGACTATCATGTCTAATGATATTGAAGAGTGTTTGTTGTTTGAAGATGCTTTAGACTATGGTATAGAGGAATATGAAGCTGAGATAAATAATATCCCAAAGAGATAACCCGAGCTACTCATGCTCGAGGAAGGTACAGTCAGCACTCAAGCAGCAGAAGGTCATAATTCCCTATGCATTCTCAGGGATCGACAGCCAGGTATTCTTGCAGGTCAAATTGAAAGAGGTACTTACATTTTTGTTGAATCTCAGGACATGGTAATGTTTGAAATTATTGAAGATCCTTATGCTGAATTACTACAGTCTAAGGGGAAGATGAATTTCTGTGCACTTATGGAAACCTGAGCTCATTATCAGTTGATGTTTGGAGTGGTTTGTCTTTTGTCTTCTCTGCTTGCTCAAATAGAGTGTAAGCAAGATCCGGGCAAATGGCCAGTTATTAGATTGGATTCACTGGCACTTTTGTGTCATTTTATTCAGCAGTAGCATTTCAATGAAGTAGGGTAGGTAGCAGGAATAAGTTTGCTCAGCAAGCAGTTTTTCAGTATGTGCAGTGTTATTTTTTTTTTTTCAGTTTGCAGCATGTTCATAAAATTTTAGTATATTTTCAGTTTCGACGGTTAGCAGTTTTCAGTCCTGGTTCTCAGATGAAGAGCAGGCTACAGGTTGCGGTCGTCAGGGTTGGGAGCCTCCCAATGGATCAGGCACCAGGTCTACGGGTTCTTTACTACCTCACAGGGAGGATAGCATCCCCGGCTGGAGCCAGTTGTTAGCACCCTGAAAACTTTTGTGATTTAATTATATTCTAACGGTATTAAATCGTCTTCTGGCAACATTAGTGGTGCAAAATAAAACAATTTTCATGGCGGGAGGTTTCCAAGCTTGGTCGAGTAAAAGAACATTTGTCCTCAGTTGCAAACACCATGGTCGCAAAAGAAAAATGGTCCTAAGTGTTGATGAACTAATTCTTTTTGAGGGGCCTAGAGGATTCTTAACCTAAGTCAAAAATGAAGAAAAGCTTTGATTTAGCCAAAGAGTAAACTTTATGAGGGTCTTTTATAAAGCCTAAGTCAAAATGGACAAGGAATAAAGCCGGATGCGATGGAGAAAACCACCTCCATACGTGTCGCCATTTGGGCCCATCGCATCCACTTAAGTGGTATTATAAAAAAGTAAAGGCTCCTCCGATACCACCCTTTGGCGATTATTATAAAGAGAAAATGGTTTCCTTTTTAGCCACTTATCGTTTGACCAAAATGCCAAAACCCTAACGTATTCTCCGCTGGAGATACTATGGTTAATGCATCTCAGTCGGCGCCCATTGCTTAGTTTTCACACATATCTAGATCAGGCTCTCGGTTTCGTCCACATACACCGAGTGGCCAGTCAGTCAAGTTCTTCATGCCAGATCTTTTAAAGGAAAAGAAAAGCTGTCACACATTTTTTAAGATGGAAAACCCTACTGACCACATCTCCTCACCATCCTCGCAGTCTCTGCTATCATTTTTAAACCATTGTGCTGGATAAGATTCGTGTGTTGCTTAGGTTGAGGCATTTGGCTGAACTAAAAAAAGGGACGAGACCCCATTTGTCCACACGTTGGCAAGATCGATCATTGAGGTGGATAGCGCTACTACTGGTGATTTGTGAACGCATCCAAGGGTTAACCTTCAGCACTCACCACGACCAAGGTTGAAGCAAAGCCTTACAGGAAGCGATACAGATATAAAATTCAAGAGTTTGCTGTCGAGAGTCCCCAACATGCCCTCATGACCAATGGTCGATGGGAATTCTTCCAATGACGTAGGGAGAATTGATTTTTTCTTTTTGGCATTGTTCTATTTTCCGGCCATCCTCCTATAGCCAAAGCATAAGCCATTTAAGTTTCTTAATAGCGAATGTTGCAGCTAGGTTATTGAATAAAGAACCAAAAGAGGAAAAGCACTGGGGTTATCAAAACGATGGTGGCCAAGCAATTTATCATAGAAGCCTGCTGGGTACCCTTTGTCGAAACATTTTTCATATCCAGCGTTAATGTGTATCTATTTTCCAGCTGAAGGTATACAGTAAATGGTCGACAGAGTTCTGAAAGAATGGTATACAGTAAATGGTCGACAGAGTTCTGAAAGAATAAAGGTTTTGTTTTTATATACATATTGGGTCGAGTCAATAGCATAAGGTGGCCTCATTCTTGGCAGTCTACATGTCTAGGGTTTGGGATCCAAGCTGTTCCCAAAGAATGGTACAATTCAGCCATGAGCATTGTCTACCATAATAGAAAAGGAGACGCTGAGTTTTCAACCAAATCAAGGGTCGTGGAAGCAGTTGTCGTTACCCTCCATTTAGGACATTGTGCAGCAAAGTGCGTGTAAGTCCTGGTCAAAGGATTTGGTCGTATGTATAGAAGCTGCTATTATACCACTTGGAGTGAGGCTCAACAAAGGCTTGGAAGGTTATTTTAGAAGGATAAATAATGTAGCACCTTGCATTCAAAGGTGGGCATAAACAAAGCTTTAAAATGCTAGTAGGAGGCGGTTAGCTAGTGGAGCAGCCACCTGGGGGGCATCCAAATATCTTCTGTCTTTATTTTTGTAATAAATTCTGTCATGTAGTGAAATTACTGTCGGATAAAAGGGGCAGTTAGATTTTTATTTCATTTTTCTGTTTTGAAAAGATAGGTGGCAGAGTTGTATTAATGAGTTGTCACTAAATTTGTAACTATTTTCTGTTAGGATTAGGTCAACTATGAGTCTCAGAACAGTTATACTGTTATACCTCCATATTTCACAGTGTCGCATCTTCACCATAAAAATAGTTGATGACACTTCCCCTACTGCTTAAAACACCCAGAAGAGAAAAATGATGAATGATCCTTGAAGAGAAACCTGTCCTGTCAAGAATCAACCCAGGTGAGACTTCATATACCTACACTACCATACCTTGCTCAAGCTTATGGGAGTGGTAGTTTCCACTACCGCGCTATGCTCCTTCTCTGCCATGCGGTACTACCGCGCTATGCTCAGCTGAAGAGGCACAATACTCCTTTTTTAGCCTTTTTTCCATGGCTTGTGGAATCTTGATCTTCGAGAAATTTTTGAGGATTGGTATCCCTGATTCGATCCTAACTCACTTTCTTAGATTAGTGGGTCTGATCCACTAAACACTCCCAAGATCCATCCTTCTCTCTTGTTGGTTAACCCTACTACACATTATAAGAGAGAGACCTTCCATGAGCAAAGGGGAGGACTCTTGGAGACATCAAACCTATGATATTGAATCTTTGTGGAGATAGTTAGAAGAGAAAGCACTTGGAGCTGGGAGTTGGCTTGGACATCAAGCAACCATTGTAAGTGACTTCAAGTTTGTAATAGAACATAACTTTTCTTGTTTCCCAAATCATGTATGTTGATATTGTTTCGATCATATGATTTGTTTCTGCTATAGATTTAGATTCTAACATATGTTTCAAGATTGCTACAAGATTGTATATTGCTTGTACCTTGGTTCATTCTAATAGGTTCATTCGCGAGGACTTGAATATTGGAGCAACAACTAGGACAAGCGATTAATTTAAAGGTCAGTCAAATATCTTTCATTTCTTCCAGCACTGTGATATTTGAAATATTTGTTTAGATATAGGAATTCAAGGTAGCATTTGTTATCGTTTTGTCTTAGTTTAGAGTCAGTTAAGTCTACTTTAACCTAAGAGAGTTTCTACCTATCCATAGGGAGAAATATCTACAACAAAAACTAGTGATATACTGATCCAACTAAGCCTTCCGCTGAACCCCCTATCAACGGTATTGTCGGTTTAGTTAAGGCCCAGCCTACCATTCAACCGATGGGGCAACAAGCTTCTGCTTCCCCCACTCTACCCTAGGCTACTCCAAAAGCTTCTACCTCTCCCGATGTCTCCTCCGAAGTGAACGCAGTTCAATATACGTCACAACCATCCGGAGGAAAGAAGAAGAACAATTATGGAAAGTCCAAGAAGATTTCTAACCAACAGGAGAATCCCAAGCCACAACCCACCCACAATGACCTGAAACCACGTCAGAAGGCTAAGTTTCCCTGCCTAATTTGTCAAGACGATCACTACACACATGATTGTCCCTACAAGGATGAAGTCAACAAATTCGTTAAAGGATCCTCTCGTCCGACGGTGTTAACTGACCCTTTCCCTCAGCAGCAACAGCAGATAGTTTCCCAAGAAACCCCACAAGGGGGCAACCCGAACAACCCATCTCACGGAGAGACGTCCGCAAACCATGAAATCCTGATGACAAGTAATGAAGAGATCCATGTAACCACTCATTCAAAGACATATGAAAACCCCCCAAGTTCAAACAAACAGTCAAAGACAACCAAAGGCAAGTCTCCTGTTGAAGATCCTTCTCCTACCCCTCCCCCTAATGGCCATCTCCACATCGAGAGACTACTTACGGACACAGTGCTACGCCCACCCAAGGGCACCATACGAAAAGAGACATTTAATCCCAATGCGCGAGCTGCCCAAAATTACAACATTGTTGAGGATTTAGCTCAAGCACCATGTGCCATGTCAACTCTCGAGGTTCTCCAACACTGCCCTATGCAGCGCAGAACCTTACTTTCAGTACTGGGGGAAATGGACCCGGATACTTCAAACACCATCATGTTTAACTTGGAGTATGTAAAACCTCAGCTTTCCCATCATCTATCCTTCCAGGTGCATACAAGAATCCATGGGAAAAGTATCCATCGCACTGTCTTAGATGAAGGTGCCTCCACGTCGATTATGTCTTTGAATTGTTGGAGAGCCTTAGGCTCACCCGAAGTCACGTCGTATCCCACTACTCTCAAAGCATTTGACGGACACGGTTTTCAACCTTATGGACTCATTCCCGTGATTGGTGTTGAACTGGGGGGGAAAACAGTATCTGTACACATCGAAGTCGTGAATGCACCATTAGATTACAATCTTCTACTTGGTCGAAACTGGTTTTACGCCATGACTGCCATAGCATCTATTGTATTTCAGATCATGCAATTTCCTCATGAAGGGAAAATTGTCACCATAGATCAGCTTGATTACTGTATCCCAGACTCTCATCCAAACTCCGCCAACACCGTCCCGTTATTGGATCAACCTCGGTACTAGTTCCAAGATGTTGGCATTGGTCTTATGAAATATTCTTCCCTTATTGGAGTTTTCCCAGAGCTAGGGTCCCACGTTCAACTAGTCAACATGATATCATCAAATTTCATCCCTTCCAATGATTCTTGGGTGATCCCGAGTCCCACTGAGATTGAAAACTACGGCAACTCCATGCCATTAAATGGGAACCTCGCAGCATACGAAGTGATCCAGTCAGCCACCGATTGGGTCGATTTTTCTACCCATCACACCGTGGCATAGCTCTCGTCTAAGACTCATTCATCCCCACCACTTATCGATCCTCTCACATTGATTTTTCCCACTGACGAATCAATTATGGAGGTTATGTGCTATGATGAGCCACCATGGGGAGATTTCCATCATCGATCTTCGTTCCCCACCATTCAGACGATTGAACCAAATACAAAATCCATCCCTTCACTTGGAATGGTTCAAACCAAGTTTCCTACTTCCCTCGATGAAATATTTTCCGAAGGAAACTTGGCCAACCTAATGGCAACCACTCCCATTGACATTTCAGTGAAGCCTGGTGTCGTGGAAAATGTTCATATTGGAAAGACATGCACTCCCACCGAAATGGAGTTCTACACTGCCTACTTTAAAACTTTCTGCAACGTTTTTTCCTGGAGTTATGAAGAAATTCCAGGAATCGACCCATCTATCGTGGTCCACGAGATTCCAACTTTTCCTAGCGCCCGACCTGTTCGGCAGAAAATCTGACCCGTCCATCCTCATAAGGCAGCTGCTATCAAAGTAGAAGTTGAAAAGATTTTGCGTGTTGGTTTTATCTATCATGTTCCACTGACAGAATGGGTATCTAATATCGTTCCCATAGCCAAGAAACAGGGTATGATTAGAGTCTGTGTCGATTACCGTGACTTGAACAAATCTTGTCCAAAGGACAACTACCCAACTCTGTTCATTGATCAGATCATCGATAACTGCACCAGGAATTACACCAGGAGTGTCATATTTTCATTTGTGGATGGCTTTTTCGACTATAATCAGATCGAGATACTCCCAGTGGACCAGCAAAAAACGGCCTTTATCTACCCATGGGGAATCTTCACATATCGAAAGCTACCTTTCGGCCTGAAAAATGTCGGGGCAACTTTCCAATGAGCGATGTCGTATGCATTTCACGATATCAAACATATTGCAGAGCCATATCTTGATGACCTTCCTGCTCATTCTCATACCAGGGAAGATCATCCTGATCACTTAGGTGCCATCTTTGCAACGTGTCTTCGCTACAATATTCGTTTGAATCTGCATAAATGCATCTTTTGCGTTGAAGCCGAAAAGCTTTTACGATTCATAATCTCCAAAAACGGTAGGTAGAAGCTATTATAGCCTTGCCTTCCCCCACGAACATACCAGAACTTCAAAGTTTGCAGGGGCACGAAAAATTTCTACGCCGCTTTATTTGCAATTTTGCCGAGATAACAAAAGGCTATATGAGGCTTCTAAAGAAAAATACCCCATTCATTTGGGACGACAAAGCCCAACGCTCCTTTGATCATCTAAAGGCAGCCTTAACTAAAGATCCTGTGATTCAACCCCCCAATTACACAAGGGATTACATTCTTTATCTCGCAGCTTTGATTTCCACCATCGGTATGGTGTTAGTCTAAGAAGACAATAACGGCATAGAACATGTGGTATACTATCCTAGTAAGAGTCTTCTCGACTTCGAAACTCACTATTCACATGTTGAAAAACTGGCTCTGGCAACAGTTTTCGCTATCCAGAGGTTTCGTCATTACATTCTACTCCGCCAGACCACTGTCATAGCGGATTTCAATCCAATATACTATATCTTCACACGTCAAGTGCTTGGGGGCAAATATTCTCACTGGATTGTCATCCTATAAGAGTTTGACTTGGAATTTTCCAAAGCCAAATCCAAGAAATCTTTGGTCTTTGTCGAGTTGATTTGTAACCTGCCCCATGCTACTGAACAACCTAAGCCCATCGATTCTCTTCTTGATGAATCGTTGTTCCTCATTAGCATGTATGACCCATGGTACAGGGATATTTTACTATATCTCCAAACCCAATGTTTTTGCCCCGACCTCACCCGCGATGAACATCAACGTATCCGACATCACACCAAGTACTACCTCATATTCAACGATACCCTTTACCGGCGTGGTGTTGACACCATTCTTCGATAGTGTTTGACTTTAGATGAGGCCGAACATGTTCTTAATGACTACCACACTAGAGCATGTGGTGGTCATCTCTCTGGGATGGCTACAGCCCAGAAGATACTGCGAACCGGATATTTCTGGCCCTCGATTTTCAAAGACTGCATTGAAACGGTTAAGAAATGTCCACCCTATCAATTCTTTCATAATAAGACACGCTCACACCCTGCTCCACTCCACCCTGTTAGTGCCATCGGCCCCTTCTCCAAATGCGGCATAGATTTCATGCACTGTAAGCCCACTTCAGCCGGGGGGCATAGCTATATCATAGTAGCTGTTGACTATTTCACAAAATGGGCTGAAGCAATGCCTACTTATGCTGAAGATGGCAAAACAACAGCACAGTTCATATTCAATCACATTATAGCTGGGTTTGGTGTCCCACAATCCATCGTGATCGATCATGGCTCCCACTTTAGGAACTATATGATTGAGGAACCGAGTGCCAACTTGGGTTTTCGTCATGAAAACTCAACCCCATACTATCCACAAGCTAATAGCCAAGTTGAAGCCATTAACAAAGTTTTGAAACGAATGATTCAGCATATTGTGGGCACTCACAAGTCCAATTGGCACTCAGGCCTGTTTTCGGAATTATGGGCATACCGAACCTCATTGAAAAGTGCTACCACATTCACACCATTCCAACTAGTTATGGCCCGGTAGACATCTTACGGATTGAATGTGAAATTTCGTCACTTAAGATAGCCATAGAGCTACTTCCCCACACCACTTCTGAAGAGGAATGGTTTCTATACCTAGCCAAGCTAGATGAAACTCACCGAGACGTTACTTTAGCCAACAAAGCTCATAAAAAACACGTCAAAGCACAGTATGACAAATCCATTCAACCTCGGGTTTTCAATGAAGGTGATCTCGTACTCACATATGACCAAATGCACGATAAACTTGGAAAAGGAAAGCTAGAGTCTATGTGGTACGGCCCCTTCATTGTAAAACGTGTTTTGGAGAAGGGAGCCTATGAACTTGTCGATTGTGACGACACGCCACTGGCATGGCCCCGCAACGGGCTGTACCTCAAACATTTCTACGCATAGGTTCATCCTGCGCGAGATACTTTTTGTACATAATGTACCTAGTTTGTTTTCATTTATCTTTTGTATGCACACGCGGATCTCATGTATCCATTCTTACCTTGACTTGTTCTTTTATGTGTAGATGTCTGCCTACTACGGACTCGCCGACGGTGCGAGCCGACATACCCGGAACCTAGCTTCCATAGCATGGGTAATTTATTCTCCTACTGGCAAGTTGTTCTCATCAGGAGCCAATTGTTTGGGTCCCGCAACCAACAATATTGCAAAGTACCATGCAGTCATTGGACTTTTGACAGAGGTTGCTTCCCTTGGAATTGACTCCCTATCAGTCTTTCTAGACTCCCAACTCGTGGTTTCTCATCTAAATCGTGTTTACACAGTCTGTGATCCTATCTTACTTCGCTTATTTCAAAGGGTACGCCTCTTGGAACGATCTTTTAATTTTATTTCATATCAACAGATACCAAGAGAATTCAATTGTGTAGCTGATTCATTAGCTAATTACATTTTGGATTGGCATCTTGCCCATACATAAAAATACATCATAAAATGAACACACAAATCATTGTAAATAAATAGATCATAAAAGTAGGTCCATGTATATATATCACTGCATATAAAAGTGTTTTTTCTCAAATACATAAAGTTTGTGTTCAAAAAGACAAAATTCGGGATTCAATCACATACAAAATATGGCTCTCAAGCCTACATATCATGTGCATGCCGCAAAAATATAAATACTACCATCTAAGGAGATCTAGGAGATCTATAATTTTCCTCCTCAAATTCCTCGCGCCACTGGTGATAACAAACTATAGTTCAAGCCACCCTACGGAGGAGTTGGCCAATACGCCTAGGCACACCTGCGGTATGCCACTGAAGATGCAAAGGGACGTCGTCCATCCTCATAGCTGGGACCCCCGTGGGTTAAGCCCTGTAGGTTCCTCTCTATCTCCCGAACCCCTCCCGCCTCATCCGCGTCTTCTTCCTCGTCTGAAATGGCTCGGCGTTCGGCACCACCTCGACGTAACGGCGAGTACCCTATAGGTCTCCTTGGTCCACGATCTGCGACATGCACACGTACATATATTAAAATATTTTTTTACACTTTCCTAAAAAACAATGAAAATTACATATTCAAAAAATTAAAAAACACATTAATGAAGATCATACCTGTACTGTCCCAATCCTCATCTTCCAACAGTGCCAAGTCTATGTCCTCATGGAAGTCCACCCCTGCATAGGGGTAGTCATCGACCATCATGATCTATTCCTCGAGCCATGAGAAGAAGTCCTCACCAAAATCCAAACGCTGTGGCCCCCCGAGCCGTCCTACATACTCACTCCATCGAGCCATCCATGGCTCGGTGGGTGGACGGGCGGGAATGGTCAGCTGTGGATGCAACAATGGCACCCTCGCCAAGAAGAAGGTGACCAAAATGCTCCCGTACCCAAGTTGAGAGTTCTCTCCAAGCCTACACTTGTTCACTTGCTCTTTGAGGTTGGTCAATATTGCTTCACACCAATTGAATAGTGTCGGTGCCATGCAATCCACTGCAAGATTCATCTGTGTACGGGATGCCTGAAGAGGACCCGTACTCTCTACTGCACATGTGATGGTGAACAACACAGTTTTTAAAGGAATTTCTACAATATCCTTAATGACCACCTTACCGTTTTTCTTCCCCGAACCTTGACGACAATAACGAGCAATTAAAGCATCAGTGCTCAGCTCCGAGGTTGTGAACCCAGTAAAACTCACGCAGGCTCCTCTCTTTGAGAGACCTGTGAGGAAATAAATGTCCTCGAGTTCAATCTCGAGGATGTGTTCTCCAACTCGGAAAGCTTGAATGTCGGGGTCCCACATTTGAATAATATGGGTGAGAATTTTTGCTTGCTTGCGAATACCTTTGGTCTTGAAGAATTTCTACAAACCACACTCCTGCAATGCAGTTACAATCCTTTGGTCATTTTCGGCCAACAAATCATCTGCCTCATGCTCTCTTTCTTTCCAACTGACCATTTTGCTCCAAACAAGTTGCAAACACCTGCAAAAGGTCATGGGAAACATTCATTAATCATTTAATAACTTGATCTCAGCTAAAAATCGGAGAAAAATCATTTTTTCACCCTCAAAAATCGCCACTACCGTGCCTAGGGGAAGCATGTCCACGCGGTACCCTATAGTACCGCACCTCTTCTTAACACTACAGAGCAGTAGTGTCACACAGTATTGTGCTTCCCGATAGGGCTAGCGTGCGGTACTGTGGAAGGACGAAAAAGTCTATTAGGGCCTACCCAAAAAAATTATTTTTCCCCTACTAAAATCAATTTTTCTACCTATGAAATGAAAGAGGGGCTTGAAATCTCTTACCTGGTGCAAACGGCTTTGAAACGGTGCTCCGAATCTCCAGATATGAACTCTTGAAGTTTTTGCTCCTCAATGGGTAAAATTTCCCCTTTAGGCAAATGCACAAGTGAAATGGTAACTTTCCATATTTATATATTCCTTATATAACTTTTTCACTTATTTTTTTTTTACTCATTATTTTATCTAGTTAAATTAAAACCCATTTCACATCACTAATATCTGGTTCCATGAGCATTTGTTGACAGGGTCTCCTTTAAAAATGTTCACACTGGCGTTCATTTATTTATTTGACCTTCATTTTGAGCCTACTTTATCTTTTTCATGCTCTGAATTAAAACTTGAAAAAGATTCCAAGCGCTTTTACACCCGTATCGTGCTTGTCAAGCTCAAGTAGACAGTGTCGAGCTTAGTCAGCTTTACTCATGCTAGTTAAATGATGAGGAAAGTATTATCCTGGTTGTATTTTATTCTTCTTTCAAACCAGAATAATTAAAAATTACGAAAAAGACCATTGGAGTCCATAGTTAAGCTCTTTTCAAACTCCCTAAAATTGAAAAGATTGCCAAGTGATCTTGTCTCTTTCACACTTGTAAAAGTATTTGAAAGGTCGTCTATTCAGTGATAGGTTACCCCTTTTTCGGCCCGTCTAGACTATTTACGAGAAAGGTATACCTCAGTCAATTTTTGACTGGGAGAGTTCTCTCGGGAATTGTTTTACACTTTTTCAGGATCGAGGGACTAAATTTACGAAAAAGTACACTTTGGAGCCTTCTTTAAGTTTTTTAGGCTCTCTAAATGTGAAAAACTACCAAGTTTTCCTTTCTTGGACTCGTTAAAATTTGACATCGAAGGACCCACTTTGGGACAAACCTCTCATTTCTCAGGTTCATAAAACATGTGATAGTGGACTCATCTATGAGATGAGCTATACCGAGCATCTGTTATCCTCTTCAAGCTCGAAAAACAACAAAGAGGTACTCGTCTATCATGCTGGGGGGAAACAGGGAAACAAGTCGAGTTTATTTTGTTGGCATCTTTTCAATTGTCACCTTTGAACATGGCATCCATCTGTCCCTTGTCTATTTTTGGGTATCTATTCTCATTGAGTTATGGTCATCATCCTGATTCGTCTCTCTGGCCACGAGCCTACTCATTCGATGTCTATCCTCTGCCATCAATAATCCCTACTGTCAGTTCATGTTTCATGCCGTTATATGTTCAAAGGGTTGCATTATTCAGAGTCATTCATTGTGTCAGACCTCCATTGTGTCAATACATGTTCTATTGTTTCATCGTCCTATACCATCTTTCATTCCGATTTCGTGTCGATGATGTGGGAATCATTATGGCTCACCTTCGACGAGTCTATTCCCATCGATGCCAAATCACTATCCGGGAATCGGACTTAGGAATCAACCACTAGTACCTTGGTACCTGCATGCCTCAATGGCAAGTTTCCTCGTGTTCGATAGTAGGATTACATCATCGACCTCTGATCGAACGATCTCTCGAATGCTTGACATCAACTCATTCATTCACATTTCGTTGAGATGTACTATAGATACCTTGGGGATCATTGTCATCATTGGTGATTTCCCTCGCATTTGTTAACAGTTCGCATCATTGACCGGTACTCAAATGGTTTCTACCATGTTCGACTTCAACACCTTGTAATCACATGGTTAGATTCATATCATTTGTGACTGAGTAGAAGACTCTGGACACACCTTTGTACTTTGATTGCGTTCAGGTTGCGATGGAGATGCCCTTTGTATTGTCACACAGATCCACTTTTGTATTGGTCGTGGCTATGTCATTACTGTCTCATGGATCTACACTTTTTCATAGTAGCCATGATTTGTCTACAGTCTATATCATCTCAGTACTCATGGATATGCAATGTATTGGTCGGCAACCACGCTTTGAGTCAATTGTTTCCAAGCATGGGGATGCCTGCCTCGATGGTATATCTGACATTTTGTTTTTGTTTCAGCTCCTTCTTGCTCTCCTCAATGCTATCTCCGCACAGTATTTGTAAAGTCTTTCGGCCATCAGTCCCTTTTGACCTCACACTTTAGGGAGCATCTGTTATACCTCCATATTTCACAGTGTTGCATCTTCACCATAAAAATAGTTGACGACACTTTCCCTACTACTTAAAACACCCAAAAGAGAAAAATGATGAATGATCCTTGAAGAGAAACCTGTCCTGTCAAGAATCAACCCAGCTGAGACTTCATATACCTACACTACTGCACCTTGCTCAAGATTAAGGGAGCGGTAGTCCCCACTACCGCACTATTCTCCTTCTCTGCCATGTGGTACTACCGCGCTATGCTCAGTTGAAGAGGCACAATACTCCTTTTTTAGCCTTTTTGCCATGGCTTGTGGAATCTTGATCTTCGAGAGATTTTTGAGGATTGGTATCCCTGATTCGATCCTAACTCACTTTCTCAGACTAGTGGGTCTGATCCACTAAACACTCCCAAGATCCATCCTTCTCTCTTGTTGGTTAACCCTACTACACACTATAAGAGAGAGACCTTCCATGAGCAAAGGGGAGGAATCTTGGAGACATCAAACCTGTGATCTTGAATCTTTGTGGAGATAGTTAGAGGAGAAAGCACTTGGAGCTAGGAGTTGGCTTGGACATCAAGCAACCATTGTAAGTGACTTCAAGTTTGTAATAGAACATAACTTGTCTTGTTTCCCAAATCATGTATGTTGATCTTGTTTCAATCATATGATTTGTTTATGCTATAGATTTAGATTCTAACATATGTTTCAAGATTGGTAGAAGATTGCATCTTGCTTGTACCTTGGTTCATTCTAATAGGTTCATTCGTGAGGACTTGACAATTGGAGCAACAACTAGGACAAGCGATTAATTTAAAGGTCAGTCAAATCTCTTTCATTTCTTCCAGCACTGTGATATTTGAAATATTTGTTTAGATCTAGGAATTCAAGGTAGCATTTGTTATCTTTTTGTCTTAGTTTAGAGTCAGTTAAGTCTACTTTAACCTAAGAGAGTTTCTACCTATCCGTAGGGAGAAATATCTACAACAATACATTCATTGTAATAGAAGACCTAGGGGTGAGTGAATCATTGGGCTGAATCCTAGGAGAGCTCAGCTCTGTTTTTGAGATTTTATTGTTAAATATATCAACAGTGTTTGAGGCTGGGTTATTTTGCAAAGAATTCCTATGTTATCTTTCTTGCAGTCTGTCTTTCCTTTCTCATGTTAATTTGTTCATCTTTTCTTTGTAATTCATTCTGTTAAATTTCTCTCATGCTTGAATAAGGGTAGCATTGGAATAGGATTCATAGAAATAATGCCCTGTTCCTTTCATTTCAGGCATTTCACCACCAGTTTATGCTAAAGTTGGCATAGGATTCATCCTTGTTAGATGCCCTATGCTGATGGATTGTTCATTCTTCTTCTATTTCAGCCCGTAATGCTCTTCGACTGTGCGTGGGTGGCTACCTTGCCTCTTTTTAGATAGCTTATGTAGCTGCATTGTTATGTGTTTTATGATTCATCTTTTGAATCCATTGCCCAACAGTTCTCCTCCTGATTCTCTTACCAAGGTTTTAATCAATTTTTTCCTGCAGAAATCTGATCTTCTGCACCTGTTCTTCATTGAATATCTTAAATGTTGAATGCTGGTCTGTTTCTTCATTACTGACAATCTTGATGATTTCCATATTTCTGTGAGTTAAAGAGAGAGCCCTCTCTATTTATGTTAGGTCAGAAACGTAAACTAAAGACTAGTTAGTGGTTACCCGAGATTACCTTCTCCACAACTTAGGGGGTCAATTTTGGTTTTAAAGCAACCTCCTGAAAACTCCTTATAGGCTCATTGTTCTGATGTTGAGCCGGATATTTGGGATGCCAAATGGCAATATCTTTAAACTCGGATGGCTACCAGTAATATTCCATATATCTATGAATGGTACCATCTTTAATTGGGCAGATATAATTTTAGAAAGCTTGGTTTCACAGCTAACTACTGCCCAAGGAGGAATGACTCAGAAGAAAGCAGAATTCTTTATGTCCTCATACTTGATAGACTGCCTACTGAGCAAACACACCTTCCCTGACTTGGGTTGCTCATGGAATAGAAAGGAGACACCTCTCTTCATGGCCTACCAACTCACATGGGAAAGCAAATATGTGAATTATTACAAGCAGGTTTGTGAGAAATTCATCATGCCTTTATATCAACTCATTTTTGTAGACGAGCCAAATTGTATGTCAGAAAACTATGTCCAGGATTTAGAAATCTTCCATTTTGGTACAAAGTTCTTCAGAAGGCATGACCCTTGTGGTAAAATTGCCCAGCATATTATTGATGCCAAAACCAGCTTCGAGTACACTCATCATATGGACCTAGATGAGGATTTCTTCCGTACTGCTCAAAACTTAACATCATTAGGAAAGCACTATAAGAACACTAAGAAAAAGAGCTCTGCCCCCAGGCCTGTCGGCCTAATCCAAAAAGCGCAGGAGGAATCAATGTCCCAATCAAGAGATTTGACAGGTATGGAACAAGAAGAAGATGACGGGATATTACAAGAACAAACTATCAAACGACAGCAAGATCAAGAAGCAGGTAGGATTCAAAATGAGCAGGCTGCCAAATTGCGACAAGATGAGGAGGTTGTTAGGATTCAAAATGAACAAGCTACCAATTTTGTTCAAGAAGAAGCTGCTAGACTCAAGAGGGAGCAAGAAGAAAAGCTTTTACAAGAAGAGACAACAAGAATTCAGTGGGAGCAGGCTATTCAATTGCAGCAACAACAAGAAGCGGCTAGAATCCAGAAGGAAGAGGATTTGAAGGCCCGGAGAGAAGAAGAAGAAAGGATCATCCAGGAACAGGCTTCTAAACAACAACAACAACAACAAGGGAGGATTTTGTTGGAAGAGACAGACAGATTACAAGCAAAATTAACAGAGCTAGCTGAAAGACAAGAAAAGCAGCAGGCTGAGAGAACTCCTGAACAAAACCCGTCCATCCCACAGGCCATGGAATTAGTTATGCCAAATATAGACCAACCAGGGATAGCTCATGAAGGGGTTGTTCCTACCGAAGAACTAGCACTAAACCCATACAACCCCAGGAAGCAGCATCAAGTGGCCAACTTGGATTCTGTCTATTTTCATGAATGGAAGAGGGCTATCATTGATAGAAGAGTAAGGAAAATGGAGATTGGGAAAGACTTATATGAGTTCAGAGTATCAGAGACCACGCTAGTCCAAGGGACTGACATTGATCCTTCATTCCAGGAAGAATGCACTGTAGCTTCAGCTCAGGCAAATAAAGCCAATGTTGATCGATTAATTAATGAAGTAAAAAGTTACAGAGAGAACTGCTTCAAAATAAAAGCTGACAGGAAAAAAGAGGTGCTAGAAGCAAATGAAATGAAGAGGAAATACAAGGATCTGGCAGAAGAAAATTTAGGGACAACTTCAGAAGCTCTACGGCTCAAAAATGAGAAGAATTCATTGGAGATGTAGTTGTACATCCCAAAAGACGAGCTAAAGAACTTAAAGACTCATATATCATAGTTGGAGAAACTTGAAGCCAGCAGGGTTCAACAAACTCATATCTTCAAACCTCAGTTTGAAAGATTACTACAGGAAAAGGAAGAGTTAGTGAAACAACTTAAGGAAATGATAGAAAATAGGTAGGATCTGTCCACCTTCTGTAAGCAGGCCCATGACATGCAAGAAAGGATACATCAATTTTTGGTATCCATTTCTGAAGAAATTTGCGGGATGAAATAAATGATCACAAAGATGGCAAGTATTGAGGTTGAAGCACTTCGGATTAAAGACAGATTTGCTCAATATGCAGTCCATATTAAGGAGCAATCGGAGTGGAGAAAAGGAAAATTAGGCTTTCCCTCAAATCTGCATCCCTTGACCAATGAGGCGTTGGATATGGATTTAGGAGTCTTGGAATTCTGCAGAGACTGTGGCAACAAATTAAGTATTGAAATCCGGAAGACAATTAAAAAATGCCATGTTATCTATTCCAAGATCCGAGAAACTCATGAAACATGTCAGATGCCTCTACCACAGAATATTTATGATTTTCTTGAGAGAGACTAGTGCATAATGGAGTTAGGGAATAATATAAACGAAGAGTTGGATTATTTAAAGAAGATAGAAGCTATATCCGCAGAAGATCTTCATCAATTCATTGGGAAGATTGTTGTCCACACTCACTGCCTAGAAATTTGCATGTAGAGGACTATAACAGGGACAACAACCATCAAAACAGAATTACGCAGACACAGAATAGCCCGGAATGTGACAGTCTCATTGAAAGAAAAAACCATTGTAAGGGAAATTGGACAGTGGGCAAGCTACATTTAACAAGAAGATAAATCAGCACAATCAGGCAAGCCTGTTGGGGAAGAAGAGCCTATTGTAGTGGGAGAACCAATAAGAGAGGAGCGACCAAACGAGTTAGCAGAACTAGCTGGGCCTTAGATTATTTTACTATACTTTAGGAAAATAGGCTGAAAAGTTTTCATATGTAAATACATTAAAGGACAGCTGTCTTTTTTATTTTGTCTTTTGTGAAAGGTACCTACGAATTATTTAGTTTTGTGCTTACACAGTAAATGACAAATTAGAAACTTCCAGAACTTTAGGGTACACTTGTCAGCTCAAGAAGCAATTTGTAAAGCTATACATAGAGAAATAAGAGAAGGATAGAGGACTTTTGGCAGGTGAAAATATTTTCTTCCTTGTACGTGAATTACTTTGCTACTTGCTCCAAGAAATAATTTTTTGCCTAATGAAATCCTGGGAGAAGGCGTTTTTTCCTGGAGGATGTGTCAAATGTGTGTTGGATTATTCCTATGTCATCTGCATATTATTGTGACATCATTCCTTGCTATCTTGAATTATTTATGTGTAATGAATGTTCTTATGCTTTCCTGTGCAAAGATTGGTTTTCTTAAATGAGTAGTGGATTGTACTAATTGAATTAAAGCTATCTTTAATATCTGTTATATCTTGTTGTAGATGTATATTATTATTAAATGGCTATCTATATAATCTTTAGGATATTTATTTCAGTACATTACTCATCTCTATAGTTTGCTCCTTGCAAGGATAGAATAGATTTGCTTACACAGTTTTAGATTAGTTTAGGTTAATTACATACACGTAGCATAGGGCACTTGCATATCATCTTTAAAATAAAATACATAAACGGTGAATTGGGCCGCGACCGGTGTTAAGAACAAGAATCTTTAAATCTTACGGTAGCCGAAACCGTTAACCGGACGGATTCCCCACACCAAACGGTGAGTGATCTAATTGGGCTTCCTTACCGGGGAGAATCCCTTGCTGATTGATGCTACGATTTAGAGGCATCAACAGGCCCTTTTAGTGTCATATTTCGGATAGCCTACTCCATACTTTCAAGGCACTCATCGACATTTCTATCCATGGTTACTAGAGGGTATTCACCATCCATTTCAATTTCTAGTGCTAATTTTAGTGCATCTGCATATGTATTAACACATTGTCGACGGACATGTATTCTAATTTTATTTATTAGACCAGCAATAAACCATTTGATTAATAGTTTTTATTCAATCTCATAGTCTCATTTTCTTAGGATGTCTTTGAACCTCTTGTCATACTCCTTGACAGTTTCTGTCGGCTTTTGGACTGTCGTCTTCAGTAGTTTTGCCGCCAGGTATGTCGCATCTTCAATCATAAAGAAGGCCAAAAAGATTTGCTTGATTTGTGATTTGTTGCATTTGGTAACTTTGCTATGTATCCCTTGTACCATGTCAGTGCTCTTTTCCTTAACGAGCCAATGACTTGAGCAACCTGTCTTTCTTTGCTGGTGATTTGATTGGCTTTCCATATTGCGTCGCACACAAACCAGTGTCTTCTTCGATCTTCATCACCTTCATAGAATGTAAGGTGTGCTGTTGTGTGTGCCATTTCTGCTGGTGTATTATTTTGAGAATTTGATGGTGGTGTGGGTGGGTTATGTCCACAATCAGAACTTGGTGCTTTGTCAATTTGAATTAGCTGTCTCTCTAGACTTGGTTCTCTGTCTTTAGAATAAGTGACTATAACTTCTTCTATATCTCTAGATCTGCCTTCTTCTACCACTTCTGTTAAAATCCAGTTAAAGTTATGCTCAAATGGGATTTCACTAAATCTCGGGCTTTCCGACGTGCTTGTCGAGTCGCTGAAATTTGGTATTGGCAGGGGGGGCGCTTCCTCATGCTCTGGGTACACTAGATGAAAGCTTCTATTCAAGAATTCGGGTTAACAAGACACCCAATTTCCTTCCTCCAATCGATGAATCAATAGTCTATTAATATCATCGCCTTCTATACTTCAATGACTCCAAATTCTCGACTGACCAACATGGAGACTGAGATTTTCTTCAACAATTTCTTGCACCTGCACGCTTTGTGTTAAAGCAAATGGAGAAGGAGGTGTTACCGTTTCAAGTATTTAAACTTGGAGAGCTCTACCACGCTCTATCCACAAGTCTTCATCCATCGGCGACAGGTCTTCTTCGACATCCCGATCCTCCATGGCTCGGCTTGATTCTGAAATATTTCCTTCTGCATTTGTCACGACATTTGATCCTCGCATCCTCCAGAGCGTAATTGCCTTCTCCCGTAGCTCTTCATGCCGCTGCCTCCTCTTTTCTCTTTCAATTTTTTGAATATCTGGGGTGCTTTTATGACTCAAAATTCTGTCTTTATCAAATTTTCTTCCACTGTTGGCCATGTCATCTTATCATATGTTGAATTTCATCAAACTAGGTACATCAAAGCATGCTTCATCACCCCCCCAATGCCGGCCTGAAGGTTTCTAGATCACTGGGGAAGTGCAGACCATCATTTGTTCAAGAAAAATTCCCATTCGTGCTCCTTTACAAATTTTTCCTACTTACATTCTTTCTCCTTCCAATTAGAGTTCGGAAGGGCTAGGAATAGCAATGGTCTTGTTTCGACAATATGCGCAATGCCTTTGTCGATCAGAAATTTGAACAATAGAGTTGGCAGAGAACACAGAAATTGATCAGCTAATTCGGTGAAGAACTTTCTTCTTATTTCGTCAACCGAGACTCGATCTTTGATCACCTACTCTTCATAGAAATCGTCCATCCTTCATTGATCACAGAAATCGATAGATTCGTGCATCCTCCGTTGATCAGCTTCAACAACAGCTTCCGCTCTATTTCATCAACTGGTCTTTTCATCCAGAATCTTCTTCAAGGCGGTCGGCACGGATTCTACAAATCTCTCATGGGTCTCGAAGAATAATCAATCTCTCAATTGGCTAATCGTCAGCTTGTTACGTCGCGCATAGTTCTGCAGATAATTCACGATTTTCTTCTCCCACCAATCTCTAATCTCCTGTTCTGAAATCATAGGTCATGCTGCTATTTATTTTTCATGCATCAATCGGAAACGGAACTAGATGTTGTAGTCCCCAAGGTTCACATGGTTGGCATAGATACATTACATCATATAAGCAAAGCATACACAATGATACAAATACAAGAGATGAGACAGATAGAGAGAACACAAGCCTTTATATTAACCAGCAAGAGCAGAATAAAATCATAGAACCAATCTTAGTTAGTACATCGGCTCACCAACCTATATATATATATATATATATATATATATATATATATGCAAATACAGTTACATAATCATCTGTCGATTTATCCAACCGACCGGACCTATACTAGTCGACGCGACTTGTCGACATGTGCTACAGAGTGGTCGAGCGGAGGGCCTAGTCGACAGGCTGACCTAGACCCCTCCAACAGGGCTTCAAGAACGCTTGTCTTCAAATCTGATTTACACACACTTAATGCTACGACATAAAATTTTCTGCTAAGATCATCTGCAACCTTATTCTCTTTCCCTTTTAAATGCTTAATTTCAAAATCAAATTCACAAAGGAATTCCATCCACCTAGCTTGCCTAGCATTCAAGTTTGGCTAATCAAACAAATACTTCAAGCTCATGTGGTATGTTCTAAGCTCGAATCTTCTTCCCATCAAATAATGTCTCCACATCTTGAGAGCATATACTATGGATGCTAATTCTAAATCATGTGTGGCATAGTTCTTTTCATGCTCTTTTAATTTCCTTGACTCATAGCAAATCACAAGACCTTCTTGCATGAGCACTCCACCTATCCCTTCAATGCAAGAATATGTGCACACTAAAAAATCCTTCTTTGGATCTGCTATTTTCAAAATAGGAGTGCTAGTGAGTAACTCTTTTAACTGCTGAAAACTTTTCTCACATTTTTCAGACCATACAAACTTGATATTCTTTCTTTGCAATGTAGTGATTGGATGAGCTATCTTGGAGAAGCCTTCAATAAACCTTATGTAGTAACCAACAAGGCCCATAAAAGATCTAACATCTGAAACATTCTTTGGAGTAGACCAATCCATGATGGCATTAATCTTCTCTGGATCAACTACAATTCCTTCTTCAAAAATGATATGACCCAAATATTGCACCTTCTTTTGGTAAAACTCACACTTGCTTAACTTGGCATATAGTTGATGTTCTCTAAGGACTTGCAACACCATCCTTAGATGCTCCTCATGTTCGTCTCCATCCTTGAATAGACAAGAATGTTATCCAAGAACACAATCACAAACTTATCCAAATATTTGCTTAATACACTATTCATGAGACACATGAATATAGCAGATGCATTGGTAAAGACCAAATGGCACCACAGTGAAATCATAATGACCACATCGAGTTCTGAAAGTTGTCTTGTGGATGTCTTATTCCTTAATTCTCACTTGATGATATCCATACCTCAAGTCAATCTTGGAAAACACTTTAGCTTCCTTCATTTGATCAAACAAGTCATCAATTCTTGGCAATGGATACTTGTTCTTGACCGTCACTTTATTGAGCTACCTGTAATCAATACACAACCTTAAAATCCCCTCCTTCTTCTTAAAAAATAACACTGGTTCTCCCCAAGGAGACACACTAGGCCTGATATACCTCTTGCCCATTAACTCTTGTAGTTGCATCTTCAACTCTACCAATTCCGATGTGTTCATTCTATAAGGAGCCTTGGAGTTTGGTGCTACCCCTGGGACAAGATCGATGGTAAAATCAATATCTCTCTTTGGTGGTAGTCCCGGTACTTCATCCAAAAACACATCTTGGAATTCTTGCAACAATGAGAAATATTCTATCCTTGTTCCTTTGTCCTCTGACGAATCTAATATAGAACTGCATATAATTGACAACCTTTCTTATAAAAAAAATTCAACTGTAAGGCTGAAATCTGTCTTACTAAAACTTGCTTGGGAATTCCTCTTGCCAATCTTGGTCTTCGATCTTCATCAATACATTCAAGTGCTTTATCATAACATTCCAACTTGGCCCTATGCTTTTCCAACCAGTCCATTCCAATTAAGGCATCATAAGATCCTACTGGTAGTACATTTAAATGTAAATGTGTGTGGAGTCCATTCAATTCTATGGGACACTCCACCATTACTTCACTAACTTTTCTCTTGGTCCCTGTGGCTAACTGAACTAGCCAGGACTTATTGTGCTTCACTTTTCTAAGAGAACAACCTTCAACCACTTTTGGAGAAACATAACTATGAGTAGATCTTGGATCAATCAAACCAGAAATAGATTGCTTAGAAATCTTACCTTCGACTTCCACCACTGATGATTGATGATCTGCCTAATGATTATCCAACGCTGCATAAATTCAAGGCGTTTCCCTTTCCATGTCCTCCATTGTTGATGCTCCCTTTAAATTGTGCAACCTTCAGGTATTCTCCTTCTGATGTGGATAATCCTTTAGCATGTGGTTTTCTCCACATCCCCAACATTGAAGTGGCCCTTTTGATGTCTTATCTGCTACTATTGCTGGCTTGAATCCCCTCCTTGCTTGTTTCCCCTGTGGAAAGGTTCTGGGCTGACTTATGAATGGTGGTTTGAAGCCACTTTTTTTTTTATCAAACCTCCCTCTTGGATTTCCTTTCCATGCTGGGTTAACCCCTGATTTTCCTTTATTCTGCTCATAGCAATGCATTGCCATTATAATGGCTTCATCAAGACTTGGTGGATTAAAAAATTCAATTCCATCTCTGAAAATTTGAGGTAGACTCCCAAGGAAGCATTGGATTTTTACTCTCTCATCTTTAATTTAATCCACGTACCTTAATAATTCCAAAAATTTGTGGACATGTTCTTCCATAGATTTTTGTCCCAACCTGAGTTCATTGAACTCTTTTCTCTTACTGTCATACTACCTAGCAGAAAGGTATTTTTCCTTGAAGTACTTCTTAAATCTCTCCCAGTTGATCTTATTTTCATTGATCCCTTTCACTTGCAAGAGGTTATCCCACCAAATTGAAGCTCTACCATTTAGATTGTAAATGAAATTCTGGCCTTTTCATTTCCTGAGTAGTCCTCAATTCTGAAATAGTTCTTCATTCCAAGAAGCCATGCGTCTGCCTCTTGGCCAATCTTGTCTTCTCCATCAAATGTGGGAGGCCTTGCCTCCCTAAATTCTCCCATTGGATTCAGTCTCAACATTCCCTTTTTGCACATTTTCTCTTAGCACATCTTCATCATGCCCATAAAGATCTTGAGCATCATTTATGGTCACCATTTTTCCTATAGGTGCCTCTTCTACACTATTAAATCTTATGAGCTGCAAGCACTGTGCATTATGAAAAATTTTATTAGACATCTTAAGAACACATATAGATATATAAAACATCACTATTTAACATAATCAAACTCATGGAATCATTTACAGAGTTACTATGTCTTCATTTCTTTTGCCCATTCATGCAATTCTGGAAATTGCCCATATTCTCAACAATTTGACAAAAAAGTCACTGGCACTTTTCTGTTGGAATAATTGAAGTCTTCCTACCATTTATTTATTTGCTTGTGATACATTAATTAACCATTTAGTGGTTAATTCCATGTAATAAATTAGGAAATTGCCATTGTGTGGACCACAAGGCAACATGGGAGGATAAGAATACTTCCAAGGTGTGATCTACAAGTCATCTAAGCCACTTGGGCACTTTCCTAACTGATTTTAGACCATAATTAGAAGGAAGGGTGCATTTATGAGTTTTAGAGCTTTTTTACTGCTTTTTCCCTATGGGGGAAAAGCTAGTCTACCTAGGAAACTGTTTTTTACACCAAAAACTTTCTTTAATGTTTTTTCCACCCAAAATTCATATTTGGCTTTGTTTTTATCTATATTTCACCTTCAGCTCACTAATTCATCAATTCATGAGATTTTGGGCTCATTTGGAAAGTCAACTTGCCACCTAGGGGGGATGGGCATATTTATCAAGTCTGATTAAGTGAAGATTCTTTTGGCATCTTCATCCAATTACTGATGTAAATTTATTTAATAGAATCCTATTACATTCATATGTTGGTTGATGTAATTTTATTCATGAGAAGTTAATACAGAAATCTACTCTTGTGCATAATTTTTGTGCTTTTGACTAGTTGTGTGAGACTTTTCTTATGAGAGAGTGTAATTTCTTGATCAGTTCTTGGATGTGATCTTATTTTCACATGGTATCAGAGCCATCAAGCTATTCCTTTCATCTATTGATTGTTTTGCAGGATCCAACAGTCTCAGGAAGGGTGCATTGATCAATTCACCGAGTGAATTCTATTCTCTGCAGGGCGCATTTTGGAATCCAAAAGTGTTCTAAAATCAGTCCATAAGTTTATATCAGTTGCAACAATGGATCATAAACAGCATATAATCCTCACTCCTTTCAATTACTTTGATTGGAAAGCACAGATGGAGATTCTAATGAGGAGCAAAGGGCTCTACTGGGTGACCATGGCAACAAAAGCTGAGCCAACCTCAGCAGTGAAGAAATCTAAATGGCATAATCGAAGGGATGAAGCCTATGGGCTGCTATGCCTCACTACATCCAGAGAAATCTTATTTCATCTAGATGGCCTCACTTCACCCAATGAAGTATGGCTGAAACTTCAAGAACTGTTTGGTAAAACCGATGAATTGAGAGGCCACCAATTGGATAACGAGCTAGTCTCTTTGAGTCTGCAAAATTTTGATAATATACAAGAATTATTCTCCAAATTCAAGTCTCTTGTATTGCAGCTAAAGCAATGTGGAATAGACAAGAAAGATGAGCAATTAGTTTTGGCCCTCCAAGCTTGGCCCCGACTAGTCAATCTTTGTTTCCACCTTCCATTCTACCCATAAAGTAATTAAAAATTGGAAGAGCCCATCACTTTTAGAATTCATGGAGTCATTAACACAAGAAAAAGACAAGCTAGTCTTAATGAGAGCCATTAAAAATCCATCCAAATACCAATGTCTAAATGTTGGAGACTCAAAGAATTTGAAAGGCAAGAAGAAAGGCAACTTCAAGAAGCCCACTGGTGAGCGGAAAGACAAGCAAAATTTTAATGGAGAGTCGTCAAACTTCAAGAAGAATACGAACAAAAAGAATGAGAGGACAAAGTGAAATTATTGCATCAAGGGATTTAATCCTGAAAGCTCTTGCATGAAGAAGACCATCGACCAATTAACTCAACTATTGGAGAAATCCAACATCCCTCTCCCAGAGAGCGCAAGGAGGAAGAATGGAGGATCAAATTTCGATGACAAAGAGAGAGTTCATGATTTGATGGCCAACACTTCCCAATATTCATCATTCATCATTCACTCCGGTGCTTCAAGACACATGGTGTCTGCAAGTAAGTATTTACTTCGCTTGACTCTTCCAGTGGTCCAAACATTGTATTGGGAGACAATTCTGAAACTTCTAGCAAAGGCAAAGGTAGCATAGATCTCGAGTTTGAGTCATCTAATAATGTTTTATATGTCCCTGGACTTGCTGCAAACCTACTGTCAGTCTATCAAATGACCCATACAGGGATTCCCAAGAGAGTAACCTTTACCCCCAATGATGTTGAGATAGCAGAAATTTCAACAAGAAAAATTATTGCATTTGGTACTGCTGATCATTGTTCTAGAATTTACAAGTTTTCTCATTTTGTGCCAAACTCCTCACCTTCTGCTCTATTAACCCATGCCAATGATTCCAGCAAGCTATGGAATGAAATATTTGGCAACCATAATTACAAATACCTTTCCCAACTTCATGAGAAAGAGATGGTTATAGGGCTACCTAATATCAAATTTTCCAAAGGTGTCTGTCAATCCTGCATCCTAGGAAAACACCCTGAGCATAAGTATGGGAGATCTACCACTGAGAGAACCACTGCACCATTGGAACTTATACACTATGATATATCAATCCCATTTCCTCATGATTCATTGAATTCAACAAAACATATTCTCACATTCATAGATGATTTCAGCATGTATTACTGGAATTATTTCATCAAGCTTAAATTATAAGTTTTTGGGTTATTCAAGTTATTCAAAGCCTCAGTTGAGAATCAGTCTGGTAGGCATATAAAATTGTTAAGATCTGATAATGGTGGTGAGTATTTGGAATCATAGTTTCAGCAATTTTTTGCTTCATTGGGCATACAGATGCAACATATAGTTCCATATACACCTCAGCAAAATGGGGTTGCTGAGAGGAAAAATATATCTCTTAAGGAGATGGCCACATGTATGCTTGAGGAAAAAGCCTTGTCTCCTAAGATATGGGCTAAGGAAATAAATTGTGCCACCTATATATAGAATAGAGTTCCACACAAAGCTCTCAAAGGTATCACTCCTTTCGAAGCTTGGACAGGTCACAAACTTGACATCTCTCATTTCAGGATTTTTGGCTCAAAGGCTTGGGCTAGGATTCCGATTGAGAAGAGGAGGGCTATGCAGCCACAAATCCAACCATGTTTGTTTGTTGGATATTCATAGGACTCCAAATATTATAAGCTGTTGAACATGACCACTCATAAAGCATTCATCGAAATAAGTGTGTAGTTTGAGGAATAGCCCTCTCAGAGCGCAGAAATTGGAGATTCAAATTCACCACCGACTAAAGAAGTAAGTGATGTTATTGATATTTTTTATTCTAATATTTATGATTATGGGGATCAATTTATTGCATATTCTAACTCACCTACAAGGCCTAATTGGGCTGCAAAAACTTTGCAAGCAGCAGGTGAACTAGCAGGCAACCCTCGAGACCAAAGAAGGACTAGATCACAATTTGAGATTGCTCTCAATGTGAATGATCCTTATCTTTTTGAGAAGTGCTATATGATGATAGATTCTGATCCAAAAACATATGAGGATGCCTCACATGATCCTATATGGAATATTCCTATGGATGAGGAGTTTCATTCATTACAGAAGAACGAAACTTGGGAGCTAGTCAAGCTCCCCGCAGGTAGAAAGTTGGTAAGATGCAAATGGATTTATAAGACTAAATGTGCAGTAGATGGTACAACCATTAAATACAAAGCAAGGCTGGTAGAAAAGGGGTATTCTTAGGTCCAAGGACTTGATTATAATGAAACATTTGCACTGGTAGCTCAGAAAGACTCCATTAGACTAGTTTTGGCAATGGCAGCTTCCAAGTGGTGGGAAGTACATCACATGGATGCGAAAAGTGCTTTCCTCCATGGGGAGCTTGAAGAAGAAATACATATGCAACAGCCACAAGGGTACACATCAGATCCAAACCTCTTTTGCAAGTTGAAAAAATATTTGTATGGACTCAAGCAAGCCCCTAGGGCTTGGTATGCAAAGATGGACAGTTTTCTGCTGTCACAATCCTATGTTCGGTGTAAATCTGACCCAAATGTCTATATGAAGTTTGCTGATGGTTTTATAATGTTAATAGTGTTGTATGTTGATGATTTGCTGATCACAGGTGATAGCACTAAAAAAATAGCATCACTAAAGACCGCAATGCACCAAGCATTCTGCATGAGTGACTTGGGAATTCTTAAGCAATTTTTGGGGCTTGAGATTTCTCAAAAAAAAGAAGGAACCAAGGTATGTGAGTCAAAGTATGCTTCTGATATGTTAAAGAAGTTTAAGATGGCTAAGTGCAAGCCTTCTAAGACTCCATTCCTTTCTAGAGGTAGAATGGAAGAAGTAGAATCTACACCACTTTTTGACAATAGTCTATATAAACAGTTGATTGGCAGCTTGCTCTACTTGACACACACTTGACCAGATCTTGCATATGCAGTGAGTGTGGCATCTAGATATATGGAGCAGCCACATGAGTTACATTGGAGAGCTTCAAAAAGAATTCTTCATTATGTGCAGGGCACAAAGAGTGATGGGATTCACTATGTGGAAGATTCGAGCTTAGATCTCTTGGGTTTCATAGATTCGGATTGGGATGGTGATAGCCTTGACAGGAAATCGACATCAGGATTTGTATTTGTTGGGTCTAGGAAATGCCCCTTCTTGGCCATCCTTATTACATCATTTTGCCCTGATTACATCCTATTTTCATAAGCTATATCCATTCCTTTCTCTGGATCGACCAATAATCTTGACAAGTATAATTTGTTATTACTTTATATATTGTATGCCTTAGATTGTTAAAGATTCTGGATCTTAGTCCTTGGTTTATGCTGATCTGTGTGATTTCATTTAGTCAAGGTCTAAAGCGCAGGTGTATCAGCCAAGTGGTGCCAGCTATTACTCTTCAAAGCACCAAGTTCTCATAAATCCAAGGGACAGCACATTCATCTATGAGAATCTGTAATAGGCCTCCACTGAAACAGAACCCAGCTGCAACAGACAGATCACATTCCAGCTTGCCAAATCCGTTGATCCATTGATTACTGGAGTAACAGCTCCTTCATGAGTAACAACCTTGTTTATTATGGATGTAATAGTTAGCTATAACTCTGCAGCATGAAGATCATATATCTTCATTGTTGCACGAGTTTAGTGGATCGTGATCTATACTTTCAATGTATAAATATGTGAAGGCTCTCGTAGCCTGGGGTTGGACAATTACCATTTTGTATAAGCTGTAACAGAGCACTGAGATTGTTGATTTCCATCATTAATATGAGAGCAGAGTTCTTCAATTCCGTGTCTTAATTTGTTGTGATTCTCGGCATCTCTGTTAGAAGGCCAGGGCCCGCCTTCTCACAGAGATAGCCAGTTTAAGTAGGTAGGTTAATTTAGCTTTCTTTCTGGGTGTGTGGTGTGGAATTATTGTAGATTTTACTGTTAGCTGCAACAGAGGTTAGCTTTCCTTCTGGTAGCATGATTTCATTTTGAATAGCTGTAACAGAGTGGTGTGACAGTCGACTATGTAGGTTAATTCAGTTTAATGCATGTGTGCTCGAATCAGCTGTAACAGCCAAGCTCAATTCCAATATCTTCCAGTTGTTTATGCTTTCTAGGATTTCCAGTAATTATCAGTTAGAGTTCAAGCTTATGTTTAGATTCTGGTTGTTGTTGTATCTTCAAATGGTTTATTAGAATAGGCAGAGTGTGATTGAGTAATAGTAGCTACTAGATGGATCATTTTGGTAAAGATTGAATATTGTAGTTTGATAATTATAGGATTTAACTTCTTGCAAAAGTAATCTAGTTTATTTCTATTCTTAAATTTATAACTACTAGGTTGATCTCTGTAGGAAGGTAGATGCAATTGAATTCCTAGGTGTGTAAATTAGATTAGTTCTTTTATGGGATGAGTTTGGCTAAATAGAATGGTAGGATTATTATCTTCATTAGTTAATCAACTGCTTGACATGTTTATGCACAGATTATGCTTATTGCCATTGAAATAAAAGACCTCCCTAGGTTTGACAATTTATATTGACCATCCTATGTGTTAGCTTGAATTAATTGACATATAGGGTGACCAACAGTATTCATGCTTGGAGGTGGCCCTTTTTGCTGGTCCAGCAAGAAACAGAATGCCATAGCACTATCTTCAGTGGAGGTAGAGTATAGAGGAGCAGTGAATGCTGCTACAAAGTGTGTTTGGTTGCAGGGGATTTTGTCTGAGTTTGAGATTTCTTTCAGTACTCCTACTGTCATTTATTGTGACAACGAGAGTGCCATTAGAGTTTCATGTGATCCAGTACAGAGGAAGAGGACCAAGCACATAGAGATTCATATGCACTACATCATAGGCCTAGTGCATGATCAGATCATAGATTTACAGTATTGCCCCACAGGTGAGCAAACTGCATATATCTTCACCAAGGCTTTCACAGAGAAGACATTCAGCTATCTTAGATCACTAATTGAGATGGTTGAACATGTGGTGGAGTGAAGGGTTGATCAGTAACCTTTCAATTTTGATATGTCCATGTTTTGAGGGAAGGTTTTTCCCATGAGTTTTTCCTTCTATCCTTGTTTTGTGGACCAACAGTATTTTGTACGGGGTGACCAAGTCTTGTTACTGGGCCCTTAGTATTTTATTTTCTGATATTTAGATCATTTAAGTCAGACTTAAGAGGGGGTGTTGGAATAATTTAATTCTTCCTACCATTTATTTATTTACATGTGATACATTAATTAACCATTTAGTGGTTAATTCCATGTAATAAATTAGGAAATTGCCATTGTGTGGACCACAAGGCAACATGGGAGGATAAGAATACTTCCAAGGTGTGACCTACAAGTCATCTAGGCCACTTGGGCACTATCCTAATTGATTTTAGACCAGAATTAGAAGGAAGGGCGCATTTCTGAGTTTTAGAGCTTTTTTACTGCTTTTTCCCTAGGGGGGAAAAGCTAGTCTACCTAGGAAACTATTTTTTACACCAAAAACTTTCCTTAATGTTTTTTCCACCCAAAATTCATATTTGGATTTTTTTTATCTATATTTCACCTTTAGCTCACTAATTTATCAATTCGTGAGCTTTTGGGTTGATTTGGAAAGTCAACTTGCCACCTGGGGGGAAGGGCATATTTAGCAAGTCTGATTAAGTGAAGATTCTTTTGGCATCTTCAGCCATTTGAATTATTGATGTAAATGTATTTAATAGCATCCTATTACATTCATATGTTGGCTGATGTAATTTTATTCATGAGAAGTTAATACAGAAATCTACTCTTGTGCATGATTTTTGTGCTTTTGACTAGTTGTGTGAGATTTTTCTTATGAGAGAGTGTAATTTCTTGATCAGTTCTTGGATGTGATCTGATTTTCACATTTTCCACTCTAAAATCTATGATTTATGATAGCCCCATTCAAATTCTGGTCATGTACCATTGTTCCCTACTAGATAATCTTTCCAATTCCTATCCACATGCTCCATTCTGACTTTGGGTGTGGAAACTACATCACTTCAAAAATGACAATCTCCACCAAGATTCTGCACTTTTTATAGAGTTGCAAAATATCCTGAACTTCCAACTTCATCCACCTGTAGAATAAAATCTAGAAAGATTCAGCAAAACATTTATACTAGGAGAAGTTCGTCCATACAACAAGGAACACTTAGCAACTTGCGGATCTTTGTTCCAATGCACCATTCATCTTTTATAAAAAATTTGGGTTTGACTACTTTTCACTGTTAACATTTTTCCAAAATTTCAAATTTTGGGCCAAAAATGGCTATTTCCCAAATGATGCATTTCTGGAAAATCTCTGTCTAACATGGATTGTCTTTTTTAATGAGAATATGAAATGTTGAGTTCAGTAAATTTCTTGAATCCTTCATCTAAGGTCACTTTCAACCACTGAAGCTTTTCAAAATCCCCAAAAGGTGGCCGAGAAGAGTGCTTTTTGGCCTTCTCACTCACCCCGTCTCCACATCCTTTGGAGTCTGGCTCCAAGCTTCCAAAATTAACACCATTCCTGCTCCATGACCGCTCCATATCAGTTTCATCTCAATCCAACCTTCTGTCAAGCGTCGGGACACCAATATGTAAAATCCATTAATTCCAATTTTATGCCAAATTGGAGCATAATGGGCTTGGGATCCTCACTGGTTCATTCATGGCCTTCGTTAATGGCCTCAAAACGCCACTAAACTCATCCAATTCTGATCCCGCAAGCTCCTGCAATCCAAAAATTGAGTTTCAGGCTCTATTTCATTCTTTTTTTTCTTTTTTTTTATCCCGCAATCCACAACCTGCAACCTGCATTGTAGGTGCGGACATGCTCATTTTCCAACCCAGGACAACTCCATCCCGCAATCTGCAATTGCAAAAACACCTCCATTCCGCAATGCGGGTTTGAAATTGCGGAAACCCAAAACACAAGTTTGAAAACTTAACGTTTCCGCAACCCGCAATCCACAATTGCGTAAACACCTCCATTCCATAGTGCGGGTTCGGAATTGTGGAAATCTAAAACACAAAATTTTGGAAATCCTCGTTCCTGCAATCCGCAACTCTGGAAACACCTCCGTTTCTTGCAACTTGCGGAGTTCATATCTCCTTTGTCCCTTAACCAAATGAGATGATTCTGGTACTATTGGAAATCTATTGTAGAGCTCTATGCAATGGTGTGATCCCCTGCTCCACTTGAGAACTCTAATTCTGCCATTTTTCCAATCAAAAATGTTGCCCAAACTTCATCAATATTGCGTTAAAACATTATGTTACTTGTCTACAAACTCAGAGTTTGGCCCAAGCAGCCCCAGTGCTGCAACATGGGCTCTGATACCACTTTGTCATGTCTCATTTCCATCCATACAGTGCAAGGGAGGAAACATGACCAACATATTGGGCTTATTTGACAATCTCAGCCCCATACATTACTATGAAATACATGGATAAATAAAAAAGCTTATGCATACATATTCATACTCAACCAACATAATGGAATTAAACACCATATATACTCATAGTTTCATCATGCATTCGGAATATAAACAACAGTCATTAATTAAAACATTACAGAGCACATAATTAACATAACTCAACCACAAAGAATACTTATCTTGAAATGAAACTATCCAACAACTGGCTATGTCAGAGCAACGTTCCACCCAACCATAGATCTTTGTCCAGCCTATATTCTTTCAGCTGAGAGATCACCCCCGAGCTAGGTTGTATATCCACTAAGGAGGAACTAAACAGGCTCACGCATAGCCATGGTTTCACTCAACATATATGTTAAGCCAACACACAGTTGGTTTTATCAAGCATGCAAGAGACCAAAGAGGAGGATGATAAGCCAGTGAACTCAACCACAGAGCTACAGGCATCTCAACTAAACTCAACAGTCATGGCACCCACAATACCTACCACACCCAACACAAGGAAAGTCCCCTTCTCTATTGCACAGTCCCTCAGGTGTCCCTTCCTCCAGTTCTCTTCAGGATGGGAATAGAAAGGTCCAACTGCTAATTCCTTGAGATTCTATCATTCACTGGGTTTATCAAGCAAACCCAACCTCTGTTCAATCATTCACACTTAGATTTCTCACAATTCTATCATCAAATAACTCAATCCCGTCACTGGATTTCTAGGCTATTAAAACTAGTTTTTCCAATGGATTTCGGGGTATCTAATACTCCCAATTTCACCCCAAGGTTCATATCTATGGATCCCCCATTGGATTTCACTATCAACACCAAATTCTGGGTGTCTATGGCACTTCAAAACGTGAGTTCTTTCACAATTGCGATTTCTGGTTTTTTCCACTGCTCGGCATGTGTAATGGATGAAAACTGATGTTGGGATGATCAACAATGTAATGGGAATGAGAAAGAACCCATTCCCCTAAGGTAGAGTGACTTGTGGTGAAAGAAAAACAAAGCTCATACCTGCCATACGAATTTCCGGGCTGCCCATGCTCCATTGAAGCCATGGACTGAGTTCTTCAACAACATCCTTACAACAGAATTAAATGTCAGCAAGGAAAGTTAAATGGGTTCACAAGATGACAATTGGCAGCATATGGTTCATCCCCACAACCCACTCACCACTCCCTAGTGGAATACACATGACCCCTTCTCATTCGTTGCTTCCATAACCAGTTTTGGTATTTTATTGAAATATTAAATATTTGCATCATTTACAATATTCCATGGCTTAATAGCACATGGATGGAAAAATGTCAAATACTTTCCTTTCTAAATAAAATTCAATCATACACTACCGGGGCCTTGGGCTTGAGCTCCACGCTAGGGAAACATACATCGCATGTATACAATATTTACATTAAAAACTAATATTTCATAAGAGTCAAAATTGGGATATTACACCACTTCTCTTTTTTGCTTTTCTTTTTCCAAATACTTCATGACATCATCTGAAGCTTCCTGTATCTCATTCATAACATTTTCCATATTGAAATTCATTTGTTCTTGTGAAGACTTTCCTATTTTAGCTGCAAAACTAGATTCCCCTTTATCATTTGAAACAAGAGATGTCATATTTTCTTCCAAATCTTCCTAAATGATAGAACCATAAACACAATTTTTCGGGGTCAAATCTGGAACATTCTTTAGACTCTTATCAATATTGCTGAGAACTTGGTTCAATGTTGCTTCTAATGCCTTTTCCTTTTTATCTTCTTCATCATCATCAGATGAATTTTGTATATTTATGGTCTGGTTTTTCTTAATTTTCTTATTCAACACAGATTTCATATTTAGCTGTAGTTTATTGACAGGATGAGTTCTAGGCCTTTGATATGCTGGTTCAACTGAGTTTTCTGCAGGACCTGACAAGTTATTTAAGGAAGGATTCAGTTCCTTATTCTTACTGATTGTATCCATTTTCTGAACAACATTTTCCTCTGTATCAAAACCCTTCAATTCTTCACCATCCAATCTATTATGTTCAAACTTGGCAGGTGTTTGGACAGACATTTCTTCTTCAAGGGTTTTAGATTGGCTTTCCATTTCCTTTTCCTGGCGTAAATTGGGTGTATCAATTGTTTTCTCAACAAGAGGGGTTTTAATACCTTTCTTCTTAGCTGGTGTTTTATGTTGATGTATTTGTAAATTTGGAAGATATTCACTTGTATATTGTATGTATTACATTTGTACTTTATTGTATCCCCAACAGAGATGTATTATTCCTCCGATTGGAAGTGTCATCATGTGTACTTGCAAGTGTCGCAAGTTATATTGTAAGTGTCTTAACTTATACTTGATGGGTTATTAGACCACCTTGTTGTGGTCGGCCCTATATGAGTCATGTGGGTCAAAGAGTTATTAGACCACCCTATTGGGGGTCGGCCTAGTCATCATTATGTTATGTCGTTAAGTTAGGGCCGACCTAGTTGAATAAAGATCAAGTGATGTAGTGTATAAATAGAGAGTGTGTCTCTCTCATTATACACATTCTATTGTTCACTCACTTCGCATTAGTGAGAGAAGGGGAGGATTCACACAAGAGGAGGAGGAGCATGTTGTTGTAAATATCTATCTCTTGGGTTTGATCATGGTGATCATTGTATTGATGCTTATTCTATCTCTGAGGAAGTTGCGGGATTTTTCACCTTCTTGGTTTTCCCTAGTGAAATGTTTTGTGTCTCTTGTCTCTTGTCTCTTATTCTTGATATGTTGTACATGTTGTACTTTCAGTTAAGATCCTAGATCAGAATGTATTAAATTCTAAAAAACTAACATGGTATCAAAGCTAGCCTGAAAGAAGGCATGGTATGGCATTTATGACACTTGTTGCACTTGCGAAGCTAGGGCTTGATATAGCAAAAACCAATCATCGTATCACTTTCGCTATAAATTCATTCTGGTGAAGTTGCAGGATCTGAAAATATTTTAGGTCGAATTCAAGATCCCCATGTACCTTGTGTCCAAAGGAGAGCCTCTAATTTGTTTTACTTTCAGATTTATGATCTATACAATATAGGGTTGCTGCCTCTTCTAGATCTCAGTCATAAACAGGTGACCTAGGAAAAAAGGTCACAACTTTGGCTAGGAAGCTCCAACTAAAATTTCGTAAAAAGTGACAGGTAGGTCACGAACTGTACGTTCACAGGTCTGATTTTCAGAGGCCGAAATTGAACCAGTGACACATGGCACTCCGTACAAGTTCGCTCTCCTATTTTACCCCATAAATCGATCACGTTGCGACACTTGGCATAACTCTCTCTCAGAGAATCCATTTGAGGTCAGACCTGTGGGGTTGGAAATCTAACAAGTCAGTATACCATAGGAAAAATTTTCAGACCCTGTAGATATTAAATTTCTGAGTTACACCAGAAACAATCAGGTGCATATTTCTGTCAAAACAGAATTGGATTTTGAGCACCTTCATTCATGGCTACGGGAATTTAGGGTTTTAGAGAAAGTTGGAATTTTTGTAATCGAAGACCATAGCTGGATGATCCTCATCAAAATAGAAATTTAGAGACCAAGATCGAATTTTTTGGTTGGGCAGAAGGCTGGGCTTGATCAAACCCTAATTTGGGACTTTGATCGAAAAAGGAAGGTGAAAAATTATGGCTTCTGCAAAAATGGGAATTTTTGAAATCTGTGACCATAGCTAGAATCACCTTGGAAAAATTGAAGTTTAGAGATTTGGATCAAACTATTTGGTTGGGTGAAGCTTCGGGAAACTCAAACCCTAATTCAAGGTCCTCCCTAGTGAATCCAGAAGATTGAAAAGAAAATTTGAGGGGTGAAACTTTACAGTTTTCAAATTCTGAGTATACTAGGTTGATCAGCTCATCAAGGCACATCTTTCCATCCATTCAGAAGTTTGAAATTCAAAATTCAAAATTTTAGGGTTTCTCTGACAAACCCTAATCCAACTCCAGAGGAGAATGAATTGGACACCTGCACAAGTGAAGAAGTTCCAGTTCCAGAGGGAGATGAGGCTAAGGCCTTACATAAGAAGTCTAAAAGCAATCTCGACAGGTATGACTTGAGGAAATGCAGGTATGTTTTGAAATATGTTCATGATTAAGGTTATGATATGGTTGTCTTTATATTATTGAGGTTAGTACAATATTGATTAATTTTAGACTTGTCTTATCACCCTAGTAAAAGTATGAATGCATGTATAGGGTTATGACATTTATGATTGTACTAATGCACCATGAAGTTGTATGAGGTTGATGTTGTCCACTAACATGTAAGGTACATCAAGAAAGACAAATCAAGTTCTAGATCAAGAACATATGACCATGGTGACATGAAGACAAAGACTCATGAAGCTCTACTTATGAGGTATGTATAATTTGGTTCTACAATGCTTAACCTATGAGATATGCAGGTTACTAGCACAAGTCATTGAAGAGAACAAGAAGATATTATGTAGGTATGTTAGACATAACTAGCAAACATGATAACCAGGTATGTTTTTCCTATATCAAGTTAGAATCCTACCTTGTGTTAGGATCCTATACTTTTGTATGAATGATAATGATTATCCTTGAAGTTAGAAGTTTAAGTAATCAAGGGTTTATGTATATTATGTTTCTTACTTTGATTGATGATATGACTAACCAGAAGAGTCCTATGGTCAAATAAGATTATGCATGAGTAAAGGAAGGTTTCCCTGAAAATGTTAATGCTTATTACCTATGTATGAAATGATCATGACCATACATGTTAAGTTTAATTAGGATCATAATGTTTTGATAGTATTGAGATTATACTAATGGATGTATGATCATGTATGAGATCTTGAGGATGACACTAGTGCACACTTAAGCATGCATAGTGGTCCAGGATGAATATGAGTTCAAGGACAGGTAATCCAAGAAGCAAAGATCAAGAGGGAGAACACTCTAGTAGTTCCTGCAAGGAAGCAAAGATTGAGAGGGAGTCCACCCTACAACTAAACAAAGATAAGTATTTGAATTGTTATATATATGATTACTTAAATAATGTTGTTCAGTAATGTACATGTTCCTAGATTTAGGATGTATATTATGCATTTTAGAAAAGGTTGCATTAATGAACAAGATACTACTAATATAGTGATGGGTAAGTGGCCTATGGTACTGTACAACATTCCATTGCTACTTATCTAGAATGAAACCTCTTTGCTGACATGTTGGGAGTTGTGCACACTCTTAACAATGTTCTGGTAGAGATGTAAGGCATCTAGAAAGTTACGGAATATGGATAAATGTTGTATTGAAGCATTGGCTAAGATAATTGCATGACTGTATGACATAAGTATTTATAAGTAAGAATTTGTTCTGAAATATATGCGATGTTTCTAATCATGCAATTGAACTTGTCTTGTAGGAAAGACCGTGTACCTACAAAAGGACTACAACATTTGTTCCAGCAACAAAGTTCAAAGAAAACTATCTATTGAAGATACTTCGAGGAAGAAGTGATGGGACACATTTGCAGGAGCCATTCCAAGCATGGTGAGAGGAGGATCCTTCCCTTGGATGTGGATGTAAGCACTGTGTGATGAGCATCAAGATGATGCTCCAGTTACTGCTTTGGATATGCATCAGTTGGATGGATCATGTATATTGATATGCATCAGTTGGATGCTTTGTATGCATCAGTTGGATGCTTTGTATGATCAGTTGGATCATGTATATGTATATGCATTAGGACGATGCAGTGACTATGATCAGGATGATCATGTGTGATGAGTATCAAGATGATACTCTGGATGATATGCATCAGGATAATGCTATGACGATGATCAGGATGATGCATTACTTTCTAGGCATGGAGGTGTGGCAAAGTGCAGATGGAATATTCCTTGGACAAGGGAAGTATGCAGTAGAGATCCTGAAGCGGTTCAGGATGATGGACTGCAAGGCCATGGCCACACCTATGGAATCAAACCTTAAGCTTCTATGTGATGCTTCATCTGGTCCGATTGATGTCACGGTGTATTGTCAGATGATTGGGTCCTTGATGTACCTAACGAACACAAGACCAGATATTTTCTCTATGGTGAACACATTGAGCCAGTTCCTGACGGATCCCAGAGGTGTTCACCTGGTTGCTGTAAAGCACATTCTGAGGTACTTGAAGGGTATGGTTGACTATGGGCTCAAGTATGAGGCGAATCAAAAGTTTAACCTAGAGGGTTATGTTGATTCGGATTGGGCAGGCAGTGCCATTGATCGGAAGAGCACTTCAAGGTGATGCTTCAGTATGGGATCTGGTATGATCTCTTGGTTTAGCAAGAAGCAGTCCTATGTGGCACTGAGTATAGCCGAAGCAGAGTATGTCGCAGCTTGTTCGGCTAGTTGTGAAGCAATATGGCTGAGGAAGATACTGTATGAGTTATTTGATCTCCCGTTGGATGCTACTGGTATCTTTTGTGACAGCCAGAGTTGTGTGAAGCTATTTGAGAACCCCATGTTCCATGATAGGTCGAAGCACATCGAGATCAAATATCACTATATCATGGATATGGTGCAGAGAGGAGCGGTGAAGCTCCTGTATGTTGTGACAGATGAGCAGATAGTTGATGTGTTGACCAAGCCATTGTCCAGAGTGAAGTTTGAGTACTTCAGAGAGAGGCTTGGTGTACTTCAGATCGAGATTCCTTCCATGGGGAAGTGATGAGTCTAGAGACACAGATGCACATGAGCCATTCTCACATGGTGGTAGGTGTGTCCTCCCATGGTGTAGATATAAGGGCTGGGGCCATTCCGACATGGTTGAAGTGTGTCTTCCCATGGTCATTGATGTAAGAGCTGTGCCATTCGAGCATGGTTGAAGTGTGTCTTCCCATGGCTACGATATAAGTGTTGTACCATTCGAGCATGGTTGAAGTGTGTTTTCCCATGGCTGCAATATAAGTGTTGTTCCATTCGAACATGGTTGAAGTGTGTCTTCCCATGGCTGCAATATAAGTGTTGTGCCATTCGAGCATGGTTGAAGTGTGTCTTCCGATGGCTGCGATATAAGTGTTGTGCCATTCTCGCATGGATGAAGTGTGTCTTCCCATGGCTTAGATATAAGTGTTGAGCCTTTCACGGATGGTTGAAGTGTGTCTTCCCATGCCGGTGAGTGTAAGTGTTGTGTGATGTGCATTTGGGTTGTGCTCCATGGATGATGAGGTGATCTGAAGACGATGAGGTGATAGTATGGTACACAGGTTTTGTAGAGGCATATAATCAGTCCTGAGATGCTCTTGCAAGTTTTGCAGAGGCAGTGTAATCAATCCTGGGAGATCTTGCAGGTTTTTTAGAGGCAGTGTAATCAGTCCTGAGGTGTACCTACTTAATGGCTTGCTCGCTGAGATGACATGATCAGTATGATCATGAGTATCAGGATGATACTCTGTGGCTGTGGACATGTTGTGCAGTTGCATGTAAAAGATCTTGGGTGATCCGATAGGTTGAGCTGTGTGCTAGTAATTAGTGCTGGGATGCTCTTTCGAGTTTTTTCCATGACCACATGTAATATTTCCCTAGGAGATCCGATAGGTTGAGCTGTGTGCTCGTAATCAGTCGTGGGATTCTCTTTCAAGGTTTTGTGGAGGTCACATATAATATTGTCCTGGGAGATCCGATAGGTTGAACAGTGAGCTCATAAAAGTCCTGGGATTCTCTTTCGAGGTTTTGTTGACACACGTAATAAGTCCCAAGGATTCCACAGTATGGCCAGTGATTATGCAGACCTATAGGTGGTGGGCCTACATCCATCGTGAAAAAGGGTTGGCTCTGTAGAACTTCCTATGACGAGAAGAATTATGAGATAGCACCAATGATTGAGATGACGAGTACAGCAACAGTGACGATGATGCTCTGTGATCCAATGATGATGATCCAGCTCCAGTATTGAAGACTTGTGCCTATATGTATTGATGACTTATGTCAAGAGAATACCTTCCTAGTTAAGAGGGAGTGTTGATGTATTTGTAACTTCGGAAGATATTCACTTGTATATTGTATGTATTACATTTGTACTTTATTGTATCCCCAACGGAGATGTAATATTCCTCCGATTGGAAGTGTCATCATGTGTACTTGCAAGTGTCGCAAGTTATATTATAAGTGTCGTAAATTATACTTGATGGGTTATTAGACCACCTATTGGGGGTCGGCCTAGTCAGCATTATGTTATGTGGTTAAGTTAGGGCCGACCTAGTTGAGTAAAGGTCAAGTGATGTAGTGTATAAATAGAGAGTGTGTCTCTCTCATTTTAAACATTCTATTGTTCACTCACTTTGCATTAGTGAGAGAAGAGGAGGATGTGCACAAGTGGAGGAGGAGCATGCTACTATATATATCTATCTCTTGGGTTTGATCATGGAGATCATTGTATTGATGCTTATTCTATCTCTGAGGAAGTTGCGAGGTTTTTCACCTTCTTGGTTTTCCTCGATGAAATGTTTTGTGTCTCTTGTCTCTTGTCTCTTATGCTTGATATGCTGTACATGTTGTTATTTCAATTAAGATCCTAGATTAGAATGTATTAAATAATGAAAAACTAACATTTTATTTTTACTATTCTGCTCGGGTTTTTTTAACTTATGCTTTGAAGCTAGACCAAAAGAAAAAATGATCCCACGATCTATTCTTCTTTTCTAATTCTTTAGTTATCATAAGATTAATTAACCCATGATGGAATACACTGTGACTAGAGGATTCATGATGGTTTTGTACCTTGGTAGCTATCTTACCTAAACTTTTTAGAAAATAGTAGGGTAAGTTCAATTTTTGTATACCTGTTATGTGATGCAAGAAGCGCATGTGATATAGGTAGATGGTAGAAAATCTCCCCTCACAGGTCACATATTTCTGAACAATTTTCAAAACATTACTCCAACATTCTAGCAAATAAATTCTTGGATACCCTGATTTCAATCTGGGCTTCTGTACACGAGAAGCAAGAATTCATCAAAATACTTGTCTATCATTTGTCTTTTGAACCACCATTTTCCCTCAGGGGCAATGCCAATTGCTTGAGTGATAGGATCTTCAGTAACAATGAACTCAAATCCATCAAAACTGACAATAGTCCCCTTGAAATTTAGGGGAAAATGCTTTGAAAACTCTGTATTGTGATCTTTAATCCTTTCACACAACGAGTACCAACCCACTTCTCTTAATTTCACTGCCACAGCTAGAAAATCCTTTTCCCAATCTGTATTCTGAGGTTCTTTTTGAAGCAAACTACCACTGGAACCACTTGGTATGCATTTCTTCTCTGAAACCATGATTGAATTAGATACAATACTGGATGTAGAAACTACAGAATGAAACATGAAACCCTTCGGGAGCAACTCACCACCTTATACAATCAACAGGTACAGAGCATTAAGTTTTGCTTATTCTTCTTGGACTTGGGGAAGTCTCGATTCCCTGGAAACTGTAAAATCTAGATCCAAATGTCATTCAGCAATCTTTGAAATATGAATCGGCTATCATCATATCGTGTGATATTGAAACCTGCGCAAAACATTGTTGACATTCTGGCAGCGCGCATGCACATACAGAAAATAACATATGTTGCCAGATTGTATTAGATCCTAAAAACATATAATCAATCATTTCAAAGTCTGAAACACATTCACTCATTAATCAAAGTGGGAGCTAAATTCATATTAAATTACTTTATAAAACAAATCAAAAGGTGAAAATAAAAAATCATAATAAAAATAATAAAATATGAAAAATGAAAAATATTCAAAGTAAAAAGGTAGGAGAATGAAAATAGTTAACAAACCTAGGACTAACATCTGGCTTCATTTGGGGATGGCATTTCCTTGTGATTTTCCAAGAACTGTAGACCAGGTTCCATTTAGCTCTGTCATCTATTTATGATCCATTGGGCTATGGAGTCTTATTTGCAAAATAAAATGTAAAACTCACCGGTATTTACAATGTGAAAACACTTCTTCAGATTTCAATTGGTATAAAAGTGTTTCAGAAAGCGCCCATGAACTAGTCTTGCAAGCTCTTCACCTTCTAAATTCTTTAAAACAAATGTATTTTGTCCCAAAATTTTGACAATTATGAAAGGTCCTAACCATAGATGATCAAATTTTCCATGTTTTGAATTTTCATCTCTTCTTGCATCCCATCTAAGAACCAAGTCATCAGGAAAAAAGTTATCTTCTTTGATCTTTTTTTCAAACATCTGTTTCATTTTATCATTATGTTTTTGATATTTCTCATCTAACATTTATCTTTCTTGTTGTAATTCAACCATTTGAAAAATTCTTCTCTGAACATTATTTGGTTCTTCCAAACTATCTTGCATAAATTTCATCACTGGAAGACCTAATTGTATTGGAAAAACAGCTTCAGTCCCATAAACAAGTTGAAAAGGAGAAGTACCAATGCCTTTTTTTTGTGGTAACACGATCAGCGCAAAGAGCATATTTTAGCTTGTTGCCCCATGCTTTTTTATTCTATGATAAAAGCTTTTTAATACTGTTCACTATGTTTTTGTTTGTGGACTCTGCCAAACCATTACCCTGTGGGTAGTATGGAGTTGAATGTTTTAACAAAATTCCATGTTTCTCACAAAAACAGACCATATCTTTTGACTTGAAAGCAGGATCATTATCAATCACAAGTTTTCTAGGACAACCGAACCTGCTCAAAATGTTTTCCTCTAGAAAATTTATTATGACCTGCTCAGTTGCTCTCCTAGTTGGGATTGCTTCTACCCACTTAGTAAAAAAGTCAGTGGCTGTCAAAATATATTTGTGTTGACCACTGGAATGTGGATTTATTTCCCCTATGAAATCTAACCCCCATTGTTGGAAGGGTGCTTCAATAGAAATAGGTTTAAGAGGTAAGGAAAGCAACTTTTGTTTACCTCGGAATATTTGGCATTCAACAAAGGCTCTAACTTGAGAAAAAGCATCTGAAAATATTGTTGGCCAATAATACCCTGATCTCAAAATATTGTAAGTTGTTTCCTTCCAATACCGATGTCCACCACAAACTCCTCCATACATCTAATCTGTAAAAACTTTTGCTTCTTCTGAATTGACACACCCAAGAAGAAGACCTACTGGATCTTTCTGAAATAGAGTATGTTCAGGAATGCAATAATTCATAGCCGTTAATTTCAAAGTTTTGAATTTTATTTTATCAATATTTGGTGGAGACTGAAGAAATAAACAAAAATATACAATATCATTGTACCAAGTTGAATCTACATATTTATCATAGATTTGTTTCTTACTTCTCTCATACTGTATTTTTTCTTTTTTTGAAGGCTCATGAAATATAGCATTCAACCCTAATTCTTCACAATTAGAATCTGCTAGCAACTTTGCTAGTCCCTGACCTTTAACTAGTCTTTTTGGCTCAATATCAACATCATACTCCATTATTTTTGCAATCCATTGACCTCTTTTCCCTTCAGTATCAGGCTATGTTAAAATCTCCTTTATTGCAGTATTAGGAACATATGCCAAAAATTTTGAATGCAACAAGTATGTTCTGAAAAATTTGAGAGCTTTTACAAGTGCATAGGGATTCTTCTCCAAAGTGATATATTTGAGTTTTGAATCTCTTAGAGTTTTTCTAAAGAATGAAATAGGTTGTTCAAGACCTTCTGAATTATTTTGCAAGAGTAATGTTGCTACAGTGTCTTCAGAAGAAAAGGAAAATGTAATAAAATCTTTAGAGAAATATGGGCTTACCAGAACTAGTGCCTCAGTGAGAGCTTGCTTTATGCTTTCAAAAGATAATCTTACTTCTAAAGTCCATATTACTTCTTGATCCTTTCTCAGCATTTTAGTTATTTGCTTTACAATCTCTGCAAAATTAGGAATAAACCATCTGAGAAAATTGATCTTCCCAATGAATGACTGAATATCTTTCTTATTCCTAGGGATGGTATTTTTCAAAATAGCTTTCACACTCTCTGGATCAATCTTTATGCCATCAGCAGATACAATATGACCAAGTAACTTTCCTTCCTGCATTGCAAAGTGGGACATTTTTGGAATTAAAGACAATCCAAACTTTGTACATTTCAAAAATGCTTGTTTAAGATGCTTGAGATGGATTTCATCAGAATCTGAAACATTGTAATGTCATCCAGGTAAATTACCACAAACGTTTCTCTTTCACCCACAAACGCTATGTCCATTTCCCTCTAAAAAGTTGCACCTGCATTCACTAATCCAAATGGCATTTTATCATACATAAATGTCCCCCATGGAGTAGTGAAGGTTGTTTTTTCTCTATCTTAACGTTGTACAACGATTTGATTATATCCTAAAAACCCATCTATCATAGAAATTCTATGTGCACCAACTACCTTCTGCAAAATCTCTTCTATCTTAGGTACAGGGTAATTATCTTTTAAAGAAGACCTATTTAAATTGCGAAAATCCACACAAATTCTGATCTCACCATTCTTTTTTCTTACAGGAACTAGATTGGCAACCCAAGTAGAGTATCTGAGATGTATAATGATTTTGGCATCCAGTAACTTCTTTACTTCTTTTTCAATAACAGGAAAAAGTGTTGGATTGATCCTTCTTAACTTCTGTTTAAATGGCTTAACATTAGGTTTCAATGGAATTTTATGCTAACTAATACTAGTATCATATATTTTCAGGTCCTGATAGGACCATGCAAAAACATCCACAAATTCCTTAAGAAGCCTGATATATCTATTTTTTTCTTCATCTGCAAGCTTTTTGGAAATCTTGATCATTCTAGGCTCTTTGTCAGTCCCAATGTTACAACTACTTACATTTTCCTCAGAAGATTGTATAATAGGACTAGATAAGGTATCATCTTTTGAAGACAGTCTTTCTAGAGGAACCAAACCTTTTGGGGTGAAATTTCCTTTCAACTCAATTATTTCATGTTCTGCAATAACATTTTCTGAAAAGTAACCCATCTCTTCTACTTCATTGTCTTGCTCTTCACCAATCAATGAGGAAGAAAATTCATCATCCAGCTCAAGAAATTTCTTAATCTCTTGATCATCTTGAAATACTTTCCATTGTTTTACATTATCAGGTATTGAAGGTCTGTACCTAACATCTATAGGATATTTGAGTTGGGTTTGCTGAGGAATTCTAAAGTGTGTGGCAGCAAGAGCTAATGAATCTACAGTTTGATTTTTGTTTCTTGGAATGAATGAAATATTGAATGCTATGAAGTAATTGTCTATAAGATCCCATGCTTAATTCCTATAAACTTTTAACAATGGCTTCTTTACTTGATAAATATTTTTGATCTGTTGAACCACCAATTCAGAGTCACCAAAAACAACCAACTGTTGTATTTTCAAATCCTTTGCAGCTTTCAGACCTAGAATCAGAGCCTAATACTCTGCAATATTATTAGTGGTATGGAACTCAAGTTTATACATTAAGTAAATGATTTCATTACCTGGAGAAATAAGAAGAATCCATGCTCCTGCTCCTACTCCTTCCTTACAAGATAATCCATCAAAAAAAAAAAATCCACAAACAATCTTGTTCTACCTCTTTTGGACATTCTGAAATTTCCTTTTCTACCCGAACTGCTCCCATGGTTTCATCACTTAAATGTAACATACAAGACCCAATGTCCTCTTGAACTACATAAATTGGATGATTGGTTGGGTTTTCATGATCACTTACTAAATATGACAATTGAACTTCCCTGTATAATCTTCTTTGCTCACCTCCAAATATTGGAATTGTTGCATATGAAAGATCCATCTGTAATGTGCCACCAAGCTTCTTTGTCCAAGACCTTGATAAAAGCATTCCATACCTAGGAGGTATATCAGCTACTACAATATCCATCAAAATTCTCTTCATAGGTAATTGTGTTAAGTTGACTACAAGATCCTTAATTACTCCAAGACAATTCATAGCTCGTGAATCAAAAGATTAAATATCATGATAGGGCTTGGTGATATTCAGACCTCTGGATTCCATTACTACTTTGGGCATCAAATTTTGCAAAGCACCAAAATCTAGAAGACAGTTATGAAGCATTTTATCATGAACAATAAGAGAAATAAAAAAGGGGGGAGGAAAATCAGATTTTCCTTTTGTCTTAGGACCAAATATGATGGTAGGGTTTTCATCTTGTAAATTCACACTATCTGAAGGAGAGGATTTACTTGTAGAATCAAAAATATTAAGGGAAAACTCTCTATAAGATGGATTCTTGACAAGTTCAGATAAAGGGACTAGAATTTTGAGTTTATTGATTTCATTTTCAAGGTTAAAACCTTTAAAGTTTTTTCCAATGTCTTCAATTCTCTGTTGTTTATCCTCCATTGGAATTTGAACCAATTTCTTTTATGGAATTTGTTTCTGTGGCTGCTTATGTACATCCTTACATTTTTCTGTTGATTTCGAGGAATATTTCTTCCCATTCTCAAACCATAACTTTGTTGAGGAGAAGTTTGAAAAATTCTATGAGAATCTGAAACTTTTGGCATAAACTCTTCTTGTTCTTCTAAGACAGCCAAAGAATATTGATAATCAGCTTTAGTTAGAAAACTTAAGGAAGATTCTTTTTCAATACTATTCATCTCTTGTTCCTAATCTTCTACCTCAACCTCACCAAATTCTTCATACTCATTCACCATGTTATTCTGAAATGGAGGCTAGATTCTTTGATATTCATTGTTTCTTCTCTCTCTTTGCACAAATATTGGGTTGAATGGTCTTTTAAACTGATTTTGGTTCTGATTATCTTCTTGTATAGGTCTGCTCTGATTTTTTTTTTCTATTTCCATCCTATTTACTTTTGCAGATAAATTTCTAATCAACTTGGTCATTTCGTTTATCTTGTTCTCTGATGTTCTTGATGTAAAGGCTGATGGGATTATTTCACTTTTACCCTTTTTATCATGTTGTGAAAAACCTGCAATAATTAATTAATGAAAACACACGAAACAGCAAAAATAATAGAACTCAGAATCAATTTTATATTAATCGTAGGCCACTTTGTGGGGGCAACCTCCTTTGAGCAAGCTCAATACAAATAACTTCATGGCACCTTCATTGGTCTCAACACAAACTTATATACTAAGTCTAGGCACCAATACCATGTGTCAATACAAACCATGGGCTAATACAAAATATGGATCAACAATTACTATGGGACAACTTACAAAGCATATGCGTCCAACAACAATAATACAAACTATGGATCAACAAATACTACGGGACGACTTACAAAGCATATGCGTCCAACAACAATATACTAACAAAGTAAATAGAAGGGTTGACATGCATTCCTAACATCCCCTCTCCCTTAGAAAAAGCTTTGTCCTCAAAGCTTTAGATGTGGAAATTGATGCGGAATTGGAAGGAGTGGTTCCCCTGTAGCATCCTCGGGTTGCATTCCGGTCCACTGACGCCTTTTGAGTTTCAGGAGGATTGCTTGGAAGGCTGAAGAAGAACCATATTAGCTGCATGAAAATTGCGCTCTGAACAATGTTGATCGGCTTGTTGTTTCATTCGAATTCTTGCCATGTGAAGATTGTCCTGTAGAATGAGAAGAATCTAATCACAGTTTCGAAGAACCGATTCAATTGCCTGAACTGGGGATTTGCTAAGGGTGTATGGAAGAAGAACTGGTGGTGCCTGCCATAGACTGCTTCATATGGTGTCCTTGTAGACGTGGTATTGTACCACTAGAGCGCTTCTAGGAAATCCATAGAAATAGTTGTCCAAATATGTGTAGGGATGGGAAAGGGTTTGAGCAGTCCCGAAAGGAGTGTCATTTCACCCTTGTTGACCTAGAAAGTATCACAGTCAACCACCATCTATTGAATTGGCATTTTCAATCCTTTCCAAAAGAAGTTACATTGTTCCCGGCCATACTTTTGAAGGACCCTAGAGTGCCCTGCCGATGAAGAAGCATGGAGTTCATAGAAGAAATAGCCCTGTTGAACATATTGCAACCAGTTTGGAACAAGCAGAGAAATAGCTATAAGAGAAACTGGGTCATCAAATGTGCGAGAAGGAGCATCTACCACCATACTGTCCTTACCCTTCTTGTAAGTGATCGCATAGTAATAACCCATGAGGTGGATAACCCATTTCAGGTGTGCTGGGGAGGAGACCCGTTGTTCCAAGAAATTTTCCAGACTCTAGAGATCAATCTTGATGCAGAAATAATTCTCTAATAGGGATGGCTGCCACTTTGGTACTGCATGCAAAATAGCCATCATTTCCTGCTGAGATGTAGATGCGGCTAAATGTTTACCGGAAAGGTATCTTAAAGGAGGCAAGCCCACTGGTGCAGCAAAGACACCTGCATATATATCCAAGGATGTAGTGGACACCATTGATGGGTGCATCTGAATGGAATGGAGTGATGACACCATGTGAATTCTTCTTAAGGATCTTTTCCAGGCAATGTGAACTAATAATGTGGAGAGACCCTGGTTGTAAGCCCATACATTTGTGTTGTGTCCCATTGAATGAAAACTGCATCCAAATTTCAACAAAATCCCATAATATGGGGCCAAGTGTGCGTAACCATTGAACGCCCAAAACCACATCACATCCTCCTAAGGACAAGGCAAACATGTCAGAGCGCAGGTTATAATCTTCCAGAGAGATATGCACATTGTGACACTTTGCCTTGCAAGGTAAGGTGCCTCCATTGGAAACCATGACTTCAAAGTTGGAGCAAGGATGGAAAAAACAATCAGCTTGTTTGGCAATTCGGGGGTCAATGAAGTTATGAGTGCTACCAGAATCAATGAGTATTGTAAGAGGAAGCTTCTTGAAATAACCCCTGACCCGCATTGTTTGGGGGGTGGTGACGCCGGATAAAGCATGGAGAGATATCTCTGGTTGTTCATCCTAAATTGGGGGGTCAATAGGCGGCTCCTGAATGTCGATCTGATCATCCATTGTATCTGGAGCTTCTTCACCAATTTTAGAAGCATGCAGAGAATCCATATCCAAGAGATAGAGATTTTGTTGAACACATCTATGTCCCCGAGTGAATTTCTCATCACAATTATAACAAATCCATTTTTCTCTGCGTGCCTGCATCTCTGTTTCAAACAACTACTTGATAGGAGTTGGTCGAGGAGCTGGCGGAATGGGGGGTCGTTGAGAACCCATATTTCGGAAGGGAACAAAAGTGGAATTGGAGTGTTCTTGGGCTGCAATCTTGTCTTCTGCCAACTTAGCTAACCCTAGGACTTCCATCATTGTGCTGGGATAGAACATTTTAACCTCTGACCGGATTTCATCCTTACGACCACTAATAAAACAACTCCTGTAGAATTCATCAGACAAGCCTTCTGTGTGATTGGCTAGTTTTTGAAATTCTATCTGATACTCTCTCACAGTTCCACTTTGACGGAGTTTAGTGAGTGCTCCAGTGAAGTCATCAAAAGCACTAGGACCAAATCGTTACAAAAGGAGTTGGAAAAAATATGTCCATTGTGGCTCGTCATGAGCCTTGATGTACCAATGGTACCATTGAAGGGCTTCCTGTTCCGAATGAAAGGATGCAAGTGGAACTTTTTGGACATCAAAAGTATTATGCAGACTGAAATACTGTTCTGCATGATAGATCCATCTAGTCGGATCAGTACCATTGAAGCGAGGAAATTCAAGCTTCGGACCACAGAAATTGCTGGAAGAAGAGAACCCATTGGCTGCAGAAGATTCTTGTTGTCGGCTATTGTTCATGGTTGAATGTTGAAGATGGAGGCTGAGAAATTTTTCATCCAGAGCTTGGAGTTTGGTTTGGATGGCTGCAAGTGCTTCCTCCATGGTTTTTGCTCCTATGCAGGTGACAACCACAACCAGGAGTTTTTGTTTTGGGGGGGGGGATGGATAGAAAAACACAAACAAAAGCTTATTTAGTAAAGGGAAATTTTGATTTGGGAAAAACTCAGATAGGTAATTGGGGTTTGACTAGGCTTTGGAAACTTTCTGATGGACAGGGAAGCAAAAAATGGGGATTTCAGAAGTGGGGTGAAAGACTGAGAAAAATTGTCAAACAGGGACAAAGAAGCAGAAATAGGGAATGAACATGGTGGCAAAATTTGGAGGCAAGTGGGTGAAAATTGAAGAAGTTATGGCAAACTCTAAAAATAGACAAATGTGAGATTTCTGGCTTTGGGAAGTGGAATTTGGGATAGGATCCTCAAGAATGAAAGATGAAGAATGGGATTACAGGGGTGTTAGGGAAGTTTCAATGGAAACGGAGTGAAAACAAGGTAGATATGGGGAAAAAACAGAATTGATTTTATTTTTTTCAGAATGGATCTGCTACGGCGCAGAAGGGATTGGAAACAGATGGTTTTGCAACGACGCGGAAGTGATCGACAACAGATGGATCTGAAATGGATTTCAGAATAGATATGAAACGACTGGATTTGGAACAACTTTCAGAATGGATCTGAAACAACTGGATCTAAAACAGCACATAAGTGATCGAAAACAGATCAGCTGAAAATAGATATGGACCCCAGGTATGTTCGGCTTCCTAACAGTTTAGGGTTTTCACTCGGACACCAATGCTATCTGATGGCTTGTGTATTGGGGTAGTACCCCTCACTCCATGGCTCAGGTAAAAATGATAACCGCTTTGCCACAAACAACAGCTCTTGGTTTACCTCATGGGTGGGAACTAGTCAATCAGGTAGGGGTCATTGCCCATTTCGCTAGTAGGTCCTCTCAATGGGCCAGCTACTTTGGGGTTCCTGTGGTACTCCTCACAATTATTTTTAGGACTTATGCCCAAGTACTTCCCACAGTTAAGCAGATAGGGATTATTCCCAGATCTGAAGCTGCAACAGATGCGAAAAAAAAATTGGCAGAAATTTCACCCAGCGAACCCAAGAAAGTGCTTTGATACCAGATGTGAAGAACCTGCAATAATTATTTAATGAAAACACACGAAATAACAGAACTCAGAATCACTTTTATATTGATCGCAAGCCACTTCGAAGGGGCAAGCTCAATACAAACAACTTCATGATACCTTCATTGGTCTCAACACAAACTTATATACTAAGTCTAGGTGCCAATACCATGGGTCAATACCATGTGTCAATACAAACCATGGGCTAATACAAAATATGGATCAGCAATTACTACGGGACAACTTACAAAGCATATGCGTCCAACAACAATAATACAAACTATGGATCAACAAATACTACGAACGACTTACAAAGCATATGTGTCCAACAACAATATACTAACAAAGTAAATAGAAGTGTTGGCATGGGTTCCTAACACATGTGTTTGACCATCTGAGCTATCTTTAAGTTTGCTAGAAGCCAATATGTTAGATTCAACCTCTAATGCATCTTCTTGCATGCTTAAAAGAGATGGAGCTCTTTTTTCTCTTAATAACAGGGAAAAAGCATGATCAAAGGAATTTGCATAAATCAACTTTGCTGATGTTTTTGAAGGTTTAATTTATGCTGGAATTTTCACATACATCTTATTGAATCATTTTGAAAATTCAACCCCTGTTTCTCCATACTTTCTTTTTAATGCACCAAATTATGTTATGTAATATAAGCAGTCTTTGGTGTCTCCCCATTCTTTCATAAAAGTCTCTTTTAGAGCTGGAATTCCATCTATGGACGCAACTAGTAATTCCCTAAACCACTTTCTAACCTCCCCATCCAAACTCTGAATGAAAACTCTCATCCAAACATCTTGATGTTCAATATTTTGATTGTCAACATAGCTAAAATATGCATTCCAATGCTCTTCTATTGTAGTTTCCCCTTGTCCATTGAATCTTGGGAGGTATTTTTGATAATATCCACCAGGGAAACATTAAGGGGTTGAGGGAGGACTAGTGGAGCATACCTAGTAGCCACAATGGCTTGCATAGGATCAAGGGGCTGACCAACCGTCTGAGAACTGACTTGAGGATTATTCTGAGGATTTAAAAGAGGTGAACCCTTAGCAATCAACTAACTAATAGGAACTTTACTAATAAGAGGGGTATAAAGTGTTGTTTGAGGCTTGGAACCTGTGAGTTATGATTTTACTTTAAATGAAGATAATGGATTTGTATATACCTCAAACCTATCAAACTGAGAAGAAGGGTCTGAAACTTGAAATTGAGGAATCGAAATAGACAAAGCTTGTTCTTTTTATTCTTTTTCACAATCTGGTAAATCTACAAAAGGACTTTCTTGAACTAACTCACCTGGAAATTCCGCGCTTATAGAAGATTGAAACCTCCCTAAAGTAGAATCCAACTTCTGCCTAGCTTCTCTTAAAATTCTCTCTGGATCTGGAACCCTTGTGAGCAATGGAGAGGAAGGATTCGCTCTGGTTCCTATTTGCTTTGGAGCCACAACTGCTTTTTCTAAAACTCAATGAATGACTGTAGTCTACAAAAATTTCCCAACTTTGTTCACTGTCAAAATTAGGAGAAAAGATATAATATCCGGGGAAATTTTCAATTCCGTTCCCCAGGGGAAATTTTCAATTCCATTCCCCAGTATGGTCGCCAAAAGATGTTAGCCCTAAATTTTGCTTGACTACAAGAAGGAAAAGTTTAGGCATCTCAATGAAAATAGGAGTTTGATCATTCAAATAACTAAAGGGATCAAAAAAGAAATTTATAAAAATCATGAACAGTCTAGTGGATGATCTGAAAACATCAGATATTATGAGTATATAAGGATATAATCTAAAAGACAAAATGAATGATAAAAATAGAAAACAGGTTCAAATCATAGGAGGTACAAGAAAAAGACAACAAACAGTTCTTATCTTGTGGCATCATATGGAAATTAAATGTTTAAAAATACATTTCAAACATCCATTTTGAAATAACGTTCATTCACTTGCACAAATATGTATACATAAGAAATCCATATAAATGAGAAATGCAAATAACAATTCAAACAGAATCACAGAACATCAAAGCAATATGTAATTTGAATCTAGCTCCCAGTAATCAAAATCATTCATCAACATGAAATATCCTCACATAAACATATTTATATTAATCAAACTGTAGCATGATAGCATTTATGTTCTCGACCCTCATGAGTATCTCCTTTACTTTAACACAAAATATACATTATATAGAGAGGAATTCTATAACTGAATTGTTTCTTGATCCATTCTTTCAGGATCTAAATATACCAAAAATAGAGAAAACGTATCAAAATAGTAAACCATCAATCTACTAATTTATGACATGTGTCTTCTTTGTAGAGTTCTAAAACAAACTAGAGTCTCCTAGCAGCCTCTCCTAGTGCAGCTAATCCATCTAAGGCATGAACATTTTTCTGCAATTTGTTACATTCTTTTTTACTTGGTTGAGCTTTTTTTCAAGTTCCTCTGTGTCTTTGGCCAATTGAATGCTCTGCTCTTGAGCTATCTTCCTCCTCTTGACTAATTCATCAGCTATCTGGATCAACTCTAAATAATTTATGTTCACCTTTTGCAAATCATGTTTTAACATTTTGTTTGCTTGCGTGAGCTGGTCATTTATTTGGTTTACATGTTCATTTTGAGCTCTGAACTAATCCACTTCTCTTTCCTGCTTTTCTTTTTCCAAATCCTTCATGACATCATCTGAAGCTTCCTGTATCTCATTCATAACATTTTCCATATTGAAATTCATTTGTTCTTTTGAAGACTTTCCTATTTTAGCTGCAGAACTAGATTCCCCTTTATCATATGAAACAAGAGATGTCATATTTTCTTCCAAATCTTCCTGAATGCTAGAACCATAAACACAATTTTTCGGGGTCAAATCTGGAACATTCTTCAGACTCTTATCAATATTGTTTAGAACTTAATTCAAGGATTCTTCTAATGCCTTTGCCTTTTTATCTTCTTCATCATCATCAGATGAATATTTTACATTTATGGTCTTATTTTTCTTAATTTTCTTATTCAACACAAATTTCATATTTAGCCTCAGTTTATTGACAAGACGAGTTCTAGACCTTTGATATGTTGGTTCAACTAAGTTTTTTGTAGGACCTGACAAGTTATTTAAGGAAGGATTCAATTCCTTATTCTTACTGATTGTATCCATTTTCTGAACATCATTTTCCTCTGTATCAAAACCCTTCAATTCTTCACCATCCAATCTATTATGTTCAAACTTAGTAGGTGTTTGGACAGTCATTTCTTCTTCGAGGGTTTTAGACTAGTTTTCCATTTCTTTTTCCTAGCATAAATTGGGTGTATCAACTGTTTTCTCAACCAAAGAGGTTTTAATACCTTTCTTCTTAGCTGGGGTTTTATTTTTACTATTCTGCTCAGATTTTTTAACTTCTGCTTTGAAGCCAAACCAAAACAAAAAATGATCCCACAATCTATTCTTCTTTTCTAATTCTTTAGTTATCAGAAGCTTAATTAACCTATGATGGAATACACTGTGACTAGAGGATTCAGGATGGTTTTTTAGTAGCCATCTTGCCTAAACTTTTCAGAAAATAGTAGGGTAAGTTAAATTTTTTTATACCTGTTATATGTTGCAGGAAGCGCATGTGATATAGGTAGATGGTATCAAATCTCCCCTCACAGGTCACATATTTCTGAACAATTTTCAAAACATTACTCCAACATTCCAGCAAATAAATTCTTGGGATACCTTGATTCCAATCTGGGATTCTGTACGCTGGCAGCAAGAATTCATCAAAATCCTCATCTATCATTTTGTCTTTTGAGCCACCGTTCGCCCTCAGGGGCAACGCCACTTTCTTGAGAGATAGACTCTTCAGTAACAGTGAACTCAAATACATCAAAACTGACAACAATCCCCTTGAAATTTAGGGGAAAATGTTTTGAAACCTTGTATTGTGATCTTTAATCCTTTCACACAACGGGTGTAATGCCCCATATTTTGACTAGGCATGTTTATGAGTTAGACACCTTTCACTTTATTGCTTGTTATCGGTTTGACTCAGCTAGACAGCGTGAACTATATTTTCGGCATGATAGACATGATGATATGTTGCTACTGTGTTAATGATGTTACTATATTCATGCAGTTATTAAGTTATGATTATCATGAGATTCTTTATTTCATAATGACAGTGTATGTTTGATAATCGTCCTGGAGGAAATGTGATATATATGATGTGGTAATTATGCTGTGATCGATTTAATGATTTTATGTGATGAAATAAAGGATGCTGACAATATGGATCAAACAATGATAGAATGGAAACTATATGTTTTAGTGTTGTCATTGACGAAATGTAAAATATATGGTGTTGTGCGTGGATGCCATCCTATGATGAAATTGATAGAACTATTATACTCCATACATGCCTGTGATGAAATTATGACGTGAAATGAATGATGTTGATGATATGGATCAATTGGTGATCGAATGGAAATGCTTGTTATAAAATGTGTATTTTGCGGGATACTAACCTACAGGACATGAGGGCTATGGGATAGCCGGATACTTCATCTGATATAAGGATAAGAGCCTATCCATGCAATAAACCTTAGCAACCCAAAATTGATGAAACGATGACATGGACCGATAATCTCGAGAGCAGCAGAGTATGATTCGATAAGGGCATAGGCCCAGTATGTTGAGAGGGATGGATGTGTTGCCCACCCTATGTTCCTATGATACCCGAGATCGTGGGAGGGCCGTGCTGAGACACGCTCCCCATGTATGTGTGATGACGATGGTCGGATTCCTGCTAGGAGAGGATAGGTCCGCTTTCTGTTCAGCCGACGCTATCGTTCTCAAGTTCTATGTGGTCAGGTCGTTGAGTCCGACATCCACTTCTATACTAGCAGAGGAAGGACAGGGAGGTTGTGGCAGTAGGTTAACGATGGGAGGATATGATAGTTAGTACTGTGGAGGGTTGGGCATTCATTGACCTGGAGTTAGTGGTAGTAGGTAGCCTTCCTTGTACCTGATTGATTGAACAAACGTAATCATAAAAGCAATGAAATGGAATCTTAAAGGTTAATTGATAAAATAAACGATGATGTTTTAGTAATATTACGATGAATGTGTACTTGTTCGGTTTGCATAAAGTATTATGAATATTAATTAGCTTATATGCATAGGATATATATATGACATATGTTTATAGTACATGTCTGTCTTGTGCATACGCTGGCCACGCATGCACATTATGCACATGCGCAATAGTATTGGTTTACAACATACTTATCAAGATTTAACAATGTTATAAGTATCATAGGTAACTCAATTAAGTGTTTACTGAATGACTTAATTAGTAAAAGATTGTCAAGTTCCAATGTGTAAAAGAAGTTAATTAGTCTTTGTGTGTGAACATGGTAATGAATTATCAAAATAAGTGTCATTAATTGCAAGTATCCTCAAGTGAAGGTGTCCTCGATATGAAGTATGATAGTTAAATATTGGTACTAGAAGAGTGTGCTAGATAATTGTTGATCATGATTAAATAAACCATTAAGTATATTTCATTATCTATACATACAAGTACTATGTTGACACTTATTGATTAAACAAATAAACATTTCAATTACTATTCACAATTTATTGAATTACTATTATTATTAATTACTATTGTTGTTATTGTTATTATTATTATTTAATCAATAATAAAATAATAAACCTTTTATTATAAAAGCATAGTGGATTGAATAATTAATTAAATAAATTATTCATTTGATTAATTAACAAAATCATTCCAAATAAATTAAAAGATTTGTTTGGATAAATTATTCCACGGCTCGAGAAAAATTGGATGGTTTAAAAATAATATATAATCCACCTTTATGCCTTAAAAAGGGGAATGCATTAATAATTTGTACTTTAAAAGGCGACAGCTAGGGCGGTGGAGTGATAAGGAGGTTTGACTTTGGAAGGAGGTGGATTCCTATAAAGGGGAGAGTTAACAAAGTAGTAAGGGGGATTTTTGGTGGGAGAACTGTGAGGATTATTTTGTGAAAAAGGAGGAAATGCCGAGGAGGGGGTTAACTCGAAGCTTTGAGGAGGTGGGAAACTCAAATGAAAAGACTGAGGAGGGGGTTAACTCAGCAAATGATTACCATGGAAAGGTTCGACGGAAAGCTGCTTTCGGGATTATCGGTCTGTGGGCTCGGGGGCTAGGAAATCCGTTGATTTCGTAGGGTCAGCAAGATGATAGCTGATCGGCAGGGTGGACACATCATTTTGGGTTGTTAAGGTACCATTCAGAATTCACCATGTAAGTCTTCTGATCTTACTGCAAATCTACAGGCCCAGGTATTTTACTCAGCAAGCTTAAACAAATTGTATTTTCCCTTTTATTTTCAAATTATGCGTGTTGAAAAAAAACAGAGTGGTAATGGAAGATTTCAGTTTATGTTTTTTTAAATTGCAGAAGACATATAATCATTTAGATAACAGAGTTATAGACAGTTGAAAGTTTATCAGAAAATGATAGGAAAAAGCTTGGTATTTGCATGGAACTACAAATAGAGTACTAGTGCCTAGTAAGGGCACTACAACGGGTACCAACCCACTTCTCTTAATTTCACTACCACAGCTGGAAATTCCTTTTCCCAATCTATATTCTGAGGTTCTTTTCGAAGGAAACTACCACTAGAACCACTTGGTCTGCATTTCTTCTCTGAAACCATGATTGAATTCAAAGTTGTAGATACAATACTGGATGTAGAAACTACAAAATGAAACATGAAACCCTTATGGATAAACTCGCCGCCTTATACAATCAATAGGTACAAAGCATTAAGTTTTGCTTATTCTTCTTGGACTTGGGGCAGTCTCGGTTCCCTGACAACTATAAAATCTAGAGCCAAATGTCATTTAGCAAGCTTTGCAATCTGAATCGGCTATCATCATATGTTGTGATATTGAAACCTACACAAAACACTATTGACAATCTGGGAGCGCGCATGCACATACAGAAAATAACATATGTTTCCAGATTGTATTAGATCCTAAAAACATCTAATCAATCATTTCAAAGTCTGAAACACATTCACTCATTAATCAAAGTGGGAGCTAAATTCAAACTAAATTACTTTGAAAAACAAATCAAAAGGTGAAAATAAAAAATCATAAGAAAAATAATAAAATATGAAAAATGAAAAATATTCAAAGTAAAAAGGTAGGAGAATGAAAATAGTTAACAACCCTAGGACTAACACCAGTTTTGAAAAATTTCCCCAAATTTTCTTAGGCAAATCTACCTTTCCGACAAGTGACCACTAGATCAACCTCATGCCTTTGTTAGAACACCATTTGATAACTAAATACATAGATTTCTTGGGGGCATTTTTTTCAAATAATTACTATGCAAACTATGACTTTTCACCCGAATTACACATAACCAATTGGAACTCAAAAATTCCATTTAGCTACTCTCCACATCTAGCAAAATCAATCAATCAATCAATCAATCATACTCTGCATTAGAACCTTGAATTTTAACAATGGAAGGATTTAAAACTATTTTCCCCAAATTTTTATCATGCAAATTTTGTCAAGCGCTTTATGTGCAACATGGAATTCTTCATGTAGAATTTAAAATTCAACCCGTGTAGTCTCAATGCTGCAACCTTGAGCTCTGATATCATATTGTCATGTCTCTATCCATCAATCCAACCAACAAAGGGGATTTTTCACGAATTCCATGCATATAAATTTTGCTTCATGGCCATAATACGAATTCATAAATAAGAAATGTACATATGTAAAACACAAATGAACATATTTGTATCCAAAAAGTAAATCCAACTTTGCACATGTATAAGCAACAAGGAATACTTATATTTTAAATGAATAGATCCAAGCAACTAGTTGTGTAATAGTCAAGTGCCACCCAACCATAGATACCAATTGTTGATGCCATCCCCAAGCCAAGCTATGAATCCACTAGGGTGAAAGAAACAACTATAGGATGCACTCTCTCCCCAATACAACCCATTTTCTCTCATGATTAACCAATTTGTTCATCCTAGAGCACTACAAGAATCTTACTCAGCCATCATGTAATGTCCCTTGTTAGGAATTTTTTTTAAATGACATTTTTCACTTTTTTTCCTAGTTAGACCTTTGACTAGTTTTGAGCTCTAGGTCCCCAAATTGCTCCAATTGATCCCAAATCTTATGATAAGGTATATGGATGATGTTAGAAAAAAAATATTTGTTTCAAGGATGCTTTGGGACCTTTAAATACTTCTGCAAATCCTTTTTCAATTTTGGCCAATGTAGGGAATTTTACTAGTAATTTTCCTTTGACTAGTATTGATCTCTAGGTCTCAAATTGACTCCAAATGCTTTCAAATATTCAAGGAAGGTGTATGAATGATATTAGTACTTGAATATGATATTCATGGATGATATATGGCCACCAAAATACCTCTGCAAACTCTCTTAATAATCTGGACCAAGTATGCAATTTTACTAGTAATTTGGGGTTCAAATCCCCCTGGGGTAAGTACTGAAAATGGATTCCCAAATGCCTCCAAACCCACTCAAATTTATGAAAATAGGTAGGGTATGTCTCAAGGATGTTATTAGGGTCCCAAATGCACCATTACTTCGTTCTTAAGTCTGTCCCAAACCTCTCCCAAACAACAGCAAAAATCACTAGTTCGACCCTTAGAGAAATGGCACCAAATCTTCTCCAAATGTAAATAAACTAAGTAAAATGAATTCAAATGCTTGAGCATTGAACATGAAACTTTTATAATACATCAATAAAATTCCATTCATCAATAAACCATCATTAGTTTACTTATCCATTCGAATCCATCAACATTACATTGGTTCACAACAAGGTAGTGGGGAAATGGCACTGTTCTTTCATTAAAAATGAGATTTATACATTTCTACTTGGAATTTCGACCTGAAACTTTTTGGAGATGAATAAAATAGTATTTAATTCATATTAAAAAATAAATTGGGCATTATAATCTCCCCCAAAGAGTACAATATATCACCAAAAACGCCCTCCCTCAAAGATCAAGAATATGCCACCAAAACTGGAAATGGTTGAAGGAGTGAGATGCAATAAAAGAAACCATAAGCTTACCTTTAGCTTACACCTGCAAATAAATACTCCATTAAAGCTCCAAATGAAAGGTCTGAATGGCCTTTCCAATTACCAACTTGGATGAGAATCTTTCACCCTCGAAATTGGCTAAGGCAAGAAACTAGTCATCCACTAGCTCTCCCTCTTCACAAATATAATTGCAAATTCTACAAATGATAAAAAGATTATTTAATTCTTTTTTCTTGACATTTATAAAGTTCTAATTTCCTCCATGGGTCTAATTCCTTCCAAGAGACTCATGCCAACTCAAGTTGGGAAGAGATTCCAAAGAACGCCACTTGTACAACAATTCCTAGTCTCCCACTTCTACCAAATCACACGTGGAAGATTCTTAGCTGATCTAACACCCTTGAGCACCCTCTTGGAGTCTATTTTTATCCCTGACATCTCATATATGTCATATGTCATCCTTCAGGTCTTATTTTTGTCATAGGTGTCATAGCATCTTCATCATTGTTGTCATAGAGCTAGGGAATCTAGCCCAAGTGTCTCACTAGCTACAAATTGCCTCTTCCTCTTCCATGGGAATTAATATTCCTCTATATTTTGACCTCATTGACTCATTCAAAGTATTATTGACCTTATAACTCATCCCAAGAACATTATACTTCCCATGGATTCAAAATTGGAAGAAGAGGATGCCATGTGGCACATAAATTCTAGCTTGTGTGGGTCCCACTTTCTCCATGTGTCTTCATGATCAAATGTCACTTTGATTTTCACTTGTATATATTTATTTATATCCTTTATTAAATATGTATTCCATCCTAATGTTCCATCATTTATTATCCCCATTATTCCAAATCCCAAAGCTTCCACCTTAAACCTAGGAAACTAGTAATTTTCCTCCTTGGCAATTATTTGACCTTTAGCATCAATTTGACAAACTCTAATGAATAGGGCAAATTTTCTTAGGCCATTGTGACCCAATGCCAAATTTGGGATATGACAAATCCTTCCTTCCCAATATTGCTTGTCCTCAAACAATTCCAAACATGGGTGTTGAAGAACCTGCTTTCTGTATAATTCTTGAAGTTGCCATTGAATTGCCCAACCTTGATTCTTTGAGTTTCCATGAAGATTTTAGAGAGGAAGCACCATGCTTGCTGGTACACTACTCTGATAAAAATCACTTTATTAAGTGGGAAATCCATCTCCCATACTGCTTGTTTCCCCAAAAAATTTGAAACCAATGAGATAAAAATTATTCCAGGGTCCCATTGCTTGTATTGCACCCCAACAATTAAGAGTGATCTCCAACCCATACCATCATATAAGAGGATTCCTGCATCCCATTTTCTTGTATGCATTCTTCCAAACATAATGAGTACAAAATATATATCATCAAAGTACATAACACCATAATGAAAATGTACATCAAGGAGATGCTTCATCAAAGAGTCATGAAAGTACTTATACCTCAAAGCAAGTAGACCACCATTTTCCAAGTGCATACAATCTTCAAGTGACCCATCAAATCTACTCCAATGACATAGGTGAGGATCACATGTCCTATAATGCTTCTCCAAAAGGATGTGATATGCATCAAAATATTCAGCCATGTATTCTTTCATCCAAGAAGTGAATGAAGAATCTCCACTAAAATTTGAACCAAATAATGAGCAGAAAAAACAAGGAGACTTCAAAGGACTCAAAGAAGTCTCACCCATACATCCATGAATGTGATAATAAAAAATATATATCAGAGTATGTGGCTGCCAACAAAAATTTTCTCCAATCATAAATTTATTCACCCAAGTGTTGGACGAAGTTCCTCCAACATCAAATGAACCAAGTGTTGAGCAAGCAAAACCATGAGTCTTCAAGTGACTCAAATGCATATCATAGGTGCATCTATGTAGATGTGCATCATCATAAAGTAACAAAGAATGCAGCCACAAATGTGAATAAGAATGTGCTCCAACCATGTCATCATAAAAAATAAATCTAGGAGTTCCATACTCCTCATGTGGCACCATAAAAAATAACCCTTTCACCCATACTTCATTGAGAGTAATGCTGCAAAGCATGTAATTGTAGGATGTAGGAGAATGAACTAACTCACCCAAATGATCAAAAAGTATAGAAGTTTCATCATGGGAAGAATCCATATGGTTAGTATCATGCAGCTCCTTCAAAAGTGTGAAACCTTTGTCATAGATTGGTTCCAATGTAGAGGAATCATGATCTTCTTTAAAAATTGGATAACCTTCATCAAGAGATCATTCAAGTTCCTCTTCCACCACATCAAGTGTTTGGATATCTTCAAGCTCATGTTCAAATACATCAGGAACATTCAAATTTCCACATTTCTCATAATCCACCATGTCATGAGAATCCTCCAAACAATCTACCATTTGACAATCTGCAATATAGGAGGAAAAACAAGTATCTTGCAACTTTTCAAGAAGTTGCTCATTTTGAATTGTGAGATTATGATTATCCTCATTATTCTTCAAGTATGCATCATGTAACAATTCATTAAGCTCAAACAAATGGTTTCTATCAAAAAGAAAAGACATGAAATTACCTTTGATGTGGCACATTCCTCTTTGAATCTTCTCCATGTCTTCAAGGAATGATGTTTCCTCCAATGAAGTAGCTCTCCAACAATAATTTGACACCAATGCTTGAGTGTCATGGAGAATGCTGAGGGATTTTTGGATCTTCTTTTCATTCATCTTTAAGGACCCCTCAAGAAAATGAGGCTCTTGCAAATGAACCTCCTCATCTTCTTAATTTTTTCTTGGACCAACTTCATGAAGCTCAAGTGGTGGTGGCGAAGTTGATCTTGGTTCTTCTTCAACTGCTACAAGGTCTTCATTATCATGCTTAATGTAACTTGGGCTTGCAGTAACACTTTCAAAAGTGATCTCTATGTCACCAACATAGAGGTGTGAGCACCCATCAGCAGGTACTCATTCATAGTTTAAGCATCCATGAATAGATGCACTTTGGTTCATGTCTAAGCTAGAAGGTGTCTCAAAATGATCTTCCATATTTTCAATAGAATCTTCTTCATGCTCTTGTGATGTCTCTTCCTTTTGCTCCTTCAAGCAAGCTGATGCATTTTGCCCCTTGTTTTCCTTAGGATCAATATCTTTGGAATTGTTTTTGAAAAATTCCCAAAAGCTCTCCTCAAGTAGGACATCATTTCACTCACACATGTATGATACTCACTCCAAGGTTCTTTACAAGAAGGGCATAAACCTTTCTTTACTAACTCTGCATCTTCATGTTTGGGCCTATTTGCAAAAATGCATGAGCATAGTCTTCAAAAGACATGGCCTTTTGTGTATCTTCCTTCGAAGCAAGATATGCTTGATATTTTTTATATTTTGGGGGCAAGGTTTTGTGTGTTGCTCTCCATCTTTGTAAATCATCCATATAATTATCCTTTGGTGGTGTGACATACTCATATTTATCATACATAGGGTCATAATCATAATCATAATATTCATTCCTCCTTAAATTGTAAGAAGTGTTGCAAGATGGCACCTTTTCCTCAAACCATTCACATTCTATTTCATATTGCTCATAAGCATCTGCATATTCCTCATAAGAATTGTACTCATAGGATTCCTCATAATAGTAAGACATGGCTACAAATTATTCTTCAATGTATGATATTAATTCACAGGTGCAAAGACCATGCTCTGATACCACTGTATTGTCCCTTGTTAGGAATTTTATTGAAATGGCATTTTTTCACTTTTTTTCTAGTTAGACCTTTGACTAGTTTTGGACTTTAGGTCCCCAAATTGCTCAAATTGCTCCCAAATATTCTGAGAAGGTATATGGATGATTTTAGAACATAAATATTTGTTTCAAAGATTCTTTGGGACCTTTAAAATAATTCTTCAAATCCTCTTTCAATTCTGGCGAAGGTAGGGAACTTTACTAGTAATTTCCCTTTGACTAGTATTGGTCTCTAGGTCTCAAATTGACTCCAAATGCCTTCAAATATTCAAGGAAGGTGTATGAATGATATTAGGACTTGAGGTTGAATTTTAGGGATGATATATGGCCACCAAAATACCTCTTCAAACTCTCTTAATATTATGTACCAAGTATGCAATTTTACTAGTAATTTGGGGTTCAAATCCCCCTAGGGTAAGTACTGAAAATGGCTTCCCAAATGCCTCCAAACCCACTCAAATTTCTGAATAGAGGTAGGGGATGTCTCAAGTATGTTATTAAGGTCTCAAATGCACCATTCATTTGTTCTTAAATCTGTTCCAAACCTCTCCCAAACAATAGCAAACATCACTAATTTGACCCTTGGGGAAATGGCACCAAATCTTCTCCAAATGTAAATAAACTAAGTAAAATGACTTCAAATGCTTAAGCACTGAACAGGAAACTTGTATAATACATAAATAAAATTTCATTCATCAATAAACCATCATTATTTTACTTATCCATTCGAATACATCAACATTACATTGGTTCACAACAAGGTAGTGGGGAAATGGCACTGTTCTTTCCTTAAAAATGAGATTTATACATTTATACTTGAAATTTCAAACTGACACTTTTTGGAGATTAATAAAATATTATTTAATTCATATTACAAAATAAATGGGGCATTATACTCTCCCCCAAAGAGTACAATAGCTCACCAAAAACGCCCTCCCTCAAGGATCAAGAATATGCCACCAAAACTGGAAATGGTTGAAGGAGTGAGCTGCAATAGAAGAAACCATGAGATTCCCTGTAGCTTACACCTGCAAATAAATACTTCATTAAATATCCAAATGAAAGGTCTGAATGGCCTTTCCAATTACCAACTTGGATGGGAATCTTTCACCCTCGAAATTGGCTAAGGCAAGAAACTAGTCATCCACTAGCTCTCCCTCTTCACAAATGCAATTGCAAATTCTACAAATGATAAAAATATTCTTTCATTATTTTTTCTTGACATTTATAAAGTTCTAATGTATTCCATGGGTCGAATTCCTTCCAAGATACTCATGCCAACTCAAGTTGGGAAGAGATTCCAAAGAACACACTTATACAACAATTCCTAGTCTCCCACTTCCACCAAATCACATGTGGAGAAATCTTAGCTGCCCTAACACCCTTGAACGCCCTCTTGGAGTCTATTTTTATCCCTGACATGTCATATATGTCATATTTCATCCTTCAGGTCTTATTTGTGTCATAGGTGTCATAGCATCTTCATCATTGTTGTCATTAAGCTAGGGAATCTAGCCCAAGTGTCTCACTAGCTCCAAATTGCCTCTTCCTCTTCCATGGGAGTTACTCTTCCTCTATATTTCGACCTCAATGACTCATTCCAAGTATTATTGACCTTATAACTCATCCCAAGAACATTAGGCTTCCCATGGATTTGAAATTGCAAGAAGAGGATGCCATGAGGCACATAAATTCTAGCTTGTGTGGGTCCCACTTCCTCCATGTGTCTTCATGATCAAATGTCACTTTGATTTTCACTTGTATATATTTATTTATCTCCTTTATTAAATATTTATTCCATCCTAATATTCCAACATCATTGATTATCCCCATTATTCCAAATCCCAAAGCTTCCACCCCAAACCTAGGAAACTAGTAATTTTCCTCCTTGGCAATTATTTGACCTTTAGCATCAATTTGACAAAGTCTAATGAATAGGGCCAATTTTCTTAGGCCATTGTGACCCAATGCCAAATTTGGGACATGAAAAATCCTCCCTTCCCAATATTGCTTGTCCTCAAGCAATTCCAAACATGGGTGTTGAAGAACCTTCCTTCTGTATAATTCTTTGAAGTTGCCATTGAATTGCCCAACCTTGAGTCTTTAAGTTTCCATGAAGATTTTAGAGAGAAACCACCATGCTTGATGTTGCACTACTCTGATAAAAATCACTTTATTAAGTGGGAAATCCATCTCCCTCACTGCTTGTTTCCCCAAAACATTTGAAACCAATGAGATAAAAATTATTCCAGGGTCCCATTGCTTGTATTGCACCCCAACCATTAAGAGTGCTCTCCAACCCATACCATCAGATAAGATGATTCATGGATCCCATTTTCTTGTATGCATTCTTCCAAACATCATGAGTACAAGAAATATATCATCAAAGTACATAACACCATAATGAAAATGTACATCAAGGAGATGCTTCATCAAAGAGTCATGAAAGTGCTTATACCTCAAAACAAGTAGACCACCATTTTCCAAGTGCATACAATCTTCAAGTGACCCATCAAATCTGCTTCAATGATATAGGTGAGGATCCCATGTCCTATAATGCTTCTCCAAAAGGATGTGATATGCATTAAAATATTCCTCCATGTATTCTTTCATCCAAGAAGTGAATGAAGAATCTCCACTAAAATCTAAACCAAATAATGAGCAGAAAAAACAAGGAGACTTCAAAGGACTCAAAGAAGTCTCACCCATACATCCATGAATGTGAGAATAATAAATATATATCAAAGTATGTAGCTTCCAACAAAAATGTTCTCCAATCATAAATTTGTTGAAATATTGTAACTTCAAAGAATATTATATTTGTACTTTATTATTCCGGAGATGTTTCATTCCTCCATGGAGATTTTATTATATATCAGGAGATGTTTATTCCTACGTCGGAATGTGGTAACTTGGGTTATTGGACTTCCCTATTGGGGGTCGGCCCTATATGTGTTATGTGGGTCAAAGGGTTGTTAGAACACCCTAGAGGGGTCGGCCCAGTCAGTTGTAGTGGGCTGTGTTAGAAAAACAGGATCGCAGAGCAATAACAATAAACAGAAATGCAAATAAAATCACACATACACATTACAAGAGAGACACAGATATATCGTGGTTCACCCAACTTGGGCTACGTCCACACTGAATTTTTCAGTCCTTATTATTATTACCGTCCAGAAAGTCGAAGGGATACAACCTGCAACACAACCGCTGCACTTCCTCTTCTCTGTTTCACAGTCTCTCTCCTAATCTCAAAGATCTTTACAATGCATAAAACCTAATACATCAACCACCCTAGCCGTATTACAATGTCTTTATTTATAAGGTAAATACAATGGAAAAATACCACCGGATACCCAAAACCATGGGCCCGCAAAATAGCTGGCGAAAACAGCCCCAAATATTTTCTTCGGGGGTGCTGCCCCCGGACCCCCCAGCCAAGGGGGATGGTCCCCCCTGGAACCCCGTGGTGGAGCGATGCCCCCCCACACCCCCCCCGCTGGGGTGAGTGTACAGTCCACCTACATATCATATAGAACTGGGGTACAAACACGGCTGATACAATATCATCTATGAGACTAGAAGATCTGGCTCCACAACCAACAATCTACCACTTGGAGACTGATCACAACAACTCCACCACTGCTGCACTTGCTGGACTTGGACTTGGAAAATTTATCCTCTTCACCTTCATGCTAGAAGGCCAACTGAAACCGAGCACGAACTCAGTTTCTCTCTGGTCACTACCTTTGTGAACATGTCTGCAGGATTCTGGCTAGTATGTATCTTTTCCAACTTTAATAATTCATCTTCCAGAACAGGGCATATGAAATGGTACTTGAGCTGTATATGTTTAGTCCTGGAATGGAATGCTGAGTTATTTGCAAGGTGAATGGCACTCTGGCTGTCACTATACAATCTGCTATCCTTCTGCTTCTTACCCACTTCTTCCATAAACCTATGCAACCAAATCATCTCTTTACTAGCCTCTGTAATGGCAACATACTCTGCTTCTGTTGTTGAAAGTGCAACAACCTTCTGTAGTTTCGAAATCCAGCTTACTGTTGTTCCACCTACAGTAAACACATACCCTGTGGTACTCCTCCTGCTATCCTTGTCACCTGCCATATCTGCATCAACATATCCCTGTAGAACAGTGTCTGAACCTCCAAAACATAATGCCTCAGTGGTAGTACCTCTCAAATACCTGAGAATCCACTGTACTGCCTTCCAATGTTCTTTACCTAGATTGTTCATATATCTGCTCACAACTCCCACTGCATGTGCAATATCTGGTCTTGTGCACACCATGGCATACATCAAGCTGCCAACTGCTGATTGATAGGGAACCTTGGACATGTAATCTGTCTCTTCTTGTGTCTTGGGACACATTTCCTTACTTAGACTGAAATGGCTAGCCAAAGGTGTACTTACAGGTTTTGCATTCTGCATTCTGAACCTCTCCAACACCTTTTGTATGTACTCACTTTGAGACAATGTCAATTTGCGATTTTTCCTGTCTCTCATTATTCTCATACCAAGGATTTGCTTTGCAGCACCCAAATCCTTCATCGCAAATGAATTAGCTAGCTTCCTTTTGAGTACATTTATATCATGCATGTTAGACCCTGCAACAAGCATGCCATCCACATACAATAACAAGATAATATATCTTTCATTGTCTAGCTTCTTGAAATAAACACAGTGATCAGAATGACATCTACTATAACCTTGTTCTGTCATAAACCTGTCAAACTTTAGATACCACTGCCTTGGAGCTTGCTTCAAGCCATACAAGCTCTTTTTCAACCTGCATATCAGATCCTCCTTACCTTTGACCTCATACCCTTGTGGCTGCTGCATATATATTTCTTCCTCCAAATCCCCATGGAGGAAAGCTGTTTTTACATCTAACTGTTCAAGATGCAAATCTTCTACCGCCACTAGACTTAAGATAGTCCTAATTGAAGTCATCTTTACAACAGGAGAAAATATTTCATCAAAATCTATACCTTTCTTCTGTGCAAACCCCTTTACAACAAGTCTGGACTTGTACCGCTTCTTACCTCCTTCTTCTTCCTTCAACCTGTAAATCCATTTGTTTTGCAATGCTCTTTTACCAGCAGGCAACTTAACAAAATCCCAAGTCTGGTTTCCTACCAATGAGTCCATCTCCTCATTCATGCCTTGCTCCCACTTTTTTCTAGTTTCCACCTGCATTGCTTCTTCATAGCATTCTGGTTCACCAGAATCAGTCATCAATAAATAATACATTGAAGGAGAGTATCGTTCAGGGAGTCTATTTAACCTGGTAGATCTTCTTACAGTTGCAGGAGTTTCAGGTACTTGCTGCTGCTCTTGATTTTCTGGCACCTTTGGAACTTCATTTTCTTTAACTTCATCAAGCACTATGTACTCTGTGCTTTCCTTTTCCTGTTTCTTTCCCTGCAACTGATCTTTATACATGACCTTTTCATTGAATATCACATCTCTACTCATGATGATTTTGTTATTTTCATAATCCCATAAACGATAACCAAATTCATCAACCCCATATCCAATAAAGGTACATTTCTTGGATTTAGCTTCAAGCTTTGTTCTATTTTCTTTATCAATATGGACAAATGCTTCATAACCAAACGTTCTCAGAAATGAGTAGTTTACCTTTCTATCTGTCCATGCTTCCTTTGGAATACCACCATCCAAAGCACTTGAAGGTCCTCTGTTTATTAAATAAACAACAGTATTTATAGCATCCGCCCAAAACTGTAAGGGCAACCCTGCATGCAGTCGCATACACCTTGCATGCTCCATGATCGTGCTGTTCATTCTTTCTGACACACCATTTTCCTGTGGTGTTCCTGGGACTGTCTTCTCTCTACGAATCCCATGGTATGAACAGTAACTATCAAACTCCTTGCCGCAGTACTCACCTCCATTATCAGATATGAGACACTTCAACCTTTTTCCTGTCTCATTCTCAACCAAAGCTTTCCACTTCTTAAAAGTAGCAAACACATCAGATTTCTGTCTAATGCAATAAACCCAAGTTTTTCTAGTTGCATCATCAATAAATGTAACATAGTAATGAGAGCCACCAAGAGATTGTACCTGAGCCAGTCCCCATACATCTGTATGCACAAGCTCTAATTTTTCATTCTTCTTCTGTTTCCCAACCCTGAGAAATCTGACTCTCTTCTGTTTTTCATAAACACAGTTTTCACAAAATTTCAAACTTACCTACTTCAAATCTGGCAGCAACTTCCTTGAGTGGAGAATCTGCATCCCCTTCTCACTCATGTGGCCAAGCCTATGATTCCACAATGTTGTATCTATTCCTGTGGAAGCTAAAGAGATAGAATGGTCGGTATTATGAGGACATAAATACAACGTACCTACTCTGTCTCCTTTTGCTATCACCATTGATCCTTTAGTGATCTTCCACCACTTTTCTCCGAACGTAGATAGACAGCCGCCATCTCCCAACTGCCTTGTTGAGATCAGATTTCTTTTCATAGCAGGAATATGCCTAACATCTTTCAACAACCAATCAGTTCCATTCTTAACTTTTATCCATACTTTACCCATTCCAACAATTTTACATGGCTCATCATCACCCAATAAAACATGTCCAAAATCGCCAGGAACATACTCATGAAAGTATTTCCTATGGGGTGTAGCATGACATGAAGCTCCTGAATCTACTACCCAATAATCACTAGTATTATCTAATGCAAGAATCAAAGCATCTTGTAACACATCACCTGCTACATTTGCTTCCTGGGTAGTTTCCTTCTGTGCATCTCCTTTCTTCTTTAGAGATTTGCAGTCTTTCTTCAGATGTCCTTTCTTTCCACAGTTCCAGCACTCTATCTTTCCCAGTCTGGACTTGGATCTGCCCGTTTTAGACTTTCCACGATTACCTTGGCTCTTTCCTCTCTCCTTTTGTCTTCCTCTGCTTTCCATGGTCAACGCATTACCTGATGTCTCACCTGTGCTTTTTCTTCGCATTTCCTCGCTAAGAATAACACCAATAACATCATCAAATTTCAAGGTGTTTGAACCAGAGACAGAGTTACTTACAGCCATGACTAAGCTATTCCAGCTTTCTGGCAATGAACACAAGATTAGAAGAGCCCTAACCTCATCATCAAAGTTCACACTTACAGAACTTAGCTGATTTGTAACCGTATTAAACTCATTTAAATGATCAGTAACAGATCCACCTTCAGACATCTTCATATTAAATAAACGCTTCATTAGAAATACCTTGTTGGAAGCCGAGGGTTTTTCATATAGCTTACCCAATGCTTTCATCAAACCCTCTGTTGTCGTTTCTTTTGAGATATTGAAAGCCACCAACGAAGCCAGGCTCAACCGTATTGTTCTCAGAGCCTTTCTGTCAAGAACCACCCATTCTTCGTCCTTCATAGTCGTCAGCTGCTTTGCTTTTCCTCCCAACGGTAGGAATAGATCCTTCTGGTACAGATAGTCCTCCATTTGCATCTTCCATAACCCAAAGTTTTGGCCGTTAAACTTCTCGACCTTAAACTTTCCTTCTTCTGCCATTGCTCCCACTCGAACCAGAAACCCTAGCTTCCTGCGGGTTTAACTGCCAAATAGACCTTTGGCTCTGATACCAATTGTTAGAAAAACAGGATCACAGAGCAATAACAATAAACAGAAATGCAAATAAAATCACACATACACATTACAAGAGAGACACAGATATATCGTGGTTCACCCAACTTGGGCTACGTCCACACTGAATTTGCCAGTCCTTATTATTATTACCGTCCAGAAAGTCGAAGGGATACAACCTACAGCACAACCGCTGCACTTCCTCTTCTCTGTTTCACAGTCTCTCACTTGATCTCAAAGATCTTTACAATGCATAAAACCTAATACATCAACCACCCTAGCCGTATTACAATGTCTTTATTTATAAGGGAAATACAATGGGAAAATACCACCGGATACCCAAAACCATGGGCCCGCAAAATGGCTGGCGAAAACAGCCCCAAAAATTTTCTTCGGGGGCACTGCCCCCAGACCCCCCAGCCAGGGGGGATGGTCCCCCCTGGAACCCCGTGGGGGGGGCGATGCCCCCCCGCTGGGGTGAGTGTACAGTCCACCTACATATCATATAGAACTGAGGTACAAACACGGCTGATACAATATCATCTATGAGACTAGAAGATCTGGCTCCACAACCAACAGGGTGTTTAACCCAGTGGTAAAGTTGGGGCCGACCTAGTTAATATAAAGTACAAGTCGAAGATGTGTATAAATAGAGGAGGTGTGTTCCTCATTATACACACACTTACCTCACTCAAAATGTAGCGCACTTGTGGAGGAGAGGTCTGCTATGGTGGAGAAGGAGATCATGTATTTGGTTTGCATCTTTGTATATTGTTGGTCATCTATATTGAGGAAGCTTTGCTGGGTTTTCTACCCCATGAGGGTTTCCCAGGATAAATCTGTGTCTCTTGTGTTTATGTTGTGCTTGTTGTTTTTTCAGTGATCATGTATATGCTATTATTGTGAAATGGAATGTAATGCTGCTATTTTCTATCTTAGCATATTAAATCTTAACATGGTATCAGAGCTAACCTGAAGGAAGGCAAGGTATGGCACTTACGACAGTTGCTTCACTTACGACAATTTGAAGGTTAGGGTTTTATATAGCAAAAACCAGTCATCGTGGAACTTTTGCTATAAATCCATTTTTGCGAAGGTTCATGATCTGAAACGTTTACAGGTCGTAGATAACATCCCCAGGTACTTTGTGTCCAAAGTACACCCTCATATTCGTTGTACTTTGTGAGTTATGATCAGTACAAGTTAGGATTTCTGCCTCTTCTAGATCTCAGTCAAAATCAGGTGACCCAGGAAAAAAGGTCATAACTTGGGCTAGGAGGATCCAAATGAAATTTCGTAAAAAGTGACAGGTAGTACACAGATTGCAATATCTTAGGAAACATTTTCAGAGGCCGAAGTTGAACCAGTGACACCTGGCACACTGTACAAGTTTGTTATCCTGTTTTATCCCATAAACAGGTCACGTTGCGACACTTGGCATAACTCTCTCTCAGAAAATCCAATTGAGGTAAATCTTATCGATATGGAAAGATAACAGGTCAGGATACCACAAAAAAATTGTTCAGACCATGTGGATCAAAAAATTCGAAGTTACAACAGAAACAATCAGGTACATATTTCTATCAAAACAGAATTATTTTTGGAGCACCTCCATTCATGGCTTCCGAAATTTAGGGTTTCGGAGAAAGTTAGAATTTTTGGAATTGGAGTCCACGGCTGAATGCTACTCAGGAAAATCAAAATTTAGAGACCAAGATTGAATTTTTGGTTAGGTAGAAGACCGGGCTTGATCAAACCCCAGTTCGGGATTTTGATCGGAAAGATGAAAAATTAGGGCTTCATTAAAAGTTGGAATTTTTTAAGTCTATGACCACGGCTGGAAGCTCCTCAAAAAAATAAGAGTTTAGAGCCTTGGATCGAACCTTTTGATTGGGTATAAGGGTGGGCTTCATCAAACCCTAGTTCGGGATCCTGTCTGGAAGATCCAGAAGTTTCGAAGGCAATTTTGAGGGGTCAAATTTTAAAGATTTCAAAATTGAAGTATGCAAGTTTGATCAGCTCAGCAAGACACATCCTTCCATCCATTCAGAAGTGTGAAAGTCAAAGATTGATTTTTTAGGGTTTCTCTAACAAACCCTAATCAAGCTCCAAATCAAGTTTCAGTGGGAGTTGAGGCTAAGGCCTTACATAAGATGACTACAAGAAATCTCGACAAGTATGACTTAAGGAGATACAGGTATGTCTTGAAATCTGATTCTTGATTAAGTTTATAATATGTTTGTCTTCATATTATTTAGATTAGTACAATCTTGATTAATGTTAAATTTGTCTTATCATCCTAATAAAAGTATATATACATGTGAATGATAGAAGACATTCATTGATTAGGGTTATATGATTGTAGTAATGCACTCTGGTGTTGTATGAGGTTGATGTTGTCTGCTAACAAGATACAGGTACATCACGAAAGACAAATCAAGTTCCATGACCATGACAACATGAAGACAAAGACTCATCCATAATCCTTGATCACATAGAAGTTCTACTTATGAGGTATGTATGACTTTTTTCTATTATGCTTAACCTATGAGATATGCAGGTTCCAGTACAAGATCTCTAAATCATTGAAGAGAACAAAGAAGATATTGATTAGGTATGTTAGACATAACTAAGTAGGTATACTAATCCAGGTATGTTTTCCTATGTCAAGTTAGAATCTTACCTTGTGTTAGGATCCCTTATATAAGTATACTTGGTATGATTGGTTATACTTATTCATAAATTTAGTAATCAAGGGTTTATGAATATTATGTCTCATATCCTGATTGATGATTTAACTAACCAAATCGAACAAGAATATGCATGAGTAAAAGAAGACTTCCCTGAAACCTTGAATATTATCTATAATCATGACTATACATATTTAAGATTATTTAGAGCTATAATGTTTTGATGATATCAAGAATATACTAATGAATGTATGTTTGTGTATGAGATCATGAGGATGACACTTGAGCATGCACAGTGGTACAGAATGAATAGAAGTTCAAAAGACATATAGAAGATCAAGCGGGAGGCAACCACACAAACATTAAAGATAAGTATTTGAGTTGTTATTGCTTGTAATAGGTTGTATGCATATTTGTATTCCTAGAATATATCATGTTGAGTGTAAACATTCATAGAGCATTGAATAGTATACTACTAATATTCATATGATTGGTAAGTTGGACAAACATTCCATTGTTGCTTGTCTAGAATGAAACCTCTTTGCTGACATGCTAAGAGCTGTGCGCACTCTCGATAGTATGTTCTGGTAGAGATGGAAGGCATCTAGATAGCCACTGTATGCATACAGGATATGGAAAAGTGTTGTGCCAAAGTATTGGTCAAGATAGTTGCATAACAATGTAAATTATATATGTATGCATAATAGGTTATCATGTCAACATGATTTCATGATTATGAAGTTTTACTAATCATGTACTTAATTTTGATATGTAGGAAAGATCATGAAGAATGATGAACATCGAAAAAGTGATGGATGTTCAACAAGAAGATTTACAAATCAAAATATAGAAGGCTCGTGGCTAGAAGATTCTCTTAGAGAGAGGAAGAGAATCATGATGAGATGTTTGCTCCAAGTGACTAGATAAGACCATACTCTTAGTGGTGTAATTAAAGAAGAAGTGTGAATCAGGTTTTGTATGGGTACCCAAGATCGATAGTCAATTGATGAGCTTAATGATCACCATGGGTGATGTGGATCTCAACCTTTGCTACAAGGCTGAATATGGTTTCTATACACAGATGACATGGATGCAAGAAGGAACTCACCACAGAGTTCGAATGATATTGAGGCTCATATCAGTAGACCCATCTGATGAGATATGGCACAGATAGATGGATGCAGAAATGAAAATGAAAGATCTCAGATTGATGTATTACTTCCTAGGTCTGGAGGTATGGCAAGACTCAGAAGGAATCTTTCTCAACCAAGGAAAGTATGCCGAGAAATATTAAAAGGACTTGATGTGTTGGAATGGCCACTCTCATGGATTCCAACTTAAAGCTGTTAGCGGATGACTCATTAGAGTTAGTGTATATAACTCTGTACAGACAAATTATTGGGTCATTGATGTATCTAATGAATACTAGGTCAAATATATGCTTTGCTGTGAACACCTTGAGTTAGTATCTAGTGGAAACTAGATGTGTTCACCTAATAGTTGCAAAGCATGTGATGAGGTATCTAAAGGGTACAATAGACTTTGATTTATGTTATCTTGGAGATCATGACTTCAGATGGCTACATAGATGTTGATTGAGCAGAAAGTGTATTAGATAGGAAGAGCACATCGGGAGGATATTATTGTATGAGATCTGCCATGATCTCATGGTTTGGCAGGAAGTAGTTTAGTGTGGCCCTCAGCATAGTTGAAGCGGAATATATATATATAGTTGCTTTCTCTACTAGTTGTGAAGCGATACGGCTATTTGACTTGGAGGTGGACTTAACTGTGATCCTATGTGACAAACAGAGTTGTATCAAGATGGCAGAGAATCCAGTGTTCCATGATAAGTCAAAGCACATAGAGATTTGACAAGATATGGTGCAGAAAGAAACTATAAAGTTCAAATTTGTAACAAGTTGCCGATGTACTAACCAAACCTCTACCTCAAGTGAACAAGTTACCGATATACTAAACCAAACCTCTACCTCAAGTAAAGTTTTCCGAGACAAACTTAAGGACCCTCCTCGAAAGGGGGAGTGATGTGATCACTTATGATGAGATTGCCTACATCGACAGTGAGGTCGATGATGTGGATACCTATATTGGTGATGCCGACAGAGAGGTTGGTGGATGGTCCTTAGACAGGATTTAAGTGGGGATTGGATCATCCCTAGACTTCGGTCCTAAATTGAGCCGTAGACATATGTCTCCGAGAATGAAGTCCTTAGTGGACAAGTGGGGGTTGGATCATCCCTGGACTTCGGTCCTAAAGTGAGCCGTAGACATATGTCTCCAAAAATGAAGTCCTTAGTGGAAAAGTGGGGATTGGGTCATCCCTAGACTTCGGTCCTAAAGTGAGTCGTAGACATATGTCTCTGAGAATGAAGTCCTTAGTGGACAAGTGGGGATTGGATCATCCCTGGACTTCAGTCCTAAAGTGAGCCATAGACATATGTCTCCGAGAATGAAGTCCTTAGTGGACAAACGGGGATTGTATCGTCCCCGGACTTCAGTCCCTTGAATTGATTCGTACACGTATGGTCTTTGAGAATGAATTCCTTGATGGACATGTGAGGATTAAGTCATCCTTGGACATAGTCCTAAATGTACGGTTGAGGATTAAGTCATCCTTGGACATGGTCCTAAATGTACGGTTGAGGATTAAGTCATCCTTGGACATAGTCCTAAATGTACGAGAAGAGGATTAAGTCATCCTTGGACATAGTCCTAAATGTACGGGGTGAGGATTAAGTCATCCTTGGACATAGTCCTAAATGTACAGGGTGAGGATTAAGTCATCCTTGGACATAGTCGTAAATGTACAGAGTGTGGATTAAATCATCCTTGGACAGTAAATCTAGTAATTCCGAAAGGAAGGATAGTCTTAAACATGATTGTGATTCCGAAAGGAAGGATCATGTGTATTGCAGAGTATGCTGCTTGACTGATGAGGATACTTGTATTGATGAGAATACTGGTATTGATATTGATGAGGATACTTGTATTGATATTGATGATATGTATTGATAAGGATATGTATTGATGAGGATACTTGTATGGATGATATGTATACTTGTATTGATGAGGATACTTGTATTGATGATATGTATACTTGTATTGATGAGGATACTTGTATTGATGATGTGTATACTTGTATTGGTGTGGATACTAATATTGATGATCTAGATGACGATGCTGCTAATCATGATGATCTAGATGATGATGCTGATGATTATGTGATGATGATGCTGATGATCGTATGATGACGATGCTGATGATTGTGTGATGACGATGCTGATGATCGTGAGGATCCAAATGTTGATGTTGATGTAGCTGTTCGAGTGTTGCAGAAGATAAAAACTCAGTACTGAAGATGTTGATGTTCCAGTATTGAAGATGTTCCAGTAACTGCTTGAGTTACTGATGATGTTGAGAAAGCTTCCAATGATTTATAGATGTATCATGTATGATGTTGATGACTCCTTGGTCGTGCAGATGCTGTTATAATATCCTTCTCGTTAAGGGGGAGTGTTGAAATATTGTAACTTCAAATAATATTATATTTGTACTTTATTATTCTGGAGATGTTTCATTCCTCCATGGAGATGTTATTCCTCCGTCGGAATGTGGTAACTTGGGTTATTAGACTTCCCTAGTGGGGGTCGGCCCTGTATGTGTTATGTGGGTCAAAGGGTTGTTAGAACACCCTAGAGGGGTCGGCCCAGTCAGTTGTAGTGGGGTGTTTAACCCAATGGTAAAGTTGGGTCTGACCTAGTTAATATAAAGTACAAGTTGGAGATGTGTATAAATAAAGGAGGTGTGTTCCCCATTATACACACACTTCCCTCACTCAGAATGTAGCGCACTTGTGGAGGAGAGGTCTGCTATGGTGGAGGAGGAGATCATGTTTTTGGTTTGCATCTTTGTATATTGTTGGTCATCTATATTGAGGAAGCTTTGCTGGGTTTTCTACCCCATGAGGGTTTCCCAGGATAAATCTGTGTCTCTAGTGTTTATGTTGTGCTTGTTGTTTTTTCAGTGATCCTGTATATGCTATTATTGTGAAATGGAATGTAATGCTGCTATTTTCTGTCTTAGCATATTAAATCTTAACAAAATTTATTCACCCAAGTGTTGGATGAAGTTCCTCTAACATCAAATGAACCAAGTGTTGAGCAAGAAAGACCATGAGTCTTCAAGTGACTCAAATGCATATCATAGGTGCATCCATGTAGATGTGCATCATCATAAAGTAACAAAGGATGTTGCTGCAAATGTGAATAAGAATGTGTTCCAGCCATGTCGTCATAAAAAGTAAATCTAGGAGTTCCATACTCCTCATGTGGCACCATAAAAAAGAACCCTTTCACCTATACTTCATTGAGACTAATGCTGCAAAGCATGTAATTGTAGGATGTAGGAGAATGAACTAACTCACCCAAATGATCAAAAAGTGAAGAAGTTTCATCATGGGAATGATCCATATGGATAGTATCATGCAGCTCCTTCAAAAGTGTGAAACCTTTGTCATAGATTGGTTACAATGTAAAGGAATCATGCTCTTCTTTAAAAATTGCATAACCTTTATCAAGAGACAATTCAAGTTCCTCTTCCACCACATCAAGTGTTTGGATACCTTCAAGTTCATCTTCAAACACATCAAGAACATTCAAATTTCCACATTTCTCATGATCCACCATGTCATAAGAATCCTCCAAACAATCTACCATTTGACAATCTGAAACATAGGAGGAAAAACAAGTATCTTGCAACTTTTCAAGAAGTTGCTCATTTTAAATTGTGAGCTTATGATTATCCTCATTATTCTTCAAGTATGCATCATGTAACAATTCATTAAGCTCAAAAAAATGGTTTCTATAAAAAATCAAAGACATGAAATTACCTTTGATGTGGCACATTGCTCTTTGAATCTTCTCCATGTCTTCAAGGAAGGATGTTTCCTCCAATGAAGTAGCTCTCCAACAATAATTTGACACCAATGCTTGAGTGTCATGGAGAATGCTGAGGGACTCTTGGATCTTCTTTTCATTCATCTTTAAGGACCCTTCAAGAAAATGATGCTCTTGCAAATGAACCTCCTCATCTTCTTCATTTTTTCTTGGACCAACTTCATGAAGCTCAAGTGGTGATGGGGAAGTTGATCTTAGTTCTTCTTCAACTACTACAAAGTCTTCATTATCATGCTTAATGGAACTTGGGCTTGCAGCAACACTTTCAAAAGTGATCTCTATGTCACCAACATAGAAGTGTGAGCACCCATCAGTAGGTACTCCTTCATAGTTTAAGCATCCATCAGTAGATGCACTTTGGTTCATGTCTAAGCTAGAAGATGTCTCGAAATGATCTTCCATATTTTCAATAGAATCTTCTTCATGCTCTTGTGATGTCTTTTCCTTTTGCTCCTTCAAGAAAGCTGATGCATTTTGCCCCTTGTTTTCCTTAGGATCAATATCTTAGGAATTTTTTTTAAAGAATTCCCAAAAGCTCTCCTCAAGTAGGACATCATTTCACTCACACGTGTATGATACTCACTCCAAGTTTCTTTACAAGAAGGGCATAAACCTTTCTTTACTAACTCCATGTTTTCATGTTTGGGCCTATTTGCAAAAAACGCATGATCATAGTCTTCAAAAGACATGGCCTTTTGTGTATCTTCCTTCGAAGCAAGATATGCTTGATATTTTTTATATTGTTGGGGCAAGGTTTTATGTGTTGCTCTCCATCTTTGTAACTCATCCATATAATTATCATTTCGTGGTGTGACATACTCATATTTATCATACATAGGGTCATAATCATAATCATAATCTTCATTCCTCTTGAAATTATAAGAAGTGTTGCATGATGGCACCTCTTCCTCAAACCATTCACATTCTGCTTCATATTGCTCATAAGCATCTTCATATTCCTCATAATAGTAAGACATGGCTGCAACTTATTCTTCAATGTATGATATTAATTCGTAGGTGCTAGGACCATTCTCTGATACCACTGTAATGTCCCTTGTTAGGAATTTTATTCAAATGGCATTTTTCACTTTTTTTCCTAATTAGACCTTTGACTAGTTTTGACCTCTAGGTCCCCAAATTGCTCCAATTGCTCTCAAATATTCTGAGAAAGTATATGGATGATGTTAGAACATAAATATGTGTTTCAGGGATGCTTTTGGACCTTTAAAATACTTCTGCAAATCCTCTTTCAATTCTAGCCAATGTAGGGAACTTTACTAGTAATTTCCCTTCGACTAGTATTGGTCTCTAAGTCTCAAATTGACTCCAAATGCCTTCAAATATTCAAGGAAGGTGTATGAATGATATTAGGACTTGAATATGATGTTCAGTGATGATATATGGCCACCAAAAGAGCTTTTCAAACTCTCTTAAGACTCTGGACCAAGTATGCAATTTTACTAGTAATTTGGGGTTCAAATCCCCCTGGGGTAAGCACTGAAAATGGCTTCCCAAATGCCTCCAAACTCACTCAAATTTCTGAACAGAGGTAGGGGATGTCTCAAGGATGTTATTAAGGTCCCAAATGCACCATTCCTTCATTCTTAAGTCTGTTCCAAACCTCTCCCAAACAACAGCAAAAATCACTAGTTCGACCCTTGGGGAAATGGCACCAAATCTTCTCCAAATGTAAATAAACTAGGTAAAATGACTTCAAATGCTTTAGCACTAAACATGAAACTTGTATAATACATCAATAAAATTTCATTCATCAATAAACCATCAGTAATTTACTTATCCATTTGAATCCATCAACATTACATTGGTTCACAACAAGGTAGTGGGGAAATGGCACTGTTCTTTAATTAAAAATGAGATTTATACATTTCTATTTGGAATTTCGACCTGAAACCTTTTGGAGATGAAGAACATAGTATTTAATTCATATTACACAATAAATGGGACATTAGAAGCTCCCCCAAAGAGTATAATAGCTCACCAAAAACACCCTCCCTCAAGGATCAAGAATATGCCACCAAAACTGGAAATGGTTGAAGGAGTGAGCTGCAATAGAAGAAACCATGAGCTGCCCTGTAGCTTACACCTGCAAATAAAGACTCCATTAAAGCTCCAAATGAAAGGTCTGAATGGCCTTTCCAATTACCAACTTGGATGGGAATCTTTCACCCTCGAAATTGGCTAAGGCAAGAAACTAGTCATCCACTAGCTCTCCCTCTTCACAAATGCAATTGCAAATTCTACAAATAATAAAAAGATGCTTTCATTCTTTGTTCTTGATATTTATAAAGTTCTAATGTCCTCCATGGGTCGAATTCCTTCCAAGAGACTCATGCCAACTCAAGTTGGGAAGAGATTCCAAAGAACGCCACTTGTACAACAATTCCTAGTCTCCCACTTCCACCAAATCACATGTGGAAGCATCTTAGCTGCCCTAACACCCTTGAGCGCCCTCTTGGAGTCTATTTTTAGCCCTGACATCTCATATATGTCATATGTTAGCCTTCAGGTCTGATTTGTGTCATAGGTGTCATAGCATCTTCATCATTGTTGTCATAGAGCTAGGGAATCTAGCCTAAGTGTCTCACTAGCTCCAAATTACCTCTTCCTCTTCCATGGGAGTTACTCTTCCTCTATATTTCGACCTCATTGACTCATTCCAAGTATTATTGACCTTATAACTCATCCCAAGAACATTAGGCTTCCCATGGATTCGAAATTGCAAGAAGAAGATGCCATGTGGCACATAAATTCTAGCTTGTGTGGGTCCCACTTCCTCCATGTGTCTTCATGATCAAATGCCACTTTGATTTTCACTTGTATATATTTATCTTATTTATTAAATATTTATTCCATCCTAATGTTCCAACATCATTTATTATCCCATTATTCCAAATCTCAAAGCTTCCACCCCAAACCTAGGAAACTAGTAATTTTCCTCCTTGGCAATTATTTGACCTTTAGCATCAATTTGACAAACTCTAATGAACATGGCCAATTTGCTTAGGCCATTGTGACCCAATGCCAAATTTGGGACATGACACATCACAACCATGTCACTCTCTTCCATTGCCTCACATAACATAAGGAAGGAATTTCCCTTCACTACTCTACAGTTCCCTCATGAGATTCGACCCTTATGGTATTTCCAATGTGTGCAACAAAAGCCCAAGCCACTGTATTCCTTAGAGAACTCCATGTATAATCAAAACCAAGTCTTCTCAAATATCTGGTGAGCAACAAATAACAATGGGTAAAATGGTTCATATCCTTCCTTGCCTCTAGGTTCACTTACACCCATCCGCTTCACTCCAATACCTACAAATTCCTCTTTGCAGTGCTTATTTTTTGTTATTTTTCCCGAATTTGGTCATTGGCAATGGCTTCCATAGCATGACGCTACATAAAGCTTCCCTTATGCCTTCCCAATGCATAACTCCCCCTTTGCAACAATGAAGGATAAACTCTAATGAGGATAAGAGAATTGATGACAAAACAACTGACATAGCTTTTGACCATAGGCTGAAGTACTCTTACACTGTGTCTTAAAAATGTATTCATCCCGTGCTTCCATAAATACATGAGAAGACCTTCCCCATTCACCTCTCACAACATTCAATACTTTGGTTTTAATAAGTCAAAATACGCAAATGCCTCATTTAAGGCACATGGCAACAATTGGATGAGTTCTAAAACTAACACTTGGCAACATAAGATTACTCTCCCATAGGTCCCCTTTCCTCTTCCCCTCTTATGGAATCATATCCCCTCTTTAGTGGTCATTTGACAGTCATCTTGGACCATTTTTATTATTTTCTAACATAATATTTACCTAGCTTTTATGTCATCATGACAATCCAACCGCACAGTCCATATAGAGATATGTATATCATACATGCCTAGCAATTCACTAGTTGAGCCTTGGCCTTGTGCTCTGCACCAAGAATCCATACTACACATTTACATCATTTTACATAATCTAATTCAATACATTACAAAACTCATACTAGGGGTATTACATAATGTGTGAGAAATCACACAACAATTTTAGTAGTGTATGATTTTAAAATGCACCCAGTACAAGTGACTATCACAACTTTCTTTAGTGGATATATCTGGAAAAAAAAAATCTACTTGGACTAACCCAAAGGATACAAGGAAGAAAAATAACATTTAATATGCAAAAGGTCATTATCTAGATAAATAGTTCTCATTTCAAAATGACTTATAGAGTGCCATCACTATTCTCATTTCAAAATGACTTATAAGGTGCTATCACCATTTATAGGGGGTTAAGATAGGATTTCAACAACATGGATCATTTTTACCTTGGCACACTTTGGAATTTATCTTTATATATTTAAGATGACTTGGTCTAAACTGATCACTCATGTTGCCACCCTTGTAAATGAAAAGGATTGATTACATTGAAATTTTGAGTTAAAATAAAAAGTATTGATTACAATGAAACGAAGAAGTATACCATTCAAATTTTGTTAAAATGAAATGTATTGATTACATTGAAACTTTGAAATATACCATTCAAATTTTGTTAAAATGAAATGTATTGATTACATTGAAACTTTGAGTTAAAATGAAAAGTATTGATTACAATGAAACGAAAACGTATTTTACCCATTTGAAAAATATTGATTACAATGAAACGAAAAAGTATACCCATTCAAATTTTGTTAAAATGAAATGTATTGATTACATAGTTAAAATGAAATGTATTGATTACATTGAAACTTTTAATTAAAATGAAAAGTATTGATTACAATGAAACGAAAAATTATACCCATTCAAATTTTAAGCATTTTGGATCAATGTTTGGTTCAAAAATACACCAAATACAAGTGAAGATCCCAACTTTCTTTATGAAGATATCTCAAAAAAGAGGTCTGCTTAGACTAACCCAAAAGATACAATGAAGAAAAGAACATTTAGTATGTAAAATTCAAAGGCCATTGCCTAGATAAATAGCTTTCTCATTTCAAAATGATCTTTAACCTGCTGTAACCATAACATATTGAAGGTATCTTGCAATATGAACATCATGCCAGTTTCTAATAAAAAGCAATTTTACCAACCAATCAGTGTCATTTCCTTTTGAAATGAAACAAAGAGACTAGCTGTTATTTATTTTTTAAATGAAAGATATCGGAGGTATTCATTATTGTCCTGGAATTTTAGTGGTTAATATACATACATAGATAATATTATAACCACATTATACTGTTAGTGCAAGGTTGTAATTGTAAGTCCATCAAAAAGTCTGTTGTTAAATATAACGAATTTTCTGAAGATATGTGTTCAAACAACGGAAAAGGAAGAAATCAATTCCAAACAACAGCGTGGTTGATTGTTTAATGTCTGCTCTGGTTTATACAAGAATTGCCACTGATTTATATAATGGGAGTAATAAACCAGTATGAGTAAACCAGGGCCACATCATTGAGTGACAGTACAAACGATTTATAGGCACTTTATAGGAACCTTAGGTTATGCAATCCGTTGCAATGGAAAGAATGGAAGTTCATGTTTGAATTGTTTGGCAGGATGCAGAGTACAGTGGTTACATTGATAATCGTAGACCAACAACAGGATATGTCTTTAACCTATTTGGTGTAGGTGTGAACTGGAGCAGCAAAACGTTGCATTGTCTTCTACAGAGCTTTGAATATATGGCAGTATTTCAAGCAACAAAAGCTGCAATTTGGGGTGAGGGGTAGCTGGTGACAGGCATGAACACAGAGACTTAATGGGACTGATGTAATTATCTGACTTTAATCCCACCAGGTGGAAGTGTTGGAAGGTACCGTGACGTCAATTACTAACTGGCTTCTTGTAACAGCTAGTAACTGAACGGACTCAGTTCTACATCATCACATGTACTGCAGAAACAACCATAGATATGATAAACAATAGAATATAGGAACACTACCGTTTCACATGTGTATATAGTAATATGTACACACATATTTTTGTATTTGTGAGATATACATATGCATATAAAAATGTTCTTGTTTGCCATAGGATCCTTGTGTTCCGTCTTTCTTTTAACAATTCAGCAGACTGAGTTTTCTTGTGCTTCCTGTATGTATCTAACAATAAAAGAAAGAGTTTATTTTCATTTCAATTAGCATATCAGATACCATAATCAAATTTTTAACATTCACAAGCTTGCTAGGTAATGGATTCACAAATGTAGGGATAAATGCACAAGCATTCTTCTTTTCCAAATTTTTTAATCAATATATATTTAATGAAATAGCAATATAATAGCCATGAATCTTCTATCTATCTGCAATCAGACAGAGCTCCACCAGTAATAACCAAGCAAAACTTCACACTATAAGTTTCTGATTATAGCTTCTAGAAAGGCAATAAACGAAAATCCTACAAGCATGGTCACGACAGAGCATAAATGTTCTAAACTCTCAACATCTAAATTACAGTTTATGAACATTGAACAACATGACATACACACAAGAGAATGAGTCTTCAGCCAAAATATTACACACAAGTTTTCCTCCAGGCAGTAGCAGTTTGAAACAGCTGGCTATGTGAGATATGTTCACCTATCTCAGTTTGGGCTATGTCAGCAAATCCACGTGTGAGAATGCTTTGGGGAAACATCTACCATTCTTTGAGGCCCACAAAATTCTTATTATCAGTAACAATATTGTTTCAAATAGAATAAGTACTGAGAACTAGAGAAACATGGAACTCCATGACTTCAAGTTTGACCTCAAAAAACCATCCTAGGCCTCTGTGAACTACAGAGGTAGGTGATTTCCATGTGGAAAATCGTTTACAAGATTGAGTATATGATCTCTGAAATAAGCTTTGTAGTTTATGTTCTCTCAAGAAGTTCTGTATGGTGCTGTGAGGCTAATCTCTCTGAGACATCAGCAAGAGACTTCAAATTGCATTTAACCAATGCCTCAACAAAGAAGCGAGTTTCTTCCCTTGTGTTGCCTTCTGGGACATCTACCACATATGATTCTATGACCAATGTGCCTGGCCTTCCGTCAATGATTTCCGGGTGAACAGTTATGATAGAGGAATAATTCTGCAGGCACAAACGAAAAACATGTAGTTATTCAATGAAACCTGTAACATATTCGCACAATGTACATTGCAAACAGACAAGAGTGGTATTCGAAAAAAGAGGTGGTAGACTTTCATTCTTCATTTTTCAACAGCCTATCATCTAACAAAACAGACTAGAAGTTTGTGTTGCAGTGTGATTCTAAGAGTACCTTATCCATTGTGTTCTCTCAGGCCTGCATTGCAGAAGTATTTTAAGGGATTCAAGCATGAAAAAATAGTTTTCTGAGTTTTTTCAAGTTTTTCAGGTCCAAGTTTATGCTTGCAGAGGTTTGTTGAGTTCATCAGTTAATGCACCCGCCAATTTTTTGCCACTGCCAAGTTTGCAACATTGTGAAAGATAGGGTTTGTGAAGACTGACAAGCAGGTAAAGCCTATAAAATTAATGTCTGAGACTCTGCACATCAAAGGAACAGAAACTTTGAAATATATATTCTTCGGACGATGCAGAATGCCTCCAAGGAGCACCATTACATCGGAGGGGATTTTTAACTATCTTGAGCCTAGACACTTTGGACACATTTAGGGGGCTAGATAATATTTGGAGTATCTTCAAAATAAAACATGTGTCTCGGGCTCTGATCTAAATTCAAGCAGCTTGCTAAGAACCTACCGAGAAGCTAAAAAAATATTCAATACAAAGTACATTTGACATGAACAAGTACCAGACAAAAAAATCATAGAAAAATATAAAAACCTTTTAAGAAATCTGATAAACTTGCAGGGCCCGTTAGGTAGAATTGGCTTAGTTTATGCCACAAATTTCAAAGAAAGACAACAATCATACCCTCTACAGCTTTGGAAAAGAAGAGACTCGGTTCCCTTTTACAAAAGCTGAATCGAAGGCAGTGGATGAGCCCATTGACCTCATCAATCGACCAAATTTGGGGTTACCCGAGTCAAGCATGGACAAGACATGCTTGACCGCCAAAAAGGGCGAATCTCATTCATGCTTGGCCCCTCTGACTGCACTACCAAAGTGAAATGGATATCCCATCCAATCTAGATCTGGACAAATTGAAAAAGCTCTAGGCTATATTAAACTTAAAATGGATGACTTCCTATATGGCTAACTTAGTGCAAATATTCATAATTTATAATTGAACTGCTGCAACATAAATCTCTATCCCGCAAGTTTTCAAGCCAGTTCAAAAGGGTTTACCTGGAGACGATGATCCCCTCCAAGGATTTTAATACTGAAAACGTGCTCATTGTCATCCAGTATTTCTAATCTCTCTGTGCTTGCTGTAGCTGGAAGGCCGGATTTGACATTAACATCCCGTATGCTTCCTACTGTAATACCGCCCCTCACACTGCAGCTATGAACAAAGGGTTTGTACTTTTGGGGTTGGTCAAATGTTCTCACAATGGACCAAACCTGCAGATAAAACACGGGATGAGTTTCTGATATCAGAAAGAACACATAACTGTTACAAGAACAAATAAGCTACCAACTGAGATGCAGAATTGCTAGATATAGACAGTGTCTGACGAGTCCCAATCCAATGAGCAGAGGTTAAATCCTATTTTAACCTTTAGAGACAAAACCAAAGTGCCACAATACACTATTCATGGAATCCAATGAGCAGAGGTTAAATCCTATTTTAACCTTTAGAGACAAAACCAAAGTGCCACAATACACTATTCATGAGTCAGTGAGTCTGTATTGTTTCTATGTTGAGAAGAAGTTGGAGACACCGAGTCCCGACCCCTCTGAATGTTAGTGGATTCCCTCAATTTTGTGGCTAGTTCACTGATGGGCTGATGTACACGTGTGTGGATATCAAATCCCACAACAGCATGCTTCCATTCAGATATGTTGGCAATATGCTAAAACTTCTTCACTCATTCAACAGATAATGGTCTGCCTCAAATCCTACCAAAGACAATCCTACCCATAAGCCAAACAGACAAACTGCTGAAAATATGCACAAGCAGCGGAGGAATGGCTCCCCAAAGGATCTGCCACAATATCCAAAAGACAAGGCTACTTACCCTAAGCCTTTGAAATTCGAACTGAGAGCTAGGAATTGATGCAAATCCAGACAGAACAGCAGCAGCAGTTGCCTTAAAGCATAGGCTACAAGAAATATGCACACAAATATCATTTGCTACACATTCAGAAAGTACCAGTATGAACGAAATGGTAAGGAGATAGACTATGATAATAAAAAATTCATAAGCAGACAGTGTGGACCTCCCAAGCGGCAGTGACAACATGGGCGCCTAATCAGCATGGAGTTATGCTTGACCCCTGAGCTTCACCAGTTCGCAAAAAAAAGGCTATAACCAAAAAAATCCAATGACTTCCCCACAAGCATCACTAGGGTTCTGAGAATACCATGTCTTTCACATTGAGTAAGTGAAATTCAAAAGATGTGAACATCAATGGGACCTTTCCAAACCCCTTGAATTTTAAAGACATTGCTCTGGTTAGGATCCAGGTGAAGGTAGAAAGAATCCAAAGACACAACCTGGAAATGAAATACAAAGACAAATCCAAAGGCAAAACATGAGGACTCTTTCACACGAGCACTACTGGGTTTCTGACCTTGGTATTACATCACCCCTACTTCAACCAGAGAGGAGACGGCGGCTGCCTTGTTCCACCGACAAGCGAGATGCTCTCTACAAATCAGATGGAGGTGGTGGGATCTGTAACACTTCATGTGTTACTCTGAATGTGAAACAGTGCATTGAATCTAAATGGTGCCATAGGTGATTGAATATGAAGACTAGCACAAACCCATCTAAACTCTAGTTTAATATGCGCTTGTGAATGCACATATCTTGAGTTCACACAGGTATTCCATTGAATCACGGTGAGGTACCTCTAGCTTTACAACCTCGAGGTGAATATCAGACCCGAGATTAGATGGGTCCGTGTTAGTGCTAACCCCCGCTAACAGTGTAATTGGGCGCATCAGGAGATGCAAACCCACATATATAACACTAATTATACACCATGGGATCTATACTAATCTCCCCTAATCTCAGTTCAAGACAAAAGAAAATCCAGCGAGTATGAATTGGTTAGCAAACCTAAGAACCCCCATCTCTGTAAGTAACAACTGGATCTGTTATCCATAGATCTGCAAAAATAAACAGCCCATCGTCTAACCAAAAGGGTTGAACGAATGAATAGTAAGCACTAGTACTAACCAGATGGACAGGGGCTCTTATGTGCTTTACAAGGAAGGAGCTGCACTGATTCCCCAGTAACTCATGTCTGTGGTGCCTACACACCAATTCTGACTCAGAGGGGTTTCCAAGCCACAGGCCTCTCCCCTCCCTCCAGCTGCTTAAATTCTCCATCCTTAAACAATACTTCAATTCCACTCTATGAACAACTGCTCAACACAAGTAATCAGAAGACCAAGAAACCAGTAGCTGAACAACTAGCAATCCCAGAACCAGCAACCACATACATATATAATAGCCTTAAAACAACTGAACAGAAGAGTCTCAGGCACAGGTGGTAATATCCATGTTTTGTAATTTTATTTGATTTTAGAAATCCCCTGTTATTCTTACAAACTATACTTTCGGGCACATAGATTGAATTGATTGATTGTCTGAAAGACAGGCCGTCAGTCAATCATCCATTCGTCTCCTCCTGCTGCTCCTCACTTTTCGCATTGGGTGCCTTGTGTTGTGCTCTGAACCCCAAGGGGGCCTATCTATGGATGCCTTTTACAACATGCCACGTGGCGCATCATTGGATTTTTATACTACCTTGGTGGACATTGTATTGTTTCTATCCAAAAACAATTCGTTGCAATAATTTATGTAAAGCCTGAAAAAGGCTCAAGGGTTTCTCTCGCCTTTTCCACTCTATCGTTTGATATTTGGGGATGGGTGTCCTAAGAGTATAGATTGAGTGGAGGGAGTAAAGGACAAGTGGACAAAATGTTATATGCGACCAAGGCATATTCTCCTTGCATGTGACTACCTCTTTTTCATGATGAGTTATTGGTGAGACTTTCTCAGCCAAACATGAATGTCTTAAAAAGAATTAGAAAACTAGCAAATTCCATAATAGATAACTAGTAAATCTCATGGTAGAGAATTAGCAAATTCCATGACATAGAACCGGCAAATTCCATAATAGATAACTGGTAAATCTCATGGTACGAATATGGGAATTTTTTATTTAGATACAAGTTACTTTGCAATTGAGAGTAGAGTAGTATGAGGTTTTATGTATGCGATTAAGGTTAATTGTCATTTATAATATATATGATTCTATTAATAATGATAATAAGGGATATTGTTTTTTTTATGAATCCATGATTTTAAATTAATTTTGATTGACTAAGAGCTAGTTTTTCTTAAATTTACTAAAATAAGTTCACAGCCTAAGATTAAAAGTCATCTATTAAGAGTGGAAGTCTACCCCTTACGAACCACGAGTGGCTATTTTAAGTGGCCAAGTTTTATTTACACACAAAAATACAATTACAAGGAAAGTCTTGAAATTGTATTAATGCAGGCTAGGATAGTAACCCTAAGCATAATTGGTTTTTTCATGCTTTGGAAAAAAGGGAAACATAAAAACTTTAATACACGTGAAATTATGTGGAAGCTAGTTTAAGATATATGTGTAAATACTAAAGAATGAGTAATTAGTTAGATAATATGTTTGGTATTAATAAATCTTTTTAGAATAACAATTTTCAAATTTATGTTCCAATGTTTTTAATGGATATTTTACTCATCATAAAAAATAGTTATTTTTAGGTAATAACTAGAGTGTCGTGGAAACATAAACTTTCAAAAGATTTATTACTATTACAATGAAATGCGGAAACGTGGATTCTCAAATATGTTTGGTATTTCAAATATGTTTGGTATTTCAAGTTCTTTTTAAAAATGTGTTACTTATATTGATTGTGAGATGTAGTTTATTTTTATGTTAATGAGGATTTTATAAAGATAGTGCTTTTCTATTACATAATATTCGATTCATTATGGGATGAATATGCGTGCTTTCTTGACCTCTCAATCTTATTTTGTGATATATATAACTTTAAAATATCTTATCCTTTTATATGTCTCTCATATTGATTGATTGTGAAGTCTACTCTTATATGCTATCCCATATTGATTATGAGATATGTTTTTATGTACTATCCAACGTGGTTGTGAGATGTAATCCTTAATAATATATAGGTTATAATATACTATGATACTTGTGATAATGAAGTTGTTAATCGAGATAGTTTTCTTTTTTTTCACAAGAAAAAGCTCTATACTTTATAGTATATAAAATTGACAAATAATCACATTCTTGTCGTTGACTGACGGGAGCATGAAAATGGTCCAAACAACGAACATACAGATGCCTTGCATCCATGATCAAACCCATAAAGATACCCAGAAATAGCCTTCCCACGCCTAAGAGATACCATAGAAACTATAATGCATATAAAGGACATAGTAAGCCGAAAACCTCCACTGAAAAAAGGAGATAAAAGGAAAAAAAAAGGGGTAGTTGCTATGATGAAACAACTAACACCTCAAGACCGGAAGGGATCGTGAATCCCTTAACAAGAGGTCTTCATGGAGCTCAAAAAAGATATAGCCTTCACAAGCTAAGAGGCCATGCCTGGACATCCGGTCCGCCTCCATATTGTTTGCACGAAGGGTATGGTGGAAGTGAATCCCCTACAGGTCCAGAAGCAGCCGACTGTGACATCCGAGGAGAAAGAACAATGGCTTGAATATCCCCTAAGTAACTGGCCCAATTGATAATGATCGAAGAGTTTCCGATGACATGAAGAAGATTGATCTTAATCTTAACGGCAAAAAACAACACCATCCATAGTGCTACCAATTCTACCTGATATTAGATATCAATTTTCTATACCATCATCTTTAACATATCGATTTTAAAAAGGTATTTAGAAAGAATCTGTTCACTTATTTTTACATGAAAGAATTAGTAACGTCATTTTTAGGGGTGAAGAGGAGGGGCACTCAAATTTGGAATATAAAGTGGTCAAATGTATAGTGTGAGAAAACTCTAGACAATTCTTATAGCCAAGGAGACTATGCTCTTATTAGCACATCATATGGATAAGGACAACACAATTTGCCCATTATTTGTAATAACTTGCCATGTGTATTCAAATTTGGCATGTTTCCTATGAAAGATTCCCCTTTCATTTAGTGCAATAAGCAATGATAGAGGCCCTTCCATTTGCGTAATACAAAGGTATTTTTGGTATCAATATCCAAAGTGATACATTTGTTGAATTAATTTTATATATGCACTTTTTGTTGTGTTTTTAAATATGTTTGACTTAAGCATAGTCATTTGTATTTGGCTCACAACTTTATGCATGGTATTACAAAGTGTTTATCTTTCCACTTTTAATGTTGTGGTGTGTAGTGTTTGTCACAAGGTTTAAAAGGTAAGGTAAGGTAAAGTGGGGGTAATTTTTTATGTTATTGGTTGATGAGGTTATAGGGAAGAATCATTATGGAAGGGTAATACATTGTGTTTGGAAAATTTTACAATATTTGATATCTCGAATTTAGTGATGTTTATATGTATATTTAATAACTTATATGTATATATTTAAAAAATTTAAGTACTTAATAATATATATATATATATATATATAACTTATGTATATATTTAATTGTTGGTACATATATTAAGAATAAGAATACCAACTGTCATCATGATGATTACACCTGTACACCAATAACCTCACATGGTGTGCTTAGAAAATAAAATTCATCCATAGTTATTGAACTAAAGCTTTTTAATAACAATATACATTTTTTTGAAACAATTAATTTTATTTTTAATATTTTTCTCTTTAAATTATAAATAGTTAACTTAATATTTTAAACTTAAAAATAATTATATAATGTCTTTCCCTCTTTTAGCTTTTCAAAATCATCTTTAGTCCTTGATGATAAGTGGAATGTACACACAAAACACTGCAAACATTTAATAACTCTACATAACTTTTATTCCAAAAAATGAATTCTTATAAATTGAAATATATTTATATAAATAATATGTATATGTATGATAACTCAAGTTAACACATATACATATTATTTATATAAATATATTTCAATTTATATGTATGATAACTCAAGTTAACACATTATTGAATAACAATAGTATGCTTTTTTTCGTGGAAAAAAAAACTCAAGTTAACACAATAATCATTCATCTTTCTTACATTTTCATTGGCATTTTTATATTATTTGTGTATTTTTCATTAGCATTTTTATATTATTTGTGTATTCTTATCTATTTTTGTGTATATTTCATTAATTAACCATCATCGTGATTATGATGTTTATACAGACACACCAACAAGTACATATGGTGTGATGATAAGAGGAAAAATCATCAATAGTTATACAATGTTTTAATAATCAAATATACATTCTTGATATATTTTATTTTATTTTTATTTTTAATAATTTATTATTTAAATACAAATAGTTAATTCAATGTTTTAATCTTATAAATAATTATACTATGGTTTTTTAACCCTTAATAATAAGTGAAGTCTATATACAAAACATTGAAAAAGTTTGATTACTCTAACATAATTTCTATTCCATAAAATTTACTACTATAAATTGAAATATATTCTTATACATAATATGTATGATAAAGCAAGTTAACACATAATCACTTCTCTTTTTAGCATTTTTATTTTATTTGTGTATTCCTGTTTTTTTTCAACACAAAGAAAAAAAAATGTAACTTGATATTCGAGGTGAATCCAAGTTACAATAGCAAGACCATAAAAGTTCATTTAGTAGAGGCCTATAATATACTACCAACTCCACTAATGAACAGAGCTGATAAAAAACTAAACAAATCTAGTACATAAAGACATATACAAGACTGTCTTCCAAAAACTGTATAACAACTACCTCTACAAAAGATCCAAAAAAACAAAAAGTGACTTCATCAATCCATAATTCAGAAGCACTATGACCAATATAATAAAGCACATAAAAAAATCTAATATGCTTTGATAAAACCCTCATCAATATTTAAGAAGTCCTCAAATTCTTCAAAATAAAGTGTGCCTTCCTTTGCACCCACTACTCTTTTTGAAAGCTAATTTGCAAGCTTCTTGTGAGACCTATATATATGAGAGAAGGATACAAAGGGAAAATTTGACATAAGGCTCCAAATCCTTTCACACCACTGATCTAAAACAACCACGAAGGGAAACATTGTAATTATCCCAATCCACTATAATTTTGGAATCCCCATAGATATGTAGTGAAGTAAAATTCCTAGAATGAGCAAACAAAAGTAGTCCCCACAAGGCTAAGAGCTATGCCTGAGTATTGGATCCAATACCAATACCCATCCATTGTAAGAACTGAGTCTTCTCAGAGACTTTGATCACCATTCCACAATTGCAATGAGTAGAGGCATCTGCACCATCAAAGAAGCCAAATATACCTACATTAGGAAAGCATGACTTTATGATAAATTTGTGCGTCCTTAAGCCTTGTGTCTTATGATATTCTCTAAAAAGGACCAGATTTTTTAAACCAGTCCTCCTTGCATGTGGTTGAACATCTTCAAAGACACTAAGGTTCCTAGTCGTCCAAATGCCCCAACACACATAAGAGAGAAGCTCCTTGTGATGGGGATGTTGCAGTGCCCACACTCTCAATTTTTCCTCGATAGTTAATTCCTTCCATCCATCATGAAGGTGTAGTTCAAAAAGCACCTCAACCCAAACGAAACATAAGAAAAAAAAATCAACAAAGAGATGATTAATAGACTTGGAGTTGATTTTGCAAAGGGCACATACATTTGGACCAATAAAACCTCTATTATTCAGATTGTCCCATATCAAAATCATGTTCTCTAAACACAACTAAATAAAACATTTGATTTTTTGTGGCACATTCCATTTCCAAAGCTTTTTAAACCACCACTTCTCTGTAGTCTCCATAGAGGAGATTGCCTCATCAACACATTTTGCACTAATTTGTCCATTAGATTTATTCCACTCCCACACCAAACTAGGGAAAGTCATGAATAGTTAAGAAATTTGAAATGTTATAGCAATTAAATATAGATTCATGTACTTGAAATATACTCCATTTTATTCTTATTTTTAATAATTCTTCTTTTTTAATTACAAATAATTAATTTGATATTTTAAACTTATAAATAATTACATAATTTTTATATTTTCAAAATTATATTTATTTTTCATTATTGAAAATATTAGAAATGTTTTCATACTTTAATTTTATAAAATTAATTATTATAAATTGAATAATATTCTTATATATAATATATTTTTAAATAAAGTTAACACAATGATCACATTTTTTTGCTTACATTCTCTATTCTATTGATATTTATAATTAAAAAAATCATTATTATATTTTAATTTTATTGATTATTTACTTTTACTTTTGAATTCGTTATTCTTTCTTTTTTTATATTATTTTTATTTCTTAAAATATTATTCCAAAAAATTACTATCTTAAATTGACGAAATTAATACTTGGCAAAATATCTATAATATTAAAAATATTATTATATTTAAATTTAAAAAAAAAATATAATACATAAAAAAAAAAATGTTATAAAAAGATCATTACCTACAATAAATTTCATTGATCTCAAAGGTTAACCACCATCCCCATCATATACTAAAACAAATTAATATATTAATTATATATTTTATTATATATTTCTATATTTTTTATATTTTAAACAACGAAGTATTTTTAAAACGTAAAAAAACATATTATTCAACATAAAACTACTAACATGTGTGGGATATACTTGTTCGCTAAACATTGTATGTGAACAGATCACATCGCCATGCTAATGCCACATATCATGGCTTGATAGTATTTATAGATTTTAATTGTACAACTCATCAACATTATTATATTATATTACGACATTGTTTATATTAAAATATTTAAGCTCTATATATTTTTTTAGGATTTCAATGATATTTATCTTCTCATATTTAAAAAATACGAATCATATTGAAAACGAAATTTTAAATATTAATGAATAAATTGTGTTTAGGTGTGTAAGCAATTTTCGTGGGTCACCACTTAATAAAAAAAGCATTTTAAATCGCCATGCTTATCATCTTCTCCAACGAAGATACAAAAGTGGTTGTGACAGATCAATGTCGGCGGAAAATATCATCCAATATCTTAGATACGCGGATACATATGGTTATATATCTATAAAATTAATATCCTTATAATTTAAAAAAAAACATAACATCTAGTATAAGATTAAGAACAGGGTGATACTTAGCGGAGTAATTACATGTTTATATGAGTATGTTTTATTTTAATTCTGAATTTATTAAATATATACAAACTTTTTAATTTAAAATATATTTTTTAGTTAGTTAAAAAAATTAAAATTTAAATATTTTTTTTAAATTGAATGTCATTTCTTTCATTTTATTTATTAACATAATTCATTTACTATGATTTCTCCTAAATTCTAATTGTAATGTTAATTATGTGGAAATTATTTTATAATATTGTTTTTAAATTTATAACTAAAAATTAAAATATGCATATTATAGTGGGATATTATATGTTCTTTTTGAAATTGTTTTTTATCTCCATATATGTCATGTGTGTTTAGTCTCTATGCATTTTTTTTTTTTAACAGGAACAGGGGAATTTATATATATATAAAAAAGGCTGTGCACAGCCATGCAGTACAAAAATTTTGCCATGATTCTGCTTCAAAAAGGAATAAGCTGCAGAATTTACAAAGAGTTTGGCTTTCAATGTCTTTCTTCCTAGTTTTCCTGAGATTTCCAGTCATTCTACTAGTGTAAACTTTAACAAACTGATTATAGAGCAGTATACAGAAGAACATTCAGAAAAAAGTTCATTTGAAACCTGTGGGTCGACATCCTAAATTCAAAAGAAGAAACTATTCGTTGGTCTGCTGCAGGAAGGACGCAGCTTCCATCATACCCTGATTGACAGACGGGGCTTCATGCACCTGGCTGAATTGTGTTTTACTTATGAACACTGAACATTCCTCTCTGATGCTATCCATTTTCCCCAGGATTTCAACTGTATTTCTTTCTATATCGTCAAGACGAGACTCCACACAGGAAAGTCGGGAGTGGACGTATTTGAATTCCAGATTCTGCTCCTTGTTCTGGTCTGCGATTGAACACACTGCCGAATAAGTCCTTGTCAGGTAAACCTTAACTTTCGAAGTTATCTGGCTGAGGGTGGCGATGGCCTGCCGGACTCCTTCCATGACTCTGACCTCGCGAGGTTCTTCTTCGTGCTGCTGTATCTCCAAGTCCACCACGGAGAGGCGCTGAAACCCTGAGCCAAGCGGAATGGTGTTGAACTGCTCCATAAATTCGATGTTAATCCTGTAAACTGCCTCATAGCAATAAATGCTGGAGCGTGAGAGTGTTGGGGCCAGGTGGGGAGGCACATGGCCTCGACGTGCCAACTGAATGGTGCATGCAACGGGGAGCCCACCTCGACAAGTTCGCCTCCAAATAATATGCTTTGATAACCTTAGGGAGTATACTATATCCCAGCATTGAAGTGCGTCCATAGTTAACACTGCTAGGGGATGAATTCATATCCTAAAACCTTGTTTTGCACTATTTGGCCTTGTCCCAAAGAGACTCCAGCATTTGCGAGTTCATCTGCTACCGAGTTGAGGCTTCTAAGAATGTAAAGATAATTTATATCAGTGGGAAGAGAGAGGGATTTGATTCTTTTTCGAAGGTTTTTGTTCTTTGCTCCTCTCGAGGAGGTGTTGTTCATATTCTGAATAACATGCCTGGAATCTCCAAATACCTGTAACTTTCCCACATTTAAAGAAGAGACTAACTCGAGTGAGTGGTACATCGCCATCCATTCTGCTTCGTTATTTGTTCTTGTGCCAAGTCCCCAAGCAAATTCGACTACCTTTCTTCCTCCGGGATCGAAAATAATCCCCCTCGCTCCTGCCTCCCCTGGGTTCCCTTTAGATGCTCCATCAAAAAAGATTGTATGTCTTTTTTGATTTCTCCACCAGTCGTTGAAGGATTGTTTATCTTTCCTTATCTCCCATTTTTGTAGTATTGGTGTCTTTTTGGACTGAAGCGGGCTCCCTTTGATAAAGTTTTTACACCATTGATATTCCTGCCAAGTTAAGGAATCTTGCTGCTGGATTGTTGTTTCCTTTGCCGTCAGGGTTTCTGCAGTCAGGGAAATGATTTTGTTTGCTGTTCTTATTTCAGTCTTGCTTTTTCCTTCAAAAACACGCTGGTTCCTTTCCAGCCAAAGCTGCCAACATATATTCATCGGAAGAAGTTTTAAAATTCTGTAAATTAAAGGTTTGGTCTTCCGTATTCCCTGAAAGCCATTAGTCCAATTTTCAATCATCAGCGAAATTTGATTGGGGATGGAGATGTTGTTATAAAGCAAACCAAGAACCAGGTTCCAGACTTGCTTAGAATAATTACATTCTATAAATAAATGCTGAGAACTCTCTTCCAAATTTTTACATAAATGACATATGGAGGGTCCTTCTATTCCACGAAGCTTTAAATTGTCAGCAGTCAGCTGTTTGTTATGACCCAGAACCCAATAGAAATAGTTAATTTTTGGTATGCTGTCTGAGTTCCAGACCTTCTTCCAAATTTTTTGGACTGGAAGACAACTTGCGGTGAGAAGATCATACCCAGCTTTGAAAGTGTACCTTCCTTCTTTTCCCCAGCCTCTGGAGTCTTTGGTTCTGATATTTGTGGGAGCCTTCCCATGTAATAACAGCAGAAATTTCTTGTAGCTCTCCTCAAGGTTATCCGGGGGTTCGAATTTTTTCCAGCCTTTCCACCTCCCATTGGAATTCCAGGTAGTCATATCAGCCAGTTTCTGAATTCCTCTTTCCTGAAGCCAAATCTTGACATTCCGGATTTCACCATTTTCTCCTAAGGGGCTAGCTCCATTGATACTATCTTTCCAAATGTTAATTTTGCTTCCGTTGCCAGGAATCTAGTAGATATGGTCTTTGATTAGCCCAGCTGATGAGTGGATTAACCTCCATATTGCTGTTCCTTTTTTATTTTTTAGGTTGCTTAGACATCTTTGCCGAGGTCCCCTGATATATTTTGTTCTTATGGCATCCTTCCACCATTCTCTTTTCCCTGTTATCATTCTCCAAACAAGATTGGCTCCCAGAGCCTTACTCATTGTTGCGGGGTCTCGTATTCCCATCCCTCCTCTATGTCTCTTTTCTTTGACTTTTTTCCAATTAACTAAATGGAACTTCTTCCCCTGAGTTTTCCCTCCCTGCCAAAGAAACTTTCTGATTTCCAGACCAAAAGAATTAGTAACTGAGATTGGGGCCAGTAGGATAGCTCCAGAGAATATGGGAATTGAAGAAAGTACAGCTTTGATTAGGATCACTTTGCTTGACAGGTTTAGCCAGCGGGTCCCCCAGGAGCTTATTTTTCTTTTGAATTTTTCAAGTATTGGAGTCCAAGTAGAAGAGGCAGGTTTTTTTTTGGAAAATAGGAATGCCCAGATACTTGAATGAAGTCCAATCGAAGCAAGGTTTACAATCCAATATATTGGCTAGATTTCTTAGTTGAAGGTTGTTGCAATTCCAACCATATATATTGCATTTTTGGTTATTGGTTTTGCCTCCGGACGCTCTCAGGAAAAGGGACAGAAAGGAGTTAAATCTGGAGGCGATGATAGGAGAGGCGCTACCTAGCAAGATGGTGTCATCTGCAAACTGAGCGTGATTTATAGGAGGGACATCTTTAGCTATTTCGATTCCAGGGAGAGATCCAGAGTCTTGAAGTTTATTGAGAGTTCTGTTGAGTGAGTCTGCCATGATCACAAAAAGACAGGGAGATAGGGGGCATCCTTGTCTCAATCCGCGGGACATTTGCAAAAAGGAGGATGGCCTTCCATTTATCAAAGGGGCGACCCATGGAGAGCCAATACAAGCTTTGATCCAGCTTAAGAACTCTTGAGCAAACCCAAATTTTTCCATTACTAAGAATAAAAACTCATGCCTAACTCTATCAAAAGCGTTTGCCATGTCCAATTTAATGACCATACCTGAGTCCTTCCTTTGTATGCTAGAGTGTATAGCTTCTTGCACGAGTAGGATGTTGTCATAAATTTGACGCCCCGCAATGAAGCCTCCTTGATTTGGGGAAATGATCCGAGAAAGATGGCCCTTGATCCTGTTTGCAATGACTTTGGTGAGAATTTTATATGAGGAATTACATAGGGAGATCGGCCTGTATCTTCCCATAGAGAGTGGATTTTTTTCCTTGGGAATTAATGCGATGAAGGAGGAATTTGTGGCTCCCCCTATCTTCTCTCTTTTCCTGGTCCAGTTTAGCATTCTTATGAGATCTTTTTTTAACCAGTGCCAGCATTTCCTATAGAAATTGATTGTGAATCCGTCCGGGCCAGGAGCTTTGTCCGGATGGAGTGACCAAATAGCCTTTTTTACTTCACTTTCAGATATTTGCTCCATTAGTTTTTTATTATCTGCCTCAGATATTAGATTAGGAATTTCTTTACTCATTTGTTCCATTTCTTCCTTAAGAGCCAAATCACTATTGCTATACAAGTTTTCAAAATGAGCTTTTGCCTCTCTTAAGATATGATCTCGCCCCTCAATTTTGGCTCCGTCCTCCTTTGTAATGCTCTCAATGGTATTCTTCCTGTATCTCTCCTTGCATTGGGCATGGAAAAACTTGGTGTTTCTGTCACCTGCTCTTAGCCAGAGGCTGCGGGATTTTAACCTCCATTCTTCCTCTTCCTTTCTCTCGTCTTTTTGTATTTTTTCTTCTAGATCTTTTTCCTCCTTTAACATGTCCTCAGTCACTAGAATTTGCTCCATTTTGATCTGGTGTCTTTCTAGCTCCTTTTGCAATTTCTCCTGCTCCTCCCCTGGTTTTATGTAATTCAATTTCGCCCAGTTTTTTAGGGTTCTTTTCACCAGTTTTAATTTTGATTCCCAAATAAACCTCGGGGACCCAGGGATGAATTGCCTCCACGCAGCTTTTACCTCATTTAAGCAGCGTTCATCCTCAAGCCAGGAAGGATTGTATCTGAAGGGACGAGGACCTAACTTTCCAGGGAAGGAGAAAAAGAGAGATATGGGTTTGTGGTCGGAGACTGCTGAAGCAAGGATGTTCGAATTTGGTATCTTGGAATCATTAAGAAATGAAGAACTTATTAGAAACCTGTCAAGCCTGGCCGATATATGATTTGGTCCTACTCTCTTATTATTCCAAGTGAAGGTTCCTTGCTTGGGCTTGATATCGACTAAGCTCCATGTGGACATCAAATCCTCCATTCTTTCTCCATATGGATCCCTAACTTTGGATCCCCCTTTTCTTTCCCCTACTGATATGGTGGTGTTAAAGTCCCTCGCTAGGATGCAGGGAAGCCCATCGAGACTGTGCTTTAGTTCTATTAGCTGTTCCCAAAAGATTTCCTTCTGTCCGTAGACAGTAGGTCCATAGATATTTCCTACCCAAAAATTTCTATTGCTTGCTTTTTCTTCAAGTTTAACAAAAATCCAATGACGATTTGAGAAAGAGGCTTTACATTGATACATACCCTTTTCCCACCACGTGATGATTCCTCCGGAAGCTCCTAAGGAGTTCATAGCATTCCCTTCTCCGTTGGGCCATAGTTGCTTCATGAGATTGTGACTTTCCTCCTCTTGCATTTTAGTCTCCTGGATCAGAAGTATTGTAAGTTTTTCCTTTTTTTTTACTCTTTTTATTGCTTCTGCTTTTTGCTTACCTCCTAACCCTCTGCTATTCCAGGAGACTAGTTTCATTATTTCTTTGTTGGAAGAGGTACTGCTTTGTCCTTTCTTTCCTCCTGCGCTCCTTGCTGCTGTTTGCTGCTATTGATAATCCTTACATGCTGATCTAGGCTGGTTTGCTTACCCGCCGCCTTTTCGCGAGCTACTTCTTGTTCTCTTACTACTTTATTGATCCTTCTTCCTCTTTTAACAGTGAGCTCCTGCTCCTCATCTTTACTATCTGAAGTTTCTTCCTGAAAAAGTTTTGCTTTTGCTCGTGTTATTGATCCTCCTGAGTTTAATGAAGACTCTATTTCTACTGCTGAGAGTTGCCGCGCTGGGTTACAGGTACCCTCCTTCTTTGAATTTGTCTGTTCCTCATTTTCTTTTTCCTCGTCTATTTGTTTCTCTTTTTCCTGTTCCTCATTTTCCTCCTCTACCGTCAAAACTTGGAATTTGTTAGCGTTTCCTGGGGTTCTCATTGGGGTTTTAGAGGCTGCCTGAGTATTGCTTTTGCTTCCCTTTTTGTTTATAACCTCGTTCCATTCCCCCTCTTGGGATTCTTCATCTTCTGAAGCTTTCCTTTTTGGGCATAACCTGGCGAAATGTCCATACTCATGGCATGCCTTACACTTGAATGGAATTTGCTCGTAATCAACTGTTTGCCTATGGCTCCATCCGTCCATTGCTAAATTTATTGCTTATGGTAACCCCTTTTCCAAGTCAACTTCTACACATATTCTTGCACATGAAAACATTGGGTGTTTTGGTTCAGACTTGTCGATGTATTTCCCCAACGTATTTCCAATGGCTTGGAGATCTTCGTCATTCCAGCAGTGGAGAGGAAGGTGTGGAAGCTTTACCCAGACTGGAACAGCTGCTGGGATATCTTTCTCTGGGTCGAATGAGAGATCCCATTTATTGAGATACATTCCTCTTGGCCCCATGAAGTAAGGCCCATTCCTGAAGATTAGATCTCGATCTTCCTTCTTTTCAAAGTGGAAAACAAAGAACCCCTTGCCACAAAAAATTTGTTGCACTTCTCCTTGAATTAGTGGTCTCCAATTTTTGTTGAGCCATATTTCAATGGAGCGAGGCGACGGCCATAAGCCCGTGAAGTGACCAACTAAGCCCTTGTCAGCTAGGGCCACTGCTTTGCGTTTTGAAGCATTTGAAGTTAACTTCACTTCTGGGACTTCCGCTTTTTTGACAAATTTAGACTCTTTCGCGGAGGCCATCTTAGGGTTTGCTGGTTGTGACTCCACCAGCGTTCTGAAATGATCCGAGATGAGAAGCCGAGCATCCTCCAGGGCTTCCCGACCCGGGTCCGGGGGAGGATCCATACAGAGCACTTCGCACAGACTAGCAGCGGACTTGCAGAAACCCTAGTTGGAATCGCTTCTAAAGTAAATGAAAAACATTTGCTAATCCGTGTTTAGTCTCTATGCATCTTAGCATTGTTATTAAGACAAATTTAATCCCTATCCTTAACAAATTGATAATGATGTTTTTTATCTCCATATATGTTATGTGTGTTTAGTTTCTATGCATCTTAGCATTGTTATTAAGACAAATTTAATCCCTATTTTTAATACACCAAACAAATTGATAATGGTGTTGTGGATACTGCTATGAATAAAAAAATTAAGTGAATTACATGTAATGGAAAATGTATGTCCATTCAATTTATTCATATTTTTGAAATAAGGGAAATTTAATCCCAATCACTAGGTTGGAGAATAATGATCTCTTTCCTTAATGATGGGCACCCATATTCTCATTCAATTAATTTATTTAGATTTTTAAAAGTTATGGTTTTGCTTAAGTTGTCTTCTTTATTTTTCACAAATTTAGGGTTTAAGAAATATTTATATAAATAGTTTATTCTTTTAGAAAATTTTGAAACAAAATTCTTAAATTTTGTATAATCAAAATATATATATTTTAAACATAAATCTATCAAGCATAGAGAGGGATAATAACTCAAGAAATGGGTTTCCTCTCTTTCTTGATAGATATGGGTTTAAGTTTTAATTCTTTTTTTTAATTATTATTATTTTGTTACCTTATACAACTTGTAGCCTAGGTGGTTGGGAGGAATGTTTGTTACCCTCCCCACCCAGGTTCAATTCTTGTAAGTGACATATAGCTCTTGTTGAGCCTATATTGTAATGAATGTAATTCATGCATTAACACTAAAAAATTAAAATCAACCCATTAAATGTGGAAACAAAATTGTGGATGTTAGTTTATAATTGGAAAAAAGTATATGCATTAACACGAAAACATTACTATTAAAATAGAAGATATAAATTTAGTAAGTTTTTTAGTTTTAATGAAGTTAATATTAAAAAGATTTAACAAAAAATATATTTCAAGAAGGTATAGATAAAACAAGTTTTGTTTTGTTTTTTTCTAGTAAGTAAGGTTTAATTTTCTCAAGTCATGGAACACCTTGAGGTAGTAGTTAAATATGTGGTTGAACTTAAAAAGATTATATTAAATGATGTCATGACCTATGTACACATAATTGGATGAAAGCCCAAGATTAATAATTATGAAATCTTTGAAAAACATAATTGATTATACATTAAAAATAAATAAAACAAACTTATCCAATATATATATATATATATATATATATATATATATATTTTCTAATTTTATTTTTATTTTTCCTAATTACATGCCAAAGGTTAAGGATGGATGTTTCAACACTCCTCCTTAACACTAAAAAATTAAAACCAACCCATTAAATGTGGAAACAAAATTGTGGATGTTAGTTTATAATTAGAGAAAAATATATGCATTAACATTACAAAATTACTATTAAAATAGAAGATATAAATAAAGTAAGTTTTTTAGTTTTAATGGAAGTTAATATCAAAAATATTTAATAAAAAATATATTTCAAGAAGATATAGATAAAACAAGTTTTGTTATAAATAAAGTAAGTTTTTTAGTTTTAATGGAAGTTAATATCAAAAAGATTTAACAAAAAATATATTTCAAAAAGATATAGATAAAACAAGTTTTGTTTTGTTTTTTTTCTAGTGAGTAAGGTTTAATTTTTTAAGTCATAAGACACTTTGAAGTAGTAATTCAATATGTGATTAAACTTAAAAAGATTATATTAAATAATATCATAACTTATGTAAGTCCGAGATTAACAATTATAAAATTTTTGAAAAACATAATTAATTATACATTAAAAATAAATAAAACAAACTTATCCAATATTTATATATTATATATATATATGATTCTCTAATTTTATTTTTCTTTTTCCTAATAACATGCCAAAAGTTAAAGATGAATGTTTCAACACTCCTTTTCAATGAAAACAAGGAATACCTATAATTGACACAATGCTTTTCAAAATTAGCTCGTGCTCATAGTTTAGTCAAGCTATGTGCAACCATGTTTGTCGTAGAACAAGTTTATCCAATATTTATCCAATAAAACAAGTTTATCATATATATATATATATATAATTTTCTAATTTTTTTTTCTTTTTCTTAATTACATGCCAAAGATTAAGGATAGATGTTTCAACACTCCTCTCCAAAGAAAACAAGGAATAAAGGAATACCTATAATTGACACACAATGCTTTTCAAAATTAGCTCGTGCTCATAGCTTAGTCGAGCTATGTGCAACCATTTTTGTCGTAGAACAATACTCCACATCTATTTCATTAATTTGTAATTTATCACGATTGAAATGATATTGAAAATCAATGAATTTTGTTCTTTTATACTATCTTTGATTTTTAACACTTACTTTGATTATCACAATTTAGGTTCATCACTTACTCTATTTGCATCATGAATTTTATTTTGCAAAATGAGATATAACCATATGCTTTGTTTTAGTATTCAAAAGTGATTGGACATATTGTTTTTTAGCTATGATAATTATCTTTATTAATAAGTCCAAAATAGTATGCAAAATTACTTTTTAATTATAAAAATTAACTTTACTAACAAATCCAAAATAATATCCATGATATTTGGTGTTTACTAATAAATCCTAAATACTATCCCATGGTTGATATTTGGTGTTAATTTTCTTGCATCATAATGACCACTCGTTGAATCCCCATTATTCTTTATGTTTGGAAATGAATACCATAACCAAGTACGCCTTTGATGTACCTAAGCACCATTTTAATGTTATCCAATGAATTAGTCGTAGATTCACAATGTATTGGATTAGAGAATTGTTATAAGGTTTTAATTCCAAGTATTTTGAAATTCATAACATTACTTAGGAATTGCTAGAATTTGAATTGTTTTAAATTTTAACTAAAATTTTTAGGTTATAATACTAAATATTTAAATGTATATGTAGATGTTTTAAGCACATTGAGTTAATTAGTTTTACTATATTGGAAAAATTAAAATTGAAATGTGTGATTTAATAATGGTAGACAATTTTACAAATGGTCGATTAACCAATCATTGAAAAAACTTATTCGACATGTATAGTTGCTTTTGATCAATATGAACAGTTCAATAGGTTCATGTCGTGATGCATATTTAGAGTTATTACTAGGTGTTTTTTTTCTTATGCATATAGATTTATGTGAATGTATCGTTACTATTAAGGTGCTCCATAGATCATGTCTATAGACTCCAGGCATGACATAACAAATAACTATGTAATGATGAAGTGTTCTAAAACTTATACTAGAACCCCTCTAATAATAATAAACAATAAACTAAAATAAACAACAACAAAAGAGATAGAGGGGGAACCTATGCACCCAAGGGTTAGAATGCACTTGCAATTCTTAAATATGGAGGAGGACATCTCCATGCACTTGGTGTTCAAATGAGTAAACAAGATTTGATAGTTTTTATAATAGGATGAATTGATTACAAGTGAGGGGGAGACCCCTTTAAATACAAATCTCATACTAACACCTCTCTACTAACATAGTGTTGGGTCATTAACACATCTAATCGACATCTCTCCACTAGCATATTGATATCTCATTAATACGAGTAACTAACAACTCTAGATTAACTTAGTGAGGGGGCCTTAATGAGATTAGAAACAAAATAAATCATGTAAAAAATATCATGTGTACAAGTACGCAACACATCCCACCTTTAATAAATTTTGTCATCAATATTGTATTTAATGTTATTACTAATCACTTATTCAATGCATATATAATAAAAGTAGGACTGGTTGTACAAAATGGCATATATTAACATATTAGGTCATTACTAGCCTAACGAATCAAATTCCTAACAAATACAATAAGTACATGCATTACATCCGTAAGCCCCATGCTCATTAGTTTCCTCAAGGACATAACATGCCTTTCCTTCCTAGAAGTCTTTGAGCTCAAAGCATAAGGAAGAAGTAGATAAAGTTATAATCGGTGCTCAAATTCATAATCATAAAGTTATGTAAGAATGATAATATCATATACTCCACACCATTGACTTGGTACCATGCCATTCTCTCCTTTATCAAGGCCTTTGATATGAGAACTATAGAAAACCCATAACTTCCCAATGGGATCCTATGACCTATTTATGGTGTTGTCTCTATATTGATAATTTTGACTTGTTATATTGTAACCCGTGTCACTACACACAACTCTACAAGGAGAGGCTCCTCTTGGAAAACAATTTTTACAATGCTTATTTTCTCTTCAATAGGTTCAATGATTGCATTATGTTGTTCATCACCTTCATAAGGAGACTCATCATTATGCACAACCAAATTAGATTCATTAAAGGGAGGAATATATTCTTAAAAGAGAAACTGGGAGATGTTTTTTTTTAATAGAAACTGGAAAAGGGTTTATATTATAAAAGAGGCTATGCACATCCATTCATTACAAAAAAAGAGAACCTCGACCTGAGCTCTGAGAAGCTCTGTAGAGATGACATCAAAACTTGTTCCAAGCCATTTCTATCAGAATTCCTATTACGATTCCTAATAAATTCAAAAGCAGAGGAGGGGTATATCCTTACAAATTGGTAATTCAGTAGTATAAAAAAAACATATAAACCTAAAGAGAGAGAAATTCATTCCTGAAATCCTTGCAGACCCTGCACTTGTTGCTGAACTGAAGCTTCATACATTGGCAACACATCTTCAACTGGAGACTCCTGGCAATGGTTTCATTGGGTCATATTTTCCATTTCAATTATTTCGTCTTTGATGATGTCCACTATTCCCATAAGATCTATCATATTTCTCTCCATGTCGTCAATTTGAGAGTCCTTACAGGTAAGATATTGGGAGATATATTTCATATCCTCAATGGTTTATCTGTTTGCCTTGAGGCCATAATAGACAACCTCGTAAACCTTCCTGAGATGCAATTTAAATTCTCCAACACTAGCATTCAGAAAGGCCATAGCTTCCATAATACCTGTCATTGTTCCGAGATGCTAGATACTTTTAGAAAGCTCGACGTAATGCGATGAGAGAGCCATGGGAGACCTCTTCTCCAAACTGTTTCCTCTCTCACAAATATATGGCACAAGGAAAAGACCTCCCAAATAAACTCCAAGCTGTTGCGACTGACCTACTGCATAAACCTTCCCCTCTACTATGTCGAATTCCAGGTTGCGGGGCATCTTGTTTGAGTATGAACCGAGAGGTTTTGAGTCTTGGACAAGACTCCCCTTAAATGATGATTCCATCCACCTACCGTCGAAAGGACAAGTTCGGGTATGGCCATACCCACGTGTCTTATCTTCCATATTGGTTGGAGATAGCTCACTTGGGCATATATTCAAAGGGGCTAAGTCCTTAATGATGGGGCTAACAATCCTAGGGGATCGGTTTGATCCTTTGTGAACCATATCCATAATGCACCTTTCCTAATCCAAGGTTTACACCTCTATTGGAAAGATGATCAACAATTCCATTATTTTCTCTTGGGATGTGAAGATAAATGACCTCGCGAGAAATGTTTAGGAGGCCTATTCTTTTGTGAATCCTTTTGCACCATGGGGACCCTTTGGCGAATCCATTTCTCATTTTTTGGATGACTTGTCTTGAATCTTCAAATACCATTAGCTTTCCAATGTTTAACTTGGAGGCTATTTCCAAACCATGAAATAAATCTATCCATTCAACTACATTGTTGGATTTCTCCCCCAATCCCCAAGCGTAAGGGTTGACATTTTTTCCTCCAGGATCATAGATGATCCCCCCGCACCTGCCTCCACTGTGAAACTGGGAGATGTTGTGAACATCTTATAAACCATATTCAGAAGGATATTTATCATATATTGGAGGATAATAAATCATTGCAATTACATCTTTTTCCACTTCTTCACATTTAATTCTTGCTTATTTCTACCAATGATAGGTGCAAGCATTGATGTCATACTTGCTAAGTGATGTGGAATATTCTTTTTGTAAATCTTGTAAAAGTTGCATATCCTTTCGGTATCCATTCCTTATCAAATTATCTTCTATGATAATCCATATCATTTCATCTCTTATCTCATTCTCTTGCTCAATGAACTTTTGTTGCAACAACTTCAACTCTTTGGACATACTTTCCCAATCATAGCTTTTTTATTATAAATAAAAATCAAGCATATAATATACCATTTCAAAGATAAGAATATTTATTTCAATGATAGAATAAAACCTGAGAAGTACTTCCAAAATCCTACCAACTTTTTTGAAAATAGAGCTATAAGCGTGACAAACAAACCTTTAAAAAATTTCAATACCTTTGTTGTCTAACCATTAATTTGAATGATTTTTTCTAAACACTCAAGTTAGTTTTAGTAGACTTTAGATCTACAATAATTGAGGGTTTAGGTTGTAATGCACATGTAATTCCTAAAATATGGCCATTGTCATGCCACTTTCATTTTCTTGTGACACTCAAGTGACTTATGCCAAAGACATCACAAATCATCATTAATTACTAGTTAGAAGCTTACAACCACGAAGAACATTTTATTTTAATTATGGAGGACCAAAGTCAACTTTTAGTTAGACCAAATGGATAAATGTGTTGTCCATCATTATAGGTGGTGCTCAATTATGTAACATTACCCTTCAATACCTACACAGTTCTTGTTACACCAACAAAAAATTAAATTTTGCAGCCAATTGAATGTCATGGTCACTTCAAGAGTTGGGTTGTCTAAGAAAACCCATACTAATTGGTTATTTTTCATTCAATGAAGGTTTACATTGCTATATTATTGATAAATATGCATTAACATATAACAATATATTACTAACATGTAATTAATAACTGGACTATTACAAGTCTAATCTCATATCAACACGAGCATCAAATAATCAATAACATGTGTAAGAAAGGAAAGGAAAGAGCAAAGGGAGGACCATTTTTACGTGGTAAAACCACAAAATGGGGAAACATCCATGAAAGGCCTGATCTTCTTATTCTTCAGAAAAATTTCATGCTTACAATATTTGGCACCCCCACATATGCTTTACATCACATCTTTACAATATTTCACAATATAAATTTTGTGTACTTTCATGTACTCAATGGGTCTCCTTCACCTATATTATATATTCTAGAGGTATGGAAGATCACATCCCATAATACGTGTGGGATAAATATTTTTATACCTCTCTTATATAAATAATGGTAATAGAATAATTTTACTCCATGATGACAGTATGTAGGAAAACCCCTTTTTCATAATATAGAGAGTTATGAAGAGTATTATGCCTTCTTTTGCTCATTAGGACTCATGTGTCTACAAAATTCCATAGCTACACATGTACAATAATAAATGAGACCACTAGACATCATTACACTTCCAAAATTATCATTACATATTCCATCATTCCCCTTAATGATGATGGGAGAGATATAACACAAATGGAAGAAGATGGCAATACATTAACATTCCCCTTAGATGACAACTTTGTGCATTCCCAATAAGTTGTGAAGATGCAAAAACTTTGCCTTTGTCATGGATTTTGTGAAAATATCTACTGCTTGTTGTTCCATGGGACAATACTCCAAACAAATAACAACATCTACAAAAAGATCTCAAATGTAATGAGTATCAAGGTCAATGTGTTTGTTCTTGAAGTGATACATTGGATTATATGCAAGCTAAATTGCACTTTGATTGTCACATATTAACTCAGTAGAATAATTCTAAATTAGTCCAAGCTCGGTAAGAATAGGCTAGATCCATGTTGCTTCCTTAGTTACCATGTACTCTTCTTCACAAGAAAAAATACAAATAGTTATCAACTTCTTCCTAGACCATGAAATTGGACTTGAACCAAGCTGAAAGATGTACCCAACAATAGATCTTCTATCTATAGTATCCCTTGCCCAATTAGAATCTGTACAACAAAGAAGTGAAACTAAATCCCTGCTAGAATATTTAACACCATAATGCAAAGTAACTTGAAGCTAGCTGAGAAATATCTTCGTTGCTTTCTAATGGTTGTCATGAGGCTTTTGCATAAATATGGAGACCGTGATAATGATAAAAGAGAGATCAGGCATGCTATGTGTCAAATATATCAAACTCTCCCCAAACTAATGATAAAGAGTAGCATCAACAAGAGGAGTTTCAAAATCAACAATTAATTTTACTCTGGACTTCAATGGTGTTGGTGAAGTCTTACAATCACTCATATGAAACCGCTCTAGTAAATCAGAAGCACACTTAGGCTAAGAAAGAAAGCTCCCATCAGCCATGTGCCTGATCTGAAGACCCAAAAAATAATGCAATAGGCCTAAATATGTCATTTCAAATTATTGCTTAAGATCATTCTTTAATTCTTATATTAATGAATGTTGGATGCCAATAAGGATTAGATCATCCATGTAAAGAATCAGAATGACGACATCACCATCAAAGAAATTAACATACAGATTTGATTTAGATCTACACCGCTTGAAACCATTCTTCAATAAATAAATATCAATTTTCTCATACCAAGCCTTAGGTGCCTATTTAAGACCATATAAAGACTTGTTCAATTTGCATACCAAACTTGAAGTTTTAGAGGTGATAAAACTAGGTGGTTCTTGCATATGAATTTCTTCATGAAGATCATCATTTAAAAAATCACTCTTGACATCCATTAAGTGAATTTCCCATTGAAATATTCAACAAGAGAAATTATGGTTCTTATAGTGTTCATTTTAGCAACACGAGCAAATGTTTCAATATAATATATTCCTTCTTGCTAAGAAAAACCTTTAGCGATGAACCATACCTTATATTTTTAAATTTATCCTTCCGTAGTAAACTTTGTTTTATAAATCCATTTACAACCAACTAAATTATTTCTAGGAGGAAGGGGAACAATAGTCCAAGTCTTGTTCTTCATTAAGGAGTCATACTCTGTAGTCATTTCTTTTTCCCATTCTAGTTTTCCTTTAGCTTGAGCATACGTGGAGGGATCATTTATGGCTAATAATGTTGTCATGAGAGAAAAATCAGATCTAGTCCATCAAGTGTCAGATGTCAAACCAACCTCATGACCTATGGATTCAATCATTTTCCAGGCCCAAACTGGAATAGGAGTAGTAGTGGGAACCACTACAGTATCTTCGATAAAGTTAGGTGGATCACTCAAAGTAGTAGGTGAAACAAGATCTAGATCAAGCACAAAATTAGAGGAAGGGGTAACAAATGTAAGAGTAACATAAGATGGAGTTAAATTCAAGGTAACATGAGGTAACCATTTGCATGTAAGAGTTAACTGTACCTTATCCTGGGTTACATGTGCACAAATGGATGAGACTGCATCGTGCATGTTCCAACTCTCAATCTTTATTGTTCATGCAAAGGAAGATGAATGTAATTTATATCGAGGTACATGAGTTTGAATGGTTGAGATTTTATCACACAAGTTCCATCGTGCGATTGTGACCATTCACACAAAGGGAGATGAACGTAGATTATCCAAAGGGGTAGTTGTGGGAATGATTGAGATTTAATTTGGGACCACTTGGGGACACATCTGGACCATTCGCATGGGGCATAATTCTCACATGTGAAAGGCCCGTAAAAGGAGAAATATGGTGTCAGGAAACTATTTAGCGATTAATCAGAAACCATTTATGGTAAAGGAAAAATGTCATGAATTTGATCAGTGACTTAGGTCTCATCTTTGTATAAAGGGTAATTGAGAAATAAGCAGTGGTTTCCATCCTTGATTTTCAGGTACCAAAAATTGAAAAAAATTTCCCCCTTGACCCCCATCGCCCCCCTTGATACATCGAAGAACTTAGTAAATTCCCTGTGTTGATGACACGAATAATGATTCTGGAAATGATGCATTGTGCTATCATCTCAATACTATGTTCTAGAAACTGTTAAAAATGTCAAAGTCTGGAGAAAGTAGAAAAAGTTAAAATTAGGCAATTCCAGAATTTCATAAAAAGTGACGGGAGCATCAGATCAGAGAGATAAAATTTGTTGAGTAATCCTTATCATGTTTCTTATTAGGGAAAACAAAAACATTTTCCGGGTCCCCCTAAATCTTCTTCTATTGGTGTGTAAAGTTGGCCTACAGAAAAATGTGTAGAATTGAGTAAATATGATAACTTTTAAAGGCTATAAATTTTTGCTCAGGGATTGGAATTAGGAATACTTATAGTCAATGGAAAGATTATCCATGAGGGAAAAAATGTGTAGTCATATTATGAAGGGGTGGTTCAATGTTTCTAAAATTTGATAAAAAAAAGTGCCCGTAGCCATAATTTGACAAAAAATGTCAATATGGGTGATTCCCAGAATGCATGAAAAATACTTTTATGATTTTATAAAAATATAATGAAGCTAACAAATGTGTTTATATGAACAATTTTGTAGATTCAATATACTATCAATGACAATTAAGGGTCAACATTCAATATAGTGCAGTTTGGAAATCTTTGGTCTTGTCTAGGATAAGAAGATCATCATCATGGATGATGCACATGATCCTTATGGAGTTGAAACATATTTCATGGGAGAAAATATATAGGTTGAGAATGCAAAGACAAAAACCAATGGCCAAATAAATCAAGTAACTCCCCCAGACATTGCAAAAACCATGAGGATCCTAAGAGTGGAGCTACAAAGTTGTAGAGCAAATAATGACAGGCTGATAAGAGCTCAAGAATAACATAACCAATTGAATGCAACCATGATCCAAAGTTTGACAGACATTCAGAGAAATATTCACGATAAGAAACACATAGGAAATGAGGAAAATAGGGAGAATATCAAGGAGGAATTCCCAGAAGAAGTCCCATATCCTAAGAAGGGTTTCTATAGATAAGACATATACTCCAGATTTCTCTTCTAATGAGTCCTTTGACTCTAAAACCTCCATTGAGGGTTCAATATATTCATCGCATAGGAATAAGAGGAATATGTATTTCAAGAAAAACTCGCATGGAGAATTTTGGAAGGCCAAATCTCCTACCTTTGATGGTGAAGTAAAATCTAGTCAAGAATCTAAGGATTGGGTTCTTGGGATGATGAAGTATTTCCAAGTCCAAGACTACTCTGGGAACATGAAGGAAAGAGTAGCCATATTCAATTTGAATGGAAGAGAATATATATGGTGGGATCACCATATGCAACTGAAGAAAATGAATGAAATGACGATTATGTGGAAGAAATGCAAGAAATACTTTAAGCAAAAGTTCCTCTCTGATAGGTACTATGATAATAAAAAAATGAGTTCCATGAATTGAAATGGGGACAAATGAAAAATTCCAATAAATTCTTAGAGATATTGAGATATGTCAAGTACATCAGGGATGATAAGGTAAAAATTTAGCATTTTCCAAGTGGATTAACTCAAGTATACAAAAACAGAATTGAGTTTGATGAACCTCAAACTCTAGATGAGACCATAAGGAAGGCCAAGTATTATTATGATCAAAACAAAAGAACACCAGAATTCCATAAGGCATGGAAAGATAAGAAAAAGGATAAGTTTGACCAATGAGTAAATGTTTCAAGCATCATCGTTTAATAAATCAACAAAGGCAACCGCTGAAAGGTGTGACTAAGGTAGCTAAGATGATAGGAGATAGGCCAAGAGAGCCAAGAGGATGTGGAGAGGTGTTGGCATAGGTACTTGATCTAAAGGTTTTCCAATATAGACCCAGGTTCTTTGCGGTTTTAGCTTTAACCAACAAAACCCCTTTTCACCGGCCCTTTCGGCAACAACTTGCGTGCAGGTTGAGGTCTCACCTGAGGCGAAGCTATGAGGGTGCTACAGAATAAAGTTTCTATAACGGGGTGATGAGTTGATGGGGAAAATACACTACGTAGCGTGCTTTGAACTGAAGGCCACGCGGTGACTGCCTTCATCGCGGGTTGATATTTCTACGAATGACAAGGTTGTGCACCCACCGCATCCACAGACTACGCACGTCGGTTTAACTCACTCGATGGGATAGTGCAATAGACTTATGCACTTCCACTTAGACGACAACTGTATTAAAGGGTTTCACTTAGCACTTATTCCTTTAATTACTACCAGTGATTATTTAACCTTATACTTGATGTAATCAAACAAGCTATCAGTACTGCGCTCTTCCGATGTTACACATTAATAGAATTATATGACCATTCTTTACTTGCATATGTGCTTATCCATGGATGATACATTCACAGACTTAGAACACTTCACATTCATCAATCATCCATTCATGAAATACTTAACATATTATCCCCATCTTTCTCCTATGGCGAATACATACAAAAGCATTAACCACCCAACTGATAACTGAGAATTTAAGCATGCATAGTAAGCAAATAGATAGTGCAAAATACAAACACATAGATAGTCCCACTACACAAGATTTAACGTGGTTCACCCCCCTGTTATAGATTGAAATGAAACCTCTCCATCTGTGACGACACTTGCTTCCCTTGGTCGCATGACAACATTTCTTGAGATCAAGTTTCAGTCACACAACAGGACATTTGTGGATGGAGGAGTCATTTGGGACACTAAAAATGGTTGAAATTACCTCATTCTTGACCCATTTGATGTATATGACCCTTAGGAACATTTTTCCAGACCAAACCATCTCCTGAAAATGAGCAGAAAAGCCTATTTTTGGCCATTTTTTAACATGAGCGCTAGTACACAGGCATGATAGTAGCATGTGTACCCTACTGAGCGCGACTCCACTATTGAAATAGTAGCGCTCAACTCCATATGTATGCTACCTTGTCTATTGTAGAGTAGTGTATACCCCCGTTTTGGTCAAAATCTCAAAATTTTGGGTAGTTAAGTTGGTTGGGGAACCTCCTACTCGGTTATAACTTCTTTTCTTATCCTTCACTGACTATATAAGGAGGGTAGAAGGGCCATGTGAGAGGACTAATCCCAATTAAAAAGTTATGCTGGAGGAATGGAGACCCTCATTCCCCTCTCTTGTGCTTCAGTTTTGGTAAACCCTAGCACAGTTGATTAGAGGTTGGAATCCTTGGAGAACGGAAGCAGGAGACCTTGAATCTAGGTTTCGTGAAGTGCCAATCTTGAAAGAAGGTATAACTGTATGTACTTGCTTTCATTTCATTAATAAAGATCAGACATTCTTCTCTTTCCAAATATGACCTATTAATGTGTCTTAGATTTGATTACAGTTTGTTTATAATCTGATGTCTTCTTCTATTATGAATATCAGTCTTATATGTGTAGTCAAATGTATTTGAGAAAGGTATCAAATTGTTTTGCAGGTCTGGGCATTGCGACACTGGATAAGCATTGAAGAGCGAGGGAGGAAAAGCTAGGATCAACCTTCTGAATAAGGTTCCTACATTTCTAAACCCTAATCTCTTCACTTATTTGTTATACTTGCAGAATTCTTGTAAGTTTATCTTTATCACTGTAAGTTGGTAGTTTCTCCCCTGAACTACAGGTGCATTTTCCTCACAACAGACTGGCGACTCCACTGGGGAAAGCCTAACTGCTTAGGGGTATCCAAGGTCATTTCTTCAGTCTTGTTTGATGGTATTTGTTCATTTGATTGATTAGGATCAGTTAGTAGGCTCTATTTGACCCTCCTTGGCTCTTACAGACCCTTCCCAGCCCTTGCAAACCCTTGTGGACCCAGGTGTGCGGGTTTTAACCCTATTTTTCCAACTTTTTCCACCTGTACGCTACTGTTTGTACAACATAGTAGCGCCCATACGCTACTTTTCCTCTGCACAGTAGCGCCCATCCTGCTATGGGCACTGGTATGCCTCATACACAGTAGCGTTCAAAATCTGGGTTTGAAATTTTTGAGTTTTTAGGTTGTGGGCCCAAATCTAGGGGCTGTGGCTGCATTTTTTGGGGTCCCTGATGATCCTAGGTCTGATTTAAACCATTGTAAGTGGTCTCCCATCCTTGTATTGATCCTACATTCATGATTTGAACCTCTTTTGATCAATTTGGGCTTGTTTGGAAATTTTTGGGGTTTGTTGACCCAAGTTGGGGGGTTGTGGACCTGTTTGGTGTTTTGTACCCTAATTTGAGTCTGACTGAACTTGCTTGCCCCATTTCCACTGGATTTGAAACCTCTCGAGTCTTCTTGACCCTGTTTGTATCTATTTGAGTGAAATTTCTCTTTTAGATTGGTTTTTTATCCTCCCTTATGCTTTTAAGTTTTCTTTTGTAGTGAAAGCTCAAGTGTTTTGGCTGCTGTTCAAGACCTTGTTTGCATTGTTTATGTGCAGACCTGACTTTACCAAACCATACTTCTTCATAGGTCATTTGCTTCATTTGGGTCTAAAAGTAGTTTTTGTACTCTTTTCCCAATGGTTGACATGCTTACATCAATAAGAATTTGAAAGTCATATTTGGTAGCTTTTACTGTTTCATAAAGAGAACCTAAAAGTTTCTTTGCTTTGCTTTGATAATAGGTTAGTTTCAGTTTTGTTTCTTACCTTTGAAAGCATAAAGAATTTTGATTCATTTTCTGAATAGAGTACCTTGCAAGTGGCTTAAAATATTTTAGAGTGCTTTGCATCAAAAAGAACAAGTTTTCTTTTGCATACCTAGTTGCTTGAGTAGCTGCATTCTTAGGTTTTGAGTTTAATTTTGTACATTTAGACTTTATTTTTACCTTTTTTGCATTCGAAAGATTAAAAATTGCATTTTCACATGCATTCTAGATCAGAATTTTAAGACTTGCATTGAAAAGAAAAAGATTTGTTTGGTGGTAAATATTTCATTTTCAGTACTCTATCTCTATTATAACCACTCTCACACACCCACTACCTTTTTGAGTAAGCAAGTAACCTTTAAAATGAACTCTAATAAAATGAACTAGTAACATTTTCTTTTCTAGGTTACACTACACCAACTAGTCTTGGTTAGGATCTTGGGTTTAAAACACCTTAAACCACCCAAGATCACACATTACGCAAAAATCGTAGTTTGACTATCACAGGTAAACCCACTTCATTCAAAGCTTGCCTAAGATCTATGCAGTAGGTCTTGTGAGATCAGATTGTTGGGAATACTCCTCCTACTTTCTGTTTCGAGCATATACCAAGATTGGATCGCGTTTGGGGACTCTTTTGAGTTTCAGGCTCAGTTACCTTGTCCACGCCTTTTGATTCGACCAACGACTGTTCCCCCAGGAGTTTTCGGTGTTGTGGTATCCTTAGTATCTCACCATAGGTTCATACACAGGTGACAACAGAGGGTATATCTGCTGTACCTAGGACAGACGTGGGAGGAAATCCCTTGCAGGTCTTTGGGAGGGCGGTTGGGTGATTCCAGCACTTGCACCCTTAGTCGTTGTATTGTGGACCCCGGGTAACTGTTCTTCATCCTTCATTGATCTGTTCTGGGCCCTCATCATCCTAGACTCTTCTCCGGAAGGCATCTATTTTTCTGGTTTGATTTACCTAGGAAATTTTTTAGTGGTGTGCTCTTTGTGCTACTTGTTTTAGTTTGCCTTAGAGAACTTCTTGTTCATTTGAGCGAGAAACTATGTCTAGCATTCCGGCGAGTGCCAATCAAGGTACCCTTGTTCCAGGGGATCCTTGTGCTGTTCCATTCATTGGAAACATTGGTGCTCCCTTAATGGCTACTCTAAATCTTCTTGGATTCACTATAGGGCTGCCGGTTTGGTTGTTTTCCACTCCGAATGCCTTGCATGCTCCTGACGCTTATTTTGTGAGCACCTCAAATCAAGAGCATCAAAACCCCGTGCCTCCCTTGCCAGTAACATCTTCTCCTCCTCCTTCTACCTCATGTGGAGAAAGTAGAAATACTAGTAACTAGCAGTCTAAAAGGAATAGACAGAGGAAGAATGGGAAGAAGATGCCAAAACAAGGGGGCAGCAACCCAGCCTCTGTGAGTCATGCTGGGGGAAAACACCCTTCCTCTGCAAGTCATGCAGGGGGAACCTACCTAGCCTCTGGAGGTCATGCTGGGAGAAAAATTTTAGTCACTGAAAATCATACTGAAAGTTTGTCTTCAACCACTGTTAGTCATGTTGAGGACATGTCATTGATCACTGCTAGTCATATTAATGACAAGTCACCAGTTCCTGTGAGTCATACTGGAGACACCACATCAGCCACTGCAAGTCATGCTGAGGGAGTTGACATTGTCGACAAACCAAACAAACAAAAGCTTAAGTTCCCTTGTAAGTTTTGCGAGGGATATCACCTTACTTACTTGTGCCTTGTACTTCCAGAAGTGCAAAAAGTGTGGTCCTTAGTTCAAAAGTTTGATGCTTCTGAGCAACCAGCCTCTATGAGTCATGCTGGGGGCAGGCTGTCAGCCAATGCTAGTCATGCTGAGAGTATTGACATTGTAAAGGAGTCTAAACTTATAGGACCGAAACCAAAGTTCCCTTGTAAACTTTGTAAGGGAGATCACCTTACTCACCGATGCCCTGCCATTCCAGAGGCATGAAGAGTGTGGTCCATGTCTGAAGGAACCTCTGTTTCCTAAGTTGCCTATAGATTCCCTGCAGTCAGATCAACCTTTGGTTGATAAAGTGGTTGAACCAATGCAATCTTTGGTTGACCCCACTCTTCCTTTGGAGAGTGAAGTGATCGAATCGATGCAATCTTCGACCGATCCCATCAGTCCTTCGGAGATTGATGCACCTACTGCTGAAGTCTTCTGCATTACCAGTTTGGATATTCTTGAAAAAGGGGGCACTTCATCTATGCCATGTGAACCCCTACCAAGCCCTAGGATTGTTTCCTTTGATTGGAATAGTCTAGCCGAGCCTAGTCTTCCTTCTTCGACACCTTTCCAGATAAAGGTTGATATCGGGAACCATACCGTTGATCGATGCATTGTTGATGAAGGAGCTTCTATTAGTATCTTATCCGCTTATGCTTGGAGAGATTTGGGTTTCCCTAATGTTATTCCAGATGTTAATTGGCCGTTGACCTTCGAGAGAAGACCTAGTGAACCGATCGGATTCCTCCGTCAGGCACCTATTACCTTGGGTGGAAAAACAGTCTTAGTTGATTTTATGGTTTTAAAGGACACTATGGACTTTGATATGATCCTCGGGTGTGATTACGTTTATGCTATGCATGCTGTGGTGTCTACTCTTTTTCATGTGGTGCATTTCCCTCATAACGAAAACATTGTCACCATCGACCAGCTTGCATTCGTTGATCCTCCTTATTACCCAACTGTAGACCAATCTGGTCCCTCATCATTAGGAACTACTATGTCACATGGGACTTATGTGGCATATTGTTCCTTGAGTTCAACTGCTACTGAGAAGAAGTCTCTGAGTTCATGCTTACCTTCTTGGGACTTGGTCCCAGCTTTTGACCAAGTGACACCTCCATATGAATGTTTAGATATGTATTCTATTTGGGATGATATGCTTCCTTCCGATGAAGTTTTCCTAGAGTCTATAGTACAGTCTGCCATTCATTTGGATGTTGATACAGTCGCAGTTATGTCCAGCCCCAGTTTGACTTTAAATTCTAATCTTCCTACTGTTGAGTCTTTGGACTCTCCTATAGATCCACAAATTGGTGTTCCTGCTAAGTTTGATTCTGCTTCTAGAATTTTCAACTCCCGTGATGATGAATTTGTTTTTGCAGATTCCATCATGTCCTTCAACTTTGATCTTCATCCTGAAGTTGATCTTGTTGATTGTAAGTCCTCGGGCTTGGGTACCATAGAGTCTTCATTTGAAAAATCTGCCTTGTTTATGCCTGTTGTTAATGATAGTGAAGTTGAAAGTATTTCTGCCACAGTGACTTGTATCGGGTCTTTCCTTACATATGTTTTAGATATGATCCTGGTACTAATGTTTCTTGGAGACAGGATTCTTAGCTGGATGCATACTTGCTTACTGGTCATTTTCGACACCTTGTGCGACCATGTCAGGTATATTCAAAACCTTGCATATAGGTTTAGGATTCCCCGTTGTTACGTTGCATTTGAACCTTTTTCCATCTGAATTTGCCATAGGGTCGAAACTGTTGGATATTGGTGTGTTAGCCATCTCTTTATGCATTGTGCACCAGTCTGACAGCAGAGCCTACTTAACATGGGTCACCCTAGTCAGCACCCTTATGCCATTCTGGTGCCCATGCTGAGTTTTTCTCATAGGTTCGGGAGCCTTTTTAGATTTACCATGACTTTGAGAAGAAGCCTCATATCTTTCTTCCTCATCTATTTCTGGCCATCCCTGATAAGGCTTCCATCTTTATGTTCAAGTTGTATATGCATCTATTATGATCCCGCTTGAGCTAATGAGCCTGAAGCCGGCTTCCACGCTTTAGCTCGTTATATAAGCCTCCATCTCTGATCTCATTCCCGCTAAGCCCTATATCATTTTGCCTTTGCAATTTGACACCTTTTACCTGGAGGAGACACACCTTGAGTGTACTTATCTTGCTCATGTTCCTTGCATTAGGCATAGCTTTGTTCCATGCGCTTGGAGCTAGTTTCGCATGTCCCTGACACTCGTCTCCTCCCTTTTCGAGCATTCTTCTTTTACTTCGAGCTCATTAAAAACAGTAAGCAGCTTTCGAGCATTCTTCTTTTACTCCGAGCTCGTTAAAAACAGTAAGTAGGTTTTGAGCATTCTTCTTTTACTTCGAGCTCGTTAAAAATAGTAAGTAGGTTTCGAGCATTCTTCTTTTACTTCGAGCTCGTTAAAAATAGTAAGTAGGTTACAAGCATTTCTTCCACCTTCCCTTCGAGCTCGTCAAAAATAGTAAGGAGGCTATGAGCATTTCTTTCATCTTCACTTCGAGCTCATTAAAAACAACAAGGAAGTTGTGAGCATTTTCTGTATCTCCTTTGAGCTCATTAAAAACAGTAAGGAGTTCATGAGTTTACTTTTCCAGACTCGTTAAACCTTTATGGAAAAGATCCCTATGGAGTTCTTTTAAGCCCTTTTCAAACTCCTTAAATAGGAAAAGTTTTCCGAGCATAGTTGTCTTTTCGGGCTCGTTAAAATAACTGAACTGACATCCACTTAGGTATAGAATTACTCCTTTTCCGGGCCTTGGTGGATAATTTACGGAAAAGGTATACTCTAGGTATACTCTTGTATGCGCTAGAAGAGTTCTTTTTCCATCATTTTACACTTTTTTGGGGAAGGAGACTAACTTTACGAAAAATGACCTTTGGAGTCGTCTTTAGGGTTTTCAGACTTTCGAAATGTGAAAACACCAACCGAGCACATACCAATCCGGGCTCGATATAAAATCCACGGATAGGTGTATAGAGGTTTGTTTAAGTTTTTCAACTCTATAAGCAAGAAAACACCGCCGAGCACAGACCAATCCGGGCTCGATATAAAATCCACGGATAGGTGTATGGATTTTTCTTCTAGGTTTTTCAGACTCCTTATATATGAAAATACCGTCGAGCATGCTTTAGTTCTTTGTCAAGCTCATTAAAAAATGAAAAAGGAAAGGGAAGGGAAGAATGTTAAAATATATTTCAATATGATGGCAACAAGTCAACTATCTCCTTGAACAAAGCACCTATTTTGAGTCTATCAAACAAGTTGGGTTCTAGTGTTGGCCTTAGGATAAACCTGATCTCAGAGTTCTTACTCCTCTGTTTGGTTAGTCTTCCAATCATATGGAGAATCTGTTAATGTCTCCTACATTGCAGACTTGCGTTGTGGTCCCTTTGTGTTCAAAGCTGCCTAAGTCACTCTTGTGTCGTGCTCACTGTTCAAGGATACAACCTGTGTCGGCCATTCTGCAGTTGCCTTGACCTCATGTGTCGGCCATTCCTTGGTGTCAGTATGTTTCATCATGTGTTCAGTCCTACTCCAAATCAGCTCATACCTATTGAGTGTCCCTCGTGTTGGACAATGGAGGATGCATTAAGGCCTCCCTTCCAATGGACTTCTTCCCATCGACTTCAGCTCATTGTTCTCTGGGAATGAATTTTAGAGTTTTGGTTAGTACCTTGGGGACTGTAGTCATTAGTGGTAGTTTCCCTCGCTATTGGATAGATGGGAATACATCAATGTCTCCTATCCTATGGATTCTTCAAGTGTTTGACGGCAAGACCATCTATTCACACTTGCTTGAATGTACTAGGTACCTTGGGTTTCATTTTCATTATTGGTGGACACCCTCGCGTTTGTTAACGGTATACATCAAAGACTGGTAATCAAACGATACCTCCCATGTTTGACATCAACTCATTTATTCGCATGGATAGGTTTGTACCTTGGGTTGTTTTTGGATGAAGACCTTGGGATCCTCGATAGCATCACCTCATTTATGTTATCGCCCAAGTTGCGCAAGACTGAGCCACACTCTTTTTGGGCTCTTGATGAGACATAGATCCAGCTTGTTCTCTATGGCTATGTTCTCCAGTTTTGACACAGATCCACCTTGTATTTATGTGGCTATGTTTACACTTATGTTCCTCATGGATCCACGCTTGTATTTTAGTGGCCATGATATATGCATCAGTATTTGGATCATTATTGTATCATCTTGGAGGTCATGTTCCACTATTTGAACATGGACAGTTACCCCAAGGATAAGTTTGTCTGACATTGTCTTTGCTTTCAGGTACTTCATTTGAGCCTATGATTCTTGGTTTCTCTGTTCCTCCATGTTTCAACTCTTTGTTATTTATAATGTATTTCGGCCATCGTTTCCTGCACTCCATCTGACCTCATACATTAAGGGGCATCTGTTATAGATTGAAATGACACCTCTCCATCCATGACGACACTTGCTTCCCTTGGTCGCATGACGACATTTCTTGAGATCAAGTTTCAGTCACACAACAGGACATTTGTGAATGGAGGAGTCATTTGGGACACTAAAAATGGTTGAAATTACCTCATTCTTGACCCATTTGATGTATATGACCCTTAGGAACATTTTTCCAGACCAAACCATCTCCTGAAAATGAGCAGAAAAGCCTGTTTTTGGCCATTTCTTAACATGAGCGCTGGTACACAGGCATGATAGTAGCATGTGTACCCTATTGAGAGCGACTCCACTGTTGAAATAGTAGCGCTCAACTCCATATGTATGCTACTTTGTCTATTGTAGAGTAGCGTATAACCCTGTTTTGGTCAAAATCTCAAAATTTTGGGTAGTTAAGTTGGTTGGGGAATCTCCTACTCGGTTATAACTTCTTTTCCTATCCTTCACTGACTATATAAGGAGGGTAGAAGGGCCATGTGAGGGGACTAAGCCCAATTACAAAGTTATGCTAGAGGAATGGAGACCCTCATTCCCCTCTCTTGTGCTTCAGTTTTGGTAAACCCTAGCACAGTTGATTAGAGGTTGGAATCCTTGGAGAACGGAAGCAGGAGACCTTGAATCTAGGTTTCGTGAAGTGCCAAGCTTGAAAGAAGGTATAATTGTATGTACTTGCTTTCATTTCATTAATAAAGATCAGACGTTCTTCTCTTTCCAAATATGACCTATTAATGTGTCTTAGATTTGATTACAGTTTGTTTATAATATGATGTCTTCTTCTATTATGAATATCATCTTATATGTGTAGTCAAATGTATTTGAGAAAGGTATCAAGTTGTTTTGCAGGTTTGGGAATTGCAACACTGGATAAGCATTGAAGAGCGAGGGAGGCAAAGCTAGGATCAACCTTCTGAATAAGGTGCCTACATTTCTAAACCCTAATCTCTTCACTTATTTGTTATACTTGTAGAATTCTTGTAAGTCTATGTTTATCACCGTAAGTTGGTAGTTTCTCCCCTGAACTATAGGTGCATTTTCCTCACAACACCCTCGGATGGAGGCTACGTCCACAAGAAATGTTGTTAAATTAGTCTTTGGGAAGGGTACAATAGTTCTTAGTCTACACACTCAGCTGTAGACTCTCTTCTCTCTCAATAGGCCTCTGCGCACTCAGCTTGCAGAGCCTTTACAAAATTGTTCCTCAACAGGAGTTTATCAAATCAGGAATAAGAACAATACAAAATGAAGAGTAATCCTTTCCCATACAAAAATGCCTTATTTATAGATCATGCTCGTAGGTCATGTCTTTACAATTCATAAGCAAAACCCTTAGGTTTCCAAAACATGCCATGGCTAACTGCAAGCTTGACTGTCACCGTTGAAATCTTACTCCGCCTGCTCCAGGCCGTCCTGCTGGGCCACTCGTGGCTCACATGCTCCTCTGACAGCCGCAGTCCTCAAAACGGTTACAACTGCATCGTGGCATGTCTCTTTCTGCCTCTTCTGCCTACCTGTCTCTGTCGACGTAGTGTCCTAGCTTATCAACTGCTTTCCACCACTCTTCCAAACATGTCGCTTTCTCCTTCCTTCGCTCGGCTCTTTACCAAAAATAGGTCACTTCCTCGTTTGACCTTTTCTTATATCTTCTTACCAAAACTTGCGGTTGCGCGAGTCCTACGCATTAGCATGGCTGCGCAACTAAATATGCCCAGCAAGCTGCGCACTTAACAATATCATGCTTTTCTATTGCGTAGCTCAAAATTGTGTTCCAACAAAATGGTATCTACTTGGGCCATGCCCAACAAGCCCCTAACACTTACTTGTGGCTTGTCCTGAGCCACTCTAGTCCAGTTGCTCCATCTGTGCTTCTTTTGAAATTCCTGTCCATGCAGTGAATTCTTTAACTGTCGTGCTCAGCTGTGCAACTACATGTTTTACTTCCTGCTCACACTCCTTTACTTTGTCAATCCTTTCCTATGAAGCAGGTTCTGACATTTCTTCCTTGATATGATTTTCTGATGTTCGAAGTTCTTGTAGTTTTGCCTCAATGTCATCAGTCAAGGTAAGTGCTTCTTCCATTAGTGGCTGCAACCTGGCAGAAGTTTCAGCTTCTTTCACCCTTAAGGCCTCGAGTTCCCTCCTTAATGCCTTGGTCTGCTTGAAGGCTGCCTTCTTCTGGCGGACCGGCAAGTCCTTCATGGACGTGTCTGTGGCATCCAACTCTTATTGCTTTTCCTTTCTCTCTTCGTGGATATTCTGCAACTCCGGAATTTCTTGTAGTACACTCCACACATTGGAGACGTCGTTTTCCAGAATCTGGAACTGCGCTATTGCTGCACAGATGATTTGCAGGGAACCCCTTATTGCTTCTACTCTTGTTTCTTCTTCTTGCTTCTTTGTGTCTACTGGCTGCCATGCTACTAGCTCAGCTATTTCTGCCTGGTGGGAAGCCTTCATCCTTTCAACTTCATCTTTGTGGGAGATCTCCAGCTCCCTCATCTGATCTTGTAAACTGCTCATGGAAACACCTATCTGTAGGATGGTTGCTTCTATTTATGGCTCTTCTTCGACTGTGGGGAGCTTCGCGCAGACAACCGACTCTGCTCCTCTGATCCTGCGCTCATTTCCCTACGTGCACTGAAGCTCCCCTTCCTTTTGCTCGCATTCTCCTTGTATTCGTCGGTAATTCTCTTCATGTTGCAGGTGATGATTGTGTGAAACTATGTACCGCTCATGCATTTCATGCGAGATATGGGTGTGCAAGTGGTGTAGCCCTTCAACTAGAATCATGGCTATGTTTAGTTCTAGTTGCTGCAGTCGTCTCACAGTCTCTGTCATTTCATCTGTGGGAAATAGAATGGACGCAGACTTGACGATGCGTGCTCGCGTTGTGAAGTCGGGTGTCCTGCACATCGTGTCACTTGGTTCCCCTACTTGGTCATGTCGGTCGGTCTCCCGAGCAAAGTCACGGTGGACTTGCTCCATCCTCAAGATCAAACTGGTCAATTTGTCAATGTTTTCTCAGACCTGCGCCTGATTTGGCTGGTCCCGTTTTCTCGTAAAGCCAGGGAAATCTTCTAGGTGTGCAGCTATCCGAGATGCTATCATTTCATAGTCGTCGTCGTGCAAGATTCTATCCAATGGTTGTTTCTTGGCCTTAACCTTCTTCTTTGATGGCTTCTAAGGGCTTCCAGTGCCTGACTCTTTTCTCTTGTTGCCAACTTGTGGCTCTTTTCCTGTTTCGCCTGCTTGCTGTGCAGGCTTCGAGGTCGAAGCACTTTGGACTTCCGCATCCTCTTTGCGGTCTTCTTCTTCTTCTTCATCTGATGGGGTAATGAGCAATTCTGGTGCATGTTCTTTCCAGTCATTGGGCCATTCCTCAATAACGAGCTCAATCATTGGGACGCCTAATTGATATTGTCCCTCAAACCATTTTTCTGCATTAAGGCGCGGCTGAATAAAAATTGAATGGAGCCTGGCTTCAAAAAGCAAGAACGGTTTATACTTGGTGGTCACTTCCCTCATGATTCACGGGGTCTTCTCAATCACGGTGCGCAGCTACTCGAGGAAAGTGAAGACTTGTAGGTTATTAACCTGCTGCTTCTCCGGATTTGTAGATGACCACATGTTTGCAAACCGTACTGCACGGCAATCATCCTCCGCTACTGGTAGGCCGCACTGATAGTTGGGTTCTCTCCATCCCACAAAGGCGATGATGACCAACATCCAATTAAAATAGAATGGGAGCCCCTTATCCTGGACATCCTCGATGTCTAATAATAACTCGTTCAGCAGGAAGTTTGCCCAATTGTATTCGTGGCCATCCATAGTTTTTGCAGCTAAGGCTACAATCGAGGCTGATACCTGCGCAGGTCTAGATTTCCATAGAAGTCTGCCTACCAACAATTGAATCATGAATCACAGAGTTTCATTTGGAATGGGTCAGTCTCATAACCCCTGGTCCCTCTGGCCAAATTAAATGTACTTTTGATGTTTGCGGCCAGTTCTTGGTTGTCCTTCTTTCCCACAAACTATTTGGAAGGGTCGTCACCCTTCTTGCTCAACCTCGTGATTCTAGCTATTAGGTCCACAGTAATATTGACTTTGAAATCTAACCAGATATATCACTGGTGCGTGCAAGAAAGTAAAGTATGCACCACAAATTTATATTCCTTGCTGCATCCAAAATGTGGGATGTGCAACAGGTTAAATAGGCTCGCCCGGTGTAGCGGAACTTCCCAGTCCATAGGCACAATTTCTTCCTTGTTCGTTGCTGGATTGTCTACACTGCACACATATATATATCAACCTGCAGATGAGGGAATTTCTTGGCATCCTGCAGGTTAAAATTAGTCAGTTTGCATTCCATGATCCGTCCTAATAGATCATCTCTCTGTCGCATGCGCTTCGGTATTGGCGGCATTGGAACTTCATATTGTGGGTTCTTTTGTAGTTGCAGCTCCGGGGCATCAGTCTTCCTGGGGCTGACATACTCAGGAATAACCCATATTGGTGGAGGTGGGTTCCCTTTTGGAACATGCTTCGGGGTAGCTGGTGCCTCTGGTTTTTGCGGTGCTGCCATCGACTGCTTATCTTTCTTTTGTTGCTGTTTCGGCTGGCTCAGCTTTAAGCTCTGAGATGGTGCTGGCTTTTCTGCTGAAGCTTTCTTTTGTGGAGGCTTCATGACTCCGCTTATGCCAGAATGTCTGAATGCACCCAAAATCTCTTCTAAGTTCGGCTCGTTAGACATAAACGCAACGGATATCGACACTCTCGCTACTTCGATTCCTAAGCTCTTCACACTTGATAAAATTTGAATTTCATGGTAAATTTACATAAGGGAAAGTGTATGGGTATTTATAGGGCATGCCCTGATGTTACAGCCGTTAATGAATCACCCGGGAAGTAAATGTTGCAATAACTCTTGCAAATCCCATAAAGATCTCCGTAAATGCTTTTACGATGCCCAACTGGATAGGGTTTTCCATAAATGCGTGATTTGGCTGGGGACATCCTTTTGATTAATGGTTTAATACCTCGCTGACAACTGTTGCGATCATCTTTTCTTATCTTGATCTGCTGTTAGTGTTGATATTACGACGTGGATTTCTCATGCGTGTCTTTGTATTTACTGCGCACGTTCAGTTGTTTGCTTCTTATCTTTGCACAGCTATTCCTTTCCCTGTTAGAAGCGACTTTTTTTTGTTTTTGTTTTTGTGTGCAGCTTCAGCAGTGCTGCACGGTACACATCCCTGGATCATACAGTACTCTGCAAAGCAGGGCTATCATGGTAAAGCTTTAGTCTGCTTCCATTTTTTAAACTGGGTAAGGTGTCTCCGGCTAAAGTGGCTAACTGAACTGCGCCACCAGTAGTAACATGCATTACAGTATATGGACCAAGCCAATGCATCTTAAGTTTTCTAGGAAACTTCATAAACTTGCTATCATATAGGAGGACTAGATCACCTACCTGGAATCACTTATTCTTGATATGGTGGTCATGCCATGCTTTTTCATGTTCTTTTTGTACTTGTTGGTGGAAGCCTGCGACGAAGCGATCTTCCTCTAGACCAACCAAGTGTAGCAGCCTTTCTTCTAGTGTTGTGTGGTCTGCCATGCCTGTAAATGTAGCTATTCTCAAGATGGGAACGGTATACTCCATTGGAATTATTGCTTCTTGTCCATAGGCCAACTTGAAAGGTGTATGGCTAGTCAGTTTCTTGCATGTAGTCCTGTATGCCCATAATAGAGATGAAATGCGCAGGTCCCAATCGTCCTGATTGACGTTGCATATCTTGGTTAGTGCATTCTCCAACACTTTGTTAAATGCTTCAACAATTCCATTCTCTTATGGATGATATGGTGTGCTACACTGATGGTGAATGTAGAACTCTTCGATCAAAGATTCAATAGTTCTATTCAAAGAGTGAGTTCCCTGATCACTCATCAAAATATTTGGGCATCCGAACCTTGTCAGGATGTTCTCATAGATAAACTCAGTAGCTATAGCTGCGCTACAATCTTTTACTGGATTTTCTTCTGCCCATCTAGTGAGGTAATCTATAGCAGTAATGATGTACCTTGGGCCAATTCTCTTTCCTGGTGGGTTAATAGGACCCACAAAATCAATAGCCCATTTCTCAAATGCCTACAATGTTAACTGCGGGTTCAGTGGCATTTCATTCCTGCATGATGGCTTTCCTGTCCTTTGACAGACATCGCAGTTCTAACAATGTTCCTTTGAATCTTTATGAATCGTAGGCCCCCATAGCCCTGCGCATAATATCTTTTGCGCGATGGCTCTTCCTGCGTAATGGCCTCCCACGACTCCTGAATGTGCATCTGCCAATATGAATGGCTTCTCATGCTCTAATACACATCTGCGCAGCACTTCATCTGGTCCCAACTTATATAATTGACCTGTGATTATAGTGAAGTCTGCTGTTTGCACTACCAGGTGCTTCTTTTGCTGCATAGTGAACTCCTCAGGCGCCATCCCCGTAGTTAGAAAATCAATGATATCCTGATAATAGTCATCAGCAACCTGTCTAGAAAACAACTGTGCATCAGGTAGATTGTCCTCTAGATTCATCGGCTCTTCTCTTGACTCAATCCTTGATAGATGATCAGGTCCCAAATTCAACCTTCCTGGCTTGACCACAATTTCGAAGTCATACTCCTGAAAGAGGAGCAACCATCTGCATATGACCCCCCTAACACTGGCTTATTGACCAAGTATTTCAAAGCAGAATGATCAGTGAACATAGAGAAATGCACACCAAGCAAGTACTGCCTAAATTTTTGTAGTGCGTAGACCATGGCGAGTCCTTCTCGCTCAGTGGTGGTATAGTTCTTCTCAGCAGATGATAAATTTTTGCTGGAAAATGAAATGGGATGATCAATACCTCCCTCTCCTGGTTGAGCAAGAACAATGCCCAATGCTATACATGAAGCATCCACATGGACATGAAATGGATTCTCCCAGTCTGGAAAAACTAGGATTGGCGCAGTGACCATCTTTTCTTTTAATGTATCAAAGCCTTGTTCGCATTCTATGTTCCAGATGAATGATGCATCTTTCTTCAGTAGCTTCTCCATAGCGGTGGTTATCTGTGCATACCCTTTTAGTGCACAGCCGGTATGCCACAGTGTAATGCACAGCTATTTAACTAAATTTGGTGTAGGCAAATTTACAATGATTGCGATTTTGGAAGGATCTACCATCAAGCCCTATTCTCACACAATGTGTCCCAACAAATTTCCATAGGGAACACAGAAAACACATTTCTTCAGATTCAAAGAAATCTAATGCTGCCTACATTTTTCCAGCATCATCCTGAGGTTCGCGGCATGGTTCTTCAGTAACCCGAAAATAGTCCAGTCATCAAAATAAACCTCTAAAAACTTATGTATGAAGTCTTTAAATGATGCGACGACCACTCTCAAAAACATGGCAGGTGCGTTCTTCAAACCAAAAGGCATCACTGTGTACTAGAACGACCCCCATTCTGTAGCAAAAGTAGTCTTGTGCCTATCTGCACAATCAATCCTGATCTGGTGGTATCCCGAGAATCCATCAGTAAAAGAATACGCCTCATTCCCTCCAACATTGTCTAGGACTTCATCTGTAAAAGGTGTAGGAAATGGGTCATGCATTGAAGCATCATTCAACTTTCTGAGATCCACGCAAATCCTAATCTCACCCTTCATTTTATTATCCTAGATAACCATCGGGCTTATCCACTCAGATTCTTCAACTGGCTCAATGATCCCTGCATTGAGCATCTTATCGAGTTATTCCTTAAATCATTCTTTATAGCGCGGGTTTAATCTATATGGCCTCTGTTTCACAGGCTTCGTGCCAGGCTTAAGAGGAATTTTCATCACTCCTAAGTCTCCTAGTATACCTTTCATCTCTGTGAACTTGGTCGTGAATAATTCTCGATATTCCTATAATATACCCACGACCTCCTCAACTATGTCTTCATCCCAATAGTCTCCAATAGCTATGAACTTTGGCTCTTCGCTGGTGCCAATGTTCACTTTTCTTGTTTTCACAGGTCCACTCACATCTTGAATTTCCAGTGGAGGTCCTTCTACCTTGCGTGATCCTTCTGACTCAGGTATTTGTATATTGCGTGGGTCCTCCTCATCGTTATCTACTTTATCCTCGGGTTCTCCATCAATGTGATAACAATCAAGAGCATGTTCTAGCTGCTCTTCCCATTCTAGCTGTAGATGCACAAGTACACTGTTTGCTCCAAAGAATTCTTCTAGGGTCATATTTCCCTAAGTGCAGTCTGGTCTGAATATTTTTTCCTTAAGAACCTGCAATGCATCATTGATGCTCGGATGTTCATCTTCGAAATTGAAATCTTGTTGGAAGCTCGTAGTTAGGACAAACTAGTCCACTGTGCCTCTGCGCAGCTGCAGGTCTAGGTACCACTTCTTTGGAATCAGTTCTTCCAGTGTGTGCACAAACAAATGCACCCATTCTGTCTGTGGCCTTTCCCTCCATGCTTCTAAACAGACCCGAGGATGCTTTCTTGGATATGTCTATCCATTATATTTCTCAAATAATAGAGTAACCTTATCGGCAAACTGGATTTCCATCTTAATTCTGCACTGATCCCATGTTGTCAGTGTCTGCTTATGTGCAGCCCACCATCTGGTAGGTTTATCGCATAGTGCTATGTCTAATGCCTGCAAGTGGTGTTCTTCTGCAATTGCTGTAGTATATTCATTGATAAAAGAATAAACATTAGAGAAACCATCATAACCGAGGATTGGGCTTATCTCCTTTCCAATCCAACACAATGACTTTGTGATCCGCACGCATCTCCTGGCAGATACTTCATGCAATTTGCTTTGCCAGTTTTCCAGTCCTGCATCAGAGTCTGAGATGCAAGAGCTGTCACAGTGCCAATTGAGTGTTCCATCCGCAGTTGGATTAATATAATCAGCAACATTAGTCGTCATCTTGTACATACGGTCCAAGTCTTGGGCTCTGGATTCTTCCTGAATTGGTTCAACATATCGTTCACCCTGGGAGGGGTCCAATGGCATGATGACCCTGATATCATTTCCTTCAAAGATCATTTTCATAGTTTTTAAATCAATAATGGAAAAGTTAGTCATTGTTCAATTGATACCCAGCATTGCTGGATAAGGATGGCTGTCATCCATGATTTCAATTACTTCTAAATCTCCATAGCTGTGCACTCCGTCAATGTCAATAATGGTGTTGGGTAACCTCCCCAAAGGTATAACTATCCCTTGATTAGCCATTCTTAACTATAGAGGTGACCACTGTAACTTTGGTTTGCCCATCTGATGCCATGTTTGCTTGGTCAAGACATTTACTTTGGATCCAAGATCAAGGATGATCTCATCCATCTCGTAGTCCCTAATCTGCACAGTGAGCCTCATTTCCCTTCATGTTCTTTTAGGACTCCTAATATTATGGACTGTGACATGGGAAGCCCCCTTATCGTTGTTTGGCTCATACTTCCTCAGTAGCTTTTCAAATTCCACGAAAGCATCTGCGCTCTTCAGTAATTTCATACAACTTCGTACGAACTACGCAATAGATGTCCCTGTATCTGTTGCAGTGCTTGTGTGATCATATGCTGTTGGAATATCCTCTATTTGCGGTGCTTCTCTGCGCAGTGGGATTCGTGTCAACTCAGGTGTTGATTCTCTAAGGATATTCCTTGCTTCTGTAAATGCTCCCTTATTTCTCTGTAAGTCTAGACCCGGTGCTTTCCCAGGAGCTTTTCTAATCCATACTGGTTCACCATAAGTCTGCTTAGGATCACACATTCCAGAAGTCGAAGATTCTGTGCCTCCGTCCCTTCCTGTATCAGTGCCACTGTGCATTACAACATTTACACTTGGGTCTGCGTTTCTTCTCTCTTCCGTGATCAACTGAATGTTGGGATTCGGTGGTTCCGTCCTTCTTCATTTATGCATTTCTACCTCAAGTACAGGACAGTCTTCAATAACATGCTCAAATGATTTACAATAATTGCATGTAGTACATGGGTTAGTACAATCTCTAGATACATGGCCTGGCTGGCCACAATTATAACAGATTACCTGGCCGCAGCCTCTTCCCTGCACTGGGCCTGCATTTCTTCCTCTCCTGTGGTGTCCACCACCACGACCTCTATATCCTCCCTGATCATAGTGGGTGTTTTCTTGTTTCAACTGATTCTCCTCTTGGACGTGGTACATTCCAACACCTTGCATCATTTCCATATCTCGCTTTCTTTCATTCATGAGCTCGTATGCACGACAGTTGGATTCATCATGTCCAATTGATTTACAGAAATTACAATACAAGCTCTTAGGTGTCTTTACATATTTCTGGATGAGATAACAGTCCTCAGGCCTATGTCGTCTACTTCTGCAGATTTCACACCATGGTGCCTGATTGTGATTCATATTCATTGGGTTTGGTGCGCCACTATCAAGATAATCTTGAAATAGAGGGCAATGTTCTCTGGTGTGGCCCTCTCCTTTGCATCCCATGCACCAAACTTTGCATCTATGTTCGTATCTCTGTTCTTTCCCATTCTTCATACCTTGCAATTCTAACGTCAAGGTGGTCAACTAGTTCTGATCTGTGACATCCCAGAACTACTCTCTCCGATTGGCGAAGCCTCTAGCTTCATTGTGATCTCTAAGGCTTCTGCCTGTGACACAACCTTCTATTGCATCAATGGTTGTATGATGTGGGGAAACAGTGTAGTAATGAACCACTCCTTATGCTGTTGCAGAGCTATCTCAAAGCACACTTGATCCAATAATGTCTTAAATTTTTGGTCAAATTCCTAGACCGTTTCGGTAGGTTTCTGCTTGATTTCCTTTAATTCCGTTATGCATTGCGATTCTGATTTCAACTTCTTAAACTCTGCTGCGAGCATAGCCTTAATTTCTGTTAGGGTTCTCGGCTGTGCATGAGAATATTTCATAAACCAATGCAAGGCTCGATCTCAGGAAGTGGTGATGAGTTACGCTCTCTTCACAGCATCATCCTGGATCTACTTTACACTTCATATAGCTTCACATAGAAACCAGTGCTGATCAGGGTCTTCTAGACTTGTTCCTTTGAATATCGACAGTTTTATACCATTATTTGTCATTCTCCTTCCTGGTTGTGCAGCGCTCTGAGTAGTGCTGACTATCTGTGCGGAAAAATTAAATGTGGTACTCAAGATAGTGCTAGGACTACTACTCTGCGGAATATTCTAAGATTGGGTATTCTGAACTGGAATAGTCTGAGTTGGAATGGCCTAAGCACCTACTCCTGTGGTGTTACTAGTATTGACGTTTTGCGGGGTGGGTTGCGCTACACTCGCAATAGGCAGGTTTTGAGATAGGGGTGGCGCGGTCTCAGTGACTAGCGGGTTCTAAGGTAGGGGTGGTGCGGTCTCTGTGACTGGCGGGTTCTGAGGTGTAATAGGGTGGATAGTGGTTGATGGTGGGGCGGTCTAATTGTTAAGGTCACATGGGAGTACGGTATTTACGCGGAGTCCAGGTCCTCCGGGATTCTTTTCTTTATTAAACTTATATCTCTTTCCACTTCTCAGATTATTTGTCTCTTCACTAGAATCACTAAAAATGCTATTGACCATGACAGATTTCAAAAATATTATAGCATTCTTAAAACGCCTTTCTCAGCTAAAAGCATTTTAATGTATAGACTAAGATTGTTTAGGTACTTACCCCTGAATCCTTCTAAAAAGTATGCTTCATCTTGACTCTAGGACTTCAGCGTGTCTACAACAAACTCGGTCACAAATCCTTCAAGTATGCTATCAACCCAGAAGTCGACTGCTCGCGACAGTGGGTTGTCTATTGCTTTGAGCTGCGCTGTGAGATCTGGAGTTCACTCTGTAGGTACTCCTCCTCGAAAACAGGTTTTCTTCTCTGCGAGTCGCGAGATCCACTCGTGCAAATTGTTTCCGAACGAAGCCTAGAATATCTCATGAATGTCTCACCACAAATATCTATTCAGCCACTCTACGCTAGATAAACGAGGATGTCTGTTTTCTTTCTTTGCAAAATATTTTACGGTCTTATCACACCAATCCTAGATCTCTTTCTTTGCAGGATGCCAATTGTCTGAACCCAACGGGAACTGGTATTCTTCTCACACATTACTGCCTCAACTCATCACAGATTCGAAACCATTTGTTGGCATAGGTAACTGATCCAAAGGTTTTCCAATATAGACCCAGGTTCTTTGCGGTTTTAGCTTTAACCAACAAAACTCCTTTACACCGACCCTTTTGGAAACAACCTGTGCGCAGGTTGAGGTCTCACTCGAGGCGAAGCTATGGGGGTGCTGCAGAATCAAGTTTCTATAGCAGGGTAACGAGTTGATGGGGAAAATACACTGCACATTGCGCTATAGACTCACGTTGTGAACTGAAGGCTGTCCGAAGACTGCCTTCGTCGCGGGTTGATATTTCTACGAATGACAAGGCTGTGCACACGTCGCATCCATGGACTGCACGCATTGGTTTAACTCACTCGATGGGACAGTGCAATAGACTTATGCACTTCCACTTCGACGGAAACCATATTAAAGGGTTTTACTTAGCACTTATTCCTTTAATTACTACCAGTGATTATTTAACCTTATACTTGACGTAATCAAACAAGCTATCAGTACTGCGCCCTTCCGATGTTACACAATAATAGAATTATATGACCATTCTTTACTTGCATATGTGCTTATCCACAGCTGATACATTCACAGACTTAGAACACTTCACATTCATCAATCATCCATTCATGAAATGCTTAACATATTATCCCCATCTTTCTCCTATGGAAAATACATACAAAAGCATTAACCACCCAACTGATAACTGAGAATTTAAGCATGCATAGTAAGCAAACAGATAGTGCCAAATACAAACACATAGACAGTCCCACTACACAAGATTTAATGTGGTTCACCCCCCGGATGGAGGCTACTTCCACAAGAACTGTTGTTAAATTAGTCTTTGGGAAGGGTGCAACAGTTCTTAGTCTACACACTTAGCTGCAGACTCTCTTCTCTCTCAATAGGCCTCTGCACACTCAGCTTGCAGAGCCTTTACAAAATTGTTCCTCAACAGGATTTTATCAAATCAGGAGTAAGAACAATACAAAATGAAGAATAACCCTTTCCCATACAAAAATGCCTTATTTATAGATCATGCCCGTAGGTCATGTCTTTACAATTCATAGGCAAAACCCTTAGGTTTCCAAAACATGGCATGGCTAACTGCTAGCCTTACTGTTGCCGTCGATAGCTTACTCCGCCTACTCCAGGTCGTCTTGCTGGGCCACTCGTGGCTCACATGCTTCTCTGACAGTCGCAGTCCTCAAAACAGTTACAACTGCATCGTGGTCTGTCTCTTTCTGCCTCTTCCGCCTGCCTGTCTCTGTCGACGTAGTGGCCTAGCTTCTCAATTGCTTGCTGCCACTCTTCCAAACAGGTCGCTTTCTCCTTCCTTTGCTCGGCTCTTTACCAAAAATAGGTCACTTCCTCGTCTGGCCTTTTATTATATCTTCTTACCAAAACTTGCTGTTGCACGGGTCCTGCGCATGAGCATGGCTGCGCACTTAACAATATCATGCTTTTCTACTGCGTAGCTCAAAATTGTGTTCCAACAAAATGGTACCCACTTGGGCCACGCCCAACAAGAGGAACATATCTAGCTAGGGTTTTCACCCTAGCTTGTGCAAATGAGCACCTACTAAGGAGAAGGGACTCCTTAGTAGCAGTTCAGAAAATACAGTAAATAAAAGACAGTACAGTAAAACATAAAACTACTCTAAGCATGTGTATAAACAGAAAAGACAAGATAATAAAAATGGTTTTTGTATTGATTATACCTCCAATGTGAAGGTTGATGAAGCCTTTGCAGTAGTCCAGGAGGGTTGCTTCCAAGCTCCAATGTTGTTCCTTCCTCTTTCTCCAAGGGGTTTTGGAAATGGGCCAAAGGGGCACTCAAATGTGAAAGTAGCTCAAGGGTGAGCTAGGGTTTCAGGAGTGATTTTGGCAGAGTAAGAGTGTGGTTGACTGTGGATATGAAATGAGGGGCCTCCATCACCTATTTATAGGTTTTTAGTGGTGGAGTGTTGGCCCATGGTTTTGGGCACCATATGGTTTAGGTCAGCTGTATAGGGTTTTTGCTTCCTTTTCCCCTCTTTTTCCTCTATTTTGTATATTTTATTCCATTTTTAGAGGGTTTTTGCTATTTTGGAGGAATTTTGGATTATTTTTAGGGGAAAAAGGGGTTTTTTGGTCTTTTGGAGGCAAATATGGTAGGAAATATGGACAAATGAGTCATGTAATGGGGTAGATGAGGTAGTGAGCACTTTTTGGGTGTTAACAGATTGCCCCCTGATGTGTGAGGGTAGGAGCTCATTGTATGGCCGATAGACATCATAAGTCTTTTATGGTTTTCCTGGGGTGTGGAGAGGAGAAGAAACGAGCTAGAGCCCGGAACAAAGGTCCCGAACAAACTGAAAAACTGAAAGTACATGGCCTCAATAATGAATGACGAATAATCTAAACATATGGACGAGGCGGGCATTCCCATGCTCGTATCAAGATATAGAACAATAACAAGAAGGTCCAAAAAATGGGGACCTGAAATCTACATGGCCTCAAATAATGAATGAGGAAGAATCTCAAGATATAGACAAGACGAGCATACCCATGCTAATATAAAGATACATAAAAAATAACTGTGAGGCCCAAAAAAAAAGGGGGACCTGTAAGATACATAGAGAACCACTGTGTACATCATAAGGGTCTAGAGGGGACACAAATCTGGGACATACTGTTGGGCTGACCATGTCTGAGCTGAAGAATTGATACACTGGAATAACAACAGTGCTACGGAGTGAGGTACCAAAGGAACTGATGAGCTGCTGGATCATAGTGACGGGGAGTCATACCCTCAATGGTACACTGAACTGGAACTAAACTGGGTACTCAAGGAAGCATATAACTGGATGGTTTCTGAATATGATTGCCTACGCAACCCGGACATCCACGGGAACATATAACTGGGCGTTCCAAAGTGACTCACCAATGTGCTAGAGTCGGGGGAAATCCAGGGTCTTCAACCAATAACTGAAGGGATATATACCCTGCGCGATTCTCAACGATGCAATCAAGGTGTTGAAGTTGAGCATGTGAGAAACAACCACTCGGAGAGGTAATGATGAATCCTCTAAAAATGGTCTGTAGGCACTCACCATAGATGGTGATGGGTCCAAGGTGTAGGGACCTCTGGGTCTATCCTCTGGAATAGAGGGGCTGTTGTCGACAAAGGGAGACCTGCAACGAGCAAGGCAATGAATTTTTTTTGATAGGAGAGCGAGGTGGAGAACCGAAGTGTGAGAGTACTGATGGTAGGACTGTCATACTGTGGGGGATAACTGGGCAAGTAGAGTGGGTGGAATCAAACTTCCTTTGTTCAGAGTATGATGACGGGGATGATCGGGTAGCATATAAAACTGACTGGTGGGAAAGGGATCATAGCTGTAAGGGATCAAGGATAATGACTGAGATGAGGGATACTCGAGTTGGTATAAAATGGCAGGAGACTGTAGAATACTCTGAACAAAGGCGACCTGATTGGGGGTGCTGCCAAGATGATCGATCACGGTGCCGAGAGGCACAAGGGGAACTTCTTCATGGGTTTAAGGAAATAGAAGAAGTGTGTTCAAAATGGTACAGTCGTGTGGATTTATATGAGCCCAGGACAGTTCATGCTCATGATTGCTTTCAATTTTTAGGAGTCTAAAAGCGATAAGAAGACTCTGAAATAATGGAATGGTACTGTCGTGTGGATTTGTATGAGCCCAGGACAGTTCATGCTCATGGTTGCTTTCAATTTTAGAGAGTCTGAAAGCGATAAGAAGACTCCAGGGGGTTGCTTTTTCGTGTGTTAGTCTCCAAGGCTCGAAGAAGCATAAAAGAATGCAATGAAGAACTCTTCTAGCCGGTGTGACTAGAGTATTCCTTTTTCGTAATTACTCTACCAGGTCCAGAAAAGGGTTAAACTTATACCAGATAGACGCCCTTTCAGGTACTTTAACGAGCATGAAAGGAAGCAAGATTGCTCGGCGATCTTTTCATTGTTTTAGGAGTCATAAAAGAGCTTAACAGAAACTCCCTAAGTGCCTTTTTCATAAAGGACTTGTCCGGCTCAAAAAAGGGATAAAATTATACCAAACAAAAGGAATGGCCAGGCAAGGAGGAAGTGCTCAATCAAGGAACATTGATGATGACCAAGAACGAGGGGGGGGAAAAAACTGGTGGGCTTCCTTGTGGGATAATGAATGGTGTAAAAATAACGAAATAATTGCAATATGAAAGGAGTGAATGGCTCATATAAAAATGTGGAACAATCCGATGGCGGCCAATGTGGTGCGCAAACCGAGGCAGCAAGGTGTCAGGACACAATGTTGAAACTGTGGCTGGTGAGAGCAAGAAATGATCTCAAGCATCATCATGAGCTCGAAAAAATGAATTCAGCGATATAAAAAGTGTCAAAAACGGAGAACGACCGATGTGGCACGCAAATCGAGGCGACGGGGGGCATTTTGGAAAAAATACCTGAAAAAATATGGGGTGAGAGCGAGAAATGATCTCAAGCATCATCACGGGCTTGGAAAAATGAATCTGATGATATTTAAAATATATAAAAAATGGAGATCAACCAAAGTGGCATGCAAACCGAGGGGAAAAAATGCTTAAAAAACGATGGGGAAAAAATAAGAAAACAAGTTGACCATCATGACAGTCTTGTCGTGCTGATTCTAGTGGTGGAAACGGTTCGAAAAATGGACTCCATATGGGTTCAAAATGACCAAAACAAGAAAAAGTCAAAGGACTATAAATAGTAAGTGGGTCCAACATGATAAGTGTCATTTGGACTTGTTGACTTTGACTAGTGATCAGAGTGGACCAGAGCTGAGTTGGTGTTTCTGGACGATCTGACTGGTCATTTTCAGATCCGGGAGTTACAGGTATTCCGATAAACTCATACCTGCATTTTTCATTGGGTCAGGGGGGGGGGAAGTGGGTCCCAGGGGATTTCTTGTATGGTCCATGTGGGGTGGACCGCGGGTTTGCAGGGTGGAACCGCAGTTGGGGACCGTGGGTTCCAGGGATGATCACGTGGACGAGGACCTCGAGTTTCAGGTCGAAATACGCGGTCTTGTACCGCGAGTTTCGAGGATGGACTCGCGGTTCAGGACCGTGAGTTCGGCTCCTACAGGCGCGGTCTTGGACTGTGACCGTAGCCCTGACAACCATGGTCAGAAACTACGGCAAGGGGCCCTAAAGCCGCCATTGGGATCGAGCGTTTAGGGTTTCACCAGGGGGGGGAAGGGTTACTTCTTTGACATGAGTCTGACGAGTTTGCCTTGTGTAATTGACAGAATGCCGTTGGTGCTTTGGCGAGAGCGGGATGTCGCGGATGACATAGTGGATGTCATCCAGAGGGATTGGCATGTGCGGTCTACTTTGGGGTTGTGCGGGCTGCTGAAGTTTGCACAGGTGCCAATGATGCGTTCAGCAGTGCTGCTGCTGAACCGATTAGTGAGCTTTTGGGAGCCGAACATTCATGCATTCAGGGTGCAGGGAGAGAGGGTGGATCTCACCCTCGCAGATGTATATTTCTTGACAGGGTTGCCCTGTCTGGGTAGGGTGGCTGATACGCAGCCACGAGTATCTACAGATGTGGATATGGAGGATATGTTGGAGAGGTACTGCGTTCTAGAGGCTAGGGTGCAGAGGAATGCACTCCGGGTGGTGGACCTACAGGAGCCAGCAGTACAGGCGATCGTGGCATGCGTAGTTCGGGTTTTGGGGTCCTAGTCACCTGAGAAGTTGTCTGGGGGCTAGATGCAGCTGGTGGAGTGGGCGCTGGATGGTGTATATTATGCCTGGGGCCAGATGGTCCTCCCTTGTGTTCAGTGGCAGCTGACATCGGTGAAGGAATCTGGCAAGGGATTATGTTATGGATCCTTTCTATGTGCCTTCTTCATGGAGCAGGTACTTACACTACGGCCATGGGTGCCTATCAGGGCGGGAGGGATGAGAGAGCCATGCATGGTGCGGTGGGGAGAGATGATGTGCCGACGGGGCGGTGGTGAGTTTGGGAGATACTTCACCCAGGAGCTCTACCTTCAGTGGTTGCAGATGCCGGTGACACTAGATGATTATCCATACAGAGATATGGACTACACCAGGGATCCGGAGGCACCACGACCGCCAGGGCAGGCGTGGGGACCAGATGGTATGTATTGATTTGCTTGATTGTTTTTGATGTTAGGTTTTGTGTATAGTAGGTTTGAGATGTTGATATGCTGTTACTGACTGATGTATGATCTGCAGATGTTGGCCCAAGACCACCACCAGGACATGTAGCTCGCAGGGGGCATGTGGCGGTACTAGCCCTGCCAGGCCGAGGGGAGGTGTGTTGATGGGACGCTGAGGGGACTGATGATGGGTGGTGGGACGTGGATCCGGAGGTGATTCAGGATTGTCTGAGGGCACCACGGGAGTTCCGATCAATCGCGATCCGAGTGGCCATTTTGGCGGATAGGGGTCGGGCACAGGAGCTTGCAGGGGATGAGGAGCTGTCGGAGGAGGAGCAGGGTGAGGACTCAGAGGCAGTTGATGCAGGCAGTGATGGAGGGTATGATTCTCAATAGGGAGTGCAGGGGACTCCCCCTCGATTTTGTAGCTACGGCATGTATTCTATGAGGCTTAGTGATGTATAGCTATTTTTTTTTTGTATAGCTGAGTACGGGGGTGCTCAGGGCATGTGTAGCACATTGACGTTTATTTTTTGATATATATATATGCACATGGATGCATCTTTTTGCGATGATGATTTAGTGTACGCATGTGGATGCGCTTATGGTTTGTTATATGTTTGTACTGCATGTGGATGCAAGTAGTGTAGGATGATTGGCACATGGATGCCCCTTATGTATTTTACGTTATGTATTGCACATGGATGAAACATTATGTATGTAGGATTAGGCACGTGGATGCCCCTGTTATAGTAAGGTGTTTTTATGTTATTGTACATGGATGCAAATGTTTATGTGATGATAGGAACGTGGATGCCCCTTGCGATCTTTTTGGATTTTTATATATTTTGGATGAGATGATATGGGATGATAATGCATGATGGAGGTTTTGCATGGTGTGATTGATGTGCCAATCTAGGATGTTGTTATCCATTTGATCTACGACACTATTCTGAGCTCTTGGGACATTGGTGAATGTTATGGATTCAAATTGTCGGCTGAGATGTTTTGTGCACAGGAATTTTCTAAAGAGGCAGGGATCACGCACCTGGTAGCAGTTGTTGAGTTGGGAGACAAGTAGCTGAGAGTCCAGGAACACATGAAGGTGACATATTCCCATCTGGAGGACAGTAGCCAGGAGGCCGGTCACAGCATCATACTCCACCTGGTTATTGGTAATAGCGCCTATACATATTCTGTCAAGGTGAATCAATTCATGTTAAGGGGAATATAAGACCCATGCTACAGAAGACAGGTTTGGAGACCAGCGGCTTGCTCCATCAGCGAAGCCAATGTAATGAGGTGGAAGATGGTCCATCTGTGATCATGCAAAAATGATGAATGTAAGATTGCGGTAAAAAAGGTGAAAAACAAAAAGAGAGCAAACTGTACAATACAGACCAATGGGGCCGCGGGTTTATTTAGGGATAAAAGCGTTTAAGATACAACCCATTACGGGGGTTGTGCAAAGGGTGACCTTCTAAGTCAGTTAAAATGTATGCGCCATTGCCGAGGCAAGTCTGCACGATGTAAGGGCCTTACCACATGGATTCAAACTTTCCTTTACTAGTCTTGTCGTGGGCTTGGTCATAGGCGAGGACGAGGTCCCCTTCGCGGAAAGTTTGAGGGTGAACATGTTTGTTGTAACCAGCTTTGGAGCGGTTCTTGGCGGCTTCAATGGTCTGTAGAGTTGCACGACAGTCTTCATCAGCTTGTTCTAGTGATAGCAGACATTGCTCGAGTGGGGAGGTGTCTGGGAGAAGCTCGATGGTGATGTGTAAGGCAGGTATCTAACACTCGATGGGGAGGACAGACTCTACACTGTGAACTAAATGAAACGGGGTGAAACCAGTAGAGGTCTTAGTTGATGTACGGTAAGCCCATAATGCAGGGAATAGCATGTGATGCCAATTGGACTTATGCCGGTCAACAGTGCGTTGGAGGATGGTTTTTAAAATTTTGTTAATGGCCTCTACTTGGCCATTCCCTTGGGGGTAGTAAGCAGAGGAATACTGATGTTCGAACTTCAGTAGGGTGGATAACTCGCATCAAATGGAATCTTCGAAATGTGAACCATGGTTTGAGACCAGCTGTTTTGGGACCCCGAATCATGTGATAACATGGTTAAAAAAGAAACGGGCAGCGGTGTCAGCTTTATAATTGAAGGTGGGCATGGCCTCGGCCCATTTGGTGAAGTAGTCGACGGCGACAATGATGTACTTATGGCCATTGGCAGATGAAGGTTTACATTCCATGAAGTCGATGGCCCATTTACAAAAGGGACCAACGGTGACGACTGGGTGTAACAAAGCGGGTGGTGTCCAAGCCTTAGGGGAAAAAAGTTGGCAATTATGGCAATGTTTGACCACTGTAATGCAGTCGGTAAAGAGTGTGGGCCAGAAGTATCCAGAGTGGATGACCTTTTGGGATGTGGCCATTCCAGAGAAATGTCCGCCGCAGGCACCGCTATGACAGTCATTGAGGACTTGTTCGGCTTCCTCATGAGTAAGACAATGATGGAGAATTGTGTCAACCTCTCGCCGGTAAAGGACATCGCCCAAGAGGAGATATCGAGAGGCCTGGTGACGGATACGATGGCGTTCATCATGATTTATGTTGGGTCGAAACTTCTATGTGCGAAGGTATAACAAAATATCACCGTACCATGGGTCCTCGGACGAGATGATGAACAAGTGATTGTCGAGTAACTCATTGGAGATTTGTGGGGACGGCAGAAGGGAGGGGAGATCGGTGATGAGCTTGGCAAGCGTGAGGGATTTAGTGCTCTTAGGGGTTCTGAAAGTGAGGTCATATTCTTGGAGGATAATTACCCATTTAGCAACGCGACCTTGCAGGAGGCGTCGATTCAAGATATAGACCATGGGGTTAGAGTCGGTGACAACTGTGGTATGACTGAGTAAAATGTAATGTCGCAATTTTTGGACGGAAAAGACCACAGCAAGGGTTAGTCTCTGCTCATATGGGTAATGTAGGGGTGGTCCAGACAAGGCATGGCTGACGTAATAAATGACATGCTCCTGGAGAGCGGTGTCTTCTTGAACAAGGACTCCGGACACAGCATAATCGGATGCCGAGACGTAAAGGATGAAGTCCTGAGAGAAATCCGGAAGGGAGATCAAAGGGGCTTGTGTGAGAGCTTTCTTAAGGGCTTTGAATGTAGCTTCTGCTTGCTCATCCCAAACAAAGGGTATGTGGGTACAAAGCAGGCGTAAGAAACCATGAAAGGTGGTGGCATAATCAGGAACGAAGCGACGGAGGAAATTGGATCACCCTTGCAGACTCTGGAGCTGCTGGAGCATGCGAGGAGAGGGAAGGTCTATGATGGCTTGGACTTTCAGGGGATCCACAGCAATTCCTTTCTGGGAAACAATGAAACCCAACAACCGGCCTGCTAGAACGTAAAAGACACACTTGTGTGGGTTCAAGTGGATTTGATATTTGTGACAACGCAGAAAGACTTGCCGGAGGTCTTTAAGGTTGTCTGATCGTTTCCAGGAACGAGTTGTAAGATCGTCAAGATAGACTAGCAGGATATGAACCAAGTCGTGAAAACAATAGGTCATGGTCCACTGGAAGGTGGAACCAGCATTTTTGAGGCCGAAAGGCATGACACGATAGGAAAAGGTGCCCCATGGGGTGGTAAAGGCAGTCTTGTACTGATCCTCCTTACAGATCTGAATCTGGCTGTATCCGGAAAAATCATCCATGAAAGATACGACTTCATGCCCCGCACACACATCGATGAGTTAGTCAATAAATGGGGTGGGAAAGTTGTCTTTGGGACAGGCTTGGTTTAAATCACGGAAGTCAGTACATACTCTGATGGTGCCTTGTTTCTTGTTAACAGGGACGGGGTTTGAAACCCAAGTGGTATATGCAATAGGATAAATGAATCCTACTTTGCGAAGTTTCTCAATCTTTGCTTTAACAGCGGGGAGTTTTGAGGGATGGATGGGGCGTTGTTTCTGGCGAACGGGGGGTACATCGGGCCATGTGTTAATGTGGTGTTCTATAATAGTGGGGTCGAGACCAGGCATTTCGGTATAGGACCAGGCAAAGACATCACGAAACTCTTGGAAAAGATTTTTGTACGCTCTGATCTCATATTCACTATAGGAGGCTCCTAAAGTGATGAGTTCAGGGGCACCTCCTGGGGCAGCAATATCAATTTGGATTGTGGGTGAGATGTTGGCCATGTTACCTTCCTCAAAGGCATTAGGAGTGGGAATGGGATCCTTAAACCAGTCGAATTTAGTGGGAAGGAAATCTTTGGACTCAACTGCAAATTGGGTGGCTGTGGTGGAGGAGGACTATTCTGGGAGGAAATAGGAATGATGGTGCATGTCTTCCCAGGGATAATCCGGGGCACTGAGAGCCTCTAGAATCTCCTCATCATTGTAGAAACTTTGAGTTGTCAAATTAGTTGACGAGGGAGTGGTAGTCGAAGAGATCATATAGATGGTGTTAATCTCTCCGGATAAGGGTGATACTGGGGGGTGGATCTCCTCAATTGTGGGGGGTGCCATCTCAAGGTCCAAATTATTCATCTCGTAGAGAGCTACTCTGTAATCTGGGAGATCAGGACAGTGATGTGAGTAATGGCCGTAAATACCACATGTTGCACAAGGGTGGTTGGTACGCAGTGATTTATCACGAGGCTTAGGGGTTGGATCGAGTTTGACATCCGATATGTTGGGGTTGTCGTCAAGCATTTGCATGTGTTCTTGCAACGCAAGTAATTGTGGACATTGATGAGTCAGATGGCCTAACTCATCACACAATGAGCATTTGGGAGGAGCACGAAACACGGGGGGGGGGGGGTTTAACTGTTTTGGCGGGGGTACGGCAGTGTATGGTTGTGGGCCTCTACCCCCAGTGTTCTTGACAAGAGGGGGGGGATTTGTAGATGACGAAGGGGTAGTGACACCGGGAGGTGGTTGACTAGTAGTGGCAATGGGTTGCACCGGTTGCAGGATGACATTTGGTGTTGGTGGGGGAACGGGAGGCGAAATATACCACACGGGTAATCCTAAGGTTAACCCAGGGAGGCTGAGAGTAGCCATAATCGGGGCGCTTACTACTCCCGAGGGAGGGAATAGGAAGGGGATTGTGTGGATGGGTGTAACACCAATGTGACTAGGTACTAGTGGCGATTTAGGTAACAAGGGCGGTTGATTGTTTGGTGTTTGTGTATTGTGGGATAGGGTACATAGGTTAGATACTTCGGTCGCTAGTGACAGGGGTGGAATGGATTGGAATGTTGAGGTCAGCGGCATATCTGAGTAAACTCTGGGGCCCATAGAGAAAACAAACGAGGTAGTTGCACCACAAACAGGTTGTTCAACCATGGGGAGAACATTTTCGGGTGCAGCGGGGGCATTGGGATCGCAATAGGTGAGTTGATCAACCTTGACCATGCATTCGTCATGGGGGAACATCATGGTATGAAAAACGGATGAGGAAACCGCCCGCATGGCATACATGTAGCTGCAGCCAAGTAAGAGGTTATAATAAAGTTGGGCATTGATGACCTCTATGTCAATGAGCACGATTTTACCAGCCAACTGGACAGGGACATTAGCTAAGAGACCTTGGGGTTGAGCCGAACAACCATTGTAGGCTCGCAACGCAGTGGTGGACTGCTGGAGTGTAGGGGATCCCAACTTCTGCCAAACGAATGTGGACATAATGCATGTAGAGGCACCTTCATCGATAATGCACCGATGGATGACAAGATTCCGAATGGAAACAGAAACTTGGAACGCTAAAGGGGAAGGCAAGCATGGTTCAGATTGGTCCAAATCGAAGGCCATCAGTCGTGAATCATTTGGGTCAATAGCACCAATGGCGGAGAGCAAAGTCTTGAGCTGCGAAGGACAGTTTTTTAAGACTTCTAACGTAGACATGGCTGTGGGGGACTAGGCTAAGTCATCTACAATGTTGTAATTAGACGCAGCATGAGCATTGGGATTATTGTTGATGTGACGAAGTGGGAAGCGAGGTGCTTTGGAGGCGTCATCTAGTGGAGCCGGAGGTATACGTAACGTCTGATTAGTGGGATGAGCGTTAGTGTTTTTGTCTGTGGGAGGGACTTCAGGGGTGGAGCCATATTGGTTTTGACGGGTTTGGAGGTTGACATCAGTGGATGACATCATTAACAAGTGGTGAGTACCTGAGTCTATCATGGGTTGATCAGGAGTGGCATAAGTGATTTGCTGTTGTGGTGGCACGTTGCCTTGAGGGGGAGCCAACGGCTGAGTGTTCACTACGCCTTGGGTTGGTAAGGGGTTTTGTAGCACCAATGGTTGATGTTGAGGTGGTGGGGGGTTGGGCGATGCCTGAGGAGCCGCGTGCCCTTGGCGATGGGCATCATCAGTCCAGAGTTGCAGAGCTTGCTCCAAATGTGGGAAAGAATGTGTGTAGTGGCCATAGACCCTGCAAATAGAACAAGGATAGTTTGTTTGCAAATTAGGATTTTTGGCCTGCTTGGGCGGCTGATCAGGGTTCTGGTTGGCAGGTGTCATGTTATTGTTGTTTGGGGGATTGGGAGGTTGACCGGCTTGGTCTGGAGGGGGTTTGTTTCCATGGTTACGGCCTTTGCCACGGTTTTGCTGGCCCTATTGGAGCTGGTTATTTTGGTTTTGCTGCAAATTCTGTTGGGCGTACACTTTCCCTTGGGCAATAGGTGGGTTCTGGGGTTGTGCAGGTGCAGGAGCAGGCTACGGTGGATAATAAGTAGGTAGAGGCGACGCATGTGCTGAACCTTATGGGGGTTGTTGATATTCCTGCGGAACGGGTTGTGGGTTTGTCGTAGGGGCTGCCTGTGGTGAGTAATAAGCAGGTTGGGCTTGAGAGGACACAGGAGCTGGTGCAGCCTGTGGGTGGTAATATGGCTGAGGTGTGACTGGTGCATAAGTAGGGGCGGCATGGCCAAAGCACTGAGGTGTACACGAGGGTCCGTGGGAATGATGGTGATGTGCCATGGGAGCAGATGAATTGGTTGCTCCAGACTGTGATGTAGCCCATGAAAGGTCGGGGCCATGACTAGGACATGCTATGGAAAAGGGTTGGGGATGCGAGGCAACACGGCCAATGATGCCATCTGCGACTGGGCATAACTAAGGTCAAATTGCCAGGCTTTGAGGATGGCCTCTTCTTCGGACTAGGGTCGTTCGGATGCCACATCCTTGGTAATGACAGGAAGGAGAGATTTTAGAAACCAATATAAGAAGATACGGTCATCTAACTTGATTTTGCAGAGGCTGCGGCGTCGACGCCACTCATGAATGTGGTCAGTGACGTGGGTAGCCGTGTTCTGTCTGCAAGACAGTAGGATCTCAACTCCCACGTCATAGCAGATAGGTAACTGAAAGAACTGTAGGAAAGTTGAGGCAACGGAAGTAAAGGTGGCATGGGTCCCATGGGGTTGCTCGATGTACCACTTAGCTGCAGAGCTAGTGAGGGTGCACTGTAACAGACAGAGGTGGATAGAGTTGTCCACTATGGAGTTGGAGGAACACCATAGATGGAAGGACATAATATGGTTCTGGGGGTCTTCACCTGCCTCGCCCTCAAACTTAGGGATGTCAGAGGGGAGTTTGGTGGGCATGTGAGGCCACGCAGGGTCGTGTCTGATGGGATCATTAGTTAGTCTAGCTAGGTCAGGAAGGTTGATACTAGCCATGAATGTCAAACTAGTAGAAGGATGTGACATACTAGTGGGTGTGACCATGTTGGGGCCAATGCCCCCAAGTGGAGGGGCAGGGTTTGGGATGTTGCCCCCAAGTGGAGGAACGAAAGTGGTATGGGACGATCCTGTACTGCCAAGGGTAGTGTGAGCCATTAATGGAGTGGAGATAGGTATGCCAGCTACTGGAATGGGTACAATGATCAGAATGGTAGATGTGGGCCCCATCGAGGGCATACCCAAAGCAGGTGTGGTAGCTGGTGTGGTGGTGGATGCTCCACCAATGGTCCCTATAAAGAAAGGGGTGGAAGTCATGCTAGCCATGGGGCTGGTTGGTGCAGTGTAAGTGGGGTTCTCGGACTCTGCCTTAGAATCAGAGGTAAAATAAGGGGTGTCTAGATCGGGTGACGTAGTTCTATGCCGTTGACTAGTGGAGTCAAGTGACAAAGCTCGAGATCTATGATGAGTGGTATCAAGTGATGAAGATCTATGTCTATGACGGGTGATGTCAAGTGAACCGTGCTGTGGGGGCTTGCCTCGGAGGCGCCGAGAATGTCCTGGGGACTCAATGGTGACAGATGTTGTCAAGTATCTGGGGGTTGTGTTGAGTGAAAAACAGCTCAAAAACCCAAATGCAACCAAGTGTGCAGAAGGAGAGCTCAAAAAATATGGCACTCAGGCCAACAACCAACTCAAAACACTTACTGTAACAGCTGTGCTACAATAAGTGGAGTATCAATAGAAATGGTCAGAATACCAACAAGCAGTAGGTTTCCTAGAAAATAAATAAAAATGGTGGACTCGCTAGACCAAAAGGAGGTAAGGGAGCATGCAAACACCTAGCTAAATAGTATTCTGACTCAACTAGACATATCCTCTGCAAGGTGATGAAATCCAAGTTAGACAATATGGATAGTAGAGCCAAGTTGCTAAAGATATCCCCCTACCGGGAGGGACACTGGGTAGTCAATCCTAGAAGAAAAACAACAAAGATACCCCATTCATGACACGTTAAGTTAGGTGAATCTGTCGTTTGGTTCTATCTCCGCTATATCCCCATATGGGTGATACACCGAGAACTACGAAAGGTATCCTTCGGTTACTGAATGGATTGCGGTATTCCACTCAGGCTTCCGGAACTAGTCTGGCGACTTCAACCCTCCTTGGGGAGAGGCCTTCGCGATAAATTAGTTTTAAACCGTGTCAAAAAATACTAGGAGATTTTGGTTCCCTAATGGACAACAGCTATGTCTCAAGTGTAAGAAACTGAGGGGTGTTATTTGGATGCCTATCCCCCCGATCCTACCTAAATACAAAAATTCTTATGTGTTCCTCAAGTGGGGTTAGAATGTTGGTTGTGTTAAGTAGTATTTTACGGCTCACTTGAATTAGGTGACAAAGTGTGTGCGTGTGAGATGATGAACCCAAGTAAAAGTGCCATGGGGTGGGCAACTTTCAAACTAAAAATAACAATGCAGAAATTAAACTTTGAAATGCAAAATTTTCTTTTTTCAATTAAAATGCCGAAATTTTAAAAATATATTATGTAAATGGAACAGAAATAATACTACAGAAAAAAGGCTGTAGGGAAGTATGGCTACAGATAGGATAGATGGTTGTGCAGGTGCATAAAATATTGCAGCAAAGTGCTGGGCTCAAAACAGTGAAAAAAGTGCAGAAAACAAACCGCGGGTCTGTGGAAAATCTGAGTGGTCGGACCGCGGGAAACAGGTCAATAGTCGCGGACAGGTTGCAGAAATTTGGCCAAAAGACGTAGGTGGACCATGGGAAAAGGGTCGAAAGTCGCAGGCGGGTTGCAGGAAAATGGCTGAAAGCCACAAGCGGGACGTGGGAAAAAGGCCGCAAGATGTAGGCGGGTTGCAGAAAAATGGCTGAAAGTCGCAAGCGGGATGAGGGAAAAAGGCCGCAAGACGCAGGCGGGTTGCAGAAAAATGGCTGAAAGCCGTAGGCGGCCTGCAAAAAAATGGGTTAACAGCCGCGGTCGGATCGCACAAAACAAGTTGATAGCCGCGGCCAGATTGTAGGTAATAGACTAAGGTAAATGCCTGAAAGACGCGGTCGGAATGCAACTGCGGGGGACAAAAGACGCGATTTACAACAGCCGAAAGGGACAACCAAAAGGAAAAAACAGAAAAATATTGCAGAAAATTAAAAATATTCAAAACTATAACCAGAAATTCAAAGGAACACAAGGGGAGTCTCCAAAACTGTAGCTAGGGTTTTCACCCTAGATTGTGCAAATGAGCACCTACTAAGGAGAAGGGATTCCTTAGTAGCAGTTTAGAAAATACAGTAAATAAAAGACAGTACAGTAAGACATTAAACTACTCTACGCATGTGCATAAACAGAAAAGACAAGATAATAAAAATGGTTTTTGTATTGATTATACCTCCAATGTGAAGGTTGATGAAGCCTTTGCAACAGTCCAGGAGGGTTGCTTCCAAGCTCCAATGTTGTTCCTTTCTCTTTCTCCAAAGGGTTTTGGAAATGGGCCAAAGGGGCACTCAAATGTGAAAGTAGCTCAAGGGTGAGCTAGGATTTTAGGAGTGATTTTGGCAGAGTAAGGATGTGGTTGATTGTGGATATGAAATGAGGGGCCTCCATCACCTATTTATAGGTTTTTAGTGGTGGAGTGCTGGCCCATGGTTTTGGGCACCATATGGTTTAGGTCAGCTGTATAGGGTTTTTCTTCATTTTTCCCTCTTTTCCTCTTTTTTGTATTTTTTATTCTCTTTTTAGAGGGTTTTTGCTATTTTGGAGGAATTTTGGATTATTTTTAGGGGAAAAAGGGGTTTTTTTGGCCTTTTGGAGGTTTTTTGGGCCTTTTGGAGGCTTTTTAATGGCTTTTTAAGGTTTTGGAGGCAAATATGGTAGGAAATATGGACAAATGAGTCATGTAATGGGGTAGATGAGGTAGTGAGCACTTTTTGGGTGTTAACAACATATGCTTAGAAACTATCCATGTCAAAATCAGAGTGCAAATCATGTTCACAACATCCAAGAGGCTGAAATTATGGGTTAAGTAGCAAGAACTATCCTTAGAATCTATGTTTCACTAGAGGAATTCCAAGTAAACAACCAATTAACTATGGTTGAGGTTGAAGGTAAGATCACTGAGTAATATACTTTTATTTTGATCTACCTTGCATTTACTCACAATTATATCACTCCTAAAATTGTTGAGATTTGTGCTTTAAAAAAAAAGGTATAGTAAATCATGGTTGGTCCAACTAGCCACTAGAACCAAGAGGAAAGTTAGTGAAATGGTGGATAAATTTCCATTGGAAATGGATGGAATCTTCACATGGGAAAACCTGAATACTTTTCCACATGGTTCTTATGACATTCTCATTGGAATGGATTGGTTGGAAGCACAAAAAGTTAAAATTGATTGATATAACAAGACATTTGAGTGCATTGATGAAGAAGGAAACCCAAGGGTAGAGAAAGGGAATTCCAAAGGTACTAGTTTCTATTAGGTGGATTTCAACCATGCAATTGAAGAAGTTATTTAGAAGGGCTTTTCAATTGTATGCAGCCCATGTTTTGGATGAAACAAAAAATGAAATTTCCAAATTGGAGGACTATCATGTGTTGCAAGAATTTAGGGGTGTGTTTCCTGATGAAGTGCCAGGACTCCCTCCAAATAAAGATGTTTATTTTACAATTGATCATGTGCCAGGAGATACACCGGTGTTAACACCCAAAAAGTGTTCACTACCTCATCTACCACATTATATGGCTCATTTGTCCATTTTCCTACCATATTTCCCTTAAAATCCCAAGAAATCCTACTAAAAAGCCTCCAAAAGGCCTAAAATGCCTCCAAAAGGCCACAAAACCATCAAAATAGCCTCAAAAAGGTTAAAAAACCCCCTTTTCCTCCAAAAATAGCAAAAATCCCCTAAAAAGGGAATAAAAAATATAAAATAATGAGGAAAAAGAGGAAAAAACCCTATACAGCTGCCCTAAACCATGTGTCTCCCAAAACCATGGGTCAGCACTCCACCACCAAAAAACTATAAATAGGTGATGGAGATCCCTTATTCCATATCCACAATCAAGTATACCCTTACTCTGCCAAAATCTCTCTCGAAACCCTAGTTCACCATTGAACTGCTTTCACCTTGAGAGCCTGTTTTGGCCCATCCCCACCATTGGAGAAAGAGAAGGAGCACATTGGAGCTTGGAGCAACCCTCTTGGACATTGCAAAGAGCTTCATTAACCTTCACATTGAAGGTAATATTAATACAAAACCCTTGTTTACAAATTGTTGTTTGTTTTTCATGCACATGTTTTAGAGTAGTTTCTATTTCTGTTTTAGCTTAATTATTTACATTTACTGAACTGCTACTAAGGAGTCCATTCTCCTTAGTAGGTGCTCATTTGCACAAGCTAGGGGTAAAACCCTAGCCACGGTTTTGGCGACTCCAGTTTTGGCGACTCCCCTAGATTTTGAAGTTCTGGTTTTCGTTTAAAATTTTCGTTTCGGCTGTCCCTTTCGGCCGCCGTATACCGCGTCTTTTTCCTCTGCAGTCGCGTCCCGACCGCGTCTTTCAGGCCCTCACCTGCGACCCGACCGCGGCTCTCAGACTGTTTCCAACGCCCTACCGGTGGATTCAAGTCTGTTACCTGCGATCCGGCCGCGGCTAATCAGCCTGTTTGCTGCGATCTGACTGCGCCTGTCGGCCATTTTCCCACGTCCCAACTGCGTCTGTTATCCCTTTTGCCGCGACCCGACTGCGTCTTTTTCCCCGTTTCCTGCGTCCCGACTACGTCTGTTGGCCCGAAAGCCACGACCTGACCACGTCTGTTTCCCTAAAACCCGCGGTCTGCCTGTTCTGATTCGCCACAGACCCGCGGTCTGATTTCTGCATTTTTTTTTTTTTTACTGTTTTGCACCCAGCCCCTTTTGCTGCAATCTTTTCTGCATCTGAACAGCCCTCTGTCCTACCTGCAGTCCCACTTCCTTACAGCCTTTCTGCAACATAATTTCTGTTCCCTTTACAGAATCTTTTTAGAATTTCAGTATTTTGAATTCAGAAAATTTTGCAAGTTAAAGTTTCAATTCCAGCATTATTTACAGTTAGAAGTTGCCCCCCTTGTGGCACCTCTATTTTGGGTTCATCACCTCACGAGCACACACTCTGTCACATAATTCAAGTGAGACTTTAAAAGTACCTAACTGAACCAACATTCTAACCCCACTTGGGGAACACACAAGAATCATTGTAGTTAGGTAGGATCGGGGGGATAGGCTTCCAATAACACCCCTCGGTTACTTTCACTTGAGACATAGTTGTTGTCCAAATAGGGAACCAAAATCCCCTAGTACTTTTTGGCACGGTCACAACCAGTTTATCAGAGGGCCTCTCCCTTAGGAGGGTTGAAGTCGGGAGACTGGTTCCAGAGGCCTGAGTGGAATACCGCACTCCATTCAGTAACCGAAGGGCTACCTTTCGCGGTTTGCGGGATATCCCTGTATAGGGGTATTGCGGTAAATGGACTAAACGGCAGATTCACCTTTCTGGACGTGTCATGAACGGGGTATCTTAGTTTCCATTCTTCTAGGATTGACTACCTGGTGTCCCTCCCGGTAGGGGGATATCATAGCCACTTGGCTTTTCTACTCATATTGTCTGACTTGGATTTCATCACCTTGCAGAGGATATGTTTAGTTGAGTCAGAATACTTTTAGTTAGGTGTTTGCATGCTCCTTTACCTCCCTTTGGTCTAGTGAGTCCACCATTTTTTATTTTTAGGAAACCTGCTGCTTGTTGGTATTCTGACCATCTTTGTTGATACTGCACCTATTGTAGCACAGCTGTTGCAGTGGGTTTTTTGAGTTGGTTGTTGGCCTGAGTGCCATATTTTTTGAGCTCTCCTTCTGCACACTTGGTTGCATTTGGGTTTTTGAGCTGTTTTTCACTCAGCACAACCCCCAGATACTTGACAACATCTGTCACCATTGAGTCCCCGGGACATTCTCGGCGCCTCTGGGGCAAGCCCCCACAGCACGGTTCACTTGACACCACCCGTCACCGTCACAGATCATCATCACTTGAGACCACTCATCAGAGATCTCGGGCCTTGTCCCTTGACTCCACTCGTCAACGACGTAGGTCTCCGTCACCAGATACTGACGCACCTTACTTTACCTCCGATTCTGAGGCAGAGTCTGAGAACCCCATTTACACTGCCCCTACTAGCCCCATTGCTGGTGTGACTTCCACTCCTTTTTTGGTAGGGACCATTGGTGGCACATCCACCACTACACCAGTTACTACACCTGCTTTGGGTATGCCCTCTGTGGGACCCCCATCTACCGCTCCCCTCACGGCACCTATTCCCGTCGTAGGAATACCTATTCCCACTTCATCAGTGGCTCACACTACCCATGGTGGTGAAGGCCCCTCCTATACTACCTCCATTCCCCCACTTGGGGGCACCATCCCAAATCCTGTCCCTCCACTTGGGGGCATTGGCCCCAACTTGGTCCAACCCACTACTGTGTCACATCCTTCTTCCAGTTTGCCATTCATGGCTAGCCTCAACCTACCTGACCTGGCCAGATTGATCAACAATCCTATTCGACACGACCCTACGTGGCCTCATATGCCTACCAAGCTCCCCTATGACATCCCTAAGTTCGAGGGCAAGGCCGGTGAGGACCAACAAAACCATATCATGTCTTTCCACCTATGGTGTTCCTCCAACTCCATAGTGGACGACTCTGTTCACCTCTGTCTCTTACAGCGCACCTTCACTGGCTCTGCAGCCAAGTGGTATATCGAGCAACCTCATGGGACCCACGCCACCTTTGCTTCCCTTGCCTCGACCTTCCTACAGTTCTTCCAGTTGCCTGTCCGCTATGATGCAGGCGTCGAGATCCTCCTATCTTGTAGACAAAACACGACTACCCATATCACGGACCACATCCATGAGTGGCGTCGACGCCGTAGCTTATGCAAGATCAAACTAGACGACCGTATCTTCCTAGATTGGTTCCTCAAATCCCTTCTCCCTGTTATTGCTAAGGATGTGGCATCAGAAAGAACCCAGTTTGAAGAAGAGGCCATCCTTAAGGCCCAACAGTTCGACCTCATTTACGCCCAGTCAGGTTACCTTTATACCATTATACCTGACGCCCCTCGCGGTGAGTCCTCCCAGCACGATGCGCCGGGGGCATCCCACGCTGCAGACGGTATCATTGGCCGTGTTTCTTCGCATCCCCAACCATTTTCCATAGCACGTCCTACCCCTGGCCCCGACCTTTCACGGGCTACCTCACAGTCTGGAGCAACCAACTCCTATGCTCCCATGACACATCACCACCACCATGGACCCTCATGTCCTCCTCAATGCTTCGGTTATGTGACTCCCGCTTATGCCCCCCCAGTTGCACCTCAGCCTTACTACCATCAGCAGGCTGCCCCAGCTCCTGCACCTTCACAAGCCCAATCCACTTATTATCCACCATAGGAAGCCCCTGCAGCAAACCCACAACCTGCTCCGCAGCCATATCAACAACCTCCTCAAGTTGCTGCACCTGCTCAGCCTCCACTTACATATCATCCCCCGCAACCTGCTCCCGCACCTGCGCAACCTCAGAATCCACCGGCTGCCCAAGGGCAAGTTTACGCCCAACAAAACCCGCAGCAAAACCAGAACAACCAACACCACCAGGGCCAACAGAACCGCGGCAAGGGCCGTAATCGTGGGAACAACCAACCTGCAGACCAAGCTGGTCAACCGACTAATCCCCCCGACAACAACAATGCGGCCCTCGCTAATCAAAACCCTGATCGCCCACCCAAGCAGGCTAAAAACCCCAATTTGCGAACGAACCACCCTTGTTCTATTTGCGGGGTCTATGGACACTACACACATGCTTTCCCACACTTAGAGCGAGCTCACCAACTCTGGGTTGACGATGCCCACCGCCAAGGGCAGGCAGCTCCTTAGGCGCCTCCTAACCCCCGTCAACCTCAGCATCCACCTTTGGTGCTGCAAAACCCATTACCAACCCAAGGCATCGTGAACACTCAGTCGTTGGCTCCCCCTCAAGCCAACGTGCAACCCCAACAGCAAATCATGTACGTTGCTCCCAATCAACCCATGTTTGACTCAGGAACTCACCACTTGTTGATGATGTCATTTGCTGACGTCAACCTCCAGACTCGTCGGAACCAGTATGGATCCACCACTGATGTACCTCCCACAGATAAACCTACTAACGCTCATCCCACTGATCAAGCGTTACGTATTCCTCCACCTCCACTAGATGGAGCTCCTAAAGCACCTCGTTTCCCACTTCGCCGTATCAACAATAACCCTAATGCACGCGCTGCGTCAAACTACAACATTGTTGATGACCTAGCCCAGTCTCCCGCAGCCATGTCTGCATTAGAAGTCTTGAAAAACTGCCCTTCTCAGCGCAAGACTCTACTCTCCGCCATTGGGGGGATTGACCCAAATGATTCGAATTTGATGGCATTTGATTTAGACTAGTCTGAACCTCGCCTGCCTTCCACCCTAGCATTCCAAGTTTCTGTTTCCATTCGGAATCTTGTCATCCATCGATGCATCGTCGATGAAGGTGCCCCCACATGCGTCATGTCTACGTTCGTGTGGTTGAAGTTGGGATCCCCCACTCTCCAGCAGTCCACCACTGCATTACGCGCCTACGACGGTCGTTTGGCTCAGCCCCAAGGCCTCCTAGCCAATGTCCCCGTCCAGTTAGGTGGCAAAACTGTACTCATTGACATTGAGGTAATCAATGCCCAATTGGATTATAACCTTTTACTTGGCCGTATCTACATGTATGCCATGCGGGCGGTTGCCTCTTCCGTTTTTCGCACCATGATGTTCCCCCATGAGGGACGCGTGGTTAAGGTTGACCAGCTCACCTACTATGATCCCAGTGCTCCCGCGGCACCTGAAAATGTTCTCCCCATGGTTGAACAACCTGTTTCTCGTGCCACCACCTCGCTTGTTTCCTCTACGGGGCCTGGAGTCTACTCAGACGCGCCGATGACCTCCACCTTTCAATCCATTCCTCCCCCGTCATCTACGCTCGAAGTGTCTGACTTATGTACCTTGTCCCACAACAACCAACCACCTAACAATCAACCACCCTTGTTGCCTAAACCACCATTGGTACCTAGCGACATTGGTGTTACACCTATCCATACGATCCCCTTCCTAGTCCCTCCATCGGGAGTAGTAAGCGGCCCGGTCATGGCTACCCTTAGCCTCCCTGGGTTAACCTTGGGATTACCCGTATGGTATCTTTCGCCTCCCGTTCACCCGCCGACACCAGATGTCATCCTCCAACCGGTGCAACCCATGGCTACTACCACTCAGTCACCTCCCGGTGTCTCTACCCCTTCGTCCTCCATGACTCCCCCTCCTACTCCCAAACCCACTGGGGGCAGAGGTCCACAACCTTACACTGCTGTACCACCTCCCAAGACAGTAAAAAACCCTCCAGTATTTCGTGCTCCTCCCAAATGCTCGCTGTGCGACGAGTTGGGCCATGCGACCCACCAATGCCCATAATTACCAGCATTGCAGAAGCACATGCAGATGCTCGACGATGACCCCAACATCCCAACTGTCGAACTCAACCCCACTCCCAAGCCTCAAGACAAATCCTTGCGTACCAACCACCCCTGTGCTATATGCGGTGTTTACGGGCATTACTCCCATCATTGTCCCGATCTCCCGGATTACAGAGCAGCTCTCTATGAGATGAACAATCTAGATCTTGAGACTGCACCACCCACCATTGAGGAGATCTACCCCCCGGTCTCTTCCCCTTCTGGAGAGGTTAATACCATCTATATGATCTCTTCAACCACTACCCCCTCATCAACCGATTTGACGACGCAAACTTTCCGTACCGATGAGGAGATTCTTGAGGCCCTTACCACCCCGGATTATCCCTGGGATGATATGCATCATCGTTCCTACTTCATCCCAGAAGCATCTTCCTCTAGCACCGCTACCCAATTTGCGGTTGAATCCAAAGACTTCCTTCCCACTAATGTTGACTGGTTCAAGGACCCTATTCCTGCTCCTGACGCCTTCGAGGAAGGTAACATGGCCAACATTTCACCCGTCATACAAGTTGATATCACTGCCCCAGGACGTGCCCCTGAACTCATCACTTTAGGAGCATTTTGCAGTAAACAAGAGATTGAGGACTACATAAACCTTTTCAGAGAATTCCGTGATGTCTTTGCCTGGTCCTATACCGAAATGCCTGGTCTTGACCCCGCCATTATAGAGCACCACATTGACACATGGCCTGATGTATCCCCCGTTTGTCAGAAACAACGCCCCATTCATCCCTCAAAGCTCCCAGTTGTCAAAGCTGAGATTGAGAAGCTGCGCAAGGCAGGGTTCATTTATCCTATTGCCTATACCACTTGGGTTTCAAACCCTGTTCCCGTTAACAAAAAACAAGGCACCATCCGAGTACGCACTGACTTCCATGACTTAAACCATGCTTGTCCCAAGGACAACTTCCCCACGCCGTTTATTGACCAGCTCATAGATGTGTGTGCAGGGCATGAGGTCCTCTCCTTCATGGATGGTTTTTCCGGATATAATCAGATTCAGATCCGTGAGGAGGACCAGTACAAAACTGCCTTTACTACCCCATGGGGCACCTTTGCCTATCGCGTCATGCCTTTCGGCCTCAAAAATGCTGGTGCCACTTTCTAGCGGACCATGACCTATTGCTTTCATGACTTGGTCCATATCCTGTTAGTCTACCTTGATGACCTTACAGCCCGTTCCCGGAAACGATCAGACCACCTTAACGACCTTCGGCAAGTTTTTCTGCGTTGTCGCAAATACCAAATCCGCTTGAACCCACACAAGTGTGTCTTTTGCGTTCCGGCAGGCCGACTGTTGGGTTTCATTGTTTCCCAGAAAGGAAACTCGTGGTCACCCACCACGGTTTCAACCCCCTAACCCGCGGTCCACCCCACGTGGACCGTACAAATAAGCCCTGGGACCCACTACCCAACCCCCTACCCTAAAAAACGTGCAGGTATGAGTTTTACGGAATACCTATCTCTCCCGAATCTGAAGTCGACCGGTCGGATCATCCAGAAATGCCACCTCAGCTCTGGTCCACTCTGCTCACAAGTCAAAGTCAAATAGTACAAATGACACATGTCATGTTGGACCCACTCACTATTTATAGTCAGTTGACTTTTTCTTGTTTTGGCCATTCTGACCCCATACGGAGTCCATTTTATGAACCGTTTCCACCACTGGAATCGGCACGACGAGACCTTCATGATGGTCACCTCATTGCATCATTTTTACCCCGTCATTTTTTGCCCATGTTTTCAGACGCCACTAGTCACCTCGGTTTGCATGCCACATCGGTCGTTCTCCGTTTTTCACATATTTTATATCATCGGATTCATTTTTCCGAGCTGGTGATGATGCTTAAGATCATTTCTTGCTCTCACCCCCCGATTTTTTGGGTATTTTTCCAAAACGGCCTCGTCACCTCGGTGTGCGTGCCACATCGGCCGTTACCCGTTTTTAACACCCTTTATATCACCGAATTCATTTTTCCGAGCTCGTGATGATGCTTGAGATCATTTCTCGCTCTCACTTGGTACAATTTCAACATTATGTTCCGACACCTTGCTACCTCGGTTTGCGTGCCACATCGGCCGCCATCGGATTGTTCCACACCTTTACATGAGCCATTCACTCCTGTCATACCGCAAATGTTTCGTTATTTTGCCACCATTTCATCCACCCCGCAAGGAGGCCCACTAGTGTTCCCCCCCACCCTTGGTCCTGGTCATCATCAATGTTCCTTGATTGAACACTTCCTCCTTGCCTGGCCATTCCTTTTGTTCGGTATAATTTTATCCATTTTTCGGGCCAGACAAGTCCTTTACGAAAAAGGCACTTAGGGAGTTTCTGTTAAGCTCTTTTCTGACTCCTAAAAGAATGAAAAGATCGTCGAGCAATCTTGCTTCCTTTCATGCTCGTTAAAGTACCTGAAAGGGTGTTTATTTGGTATAAGTTTAACCCTTTTCCGGACTTGGTAGACTAATTACGAAAAAGGAATACTCTAGTCACACCGGCTAGAAGAGTTCTTCATTGCATCCTTTTATGCTTCTTTGTGCCTTGGAGACTAAACTTATGAAAAAGCAACCCCCTAGAGTCTTCTTATTTGCTTTCAGACTCTCTAAAATTGAAAGCAACCACGAGCATGAACTGTCCTGGGCTCGTAAAATTCACACGACAGTACCATTCCATCATTTCAGAGTCTTCTTATCGCTTTCAGACTCCTTAAAATTGAAAGCAACCACGAGCATGAATTGTCCTGGGCTCGTAAAATCCACACGACAGTATCATTTTACACACACTTCTTCTAGTTCCTTAACCCATGAAGAAGTCCCCACCCGTGCCTCCTGGCACTACGATCGATCATCTCGGTAGCACCCCCAATCAGGTCGCCTTTGTTCAGAGTATTCTGCAGTATTCTGCCATTTTATACCAGCTTGAGTCTCCCTCAGCCCAGTTACCCTCCCAGATCCATTACAGCTATGATCCCTTTCCCCTCAGTTAGTTTCATATGCTGCCCGATCATTCCCATTATCATACTCTGAACAAAGGAAGTTTGAGCCCACCTACTCTACTTGCCCAGTTGTCCCCCCACAGTTTGGCCAGTCCTGCCATCAGTACTATCACATTTCGGTTCTCCACCTCGCGCTCCTGTCAAGGAAACATCACTGCCTTGATAGTTGCAGGTCTCCTTCTGTCGACGACAGCACCTCTATTCCAGAGGATAGGCCCAGAGGTCCCTACGCCTTGGACTTATCACCAGCTGTGGTAAGTGCCTACGGATCATTCTGAGAGGAGTCAACATTGCCTCTCCGAGTGGTTGTTTCTCACATGCTCGACTTCAGCACCTTGATCGCATCGTCGAGAATCGCGTAGGGTTATATCCCATCAGTTTTTAGTCGAAGACCCCGGATTTCCCCCGACTCTAGCACATTGGTGAGTCACTTCGGAACGCCCAGTTGTATGTTCCCGTGGATGTCCGGGCTGCGTTGGTGATTGTATTCGGAAGCCATCCAGTTCTATGCTTCCTTGAGTACCCATTTCAGTTCCAGCTCAGTGTACCATCGAGGTGATGGCTCCCAGTCATTATGATCCAGCAGCTCATCAGTTACTTTGGTACCCCAGTCAGCTGCACTGTTGATGTTCTAGTGCACCAGTTCTTCAGTTACCACATGATCAGCTCAGCAGTATGTCCCACATTTTGTGTCCCCTCTGGACTCTTATGATGTACACAGTGGTTATCTATGTATCTTACAGGTCCCCCTTTTCGGGCCTCACAGTTCTGTTTATGTATCTTGATACGAGCATGGGTATGCCCGCCTCGTCCATATATTGAGATTATTCCTCCGTCAGTATTTCAGGTCATGTATATTTTAGGTCCCCATTTTTTGGACCCCATTGTTATTGTTATGTTATATCCTGATACGAGCATGGGAATGCCCGCCTCGTCCATATGATCAGATGATTCCTCATCCATTATTGAGGTTATGTACTTTTAGTTCTTGCAGTTGTTCAGGATCGTTGTTCTGGGCTTCAGTTTGTTTCTTCTCTTCTCTCCACACCCCAGGAAAACCATTCATGACTTATGATGTCCATCGGCCATACGATGAGCTCCTACCCTCGCACATTAGGGGGCAATCTGTTAACACCCAAAAAGTGTTCACTACCTCATCCACCACATTATATGGCTCATTTGTCCATTTTCCTACCATATTTCCCTTAAAATCCCAAGAAATCCCACTAAAAAGCCTCTAAAAGGCCTAAAATGCCTCCAAAAGGCCACAAAACCATCAAAATAGCCTCAAAAATGTTAAAAAACCCCTTTTTCCTCCAAAAATAGCAAAAATCCCCTAAAAAGGGAATAAAAAATATAAAATAATGAGGAAAAAGAGGAAAAAACCCTATACAGCTGCCCTAAACCATGTGTCTCCCAAAACCATGGGTCAGCACTCCACCACCAAAAAACTATAAATAGGTGATGGAGATCCCTTATTCCATATCCACAATCAAGTATACCCTTACTCTGCCAAAATCTCTCTCGAAACCCTAGTTCACCATTGAACTACTTTCACCTTGAGAGCCTCTTTTGGCCCATCCCCACCATTGGAGAAAGAGAAGGAGCACATTGGAGCTTGGAGCAACCCTCTTGGACATTGCAAAGAGCTTCATCAACCTTCAGATTGAAGGTAATATTAATACAAAACCCTTGTTTACAAATTGTTGTTTGTTTTTCATGCACATGTTTTAGAGTAGTTTCTATTTCTGTTTTAGCTTAATTATTTACATTTACTGAACTGCTACTAAGGAGTCCATTCTCCTTAGTAGGTGCTCATTTGCACAAGCTAGGGGTAAAACCCTAGCCACAACCGGTTTCTAATACACCTTATAGGATGATTACATTAGAATTATTAGAGATGAAAATGCAATTGCAAGAATTGTTGGAAAATAAATACACTAGGCCAAGTGTGTCTCCATGGAGAGCATCACTACTATTTGTGAAAAAGAAAGATGGACCACTCTGGTTATGTATTGATTACAGTAATTTGGGCAAAGCTACAGTAAATAAAAAGTACCCATTACACATTGCACTTACGATGCTAGGGCTTGATATAGCAAAAACCAGTCATCGTAGCACTTTCGCTATAAATCCATTTTGGAAAAGGTTTCGGATCTGAAACTTTTACAAGTCGAACATAAGATCCCCATGTACCTTGTGTCCAAAGGAAAACCTCTAATTCGTTGTACTTTGTGATTTATGATCTGTAGAATATAGGGTTTCTGCCTCTTCCAGATCTGAGTCAAAATCAGGTGACCTTGGGAAAAAGGTCATAACTTGGGCTAGGAAGCTCCAAATGAAATTTGATAAGAACTGACAGGTAGTGCACAGATTGTACTATCTCAGGAAAATATTTCCAAGGTTGAAATTGAACCAGTGACACGTGACACGCCGTACAATTTCGCTCTACTGTATTATCCCATAAACAGGTCACATTGCGACACTTGGCATAAATCTCTCTTAGAGAATCCAATTGTAGTCAGACCTATCGGGATGGAAAGATAACAGGTTGGGATATCTCAAAAAAATTATTTAGAGGCTGAAGTTGAACCAGTGACACGTGGCACGCCGTACAAGTTTGCTCTCCTGTATTATCCCATAAACAGGTCACGTTGCGACACTTGGCATAACTCTCTCTCAGAGAATCCAATTGAGGTCAGACCTTTCGAGATGGAAAGATAACAGGTCGAGCTATCTCAGCAAAGTTTTTCAGACCCTCTGGATTGAAAAGTTCGGGGTTACACCATAAACAATCAGGTACATATTTATGTCAAAACAGAATTATTTTTGAGCACCTTCATTCATGGCTTCCGGAATTTAGGGCTTTGGAGAAATTTAAAATTTTTGTAATTAGAGACCACGGCTGGATGCTACTCATAAAAATTGAAAATTAGAGACCAAGATCATATTTTTTGGTTGGGCAGAAGGCCGGGCTTGATCAAACCCCAGTTTGGGACTTTGATCGGAAAGATGGAAAATTAAGGCTTCTGCAAAACTTGGAATTTTGGACATCTGTGACAACGACTAGAAGCTCCTCAGAAAAATCGAAGCTTAGAGCTTTGAATCAAATCTTTTGGTTGGGTGAAGTTCCAGGAAACTTAGACCCTTATTCAGGGTCCTCCCTAGTGAATCCAGAAATCTAAAAGGCAATTTCGAGGGGTGAAACTTTGCAGTTTTCAAATTCTGAATATACCAACTTGATCAGCTCATCAAGGTGCATATTTCTATCCTTTCAGAAGTTTGAAATTCAAAGTTTGAATTTTTGGGGTTTCTTTGACAAACCCTAATCCAACTCCATGTCCAGTTCTTACAAATCAAGTGGATTGGGTTAATCCTAGAAGAAGATGGATTGGTCACCTGCATAAGTGAAGAAGTTTCTATCTCAGAGGGAGATGAGGCTAAGGCCTTCCATAAGAAGATTACAAGCAATCTTGATAGGTATGGCTTACAGGTATGTTTCATGGTTAATTTTATCATATGTTTGTCTTCATATCATTACAGTACAATCTTGATTAATTACTAGACTTGTCGTATCACCTTAATAGAAGATATTCATTGATTAAGGTTTTGACACATATGAATGTACTAATGTATTATGATGTTGTATGAAGTTTATGTTGTTCGCTAACATAAAAGGTACACCAAGAAAGACAAATCATGTTCTACTTCAAGAACATATGATCATGGTGACATGAAGACAAAGATTCATCCATTGTCATGGATCACATAGAAGATCTACTTTCGAGGTATGTATAACTTGGTCCTACAATGGTTAACCTATGAGACATGCATGTTACTAGCACAAGTCACTGAAGAGAACCAGAAGACATTATGCGGGTATGTTAGACATAACTAGCTAGCATGCCAATCCATGTATGTTTTTCCTATATGAAGCTAGAATCCTACCTTGTGTTAGGATCTTATACTGTTGTGTTGTTGATAATGATTATTCATGAAGTCATAGGTTTGAATAGTCATGGCTGTATGCATATTATGTTTCTTACCATAATTGATGATATGACTAACCAGAAGAATCATGAAGGTATAGGTTTGAGTAATCACGGGTTTATGCATTGATGATTTAACTAATCAAAAGAGTCCTATGATCAAATAAGAATATGCATGAGTAAAAGAAGACTTCCCTAAAACCTTGAATACTAATGTTTATTATGTGTGAATGATCATGACTATACATGTTTAAGATTATTGTGTTTTGATAGTATTAAGATTATACTAATAAATGTGTGATTATGTATGAGTCCTCAAGGATAACACAATGATGATACTAATAAGCATGCATAGTGATTAAGGATGGATGTAAGTTCAAGGACAGGTAATACAGGAAGCAAATATCAAGAGGGAACACACTCCAGTTGTTCCTACAAGAAAGAAAAGGAGCACACTTCAGTAGTTTTTGCAAGGATGTAGATATTCAGAGGGAGTTGACCATCTTTCTACATTCCACAATAGAAAGGTGTAGAAGAAGCTACTTCAACAGCTCCTGCAAGGGAGCAAAGACTCAAAGGGAGTCCACCCAACAACCAAACAAAGATAAGTATTTTTTAATTATCATTTCATGCATATTTGTTTGTTTAAATAAAATTGTTCAATGATGTATATGCTCATGTTCCTAGACTTAGGATATGTATTGTGCATATTAGAATGATTGCATTAATGAACAGTATACTACTAATATGCATGTGATGGGTAAGTGTCCTATGGCACTGTACAACATTCCAGTGCTACTTATCTAGAATGAAACCTCTTTGCTGACATGTTGGGAGTAGTGCAAACTCTTAACAATGTTCTAGTAGAGACTGGAAGGCATCTAGAAAGTTGTGGAACATGGATAAATGTTGTATTGAAGCATTGGTTAAGATAATTGCATGACTGTATGACATATTTCTTTATGTGTAAGAATTTGTCTGAAAATTATGAGATGTTTCTAATCATGCAATTTAACTTGTTTTGTAGAAAAGACCGTATACCTTCACCTACAAAAGAAGGACTACAAAATTTGTTCAAGCAACAAAATTATCTATTGAAGATATTGAAGTTCCTAGGATACGGGAAGAATGCCATGATCCATTGATCATGAAGAACGATGTTTGGGATGCGGTCCCAAGAGCTGAAGGGAAGTCTGTTGTGACTTCCAAATGGAACTATTAGATCAGGCATGCTGCAGATGGCAGCATAGAGAAATATCAAAGTGATGAAATAGAAGATACACCATATGGATTTCAAGACAGCCTTCTTGAATGGTGTAGTCATATATGTGTGTAGAACTTGGTAGGATAGACAGCTTTCTATCCAATTTCGGCTTTACCAAGAGCAAAGCAGATTCCAACCTTTACTACAAGGTTGAGGAAGGGAATCCTGTGATTCTACTCCTGTATGTGGATGACCTGTTTGTAACAGGAGATGACAGATTGATTGCCAACACACAGCAGAAGCTTGCTGCCGAGTTTGAGATGAAGAACTTGGGGATGATGCACTATTTGTTTTTTTTGGCATGGAGGTGTGGCAGAGTGCAGATGGAATCTTCCTTGGACAAGGGAAGTATACAGTAGAGATCCTGAAGAGGTTCGGGATGATGGACTGTAAGGCTATGGCCACATCTATGGCATCAAACCTAAAGCTTCTGTGTGATGCTTCATTTGATCTGGTCGATGTCATGATGTATCGTCAAATGATTGGGTCCTCTATGTACCTGACGAACATGACACCAGATATTTGCTTTGCGGTGAACACATTGAGCCAATTCCTGACGGATCCGAGAGATGTTCACCTCGTTGCTGTAAAGCATATTCTGAGGTACCTGAAGGGTACAGTTGATTATGGGCTCAAGTATGATGTGAATCAAAAGTTTAAACCTACAGGGTTATGTTGATTCAGATTGGGCAGGCAGTGCTGCTTCAGTATGGGATCAGGTGTGATCTCTTGGTTTAGTAGGATGCAGTCCTGCATAGCACTGAGTACAGCCAAAGCATAGCATGTTGCGACGGATGAGAAGGTTGCATATGTATTGACCAAGCCATTAGCCAGAGTGGAGTTTGAGTACTTCAGAGAGAGGCTTGGTGCACTTTAGATCGAGGTTCCTTCCAAAGGGAAGTGATGAGTCCGGAAGATGCAGATGCACATGAGCTTTTCTGACATGGTTGATGTGTTCTCCCTTGGTCGTGATGTAATTGCTGAGCCATTTTTCACATGGTGGTAGATGTGTTCTCCCATGGTGAAAAAGTAAGGGCTGGAGCCTTCCTCGAATGGTGGTAGATGTGTTCTCCCATATCGGTGGTGTAAGTGCTGAATGATGTGCATCTGGGCTATACTTCGTGGACGATGAGATGATCTAAAGAGGACGATGCTATGATGATTAGGAGGATCATGGATGATGAGCATCAGGATGATGCTCCAGTTACTTCTCTGTGTATGCATAATGTTGGATGTTGGATATGATCAGTTGGATCATTTATATTTATATGTATGTACGCATCATGTTGGATGCTGGATACGATTAGTTGGATCATTTATATGTATGTACGCATCATGTTGGATGCTGGATATGATCAGTTGGATCACTCATATATATTTTTGTATATGCATCATGTTGGATGCTTGGACCATGTATCTATATATGTATCAAGTGGATACATTGTATGATCAGGTGGATCATGTATGGTGATATGTATCATGTATTTGTATTTGTATCAGGTGGATACACTGTACGATCAGGTGTATCATGTATGATGATATGTATCAGGTAGATACTTGGTATGCATTAGGTAGATGCATTGTATGATCAGGATGATCATGGATGACGAGCTTTAGGATGTTGCTCCAGATGACATGCAGCGGGATGTTGTAGTGATGATGATTAGGATGATCATGTGTACATCAGGATGATGTATGGTGAGTATCAGGTTGATACTCTGTGGCCGTGGAACAGGTTGTGCAAATAAGCATGTAATTTGTGCCATGGGAGATTTGTAGATAGTCTTTCGAGGTTTTTCCTATGGCATGTAATTTGTACCCTAGGATATATGGCAAATGCTCTTTCGAGGTTTTGCTTGGGAGGACATGTAATTTGTGCCCTGGGAGATCTGCAGATAGTCTTTCGAGGTTTTTCCAATGGCATGTAATTTGTGCCCTGGGATATTTGGCAGATGCTCTTTCGAGGTTTTGTCCTATGGCATGTAATTTGTGCCCTCGGAGATCCGATAGGTTGAGCCGTGTGCTTGTAATCAGTCCTGGGATTCTCTTTCGAGGTTTTTCCATGACCACATGTAATTTATGCCCTGGGAGATCCGATAGGTTGAGCCTTGTGCTCGTAATCAGTCCTGGGATGCTCTTTCGAGGTTTTGTGGTCACCACATGTAATTTGTGCCTAGGGAGATCCGATAGGTTGAGCCTTGTGCTCGTAATTAGTCCTGGGATTCTCTTTCAAGGTTTTGTGGTGGGGTCACATGTAATAAGTCCTGGAGATTTGGACAGGATGAAAAAGGCCTCAGATGCTCTTTAGGGTTCTTGCTAGTCAAGAGACTCTTTTAAGGTTTTGTGACGCATGTAATAAGTCCTGAGATTTCCACAGTATGGCCAGTGATGGGCCTACATCTAGTATGAAAAAGGACTGGCTCTGTAGAACTTCCTATGACGAATAGATTCAGAGATTGATTGAGATAGCAATAGTAGTGACGATGATCCAAAGAAGATGACTTGTGCTAGAAGACCTGTGTCGAGAAATAACTTCCTAGTTAAGAGGGAGTGTTGATGTATATGTAACTTCGGAATGTATTTCACATATATGTATATTGTATTCCTATAGAGATGTTATTATTCCTCTATACTGAAGTGTCGTCATTTATATTGTAAGTGTCGTAACTTATACTTGATGGGTTATTAGACCACCTTGTTGGGGTCGACCCTGTATAAGTCATGTGGGTCAAAGGGTTATTAGACCACCCTATTGGGGGTCGGCCATGTGGATCAAAGGGTTATTAGACCACCCTAGTGGGGGTCGGCCCAGTCAGCATTATGTTAAGTGGTTAAGTTGAGGCCGACCGAGTTGAGTAAAGGTCAAGTCAAGTTAGTGTATAAATAGAGAGTGCGTCTCTCTCATTTTACACATTGTGGGTTGAAGGGTTATTAGACCACCCTATTGGGGGTCGGCCATGTGGGGCAAAGGGTTATTAGACCACCAAGTGTGGGGTCGGCCCGGATTAAGTTAACCATGGGTTAAGCTAGACATGTAGGCCCCATTATTTTATTGGGTAGGACAGAACAAGTATAAATAAAGATCGGGAGATCTTTATTTGATCATTCATTCACACAATTATCTCATTCAGAAAGTGACACACTTATGAAGAGGAGGCTCTGCTGCTAGGAGAAGACTATCTCTTATATTCTGGTTGTATCATTGCTCTATCTATCTCTGAGGAAGTTATTGGGGTTTTTCACCTTTATGGTTTTCCCCAAGTAAACTCAGTGTCTCTTCCGTGCTTACATTATTGTGTCCATGATTGATATGCTGTAGATTTGCTGTACATGTTGTTCTCTCAGTTAAGATCCTAGATCAGATTGAAGTAAATTTTGAAAATTTAACATGTTGTGGACAATGGTAGCGAGAAGAACCTGATTTCAACAGAAGTCATCAAGAGATTGGAGCTACCAATAACACCACACCCACAACCATACACCATTAGATGGATAAGCCAAGGACGAGGGATCCATGCCAGTCACCAACGTCGCCTACCATATGGCATCAAGCCCTTCAAAGATGAGGTATTGTGTGATGTGGCCCCACTTGAAGTATGTGATGTTCTTTTAGGACAACCATATATGTGGAAGTGTCATGTTGTATATGAATGACGACCTCGCAGTGTCATTGTCACTTTGGGAGGACAACTCTATCGGATACTAGAGACAGTTTCACCTACCCCAACCAAGCAGGGTAGGAAGATAATCTCCTACACTGGAAAATTTTCCCTATTCGCAATTTCCACTAAAGGAGAACATCAGATTGAAGAGACATCCACAACCTCTGCACATCATCCCTCTACTCAGCAGAAACAAGAAGAACACAAATTCATGGCAGCATCGCCTATTCGAGTACCTCTGCAGTGCAAGGCCACGCATTCAAGGTGCTCCTCCATAAATAAACCATCCACATCGGTGCAGACCAAGGATACCACAATAATCAAAACTATTGAACATCTTGAACACATCCAACAACAACAATTACAACCCTCTGAAGATTTCAAAGAAAGCCAACCTTTTCACTTCAACAAACGCCACACCAGGAGCTCAACTCAACACACAGTTCGACATATGATAAGGGATTTGAGGCAATGGATACCATTGCTTCCTAAGGAGGGAGAATTGATCCAGGTGGATATCAGTGTCAACCCACCTCTTCCAAGTGGCTCAAAACAATCTTCTGGTAATTTTGGTAATTTACTATTTTTAGCAGTTTTTCGGGTCCTGAACTTCGGGAGCCATTTTGAGGCCCTAAACGATATTTTTTGGGGTCCAATAGTTGTAGTTCTCGGATAGATATTTCCAACGAGCTATCGTGCGCCCCAAACGAAAATCGTGCAAAAGTTATGACCTCGAGAAGTTGACTATTCAATTAACCACCTTGGGGCTACAAACTTTATGACGATTCATCTACTAGGGTTAGGTTTGGATGTTTGGGATTCTTTCCCTCATGCTTATGATAAATAGGCCCTTTTGGCCTCCTTTTGTAATGATCTTGGAACAAATGAGCATAACAGCCACATCTCTTTTCAGAGATAGCTACTACCATTCTAGCTGTTGTATTTTACAGTCTGTTCTATTTCTGCCATTTAATAAAATACGTGTCTACTGTATCGTTGAGTTCTTTGCAATATATCTTTGTGTTTGATTCTGTATATGCTCTTTTATTTTGTTCCCACATAAATACGGATCAATATTTTTGTTCATAACATCGACGGAAGCAGAGCTTCGACACACATATTACTTTGAAAGAACCCTTAACTTCACCAGATTGAAATACTTTGATTATCTTTGCATTCATACACTTTATTTATCATACATCCACATAGATATTAAATAGAGGAGAGAAACACATATCAAATCACATCACAACACAACATACAAAACACCATGTTTAACATGGAAACCCATCTCGGAAAAACCACATAAGTGCTTGATTTTATTATGAATCGCAGCCAAATAAACACTTCAGGTAGGACTTACAGATTTCTTCATGGATTACAATGGATCTGTGGACATAGCATGTAGATCAACGACTCAGCTTGCCCAAAATATCTCCGACAGACATAGCATATATCTTCTTTACAAAGAAAAAATAGCTTGAATTACAATAACCATCAAAGCATAATCATAAACAACCCAAAACTTCTCTCTTATTACATATTTATAGGGCACACTTAGATTTCCCCACTCCCACTAACTCACTAACTTCCTAACTGACTCATTATTACAATGTGGACCAATTCTAACTAACTGACTCAACTCCGACCATTTAGTCGATCAATATGACCACTTTCATGTTTTCTTGGCCACTTTGTTAGAGTTGACCACTTCGTTGAACCGATTCCACTTCGCCATTGTCCACACCAAAACTGTTTTGTCAAAAATGGTACCTTACAAAAAGCTAGGCCCAACAGAGGTTCATGCGCCCAAGGTTGTGAAAGAGGTGTGAGAATTCCAAATCCTTAGCTAAAGTTCTAGCTAAAACAAATGAAGCGTGCAACCATTTTTTTGTAAGGTTCATCATCTTCTTTATTTTTTCATGGTTTAAGTTGATATCTAGAGTTGACTTTACAAATTTGTCTTAAATATCTTTCGAAAAATGACAAATCTTTTTCTAGAACAAAGAATAAAGTTGAGGTGAAACCCTTCTTATAACTTGTTATGTATAATTGTTCAATCATTTGGTTTTCTATTGTCATTTCTGTATTCTAAGATGTTGTTGTTATCCTTTTATTATTCATGGTTGCATGTTTTTGCTATAGAGTTAAAAAGCAATGGATATTTTGAAGGGCTTTCTCTTTACATGTTAAACAAGTTCATGTGATTGATTAGAGTATATTAATAACAATCTATTTACACCTCCTATCCCTTACTATTTAAACCCTCTTGAATTTGATCCTAACTCCACCAGAAATTGACAAGATATGGAGCATGATATCTTTCAACAACCTAATGCTAAGGCTTGTAAGATGGTGCTACAGTTTGTCGTGATCATATCTGAAGACCATAAATGTATGAAATCTTGGAGACCTAACTTGATGAGTTGATAGCAGAAACTGGTCATCTTACACTATCCCGTCTCTCGCCGCCTGGTAAACTGTCTACGTTTGCAACGGTAATTAACAGTCTCGAGTCTCTCGCCACCTGGTGAAATGTCTACGTTTGCAACAATAATTAAGGATTTGAGTTGCACAGTTTGAGTGGGTCTAATTTGTTATCTCATCATCTTTTTAGAAGTCACATGTGCAATTCTACAAGAATATATGTACATGTTCATGAATATTTGTGTGAAAGATTAGCATTACATCCAACCCCTAATCGAACATTACTTTTCTCCAGGTAAGGATGTCAGCATTGAACTCCCGGGCCAGATGTCAGATTCATTAATAATGGAGTACATAATGAGATCATCGATTGTTCAGTTGAACTTATACAATGGAGATTGAAACAAGCAATTTTTTAGATCCATGCCAATTTGGATGATACAGTTTCGACATGTTTTGTTGATAGAGGCCGCATTCCAAGAGGCACCGGATTTTACAAAGTATTGTTGACCACTTGTTTTTGTGGTATCTTTTTATGATGACAGCCTTGCATAGTTATGGTGGCCTTTCCACTAATTCTTCAACAACCCCTTATACATCATATTGAGATGAACATGCTACGACACAAAGCATACCTTAAGGGTTGGATAGTGTTTGATTCAAGATTAGCGTTGGGTCTGGTTTATGAGATTAGATGTAATGCCCACCAATTTGAGGCTGTCATGTGGATTTAAATAAATGTCCTATATCATTTGTGATATGTGTTTTTTTAGTTTGATTAGCAATATAAAGATTGTTAATTACATCGATAGGTGTTTATATGTTAGAATTTGGGTTGGATTATTATATGTGCTTTTTTTAGACTGAAAAAGGATGGGACAAGTGTAATGTCCATATTGATTTTATGGGCGCTGTTCAAAATTCAAAATAAGCAATTGTAAAAAAGGAAATATTAAAAACAACTGGTAGTTGATGCATGGATAACTAGTCGCTCGTGCATGGATCACAACTCATTTAACTAAATAAGGGCATAGACAATAACTAATTACAATTAAGCATGGGGAACAACAAATAACTTGTTCATGGCACTTAACTTGTGATCTATCCATATTCACGACCATAAGTTAAGTCTCCATAGTATCAATATTACAATTTGTAAAAAAAAATAAATAAAATTACAAAGATATAAGGGTTTTACAAGTGTTTGATATGGCAACGTCCAAACGCTTCTGCTTCCCTCTGACCCAGCAAAGGGAGAAGTCCAGTTTTATGTAATCGACGGTGCTCCCTTTGATATCGTGCCTACTGTACGTGATGAAACTCTCCTACAAAAGTTATGAGATTCTCGAGAGTCCAGACCACAAACACACAATAACCAGATGCCGGTACCTATCTCAATCCCAGTTGCAACAAAAGGCATAGATGCTCTACTGTATGACCAGATGTTTGGTACCCATCTTCTTTTGCCATACCCGTGCCCACCTAGTGAATGTCATTGACATCATCTCTCCCAATATTTTTTACCTTCCCTGTCGAAAGTCCACTGGATGAAATAAGCTTACCAATTCACAAGATATCGCATTATTCTTCAGCGGGAGCATGATGCCTTCAACAACCTGACGCTTGTAAAGTGGCGCTACAGTTTGTCGTCACATCCGATGACGATAAATGGATAAAGACTGATGCCAAAATTCTGGATACCTAACATGACAAGTTGATTGCAGAAACTGGTCATCTTACACTGTTGTTTCAGTCTCCCGCCACCTGTTAAAATGTCTACTCTTGCAACAATAATTAAGGGTTTCAGATGGACGGTTTGAGTGGCCTGGTATAAAGACTGATGCCAAAATTCTGGAGACCTAACTTGACAAGTTGATTGCAGAAACTCGTCATTTTACACTGTTGTTTCGGTCTCCCGCCACCTGTTAAAATGTCTACTCTTGCAGCAATAATTAAGGGTTTGAGATGAACGGTTTGAGTGGCCTAGTAACATGTGTTATCTTTTTGGAATTCACGTGTAGAGTATAGGTTATATACATATTTAATTTTTTAAACAATATGCTACTGTTCGCGAATATTGTGTGATAGCTTGAAGCATGACATCCAAACGTAGATCGAGCAGTAACTTTTCCCACACAAGAATGCCAGCATCGAACTCCATAAAGTGACCAAATTTGAAGGGTGGATCTCAAAATTTCAAAAAATGAACTCCCATATAAATTAATTAAACATTTAAAAAAAATGCAAAGAATATTGGTGTTTCAAATTTTTATAATCTTAGATAATTAACACTTACTACATTAAAAGAAAGAAAGAAAAATCATTAAAATCTTAGAAATAAATGAAAAAATCTTTGAAATTAGTACAGGTTCACAAAATTTGTATTATTTTATACAAATAAACACATTCCAACAAAAATAATAAGAAAAGTATTTTTCTTAAATTTATTTGATATTTTTTAAAAGTATTTGAACTTATATCACTTAAAACATCAATTTATTTAGACAATGGAAGAAACTTTCTAGTTTTCATTTGTTTCCACACATCATAATAGCATTCTGATCTACGGCTTTTAGAGCATGAGGTGCACTAAGAGAGAAAAACATTATCATATCCAATGCTTCTGATGAAAGTTTTGATCTATCATCATTTTTATTATTTTTAATTTTGAGAAGCCTATTTCACACATTGTTGTACTTGTTGGAATAGCAAGGATAGCTTGCCATAATCACATAAAACATGGAAAGCCTTCAAACCATCCAGGTTCATCTCCACATAGATCTCATGCTCAAAACATATGCTTTGAAGGATTTATAAATAGTACAAATAAATTCATCCATTTCACCAAAACATTTAGGAGTATCCACAATAGATGAGTCCCCAACACTAAACTTTTCTCATAAACATTTTAACCATCATTTCATTTTAGAGTCTTTATCATCAATTTCTTCATAATAATGTCAAGGACTGAAACTTTTAGCATCATTAAATATAGGTAGATTTGTCATGGGGTCTTTACTCAATGGAACTATGCCATAGCACTTTTTTTTCATGGGATATTAAAGAATACCTATAATTTCACTAGATATTGATAAATACGTACCAAAATCTTTTTGTTAACCCCCACCCAATACATATTTCGAATTAAAAAAACCCTATTTTTACTAAATATTCATTTTTATAACCCCCAATACCTATAAACCCCTCATACCCTACTCCCCTCCAATATATTGAACTTATTTTTCACAATTTTAAAACCCTTCTTTATGAATGAACATGATAAGATATTGGTCAACAAGGTGAATCCCATGTGGGATCTATGAACCTCATATATAGAATCCAATCACCTTCAACCCAAAACATTTTCTTAAAAGAATGCCATCATTTAGTATCCATGATTTGTGTATTATTGTTAAATTTTCAAACCTCAATGGATGTAAATGTACCATACATCTACTATCTACGAACTCAAGAGTTTCTCATTGTGCTCTATTGAAAAAAGAGGATATGTGCATTGCACCTGCCCAAATATGCCTCTCAAAAACCGTTTACAGAGCATGTTAATAGTAACATATAAAGTAGTGCCAATAAAGGTAATATCAACATGATCATCTCGGAACTTCTAATTCAATTTTTTTAATTCGATGAGTATATCTGCAAGCAAATGGATGCAAAATTACACTTGAAATATTGTTTCCAACTCATACATATTTTTCTCCCCTAACTCCCAATCTTTTAACAAAGCGGGCATGAGTTTCATGAGTCCTTCCATGACCTTTCATCTAGAATACCACCTAATTTGATGAATTTGTAAATCCTCTAACTTAGTGATTTGAAAGTATCCCATTAGCTCTTTCATTTCTCTGCATCTTTTAGTAATTTCTGAAACCATGAATAAACTTTCTTTGCAAATTTATCAATCTAATGCAACTCTGGAAAATGAGACGAATAATCATTTGTTGCTAATGCTTTTCTATGAGCTATGCAATTGATATCTAATAAAAGAGGAGCATCTAGACATATCTTAGAGGATAAACCTTCATGATTAACTCTCATGGCAGATGTCCCATCAGATCAAAATCCAACTAACTTCATCAAAGATAGATCCATATCTATTAGAAAAGTTCTCACTCTATCATACATAGATTGAGTTGTTCCATTTTTTATTTGAAGCAAGCATATGAATTTTGTTACACAATGACCTCCTCTTTCATTTGAAAAATATGTAATATAAGTAATAAAATGGTGCTCCATAGTTCAATCAATTCTTTCATCAACTAAAATTGAGTAAAATGGGTTATGGAAAATATTATCTTTTATTCTTTTCTAATATACCTCCTTAGCAACTTAAAGAAACTCTTTTATAGATCTTGTATTTGTGTATCTAGAGTATTCATTTATTAAATGAATGTGTGGAGTGTACTTATACCTATTCAAGTCACAAATGGTGCTAAAGGATGGTAAGTTTCCAGTTACACCATTAAACTCTCACCGTTCCTCCAAGATTTCTATTGTTTACATTTCTCACAAAAATCAAAGTAGGACTTAATATTTCATTATTTTGGGATGGGATAGACCATTCCAAAGAAAATTTGAATCCAAAAGAATGGATTCCTACTCCCGAATCCCAATTCCCCACCACCCAAGTGTTCATAAATTGAAATTAATATTGATGAGTAATTTAAAAAGTTGCCCTTCCTTTGAAATGTTGCTATAAATTATGTCTTTCTTAATTCGACTGGTAAAAATAGGATTTTTAAATTTTTTGAAGGGCAATTTTTACTTAGCACTTTTGGGATAGGCTAGAATGCTTTGGAAGGGTTGGGACAGGTTCAAATTTGAATGATGTTCCTAGACTAGATGTCATATTCATTAATGATGGAGATATGTAATGAAATCATTGACTGTTTAGTTGAACTTGTGCAAAGGAGCATTGGTCTGTAATTCCAAGTACTGGTTAGATTGTGTAGATTGAAATACGAATTATTTAGATGGTGACTATGAATCTAATGATGCAATTTCGACATGTTTTGTGGATATAGGTCATTTTCTAGCATCCACTGTATTTTACAAAGTTTAGTTGACCACTTTATTTTGTGTTTTCATGGTGAAATCCTTAAGATTTTTTTAGTTCCAAACCTAGATCATAGATTATATTGGGATGAACATGCTCCGAGAAAAATCATACCATTTTTTTTGTAAGCAACATAAGGAAAATATATCAAAGTACAAAACGAGTTACATTCACATGAGAATCTGTAGATTCATGAACTTTCTGAAGCTTCTCATGGAGCAGAAAAAACAAGTAGGAACCTCAATAATCCTACCCATCAGTGGGCTTAGCAGTATTGACATAATTACAGCTGACCAGTAAAAACATAGATTGAACTAGACTTGAAGGAAATTCTAGAGTTTGACAGTAGACCATTAAGCTAAAACAGGGCAAGACATATAACACTAACCGCAAAAAAAGAAGAACTGGGCTCACTCAGAGCTGTTATAGGAGATTTCTTCAGCATTGTGGGAGCAAGGTTTGTTTGCAACGATAGAGCAACTGCCAAAGAAGTTCTTGTCCCAATTCTGGGTTGGGATTTTGATAGGAAGTGGCTTTGTCTTGCGTGGAGTGACTGTGTCGTCCTTAGTATTTCTAACCCGCTTGTAGTGTAGGGTGTCTATCGTCGAGGGCATCGGGAAGGAAGTCCCAGGGGGAGGGGCCCCCTGTAACATGACCACAGCAGGAGATCTCAGGCCTCAGGAGGGGCCTCGAACCAGAGCGGAGCCTTCCACAGCGGCGACATCGAAGGAATCGGGCAGAGAGCTATCTGTTGCGTGGGTATCAGTAACTATAGCAGCACCATCAACTTGGACTTTTGTATTGCCAACCAATCCTTCAGTGTGAGCTAAAGGACCAGAATCACGGGGAGGATTGGAATGACAAAACAAAGAGTATCTTCGACCTGCCAAATTGGCTTCCAGAGCAGCCAGCATTCCATCCAAATGGGCCATGTGTGCCCTGGTGTCCATTATCGCCACCTTGTTCATGTTCCAGTTGATCATCATTTCTTCAACCAATGTTCCCAACATATTCTTCATCAACCAGTAGTAATTGACTTGGTTTCCAAATGCCAGAATTTCAGCAACACTGTGTGATTCCCAGTCGTCCACCAGCCTACGGATAGGGACGGAGACATTGTTGTCATAGCCAATGTTGGACTTCTTTTGCTTCTCATCAAAAGTGGCAGACTTTGCAACACTGTGGCCAGCTCCTCGCTTGGAAGTGTTGTGCATACGAGTCATGGCAATGTCATCTAGATCATCAGAGAACAGAGAAGGGGAGGAGCTCTCTACAGTGGTAGCAGGTAGAGGATAACAGAGGCAAGTAATGACAGCTAGTGTTATAGGTCAAAATTGCACTTCTCTGTCCGTGATCACATCTAGCTGTTGATCACACAAAAGGACAACTTGGATGGAAGAGCAAGATGACCCTAGATGATGAATGGATAAGATTTACCCCTCTGCAGTTGATAAAACCCTATTTTTACCTACTTTTAGGGAAAAACACTACTCTATATGCATAAGAGGAGCATTTACCTTCATAAATATGCAGCTCTGCTTCATAAAAGTAGCATTTGCCTTCAGAAATATGCATCTTTGCTTCACTAGAGTAGCGTTCACCTTCAAAAAAAAATGTAAACGCTTGTTGCAAGCATCAAAGTTGCATATTGAACGCTACCCCACTTAAGAAAAGTAGCGTACACCTTAAAAAGTAATCAAAAATATATTAAATTGATGAATTGGGATTAGTTGAAGTTGGTTTTGCAAGTTCCCCAGCTTCCGAATCAAACTCCTCTCAATCTAAACTGCCTACCTTGTCCCATAAATACAAGGGAGATGCGTGAGAGAGGGACCTAGAAATTATGCATTAAGGGTTGTTACGCTGGAGGAATTCCAAAGTTAGTGTGAAGAGAAAGAGCCTAGGATCCAATTGCACAAGCACTCTGAATGATCAGGTATACATTGTAATGATTATTTGCTTTTGATAATAAAGGTTGAAACGCCCTTCCCTTCCTAATCAAATGCCTAATGGATTGCATATTTGTTTGGATTAAATACTTGATTGTATTTGATGTCTAAATTGTATTTCAATTTCATCATTGTTATATCAGTCAAGATATGTTGAGGAAGGTATCTTTGTATTGCAGGTCTGTCAAACGGAAGATCAAGTGGAGAATCAATTGAAGGAGCAAGCGAAAGTTAGGATCAAACATCGTTAATAAGGTATGCCTTCATAAACCTTGATCTCTTTCCTTTTGTACAAGTCTATGTAATATGATCTATGCATTTACTTGTCACCCCAGAAGTTGGTAGTGTCCATCTCCTCGCTATAGGGTAGATTTCCTGAACAACAGACTGGTGACTCCGCTGGGGACAGATTGTTTTCTATTCTAGGAGACTCATTTAACTTTCCTTCCAGTACTTTTTGATCTTTTTGATCCTCTGAGAGGCTTTGTAGGTTATAGTAGCCTGTTGTCTTTACTTGACTCATTCCCAGTTTGAAGTTTTTGAAGCCTGTTTTAATCCTTCTTTGGAAAAAACGTTGGTTTGCTTTCAAACAGTGGCGTTTGCCTCTTGAAAAACACTGGTCTGCCTCTATACAGTAGCGTTCATATCCTGAAAAACGTTGGTTTTTTCTTACACAGTAGAGTACACCTCCAGAAAAATGTAGGTTTCTCTACTACATAGTAGAGTATTTTCTTGTAAGTCTCTGTTTGTTTTTGGGTTTTGATTTTTGCTTGTTTGGTTTGATTTCTAGCCTCTTGCCTTGTCTTCTAAATGATCCTTGAGGTGTTTATGCCTTTGTTGAGTCTTGTTTGCCTCTCCTAAGTCCCTTAGGTCATCTGTTGCTTGCTTGAATACTTTTGAGGTGTCTTGCTTGCTTATGACTCTTTTTGAAAACTGTGCTTTGTTCCTTGTTGAACATAGCTGCTTGTTCGTACCTTAGTTACTTGTTGCAGGTAACACACCTTTGTTTACTAACATTTGTTGTTTGTTGCAACACTAGTATACTTCAACGGTGTCTTGTCCTTTGATTTAGGGTTTTGATCCCAATTTGAGTCCTTAAGGTGTTTTCAAAACTTTTTGAGTCCAGACACTTCCTAATTGCTTTGTCAGTTTTAGTTTCAAGTAAGTTGAAGTGCTTTAGTTTGCTTCCTTTTGAGTCTTTATGATTGTAAGGTCATCTTCGGTTTGCTTTCCTACCGTTTTCTTGGTTTAGTGCTTCTTAGGGTTCTTGATGCTTTGGAGCAACCTTTGATGTTTGCCTTTCCATTTTAAAGCATCTCTTATCCCTCTTTTCTTTCCGCTTTGTCTTCCAAGCCCAAAGTTTTTTCTCTTTAAAATCTTTGTAGGACAAGTCTTTATCAAGTCATCATTTTGATTGTTGTGAGCCTTAGAGTTTCTTTTCCTTACTTACATTGCTCTTTTAAGTCTTACTCACTTCCACTTTCGAGTCCTTTTTCTTTTACATATATTGAAAAAGCAAAAAATAAGTTTGGGAGTTTAAATTAGTAAGGCTTATTTTCATTTCAAAGTAGCGTAGTTTACTTTGTTTTGAATTCGAAAAGAAAAGAAAAAGAAGCTCGTTTTAGGTTTGCTTAGTTTTCATTTTGGAAAGAGCATAAACAGAAAAAGAAAAAGAGTATTTTTGTGGTTGAAAGTTGTTTCATTTCACGCACTTTACTTTTTGTTGCAACTACACCACACAATGCACTACCTCATTGAGTAAAAAGTAAACCTAAAAAGAATGTTTTTAATAAAATCAATTAGAAACAATTTTCTTTTTTAGGGATACACAACACCAACTAGCTTAGGCTAGAGTTTCGAGCTTAAAACACCTTAAACTACTCGGAACTAGTTTCATTACGCAACAATCATAGTACAACTTTCATTTAGGTAGACCCATATATGTCAAATAACCATGGGATGCTCTACTCAAACTAGAGTTAAGCACGAGGCCATGGAATATTGGAATTGTTGAGGATATCCCCTCATCTTCCTTTTGACCATAAACCAGATTTGATTCACGTACGGGGGTCCTTTCAGACTTCAGGCTTTGCTACCCTGCCCATGCGTTTTTACTAGGCTGACAACTTTCCCCTCGGGATATTTCATATGTATGGTAGCCTTAGTATCAGACCTTTAGGATCTTACATAGGTAGAGTGGGTGTTTATTCCCACTTCACCTTGGACAGGCGTGGAAGGTAACCCTCTGGAAGTACTCCTGGGAAAGTGGTTTGGTGATTCAAGTGCTTGCACCCAGTGGACCTCTGGTGGATGCCACAAAACTAACCATCAGCACTCTGTTAGTTTGTCCTGGGCCCTAATCATCCCAAACATACTTCTGAGAGTATTTTCTATCCATTTGATTGGTTTGATTACCTAGGATTTTTTAGTGGTATGCTTTTTGCCCCTTAGTCTTAGTGGCCACTAGGTTTTACTTAGTGTTATTTTTATATAATTGTGGAAGACCAACAACTTCGTAGGTCTCGGAGAGTGCAAAACCTTCCCCCACTCAGTGTGGAGCCACTACTGCCACCACCACGATGGAAGACTAACTCCAGTGGTCTTTTTGAACCTACTGGCGAAATAGAGGTTCGTGGTGAACCACAACCTAGAACCCTGGATCAACAAGTTTTCAATACTGTTGAGGTTGAGGATATCACTTCTGGTGAGTTTAACATGTTGAGATATTGTAACTTCTTAGAATATTATATTTGTACTTTATTATTCCAGAGATGTTTCTTTCCTCCATGAAGACCTTATTGTATATTTGGATATGTTTATTCCTCCATGGAGATTGTGGTAACTTGGGTTATTAGACTTCCCTAGTGGGGTCGGCCTTGTATGTGTTACGTGGGTAAAAGGGTTATTAGACCATCCTAGAGGGGTCAGCCCATTCAGCATTATGTAAAGTGGTTAAGTTGGGGCCGACCTAGTTAATGTAAAAGACAAGTCGGAGTTGTGTATAAATAGAGGAGGTGTGTTCCTCATTTAACAGATTCAATCACTTGTGAATAGCGCATAGGTGAGAGAGAGATCTGCTATGGAGGAGAACGATCTCATGTTTGGGATTACATATTTTGTATTTTTTGGTCATCTATATTGAGGAAGCTTTGCTGGGTTTTCTACCCCATGAGGGTTTCCTAGGATAAATCTTTGTCTCTTGTGTTTATGCTTTGCTTGTTGTTCTTTCAGTGATCCTGTATATGCTATTGTTGTGAAATGGAATGTAATACTGATATTATATGTCTTAGCATATTGAATTTTAACATGGTATCAGAGCTAACCTGAAGGAAGGCAATGCATGGCACTTATGACACTTGCTTCACTTGCGACAATTTGAAGGTTAGGGTTTTGTATAGAAAACACCAGTCATCGTGGAACTTTCGCTATACATACATTTTGGCGAAGGTTCAAGATCTGAAACCTTTAACAATCGTATATAACATCCCCATGTACCTTGTGTCCAAAGGACACCCTCATATTCGTTGTACTTTGTGAGTTATGAGCAGTACAAGTTAGGGTTTCTGCCTCTTTCAGATCTCAGTCATAATCAGGTGACCTACGAAAAAAGGTCATAACATGGGCTAGGAATATCCAAATGAAATTTCATAAAAGGTGACAGGTAGAGCACGAACTGTAGTTTTGCAGGTAACATTTTTAGAGGCCTAAGTTGAACCAGTGACATGTGGAACGCCATACAAGTTTGCTCTCCTGTTTTATCCCATAAACAGGTCACGTTGCGAAACTTGGCATAACTCTGTCTCAGAGAATCCAATTGAGGTTAGACCTATGGGGTTGGAAATAGGATAGGTTGGGATACCATAGGAAGAAGTTTTAGACCCTGGGGATTTGTAATTTCGGAGTTACACCAGAAACAATCAAGTGCATATTTCTGTCAAAACAGATTTGGATTTTGAGCACCTTCATTCTTGAATCATCACTGCTGTGGAAAATTAGGGTTTCAGAGAAAGTTGGAATTTTCGGAAACGGAGTCCATGGCTAAATGCTACTCAGAAAAATCAAAATTTAGAGACCAAGATCGAATTTTTTGGTTGGTCAGAAGGGTGGGCTTGATCAAACCCTAGTTCAAGACCTTAATCAGAAAGGTGGAAAATTAGGGCTTCTGCAAAAGTTGGATTTTTTAAGTCTGTGACCACGGCTGGAAGCTCCTCAGAAAAATCAAAGTTTAGAGCTTTGGATTGAACCTTTTTATTGGGCAAAAGGCTGGGCTTCATCAAACCCTAGTTTGGGATCCTGTCCAGAAGATCCAGAAGTTTCAAAGGCAATTTTGAGCGGTCAAATTTTGGAGATTTCAAAATTGAAGTATGCTAGCTTGATCAGCTCAGCAAGGCGCATCTTTCCATCCATTCAGAAGTTTGAAATTCAAAGTTTGAATTTTTAGGGTTTCTTTGACAAACCCTAATCCAGCTCCAGATCTAGTTTCAGCAAATCAAAGTGGATTGGGTTAAAAGAAATCCTGACAGGTATGACTTGAGGAGACACAGGTATGTGTTGATGATTAAGTTTATAATATGCTTGTCTTCATATGATTGAGGTTAGTACAATCTTGATTAATCTTAGAATTGTCTTATCACCCTAGTAAAAGTATGAATGCATGTGAATGATAGAAGACATTCTTTGATCAAGGTTATGTGATTGTACTAATGCACCTGTGGTGTTGTATGAGGATGATGTTGTTTGCTAAGAAAAGATAGGTATATCAAGAAAGACAAATAAAGTTCTATGACCATGATGACATAAAGACAAAGACTTATCCATAGTCTTTAGAAGCTCTACTTACGAGGTATGACTTTGTTCTACTATGCTTAACTTATGAGATTTACAGGTTCTGGCACAAGGTCTCTAAATCATTGAAGAGAATAGAGATATTGTTTGGGTATGTTAGACATAACTAAGCATGTATACTAATCCCGGTATGTTTTCCTATGTCAAGTTAGAATCCTACCTTGTGCTAGGATCTTAGTATACCCATGTATTGAATGATCATGACCATACATATTCAAGATTACTTAGAATCATAATGTTGTGATAATATTGAGTTTATACTAATGAATGTATGATTATGTATGAGATCATGATGATGACACTAGTGCACACTTAAGCATGCATAATGGTTAAGGATGGATAGAAGCTCATGACATAGAAGGGAAGTAGAGACCAAGAAGGAAGCAACCTCACAAGACAAAAAAAAAAAGATAAGTATTTGAATTGTTATTTGAATTACTGAATAGTCTATGATATTGCTCATAATAGTTGTATGCATATTTGTATTCCTAGAATATATCATGCTAAGTGTAATCATTCATATAGCATTGAACAATATACTACTAATATGCATATGATTGGTAAGTTGGACAAACATTCCATTGTTGCTTGTCTAGAATGAAACCTCTTTGTTGACATGCTAAGAGCTATGCACACTCTCAATAGTATGTTTTGGTAGAGATGGAAGGCATCTAGATAACCACTGTATGCATACAAGATATGGAAAAGTGTTGTGCCAAAGTATTGGTCAAGATAGTTGCATAACCATGTGAATCATATTTGTATGCATAATAGGTTATCATGTCAACATGATTTGATGATTATGAAGTATTACTAATCATATAATTAAATTTGATTTGTAGGAAAGATCATGAAGAATGATGAACACTGAACAAGTGATGGATGTTCAACAAGAAGACTTACAAATCAAACATGCGATAGAAGGCTCGTGCTAGAAGATTCTCTTAGGAAGAGGAAGAGGATCATGACGAGCTGTTTGCTCCAAGTGGCTAGATAAGACAATTCTCTTAATGGTATAATTGAAGAAGAAGTGGGAATCTAGAAAACTCCCAGTATTCAATTGAAGAAAGCTTTGTATGAGTACCCAGGATCGATAGTCATTTGATGAGATTAATGATCATTATGGGTGATGCGGATTTCAACCTTTGCTACAAGGTTGAAGATGGTGTCTATATACAGATGACATTCTTCTCTTAGATGGATGCAAGAAGGAACTCACTACAGAGTTCGAATGATCTTGAGGCTCATATCAGTAAGACTCATTTGACGAGAGATGGCACGGATAAATATGCAGAAGATCACTCAAAGTAGAATGATGTTCAGTCATAGAGGGAGAATTGATAGCTTCTTGACAAGCTTGGGCTTTACCAAAAGTAAAGCTAATACTAACCTTTACCTTAAGGTTATGGATGATATTATTATTGTATGAGGATGATCTATTTCTGACAGGGAGTGAGAAACAGATCATGGAAAGCAAGAAGAAGCTATCTATAGAGTTCGAGATGAATGATCTTGGATGGATGCATTACTTCCTAGGACTGGAAGCATGAAAAAGGCTCAGAAGGAATCTTTCTCTACCAGGGAAAGTATGCTGGGAAGTATTGAAAAGATTTGATGTGTTGGAATGGCCATTATCATGGATTACAACTTGAAGCTGTTAGCAAATGACTCATTAGAGTTAGTGGATGTAACTCTGTACATACAGAATATTGGGTCATTGATGTATCTGACGAATACCAGGCCAGATATATGCTTTGCTGTGAACACCTTGAGTCAGTATCTAGTGGAAACTAGATGTGTTCACTTGATAGTTGCAAATCATGTGATGAGGTACCTAAAGGGTACGATAGACTTTGGTCTATGTTATCTTGGAGATCATGACTTTAGATTGTATGGCTTCACAGATGTTGATTGGGAAGGAAGTGTACATCGGGCAGATGTTATTGTCTTGGATCTGCCATGATCTCGTGGATTAGCAGGAAGCAGTATAGTGTGTCTCTTAGTATAGTTGAAGTGGAATATATAGCTTCTTTCTCTGCTAGTTGTGAAGTGCTATGGCTTTGGAAGTTGTTATCAGGATTGTTTGATTTAGAGATGGAATCCATTGTGATCCTGTGTGACAACCAGAGTTGTATCAAGATGACAGATAATCCAGTGTTCCATGATAAGTCAAAGCACATAGAGATCTGATATTTCTATATATGGGATATGGTGCAGAAAGAAGCTATCAAGCTCGAGTATGTAGGAACTGATGAACAAGTTGCTGATGTGTTGACCAAACCTCTGTCTTGAGTAAAGTTTGAGTATTTCCGAGGCAAGCTTGGTGTAGTTCAAAAGGACCCTCCTCGAAAGGGGGAGTGATATGGTTGATAAAGATATCTTTGGATACTGGTATCGATGTGGATACCTGTATCGATGATGAGATTGCCTATATTGATGGTAAGGTCAATGATAAGGATACTTGTGGATGCTGTATTGATGAGGATACTGTATCGTTGATGTGGATACTGTATTGATAAGGATACTATATCGTTGATGTGGATACTGTATTGATGAGGATAGTGTATCGTTGATGTGGATACTGTATCGTTGATATTGATAAGGATACTGTATCATTGACATGGATACTATATTGATGAGGATACTGTATCGTTGATATGATGAGCGTACTGTATCAATGATATGGATACTGTATTGATGAGGATAATGTATCGATGATGTGGACATTGTATTGATGTGGATACATGTATCGATGATGAGGTTGCCTATTCCGACAATGAGGTCAATGATGAGGCTACCTGTTATGACGATGAGGTCATTGTATGGTCCCGAGTGGATGTGATAGGACTACATCATCCCTGAACGTTTGGTTCAAAATGTATGTGATAGTACTACATCGTCCTTGAACGCTTGGTTCAAAATGTATGTGATAGGATTGCATCATCCCGGAACCACTAGTTCAAAATGTACGCGATGGGGATTGCATCATCCCGGAACCACTAGTTCAAAATGTACGTGATGGGGATTGTATCATGCCCGGACTTCGGTCCCTAAATTGATCCGTAGATAGATGTCTCCGAGAAGTGGTCCCTAGACTTTGTCTAAGTTGACAAGAGGATTGTATCATCCCTGGACTTCAGCTCTAAATAGATCCGCAGACAGATGCCTCCAAGAGGTGGTCCTTAGAATTTGTCTAAGTTGATGAGAGGATTGTATCATCCCTGGACTTCAGTCCTAAATAGATTCGTAGACAGATGTCTTCGAGAGGTGGTCCTTAGAATTTGTCTAAGTTGACAAGAGGATTGTATCATCCCTGGACTTCAGTCCTAAATAAATTCGTAGACAGATGTCTCCGAGAGGTGGTCCGTAGAATTTTTCTAAGTTGACGAGAGGATTGTATCATCCCTAGACTTCAGTCCTAAATAGATCCACAGACATATGTCTCCGAGAGGTGGTCCTTAGACTTTGTCTAATTTGATGGGAGGGTTGTATCATCCCTGGACTTCAGTCCTAAATAGATCTGCAGACAGATGTCTCTAAGAAGTGGTCCTTAGACTTTGTCTAAGTTGACGAGTGGACTACATCGTCCCTAGACATGATATGGTGTCTTAAATAGATCATGTGTGTTTTAGGGTATTTTTCTATTTTGTTGTTGATCGAGAGGATCCAGTTGATGACGATGATGTTTTTCGTGCGATGACGATGATGCTGATCATGTGATGATGATGATGTTGATCATGTGATGATGATGACGATGATCATGATATGGTGATGTTGATGATCGTGAGATGACATTGATGTTGATCATGATGATCTAGATGATGATGTTGTTGATTGTGATGGTCTAGATGGTGATATTGTTGATTGTGATGGTCTAGATGACGATGATGTTGATCGTGATGGTCTAGATGACGATGCTGTTGATCATGATGATATAGATGACGATGTTGTTGATCGTGATAGTCTAGATGACGATGCTTCTAATCGAGATGGTATAGATAATGATGATACTAATCGTGATGGTCTAGATGACAATGATGTTGATCGGTATATCCAGACGATGAGGCTGTTGATCGGGTAATCCAGATGATGTTGATGCTGTAGTTGATCGAGTGTTGCAGAAGATGAAGACTCATTACTGACGATGCTGATGTTCCGGTATTGATTATGTTCCAGTAATTGAATGAGTTACTGATGATGATGTATAAAGAAAGCTTCCAATGATTTATAGATGTATCATGTATCATGTAGTTGATGACTCCTTGCTCGTGCAAATGTTGTTATAATATCCTTCTCGTTAAGGGGGAGTGTTGAGATATTGTAACTTCTAAGAATATTATATTTGTACTTTATTATTCCGGAGATGTTTCATTCCTCCATGAAGACCTTATTGTATATCCGGAGATGTTTATTCCTCCGTGGAGATTGTGGTAACTTGGGTTATTAGACTTCCGTAGTGGGGTTGGCCCTGTATGTGTTATGTGGGAAAAGGGTTATTAGACCACCCTAGAGGGGTTGGCCCATTCAACATTATGTAAACTGGTTAATTTGGGGCCGACCTATTTAATGTAAAAGACAAGTCAAAGTTGTGTATAAATAGAGGAGGTGTGTTCCTCATTTAACACATTCACTCACTTGTGAATAGTGCATAGGTGAGAGAGAGATCTGCTAAAGAGGAGAAGGAGCTCATGTTTGGGATTACATATTTTGTATTTGCCGGTCATCTATATTGAGGAAGCTTTGCTGGGTTTTCTACCCCATGAGGGTTTCCCAGGATAAATCTTTGTCTCTTGTGTTTATGCTGTGCTTGTTGTTCTTTTAGTGATCCTATATATGCTATTGTTGTGAAATGGAATGTAATACTGATATTCTATGTCTTAGCATATTGAATTTTAACATGGTATCAGAGCTAACATGAAGGAAGGCAATGTATGGCACTTACGACACTTGCTTCACTTGCGACAATTTGAAGGTTAGGGTTTTGTATAGCAAAAACCCGTCATCATGGAGATTTCGCTATAAATCCATTTTGGTGAAGGTTCAAGATTTGAAACCTTTACTGGTCATAGATAACATCCCCATGTACCTTGTGTCCAAAGCAAACCCTCATATTCACTATACTTTGTGAGTTATGAGCAGTACAAGTTAGGGTTTCTGCCTCTTTCAGATCTCAGTAATAATCAGGTGACCTAGACAACCACTTTTTTTAACTTCTGGGATCTTGTTGTAGTCTTTCTGAACCACTTCCAGCTTCCTGTTTAGTACGATGCCGGGACAGATATTTGGTCTACCTTTAGACAAAATAAAGCCACCCATTTATCTGATCATATTCAAGAGTGGCGAAGACGAAAGAGGGTCATTAAGGCCAATATTCCCCCAGAATTCTTATTAGAGTGGTATCTGAAATCACTCCTTCCTTATGTTTCTGAGGAAGTAGCTACTTCTGGGGTATCATTAGAAGAAGAAGCCATTTTAAGGACCGAGCAACTAGACTTGGTTTATGCTCAGTCTAGGTTCCTTTACGAAATTATACATGATGCATCGCGATCAAACATTGATCTAGGTAGACCAAAACCTGGACCACATGCTGAGGGCATAGTGGGTTTAGTTGATTCTGTAGCCTTCGAAGCATTGACTAAACAGGTTCATGCCTTATCGGTCAAACAATCAACTGCAGAAGTGACTCCCGTCACAACCTCTCCTTCTACTACTGAATCTGTACAGCAGGTTCAGACTAATCAAAAGGGCCCTCGGCAGCCCAACAACAAAAAGAAGGGCAAGAAAGGAGAGGGAAACCAACAGAAGCCCAAAAAAAAGAAAATTCCAAGGAGGGTAACAAAGAAAAGAAGAAGGTCAAGTTCCCTTGCAAGCTTTGCAAGCAGGACCACCTCACTCACCAATGCCCTCTAATTGAAGAAGCCCAGAAGCTGCTTCAAGAAAAGAAACCTGCCGTCCTGAAAATATCCATTTCCAAAAGGGCAGGGATCATCTTCTGGCACCTCCAATACTGGGAGCACTACCCACGCTTCAGTTGATCAAAATTTTATTAATATGGTTAATTCAGACGCTCTTTTACAAACGTGGGCAAGAAATTATACCCCGAATTCGCAGAACAAAGATAGAGATGTTCCTAAATCTTCCACTCCTCTCCACATTCTTGTGGACCCACTGCCCAACATCCCGAAAGGTGTCTTGAAACGGGCTTCGCACAATCCCAATGCATGGGCTACCGCCAAATACAGTGTGGTTGAAGATCTAGCCCAGACCCCTTGTGTTATGTCCACCTTAGAAGTTTTGCAAAGTTGTCCATTACAACGAAATGCACTTCTGGCAGCGATTGGAAGTATGGAATCATCCAACATGACTGCATGTTTTGATATGTCTGATATCAAATACCGGTTTCCATACCATGTTGCCCTTCAAATAGAGGTAGATCATGGTCCTATGACCATGAGATGAGCTGTCGTAGATGAGGGTGCGTCTACATGCGTAATGTCAATTTCTTGTTGGAAATCTTTGGGTTCTCCTGAGTTAGCCCCCTCTAGCACATTGTTTATTGCATTTGATGGCAGAACTTTCCGTCCACATAGAGTCTTGCCATCATTTGATGTTACACTTGTTGGTAAGACAGTTGCGATAGAGATTGAATTTCTAGATGCTCCGCTTGATTACAATATGTTGTTAGACAGGAGCTGGACATATGCCATGTGAGCTATTGCATCAGCAGTTTTTCGAGTTGTTATGTTCCCCCACAAAGGCAAGATCATCATGGTTGATCAACTTTCATTCTCTCGGAAAAACAACCAGACTTCATCGGAATCCACAATTCCTTTAGTTGATCAATTTGCCCCAGTAAACGAGAGTTTAGGAGCAGGGCTTTACGGGTCATTAATAGGCACTTTTGACCTACCTACTCCCATTCTTTTCATCAGTTCTGATGAAGGTACATCTACTGAAATTTTCACTGCCAGTTTAAGGACTGATCCATGGATCCTTCCTACTGTATCAGGACCATCAGTGCCTTTATCTGTTGCAGAAGTAGCATACATGGAAGCATAGCATGCTGGAACGAAACATATCGTGACTCCGCCAGTCTCTGTTGAGTCGAAAATAGACTGTGCTCCTGCATGGTCGGTAGACTCGACCCACTCTTTTATTATTTAGACACGATTTTTCCTTTTGATGAAGCCATCCTAGAAGCCATGATGGGCCTGGACCAGCCTTGGGAACACATGCACCACAGGTCCTATCTACTTCCAAATATAGACAGGATAGAGAGAGGAGAGTTTTCAATGAGACCCGGTGGGAATGTTGATTTGTCCTATTCCACTTCAAGTGCTATTTACGCTGAAGGGAATATGGCTAATATATCGAGAACCATCCCGATTAACATTTCCACCAAACCCGGGGTCGTGGAAAACATTTTTATTGGAGTAGATTGTTCTCCAGAAGAGATCACTCTGTGTACCAAATTTTTTAAAGAATTCCAAGATATTTTTGCCTTGTCTTATGAGGAGATGCCAGGCATCGATCCAGCCATCATTGAGCATGTCATCATGACGTACCCTAACACAAAACATGTGAGACAAAAGCTCCATCCTGTGAATCCTCGAAAAGCGGCCGCCATTAAGGTAGAGGTTGAAAAATTGCTTAAAGCCGGATTTATCTATCCGATCGACATGATGGAATGGGTGTCGAATCCTATTCCGGTTGATAAAAAGCAAGGTACCATTCGAGTCTGTACGGACTTCCGAGATCTGAACAAATCTTGTCTGAAAGACAACTACCACACACCATTTATTGACCAAATCATAGATGTGTGCATGGGACACGAGATGTTTTCTTTCATGGACGAATTTTTGGGATATAATCAAATTCAAATCAAACCTGAAGATCAACACAAAAAAACTTTTATTTGCCCATGGGGAACTTTTGCTTATCGGAAGATGCCGTTTGGCTTAAAGAACGTTGGAGCTACGTTCCAGCGAGCAATGAATTTCGCTTTTCACGATATCAAGCACATAGTTGAACCCTACATGGATGACCTCCCGACGCGATCTCGTAAGAGACGGGACCATCCATCTCATTTGAGACTTGTGTTTGAACGGTGCAGACAATACAAGATTCGATTGAATCCTAATAAGTGCGTGTTCTGCATCGAATCGGGACATTTACTGGGTTTTATTGTATCCATTCATGGCATAATGGTCGACCCATTAAAATTTGAGGCGATTGTAAATCTGCCTCCTCCTCGCACCTTGAGACAACTCCAAAGTCTGCAAGGCATGTCTAACTTCCTACGATGTTTCATCATAAACTATGCTAAAATCACAAAGGGTTTCATGAGACTCCTTAAACAAGATACCTACTTCTTATGGGATGAGGCTACTCAAGCATCATTTGAGCCCTTGAAAAAGGCATTACTATCAGCCCCCTTGCTAAGCCCTCCTGATTATACAAAGGATTTCCTCTTATATATGGCTACGTCCGTGTACAAAATTGGCATAGTACTAGTTCAGGAGGATGATACGCTCCAAGAGCATGTCGTTTATTATCTCTCGCATGCATTGATAGCTCCTAAGATTAAGTATTCACACGTTGAGAAGTTATCTTTAGCTACAGTCTATGCGGTGCAGAGGCTTCGTCACTATATCCTTTTACGAACCACTACTGTGATTGTGGAGGTCAATCCTTTCCAATACATTCTCACTCGACGTATCATCGGTGGGAAGTATAATAAATGGATTGTAATCCTGTAGGAGTTTGATTTGGTATTTCAATCTGCCAAGTCGAAGAAATCACTAATGTTCACTGAATTAATTTCAAAGTTTCCGAGTGACTTAGTGCATATTGAAGAAGAGTCATCATTCCCGGATGAACATATCTTCCTCATTGCCTCCTCTGACCCATGGTACAGAGATATTTTAATATATATCCAGACTTTGAGGTGTCCTACCACTTTTTCTAGAGAGGAATGACGCAAACTAAAAAGTCATGCGAAAAACTATCTCATTATTTCTGATACTTTGTACAGATGTGGGATAGACTCCATCTTACGACATTGTTTGACTTTAGAAGAAGCAGAATCAGTATTGAATGATGCTCACAGTGGAGCTTGTGGGGGTATCTTTCTGGGTTGGCAATAGCTTAGAAAATACTACGTGCCGGGTATTTTTGGCCTACAATCTTTAAAGATTGTGTGGAAGTTGTGAAACGCTGCTATCCGTGTCAGTTTTTCACCAAAAAAATGAGAGCACATCCATCTCCTCTTCATCCTGTGATCACAGCAGGTCCCTTCACCAAATGGGGGGTTGATTATATGACTTGTAACCCAGTTTTGGTTGGAGGCCATCATTATATTATCGTTGCCGTTGACTACTTCACAAAGTGGGCCAAGGAAATGCCTACTATTAAGGAGGATGGAGAAACTACCGCTTATTTCGTATTCAAATAGATATCGCAAGGTTTGGCATACCCAAAGTGATCGTGACAGAACACGGTCTTCATTTTCAGAATAGCATGATGACTGATCTTTATAGCATTCTAGGTTTTCATCAGGAACATTCGTCTTCATTCTATCCATAGGCGAATGGTCAAGTTGAAGCGGTTAACAAAAATTTGAAGACTATTATACAAAGAACCGTTAATGTCAGTAGAAATAACTGGCACATCATGTTGTACCCTGCACTTTGGGCTTACCGATCAAATGTAAAGACTGCTACCGGTTTCTCTCCCTTCCAACTTGTGCATGGATAGAAGCAGTCGTTCCGATTGAATGCGAGATTCCCGCATTAAAGTTGGCTATCCAACCGTTACCAGAAAATTCAGTACTAGAAGAATGTTTGCTACATTTAGAACATCTAGACGAGCAGTGCCACGATGCACTCACAACAAACGAAGTCCATAAGAAATGAGTCAAAGGACAATACGATAAGTCTGTTAAACCTAGGGTTTTTCTTGAAGGAGACCTTGTTCTTCTTTGGGATCAAGACAAGGAACCTTTAGGGGCTGGAAAGTTCAAGTCCATGTGGCTCGGTCCTTACATAATCTCGAAAGTACTGAAGAAAGGATATTATGAGCTAATGGACTACGAGGGTAATATGCTGCTCGAGCCTAGAAATGGGCTCTACCTAAAGAAGTACTACACTAAGGCATGTGTGCTTTTTCATGTATTATAGTTGTACATTTTGTAGAACTAGTTTTTGCTTGTGATTGGTAGTTGACCTTATGTGTGTTTTCTCGCTTCGTGTTTCAAATGTCGACTAAACACTTTTTAGGATTTGCTGATGGCACCAGTCACCACACCTGACAGTTCACTTCAGCAGCTTGGGTCATTTACTCACCAACTAGCCAATTGGTTTCTTTGAGGGGGGTTTGTTTGGGTCCCACGATGAATAACATAGCTGAGTACAGTGCAGTCATAGAACTTCTCTGGGATGCCCTCGTCCAGGGAATTTCATGTTTGGAGGTAAGACTTGATTCGCAATTAGTTGTATTTCAGTTGACGGGTGTTTATTAGATCAAAGATCCTGTTTTGCTACGACAGTTTTTGCGAGTTAAATTATTGGAAAGACAGTTTGATTCCATCATATATCAACACATTCCAAGAAATTTGAATGCATTAGCGGATTCATTTGCAAATTATTTTTTAGATTGGCATTTGTATCATACAAAACCATAAATAAATATTTGCACATAAAGTTAAACATGCACATGTAAATATAAGCCGATACTATATATATATCTGATACTGTATCAAAAAATAATTTGAGTTTGGAACATAGGTCTATCACAGAGTCATGTCATAAGATACAAAATTGGGCTCGATGACCTCAAAAATATACATAAAATATCCTTCTCCTATGGATAAGGTGGGGCCTCATTGGCATCCATTGCCTCTAGGTAACATATGACTAGCTTGGCTACCTTCCGCAGTAGTCTAATCCACGCTGGGGGCACTCCTACTACATCTTCCTGCATGTCAACGGGCATCCGCTCAATGCAATATGTGGGAATGTCATGAGTCAACCGATTCATCTTCCTTTCTATAGTCCCTAGCGTAGCATCAGCTGCACCCACATCAATGGGCCTCACAAAAATAGTAGGATGTCCCTTAGCAAGAATTGGTCCAACATCTGCACATGACACTTTGTTTTAGTATTTTCAAGCTCACCATAAAAATTATATACTTTAAATTGACAATATTAAATATTTTTCAAAAACAAAAACATACCTATATCTCCCCAGGCACCACCTGGAGGAAGTACCAGCTCTGGATCATGACGGAAATCTAAACTAGCATATGGAAACTGCTCAAATGTCGGTACCTATCTCTCCCACAATCCCCAGAAATCATCGGTGTGATAGCAGAAATGGCTTTCACCACCACCTTGGCAGAGAAAGATGTCACCCCAACGGCTCAATATCGGCTCACGAGGGTTGAATGGAGGCAAAGGCATACCCAAGATAAGAGCATGTACCCTCTCAAAGAAGAAGGTACAAAGGATGATGCCATATCCAAAGTTCTTTAGTCTCCTGGTCTTACACCCCGAGAGTTGAAGCTTCATATTTTCCAAGAGACTTGTGCACCAATCATAGACATGACCTTGCAAGCATTCAATACAAATGTACATGTAGTGCTTTGAGGCTAAGTGTTGTGTGGTACTCCCTCCCATTCGGTTCAACATACTGATAATAACCTTCAGAGGGAAGCTTGCAAGAGTAGAAATGAGAATTTGACTCCCACATTTCTTAGTATCTTCGACACAATAAGCATTCACATAATCTTGCATAGACATGGCACCCACATTTCGTGAAGTCCCTTTCAGATTTACAGGATCTCCCATCCTAGAGAGCCCTATAATGAAGTATATGTTGTCAACTGTGAGCTCCAAGGTCTCTCCTCAGATATTAAACACATTTGCATCGGCATCCCAACATTGAATGAGGTTTTTTAGTAATCAGTTGAGTGCCCTCATGTTTACGGTTCAGTAGAATTTCAACAAACCACATCTTCTTAGCACGTGGAGAGTGGTAGGATCTTGCATAGCCACCCTATCCATCTCTTCATGCTCCCTCTCCCTCCAAATAAGTGCCATCCTGTCAAAAGAAGGGCCAATTTTTAGTTCTTGAGCAAGTTTTAGCCATTTTCAGGAAAAAACGCTACTCTATAGCCACATAGTCACGTTTGGACGCTACTCTATAGCCATACAGTAGTGTTTACCTTAAAAAATACTCTACTTTACCTACTAGATAGTAGCGTACACGAAAATGACAAGTTGAGCATGGATAGATAAGTGATTTTAAGCATGAAAATTGACAAATGAACCATCAAAATGCAAGTTGGGATGAAAATAACTTACTTGGAAGAAGAATGAAGTCGAATGGTGGCCCGATTTGATCGCTATGAATGGATGAAGATCAAGGGTTTGCTCCAAAACTTGCCCTACAATTCCAAATGTGATATTTGAGTTTTCAAAATGAAATTACATATATGAATTTGAATTTGATTTTTTTACCCACTTTTTTTAAAAGTCTATAGTTTCAAATTTCATAAAAAAGGTTCTATTTAATCGTTAATACCTCTAAATGTTGATGAGTTGAATCTAACCTATGTTTCTCAAATTTTCACTAGATTTTCATAGCATCAATCTATTATGACTTAATTTCTTTATTGACGGACCACGTTGAGTACTTTATGGTTGAAATTTTATGTCATTGAATATTTTTTGTTGTTAATACTAACACGGTTGTTGAGATCCTAGTCTTTGGAAGGTCATGAGTTATGGTCCTAGTAGCTATCATTTAAGTCATTTTAAGCTCTTGTTTGGACCATTGAAACCTAAACAAGATTGCTGAGCAAACTTGTCCTCTTCAAGCTCGTTAAAGGAACTAAAGGCCCATCCGCTTAAGTATAAATTTAACCCTTTTCCGGACTTTTGCGGATCACTTACGAAAAAGGAATACTCTAGTCATACGTGGCTAGAAGAGTTCTTCTTCCATTGTTTTACACTTTTTCGAGGGAGGAGACTAACTTTACAAAAAATGACCTTTTGGAGCCTTCTTTATGGTTTTCAGGCTCTCGAAACATGAAAATACCAAGCGAGCATTCACCTACTCGGGCTTGATGTGAAATCCACGAGAGGGTAAATAGATGATTGTTTAAGTTTTCCAAACTCTATAAACAGTTAAACACCGGTGAGCATTAACCTACTTGGGCTCGATACTAATATCCATGTGTAGGTGAATGGAGTTTTTGTTTAAGTTTTTCAGATTCCTTAAAATTGAAAACACCGGCGAGCAAGAATAGATCTCGGCTTGATATTAAAATCCAGAGATCAGTACGATAGAGTATTCTTCTAGCTCTTCTTCGAACTCTGTAAGCAGTGAAGAAGGTCCTGAGTCTTCCTCCCATGGGCTCGTTAAAATATTTACATGGTTGGATCTACTGAGTTTTCATTCTTTCTTGGACTTATTAAAACAACAAGAAAGGTATTCTTTTATCTAAAAAGAATAAGGGATAAGAAGGGTATATCATATCTTATAGTTTCAAAGGCAGTTCAGTTAGTCCTATCCTTGAACACATCACCTATTTGAGTCTATCATCTCAGTTGGGTTTAGTTTTTGACCTTAGGGTGAACTTGATCTCCGAGTTGTTTACTCCCTCGGTTGGTTATTCTTCCAACCATATGGAGGGTCTGCTAATGTATCCTACATTGCAGGCTTACATCACTTCCCCATCATGTTGAAAACTGCCTAAGTCACTTTGTGTCATGCTCACTGTTCAAGGATACAACCTATGTCGGCCATTCTGCAGTTTACCTTGACCTCATGTGTCAACCATCCTAGTGTCAGTCTTGTTACTTGTACTACTCCACATCAGCTCATACTTCTTGAGTCTTCCTCGTGTTGGATAGTGGAGGATGCCTTAAGGCCTCCCTTCCAATAGACTTCTTCCCATCGACATCAACTCATTTTGCTCTGGGAATGAAGTTTAGAGTTTTGGTTAGTACCTTGAGGATTGCAGTCACCAGTGGCAATCTCTCTCGCTGTTGAATTATGAGAATACATCAATGTCTCTTATTTGACAGGTTCCTCAAGTGTTCAACGTCAAGTCCATTTATTCACACTTGTTGGATCGTACTAGGTACCTTGGGCCCCATTATCATTATCAGTGGAAGCCCTCGCGTTTGTTAACGGTATACAACAATGACTGGTAATCAAACGATACCCCCCATGTTCGAATTTCAGCTCATTTATTCACGTGGTTAGGGTTTGTACCTTGGGTTGTTTGGATGAAGACCTTGGGATTTTGATAGCATTACCTCATTATGTTATCACCCAAGTTACGCAAGACTGAGCCTCACTCATTTTTGGCTCTCCATGAGACATAGATCAAGTTTGTTGTTATGGCTATGATCTCTCATTCTGACATAGATCCATGCTTGTATTTCAGTGACCATGCTATATATACATCTCCTAGTTATGTATCGGAGATCATGTTGTATCATACTACACATCTGTATTATGTCAAGATTGTAATTGTTCACTGACCTTGATCGTTATTTCAGGTACTTTTGTGACTTGGTTTTGTGGTTTCTTGCTCCTCCGCTGAATTGGAATTATAATGTATTTCGGCCATCATTTCCCTCTGACCTCACACATTAGGGGGCATCTGTTATAGGTCAAAATTGCGCTTCTCCGTCTGTGATCACATCTAGCTGTTGATCATACAAAAGGACAACTTGGATGGAAGAGGAAGATGACCCTAGATGATGAATGGATAAGATTTACCCCTCTGCAGTTGATAAAACCCTCTTTTTACCTACTTTTAGGGGAAAACACTACTCTATAGGCATAAGAGGAGTGTTTTCCTTCAGAGATATGTAGCTCTGCTTCATAAAAGTAGCATTTGCCTTTAGAAATATGCAGCTCTACTTCACTAGAGTAGCGTTCACCTTCAAAAAATCCTGTAAACGCTTGTTGCAAGCATCAAAGTTGCATATTGAACGCTACTCTACTTAAGAAAAGTAGAGTACACCTTAAAAAGTAATAAAAAATATATTAAATTGACGAATTGGGATTAGTTGAAGTTTGTTTTTCAACTTCCCCATCTTCCCAATCAAACTTCCTCTCGATCTAAACTGCCTACCTTGTCCCATAAATACAAGGGAGATGCATGAGAGAGGGACCTAGAAATTAAGCATTAAGGGTTGTTACATTGGAGGAATTCCAAAGTTAGTGTGAAGAGCAGGAGCCCAGGATCCGGTTGCACAAGCACTCTAAATGATCAGGTATACATTGTAATGATTATTTGCTTTTGACAATAATGGTTGAAATGCCCTTCCCTTCCCAATCAAATGTCTAATGGATTGCATATTTGTTTGGATTAAATGCTTGATTGTATTTGATGTCTAAATTGTATTTCAATTTCATCATTGTTATATCAGTCAAGATACATTGAGGAAGGTATATTTGTATTGCAGGTCTGTCAAACAGAAGATCAAGTGGAGAATCGATCGAAGGAGCAAGCAAAAGCTAGGATCGAACATCGTTAATAAAGGATGCCTTCATAAAACTTGATCTCTTTCCTTTTGTACAAGTCTATGCAATATGATCTATGCATTTACTTGTCACCCCAGAAGTTGGTAGTGTCAATCTCCTCACTATAAGGTAGAATTCCTGAACAATAGCAGGGGCATGAAGGGGGAGCCTCATATCAAGAATTTCAAAGAAGGAGCTTCCAGACCTCACACGGGACAGTGTAGTGGAGAGACTGAGCCAGTTAAGGGGATGGGACATGGAAAGTTGAACCAAAATGAATGCCAACCATTGGGCCATGGGGGGAGTAACGTTCGATGTGCGCGAGGAGGCCAAATGGGACGGATCAGTACACTGCTTTAATGGTGAAGGCATGGGAACAACGTCAGCAAAGGGAAGTTTCCAGGTGGGGGAGCCACGTTGCCAGGAGGGAAGGTGGCACCCCTGTCCTCTGTCATGTCATATCCGGCACTTGCATCTCAGGGGGACAAAGCATACCTTAAGCGTTGGATAATTTTGGTTTAGGATCCGAATGGGTCTTGTTTATGAGATTAGATGTAATTGAGTCACATGGAAGTAATTCAAATTTATAAATAGAGTGTGAATATATTGTAATAGAATTATATAATGAGAACTTATATTGTATGTACTATAGGCTATAACTACACTTTTATATAATAATAATAATAATAACCAATTTTTTACGGACCCCCATCCAAATTTGAGTCTATGTCTTCGTAGGAAATAACACATGTTCTTAACCATTAAGCCCACTCAAATAAATTATTCTAGTGATTGATAGTCAATACTATATATGTGTTAAGTTTATGCGTTGTTTCTTATATCTCAAGTTAGTGTAGGGGTTTATCTTTTGTGTATTTTATTATGTTGTTTTTTGTATTCTTTTGGTTATTGTTTATGTTAGCATTGTTATCCTATCTAAGTATTTATTAAGTATTTTTGCATGTTCTTTTTGTCAGATAGAACTTTGTATTTCCTTTCAGAAACAAAAATAAACATGTAAAAAATACATTCACAACTTATAAGGACCCTCTACTCAATGGAAAACAGATCCAAGTCATTCATAGTTTTTAAAATAATAGTGACTCTGGATCCTAGTTTTAAAGATGTAGGACTAGACTTGACATATGCATACACCCAAATAGGAACAAGTCTAAAAGCGTCTGTATATAACCCTCAAAATAACATAATCCAAACACAACAAGGCCAATATTAAACTGCTTAAAATGAGTATAACCAGAGTCTACTATAAGCAAAAAATATTGCATAGCAACAAAACCAGACCTAAGGAACCTCAGAGAACCTAGTTACTACTCGAAGGGGCCTCCTTGTTGGCACGGGATTAGTCCACATGAAGTGCGGAAGCCGACAGTTGCGAAAAGGGATAATCCATGAAAGAAGGGTCATTCACGAAGAACGAAGAAGCGTAAGATTAGTTTAGGTTGTTAGAATTGGTCATGTGGACCATTTTGTAACCACTTAGTTTCATATAAATAGGAGTATGGTTGTAAGCCTAAGGGCATCGATTTTTCGAGGTTTTGATCCACTTTTGATCTATTTTGTATCCGCGTTATGATGTATTGACTGTTTTGCGAAGGTCATTCTGCAGATTTTAATGAATGCATGAAGATGTTCAACTATGGTTCTATCTTTTGTCTTTGCTTCTACTAGATGGTGAATAGAAATGTTTGCGAAGTTTTTAATATTCTATGATTGGGTAATTTATGTTCATGCGAATGAGTAGTTTAATCATGTTGATGTGAATGTAAATTATGTATTGAATCTGCGAATGATGAATTGTTAGCATAATGCGAAAGGTATAATCTCTGGTTTCGGCGAGTGCAATGTGTATTTGATGCATGTTCTCAAATCCACTACGGAAACTTGGTTCCTGTTGTTAGGATATTCCTATACTCCATCATAGTCCTCCTAGCTTTTCTGTCATTTTCATTTTCAGTCATGCATGCAAAATTAGGGTTTGCATGCATCTGAGTCATCAACACCAGCACCTAGTCCTCAGTAAACTAGCCCTCAGAGCTTTTTTCAGATCAGTTTCAGCTCTCCTAGAGCTTAGTGCGCCCTCCTTTCACCTACTACATGAGAAGGGTGCCTTTCTTCACCTACCAGTCCAGTTTAGTTCAGTTATCTTCAGTTATTTCCTTGATTTAAGGATTAACTGACTCCTAACTGACCTTACCACTCTGATGGACCTCCAGTGTGACTAAACAGCCTGTTCTGACTCCAGTTAGCTCCATTTGCGCCCTCCACTGAGCATCCTTCACTAAATTAGTGCTTCCATGTACCAATTACACCAACCACACTCAGTTAGACCTAGTTTGACTCCCGGTTGACCATTACTTGTGCATTGATGACTTCACTACTGAGAAGGTGGACTCTACACTGATTATCGATCTGTGCATGAAGGCCAATTCAAATTCAACCTAGTGAATTCGAATCCTGATACTAAGCATTGTATATTTACCAGTTTATTATTCTGTTAATAGCAACATGTGTAATTATTCTGCCTCAATCAGAGTTTATTTGGATCTAAGTTCTATTGCTTGTCTCTTCTTCTATTATTCCTAAATTCTTTCATTGTGAGGTTTACATCATCTCTTTGGATCTTATGTGGCAATTTCACATGGTATCAGAGCCATTTGAGAGTATATTCTACCTCCATTCTTGAGAGTTTTTTTGCAGGTATTTCAAAGTTCCAGCAGTTGCAGCAACAAATTCAGCAGTTTCTATTTGCAGTTGTTCTAGCAGTCAAAGATGAGCAATTCGAATGCTTCTTCTTCTTCTTCTTCTCTTTCTCCCATGATTCTCACCCCCTTCAATTATTTCGAATGGAAGAGTGAGATGAAGATTCACTTGATGCACAAAGGGTATGAAAGATAGGTTTATGAAAGAGATGCCACACCACATATAGCTAGAGAAAGAATACAACATCTAACCAAATTGGATGAAGCCTTTGGATTCATATGCCTTTATATGTCCAAAGATCTATTGTTCCATGTTGAAGGATTGAAGTCTCCAAAAGCGTTATGGACCAAACTAGAGAGTCTTTTTGGCAAACAAGATGGGTTAAGAGGCTACACTCTTGAAAATGAATTGGTTTCCCTACAACCTAGCAATTTCGAGATCATTCAATCATTCTTCTCAAAGTTTAAAAATTTGGTTGTACAATGCAAGCATTGTGGCATCACTAAGAGTGATGAGCAATTGGTGCTCTCTATTTTGAGCAAACTTGGCTCTCAATTCTCTGTCTTTGTATCTACTTTCCACTCTGGGCGAATGTCAATCCCTGGATGGAAGTTTCTTGCCTTAGAAGGCTTCACTCAAGCTCTCATTCAAGAAGAGGACAAATTGTTTCAAATGGATGCCATCAAAACCTCCAAAGATCTAGCTCTTTTAGCTAGTGAATCAAGTGGAGTGAATGCAAAAGGGAGGAAAAAGGACAAAGGAAAGAAACATTCAAGATCCAAGAATGACAAACCAAAGAGACCAAATTGTTCCTACTGCAAGAGAGGACCATCCTGAAAGTGCTTGCATGCACAAGAAGATTGATCTTCCAACCAAGCTTCTTGAACAAAACCAAACTGTTGTTCCAAAAGAAGCAAAGATGTCTGATGTTGGAAGTGGATCTGATGATTGTCATGCATTTATGGCTGGATTTTCAAAGACAAAATCCCTCCTCATAGATTCTGGATCCTCCAACCACATGATTGCATCTGAAGAATTCTTCTCCTCTTTGGATCTCCAAGATGGGCCTACCATTCACATGGGAGACAACTCTCAGATTTCTGCCAAAGGATTGGGAACAGTTCATATGGAGCATGGTAAGTTCAAAAATGTCTTATTTGTTCCTTCTCTTACAGCTAATTTGTTGCTAGTTTATCAAATGACTTATACAGGATCGCCGAAGCAAGTTATTTTTGGTCCAAACACAGTAGAGATTACAGAAATATCCACTGGAAAGGTTATAGCAAATGGGATTGCTAATCATGCCTCAAAGGCATATGAGTTCTCACACTTCATGCCTTTCTCTCCAACTATTCCTTCAGATTCTGATGAAGTTCACAGTGACTCCTCTTCTTCTGATGAAGAAGAAGATCAAAATTTTGATGTTGAGATCATGTTTCAAGAAGAATCATATCCAGAACCAACACCTATTATCAGTCCAGATTTAAGGTCAATATAGGCTCACACAAACCTTGCTACTACTGAGAACACAATTGATGACTTATACGATAATAGAACTACTAGACTTCAGCATCATGCCAATGTTGCATTATGCCATCCATCTCTCCATGAGAGATGCATCATGATGATGGGGTTCTCTCTTCCATCTTTTGGGAAGACTCCTCATGTTCCATTGGCTCCAAATACAGAAAGAGTTCGTGAAAGACTTGCTTCATTCTCCACACAGTGGGAGACCTTCCTACAGGAAATCACCTTGCCAAGTCTTTTACAAAAGTTTTCACTGATGAAAGCTTCTTTCTTTTCTATAGAGTATGATGGTTCCTTAAGTTATTTACTGTTCTTTTGAGGGGGGGTATTTTTCCCATGAGGTTTTCCCCATTTCCTCAGTTTATGGACAATTCTTTATTTTTTTTATCATTTTATGGTCCTAGTTACCAGGGCCCAGGATGGATTAAGGGGGGGTGTTAGGATATTCCTATACTCCATCCTAGTCCTCCTAGCTTTTCTGTCATTTTCATTTTCAGTCATGCATGCAAAATTAGGGTTTGCATGCAATTAGGTTTTGCATGCATTTTGCATGCATCCTAGTCATCAGCACCAACACCTAGTCCTCAGCAAACTAGCCCCCAGAGCTTCTTTCAGATCAGTTTCAGCTCTCCTAAAGCTTAGTGCACCCTCCTTTCACCTACTGCATGAGAAGGGTACCTTTCTTCACCTACCAGTCCAGTTTAGTTCAGTTATCTTCAGTTCTTTCCTTGATTTAAGGATTAACTAACCTTACCACTCCGATGGACCTCCAGTGTGACTAAATAGCCTGTTCTAACTCCAATTAGCTCCATCTGCGCCCTCCACTAAGCCTCCTTCACTACATTAGTGCTTCCATGTACCAGTTACACCAACCACACTCAGTGAGACTTAGTTTGACTCCCGGTTGACCATTACTTATGCATTGATGACTTCACTGATGAGAAGGTGGACTCCTAGTTAGGCATTGATGACTCTCAACTGATTATGGATCTATACATGAAGGTCAATTCGAATTCAACCTAGTGAATTCGAATCCTGATACTCAGCATTGTATATTTACCAGTTTATTATTCTGTTAATAGCAACATGTGTAATTATTTTGCCTCAATCAGAGTTTATTTGGATCTAAGTTCTATTACTTGTCTCTTCTTCTATTATTCCTAAATTCTTTCATTGTGAGGTTTACATCATCTCTTTGGATCTTATGTGAGCAATTTCATACCTGCAACCCCCTTATTCATCTCGGGTGAGACTTCACCTACTCTATGAGTGTTGTTGGAAAGGGTAAAACCTTTTTGGGCCGGTGCGTAAGGGAGTTCTGTTGATGGTTTGTTGATGACAGTGCGAAGTGAACCCCTATCGAAATTCGCTATGTCAACAAATGGTTCTGTTTCCAGGACCTTGAAGAGGAAAAGAAGAGGATATGTTGTGCCACCCGACAAAACTGGAGATTCAAGAGTGGTTTGACAAGAATACAGAGGAATTCGTAGAAGGATAAAAGAAAAACCCTAGACAAACGGTAAGCAGTTGGTTGCAAAAGTACATTTACTCAGATATCCATGAGATATTTTCTGTGAATTCCCAGTACTGTTGCACGAGTGGTTAGCGCAGCTAACATTTGAGAAGAACCATTTCCAAAAGACTGAGCTTGACCATTAGACTCCAAACCTGATTTGACAGCTAAAACGTGTCGACAACAAAGTATCAAGGGCTGTCAATTTCTGGGTGGATAGTACCCTAGAGGGATATATTACTGAGTTCGCAGTAGACACAATCAAATCGTATAGCGATGCAAAAAGGAATTTATTCAAGGGACCGAGGGGAAGGTTCTTACTATTGCTAAAACAGTGGATTAAGATGCTTGTCCACAAAAAAGGCATATTGAGGATGACTTCCGATGAGTAGACAGATCAGTGCGCAGAGGTTGTGGATATCGCGTGAATGCAGATTTGATAGAAAAATGTGGGGTAGATGGACATGAGCAACGATGATTTTCTAAGGGAAGCTGACAAAGAGTGTGCTACCTTGAGGAGTGGGGTGATATTACGACATCCTGAGAAGAAGAGGAGGACTGAGAGAGAGTCTCCTGAGAGGACTGGAATGGAAGACTACGAAACAAGACCGCAACGGAGAACGCAACCTTATTGCAACAAATACGATGACCAGGCTACCCCAGAAGCAGAAGAGGGATGGATTGTAAGTTACAACATACTTGCAACCTCGCGCACTACCTAGAATTTCATAGGAAGAAACACAAGCTATTCACAAAGTTTCCCTACATGCAGTGATAGAAGTAGTGCATCAGTAAACAATAATACTAGGAATGTTAGAATGGAAGATGACACAAAAATGCCCACTTTCCAGGGAAATGTGATGGAGAATCCCAAGCAGTATTGGTTTCTGTGTGAAGCAGTATGGATTGTGTAGCAGGTCCAGGATGAAGATATTAGAAAGGGACAACTAGCGATGACCCTTAGGGGACGTGCGCTAGATTGGTTTATGAAGCTTAAAAGGGTTCCAGCGGGAACACCAGGCAATTCATTAGCGTAGATCAAATCAGGAATGGTCGATGAATTTATGAAGCCAAAGTCGGAGTTGCAATATGTCACTGAGCTCAAAGAAATCAAGCAATACCCAAATGAGCCTATATGGGAATTTGATCAACAATACAAAACGCTGATAGCGAAGGTAAGTTTCAGGATAAATGATATACAGCATAAGGAGTGGTTTATCGCCGGATTGGTACCACACATCCGCGCACCACTAATGCAACAGAAGGTTGCAACCCAAGCCGAAGCGTTGGAGATTGCGATGAATCTGGAGGCTTCACCAATTGGTGAAATGGGTTTGGTCATGGATTGAATAAAGGTGCAGATGGAAAACTTGACGATCCAGCTATAAGACATAAAGAAAGGAAAATAGGCTTACGAAGATGTCTGGTGCACTAGGTGTAGGACAGAAGGACACAGCAAGGATCAGTGCCCACACTTTCGAGAATATTTGTAGTCAGGTGCACCAAATCCCCTCAGTTAGGAAGGGTTTCCTTGGTGTCATGTCTTCCAGACGAGAGGCCATCGACCAAAAGAGTGTGTGTACATGCAGAATATAGTGTCGAAACCAACGAACTTGTATTGAAAGTTCTGTAAATCGGTTGTCCACGATGAGAATGACTACAGAGCTTATGGCCTACTCCAGGAAAGGACTGCGGATACATTCTTCATGATAGGAGAAGAATAGGAACCAGTCAACAACAACAGTAGTATAATCAACCGCCAGCCCAGTATAATCACCAACCGCAACAGTATGATCAAGGGAAGTATGGGAAACTGCAATATGGTTAGCCACAGTATTTGCCACCATAGTATGGGAAACCATCATATCCACAGCCGCAGTATGGGAGACCGCAGTACCCACTATATGGGCCACCACGTGGAGGTGGTAGAGGAGGATTCCGTGGAGGTTGAGGTGCTAGCGCAGGACGAGGAGGAGCTACTGGACGAGGACAAGGACCAATTATATGTTACAATTATGGGAATCAAGGGCACTATCAGAGGGATTTCCTAAATCCAACACCATAGTGCACTTATTGCAGCGCTGTGGATCATGGGTATGAAGACTATTTACAACTCATTGCAAAATGGTAGACCAAGAATTTGCCACCACCTCCGCAGAACCAGAATCAGAATATGCCATCGATTGTACAGAAGATATCAATGAAGGTTCGAAGTGACACTACAACTGTTGGAGTAGTGACACGAAGAGGAGCTGTGACGAGAGTCGATAGGTCATAGGCTATTGTCCGACCAACAACATGGAAGCACGTCACCTTTGATGCAGAAGTCGAAAGGGATGTTTTCTTAAAATCACAGGATGCGATGAGACAGAGAAAGCAATTACCTCTTCAAGAAGAAGTTATCTACGATATGCCACTGACGTTCGACACAACGAAGTCACAGAGGAAGGCTAACATCTTACGATCCTTCTTGGAGAGTTTCATGGAGTTTGCAAAGGATCAGGATGCACTGGAAGAGACATCCAATATGTTAAATTGACGGGAGGGTGCATGCCAGGAGAAAAAGGTCAATTGCATACACAAGAGGAAGATGGGGAGAGAGATGTGAATGTTGAAACAAATTGGATCATTTGATGTCGACTCAATTATCTTGGACCTGGGATCGGACATCAATATTCTAACCAAGCAGACATAGGAAACAATGGGGAAACCACAACTTGCCTAGTCACCAGTGTTAGTAAAACAGGATCACAGAGCAATAACAATAAACATGAATGCAAATATAATCACACAAACACATTACAAGGGAGATACCAATATATCATGGTTCACCCACTATGGACTACATCCACATTGAAATTTTCAGTCCTTATTATTATACCATCCAACAAATGAAGGGATACAACCTGCAGCACATCCACTGCACTTCCTCTTCACTGTCTCATAGTCTCTCTTCACGATCTCAGATATCTTTACAATGCATAATACCTAATGCATCAACCCTAGCCATATTACAATGTCTTTCTTATAAAGGGGAAATAAAAAGGGAAAATACCACGGGTTACCCAAAACCATGGCCCTATAATCTGTATTTCTTATAAAGGGTAAATACAAAGGAAAAATACTAAGGGTTACCCAGCACGCGCCCCGGACCCCCTAGGGCATGTGCCAGGATCATAACCAAACCTAGGGTACAACACTGTTGAAACAACATAATCTATGAGAATGGAAGATTAGGCTCCACAACCAACAATATCCCACTTGGAGACTGATCAGAGCAACTCCACCGCTGCTGTACTTGCTAGACTTGGACTTGGAAAATTTCTCATCTTTTCCTTCACGCTAGAAGTCCAACTCAAACCAAGCAAGAAATCAGTTTCTCTCTGGTCACTACCTTTGTGAACATGTCTGCAGGATTCTGGCTAGTATGTATCTTTCCAACTTCAATAGTTTGTCTTCTAGAATAAGGAGTATGAAATGGTACTTGAGCTATATATGTTTAGTCTTGGAATGGAATGCTGAGTTCATTGCAAGATGAATGGCACTCTGGCTGTCACTATACAACCTGCTATCCCTCTGCTTCTTACCCAATTCCTCCATAAACCTTTACAACAAAATCATCTATTTACTAGCCTCTGTAATAGCAACATACTCTGCTTTTGTTGTTGAAAGTGCAACAACCTTTTGCAGTTTCGAAATCCAACTTACTGTTGTTCCACCTACAGTAAACACATGCCCTGTGGTGCTCCTCCTGCTATCCATATCACCTACCATATCCGCATCAATGTATCCCTGTAGAATAGTGTCTGAACCTCCAAAACATAATTTTTGAGTGGTAACACATCTCAAATACCTGAGAATCCACTGTACTACCTTCCAATGTTCTTTACCTGGATTGTTCATATATCTTCTCACAAATCCCACTACATGTGCAATATCTGGTCTTGTGCACACCATGGAATACATCAAGCTGCCAACTACTGATGAATAGGGAATCTTGGACATGTAATTTGTCTCTTCATGTGTCTTGGGACACATTTCCTTACTTAGATTGAAATGGATGGCCAAAGGTGTACTAACTGGTTATGCATTCTGCATTCCGAACCTCTCCAACACCTTTTGTATGTACTCACTCTGAGACATTGTCAATTTGCGATTTTTCTTGTCTCTTGTTATTCTCATACCAAGGATTTGTTTTGCAGCACCCAAATCCTTCATCACAAATGAATTAGCTAACTTCCTTTTGAGCACATTTATTTCCTGCATGTTAGACCCTGCAACAAGCATGTCATCCACATACAATAATAAGATAATATATGTTCCATTATCTAGCCTCTTGAAATAAACACAGTGGTCAGAATGACATCTACTATAACCTTGTTCTGTCATAAACCTATCAAATTTTAAATACCACTTCCTTGGAGCTTGCTTCAAGCTATACAATCTCTTTTTCAACTTGCACACCAAATTATCCTTCCCTTTGACCTCATACCCTTATGGCTACTACATATATATCTCTTCCTCCAAATCCCCATGGAGAAAGGTTGCTTTTACATCTAACTGTTCAATATGCAAATATTCTACCGCCATTAAAATTAAGATAGTCCTAACTGAAGTCCTATTAACAACAGGAGAAAATATTTCATCAAAAGCTATACCTTTCTTCTGTGCAAACACCTTTACAATAAGTCTGGCCTTGTACCGCTTCTTACCTCCTTCTTCTTCCTTCAACCTATAAATCCATTTGTTCTACAATGCTCTTTTACCAGTAGGAAATTGAACCAAATCCCAAGTCTGGTTTCCTACCAATGAGTCCATCTCCTCATTCATGCCTTGCTCCCACTTCTTTCTAGTTTCCACCTGCATTGCTTTTTCATAACATTTTGGTTCACCAGCATCAGTCATCAATAAATAATACATTGAAGGATAGTATCATTCAGGGAGTCTACTTAACCTAGTAGATCTTCTTACACTTGCAGGAGTTTTAGGTACTTGCTGTTGTTCTTGATTTTTTGGCACCTTTGGAACTTCATTTTCTTCAATTTCATCAAGTACTATGTACTCCGTGTTTTCATTTTTCTGTTTCTTTCCCTGCAACTGATCTTTAAACATGACCTTTTCATTGAATATCACATCTCTACTCCTAATGATTTTGTTATTTTCATAATCCCATAAGCGATAACCAAAATCATCAACCCCATATCCAATAAAGGTACATTTTTTGGATTTAGCTTCAAACTTTGTTCTATTTTATTTATCAATATGGACAAATGCTTCACAACCAAATGTTCTCAGAAATGAGTAGTTTACCTTTTTACCTATCCATGCCTCCTCTAGAATACCACCATCCAAAGCACTTAAAGGCCCTCTGTTTATTAAATAAACATCAGTATTTATAGCATCTGCCCAAAACTGTAAGGGCAACCCTGCATGCAATCTCATACACCTTGCACGCTCCATGATCATTCTATTCATCCTTTCTGACACACCATTTTCTTGTGGTGTTCCTGGGACTGTCTTCTCTCTATGAATCCCATGGTGTGAACAGTAAATATCAAACTCCTTGCTATAGTACACTCCTCCATTATCAGATCTGAGACACTTCAACCTTTTTCTCCTATCTCATTCTCAACCAAAGATTTACACTTCTTAAAAGTAGCAAACACATCATATTTATGTCTAATGCAATAAACCCAAGTTTTTCTAGTTGCATCATCAATAAATGTAACATAATAATGAGAGCCACCAAGAGATTGTACCTGAGTCGGTCCCCATACATCTGTTTGCACAAGCTCTAACTTTTCATTCTTCTTCTATTTTCCAACCTTGAGAAATATGACTCTCTTTTGTTTTCCATAAACACAATTCTCGCATAATTCCAAACTTATCTGCTTCAAATATGGCAACAACTTCCTTGAATGGAGAATCTGCATCCCCTTCTCACTCATGTGGCCAAGCCTATGATGCCACAATGTTGTATCTGTTCCTGTGGAAGCTAAAGAGATAGAATGGTCAATATTATGAGGACATAAATACAATGTACCTACCATGTCTCCTTTTATTATCACCATTGATCCTTTAGTGATCTTCCACCACGTTTCTCCAAATGTAGATAGACAGTCGCCATCTCCTAATTGCTCTATTGAGATCAAATTTCTTTTCATAGCAGGAACATGCCTAACATATTTTAGCAGCCATTCAGTTCCATTCTTAAATTTTATCCATACCTTACCCATTCCAACAATTTTACATGGCTCATCATCACCCAATAAGACATGTCCAAAATCACCTGGAACATAATCATGAAAATATTTCCTATGGGGTGTAGCATGACATGAAGCCCCTGAATCTACAACACAATAATCACTAGTATTATCTAATGCAAGAATCAAAACATCTTGTAACACATCACCTGCTACATTTGCTTCCTGGGTAGTTTCCTATTTTCCATCTTCTTTCTTCTTTAGAGATCTGCAGTCTTTCTTCAGATGTCCTTACTTTCCACAGTTCCAGCACTCTATTTTTTCCAGTCTAGACTTGGATCTTCCTGTTTTAGAATTTCCACGACTAACTTGGCTCTTTCCTTTCTCCCTTTCTCTTCCCCTGCTCTCCATAGTCAACGCATTACCTGATTTTTCACCTGTGCTTTTTCTTCACATTTCCGAACTAAGAATAACACCAATAACATCATCAAATTTCAAGGTGTTTGAACCAGATATAGAGTTACTTACATCCATGACCAAGCTATTCCATCTTTCTGGCAATGAACACACAATTAGAAAATCCCTAACCTCATCATCAAAGTTCACACTTATAGAACTTAGTTGATTTATAACCGTATTAAATTCATTTAAATGATCAGCAGCAGATCCACCTTCAGACATCTTCATATTAAATAAACGCTTCATTAGAAATACCTTGTTGGAGGCCGAGTGTTTTTCATACAGCTTACCCAATGCGCTCATAAAAACCTCCATTGTATTTTCTTTTGAGATATTGAAAGCCACCGACGAAGCCAGGGACAGTCATATTGTTCCCAGTGCCTTTTTGTTAAGAACCTCCCATTCTTCATCCTTCATAGTCGCCGGCTGCTTTGCTCTTCCTCCCAATGGTAGGAATAGATCCTTCTGGTACAGATAGTCCTCCATTTGCATCTTCCATAGCTGGTAGTTTTGGCTATTAAATTTCTCAACCTTAAACTTTCCTTCTTCCACCATTGCTCCCACTCGAACTAGAAACCCTAGTTTCATGCGGGTTTATCTGCCAAATAGACCTTTGGCTCTGATACCAATTGTTAGAAAAATAGGATCGTAGAGTAATAACAATAAATAGGAATGCAAATATAATCACACAAGCACATTACAAGTGAGACACCAATATATCGTGGTTCACCCAAGATGGGATACGTCCACACTGAAATTGTCAATCCTTATTATTATACCATCTATCAAATGAAGGGATACAACCTGCAGCACATCCGATGCACTTCCTCTTCACTGTCTCGCAGTCTCACTTCACAATATTAGAGATCTTTACAATGCATAATACCTAATACATCAACCCTAGACGTATTACAATGTCTTTCTTATAAAGGGTAATTACAAAGGGAAAATACCACGGGTTACCCAAAACCATGGGCTTGTAATGTGTTGGCGAAACAACCCAAAAATTTCCTTTGGGAGCCCACTGGCCCCTGCGCCTCCCAGCCGGGGGAGTGCAACCAACCACTCCCCCGAACCCCCTAGGGCATGTGCCGGGATCATAACCAAACCTGAGGTACAACACGACTGAAACAACATCATCTATGAGCCTAGAACATCAGGCTCCACAACCAACAACCGGTACAACTGTGATTAGCAAATCAGAGTAAGGTTACTCCACTTGGTCGGGTGTGCCATCTTCCAGTTGAGATTGAGGGCCTCAATACTTAAGCATATTTTGATGTAATTTAAATTGTGGACAATACCATCCCCTACCCATCACTTCTAGGGATAGATTGGGCAATGGATAATCTAGCTATTATCAACTTCAAGAAGCGTACTATGTCGTTTGAAAATTGCGAAATGAGGGTTGTCGCACCTCTTGATCCTGCAGAAGGGAAGCGATACATTGAACCAGCGAGAGATGATTTTAAGGAGGGATGGGATAGCATATACAACATATCTGAAGATTACATTAATCCCACTGCAGATGGAGAATTGGGATGGCATAGTGTCACTTCGGCATCGTCGGATTCGGATGAGGCACTCGAGAATTGGCAGAATCGGATGCATGAAGTGTCATTTAGGAGGTGCGCAAGGATCACTCAGTCCCTGCGAAGGGTAGCCACAAACGAGTGTGAGCTACCAACATACGAAGTATTTCCCAATTTGGCTACATTTCTCACAGAATTGAGGAAAAAGTGGTAGAACCACAACATCTGTTGGCCTTGGAGGAAGCCTTGAAGGCTACCCCTATGAGTTGGTGGGCGGCGCACAAGTCTAATATCACAAACTAGCCACTTTGTCACACCTCATGATGGTGAGGTTCGGCGATGAGGAAGGATCTGACAGAAGGAAGTTTGACGATAGAAGTGACCCGAAGGCGCATTTGGATGAATGCGTAAGCAAATGGGGATTACAAGCGAAAGTGGAATGGGTCCATGCATTTATTCACACACTGGATGAAGTACCACGGAGTTGTTATGTCATAGAAGAACTGCGATGTAGAACGACTTCTTGGGAACAACCAACAATTGGCTTCAGCCAAATGTTTTGTTTCTCAGATGAGAACCCCTTCATCCATAGTGCATTGCAGGTGATTCAAGAAAAGGTATTTGAAGCAGTACTGAAAGAGAAACCATTAGAACTTCAGTGGACTGGGACACCAGAAATGACGATGGAGTTCTATAACATCACAGGAGAGCTGGATGATGAGGATGATCTGAGGGCTACGTATGTAATGGAGTCAAAAGGAAGTCACAGTGTCGAAGCACCAGAAATACCTTCCGACAAATTCCAACAACCACTGAAGATCAAGAAAGTAAACATTGGGTTAGAGGAGAATCTGAAGTTTGCAAGCATTGGGGACCATTGGGATGATTCGACTGTTGTGAAGATGACTGATCTGTTGCATGAGTTTCAGGATTTGTTCCCAATGAAATTCTTGTATATGGAAGGAATTTTCGGGGATTTAGGTGAAATGAATATCCCCCTGAAACCCGATGCAAATCCATTCAAGCAGCGGCCCTACCGATTGCATCCAAGGTACAAGGAATAGGTACAACTACAAGGAACAGGTACAAGCCGAGATTGAAAGGATGCTGAAAGAAGGCATTATAGAACTAGTAGAGGAATCGGAGTGGATTAGCCTGATGGTGTTCCAAGATAAGAAAAATGGCGAAGTCTAAATCTGTGTCGACTTACAGAAGTTGAATGATGCATGCTGACATGACCTATTCCCAACTGTTAACACCCAAAAAGTGTTCACCAGCTCATTTCCCTACTCCTATGACCCATTTGTCCACTTTTTCCACCATTTGAGCCTCTAAAACCTTCAAAAGGTCACCAAAAACACCTAAATACATCTTTTCCCCCTCAAAATATGTAATTTTCCTGAAAAAAATACAAAAAATCTCAAAACGGGTCCAAAATTCCCAAAAATCAATTAAAAGGGAATAAAAATATAAAATATATTCGAAAAAGAAAAAAGAGGGAAAAAGAGGAAAAAGAAACCTAAACCATTTTTATCAATACCATTGGTTTCCTTAAACCACAAAGGTATTCCCCATCACCAAAAAACTATAAAAAGTTGATAAGGGCTCCTCACTATTGATCCACATTCATCCTATCCTTATGCTGCCAAATTATTTCTTGAGAGCCCTTGCCTCCTTTTTGAGTTTGAAGAGCCCCATTATCATGTTGGAGAAGAAGAGATCATTGGAGCTTTGGAGCGCCTCACCATTGTAGCTACTCAAGCTCAACCATCCACACACTTTGAGGTAATAGAAAATATTCAAGTTTTTATTTATTTCTCCCATGAATCAATTTTGTTTACTATTTTTAATCTAGAATTATTTACTTGCATATGTTAGATCAAGATTTACTGTTTACATTTATTTACTTTTACTGTTTAATCTAAACTGCTACTACAAGTTAGTATGTGCTCATCAGCACATGCTTAGGTGAAAACCCAAGCAACACCAACACTAGTCATGGATGAGGTGCTCGAAGGAGTAGGAGGTCAAGAAATATAGCAACACTAACACTATTCATGGATGAGGTGCTCGAAAAAGTAGGAGGTCAGGAAATATACTCATTTATGGATGGGTTTTCAGGCTATCACCAGCTCAAAATCGTGAAGGAATACCGACATAAGACTACATTTGTCACAGAATGGGGCTTCTATTAGTATATAGTGATTCCATTTGGATTGAAGAATGCTCCAGTAATTTTTTCAAGATTAGTAGTTTCGGAGTTCAAAGACTACATTCATAAATTTCTTGCCATCTATATGGACGATTGGATAGTGTATGGGTTGGTCAAAGATCACGTCGCAAACCTGAGGCTAATGCTAGAACGATGTTGACAGCACCAGATTTCATTAAACTTGAAAAAGAGCATCTTTTGTGCTCCGTTCAGGATTTTGCTTGGGCACATTTTCTACAAGGAAGGAATGTTGGTAGACCCGATGAATATTGAAATTATTGTCGACCTCCCACCGCCGATAACACTTAAGCAATTGAGAGTGACGTTGGGCCACACAGCCTACTACAGGAAGTTTATTAGAGGGTATGTAGCAATCACAGCACCAATGGAGAAGTTGTTGAAGAAAGAATCCAAGTTTGAGTGGAACGCAGAGTGCCAGAAGAGTCTAGACATATTAAAAGAAAATATGGTCACCGCACCCATACTGGCATTCCCAGATTGAACAAAGGAGTTCCATGTTCATGTCGATGCATCATCAGTTGCATTAGGAGTCATCTTGGCCCAAACAGGAGAAGGTGACATCGACCACCCAATAGCCTTCGCAAATAGGAAGTTTTCTATTGCGGAGAAAAATTATATGACCAGGGATAGAGAAGGTTTGGAAATGGTCTACGCCCTACAAAAATTATGACACTACCTATTAGGGGGGCCATTTTAAAATGTTCACCGATCATTCATCATTAAAATACCTGGTGAACAAGCCTGTGTTGGGAGGGGAGATCCATTGATGGTTGTTACTATTCTAGGAATTTGATTTTGAGATAATTGTAAAGCTAGGGCGACTGAATGCAGGACCATAACACTTGTCACAGATTGAGTCAAGGGAAGAGCCAAGGAGCATTGACGAAGGATTGTCGGATGCTCATTTGTTCAGGGTTGGAATGGTTGATGACCATTATGAACAATTCATTTAGTTTTTAGCAATAGGGGAGGCGCCAGAAGGCTTCACTACCAACCAAAAGAAGCAGCTTGTCATGAGAGCTACAGATTTTCAATTAATTGCAGGGAAATTGTTTAAAATGGGGCCAAATGAGATACTTCGATGATACATCCTTCCGCATGAACAGGAGAGGATTCTCGCAGAAGCACATGATGGGATCATTGGGGGACACTATGGAGGATGCGCCACTGCGAGGAAGATCCTTCGAGCAGGAATATGGTAGTAGACGATGCATGGAGATGCTGCGCACTACACTAAAAGCTGCGATGTATGTTAGTGGACAGGGAAGCCATCACAAAGGGATTAAATGCCACTGGTACCTCAATTGACACTGTAGGCTTTCAACAAGTGGGAAATTGACTTTGTGGGACCCATCAACCCACCAGGAAAAAGAACAAGGTCGCGCTACATAATTAATGCAATGGACTACTTGACGCGATGGGCAGAAGCAGCGTCAGTGATGGATTGCTCAGCTGCGACAGCAACAAGATTCCTCTTCAATAATGTGGTCACCAGGTTTGGGTGCCCAAAGATGCTAATGAGTGACCAAGGGACTCATTTTGTTAATCAAACAATCGTAGCGATGACAGGGGAATTTCAAATACAACATAGAAAGAGCACCCCTTATCAACCGCAAGCAAACGGAACATCGGAGGAATTTAACAAAATCTTGTAGCATGCGCTCAAGAAGGTATGCAACACGAATCGGGACGATTGGTATTTGAAGATCCCCGCGATACTTTGGGCATATCGCACAACTTGTAAACGTTTGAATGGCCAGACCCCATTCAAGCTCGTTTATGGATAGGAAGAAGTCATGCCAATGGAGTATATTGTCCCCAGTCTGTGAGTTACAGTAGCCATAGGCATGGGCGACGATGGAGCACTAGAAGAACGGTTGGCACAGCTGGTACATATTGACGAGGATCAGTTCATCACATGGTTTCATCAGAAAGTAGAGAAGGACCGACATAAGGCTTGGCACGATCGCCATGTTAAACGAAATCATTTTCAGCATGGTGATACAGTTCTGCTATATGATAGTAAGTTTTCTAAGCAGCCACGTAAGTTACAAATGCATTGGTTAGGTCCCTACATCATAAATTTTGTCACTGACGGAGGTGCAGTTGTTACAACATAATCTTCCACCTTGTGAGGATAAACACTCTTTGGCGTAGAGGATCCATTTCATTGACTCATAACCACTTTATATCCTTTAGACACTATTTTTCCCTATTTTTTCCCTTGTACGCTTGCTGCATCATTACAGTGGGCATACCCGCGAGTTGCATCACTATAGCCCGCGGGTAGCATGTAAAATGGTAAAAATCACTAATTTATTACTTTTTACTCCCAAAAAGTGGTCATTGGGTGACCTTTGACCCTCCATCTGCCCAAGAAACACCTCGATGTGTCCTTTCACTTACCTTTGAGAGGACTATATATTGAGCAGATATCGCTTATGGATGGGAGGAGAAAGAAGAGCAAGAGAACTCTAGTGTATTTTTGCCATATCTTGAGTCTACACTCATTGATCCTTGTAGTTGTGAACCCTTTATGTTCACCTTCCAAACTCCTACCATAGTTTGAGTTTTCCATTCCATGGATGATTGAAGTGGTGGAGGCACAAGTGGATTGACCTAGATCTTGGTTCAGATTGGTTGCCGTCAAGAGGTTGTATCACATTGTACTTCTTCTTGTTTATTAATAGAAATACTCATATTCTCATCCATTAATGTTGTAAATGTTGTTTATACTACATTGGGTTGCATTTACTTGTTATATCATGGGCCATTTCTATTGATGATGTTAAGGCCATTTATATATTATATGTACTTGTTGTATATTGGATTTCAAGACTAATTTGTAGATTCAAGTGCATGGATTGAAAATGTCCAACGAGGATCTACATCAAACGTTTGGATCGAGGTTGGTTATATTCTTCATTATCTTAGCATTGTCATTTGTATATCATAGCATTGGGAATTGAGTTGATTTCTGGTAGTCAGCTATCTGTTGTGGTCTACCCCAAGCCATAGTGAGTTTTCACCAATACAGAAATGGAAACCATACTGGGGAAAACATCCATTTTTGGGGGGATCTTTTAGCATTATTCCTTAATTAGAGTTGCTGTTTGTTGAAGCTCTGTGTCACTGATTGGCCATTGAGATATACTATAGAAAACTGGTTTTTTCTAAGCCATTAGACTCTTTATTTTCCCATTTTCCTTTCCTTACCCGCGAGCTAGCTTAGCTCTTCCCATGTACACCCACCTCTGTTTACTCTACTTCTCGCGGGTACCCATATGTTGTCCTTCGACAGTAGCGTACACCTATGGATTTGGTTGATTTATGACTTTTGGTTGTTGCTGGGTTGGCTTTGGATGATCCTAAGTCTTTGTTGGCCTATTTCTTGACTGTTCCATGCTTTGGTTGTGACCAGAACTCTTCTTTTCTCTTGGTTGAGCCTTGTTGGTTTTTTACCCATCTTTGGATTTAGCCTTGTTGGTTTTTTCCTTTTGAGCTCATTCCATTGGTTGAGTCTTACTGTTTGGTATCTGCTGGGTTGTCTTAGTGATCTTCTTGTCATATCAGTGACTAGATAGTAGGATTTTGCTTGCATTTTTCATTGTTATACCTCTATATTTCACAGTGTCGCATCTTCACCATAAAAATAGCTGTCGACACTTCCCCTACTGCTTAAAACACCCAGAAGAGAAAAATGATGAGTGATCCTTGAAGACAAACCTGTCCTGTCAAGAATCAACCCAGCTGAGACTTCATATACCTACACTACCGCGCCTTGCTCCAACTTAGGTGCGCGGTGTTGAGATATTGTAACTTCAAAGAATATTATATTTGTACTTTATTATTCCAGAGATGATTCATTCCTCCGTGAAGATCTTATTGTATATCCGGAGATGTTTATTCCTCCGTCGGAATGTGGTAACTCGGGTTATTAGACTTCCCTAGTGGGGGTCGGCCCTAAATGTGTTATGTGGGTCAAAGGGTTATTAGACCACCCTAGAGGGGTCAGCCCAGTCAGTTATAATGGGGTATTTAACCTAATGGTTAAATACGAGCCTACATGTACTTGTGTAAAATACATATCAGAGAAGTGTATAAATAGAGGAGGTGTGTTCCTCATTATACACACATTCACTCACTTGAGGATAGTGCACTTGTGGAGGAGAGGTCTGCTATTGTGGAGAAGGATATCATGTCTCAGGGTTTCATCTTTGTATATTTCTGGTCATCTATATTGAGGAAGCTTTGCTGGGTTTTCTACCCCATGAGGGTTTCCCAGGATAAATCTCTGTCTCTTGTGTTTATGCTGTGCTTGTTGTTTCTTCAGTGATCCTGTATAATGCTATTATTGTGAAATGGAATGTAATGCTGCTATTTTCTGTCTTAGCATATTAAATCTTAACACGTGGTAGTCTACACTACCGCGCTATGCTCTTTCTCTTCCACGCGGTACTATCGCACTATGCTCCGTTTAATAGGCGTGGTACACTTTTTTTTATCCTTTTTGCCATGGCTTGTGGGATCTTGATTTTCGAGATATTTTTGAGGATTGGTGTCCCTGATTCGATCCTAACTCATTTTCTGTGATTAGTAGGCCTGATCCAATAAAATCTCCCAAGATCCACCCTTCTCTCTTGTTGGTTAACCCTACCACACACTACAAGAGAGAGACATTCCGTGAGAAAAAGGGAGGACTCTTGGAGACATCAAACTTATGTTCTTGAAGCTTTGTGGAGATAGCTAGAGGAGGAAGCACTTGGAGCTGGGAGTTGGCTTGGATATCAAGCAACCATTGTAAGTGACTTCAAGTTGGTAATAGAACATAACTTGTCTTGTTTCCCAAATCACATGTGTTGATTTAGTTTCAATGATATGATTTGTATCTATTGTAGATTTAGATCCTAACTCATATTTCAAGTTGCTAGAGAATCGTATATGCTTGTATCTTGGTTCCATTTCGACAGGTTCATTTGCGACGACTTGGAAATTGGAGCAACCATAAAGACAAGCGATTGGATTGAAGGTCAGTTAGATCTCTTCTGTTTCTTCCAACAGTTTGATCTTGAAATGTCTGTTTAGATCTAGGGATTCAAGGTAGCATTTGTTTAGTTTTGTCTTAGTTTAGAGTCAGTTAAAGTCTACTTTAATCTAAGATAATTTCTACCTATCCGTAGGGAGAAAATTCTACAAACAAGAATGGCGACTCCGCTGGTTTGAACCCCATTTGATTGATCGATCTCACTTTCAGTCATTTTTTATTGTGATTCTTCTTTCTCTTCAAACCAGTATTGAATTTTGGTCTCCTTGACCTTTATTCTTCCCTCCTCTTTATTTATTTTTTCCCTCCCTCTGTGATCAGTGAGTCCTCTGGGTTTGCAGCAACCCTGAAAATTTCAATTTTCTTTTCAAAAGTTGTGCTTTTCCATACTTTGCAACAGTACCGTGCCCCACCAATGATTACATCGCGATAGTACCACATATCTTGCACTCTTACCAGAGTGGTAGTGTACCAGTACTGTGCTCTAGTTTTCTTCTGACACGCAGTAGTGTCTGCATGTTTTCAATTTTTTCTTCCCTGCTTGGTTTCCTGAGTCAGTTTTGGTTTTCTCTGCTTTAGTTGGTGTTTTCTGTTGCCTATTACTATCTTGTTCATTACACAGTCTTTGTGGTGTGTTTATTTCTTTTGTGAGCTTGATTATTTTATGAGTTAGTGGCATTATCTGCACATTGGGTCACCCCTTCAGTCTGATTGCACTGGCTTGATCTTTTCACCACAACCAAACCATTACTGTTGTTCTCTTTTACTGGATTGTGTATCTTTCATAATCACATTATTATCATTAAAATCTATATTGAAAAATTATCATTGGAGAACGTTTGTGTTGTAAGGATTGAAATGGTCTAGCAGTATTATTGTGCATTAGAAAGTGAACCATTTAAATTTGCCACAAAAATTCTCATTTTTTTGAAGCATCTTAGTTGTAAGATCAGTGAATTGGAAAGAAGTGTTTATTTCAGTTTGGCTTTGTTTGCAAAAAGAAAACAAAAAATTTCTGTTTTTGGTTTTAATTGCTTGTGAAAGTTTCATGCATTTATGATCGAAGAACTCTCTCTCTTCCATAGCTAGTTTTCATCAAATACAAGGCTTATTTCGATTCATTCTCACTTGCATGGTTTGGGTCGTCACAACACCACCAAGTTTCACGTCCATTTACCTGATTGAGTAATACAACCACTAAAATTTATCTCCCTAACTAAACCAACATTAACCTCACTTGAGGAAATCGAAAGAATTTGGTAGTTAGGTAGGACACTGGGGATAGGCATCAAAATAATTCCCCCTTGTAATTTTCATCTGAGACATAGTTGTTGTCCTCTAGGGAACTAAAATCCGCTAGTATTTATTGACACGGTCACATCCAGTTTATGGAGGGGACTCTTGACTGTTTTTAACTTTCAGGGGTTAAACTGTCGGGAGATTGAGAACCAGACGGACTCTGTCGAATGCCGTACTCCACTTAGCCCTAAGGCAACATCGATCATTGTCTTCCTTGTAATTCATAGTAATGGAAGGGTGATAAGGCAGAAGCACCAAAAACCTTTTCCAACGTGTCATGAACGAGGTAGCTTAGTGACTTTTCTACTAGGGCTCTTTTACCCAGGATCCCTTTCGGTAGAGGGATATCCTTCTCATATTGGTCTCTCACGTTGTATTGTTCGACTTGGATTTCATCACCTTGCGAAGCATACAGCTTGTTGAGATCTCCAGCTCTTAGTTAGGAGTTTTCTTGTTATCTCATCTTTATAGAGGGTCATTTTTCTTTTTAGTGACTGCTTGTTGGCATTCTGGCCATTATTTTTCTCAGCTCGCTTACTGAGACATCGGTCTCAGTATAGATTTTAGAGCTTGCTTTTTTGGCCTGCGAGCCTTGCTTTTTGTAGCTCCTCTCTTGCACACTCGACTGCATTAGAGTTTTTGAGTTCTTTGTTACGAGACTGCCCCCGGATTTCATATTCCTGCCATCATGTCAGAACCACCACGGAGATCACGACGAGTACAGGGAAAAAGCCCTCCACCAACACCACCGCCAAGGACCTCCGCTCAACCTGCATCACGTATTCCAACTCCTCTTGGTCGCGGTGCTGGTCAAGGGAACATTCCACCGCCGATACACACTACATATTTAGTTCCGTCTGTAACCGTTGCTCACAGCATAGTTTCAGAACCTATTGCAGTTTCTACAACCATTAGTATATCTGAGATTCCCACTGTCACTTCACCCACTGTTATCCTAGATATACCTGCCACAGTGGACAACATTACAGTGGATGAATCTAGTACAACCCAAAATACTAGACCCGAGGCCATCCTCCTACCTGATGTCAACACCTCCCTTCCACCAGAAACTTTCCATGATGACATAGACGGATCTGTTGGCACCACCGAAGGATCCAACTAGGATATACCTGGCTTGATTTTAGTCCAGGGCGGGTACTTCAAAATTATTGAAGACATTCGACTTCTTGACACACCTTTTGAACCTAATTATGGCTTTATCACTTCCCAGGCGGAGCTTCTACCTGTTATCACCACGCCATCCAGCGTTCATCCCCAGGAAACTAGTTCTTCCAGCAATGTACCACGTACCACATCTCTCCCCAACCTCCCTCTAGGACATGAGATCATGGCCTCCATTTAGTCTAGTATGGTTAGTCTAGCAAATTCCCCATTGGCGTCAGCACAGTTTAAACGCGACACCGAGCAAATGCTCTCGACAACTTCCAGATATCCCCGTGTTACTCGTCCTCCTGACTATCAGGATCGCAACATCCCGTCTAGCACAGAGTTTAATCACTCCTACACAGACGGCTCCGGACCTTCAGACGTTACTATACCTAGGTTCTCGCCGGACCCCGAAAACAATTTTCAGGAAATGAACCCGGACCCAGTCTTTGATGGTCCTCCTATCATTGAACATGCTATGGACGATACCCCCGATACCCCTCGATTAAATTCCCCACATTTTCTGCCATCACCCATGTTTGGCACACATTCTAAGAGGGATAACCCAGTTTTTTCTCCATCCTCGCCTGTCAGATATGGAAGACCCCCTCCACAAATCGACACTTTTGGCGCCGTTGGCCAATCGACACTATCATATTTGACTAGTGTCGGAAGAACACCAAGTCATACTGCTAGATCTTCCATCTTGACTGGAGGTTCCCCTTCGGCCACTATCTACACTATCTCAGGAGGTGGACAACTGACTGCCACGATCCCCAACTCCAACAACAAAACTCCTCTTGCTGAGCCATCAACCCAACCTACTGGAGGAAAATCCTTTGTTGGGAACCTCGTTCCTAGTCAGCAACCTCCTCCTATAGGGCCATCCAACCCATCTGCTGGAGGACAACCCATCGAATTCATCCAATAACCCCCCCAACTAGCAACATCTGCTCAGTATGGTATGTACAACATACCTGGCAGCGGACAACCTCATACCGGTCTTCCAACCGGGCCTCATCCTTAACATCCCCCATCAGGTAAGCTTCCTTCTTGGGAACCTCAAATCCCACAGGGTGGGGGGTACTCATTATTTGGAAACTGGAACCCAACTGGGGGGAAATCTCAGATTCCCCCCAACTTGAACTCCGGCTTCCCTTATCCTTCAGCTGCTACAACTCCATGGAACCCATCCCTTCAATTTCCACACGCTCCTCAAGGAGGAACGAACATTCCATGGGCACCACTGTCGTAGCCACCCCCAAACCCTGCTATGGGAAACCCCCACTTACTCAATATAGTGGTAACATTCCTGGAACACAAAAACTCCAAGGAAATTTTCCCCAACCAGGAGCAGCAACCATTCCTGGGTTCCAGCAACCCTAGGGTACCATACCTACCGTCCCCACTCAGCAGAACATCCAACAACCGGTTACCAACACTCAACCGGTTAACCAGATTGCCTACTACCCACAGAACTTCCAGCAGTACCCTGCAAGAAGCACGTATGGGTATAAGACGCAATAGTATGCTATGCAGGGCCCCCTTGGTTTCTCTGCACCATACGGTTATTACTCATACCCGCAGACTAATCATCAAATTCCCTTTTTGGCCACGCTAGACTTACCTAATTTGTCGAGGCTCATTAATGATCCCATATGGCATGAACCTCACTGGCCACCCATTCTAGCCAAACTTCCATCGGACATTCCTAAGTTCGATGCTAAGCCCGGGGAAGACCCCAAGAACCACGTAATGACCTTCCATCTTTGGTGTTCATCCAACTCCTTGATGGACGATTCCATTCGACTACGGCTCTTCCAGCGTACGCTTACCGGAATGGCAGAAAAATGTTACATCGAGCTGCCACAACACTCTTTCCACGATTTCAACACCTTAGCTTTGCAGTTTCTGACCCATTTCTAGCTCCCCATCCGGTATGAAACTGACATAGAACTGTTTACCTCGTTGCGTCAAACCACTTCTACGCATATTTTAGATCACATCCATGAGTGGCGTCGACGCCGTAGGCTAATCAAGGCACCCATTCCAGATCAGCTACTCGCTGATTTGTTTACAAAGTCATTCTTGCATCCCATAGCTAGGGATATCGCTATGCGCAGGCCTGTCACAGAAGAACAAGCCATCTTGGCAGCTGTGTACATGGATTTGGTATACCCCCAATCCGGCACTTTACACAAACTTCTTCCCCATGCTTCCCGCGTTACCATTGATCCAACGAAACCTTTCATTGAACCCCCCATTTATGGTATTGTCAGTTCAGTCAAGGCTTAGCCTACTACCAACTCGACGGGGCAATAAGCTTCTGCTTCCCCCACTCTACCTCAGGCTGCTTCAAAAGCTACTACTTCTCCTGCTATCTCCTCTAAAGTGAACGCAGTTCAATCTACGTCACAACCATCCTGAGGAAAGAAGAAGAACAATCATGTTAAATCCAAGAAGAACCAGTAGGAGAATCCCAAGCCACAAACCACCCACAACGACCCGAAACCATGTCGAAAGGCTAAGTTTCCATGCCTGATTTGTCAAGATGATCACTACATGCGTGACTGTCCCTACAAGGACGAGGTCAACAAATTCGTTAAAGGATCCTCTCACCTGGTAGTGTTAACTGACCCTTTCCCTCAGTAGCAACAGCAGATGGTTTCCCAAGAAACCCCACAGGGGAGAAACTCGAACAACCCAACCCGCGGAGAGACGTCCACAAATCGCAAAATCCTGATGACGAGTAATGATTAGATTCATATAATCACTCATTCAAAGACATATGAGAACCCTCCAAGTTCAAACAAACAGTCAGAGATAGCCAAAGGCAAATCCCCTGTTGAAGATCTGGCTCCTACCCCTCCCCCTACTGGCCATCTCCATATCGAGAGACCGCTTATGGACACAATGCTACGCCCACCCAAGGGCACCATACGAAAGGCGACATTTAATCCCAATGCACGAGCTGCCCAAAATTACAACATTGTTGAGGGTTTAGCTCAGGCACCTTGCACCATGTCGACTCTCGAGGTTCTTCAACACTGCCCCACGTAGCGTAGAACCTTACTTTCAGCACTGGGGGAAATGGACCCAGATACTTCAAACACTATTATGTTTAACTTGGAGCATGTCAAACCTCAACTTTCTCACCAGTTAGCCTTCCAGTTTCATATGAAAATCCGTGGAAATAGCATCCATCGCACTGTTTTAGATGAAGGTGCCTCCACGTCGATCATGTCTTTGAATTATTGGAGAGCCTTAGGCTCACCCAAAATTACAACGTCTCCCACTACTCTCAGGGCATTTGATGGACACAGTTTTCAACCTTATGGACACATTCCCTCAATTGGTGTTGAACTGGGGGGCAAAACAGTATCCATACACATTGAAGTTGTGGATGCACCATTAGATTACAATATTCTACTTGGTCGGAATTGGTTTTATGCCATGACCGCCATAGCATCTACTATCTTCCGGATTGTGCAATTTCCTCATGAAGGGAAAATTGTCACCATTGATCAACTTGATTACTGTATCCCAGACTCTCATCCGAACTCCGACAACACTGTCTCGTTATTGGATCAACCTCGGTACCGGTTCCAAGACATTGGTGTTGGTCTTATGAAGGATTCTTCCCTCATTGGATTTTTTCCAAAGTTGGGGCCCCATGTTCAACCAGTCAACGTGATTTCATCAAATGTAACCCCTTCCAATGATTCATGGGTGATTCCGAGTCCCATTGAGATTGAAAACTACGGCAACTCCATGCCTTTGAATAGAAACCTCGCAGCATACAAAGCGATCCAATCAACCACCGATTGGGTCGACTGTCCTACCCATCACACTATGGCATATCTCTCGTCTAAGACTCATTCATCCCCACCACCTATTGATCCTCTTAGTTGGATTTTTCCCACGGATGAATCCATTATGGAGGTTATGTGTGGTGATGAGCCACCATGGGGATATTTTCATCATCGATCTTCATTCCCCACCATTCAGACGTTTGAGCCCGATACAAAACCCAGTACTTCACTTGGGATGGTTCAAACCAAGTTCCCCACTTCCCTCGACGAAGTATTTTCCGAAGGAAACTTGGCTAACCTGATGGCAACCACTCCCATAGATATTTCAGTGAAGCCTGGTATCATGGAAAACATACACATTGGCAAAACATGCACTCCCCTCGAAATGGAGTTCTACACTGCCTACGTCAAAACCTTCTGCGATGTTTTTGCTTGGAGTTATGAAGAAATGCCAGGAATAGATCCCTCAATTGTGGTCCATGAGATTCCAACCTTCCCTGGAACCCGACCTGTTCGGCAGAAACTTTGACCCGTCCATCCTCGTAAGGCAGCCGCTATTAAAGAAGAAGTTGAAAAAATTTTGCGTGCTGGTTTTATCTATCTTGTCCCATTGACAGATGGGTATCTAACATCATTCCCGTAGCCAAGAAACAGGGAACGATTAGAGTCTGTGTCGATTACCGTGACTTGAACAAAGCTTGTCCAAAGGACAACTACCCAACCCCGTTCATTGACCAGATCATCGATAACTGTGCCGGGAGTGTCATCTTTTCATTTATGGATGGCTTCTCTGGCTATAATCAGATCGATATCCTCCCAGCCGACCAGCATAAAACAACCTTTATCTACCCTTGGGGGATTTTTGCATATCGAAAGTTACCTTTTGGCCTTAAAAATCTCGGGGCAACTTTCCAATGGGCGATGTCATACGCATTTCACGATATCAAACATATTGTAGAACCATATCTTGATGATCTACCCGCTCACTCTCAGACCCGGGATGACCATCCTAATCACTTAGGTGCCATTTTCGAAAGGTGCCATCGCTACAATATCCGTTTGAATCCACATAAGTGCATCTTTTGCGTGGAAGCCGGAAATTTTTTGGGATTCATAATCTCCAAAAGCGGGATACGCTTAGATCCTGTGAAGGTAGAAGCTATCTTAGCCCTACCTTCCCCCACAAACATTCTAGAACTTCAAAGTTTGCAAGGGCATGCAAACTTTCTACACCGTTTCATCTGTAATATTTTTGAGATAACGAAAGGCTATATGAGGCTTCTCAAGAAGAACACTCCCTTCATCTAGGATGATGAATCCCAACATTCCTTTGATAATCCAAAGGCAGCCTTAACTAAAGATCCTATGATCCAACCCCCCGATTACACACGGGATTACATCCTTTATCTCACAGCTTTGACTTCCACCATTGGTATGGTGCTAGTCCAGGAAGAACATAACTGCATAGAACATGTGGTATACTATCTTAGTAAGAGTCTTCTTGACTCCGAAACTCGTTATTCACATGTTGAAAAACTGGCTTTGGTGACAGTTTTCGCTGTCTAGAGGTTCCGTCATTATATTCTACTCCGTCGGACCACTGTTATAGCCAATTTCAATCCAATGTATTACATCCTCACGCGTCAAGTACTTGGGGGAAAATATTCTTGTTGGATCATCATCCTTCAAGAGTTTGACTTGGAATTTGTCAAAGCCAAGTCCAAGAAGTCTTTGGTCTTTGCTAACTTGATTTGTAACTTGCCCCATGCTACCGAGCAATCCAAGCCCATCGATTCTCTTCCTGATGAATCGTTGTTCCTCATTAGCACGTCTGATCCATGGTATGGGGATATTTTATTATATCTCCAAACCCAACGTTTCCGCCCCGACCTCACTCGTGATGAACGTCGACGCATCCGACATCATGCCAAGTAATACCTCATAGTCAACGATACCCTCTATCAACGTGGTGTCGACACTATTCTCTGACGATGTTTGACTCTAGATGAGGCGGAACGTGTTCTTAATGACTGCCACGCTGGAGCATGTGGTGGTCATCTCTCTGGGATGGCTACGACCCAGAAAATACTGCGAGCAGGATATTTCTGGCCCTTGATTTTCAAAGACTGCATTGAAATGGTCAAGAAATGTCCACCATGTCAATTCTTTCATAGAAAAATATGCTCGCACCCTGCTCCACTCCATCTTGTTATTGTCGTCGGCCCCTTTTCCAAATGGGGCATAGATTTCATGCACTGTAATCCCACTTCAGCCGGGGGGCATAGCTATTTCATAGTAGCTGTTAACTATTTCACAAAATGGGCTGAAGCGATGCCTACTTATGTTGAGGACAGAAAAACAACAACATAATTCATATTCAATCACATTATAGCTAGATTTGGTGTCCCATAATCCATTATGACCAATCATGGCTCCCACTTCAGGAACCATATGATTGAGGAACTAAGTGCCAAGTTGGGTTTTCGCCATGAAAACTCAACCCCATACTACCCACAAGCCAATGGCCAAGTTGAAGCCATTAACAAATTTCTAAAACGAATGATTCAGCGTATTGTGGGTACTCATAAATCCAACTGGTACTCAACTCTATTTTCAGCACTATGGGCATACCGAACCTCAGTAAAAAGTGCTACTGGGTTTACACCATTCCAACTAGTGTATGGCTTGGAAGCCATTTTACCGATTGAATGTGAAATTACATCACTTAAGATAGCCATAGAGCTACTTCCCCACACCACTTCTGAAGAGGAATGGTTTCTATACCTAGCCAAGCTAGATGAAACCCACCGCGACGCTGCTTTAGCCGACATAGCTCATAAAAAAGGCGTCAAAGCTCAGTATGACAAATCTGTTCAACCTCGGATTTTCAATGAAGGTGACCTCGTACTCACATATGATCAAATGCATGATAAACTCGGAAAAGGAAAACTAGAATCTATGTGGTACGACCCCTTTGTTGTAAAATGTGTCTTGGAGAAAGGAGCCTATGAACTCATCGATTGTGATGGCACGCCATTAGCACAGCCCTGCAATGGGCTATACCTTAAACGCTTCTACGTGTAAGGTTATCCTAAGCAGGATACTTTTTGTACATAATGTACTTAGCTTGTTTTCACTCATCTTTTTGGTGTGCGCATGGACCTCATGTATCCATTCTTACTTTGACTTGTGATTTTGTACGTAGATGTCTGCCTACTTCGGATTCGCCGACGGTGCAAGCCGGCATACCCAGAACCTCACTTCCGCAGCATGTGTAATCTATTCTCCCATTGGCGAGTTTCTATCATCAGGAGCCAATTGTTTGGGCCCTGCAACCAACAATATCGCAGAGTACCATGTAGTTATCGTACTCTTGACGGAGGTTGCTTCCCTTGGAATTGACTCCCTATCAGTCTTTTTAGACTCCCAACTCGTGGTTTCTCATCTGAATCGTGTTTACATGGTTCGCAATCCTATCCTACTTCGTTTATTTCGAAGGGTACTGTTATCACATTTATAGTAGTCGGGCTACCATACATTATTTTTCTGATGCCAGTACACTATTCAGTCAGTTCCCCTACATTTGAGATGCTGAGATGAGCATCTATATTGGATCACTATCAGATTATGGATAGCAGTGTATATTCCCCATGCCATGACTGAGTCTTAGGACACTCAGAGAGATGACCGATGTAGCCATTATACCATTAGTACAGAACAGTCAGTAATGCCCAGAGTCACAGCAACAGTTTCAGAGGACAGATGATGGTACAGGTTGATGAGCAGTCAGGTATATGACTCAGCAAGTATATCATTGTGTCATGGTTATATTTCTTTTATATTTATTCTTATAGCATGTCTTAACACTTAGTGTCATGATCTGGCGATCATATAGATATGTGGACCTGGTTGATCTTATTATATATATTATATTGTCCCTACTCAGACTTAGAAGTTCACTATTCATACTCATTGGTTTTACCCTCCTTAGGGAGAATAGAGGTGATCATTCAACCATACCTTGGCTTGCTAGTGTCGGCTCCATTATTCATTGTCTTCATCCATCCATGGCCTACCTTTTAGTTTATCACCCTGACTTACTACTTGACTAGTGACATGGATGATCTTTTCCCCACTGTAGCCTCTATATTGGATGAGCTTCCCTGTTTATTGTGTCTCGGCTCTGAGTTGGTGACAAAACTTGCCTATGGTGAGTTGGAATTCCTTGTGAATTCCCCCTAGTCACTAAATTTGTGTTGGCTAAACCTGAAACTTTTAGTGCTTCCATGAATACAAAATCTGAAAAAATGAAATGCTGTATCTTGTATGAAAAGCCCATTCATCATGCAATGTGTTTCTAAACACACATGAATGAAAGGCATGCCAAATGAAAATGGCCATGAAAATAAAATGTTATATCTTTTGGAAATATAAAATACCTAGGTAAACAAGCTGTCCATGACACACCTAGAAGTGCTCAGGTAAACAAGTGCCTTAAAAATACACCTGCAGCAGAAAGCCTAAAATAAATGTAAATCTGTGCAATGTGTTTATAAACACACATAGATCAAGGCTATGGAAACTTCAAGCCCAAAAAGCAATGGAACTTAAATGCTATATCTAAACAATTGCTGGCCTTATTTGTATTATGGATTGTGCGCATCTGTTAAAGGTGAATAAACCCTCTTTGAACAACTTATCCATTTGTGAGACACCGCCATTCCCTGTGTTGTTGCTCATTCAATATATACTATGGTGTGTATTCCCTTTCCCTTTGCCAAAGTGTCATAAAGTTAAGTCAGCCAAGTCATCCCTTAGCCTAGCCAGTTATTTTAGCCTTCACCCTTCACTAGCAAATTGATCACAGCTATGAAGTGAGTATGATCCTGAAAGTCTAACCTGAGTAATAATAATAATTAATGACATTATATATTTGGACTTAGATCGCCAGTAATGATTACTTTGTTTTATAATTGTTATTTGAATAAGTTGTAGAGCATGCATTAACCTTGGACACTTTGTAGCAGCTTCTAATGATGGTCTGAGTTATATTTGGTCATGTTGACTTGGTTAGACCAAGGTCAACCATAGGACATGAGATGGTTGGACCTTATGATGATATGGATAGATGATATATGGTCCACGTACACATGCATGATGATTCTATGCAGCAGCTACAGGGTTATGATGATGATTCTTGGTTTATAGCAGTATTTGATCATTTATAGATTATTATTATTGGCCCTGTTCCAGTATATTGGATATATATTTTGATCATGTAGAGACTCATATGGTGTATGAGTACACATCTTGGATGGATTTGGACCTTGTGAGTCCAATGAGGAAGTTTGTTTTCAGTTCTGGGCACTTACAATGATGATTTTGCCTCAGTAGGCTGTCCTAGTGCAGTTTTGGTCTGTCGGAGGTCGTGTCAGAGCAGATGTGATTTTTATCTGGTTGACCTAGGGCGCTGATGATGGAGGGGGTGGTCCAGCCACTTGTTTTTACCATATTACCCCCCCTCCCGGACACACTGGTGCCATCACCTTGACAGCGCAGGCACTCCGGGAGGCAGTTTGGGGTAGTTTCACGCTTCCCGAGGCATTTCAGGATTGGTAGAAATGGCTATTGAGGAAATCGATTTGGGATACTGAGACAATGTTATGGCATGGGATGATCAGTGATGATAGATCGGGGTCCTCCACACCTCCTCCAGCAGTTTCAACTTCATCGGGGCCCGCATCCATCACTTATGGCACTTTCTGAGGATTTCTGAGGTCTTTTTGAGGCCTACAATTTGACCATGGTGGCACGATTTGGTACATTGAGGATTATTTTATGATTATTGTGCTATGGGGATTGACCAAGGAGGGATAAAATTACCCCTTGGACCCACCATAAGCCTCTTATTATATTTTGTCATCATGATTTGGTGGGATTCCCCTCTTCTAGGGCGATTTTGTCCACTCACATAATATTTTATTAGTGACCCATGTATTCTATTGTTGAGCTCATCTCAACCATTGATTATACATTTGTATCTTTTAATCTTAGCCACTCATTCAAAAAGTGGTTAGGGTTTTGGTGCCTCTCCTTCCTATTTAAAGGAGAGAGCCTCTCATTGTAAAGGGGACTTGTGGCTTTGGATTATTGGAATAGAAAATTATTATTGCATCTATCTCCAGTATTGTGGTGAATGTTTTTGGTGTTCGTTCGTTGGTTCTTCCTTTTCACTGAGTTATTGGAGATCTTGTTTTCCATATCTTTTGTACCACGTTTTTGCATCTATAGGTGGAGGCCGATTTGCTTTGAGGAGGAAGTATTGGTAGGGGAAGACTCTCCCTACTTCTTCTTTGGATCTCTTCGTTGGTAACAGGGAGTATTACTATCCCAGGACCTTCTATTCTATGTTATCATTTCATTTTACTTGTATTTCCTCCATACTTGACCTCTCTGATTGAAATCGATTTTCCTTGGATTGACAGGTAGAGGAAGGCGCACTTGTGGGCTAGGGCATCAATTTGGCAAGCAAAATCAACAATCTCTCATTTGATATCTGCGGGAATATTCCTCAACATCAAGGAATCTCATTCACATTACTCAGGTATGATCTCAAGGTAAGTTCTATCTCCATGATCTATCCACTTGTCTAAAATATTGAAAACCCTAATTAATCAAAACCCCCATTTTTACATTTTTTCAGATCTACTAAGATCTAGTGGCTTTTTGGGTAAGATATTTAAAACCAACCTCTATAGTATCCACGGCATCCCGGATCTATAGTTTGGTGAGGATTGGCCTCCATTTGACCCTCTTCCCAAGGCATTTAGCCTCTCCAAGCAAGGGCGCACTTCCTAGTTTGGGCAGGTTGACCTAGATCTAGTACGTGGGTAGTTGAGATTCCACTTGATTCGTAATCTACACATCCAATAACCTACCCCCAAATTGTCACTTTTCTGATTTTCACCTTGTGGGCCCTATTCCACATTTTAAGGGATTCAATCCCCATTTTGGACCACTTGGTACATTCAAACTCAGATCTAGTAAGATCTAGCCGTCGGATTACCGTGAAATTGTAGATCCACACTCCTACTTGACTAACCTACTTGGATCTAAAGTTTGGATGTCATCGGACTTGTTTTGACCCACCTAACCCACATTTTTGGCCTCCTTGGGTAAAGTCGCACCACCTTAGAGAAGTGAGTTGACTCACTTCTAGGACATGGGTGCTTGAGATTTTTGGAGATTTGGAACCGGAATAATTCAAAACCTAGGTGTAGTGTGTCATCTTGTCAAATCTTGCCTTGGGGATAGCATTCCTTATTTTAAGGGATTGTGGTCCACTTTAGTCAAACCTAGATCTAAACCTATTCATCCATCAAGACCTTAATTTCCCACTTGTCTCATGCCATAGGAGTCCTTAACCACAAGTCAACCCTACTTCGACTCCATCATCCCAATTCCCAAGCCACTGGTTTCTCTCCAAGTCAATTCGACTTTCCTAGATTGTTGGATTAACTTGTGGTTTGACCTTTGCATGGTGAACCAAACCATTGAAGCCATCACATATCATGGTCAAGCTTGTCATTTGTATTAGTTAGCCCCAATACAACCCCTAAACTACCTTGCATTGGATACTATTCCCAAGGCAGTGGATTTTCCAACATTGAACTAGTACTCTAATCCTAGATCTCATTTCAAACATTTTAAGTCACTCTCACATCAACTATGGACCAAAGCTATACTCATTGAACCCCTCACTTGGCTTGTGACTTCATCCTAAGGTCTAGGATAAACCATGCACCTTACTTCACTTAGAAACAACTTGATTTGGTGTCTTGGTTTTGATCTCTCCTGTCAGGAGTAGATCGGGTCTCCCCCTTTGTTGTCTGGGCTAGATAACATAAAGTGAAGGTTGCCTCGACTGGAGTGACAACCATATATTGGAGGTCGAGGTGATCGTGGTTGCACCTTTTGAGTTGCCCTTCCCTATTGCCATCCATGACTGGATACATCCATAGGGGTAACTACAGTTTAGGTGATAACAAGTACGCCCCTTGGAATGATCTTTTAATTTCATTTCATATCAACACGTACCAAGGGAATTCAATTGTATAGTTGATTCATTGGCTAATTACATTTTGGATTGGCATCTTGCCCATACATAAAAACACATCACAAAAAATAAATACACAAGTCATTGTAAATAAATAGGTCATAAAAAGTACATCCATGTATATATCACTGTATATAAAAGTGTTTTTCCAAATACGTAAAAGTTTGTGTTTTAAAGACAAAATTTGGGACCTAATCCCATACAAAAATTTGGCTCTCAAAGCCTACATATCGTGTACATGCCGCAAGAAGAAAAAACTACCATCTAAGGAGATCCGAGGGATCTATCACGTTCCTCATCAGATTCCTCATGTCACTGGTGATAACACACTATAGCTCGAACCACCCTACGAAGGAGTTGGCCAATACGCCTAGGCACACCTACAGTATGCCGCTGGAGATGCAAAGGGATGTCGTCCACCCTCATAGCAGGAATAGCATGGGTTAAAACGTGTAGATTCCTCTCTATTTCCTGGACCCCTCCCGCTTCATCTTCGTCTTCTTCCTCGTCTGTAGTGGCTTGGTGATCAACACCACCTCGGCATAATGGCGAGTACCCTGCAGGTCTCTGTGGTCCACGATCTGCGACATGCACACATACATATATTAAAGTCTTTTACACATTCTAAAAAATAATAAAAATTATATATTCAAAAAAGAAAAAATATATCCATGAAGGTCATACCTGAATTGTTCCAGTCCACACCTTCCAGCAGTGCCAATTTTATGTCCTCATGGAAATCCACCCCTGCATAGGGGTAGTCATCGATCATCACTTTCAGTTCCTCGAGCCACGAGAAGAAATTCTCACCGAAAGCCAAATGCTGTGGTCCCCCAAGTCGTCCTACATATTCACTCCATCAAGCCATCCATGGCTCGATGGGTGGACGAGGGGGCATGGCTATCTACGGGCGCAATAATGGCACCCTCGCCAGAAAGAAGGTGACTAAGATGCTCCCATACCCAAATTGAGAATTCTCTCCGAGCCTACACTTGTTCACTTGATATTTGAGGCTGGCCAATACTGCCTCACACTGATTGAATACTGTTCCTGCCATAAAATCCACTGCGAGATTCATCTGTGTACGAGACAGCTGATGGGGACCGCGCTCCCTGTTGCACGTGTGATGGTGAACAACACAGTTTTTATAGGAAGTTCTATAATGTCTTTGATGACCACCTTACCACTTTTCTTCCCCGAACCTTGACGGCAATAATGAGCAATTAAAGCATTCGTGCTCGCTTCCAAGGCTGTGTACCCAGTAAAACTCACCCGAGCTCCTCATTTTGAGAGGCCCGTGAGGAAGTAAATATCCTCGAGTTCAATCTCGAGGGTGTGTTCTCCCACTCGGAAAGCTTGAATGTCAGGGTCCCACATTTGAATAATGTGGGTGAGAAGCTTTGCCTACTTACGAATACCTTTGGTCTTGAAGAATTTCAACAAACCACATTCCCTCAGTGCAGTCACAGTCCTTTGGTCATTTTCGGCCAGCAAATCATCCACCTCATGCTCCCTTTCTTTCCAATGGACCATTTTTCTCCAAACAAGTTTCAAACACCTGCAAAAGGTCGTAGGAAACATTCAGTAATCATTTAATAACTTGATCTCAGCTAGAAATTTAAGAAAAAATGATTTTTTCATCTTGAAATTCGCCTCTATCGCGCTTGGGAGAAATTTGACTGTGCGGTACTGCACAGTACTGCGCCCCGGTTTAATGTCACAGCGCAGTACTGTTGCACAGTACCGCGCTTCACGATATAACGCCCGTGTGGTACTGTGAAGGGAGAAAATAGCCTAATAGGGCTTTCCCAAAAAATCATTTTTCCCTACTGAAAACAAGTTATTCATACATGAAATGAAAGGGGGGCTTGAAAGCTCTTACCTGGCGCAGACAACTGTTGGAACGGTGCCCTGAATCTCCAGATATGAACTCTTGAAGTTTTTGCTCCTCAAATGGGTAAAATCTCCTCTTTTGGTAAATACACAAGTGAAATGGTAACTTTACACATTTACCCATTCTTTATATAGCTTTTTCACTTATTCTTTACTCATTATTTTATCTGGTTAAAATAAAGCCCATTTCACATTACTAATATCTGGTTTCATGAGCACTTTTTGACAGGATCTCCTTTAAAAAATATTCACATTGGCGTTCATCTATTGTTTGACCTTCATTTTGAGCCTACTTTATCTTTTTCATGATCTGGATTAAAACTTGAAAAAGATTCCAAGCGCTTTTACACTCATCTCATGCTTGTCAAACTTAAGTAAATGGTGTCGAGCTTGGTCAGCTTTACTCATGCTCATTAAACGATGAGAAAAGTATTATCCTGGTTGTATTTTATTCTCTTTTTGGACCAAAATAATTAAAAATTACGAAAAAGACCATTGGAGTCCATAGTTAAGCTCTTTTCAGACTCCCTAAAATTGAAAAGATTGCCAAGTGACCTTGACTCTTTCACACATGTAAAAGTATTTGAAAGGTCGTTTATTCGGTGATAGGTTACCCCTTTTTCGGCCCGTCTAGACTATTTACGAGAAAGGTATACCTCAATCAATTTTTTTGGCTGGGAGAGTTCTCTCGGGAATTGTTTTACACTTTTTCGGGATCAAGGGACTAAATCTACGAAAAAGTACAGTTTGGAGCCTCCTTTAAGTTTTTCAGGCTCTCTAAATGTGAAAAACTACCGAGTTTTCCTTCCTTGGACTCGTTAAAATTTAACATCGAAGGACCCACTTTGGGATGAACCCCTCCTTTCTCAGGTTCGTAAAACATGTGAGATTGGACTCATGTATGAGATGAGCTACACCGAGCATCTGTTATCCTCTTCAAGCTTGAAAAACAACAAAGAGGTATTCGTCTATCATGTCGGGGGAATATGGGGAATAAGTCAAGTTTGTTTTGGCAGCTTGTCATTCATTACCTTTGAACATGGCATGCTTTTGTCCCTTGTCTATATTGGGTATCTATTTTCACTGAGTTATGGTCATCATCCTGAGTTGTCTCTCTGGCCACGAGCCTACTCGTTCGGTGTCTATCCTCTGCTATCAATAATCCCTACTTCCAAGTCCTATTACATGCCGTTATATGTTCAAAGGGTTGCATTGTTCAGAGTCGTTCATTATGTCAGACCTCTGCTGTGTCAGTACATACTCCATTGTTTCATCATCTTATACTATCGTTTGTTCTGATTTCGTGTCGATGATGTGGGAATCATTATGGCCCACCTTTGACGAGTCTATTCCCGTCGATGCCAAATCACTATCTGGGAATTGCACTTAGGGATCAACCATTAGTACCTTGGTACCTGCATGCCTCAATGGCAGGTTTCCTCGTGTTTGACAGTAGGTTTACATCATTGACCTCTGATCAGACGATCTCTCGAATGCTCGACATCAACTCATCTATTCGCATTTCATTGAGATGTACTACAAATACCTTGGGAATCATCGTCATCATTGGTGATTTCCCTTGCATTTGTTAACGGTTCACATCATTGAACAGTAATCAAATGGTTTCTACCATGTTCAACTTCAACACTTTGTAATCACATGGCTAGATTTGTATCATTTGCGATTGGGTAGAAGACCCTGGGCGCACCTTTGTATCTTAATTGCATCCAGGTTGCGGTGGAAATGTCCTTTGTATTGTCACATAGATCCACTTTTTGTATTGGTCGTGGCTGTGTCATTACTATCTCATGGATCTACGCTTGTTCATAGTAGCCATTATTTGTCCACAGTCTATATCATCTCAGTACTCATGGATCTACAATGTATTGGTCAACAACCATGCTTTGAGTCAATTGTTTCTGAGCATGGGGGTTCCCGCCTCGGTGGTATATCTAAGATTTTGTTTCTGTTTCAACTCCTTGGTTCTCCCTCGATGCTATCTCTGCACAATCTTTGTAAAGTCTTTTGGCCATCAATCCCTTCTGACCTCACACTTTAGGGGGCATCTGTTATACCTCTATATTTCACAGTGTCACATCTTCACCATAAAAATAGCTGACGACACTTCCCCTACTGCTTAAAACACCCAAAAGAGAAAAATGATGAGTGATCCTTGAAGACAAACCTGTCTTGTCAAGAATCAACCTGGCTGAGACTTCATATACCTACACTACCACGCCTTGCTCCAGCTTAGGTGAGCGGTAGTCTACACTACCGCGCTATGCTCTTTCTCTGCCACGCGGTACTACCGTGCTATGCTCCGTTTAATAGGCACGGTACACTTTTTTTAGCCTTTTTTCCATGGCTTGTGGGATCTTGATTTTCGAGAGATTTTTGAGGATTGGTGTCCCTGATTCGATCCTAACTCACTTTCCGTGATTAGTAGGCCTGATCCAATAAACTCTCCCAAGATCCACCCTTCTCTCTTGTTGGTTAACCCTACCACACACTATAAGAGAGAGGCATTCCATGAGCAAAAGGGAGGACTCTTGGAGACATCAAACTTATGATCTTGAAGCTTTGTGGAGATAGCTAGAGGAGGAAGCACTTGGAGCTGGGAGTTGGCTTGGATATCAAGCAACCATTGTAAGTGACTTCAAGTTGGTAATAGAACATAACTTGTCTTGTTTACAAATCACGTGTTGATTTAGTTTCAATGATATGATTTGTATCTATTGTAGATTTAGATCCTAACTCATATTTCAAGTTGCAAGAGAATTGTATATGCTTGTATCTTGGTTCCATTTCGACAGGTTCATTCGCGACGACTTGGAAATTGGAGCAACCATAAAGACAAGTGACTGGATTGAAGGTCAGTTAGATCTCTTCTGTTTCTTCCAGCAGTTTGATCTTGAAATGTCTGTTTAGATCTAGGAATTCAAGGTAGCATTTGTTTGGTTTTGTCTTAGTTTAGAGTTAGTTAAAGTCTACTTTAATCTAAGAGAATTTCTACCTATCCGTAGGGAGAAAATTCTACAAACATTCATTTCTTTATATTGAAAAATACAAAAATATACATATAGTTTTGCATTTTCCTTTTGTTTATAAGAGAAAATACAAAAAAAAAAACTTTTGCTTTTATGTACTACATCTTGCATTGAGTGCTTTCTGCCTTCATTTAGATTCTAATTGTGCATCAAAAAATATAAAAGGATTGCATATTTATTTTGAAACCGTTGGATTGATTTTGCATGTTAGTGGCATTGTTTTCATTGGATAGATGAGTCTAGGATTTGACGATTTTGCATGAAATTGAGTCATACACATCACTAGTTTCACGACCATATCCCTTGAGTAACCACAACCATTAAAATTAATGCTTAATCTTAAAATTGATTAGACCGATTTTATTTATAAGGTACACCAACTAGCATAGGTTTAGAGTCTTGGAATAGATCATTGTGAGTTAACAATCCAAGACTATTATACGAAACATTAGGTGTCTGACCAGGGAGTGGAGGAATCCATGGTATATATCGGTGTTCTCAGGAAGCTCTACTCAAGCCAGAGTTAAGCACAAGGTCACGGGAGGTTGGTTGAAGAGATATCGCTCTGATACCGAGTAAACGTGGGAGATATTTCCATGATTTCTTCATATCTAGGGACTCTTGGGGGATTTGACCCTCATTGAGTTTCAGGCTTAGCTACCCTGCCCATACGACGAATCCCACCTGTGACTGTCCCCCTGAGCATTGGTTATATTCTGGTGACCATAGTTTCCTTACCTAGGTATCACATAGGGTACTTATAACTGATTCTGTTACCTCCGACTATAGTTTGGGAGTCTCAAGCCTCTCCTAGGAAATACATACTGGCTCTAGTGTCGGGAGCTCATTTAGCCACTCTGTTTGTTTGCTATTGCCTGTAGTTTCTCTAGGTGTGTTCTTTTGATTTACTATTTTTTGATCGATAGTTGGCCTTTAGGGGATGCTTTGATTCTATATTCTCTCTAGAGATATCGTGGCGCGAAGTCCTACTCTTTGCCAATCCCATCGGTTAGCTGGTTTAGAACCTGCCGAGCTTTCACACCGCGTTCCTAATGGACATCGACGGGCTCCCTCTAAGTCTTCGGATTCTTACGAGACATATGTCCTAGACGTCATGACTTCTGCACATTCTGATACTGAAGAAATACCTACGACTCCATCGGGTAGAGTCGAACACACTTCAGACACCCCTACTCCTCGTGAGGCATGGGGGGGTGATCCACCTGAGACCCAACGTAATTTGTTTGGTCCAGGTCCACCCGAGGATGACCCGTTCGATCCTTCGTTTCCACCCAATTATATACACGGGATGCTAGAGTTACATGACGACGCTAGTCCTATGGTCAACCCAACCACATTCTCTTTTGGTATGCCTAATTATAATACAGTTGATCCTTCCACTACGTTTGGCAGTTACGCTGGCACTAGTCATAGTGTTAGCCACACTGCACCCAGTGGGGGCAATACCCTCGTCGGGGGCACCACGTTGTCCACTCACACACATAGTATGGGGACTGGTCGTCTTCCTCGTAAAAATGCTAATGTTGGAAGGCGACCGCCTCTTAGGACTACCCAACCTAATAGGAACACTGTCTACAACATGACTCGTCATCCACCACCTAATACACATGCCACTACTCGTCGACCCAGGACTACTTTCGCAAATGTTAATGCTCCTCCTAACCACAAGGGTGTACATATACCGCATAATTTTGCGTCTAATGCCACCACTAGTAATGCCAATGTAGGAGGTGGGAATATATCCCATCCACATGGACATAACGCCACCATCCCTACTACTAGTAACACCAATGTTGGGGTTGGGAATACATCTCATGCTTATGGTCACCACACAACTGATCAAGCTGATCCTAATGCTGGGGGTGGGAATATACTGTACCATTATGGTCATTACAACTCAGTTCCTGCTACGAATAGTATGTATATGCCCCATACTTATGGTGGCAAACCTTACTACAACACATTCGGTGCTGGCCACCAGTACAACCCACCCCAATATGGTGCCTAAAACATGTATATACCTGCTTACTCTCATATGGGTCAGGTCGGAGGAGGTTATCAACCCTATAGCCATGGTTAAGCTTATGGCCAAACTCCATGTGCAATGTCAGCTCTTGAAGTTTTACAGGATTGTCCTTCTCAAAAGCATGCCCTTTTGAGTGCATTAGGAGTTGAGGATGAGGGATGTCCCCGTGTTATCAAGTTCGACACTACTGATGTTCAACCTCGCTTACCTTACCACGTGGCTTTTCAAATCTAGGTGGCATTCCTTCAGAATTTTGTCAAACGTACGATGGTTTACGAAGGTGCTTCAGTGTCAGTAATTTCGTTAGCTTGTTGGAAAGCTCTAGGCTCTCCTCCTCTACTTGCGTCTAGAACCACACTCACTGCATTCGACGGTTGGTCATTTAAGCCGCATGGAATTATCCCTTCCCTTGTTGTCTCCTTGGGAGGTAAATATGTGCCTATTGAAGTCGAGGTGGTTGATGCACCCATCGACTACAACCTTTTACTGGGTCAGAATTGGATGTACGCTATGAAGGCTGTCGCATCTACTGTATTCAGAGTTATCTGCTTTCCTCATGAAGGCAAGATTGTGACCATCAATCAACTGGACCTCATTAATTCCCCTTCCACTGCATCCACGGGATCCATAGTCCTGCAGGTTACTCATTCTCAGCCAGCAACTGGGAACATGGGTGTTGGCATGTACCCTTCATTGATGGGAACTTATGATTTTGCCACACCTATGAATTTTATTGGAACCATTACCGACGATGCGTCTCCTCCTTCGCATAATATGTCATTCCCGACTTACTATTTTAATGATCCATGGACTTTACCATCCACAAGTTCCAGGTTTGGAAACATTACGCATATCAGGATGTATAGGACATTGTCTATAGCTAAGCTTGCTTACAAGCATATTCAACAAGCCACTATAGAGCCGGATCTTTCTTCTTCTCAAACAATCGAGGAAGATGCCGTTATGCTACCAGTTTGGGCAGCCAACTTGTCTTGTTCCCATGATTGCCTTGATGATACTTTGCCTTCAGATGAAGCTATTATGGAGTCCATGTGTGGTTGTGAGAGACCTTGGGAAGATATGCGCCATCGCTCTTATTTCCTTCCCAACCTTGAGCTCGCCGAACAAGAAGATTTTAAGATGAATCTAGCAAAGATGATTGGTCACCCTGTGGCTCTTTTAGAGTCGCATGATGTTTTTGCGGAAGGGAATATGGCTAACATTTCCCCCACTATGTTAATCAAAATCTCTCATTCACCTGGAAAGGTCGAGAACGTTTACATTGGTTATGATTGCACTCCTGAAGATATTTCTATTTACACTGAATTGTTTACAGAACTCTAGGAAGCTTTCACTTGGTCATATGAGGAGATGCCAGGAATAGACCCCCACATTGTTGAACATGAGATTAGAACATATCCCAATGCTAAACCAGTTTGACAATGGTTACGTGCTGTGAACCCTAGAAAAGCGGCCGCTATCAAGGCAAAGGTGGAGAAACTTCTAGAGGCTAGTTTCATCTACCCCATTCCCCTTACCGAATGGGTGTCAAACCTTGTTCCTATGGATAAGAAGCAGGGAACGATCCGTGGATGCACTTATTTTAGAGATTTGAACTGTGCATGTCCGAAAGACAACTTCCCCACACCATTCATTGATCAAATCTTGGATGCTTGTGCAGGAAGTGAGATTTTTTCATTCATGGACGGCTTCTCAGGGTATAATCAAATTCAAATCAAACCTGAGGACCAGCATAAGACAACTTTCATTTGTCCTTGGGGAACGTTTGCATATCGAAAAATTCCCTTCGGCCTTAAAAACGCCGGAGCTATGTTTCAGCATGCCATGACCTACGCCTTTCACTATCTTAAAATGATTATGGAGGTTTTCTTCGATGATCTTGCCAACCATTCTCGCAAAAGGATGGACCCCCAAGCACCTCCACATGATTCTCGAATGATGTATATGATACAAGATTCGATTGAATCCTAAGAAATGCATCTTTGTTGTAAGGACGGGTCGCCTTCTGTGCTTCATAGTTTCGAAAGAGGGTATTAGAGTCGATCCTCTTAAAGTTGAGGCAATACTTTGGCTGCCTCCTCCACACAACTTGTTACAACTTCAGAGCCTCCAAGGGAGAGCCACTTTTCTACGCCGTTTCATAGTCAATTATGCTAATCTTACCAAAATTGTTGCGTGCTTATTGAAGAAAGACACACCCTTTATCTGGGATGAGTGAGCCCAGTAGTCTTTCGACACCCTTAAGAAAGCTTTGATATCGTCCCCTGTGCTTAGTCCACCATATTTCACATGAGATTTCATCCTTTATGTGGCCGCGTCTCAAGAGATGATTGGCATGGTCTTGGTTCAGGTTGATGACGTGCTTGTCTAGCATGTCATCTATTACCTTAGTCGAAATCTAGTAGACGTTGAGCTAAGATATACTCATGTGGAAAAGCTGGCACTTGCGGTTGTTCATTCAGTCTAGTGGTTATGAATTACATTTTTCTTAGAACAACCACAGTTGTCACACATATCAATCTGTTTCATTTCATGCTATCATGACGCCTTATAGGTGGGAAGTACAATAAATGGATTGTGATCCTTCAAGAGTTCAATCTCGATTTTGCTTTGGCGAAATCGGTGAAATCATTGGTGTTTTCTGAGCTTATGTCAGACCTTCCGAGACGTGATGAGGATGTCATTCATTAAGATTCCTTTATGGATGAGCACTTATTTCTTATCTCATCCGAAGACCCTTGGTATGGGGATGTCATTGTATATCTCCATACTTCGAAGTTTCCTCTACACTATTCATGAGATGAGCGATGGTGTGTGAAACATCATGCTAAAGATTATACTATCGTCGGTGACACTCTGTATCACCAAGGAAAGGATTCTATTCTCGGTCATTGCTTAACTCACGAAGAAGCAGAGCAGGTGCTTACTGATTGCCATACCGGGGCATGTGGTGGTCAATTATTCGGGCTTGCTACAACCCAACATATCTTGCGAGCTGGTTATTTTTGGCCCTCAATCTTTAAAGATTGTATTAATGCTGTGAATAGATGCCACCCTTGCCAGGTGTTTTCTCGGAATATACGCTCGCATCCAGCACCCGTTCATCCGGTCATCAACATCGGTCCCTTCACCAAGTGGGGGGTGGATATCATGGATTGCAAACCAGCTTCGGCTGGGGGGCATCAACATATTATAGTGGCCATGGACTACTTTTTCAAATGGGCTGAGGCTATGCCTACCGTAAAAGCTGATGGTGCTACAGCAGCCCATTTCGTGTTCAATCAAATTATAACTCGATTCGGTATTCTGAAAGAGATTATCACTGACCATGGCAGTCACTTTCAGAACAAGATGATGGAGGATTTGTCTCTCAAGCTTGTGTTTCGTCAAGAACACTCATCTTCTTATTATCCCCAAGAGAATGGTCAAGTTGAAGCAGTTAATAAGTCTTTGAAGACCATTCTCCACCGTACCATCCAACAAAGCAAGAACAATTGGCATATCATGTTATATCCTGCTTTATGGGCATATTGAACCACATTCAGGACTGCCACCGGGTTCTCACTATTTTAGCTAGTTCATGGTGTGGAGTCACTTTTACTGATTGAATGCAAAATCTGTTCTCTTAAACTGGCCATAGAGCTCCTCCCTAATACGAAGGGTCTTGAGCAATGATTAATCCACCTTGAGAAACTTGACGAGCAACGTCGAGATGCCGCCGTGGCTATAGATTCCAACAAACATCGTGTTAAGGTTCAGTACAACAGGTCTATCCGGCCCTGGCAATATACTGAAGGTGACTTGAGTTCTTTGTTACAAGACTTCCCTCGGATTTCATATTCCTGCCATCATGTCAGAACCACCATGGAGATCGTGACGAGTACAGGGAAAAATCCCTCCACCAACACCACCGCCAAGGACCTCCGGTCCACCTGCATCACGTATTCCAGCTCCTCCTGGCCGCGGTGCTGGTCGAGGGAACATTCCACTGCCGATACACACTACATCTTTAGTTCCGTCTGTAACCGTTGCTCACAGCACAGTCTCAGAACCTATTGCAGTTTCTGTAACCATTAGTATATCTGAGATTCCAACTGTCACTTCACCCACTGTTATCGAAGATATATTAGCCACAGTGGGCGACATTACAGTGGCTGAATCTAGTACATCCCAAAATACTAGACCCGAGGCCATCCTCCTACCTGATGTCAACACCTCCCTTCCACCAGAAACTTTCCACGATGACACAGATGGATCTGTTGGCACCATCGAAGGATCCAACTAGGATATACCTAGCTTGATTTCAATCTCGGGCGGGTACGTCAAAATTATTGAAGACATTCGACTTCTTGACACACCTTTTGAACCTGATTATGGCTTTATCACTTCCCACGCGGAGCTTCCACCTGTTATCACCACGCCATCTAGCATTCATCCCCAGGAAACCAATTCTTCCAGTAATGTACCAAGTACCATATCTCTCCCCAACCTCCCTCCAGGACATGATATCATGGTCTCCATTCAGTCTAGTATGGTTAGTCTAGCAAATTCCCCATTGGCGTCAGCACAGTTTAAATGCGACACAGAGCAAATGCTCTCGATAGGTTCTAGATATCCCCCTGTTACTCATCCTCCTGACTATCGGGATCCCAACATCCCATCTAGCACAGAGTTTCATCACTCCTAAACAGACGGCTCCGGACCTTCAGACGTTACTATACCTAGGTTCCTGCCGGACCCCGAAAACCCTTTTCAGGACATGAACCCGGACCCAGTCTTCGATGGTCCTCCTATCATTGAACACGCTATGGACTACACCCCCAATACCCCTCGATTAAATTCCCCACATTTTCTATAATCACCCATGTTTTGCACACATTCTATGAGGGATAACCCAGTTTTTTCTCCGTCCTCGCCTGTCAGATATGGAAGACCCCCTCCACAAACCGGCACTTTTGGCACTGTTGGCCAATCGACACTATCATATTTGACTAGTGTCGGAAGAACACCAAGTCATACTGTTGGATCTTCCATATTGACCGAAGGTTCCCCTTCGGCCACTATCTACACTATCTCAAGAGGTGAAAAACTGACTGCCACGATCCCCAACTCCAACAACCAAACTCCTCTTGCCGAGCCATCAACCCAACCTACTGGAGGACAATCCTTTGTTGGAAACCCCATTTCTAGTCAACAACCTCCTCCTATAGGGCCATCCAACCCATCTGCTGGAGGACAACCCATCGGCTTCATCCAACAACCCCCCCAACCAGCAGCATCTGCTCAATATGGTATGTACAACACACCTGGCAGCGGACAACCTCATACCGGTCTTCCAACCGGGCCTCATCCTCAACATCCCCCATCAGGTACGCTTCCTTCTTGGGAACCTCAAATCCCACAGGGTGGGGGGTACTCATTATTTGGAAACTAGAACCCAGCTGGGGGGCAATCTCAGATTCCCCCCAACTTGAACTCCAGCTTCCCTTATCCTTCAGCTACTACAACTCCATGGAATCCATCCCGTCAATTTCCACACGCTCCTCAAGGAGGAACGAACATTCCATGGGCACCACTGTCGCAACCACCCCCCAACCCTGCTATGGGAAACCCCCCACTTACTCAATATAGTGGAAACATTCCTGGAACACAACAACTCCAAGGAACTTTTCCCCAACCAGGAGCAGCTATTATGGAGTCCATGTGTGGTAGTGAGAGACCTTGGGAAGATATGCGCCATCGCTCTTATTTCCTTCCCAACCTTGAGCTCGCCGAACAAGAAGAGTTTAAGATGAATCTAGCAAAGATGATTGGTCACCCTGTGGCTCTTTTAGAGTCGCATGATGTTTTTGCGGAAGGGAATATGGCTAACATTTCCCCCACTATGTTAATCAAAATATCTCATGCACCTGGAAAGGTCAAGAACGTTTACATTGGTTATGATTGCACTCCTGAAGAGATTTCTATTTACACTGAATTGTTTACAGAACTCTAGGAAGCTTTCACTTGGTCATATGAGGAGATGCCAGGAATAGACCCCCGCATTGTTGAACATGAGATTAGAACATATCCCAATGCTAAACCAGTTCGACAATAGTTACGTGCTGTGAACCCTAGAAAAGCAGCTGCTATCAAGGCAGAGGTGGAGAAACCCCTAGAGGCTGGTTTCATCTACCCCGTTCCCCTTACCGAATGGGTGTCAAACCTTGTTCCTATGGATAAGAAGCAGGGAACGATCCGTGGATGCACTTATTTTAGAGATTTGAACCGTGCATGTCCGAAAGACAACTTCCCCACACCATTCATCGATCAAATCTTGGATGCTTGTGCGGGAAGTGAGATTTTTTCATTCATGGACGGCTTCTCAAGGTATAATCAAATTCAAATCAAACCTGAGGACCAGCATAAGACAACTTTCATTTGTCCTTGGGGAACGTTTGCATATCAGAAAATTCCCTTCGGCCTTAAAAATGCTGGAGCTATGTTTCAGCGTGCCATGACCTACGCCTTTCACTATCTTAAAATGATTATGGAGGTTTTCTTCGATGATCTTGCCAGCCATTCTCGCAAAAGGATGGACCCCCAAGCACCTCCACATGATTCTCGAACGATGTATACGATACAAGATTCGATTGAATCCTAAGAAATGCATCTTTGTTGTAAGGATGGGTTGCCTTCTGGGATTCATAGTTTCAAAAGAGGGTATTAGAGTCGATCCTCTTAAAGTTGAGGCAATACTTTGGTTGCCTCCTCCACGCAACTTGTTACAACTTTAGAGCCTCCAAGGGAGAGCCACTTTTCTATGCCATTTCATAGTCAATTATGCTAATCTTACCAAATTTTTTGCGTGCTTATTGAAGAAAGACACACCCTTTATCTGGGATGAGCGAGCCCAGTAGTCTTTCGACACCCTTAAGAAAGCTTTGATATCGTCCCCTGTGCTTAGTCCACCATATTTCACATGAGATTTCATCCTTTATGTGGCCGTGTCTCAAGAGATGATTGGCATGGTCTTGGTTCAGGTTGATGACGTGCTTGTCTAGCATGTCAGCTATTACCTTAGTCGAAATCTAGTAGACGTTGAGCTAAGATATACTCATGTGGAAAAGCTGGCACTTGCGGTTGTTCATTCAGTCTAGTGGTTATGACATTACATTTTGCTTAGAACAACCACAGTTGTCACGCATATCAATCTGTTTCATTTCATGCTATCACGACGCCTTATAGGTGGGAAGTACAATAAATGGATTGTGATCCTTCAAGAGTTCGATCTCGATTTTGCTTCGGCAAAATTGGTGAAATCATTGGTGTTTTCTGAGCTTATGTCGGACCTTCCGAGACTTGATGAGGATGTCATTCATTAAGATTCCTTTGTGGATGAGCACTTATTTCTTATCTCATCCGAAGACCCTTGGTATGGGGATGTCATTGTATATCTCCATACTTCGAAGTTTCCTCTACACTATTCATGAGATGAGCGATGGTGTGTGAAACATCATGCTAAATATTATACTATCGTCGGTGACACTCTGTATCACCAAGGAAAGGATTCTATTCTCGGTCATTGCTTAACTCACGAAGAAGCAGAGCAGGTGCTTACTGATTGCCATGCCGGGGCATGTGGTGGTCAATTATTCGGGCTTGCTACAACCCAACATATCTTGCGAGCTGGTTATTTTTGGCCCTCAATCTTTAAAGATTGTATTAATGCTGTGAATAGATGCCACCCTTGCCAGGTGTTTTCTTGGAATATACGCTCGCATCTAGCACCCGTTCATCCGGTCATCACCATCGGTCCCTTCACCAAGTGGGGGGTGGATATCATGGATTGCAAACCAGCTTCGGCTGGGGGACATCAACATATTATAGTGGCCATGGACTACTTTTTCAAATGGGCTGAGGCTATGCCTACCGTAAAAGCTGATGGTGCTACAGCAACCCATTTCGTGTTCAATCAAATTATAACTCGGTTCGGTATTCCGAAAGTGAGTATCACTGACCATGGCAGTCACTTTCAGAACAAGATGATGGAGGATTTGTCTCTCAAGCTTGTGTTTCATCAAGAACACTCATCTTCTTATTATCCCCAAGAGAATGGTCAAGTTGAAGCAGTTAATAAGTCTTTGAAGACCATTCTCCACCGTACCATCCAACAAAGCAAGACCAACTGGCATATCATGTTATATCCTGCTTTATGGGCATATTGAACCACAGTCAAGACTGCCACCGGGTTCTCACTATTTTAGCTAGTTCATGGTGTGGAGTCACTTTTACCGATTGAATGGAAAATCCGTTCTCTTAAACTGGCCATAGAGCTCCTCCCTAATACGACGGGTCTTGAGCAATGATTAATCCACCTTGAGAAACTTGATGAGTAGCGTCGAGATGCCGCCGTGGCTATAGATGCCAACAAACATCGTGTTAAGGTTCAGTACAATAGGTCTATCCGGCCCCGGCAATATACTGAAGGTGACTTGAGTTCTTTGTTATGAGACTTCCCTCGGATTTCATATTCCTGCCATCATGTCAGAACCACCATGGAGATCACGACGAGTACAGGGAAAAATCCCTCCACCAACACCACCGCCAAGGACCTCCGGTCCACCTGCATCACGTATTCCAGCTCCTCCTGGCCGCGGTGCTGGTCGAGGGAACATTCCACTGCCGATACACACTACATCTTTAGTTTCTTTTGTAACCGTTGTTCACAGCACAGTCTCAGAACCTATTGCAGTTTCTGCAACCATTAGTATATCTGAGATTCCAACTGTCACTTCACCCACTGTTATTGAAGATATATCTGCCACAGTGGGCAACATTACAATGGCTGAATCTAGTACAACCCAAAATACTAGACCCGAGGCCATCCTCCTACCTGATGTCAACACCTCCCTTCCACCAGAAACTTTCCACGATGACACAGATGGATCTGTTGGCACCATCGAAGGATCCAACTAGGATATACCTAGCTTGATTTCAATCTCGGGTGGGTACGTCAAAATTATTGAAGACACTCGACTTCTTGACACACCTTTTGAACCTAATTATGGCTTTATCACTTCCCACGCGGAGCTTCCACATGTTATTACCATGCCATCTAGCGTTCATCCCCAGGAAACCAGTTCTTCCAGCAATGTACCAAGTACCATATCTCTCCCCAACCTCCCTCCAGGACATGAGATCATGGTCTCCATTCAGTCTAGTATGGTTAGTCTAGCAAATTCCCCATTGGCATCAGCACAGTTTAAACGCAACACAGAGAAAATGCTCTTGACAGCTTCTACATATCCCCCTGTTACTCGTCCTCCTGACTATCAGGATCCCAACATCCCGTCTAGCACAGAGTTTCATCACTCCTACACAGATGGCTCCGGACCTTCAGACATTACTATACCTAGGTTCCTGCCGGACCCCGAAAACCCTTTTCAGGACATGAACCCGGACCCAGTCTTCGATGGTCCTCCTATCATTGAACACGCTATGGACGATACCCCTGATACCCCTCGATTAAATTCCCCACATTTTCTGTAATCACCCATGTTTGGCGCACATTCTATGAGGGATAACCCAATTTTTTCTCCGTCCTTTCCTGTCAGATATTGAAGATCCCCTCCACAAACCGGCACTTTTGGCGTCATTGGCCAATCGACACTATCATATTTGACTAGTGTCGGAAGAACACCAAGTCATACTGCTGGATCTTCCATCTTGACCGGAGGTTCCTCTTCGGCCACTATCTACACTATCTCAAGAGGTGGAAAACTGACTACCACGATCCCCAACTCCAACAACCAAACTCCTCCTGCCGAGCCATCAACCCAACCTACTGGAGGACAATCCTTTGTTGGAAACCCCATTCCTAGTCAACAACCTTCTCCTATAGGGCCATCCAACCCATCTGCTGGAGGAAAACCCATCGGCTTCATCCAACAACCCCCCCAACCTGCAGCATCTGCTCAATATGGTATGTACAACACACCTGGCAGCGGACAACCTCATACCGGTCTTCCAACCGGGCCTCATCCTCAACATCCCCCATCATGTACGCTTCCTTCTTGGGAACCTCAAATCCCACAGGGTGGGGGGTACTCATTATTTGGAAACTAGAACCCAGCTGGGGGCCAATATCAGATTCCCCCCAACTTGAACTCCGGCTTCCCTTATCCTTCAGCTGCTACAAATCCATGGAATCCATCCCGTCAATTTCCACACGCTCCTCAAGGAGGAACGAACATTCCATGGGCACCACTGTCGCAGCCACCCCCCAACCCTGCTATGGGAAACCCCCCACTTACTCAATATAGTGGTAACATTCCTGGAACACAACAACTCCAAGGAACTTTTCCCCAACCAGGAGCAGCAACCATTCCTAGGTTCCAGCAAACCCAGGGTACCATACCTACCATCCCCACTCAGCAGAACATCCAACAACCGGTTACCAACACTCAACCGGTTAACCAGATGGCCTACTACCCACAGAACTTCCAGAAGTACCCTGCCGGAAGCACATATGGGTATAACATGCAATAGTATGCTATGCAGGGCCCCCCAGGTTTCTCTGCACCATACTGTTGGCTGCTTTCTGGACAAACCCGGGTTTTCAGGATGCGTAGCAACAAACACCCCTTGGCGCACTGGCCCTCTCGGCAACAAGCTGCGCGGCAGCCCGAAGACTCACCCGAAGTGGCTATGGGGGGATAAGGAATCAGGCTTCCTTAACCGAGGCAATGTGGAGATTCTAATCTTCTCCCTTCTGTTCCGGGAGGATTCCTCAGAGCAGGACGTCTTACTCTTCCGCTGACCTCTCAGCGCGACAGCGCGGAAGCTCTTACCATCCTTGTTGCGCGGTATCTCCACACCTGCGCACGAGGCGGTCGCAAGCTACGTCCAATACACTGTAATGTTTCTTTTCTAGTGCCACAGCGCAGTAACACACTCTTCAAGCGCGACGGCAATAGTGTTCTACAGACTCCTTCAACACTTAACAATTATAACTTCTAAGGGGAGCTTCAAGATCTTACTTTACATATTCATTCATAAGTTTAGCGAAAGGTTCACGTAAACATAGATAGTAAAACATAGACATGCATTCATGTAAAACATCACCATAACAACAAGATTTATGCAGTTCGCCTCCACAGGGAAATCTCATTCACGGGAACTATATTCTATATTAACTCAAAATGGGAATTACACAGTATGCTGTGCACACAGCTGCAGCCTTAGATCTTTCTGGGAAACTCCATGCACACAGCTGGGAGCCCTTCTCTTAGATCTATTCTCTTCTTCTATAGGGATTACAACGACTCAGATATCACCTTAGACTATCTGCAACTCAGTCGTCAACTTTCAATGGCCTTCTAACCAATCTATCTCTAACCCATCTAACATCTAACTTCTGACTCTAACCAAGATAACCTTCTTCCCTTTATAATTACACATATATATAGGTGGCCTTGACGATCGCACCTTTACAAAACTGTGGGCCTTTCCCATCAGTAATCCCCAAAAACCCTAACCGCGGACATGGCTAGGTGTACTGTAGGCACCGCTTGCAGTCATGTCGCCGCTTCCTGCAGACTCCGTGAGTTCCGGCACAGATTGCGGGTATGGGCGCCGCTTCATCGTTCTCTGCTCTTTGTCCTTCGCTTTCAATGCTTTGGTCTGTTGCTCTTCTTTGGTCAGAGCAACCATAACTTCTGTACTTATCCTTAAATGAGGGTAACTGAGCCCTCTATTCCATCGCTTTATTTATTGTGGTAGCTGAGCTTTCTACTCGACCACATTCACTCTCCTTTGACATGTGCACACGAGCTCCGCGATTTCTGGCCCGTAATCTGCGGTGAGCTCATCCACCTGGTGCCATACTGCGCTCTGTTCAGTTCTGCCCAAAATTGGTGCTTACTCAAAATTAGCACTTTTTTCCCTTCAATACTTGTGTTTTTTTCCTCAAAATTCGTAGCTTTGCTATAGCTGCGGCCTATGCTCCAACAGGCCCCTAACACTTACTTGTGGCTTGTCCCCGAGCCACTTGCACTAGCGTGTGGTCGCTTTACTTGCGCATCTGCCTTTGCTTGGGTCGCAGCAAATGCTTGCTTCCACTGCACAATAGCGGAGTCCATTTCATTGACGCACTCCGCAGCTGTCTACACCATGTCTGCAGTAGCTTCTTCTTCAGTTATGCCATCAACCAACTGTTGAGATTCAACAAATTCTTTGATCTTTTCCTCAGCTTGGGTAGCAAGTTCAGCATACTCATCCATAAATGTCTGAATTCTGTTGCTGAGATTAGCATCTTTATTTCTGAGCTTGTGCAGTTGTTGTTGTACTCTACGCACTTCGCTCATTTTCCTCATTTTTGCTAAGCCTTCTAAGGTCTTAGCTTCTTCGCTCATAACAGTTAGGGACTGTTTTGCTGCTTGCACCTATTCTAAAAGGCCGACTTTGAAAGGGAGCTTCTCAAGCTCAGCCCATGCCTCCATAGCTTGGGTCATCAAGTTCTGGGATTCATATGCTCTGCACTTCATTTATGTGGAAGCTATGCGCAGTGCTTCAAATTGTTCTTGCCTATCATCTGTAGGATACGCTGCGACACGAGCTTCCAACTCAGCGATCTGCGTTCTATGGTCCTCAGCCATAGCAACTATTTCCTACTCTAGGGCTTTCACCCTTCCGCCAATAATTTGCACTTTCTCAACCAGAGGAAGGTCTGGTTGAATCTAGAAGGCCGACAGCTCCTGGGTGAGTTCATCAACTACGTTTCTTATCCCAGTGTCTTATGCCTCGTAAAGTGCAAGCTGTTCAGAGATGTTCTTATAGCCTGCCTTCAGCTCTATTTCCTGCGATTGCAGTCTTTGGTTTTCATGGAATGTGGAGAGCTCTCTAGCTCTTAGCTCAATAGAGACTCGCTCTTGTACTAACTGCAAAGTTTCTATCGGAATCAATGACAAATTTATCTCAATAGGGCCAACCGTATTTACCTGGGTTGCAGCCAAAGGATCCGGGAATGTCATACTTGTAGGCGGGATGTGAATGATAGTATGCTTCCCTGCAAGTACTTCGACTTGCTCAGCGCTTGTAGATTCCTGCGGCCCCTGCGAACCGGATGCTGGCGCATGGGTCTACGCAACTCTTCCTGCGAGACCTTTCAACTCCATGAGCTGCAGGTCCAGAGCACTTCTGATGTGATCCTGAGATGTCCGCAGTTCGCGAAATTGCTCCTTCATGTACTGGTCGAACCTCGAGGCAATGGTCTCAGAGGGGTGCGACACCTTTTGCTTCTTGGCCACTAGTTCTGGCGAACCTTCATCATGCCTCTGCTCAGTCGCTTGCTTAACCTTACCTTTTTCTTGCGCAGCAGGGGGCAGCATCGCAGCAGTGACTTCAGCGGCCTGTCTCCATTCATCTGGCCATGACTTCACAGTTTCTTCGACATCCTGTGTAGTCATACGGTAGAGGCCTATGGCCCATTCTTCTTGAATTTCACGAGGGTGGAAGTAAATTTCATGCAAGTTGGAAGAAAAGACCAACTTCGTTCCATAGATTTGTGCTGTATGCTCAGTCAGCCTCGGCATTTCCTGGATGGTGTCCTTGAGGAGATGGTAATATTCATAGAACACAGTGCGGTTCATCTTGCGCTTCGCGGGATTACTAGAATCCCAGAGGTTGACGTAGCGCATCCCTGCAAACTCTCCTGCGTGGCGTGGAAGGAATTGAGTGTTGGGGGGCTCCTTCCACCCAATAAAGGCACATAAAATCAAAATCCAAGAAAAATGGAACAACTGACCTGGGGTGTCCTGAATGTTCCTCCAGTCGTCCAAGAAAGAATTCAGAAGGAAGAGAGACTAGTTATACTGCTCTCCCTCCATAGCTGCGATTGCGAGCTCTACAACAGCTCCAGTGACTTCTTTGGGTCTGCACTTCGTTAGAAGTATGCCTGCAAGCAGACTGCCTGTGAATCTAAGTGCTTCATCTTCAACTATAGTGAGGTCATAACCCCGACCTCCTCTCAGCAATTTGTATTTCTGCACCAGCTGTGCAGCCAACTTTCTGTCCTTATCTTTACCAACAAAATGAACATTGGGGTCCTTACCAACCTTAGATAGGCTGGTAATGCGATGAATCAAGTCGACATTTAAATCGATTGGCCTCCCCAGCCAAAGATAACCACCATGAACGCAGGATAGCATGGCCTTAACAACTGCATTTACTTCATTTCTACACTCGAAGTGCGGTAGCTTCAAAAGGTTCAGCAGTCCAGGCCTCTCTAGATTTACTGCAAATTCCTTCGGGACGAATTCATCAACCTTTCTCACGGTATTATGGACTACCGTCAGATAGCGATCCGACGTGAACTGAGGATACGTCCTGTAGTCTCCCAAGTTGAATTCAAAAAACCTTACCAGTGGAAGGTGTCCAAGCATGGACCCTTCTTCTCGCACGATTTCCGCCATTGGTGGCAGCGGAATCGGATACTTAGCATTCTTGGGAATATGCACCTCGGGTGCATCATCTAGACGCGAAGAAATATAGTTAACCATAGTGGCCAACGGCTCTGAAACGGGTTCGTCCGGCTGCTGCTGCTGAGATGCCCTTGTACTCGGAGATTGTCTGGGATCAGTCCAACTAGGATGTGTGTAAGCCGAGGTCGTGACTGGGGTAGCCATGCCAAAATCTAAGCCTCTGCGCTTGAACTGACGAACAACTTCTTCAGTTGACAGGTTCTCCGTCATGAACCGGTAGACACAACAAGCACTTGAACAGACAAATGGTGGAATAGCGTAGGATATGAACGCTGAAAACAAAGGGAGCAGTCTGGACGACACAGCTCTGAAAACAATGACTTGGATTCTCAAACAAGACACTATACAACTCGAGGAAAGTAACCCGAAGATATACGAGTGCGGGGTATTTATGGCTAAAGGTGGTAGTAGATGTGAACAAGTGGGGTTAATAGCCGTAGGTGCCTATGCATATGAGTTGACAACCCCCCCTAGCCCCCACGCCTCTGCGGTGCATTAATTGTGATGGACGGGCTCTGATAGCCTTTCGGGAGATGAGCTAAGGCCTTCGGCTCATTTCTTAAATGCGAATCTTAGGGAGATCAAGCCAAATATGCCAGAGTAAATACAATTAAATGGTGATCTTATCCTTCATTAATATTCATAAGCGGCGATAGAACTACCGTAATTCAAATTTTCGGTGGGTCACTTCAGCATAGGTAACTGTGCAAATGGAGGGCTCCACGGTGAGGAGAACTCCTCAAGCGGAAAATTGACAATAGGGAACTCCACAAGAGCGATGGTTTGACAACCCAGGGAAAACTTCGCAAGAGCACAACATAGGCTCGCTCGGAAGAGAGTTTATTTACTGCGCGGATGCTTCAAGGAACTGCGCGGGAAGCCGGAGACTGAAAGTGTCTCGCAGTTTCCGTGTAGACTGTGATAATGCGATGCCTCTTTCAACTACACTGGGCATTTGCACTACTTTAGCAACTAATTAAGTCGACTGAATGGAGTGGCTATCATGGCAAAGCTTGAGCTGACTCCCATTAATCATTGTGGGCAGCAATTCTCCATTAAGCTTCACAAGCTGAACTGCTCCTCCTTCTGTTATCTTCATCACCTGAAAAGGGCCTAACCAATGTACATGAAACTTTCCTGGGAACTTGATGAATTTACTATCATAGAGGAGTACCAAGTCTCCTTCTTGAAAGACTTTATTCCTAATATGCCTGTCATGCCAAGCTTTTTGTCTTGCCTTCTGCACTTGTTGATGGAATCCGGATAAAAGTCTATCTCCTTCTAAGGCAAGCAATTGTGAGAGTCTTTCACTCATACTATCAGTATCTGCCATTTCTATAATTTGCACAATTCTGAAGCTGGGAACAATGTATTCCATGGGCATAACGGCTTCTTGTCCATACACCAAACTGAAAGGTGTGTGACCTGTTAACTTCTTGCATGTGGTTCTATAAGCCCATAACACAGCTGTGACTCTAAGGTCCCAATCATCTCTTTGTTGATTACAGATCTTCATCAAGGAATTCTCGAGAATTTTATTGAATGCTTCCACCGTACCATTAGCTTGAGGGTGGTAGGGTGTACTCTTGTGGTGACTGATGTGGAATTCTTCAGTAAGGGCTTCTATAGTCTTGTTCAGGAAATGCGTGCCCTGATCACTCATGAGAATCAGTGGACATCCAAATCTAGTGACAATGTTCTCAAAAATTAATTGCGTGGTAGTGACAGCGTCACAATTCTTAACTGGCTTGGCCTCAGCCCATCTGGTGAGGTATTCAGTAGCTGTGATGATGTATCTTGCGCCGGTTCTCTTTACTAGTGGGTTGATAGGTCACACAAAATCAATGGCCCACTTATCAAAAGCACGCACTGTTATCTGGGGTCTTAGCGGCATTTCATCTCTTCTTGAAGGTTTTCCTGTTCGCTAGCACACATCGCAACACTTGCAGAATTCCTTAGTATCCTTGTGCAATGTTGGCCACCAAAGACCTGCAGCTAAGATTTTCTGCGCAGTCGGCTTTCCTGCGAAATGGCCTCCTATGGTTCCTGAGTGCGCTTCTGCGATTATGGAGTTCTTCTCATGCAGTAAGATACATCTGTGCAAGACTTCATCGGGGCCCAACTTATAGAGCTGGCCTGCTATTAAAGTGAAGTCTGCGGCTTTGACAACAAGTTGATTCTTCTGCTGGATTGTAAACTCCACTGGTGCTTGCCTGGTAGTGAGAAACTCAAGAATATCGGAATAATACTCATCAGTTGCTTGAACCAAAAATAGCTGCGCATCAGGCATATTGTCCTCCAGATTTGTAGGTTCCTCCCTTGACTCTATCCTAGATAAATAGTCGGGTCGTACATTTAATCTACCTGGCTTCACAATAACCTCAAAATCATACTCCTGGAAGAGTAGTAGCCATCTGCAAATTCTTCCCCCTAACACTGGCTTATTGACCAAGTATTTCAAAGCAAAATGGTCAGTATACATTTTAAAATGAGCACCCAATAGATAGTGTCTGAACTTCTGTAAGGCATACACCATAGCTAGTCCTTCTCTTTTTGTAGTGGTGTAGTTCTTCTCAGCTGTTGACAGTTTTCTACTAGAGTAAGCAATGGGGTGGTCAATACCTCCTTCTCCCGATTGTGTCAGCACAACCCCCAATGCTATGGAAGAAGCATCTACATGAACATGAAAGGGTTTTCTCCAGTCTGGGAAAACTAGAATAGGCGCTGTGATCATCTTTTCTTTAAGTGTATCCAAGCTCTGTTGGCATTCTTCTGTCCATTGAAATTTCGAATCCTTTTTCAACAATCTTTCCATAGGCGCAGTAATCTTTGCATAACCCTTGATAAATTTTCTGTAGTACCGTGTATGTCCCAATGTAGTGCGCAATTGTTTGACTGAATTAGGCACAGAAAAATTAGCAATGATGGCAACCTTCGCAGGATCCATCAAGAGTCCTTGTCTGCATACAATATGACCCAACAGAATACCAAAAGGAGCACAGAAAATACATTTTTTCAAGTTAAGGGAAATTTGATACTGTCTACATTTTTCTAACATCATCCATAGATTAGCTATATGGTTCTTTAGTAACCCAAATACAGTCCAGTCATCAAAATAGACTTCTAGAAACTTATGGATAAACTCTTTAAAAACAGCAACAACGACTCTAGAGAAGATAGCAGGAGCATTTTTAAGACCAAAGGGAATTACCGTATACCGGAATGAGCCCCATTCAGTCGCAAAAGTGGTCTTATGGAGGCCTTCTGGATGGATTATGATCTAATGGTATCCCGAAAATCCATCAGTGAAGGAGTAAGCCTCTTGTCCTCCAACATTATCAAGCACTTCGTCTATAAAGGGCATAGGAAATGGATCATGCGCTGATGCATCGTTGAGCTTGCGCAGGTCCACGCAGATTCTTATTTCACCTTTTGCCTTTTTCTCTTGTACCACCATAGGACTAATCCAATCACTTTCCTCTACTGGCTCGATGATACCTACTGCGAGCATCTTATCAATTTTTTCTCTAACCTTTTCTTTATATCGCGGGTTCAACCTGTACGGGCGATGTTTTACTGGCTTAGCATCTGCTTTCAAAGGTATGCGCATAACTCCTAAATCTCCTAGTATGCCTTTCATTTCTGTAAACTTGGTAGGAAAGATATCCTGGTAGTCATGTAGTAAATCCGCAATATGGCCAACAGTTTCATCATCCCAATAATCTCCTATAGAAGCAAACTTGGGTTTGGCTTCTGTACCAATGTTAATCTTTTTGAGCTTGATGTGTTCTGTAATGGCAGGGATATCAAGCTGAGGGCCTTCAACCTTGAGTGTCCCTTCTGATTCTGGAATATTGATGTTGCGAGGATCATCTTCCTCTTCGCCAGTGGTGAAATTATAGCATTCCAGGGCATGTTCCATCTGGACAGCCCAATCTGGTTGAGAATATTCGGTTAAAGGACTTTGTTCAAATACCTTCTTTTTAATACATTTTAAAGTGTGGTTGATGCTTGGATGTTCTGACTCGAAGCTAAAGGTAAGTTGAAAAATTTCCATCATATGAGGCCAAGTGATAGTGCCTCTGCGCAATTCTGTTTCAGTGTACCAGTTCCTTGGAACTGTATCCAACGTGTGGATGAATAGGTGAACCCACTCATCCTCTGGAATATCTAACCATTGGTGAATGCATGCTTCAACATGTGACCCGGGGTCACTTTGTCCATCATATTTGCACAAAACTCCTGCTGTAGTTTCCTGAAATTTGCGTAGTATCAATCTGCGATAGTCTTGCCATGTGTCAATATTTTTTCTATGCGCACCCCACCATCTTGCGGTTGTAGCGCGCAGTGCTACATCCAATGCTTGTATGCGCTGCTCATTTGGGATTTGTTGTTCATATGCTCGTATGAATTCACTTACTTCAGTTAAACCATCAAATATTGGTGTGTTACTCAATTCTGTTCCAATCCAACGAATGGATTTAGTCATCATGGCACAACGCCTTGTAGAAACTTCATGTAAGCGATTCTGCCAGTTTTCCAATCCTACTTCCGAATCTGATGTGCACGAGCTATCGCATCGCAAGCTGATATGGCCGTCTGCTGTGGTATTGACATAATCATTATGACTAGCAGTCATCTGGTACAAACTTTCCATGTGGCGCTCTTCTTCTTCTGCTCGAATGGTTTCTATATACCGTGGTCCTTGAAGCGGATCAAGTGGTGCAATGACCCTAATCTGCTCATCCTCAAAGGTCATTTGTCTTTTCTTCAAATTAATGACAGCCAAATTATCAAATGCCTAGTCTATGCCTAAAAGTGCTGGGTAAGGTCTACTGTCATCCATAATTTTGATTACTTCGAAGTCTGTAGAACTTCTTACTCCCTCAATGTCAATGGGTACATTGGGTAATCTGCCCAATGGAGAAACTCGTTGCTGATTTGCAAGTCTTAGCTGGATAGGAGATCTGAAAAGCTGAGGGATACCCATCTGTTCCCATGTCTGCATGGTGATAACATTAACTTCTGAGCCTAAATCCAAAATGTCTTCGTCCATTTCAAATGCTCCAATCTGCACTGTGAGTCTCATCTCTTTTCCAGTTCTACTATGAGTCCCAATCTGATGAACAGTACGCTGCGGTGTATTCATCGAAGCAGATTGTTGACACTGATCCAACAGATGTTGGAGCTCCATAGTTGATTTTTCATTGCGCAACAACTTTAAGCAGTTTCTCAAGAAAGCATGAACACTACCCAGTGCATCCTCCTCATCAGACCTTCTAGATGTGGTGGCCTACTCTCGCACCAGATTCTCTTGACGTGGCACATGCGGTCTGATATCATTATGTGGAATTGCAACAGAGCTTGAAGCGTGCGGATTTGAGAAATACTCTTGAGCTTGCTTGAATGCTTCTTTTTGCTTCTGTAGATCAAGCGAGGCTGGTTTAATATTAGCGCGGTGCACCCATTGCGTCGCTGACTTCCCAGTTTGCGACTCTGGCGCATCAGTAGTTGCTCCACTGCGCGTCACTACATTAACTGTAGGATTTGGTTCTCTTTTTCTGCTGCAATCAACTGAATGTTCTGGTTAACCTGGGGCTTCTTTTCCTGCATCTTGGCCATCAACTGAGGGCATTCTTCGATGACATGATCATAATATTTACAGTATCTACAGAGGGTTGTAGGATTTTGGCAATCCCTTGCATAATGGCCTTGAGCTCCGCAGTTATAACAAGTGACCTGTCCTCTTCCACGACCAAAACCTGCTGTGCATCCACGGCCCCTATAATTTCCTCCTCGGCGTTCCTGAGCTTGGTCATACTATGGCTCTGCTGTGGGTCCTTGTGGTTCTGACTGTACTGTCTAAACATCATGTTTTCTTTCTATCATAAGCTCATATGCTCTACAATTGTTCTCATCATGGCCTACTAATTTACAGAAATTGCAATATAGATTCTTTGGAGTTTGTACATATTTCTGTAACAAGTGACATTCTTGTGGTCTGTGACCTCTAGTTCTACAGATTTCACACCAAGGCCCCTGTGCCTGTGGCAAAGGGTTAGGTGCTCCAGTCACAATATATTCTATGAAAACGGGACAATGGTCCTTTGAATGACCTTGTGCTCTACATTTTGTACACCAAATTTCTTCTTTAACATCCTTTCCTTTCTTAATATCATGCACTTGCAAGGTTAGGTTTGCTAACTGGTTCTGCAACTGCGCAACATCGTTGCTTGTTCCTGCAATTGGTGAAGCTTCTAGTTTCATAGCCATCTCTAGAGCTTGTTCTTGTGTAGTGAGATTCTATTGCATAAGAGGAAGTCTAATGTGAGGAAGCAGCGCAGCAATGAACCATTCCTTATGCTGTTGCGGTGCAAACTCAAAGCTTACTTGATCTATCAAGGATTTGAACTTCTGGTCGAAGTCCCATACTGACTCTGTAGGTAACTGTTTTATGTCTTTGAGTTCTGTTATGCACTGTGATTCTGATTTAGGTTTCTTGAATTCTTTAATCATAGCATTTCTTACCTTAGCAAGCGTCCTATTCTGTGCTGCTGAGTATTTCATAAACCAAGTTAAGGCTCTCTCTCTTAGTGTGGTTGCTAACTGAACCAGCTTAACAGCATCATCATTAATTTGCTTAATCGTCCAGATGGCTTCACATAGGAACCAGTGCTGCTCAGGGTCTTCTAGCCCTGTTCCTCTAAAGGTTGGTAGCTTCATGTCATCACCCATCCTTCTTGCGCTAGGTTGGTGTGGAGGTGCTGTGGCACTGCCTCCGGGATGATTGAACAAAGGTGGGGCTAAGGTACTAGAAGTACTGTGCGGGCTACTAGAAGGTGTTACTGTGGGGTTATGCTGAGCCCCGTCTGGCATTTGCGGTGTAAAAGGGTGATAAGGGATATGAGCACTCCCTTGTCTTTGTATATGGCTCGCTCCAGGAGCTCGACTATCTTCTGGGCTAGACTCAAAAGAGTACTGGTCTACTTTATACCGTTTTCCACTACAAGTGCAACCAATAGCTTCAAGATCACTATCAGAATCTGCGGACATTACTTGTCTATGCTATTCATCGGAAGCTATGCATAGTTTTCCTTTTTCATGTAAAAGCATTTTAAAAAACAAGTTCAGAGAATTTAAGAACTTACCCCTGTATGCTTTGAAGAAACTCCTCTCAGCCTTGCTGAAGCTCTTTCTCGTATCTACTGCAAACTCGGTGATGAAGCCTTCCAGCAAACTATTCAACCAAAATTCTACTGCGTGGGACATAGGATTATCTACTCGCTTCACGGTGCTAACTAGCTTAGGCGACCAAACAATAGGTCGATCAACATGCACAGTGGGTTCAGTATCTACTAGCTTGGATACCCACCCATGCAACTCGAAGGAAAATGTTAGAAATAAGATTTCGTGAAGGTCGGTATAAATATGCTTCTGCAGCCAGTCTTCTGTCTGAAGCCTAGAGCTTCTATTTTCTTGTTCAACAAACTCTCTTGCCTTTGAATCAAACCAGTCTTGAATTTCTTTAGCTGTAGGATTCCAACACTGCATTGCCTTCAAAATAATAGGGCTAAAACCGATGGCGGAACCATTTGTTGGCTTCCTCTTTGTCTGGGTTTCACATCAATCTCGCACGTCGCCGGAATAACAAGTCTCAAGGCAACGGAACCATTTGTTGGCTTCCTCTTTGTCTGGGTTTCACATCAATCTTGCACGTCGCCGGAATAACAAGTCTCAAGGCAACGGAACCATTTGTTGGCTGCTTTCTGGACAGACTCGAGTTTTCAAGATGCACAGCAACAAACACCCCTTGGCACACTGGCCCTCTCACCAATGAGCTGCGCGGTATCCAGAAGTCTCACCCGAAGTGGCTATGGGGGGCTAAGGAATCAGGCTTCCTTAACCGAGGCGATGTGGAGATTCTAATCTTCTCCCTTCTGTTCCGGGAGGATTCCTCAGAGCGGGACGTCTTACTCTTCCGCTGACCTCTCAGCGCGACAGCGCGGAAGCTCTTACCAGCCTTGATGCACGGTATCTCCGCACCTGCACACGAGGCGGTCGCCAGCTACGTCCAATACACTGTAATGTTGCTTTCCTAGCACCACAGCGAGGTAACACACTCTTCAAGCGCGGCGGCAATAGTGTTCTACAGACTCCTTCAACACTTAACAATTATAACTTCTAAGGGGAGCTTCAAGATCTTACTTTACATATTCATTCATAAGTTTAGTGAAAGGTTCACGTAAACATAGATAGTAAAACATAGACATGCATTCATGTAAAACATCACCATAACAAGAAGATTTATGCAGTTTTCCTCCACGGGGAAATCTCATTCACGGGAACTGTATTCTATATTAACTCAAAATGGGAATTACACAGTATGCTGCGCACACAGCTGCAGCCTTAGATCTTTCTGGGAAACTCCACACACATAGCTGGGAGCCCTTCTCTTAGATCTATTCTCTTCTTCTACAGGGATTACAATGACTCAGATATCACCTTAGACTATCTGCAACTCAATCGTCAACTTTCAATGGCCTTCTAACCAATCTATCTCTAACCCATCTAACATCTAACTTCTTACTCTAACCAAGCTAACCTTCTTCCCTTTATAATTACACATATATATAGGTGGCCTTGACGGTCGCACCTTTACAAAACTGTGGGCCTTTCCCATCAGTAATCCCCAAAAAACCTAACCGCGGACATGGCTAGGTGTACTGTAGGCGCCGCTTGCAGTCATGTCGCCACTTCCTGCAGACTCCGTGATTTTCGGCACAGATTGCGGGTATGGGCACCACTTCATCGTTCTCTGCTCTTTGTCCTTCACCTTCAATGATTTGGTCCATTGCTCTTCTTTGGTTAGAGAAACCATAACTTCTATACTTAGCCTTAAATGAGGGTAGCTGAGCTCTCTATTTCGTCACTTTATTTATTGTGGTAGCTGAGCTTTCTACTCGGCCACATTCACTCTCCTTTGGCATGTGCGCGCGAGCTCCACGATTTCTGGCCCGTAATCTGCGCTGAGCTCGTCCACCTGGCGCCGTACTACGCTCTGTTCACTTCTGCCCAAAATTGGTGCTTACTCAAAATTAGCACTTTTTTCCCTTCAATACTTGTGTTTTTTTCCTCAAAATTCATAGCTTTACTATAGCTGCGGCCTATGCTCCAACACATACGATAATTACTCATACTCGCAGACTAATCGCCAACTTCCCTTTTTGGCCACGCTAGACTTACCTAATTTGTCGAGGCTCATTAACAATCCCATATGGCATGAACCTCACTGGCCACCCATTCCAGCCAAACTTCCATCGGACATTCCTAAGTTCGATGCTAAGCCCGGGGAAGACCCCAAGAACCACGTAATGACCTTCCATCTTTGGTGTTCATCCAACTCCTTGATGGACGATTCCATTCGACTACGGCTCTTCCAGCATACGCTTACCGGCACGGCAGCAAAATGGTACATCGAGCTGCCACAACATTCTTTCCACGATTTCAACACCTTAGCTATGCAGTTTCTGACCCATTTCCAGCTCTGCATCTAGTATGAAACTGGCACAGAACTTTTAACCTCATTGCGTCAAACCACTTCTACACATATTTTAGATCACATCCATGAGTGGCATCGACGCCGTAGGCTAATCAAGGCACCCATTCCGGATCAGCTACTCACTGATTGGTTCAAAAAGTCATTCTTGCCTCCCATAGCTAGGGATATCGCTATGCGCAGGCCGGTCACAGAAGAACAAGCAATCTCGGCAGCTCAGTACATGGATTTGGTATACACCCAATCCGACACTTTACACGAACTTCTTCCCCATGCTGCCCGCGTTACCACTGATCCAACGAAACCTGCCACTGAACCCCCCATTGATGGTATTGTCGGTTCAGTCAAGGCCCAGCCTACTATCAACTCGACGGGGCAATAAGCTTCTGCTTCCCCCACTCTACCTTAGGCTGCTTCAAAAGCTACTACTTCTCCTGCTATCTCCTCCAAAGTGAACGCAATTCAATCTATGTCACAACCATCCCCAGGAAAGAAGAAGAACAATCATGGTAAATACAAGAAGAACCAGTAGGAGAATCCCATGCCACAAACCACCCACAACGACCTGAAACCACGTCGAAAGGCTAAGTTTCCTTACCTGATTTGTCAAGATGATCACTACTCGCGTGACTGTCCCTACAAGGACGAGGTCAACAAATTCGTTAAAGGATCCTCTCACCTGGCAATGTTAACTAACCCTTTCCCTTAGCAGCAACAGCAGATGGTTTCCCAAGAAACCCCACAGGGGGGCAACTCGAACAACCCAACTCGTGGAGAGACGTCGACAAATCACGAAATACTGATGACAAGTAATGAGGAGATTCATATAACCACTTGTTCAAAGACATATGAGAACCCCCCAAGTTCAAACAAACAGTCAGAGATAGCCAAAGGCAAATCTCCTATTGAAGATCTGGCTCCTACCCCTCCCCCTACCGGCCATCTCCATATCGAGAGACTGCTTACGGACATAGTGCTACACCCACCCAAGGGCACCATACGAAATGAGACATTTAATCCCAATGCGCGAGCTACCCAAAATTACAACATTGTTGAGGATTTAGCTCAGGCACCTTGCGCCATGTCGACTTTCGAGGTTCTTCAACACCGCCCCACGTAGCGTAGAACCTTACTTTCAGCACTGGGGGCAATGGACACAGATACTTCAAACACTATTATGTTTAACTTGGAGCATGTCAAACCTCGACTTTCTCACCAGTTAGCCTTCCAGGTTCATACAAAAATCCGTGGAAATATCATCCATCGCACTGTTTTAGATGAAGGTACCTCCACGTCGATCATGTCTTTGAATTGTTGGCAAGCCTTAGGCTCACCCAAAGTTACAACGTCTCCCACTACTCTTAGGGCATTTGATGGACACGGTTTTCATCCTTATGGACTCATTCCCTCAATTGGTGTTGAACTGGGGGGCAAAACAGTATCCGTACACATTGAAGTCGTGGATGCACCATTAGATTACAATCTTCTACTTGGTAGGAATTGGTTTTATGCCATGACCGCCATAGCATCTACTATCTTCCGGATTGTGTAATTTCCTCATGAAGGGAAAATTGTCAACATTGATCAGCTTGATTACTGTATCCCAGACTGTCATCCGAACTCTGCCAACACCATCCCGTTATTGGATCAACCTCAGTACCAGTTCCAAGACATTGGCGTTGGTCTTATAAAGGATTCTTCCCTCATTGGAGTTTTTCCAAAGCTGGGGCCCCATGTTCAACCAGTCAACATGATTTCATCAAATGTCACCCCTTCCAATGATTCATGGGTGATTCTGAGTCCCACTGAGATTGAAAACTACGGCAACTCCTTGCCTTTGAATAGAAACCTCGCAGCATACGAAGCGATCCAATCAACCACTGATCGGGTCGATTGTCCTACCCATCACACTGTGGCATAGCTCTCGTCTGAGACTCATTCATCCCCACCACATATTGATCCTCTTAGTTGGATTTTTCCCACGGATGAATCCATTATGGAGGTTATGTGCGGTGATGAGCCACCATGGGGAGATTTTCATCATCGATCTTCATTCCCCACCATTCAGACGTTTGATCCTGATACAAAACCCAGTACTTCACTTGGGATGGTTCAAACCAAGTTCCCTACTTCCCTCGACGAAGTATTTTCTGAAGGAAACTTGGCTAACCTTATGGAAACCACTCCCATAGATATTTCAGTGAAGCCTGGTATCGTGGAAAACATACACATTGGAAAAACATGCACTCCCCTCGAAATGGAGTTCTACACTGCCTACTTCAAAACCTTCCGTGATGTTTTTGCTTGGAGTTATGAAGAAATTCCAGGAATAGATCCCTCAATTGTGGTCCATGAGATTCCAACCTTCCCTGGCACCCGATCTGTTCGGTAGAAACTTTGACCCATCCATCCTCGTAAGGCATCCGCTATTAAAGCAGAAGTTGAAAAAATTTTGCATGCTGGTTTTGTCTATCCTGTCCCATTGACAGAATGGGTATCTAACATCGTTTCCGTAGCCAAGAAACAGGGAACAATTAGAGTCTATGTCGATTACCGTGACTTGAACAAAGCTTGTCCAAAGGACAACTACCCAACCCCGTTCATCGACCAGATCATCGATAACTGTGCCGGGAGTGTCATCTTTTCATTTATGGATGGCTTCTTTGGCTATAATCAAATCGATATCCTCCCAGCCGACGAGCATAAAACAACCTTTATCTTCCCTTGGGGGATTTTTGCATATCGAAAGTTACCTTTTGGCCTTAAAAATGCTAGGGCAACTTTCCAATGGGCGATGTCATACACATTTCACGCTATCAAACATATTATAGAACCATATCTTGATGATCTACGCACTCACTCTCAAACCCAGGATGACCATCCTGATCACTTAGGTGCCATTTTCAAAAGGTGTCGTCGCTACAATATCCGTTTGAATCCACATAAGTGCATCTTTTGCGTGGAAGCCAGAAAAATTTTGGGATTCATAATCTCCAAAAGCGGGATACGCTTAGATCCTGCGAAGGTAGAAGCTATCTTAGCCCTACCTTCCCCCACAAACATTCCAAAACTTCAAAGTTTGCAAGGGCATGCAAACTTTCTAAACCATTTCATCTGTAATATTTTTGAGATAACAAAAGGCTATATGAGGCTTCTCAAAAAGAACACTCCCTTCATCTGGGATGATGAAGCCCAACATTCCTTTGATAATCTAAAGGCGGCCTTAACTAAAGATCCTATGATCGAACCCCCCGATTACACACGGGATTACATCCTTTATCTCGCAGCTTTGACTTCCACCATCGGTATGGTGCTAGTCCAGGAAGACCATAATGGCATAGAACATGTGGTATACTATCTTAGTAAGAGTCTTCTTGACTATGAAACTCGTTATTCACATGTTGAAAAACTGGCTCTGGCGACAGTTTTCGCTGTCCAGAGGTTCTGTCATTACATTCTACTCCGTCGGACCACTGTTATAGCCAATTTCAATCCAATGTATTACATCCTCACGCGTCAAGTGCTTAGGGGAAAATATTCTCATTGGATCGTCATCCTCCAAGAGTTTGACTTGGAATTTGTCAAAGCCAAGTCCAAGAAGTCTTTGGTCTTTGCTGAGTTGATTTGTAACTTGCCCCGTGCTACCGAGCAATCTGAGCCCATCGATTCTCTTCCTGATGAATCATTATTCCTCATTAGCACGTCTGATCCATGGTATGGGGATATTTTATTATATCTCCAAACCCAACGTTTCCGCCCCGACCTCACTCGTGATGAATGTCGATGCATCCGACATTATGCCAAGTACTACCTCATAGTCAATGATACCCTCTATCGACGTGGTGTCGACAGTATTCTCCAATGATGTTTGACTCTAGATGAGGCAGAATGTGTTCTTAATCACTACCACGCTGGAGCATGTGGTGGTCATCTCTGTGGGATGGCTACGGCCCAAAAAATACTGCGAGCAGGATATTTCTGGCCCTCGATTTTTAAAGACTGCATTGAAATGGTCAAGAAATATCCACCATGTCAATTCTTTCATAGAAAAATATGCTCGCACCCTGCTCCACTCCATCCTGTTATTTTCATCGGCCCCTTTTCCAAATGGGGCATAGATTTCATGCACTGTAATCCCACTTCATCCAGGGGGCATAGCTATGTCATAGTAGCTGTTGACTATTTCACAAAATGGGCTGAAGCGATGCCTACTTATGCTGAGGACGGCAAAACAGCAACACAATTCATATTCAATCACATTATAGCTAGATTTGGTGTCCCACAATCCATTATGACCGATCATGGCTCCCACTTCAGGAACCATATGATTGAGGAACTAAGTGCCAAGTTGGGTTTTCACCATGAAAACTCAACCCCATACTACCCACAAGCCAATGGCCAAGTTGAATCCATTAACAAAGTTTTGAAATGAATGATTCAGCGTATTGTGGGTACTCATAAATCCAACTGGCACTCAACTCTATTTTCAGCACTATGAGCATACCGAACCTCAGTAAAAAGTGCTACTGGGTTTACACCATTCCAACTAGTGTATGGCTTGGAAGCCATTTTACCGATTGAATGTGAAATTACATCACTTAAGATAGCCATAGAGCTACTTCCCCACACCACTTCCGAAGAGGAACAGTTTCTATACCTATCCAAGCTAGATGAAACCCACCGCGACGCTGCTTTAGCCAATGAAGCTCATAAAAAACGCGTCAAAGCTCAGTATGACACATCCGTTCAACCTCGGATTTTCAATGAAGGTGACTTCATACTCACATATGATCAAATGCACAATAAACTCGGAAAAGGAAAACTAAAATATATGTGGTATGACCCCTTTGTTGTAAAACATGTCTTGGAGAAAGGAGCCTATGAACTCATCGATTGTCATGGCACGCCATTAGCACGGCCCTGCAATGGGCTATACCTCAAACGCTTCTACATGTAAGGTTATCCTAAGCAGGATACTTTTTGTACATAATGTACTTAGCTTGTTTTCACTCATCTTTTTGATGTGTGCATGGACCTCATGTATCCATTCTTACTTTGACTTGTGATTTTGTACGCAGATGTCTGCCTACTTCGGATTCACCGATGGTGCAAGCCGGCATACCCGGAACCTTGCTTCCGCAGCATGGGTAATCTATTCTCCCACTGGCGAGTTGCTATCATTAGGAGCCAATTGTTTGGGCACTGTAACCAACAATATCACAGAGTACCATGCAGTCATCGAACTCTTGACGGAGGTTGCTTCCCTTGGAATTGACTCCTTATCAGTCTTTTTAGACTCCCAACTCGTGGTTTCTCATCTGAATCATGATTACACAGTTTTCTATCCTATCCTACTTCATTTATTTTGAAGGGTACGCCTCTTGGAACGATCTTTTAATTTCATTTCATATCAACACATACCAAGGGAATTCAATTGTATAGCTGATTCATTGGCTAATTACATTTTGGATTGGCATCTTGCCCATACATAAAAACACATCACAAAAAATAAATACACAAGTCATTGTAAATAAATAGGTCATAAAAAGTAGGTCCATGTATATATCACTATATATAAAAGTGTTTTTCCAAATACATAAAAGTTTGTGTTTTAAAGACAAAATTTGGGACCTAATCCCATACAAAAATTTGGCACTCAAAGCCTACATATCGTGTACATGCCGCAAGAAGAAAAAACTACCATCTAAGGAGATCTGGGGGATCTATCACATTCCTCATCAAATTCCTCACGTCACTGGTGATAACACACTATAGCTCGAACCACCCTACGAAGGAGTTGGCGAATATGCCTAGGCACACCTACAGTATGCCGATGGAGATTCAAAGGGATGTCGTCCACCCTCATAGCAGGAATACCGTGGGTTAAACCCTGCAAAATCCTCTCCATTTCTTGGACCCCTCCCGCTTCATCTTTGTCTTCTTCCTCGTCTGGAGCGGCTTGGTGATCAACACCACCTCGACGTAATGGCGAGTACCCTGCCAGTCTCTGTGGTCCACGATCTGTGACATGCACACATACATATATTAAAGTCTTTTACACATTCTAAAAAACAATAAAAATTATATATTCAAAAAAGAAAAAATATATCCATGAAGGTCATACCTGAATTGTCCCAGTCCTCATCTTCCAGCAGTGCCAATTCTATGTCCTCGCGGAAGTCCACCCCTGCATAGGGGTAGTCATCGATCATCACTATCTGTTCCTCGAGCCACGAGAAGAAATCCTCACCGAAATCCAAACGTTGTGGTCCCCCAAGTTGTCCTGCATATTCACTCCATCGAGCCATCCATGGCTCGGTGGGTGGACGAGGGGGCATGGCTATCTGTGGGCGCAATAACGGCACCCTCGCCAAAAAGAAGGTGACTAAGATGATCTCATACCCAAATTGAGAATTCTCTCTGAGCCTACACTGGTTCACCTTCTCTTTGAGGTTGGCCAATACTGCCTCACACCAATTGAATACTGTTCCTGCCATACAATCCACTGTGAGATTCATCTGTGTACTAGACGCCTGATGGGGACCCGTGCTCCCTGTTGCATGTGTGATGGTGAACAACACGGGTTTTCTAGGAAGTTCTATAATGTCTTTGATGACCACCTTGCCGCTTTTCTTCCCCGAACCTTGATGGAAATAACGAGCAGTTAAAGCATCCGTGCTCGCTTCCAAGGCTATGTACCCAGTAAAACTCACCCGGGCTCCTCTTTTTGAGAGTCCCGTGAGGAAGTAAATATCCTCGAGTTCAATCTCGAGGGTGTGTTCTCCCACTCGGAAAGCTTGAATGTCGGGGTCCCACATTTGAATAATGTGGGTGAGAAGCTTTTTCTGCTTACGAATACCTTTGGTCTTGAAGAATTTCAACAAACCGCATTCCCTCAGTGCAATCACAGTCCTTTGGTCTTTTTCGGCCAGCAAATCATCTGCCTCATGCTCCCTTTCTTTCCAATGGACCATTTTTCTCCAAACAAGTTTCAAACACCTGCAAAAGGTCGTAGGAAACATTCAGTAATCATTTAATAACTTGATCTCACCTATAAATTTAAGAAAAAATGATTTTTTCATATTGAAATTCACCTCTATTGCGCTTGGGAGAAATTTGACTGCGCAGTACTACATAGTACTGCGCCCTGGTTTAATCTCACAGCGCGGCACTGTTGTACAGTACCGCGCTTCCCGATATAACACCCGCATGGTACTGTGAAGGGAGAAAATAGCCTAATAGGGCTTGCCCAAAAAACCATTTTTCCCTACTGAAAATAAGTTATTCATACATGAAATGAAAGGGGGGCTTGAAAGCTCTTACCTAGCGCAGACGGCTGTTGGAACGGTGCCCTGAATCTCCAGATATGAACTGTTGAAGTTTTTGCTCCTCAAATGCGTAAAATCTCCTCTTTTGGTAAATACACAAGTGAAATGGTAACTTTCCACATTTACCCATTCTTTATATAGCTTTTTCACTTATTCTTTACTCATTATTTTATCTGGTTAAAATAAAGCCCATTTCACATTACTAATATCTAGTTTCATGAGCACTTGTTGACAGGATCTCCTTTAAAAAATATTCACATTGGCGTTCATCTATTGTTTGACCTTCATTTTGAGCCTACTTTATCTTTTTCATGCTCTAGATTAAAACTTGAAAAAGATTCCAAGCGCTTTTACACTCATCTCGTGCTTGTCAAACTTAAGTAAATGGTGTCGAGCTTGGTCAGCTTTACTCATGCTCATTAAACGATGAGGAAAGTATTATCCTGGTTGTATTTTATTCTCTTTTCGGACCAGAATAATTAAAAATTACGAAAAAGACCATTGGAGTCCATAGTTAAGCTCTTTTCAGACTCCCTAAAATTGAAAAGATTGCCAAGTGACCTTGACTCTTTCACACTTGTAAAAGTATTTGAAAGGTTGTCTATTCGGTGATAGGTTACCCCTTTTTCAGCCCGTCTAGACTATTTACGAGAAAGGTATACCTCGGTGAATTTTTTTTCCTGGGAGAGTTCCCTAGGGAATTATTTTACACTTTTTCGGGATTGAGGGACTAAATTTACAAAAAAGTACACTTTGGAGTCTCCTTTAAGTTTTTCAGGCTCTCTAAATGTGAAAAACTACCGAGTTTTCCTTCCTTGGACTCGTTAAAATTTAACATCGAAGGACCCACTTTGGGACGAACCCCTCCTTTCTTAGGTTCGTAAAACATGTGAGATTGGACTCATCTATGAGATGAGCTACACCGAGAATCTGTTATCCTCGTCAAGCTCGAAAAACAACAAAGAGGTACTCGTCTATCATGTCGGGGGAATATGGGGAATAAGTCAAGTTTGTTTTGGCAGCTTGTCAATCGTTACCTTTGAACATGGCATGCATCTGTCCCTTGTCTATATTGGGTATCTATTTTCACTGAGTTATGGTCATCATCCTGAGTCGTTTCTCTGGCCACGAGCCTACTCGTTCGGTGTCTATCCTTTGCTATCAATAATCCCTGCTGCCAAGTCCTGTTACATGCCGTTATATGTTCAAAGGGTTGCATTGTTCAGAGTCATTCATTATGTCAGACCTCCATTGTGTCAGTACATACTCCATTGTTTCATCATCTTATACTATCTTTTGTTCCGATTTTGTGTCGATGATGTGGGAATCATTATGGCCCACCTTCAACGAGTCTATTCCCGTCGACGCCAAATCACTATCCGGGAATTAGACTTAGGGATCAACCATTAGTACCTTGGTACCTGCATGCCTTAATGGCAGGTTTCCTCGTGTTTGACAGTAGGTTTACATCATTGACCTCTGATCGGACGATCTCTCGAATGCTCGACATCAACTCATCTATTCGCATTTCATTGAGATGTACTACAGATACCTTGGGAATCATCGTCATCATTGGTGATTTCCCTTGCATTTGTTAACGGTTCACATCATTGACCGGTAATCAAATGGTTTCTACCATGTTCGAGTTCAACACTTTGTAATCACATGGCTAGATTCGTATCATTTGCGATTGGGTAGAAGACCCTGGGCGCACCTTTGTATCTTAATTACGTCCAGGTTGTGGTGGAGATGTCCTTTGTATTGTCACACAGATCCACTTTTTGTATTGGTCGTGGTTGTGTCATTACTATCTCATGGATCTACGTTTGTTCATAGTAGCCATGATTTGTCCACAGTCTACATCATCTCAGTACTCATGGATCTACAATGTATTGGTCGGCAGCCATGCTTTGAGTCAATTGTTTTTGAGCATGGGGATGCCCACCTCGGTGGTATATCTAACATTTTGTTTCTGTTTTAGCTCCTTGTTGCTCCCCTCGATTCTATCTCTGTACAATATTTGCAAAGTCTTTCGGCCATCAGTCCCTTCTGAACTCACACTTTAGGGGGCATCTGTTATACCTCTATATTTCACAGTGTCGCATCTTCACCATAAAAATAGTTGACGACACTTCCCCTATTGCTTAAAACACCCAGAAGAGAAAAATGATGAGTGATCCTTGAAGACAAACCTGTCCTATCAAGAATCAACCCAGCTGAGACTTCATATACCTACACTACCGTGCCTTGCTCCAGCTTAGGTGTGCGGTAGTCTACACTACTGTGCTATGCTCTTTCTCTACCACGCGGTACTACGGCGCTATGCTCTGTTTAATAGGCGTAGTACATTTTTTTTAGCCTTTTTGCCATGGCTTGTGGGATCTTGCTTTTCGAGAGATTTTTGAGGATTGGTGTCCCTGATTCGATCCTAACTCACTTTCTGTGATTAGTAGGCCTGATCCAATAAACTCTCCCAAGATCCACCCTTCTCTCTTGTTGGTTAACCCTACCACACACTATAAGAGAGAGGCATTCCATGAGCAAAAGGGAGGACTCTTGGAGACATCAAACTTATGATCTTGAAGCTTTGTGGAGATAGCTAGAGGAGGAAGAACTTGGAGCTGGGAGTTGGCTTGGATATAAAGCAACCATTGTAAGTGACTTCAAGTTGGTAATAGAACATAACTTGTTTTGTTTCCCAAATCACATGTGTTGATTTAGTTTGAATGATATGATTTGTATCTATTGTAGATTTAGATCCTAACTCATATTTCAAGTTGCTAGAGAATTGTATATGCTTGTATCTTGGTTCCATTTCGACAGGTTCATTCGTGACGACTTGGAAATTGGAGCAACCATAAAGACAAGCGATTGGATTGAAGGTCTGTTAGATCTCTTCTGTTTCTTTCAGTAGTTTGATCTTGAAATGTCTGTTTAGATCTAGGAATTCAAGGTAGCATTTGTTTAGTTTTTTCTTAGTTTAGAGTCAATTAAAGTCTACTTTAATCTAAGAGAATTTCTACCTATCCATAGGGAGAAAATTCTACAAACATTCATTTCTTTATATTGAAAAATACGAAAATATACATATAGTTTTGCATTTTCCTTTTGTTTATAAGAGAAAATACAACAATTTTTTTTTTTGCTTTTATGTACTGCATCTTGCATTGAGTGCTTTCTGCCTTCATTTAGATTCTAATTGTGCATCAAAAAATATAAAATGATTGCATATTTATTTCGAAACCGTTGGATTGATTTTGCATGTTAGTGGCATTGTTTTCATTGGATAGATGAGTCTAGGATTTGACGATTTTGCATGCTATTGAGTCATATGTTAGAAAAACAGGATCGCAGAGCAATAACAATAAATAGAAATGCAAATATAATCACACATACACATTATAAGAGAGACATAGATATATCGTGGTTCACCCGACTTGGGCTACGTCCACATTGAATTTGCCAGTCCTTATTATTATTACCGTCTAGCAAGTTGAAGGGATACAACCTGCAGCACAACCACTGCACTTCCTCTTCACTGTTTCACAGTATGTCTCCTGATCTCAGAGATCTTTACAATGCATGAAACCTAATACATCAACCAACCCTAGCCGTATTACAATGTCTTTATTTTATAGGGGAAATACAATGGGAAAATACCACGGGATACCCAAAACCATGGGCCCGCAAAACAGCTGGCGAAAACAACCCCAAAAATTTTCTTTGGGGGCGTTGCCCCTGAATCCCCATTTCTCAGGGGCACTGCCCTCGAACCCCCGGACCCCCCAACCAGGGGGCATGGTCCCCCCTGGAACCCCGTGGGGGGGCGATTCCCCCCCACACCCCCCCGCTGGGGTGAGTGTACAGTCCACCTACATATCATATAGAACTGGGGTACAAACACGGCTGATACAATATCATCTATGAGACTAGAAGATCTGGCTCCACAACCAACATCATACACATCACTAGTTTTACGACCATATCCCTTAAGTAACCACAGCCATTAAAATTAACGCTTAATCTTAAAATTGATTAGACCGATTTTATTTATAAGGTACACCAACTAGCATAGGTTTAGAGTCTTGGAATAGATCATTGTGAGATAACAATCCAAGACTATTATACAAAACATTAGGTGTCTGACCAGGGAGTGGAGGAATCCATGGTATATATCGGTGTTCTCAGGAAGCTCTACTCAAGCCAGAGTTAAGCACGAGGTCACGGGAGGTTGGTTGAACAGATATTCCTCTGATACCGGCTAAACGTGGGAGATATTTCCAGGATTTGTTCGTATCTAGGGACTCTTGGGGGATTTGACCCTCATTGAGTTTCGGGCTCAGCTACCCTACCCATACGACGAATCCCACCTGCGACTGTCCCCCTGAGCATTGGTTATATTGTGGTGACCATAGTTTCCTTACCTAGGTATCACATAGGGTACTTGCAGTGGTTATGATGTTTGTGTACTGAGTTAGATAGGGGTCAGACAGCACAGTTGCTGTTGTATAGGGACTTGACCCTGTTGTATAGGTACTTGACCTTCCACTACGTTTGGTAGTCACGCTGGCACTAGTGATAGTGTGTAATATCCCTTTTTCAAATTTTATTAAAATGCCAATTTTTCAACTTTTTCCCCAATTTCGACCTTTGACTAGTTTAACTGTTTTGACCTCCAAATCATCCCAAATGCTCCCAAATCTTCTGTATGAGTGTATTAATGGTATTTAGACTTGAATATCAGGTTCATGGATGTTTTATGGACCTCCAAATACTGCTGCAAACTTGATTTGTATTCTGATCAATATAGGTAATTTTGACTAGTAATTTGTGCATCAAATCCCCCCCGGGTAACACTGAAAATGGCCTTCCAAATGCCTCCAAACTCCCACAAATTTATGAACAGAGGTATATAATGTGTTAAGTATGTTATTGAGGTCTCATATGCACCATTAATTGATTTTTACTACTGTTATAACTCTCTCACATTCAACAGCAAAAACCCCCAATTCGACCCTTGGGGAAATGGCACTATTTCATCTCCCAATACAACTAAACTGAGTAAAAATGCTTCAAATGCTCAAGTACAGTACATGAAACTTGTATAAGACATCCATGGCATTATATTTATCACAAATATATCAGAGAATCATCCATCCATTCGAAATAATCAACATTATAGTGTCATACATCAATGCATTGGGGAAATGGACATTGTTTGCTCATTAATCAATAGTTTTGCATACAACCAGTGGGTATTTCGACCTGAAACTTTCTGAATATGAATAAAAGAGGATATGAAGCTATTACAATCATAAATATATAATGAGAAGCTCTCTCAAGAAGCACAAGTGCTCACCAAAAACGCCCTCCTTCAAGGAGCATGAATATGCCTTCAAAACTAGAAACGGTGGAGAGAAAGTGCTGCACTAAACCAAACCAAGAAACTTCCTGTAGCTGATACCTGCAAATACAAACTCCATTAAAGCACCATGAAAGACCTGAGTGGCCTCTCCAAACACCAACTTGGATGGGAATCTTTCACCCTCGAAATTGGCTAAGGCAAGAAACTAGTCATCCACTAGCTCTCTCTTCACAAATGCAATTTTTCTCAAATCATCAAAAGCCATTCTCATACTTGATTTCTACATTTTATAACCAACATTAGCCTTCAAGGGGTCGAAATCCTCTCAATAGATTCAATAATTTTCCATTTAGGAAATATTCCTCATTTGCCACTTGTCTCCTAGTTCCAACCTTCCATCTTCTCCCAAATTCGAATTTGAGTCTCTTTGGATTCCTCCAACTCCATGAGAGCCTTCCTTGAGCCTATTTTTGGGGCTGACATGTCATAATGGTCAGGTGTAAGAAGTCAGGTCTGAATTTTGTCATAAATGTCATAGATGCTTCATTATTGTTGTCATAGAACTAGGGAATCTAGCCCAAGTGTCCACTAGTCTCCAATTTGACTCTTCCTCTCCCATGGAGGTTACTATTCCATCCCATTTCGACCTAAGATGCTCAATGCCATGTGTTATGACTTACCAACTCACCCAAGAGTGTTCACCTTCCCATGAATTCGAATTGGCAAGAGAGAGCTGCCATGTGTCATTGAAAAATCAAGCTAGTGTGGGTCCCACCACCTCCATATGTCTCCAAAACCACTTGCCACCTAGAATTTCTCTTGAATTTATTTATTCATCATATTTATTAAATACTTGAACCCTTCTAATGTCTAAATATCATTTATTAGCTTCCTTATTACCATCCCACATGTTCCCATCCAACCTAGGAAACTAGTAGGATTGATGGGATTGTCTTACTATGCACTTATTTGAATGGGGACATTACAGTCCTCCCCACCCAAGATTGCTTGTCCTCAAGCAATTTCAAATTTGGATGCTGCAAAATCTTCTCCTCTTCCCATGTGGCATCTTCATTTGGTAATTCCTTCCATTGCACTAAATATTCTTTGATGATTCTACTCCTCAACCTTCTTTCCCGTGTCTTCAAAATCTTTTCCGGAACAAGTGTGAGCTGACCTTCATCATCCAAAGGAGGAAGTATTTCTGAAGTGATGATATGCTGACCAAGAGCTTTCTTAAGACAAGAAACATGAAATACATTGTGGATTTTACTCCCTTCCGGAAGTTCTAGTTCATATGCTACTTCTCCAACCTTCCGCACTACCTTGTATGGCCCATAGTACCTTGGTTTTAATTTTTCTGCTCCATTCTTTTTGAGAGATGTTTGTTTATAGGGCTGCAACCTTAAATATACTAAATCATTGACTTGAAAGGTTCTCTCTTCTCTATGTCTATCAGCATATTGTTTTTGCTGATTTTGAGCAACCTGCGAATTGTCTTTCAAGAGCTTTAAAATTTCTTGGCTCTCTTCCACCCAACCTTTAGCCTTTGGGGCTCTACTATCACCAAATATAATGTCAGCAAATGTAAGTGCATCATAACCATATAATGCTTTGAAAGGAGACATTCCTATTGACATATGATAAGTGGTGTTGTAGCAAAACTCACCCAAGTGTAGCCATTTTGCCCATGCTTTTTGCTGCCCTCCCACATAGTTTCTTAGGTATCCTTCTAACCATTGGTTTACCCTCTCTGTTTGTCCATCAGTTTGTGGATGATAGCTGGTACTTGGAGTCAATTGAGTGCCTACCAATCTAAAAATTTCTTTCCAAAAAGAACCCATGAATCTACTATCTCTATCACTGACAATGCTCTTGGGAAGCCCATGCAATCTGAAGATTTCTTTGAAAAAAATATCAGCCACTTGTGCAGCACTAAAAGATGATGTAACAGCAAAAAAATGAGCAAATTTTGTCAACCTATCAACTACCACATAGATACAATCCTTACCCAAGGATTTAGGCAATCCGGTGATGAAATCCATGGAAATACTGTCCCATTTTTGCTCCGGAATGGGCAATGGTTGTAATAGGCCGGCTGGACATGTAAGTTCTGATTTGTTTTGTTGACATGATTTACATTCATTCACATACTTCTGAACATCTTCCTTCAGCCCCTTCCAAAAAAATCTTTGCCTCAACTGTCTATAAGTTTTGAAGATCCCCGGATGGCCCGCTAGTGGGGAATCATGTGCTTCTTGCAAAATTCGGTACTTGAGCTTGGAGTTATGAACTAAATAAATTCTTCCCTTATAATATATCAGCCCATTCAAAATCCTATAATTATCATCCCCTTTGATTCCATCCAACACATCACAAGCAAATTTGTCTTTGGCATATTCAACTAGTAGCATGTTTTTCCAATCCTTGGCAATATCCATGAGAGAAAAAGAAGGCCTTCTTGACAAAGCATCTGCTACTATATTATTCTTTCCTTTGACATATTCAATATCAAAATCATAAGCTTGAATCTTGCTTACCCACTTTTGTTGCCTTTCATTTAGATCTTTTTGGGTGAGAAAGTGTCTTAGACTATTGTGGTCAGTTTTCACCACAAACTTGCTGCCCACCAAGTATTGTCTGAATTTGGCCAATGCATGCATAATGGCCAGCATTTCTTTATCATAAATGGAGTAAAGTTTTTCATGAGGCTGCAACTTTCTGCTCTCAAAGGCTATGGGGTGTTGGCCTTGCTTTAGGACAGCCCCTATTCCTCCACCTGAAGCATCACATTCCACAACAAAAGGTTTAGTAAAATCAGGAAGTGCAAGTATGGGACAACTACTCATTACCTCTTTCATTTTTTGGAAGGCCTTTTCAGCCTCTTCATCCCACTTGAAAGCATCCTTCTTAGTCAAATCAGTGAGTGGAGAAGTCAACTTGGAGAATCCTTTCACAAATTTTCTGTAGTAGGTGCATATGCCAATAAAGCCTCTCAATTCGGTAATATTTTTTGGTGATGGCCATTCCAAGATAGCCCTGATTTTTTCCATGTGTACCTTCACTCCTTCTTGCCCAACAATGTGCCCAAGATACAGTAGTTCTTTCATTCCAAATTCACATTTTGATAATTTAGCAAATAAGGACTCTTCTTGCAAGATTTTCAACACAATCTCTAACTGCTGCAAATGCTCTTCCCATGTTTTACTGTAAATGAGAATATCATCAAAGAAAACCAAAACAAACCTTCTTAGTTGTTTGCAAAATATCCTATTCATACATGCTTGAAAGGTGGCTGGAGCATTTGTTAACCCAAAAGGCATGACAAGAAATTCAAAGTGGCCAAAATGACATCGAAAAGCGGTCTTTTGCACATCTTCATCTTTCATTCGAATTTGGTGATACCCTGATCTAAGGTCAATTTTTGAGAAGTATTTGGCCCCATGCAGCTCATCCATGAGCTCATCAATCCTAGGAATAGGATACCTATTCTTTATAGTCTTTTTGTTCAAGGCTCTAAAATCTATGCACATTCTCAATGTTCCATCTTTTTTCTTCACTAGCACAACTGAAGAAGCATAAGGGCTAGAGCTTGGTCTAATGAGTCCCAACTCTAGGAGTTCTTGGATAGCTTTTTCAATCTCATCTCTAAACCTTTTAGGATGTCTATAAGGTGGTATCTGAATGGGTGAAGTACCCTCCTCCAAAACAATACTGTGCTCAACCCCCCTATCCGGTGGCCTACCATGTGGAAGGTCTCTAAAAACCTTTTCATATTTTTGCAAGAGTCTCTCTATCTCCTTTGGGTGTTTGACAATATTTATAGTTGGCTTGGGAGATGTAATATGACATTCAGCAGCCCATTCTATATCCCCATGCCTCAATATAGATCTCATGCTATTGCAAGTCACTACTTGATTTGGATAAGTGTGTTGCCCTCTCACAACTCTTTGTACTCCTTTTGAATCTTGGAATTTCATTTCGGGAATTTGATAATTTACTGTATGCTCTCCTATTGAATACAACCATTGCACTCCCAAAACCACATTAGTATCAGCAACATCAACCACATAAAAACTATCAACAAAAGTATAGTTACCTACGGTGACTTGCAGCTTTGGAACCCATGTTTTGCATTGCATTGTGTTGTGACCGGGAATGACAACTGTGAAGCCATCAAATGGTTCAATAGGTATCTTTCTTTTCTCTACCATCTCTGCATCAATGAAGTTATGAGTGGCTCCTCCATCTACCAAAACTGAAGTTCTTTGTCCTTGTACCACACCTTTGCAGCGGATAGTATGATAGCGAGGTACTGCTGAAAGCACTGCCATTCTTGCTTTGTCCGGTGAAGGCTGATTTTCTTCTTGTCTTTCCTCTTCTACTGCTGTCTCATATGCCTCTTCTTGATCTGAAATATGTCCATCTTCATCCATGCCCCCATCATACCCCTCATTATCAGAAAATACTTCTATGTATTGAGCCTTTCCTTTGGTACATTTGTGCCCCGGTGTCCATGGTTGGAAGCATGTGAAGCATAGTTTCTTTTTTCTAAGTTCATCCCTGTTTAGTCCCTCTTTTTTATTCCTCTCAAATGACTCTCTTTGCCAAGGTTTCTTATCATATCCATCCCTTTGCCAAGGTTTCTTTTCAAATTTATAGCTAGGCTTAGGAGGAAATCTCGTTCTAGGAAGCACATTCTGGAGATCCCTAGTCAAGCTCATTGCATCTTTTAATGTAGTTGGCTTGTGGGCTTTGACCAAACCTCTTAAGGGTTCAGCCAAACCTTCAGTGAACAGCAATACTAATCTTCCCATAGATACATCAGCCACCTTGACTGATAATTTTTGAAAGTCCAACATATATTCAGTAGGGGACCCAGTTTGCTTCAATTGAGCTAGTTCTTTGAAAGGCAATTCTGGATCTTTTTGTTCAAATCTTTCTAGTACCCTGTCAACAAATTCTCCATATGTTTTAACCTGATTATGACCCAAGGTTTTCAGCCCATGAAACCACCATTCATTGGCATCTCCTTCCAAATGCAAAATGGCCATTTTTAATGCATCCTCTTCCAACATAGGATTCAGCTGAAAATATACATCCAATTTTTGCACCCAAGTGTTAGCAGAATTTTGAGAAGAACCATCAAAAGTAGGAAGTGACATTTTTCCAATAGCACTATTTAATTCTTTGTTTTGGAATGGACTCCTATTGTCTCCCTTCCTATTAATCTTTTGCATAGCATCAATGTAGTCACTGAGTGGTACACCTCTTTTACACTCTTCATTCAAATCATTCCAATCATTTACTAGTTTCTTGTAATCCAATGCAAGATTGGGCTCTTCTTTGGGTGTGAGAAATTTAGGTGCAGTATGCCTTTGTGTGCTTTGAAATTCATCAGGTCTATTATGAGGTCCTGTACTTGAGAAAATATGCTCATTCCCTTTCATCTTTTCCCCTGAGTGTGAACCGCTATTATCTCCTATTATCCCTTTGCTTTGAAGCTGGCTAATCAACAATTCAAATCCTTGCAACAATTTATCACCTATCCTATCCATGTTTGCTGAAAGTTTAGAGAAACATGGATCTAAGGTTGCAATAAGTTCCTCCTTATGTTTTAATTTGTCATCCTCCTCTCTACCCATGGTTTCAGCAAAAGACTCCTCTTCTTCTACTAACTCTTCTTCAACAAAAACCTCTTCAACTACTGGTTCAAAGGGTGGTGGATTATTCTTTTGACTTCTTGTTAGGACCATCAGGTGCCAAGAACATGCTCTGATACCACTTGTAATATCCCTTTTTCAAATTTTATTAAAATGCCAATTTTTCAACTTTTTCCCCAATTTCGACCTTTGACTAGTTTAACTGTTTTGACCTCCAAATCATCCCAAATGCTCCCAAATCTTCTGTATGAGTGTATTAATGGTATTTAGACTTGAATATCAGGTTCAGGGATGTTTTATGGACCTCCAAATACTGCTGCAAACTTGATTTGTATTCTGATCAATATAGGTAATTTTGACTAGTAATTTGTGCATCAAATCCCCCCCGGGTAACACTGAAAATGGCCTTCCAAATGCCTCCAAACTCCCACAAATTTATGAACAGAGGTATATAATGTGTTAAGTATGTTATTGAGGTCTCATATGCACCATTAATTGATTTTTACTACTGTTATAACTCTCTCACATTCAACAGCAAAAACCCCCAATTCGACCCTTGGGGAAATGGCACTATTTCATCTCCCAATACAACTAAACTGAGTAAAAATGCTTCAAATGCTCAAGTACAGTACATGAAACTTGTAGAAGACATCCATGGCATTATATTGATCACAAATATATCAGAGAATCATCCATCCATTCGAAATAATCAACATTATAGTGTCATACATCAATGCATTGGGGAAATGGACATTGTTTGCTCATTAATCAATAGTTTTGCATACAACCAGTGGGTATTTCGACCTGAAACTTTCTGAATATGAATAACAGAGGATATGAAGCTATTACAATCATAAATATATAATGAGAAGCTCTCTCAAGAAGCACAAGTGCTCACCAAAAACGCCCTCCTTCAAGGAGCATGAATATGCCTTCAAAACTAGAAACGGTGGAGAGAAAGTGCTGCACTAAACCAAACCAAGAAACTTCCTGTAGCTGATACCTGCAAATACAAACTCCATTAAAGCACCATGAAAGACCTGAGTGGCCTCTCCAAACACCAACTTGGATGGGAATCTTTCACCCTCGAAATTGGCTAAGGCAAGAAACTAGTCATCCACTAGCTCTCTCTTCACAAATGCAATTTTTCTCAAATCATCAAAAGCCATTCTCATACTTGATTTCTACATTTTATAACCAACATTAGCCTTCAAGGGGTCGAAATCCTCTCAATAGATTCAATAATTTTCCATTTAGGAAATATTCCTCATTTGCCACTTGTCTCCTAGTTCCAACCTTCCATCTTCTCCCAAATTCGAATTTGAGTCTCTTTGGATTCCTCCAACTCCATGAGAGCCTTCCTTGAGCCTATTTTTGGGGCTGACATGTCATAATGGTCAGGTGTAAGAAGTCAGGTCTGAATTTTGTCATAAATGTCATAGATGCTTCATTATTGTTGTCATAGAACTAGGGAATCTAGCCCAAGTGTCCACTAGTCTCCAATTTGACTCTTCCTCTCCCATGGAGGTTACTATTCCATCCCATTTCGACCTAAGATGCTCAATGCCATGTGTTATGACTTACCAACTCACCCAAGAGTGTTCACCTTCCCATGAATTCGAATTGGCAAGAGAGAGCTGCCATGTGTCATTGAAAAATCAAGCTAGTGTGGGTCCCACCACCTCCATATGTCTCCAAAACCACTTGCCACCTAGAATTTCTCTTGAATTTATTTATTCATCATATTTATTAAATACTTGAACCCTTCTAATGTCTAAATATCATTTATTAGCTTCCTTATTACCATCCCACATGTTCCCATCCAACCTAGGAAACTAGTAGGATTGATGGGATTGTCTTACTATGCACTTATTTGAATGGGGACATTACATAGTGTTAGCCACACTGCACCCACTGGGGGAAATACCCTCGCCGGGGGAACCACGTTGTCCACTCACACACATAGTATGGGGACTAGTCGTCTTCCTCCTAACAATGCTAATGTTGGAAGGCAACCGCCTCCTAGGACTACCCAACCTAATAGGAACACTGTCTGCAACATGACTCATCATCCACCACCTAATACACATGCCGCTACTCGTCAACCCAGGACTCCTTTTGCAAATGTTAATGCTCCTCCTAACCACGAGGGTGGACATATACCGCATACTTTTGCATCCACTTCCACCACTAGTATTGCCAATGTAGGAGGTGGGAATATATCCCATCCACATGGACATAACGCCACCATCCCTGCTGCTGGTAACACCAATGCTGGGGTGGGCAATACATCTCATGCTTATGGTCACCACACAACTGCTCAAGCTGATCCTAATGCTGGGGGTGGGAATATACCGTACCATTATGGTCATTACAACTCGGTTCCCGCTACGAATAGTATGTATATGCCCCATACTTCTGGTGGCAAACCTTACAACAACACAGTCGGTGCTGGCCACCAGTACAACCCACTCCAATATGGTTCCTAAAACATGTATATACCTACTTACTCTCATATGGGTTAGGTCGAAGGAGGTTATCAACCCTATAGCCATGGTCAAGCTTATGGTCCATCAGGTCCTCATCAGCAGTTTAATGCTCATGGTCAAGATTTTGGTCCATCTTATAATTCGGTTCCGTTCAACCAACGTTTTATGGGAGCTTATAATCAAGCTTTCTAGCCGCAGCTACCATTCCTTGCACGTTTGAACCTTCCGGATCTTTCAAAGCTCACAAATGATCCATTGCATCACGACCCTAATTAGCCTCTGGTCCCTACCAAGCTCTCTTCAGACATTCCTAAGTTTGAAGGGAAAGGTGGTGAGGACCCATGTGATCATGTCACAAAATTTCACCTTTGGTGTTCCTCCAACTCATTGAATCACGATTCTGTTAGATTACAACTATTTCAATGCACCCTCATGGGGGCATCCGCAAAGTGGTATGTTGAGTTGCCTAGAAACACTTATAGGGGTTTTTGTAGTGTCCCCTTTCCTACCATACAACATGATAGAGAAGACGTGGTGCTCAATCCGGGCAATTAGCCCCATATCCATTCATTAAACTCATTGACACAAGACATGTATATGTGCAGGCTATAGAACACAACGGAAATTAAATAAATCCGATTGATATCTAACATACATTCAAACTATTCTGTGACAGCCATTAAATAGAGACCCTTGCAGAATTATACAAGATCATATGGAAATGCATAAACTTTTAAAAACACAGCAGAAGTAAATCCATTTAATACATCCACATACATTCATAATATTCATCAAATGATAATTGCCAATTTACATAAGAGAATACTTATCTTATACAAAAGTAGTCCCATGCAATTGGCTATGCAACTGCAACGTTCCACCCAACCGTAGGCCAGTGTGATCCTCAATCTCTCAGCACCACTGCCACCCCTGAGCTGGGCATGATCTCTACAAGGAACCAGGGAACAACAGACTCACACATAGCCAAGCATACACCAAGATGAGCCAAGCCAATCTACAATTGGGTTTATCAGGCTACTAAGAGATGGAAAGGAAGAGTTGCTAAGCTAGTGAGCTCCATCATAGAGCCAGGGATAACCTTGCAAGATCTATCTAGCTTGGCACCCACAATACCTACATACCCAGCACAAGGAAGTATTCTTTTCACTGCTGTGCAGTCCCTCAAGCCATACCTTCCCTATCTAGTGCTCTCAGGGTATGCATAGAAGAGTAACCAAAGCCCTCTTGATCTTCTTGAGAGGTTGTCTCCCCCACTAGGTTTATCAAGCCACTTCTATCCACTACCACTCCAACACTTCAGCTCACAGGCTCAAACCAAGAGCAAGGATGCACATAACAGCAGAACCCCACTTGATGGGTATGAGGAAAACGTTTTCCACAGTGGGATGCATGAGATGGGGTTTCAACTAACCCAGAAAAACATGGGAACCCACAAAAACGAAATGGGAAGTTGGTGAACAACCCAGGAAGCCAAATCCGTTTTTAGAAAAACGTCCTTGGACTTTCAGGGGCAAAAACGACCTCCCTACAATCCCCCAAAACGTGGCCCTCCCTCTCCCAACTGTTATATACTACAAAAACGAATCCCAAGCATGGAAAAATGCAGTATTTAGATGAAAAACGTAAATGGAAAAACCCAAGCTAACTCCCCCTGCGTGAATGATCAAAGGACGCCTGTTCAGAATGGCTTTGGGCACCATTTCGTGGGTGGTTTCTTTCCCAAGGAGACAAAACACAATTTTCCAAGTTGATGGCTTGCCCATGCACGAAATTGGCTGCCATACTTCTTCATTCCCAAGGCATTAACTGCCTTAACCAATTTCTTGGAAGAATTAAATGATTGGGTGCATGAGACAAATTGGGTAGCTGGTGGTTTATGGGTTTCCCCATTGACACATGGATTAATACCATTGGCTCAAGGTTTGAATAATTTCCCTCCCTTTTCCTTGTAGAGTCATGCCCCATCTCTTTTGTTGCATTGCATAGCCGGTTGTGGGTTTTTCCATTAAAATTCGTATTTACATGGTGTCTTATTTACATTGTGCCCATCTCGCACAAGAACCATGGGCATCTATTTTTAATTGCCGATACATGAAATGCTAAATCAATGGTGGGGCCTTGGCCTTGAGCTCCTCACCATGATTAAATTACAATATTTACATCACTTACGGTTTAATACAAAGGGGGTCAAAATGGGGACATTACAGTTTTAATGAGATCATTTTGGTTTTCTTGGATCATTTCTAGTTGCTGGTTCGCTATGACATTGGTACTGAACTTTTGTCTACCTTCCGTCAAAATAAAGCCACACATTTTTCTAACCATGTTCATGAGTGGCGTCAGCGAAAGAGGTTAGTGAAAGCCAACATTCCTGCAGAGTTCCTGTTGGAATGGTTCCTCAAGTCTCTACTCCCATACATTTCTAAGGATGTTTCGATGTCCGACATCGTGACTGAGGAACAAGCAATATTGAAAGTCTAGCAGTTAGACTTATTATACTCTCAGTATGGCATTTTGTATGACATTATTCCTGACGTGCCGTGAACACGCCATGAGCCTCAATCAGTTCCTGGACCGCATGCTGATGGCATCGTAGGATCCGCAAGCACTCGCCTTGTAGATCTGGTAGCTAATCAAATGCAAAATTTGTTGCTAAACTAGTCTACTCCCGGACAGGTTCACACCTTGTCCACTTCCACCCTGTTGTCCGATGTACACAGTGTGCAATCGACGAAGCAATCAGGTAACCAACAACCTAGTGGTAAGAAAAAGGGGAGAAAAAACCGTAAGGATGGAAAGAATGGGAACAACAATAGAAATCGAAATACCCCTCATAAGAATAATGCCAAACCTCCTCGGGAAGGCGGAAATGCTGGTGAGAATCATAAACCTAGGTGTGAGGTGAAGTTTCCTTGTAAGCTTTGCGGGGAAGATCATCTTACTCACTTATGTCCTTGAATCGAAGAAGCATCGAAGCATTTGGCACAAAGCCCAGCTGTGTTAAAGGATCCCCTTCCTCATCATCAAAACATGGCTTTGCATGCTCCCACCACTGGTTATGGACCTACTGAGATGGAAACGTCTTCTTCCAATACTGGTGGGTATGGATGTGTGAATATGGTTCAATTGGAGGTTAGTGTTTCCACTCGTCAACGCGATTATGGTGCACCACAACCTAATATGGGGAGTGAGCCTCCCCCTCCTCCTGACAATTCCTTGCACATCGAGAAGCCCTCTAATATGCCGTGGATACCAAAAGGTGTTCTTAAGTGCTCTACGCATAATCCTAATGCTCAAGTCACCCATAACTACTCCATTGTGGAAGACTTGGGCCAAACTCCATCTGCCATGTCGGCTCTTGAAGTTTTGCAGGCTCGTCCTTCTCAAAAGCATGCCCTTTTGAGTGCATTAGGAGTTGAGGATGAGGGAAGTCCCAGTGTTATCAAGTTCGACACTACTGATATTCTGTTGAAATATTGTAACTTCAAAGAATATTATATTTGTATATTATTTATTCCGGAGATGTTCCATACCTCCGATGTGATTATACTATAAATCTGGAGATGTTTATTCCTCCGATTTGGTTGTGGTAACTAGGGTTATTAGACCCACCATGTGGGGGTCGGCCCAGTCAGTTATAATGGGGTATTTAACCTAATGGTTAAATACGAGCCTACATGTACTTGTGTAAAATACATATCAGAGTAGTGTATAAATAGAGGAGGTGTGTTCCTCATTTGACACATTCACTCACTTGAGGATAGCGCACTTGTGGAGGAGAGGTCTGCTATTGTGGAGGAGGAGATCATGTCTCAGGGTTTCATCTTTGTATATTGTTGGTCATCTATATTGAGGAAGCTTTGCTGGGTTTTCTACCCCATGAGGGTTTCCCAGGATAAATCTCTGTCTCTTGTGTTTATGCTGTGCTTGTTGTTTCTTTAGTGATCCTGTATATGCTATTATTGTGAAATGGAATGTAATGCTGCTATTTTCTATCTTATCATATTGAATTTTAACATGGTATCAGAGCTAACCTGAAGGAAGGCAAGGTATGGCACTTACGACACTTGCTTTACTTATGACGATTTGAAGGTTAGGGTTTTTCATAGCAAAAACCAGTCATCGTGGAAATTTCGCCATAAATACATTTTGGCAAAGGTTCAGGATCTGAAAAGTTTACAGGTCGAATATAACATCCCCAGGTACCTTGTGTCCAAAGGGAACCCTCATATTCATTGTACTTTGTGAGTTATGATCAGTACAAGTTAGGGTTTCTGCCTCTTCCAGATCTCAGTCAAAATCAGGTGACCTTGGAAAAAAGGTCATAACTTGGGCTAGGAAGCTCCAAATGAAATTTAGTAAAATGTGACAGGTAGTACACAGACTGTACTATCTCAGGAAACGTTTTTAGAGGCCGAAGGTGAACTAGTGACACGTGGCATTCCGTACAAGTGCGCTCTCCTGTTTTATCCCATAAACAGGTCACGTTGTGACACTTGGCATAAATCTCTCTCAGAGAGTCCAATTGAGGTCAGACCTGTCAGGATGGAAAGAAAACAGGTCGAGATATCTCAAGAAAAGTTTTCAAAGGCTGAAGTTTAAACAGTGACACGTGGCATGCTGTACAAGTTCGCTCTCCTGTTTTATCCCATAAACAGGTCACGTTGCGACACTTGGCATAACTTTCTCTCAGAAAACCCAATTGAGGTCAGACCTGTCAGGATGGAAAGATGAAAGGTCAGGATACTGCAGAAAAAGGGTTTCAGACCCTGTGGAGCAAAAATTTCAGATTTATAGCAGAAACAATCAGGTGCATATTTCTGTCAAAACAGAATTATTTTTGGAGCACCTTTATTCATGGCTTCCGGAATTCAGGGTTTCGGAGAAAGTTAGAATTTTTGGAATTGGAGTCCACGGCTGAATGCTACTCAGGAAAATCAAAATTTAGAGACCAATATCGAATTTTTTGGTTGGGTGGAAGACCGGGCTTGATCAAACCCCAGTTCGGGATTTTGATCGGAAAGATGGAAAATTAGGGCTTCAGCAAAAGTTGGAATTTTTGAAGTCTGTAACCACGGCTGGAAGCTCCTAAGAAAAATAAGAGTTTAGAGCCTTGGATCGAACCTTTTGTTTGGGAAGAAGGGTGGGATTCATCAAACCCTAGTTCGGGATCCTGTCCAGAAGATCCAGAAGTTTCAAAGGCCATTTTGAGGGGTCAAATTTTGGAGATTCCAAAATTGAAGTATGCCAGTTTGATCAGCTCAGCAAGACATATTCTTTCATCCATTCAGAAGTGTGAAAGTCAATGTTTGAATCTTTAGGGTTTCTCTAGCAAACCCTAATCAAGCTCCAGATCAAGTTTTAAGGGGAGTTGAGGCTAAGGCCTTACAAAGACTACAAGAAGTCTCGACAGGTATGACTTAAGGAGGTTCAGGTATGTCTTGAAATCTAATTCTTGATTAAGTTCATGATGTGTTTGTCTTCATATTATTTACTAGTACAATCTTGATTAATGTTAGAATTGTCTTATCACCCTAGTAACAATATGAATGCATGTGAATGATCAAAGACATTCATTGATTAGGGCTATATGATTGTACTAATGCATTATGATGTTGTGTGAGGTTGATGTTGTCTGCTAACAAGATACAGGTACATCACAAAAGACAAATCAGGTTCCATGACCATGAAAACATGAAGACAAAGACTCATCCATAATATTTGTTCTACTTACGAGGTATGTATGACTTTGTTATATTATGCTTAACCTATGAGACATGCAGGTTCTAGCTCAGGATCTCTAAATCATTGAAGAGATTGTTTAGGTATGTTGTACATAACTAAGTAGGTATACTAATCCAGGTATGTTTCCCATGAATCTTACCTTGTGTTAGGATCCCTTATATAAGTATACTTGGTATTATTGGTTATGCTTATTCATAAAGTTAGTAATCAAGGGATTATGCATATTATGTCTTTTATCTTGATTGATAATATGCATGAGTAAAAGAAGACTTCCCTGAAATCTTGAATACTAATGTTTATTAACTATAATCATGACTATACATTTTCAAGATTATTTAGAACTATAATGTTTTGATAACATTTAGAACATACTAATGGGTGTATGTTTGTGTATGAGATCATGAGGATGACACTTGAACATGCACAGTGGTACAGAATGAATAGAAGTTCAAAAGATATACAGAAGATCAAGCGGGAGGCAACCACACAAACATAAAAGATAAGTATTTGAGTTGTTATTTGAAATAGTAATGATATTGCCTATAATAGGTTGTATGCATATTTGTATTCCTAGAATATATGATGCTGAGTGTAAACATTCATAGAGCATTGAACAGTATACTACTAATGTGCATATGATTGGTAAGTTGGACAAACATTCCATAGTTGCTTGTCTAGAATGAAACCTCTTTGCTGACATGCTGAGAGTTGTGCACACTCTCGATAGTATGTTCTGGTAGAGATGGAAGGCATCTAGATAGCCACTGTATGCATACAGGATATGGGAAAGTGTTGTGCCAAAGTATTGGTCAAATTAGTTGCATAACTATGTAAATGATATCTGTATGCATAATAGGTTATCATGACAATGTGATTTGATGATTATGAAGTATTAATAATCATGTACCTAATTTTGATTTGTAGGAAAAATCATGATGAATGATGAACAAGCGATGGATGTTTAACAAAAGGATTTACAAATCAAACACACTATAGAAGGCTTGTGGCTAGAAGATTCTCTTATAAAAGAGAAAGAGAATCATGATGAGATGTTTGTTCCAAGTGGATAGATAAAACCATTCTCTTAATGGTGTAATCAAAGAAGAAGTGTGATTCAGGTTCTGTATGGGTACCTAGGATCGATAATCAATTGATGAGCTTAATGATCACCACAGGTGATGTGGATCTCAACCTTTTCTACAAGGTTGAATATGTTTTTTTATACATAGATGACATGGATGCAAGAAGGAACTCACCACAGAGTTTGAATAATATTGAGGCTCATATCAGTAGACCCATCTATCGAGAGATGGCACAGATAGATATGCAGAAAATCATTCAATGCAGAGTGTGAATGATGTTCAGTCACAAAGGGAGAATTGACAGTTTCTTGATAAGCTTGGGCTTTACCAAAAGTAAAGTTGTTCCTAACCTTTACCTTAAGGATATGGATCATACTATTATTATGATATCTTTCTTATAGGGAATGAGAAACAGATCATGAAAAGAAAGAAGAAGATGGCTGCAGAAATGAAAAATGAAAGATCTCAGATTGATGCATTACTTCCTAAGTCTGGAAGTATGGCAAGGCTTAGAAGGAATCTTTCTCAACCAGGGAAAGTATGCTGAGAAATATTAAAAGGAATTGATGTGTTGGAATGGCCACTCTCATGAATTCCAACTTGAAGTTCTTAGCAGATGACTCATTAGAGTTAGTGGATATAACTCTGTACAGACAAATTATTGGGTCTTTGATGTATCTAACATATACTAGGTTAGATATATGCTTTGTTGTGAACACCTTGAGTCAGTATCTAAGTGGAATCTAGATGTGTTTACCTGATAGTTGCAAAGCATGTGATGAGGCACATAAAGGACACGATAGAATTTGATCTATGCTATCTTGAAGATCATGACTTCAGATGGCTACTCAGATGCTGATTGGGAAGAAAGTGTATCAGACAGGAAGAACACATCGAGAGGATGTTATTGTCTGGGATTAGCCATGATCTCGTGGTTTAGCTGGAAGCAGTCTATTGTGGCTCTCAGCACAAGCGGAATATATGGCTGCTTGCTCCGCTAGTTGTGAAGAAGTTTGGCTTCAGGATTGTTTGGCTTAGAGATAGAACCAACTGAGATCCTATGTGATAATTAGAGTTGTATCAAGATGACATAGAATCTAGTGTTCCATGATAAGTCAAAGAACAAAGGGAACAAACAAGATATGGCGCGGAAAGGAACTATAAAGTTTGAATTTGTAACAGGTTACCATTGCACTAACCAAACCTTTCCCTCAAGTGAAGAAGTTACCAACATACTAACCAAACCTCTGTCTCGAGTGAAATTTGAATACTTCCGAGACAAGCTTGGTGTAGTTCAAAAGGACCCTCCTCGAAAGGGGGAGTAGTATAGTCACTGATGATGAGTTTGTCTCATCGAACAACAAGGTCGATGATGAGGTAACCTGTTCTCCACACCTAGATACTTAGAAATATTTATATTTAGGACTCTTATACTTAGAATACTTAGTTTTACTTATACATGCTTTTGATGTTAGATGTATTAGTAAGAATACATGCTTTTGATGATAAGATGTATTGGTAAGAATACATACTTTTGATGACACATGTATTGATTAATGTACTTGTATGGTTGAGGATACTTGTACTTGTATTGATGAGAATACATGTGGGGATTGTATCATCCTTGAACACATGTTCTAAAGTGAGCCGTAGACGTATGGTCTCCGAAAATGAAGTCCTTAGTGGACAGTTGAGGGGATTGGATCATCCTTGGACTTTCAGTCCTAAAGAGATCCGTAGACGTGAGGTCTACGAAAATGAAGTCCTTAGTGGACAGTTGAGGGGATTGGATCATCCCTGTACTTTCAGTCCTAAAGAGAGCCATAGACATAAGGTCTCCGATAAGTGGGGATTGTATCATCCCCGGACCTTGGTCCCTGAATTGATCCGTAGACGTATGGTCTTCGAGAATAAAGTGATGGGGATTGCATCATCCCGGAACCACTAGTTCAAAATGTACGTGATGGGGATTGCATCATCCCGGAACCACTAGTTCAAAATGTACGTGATGGGGATTGTATCATCCCCGGACTTAGGTCCCTGAATTGATCCATAGACGTGAGGTCTCCGAGAAGTGGGGATTGTATCATCCCTGGACTGCGGTCCCTGAATTGATCCGTAGACGTGAGGTCTCCGAGAAGTGGGGATTGTATCATCCCCGGACTGCGGTCCCTGAATTGATCCGTAGACGTGAGGTCTCCGAGAAGTGGGGATTGTATCATCCCCGGACTGCGGTCCCTGAATTGATCCGTAGACGTGAGGTCTCCGAGAAGTGGGGATTGTATCATCCCCGGACTTAGGTCCCTGAATTGATTCGTAGACGTATGGTCTCCGAGAAAGTGATTTTTGATGTGGTTACTTGTATCGGTAGGATACTTGTATTGATGATGTGGTTACTTGTATCGGTAGGATACTTGTATTGATGATGTGGTTACTTGTATCGGTAGGATGCTTGTATTGATGATGTGGTTACTTGTATCGGTAGGATACTTGTATTGATGATGTGGCTACTTGTATCGGTAGGATACTCGTATTGTTGATATGGTCACTTGTATTGGCATGAATACTTGTACTGCTAATGATCGTATGATGACGATACTGATGATCATGTGATGACGATGCTGATGATCGTGTGATGATGATGCTGATGATCGTGTGATGACGATGCTGATGATCGTGTGATGACGATGTTGATGATCGTGTGATGACAATGTTGATGATCGTGAGATGACGATGCTGATGATCGTGTGATGACAATGCTGATGATCGTGTGATGACGATGCTGATGATCGTGTGATGACGATGTTGATGATCGTGAGATGACGATGCTGATGATCGTCTGATGACGATGCTGATGATCGTGTGATGACGATGCTGATGATCGTGAGATGATGATGCTGATGATCGTGTATCGTGAGGATCCAGATGATGATATTGTTGTAGCTGTTCAAGTGCTACAGAAGATAAAGACTCAATACTGAAGATGTCGATGTTCCAGTATTGAAGATGTTCCAGTAACTGCTTGAGTTACTAATGATGTTGAGAAAGCTTCCAATGATTTATATATGTATCATGTATGATGTTGATGACTCCTTGCTCGTGCAGATACTGTTATAATATCCTTCTCGTTAAGGGGCAGTGTTGAAATATTGTAACTTCAAAGAATATTATATTTGTATATTATTTATTCCGGAGATGTTCCATACCTCCGATGTGATTATAATATAAATCCGGAGATGTTTATTCCTCCGATTTGGTTGTGGTAACTAGGGTTATTAGACCCACCATGTGGGGGTCGGCCCAGTCAGTTATAATGGGGTATTTAACCTAATGGTTAAATACGAGCCTACATGTACTTGTGTAAAATACATATCAGAGTAGTGTATAAATAGAGGAGGTGTGTTCCTCATTTGACACATTCACTCACTTGAGGATAGCTCACTTGTGGAGGAGAGGTCTGCTATTGTGGAGGAGGAGATCATGTCTCAGGGTTTCATCTTTGTATATTGCTGGTCATCTATATTGAGGAAGCTTTGCTGGGTTTTCTACCCCATGAGGGTTTCCCAGGATAAATCTCTGTCTCTTGTGTTTATGCTGTGCTTGTTGTTTCTTCAGTGATCCTGTATATGCTATTATTGTGAAATGGAATGTAATGCTGCTATTTTCTATCTTAGCATATTGAATTTTAACATGTTCAACCTCGCTTACCTTACCACGTGGCTTTTCAAATCTAGGTGGCATGCCTTCAGAATTTTGTCAAACATACGATGGTTTACGAAGGTGCTTCGGTGTCAGTAATTTCGTTACCTTGTTGGAAATCTCTAGGCTCTCCTCCTCTACTCGTGTATAGAACCACGCTCACTGCATTCGACAGTTGGTCATTTAAGCCGCATGGAATTATCCCTTCCCTTGTTGTCTGCTTGGAAGGTAAATATGTGCCTATTGAAGTCGAGGTGGTTGATGCACCCATCGACTACAACCTTTTACTGGATCAAAATTGGATGTACGCTATGAAGGTTGTCGCGTCTACTGTATTCAGAGTTATCTGCTTTCCTCATGAAGGCAAGATTGTGACCATCAATCAACTGGACCTCATTAATTCCCCTTCCACCGCATCCACAGGATCCATAGTCCCGCAGGTTACTCATTCTTAGCCGGCAACTGGGAACATGGGTGTTGGCATGTACCCTTCATTGATGGGAACTTATGATTTTGCCGCACCTGTGAATTTTATTGGAACCATTACCGACGATGCGTCTCCTCCTTCGCATAATATGTCATTCCCGACTTACTATTTTAATGATCCATGGAATTTACCATCCACAAGTTCCACGTCTGGAAACATTACACATATCGGGATGTCTAGGACATTGTCTATAGCTAAGCTTGCTTACCAGCATATTCAACAAGCCACTATAGAGTCGGATCTTTGTTCTTCTCAGACAGTCGAGGAAGATCCCGTTATGCTACCAGTTTGGGCAGCCAACACGTCTTGTTCCCATGACTGCCTTGATGATACTTTGCCTTCAAATGAAGCTATTATGGAGTCCATGTGTGGTAGTGAGAGACCTTGGGAAGATATGCACCATCGCTCTTATTTCCTTCCCAACCTCGAACTCGCTGAACAAGAAGAGTTTAAGACGAATCTAGCAAAGATGGTTGGTCACCCTGTGGCTCTTTTAGAGTCGCATGATGTTTTTGCGGAAGGGAATATGGCTAACATTTCCCCCACTATGTCAATCAACATCTCTCATGCACCTGGAAAGGTCAAGAACATTTACATTGGTGATGATTGAACTCCTGAAGAGATTTCTATTTACATTGAATTGTTTACAGAACTCTAGGAAGCTTTCACCTAGTCATATGAGGAGATGCCAAGAATAGACCCCCGCATTATTGAACATGAGATTAGAACATATCCCAACGCTAAACCAGTTCGACAACGCTTACATGCTGTGAACTCTAGAAAAGTAGCCACTATCAAGGCAGAGGTGGAGAAACTGCTAGAGGCTGGTTTCATCTACCCTGTTCCCCTTACTGAATGGGTGTCAAACCCTGTTCCTATGGATAAGAAGCAGGGAATGATCCGTGGATGGACTTATTTTAGAGATTTGAACCGTGCATGTCCGAAAGACAACTTCCCCACACCATTCATCGATCAAATCTTGGATGCTTGTGCGGGAAGTGATATTTTTTCATTCATGGACGGCTTCTCAGGGTATAATCAGATTCAAATCAAACCCGAGGACCAGCATAAGACAGCTTTCATTTGTCCTTGGGGAGCGTTTGCATATTGGAAAATGCCCTTCAGCCTTAAAAATGCCGGAGCTATGTTTCAGCGTGCCATGACCTACGCCTTTCACTATCTTAAAATGATTATGGAAGGCTTTCTTCGATGATCTTGCCAGCCATTCTCACAAAAGGATGGACCCCCAAGCACCTCCGCATGATTCTCGAATGATGTATATGATACAAGATTCGATTGAATCCTAAGAAATGCATCTTTGTTGTAAGGACGAGTCGCCTTTTGGGCTTCATAGTTTCGAAAGAGGGTATTAGAGTTGATCCTCTTAAAGTTGAGGCAATACTTTGGTTGCCTCCTCCATGCAACTTGTTACAACTTCAGAGCCTCCAAGGGAGAGCCACTTTTCTACGCCATTTCATAGTCAATTATGCTAATCTTACCAAATTTTTTGCGTGCTTATTGAAGAAAGACACACCCTTTATCTGGGATGAGCAAGCCCAGTAATCTTTTGACACCCTTAAGAAAGCTTTGATATCGTCCCTTGTGCTTAGTCCACCATATTTTGCACGAGATTTCATCCTTTATGTGGCCGCGTCTCAAGAGACGATTGGCGTGGTCTTGGTTCAGGTTGATGACGTGCTTGTCTAGCATGTCATCTATTACCTTAGTCGAAATCTAGTAGACATTGAGCTAACATATACTCATGTGGAAAAGCTGGCACTTGTAGTTGTTCATTCAATCTAGTGGTTACGACATTACATTTTTCTTAGAACAACCATAGTTGTCATGCATATCAATCTGTTTCAGTTCATGATATCATGACGCCTTATAGGTGGGAAGTACAATAAATGGATTGTGATCCTTTAAGAGTTCGATCTCGATTTTGCTTCGGCAAAATCGGTGAAATCATTGGTGTTTTCTGATCTTATGTCGGACCTTCCGAGACTTGATGAGGATGTCATTCGTTAAGATTCCTTTGTGGATGAGCACTTATTTCGTATCTCATCCGAAGACCCTTGGTATGGGGATGTCATTGTATATCTCCAAACTTCGAATTTTCCTCTGCACTATTCATGAGATGAGCGATGGTGTGTGAAACATCATGCTAAATATTATACTATCGTCGGTGACACTCTGTATCGCTGAGGAAAGGATTCTATTCTCAGTCATTGCTTAACTCACGAAGAAGCAGAGCGGGCGCTTACTGATTTCCATGCCGGGGCATGTGGCGGTCACTTATCCAGGCTTGCTACAACCCAACGTATCTTGCGAGCTGGTTATTTTTGGCCCTCAATCTTTAAAGATTGTATTAATGCTGTGAAGAGATGCCACCCTTGCTAGGTGTTTTCTCGGAATATATGCGTGCATCCAACACCCCTTCATCCAGTCATCACCATCGGTCCCTTCACCAAGTGGGGGGTGGATATCATGGATTGCAAACTAGCTTCGGCTGGGGGGCATCAACATATTATAGTGGCCATGGTCTACTTTTTCAAATGGGCTGAGGCTATGCCTACCGTAAAAGCCGATGGTGCTACAGCAGCCCATTTCGTGTTCAATCAAATTATAACTCGGTTCGGTATTCCGAAAGTGATTATCACTAACCATGGCAGTCACTTTCAGAACAAGATGATGGAGGATTTGTCTCTCAAGCTTGGGTTTTGTCAAGAACACTCATCTTCTTATTATCCCTAAGAGAATGGTCAAGTTGAAGCAGTTAATAAGTCTTTGAAGACCATTCTCCACCATACCATCCAACAAAGCAAGACCAACTGGCATATCATGTTGTATCCTGCTTTGTGGGCATATTGAACTGCAATCAAGACTACCACCGAGTTCTCACTGTTTCAGCTAGTTCATGGTGTGGAGTCACTTTTATTGATTGAATGCAAAATCCATTCTCTTAAACTGGCCATAGAGCTCCTCCCTAATACGATGGGTCTTGAGCAACAATTAATCCACCTTGAGAAACTTGACGAGTAGCGTTGAGATGTCGCCGTGGCTATAGATGCCAACAAACATCGTGTTAAGGTTCAGTACGATAGGTCTGTCTGGACCCGGCAATATACTGAAGGTGACTTGGTCCTCTTATATGACCAAGCTAAAGAACCCCTGGGGGAAGGCAAGTTCAACCCCATGTGGCACGGTCCTTACATCGTGAGGCGTGTCCTGGAAAAAGGAGCCTATGAATTAGAAGACTATGAGGGGACTCTCTTGAAGGAGCCTAGAAATGGGCTCTACCTCAAGCGGTATTATGCCTGAACCTCTGGTTCAAGCTAATACTTTTGTATACTACTGTATAGTTACTTTTGTACATAGTTTAGCTTTCTTTTGGTTTTCAGGTTTGTTGATTAGCTTCCATTTGATTGACAGATGTCATCTAAGTTTCCTACGTTCTTAGGGTTCATGGATGGTGCTAGCCATCATACGCAGCAGCTTGCTTCTGCTGCTTGGGTTATTTTCTCACCTGAACACCTAGTTGTGTCCTCGGGAGGTGCTTGTCTTTGTCCTACATCTAACAATGTGGCTGAGTATAGTGACATCATTGAGCTGCTTCGGGATGTTGTTTCACATGGTATCCGGTCTTTAGAAGTCCACCTAGATTCACAACTAGTTGTGTCTCAGCTGAATGGTCAGTACCGTGTGCGAGATCCTACGCTACTATGGAAATTCCTAAGGGTAAGACTCTTGGAACAACATTTTCTTTCAATTACGTACATTCATGTTCCAAGAAGTGTTAATCATATATTTGATGCATACGCTAACTATGTATTAGATTGGCATTTGTAAAATTCACAATGAAGCACACAAATAAAAGAAGACATTCACACATTTGTACATACACACATATAGTAGAACCGGAGAACCAAAGTTTTTATAAATAATATGTCCAAAAATGGTAGTATCATGATACAAAAATGGAGCCCGTAGCCCTAAAAAATATACATATCGATAAAAAAAATGAGATCTTGAGATATCTACTCCCTACGAGGAGGCCTAGCTGCTGCCCCGATAGGATGGGTCTGATAAAAATAATGCACTGCATTCGCGACATGCTATAGTAGTCGCACCTAGTTGCTCGGCACCCCCACTACCTGGCGCTGCATAGCCTCGGGCAGCTATGCCACCTCTGCCTATGGTACCCTAGCAGTCATCCGTGATATGTTAGACCGTAGAGTTTGTAGTGTCTTCTCTGCTGCAGCACCTACCATCTCATCACCCTTGCCCCGACGATGATGTCTTGGGAAGCCATCGAGTCTCACCAGGCCCTTATCTGCAAGCAAACAGTCAAACTTTAATACATGATACTACCCCCAAAAATATTTTTGCATTTACAACTTTAATAAAAAATCCATAAAAATTTAATACACAAAAACCTAAAAAGAGTACTCACCGATGTCTTCAAACACTGCATCTAGTGGGAGCGGCATGTCTCAATCCTGCCGGAAGTCTATCCTTGCATAGGGGTAGTCATCTATCGCAATGATCTGTCGATCCCACCAGTAAAAGAACTCCTCTGTATATGGTGATGCCTAACAGCCACCACCCTTTTGCATCAAGACCTAAGCCCACCAGGTCATGGTTGGGTCACAGACACTATGAGGAGGGACCTCAACCCTCAGACTAAGCCCCGTAACTTGCTTGAAGAAGAAGCTACACAAAATACTGCCATACCTGAATTTTTTCACATCCCCCTACTTGCACTCTGTCAGTTGGGTCTTCATGGACCCCAGTTGCATAGTACACCAGTCAAATATCATAGGTTGCATGCACTGTGATGCATAGAACATAATTGTCCTGGATGCCTGGTGAAGAGATTTGGATCCAGCTATCTGCACTAAAGTGGCCATGACAACCTTCATACTCAGGTTGACTATGGCTTAGATGGGTACCTGACTTCCCACTTCCCAATTATTTGGAATACAATATCTCTCTATGTATTTGGGGATGGCGATCCCACCATGCACAGTTCGAGATCGAAGGCTTGCCACCTCACCTCGGCAGGACAAACCTATGATGAAATAGATATGTTCCACCTCTAGTGAAATTATTTGCCCATCTAGGTTGAATTTCTGTGCATCAACATCCCAATAGTCTATCAAACGCTGGGGCAATAGGTTTTGGGCCCTCAAACCCCCTATGCTCCAGAATTTGTATAAACCACATGCTTGCAGTGCTTGTTGTGCTTGCACGTCGTTACAAACAACCTCATCTACTAGGTCATGTTCCCTCTCCCTCCACTCTAGAACCATCCTGGAGTGAGAAAAAACAAAGATTTTAGTCAATTTCATTTGAAAAATCAACTTCACGGTTGTACCCATGGACAAATTTGCATACAGTGGCGGGTACCTGTGGTCAACCTGCGTGTTGACTGCGAGTATGATACCCTACCCGCAACCCGCATAGTAGTAGTCCGCGGGTAGCGCCGAAGCCATTTAGGGCTTGGCCAAACTAAAAATCCAGCCAATGAAATTTGAAATAAAAACATTAAAATGGAAGGTGGGGATGAGATTACCAACCTACTCCTGACAGTTCGACGATCAGATGCCTGTAGCTCCCGAAATCAACAACTGAACTTTGAGGTAAAAACTAACCACAAAACTCCAAATGGGTGAATAGTAAAAATGAATTGTAAATTGTAAAATTTTATTACTATTTATAATTTTCAAGACCCACTTGTCTATAGTTTTTGCCATTTAATGCTGTTATGGACTAATACAATGTCATGGAGTAGCGGTTTTAACTAGATTTCCTCGACAAAAGTTGTTTCCGAACATTTCACACCTGTCATATAGGTTAGATGTCATTTTCACATGCATTATGCATTTGACCTTTTGACCACTTTCATAAACCCTAAGTGTGACCCCACTTCTTAACTGACACAGAACCTTCACATTGTTATAGAAGTGTCATTATGTGGCGGTAGGGACTTTCCAAACATGGGTACCCTATATAGAACCCCTTTTTGCATTCTGGTTCCCATGTCGTTGTTTGTTCTTAGGATTGGGAGTCCTTTGTAGTTACGCCATGACATTTCCATAAAGACTCATACTCTACTTTGTCTTATGCTAGCCATCTCCCATAAGGAATCCCCCGTTTATATCAAGTTGTGATTGCATTGCATCATCCTACTTGTCGCTTGAGCCTTGTGCCGGCTCCCGCTTACTCTGTTATTAGCTTGGTTCCTGAGCACTTTTCCTTGTCGAGCTTATATTTTCCCTTCACAATTTGATGACCTTTTGACCCTGAGGGAACACACCGCCTGAGTGTCCACATCCTGCATGCACTTCCTTGCATTGATCATAGGTACGTTCCACTGCTTGGAACTAGTCTTCTCGCTATTTCACACTCGTTCCCTCACTTGTTGTACTATAAGAAATTTTATTCTTTTTCAAGCTTTCACCAAATATGAAAAAGTCCAAAAAATCAAATATTTAAAAAAGCCAGACGGGATTATGGCTACTACTTCTTGTTAGCAGCTGTTGTGTTGACTTTGAACAAAGCATTCATTCCAATTCATACATCATGAGTTGAGACTATAGTTGGACCTTAGGAGCTGTACTTTTTTCTCAGTTTACTCCACCGATTGGTTAAGCTTCCAGTCATTATGGAGCCCTTTGTAATGCATCCTGCATTGCACAGTCTATATCGAGTCTATGTTGCCCAAGTCTATCCATCTACTCATGCTCTTGTTCAAAAAAAGTCCTGAAACTAGAGTTGGCCACTCCTCAGATCTCTTGAATATTGCATGTCGACCATCCTTATTGAGTTAGTCTGTTTCACCTGAGCTCTTCCAAATATTTTAGCGTAGCTGGTACCTCGTGCTGGTTGATGGGGGATGCCTTAATTCACTCCTTCTAGCGAGTCTCGTTCCACCGAATTCAACCCATTTATTCTGGAACTTGAGGCTTAGAGTTCGGTTGAGTACCTTGAGGCTTGCAGTCATTAGTGGCAGGTTCTCTCTCCATCAACAGCTTTGGGAATACATCAATGTCCCCTGATCGATGGATTCATCCTAGTGTTCGAATTCAACTCATCTATTCACACTCCGATGATTGTGCTCTGTGCCTTGATGCCCATTTTCATTATTGGTGGGTTATCTCATGTTTGTTAACGATATACATCATTGACCAGTAATCAGACGATGTCACATCAAGTTCGACCTCAACTCCTTTATTCACTTGATGGGACTTGCACCGTCGAATACTTGTGTAGAAGACCCCGGGCGATAATGGCATTCAATATGCTACTTATGATGATGACTTTACATCTGAGATATCACCTCTCAGATATCAGTAGTTTGTACCTCCAATTTGCACCAATTCTTTCCTTTTCAATAGGAGACCATATCTTACTGCAGAGGGATCATGGCTATGATCACTTATGACATGTATTCACTATGTACTTCCTATTCATGGCCATTGTATCAAATTGTTGTATTACCGACATGTATTCAGGGACACTATTGTATTATGACAAGTGAACTTCTCTTTCCACATGTGTCTCCATCACTCCACTTCTGAGATTTATAATGTATTCCGACCATCGTAGCATCAGTATCTGACCTCACACATTAGGGGGCATCTGTTACAACGTAATATTCCACCTTGTGAGAATCATCACTCTTTGGCCTAGAGGATCCATTTCACCAACTCATAACCACTTTATATCCTTCAAACACTATTTTTCCCTATTTTTTCCCTTGTACGCTTGCTACATCATTACAGTGGGTGTACTCGTGACTTGCATCACTATAGCCCGTTGGTAGCATGTAAAATGATAAAAATCACTAGTTTATTACTTTTTACTCCCAAAAAGCGGTCATTGGGTGACCTTTGACCCTCCATCTGCCCAAGAAACGTCTCGATGTGTCCTTTCACTTACCTTTGAGAGGACTATATATTGAGCACATATGGCTTATGTACGGGAGGAGAAAGAAGAGCAAGAGAACTCTAGTGGATTTTTTCCCTATCTTGAGTCTACACTCATTGGTCCTTGTATTTGTGAACCCTTTATGTTCACCTTCCAAGATCCTACCATAGTTTGAGTTTGCCAGTCCATAGAGGATTGAAGTGGTGGAGGTGCAAGTGGATTGACCTAGATCTTGGTTCAGATTGGTTACTGGAAAGAGGTCGTATCACATTGTACTTCTTCTTGTTTATTAATAGAAATACTCATATTCTCGTCCATTAATGTTGTAAATGTTGTTTATACTACATTGGGTTTCATTTACTTGTTATATCATGGGCCATTGCTATTGATGATGTTAAGACCGTTTATATATTATATGTACTTGTTGTATATTGGATGTCAAGACTAATATGCATATTCAAGTGCACGGATTGAAAAGCTCCAACGGGGATCTACATCAAACGTTTGGATCGAGGTTGGTTATATTCTTCATTATCTTAGCATTGTCATTTATATAGCATAGCATTGGGAATTGAGTTGATTTCTGGTAGTCAGCTGTCTATTGTGGTCTACCCCAAGCCATAGTGAGTTTTCTCCAATACAGCGGTGCAGCTACAAATTTTAGATGGGGTATTGTTGCCAAAGCTAGTAAACAAGAATCGATTAAAACCCTATCGCCATGATCAGGTGCATAGCGGCTGACAAACACACACACACAAAAAAACCAATGATGACAAAAAGTGGAAAGCATGCAGAAAGCATGGCCAGCCAGGACGCTCGTCGATGTTTCACATGTTTAGCACACGGGAGTCAAGTTCAAGTATGATCACTGTGGATTAGCATCAACGGAAGATGACGAAAAATCATGATGACAGATTTTGATGGTTGTGGATAAGATTCGGCAAATGATGATCAAGTGTCGAGAAGCAAGCATAAATACCAGCATAGGGATTGCAGAATGCAAGTCAAGGTAGAGAGATTCCGAAAAGGAGAATCAGTGTGTTTTATGATGCGAGTCAGTAAGTTAGATGCAGATAATTAGGAAGTCGGTTGAACAAGCCCAAGGAAGCTATGGAAAAGGGAAGTGAGATAGTTTCAATGGTGCACTTCATTTCAAGTGGGAGCAATCCAGGTGCGCTAAGAGAAAGAACGACGACCGTGCATGAACAACCAATGAAGGAAGCAGCGTAGACACTTTGGCAGAACATAGATGAGGTGTCACCCGAGATGTCTATGAGTGTGGTAGTAGTTAGAAGAGCTGGGGTCCCCCCGACCAATAGAACATAGGAGGCGGAGGCCTACTGGCTCCGACAGCAGACGGTCAAATGTTCAAAACAGATGTGCAAGAGCAGCTGTCCTGTTTCACAATTTGGCGACGATGATGAACTTGTCCCCAGGTTGTAGCAATCCTGAAGTGCCCGAGGAAGCACAGAAGGGGTAGATGATCATGGTTTCAACAGCCTGGAGGATGAGTTTGAGGTATATGACCAAGGTTTCAATATACTGGAGGATGAGTTCGAGAAGTACATGACAGTGAGCTCCAAATGTCGAGAATAGCTTCAGAAGTTTACCACAGTGAAGGATGAGACTAGTACCAGAGGTGTCTAGCTGAGGTGGCTCGAGGGCAAGCCACAAGTTTTTGTTGGGGTCCTATTGGGATGGGATTAATTTGCATGAAGTGCAGAAGCCGACAGTTGCAAAAGGGATAATCCATGAAAGAAGGGTCATTCACGAAGAACGAGGAAGCGTAAGATTAGTTTAGGTTGTTAGAATTGATCATGTGGACCTTTTTGTAACCACTTAGTTTCATATAAATAGGAGTATGGTTGTAAGCCTAAGGGCATCGATATTTCGAGGTTTTGATCCAGTTTTGATCTATTTTGTATCCACGTTATGATGTATTGACTGTTCTACGAAGTTCATTCTGCATGTTTTAATGAATGCATGAAGATGTTCGAGTATGGTTTTATCTATTTTCTTTGCTTCTTCTAGATGGTGAATACAAATGTTTGCGAAATGTTTAATATTCTATGATTGGGTAATTTATGTTTATGTGAATGAGTAGTTTAATCATGTTAATGCGAATGTCCATTATGTATTTAATCTGCGAATGATGAATTGTTAGCATAATGTGAAAGGTATAATATCTGGCTTCTGCGAGTGCAATGTGTGTTTGATGCATGTCCTCAACTCCACTACGGAAAATTGGTTCCTGCAACCCCCTTATTCATCTCGGGTGAGACTTCACTCGCTCTGCGAGTGTTGTTGGAAAGGGTAAAACCTTTATGGGACAATGCGTAAGGGAGTTCTGTTGATGGTTTGTTGGAGATAGTGCGAAGTGAACCCCTGTCTACAATCATTGTGTCAACACTCCTTCCCAATACTTGGTGGATTTGTAAAGGTGTTCCCATTCGTTGGAGGCCTTGGGATAAATGAAATGCCCAGTTTTGTTGCAATAACATCAATATTTTTATGCATGAGACTTGAATCAACAATATGGTGCTCCTTCCAAAACTTTTCCATTTCCCCATCACCCTCCATCCTTTTTCCCTTGTCCAAAGTACTCATGCTAGAAAGCATTTCATAACCTAGAAAAAGGAAACCAAATTCTCATACAAATCCATCCTCACCCTCATGTTTCCCGAATCTTGAATGCAGTCCAATACGGCATCGAACTTCTCCTCCGAATGAGAGGAAGCTACCTCATCCCACAGGTCCGTCTTTGCTTCATCAATTTCCTTCTACACTGAATGCGGGATCGCCAACTTTTATTAAAGGGTTGCTTGGGAAACCTTTAATTTCTCCCAAGTAGCATTTGAATTACCTACAACATCCTCCCCTTTCCCAAATTGGTGAGACTACTTACCCTGAGTCTCCACCTCTCTCATACTCCGCCTCTTCTTAGTTCTAGAACACTCGACCACCCTCTCCCCAAATTCCTTGATCATGCCAACGAAAAAAAAGGGAGAATGAAACAACTGCAATAAACCATCCCCTCCCCAAAATTTAAGCCTAAATAACCATATATTTCCATCATGATGTTGGTTGAGCTCCATGAGCTAACACTGAGACCCATACTCATTCCAAATCTACCACCCTTACTCAACACTATGCACTATGAGAGAATGTCCAAAAGACCCCTTGCGTCGTACTATCGAACAAACAGTACGAAGGGCCACCAACTTCCCATGATAATACCTCTCTCCTTTATCATCCCCATAAACACTTCATCATACCCCCAAGTGCATGCCACTCTCATTTCCATGCTACCATGAGATCTCCATATACACCACTTACATGGGGAAATATCAACTAGCACCCACATCCGAGAGAGTATTTTTGCATGTTAAGATGATTCACAATTTTAAATAGAGTGTGAATATATTGTAATAGAATTATCTAATGAGAACTTGTATTGTACATGTATTCATATGCTATAGATATGTACTCTAATAATAATAATTTATTTTTTAGGGACCCCCCATCCAAATTTAAATCTATGACCTCATAAGAAGTAACACATGTTCTTAACCTAGTGATTGATGGTTAATGCTATATATGTGTTAAGTTTATGGGTTGCTTCTTATATCTTAATTTAGTGTAGTGGTTTATCTTTTGTGTAGTTTATTATGTTGTTTTTTATATTCTTTTGGTTTCTATTTATGTTAGCACTGTTTATCTTAGCTAAGTATTGATTAAGTATTTTTTCATCTTCATATATGTTACCCCTTTTCTATGAACCAATAGAGGCTCACAATAGAAGATCATGAAGGAGATCTTTAAACAAACTAATGGCATGGGAGAAGGTTAGGTGGAAATAAAAGAGAAAAATGGAGATGAAAGCACAAAATTGTTTCACAAAGTAGCAATGGAAAAAAAGATAAAAACATTAAATAAAGTGTTAGAAATCATAGAGGATAAGTATGAAAAACATTTATGTGGATCACTAAAGAAGAAAGGTGTTATGGAAAGACTTACAAGGGTACACCGCACACTTTCTCAAATGCCATCACTTTGTTGGATTATTTCACAATCACAGTGGAAGAAGAGCTACGAGCATTATTTTAATTATTAAAAATCATAGAGAATGAGTATGTGGAACCTTTCCTTGGATCACTAAAGAATCCAATACTACCAAGATATTTACAAGGATATCAGGAAGGAAATTATTGGAATGACCCTTGAAAATATGGGAAATATTGGCACCTTAGTTTTGGACAATCAAAACAAAGAGTTTATGAAATAAATATTGGTGTAGGATTTAGTAGATACTTTAAAAACCTTCCATCTCTCCAAAGAACTGGCATTATCCATTTTCTCAGTTGAATTCCTCTTAGGAAACTAGGACATATTAGGTGGTAATTTATGGAAGATAGTGGATGAATCTAAAAGGGAAACTAAGGTCTTTGCAACTTTGAATTTAACCCTAGAAACCATTCCAAAGGTAATTTATCCCACCATCTTATTATGATTCTTTTCGAATAATCTTTTTATGTAGCTTTACTACACTATTATCAACAAAATCATATAAATGAGGTTAAAACTTGGTATACCAAGGTTCATTATAGGGAATAGACAAGGTTTTTAGAAGATAACTAGAGCCATGACACAATGGGGTTGATACAAGAGGCATTACATACACTAGTGACAAAAAATGGGTAGGCATTCTTTGTAAAGATTACTCTATCAAAATCATATGACAAGTTAAACTGGCATATGAGAGGGTAAAATAGTTGTTCTTAAGATTGGTATTAGGGAAAATAAGAATGGATATAAGATTAATCTCTTAGACAAAGATTTGTAGTTTTGTTCAATGGTGCAAGAATAAGAAATTGATTCCCACTTCCTTCCCTCCTTTTCCTTCTAATTGTTGAAACAATGAGTAGGATGACATAAGATGAAAGAAGACGGGCCATAGTAAAGGGAAATTGTCACTCCTTCCTAAGTTTAAGACATATAAAGTTTTTGTATATATATTTTCACAATTTTTCATAATTGTAGATGACCTAATTCTTATAGAAAAATGAGAATGTACAAGAAGCTAAAAATTTGGGCAAACCACTATATTTATTCTTCCAGGTCATTGCTCAGAAAGTGAGTTCTACATAGTCTTCTATAGGGTCCCAAGAAAAAAAATAATAGAATTTTCTTTCCCTTTGTGACCACTCGGATTGGTGATAGTTTTGTGTTTTTTGGGTTTTCATTTGAAACCAATTTTTTTTTATTTTGACAAAGACTAGAATTAGATCATAGAAAAATTCACAAGAATAATTCATATTTGGGCAATGGATATGGTAGGTTTCGTGTTTTGTGGTGCTATGGAGGAAATTCCAATCTATTAGTTACCCCTATCCTTAATTTTGAAAATGGTTATTGGTATGTTAAATCAAACCTTTTCAAATTTTCTATGGGTTGGGGTGATGGAAATGAAGATGATTCATTTGGTCCAACGGAAAAAGTTGTGGAAACTAAAGGAATTAGGATGATGAAGAGTACAGGATTTGGGAATCGTTGCAAAGGAAATTTCAACAAAAGAAACTTGGATATTGTTTATAGAAAATGACTCTCATACTCAAATTTGAATAAAGTTATAATTACCCATCATCCATTATGGATTCGTTAAGGAACCCAACTAGGACAATGAAAGAATGCCCAATTTGTTTGGAAGGAAATAAATAACTCTATGAATCTAATCATTAACTATATTGTTTCCAGGCTATGAAGAAACAAGCCAACACAATCTCAAAAAACTCAATAAAGTAAACTAGGTTTTAGGGTTTCTGAAATGTTTTCTTGGTTGTAAATTTGGTGACAAATAGGGAATAGACTCATGAGCCAAATAAGAACTGAATCATAAGCAAGGAAAGACAAGGATGCATAATATAATTACTAGAATCCAATAGAACATGATAATGAAGTTCATTCACAAAAGATAAGCACTACCAGCACATAAAACATAAACCAGCAATGAATTCATCAGTTATGCAACTAAACAAGTAAAAAATGAAGCCAAAACATATACTGAAGGGTGAAAAGGGTCATATATTTCATAATCTGTCATCAAATACATATGAGAGTTATGATAATTAGCTCACAAATAAGTCCAAAAGACCTCCTGAAGTCCTCCAAAAATCGAACCCTTTGCTCTCTTTCTCATCTATCTAAATAATGTTTCTTAAAAAATCAGTTAGGGTTTAAACCCTAACTGTCTTCAGCTAACTACTCGATGAGATAAAATTAAATTACAATTTACAAAATAAAGTGTTTCTTCAAAAACATAACTAATAACTAACTAACCAAAGTATTTCTCAAAAGATCTAACAAGTAACTGACTAACTAACAAACTCAAAGGTCCTTTGCAGCTTCAGCTAGCAAGTCTATTCTATCCAAAGCTTGGGCTTTCTTCCTGGCTCTCTTCTGCTCATCTTCCATATCAGCTACCCTTCTTGTGAGTTCTTCATTCTGCTGTTGCAAGTATCTGATAGTCTGCTTCAGCTCTGCACATTGCACATCTGTGCTTCTCTTTCTCTTTAGGGACTCCTTAGAAACTACTATTAGTTCTTGATAATGCTCATTTACTTCCTGTAAATCTTCCCTGAGCCTTTTATTTGCTAGGATCAGAGCATCATTAGTCTCCTGCATGCAATCCATTTGATGCCTGTATTGTTTGATGGTTCTTTGCAGGTTCTCCATGTCTGAGTCAAAAGCCTTCCCTGTTGTGGTATCTTGCATCTCACTGGGAAACCATGGGATATTTAGCCTTCTGAAAATGTCTTCATCCTCCTGTAACAGCTTTGAAGACACATCATGAACAATAGGGTTTTCCTGACTCGCTGCTTCAATAGGTGTAGTTTCATCTATCAAGTGTTGATCTTCATAATAAGAAACTTCAGTTTCCTTTTTCTATTGTTCTTTTATCATTTCATCTCTTAATTCCAGAAACACAGCTGATAGCTTAGTTTGGGTGAGGCTGGAGTCTTCTGCTAACCTCAATGACTTTTTCCCCTTCGTATGATGAGAAACTGAACTTTTTGGAACTGCTTCTTTCTCAATCTTTAGTTTTTCATCTGAAGAATCATCATCAAGTACACTTACCTCTATTGTATTTAATCTAGGGTTTAGAAGCTTTTTCATACTCAACCTTAACTTGTTTTTAGATCTGGTTTTTGATCTCCACTTTGAGGCAAGTTCTTTCACCATCTTCAAATTTTTTCCTTGATGTCTAACTGTGGCTAACTCTATAGCTTTGACTTTGGTCTTCTTTTTCTTTTATCTCTTTGTTTTATCCTTTTGAATGTAGCATTCTGTTTATGTGTCAACCCTAGCTTCAGTTTTGACAGTGATTCATCTTCCTCTAACAGATATCCCTCTTCCTCAGATAAGATAGTGATGGGGCTCCTTTGCTGGACCTGGATGTTTTCTTTCTCTACAACAACCTTTTCTGTGGCAACAGTTTTCTCTTCACTGAAATTTTCTGCTGGTGCCATGTGTTGCTCAGGCTGATCTTCTTTTTTTGTTATCAGTAAACCTTTTCCCTTGCTGTCAGCTGAAGACTGTTGAAGTTCATAGTTTCCCTTTGAGGGCTCGGGTACTTTTTCAAGTTTAACTTTTTTTATCTTCAGACTTGATTTTTTGACTTAGTTTCCTAATTAGGATCTGCCCTTTGTCTACACGTTTTTTGGTTTGCTGCTCTTTTTGCTTAATTTGAAAACCAGACCAAAACAAAAAATAATCCCTTCTCGTTGTAGAGTAGTACTGATAATGAGCTTGATAAAACCATGATGGAAGATGGATTGTGTAGTATGATCATGATGTCCCTTAACTCTACTTGACATCTTATGCAGACTTTTGAACAAGAAGAAAGGAAGGTTCATTTTGGATTCACCAACCAAATGCTATAAAAATCTAAAATGGTATTTGAAGAGATAGGCATATATGCCTTCACAGGTGATATAAATTTGTAAGATTCTAATGGGCTCCACCCACTGATCTCTGAAAATCTGGATTAATACTCCTTTGAGCCAGTCTGGAGTAATACCAGGTAAGAGGTACCTTTGGGCATTACAGGTGAAAGGCAACTTTTTGAACCACATTTCACCTTCATTTCTAACTCCTGTAGCTTCAGCAACTAGCTCCACAGTCAACTTAAACTTTAGAGTACCAAATACTATCATGTCCTGGTTATAGCTTTGGGAAAATTTATAAGAGAACTCAGTGTTATAGTCATCAATCTTCTTGAAGAAATCCAACCAACCAGCATTCTAAAAAAGATCTGCACAACCTGAAAATTGATCAATCCAGGTTAATTCAGTGGGATCAGCCTTATTTGTTTTGCCACTTTTACCCATCTTCTTTCAATGGCTGAATTCCGTGTACTTCTAGAGCTCTGTCAATGACCTAACAGTTGCTTTCAAGCTTTGAAAAGGTAATGGTTCAATGTACTGCTACCTTTCAACTTTCCCCTTGCCACAGCATCTCTAAACCTCTTAAACAGATATCTCTTCGGCAGGAATTTTGTTTAAAGGCACACCTTAATGTTTTCTTTAACCAATTTTAACAAAACAGACTTTACTGGGAAAACCCCAATTTAGTAGCCACTATTAGGTTGACGCAGAATACCTTATTCCTGTCTTGCTGTAGACGTTTAAAATCAATCCTTGAGCTATCTGATTATCAAATTTAACTGTACAAGTATCTTTGGGTCTCCAATTTGCTTCCAACTAGCGTGACGAGAAATCCCTAAATCTTCTCTGTAACTATAACTTCCTAATTTTAAGAAAATGTCCTCACTCCACCTAGTCTCCAGCTTTGTGATGCATATGTGAAATAACTTCCTTCACATCAAACTCAGCTTATACCTCTACCTATCATGATATGTTGAGCCCTAGCTACTGATTACCATGATTTCTTTCACGACACGAACCACACCTGTTTGCATGATTATTACTGCTGAAACATGTATCAAAAACCCTTTACACATGTTATTAGTCACTTGAAAATCGAAATCATCAGAGAAATCAGCTTAAAAATCAGAGATTTTAACGCCCGCGATATTCTTGTAGCACCGCTGTGTAAAATTTCAGTCGTTGCGCTACAAGAATATTTCAAATTTAAATTTTGGCGTTGTTTTAGTCATTTTTTCACTTTGAATGAGGTTTAAGTGATAAATTATGCTCATGATGTGATTTGTGAATCCATTATTCAACATAATGACCTTTAGAACCCTTCAAAAACCTAAAGGAACAAAAATAAATAATAAAAAAAACCTGAAGGAAAAACTTGAAAATTTCACTAAAAATCTAAAATTTTCCATAGTAAGTAAAAGGACAAACTCAAGCAAACAAGCAAACTGGAATAAAAATGACAATCAAACATAAAATAGTAAGAAACAAGTTCCTGAGTTAACATCTGGCTCCAGCTGCGGGATGAAGTCCTCCCTATGAGGCTTCAAGAACCTGTAGGCCAGTGCCTTTTGTCTGCTACCTACTTGTCTGCAAAATTTCCATTGGGCTATGGAGTCTTTATTATGCTTCACTCACACCGGTTTGTACAATGAAAAGTGAAAATCTCCTTATATACTGTAAAAATGCTTGAGGAATCATCCATTAACTGGACTGGACAACTCCTCACCTTCCAAAGACTGTAGGATAAAAGTATTATCCTCCAAAACTTTAGACACTAGGAAAGGGCCAAACCAGAGGCTATCAAACTTACCATGCTTACCCTTTTTCTCTTTCCTTGCATCCCACCTTAGAACCATATCACCAACTGAGAAAGTGTTTTCTTTGATGTTCCTGTCAAATCTGCTTTTGATCTTCAATCTGTACAACTGTGCCCTTTCTTCCACCTTTTCCCTGTTCTGTTGCAACTCTATCATCTCATAAATCCTTCTCTGCATATCATTTGGCTCTTCTTGGGAATTCTGAAGAAACTTCATCACTGGGATTCCCAATTGAACAGGAAATACTGCATCTGTACCATAAACTAGCTAGAAGGGAGAAGTTCCAATTGCTTGTTTAACTGTTATCCTATCTGCCCACAATGCATATTTCAGCATTGAATCCCATGATCTCTTGTTATGTTTGAGCAACTTTTTGATACTCTGAATGATGTTTTTACTAGAGGATTCAGCCAAACCATTACCCTGGGGATAGTAAGGAGTTGAATGTTTCAGTAAAATACCATTTTTTTCACAAAAGCCTTCCATTTCCTTAGACTTGAAAGCCTTTGCATTGTCTGTTACTAATTTCTGAGGACAACCAAATCTACTAAGAATATTCTCTTCAATAAATTCCATGATAACTTTGTCTGTAGCATTCCTAGTAGGGATAACTTCCACCCATTTGGTAAAGAAGTCTGTTGTAGTTAGAATCCAGCGGTGCTATCCTGAGGAAGCTAGGTTTATTTCTCCAATAAAATATAGACCCCATTGCTGGAAAGGAGCATTAACTGCAATAGGTTTCAGGGTCAAAGACAACAATTTCTGTTTGCCAGCAAACTTCTGACAATGGATATAGGCTCTCACATACTGATAAACATCAGCAAACAAGGAGGGCCAATAATATCTAGCTCTTAAAATTCTGTATGTTGTTGTCTTCTAGTACTTGTGCCCTCCACAAGCACCCTCATGAGATTCAGAAATCACTCCTTCAATTTCAAGTTTATCTAAACATCCAAGTAGAATACCCCCTTGGTCCTTCCAGAACAACTGCTCTTCCACTAGACAATACTTAGTAGTTTTAAGCTTTAAAGATCTAGCAGGCTTCCTATCTAGATGCTAAGGACATTGTAAAACAACAAAAAATACACTATGTCTGCGTACCATGTTGATGATGAATAATAATCCATGATCTTCTCTTTTTCCAGTAATGCTTGATCTTCTTCCTGAGCTATTTCTTCAGCCATAACATGTAATGCCAGAGCCTGACAATTTGATTCAGCTAGCAGCTTGGCTAAACGTTGTCCCTTGACGAGTTTGGTAGGTCTGATCTCTACATCATACTCCATGATTTTAGAAATCCACCTGCCTGTTTTCCCTTCACTATCAGGATGTGTTAACACATCTTTTACAGCAGCATTAGGTACAAATGAAATAACTTTAGAATGCAACACATAGATTCTGAAAAATTTTAAAGCCTTTACTAGAGCATAGGCCTGCTTTTCTAAGATACTGTATTTCAGTTCAGAATCTCTGAGAGTTTTACTGAAGAATGCAATAGGCTACTCCAGTCCGTCTTTATTCTTCTGCAATAAAACAGCTGCTATTGTATCTTCTGATGCAAATGAGAATGTAAGAAATTCTCTGGTAAAATCTGGGCTTACTAATACAGGAGCTTCAGTAAGAGCCACTTTAATTTTCTCAAATACACTCTTGGCCTTAGTGGTCCACCTGAATTCTTGATCCTTTTTCAGCATGGTTGTGATTTGTTTGATAGTTTCAGCAAAATTGGGTATAAACCAACGCAGAAAATTGATTTTACCAATAAATGATTGGACATCCTTTTTACTCCTTGGTAAACTTATCTTCAATATAGCTTTTACCCTTTTAGGATCGATCCTTATACCATCTGCAGACACTAAATGACCAAGCAATTTACCTTCCTGTACATCAAAGTGTGATTTCTTTGGATTCAAAGACAGGCCAAATTTTCTACACTTCAAGAAAGTCTGTTTTAAATTCTTCAAATGTTCATCATCTGACTGTGAGAAAACAGTAATATCATCAAAGTATATTACCACAAACTTGTCCTTTTCTCCAACAAAAGCAATATCCATGGCTCTCTGGAAGGTGGCTCCAGCATTCATCAAACCAAAAGGCATCTTATCATACATGAAGGTTCCCCAAGGAGTTGTAAAGGCTGTTTTCTCTTTATCATCAGGATGCATAGCAATCTGATTGTACCCTGAGAAACCATCCACCATAGAGATCCTCTGTGCCCCAACTACTTGTTGCAATACTTGCTCAATTTTAGGCAAAGGATAATTGTCTTTTAGTGAAGATCTGTTCAGATTTCTGAAGTCAACACATAATCTGATTTCCCCATTCTTTTTCCTAACAGGTACAAGATTAGCAACCCATGAAGAATACCTGAGGGGCACTATGATCTTGGCATCCAACAGCTTCTTCACTTCTTTTTCAATAACAGGAAACAAGGCTGGATTAATCCTCCTTAATTTCTGATGAAAAGGTTTGACATTTGGTTTTAAAGGGACTTTATGCTGTATGATTCCTATGTCATAAGACCAAGCAAAAACATCCACATGCTCTTTTAACAATTTAATGTACCTATTTCTTTGTTTAGCTGTCAGGGATTTAGAAATTTTGACCATTCTAGGATGTTCTACTGAACCAATATTGCAATCCATCACATTCTCTTCTGAAGATTGAACAATAGGATTTGACAGTGTATCATCCTTTGTAAATATTCTTTCCAAAGGTACCAAGCCTTTTGGAATGAAGTTGCTTTTTAATTCAATTATTTTATGTCCTGCTATCTCATCTTTAGCAATCTCATCTACCTGTCCATCTTCTTCATCCTCCTCTTGATCAATCAGGGAATTTGAAAACTCATGGGTAAGCTCTAGGAACCTTTTAATTTCAATGTCATCTTCGAATACTTTCCATTGCTTTACATTATTAGGTACACATGGTCTGTACCTCACCTCTATGGGATACCTTAACTGAGTGGTCTTGGGGATTCTGAAGTGTGTGGAAGCCAAGGCCAATGAATCTGCAATCTGATTATGATCTCTTGGAATATGAGTGATATTAAATGCTACAAAATAATTTTCAAGCATATCCCATACCTCATTGCGATAGACTTTCAGCAAACCCTGCTTCACTTGATAGTTGCTCTTCACCTGCTGAACAACTAATTCGGAGTCACCAAATGCAGCAATCTACTGAATGCCCAAATCTTTAGCAGCTTTTAATCCCAGTAGCAAAGCTTCATACTTAGCAGTATTGTTTGTAGTAATAAACTCCAACTTATACATGAGCTTTACTATTTCACCTCCAAGGGATATGAGAAGAACCCCTGCACCTGCACCTTCCTTACAAGAGGAACCATCAAAATATAATTGCCACAGTTCATTCTCTTCTTCTCTGTTGTGTTTTATTGGCTGTTCCTTTTCAACCTGTAACAAACCAACAATATTGTCTTCACATTGAAATGTAGCATGCAAGTGCCTAGGTCTTTGTCAACAGCATATAGTGGATGATTGGTAGGGTTCTTGTCATCTCTCACAATGTAAGCAAACCGCAACTCTCTGTACAACCTTCTGTTTTCTCCACCGAACACAGGAATAGTAGCATATGATAGATCCATTTGTAAGGTCCCACCAACCTTCTTTGCCCAAGACCTAGAAAGAAGTAACCCAAACTTCGGTGTAATATCAGCTACCACAACATCCATGATCACACTTTTCATAGGTAACTGAGCCAGGATGACAACCATGTCCTTTATTACTCCTAAACACTTCACTGCTCAGGAATCAAAGGCATACAGATCATGGTAAGGTTTGGTAATACTCAGCCCTAAATCCTCCATAACAGCCTTTGGCATCAAATTGTGTGAAGCTCCCGAATCTAACAAACAATTGTGTATCATTTGTTCATGGACTGTAAAGGTTATGTAGAATGGAGGTGAAGCTCCTGCTTCATTTTTAGCCTTCTCAGCCAAGGCTGATCCAATGAAAATCCTAGGGTTTTCTTCTTGCAAATTTACTGTGTCAGAAATAGGCTGATTACTTGCTAAATTCATCACTTTTAGGACTGTTTCTTTATATGAAGGATTTTTTATTAATTCAGTTAAAGGTACAGGAATCTTTAACTTTCCTAATTCATTCTCCAAACTGAAATTCTAGACAGTTTTATTTACCTCTTCAACCTCTGTAGTCTTCTTTGGTTTTTCTGGAACTTGCTTTTTCTCTGTCACAGGATCTGATGCTTGTTTAGCAGGGACAATTGCTTTCTTCTTTGGGGCTTGTACCCCCTGTTTTGGACCTGATCTCATATTTATAGTCTTCTTGAGTTCATTTTGATGGACAATAGCAGTTACAACAGTCTTTTCCAAACCTAAATCATCCTCAGTTTCAAACATATCAGCATCATAGTATTCTGCATTTAGAAATTCTTCCTCAGTGACAAAACCCCCAGACAATCCCTCTCCAAAATGATTCATATCTTGATTAGTCTCTTCAAAGATCAGCTCATCATCAAATTCTTCCTCATCAACCACATTGTTTTGAAGAGGTGGTGGCACTCTTTGGTCCTCATTTTCTCTCCTTTCTCGCTGGATATCATTATTCCTTCGTTCTCTAGTCATGAAACAGGGAGCAAATTGCCTTCTAAACTGATTCTGATTATTTGGATTTCATTCACCTTCTCGGGAAGGCTTGCTGGAATTTTTCTCAAGCTCTAATTTGTTCAATTTTGCAATCAGAATCTTCACCAACTTAGCCATTTCATCAATTTTCCCTTCAGCAGAATGAGAAGCAGAACCTCCTGGGGCTGCTTCCTTTTTTCCTTTTCTGTCATAAAGCTACTGAGCTGTTTCCTACTCTAATCTATTAGAAGCTAGGATGTTGGATTCTACCTCCAATGCTGCATCCTGCATATTCAGTAAAGAGATAGGTCTCCTCTCTCTCAGCAATAAAGAGAATTCATGATCAAAAGCATTTGCATATGTCAGTTTAGCTGATGTTTCTGTAGGATTTATCTATGTAGGAATTCTACTATACATTTTGTTAAACCTCTTTGAAAAATCTACAACAGTTTCTTCCTTTTTCCTCCTAAGGGCACCAAATTCAGTTATGTAGTATGTATGGTCTTTGGTGTCACCCCATTGTCTCATGAAGAGATCACGAAGTTCTTCAATGATAGGGATGGAATTAGCAAGAAACTCCCTGAACCATTTCCTTACATCTCCATCGAGGCTCTGCACAAACATTCTCATCCAAACATCCTTAGCCTCAACATTTTGATTGTCAGCATAACTAAGGAAAGCTTCCCAATGTTCTTCAGCAGTGGTTTCCCCCTGTCCATTAAACCTAGGAAGATATTTCTGATAGTCACCCCCAAGCAATGCATTTAAAGGCTGAGGCAAGACCAATGGTGCATATCTGGCTGCAACCATCTGGTCCATCATGTCTATGGGCTGATTTTGGGCTGCCATATTTGAACTGACTAACTTTGATGATGAAGAAGTTTGACTGGAACCTGGTTGAAAAGGGTTTTTACCTAGTTTTAGCTAAAAAATAGGTATCTTACCAGTAGAAGCAGTTTTGGCTTTCTTGAAAGATTGTGGATTAGTAAAAAATTGGAAAGTGCTATCAGGGATAATAGGCCTTAACCAAGGTGAGTTTTCTTCTTCTTTTTTTAACAAAGCTGAATGTGATAAACCACCCAACTAATCAGGGTCACACAGGGCTGGTAAAGATTGAGACCTTCTAACTTTTCTTGCTGTCTTTAATATCCGTTAAGGGTCTGAAACACCTAACTGCAATGGTGAAGTAGGTCTGTTCCTGGTTCCCACTCCTCTAGTAGCCACTATGTGAAATTTGGTGAAAATAGCCTTAAAGATGTGCTGGTTTAAGTTCACCTCTTAAAACCAGTGAAATGATAAGTATCCTAGGGAAAAATATGTCTTCAACTTCGTCCCCGGCAATGGCGCCAGAGATGTTTGTGCTCGAAATTGTTTCCAGGCTATGAAGAAACAAGCCAACACAATCTCAAAAAACTCAATAAAGTAAACTAGGTTTTAGGGTTTCTGAAATGTTTTCTTGGTTGTAAATTTGGTGACAAACAGGGAATACACTCATGAGCCAAATAAGAACTGAATCATAAGCAAGGAAAGACAAAGATGCATAATATAATTACCAGAATCCAACAGAAAATGATAATGAAGTTCATTCACAAAAGATAAGCACTACCAGCATATAAAACATAAACCAGCAATGAATTCATTAGTTATGCAACTAAACAAGTAAAAAATGAAGCCAAAACATATACTGAAGGGTGAAAAGGGTCATATATTTCATAATCTGTCATCAAATACACATGAGAGTTATGATACTTAGCTCACAAATAAGTCCAAAAGACCTCCTGAAGTCCTCCAAAAATCGAACCCTTTGCTCTCTTTCTCATCTATCTAAATAATGTTTCTTACAAAATCAGTTAGGGTTTAAACCCTAACTGTCTTCAGCTAACTACTCAATGAGATAAAATTAAATTACAATTTACAAAAGAAAGTGTTTCTTCAAAAACATAACTAATAACTAACTAACTAAAGTATTTCTCAAAAGATCTAACAAGTAACTCACTAACTAACAAACTCAAAGGTCCTTTGCAGCTTCAGCTAGGAAGTCTATTCCATCCAAATCTTAGGCTTTCTTCCTAGCTCTCTTCTTCTCATCTTCCATATCAGCTACCCTTCTTGTGAGTTCTTCATTCTGCTGCTACAAGTATCTGACACTCTGCTTCAGCTCTGCACATTGCACATCTGTGATTCTCTTTCCCTGCAGGGCCTCCTTAGAAACTACTATTAGTTCTTGATAATGCTCATTTACTTCCTGTAAATCTTCCCTGAGCCTTTTATTTGCTAGGATGAGAGCATCATTAGTCTCCTGCATGCAATCCATTTGATGCCTGTATTGTTTGATGGTTCTTTGCAGGTTCTCCATGTCTGAGTCAAAATCCTTCCCTGTTGTGGTATCTTGCATCTCACTGGGAAACCATGGGATATTTATCCTTCTGAAAATGTATTCATCCTCCTGTAACAGCTTTGAAGACACATCATGAACAATAGGGTTTTCCTGACTCGCTGCTTCAATAGGTGTAGTTTCATCTATCAAGTGCTGATCTTCAGAATAAGAAACTTCAGTTTCCTTTTTCTGTTGTTCTTTTATCATTTCATCTCTTAATTCCAGAAACACAGCTGATAGCTTAGTTTGGGTGAGGCTAGAGTCTTCTACTAACCTCAATGACTTTTTCCCCTTTGTATGATGAGAAACTGAACTTTTTGGAACTGCTTCTTTCTCAATCTTTAGTTTTTCATCTGAAGAATCATCATCAAGTACACTTACCTCTCTTGTATTTAATCTAGGGTTTAGCAGCTTTTTCATACTCAGCCTTAACTTGTTTTTAGATCTGGTTTTTGGTCTCCACTCTGAGGCAAGTTCTTTCACCATCTTCAAAGTTTTTCCTTGATGTCTAATTGTGGCTAACTCTATAGCATTGACTTTGGTCTTCTTTTTATTTGATCTCTTTGTTTTATCCTTTTGACTGTAGCATTCTGTGTATGTGTCAACCCTAGCTTCAGTTTTGACAGTGAATTCATCTTCCTCTAACAGATATCCCTCATCCTCATATAAGATAGTGATGGGGCTCCTTTGCTGGACCTGGATGTTTGCTTTCTCTATAGCAACCTTTTCTGTGGCAACAGATTTCTCTTCACTGAAAGTTTCTGCTGGTGCCATGTGTTGCTTAGGCTAATCTTCTTTTTTTGTAATCAGTAAACCTTTTCCCTTGTTGTCAGCTGAAGACTATTGAAGTTCATAGTTTCCCTTTGAGGGCTCGGGTACTTTTTCAAGTTTAACTTCTTTTTTATCTTCAGACTTGATTTTCTGACTTAGTTTCCTAATTAGGATCTGCCCTTTGTCTACACGTTTTTTGGTTTGCTGCTCTTCTTGCTTAATTTGAAAACCATACCAAAACAAAAAATAATCCCATGTCTTCCCTTCTCGTTGTAGAGCAGTATTGATAATGAGCTTGATCAAACCATGATGGAAGATGGATTGTGTAGTATGATCATGATGTCCCTTAACTCTACTTGACATCTTCTGCAGACTTTTGAACAAGAAGAAAGGAAGGTTCATTTTGGATTCACCAACCAAACGCTGTAAAAATCTAAAATGGTATTTGAAGACATAGGCATATTTTCCTTCACAGGTAATATAACTTTGTAAGATTCTAATGGGCTCCACCCACTCATCTCTGAAATTCTGGATTAATACTCCTTTGCGCCAGTCTGGAGTAATACCAGGTAAAAGGTACCTTTGGGCATTAAAGGTGAAAGGCAACTTTTTGAACCACATTTCACCTTCATTTCTAACTCCTGTAGCTTCAGCAACTAGCTCCACAGTCAACTTAAACTTTAGAGTATCAAATACTATCATGTCCTGGTTATAGCTTTGGGCAAATTTATAAGAGACCTCAGTGTTATAGCCATCAATCTTCTTGAAGAAATCCAACCAACCATGATTCTGAAAAAGCTCTGCACAACCTGGAAATTGATCAATCCAGCTTAATTCAGTGGGCTCAGCCCTATTTGTTTTGCCACTTTTACCCATCTGCTTTCAATGGCTGAATTCTATGTACTTCTAGAGCTCTGTCAATGACCTAACAGTTGCTTCAGGCTTTGAAAAGGTAATGGTTCAATGTACTGCTACCTTTCAACTTTCCCCTTGCCACAACATCTCTAAACCTCTTAAACAGATATCTCTTCGGCAGGAATTTTGTTTAAAGGCACACCTTAATGTTTTCTTTAACCAATTTTAACAAAACAGACTTTACTGGGAAAACCCCAATTTAGTAGCCACTATTAGGTTGACGCGGAATACCTTATTCTTGTCTTGTTGTAGACGTTTAAAATCAATCCTTGAGCTATCTGATTATCAAATTTAACTGTACAAGTGTCTTCAGGTCTCCAATTTGCTTCCAGCTGGCGTGATGAGAAAGCCCTAAATCTTCTCTGTAACTGTAACTTCCTAATTTTAAGCAAATGTCCTCACTCCACCTAGTCTCCAGCTTCGTGATGCATATGTGAAATAACTTCCTTCACATCAAACTCAGCTTATACCTCTACCTGTCATGATACGCTGAGCCCTAGCTGTTGATTACCACGATCTCTTTCACGACACGAACCACACCTGTTTGCATGATCATTACTGCTGAAACACGTATCAAAAACCCTTTACACATGTGATTAGTCACTTGAAAATCGAAATCATCAAAGAAATCGGCTTAAAAATCAGAGATTTTAACGCTTGCGATATTCTTGTAGCGCCACCGTGTAAAATTTCAGTCGTTGCGCTACAAGAATATTTCAAATTTAAATTTTGGCGTTGTTTTAGTCATTTTTTCACTTTGAATGAGGTTTAAGTGATAAATTATGCTCATGATGTGATTTGTGAATCCATTATTCAACATAATGACCTTTAGAACCCTTCAAAAACCTAAAGGAACAAAAATAAATAATAAAAAAAACCTGAAGGAAAAACTTGAAAATTTCACTAAAAATCTAAAATTTTCCATAGTAAGTAAAAGGACAAACTCAAGCAAACAAGCAAACTGGAATAAAAATGACAATCAAACATAAAATAGTAAGAAACAAGTTCCTAACTTAACACAGATAATTTCCTCAACTATGGACCAATAAACAAGAAAATAAGAATGGAACCTCTTCATTTCCTTGGGGCCTAGTATTTAACATGTCTTAATATATTCATCTATTGCTATACTTAGGAACTTTTCATGCATTGACTCCCAATTGATGTTAGGGTTTTGGATCCTCTAGAATATTCTTGAAATTCCACATATGTGAGTAATTTTAGCTACCATGGAATCCACTTGGTGCCATGATGTAATATCCTGATTTTGACCCTATGGCATTAAAATTGTAAATGATGTAAATATAGTTATTAAATCATGGTGAGGATCTCAAGGCCAAGGCCCCACCATGGAATTAGCGTTTTATGTATTGGAAATTAAAAATCAATGCATATGGTTATTGTGCTAGCCATGCACAATAGAAATTATGATGTCATATAAATATGAATTTTAATGAAACACGCACAACTAGCTATGCAATGCAACAAGATATGGGGGCATGATTTTCACAAAGAATAGCCGATGGAAAATATTTAAACCCTTGAGACAATAGTGTTAAGCCAAATGTGATTGAGAGAACCCATAAACCCTCAACTACCCATTTTGACTTATGCACCCAATCATTTAATTCTTCCAAGAGTTGGTTGAGGTAGTTAATGCCTTGGGAATGGAGAGGTATGGCCTCCAAATTCGTGTATGGGAAAGGCATCAATCTGGGAAAATGTATTTTTGCTTCTTGGGCAAGAAAACACCCACAAAATTGTTCCCAAAGCCATTCTTCAACCATGGTATTTGCTCTCTCACAAAGTCTGAGCTAGCTAGGGCTTTCTCCTTCACGTTTTCCATCATTTTCCTGCATTTTCCATAGCTGGGAACTCATTTTTGTATTGCATAGTGGCTGGGAGGAGGGGAGTCATGATTTGGAGGTTTATGGAGGCCGTTTTTGTCCCTTGAATGCCCATAAACGTTTTTTTTAAATGATTTTTCTCTCCCAGGGTTGATTTCCCATCTGCCATTTCGTTTTTGGTTGCCCATGTTTTTCTGAAACTAATGGAAACCCATTTTTGGAATCCCACTGTCAAAACGTTTCTCTTCATGCCCAACACTTGTGATTTTGTTGTTATGTGCATCCCTGTTTTGGTTTGAACTTGTGAGAAATAAATTAGGAGTGGAAGCGGACCAGAATTGTCTTGATAAACCTAGTGAGGAAGGTAACCTCTCAATAAGATCAAAAGGGTTGGCTACTCCTCTATGCACACCTTGAAGAACACTAGAATGGAAGGTATGGCCTGAGGGACTGTGTAGTAGTGAAGGGAATACTTCCTTGTGCCGGATGTGTAGGTATTGTGGGGAACAAGCTAGATAGCTCTTGTAGAGGGTATCCATAGCTCCGTGGTTGAGCTCACTAGCTTAGTAATTCTTCCTTTCCATTGCCTTAGCAGCCTGATAAACCCAACTCTAGATTGGCTTGGCTGATTTTGGTGTATATATGGCTATGTGTGAGTCTGTTGTTCCCTTTTTCCATGTAGAAATCATGCCCAGCTCGGGGGTGGCAGTTGTGTTGAGAGATTGATGAGCACAACTGGCCTATGGTTGGGTGGAATGTTGCAATTGCATAGCCAGTTGCTCAGGACTACTTTGTTTTAAGATAAGTAATCTTTTGTGTTAATTTTGTAATGTATTTATTTGATGACTATCATGAATATCTTGAATGTATGCTAGATGTGTAATAGAATTTACTTCCGTTGTGTTTTTTGCATATATATATACATCTACAAATGTGTTTTTTATATTCAACATATTTTGTTAATAATCATGGGGCTAGATGCCCAGCCTTAGCATCATGTTCTCTCCATCACATTGATATGATGGGAGGGGACGTGACACATGATGATATGGATTTATGTGAGAACAAAATGACAGTGCATAAATATATTCACTTACACAGCTATATGGAAAGAAACACATAGATACAGTAATCTCATATTCTATTAAAATGAATGAAACATAACAAACTCTAAAATAAAAGCAACTAGAATGGTGTTGGCTATATCTCTAAGAAGAGATGCGTCGGCTATGCTCATTCATTACAAGATGAATAAAAAAAGAGGCCGAAAGGGCCTGTTTATCATAATCAATAGTGTAGGAAACCTAAACATCCAAAAACCTAAGCCTAGAAGATGATTCGTCATAAATTTTGTGGCCCCAAGATGGTTAGTTGAATAGGAAACTCCCCAGGGTCATAACTTTTACATACGATATCTATTTGGGATGATCAATAGTCCATTGGAAAGTTCTATATGAGCTCTAAAACTTTCGACTAGGACAATGAATGTCATATTCAACCATTGGCCCCACGAATAAAAAAAAATGTCATTTAGGGCCTCACAATGGCATTGGAAGTTCAAGGCCCAAAAAACTGTAGAAAAATTACAAGAAATTTGCCAAACTGGAAAATTGTTTTGAGCTAGTGGAATAAGTGGGTGGACACCTATATCCACCTGGATCATTCCTCCTCCCTTAGGAAGCAATGGTTTCGATTTCATTGAGTTCCCTCATCAAATGGGGAAATGTCTGTTGAACTTGACCCTACTAAGCCACAAGAGTTGAGCATTGTGGTCAATGCTACTATTATAGATCAAATGAGGTAATCGGTAACTCGATTGGTGTTGCCCTTCTTATATTTAATGTTTAGGTGGAACTGCTACAAGTAGGAGGACCAATTTTGGTGGTGGTCATTCTGTAAATTTCCCTGGGTTTGCATGAACTGTAGGGGCTTGTGATCAATGTGAATGATTGTCTATTTTCCTAGGATGTTATGATTCCATTGGTGGAAGGCTTGGACAATGGAATGAATTTCCTTATCATAGGTGGGGAACTTGCAGGCTATATCTGAAAGTGTCTCACTATGATACACCACTACATGGAAATTTAGAGTGAGAACTGCACCAACAAAATAGTCTGAATCATTTGTCTCAATCTCAAAGGGTTGTTGCAGATCTGGTAAGGTGAGGATAGGCACCAAACATAAGCATTGATTAACCTCCTCAAATACTTGTTGTTGTGGCTTGGACCAAACAAACTTGGCCTTAGATCCACCTTTGTCCACCTGGATAAGGGACCAAGCAATATTAGAGAATCCCAACACAAATCTATAATAGAAGTTGGCAAGGCCTAGGAAGCTGCGAAGGTTCGTAAGAGTTGTTAGGGTTGGCCAATCACGAATGGATTGGATCTTGGCTGGATCCACATGTAGACCATATTCATCCATGATGTATCCCAGATATTGAACCCTCTCCATGCCAAATGATCACTTTTTTTGATTGGTGTATAACTTGTGTTGTCGTAGGGTTCCTAGGACCCGTTGGATGTGTTGCAAATGTTTTTCCCATGTTCTTCCCATGTTCTACTATAGATGAGGATATCATATAGATATACGACCACAAAATAATTGATGAATGGCGGAAAAATATTGTCCATCATCCTCATGAATGTCATTGGAGCATTATTCAAGCCAAAAGGCATGACCAACCACTCAAAAAGGTCGTCTGGGGATTTGAAGGCAGTCTTCCAGACATTGGGATGCTCAATTGGCACCTAATGATAGCCAAACTTCAAATCAAAGTTACTGAAATATTTGGCACCCTTAAGCTGGTCTAGAAGGTCACTGATCCAGGGAATGGGATACCGATTCTGGACTATGATATTTTTTAGATCTCAATAATCAATGCAGAGTCTCTATGTCCCATATTTATTCTGCACCAACACAATTGGACTCCCACAAGGCATGGAGATGGGTCGAATATTCCCTTTCTAGATTAAATCTTGAATCTGATGTTTGATTTCTTCATTTTCCATGAGGAAACTTCTGTATACTGGCCCATTAGGTAAATGTTCCCTGAGTGCCAAATCAATGGAATAGTTGACCTGCAAATGTACTGGCACCCCGATAGGTGTGGTGAAGATGTCTTCGTATGGTTCCACAATATTTTCCACATGCTTCTACTGTGTAGAGGGACTCTATTGTTAGTTTTTTAGAATTTACTTCAATCTTATCTAGATCTTAACTGAGAGAACAACATGTACATCATATCAATCATGGACACAATAATGCAAGCACAAGAGAGACACAGAGTTTACTTGGGGAAAACCAAAAAGGTGAAAAACCCCAATAACTTCCTCAAAGATAGATAGAGAAATGATACAACCATAGTACAAGAGATAGTCTTCTCCTAACAGTAGAGCCTCCTCCTCACAAGTGCGCCACTCTCCCAAGAGTGTGAGAGAGAATAGAATGATGAAATAGAGTGCCTCCCACAGTCTATTTATACTTGACTTGACTTGCCTAATAACCTTTACTAGGTCGGCCTTAACTTAACCACATAACATAATGCTGACTGGGCCGACACCCAATAGGGTGGTCTAATAACACTTTGACCCACATGGCCGACCCCTAATAGGGTGGTCTAATAACCCTTCGACCCACATGACTTATATAGGTCCAACCCCAACAAGGTGGTCTAATAACCCATCAAGTATAAGTTACGACACTTACAATATAAATGACGACACTTCCGTATAGAGGAATAATAACATCTCTATAGGAATACAATAACTTCCGTATAGAGGAATAATACCATCTCTATAGGAGTACAATATACATATATGAAATACATTCTGAAGTTACATATACATCAACACTCCCTCTTAACTAGGAAGGTATTTCTTGACACAGGTCTTCTAGCACAAGTCTTCTTCTCTGGATCATCATCACTGGATAATCGTCATTGTCACTGTTGCTACTATCTCAATCAAACTCTGAATCTACTCGTCATAGGAAGTTCTACAGAGACAGTCCTTTTTCATATTGGATGTAGGCCCACCACCTGCAAGTCTTCGTCATCACTGGCCATACTGTGGAATCCTCAGGACTTATTATGTGTGTCACTGTTGGAGTCAAGGTCGTAGCTACGGTAAAGCTGCGAATTTTGGGAAACAAAAAGCACAAGTATGGAAGGAAAGTGCTAATTTTGGGACAAGCACTAAGTTTTGGGCAAGAAGGAGACGGTGCGCAGTACGGTGCCAGATAGACAAGCTCATCGAAGATCACGGACCAGAAATCGCGGAGCTCGCGCGCACGTCAGAAGAGAATGAAGGCTGAATAGAAAGCTCAGCTACCACAATAAATAAGGCGATGGAGTAGAGGGCTCAGCTACCCTCATTTAAAAGGCTACGTACAGAAGTTATGGTTGCTTGGATCAAGGAGGAGCAACGGACCAGAGCATTGAAGGCGAAGGACAAGCGCCCATACCCACAATCTGCGCCGAAAGTCAAGGAGCCTGCAGGAAGCGGCGACGTGACTGCAAGCGGCGCCTACAGTACACCTAGCCATGTGCGTGGTTAGGGTTTTTGGGAATCACTGTTGGGAAAGGCCCACAGTTTTGTAAAGGTGCGACCGCCATGGCCACCTATATATATGAATAATTGTAATGGATAGATGTTAGTTAGAGCTAGCTAGCGAGCGAGTTAGAGTTAGAGTTAGAGAGTAAGAGTTAGATACTTTTGGGATAGATAGATGTTTAGACTGTTCGATAGTCAGTCTCGAGGATAGATCATGTGTTGATTATCCTTTGTTAAGTGTTCTACCGAGTCTGTAGAACTAGAGAAGAATCGGATAGCCGAGGAGCTAATCCCCGAGTTGCTAGACAGTCTGTGTGACGTCTGCGCCTTTGTAATCTCTGTAGAGAAGAGACCAGATTGAGAGAAGGGCTCCCAGCTGTGTGCGTGGAGTTTCCTGTAAAGATCTAAGGCTGCAGCTGTGTGCGCAGCGTATTGTATAACTCTATGGTTTTCTGGTTAATATAACAGTCTCGTGGACGTGGTTTGCCTCGAGGAGACGAGCTTCACATATTTCCACTTGTTATAATGTTTGCGTGAGTGAGTAACTGTTTAAGTTCATTACATGTGTATGAAAAACTCTTGTATTATCTTTGTGACTGCTTGATTGAGTTTGGAAAGGTCCATTGATAACCATAAGTGTTAAGAACTGAAGAAGCGGTGGAGCGTTGTCGCTGCAGCGATCGAGGACTGCGATACTGCGCTGGGTGCGCAGGGTGAGGAAGTACTTAACGCTTCGACGCACGGAATAGTTGCCGTCTGCGCCAGAGAGGAAGGAATCCGCGCAGTTGCGCCGAGGGGCCTGCGGGAAAGTCCGACCGCCGATATCTGAGGAACCAGAAGAGGAAAGAACAATCTTCGCGTCACCACGGTTGAGGAAATCTGATTCCTTAGCCCCCCATAGCCACTTCGGGTGAGACCTCGAGCTGCTGCGCAGCTCGTTGCCGAGAGGGCCAGTACGCTAAGGGGTTTGTTGCTGCGCTTCATTAAAACCCGGGTCTGCCCAAGAAAGCAGCCAACAAATGGTCCCGTTGCCTTGAGACTTTTTATCCTGTGACGTGCGAGATTGACGCGCAACCTAGAGGAAGAAAGGAGCCAACAAATGGTTCCGTTGCCTTGAGACTTTTTATCCCGTGACGTGCGAGATTGACGCGCAACCTAGAGGAAGAAAGGAGCCAACAAATGGTTCCGTTGCCTTATGACTTTTTGATCACGTCACTTCCGTTTCTCTGAACCTTGTTATTGAGCCAACAAATGGTTCCGTGGCCGCGTGACTAAAACTTGCTATTTTTGCGACGTAGAAGGTTGTTGCTCAGTCAACAAATGGTTCCCTTGCCTTGCGACTTGCTGCTGTGAGACTTATTATTTCCGCGACATCTGAGATTGTTGCTGAAGCCAGCAAAAGGTTCTGTTACACTGAGACTTGCTCAGTTGACAAATGTGCTACTGGAATCCTACAGCTAAAGAAATTGGAGACTGGTTTGATTTAAAGGCTAAAGAGTTCGCTGAACAAGAAAATAGAAGTTCTACGCTCCAAACAGAAGACTGGTTACAGAAGTATATTTATACTGACCTTCACGAAATTTTCTTTGTTACATTCGCACTGGAGTTACACGCTTGGATAGCCAAGTTAGCAGATTCTAGACCTACTGTGCATATTGATCGACCCGTCGCTTGGACGCCTGAGCTAGTCAGTATTGTGAAGCGGATAGACAATCCTGTGTCCCGCGCAGTCGACTTTTGGTTGAATAGTCTACTGAAAGGCTTCATCACCGAGTTTGCAGTAGATACAAGAAAGAGTTTCAGTGAAGCTGAGAGGAATTTCTTCCAAGTACACAGAGGTAAGTTCTTAAATTCTCTGAACTTATGGATTAAAATGCTTCTGTATGAAAAAGGAAAGCTATGTATTACTTCTGATGAATAGCATAGACAAGTAATGTCCGTAGATTCTGATAGTGATCCTGAACTTATTGGTTGCACTCATAGTGGAAAACGATATAAAGTAGGCCTTGACCAATATTCTTTTGAGTCTAGCCCAGATGATAGCCAAGTCCCTGGACCAAGCCATATAGAAAGACAAGGGAGTGCTCATATCCCTTATCACCCCTTTACACCACAAAAACCAGACGGAGCTCAGTATAACCCCGCAGTAACACCTTCTAGTAGCTCACACGGTACTTCTAGCACCTCTGTACCACCTTTATTTAACCATCCCAGAAGCACTGCTACAGCACCCTCACCTCAACCTAGCACAAGAAGGATGGGTGATGACATGAAGCTACCAACTTTTAGAGGAACAGGGATAGAAGACCCTGAGCAGCACTGGTTCTTATGTGAAGCCATTTGGACAATTAAGCAAATTAATGATGATGCTGTTAAACTGGTTCAGTTAGCAACCACACTAAGAGAAAGAGCCTTGACTTGGTTCATGAAATACTCAGCAGCACAAAATAGAACGCTTGCTAAGGTAAGAAATGCTATGATTCGGGAATTTAAGAAACCTAAATCAGAATCACAGTGTATAACAGAACTCAAAGACATTAAACAGCTACCTACAGAATCAGTATGGGACTTTGACCAGAAGTTCAAAGCCTTGATAGATCAAGTAAGCTTCGAGTTTGCACCACAGCAACATAAGGAATGGTTCATTGCTGCACTGCTTCCACACATTAGACTTCCTCTTATGCAACAGAATCTCAATACTCAGGAACAAGCTCTAGAGATGGCTATGAAACTAGAAGCTTCGCCAATTGCGGGAACAAGCAACGATGTTGCGCATTTACAGAACCAATTAGCAAACTTAACCTTGCAAGTGCATGATATTAAGAAAGGCAAGGAGATCAAGGAAGAAATTTGGTGTACAAAATGTAAAGCCCAAGGTCATTCAAAGGACCATTGCCCCGTTTTCATAGACTATATTGCAACTGGAGCACCTAACCCTTTACCACAGGCACAAGGGCCTTGGTGTGAAATCTGTAGAACTAGAGGTCATAGACCACAAGAATGTCACTTACTCCAGAAATACGTACAAACTCCAAAGAATCTATATTGTAATTTCTGTAAATCAGTAGGTCATGATGAGAACAATTGTAGAGCATATGATCTTATGATAGAAAGAAATCATGATGTTTATAGGGTACAAGCAGAGACACAAGGACCCACAGCAGGTCCACCGTATGACCAAACCCGCGACGCCCGAGCAGGAAATTACAGGGGACGTGGACGCACAACAAATTTTGGTCGCGGAAGAAGACAGATCACTTGTTATAATTGCGGAGCACAAGGTCACTTTGCTAGGGATTGCCAAAATCCTACAACCCTCTGCAGGTATTGTAAATCTTCTGACCATATCATTGAAGAATGCCCTCAGTTACAGGCTAAGATGCAAGCAAAGACCCCACAGGTCAATCAAAATATTCAGTTGATTGCAGCAGAAAGAAGAGAACCAGACCCTACAGTTAATATAGTGACACGCAGTGGAGCAACCACTGGTGCGCAAGAGATGGAAATGGGAAAGCAAGCGACGCAATGGGTGCGCCGCGCTAATATTAAACCAGCCCCACTTAACCTGCATAAGCAAAAAGAAGCATTCAAGCAAGCTCAAGAGTATTTCTCAGATCCGAGAGCTTCAAGTTCTGCCGCAATTCCGCCGAACAATATTAAATCGCAAGTGCTAAGACAAGACAACCCGGTACAAGAACAGGCCACTATAATTGACAGACCTGACGAGGAGCATGCACTAGGCAGTGTTCATGCGTTCCTGCGACAATGCTTAAAATTGTTGCGCAATGAAAAGGCAACTCTAGAACTCCAACACCTGTTGGATCAGTGCCAACAGTCTGCTTCGACAAACACACCGCAGTGTGCTGTTCACCAGATTAGGAGTCACATTAGAACTGGAAAAGAGATGAGACTCACAGCGCAGATTGGAGCATTTGAAATGGACGAAGTCATGTTAGATTTGGGCTCAGAAGCCAATGTTCTCACTATGCAGACATGGGAACAGATGGGAAGCCCTCAGCTTACAAGATCCCCTATCCAGCTAAGACTCGCGAATCAGCAACGAGTCTCTCCATTGGGCAGACTACCCAATGTACCTATTGATATTGAAGGAGTCAGAAGCTCTGCAGATTTTGAAGTAATCAAAATCATGGATGATAGTAGACCATACCCAGCACTTCTAGGAATAGACTGGGCATTTGATAATTTGGCTGTCATTAACTTGAAGAAAAGACAGATGACCTTTGAGGATGACCAGATTAGGGTCATCGCACCACTTGATCCTATTCAAGGACCAAGGTATATAGAACCCATTCGCGCAGAAGAGGAAGCGCGCCACATGGAAATTTTGTACCAAATGACTACTAACCACAGTGACTATGTCAACCCCACAGCAGACGGCCATATCAGCTGGCGATGCGATATCTCGTGCACATCAGACTCAGATGCAGGATTGGAAAACTGGCAGAATCGTTTACATGAGGTTTCTGCAAGACGTTGCGCCATGATGACTAAATCCATTCGATGGATTGGCACAGAATTAACTGACACTCTAATTTTTGATGGTTCAACTGAAGTAACTAAATTCATACAGGAATATGAACAAAAGCTTCCAGAACAGCAGCGCATACAGGCACTGGATGTAGCATTGCGCGCCACACCCGCAAGATGGTGGGTTGCGCATAAGGAGAATATTCATACATGGCAAGACTATCGCAGATTGATACTGCGCAGATTTCAGGACACCACAGCCGAAGTCCTACACAAGTATGAGGGACAGAGTGACCCCAGGTCACACATTGAAGCATGCATTCAGCAATGGTCAGATATTCTGCAAGATGAATGGGTTCACCTATTCATCCACACATTGGATACAGTTCCAAGGAACTGGTATACTGAAACAGAACTGCGCAAAGGCACTCTCACTTGGCCTCTAATGATAGAAAGTTTTCAACTTACCTTCAGTTTCGAGTCAGAACATCCAAGTATTGATCAGGCTCTGAAGTATATTAAAAAGAAGGTATTTGAACCATGTCTAGTAACAGAATATTCCCAACCAGATTGGGCTGTCCAGATAGAACATGCCCTGGAATGCTATAACTTCACCGCTGAAGATGAGGAGGACGATCCTCGCAACATCAATATCCCAGAATCAGAAGGGACGCGCAATATTGAAGGTCCTGAGCTTGATATTCCTGCCATCACAGAACACATCAAGCTCAAGAAGATTAACATTGGTACAGAAGCTGAACCAAAGTTTGCTTCTATAGGAGATTATTGGGATGATGAAACTGTTGGACATGTTTCAGAATTATTGCGTGACTACCAGGATATCTTTCCTACCAAGTTCACAGAAATGAAAGGCATCCTAGGAGACTTAGGAGTGATGCGCATACCTCTGAAACCAGATGCCAAGCCAGTAAAGCAGCGCCCATACAGGTTGAACCCGCGCTATAAAGAAAAAGTCAAAGAAGAAATTGATAAAATGCTTGCAGCAGGTATTATTGAGCCAGTAGAGGAAAGCGATTGGATTAGTCCTATGGTGGTCCAAGAAAAGAAAACAAAAGGTGAAATAAGAATCTGTGTCGACTTGCGCAAACTCAATGATGCATCAGCGCACGACCCATTTCCCACTCCTTTCACAGATGAAGTACTTGATAATGTTGGAGGACAAGAGGCTTACTCTTTCACTGATGGTTTTTCGGGATATCATCAGATCAGAATTCATCCGGACGACCGCCACAAGACTACTTTTGCAACTGAATGGGGCTCATTCCAGTATACGGTAATGCCCTTTGGTCTTAAAAATGCACCTGCTATCTTCTCTCGAGTTGTTGTTGCTGTTTTTAAAGAATTTATTCACAAGTTTCTAGAAGTCTATTTTGATGACTGGACTGTATTTGGCCTATTAAAGAACCATATTGCAAATCTGCGCATGATGTTAGAAAAATGTAGACAACATCAGATTTCCCTTAACTTGAAAAAATGTATCTTCTGTGGGCCCTTTGGTATTTTGTTGGGACATATTGTATGCAGACAAGGACTCCTGATGGACCCTGCGAAGGTTGCCATCATTGCTAATTTACCTGCGCCCAACTCAGTTAAACAATTGCGCACTACATTGGGACATACAGGATACTACAGAAAATTCATCAAGGGTTATGCAAAGATCACAGCGCCTATGGAAAGATTGCTCAAAAAGGATTCGAAGTTCCAATGGACAGAGGAATGCCAACAGAGTTTGGACACACTTAAAGAAAAGATGATCACAGCGCCTATTCTAGTTTTCCCGGACTGGAGAAAACCTTTTCATGTTCATGTTGATGCTTCTTCCATAGCATTGGGGGTTGTGCTTACACAGTCTGGAGAAGGAAGTATTGACCACCCGATTGCTTACTCCAGCAGAAAGCTATCTACAGCTGAGAAGAACTACACCACTACCGAAAGGGAAGGATTAGCTATGGTGTATGCCTTACAGAAATTCAGACACTACCTGTTAGGCGCTCATTTTAAAATGTATACTGACCATTCTGCTTTGAAATATTTGGTCAATAAACCAGTGTTAGGAGGAAGAATTTGCAGATGGCTACTGCTCTTTCAAGAATATGATTTCGAGGTCATTGTAAAGCCAGGAAGATTGAATGCAGGGCCTGACCATTTATCCAGGATAGAGTCAGGAGAGGAACCTACAAGTCTGGAGGACAATCTGCCTGACGCACAGTTGTTTTCTATTCAAGCAGCAGACGAATATTATTCTGATATTCTTGAGTTTCTCACTACCGGGCAAGCGCCGGCTGAGTTTACAATCCAGCAAAAGAAGCAACTTGTTGTCAGAGCCGCAGACTTCACTTTGATAGCAGGCCAGCTTTATAAGTTGGGCCCTGACGAAGTTTTGCGCAGATGTATCTTACCACATGAAAAGAACTCTATCATCGCAGAAGCGCATTCAGGTACCGCAGGAGGCCATTTCGCAGGAAAGCCGACCGCACAAAAGATATTAGCCGCATGTCTTTGGTGGCCGACATTGCACAAGGATACTAAGGAATTCTGTAAATGTTGCGATGTGTGCCAGCGAACAGGAAAACCCTCAAGGAGAGATGAAATGCCGCTAAGACCCCAGATTACACTACGCGCTTTTGATAAATGGGCCATTGACTTTGTAGGACCTATTAACCCACCAGGAAAAAGAACTGGCGTAAGATACATCATTACAGCTACTGAATACCTCACCAGATGGGCTGAGGCGAAGCCAGTTAAGAACTGCGACGCTGCTACGGCCGCGCAGTTCATTTTCGAGAATATTATCACTAGATTTGGATGTCCAGTGATCCTCATGAGTGATCAGGGTACACATTTCCTCAATGAGACTATAGAAGCCCTTACTGAAGAATTTCAAATTAATCACCATAAGAGTACACCCTACCATCCTCAAGCTAATGGTACGGTGGAAGAATTCAATAAGATCCTTGAGAATGCCCTGACGAAGATCTGTAACCAACAAAGAGATGATTGGGACCTTAGAGTCACAGCTGTATTATGGGCTTACAGAACCACTTGCAAGAAACTAACAGGTCACACACCTTTCAGCTTGGTGTATGGACAAGAAGCAGTTATGCCCATGGAATACATTATTCCCAGTCTTAGAATTGCGCAAATTACAGAAATGGCAGATCCTGATACTATGAATGAAAGACTTTCGCAACTGCTTGCCTTAGAAGAAGACAGACTCTTAGCCGGATTCCATCAACAGGTACAGAAGGCAAGACAGAAATCTTGGCATGACAGGCATATTAAGAATAAAGTCTTTCAGGAACGAGACTTGGTACTCCTCTATGACAGTAAATTTACCAAGTTCCCAGGCAAGTTTCGTGTACATTGGCTAGGCCCTTTTCAGGTGATAAAAATAACAGACGGAGGCGCAGTTCAGCTTGCAAAGCTTGATGGAGAATTACTACCTATAATGATCAACGGGAGTCGGCTCAAGCTCTATCGCGATGGCCACTCCGCTCTGTGGACCTAATATATTGATAGTAATGCAGATGCCCAGTGTAGTTGAAAGAGGCACCGCATTCAGTCTACACGGAAGTTGCGAGACACTCAGTCTCCGGCTTCCTGCGCAGTTCCTAGAAACATCCGCGCATGTCTAAAGTTTGGTTGGAGCGAACATAGTTGCGCTCTTGTGAATCTTCTCCCCGGACCGTTGAACTCTCACTCTTGCAGAGTTCCCTTTGATAATTTGCCGCTTGAAAAAGTTTTGTTATGGACCCCTAGAGGCACAGTTCCCTAAGTTGAAATGACCCGCCGGAAATTTTGAATTACAGCAGTTATGTAGCCGCGTCTGAATAAATGAAGGATAAGTCCGCTATTTAAGTCTAGCCGTTCTGACGGATTCGGCTTGATCTTCGAAAGATTTGCATTTAACTCAGGCGCCGAAAGAATTAGCTTCTCCCGGAAGGCTGTCAGAGCCCGTCAATCACACTACATGCACCCCTACGGCGAGGAGGATAGCGTGTTGTCAACTCATCTATAGCCGCCTATAGCTACGTAACCCCACCTGGTCGCATTTATTCACCTCTGGCTATAAATACCTCACACTTGTATAATTTTTGGGTTACTTTCCTCGAGTTGCTATCTTGTTTACGAATCCAAGTTATTGTTTTCAGAGCCAAGTTGTGCAGAGTATTTTCCCTTGTTTTCAGCGTCCATATCCTACGAAGGTCCGCCATTTGCTGTCCAAAGTTTTTGTTCCCTACATCGATTCACGACGGAGAACCTGTCAACTGAAGAAGTTGTTCGTCAATTCCTGCGCCGAGGCTTAGATTTCGGCATGACTACTCTAGTCACGGCTTCGACTTATGTACATCCTGGTTATCAGGATCCCAGACAGTCTCCGGCTACAAGAGCGTCGCCATCACAACCAGAAGAACCTGTTCCAGAGCCGTTGGCGACCATGGAAAACTATATTCCGCCGCGTCCAGATGATGCGCCAGAAGTACAGATCCCGAAGAATGCAAAGTATCCCATTCCGCTACCCGCCACTACCGGCTAGTGTGCGGGTAGAAGGGCAACTGTTGGGACACATTCCACTGGTCAAGTTCTCTGATTTCAACCTCGGAGACTATAAGACATACCCTCAGTTCCAGTTAGATCGATATCTGAATGTTGTGCATAATCCCACCAGACAGGTTGACGAGTTTATCCCGAAGGGATTTGCAGCAAATCTTGAGCGCCCTGGACTCCTGAATTTGTTGAAGCTACCGCACTTTGGGCGTAGCAATGAAGTGAACGCAGTCGTTAAAACACTGCTATCCTGTGTTCATGGAGGTTACCTTTGGCTCGGGAGGCCAATTGATCTAAATGTTGATTTAATTCACCACATTACTGGTCTATCTAAGGCTGGTAAGGATCCCAATATTCATTTTGTGGGAAAGGACAAAGACAGAAAATTGGCTGCACAGCTGGTGCAGAAGTATAACTTGACAAGAGGAGGTCGGGCTTATGACCTCACCATAGTAGAAGATGAGGCACTTCGATTTACAGGAAGTCTGCTTGCAGGCAGACTTCTCACAAAGTGCCGACCGAAGGAAGTTACTGGAGCTGTCGTAGAGCTCGCCATCGCAGCTGCGGAGGGAGAGCAGTACAACTGGTCTCTCTTCCTGCTGAATTCTTTCTTGGCTGATTGCCTGAATGTGCAGGACAATGCAGCCCAAGCATTCCATTTTTCATGGCTTCTAATTTTATGCGCTCTCGTTGGGTGGAAGGAGCCCCCGAATACTCAGTTCCTTCCGCGCCGCGCAGGAGAGGTTGCCGGCATGCGCTACATCAACCTCTGGGATTCCCCTAATCCCGCGAAGCGCAAGATGAATCGCGCTGTCTTTTGTGAGTACTAATTTCTCCTCCGAGATACCATTCAAGAAATGCCAAGGCTGAGCGAGGAGACAGCCAGATTATATGAAGGAAAGTTGGCTTTTACTGCCGACATACATCAACTTTACCTCCGCCCTTGCGGCATTCCAGACGAATGGGCGCTAGGCCTTTACAGGATGACTGCCGAGGATGTTGAAGAAACCATCAAGTCTTGGTCGGATGAGTGGAGGGAGGCCACCGATCTCGCATCCGCGCTGCCAACCACCGCTACGAAAGAGAAGGATAAGGGCAAGGAAGCTCGTGAGCAAAGCAGTGATGAAGGCTCCACAGAACTGGCCACCAAGAAGCAAAAAGTGTCGCATCCCGCTGAGGCTATTCCCTCGGGGATCGACCAGTACCTACACGAGCAATTTCGTGAGCTGCGCAATGCGCATGCTCACATTAGAAGTGCTTTAGATTTGCAGTTCGTAGAACTAAAAGGTCTCGCAGGAAGAGTTGCGCAGACCCATGCGCCAGCATCTACTTCGCAGGCGCCACAAGAAATTCCAAGTGCCGAGCGAGTTGAAGAACTCATAGAAAGGCATACTGTCGTGCATATTCCGCCTACCAGCATGACACTTCCAGATCCGCTAGCTGCACTACAGGTAAGCTCAGTTGGGCCTGTAGAAATAAATTTGTCTTTAATTCCTATAGAGACTCTACAGCTAGTGCATGAGAAAGTTTCTCTTGAGTTGAGAGCTAGAGAGCTCTCTACATTTCAGGAAAATCAACGACTACAATCGCAGGAGTTAGAGTTGAAGGCAATCCATCAGAATACCTCTGAGAAGCTTGCACTTTATGAGGCGCAAGACATCGGTATCAGAAACGCAGTGGATGAGATTGCCCAGTTATTGCCGACTTGCGAGTTTCAACCAGACCTCCCTCTGGTTGCAAAAGTTCAAATTATTGGAGAAAGGGCGAAAACCCTGGAGCAAGAAATAGTTGCTATGGCTGAAGGCCATAGAACCCAGATCGCTGAGCTAGAAGCTCGCGTCGCTGCGCATCTTACGGATGATGCGCAGGTACAATTTGAAGCACTGAGCAGAGCTTCCACGCAGATGAAAGATCGAGTACAGGAAGCTGAGAACCTGATGAACCAAGCTATGGAAGCTTGGACGGAGCTTGTGAAGCTCGCTTTTAAAGTTGGACTGTCAGAACAGGTGCAAGCTGCAGAACAATCTCTCACTGTTCTGAATGAAGAAGCTAAGGCCTTAACAGGCTTGCCAAAAATGAAGAAAATGGGCGAAGTGCGCAAAATGCAGCAGCAACTGCACAAGCTCAGAACTGAAGATGAGAAGCTCACCAACAGCATTCAGCCATTCATGGATGACTATGCTGAAATCGTTGCCCAGGTTGAGACAAAAATCAAAGAGATTGCTGACTCTCAGGAGATCATTGCTACCATCACTCCAGACGAAGCAACCGCAGAAACAGTGCAGACAGCTGTAGAGTGTGTCGATGAATTGGACTCCGCTATTGCGAAGTGGAAGAAAACATTCGCGGAGACACAAGCAAAAGCAGATGCGCAGATCAAGCGACCACACACTAGTGCGAGTGGCTCGAGGGCGAGCCACAAGTGAGTGTTAGGGGCCTGTTGGAGTCAAGGTCGTAGCTACGGTAAAGCTGTGAATTTTGGGAAACAAAAAGCACAAGTATGGAAGGAAAGTGCTAATTTTGGGACAAGCACTAAGTTTTGGGCAAGAAGGAGACGGTGCGCAGTACGGTGCCAGATAGACAAGCTCAGTGAAGATCACGGACCAGAAATCGCGGAGCTCGCGCGCACGTCAGAAGAGAATGAAGGCTGAATAGAAAGCTCAGCTACCACAATAAATAAGGCGATGGAGTAGAGGGCTCAGCTACCCTCATTTAAAAGGCTACGTACAGAAGTTATGGTTGCTCGGATCAAGGAGGAGCAACGGACCAGAGCATTGAAGGCGAAGGACAAGCGCCCATACCCACAATCTGCGCCGAAAGTCAAGGAGCCTGCAGGAAGCGGCGACGTGACTGCAAGCGGCGCCTATAGTACACCTAGCCATGTGCGTGGTTAGGGTTTTTGGGAATCACTGTTGGGAAAGGCCCACAGTTTTGTAAAGGTGCGACCGCCATGGCCACCTATATATATGAATAATTGTAATGGATAGATGTTAGTTAGAGCTAGCTAGCGAGCGAGTTAGAGTTAGAGTTAGAGAGTAAGAGTTAGATACTTTTGGGATAGCTAGATGTTTAGACTGTTCGATAGTCAGTCTCGAGGATAGATCATGTGTTGATTATCCTTTGTTAAGTGTTCTACCGAGTCTGTAGAACTAGAGAAGACTCGGATAGCCGAGGAGCTAATCCCCGAGTTGCCAGACAGTCTGTGTGACGTCTGCGCCTTTGTAATCTCTGTAGAGAAGAGACCAGATTGAGAGAAGGGCTCCCAGCTGTGTGCGTGGAGTTTCCTATAAAGATCTAAGGCTGCAGCTGTGTGCGCAGCGTATTGTATAACTCTATGGTTTTCTGGTTAATATAACAGTCTCGTGGACATGGTTTGCCTCGAGGAGACGAGCTTCACATATTTCCACTTGTTATAATGTTTGCGTGAGTGAGTAACTGTTTAAGTTCATTACATGTGTATGCAAAACTCTTGTATTATCTTTGTGACTGCTTGATTGAGTTTGGAAAGGTCCATTGATAACCATAAGTGTTAAGAACTGAAGAAGCGGTGGAGCGCTGTCGCTGCAGCGATCGAGGACTGCGATACTGCGCTGGGTGCGCAGGGTGAGGAAGTACTTAATGCTTCGACGCACGGAATAGTTGCCGTCTGTGCCAGAGAGGAAGGAATCCACGCAGTTGCGCCGAGGGGCCTGCGGGAAATTCCGACCGCCGATATCTGAGGAACCAGAAGAGGAAAGAACAATCTTCGCGTCACCACGGTTGAGGAAATCTGATTCCTTAGCCCCCCATAGCCACTTCGGGTGAGACCTCGAGCTGCTGCGCAGCTCGTTGCCGAGAGGGCCAGTGCGCCAAGGGGTTTGTTGCTGCGCTTCATTAAAACCCGGGTCTGCCCAAGAAAGCAGCCAACAGTCACAAAACCTCGAAAGAGCATCCCAGGATGTTACAAGCACATGACTCTACCTATAGGATCTCCTAGGGCCATATTATATGTGACCTCACCACAAAACCTCGCAAGAGCATCCCAGGCTGTTACAAGCACACAACTCTACCTATAGGATCTCCTAGGGACAGATTATATGTGGTCACCACAAAACCTCGCAAGAGCATCCCAGGCTGTTACGAGCACACAAATCTACCTATAGTATCTCCCAGGGACAGATTATATGTGGTCATGGAAAAACCTCGCAAGAGCATCCCAGGCTGTTACGAGCACACAGCTCTACCTGTAGGATCTCCCAAGGACAGATTATATGCCATAGGACAAAACCTCGGAAGAGCATCTGCCAAATATCCCAGGGCCCAAATTATATGCAATAGGCAAAACCTCAAAAGACTATCTACAGATCTCCCAGGGCCAAATTATATGTCCTCCCAGAGAAAAACCTTGAAAGAGCATTTGCCAGATATCCCAGGGCTAGATTACATGCCATAGGAAAAACCTCGAAAGACTATCTGCAAATCTCCCAGGGCCAAATTATATGCTCATCTGCACAACCTGATCCATGGCCATAGAGTATCATCCTGATACTCACCATACATCATCCTGATGTATACATGATCATCCTACTGCAAGTCATCTGGAGCAACATCCTAAATCTCATCATCCACGATCATCCTGATCATATCATGCATCTACCTGATCCATACCAAGTATCTACCTGATACATATCATCATACATGATCCACCTGATCATACAATGTATCCACCTGATACAAATACAAATACATGATCCACCTAATCATACCTGATACATATCAACATACATGATCTACCTGATCATACAATGTATCCACCTGATACATATACAGATACATTGTCCAAGCATCCAACATGATGCATATACAGAATACATACAAATGACCCAACCGATCATATCCAGCATCCAACATGATGCGTATATACATATACATATAAATGATCCAACTGATCATTTCCAGCATCCAACATGATGCGTACATACATATACATATAAATGATCCAACTGACCATATCCAGCATCCAACATGATGCGTACATACATATACATATAAATGATCCAACTGATCATATCTAGCATCCTCCTGATGCATATACAGATCAGTAACTGGAGCATCGTCCTGATGCTCATCATCCAACGCTTACATCCATAGCCATGTGAAGGATCCTCCTTCCAACATGCTTGGAATGGCTTCTGCAAATGTGTCCATCACTTCTTCCTCGAAGTGTCATCAATCCGAAGAAAACCAAGCCTCTCTCTGAAGTACTCAAACTTCACTCTGGCTAGTGGTTTCGTCAGCACATCTGCAATCTGCTCATCCATCGCAACATATAGGAGCTTCACTGCTCCTCTCTACACCATATCCCTGATATGGTGATATTTGATCTCTATGTGTTTTGACCTGTCGTGAAACATGAGGTTCTCATATATCTTCACACAACTCTGGTTATCACAAAATATACCAATAGCATCCAATGGGAGATCAAATAACTCAGACAGTAGCTTCTGAAGCCATACTGCCTCACAACTAGCCGAACAGGCTGCAACATACTTTGCCTCAGCTGTACTTAGTGCTATGCAGGACTGCTTCCTGCTAAACCAATAGATCACACCTGATCCCATACTGAAGCAGCACCCAAATGTGCTCTTCCTATCTGCAACATTTCCTACCCAGTCTGAATCAACATAACCCTGCAGGTTAAACTTTTGATTCGCATCATACTTGAGCCCATAATCAACCGTACCCTTTAGGTACCTCAGAATATGCTTTACAGCAACTAGGTGAACTCTCGGATCTTTCAGTAACTGGATCAATGTGTTCACCGCAAAGCAAATATCTAGTCTCATGTTCGTCGGGTACATCAAGGACCCAAACATCTGACGATACATTGTGACATCAACCGGATCAGATGAAGCATCACACAGAAGCTTCAGGTTCGATGCCACAGATGTGGCCATGTCCTTGCATTCCATCATCCCGAACCTCTTCAAGATCTCTACTGCATACTTCCTTTGTTCAAGGAAGATTCCATCTACACTCTGCCACACCTCCATACCAAGAAAGTAGTGCATCATACCCAAGTTCTTTATCTTGAACTCGGAAGCAAGCTTCCGCTGCGTGTCGGAAATCAATCTATCCTCACCTGTTACAAACAAGTCATCCACATACAATACTAGTATCACTGGATTACCTTCCTCAACCTTGTAGTAAAGGTTGGAATCCACTTTACACTTGGTAAAGCCCAAACTGGATAGAAAGTTGTCTATCCTACCATACCAAGTTCTGCACATATATAACTCCCTGTCATGTGTCTCAAAACCAAGTGGCTGCTCCACATACACTTCTTCTTCAACTACACCATTCGAGAAAGCTGTCTTGAAATCCATCTAGTGTATCTTCCTCTTCATCACTGCAGCCAGAGCAAGTACTGATATAATGGAAGTGTATATGGCTACAGGAGCAAAAGTCTCTATGCTACCACCTGCAGCATGCTTGATCTTGTAGATTCTCTTGGAAGTCACTGCAGACTCCCCTTCAGGTCTTGGGATTGTATCCTAAACATCTTCATGATCGACTGGTACTCCTCGATCATGGCATTCTTCCCAGATCCTGGGAACTTCAATATCTTCAATATTTTTAATAGATAACTTTGTTGCTGAACAAATGTTGTAGTCCTTCTTTTGTAGGTGATGGTGTACGATCTTTCCTACACAACAAGTTAAATTGCATGATTAGAAAACATCTTATAGTTTTCAGAACAAATTCTTACACATAAAGAAATATGTCATACAGTCATGCAATTATCTTGGCCAATGCTTCAATACAACATTTATCCATATCCTGTAACTTTCTAGATGCCTTCCAATCTCTACCAGAACATTGTTAAGAGTTTGCACTACTCTCAACATGTCACTAAGGAGGTTTCATTCTATATAAGTAGCAATGGAATGTTGCATAGTGCCATAGGCCACTTACCCATGTATATTAGTAGTATATTGTTCATCAATGCAACTATTCTAATATGCATAATACACAACCTAATTCTAGGAACATCAGTATATACATTATTGAATAGTATTATTTAAACAATAAAATATGCAAGGAATGATAATTCAAATACTTATCTCTGTTTGTTTGTTGGATTGAATCCCTCTCAGTCTTTGCTTCTTTTCTGCAACTCCATTCTGATGTGGATTGTGAGAAGTGGTCAACTCCCTCTAAATATCTGCATCCTTGCAAAAAATACTAAAGTGTGCTCTTTCTTGATCTTTGCTTCCTGGATTACCTATCCTTGAACTTATATCCATCCTTAATCACTATGCATGCTTATTAGTATCATCATTGTGTTATCCTCGAGGTTTCATACATAATCACACATTCATTAGTATAATCATAATACTATCAAAACACAATAATCTTAAACATGTATAGTCATGATCATTTCAAACACAGATAATAAACCTTAGTATTCAAGGTTTTAGGGAAGTCTTCTTTTACTCATGCATATTCTTATTTGATCATAGGACTTTTCTCGTTAGTTAAATCATCAATAAAGATAAGAGATATAATATGCATAAATGTGATGAACCTGCAATAATTAATTAATGCAAATACACAAGATATCAGAAATAATAGAACTCAGAATCACTTTTATATTGATCACGGACCACTTCAAGGGGGCAACCTCCTTTGAGCAAGCTCAATACAATTAACTTCACTGTGCCTTCATAGGCCTCAACACACACTTATATACTAAGTCTAGGCACCAATACCATGGGTCAATACTATGTGTCAATACAAACCATGGGCTAAGTCTAGGTGCCAATACTATGAATCAAAACCATGGGACATATAATACTATGGGACGACTTACAAAGCATATGCGTACAATACTATGGGCTAATATAAACTATAGATCAACAAATACTACGGGACAACTTACAAAGCATATGCGTCCAACAACAATATACTAACAACGTAAAGACATGGGTTCCTAACATCCCCTCTCCCTTAGAAAAAGCTTTGTCCTCAAAGATTTAGATGTGGAAATTGATGCAGAATCTAAAGGAGTGGGTCCCCTGTAGCATCCTCGGGTTGTATTCTAAGCCACTGGTGCCTTTGGAGTTTCAGGGAGGATTGCATGGAAGGCTGTAGACAAAGAAGAACCATATCAGCAATGTGAAAAGTGCGCTCAGAACGGTGTTGATCGGCTTGTTGTCTCAGTCGAATTCTTGCCATGTGAAAATTGTCCTGCAGAATGAGAAGAAGCTGATCACGGTTTCGAATAATTGAGTCAAATGCCTGAACTGGCGAGCTGCTGAAGGTGTATGGAAGAAGAACTAGTGGTGCATGTACAAAGACTGCTTCATATTGTGTCCTTTGAGATGTGGTACTATACCACTGGAGCACTTCTAGGAAATCCATAGAAATAGTTGTCCAAATCTATGGAAGGATGGGTAAGGGTTCGAGCAATCCTGAAAGGAGGGTCATTTCACCCTTGTTGACCTGGAAAGTATCACAGTCAACCACCATCCGTTGAATTTTCCTTTTGATTCCCTGCCAAAAGAAGTTACATTGTTCCTGGTCATACGTTTTGAGGAACCCAGAGTGCCCTACTGATGAAGAAGCATGGAGTTCATAGAAGAGATAGCCCCATTGAACAGATTGCAACCAATTTGGAACAAGCAGAAAAATAGCTGTAAGAGAAACTGGGTCATCAAATGTGCGAGGAGGAGCATCTTCCACCATATTGTCCTCACCCTTCTGGTAAGTGGTCACATAGTCATAACCCATGAGTTGGATAACCCATTTCAGGTGTGTTGGGGAGGATACTCGTTGTTCCAGGAAAGTTTCCAGACTCTAGAGATTAGTCTTGATGCAGAAATAATTCCCCAATAGGGATGGCTACCACTTCTGGACTGTATGCAAAATAGTCATCATTTCCTGTTGAGAGGTAGATGCGGCTAAATTTTTACCGGAAAGGTCTTGTTATCACACCATAGTAGCAGGGCTACTATTCTTGTACAGCAGATATCTGCACATTCCAGAGCTTCCTTTATTCCAGAGCATGGCTATATATATTGGATCACTCATGATCAGAGCAGTACATTATTCAGATTTGTATATGACCTTGTGTCAAGGCTGAGCCTTGAGAGTTCAGATTTGATGACTGATGTGACCACTTATCCCATTACAGTTTCAGTTCAGTGCCTAGAGATGTATTTCAGCAGTGTTTCAGATGATGCATGATGATTATTATTATGATGTTGTATGATCTATGGATATGTTCTCACTGACTGTGGATTATTAGCTTGTTGATTTAGTCATGATCATAGCACGTGCTTGGTATATTATTCCTAATGTGGCAAGTTATTTGAAATAAACTGTAAATCATAAAATGGACAATTGCTTGCACATGTAGGTCATTTAACAAACTTACTGGTTTTTCACCTTACATAGATATGGTCTTTCCTGACACCAGTTGTCTGCTAGTGTAGGCTCCATATTCACTTGTCTCCATCCATACATGACCTTCCTATTTGACTTTAAGCCCTGACTTGTCTCATTTGACTTTCTGATACCGAGGACTTCCCCATTTTTCTACCTCTGTGTTTGGACCGCATCTGTAATGTCCCTTGTTAGGAATTTTATTAAAATTGCAATTTTCCACTTTTTCCCCAATTTCGACCTTTGACTAGTTTCGATCTCTAGGTCCCAAATTTGCCCCAAATGATCCCAAATATTCTGAGAAGGTATATGAATGATATTAGAACATAAATATGTGTTTCAGGGATGCCTTTGTACCTTTAAAACACTTCTTCAAATACTCTTTCAATTCTGGTCAATGTAGGTAACTTTACTAGTGATTTCCCTTTGACTAGTATTGGTCTCTAGGTCTCAAATTGACTCCAAATGCCTTCAAATCTTCAAGGAAGGTTTATGAATGATATTAGGGATTGAATATGATGTTCATGGATAACATATATCCACCAAAAGACCTCTGCAAACTCTCTTAAGATTCTGGACCAAGTATGCAATTTTACTAGTAATTTGGGGTTCAAATCCCCCTGGGGTAAGTATTGAAAATGGCTTCCCAAATGCCTCCAAAGCCACTCAAATTTCTGAACAGAGGTAGGGAATGTATTAAGGATGTTATTAAGGTCTCATTTGCACCATTAATTGATTATTATATCTGTTCCAACCCTCTCCCATTCAACTGCAAAAATCACCAATCCGACCCTTGGGGAAATGGCACTATTTCTTCTCCCAGTGCAATTAAACTAAGTAAAAATACTTCAAATGCTCAAATACAGTACATGAAACTTGTAAAATACATCCATGGCAGTCCATTAATCACAAATTCATCAGAGAATCATCCATTCATTCGAAATCATCATCAATACATTGGTTCACAACAAGGTAGTGGGGAAATGGCATTGTTCTTCCATTAAAAATGAGATTTATACATTTCTACTTGGAATTTCGACCTGAAACTTTTTGGAGATGAAGAACAGAGTATTTACTTCATATTAGAAAAGAAATTGGGCATTAAAAGCTTCCCCAAAGAGTACAATAGCTCACCAAAAACGCCCTCCCTCAAGGATCAAGAATATGCCATCAAAACCGGAAATGGTTGAAGGAGTGAGCTGCAATAGAAGAAACCATGAGATGCCCTGTAGCTTACACCTGCAAATAAAGACTCCATTAAAGCTCCAAATGAAAGGTCTGAATGGCCTTTCCAATTACCAACTTGGATGGGAATCTTTCACCCTCGAAATTGGCTAAGGCAAGAAACTAGTCATCCACTAGCTCTCCCTCTTCACAAATGCAATTGCAAATTCTACAAATGATCAAAAGCTGGTTTCATTCTTTGTTATTGACATTTATAAACTTCTAATGTCCTCCATGGGTCGAATTCCTTCCAAGAGACTCATGCCAACTCAAGTTGGGAAGAGATTCCAAAGAACGCCACTTGTACAACAATTCCTAGTCTCCCACTTCCACCAAATCACATGTGGAAGCATCTTAGCTTCCCTAACACCCTTGAGCGCCCTCTTGGAGTCTATTTTTAGCCCTGACATGTCATATATGTCATATGTCAGCCTTCAGGTCTGATTTGTGTCATAGGTGTCATAACATCTTCATCATTGTTGTCATAGAGCTAGGGAATCTAGCCCAAGTGTCTCACTAGCTCCAAATTGCCTCTTCCTCTTCCATGGGAGTTACTCTTCCTCTATATTTCGACCTTGGATGAGTCATGCAATGAATAATACCTTTTGGACTCCCCCAAGTATGTTACCATTCACCTTGAATTCGAATTGGGGAGAGGATGATGCCAAATGTAGTGGGGAAATCTAGCCATATGTGGGTCCCACTTCCTCCATGTGTCTTCATGATGAAATGCCACTTTGATTTTCACTTGTATATATTTATTTAGATCCTTTATTAAATATTTATGCCATTCTAATGTTGAAACATCATTTATTATCCCCATTATTCCAAATCCCAAAGCTTCCACCCCAAACCTAGGAAACTAGTAATTTTCCTCCTTGGCAATTATTTGACCTTTAGCATCAATTTGACAAACTCTAATGAATAGAGCCAATGTGATTAGGCCATTGTGACCCAATACCAAATTTGGGACATGACAAATCCTCCCTTCCCAATATTGCTTGTCCTCAAGCAATTTTAAATGTGGGTGTTGAAGAACCTGCTTTCTGTATAATTCTTTGAAGTTGCCATTGAATTGCCCAACCTTGAGTCTTTGAGTTTCCATGAAGATTTTAGAGAGGAACCACCATGCTTGCTGCTGCACTACTCTGATTAAAATCACTTTATTAAGTGGGGAATCCATCTCCCATACTGCTTGCTTCCCCAAAAAATATGAAACCAATGAGATAAAAATTATTCCAGGGTCCCATTGCTTGTATTGCATTTCAACAATTAAAAGTGCTCTCCAACCCATACCATCAGATAAGAGGATTCCTGGATCCCATTTTCTTGTATGCATTCTTCCAAACATCATGAGTACAAAATATATATCATCAAAGTACATAACAACATAATGAAAATGTACATAAAGGAGATGCTTCATCAAAGAGTCATGAAAGTGCTTATACCTCCAAGCATGTAGACCACCATTTTCCAAGTGCATACAATCTTCAAGTGACCCATCAAATCTGCTCCAATGACATAGGTGAGGATCCCATGTCCAATAGTGCTGCTCCAAGAGAATGTGATATGCATCAAAATATTCAGCCATGCATTCTTTCATCCAAGAAGTGAATGAAGAATCTCCACTAAAATCTGAACCAAATAATGAGCAGGAAAAACAAGGAGAATTCAAAGGACTCAAAGAAGTCTCATCCATACATCCATGAGGATATGTATCATCATAAGGTAAAGCAATATGCTGCTGCAATTCTAAATAATGAGGTGCTCTATTCATGTCATCATCAAAAGGAGAGGTAGGAGTTTCATACCCCTCATGTGGCACCACTAGGAAAAAACCTTTCACCCAATTTTCATCCCAAAGTGATGTGGCTGGAAAAGAAGTGTGGGGTGAGGAATTATGAACCAACTTTAATTCTTTACAACTCTTACCCATTGAAATATTTAATTCATCTTCTCCATAATTGGTTGGTCCAACTATTGTGAGATCATGTACCTCTTCCAAGGCTTTGTAACTCTCTCCATGAGGCAACTCATAATCCCTTTGAACAAGGACAAGTGTTTGTCCTTCTTCTTGTTTTAGTGTAGTATCTTCAAGAACCTGCATATCAACATGTACCTCATGTTCCACAATTACATTAGGTTCCTCTTTTGTGGCATAAATTGTTTCATCCTTTTCCTTGAAAAGAGAACCATTGCTCATTACTTTTTCCGAGTTGCTTCCAATTCCACTAAGCAACAATCTGAACTCTTGAAAGTATTGTCTCCACTTGTCTTCAAAGGATGGTTCAAGTAATTTCCTAAACTCCTCATTCTCCTTTAAGGTTCCTTTCTCATCCTTACTCATGGTGACCAATGAATGCACTTCTTCTCCTACTTCTTCCCTTTCACCAAAGTACATCCAGTTTCAGTTTCTAAGGGTGGTGGCTTATTTCTTTGACTCCTGGTATTCATTAATGTTCTACCACATCAGGTGCCAAGACCATGCTCTGATACCACTGTAATGTCCCTTGTTAGGAATTTTATTAAAATTGCAATTTTCCACTTTTTCCCCAATTTCGACCTTTGACTAGTTTCGATCTCTAGGTCCCAAATTTGCCCCAAATGATCCCAAATATTCTGAGAAGGTATATGAATGATATTAGAACATAAATATGTGTTTCAGGGATGCCTTTGTACCTTTAAAACACTTCTTCAAATACTCTTTCAATTCTGGTCAATGTAGGTAACTTTACTAGTGATTTCCCTTTGACTAGTATTGGTCTCTAGGTCTCAAATTGACTCCAAATGCCTTCAAATCTTCAAGGAAGGTTTATGAATGATATTAGGGATTGAATATGATGTTCATGGATAACATATATCCACCAAAAGACCTCTGCAAACTCTATTAAGATTCTGGACCAAGTATGCAATTTTACTAGTAATTTGGGGTTCAAATCCCCCTGGGGTAAGTATTGAAAATGGCTTCCCAAATGCCTCCAAAGCCACTCAAATTTCTGAACAGAGGTAGGGAATGTATTAAGGATGTTATTAAGGTCTCATTTGCACCATTAATTGATTATTATATCTGTTCCAACCCTCTCCCATTCAACTGCAAAAATCACCAATCCGACCCTTGGGGAAATGGCACTATTTCTTCTCCCAGTGCAATTAAACTAAGTAAAAATACTTCAAATGCTCAAGTACAGTACATGAAACTTGTAAAATACATCCATGGCAGTCCATTAATCACAAATTCATCAGAGAATCATCCATTCATTCGAAATCATCATCAATACATTGGTTCACAACAAGGTAGTGGGGAAATGGCATTGTTCTTCCATTAAAAATGAGATTTATACATTTCTACTTGGAATTTCGACCTGAAACTTTTTGGAGATGAAGAACAGAGTATTTACTTCATATTAGAAAAGAAATTGGGCATTAAAAGCTTCCCCAAAGAGTACAATAGCTCACCAAAAACGCCCTCCCTCAAGGATCAAGAATATGCCATCAAAACCGGAAATGGTTGAAGGAGTGAGCTGCAATAGAAGAAACCATGAGATGCCCTGTAGCTTACACCTGCAAATAAAGACTCCATTAAAGCTCCAAATGAAAGGTCTGAATGGCCTTTCCAATTACCAACTTGGATGGGAATCTTTCACCCTCGAAATTGGCTAAGGCAAGAAACTAGTCATCCACTAGCTCTCCCTCTTCACAAATGCAATTGCAAATTCTACAAATGATCAAAAGCTGGTTTCATTCTTTGTTATTGACATTTATAAACTTCTAATGTCCTCCATGGGTCGAATTCCTTCCAAGAGACTCATGCCAACTCAAGTTGGGAAGAGATTCCAAAGAACGCCACTTGTACAACAATTCCTAGTCTCCCACTTCCACCAAATCACATGTGGAAGCATCTTAGCTTCCCTAACACCCTTGAGCGCCCTCTTGGAGTCTATTTTTAGCCCTGACATGTCATATATGTCATATGTCAGCCTTCAGGTCTGATTTGTGTCATAGGTGTCATAACATCTTCATCATTGTTGTCATAGAGCTAGGGAATCTAGCCCAAGTGTCTCACTAGCTCCAAATTGCCTCTTCCTCTTCCATGGGAGTTACTCTTCCTCTATATTTCGACCTTGGATGAGTCATGCAATGAATAATACCTTTTGGACTCCCCCAAGTATGTTACCATTCACCTTGAATTCGAATTGGGGAGAGGATGATGCCAAATGTAGTGGGGAAATCTAGCCATATGTGGGTCCCACTTCCTCCATGTGTCTTCATGATGAAATGCCACTTTGATTTTCACTTGTATATATTTATTTAGATCCTTTATTAAATATTTATGCCATTCTAATGTTGAAACATCATTTATTATCCCCATTATTCCAAATCCCAAAGCTTCCACCCCAAACCTAGGAAACTAGTAATTTTCCTCCTTGGCAATTATTTGACCTTTAGCATCAATTTGACAAACTCTAATGAATAGAGCCAATGTGATTAGGCCATTGTGACCCAATACCAAATTTGGGACATGACAGCATCCCTGTTTATCCAGTGTCTCGGCTCTGAGTTGGTGACAAAACTTACCTTTGGTGAGTTGGATTGTAGGCCTAAATCATTCTGGTCGGTTGTCCCGATGTTTGGCATTGGCTCGAACTCCCCCTAGTCACTTGAGATGTTGTTGGCTAAAACTGAAAGCTCATGTTCTACCTGCGGAAACTAAATAAATTCGCCCATGGAAACAAAAAAAGGGCAAGAGCAATGAAAAGCTAAAAATACTCCTCGAAGAGTATAATAAAGGTCCAAAAAGCAATGGTTCTTAAAAGATATATCTAAACAATTGCTGACCTTGTATAAATATATGAAAAACATGCCCTGGATGCAAGCTGCAACTAGTTGTGCTTCTCAGCACATCTGAAATCTGAAGGGTTATGTAGGCCAAAAAGGCCATGGAAATAAAATTGAATGATCCTAATGAACCTGGATCAACTTGATGTAGACATGATGCCTAAGTTGAATAAGCACTCTCTAAACAACTTATCCATTTGTGAGGCACAGCCATTCCCCGTGTTCTTTTGTCCAGCACAGAGTTTGTAGCTTCCCCCTCTCCCAGTCCAAAGTATTTTTGAGTTGAGTTAGACAAGTCACACCCTTGGCCCAACCTTGCTACTAGCCTTCATCCTTCACTAGCAGTTTGACCATGTCCAATGGGTGAGTTTGTCATTTGAACTATGGTGCAAGTAATTTTATATAACAACGGAATATGTTAATATAATTAATGCCACTGAATGGAATTTGTACTTTGAGCTTAGCTATGGAATGATTAAAGAAGCATTGTCTTAGTCTACTGATGTGATTTATCCTTGATTATATATATTCTTGGGATCCGTGATGATGTGGACCATGTATGGATGATTATTGATGATGATTTATGGTCCCACATGTTTGATGATGATATCATATGATGGACATATGATACAGATGATGTTTGATCCAGTTCAGCAGGTTATTATCATTACAGATCAGCAGATTATACATTGTCCATATATGGTGGACCCTACAGCTGGCCCATTAGGGCAACCCAGGGTGTATGAGTACTCATTCCTAGTGGATTTGGGTCTTCTGGATCCATTGAGACACCTATCTTTCAGTTCCGGGCACTTCTGACAGTGATTGATGCAGTTTTACACTTGTTGACCAGATTTGGGGCTGATTTCCCAGCCTGAGCAGCAGGGGCCCTGAGAGGCCGGTTCACCTAGGGCGCTGATGATGGAGGGGGTGGTCCAGCCACTTGTTATTACCATTTATCCCCCCTCCCGGAGAGCCTGGTGGGCTCAGATTGACAGCGCTAGCACCCTAGGAGGCAGTTTTGGCACTTTCACAGTTCCCGAGGCAGTTAAAAAATGGGATAAAGTGGTCACTGAGGAAATCGATTTGGGCAATTGAGGCAAGGTTTTGGCATTTGGTTTTCACAGAGGTCTTCCAGGGTGATCTCACTATCTTCCAGTCAGTTTTCACCATGTGGGTATCTCCAGATTGATCACAGGAGGACATTTACTGCTCGACTGTCATGGATTCTGAGGACAGTTTTGGTCATTATCATTATATTGGGCATATTCTATTATTTTATTGTGCCTTGGGGTGAGCTAGCAAGGATTTATACCTCCTAGCCCCACCATGTGCTTATTTTATCTTGTCCTAGTCATCATGAGGTGGATTATTGTACTTTATACCCCTCTTGTGGGATGATGTCACCCTCATTGTACCATTTAGTGAGGGCGCTATTGTTATGTTGAGTGATCCATGTGATATTATGTTATGGATTCATCCTAGCCATTGATTGTATGATGAGATCTTATAATCTCAACCACTCATTTGATGTAGTATTGTAGAGTGGTATAGGGTTTTGGTCTTTATTATCCTATATAAGGAGGAGACCCCCCATTGTAAAGCTCACCTTTGGAGCTCTGGAATATTGGAATAGAAGATTTTTTGTGGAGCACATCTCTCTTGGCTTGTGGATTCTCTTGCATATTGAATATAAAGTATCTCTTCTATGTATCATTGTGGATCTATGTGTTTTTGCTAACCTTTTGACAGGAAAGTCGAATTGGAGAGAGGAGGGCGACTTTTGGAGGGTTATTGTTGGAGGGATCCACATATTCTCTCTTGGGTTGATCTTGTGACAGGGAGTATCATTATTGTATCTTCGTGACATAGTTGATGCTTTCTATTACATCTTTCTACCATTTTCATAATCATCTTGCTTGACTTGTTTCTTTGATCTTGTCTTGTAGGAGGAGGACGATTTGGCTATCTTGGAGAAGGGAGATTTGGTTGGAGCACTTGGATCTCACTCTTGAATATAAACATAGGAGAATGCTATCAACTTGCAAGGTGGCCATAAGCAAATTGAGGTAAGATCTACAAGGTATGTGCCTCTTTCATCCATTCTATCTCCATTGGTCATAAAACCCTAATTAAATCAAAACCCCAATTTTTGGTATTTCTTAGATCTACTTAGATCTAGCCCTCATTTTGAAAAGATATTGAAAACCCACCTCTATAGCATCCACCCCTAGTTGGATCTATAGTTTGGTGGTGATTGGCTAAGAATTGATCCATTTTCTAAGATAAAAAGCTCTCCTTGACCTAAAGCGCACTTCCTTGAGAGAGGCTTGTTGGGCTAGATCTAGCACATGGGTAGGTGAGATCTCACATGATTTGGCATCTAGACACTTGATAACCTAAACCCATGTCCTTACTTTGGTGAAAACTACCTTGTGGACATCTCTCCATGTTTTGAGGGGTTGAAACCCCCTTTTGATTTCATTGGTAACTAAAAACTTAGATCTACTAAGATCTACCCATTGGATTCACTTGAAACTTTGAACATGCATAGATCGGGGTACTAGCATCCCGGATCTACATTTTGGTGGCCATTGGACTTGGTTTGGTCCACCAAAACCGCTTTTTGCCTCTCCTTGAGAAAGTCGCACCCCTTGGGAATTTTGAGTTGGACCACTTCTAGGAAGTGGGTGTTGGAGATTTTTGTGGATTTGGATCGCCCATGCCTTGAAACCTAGGTCTAGACTGTCCTTTTGTCCCGATCTACCTTGGGGATTGCATTCCTTGTTTTGAGGAATTGTGGTCCACTTTTGGTCATCACCTAAAAACCTAGATCTAGCAAGATCCAACCATTGGATCTCATCCAAACCACTTGACTTGGCTTCTAGGTGTCCCGATCTACACTTTGACATTCTTCTTGACCCCATTAGCCCATCCAACAAGGCACTAGTCCTTCTCCAAGCAAGGCGCACTTCTTGGGATTAGTGTCAAACCCTAGATCTAGCACATGGGTAATCCTAGAACCAACTCTAACTTGTAGATCTAACCTAGATCTAGCCTATAGTACCATCTTCACACTTAACTTCACCTTGTGGGCCTTTCTAGAACCATTTCACACTTCCCAAGGCAACAAGACCCACTTGTGTAAACACATGGTACTATACTTAATAATCATACCCCATCAAGTGGCCTAAACCATACATAGATTGAAACATTAACTATCCATGATACCACCTTCAACCATACCTCAAACATTAGGTCCACTTAGCCTTGCATTGGTTTCCGTAACTTATCATTTATTCACCCTTTGAAACCTTTGCTTGGGTCCAATCAACTGTGATTGGGGTATTAGGGTCTCCCCCTTGGTCTGGTCATACCCTGACTTAAAGCGAAGAGTGCCTCGGTTGACGTGACTCCCACATTGCATTGGGAACCGTGGCATCTCTTAGGTCACCTCTTTAGTTGCCTGACTCCTCTACCGTCCCGGATGGGATACCTTTAGGGGCAACTACAAGTTGTGTGATAACATTCTTGGCGCCGTTGCCGGGGAGGTAGAGGCCTACCTTGGTTCAACACACCTTTGTGTCTCACTCTATCCCTGCACTGTAAACGACATACATCTTGGTAGAAGAGTTTTAAAATCTACCTGGCGACTCCACTGGTGATCGATCCTATCATTATCTAGAACCCATGGGGTGCATCATTGGGTACTTAGGTTCTTGATTTAAAAATAAAAATAAAAAAATAAATAAAATAATCCATGGCTGCTTCTGAGCGGCCTAGGACTTTTGTTCGTTTGAAAGTTTTTGACTTCTCAAAAATTATTGGGTATCCTCATCACATCCCTCATCAAGCCCGTGAAAGGTTGCCTAAATTCGATGGAAGTTATGAAATCTCTGCTGAAAGACACCTTGAACTTTTTAGGGAAATTATTAAAGATTTATCCATAACCCATGAGGATGTGTGTATGAAACTATTGGCTTCGTCCTTCAAAGAAAGAGCTGAGATCTGGTTCTTAGATTTGAAGCCCAATAGCATTTCCGGGTATGACATGTTTGAGCAAAGTTTCTTAGAAAGATGGGGAAGTGAATCCGATGATATATATTTTTCAAATCAAAACCTTCCCCTTTTTGATCCTATTGTTGAATCTGTTAATAATCAAGCATCAAGTGAATTGTCAACATCCGAAGATGACCCATCCTGCTCAATTTCTTTTGAGGATAAGTCTTCCACTTTGGAGTCGATTGATAGTCAAATCCATAATCATTGTATAAATCATAAGTTTTCAAATTTCTTTCTAGGTAGCCCTAGTCTTGATCCGGAGGAAATTTCTGAGGATGAGCCTTTAGTCAGTCAGTCTATTCCTCCCTCAGAGAAACTCATTAATCGTTCCATATTTAATGATCATTCAATTCCTTATCACCTTATTAAAAAAGAAGAAAGTGAAAACACCGACCAAGATCCTTTAGTGGTGATCTCTCGTGATCATTGTGCATTTAATCAAGATATTATAAATGAAAATGATCACTTATCCTCTTATAATTTTAATGATGAATCAAGAGAAGGTAAATATCAAGATGAGGATGAATTAGGGAATCACACTAGATGCTCTAATCTGTTTTCCACTTCTTATAATGAGTCTTTAAATTTTTCCATCCTTAATCAAGATAACTTAGAGTTAGATAGTTATGGTCAATCTTCTCCTCAGGTTGTAAATATTAAACTTGATCAAAAGGTTAAAATCATTCCTAGAGTAAAGACTGCTTTCTTTTGTCAAAGTCCAAGGTCAAACTTGTTTATCCATTTGGGAGAATTTTCATATTTGCAATCCACCCTCCCTTCCCAACTCTTTCAATCATCTTTGGGTTGGTGCTCTAGTCATTTTTTTGCCTTGGAATTTTTCAATAAGAAGTATAAGCATGGTTGCATGTTTGGAGAAAATGCACTTCATTTCCCTTTTCAGTCACTTTGGAAGCATAATGCTTGTTGTCAATTTATCAATCATTCTAGGTGGCTAGAAAAGGTGTTTAAAGATCAATTCCATCTTTTCTCCATTTTTGAGCATCAAGAGGGTCTGACTTTGATTTTTCATCTTCTAAGCTTTGAGTCGTCTCCACTTGGTTTCTATTTGATCATCAGTCCCAAGGAGAATCAAATTGAATATAATTTGTGTGAAAATGAATCGAATCACATGTCTTATGTCTTCCCTCCATCCATCCCTGAGTTTAACTTGCATAAGTTTTATGATCCTATTAGTTCTTTGATGGAGGATGTCGGCCTCAGTCAATCTTTCCCTTGGCATGATTTCATTTTGCACCATTCAAACCCTTCTTCAATTTTTGAACAAGCCAGAAAGATTGTGTTATCAAATTCTCTAATCTTTAATCCAATCATGACTTGCTTCATTAATAAAAATCAAAGAAGAATCACTAATCTGTTTGATGAATGGTTGCACTGGATTTATGATTTTACCTAACATTTCTGCTGATTGGTTAGAGTAGGGTAGGTAGGTCTTGAATAAGCTCACTTGAGCAGTAGGATTTGTGTGATTTTTCTTTTTCTGTGTGCTGAGTATTGTCCCTTTTTCTTTTTCTGCCTGGAGTGTCTGCTTGTTTTTCTTCTTTATTGAGTTGAGCCTTGCTCCTTCCTAAGCTTGTCTCTTCTCCTGCATGCATTTAAGAAATTGTAGTTGGTATTTCTATTGTTGGTTGCCTGTGCAAGTTGAGATTGCCTGCTTGAAGAAGTTACTCTTTTCCTCCTGCACAGTAAATAAAAATGATAAATGAATAATATATGCCATGTTAGTTATATTTATATTTTGGTGCATTTCAGTTTATGCTTTAGATTAGATTTCAGTTCGGTTTTATTTTATATTTATCCCATACATGCTCCATGATGGTATTCTAGTGTTTGTGAGAGCAGGAACAGGTGCAAGATAAAAGCTGAAAGCAAGGATGGTGCAGTGCTGGATTGAAGATTGACGCAGAGCTGTTCGAGACCAGAGATTCTGAGGTTCTCAAGCGCTCTCTCCCTTAGAGCACTTGTCCCAGCTGGAGCCAGATGTTATCACACCATAGTAGCAGGGCTACTATTCTTGTACAGCAGATATCTGCACATTCCAGAGCTTCCTTTATTCCAGAGCATGGCTATATATATTGGATCACTCATGATCAGAGCAGTACATTATTCAGATTTGTATATGACCTTGTGTCAAGGCTGAGCCTTGAGAGTTCAGATTTGATGACTGATGTGACCACTTATCCCATTACAGTTTCAGTTCAGTGCCTAGAGATGTATTTCAGCAGTGTTTCAGATGATGCATGATGATTATTATTATGATGTTGTATGATCTATGGATATGTTCTCACTGACTGTGGATTATTAGCTTGTTGATTTAGTCATGATCATAGCACGTGCTTGGTATATTATTCCTAATGTGGCAAGTTATTTGAAATAAACTGTAAATCATAAAATGGACAATTGCTTGCACATGTAGGTCATTTAACAAACTTACTGGTTTTTCACCTTACATAGATATGGTCTTTCCTGACACCAGTTGTCTGCTAGTGTAGGCTCCATATTCACTTGTCTCCATCCATACATGACCTTCCTATTTGACTTTAAGCCCTGACTTGTCTCATTTGACTTTCTGATACCGAGGACTTCCCCATTTTTCTACCTCTGTGTTTGGACCGCATCCCTGTTTATCCAGTGTCTCGGCTCTGAGTTGGTGACAAAACTTACCTTTGGTGAGTTGGATTGTAGGCCTAAATCATTCTGGTCGGTTGTCCCGATGTTTGGCATTGGCTCGAACTCCCCCTAGTCACTTGAGATGTTGTTGGCTAAAACTGAAAGCTCATGTTCTACCTACGGAAACTAAATAAATTCGCCCATGGAAACAAAAAAAGGGCAAGAGCAATGAAAAGCTAAAAATACTCCTCGAAGAGTATAATAAAGGTCCAAAAAGCAATGGTTCTTAAAAGCTATATCTAAACAATTGCTGACCTTGTATAAATATATGAAAAACATGCCCTGGATGCAAGCTGCAACTAGTTGTGCTTCTCAGCACATCTGAAATCTGAAGGGTTATGTAGGCCAAAAAGGCCATGGAAATAAAATTGAATGATCCTAATGAACCTGGATCAACTTGATGTAGACATGATGCCTAAGTTGAATAAGCACTCTCTAAACAACTTATCCATTTGTGAGGCACAGCCATTCCCCGTGTTCTTTTGTCCAGCACAGAGTTTGTAGCTTCCCCCTCTCCCAGTCCAAAGTATTTTTGAGTTGAGTTAGACAAGTCACACCCTTGGCCCAACCTTGCTACTAGCCTTCATCCTTCACTAGCAGTTTGACCATGTCCAATGGGTGAGTTTGTCATTTGAACTATGGTGCAAGTAATTTTATATAACAACGGAATATGTTAATATAATTAATGCCACTGAATGGAATTTGTACTTTGAGCTTAGCTATGGAATGATTAAAGAAGCATTGTCTTAGTCTACTGATGTGATTTATCCTTGATTATATATATTCTTGGGATCCGTGATGATGTGGACCATGTATGGATGATTATTGATGATGATTTATGGTCCCACATGTTTGATGATGATATCATATGATGGACATATGATACAGATGATGTTTGATCCAGTTCAGCAGGTTATTATCATTACAGATCAGCAGATTATACATTGTCCATATATGGTGGACCCTACAGCTGGCCCATTAGGGCAACCCAGGGTGTATGAGTACTCATTCCTAGTGGATTTGGGTCTTCTGGATCCATTGAGACACCTATCTTTCAGTTCCGGGCACTTCTGACAGTGATTGATGCAGTTTTACACTTGTTGACCAGATTTGGGGCTGATTTCCCAGCCTGAGCAGCAGGGGCCCTGAGAGGCCGGTTCACCTAGGGCGCTGATGATGGAGGGGGTGGTCCAGCCACTTGTTATTACCATTTATCCCCCCTCCCGGAGAGCCTGGTGGGCTCAGATTGACAGCGCTAGCACCCTAGGAGGCAGTTTTGGCACTTTCACAGTTCCCGAGGCAGTTAAAAAATGGGATAAAGTGGTCACTGAGGAAATCGATTTGGGCAATTGAGGCAAGGTTTTGGCATTTGGTTTTCACAGAGGTCTTCCAGGGTGATCTCACTATCTTCCAGTCAGTTTTCACCATGTGGGTATCTCCAGATTGATCACAGGAGGACATTTACTGCTCGACTGTCATGGATTCTGAGGACAGTTTTGGTCATTATCATTATATTGGGCATATTCTATTATTTTATTGTGCCTTGGGGTGAGCTAGCAAGGATTTATACCTCCTAGCCCCACCATGTGCTTATTTTATCTTGTCCTAGTCATCATGAGGTGGATTATTGTACTTTATACCCCTCTTGTGGGATGATGTCACCCTCATTGTACCATTTAGTGAGGGCGCTATTGTTATGTTGAGTGATCCATGTGATATTATGTTATGGATTCATCCTAGCCATTGATTGTATGATGAGATCTTATAATCTCAACCACTCATTTGATGTAGTATTGTAGAGTGGTATAGGGTTTTGGTCTTTATTATCCTATATAAGGAGGAGACCCCCCATTGTAAAGCTCACCTTTGGAGCTCTGGAATATTGGAATAGAAGATTTTTTGTGGAGCACATCTCTCTTGGCTTGTGGATTCTCTTGCATATTGAATATAAAGTATCTCTTCTATGTATCATTGTGGATCTATGTGTTTTTGCTAACCTTTTGACAGGAAAGTCGAATTGGAGAGAGGAGGGCGACTTTTGGAGGGTTATTGTTGGAGGGATCCACATATTCTCTCTTGGGTTGATCTTGTGACAGGGAGTATCATTATTGTATCTTCGTGACATAGTTGATGCTTTCTATTACATCTTTCTACCATTTTCATAATCATCTTGCTTGACTTGTTTCTTTGATCTTGTCTTGTAGGAGGAGGACGATTTGGCTATCTTGGAGAAGGGAGATTTGGTTGGAGCACTTGGATCTCACTCTTGAATATAAACATAGGAGAATGCTATCAACTTGCAAGGTGGCCATAAGCAAATTGAGGTAAGATCTACAAGGTATGTGCCTCTTTCATCCATTCTATCTCCATTGGTCATAAAACCCTAATTAAATCAAAACCCCAATTTTTGGTATTTCTTAGATCTACTTAGATCTAGCCCTCATTTTGAAAAGATATTGAAAACCCACCTCTATAGCATCCACCCCTAGTTGGATCTATAGTTTGGTGGTGATTGGCTAAGAATTGATCCATTTTCTAAGATAAAAAGCTCTCCTTGACCTAAAGCGCACTTCCTTGAGAGAGGCTTGTTGGGCTAGATCTAGCACATGGGTAGGTGAGATCTCACATGATTTGGCATCTAGACACTTGATAACCTAAACCCATGTCCTTACTTTGGTGAAAACTACCTTGTGGACATCTCTCCATGTTTTGAGGGGTTGAAACCCCCTTTTGATTTCATTGGTAACTAAAAACTTAGATCTACTAAGATCTACCCATTGGATTCACTTGAAACTTTGAACATGCATAGATCGGGGTACTAGCATCCCGGATCTACATTTTGGTGGCCATTGGACTTGGTTTGGTCCACCAAAACCGCTTTTTGCCTCTCCTTGAGAAAGTCGCACCCCTTGGGAATTTTGAGTTGGACCACTTCTAGGAAGTGGGTGTTGGAGATTTTTGTGGATTTGGATCGCCCATGCCTTGAAACCTAGGTCTAGACTGTCCTTTTGTCCCGATCTACCTTGGGGATTGCATTCCTTGTTTTGAGGAATTGTGGTCCACTTTTGGTCATCACCTAAAAACCTAGATCTAGCAAGATCCAACCATTGGATCTCATCCAAACCACTTGACTTGGCTTCTAGGTGTCCCGATCTACACTTTGACATTCTTCTTGACCCCATTAGCCCATCCAACAAGGCACTAGTCCTTCTCCAAGCAAGGCGCACTTCTTGGGATTAGTGTCAAACCCTAGATCTAGCACATGGGTAATCCTAGAACCAACTCTAACTTGTAGATCTAACCTAGATCTAGCCTATAGTACCATCTTCACACTTAACTTCACCTTGTGGGCCTTTCTAGAACCATTTCACACTTCCCAAGGCAACAAGACCCACTTGTGTAAACACATGGTACTATACTTAATAATCATACCCCATCAAGTGGCCTAAACCATACATAGATTGAAACATTAACTATCCATGATACCACCTTCAACCATACCTCAAACATTAGGTCCACTTAGCCTTGCATTGGTTTCCGTAACTTATCATTTATTCACCCTTTGAAACCTTTGCTTGGGTCCAATCAACTGTGATTGGGGTATTAGGGTCTCCCCCTTGGTCTGGTCATACCCTGACTTAAAGCGAAGAGTGCCTCGGTTGACGTGACTCCCACATTGCATTGGGAACCGTGGCATCTCTTAGGTCACCTCTTTAGTTGCCTGACTCCTCTACCGTCCCGGATGGGATACCTTTAGGGGCAACTACAAGTTGTGTGATAACAGGTCTCTTGAAGGAAACAAGCTCATTGGGTCAACAAAGACACCTGCATATCTATCCAAGGAAGTAGTGGAGACTGTTAATGGGTGCATCTGAATGGAATGGAGCTGAGCAATGACACCATGTGAATTCTTTTTAAGTATTTTTTCCAGGCGATGTGAACTGATGATGCAGAGAGACCCTGGTTGTAAGCCCATAAATTTGTGTTGTGCCCCATTGACTGAAAACTGCATCCAAAGTTCAGAAAAATCCCATAAGATGGGGCCAAGTGTGCGTAACCATTGAATTCCCAAAACCACATCACATCTGCCTAAGGACAAGGCAAACATGTCAGAGCACAGGTTATAATATTCCATAGAGATACGCACATTGTGACACTTCCCCTTGCAAGGTAAGGTGCCCCCATTGGCAACCATGAGTTCAAAGTTGGAGCAAGGATGGACAAAACAATCAGCATGTTTGGCAATCCGAGGATCAATGAAGTTATGAGTGCTACCAAAATCAATGAGTATGGTAAGAGGGAGCTTCTTGAAGTATCCCCTGACTCGCATTGTTTGTGGGGTGGTGACGCTAGTTACAACATGGAGAGATATCTTGGGTGGGTCGTCTTGAGATGGAGTGTCAACAGGAGGGTGTTGAATGTCGACCTGATCATCTACTGTATCTGGAGCTTCTTCATCAAGTTTTGAGGCAGGTGGAGAATCCACATCCAAGAGATAGAGCTTTTGTTGAACACATCTATGTCCCCGAGTGAATTTCCCATCACAATTATAACAAATCCCTTTTTCTCGACGTGCCTGCATCTCTGTTTCAGACAATTGCTTGATAGGAGTTGGTTGAGGAGCAGGTGTGATGGGAGGTCGTTGGGAACCCATATTTCTGAAGGGAACAAAGGTGGGTTTGGAGCATTTTTTAGCTGCAATCTTGTCCTTAGTCAGCTTAGCCAACCCTAGTACTTCCATCATTGTGTTGGGACAAAACATTTTGACCTCTGAGCAGATTTCATCCTTGAGACCACTGATAAAACATCTCCTGTAGAATTCATTGGACAATCCTTCTGTGTGATTGGCTAGTTTCTCAAATTCCATCTGATACTCTCTCACTGTGCCAGTTTGGTGAAGTTTAGTGAGTGCTCCTGTGAAGTCGTCAAAAGAACTAGGACCAAATCATGACAAAAGGAGTTGGCAAAAATCTGTCCAGTTTGGCTCGGGATGAGCTTTGATGTACCAACGGTACCATTTAAGGGCTTCCTGTTCCAAATGAAAGGATGCAAGTGGAACTTTCTGAACATCAAAAGTATTATGCAGACTGAAATATTGTTCTGCTCGGTATATCCATCCAGTCGGATCAATACCATTGAAGCGAGGAAAATCAAGCTTCAACCCACAAAAATTCCTGGAAGAAGAGAACCCGGTGGCTGCAAAAGATTCTGGCTGTCGGTTATTGTTCATGGCTGAATGCTGAAAATGGAGACTGAGAAATTTTTCATCTAGATCTTGGAGTTTGGTTTGGATGGCTACAGGTGCTTCCTCCATGGTGTTTGCTCCTATGCGAGTGACAACCATAACCAGTAATTTTTTTATTTTTTATTTTTCCAGAAATGGATCGGCAACAGCGGCACGGAAGGGATCCACAACAGATGGATCTGCAACGGCGCGGAAGGGATCTGCAACGGCTAGATCTGAAACGGTGACTGGATCTGGAATGAATTTTAGAATAGATTTGAAATGACTAGATCTGGAGTGGAAGTGATCAGCAACAATTCAACTAAAAATAGATATGGACCCCAGGTATGTACAGCTTCCTAATAGTTTAGGTGTTTCACTTAGCCACCAATGTTGTCTGACAACTTGCGTATTGGGGTAGTACCCCTCACTCCACGGTTCAGGTAAAACTGATAACCGCTTTGCCACAAACGACAGCTCTTGGTTTACCTCACAGGTGGGAACTAGTCAATCAGGTAGGGGTTGTTGCCCTTTTCGCTGGCAGGTCCTCTCAATGGGCCTGCTACTTCAGGGTTCCTGTGGTACTCATCACAATGATTTTTAGGGCTTATGACCAAGTACTTCCCATAGTTAAGTGGATAGGGATTATTCCCAAATCCGAAGCTGTAACAAATGCAAAAAAAAAATTGATAGAAATTCCACCCAATGAGCCCAAGAAAGTGCTCTGATACCAGATGTGATGAACTTGCAATAATTAATTAATGCAAATACACAAGATATCAGAAATAATAGAACTCAGAATCACTTTTATATTGATCACGGGCCACTTCAAGGGGGAAACCTCCTTTGAGCAAGCTCAATACAATTAACTTCACCGTGCCTTCATAGGCCTCAACACACACTTATATACTAAGTCTAGGCACCAATACCATGGGTCAATACTATGTGTCAATACAAACCATGGGCTAAGTCTAGGCGCCAATACTATGAATCAAAACCATGGGACATATAATACTATGGGACGACTTACAAAGCATATGTGTCCAATACTATGGGTCAATACTATGGGCTAATATAAACTATGGATCAACAAATACTATGGGACGACTTACAAAGCATATGCGTCCAACAACAATATACTAACAAAGTAAAGACATGGGTTCCTAACAATAAAACCCGTTATTACTCAAACCTATACCTTCATGATTCTTCTGGTTAGTCATATCATCAATTATGGTAAGAAACATAATATGCATACTACCATGACTATTCAAACCTATGACTTCATGAATAATCATTATCAACAACACAACAATATAAGATCCTAACACAAGGTAGGATTCTAGCTTGATATAGGAAAAACATACCTAGATTACAATGCTAGCTAGTTATGTCTAACATACCCGCATAATGTCTTCTGGTTCTCTTTAATGACTTGTGCTAGTAACCTGCATGTTTCATAAGTTATCCATTGTACAACCAAGTTATACATACCTCGTAAGTAGATCTTCTAAGTGACCCATGACAATGGATGAATCTTTGTCCTCATGTCATCATGATCATATGTTCTTGAACTAGAACATGATTTGTCTTTCTTGGTGTACCTTTCATGTTAGCGGACAACATAAACCTCATACAACACCATAATTCATTAGTACAATCATAAGTGTCAACACCCTAATCAATGAATATCTTCTATCATGCATTCATAATTTTGTTAAGGTGATACAACAAGTCTAAAATCAAGATTGTACTAACCGTAATAACATGAAGACAAACATACCATAAACTTAATCATGAACAAATATCGAAACATACCTGGATGAGTCATATCTGGCGAGATTGCTTGTAATCTTCTTATGTAAGGCCTTAGCCTCATCTCCCTCTAAAACAGGAACTTCTTCACTTATGCAGATGACCAATCCATCCTCTTCTAGGATTAACCCAATCCACTTGATTTGCAAGAACTGGATCTGGAGCTAGATTAGGGTTTCTTAGAGAAACCCCAAAAATTCAAACTTTGAATTTCAAACTTTCGAAAGGATAGAAATATGCACCTTGATGAGCTGATCAAGCTGGTATATTCAGAATTTGAAAACTGCAAAGTTTCACTCCTCAATTTTGCCTTTGAAACTTTCAGATTCACTGGATGTGACCCCGAACTAGGGTTTGATGAAGCCCACTCTTCTGCCTAATCAAAATGTTTTATCCAAAGCTCTAAGCTTCTATTTTTATGAGGAGCTTCCAGCCGTGGTCACAGATTTCAAAAATTCCCATTTTTGCAGAAGCCCTAATTTTCCACTTTTCCAATCAAAGTCCCAAACTAGGGTCTAATTAAGCCTGGTCTTCTACTCAACCAAAAATTCTGATCTTGGTCTCTAAATTTATATTTTTATGAGTATCATTCAGCTGTATTCTCCAATTACAGAACTTCCAACTTTCTCTGAAACCCTAAATTCCGGAAGTCATGAATGAAGGTGCTGAAAAATAATTCTGTTTTGACATAAATATTTACCTGATTGTTTCTTGTGTAACTCTGCACTTTTTGATCCACGAGGACTGAATTTTTTTTTTCTGGTATCCTGTCCTCTCATCTTTCCATTCCGACAGTTCTGACCTCAATTGGATTCTCTGACAGAGAGTTATGACAAGTGTCTCAACGTGACCTATTTATGGGATAAAATAGGAGAGCGAACCTGTACGGCGTTCTATGTGTCACTAGTTCAACTTCGGCCTCTAAAATAATTTCTTGAGATAGTACAGTCTGTGTACTACCTGTCACGTTTTACAAAATTTCATTTGGAGCTTCCTAGCCCAAGTTATGACCTTTTTACCAAGGTCACCTATTTATGACTGAGATTTGGAAGAGGTAGAAACCCTATATTGTACAGATCATAAATCACGAAGTACAACAAATTAGAGGTTTTCATTTGGACACAAGGTACATGGGGATATTAACTTCGACCTGTAACAATTTCAGATCTGAAAACTTTGCCAAAATGGATTTATATCGAAAGTTCTACGATGACTGGTTTTTGCTATATCAAGCCCTAGCATCGCAAGTGAAACAAGTGTCATACATGCCATACCATGCCTTCTTTCAGGCTAGCTCTGGTACCATGTTAGTTTTTCAGAATTTACTTCAATATTATCTAGATCTTAACTGAGAGAACAACATGTACAGCATATCTACAGCATATCAATCATGGACACAATAATGCAAGCACACAAGAGACATAGAGTTTACTTGGGGAAAACCATAAAGGTGAAAAACCCTAATAACTTCCTCAGATATAGATAGAGCAATGATACAACCAAAGTACAAAAGATAGTCTTCTCCTAGCAGCAAAGCCTCCTCCTCACAAGTGCGCAACTCTCCCAAGAGTGTGAGAGAGAATAGAATGATGAAATAGAGTGCCTCCCACACTTTATTTATACTTGACTTGACTTGCATAATAACCTTTACTAGGTCGGCCTTAACTTAACCACATAACATAATGTTGACTGGGCCGACACCCAATAGGGTTGTCTAATAACCCTTTGACCCATATGGCCGACCCCCAATAGGGTGGTCTAATAACCCTTCGACCCACATGACTTATACAGGGCCGACCCCAACAAGGTGGTCTAATAACCCATCAAGTATAAGTTATGACACTTACAATATAAATGATGACACTTTTGAATAGAGGAATAATAACATCTCTATAGGAATACAAACACTTCCGTATAGAGGAATAATACCATCTCTATAGGAGTACAATATACATATATGAAATACATTCCGAAGTTACAGCAAAGACAGCAAAGACACCTGCATATCTATCCAGAATTTGTTGTAGATCCAAAGGAGTAGTGGAGACCGTTGATGGTTGCATCTGAATGGAATGGGTATGAGCGATGACACCATGTGAATTATTCTTAAGGATCATGCAATGTGAACTGATGATGCTGAGAGACCCTGGTTGTAATCCCGTCAATGTGTTTTTTTTCCGATTGACTGAAAACTACATCCAAAGTTTAGCAAAATCCCATAAGATTGGGCCAAGTGTGCATAGCCATTGAGCGCCCAATGCCACATCACATTTTCCTAAGGCCAAGGAAAACATGTCGGGGTGTAGGTTATAATCTCCCATAGAGATATGCACACTGAGACACTTCCCATTGCAAGGTAAGGTGCCCCCATTGGAAATCATGACTTCAAAGTTGGAGCAAGGATGGACAAAACAATCATCCTATTTGGCGATCCTAGGGTCAATGAAGTTATGAGTGATGCCATAATCAATGAGTATTGTAAGAGGGAGATTCTTGATGTAACCCCTGACCCGCATTGTTTATGGAGTGGTGACTCTGGCTAAGGCATGGAGCGATATCTCTGGGTGGTCGTCCTGAGATGGAGGGTCAACAAGCTGCTCCTGAATGTCGACCTGATCATCTATTGCATCCAATGTTTCTTCACCAATTTTAGAGGCAGGAGGAGAATCCAAATCTAAGAGATAGAGATTTTCCTCAACACATCTATGTCCCCGAGTGAATTTCTCATCACAATTATAAAATATCCATTTTTCTCTATGAGCCCGCATCTCTACTTCAGACAAATTCTTGATAGGAGTTGGTTGAGGTTCTAGCGTGATGGGAGGTCGTTGGGAAACCATATTTCTAAAGGGAACAAAATTGGATTTGGAGCATTGTTGGTATGCAATCTTGTCCTTTTCCGACTTAGCCAACCCCAGGGATTCCATCATTGTGTTGGGACATAACATTTTGACCTCAGATCGGATTGCATCCTTTAGACCACTGATAAAACAACTCCTGTAGAATTCATCACGAAATCCTTCGTTTTGATTGGCCAGTTTCTCAAATTTTGTCTGATACTCTCTCACAGTGCCAATTCGGCGAAGTTTAGTGAGTGCTCTTGTGAAGTCATCAAAATCACTAGGACCAAATTGTTGCAAAAGGAGTTGGAAAAAATATGTCCATTTTGGCTCTTCATGAGCCTTGATGTACCAACGGTACCATTGAAGGGATTCATGTTCCAAATGAAAGGATGCAAGTGGAACTTTCTTGACATAAAAAGTATTATGCATAATGAAATATTTTTCTTCCTGATATATCCATCCAGTCGAATCATTACTATTGAAGCGAGGAAAATCAAGCTTCCGCCCACGAAAATTGTTGGAAGAAGAGAACTCAGTGTCTGCAGAAGACTCTGGCTGTCATTTATTGTTCATGGCTGAATGCTAAAGATGGAGGCCGATAAATTTTTCATCTAGATATTGGAGTTTGGTTTTGAGGGCTACAAGTTCTTCATCCATGTTTTTTTCTCATGTGCGAGTGACAACCATAACCAGGACTTTTCTTTTTTTAATGGGTAGAAAAACAAAAACAAAGGCTTCTTTAGTAAAGGAAAATTTGGATTTGGGAAAAAATCAGATGGGTAAGTGGGGTTTGACTAGGTTTTGGACACTTTCTAATGGACAAGGAAGCAAAAAATGGGGATTTTAGAAGCAGGGTGAAAGAATGAGAAAATTTGTCAAAGATGGACAAAGATGTAGAAATAGAAAATGAACATTGTGGCAAAATTTGAAGGTGATTGGGTGAAAATTGAAGAAGTTATGGACAACCCTAAAAATAGACAGATGTGGGATTTCTGGCTTCGAGAAGTGGAATTTGAGATAAGGTCCTCGGGAATGAAATAAGTAGAATGGGATTGCAAGGGTGTCAGTAAATTTGCAAGGGAAACATAGTTAAAACAAAGAAGATATGGTGAAAAAATAGTGGGTTTTTTTTTTTAATTTTATTTTATTTCGGAATGGATCTGCTATGGCTCAGAATTGATCTGCAATAGTTTTGGACAGATGTAATCTTCTATTTATCAAATACCAATAGATATGCACCCCAGGTATGCGTGGCTTCCTAAAGGTTTAGTGGATTCACTCAGCCACCAATGCTGTCTAACAACTTGCATATTGGGGCAGTACCCCTCACTCCATGGCTCAGGTAAAACTGATAACGTATTTGCCACAAACGACATCTCTTGGCTTACCTCATGGGTGGGAACTAGTCAATAAGGTAGGGGTCATTACCCTTTTCAATGGCAAGTCCTTTGAATGGGCCAGCTACTTCAGGGTTCATGTAGTACTCCTCACAATAATTTTTAGGGATATGCCCAAGTACTTCCTACATTTAAGCGGATAGGAATTATTCCCGGATCTGAGCCTGCAATTGAAAGGAAAAATACAGATGTGAAAAAAAAATTGGCAGAAATTCCACCCAACGAGCCCAAGAAAGTGCTCTGATACCAGATGTGAGGAACCTGCAACAATTAATTGATGAAATGAACGATATATCAGAACACATAATATTTTTATTTATCACAAACCACTTCAAGGGGGGAACTTCCTTTGAGTAAGATCAATACAAATAACTCTTGTATTCCTTCATTGGACTCAACACGTACTTATATACTAAGTCTATGCAACAATACTATGGATCAAGACCATGGAACATATAATAATACAGGACAACTTATGAAGAATATGCGTCCAACAACAATATACTAACAAACTAAAGAGAAGGGTTGACACGGGTTCCTAACAGAAGAGGACGAATTTCCCTATCTGGGAGACTACCTTCTTGCATTGCGTAGCTATGATGAGGAACATTACAGTAGTGGGAATTGTCTCATGTATCCTATAGAGTTTCTTTCCTAAAGTAAGAATGACACTATAAGGTCTAAATTCATACACAACATGATGTTTCCACATATATGGTTTTCCTAAAAGAACTTCACAAAATTCAAGCGAGGAAACATAACACATTACCTCATCTTTGAAGGGCTTGATGGCGTAGGATAGGAAACCCTATTGACTGGCGTGGATGTCTCGTCCCTAGCTCATTCAATCGATGGTATGTGGTTGGGGGTGTGGAATTGTTGTCAAATTCAATATTTTGATGACCTTGACTGAGGTGAGGTTATTTTGGCTACCACTGTCAACAATGAAATGTAGAGTATTTCCTCACACCCACAATTGTGAATGGAAGAGGTGGTCCCCTTCCTATGGTTCCTATGATTCTTCTGGTTGGATTTTTGAGGTTGCGATGGTGGCACTAGGTTTCACATTAATGATCCTCTTTCCTTTTCTTTCTTTGAATCAAATTCCAAACCATAGTTCAGATTTGGGGACTTCATCTAGGCCACCAATGATTTTTTTGAGTAGCATTCATTAGTGTTCTGCCAAGGTATTTTGTGGAACTCACACCACTTACCGATGTCCTTCTTTGATTTCTCGTTACCTTTCTTTTCCCGCGGCTTGGGGTTAGTTGTCAATATTTTGGGTGTCCTTTCTCTGTCCTTTTCCTTGTGAGTTAGGGTTGTCTTTCCTAGGATTATGTCATTGTTTATTTGCAAACCCAAAATCCCGCTTATTATTTTGCTTAAACTTCTACTCAATCTTGGCAGTGTGCCAATAAGCAGCTCCTAGTGAGGATATGTCCAGGAAATCCATCTCTTTTTGAATGTACCGAAGTAAGCCACTACAGTAATTTAAGGCCAACTTCCGTTCAAAGTCCCTAATACCTATTTTTGAGTGTAGGGTATGGAATATGTTGGTAAACTCTGGCACTATCTAGTCTCTCTCTTGGCGCAAATTCATCCACCTAGTGTACTGGTCATCATAGTTTTCGACTAAATAGAATTCCTCCTTGACGACATTGAAAAAATCCATCCCACTGGGTTATGCCTTGTATATTTCAGACTAATCTCTCGCATGCATCTCGCAATACCCATCCCACCAATCTTTGATATGGGGAAGGGACTTAAGGAGTGCAAACATGAAAGTTTCGTTGTTGGAAAAAATTTGAACAGAGAAGTAACCCTATAATAGATTTAACCATTTCTCCCCAAGTATATGCATCTATATTTCCTTCAAATAAGGGAATGTCAAAGTTAATTTGTACCTTGAAGGAAAGCACACCTCCAAAATGGATTCTTGTCGATGATGCATCTGTTGTCATCGGCATTCATCGAAGGATCTGGGAAAACTTATCCATCATCTTGTTCCTTTGTCACGTGAGGGATTCCTCAAGAAACGATTTAATCGCATCTCCTACTCTATCATCTCTCTTTTCTTCTCCCACCATGTGAGGTTTAGGAATGATTTTAAGAACCCCCCTAAATTTATATGTATAAAAAATGGGCCAATCCCCATGATACACAGGAAAATGTGAACGTTATTTTATCAATAGTATAATATGTATATATAATTATTTGGTGAATATTTCATGGAATTATAAAATATTGTAAATTTTGGGTGAATCTTTCACAAAATTATAAAAACTTGTAAAAATTTTGGTGAATCTTTCATGGAATTAGAAAATCTTGGCAAATCTTACACTAAACTATAAAAACTTGTAAAGTCTTGAAAAATTAGTTGAGATTTGACTTAATAAAATTTCCTAGATGATTTTGTATTCACTCTAGATTTCCCATCTACTCTTTCATTAGGAAACCTTGTAAACAAAATACAAGCTTTTTAGGTGACCTACTTTGTCATTTCGTAGTCCCACTGATAGATCCCTTGTAATTGTTTCCGGAATGGAACATACCAAAATGATGGTTTATGCATCTTCTAGGACCTGCGACTATGACAATATTCAACCCCAAGAATAGGTTACAAGGAAGCATGTGCTCAAGTTCACAAGTGGATAACCCTTTTAGATGTGTGCCACCTTCAATCACTCATCACAATATCCAATATAACCTACCAACTCAAAATATAACACCCTTTTTGAAACTATGTATCTAATGTTAGGGAGTCACAAATCCATGTATCCCAAGAACCCTAAACACTCCAAACAAAAATCCCTAAGTATTGTAGTTAGGTGGTGCTCTCTCCAAGTGAATTTTGTGATGAACCATAAATGTTTCCATCCATAAAAAAAGTATGGAACTACTTTTATCCATACTTATATTAATAAAGGTCACTATAGAAACATATTTTCCCAAGTCTCCCCTCAAGCAGAAAATATAGTTATATGGATTGCACCATCTCACGGTTAACTTCTCTCCATGTAATAGTATTCATGTGAAGCATGAAGTGAAGGGGTGCACGTAGGACTCCAAGGTGTAATAGTATTCTCTTGTTGGTTTTACTTATTTATATCAACTTTGCTTCCAACTATTCTTTGCCCCATGCAACCCTAAATTCACCATCCCATGACCCCATTCCCAAGATCGTTTTGTCCTCATTGTATTTGACTAGCAAATATAGCATGTTAGTGATATAGCACAAATTTTACATTGTGTATGCTAGTCTAATATCATTTATTCCCCATCCTGAGATGTGCTTCCACTTCCAACATGACCTCTATTTGGTGGTTGTAAACAATCACTAACCATTGTATATTTTTTTCTTATTAGTTCATCCTTAAATTTATCAAATTCATAATGCATGCTTTCCCTAGTGATGATACCAATAATTAAATTCAATACCCCTACCAACTAGCCATAATATTTCACTATCCTTAATCATATTGGATCGGACAATTTTTGTATGTCATGGTACAAGGCTTTATGAATGCCTCAAGTTGTTGACTTTGCTTCAACAACATCATTGGTTGTGTTAAAATGGGGGATTATTCTATATTTTTAGTATTTTCCTACACCACATATGCTCAGTGATGTCTTCCAAGAAGCAAATTTTCCAAGAAACTCCAAGGTTACATTATCCTTGGTCATAGATAATGATGTGAAGATATGAAACCATTTTTTTCTGTCATGATACATGGATTTCTCATTATGAAAATACCTTTAACTGTAGTTACTTTGGTTCAAGCACCACATTGGCATGCTGAAATGGAAAATGCTATAGTGATTAAATACAAATTGGTGCATGATTGGATGGAGTAAGGAGCTCATATTGGCAATCGTAAAACATTTTGATTTTTGAATCTTTCCTTTTAAAGTGTGCTCCTAATGCAGAATTTCTTCACTTGCATATTAACCAAGATCACCCTTTGAGATAAAATTTTTGAATAACCTTTTGCATATTCATTAAAGTACTTTAATAGTTGCATAAAATATGAATGAATTATCATATAGGTATTATTTTGTTGCTAACTAAGTTTAATAGCTTATGTGAAACAGTTTCATTTATAGGCATCTTCATATATAAGTTTCTAGATTTGATTTGTAGAAGATGACTCTGAATGAATGTCGTGTCATCTTTCTTAGTTTCTCAACCCTCCTTTCCACTGGATGAGCTCAAATAAATATAGTATCCAAGAGTGTTGACAATGCCATAAATGAATATCGTGTAAATTAAAAAGGAAAAAATCAAAACATACTTGATGAAAACTAGTAGATTGAGACAAAACAAAGAATCCTCACAAAAGATAAACTACAGAAAAGGCTAGACAAACTGGATTAGAAGAAAATATTTTTTGAAAATAGAAGAGAAATACAAAAACATAGAAGAACATATTTTGCAATGGAATAGTGAATCCTCTAGTCTAAATTCTCGGTATTCAAATAATAAAATGGTACCCACAAGGTTTTAGAGAGACCCTAGCTTTCACCAGCAAATTTTTCCAACCCCTTCAAAGTTCTCTTCGATGTTTTTTTATACTTGCCTCTATGCTTAATTCATGCCTCCTTGTGTACAACCTAATACCAAAATTAATTAAGGGAATTTGTATTTAGCCACCTGTTAACCCCTATTTGCATAGGATGTTCAATTAGATGAGTTTTGGGCTTTCTAAGTACAATGTGGGGATTCTCCTACCTCCTCTCTAGGCATTTCTGGACCATATGAAATCAATACCATCACCTTTAGAAGTGGTAAAGGGACATCATTAGGAAACATGTGCATTCCAACATCCCCAGGCCTCCATTCAAGGAATAAATGATGGTTGTTCTGACATCCTAACCATCAATTTACATCAATATTATGAATTTTGGGCTCTTTTTTCCATAGAAAAAGGGTGTAAACAAACCTAAAAAGCATATATGTGCAGTTGATGGATGGAAATCAGTAATAAAAAGGGCCTTAAATCAACATGAAATGCAATTATGAGCAGTTCTATAAGCACAAACAACCCTAACATTTGGTATGGGTCGTGTTTTCATGAAGGTTGTGCATAAAAAGGCTATTCTAGGCATAAATAACCCTCAAATAGCCTGAAAACAAAAATACATTCATATTTATTGGTAGTCTGGGCACTTCTTAGACGAACTTGTTTTTTTTTTAAGTGGACAACAACTTTGGGCACCTCTTAGCTCTCATACAACCTTTGTTTTGAAATTTGGACAGCACTTTGAGTCATAGCTACAGAAAAAGATATTTTCTAGCACTCTTGAGCATTTATTAGAAATTATGGGTATGTTGCAGCCTCTTAAAAATCCTTAAGGTCAAATATGGGCATGTCTAAGGGTCAAAACAACCATAAAGGCTAATGATAGACAGTAGCAAAAACAAGATTTGTTAAGTTTTGGATGGTTTTTGAAGCGTGTACCACAGTCTTAAGGAGGTTTTGAGCATGCATTTGACTGGAATAAGCAACAAACTAACAGTTTCGAGTCAACATTCAATGTTAAAGGAAGCATCAGTAGGCCACACCCTTCTTGTATTCCTCTCCTCATGTGTAGAACATACCGTTGGCCTTTGGAGCAGTATTTCCATGCCCTAGCTAGTATTGGGACGTCCAGCTTTATTATGAAAGGATAACACTCTTTTATATTCCATTCATAAGTGGTATTACACTTGGAGGTCACTTTATGGAAGCGGTCCCTCTTGGAGGTCAAATGGATTTTTTTGTGGAAATGGTTTGTAGAATCCATTTGCATTTGGAGTTGATTGCTTTCCATGTGGACACTCTCACATTGTAGCATTTCCATAACAAAATTTCTTTCATTATTCTTGAGATGGATTGTTGGATTTAAGAGGAAGTTTGGGGGATCATCAAACCCTCATTTTAGAAGATCAAAACATAAAATGGACAATGTAAAACAAATAATTGGTGTAGAGCCTAGTGTTATACCATTGCTACCACTTGCTTGGTTTGAATGCCCAAGGGGTAATTGGTCCTTATGGCTTGATTCCATAATATTCATTCCCATGATGGGATGCATACAATAAAGGTGAATAAATGGACAATAATGCTCTATCAAAGGATTACAACTTCCAACTCGAAAAATAACATCGGAGGAAGTTCAAGATGGTTGGGTCATAGACCTTAGTCCAAATTTTTTGTTGTAAAATAGTTCTCAAGATGTATAAGTCGGAACTTGGCAATATGTCAGTCAGTGGCCATTTGAATTTATAGTCTATAGTAATATAATAGTTTTGTGATGATTATGGGAGAGAATCTCTCTATCTATTGTTGATTGTGGTATTGTTGGAGATGCACTTAAGACCTCTTTTTTGTAATGTGCCTACAACAGCTAAACAGTTTTTTTTTCCTCACTGAATAAAAGATGCATTTTTCTCCTTGGGAGAAAATTTCCTTTTCATCATCACTTATGTTATTTCATACTTGTAACCTTCATTCATGTCATTCTATAACCATAGAAATAGTTCTACATGACACTATAAAAGTGTTGACCTACAGGTTTTTACAAGAAACAACCTACAAAATTGTCTACCTATAGGTTCCTATAGGAGTATACAAGAGATTATCCATATCCAACCCTCCAATTCAAAAAATGTCCATTTTTTTTAAATACATGCATTTATAGCAATCTAATTTTCTATAGAAATGTGCATTTTTTCTAAAACAGTGTGCATTTCTAGCACCTAATTTTCTATATAAATGTGCATTTCTATCACTAGAATTTTCTAAAGAAGTGTGCATTTCCATCATTTCATATTTATTTCATAAATATACACCTCAAACATTATAGTTGATGTTATTCTATGATAGTTGTGGGATGTGACATTTCATCTTACACTTCCACGTGTAGATGGTGCTCAACCTTGTATATTAAATATACAACATCAGGATATTTTCTCCAAACCAATCTTGTGTAGTCAAGATTGATCCTCCTATATAGAGGTGAGCACCTTGATTGCCTGTTGTGTAAATGGTATTCCTTCCGTATAGAGATAATTGATCAAATTAATGATGTTGTAAAGTCTTGTTGGATAAGGATCCAGACTTGTGTGTGTCAAGTCATGATTATCATGTGAACCTTCCATATAAAGGTATCCATGAGATGGACCTCCCGTATAGAGCTGGACCTTCCATATAAAGGTCATGCTTTACTTGTTAAAATCATGTAATGTTGTGTGATGTATTATTAACCATGATAACCAGATTTCTATTAGGTTTCCTTTAGAGATTGATCACCTCTAAAGTGAATTACTTTAGCATAGTTCATTTGGTCTGGAATAATATATTATGATCACAACATCCAATAATTCTTCTTAGTATAATGTAATGTGATGGATAATTAAAGTTAGCACATATTGTCCATGCAGTAAGAAACAAATAAATAAAATATAAAGCATAGATATCAAGAGAATTCGAAATTGCCCATGCAAACACTTCAGCTAATTAAAGAGAACTCGAATTGTTAAAGCTTAAGTTAAGTATCAATGCTTTAGTTGAAGCATCAGTTAAATATATGCCTCAGTTAACTAAAGAACTCACAGTGGTCACTTCAAGTAAATCAATTAGCATGATTTCAGTTATCTAATTTTTAAATAAAAAGGACTAGTTAACTAAAGTGTTTTCAATTTAGTTAAACTAAAAGATGACACTTCAGTTAAAGAGATTTAACTAAGTGACAACAAAGAATATCTAGTTGACTAAGTGTTATTGAATGACGACACTTATGTTAAACTAAAATATGAAACGTGAGTTGTGACACTTGCATGTCGACACTTAAGTTAGACACCTAACTAAGTGGGAAAGCTTTCAGTTGAGAGGCGATTTCATCCTAAGTAACAGCTCAGGGAGATAAAGCACTGCATGAGAAGTGGGTCGCACCTCTACATGCAAGATTAATACATCCAGTTTGAGGGTGAGTTCATCCTGAAGTTAGAAGTTAAAAATATAAGAGAAGAATGTATAAATATATTATACAAGATTGTTGAATCCAATGTGAAGTGAATTCTCTTCTCCATTGAAGGAAAGGCGCTTCTCTTTGTGCAGGGTATTGTTCGCGTTTGTTATTGTTTTGTTGGGAACACATCTGATTGATATCTCTTCTCTATTTCTTTCGTATCTTCATCAAGAGTGTTTGGTGGTATCTTATCTTCCGAAATCAATTTTCTATGTTGTAAAATAAATCATTCTCTGTTATCCATTATATTATACTGAGAAGATTTGATGGGGTTTTTTTTCTCGTAATTTTGAGGATTTTCCCTGGGGTATATCTTGTGTTATGGTTGTATGAATTTCATGGATTGAATTGTCTCATTGCTTCAAGTCTCTGCATCTAAAAGAATTAAAGATCAAATCTCAACCAAATTTCAACATGGGATCAGAGCTTAGGGCATGAAGGAGCTCATTTTTGCATGCCAGCTAGAGCCTACGTTGATCTTGAGAAGTTGAGCATAAGATTTGAATATTATGGCATCAGTCTCTGTACAACCAAAAGACCATCTTGAGGGCACCTCAAAATTCAACACTTGAAAGGATAGGATTCTCAACATCCTAGAGGAACATGACTTGGATCACTATGTATCCACTGTGATGGAGGAGACTACATCTAATGCAAGGCACATCAACTTCAAGAAGAATCAAGCTAAGGCTAAATGGATCATCTATGATTCGGTAAAAGATAACGTGATGCCCATTATCACACCGTTGAAGACCGCAAAAGAATGTTATGATACATTGACTAATCTATATGAGAAGAAGGCCCTGAGTCAAAAGAGGGCATTGAATAATAAGCTTCAAAACTTAAAGATGGAGACAGATGAGACAGTGGCCTCCTTATTCTCCAATATCTCTCAGGTAAGAGATTAGCTTGCTAGTATTGGAGTAGTGGTGGATGAAGATGATCTTCTCCAAACCGTTATTGATGGTCTCCCATCCTCATGGGATACATTATTGGTTGTGGTAAATGACCGAGAGGTACAACCTAACTTCGAAAGGTTGTGGTATGATTGCCTCCAAGAGGAGGGGAAAATCCAGAGCAAGTCAATGTGCATCAAAGAAGAAAATATTTCCCTCATGGCAAGAATGAAGAAAGGAAAGAAACCCTTCTTCCAAAATAATTTCTCTAATTCAAAGAAGAAGGAGTTCAACAAAGGCTTTGACAAGTCAAAAGATAGATGCTTCAATTTCAACAAGAAAGGCCATTTCTTAAGAGATTGGAGAGCAAAGTGGAAAGGAAATTTTCAATCTTCTACCTCCATAGAAGATGAAATCACTCAAAAGAATGCATCCAAAGAAAAGGAAACAAGACGGGAGTATTATCTTGTCTCATCCCTTTCAGGATCTGTCATCACAAATGCAGACACATGGTTGATTGATAGTGGTGCATCCAAACATATGACTGGTTACAAGAGTTCCATCACTGATCTAAAAGAGAAAGAATTCACATGCATGGTAGAGTTAGGGGACAACTCAACTTATTCAATCCAATGAGTTGGATCCACCTCATTCCAACTGAGCACTAGTGATATTCTACATCTAGAGGAAATTATATATGTTCTAGGATTGAAGAAGAACCTCCTCTCATTTTCGGTTATTGAAAACAAAAGCTTATGAGTTATATTCATGGGTAAGAAAGCATTTTTATGGCCGAAGAACAAAATCCTAGAATCTGCTGCTATGATTGGAGTTCAAGAGGGAGGACTCTACACGTTACCCGAGAAGTACATTCAAGCTATGATTCACCACACTATCATTCGATGTGAGCTATGGCACCAAAGTCTTGGACACCTACACTACAAAGTGTTACCAGGACTTCAAAATATGGTAAAAGGTATGCCCGTATATGATTTTGAGCATGATAAAGCATGTCGCAGTTGTGCACTAGGGAAGAATGTTGAGAAAAAAATTTCTAGCAGTTCTACTAGATCTAAAGGGATTTTAGATTTAATTCATTTTGATGTATGTGGTCCCATGTCATCCCCCTCCCTGGGTGGCTTCTTATATTATGTATTGTTTATAGATTATTTTTCTAGGAAGCTGTGGATTTATTTCATGAAGGCTAAAAGTGAAAATCTTAACAAATTTAAAAAGTTTAAATCCCTAGTTGAAAATGAGAAATAAAAGAACATTTGTGCATTAAGGTATGATAATGGAGGTGAATTTGATTCACATACATTTAATGATATATGTAGTGATGTAGGAACATGTAGATAGTTAATAGTACCATACAACCCTCAGCAAAATGGGGTTGATGAAAGAAATAATAGAACCATATGTGAGGTTACAAAATCCATGATGCATGATCAAGATATATCTACCTCATTATGGGAAGAATCCACCTGTACATTTGTGTACATATAGAATAGAAGCCCGCGCATGCCATTCTAGATGAGAAGACACCAAAATAAGTGTTTACCGGTGAGAAGCTCGACATCTCACACTTAAGGATATTCGAGAGCACAGTATACATTCATGTACCGAAATAAAATAGAACAAAGATGGAGCCTTCTGTAAATAAAGGCACCTTTATGGGTTATAACGAGTCATTCAAAGCATACCAAATATATGTACCTGGTGAGAGACACATTAAATTCATCTGATATATTACCTTCCATGAGGAAGTTGTTTTCAAAATATTGAAATATATTCAATGTGATTCAAAGATGGAGGATCCCGAGTCTGATTCCCCCCCTTCAGAGTTAGAGAGGAAGAAACCAGAAGATGCCTTAGATTCACTAGCTCCTGAAGAACGAGTCGAACTGGTTGAGAGGTCACCTGATGAACGTCCCCCTAAAAGAAGATCTTCTTGGGTTTCGATACATCTTACAAAATGCAGATAAACATTGAGCACTAGTAGGCTCATCCAAAGAGCACAAGCAACTTGATAGATATTTAGGGTATGTTTCACTAATGAGTCACACTAGTGATTTAGAACCATCCTCATATGAAGAAGCTGTAAGGAAGCAAGTTTGGAAATATGCAATGGAAGAAGAGTACAACTCTATAATGAGGAATGATGTTTGGGAGGTTGTTCCCAAACCTGATGAGAATTCCATTGTGACTTACAGATGGATTTTCAAGATAAAGCATGCCACATATGGTAGCATTGAGAAGTATCAATCCAGATTCATTGCCAGAGGTTTCTCTCATAAATAAGGCATCAACTATGACGAGACCTTTTCCCCTATGGCAAGGTACACCACAATCCGAGCAATGACTGCACTTGCATCTTTTATAGGATGGAAACTTCACTAGATGGATGTGAAGACAGCCTTCCTCAATGGTGAGGTTGAGGAAGAGGTTTATATTCAACATATTGAAGGATTTGTGTTGCATGGTAAGGAGTCCCATGCTTTCAAGCTAAATAGATATCTATATGGGCTTAAGCAATCCCACAGGGCTTGGTACTCCAGAATTGATATCTACCTTCAAAAAATGGGTTTCTGTAAGAGTGAATTTGATCCAAATTTTTACTTCAAAGTAGTGAAGAACCAACCATTGATATTGATTCTATATATTGATGATTTGTTTCTTACTGGAGAGGAACATATGATTTCTTGGTGCAATAAGGATCTCACCTCAGAGTTCAAGATGAAAGACTTAGGTCAAATGTGTAAAATCTCTATCAAAGTAGGATATAGCTACTATAGATACCTCACAATTGAAATAGTTAACTTATTATGCAAGAAACAAGTGCATATACATTTCTGGAAAACAAATGATAAAAAACCAGGCATAAATGATCAAATATCAGCACAAATGATCAAAAACTAGGAAACACAAATGATCAAATATCAGATTTTATTAACTATCCAATGTTACAATGAGTTTGGATCATCCTGATATAGAAATAGGAAGAAATAGGATGCACTTGGATTGTCCACACTTAGCTAGCTTATATTTAGCCCCAATCCCTCCTAGGTTGACCAAATGGTTCCCAAAATAGTTTTCACACATGTGGAGAAGGTGGTTGTTTGGAATTTAGGTAGGCTAGGGTAGGAAAAAATAGCCAAAAGAGGGGCAAAAGACTAGGTTCAATCCATGGGTACCCTTAGTCAAACCCATATCCATAAAAAAGGGAAGAAAGTCACCTTAGGCATACTGGTGGTAATAAATGCATGTGGTGGTCTCAAGGAGAGTTCCCAACAGCTATATTGGACCATCCTTGGCCCATACTTTGTCCCATACATTGTGGTTTAGTTCACACTTTCCCCAACAAGTTCTAACCAACTCATAACAACTTCCTAACAACCTAGGGATGTAATTATTAACCAGTTTAGCACCTAATGACCATCAATTAATTAATGATTAAGGTACTAAGGTATAATATTGTTCTAACACCACCCCATAAGCTAGAATTAGGTGAATATAAAAAATAAGGCCTTGGAAACTAAGGCTCAAGAAACCTTTTACAACATAAAAATTATTTTTCCATGTAAAATGAGGAAAGAGGAAAAACCACATGGGGAAAATCCTCCCTCAAGAATGGACATGACACAGAGATGAACAAAATGTCTTCAACATGTCTTTTTCTTCACTTGAATGAGTTGAATGAACAACTTCTTGGTGAAGATGTTGTGGATGCCATGATCATGCACCAATGCATCAATGTTGTGTAGACAAAAAACATGTTGAGAGGCCCCTTGAAACTCATCATTTGATAATGAAGGAGAATCATAAGAATGATTCTTTCTGCATACATACTCTGATCTAAATACATAATCAATAATGAAAAATATATCCCTACAAAATCCTTCTCAAAGAACATCAAAAGACTCAACAAAATCAGATTCTTGAGCAACTGCCATATGGAGAATCAAACCTTGTATCTTCCTTCCAAACTAATGTATCACCTTCCCAAGTCTAAAATAGAGCTCATGAGCCTCTGAAATATCAGAATAGGATTCATATGGAGCAGTAAAAAACAAAGGTATAGTGTCTCCATGAGCAAATGGATTTACAGTAAGAAGGCAGTGTGCAACTAGATCACACTGACAGTTGAGCGAACTTGAAGGGTCTGGACACTTGAGTTTGGAACCATAGGTGGTGAGATAAGGTCCAAAAATGTGGAAAAATAGTCCCATGATATTCAATGACATGGTTTTCCAACCAAGCAATGATATGCAAGACATAAAGAAAACATAGATAAGCGACACAGTATTGGAAACAATGAAATTGTGAGATTTTCCAACTGGAGAACTTAGGGGTTGTATGGTATTTTGGGCATCCAATGGTTGGGAAAATGGTTTCATGGCTGTGATAACCTACATATCAGCCTTCATATTACCTTCCATATCAGAATGGGAAGGATCTGAAAGGATTTGGAAATAGATTTTAGAAGGCATGTTTAAAACTAGTGAAAAATGACTAGTATTGGGAGGAAACTTTGGTGAACTGGATGGAGGTTCTTTCAAGGAAGGAATATAGGTTTCTGAATATGATATATCAGAATGTGAATCAGAAACAGAGACATCAGAAATATATTTAACTCTAGCACCCAAAGCATACAACTTATTACTTTTGCAAGTAGCATGGAGACAATGTTCTTGTTCCAAAGAGAGCTTGGCTTCATCTTTTCTTGCAAAATATGGAACATCAATGTTATTCTCTTCAAGTAGATAGGTTAGAATTTCTATATTATTTTTGAAACAAGATTTTTAATTGTGAGAACCTTTGCAATAACCACACTTGGGCTTCTCTTTCTTTCTCTTCATCTTCTTGACTTTTGAATCTTCATCACTTGAACTTGAGTTCTCCTCATCTTACTGATTCTTCTCCTTCATTTTATTCTCTTGTGGTTTCGACTTGGGATTTTGCTTGCCTCTAGCTTGATTCAAATATCCAAATATAAGTACTTGATATTTTTTCTTAATGGAACCCATCAAGACCAACTTGTCTTGCTCTTGAGTTATTATCTCCATGAAATCAGCCAAAGATGGCATCTTCCAATTTCTAACTATGAGCTTTGTGGAGTGAAATGTAGAGACAAAAAATGAGTACTCAGGACCCAATTTCGAAATAATGGACAAAACCAGCTGTTCTTATTTCTTGTCAATGCCACACTGTTTGATTTGCAAAACCAAGCTCTTGAACTTGGTGAAGAAATCTTGGATGAATTCAAAGTTGCTTGGACTTAATGAGATCAACTCATTCTCAAGATGATGGCCCCTCATTTCATCAGTCTTTCCAAACAAAGACTCAAGCTTGAGCCATAATTCATTTGGTGTAGCTAGAATTTAAACATGAAACAAGAGGTCTCTCAAAATACTGAGACAAAAGAGGTCGAATGCCTCATCCATTCTATTGAATAATTTCGATTTCTCCACAGTAGAGTTTAGCTCAACCTATGTGCCCATGGTGATCTTGGAAAGACCCTTGGATCTCAACAAAATGATCATTTCATCCTTCCAATTGAAGTAGTTGAAAGGACTGAGCAAATTTGGGTGATTTTTCTCCATCTTTCTTCTACTTCTTGCGCACTGGGTGACAATGGTGCACTTGAAAACCTGCAATAAAACTCTCAACACTCAGGAGGGTATCTACACTAACAGTTTCGAACCTTGTTTGATAGTAGGTGCATTCGGGAGAGCACCACACAATGAATAGAATCCAATGGATTTCTACAATGGCTTCAATGCAATGGTTCCAGGGACTTCTGTGGTTTCTCCACTGCTTCTGGCACACCACTAAAACAGTCTATTGGTTCGAATAATAGCTCCAAGAGCTATGATACCATGTAAAATATCTATCACAATAGGATATAGCTACTCTAGATACCTCACAATTGAAATATTTAACTTATTATGAAAGAAACAAGTGCATATACATTTCTGGAAAACAAATGATAAAAAACCAGGCATAAATGATCAAATATCAACACAAATGATCAAAAATCGGGAAACACAAATGATCAAAGATTAGAGTTTATTAAATGTCTAATGTTACAATGAGTTTGGATCATCCTTATATAGAAATAGGAATAAATAGGATGCACTTGAAGTGTCCACACTTATCTAGCTTAGATTTAGCCCCAATCCCCCCTAGGTTAACCAAATGGTTCCCAAAATATCCCAAATAGGTCCAAATTGTGCATGTGAACATTGGGTGAGCACGGGAGACCAAAATGGTGTTCAAACATGTGGATAAGGTGGTTGGTTGGAAGTTAGGTAGGCTACGGTAGGCCAAAATAACCAAAAGAGGCACAGAAGACTAGGTTCAATGCATGGGCGCCCTTGGTCAAAACCAAATCCATAAAACAGGGAAGGAAGGAACCTTAGGCATGCTGGTCATAATAAATGCATGTGGTTGTATCAAGGAGAGTGCCCAACAACTATATTTTACCATCCTTGGCCCATACATTGTGGTTTAGTTCACACTTTCCCCAACAAGTTCTAACCAAATTATAACAACTTCCTAACAACCTAGGGATGTAATTACTAACTAGTTTAGCACCTAATAACCATCAATTAATTAATGATTAAGGTACTAAGGTATAATATTTTTCTAACAAAATGTACTACTTTCTTGGCACTGAGATCTAGAAAAGAAAAGATGATTTTTTTCTATCTCAAGGGAAGTACAGTGTGGATATATTGCATAGGTTTGGCATGATATATTGAAAATATATTACTACACCGATGGTTTATAATTTGAGGAAACTTCATGATTCAGGCTCTGGATAAGATCCAATAGATCCCACATTCTAGCACCTATTAGTGAAGATGAGCGAATGGAAGATCCAGATCCACAAGAACCTAATGATCTTGCACTTGACGATCCTCCTATTCCTAAATGAGAATCCACTAAGCTTAGATCTGTCGGAGATCTTGTTGGAGATCCACTTTATCCGAGGAGAAATAGATCTGATTTTCAGAAGGAAGGTTTCATCCTTCTCACTTTATAGATCCATTTCTTGCTGATCGATCTTTCTTTGATGGAGAAGTGCACTTACCATTTGGGGTGAGTGATGTACATGATTGATCATCCTACCATTGTCTATCTTGAGGGGCGGCTTTCTTCCCACTTGGTTTTCCCTCTTTCCTTACTTTATTTATTTAGAATGTTGTACGAGGTGACCTTTGGTCTCAGTTACCATGGCCGTACCATTTACGTTGTTCCTCGTAGTTTGGCTTGCGGGGGGGTTTTGGAATATCCTCACCATCATTTTTATATTTTGCATTCCTGCATGTATTCTGCATGCATCACGTCATCATGCATGCATCTGCATTCATCTAGTCATCAGTATGGCAGTATCCCAGCACCTAGTCCCTATTTTTTCATCCCCAGGAGCCTGTTTCTGCCCATTTCTAGCCCTCCTATCCACAAATGCACCCTTTATTTCATCACTAGATTACAAGTGTGCCCTCTTCCACCTATTTAGTAGATTCTTCAGTTAGTTCCATGATTAGTGGATCTATTCCTTGATTTGGGGATTGATTACTAGTTTAACTTACTGAACCACTTAGATAGACCTCCAGAGAGACTAGATCATCTACACTGACTACTGACAGCTACTCATGCACCCACATTGGAGTCTCCTTCCCTACATTTGTGCCACATTCACCAGTTAGACTTAGTTAGACTCTTTTGATTGATGTTTGACCACTTGTGACCACTGTTACTAATTGGATGATGTCTCCAATGTCATCCAAGCCATGCATTGAGGAGAATTAGAATGTCCTTAGGAGGCATTCAAATTAATTTGATTGTATTCAATTATTATTCACTATTCAAAGTGCCAGCTTACAGTTGATGTATGATGCAACAGTTTTTGTCATTTCTTGTTCATGAGTGATTATTGAATCAACATTTCTTCTTCTTCTTTCTGCACTTCTTAAGTGATTTTTAGTGAGGTTTGCTATAGATGAATGATCCTACTTCTAAAATATGACATGGTATTAGAGCTGACAGCAACTCTTTGAATTGTAGCAGTAGCAGTTGCAGCAATTCCTTGAGCAGTTGTCTTTCATTGAGCACCAGAAGCCTCTGGGTTTCCACAGCAAATCCTGGTGCTATTTCCTTGAATGCATTGGATCAATCCAGTGAGGTCTAGCCAAGTGTGAAGGACCCAATTACATGTGCTCAATGTCCTAAGGCATTGTTCAATTCGAATTGCAATAGATCTCCATTTCATAATTCTCGTTTGTTTTGCAGGACTATCCTCTCTTCAACTTCAAATTCTTCAGTATCATGGATCTCAACTTGAATTCATTCAACTACTTCGAATGGAAGTAAAATATGGACATCTTCTAGAATTCGAAGAGCCTTTCTAGAGTGGTCAATGGCTCTGCAGTTGAGCCCACCGATGCAGCAGAGAAATCCAAGTACTTAGACAAGCTTGATGAAGCAGTAGGACTGTTGTTACTTGGCATTTCTGAAGACCTACACTTTCATGTTATCGATCTGAAGACTCCAAAGGAGGTTTGGGACAAGTTCAAATCTCTTCTTGGCCAGAAGGATGACTTGAAGGGTCATAAATTAGAAAATTAGCTCATCTCCTTGAACCCAAGCAGTTTCGAAACTATCACTGAGTTTCTCAATAAATTCAAGAACTTGATTTCACAGCTGAAAAGATATGGGATTGAGAAGGAAGAAAAAAAACTCATCCTTGCCATTCTGTCGAAGCTAGGCCCTGATTATTCAGTGTTTGTTTCGACCTTCCAATCAGCAAAGTTGTCCATTCCAAGATGGAAATTTGCTTCACTTGAAGACTTCATCCAATCCCTCACACTCGAGGAGGAGAAGCTAGTGCACTTGGGAGTGATAAAAACCAAATTAGATTCATCTCTTGCAGCCACTGAGATGAGAAGAGCGATTGGTAAAGGAAAACAAAAAATTTATGATAGGAAGTCAAATGACCAAAAGCAGAAGGAGGCTCCAAACCAGTCAGATGGAGTTTCAAATCCTAAGAAGTACAAGACATCTCAAAAGGGAAAATCCAAGTGCACATATTGTAACCGAGGATATCACCCTGAGAGCTCATGTATGAAAAAGACCATAGATATCATGGCTTCACTTCTTTAAAAAAATAATCTTCTAGTACCTGCATGTGCTAGAAAGAAAGAGAGTGAACCATCTAGATCTGAGAACAAAGAGAGATGACATGCCCTCATGGTAGGTGCATTAACTCAATCCTCCTTCATCATAGATTCTGGAGCATCAAGACACATGTATTCCTTCAAGGATCTCTTCAGTGGATTTGAAGCTACTGTTGGACCATCCATAATGTTGGGGAATGATTTTGAGGTCTCCTTTGAGGGGATTGGAAGAATCAAACTTGATCATGGGTACTTCTCAGATGTGCTCTATGTACCCACTCTCACTACTAATCTACTTTCAGTATATCAGATGGCCCACACTGGAGAGCCCAAGAGGGTGATCTTCTCTCCTAATGTGGTCGAAATTCAAGATATGGTATCAGAATCTACCACTGCAAAAGGTGTTGCAAACCAAAAGGAAAAAATATTTGAGTTCTCACACTTTATACCTCTCTCAAAGCAGTCTGCTCTTCACACTTGTGCAAATGAAGAGAGTAAGCTATGTCATCTCAGCTACAAACATTTGCAAAGCATGCAAACTCAAAATTTAGTTGAAGATCTATCCAATCTCATATTTTCCCAAGGCACTTGTAAAGGTTGCTTGAATGGAAAAAATCCAACAAGGAAGGTTGAGAAAACGAAGACTTAGAGAGTAGAGAGAAAGCTAGATCCAAATCCATAAGAACCTGGAGATCTAGCATCTATTGGTTCAACTTCTATTGCAAAATGGGCCACCACCACTGTTGCATCCACCAGTGATCTTGTTGAAGATCCACCATCATCTTGTCATAGTTCATTTCATAATGATCTCACCTATGTTGGTTCAAAGGAGACATCAAAGAACTACATGCACATTCATGGAGCTGATCCTACCTCAGTTGGTTTGGATCACACGTTTAAGAATGATATTGATATTTTTGGATTTGTTCCCACCATGCTTGGTCAAAAGAGCAAGTTCAGGAAGTCTCTAGATTCACTTGCTTCCACTGAAGGAGAAGTCAAGCACATGTTCTTGGAACATGATCCACCTTCTGATTCAGAGTTTGGAAGTGATGATGAGCAAGAGAGCAAAGCTTCATCACATGAGATTTCAGATTCAGAGTTTGGAAGTGATGATGAGCAAGAGAGCGAACCTTCATCACATGACAGTTCAGATTCAGTGTATGAGAGTGAATATGATGAAGAGCGAATTCTAGATCCAAATCCACAAGAACCTGAATATCTAGCACCTATTAGTGAAGATGAACGAATGGAAGATCCAGATCCACAAGAACCTAATGATCTTGCACTTGATGATCCTCCTCTTCCTAGATTGGAAGCCACTAATCTTAAATCTGTCAGAGATCCTGTTGGAGATCCACTTGATCCGAGGAGAACCAGTTCTGATTTTCAGAATGGAAGGTTTCATCCTTCTCACATTACAAATCCATTTCTTGCCGATATATATTTCTTCGGTGGAGAAGTGCACTTATCATTTGGGGTGAGTGATGTACATGATAGATCATCCTACCACAGTCTATCTTGAGGGGGGGCTTTCTTCCCACTTGGTTTTCCCTCTTTCCTCACTTTATTTATTTAGATTCTTGTACAGGGTGACCTTTGGTCTCAGTTACCAGGGCCCTACCATTTCAGTTGTTCCTCATTGTTTGGCTTGCGGGGGGGTGTTGGAATATTCTCACCATCATTTTTATATTTTGCATGCCTTCATGCATTCTGCATGCATCCAGTCATCGGTATGGTAGTCTCTCAACACCTAGTCCCCATTTTTTCATCCCCACGAGCCTGTTTCTGCTCAGTTCTATCCCTCCTAGCCACAAATGCGCCCTTGTTTTCATCAACGGAGTACAAGTGTGCCCTCTTCCACCTATTTAGGAGATTCTTCAGTTAGTTCCATGATTAGTGGATTTGTTCCTTGATTTGGGGATTGATTACTAGTTTAACTGACTAAACCACTTAGATAGACCTCCAAAGAGACTAGATTAGCTATACTAACTAATGACAGCTCCTCATGCACCCACACTGGAGTCTCCTTCCCTACATTTGTGCCACATGCACTAGTTAGACTCAGTTAGACTCATTTCACTAATGTTTGACCACTTGTGACCACTATTACTGATTGGATGATGTCTCCAATGTCATCCAAGCCACACATTGAGGAGAATTCGAATGACCTTAGGAGGCATTCAAAGTAATTTGATTGTATTCATTTATTATTCACTATTCAGAGTGCCAGCTTACATTTGATGTATGATACAACAGTTTTTGTCATTTCTTGTTCATGAGTGATTATTGAATCAAAATTTATTCTTCTTCTTTCTGCACTTCTTGAGTGAGTTTTAGTGAGGTCTGCTACAACTGAGTGATCCTACTTCTAAAATATCATAGCCACTTGGCTAGTAAAGTTCAATTTTCAAATACTAAAGGGCCATCAAGTGGAGCAACTTAATTAGGGTTTATTCAAGGAGATGGCATATAAATGCAGGAGGTTCATGCACCCAAGGTTGTGAAAGAAGTGTGAAGAAATTCCAAAGCCTTAGCTAAAGTTCTAGCTAAAACAAATGAATTGTGCAACCATTTTCTTTGTAAGGTTCATCATCTTCTATATTTTTTCATGGTTAAGTTGATATCTAAAGTTGACTTTACAAATATGTGATAAATTTCTTTTGAAAAATGGCCAATCTTCTTCAAGAACAAGGAATAAAGTGGAGGTGAAACCCACCTTATGACTTGTTATGTATCATTGTTCAGTCATTTGGTTTGTTATTATCATTTTTATATTCTAAGATGTTGTTATTATCCTTTTATTGTTCATGGTTGCATGTTTTTACTATAGATTTGAAATTGTGAAAGAAATGTATCTTTTGAAGGACTTTCTCTTTACATGTTAAACAAGTTCATGTGATTGATTAGATTAGATTAATAACAATCTATTTACACCTCCTATCCCCTACTATTTAAACCCTCTTGAATTTGATCCTAGCTCCATCACCCACTTAAATTGATGGTGATTTATTCTTTCACCCATTTATTTTTAAAAAAATCTTAAATCGGAATATATTAACACCCCCTATCCTAGACTATTTAAACCCTCTTGAATTTGATCCTAGCTCCATCACCCACTTAAATTGATAGTGATTTATTCTCTTACCCATGTATTTCAAAAAAAATCTTAAATCATTTTAGGGTTTCCTCACTTCTACCATTAAAGAACTAGCCTAAAGTTAAAGAAAATGGCATAAGATGACATTGGGCAATGACTTTATAACATTGAAGTGTACATTTGGGAAATAACAATAACTATAACCTGAAAACATAGAGTTGTTACATTTTACTTCATTAGAAAACACGTAATCTATAATCTATCCAAAAAAAAATTACAAAACAAGAAACATAGATTTTCTATCATGTTGACTTTGATAGTTACTCTGAGGGATTTCCATCGTTTGGATATCAATCTCAACATTAAATGCAACTTGACAACCAGTGAAGCAAAATGACTCAATACAAATCTCTCGTTACTACTTGAAAGAATGTGATGTGAACACTTTCATGGTTTGAGTAGAGACAAGGGTGTTTTAGGTGGAGCTGTATAAGGTTAACCAAAAAGCTCTCAGGTATGAATCCGGTAGAGGAATTCTGGTTAAAATCGCAATTTGGAGTGCTCAAATTGATATTTCTGCCATATGAGTAATTTTAAAATTGGGCAATTAGTCTAGAGCAGGCAATTCCAAATGCTAAAATTACAAAAATGAGAAAATAACAATTTCCAGCAAGAATTTTAACCAACGTCCGAATCCGGCAGAGGAATTCTGGTCAAAATCGCAATTTGGAGTGCTCAGATTGATATTTAGACCATTTGAATAGTTTTAAAATTTAGCAATTAGTCTAGAGCAGGAAATCCCAAAGACTGAAATTACAAAAATGAGAAAATAACAATTTCCAACAAGAATTTTAACTAGTTTTGGATCCAAAATCACCGGAAAAGCTAGGTGTTTTGGTTGTCTTTTATCTTATGCGTGCTGATGTATATGTAACTTCGGAATGTATTTCATATATATTTATTGTACCCTTATAAGAGATGTGTTATTCCTCTATAAGGAAGTGTCGTCATGTGTATTGACAAGTGTTGCAAGTGTGTGAACTTGCCGATGGGTTATTAGACCACCATGTGTGGGGTTGGCCCTATTTTATGTAATATGTAATTGATGTACCTAACTAGACAAGTCGGCCCCATAAGGATATTGGGAAAACAGGTTAAGTATAAATAGAGATCGTGAGATCTCTATTTGGATCATTCGGAAACTCACACTTCTCTCACTCAGAAAGTGGCGCACTAGTGAGGAGGAGGATCATCTGCTACTAGGAGACTATCTCTGTGTATTTTGGTTGTACTTTGGTTGAGCCATTTCGCTCTCTATCTCTGAGGAAGTTGTGGGGTTTTTCACCTTAGGGTTTTCCCCACGGAAACTCTGTGTCTCTTGTCTCTCACGTTTTTGATTCTTGTGATGATTGACATGCTTGTTATGATTAATATGCATTGATATAATGTATATGTTATTCTCTCAGTAAAGATCCTAGAGTATTGTAAATTAATGCTCAAAATTTAACAATGCAGTTTTAGGTTTGCATACCATGTATGACATGCTTTCATTTAGTCCGACCTGGATTTATGCCTTTACCTAACCAGAAGCGATTAGCAACATGAAGATCGCATGCTTAATACAAATTTGTAGTATCATTGTTGCAAATTGTGCAAAGAATGAATAATATTACAAGGATTTCCTTCACTACTACAAAAATGTTTAAGTGCAGAAAACATGGTAGAAAACAAAGTCTTCAGAGGCTTTTGCTGGAAACCGGATAGGATCTCTTGGCTCTTCTTGCATATTAACGAAAACAGCAGGAAAAAAAGACTGAATACATCGTTCCATCAAGAAGATAATCCTGCCATTCATTGCATTACAAAATATCATATCTACCTGCATTAAATGTAGCTACCAACATGACACCTACCTACAACATTTAATGTCACAGACAGCAAGCTACAGGAGGAGAAATTACTCTTCAACACTTCGCCTTAATTTTGAATTTACATTCATTATAATCATCAACACATGTAATTCCTAGGTGTTGTCTTTGAAATTCAAAATTTTCTTTGCTCAATGAATTAGTGAAGATGTCTGCAAGCTGGTCTTTAGAACCACAAAAATGAAGATTGACTTCTCCATTGTTGACAAGCTCTCGTATGAAATGAAAGCGAGTGTCAATGTGTTTACTCTTATGGTGAAAGACATGATTTTTTGATAAAGCAATGGTTGAATTGTTGTCACAGAAGATTGGAGTTGGCTTGATCTCTTCATGTGCAAGATCACTTAACATTCTTCTCATCCACACTCCATGACATGCTGTTGATGTCGCTGCCACATACTCTACTTCAGCTGAAGAAATAGTGACTATGGGCTGCTTCTTAGATGCCCAAGAGATAAGACCTGTTCCTAGATGAAAAGCATAACCTGATGTGCTTTTTTGGTCATCAATACTTCCTGCAAAGTCACTATCTGTGTATCCAACTAGCTGATTTTCTTCAGAAGCTTGATACAGGATTCCATATTCAATTGTACCTGCAATATACCTCAAAATTCTTTTTCCAACTTGCCAATGTGAATCCTTGGGAGACTCCATGAATCTATAAATTAAACTGACTGTAAACATTATATCTGGTCTTGTTGTTGTAAGATACATCAAACTACAAACAAGGTGTTTGTACAATGTAGGATTGATTACTAGACCTTTGTCTTGTTTGCTTAGTTTTGTGCATGTAGTAATTGGTGTATTTTGTGAAGAACCTGCAATAATTAATTAATGCAAATACATGAGATATCAGAAATAACAGAACTCAGAATCACTTTTATATTGATCACGGGACACTTCGAGGGGGCAACCTCCTTTGAGAAAGCTCAATACAATTAACTTTACGGTGCCTTCATAGGCCTCAACACACACTTATATACTAAGTCTAGGTGCCAATACCATGGGTCAATACCATGTGTCAATACAAACCATGGGCTAATACAAAATATAGATCAACAATTATTACGGGTCAAAACCATGGGCCAATACAAGCTATGGATCAACAAAACTATGGGCGACTTACAAAGCATATGCACCAACAACAATAACACAAACTATGGATCAACAAATAATACGGGACGACTTACAAAGCATATGCATTCAATAACAATATACTAACAAAGTAAAGACATGGGATCCTAACATCCCCTCTCCCTTAGAAAAAGCTTTGTCCTCAAAGCTTTAGATGTGGAAATTGATGCAGAATCTAAAGGAGTGGGTCCCCTGTAGCATCCTCGGGTTGCATTCCGGGCCACTGGCGCCTTTTGAGTTTCAGGGAGGATTGCATGAAGGCTGTAGATGAAGAAGAACCATATCAGCGACGTGAAAAGTGCGTGCAGAACGGTGTTGATCGGCTTGTTGTTTAAGTCGAATTCTTGCCATGTGAAGATTGTCCTGTAGAATGAGAAGAAGCTGATCGCAGTTTCGAAGAATTGAATCAATTACCTGAATTGGGGAGCTGTTGAAGGTGTATGGAAGAAGAACTGGCGGTGCCTATCTAGAGACTGCTTCATATGGTGTCCTTTTAGATTTGGTACTATACAACTGGAGCGCTTCCAGGAAATCCATAGAAATAGTTGTCCAAATCCGTGTAAGGATGGGCAAGGGTTTGAGCAGTCCCAAAAGGAGGGTCGTTTCACCCTTGTTGACCTGGAAAGTATCACAGTCAACCACCATCCATTGAATTGTCATTTTTAATCCCTGCCAAAAGAAGTTACATTGTTCTTGGTCATATGTTTTGAGGAACCCAAAGTGCCCTACTAATGAAGAAGCATGGAGTTCATAGAAGAGATAGCCCCATTGAACAGATTGTAACCAATTTGGAACAAGCAGAGAAATAGTTGTAAGAGAAACTGGGTCATCAAATGTACGAGAAGGAGCATCTGCCACCATATTGTCCTTACCCTTCTGGTAAGTGGTCGCATAGTCATAACCCATGAGTTGGAGAACCCATTTCAGGTGTGCTGGGGAGGAGACCCATTGTTCCAGGAAAGTTTCCAGACTCTGGATATCAGTCTTGATGCAGAAATAATTCCCCAATAGGGATGGTTGCCACTTCTGTACTGCATGCAAAATAACCATCATGTCCTGCTGAGATGTAGATGCGGCAAAATGCTTACTGGAAAGGTCTCATGAAGGCGGCAATCTCACTAGTGCAACAAGGACACCTGCATATCTATCCAAGGAAGTAGTGGAGACAGTTGGTGGGTGCATCTGAAGGGAATGGAGCTGAGCAATGACACCATGTGAATTCTTCTTAAGGATCTTTTCCAAGCGATGTGAACTGATGATGCAGAGAGACCCTGGTTGTAAGCCCATAAACTTGTGTTGTGTCCCATTGACTGAAAACTGCATCCAAAGTTTATCAAAATCCCATAAGATGGGGCCAAGTGTGCATAACCATTGAATTCCCAAAACTACATCACATCCACCTAAGGACAAGGAAAACATGTCAAAGTGCAGGTTATAATCTTTCATAGAGATACGCACATTATGAAACTTCCCCTTGCAAGGTAAGGTGCCCCCATTGGCAACCATGACTTCAAAGTTGGAACAAGGATGGACAAAACAATCAGCATGTTTGGCAATCCGAGGGTCAATGAATTTATGAGTGCTACCAGAATCAATGAATATGGTATGAGGGAGCTTCTTGAAGTATCCCCTGACCTACATTGTTTGTGGGGAGGTGACGCCAGTTACAACATGGAGAGAGATCTCGGGTGGGTCGTCTTGAGATGGGGTGTCAACAGGCGGGTGTTGAATGTCGACCTGAACATCTACTGTATCTGGAGCTTCTTCACCAAGTTCCGAGGCAGGCGGAGAATCCACATCCAAGAGATAGATCTTTTGTTGAACACATCTATGTCCCCGAGTGAATTTCTCATCACAATTATAACAAAGCCCTTTTTCTCGACGTGCCTGCATCTCTGTTTCAGAGAAATGCTTGATAGGAGTTGGTCGAGGAGTAGGCATGATGGGAGGTCGTTGGGAACCCATATTTCTGAAGAGAACAAAGGTGGGTTTGGAGCGTTGTTGAGCTACGATCTTGTCCTTTTCCAACTTAGCCAACCCTAGGACTTCCATCATTGTGTTGGGATAGAACATTTTGACTTTTGAGCGGATTTCATCATTGAAACCACTGATAAAACAACTTCTGTAGAATTCATCAGACAATCTTTCTGTGTGATTGGCCAGTTTCTCAAAGTTTGTCTGATACTCTCTCACTGTGCCAATTTGGTGAAGTTTAGTGAGTGCTCCTGTGAAGTCATCAAAAGCGCTAGGACCAAATTGTGGCAAAAGGAGTTGGCAAAAATATGTCCAGTTTGGCTCGGGATGAGCTTTGATGTACCAACGGTACCATTGAAGGGATTCCTATTCCAAATGAAAGGATGCAAGTGGAACTACATGGACATCAAAAGTATTATGCAGACTGAAATATTGGTCTGCTCGGTATATCCATCCAGTCGGATCAATACCATTGAAGCGAGGAAAATCAAGCTTCGGCCCACGAAAATTGCTGGAATAAGAGAACCTAGTGGCTGTAGAAGATTCTGGTTGTCGGTTATTGTTCATGGCTGAATGCTGAAGATAGAGGCTAAGAAATTTTTCATCCAGATCTTGGAGTTTGGTTTGGATGGCTGCAAGTGCTTCCTCCATGGTTTTTTCTCCTGTGCGAGTGACAACCATAACCAGGATTTTTTTTTTTTTTTGGGGGGGGGGGAATGGATAGAAAAACACAAACACAAGCTTATTTAGTAAGAGGAAATTTGGATTTGGGAAAAACTCAGAGGGGTAATTGGGGTTTGACTAGGTTTTCAACACTTTCTGAGGGACAGGAAAGCAAAAAATGGGGATTTCAGAAGCGGGAACTCTATGGTAAAATTTGAAGGCAATCGAGTGAAAATTGAAGAAGTTATGGAAAACCCTAAAAATAGACAAATGTGGGATTTCTGGTCTTGGGAAGTGGAATTTGGGACAGGGTCTTCAGGAATGAAATATGCAGAATGGGATTGCAACGATGTCAGTGAAGTTTCAAGGAAAACAAAGTTGAAATAAGGGAGATATGGCCGAAAAACATAATTTTATACTCTTTTTTTTTTTTTTTACTCTTTCCAGAAATGGATCGGCAACAACGGCGTGGAAGGGATCTGCAACAGATGGATCTACAATGGCGCGGAAGGGATCGAAAACGGAAATTGGATCTGGAACGACTTTTAGAATAGATCTAAAACGGCTGGATATGGAGCGGAAGTGATCAGCAGCAGTTCAGCTGAAAATAGATATGGACCCCAGGTATGTACGGCTTCCTAACAGTTCATATGTTTCACTCGACCACCAATGCTGTCTGACAGCTTGCGTATTGGAGCAGTACCCCTCACTCCATGGCTCAGGTAAAACTAGTAACTGCTTTGCCACAAACGACAGCTCTTGGCTTAGCTCACGGGTGGGAACTAGTCAATCCAGTAGGGGTCGTTGTCCTTTTCGCTGGCAGGTCCTCTCAATAGGCCAACTACTTTGGGGTTCCTGTGGTGCTCCTCACAATGCGTTTTAGGGCTTATGCCCAAGTACTTCCTACAGTTAAGCGGATAGGTATTATTCCCAAATCCGAAGCTGCAACATATGCGAAAATTTTTTTTGGCAAAAATTCCACCCAACAAGCCCAAGAAAGTGCTCTAATACCAGATCTGAAGAACTTGCAATAATTAATTAATGCAAATACACGAGATATCAGAAATAACAGAACTCAGAATCACTTTTATATTGATCATGGGCCACTTCGAGGGGGCAACCTCCTTTGAGAAAGCTCAATACAATTAACTTCACGGTGCCTTCATAGGCCTCAACACACACTTATATACTAAGTCTAGGTGCCAATACCATGGGTCAATACCATGTCTCAATACAAACCATGGGCCAATGCAAAATATAAATCAACAATTATTATGGGTCAAAACCATGGGCCAATACAAACTATGGATCAACAAAACTATGGGCGACTTACAAAGCATATGCGCCAACAACAATAACACAAACTATGGATCAACAAATACTACGAGACGACTTACAAAGCATATGCGTCCAACAACAATATACTAGCAAAGTAAAGATATGGGTTCCTAACATATTTGCTGGTTTACATTTGGACATTTTGAACCTTGCCAAAATATCTTTGACATACTTTGTGATGAACCTGCAATAATTAATTAATGCAAATACATGAGATATCATAAATAACAGAACTCGGAATCACTTTTATATTGATCACAGGCCACTTCGAGGGGGCAACCTCCTTTGAGCAAGCTCAATACAATTAACTTCACGATGCCTTCATAGGCCTCAACACACACTTATATACTAAGTCTAGGCACCAATACCATGGGTCAATACTATGTGTCAATACAAACTATGGATCAACAAAACTATGGACGACTTACAAAGCATATGCATCAACAACAATAATACAAACTATGGATCAACAAATACTACAAGACGACTTACAAAGCATATGTGTCCAACAACAATATACTAACAAAGTAAAGACATGGGTTCCTAACATCCCCTCTCCCTTAGAAAAATCTTTGTCCTCAAAGCTTTAGATGTGGAAATTGATGCAAAATCTGAAGGAGTAGGTCCCCTGTAGCATCCTCGGGTTGCATTCCGAGCCACTGGCACCTTTGGAGTTTCAGGCAGAATTGCGTGGAAGGCTATAGATGAAGAAGAACCATATCAGCGATGTGAAAAGTGCGCTCAGAACGGTGCTGATCATCTTGTTGTTTCAGTCGAATTCTTGCCATGTGAAAATTGTCCTGCAGAATGAGAAGAAGTTGATCACGGTTTCGAAGAATTGAGTCAATTTCCTGAACTGGGGAGCTGCTGAAGGTGTATGGAAGAAGAATTGGTGGTGCTTGTCCAGAGATTGCTTCATATGGTGTCCTTTGAGATGTGATACTATACCACTAGAGCTCTTCTAGGAAATCCATAGAAATAGTTATCCAAATCTGTGGAGGGATGGGAAAGGGTTCAAGCAGTCCTGAAAGGAGGGTCGTTTCACCCTTGTTGACCTGGAAAGTATCACAGTCAACTACCATCCGTTGAATTGTCCTTTTGAGTCCCTGCCAAAAGAAGTTACATTGTTCCTGGTCATGCATTTTGAGGAACCCAGAGTGCCCTACTGATGAAGAAGCATGGAGTTCATAGAAGAGATAGCCCCGTTGAACAGATTGCAACCAATTTGGAACAAGCAGAGAAATAGATGTAAGAGAAACTGGGTCATCAAATGTGTGAGGAGGAGCATCTTCCACCATATTTTCCTTACCCTTCTGGTAAGTGGTCGCATAGTCATAACCCATGAGTTGTATAACCCATTTCAGGTGTGCTGGGGAGGAGACCCATTGTTCCAGGAAAGTTTCCAGACTCTGGAGATCAGTCTTGATGCAGAAATAATTCCCCAATAGAGATGGCTGCCACTTCTGTACTATATGCAAAATAACCATCATGTCCTGCTGAGATGTGGATGTGGCTAAATGCTTACCGGAAAGGTCTCGTGAAGGCGGCAAGCCCATTGGTGCAACAAAGACACCTGCATATCTATCCAAGGAAGTAGTGGAGACCATTGGTGGGTGCATCTGAAGGGAATGGAGATGAGCAATGACACCATGTGAATTCTTCTTAAGGATCTTTTCCAGGAGATGTGAACTAATGATGTGGAGAGACCCTGGTTGTAAGCCCATAAATTTGTGTTGTGTCCCATTGGCTGAAAACTACATCCAAAGTTCAGCAAAATCCCATAAGATGGGGCCAAGTGTGCATAACCATTGAACGCCCAAAACCACATCAAATCTGCCTAAGGACAAGGCAAACATGTCAGAGCGTTGGTTATAATCTTTCATAGAGATATGCACATTGTGACACTTCCCCTTGCAAGGTAATGTGCCCCCATTGGCAACCATGACTTTAAAGTTGGAGCAAGGATGGACAAAACAATCAGCCTGTTTGGCAATCTGAGGGTCAATGAAGTTATGAGTGCTACCAGAATCAATGAGTATTGTAAGAGGAAGCATCTTGAAGTAACCCCTGACCCACATTGTTTGAGGGGTGGTGATTCCAGCTAAAGCATGGAGAGATATCTCTGGCTGGTCATCCTGAGACGGAGGGTCAATAGGCGGTTCCTGAATGTCAACCTGAGCATCCATTGTTTCTGGATCTTCGTCACCAATTTCAAAGGAAGGTGGAGAATCCACATCCAAGAGATAGAGCTTTTGCTAAACACATCTATATCCCTGAGTGAATTTCTCATCACAATTATAGCAAAGCCCCTTTTCTCTGCGTGCTTGCATCTCTGTTTCCGACAAACACTTGATAGTAGTTGGTCGAGGAGCCGGTGGTATGGGTGGTCATTGAGAACCCATATTTCGGAAGGAAACAAAAGTGGGCTTGGAGCGCTGTTGGGCTGCAATCTTGTCTTCTGCCAACTTAGCCAACCCTAGGGCTTCCATCATTGTGTTGGGACAAAACATTTTGACCTTAGAGCGAATGGCATCCTTTAGACCACTGATAAAACAACTCCTATAAAAGTCATCAGACAATCCTTCAGTGTGGTTGGCTAGTTTCTTAAATTCGGTTTGATACTCTCTCACAGTGCCAATTTGGCGAAGTTTAGTGAGGGCTCCTGTGAATTCATCAGAAGCACTAGGACCAAATCGTTGCAAAAGGAGCTGGCAAAAGTCTGGCCATTTTGGCTCTTCATGAGCCTTGATGTACCAATGATACCATTGAAGAGCTTCTGTTCCAAATGAAAGGATGCAAGCGGAACTTTGTTGACATCAAAAGTATTATGCAGACTGAAATACTGTTCTGCATGATAGATCCATCCAGTTGGATCAGTACCATTGAAGCAAGGAAAATCAAGCTTCGGACCACGGAAATTGCTGGAAGAAGAGAACCCATTGTATGATGAAGACTCAAACTGTCGTTTGTTGTTCATAGCTGAATGTTCAAGATGGAGGCCGAAAAAATTTTCATCCAGATCTTGGAGTTTGGTTTGGATGGCTGCAAGTGCTTCCTCCATGGTGTTTGCTCCTGTGCGAGTGACAACCATAACCAGTATTTTTTATTTTTTTTGTTGGGGTTGGGGGAGGGGAATGGATAGAAAAACACAAACACAAGCTTATTTAGTAAGGGGAAATTTGAATTTGGGAAAAAATCAGAGGGGTAATGGGGGTTTGACTAGGTTTTCGACACTTTCTAAGGGACAGGGAAGCAAAAAATGGGGATTGCAGAAGTGAGAACTCTATGGTAAAATTTGAAGGCAATCAGGTGAAAATTGAAGAAGTTATGGCAAACCCTAAAAATAGACAAATGTGGGATTTCTGGTCTTGGGAAGTGGAATTTGGGATAGAGTCTTCAAGAATGAAATATGCCGAATGGGATTGTAGGGATGTTAGTGAAGTTTCAGGGAAAACAGAGTTGAAACAAGGGAGATATGGCCGAAAAACAGTTTTTTTTTTTTATCAGAAATGGATCGGCAACAGCGGCGCGGAAGGGATCCGCAACAGATGGATCTGCAACGATGTGGAAGGGATCGAAAATGGCGGGATCTAAAATGGCGACTGGATCTGGAACAAATTTCAGGATAGATCTGAAATAGATGGATCTGGAGTGGAAGTGATCGGCAACAGTTCAACTGAAAATAGATATGGACCCCATGTATGTACGGCTTCCTAACAGTTCAGGTGTTTCACTCGGCCACCAATGCTATCTGACGGCTTGTGTATTGGGGCAGTACCCCTCACTCCACGGCTTAGGTAAAACTAATAACCGATTTGCCACAAATGACAGCTCTTGGTTTACCACACAGGTGGGAACTAGTCAATCAGGTAGGGGTCGTTGCCCTTTTCGCTGGCAAGTCCTCTCAATGGGCCAACTACTTTGGGGTTCCTGTGGTACTCCTCACAATGCGTTTTAGGGCTTATGCCCAAGTACTTCCCACAGTTAAGCGGATAGGGATTATTCCCAAATCTGAAGCTGCAATAGATGCGAAAAAAAAATTTGGCAGAAATTCCACCCAACGAACCCAAGAAAGTGATCTAATACCAGATGTGATGAACCTGCAATAATTAATTAATTCAAATACATGAGATATCAGAAATAACAGAACTCAGAAACACTTTTATATTGATCACAGGCCACTTCGAGGGGGCAACCTCCTTTGAGCAAGCTCAATACCATTAACTTCACGGTGCCTTCATAGGCCTCAACACACACTTATATACTAAATCTAGGCGCCAATAACATGGGTCAATACTATGTGTCAATACAAACTATGGATCAACAAAAATATGGGCGACTTACAAAGCATATGCGCCAACAACAATAACACAAACTATGGATCAACAAATACTACGGGACGACTTACAAAGCATATGCGTCCAACAACAATATACTAACAAAGTAAAGACATGGGTTCCTAACATACTTCTTTTGGCAGATAAAAATTCCTTTTGTAGTTTGCTCAACTTCGATCCCAAGAAAATATTTCATGAGACCAAGATCAGTCATTTTGAATTCCTTCTTCATTGCAGATTGAAAATCTGAAAGATTTAAATTTCCTATATATATCATGTCATCTACATAAAGACAAACAATTAACAGATTACCTTGCTAATTTGATTTTGTGTACAAGGTGGGTTCATTGCTACTTCTTTTGAATCCATTGTTGAACAGGTATGTATCAATTCTGTTGTACCATGCTCTTGGTGCTTGCTTGAAGCCATACAAGGCCTTTTTTAGTTTGTAGACCTTCAATTCTTGACCCTTCACTTCAAATCCTGATTTACATAAACTTCTTCTTTCAAAATGCCATTTAAAAACGCTGATTTAACATCCAATTGATAAACTGGCCAATGCTTTTGGGCTGAAACAACTAAAACTATCCTAACTATGTCTAATCTGGCAACAGGGGCAAATGTTTCCCCATAATCAATACCAGGTTGTTATGCAAATCCTTTTGCAACTAGCCTTGCTTTATATTTCTCCACTTTGCCTTTCTCATTGTATTTGGATTTATAAACCCATTTGACTCCAATGCTGGTTTTTTCTGTTGGCAAATTCACAAGATCCCAAGTGTCATTCTTTTCTATTGATTCAATCTCTTCATTCATTGCATCGATCCATTTCTTCTCCTTGACTGCTTCCTCAAAATAAATTGGTTGAGAAGATAACAAAGCATAATGAACTTGTTGATCTACATTTTCATGCTGCTCATAAATTTCACTTAGCTTCCTTGTTTTTTGTCTTCTAAGCGAGGCCAATGTGGGATCTGATTCATTAGTTAATGTTGGACTATGTGTGGCTTGTCCTTCTTGTCTTGAGACTTCTCCTTGAACCTGTAATCGAGGAGGTCTTTGTGCATATTCATGTTGTTCTATATTGTCCACTAGTTCAATTGCATGTGGGAAAGGATTACTCCCTATCGTTCCCTCATTTTCTTCACTCCAAGCCTGGTCTTCAAGAAATTTAGCGTCTCTAGTTATTATGGTTTTCTTAGTGACTGGATTATACAATTTGTATGCCTTTGAATGTTCACTGTATCCCACTAAGATACATTTTTCATTTCTATCGTCCAATTTTCTTCTTATTTTTGCTGGGATATGTGCATAGGCAATGCAGCCAAAAACTCTTAAATGAGAAATATTTTCCTTCATTCCACTCCATGCTTCAAATGGAACTTTATCTTTTACACTATTTCTTGGAGATCTATTCAGAATATAAATTGAGCATCGAACTGCCTCTGCCCAGTATTCATTGGGTAAATTTTTGGATTTTAACATGCTTCTGGCCATGTTCATGATGGTCTGATCTTTCCTTTCAGCCACTCCATTTTGTTGTGGGATGTATCTGGTTGTAAACTGTCTATGGATACCATGTTCTCTGCAATATGTTGCAAAATCCTTGGAATCATATTCACCTCCTCCATCTAATCTCAACACTTTGAGGTACTTGCCACTCAGTTTTTCTATTGCAGCTTTGAATTCTCTAAATTTTGCAAATGTTTCAGATTTGTTCTTGATAAAGAATACCCACGTCATTATGCTAAAGTCATCAATAAATGTTAGAAGGTAAAAACTTCCTCCTATAGACTCGCTTTGCATAGGACCACATAGGTATGTATGGATTAACTCAAGAGGTGCCTTGGCTCTATAGGTGGTAGCAATTGGAAATCTGTCCCTTTTGTGTTTAGACATGATACAACTTTCACAAGGGTTATGATGAACATCTATCATGGGTAAACCTTTGACCAAAGACTTCTTTTGCAAATCATTTAAACCTTTAAAATACAAGTGACCATACCTACAATGCCATAGCCAAGTTTCATCTGAACTAGTGGTTATATGGGCATAAGATTGTGACAGATTTGCACTTTTCATGACTAATGGGAACATCCTATTTTTGGTCATTTTAATTCTGGCTACAACCCTTCGACTAGGTGGTTTGTCCAAGATTGTGCATGATGGTCCTTTAAATATGACCTCATAACCTTTTTGACTCAGTTGACCAACACTTAAGAGATTATGTTTTAGATCCTGGACAAAGTAAACATTTGAAATGTCTTTCTTTTCATTCTGCTTAGTTATGACTGATACTATGCCTTTTCCTAAAGCATTACATGATGATCATCACCCAATTTGGTTTCAATCTTAATGGAGTTATCTAAGCTTAAAAAAAGTTCTTCATTACCTGTCATGTGATTGCTGCAACCACTATCCAGCAACCATATATCTTTGTTGTTGAATTCTTCTGTAGCTTGGCAGGAAAGGAACATGGATTGTGATGTCCCTTCTGTGTTAGTAACATTGGCTCTGCCTTTGTTCAAATCCCATTGCTTCTTTCTACATTCACTCTCAAAATAGCCATACTTCTTACAGTAAAAGCATTGAACATTTGATTTGTCAAACCTTCTTGGTTGACTATTGCTTCGACCTCTTCCTCTTGTGTTATAAGAGAAATTTTGTCACTTGCTATGTCTGTTATGTAGCTATTGGTCTGTTTCCTGTCTGAAAACGACCTCTTCCTCTTCTACCTGTGCTTCTACTTCCACGTCCTCTACCTCTGTTGAATGGGTTCTGAGACTGGAATGCATTTTCATAAGAATCAATATGCCTGCTGATTCTTGTTTCATGGGTTAGTAATGATCCATTGAGCTCTTCAATAGCCAATTGTTTTGAATCTTTGCATTCTTTAATGGCTGTCGCAACCATATCAATTTTTTCTGGAATACTTCTTGTTGGCTGCTTTCTGGACAGACCCGGGTTTTCAGGATGCGCAGCAACAAACACCCCTTGGCGTACTGGCCCTCTCGGCAACGAGCTGCGCAGCAGCCCGAAGTCTCACCCGAAGTGGCTATTGGGGGCTAAGGAATCAGGCTTCCTTAACCTAGGCGATGTGGAGACTATAATCTTCTCCCTTCTCTTTCGGGAGGATTCATCAAAGCAGAACGTCTTACTCTTCCGCTGACATTTCAGCACGACCGCGCTGAAACTCTTACCAGCCTAGCTGCGCGGTATCTCCGCACTTGCGCACCAGGTGGTTACCCGCTACGTTCGATACACTATGTATCGTCTCTGCCCTCACACCTTAGCGCAGGAACACGCTCCTCACGCGCTGCGGCGATACTGCTCTTACCAACTCCTTCAACAGTGCATGAGTATAACTTCTAAGGGAGCTTCAAGGACTTACTTTACATGTTCAATCTTAAAGATAACGAAACATTCATGTAACATAGATAGTAAAACACAGACATGCATTCACGCAAACATCACCATAACACAAAGACTTATATGGTTCACCTCCACGGGCAAATCACGTCCACGGGAACTGTATTTTATATTAACTCAAAATGGGAATTACACAGTATGCTGCGCACACAGCTGCAGCCTTAGATCTTTCGGGGAAACTCCACGCACACAGCCAGGAGCCCTTCTCTTAGATCTATTCTCTTCTTCTACAGAGACTACAACGACTCAGACATCAACTTGGACTGTCTACAACCTCAGACATCAACTTACAATGACCTTCTAACCAATCTATCTCTAACTCATCCAACATCTAACCTTCTTCCCTTTACAATTATGCATATATATAGGTGGCCTTGAGGGTCGCACCTTTACAAAACTGTGGGCCTTCCCCAGCAGTGATCCCCAAAAACCCTAACCGCGGACATGGCTAGGTGTACTGTAGGCGCCGCTTGCAGTCATGTCGCCGCTTCCTACAGACTCCGTGATTTCCGGCGCAGATTGCGGGTATGGGCGCCGCTTCATCGTTCACTGCTCCTTGTCCTTCGCCTTCAATGCTTTGGTCCGTTGCTCTTCCTTGGCCAGAGCAACCATAACTTCTGTACTTAGCCTTAATGAGGGTAGCTGAGCCCTCTATTCCGTCGCTTCCTTTATTGTGGTAGCTGAGCTTTCTACTTGGCCACATTCACTCTCCTTTGACGTGTGCACGCGAGCTCCGCGATTTCCAGCCCGTAATCTGCGCTGAGCTCGTCCATCTGGCGTCGTACTGCGCACTGTTCACTTCTGCTCAAAATTGGTGCTTTTACTCAAAATTAGCATTTTTTCCCTTCAACACTTGTGCTTTTTCCTCAAAATTCGCAGCTTTACTATAGCTGCGGCCTATGCTCCAACACTTCTGAGCACTTTCTCAACTACCTTTTGAGTTGGAAGAGCTTCTCCATGTGCTCGAAGTTGATTCACGACATTCATGGTTTGTGTCATGAATTTGTCCACTGATTTTGTGTCCTTCATCTGAAGAGTCTCAAGACTTTTCCTAACTGTTTGCAGATTTGCATTTTTGACCTTATCTATGCCTTGATAGGCTGTTTCAAGAGTTGCCCATGCTTCAATTGCATATTAAGCTACTGCAATTTTTTGAAATATTGCATCTTCTACTCCATTGTGCAAAAACCACAATGCCCTTGAGTCTTTTTTTCTATTTTTTGCAATTGCATTCCTCTAATTGTTTGTCATAGCTTGCAGATCTGTTGGATCTGGCTTAATAAACCCATTTACTACAGCTTCCCTACAATCTTGTGGTCGTAGAAAACTTCTCATCTTGATTCCCCAAATTTCATAATTTGTTCCTGTTAGAATAGGTCTTTGAATCTGACCTTGATTGCTGGTTGACGCCATCCTCTTCTTTCTGCTTGGACTTCCCTCACTCGACCTCCAGGCTACCGGTCGCTGCTTGAGGGTTTCCTTGTGTCTAATTGCAGAGGCAGAGCACGTTTCCTTCTCACGGGAAATAAAAATTTCAGCTTGAGATTTAAACTGGGCGTTGCATGTTCAGGACAGTGAACAATGGGGCTTTTAGTTCTTTGAGTGTGGCAGCGTTTTTGAGAGAGGGCAGAGCGAACAATGGGCCAAGCGGGCAGCGAACAGTGGGCCAAAATACCCAGAACTGCTCGGCCAAAATACCCAGAACTGCTCTCTTTCACCTGCGGTTTCAGGCAAGAACTTGTACAATACAAAAACCTAATTCACCAATTCTGGATCGATATGGAACCGTTTTAAACCATCTCTTCGGAAAAACGCAAGCCAAGGGAATTGAAGGACTTGACAAAAAAAAACTTACGCCTTCAAAGCCTGATCCGTAAACTCTAAACCCAATTTCATGAATTTAAGATCGATTCGAAACCGTTTGGATCCAGCTCGTTTTAGTACAAGAGGACGGGTCTTACTGTATCACAAATGGCCGATCTGCGTTTCAAACGGGCTCCTCTTGCCGCTCTATGAGTCTTCACGTGGCTGGTGAAGGAGGACTCGCCTCATGCTCTAATACCATGTTTAAGTGCAGAAAACAGGGTAGAAAACAGAGTATTCGGAAGCTTTTGCTGGAAACCGGACAGGAGCTCTTGGCTCTTCTTGCATATTAACCAAAACAGCAGGAAAAAAAGACCGAATACATCGTGCCATCAAGAAGATAAGCCTGTCATTCATTGCATTACAAAATATCCTATCTACCTACATTAAATGTAGCTACCAATATGACACCTACCTACAGCATTTAATGTCAACATACAGCAAGCTAGGGAGGAGAAATTACTCTTCAACAAAAAACGCATAATGCTTCTACCTCTTCAGCTTGATTTCTGTGATTGCTTAGAGTTTCAGCATTTGCATTTGTGTGTTTTCCAATTTTGATTTAGACAACTGATAGGGTTTCTGAAGTTTTTGATATGCCAACGTCCAAACGCTTCTGCTTCCCTCTGCCTTAGCAAACAGAGAAGTCCAGTTTCATGCAATCGACGATGCTTCCATTGATATCGCGCCTACTATGCCTGAAGAAACTCTCCTGCAAAAGTTATAGGAGATTCTCCACACTACAAACACATGTCACACAGTGACCGTCCCAATCTCAATCCCAGTTGCAACAAAAGGCAAAGATGCTCTACTGTATGACCAGATGTCGGTCCCCATCTTCTTTTGCCATACCGGTGCCCACCCACTGAATCTCATTGACCTCAACTTTCACGATTTTTTTTACCTTCCCTGTCGAACCTTCACTGGAGCCAATTCACAAGATATGGAGCATAATACCATTCAACAACCTAATGCCAATGTGTAAGGTGGCGCTACAGTTTGTCGTGATCATATCCGAAGACCATAAATGTATGAAATCTTGGAGACCTAGCATGATGAGTTGATTGCAGACACTGGTTTACACTCTCCCGTCTCTCGCCACCTGGTAAATGTCTACGCTTGCAACAATAATTAAGGATTTGATCAGTACGTTGCACAGTTTGAGTGGGTCTAATTTGTTATCTCATCATCTTTTTAGAAGTCTTATGTACAATTCTACAAAAAGATATGTACATGTTTATGAATATTTGTGTGAATGTTTGCAGCATTACATCCAACCCCTAATCGAACAGTACTTTTCTCCAGGTAAGGATGTCAGCATCGAACCCCCCGGCCGGATGCCAGATTCATTAATAATGGAGATACATAATGAGATCATGGACTGTTCAGTTGAACTTGTACAATGGATCGTTGGTTCGTCATTCCATGGACTAGTTAGATAGCCTAGATTGAAACAAGCAATTTTTTAGATAGAGGCCACGTTCCAGCACGCACCGGATTTTACAAAGTATAGTTGACCACTTGTTTTTGTGTTAGTTTTTCATGATGACAGCCTTGCATAGTTATGGTGGGCTTTCTACCAACTCTTCAACATCCCCTCTTTGATCATATTGAGATGAACATGCTCCGAGACAAAGCATACCTTAAGGGCTGCATAGTGTTTGATTCAAGATTAGCGTTGGGTCTGGTTTACGAGAGTGGATGTAATGCACAACAATTTGAGGTTATCATGTGGACCCAGATGATTGACTAAGTCATTCAAAAACTTGCTATTAAGTGGAATCAAAGTTATTTGTACAAAAGTCATTAAGATTGCCCAAAGTAGGATCATCAAAGTCGTTCAAGAAAGTGCTCAGCAAGAAACATAATGAGCTATAATACCTCTACAATAGTTCAGGATTGAAGAGCCCTCCCAGTTAGCAAACACATGGAGATCAATAAGCAGATCTAGTCCATGTACTGTCCATACAACCTTGAAGAAATACCATTTTAACAAAGATACAGGGCTAAAAACATCCATGCCCAAATACATCCTGGCTATCTTTTCAAAACAAAAAACACAACCATTTTGTAACAAAAAAGACATGACAAAAACTAACCACTTTGTAAACAAAAAGGGAAAAAGAAGATCTGCTAATAGACCTTATAGGAGCCTTATTCCACAAGCCACAAGCCTATTCTCAACATATTTTTCAAAATTAATAATACATTTTGCTGCACCAAGAGCTTTTTTGGATAGTAGATTTGCAAGCGAGCTATTTTCTCTCTCTCTATATATATGAGCAAGGGAGATAGCAAGAAAACTAGAAATAAGGTCTCGAATCCTTTTGCTCCTTTCTTCCAATTTAGCCACATGCAAAGTCCTACAATTCTTGGCCCAATCCACTACAACTTTTGAGTCCCAAAATATATGGATGTAATGAAAATTATGATCAAAGAAAAAGAGAAGAACACCCCAAAGAGAAAGAAGATTGTCTCGGGTATTGGTTCCATAACAAGCCCCCATCCATAATGAATACGAAAACTGAGCATTAATCCTCAAATCCATACTGCAGCCACACCTATTATTTGCAGCAGCACCATAAAAAAAACCAGAGACACCATCATCAGGATAAATAAAGGAAAGAACCTATCAAGGTGCTTCCAAAATTGAAAGTTTGTAGTACTCCTTGTAGAGACCAAGAATATTGATGCTTGCAAAATGTACCTTTGTGGGGATATCTTCAAAAATACAAGAGTTTCTTGCCCTCCATATGCCCCAACAAACAAAGGAGGGTAACTCCTTATGTTTAGGATATTGAAGATCCCACCTTCTAAGATTGGTATTAAAATTGTCATACCTCCAAAAAGCTTCAAGATTTAGGGTTGAGAGCACCTCCTCCCAAACCGAACATGCAGATTGAAAAACAACAAACAGATGAAAATGATGTTTTGAGTTATTTTTACACAGATAGCAAAGACCGGGCCATAGTAACCCTTGGATAAGATGTCATCCCAAGTCAAAATCTTATTTAATTTCCAAACATAACTAGATGAAACACTTTAATTTAAGTGGCATATGCGAGTCCCACAACTTCTTGAACCACCATTTACCCTGAAAATCCAATGATGCAGAAGAAATAACCTCGTAGGAAGCTTTAGCAGTGATCTAACTAGAAGATTTGTTTCCTTCCCAAAAAAGGGAATTTGAAACTTTAGAGAGCAAGATGCCCAAATGATTAATCCGAGAAACAAAATACTTCTATTCTTATGCAAAAGGACTACACAGTCCCAACATCTCTGTAGTCATCCAATAAGCAGGGTCTTTACCCAGAACATTCCTCACATGAGCAAGTCTATGAAATCCATTTGAATTCAACCAGTTACAAAGAGAAACCGATAAGCAGTAGAAATATGATCCTCCAACAATTGAATCTACACCCAGTTGTATCAATTTTCCATCCCCAACCCTTCACGACAAGTTGGACCACATCCTATAGTCAACGTTATATATGTGTCAAGTTTATGAGTTGTTTCCTATATTTTAAGTTAGAGTAGTGGTTTATCTTTTATGTAGTTTAATATGTTTTATTATGTAGTTTAATGTGTTTTTTATAATTGGTTTGGTTTTTATTTGTATTAATATTATTTATGTTAAGATGTGTTATCCCTTTGTTATCGATCTTTGATCTTTAATTCTTTTGGATGCATAAACTTGAAACAATGAGACAATTCAATCACAGGAAATTCATACAACCATAACACAAGATATACCCTGGGGAAAATCCTCAAAACAATGAGAATAAAAACCTCGGCAACTCTGCTTAGTATAATATAATGGATAGCAGAGAATGTCTTTCTTTTACAACATAGCAGATTTCTTTCGGAAGATAAGAGATCACCAAACACTCTTGGTGGAGATACAGAAGAAATAGACAAGAGAGATCAAACTAATGTGTTTTCCAATGTGCGTAGCACATCAATATATAGAAAAAATCACTACCATGCAAGGAATAGCGTATCAATGCATGAAGGATAAGCCTCCCATGCAAACCATAGTGAGTTATCTTATTGGACAGTTGTAGTGCACTTCTAGTTTCTTCAATCATGCACCATCAATGCGCCATGCCTTTCTTCCTTAACTTGAAATCATGCTTAATTGACTTTGGAATGAACTCGCCTCATAACTGATGTAGGAGCACTTAGTTAACAAGCTAATATAAGTGTAATCACGCAATAGGAGAAACTTTAGTGTTGTAACTTAAGTGTCATCTTTTACCTTTTAGTTTAACTAAAGTGTCATCATGCAATACACTTTAGTTAACTAATTCCTTTTTAACACTTTAGTTAACTTTTCTTAACTGAAAATCATGCTGATTGATTTAACTGAAGTGATCACTAATTTCTCCTTTGGTTAACTGATTGCATATCTTTAACTGATGCTTTAACTAAAGCATTGATTGAGGCATACATTGTTACTTAACTGAAGCTTTATAATTGAAACTTTATAACTAAAGCTTTAACAATTCGAGTTCTCTTTAATTAGCTGAGGTGTTTGCATGGCCAATTCTGAATTCTCTTGATCTCTATGATTTATCTTTTATTTCTTTATCTTTTACTGCATGGTCAATATGTGCCAAGTTTAATTATATACCACATTAGCTTACACTAAGAATAATTATTGGATGTTATGATCATATTATATTATCTCGGACCAAATGATCATATGCTAAAGTAATTCACTTTAGAGGTGATCAATCTCTAAAGGAGATTTAATAGCAACTAGTGATCATGGTTAATAATACATCACACAACATTAAATGAATTTAGCAAGTAAAGCATGACCTTTATACAAAAGTTCCACCTCTATACAGGAGGTCCATCCCATGGATACCTTTATACGGAAGGTTCACATGAGAATCATGGCTTGACACACAAGTTTGGAGCCTTGTCCAACAAGACTTTACAACATCATTACTTTGATCAATTATCTGTATACGGGAGGAATAACCTTTTCACAAAAGGAAATTAAAGTGCTCACCTCTATACGGGAGGATCAATCTTGGCTGCACAAGATTGGTTTGGAGAATGTCTCCTGATGCTGTACAATTAACACTCCCTCTCAGTGAGGGAGGCATTATCTGCCATACCAAGCTTGTCTCGAAAGTACCTGAACTTTGTTACTGACAGAGTCTTTGTTAACACATCTGCAATATACTGATCAGTAGCTGATCTTAGGCTATAATAGTAGTTGATGTAATCTTATGGTCCACAAGGATTCCTCCCCAGTCTGAGTCTATATAACCAAGTAACATGGCTCCTCCACTGGAGGAATATTAAGTCCATATGAAATTGTACCTCGAAGGTACCTAAGCACATGCTTAGCAGCTATCCAGTGTCTGTGTCTTGGATCAGACATAAATTGATTCAGAATTCTCACGACATAACATACATCAGGCCTCGAATGTATCATGTACACTAGATATCCTATAAGCTGTCTATACAAAGTGGGATCTACTGGATCTGATCCAAAGCTTGACTCATGAAGTTTCCTCAAATCAGAAACCATCGGTGTAGTTATATATTTGCAATCTATCATGCCAAACCTACGCAATATATCCACAGTGTACTTCCCTTGAGATAGAAAAAAATCATCTTTTTTTTTGCCAAATCTCAAGGCCAAGAAATTAGTGCATCAAACCTAAGTCTTTCATCTCAAACTCTCAGGTGAGCTCCCTTTTGCACCAAGCAATTAGATGTTCCTCTCCAGTGAGAAACAAATCATCAACATACAAAACCAATATCAATGATTGTTTCTTCACTACTTCGAAGTACAAATTTGAATCAACTTCACTCTTATAGAACCTAGTTTCTGAAGGTAGCTATCAATTTTGAAGTACCAAGACCTGGGAGCTTGCTTAAGCTCGTATAGATATTTCTTTAGCTTTCAAACATGGGACTCCTTCCCATGCACCACAAATCCTTCAGACTGCTAAATATAAACCTCTTCCTCAACCTCACCATTTAGGAAGGATGTCTTCACATCCATCTCGAGAAGCTTCCATCCTAGAACAGATGCAAGTGCAATCATTGCTCGGATTGTGGTGTACCTTTCCATAGGGGAACAGGTCTCATCATAATCGATCCCTTCTTTCTAAGAGAAACCTATAGCAACAAATATGTCTTTATACTTCTCAATGCTACCATCTGCAACATGCTTTATCTTGTAAATTCATCTGGAAGTCACAATAGACTTCCCATCAAGTTTGGGCAAAACCTCCCAAACATCATTCTTCATTATAGAGTTGTACTCTTCTTTCATTGCATCTTTCCAAACTTTTTTCTTTGCAATGTCTTCATATGAGGATGGTTCTGAATCACTGATGTGACTCATCAGTGCAACATACCCTGAATATCTTCCTGGTTTCTTGCGCTCTCTGGATGAGCTTGCTAGTGCTCCATGTTTCTCTGCATCTTGTAAGATATCTCGGCACCAAGCAAATCTTCTTTTAGTGGGAGGTTCATCATGTGACCTTTCAATCAGTTCTACTAGTTCTTTAGGAGCTATCGAATCAGAGGCATCTTCTGGTTTCTCCCTCTCAAACTCTAAATGGGGAGAATTAGACTTGGGATTCTCCATATTTGAATCACATTGAATCTCTTTCGATATTTCGAAAGAAGCTTCCTCATGGAAGGTAACATCTCAGATCACTTCAATGTTGTCTCTCACTAGGTACATATATTTGGTATGCTTTGGATGACTCTCTATAACCCACAAAGGTTCCTTTATTTCCATAAGGCTCCATCTTTGCTCTCTTTTCTTTCGATACATGAATGTATACTAGGATTTCAAACATCCTCAAGTGAGAGATGTCTGGATTCTCACCGGTAAACACTATTCTAGTGTCTTCTCATCTATAATGACATGTAGGCTTCTATTCTGCATGTACACAGTTGTATTGTTGGCTTCTTTCCATAATGAGGTAGACATATCTTGATCATGCATCATGGCTTTTGCAGCCTCACATATGGTTCTATTCTTCCTTTCGACAATCCCATTTTGTTGAGGGTTGTATGGTACTGTTAACTGTCTACATATTCATGCATCTCTACATAGCTAATTGTATTGGAGAAAACTCACTATGGCTTGGGAATACCACAACAGACAGATGACTACCAGAAACCAATTCAATTCTCAAAACAATGCTATTATAAATGATAATGTTAAGATAATGGAGAAATGTAACCAACCTCGATCCAAGCGTTTGAAGTAGATCCCCGTTGGAGCTTTCAATCCATGCACTTGAAATCTACAAATTAGTCTTGACAGCCAATATCCAACAAGTACATAGGTCCATAATATCACAAGCAAATGTAACCCAAAGTATAATAAACAATATTCACAACATGATGGACGAGAATATGAGTATTTCTATTAATGAACAAGAATAAGTACAAAGTGATACGACCTCTTGCCGGCAACCAATCTAAACCAAGATCTAGATCAATCCACCTGTGCCTCCACCACTTCAATCCTCCATGAATGGCAAACTCAAACTAGATAGGAGTTTGGAAGGTGAACATAAGGGGTTCACAACTACAAGGATCAATGAGTGCAGACTCAAGATAGGGCAAAAATCCACTAGAGTTCTCTTACTATTCTCTTCTTCCTACCGTCCATAAGCCATATGTGCTCAATATATAGTCCTCTCAAAGGTAGGTGAAAGGACACATCGAGACGTTACTTGCGCAGATGGAGAGCCAAAGGTCACCCAATGACCGCTTTTTGGGAGTAAAAAGTAACAAATAGTGATTTTTACCATTTTACTTGATACCCGCAGGATATAGTGATGCAACTCACGGGTACGCATGCTATAATGATGCAACATGTGGGTAGGAACAAAAATAGGGAAAAATAGTATCTCTGAAGTATATGAGTATATTTGAGTCACTAAAATGGATCCTACAAGCCAAATAATGTTGATGCTCACAAGGTGGAAGATTACGATGTAACAGATGCCCCCTAATGTGTGAGGTCAGAGATTGATGCTACGATGGCCGAAATACATTATAAAACTCAGAAGTGGAGTGATGGAGACACAAGTGGAAAGAGCAGCTCACTTGTCATAATACAATAATATCTCTGAATACATGTTGGTATAGTACAAAAATTTGATACAATGGCCATGAACAGGCAGTATATAATGGATACATGTCATAAGTGATCATAGCCATGATCCCTCTATAGTAAGATATGGTCTTCTGCTGAAAAGAAGACAACTGGTGCAAACTGGAGGTACAAACTGCTGAAATCTGAGAGGTGATCTCTGAGATGTAAAGCCAAAGTCATATGTAGCATACTGAATGCCACAATCGCCTGGGGTCTTCTACACAAGTCTTCTATGGTGCAAGTCCCATCAAGTGAATAAAGGAGTTGGGATCGAACCTGATGAGACATCATCTGATTACTGTTCAATGATGTATACCGTTAACAGATGCGAGATGGCCCACCAATAATGAAAATGGGCATCAAGGCACAGAGCACAATCATTGGAGTGTGAATAAATGGGTTGAAGTCGAACACTAGGATGAATCCATCGATTAGGTGACATTGATGTATTCCCAAAACTGTCGATGGCGAGAGAACCTGCCACTAATGACTGCAAGCCTTAAGGTACTCAACCGAAATCTAAGCGTCAAGTCCCGGAATAAATGGGTTGAAGTTGACGGAACGAGACTCGCTGGAAGGAGGGCATTAAGGCATCCCCCATCAACCAGCATGAGGTACCAGCAATGCTGAAAGATTTGGAAGATCTCAGGTGAAACAGACTGACTCAATAAGGATGGCCAACATGCAATAGTCAAGATATATGAGGAGTGGCCGACACTGGTTTCAGGACATCCTTTGAACAAGAGCATGAGCAGATGGATAGACTCAGGCATCATAGACTTGACATAAACTATGCAATGCGGGAGGCATTACAGAGGGCTCCATAATGACTGGAAGCTTAACCAATCGGTGGAGAAAACTGAGAAACAAGTACAGCTCCTAAGGCCCAACTATAGTCCCAACTCATAATATATGGAGTAGAATAAATGCTCTGTTCGAAGGCGACACGACAGCTGCCAACAAGAAATAGTGACCATAATCCCATCCGGATTTTTGGAATATTTGATTTTTTTGGTCTTTTTCATATTTGGGAAAAGATTGAAAAAGAATAAAATTTCTTATAGCACAACAAGTGAGGGAATGAGTGTCAAATAGCTAGCAAACTAGTCCCAAGCAGTGGAACATACCTATGCTCAATGCAAGGAAGTGCGTGCAGGTTGTGGACACTTGGGGGTATGTTCCCTCGGGGTCCAAGGGTCATCAAATTCTGAAGGGAAAATATATAAGCTCTGCAGGGCTTGACAGGGAAAAGTGCTTAGGCACCAGGCTAACAATTGAGTAAGCGGGAGCCGACACAAGGCTCAAGCGGAAAGCAGGATGATGCAATGCAATCACAACATGATATAACTGAGTGGAGTCCTTAAGGGATATGGATAGCATAAGACAAAGTAGAGTATGAGTCTTTATCACAATGTCATGGCGTAACTACAAAGGACTCCAATCCTAAGGACAAACAATGGCATGGGCACCAAAATGCATAAGGGGTTCTAACTAGGGTACCCATGTTCAGAAAATTCCTACCACCACATAATGACACTTCTAAAGCAGTGTGAAGGTTCTGTGTTAGTTACGAAGCATGGTCGCACCTAGGGTTTATGAAAATGGTCAATAGGTCAAATGCATAATGCATGCGAAAATGGCATCTAACCTATATGCCAGGTGTGAAACGTACCTGTCATAGGTGTGAAATGGTTCAAAACAATTTTCACCGAGGAAATTTGTTTAAAAAACACTACTCCATGACACAATATTAGTTCATAATGGCTCAAAATGGAAAAAACTATAGAAAAGTGGGTCCAGAAAATTATAAATAGTAATAAAATTTTCCAAATTACAATTCATTTGCATTATTCACAAATTTGGAGTTTAGTGGTAAGTTTTCACCTGAAACTTCAGTTGCCGATCGTGGGAGCTACAAGCAACCGTTCAGCGAACCATCCGGAGCAAGTCGGTGGTTACTTCCATACCTTTCATTTTAATGATTTTATTTCAATTTTTGTCAGTGGATTTTTTAGTTTGGCCAAGCCCTAGATGGCTTCAACACTACCCGTGGGCTATAACTATGCGGGTCGTGGGTAGGGCACCAAATGCATAGTCAAAAAATAGACTTCCCATGGGTACTCGCCACTGTATACAAATTAGCACGCCGTTACGGCCGTGAAGAAATTTTTAATCATGAAACTGACCAAAACTTACTTGTTTTGCACTCCAGGATGGTTCTAGAGTGGAGGGAGTGAGAGCATGACCAGGTTGATGAGGCCCTGCGCAATAATTTGCAAGCGCAACAAGCATTGCAAGCATGTGGTTTGTACAAGTTCTGGAGTATAGGGGGTTTAAGGGCCCAAAACCTATTACTCCGTCGCTTGATAGACTACTGGGATGTGGATGCACAAAACTTCATCCTCAACGGGAAAACCCTGACACTAGAAGTGGAGGATATCTACTTCATTACCGGTTTGTCCCGTAGAGGGGAGGTGGCCAGTCTTCGGTCTTGGACCATGGGTGGTGGGATCACTGTACAGGACTACATAGCGCGGTATTGTCCCGCAAACACACGAGCGGTGGGAAGCCAAGTGCTCGTCAACGCCATAGTAGATCTGAGAGAAAAGATCATTGTGGCTACCCTGGTGTGGATCACAGGATCCAAAGCACTGCACCAAGCATCCAGGCTGGTGATGTTATATGCATCACAATGCATGCAACCTATGATATTCGATTAGTGTATTGCTCTATTGGTGTCGATGAAGACACAACTAACAGAATGCAAAGAGGGGAAGGCCAAAAACTTCGGGTATGGTAGCATCCTATGCAGCTTCTTCTTTGATAGGGTTCTGGGGCTTAGTCCGAGGGTGGATGTCCCTCCTCACAGCCTCCATGATCTAGCCCTAACCCGGTGGGCTAAGATCTTGACACGACAGGGTGGGGGCCATCTGGCATCACCATATACTGAGGAGTTCTTCTGCTAGTGGAACCGGCAAGTGATCGCTATAGAGGACTATCCCTATGGGGGATAGACTTCAGACAGGATTGTGACATGCCGCTGCCACCAGGCGTAGCGTTTGGAGACATTGGTGAGTACTCTTTTTGGTTTTATGTTTATTAAATTTTTATGGATTTTTTTATTATAGTTGAAATGCAAAAAATATTTTTGGTGGTAGTATCATGTGCTAATGGGTGATTGTTTGCTCGCAGAAAAAGGCCCAGTGAGACCCGAGGGCTTCCAGAGACATGGTCGTCGGGGTAGAGATGATGTGGTAGCAGATGCTGTAGCAGGGCACACACTTCAGACGTTGTGGCGCAACCTATCGCGGATGGTTGCTCGAGTACCATAGATAGAGGTAGCCCAAATACCCAAGGCCGTGCAGCGCTAAGTAGTGGGTGTTCCTGGGGAGTGGGTGTGGCTACTGCAGTGGGTGGCCAATGCAATACAGTATTTGTATGAGACACATCCCGTCGAGGTGGAAGCTAGGCCTCCCTGGAGGGAATATATATCCCAGGGTATCATTTTTGTATCGATATGTATATTTTTGAGGGCTACGGGCTCCAGTTTTGTATGACACTACTGTTTTTGGACATATTTATATATAAAAATTTGGTTCTCGGTTCTACTATATGTGTGTATGTACAAATGTATGAATGTCTTTGTATTTATGTGCTTCATGATGAATGTGACAAATGCCAATCTAATACCTAGTTAGCATATGCATCATATACGTAATTAAGACTTCTCGGAATATGAATGTATGTAATTGAAACAAAATGTCTCTCCAAGAGTCGTACCTTAAGGAATATCCGTAGTAAAGTAGGGTCTCGTACATGGTACTGCCCATTCAACTCAGACACAAGTAGTTGTGAATCTAGGCGGACTTCTAAAGACTGAATGTCATGTGAAATAGCATCCCGAAGTAGCTCAATAACGACACTATACTCAGCCACATTATTAGATGTAGGACTGAGACAAGCACCTCCTGAGGACACAACTAGGTGGTCAGGTGAGAAGATAACCCAGGCAACAGAAGCAAGCTACTGCGTATTTCGGCTAGCACCATCCGCGAAACCTAAGAATGTAGGAGATCCTATTGACATCTGTCAATCAAACAGAGGCTAATCAGCAGACCCGATACCAAAAGGCAAGCTAAACTATGTACAGAAAAACTATACAATAGTGTACAAAAGTATCATCCTGAACCAAAGGTTCAAGCGTAATACCGCTTGAGGTGGAGCCCATTTCTAGGCTCTTTCAAGACAGTCCCTTCATAGTCTTCTAACTCATAAGCTCCTTTTTCGAGGACATGCCTCACAATGTAAGGACCGTGCCACATGGGATTGAACTTGCCTGCCCCTAGGGGTTCTTTAGCTTGGTCATACAAGAGTACCAAGTCACCTTCAGCATATTTCCGGGGACAGACAGACCTATCATATTGAATCTTGACACGATGCTTGTTAACATCAATGGCCACAGCGGCATCTCGACAGTGCTCGTCAAGTTGCTCGAGGTGTACTAAACGTTGTTCAATCTCCGTCGTATCGGGGAGGAGTTCTATGGCTAGCTTGAGTGAAGGGATTTCACATTCAATTTGTAAAAGTGACTCCACACCATGAACTAACTAAAATGGTGAGAATCCGGTAGCAGTCTTAACTACGGTTCGATACGCCCACAAAGCAGGATATAACATGATATGCCAATTAGTCTTGCTTTGTTGGATGGTACGTTGGAGAATGGTCTTCAAAGACTTATTTACTACTTCAACCTGACCATTCGCTTGAGGATAGTAGGAAGAGGAGTGTTCCTGACGAAACCCAAGCTTGAGAGACAAATCCTCCATCATCTTGTTTTGAAAGTGACTGCCATGGTCAGTGACAATCTCTTTCGGGATACCGAATCGAGTGATAATCTGGTTGAACATGAAATGGGCCGCAATGGCACCATCAACTTTTACAGTAGGCATGGCCTCAACCCATTTGGAAAAATAATCCACGGCCACGATAATATGGTGATGCCCCCTAGCCGAAGCTGGTTTGAAATCCATGAAATCTACCCCCCACTTAGTGAAGGGACTGACAGTGACGACCGGATGGAGGGGCGTTGGATGAGAGTGTATGTTCCAAGAAAACACCTGGCAAGGGTGACATCTCTTCACAACGTTAATAAAATCTTTAAAGATGGTAGGCCAAAAATAACTAGCTCGCATGATACGTTGGGCTGTAGCAAGCCCGGATAAGTGACTGCCACATGCCCCAACATGGAAATCATTAAGTACCCGTTCTGCTTCTTCGTGAGTCAAGCAACAACAGAGAATGGAATCCTTTCCTCGATGATACAAAGTGTCACCAATGATAGTATAGTCTTTAGCGTGATGTCTCACATGCCGTCGCTCATCTCGTGAATAATGCAGAGGAAAATTCAAAGTTTGGAGATATAGAATGACATCCCCATACCAAGGTTCCTCGGACGAGATAAGAAATAAGTGTTCATCAACAAAGGAATCTTCATGAATGACATCCTCATCAAGTCGTGGAAGGTCCGACATAAGCTCAGCGAACACCAATGATTTCACTGATTTCGCCGAAGCAAAATCAAGATCAAATTCCTAAAGGATCACAATCCATTTATTATACTTACCCTCGATAAGGCGTCGTGATAGCACAAACTGAAATGGATTGATGTGAGCTACAACTATGGTTGTTTGAAGCAAAATATAATGTCGTAACCGCTGGACTGCGTGGACAGTCGCAAGTGCCAGCTTTTCTATGTGAGTGTACCTTAGTTCAGCGTCTACTAAATTTCGACTGAGATAATAGATAACATGCTTGACGAGTGCATCATCTACCTAAACCAAGACCATGTCAATAGTATCTTGAGACGTGGCCACATAAATAATGAAATCTCATGTAAAGTCTGGCGGACTAAGCACAAGGGCCAATACCAAAGCCTTCTTAAGGGCATCGAAAGACTACTGGGCTCGCTCATCCCAGATAAAAGGTGTGTCTTTCTTCAATAAGCGCGCGAAACCTTTGGTAATACTAGCATAGTTAGCTATAAACCGACGCAGAAAAGTAGCTCTCCCTTGGAGGCTCTGAAGTTGTAACAAATTACGCGGAGAAGGAAACTAAAGTATTGCCTCAACTTTGAGAGGATCGACTCTAATACCCTCTCTCGAAACTATGAATCCTAGAAGGCGACCAGTCCTAATAGTGAAGATGCATTTGTTTGGATTCAATCGAATTTTGTAGTAGATACATCGTTCGAGAATCATACGGAGGTGCTTGGGGTGGTCCATTCTCTTACAAGAATGGCCAGCAAGATCATCCAAGAAAACTTCCATAATCATCTCAAGATCGTGAAAGGCATAGGTCATGGCTTGCTAAAAAGTAGCTCCGACGTTTTTAAGGCCGAAGGGCATTTTCCAATATGCAAACATTCCCCATGGACAAATAAATGACGTCTTGTGTTGGTCCGCGGGTTTAATTTGAATCTGATTATAACCTGAGAAGCCGTCCATGAATGAAAAAATCTCACTCCCTGCACAAGCATCCAATATTTGATCAATGAATGGCATGGGGAAGTTGTCTTTCGGACATGCACGGTTCAAATCTCTAAAATCAGTGCATACACGGATCGTTCCCTTCTTCTTATCCACAGGAATGGGGTTTGACACCCATTCGATAAGGGGAACGGGGTAGATGAAACCAACTTTGAGCAGTTTCTCCACCTCTGCCTTAATAGTAGCTTCCTTCCTAGGGTTCACAACACGTAAGCATTATCGAACCAGTTTAGCATCAAGATACGTTCTAATCTCGTGTTCAACAATGCGGGGGTCTATTCCTGGCATCTCCTCATATGACTAGGCGAAAGCTTCCCGGAGTTCTGTAAACAAGTTAGTGTAAATAGAAATCTCCTTAGGAGTGCAATCGGCACCAATGTAAACGTTCTCTATCTTTCCGAGAGTGCGAGAGATGTTGATCGAAGTGGTTGGGGAAATATTGGCCATATTCCCCTCCACAAAAACATCATGCGACTCCAAAAGAGCCACAGGGTGACCAACCATCTCTGCTAGAGTCATCCTAAACTCCTCTTGCTCAACGAGCTTGAGGTTGGGAAGGAAATAAGAGCGATGGTGCATATCTTCCCATGGCCTCTCACTACCACACATGGCCTCGAGGATAGCTTCATCAGATGGTAAAGTATCATCAAGGAAATCGTGGGAACAAGATGAGTTGACTGCCCAAACTGACAGCATAATAGGATCTTCTTCAACTGTCTAGGAAGAAGAGAGATTCGGATCTACAATGGTTTGTTGGATATGATCGTAAGTGAGCTCCGCTACAGATAAAGGAATAGACATCTCGACATGCACAATGTCTCCAGATGTGGAACTCGTGGACGGTAAAGTCCATGGATCATCTAAATAGGAGGTTCGGAATAACATATTATTCGAAGGAGGAGATTCATTGTCGGTAATGGTTCCAATAAAATTCACAGGCCCAGAATGGTTAAAAGTTTCCATCAATGAAGGGTACATTCCAACACCTATGTTCCCATTTTCCGGCTGAGAATTAGAAACTTGCGGGACTACGGATCCCGTGGATGCTGCAGAAGGAGTGCCAACAAAATCCAACTGATCGATCGTCACAATATTGCCTTCATGGGGAAATCAGATAACTCTAAATACAGTAGACGTGATAGCTTTCATAGCGTACATCTAGTTCCGACCCAGTAAAAGGTTGTAGTCGATGGGAGCATCAACCACTTCGACTTCAATAGGCCCAGACTTACCTCCCAAGGAGACAACAAGGGAAGGGATAATTCCATGCGGCGTAAAATATCTACCATCGAATGCAGTGAGTGTAGTTCTAGATGCGAGTAGAGGAGGAGATCCAAGAGCTTTCCAACAAGCTAACGACATTACTGATGCGGAGGCACCTTCATCAACCATAGTATGTTTGACAAATCTCTTAAGGCAAACCACCTGGATTTGAAAAGCCACATGGTAAGTTAAGCGAGGCTGGACATCAGTAGTATTGAACTTGATAACACTGGGATTTCCCCCATCCTGAACTCCTAACGCACTCAAAAGGGCATGCTTCTGAGAAGGACATGCTTGCAAAACTTCAAGAGATGACATGGCACACGGAGTTTGGCCCAAATATTCTACGATGGAGTAGTTCTGGGAAGCTTGAGCATTGTGATTATGCGTAGAGCACTTGAGAACACCTTTCGGTATCTGCGGCATAACGGAGGGCTTCTCGATATGCAAGGAATTGTCAGGAGGAGGGAGAGGCTCACTCCCCAAGTTGGGTTGTGGTGCACCATAATCACGTTGATGAGTAGCAACACAAACCTCTAACTGAACCATATTCACACATCCATAACCACTAGTATTGGAAGAAGATGTTGTCGTCTCATTAGTACCATAACCAGTGGTGGGAGCATGCGAAGCCATGTTTTGGGGATGAGGAAGGGGATCCTTCAACACAGCTGGGTGCTGTGCCAAATGCTTCGATGCTTATTCAATTTGAGGACATAAGTGAGTAAGATGATCCTCCCCACAAAGCTTGCAAGGGGATTTCACCTTACACCTAGGTTTACGATCCTCACCAGCATTACCGCCTTCCCGAGGAGGGTTGGCATTCTCTTTACGAGGAGTATGACGATTGCTATTGTTATTACTTCCATTGTTTCCACCCCTACGATTATTTCTCCCCTTTTTCTTACCACCAAGTTGCTGGTTACCCAATGGTTTCGTTGATTGCACATTATGTACATTAGACGACGGAGTGGAAGTGGACATGGTGTTAACCTGTCTGGGAGCAGACTGGTTTAGCAACAAATTTTGCATTTGATTAGCTACCAAGTCTACAGGGTGAGTGCATGCGGACCCCGCAATGCCATTAGCATGTGGTCCAGGAACTAACGTGGGTTCATGTCTTGTCCTTGGTGCATCAGGAATAATGCCATACAAAATGCCAGACTGAGGATAAAGTAGATCTAACTACTGGAATTTCAAGATAGCTTGTTCCTTAGTCACAATGCTGGACATCGAAACATCCTTAGCAATGTATGGGAGTAAAGACTTAAGGAACCATTCCAATAGGAACTCTAGAGGAATGTTGGCTTTCACTAATCTCTTCCGCCGACGCCACTCTTCAACGTGGTTAGAAATATGTGTGGCCTTATTTTGACAGAAGATGGACAACAACTTAGTACTAGTATCATAACGAACCGGCAACTGGAAATGGTCTAAGAAAACCAAAGTAATCTCGTTGAATCCCCTATAGGTGTTTCCAGGCAACTCCACATACCACTTCGCGGCTGCCCCCGTGAGGGTGCATTGAAATAGTCATAATCTGATGGAATCATGATTCAAAGAGTTGGAGGAGCACCAAAGGTGAAATGTCATGACATGATCTCCCGAGTCCTCACCACCTTTCCCCTCAAAATTTGGAATGTCCGAAGGAAGCTTGGTAGGGACCGAGGGCCAAGTAGGGTCGTGACACATCGGATCATTCGTGAGATTCGAAAGATTTGGGAGATTCAAGCGTGCAAGGAACGGGAGCTGAGGCTGGAAAGCTTGATTATAAGCCCCCATAAAAGGTTGGTTAAACGGAACTGTGTTATAAGATGGACCAAAAGCTTGACCATGAGGATTAAAATGCTAATGATAAGGACCTGACGGATCATAAGCTTGCCCATGGCCATAGGATTGATAACCTCCTCCTGGCTGACCCATTTGAGAGTAAGCAGGTATATGTGTGTTTTGGGCACCATATTGGGGTGGTGGGTGATAGTGGTGGCCAGCACCGACTGTGTTGTAGTAAGGGTTTCCACCATGCGTATGGGGCATATATGTACTATTCATAGCAGGAACCGTGTTGTAATGAGTGTAATGGTATGTTATGTTCCCACCCCCAGCATTAGGATTAGCTTGAGCAATCATGTGGTGACCAAAAGCATGAGAAGTATTCCCAGCCCCAACATTGATGTGATTAGTAGCAGGGTTGGTGGTGTGATGTCCATGTGGATAGGAAATATTCCCACCCCATACATTAGCATTACTAGTGGCGGCAGTGGACACAAAAGTATGCAGTATATGTCCACCCCTGTGGTTGGGAGGAACGGTATCATTCGTAAAAGTAGTCCTTGGTTGATGAGTAGCGGGATGTGTATTAGGTGGTGGATGGAGAGTCATATTCCGAACATCATTCTGGTTAGGTTGAGTAATCTTAGGAGGTGGTCATCTTCCAGCATTAGCATTATTAGGAGGAACATGACCAGTCCCCATACTATGTGTGTGGGTGGAAAACGTAGTGCCCCCAGCGAGGGTAGTGCCCCCGGTGGGTATAGTATGGCTAACACTTTGACTAGTGCTAGCATGACTACCAACCATAGTGGAAGGTTCGACAGTACTATGACTAGGCATACCAAAAGAGAGTGCGGTGGGGTTGATCGCAGTGTCATTATGTGATTCAGGTATCCCGTATCTATAACTACATGGAAACGAAGGAACGAAAGGCTCGTCCTGTTCTTCGTCCTCGGGTAAGTCGGGCATCCCATAAAGATAATTATCCAGATTCGAAGGATCAAACAGATCTCGATAAAGTGGATTAGGCCAAATAGAACCAGGTTGAGTCTTAGGTGGATCGCCTCTCCACTCCTTACGAGGAGTATGGGGATCGGAAGTATGGTCAACTCTACCCAAAGGATTCGAAGGTTTTTCCTCAGTATCAGGATATGCAGCCATGACATCTTGGACGTAAGTCTCGTATGAATCTGAAGACTTAGAGGGAGCCCTCCGGCATCCTCTAGCAACACGACGTGAAAACTTGAGTGGCTTTAAACCAGCCAAACGACGGGACCGGCAGAGAGTAGGGCTCCGTGCCACGATATCTCTGGAGAGAATATGTAACCAAAACGTCCCCTTAAGGCCAACTATCGATCAAAAATAGTAAATCAAAAGCACACACCTAGAGAAACTACAGCTAAGAGCAGACAAACAAAGTGGCTAAATGAGCTCCCGACATTAGAGTTGGTATGTCTCACCTAGGAGAGGCTTGAGACTCCCAAACTATAGCCGGAGGTAACAGAATCAGTTATAGAGACACCCAGGCTTCACTACGTCGATAGGTTCAAGTCCACTGCACGAACACAACTGTGCTGTCCAATCCCTATCTGACTCAGGACACAAACAACATAACGACTGCAAGTACTCTATGCGGTACCTAGGTAAGGCAACTATGTTCACCGCAATGTAACCAATGCTCAGGGGGACAATCGCAGGTGGGACCCATTGTATGGGAAGTGTAGCTAAGCCCGAAGCACAAGAAGACAAACCTCTGGTACCCCCAGATATGAACAAATCCTGGATATATCTCCCATGTTCATCTGGTATCAGAGGGATATATCCTCAACCAACCTCCCGTGACCTCATGCTTAACTCTGGATTGAGTAGAGCTTCCTGAGAACACCGATCTATACCATGGATTCCTCCACTCCCTGATCAGACACCTAATGTTTCGTCTAGTAGTCATGGATTGTTAACTCACAATCATCTATTCCAAGACTCTAAACCTATGCTAGCTGGTGTACCCTATAAATAAAATTAGTCTAATCAATTTTAAGATTAAGCGTTAATTTTAGTGGCTATGATTACTCAAGGGATATGATCGTGAAACTAGTGATGTGTAGATTCAATAGTATGCAAAATCCTTCAATCCTAGACTCATCTATCCAATAAAACAATTTCACTAATATGCAAAATCAACCAATAATTCCGAAATAAAGATGCAATCTTTTATCTTTTCAATGCACAAGCAGAACCTAAAATGAAGGCAACAAGCACTCAATGCAAGATGCAGTACATGAAAGTAAAATATTTTTGTATTTTCTCTTATAAACAAGAAGGAAAATGCAAAAACTAAATGTATATTTTTGTATTTTTTCAATATAAATGGAATGAAAAAATGCAAGCAAAATCCTACTATTCAGTCACTAAAGTGCCGAGAAGATCACTAATGTAAGAACCCTAAAACTCATAAAAATAACAAGACAACAAATGACCAGCATGCAATAAGAAATCTGACAAATACAATGCATCTGATATCCTGTAAAACTATAAAACCAATATACAACAAGAAGCATCATGGAATGAAAGATCTGTAACAACAGAGTGTATCTAATCAACAATATAATAGAAAATATGCTATGAAAATCATACCTGGTTAGATGACCTAGCAGCTACCATTACCTTGACAGCTCCCATAGTGCAACTGAAGGTGGGGGGATGACTCTCCACCCAACCAACCCCCAGGCAAAGGCTGAGGCCCCCAATCCCCTAATGATTAACCCTATGCCAGCACTATCTTGCTTTCCTCTCCTCCCGAGCTCCTCTTCCAAGCTGGCCAAAGACAAAAAGATCCCTCTCTTCACTTCTTCTCCTCGTTTTATCTCCTCCTTCTCCCAATTTCTTAATTTCTTATTTAATGCAATTTGTTTTTCCTTATTTTCTTTCATATTCCCAATTATACTATTATCTTACATCATTTTATTCATTATATTAAATATTCTCTATATGAGGGTTGTTACATACTCCCCTCCTTCAAGAAACTTCGTCCCGAAATTATAATATTCAAGCAATAAATACAATACTTATTCAATCAATCGATCAAGTAAATACTAGAATATATAGGTAGCTATTACTATTGTGAAGTTTAGAGATTTATATGTGTGGCCACCACATAGAAGTCTCCAAACCACACTAATACAATCAAACGCCCTAAGTTACAACATGCTCTTAAGTAATTCCCTATGAGTCTAGTATGCAACCATATAAACAATCATGCAGCATACATACATAAGCATTAGATAATTAATTAATAATTAATGACTGTGTGTTTGTTTACTTCCTCTTTCCTTACTCACCCACTCCCTGAGAATCATACCATCTGATCAACCTCCCTACACCTCCCCTCCAACTCTGGATGGTCCTGCTTGCCATGACACGGGCCCTCTACTGTAACCTATCCGCGGATCATACAGTAGGCATCACAAGTTCCCCAGGAAGTTACCACGGCATTGCCACCTTCCCACTTCTGGTAATAATATGGCCTCATCGGATTCTAATGGAATCTAGGCCTCATCGGTACTAACCGGCATCTGGTTCCTGGTACCCCGATCCTGATACTCCTGGTACCCCCGATCCTGATATCAGGATCATTATACCCCAGGCATCTCGGAAGGCTAGCCTAAACATCCTCCACAGCACCCTCAAGGCACTAGCCCTAGGCATCAGAAGTCCTTCTCCATAAACCTCCCTCCCGGTGAGTATGTCTCCAACCGTGGACTCTGGTCACATCAAAAGTTCTCCGAGAAGTATATGTGGCACTGCCACCTTCACAAATTCGGGTACAAAAGTCAAGCACTGTTGGCAAAGAGCTAATTGTTGGGCTTGTCCCCCAGCCCATAATATATTTATAGTAGCCATCCTCATTGGTGGTTATGGGCTCCCACGAAATCATAGAATACTTAGCCTCATAAGGCTATTTGAGCGGATCACTTGGAACAACTAGCACTTGCCATAATCAATAATCATTAGTAACCATTTCTCAATATCATGGATCAACCTTGAATCATGTGCTAACAAGAATGTCTAGCCACCAATTCATATTGCATTACATTGCATCATAATCCATTGTCACGATAAGTCATGCCAAGTTTAACATCTAATGCATTTAGGTGCTCTGTGCTACCATTATAACATAACTGGTCATGATACTTTCATAATTTCAATAAGCATCTCATTAATATGCCATGATAAGCTACCATATTTCAACATTAGTACTATCAACATGGAGTAACAACTCGCATAATCCATCATTGTATCAAATATGCATTCTACGGGGAGCAATAGCATGAAACGATAACATGTCATACCAAATATATGATATAATTTCTTATTCCCCACTAATAAATGACAGAGCTGTAAAAATACCATATTAAACTAGAACATGATTTTATACCATTTATCTCACAAATGTCATTTATCTCTAGATGCAATGATAAGTTATTAAAATGCTAAATTAATACCATCACGAAATAATATCATTTTATGTTTTGCAAGCCATCTATCTTATAAAGCACCATAACGTCATGAAGTATCACATGCACAACCCATGGCTATAAATCTCATGGCTAGACATAACAACATTAGATTTCACATCAATAATGCATGACCATGACTCACATGTTTATAAGGCATCATTCTAAGAACAACATGTAATAACACCATATCATCATGAAGAAACATCCAGAAGTATCACATGCACAACCTAATAACCATATATCTTAGGTGGAATGGAGCCATATGCTAATAATCACATGTCTTCTTAAGGATTCTTGGTATCTTGATTGGGAGTTGTTCAAGGTTTTGTATCATGGGAGAGGCAGTGCCCACAAGTCAATTCAAGTGCTAAAAAATTGTAATGAAGAATTGTAGAGAGTGGGATATTTGAGAAGGCCAACACTCACAATAGATTGTTTGTGGAGTATACTATTTCCAAACAAATCAAGTACTCACCCCTGTATTCATTGAGTTTTTGCATAGGGGTAGAACCTCTAGTCGATCCTTGTAATCTAAAATTTGCCATGTAAATAATAAAGAGTCACGGTGAATAGGATCATTACCATTACCATTTTCTTTTCTATCGTAAAGAAAATTTATCAAAAGAGGTCATCAAACTTCATAGGGATTTCATTTTTTTTTTCTTTTTTTTATGGATTCATTTTAGTGGTTTTACATCTCAAATTTTTTTTGGCACATGATATGAAGTTTAGCTTCTTATTGTTACCTTGCTTCTTGTGTTGCTTCATTTTTCTCGATTGCCACTTGTCACTACATCTTTTGTTCATGCCTAGGAGTCTATATTCTTTCTTCTTTTTTTTATTTCATCTGGGTTTGTCATATCATCTCTATCAAACATTGCCTCACATTGTACTTCTTCAAGTCTATGTATTGTGCCTACATAAGATATTCATCATAATATTCCTTGTATTGCCATCTACGACTCCTTGCATAAATAAATGGTGTTCGCTAGGGTAATATCAAGCTCCAATAAGACAACCCATGAACTTGGTTTGACAAACCTAATTGAGACACCAATGTCACTATCTTATATAACTTACTTTACCTTTGACTTTACTATGCTCCCAACAAGGATTCCGACTCAACTTGACTTTGAGTTACTTTGGCTATGGACTCCTTACTTTACATCCTTCAACTTGACATTCACTTGCTTTGCAATGACTTTGTTCCTTACCTCAATAGACTCCTTTTTTTTTTCTTCTTTTTTCGTAATTTAAGTAAATACCTCAACCAATATTCTGAGGGTAGTATTAATTTCAAGGCTAAAAATAATTTCAAATAAGACTTCAAATCTTGTTTTTCACTAAAGGCATATCCATATAACTTCTATTCTTTCAAATAAGATGTATAACTATAGATATTCCTCATATCTTACTTTACAAATACTAAATACATGATTTATAGTTCAAGGGCCTATCAACAATTAAGGAAAAGTGACCACTCTAAAGTGATTTCTAAATAATAGGGTCATATAGTATAGACCAAACCTTTCCTCTAAACCATAAATTTAAAATCCTTATTTAATAGTTTTACTACATTCACTTTATTATAGACCAAACCTTTATCATTAATTTGATTATACTTTGATATATTCAAATACGTATAGAATAAATCACCACTATTTCAATCCATCATCTTTATTATAGACCAAACGTTTATCATAAATTTGATTACACTTTTTTATATTCCAGTACGTATAGACCAAATCACCACTATTTCAATCCATCATCGCGCATAATATGAAATCTTTGTGGAATTAATTCAACTGTAGGATATTATGGGAAATGTAATCGGCATCTTAAGTCAACAATTTGACGGCCATAAATGGAGGAATACAATATATAAGAGAATGGATTCGCAACAATAGAATCGTATCTCAATCCGATATCATGTTTTGTCAGGTGATGCGTGGCATCGAATTAACCAAACCAATCAAATTCTTATTACAAATCACCGATGGTAGTTTAGAGAGCTGACGTAGTTTATAAGGTAAGGAAAGGGAATTCCATCAACACCGTTCCAACAACAACAAAAAGGGATACAACCTCGGCGTGTATGATAGACTTTACATTATTTTTGTATGAAATTATATAGTAGTTTTATCGCTTTAACAACCTTACACGTCTGAAATAACATTTATAACAAAGTATTTACATAACTGAATTGGATCTCCCTAAAGTATAACTTCAACTAAAGTTCAATGAAGCACAAAAGTATTCCTATTCCATTTATGGTGTAAAATAAATCATTATTTCCAGTTAAAATATAGTTTCATACATCATTTTATCAAGTGTAAATAGAATCTGTCAAGAGAATATGCCCCTTTCTGAAAATAGCACCATCAAAAAAATGAAAGCAGAGTAAACAAAAACAAAACATTATCCCTCCATTGAAATCTGAAGGTTTCTCTCATTTCTAGATTGGGTATATTTATTTTTCAAACCTTGGATTTGAATCGTTATTTTGCAAGGTAACACAGCTCAACCGTTACGTACTCCCGCATTACAGCCCAACGGTTACAGCTTATAATACAACGGTTGCAAAATTTAAGGCCCAGCGTTACAGCTCAATGGTTACATATTTTAATTCAACGGTTACCATTTAATGTAACCAAAATGTAACCATTATCGTGTTCCCAAAATGTAACCAGTATTGTGTTCCGAGCAGCGTTAATCTACCAGCGATGGGAATTCATTGGTAATAATGGTTTGGGTGTGATTGTGAGTATTTTTTTTTGTTATGATACAAGCGGGTGGTCTCCGAGTGAGAGAGTAGCTTCCCGTTTCTTCGATTTGATTGTAAAAACCTCAATCACCTACCTGGACTTTTCTTTCCTGCAAATAGCTAAATTCAGTTTCCTTCCCCAACAATCTCTAAATTCTTCACCTAACACGCTTCTTTAATTTAATCTTATTCTCATAAACCAGCTTCCTCCGGTTTAGCTTCCTCTTTAATTTAACCTTATTCTCATAACCGCTTGTAGGTTACGCCATTGTAGTTGCACAAGGTCGTGACGGCATGGACTCTCAAGGATCACCAAATGATGATGGAACTGCAATGCAACATCGATAGCTGAATCCAGGATATTGGGATTGAACAATGTTTATTTAGACCTTCATATAATATATCACATAATAAAGCATATATATAAATCGTATAGGGTTTCGTTGGTCTAGGAGGTCGTTAAAATACACCTTTAACATTTGTGCATAAGGTAGAACAGCTACATACCTGTGGGTGAACTATGAGAGCTGAGGACTGAATAGTCCATGGAGCTGTGACGCTTTGGTGAAACCCTAAAATTTTACAATTTTATACTTCATCCTTCATCCATTTGGCAGTCTGTTAAGAAGACTGAACCATGCGCAAACCCATAAAACACTCCTATTGCAGCGACCTGTGGGTAGATACGTTGAGCACACCGGCCAGCCGGAACTAATAAAGGAGGAATGATCAACATTGATCAACGGTCATGCCTGGAAATAGAGGGAGAGACTGTTCGACATCATGAGACTGCCATGTAATCGACAGAGGATGCATCGGAGAACACATCAACATGCCAGGCGTCTTTTTGTTGTTGTTGTAGTAGGTAATTAGTTACGATGGAATTGTGGGAATGGGCAGAGATGACAGATAACATCGGCATGTAGCACTCTATATGGGAATCAATCCATACTCATAACGCGGCTACCAGGCGATTAAGGGCAGAGAACAGCTTGCCCGAGAACACAAACAAATAAATAAAAGAATCAATTCAAAAAGGAACCACAATTCCGAGTATCCGTGGGAAATAATTACGGAGTAACGCTCAAAATATGTAACTAAGGCCCATCCTATCCACGCAACGGTCGAGAACACAAACAAATAAATAAAAGAATCAATTCAAAAAGGAACCACAATTCAGAGTATCCGTGGGCAATAATTATGGAGTAATGCTCAAAATATGTAACGCTTATAATATGTAACGCAGGCCCATCCTATCCACGCAATCGGTCAAGAACACAAACAAAGAAATAAAAGAATCAATTCAAAAAGGAACCACAATTCAGAGTATCCGTGGGCAATAATTATGGAGTAATGCTCAAAATATGTAACGCTCATAATATGTAACGTAGGCCTGGCAACACAGTCACACTTCCGGAATAATTGGAATAAAAACGCAGTCAGTAAAGGGAGCATCACATGTTAGCTTTCCACGATGTAGATTTGGCATGGAGTCCGTTGGGCGTTACAACAGAGGACCGTTTTTTTTTTTTTTTTTTCGCAGAGACTGAAGAAATAATAAAACGTTGGGCTCTAGACGTGGTAGATTGGTAGAGAACATTGACAAGGAAAACACGCCACAGGTTGGAACATTGACAGAGGCTGGAACATTGACAGGGAAGTACGGGAGAGGGGAAGTATGTAGGCTGGAAAGAGGGGTTAGAGGAACACGGTCTCCATGCGCAGGCCAGGAGGAGGTCCTTTACATATATACCAAACGACAATGATGACACCAGAAAAAAATGAAGATCACGAACGTTCCAATGTTTTCATGCATGGCAGCCCTAGCAACATACAGAGAGGAGGATCGACAGAGTGGCATGGAGCATCTGTCATGGAGGGAAAAAAAACGATCAAAACATTCAAACATATACTCTAATCGTGGCGATAGAGACGCATTCTTTTGTAGATCATCCACAGAGAAAAAAATTAGTACAATACACAGAAAAACCAGAGAGAAAATTAGTACAATACACAGAAAACCCAAGAGTTGTGAAGCCCATATTTGACACGAAGAAATGAGATATCCATGCTGGGTGGTGAGGCTACCCAGAATATTTTAGCTCGTTTCGACACCTTGTACATCAATCTGACAGAGGTAGTTTTCTTACTGCAATCGAAGGAACACTGTTACCAAGGACGCGAATGGAAGGCTGCAAGGATGTATAGTATCAAATGTATGTTTGGTGAATTAATGAAATGTTAGTATCTGATACCAAGGTAATGCTTTCATGACTCGAAGGCATTAGGTCTATAGTGTCTTCTTCTTCTTCTTTTTTAAAGATTGATTATAGGTTGGTGCAATGAGGGATTGAGATTGAAGATGTGGCACTTACCTCGTCTGCAAGAATAGCTGATCAATTGAAACAGACGCAGCGCAGGGTACTCATAACGGTCTTCATAAACCCAACATGAAACATGGGCTTGGCAAGTTCCAGGTGCCCAAAATGACCAGGGCATTGCACCATAGTCCTCTCATGAGTCCTCAAGAATCAGTACAAGAATTGCAATTTCCAGGCTTTATTATTTATTATCATTACTGTTTAGATTGTAATAAATTCTATGTAGAGATCATGATGGTAAGTTTTGAAGGCATGAGCCATGGGTGTAGCCTAAGTAAGGCCCCTGTTGTGTCAGGAGATCTGGGTTCAAATCCCAGCACCCATTTTAACCTGATTTTATTCTTAGTCTTTAAATTTACAAAGATTTAGGTTTTTTTTTGGTAAATTACCCATTTTTAGGTCTCAACTCAAGTTTTTCCTTTGTACAAACTAGTAGATTTAACATGCAGACCTGCAGATACTAAAATAGTTCTAATTTGACATAAGCACCTGAAGGTACATTCATAGATTTTACTAGGTTGAGCCACTATAACATTTCACCTTAATAATTAAGATTAACTAGGAAAATCCCATAGGTCCCCAGGGTTTGAACTCTGATACCAAAGGTAAGAACCCTAAAACTCATAAAAATAACAAGACAACAAATGACTAGCATGCAATAAGAAATATGACAAATACAATGCATTTGATATCCTGTAAATCTATAAAACCAATATACAACAAGAAGCATCATGCAATGAAATATCTGTAACAACAGAGTGTATCTAATCAACAATATAACAGAAAATATGCTATGAAAATCTTACCTGGTTAGATGACTTAGGAGCTACCATTACTTTGACAGCTCCCATAGTGCAACTGAAGGTGGGGGGACGACTCTCCACCCAACCAACCCTCAGCCAAAGGCTGAGGCCCCCGAGCCCCCAACGATTAACCCTATGCCAGCGCTATCTTGCTTTCCTCTCCTCCCGAGCTCCTCTTCCAAGATGGCCAAAGACAAAAAGATCCCTCTCTTCACTTCTTCTCCTCCTTTTATCTCCTCCTTCTCCCAATTTCTTAATTTCTTATTTAATGCAATTTGTTTTTCCTTATTTTCTTTCATATTCTCAATTATATTATTATCTTACATAATTTTATTCATTATATTAAATATTCTCTATATGAGGGTTGTTACAACTAAGACAACCCAGCAGATCCTAAACAACAAGACTCAGCCAAAGGAAAGAGCTCAAAAGAAAAAAAACCAAGAGGCTAAATCCAAAGATTGGTAAAAAACCAAGAAGGCTCAACCAAGAGAAACAAAGAGATCTGGTCACAACCAAGGCATGAAACAATCAAGAAAGAGGCCAACAAAGACTCAGGAACCAACAAATCCAACCCAGCAACAACCAATAGCCATAAACCAACAAAAGCGAGAGTTATACGCTAGTGTCGAAGGAATACCTGCAGGTACCCGTAAGCAGTAGTGTAAACAGAGGCGGGTATACGCGAGCTGAGCTAAGTTAGCCCACGGGTGAGGAAAGGAAAATGGGCAAATAAAGAGTCCAAGGGCTCAGAAAAAACAAGTTCTCTACAGTGTATCTTAATGGCCAATCAGTGACACAGAGCTTTGATAAACAACAACTCTAATTATGGACTAATGCTCAAAAAATTTCCCAAACATGGATGTTTTCCCCAGCGGAGTCGCCATTTCTGTATTGGAGAAAACTCACTATGGCTTGGGAATACCACAACAGATAGATGACTACCAGAAACCAACTTAATTCTCAAAACAATGCTATTGTAAATGATAATGTTAAGATAATGGAGAAATGTAACTAACCTCGATCCAAGCATTTGAAGTAGATCCCCGTTGGAGCTTTCAATCCATGCACTTGAAATCTACAAATTAGTCTTGAGAGCCAATATCCAACAAGTACATATAATATATAATTGACATTAACATTATCAATAACAATGGTCCATAATATCACAAGCAAATGTAACCCAATGTATAATAAACAACATTCACAACATGATGGACAAGAATATGAGTATTTCTATTAATGAACAAGAAGAAGTACAAAGTGATATGACCTCTTGCCAGCAACCAATCTGAGCCAAGATCTAGATCAATCCACTTGTGCCTCCACCACTTCAATCCTCCATGAATGGCAAACTCAAACTAGATAGGAGTTTGGAAGGTGAACATAAGGGGTTCACAACTACAAGGATCAATGAGTGCAGACTCAAGATAGGGCAAAAATCCACTAGAGTTCTCTTACTATTCTCTTCTTCCTCCCGTCCATAAGCCATATGTGCTCAATATATAGTCCTCTCAAAGGTAGGTGAAAGAACACATTGAGATGTTACTTGGGTAGATGGAGAACCAAAGGTCACCCAATGACCGCTTTTTGGGAGTAAAAAGTAACAAATAGTGATTTTTACCATTTTACTTGATACCCGCGGGCTATAGTGATGCAACTCGCTGGTACGCATGCTATAATGATGCAACATGCGGGTAGGAACAAAAATAGGAAAAAATAGTATCTTTGAAGGATATGAGTGGATCTGAGTCAATGAAATGGATCCTACAGGCCAAATAATGCTGATGCTCACAGGGTGGAAGATTACGATGTAACACTAATTAAATGCATGTGAATCAAATTCACCTCCATTATCAGACCTTAATGCATGGATGTGCTTTTCTTTCTAATTTTCAACTAGGGATTTAAACTCTTTAAATTTTCTAAGAGTTTCACATTTAGCCTTCATGAAATAAATCCATGATTTCCTAGAAAAATTATCTATGAACAATACATAATATAAGAAGCCACTCAGGGAGGGGGGTGACATGGGACCACATACATCAAAATGTATTAAGTCTAAAATCCCTTTAGATCTATTAGTATTGTTTGAAAAACTTTTCTTAACATTCTTCCCAAATGCACAAACCTGACATACACTATCATGCTCAAAATCAAATGCAGGCATACCTTTTACCATATTTTGAAGTCTTGGTAGTGCTTTGTAGTGTATGTGTCTAAGACTTCAGTGCCATAGCTTGCATGGACTAATATTGTGTTGAATCATAGCTTGAATGTACTTCTCGGGTACCTTCTAGAGTCCTCCCTCTCGAACTCCAATCACAACAGCAGATTCTAGGATTTTGTTCTTTGGGCATAAAAGTGCTTTGTTATCCATGAAGATAACTCAAAAGCCTTTGTCTTCAAGAACCAAAACTGAAACAAGGTTTTTCTTAAAGCCTGGAACACATAGAATGCCCTCCACATGTAAAATATAACTGGTGCTCAGCTAGAATGACGTGGATCCGACTCCTTTGATCGAATATGTTGAGTTGTCCCCCAAATCTACCATGCATGTGAACTTTTATCGTTGAGGTCAATGATGGCATTCTTGTAACCAGTCATATGTTTGGATGCGCCACTATCAATCAACCATGTGTCTACACTTGTGATGACGGATCTTGAAAGGGATGAGACAAGGTAATACTCCCTTCATGTCTCCATTTCATCAGATGCATTCTTTTGATTAGTTTCATCTTCTATGGTGGTAGAAAGATGAAAATTTCCTTTTCCCTTTGCTTTGCGCTCCCTTGAGAAACAACCTTTCTTATTGCAATTGTAGCATCTAGATTTTTGACTTGCCAAATCCTTTGTTGAATTCCTTCTTCTTTGGATGAGAGAACTTATTTTGGAAGAAGAGTTTCTTTCCTTTCTTCATTCTTGCCATGAGGGAAATATTTTCTTCTTTAGTGCACATAGCTTTGCTATGGATTCACCCTTCCTCTTGGATACAGTCATGCCACAATATCTCAAACCCAGGTTGCATTTCTCATCTATTGATAGCAGCCAAGAATGTCTCCCATGAAGATGGGTGACCATCAATTGTGGTTTGGATGAGATCATCTTCATCCACTACAAATCCAATGTTAACAAGCTAATCTCTTACCTAAGAGATCTTGGTTAAGAAGGAGGCCACTATCTCTTCCTTCTCCATCTTTAGGTTTCATAACTTGTTCTTCAATTCCCTCTTTTGAGTTGAGGCCTTCTTCTAATATAGATTAGTCAATGTATCATAACATTCTTTTATGGTCTACAGTGGTGTGATCATGGGAATCAAGTTATCTTTTACCAAATCATAGATGATCCATTTGGCCTTAGCTTGATTCTTCTTGAAGTTGATGTGCCCTGCATTAGTTGTAGGCTCCTCTAGCACAGTGGATACGTATTTATCCAAGTCATGTTCTTTTAGGATGTTGAGAATCCTAGCCTTCCAAGTGTTGAAGTTTGAGGTGCCTTCAATACGATCTTCCAGTTGTAGAGAGATTTATGCCATAGTCTTCAAATCTTGTGCTCAACTTCTCAAGATCTACATAGGATCTAGATGGCATGAAAACTAAGCTCCTTCACACCCTGATCTCTGATACCATGTTAATATCTGGTTGGGCTTTGATATTTAATTACTTTGGATGCAAAAAATTGAAACAATGAGACAATTTAATCACATGAAATTCATACAACCATAACACAATATATACCCTAGGGAAAATCCTCAAACCAATGAGAACAAAAACCCCAGCAACTCTTCTTGGTATATTATAATGGATAGTAGAGAATGTCTTTCTTTACAACGTAGTAGATTCCTTTTAGAAGATAAGAGATCACCAAACACTCTTGATGAAGATACAGAAGCAATAGAGAAGAGAGATCAATTGGATGTGTTTTCCAATTTTCCCAGCACATCAATATATAGTAAAAATCACTGACATGCAAGCAATAGCATATCAATGCATGAAGGATAAGCCTCCCATGTAAACCATAGCGAGTTATATTTTTGGATAGTTGCAGTGCACTTCTAGTTTCTTCAATCATGCACCATCAATCCGCCATACCTTTCTTCCTTATCTTGAAATCATGCTTAACTGACTTTGGAGTGAACTCACCTCATAACTGATGTAGGAGCACTTAGTTTAAAATCTAACATAAGTTCATCATGCAATAGGAGAAACTTTAGTGTTGTAACTTAAGTGTCGTCTTTTAAATTTTATTTTAACTAAAGTGTCGTCATGCAAAACACTTTAGTTAACTAATTCCTTTTTAACACTTTAGTTAACTTTTATTAACGGAAAATCATGTTGATTGATTTTACTGAAGTGATCGCTAAGTTCTCCTCTGGTTAACTGATTGCATATCTTTAACGGATGCTTTAACCGAAGCATTGATTGAGGCATACATTGTTACTTAACTAAAGCTTTATAATTGAAACTTTATAACTAAATCTTTAACAATTTGATTTCTCTTTAATTAGATGAAGTTTCTGCATGGGAAATTCCAAATTCCCTTGATCTTTATGCTTTATATTTTATTTCTTTATCTTTTATTGCATGGTCAATATGTGCTAAATTTAATTATCTATCACATTACATGATACTAAGAATAATTATCGGATGTTGTGATCATATTATATTATTTCGAACGAAATGATCATATCCTAAAGTAATTCACTTTAGAGGTGATCAATCTCTGAAGGATACTTAATAGCAACTAGTGATCATGGTTAATAATGCATCACATAACATTAAATGCGTTTAACAAGTAAAGCATGACCTTTATATGGAAGGTCCACCTCTATACGAGAGGTCTATCCCATGGATACCTTTATACAGAAGGTTCACGTGAGAATTATGACTTGAAACACAAGTCCGGAGCCTTGTCCAACAAGACTTTACAACATCATTACTTTGATCAACTATCTCTATACGGGAGGAACAAACTTTTCACGGAAGGCAATCAAAGTGCTCACCTCTATACGGGAGGATCAATCTTGGATGCACAATATTGTTTTGGAGAATTTCTCTTGATGATGTACATTTAACACAATAGAGGCCCAAAGTATGTTAAAATTTAGACTTAAACTCTGTCCAAAACACTTAGCCAACTATGATATCAATATTCTATAGGCATAAAACCAAATACATTTCACATGCATTCAACTTCAACTAACTGTAAATTGATATACAACAACTAAGTAAACCTTGCAATAGAAATAAACATAAAACAATAGTCTGTAGATGATATTTTCAACACAGTAAATGATATTTTCAACACAGGATGTTTGGTTAAAGACCCTGTAAAAACCCCTTTGGGGAAAATCTAGTCAGAATGAGGAATTTTTCATTGAAGAGCTCTCAGCACAACTCATAAATTTATAGCAAGCACATTCAACATTTAAAGCATAGAATCATCTCGATTCTAATGGCAAATACACATAGGAAAATTACCAGCAACAAGTATAGTATGTACAGACTTGTAAAACCAACTGCACGACCCCCCACAAACTTTGATTTTATCCTTGAAAGCATTGCACAACAACTGCCTCAAAATATTTACAGGAAATCGTTGTACCTTCATCAATAAATTCTCCTCAATTTCTATGCAAAGTATCAATTGTCTAGTCCTCTTGATTTCTATGCTAAATCAATTATACAACCCAACAGTATGGCCTCCTTTCCTTGGAAAACATGTTGCACTCATTTTCCTTGAAACTTGTGCCTCCCTCCAAGATTAGGTATCTCACCCTCCTTGGAAAATGAGACCTCTCTTGTTGCTCTAAAATTTTGCTCCTTCAGCTCCTTACTTTCCTCATTCAACTCTCCAAAGACTCTCTCTTGGAATGCCTCTCACACTTCTCTCCAAAACTCTCTTGGAATCCATGCCAAATGAGTCTCACTCAATCTTCTTTATATTTTCACATTTAGGGTAATGGCCTTGAATCTTCTTCTTATATGTTCAAGATCGAATATTGGCCCACAAGATCGATGGTTGTGATTTAATATCAAGTTCACTTAAATCACTTAACTCATGAACTATATTAAAATCACTTTTCTTTGGAAAAGTCAATTTTACCCAACTTAAAATAATAAAAAGTACAACTTTTCAGTTTGAGCAGCTTCTTATTTTTTGTGGATAGTGCAATTTTTTGGACCTTATATATATCCTTCGTACCCTTCATAGCTTCCCATTTCTCAACCGTCATGACCAAAACAGTCTTTAAACTAAAAATTTCATCTTTCATGATATTGTTAATTAATTCAAACTCTTTGAGCTCAGTCTCTAACCATGATATTTTTTGAAATTGAGTTTCATCTTTGAGGTTTCATCATTCTGATCATGGGGAAAGGTTGTGAGCCTCGCTCTTTTTTATTCACTTCCTAATTTGATTGGGTAGAATGGCGATCATCCCCATTGTTCCTAGATCGGGTGGCAGAAGTTGAATCATACATGAACCAAGGGTTGACTTGATCAGTCATGTCAATGTTTTCTTGCACATTCAATGATCCTGCCTCAAATTCATTGATATTGATAACTAGTGGATCAACATTTTGTAGGTTTCTCTTGGATAAGATGGAAACAACCATAATCCTAGTCATCCTACTGGTAGCCACATCAGCTGACAGTTTTCTAGTATGGTCATTACATTCAACCTTAAATATCTTAACTTCAGCTTTAGGTTTTTTGAACATCTCTCCTAGAAAACCTTTTCCCTTTTCTTTAGAAGGTTGGGGATTGAAGTTCGAATTGGAGAGAATTGGTTGAATTTGATTTTCATAATCAAAACCGTGAATATTTTCCACATGACAAATGGATTGTTGGCTACCTATATTTATAGATAAAGAAACCCTATGCCACTATGCAATTGACCCAATGCCAAACCCATGAGTCTGAGAATGTAAATTATTTGAGGGATTGGATTCAACATGATCCATGGTATTAGCACTTGATTCATTATTAGGGATTGCCTATGGAGGGGATCTATATTTTCTCTTGGTTTTGGGTAAACCTACAGGTTAATTTTAAGTAACCCCAAATCCATTTCAATCCAAAAATTATTCCCAAACACTATCTAGCTGATGAAGATGATGTTGGACCAATATTTTAATTAGCTTGTGATAAAATAAACTTCTCTCAATGTCCCCCGTAGTTCGGTGTACTATGAAAACCATTTTTTTCAAGTTATTCAAAAGATAGTATGGCATGTTTATAGGATGACCTTTGAATACTAGTACAAACTTTAGATGATAGTAATGGATCAAGGAGTAACAAACCATCACAGGTGACATGCCAGATTATAAGATTGAGAATATTTTTTCGGGGTTTCTTAGTTAACCGAGCAGGAAAAGCATACTTTGTATCAACTTCTTGAGGGAGATTTATGAGAAAATTTTTCCAGGATTAACCTTGAATGTGGTTCCCCTTAAACTATTTTCCCCCTTTCCGAGCAAGGTCAGTGACCTGAGCCATGAAATATTCGAATAGTTGAATTTCAAGGTCTCCAATATTGGCCTTTTCATGTTAAATGACAATGTGAAACCCTTGGTGAATTCTACATTATGGCCATCAATATTTCTCAGGAATGAGGCCCAACCTATCTCCTCAAACCTATTGGATAAATCTTCGTTATCATGAATCATCTCATCCCTAGACAAATCCAAACGATTAACAGGAGCCGTGGAGAGGAAATATAGAGTCAAATTAAGAATGGATCAAGAAAATAGAAATGATTCTAACTTGAAACTGTAAAAGTTAAGCTTAAAACCCTTTTGGATCATATCAAACCCCGTGATGTGAAGATACAAAGAACCCTCGAGAATGCTTATTGGAAAATAATTGCAATCTAGGGTTGATAGTACTAAGGATCACTTCATTTTATGAAAACATTAAATCGCGAGTCATGATAATATAAAATAGATATTACAAATGTCAAAGGTAGCATATAGAGCTATCAATTCAAAAATTTAGGTTGTATGGTAATAATACTAGCCTAGATCCAAATCCTAGGCTCTATCAAGCGTCGAGAGGGATCAAATCTCCCGAGGTGCAAACCTCTCCTTGAATAGCTCCTTGAGTGCAATACCTGAGCCACCTAATCCTAAGCTTTAAAGTCTCTAGTTTAAGTCTCATATTTACTTTTTACTTTGTATTATTATTTTTTGTTTATGGCCGACATAATATTTACCACCTAATCCTAAGCTCTAAAGTCTCTAGTTTAAGTCTCATATTTACTTTTTACTTTGTATTATTCTTTTTTGTTTATGGCCAACATAATATTTATTACTTTTTACTTTGTATTATTTTGTTACTCGACAAACTCAACAAACACTGTAAAGTCTCATATTTACTTTTTACTTTGTATTAAAAGTAAAAAGTAAGGTCTCTAGTTTAAGTCTTATATTTAATTTTTACTTTGTATTATTATTTTTTGTTTATGGCCGACATAATATTTACCACCTAATCCTAAGATCTAAAGTCTCTAGTTTAAGTCTCATATTTACTTTTTACTTTGTATTATTCCTTTTTTTTTTACTTTATATTATTTTGTTACTCGACAAACTCGACAAACACTCGACTCACAAGATCTCCCCCATACTGGGCTGTAGAGCACCTCTCGGCGCAATTAGGGTTCTGACTAATCATATAAAGGAAATATCATATGATAAAGTATATGTGATTATAATGATAGAATCCCTACATAACGAAACCTAATTAAGTTTGCATACTCATATACCTTAGTTTCATGGATGATCGATTAAAATAACGAATGATCATGACCACTAAATGGGATAATACGAATTGGAAAATGTGTAAGCAACTAACAAACACAAGTTAATGAAAATTTGAATAATGTAACATGTATGATCAAAACTATGCACAACTTATTATGGGAAAAGATGATCTTGGTGATTATGTTTTGGAATGTTAATAAGTGGCAGGTCTTAAAAGTACTTAACTATAGGGTCAAGGGGTCATAAATTTCACATATAATTCATAATAATATAGAGATGTAGAAATAGATCAATATTATGTTAAAATATTCTTATATACCATTATGTATAATAGAACAGTTTTGACCTCCTCATTCATACTTAATTTGAATGATCCTTACCATTGAGAAATCAAAACCATTAAAATTTTTAAGAGCTACTAATTTAAGTCTTTTAAATGAATGGCTTTAGATCAGAAAATCATAAAATAATGAACTAATTTCATAAGGTTTCATGTGAATTTTTGTATAGTGTTTATTTATACACCTGAACCAAGAGATAAGTCATGAATTTTAGTAGCTAAACATACCTGTTAAAAAGAGATTGATAATTACTCAATAGATCATTTTAATGTGAATTTTCGAATAAATCATCAAACAAGGATTATCATCAACATTAGAATAACATCATCCTTCTCTAATCAATTCATAATTAGAGTACATTCAGAATCATATATTCTTAAGGTGCTCTTAAAATCTAGAATAATGTGTATTCTTGCCCAAAAGAGTATAACATATACCCAGATTAAATTGTATTCCAATCTTAGAGTGAAAAGTGACTATGAGACCCCTAGGAATTGAAAAGGGGCTATTGGCGAACAAAAATAACCCATCCCTTATTAAATCCAATATTAGGGTCAAATCATCATGGAATATGTGTGTTAATGGAAGGTTGTTCCACATGAATACTATCTTTATTTTCATGAGTTCCTTGGGTCACATTATCATTTTTAGGGAGCCTCTCCTCTAGGGTTTGTATGAGCTTGGCCATATTCTAATCAATATTTTGATACATCATTTTCATATTATTTTCTATTTATCTTCTTTGTTTACCAATTTAACATATGTCATTAGCATATCACTCAATTCATTAAATGTTTTCTTCAAATTGGATAACTAGTTATATATTTATGGTTCTTCACCACAAAGATGGGGCAAATTTTAGATGAAAAGGATGTTTTGAAAAAACATGTTCTTGTTGTATAATTCAACAGTGCATATGCATTTATTAAACATAGGAATGGAAATCCCGAGGAATACCACGCATGCCACGAAGGCTAGGAGAACAAAACGCATACGCATTTTAGATGACCAAAATGCATAGGTGTTTTGTAAAGAATATTTTATTTCATAAACACATCCCCTAACACCCCCTAAAACCTATCCCCAACCTTCTAACACCCCCCTCCCTAACCCCCTAACAACCCCTCCCTAACCCCCCAACACCCCTCTCAAAATACCTAACACCCTCTACCCCTAATCACCCACATCCCCTCTCCAACTCACTAACACGCACTAACCCTGTAACACACCCCCCCAAATCCTAACACCCCCTCTCTAACTCCCTAACACCCCCCTATCCCTAATAACCCACACCGTCCACCTACCCCTGTCTCTCCACCCAAGCCCCTTACACCCCCCTCCCTACTCTCTCTCTCTCTCTCACCATTACTAACCCCCTTCTCTCACTCTCTTTATCCCCTGCTCCAGTTAACCCCAATATCCTAACACCCCCTATGTCTCTAACTCTAAACCCCTTAACTACACCCTCTCTCTACCTCTAACCCCTTACCACCCCATAATCTCTCTCTCTCTCTCTCTCTCTCTCTCTCTCTCTCTCTCTCTCTAACCCCAACACCCCGCACTCCTCACCTATGCCCCCCTTTCTCTGTAATTTCCCTACTCCTCCCCACCCCCCCCTCTCTCTCATTCTCCCTCTCCCCCCCCTCCAAACTCTTACTAACCCCTTGTCTCATTCTCTATCATTCCCCTACTCCTCCACCCACACCTAACCCCCACCCCTCTCTCTCTCCCCCTGACCCCCTAACACACCACCACCCCATTGGTTCTCTATATATCTCTCTCTCTCACACACACACATCCCTATGCCTCCCACTACTACTAACTCCCCCACTCCTCTCTCTATCTCTCTCTCTCTCCTCTTCTCCCTAACCATTACTAACCCCTTCTCTCACTCTTTTTTCTCCACTGCTCCACTTAACTAAGATCTCCTAACACCCCCCCCTGCCACTACCTTTGACCCCTTAACACCCTCCTCTCACTCTACCGTATAACCCCTTACCACCCCCAATGTATCTCCATTTAAATCTCTCTCTCTCTCTCTCTCTCTCTCTCTCTCTCTCTCTCTAACTTGAACACCCACACTCCTCACCTATACTCCGCTTTATCTCTAATATCCCTACTCCTCCCCAAACCCCTAACCCCCCTTGATATTTTTTTTCTCTCTCTCTCTCTCCCTTTCTCTCTCTCTCTAACCCCAACACCCACACTCCTCACCTATACCCCCATTTCTCTCTAGTCTCCCTACTCCTCCCCCAAACCCCTAACCCACCCCCCCCCTCTCTCTCTCCCCTACTCCTCTCTTTCTCTATTTACCCCCCTTCCCCCCTAACCCTTACTAATCTTTAGTGTCATTCTATATACCTAGCCATCCAAATATTTTTCATGTTAAATCATCACCAAGCCAAGTGTAACATAGCAAGTCTAAAACAACAAGTCATACTCACTTTCTTCATGAAATATGTTCATTCTATATACCTAGCCATCCAAATATTTTTAATGTTCTCATTTGTTATCATCACCAATCCAAGTCCCACCCTTATCCTCCTCACTCACTCTCTCTCCCATACTCCTCTACCTACCCATAATTCCTAACCCTCTCTATATCTCCCACAATCACCTAACATCCCCCTGCTCTCTCCCACTCTCACCCTCCTACTACTCTCCCTACCTCTAGCCCCCCCTCCTCTCTCTCTCTCTCTTTCTCTCTCTCTCTCCCCTAACTATTACTAACCCCCATCTCTCGCTCCTCCTCTCTCTCTCTCTCTCACCTCTTCCCCCTAACCCTTACTAACCCCCCCTCTCCCTCTCTCTCTCCCCTACTCCTCCACCTACACTTAACCCACACCCTTCTCTCTCTCTTGTCCCCCTAAAACTTCCCTCTCTCTCTAACATTCTCACTACCCCTGACCCCACACTCTCTTTCTCTATCCACCCTCCTACTATCCCTACCCATAACCACCCCCCTATGCCTCTCTCTCTCTCCTACTCCCTCCCTCTCTCTCCCCCCTAATCCCTCTCCTGCTACCACTTATCACTTCCCACCTCTCTCTCTCTCTCTCTCTCTCTCTCTCCCTACTCCTCTTACCTCTAATTCCCTCTCCTCCTCTCTCTTATATCTTTCTCTCTCCCCTCTTCCCCCTAACCCTCACTAACCCCCTTTCTCACTCTCTCTCTCTCCACTACTCCACCTAAACTAACCCCCACCTCTCTCTCTCCCCCCAACCCCCTAACAACCTCCCCACCTCTCTCTCTCTCTCTCAGAACTCCTAACACCCCCCTCTCTCTCTCCCCCCTACTCCTCTTAGATCTAACTCCCTATCCTCCTCTCTCTTGTATCTCTCTCTCTCCCCTCTTCCCCCTTACCCTCACTAACCCATCATCTCTCTCTCTCCACTACTCCCCACCTCTCTCTCATTCCAACCACCTAGCAACCTCCCCACCTCTCTCTCTCTCTCACTCTCACAAACCCTAATCCCCCTCCTCTCTCTCTCTCTCCCCTACTCCCCTTACCTCTAAAACCATCTCTCTTTGTCTCTCCTAATCCTACTCCCCATACCACTTACCACATCCTTCCTCCTCATTTCTCTCTCTCTCCCCCCCCACCCTATACCTCCCTTCTCTCTAACTTCCATAATCCTCCCTAAACCATGACCACTCCCCCCCACCCCGATATCTATCTATTTACCTCCCCCAGCCCCCCTCCCCCCCTCTACACCTCTCCCCACCATGATATCTATCTTTTTCCCTCCCCCAACACCCCTCCTCCCCCTACCCTTAATCACCCACACCCTTTTCCCATTTTCCCTTGGGACCTCTCTGTCTCTCTCTCTCCATAACCCTTACTAACCCCTCTCTAACTCTTTGTCGTGTCTCTTCTACGTGATTTTTTTTTTTTGAATAAAACTTCCAATCACTTAAAATGCAGAAAAACACCAACTCTAGTTGCCGCTATAGCTGGCATAACTCTTAAGTAGAAGTTACCATACAAGAAAAACTCAAAAGTCAACAATTATTTATGCACTACATCCTAAACACTTATGACCATAAAAGTGATAGGAAATAAATGGCATTAATCACTATATTAATATGCATTAATGTTGGCTCTTTATATGTTGTTTAAGTTCAAAGAGGTAGATAGACCCAAGTTCTGCGTGGTTCAGGGAACCAACAAAACCCCTTTTCACTGGCCCTTTCGGCAACAATATGTGAATAGACTGAGGTCTCACCTGAGGTGAAGTTATGGGGAGGTTGCAGAATCGGGTTTCCACAACCTGGTGATGCGTGCTTCAATGGAATGGTGGACAGCGCAAAGTTCTCCTTATTCGCAGTTAATGCTTATGCTATCGCGCATCCAAGGACTGCGCGATGTGGGATGGTCGCTTAACAACAGGACATCGCAACAAAGGATTGCGCTTCCTCTTCGGAAATCACACTACTCGAATGGAATTTACTTAGTGTAAACTCATACATTCACGTGCATCTAACCATAGACCTTGTAGACCTTAGACAATATGATAACTGCAATGACTACGCACTTCCGGTGCTGCGCTTCGGGGAATCGCACTATACAGACTTCACTGACTAAGTGTTTACCCAATATTCAACTTATGCATTCATCTGATGTAGAAATACTTGTGCATTCAACATTCATTCACATGTGTCGATACTTAGCATATTATTCCCATCTTTTATCCTTATGGCGAATACATATAAAAGCAAAAACACATGAACTCATAACATGAAATTAAAAATTCAACATAAGCAAATATACATATGCAAACACATTCAGTCACATAACACAAGGATTTAACGTGGTTCACCCCCAGGATGGGAGCTACGTCCATAGGAACTGTTGTTATTTTATCAAGGGAAGGGTACAACAGTTCTAGTCTGCGCACACAGCTGCATAGCCTTTTTACAATAAGTTTATTCACAGAGATCTATGTTCAACAATAGGCTCACTCCTCTCTAGAGATTAACCCTTTCCCTTACAAAATATGCCCTTAGGTCATGTCTTTACATTCATGATGGGATCAAAAACCCTAAGGTTCCCAAAATATGGTGTGATTACAATACTAACCAGGATTGTTAGGCTCTGATAGCGACTCATCGTCATCGTGTCCATCCTTCTGCGCGTGGTCATGTCACTTTCATCCCTTCTGTCGAACTCATTCCAATGGGTCGCTTTCACCCTGCCTGTCCTTCTCTAACGGCTTTGTGCGGTCGGTTCACGTAGCGCTGCCTTTATTCATGTGACCAGTCGCTTTCCTTCCTCCGCCACTCCTTACCCGCCTACTGGGAATCATGGAGTATCTTAACCAAAATAGACGACCAATCGGTCTCACTAGAATTTACACCATTTTCCATCGAAAAATTCTACCTTGCTAGATCTTCGCGGAACTGGCTCTTTGTGGCACTGCATCTCCTCAGCGTTGTAACTTCGCAACGCTCAATCTCTTACTCTGTCGAAGCTTCGTTGTGCTATCTCCTCACAGCTCCCAAAACTATATTGAAAAAATTGGATTGCATGGGCCAGGCCCAATAGGCCCCTAACACTTACATGTGTCTTGTCCCCGAGCCACTCACCATAGGTTCACTATGCTGCGCTTCCCCTGGTTGGTCTATCTTCGCATCGAATTCCTGATAATTTGCAGCTATATTTGCAACTGTTTCTTTAATATAGTGTTCAACTACCTTAACCATTTCCAACACATCTGGTGTTAGATCTTCCTGAGTTTGCTCTTGCACCATTTTCTCTAACTCTCGGAGTTCTATCAACTTCTCCTCAATCTCTTGTGAGATAGCATGAGCATCTTCTTGTAGGTGCTGTTATTTATCTTCAGCTTCATCCTCCCTTTCTCTTAACACTTGAAGTTCCCTTTTTACTTCTCTGACTTCCGCAAATCAGTGGAGTCTCTCTCTTGGCGGCATATTTTTCATATCCGCATCCAGCGAATCTAACAGTGCTTGTTTTTCCCATAAGCTGGTTCAGACCTGCAGCAGCCGAGGGTCCTCTTCCAGCGCAGTCTAGGCTCTAGTTGCTTCATCCAACTAATCCAATGGACTTTACTTAGTGTAAAATTATACATTCACATGCATCTAACTGCAGACCTTGCAGACCTTAGACAATATGATGACTGCAATGACTGCGCACTTCCGGTGTTGCACTGCGGGGAATTGCACTATACAGAATTCATTGACTAAGTGTTTCCGAATATTCAACTTATGCATTCATCTAACATAGAAATACTTGTGCATTCAATAGTCATTCACATGTGTCGATACTTAGCATATTATTCAGATATTTTATCCTTATGGCGAATACATATAAAAGCAAGAACACATGAACTTAATCATTCAACATAAGCAAATATACAGATGTAAATACATTCAATCACATAACACAAGGATTTAACGTGGTTCACCCCCAGGATGGGAGCTACGTCCATAGGAACTGTTGTTATATTATCAGGGGAAGGGTACAATAGTTCCATTCCACGCACACAGCTGCAAACTCTCTTCTCTCTTCAGTAGGTCTTTGCACACACAGCTACAAAGCCTTTTTACAATAAGTTTCTTCACAGAGATCTATGTTCAACAATTGGCTCACTCCTCTCTAGAGATTAACCCTTTCCCTTACAAAATATTCCCTTTTATAGATAGTTCCCTTAGGTCACGTCTTTCAATTCATGATGGGCTCAAAAACCCTAAGGTTCCCAAAATCTGGTGCAGTTACCCCGCTAACTAGGACTGTTAGGCTCTGATAGCGAATTATCATCGTCGTGGCCATCCTTTTGCGTGTGGTCACGTCTCTTCCATCCCTTCTGTCGAACGCATGCAACGGGTCGCTTTCACCTCACTTGTCCTTCTCTAACGGCTTTGTGTGGCCGGTTCACGTAGTGCTGCCTTTACTCATGTGATCGGTCACTTACCTTCCTCCGCCACCCCTTATCCACCTGCTGGGAATCATGGAGTATCTTAACCAAAATAGATCACCGATCGGTCTCACCGTAATTTACACCATTTTTTGTCCAAAACTTCTGCCTTGCTAGATCTTCGTGGAACTGGCTCTTCATGGCGCCGCATCTCCGCAGTGTTGTAAATTCGCAACGCTCAATCTCTTAATCTGTCGAAGCTTCGATGCGATGTCTCCTCGCAGCTCCCAAAACTATATTGCACAAAATTGGATTACTTGGGCTAGGCCCAACAATTAAGATGTTATTACACACTAACTATCTTTTCATAGCATTAAATGAATATCATTTTAGCTTGGCATAGATATATGTTCCCAACATATAACCTATGCGGTTGTATTAATTACGCCTAAGCAGTACTTGCAACATTACTAGGATACAGTCATATTAGAATTGATCGTTCTTATCGTATCTAAGTCTATGCAATTATGATCTATTACAAAACTATGGATAATAACATGTGATAGATGCAGTATTAGACCTAACCTAATAATTACATGCATATATTAATTTCACCCATAAAATTGAACACATATAAAACATATGGTTATGAATCTTACATAGCATTTATCCATTGCATTGCACATCTAATAGAAGGGCTTAGCTTTATTAATAATATAGTTACATATATGTGGTAATATATAACTATATAAATATATACATAAACATATATATATATATATATATCCTATCTCTAAATTTGGACCATGGCTTAAAAACCAATGTATTAAAATGCAAGAACTATATCAATAACATTATAATTAAAATTAAAACTTAATTCTTTTACAACAAATAATATATATATATTAATTATACGTCCCAACTAAGGGCTAAGGCTTAACAAGCCTATAATAAAATACATTCCAAAAATGCCCCACAAGGGTATGAATCTGACCCAATGCAACGACGATACCCAATGTCATCCCATGACATTAATATCAACATAAAATGTTATCAAATGTCACTTCATGACATTTCTTGCCAACATAAACTACAAAATAAACAAGGTAAGCATTAAGGGTTTGAAGCAGCGACTAAATATTTTAATGAACGATACTACTGTCATGCTAACGGGGACAACACAAGTAAGAGGCATGAAAGAAAAGCGTGTTGGCACTGTATATTTCGCAGGTGGCCTGAGTGGTGACGTCGTGAAGCCACACAGGCTCAGCCAAAATTCTACAACATTTTGACCCCGATCATCTTGCCATTTGGCAAGTAAGTCAAGGCCCTGGCTCACGTGGAAGACTCAGCAGCTGCTTGTGGTTTGGTCTAAGTGGACAGTGGTTGGAAAACATTAATGTGACTCCCTCCTTTACGCTCTCTCAGCACGACGTACTACCAACTCAGCGCCTGTACTATTTACTCTACGCGGCTTGATTAATTATCAGATCGCTATTCACTGTTGATCTACGCATGGTGGATTTATTGGCCATAGTGATAACTATATCGCTGTTGATCCAAGACTCTATGGTCTTCGCGCCAACAATCCATGGCATATGCCATAACTCCTTGGAAAATGGGGTCAGTGGTGATCATCACCTTCACTATCTGGTGCCCATAGCATTGTAAAAATCTTTGATGTTTGACGGTAGTCATTGTTGTTGCACTGAGGTTCTGCACAGAGGGCTTGCTGCCCTGTGCCACGAGCTTGTCTATCCTGAACCAGTGGAGATGGATTCGATGCCATGCTAAAGCCCATAATAACACGACGAAGCCAGTGTTCGCTACTACATGACTTTGTAAGTAACAGGCTTAGCTCTTAGCTTGTTCACTATCATGTTTTCCTTACTGGAAAGAAAAACCTTTCAACCATGACTTAACTCTTGCATTAACTGTTGTTTATGCAGTGGGTGGAGAATACTACGTTTTTTCTTCACTTGACAGGTAAAGAGATGTCCCTCCTCATTTATACCATGGTAAATAATATGTGGTTGTAGTTTCACTTATTACTTTGCAATTTCTACTTGTTACATTTTTAACCACCCATAACCATGTGCAGGTAAGCAGGTAGTGAGAAGGTGATGGAAGCTACAGCATGTAGTGTGACTCCAGAACCGACACTGAGTGTGGGGATAGGGTGCCCCAACCTACCAGGTAACTCGAAACTACCTTTAGCCTTAGTGGTTTCACCCCTTGGTTCAAGGATGATTTACTCAAATGTTGAATGGTTAAGTGTTGGGTTGTTGTTGGTTTCATTGTTTTTAAAGAGTAGCAGCCCTTGCCCCCAAAACGTAGAAGCGTTAAGCTTGTTGCTCTGAGTTAGCTGGTCTTTGTGACTTGTGGGGTTTTTCCACCCTGGGCGTCGTCGGTGGTTTACTATCACGACTTGGGTTTGACCCTTGAAGGGATAAGGTGTTGGGATGAAGAGCATCCGATTTGGACTATTGATTTTGGTTTGTAAATAATGAATGTATTATGAATAGCGAACGTTATGCCGTAGCTTTTTATTACTGCTTGTTTCGATACTGTAATGGCATGCCCATATGCTCGCGGCCTCTGTCTATTTTTATTTTATTAATGAAAAAGTGTTGTGATAAAATTTATGGCATTCAACTCTTATGATGCTGGATTGTTTGATTCGCAACAATCAATAATGCTTGTATAATGTCTATAATGACTATGCATTAAATTGATGTGTTCGCCATACTTTGTTCCGTGTATAATGCAATCAGATTTACTGTTGAATATATATATATATGCTTTCCCTTTTTTTACTTATGAATGTATAAGCATCAAAAAGGAAAAGTAGCTGTATCTCATTAATTCGCACAATGTAAAGAAATACTACAGAATTTAAATGTATGATGGTTAACTACTCTTCAACATGCATATAGGCATATAGAGGGTTATACGTTTCTGTGGATTCAAAATGAAAATTCCTTGACTGTGTGCGCTCCAGCACTTGATATTTTTACAATGTCGGTTTCTCTTATCAAACTACTCCCTTAGCATAGCCGTAGGCTTAGCATTTTTAACTAGATGTAAGATTTAAACTCGTATTTCAATAATAGTTATGCATTATGATTCTTGTGCAAATATGATTTGTATAAAAATATCATGGCAGTCAAAACATATCAATCATATGTTACGCATTCCATGTAGAGAATGGTTGAGCCGCAGGTATAAACCTTGTTTTATGAAGAGCGTTTAGCTCTGTAATGTATTAAGATAATATGGCTTTCCAGCCAGGGACCATGAATTGACTCTACGTCGAATATCGTGTCTTTACTTGGATCATAACGAGGGCATAATGATTTATATGAGTCGCCTTAATAAAATACACAACATCTACTACTTCAAAGGGCATTCAAACTTAGCATGCATCTCAGGAAAATATTAGCAAGGGCACACATTACTTTAGAAAACCCTAAATCTGAATACGACTCACTCTGTAATATTTATATATATTTTGTCTTTCTCATACAGAACCGTACTATGAATATATAAGTAGATCTAGCATAGACATTTAATTAAAAACATCTAAGGAAATATCCCGCTCATATTTATCTATAACAATAGAAGAAAGGATTTGTAGATATTTTAAGGCTTGGCATGTAAACCCTTAGGTTCACATGTCTTCCTGAATTACATAATAAAATATATGTAACCCTAGCTCTGTCATTCATATTGAAATGAATATACTCTTGTTAACACCCAAAAAGTGTTCACTAGCTCATTTCCTTATTCACATGACCCATTTGTCCACTTTTCCACCATTTGAGCCTCTAAAGCCATCAAAAGGTCACCAAAAGACCATAATACACCCCTTTTTTCCCCTCAAAATGTATATTTTTCCTCAAAACACCTAAAACATGTTGGTCAATACCATTGGTTTCCTCAAAACCATAATGGTATTCCCCACCACCAAAAACTATAAAAAGGTGGTAGGGGCTCGTCACTTTCCATCCATCCATTATCCTATCCTCACGCTGTCAAAATCTCTCCTGAGACTTTTGACCATTTTTCAGCATCTTGGAGAAGAGACCATTGGAGCTTGGAGCTACTCACCCTTGGAGTTGCTCAACATCATATCCTCACCATTTGAGGTATCTTAATATAAAACATCCTTTTATTTCTTATTCTTTCTATGAATCGTTTTTAGATTTATTTGTTATATGCACATGTTAGTTTAGATTTAGATTTAATTCATAATCATTTTTGCTTTCTATATTGAAACTGCTATCACATTGTTGATAGGTGCCCATTGCACAAAGCTTGGTTGCAAAACCAAGCTAACAATTTTTTGCGACTCCATTGGCTTTGAATTCTTAGATCTTGGTTTTTTGTTTTAGATCTTAGCTTTTGTTAGTTTTAATCATTTTAATTCACAGATCTGCCATCCTAGATAGCAGATCCATTGCTGTTCTAGATCTTGGCCCTTTTTGTTGCCATTAACAGCCTGAAATTTCCATTTTCGGGTTCGTTTTTTCGGCATCCGTTTTTCGGCTTTCGCCTCGCGGCTTTTCACCCAACAGTGGCGTGGCTCATCACAACCTCGCATCCTTTTTCCGCGCGGCACGCCGCGGCTTCACGACCATTTTATGCGCTGCACATCGCTACTTTGTGGCCATTTTCCGTGCTGCACATCGCGACTGTGTGACCGAAGCCCGCGCTGCACATCGCGGCCATTTTTTGCGCTGCACAAACTTTTTAACCCCACTTGGGGAGCACTTAAAAGAATCTTGTAGTTAGGTAGAATTGAGGGGATAGGTGTTCCAATAACACCCCTCAATTATTTACATTTGAGACATAGTGGTTGTCCTTTACGGTACCAAAATCCCTTATAATTTTGACACAGTTATCAACCAATTTATCGGGAATGCCTCTCCCTTAGGAGGGATGAAGTAGCCAGACTGGTTCCGGAAGCCTGAGTGGAATACCGCAATCCATTCAGTAACCGAAGGATACCTTTCAAAGTTCTCGGTGTACACCCGTACGGGGGTACAATGACGATAGAACCAAATTGCAGATTCACCCAACCGAATGTGTCATGAATGGGGTATCCTAGTTGCCACTCTTTAGGATTGTCTACCCGGTGTCCCTCCCGGTAGGGGGATATCTAGCCGTTGATTCAACACTCTATATTTTCTAACTTGGATTTCATCACCTTGCAGAGAATATCATTTTTTGACTCACAATACTTCTAGTTAGGTGTTTGCATGATACAATACCCACCTTTGGTCTAGTGAGCACCACTTTTTTCTAGGAACTGTTTGACTTTCGGTATTCTGACCACTTTGTTGGATCCCTCCACTTATTATAGCAAAACTATTATAATGAGTGCTTTTGAGGTTGGTTGTTGGCCATATACCCATTATTTTTTCACTCCCCTCTTGCACTCATTGTTTCACTAGGGTTTCAAGTTTTTTACATCACCACCTTCCACTGAAATTTTTATATATTTCTCACCATTGAGAATTTAAGATGATCCCGCCGTCTTCAGGGTGAACCCCCTTAGTTCGGTACACTTGACTCTACATGTCATAGACGTAGAACCTTATCCCTTGACTTGACATGTCATCGGCATAGAACACAGTCATTCGATTCTGACGCGCCTCACTTCACATCTGATTCCGAGGCTGAATCCGAACACCCTACTGAAATATCACCAACCAACCCCATGGCTGGATCACAATATGACCCCCTTTTCACCAGTGCTATTGAAGATACATCGAAAAACCATTCTACTACTGTGCCACCCATGGTAACAACCCCTTTAGGCATTCCTAATATAGGGGCCACTCCACCTTTAGGTATGCCCAACACAGGACTACCACCTATTATGGGTATGCCCAACATAGGAATCACACCCCCTCTCATTACCACAACCCAAATCCCAGGAATTCCTAGCACTATTCCTAACCCCTCTGCAACGCATGTTGCACTTGGGAGTGCTGGCCCATCCCACACCACAACGATTGGAGGACACATACCTTCAATACCTAGCATACCCTTTGGGGCCACTGGACCACTACATAATGCCACCATTAACAGTTATGTCCCAGTCACTACGCCACACCCATCTGCTAGTTTACCATACATGGCTAGTCTGAACTTACTAGACCTAGCCAAGTTAACCAACAATCCTATCAGGCACAACCCTACATGGCCACCCATGCCTACAAAGCTCCCCTCAGACATCCCCAAGTTTGAAGGAAAACCTAGGGAAGATCCCCAAAACCACATAATGTCATTTCACCTATGGTGTTCATCTAACTCCATAGTGGATGACTCCATTAGACTAATACTGTTGCAACAAACGTTCACTGGCTCTATAGCCAAGTGGTACATTGAACAACCACATGGGACCCACCATACATTCACATCCCTTGCCTCCACTTTCCTTCAGTTTGTTTAGTTACCTCTACGCTATGATGCAAGAGTTGAAATACTGTTTTCTTGCAGACAAAACACAGCTACCCACATCACCGACCATATCCATGAGTAGTAAATGCTCGCCCAATGGATCCCCCACAAGGATCTGCTGCACCTCAGCAGCAAATCACCTATGCTGCAACTGATTATCAGCATACAGATTCAGGCACACACCATTTATTAATGATCTCATCCAATGACATCAACCTCCAGACTCGCAGAAATCAGTACGGCCCACCCCCAGAATCTCCTCCCACTGACGCATCCACCTCCCTTCCATCAGATCAACCACTATGCATAACAAATATGCCGTTGGACGGAGGACCTAAAATCCCTCGCATCCCTTTGCGAAGGATTAACAAAAATCCTAATGCTCATGCAGCATCCAATTATAATGTCGTGGAAGATTTAGCACAATCCCCGCTGCTATGTCTGCTTTAGAGGTATTGAAAACATGCCCTGCACAACGAAAACTACTACTATTCGCCATCGGAGGAGTAGACCCTAATGATACACATATGATGGCTTTCGACTTAGACTAAGCCAAACCTCGATTGCCATCAAATTTGGCCTTCCAAGTATCCGTAAACATTCGAAACCTTGTTGTGCATCGATGAAGGAGCTTCAAACTACGTTATGTCCACACTTGTGTGGCAGAAACTTGGCTCCCCCACTTTACAACCATCCACCATAGCATTATGAGCTTATGACTGTCGCTCAACTCAACCACAAGGCCTCTTAGCGAATGTACTCATAGAACTAGGCGACAAATTAGTTCTCATCGACATCGAAGTGATCAATGCCCAGCTCGACTACAACCTCCTTCTTGGATGTAGCTATATGTACAAAATGAAAACCGTCGCTTCATCTGTATTCCACCTCATGATGTTCCCACATGAAGGACGCATTGCCAAGATTGATCAACTCACATATTATGATCCTAATGCCCCCGCAACCCCTCAAAATGTGCTACCAATGATTGAACAAACCATTCAAACTGCACCGACAATATTTGTCTCGTCAGTTGGTCCTGGAATCTACACCGAGTCACCTGTGACTTCCACATTTCCATCGATCCCACCACCTTTACCGATAACAAAAACATCTGATTTGTGCACCCTGTCGCACACCACACAGCAGCCCTTGTCACTACCACAAACACCCAAAGTGCCTACTCATATTGGAACAACGCCAATTCATACTATCCCATTCTTGTTCCCGTTTTCCGGAGTTGTCAGTTCACCAGTAATGGCTACACTCAACCTTCCTGGTTTAACATTAGGGTTACCTGTATGGTACTTACCTGCTCCGAGCCCCCCGCCAACTCCAACTGTTATTTTACAACCAGTACAACCTATCCCTACTACCAACCACCCACCCCCTCCTTTCATTCATCTACAAAACAGACCACCCCCAATAGTGACTACGACATCAACATCTAGAAACTCCCCACCTTCATTACGAAACACAAGGGGCAGAGGCCCACAAAATTATAACACTGGACCCATAACTCGCACCCCCCTAGCAACCCCCAAGGTAGCCAAGAACCCCCTAATTATTTGCATTCCCCCTAAGTGCTCATTGTGTGACGACGTAGGCCATGCCACTCATCAATGCCCGCAATTACTTGCACTCCAAGAACACATGAATATGTTGGATGCCGACACCGAAATTCCAGTGATTAGACTTGAGCCACCTCCTCAACCTCACGACAAAATGCTTCGCACTAACCACCCTTGTGCGATATGTGACATTTATGGCCATTATTCACACCACTGCCCTGATCTCCTATATTATAGAGCAACTTTATACGAGATGAACAATGCCGACTTAGAGATATCTCCTCCCCTCATCGAGGAGATCTACCCTCCGAAATCATCTTCTTCGGAAGAAATCAATACCATGTATATGATTTCAACCACATACAAACCCGAACCAGTTGATTTATGGTCTGATTACTTTCATAATGACGAGAAAATTCTAGAAACGCCCCACCTCCATTACAAAACATGGGGGGCAGAGGCCCACAAACTTATAACAATGGACCCATAACTCGCACCCCCCCAACAACCCCCAAGGTAGTCAAGAACCCCCCAACTGTTCGCATTCCCCCTAAGTGCTCATTGTGTGACGATGTAGGCCATGCCACTTATCAATGTCCACAATTACCTGCACTCCAAGAACACATGAATATGTTGGATGACGACACTGGAATTCCAGTGATAAGACTTGAGCCACCTCCTCAACCTCGTGACAAAACACTTCGCACTAATCACCCTTGTGCGATATGCGGGATTTACAGCCATTACTCACATCACTGCCCTGATCTCCTAGATTATAGAGCAGCTCTATATGAATTGAATAATGCCGACCTAGAGATATCCCCTCCTCAAATTGAGGAAATTCATCCCCACCATCTTCCTCCATGGAATAAATTAACACCATTTACACAGTTTCCACTGGATACCCCTCTGTCCGGTCGGCCCCTTCCATTGATCCCTTTGACACACATGTTCAACCCTTTCAAATCGACGAGGAAACCACATGTCCACAACATGGGGGCAGGCCCAAAACCTTGCCTACTCATCATCATCGTGATTCTCGTCGGAGATACTGGGGGAATCCACCCCACAAAGGGGAATCCCCCATCATCATATCATCACTTTAGCATGCCACCACGGCCCACAGCGTCATGGTATACCACCCCGCCAGCAGTTGCTTAATGCCCTATTAATCTCTCTCTGAGACAACATCTGCACCACATTGACACCTCTGAGTTAGGGGGCATAATAGATTACCTCGACCCCAGGATAGGGGGTATGATCAATCATTTTGAACCTTCCCCATCATCTCTATCTCAACACCTCAATGAGCCCATCGTTCAAACCAACACATATGTGATCCACAATCACAAATCCCATGCACATCGCATGGGGGCAAGTCATTAACCCTACTCACTTTTTCACATTCATGATCTCAACCATTTTTGAGGTCACATGTCACTTGTATATTTGATTTGATTTGATACACCTAGTATTCTTCCCCCGCGGGTCATCATTTCTCCACACCACTACATCCTTGGCTTGGTGGGCACACCTTTATTTGTAGCCATTTTTTAACCTAGTTATTTCCTTTTACCATTCCGAAGTCCTTATGACCTCCATTTTTCGCACCATTTGCACCGCAGGATTCATATTTTAGTGCCCGTGATGATGCTTGAGATCATTTCTTGCTCTCACCAAACACTTTTGGGCATTTTTTTGCATGCCCCATGCCACCTTGAATTGCATGCCACATTGGTTGTTGTCAGTTTATTGGAGAATTTTATACCATTGGATTCATTTTTCCGAACTTGTGATGATGCTTGAGATCATTTCTCGCTCTCAACACAATATTTTTTGGGCATTTTTTCACTCGCCCCTCGTCACCTCGAGTTGTGTGCCACATCGACCGTCGTCCATTTTTTATGAGTCTTATATCGTCGGATTTAGTTTTTTGCACTCGTGATGATGCTTGAGATCATTTCTCGCTCTCACCTCCAGATTTTTCAGGCATTTTTCCCCATGCCCCTCGTTGCCTTGGTTCGCATGCCACATCGGTCATTGCCTGTTTTTGACGATCTTCATGTCACCGTATTCAGTTTTTCGTACTCGTGACGATGCTCGAGATCATTCCTCGCTCTCACCAATACCTTTTTATTCGGTATAATTTTATCCCTTTTTCAACTCGAGCAATTCCTTTACGAAAAAGGAACTTAGGGAGTTTATGTTAAGCTCTTTTCTGACTCCTAAAACAATGAAAAGATCACCGAGCAACCTTGCTTCCTTTCATGCTCTCTAAAAGTATTTGAAAGGGCATCTACCTGGTATAATTTTACCCCTTTTCCAGACCTTGTAGACTAATTACGAAAAAGGAATACTCTAGTCACATCGGCTAGAAGAGTTCTCCATTTGCATCTTTTTATGCTTTTTCGGGCCTTGGAGACTAACTTACGAAAAAGAACACCAATGGAGTCCACTTACCGCTTTCAAACTCTCTAAACATGAAAGAAACCACAAGTAATCACCATCCTGGGCTCGTAAAAACCCACAGGACGGTACTCCACCACCATTGCAGAGTCTTCTTATCATTTTCAGACTCCTTAAAAATGAAATCACCTATGAGCACAAACAGTCCTGGGCTCACAATATCCACAGGATAGTACCATTTCAGAGCACACTTTTATCCCTTCTTGGAGCTCATTAAAACTACGAAGAAGGACCCAATGGTGCTTCTCGACGCCACAATAGATCATGTCTACTCATATGGCAGCTTCCCCATTTTGGTCGCCTTTGTTCAGAGTATTCTGCAGTATGTCACCCTGAGAGTCCCTTGACAGCACCCATCAGCTTGTCCCCCCAGAGTCAATACATACCCTTTAGTCCTCAAAAGCTATGATACCTGCACCTACGAGTCAGTTTCCTATGCTGCCAGGTCAACCATTTCATCATGCTCTGAACGAAGGAAGTTTGAGTCCACCCACTTGGTGACCCCAATTATTTCCCATCACCATAGTATGTCAGTTTCCTACATTGCCAGGTCAACCATGTTATCATGCTCTGAACGAAAGAAGTTTAAGTCCACCCACTCGGTGACCCCAGTTATTTCCCATCCCCTCAGTATGTCAGTCCTACCATCAGTACTACCACTCTCTAGTTCTACACCTTGCGCTCCTATCAAGGAAACATCATTGCCTTGTTAGTTGCTAGTCTCCCTTTGTCAACGAAAACCAAATTTATTCCAGAGGATAGACCTAGAGGTCCCTGTGTCTTGGACTCATCACCATTTATGATGAGTGCTTACGAATCATATCAAGAAGAGTCCTCAGTGCCTCTCCAAATGGTTGTTTCTCACACGCTCGACTTCAACACCTTGATCGCATCGTTGAGAATCGCACAGGGTATTGGTCCATTCAGTTATTTTTTGAAGACCTCGGATACCACCTGACTCTTCCACATTTGAGAGTCTACTTATGGAAACAACCAGTTACATTTTCCTATAGATATCCGGGTTGCGCATGGCGACAGTATTCAGATGTACCCCAGTTTTATACTCCCTCGAGTATACAGTTACATATACTCCTCAGATTTGACTCAGAGTTGTTGAGTCCCTACAGATGTTGGACACCTTCAGTTTCAACATTTCATCAACCCTTCCGAGACCTTGTTCAAAATGGTTGTCGCTTTATTCTAGTGTATCAGTTATTGAGATCAGTCATGTTATGATCATGAGTACATCCCAAAATAGTGTCCCCTTTGGACCATTACAATGTACCAACATATTTTTTATGTATTATGTAGGTCCCCCTTCTTGGGACTAATTGTTATGTATATGTCTTGATACGAGCATGGGTATGCCCGCCTCGTCCATTATCATAGATTATTCCTCATTCATATTGAGGCCATGTAATAATTTTTGTTTTTGCAGCTTCCAAGGGTAGTTGATCCAGTCTCCAACCAATCTCTTCTCTTCCCCAAACCCCAGGAAAAAGACAAAATAACTATGATGTCTATTGGCCATACGATGAGCTCCTGCCCTCACACATTAGGGGGCAATTTGTTAACACCCAAAAAGTGCTCACTAGCTCATTTCCTTATTCACATGACCCATTTGTCCACTTTTCCACCATTTGAGCCTCTAAAGCCATCAAAAGGTCACCAAAAGACCATAATACACCCATTTTTCCCCTCAAAATGTATATTTTTACTCAAAAAACACAAAAAACCCTCAAAAAGGGTCCAGAATTCCCCAAAATATTAAAAGGGAATAAAAATATTCAAAATATTCAAAAAAGAAAAAAAGAGGGGAAAAGGTACCTAAACCATGTTGGTCAATACCATTGGTTTCCTTAAAACCATAATGGTATTCCCCACCACCATAAACTATAAAAAGGTGGTAAGGGCTCCTCACTTTCCATCCATCCATCATCCTATCCTCACGCTGTCAAAATCTCTTCTGAGACTTTTGGCCATTTTTCAGCATCTTGGAGAAGAGACCATTAGAGCTTGGAGCTACTCACCCTTGGAGTTGTTCAACATCATATCCTCACCATTTGAGGTATATTAATACAAAACATCCTTTTATTTCTTGTTCTTTCTATGAATCGTTTTTAGATTTATTTGTTATATGCACATGTTAGTTTAGATTTAGATTTAATTCATAATCGTTTTTGCTTTCTATATTGAAACTACTATCACATTGTTGATAGGTGCCCATTGCACAAAGCTTGGTTGCAAAACAAAGCTAACAACTCTGTATAAAATGCATGCATAAAAACACAAGTTAGCATTTATAGCATATCCACACTAGAATGCATCTCTCAGGCTTGCAAACCCTGATTTAAAACAATATTTATGTCCACATATCTGCATCAGAATTATACTTATTCATACAACAATTTAACCATGAATACTTCAGGTATTTAACCCATATTATGAAACTAAATCAGATGACATAGATCTAGGAATTTTATGGTAGATCTATGCTCAGAAATTCAATACACAGTATACATATAAATAGATTTGAATAAATATACACACATTCCAATATTGTCCATAAAATAAACACATAGGTGCAGCAGGTAAACTTATCTGAGCTCAAATGACCAGTGGAACCAAGCACAAACCTCCCATCCTGTAATATCCATAGTTGAATATTCTCAATTAACTCGAGATGAACCCATAATTTCTGAAATAACCCACATATCCGTAGATGATATAAATTGATATATTGATAAGATAAGATGATGTCTTTACAAGATAGACTTTCCCGTATTTATAATTGTTTAAAGGGTGTCTAATGCAACTCTTCATAAAGAGTTACACCATTTCACTAATTAATTATATTATTATATTATTCTCGTTTGTTGTTATATATATATGTTGATGTTTATTTTATTATTATTTTATTCATAACATTGCCTCTCTCTTAGAAAGGCTTTGTCCTCAAAGCCTTATAACATTGTCGCCCCGTTCCTTGTGACATCGTAGTTGATGAAACATGTCGGTACGAACTTCTAAGTGTAGAACTTAACTTACAATATGTTGAAGGATCAATCCAATCAAAATTGATTTGTTGCCGAATGTTGGGATTCTCTATTGATCTGTTGTCAGGTGCTTTGAGCACATTAGTACCATTATCTTTCGACAATTCCCACTTTTTAGGATACTGGTTTATATGGTTGGGGTGTTGATAGGGATTTATTGTTGTTTGTTTTTTTACAAGATTGTCTTCTTTCTGAACTGTGACGAGGACTGAATTTGTATTTGCTTCTTTTTTCTCAACGTAGATTTTTGAGTCCAAGGGCTTTGATGTCCTTTTTTGAATTTGCTCCAACTGATTGTCTAACGAGTCTTTTTCTTTTTTAAGATTTTGGGTCATTTCTTCTTGTGCTTTATTATCATCTTTAAGATTCTGAATTTGATCCATTAGATCTTGTTTGTGCATCTTGAGGTGACCATTCTCGTCAATGTTTTCTAATAGTTTCTTCTGAAGATCTCGATTCTCCTCTTCTAGCTTTTGATTCCATTGTGCTTTATCCTTCGTCTTTTTTATTTGAAGAAGCAATTTCTGATTATGATCTCTTAAACGAGAGATCTCTTCTCCTTTATCTGTGATGATTTTGTCGAATTTTGACTGCATCTTTTGATTTTCTTGCGAAATGACCATGGCGATATACTTGAAGTCTTTAGATGCCACGACTTTGGAATCTAACTTCATTCTAACATCCTATAGTGTGACTTGCTTCTTCTTATACGAAAACATTAAAAACTTTTTCTTCATATTTAAGATAATTGTCTCCAATGTTTCCATCCAAGATAAGCTAAGAATGATGTCAACTTCATTTAGATAAATAGTTGTAACATTGAATTGGGATGTGAACTTATATTCATCAATTTCCAGTTGTAAGTCCCTAATTGCATATTTCTTCTCACCCCATTTATCTTTCTTTTCGATTATACTTAGTTTTGGGACAAATAATTGATTTGCCAAGCCAACGTTAATATGATTTTCCTTGATGGTTGGTAAAATAGCGATGCTAATAGGCTTTCTTTGAATAATCCCTTCAAGTTTTAGTATGTCAATGGCCGCCCTTGAGTGCGTCTTCCGGAATCTTTCCCTTTTGTAACACTGAGACTCCATTTTTTTTTCCAAATAATAATAATTATTATTAAAAGATAATAATTATAATATTATTAATAAATATAATATAATAAGTATTATGATAATAATTATTATTAATGATAATAATAATATAATAATTGTTTTTGGAGTTGAAGGATAATAAAAAATGGTGTGGATTGGGTGGTTGGGAGGAATGATTGTTACCTTCCCCACCTAGGTTCAAATTTCACTTTTGGTTTGTTGTTAGGGAATAAAACCAAACCCACTTCTCACAAAACCATGTGCACCTTAAAACCATTTCTTCTTTTTTACTTGTCTTTCTTTTCTTCTTTTTATTTTCTTTTACTTTTGCCTTTTTCTTTCTTTCTCTTTTTTTCTTTTTTACTTCTTTGGGCCACGGGCCTAGTTTTGGACAAGGTCCTATATTGGTGGCTACAAGCCTGGCTCTGATACCAATGTAATATCCATAGTTGGATATTCTCAATTAACTCGAGATGAACCCATAATTTCTAAAATAACCCACATATTCGTAGATGATATAAATTGATATATTGATAAGATAAGATGATGTCTTTACAAGATAGACTTTCCCATATTTATAATTGTTTAAAGGGTGTCTAATGCAACTCTTCATAAAGAGTTACACCATTTGACTAATTAATTATATTATTATATTATTCTCATTTTTTGTTATTATTATTATATATATATGTTGATGTTGATGTTTATTATTATTTTATTCATAACACATCCTTTGACCAGCAAGTACTCCTTGCTTTCAGGTCACCCTCGAGTTGAGTTCATAGTCCCCCGGGTCAGTGTATAGTTTTTAAATCACCCTTAGCTTGTTTAGCCAATTTATTTAGGAGGTTACAGTGGAAGCATGCAACCCAACATCCAACTCAGTACTCCTGAGCTCCAGGATGCTCCAAGGCCTTTTAAGCCTCATCCATTAAGAGAATCGATTACACAACCTATACATAGTAAAATGCAGTGCTCCTGCAAGCATGGGGTCGTTCTCCTACCTGCACACAATTAAGTGTCCAAGCCAATACTCAGCAGTAAGATTACTCTTAATATGGACTAGTTTGGTTCTCCCAAATCTTCCCTCATTCACTTGGCTTCAGGACCAGTTTGGTTCTCCCAAATCTATCCTCCTTCACCTGAATTCAGGACGAGCTTGGTTCTCCCAAATATGTCCTCATTTGTCTCAGGTTATCTTTGTTCTTTCGGGTTCCCATTTCTCTTATGTGTTGATGATCATGAGAGTGTGTATAGTGAATGAATAGTGAATTGTCCCTGTGTTTTCAAAGAGTTTCACTTTTTATTCTCTTAGGTGAGGAATTTCTCATTTTATGAATTCTTTTAATTCATTAGTTTCTCAAATCTCTTCTTTAGGGTTTTCCATTTCTCTCCAATAATAATTTATTATTATTATTATTAAGTGGCATTTTCCCTCCAAACCTTAGGGGACTCTGACTCCCATCTCATTAATGTGCTAATCCACATGGTCTTTAGAAATCAATTTATTAGATTTATAATGTCAACTAAGTAAACTGAAATAATACTTAGCAAAATTATAATAGGGGTTCAAAGTCCAAAATTGGGGTATTAGATTTCCCCTCTCCTTAAGTTTTCACCATCCTCGGTGTTAAATAGTTTTTGCAAAACAACAAAATAGCATAAAAGAAAATTTAGTTTGTGTCATGTACTTCTTCAAATAGGAAAGGGTATGCTGCTCGCATTTCCTTTTCCATTTCCCAGGTAGCCTCTTCAGGCTTATAGTGTTCCCATTGCACTTTTAACTGAACGATGGTTTGATTCCTAAGTACCACCTCTTTCCGATCCAGTATGCATATAGGGTATGTCTAGAAGTATCCTTTTGATTCCACTTGAATCTTATGCCAGTTTACAATATACTTAGGATCATATACATAATTTTTCAAACATGAAACACATCATGCACTTTAAAATTTGTTGGTAAAGCTAACTGATAAGCAACAAGTCCTACTCTATCAAGTATTTGCAAAGGACCAAAAAATGTTGGTGCAAGTTTGGAAAACTTTCCCAAGCTCAAAGAAATTTTCTTTGCTTTCAGTTTTAGGAATACATGATCCCCAACTTCAAATTCTTTATGTTCTCTATGCTGATCAGCATAGCTTTTATGCATGTCTTGGGTAGTTTTTAAGTTTGTTTTTACTTTCTGCACAATGTTTTCTAGTTCAACTAGCATTTCGGGACCTATCACGATCCGATTTATCGAATCATCCCAAGTCATAGGGGTTTTACACTTTTTTCCATACAACACTTCGAATGGACTCATTCCTGCAGAACTTTGGTAACCATTGTTGTAGGAAAATTTAGCTAAGTGTAGGTAGTTTTCCCATTGCTTTGGATTTTCCATGACATACAAGCGAAGCATGTCCTCAAGGACTTGGCTCACCCTTTCAGTCTGTCCATCGGTTTGTGGGTGGTAGGCTGTACTAAAACTCATTTTAGTCCCCAAACCTACAAACATATCCTTCCAAAAGTGTGAGGTGAATTTTGTGTCCCTATCAGATATAATCACCTTGGGAATTCCATGAATTCAAAAGACTTCCTTCATGAAAACCTCAGCAATGTTTATTGCCTTGAAAGTGGATTTGACTGGTATGAAGTGAGCTGCCTTAGTCAATTTGTCCACCACAACCATGATAACATCATGTTGTTTATTATTTTTAGGCAACTCGGTGATAAAGTCCATAGAAATGGTCTCCCATTTCCATTCTGGTACAGGTAGAGGCTGCAGCAAACCAGCCGGATGTTGATGTTCTATTTTCACCTGCTGACAGTGCATACATTTTGCAATGCATTCAGCAATTTTTGATTTTAGTCTAGGCCAATAATGTTGTTTTTTAACAGCTGTCAGCATTTTCTGATAGCCTAGATGACGCGAATATGGTCTCTTGTGAAATTTGTCCATAATCAGTTGTTTTAATTCTGGATGATCTGGTATGTACAACCTATTTTTAAATAGCAGTAGTCCATCCTTGGATATGCTGTAATCAATTTCTTGTTGATCTGAATTTTCTACAAGACATTTTTGTCTTAAATCCAGATATTTTTGGTCTTTTTTAGCTGTTGTCCGAATCTGCAACAATAAATCAGACTGAAAATTGTTGACTGATGCCATAGTTAGCAGGTACATGTGTCTGTTAATTTTTTAGCATTAATTAAACATCCTCTAGGATCTTTACTAAGAGAATAACATGTACAACATATCAAGTATAACAATGCATATCAATCACACCAAGCAATCACATGAGACAATAGACAAACAAAGTTTCACTGGGGAAAACCATAAAGGTGAAAACCCCACAACTTCCTTAGAGATAGAAAGAGCAATGATACAACCAAAGTACAAGATACAGTATTCTACTAGCAGCTACTCCTCCTCCTCAGCTAGTGCGCCACTTTCCGAGTGATGTAGGAGTGAATAATGAGATGATCAAATAGAGATCTCCCGCTCTCTATTTATACTTGTTCTGACTTGCCTAATACACTAGCAGGGTTGAATTCTCTAGAAGACTCTAATAACCCATGGTTACATTAATCCAGGCCGACCCCACACTTAGTGGTCTAATAACCCATCACACCAAGTTACGACACTTGTGACTCTTGTCAATACAAATGATGACACTTCCATATAGAGTAATAATAACATCTCTATAGGAGTACAATATACATAGGTGAAATACATTCCGTACTTACATATACATCAACACTCCCTCTTAACTAGGAAGGTATTTCTTGACATAGATCTGCAAACACAAGTCTTCTTCTCTAGATCATCATCACTGGATCATCGTCATCGAATCAACATCATCGTCACTGCTACTGCTATCTCAATCAATCTCCTATCTACTCGTCATAGGAAGTTCTACAGAGCCAGTCCTTTTTCATACTGGATGTAGGCCTTTCACCTGCAGGTCTTCATCATCTACAAAGCCAGCCCTTTTTCATGCTGGATGTGACCTAGAACACATCTAGGATTTCCACCATAGAGCCAGTCCTTTTTCATACTGGATGGGACCTAGAACACATCTAGGATTTCCACCACAGAGCTAGTCCTTTTTCATACTGGATGGGATTGTTGATGCCTCGGGTGTTGATGCAAGGTGCTGGAATGGGTTCCAAGGCACATAACAGAGGATGAAAACCCAGCCAAAGGCTATGAAAGACCCTACGCAAGGGCAATTCTATCCTCGAGCTATTTGGTATGGTAATCACCCACGGATATTCGGCCTCCGCTGGCACTCTATGAGTAAAGGGTTTGATCAATAAGATCAGTTTCCCAATTTAGGGAAACAAGGGTATGGAAAATAGTTAGCAATTCTAGCTTCACCTATTAGAAAAAGAACTTAATCTTAAGTCAAATCTATTCTAAAATGAAAAGCTTGGTGTTTATGCAGATCAACCCTGAGGTGTAGGAAAACAAACAGTCTGTCACCTTTAACAGAAATGCATTTAGATGAGATATTTGCTTACTTAAATTATGATTTATTTAATGAAAATTAAACAATAATAATCCAAGCTTAAAGACCATCAAGATATAACCTGTTATATCTTTTGTTGATTGAAAAATCAACAATGATTGAATATATATATGTGATCAATTACAGAAATCGATAAAGAAAGTATTTAATTAAAGAAATTTAATCAAATATTTTCATACACACATTAGTTATACAGAAAAACCAATACAATAGATCTATGTATTCATTATATATCCAACAAGAGATCATACGTATAGCGGATGACAATTTGGAACATAAAATAAAAAATCCTTAAAGAAATTTAAGTGATAATCAGAAGATGGATCCAAAGATAACATTATTGTATTCAGATGTCTTGTACCAAAATTACAATGACTCTAGCCACAGAGTATCCTCAATCTTATCTCCTGCTGAATTACAATTCCAAAAATTCCAACCCCTTCCTTCGTGAGGTATTCTTCCTTAAATATTACAACAAAATACAAAAATGAATCCTACAAAGTAAGGATTCCAAAATCAGAAATGAGTCTATTGGGCCAGAAAATACTGCCACTTATCATATATTTCTAACAGTTCATCTATGTTTGGATAATTGACAGACTCTATGCCGATTTGAGCATTGCATATGTTGTTCTCCATGTCATGCTTGGCAAGCTTATGCCAAGTGCGAAGGTAAGAATGGATCTTCCCCTCGAGGGAGAGCGGTTTCCTGATCAATTCATCCATGTGACCAATGTTGACTGCTTCAATATCATGGATCTTCTACGCACTTTCCTCACGTTCACACTCCACTTCTTCCAGCTTACATTTAGGTGGAAGGGCCTGAAAATAGGATCCATGTATGGGAGATGTAGAGATTCCATGATGCTATCAGCTGTGTACCAGCATCGAGTGCAAAGGTCTTTAGATTTTATGTTGATATCTTCAACAGAGTCACTGAAATCAAGCCAGGTATTCAGGGAAGCTTTGTTCTTCTTCATCTGAAGAGTGCTGAGAATCGGAAATTCTGCAAGGATGTTTTTAATGTACCTTTTCCATTCAATAACCTCCTCTTGAGCTTTGGAAGCCTGAATTCTCTTGATTTCCTATACCTCAAGCTCAGAAGATAGTTTATCAAAGATAATAAACGTCTCCCTAATTTCTTCCTGTGCAATGTACAACTTTTCAAGCAATTTATAGTGATTATGATTAACCTCCAAGGCCAAGTCTTTGAACTCCTGTGGTGTAAAATTAGAGAAAGTAGCTGAAGCAGCATTTGCAGTTACAGTTCCAACTTGTATCTCTAAGGTTGCTATCCTTTCTTCATGGGTGGAGTTTTGAGTCTTTTCAGTATTGAGCTGGTTCTGAAGGGAGATATTCACCTGTTTTGATGCATGCAAGTGTTCCATCCATTCTTGCCTGATATTAGCCACAAGGATGCTATGTTCATCTTTAATCTTGGCCAACTCATCTTCAAGTTCCTTGATCCTTTCCTTTTTTAGGTCAACCCCTATGTTCAGCAAGTGGACTGAATCTATATTGGCACCAGCAAAAGCCCCCAAAACTGTTGCTGCTTCAATAGCCCCAGACTGAGGGTCACCAGTTTGTTGAGTCCACAAGACTTGAATGGGAGCAGGTGATTCCAACGCTTGCTCATCTTTACTTCTCTTCCTTGTCCTTTTGAATATTGTCTTCTCTTCCTTATCATAAAAATAGTTTACAATAGGAACCACATCCTCATCCACATATTGATCATCAGCCAACTGGGTAGTGATGGGAATGACATTAGCAGTGGAAATTATTGAAGGTGTCATAATACCACTAGGGTGAGGGATGGACATGGTGACTTGAGGAAGGACCATAGGGACAGAAACATCTTGGACAAATGACTGGACTTGTGTGATTGAGGGGACTGAAGTGGAAGTTTCAGAAGGAGGAGTCTGCTCTTCGGCATTAGGAGCTAATGATGGAGAGGGAACTATAGGTGGCTCCTCAATGATAGGTGAAACAGAGATGGCTAGTGGAGTAGACTAGGAGATTGTAGGAAGCTTATCCTGAATTGTGATAGAAGGTGAAATGGGAAAAGGAATAGAGCTGAACTGATCGATGGAAGGAATTAGTAGAATCGGTTTAGGTGATTGTGTAGGAATGATGGTGGTTTGAGCTTCTGGCATCATGGACTTAGGGATAGAGAAGGACTCTTGACTACATGAAAGTGTGGTAGAAGAAGAATTTATACTATTGAACAGTTGAGACAATGAAAAGGGAGGAAAATGCTCTGAAAGCAAAGCAGAAAATTGTTGAATCGATTTTAACTGAGATGTTGAAGCCAAAAAATCCTGAACAGAGGTGTCTTCAAATGACTGGTCCTGGACAGAGCATTGCATTTCAACAACATTTAACAAGTCTGTGACTAACTTGGATTGTTCTATAATCTCCTCAGTTACTGAAACTGGGGGTTCAGGTTCTTCAGCAACATCATAGTCAATAATCTGAATGTTGGGGGATGGATCAGCATGGATCCTTTGCCTTTTTGCTGAAATGGCATGTGTAACAACCAAATCATCATCTTCTTGCACAGCTGCACTAATAATTTCAAGGGGATTTGAAGGTGCCATTATCTGAGAATCCATAGTAACCTTCTGGGGCTCTGTAGGGTGAGCCTTCAACATTGATGTCAATTGTGCCAGATCTTTCTGAAATTGCTGAGAGGTATATAACAAGGATTTGGTTTGTCCTGATGTTTTCTTAGGAGGAGAATATTTGATGGGGTTTTTACCTTTGCCTTGTTCTGAATGAACCACCACTTGAAGAGGATTAGCTTCCTGAGCTTCCTTTCCTTCCCTTTTTTTTCTCACTTTGTCTAGCAAGTCCAGCTCCAATTTCCTATAACTCAGCACCCTGAGCTTTAGTTCCTTCTGATAGTGCAGAATGTTATGCTGATCTTCTAAGTCTTTTTCTCTAACAAGAACGTCAGAAAATGTATTGACTCCATGATAGATAGAGTCATCTGGGATGTTCTCATGCACATAGTGTATTTTTACATGGGTTTGCTTTAGATGTGCATCCAATAACTTCTTGGGGTCGTGCTTTCTTTCAGGAGCACATCCCAATTTGAAATCAACCAATTGGTCCCCAAGGGTGGCTGCCCAATTGGAGGTTGGGATGACCAATGACCCAAGGTTCAAAGGGAATTTAGGCCACCCTTTCTTTCTAGGTCCTGTGAGTTTTTTATACATACCATCAGTCACAGTTTTAAATGAAATTTCCCGCAAAGCCAATCTGTCATGGACAATTCTAGGCAACAAATGAATAGTATTCCTACCCCAGACTCTGATATATGAGAAATGCTCACACACATACCAATCACTGATAGTATTGATGAGTGTCTTGGCATCATCTGAAAATGCTGGTGCTTCTTGCTTGAAAATCTTGAAGTAAACAATGCCCAGGAACTGATCACATATATCATATAGTAAAGGGATAAAGTTTTCTTCCCATAAGATTGAATGATAGATATGGACAGGTGGGTCTGCTGGAGTCCAATTCCAGTTCAAGTTGGGGTATTGAAATTCTGAGCAGAAAACATCAATTACATAGGCAAATAAAAAGAAATGTGGCTTTCTAAAAGCTGGAGACTTCTAATAATCTTCAATAGCATTTTTTAGTTCTGAGGACAAGATTGAAGCCCATGGGAAGCATTCACCGGTAGTCAAGACCTGATGAGCTATAGGTTCCCACTCAGCTTTGAACAATGAACAATTAGGGACTCCGAACAGTCAACACAACATAGCCGCTAGCAAAGAGTAGGGTTCCTTGAACCAGGCAATTGGGTATAAATTATTAGGCTTAAGCACGAAAGCGTTAGGTTTTATCATCCAAGACTTCATCATTTCGACAAAATTGTAATGGGACTTGGAGGATTGGATGAAGTCAGGAGATAGGGTCTGCTTATGCGGCTTGAGAGAAAACGCTCGGGTAAAAACCTCAGGGCAGAAATGAGTCAATTGATTCCCCAAAGCATCATTGAAAGACCAGTCTTTGACACTAGCATTCTCTATTATCCACTTCACTGCATCTGTATAGGGTAATATAGCGGGTCGTGCAGTGATAGCATGAATCTAGGAATCCCTAATATTCTCATAAGCAGGCCTATCAAATTCTATCTGCGAGAGGTCATTGTTGTCGAAAATAGCATAAGTCCGAGACCAATCCATTTGATAAGTCTGGGTGACCTTCCCACTGGTATCAGAGAAGATACCAAAGTTGGGGTCTTTGGTTAAGGTACCCTCGAGAGCGGCCCTGGACCGATCGCTCTGTGACATAGTGACAAACTTCATAATTTCTAATGAAATAAAGAAAACAAAAATAAAAAACAACAATCATAGATAGCCAAAATACCAACCGAAAAAAATGGGATGACGGCAATCCTACCTATGATAACTGAAAAAACGGCAGTCGACTGAAGGCAAGAAATCCACGGTAAAGATCAGCTCAGCGGAGTAATTCGGCGAGTAAAAATGATAAGAAAAAAGTAAATAAAACCTATATTTATCAATTTACCCCAATTAAAACACGACCGTAGGATTAAGAGAAATGGACGGCTGCGAAGCGCGAGATCAGGTTCAAAACATAACAAAAAGTTTTATTTACCACTCCTGAAAGCCGAAAATCGAAACTGGTAGGTATTGGGTTTCACAAATATGACCAAATCAAAACCAATTTTCCGAAATCCGCAACCCGAAAGTTGTGGGTTTCGGGTTTTGGAACCACAATTAAACGCAATGTTGAAAATGAATTCTTGAATCCCAAAATGCGACAGTGTCGGGTTTCGGGTTTCGAGTTTATTAAAACTCGTAAACAAAAAATCCCGGATCCTGAAACACGACATCGTCGGGTTTTGGGTTTCAAGTTCATTAAAAACAAACTTCAAAAGCAATGAAATCCCGCACCCGAAACTTTCGAGTTTTGGGTTTCGAGTTCCAAAATCCCAAAATGAAAACAGCAAACTCCCGCGCCTGAAACTTTCGGGTTTCAGGTTTCGGGTTCTCCAAATGTCAGTTTTCAGGCTTGCCAAGAGAAATTCCAAAATAGTCAAAATTTAAATATTTTGCAAACCAAACACTTAAAGAAACCTAGATCAAGCAGCGAAAATGAAGTACAGATATATGGGTAGTGATGTTTAAAGACATCTAAACCAAAAATCTTATTTTCAAAGAGAAACTTACCCATATACCTTCAAATTGATTAAATTGGGGTTGCCATGCTTTAGCTAAGCATGGGATCTGTTGTGGCCACAACAAATGGCGATTGGCTGGGAAGAACCAGTTATCTCTGCAATCAAATCATGACTAAAGACAACATGTTAATCAACCAATTTCTTGAAACTTAATTCAGAGAAAATACTCAAAAGATAACAGTCAACAAACAGTGAACATAAAATTGGATAGATCTCAAACAGTGACCATTTTAAAGATAACACTCATATGATAAGGAGATTTAGAGAGTAATACCAAATCTTTACCGTGATGTAATCATTGAAAACCAGCTTGTGTTGAACCTGGGGACAGTCTTAGAAATGCTCATGGATATCCTAATTACAAATCACCCTAGTTTATTAGTTGCATGTATATTCAGTGATACTTCTTTATCTTTTCTTTTATATTTTCTCTTTTTTTATATATATATAAAACCTTGTTTATGCAAGACCACTGTATTGACTTGGTGATCAGATAAAACAGCGCCATTCACAAGCCTGATCTGGAAGCTGGTCAAGCTAGCTCGATGGCGAGACTCCTTGTCTTCTAGATGTAAGACCAAAAGAAATTATCATGGCTTGGTAACCATATCGTGATAACTCTAGTCCAAGATCAAACCCATGATCATAGTAGGGATGGCTTGTAATAAGACCCCCTCTATTCTTGTATACAACAAAATATTATAATAAAAGACAAAACAATTCATTTTGGCACAGGCTATAAGGCATTACCATGGCTTGGTGACCATATAGCAGTAATGTTACTCACCAATGCTTTGCAGACCATGAATGGATCGACCTATAATAGGATCTTCCACCTTCGAGTAGAATTGAAAGTCATCTTCCAAGTGTGGTGGCTTGATGTGAAGATGTCATTCCACTTAAACACCTATGAACCTAATGGGCTGGCTTGATAACAAGACCACCCACCTTGTAACTTATAATTTTAAACAAAATTCATATTCAAAGTGATTGTAAAAGGATCCATGAGCAATCGGAGCTGGTCAGGTTATTATGATATGTCGTTCAACCATGAAACACCAGATAGAGAAATGATGACCATCCTCCATACCTCAATTACACAAATAAAGCATTGTGAGAGATAATGATAAAAGTGAAAAGTATCCAAGGGCACTGCATTTATTTGACTGTTTATTCTTCAGAGTAAATTCTAATCAAAAGCCAGAAAGTAATATTGATAACAATGTTGAAACTTCAAAAGCAATTGTTCCTAAAAAAGTGATCATAAGCCAATACCACACGTGTGAAGCCTTATAAATGAAAACCAAAACAAAACAAGAAGACTAATCAAAATGTCAATGCAAGAAAACAAATGATTGAAAAACAAACCACACCTATGTACAAGTGCACCAGATTTTTCAAACAAAATACTTTTTTAGAAGAGACACGTTCACTAGGAAGGTGTCTACAACTCCCTCTAGTGTCTGTAATCGAACAGTGCTGGGACCAATCTTTTCTATAATAATGAAAGGTCCTAGTCAAAGGCATTGAAACTTGGTGTACTGGTTCTTATCTTTATGTTGCTTATCCCACCTTAGAACCAGGTCACCAACAAAAAATTCCCTGTCAGATGAAGATTTTTCATCAAACCATCTTTTCACCATCTGCTGATGATGATAAAAATTTTTCTTAGCTATTTCCCTGTCCTCCTCCATCTTCAAGAGAGTATCTATTCTATGCTGGAGAGGGGAAGAATCATCTTCTTGGACAGACTGGGCCAATTGTAGTGAAGGGATGGTGAGATTAGTAGGAAGGATGGCTTCTTTGCCATAAACAAGACAGTAGGGAGAATTTGCAATGGATTCCTTTGGGGTTATTCGATCTGTCCATAAAGCATTATATAACTGTGTGTACCAATCTCTGTGATGAGAAGCTACAGTCTTCTTGAGAATATTTATCATATTTTTGTTTGAGGATTCAACCAAACCATTCCCTTGCGGGTAATAATTGGCAAAAAACTTAAGCTTAATCCCCTTTTCAAAGGCATATTCAGTTAAATCGATTGAAGAGAAGTAGGATGCATTATCCGAAACTAAGTACTCAGGAGTGCCAAACCGTGTGATGATCTGACTGTCAAGGAAGGAAATTACTTGACTGGCATTACATTGCTTAAGAGGGCTGCCTCCACCCATCTGGTGAAGTAGTCAGTTGTTCTAAGAATATACTTATGTTGAAGGGACGAAGCAGGGTTTATAGGTCCGACAAAATCAAGTCCCTATTGTTGGAATGGAAACTGAATTGTGACTAGTTGAAGAGGAAATGCAGGTTTCTTAAACTTTCCTGTGCATTTCTGGCATGGTTCACACTTCCTTACATAAGTGTAAGCATCTTTAAACAACATGGGCCAATAATATCTAGCCCTGAGAATATTATGTGCTGTAGTCTCACCTGAAAAATGGCCTCCAACAGGTTCTGCATGAAATTGGAATAAAATGTCAACAGTTTCATGTTTTTCCAAGCACCTAAGAAATACTCCATCATAATTTTTCCTAAAACGAACTTGATCAATAAACTGATAAGGAGTAGCTTTTAGTCTCAAAGCCCTTCTTTTCTTAAAATCAAGATTTTCGGGGGCAAACCCATGGTTCAGGAAAAATCTGATATCATCATACCATTCAGACATCGGAGCATCGATAACGTTAACAACACCTGAGAGAACTTCTTCCTCTTGATCCCATTTGGATTGTTGTTGAGTAGGGTCATTAGATTAAGCGGTAAGAAGAAAAAGACCTTGTCCTTTGACAATTTCAGCTGGTCTGATCTCAAGATCATATTCTTGTAGGGCCGTCATCCAATGGGCCCTCTTTTCCCCTAACTCGTTCTGGATGAGGACGTTTCTAATGGCAGAGTATGGAACAATGACTTTAGTTCGAGACTTCAGCAAGTAGGGCCTGTAATGTTTGACAGAATTATAGACCACATAGGCTTGCTTATCAATCTGTGAGTAATTAAGCTCTACACCCTTAAATATTGAGCTCATGAAAGAGATTGGGACTTCTGCATCATCGTCATGCTTTTGCGTCAGGACAACTGCATAAAAAAAGTCAGTAGCAAAAGTATAAAGAATGAAATCCTTATCAAAATCTGGGGACATGAGAGCAGGATCTTCAACAATAGTCTCTCGAATTTGGATAAACGCATCTCTCTATTCCTGACACCAAGTAAACTACACATCTTTCTTAACCAAAAGTTGTAATGGTTTAACAATCTGGGCAAAATTTGGTACAAATCTACGTACAAAATTAATCTTACCTAAAAAGGATTGCATTGCTTTGCGCGAGCCTGGTAACCCAATCTTTTAAATAGCCTCTATGCGTCTGGGATCAATAATCATACCTTCTTTTGAAACAATGAAGCCTAGAAGCTTTCCTTCTATTACTGCGAAAATAGATTTCTTGGGGTTGAGAGAAATGTCGAATTTCCTGCAACGGTCAAAAACCTATTTCAGAGCAAACACATGTTCATGTCACCTTTTGGAGTAAATAAGGATATCATCAAGATAAACTATGACATACTTATGCATTAACCCTCGGAAAGCTATGTCCATAGCTCTCTGGAAAGTAGCTCCTGCATTGATTAACCCGAAAGGCATCCGCCTATAGGTGAAAGTGCCCCAAGGGGTCTTGAAAGCTGTTTTTAATTGATCGTCCGGAGCAACCATAACTTGGTTATATCCTGAAAACCCATCTAGGAGTGAAAACATCTCCGACCCAGCTACCTTCTGAAGAAGCTGTTCCATAGGTGGGACAAGATAGTTTTCTTCCTCATGCCCGATTCATGTTTCTGAAATCGACACACAGTCGAATTTCACCACTTTTCTTACGGACAAGCACTAAGTTGGCTATCCATTGAGTGTGTATGACTGGAAAGATAATCCGAGCAGTGAGCAGCTTTTCCAACTCCTTTTTTATAGAGGGTTCTAAGCTAGGGTGCATTTTCCACAGCTTTTGTTGAAATGGCTTAACCTCTGGTTTCATGGGTATATTATGAAACATGACGCTAGTGTCAAATGTTTTCAATTTGTCATAAGTCCAAGCAAAAACATCTTTATACTGCTTACACAATGCAATGATGGCCCTCCATTCTTAGGGGTACAATCAACTCCCAAATTGATAAAACGTGGTTCCTGCTCAGTGCCTAAATTGATGCGCTCATAGTTCAAGGATGAGTTTTGAGTTTTACAATTAGTTTGAGATTTGAACTTGTCTTGCAAATCATAAAATTTTTCTAGATTGGTCACTGACTTTGGGATAACGTTTGAGAGATTAGCGAGTGATTTTTCATGTTCTGCTTCATCAATGGCCATATCTTGGAATGTATCTTGAGCCGCGAGGAAGTCAAGTATCTTTTGGTCATCATCAAATACTTTCCAATTAGTCACATTATCCGGAATAGAGGGTATGTACATCAATTCAATGGAAAAAGTTTGAGGAGACAGACCTTCTGGCGGGATCAGTCTAGACGTTGTATTTGCTAACAGGTCTGCATCAAAATTTTTTGATCTGGGAACTGATTTAATATTGAATGCTAAAAATGATTTGGTTAAATCCCTTACCATCTTCTGATAGTTATCCAAGTGTGGAGATAAGCAGTGTATTTTATTTCTGACTTGCTTGACAATAATTTTAGAATCTCCATAGCATTCAATCGCCTGCACACCTAAGTCAATAGCCTTCTTGAGTCCCTGAACCAGAGCCTCATACTCAGCCACATTATTAGTGCAATCAAATTCTAACCTACAAGAAATCATAATTTTCATTCCCTTACGATCAATTAGGACACAACCTGCTCCAGCTCCTTCCTTGGACTTGGAACCATCAAAAAATAAAGTCCACGAGATAGGGTCTAACCTAAAATTTGTATTTACATTGTATACATTATGCACAATTTCACCAGAGAAAGGTATAGAAGTAACATGAGTAATATGTGATCCATTTTGAATGCTTTCTTCTCGTGAGGCATCAGCTGGGAATTCACCAAAAAAGGTATCGAATGTAAACTGCTCTACATGAGAGGTGAAATAACTAGGAGGTTCGCTTGAATCATTAAGATCAGTGACTGTCTGTTTCATAAAAGGTTCTCTGCTGATCTTAATTTTATTCAGTTGACCATTGTAGGGAAAACATAAGTGGGACTAGTCTGTTGCAAAGTAACTCTTAAGTTTCTCTGACTAGTCCATGCTTTACCACATCCCATAGGCCTCCAAGATGTCATCTATCACGATGTCAACTGACTGATGGATCCTGGGATCAGCTGACAATGTAAGCAAAACATTTCTCAACTTACCAACCACTCTGACTTTAGATCTGTCAAGTTGCACAATTTGGGTAGGGCAGGGCTCCCACGTTGCATTCAATTTTCTGCAAACAGAGAGGAGCATCACATTTGATGACGCTCCTGAATCTATCATGCAATTGTGCACATTCCGATTGAAAATATCAAAAGTGAGCAAGAAAGGAGGAGTCAACCTCTTTGTTCAGCAAGTGGAATGAATCTATATTGGCACCAGCAAAAGCGCCCAAAGCTGTTGCTGCTTCAATAGCCCCAGACTGAGGGTCAACAGTTTGTTGAGTCCACAAGACTTGAATGGGAACAGGTGATTCCAACACTTGCTCATCTTTACTTCTCTTCCTTGTCCTTTTGAATACTGTCTTCTCTTCCTTGTCATAAAAATAGTTTCCAATAGGGACCACATCCTCATCCACATATTCATCAGCCAACTGGGTAGTGATGGGAATGACATTAGCAGTGGAAATTATTGAAGATGTCATAATACCACTAGGGTGAGGGATGGACATGGTGACTTTAGGAAGGACCACAGGGACAGAAACATCTTGGACAAATGACTGGACCTGTGTGATTGAGGGGACCGGAGTGGAAGTTTTAGAAGGAGGAGTCTTCTCTTCGGCATTATGAGCTAATGATGGAGAGGGAACTATAGGTGGCTCCTCAATGCTAGGTGAAACAGAGATGGCTAGTGGCGTAGACTGAGAGATTGCAGTAAGCTTATCCTGAATTGTGATAGAAGATGAAATGGGAAAAGGAATGGAGGTGAAATGATTGATGGAAGGTATTAGTAGAATAGGTTTAGGTGGCTGTGTAGGAATGATGGTGTTTTGAGATTCTGGCATCATGGACTTAGGGATAGAGAAGGACTCTTGACTACATGAAAGTGTGGTAGAAGAATAAGTTATACTATTGAACAGTTGAGACAATGAAAAGGGAGGCAACTGCTCTGAAAGCAAAGCAGAAAATTGTTGAACTAAGTTTAACTGAGATGTTGAAACCGGAAAATCCTGAATAGAGTTGTCTTCAAATGAATGGTCCTGAATAGAGCATTCCATTTCAATAACATTTAACAAGTTTGTGACTAACTTGGATTGTTCTGTAATCTCCTCAGTTACTGAAACTGGGGGTTGAGGTTCTTCGGCAACATCACAGTCAATAATCTGAATGTTGGGGAATGGATCAGCATGGATCCTTTGCCTTTTTACTAAACTAGCATGTGTAACCACCAAATCATCATCTTCTTGCACAGCTGCACTAATAATTTCAAGGGGATTTGAAGGTGCCATTATCTGAGAATCCACAGTAACCTTCTGGGGCTCTGCAGGGTGAGCCTTCAACACTGATGTCAATTGTGCCATATCTTTCTGAAATTGCTGAGAGGTGTAGAACAAGGATTTGGCCTGTTCTGATGTTTTCTTAGGAGGAGAATCTTCAATGGGGTTTTTTCCTTTGCCTTGTTCTGAATGAACCACCACTTGAAGAGGATTAGCTTCCTGAGCTTCATTTCCTTCCCTTTCTTTTCTCACTTTGTCTAGCAAGTCCAACTCCAATTTCCCATAACTCAACACCCTGAGCTTTAATTCCTTCTGATAGTGCAGAATGTTATGCTGATATTCTAAGTCTTTTTCTCTGACAAGAACTTCAGAAAATGTATTGACTCCATGATAGATAGAGTCATCTGGGATGTTCTGATGCACATACTGTATTTTTACATGGGTTTGCTTTAGATGTGCATCCAATAACTTCTCGGGGTCGTGCTTTCTTTCAGGAGCACATCCCAATTTGAAATCAACCAATTGGTCACCAAGGGTGGCTGCCCAATTGGAGGTTGGGATGACCAATGACCCAAGGTTCAAAGGGAATTTAGGCCACCCTTTCTTTCTAGGTCCTGTGAGTTTTTTATACATACCATCAATCATAGTTTGAAATGAAATTTCCTGCAAAGCCAATCTATTAGGGACAATTCTGGGCAACAAATGAACAGTATTACTGCCCCAAACTCTGATATATGAGAAATACTCACACACATACCAATCACCGATAATATTGATGAGTGTCTTGGCATCATCTGAAAAGACTGGTGCTTCTTGCTTGAAAATCTTGAAGTAAACAGTGCCCAGGAACTAATCACATATATCATATAGTAAAGGGATAAAGTTTTCTTCCCATAAGATTGAATGATAGATATGGACAGGTGGGTCTACTGGAGTCCAATTCCAGTTCAAGTTGGGGTATTGAAATTCTGAGCAGAAAACATCAATTACATAGGCAGATAAAAAGAAATGTGGCTTTCTAAAAGCTAGAGACTTGTGATAATCTTTGATAGCATTTTTTAGTTTTGAGGACAAGATGGAAGCCCATGGGAAGGATTCACCGATAGTCAAGACATGATGAGCTATAGGTTCCCACAAAGCTTTGAACAACGAACAACTAGGGAGTCCAGACAGTCGACACAACATAGCCTCTAGCAAAGAGTATGGTTCCTTGAACCAGGCAATTAGGTATAAATTATCAAGCTTAAGCACGAAAGCGTTAGGTTTTATCATCCAAGACTTCATCATTTCAACAAAATTGTAACAGGACTTGGAGGATTGGATGAAGTCAGGAGATAGGGTTTTCTTATGCGGCCTAAGAGAAAATGCTCGCGTAAAAACCTCAGGGTAGAAATGAGTCAATTGATTCCCCAAAGCATCATTGAAAGACCGGTCTTTGACACTAGCATTCTCTATTATCCACTTCACTACATCTGTATAGGGTAATATAGTGGGCCGTGCAGTGATAGCATGAATCTGAGAAGCCCTAATCTTCTCATAAGCGGGCCTATCAAATTCTAACTGCGATAGGTCATCGTTGTCGAAAATAGCATAGATTTGAGACCACTCCATTTAATAAGTCTCAGTGACCTTCCCACTGGTATCAGAGAAGATACCAAAGTTGGAGTCTTTGGTTAAGGTCCCCTTGAGAGCGGCCCTGGACCGGGTGCTTCGTGACTTAGTGGCAAACTTCGTAATTTCTGAGGAAATAAAGAAAAAATAAATAAAAAACAACAATCACTAACAGCCTAAAGACCAATCGAAAAAAATGGGATGACGACAATCCTACCTGTGATAACTGAAAAACCGGCAGTCGACTGAAGGCGAGAAATCCATGGTAAAAATAAGCTCAGCGGAGTAATTCGGCGAGTAAAAATGATAGGGAAAAAGTAAATAAAACCTATATTTATCAATTTACCCCAATTAAAACACGACCGTAGGATTAAGAGAAATGGTCGGCTACGATTGACCGATGCGAAGCGTGGGATCAGGTTCAAAACATATAAAAAAAAATTATTTACCATTCCCGAAAGCCCAAAACCGAAACTGGCGGGTTTCGGGTTTCACAAATATGACCAAATCAAAACAAAGTTTTCGAAAGCCGCAACCCGAAAGTTGTGGGTTTCGGGTTTCAGAACCACAATTAAACGCAATGTTGAAAATGAATTCCCGAATCCCAAAACGTGACAGTGTCGGGTTTTGTGTTTCGGGTTTATTAAAACTCGCAAACAAAAAATCCTGGATCCTAAAACACAACATCGTCGTGTTTCGGGTTTCGAGTTCATTAAAAACAAACTTCAACAGCAACGAAATCCTACACCTGAAACTTTTGGGTTTCGGGTTCCAAAATCCCAAAATGAAAACAACAAACTCCCACGCCCGAAACTTTCAGGTTTCGGGTTCTCCAAATGTCGATTTTTGGGCTTGCCAAGAGAAATGCCAAAAAAGTCAAAATTTAAAGATTTTGCAAACCAAACACTTAAAGAAACCTAGATCAAGCAGCAAAAATGAAGTACAGATACATGGGCAGAGATGTTTAAAGACATCTAAACCAAAAATCATATTTTCAAAGAGAAACTTACCCATATACCTTCAAATTGATTAAAATGGGGTTCCCATGCTTTAGCTAAGCATGGGATTTGTTGTGGCCAAAACAGGGACCTAGAACACATCTAGGATTTTTGTGACAGAGACAGCCCTTTTTCATACTGGATGGGACCTAGAACTGTTGGAGCATAGGCCGCAGCTATAGTAAAGCTGCGAATTTTGAGGAAAAGGCACAAGTGTTGAAGGGAAAAAATGCTAATTTTGAGTAAAAGCACCAATTTTGGGTAGAAGTGAATAGTGCGCAGTATGGCGCCAGATGGACGAGCTCAGCGCAGATTACGGGCCGAAAATCGTGGAGCTCGCATGCACAAGTCAAAGAAAGGAGTAAATAAGGTGGCCGAGTAGAAAGCTCAACCACCACAGTAAATGAAGGAAGCGACTGAATAGAGGGATCAGCTACCCTCATTAAGGCTAAGTACAGAAGTTATGGTTGCTCTGACCAAGGAAGAGCAACGGACCAAAGCATTGAAGGTGAAGGACAAGGAGCAGTGAACAATGAAGCGGTGCCCATACCCACAATCTGCGCCAGAAATCACGGAGTCTGCAGGAAGCGGCGACATGACTGCAAGCGGTGCCTACAGTACACCTAGCCATGTCCGCGGTTAGGGTTTTTGGGGATTACTGCTGGGAAAGGCCCACAGTTTTGTAAAGGTGCGACCCTCAAAGCCACCTATATATATGTGTAATTGTAAAGGGAAGAAGGTTAGAATTTAGATGAGTTGGCTAGAAGGTAAGAGAGTTATTCTTAGACAGCTATAGAGCTAGTCTCTGAGTTTACAGATAGTCCAAGTGATGTCTGAATTGCTGTAATCTCTGTAGAAGAAGAGAATAGATCTAAGAGAAGGGCTCCTAGCTGTGTGCGTGGAGTTTCCTAGAAATATCTAAGGCTGCAGCTGTGTGCGCAACGTACTGTGTAATTCCCTTTTTGAGTTAATATAGAATACAGTTCCCGTGAATGTGATTCCCCATGGAGGCGAACCACATAATTCTAGTTGTTATGGTGATGTTTTACATGAATGCATGTCTATGATTTACTATCTATGTTTACAAGAAGGTTTCACTATCTTTATGAATGAATATGTAAAGTAAGTTCTTGAAGCTCCCTTAGAAGTTATACTTGTGCAGCGTCGAAAGGGCCTGCAAGAATGCTATAGCTGCAATGCTTGAGATGTGTGTTACTGCGCTGTGGCGCAAGGCCAGGGATGATACGTAGTCATATGTAGCGGGTAAATGCCTCATTCGCAGGTGTGGAGATACCGTGCAGCTAGGCTAGTAAGAGTTTCAGCGCTCACGCTGAAAGGTCTACAGAAGAGTAAGACGTTCCGCTCTGAGGAATCCTCCCAAAAGAGAAGGGAGAAGATTATAGTCTCCACATCGCCTAGGTTAAGGAAGCATGATTCTTTAGCCCCCCCATAGCCACTTCGGGTGAGACTTCGGGCTGCTGCACATCTCGTTGCCGAGAGGGCCAGTGCACCAAGGGGTGTTTGTTGCTGCGCATCCTGAAAACCCGGGTTTGTCCAGGAATCAGCCAACAAATGGTTTCGTTGACTTGAGACTTGTTACTCCGGTGACGTGTGAGATTGATGCGAAACATTGAGAAAAAGGGAACCAACAAATGCTTCCATTGCCGTCTTTAACCCAATTATCTTGAAGGCAATGTGGTACTGGAATCCTACAGCTAAAGAAATTCAAGATTGGTTTGATTCAAAGGCTAGAGAGTTCGCTGAACGAGAAAATAGAAGCTCTAGGCTTCAGACAGAAGACTGGTTGCAGAAGCATATTTATACTGACCTTCACGAAATTTTCTTCGTAACATTTGTGCTTGAGTTGCATGCATGGGTAGCCAAGCTAGCGGATACGGGACCCACTGTGCATGTTGATCAACTCGTCATTTGGACGCCTGAGCTAGTTAGCATCTTGAAGCGGGTAGATAATTCTGTGTCCCGCACAGTAGAATTTTGGTTGAACAGTTTGCTGGAAGGCTTCATCACCGAGTTTGTAGTAGATACGAGAAAGAGCTTCAGTGAAGCTGAGCGGAGCTTCTTCCAAGCCTACAGGGGTAAGTTCTTAAATTATCTGAACTTATGGATTAAAATGCTCCTGTATGAAAAAGGAAAACTATGCATAGCTTCCGATGAATAGCATAGACAAGTAATGTCCGCAGATTTTGATAGTGATCTTGAATTTATTGGTTGCACTCGTAGTGGAAAACAGTATAAATTAAGCCTTGACCAACATTCTTTTGAGTCTAGCCCAGAAGATAGTCGAGCTCCTAGAGCAAGCCATATAGAGAGACAAGGGAGTGCTCATATCCCTTATCACCCTTTTACACCGCAAAAGCCAGACGGGGCTCAGTATAACTCAGCAGCAACACCTTCTAGTAGCCCACACGGTACTTCTAGTACCTCAGCCCCACCTTTGTTTAACCATCCCAGAGGAAGTGCTACAGCACCTCCACATCAACCTAGCGCAAGAAGGATGGGTGATGACATGAAGCTACCAACCTTTAGGGGAACAGGGCTAGAAGACCCTGAGCAGCACTGGTTCCTATGTGAAGCCATTTGGACGATTAAGCAAATTAATGATGATGCTGTTAAGCTAGTTCAGTTAGCAACCACACTAAGAGAAAGAGCTTTAACCTGGTTCATGCAATACTCAGCGGCACAGAATAGGACGCTTGCTGATGTAAGAAATGCTATGATTAGAGAATTCAAGAAACCTAAATCAGAATCACAGTGCATAACTGAGCTCAAAGACATAAAACAGTTACCCATAGAGTCAGTATGGGACTTTGACCAGAAGTTCAAAGAATTGATAGATCAAGTAAGTTTTGAGTTTGCACCGCAGCAGCATAAGGAATGGTTCATTGCTGCGCTGCTTCCTTATATTAGACTTCCTCTTATGCAACAGAATCTCACTACTCAGGAACAAGCTCTAGAGATGGCTATGAAACTAAAAGCTTCACCAATTGCTGGAACAAGCAACGATGTTGCATAGTTGCAGAACCAATTAGCAAACCTAACCTTGCAAGTGCATGATATTAAGAAAGGAAAGGATGTTAAAGAAGAAATTTGGTGTACAAAATGTAGAGCACAAGGTCATTCAAAGGACCATTGTCTCGTTTTCATAGAGTATATTGCGACTGGAGCACCTAACCCTTTACCACAGGCTCAGGGGCCTTGGTGTGAAATCTGTAGAACTAGAGGTCACAGACCACAAGAATGTCACTTGTTACAAAAATATGTACAAACTCCAAAGAATCTATATTGCAATTTCTGTAAATCAGTAGGCCATGATGAGAACAATTGCAGAGCATATGACCTTATGATGGAAAGGAAACATGATGTTTATAGAGTACAGTCAGAGGCACAAGGACTCACAGCAAGTCTGTCATATGAACCAGGTCGCGAAGGCCGAGGAGGAAATTATAGGGGCCAAGGACGCGTAGAAGGTTTTGGTTGTGGACGAGGACATAACACTTTCTATAACTGCGGAGCTCAAGGTCATTATGCAAGGGATTGCCAAAACCCTACAACCACCCGCAGATACTGTAAATTGTATGATCATGTGATTGAAGAATGCCCTCAGTTGATGGCTAAGATGCAAGCAAAGACGCCGCAGGTTAACCAGAATATTCAGTTGATTGCACAAAAAAAAGAGAACCAGATCCTACAGTTAATATAGTGACGCACAGTGGAGCAACCACTGGTACACCAGAGTCCGGAACTGGAAAACCAGCTACACAATGGGTCCACCGCGCTAATATTAAACCATCTCCGCTCGACCTGCAGAAGCAAAAAGAAGCATTCAAGAAAGCTCAAGAGTATTTCTCAGATCCCCGAGCTTCAAGTTTTGTCGCAGTATCACACAAAGATATTAGACCGCAAGCGCTAAGACAAGAGAACCTGGTACAAGAACAGGCTACTACATCGGGAAGGCCTGATGAGGAGGATGCACTAGGCAGTGTTCATGCTTTCCTGAGAAGCTGTTTAAAGTTGTTGCGCAATGAAAAAGCAACTATGGAACTCCAACACCTGTTGGATTAGTGTCAACAATCTACTTCGATGAATACCCTGCAGCGTGCTGTTCATCAGATTGGGAGTCATATTAGAACTGGAAGAGAGGTGAGACTCACAACACAGATTGGAGCATTTAGGCTCAGAAGTTAATGTTCTCACCATGCAGACATGGGAACAGATGGGTAGTCCGCAACTTATCAGATCTCCTATCCATCTGAGACTAGCAAATCAGCAACGAGTTTCTCCATTGGGCATATTACCCAAGGTACCCATTGATATTGAGGGAGTAAGAAGTTCTGTAGACTTTGAAGTAATCAAAATTATGGATGATAGTAGACCTTACCCAGCACTTTTAGGCATAGACTGGGCATTTGATAATCTGGCTATCATTAATTTGAAGAAAAGACAGATGACCTTTGAGGATGACCAGATTAGGGTCATTACACCACTTGATCCCCTTCAAGGACCACAATATATTGAACCCATTCGAGCAGAAGAAGAAGTGCGCCACATTGAAAGTTTGTATCAGATGACTACTAGTCATAGTGACTATGTACAAACTCCAAAGAATCTATATTGCAATTTCTGTAAATCAGTAGGCCATGATGAGAACAATTGCAGAGCATATGACCTTATGATGGAAAGGAAACATGATGTTTATAGAGTACAGTCAGAGGCACAAGGACTCACAGCAAGTCTGTCATATGAACCAGGTCGCGAAGGCCGAGGAGGAAATTATAGGGGCCAAGGACGCGTAGAAGGTTTTGGTCGTGGACGAGGACATAACACTTTCTATAACTGCGGAGCTCAAGGTCATTATGCAAGGGATTGCCAAAACCCTACAACCACCTGCAGATACTGTAAATTGTATGATCATGTGATTGAAGAATGCCCTCAGTTGATGGCTAAGATGCAAGCAAAGACGCCGCAGGTTAACCAGAATATTCAGTTGATTGCAGCAAAAAAAAGAGAACCAGATCCTACAGTTAATATAGTGACGCACAGTGGAGCAACCACTGGTACACCAGAGTCCGGAACTGGAAAACCAGCTACACAATGGGTCCACCGCGCTAATATTAAACCATCTCCGCTCGACCTGCAGAAGCAAAAAGAAGCATTCAAGAAATCTCAAGAGTATTTCTCAGATCCCCGAGCTTCAAGTTTTGTCGCAGTATCACACAAAGATATTAGACCGCAAGCGCTAAGACAAGAGAACCTGGTACAAGAACAGGCTACTACATCGGGAAGGCCTGATGAGGAGGATGCACTAGGCAGTGTTCATGCTTTCCTGAGAAGCTGTTTAAAGTTGTTGCGCAATGAAAAAGCAACTATGGAACTCCAACACCTGTTGGATTAGTGTCAACAATCTACTTCGATGAATACCCCGCAGCGTGCTGTTCATCAGATTGGGAGTCATATTAGAACTGGAAGAGAGGTGAGACTCACAACACAGATTGGAGCATTTAGGCTCAGAAGTTAATGTTCTCACCATGCAGACATGGGAACAGATGGGTAGTCCGCAACTTATCAGATCTCCTATCCATCTGAGACTAGCAAATCAGCAACGAGTTTCTCCATTGGGCATATTACCCAAGGTACCCATTGATATTGAGGGAGTAAGAAGTTCTGCAGACTTTGAAGTAATCAAAATTATGGATGATAGTAGACCTTACCCAGCACTTTTAGGCATAGACTGGGCATTTGATAATCTGGCTATCATTAATTTGAAGAAAAGACAGATGACCTTTGAGGATGACCAGATTAGGGTCATTACACCACTTGATCCCCTTCAAGGACCACAATATATTGAACCCATTCGAGCAGAAGAAGAAGTGCGCCACATTGAAAGTTTGTATCAGATGACTACTAGTCATAGTGACTATGTCAATCCCACAGTGGACGGCCATATCAGCTGGCGATGCGATAGCTCGTGCACATCAGATTCAGAAGCAAGACTGGAAAATTGGCAGAATCACTTACATGAGGTTTCTACAAGGCGTTGTGCCATGATGACTAAATCCATTCGATGGATTGGCACAGAATTGAATAACACTCCAATATTTGATGGTTTAACTGAAGTAAGTGAATTCATACATACATATGAACAACAAGTCCCCGATGAGCAGCGCATACAAGCATTGGACGTAGCACTGCGCGCTACACCCGCAAGATGGTGGGGTGCGCATAAAAAAAATATTGACACATGGAAAGACTGTCACAGATTGATACTGCGCAGATTTCAGGAAACTACAGCAGAAGTGTTGCACAAATATGATGGACAGAGTGACCCCAGGTCACGCGTTGAAGCATGTATTCAGCAATGGTCAGATATTCCAGAGGATGAGTGGGTTCACCTATTCATCCACACGTTGGATACAGTTCCAAGGAACTAGTACACTGAAACAGAATTGCGCAGAGGCACTATCACTTGGCCTCTTATGATGGAAAGTTTTCAACTTACCTTCAGCGTTGAGTCAGAACATCCAAGCATCGACCACGCTTTAAAGTGTATTAGAAAGAAGGTATTTGAACAATGTCCTTTACCAGAATATTCTCAACCAGATTGGGCTGTCTAGATGGAACATACCTTGGAATGCTATAATTTCACCACTGGTGAAGAGGAAGATGATCCTCGCAACATCAATATTCTAGAATCAGAAGGGACACGCAAGGTCGAAGGCCCTCATCTTGATATCCCTACCATTACAGAACACATCAAGCTCAAGAAGATTAACATTGGTATAGAAGCTGAACCCAAGTTTGCTTCTATAGGAGATTATTGGGATGATGAAACTGTTGGCCATATTGCAGATTTACTACGTGACTACCAGGATATCTTTCCTACCAAGTTCACAGAAATGAAAGACATATTAGGAGATTTAGGAGTTATGCGTATACCTTTGAAAGCAGATGCCAAGCCAGTAAAACAGCGCACGTACAGGTTGAACCCGCGATATAAAGAAAAGGTTAGAGAAGAAATTGATAAGATGCTCGCAGCAGGTATCATTGAACCAATAGAGGAAAGTGATTGGATTAGTCCTATGGTGGTACAAGAGAAAAAGATAAAAGGTGAAATAAGAATCTGCGTGGACTTGCGCAAGCTGAATGATGCATCAGCGCATGATCCATTCCCTACGCCCTTTACAGACGAAGTGCTTGATAATGTTGGAGGACAAGAAGCTTACTCCTTCACTGATGGCTTTTGGGGATACCATCAAATCAGAATCCATCCAGAAGACCGCCATAAAACCAATTTTACAACTGAATGGGGCTCATTCTAGTATACGGTAATGCCCTTTGGTCTTAAAAACGCTCCTGCTATCTTCTCTAGAGTCGTTGTTGCTGTTTTTAAGGAATTCATCCATAAGTTTCTAGAAGTCTATTTTGATGACTGGACTGTGTTTGGTTTACTAAAGAACCATATAGGCAATCTACAGATGATGTTAGAAAAATGTAGACAGTATCAGATTTCCCTTAACTTGAAAAAATGTATTTTCTATGATCCTTTTGGTATTCTGTTGGGTCATATTGTATGCAGACAAGGACTCCTGATGGATCCTGCGAAGGTTGCCATCATTGCTAACTTACCTGCACCCAACTCAGTCAAACAATTGCGCACTACATTGGGACATACAGGGTACTACAGGAAATTTATCAAGGGTTATGCAAAAATAACTGCGCCTATGGAAAGATTGTTGAAAAAGGATTCGAAATTCCAATGGACAGAAGAATGCCAACAGAGCTTGGATACACTTAAAGAAAAGATGGTCACAGCACCTATTCTAGTTTTCCTAGACTGGAGAAAACCCTTTCATGTTCATGTAGATGCTTCTTCCATAGCATTGGGGGTTGTGCTGACACAACCGGGAGAAGGAGGTATTGACCACCCCATTGCTTATTCTAGCAGAAAACTGTCGACAGCTGAGAAGAACTACACCACTACAAAAAGAGAAGGTCTAGCTATGGTGTATGCCTTACAGAAGTTCAGACACTATCTATTGGGCGCTCATTTTAAAATGTATACTAACCATTTGTCACGTCCCCACCCATCATACCAGTGCAATGGAGAGGATCGTGAGGGTAAAACCGGGCATCCAGCCCCATCAACTTATTTCATAAGCATTCACATAATATAATGGAGATATGAAGATGCATAAAGATTTTAAAAACACAGGGGAAGTAAATCATGTGCAGAATTAACACACATCTAGCATTTTCATGATAGCCATTAAGTGTAGACATTGTAGAAATAGCAAATGAGAATACTTATCTTTAAACCAAGTAGTCCCTGAGCAACCAACTATGCTTCTGCAACGTTCCACCCAACCATAGGCTAGTGTGCTCCTCAATCTCTCAGCACCACTACCACCCCCGAGCTGGCATGATCTCCACAAGGAAAAGGGGAAAACAGGCTCTCACATAGCCAAAGATACACCAAAATCAACCAAGCCAATCAGCAATTGGGTTTCTCAGGCTGTTAAGAGATGGGCAGAGGTGAATTAATAGGCTAGTGGCTCAACCATGGAGCTATGGATACTTCATTGGGCTCATCAAGCCAAATATGTCCTCTTCCACTCTTGAAGCTCCTGCTCACAGGTTCAAATCCAAAACAGGATGCACTTAACAACAAAACCACAATTGCTAGGCATGAGGAAAACGTTTTCCACAGTGGGATGCATGAGATGGGGTTTCAACTAACTCGGAAAAACGTGGGAACACACAAAAACGAAATTGGAGGATGGGGAACAACCCTGGGAAGCCAAATCCATTTTTAGAAAAACGTCCTTGGACATTCGGGGGAAAAAACGACCTCCATACAGTCGCCAAATCATGGCTCTTCTCTCCCAAGCTACTGTATATGCAAAAACGAACTCCCAGGCATGGAAAAAATACAGGATTTGGATGAAAAACGTGTAGGGAAAGACCCAGCTAGCTCCCACTGCGTGAGTGAACGAATGCCGTGGGTGAAGAATGGCTTTGGGCACAATTTCGTGGGGGTTTTCTTGCCCAACAAACCAAAACTCGATTTCCCAGGTTGTTGTCTTTCCCATACACGAAAATTGACAGCCATACCTCTCCCATCCCAAGGCATTAATTGTCTCAACCAATTCTTGGAAGAATTAAATGATTGGGTGGATGAGACCAAATGGGTAGTTGAGAGTTCATGGGTTTCCTCAATGAAATGGCTTAACACCATGGCTCAAGGGTTTGGTTATTTTCCCTCCCTATTCCTTATAAAGATCATGCCCCCATCTCTTTGTTGCATCGCATAGCTGGTTGTGGGTTTTTCATTTAAAATTGCATATTTACATGATGTCCGATTTTACATTGTGCACAGCTAGCACAAGAACCATATGCATCTATTCTAATCGCCGATACATAGAACGATAAATCAATGGTGGGGCCTTCGCCTTGAGCTCCTAACCATGACTAAATAACAATATTTACATCATTTACAATATTAATGCAATAGGGTCAAGATGGGGACGTTACACCATTCTGCTTTGAAATACTTGGTCAATAAGCCAGTGTTAGGGGGAAGAATTTGCAGATGGCTACTGCTCTTCCAGGAGTATGATTTTGAGGTTATTGTGAAGCCAGGTAGATTGAATGCAGGACCCGACCATTTATCTAGGATAGAGTCAGGGGAGGAACCTACAAATCTGGAGGACAATCTGCCTGATGCGCAGCTGTTTTTTGTTCAAGCAGCCGATGAGTATTATTCCGATATTCTTGAGTTTCTCACTATCGGGCAAGCGCCAGTTGAGTTTACAATCCAGCAGAAGAAGCAACTTGTTGTCAAATCTGCAGACTTCACTTTGATAGTAGGCCAACTCTATAAGTTGGGCCCTGATGAAGTCTTACGCAGATGTATCTTACCGCATGAGAAGAACTCCATAATCGCAAAAGCGCACTCAGGGACTGCAGGAGGCCATTTCGCAGGAAAGCCGACTGCGCAGAAGATCTTAGCCGTAGGTCTTTGGTGGCCAACATTACACAAGGATACTAAGGAATTCTGCAAATGTTGCGATGTGTTCTAGCGAACAGGAAGACCTTCAAGAAGAGATGAAATGCCGTTAAGACCCCAGATAACAGTGCGTGCTTTTGATAAGTGGGCCATTGATTTTGTGGGACCTATCAACCCACCAGGAAAGAGAACCGGCGCAAGATACATCATCACAGCTACTAAATACCTCACCAGATGGGTTGAGGCCAAGCCAGTTAAGAATTGCGATGCTATCACTGCCGCGCAATTCATTTTTGAGAATATTGTCACTAGGTTTGGATGTCCACTGATTCCAATGAGTGATCAGGGCACACATTTCCTGAATGAGACTATAGAGGTCCTTACTAAAGAATTCCACATTAGTCACCATAAGAGTACACCCTACCACCCTCAAGCTAATGGTACGGTGGAGGCATTCAATAAGATTCTCGAGAATGCCCTGACAAAGATCTGTAATCAACAAAGAGATGATTGGGACCTTAGAGTCACAGCTGTGTTATGGGCTTACAGAACCACATGCAAGAAATTAACAGGTCACACACCTTTCAGTTTGGTATATGGACAAGAAGCAGTTATGCCCATGGAATACATTGTTCCCAACTTCAGAATTGCGCAAATTATAGAAATGGCAGATACTGATACTATGAGTGAAAGACTCTCACAATTGCTTGCCTTAGAAGAAGACATACTTTTAGCCGGATTCCATCAACAAGTGCAGAAGGCAAGACAGAAAGCTTGGAATGACAGGCATATTAGGAATAAATTCTTTCAAGAAGGAGACTTGGTACTCCTCTATGATAGTAAATTCATCAAGTTTCCAGGCAAGTTTCGTGTACATTGGTTAGGCCCTTTTCAAGTGATGAAGATAATAGAAGGAGGAGCAGTTCAGCTTGCGAAGCTTAATGGAGAATTGCTGCCCACAATGATTAACGGGAGTTGGCTCAAGCTTTATCGCCACAGCCACTCCGCCCTGTCGACTTAACTAATTGCTAAAGTAGTGCAGCTACCCAGTGTAGTTGAAAGACGCATCGCACTTATCAGTCTACACGAAAATCATGAGACACTTTCAGTCTCCAGCTTCCAGCGCAGTTCCTTGAAACATCCGCGCATGTCAATAAAGCATGTTTGGAGGGAGCCTATTTGCGCTCTTGCGAAGTTTTTCCCCGGGTTGTCAAACCGTCGCTCTTGCGGAGTTCCCTATTGTCAAATTGTCGCTCGAGGAGTTCTCCTCGCCGTGGAGCCCTCCATGTGCATAGTTACCTATGCTGAAGTGACCCGCCGAAAATTTGAATTACGGTAGCCCTATAGCCGCATCTGAATATTAATGAAGGATAAGATCACCAATTAATTGTATTTGCTCTGACAGATTCGGCTTGATCTCCCTATGATTCACATTTAAGTAATGAGCCGAAGGCCTTAGCTCATCTCTCGAAAGGCTGTCAGAGCCCATCCATCACAATTAATGCACCGCAGAGGCGCGGGCGTAGGGGGGTTGTCAACTCACGCATAGGCGCCTACGGTTATTAGCCCCACTTGTCTGCATCTACTACCACCTTTAGCTATAAATACCCCGCACTCGTATATGTTTGGGTTACTTTACTCGAGTTGTATAGTGTCTTGTTTGAGAATCTAAGTCATTGTTTTCAGAGCCCTGTCGTGCAGACTGCTCCCTTTGTTTCAGCGTTCGTATCCTACGCTATTCTGCCATTTGTCTGTTCAAGTGCTTGTTGTGTATACCGGTTCATGATGGAGAACCTGTCAACTGAAGAAGTTGTTCGTCAATTCAAGCACAGAGGCTTAGATTTTGGCATGGCTACCCCGGGTGACGACCTCGGCTTACACACATCCTGCCTGGACTCATCCTAGACAATCCCCAGGCACAAGGGCATCTCAGTCGTAGCAGCTGGACGAACCTGTTTCAGAGCCGTTGGCCACTCTGGTTAACTATATTTATCCGCATCCAGATGATGCACCCGAGGTGCATATTCCTAAGAATGCCAAGTATCCGATTCCGCTGGCACCAATGGCAGAAATCGTGCGAGAAGAAGGGTCCCTGCTTGGACACCTTCCACTAGTTAGGTTTTCTGACTTCAACTTGGGAGACTACAGAATGTATCCCCAGTTCGCGCCAGATCGCTATCTGATGGTAGTCCATAATCCCGCTAGAAAGGTTGATGAATTCATCCCAAAGGAATTTGCAGCAAATCTAGAGAGGCCGGGACTGTTGAACCTGTTGAAGCTACTGCACTTCGGGCGTAGGAATGAAGTAAATGCAGTTGTTAAGGCCCTGCTATCCTGTGTTCATGGTGGTTATATTTGGCTGGGGAGGCCAATCGATTTGAATGTGGACTTGATTCATCGTATTACCGGCCTATCTAAGGTTGGTAAGGACCCCAATGTTCATTTTGTTGGTAAGGATAAGGACAGAAAGTTGGCTGCACAGCTAGTGCAGAAATACAAATTGCTAAGAGGAGGTCGGGCTTATGACCTCACTATAGTTGAAGATGAAGCACTTAGATTCATAGGCAGTCTACTTGCAGGCAGACTTCTAACGAAGTGCAGAACTAAAGAAGTCACTAGAGCTGTTGTAGAGCTTGCAATCGCAGCTGCGGAGGGAGAGCAGTATAATTGGTCTCTCTTCCTCCTGAATTCTTTCTTGGACGACTGCTGGAATGTTCAGGACACCGCCGGTCAATTGTTTCATTTTTCTTGGCTTTTGATCTTATGCGCCTTTGTTGGGTGGAAGGAGCCCCCCAACACTCAGTTCCTTCCGCACCGCGCAGGAGATGTTGCAGGGATGCACTATGTCAACCTCTGGGATTCTAGCAATCCCGCGAAGCGCAAGATGAACCATGTCGTGTTCTATGAATATTACCATCTCCTCAAGGATACAATCGAGGAGATGCCGAGGCTGACTGAGGAGACAACACAAATCTATGGAACGAAGTTGGTCTTTTCTGCCAACTTACATGAAATTTACTTCCTCCCTCGTGGAATTCAGGACGAATGGGCCGTAGGCCTCTATCGTATGACTACTCAGGATGTTGAAGAAACTATGAAGTCCTGGACCGACGAATGGAGGTGGGCCGCTAAAATCGCTACCACAACACCACCCCCTGATGCGCAAGAGAAAGATAAGGGCAAGGAAACGACTGAGCAAAGAAATGATGAAGGTTCACCAGAACCAGCTTACAAGAAGTAGAAGCTATCGCGCCCCTCTGAGACCCTTGCCTCGACATTCGACCAGTACCTGAAGGAGCAATTTCACGAGCTGTGGACCTCTTAGGCTCACATCAGAAGTGCTCTGGACCTGCAGCTCGTGGAGTTGAAAGGTCTCGCAGGAAGAGTTGCACAGACCCATGCGCTAGCATCCGGTTCGCAGGCGCCGCAGGCATCTACAAGCACTGAGTGGGTTGAAGTACTTGTAGAGAGGCATACTGTCATTCACATCCCGTCGAAAAGTATGACATTCCTAGATCCTTTGGCTGCAACCTAGGTAAACACGGTTGGCCCTATTGAGATAAATTTATCATTGATTCCGATAGAAACTTTGCAGTTAGTACAAGAGCAGGTCTCTATTGAGCTGAGAGCTAGAGAGCTCTCCACATTCCATGCAAACCAAAGACTGCAATCGCAGGAAATAGAGCTGAAGGAAGGCTATAAGAACATCTCTGAGCAGCTTGTACTTTACGAGGCACAAGACACTGGGATAAGAAACGTAGTTGATGAAATCACCCAGGAGATGCCGGCCTGCCAGATTCAACCAGACCTTCCTCTGGTTGAGAAAATGCAAATTATTGGCGGAAGGGTGAAAGCCCTAGAGTAGGAAACAACTGCTATGGCTGAGGACCATAGAGCGCAGATCATCGAGTTGGAAGCTCGTGCCGTAGCACCTCCTAGAGATGCTAGGCAAGAACAATTTGAAGCACTGTGCATCGCTTCCACACAAATGAAGTGCAGAGCAGACGAAGCCCAGAACTTAATGATGCAAGCTATGGAGGCTTGGTATGAGCTTGAGAAGCTCGCTTTCAAAGTCGGCCTTTTGGAACAAGTGCAAGCAGTAGAATATTCCCTAACTGTTATGAGTGAAGAAGCTAAGGCCTTAGAAGGCTTAGCCAAAATGAGGAAAATGAGCGAAGTGTGCAAAGTACAACAACAACTGCACAAGCTCAGAAATGAATATGCTAATCTCACCAACAACATTCAGCCATTTATGTATGAGTATGCTGAACTTGCTGCCCAAGCCGAGGAAAAGATCAAAGGGTTTGCTGAATCTCAACAGTTGGTTGATGGCATAACTGAAGAAGAAGCCAATTCAGACATGGTGCAGACAGTTGCGGAGTGCGTGGATGAAATGGACTCCGCTATTGCGCAGTGGAAGCAAGCATTTGCTGCGACCCAAGCAAAGGCAAACGCGCAAGTAAAGTGACCACGCACTAGTGCAAGTGGCTCGGGGATGAGCCACAAGTAAGTGTTAGGGGCCTATTGGAGCATAGGCCGCAGCTATCGTAAAGCTGCAAATTTTGAGGAAAAAGCACAAGTGTTGAAGGGAAAAAATGCTAATTTTGAGTAAAAGCACCAATTTTGGGCAGAAGTGAACAGTGCACAGTACGACGCCAGATGGACGGCTCAGCGCAGATTATGGGCCAGAAATCGCGGAGCTTGCGCGCACAAGTCAAATAAAGGAGTAAATAAGGTGGCCGAGTAGAAATCTCAACCACCACAGTAAATGAAGGAAGCGACTGAATAGAGGGCTCAGCTACCCTCATTAAGGCTAAGTACAGAAGTTATGGTTGCTCTGACCAAGGAAGAGCAACGGACCAAAGCGTTGAAGGTGAAGGACAAGGAGTAGTGAACGATGAAGCGGCGCCCATACCCGCAATCTGCGCCGAAAATCACGGAGTCTGCAGGAAGCGGCGACATGACTACAAGCGGCGCCTACAGTACACCTAGCCATGTCCGCGGTTAGGGTTTTTGGGGATTACTGCTGGGAAAGGCCCACAGTTTTGTAAAGGTGTGACCCTCAAGGACACCTATATATATGTGTAATTGTAAAGGGAAGAAGGTTAGAAGTTAGATGAGTTGGCTAGAAGGTAAGAGAGTTAGTCTTAGACAGCTATAGAGCTAGTCTCTGAGTTTACAGACAGTCCAAGTGATGTCTGAATTGTTGTAATCTCTGTAGAAGAAGAGAATAGATCTAAGAGAAGGGCTCCTAGCTGTGTGCATGGAGTTTCCTAGAAAGATATAAGGCTGTAGCTGTGTGCGCAGCATACTGTGTAATTCCCTTTTTGAGTTAATATAGAATACAGTTCCCGTGAATGTGATTTCCCCATGGAGGCGAACAACATAATTCTAGTTGTTATGGTGATGTTTTACGTCAATGCATGTCTATGATTTACTATCTATGTTTACAAGAAGGTTTCTCTATCTTTATGAATGAATATGTAAAGTAAGTTCTTGAAGCTCCCTTAGAAGTTATACTCATGCAGCGTCGAAAGGGCCTGCAAGAACGCTATCATTGCAACGCTTGAAGAGTGTGTTACTGCGCTGTGGTGCAAGGCCAGGGATGATACGTAGTCATACGTAGCGGGTAAATGCCTCATTCGCAGGTGTGGAGATACCACGCAGCTAGGCTGGTAAGAGTTTCAGCGCTCACACTGAAAGGTCTACGGAAGAGTAAGACGTTCCACTCTGAGGAATCCTCCCGGAAGAGAAGGGAGAATATTATAGTCTCCACATCACTTAGGTTAAGGAAGCCTGATTCCTTAGCTCCCCCATAGCCACTTCGGGTGAGACTTCGAGCTGCTGCACAGCTCATTGCTGAGAGGGCCAGTGCGCCAAGGGGTGTTTGTTGCTGCGCATCCTGAAAACCCGGGTCTGTCCAGAAAGCAGCCAACAAGAACGCATCTAGGATTTCTGCCACAAAGCCAGTCCTTTTTCATACTAGATGGGACCTAGAATGCATGTAGGATTTCCGCCACAGAGCCAGTCCTTTTTCATACTGGATGGGACCTAGAATGCATCTAGGATTTCTACCACAGAGCCAGTCATTTTTCATATTGGATGGGACCTAGAACGCATCTAGGATTTCTGCCACAGAACCTCGAAAGAGCATCCTAGGACTTATTACGAGCTCACGGCCCAACCTATCGGATCTCCCAGGACTACATTACATGCCATAGGACAAAACCTCGAAAGAGCATCCAAGACTTATTACGGGCACACAACCCAACCTGTCGGATCTCCCAGGGCAATATTACATGTCCTCCCCGAGCAATGCCTCGAAAGAGCATCCCAGGACTGATTACGGGCACATAGCCCAACCTGTCAGATCTCCCAGGTCAACTTACATGCTCATTTGCACAACCTGTCCATGACCATAGAGCATCAACCTGATACTCATCATACATCATCCTGATGTACATCATCACATGATCATCCCGATCATCATCATAGCATCATCCTGATGCATATCATCTGGAGCAACATCCTGAAGCTCGTCATCCATGATCATCCTGATCATACAATGTATCCACCTGATACATATCATCTAGAGAAACATCCTGAAGCTCATCATCTATGATCATCCTAATCATACAATGTATCCATCTGATATGTATCATCTGGAGCAACATCCTGAAGCTCATCATCTATGATCATCCTAATCATACAATGTATCCGTCTGATACATATACAAATACATGATCCACTTGATCATAACAATCATCTAACATGATGCATATAGAGAAGTAACTAAAGCATGATCATGATGCTCATCATCCAACACTTACATCCATAGCCATGGGAAGGATCCTCCTCTCACCATGTCAGGAATGGCTCCTGCAAATGTGTCCATCACTTCTTCCTCAAAGTGTCATCAATCTGAAGAACACCAAGCCTCTCTTTGAAGTACTCAAACTTCACTCTGGCTAGTGGTTTCGTCAACACATATGCAACCTGCTCATCCATTGCAACATACAGGAGCTTTACTGCTCCTCTCTACACCATATCCCTGGTATAGTGATATTTAATCTCAATGTGCTTCGACCTATCATGGAACACCAAGTTCTCAGATAGCTTCACACAACTCTAGTTGTCACAATAGATAATAGTAGCATCCAACGGGAGATCAAATAACTCAGACAGTGGCTTCCTCAACCATACTGCCTCACAACTAGCCGAACAAGCTGCAACATACTCTGATTCGGTTGTACTCAGTGCTAGGCAGGATTGCTTCCTGCTAAACCAAGAGATCACACCTGATCCCATACTAAAGTAGCACCCAGAAGTGCTCTTCCTATCTGCAGCACTGCCTACCCAATCTGAATCAACATAACCCTGTAGGTTAAACGTTTGATTCGCATCATACTTGAGCCCATAATCAATTGTACCCTTCAGGTATCTCAGAATATGCTTTACAGCAACTAGGTGAACACCTCTGGGATCCATCAGGAACTGGCTCAATGTGTTCACCGCAAAGAAAATATCTGGTCTCGTGTTCGTCAGGTACATCAAGGATGCAATCATCTGACAATACACAGTGATATCAACTAGATCAGATGAAGCATCACACAGAAGCTTCAGGTTTGATGCCATAGGTGTGGCCATGGCCTTGCAGTCCATCATCCTGAACCTCTTTAGGATTTCTACTGCATACTTCCCTTGTCCAAGGAAGATTCCATCTGCACTCTGCCACACCTCCATACCTAGAAAGTAGTGCATCATCCCCAAGTCCTTCATATCGAACTCGGCATCAAGCTTCCTCTTCATTTCGGCAATCAATCTATCCTCACCCGTAACAAACAGGTCATCCACATACAAGAGTAGAATCACAGGATTGCCTTCCTCAACCTTGTAGTAAAGGTTAGATTCTACTTTACTCTTGGTAAAGCCCAAACTGGAGAGAAAACTGTCCATCCTACCATACCAAGTCCTAGGAGCTTGCTTCAAGCCATACAAGGCTATCTTCAACCTGCACACATATGACTCTCTGTCATGTGTTTCAAAACCAAGTGGTTGCTCCACATACACTTCCTCTTCGACTACACCATTCAAGAAAGATGTCTTGACATCCATCTAGTGTATCTTCCATTACATCACTGTAGCTAGAGCAAGTACTATTTTGATGGAAGTGTATCTAGCTACAGGATCAAAGGTCTCTTCATAGTTTATTCCCTCTTTCTGAGAGAAGCCACAAGAGACAAACCTTGCCTTGTATTTCTCTATGCTACCATCTGCAGCATGCTTGATCTTATATATCCACTTGGAAGTCACAACAGACTTCCCTTATGGTATTGGGACCACATCCCAAACATCATTCTTCATGATCGATTGGTATGGCATTCTTTCTTTTCTGCTACCTCTTCATAACTGGAAGGTTCTTTGTTCATAATGTCACAGAGCAAGGCAACATAGCTAGTGTGTGACCTTGTCCTCTTTCTTTCTCTTTGTTCCTCTTCTAGAATACCATATCTTTCTGCATATTGGATGAGCTCTCTATCCCATGTAGGTTTCCTCTTGTGAGAGTTCTTCTCATTAGGTGGATCTATAGGTCTTTGTGGATCTTCAATTTCACGGGTTGGTTATGAATTGCTTCATTCATAGTGGTATCTTGAAATCTGATTTCCTTTGGTTCTTCATGATCTTCAACAAGTGTCTTCCTTGATTTGATATAAGTTGAGTTCTCATCAAATGTTACATCCTTGCTGACATCAATCTTCTTGAACCCTGGAAAATATATTTTGTAATCCTTCGAGCTTTCAGTGTACCCCACAAAGATGCCCTTCTTTCCTGAAGGATCTAGCTTAGTTCTCTTTTCCTTTGGAACATGAGTATATATTGGACAACCAAATATTCTGAGATGGCTGACTTCAAGATTCCTACCAGAAAAGACCTCTTCTGGTGTCTTGTTGTCCAATATCTTGTGGGATGTTCTATTCTACACATATACAGCTATCCTAGCTGCTTTTTCCCATAGATGCATAGGAAGATCTTGGTCATGAAGCATTGCTCATGCTGCTTCCATGATAGTTCTATTATTCCTTTCTACAACTCCATTTTGTTGTGGATTGTAGGGAGCAATCAACTCCCTCTTAATACCTGAATCATTGCATAGCTTCTTGAAATCACCTGAAGTGAATTCTCCACCATTATCGGACCTGAAGGTCTTGATCTTCTTATCAGTTTGATTTTCCAGCAATGCTTTGAATTCCTTGAATTTATCAAATACTTCATCTTTGTTCTTTAAGAAGTAAACCCAAGTCTTCCTAGAGAAATCATCAATGAAAGAGACATAGTATACATATCCACTCAGAGAACTTGATGACATTGGACCGCGTACATCAGAGTGGATAATTTCCAAGATTTCTTTTGCTTTACTTTCATTGCTTGGAAATGCCTTCTTAATGTTCTTTCCTTTTGCACATCCTTTACAAACACCTTCATGCTTTGTCTTGATTTTAGGAAGACCTTCTACTGCTTTACTTGCAACTGGTAGTGCTCTGTAGTGCACATGTGCAAGCCTTCTATGCCAAAGTTCACTTGGCTCTACGGATTCATGTATCATGGCTTGTTCAGGTTGTCCCTTCAATTTGTACAATCCTCCCTCTTGCTCTCCAATCACCACTGCATCATCTATAGTTTTACCCTTTGGCCACATTATAACTTGGCCATCTGCAAATGCAACCCTCATGCCTTTTGCATCCAATGCAAATATGGAGAGTAGGTTCTTCTTGAGCCTAGGTGCATATAGTACATATTTCATCTTCAAAGACTTCCCAAAGTCTAGGTTGTAGGAGGCTACACCACTTCCCTTGATGGGATATTGATAGTGTAGCTAGGGTTTTCACCCTAGCTTGTGTAAATGAGCACCTACTAAGGAGAAGGGACTCCTTAGTAGCAGTTCAGTAAAAACAGTAAATTTAGACTAGCATGTGCATAAACAGAAAAGACAAGATAATGAAATGTTTTTTATATTGATTATACCTTCGGCATGAGGTTGGTGAAGATCTTGTAGTAGTCCTGGAGGGTTGCTTCCAAGCTCCAGTGTTGTTCCTTCTCCTTCTTCCAAAGATGTTTTGAAATTGGGGCCAAATGGGGTTCTCAAGTGGAAATGAGCTCTAAAGGTAGAGCTATGGTTTCGTGAGAATTTTTGGTAGAGTGAGGATAAGGATGATTATGGATGTGAAATGAGGGGCCTCCATCACCTATTTATAGGTTTTTAGTGGTGGAGTGTTGACCCATGGTTTGGGGCACCATATGGTTTAGGTCAGCTGTATAAGGTTTTTGCTTCCTTTTTCCCCTCTTTTTCCTCTTTTTTGTATTTTTTATTCCCTTTTTAGAGGGTTTTTGCTATTTTTGGAGGAATTTAACTTATTTTGGGGAAAAAAGGGGGGTTTTTGGCCTTTTGGAGGTTTCTTAATGGTTTTTTGGGGTTCTGGAGGCAAATATGGTAGGAAATATGGACACATGAGTCATGTAATGGGGTAGATGAGGTAGTGAGCACTTTTTGGGTGTTAACAGATTGCCCCCTGATGTGTGAGGGCAGGAGCTCATCGTATGGCCGATAGACATCATAAGAGTTTTATGGTTTTCCTGGGATGTGGAGAGGAGAATATTGAACTAGAGCTCGAAACAATGGTCTCGAACAAACTGCAAAAAATGAAAGTACATGACCTCAATAATGAATGAGAAATAATCTCAACATATGGATGAGGCGGGCATTCCCATGCTCGTATCAAGATATATATAAAAGATAACAATAAGGCCCAATAATGGGGACCTGAAGGATTCATGGAGAACCACTGTGTACATCATAAGGGTCCAGAGGGAACACAAAATCTGGGACATACTGCTAAGCTGACCATGTCTCAGCTGAAGAACTGATACACTGAAATATCAATAGTGGTGCTGAGTGTGGTACCAGAGGAATGGATGAACTGCTGGATCATAGTGACGGGGAGTCATACCCTTAATGGTACACTAAACTGGAACTAAACTGGGTACTCAAGGAAGCATATAACTGGATGGCTTCCGAATACAATCGCCAACGTAACCTGGACATCCACAGGAACATATAACTGGAAATTCTGAAGTGACTCACCAATGTCCTATAGTGGAGGGAAATCCGTGGTCTTCAACCAATAATTGAAGGGATATATACCCTGCGCAATTCTCAACGATGCAATCAAGGTGTTGAATTCGAGCATGTGAGAAACAACCACTCGGAGAGGCACTGATGACTACTCTCAAAATGGTCCGTAGGCACTCACCACAGATGGTGATGGGTCCAAGGCGCAAGGACCTCTAGGTCTATCCTCTAGAGTAGATGGATTGTCATTGACAGAGGGAGACCTGCAACTAACAAGGCAATGATGTTTTCTTTATAGGAGCACGAGGTGGAGAACCAAAGTGTGAGAGTACTGATGGTAGGACTGACATACTGTGGGGGTGGGGAATAACTAGGCAAGTAGAGCGGGTGGACTCAAACTTTCTTTGTTCAGAGTATGATGGCAGGGATGATCAGGCAGCATATGAAACTGACTGGCGGGAAAGGGATCATAGCTGTAATGGATCAAGGATGGTGACTAGGATGAGTGCTACTCAAGTTGGTGTAAGATGGCAGGAGACTACAGAATACTTTGAACAAATGCGACGTTATTGGGGGAGTTGCCGAGATGATCGATCATGGTACTGAGAGGCACTAGGGGGACTTCTTCATGGGTTAAGGAACTAGAAGAAGTGTGTTCAAAACGGTATTGTCGTGTGGATTTGTACGAGCCCAGGACAGTTCATGCTCGTGATTGCTTTCAATTTTAAGGAGTCTGAAACTGATAAGAAGACTCTGAAATAATGGAATGGTAACGTCATGTGGATTTGGACGAGCCCAGGACGGTGTGTGCTCGTGGTTTCTTTCAATTTTAGAGAGTCTGAAAGCAATAAGAAGACTCCAGGGGGGTGCTTTTTCATGTGTTAGTCTCCAAGGCCTGAAGAAGCATAAAAGGATGCAATGAAGAACTCTTCTAGCCGGTGTGACTAGAGTATTCATTTTTCGTAATTGGTCTACCAGGTCCAGAAAAGGGTTAAACTTATACCAGATAGATTCCCTTTTTAGGTACTTTAACGAGCATGAAAGGAAGCAAGATTGCTCGGCTATCTTTTCATTGTTTTAGGAGTCATAAAAGAGCTTAACAGAAACTCCCTAAGTCCCTTTTTCGTAAAGGACTTGTCTAGCCCGAAAAAGGGATAAAATTATACCAAACAAAAGGAATGGCCAGGCAAAGAGGAAGTGCTCATTCAAGGAATCATTGATGGGAACCAGGAACAAGGGTGGGGGGGAACATTGGTGGGCCTCCTTGCGGGATGATGAATGGTGGAAAAATAACAAAATAATTGTAGTATGAGTGTAGTGACTAGCTCATGTAAAAATGTGTAACAATCCGATGGTGGTTGATGTGGCACGCAAACCGAGGCAGCAAGGTGTCGGGACATAATGTTGAAATTGCACCTGGTGAGAGTGAGAAATGATCTCAAGCATCATCATGGGATTGGAAAAATGAATCTGATGGTGCAAATGGTGTGAAAAACGAAGGTCATAAGGACTCCAGAATGGTTAAAGGAAATAACTAGGTTAAAAAATGATTGCAAATAAAGGTGAGCCCATCAAGCCAAGGATGCAGTGGCGGGGAGAAATGATTACCCATGGGGGAAGAATACTAGGTGTAACAAATCAAATCAAATATACAAGTGATATGTGACCTCAAAAATGGTTGAGATCACGCACGTGAAAAAGTGAGCAGGGTTAATGACCTGCCCCGTGCTATGTGCATGGGGTTTGTGAGTGTGGATCACATATGTGTTGGTTTGAACGATGGGCTTATAGACGTGCTGAGATATATGTGATGGGGAAGGTTCAAAATGGTTGATCATGCCCCCTATCCCAAGGTCGAGGTAATCTATTATACCCCCTAACTCAGAGGTGTCAATGTGGTGCTCTATAATAGCGGGGTCAAGACCAGGCATTTCGGTATAGGACTAGGCAAAGACATCACGGAACTCTTGGAAAAGTTTCTTGTACTCTCCAATCTCGTGCTTGGTGCAGGAAGCTCCTAACGAAATGAGCTCAGGAGCATCGATTGGGGTAGAGATATCAATGTGGTTTATGGGTGAGATATTGGCCATGTTACCTTCCTTGAAGGCATCGGGGGCGGGAATGGGCTCTTTAAACAAGTCGACTTTGGTGGGGAGGAAATCTTTGTACTCAACCGAAAATTGGGTGGTTGTGGTGGGGAAGGACTCTTCTAGGAGGAAATAGGAACGATGATGCATATCTTCCCAGGGGTAATCAGGTGCAGTAAGAGCCTCAAGAATCTCCTCATCATTGTGGAAACTTTGGGTTGTCAAATCGGTTGACGAGGGAGTGCTAGTAGAAGAGATCATGTAAATGGTATTAATCTCTCCGATTGGCAGGGATGCTGGGGGGTGGATCTCTTCAATGGTGGGGGGAGCCGTATCAAGGTCCAAGTTATTCATCTCATAGAGGGCGGCTCTATAATCTGGGAGATCTGGACAGTGATGTGAGTAATGGCTGTAAATATCGCATATTGCACAAGGGTGGTTGGTATGCAGTGATTTATCATGAGGCTTAGGGGTAGGGTCGAGTTGGAAAACCGGGATGTTGGGGTCATTGTCAAGCATTTGCATGTGTTCCTGTAATGTGGGTAATTGTGGACATTGATGAGTAGCATGGCCTAACTCATCACACAATGAGCATTTGGGAGGAGCACGAAACATGGGGGGGTTTTTAACTGTTTTGGGCGGGGGTAAAGTAGTGTATGCTTGTGGGCCTCTACCCCCAGTGTGCTCGATAAGAGGGGATGGATTAGTGGATGAGGAATGAGTAGTGACACCAGGAGGTGGTTGACTAGTAGTGGTGATGGGTTGCACCGGTTGTAGGACGACATTTGGTGTCAGAGGGGAAATGGGAGGTGTGATGTACCATACAGGTAATCCTAACGTTAAACTGGGGAGGCTGAGGGTAGCCATAACCAAGGTGCTAACTACTCCCGAGGGGGGGAATAGGAAGGGGATTATATGGATGGGTGTAACACCAACATGAGTAGGTACCAATGGTGGTTGGGGAAGCAAGGGCAGTTGATGGTTGGGTGTTGGTGTATTGTGGGAAATGGTACATAAGTCAGATATTTCGTTTGCTGGTGACGGAGGTGGAATGGACTGGAATGTCGAGGTCATCGACATATCTGAGTAAACTCTGGGTCCCACTGAGGAAACCAACGAGGTAGATGCACCACTAACAGGTTGTTCAATCATGGGGAGAACATTTTCGGGTGCAGCGGGGGCATTGGGATCATAATAGGTGAGTTGATCAACCTTGGGCACACATCCATCATGGGGGAACATCATGGTATGAAAAATGGATGAGGCAATCGCCCGCATGGCATATATGTAACTGCGGCCAAGTAATAGGTTATAATCAAGTTGGGCATTGATGACCTCTATGTCAATGAGCACTGTTTTACTAGCCAACTGGATGGGGTCATTAGCTAAGAGACCTTGTGGTTGAGCCGAATGGATGTCGTAGGCTCGCAACGTAGTAGTGGACTGCTGGAGAGTAGGGGATCCCAACTTCTGCCAAACAAATGTGGACATAACGCATGTAGAGGCACCTTCATCGATGATGCATCGATGGATGACAAGATTCCGTACGGATACAGAAACTTGGAATGCTAATGTGGAAGGAAGGTGTGGTTCGGATTGGTCCAAATCGAAGGCCATCATTCGTGAATCATTTGGGTCAATGGAACCAATGGCGGAGAGCAAAGCCTTGCACTGTGAAGGACATTTTTTTAAAACCTCTAATGCCGACATGGCTGCGGGGTACTGAGCTAAGTCATCTACACTGTTGTAATTAGACGCAGCGTGAGCATTGGGGTTATTGTTGATGCGGCGAAGTGGGAAGCAAGGGGCTTTGGAGGTGCCATCTAGTGGAGCCGGAGGTATGCGTAACGACTGATCGATGGGATGAGCATTGGGGTTTTTGTCGGTAGGAGGAGCTTCAGGGGTGGAGCCATATTGGTTCCAACGATTTTGAAGGTTGACATCGGTGGATGACATCATTAGCAAGTGATGGGTACCTGAGTCTATCATGAGTTGATCAGGAGCGGCATAGGTAATTTGCTATTGTGGTGGCGCGTTTCCTTGATGGGGAGCCAATGGCTGAGTGTTCACTATGCCTTGGGTTGGTAAAGGGTTTTGTAACACCAAGGGTGGATTCTGAGGTGGTGAGGGGTTGGGCAGCGCCTTAGGAGCCGCGTGCCCTTGGTGGTGGGCATCATCAGTCTAGAGTTGTCGAGCTCGCTCCAAATGTGGGCAAGCGTGTGTGTAGTGGCCATAGACCCCGCAAATAGAACAAGGATGGTTTGTTCGCAAATTAGGATTTTTGGCTTGTTTGGGCGGTCGATCAAGGTTTTGGTTGGTAGGTGTCACGTTATTATTGTTTGGGGGATTGGGAGGTTGACCTCCTTGGTCTGGAGGGGGGTTATTCCCACAGTTATGGCCTTTGCCGCGGTTTTGCTGGCCTTGCTGGCGTTGGTTATTTTGGTTGGGCTGCGGATTTTGTTGCGGATAGACCTACCCTTGGGTGGCAGGTGTGTTCTGGGGTTGTGCAGGTGCGGGAGTAGGCTACAGTGGATAATAAGTGGGTGGAGGCGGTGTAGGTACTGAACCTTGTGGGGGCTGCTGATATTCCTGTGCAATAGGTTGTGGGTTTGCTGTAGGGGATGCCTAGGGTGGATAATAAGCAAGGGGGGCTTGAGAGGATACAGGAGCTTGCGCGGCCTGCGGGTGGTAATATGGATGAGGTGCGACTAGGGGGGTGTAAGCAGGGGATGCATGACCAAAGCACTGAGGTGGACATGAGGGTCCGTGGGAATGGTGATGATGTGGCATGGGAGCATACAAATTGGTTGCTCCGGACTGGGATGTAGCTCACGAAAGGTCGGGGCCAGGGCTAGGATGTGCTATGGAAAAGGGGTGGTTATGTGAGGCTATATGACCAATGATGCCATTTGAGGCATGGGATGCCCCCAGCGCATCGTGTCGGGAAGAATCACCGCAGGGAGCGTCAGGTATGATGGAATATAGATAACCATACTAGGCATAAATAAGGTCAAATTGCTGGGCTTTGAGGATGGCCTCTTCTTAGGACTGGGGTCGCTCGGATGCCACATGCTTGGCAATGACAGGAAGGAGAGATTTTAAAAACCAATCTAAGAAGATACGGTCATCTAACTTGATTTTGAAGAGGCTACGGCGTCGACGCCACTCATGAATGTGGTCAGTTATGTGGGTGGTCGTGTTCTGTCTGCAAGACAGTAGGATCTCAATTCCCGTGTCATAGCGGACAGGGAACTGAAAGAACTACAGGAAAGTTGAGGTGAGGGAGGTAAAGGTGGCATGGGTCCCATGGGGCTGCTCGATGTACCACTTAGCTGCAGATCCAGTGAGGGTACGCTGTAACAGATGGAGGCGGACAAAGTCATCCACTATGGAGTTGGAGGAACACCATAGATGGAAGGACATGATATGGTTCTAGGGGTCTTCACCTACCTTTCCTTCAAACTTAGGGATGTCTGATGGGAGCTTGGTGGGCATGTGAGGCCATGCAGGGTCATGTCTGATGGGATCGTTTGTCAGTCTGGCTAGGTCAAGAAGGTTGAGACTAGCCATGAATGGAAAACTAGTAGAAGGATGTGACATACTGGTGGTTGTGACCACATTGGGGCCAATGCCCCCAAGTGGAGGAACTGGGTTGGGGTTGGGGACGTTGCCCCTAGGTGGAGGAACGAAGGTGGTATGGGATGGTCCTACACCGGCAAGGGTAATGTGAGCCACTGGTGGAGTTGGGATGGGTATGGTAGCCACTGGAATAGGTACAGTGACCGGAATGGTGGATGTGGGCCCTAAGAAGGGAATACCCAAAGCGGGTGTGGTAGCTGGGGTGGTGGTGGATGCTCCACCAGTGGTGCCTACAAAGAAAGGGTTTGAAGTCATGCCAGCCATGGGGCTGGTTGGTGCAGTGTAAGTGGGGTTCTCGGACTCTGCCTCAGAATTAGAGGTAAAATAAGGGGCATTAGTGCTGGGGGACAAAGCTCTGCATCTACGACGAGTGGAGTCGAGTGATGAAGCTCTACGTCTATGACAGGTGGTGTCAAGTGAATTTGGTTGCGGGGGCTGGCCCTGAAGGTGCCGAGAATGTCTCGGGGACTCAATGGTGACAGATGATGTCAAGTCTCTGGTGGTTGTGTCGAGTGGAAAACATCTCAAAAACCCTAATGCAGCTAAGTGTGCAGAAGGAGAGCGCAAAAAATATGGCACTCAGGCCAAAAACCAGCTCAAAACACTCACTGTAACAGTTGTGCTACAATAAATGGAGCATCAACAAAAATGGTCAGAATACCAACAAGCAGCAAGTTTCCTAAAAAATAAAAAATTGTGGACCCGCTAGACCAAAGGGAGGTAAGGGAGCATGCAAACACCTAACTAAATAGTATTCTGACTCAACCAGACATATCCTCTGCAAGGTGATGAAATCCAAGTCAGACAATATGGATAGTAGATCCAAGTGGCTAAGGATATCCCCCTACCAGGAGGGACACCGGGTAGTCAATCCTAGAAGAAAAGCAACTAAGATACCCCGTTCATGACACATTCGGTTGGGTGAATATGCATTTTGGTTATATTGCCGCTGTACTCCCATATGGGTAGTACACCGAGAACTATGAAAGGTATCCTTCGGTTACTGAATGGATTGCGGTATTTCACTCAGGCTTCCAGAACCAATCTGGCTACTTCAACCCTCCTAGGGGAGAGGCCTTCCTGATAAATTGGTTTTAAACCGTGTCAAAAAATACTAGGGGGTTTCAGTTCCCTAATGGAAAACAACTATGTCTCAAGTGTAAGCGACCGAGGGGTGTTATTTGGATGCCTATCCCCCCAACCCTACCTAACTACAATATTCTTTTGTGTTCCCCAAGTGGGGTTAGAATGTTGGTTGTGTTAAGCAGTATTTTAGGGCTCACTTGAATTAGGTGATAGAGTGTGTGCATGTGAGATAATGAACCCAAGTAAAAGTGCCACAGGGTGGGAACTTTCTAACTAACAATAATAATGCAAAAATTAAATTTTGAAATGAAAAATTTTCTCTTTTCAATTAAAGTGCTGAAATTTAAAAAAATTTGTAAATGGAATAGAAATAATGTTGCAGGAAAAGGTTGTAGGTAAGTATGGCTGCAGGTAGGACAGGTGGCTATGCAGGTGCATAAAATATTGCAGCAAAGTTTTGGGTTCAAATAGGGAAAAAATGCAGAAAACAGATCGCGGGTCTACAGTGAAACTGCGTGGTCGAATCGTGAGAAATAGGTCAACAGTCATAGGCGGACCGCAGGAAAATGGCTCAAAGCCGCAGGCGGATCGCAGGAAAATGGCTAAAAGTCATAGGCGAATTGCAAGAAAATGTCTCAAAGCCGCAGGCAGATTGCAGGAAAATGGCTGAAAGCTGCAGGCGGATTGCAGGAAAATGGCTGAAAGCTGCAGGCAGATCGCAGGAAAATGGCTGAAAGCCATAGGTGGATCGTAGGAAAATGGCTGCAAGCCGTAGGCGGATTGCAAGAAAAGGGCTGAAAGCCGCAGGCAGGTCGCAGGAAAATGGCTGAATGCCGCAAGCGGATCACAGGAAAATGGCTGAAATCCATAGGTGGATTGTAGGAAAATGGATAAAAGCCATAGGAAAATGGCTAAAAGCCGTAGGTGGATTTCAAGAAAATGGCTGAAAGCTGCAGGAAGATTGCAGGACAAGGGGTGAACAACTGTAGTCGGATCACACGAAACACGTTGAGAGCCGCGGTCAGATCGCAGGTAACAAACTGAAAACTTCCAGTAGATCGCGGGAAACAGGCTTAGAGCTGCGGTCGGATCATAGGTAACAGTCTAAAAGACGTGGTAGGATCGCAACTGTTGCGAAAAAATATGCGATTTACAACAACAAACTCAACTGCCGAAAGGGACAGCCGAAAGGGGAAAACAGGAAAATATTGCAGAAAACTAAAAACATCTAAAAACTATAACCATAAATTCAAAAGAACACTAGGGGAGTCGCCAAAAATGTAGCTAGAGTTTTCACCCTAGCTTGTGCAAATGAGCACCTACTAAGGAGAAGGGACTCCTTAGTAGTAGTTCAGTAAAAACAGTAAAAGCAATACAGTAAATGAAAACAATAAATTTAGACTAGCATGTGCATAAACAGAAAAGACAAGATAATAAAATGTTTTTTATATTGATTATACCTCCAATGTGAGGTTGGTGAAGCTCTTGCATCAGTCCAGGAGGGTTGCTTCCAAGCTCCAGTGTTGTTCCTTCTCCTTCTTCCAAAGATGTTTTGGAAATGGGGCCAAATGGGATTCTCAAGTGGAAATGAGCTCTAAAGGTAGAGCTAGGGTTTCGTGAAAATTTTTGGTAGAGTGAGGATAAGGATGATTGTGGATGTGAAATGAGGGGCCTCCATCACCTATTTATAGGTTTTTAGTGGTGGAGTGTTGACCCATGGTTTTGGGCACCATATGGTTTAGGTCAACTATATAGGGTTTTTGCTTCCTTTTTTCCCTCTTTTTCCTCTTTTTTGTATTTTTAATTCCCTTTTTAGAGGGTTTTTGCTATTTTTGGAGGAATTTAACTTATTTTGGAGAAAAAGGGGGTTTTTGGCCTTTTGGGGGCTTTTTTAATGGTTTTTTGGCCTTTTGGAGGCTTTTTAATGGTTTTTTGGCCTTTTGGAGGCTTTTTAATGGTTTTTGGGGGTTCTGAAGGCAAATATGGTAGGAAATATGGACAAATGAGTCATGTAATGGCGTAGATGAGGTAGTGAGCACTTTTTGGGTGTTAACAGATAGTCATCCCCAAGTTTTACTTTATGGAGTGACTCATGTTCAGATAGATTTACAAAATATTCTTTAAACCCAGTCATGTGTTTGGAAGCCCCACTATCAATAAGCCAATCATTACATCCATGAGAGATAGTACCTGTGAGAGTAGAGATCAGAACATATTCATCTTCACTTGATGAAGCATCACTTTCTGCCCTAGCCTTCTTCTTGGGGGGTTCATCATCCTCAGAAACATGAGCATGGTACCTCCTTTTGGTGCCCTTCTTCTTCTGGTTGAAGTTATTGTTCTTCTTTTTGTTCTTGGGACAATTTATAGCAATATGTCCCTTCTCATTACATGTAAAACATATTCTCTTATCTTTATGCTGATGGTAGTGAAAGTATTTCTTGAAATGGGATGGCTCTCTCTTGGGCTTTCCTTTCTTGGTGTGTGTTGTCAGAGCTTTATATTCATTCCCCATCATTTCTTCTCGGGCCACTAGCCTTGCTTCTTCTTGTGAGCATTCCTCCCATAGTCTACTGAAGGAGATCAGTTTTCTTCTTGCACCGATTCCTTGGATGAAGGAATCCCATGACCTAGGTAGGCCATTCAAAGTGGTCATAACAATTTCACCATTCTCCACCACTTCATCCACAACTTCAATTTGTTCCTTAATCTGAGAGACCTTAGAGAAATAGGATTGAATGGTCTCTCCATTCTGAATTTTTACCCCTTTCAATTGATTCCGTAGAGTCATCTTCCGATTTATGTTCTTCCCTTCAAACAACTTGGTCAAAGAGTCAAACATCTCCTTGGGTGTCTTTAGAGATGATACATGTGGTATGAGATGGTCTTTGATAGAATCAACAATGATCCTCTTTGCCTTAACCAAGTTCTTCTTATGTAAGGCCTTAGCCTCTTCTTCCTCTAGGACAAGGACCTCAGAACTTATGTAAGTGTCCAATTCATTTTCTTCCAGGATTAACTCAATCGTATACTTCCATGCTCAGAATTTATCAGCCCCTTCAAGCTTATCCTCAAGCTTGGTGTGGTGAGACATCTTAAAGAGTACTTCAAAAGAAAGTAGAAAAGATTTAGTTCTTACCACTTGATTTGGAGAAATCTGGATCTGGTGCCAGATTACGGTTTGTCAAAGAAACCCTAAAAATTCAAAATATGAATTTCGACTTTTTGAAAGGACAAAAAGAAGCGCCTTGATGAGCTTATCAGCTTGGTGTATTCAGAATTTGAAATCTGCAAAGTTTCACTCTTTAGAAATGCCTTTTAGTCTTCCCGAATTCACAAGGGAGGACCCTGAATTAGGGTTTGAGTTTCCTGGAGCTTCACCCAACCAAAAATATCGATCCAAAGATCTAAAATTCAATTTTTCCAAGGAGCTTCCAGCTATGTCCTCAGATTTCAGAAATTCCTATTTTTGTGGACACCCTAATTTTTAGGGCCAAAAATGAAAGTGCCCATAATTGAATTCTGATTGGACAGAAAGATTCTCCTTGATGAGTAGAGTCAATCTACCTTGCTGCTTTTCCAAAATCTATGGAGAGAAACCCAATAAACAAGAAACCCTAGTTTCTACCACTACACAATGTCTTCTTCTTAGGTTAGCTCTGATACCATGTTAATTTTTTAGCATTAATTCAATATACTCTAGGATATTTATTGAGAGAATAACATGTTTAGCATATCAAGTATAACAATGCATATCAATCACACCAAGCAATCACATGAGACAATAGACACACAGAGTTTCACTAGGGAAAACCATAAAGGTGAAAAACCCCTCAACTTCCTCAGAGATAGGAAGAGCAATGATACAACCAAAGTACAAGAGATAGTCTTCTACTAGCAGATACTCCTCCTCCTCAACTAGTGCGCCACTTTCTGAGTGATATAGGAGTGAATAATGAGATGATCAAATAGAGATCTCCCGCTCTCTATTTATACTTATTCCGACTTGCCTAATACACTAGTAGGGCTGAATTCTCTAGAAGAGTCTAATAACCCAAGGTTACATTAATCCAGGCCGACCCCACACTTGGTGGTCTAATAACCCATCACAGCAAGTTACGACACTTGCGACACTTGTCAATACAAATGACGACACTTCCGTATAGAGGAATAATAACATCTCTATAGGAGTACAATATACATAGGTGAAACACATTCCGAAGGTTACATATACATCAACAGCATCTACTAAGTGTGTCAGCAATTTTATTTTATTTGTGTGTAATATGCTAAATTTCAAAGTCGAACTTGCTTAAGAAAGCCAACCAGCTTGCTTGCCTTTTGTTCAGGCTTGGTTGTTCAAAAAGATATTTCATCCCAATGTGATCAGTTTTCAAAACAAACCCTTTTCCAAGAAGGTAATGTCTCCACATTCTTAAAGCATGAATTATGGCATCTAGTTCTAAATCATGCTTCGCATAGTTTACTTCATGCATTTTCAACTTTCTAGATTCGTAACCAATTACTGAACCGTCTTGCATTAGCACGCCTCCCAAACCATCCTTGCACGCATTCGTGCATACAACAAAATATCCAAATGGATCAGCCACTTTTAGAATAGGAGTGGAAGTGAGCAACTATTTCGTCTTTGCGAAACTTGCTTCACACTTGGTTGTCTAAATAAACTTGACTTCTTTTCTCTGTAAAGAGGTAATGGGATGGGCTACTTTGGAAAATCCTTCAATAAATTCCTGGTAGTACCCGGCCAATCCCATGAAAGAGCGGACATCGCTTACATTCTGGGGAGTAGGCCAGCTCATTATGGCCTTAATCTTGTCGAGATCTACCGCAATTCCTTGTGCTGAGATAATGTGACCCAAGTATTGTATTTGGTCCTTGTAGAAGTCACACTTGGATAACTTTGCATAAAGATGATTTTATCATAGAACTTGCAGCACCAACCTTAGGTGTTCCTCCTGCTCACTTTCGTTCTTTGAATAGATGAGTATGTCATCAATAAACACTACAACAAATTTATCCAAGTACTTGCTGAAAAAATTATTCATCAAACACGTGAATGTGGCTCGTGCATTCGTCAAACCGAATGGCATCACCACAAATTCATAATGTCGGTAGCATGTACGGAAAGCTTTTTTATGCACATCTTCTTCCTTGATTTTGATTTGATGATAACCCGATCTTAGATCAATTTTTTAAAAGACAGTAGCACCCCCAACCTGATAGAACAAATCGTCTATCCTTGGCAAGGGATACTGATTCTTGATGGTTACTTTGTTAATCTGTCTGTTATCTATGCACAGCTGAAAAGTGCCATATTTCTTTTGTACAAAACTCATCAGTGCTCCCCACGAGGATACGCTTGGACGAATATAACCTTTTTCCAACAGCTTATGTAATTGTGCTTTCAACTCTATTAATTCAGGTGTACTCATCCGATAAGGTGCCTTAGAATTTGGTACTATTCCTGGGGACAAGTCTATGGTAAAATACAATTCTTGTCTAGGAGGTGACTCCAGAATCTCCTCGGGAAACACATCCTCAAATTCATTTTGCTGATTTTCTGTCATGTGGACAGCATAGAGTTTGCACCCTTTCCGTGCATTTCTTTTCAATTGAAGAGCAGAAATTTCCCTTAATTTCACTTCTTTCAATATTCCTTGAATCTTTACAGGTTGTCCAACATCATTCATAAAAGTGACAGTTTTTTGATAGTAGTCAATAAAAGCCCTATGTTTTTCCAGCCAATCCATACCAATGAGAAAATCGTATGATCCTAGTGGAAAAACATTTAAATTTGCGCTAGTATAGGATTCATTCAACTTCAAGGGACATTGATTAACTACTTCAGAAAATTTCCTTTTTGTCCATGTTTCCATTTGCACCAGCCAAGGCTGCATGTATTTGTTTTTACTAAGTTTGCATGGCTCACATAGTTTTGGGTCTACATAAATTTTACATGCACCAGAATCAATCAAGATAGACACAGGTGTCCCAAAAATCATACCTTCAACCTCGATTACAAAGGCTTGGTGTTCTTCTTGACGGTTGTTCAATGCAGCGTCGATTTTCAGAGTCCTTGCTATATCTTGGACTGTGGAAGCCTCTTGAAGGTTTTACACTGATCTGTTTTGATATTTCTTGTGAGGACAGTCATGCCATCTATGATTTCCTCCGCAGCCCCAGCATTTGAGTGGTGGCTTAGATGATGTATGCTCCGGTTTTCTGGTGCCTTCAGTGTTAAACTTCTTAATGGGTGGAACAAATTTGGATTGTGGCTTGCTGCCCTCAAACCTGTTGTTGAAAGGTGCCCTTGAAACTTGGTTTTTGAACTGGTTGGGCTTGTGTCCTTTCTACTTGTTTTCAAATTTGGTTTATTTCTTTTTGTTTGACCTTTTTGACACTTCAGCTCTATTCTACCCCTGTTCATAGCACAATATTTCTTTTCTGAAAGAATCTTCTAAGGTCTTAGGATCATCAAACTTTATCTGATCCTTTTACCCAAATGGAAAACTGTTCAGAAAACGCTGAATTCTTACTTTCTTGTCTTGAATGTAAGGAACATACTTGAGCATGTCAAGAAATTTATTGATTAATTCCTCCATGGTTTATTGTCCCAACTTAAGGTTGTAAAAGTATTTTACCTTTTTATCAAAGTACCTTTCATACAGGTACTTATGTTTGAAGAATTTTGCGAATGTTTTCCACTTTACCTTCTTCTTTTTGATTGAGCAGGTCAGCTTGAGATCGTCCCACCAAGCCGAAGCTTTACCCTGCAAGTTGAAAACAACAATCCTAGTCTTTATGATGCTGGAATAATCGAACATGCAAAAATATTTATCCATGTCTCTTAGCCACAGTTCTGCTTCTTCTCCAGTTTTAACTTCTCCGTTAAAATTAAGAGGCTTGATTTTTCTCAATTCTGAATGTAGATGACTTACCCTTCCAGTATTCTTTTTCTTCTTAGGAACGTACTCTTCAGAAGCTTCACCCTATGACTCTTCTTCACTGACGTCCATATTATAGCTCGCAGAAATTCTTGGAGGTGTAGTTTTAAATTTCAAATTTCTTTTTGTGACTGATTTTTCTGCATGTTGCTCCTCCAGTGTTGGGAGGTGACTGTTTTCTTTCTCTGTTAACTTTTGCAGCAGGATAGCATTTATTTCTCGTTGTTCTTCAAAGTTTTGAATGTTATCTTCTTTAATGTTGATTAATTCAGCTTTCATACTTTTTATTATTTCCAACATCTCGTTGGATGTTTTCGCTCCTTTGGGAGAGTTCTGGTTCCTCCCTTGCCTGCTGGCCATTTCTCCTCGCTGACTGGATGTTTCTATAGCCAACCTTCCTTCCTGTTCCACATAATTTATTTATGCCATTTTTACTGTTTCAGCCATTGTGTTGTCTAAGTGTGGTCAACAACTGTTTGTTAGAAGTTAGCACAATAATGTAATTATATAAAAATTTCAAAACAGTATGCTACAGGAAAAATTAGTTATTTATCTCTAAATAAAAACTAATTAGTAAAAGGATTATTAAAAACTAATTAAAAATAAAATCTAATTAAAAATTAAAAAAATCTAAACAATTAAAGAGGTCGGCTAAACCCCTAAAAATTTTAATTGAACCTCACACTTATTAATGCTATCTTCTGTACCTAATTTAAACCTTGAGCCACTCTCTCCTAATGATGAGCCCTACTTTGTGGCTCGAAACGTCGAGAAGAAATACCAACTAACGCAGTCTCCCTCTCCATCTTCAAAAACACAACATTCATGCAACGAGCCTAAGGTACTAGTGTAGTGACCATGCTCTGATACCAATTTGTCACGTCTCTTCTATGTGATTTGTTTTTTGAAAAAAAACTCCACTCACTTAAAATGCGGAAAAACACCAACTCAAGCTGCCGCTACAACTGGCGTAACCCTTAAGTAGAAGTTACCATACAAGGACAACTCAAAAGTCAGCAATTATTTGTGCGCTACATCCTAAACACTTACGACGATAAAAGTGATAGGCAATAAATGGAATTAATAACTATATTAATATGCATTAATATGTTATTACACATCGACTATCTTTTCATAGCATTAAATGAATATCATTTTAACTTGGCATAGTTATATGTTCCCAACATATAACCTATGTGGTTGTATTAATTATGCCTAAACGGTACTTGCAACATTACTAGGCTACGGTCATAATAGAATTGACCGTTCTTAACATATCTAAGTTTGTGCAATTATGATCTATTACACAACTATGGATAATAACATGTGATAGATGCAGCATTAGGCCTAACCTAATAATTACATGCATATATTAATTTCATCCATAAAATTGAACACATATAAAACATATGGTTATGAATCTTACATAGCATTTATCCATTGCATTGCACATATAATAGAAGGGCTTAGCTTTATTAATAATATAATTACATATATGTGATAACATATATATATATATATATATATCCTATCTCTAAAGTTGGACCATGGCTTAAAAACCAATGTATTAAAATGCAAGAACTATATCAATAACATTATAATTAAATTAAAACTTAATTCTTTTACAACAAATTATATCTATATATATATATATATATTATACGTCCCAACTAAGGGCTAAGGCTTAACAAGCCTATAATGAAATACATTCCAAAAATGCGCCACAGGTGTATGAATCCGACCCAAAGCAACGATGATACCCAATATCATCCCATGACATTAATATCAACATAAAATGTTATCAAATGTCACTTCATGACATTTCTTGCCAACATAAACTATGAAATAACCAAGGTAAGCATTAAGGGTTTGAAGTAGCAACTTAAGGTTTTAATGAATGATACTATTGTCACGCTAACGGGGATAGGACACATAAGAGGCACGAAAGAAAAGTGTGTTGGCACTGTATGTTTCACGAGTGGCCTGAGTGGTGATGTGGCGAAGCCACACAGGCTCAGCCAAACTTCTACAACGTTTTGACACCAGACAACTTTCCATTTGGCAGGTAAGCGAAGGCCCTGGCTCACGTGGAAGACTCGACAGCTGCTTGCGGTTTGGTCTAAGTGGACAGTGGTTGGAAAACATTAATGTGACTCCCACCTTTACGTTCGCTCAACACGACGTGCTACCAACTCAGCGCCTGTACTACGTACTCTACGCAGCTCCATTAATTATCAGATTGATATTCACCGTTGATCTACACATGGTGGATTTATTGGCCATAGTGATAACTGTATCGTCGTTGATCCAAGACTCTATAGTCTTCGCGCCAGCAATCCATGGCATATGCCATAAATCCTTGGCAACCAGGGTCAGTGGTGGCTGTCACCTTCCCTGTCTGGTGCCCATAGCATTGTAAAAATCTTTGATGTTTGACGGTAGTCATTGTTGTTGCACTGAGGTTCTGCGTAGAGGGCTTGCTTCCCTGTTCCACGAGCTTGTCTATCATGAACCAATAGAGATGGATTTGACACCATGCCGAAGCCCAAAATAACACGATGAAGCTAGCGTTCACTAATGCATGACATGGTAAGTAACAGGATTAGCTCTTAGTGTGTTCACTATCATGTTTTCCTTACTGTAAAGAAAAACCTTTCGGCCATGACTTAACTCTTGCATTGACTGTTGTTTATGAAGTGGGTGGAGCATACAGCATTTTCGCTTCACTTGGCAGGTAAAGAGATGTCCCTCCTTGTTTATACCATGGCAAATAATATGCGGTTGTAGTTTCACTTATTACTTTGTATTTTTTTCTTGTTACGTTCTTAACTGCCCGTAACTGTGTGCAAGTAAGCAAGTAGTGAGAAGGTGGTGGAAGCTCCAGCACGCGATGTGACTCCACAGTCGATGCTGAGCATGGGGACAGGGTGCCCCAACCTACCAAGTAACTCGCCACTACTTGTAGCCTCGGTGGTCTAACCCTGTGGTTCAAGGCTGAGTTATTCAAACGTTGAAGGGTTAAATGTTGGGTTGTTGTTGGTTTCGTTGTTTTTAAAGAGTAGTGGCACTTGGCCCCAAAACGCAGAAGCATTAAGCTTGTTGCTCTGAGTTAGTTGGTCTCTGTGACCTATGGGGTTTGGCCACCCTGGGCGTTGTCGGTGGTTTACTGGCACGACTCGGGTTTGAACCTTGAAGGGATAAGGTGTTGGGATGAAGAGCATTCGCTCTGGACTGTCAATTTTGATTTGTAAATAATGAATGTATTATGAACAACGAACGTTAGGCCGTAGCTTGTTATTACAGCTTGTTTCGATACTGTAATGGCATGTCCAGATGCTCTTGGCCTCTATCTATTTTTATTTTATTAATGAAACAATGTTTTGATAAAATGTATGGCGTTCAACTCTTATGATGGTGGAATGTTTGATTCGCAGCAATGAATAATGCTTGTATAATGTCTATAATGACTGTGCATTAAATCGATGTGTTTTCCATACTTCGTTCTGTGTATAACTCATTCAGATTTATTGTTGAATATATATATATATGCTTTCCATTTTTTTACTTATGAATGTATAAGCGTCGAAAAGGAAAAGTAGCTGCATCTCATTAATTCGCACAATGTAAAGAAATACTACAACATTTAAATGTTTGATGGTCAACTGCTCTTCAGTATGCATATAGGAATACACAGGGTTATACTTTTCTGTGGATTCGAAATGCAAATGCCTTGACTGTGTGCGCTCCAACACTTGATATGTTTACAATGTCGGTTTCACTTATCAAGCTACTCCCAGAGCATAGCCACAGGCTTAGCATTGTTAACTAGATGTAAGATTTAAACTTGTATTTCAATAATAGTTATGCATTATGATTCTTGTACAAATATGCTCTGTATAAAAATATCGTGGAAGTCAAAACATATCAATCAGATGTTTACGCATTCCATGTAAATAATGGTTAAGCCATAGGTATAAACCTTGTTTTACGAAGAGCGTTTAGCTCTGTAATGTATTAAGATAATACATCTTTCTAGCCAAGGACCATGAATTGACTCTAAGTCGAATCTCGTTTCCTTACTTGGCTCATAATGAGGGCATAATGATTTATATGAGTCACCTTAATAAAATACACATCATCTACTACTTCAAAGGGCATTCAAACTTAGCATGCATCTTAGGAAAATATTAGCAAGGGCCCACATTACTTTCGAAAACCCTAAAACTGAATACGACTCACTTTGTAATATTTATATATATTTTTTCTTTCTGATACATAACTGTAATATGAATATATAAGTAGATACAACATAGACATTTCATTAAAAACATCTAAGGAAATATCCTGCTCATCTTGATCTATAACAATAGAAGAAAGGATTTGTAAATATTTGAAGGCTTGGCATGTAAACCCTTAGGTGTACATGTCTACCTAAATTACATAATAAAATATATGTAACCCTAGCTCTGTCATTCATATAGTAATGAATATACTATGTATAAAATGCATGCATAAAAACATAGGTTAGCATTTACAGCATATTCACACTAGAATGCATCTCTCAGGCTTGCAAACCCTGATTTAAACAATATTTATGTTCACATATCTGCATCAAAATTATACTTATTCATACAGCAACATAACCATGGATACTTCAGGTATTTCACCCAGATTATGAAACTAAATAATATGACAGAGATCTAGGAATTTTATGGTAGATCTATGCTTAGAAAATTAGTACACAGTATACATATAAACAGATCTGAAATAATAGATCATTTAATAGTACTTCCAGGAATAAATATAAACACATTCCAATACTGTCCATAAAATAAACACATAGGTGCAATAGGTAAACTTATCTGAGTTCAGATGACCATTGGAACTAAGCGCAAACCTCCCATCCTTTGACCAACAAGTACTCCTTGCTTTCAGGTCACCCTCGAGCTGAGTTCATAGTCCCTCGGGTCAGAGTATAGCTTTTAAATCACCCTTAGCTTGTTTAACCAAGTTGTTTAGGAGGTTACAGTGGCAGCAGGCGGCTCAGTACTCCTGAGCTCCAAGATGCTCCAGGGCCTTTTAAGCCTCAGCCATTAAGAGAATCGATTACATAGCCTATACATAGTAAAATGCAGTGCTCCTGCAAGCCTGGGTAGTTCTCCTACCTGCACACATTTAAGTGGCCAAGCCAATACTCAACTGTAAGATTACTCTTAATCTGGACCAATTTGGTTCTCCCAAATCTGACCTCATTCACTTGGCTTCAAAACTAGTTTGGTTCTCCCAAATCTGTCCTCCTTCACCTATATTCAGGACTAGTTTGGTTCTCCCATATCTGTCCTCATTTGTATCATGTTATCTTTGTTCTTTCAGGTTCCCATTTCTCTTGTGTGTTGATGATCATGAGAGTGTGTAGAGTGAATGAATAATGAATTCTCCCTGTGTTTTCAAATAGTTTCACTTTTTATTCTCTTAGGTGAGGAATTTCTCATTTTATGAATTCTTTTAATTCATTAGTTTCTCAAATCTCTTCTTTAGGGTTTTCCATTTCTCTCCAATAATAATTTCTTATTATTATTATTAAGTTGCATTTTCCCTCCAAACCTTAGGGGACTGTGACTCCCATCTCATTAATGTGCTGGTACACATGGTCTTTATAAATCGATTTATTAGATTTCTAATGTCAACTAAGTAAACTGAAATAATACTTAGCAGAATTATAATAGGGGTTCAAAGTCCAAAATTGGTGTATTACACTCTCTAACCCCCGACTCCTCCCCCTACCTTTAATCCCCCTCCTCATCTCTATCTCTCTCCCCACTCTTTTCCCTAACCCTTACTAACCCCATCTCTCACTATCTCTCTCCCTTACTCCTCCACCTACACCTTACCCCCACCCTTCTCTCTCTCCCCCAACACCCCAAAACCCTAACAAAATCACCTCTCTCGTTCTCACTCACTCTCATTACCCCTAACCCTCCCTCTCTCTCCCTAACCCCCCTCCTACTCTCCCTACCCATAACCACACCCTTTTCCCTCTCTTTCTCTCTCCTTCTTCCCCTAACCCTCTCTCTCTCTCTCTCCTAATCCTCGTACCCCTACCCCTCTCACTCTGTGTCTCTCCTAATCTCCTCACCCCCTACAACTTACCACCCCCCCATCTCTCTATCTACCCCAACCCCATATAGCTTCTTCCCTCTAACTACCCTAATCCTCCCTAAACCCACACCCCCCAAACCTCCCTCCTGCCCCTTACCCCTAAGGTAAATTTGATTTTTACCAAAACACGTGCACATTTTTGCTCTACAAAACGTGTACCCATTTTGTAGAGCTAAAATGCACATGGGTGAATCCACGAAGGTGGTTCACGATTTTCGGCAAGCGGAACCCAAAAAATTTGTTTTTCAAACACTCAATCAAGGTATTTTCAAGCCCTCGATCGAGGGTTTTAAAATACCTCGATCGAGGGCTTGAAAATACCTCGATCGAGGGCTTGAAAATACCTCGATCGAAGGTTTTTAAATACCTCGATTGAGGGCTTGGTTGAAACCTCGATCGAGCCATTACTTGATCAAGGGCTTGGATAACCCTCGATTGAGTTGTTAAGATAGACAAAAAAAATAAAAACAAGGCCCAGCCAGCTGGCCAACCCTGTTTGAAAACAACCTCTCGACTGAGCATCTACACAAGAACAGCGACCCCTCGATCGAGCGTCTACAGTACTGAATAGCACGACCCACCACGCCACGCCACTCCCACGTCCCACGCCAACTCCCAGCCATGTCTTCCACTCCACCAGGTAAGTGGGGTTCCAACCTTCGATTTTTGTTTTTAATACAATTTTATTTTATTTATTTTATAAATTTGTGCGAATGTTGCAATTTGTTTTTCCAAATAAATTTAACCATTGAAACCAATAACCAATTTTTTGTGTAGAAAAACCAGTGAAATCAATAACCATTTTTTTGTGTAGAAAAACCAGTGAAACCAATAACCATTTTTTTGTGTAGAAAAACCATTGAAACCAATAACCATTTTTTGTGTAGAAAAACCATTGAAATAAAAAACTATTTGGAAAAAAAACAAAACAAAAAACCATTTCAAAACAATAACAAAAAACCATTTGAAAACCAAAAACCATTTGGAAACAAAAACAAAACACCAAAAACCATTTGAAATATGTTTTAAATTTTAAATTTATGTTGTATTTATTTTTTAAAATTATTAATATTTTTGTTTATATCAACCGATAGCATTTTATGCACGGTAGCATTTCATTGCATAAAATGCTACCGGTTTTATTTTAAAATGTGTTTTGACGAGCAGAAATGCTGCCCGTTTTTTTTCAATCCTCTGAGAATGCCAAGAGGATTGAAAAAAAAATCATATTACGTTGCTGGTTTAACAAAAACCATTAACATTAAAAAAACATTTGAAAACCTTTGAAATTGACATTGAAATTTTAATTCAAATGGAAATTGAAAATTTAAATTAAATTAAATTGAAATTGAAATTTTAAATTAAGTTAAATTGAAATTGAAATTTTACGTTTTTTTCAATCCTCTGTGAATGCCAAGAGGATTGAAAAAAAAATATACATATTGTGTTCCCCATTTTCTTCCAATATAAGCTCATATAACCATGTAACAAAAACTATTAACATTAAAAAGAACAATTAAAATCGTTTGAAATTGACATTGAAATTTTAAATTAAAATTGAAATTGAAATTTTAATTAAATTAAAATTGAAATTGAAATTTTGAAATATGAACATTTGATCAAAAGTTTGTAGTTTCAACATTCAAATTATTTAGGATAAAATCACATTTGACATGTTACCTATTGGTGTTCACTGATCACAATTTCAATTTGAAATTTCAAAATTGAAAATGAAAATGATATTGATATTGAATTTGAATTTTGAAATGAAATTGGAATTGAAAATCGAAAATTGAAATTGAAATGGGAAATGAAAATTGAGAATTGGAAATGTAATTAGAATTCAAATCGAAATTGAAACTTGGAAATTGAAATTGAAAATTGAAGATGAAATTGAAATTGAAATTGACATTGGAATTGAATGTGAAATTGGAATTCGATGTGAAATTGAAATTTCGAATTTGAAATTGAAATTTGAAATTTGAAATTGAAATTTTTTTTTGTAAGTAAGATAGGAACCTTGAATTGCCTTAAAATAAAATAAAGATACAATACTATACATTGCTCCCTACCCGAAGGCCAAGTGAGGCAAAAAAGAGAGGCTAAGAGCCAAAAGAAGAGCTTAGTACACACAGCCGAACTGGCAAGGAGAAACATAAAAGCTATGACAAAGAGATAACAAAGAAGAAAATCAATGCCCTGAGATGGGTTGATTCTCAGATTTACCCTTTTTTCCTTGTTTTTTTTTACTTGTATCCAACCCCCTAAAGCTAGGGGCACTAAGGCCAATTGCATTGCATCATTGGTCTCACGGTGGAGTTCCTTACCAGAGTATGAAGAGGAAAAATCATGATATCTTTTTTTCCCTTATGGAGGGCCACCTTTCGTGCTTTGGTCTTCTTGAAGAGGCATGTTCACCTCGGGCAGAGGTGGAGTGGAGCTCTGCTCCTGGTTGGCTGCAGGTGTTTCTTCCTCCAGCTGGTCACTTTGTTCATCATCATCCTGCAAGGGCGTCTCGGGTTGCCATCGTTTGTCTTTGTGAGCATTCATAGTCTTGTGGTGTTGGGGCTTCCTTTGCGGGAAAGCATTATGGAGGTGTCTCATTTGTCTGCAAATCCAGCACCTAAAGGTCGTGTTTTCATAGTCCAAGGCTTGAGACCAGGTGGAGCTGCCAATATTCAGGTTGATCTTGTCGGGAAGGCCTGAACTAATGTCAATGGAGGCACAGATGTGGGCATAGGTGAACAAACCCTGTGATAAGCAAGATTCATCAGAGGATAAGAAGCAACCCAGAGCATTACCAATCCCTTGGAAGACCAAATCAATCCAGAAATGGATAGGTAAGTTAGGAAAACGAACCCAGATGGGAACCTTCATCACAACCATGGTCGAAGGGTTGAACTCAGGGAACCAGGGGGTTAAGAAGAGTCCTGCAAACCCCAAGATCCAAGGCCCCTCACTCATAACAGTAAGAAGGTATTCTTGATAGGAAAACATTCCTAAAAAGAAACCTTTAGAGCACAACAATACCTGAGGACACCCGGTCCAGTTTGACCCAATCCACCCAAGGAGATCCTTAGTTTTTGGCCATAACCAATTGAACCTGCAGATGAGGGAATGCTCCTTGAACAGGGTAATTTTTTCGATGACTTCCAGTTGAGAGATCTCCATCGAGGGAACAAAATCAGTTTTCTCCACTATGTAGATAGGGTTAGAGGTCTAGGCCGGACCATGCGCAGGAGAGAGACCTGCCCGCATTGCCTCCTTGAAGGTCTTGTACTGAGAAGTCGAGGGTTTGTTGTTACCTCCTTGCGGGCTTTCCACCATGGAAATGCAAGCGTCCTTTGAGATCCCAAGGCTGTGAATTAGCCGATGGTCAGAGAGTTGTCGCCCTGCATAGATAAGCCTCTGCAGCCTAGGGGGCGTTCCTTCAACCTGTTGAATCAATGATTTCAGCTCTAGAACATAGTGAAGGTGGGTCACTCACAAGCAAAGACATACCCCCTGCGGAGATCTTACAAAAATTGAAAAAGAAGCAGAATCTAGAGGAATCTTGGTGGCTTTGGCTTGTCTCACTGTTGTAGGATCCGTAGAAACAGTCAGGTCCGAAAGAGAAGGATTTGCAGTGAAACCATGATCAGCCTCCTTCGAGAACTCCGTCTGAGCAGGAGGTTCATTAGCCAGCAAGGCGGCGGTGAGAATGCACAGAGTGCCATCAGAATGGATCCATATTCAATGCAGGTCACAACACTCACATCCCTATTGAAGCCCCGAAGGGCCAAAGAAGCTTCAACCACAGGGGTTGGCCCTGCACTCTCCATCTCATCGCTGCCATTTCGGAAGATCTCGGCAACGACCAAGGGTAACTCTCGGCAAGGAGCATACCATGCATGGGCCATCAGACGCCTCTCAGGCAAAGGTGACAGCTTCCTTAAAGCAGCCAAGCAGCTGTAAGGACCAGCGACGGCATAGGACTTCGTTAGGGTTTGCAAGGAGTGTTCCATTCTCATGTAGAGTGTAAAAGAATATATATCCAAATTTGAAATTGAAATTGAATTTGGAATTGAATTTGAAATTTAAATTTGAAATTTGAAATTGAAATCAAAATTTGAAATTGAATTGAATTTGAAATTTGAATTTGAATTTTAAATGTGAAATTTGAAATAGAATTTGAAATTTGAATTTGAATTTTAAATGTGAAATTTGAAATAGAAGTAGAATTAGAAATTGAAATGTGATGCAAAGAGTTCTCAAGAGAGAACTTCATTGCTTTGTGCTTGGCGAAGCACGAGAGGATCCGATGTTGCCCAACAGGGCGGCCATCGGAAGCGCTCCCGTTCATCGAGGAGTGAGGCCATGTTGGGTTCGGCTGCCACTAGTGGCAGTAACAGGAGAGATTGTGTGTCGGTTCATCTCGACGACATACATCTTGATCCCCATGAGGGGGATGTGCGGAAAGACATGAGTGCATCTGGTGCATATTTTTTGTTAGATACATTTTCAGTAAATTTTTAGTATATAATGCATTGAATTCCAGTTGCAAGTTATAATATATATTTTCAGTAACATTTGTGTTTTGGTTTGGATCGTAGGTCCATCAGGAGGATCGTACGACGATGAGGTTGCATGCATCACTGTCGCTGATATCACTATCCAACGAGAGTGGGTGAACTCATGTGTCTGCACATTGAGGGAGGATTCTCCCACCCGACGATCATTATTCATGATGTTATCAACAGTGGATGACATGCTGGCCCTCTACAAGAGAGTGGGACCTCTTAGTGACATTTGGTGTTTTGCATGCCAGAGGAGGAGACAAGATGTCATGGGACCCCACAAATGGGAGGATGTCAAAGTCACCATAAAAGAGCATGGCATCAAGGGTACTTTGTTCGACATCCCTCATGACTACCTTGTCGATCAACTGCTTAGACTCAAGGTGTTTAAGTTGGAGGCTGTTGCACCATATGTATATGATAGATTCATCAAAGCATGCAGCATGTTCCCCCACCATGACCAAGTCCCATTATACTTTGAAAAACATATTTATGCAGATTTTGTTTTGGATATGCACGTAGATTACACCAACACAGGGTTTGAGTTCTTTGGGGCTGGTAGGGGATGCTCCTACCAATGTCTTGGAGCTCGTAAAGACCCTGCCTTTGTGCCACCCTCTCCGAGGTTGGTACCGATTCCAGACAGGATGTTTATCAGGTCGGAGGACATGGCACAGTCATCCCAAATTGCTGCACAGGCTAGACATGGCATTGCAGAGTCGTTTTTCACTTCCATAGGTAGTGTTGATGTTGTTATGCATGGAGAGGCATCTTGACCACCCCCTACACCTGCAAAGCCAGAGATAGAGTGGGTCGATGATGAAATTCTTAGGATTTTGGATGGCGAGGCCATATAGGGGTATGATCAGTTAGCCCGAGATACATACTTTCAGTTGTATCATAGATACGTTGCTCCAAGATAGGTATACTTTTGTACAGTTATGTATATATGTTTTCATGTTACATGATATTATATGTCGTAAATTGAATGGTCAATAATACTTAAGGGATCCATATTTTATTGCTCCATGCAAGGGACCACATCATGGATCAACTCTTTGGTAGTGAGCCATCTGTTGGTCCATTTGCTCCTCCCAACCCATGGACGATAGTAGTCGAGGTAAGTTATAATTTATGTTCCAATTTAATTTGTGTTTACTATTTCTTAGTTTAAATAATTTATTTTTTATTTATTAATTTTCGAGATTTTATGTTTTAGATCTTAACTTCAAATTAATTTCAAATTGTACAGGGAAAAGGAAAGGGCATTGCTCCTGATGATAGACATGAGGACCGTGAAGGTCCTAACCAACGGGGTTTAGACACAGAGGTGAGTTTTAATTTATGTTTGAATTCATTATTTAATCACATTTAGTAATTTATTTTTGTACTTTATGTTTCAATTTTTGAATTATAACTTCAATTATGTTTTATTTTTAATTTTTAATAAATCCAACTTATTACATGTAATGGCATCATACATAGGAACCGCTACAGGTAGGTGTCGATGCTGCAATGACTTTCTCAATTGATTGGGATGTAGCTTGACCATGTGGTCTTTATGAAGGGACATCTACCCATATTCCTACCCAGATGCCAGATATCACCATTGACTCGACAGAGATCAAGGCCTTCTTTAATAGTTTACCGACTCAAGGCCAGCATTGGTCTACTACAAATGAAGGAAGTCACATGGCCGATCAAGGGCCTCGTGGGGGTAGTGACCAATGAGTTGATGATGTATACATTTCCATGTTTTGGATATTTTCATGTTTTGGGTGATCTATGTATACGTTTTCATGTTTTGGATATGGATTTCTATCATTTATACATGGACTTTGGATATGGACTTTTGGATATTTTGTATATTTTATCATATTGATGTCTTCATGTGTATTTGGTATCTGATTTGAAATCGATTGTTTTTTATATTACATCTGGATATAGTTATTACAGTTACAAATTTATGTTTTGTCGTTTCAAATTCAAATTTAATGTACAGTGATTGCAATATAAAAGTTTAATCTTGATGTGTAGTTACAATTTAGTTCAATTTAAAATTTCAATTTCGACTACATTATAGTTGCAAATCCAAAATTTAGAATTGGATACATACATTACAATTTAAAATTGAAATTACAATTCCAATTCAATTACAATATAAAATTTCAAATTTAATGTGTAATTTCAATTCCAATTCAATTCCAATTTAAAAGATCAATTTCAAGGATATTACAATTGCATAAATGAAATCAAAATTTAAAATTAGAATACATTTGAAATTAAAAATTGAAATTACAATAACATTATGTTGTCTACACATTACAATTCAATTACAATTTACACATTCCAATTCAATTACAATTTAAAATTAAAATTTCAAATTGAATGTGTAATTTCAATTGAAAATTCAATGTATTGTTACAATTTAAAAGTTCAATTTCAATTACATTACAATTGCATTTGAAATCAAAACTTAAAATTAGAATACATTGTACAATATAAAATTTAAATTTTACAACTTTACATTGTATAGATGTATTTTAAATTCTCAATTACATTACAATTGTATTTGAAATCAAAATTTAAAATTAGAATATATTTGAAATTAAAAACTGAAATTACAATTACATTATGTTGTCTACACATTACAATTCAATTACAATTTCCACATTCCAATTCAATGTGTAATTTCAATTGAAAAGTCAATGTGGTGTTGCAATTTAAAAGTTCAATTTCAATTACATTACAATTGCATTTGAAATCAAAATTTAAAATTAGAATACATTGTACAATTTAAATTTTACAATTTTACATTGTATAGATGTATTTTAAATTCTCAATTACATTACAATTGTATTTGAAATCAAAATTTAAAATTAGAATGTACATTACAATTTAAAATTGAAATTTTACAATTACATTATGTTGTCTACACATTACAATTCAACTATCTAGTAGATCTTTAATATTGTTTTTAAAGCATCTAAACAAATATTTATAAAACTATTATGGAAGAAGTTCATGGAGCACTAACCATACATTCAAGTGTATTCACATTGGAGCACCATGACCCAGTTTTCACAAAAACCTCCCATCTAGTATTTTTAATCTTGGGATTAAAGTATCTACAAAAATACATTTATAAAACAACCTCCACAAAAACCTCCAAAAAAAAATTCAACAAGACAACATGACAACTATGTCAATGATGCAAGTGGCATACATGTAACGCATTCATTTGGCCAATGGGGTATAGGAATGCAAGTCCATAATACGATCATGGTTAGCTTCTGTCATCTTCCATCTCTTTGTCTCACCTCTCTTCACCTTGATTTATCTTAGATGTATCCAAGCTGCCACCACCAAATGACTGTATTGGCATGATATATATTCAGGCATAAAATCTTTGTAAATAATATGAGCACCCTGTTTTTTCACTCTTTCAAAAAAGTGTCCCATTAAAACCAAGTCTCCAATTTGGTATGTGAAGTCTCCATCTTGATAGGGTCGCACCGAACTGCTTTTTATTTATGTGCATCGCATCAAATAATATGCCACATTTTCTTGGTTGTGGGGGGGTTCAATGACAACGAATACATCATCTGCAAGATAAATTACAAATATTATTCAAATGTCCTACGTGCATTTATACAACATTTGTATATGTGTAATATATAGTGAACTAATTAACTTAATAAAGTCTCTTGTACCTTCCCTAACCATATCAGAAACTCGATCATGATCTAATGAGACCATTGCCTCATCAGTGTGCATCTCTTGACATGTTGGAATTGGATGTGGGCACTTTGGATTAAGAGGGACACATTTCCATGGTTTCACATATACATCATTTTCACAATGATGAAGCCCACATCCATTTGCATCAATGCAAAAATCACAAAAAAAAGCATACTTCCTCGTTTCAATGGCAAATATGTCACCCATGTCTTTACTTTGAACAAAATGTAATTCCCTTGTACCAGGTATGGTCTCACAATACCACAGCATGGATCTATTCAAATCACTAAGGGAAACATCCCAAAAGAACCTACATGGAATTCAATTCGTCATATATAAATTCCGATATTGAATGTTATTAGCTTATTAATTGAGCTTGGAGTTTATTACCTGCACAACGGCCTTGCTTGTTTGTGACCTTGATGTTGCAAATGACGTGTGCAGCAATCAACTACTTCCGTGGAGCATTTGAGTCGGGCTGCACCATGACTCATCTGGTACCTCCGAAGTGCTCGTTTCACACATGCACATGCACCATCATGTTCACCCTTTCCATGCCCTATTTCAGAAAAGCTCCACGTATGTTAGATTCTTGTCTCTTTGTGAAGGCGACTCAACCAATAAAATGAGCGTGCTGATTTGAATTTCCCTGCACACCCATCTGACCAAATCCAGTTTTCAGTAAATGATATGCCTCTCTGCCTGAATGAATCGTAAATCAACCCAAAGCAATGTTGAACGAAAAATGTGTCATGCTCACGATCATCACTGACATAAAAATGGTACTCCTTGATCACTTCACGTGACTGAGGAGTGCTATCCCTACCATCAATGCTTTTCTGAGCATGTCTGTACAATACATGTACAAAGATAGACACTTGGTTGAAGTGATAGTACTCACTCTGTATATCTCTCTGAGGAGAAAATGTGTAGTTCTCAGCAAAGTCTACCACTGATAAGATTGTGCGTGGCTCAAATACCTCACGAGAGTGTTTGAATTCGGAAGCTTGCCACCTAGACCTATGGGATTGCTTTATGTATTTATAAATCTGACTTTGAAACTTCTCCATGAAATCTGAAACAGGAATCACATCCTCAAGCAAGTCAATCCTCTTAGATGGCATAGATGAAGAAGATGATGGATTCATGCAGACATACTCGTACCTATTCCACATAACTGTGATATCTGAAAATCCGTGGTGTGTTGGATCGATAGGAAATTTCCTATGGAACAATGTCAAATCAGTGCATTCAGGGCATCTTCTCCCACCTACACACCTCTTATTGAAAAACACTTGTTCAGGATTCCTGTTGCATAGTATCATACAAATAAAATCTCGCACTGTGTGAGGAGCTAGTTCACCATTCCAGTGCCTTTTGCAAAAATCCAGAAATGTGTCATAGTATAGTTTAAATTCAACGTGGTACCGGAAGCAACAAGTGTTGTGAATCATATTTGGCCTAATATACCACAGTTTCAATTTGTTAAACATGCTAAATGATATTTGAACACCAGGATTGTTTTCTTGGAATTTCTCATAAAGTGCAACTCTCGTCATATCCATCACATGCTTACAGTGCTCCTGATAAATTCCTCTGGATAAACGTTGTCGTGGGACATGCTTTCGATCTGGAATAGCACGAGAATGGCTATCCCAAAACTATATCACCTTCTCTCTAATGCCCGCTACCATCCTTGCTCGATAGGTTTCCAACAAATAAGAGCCCAACAAGTAGCTTCATCATTTTCATCTATCTGGACCTTGAATTTAGTATATTTGAACAATGTTCTTTTTTAAACTTTGAGCAATGATGCCATTATTGATACCATTCGATTTCTTGAGGTGTTTTGTGCCACAACAGCCATTGTAATTCCCTACGAGCAGCTCAGATATCATTATTTCTTGATTTTCCAAACAAAGATAATGCAGTTCTTACATTTTCTATTGCATTCTCGCATGTCTTTTTTGTTTTAGCATCTTGAAAACCCAACCAATTTGTGGAACGTTTCATTTTTTTTGTTTTATCAACCCATGTAGGATTTGAGCTTGTGCCATGGTTGAATGTTGTTCAAAATATGACCCAATTATGTTACTGACATTCTCTCTAACTGTCCAACTAGGGATTGAGTTCCCAATCTCTTATCGTGCAAAAACAACTGCATAATCTTCAAGACAATTTTCACCCCTTCCAACCCCACTGCAACTCCCAATTATACTAGAAATGTGAGAGGGCAAGGTGTCATGTGATGGCTAATCAAGATCATGAGGGGGCACGGGGTCATGTGATTCTTAAGCACCATGATGTGATGGCTGACCATAATCTCTCCCTACATAATCAAAATTCATATGAAGGTAATTTCAATCATAAATGCACTATGCAAGGATCGATTAATTTTAAAGTACCGAATTGAAGTGTTTTGAAATGCATAATTGGTACAAGAATTGAAAATGCTTTTAATACAAGATTTAATTGTTTGGAACTTGAATTCAAAATAAATAAATGTGTACATTTAACTTGAAAAAGTTGGTACAAGTATTGAAAATAAATTAAAAACAAGAAAATCGTTTGTGACTTAAATTCAAAATAACAAAATATGTATTTAATTACTTGAAATTGTACATTTAGATTGAGAATTGTTAGTAAAGTTTGAAAATCAATTATGTATAATTTAACTTGATAATTATTAATAACTTGATAGTTGTACATTGAACTTTAAAATTGTTAGTAACTTAATATTTGATGTGGAAATTAACAAATTGAAATATAAATAAAATATATACTTATTATAAGAAAAAAAATATTTAAAACTTATTCCTACATTCATGCATAGAAAAAATTGGTGTACATGAATTGAAAATACATTAAAAACAACATAATTGAATTTTTCAACTACTACATAATTATCACAATGTTCATTTTATTTGTTGCCATTGAATTTTACTGTATTACATAACTATTCATTTCATTTGTTTTCAAATTGAATTTTCTTATTTTAATACTGTAACTATCACAATGTTCATTTCAAATCAAATGAGGACGAAGTTAAAATTAGACATTGATAGTTATTTGAATCAACACATGTTGAGGCTTGGAGCTCAAATTAAATTTAACTTAAATTGTTTATAACTTAAAAATTTGAAAATAGTTAAATATGTACATTTTAAGTTGAAAATAGGGTCCAAGTGTACATTTAATTTGAAAATTGTTCTAATAACATTGAAAATTGTTAGCAACTTAGAAATTTGAAAATAGTTAAATATGTACATGTTTTAACTTGAAAATAGAATCAAAGTGTATATTTCATTTGAAAATTGTTCCAATAACATTTGTTAGCTGCTTGAAAATTATTCATTTAACATGAAAAATGTTACAAATTTTGAAATATAAATAACAAAGTTATGAAATAAATAAGAATATTCATTACAAATAAATAGTAAATAAATTAGATTATGAAATAGTTAAATTTTTTGGAAAATTGTTACTAATTTTGTTGTCTAAATAACAAATTGTACAATTTTTTTTTAACAAATAACGAAACAAGAATTGAAACTAAATTTAACTTGAAATTGTTAGTAACTTAAAAATTTGAAAATAGTTAAATATGTACATTTTAGGTTGAAAATAGGGTCCAAGTGCATATTTAATTTGAAAATTGTTCCAATAACATAGAAAATTGTTAGCAACTTAGAAATTTGAAAATAGCTAAAAATATGTACATTTTAACATGAAAATAGAATCCAAATGTACATTTCATTTGAAAATTGTTCCAATAACATTTGTTAGCCACTTAAAAATTATTCATTTAACATGAAAATTGTTGCAAACTTTGAAATATAAATAACAAAGGGATGAAATAAATAAGAATATCCTTACAAATAAATAGTAAATAAATTAAATTATGAAATAGTTACATTTTTTGGAAAATTGTTACTAATTTTGTAGTTTATATAACAATTTGTTAAAAATATTATTACAAACAAAATATAATAAGACTAAAATGAAAACAAATAGTTAGTATATAACAAATTATTAGAGAAAGATAAAATATGATACTTAAATTATGTAGCATGTAATTCAAAAATTTACCTTGGTTGTCCTCCATTGGAATTTGTTGCACCAAAGGTGCATCTTCTTCTTCTCTCAAGCTTGCTCTTTGTTGTCTCCTTCTTTCTCTATTCTTCTCACGCTCTTCATTGTCATTTTGTTGACGAGCATGCTTCGTTTGTCATTTTCTTTTACTCCCCATCAAACTACAATGAAAGCAAGCAAAGATTTCTTCAAATTGTTATAACAAACAATAATATGTTAATATGAAATTTTGAAATATGTCTACAAAGAAATCTTACATGTCTAATAATATCTAATTGAACAACATCAAAATCACAAAGCTCTAATTGAACAATATCAAATTCACATAGCTCTAATTGAAAATAAACTAGCAATGAGTTAAATTAGTGTTGTTGATCAATTGTTTAGTGATTATATAGAGGTTGCTTGTTAATTTTGTGAGGGAATGGTGGTTGGCAACATTAATTGTCCAACTCCTTTCCTGGGTTCTTTTTTATGTTTTCTTAACACATACAAATCCTCGATCAAGCTAATTTTACAATCCCTCAATTGAGCAATAGGCCTCAATCGAGGGGCTTGAACATACCTCGATCGAGGTCTATGTAAAAACCTTGATCGAGGTATTTTAAATACCTCGATCGAGGGCCTAAAAACAAGCCGAGAGCCCTTTTCAATGCAGAAAGAAATTTTTGTTTTCCTTTCAAATGATTAAACTACGTAATTAAATGCACATTAATGGGTGGACTTGATACCATTGGATTCATCAATGAATCCTCTATCCATATACATCAAATTTACGAATTTTTATCTTCGTATGTCTTTTGTTTTTAAATTTCTACTAAAAATTGCCCTAAAAAACCCTTTCGACAACTTCGATTGAGCTCAAAGATAAATCAACAACATTCAAAATACACATCCAAAAAAATTGAAAAAATACACAAGCACTAGATAAGTGCGTCCTCTTCAAAATGGTATTTTTAGTTTTGCAAATTATGTAAACAATTAAAAGATTTGGTGCACACACACACACATGTGTGCAAAATGTGACTGAAATATTCATTGGTCAATTTCGAAAAATAATAAGAAATATAATTTTTCAAGAAAAATTAAAAGAAAAATATGTAAGCACTAGTGCATTCTGTCTAGATCATGTTCACATATTTCATTTTTTTAAATTATTACTTTAACATTAAATTATTGTGCACACACACAAACCACTTGCTAATTGCTCTTCACATTTTTAAGTATACATGTTTCATTAAATGAAAATTTGACACGATAAATGACATTGGTATATTTCGAAAAAAATATCATTGAAAAGCCAACATAATTCTCTACATTTCATTTTTTAAGCACATGCCAAAATTCATGTGGAAAATATGAATTTCGAGGGATTCAATTTAATACATGGGTAAAATTTCCGTTTTTCATCGCCATATTTGGCCAAAAAAAGTTACCCATATTCATGGAATCACCCACATAGGTGGGAAAGGAAAATTTGAATTTAAAAGAAATGCACTCGTGTTTGTTAGCACTAAGATCGAGCATTGTCACCCATCCGGGTGTCATCACTCTTACTATGTGTCTGCTTCGGACTTAGCTTCAAGTTAACCAAACCTGTGGTATGGAATATGGTAAACTATAGCTAATTAGACATCTCAACATTTTTCTCAATATGTCCATGTTTAGCCGTTGGTTATAGTATACTACACACCATCATTTTTTATGAAATTTAAGACACAGATAACATTTTTTCTGCATATTCCAAATACGTAATTTTAAAAAGAATATATATATTTTTATATTTTTTTCTTATGTTTCTTGTGGCATGACTCCTTAACTCCAAAAACACATTGTTAATGTTTCATCCATAACTCTTCCATTTCTCAACAATTTTGAAAAAAATTATATGGTGCACTAAATGACACCGACCTATACATGCTATAAAAAACGGTTTCGTGATCATTGCATTAAGAAATTCAAAGGTTGCACCCACACTTGGCATGCTATATTCAAAAGAGACCCTCATTGGCTTGCACACACCCTTCTTCATTTTCTTCATGAGTCATGGTTGATCTCTATGGAGGTTTAATTGGTGTAGAATTGTTTGCACCACCCTTTTCCATGTGAGTTAACAATAATGCTTACCTATAGTTATTCTATATTTTAACTTTATCACACGTTTTGACTCACACCAAAAATATATCTCAATTAACCTATCTAAACCACATGTCAATTGTAAGTTACATACCTTTTAAAACCTTGATTTAGACATTGTCGTGTTGATTAGCCTTCCATTTCATGTAACTTTGAAATTTCAACCCTTATGAGTATGAAATTTTTTCTAATGGTAGCCCGATATGTCTTCTCTACAATGTCATAGTTTTTATCAAATTCTAATTTTCCAAAAAAAAAGTTATGGTGACATTCCCACAACTTCTTGTTTTTTTTTCTATATTAGGAGAGCAAAGTTATATAGCATGCGAAATGTCCAATTTTTCATATTTTCTTTTGAAATTTTTACTTAAAATATTTTCACCCATATATTATCTCATGCAACTAGTGTCACTCAAATTTGAGCTTGCAAGCTTCATATATGATTGTTTTACTAGGAATACATATTTGAGACTAGTTTTTGGACTAGTCCAAAACCCTAATTTCCACATGCTACAACTCCAAAATTGTAGTGTTCATCAAAACTTAAAATTATTACCACATGTAGTATGCTATGATCCCAAAAAAATTGTTGTTTTAAACTTCTCATAAAAAAAGGGTATAACAAAAATGGCGAGATGAATCATTTTAAAAGAGCCCACCCAAGGAGCTTATGCTCTGATACAAAATACTATGAATCAAATTCCCCAAATATAATAAAACATAAATAAAAGTAGCTCCACACCTTGCGAATGATAAAGAATCAATGAGTAATAAGTCTCTAGGAGGGGGCAATTACCTCCTTTTTCCTTGTCTCCAATGCGTAAGACAAGTTGAGATGACTATACACATGAATCTCTTTAATTATAAATAGGAGATAATGTGACCATGATATAACCTACCACTAAGTTGACCTAACCAAAGCTAATATACTAATAATGAATGATGGTCAGGCTTTAAAATAATTCTTTTATTTGTTCAAGAAACCTTTGGTTGATGTTCTTGAGGCAGAGAAGTTCTTCATTTCTTTATGATAAACTCTTCTTGAGCATTTCTTTATGATAAACTCTTCTTGAGCTTCTCCTTGAGATCTTGATTCTCTTGTTCTAGTTTTCTATTGTAGTACTTTGTATCTTTTGACTTGTTTTCCTAATAATTTGAACATTGTTAAATATTTTGTTGAGGTCTTTATATATGTCTCATTGTTTAGCTAGTTCCTCCTCTATTTTTTTCATGTTTTGTTGATGTTTTGGAAGCTAGGCCTCTAAATGTTTTAGTTGCAACATTTTATTTTGATAATCCATTAATGTAAATAGCCTTCCACAATTTAAACAATGAGAATTTGATTTTTGAAATACCATCAACATTTAATCTCACATAAAAAAAAAATATTTATCATTAATTTATGATTCATAAATTTGTTTATTCCTTAATTTATTTAATTGATAACAGTTACATGTATTATGTAAAAATTCCAACAAATAATATGTCATGATTTTCTTCTAAAATTTTATAAGTACCCGCCTATATTATGATTTTCTATGCCTTATTTCTTTTTTGAAATAATCCTATTAATAAAATCTTTGCACTTTTTTAATTCGAATCACGCTTGAAATTCAATTAATGTATCTCTTTCGTATCTAAATGGTGCCTTTCTATACTAATATCCACTTGTTCACTTTACTTCTCATGTACTCTTTTGTTTTTCTATATATAAAATCCTTGAAATTATCCGAATTTTTTTTATTAATATAAATTTTTTAGAATACCCCTACGTGTATCTTTCGAACCCACGATAAATTGATTGAATATGATTTATCTGGTAACGTTTTCGCTACCCTCGGAACACGTTACGATGGTTGATGGTGCCCCTTGTTTTATTTTCCGTTCTGTTCTTTGATTTAATGGATCTAGATAATTGCATCCAACATATTTATATTCACGGTTGTTCTATTAGAAAAGTTTTGTTTTGATTATGACATTGTTTTGGCACTCAGGGCAAATTATTATTATTGGATGATAATAATAAAGACGAGGGAAGATAATCAGTGTTGTAACGATGGAAGAAGGAAGTTAGTGGAAGCAACCATTGGATTACCAAGAAGAAGGAAGTTATTGGAAGCAACCAACCATCACGGAAGATAATAAGTGTTGTCACAATTGGATCACCAAAAAGGAAGTTAGTGGAAGTAACCAATTTGAGTTGGTGGATGGAATGAATGTAACTTTGCCAATCCACTTCAAAATATCAACATATACCAACATGTGAGTTATTGCAACATTTTACTTTATATTAACCGGAGGAAGGGTTTTGATCACTTGGTAGAAAACCATAACAAAGTCAAAAGCAAGTTCAATAGAAAGGCGGCTCGTCAAGGAGTTTTAAAAAAGGTAACATATGTTTAATGTGTGGAAAAAAATAACTAGAAGCCAAACAAAAATGGAAAGTTTGATAGTTTGTGTCGTGGTCCCCATAAGATCAAAAAGATTATTGGTCCAAATACTTTTTACCTAAGCCATCTAGATGCAGAGAATTGCAATTATTCATAAATAAGTAATATTTGAAGATCTTTTCTAATGGCATTTAATACCCAAATAATATAGAACGAATGATATGTAAATTGTCATGGATATTACATTCGAATAGTTTGTCATAATATATCTTACACATTTATGCAATCTATTATTTGGCAATGTTTACTTAGGTTTACATTTAATGTTACTAGTTTGATGTTGAAACGGTGAAATAATTGGCATGCAAATGAAAGAAACTATGCAAATAAAACACCACATATATAATGAACATAGGATATGTACTAGGAAATCCCATATGAGAAAAACCCAACGAAAAGGTGAGGTTGATGCTCTACGAGCTTAACTTCTCAGTTATCAAATGAAAATACAAATAAAACTGCACTCACTATGGAGTTGCCATGGACTCTATGGTCAGTATGCTACTATAGGATCTTCTATTTCTTCTAATGTAGTTCAATATCCCACTACTAGATAATCTACTCAACTATGGAACAATAAACAATACAATAAGAATGGAACCGCTTCCTTTCCTAGGGGCCCAGTATTTAGCATGTCTTAACAGTCATATAGGGTTACAGTTAGGATTTTTACATGCTTCGACTCCAAATTAATGTTAGGATTTTGGACCCTCTAACTTGAAATTCCATGCATGACTAACTCTGCATGTGTGAGTAATGTGAGCTAACGTGGCATCCACTTGGTATCGTGATGGTCAACAAGAAAGGTCAACTTACAAGAGGCATAATTTATGCATACAACGTTTGATTGAGGTGATCTTCACATCATTGGAAATCTCTCAACGTGTATAATAACATTGAGAGGCTAGGAAAATTTTCACATAATTTTAACCCCCAAAACGATCATTTAAGGCCTTAAATGGGCTTTAGAAGGCTCTGAAACCCAAATCACCAAAGAGGGACATGCCAATAATACCAATATTTTCTACCTAAAAAGTACTAAAATAAATGACAAATTATATAATCATCAATTCTAAATCAAGGAATAAGCTCTTATGAGCATAAGATTAGCAGTGTTATTTTTACATGTTCAACTACAAAGCATTTGGATAAATTAAACTATGTAGACAAACCCTTTGAATGAGTGAATCAATGATCTGGAGTTATGGGATGTGAAGTTTGGAGCCATATCACCACCATTACTTAGCACTGAAAATGTAGACCTGCAATAGGAAGTTGGAGATTATAGATTTTTCTTACACTCTACAAGAATGTGTAATCCCCATATGGATCCAATTGTTATTGCATGGTGCTTTTGATTTGAACACCCTTGTTGAAATTAGCCTAAAAAATAGTTTAACATGGGTAAACGATATATTCATCAACATTATGGCTACACAAGGAGGAAATAATGATCTTTAGAAAGGAATGCTGAAGAGAGCTCAAATAAACTTAAAAAGATGAATTTGAGTGTTGTGATTTATAATGGTAAGGTCGAACCCAATGAAATAAGGCTTCATCTTAGTGTAAAGACATAATTAAAGATAAATGTAAGTTGTTATGGGGTCTACCATAACCCAATGGGAAAAATGAGTAGAAATTCCACTTTAATGAAGATTTAGACCATTTATCATTCACTATTCATGTGGAGAGAGGAAAAAGGCATGCCAAGGTTCTTATGATGTATTGAAAGGTGCCCCTAGCCTAGAGTTTGCCACTTGGCTTGTGAAGTTCAATTTTCAAACCCTATGGGGCCATCAAGTAGAGCATATTAATTAGGATTTATTCAAGGAGAAAGCCCACATGTTGTGAAAGAAGAGTGGAGAAATTCCAAAGACTTAGCTAAAGTTCTAGTTAAAGCATAAGAAGTTTACACGCATTTTCTTTTTAAGGTTCATCATCTTCTTCTTTTTTCATGGTTGAATTTGATATCTAAAGTTCACTTTACAAATTAGTCATAAAGATCTTTTGAAAAGGGGAAAATATTCTCAAAGAATAAGGAATAAGGTGGAGGTGAAACCGTCCTTATGACTTGTTATGTATCATCATTCAATCATTTGATTTTCTTTTGTCATTTCTATATCCTAAGAGGTAATGTTATTGTCCCTTTATCGCTCATGGTTGAACCTTTTTACTATGTATTTGTAATTGTGAAAGAGATGCACCTCGGAGGGCCCTCTGTTTACATGTCAAACAAGTCCATGTGGTTGATTAAAGCTTGTTAATAACAATTTATTTATTCATTCATTTTTTACTATTCAAACCCTCTTGAATTTGATCTTAGTTCCATCACCTATCTAGATTGATAGTGATCTATTTTTTTGCCTATTTATTTCAAAGAAAATATTAAATCATTCTAAAATTTCCACCTTTTTACCAAAAAAAAGAACAATCATCCATTACTAAAAAGGATTGATGAGGTAACATTGTATAATCAATACCTATAATCCGAATACATCAAGTTGCTACATTCTACATATTTGAACAGACAAGTACAAGAAGTAATCTTTTATCGAAAAGAAAAACAAATAATCTTTTATATAAAACAAAAGCCATAGATTTGATGCTACCACAACATTTCTATCATTTTGACTTTGATAGTCACTGTATGGGATTTCCATGCTCTCCCGATCATTCTCGCCATTAAATGCAACCTAACAACTAGTGCAGCAAAATGACTCGATACAAATCTCTCGTTTCTTCTTGAAAGTATGTGGTGTGACAAGTTTCACTGTTTGAGTAGAGACAAGGGTTTGATCACTATGATTTCAATGTTGATTTAGACAACTGATAGGGTTTCAAAAGTGTTTGATATGGCAACGTCCAACGTTGATAGGGTCGCCCCATCAAACGGAGAAGTCCAGTTTCATGCAATCTACGTTGCTCCCTTTGATATCGTGCCTACTGTGCGTGACGAAACTCTCCTGCAAAGGTTATAGCCTAGGAGATCCTCCAGACTACAAGCACACAATGACCAGATGCTGGCCCCTATCTCAATCCCAGTTGTAACAAAAGGCATAGATGCCAGTCGCCATCTTCTTCTGCCATACCCGTGGCCACCTAGTGATGTCATTGACCTCAACTCGCCCAATTTTTTTCACCTTCCCTGTCGAACCTCCGCTGGATGAAGATAGCTTAGCCAATTCACAAGATATCACATTATTCTTCAGCCGGAGCATGACACCATTCAACAACCCAATGCTTGTAAAGTGACGCTACAGTTTGTCATCACATCCGAAGACGATAAATGTATGGAAGGGTGATAGCCGAAATTTTGGAGACCTAACTTGATGAGTTGAGTGGGTCTAATGATATGCCTTATCTCTTTGAAAGTTACATATTCCAAAGAAGGTAGGATATGTATTTGTGGATTTGAGATGTAGAGTTTGAGTGGGTTTAAGGAGTCTCATCTTTTTGAAAATCACATGTTCAATTCGAGAAGAAGCTAGGATATGTACATGTTATAAGCATGTTATTGTTTGGGAATATTTATGAGAGAAGGTGAGGTGGAAGCAAAAGAGTAAAAAGGAAATGAAAACACAAAATTCTTTCATAAAGTAGTAATGGTAAGAAAAGTTACAAAAACTAAATGGAGTGTTAGAAAACATAGAGGATATATATGTTAAACCTTTCCTTGAATGGCTAAAGGAGAAGGGTGCTATGGAGAGCTTTGCAAGGATCCAGCTCATACCTTCTCACACACCATCACTTTGTTTAATAATTTCACAAAGTTGTAGTGGCAGGAAGAGCTACAAACACTAATTGAAGTATTAGAAATCATAGAGAATGAGTATGTACAACCTTTCCTTGGATCACTAAAGGATCCAAGAAAATAAAGAGATTTACAAGGATCCAAGGAAGGAAACCATTAGAATGACCCTGCAGAATATGGAAAATATTGGCATCTTAGTTGTGGAGAATCAGAACAAAGAGTCGATGAAAGAAATATTGATGTAGAATTTTCTAGATACTTTGAAAACCTTCCATATCTCCAAGGCACTAGGATCACGTTTCTCAATTGAATTCTTCTTGGGAAACTAGAATATATTATGTGGTAATTTATTGAAGATAGTAGAGGAATCCAAAAGGAAAAGTAAAGTCTTGCAACTTTGAGTTTGACTCTAGCAACCGTTCCAAAGGTGTTTTATCCCACCTTCTTATTATGATTGTTTTCGATTATTTTTTTTTAAGTAACTTTACTACAACATTATCAACAAAAACATATCTAACTAAGGTAAAAACTTGGTTTACCAAGATTCATTATAGATAATAGATGGGGTTTTTAGAAGGTAGGTAGATCCATGACACAATGGGGTTGGTACAAGAGGCATCACATACACTAGTGACAAAAATAGGAAGGCCTTCTTTGTAAAGATTACTCTCTCAAAAGCATATGCCACAAGAGGCATTACATACACTAGTGACAAAAATAGGAAGGCCTTCTTTGTAAAGATTACTCTCTCAAAAGCATATGACAAGTTAAATTGGCATATGAGAGGGTAAATAGATTGATCTTAAGATTGTATCAGGACAAACATCAATAGATAGGAGAGTCATCTCTTGGATAGAGATTTGTAATTTTGGTAAATGATGCAACATTAAGGAAAGGATGGCCACTACCTCCCCTTCTTTTCCTTCTAATGGTTGAAACAACGAGCATGATGACATAAGATGAAAGAAGATGGGCCATAGTAATGCAAAATTATCACTCCTTCTCAGGTTTAACACATGTCTAATTTTTATATGTAGATATTCATAATTTCTCATGATTGTAGATGACCTGATTCTTATAGAAAATGGGAAAGTACAAGCAGTAAAAACTTTGGGTAAACAACTATATTTATTTATCGGAGCAATAGGTCAAAAAGTAAATCCTCTATAATCTTCTACATGATCCTTGGAATGAAAATACTAGAAACTTCTTGCCCTTTGTGACCACTCAAATTAGTGAGAGCTTTATGTATTTTGGGTTTCATTTGAAACCAATTTCTTATTTCAACAAAGACTAGATTTACCTTATAAATTAATTCATGGGAATAATGCTTGTTGGGGCAATGGCTATTGTAGGTTTTGTGGTTGGTGATGTTATGGAAGCAAATCTAGTCTATTGGTTACCCCATCCTTTATTTTGAAAATGGCTATTGGTATGTTGAATCAAACTATTTCAATTTGTTTATGAGTTGGGGTTACATAAATGAAGAATATTTATCTAGTCCAATGGAAAAAGTTGTGGAAATTGAAGGAATTAGGACAATGAGAAGTAAAGGTTTTGGAAATGATTCCAAAGACAATTTAAACAAAAAATAAACGTGGAGATTGTGTATGGAAATGGAATTTGACACTCAACTTGGTTTAAACAAAATATATTTACCCATAATCCATTGTGGATTCGTTAAGGAACCTAGTTAGGACAATAAAAAAATGGCCAAAATTTTTGGAAGGAAATGTAGAACTCTATGGTTCCAATCACTAACTATCTTCCTTGGGAAATTGGGAATGGAAAATAGGTGAAAAATGACATGGATTCTCCTTCTAAAAGGATAAAAGATTATTTCAAAGGATTTGAGGTGCCATTTGGACTAGAAAGGCCTTCATATACAACATGGTGTATAAAAGGTCATGTGAAGAAGGGAAAGGAACACACAACTGGAATCATAGTTAATGAAAGATAGAAACTTTTGTTGTCTTCAATTGGAGTGACCAATGATAGATTTGAGGGATATAGCAGATCAACTAGAATGGATGTTTCTTTATTAAAGAAAGACTATAACATATTAATAAGAAATACTAGGGATGAAGTGGAATTTCAAAGGTCGTGGAAATTTTTTTGGAGCATCCATACTCAACCAAGGACAAAATTGTTGGCATGGTTCATAATGAATAATAAGTTGGTGTCATGGGAGAAACTCTAGAAAATGGGATGACATGGTTTAACTTGGTCTTTTATTTGTAATTTTTATGAAGAAATCTTAAAATGCCTCTCCTCGCACTAGCATTTTCCACATTCCATTTGAAATTTGATTCTCTCAAGTTTCATGGAATTCAAGTGCGGAGTGGAGGCTCTCTCTATCAAAGATTCTTGGATCTCTCATAGCTCAATAGATTCTATAGAAATGAGACTTAGCAAGATATTCCACTAATTGTAATATGGACAATATGGGTAGATGCAACATACATATCAGTAGTTCAAACTCATGAACAATATGGTTGATTAGAAATGATGCAACATACATATAGAAAGTTCAAATTCATGAACGAGGTTTCTTAAAGATGAAGATGGGCCTTATGTTCAAGCATGAAAGTAAAGAAAAATCGCATATTAATCTAGGGAAGAAATATGTCACACGTTATTATTTTGTTGTAGCTTTAAGAGGAAACCTGAGATTGTGAAAGCTAGGAGAATGGATGAAGAATCATCAAATTCATGAAGGGTTTAGGATTTTTCAAAGACATTGAGGTTGAATTATGACAACAACATTAGTAATGAATATTGCTCTTAATAAAGGAATTGAATCTATCACTATAAATGGAGACTCTAAAATTATCAATGAAACATTAATAGGAAGATTCAAGAAAAATGGCACTATGCTCAGAACTCCCTTAAATGATGGGCATTGCTCTTATATGGGGACTCTAAAATTATCAATGAAGCATTAGAGGGATGCTTCAAGCAAAATTACATTCTAGTAAGTGATCATTTAAGGGAAAACATGTGATTTAAGAGAGAAATTCAACAATACAAAGTTCATATACTTTTCTAGAATTTTCTACAAAGAGACAAAATAAACAATGCACTTATAAATGAGATGGAATTAGAGATGTGGGGAATTGGTGAAGATGGGAAATGTTCTTATATATATGGGTGTTCCCGCGAATATGGGTAACACTTTTTGGTAAGTGGAGAGCATGATTATGCTGAAAAATGATCTCAATCGAGCTTTTTTTAAGTGCTTGATCGAGCTTTCAAAAGATCGATCAAGGGCTTAAATAAGTGCTTGGTCAAGCTATTTTAAAACTCTCAATCGAGGGTTAATAAAAATCTTGATTGAGCTAATTTTCTCGATCGATGGTTTTATTAACCCTCAATCAAGAGTTTTAAAATAGCTCGATCGAGAACTTGCAATGATTATAAGTATATAAGAGCAACATACCACAACTTATTTCATCATGTCTATTGCATAAAACAAAACAAAGAACAATTATGGAGAGTCTTTTACAGTCATTTGTAAATATGGGTGGTAGAATAATTGTCTTTATTGATGTGATTTGAAACACATCAATAACACGAATTACTCTGCGACTATTATTTACACATAAAATATAGAGGAAGTTGTGATAGAAATGTTTTTATTTGATTCTTCTTCAAGGTATTTATTTATTTTAATTAAATTCTAAGAGATTCTATACTAAATAACATATATTTGACATGAGCTTGTAAAAATCTTTGATTAAGAAAAATTTCAGGTGTCCCTATTCATGTGCACACACAAATAGGAGCACCCGAATTATTTTTCAATCAAGGGGTTTAAAAGCTCGATCGAGCTATCTTTAAAAGCTCAATTGAGCTCATTGCTCAATTGAGATAATATCTCAATCGATCTTCCATTAAATGAACACAAACCCTCGATCAAGGTATTTAAAAAACGTATGCAAATGCTCGATCAAGGGTTTTATAAACCTTGATCTAGCTTATAGCTCGATCAAGGGATTACAAAACAGACTTTTAGCCCCCATTTGTGCAAACTTAATTTTGCTGGCATATTTGGAAGGCCTAAACCCTATCCTGGGATGCACCTTATTTGGCAGAATTCGTACCAATGGATTCATCAATGAATCATCTATCCATTGGCATATAATTTACAATTTTTTGAGTTCATATGATAATATTTTTATTTTCTTCTCAAACTTACACTTACAAACCATGTCCACATATTCGAACCACCAACGCAAAGAAAAATCAACAACCTAAAAAGTACGCAACCAAAAAATTTCAAAAAATATATACGTCCCAAATCAACATGTCCTCTTCAAAAAAAAAATTGATTTTTTTAACCAATAATTTTTTTTTTATGTGCACACACATGTGTACAAAATGCTATTAAAATTTGAAATGGTCAATTTCGAAAATTAAAAAAAAAAAATTCCAAAATAAATTAAAAGTAATATGTGTGCAATAGAGCATTTTGTGTAGATTATGGTAATAGCTTCTTTTTTTTTCAAAAATTATGCATTTATCACTAAATTATTTTACGTGCACACAAGCTACTTGTAAACTTTTGCTAAAATTTACAAAAACAAACCTATCAGTAAATGCAATTTTGGCATATTAAATATTTTGTTTTTAAACATAGGTGGAAAGATGACATAATTTCCTACAATTTGTTTTTTTGTTGCGTGTCAGAATTCCCAAGGCATAAATGAGTTTTGAGAGCTTCGATCTAATGAATGAGTAAAAAAATTAATTTTCACTGTCACTTTTGGCCAAAAAGTGTTACCCATCTTCATGGATTCACCCATTATATATATATAGAGAGAGAGAGAGAGATCATTTCTTTTTGTTTTCATTTCTAATTATCTTCAAAAATTTGGCACAACTTCATTGTATAAAAGGTTGGGAAATGGTTTTCAACTATGTATTGATGGGATTCCCTACACATTGTAGTGCACTATGAAACCATAAGATGAAGATAAATAATATATAAACATGGATGGGCCTGGAGGGTTACCTACTTAATAAATTGGGTTATAAAACAAAGTCCTTATAGTGTTTTTGTGTTTGGGGTTTCTATTGATAAATGATATGCTTCTTCTTAATAATTCAATTTATTGAGATGTTTGAGGCATTTGTAAACCTTTGTATATGAATAGAATGTCACTTTAAATATATGTGTGCTTTTTTATATAAGAAAAACATATCCATTGAATATATTTATAGGATCATTTGATTTTAGTGGATTTTATTTAATATAATTAAATTAAAATTCTCACCATAGTGTCATATTCCTCTCTTTTATAAGGTTTTTGGAAATTTATTGCATGTAAACATCAACTACATAGGTATGATAAAATATTGAGACTAGTATTAATAATAAGATATCTTGGCTTTGTTTTATATTTATTTCCTTTTTTCAATCATATATTATATGGTTTGCTAACAACACCGTCATGTTATCTATGCATTGGTAATTTATTGCATGACAACAACAATTACATAGGGATGATAAAATATCAAGAGATTAGTCTTAATGACATCCCCAAACTAAGAGGCTTTGTTTTATATTTATTTTCCTTTTTTTTAATTATATATTAGATGGTTTGCTACTAACACCATCATGTTATCCATTCATTGCTAGTATGCAAACTACTTTTAAGAACTTGATAATATGGTCTCCTTTGTAAGATAATATCCACAATGTAAAATTTTTGAGATGTTTTGTATATGAGGTGTATGAGTGTGACACTAGTTTGATTAAATTAAGACCATTGTTTTTCTTTTGGAAAGGACATATACTTCTCTTTGGAAACTGCTCAAGGGGACAATCACACATCCAGTGTTTGAAATTGGTTGTTGTATGAAGGATTTCTAGAGTTGTCAACGTGGAGCCTCTAAAACTAGTTTATTGGTGTATGACCTCGAAGTTTGTTTCTAGGAACTAATCCCCACAAAAATCCCATGTAAGCAATGATAGAGTTCTAGCACTGATGATTCCTTTCAACCATCAACAATCATCGTCATGTGGATCAAACTTGACTATAGGTGAGCATTGCTCAATGTCATAACAAACTTAGATGTGGATTTATGGGATGTGAAGTTTGGAGCCATATCACCACCATTACTTAGCATTGCAACTATATGTACAATAGGAAGTTGGAGATTCATATTTTTCATACATTCTACAAGAACCTGTAGTCCCCATATGGATCCAATTGTCATTGCTTGGAGCTTTTGATTTGAACACCATTGTTGAAGTTAGCCTAAAAACTCCTTTAACATGGGCAATGGATATCTCCATCAGCATTATGGCTACACAAGGAGGACATAAATTATATTTTCAAAGGAATGCTCAAGAGAGGTCAAATGCATTTAAAAATATGAATTTGAGTGTTGTGATTTATAATGGTAAGGTTGTACGAATCAAATAAGGCGTCATCTTGGTGAAAAGAGATAATTAAAGATATATTTAAGCTCTTATGGGGTCTACCCTAAGCCAATGGGAAAAATGAGTATAAGTTCCACTTTAATGAAGAATTATCTACCATTTATTGTTCACTATTCATGTGGAGAGGGGAAAAAGGAACACCGAGGTTGTTATGATGTATTGAAAGGTGGCCCTAGCCTAGAGTTTTCCACTTGGCTTGTGAAGTTCAATTTTCAAACCCTAAAGGGGTCATCAAAGTGGACCACCTTAATTAGTATTTATTGAAGGATGCATCTTATAAATACGAGGAGGTTCATGGGTGACAGATAGTGAAAGAAGTGTGCAGAAATTAAAAAAGCTTAGCTAAAGTTTTAGTTAAAGCAAATGAAGTATATATGCATTTTCTTTGTAAGGTTCATCATGTTCTTCTTTTTTTCATGGTTGAATTTGATATCTAAAGTTCACTTTACAAATTAGTCATAAATATCTTTTGAAAAAGGGAAAATCTTCTCCAAGAACAAGGAATAAGGTGGAGGTGAAACCCTCTTTATGACTTATTGTGTATCATCATTCGATCATTTGATTTTTTTTTGTCATTTCTATATTTTAAGAGGTTGTTATTATCCCTTTATTGTTCACAGTTGCATGTTTTTACTACGAATTTGTAATTGTGAAAGAGAAGCACCTTTGGGAGAGCCCTTTCTTTACATGTCAAACAAGTCCATGTGGTTGATTAGTGCATGTTAATAACAATTTATTTACACCTTCATCCCATACTATTCAACCTTCTTGAATTCGAGCCTAGCTCCATCACCCACCTATATTGAGAGTGGTCTATTTTTTCACCCATTTATTTCAAAGAAAATATTAAATCATTCCCGGGTTTACTTTATCACTTTGAAGTGCATGTTTGAGAATTAAGAAAAACTATTACCACAATAGAGTTGTTACATTCGATATGATTGAACTAGACAGATAAAATAAGTTGTTACATTCTATATCATTGAACTAGACAAATACAACAAATAATCTTTGAACTAGACATTCTATATCTAGACAAATACATTCTATATCATTGAACTAGCAGATTCGTTGCTGAAATTTTTTTACCTGATACTCTTAAGTACGACGCATGGTTTTTTTAGCAGATGCGTCGCTACAATTTTTATACATGATATTCTTCGGTGTGTAAAAACTTAATAGGTGAACTTGAACCGAATCGAATTAAACTCAATAATTCGCTTCACGAACCGAATTTACGAATTTCCATATTCAATGTCCCGATTCGAATTTGGTAACTATGATTTCAACGTTGATTTAGATAACTGATAGGGTTTCAAAAGTGTTTGATATGGCAACGTCCAACGTTGATAGAGTCGCCACGTTGAAAGAGTAGCCACAGCAAAAGGAGAAGTCCAGTTTCATGCAATCTACGTTGCTCCCTTTGATATCGTGTCTACTGTGCGTGATTAAACTCTTCTACAAAAGTTATACGAGATTCTCCAGACTACAAGCACACCTTATGACGCTGGTCCCTATCCCAATCGCCTGATCGACTGAGGTTATCTCGATTGATGATTCCCTTCATCTAATGGGCATGGAGCGAAGTCAACTTTGGATGGAGGGAATCAGCACTTTGCTCCATATTTGTTGGATGGAGGAAATCAGTAATCGAGATAAGGATGGCCGTGTGAAGTTAGCTTAACCAATTCACAAGTTATTACATTATTCTTCAGCCGAAGCATGATAAGGATTAAGGTTATCTCTTTAAAAGTCATATGTTCAATTAGAGAAACTTAGGATATGTACATGTTTAAACATAGTATTGTTTGAGAAGGTGAAGTGAAAGCAAAAGAAAAAGGAAATGAGAATACAAAATGCTTTCACAAAGTAGTAATGGTAAGAAAATCTATAAACACTAAATAGAGTGTTAGAAATGGTAGAGGATAAAAATGTGAAATCTTTCTTTGAATTGTGAAAGAAGAAAGGTGCTATGGAGAACTTTACAAGGATCCACCTCACACCTTTTTACAGAGGAACACTCAAGAAAAATGAGGTCAATCAAACTTTAAAAGATGAATTTGGGCATTGTGATTATTTGAAAAAATGAATTTGGGCATTGTGATTTATATTGGTGAATTTGGGCATTGTGATTTATATTGGTGGGATCAACCCAGATCAAATATGGCTCCACCTTAGTGAAAATACACTATTCAAGATAAATTTAAGTTGTAATGGGGATGACCCTAACCTTGTGGGAAAATGAATATAAATTATACCTTAATAAACAATTAGACCAATTATCATTGAGTGTTCATGTGGAGAGAGGAAAAGGTACACTAAGTTTGTTATGATTGTTATGATGCATTGAAAGGTGCCCGTGTCCTAGAGGTTGCCACATGGCTTGTCAAGTTGACTTGTCAAACACTAAGGGGCCATCAAGTGCAGCCCCCTAATTAGGGCTTATTCAAGGAGGAATCCAAATACCAGAAGGTTCACGAGGTTCATGGGCCAAAGCATGTGAAAGAAGTCTTTGAAATTCCATGGGCTTAGTTGAATTTCTAGCTGAAGCAAATGAAATTTAAGGGTATTTTCTATGTGAGGTTCATCATCATCTTTATTTTGTCATGGTTGAATTTAATATCTGAAATTCACTTAATAAATTTCTTATAAAGATCTTAAGGGAAATTCTACTCCAAGAAGATGGAATGAGTTTGAAGTGAACCCTCCTTATAACTCGTTGTTTGTCATTGTTCAAAATTTGGTTTGCTATTGTCATTTATATATTCTAAGAGGTTGTTATTATCCTTTTAATGTCCATGGCTGCATGTTTTTATTATTGATTTATAATTGTGAAAGAAGTGCACCTTTGGAAGGGCCCTCTCTTTAATGTATGTATGTTAAACAAATCTATGTGGTTAATTAGAACATGTTAATTTAACAATCTATTTACACCTTCATCCCTTACTATTCAAACACTATTGAATTTGATCCTAGTTCCATCATCCACATGGATTAATAGTGGTTTATTCTTTCAACCATTTATTTCAAAGAAAAACTTAAATATATTCCAGGGTTTCCTCCATTCTACCAAAACAAAGTTAGCCTAAAATGAAAGGAAGTCATGATGAGGTGACATTAGGAAATTGGCTTTATAACTTTGAAGTGCCTGTTTGGGAGGTAACAATACCTATAACCACAATACATTCAATTGTTGGAAGGAGTGAGGGGCCTTACAACTAGTATGAGGGAGATGTTGTGATGTAAATTGATGTGATGTAACGTGATATATTTTAATAATAAAAAAATATTAGTTAGAAAAAATTTACATATTTTTTAATGAACTTAAATATATATTATGCTAATGGAATAATCATGACTATTCTTTGAATTTTTTTTATCTACACTTCAAGCAATTGGATTCCTCTTGGTGCTTAATAGATTCAGGTTTAAAATGGATCTATGTTGGTTACATTCTACATCATTGTAATATACAAGTACAACAAGTAATCTATAATGTGATAACTATAGATTTTCTATCATGTTCAACTTGATAGTGATTATAAGGGATTTCAATCCTCCAAGTAGTAGCTAGGTGCTCAACTTGTTACAAATTTGTTGAGTCAAGAGTAGCTAGAGGGCAGGCGCATGAAGATGGTCCCCATTTGCGTTGCAATGGGGGCGCGCTAGCGGAAAACAAAATGGCATGTATGCACCTAAGGAAGCGCACACACGCCGCTAGGTTTGGTACCGAACCGAGGCGCGTGCGCATATATGGTGCATACGTGTTCCTGGAACATGCGCGCAACAGTGGCACGCATGCGCCTCTGTTAAAATTTAAAAAAAACAGTGCCCAATTTTCGCATTGTTCCATTGGGCCAGCCGAGTGCGACTTGCACCTCCGTGTACGCGTCAATTCAACCACCAAAGTTTCCCAAATCAACTTCAAAACCACCCCACAACACCCACTAACTCATCAACAGGGCGATTGATAGGTAAATATCAAGTTTTGTTTTCATTTTATTCATTCCTTGTATTAATTTTTTGATTTTTTTGTTTATTTAATTGTAAATAATTCTCAAATTTTGAAAACAATGAACCAATTTTCTATTGCAGATTGTAAACTGAGACAATGAGTGAACAAGATGTTAGCTTCGAGTCTAGTGGAACACAAGAAAACCCAAACCTTGGACCCAATGCCGAAGAAAACCGTGAACACAATCCAAATGTCGAACAAAACCAAAACCGCCAACCTAATTTTGAACAAGATGACCTTAACCATTATGTAAATGAAATGTGAGTGCACACTCGCGAACTTAGAAACTCGGGGGAATCATCTCGATTGTCTCTTGCCATGTCAATTGAGAATTCAATTGATTCCCTCATCCATGCACACCAACAATTGACTGACATGACTCAATTTAGAGCTAGGATGTGGGAGTACGACTCCATGGGCATCTCCAAGGAAGCAATAAAAGATTTGAACATTACAAAAGCCCAATCATATAGTATGTTCACCGATCCGAAAACAAACCAACCACTGAACATTACAAAGCCACGTGTCTGCATGGATTGGTGTCATTACCAAGCCTGGAGGGACAATTGGATGCGGAGGTGGTTCATGGTGTATGATAAACCTCCCTGCAATAATAGGGAGGTTCCACAGTACTTCGTTCGCTAACTGTGGGCTAAGTTTTTCCTCGGTTTACATTTCAACTATTTTGACATAACCGAGTTCCAAGGTGTTGGGCGTGGCTCTTCCCAAGATCGACCCGCTGCTAGGAGGAACCCACTAAGAGGACCACCAGCTCCGAGGCGCGACCCCAACCCCTCTCCCCAGCCACCTCAGTTTCCCCATAATCTTGATCAGGTCAAGGTGGCAATGAGGAATGTTGCATGTGGTCTCCTCAGACACACCTGCTTTGTAGCAACGACTATAGTGGAGAGGTCGGGTGACCTTGATAGAGATCCAGGTGCAGGCCCTTCACGATAGGGCCAAGGTAGACCCATGACCGATGGTAGCCATGCTGGGAATTATACTTCGATGGCGACAATGCCACATATTTGTCCCCATTGTGGGCACATTTTCCCTAGCCCAATCAAGGGCTGTTATATGGATCAAGTCAGCAATTTTTTTAATGTGTTTTCAATCATCACTTGATAACTTGTAAATTATTTTTAAAGTATTTTTGTTTGACTTAAACTATTATTTCAATGTACAGTTATTCAGAGCTGATACACCAAGATGGGAGAACGTAGTATCTCCCAACCTGGATGCAGCAATGGCAGCTGCAGCTGAAATTGCGGCACCCCACACAGAGGTATTTTCAATACCTGACACAATATTGTTATTACTTATGTCATTTATATTACTCAAGTATTTATATTTATGGCATACACGTTGATAGTTCATACAATGTTTTTAAATATCTTGATTTCCTAGATAATGACTTGTTTAACATGTTCATAACATGCATGCATTTTGTTGTCCACAGGTGTTTCGTGACTATGGTGATCAGCCACCCCCGCTAAGGATTGGCACATCACCATATACACAGGTACAATGTGTAGTTATAAGCATGCTTTTAATTTGATTTCTTACGACTTACTATGGCTTAATTTATTGTTTGTTTACCAAATTGTGATATTACAAATGTATATGTAGGTTCCACCAGCAGCCGTGTCTTCGCATTTTAGTCCTATGTATCCACCCTCTCCTATGATTCCCCTGCCTCACTTTCATCTAGAACCCTCCCTACGTCCACCCCATCCCTTCCATCTAGCCCCCCCTCTCCGGCCATACTCCCCCCTCCATCCATCCTCCCCCACTCGCCCACCCCACTACGTCCATACATATCCCCCAATTTATCCACACCCCCATGTCTATCCATCCTCCCCCATGTCTATCCATCCTCCCCCATTCGTCCATGCCCCCCCTTCCTTCCACCTTCCCCTCTTCATCCACAACCTCCCATTTTTCCATCCTCCTCCCTCTATGCAGGAATGCCCTCCCATGCACCATCCCTCATGAACACCCTTCCTAGCCCTTCCCATTCGATACCCTCTATCCTACAGCCGACAGGGGTTCATCGTCCACATGGTCCTCCTCCACCCCTTACCACCGTGTCTTCTCCCACCATATCATCCCCACTTCCCGCCACTATTGTGGCATCTACTCTTCCAATATCCTCATCAGTATCTCTAGTGGTTGCACCTGTAGTGGCTACCACTACATCTACGCCGCCCCCATCACTGCATCGGAGTTGGTTTTCCGGCCATCTACTCCACCTACTAGACCAGAAGGCCAACCATGTCCATTGTCATAGGTGTTCACGGTGAGAATCAAGTTAATTTATGAAAATATTTTGATGCATTAACAAAAATTAATTTAAGCAATTATGACTTTTCAATGAAATGATTGTTTTAAATGTTGTAGGATGGAATTGTTGAGAGGCTCCGCAGATCCAAGACACCAGTCGAACGTTTCCCACTCATGTCCGAGGTGATTTATTTAAGATTCGAATTCTACATTTGTTTTATAAATGTGGTAAATGTTGCAAATGCTTGAAAATGATGGTATCTTATATCATTTGTTCCAGATCCCAGAGAGACGCTCTACTCCTAGATGGACCAAGACCTGAGGCACCGGTAGCTCGAAGAGTAGGAAGATCAACTTTGGATCTACACCTGGGAGTGACAGCGGTGGTCATAATTCTTGACACGCCACGTGTTATGTACATTAGCCATGATGTGGCACTTTTGTGCACTAGTTTTGATGTACTTTGTATCTGCGGCATGAGTTCCCATGTATTTTGTATCTACGGCACGAGTTGTCACATTTTGTGTAGGGCACGAGTTTCCATTGTACGTACATTGGGAACCATGTTCCACTATTCGCCAAAAATTGTATATGTTTGGATGAGTTTTGTAGCCTCGATGTACATGGATTTTCAGTTATGTGATTTATATATCTCGTTGTCTAATGTGGTTTTCTCATGTTGTGTGTATCATGATGTGATGTTGTGTAAATTTGGGTTTTACCTAGATCTTAGAAGAGAAGTTGGATATCGTAGTTCAGCTTGGTTTATCTTTCCACATGTAAAAACTTCTAATGGTATCTATGTTAAGAGAACATTGTAAACATAGGCTAACTCAAACAAAATCATGTGTGAGAATTAATCTAATAACAAACGGAATAAATGGATGGACAAATCACACCTCATGGCACATAAGATATATATTGGGAACTTGAGTACTAGGAAAAGAACACTTAAAAATAGAAAATGTCCATTCATCAAAAGGTTAAAATGAGATCCAACATGATTTTTAATAGCTCTACATAATGAGATCCTAAAAGGCCATACTCTACATAATGAAATGTCGTCACTAGTATTTATTTTGACCATTTTGTCCACTTAAGATCATGCAACAAATTAATAACCAAGTTATGGAATCATTTCTTAATCAATTGTCACCATACAAATAGGACAACCTTGAGCACAATGTATAGCTAGCTCATTAATTCTCACTCATAGATATAGCCACCTTTGATTTGATGACCATCACATCCACTACCATTTACAATGAGGACTTCCTTAATTTATCATTATGTGATAGCGATCTAATTTTATGTATGCATATATGTGTATAGTGGTTTGGATTCAAATGTATGTAGATGAATATATATGTACAATGAAAATGATTTAATCTTTACATGTATTATAATTTAGGGCTAGATCTTAGGATTCATAATAGGGTTTCATTGTGATTAGAATACAAACTAGGGTTTATGCTACCAAATAGGGTTTTTAGGCTAGGCTCTCGTGTTTCTAGGCTAGGATCCAAGCTCCAAGGTCACCATATTAATGTTTAATTCCACTATCATGTCATCATTCTCACCAATACCATGCCCACTACTACAATCAGCATCAAGCCTCTCAATCCCACTTTGAACATTTCCTATACTTCCAAGTTAAAATTGATAGGTCTTGTTGCTAAAATATTTTCACTTATCTATTCACATATACAAATCCACTCCTATGAAATATTTGTTGTAGCTTGGTACGTGCAAGTTCACATGAAATAATACTTGAGAGATCATTTTACCCCATGATCCATGGAAGATTCATTGGAGTCATATGAACCTCATTGTAATCACCCCAACCATGGTCAAGACGCCAAGATCCATCCTTAGTAGACAAAACCTCATGTTGGCACCCATACCACACTCAAAGATAAAAAAATTCTTTGAAAGGGCATGTTTGGGGGTTGAGGGAATCTTGATTTTTTTATAATCACACATGAAAGGTTCTTAGAGTCAAATACATTGGATATAAAAAAATTCCCCAACGCCTTCATCATCTTCATCACCATCGCCATCATCATCAATGACTTCATCACCATCACCATTTTCATCATCATCACCATCACCATCACCATCACCATAAACTTCACCACCATCACCATCATCATCAACTTCACCATCTTCATCATCATCACCATCTTCGTCATCATCACCATCTCCATGTTTTGGATGCGAGACAAAACCATCACCATCACCATCAACCTCACCACCATCATCATCATCATCAACGTCACCATCTTCATCATCATCACCATCTTCATCACCATCACCATATCCATCTTTTGTATGTGAGACACAACCATCACCATCTTCATCATCACCATCACCATCACCATCAACCTCACCACCATCACCATCATCATCAACGTCACCATCTTCATTATCATCACCATCTTCATCACCATCACCATCTCCATCTTTTGGATGTGAGACGGAACCATCACCATCTTCATCATCCACACATCACCATCAACCTCACCACCATCACCATCATCATCAACGTCACCATCTTCATCATGATCACCATTCTCGTCATCATCACCATCTCCATCTTTTGGATGCGAGACGGAACCATCACCATCTTCATCATCACCATCACCATCACCATCAACCTCACCACCATCACCATCATCACCACCATCACCATCTTCATTATCATCACCATCTTTGTCATCATCACCATCTCCATCGTTTGGATGCGAGATGGAACCATCACCATCTCCATCATCACCATCACCATCACCATCAACCTCACCACCATCACCATCATCATCACCATCACCATCACCATCACCATCACCATCACCATCACCATCAACCTCACCCAAACCCTAGCCCTAACCCTCACCCAAACCCTAGCACTAATCCATCTTCTCCATCCTCACCATCACCATCACCGTCTTCATCATCACCACCATCTTCATCATCATCATCGACTCTAACTATAACCCTAATTATATTTCCTTCTATAACCCTAGCCCTAACGCTCACCCAAACCCTAGCACTAAGCCATCTTCTCCATCCTCACCATCACCATCAACGTCTTCATCATCACCACCATCTCCATCATCATCATTGACTCTAACTCTAACCCTAATTCAATTTCCTTCTATAACCCTAGCCCTAACCCTCACCCAAACCCTAGCACTAAGCCATCTTCTCCATCCTCACCATCACCATCACTGTCACCATCAACGACTTCATCATCACCACCATCTCCATCATCATCATTGACTCTACCTCTAACCCTAATTAAATTTCCTTCTATAACCCTAGCCCTAACCCTCACCGAAACCCTAGCACTAGGCCAGCTTCTCCATCCTCACCATCACCATCACTATCACCATCAACGTCTTCATCATCACCACCATCTCCATCATCATCATTGACTCTACCTCTAACCCTAACTCTAACTCCAACTCTAACTCTAACTCTAGGTTCCTCATCAAAGCCTCCATCATCATCATCTTCATGACCATCACCATCACCGTCAACCTTTTCATCATCATCACCATCATCATCATCATACGTGCTCGGTGGAAGATTTTCCAGAGTTGACCCTCGTGTGCAAAAATTGCACACTCCCTCACTGAGAAAACCCTAGTTTCCAATATGGACATACAAGATGAGGGAAGGGCCACTAGGTCGAAGGGGAGGGGCACCCCTAGAACTATCCCGGTGTGTTGACTCCAACGGAGTCGACGGTTTGTCAATCTAAGCCATGGTATTCATTCTATGGCTCGTCCCGTCTCGCATCCAAAAGGCCTTCAGGGACACCTGCTAGATACTTGTCGGGGGCGTAGAACTCCAATCATGCAACAAAACCGGGTTCAGGGGAGTCCTGTAGGTATGTCTAGGCAGGTTCCGGCTGGGAACGCTAGCCACAAGTGCCCGGTGGGTGATTTTCTAGAGTTGACCCCCGTGTGCAAAAATTGCACACTCCCTCACTGAGCAAAACCCTAGTTTCCAAGATGGACATACAAGATGAGGGCGGGGACACCGAGCTGGAGGGGAGGGGCACACCTAGCACTATCCCGACGTGTTGAATCCAATGGAGTTGACGATTCATTAATCCGAGCCACGGTCTTCATTCTATGGCTCGTCTCGTCTCGCATCCAGAAGGCCTTCAGGGACACCTGCTGGATACCTACCGGGGGCGTAGAATTCCAATGGTGCAACAAAACTGGGTTCCGTGGAGTCATGCAGGTGTGTCTAGGTAGGTTCCGACTAGGAACGCTAGCCACAAGTTCTTGGTGGAATATTTTCCAGAGTTGACTCTCGTGTGCAAAAATTGCACACTCCCCCACTGAGCAAAACCCTAGTTTCCAAGATGGACATACAAGATGAGGGCGGAGCCACCGGTTCGGAGGGAAGGGGAACCCCTAGCATTATCCCGGCATGTTGAATCCAATGGAGTCGATGGTTCGTCGATCCAAGCAACGGTCTTCATTCTATGGCTTGTCTCGTCCCGCATCCAAAAGGCCTTCATGGACACTTGCTGGATACCTATCGGGGGCATAGAACTCCAACCGTGCAACAAAATCGGGTTTCGGGGAATCCTACAGTTGTTTCTAGCCAGGTTTCGGCTGGGAACGCTAGCCACAAGTGCCCGGTGGGTGATTTTCCAGAGTTGACCCCCGTGTGCAAAAATTGCACACTCCCTCACTGAGAAAAACCCTAGTTTCCAAGATGGACATACAAGATGAGGGAGAGGCCATCAAGTCGGAGGGGAGGGGTACCCCTAGTACTATCTTGGCGTGTTGAATCCAATAGAGTTGACGGTTCATCGATCTGAGCCATGGTCTTCATTCTATGGCTCATCCCATCTCGCATCCAAAAGGCCTTCAGGGACACCTGCTAGATACCTGCCGGGGGCATAGAACTCCAACCATGCAACAAAACCAGGTTCCGGGGAGTCATTCAGGTGAGTCTAGGTAGGCTCTGGCTGGGAACGATAGCCACAAGTGCCCGGTGGAATATTTTCCAGAGTTGACCCCCGTGTGCAAAAATTGCACACTCCCTCACTGAGTAAAACCCTAGTTTCCAAGATGGACGTACAAGATGAGGGCAGGGCCACCAGGCCAGAGGGGAGGGGAGCCCCTAACACTATCCCGACATGCCGAATCCAACGAAGTCGACGGTTCATCGATCCAAGCCACAATCTTCATTCTATGGATCATCCCGTCTCGCATCTAGAAGGCCTTCAGGGACACCTACTGGATACCTGTTGAGGGCGTAGAACTCCAACCGTGCAACAAAACCAGGTTCTGGGGAGTCATGCATGTGTGTCTAGGTAGGTTCTGGCTGGGAACGCTAGCCACAAGTTCCCGGTAGATGATTTTCCAGAGTTGACCCCCATGTGCAAAAATTGCACACTCCCTCATTGAGCAAAACCCTAATTTCCAAGATGGACGTATAAGATGAGGATGGGGTCACCGGGCCAAAGGGGAGGGGCACCCACAGCACTGTCCCGATGTGCTAAATCCAACATAGTCGAATATTCATTGATTCGAGCCATGGTCTTCATTCTATGGCTCGTCCCGTCTCACATCCAAAAGGTCTTCAGGGACACCTGCTGGATACCTATCGGGGGCGTAGAACTCCAACCGTGCAACAAAACCAGGTTCCGAGGAGTCCTGCAGGTGTGTCTAGGCAGGGTTCGGCTAGGAATGCTAGCCCTAAGTGCCTGGTGGAATATTTTCCAGAGTTGACCCCCGTGTGCAAAAATTGCAGACTCCCTCACTGAGCAAAACCCTAGTTTCCAAAATGGACATACAAGATGAGGGCGGGGCCATCGGGCCAGAGGGGAGGGGAACCCCTAGCACTATCCTGGTGTACTGAATCCAATGAAGTTGACAGTTCGTCGATCCAAGCCACAGTCTTCATTCTATGGCTCGTCCCGTCTCGCATCCAAAAGGCCTTCAGGGACACCTATTGGATACCTGCCGGGGGCGTAGAACTCCAAGCGTGCAACAAAACTGGGTTCCGAGGAGTCCTGCAGGTGTGTCTAGGCAGGTTCTGGCAGGGAATGCTAGCCACAAGTGCCCGGTGGATGATTTTCTAGAGTTGACCCCCATGTGCAAAAATTGCACACTCCCTCATTGAGCAAAACCCTAGTTTCCAAGATGGATGTACAAGATGAGGGCAGGGCCACCGGGACAGAGGGGAATGGCACCCCTATCACTGTTTCGGTGTGTTGAATCCAATGGAGTCGACGATTCATCGATCCGAGACCCTGTATTCATTCTATGGCTCGTCCCGTCTCGCATCCAAAAGGCCTTCAGGGACACCTGCTGGATACCTGTCAGGGGCGTAGAACTCCAACCGTGCAACAAAATCGGGTTCCAGGGAGTCCTGCAGGTGTGTCTAGGCAGGTTCCGGCCGGGAACGCTAGCCGTAAGTGCCCGATGGAAGATTTTCCAAAGTTGACCCCAGTGTGAAGGCCATGCCAAATTCTCTAAAGGGGGCCATTTCTTGACTGGAGGGCCCCGGGCGTGCGTGGCCACCATGGACAGGTCCGCAATGGCTAGGTGGACCTGTGGGAGTTGACGTAATCCAAGTCCTCTTTCCGGTTTGGGTTCCGTGGCCCCAGGTCAAATCCTTCAAGTGTCCCTAAACGGCATCGGGGTGCCCGACTAGAATGCCCGTAGCACCTGAACCATGGCTTGGTTTGCGAATCCATCAATTTCAGTGGGTCCAGGATAGTGGGTTTCAGCTAGGGGACCCCCCACAACATCCCCCAAAGACCCAAAAGTGGTGCCAATGGGCCATCTCCGGAGCTAGGGTTTTTCTCAGTGAAGTCCATGCCAAATTCGCTAAAGGGGGGCATTTCTCATCTAGAGGCCCCCGGGCATGCGTGGCCACCATGGACAGGCCCACAATGGCCACATGGACCTGTGGGAGCCGACGGAATACAAGTCTGCTTGTCGGTTTGGGTTCCATGGCCCTGGAGCAAATCCCCATCACTGAGCAAAACCCTGGCTCTGGAGATGGCCGGTTGGCACTGCTTCTAGGTCTTCAGGGGACGCTATGGGGGGTCCCCTAGTTGAAACCTGCCATCCCAGACCCACCAGAATTGATAGATTCGCAAATCGAGCCACGAATCTGGTGCTACGGACATTCTAGTCGGGCACCCTAGGTCGTTCAGGGACACTTGGAGGATTCGACTCGAGTCCACGAAACCCAAACCGGTGAAAGGAATTGGATTTCGTTTCCTCCCACAGGTGCACATGGCCATTATGGACCTATCCACGGTGGCCACGCACGCCTGGGGGCCTCCAGTCGAGAAATGGCCCCCTTTAGCGAATTTGGCATGGCCTTCACTGAGCAAAACCCTAGCTCCAAAGATGGCCCGTTGGCATCACTTCTAGGTCTTGGAGGGATGCTGTGGGGGGTCCCCTAGCTGAAACCCGCCATCCCGGACCCACTGGAATTGACGGATTCGCGAACTGAGCCATGGTTTGGGCGCTACAGGCATTCTAGTCGAGCACCCTGGGGTCATTCAGGGACACTTGGAGGATTTGACCCGGGGCCACGGAACCCAAACTGGCGAGAGGACTTGGATTACATCGGCTCCCATGGGTCAACCTGGCCATTGCTGACATGTCCACAATGGCCATGCACGCTCGGGGGCCTCCGGTCGAGAAATGGCCCCCTTTAGTGAATTTGGCATGGCCTTCACACTGGGGTCAACTCTGGAAAATATTCCACCAGGCACTTAGGGCTAGCATTCCCATTCGGAAGCTGCCTAGACACACCTGCAGGACTCCCCAGAACCCGGGTTTGTTGCACGGTTGGAGTTCTACGCCCCCGGCAGTTATCCAGCAGGTGTCCCTAAAGGCCTTTTGGATGCGAGACAGGATGAGCCATAGAATGAAGATCGTGGCTCAGATCGACGAACTGTCGACTCCGATGGATTCAACATGCCGAGATAGTGCTAGGGGTGCCCCTCCCCTCTGGCCCGATGGCCCCTCCCTCATCTTGTACGTCGATCTTGGAAAATAGGGTTTTGCTCAGTGAGGGAGTGTGCAATTTTTGCACACAGGGGTCAACTCTGGAAAATCTTCCACCGGGCACGTATGATGATGATGATGGTGATGATGATGAAGAGGTTGATAGTGATGGTGATGGTGATGGCGATGGTCATGAAGATGATGATGATGGAGGATTTGATGAGGAACCTAGAGTTAGAGTTAGAGTTGGAGTTAGGGTTAGGGTTAGAGGTAGAGTCAATGATGATGATGGAGATGGTGGTGATGATGAAGACGTTGATGGTGACAGTGATGGTGATGGTGAGGATGGAGAAGATGGCCTAGTGCTAGGGTTTCGGTGAGGGTTAGGGCTAGGGTTATAGAAGGAAATTTAATTAGGGTTAGAGGTAGAGTTAATGATGATGATGGAGATGGCGGTGATGATGAAGACGTTGATGGTGACAGTGATGATGATGGTGAGGATGGAGAAGATGGCTTAGTGCTAGGGTTTGGGTGAGGTTTAGGGATAGGGTTATAGAAGGAAATTGAATTAGGGTTAGAGTTAGATTCAATGATGATGATGGAGATCGTGATGGCAATGGTGATGGTGATGATGAAGGAGATGGTTTAGTGCTAGGGTTTGGGTGAGGGTTAGTGCTAGGGTTTGGATGAGGGTTAATAATGCAATATTTTCAAATATATTTGGTGTATGCTAATGGATGAGGATACAACTGCAAATATGAAGAATTTTGCATATGTATACTATGACCTATGACTTCATGGTTATTATGAGTGATTGACCTACTAGATTAGGTAAGGTGTTATATGATGGTTTCACATATGGTTCAAGTTTGTGCACATAAGTTAAGTGGATGTATACATGAGGTATCACAGGGTGGATGTCGTTGTTATGAGCCTAACTAAGTGGATGTTGATATAATTGAGATATTCTCTCAGCTAAGTATGTGTTAGGTGAGTATTTTTATGATTAATTTTTATAATATCTTTGTGTTTAGGTTGAGTGTTAAGTTATTAAGAGATTTTCTCTCAACTTCTCTTTTTGTTAAGGAAGTAGTTACATGTCCTTAATGTACATATACATGTAATAAATGTGCAATTGCATTGAATTTTGTTGAAAAACATCTCCCTATATTTTCTAATAAATCTAACAAGAGAACCGGAAGCAACAAAATATTGGGAAGTTTCATTTGTAGGATAAGAGGATTAACATATAATAAAGTATATTTTTCATTGATAATTATGTTACATAGTGTGTTTCTATGTTCTATGGTTTTTCTATAATGTCATTGCTTCTATGTTTTTTGGAGGTTATTTGTTGCAAAATAGTAGTCATTGTCTATTGGTTTGATGCAATGCACCGTATAATGAGAAAATATTCTACAAGATGCTACTAATATTATGTTTTATGAAAGAATTATCATGGAAAAGTTGCAAATAAGTACTACTAATGATGTGCTTGAGTTGAATGTAATTCCCAATTATTATGTCATTGTTGGGATTTTGTAGCTATGAAGAATAACTGTAATAGATGGGGGGGTTGAAGATATGAATCAACAATATTTTGTCCCAAGGAAGTCTTGGTCTCATTTTTTTTTCACTTATGCGGCATCACGATGGATTGAGTAGTCATGATTGATCATATGTGTTTATGAATTATTAGACAATTGCTATGATTATTATGACCGTAGTGCATAAAGCATGGAGACTGAGCTACATAAGGAATAGAGGTCATAAAGATTGTGTGAAGGCAATGTTGAATGTTGTTGCTAGCTCTTGCATGTATTGTAAGGAGAATCATGCTTGAGTGAATCATGCATGGTGGAGATCAGTGATTAAGCATTGACTCGAAGGCTTTTGCATGTTTATTTTGTACATGATGCATGGTTTTTGTGTATGTGGCTCTTGGTGAGATCATGATGAGAAAAAACCCTTTGAATTGGTGGACTATTCCACATTTACAAGTCAAGTAGAAAAATTCAAAAGAGGTGTAAATGAGAGGAAGCAAATGAATTGCATTAACACCAATTACACTTGCAAAATCATAGCAATCAAAGCTCTCAATATCACCAATACCACTCTGTCCCTGAAGAAGATTTCCCTATAAAGTACCTGGATCATGACCAATGGAAGTGACTACTCCCAATCTAGTGACAACTACCCTCCTCTGATTAGTAGCACTTAGTTTTTTTCCTGCGTAGCCTTCACAGCTTGCAGAGCAATGGCCATTGCTTTTCCTAGAGGTAATTAGAGTGTGTAAGATAACAAGTGTTCTCCCAGCCAGATTTTTTGGCATTTGATTAGTGGCATATAGGCTATATAAGATTGGAAATGACTCAATGTGAGTTGGGCCCTTAATAGATTGGGTAACAAACCCTTCTAATAGTGATCCTATCCCACTTGGAGTCCAAATACCCCCTATTGAGGGTACGTGTGGTGGGTCACAAATTCTAGGGCTAGATTAGGCTAATAGGGCTACATTAGGTTTCTAGGATTCTAGATTAGTTTCTGAGGGTTAGATTAGTGTTTCTAGGGTTAGTTTAGCTTTCTAGGATTTCTAGGGCTAGATTATGTTTCTACGATTCTAGATTAGTTTCTAAGGGTTAGATTAGTGTTTCTAGGGTTAGTTTAGTTTCTAGATTAGTGTTTCTAGGGCTATATTATGTTTCTAGGATTCTAGATTAGTTTATGAGGGTTAGATTAGTGTTTCTAGGGTTAGTTTAGCTTTCTAGCATTTCTAGGGCTAGATTATGTTTGTAGGGTTATATTAGTGCTTCTAGGGTTAATCATACATGAATAAACAATCACATGGCTATAAATCATAACTTAATCATAACTCAGACATCAAATAAATGATATAAGATAACGATATCAAATAAACCATCTAACATGAATAACATTAACCATGCATGAATAAACAATCACATGGCTATACTATGTACCTCAGTCAATTAGGCCTTCTGGATCCTCTCGGTTTTTTATTGTCTTGAACAATCTCATGCTCCGCATGAGGTAGTAAGTAGCGTACCTTGTTTGATGACTTCGTTGACATTGTCTATAGTTGGATGTTTGTACCCACGATCAAGTGCGTAAAGTGATACACCCACGACCCAGGTCTATAATCTGTGTATGTGTAGCCATTTCTCTTTGGTCCCTTTCCATCCACTGTAAGATATTCCCCTTGAACAACCATCGATCCAGTCGGAAAGGTAATGCCTTCACTATCCGTTAATGATGTGAGGAGGGTTTGCTTCCCCTAGATGCATCGTGCCAACCAATAATTCATACCAAATATGCATTTTAAGGTCATATTCCAACAAGTAGTGGTTTGATAACTTGGATAATTACAAAAACAAGGAGGGAACCAGGATATGCATGCAGAATGTTTACCTGGTTGTACAAGATCATATATAAGATCATATTCATTCAAAATAGAGGATTGGCCTTCCTCTAACTGGATTGTTTCAGCAACTGCACGTGGGTCCACTACAAGTGATACATGATCCCATTCATCAACCCAATCCATTGATTCACACTCATCCCACTCACAACTACTGCAAGACCCACAAAAGAAAGCAAGTTTTCGCGTCCATATTTCAAATAAAGGATTGTTTGATCTTCGAATCGAATGAAATCCACGAGTGCCTTGCATAGTAATACAACTATAAGAACATGATCGATCTATATCAACTACATTCCAGAAATTTCTGACAACATGTCCTCTACCTGTTGGTATGTGTTGCTCCGTGGTTCGGTCTGACATTTTTTCTTTGCACCATCGAACTGTGGATTCGGCATTCTGAATATGAGGGCCTCCCATTCACGTCATCTCCTCCCTTCATAGGGAAGTTTTGAGACAAGCTCTAGCCCCGTCGTGCTCTCCCTTTCCATGCTCAGTCTCAAAATAATTCCTTACATGCGGCACATCATAAGTCTTGTGCAACATACTCAACCATTGGAAAACACGTGCATTTTTGAACTGGCCTGCACAACCATCTGACCATATCCAATGCTGATCCATATGTATCCCTCTCTCCTTTAGCTGATCATAGAAAATTTTGAAGCAATGATGCACATAATGCAGGTCGTGGCACCTGTCGTCACTAATGTAAAAGTTGGTCTCTTTCAATATTATTCTCATGTCGTTGCTGCTCTCTGGCGCATGCCTGTACGTGATATGGACCATTATGCTAACTTGGTCTGAATGGTAGTATTGACTTTGAATCTCATTCTGTGGCTATAGGGTATAGTTTTCCGCAAAGTCCACAACCAACAATATTGTGCCCTTGGGAAAGGTGTCCCTGCACTGTCTCTACTATTCATCCTGCCATCATGCTACGTGGGCATGCTGTACATAATGCTCGTTCTGTTGGTAGAAGTCCTTCATGAAATCACAAATTTGTACCTGGTGCCACAAAACCAAGGGCATTGATACAACGTGAAATTTTCAATATGAATATATATGTACAAATTCAACATGTACAGTATGAAAGCATGCAAACTTACATTACCTGTGACTTCACCAATGCAATTTTTTTGCTTTCCTTTGAACTATCTACTTGATATGTTATGTACTGGAAGTTATGCATTTCTACTGTTATGTTCGTGCTTCATGGTTGCGTGGATGTAGTGGCTCAATAATGCAAATCCACTGCAACTGGAACACGTCCCATATAAACATGATCTTTTATAATACTTTTGTCCTTCAAGCCTTCAACACATTATGCTATGTATAAATTCTCTAGATACATTCAGTGGTTCTAACGAAGGGAAATCCTGCACAATGTTAGTATGCAAACCACAAAATATATGTCTATATGTATCATAATAGTACTCAAATTCTACATGGTATCTACAACAACATGTATTGCAATCAATGCAAATTCTAACATACCAGGGTTTGCATTTTTCGAAGCACCTTTGGCCCAAGTTCAATTGTGTGTGCTCATTCTTGAACCTCTCATAGAGTTCTGTTTGTGTGGTGTCAAGGAAGTGCTTGACATGGGGTTCAACCCCCCTAATACCTTTTCTCTGTTGAAATATTGTAACTTCAAAGAATATTATAATTGTACTTTATTATTCCGGAGATGTTTCATTCCTCCGTAAAGATCTTATTGTATATCCGGAGATGTTTATTCCTCCGTCGGAATGTGGTAACTCGGGTTATTAGACTTCCCTAGTGGAGCTCGGCCCTGTATGTGTTATATGGGTCAAAGGGTTATTAGACCACCCTAGAGGGGTCGTCCCAGTCAGTTGTAGTGGGGTATTTAACCCATTGGTTAAATACGAGCCTACATGTACTTGTGTAAAAGATATGTCAGAGTAGTGTATAAATAGAGGAGGTGTATTCCTCATTTGATACACACACACACTTAAGGATAACGCACTTGTGGAGGAGAGGTCTGTTATTGTGGAGGAGGAGATCATGTCTCAGGGTTTCATCTTTGTATATTGCTGGTCATCTATATTGAGGAAGCTTTACTGGGTTTTCTACCCCCTGAGGGTTTCCCAGGATAAATCTGTGTCTCTTGTGTTTATGCTATGCTTGTTGTTTCTTCGATGATCCTATATATGCTATTATTGTGAAATGGAATGTAATGCTGCTATTTTCTGTATTAGCATATTAAATCTTAACATGGAATCAGAGCTAACCTGAAGGAAGACAAGGTATGGCACTTACGACACTTACTTTACTTACGACAATTTGAAGGTTAGGGTTTTATATAGAAAAAACCAGTCATCATGGAACTTTCGCTATAAATATATTTTGGAGAAGGTTAAGGATCTGAAAACTTTACAGGTCATAGATAATATCTCCAGGTATCTTGTGTCTAAAGGGAACCCTGCGATTCATTTTACTTTGTAATTTATCATCAGTACAAGTTAGGGTTTCTGCCTCTTCCAGATCTCAGTGAAAATCAGGTGACCTAGGAAAAAAGGTCATAACTTGGAATAGGAAGCTCCAAATGAAATTTCGTAAAAAGTGACAGGTATTAAACAGACTGTGCTATCTCAGGAAACTTTTGCAGAGGCCGAAGCTGAACCAGTGACACGTGGCATGTCGTACAAGTTCGCTCTCCTGTTTTATCCCATAAATAGGTCATGTTGCGACACTTGGCATAACTCTCTCTCAGAGAGTCCAATTGAGGTCATACCTATAAGGATGGAAAGATAACAGAGAGAGATATATCAGGAAAATTTTTTAGAGGCCGAAGTTCAAACGGTGACACGTGGCATGCCGTACAAGTTCGCTCTCCTGTATTATCCCAAAACCGGTCAGGTTGCGACATTTGGCATAACTGTCTCTCAGAAAATCCAATTGAGGTCAGACCTGTCAGGATGGAAAGAGGACAGGTCGAGATACTGTAGAAAAAGTTTTTAGACCCTGTGGAGTGAAAATTTCGGAGTTATAACAGAAACAATCAGGTACATATTTCTGTCAAAACAGAATTATTTTTGGATCACCTTTATTCATGGCTTTCGGAATTTAGGATTTCGGAGAAAGTTAGAATTTTTGGAATCGGAATCCACGACTGAATGCTACTTAGGAAAATTGAAATTTAGAGACCAAGATCGAATTTCTTGGTTGGGTATAAGACCGGGCTTGATCAAACCCTAGCTCAGGATTTTGATCGGAAAGATGGAAAATTAGGGCTTCAACAAAAGTTGGAATTTTTGAATTCTGTAACCACGGCTGGAAGCTCCTCAGAAAAATAAGAGTTTAGAACCTTGTATAAAACCTTTTGATTGAGCAGAAGGGTGGGCTTCATCAAACCCTAGTTTGGGTTCCTGTCCAGAAGATCCAGAAATTTCGAAGGCAATTTTGAGGGGTCAAATTTTGTAGATTTCAAAATTGAAGAATGCTAGTTTGATCAGCTCAACAAGACACATTCTTCCGTCCATTCAGAAGTGTGAAAGTCAAAGATTGAATTTTTAGGGTTTCTCTAGCAAACCCTAATCAAGCTCCAGATCAAGTTTCAGGGGGAGTTGAGGCTAAGGCCTTACATAAGAAGACTACAAAAAGTCTCGATAGGTATGACTTAAGGAGGTTCAGTTATGCCTTGAAATCTGATTCTTGATTAAGTTCATAATGTGTTTGTCTTCATGTTATTTATTAGCACAATCTTGATAAATGTTATTAATTGTCTTATCACCCTAATAACAATATGAATGCATGTGAATGATCGAACACATTCATTGATTAGGGCTATATGATTGTACTTATACATTATGGTGTTGTGTGAGGTTGATGTTGTCTGCTAACAAGGTTCGGGTATATCACAAAAGACAAATCAAGTTCCATGACCATGACAACATGAAGACAAAGACTCATGAGGTATGTATGACTTTGTTATATTATGTTTAACCTATGAGACATGCATGTTCTAGCTCAGGATCTCTAAATCATTGAAGAGACTGTTTAGGTATGTTGTACATAACTAAGCAGGTATACTAATCCAGGTATGTTTTCCTATGTCATGTTAGAATCTTACCTTGTCTTAGGATCCCTTATGTAAGTATACTTGGTATGATTGGTTAGTAATCAAGGGTTTATGCATATTATGTCTTTTATCTTGGTTGATGATTTAACTAACTAGATCAAACAAGAATATGCATGAGTAAAAGAAGACTTCCTTGAAACCCTGAATACTAATGATCATGATTGTACATATTCAAGATTATTTAGAATTAGAATGTTTTGATAATATTGAGAATATACTAATGAATGTATGTTTGTGTATGAGATCATGAGGATGACACCAGTGTACACTTGAGCATGCACAGTGGTACAGAATGAATAGAAGTTCAGAAGACATACAGAAGATCAAGCAGGAGGAAACCACACAAACATAAAAGATAAGTATTTGAGTTGTTATTAGAAATAGTAAATGATATTGCTTGTATGCATATTTGTATTCCTAGAATATATCATGCTGAGTGTAAACATTCATAAAGCATTGAACAGTATACTACTAATATGCATATGATTGGTAAGTTGGACAAACATTCCATTGTTGCTTGTCTAGAAAGAAACCTCTTTGCTGACATGCTGAGAGTTGTGCACACTGTCGATAGTATGTTCTGGTAGAGATGGAAGGCATCTAGATAGCCACTGTATGCATACAGGATATGAGAAAGTGTTGTGCCAAAGTATTGGTCAAAATAGTTTCATAACTATGTAAATGATATCTGTATGCATAATAGATTATCATGATTTGATGATTATGAAGTATTACTAATCATGTACTTAATTTTGATTTGTAGGAAAGATCATGATGAATGATGAACTCTGAACAAGTGATGGATGTTCAACAAAATATTTACAAATCAAACACACTATAGAAAGCTTGTGGTTAAGAGATTCTCTTAGAAAGAGGAAGAGAATCATGATGAGATGTTTTGCTCCAAGAGACTAGATAAGACCATTCTCTTAATGATGTAATCAGGTTCTGTATGGGTACCCAGGATCGATAGTCAATTGATGAGCTTAATGATCATCATGGGTGATGTGGATCTCAACCTTTGCTACAAGGTTGAATATGGCTTATATACACATATGACATGGATGCAAGAAGGAACTCACCACAAAGTTCGAATGATTTTGAGGCTCATATTAGTAGACCCATCTGACGAGATATGGCATAGATAGATATGCAGAAGATCACTCAATGCAGAGTGTGAATATTGGACAATTGACAACTTTGTGACAAAGCTTGGGCTTTACCAGAAGTAAAGTTGATCCTAACCTTTACCTTAAGGTTGTGGATGATGAACCCATCATACCATTATTGTATGACGATGATCTCTTTCTGACAAGGAATGAGAAACAGGTCATGAAAATGGCTACATAAATGAAAATGAAAGATCTCGGATTAATGCACTACTTCTTAGGTCTAGAAGTATGGCAAGATCCAAAAGGAATCTTTTAAATCAAGGTAAGTATGCTGTGAAGTTTCTAAAAAAAAAAAAGATTTGATATGTTGGAGTATAAAGCCATGGCCACTCCCATGGACTCCAACTTGAAGTTATTAGTTAATGACTCATCGTATTTAGTGGACCTAACCCTATATAGACAAATCATTGGGTCATTGATGTATTTAACAAATACTAGGCCAGATATATGCTTTGATGTAAATACCCTAAGTCAGTATCTAGTAGAACCTAGAAAGGTTCACTTAATAGCTACAAAGCATGTAGTGAGGTACCTAAAAGGTACATTAGATTTTGGTCTATATTATCTTGGAGGTCATGAACTCCATTTACATGGTTACTCAGATTCTGATTGGGAAGGAAGTGTCTCAGACAGAAAGAGTACATTAGGTGGATGTTATAGTCTTGAATCTGCCATGATCTCATGGTTTAGCAAGAAACAATCTAGTGTGGCTCTCAGTACTGCTGAAGCAGAATATATGGTTGTCTGCTCTGCCAGCTATGAAGCAGTGTGGCTTCAGAAGCTATTATATGGAGTGTTTGCCTTAGAAATGGATCCCACTATGATTATGTGTGACAATCAAAGCTGCATTAAGATGACTGAAAACTCTGTGTTCCACAATAAGTCAAAACACATAGAGATTCGATACTTCTATATACGAGATATGGTGCAGAGAGGAGCTATCAAGCTCGAATATATAAGCATTGAGGGTAGATTGCTGATATCTTGACTAAACCTCTGTCTCGAGTGAAGTTTGAATACTTTCGAGACAAGCTTGGTTTAGTTCAAAAGGACTCTCCTCGAAAGGGGGAGTAGCATAGTATCTGATAACAAGTCTGTCTCATCAATGATGAGGTTACCTATTTACTGCACTTAGTTACTTAGAATTATTTAGATATAGGACCCTTATATTTTTTACTTTTGATGATAGATGTATTAGTGAGAATACATGCTTTTGATGATAGATGTATTAGTGAGAATACATGCTTTTGATGATAGATGTATACATGATTTTAATGATAGATGTATTAGTGAGAATACATGCTTTTGATGATAGATGTATTAGTGATAATACATGCTTTTGATGATAGATGTATACATGCTTTTGATGATAGATGTATTAGTGAGAATACATGCTTTTGATGATAGATGTATACATGCCTTTAATGATATATGCATTTGATACTATTGATGAGGATACATGTTTTGATATACATGTTTTGTTGATGAGGATACATGTTTTGATATACATGCTTTGATGATGAGGATACATGATGCCTTGATGTACTTGTATGGATGAAGATACTTGTACCCATGATTGACATATGAGGGGATTGGATCATCCCTGGACTTCAGTCCTAAAGAGAGCCGTAGACGTATGTCTTTGAGAATGAAGTCCTTGGTGGACTTGAGGGGATTGGATCATCCCTGGACTTCAGTCCCAAAGAGAGCCGTAGACGTATGTCTTCAAGAATGAAGTCCTTGGTGGACTTGAGGGGATTGGATCATCCCTAGACTTCAGTCCTAAAGAGAGCCGTAGACGTATTTCTTTGAGAATGAAGTCCTTGGTGGACTTGAGGGGATTGGATCATCACTGGACTTCAGTCCTAAAGAGAGTTGTAGACGTATGTCTTCGAGAATGAAGTCCTTGGTGGACTTGAGGGGATTGGATCATCACTGGACTTCAGTCCTAAAGAGAGCTGTAGACGTATGTCTTCGAGAATGAAGTCCTTGGTGGACTTGAGGGGATTGGATCATCCCTGGACTTCAGTCCTAAATTGAGCCGTAGACATGATGTCTCTGAGAACAAAATCCTGAATGAACAGGTAAGGGGATTGGATCGTCCTCAGACTTTAGTCCTTTGAATTGAGCCATAGACATGATGTCTTTGAGAACAAAATCCTGAATGAACAGGTAAGGGGATTGGATCGTCCTCGGACTTTAGTCCTTTGAATTGATCCGTAGACACGATGTCTCCGAGAACAAAATCCTGAATGAACAGGTAAGGGGATTGGATCGTCCTCGGACTTTAGTCCTTTGAATTGAGCCTTAGACATGATGTCTCTGAGAACAAAATCCTGAATGAATAGGTAAGGGGATTGGATCATCCTCGGACTTTAGTCCTGTGAATTGAGCCATAGACATGAGGTCTCCAAGAATTGAATGATAGGACTGGATCATCCCTGAGCTTCGGTTCAAAAGGTACATGATAGGACTGGATCATCCCTGAGCTTCGGTTCAAAAGGTACATGATAGTACTGGATCGTCCCTGAGCTTCGGTTCAAAAGGTACATGATAGGACTGGATCGTCCCTGAGCTTCGGTTCAAAAGGTACATGATAGGATTGGATCGTCCCTGAGCTTCGGTTCAAAAGGTACATGATAGGACTGGATCGTCCCTGAGCTTCGGTTCAAAAGGTACATGATAGGACAAGATCGTCCCTGAGCTTCAGTTCAAAAGGTACATGATAGGACTGGATCGTCCTTGAGCTTAGGTTCAAAAGGTACATGATAGGACTGGATCGTCCCTGAGCTTCAGTTCAAAAGGTACATGATAAGACTGGATCGTCCCTGAGCTTCGGTTCAAAAGGTACATGATAGGAATGGATCATCCCTGGACTTTGGTTCAAAAGGTACATGAATGGATTGCATCATCCATGGACGTATGTCCTAAAGAGAGCAGGATTGATCACCCTGGAAAATGTTGATCGTGTGATGACGATGCTGATGACGATGCTATTGATCGTATGATGACGATGCTGATGTTCGTATGATGACGATGCTGATGATCGTATGATGACGATGTTGATGATCGTATAATGATGATGCTGTAGATCGTGATGAACCAGATGTTGTAGATCAAGATGATGTGACGATGTTGATGATCGTGTGATGACGATGTTGATGATCGTGTGATGATGATGTTGATGATCGTGTGATGACGATGCTGATGATCATGTGATGACGATGCTGATGATCGTGAGGATTCAGATATTGATGTTGCTGTAGTTGTTTGAGTGCTGCAGAAGATAAAGACTCAGTACTGAATATGTTGATGTTCCAGTATTGAAGATGTTCCAGTAACTAGTTGAGTTACTGATGATGTTGAGAAAGCTTCCAATGATTTATAGATGTATCATGTATGATGTTGATGACTCCTTGCTCGTGCAGATGTTGTTATAATATCCTTCTCGTTAAGGGGGAGTGTTGAAATATTGTAACTTCAAAGAATATTATAATTGTACTTTATTATTCCAGAGATGTTCCATTCCTCCGTAAAGATCTTATTGTATATCCGGAGATGTTTATTCCTCCATCGGAATGTGGTAACTCGGGTTATTAGACTTCCCTAGTGGAGCTCGGCCCTGCATGTGTTATATGGGTCAAAGGGTTATTAGACCACCCTAGAGGGGTCGGCCCAGTCAGTTGTAGTGGGGTATTTAACCCATTGGTTAAATACGAGCCTACATGTACTTGTGTAAAAGATATGTCAGAGTAGTGTATAAATAGAGTAGGTGTATTCCTCATTTGATACACACACACACTTAAGGATAGTGCACTTGTGGAGGAGAGGTCTGCTATTGTGGAGGAGGAGATCATGTCTCAAGGTTTCATCTTTGTATATTGCTAGTCATCTATATTGAGGAAGCTTTACTGGGTTTTCTACCCCATGAGGGTTTCCCAGGATAAATCTGTGTCTCTCGTGTTTATGTTATGCCTGTTGTTTCTTCAGTGATCCTATATATGTTATTATTGTGAAATGGAATGTAATGCTGCTATTTTCTGTCTTAGCATATTAAATCTTAACATTCTCAACTTTAAAACATCTCTTTGATTCGATGACGGTCTAGTGTTATCATGCCAAAACTTTTGCACTAGTTCTTTAACAGCATCAATGAGCTTCATGTCTGAACAAGGTAACCTACCAACAAAGGCCCAACAATCTTTTTGGTCTGGGGTCTCAAGTTTTTCTCTAATGGAAGAATACTTTTGAAGAGTCTTTCTATCTACTTTAAAGATTTTACATGTGTGTGATAGTAGGCGACGTTGCCTTGTGGATTTGTCTACAATCGATTCCGACAGTACACTATGGAACGCATTAAAATCTTTTGTGCGAGAAGTTTTTCCATTCAAATTAGATGCAGATTGTAGATTTCTAACAACATGATTGTTGTCCTCTGAACTTCTAACTACCTTTATGCACAAAATTATCCTAACATGAGCTAGACAATGTGATTTTAACAAAGCAAGAAACAATTGACATTTTGCTGCATCGGTTTTGGATTCAAAAACATCTTTGATTATCTTGTTACAATGAAAATCAATAGTGCATTTGGGCATCTTACCTTCAAGTTCTGAAAATGAACTTTCATCCACATGAATACGTCTGGGAGTTCTTCATCGTTCGGTTGATAGTTGAGGCAAGGGAGTCAGCAAGGAAGTACGAGTCTCGTCAACAGTTTGTTGGGCCCTTCGTTCAGTAATTGGTCCTGCAATGGAGTGTGTTCGCCAGGTGGGTGCTCTTCTTGGGGTGGTTTCCAGTTAAGAACTTGTTCAACATCCATCCCTTCATACTCAACATCAGGCAATATTTGATTGACTTCAACCACTTCGTCATTGCTTGTTGATGGATCTAAGGCACTAACATTTTGATTTCTACGGTTTTGCATGTACAACCTGGCCTTTTCTCTTATCTCATGGGCCTTTTCAGGGGGTAGCTGTGTCCTTCTAGACTTTCTTTGATTATTACGTATGTTTCCCATATTCAATGCGCTTTTGGAAAAATGAAAATATGACCCTTGCAAGAATGAACAACAAACAAGATATTAAAACTCGATGTGCATGATTATTAAAGCTCGATGTAGCAATTGATTATGTACAACAACATCTAGTGATAATGTTTTCATATAATCTTAAAAGCTATTGGGAATGCCCTACATATAAAGTTACAACATCACCTCTAGGAACTCAGTAGGATGGTATTGGATGGTGGTATGGGATGTTAGTAGTCCAGCAAATTCCCTACAAGGGAGAAGCTCATATCACTTCATTTTCATGGTATGGATGAGGGAAAATAACCCCAAAAGACTAAGAGTTTTCAATTGTTTAGGTGTTTGTGTGAGTTGTTGTAGTGAAACCATGAGGAATTCAACAAATGTTTGTCTACTAGATGGAGGACTATGATTATGAAATGTTATTGGTGGTGATGCAAGTAATTTTTTTTTATTATCTTCATGAAAGGTTGAAAGCATTGCTTGGTGCATGTTGTAGTTTTTTTTGGTAGGATGTTTTTATTGTCTATGTTGAAGATTAAGAAGACTAAAATAGATCTATCATACAATTCATGAGGGAAAACCAAAATAGATGCCATTCAAACAAGTGAATGAAGACTAAATTACATTTAATAAGATCAAATTTTCACCATACCTCAAGGATTATGATTGCTCTTTGCTTCAAATGTCAAATGCTCTTTTGATGTGTCCACTATATGTAAGAAGACTTCATGTGTATCCAAGTAGCATGCGAATTCAATCCAAGGTGCCAAATAGAGTCCAACTGTTGTGTATTCACTCAATTGATCCAAATAGAGCCCAATAGGTGTGTATTCAATACAAAGAGCCAAATAGAGCCCCAAATATTGTGTATTTTATCCAAATGGTGTATGAAGTCAAGCTACCATGAAAATGCTTGTTGGACTGTGCGTGAAACCAGCGAAGAGAACACGATGAATGAGGAAAAAAATGCGGGAAAAAGAACATGGGTGATTTTCTAAATTTTATGTTCAACAGGGACGCGCACACACCTCTGGCGCGTGCGCGTCCTTACTGAACGTTGTAATGGTTGGTGGGTAGCGTTCATTGTATTTATTACCCAATAGATATAAATGTGTCGGGTTATGCCTAGAGCCCCTGCCCATAAAGAGCCCCTCCCCCATAAAGGCCTTTAGGACCTCTTCTAACCCATAATCCCTAAGTGCATTTAAGTGCTTCTAGGTGTTTGGGGGTTTAAGGGTATATTTACAAATTTGTGTATTTTGATTTCAAAACATTAATTTAACTTTCAGTTAGAAACATATGTATTACATCAAGAATAATTAAATACATAGTAGATATATATTAATGTTGTATAAAGACTGCTCGGAGGTGCGATTATTGTGAGATTGCAATATGTTAGATTTGTTCATAATTACCATCAGATTTTATTCTCTTAGGGCAATGCATATGTGACAAAATGCACTTTGATGGTTAGTTTTATTTGCTGGGAAATATTTGCTCGGTTAATTTATGGGGAAGGATAATAGTCTTGATACTCCCACCCCTATGGAAGGCTGGCAAAGCATAGAACATAAGGTATAAGCTTGGCTTCATGTAATATGCAGAGCACTCTTCTTTACATTGTTGTATTAATCAAAATCTAAGGCACCTGTTATTTTTTGTCTCAGTGTAGGATGAAGATGATGAGACGTAAAGGATCTAATCAAGTAGTCATGGAGGGCCTCCTCATCATGGAAGATTTTACGAATAGTGTTCATCTGCTATAAGTGGAATCACAATTGCAATAAAATAAGGTTTTTCATCATGATGATCTGATGATGATGATGATGAAGATCATGACGAATATGATGATGATGATGAAGATGGTGATGATGATGATGACTAATGGAGATGATGATAATGATGATGATGATGATGATGATGTTTACGATGATGTTGATGATGAAGATGATGACAAATATGCAGCACATCATCCTCATCATTATCATCATCTTCATCATCATCAACAACATGATCATCATCATCACCATCATCATCGTCATCATCTTCATCATCATCATCGTGAGGATGAGGATGATGATAATGATGATGATATGATGATGATGATGATGGTGGTGGATGATGATGAATATGAGTACGATGATGATGATGATGATGATGATGATGGTGATGATGATGATGGTGATGATGATGATGGTGATGAAGATCATGATGATGATGAAGATGGTGATGATGATGATGATGACGATGAAGATGGTGATAATGATGATGATGATGACTAATGGAGATGATGAATATGAGTACGATGATGATGATGATGATGATGACTAATGGAGATGATGAATATGAGTACGATGATGATGATGATGATGATGATGGTGATGATGACGATGGTGATGAAGATCATGATGATGATGAAGATGGTGATGATGATGATGATGATGATGAAGATGGTGATAATGATGATGATGATGACTAATGGAGATGATGATGATGATGATGATGATGATGATGATGATGATGATGATGTTGATGTTGATGATGAAGATGATGATGAATATGTAGCACATCATCATCATCTTCATCATCATCCAAAACATGATCCATAGCATAATCATGATCATCATCTTCATCATCGTCATCATCATCATTGTGAGGAAGAGCATGCGGATGATGATGATGATGAAGATAATGATGATGACGATGATGGTGATGAAGATGATGACTAATAGAGATGATGATGACTAATAGAGATGATGATGATGATGTTGATGTTGATGATGAAGATGATGATGAATATGCAGCACATCATCCTCATCCTCATCATCATCTTCATCATCATCAACAACATGATCATCATCATCACCATCATCATCGTCATCATCTTCATCATCATCATCATTGTGAGGACTAGGATGGTGATGATGATGATGATGGTGGTGGATGATGATGAATATGAGTATGATGATGAAGATGATGATGATGATGATGAATATGATCATCATCATCAAAATCATCATATTCGCCGTCATCATCTTCATTAGTCATCACCATCGCCATCTTCATCATCCTCACCATCACCATCATCATCATATGATCATGGTCACGATGATCATTGTCTTCGTCATCATAATCGACATCTTCATCATCCTCATCATACTCATCATAGCCATCATCATCATCATCATCATCATCATGAAGATGATGATGAGGATGAGGATGATGTGCAGCATATTCGTCATCATCTTCATCATCAACATCATCATCATCCCTAGTAGTCATCATCATCATCATTGCCATCTTCATCATCATCATCATCATCACCATCTTCATCGTCATCATCATCATCATCATCATCATCAACAACAACAACATGATCATCATCATAATCATCATACTCGTCATCATCGTCTTCACTAGTCATCATCATCACCAGCGTCATCATATGATCATGGTCACAATCATCACTGTCTTCGTCATCACTATCTTTAGTCATCTTCATCTTTGTCATCATACTCGTCATCGCCATCTTCCTCCTAATCATCATCATCATTGACATATTTGTCATCATCTTCGTATCATCATCATCATCATTGACATCTTCGTATCACCATCATCGACAAAGATGATGATGATGAATATGAGTACGATGATGATGGTGACTAATTTGGAGATGATGATGACAATGATGATGATGGTGAAGATGATGAGGAATATGAAACACATCATCATCATCAACACCATGATCATCATCATCAACTTCCTCGTCATCATCATCATCATCATCATTGTGAGGACGCAGATGATGATGAGGATGATGAAGATGATGATGATATGATGATGATGATGATGATGACGATGGATGATGATGAATATGAGTACGATGATGAAGATGATGATGTTGATGACGAATATGATCATCATCATCATTATTAAAAACATCATATTCGTCATCATACTCATTTTCATTAGTCGTCATCATCACCATCTTCATCATCATCATCATTGTGGGGACGGGGATGATGATGATGATGATGATGATGACAATGACGATGAAGATGGTGATGATGACTAATGGAGATGATGATGATGTTGATGATGAAGATGATGACGAATATACAGCACATCATCCTCATCATCATGATCATCTTCATCATCATCAACACCATGATCATGATCATCAACTTCATCATCACCATCATCATCATCATTGTGAGGACAAGGATGATGATGATGATGATGATGATGATGATGACGATGATGATGGTGATGGTGATGATGATGACAATGGTGGATGATGATGAATATGAGTACGATGATGGAGATGATGATGATGATGATGAATATGATCATCATCATATTCTTCATCATCATCTTCATTAGTAATCATCATAACCATCGTCATCATCATCATCGTCCTCATCATCATCGTCCTCATCATCATCATCGTCCTCATATGATCGTGGTCACGATCATGAATGTCTTCATCATCATAATTTAGTCATCTTCATCTTCGTCATCATACTTGTCATCGCCATCTTCCTCATAATCATCATCATCATCGACATCTTCATCATCATCTTCGTATCATCATCATCATCATTGACATCTTCATATCATCATCATCATCATCATCATCATCATTGAAATCTTCGTATCATCGTCGTCGACAAAGATGATGATGAATATGAGTACGATGATGATGATGACTAATTTGGAGATGACGATGATGATGATGAAGATGATGAGGAATATGCAGCACATCATCATCATCAACAACATGATCATCATCATCAACTTCCTCATCATGATCATCATCATCATCATTGTGAGGACACGGATGATAATGAGGATGATGAAGATGATGATGATATGATGATGAAGATGGTGGTGGTGGTGGTGGTGGTGGTGGTGGATGATGATGAATACGAGTACGACGAATATGATCATTATCATCATCATCATGACCATCAAAATCATCATATTCGTCATCATCATCTTCATTAGTCATCATCATCGCCATCTTCATCATCCTCACCACCATCATCATCATCATATGATCATGGTCACGATCATCATTGTATTCGTCATCATAATCGTCATATTCATCATCCTCATCATACTCATCATCGCCACCTTCGTCATCATCTTCGTCATTGACATCTTCGTCATCATCTTCCTATCGTGATGATGATGATGATGATGATGACGAAGATGTTGTTGATGAGGAAGAGGGTGATGACAAAGATGACGATGATGATGATGGTGGTGGTGGTGGATGATGATGAATATGAGTACGATGATGAAGATGATAATGATGTTGATGGTCATCGTACTCATCATCAACATTATCATCATCATCTTCATCATCATCAACATCAATGGTGATGACGAGGATGATAATGATGATGTTGATCTGACGTTGACGATCAAGATGATGACCTACATGTTGATGATGATGAGGAAGAAGAGGGTGGTGACGATGATGATGAGGAAGAAGAGGGTGGTGATGATGATGATGATGGTGTTGATGATGATGATGACGATGATGAAGATGATGATGATGGTGATGGTGATGAGGATGAAGAAGATGATGATGATGGAGATGAAGATGTTGATGATGATGACGATGGTGATGAAGATGATGATGATGATGTTGATGAAGAAGATGGTGATGATGAAGAAGATGATGATGATGGAGATGTTGATGAGGAAGGGGGAGATGACAATGATGATGAAGATGTCGATGATGATGGTGATGATGATGATGATGATGATGAAGATGATGATGATCATCATCATCATCATCATCATCATCATCATCTTCATCACCATCATGATCATCATCCTCATCACCATCATCACCACCATCATCTTCATCATCATCTTTATCACCATTGTCACCATCATCTCATCATCATCATCATCATCATCATCACCATTGTCACTATCATCTCATCATCATCATCATCATCATCATCATCATCAACATCTTCATCATCATTGTCATCTCCCCCTTCCTCATCAACATTTTAATCATCATTGTCATCTCCCCCTTCCTCATCAACATCTCCATCATCGTCATCTTCTTCATCATCACATCTTCATCAACTTTATGTATCCCCGTGACAAAGGAAATTACATGAACGCGTACGTGCACCTACACGTGCGCGCTTCTATGGATGCGTGTGCGTACTTATGCGTGCGTGCCTCTTTGCACGCACGCGTGTATGAATTCAAATTGTTTTGGGGCCCTTGAAGGCTTGGAATTAGCTTCAGACTGCACCTTTAGGCTCAGACTGATTTATGGCAGAACACGGCTAGTTCTGCATAAGCTCCACGAGTATACTGCAAATTAAATTGCACACACTTGTCGAGCTCTGTGTGCAAATTCCAAATATATAATTTTTTAATAGATCTGTTGTTGTTCTCTATTTTTAATTCATTTTAAACTGCACTCATGTCAAATTCGTAAAAAACATAGGTCATTTATTTGGCCTATAACTTTTGATTGGCTTACCTATTTCAAAAATGGAAAAGAACCCACATAAGAGCACGAAAATATCTACAACCTAAAAAAAAATGCATTTTGATTATTTTTAGACCATGATATGGTGGATTAAAACTTGACCATGTCCTTTTAGAGCTTCATTGACTTCGGTAATTTTAAAAAAAATATAAAATTAACTTTTAAAATTTTGGAAAAATAGCTCTGCATAAGATTTGTCTATTGCCTACGCATCTACATATTTTTTTTCTCATAAATTGAAAATTTACATAGCAAATAGGTAGGTCAACAAAAACATGTGCATTATGTTTTCGAAAAAAATAACATACCAGTCTTCGAATAATGACATTTTGGGGTGGTTATACCACTTTTCCATAAATAAAAGTTATATATTCCGGAAGGTCATCCGTTTTTTTACGTTTCATCTTTTTACACCTAATCGGAAAAAAATTTGTAGGTACCTCTAATAATTGATTTTAATGATAATATTTATGTTTTTCCAGAATGTCGTTGCAACTAACATGTCATAATTGGGTATCATTACCTTGCACCAGCCCTAGATGCTCTTATACAAAGCTTGGTGCTTTTAGATCAAGTTTAAAATAGATTTAAGATGGTTGTACTTAGAGTAGCAAAGTGCTTTACATCCTAGTATGGGGGAGATGTTATTACGACAACAAAAACAATTAGATAAATCTATTTAGTAGCATATTTCTACTCAATTATTAAATTTTATTATGTTTTCCACTTTAAGATTTTTTTTTGAATTGTTTGATATGCCAATGTCCAATTAATGCTTCTCCTACCCTTTTGCCTCCAGTTTCTTCTTGCAATCGACGATGCTCCATTTGATATCGTGCCTACTGTGAGTGATGAAAACTCTCGTACAAAAGTTATAGGAGATTCTTCGGACTACAAACACACAATGACCAGATACTGATTTCTTCAATATACCCTTTGTGTTTCCACTCTTATTCTGTGTCTTTGCAAACTTTATCAGTCTCTATCTCAATCCCTCTATCTCAATCCCAGTTGCAACAAATTAAGGCATAGATGCTTTACACTAAGACTAGATACCGGTCCCCATCTTCTTTTGCCACACCCGTGCCCACCCACTGAATGTCATTGACCTCAACTCTCGAACCTTCCCTACGAACCTCCATTGGATGAAGTTAGCTTAGCCAATTCACAAGATATCGAATTATTCTTCAGCCGGAGCATGATACCTTTCAACAACCCAACGCTTGTAAAGTGGCGCTACAGTTTGTCGTCACATCTGAAGACAATAAATGTATGGAAGAGGGATGCCAAAATTTTGGAGACTGCCAATGGCAGAAACTGGTCATCTTACACTGGCTTAAATGTTTACGTTTGCAACAATAATTAAGAATTTGAAATGTACAGCTTGAGTGGGTCTAAGAACATGTCTGATCTCTTTCAATGTATGTACTGCTACATGTTTAAGAATGCGTTTCTTTACTAATATTTATGTGGTAGGTTGCAGTATGACACCAACCCCTGATTCAGCAGTATGATTAATGAATGAAGATACATAATGAGAACATCGACAGTTCGTTGAACTTGTACAATAGAGCGTTGGTCCGTCATTTCTAGTACATTTTATAGATCCATGGCAATTCGGATGATGCAGTTTTGACATGTTTTGTGGATAAGGCCGCGTTCCAGCACGCACAGGATTTTTCAAAGTATAGTTGACCACTTAGCTTTTAATGATGACAGCCTTGCAGAGTTATAGTGGGCTTTCCACCAACTCTTTAACAACACCGGTTAGCATCGCTTAAGCTTTTCCAATTCCAAACCCAGATCATAGCTGGTATTGAGAAATAGCATAACTTAAGGGCTGGAGAGTGTTGATTCAGGATTAGCGTTGGGTTTTGTTTATAAGATTATGATGTAACGCACACTAATTTGAGGTTGTCATGTGGATAGAGATTTAGTTTTCGGAAATGGTGCAAGATTAAGATAAGATGTATAGTATCTCCCTTTGAATCAATGAGTAAGATGACACAAGATGGAAGAAGATGGGCATAGTAAAGGGAAATTGTCCCTTCTTTTCTGGTTTAATACATGTCTAGGTTTTTGTATGTGTATTTTTACAATTGGTCACAATTGTATATTACCTAATTCTTATAGAAAATGGGAGAGTGCAAGAGGGCAAACAATTATATTTATTCATCTAGTTCATTGGTAAAAAAGTAAAATTTTGGGTTTCATTCGAAACCAATTTCTTATTTCAACAAAGACTAGATTTAGCTGGGGCAATGGCTATGGTAGGTTTGGTGGTTGGTGATGCTATGGAGGCAATTCTAGTTTACTGGTTACCCCTATCCTTTATTTCAAAGATGATTATTGGTATGTTGAATTGAACTTTTTTTTTAAATGATGGGTTAGGGTTACGAAAATTAAGAAGATTCATCTAGCCCAGTGGAAAAAGTTGTGGAAATTGAAGGAAATAGGATGATGGGGAGTAAAGGGTTTTGAAATTGTTGCAAAGGCAAATTCAACAAAAGAAGCTTGGAGATTGTGTATGAAAAAGGACTTTGTCATTCAATTTGGTTTAATCAAAGTATATTTACCCATCATCCTTTTTGGATTTGTTAAGCAACCCAACTAAGAAAACAATAGAATGCCCAATCTTTTTGGAGGAAGAACTCTGTGAATCTAACCTCCAAATATTTGCCATGGGAAATTGCGAATGGAAAGCATGTAAAACATGGGATGGATTCTTAGGCCATTTTACAAGGAGAAATAATGACTTCAGAGGAGTTGAGGTGCCATTTGGACCAAAAATTCCTTCATATACTAGATGGTGTATAAAAAGGTCAAGTGAAGAAGGGAAAGGAACACAAGTATCAAATGAAAAGAGAGGACCTACAACTAGAATCACAAATAATGGAAGAATGAAACTTTTTGGTATCTTCAATTGGAGTGACCTATGGTAGCTTTGAGGAATATAGTAGATCAACTAGTATGAATGTTTCTTTAGTAAAGAAAGACTATAACATATTAATAAGGAATAAGGTTGTAGTGGAATGTCAAAGATAGTGGAAAACAATTTGTAGCATCCATACTCAACCTAGAACAAAATTCATGGGAGATTCTCTAGAAAAGGGGATGCCGTGGTTTAAATTGTTTCTTTAGTAAAGAAAGACTATAACATATTAATAAGGAATAAGGTTGTAGTGGAATGTCAAAGATAGTGGAAAACAATTTGTAGCATCCATACTCAACCTAGAACAAAATTCATGGGAGATTCTCTAGAAAAGGGGATGTCGTGGTTTAAATTTTTTGTTTTGTTGTAATTTATATGAAGAAATCTTAAACCGCCTCTTCTCACACTAGTATTTTCTTCATTCCATTTGAAATTTGATTATCTCAAGTTTTATGGTATTCAAGTGTGGATTGAAGACTCTATCGAATATTCTTGGATCTCATGGATCAATAGTTTCAGTGGCGATGAGGCTTAGTAGGATCTTCCACTAATTGTGATCTGGAAAATATGGGTAGAAATGATGCAACATACATATCATACATACCTTGATTTAAATATCATGAACAATATGGTTGAGTAGAAATGATGCAACATACATATCGAAAGTTCAAAGTCATAAACAAGGTTTTTTAAAGTTGTAGATGGGCCTTTTGAATGCATGAAAGTAAAGAAAAATCATACATCAATCTTGGGAAGAATTCATTTAGATATGTCACATAAGACTATTTTGTTGGAGCTTCAAGAAGAAACCCGAGATTGTGAAAGCTAAGAGAAGGGGTGAAGAATCACTAAATTCATGTCGGGTTTAGGATTTGTCACATTTAATGAGGTTGAACTTATGGCAGTCATACTAGTAATGGAGATTGTTCTTAATAAAGGAATTGAAACCATCACTACTAATGGAGAATCTAAAATTACCATTGAATCATTAATGGGCATATTCAAGCAAAAAGGCATTTTGCTTAGATCTCCCTTAAATGATAGTCATTGCTTTTCTATGGATACTCTAAAATGATCAAAGAAGCATGAAAGGGATACTTCAAGCAAAATGGATTTCCACTTGGTGCTTTTTAAGGGAAAACATGCAATTTAAGAGAAATTCAACAATACAATGTGTACTTTTTAAGATTTTTCAACAAAGAGATGAAAGAAACAATGCACTTAAATGAGATCAATTAGAGATGGGAAATTGGTGAACCTAGGAAGTGTTTTTATTTTTATTTATCTTTAAAAAGTTATATATTAATATAAGGAAAAATTAAGAGGGTTCATTTCTTTTTGTTTTTATTTCTAATTATCTTTAAAATTTTGGCACAAATTGATTGTACAAAAGGATGGAAAATGGTTTTCTTCGTGTCTTGATGGTGTATTGATGGGATTCCTTCTTCATTATAGCGCAATTTGAAACTATAATATGAAGATAAATAACATATAAACATGGATGGGCCTTGAGGGTTACCTATTTAATATATAAAAATGGATGGTCCTTGAGGTTACCTATGTAATATATAAACATGGATGGGCCTTGAAGGTTACATGGGGGTTCACTCAGTGAACTTGTTATATAGCACGATTGTTTGTAGGATATTAAAGAATATCCCTAAATTCACTAAATATTGGAAAATGTCTCCTAAAATTATATTGTTGAACCCCCCTCTCTATATACCTTTCCAATTAAGAAAACCCCTAGTTTCACGAGATATTTTGGGTATCCATTTTTATCAACCCATTTTTAATACCCCCTTTATATCATATAATCAAGTTGTAACAAATAGGATCCCTAACACATCTTAGTATAAGCAAATATGATGCTAAATAAAATAATAGTATAATGCTAATAATAATTTGCTTGATTGAGAACCTTCCAACACCTTAGCCTTGATTTTAAATATTGTTGACATGAGGTTGACATCATGAATGACACATGAATTTGCATCAACCCATGTACCTATAGCAATCAGATCATAGTGTGATAACTTTTGTGTACAATTCCAAGGATTGAATTAAGAGTATAAAACATTAATGTCAATATGTCTAGATGGACTTGAGTCCATAACCATGGGCTAATGTTTTTACTTTGGATGATTATTATCCATGCAACGTAGTTCCTGGACTACTAAAGTGATAACTTTTACAATGTTTTCCTTTTTATTACATCCCATCTAAGACATTAAATTAATACTTAGGGTATCATCCTAACTGTTGTACTTACAGGATTTTCCCTCTACCTCCCCTCCACCACTTCTACACGAAATGTCATAAAATATACGCTAAATATGTGTATTTCCATATAACATAATTAAGCCCCCTTTGCCCCTTAATACAGGGAAATATATTTTATCATTTATGTATCATAGTTTATTCCCCAATATGAATGGACGTGATAGGATATTGCCTACCAATTGACCCCTCGTGGAAGGTTACCTATTTAATAAATTGCGTTGTAACAAAACATAGTGCTCATAGTGTTTTTTTTTGTTTGGGGTTTTGTATTGGTGGATGATATGCTTCTTCTTAATAATCTAATTCATTGAGATGTTTGAGGCACTTGTAAATATTTATATATGAATAGAATGTCCTTTAATTATATGTGTGTGTTAGTCTTATATAAGAAAAACATATCCATTGAATATATTTATAGGCTCATTTAATTTTAGTGAATTTCATTTTAAGAGTTCATTGTACAATTAAATTAAAATCCACACTATAGTGTGGCATCGCATCTTCTATAAGATCTTTGGAAATTTATTGCATGTCAATGTCAACTACATAGGTATTCTAAAATATCAAGAGATTAGTATTAATGAGATCTACCAAGCTCAAAGGGTTTGTTTTATATTTATTTCATTTTTTTTAAACATATATTAGATGGTTTGCTACTAACACCATCATGTTATCATGCATTGTTAGTTTATTGCATGTCAACATCAACTGCACATATGTATGATAAAATATCAAGAGATTAGTATTAATGATATCACTAAAACTCAAAGGATTTGCTTTATATTTATTCCCTTTTTAATGGTTTGATATTAACACCATCATGTTATCCATGCATTGCTAGTCTTAGAGCTATTTTTAACAACTTGATAATACGGCCTCCTCTGTAAGACAAGACCCACAATGTAATTTTTTTGAGATGTTTTGTATATGGGGTGCATGTGCATGACATTTAGTAGTTTGATTTTAACACGATTTTTTTTTTTTAAATGGGAAGGGATATACTTCCCTTTGGACACTACTCAAGGGCCACTCACACATCTAGTGTATGTAATATTTCTAGAGTTAACAATGTGGAGCCTCTAAAACTAGTTTATTGGTGTATCACATGGAGGTGTGTTTCTAGGAACCACTTCCCACAAAAATTCCCATGTAAGCATTGATAGAGTTCTAGAAATGATGATTTCTGCGAGCCATCAACAATCATCGCCATGTGTATGAAACTTCACTATATAGGTCAACATTGCTCGATATCATAACACACTTAGATTCTTTTGGCCAGTATTGTTGTAGTTTTTCTTGTTCTTAAACACACAATGGATGAAATTTCGAAAAGCTCTATTCCATCGAAATCTCTTTAAATCCAAGCACCTTTTAAACAATTATTCCTTGTTCCTAAAACCAAGGGCACTCATATAATTGAATCTCAATCAAGTGAGTGTTGAGGGTAGAACACTATATCCCCATAGCTTATTTTTCTCATCATTTTATTTTTCTTTCTTGTGTACCTAGTAGACCTTTGGGATTTAACATCCTTTTACTCTATATCATTGTACGTTTGAGCATATATTTAGGTGGAAGTAGGGAACCCCTTCGAGCTTAAGGATGCATTTACTTCACATTTTTTTAGCATGAAGGTGGTTTGCATTGCAAGATCACATTATTTGATATAATTAATGTGAAAATTTGAAATTGTTAATTTGTGTTGAAGCCCATTTTAAAAAATTATTGCATTTTACCTATAACAACTTAGTTGTGATTAAATAATGGCTAAATATATTATATTTTAAGTCTTCTCATTCTCCATTTTTTTACCCCATTTTTACCGTGTTTGAGATGATGTAATAATGTGTTTTTATATTTTCCCATTATAAAATATCTAATATTAAATTCAAGCAATCATCTTTGAGATCCTAGAATTTAATAAAAGGATTTTTTACATGCATTATTAAAATTGTTTGTCACTCTTCTACTTATAGGAAACATCTTCTTTAAAAAAACATATCCATTATCCTAGACATGATCTTTTTGTGTTAAAATTATCCCTCGAAGACTAAACATAAGTAAGGAAGTAAATCGTTTTCAAGTGCCAAACTATATGACATGACAAAGTCATACATATTTCAATTCCAAATTCCAATAGGAATTCAAAGAGACATATTTGGTTTCTTAGTTCAAAAAATCAATGAGTATGCTTCCTCATCAGAAGTGTGTCATAAGAACTACAATATATCTCCTTGATTCTCAAGATACATGTACCCTTCAAAGTATTCCATTTATGTTAGTTTGCAATATTAATGTAGTTAGGTAGTAGAGAGTTTCGTACCTTAATATGTTGAATGCCTACTTTGCTCAAGTAGTAGAGAGTTTTGTATCCTAATATGTTGAACGCCTACTTTGCTTACTAATTGCAGGACCATTTGATTCATGATTTCCACCTTTGGTATCCCAAGACAATGAGGGTAATGGTGGCGATGTGAAACACTTTTCTCCAATTTTAAGGATGAAGGTCACTTTTGTGGCTTCAAAGCCTGGAGTTGGTGGTGGTGACTCTCTCCCAAATAGGTTTCGAGGAGGGGGTTTGGGTGGTAAATCTAGCTCAATTCCTAGTGGATTTTCTATTGGTGGGGCTAGGAGTGGAGTTGGGAGGTTGTGATTTGGTCCTCTAGTTTTAGTCATAGGTGTAGTTTTGGATACAAGTTTAGGTGGACAATCCTTATCATGATCTAGTTCCCAAAGGACTAGTGTTCAAGAGGCTTCACCTTTACCCCCCAACTCTTATTTTGTTGGTGGTTAAACTCATATTTCTCGGATAAGAGGCTCTAAGGGGAAGAGTGAGTCTCCATATTAGGGTATAAATAGCATGGATATTGAGGTAGTAGAGAGTTTCGTACCTAAATATATTCTATTTTAAGTCTTCTCATTCTCCATTTGTTTACCCCGTTTTTAATGTGTTTGAGATGATGTAATAATGTGTTTTTATATGTTCCCGTTATAAAATGTCTAATATTAAATTCAAGCAATCATCTTTGAGATCTAGAATTTAATAAAAGGATTTTATACATGCATTTTTAAAATTGTTTGTCACTCTTCTACTTATAGGAAACATCTTCTTTAAAAAACATATCCATTATCCTAGACATGGTCTTTTAGTGTTAAAATTATCCCTCCAAGACTAAACATAAGTAAGGAAGTAAACCGTTTTCCAAGTGCCAAACTATAAGACATGACAAAGTCATACATATTTCAATTCCAAATTCCAATAGGAATTCAAAGAGACATATTTGGTTTCTTAGTTCAAAAAATCAATGATTATGCTTCCTCATTAGAAGTGTGTCATAAGCACTACAATATATCTCCTTGATTCTCAAGATACATGTACACTTCAAAGTATTCCATTTATGTTAGTTTGCAATATTAATGTAGTTAGGTAGTAGAGAGTTTTGTACCTTAATATGTTGAATGCCTACTTTGCTTAAGTAGTAGAGAGTCTTGTATCCTAATATGTTGAACACCTACTTTGCTTATTAATTGCAGGACCATTTGATTCATGATTTCCACCCTTGGTATCCCAAGACAATGAGGGTAATGGTGGCGATGTGAAACCCTTTTCTCCAATTTTAAGGACAAAGGTCACTTTTGTGGCTTCAAAGCCTGGAGTTGGTGGTGGTGACTCTCTCCCGAATAGGTTTCGAGGAGGGGGTTTGGGTGGTAAATCTAGCTCAATTCCTAGTGGATTTTCTATTGGTGGGGCTAGGAGTGGAGTTGGGAGGTTGTGATTTGGTCCTCTAGTTTTAGTCATAGGTGTAGTTTTGGATACAAGTTTAGGTGGACAATCCTTATCATGATCTAGTTCCCAAAGGACTGGTGGTCAAGAGGCTTCACCTTTACCCCCCAACTCTTATTTTGTTGGTGGTTAAACTCATATTTCTCGGATAAGAGGCTCTAAGGGGAAGAGTGAGTCTCCATATTAGGGTATAAATAGCATGGATATTGAGCAGGGATGGCAAGTCAATTCCACCAAGAATAAGGTGATTTCCTCCCTCGCTTGTGTGGACAGGTTGGTTGGTGATATTTTCCCTTTTATTTTTCGTTCATAGGTTCTTTCTTACCCATTTTTGTGGATGCCTCTATTTTTTCCTCAACATTATTCTCCAAAGTGAACAATTATGTTTCTTGACATTTATGCCATTTCGACAATTCGGTATTCAACCAAAACATAGTCATTTTTATTTTCTTTCATCCATTTCCTTTTGTGATATTCAAGTAGGTTGAGATAGAGTTTCCCCACAAGGCACAATTCTATATCTACTTCCTACATATTTTACAATGGTATACTTGTGTGCATCCCTATTCGTGGCTTGAAAATGATGAGCATATTGCATAACTTCCATAACATTTTTAAGATGTTTTAATAAAATCTCATGTTTAATGTCTTATTTTAATCCATGCATGTAAGATTCCAACAGATGTTTACCACTTACATTATCTACCCTTGTGGATAATACCTAAAATTCTAAATTATAATGCACAACATAAACTAAGTGCTTGATTCTTGTCAACTAACTAAAGTAATATTATTCCCAAAATTTACCAGATTGTCCTTGTAGGTATCCTGTGAAGAGACCCCAAGTATAATGATAAGAAGGAGGATTCCTTTTAACTAAAACTTGAGTGGGCCTAATGATTAAGAACATGTGCTTTCTCTTAGCATGTCACAAGATCAAATCTACGTGGAGGAGGTCCCTTGTCTCACGAACAAGGGGGTATCATGCACCAATTTGGTGCTTGGCTTGGCCATGACCTTAAATTTAGATTGTTGTTGTTGTTGTTATACCATTGATAGGGTTTTGTCTCAAAAAACAAAGTTTCTAAAAAAATAATTTTCTTATCATTCATAATATTATGCAATTTAAAGTATTTCTCTATTTGGTTCACACATGTAAAGACATCTCTTCCATCAAACTTTGTTAATTTAACTTGGGGAGTAAATACCCTTAAGAACCCATCCCTTATTAGATCCAATATCAAGGTTAAATCATCATGGAATTTTTGTATTAATGGAATATTGTCCCACATTAATACTGTCATTATCTTCATGAGTTTCTTAAGTCATATTATCATTTTTAGGGAGCCTCTCCTCTACGGTTTGCATGAGCTTGGACATCTTCTATTCAATATTTGATCGTTCATTTTCATATTATTTCCTATTTATTTTTGTTTTTTTACCAATTGAACATGTGTCACTGACCTATCACAAAATTCATTAAAATTGTTTTGCAAATCTAATAGTTAGTTATATATTTCTTCATTTTTCTCATGAGTCATGGTTTATCTCTATGGAGATTCAACTGGTGCAACATTTTTTGCACCACCCTTTGCCATGTGAGATAACTATATTGTTTAACTATAGTCATTCTATATTTTAACTTTATCACACCAAAAATATATTCGAATCAACCCATCTCAATTCTATGTCAATTGTAAGTTGCATACCTTTTAAAACCTTGATTTGGACATTGTCTTGTTGACTAATTGTTAAAAACCTTAGATATGAAAATACAATCACACAAGAGATAACATAAAACCTTCACTTTTATTATTATATGAAATGATTCTTTTGATGGGATGAATCAACTAATTTGTTCAGTTACCTCTTTAAGGGGGATATCTCTTAATCATCTAAGCTCAACATACAATATTATTCTACACGTACTCATAAAGAGGACTCCATCCTTATGTATAGAATCACAATACCATACTAACCTCCTAACCACTTAGAGGACTTTGTTTAATGAGGTCCCATTACATTTATTTCTTAACGTACTATGTCTTATTTAATAATAAAAACATAGTAGAACTATTCTGATTTACATTGAATGGCATCCACTATACTCTAATGGGCCCTCCGGGCCACCCATTACACCCCTATGGAAGGTCATAACACTCCACCCCACTTAGGAAAGCATTGTCCTCAACACTTTGTGTGAAGCTATAAAATGATAATCTAGGTTCCCATGGATGAATGTTGACTACTATGCTAAAGTGGGAACCATGGTCCCATGGACCAATGTGAACCCCCATTCCAAGGTAGTCCAAAAATCTCCAGCTTGAGTCCCATGTACAAGTGCCAACGACCACGTGAAGTAGTTCAGGGGACTAGTCCAAACAACTAGGGCTAAATTATGTCCATGTGTTGCAATTTTCACACCATCTCTGACACTGAAGATAAAAAAACTACTGAGTGTTGTACCTCATATACACAAGAGGGTCATATGGATTCAAACAACCCACCAAAGCAAGAAAAGCCTCCAATGAGTAGGAAAATGATGGAGCTATGAGGAAGTGTTCTACTATAGAAGAACTGTATTATTGATGTTCTTCACATGAAGGATGAGATTCCACAAAAAGAATGTGGAAATAGTTGTCATCCCAAATATTACAATTATCCATATGTACCAATCATCAAAAGCATTCTTTAAGTCATACCATGCATCTCTATCTTGGTTATATGCTTCAATGATGAGAGAATATGTGGTCTGAGTAACACAAAGCTCTATTATTTCAAAATAACCGTCCTTGAATGTATGATGCATAGATGCCAATATTTATAGCATGCCCTCCCATGGCATGTTCCGTCTTCAATTGTTCCCATTCATGGACTAGTTCAAACCCCCACTTTGCCATGCTTCAATGGAGGGAGAAATGATTGCCAAGATGATAGTAGAGGGGAGAGTAGATGGAACTAGGGCATATAATATATCATATGAAATCCCTAAAAATTATATTTCCAAATTTGATGTTCTTTCTACAATATGCTAACTCTATCAAAATATATGACCTCTGCAAGGTCCATGACTATCCCCTGAAACCCTGAAAAATGTGTAGATTTCAAATTGTGATATCACCCTCTCCCAGACTTAGATTTGAGCACTTTTTAAAAATCATGTAGCTTTGTCAAAGGAAATTAGATATGCAATTAGATTATGGATATTCTACTATAAAATACTCATACGTGCATTTGAATGTCATGGGCCTTTTTTTATCTCTTCAAAAAATTCTACAAAAAGAGAAACATTCTTCCAATGTTGTGGACAAGGAAAGCACATATGATACCAATTGTTAAAAACCTTAGATATTAAAATGAAATCACACAAGATCACACAAAAGATAACAGAAAAACTTCACTTTTATTATGATATGAAGTGATTTTTTTATGGGATGAATCAACCATGTTCACTTGCCTCTTCGAGGGGGATACCTCTCGATGAGCTAAACTCAAGATACACAATTCTTCTACACATACTCATAAGGAGGACTCCATCCTTATAGAATCACAATACCATAAAAACCGCCTAACCACCTAGTGGACATTCTTTAATGAGGTCCCATTATATTTGTTTCCTAGTTCATAGTGGGTCTTATTTAATAATAACAACATAGTGGACCTAGTCCAATTTTGCATTGAATGGCCTCCACTCTACTCTAATGGTCCCTCCACTACACTCTAATGGTGTTACGAACTGTTACACCAAAACCCCGAGGTGTTAGTGAAGTCCATCCACTAGGATCTTATCATCCCACCATGCTCCGCAGTCCAGACTCGGGGCTGGATGTGCGCCCGTACGGTGGTATCCCCTTTGAGTTGTACGAGCCCTGGGCGAACACTACAATGCCGACGTTTCCACCCACTCTGTGACTCGAACCTGGGTGGAGGCTCTGATACCAAATGTTACGAACCGTTACACCAAAACCCCGAGGTGTCATTGAAGGCCGTCCACTAGGATCTTATCAAATGGGCCCTGCATTCCCCCCATTACACTGCTAAGAAGGGTTATAACACTAACCTTCCACCTAAGTTAAATCTAAACTTTCAACCCTTGTGAGTCTAAAGTTTTATTTGATGGTAGACTAATATGTCTTCTCTACAATGTCATAGGTTTTACCAAATTCTAAATTTCCAAGAGAAAGTTATGGTAACTTTCCCACAAATTGTTTTTGTTTTCTATATCAGGAGAGAAAAGTTGTATAAAATGCCAAATGTCCAGTTTTTAAAATTTTTACCCGAGATACTCTCACATGTCTACTATCCCATGTGTTATAAACCGAATATTAAGTTTAGATAATTCAAAATAGATAACGGCTATAATAAATAGCACACAAGATATATTCAATAAACTTCTCTTTATCATTATTGACAATGGTTCTTTTGATGGGATGAATTGACCATGTTCACTTTCCTCTTTGGGGGGGCTACCTCCTAATGAGCTAAGCTCAAGATACAATATTCTTCTCTACCTCACATAAGGAGGACTCCATCCCTATTTATAGAATCACTAAACAATACTAACTTCCTAATGACCTAGTGGATCTTCTTTAATGAGGTCCCAATACCCAATCCACTTTACATTGAATGGCCTCCACTATTACTCTAATGGGCCCTCTGCCCCCATTACACCCATAGGGAGGGTCATAACACTCCATCCCCCTTAAGAAAGAGTTGTCCTCAATAGTACTTTGTTTGAAGTTGTACAACCATAATCCAGGGTCCCATGGTCGAATGTTGACTTCCATGATGATGTAGGCCAAGGATGCTCTAGTCTCTATGTAGAAATGTTATCCAATATGTTGAGGTAGTCCAACAAGCTCCATGTACATGTGTGAAATACCCTACTAAAGTAGACCAATGATCTCTATCATGAGCATAGGACCCATGTCCATATGCTCCTTCTGATAACCATGCGATGGCCCTAAAGGTCCATGAATCTCTAAGTGTTATGAGGTACATGCCTATGATGGTCATGCGGATCCAAAGAACTATAAGAAAACGAATCTCCCATATAGAAGTAAATTGATGGATCAATGAAGAACTCTATGATTGAAGAGGAAGCATATTGGAAATAGGTAGGCACCACATGTTGGTGTCAGTCTTCCACAAGTAGGGATTCAGAAGATAAAGAAGATTAATAAAAAAATATTATGGAAGTAGTTGCCATCCCACAAATTACAACTATCCATATACCAATCCTCATAATCATCCTCTACATCGTAACATGCACCTCTTTCTTATGTATACTCTCCAATGATGAGAGGATTAGTAACAACAATCTCCTCGGATTTAGCAATACTCTCCTTAATTGTACGATATAGAGATTTCATAGAGTTCAACTAGGTATGTGTATCCTTGATGTATTTTCCAAGGTTTTTTTCTTAACTTGTTGGACTCCCTTATCATAGGGGGTCACACTAATCCATGGGACCGTGGTTCCTACTTCATCATAGCAGTCAACATTCATCCATGGTACCCCAGTTTATTGTTGTACAATTTCACACAAAGCGTTGAGTACAAGGATTTCGTAAGGGGGTTGGAGTTTTATAACCCTCCCTATGGGTGTAATGGTGGGCTCGATGGACCCATTATAGTAGAGTGGAGAGCCCATTAGATAGAGAGGACATTAGATAGAGAGGAGGCCATTCAATGTAAAGTGGATTAGGTCCACTATGTTGTTATCATTAAATAAGGCCCACTGTGTCAGGAAATAAATGTATTGGGATGAATCAGGCCCTATTCACTTGCCTCTTCAAGAGGGCTACTTCCTAATGAGCTAAGCTCAACACATAATTTTCTTCTCCACCTCACATCACAATGAATCCATCCTTATTTATAAAATCACCATACAATACTAACCTCCTAAACACATAGTGGACCTTCTTTAATGAGATCATAATACATTTACATGTCAAACAAGTCCATGTGGTTGATTAAAGCATGTTAATAACAATTTATTTATACCTAAATCCCTTATTATTCAACCCTCTTGAATTTACTCCTAGCTCCATCACCCTTAATTAATAATGATCTATTTTTTCACCCATTTATTTCAAAGAAAATATTAAATCATTCTAAAGTTTCCTAATCCTCCCTTTTATCGAAAAAAAATTACCTCAATTAAGAGAAAAGGTTAATGAAGTGACATTATATAACTTTAAAGTGCAGGTTTTAGAATTAACAAAACTTATAACCACATTGAGTTGTTGCATTCTACTTCATTGAACTATACAAATACAAGAAGTAATCTTTTATACGAAACAAAAACCACAGATTTGATTTGATGCTACCACAACATTTCTATCATGTTGACTTTGATAGTGACTCTAAGGGATTTCCATCCTCTCCGTATCATTCTCGCCATTAAATGCAACTTAACCAATAGCGTAGCAAAATGACTCGATACAAATCTTTCGTTACTTCTTGAAAGAATGTGGTGTGACAAGTTTCACGGTTTGAGTAGAGAAAGGGTTTGATCGAGTCAATGTGTATTTGCATCTATGTGTATTTCAATGTTGATTTAGACAACTGATAGGGTTTAGGGTTTCAAAAGTATTTTATATAGTAACGTCCAACGTTGATAGGGTTACCCCAGCAAACGGAGAAGTCCAGTTTCATGCAATCTACGATGCTCCCTTTCATATCGTGCCTGCTATGCGTGATGGAAGAGAGATGCAAAAATTTTGGAGACCTACCTTGATGAGTTGATTGCAGAAACTGGTCATCTTACACTCTGACCACTTTAAGCAACTGGTCATTAAGAACTTGAAATGTACAGTTTGAGAGGGTCTAAGGACATGTCTGATCTCTTTCAATGTATGTACTGCTACATGTTTAAGAATGCGTTTCTTTACTAATATTTATGTGGTAGGTTGCAGTATTACACCAACCCCTGATTCAGCAGTATGATTAATGAATGAAGATACATAATGAGAACATCGCCAGTTCAGTTGAACTTGTACAATAGAGCGTTGGTCCGTCATTTCTAGTACATTTTATAGATCCATGGCAATTCGGATGATGCAGTTTTTACATGTTTTGTGGATAAGGCCGCGTTCCAGCACGCACAGGATTTTTCAAAGTATAGTTGACCACTTAGCTTTTAATGATGGCAGCCTTGCAGAGTTACAGTGGGCTTACCACCAACTCTTCAACAACCCCTGTTAGCATCGCTTAAGCTTTTTCCAATTCCAAATCCAGATCATAGATCGTATTGACAAAAAGCATAACTTAATGGCTGGAGAGTGTTGATTCAGGATTAGCGTTGGGTTTTTTATGATGTAATACACACTAATTTGAGGAATATAGTAGATCAACTAGTATGAATGTTTCTTTAGTAAAGAAAGACTATAACATATTAATAAGGAATAAGGTTGAAGTGGAATTTCAAAGGTACTGGAAAAAAAATTTGAATCATCTATACTCAAGCTAGAACGAAATGGCTTATAGGGTTGATAATCCATAATAAGTTGTCATGGGAGAATCTCTAGAAAAAGGGATGGCATGGTTTAAATTTGTGTTTTGTTGTAATTTCTATGAAGAAAACTTAAAGTGCCTCTTCTCACACCCATGTTTTCCTCATTCCATTTGAAATTTGATTCTCTCAGGTTTCGTGGTCTTCAAGTGTGGAGTGGAGACTCTATCGAAGATTCTTGGATCTATGGACTGTTGGCATTTTCCTCATTTGCTTCCCGTGAGTTTCGCGACATGGGTTAACCCCCTCTTGTGGATCTTAACTTCGGTGATTGTAGCATAGATTAATGCCTCCAAGTTATGGTCTAACGACAATTGTGCTCCAGTAAATGGTAGCGAGTTCAAAACCCACCCGTGTAACATTGGGGGGGAGATTGTTGGCATTTGCATCCAGTGCTCCTCATGAATTTCACGACATGGATTAACCCTCTCTCATGGATCTTAAATTTGGCGATTGTAGTGGAGGTTAACGCCTGCAGGTTTTGGTCTAACGTGGTCTGACGACAATTGTGCTCCAACATGGACAATATGGATAGAAATGATGCAACATACATATCAAGAGTTCAAACTCATGAATAATATGGTTGAATAGAAATGATGCAACATACATATTGAAAGTTCAAAGTCATGAACAAGGTTTTTTAAAGATGAAGATGGTCCTTTTTAAAGCATGAAAGTAAAGAAAGATCACACATCAATCTTGGGAAGAATTTCATTTAGATATGTCACACAATATTTTTTTGATGGAGCTTCAAGAAGAAACCCGAGATTGTGAAAGCTAAGAGAGTGGGTGGAGAATCATCAAATTCATATAAGGTTTAGTATTTGTCACATACAATGAGGTTGAACTGGTGACAACCACACTGGTAATGGAGATTGCTCTTAATAAAGGAATTGAATCCATCACTCTTAATAGAGACTCTAAAATTATCAATGAAGCATTAATGAGCATTTTCAAGCAAAAAGGAATTCTCCTCAGAGCTCCCTTAAATTGTGGGCATTGTTCTTCTAAGAAGACTCTAGAATTATCAAAGAAGCATTAGAAGGATGCTTCAAGCAAAATGGCATTCCACTTAGTGCTCCTTTAAACGAAAACATGTGGTTTAAGAGACAAATTCAACAATACAAAGTTCATGTACTTTTCTAGAATTTTCAACAAAGAGGTGAAAGAAACAATGCACTTGAAATTAGAGATGTGGGAAATTAGTGAAGATGGGAAGTGTTTTTCTAATCTTTTATATATATATATATATATATATACAAACAATTAAGAGTGTTCATTTCTTTTTGTTTTTATTTCTAGTTATCTTCAAAATTTCGGCACAACTTCGATGTACAAAAGGATGGGAAATGGTTTTCTCCATGTCTTGATGGTGTATTAATGGGATCCCATGCTTGTAGTGCACTGGGAAATGGTTTTCTCCATGTCTTGATGGTGTATTAATGGGATCCCATGCTTGTAGTGCACTACGAAACTATATGATGAGATAAATAACCCATAAACATGGATGGGCCTTGAGGGTTAACTATTTAATAAAATGGGTTACAAAACATAGTGCTCATAGTGTTGTTTGTGTTTGGGGTTTTGTATTAGTGAATGATATGCTTCTTCTGAATAATCTAGTTTAGTGAGATGTTTGATGCATTTGTAAACCTTTATTAATGAATAAAATGTCCTTTAACTATATGTGTGTTAGTCTTATATAAGAAAAACATATCCATTAAATATATTTATAAGCTCATTTGATTTTAGTGGATTTTATTTAATACAATTCAATTAAAATCCTCACTATAGTGCAACATCCCATCTTTTATAAGGTTTTTGGAAATTTATTGCATGTCAAGATCAACTACATAAGTACACTAAAATATCAAGAGATTAGTATCAATGAGATCTCCCAAGCTCAAAGGCTTTGTTTTATATTTATTACCTTTTTTAAAATCATATATTAGATGGTTTGCTACTAACACCATCATGTTATCGGTGCATTGCCAGTTTATTGCATGTCAACATCAACTACATAGGTATGATAAAATATCAAGAGATTAGTATTAATGGGATCTCTCAAAATCAAAGGATTCATTTTATATTTATTCCTTTTTTTAATCATATATTAGATGGTTTGCTACTAACACAATCATGTTATCTATGCATTGCTAACAACTTGATAATACGGTCTCCTCTATAAGACAACCCACATTGTAAATTTTTTGAGATGTTTTGTATATGAGGTGCATGTGCATGACATTAGTTTGATTTTAACACCATTTTTTTGCTTTTGGAAGGGATATACTTCTCTTTGGACACTTCCCAAGGGGCCACTCACACATCTAGTGTTTGAAATTTGTTGTTGTATGAAGGATTTCTAGAGTTAACAATGTGGAGTCTCTAAAACTAGTTTATCGGTGTATCACCTCGAGGCATGTTTCTAGGAACCATTCCCCCAAAAAATCCCATGTAAGCATTAATAGAGTTCTAGCAATGATGATTTCTTCCATCCATCAACAAACATCGCCATATGTATGAAACTTGACTATATTATCTAGGAGGATCTTTGAAAACCCAAAAATTTGACAGTCTCAAAATCTGATGAAAATGCCTCTATTGCGTAGATCACGCCGCGCTGATTCAACTTTGTATGCAGAAGTTTTGTCCAAACAAGCCAAAAAAAGAGTCTGTGGGACTGCTATGTGACAAGTCCATACAGTGATGTGGCAGTGACGTGGAAACTGTGGCTGATGACATGACACCTGCGTGGTTAATGACGTGATGACCATGTGGTAGGTGATGTGGTTGTATAGTAGGAAAGCAACCAATGAGGAGGCGCCACACGGACCAAGGAGGGGCTACCATGTGGCACCCCCTTGGGTGCCAAAATGGGCCTAACCTCATCAAAGTTTACCTTCGCATGTATCTAACCTATGACCTCATTCATGCAAATGTTTTGACTTACCACTATGCCATGGTTAATTCATTGAAAATAGTAAGAACAACATTTTATTTAAATGGTCCAAAGAATTGGAAGCTCTACCAAACTTGGTAGGATTACCACCAAATCTAGAGTTTCCACCAGATTTAGTTACGACCAACTAAAGTTATCTGAAAAAATCAAGATTTTGGAAAATCTTATGGGATTGAGTTGGATTTGGGAATCCCGCGAAATGTTGGTGGAATTTGTCTATTGTGCTACGGATATAGTTTTTTTTTTGGTATTAGAAATAAACCAAGTGATATGGAAAAGCCATATGTAGTATATGGTTTGGATTTAAGTCCAAGAATTAAAACTTTGGTTGGAAGTTTGTTTTTCCAAGCATGGAATATTTTAATGTATATGACAACAACCATGTATTAAATGGTATATGGTTCAAACAAATTGTTAATGGCTTGTTGGTGGTTGGAACCAACATTTTCATACATATGACATATGGTTAAAATCCAACTTGGAATATGGGTTAAACATGTAACCATTTCATAAATAATTCAACTAAACCATTCGTATATAATGGCATTGCCGTACCATTGGGAATACAAGTCATTTTCACAAGACAAGTCACAATGTGAGCCATCGAGGAAAGAGGTTGAAGCCACGGAGCTTCATTGCACGGACCTTCAAAAACCAAGGATCGAGGGTCCAAGCACACCATGGATATGGATCGATAGCTTGGGTAAAGTATTGATATGCTTGGCAATCATGTGTCCCCTTTTAATTCCTTTGGACAAGTATTTTTATTGGTAACCCATTGTATTATATGATGCCATATGTATTTACATGCATATTTGAGAGTGGGGTGATGAGACCATAGTGTCTAACCACTAAGGAATTTTATGGCATTGAAATCTATGGAATTGGCCATGTCCACATGTTGTAGTGGTTTTGAGGCCATAAAAGTCTACCACTAGTGCACGTTTGCTGGCAAGCGGTTTGGTAGAGTGCTATTGCAGCATCTCTGATGCTGCGACAAGGAAAAAGATGGCGCAAATGGCGAGAAGATGATGCGAATGGCGATGAGCGGAAGATTAGTTATGTATTTTGGGTCAATTGTACTGTGGAATGCGGGTTTTGGGTCATTTGGACCACATATTATGTAATGTTGAGTCAGTTATACCGCAGAATGCGGGTTTTTGGTCAGTTTTGTACCAAGTTAGTTAGATATTGGGTCACTTGTCCAAATGTCGGTTAGGAAATTGTTAGTAAGTGGACAAGCATTGTAATGGCGGAAGCCTATATATAGATAAGAGTCGTAGGTATTGGAGGGAGAGATGGTGGAATCAAGGTGAAGAGAAGTGCATGTTTTTGGTTATTTTTGCGCATCTGTGAGATATTGCGTAGACCTGATCTTGAGGAGATATTGTATCTAAGCTTTTGCAGTGATAGTATGATATGATGAAACTGTTCTGGTGCAACTCCTGGGTTCTTTCTATTTATTTATGGTAATGCAATGTCGCACTTCATGAATAATGCTATGTTTCCTTGATACAATGTTGCTTTACTGTTACTACTGCTACGATAATGAATGCTGCGATTGAATAATGCGTTATGAATACATGTCAAATGTTTGAGATTCCTGTTTAGTGTTGAAATAGAGTTAGTTCATATAGCCGCAACCCTCCTCCTTCCTCAGCGGAAACATGGTTTCGTCTGCTCTTCCTAGACGCCTCGGGTGAGACCTGTTATCACACAACTTGTAGTTGCCCCTAGTGGTATCCCATCTTAGATGATATAGGAGATAGGAAACTAAAGAGGTGACCCAAGAGATGCCACGGTTCCCAATGCAAGGTGGGAGTCACGTCAACCGAGGCACTCTTCGCTTTAGGTCAAGGTGAAACGAGACCTAGGGGGAGACCCTATAACCAATCACAGTTGATTAGACCCAAACAAAGGTTTCTAAGGATAAGTAAGTGAAGAGTTAAGGAAACCAATGCAAGGTTGAGTGGACCTAGAAGTTAAAGTATGGTTGAAGGTGGTTCGGGAGATTGTTAGTGTTTCAATTGATGTATGATTTAGGCCACATGGTTAGGTATAATGATAAGGTACACCATCATATGTTACACAAGTGGATCCTACTTTCTTGGGATATGTGAAATGGCTTGAAGTGGACCCACAAGGTGAAGCTAAGGGATGCAATTGGTACTAGATGATATGTAATGAGTAGATCTATGGATCTAAGTTGATTTTAGGTGTACCCATGTACCGGATCTAGGGTTTGACACAACTCCCAAGGAGTGTGACTTGCTTTGAGAAGGACTAGTGCCTTGTTGGATGGGCTAATGGGGTCAAAAGGTATGTCAAAGTGTAGATCAGGACAACTAGAGGTCAAGTCAAGTGGGCTAATTGAGATAGATTGGTTGGATCTTGCTAGATCTAGGTTTTCATGAAATGACCCTAAGTGGACCACAATCCCTTGAAACAAGGAATGCTACCCCCAAGGCAGATCGTCACAAAATGATACTCTAGACCTAGATTTCAAGGTATGGCCGTTCCAAATCCACAAAAATCTCAACCACCCACTTCCTCAAAGTGGGCAAACTCACTCACCCAAGGGAGTGCGACTTTGCTCAAGGAGGGATAAAAGAGGGGTTAAGTGGACCAAATCAAGTCCAATGGCCACCAAACTATAGATCCAAGTAGTGTATGCCCCGATCTATGTGGATCTAGAAAATCATGTCAATCCAAGGGTTAGATCTTACTAGATCTGAGTTTTAAGGTGCTAAGAAATTCAAAAAAGGGGGTTTAAATCCCTTAAAACGTGGAATGATGCCCACAAGGTAGAAATCACCAAAGTAACAATCTGGGGGTAGGTTATCAAGTGTCTAGATTGCAAATCAAGTGGGATCTCACCTACCCATGTGCTAGATCTAACCAAAGAAGCCTCTCTTAGGGAAGTGCGATTTGGTTCAAGAGGGCTTTTTGCCTTGAAAAGTGTGTCAATTTTAACCCAATCACCACCAAACTATAGATCCCACTAGGGGTGGATGCTATAGAGGTGGGTTCTTAATATCTCTTCAAAAGCAAGGCTAGATCTAAGTAGATCTAAGGAAAACCAAAAACAAGGGTTTTAATCAATTAGGGTTTGTATGATCTAGAAATTATGGATGATTCAAGGAAGAATAAGATCATACCTTTGGAGCATACCTGGATGAAGAGATGGATTCTAGTTGAGACGAGGATTACTTTTTCCAAAGATCAAATGGAGAATTATTGAAACCCTCTTGCCAAATCAATTTTTCCAAGCCACATATGAGTCCCTCTAACTTGTCAAAACCAAGGAGCAAAGCATCAATCAGTTTAACATGTTGAAGGTAGATACAAGCAAGAGAGAGATAAGCAAAGAATAGTTGACACAAAGACAAAACTACTCCCTGTTTAACCAAAACGTCTTCCTCCAAGCTTGAAGGGCAAGCCTCCCCACCAATTCGCACTTGTCAAAAACGTCCTCTTAACCAGTAAAAAAGATATGGCAAATATGCAAGATAGCTACAATAGATCCTCCAGTGCAATGGACAAAAGAATTTACAATCGAAACAACCAACATCCACTCCAATCCAAGCATGTACTCCAAAAGATAGAAATTTTATTCCAAGAGCCAAGAGCCAAAAATCTCTAGATGATTTTACAATGAGAGGCTCCCTCCTTAAATAGGATGGGGAGAGAGTACAATCCTAACCACTTTTTACATGAGTGGCTAAGATTAAAAGATCAAAAGATCTAATCAACGGCTAATAATAAATCATAACAATACATCACTTGGATCACTCAATATAATAATGACGTCCCCACTAAATGGTACAAAGGGAGGATGACGTCATCCACTAGAGGGGTAAAAGTACAAGAATCCACCTCATGATGACTAAGACATGACAAAATAAGCACATGGTGGGGCTAGGAGGCATCAATCCTTACTAGCTCATCCCCAAGGCACAATAAAATAATAAAATATGTCCAAGATAATATAAATGATCAAATCTGTCCTCAAAATCCGTGACAGACAAGCAGTAAAAGACTTCCTGTGATCGATGTGGACATACCCACATGGTGAAAACTGGCTGGAAGATAGTGAGATCACCCTGGAAGACCTCTGTGAAAACCAAATGCCAAAACCTTGCCTCAATTGCCCAAATCGAATTCCTCAGTGACCACTTTATCCCATTTTTTAATTGCCTCGGTAACTGTGAAAGTGCCAAAACTGCCTCCCAGGGCATCTGCGTTGTCCATTTGAGCCCACCAGGATCTCCAGAAGGGGGGGTAAATGGAAAAAAGAAGTGGCTGGACCACCCCCTCCTCATACAGCTCCCTAGGTGAACTAGCCTCTCATGGCCCCTGCTGCTCAGGTTGGGAAATCAACCCCAAATTTGGTCAACAAGTGTAAAACTGCATCAATCACTGTCAGGAGTGCCTGGAACTGAAAGATAGGTGTCTCACTGGATCCAGAAGACCCAAATCCACTAGGAATGTGTACTCATACACCATGGGTTTCCCTAATGGGCCAGCCGTAGGGTCCACCATATATGGACAATGCATAATCTGCTGATCTGAAGTAATAAATAAAACTGATGTACTGCATCAATCATCATCTGCATCATATTTCCATCATGTGATCTCATCATCAAGTATGTGGGACCATGAATCATCATCAATAAGCATATATATATGGCCCACATCATCACGGATCCCAAGAATATACAACCAGGGATAAATCACATCAGTAGACTAAGACATGCTTTTCTAATCATTCTCACAACCAAGCTCAAAGTATAACATCCATTCAGTGGCATTAATCAAGTTAGCATATTCCTTTGTTTATATAAAATTACTTGTACAATAGTTCAAATGACAAACTCACCCATTGGACATGGTCAAACTGCTAGTGAAGGATGAAGGCTAGGAACAAGGTTGGGCCAAGGGTTTGACTTGTCTAACTTAACTCAAAAATAATTTGGACTGGGAGAAAGGGGGGAAGCTACAAACTCTGTGATGGACAAAATAACACGGAGGATGGCTGTGCCTCACAAATGGATAAGTTGTTCAGAGAGTGCTTATTCAACTTAGGCTTCATGTCTACATCAAGTTGATCCAGGTTCATTAGGATCATTCAAATTCATTTCATGGCCTTTTTGGCCTACATAACCCTTCGGATATCAGGTGCATTGATAAGCACAACTAGTTGCAGCTTGCATCCAGGGCATGTTTTTTCAAATACATATAAGGTCAGCAATTGTTTAGATATAGCTTTTAAGAATCATTGCCTTTTTGGACCTTTCTTATACTCTTCGAGGAGTATTTTTAGTTGTTCATCGCTCTTTCCCTTTTTAGTTTCCATGGGTGAATTTATAAGTTTCCATAGGTAGAACATGAGCTTTTAGTTTTAGCCAACAACATCTCAAGTGACTAGGGGGAGTTCGAGCCAATGCCAAACATCGAGACAACCGACCAGAATGATTTAGGCCTACAATCCAACTCACCAAAGGCAAGTTTTGTCACCAACTCAGAGCTGAGACACTGAATATACAAGGATGCGGTCCAAACACCGAGGTAGAAAAATGGGGAAGTCCTCAGTATCAGAAAGTCAAATGAGATAGGTCAAGGTATAAAGTCAAATAGGAAAGTCATGTATGGATGGAGTCAAGTGAATATGGAGCCTACACTAGCAAACAACTGGTGTCAGGAAAGACCATATCTATGTAAGGTGGAAAACCAGTGGGTTTTGTTAAATGACCTAAATGTGCAAGCAATTGTCCATTTTATGATTTATAGTTCATTTTAAACAGTTTGCCACATCATGAATAATATACCAAGCAGATGCTGTGAACATGACTAAATCAACAAGATAATAATCCACAGTCAGTGATAACATATCCATAGATCATACAACATCATCATAGTAATAATCATCATGTACCATCTGAAACACTACTGCAATACATCTCTAAGCACTGAACTGAAACTGTATGGGATAAAAGGGTCACATCGGTCATCAAATCTGAACTCTCAAGGCTCAGCCTTGACACAAGGTCTAACATAAGTCTAAATAATATACTGCTCTGATCATGAGTGATCACAAAATGTACAATCATCATAGCCATGCTCTGAATAATGGAAGCTCTGGAATGTGCAGATATCTGCTAAGAAAGAATAGTAGCCCTGCTACTATGGTGTGATAACAAGACCCCATCTGCTCTGCAGGTGTTGCTGGGCGGGATAAAACCTGCCCGGGCCGGTGCCCAGGGAGACTGTGGCATGTGTCGACAGTGGAGTGGAACCCCTATCAACTGGAGTCGCATTGGTCGGCAAATGGTTCCATTTCCGGGACCGTGTGAAGAGTGAAAGGAGGACATGTTGTGGCACCCAATGAAGCCGGAGATACAGAGCTGGTTTGATCAGAAGTTGCGGGAGTTTGCTGAAGAAGAAAGCTGGAACACGCGACTGATAGTAGATCACTGGGTGGGAAGGTATATTCACGACGGTCCGCACGAATGGTTTTTCTGTGAATTCCCATTCATTCTGTACGAGTGGTTATCAAAGCTGACCTTACATAAGAGGAATTTCCAGGGTGGTGAGCCGACGGCTTGGACCCCGGAATTGATTCAAGAGCTCCAGGAAGTCGATAACAAGGCATCGAGGGCTGTCGAAGTTTGGCTCAATAGCATCCTAGACGGATATATCACTGAATTTGCGGTTGACATGCAGAAATCCTATAGTGAAGCGGAAAGATATTTCTTCCGTGGACCAAGGGGAAGGTTTCTGCTGTCGCTCCAACTGTCAATTAAGATGCTAATATGCAAAAAGGGTATATTGAAGATGCGTCTTGATCAGTAGGCAGCCTAGTGGGAGGAGGCCGTGGGTACTGCGACTATTGGGGAATGGTACATGGAACGGTAAGGGGTAGATGGGTGCAGACTATGAGGAGACTGTGAGCGAAGTCGAGGAAGAAAGTGGCCTTACAAGAGGAGGAGCGAGGTTTCGATAGGAGAAGAGGAAAAGGACAGGAAAAGGTCCTGCTGCAATCGAACCGCAAAATCACGAAGGAAGACCACATGGGATGAAGCGACCTCACAGTCCTGATAGGGATGGCTAGGCTACACCTAGGATAGATGCAGGACCAAACCCCGTCACCAACGCACCCACATCTCCGCTCACTATCTCACAAACAGCAAGAAATACCACTACGACACTGCCAAGTTCGTCAATTCCAAAGAAGTTAATTGGTAGTAGCACAGCGCAAGGAGGAAGGAAGCCCAGAATGGCAGGCGATGATGCTAAGTTACTGTTGTTCCATGGAAGTGCTACGGACAACCCAGAACAGTATTGGTTTTTGTGTGAAGCAATCTGGACCGTGAAACAAATCACTGATGCTGATGCTAAGAAAGGACAATTAGCCACGACTCTGCGAGGTCGTGCATTAGATTGGTTCATGAATTTTGTTCTAGTGCCTACGGGAGCCCCAGAGAAGTCACTGGATGAGATTTGGGATGGAATGATTGCTGAATTTAGACGGGCCAAGTATGAAGCTCAATACATCACAGAATTGAAGGAAATTAAGCAGTATCCCAATGAGACGGTATGGGATTTCGACCAGTGATTCAAGACGCTGATGGCAAAGGTTAGTTTCGATATGAGCGTTGTCCAACATAAAGAGTGGTTCATTGCGGCATTGCTCCCGCACATTCGGCTGCTGCTGATGCAGAAAAAACATTTCGACGCCCAGCGAAGCTCTAGAGATTGCAATGCAATTGGAGGCGTCACCGATTGGGGATAATGCAGCCGGGATGTCACAGATACAGACACAACTCGCTAACTTGACTATATAGTTGCAAGATTTGAAGAAGAACAAGGAACACCACGATGAAGTTTGGTGTACGCGATGCCAAGGAGAAGGGCATACGAAGGACAATTTCCCGGAAACCCGTTGAATGGCGGCAGCATACCGTGGTGTCGCGTTTTCCAGGTGTATGGGCACAGTCACGAAAATTGCCCTTTTATGCAGAAAATGGTCACAACCCCGAGAAATATTTATTGCACATTTTGCAAGTCGGTGGGTCACCATGACAAAGATTGACGTGCATATGGGTTGCTACAAGAAAGAATGTGTGATGCATTCCACATTAAGGACGATCAGCGTGTCGTACAACAACCACAACTGCAACCGTAGGTAGCCCAGCCACTACCTCAACCGCAGATGCAGTTTCTACTGCAGCAACAACTGCAGCAGTTCATGCCGCAATATGCTCCTATGCAAGTGGCTCCACAACAGCCATAGTACGTCCAACAACCACAATATGCACCGCAGGGGAAAGGCATGCAACAGAATCCTATGCAGCCACAGTACCAACAGCAGGGAGGATTCTGAGGAGGATACCGAGGAAAACGCAGTGGAGGATTTGGTCGCGGAGAAGGACGAGGTGGCCATGGACCTATTCAATGCTATCACTGTGCGGTGTGGGGGCATTATCAGCGAGACTATCCACTACTACAGAATCAGTGTACGTTCTGTTTTGTTAATGATCATACAGTTGAGAATTGTCCACAGTTGATTGCACGATGGCAGGCTGGGAATGATCCACAGATACAGAATCAGACCCAGCCACAGCAACCGACCTGGAACCAAGTACAACAACCAATCCAGAACCAAGTACAACAAGCAGTATAGAACCAGCCCCCGCGACCGAATCAAAATGCAAATCCAAATGGGAACTCGTAGGGGAATCTGAGGCAGACTCAGATGCAGGGTGCACATATTGCAACAATTTCAGCAGAACTGCAACCACAAGATGCTTCAGTGGCTGTTGTAACTCATGGAGGAAAAACGACTGGGGAAGATAGCTCACGACCGATGATTCGGTTGGCAGGTCAGAAGATGGTATCATTTGACATCAATCTTGAACGAGAGGCATTCCTTTAGACGTGTCGCACCTTGGAGAAAGACTGCGGTAAGGATGTTGTTTGCGATATGCCACCTATCTTTGACACTACATCACAGGGCAGTCTGTCGACACCATCGGGAACATTGCAAAGGTTTCTTGAGAGCTGTCTTTTATTGGCCCGGGATCCGGCCGCCCTGGTTGAGATTGAGGGATGGTTGTAGCGATTTCCCAAACGACAGCAGGAGTCGGCAGTAAACTCTTTACAGCGATGGAAGACTGGCAAGGAGATGCGAATGAACATCCAAATTGGTGACTATGATGTCGATTCGGTTATTCTTGATCTTGGTTCAGATGTTAACATCTTAACCAAGTAGGTGTGGTAGAAAATGGGGAGTCCCCCATTGAGATGGTCTCCTGTGCAGCTCCGGTTGGCTAACCATGCGAAAGTAACATCCATTGGGAGAGTTCCGCGGCTAACAGTCGATATTGAGGGAATGAAGACTTATGCTAACTTCGATGTCATTGAAGTGGTTGAGGGAGGAAGCTCCTATCCTGCGCTATTGGGGATTGGATGGGATAATGATAGTGGAGCTGTAATCAACTTCAAGAGGCTCCTGATGACCTTTGAGAATCACAATCTCAGATTCATAGCCCCGTTGGATCCGGCTGAAGGACGCCGATATGTTGAGCCTGTAAAAGATGACGATCCCACTGGATGGGACCATGCAATCAATATTTATGAAGACTATATTCATCCCATTGCCAACGATGAGCTGGGATGGCACAGCGAGAGCTCTACGTCTTCCGACTCTGATGATGCATTAGAACATTGGCAGAACTGCTTGCACGAAGTGTCGTTCCGAAAATGTGGCTTAATTACGCAATCTTTATGTCATGTTGCGACAGAAATAGTCACACTACCAGTCTATTAGGGGTTTCTTGGCTTGACCAACCTTTTGACGAAATTTGAAGAACGAGTCTCAGAACCACATTGATTGCTGGCATTGGAGGAAGCACTGAAGGCTACTCCAGCATGCTGGTGGGCGAAACACAAGAAATATATTGATGGTTGGTCACAGTGTCGAAGGTTGATGATGGTCTGGTTCGGCGATACTGAGGTTTATCACACTGGCAAGTATGATGGCCGGTAGAATCCCAGTGATCATGTGATGGAATGCCAATGCTTATGGGTAGCGTGACCCAGAGATGAGTGGGTCCATGCTTTTATCCATACCTTAGATGAGATGCCGCGCTCCTAGTATACTGCAGCCGAGTTGCCCCGAGAAATTACAACCTGGGGGGAGTTGACGGTCTGTTTCACTCATACGTTCACTTTTGCAGATGCCAACCCTGATGTCAATAATGCCTTACAACTGATCCGCAACATGGTACTTCAGGTTGTTCCAGTGGCTTACCCTGTCGATCTGCACACATACTGTCAGATACAGTCTCTCATGGAGTGCTTCAACATCACTGGTGGGCCAAAGGATGAGGATGATCCCCGGAATGTCAACATTCCTGAATCTGAAGGCAGTCGTGATGTGGTCCCACCTACTGCACCAAGTAATCCGTTCAGTCAACCATTGAAGCTTCATAAGCTCAATATCGACACCAAGGCCACTCCCAAGTTTGCAAATGTTGGGGACTATTCGGATGACGAGATGATGAGTAAGGTCACTGATTTACTCCATGAGTTTCAAGACTTGTTTCCTACGAAGTTTTCTAATATGAAGGGGATCCTGGGTGATTTAGGGGAGATGAGGATCCCTTTAAAACCATATGCTAAGCTAGTCCGATAGCGACCTTATTGGCTGAATCCACGACATAAGGAAAAGGTTAAGGCAAAACTTTATCGCATGTTGGATGCTGGTATTATTGAACTAGTGGAAGAGTCCGAATGGATCAGCCCTATGGTGGTGCAGGACAAGAAAACCGGTGAGGTGTGCATTTGTGTTGACTTGCAGAAGTTAAATGATGCCTGTTTGCACGACCCTTTTTCGACCTCGTTTATTGACTAAGTAATTGAAGGGGTGGGTGGTCAGGAGATGTACTCATTCACCGATGGGTTCTCTGGCTACCATCATATTCGCATTGCCAAAGAATATTTCCATAAGACAACTTTCGTTACTGAATGGGGCTGCTTTCAGTACAATGTCATGCCGTTTGGTTTGAAAAATGCACCTGCGATATTCTCCCGGGTCATTGTTGCTACATTTAAAGACTTTATTCAGAAGTTTTTGCAAGTATACATGGATGATTGGATAGTTTCTGGGTTGATCCGCGATCATCTGGCCAATATGCAGTTAATGCTTGAGCATTGCCGATAGCACCAGATCTCGCTGAACTTGAAGAAATGTATTTTTTGTGCACCATTTGGGATATTATTGGGTCATATTGTGTGTAAGCAAGGGTTGTTGGTCGATCCGGCTAAGATTGCCCTCATTTTGAGTTTGCAACCACCGACCACTGTTAAGCAGTTACGAGCGACTCTGGGGCATACGGGGTATTATCACAAGTTCATCAAGGGATATGCAGCGATCACCGCCCCTATGGAGAAATTGCTGAAGAAAGATGCGCTATTTCAATGGACTCCGAAACATCAAGACAGTTTCGACACACTAAAGACAAAGATGCCATCGGCACCGATACTGGTATTTCCGGATTGGAGTAAGGAGTTCCATGTACATGTCGATGCCTCATCAATCGCATTGGGAGTAGTATTGGCTCAGCCCTGAGAAGAAGATCTTGATCACCCCATTGCTTTCACTAGTCGGAAGTTGTCGTCCGCTGAACGCAACTACACCACCACTGAGCGGGAAGGTCTAGCGATGGTCTACGCACTGCAGAAGTTCATGCACTATTTGTTGGGTGGGCACTTTAAAATGTTCACTGACCATTCCGCGTTGAAATACCTAGTCAATAAGCCTGTGTTGGGGGCGAAGATATGCCGCTGGCTACTTCTTTTTCAGGAGTTCGATTTTGAAGTCAGGCTGATTGAATGCCGGTCCTGATCATCAATCATGGATTGATGTAGGGGAGGAGCCAACCAATATTGAAGACGGGTTTCCGGATGCACAACTATTTAAGGTTGACGTCGTTGATGACTATTTTGATGACATCCTCCAGTTTTTTAGAATGGGTACTACACCAGATGAGTTCACCACCAGTCAAAAGAAGCAATTAGTAATCAAGGTTGCAGACTTCCAGCTAATCGTAGGAGAATTGTATAAAATGGGCACTGATGAGATATTGCATAGATGCGTCTTGCCGCATGAGAAAGCGCTGATACTAGCTAAAGCACATGGAGGAGTAGCAGGAGGACACTATGGCGGTCGGGAGACAGCTAGGAAGGTATTGCGTGCGGGGTTGTGGTGGCCTACACTACATAATGATGCGACAGACTATGCACGGTCCTGCGATGTCTGTCAGCGAACTGGCAAACCATCCAGACGCGATGAGATGCCGCTGATGCCTCAAATAACATTGCAACCATTTGACAAATGGGTTGTGGATTTTGTAGGACCGATCAATCCACCAGGGAAATGCACGGGTGTGCGGCATATCATCACGGCGATGGAGTATTTGACCTGATGGGCCGAGGAGGAACCTGTAGTTGATTGTTCCGTGGCTACAACGGCACGATTTCTATTTGATAACATTATCACTCGCTTCGGCTGACCCAAGATATTGCTGAGTGATCAAGGCAGCCACTTTCTTAATCGCACCATCAACACAATGACGGAGGAGTTGTAGATACAACATAAGAAGAGTACAACCTATCATCCACAAGCGAATGGCACGTTGGAGGCCTTTAACAAGGTATTGGAGCATGCGCTGACAAAGGTGTGCAATGTGAACCACGACGACCTTGATCTCAAAATCCCAGCAGTGTTGTGGGCCTATCGCACCACATGTAAACGAATGACAGGACATACACCATTTAAGTTGGCATCTGGACAAGAAGCGCTTATGCCAATGGAGTATATTGTTTCGAGTCTACGAATTGCGGTTGTCACAGGAATGGATGATATCGCAGCATTGAATGACCATCTGGCGCAATTGGTGCAGCTGGAAGAAGATCGTTTCATCGCTGGGTTCCACCAAGGGGTTGAGAAGGATCGACAGAAGGCATGGCATGATCGCCACATAAAAAATAAACAGTTTTAGCAGGGCGACTTGGTGCTGTTGCACGAAAACAAGTTTATGAAACATCCAGGAAAGTTGCAGATGCATTGGCTTGGTCCCTATCGCATCAGTAGTATTACTTCAAGAGGAGCGGTTCAGCTGCAGCAGTTGGACGGGGCGATGCTCCCTAAGTTGGTAAATGGTCATAGGTTGAAGCCCTATCGCACAGGCTTATAACACCACGATGCCTGAGTCACATCGAGAAAAAAAAATGATGATGACGTGTTTCCGGATGATTGGAGGCAGGATGTCGCACCACCATGGCTGAAATGCGGAAGCAGGGGGGATTTTGCTGCAAGAGTGGAGTTGTTAGCAACACCTAAGAATGTTGCGCTTGGGTCACATCCACAATTATGACGACGATGGGACTTTTTCCTACTTTGACGGCTATGCTCGTTAATCGGGTTGATCGTGACAGATGACAGCCTGGTTGGACTTAGAGATACACTGAGGCAGTATGGTCGATTGTACCTACCAAGATGGTCCGCATGGTTGGCACAAAGTATGCACCATGCCAGCATGGCCCAAGAAATGCTTCTCATGTTTCTACATGAAGGGAACCAGGAAAAGGTATGATTCATCCGTCGTTAGGATAATCGGCACACGACGACTTATGCTTATCCTGGGGTGAGAGCCGGTGGGGCAACGGCTTGCTGAGGCCGATGGATGACCGAGTGCGCTGTATAAATAGAGGACTTGCAGGGAGTGAGCACACAGAGATTGTTTTAGTTAATAAGGGTTATGCTACGCAAGGTTCTGGCATTTTGTTAAGTGAGGAATTCCAAGGAGGCTGTGGAAATTATCCATTTCATTTCATGTGGTAGCACACCAGGTGCGTTGAGGGCCCGAACGACGAGTGTGCATGAGCGCCTGGATCAAGCTACGCCTCGGACACCCCAGGGTTACAAGCATGAAGTTTCATCCAAGATGTATAGGCAGTTGGTGATGGTTCGAAGTCTCGTGGTCCCGGCGACCACACAAAAGGGGGGAGTCATCGCCCCTTGGTCCCTGTAACTTGCGTTTACCGGTGCGAAACAGATGTGCTAGAGCCATTGGTCTGGTTTGCACCTTGGCGCTATTCATAAAATTCTCCTCAGTCTGCATCAGATTCCTCGAGACTAGAGGACAAATTTGAGACGTGCATGACAGCAAGTTGGGGTATTCCCACTTTCGGGTAAGACTTACATAACATCGAGACGATGATCAGTGTAGCAGAAGGAGCAGGACAACACCGCGCGATCTAGACAGCAAGAATAGTTGAATAGTCGTATGAGGACTTCAAAGTAAAGATGACGGCGTGTACTATGTCCAGCAGTTGATGTGGCTCGAGGGCGAGCCAAAAGATTGTGTTGGGGGCCTGTTGGCAGGCGGTTTGGTAGAGTGCTATTGCAGCATCTCCGATGCTACGACAAGGCAAAAGATGGCGCGAATGGCGAGAAGATGACGCGAATGGCGATGAGCGAAAGATTAGTTATGTATTTTGGGTCAATTGTACCACGGAATGCGGGTTTTGGGTCATTTGGACCACATATTATGTAATGTTGAGTCAGTTATACCGCATAATGCAGGTTTTTGGTTGGTTTTGTACCAAGTTAGTTAGATATTGGGTCACTTGTCCAAATGTCGGTTAGGAAATTGTTAGTAAGTGGACAAGCATTGTAATGGCGGAAGCCTATATATAGATAAGATTTGTAGGTATTTGAGGGAGAGATGGTGGAATCAAGGAGAAGAGAAGCGCATGTTTTTGGTTATTTCTGCGCATTTGTGAGATATTGCTTAGACATGATCTTGAGGAGATAATGTATCTAAGATTTTGCAGTGATAGTATGATATGATGAAACTGTTCTGGTGCAACTCCTGGGTTCTTTCTGTTTATTTATGGTAATGCAATGTCGCACTTCATGAATAATGCTATGTTTTTTTGATACAATGTTGCTTTACTATTACTACTGCTGCGATAATGAATGCTGCGATTGAATAATGCGTTATGAATACATGTCAAATGTTTGAGATTCTTGTTTAGTGTTGCAATAGAGTTAGTTCATATAGTCGCAACTCTCCTCCTTCCTCGGAGGAAACATGGTTTCATCTGCTCTTCCTGGACGCCTCGAGTGAGACCTCATCTGCTCTGCAGGTGTTGCTGGGCAGGATAAAACCTGCCCGAGCCAGTGCCCAGGGAGACTGTGGCATGTGTCGATAGTGGAGTGGAACCCCTGTCGACTAGAGTCATGTTGGTCAACAACGTTTTCTTTGCATTATGATTTAAATATTGATGTTTCCTTGAAAATTGTAAAAGGTTCTCTTAGCCACTTTTAAGTGATGTGAGAGTGAGAGGATTTGTGTTTTATGCCTTAGCCTTGATGGCAATGTTGTAATAGTGCACATTATTTTGTAGTATGTTTGAGACCATAGTTTCTAAACTACTTGTGCACTTGTTTTCATTGTATCTTGAAATGATTATCACCATGTTGTAATGGGATTTTATCCACTTATGTGTGAGAGGCATTGTTTGCCTAAAGCCTTATTTGGTGACTTTGTAAAACTTGTCCGAGTTTCATAAAACTCTTGGGACATGTTGAAGCGAATATGATCTCGCTTGAATATTGAAATATTATGATCATGTGATTATCACCTACAGCTATGCGTTGATGCAAGTGTCATCCTTTGGCATTCTCCGTCTGAAGAAAAAAGGTGAAGGAATTGAAGGAGAATGTGGCTTTTCAGACAGAGTTGTTGTTTAGCAAAAGCAACTATCGAGATGCATATGGATGCAAGGGTTGGAATTTGACATTCTTGGTCCGAAGAACAAAGGCATAGGATCTTCAAGAGAGTGTGGCTTTTTAAAAAACACATAACCAAATTTGAACCCAAAATCCGACGAAATCCCAAAAAATGACCTTGTTGTCGGATATCACCTTTATAATTTTGAATTTTCTTTAGTTTTTTTCTAAATTGACCCCGAATGTCGTCGGATATTCGATGATCGTCGAATATTCGACTATTTTCATAGAATATCTGACATTCCCGAGATAAATTTTACACAACGGTCAGTAGTTTAATGTCATCGGATATCCAATGATATTTGTTTTTAGAAACTTTAAATTATAGAAATATTCCGACATTTTTGCTATATAAGTGATGGTTTGCAAATCTTATAACCTTTGCATGGACTTTTTTCCATTCAAAAAGCCAAAATTATTTCAGTTGTTACTGTGATTACAAATATTGAAGTGTGGAGCTTGATTTTTTAAGATCGGTAATCATCAGTCAAGATTGGTAAAAGAAAATTTCACATAATAATATTCCTGATCAAGAAGAACAAAATCGATAATTACTTGCTAGATTGGGGGTTGGAGTGAAAAGAAAGGGTGATGGAAAATGTTATAGTTCATGTAGTCAATGTAGGGGATTTAAAAGGAGAAGAATAAATATCACAACAACTAAAAGACATTGTAGGGAACATGGACACGTTGAGGGGGGTCATGAATATCGTCCATTGGTAAGTTGTTCATTATATATGTATTTATATTGATCGTTTTTGTAAATGTATGTATCATTTTAATATTTGTCATATTTTACTAATATCTCTTGATTGTTTGTAATTATAAAGGAAAGGCCTTCCATTTCATCACTGCAGCCCATTTCATCACTGCAGCCAGAGAAAGTACTAATATGATGGAAGTGTACCTAGATATAGGTGCAAAAGTCTATTCATAGTCAATCCCTCTTTCTAGTTGAAGCCACGAGCTACAAACCTCACTTTGTATTTCTCCATGCTACCATGCTGCCATCTGTAGCATGCTTTATCTTATAGATCCATTTGGAAGTCACAATAGACTTCCCTTCAGGTCTTGGGGATACATCTCAAACATCATTCTTCATGATCGACTGATACTCCTCAATCATGGATGATCGACTGATACTCCTCAATCATGGCATTCTTCCTGAATCCTAGGAACTTCAATATCTTCAATAGATAACTTTGTTGTTGAACAAATGTTGTAGTCCTTCTTTTGTAGGTGATGGTATATGATATTTCCTACAAGTCAAGTTAAATTGTATGATTAGAAACATCTCATAGTTTTCAGAACAAATTCTTACACAAATAAATATGTCATACAATCATGCAATTAGTTTAGCCAATGCTTTCAATACAACATTTATCCATATCCCGTAACTTTCTAGATGCCTTCCAATCTCTACCAGAACATTGTTAAGAGTGTGCACAACTCCCAACATGTCAGCAAAGAGGTTTCATTCTAGATAAGTAGCAATGGAATGTTGTACAGTGCCATAGGCCACTTATCCATCACATGCATATTAGTAGTATACTGTTCATTAATGCAATTATTCTAATATGCATAATACACACCCTAAGTTTGGGAACATAATCATATGCATCATTGAACAATATTATTTAAACAAACAAATATGCAAGAAATGACAACTCAAATACTTATCTTTGTTTGGTTTGTAGGGTGGACTCCCTCTCAATATTTGCTTCCTTGCAGGAACTACTGGAGTGTTCTCCCTCTTGATCTTTGCTTCCTGGATTACCTTTCCTTAAACCTATATCCATCCTCGATCACTTATGCATACTTACTAGTATCATCATTGAGTTATCCTCGAGGTCTCATACATACATTCATTAGTATAATCTCAATACTATCAAAACACAATCATCTTAAACATGTATAGTCATGATCATTTCAAACACAGATAATAAACATTAGTATTCAAGGTTTCAGGGAATACTTCTTTTACTCATGCATATTCTTATTTGACCAAAGGAATTTTCTGGTTAGTCATATCATCAATCAAGGTAAGAGACACAATATGCATAAACCCTTGATTACTTACATTTCTAACTTCATGAATAATCATTATCAACCATACAACAGTATAAGATCCTAACACAAGGTAGGATTCTAACATGATATAGGAAAAACATACCTAGATTAGCATGCTAGCTAGTTATGTCTAACATACCTGCATAATGTCTTCTGGTTCTCTTCAATGACTTGTGCTAGTAACCTGCATATCTCATAGGTTAACCATTATAGAACCAAGTTATACATACCTCGTAAGTAGATCTTCTATGTGATCCATGACAATGGATGAATCTTTGTCTTCATGTCACCATGGTCATATGTTCTTGAACTAGAACATGATTTGTCTTTCTTGATGTACCTTTCATATTAGTAGACAACATCAACCTCATACAACAATACAATGCATTAGTACAATCATAAGTGTCAAAACCCTAATCAATGAATATCTGCATTCATAATTTTATTAAGGTGATATGACAAGTCTAAAGTTAATCAAGATTGTACTAAACTTAATGAAGACAAACATACCATAAACTTAATCATGAACAGATCTCGAAACATACCTGGATAAGTCATACCTGTCAAGATTGCTTGTAATATTCTTATGTAAGGCCTTAGCCTCATCTCCCTCTGAAACAGGAACTTCTTCACTTCTGCAGGTGACCAATCCATTCTCTTCTAGGATTAACCCAATCCACTTGATTTGCAGAAACTGGACCTGGAGCTAGATTAGGGTTTGTCATAGAAACCCTAAAAATTCAAACTTCTAAAAGGATAGAAATATGCGCCTTGATGAGCTGATCAAGCTGGTATACTCAGAATTTGAAAACTGCAAAGTTTCACCCCTCAAAATTGTCTTTGAAACTTCTGGATCTTCAAGACAGGATCCCGAACTAGGGTTTGATAAATCCCACCCTTCTGCCCAACCAAAAGGTTCGATACAAAGCTCTAAACTTTGATTTTTCTGAGGAGCTTCTAGCCGTGGTCACAGACTTCAGAAATTCCAACTTTTGTAGAAGCCCTAATTTTCCACCTTTTCGATCAAAATCCCGAACTAGGGTTTGATCAAGCCCGGCCTTCTGCCCAACCAAAAAATTCGATCTTGGTCTCTAAATTTAGATTTTGATGAGGAGCATCCAACTGTGGTCTTCGATACAAAAAATTCCAACATTCTCTGAAACCCTAAATTCCCAGAGCCATGAATGAAGGTGCTCAAAATTTAATTCTGTTTTAACAGAAATATGCACCTGATTGTTTCTGGTGTAACTCCGAAATTTCAGATCTATAGGGTCTGAAAATTTTTCTTGTGGTATCCTGACCTGTCATATTTCCAACCCCACAGCTCTAACCTCAATTGGATTCTCTGAGAGATATTTATGCCAAGTGTCACAACGTGACCTGTTTATGGGATAAAACAGGAGAGCAAACTTGTACGACATGCCATATGTCACTGGTTTTGTTTTGGCCTCTAAAAAACTTACCTGAGAAAGTACAGTCCATTCCCTACCTGTAACATTTTATGAAATTTCATTTGGAGCTACCTAGGCCAAGTTATGACCTTTTTTCCTAAGTCACCTGTTTATGACTGAGATCTGGAAGAGGAAAAAACCCTAGATTGTACAGATCATAACTCACAAAGTACATCAAATTAGAAGTTGTTCTTCTGACAAAAGGTACATGGGGATGTTATCTATGACATGTAAAGGTTTTCGATCCTGAACCTTTTCCAAAATAGATTTATCATGAAAGTGCTACGATGACTGGTTTTTGCTATATCAAGCCCCAGCGTCGCAAGTGAAACAAGTGTCATAAATGCCATACCATGCCTTCTTTCAGGATATCTATCATACGATGTTAGTTTTTCAGAATTTAATTCAATCTAATCTAGGATCTTAACTGAGAGAACAACATGTACAGCATATCTACATCATATCAATCATGGACATAATAATGCAAGCACACAAGAGACAATAAACATACAGAGTTTCACTGGGGAAAACCATAAAGGTGAAAAACCCCACAACTTCCTTAGACATAGATAGAGCAATGATACAAGCCAAGCATAAGAGATATACTCATAGCAGCAGCTTCTCCTCCTCCACTAGTGCGCCACTCTCCAATGAGTGTAAGAGTGAGAAAGTGAATGATCAAATAGAGTGCCTCCCGCACTCTATTTATACACTAACTTGACTTGCCTAATAACCTTACTAGGTCGGCCTTAACTTAACCACATAACATAATGCTGACAGGGCCGACCCCCACTAGGGTGGTCTAATAACCCTTTTACCCACATGACTCATACAGGGCCAACCCCATCAAGGTGGTCTAATAACCCATCAAGTATAAGTTACGACACTTACAATATAAATGACGACACTTCCGTATAGAGGAATAATAACATCTCTATAGGAATACAATATACATATATGAAATACATTCTGAAGTTACGAATACATCAACATTTATGAATGCTCCAACGCAACTCTTCTCTCTGTTATATTGTTGATACTGAACTTGAAGGTTATGAATGTTCTTTCAAACACATGAGTCACACAGATGTTAAGGTATGTAATATATTTCATCACATATATATGATCGTGATAAAGGTTATCTTTGTTCCTCTAATAACTTTGTTGTTAATTAATAAGTAAAATTAATAGGGATGAAATACGTTTCATTAATATTCTTTATATATTATATTAACTAGTTTTTTTTGAATTTGTTGTAGCATGATAGGTGAATTCTTGTTACCACCGTCAAATATTTTACCTGGCACATACCGAGATTTATCTGTCATCATGAAAGAAATTGGAATGCAGTATCAAGCAATTGATGCATGCCCTGATGACCATATTATATATTATAAACATCATGAATTTGAAACAGAATGTCCAGAATGACATATCAATAGATATCGAATAGATCAAGTAACAAAAAATGTGCTTTGCAAGGTTCTTCGTTATATTCCCATTATTCCACGTTTGCAACGACTGCTCAGGTGCAAAAACATAGTACAATTTATGGATTACCATGCATGAAATAGAATTCAAGATGACATTCTTCGAATGCCTGCAGATGGTTATGCATTTAGAGACATGGAGGAAAAATGGCCACACTTTAAAGAAGAACCTCATAATGTTAGGATTTCTTTGGCAGCAGATGGTGTCAATCCATTTACAGAGATGAGATCTATTTACTTGGTGTGGCCTATTTTTGTTATCAAAAATAAAATCCCTTCATGGATGTTAATAAAAAGGGAGCACATAATGTTGGCAATGATTGTTCGAGGTATGTGTCTACAACAATTTTTTTTTAACGTAGTAGCATCTCATTTGTCATATTTTGTTGCAAAATGTCATATACTTTTTTTTCATTTACTCATATATAGTATTTATATATCTAAAATGGTTGTAATAATTATGTATTTGATATGTTCAAATCAATTAGGTAAGTACCAAGTTAAATATATGAATGTATATATCGAGCCTCTTATTGATGAGCTACTAAAGCTATGGAATGGCATCAATATGTATGATGTCTCTATAACAATACAACAAAGGCAATTTCAATTCCATGCAATGCTTGTATGGACAATTCATGATGCCCCAAGGCTAACCCATTTTTGTGGTATGTAATTATAACGCCCACTTTAATAGTATATGAAGCTGATATATTAATCATGCATGCTTTTTAAATAATACATTCATTTTATATAACTATAATTGACATAGTTAATCCATCTCTTGTAGGTCTTCAAACAAAGGGAAAATTTGCATGTCCAGTTTGTGGTCCTAAGATGAAATCTCGTCTTTCATTTATTTGAGGAAAGGAGGTGTTTAATGAGTATAGACACTTCCTCTCTAAGCACCATAGGTATTGAACTACCGAAAAACATATTTTCAATGGGAAAGAAGAGATTGCATTAAAACCACAGAGAATGACACCTCAACTATGGAAGTTGCGATATAATAGAAATTGTCAAGGTATGTATGAATCAAATTGTCTATCTATCATCATATATGAAATGTTATGATTTTTTTTTATTGTGTGTTTTGTACAGTAATTGACATTGATTTAAGTAATTTATTTATAAACTATGATTCATGATGGTCATTATGATCATGACAGCATTAATGGGATTCCACAAGGAATGAAAATTTATCCTAAAAAATCCAGTAGGCTACCCTAGTATGAGCACCTACAAATTGCTCATATGTTTGATACAATGTATATCAGAAAGAATGTAGCTAAGACATTATGGTGAATATTGGATGGAGGGAGTGACAAAGAAAAATTGTCAAAATTTGCAATGACATTCACGAAGCCAATCATGCAATGAAAGATGTCATTCAATTACATAGAAATGGAGACCAAATTAATATAAACTCACTTCCATGGTTGTTAACAGAGTAGCAAAACAATGTTGTAAAAGAAGTCATGCGAAAAAATTAAATTTCCCACTAATTTTTGTTCGAACATGAAGAATATCTTAACAAATAAAGGTTAGACTTGACGCATGCATTGACCGTGTGGGGGGATTTCCAGACTCAAACATGACTCACACCAACAATTCTACAATCAAACAACAAACCTATAGATCAATAATTAATGTACTGAACGAGGCCAACATTGAAAGTTTTTCAATTTGTGCTTGTATGGATTGAATTTGGCATGGTTAGACTAGACACATGCATTGGCAGTGTGGGAGTGTTTCTAGACTCAAACATGACTCACACAAACAATTTTTCAATCAAAAAACAAACCTATAGAGTCTTGGCATCATAGGGAGTAGGCCAATCCTTCAAAACCTTGATTTCTCTTCATTTTAGCTTACAACTTGTGGCAGTGGAGGAGGTCCAAAATTGTTTAAACATGCTAGAAATTATGTATCAATGTTCCATTTGAAACCAAAATGTATTTATCGATATGTGGGTTAAAGTTCTTAGGAAAAAAAATTCTACCTATATCACATTACTGCATAGGATAATTTTATGTAAGATCCCTTTGGATGATAAATTTTGTTATAATGTCACATTGAATGTGCAAGGCACATAGAAATGATTAATGTTGATGATGAACAATTGCAACATGAAGTCCTTTTATGTCCTAATAAACATGTCATGTTCATATGTAACCCATGATTATGTTTAAACTATTTTCTCAATGCATGGCTCAAAATGTTCTAACATTCCAATGTATATTACCATTGTTTTTTACGAGTACACTTATGTTGTGTTGGGTTGAACATATGCTAACTACCTTTTCACCAATAGAATATGTTATTAGAGGAAATAATAAACAATCATCACTCATGGTGACACGTGAAATCACTATACACATATAATGACGAAAATTGATATTGGTAATGTTAAATGGAAATGATTAACCTTTGATACAACTATATCATGAGTTAAATTGTTAAAAGATTTATTGATATCAATACAACATTTTCTTTCAATCATTTTGAAATTAAAATAAAATAATGCATGTTACACCAATAACATGTTTAGTGCGATATAACCTATTATTGACCCATACCAAGGGAGTAACGCAATTTAATGCACATAATTACTTAATCAATACTTAGATAGGGAAAACAATAAAAAACAACATACACACATTTATGTGCTAGGCTAAAAAAACAATAAATCATTGTGCTAAATTAACATGTAGGAAACACAACTGATAAACTTAACACAAATATATTGTTGGTTGTCAGTATTTTGAATAATAACTTATTGTAATATATCTATAGTATTTTGAATAATAACTTATTGTAATATATCTATAGTAAATATAGTCATAATATCTCATACAATAATTATATTATAGTAAAAATATGATATTTTTACATTCCAAGTGATTTAGCACCCATTATCTATGTCCAATAGATGATCTCAGATCATTGTTCATTGTAATAAACAATAAATTTGAAGGATTTCTATGAGATTTCAAGTTGAATGCTAATATAGGCTCACCACTATCCAACACTAAAATTATGATTCATTCTTAATCATGTTCGAGTTACCACTTTTTGGATACAAGTGAAAAAAAAACTTTTCAAACTTTGTCATGGATTTATATACAAAGGCTATAACCACACCTCTTGAGAAATTGAAACTTGTCATTGGTTTATACATGGTTTCATTTGTTGAAATGTTTATCTTTTCAATCTTTGTGATGGATTCGGTTTCTATCACATTTGGACATATTAAGCCTTGTGATGGATTGCAAGCACCTTAGAATATAAGGTTTGGAAGGCCACCTTTAGGGATTTCATCACATGTGTTTGAAACTTTTATGTTTGAACTATATGTGATGTCACCATTGAGACTAAGAGATAGGATATCACCCCTTTAAAACTTCAAACACTTATAATATAGTATTATGACATGGCCACACCCATTGAAAGCATTATCTTTACCAATCTGTACACATCAAAAGCACTATCGAGAGCATTGGAATTTTTTAGTGATCGCTCCCTCTCGCCAAAGAACATTTTCACCTTCCTACTCTCCTGCCAGAGCTCGCAAAGGTCATCGAAGGTCATAGAGTTCGCATAAGAGGTGGATAAGGTTGCATAGGTCACCATAGAGGTCGCATAGGATGTTGAGGAGGTTTCATAGGAGGTCGAGGCATTCGCAGAGGAGGTCAAGGAGTTCACAAAGGAGGTTGAGGAGGTCATAGAGGAGGTCGAGGAGGTCAAGAAGCCACAGAGGATGCAATGCCTCCCAAATCGGTCAGTATTCATTTTATTTACCATTTGATTGATTGAATGCATGAGTGATACCATGAATGGAGGATTATATGCTAAGATGGGTTTTCAAGCTTGGCTTCATGATTGTGTTTCCAAGGATAGTTCCCATCAAGCCTTTACATAAATGATAAAACAAAAGGGTGTTCGCAAGAATGACTTAGGTGAATATTGACTTGACCATTCCTTCTTTATAAGCTGATCCTATAGCATGGCACTCCATATTCTAATTATATCTTTGATGAAGGGTTTCTCTCATTTAGAGAAAGCCGCTAGACATCCCTACAATAGATTGACTTTTGGAAGGGTTGTAGTATGAAATTATGGTGGCCAATTTGTGTTTCTATTGAAGGAAATTCCCTCACCTTTGGAGTGTTGCCTATGGATTATTTTGCTTGAGTATCCCTCTTTTGGGCCTTGTATTTTTGAAGCATTTTGACACCTATAGCAATACCAATAGACTAGATCACTGTCCTCTGATTAATTCACTTCCAGGCCCTAAAAATAAATAAAAATTCTTTCACAGCAGCAAATGATATTGGTGTACACTATAGATAACACGTTTTTGTGCTCTTAGAAAAAAAGGTATTTTAAAATGTAAAATTTCAATCTTAATTGAGAGCAATAAACAACAATGTTTGTTCTAATTTTTTCTTGAAAAAGGAAAATGTAAAGGCAAGCAATGAATTTGGAAAAAAGAATTCTAAAGATATTTCTAGAATTGTTTAATATTGCACATATTAGAACTAGAAAACACTATACACCCTTCCAAACCAAAACCACAAGTCTTGTTCAAAATATGTTCATAACTTTAGTCTCTATGAAGAAATATTATGACCTGTTAACACCCAAAATTGCACTAGGGAAAATTAAATGGAACTTAAGAGACAATGCCCACTGTCACCTCAGCATCTGTCTCTCTCACTTTGGGCTGGTGCCTTTCCAGCCTCAAGGGGGTATCCCTAGATATTTCCTTTGATCTATGGATTAAGTTTGAAAATCAAGTTCGATCGAAAAGTACACAAAGTTTAGGTAAAGTAAATGAATATAAGTTTGGGAAGGGTCCAAAAAATGGGTGATTTCCATTTGGATCACCAGGTTAGATGAAAGCTAGACAAGTGTTTGATAGATAATGGATAAATCTGGCGAGGCATCCACTTTGAGTGAATCTCAAAAGAACAAGGAATCCTAATGATCATGTCAATGTTGGGAATAATGATGGGGCCATGGTATTTTTTAAGGATTCTAATATTATACTTAAATATAGTATCCTAGGCAAATATTTTGGATTGAAAAAAACATATATATAGATAGGTAGGCGAATATTAAATATGAAACATACAATTTACTACTTAAATGAGTAAATTTTGGTGAATATTATGATTAAAATACACATTTTATGTAAATATAGGTGATATTAGAGACTAAAAATGACCAAATAGAGAATTTATTTTTTGAAAAAAAACCCAAAAAATAGCCCCTAAAAATTACCCTAGATGGGACTCAATTTAAAATCAATTTCCCATGAATTGTATGTAAAAATTGCACTTGAAGTATGGAAAATCCCATGACAATGAAAATATTGATGAATCCCTTCAACCAAAATTTTCAACTCCAAATAAATTAAATATGAAATGGGGGCTTTGGAACATATGGAAATAGTGGATATAAATATACCAACACATTTGGAGTAAGACTCAAGAATAAGTTCAAGAGACTTTGTGGAAGATTCAATAGAAGCACAATGTTCAATATGATTAGCTACACACAAATTATTCGTTTCGCATGGGATATAGAGTTTGGGTTTACCTTTAAAATGAGTACTCTACCCTTAGATATGGTCCATATATTATTTTTAAGCATATGAGAGAGAATGCATTTAATTTTAATTTACTATTGAACATGGGTATTCATCTAGTTTTCCATGTAGGTCACTAGAACCTCTATGAAATCTCATAGTTGGATAGTAATGTTGATTAAGAATGTCACACACAAAATCTGGTGCCAAGATTGAAAAAGATGTGATGTTTTATTCACAATCCTAATGGTTTTATTTTCATTTTATTTGAATCCTAATGATTTTACTTTCATTCAAGACTTCTTGGCACCCTTAGACTCGTAATTCTAGATTGTGGGATTAAGAAAGTTAATAGTCTATTGTTTTGTGATTTTTTCAAAAATTGGAAATGGATATTTTGTTTTTGTATACTCTTGTCATTCTACTATAGAGGATTTTCTTAGAGAAGGTATTTCTTATAGAATGCCCTATTTTGAAACATTTCATGATTCTCTTGTTCAATAGAAAGATAATATATTTCATATTGGAGTTATCAATTCGACAAGCCTCTAATAAAGCCTTAGTGGCACGAAAAAGGCAAGGCCCAAAACATTCCGAGAAGTGGCATCCTCACAACAACAAATTGAACAAGCATTCCAACTCCTCTCATACTTCTCTTGCTCCCAATGGTGATAAATGAGTTAAGTCAAAAGGCAAGAAGATTGAGAAACATTATAATTTGGTTTGGGTGATGTGATCCTCTAGAGTCAAAACGTTCAATAATATGAAGGGCCTAGGAACATTGTTGAAGAAGAAACAACATACATCTAGATATTCTTATTTATATTCCTTCTCAAGGAATTTCTCTTTCTACATCTGTGTTTTGTTTCAACGCAACGACTTATTTTTCTTTAAATAAGCAAATTATAGATTGTGGTGACATATTATAATATGGATAAATATAAATACATATTTTTTGCTCTAATCAATCTAATACCAAACAAATATATGTTGATGGTGATAGGTATTTAGGCATTGTAGGTTCAAGAATAGGTCAACTAGATGGTGGTCACTTTAATGATGTAACCTTTGATCTGTCTATTAAATCACTAATTCAGGTAACAAAAAAACCATGTATTTTTTCCCCACCAAGTTGTAATTAAAGAGTTAAAGGATTCATATCATGTTGAACCGAAACTTCCAATACTATTACTAGGCTGTACAAGTTTGAAGTCTTCAGGTAATCATCTCTTCCTTTGATTTTCATTTCTCATAGTGATGATGAGTAAATTTTGGCAAGAATGGTTTGGGCATATAAATTATTGATCATTGAAGTATCTATATAACCACAATATTATTATTGGTCTTCCTCTTGTTTCGTGTAGATATGGTGCTCTTTTCAAGTGTGAATTTTCGGAAAACTTCATTGGTACAATATTGCAAACATGACTCTTAGCACATATCATCCCCATTAAAACTTGTGTGTAGTGATTTGTGTGGTTTGATTCCTTTTTTTTTGACATGTTTTTGGTCTCCAAGTCCCTTGTAGAAAAACAATATGGATATCAACTTCATAAATTAAGAACCAATAATTGTATTGAATTTTTAAACACCAAATTTAAGATTCAATGCTCTACACAAGGCATTCATATGCAGCACACCATTCACATACACCAAAAGAAAGCAGTGTTAGCAAGAGAGAGAACTGCACCTTAAAGGAAATGGCTAATTGCATGCTCCAATCTAAGAACCTACAACTTCACTTTTGGGTAGTGTTGAAATTTTGTCGTCATTGATGTCAACTATTGTCAAAGAGGATGTCAACTGATTCAGTTTGATTCATTGATATCAACTAATGTCAAAGTGGATCACAAATGGATACAACATTCCTACAGAAGTGTGAAGAAGTATATGGGAACCACTTTGAAGAAGTTTCTGTGCAAGATGGTGAATGACATGGATTCCGGTGTGAAGAAGTATATCTAGAACTTGCATCCAGTCTAAAGGTGTGCATCTATGGATACATCATACGGATTCAGTTCAAAGAAGTACCAGTGTTGTAGTCAATTATTCCCCCAAGTCATACTCACTCAAGGTAGCAGCCAAAGAATGGGTTGGACAATGGTACATGTGCATAAGCATCCATGGAGTTGGTTGAGAAAATAATATAAGTGTGCAAGCATGTTGAAAGAAGTATCTGGTATGCACAAGCATTGCTTGGTTAAAGTTTGGAAGTGCGCAAGCATTGCTTGGTTAAAGTTCGGAAGTGCACAAGCAGTAATAAACAACAAATGGTTGGACAATACTGAAAGCGCACAAGTTTATCCAATCGAAAGATGCTTTCAGTTAGTGGAACATGTGCAAGATCCTAGAAGGGTACAATGGTTGAAGTAAGTCTGTGAGCAAATTCCATATCCAATGGTACAACAGGTGTGCTAGTCCCATAAGTGATGACAAGGAAAAGGTCAAAATTCCACCAAGGAGAAGTTCGAGTATGCATAGATACTATAAATCATTAATGCACCAAGTGTGCATTACCCACAAGGGATGGTACAACAAGGGTCGTAGACTCATCAAGTTGAAGAGAAAGGATGCACACATGCCTCAAAAAGATGGTACATCAAGAGTGCAAAGGGTACACCACCAAGGAGTAAAGTCCCACTAAGTTGTGGACCATGAAATCGGCAAGACACACAAAGGATGACACATCAATAGAGCAGAAGATGGCAGATGGAAAAAGCATAGTCCGTGAAATATGGAAGAAGAGATGCCACAAACAACTTGTGGACATACAATATGTGTAGGACCTGTATAAATAGAGATGCAAGTTGGAGATTTGAAGTAAACTTGATGGCGAGAGAATAAGAGCTTCAAGTGTTTGTTGCAGTTTTATATTTGAGGTATCAAAGGGCTTGAGAATAGAACATAATGATCTAAGGAGGAGCTAAGAGCACACATGCAGTAGAATGCAGTTTTGATGGTGTGTAGTATGATGTCATAGATCTATGACTGATGTACAAGTATTGAAAGGAATAAATATTGAAGTATGTGCAAGTGCGTAATGTTTTGAAGGAAAAAATTATTTACGACACGCCAATAGTCACAGATGTTGAAAGACAGAAGCTTAGAGACAGAACCAAAATACATCAGATAATGCGCAGGTGTCTAGTTGATGCATATGAGTAGAAGTAAAAGTGTACAAAGATGAGAAGACCATCTGATGCATGATGATAGACCAGCAACAGGATCTAGCGAGCGTGTCATGATGCAAATGATCAGAGACAAGTGTGTTAAACCAAAAGGATGGATCTATTGATGCATGACATGTCGCAGATTGTCCAAAAGACTATGGCCTTATACAGAACAAAACCATTAGTAAGTGCACAATTCCATCTATTACTAGTGCATTATTTTAGAACAACAAACTATCAATTAAAGCACAGTATCAGCTGGTGAAAGCAGTAGCTCCATAATAGAACGACGGAGCATACCTCAACACAGACTGTAGTATTAGCGAGTACACATTACATGAATTAAGACATCAACAGAAGTGTGAATTGAGAGGAATGAGAAGTCAAGTGATGTATGGATATCAATGACAAAGAATCAAGTGCATACGAAGGAAGTGCACACCAAAATTATATTCAAAAGATCAGACGTATGTGCAGAGTTGAATTTCAGTAAGTCAGAATCACATTTTGGATATCTGAGCGGGAGGACGGGGCAAGGAGAAAGGGGGTTGTAGCCTCCTTCCATTTGGTCCTAGAGAAACGCAGGGAGTTAGTGCCTCCTTCAGGTTGAAGCCTGTAAAACTAGGGGGCCGGTGCCTCCTTCCAGTTGGTGCTCACAAATACAAGAATTTGGTGCTTCCTTGAATGTATTCTTTCTCATTATAAAGAAGCATTTCGTGGTTTTCTCTCGATTGGGTTTCCACGTCAAAATTACTGTGTTTTGTGTTCTTTGTCTTGGTTCATGAATGGATGAATGTTTTATTTATTAATGCATAAATTAAGATGAGAATTAAGTAAAGGATAATCTGTTTAAGACGGTAAAAATTGCTAATAACTACGCTAATAATAATTCACCCCCCATCTTAGTATTAAATCGATTCCAAAAATTGGTTTCAGAGCGAGTGTCTTCAGTAACAGATTAACATCTATAAGATAGATCATTGCACAAAAATGGATAAGTAGGAAGGCCTTTCCACCAACAGGGAACCAAGGTTTGACAACACCAATTATATTTTATGGAAGGTTCGTATGGAATTTTATCTGCAATCATTGGGAGCATATGTTTGGAAATCTATTTTCAATGGCTATGATGTCCCAACAGTTGTGCCAATTAATACAACACAAAGAAGAATCTATGAAAGCAATGCAAAAGCCAGAAATTCTCTTCTATTTGGTTTGAAAGGTGATGAATTCATCAAGATTATGCACTCTGCATCAGGAAAGGATGTTTGGGACAAAATCAAAGGTATCTATGAAGGTGACAATAAGGTAAAGAAAGAAAAATTGAAAAACGACTCTGGGAAATTTGAATCACTGAGGATGAAAGATGAAGAGAACATTACTTCTTACTTCTTAAGAGTAGATGAGATAGTCAATGCTATCAAGAGTCTCTAGGTCACACTAGACGAAGAATTAGTGGTGCAGAAGATATTGAGGACTTTGCCTCAAAGATTCATTGTGAAGGTGTCTGTGTTAGAATATTGATATAATATTGAAGACCTGACGAAGGATGAGCTTTAGGGGAACTGAGAAGGATCCCCCCCTCATAAACAAAGTTTCTTTTAAATCCACAGGAAAGGATAAGCATGATCATGACAATGACTGTCATTATGAATCAGAGGATGAAGAATCAAACTTTGTCAAGAAGCTGAAAAGAGGACGAGGTAAGTACAAAAACAAGTTTCCCTTCAAATGATTCATATGTAGAGGAGTATGCCATTGTGCCTCAAAGTATCCCTTCAAGGAAAATGAAGAAAACAACAATGATGCGGAATCTAGGTCGTATGATCGGAAAACTAGACGCTCACAACAGAGACCTGAAAATACATTAGAGGAAATTTCCATTTAAAATGGGCCTTCCAAAAATAATACAAATTCCATGTCATCATGTATTAGCCAATCAAAATGATTTAAAATTGAAAAAGGGAGCACCTAAAAAAATTGAAGGGAAAAAATAAAAACTACTTTTTTTTATCATATTTTCAACTTATCTCCTTGTAGGTTTACTCAAATTTCAAGCGGGAGCACTCGTTGGATGCATAATTAAATTATGCATCCAACGAGTACCCATGTTGCATACTTTTAACAATATGTTTTTAAACACGTTTTTTTAATGTATTTTCGATTTTCCATGGTGTGGATGTTGTTAAAAGTATGCAACATGGGTACTCGTTGGATGCATAATTTAATTATGCATCCAACGAGTGCTCCCGCTTGAAATTTGAGTAAACCTACACGGAGATAAGTTGAAATTACAATCCAAAAAAGTAGTTTTTTTACTCTCTCTCTACTATTATTTTATTATTTTCTTGTTATTTTCCTTAGGAGGCCCATTTTTTACCCAAATTTCCTCTAATGAAAGAAGGATCCAAAACATAGGAAGAGTTTGTACACCAAGGAAGGAAGCAATGCATCTAAAAGAAGTGACTGTGACGAAGAACCTAAAGAAGTACTCTTCATGGATCATGTAGTAGAAGAAAGAAAATATGAAAGGAAGAAGAACAATTCGAAGAACACTCGATTTTCACAAAGCAAGCGAGGGTCACTAGACAAATACTTCTTCAGTGGATCGTTTAAAACAACTCCTTAGCCAGTTACAACTCCAAATCTTGTAGTAGAGGTCAAGTCTGACAATCAATCTAATGATAATGAAGATACTACATCTATTGACTTGGAAGGTGAATTGATTAGCTCCCTGGACAACTTCAAGAAGTTAAAGAAGAAAAAAAAACTCTTGTAGGAATAACTGTCAAAGTATGAAGAATAGGATAGACCGTGTCAGGAATTCGTTGTCACAGAAATTAGTGAAAGAGTGACCAGCTATGAAATTCAAATGAGTTGCGCAAAAGACAAGGTGGAATTACTTGAGAAAGAGAAATATGCACCGAAATCTTATCTCGATGAATTGGTGCATAAAATCAGGATGTTGATGATTCAACTTGAGGAAAAGGATAGAGAAATATCTTGCTTAGAAGAAAAGCTTATTGAGATAAAGAGAAAAGAAACTAAGCATCCAAAGGGGTCAACACGAAAGAAAAGGAAAGCCTCCAAGACGAATCCAATTTGTACCCTTACTAGACTTGAATCTGACAGAATATGTGTAGAGATGAGAAACACAATAGATGAATCTATAGAGGAATTAGCCACAAAAGGGGACGTTGAATAACTTGGGATCCAATAGGCAGAGATCATGCTAAATTTGGATGAAAAATTTGCATATCTGCGGCAACAAATACAGGTTGTTAGAGAAAACAAGAACAACGAACCTCATCAAAATAGATCACAGTCACGCTCAAGTGCACAAGAAAAGTTGTTGCATCAAAACCTAAAGATCCCATCTACAGCACTGAGACCCTCCACCCAGGAAGCACAAAACTCAGTTAGCTATGTAGAATTGTCTTTAGCACATTTATCTGTGAATTAACTACATGAGCTTCACACGTTTGTTGCACAAGAGGTTAGAAGAAGATATGAAGCCACTACATTAGATTGGCATAAAGGACATAATGAAAGGGAAGCCTTGAAGGCCAAATGCCTAAGGTTGAAGGTAGAAAAATAAGAAATTGTGCAGAGGGAAACAAATCTAGAAAGAAAAACAAAATAAGTTGTCACATGAAGTAAAATTCTGAGACAGGAAGTAGAGGAGGAAAGACAAGGTGCCTCAAGATTATAGAAAGCAGTAGAAGAAGTTTTCATTTCACTACCAGAATTCCAAGAAATCGAGACACCTCTTCATAAGGAAAATTGTTGAAGGTAAGTGAATTTATTTAGGGGCTACAAGAAAGAATTGAAGAACTATCACAAGCACCTGCAACACCTCCGGAAATCATAGCAAAACACGATAAAATGCTTGAAAGAGACAACATTACATTCGAGAATATCAAAGTTCTAGATCTAGAATGCGCAAAGCTACATGAAGAAAGTGCTCAAATATGGAAAAATTTAATTGAATATGAGCAGCTAAAGGAGGTAGATAAAAATTTGCGCAATGCACAATAATCTGGGGAAACGATTCGTGAGATCTTAGTTAATATGCTAGCTACTAAAAAACGGAATAACTGAAAAAGTTTAAAGATCTGTAGCTAGAAATTAACATGCTCAGAGATGAACACAAAAGTTTGACGGAAAGGCTCGGACCGTTTCAGGAAGAAGCATTCAGCGTAATATATTCCTTTCCAAAACTACGAGATGAAATAAAAGGGGCAATTGTTGATGGCATTGCATTCCTTGAGTCTGTTTCTGAACAAGCGGAATCCTCTCTAGTGGCTAAGGAGAAAGAGCTAAAAGAAAAGGTTGATGTTGCAAAGCTGAGTCTACAAAAACTCAAATATTCATTCCAATCAAACCTATAGCAATGAAGTGAAGCATGAAGATAGGGGGAGTCATCCCTAAATATAGATGAGGTTGAGGCCAATGCAAAACCAAGTAACAGAAGAATCTACATTGCACAAGTAATGGCACATCTTTGCCATTCAAAGGGGGAGAATTACATGAAGCTAAAGCAAGCATAAATAGTTGAAGCAAGGAGAGATACATGAAGCTGACAAGACTGAAGTATAATACATGGCGTTGGTTGCACAAGTAATGAATGCAAAAAAAATATCCAACGGAGTAACATCTTAGAGAAATAACATAAAGATGTAGCAGATGTTAAAGAGCGTGAAGAAAATCATCAAAGGAACAACATAGAGATACAATAGACGAAGCATAGAAATATAGTAGACGTGAAATAGCATGAAGCAAATCAATTAGAGAAATGGCTTGCAAATGATTGAATACATGGTCTGTGCAGAATGAACATAAAGCAGCACGGTTCGCACATAAGTAACAAAACAATTGGTAGCAAATAGAGCAGTAGCCAAAATCCCAAAGAACTCAGGGGGATCACGGTGATAGAGAACATATGAAGCATACAATACAAAGAATATTATGCACAGATTCATAAGGTGTTGACATCAATGCCAAAGGGGGATATTGTTGAACTTTGGTTGTCATTGATGTCAACTAATGTCAAAGAGGATGTCAACTGATTTAGTTTCAGTCATTAATATCAACTGATGTCAAAGTGGATACAACATTCCTATAGAAGTGTGAATAAGTATATGGGAACCACTTCGAAGAAGTGTTTACGCAAGATGGTGAAGGACATGGATGCCAGTGTGAAGAAGCATATCTAGAATTTGCATCCAGTCTGAAGGTGTGTGTCTATGCATACAACATACAAATTTAGTTCAAGGAAGTACCAACACAGCAGTCAAGTGCACCAAGTCATACTCACTCAAGGTAGCAGCCAAATAATTGGTTGGAAAATGGTACCTGTCCAAAAGCATCCAAGGAGTTGGTTGAGCAAATAATATAAGTGTGCAATCATGTTGAAATAATTCTCTGGTATGCACAATCATTGCTTGGTTAAAGTTCGGAAGTGCGCAATCAATAACAAACAAAAAACGGTTGGGAGGTCCTAAAAGCGCGCAAGTTTAGCCAATCAGAAGATGCTTTCAGTTAGTGGAACATGAGTAAAATCCTAGAAGGGTACATTGGTTGAAGTAAGTCTATGATGAAGTTCAACAACCAATGGTACAACAGGTTCGTTGGTCCCACAAGTGATGACAAGTAAAAGTTTAAAGTTCCACCAAGCAGAAGTTGGAGTATGCAAAGACACTGTAAAGCATTAGTGCACCAAGTGTGCGTTACCCACAAGGGATGGTACAACAAGGTTCGTAGACTCATCAAGTTGAAGAGAAAGGATGTGCACATACCTGAAAGAGATGGTACATCAAGAGTGAAAAGGGTAAACCACCAAGGAGTAAATTCCCACTAAGTTGTGGACCATGAAGGCGCAAGACACACAAAGGATGACACATGAATAGCGTATAAGATGACATGTGGAAAAAACACAATTCATGAAATATGGAAGAAGGGATGCCGACCAACTTGTGGACATACAATCCGTTTAGGACCTGTATAAATAGAGATGTAAGTTGGATATTTGAATTAAGCTTGATGGAGAGAGCATAAGAGCTTCAAGTGTTCGTTGCAGTTTGATATTTGTGGCATCAAAGGGCTCGAGAATATAACACAATGATCTAGTGAGGAGTAAAGAACACACATGCAGTAGAACGAAATTTTGATGGTGTGCAGTATGATGCCATAGATCTGTGAATGATGCGCAAGTACTGAAAGTAATAAAAATTGAAGTATGCACATGTGCGTGATGTTTTGAAGGACAACATTACAGACGACATGCCAATAGTCACATATGTTGAAATAAATAAGTGTAGAGATAGAACCAAAATACATTAGATAATGTGCAGATGTCTAGCTGATGCATATGAGCATAAGTAAAAGTGTGAAGTTGAGAAGACCATATGTTGCATGACAACGGACCAACAATAGGATCCAATGATCATGTCATGATGGAGATGATCTAAGAAAAGTGTGTTAAACCAAAAGGATGAATCTATTGATGCATGGCATGTCACATATTGTCTAAAAGACTATGGCACTTATACATAATGGACCCATCAATAAGTGCACAATTCCATCTGTTACTAGTTCATTGTTTCAAAACAATAAACTATCAATTCAAAGCACAATATCAATTTGTGAAAGCAGTATCAGCATAATAGAATGATAGATCATACCTCAGTACATACTGTTGTATTAGCGAGCACACAGTACATGAATTAGGACATTAGCGAAAGTGTGAATCGAGAGGAATGAGAAGTCAATTGATGTATGCAACTTAGTGATAGAGAATCAAATACATACGAAGGAAGCACAAAATAGAATTATCTTTAGAAGATCAGACATTTGTGCGGAGTTGAAGTTCAGTAAGTCAGAATCACATTTTGGATATTTGGGCTGTAGGACAGGGCAAGGAGAAAGGGGGTTGTAGCCTCCTTCTAGTTGGTGCTGGAGAAACACAGGGAGTCGATGCTTCCTTCAGGTCGAAGCCTGTAAAACTAGGGGGCCAGTGTCTCCTTGTAGTTGGTGTTGGTAAATACAAGTTGGTGCTTCCTTGAATGTATTATTTCTCATTATAAAGAATCATTCTGTAGTTTTCTCCTGATTGGGTTTCCACGTCAAAATTCATGTGTTTTGTGTTCTTTGTCTTGGTGCATGAATGGATGAATGTTTTATTTATTGATGTATAATTGAAGATTATAATTAAGTAAAGGATAATCTATTTAAGAAGGTAAAAATTGTTGATAATTGCGCTAATACTGATTCCCCCACCCTCTTAGTATTAAATCGATTCCAACAGGAATAAATTATCAATTATGTTAATTACATAGTTAATCACACTCCCACTGAGGCTTTTAAAAATATAACAGTAGAAGAAGCATGGAACAACATTAAACATGATGTAAGACAACTTTGTGTGTTGCATAGTGAAGCGTTTGCACACATTCTTGATGAGTTAATTAAATCCTTAGATCCTAAATGTCAGAAGTGCATTTTTTTTTCTTATTTAGAGGATATAAGACATTTTTTACTTCTTATGCCTAGAATAATAAAATTCATTGTTAGAATATATGTTAAGTTTGAGGAATAACTCTTGGCCTACATGCTTGATTTGGCATATATGCCATCTTCGACCTGTGAGCCATATCATCTTAATATTTTTTATGTGTTTCTTTAATGTCTTTTGTATGTGCCTTTAGTGGGATTTTTGTACTTTATTAATCCAATGATCACAATCATGTCCTACATGAGTGATTTGATAAGCATGTCCTTGATACTAATGGCACTTGATTAGTCCATGGTCTCTATGTAAAGAGCATGGGGGTGTCAATTATTGAGGGTGTTGAGGGGGCAATATGTTTTTTTCATGAGTATATTGGTTTCATTTCAGTTATGTTTTCTATATTTTTGTTGCAGGGTGTTGACTGGGGAAACTCCTCGGTAGTAGATCAGACGAGACCAACCTCGAGGCAGTAGGTATACCTCATTGTAATTGTACAAATTAAATATGAGCAATATGATTTTTTATAATGTTTTTTTCATGAGTATATTGGTTTCATTTTGATAATGAATTCTATATTTTTTCATAGGGTAGTGATCGGGGCATTTCCCCTGTAGTTGATCAAAGGAGTAAACCATCATTGAGGAAGCATGTATACCTCATTGTAATTGTACAAATATTATATGAGCAAAATGTTTTTTTATTATGTTTTTTTCGTGAGTATACTAGTTTCATTTCAATAATGAATTCTATATTTTTGTTGCAAGGTAGTGATAGGGGCAAGTCCCTGGTCGTTGATCAGAGGAGTACACCATCCTCGAGGCAACATGTATACCTCATTGTAATTGTACAAATATAATATGAGCAATATGTTTTTTTATTATGTTTTTTTCATGAGTATATTGGTTTCATTTAGATAATGTTTTCTACATTTTTGTTGCAAGGTAGTGCTTGGGGAAAGTCCTCGGCTGTTGATCAGAGGAGTACACCATCCTCGAGGAAGCTGGTATACCTCATTGTAATTGTACAAATATAATATGAGCAATATGTTTTTTTATTATGTTTTTTCATGAGTATATTGGTTTCATTTCGATAATGTTTTCTACATTTTTGTTGTAGGGTGTTGATTGGGGCAAGTCCCTGAATGTCGATCAAATGACACCAACCTCGAGGCAGCAGGTATACCTCATTGTAATTGTACAAATTAAATATGAGAAATATGTTTTTTCCTCAGTCTATTGCTTTCATTTCAGTAATGTTTATATATTTTTGTTGCAGGCTACTGATTCGGAGTTTGATCTAGAAGCAGAGCAATCCATAGATACTGATGTGGATGAGCTCATGCGCGATGCTAACATTGCATCTTCGCTAGACCCAATTAAGATGATAGAGAATACCTTAAAAAAATTCATGAGGATATCGTTCATCTATTATTCATTCAGTTGCAGAAAAATGAGATTAGAGAAAAGGTTGATGTTTTGGTCAAGATATCTGAGGCCTTGAAAGTAAGTTGTGGGATATTGAATTAGGAGATAAATTCATTTACGATTTTATAATTTGTACTTGTATATGAACATGAACTAAAATATAGTTTGTATTTATAAGATTTTTTGTGTCCACATACTAGTGGTCAGGGGGGTGTTGGTACTAGCGATGCTCGTGGAGAGTCGTCACATGAGCATATGACCCCACTTGCATTTCATGTGCCATTATTGTCGACTGAACAGACAACAACACATTCTGCAAAACCCCCAAGGCCAGATGTGAGTGCACCCTCTAGTGGCTAACGCACACTAGATCGTGTAGAACATGGGGTCGATGCAAAGCCTAGTTATTGCTCAAGTAGCATTTCTTGGATATTCCAAAGCCATTAGCACGGGTACACTACAGACCACATTTTTGGTGGACCAATATCTTTTTCCCATAAATATAGACAAGATACCAAGTATTTATATAATCTTTAAGTTATTGTATTTAATCTGATTCAAATTTACTCATAAACATTATTTTTCAACTAATGATGACATGATCGTCTTGCAGGAAATGATGTTTTTTATAAACATATAAATGGTTTTTCATTGGATATATTTGGGCCCACCATCCACACAAGGTGGGATAAACAAAATAAAAATTTAAAATATGAGCTCACTAATCGCTTGGTTGGCCTGTTCGGCAGTGAGACCTTCAACAGAGTGGAAGTCCTCAAGAAAGCTGGCCAACATATGAAGATTGTGAGGGACCAATAAATGGTTCATATATAAAGGAACCTTAGGTATGAGCGCCCTTCAATGATTCCAGGAAGGGAGTGGAAGGCCTTGGTGGAATATGGAAAGGAGAGGGCTTTGAGAAAAGAAGGAAAGCTACCACCAGGCACAAGAAGGTATGGAATACTTTTAACAACGTAATTATATGTTTATTACTATTTATTTTTAGATCAAATTTGAAACATCTAACGCATTTCAACCTTTTCATAGGTCGTAAAGCACATCAAAGGCCACAAAGGCAAGACAAATTGGACAACACAAGCTTGGGCCTGGTGGTTATTCAAATCTAGTGGCACGAATTGCAAGTATCAATAAAACAAATATTGCACCCAAATAATAAATTGCAAATATTTTTTGTTTTATTGCACCATAAAATCTAAATTCGTGATCTTATGCAAATTTGTAGGCCGATCGATTCAAGGAAGACTTGAAGCTTGGTTTCCAGCACAATTTTGGAGCCATTGTTGAATGCCGAAGAAGCTTGTCTGGGAAAACACAGTCTTTCAGTGATCCATCTTGCACGCAGGTAAATAAAATTAGTGAATTTTATTTAAGATTGATTACTTGTGCAATCTATTCGTTATAAATTTTGGCCATAAATATTGAGTTTTTTTTAGCAGGAAAGAAACGATGCACTTAATGCCGAGGATGGAGAACAACCCATTGAAGGCCATGCTTCGAATACTGGTAATGAATGTATTCATATGAAACAGTTAAAAATATTGCATTCCAATTGGTGTATTAATTGTGTTTTTACATGTTTCAACTACAGATCATGTAGAGGGTCATCATATACAAGATGAGCCTAGACAGGAAGATGAAGTACATGATGTGGCCCCATCAGGTAAACATCACTTCTCAAATGTTTTTTTATTAATGAAATACTTGTAATTATAATAACAAAAGATATCAATGTAAAATTTTTACATTATTGCAGCAAACCCCAATCCCTTGCATCAGTGTCCACGTCATGATTACACTACTAGGAAGACAATACGACAAGCTGCAGATGCCACAAGAATTGAATAGGAAGTTTCAGAAGATGAGTTGATTGTTGATTCTGTCAAAAGAAAAAAAAACATAAAAAGAAGTAACTGAAAAAAATACTACGAAAGCCTCTTTTTGATAATATAATATCATGCATTATTTTTTTCCTAATGAATGACTGAGTGAATTAATGAATGTTATATTTTAATGAATGAATGCTAAATGTTTCTTTATGACGAAAACAACATGTTTTCACATAAATTTAATTATTTTCAAGTACTTGCATCGAGTATGGGGAATTGAGAGTGATGTGAGGGGGAGGGAGGGGCCATAAGAGCTTCCACATTCACATGCTTGGCCCTGTTCAATAGAGAATATTAAATTATTCTCGAAACAAAGAGGATCTCAATGAGATATTTATTCTTATGTATTATAGACTCCTGTAAATTTTGAAATACGTGTCTATTTCTTAAATTATTTTTCATGAATAAAACATTTCATGGTTTTTTATTTCTACAGGACTTCACACTACGAATTACAACTGATCGATTGCCTATGTGGAGAGGTTGCATCAATTGTACTAAAAGCTACATAATACTCATTAATTTTTCTTTTTTAATGTTGTTTTAGTTATTTACCTTTCATGTGCTATCTATATTTTGTATCTACATACATGGAGAGATACCAAGTATAGATTTATTCACTATGTGAAACCATCTAGATCCTACAAGCCTAACCAACCATTACATAAACCAATTGAGATGAGACACATCACAGTTTATCCTATTTCCTAGTTAGAGATCCAAGTGTAGTACGTATCCATAAATGCACATTACTTCCATCTATTAAAAATAAATCCAACATTTCAAGCCATGAACTATAATATCCACATATGCAATGAATTTATAGCCTTCCTCAATTTCATACATCTCATTTTGCTTGTTCTTTGTGAAGTGAATTATGTGATAGACAAGAGAAGCCACAAGGGGATTCGATAAATAGAATTAAAAGAAGACCATTTGGTGGAGTAGAGTTAACCACATTTTTATCCCATTTTTACCAAACTAGTTTTACGTTTATGTAGGTTTCTGGTGTGTTCATGTGCCACCTCATCACTGAAATTATCATCTTAAAATTTAATATTTTTACATTGTTACATACTTTCACATACAAAATGGATTCGCCACTAGTTTTTGCTATGGACTTTCAAAACTCCTTACTCCTCAAGTTGCATTTTCTTTACAACCCATAGCAACTCCTATTCAACCAATACGTATCTCCTCTACAACCTATAATATAATTTATATTACCCCCCAATGTATCAAGAGAATTAATACACACCTTAATATTACAATTAGAATTGTATAGCATGATGAGCCTATAGTGTTGGTGGCAACTCCTAAATTGGTCCCCACAACATTCTCTTAGGTCTTTCCAATGTTTAATGAACATCTCACCTTTCATGCATTCAAGGGTGCTCTCAACTATGGAGTATCCCAACACTGTTTTTTTAGTTCCTTTGGTACAATATAATTCATCTCAACTTAAGTGATAATAATGTTGGAATGATTGTGTAACATTCATAGATAACCATGACCAACCTCACTTTGTTATTGTGCATTAGTGTGTTTCTAGGATTTATCTTAAATCCAACCAAGTCAACACATTTAATATATTTCTAGGTGGTTAAGGCCTACCTTTTAGCAATTTGAAGCTTCTTGCAAATATCACCAAGGAAGAGTATCTTTTAGCATACACCTTCAACCTATATATCTAGATCACCATTCAAAATAGGTTCTCCAATAATCCAAGCAATCCATCAATCAATGATACCTTCATGCAACAAACGATTTCCACATAGAAGCTTCCAAAAGCTTCTCTAAAACAACTTCTTCAATAAATGTCCACATATAAAAATATTCTTTAAGGGGTTACTCTAACAAGCAATTCCCACAAGGAAGTCAAACCAATCAAATATTTTCCATTAGACAAAAAACTTGAATTTCCATGGGCTTCAAAGATAAACTACTCCTCTAACAAAGTATAAAGAATGGTCTCTCCTATAACATGATATTTATTAGATGAAACATCTCATTTATAATACAAATCCAAGAGAATGTCCCTCCTCAAGTCATGTAATGGCACTCTTCTAAAGGTAGCATTGGACTCATAGTGTTACAAAGGCTAGGAATCCCCCTCAAGCGTGGAGAAAAACACCTTCCAATGGCCAACGACCTATATAAGGTGATGAAGAAGTTTATGAAATGGCTTCCAAAAGGCTACGTCCTCCACAACAGCTCCAAAGGGAAACCTAAAAGGAAGCACTCCTAGCTGAAAGCATGAATTAAGGCACATGATAGGTCTTCATGATGGAATATTTATTACACAGCAGGCTCAACATGATGGACATCCTCAACAAACTCCTCCAAATGACATGAAATCTATATCCAAAGAAAAGCTTTCTCAATGTTGCTGCTACATGAAACTGCATCACAAGTACCTATTAAAGCATGACTATGTGTGCTAGTGGCCTCTAGAGGTTGGAATGTACTATTTTTATACAACAAATTATTTACTTTTACTTTTTCCATGACTATTCTTACATAGTTATGAGCCTTTATCTTGTTGTTATATGGTTGAGAATTGCTTCTTTTACCATCAAATTGACCTAGATATGAAATTGCTTCGTTTACCATCAAATTGACCTAGATTTGAAATTGCTTCTTTTACCATCATCATAACAAAAGGATAAAGATTGGACTTATTGATCATAATGGTTTTACAAAAATTTTAATAGCCTATCATTCAATAAGGAAACTTGGTAGTAATAATCCAATTAGAGACCAATTCTATAGGGACACAAAAGTGAGTAATGATGCAATAAAAAAATAAGCAATCCTACATATGAAACATGATTCTGAATGTTGTCAAAATTTTGGCACACTTCATGAACTAATAAACACCAATAATAATGAACTTGTGGCCACCATTGTATTTAGGATGACACTATATAAAATTGATCCCCCATTTTCAATATGGATCAATGGTGATAATGGGATGCATTGGAGTCAATGGGGCTCATGTCTTGTAGGTGAAAACTTGGCAAATCATGAACCAATCAAGAACATAAATATAGTCTTGAAAGAGAGGGCTAGAAGTGGTAGATACATACAATCTTGTGAGAAGTGTCCATTCCTAATAAATAGATATTGTCAGCACCACTATGGAAGTTGCGGAGAACCCATTCTACCTCTTTGTGAGTTTAACACTAGTGTAAAATAGTATTGACTAATTTTCCCTATTCATTGGTCTAATCAACATTTTTATAATTTTATTTCATTTCCCCTTGTCTTCTCCCGTGTTTATATCTTCATTGTCCCTATCATCTAACTCCTAGGGTTTCTTCATGAACTTTCCTCATGAACCCTATCATCTCCAAGACTGGTAGAAATTCCTCATTGGCTTCAACATCAAGCTTATGTCAAACCCTATCCATGCTTCAACACACAATAATTTCATGATCTTTACCTAGCCCTAAATCCCAAAAGTTCAAAGTTCCAAAATCATGTTATGTGTTAGATCCACTCTCCATGTCTTTTATTTGGGCAATGACCTTAGTGATACAACACGAGGCATAAGAATAATAATCATATTTAACATCACGTTCTTCTCTAGGTTTTACAATGTAAACATATAACAAAAACCCTACTCATCACAAGAGCAATCCCCTGCATCAATTTTTTTCTTTACCTTTTGTATTCCTTCCTTGAGTTTAGAACAAAGTTATGATTTCTTATAAGATATGAAATTAGAGTGTTATCATAAGCCACTATTGTATTCCATATATTTATCAATATCTGAAGAAGGAATGGTTTTTAATATTTATAAGTGGCATGCAATAATAGTATGGGTTTGTGACTCTTAATTCATTATATCTTCTCATTTTAGCATAAAAAATAGAGTACTAATCCAATAATAAGCTGAGACATGAAATGAAACCTTCAAGAAGCTAAAATTTGCAACCCCACATAATTATAGTTTTATATGAATGTCCCTTAAAGCTTGCAAAATCCAGCAATGGTAAAGACATACTATATGTGATGGATTAGGGTTGCACTCTTCTCAAAGTGTAAGACAGAGTATAAGGATTTCAAAAGGCTAATGATTGGATTCCATTAATGAGACTTGGATGCAATTCATTGTTTTTTTCTCACTTGTTAAGCAAATGATCAAGCAAGGTGTTGTAAAAGGTAAATAGAGTGTCATATGTGAAAATGTTAGAATTTATTTGTGGGATACTAAAATCTTGTTTCTTATTACACAATAGGCCAATTGATCTCATCTTTTGTTTTTCCACAAAATTTTCAAATTGTTCTATTGATTTTCTAAAAATCTTTGTGTATACCAGCGATCTTTCCATTACATTCTTGAGTCTCTATTTCGACCCTTGTAGCCTCCCACAAACTCTCTATAGGTCCTCGATATTTTTTATAATACTTTATTAGTTAATAAATTTTTATGTCAGAGACTATATATTTCTATTAGATAAGAAAGTTTTATCTCAAGTAGTTGCATTCTCCAACAGTTAGTCAAGTAAGTTTATTCATTCCACATAGAAATGAAAGTGAAGCGAAAGAGGTATTTTTTGTTATAAGGGATCTTACACAATAGAATAGGTACATTAGGTGAATGCTTGTATGGGAGTCTAAAGTAAATTCCTTAGAAGACACCATAATTTCTTCTTGAGGGACAAGGTGAGAATCAAACCATAAATTTGAATGTCGGAGCTTGGAATATTAATATTTTAGTTCAATATTGTTGTTTACCTTATCCACCAAGCCTTTCTTAATTTTTTTTGCAGAATTGGGTATGGGAAAACAAGATGATGTGTACCTTATATTTGGTTGTACAATGAATCAGAACAAAAAATTGAAGGCATATTCAAATGATTTGAACAAAATAAATATTACTATTATATGAATCGAGTACTAACAATTGCAAGGAATTGTAGAAAATAAATGTTTCCAAAATTTTGTGGTAGTTTGTTTTAACAATGGTAAGGAATCCCACGAAATAACTATTTATACCATTCTATGATTGTTTAAGGTAATGATGTATGCATGGCTATGTGCCTTGTGAGGTTCAAAGAATAATTAGTCGAAGGGAAAGTCTAAAACTTCTAACAATTGTTTTTCAAGTTGTTGGGCCATCATCTTGGATTCCACTTAAGCAAAAGAAGAGAGTAGAGTCAAAACCTAAATATAGGTTTCATAGGTTGTTTAGAACTAGAGTAGGTGTATATACAAGCCTACCCATTGGGGTATAGTCATCTTGTTGGTTATCATTACAATAATCCCCACCACTTCAAAGGTTGAAATGTGTGTAAGAGGCATAATTGGGGTCAAAGTTGGCTCCTTGTCCCATCACACAATGGAAAATGGCTCCCAAGTCTATCTCTTTCCATTTCATGAGAGAACAACCCCCCCAAACCTCCTAGGGTCCCATTGAATCTTGTCGATGTTGGCACTTTAGTTTCTTGATGGGGACCTTACCCTAGATAACCATGAACAACTTCCTCCTCTCATTAACATGGTTATTTATTAGTATTTTTTTGTATTGAAGCCCATGATACCTAGAAGAAATGATTACACATAATTCACTAGTATTAGTCATCCAAGATCTCAAACTAATCCTTTCTATAAGAGCCTTTGAAATAACTCACATATTCCACTTGTAGGAAAAATATTACCTTTGTAGTTCATGTGTGCTAGTTTTGGGGACCATGCATGGACCATGAACCCTAGAAGCAACTATTAGGGCCTAAGTGCCTATTTTATTGCTCCAAACCTTTTCTTAAGCCCTAAGACTCATCACTCTTGCTCCAAATATTAACATAGTGATCATATTCCATTTATAGACGATATATTCTATTGATAGGGACCGTATGGTGGTTTGGAGACCTATGCATGGCCCATAAGTCCTATAAGCATCCTTATTGTGTCAACACTCAAAATGGTGTACACATCCCACTCATATGCCATGGATTCCCTATAGGAAATTGTCCCTTTACAATGTGGTATTGAGCAATGGGAAAGATAGCCAAGGCCTCCAACTCTTTTGAATAAGTTTTGGACATCTACTCCTTGAAGGGAGGAGCAAATCCACAAGCCCATCATATTCAACACAAGGCACTAGTCTACTTAAAATCTATCTCTAGCTCTCTATCTCTTCCTTTTGTCATTCTACTTTCTTCAAATACTTGGCTAAGGGACCCATTGTAAAATTTTATCTCAATATTGATACAAACTAACCTCTCAAAAAGGCCCTAATCTTCCCTATCCATTGGTCTAATCGACATTTTTAGAATTTTATTTTTTTAAATCCTTCATAGCCATCAAATTTCCTATGACCCTAAATAGTACTTAGGTGACTATTTTGTACGTCCAACGATAGAGGTGGTCTGAAATCAGATGATCTTTGATGTATATTGATGTCTGATTCCAGGCTATAGGCGTCATATTTTCAACATCATTTTGACATGTCCCTGGTGTCATATATTCGACAATTGGCCGATCAATTGGTAAGATTACTACATAGGTTATTCAACATCCATGGTGTCATATATTCGATGTCTTTAGTGTTGGATATTCAACACTTGGCTGATCAATTGGTAAAATTAATACATAGGTTATTCGACATCCATGGTATCGGATATTCGACATCTTTAGTGTCAGATATTCGACACTTGGAGGACTAAATTGGTAAATAAATTACGTAGGTTATTCGACGGTATGTTGTCGGATATCCGACAAAGGTTTACCAACATTTATAAAAAAAAAATTGTCAGATTTTAGACGGAGTGTTGTAGAATTTCAGACAAATATGCCGTTGGATTTTGGGTTCAAATATTACCGTGACACTTGTTATGCAGCTCAAATGGTAAGAAGTTGGTAAAGAATTCATGCAAGTGAAATCCATTTATGATGCAATCAAATGTTATGCATATTATATTCATCATATTAATGGATCGATCATGCAGTTAAAGCAGTCCCGGAGGCATCGCCAGTATAGTCTGGTGAACTCCATTATCACATGTGTGTTCCTTTATGTGCTTTGATTTATATCTCATTTCTATATGGTTTTTTATGTTTAAAATATGTACACAATAATTATTTCTCATGTTCGCATGCCCCTTACCATTAGTAAAATAAACTTTGTCCAAGATTTTTGTTTGAGAAAGTTCTTGCAGAAATATTGGATCACTGTATAGGTCAACATTGCTCAATTTCATAACAAATTTAGATGCTTTTGGAAAATTTTGTCGTATTTTTTTTTCTTAAACACACAATTATTCCTCGTTCCTAAAACCAAGGGAACTCATATAATTGAATCTCAACCAAGTGAGTGTTGAGATTAGAAGAACACTATATCCCCATAGCTTATTGTTCTCATCATTTTGTTTTTATTTCTTATGTACCTAGTAGAACTTTGGGATTCAACATCCTTCTACTCTATAGCATTGTACTTTTGAGGATCTATTTAGGTAGAAGTAGGAACCTATTTGTCAAATTATATATGTGTCATAGGTGGATCTAGATTACTAGAGTAAGCTTCACTTAGAATTTACCAAACATTGACAGGAAAATAGAAGAAATATGAAAAAAAATGAAGTAGAAGACAAGATAAAAACACTCATGTGGATTGATATTCCATTACATTATTGTTCAAAAACATGTGTACAATATATAGATTCTATCAAGAGACAAAATCGAGAGGCTTAGTGGTGAGTTGAGTATATCACATTAATGCTAGGCTTAGTGGAGTAATTCCCTCCATCTATGACATTGTGTCAAGTGTAACTCCTGTAGTGGGCCATAATGAGGTCAAATGAACCTATGAGGACCATGAGGACCTGTATTGGGCCATAATGAGGTCAATAAATGTGGATGGAATCATTATGAGGGCGAATTAGGTAGTTTAGGGCTTTGGTAGTGGCCATTAATGAGCAATTTGACCATTTCCAGTGCATAAGCGCCCTTGGTCCAACCTTATCCCATAAAACAGGGAAGTGGTGTGTCTTCCTCATTAAATGCATTAAGTAGGGCGCCTTCGACTCCTCAGAATAAGGAAATGGTCACACTTGTGGACAAACTTGGCTATAATGACAAACCATTAGTCTAATATGTGGACAAACCCCCTAGACTAGGCACTATTGAAGCCAAACCATGGAACAACTTACATTAAACACTTGGAACCTTATGCAAGGATTATTAACCAAGGTCTAGATGGGAATTATTTTCCAACACCCCCCCTTAAGCCAAAATGGTTGTGATGAAAGAAAATTATTATGAGAGCCCAAGCAACAAAGGATTATGGTCATCCTTTACGTTATTCATCCATGTAAGTGAGGAAAGAGGAAAAACCACTTGGGGAAAATCATCCCTCTAAACTGGACATGAAATACACCAAAAATAAACTACTCCAAAACACAAGTAGGTGTGAACATGTTCATATGTCTGGGGGAACCTTCTTCTTGGGAAGAAGAGGAATGTGCTCAAGTAGATCATGTACATGTACAGTTGCATGATGGAAACTGAAGCCATGTAGAACAACTGAGTAACACTGATAGTAGAGCAAAGGTTTATCTTCTGTAATGTCCCCTCCTACCATACCGACAGGATAGAGAGGATGTGGTGCTCAATCCGGGCAATTAGCCCCTATATCCATTAATTAAACTTATTGATACAAAGACATGTATATGTGCATGCTATGGAAACACGACGGAAATTAAATAAATACTATTGATATCTAACATACATTCAAGATTTCTGTGACAGCGATTAAATAAAGACCTTTGCAGAATTATGAAAGATCATATGGAAATGCATATACTTTTAAAAACACAGCAGAAGTAAATTCATTTAACACATCCACATACATTCATAATATTCATCAAATGATAATTGCAAATTTAACACAAGAGAATACTTATCTCAATAAGGTAGTCCCAAGCAACTGGCTATGCAATTGCAACGTTCCACCCAACCATAGGCCAGTTGTGCTTATCAACCTCTTGATACAACTGCCACCCCCAAGCTGGGAATGATCTCTACAAGGAACCAGGGAACAACAGACTCACACATAGCCAAGCATACACCAAGATGAGCCAAGCCAATCTGCAATTGGGTTTATCAGGCTGCTAGGACATGGAAGGGAAGAATTGCTAAGCTAGTGAGCTCAATCACAGAGCTATGGGTACCTCTCCCAGATCTATTCAGCTTGGCACTCGAAAATGCCTACACACCCAACACAAGGAAGTATTCTCTTCACTGCCACACAGTCCCTCAAGCCATACCTTCCTTTCTAGTGCTCTCAGGATGTGCATAGAAAAGTAGCCAGCCCTCTTGATCTTCTTGAGAGGTTACTCCCTACACTAGTTTTATCAAGCCAACTCTGTCCACTACCGCTCCATTTTCTTTCTCACAGGTTCACATCAAAACAAGGATGCACATAACAGCAACCTACACTTGCTGAGCATGAGAAAAATGTTTAAACGGCGGGATGCATGAGATGGGGTTTCCTGAGCTTCAGAAAAACGTGGGTAGACTCAAAACGAATTGGCAACTAGAAAAATTCGACTGGGAGAGTAAGACCCATTCCAGAAAAATGCCCCAGGGGCAAAAACGACCTCTCCCTCAGTCCCAATTCGCGTCCCTCCTTCCCCAGCTATTGCACAATACCAAAAACGAGTTCCTGGGCATGGAAAAACACAGGGTTATGGTGAAAAATGTGAGGATAAATTCCAGTGAGCTCTGTCTGGGTGAGAGGAAGAACGTAATGCCTGAGGAATTGCCTTAGGTATCATGTCGTGGGGGTTTTCTTTCCCAGCAAGCCAAAAATACAGTTTTCAGGTTGATGGCTTGCCCATGCACGAAAATATGACTGCCATACTTCTCCAATCCCAAGACATTAACTGCCCCAACCAATCTTTGGAAGAATTAAATGATTGGGTGCATGAGAAAAAAATGGATAGTTAAGAGTTCATGGGTTTTCTCATTGACACATGGGATGACCCTAGTGGCTCAAGGGTTTGGTTATTTCCCCTCCCTATTCCTTGGAGAATCATGCCCCATCTCTTTGTTGCATTGCATATCTAGTTGTGGGTATTTTTTCATTAAAATTCGTATTTACATGATGTCTTACTTACATTGTGCCCATCTCGCACAAGAACCATATGCATCTATTTTTAATTTCCGATACATAAAATGCTAAATCAATGGTGGGGCCTTGGCCTTGAGCTCCTCACCATGATCAATTTACAATATTTACATCATACGATTTAATACAAAGGGGTCAAAATGGGGACATTACATCTTAAGACTTGATCTTCGAACCAACTAGGGTTCCAAGTCCAAAAGAGACTTGAGATGCTTGAGAATAAGTGACCCCAAGCGAATCATAAGGCTCTTGAAGCATCAAATTCAAACCTAGAGAATTGTAATCAGCTCCAAGAAATAGGAACAAGAGTGTTGATGTATTTGTAACTTCAGAAGATATTCACTTGTATATTGTATTTGTACTTTATTGTATCCCCAACGGAGATGTATTATTCCTCTGATTAGAAGTGTCATCAGTTGTAATTGCATGTGTCACAAGTTATATTGTAAGTGTCGTAACTTATACTTGATGGGTTATTAGACCACCTTGATGGGGTTGGACGTGCATGAATCATGTGGGTCAAAGGGTTATTAGACCACCCTAGTAGGGTTTGGCCCAGTCAGCATTATGTTAAGTGGTTAAGTTGAGGCCGACCTAGTTGAGTAAAGGGCAAGTCAAGTTAGTGTATAAATAGAGAGTGTGTCTCTCTCATTTTACACATTGTCTCATTCACTCATTTCACATTAGTGAGAGAAGAGAAGGGTGCGCACAAGTGGAGGAGGAGCATGCTACTGAAGTTATCTATGTGTTGGGTTTTAGCATGGTTATCCTTGTATTGATGCTTATTCTATCTCTAAGGAAGTTGTGGGGTTTTTCACCTTCTTGGTTTTCCCCAATGAAATGTTTTGTGTCTCTTGTATCTTGTCTCTTGTCTCTTATGCTTGATATGTTGTACATGTTGTTCTTTAAATTAAGATCCTAGATCTATTGAATTAGATTCTGAAAAACTAACATGGTATCAGAGCTAGCTTGAAGGAAGGCATGATATGGCATTTATGAGACTTGTTGCACTTGCGAAAAATTGCAAGCTAGGGTTTGATATAGAAAAATACCAGTCATCGTGGAAATTTCCCTATAAATCCATTTTGGAAAAGGTGCAGGATATGAAACTTTTACAGGTCGTATATAACATCCCCATGTACCTTGTGTCAAAAGAACATCATCTAATTCATTGTACTTTGTGTTTTATGATCAGTACAATCTAGGGTTTCTGCCTCTTCTAGATCCCAGTCATAAACATGTGACCTAGGAAAAAAGGTCATAACGTGGGCTAGGAAGCTCCAAATGAAATTCTGTAAAAAGTGACAATAAGAGAACGGAACGTAGTTTCACAGGTAAGTTTTTCAGAGGCCGAAATTGAACCAGTGACATGTGGAACACCGTACAAGTTCGCTCTCATGTTTTATCCCATAAACATGTCACACTAGAACACTTGGCATAACTCTCTCTCAGAGAATCCAATTGAGGTCAGACTTGTGGGGTTGGAAAGATGATAGGCTAGGCTACCACAGGCCGAAGTTTCAAACCATGTATATTCATAATTTCAAAGATGCAATAGAAACAATCAGGAACATATTTATGTCAAAACAGATTTGGATTCTAAGCACCTTCATTCTTGGCTTGTCACTGCTGCGGGAATTTAGGGCTTCAGAGAAAGTTGGAATTGTTGGAATCAGAGACCATGGATGAATGCTCCTCATCAAAATCGAAATTTAGTGACCAAGATCAATTTTTTTGGTTGGGCATAAGGCCGGGCTTGATCAAACCCTAGTTTGGGATTTTGATCGAAAAGATGGAAAATTAGGGCTTCTGCAAAAGTTGGAATTTTTGAAGTCTATGACCACGGCTGGAAGCTCCTCAGAAAAATCAAAACTTAGAGCTTTGGATCGAAATTTTTGGTTGGGAAGAAGGGTGGGATTTATCAAACCCTAGTTCGGGGTCCTGTCTAGTGAATCCGGAAGTTTCAAAGGGAATTTTGAGGGGTCAAATTTTGCAGTTTTCAAAATTGAAGTACACCAGCTTGATTGGCTCAACAAGACACATGTTTCCATCCATTCAGAAGTTTGAAATTCAAAGTTTGAATTTTTAGGGTTTCTTTGACAAACCCTAATCCAACTCCAGATCCAGTTTCAGCAAATCAAAGTGGATTGGGTTAATCCTAGAAAAGAATGAATTGGACACCTGCATAAGTGAATAAGTTCCAGTTCCAGAGTGAGATGAGGCTGAGGCTTTACATGAGAAGGCTACAAGCAATCCCGTCAGGTATGACTTGAAGAGATACAGGTATGTTTGTTCATCATTGAGTTTATGATATGTTTGTCTTCATATTATTGAGGTTAGTACAATCTTGATTAATCTTAGAGTTATCTCATCACCCTAGTAAAAGTATGAATGCATGTGAACGATAGAAGACATTCATTGAATAGGGTTATGACACTTATGATTGTACTAATGCACTGTGGTGTTGTATGAGGTTGATGTTGTCCGCTAACATGAAAGGTACAAATCAAGTTCTAGATCAAGAACATATCCATGGTGACATGAATACAAAGACTCATGGATCACATAGAAGCTCCACTTACGAGGTATGTATAATTTGGTTCTACAATGGTTAACTTATGAGTTATGCAAGTTACTAAGCACAAGTCTTTGAAGAAGAACAAAAAGACATTATATGGGTATGTTAGCCATAACTAGCAAGCATGATAATCTAGGTATGTTTTTCCTATATCAAGTTAGAATCCTACCTTGTATTAGGATCTTATACTTTTGTATGAATGATTATTCTTGAAGTTAGAATTTTAAGTAATAAACAGTTTATGCATATTATGTTTCTTACTTTGATTGATGATATGACTAACCAAAAGAGTCCTATGGTAAATAAGAATATGCATAAGTAATATAAGTCCTCCCTGAAACCTTGAATACTAATGCTTGTGACAAATTACCTGTGTGTGAAATAATCATGACCATACATGTTAAGTTTATTTAGGATCATAATGCTTTGATAGTATTGAGATTATACTAATGGATGTATGATCATGTATGAGATCTTGAGGATGACACTAGTGCACACTTAAGCATGCATAGTGGTCTAGGATGAATATAAGTTCAAGGATAGGTAATCCAGGAAGCAAAGATCAAGAGGGAGTCCACCCTACAACTAAACTAAGATAAGTATTTGAATTGTTATATATATGATTACTTAAATGATGTTGTTCAGTCATGTACATGTTCCTAGATTTAGGATGTATATTATGCATTTTAGAAAAGCTTGCATTAATGAACAAGATACTACTAATATAGTAATGGGTAAGTGGCCTATGGTACTGTACAACATTCCATTGCTACTTATCTAGAATGAAACCTCTTTGCTGACATGTTGGGAGTTGTGCACACTCTTAACAATGTTCTAGTAGAGATGGAAGGCATCTAGAAAGTTACGAAATATGGATAAATGTTGTATTGAAGCATTGGCTAAGATAATTGCATGACTGTATGACATATGTATTTATGAGTAAGAATTTGTTCTGAAATATATAAAATGTTTCTAATCATGCAATTCAACTTGTCTTGTAGGAAAGATAGTGTACCTACAAAACAAGGACTACAACATTTGTTCCGGCAACAAAGTTCAAAGAAAACTATCTATTGAAGTTACTTCTAGGAAGAAGTGATGGGACACATTTGCAGGATCCATTCCAAGCATGGTGAGAGGAGGATCCTTCCCTTGGCTGTGGATGTAAGCATTGTGTGATGAGCATCAGGACGATGCTCCACTTACTTCTTTGGATATGCATCATTTGGATGCTTTGTATGATCCGTTGGATCATATATATTGATATGCATCAGTTGGATGCTTTGTATGATAAATTGGATAATGTATATGTATATGCATCAGGACGATGCAGTGACGATGATCAGGATGATCATATGTGATGAGTATCAGGACGATGCTCTCGATGACATGCATCAGGACAATGCAGTGACGATAATCAAGATGATCATGTGTGATGAGTATCAGGATGATACTCTGGATGATATGCATCAAAACGATGCTACGATGATGATAAGGATGATGCATTACTTTCTAGGCATGGCGGTGTGGCAAAGTACAGATGGAATCTTCCTTGGACAAGGGAAGTATGCAGTAGAGATCCTGAAGCAGTTCGGGATGATGGACTACAAGGCCATGGCCACACCTATGGCATCGAACCTGAAGCTTCTGTGTGATGCTTCATCTGATCCAGTTGATGTCACGGTGTATCATCAAATGATTGGGTCCTTGATGTACATGACGAACATGGGGCTAGATATCTGCTTTGCGGTGAACACCTTGAGCCAGTATTTGACAGATCCGAGACATGTTCACCTGATAGCTGCAAAGCATATTCTGAGGTACCTGAAGGGTACAGTTGAGTATGGGCTCAAGTATGAGGCAAATCAAAAGTTTAACCTGGAGGGTTATGTTGATTCAGATTAGGTAGGCAGTGCCATTGATCGGAAGAGCACTTCGGGGTGTTGCTTCAGTATGGGATCCGGTATGATCTCTTGGTTTAGCAGTAAGCAGTCATGTGTGGCACTGAGTACAGCCGAAGCAGAGTATGTTGCAACTTGTCCAGCTAGTTGTGAGGTAGTATGGCTTAGGAAGCTACTATCTGATTTGTTTAATCTCCGGTTGAGTGCTACTTGTATATATTGCGACAACTAGAGTTGTGTGAAGTTGTCCGAGAACCCAGTGTTCCATGACAAGTCGAAGCACATGGAGATCAAGTATCACTATATCAAGGATATGGTGTAGATAGGAGTAGTGAAGCTCCTGTATGTTGTGACAAACGAGCAAATAGCTGATGTGTTGACCAAGCCGCTGGACAAAGTGAAGTTTGAGTACTTCAAAGAGAGGCTTGGTGTACTTCAGATCGAGATTCCTTCCAAGGGGAAGTGATGAGTCCGGAGACAAAGATGCACATGAGCCATTCCGACATGGTTCAAGTTTGTCTTGCCATGGTTGTTGATGTAAGGGTTGGAGCCATTCCGACATGGTTGAAGTTTGTCTTTCCATGGTCGTTGATGTAAGGGCTAGGCCATTCGAGCATGGTTTAAGTTTGTCTTTCCATGGTTGCGATATACTTGCTGGGGCCATTCGAGCATGGTTTAAGTTTGTCTTGCCATGGATGCGATATAAGTGTTGGGGCCATTCAAGCATGGTTTAAGTTTGTCTTGCCATGGCTGCGATATAAGTGTTGGGGCCATTCGAGCATGGTTTAAGTTTGTCTTGCCATGGCTGCGATATAAGTTTTGTGCCATTATCGCATGGTTGAAGTTTGTCTTTCCATGGCATAGATATAAGTGTTGAGCCTTTCACGGATGGTTGAAGTGTGTCTTACCATGCCGGTGAGTGTAAGTGTTGTGTGATGTGCATCTGGGTTGTGCTCTGTGGACTATGAGGTGATCTAAAGATGATGATGTGACAGTAGGTTACACAGGTTTTGCAAAGGCATATAATTAGTCTTGAGATGCTCTTGCAGGTTTTGCAGAGACAGTGTAATTATTCCTAGGAGATCTTGCAGGTTTTGCAGAGGCAGTGTAATCAGTCCTGAGGTGTACCTACTTGATGGCTTGCTCGCAAAGATGATGAAGACCTACATGGAGGATAGGAATACATCCACCATGAAAAAGGGTTGGCTCTGTAGAAATTCCTATGATGAGTAGATTGGAGATTGATTGAGATAGCAGTAGTAGTGACGATGATGCTCCGTGATCCAGTGATGATGATCCCCCTCCAGAATTGAAGACTTGTGCCGATATGTATTGATGACTTGTGTCAAGAGAATACCTTCCTAGTTAAGAGGGAGTGTTGATGTATTTGTAACTTCGGAATATATTCACTTGTATATTGTATTTGTACTGTTGGAGCCTAGGACGCAGCTATGGTGAAAGCTGTGAATTTTGAGGAAAAAGCACAAGTATGGAAGGAAAGTGCTAATTTTGAACAAGCACCAATTTTTGGGTAAAAGCAGACAGTGCGCAGTACGGTGCCAGATGGACGAGCTTAACGTAGATTACGGACTGGAACTCGCGGAGCTCGCGCGCACACGTCATAGAGGAATGAATGTGGCTGAATAGAAAGCAAATCTACCATAATGAATGAAGCGACGAAGTAGAGGGCTCAGCTACCCTCATTAAGGCTAAGTACAAAAGTTATGGTTGCTCGGATCAAGGAGGAGCAACGGACGAGAGCATTGAAGGCGAAGGACAAGGCGCCCATACCCGCAATCTGCGCCGGAAGTCACGGAACCTGCAGGAAGCGGCGACGTGACTGCAAGTGGCGCCTACAGTACACCTAGCCATGTGCATGGTTAGGGTTTTTGGGGATTACTGTTGGGAAAGGCCCACAGTTTTGTAAAGGTGTGACCGTCATGGCCACCTATATATATGTATAATTGATAAGGGAAAAAGTTAGTTAGTAAGCTAGCTAGTTAGTGGTTTCAAGTCAGTCAGCTAGTAAGCTAGCCATTCAGTCTTCTATTGTGTTGTAAGAAGAAAGAGTTAGAGTCGGGATAGCCGTGGAGTTAATCCCTGAGTTGCAGACAGTCTGAGTCGACGTCTGAACTATTGTAATCTCTGTAGAGGAAGAGACTAGATCGAGAGAAGGGCTCCCAGCTGTGTGCGTGGAGTTTCCTGGAAAGATCTAAGGCTGCAGCTGTGTGCGCAGCATTATTGTATAAGTTTCCTTTGAGTTAATATATGAAACACTCCCGTGGACGTGGTTTCCCGTGGAGGTGAATTCTTTACGTCTTATTGTTATGGTAATAATCGCATGAATGCATGTCTGAGTTATCTGCGTTTATATGAATGTTGTATGATCTTTATGAATATGTTGGGTACGTTCTCGAAGCTTTCTTGATAGCTATAATCGTTAAGTGTCGAAGGAGTTGTAGAACGCTGTCGCTGCAGCGATCGAGGATTGCATTACTGCGCTGGGCGCATGGAAGGAAGAGATACATAGAGCGCTGACGCAGGGGGGATAGTCGCCCCGTGCGCTGGAACGGAGACGCCGCGCTGCTAGGCTGTTAAGTGAGAGTTCCGCGCAGTTGTGAAGGAGGGCCTGCGGAAAAGACCGACAGTATGCTTTGAGGAGTCGCAAGAGAAGAAAGAGAGCAGTCTCCGCGTCGCCTAGGTTAAGGAAATCTGATTCCTTAGCCCCCCCATAGCCACTTCGGGTGAGACCTCGAGCTGCTGCGCAGCTCGTTGCCGAGAGGGCTAGTGCGCCAAGGGGTTTTGTTGCTGCGCTTCATTAAAACCCGGGTCTGCCCCAAAAGCAGCCAACATGTACTTTATTGTATCCCCAACGGAGATGTATTATTCCTCCGATTGGAAGTGTCGTCAGTTGTACTTGCATTTGTCGCAAGTTATATTGTAAGTGTCATAACTTATACTTGATGGGTTATTAGACCACCTTGAAGGAGTCAGCCCTGTATGAGTCATGTGGGTCAAAGGGTTATTAGACAACCCTAGTAGGGGTCGGCCTAGTCAGCATTATGTTAAGTTGTTAAGTTGAGGCTGACCTAGTTGAGTAAAGGGCAAGTCACGTTAGTGTATAAATAGAGAGTGTGTCTCTCTCATTTTACACATTGTCTCATTCACTCATTTCGCATTAGTGAGAGAAGAGAAGGGTGCGCACAAGTGGAGGAGGAGCATGCTACTGAAGTTATCTATCTCTTGGGTTTGATCATGGTGATCCTTGTATTGATGCTTATTCTATCTCTGAGGAAGTTGCGGTGTTTTTCACCTTCTTGGTTTTCCCCGGTGAAATGTATGTCTCTTGTCTCTTATGCTTGATATGCTGTACATGTTGTTCTTTCAATTAAGATCCTAGATCTATTGAATTAGATTCTGAAAAACTAACAAAGAGTCCCAATTTTTCCAATTTGATGGCTAAGGATTCTCCATCTTCAAATGAACTTGAATAAATTCTGCTATCCATGGTGTAGGAATATATAGGAAGCAAAAGAGTGTGAAGCAATGAGAGATCTTCACTTTACTTCTAGACTTCTCCTTTACCATATTTCAAACCAATAATCTCATATGAAGAATAAACATCTTCTAGAGAAGGATCACTATGATCACCAATCAACAAATTCAACATTCGTAATAGAAGACATAGAGGAGAAAGAAGTGGAATGGAGAGACATCTCTTCAACAGTATTGATGGAAGCAGCTCGTATTTTATATTCATGAAAAAAGATTCATGGAAAACAGAGGAAGCCACGGAGGAAGAAAGTTGAGCTGGATCATTTGTTGAATCTGTATCTTATTCTTCTTCTTCTTCTTCTTCAATTTGAACAACTTCTTGAGAAATGCATGAGGCCAAGACTTTTGGAGGAAGAACACATGAGGCGGTGTCCATTTTCTTGCTCTCCATACAGCTAATATCTTCTTTCTTCATGCCAAGATCTCTATCTAGATTTCTCCAAATCTCAAATGGATACTCAATAGAATCAATGAGATAATGCATTCTAGGAGGTATAGCTAGACACATAGTTCCATATTCTCTATCACAGTCATTGAGCCAATGACACTTCTCTTCATAAGATTTTGCCTCGCTCACAGCACCAATGGACACATCAAAGAGACATTTTATCTTGATATATGCACACATATTTTCTTTCCACTCTGAATAGTTGAATGGAGAGAGAAGAGGAACAAATTTTGAATCCATATTGAAGTTGTTGTAGGAACCTGCAAAACACACACTTGGAAATCTATTTTGGAAGCAAGACTAGGATCCCCTATGAAGCTTTGATACCATGTCAAATTTTATATGTGTCATAGGTGGATCTAGATTATGAGAGTAAGCTTCACTTATAATTTACCAAACATTGACAATAAAATAGAAGAAATATGAAAAAAACATGAAGTAGAACACAAGAGAAAAATACTCATGTGGATTGATCTTCCATTACATTATTGTTCAACAACATATGTACAATAAATAGATGCTCTCAAGAGACAAAATCGAGAGGCTTAGTGGTGAGTTGAGTATCTCACATTAATTCTAGGCTTAGTGGAGTAATTCCCCCAATCTAAGTCATTGTGCCAAGTGTAACTCCTGTATTGGGCCATAATGAGGTCAAATGAACCTATGAGGACCATGAAGAAGTTAGGAAAGTCAATAAATGTGGATGGAATCATTACTAGGGAGAATTATGTAGTTTAGGGATTTGGTAGTGGCCATTAATGATCAATTTGACCATTTCCAGTGCATAAGCGCCCTCGGTCCAACCTTATCCCATAAAACATGGAAGTAGTGTGCCTTCCTGATTAAATGTATTAAGTAGAGCGCCTTTGAATCCCCAGAATACTTGTGGAAAAACTTGGCTATAATGACAAGCCACTAGTCTAACATGGACAAACCCCCTAGACTAGGCACTATTGAATCCAAACCATGGAACAACTTACATTAAACACTTGGAACCTTATGCAAGGATTATTAACCAAGGTCTAGATGGTAATTATGTTCCAACACTCTTCGAGTTTAATGATGCATTTACTTCACAGTTTTTAGCATGAAGGTTGTTTGCATTGCAAGATCACATTATTTGATATAATAAATGTGAAAAATTGAATCTTGTTAATTTGTGTTGAAGCCCACCTCTCAAAAATCATTGCATTTTACCTAGAACAACTTAGTTGTTATTAAATAATGGATAAATATATTATATTTTAAGCCTTTTCATTCTCCATTTGTTTATGCATTTTTAATCATGTTTTAGATGATGTAATAACGTATTTTTGTATTTTCCAATTAAAAAATGTCTAATATTAAATTCAAGCAATCATTTTTGAGATCCTAGAATTTAATAGAATAAGTTTTTACGTGCATTTTTAAAATTGTTTGTCACTCTTCTACATTATAGGAAACGTCTTCTTTAAAAAACATATCCATTAGCCCAACCATGGTCTTTTGTGTTAAATTTAGCCCTTCAAGAATAAACATAAGGAAGGGAGCAAACAATGTTCCAAGTGCCAAAGTGTAAGACATGACAAAGTCATACATATTTTGATTCCAAATTCCAATAAGAATTCAAAGAGATGTATTCGGCTTCTCATTTTAGCAAATACCAATGATTATGCTTCCTCGTCATAAGTGCAACAGAAGCACTACAATATAAATCCTTGAGTCTCAAGGTACATGTACCCTTCAAAGTATTCCATGTATCTTAGTTTTCAGTATTGATGTAATTAAGTAGTAGAAAGTTTTGTATCTTAATATGTTGAACGCCTACTTTGTTTTCTAAGTGCAGGACCCTTTTATTCATGATTTCCACCTTTGGTAGTCCAAGCCATGGGAGGGTAATGGTGGTGATGTGAAATCTTTTTCTCTAGTTTTTAGGACGAAGGCCACTTTTGTGGATTCAGAGCCTATATTTTGTGTTGGTGGCTCTCTCTCGAACAGGTGTCAAGGAAAGGGGTATGGGTGGTAACTCTAGATCAAGTCCTAGTGGATATGTTATCAGTGGGGCTAGGAGTGGAGTTGGGAGGTATGGATTTGTTGCTCTACTTTTAGGTTAAAGTGTAGTTACAGATACAAGTTTAGGTGGAACATCCTTATGTTGATCTAGTTCCGAAAGGATTGGTGGTCAAGAGGATTCATCTTTGGCCTCCAAAACTTATTTTGTAGGTATCCAACCTCATATTTCTCAGATAAGAGGTCCTAAGGGGAAGAGTGAGTCGCATTATCATAGTATAAATAGCTAGAGATTGAGCAGGGATGTCAAGTCAAGTCCACTAAGAATAAGTTGATTTCCTTCCTTGCTTGTGTGGACAGGTTGGTTGTTTGGTGATATTTTCCCTTTTCTTTTTTGTTCATAGGTTCTACCTTACCCATATTTTTGGATGCCTCTATTTATTCCTTGACATTATTCTTCAAAGTGAACAATTCTATTTCTTGTCATTTATGCCCTTTTTTACCATTTTCTACGTAGAGGAAGTCCCTTGTCCCACAAACAAGGGGGTCTCACACACCAATTTGGTGTTTTTCTTGGCCATGAACTTAAAATTAGATTATTATTAATATTATTTGTTACCATTGATAGGTTTTTGTCTCAAAACACAAAGTCACTAAGGAAATTATTTTCTTATCATTCTTAATATTATGCAATTAAAGTATTTATCTATTTGGTTCACCCATGTAAAGACATCTCTTCCATTAAACTTTCTTTATTTAACTTGGGGAAGTAAATACCCTTAAGAACCCATCCCTTATTAGCTCCAATATCAAGGTTAAATCATCATGGAATTTGTGTATTAATGGAAGGTTGTTCCACATGACTACTATCATTATTTTCATGAGTTTCTTAAGTCACGTTATCATTTTTAGGGAGCCTCTCCTCTACCGCTTGCATGAGCTTAGATATCTTCTAATCAATATTTTGGTCAATCATTTTCTTATTTTTTTCTATTTATTTTTGTGTTTACCAATTTAACATGTGTCACTAACCTATCACAAAATTCATTAAATTTGTTCTGCAAATCAGATATTTAGTTATATATTTCTTCATTTTCTTCATGACTTGTGGTTGATCTCTATGGAGATTTAGTTGGTGCAAATTTTTTTTCACCACCCTTTTCCATGTGAGATAACAATATTGTTTACCTATAGTTATTATATATTTTAACTTTATCACACTTTTTGAATCACACCAAAAATATATTCCAATCAACCCATCTCAACCCTATGTCTATTGTAGGTTACATACCTTTTAAAACCTTGATTTGGACATTGTCCTGCTGACTAAATGTTAAAAACCTTAGATAGGAAAATACAATAACACAAGAGATAACAAAAAATCTTCACTTTTATTATTATATGAAGTGGTTATTTTGATGGAATGAATCAACTTTGTTCAATTGCCTTTTTAAGGGGGATATATCCTAATAATCTAAGCTCAACATACTATATTATTCTATACATACTCATAAAGAGGACTCCATCCTTATCTATAGAATCACAATATCATACTAACCTCCTGACCACTTAGTGGACCTTGTTTAATGAGGTACCATTACATTTATTTCCTAACGTATTGTGTCTTATTTGATAATAACAACATAGTGGAGCTAGTCTTCTCTACATTGTATGGCCTCCACTCTACTCTAATGGGACCACTGCCCCCCCACTATACCCCTAGGGAGGGTTATAACACTCCGCCCCACTTAGGCAAACAATTTCCTCAACACTTTGTGTGAAGTTGTACAACCATAATCTATGTTCCCTTGGAAGAATGTTGAATTCTATGTTGAAGTGGGAACAAGGGTCCCATGGACCAGTGTGAGCCCCCATGCCAAGGTAGTCCAACAAGCTCCACTCTGAGTCCCATGCACAAGTGCTAATGGTTACGGTGAGGAATTTCAAGGGACTCATCCAAAAACTTAGGGCTAATGTCAAGGTGTTGCAACTGACATCCCATCTATGACACTGAAGATCCATAAGCTACTGAGTTTTGTGTCTCATATACCAAAAGGGTCATATGGATCCAAATAACCCACCAAATCAAGTAAAACATTCAATGAATAGGAAAATGATGGAGCTATGAGGATACTATAGAAGAAGTGTATTGTTGTTGTTCTTCACATGAAGGATAAGACTCCAAAAAAAATATGGAAATATTTTTCATCGCAAATATTACAACTATCCATATACCAATCATCACAAGCATCCTCTAATTCATACCATGCATCTCTATCTTGGTTATATGCTTCAATGATGAGAGGATATGTGGTCCGAGTAACACAAAAATCTATTATTTCAAAGAAAACCTCCTTGAATGTATGATGCATAGATGCCAATATTGCTAGATGGCTTGTCCTGTTGTTTCAATTGTTCCCATGCATGGACCAATTCGAACCCCCACCTTTCCATGCTTCAATGGAGGGTAGAATTATTGCAAGTATGATAATAAAGGGGAGAGTAACTAGAACTAGGGAATATAATATATCATATGAAATCCCTAAAAAATATCTTTCCAATGGTGATCATATTTCTACAATCTAAGTAGTCTGTAAAAATATATTATCTCTACAAGGTCCACATATATCCCCTAAAACCCTGAAAAATGTGCAGATTTCAAACTGTGATATAACCCTCTCCTGGACTCAGATTTCAATGTTTTTTTTAAACTCACGTATCTTTCCTTGAGGAATTTAGATATGTAATTAGATTATGGATATTCTACTAGAAAATACTCATACATGCATCTAAATGTCACAAACCTCTTTTTCTCTCTTCAAAAAAGTCTACAAAAAGAGACAAAAAATATTCCAATGTTGTGACCAAGGAAAGAACATATGATACCAATTGTTAAAAACCTTAGATATAAAAATAAATCATACAAAATCACACAAAATATAATATAAAACCTTCAGTTTTATTATGATATGAAGTGATGTTTTTATGGGATGAATCAACCCTGTTCACTTGCCTATTCGATGGGGCTACCTCCTAATGAGCTAAGCTCAATATACAATATTCTTCTCCACATAATCATAAGGAGGAATCCATCCTTATAGAATCAAAATACCATACAAACCTCCTAAATACCTAGTGGACCTTCTTTAATAAGATCACATTACATTTTTTTCCTAACATAGTGGGCCTTATTTAATAATAACAAAATAGTGGACCTAGTCCAATTTACATTGAATGGCCTCCACTCTACTCTAATGATCCCTCCAATATACTCTAATGGGCCCTCTAGACCCCCCATTACATCCATAGGAAGGGTCATAACACTAACCCTCCACCTAAGGTAACTCTAAAATTTCAACCCTTGTGAGTCTAAAATTTTATTTGATAGTAGCCTGATATGCCTTCTCTATAATGTCATAGGTTTTACCAAATTCTAAATTTCCAAGAGAAAGCTATGGTAACTTTTCGATAACTTGTTTTTTTTTTCGATACCAGGAGAGAAAAGTTGTATAGCATGCCAAATATCCAATTTTTAATATTTTCTTTTGAAATGTTTACCTGAGATACTCTCCCCATCTATTATTCGATGTGTTATAAACTAAATATTAATTTTAGGTCATGCAGAATATATCCACCATAATAAACAACACACAAGATAAAATCTTTATCATTATTGCCAATTATTCTTTTGATGGGATGAATCAACCATGTTCACTTTCCTTTTCGAGGGATACCTCCTAATGAGCTAAGATTAACATACAATATTCTTCTCCACCTCACATGAGGAGAACTCCATCCATATTTATAGAATCACTATGCAAGGGGATACCTCCTAATGAGCTAAGATTAACATACAATATTCTTCTCCACCTCACATGAGGAGAACTCCATCCATATTTATAGAATCACTATGCAATACTAACTTCCTAACCTCCCAGTGGGCCTTCTTTAATGAGGTCTCAATACCCAATCCACTTTGCATCGAATGGACTCCACTACTATTCTAATGGGCCCTTTGAGCCCCTCATTACACCCATAGGGAGGGCCATAACACCCCACCCTCCTTAGGAAATAATTGTCCTCAAAAATACTTTGTTTGAAGCTATACAACCATAACCTAGGGTCCCATGGTCCAATGTTGAATTCCATGATGAATTAAGCCAAGGATGTTGGTGTCCAACAAGCTCCATGTGCAATTGTGAACTACTCAACTGACATAATCCAATGATATCCCTTGTGAGCCTGGGTCCCATGTCCATGTGCTCCTTCTGACAACCATGTGATGGCATTGAAGGTCCATGAATCTCTAATTGTTATGCCATACAATATGCTCATGATGGTCACATGGATCCAAATAACTATGAGAAAACAGATCTTCCATATAGAAGTAAACTAATGGATCAACGAGGAAATCTACGATTGAAGAGTAAGATTTTTGGAAATAGGTAGGCACCACATGTTGGTGTTAGACTTCCACAAATAGGGATTGAGAAGATAAAGAAGGTTAATAAAAATATTATGAAAGTAGTTCTCATCCCAAAAATTACTACTATCCATATATCAATCCTCACAATCACCCTCTACATCGTACCATGCACCTCTTTCTTATGTATACTCTTCAATGATGAGTGGATTAGTAACAAAAATATCCTCAAAATTAGCAATACTCTCCTTGATTGTACAATCCAAAGAGTTCACGGAGTTTATCCAAGTATGTGAATCCTTGATGTATTTTCCATGGTTTTTTGCTTAACTTGTTGGAATCCCTTAACATGGGGGATCGCATTGATCCATGGTACCTTGACTCCTATTTTATCATAGTAATCAACATTCGCCCATGGTACCCTAGATTATTGTTGTACCACTTCACACAAAGCGTTGAGGACAAGGATTTCCTAAGGGGGTTGGAGTGTTATGACCCTCCCTATGGGTGTAATGGGAGGATCGATGACCCATTAGAATAGATTGAAGGACCCATTAGCATAGAGATGATGCCATTCAATGGATAGTGGACTAGGTCCATTATGTTGTTATTATTAAATAAGGTCCACTGTGTTAGGAAATAAATGTATTGGAATGAATCAAACATGTTCACTTCAATATTCGAGAGGGCTATGATCTAAATTATTTGGAGAATGAAATGAAGGTAGTGATATAAAACAAAAATACAGACGAATATTTTGCAGAAAACAAAATAGTAAAGTAAAACCCAAATTCTATTAATGAATGGACTGGAAAAACATTGTAAACTGTAAAGTAATATGAACTAGCTCTAGATGGTGGTCGCTTATCTCTGAAAAGAGATGTTTCAGCTATGCTCATCTGCCATAACTTAGTTATAATGAGGCCAGAAAGATCTTTTTAACATAAAGCATAAATGTGAAACCATAAACATCAAAGTCCCTAACACTCGGAGATGAAACGCCAAAAGGTTTGTGGGCCTCAATGTTGTTAGTTGATATGTCAACTTCCCGTGGCCACAAATTTTGCATATAATATCCGTTTGGGGTGCTCAGTACCCCATTTGAAAGGTTTTTCCAAGAAGGAATCTGTATCTTTGGCACAAACTATGCCTCTGGAAATCATTTGGGTGGTGCTGTGGCAAAAAAAACGTCGTTTGTAGCCTCAAAAAGACCCTGGAAGATCAGGACGTGAAAAACCGTAAAAAAACTACCAAGAGAGAAAAATGTGTCTTTGAACCAGTGGACTAGGTGGGTGGACACCGATTTCCATCTAAATCAGGCTACCTCCGAATGAGCTAATCTCAACACACAATATTCTTCTCCACCTCACATAAGGAGGACTCCATCCTTATTTGTAGAATCACCATACAATATTGTTGCCATTGTAGCGACATAAGCTTAATTTTTGTAATGATATTGTATGATGTTGTAAAGAAGCATGCTAGACTGTATAGTTATTATTGTGTTATCATATGTAATTAGACTATTTAAAAGACAGTTGGAAAGAGACATAAATGTCTCAAGTTTTATATAAGAAGGTTACATGTGGGACTATTTTGGATTGATGTCAATTCCCATTTTGAGTATATGGATGGAATGTGAACTTTCTATTAAGAATGAAGAATGAGCCGACAATTGTCTTATCTTTCTGTGTTAGAATGAGTATTGTGCATGATGATTTTCCTATTTTTGGTTTTTTAATATAGATGTTGAATGAATGTGATGAATCTAAGCAACTTTCTTTCCCAAGTTCAGTATTTGCAATCCCTGTGAGCATCTCGGGTGAGACTGTATCCTTTTAGGATGCTGAAAATGTTGATGCTCATAGGGTTATTGTTGGAAATCTAGTATAGAACCCTGGGTTTGGATATGAGCCAACAAATACTAAACTCCTAACCACCTAGTGTACCTTCTTTAATGAGCTCATAATACATTTATGTACTAATATAGTGGGCCTTATTTAACAATAACAATATAGTGGACCTAGTCCATTTATATTGAATGCCTCCACTACTACTCTAATGGACCCTCTGGGGCCCCCAACATACCCCTATGGAGGTTCATAAAACCATATATTGTCGCTCAAATTTGAGCTTGCAAGCTTCATATATGATAGCTTTACCTAGAACATATATTTGAAACTAGTATCTGGACTAGTCCAAAACCTTTTTTTTTTTTTTGTAACTAGGGGAATCGACAATTGGGATGGGGTTGGTACTCGGGTGACACAGGGTCCAGGGGTCCAATCTTGTCTGCTACCACTATACCCCTAGGTGCAACCACCAATCCTGCCACATTGGAGCACATGTTATCTGGGGTTTGAATCAATGACCTCCTTTACAAGGTTTACATGGGCTTGATCGAACCAGGACCTGAAATGATTACCACATGCACTTTGCTAGGTCTCCTTCGAATCCAAAAATTTGTATTGTTCGAAACTTCAAAAAATAAATAGTATAACAAAACTAGAGAGATGAATCATTTTGAAATATTCCACCCAAGGACCTTATGCTCTAATACCAATTTTTATGAATCAAATTCCCCAAATAACATAAAAAAATAAATAAAATTAACTCCATGCCTTGAGAATGATAAAGAGTCAATGAGTAATAATCCTCTTTGAGGGGGAAACCTCATTGTACAATGTATCCAATGCAAAAGACAAGATGAGATGAGATGACTATACAAATGAATATCCTTTATTGTAAATAGGAGATAAAATGACCATGATATAACCTACCACTAAGCTGTCCTAATCATAACTAATATACTAATAATGAATGATGGTTAAGACCTCAAAATAACCATTTTATTTGTTCAAGCAACCTTTAATTGGGGTTCCTTAGGTAGAGACTTTCTTCATCTTTTTATGATAAATTCTTGTTGAGTTTCTCCTTGAGAGCTTGATTCTCTCGTTCTAGTTTATAATTGTGCAAGTATTTGTTTACTATGATATTTTAAGCAATAAATTGTTAGAATATGTAATGATGACTTGTGTGGTATTGTTGGTAAAATATCATAAAAAACATAAAATGATTATAATGATTATAAAATAGAGTTATCCCACATGCATCATGTAATGAAATATCTTATAACCATTCTTTATATAAGAGAGGTGAAAAACTATTTATCCCACATGTGTTATGGGATGTAAGTATTCCTACCTCTTGGCATATAATAGAGGTGAAAGAGACCCTTTTGGGTATGTTATGATCTAGTGTGAAATCACACATCTCATAGTGTGTATGTCATTTGTACTCACATGATTGTGACATGATGTGAAGATGGAGAGTGATGCATATGTAAATATGTCTTGTATTGTAAGATGGATATTTCCACAGAATAATGAAGACCAAGCCTTCCATGGATGTTTCCCCATTTGGGGTTTTACTACATATATCTGGTGTATTGTTCTCTTGTTCTTACATGATTATTGTTGCTTATATGGATAGAAGGCTAGACTAGTAGATATTTGCTATTGATGTACATGTTAGTGTATATCTATTGTTGTATGTTTATGCATGTTTTCAATATTCTAACATGGTATTGCATCTAGTTAATATGCGCTACCTTCTTCGGTAAATTCTTAGATTTCTTTTTACAAGCAACAAATTCCTTTTTTTTTCTTAATCACTTCATATTTTGTAGATTTTTCACCCGATCTATAAATTATACCCAAGTGGTATTTTTTTTAGATATGGGCCTTCTTCTACATGTTTGGAATTTTTTTTGGAAACCCTAACCTTTGTGGAGAAATGTTTAAGGTAAAATTGGAAGGGGACTTTTAGATCAATTTATGAAACTTTTATCCAGATTCTGAGCAAAACAATTGCATATTTGAGTTCCTCTCGCAAAAATACTCAATTTACTAAAACAAATCATCTCATTTGGAGTTCGGAAAGTGGACATATCGTTGATTTCAAAATCAGTTAATTTTCAAGGTTTTGGTGACAGTCGCACAGATTGTAGAGCGGATATCTTTTGACATAGTGCTCAAATTTATATTTCATTCATAGAGGTGGGTGCATAAAGGATGCTCTAGTTCCAAAAATAGGCTATAATAAATATTCTGAGCAATATTGATCAAGTTATGGTCATTTTAAAGTTTCAACATTAGTGAGGAATTTATGGTTTATTTACTCTTATCTTGAAATTCTTGTCATGACCTTCTTGTTCTCTTTGTTTTAGGGTTTATGTTCTTAGTTTCTTCATCATGTTTACAGAGGTTGTATTGTTCATATTTTACTTGTCTCTAACCTTGTGTGGAACATTTTTTGACATTTTCAAGGGCATGGATCTTTAGTATGGTAATGATGACATCAAGAAATGAACCTATGATTAGCACTTAGTTGTTTGATGGCTATATTTTCATATATTAAAGTGATATCATTGTTTTATTTAATCTTTTTTTGCTCAATATTTTAACAAGGCCTCACTCTGTTAATTATGATGATGCTTCTAACATGGTGTTATTTTTTGGTGTCATTTTTTGCTCACTCATTATATGTTATTGTTAACCCTTGTTGTGTAAAAGCAATTTCATATGCACATCTATCTTTCATATGTCATGTCATATATTTTTCCTATGTAATTATGGGCTTATCATGTTTATTATATGTTTCACTCTTGGAAGCTATTTTGTGTATATTAGCTCTCTATCTACTTCACTTTATCCATATGGATATGTGTGGAGAGTTGTGGGATAGCTTGTTTATGTCATTCCTTCCTATATTATGCATATTGATGGTTGCAATCTCTAGTTCTTGATCATTGTTCCTATTTTCAACTTATCCTTGACAACAAAAAAGTTGAAACCTTTTGTTATACAAGGTGGTTGATGTTAGGAAGGAATGCAATGAAATCAAATCCATGAGGCAAAGTGTGATTTTATTTGCATCTTATGGGGCATTCTGCAAATTGTCATTAAGGGGGATGTTAGTGTGATGCCACCTTCCCCCATTTGTATTCTTTATCCTAGTCATCATTAAGGGGGAGTGTTAGAATATGTAATGATTACTTATGTGGTATTGTTGGTAAAATACCATAAAAGGCATAAAATAACTCTAATATTATTAAATAGAGTTAGCCAACATGCATCATGTAATAAAATCTCTTATAACCATTCTTTATATAAGAGAGGTGAAAACCTATTTATCCCACATGTGTTATGAGATGTAAATATTCATACCTCTTAATATATAATAGAAGTAAAGGAGACCCTTTTGGGTATGTTATGATATATTGTGAAATCACACATCTCATGCTGTGTATATCATTTGTACACACATGATTGTTGTTAAGATTTAATATGCTAAGACAGAAAATAGCAGCATTACATTCCATTTCACAATAATAGCATATAAAGGATCATTGAAGAAACAACAAGCACGGCATAAACACAAGAGACACAGATTTATCCTGGGAAACCCTCATGGGGTAGAAAACCCAGCAAAGCTTCCTCAATATAGATGTCCAGCAATATACAAAGATGCAAACCAAAGACATGATCTCCTCCTCCACCATAGCAGACCTCTCCTCCACAAGTGCGCTACTCTCAAGTGAGTGAGTGTGTGTGTAATGAGGAATACATCTCCTCTATTTATACACTACTCTGACTTGTCTTTTACACAAAACATGTAGGCTCGTATTTAACCAATGGGTTAAATACCCCACTACAACTGACTGGGCCGACCCCTCTAGGGTGGTCTAATAACCCTTTGACCCACATAACACATACAGGGCCGACCCCCACTAGGGAAGTCTAATAACCCAAGTTACCACATTCCGACGGAGGAATAAACATCTCCGGATATACAATAAGATCTTCACGGAGGAATGAATCATCTTCGAATAATAAAGTACAAATATAATATTCTTTGAAGTTACAATATCTCAACACTCCCCCTTAACGAGAAGGATATTATAACAGCATCTGCACGAGCAAGGAGTCATCAACATCATACATGATACATCTATAAATCATTGGAAGCTTTCTCAACATCATCAGTAACTCAACCAGTTACTGGAATATCTTCAATATTGGAACATCAACATCTTCAGTACTGAGTCTTTATCTTCTGCAACACTCAAACAGCTACAGCAACATCAATATCTGAATCCTCACGATCGTCGGCATCATCATCACACGATCAACATCGTCGTCTAGATCAACATGATCAGCATCGTCACATGATCTTGATCTATAGCATCAGGTTCATCACGATCTACATCATCTGGATTATCTCGATCTACAGCATCTGGATCATCTCAATCTACAGAATCTGGATCATCTATATTAGTATCCACACCAATACATCTATCATCAAAATCATGTATTCTCACTTAATACATCAATCATCAAAAGCATGTATTCTCACTAATACATCTATCATCAAAAAGCATGTATTCTCACTAATACATCTATCATCAATAGCATGTATTCTCACTAATACATCTATCATCAAAAGCATGTATTCTCACTAATACATCTATCATCAAAAGCATGTATTCTCACTAATACATCTATCATCAAAAGCATGTATTCTTAATAATACATCTATCATCAATAGCATGTATTCTCACTAATACATCTATCATCAAAACATAGCAGCATACCCTGCAACACACACGATCATATTACAGGATGATCAATCCCGCTCTCTTTAGGACATAGGTCCATGGATGATACAATCTAGATCAAGTTCCAGGATGATCAATCCTTATCACTTTAAGACAAGTCTCATGTTTAGGGACGATGCAATCCCATCACGTACATTTTGAACCCAGTTCATGGACGATGCAGTCCTATCTTCAATTCTCGGAGACATCGATCTACGGATCAATTCTGGGACCAAAGTCCGGGGAAGATACAATCCCCTACCTATTCATTCAGGACTTCATTATCGGAGACCCAGTCTACGGCTCAATTCTAGGACCGCAGTCCGGGGAAGATACAATCCCCTACCTGTTCATTCAGGGCTTCATTATCGGAGACCCAGTCTACGGCTCAATTCTGGGACCTCAGTCCGAGGAAGATACAATCCCCTACCTGTTCATTCAGGACTTTATTATCGGAGACATCATGTCTACGGCTCAATTCTGGGACCTCAGTCCGGGGGAGATACAATCCCCTACCTGTTCATTCAGGACTTTATTATCGGAGACCTAGTCTACGGCTCAATTCTGGGACCTCAGTCCGGGGAAGATACAATCCCCTACCTGTTCATTCAAGACTTCATTATCGGAGACCCAGTCTACGGCTCAATTCTGGGACCTCAGTCAAGGGAAGATACAATCCCCTACGTGTTCATTCAGGACTTTATTATCGGAGACATCATGTCTACGGCTCAATTCTGGGACCTCAGTCCGGGGAAGATACAATCCCCTACTTGTTCATTCAGGACTTTATTATGGAGGCCCAGTCTATGGCTCGATTCTGGGACCTCAGTCCGGGTAAGATACAATCCCCTACCTGTTCATTCAGGACTTCATTATCGGAGACCCAGTCTACGGCTCAATTCTGGGACCTCAGTCCAGGGAAGATACAATCCCCTACCTGTTCATTCAGGACTTTATTATTGGAGACATCATGTCTACGGCTCACTTTAGAACATGTGTTCAAGGATGATGCAATCCCTCTTCTTTCTCGAAGACACCTGTCTACAGCTCACTTTAGAACATGTGTTCAAGGATGATGCAATCCCATCATGTCCACCAAGGACTTTCATTCTCGGAGACATCATGTCTACGGCTCTCTTGAGGATGATGCAATCCTATCATGTCCACCAAGGACTTCATTCTCGAAGACATACGTCTACGACTCTCTTGAGGATGATGAAATCCTATCATGTCCACCAAGGACTTCATTCTCGAAGACATACGTCTACGTCTCTCTTGAGGATGATGCAATCCTATCATGTCCACCAAGGACTTCATTCTCGAAGACATACGTCTACGGATCTCTTGAGGATGATGCAATCCTATCATGTCCATCAAGGACTTAATTCTCGAAGACATACGTCTACGGCTCTCTTTAGAACATGTGTTCAAGGATGATGCAATCCCCTTGTCACCTTAGAATCTGTCTAAGGACCATCCACCAACCTCTCTGTCGGCATCACCAATATAGGTATCCACATCATTGACCTCATTGTCAATGCAGGAAATCTCATCATAAGTGATCACATCACTCCCCCTTTCAAGGAGGGTCCTTCTTAACTATATTAAGTTTGTCTTGGAAAAATTTACTTGAGGTAGAGGTTTGGTTAGTACATCGGATCGGAAGAGGTTTGGTTAGTGCATTGGTAACTTGTTACGAATTCGAACATTAACCATATCTTGTATATAGGAATGTCAGATCTCTATGTGCTTTGACTTATCATGGAACACTGGATTCTCTGCCATTTTGGTACAACTCTGTTTGTCACATAGGATCATAGTTGGGTCCATCTCTAAGTCAATTCTGAAGCCATACCGCTTCACAATTAGCAGAGCAAGCAACCATATATTCTGCTTATGCTAAGAGCCACACTAGATTGTTTCCTGCTCAACCACGAGATCATGGCTGATCCCAGACAATAACATCCTCTTGATGTGCTCTCCCTGTCTGATACACTTCCTGCCCAATCAACATCTGTGTAGCCATCTGAAGTCATGATCTCCAAGATAACATAGATCAAAGTCTATTGTATCCTTTAGGTACTGTATCACATGATTTGCAGCCTATCAGGTGAACACATCTAGTTTCCACTAGATACTGACTCAAGGTGTTCACAGCAAAGCATATATCTGACCTACTATTCGTTAGACACATTAATGACTCAATATTTTGTCTGTACAGAGTTCTATCCACTAACTCTGATGAGTCATCTGCTAACAACTTCAAGAGTGGCCATACCAACACATCAAGTCCTTTTAATATTTCTCAGCATACTTTCCTTGGTTGAGAAAGATTCCTTCTTAGCCTTGCCATACTTCCAGACCTAGGAAATAATGCATCAATCTGAGATCTTTCATTTTCATTTCTGCATTGAATGATCTTTTGCATATCTATCTGTGCCATCTCTCGTTAGATGGGTCTATTGATATAAGCCTCAATATCATTCGAAATCTGTGGTGAGTTCCTTCTTGCATCCATGTCATCTATGTATAGAAACCATATTCAACCTTGTAGCAAAGGTTGAGATCCATATCACCCATGGTGATCATTAAGCTCATCAATTGATTATCGATCCTGGGAACCCATACAAAACCTGATTCACACTTCTTCTTTAATTACACCATTAAGGGAATGGTCTTATCTATCCACTTGGAGCAAACATCTCATCATGATTCTCTTCCTCTTTCTAGGAGAATCTTCTAGCCACAAGCCTTCTATAGTGAGTTTGATTTGTAAATCTTTTGTTGAGCATCCATCGCTTGTTCAGTGTTCATCTTTCATCATGATCTTTCCTACAAATCAAAATTCAGTACATGATTAGTAATACTTCATAATCATCAAATCATATTGTCATGATAACCTGTTATGCATACAGATATCATTTACATAGTTATGCAACTATTTTGACCAATACTTTGGCACAACACTTTCCCATATTCTGTATGCATACAGTAGCTATCTAGATGCCTTCCATCTCTACCAGAACATACTATCGAGAGTGTGCACATCTCTCAGCATGTCAGCAAAGAGGTTTCATTCTAGACAACAATGGAATGTTTGTCCAACTTACCAATCATATGCATATTAGTAGTATACTGTTTCAATGCTCTATGAATGTTTAAACTCAGCATGATATATTCCAGGAATACAAATATGCATACAAGCAATATCATTTACTATTTCAAATAACAACTCAAATACTTATCTTTTATGTTTGTGTGGTTGCCTCCCGCTTGATCTTCTATATGTCTTTTGAACTTCTATTCATTATGTGCCACTGTGCATGCTCAAGTGTGCACTAGTGTCATCCTCATGATCTCATACACAAACATACATTCATTAGTATATTCTCATAACATTCTAATTCTAAATAATCTTGAATATGTATAGTCATGATCATTAGTATTCAAGGTTTCAAGGAAGTCTTCTTTTACTCATGCATATTCTTGTTTGATCATAGTACTCTTCTGGTTAATTAAATCATCAAGACAAGAGACATAATATGCATAAACCCTTGATTACTAACTTTATGAATAAGCATAACCAATCATACCAAGTATACTTATATAAGGGATCATAACACGAGGTAAGATTCTAACTTGACATGAGAAAACATACCTGGATTAGTATACCTGCTTAGTTATGTACAACATACCTAAACAATCTCTTCATTGATTTAGAGATCCTGACCTAGAATCTGCATGTCTCATAGGTTAAGCATAATATAACAAGGTCATACATACCTCGTAAGTAGAACAAAGATTATGGATGAGTCTTTGTCTTCATGTTGTCATTGTTATGGAACTTGATTTGTCTTTTGTGATGTACCTGTATCTTGTTAGCAGACAACATCAACCTCACACAACACCATAATGCATTAGTACAATCATATAGCCCTAATTAATGAATGTCTTCGATCATTCACATGCATTCATATTGTTACTGGGTGATAAGACAATTCTAATGTTAATCAAGATTGTACTAATAAATAATATGAAGACAAACACATTATGAACCTAATCAAGAATCAGATTTCAAGACATACCTGAACCTCCTTAAGTCATACCTGTTGAGACTTCTTGTAGTCTTCTTATGTAAGGCCTTAGCCTCAACTCCCCCTGAAACTTGATCTGGATCTTGATTAGAGTTTGCTAGAGAAACCCTAAAAAATTCAATCTTTGACTTTCACACTTCTGAATGGATGGAAGGATGTGTCTTGCTAAGCTGATCAAACTAGCATACTTCAATTTTGAAATCTCCAAAATTTGACCCCTCAAAATTGCCTTCGAAACTTCTGGATCTTCTGGACAGGAACCCGAACTAGGGTTTGATGAAGCCCACCATTCTGCCCAATCAAAAGGTTTGATCTTGGACTCTAAATTTTGATTTTCCTGAGTAGCATTCAGCCATGGATTCCGATTCCAAAAATTCTAACTTTCTCCGAAACCCTAAATTCCGGAAGCCATGAATGAAGGTGCTCCAAAAATAATTTTGGTTTGACAGAAATATGTACCTAATTGTTTCTGCTGTAACTCTGAAATTTTCGCTCCACAGGGTCTGAAAACTTTTTCTGTGGTAGCCTGACCTGTCATCTTTCCATCCCGACAGGTCTGACCTCAATTGGATTTTCTGAGAGAGAGTTATGCCAAGTGTCGCAACGTGACCTGTTTATGGGATAAAACAGGAGAGAGAACTTGTACGGAGTGCCACGTATCACTGGTTCAACTTCGGCCTCTAAAAACATTTCCTGAGATAGTACATTCTGTGTACTACTTGTCACATTTTACGAAATTGCATTTGGATCTTCCTATCCCAAGTTATGCCAAGTGTCGCAACGTGACCTGTTTATGGGATAAAACAGAAGAGCGAACTTGTACGGTGTGCCACGTGTCACTGGTTCAACTTCAGCCTCAGAAAATGTTTCTTGAGATAGTACAGTCTGTGTACTACCTGTCACTTTTTACGAAATTTCATTTGGAGCTTCCTAGCCCAAGTTATGCCAAGTTTCGCAACGTGACCTGTTTATGGGATAAATTAGGAGAGCGAACTTGTACAGCGTGCCATGTGTCACTGGTTCAACTTCAGCCTCTGAAAACATGTTCTAAGATAGTACAGTCTGTGTACTACCTGTCACCTTTTACGAAATTGCATTTGGAGCTTCCTAGCCCAAGTTATGATCTTTTTTCCTAGGTCACCTGATTTTGACTGAGATCTAGAAGAGGCAGAAACCCTAACTTGTACTGATCATAACTTACAAAGTACAACGAAGCTGAGGGTTCCCTTTGGACACAAGATACCTGGAGATGTTATCTACGACCTGTAAAGGTTTCAGCTCCTGAACCTTCACCAAAATGGATTTATGGCGAATGTTCCACGATGACTAGTTTTTCTATATAAAACCCTAACCTTCAAATTGTCATAAATAAAGCAAGTGTCGTAAGTGCCATACCTTGCCTTCCTTCAGGTTAGCTCTGATCCCATGTTAAGATTTAATATGCTAAGACAGAAAATAGCAGCATTACGTTCCATTTCACAATAATACCATATACAGGATCACTGAAGAAACAACAAGCACAGCATAAACACAAGAGACACAGATTTATCTTGGGAAACCCTCATGGGGTAGAAAACCCAGCAAAGCTTCCTCAATATAGATGTCCAGCAATATACAAAGATGCAAACCAAAGACATGATCTCCTCCTCCACCATAGAAGACCTCTCCTCCACAAGTGCGCTACTCTCAAGTGAGTGAGTGTGTGTGTAATGAGGAATACACCTCCTCTATTTATACACTACTCCAACTTGTCTTTTACACAAAACATGTAGGCTCGTATTTAACCAATGGGTTAAATACCCCACTACAACTGACTGGGATGACCCCTCTAGGGTGGTCTAATAACCCTTTGACCCACATAACACATACAGGGCCGATCCCCACTAGGGAAGTCTAATAACCCAAGTTACCACATTCTGACGGAGGAATAAACATCTCCGGATATACAATAAGATCTTCACGGAGGAATGAATCATCTCTGGAATAATAAAGTACAAATATAATATTCTTTGAAGTTACAATATCTCAACAATTGTGACATGATTTGAAGATGGAGAGTGATGCATATGTAAAGATGCTTTTTTATGTTAAGATGGGTATTTTTGCATAATAATGAAGACCAAGCCTTCTATGGATATTTCCCCATTTGGGGTCTTACTACATATATCTAGTGTATTGTTCACTTGTCTCTTGTTTTTACATGATTATTGTTGCTTGTATAGATAAAAGGCTAGACTAGTAGATCTTTGTTATTGATTTACATGTTAGTGTAAATCTATTGTTATATGTTTATGCATGTTCTCAATATTGTAACATAAATTCCTCATATTTTTCTAATAATTCATTACCAGATATATTATTGATATCTTTATATCTGTCTTGTTGTCTAGCTAGTTCATCCTCTAATTTTTCTTGTTTTATTGATATTTTTCTAATTCGTCCTCTAAATTTTTTATTGCAATGTTTAATTTTGATAATTCATTAGAATAAATAGTGTTTAATAGTTTGAACAATTAAAATTTTCATTTTTTAAATATTCTCAACATTTCCTTACAAAAAAAACATTTCAAAAAAAAATAAAATTATTTATGGAATTCATCATTCATGGATTTACTTATTCCTTAATTTATGTATTCGATAACAATTGAGTTTACTAAGTGTAGCCCACAAATAATATATCATGATTCTCTTTTAAAACTATATAATTCCTATTATATGCTTATATTATGATTTTCTTTCCTAACTTTTAAAAAGTGCACTTTGTTTTATATTAATATCCACTCATTCGGTTTTATTCTCATATATATATATCTTAATTTTTTATTAATATAAATATTATTTATCTTTTTATAATTGCAATGAATGATAACGATTAGGGTTGGAATTTGAATTCATAATTATTCTTCAGACATTTTTTTTTAATCTTTCTATACTTTCCATCAAAAAATATTTTCTCTAAAATTTTGCAATTCAACAATGAAGTTTTATGGAAATTAACCCTTCAACAATGAAGTTCTAACTAAAAAACTAACATTTGATAAAAATGTTTTGTTAAACTATATTGATACTCATGGCCAATTTCCAAAGTAGATTTTGAAAAACACTTTAGACATGCACACACTCATATCAATAGAAATGCTCTTATACAAACTTCAATTTGATGTGTTAATAATAAAATAAATTATACAATGTTGTTTTCATGAAAAAAAATTATAGATCCAACAACAAACAAATTAAATTAAAATGAAATGTCTTCTAACAACAAACATTCAACCACACTTTTAATTACACGATTTAAATTATATAATATACAAGCATATCATATTATTCAAAACTCCATATCTATGGTTTTGAATTTCAAGTATTCATATTGATGCCTTTTCTAGTGGTCGAGTCAATTGTGATTAAGGGTGTTCACATGGAGAATTGCTAGGTGCTATGTTATGAGTGAGTTCCCTCTTGATGCAAAAGGTGCCATGCATACATGCACTTGGGTACTTCATATTTATTGCTTCTTCATTGGTGCCAAAAATGGGTAAAGAAACCCTAAGTCAATGAAGTCTCAATCTATAAATCATTGGAATATTGGGCCATTGGTTATTCTTTAGTACAAATGAGAGATATTATGTTGATATACTATTAAATAAATTTAGGATGTATAGGAAATTATATATATATATAGTACCATCTTACATGAGGCATAGATATCCCAAATATAGAATAGAAAATCTTAAAATGTAGTTTTTTATTCTGTCATTTTGTAGTTAAAATTTATGGTTGGTATGCATTCCACGTAATTCTGTAGTTAAGATATGTGGTTGGTATGTGTTCCATGTCATACTGTTTTTTCACATTTCATTGTTTCCTACTATCACGCAAGTTTTCAACATTTTTGAATTCATTTGTAATCGTTCAAAGATAAATTTATCGCTAGATCCATAGAAAGGCATAACCTTCTCGGCAGAAATCAAAGAAAGTTGGAAAAAGTGTCGTTTCAGGTAACTTTATCCTATGCTTATCTATATTGGACAATGGTCGCTCACTTTTGCAGTAGATTGACTTAGATAGGTACACGACTATGGAGAATTAAACAAGACACGTATTAAATACATATAATGTATAATTTATGAGTTATTTATGATGTACATGAAATTATTATTGATGTTGTTGTATATGTTAGGGTGTATATGGTTAAATACATATAATTTGTAATGACTTCATAGATGAAAAGATTATTTATCTATTTTAGAAATCCAAGATCTCAAGATCCTGTAAGAGTGACATGTTAGTCCCCAAGTTGCACTTGGATGGACTTGCAGTTGAGCCGCCAAAGATTGAACGATCACTTGTTCAAATTCAGAGTTCAAAAGTCCAGTCGGTCATTATGGCATTCTTTTTCTTCATGCATGTTCCATATCCTTATGGAGGAATTGTAATAAGATGGTTTCACATGATGAATTTTGTAAAAATATTGGGCTCCTAAGACTTGGTCACTAGTACATTACTCTAGAGTGTTTTTGTTTACTTGTTAATTTTATCTTGCTTTTTAGCAACTTATAATTTTCAAGTTTTTTCACTTAATATCCTCCAAAGCTAGAGTATTGTCCTAGTGGTTAGGCCTTGGTGGGATGTTAAATCCTAGTTTCCAATGTATATTACCATTCTATTCATTTACCTAGAGTATTATGGACATGTGTTAAGTCCCACTTAGGTTTTTTAATTTTTTCAGTCATTAAAAAATTTCCCACAAAACAAGATATTTTAATTGTAATTTTTGAATAAGTTAGAAAAATGTTACTAGGAGGAATCATCTACCTTAGGAGTGCTCACTTTCTTTCTTAGAGTACCCACTTTACCCATGTACCCCCATTGAGAGTGAAAATAGTGATTTTTAATCACTTAAAATCATTTTCTCTCAAAATGGGCAAATAAAAGTCAAAATAATGGGAAAAAACAGCATCACCAAAATCAATGAAACATGTCGGGGACATGTTTTGACTTTCCTTTAGTATTCTGCAGTGGTGGCAATCCAAAGAGGATTTGAGTGTGAGTTAGAGATAGTTAACTCATTTGATTGGCATCTTGATTGAGATCTCCATGAGAGGGGGGTGCATTTCCCAAGAGAGAGGTGGCATAAGATGAGAAGAGGTGTGACGAACCTCTTGAAAGGTGTCACCCACCTCTCTCAGTTCACTTCCACTCTGTTCCGGTTAAATCCTCTCTCACTCCTCTCTCACACATGTTAAATTCACCCTCCTTAGGAAGTGCACCCCCTTTGCCTATTTAACTAGTGTGCCCTCTCCATTCCTTAGATGGTTGGAGCCTGGAATCTATGATTGAGTACTGTATTGTTATTGTAAGAATTTGCTATTGGAACAAAAGGCTTTGGACTTCTATGGTGTGTTGCATCAATGGTGTGGATGAATATTGCCATGTATGTATGAGGTAACTATAGCTTAGTTTTGTCTTGCTTATCTTGTTGATATGGCCTTTGAAGGATTCCTATCAATCAATAATATAGAATGAAGTAACTTTGGAAACTGCTTTCATTCTTATATCTATTTAAACTATCTTATGAGTCTTAGATATCCCAAATGCATAATAGAAACTCCTAAAATGTAGTTTTTCTTCTTCCATTTTGTAGTTAAAATCTATGGTTGGTATGCATTCCATGTAATTATGTAGTTAAAATATGTGGTTGGTATGTGTTCCACGTCATACTATTTTTTCACATTTCATTGTTTCCTACTGTCACACAAGTTTTCAACATTTTTTAATTCATTTGCAACCTTGCAAAGATAATTTTCTTACTAGATCCATAGAAAGGCATAACCTTCTTCGCATAACTCAAAGAAAGATGAAAAAAAGTGGTGTTTCAAGTACTAACTTTATCCTATGCTTATCTATAGTGGACAATGGTCGCTCATTTTTGTAGTAGATTGACTGAGATGGGTACACGACTATGGAGAATTAAACAAGACACGCATTAAATACATATAAGGTATAATTTATGAGTTATTTATGATGTACATGAAATTATTATTGATGTTGTTGTATATGTTAGGGTGTACATGGTTAAATACATATAATGTATAACTTGTAATGGATTCAAATTCAGAGTTCAGAAGTCCAATCGACCATTATGGCCCTTCTTTTTCTTCATGCATTTTCCATACCCCCACAATTGTTGATGTATATGTAACTTCGGAATGTATTTCACATATATGTATATTGTATTCCTATAGAGATGTTATTATTCCTCTATATGGAAGTGTCGTCATTTATATTATAAGTGTCTTAACTTATACTTGATGGGTTATTAGACCACCTTGTTGGGGTCGGCCCTGTATAAGTCATGTGGGTCAAAGGGTTATTAGACCACCCTATTGGGGGTTGGCCATGTGATTCAAAGGGTTATTAGACCACCCTAGTGGGGGTCGGCCCAGTCAGCATTATGTTAAGTGGTTAAGTTGAGGCCGACCTAGTTGAGTAAAGGTCAAGTCAAGTTAGTGTATAAATAGAGAGTGTGTCTCTCTCATTTTACACATTCTATTCTCTCACTCACACTGTGGAGAGTGGCACACTTGTGGAGGAGGAGGCTCTGCTACTAGGAGAAGACTATCTCTTGTATTCTGGTTGTATCATTCCTCTATCTATCTCTGAGGAAGTTATTGGGGTTTTTCACCTTTATGGTTTTCCCCAAGTAGACTCGGTGTCTCTTCTGTGCTTGCATTATTGTGTCCATGAATGATATGCTGTAGATTTGTTGTACATGTTATTCTCTCAGTTAAGATCCTAGATCAGATTGAAGAAAATTCTGAAAATTTAACATGGTATCAGAGCTAGCCTGAAAGAAGGCATGATATGGCATGTATGACACTTGTTGCACTTATGATGCTAAGGCTTGATATAACAAACACCAGTCATCGTAGAAATTTATCTATAAATCCGTTTTGGAGACATTTTTGGATCCGAAACCTTTACAGGTCGAAGATTAAATCCCCATGTACCTTGTGTCCAAAGGAAAACCTCTAATTCGTTATACTTTGTGATTTATGATCTGTACAATATAGGGTTTCTGCCTCTTCCAGATTTGAGTCAAAACCAAGTGACCTTGGGAAAAAGGTCATAAATTGGGCTAGGAAGATCCAAATGAAATTTTGTAAAATGTGACAGGTAGTACACAAACTGTACTATCTCAGAAAAAAAAATTCAGAGGCCGAAGTTGAACCAGTGACACGTGGAACTCCGTACAAGTTCTCTCTCCTGTATTATCCCATAAACAGGTCACGTTGTGACACTTGGCATAACTCTGTCTCAGAGAATCCAATCAAGGTCAGACCTATCGGGATGGAAAGATAACAGATCGAGCTATCTCAAAAAAAAATTTCAAAGGCTGAAGTTGAAACAGTGACATGTGGCACGCCGTACAAGTTCTCTCTCCTGTATTATCCCATAAACAGGTCATGTTGCGACACTTGACATAACTCTCTCTCAGAGAATCCAATTGAGGTCAAACCTGTCACGATGGAAAGATAACAGGTCAGGCTATCTCAAGAAAAATTTTCCGACCCTGTGGATCGAAAAGTTCAGAGTTACACCAGAAACAATCAGGTACATATTTATGTCAAAACATAATTATTTTTTAGTACCTTCATTCATGGCTTCCAGAATTTAGGGATTTGGAGAAAGTTGGAATTTTTGTAATCAGAGACCACGGCTGAATGCTACTCATCAAAATAAAAATTTAGAGACCAAGATCAGAATTTTTGGTTGGGCAGAAGGCCGGTCTTGATCAGACCCTAGTTCGGGACTTTGATCAGAAAAGTGGAAAATTAGGGCTTCTGTAAAAATGGGAATTTTTTAAATCTGTCACCACGACTGGAAGCTCCTTAGAAAAATAGAAGCTTAGAGCTTTGGATCAAACCTTTTGATTGGGCAGAAGAGTGGGATTCATCAAACCCCAGTTCAGGGTCACGTATAGTGAATCCGGAAGTTTCAAAGTCAAAATTGAGGAGTGAAACTTTGTAGTTTTCAAATTCTGAATATACCAGCTTGATCAGCTCATCAAGGCACATATTTCTATCCTTTCGGAAGTTTGAAATTCAAAGTTTGAATTTTTGGGGTTTCTCTGACAAACCCATATCCAGCTCCAGGTCCAGTTCTTACAAATCAAGTGGATTGGGTTAATCCTAGAAGAAGATGGATTGGTCACCTGCATAAGTGAAGAAGTTCCTGTTTTGGAGGGAGATGAGGCTAAGGCCTTACATAAGAATATTACAAGCGATCTTGACAGGTATGACTCATCGAGGTATGTTTCGATATTTGTTCATGATTAAGTTTATGGTATGTTTGTCTTCATGTTATTACGGTTGGTACAATCTTGGTTTTAGATTTGTCATATCACCTTAACAAAATTATGAATGCATGATAGAAGATATTCATTGGTTAGGGTGTTAACACTTATGATTGTACTAATGCATTATGGTGTTGCATGAGGTTTATGTTGTCTTCTAACATAAAAGGTACACCAAGAAAGACAAATCATGTTCTACTTCAAGAAAATATGATCATGGTGACATGAAGACAAGGATTCATCCATTGTCATGGATCACATAGAAGATCTACTTTCGAGGTATGTATAACTTGGTTCTACAATGGTTAACTTATGAGACATGCAGGTTACTAGCACAAGTCATTGAAGAGAACCAGAAGACATTATGCGGGTATGTTAGACATAACTAGCTAGCATGCTAATCCAGGTATGTTTTGCCTATATAAAGCTAGAATCCTACCTTGTGTTAGGATCTTATATTGTTGTGTTGTTGATAATGATTATTCATGAAGTCATAGGTTTGAATAATCATGGTTGTATGCATATTATGTTTCTTACCATAATTGATGATATGACTAACCAGAAGAATCATGAAGGTATAGGTTTGAATAATCACAGGTTTTATGCATATTATATCTCTTATCTTGATTGATGATTCAACTAACCAAAAGAGTCCTATGATCAAATAATAAAATGTATGAGTAAAAGAAGACTTCCCTGAAACCTTGAATACTAATGTTTATTATCTGTGAATGATCATGAATATACATATTTAAAGATTATTGTGTTTTGATAGTATTAAGATTATACTAATAAATGTGTGACTATGTATTAGACTTCAAGGATAACACAATAATGATACTAATAAGCATGCATAGTGATTAAGGATGGATGTAAGTTCAAGGACAGGTAATCCAGGAAGCAAAGATCAAGAGGGAGCACACTCCAGTTGTTCCTGCAAGAAAGCAAAGGAGCACACTTCAGTAGTTTATGCAAGGATGCAGATATTCAGTGTTAGGATATTTAGACACTTAGGAGTTAGTTAAGATCAACTTGTGTAATATATCCGTTAGGGATAGTGTGTTTCTTTAGTATGCATTAGTATGCATTTGTAAATACTAATCCGACGGTCACGATATGTTTCCGACATAGAGTGATCCGACGGCTCAACTTCTCTTAGATCAAACCTAACCTTGATCCGTGGCTTAACACCCGATTGGTCCATGATCTCTATTTAAAGAGCATGGAGGGTCATTGTTTAGTTGATCGATTATGAGAAGCTCATTTGTAACTTTCTTTCTTTGCATAATAAATTGTCCCGTAGAAGCTATTTGGACGGGGCAGTGGAGTGTTTCCCTCAAGAGGGTTTAAACCACATCAAAACATCGGTGTGTTGATCTATGATCTGTTTGTGTGAAGTGGTTTCTCTTGGTGTTCGGTCCTTTTGTAGTACCCTGTGTACCCGAACATGTTATCAGAGCTTTTATGAAGTGCCACTTTCGGTTATGATCTAGATCTTGAACTGCTGTTGCTGAAACTCGAAAGGGTTTCTAGTTCTGGTATTTTTGTGCATTTCTTGGCTATGGGAGGTGTTCCATTGCGTCCGGAGCGTCGTTTCCATTGGAAAATAGTTTTCGTTTGATCGAAAACGGTTCACGGTTGCTCCAGAAATGCGTATTTCATCAGATCTGAAGGTATAAGGTTACAGTGACGCATTTTTTTTATTTCGTTTTTTGAAAATAAAGAATCCCATATTTCATCTTTTTTTACTGTTAGATTTTTTTTTGGTTTGGATTGTTGCTTTCCCATCTGCATATGCTCTTTGCCGTGCACCTTGAGCGATCTCGGCAAATCAGAAACAGAAAGGGAAAGGGTTTTTCTCGGCTGCGTATGCTCTTTGCCGTGCACCTTGCGCGATCTCGGCAAATCAGAAACAGAGAGAAAACGTAGACTTTTCGAGCAAGCTAACAAGATCTAACTCCACAAGTGTGGAAAAAAAAAATTTGTTTCGATTTGTGGTCTGTTTTGCAGGAAAAAGGGCAAGCACGCAAACCGAGCAAGAAGAGTTAAAAAAAAAAAAAAAAAAAAACCCCTTCCTCATTCTCATATTTTACATACCTTTTAATCTAGCTTACTTGGTTCAAAGTTGCTTTATTCCTTAATAGGTCTTGAGTTCAAGTCTTAGGAAGTTACTTTTAAAATAAAAGTGCATGCAATTTCTAATTTCAAATTACTTTATTGTAAAAGTGCATCTAACTTAAATAATAAAAAATATAAATATAAATGAGTCACTTAAGTTTTTTTATTGTTGCACTATTTAAAAGTAATATCATTGTAAAAGTGAAATCACTTATTTTACAAAAGTGGTTTACTTAAAGCAACTTTCTTGTAAAGTGATTGTCAAAAGGTTCATCTTGGGAAGAGGGGGGTTCTTTTTTTTGTTGGACATTCTCTAGCTGCCACGTCACTATTGGGGACATCTTCAACAGTTTCTTTGTTCAAGCATAACTTCATCATACAGAGTCAGTTTTAAGTGTCATTTTTTTTTAAACAACCTATTTTTTCAAGCTCTTCATATCCAAACTATTGGTTTCTGCTTTTACAGCCATTAATTTACAAATATGGCCGCCCCTTGTGATATTCTACTTAACAGTTCCAACTATTTCTCATGGAAATCTCGTATGGAGGATGTTCTACGAAGTAGGGGACTTTTCAGAATTACAACAGGGAAAGAAAAAGAACCCACTGATGATGATAAGAAAATAAAATGGGCAAATAGATGTGATAAAGCTCGTGGATTGATTGGGATGTCAATCTCTACTGATTTGCGATTCCACATATCTGGAATTGATGAACCTAATGCTGCTTGGGACAAGTTGGAATCTATGTTTGGTAAACACAATGAAATTCGAGATCACCAACTCGAAAATGAGTTGATTTCTTTAAATCCAAGTGACTTTTCATGCATTCAAGATTATTTATCTAAGTACAAAACTCTTAAACTCTTATGTGCAGAATGTAAGATTGAGAGGGAAGACAAACAATGCATTTATCATATTCTTTCCAAACTTGGACCTACATATTCTGTTTTTGTATCTACATTTTACTCCATGAAAGCATCCTTGAATGCAGGTAGCTATCAAGAGCCTAGTCTTGAATCCTTTTGTGATTCCTTGATTAGAGAACAAGATAAACTCATTCACCTTGGAATAATCAACAATGCAGATACATCTAGGAAAGCCTTATTGTCCTAACAGAAAGAAAAGTCCAAGCCTCCTAAGAAACAAAATTTTCGCAATAATAAGTCAAACAAGGGTCCCAAACCCTCTCAGTCAGCTCCTTCTTTAAAAAATGACAAAGGATCTAAGCCAAAAGGCAAGAAGACTGAGCGTCATTGAAACTATTGCGGGAAAGATAATCATGATGAATCAAAGTGTTTCAAGAAGATGGAAGCCTTGGAAGCAGCAATGAAGAAGCACCACATCAACCTAGATTCGCCTTTAGAATCTACCTCTCATGGACATGCACTTTGTACTTCTGGTTATTCTTATAATGCATCTTCTTCTTCTACTTCAAATGAATGGCTCATTGATTCTGGAGCATCTTATCATATGGCTAAGGATCAAGCCATCTTTTCTACTATGCATGAATGTAACACCAAACAAATATTTGTTGGTGATTATAGATCTCTAAGTGTTGTAGGAGCTGGAACAGTTCCAGTAGATAATGGTCATTTTAGTGATGTACTATGTGTTCCAAGAATTTCTTGCATTTTGTTATCAGTCTATCAGATCACTCATTCTGGTGAAGGTAAAACTGTGACCTTTACACCTCACCAAGTTGTAATCAAGGATTTTAAAGATCCTCAACAGGTCCTAGCTACCGGAATTGTTGATGATATTACCAGGTTGTACAAGTTTAACAACTTTGGGTCATCACCTTTTCCCTTCAGTTTTTGTTGCTCATAGTGATAACTTGAGCAAACTTTGGCATGAGCGATTTGGTCACTTAAATTATCGCTCATTGCAACAACTATGTAAAGAAAATATGGTGTCAGGTCTTCCTATGGTATCTTACAGAGATGGTGTTTGTTCCGGTTGTGTACTCGAAAAACATCATCGAGACAGTTTTGACAAACGTGCCTCTTGGCACGCCTCGGTTCCCTTGGAGCTTGTGCATAGTGACTTGTGTGGTCCTCTTCCATCTGCTGCCTTTTCTGGTTTCAAATATTTCTTAACTTTCATTGATGATTACACCAGACGCACTTGGGTTTATTTCCTAAAACATAAGAGCGAAGTATTTGACATGTTCTTGGCCTACAAGGCCCTTGTTGAAAAACAATCTAGTCATCAAATTATTAAGTTAAGATCTAACAATGGAGGAGAATATGTTAACAAACAGTTCACTACTTTCTGCACTAAACAAGGCATCCAACAACAGCACACTGTTCCATATACACCACAACAAAATGGTGTAGCTGAGCGGAAGAACCGCACTTTAAAAGAAATGACTAATTGTATGATATAATCTAAGGGACTAAGTCTTCAATTTTGGGCTAAAGCCATTAATTATGCAAATTACATAGTTAATCGCACCCCCACAAAAGCATTACAAGGTATAACACCGGAAGAAGCATGGAGTAAAATTAAACCTGATGTAAGTCACTTTCATGTGTTTGGTAGTGAAGCATGGGCTCACATTCCAGATGAAAAACGGAAAGCATTGCAGCCTAAAAGTGGAAAGTGCATATTTGTTGGATATTCTGAAGATGTAAAAGGTTATATACTTCTTCAACCACATTCTCATGCTATAATCATTAGAAGAGATGTTAAATTTGATGAAAATATCTTGGTCTGCGAGCCTAACTCGGCGATTGTGCCATCTTTGGCCTGCGAGCCTGATTCGGCGTTTGTGCCTTCTTCTTCTTCCAACTTCCTTGACAGGTTTCCAACTCCAGTTTCTGATGATGACAGTGAGGATGAAAATCCACCTCCGCCTGCTCATGTTCCTCCAGTTGCACCAGCACAAGTGCTTCCTCGATGGGTCCATTCAACATGTGAAGCAGCTGGTGATCTTGCCGGTGATCCTAGAGATCAACGTCGAACACGTTCTCAGTTTTAGCGAGCCTCTTCTCTTTTGGCTCAAGTTTCCGAGAATCATGATCCAGAAAATTTTGCAGAAGCTTCAGGGAATCCAGATTGGGATGCAGCCATGGATGAAGAATATCGTTCCTTAATGGCGAACGATACTTGGGATCTTGTACCTCTTCCAAAAGGAAGAAAACTTGTCAGATGTAAATGGGTCTATAGAACTAAGTATGCATCAGATGGAAGTGTTGAAAGACTTAAGGAAAGGTTAGTTGCCAAAGGTTTTTCCCAAGTTGAAGGGATTGACTACAATGAAACCTTTACTCCCGTCGCAAAAATGAACTCCATCCGCCTTGTTCTTTCCCTTGCAGCCTTACACAACTGGGAAGTCCATCAAATGGATGTCAAGTCTGCCTTCTTACATGGTGATTTACAGGAGGAAATTTACATGGAACAACCTCCTAGCTATGTTCAGAATAACTCTAGCCTTGTCTGCCGCCTTAAGAAATCCTTATATGGCCTTAAGTAAGCTCCTAGAGCTTGGTATGCCAAAATGGATATCTTTCTCCTTGACACTGGTTTTTTTAGATGCCATTGTGACCCCAATGTCTATACCAAGAAAGTAGGAAACCATCTCATCATACTTGTTCTATATGTTGATGACCTTATTCTTACTGGTAGTGACCCTAAGCTTATAATCCATGTGAAATCCAGTCTTAAACAAAATTTTGAAATGTCAGACTTAGGACATTTGCATTATTTTCTTGGTCTCCAAGTCCTGCAAACCAAAGAAGGAATCTTTCTTTCTCAGTCTAAGTATGCTTGTGACCTTCTTCGTCGCTTTCACATGGAAGATTGTACACCAGCCCCTTCTCCCCTCCAGTCTGGAGTCAAACTTTCTGCCACTTGTACTTCACCTGAAGTCGATGCAACCTTGTATCATCAGCTTGTTGGTAGTCTCTTATACTTGTCTCATTCTCGTCCTGACCTTTCCTTTGCCGTTGGTCGAGTTGCCCGTTATATGCAAACACTTCATGAAAGTCACTGGAAAGCAGCTAAAAGAATACTTCGATATATTCGAGGTACAGTTCAGTTTGGGATTCATTACAGTACAGGGGGGAAACCTTTGTTGGTTGGTTTCACTGATTCAGATTGGGCCGGCGATCCTGATGATCGAAAGTCTACTGCAGGTTATGTTTTCAGTCTGGGATCTGGACCTATTACTTGGGCTTGTAAGAAACAACAAGCTCTTGCTCTTTCTTCAGCAGAGGCAGAATATCGAGCAACAGTTAATGCCAGTCAGGAAGCTTTATGGCTTCGACAGATCCTTTCAGAGTTTGGATTCAAGCAGTAGCATCCTACTCCACTTTGGTGCGACAATCAAAGTTTCATCAAGCTTGCCAAAGATCCAGTTCTACATCAACGCAGCAAACACATTGAGCTACATATGCACTTCATCAGAAATCTTGTTCATGATCGGGTTCTTGAAGTGCTCTTTTGCCCTACAGATGATCAAGTTGCAGACATCTTCACCAAGTCTCTTACAGAAGCGAAGTTTTCTAAACTTCGATCTATGTTAGGAGTTCAGGAACTTGTTATTAAGGGGGGATAGGCTCTAATGCCTCCGTCCTTCTCCTAATAGTGTCACTTTTGTAAATCCTTCAATCCTATCCCAAGTTGTTCTTAAGGGGGGATGTTAGGATATTTAGACACTTAGGAGTTAGTTAAGATCAACTTGTGTAATATATCCGTTAGGGATAGTGTGTTTCTTTAGTATGCATTAGTATGCATTTGTAAATACTAATCCGACGGTCACGATATGTTTTCGACATAGAGTGATCCGACAGCTCAACTTCTCTTAGATCAAACCTAACCTTGATCTGTGGCTTAACACCCGATTGGTCCATGATCTCTATTTAAAGAGCATGGAGGGTCATTGTTTAGTTGATCGATTATGAGAAGCTCATTTGTAACTTTTTTTCTTTGCATAATAAATTGTCCCGTAGAAGCTATTTGGCCGGGGTCGTGGAGTGTTTCCCTCAAGAGGGTTTAAACCACGTCAAAACATCGGTGTGTTGATCTGTGATCTGTTTGTGTGAAGTGGTTGCTCTTGGTGTTCGGTCCTTTGGTAGTACCCTGTGTACCCGAACATTCAAAGGGAGTTGACCAGTTCTCACAATCCACATAAGAATGGAGTTGCAGAAAAGCAAAGACTGAGAGGGATTCAACCCAACAAACAAACAAAGATAAGTATTTGAATTGTCATTACTTGCATATTTTATTGTTTAAAAAATACTATTCAATAATGTATATACTGATGTTCGTAGAATTAGGTTGTGTATTGTGCATATTAGAATAGTTGCATTGATGAATAGTATACTACTAATATGCATGGGTAAGTAGCCTATGGCACTGTACAACATTCCATTGCTACTTATCTAGAATGAAACCTCTTTGCTGACATGTTGAGAGTTGTGCACACTCTTAACAATGTTCTGGTAGAGATTGGAAGGCATCTAGAAAGTTACAGGATATGGATAAATGTTGTATTGAAGCATTGGCTAAGATAATTGCATGACTGTATGACATATTTCTTTATGTGTAAGAATTTGTTTTGAAAACTATGAGATGTTTTCTAATCATGCAATTTAACTTGTTGTGTAGGAAAGATCGTATGCCATCACCTACAAAAGAAGAACTACAACATTTGTTCGGCAACAAAATTATCTATTGAAGATATTGAAGTTCCCAGGATATGGGAAGAATGCCATGATCCGTCGATCATGAAGAATGATGTTTGGGATGTAGTCCCAAGACCTAAAGGGAAGCCTGTTGTGACTTCCAAATGGAACTATCAGATCAAGCATGTTGCAGATGGCAACATTGAGAAATATAAAGTGATGAAATAGAAGATGCACCAGATGGATTTCAAGACAGCATGGTGTAGTCATATATGTATGCAGAACTTGGTATGGTAGGATAGACAGCTTTCTATCCAGTTTGGGATTTACCAAGAATAAAGTGGATTCCAACCTTTTCTACAAGGTTGAGGAAGGAAATCCAGTGATACTACTTTTGTATACGGATAACCTGTTTGTTACAGGTGAAGATAGATTGATTGCTGACACGCAGCGGAAGCTTGCTGCCAAGTTCGAGATGGAGAACTTGGGGATGATGCACTTTTTGTTTTTGGCATGGAGGTGTGGCAGAGTGCAGATGGAATCTTCCTTGGACAAGGGAAGTATGCAGTAGAGATCCTGAAGAGGTTCGGGATGATGGATTGCAAGGCCATGGCCACACCTATGACATCGAATCTTAAGCTTCTTTGTGATGCTTCATCTGAGCCGGTTGATGTCTCTATGCATCGTCAGATGATTGGGTCCTTGATGTACCTGACGAACACGAGACCAGATATTTGCTTTGCGGTGAACACATTGATCCAGTTCCTGACGGATCCGAGGAGTGTTCACCTGGTTGCTGTAAAGCATGTTCTGAGGTACCTGAAGGGTACAGTGGATTATGGGCTCAAGTATGAAGCGAATCAAAAGTTTAACCTGCAGGGTTATGTTGATTCAGTTTGGGCTAGCAGTGCTGCAGATAGGAAGAGCACATCTGGGTGCTGCTTCAGTATGGGATCAGGTGTGATCTCTTGGTTTAGCAAGAAGCAGTCCTGCATAGCATTGAGTATAGCTGAGGCAGAGTATGTTGCAGCCTGGTCAGCTAGTTGTGAGGCAGTATGGCTATGGAAGCTACTATCTGAGTTATTTGATCTCCCGTTGGATGCTACTAGTATCTTCTGTGATAACTAGAGTTGTGTGAAGCTGTCCGAGAATCCAGTGTTTCATGACAGGTCGAAACACATAGAGATCAAATATCACTATATCAGGGATATGGTGCAGAGAGGAGCTGTGAAGCTCCTGTATGTTGCGACGGACGAGCAGATTGCAGATGTGCTGACGAAGCCACTAGCCAGGGTGAAGTTCGAGTACTTCAGAGAGAGGCTTGGCATTCTTCAGATCGAGGACACTTCGAGGAAGAAGTGATGGACACATTTGCTGAAGCCATTCCAAGCATGTTGGAAGGAGGATCCTTCACATGGTTGTGGATGATGAGCATCAGGATGATGTTCTGGTTTCTACTTTATATGATCAATTGGATCATTTATATGTATATGTATATACGCATCATGTTGGATGCTGGATATGATCAGTTGGATCATTTATATGTATGTACGCATCATGTTGGATGTTGGATATGATCGGTTGGATCATGTGTATGTATTTGTTATAAGCATCGTGTTGGATGCTTGGACCATGTATCTGTATATGTATCAGGTGGATACATTGTATGTTGGCTGCTTTTTGGACAGACCTGGATTTTCAGGATGCGCAGCAACAAACACCCCTTGGTGCACTGGCCCTCTCGGCAACGAGCTGCGCAGCAGCCCGAAGTCTCACCCGAAGTGGCTATGGGGGGGCTAAGGAATCAGGCTTCCTTAACCTAGGCGACGCGGAGACTGCAATCTTCTCCCTCTCTCTTTCGGGAGGACTCCTCAAAGTGGAACGTCTTACTCTTCCGCAGACCTCTCAGTGCAACAGCGTTGAAATTCACGCTCACCAGCCTAGCTGCGTGGTATCTCCGCTCCGGCGCACGAGGCGATTACCCACTGCATCCGATACACTATGTATCCTCTTTACTTGCGTGCCCAACGCAGTAACGCATTCCTTGGCGCTGCGGCGATAGTGCTCTTATCGACTCCTTCGATAGTGCGCGAAAATACCTTCTAAGGGAGCTTCAAGGACTTGCTTTATATACTCATTCATAAAGACAATGAAACATTCATGTAAACATAGATAGTAAACTAAAACATGCATTCGCACAACACAGCATCATAATAACGAGAATTATGTAGTTCGCCTCCACGGGGAAATCACATTCACTGGAACGGTTATCTTATATTATCTCAAATGGAAATTACACGGTCCTGCTGCGCACACAGCTGCAGCCTTAGATCTTTCTAGGAAACTCCACGCACATAGTTGGGATCCCTTCTCTTAGATCTATTCTCTTCTTCTACAGATATTACAATGACTCAGACTTCGATTGAGACTCTCTGCAACTCAGTAACTAGCTCTACAGCTATCACCTCTCCAACTCATCTAATATATAATACCTCTCTATAGCCTCAAACATCTAATGGCTAACGTCTAACATCTAAAAACATCTAACCTTCTTCCTTTACAATTACACATATATATAGGTGGCCCTGAGGGTCGCACCTTTACAAAATGGTGGGCCTTTCCCAACAGTAATCCCCAAAAACCCTAATCACGGACATGGCTAGGTGTACTGTAGGCACCGCTTGCAGTCACGTCGCCGCTTCCTGCAGGCTCCGCGATTTCCGGCGCAGATTGCGGGTATGGGCGTCGCTTCATCATTCACTGCTCCTTGTCCTTCGCCTTCAATGCTTTAGTCCGTTGCTCTTCCTTGGTCAAAGCAACCATAACTTCTGTACTTAGCCTTAATGAGGGTAGCTGAGCCCTCTATTCCATCGCTTCATTTATTGTGGTAGCTGAGCTTTCTACTCGGCCACATTCATTCTCCTTTAACGTGTGCGTGCGAGCTCCGCGATTTTCGGCCCCGTAATATGTGCCGAGCTCGTCCATCTGGCACCGTACTGCGCACTTGTTCACTTCTGCCCAAAATTGGTGCTTATTCAAAATTAGCACTTTCCCTTCAACACTTGTGCTTTTTCCTCAAAATTTGCAGCTTTACCATAGCTGCGGCCTAGGCTCCAACATTGTATGATCAGGTGGATCATGTATGGTGATATGTGTCATGTATTTGTATTTGTATCAGGTGGATACATTGTATGATCAGGTGGATCATGTATGATGATATGTATCAGGTAGATACTTGGTATGCATCAGGTAGATGCATTATATGATCAGGATGATCGTGGATGACGAGCTTCAGGATGTTGCTCCAGATGACATGTAGCAGGATGTTGCAGTGATGATGATTAGGATGATCATGTGTACATCAAGATGATGTATGGTGAGTATCAGGTTGATACTCTATGGCCATGGATCAGGTTGTGCAGATGAGCATATAATTTGGCCCTGGGAGATTTTGCAAATAGTCTTTCAAGGTTTTTCCTATGGCATGTAATTCGTGCCCTGGGATATCTGGCAAATTCTCTTTTGAGGTTTTGCTTTGGGAGGACATATAATTTGGCCCTGGGAGATCTGCAGATAGTCTTTCGAGGTTTTGCGTATGGCATGTAATTCGTGCCCTGGGATATCTGGCAGATGCTCTTTCGAGGTTTTGTCCTATGGCATATAATCTGTCCCTGGGAGATCCGATAGGTTGGGTTGTGTGCCCGTAATAAGTCCTGGGATGCTCTTGCGAGGTTTTTCCATGACCACATAAAATATATCCCTGGGAGATCCTATAGGTAGAGCTATGTGCTCGTAACAGCCTGGGATGCTCTTGCGAGGTTTTGTGGTGACCACATATAATATGTCCCTGGGAGATCCTATAGGTAGAGCTGCGTGCTCGTAATAGCCTGGGATGCTCTTGCGAGGTTTTATGGTGAGGTCACATATAATATGGCCCTGGGAGATCCTATAGGTAGATCCGTGTGCTCGTAACATCCTGGAATGCTCTTTCAAGGTTTTGTGATGCACGTAATAAGTTCTGACAATTCCACAGTATGGCCAGTGATGACGAAGACCTGTAGGTGGTGGGCCTACATCCAGTATGAAAAAGGACTGGCTCTGTAGAACTTCCTATGACGAGTAGATTCAGAGATTGATTGAGATAGCAGCAGTAGTGACGATGATGATGACTCGATGACGATTATCCAGTGACGATGATCCAGAGAAGATGACTTGTGCTAGAAGACCTGTGTCGAGAAATATCTTGCTAGTTAAGAGGGAGTGTTGATGTATATGTAACTTCGGAATGTATTTCACATATATGTATATTGTATTCCTATAGAGATGTTATTATTCCTCTATATGGAAGTGTCGTCATTTATATTATAAGTGTCTTAAATTATACTTGATGGGTTATTAGACCACCTTGTTGGGGTCATCCCTGTATAAGTCATGTGGGTCAAAGGGTTATTAGACCACCCTATTGGGGGTTGGCCATGTGGGTCAAAGGGTTATTATACCACCCTAGTGGGGGTCGGCCCAGTCAGCATTATGTTAAGTGGTTAAGTTGAGGCCGACCTAGTTGAGTAAAGGTCAAGTCAAGTTAGTGAACAAATAGAGAGTGTGTCTCTCTCATTTTACACATTCTATTCTCTCACTCACACTGTGGAGAGTGGCGCACTTATGGAGGAGGAGGCTCTGCTTCTATGAGAATACTATCTCTTGTATTATGGTTGTATCATTGCTCTATCTATCTCTGAGGAAGTTATTGGGGTTTTTCACCTTTATGGTTTTCCCCAAGTAAACTCGGTGTCTCTTCTGTGCTTGCATTATTGTGTCCATGAATGATATGCTGTAGATTTGCTGTACATGTTGTTCTCTAAGTTAAGATCCTAGATCAGATTGAAGAAAATTCTGCAAATTTAACAACGATGTTAGGATATCTCATCATTCAGTATGTACTTTGCATGCATGCATCCGCATGCTTCCCAGTCACTAGTTTGATGCCTCCAACACCTAGTCTCTTGTCTGCCAGCACCCGGGAGCTTATTTCCTTTCCTTTTTATCCCTCATAGCCAGGGAGGCACCCACTTTTCACCTACCACTTGAGAAGGGCGCCTTTTCTCACCTGCCACTCCAGTTCGCTTTAGTTAGCTAGTTGTTTTTCCTTGATTTGAGGCTAGACTGACTCCTAACTGTTGTTATCACTCCGATGGACCTCCGATGAGACCTGACTACCTATTCTGAGTGTAGTTAACTCCTCATGCGTCCTCCACTGCGCCTCCTTCCCTACATTAGTGCCATTACCATTAGTTACACTTATTACACTCAATTAGACTCAGCTTGACACCTGGATGATAGTAACTTGTGCATTGATGACCACCACTGATTGATGATGAGGACTCCTAGTGGAGCCAAGCTATGCCATGCAGTATATTCGAATGGCCTCCTTGGCTAATTCGAATGGCTCACTCATTGTGACAATATTGTATTGTAATTCTACCATTCTGGATTATAGAGCACTAATGCATCTCTCTTGCACAGTTTTTACTCCAATTTGTTTTACATCATTGTGATTGATATTCTTGTTCAATAGATCTGCTGTGACTAATTTTAGATGGTATCAGAGCCATTGCAGGGACAAGATCCCTCTTCTACAGGTGTTCTACATGAAGAATTGAGTGAATTTGCTCAAAATTACTGAAGTTTTGGCATGCAAAATCTCATGTGCATTCGCTCTTGTGCATGCAAAGCGAAAAAATACTCTCCAATCCACTCCAGAAGCTTGAGTTTTCCACAGAATTCCTAGATTTGATACATTGGATCATTCAAGCTTGCTTGATCTCCAATCCCAGGTGTGATGCAACTCTAAAAGGGTGGATTGTTTGACCTTACCGTTCTTGTTTTGATAGTGATTTGCAGGTTAATCGTCTCCATCAAGTGCATTCGCTATCATTGAGATGGATTCTTCTTGTTCTAAGCTACTCACTCCTTTAAATTATTTTGAATGGAAGAATGACATGGAGATTATGTTGCACTCAAGAGGGTACTACAGAGTCACCATGGGCCTCGAAGTTGAGCCCAATACACTCATTGAAAAATCAAAGCACTTCAACAAGTTGGATGAAGCATATGGCCTTCTTTGCCTCAATACTTCCAAGGATCTTCACTTTCACCTCAGTGGATTGACTACTCCAAAGGCAGTATGGGAGCAACTCGAGAAGCTTTTTGGGAAGCAAGATGACATGCGGTCTTTTCAATTGGAAAATGAATTGATTGCCTTGAATCCTGAGAATTTTGAGACCATCAATGACTTTTTCACAAGATTCAAGCATTTATCTTTGCAAATGAAGAACAGTGGAGTTATCAAAGAGGATAAGCAATTGATCCTCTCCATTCTTTCAAAACTTGGTAAATATTTCTCGGTATTTGTCTCTACTTTCAATTATGTTCGGCTAACTACCCTAAATTGGAAGATGCCTACATTGAATGCCTTCATTGAGTCCATCACCAAAGAGCATGATAAGCTAATTCAGATGGGGTCCATAAGCTCCAAATATTCATCCCTCTTTGTTCTAGGATCCAAGCATTCGAATGGTAAAGGAAAGAAAAAGAAAGAGAATCCCAAATTCGATCCTACCAAGCAAAGAGAGAAAAGCAAACCATCGGATGCACCATCCGATTCAAGGAACAAGCAAAAGGGTAAATAGGGTAAAGAAAAATCTAAATGTTCATATTGCAACCATGGATTTCATCTTGAAAGTTCATTCATGAAGAAAACAATAGATCAAATGGCCCTCCTTTTGGAAAAGAATAACATAACTCTTTTCGACGGTGCACAGAAGAAGGATAGAAATGATGATCATGAAAGAAGTCAAGCACTCATGGCAACTATTTCAAAACCCATCACTCTACTGATAGATTCTGGTGCCTCAAATCATATGGCTACAAATATTGTCTCCTTTTCTTCATTTGATCCAAAAATCTCCTTCCCCATCCATTTGGGAGATGACTCAAAAATTTCATCAAAGGGTAAATGTACCATCCATTTAGAGCATGGAAGTTTTTAGATTGTTCTTTATGTGCCTTCCTTGGCTTCGAATCTACTTTCTATGTATCAAATGACACACACTGGTGCACCAAAGCAAGTTACATTCATCCCTAACAAAGTTGAAATTTCTAATATTGAAAGTGGAAGACTTATTGCAGTCGGAAAGGCAAATCATACTGCAAAATAGTATGAGTTTCACACTTTGTGCCGCTTGAAAATCCCACTGCTCTTCTCACTCATGGAAATGAGGTTAGTAGGATTTGGCATGAAAGGTTTGGACACCTTAATTACAAGTATTTTCTGTTGTTACAAAACAAATCCATGGTTGATGGTCTTTCGCACCTCCGTTCCTCGAAGGGAATTTTGCCAGGTTGCATCATTGGGAAGCACCCCGAGCATAAGTTCGACCGCGGAAAAGCTAGCAGAGCTTCTACTATTTTGGGTCTCATACATTCTGATATCAGTGTTCCGCTGCCAAATATTTCCATGAATGGTTCAAGGTATGTTTTGGCATTCATCGATTACTTCTCCCGCTTTACTTGGGTATTTTTTCTAAAAAACAAGTCAGAAGTGCTTGGAAAATTCAAGGATTTTAAGGCTTTTGTTGAGACCACCACTGAGAGCAATATCAAATCTCTTAGATCTGATAATGGAAGAGAATATATCAAGACTGAGTTGCTGCAAATTTGTGCCGAAAGCGGAATTCAGATCCAACATACAGTTCCCTACACACCCCAGCAGAACGGTGTAGCGGAAAGGAAGAATCGGTCACTGAAAGAGATGGCTACCTGTATGCTTGAGTCAAAAGGTTTGGCTGCAAATATTTGAGATGAAGCTATGAATGTTGCTTCATACATTCAAAACCAAGTTCCACATTCATCTGTGAAAGGTAAAACTCCTTTCGAAGCATTCATTGGTCACAAACTGGATGTGTCCAATTTGAGGGTTTTTGGCTCCACTGCATGGGCTAGAATTCCTTCTGATAAGAGAAAAGCTTTGGATTCACAAATTATTGAATGAATCCTAATAGGATATGGAGAAGAATAAAAATCATATAAACTCATGAATATCAGATCCAAAAAGATATTCATAGAGCGAAGTGTGAAGTTTGAAGAACCGCTTCCAGATCTAAAACTAGTCGAGGAAAACATTGTCGATCCGCAATCTCTACAAGAAGAAGTTTCGAGAGAAGATAAAGAAAGCATTGGATCTGATATTTTATCAGACTTTGATGGCCATGACATATCAGGTTTAGAATCCGACCATAATGATCCTCCTCAGTTACCAAAGTGGCCCCAAAACACTCTACAATCTGCTGCTCCAAACATTGGAAATCCTACTGATCCAAGGAGAACAAGAGCAGACTTTCAAAGAGAAGGTATGGATCTTTCATTTTATGATCCATTATTATCTAAGAAATGTTATTTGATGATTGGTTCAGATCCCAAATCATATTATCATTCCCACCAAGATCCATGATGCCAAACCGTCATGGATGAAGAGTACAATTCTCTTCAAAAGAACAATACATGGGAGCTAGTTTCTCTTCCACTTGGAAGAAAATTGGTCCAATGTAAGTGGATCTACCGCACGAAGGTTTTTGTTTATGGCTCTATCAGTAAATACAAATCTAGGCTGGTGGAAAAATGTTTCTCCCAAGTGCAAGGAGTGGACTACACTGAGACCTTTGCACCGGTTGCAAAGATGGATTCCATCCGCCTAGTTTTGGCCATTTCCGCATCCAAGCACTGGGAAGTGCACCATATGGATTTGAAGAGTGATTTTCTACATGGAGACCTTGATGAAGAAGTATATATGAAGCAGCCAGAAGGATACATATCATATCCATCATTAGTTTGCAGATTGAAGAAATTTTTGTATGGATTGAAACAGGCCCTAAGAGCTTGGTATGCAAAGATGGACTCCTTCCTTCTTTCTTAGAATTTCAAAAGATGAAAATATGATCCGAATGTGTACCTACAACAAGTTAAAGGTAATTTTCTGATTGTTTTTCTTTATGTTGATGATATTCTTATTACTAGTAGCACTCTCCTTACAATCAACAAGCTAAAAACCGCTTTAAATCTAGCTTTTGACATGAGCGATTTGGGCTTGCTTAAGCAATTTTTGGGCTTGGAGATAGCTCAAAACTTTGATGGGATCACATTATCTCAGCAAACGTATGCTAAAGAACTGCTATTAAAGTTTAATATGGAAAAATGTAAGGCTGGTCCGTTTCCATTCCTCTCAAGAATTAGTCTTGAGGAGGGAAATTCTACACCGCTTGCAGATTGCACTATGTATTGACAGTTGATTGGTTCACTACTCTACTTGATACACTCAAGGCCTGATATTTCTTATGCCGTGAGTGCTATATCAAGGTATATGCAGCAGCCCCATGAGATTCATTGGCAGGCAGCCAAGCATATATTGTAGTATGTGCAAGGTACGAGACATTTTGGCATACATTATGCTGCAACTTCTGAGCTAGATTTCATTGGTTTTATTGATTCAGATTGGGCGAGTGATGGCATTGATTGGAAGTCCACTTTCGGTTATGTTTTCATGATTGACCATGGCCCTATTTGCTGTTCAAGCAAAAAGCAAGCAACCATTGCACTTTATTCAGCAGAGGCAGAGTATCGAGGGGCAGTCAATGCCTGCATTCAGGTAGTTTGGTTGCAAGGTATTCTTTCCGAGTTTGATTTTGGTAGCACTACTTCGACTGTCATATTTTGTGACAATCAAAGTGCTATTAATATCTCCACAGATCCAGTTCAGCGGAAGAGGACCAAGCACATTGAGATTCATATGCACTACATCCGAGAGTTGGTGCATGATCGCACCATCATTATGCAATATTGCCCTACTAATGAGAAAATTGCAGACATCTTCACCAAGAGCTTCACTGAGAAGAAGTTCTCTTACCTCGGTTCACTGTTAGGGGTAAGTTCCATCATGTTGGAGACAGATTAGATCCATTTTTATGTTTAGCTTGAGGGGGGGCTTTCTTCCCACTGGGTTTTCCCTCTTTCCTCACTTAGCGTATTTTCAGCATTTTTGGATTATTGTATTGGGGTGACCTTTGGTCTCAGTAACCAGGGCCCTACATTTTATTTTTTACATCATAGTATAGCTTGAGGGGGGGTGCTAGGATATCTCATCATTCAGTATGTACTTTGCATGCATGCATGCATCCACATGTTGCCCAGCAACCAGTTTGATGCCTCCAGCACCTAGTCCCTAGTCTGCCAGCACCCGAGAGCTTATTTCCATTCAGTTTTAGCCCTCCTAGCCAGGGAGGAACCCACTTCTCACCTACCACTTGAGAAGGGTGCATTTTCTCACCTACCACTCTAGTTCATTTCAATTAGCTAGTTGTCTTTCCTTGATTTGAGGCTAGACTAACTCCTAACTGCTGTTATCACTTCGATGAGACCTGACTACCTATTATGAGTGCAGTTAACTCCTCATGCGCCCTCCACTGAGCCTCCTTCCCTACATTAGTGCCATTACCATCAGTTACACTTATTACACTCAGTTAGACTCAGCTTGACACCTGGCTGATAGTTACTTGTGCATTGATGACCACCACTGATTGATGATGAGGACTCCTAGTTGGAGCCAAGCTATGCCATGCAGTATATTCGAATGGCCTCCTTGGCTAATTCTAATTGCTCACTCATTGTGACAGTATTGTATTGTAATTCTACCATTCTGGATTATAGAGCACTGATGCATCTCTCTTGCACAGTTTTTACTCCAATTTGTTTTACATCATTGTGATTGATATTCTTGTTCAATAGATCTGCTGTGACTAATTTTACACACGAGGGAATTGTAATAAAATGGTTTAGCATGATGAATTTTGTAAAAGAATTGGACTCCTAAGACTTGGTCACTAGTACATTACTCTAGAGTGTTTTTTTACTTATTAATTATATCTTTCTTTTTAGTGACTTAAAGTTTTCGATTTTTTTCACTCAATATCCTCCAAAGCTGTAGTATTGTCTTGGTTGTTAGGCTTCGATGGGTTGTTAATTCCTAGTTTCTGATGTATATTACCATGTTATTCATTTTCCTAGAGTATTATGTACATGCTTTAAGTTCCCCTTAGGTTTTTAAATGTTTTCAGTCATTAAAACATTTCCTGCAAAACATGATATTTTAATTGTAATTTTTAAATAAGTTAAAAAAGTTGTACTAGGAGGAATCATATGCCTTGGGGGTGCTCGTTTTGTTGATTTGAGTACCCACTTTACCCATGTGCCCCTTTTTGAGTGAAAATAGTGATTTTTAATCACTCAATATCATTTTCTCTCGAAAAGGGGAAATAAAAGTCAAAATAATGGGAAAAATCAGCATCCCAAAAATCAAGGAAACATGTCGGGGACATGTTTTGACTTGTCTTCAATCTTCTATAGTGGTGGAAATCCAAAGAGGAGTTGAGGGGAAGTTAGAGAGATTTAACTCATTTTATTGGAATCTTGATTGAGCTCTTGATGAGAGGGTTGTGTATTCTCCTTGAGGGGGGTGCATTTCCCAAGAGAGAGGTGGCACAAGATGAGAAGTGGTGAAACCAACCTATTAAGAGATGTCACCCACCTCTATCAGTTCACTCCCATTGTGTTCCAGTTAACTCCTCTCTCACTCCTTCTCTCTCCCACATGTCAAATTCACCCTCCTTGGTAAGTGCACCCTCTCTTCCTATTTAACCAATGCGCCCTCTCCATTCTTCGAATGGTTGGAGCCTGGAATCTCTGGTTGAGTACTGTACTTTTATTGTAATAATTTTCTATTGGAATAAAAGGCTTTTAAGTCCTGTGGTGTGCTGCATCAATGGTGTGGATGAATATTTTCATGTGTGTATGAGGTAATTGTAACTTAGTTTTGTTTGTTGTGTTGGGTATGTGTTATATTATTTGCATGTGTGTGTGGGGGGTGCCTCTGATGATTGGAAATGGGGGGTGTTATAGGGGGGATGTCGATACCCTCCCCCTTTTCGCAAAGCAAACATTAGAAATGGGTGTTATCCCATTTTCTATAAGAGTAGAGAAAGTTCACGAGCGAAGCGAGTTCGAAATTTTTTGGGCTATTTGCAGGTTTCTTCTAAAAATATGTAATTAATATTGGTTAAGGGATTAGGGTATATTTCCAATCCAGGTTAATGGATTAGAGTTTTGGATTATGTGGAATACCTATATTTTGTATTGTGAGTGGTTAATAATCATGATTAGAAAATAAGAGGAGTGGATCTAAGTTTTGTTGGTTCTCCTGGTTAAGAATTTCTAGGGTAAATATCTATGTATTATGTGGGAATGTTGTGGTGTAATCTCTATTTTGCTTTAAAGGATATGTATTCTTTGATTCTCTACATAGGTTTAAAACTAACATGTGGTATCAAAGCTTAATTGTTGGATTTAGAGGGATTCCTTTGTTGTTGAGGGATCGACGCAGTTGATAGATCTTGGGTCTATGATAAAACTGGGTTCTGTGGGAGCTTTGAAGTATTGATTTCTGTGCATTGAAAGAGAATGATGAGTAGTTTGAGAATCAAGATAGAGAAATTTAACAACTATAACTTTGAGCTATGGAAGCTAAAAATGGAGGATCTTCTTGTAGATCGGGAACAATGGATAGTTGTGGATCTGGGTACACAACCCACTGGATCAATAAAAGAAGACTGGGATAAATTAGAAATAAGGGTGAGGAGTACAATCCAACTATGCATATCAGACTCTGTGTTGTTGAACATTTATGGAGAAGATAGTGCGTTAAATATTTGGAATAAGCTAGGGAATTTGTATCAATCAAAATCCCTCATAAACAAGTTGTTTCTGCAAAAGAAACTATATCACCTCAGAATGGGTGATAATGACATAGTGAGAGAGTATGTAAATGTCTACAATACTCTGGTAAGTCAAATAACCTATGTTGCCATTACAATGGTTGAAGAATATAAATGTATTACATTATTGTGTTCTTTGCCAGATTCTTGGGATAACCTAATTGTAGAAATAGGTAATGCTAGTCAAGCAACCTTAAAATTCGATGAAATAGTAGCATCCCTGTTTTCAAAAGTGATGAGGTGGAAATCAATGGATAATCATAGCATGGATTCCTTATCTGTGACAGGTCTCCCCCAGGAGAGAAACAAAAATAAGGGATCTAGGGGGAGATCTAAATCTAAGGGTAGATATAAATTCCTAGGAAAATTTATAAGTGTTGGAAATCTAGTAAAGCAGAGCACTATAAAAAGGATTGTATATCTAATAATGTTGAGAAAGCCAAGGGATCTGAGGATACCCCTTCCACAAAGGAGAAGATCTCCTCAAAAGAAGGAGGGGATGTGTACCTAGCTTCTAGAGGTAATTGTTCAAATCGTGATGTATGGTTGATTGACTTGGGTGCGTCATGTCAATGTGACCCCTCATAGGGGGTGGTTTTGTGAATATGAAAAGTACAATGGAGGAGATGTGTTCTTGGGAGATGATTCAGTATTGAATATCAATGGACGTGGAAGATTTAAGTTGAAGCTCAATGATGGAAGGATTATAACTATCCCTAAAGTACTACATATTCCAAATCTAGCAAGAAACTTGATATATGTCAAAAATATGGATGTTGTAGGTGTACAGATTCTGTGTGGAAATGGAAAATGAAAAATGGTTTGAGGATCAATGGTATTGATGAGAGGATTTTGGAGTGTAACTATGTACAAATTATTGGGAAGCACCATCATCGATGAATTTAATAGTTTTGTTGTGCCTGAGGGAGGAGATAAAGAAGAAAACACCATGTCTGCATCTGGAGGAAAGACAATGTTATGGTATCAAATATTGGGGCATATTGAAGAAAAGGGCCTTCGATCATTACAAGGTAAAGGTATGGTTGAAGGTATGTCTGATTGCACACCGGATTTTGATTTCTATGAAAATTGCATATATGGAAAACATAATCGAGTAAGATTTGCATCAGGTGCTACAAAAGCAAAGGGAATTTTAGATTTAATACATGGTGATGTGTTTGGACCTATGCCTATTCCATCATTAGGTAGATGTGTGTATTATGTTTCATTTATAGATGATTTCTCAAGGAACACATGGATTTATTTCCTTCAAAATAAATCTAAAGTATTTTCTAAGTTTAAAGAATTTAAGGCTCTTAAAGAGAATCATACAGAAAAGAAAATAGAGGTGTTGAGGACATATAAAGGTGGGGAGTTCTGCGGGAATGAATTCGAGGAATTATGTAATAAGTGCGGTATAGCCAGGTAGAAGACTACTCCATACACACATCAACATAATGGATTTGTAGAAAGGATGAATATGATGTTAATGGAAAAGGTAAGTAGCATTCTCTGTAGTGCCGAGATAGGACAAGAATTATGGGCAGATGTAGTGGATATTGCATGTTACTTGGTAAATCGATCACCCACATCAACATTGGTTGAAAAAAATCCACATGAGGTATGGAATGAAGAAACACTCTATTTAACACCTAATTTGTTTTGGCTATGATGCTTATGTACATGTTCCAAAGGATAAAAGGAGTAAGTTGGATAATAAAGTTGAAAAATCTATCTTTATTGGTTATAAAGATGGTATGAAGGGTTTTAAGCTTTGGAATCCTGTAACTAAGAAGATTGTTTATAGTCAATATGTTGTTTTTAGAGAGTTCAAAGAAGTTCCTAAAGATGAAGTGACTCCAATGGAAGAGGATACAGAGAAAATGGAGTTTGATTTAGAAAATAAAGAATCCAACTCAACAAAATAAATTGAATAAGAAGAATAAGAGCCTCATACCCCAATTTTGAGGAGATCATCTCAAGAAAGAAGGAAACCAGAAATGTATCCCCCTCCTAATTTTCGGTCTAGTTTTGCTTTATCTATTACTAATGATGATCCTATAAATGTGAAGGAAGCTATTGCTTCAAAGGATAGACATATCTGGAAGAAGGCCATGGTTGAAGAAATGGATTCCTTGGACAAAAATCAATCTTGGGATCTAGTTCAATTACTAGCTGGAAGAAAAGCCATTGGTAGCAAATGACTATTTAAAAAGAAGTTAAATGTAGAAGGTAATGTGGAGAAGTAAAAATCCCACTCAGCATCAAAGGTATATTCTCAAGTAGAGATAATTGATTATGGTGAAATATTTTCTCCAGTTGAAAAATTAGCTTCTATTAGATTCCTTCTTGCTATTGATGTTGCTTTTGATCTTGAAGTAGAGCAGATGGATGTAAAGACAACATCTTTAAATGGATATCTTGAAGAAGAAATCTACATGAAACAACTAGAAGGGTTTACAATAAATGGAAGGAAAGAGCTGGTATGTAAACTAAAGAAGTCCATTTATGGTCTAAAGAAATCTCCAATGATGTGGTACCAAAAGTTCGACACATACATACTTGGACTCGGGTTTGTGAGAAGCAAGGTTTATCACTGTGTATATTCCAAAGAGGTTGGTGATCACTTCATTAACACTGTACTATATGTTGATGACATGTTGCTGATTAGAAACAACAAAGATGTCATAAAGGAGGTGAAGTCATAGCTATCCTCCAAATTTGACATGAAGGATCTTGGTGTTGCAAAATTCATCCCAAGAATGGAGATTAGAGATCATGCAAACAAGAAAATATGGTTGGATAAAAAAAAAATGTTGAGATGATACCATAAAGATTTAACATGTAGGAAAGTAAGCCATTTAAGGTCCCTATTCCTGTAGGTGTAAAACTATATGTAGATTAGTGTCCCAAGACATAGGAAGAGGAAGAAGATATTTCATGAGTTCCATATGCTAGCGTAGTTGGTAGTTTGATGTATGCAATGGTCTATACTAGACTGAACATTTCTCTTGCAGTGGGAGTTTTGAATAGATATATGTCAAAACTAGGAAAAGAGAATTGGACAGTTGTAAAGAGGGTCTAGACTCTACATATATTTGTGTGACACCACAGATTATGCAATCTGTTACCAAGGAAGAGTTGGACCAAACAAAGAAATAGATGTGCAGGGATTGTTGATGCAGACTGGGTTGGAGATCTTGATCACAGAATATCTACCAGTGGGTATGTGTTTAACCTATTTGGAGGAGCTATCAGTTGGATGAGCAAGAGACAGGCTGTATGATCTGGATCTTGGGAGATGAAAATCGGAAGTCTTGAATGCCAAGAGAGGAGTAGATTAAACCTGCAAAATTTCTATCATTTGATCCATAAACGAGATCGAAGGTGAGGCTCTCTAAGACTCACCTATTAGAACAACAACTTAAATGAATTAACCTAGAAAAAACTCACAAAACTACAGACAATAATAAGTCTCGATGTAGGATGTTAGAAATCATTCAATTCTTTATTGAGAAGTCATAAAGCCTTTATATAACATTATTACAATGTGACTTGGGGCCAAAACCATGGGTTACCAAATACCATGGATGGGTGTATTTTAAACTGTGGGATTCTAGAATCGATTAGAAGAATCAAAAACCATGGATGGGAGAGGGTGGCCTCTCCATTTAATGCTTTTATGATGAATACATCCAAATTTATACCATATGCCCCCTAAAATTTGGATCATTCCTCCCCCCTTAGAAAATGATGGTACCTATCATTTCACCCGTGCTAAAAAGAGACCCATGATTATAATGTCACAATTGTCGATGAAGAGAAGGGTTTTGTGTGGTTGATCCATAACCGTGGGTTTTGCGAGGTTGACCCATAAACATGGTGGAAATGACAAGCTTGATTCCAATGAAAATAAGATTTTTGTGTGGTTAACCCATAACCGTGGGTTTTGTGTGGTTGACCCATAACTGTGATTACAATACATAACTGTGAGTTTTGTGTGGTTGACCCATAACCATGGGTTTTATGTGGTTAACCCATAACTGTGGGTTTTGTGTGGTTGACCCATAACTGTGATTACAATACATAATTGTGGCTTTTGTATGGTTTCCCCATAATCATGGGTTTTGTGTTTTTTACCCATAACCATGGGTTTTGTGTGGTTAAATCATAACCATGATTACAATAGGATTTAATAAAGGTCCAAAAATTGAAAAATTCATGATCTTTGGTGCAATTGATGTCTTTTTGCAAATCCATTCATAGCTTTTTATGCAGGTAATGAAATTGAATTCCATTGAAGACCCATTTGATATCTTGAAGAGACCTTTCCATCCATATAACATACTTGCTCTGGGGTGGCCCAGAGAATGAGAAAATGTTTGTTGAAGCTCAAGAGATGTGTGCACACTATTTTGCAGACATATGTTTCTTCAGTTGATGATATCTCTTAAACCATAAATCCAAATAAAAATCCCTTGAATACCCATTTTAGCTGACGAAAATTTATTTCTAATGAGCTATGGTGGAGCCTCTAAAACATTTTTTGGAGTGTGTAACACTTGTTTAAAGTTGTTGTACGTTCGGCCACATTGTGTACAAACATGTGCTACTTCAAACAAGCATATCTCACAAACCATGAAACGAAATAAAATTCCGTGAAATACCCAGTTGAGATGATAGAAAAACATTTCAAATGAGCTATCATAAACCCTTTGAAATGTATTATAGAGTTCACAACATCCATGTAAATTTTTTTGAATGTGAGAGTGTTGAATGTAGAGGGCCAAAGGTTTGTAGAGCAGCATGGGTTGTTGCAGAGGTTGTGACACCCTCTAAAATTATTGAAAATTTTGCATACCAATGGATGTATTAGATCCATGTATGGTTCTCTTTGTAATGGTGGACGAATATCTGAGGGTAGAAAAATATTTTAACCCGCAGTAAACTTCAAACCCTTGTTCCGAATGAGAGCGAACCTGACTCTGATACCATTGATCCTGATCTTGGGAGCTGAGAACCGGAAGGCTTGAATGCTAAGAGAGGAGGAGATTAAACTTGAAAAATTTCTATCATTTGATCCATAAACGAGATCGGAGGTGAGGCTCTCTAAGCCTCACCTCTCAGAACAACAACTTAAATGAATTAACCAAGAAAAAACTCACAAAACTACACACAATAATAAGTCTCAATGTAGGATGTTAGAAATCATTCAATTCTTTATTAAGAAGGCATAAATCATTTATATAACATTATTACAATGTGAATTGGGGCCCAAACCATGGGCTACCAAATACCATGGATGGGTGTATTTTAAACTGTGGTATTCTAGAATCGATTAGAAGAATCCAAAACCATGGATGGAAGAGGGTGGCCTCTCCATTTAATGCTTTTATGATGAATACATGATAATAGTAATTTGTGTAGGGTTGTGTCTACACTAGTTCAACTATTTTACTAAGAATTGGTGAAATTCTATGTCAGAAATGAAGCAATTATCACAAATTTCTTAAGATCTAAGTTCATTCATTAAACATTCATTGAGATCTAAGAACATTTCAGGATTAGAATCACGCAAGATAAGCAAACATTCAACACTAAAATGGTAGAAACTTGAATTACTTCATATTAAAACAATGAAGGAGATACATGATTACCATGGATATAGGTGTTCATCCTTCCTCCATTGCCATAAGCTTTCCTTCCTTCACCCTTGCTTTTGAAGAATTTGAGCTCGTTCTCCTCCTTCAGAATCTCTCCAACATTCCTTTTCTTTTCTGATCTCCCTTTACCATGCCTCCCATGCCTTTCTTATGTAGCATTGGAAAATGGGCCTTCAAACCTTTCTTATCCATGTGGGATTGCTCATTTTCTTTATTTTAGATTTTTTTCAATTGAAAACCCACTTTTCAATAGTTTTTAGGCTTTTTGCACCACTTAAAATGATTTTAAGTACAATTAATGCATTTTAATGCATTTCTCAGAGAGGATTTGTCTCTGAATGAACTTGTGTCATGTCTTCCTGCTGCATGTGCATGGTAAACATATGCTTCATCTATCACATGACTAAGGGTGTCAATTTGATTGTTAACATATGCCCCCTAATGTGTGAGGTACGAAGCATAGCTAAGGGCCGAAATACATTACTGAAATTTATACTCTATATACTGATACTCTTTATATTGATACTCTTTATCCTTCAAAGCAAGGACGAAGGAAGGAAAACTCACAAGCGCAAGATTGAGGATCACACTTGCAAAACATAGCAAATTCTCAAATATATAATATCTTCCTGAGGAGGGCATACCCATGCTCAGTAGTAAACAAGCATGGCCACGAACAATACACAGTGGATCCATGTCAAAAGCAATTTTTTCTAAAATGTAAACTTGCACTTTGATGAGTGCGAGAACAAAGTCTTTATTGAACTTCTGACATGGCAGTCTAATCTTGCATAGCTCGGGCAGTGCATCGATGAGTGATACAACTGTTTTTTCCCAAGGTCTTCAATACAAACTAACGATAGTACGAGTTTATATCATGTGAATAAGTGATCTGATGTCGAGCATAATAGAACACCATCTGATTACCGGTCAATGATGTATACCATTAACAGATGTGAAGAGACTCACTGATAATGATGATGGACTCTAAGGTACTGAGTACAAAATAGCAAGTGTGAATAGATGTTCTGAAGTCGAACACTTGTAGAATCAAATAATCAAGGGTCATTGATATATACCCACTGTCATTTGCAAGGAAACCTACCACTAATGACTGAAAGATCCAAGGTACTCTTAGGTTTCTAGATCCATGTCCTAGATGATGATTTGATGTCGATAGAAATATATCCATCGGAAGGAGGGCATTGATGCATCCCACATCAACCGATACGAAACAAATATCAATAGTATTATATAATTTGGTAGAACTGCAAGATCCAAAACCGTATATTGACACAAGGAAGGCTGGCATGATTGGTCAGGAATATTTGAGGAATGGCCGAATCAGTTTGGACTTCCCTTGAACACATAACACGACGTATAATGGACACTTGGAAACATAGGACTTTGAGTAACCGACCTTAATTAAATACGCTAGTTCCAGATGCATTAACAAAAGCTCCATTGGTGACGGGAAGGATAACCCATCGGTGGAGATCTGTTCAAAATACTGGTACAGTTTCCTAAGGCAAATGCATATGGTGTGCTGACCGTGGATACAATATTATGTGTCGTGTTCAAGGGAGACAAGGACCGACTGTTGGCGTTTTCTTCGAATTTTATAATATGAAGTGATTCAAGTCTCTCCCTTTTTGGATTTTTTGTGTTTTCCAATTTTTTTAACCTTTTTCATTTATTAGCTTGAAAAAAGAATAAAGCATGCTATGATACATTAGAGGAAACGAGTGTCTCAAAGGCATGCACCTAAATGTCAAGGGCATGGGTCAGGCCAAGGAAAAGATCTGTATTGCAAACAAGGGCTGAGCTAGTTATGTACACTCTTACAGATGTTTCCTCTATGGGTATGGGTCAAATATACATAAGCAATGGTTTATAGGCATCTTGTAATAGAAAGTGACTATACAAGCAAATAAGAAACATAAGCAATAAGCAACGAAGCAGTTTGCATGGATGTTCAAGTGGATATTTTAACGCAAGCTTATGTAAAATGACAAAAAATTGGGATCCCATCAAGATATGGTCATAGATGAATGAAAGAGAAATATGCATTCTCAAACTCCAAGTCATGATGGAACTAATAGGGCTCCCAGGACTATGAGAATAACTCAGCATGGGCACCAAAATGGAAATGGGGTACTGACTAGGGTGTCCCATGTTCGGTAGGCTCTGCTGTCGGAATGGTGGAAAATACAGATGTGAAGGGCGAACCCACCAATTTCCAACAGGTTCGACCCTATGGAAAGTTTGGGTTGAAAAAGGTTCACATGCATCTTCACAAATGGATAGCCTAAACCTATATGCAAGTTTCCAAATATACCAGATAAGATCGAGGAACATGCATATCATGCTCCTATACTTGGGTAGATTTATATCAAGTATGCTCCCAGTGGCCCCACAAAAGATGTCCTTAGGTGGGTACAACCGAATGTTTACAACTTCAGGGATATCTTCATTTGATGATAAAATGTATTCCAAGAAGTCTTGTGATCTAGGAGTGTTAAGATTTAATATGCTAATACAAAAAATAGCATCATTACATTCCATTTCACAATAATAGCATATACCGGATCACTGAAGAAACAACAAGCATAGCATAAACACAAGAGACACAAATTTATCCTGGGAAACCCTCATGGGGTAGAAAACCCAGCAAATCTTCCTCAATATAGATGACCAGCAATATACAAAGATGCAAACCAAAGACATGATCTCCTCCTCCACCATAGCAGACCTCTCCTCCACAAGTGCGCCTCTCTCAAGTGTGTGAGTGTGTCAAATGAGGAACATACCTCCTCTATTTATACACTACACTGACATGTATTTTACACAAGTACATGTAGGCTCGTATTTAACCATTAGGTTAAATACCCTATTATAACTGACTGGGCCGACCCCCACATGGTGGGTCTAGTAACCCTAGTTACCACAACCAATTCGGAGGAATAAACATCTCCAGATTCATAGTATAATCACATCGGAGGTATGGAACATCTCCGGAATAAATAATATACAAATATAATATTCTTAGAAGTTACAATATTCAACACTCCCCCTTAACGAGAAGGATATTATAACAACATCCGCAGGAGCAACGAGTCATACATCATACATGATACATCTATAAATCATTGGAAGCTTTCTCAACATCATCAGTAACTCAACCAGTTACTGGAACATCTTCAATACTGGAACATCAACATCTTCAGTACTGAGTCTTTATCTTCTGCAGTACTCAAACAGCTACAGCAACATCAATATTTGAATCCTCACGATCGTCAGCATCGTCATCACACGATCATCAGCATCGTCATCACACGATCATCATCATCGTCATCACACGATCATCAGCATCGTCATCATACGAATATCAGCATCGTCATCATACGATCAACAGCATCGTCATCAACATCATCATCACACGATCATCAGCATCGTCATCACACAATCATCAGCATTGTCATCACACAACCATCAGCATCGCCATCACATGATCAGCATCGTCATCACATGATCATCAGCATCGACATCACACGATCAGCATCGTCATCACACGATCATCAGCATCATCATCACACGATCATATTATAGGATGATCAATCCTGCTCTCTTTAGGACATAGGTCCATGGATGATACAATCCAGATCAAGTTCCAAGATGATCAATCCTTATCTCTTTAAGACAAGTCTCATGTCTAGGGACGATCTAATCCCAATCACAGTTCCAGTCCTTTTTCATACTGGATGTGACCTAGATCAGATCTAGGATTTACGGCCATAGATCCAGTCCTCTTTCATACTGGATGTGTCACGTCTACAGAGCCAGCACTGTTTCATGCTGGATGTATCACATCTACAGAGCCAGCCCTGTTTCATGCTGGGTGTATCACATCTATAGAGCCAGCCCTGTTTCATGCTGGATGTATCACATCTACAGAGCCATCCCTGTTTCATGCTGGATGTATCACATCTACAGAGCCAGCCCTGTTTCATGTTGGATGTATCACATCTATAGAGCCAGCCCTGTTTCATGCTGGATGTATCACATCTACAGAGCCAACCCTGTTTCATGCTAGATGTATCACATCTACAGAGCTAGCCCTGTTTCATGCTGGATGTAACACATCTATAGAGCCAACCTTGTTTCATGTTGGATGTATCACATTTACAGAGCCATCCCTGTTTCATGCTGGATGTAACATATCTACAGAGCCAGCCCTGTTTCATGCTGGATGTAACCTAGAAAAATTCTAGGATTTGTCACGTACATGTTGAACCGAGGTCCAAGGACGATCCAGTCCTATCATGTACCTTTTGAACCGAAGTCCAGGGACGATCCAGTCCTATCATGTACCTTTTGAACCGAAGTCCAGGGACAATCCAGTCCTATCATGTACCTTTTGAACCGAAGTCCAGGGACGATCCAGTCCTATCATCCACCTTTTGAACCGAAGTCCAGGGACGATCCAGTCCTATCATGTACGTTTTGAATCGAAGTCCAGGGACGATCCAGTCCTATCATGTACCTTTTGAACCGAATTCCAGGGACGATCCAGTCCTATCATTCAATTCTCGGAGACCTCATGTCTACGGCTCAATTCAAAGGACCATAGTCCGAGGACGATCCAATCCCCTTACCTGTTCATTCAGGATTTAGTTCTCAGAGACATCATGTCTACGACTCAATTCAAAGGACTAAAGTCCGAGGATGATCCAATCCCCTTATCTGTTCATTCAGGATTTTTTTCTCGGAGACATACATCTACGGATCTCTTTAGGACTGAAGTCCAGGGATGATCCAATCCCCTCAAGTCCACCAAGGACTTCATTCTCGAAGACATACGTCTATGGCTCTCTTTAGGACTGAAGTCCAGGGATGATCCAATCCCCTCAAGTCCACCAAGGACTTCATTCTCGAAGACATATGTCTACGGCTCTCTTTAGGACTGAAGTCCAGGGATGATCCAATCCCCTTAAGTCCACCAAGGACTTCATTCTCGAAGACATACGTATACGGCTCTCTTTAGGACTGAATTCCAGGGATGATCCAATCCCCTCATATGTCAATCATGGGTACAAGTATCTTCATCCATACAAGTACATCAAGGCATCATGTATCCTCATCATCAAAACATGTATCCTCATCATCAAAACATGTATCCTCATCAATAGCATCAAATACATATATCATTAAAGGTATGTATACATCTATCATCAAAAGCATGTATTCTCACTAATACATCTATCATCAAAAGTATGTATACATCTATCATCAAAAGCATGTATACTCACTAATACATCTATCATCAAAAGCATGTATTCTTACTAATACATCTATCATCAAAAGTAAAAATATAAGGGTCCTAAAAATAATTCTAAGTAACTAAGTGCAATAAATAGGTAACCTCATCATTGATGAGACAGACTTGTTATCATATACTATGCTACTCCCCCTTTCGAGGAGAGTTCTTTTGAACTATACCAAGCTTGTCTCGAAAGTATTCAAACTTCACTCGAGACAGAGGTTTAGTCAAGATATCAGCAATCTGATCCTCAGTGCTTATATATTCGAGCTTGATAACTCCTCTTTGCACCATATCTCGTATATAGAAGTATCGGATCTCTATGTGTTTTTGACTTATCATGGAATACAAGATTTTCTATCTTGATGCAGTTTTGAATGTCACACATAATCATAGTGGAATTCATTTCTAAGTCAAACACTCCATATAAAAGATTATGAAGCCATACTGCTTCACAGTTGGCAGAGCAGGCAGCTATATATATATTCTGCTTCAGCAGTACTGAGAGCCACACTAGATTGTTCCTTGCTAAACCATGAGATCATGGCAGATTCAAGACTATAACATCCACCTGATGTACTCTTTCTGTCTGAGGCACTTCCTGCCCAATCAGAATCTGAGTAACCATGTAAACGGAGTTCATGACCTCCAAGATAATATAGACCAAAAATCTAATGTACCTTTTAGGTACCTCACTACATGCTTTGTAGCTATTAAGTGCACCTTTCTAGGTTCTACTAGATACTGAATTAGGGTATTTACAGCAAAGCATATATCTGGCCTAGTATTTGTTAAATACATAAATGACCCAATGATTTGTCTATATAGGGTTAGGTCCACTAAATACAATGAGTCATTAACTAATAACTTCAAGTTGGAGTCCATGGGAGTGGCCATGGATTTATACTCCAACATATCAAATCTTTTTAGAAACTTCACAACAAACTTACCTTGATTTAAAAGATTTCTTTTGGATCTTGCCATACTTCTAGACCTAAGAAGTAGTGCATTAATCTGAGATCTTTCATTTTCATTTCTGTAGCCATTTTCATGACCTGTTTCTCATTCCTTGTCAGAAAGAGATCATCGTCATACAATAATGGTATGATAGGTTCATCATCCACAACCTTAAGGTAAAGGTTAGGAACAACTTTACTTCTGGTAAAGCCCAAGCTTTGTCATGAAGCTGTCAATTGTCCATTATTCACACTCAACATTGAGTGATCTTCTGCATATCTATCTATGCCATCTCTCGTCAGATGGGTCTACTAAAATGAGCCTCAAAATCATTCGAACTCTATGGTGAGTTCCTTCTTGCATCCATGTCATATGTGTATAGAACCCATATTCAACCTTGTAGCAAAGGTTGAGATCCACATCACTCATGATGATCATTAAGCTCATCAATTGACTACCGATCCTAGGAACCCATACAGAACCTGATTACATTATTAAGAGAATGGTCTTATCTAGTCCCTTGGAGCAAAACATCTCATCATGATTCTCTTCCTCTTTCTAAGAGAATCTCTTAACCACAATCTTTCTATAGTGTGTTTGATTTGTAAATCTTTTGTTGAACATCCATCACTTGTTCAGAGTTCATCCTTCATCATGATCTTTCCTACAAATCAAAATTAAGTACATGATTAGTAATACTTCATAATCATCAAATCATATTTATATGATAACCTATTATGCATACAGATATCATTTACATAGTTATGCAACTATTTTGACCAATACTTTGGCACAACACTTTCCCATATCCTATATGCATACAGTGGCTATCTAGATGCCTTCCATCTCTACCAGAACATATTATCGAGAGTGTGCACAACTCTCAGCATGTCAGCAAAGAGGCTTCATTCTAGACAAGCAACAATGGAATGTTTGTCCAATTTACCAATCATATGCATATTAGTAGTATACTGTTCAATGCTTTATGAATGTTTACACTCAGCATGATATATTCTAGGAATACAAATATGCATACAAGCAATATCATTTACTATTTCTAATAACAACCCAAATACTTATCTTTTATGTTTGTGTGGTTGCCTCCCGCTTGATCTTCTGTATGTCTTCTGAACTTCTATTCATTCCGTACCACTGTGCATGCTCAAGTGTACACTAGTGTCATCCTCATGATCTCATACACAAACATACATTCATTAGTATATTCTCAATATTATCAAAAAATTCTAATTCTAAATAATCTTGAATATGTACAGTCATGATCATTAGTATTCATGGTTTCAAGGAAGTCTTCTTTTACTCATGCACATTCTTGTTTGATCTAGTTAGTTAAATCATCAACCAATATAAGAGACATAATATGCATAAACCCTTGAATACTAACCAATCATACCAAGTATACTTACACAAGGTAAGATTCTAACATGACATAGGAAAACATACCTGGATTAGTATACCTACTTAGTTATGTACAACATACCTAAACAATCTCTTCAATGATTTAGAGATCCTGAGCTAGAACCTGCATGTCTCGTAAGTTAAACATGATATAACAAAGTCATACATACCTCGTGAGTCTTTGTCTTCATGTTGTCATGGTCATGGAACTTGATTTGTCTTTTGTGATGTACTTGTGTCTTGTTAGCAGACAACATCAACCTCACACAACACCATAATGCATAAGTACAATCATATAGCCCTAATCAATGAATGTCTTCGATCATTCACATGCATTCATATTGTTACTAGGGTGATAAGACAATTAATAACATTAATCAAGATTGTACTAATAAATAACATGAAGACAAACACATTATGAACTTAATCAAGAATCAGATTTCAAGGCATACCTGAACCTCCTTAAGTCATACCTGTCGAGACTTTTTGTAGTCTTCTTATGTAAGGCCTTAGCCTCAACTCCCCTTGAAACTTGATCTGGAGCTTGATTAGGGTTTGCTAGAGAAACCCTAAAAATTCAATCTTTGACTTTCACACTTCTGAATGGATGGAAGAATGTGTCTTGCTGAGCTGATCAACCTAGCATTCTTCAATTTTTAAATCTCCAAAATTTGACCCCTCAAAATTGCCTTCGAAACTTCTGGATCTTCTGGACAGGAACCCGAACTAGGGTTTGATGAAGCCCACCCTTCTGTCCAATCAAAAGGTTTGATCCAAGGCTCTAAACTCTTATTTTTCTGAGGAGCTTCCAGCCGTGGACTCCGATTCCAAAAATTCTAACTTTCTCCGAAACCCTAAATTCCGGAAGCCATGAATAAAGGTGCTCCAAAAATAATTCTGTTTTGACAGAAATATGCACCTGATTGTTTCTGCTATAACTCTGAAATTTCTGCTCCACAGGGTCTTAAAACCTTTTCTGCAGTAGCCTGACCTGTCATCTTTCCATCCTGATAGGTCTGACCTCAATTGGATTTTCTGAGAGAGAGTTATGCCAAGTGTCGCAACATGACCTGTTTATGGGATAAAACAGGAGAGCGAACTTGTACGGCGTGCCACGTGTCACTGTTTGAACTTCGACCTCTGAAAATGTTTCCTGAGATAGCTCGCCCTGTTATCTTTCCATACTGATAGGTCTGACCTCAATTGGACTCTCTGAGAGAGAGAGAGAGTTATGCCACGTGTCGCAACATGACCTGTTTATGGGATAAAACAGGAGAGCAAACTTGTACGGCGTTCCACATGTCACTGGTTCACTTTCGGCCTCTGAAAACGTTTCCTGAGATAGTACAGTCTGTGTACTACCTGTCACTTTTTACGAAATTTCATTTGGAGCTTCCTAGCCCAAGTTATGACCTTTTTTCCAAGGTCACCTGATTTTGACTAAGATCTGGAAGAGGCAGAAACCCTAACTTGTACTGATCATAACTCATAAAGTACAACGAATCTGAGGGTGCCCTTTGGAGACAAGGTACCTGGGGATGTTATCTACGACCTGTAAACTTTTCAGATCCTGAAACTTTGCATAAATGGATTTACAGTGAAAGTTCCACGATGACTGGTTTTTTCTATATAAAACCCTAACCTTCAAATTGTCACAAGAGAAGCAAGTGTCGTAAGTGCCATACATTGCCTTCCTTCAGGTTAGCTCTGATACCATGTTAAGATTTAATATGCTAATACAAAAAATAGCATCATTACATTCCATTTCACAATAATAGCATATACAGGATCACTAAAGAAACAACAAGCATAGCATAAACACAAGAAACACAAATTTATCCTGGGAAACCCTCATGGGGTAGAAAACCCAGCAAAGCTTCCTCAATATAGATGACCAGCAATATACAAAGATTCAAACCAAATACATGATCTCCTCCTCCACCATAGCATACCTCTCCTCCACAAGTGCGCCTCTCTCAAGTGTGTGAGTGTGTCAAATGAGGAACATACCTCCTCTATTTATACACTACACTGACATGTATTTTACACAAGTACATGTAGGCTCGTATTTAACCATTAGGTTAAATACCCTATTATAACTGACTGGGCCGACCCCCACATGGTGGGTCTAATAACCCTAGTTACCACAACCAATTCGGAGGAATAAACATCTCCGGATTCATAGTATAATCACATCGGAGGTATGGAACATCTCCGGAATAAATAATATACAAATATAATATTCTTAGAAGTTACAATATTCAACAAGGAGATCTCACAACCAAAATGGGCCAAGTAACCAGATCACATTCTTCCATCAAGGGAAGATTTTGATCTGAATCTGCCGAAGCTATTTGAGTAGCTTGGTTTAAAAATTATGCGACAGATAGAGGTGATCCAAATGCTTGCCAACATGGAAATGACATTACACAAGCTGAGGTACCTTCATCTACTATGGTTAGAAAGATGTTCTTATCATGAGTTGTTACTTTAATTTGAAAAGAAGCTTCGGGAAGGATCCTACATATTGAATGGTCTATGTCTGATGTAATCAAAGTCTCATCGGATGGATCAATAGCACCAATGGTAGAAAATAGTTCCTTTCTTTGCGCAGAATGATATTGCAATACCTCCAAGGCTGACATGGCACATGGTACCTGAGATAGGTCCTCAAGAACATTACCGTTCTGAGCAGCTCACGTGTTAGGATTATGCATTGTTCTACGTAGAACAACTTTGGGGGGGTATGGTACTAATTCTGTGGATGGTTTCTCAATGTAGAGAAAACCACTTGGCTGTGATTCCGATGGATCCGATGTACTAGGAGAGACATCATTAGAATGAAGTCTTGTTTGAATGTTCATCTTAGGATCACACATGAAGACATTGGCATTGGGATCATTGCCCCCTTGCGGGAGGGGGGGGGGGTTGGCTGGTTGCCCCCTGGCGGGGGTACCGGTGTCAAAATAGTGGGTTGTTGTTTCCCATCGCATTGAAGCATAGTTGGTGCATCTCTGTTCCCAGAGTTATCATTTTTCTTACTCGTGTACTTCTTCTTCTTTCCTCTAAGTTCTATTGATGAGACTGTGAGGGTGTCGGAATTGTTGGAAGGATTAGCAGGTTCCTGCATTTCCTGGTGAGCTGTGGGTTGCGAATTATGAATAGAAACCTGTCCCAAATGTGGGGTAATATGTTCAAGATGGTTGACGAAATCCATCATACCATTGACATGAGGTTCATGTGGCATCCTAGCTGGATCAAACGCAGGTCTTGCAGGTTGGTTCCCAAAAGATTGGTTACTTTCTAGAACCTAACCACTCCATGGCGGAATGGGGTTAATGGTTGGATTTCCCTCTTGAGGGGTTAGGCCCAAAAAGGATTGGTTGCTTTCTAGAACCTGACCATTCCATTGATGTGGTTTTTGGGCTTGAAAATCTTTCCAAGAGGGGTTACCTCCTTACGGAGGTTGCATCCAAAAGGATTGGTTATTGCTCGGATGTTTCCCAATCCATTGTGAACTAGGTTGCATGTATGGATTTCCCTCTTGCAGAGGTATGTTCCAATAAGGTTGGTTATTTGGTGGAAAATTACCACTACATGGCTGGTTGGGATTTATGGGTGGATTGCCCCCTTGCAGGGGTATGTTCCATTGAGATTGGTTACTTGGTGGAACATTACCACTCCATTGCTAGTTTCCTTGGTTTGGATATGTCTTCCAAGGTTGATTGCCTCCTTGCGAAGGTGGGGCAAGAAGATTGGTTACTTCCTGGAACTTGCCCACTCCATTGCGGAATGGGGTTGATAGGTGGATTGCCGCTAGTCATTGTGCTAGGATAAGTTGGAGGATAACCCCCCGGGGAATTGCCACTAATATGAGGAGCATAGCCCCAATTGGCATAAATGTTCCATGGTTCATTGCTTCCGCAAGGAATATTACCATTCCATGGTGAAGGGTTGCCCCCAGAAGTAGAATTTGGATAAGTGTTAGGCATACCAAGAGAATTTGGTTTACTCCTTATGTGTGTTGACCCTGATTAGCCGAACCATATGGAAAACCAATGTTTGGTAAGGCATACCCTTCAGTAGGAATTCTTGCAGACAAAGTGGATGTACTTCCGGGATTAAAACCCGAAACTATACCAATTGGCATTGAAGTGCCGGTTGAACTTGTGCTACTAACATGTATACTAACTGTTGGGATTGATGTAAAGGCCAAATTGGAAGTATTGCTACCTACAACAACTATTTGATGTTGCAACGATGTAGTCCCTTGTGCTCCTGATGAAGTCATGGGGTCACTTGTTGGATTGTGCATGTCATTCAAACTTTCAGAAAAAGGTTTGATATCACCCAGTGACTCACGGATAGTAAGTACAACTAATTCTGAAAGACTCATCAAAGGAGGAATTACATGAGCATGTGTGTGATGTTTCAATGTTTCAATTTCAACTAGAGTAAGATTATCAACTATGTCTGTTTTCAATTCGTGATGTGACAATGAATTCTCAGTGTTGATTTGATGTTGTTCTTCTCGAGTAATATTAATTGAGTTTACAATCAGTTATGTGGTTTTTGTGTTTGTCTCTGCAATGCAGCAGGCCTTTCAATTTATGGTGACTCACCTCGCTGTCGCCGTGACTGTCGGAGCGGGAGAGTAGTCACTTCTAAGAATATGATTAAAGGATGTGTTTAAAATGATAGTTTGAATTAAACAATCCTAAGGCAATCTAGACTCAAAAATGAAAAGTGTCCACACAGTAAAAATTTCTTAGATATTTCAAGCAAGCAAAATCACTCTTCCAAATAACCGAAGCTCAGTGAAAAGTTGGATTAGAGGGCCTTCTGAAACTAGGATTTGTTGAGGTATGTTAGGCCTCAGACAATTGCTAGCAGTGAAGGTATGAGAAACAGTTACAATAAACTTTAATCGCCAGGGGTGCAAGCATTGGTTCCTGACCAATCACCCTCCCAAGGAGTAAAAGTTCCAAAGTTTGTCTCAGGTATCGCAAGTGTGTCCCAATTACAATAGCATATGTGATATCCTAGGAATAGCCACTAAAGTTACCACTTCACAATCGACAATTGGGCGGAACAGTCGTAAGTCAAGACAACTCTCATAAACAGAAACTCTAGAAAATTGATGTCACCCCGAAGACTTGTCACTTCACATATAATCCCCTCGATAAGCTCATGTCCCACTAAACAAGTAAGAGGGGGGAACCACTCTTACTTATCCAAATTGACCTCGTGCTTGACGCATGTTTTAGAAGCACTTTCCCGACAAACATTTTTTGCTACTAATGGATTTGCTCTCAGTAATCAATGCTAATTTCAAAAGTTTTGCAATCTAGGAGTGTTAACTCTCCAAATCTAATCCAGGGCACTAACCTAAACTTGTTGGTAATATGAAAATCAAAAGTTTGTCAATTTTAGATTAAGCACCAATTTTAAGGGTAGTTTGCTTAGTTTCGGGAGTGGAAGTGAAACTGGTGGTGTTTTGACTCAAAAACAAAATGAACCACACAATGCAAGATGCTAATTATGCTATCTTTCAGTTCGATGAATATCCTAACTGAAGGAAGGGTTAGAGGTTCATGAGCTTCTTTCAGACATGCAAAGTTTCTCCTAGATTTATTATGTTCATGCACAATTTTTCATAAATATGGATAATAATTGATGTTTGATGATAAATGTAACCCAAATAGATATCTCAAGTAAAAGTGAATCTAATTCTATTACATGGGGGATCTCTGTTTCTCATTCACAAGATCGCCCAAAATCCCAAGAGAAGAGGATTCGCAGAGCCCTTTGGAATGCTTATGAATTAAATTCTAGACTATTACACTTGAGATCCACTTTCTCATTCACAAGATCGCCTGAAAGCCCAAGTGAAGAGGATACGGTGGCTTGAAAAACTGTATGAAAAAATTAAATCTACTCTATTACACGTGAGATCCACTTTCTCATTCACAAGATCACCATAAGGTGCGAATGCAGAGTATACGATGGCTCGATATAAGATGCTTTGAAAAGATCAACTCCTAAACAACTCTCTAGTTAATCAAAACTTTTCAAGCTTTGTAAAAAAATTTACAATTTTTTTTCCTTTTTAATCCAAAATTAAAGATTTAAAAGACTTCAAAAATTTTGCAATTTTTTTTCCTTTTTAATCCAAAATTAAAGATTTGAATCAAAACCTTGAACTATGTAAAAAAAAAAAAAAAAAATTGCAAATTTATCTTTTCATTTTAATTCAAAATTAAAAAAAATTGCAAATTTTTTATTCTTTTTAATCCTAAATTAAAGATTTGAATCAAAACCTTGAACTATGTAAAAAAAATAAAAAAAATTCAAATTATTCTTTTCATTTTAATTCAAAATTAAAAAAATTTGCAAAATTTATTTTTCTTTTTAATCCTAATTTAAAGATTTGAATCAAAACCTTGAACTATGTATAAAAAATAAAAATAAAAATTACAAATTTTTCTTTTCATTTTAATTCAAAATATACACAAAACTTCACAAATGTTGCAAATTTGTGTGTTGTAATCCAAAATTGAAGACTTTGAAAAAAAAACTTCAAATTTTTTGCAAATTTGTTCTTTGAAATTAAAGATTTTGATTCCAAAAATGCAAAAATCCTCAACAACTTTGGACATGAGTTTTTGAAAAAATATGAAAAGGTTCCTTGACCGTCAATCTAGAAATAAAAACACTGTCAATCATGCAGCATTCAACCGATCTCAACATTCAGTACTCAATCAATCATACATCATGCAACGCATTCACCATACAACACTCAATTCTGGAAATGAAAGCTTCTTCACCATACAGTATTCAACCAATACAGCCCTGCGATTCTGGAAATGAAAACGCCTTCACCCATACATAAATGGAATTTTAAATGAAAACGCAATCAACACATGATTTAGCAACAAAAAAAATCTTCAATTTGGAAATGAAAAAGCATTCACCAATACCTCAAAACGAAGAGCATTCAATTGCTGGGATAAAGGTTCAAGATCTTTAAGACAACAGGAAAACAACACGTGGGAATTTAAAACACATGGATTCAAAAGCTTTTTTTTTTCCTGGAAAAAAAAGTGTAATTTCATTTCATCCTTAAGAGTACGAAATTACATTTTGTCGTCTTCACTCATAAAGAGTGGAATATAGGTCTTTTTTAATGAAACATCCTGCATATGACTAATATAAGCTATGATGTTCTCACCATGTGAGCATTAACATCTATTACAAAAAGTAGAAAATACTTGTTCACTGTGATCCTGTCATATCATTTTTGCAAAACTTTTGAGTCCATCCTGTACAATAACTGTAGAATATAGAAAACTGCAAAGTATCAAAAAAGTTCGAAGTATCCATCTGAAATATAAAAACAGGGCATCACTCTATGAATGGCCGATGATAATAGTCTCTTCCCACCCCATCCTCAAATTCTATAATTTTCCATATACTGACCCCCAACAGCAACCCATCTTTTGAAGCCTTATCCACCTCTGAGTTGTTTTCGCGGTAGATATGCCTGCAATTAAAAGTTTCAAAAGTGTGAGCAACATTTTGAATATGTTCCAACACAGCAGCATTTCGACGATTGTTACACTAAAAATAGCCTGACACCCACTGGATCACATTTAAAGAGTCCCCATAAATAGTAATGTTCCTCACTGTACGTTCCAAGGCGAAGGGATAAGTAGTTTCAGACTAAGAATCTCATCCCAATTGTTGGTTCCTCTCCCAAACCCAAACGACATCACAAAGAAATGGGCAGGAGACAAGTAGAGTAGGGCCCCTCCCCCACACTGATCATTCTTGCAAGCCCCATCAAAGAATCCCCAAGGCTAAGAGCGATCTATATCCACAGGTTGAATACATCTGACAGAAGTAGAAGGTTTGAGACATTTGCATGCAAGGAAGATCCCATAACTGTTAATAGCTGATAGAGCAGGTAGCCCAGCAATATCCAAAAATAGACATTTGTTTCTAAATAACCAAATCCCCCAGATTATAATGAGTGGAAGAGCTTTAAAAGAAGAAAAGGCAGGGTTATGTGACCATCGTCTCCAAGCATCTTCCAAAGTGTTTCCTGTCCATTGGAACATTACTTTTAAGATTCTAGAAGCAATATTCCAAACCTCAGAGATAAAACTACACTGTAAGAAAAGGTGCATCACATTCTCCTCCGCCTGATTACACAAGTAGCATTTTCTTGGTCCATGTAGGCTTCTTCTCTGCAAAAAGTCCCAAGTCGGTACTCTATTAACCAAAACACACCACATGTATAACCTTACCTTATGAGGGCACTGTAGCTTCCATAACTTTTTCCACCACCAGACCTGATCTCTGTCCACTAAATTCTCATTAATCCATAGATATCCTTTTTTGGGGGTATAGTCGCCTGAGGGATCCCCATCCCAAACAAGTGTGTCTTCTTATTCATTCAAGTAAATCTTATCCCTGCTGAGATCCCTCAAATACTGCCTTAGCTCATCCTCCAGGTCACCTTCCAAACCAAAAGAATCAGCCCTCCTCCAAACAGGGCTTCCCATCCATTCATGCTCCAAGTCTGCCAATTGATTAAGATAGTGATACTCTCTATGACCCAACTCCTCAATCAGCTCAGCTAAAAACAAATGCTGAGCTTCACAACTCACCCAGGGATCACAACCTATTCTCACTCTGTGCCCATTACCTACATCCCAAACCAGATTCTGTTCAATAACATGAAAAGAGGATACAACAACTTTCCAAATGCAGGACCCACCTTTATGATATTTCTGTGGGGACCGAATCCATGATTCAACAGTGACCGGCTCAACATATTTATGAACCATAACCCTTGCCCATAATCCCTCGGAATTTATTAAACGCCAACCACATTTCGTAGCCAATGGTTTGGAAAAGTGAAATATTTTCTTGAGTCCCCATCCACCCAAAGCTTTTGGTACTGCAATTCGATCCCATTTGACCCAAGGAGTAACATGAGCATCATCCTTGCCATTCCAGAGAAATATGAAACAAAATTTTCTCGCTGAATCCAAAATGCCCTTCGGAATCCAAGCCAATGATATCCAATAGACTGGAATAGCTTCCAACACCGACTTAACCAGAACTAATCTCCCAGCTCTTGATAGCCACCTGAAGCTCCAACTTTTTAAACATTTTTCCAATTTTTCCAATAACCAAACCCAATCCTGATTTTGATAGTCGTTTGGCTTCAGGTTGAATCCAAGATACTTGAACCCTTCCGAAAGGGTAAGAAGAGTGAAGGGGAACAGATCAGAATAAGTCTGGAGTTCCTCATCTCTTAATAAGGAAACAGTAAGAGAGGATTTCCCAACATTTATTTCCATCCTTGTTGCTATTGAAAAAAGATCCAAAATTTCCTTGAGTTTAAAAGCATCCCTTCTGGAACTCGAACAAAATATCAAAATATCATCCACAAAAAGCAGATGAGTGAGAGAAATTCTGAGAGCCACCAAGATACCCTCAAAATGTCCCAAGCGTCTTGCATCTTTAATTTCCCGACTTTGACTTTCAGCCACCAACAAAAATAACAGTGGAGATAAAGGGCACCCCTGGCAAAGGCCCCGACCAACATGAAAAAATGGAGTCGCCGCTCCATTCATTAAGATAGAGAAAGATACAGTGGAGATGCAACTCATGATCCAGGGAATGAAACCAATCTCAAAACCCAAATGAGTAAGCATAAGACGGATATAAATCCAACTAACCTTGTCATAAGCTTTTGAAAGATCAATTTTAAGGACTGCTCCTTTCAATTTTCTGGTTTTGATGCTATGCAATCCTTCCTGGGCAATCCCAATAGCTTCATGGATCTGACGACCTTCAAGAAACCCAAACTGTTCCTCTGAGATATGAGCAGATAAGATAGGTTTGAGTCTACTGGAAATAACTTTGGTAACTATCTTATACACACAATTACAGAGAGATATAGGTCTAAAATCATTCAGATTTGAAGGAGAATCCACTTTTGGGATTAGAGCTATGAATGTGGAATTAATGCTGGCTAGTATCCTGTCGGCCCTCCTAGTATCTTCAACAAGTTGTAATAGATCCTCTCCAATAATATCAAAAAGAGCAATGAAAAATTCAATGGTCCAGCCATCCGGCCCCGGACTCTTATCCTTCTGAAAGCTATTCAAAACCTCTTTTAATTCATCAGCCGTAATGGGGTTCATCAGCTTCCTGTTGTCTTCATCCTGAACAAAACGAGGGAATAGCTGTGCTACCCTTATAACCTCCTCAATGTTCACTCTATCACTAACTTTGAAGAGGTTCTAAAAATGATTAACCCCTACTCCAGCCATCCCATCGAAAGTAGCATGAGAAATACCTTCTGCATCTTCAAGATTCCAAATAGTGTTAGTTGATCTTCTACCTTTTGCATATGCATGAAAAAATTTCAAGTTTTCATCCCCGCTTTCCAACTAGATGGCCCTGCTCTTCAATCTCCAAGTCTCTTTAGATTGCAACAAAATCCTGTTACGCTGATCCTCCAACTGTACAAGATAATCCTTCGAAGCTTGAGAACCAAAACCACCTCCAAACCCTCCTGAGATGGAAGATATTTCTTCCTCGATAATCTTTAGAGTCCTTTCATCCCTAATTTTCTTTTCAGCCGCCCAAGTTTTGATTGGATCCATCAGGGTTTTTATGTTCTCAGCAAAGTGAAATGCTGCCGAATGTATCAGCCCAGGGTGGTAAGGTGTCCAATACTGATGAAAAATATCAACAAAGGTAGGATCCGTAAGCCAGATCTTGTTAAAGTTTAAGGGAGCCGGAAGCTTTTCAGGACCAGCCTTCATCTCCAGGAAGATAGGTTCATGTTCTGAGCATCCTCCAAACCCAATCCATTTCCTGACATAGAAAAAAGACTCAACTAACAACTCAAAGAGCAAAAAACGATCCAATCTCTTCGCCGCCCTTTCCAAGCCAACTTTCCTATTCCTCCAAGATGGTTTTAAACACACAGGATCAACATCGACCCAACTTCCTTCAGTGAACTTCCTGATAAAAAAATTGGTGAGTGGATCTACATGAGCATGGGGCCCCCAAAATTTAGCTTGACCCAGAGAAAAGTTGAGATCCCCCCCCCAAGATGACAGAATCCCCTTTGATCATATCCCTTGCCAGCAAAGAGTTCCAAAAGGGTTCCCGGTCACAATAGGGTCCATAGATGTTTACAATAATAAAGTCTTTCTCCAAACCCAAAAACTTACAGGACATTCCTAAGACTGAATGCATTCCCCAAAGAGAGGAAACACATACCTTAGCTTCTTTCCATCGATCACTAGTCCTCCAGAGCGTCCCCTTGCATTAGAGGCCTCAAAGCCCCACCCCGAGAACCAGGATTTTAATCTTCCAATAGCTTCATCACCTCCACACATAGTTTCTTATAACAATAAAAGACATAATCTTCATCGGAACCCTTCCTTATGGGCATTCACTGCTCTAAGTGCCCTTTCAATTGAAAGTTGCTTGCCATTCCTAAGATCCGAGCATGCTCGTGACTTCGCATGCGAAATGAAAGATTTACGTCCTCTAAGCTTAGAGATTCTAGGCTTATCTTTCCCTATCCCACCAGCAGAAGGTTTGTTCATAGAACAGAGGAAATAACCAGACTCAGCAGAGCCTGAGGGGGAGGCGGGCACAGGAACAACTTGTTGTAATACCGGGGAGTCATCAGGGTTTTTGTCAAGGGGGCAATCCAGTAAGAGGGTTTTCTCAATAGGGGGTGAGCTGGGAGAAATCGGAGGAACACTGAGTGATGCCAACATATGAGAGGAGATATGTAAATTTTTAAACCCATCCACCCAATCAATACCCGGAAATGACAAGTTTAAAAAAAAAAATTAAAGGAAGGGTTAGGGTAGGGAGCAAAGAAAGTACCAGCTGCCATATCCAGAGACCGAACAATATTCTGCAGAGGACCCACTGGAGCAGTGAGCACTGGAGGAGTATGATCAACTTTGGCTGAGACTGCGACCAAATCAGTTTCCGACACTAATCCATCCTCCCCCACCAAACCTTCTTCCTCCAAAGTGCCAGAAGGCGCCACCGGTTGTATAATCTCAGGTTGACCTAAAACATCATCTCCAAAATCCACATTTTCCACCTTCTCCACCATCCTATGCTTCAAGGAGTTTCCAAACTTCATTCAAACCGACAAAGTACAATCAATGGCCGGATGGCCATACTCATGACAGCGTCTACAACGGAACGACACATTTTCATAATCAAGGGTTTGGGCATTTTGAACTTGCATTAATGCAGAGCTATATGGCAGAGTGTCAACGCTGGTTTTAAAGATCTCTCACGCCTCTCAATTGCAGATCGTGGCAAGGTTTGATAGAAAATGCGGAGATAGAAGCTGAGATTTAATCCCAAATTAATGCAGAGATTTTAATTTTGAGATGCAAAGTGTAATACGTTGAGATTGAAGAAAATCAGGTTGACGTTGAAGAGATTTACTATGTTAAGGTTAAAGAGCTTCCACGCCTAGCTGGACTTACAATGCAGGGTATGAAGAGCTATTGCCAATGCCTTCAACGTTTTAAAACCCATGGATCCTCAATGCACGCAGAGATTTATGGGCTTTCAAATCTTAGCAGAGTTTGAAGAGCTCTCACTGGTTCATTCAGAGGTTTAATAGCTGGAGGATCTTGGCAAGGTTTAAAGAAACTTGAATCCGCGATATGGAGATAGGGCAGAGATTTTTTTTTTAATTTTCAAAGCCTCCCAATTGCAAATCGACGCGGGGATTTTTTTTTTTGAATCTTCAGATGCAAGGTCAACTCACATGGCTTTCGATTTGCACAATGAGCTGATATTCACAGAGACAATGCGGATCCTCCATGCGCAGTTCGACATTCCCGTAGAGTAGGAAATCCCTAGCATTAGCATATGATGCATTTAAATGGAAGAGGAATCGATGATGACCAGCACGACGCTTATTTTACAAGAGATCGACCAGCGTCAGGGATATGAGCGGTAATTACAGAGCCTACTAAACCCCATCATCAAACCATGGATCCTGGCAGAGTTTAAGAGCCAACGCAGAATTCAATAAAACTTGATCCTGCGATATGGAGACAGAGGAACTTTTAAATGCAGAGGAAAAATCTTTAGCGCTGGCAGAGGTTGGAAATCGAAAACGCAGAGTTCAAAGGTTGACTGAGATTTAAGATTCATGCATCATGCTGTCATATGGAGCTGTAAAATGTTGAGATCTAACTCAAATGTTGAGATGTGCAGGGTTTTCAGATCGCGGGGCTGAAGGACACACAGAAATCTTCACGGTTTTAAACCATACGCAGAGATAACAGCAATTGCTAGGGCCACGTGTAGAGTTTTGAAGGAAAATTTAAAGGCTCTATGACTGCAAATCGTGGCAGGGTTTTGCTTCAACTCTAGTAATCCCACGCAGAGTGCTGAAGATTTTTAAAAGTCTGATAGGTTGGTAAAGTTGCACACACACATGAATTTAAGTGCAAAGCTTGAAGAAAAAACGCAGAGTGCTAGCTCAAAATTCAAGAAACTTACAATTCAAATTCAAGAAACTCAAATCTGAATGCAATTTGAGGTAGTGTGATGAATTAGAGGTGTAGTTAGGCCAGTATTGAGCTTCTTAAGCTAGATATAAGGTTATTTTAATGATCTTTAAGCTCAAAATGAGTATATCTAAAGGATGGAGATCACCAAAATAAAAAAAAAATCATGAGATATCAAGAAATTTCAAGCCATATGGTCGCCAATATGATAATAGTGATTTGTGCAGGGTTGTGTCTACACTAGTTCAACTATTTTACTAAGAATTGGTGAAATTTTATGTCAGAAATGAAGCAATTATCACAAATTTCTTAAGATCTAAGTTCATTCATTAAACATTCATTGAGATCTAAGAACATTTCAGGATTAGAATCATGCAAGATAAGCAAACATTCAACACTAAAATGGTAGAAACTTGAATTACTTCATATTAAAACAATGAAGGAGATACATGATTACCATGGATATAGGTGTGCATCCTTCCTCCATTTCCATAAGCTTTCCTTCCTTCACCCTTGCTTTTGAAGAATTTGAGCTCTTTCTCCTCCTTCAGAATCTCTCCAGCATTCCTTTGCTTTTTTTATCTCCCTTTACCATGCCTCCCATGCCTTTCTTATGTAGCATTGGGAAATGGGCCTTCAAACCTTTCTTCTCCATGTGGGATTGCTCATTTTCTTTATTTTAGATTATTTTTAACTGAAAACCCACTTTTCAATAGTTTTTAGGATTTTTGCACCACTTAGAATTATTTTAAGCACAATTAATGCATTTCTCAGAGAGGATTCATCTCTGAATGAACTTGTGTCATGTCTTCCTACTGCAGGTGCATGGTAAACATATGCTTCATCTGTCACATGACTAAGGGTGTCAATTTGATTATTAACAATACATCCAAATTTATACCATTCTCCCCCTAAAATTTGGATCATTGTAGTTGCACTCTCAACTATAGAAGTTGAATACATGACAACCACTCATGCAAGCAAAGAAGTTTTATGGTTGTAGATATTGTGTTCAGGTGTTGGGTTTGTATAGAAATCTATAAGGTTAGATTGCGACAACCAAAGTGAAATATTTCTAGAAAATAACTATGCTTATCATGATAAGACAAAGCATATTGATGTGCAATATCAATTTGTGAGAGATATGGTTGAAGGCAAGAATGTATTGTTAGAAAAGGTTGACACTTTCAAGAATGTTCCAGATTCATTAACAAAGTCCGTCAATACTGAGAAGTTCTCTTGGTGTAGAGAATCTATGGGCATTGATGCCCTAAACCTATGACCCTATGAGTAAATGACTCATTGTTATGCAAATAAAACAACAAGTGGGATAATGTTCGGTATGTGTTATATTCTTTGCATGTGTGTGTGGTGGGGTGCATTTGACAACAGCGCACCTGACGATCCCCACCCATTTAGTGCTCTTATCTATGCTTCAGGAACTGCACATGGCACTGGATTAGGAGGGCTTATAGGGGGAAGGCATGTTGACACCCTCCCCTTTCCACAAAGCAAACATCAAAAATGGGTCTTATCCCGTTTTTGATACCAGAGGAGCAAGTTCAATTTTTTTTGTGATTTTTTTTGTTTCTTCTAAAAGTATGTAATTAATCTCGGTTAAGGGATTGGGGTCTATTTCTTATCAAGCTTAACGGACTAGGGTTTTGGATGTTGGAATACCTATATTTTGTATTATGACTGGTTAATAATCATGATGAGAAAATAAGAGGAGTGGCTCTAAGTTTTGTTGGTTTTCCCAGTTAAGGATTTCCAAGGTAAATCTCTATGTATTATGTGTGAATATTGTGGTATAATATCTATTTTGATTAAAATAATATGTATGCTCTGCTTCTCTAGACAGGTTTAAAACTTACATGTTGCTTATCTTGTTGATCAGGCCTTTGAAGGATTTATATCAAACAATGGGATATAAAGAGGTAAGTTTAGTTGCTGCTTTTATTCTCTTATTTGTTTATGTGTAGATATCTAGGATGTACATGTTTTATTAGTTTATATGCATGTTATCTTACACTCTTGTGTAGATGATACTAGGTTTAATAGTTTGGTTGCAAGTTGTCCAAGTTGTGCAGGTGCTTTGATTTGAAGGAGTGGTTGATCTAGTTTGATTCTTCCACTTACTTCAATTTTCTTGGAAAGGGATAGTCCCTCTGCTCTCCACTAGCAGACTTCGTAGCTTAGGATTTCCTAGTTCTTAATATGATTTCTCTCTCTTTCCTTCACTTAAAATTAAAATTTATTCTTGGTTAATTTATGCATGCAAGATCTAAATAGCTTATTTTCAAGTTAGAACCAAAAAGTTGTTTGTCGGTGTATGCTTGTTTAAAGTTAGATCTAGCTTCTTAGATCCAACCTTTATCTAAGTTTAAAAGTGAATCTTTAGTACTAAAGGTTAAGACCTTTTTTAGAGATTTTATTTGATTAATTTGGTATTTCTAGTGCCACTTTTTTGGCTGTTTTTTCTCTTTTGGCGAACAAGTAGGAGGAGACTCTACTTAAATTTTGAATATTTGGACCATCCGAGACCCCCGAGAGCTTCCTACCTTCCTCCATATAAAAAATTCTAAAAATTATAATTTTGTTGGTCATGATTCTATAAAGGACCACAAACATTCCCAATAAAAATTTTAAATCATAATAATATTAGTGGGATACCCAATTCCCAGTCCCAAGCCCCCTAGTGGGGATCTGTGTCACTTGTGTGTTTCTCTTTTGTTTTTGTTTTCATTCACTAACCAGGGGATAAAATGAAAAGTGCACCACAAAATATTTATGTTTATAGATTAGTTAGATTAGGCATTTCATTTTTTCTTAATAATAATGAATCCATACTTTTTTGTCCATTAGTATGCTCTTGTGACCATTGTAGGATTTTTTGACCTATGGTTACAATCAGAAAAGAGACATTTAGTGGCTCGTATAATAGGGAAATCCATCATTTGTTAATTTTCACTTGAGATCGTGTATTGAACTTGTGTGTGAAGTTAGGGGGATACTCACTGAGATTCGTTATCCTCTATTGAACCTCCGACATTGTTCTCTACACTCATTTGGAGGATAGATTTTAATGGGACAAACAAATTAGATTAGATTTCATTCTGCAACTACATGCACAGGTGTGTTCACAAATGAATCTTCTAAAGAACTCACCTCAATAATTAAAACTTTCAAGAGCACGTTATCATGTCTTTCAACAACATTTGTTAATTTACTTTGGCATTGATCTACAACTCTTACAATTTATTGTACTTATGAATATGCCATGATATGATATGTTGCTAGACTAGATTTACTTTTATTTTCTCTTGCTTCATTAACTCCTATATTTATTTCATGTTATAGGTTACTTATCTATAGTTCTTTTTGTTAGGGACCAACCCCCTTGGCTTCACTAGGAGTTGGCCTAGACAAAGGAGTTGAGTGTCGAGTGATAGTAACTTGACTTGAGGCTTTCCCACAAGGAAACACCCAGTGGATTGAATATTTCTTCCACATTACCCGAGGTGTTTATAAATATGGCAACATGACACACTGACAATGGAAAATGAATCGAGTTCTAACTAACCCACCTAGTAACCCAACCAAAAGTTGTGCACTCTTCTTTGACAATGATGGAATCAACGATGATGGAAAACACCAAACAAGAGTAGGGTATTTTTTAAGGATTCAAAAAGTATATCTAAGTATAGTATTCCAGGCAATTATTTTGGATTAAAAAAATCATACATATAGATAGGTAGGCGAATATTAAATAATATACATACAATTTACTACTAAAATTTGTAAATTTCGGCGAATATTATATATATATATATATATATATATATATATATATATATATATATTATGCAATAATAGGCGATTGGGTAGAGAAAAAAATACCAATTAGCAAATTTGTTTTTCAGGAAAAAAGTCCAAAAATATCCAATTGGCTAAATTTCGCCCCTAAAAATTACCCCGATTATGAGAGGAACTTCCTAAAATCAAATTGGTTTCTAACTTAAAATTGTGCACAAGATCGACACATTATCTTGCAATAAGTACCTAGGCTACAATGTTGCTTGAGCCTGAAGCGATCAATATTATACCCTAATTGAAGCGATCAATAATATACCCAAGAGTTCAATGAAAATTGGCATGCTTAATCATATTTTGGTGGATTGAATCCAATATTTCTTACTCATAATTATGTTCAATGTTAATTGAAATAAAGTAAAATCTAGGAGTTGAGGAATGGTGTTAGATATATTTCCAATGAATACCAGTAATTGTGACTTAATTACCAATAAATTGTGTATATTGTAGTAAATCGTGACTTAATTACCACTAAATTGTGTATATTATGCTAAAGGATGGTCTGGATTTGAATAATTTGTGTATTATGAGCTCAGTGGAAAAATACAACATTGAATGGTTATGATTCCTAACAAATCGTTTATTTCAACAAGAAGTTCACCCACTCAAGACTAAACCAAATCTCAATTATAATAGAGTATTAAAGCTCAAGCATGTAATTGGTTATTTGGATCAAGCATGTAATTAGTTAAACAAAATTTCAATTATGGAAGAGAAGAATAGAATGAAAAACATTACTACATAATCCATCTAGATTTTGAAATTCTTAATTTGTAACTCTTTGGCTTAGTTTATCAATGAAACTTACAGCTTCCAACATTGCTCTTAATCGTATGGATCACAACTTTATTTGTGGGACATTTCGAGTCTTTATCTGGCAGCAGCAGTCATAGTTATAGATGTTCCATCCCTCTGGGTGACTTGAACTACATCCCGGGTATCGTTTTTCACCACCAGTACATCCATCACTTTACTTTCCAACACTAGTTGACTGCTGGTTGTAAACTTGCAAGGGAGGAGGAGTGACTACCTGAATATTTTGCGGGGATTTGTATAACAAAATTCTTTAAGATTTGTGATCAATGGTATGAGTAATGGGATATCTCTAAGAAATAAAATGCAAGCAACAGTTCATGATGCTTCCGGATCTGTGAGCAGTGATAAGTTGATTACATCTAGTTCGGGGTCGGGCGACCAAATGAAGCAAGGAATGAAAATGGTAAGGGTAACTGCCACTGGTAAGTATTTAGGAATATCAATATACTTTATGTGTATGTGTGTTTCGCAATATTAGTCTTAGAAAGGATGGCTTCCCATAAACATACATCATTATTTATGTGGTACAACATATATGGATTTAATGGTTTCCGGCCTGGTTTTATGATTATATTCTAATTCAATTTTTTAGGTATTAACTGGTAACAAGGGATATGAATGCATTATGCAGTGAACTATGAATGAAAGTGATGATGCATTGATGATATACGAGACTTGAGAGTAGGGAAATTTTTAGGGGCGAAATTTCATCAATTGACTATTTTTCGGGCTTTTTTTCAAAAAATAAATTCGCTATTTGGTCATTTTTAGTCTCTAATATCACCTATATTTACATAAAATATGTTTTTTTATCATAATATTCGCCAAAAATTACAAGTTTCAATAGTAAATTGTATGTTTCATATTTAATATTCGCCTACCAATCTATATATATGTTTTTTTCAATCCAAAATAATCGCCTAAAATACTAAACTTAAGTATACTTTTATAATCCTTAAAAAATACCCTGCTTGAGAGTTCCACCATACATATATGCTCCTCCTAGTATACGACCAAATCTCAATACTATATGAAAATAAACCAAATTAATGACATCGAGATTATTGCAATCGACAAGTTGGAAACCATGCCGCCGGCCTACATCCAAGCCTGAATCATATTTTGATCCCCCTAGGGCCCTAGTCCCTACCATATGAAAATAATCAAAATTAATGACGTTTTGAAAAATTAATTAACTATCGAAAATACTTCTTGGTTTAATATTTTCCCATTGATCGAAAAGGTTTGAAAACAAATGTAACCATATTTGACGAGAAAAATACCCTATGATGTGCATTTTCTAATCAAATTCCAACCCTAATCACAACAAATGAACCGACGGTTCTGTAATTTTTGGATTTGAGATTGCCCCATGGATATTTTGATGCCATGATCATCGATTGAATGTGATTTATTTGGAAACATTTTTACTACCTTTGAAACTTGTTACGATGGTTGATGGTGTCGCTTCTTCTATTTTCCGTTCTGTTCTTTGATTTAATGGACCAAGATAATTGCATTCAACTAATATGATTGCATGATCCCAAAGTTCCACGCAATTCTTTTTTTGTTATCCATGGTGATATAATTATGAGTATTTCCTTTTATGGTGGTTAATGTAACGGTGACATCCTCCGAATTGTCTTGAATTCTATGTATCTGACGTTATTGTAGTGTAGTGGGTAGTTCACAAATTATCTATATCTTAGATTGATAACTGTTGTGACCCTATTCTTGAGGTGGAAATGTATATGTGTGTTTTGAAAGTATACATTCTAGTCCTTGCAATATTTTTCATTGAAGGTTAATGGGAACAATGTAGAATTCCCTATTTTCTTTAATAATAATTGCATAGTTTAATGTAACTATTTAGGTTTGTCGATTTTTTATTATTGATATCTTTCTTTAATTCATTGGATTTTCTAATTTTTCTTTGATATTTTTTCAAATCGTAGTGAAGAAGTCTTTGTTTGACAAAAAATTCTGAATGGCCAAGATCGATTAGTAAAAAACACAGGTCAAGAGAAACCATAAAAATATGGGGTGGGCCAAAATCCAAGTGAGACAAGCTTTGATAAAAAGATGTGGTCAAAGGCCAAAATCATAAACAAAGCTCTAATAATAATGAAATGAATTTTTTTTTATCTAGTAGCAAATATCCAACATAAAAATGACAATAAACAAAAATTCATATAGGACAAGTAATAAATAAGTAATTGAATAATATTTACAATGCCATATGATGGTATACGTATATGCATTGGTTGATCACCATGATTGACAAGTCATGTCTTGTCATTAAGATGAGAAACTTCAATTATTATTACTATTTAATGTCTATTTTTATATATTTATGTTCATTACTAATTTTTTTAGAGGAAATAATTATCACCATAATTGACATCCAAGAAAAAATCATTACAAATAATACCCAGGCACTCAAGGTTGTTCAATTAGAAAAAAATTGTTTTGATTATAACATTGTTTTGGAACTTATGTTAAATTATTATCCACATTAATAAGAATTAAAAATCACATAATACATATAATAAGCAACCTCACACAATGAAGATGAGTATTTTTACCCTGGAAACCCAAACCCAAGAAAACCAACAACAATAGATCTATTACCCTTGACCACTCCGGCCAAGGCATGGCCAATCTAACCATCACCGGCCACTTTAGGAAAGCTATAATAGAGTTACTCAATCCCTTAAAGATGCTTCATCACATACTAATAGGTCATGAGAAAATAGCATGGGACACCCAAAAACATGGGCTTGTAAACTACCAATGGTAAAACCATTAACATTCCTCACTTTAAACTTGACTTGGGGTATAGACCAACCCCCTCAAAGTTTTAATCTGGTATTCAAGAATACAACATCCCCCCCACCTCCAGTCTACCTAAATCTGCATTTGGACTTTTCATAGGTGACCCACCAATCTAGGGGTTATATGCATGTCTAAATAGGTCTTATAGTTGTATGCCCATTTACATTGTTATTAATTCCAACTCCATAAAAACTTATAATGTAGTGATTCGATTACATATTCCTCTATCTATCTTATGTGTGCTTCTTATGCTAACACTTCTCATATATCCATGCCATGCATTTTTTTCATGTGTTGTTATGACTATACACCATTTCCTAACTCAAGAGTTCATCCCAAATACTCTCTCCATGGCTCCAAGCATCATACTACTCTTTCCACAAAGTCCAAGTTTATTTATCTATTGTACCAGTTGTTAGAAATTTAAAACACATAATAAATATAATAAGCAAGCACACATAATGAAGAAGAATATTTTTACCCTGGAAACCCAAAAGCAAGAAAACCAACAATAATAGATTTATTACCCTTGGGCCACTCTAGCCAAGGCATGGCCAATCCAACCATCACCATCCACTTTAGGAAATGTACAATGCATTCACCCATGCCCTTAAATAGGTTTCATCACATACTAATACCATGAGCAAATACCGTGGGACACCCAAAACCATGGCTCTATAAACCACCAACCGTAAACCCATCTTTAACTCTTTCACCAAGCCAAGATTAACCTAACATTCCTTGCTTTAAACTTTACTTGGGGTAGAGAAAAAAACCCCTTAAGTTTTAACTGGGTATCTGGGAATACAACATGCCTCCCTTCTCTAGTCGACCTAAATCTACATCTAGAATTTTCATAGGTGACCCATCAATCTAGGGGTATGCGTGCATAAACAAGCCTTATAGTTGTATTCCCATTTACATTGTGATTAATTCCAACTCCATAAAGAATTATAATGTAGTGAATTGATTACATATTCCTCTATCTTCTATGTTCTTCTTATGATAATGCTTCACATAGATCCATGCCATGATTTTTTTTCATCTGTCATTATGACTATATGTCCTTTCCTAGCTCAAGAGTACATCCCAAATTTTCTCTCCATGGTTTCAAGCATCATACCACTCTTTCCATAATGTCCATGTTTGTTTAGCTCTGATACCAATTGTTAGGAATTTTAAAAATAATAAGAAAGCACACACAATGAAGAATACGATGTTTAATCTAGAAACCAAAAACCGAGAAAACCAACAACAATAGATCTATTACCCTTGACCACTTCGGCAAAGGAATTTCCAAATTATCCATCATTGATCACTTTAGGAAATCTACAATTAAGTTATGTAAGCCCTTAAATAAGCTTCATCACATACTAATACCATGGACAAATACCATCACACACCCAAAACCATGGACCTATAAACCACCAACAATAAACCCAACTTTAACTCTTTCACTGAGTCAAGATTAACATAGCACACATGGGAATGGATTGGCTAAGCCCGATAATAACAATATCATGATAATAATCAAGAAGATCATGGGATATGTTAACAAGTGTTACAACAACAAGCTCAAATTTTCTTTAGGGGCTTATTAGATGACCAAGAAGGAAGCTATTAGAAGCAACCCATTTGTGTTGGTAGATGGAATGGATGTAATTTGTCCAATCCACTTCAAGATACCAATATATCAGTTATTGAAACATTTCACTTCATATTAGCAAGAGGAAGGATTTTGATCGCTTCGTAGAAAACCAAGACAAAGTCAAAGGCAAGTCCAATAGAAGGGCCCATCGAGGATTTTCAAAAAATGCAACATATTTTTAAAGTAGAATAAAAATAATGAGAATCCAAACAAGAATGGAATGTTTAATAGTTTGTGGTGTGGTCCCTATAAGATCAAAGAGGTTATTGGTCCAAATACTTTCTACCTAAGCCACTTAGATGGAGAGAATTTGCAATAACCCATAAATAAGTAGTATTTGAAGACATATTATTTTTATGGCATTTAATGGCAAAATGGCATAAAAGGAATCAAAACTACCATGGATATTCCATTGGAATAGTTTGTCACAATAGATCTTACACATTTATGCAATCCATATTAGGCAATGTTTACTTAATATTTAGATTTAAGGTTACTAGCTTGATGTTGAAACACTAAAATAATTGGCATTGAAATGAAAGAAACTAACTAAGAAAATAAAACACCATAAACACAATGAGCATGGGATATGCCCTAGGAAAATCCCATATGAGAAAACCCAAACTAGAAGGTGAGTTTGATGCTCTACTCTTAACTTATCAGCTATCAAATTCAAATACAAAGAAATGTACACTCACTTTGGAGTTGCCATGGACTCTATGGCCAGTATGCTACTATATGTTAAGATTGAATATGCTAAGACAGAAAATATCAACATCAAATTCCATTTCACAATAATAGCATATACAGGATCACTGAAGAAACAAAAAGCACAGCATAAATACAAGAGACACAGATTTATCTTGGGAAACCCTCATGGGGTAGAAAACCCAGCAAAGCTTCCTCAATATAGATGACCAGCAATATACACAGATGCAAACCAAAGACATGATCTCCTCCTCCTCCATAGCAGACCTCTCTCTCACAAGTGCGCTACATTTCAAGTGAGGGAAGTGTGTCAAATGAGGAGCTCACCTCCTCTATTTATACACATCTCCGACTTGTACAATATATTAACTAGGTCGGCCCAACTTTACCATTGAGTTAAAAACCCCACTACAATTGACTGGGCCGACCCCTCTAGGGTGGTCTAACAACCCTTTGACCCACATAACACATACAGGGCCGACCCCCACTAGGGAAGTCTAATAACCCAAGTTACCACATTCTAACGGAGGAATAAACATCTTCGTATATACAATAAGATCTCCACGGAGGAATGAAACATCTCCGGAATAATAAAGTACAAATATAATATTCTTTGAAGTTACTATATTTCAACACTCCCCCTTAACGAGAAGGATATTATAACAACATCTGCACGAGAAAGGAGTCATCAACGTCATACATGATACATCTATATATCATTGGAAGCTTTCTCAACATCATCAGTAACTCAAGCAGTTACTGGAACATCAACATCTTCAGTACTGAGTCTTTATCTTCTGCAGCACTCGAACAGCTACAGCAACATCAACATCTGGATCCTCACAATCATCAACATTGTCATCACACAATCATCAGCATCATCATCACACAATCATTAGCATCGTCATCTAGACCATCACGATCAGCAGCATCGTCATCTAGACCATCACGATCAGCAGCATCGTCATCTAGACCATCACGATCAACAACATCGTCATCACACGATCATCAGCATCGTCATCTAGACCATCACGATCAGCAGCATCGTCATCTAGACCATCACGATCAGCAGCATCGTCATCTAGATCATCAGTATTAGTATCCACACCAATACAAGTATACACATCATCAATACAAGTATCCTCATCAATACAAGTATACATACAAGTATCCTCATCAATACAAGTATACATACAAGTATCCTCATCAATACATATCCTCATCAATACATATCATCAATATCAATACAAGTATCCTCAGCAGTCAAGTATACACAATAGCAGCATACTCTGCAATACACATGATCCTTCCTTTCGGAATTACAGGATCAATCTTATCACAATCATGTTTAAGACTATCCTTCCTTTCGGAATTACGGGATTTATGGTCTAAGGATGATTAATCCACACCATTCATTTAGGACTATGTCCAAGGATGATTTAATCCCCACTGTACATTTAGGACCATGTCCAAGGATGACTTAATCCCCACCGTACATTTAGGACCATGTCCAAGGATGACTTAATCCCCACCGTACATTTAGGACCATGTCCAAGGATGACTTAATCCCCACCGAACATTTAGGACCATGTCTAAGGATGACTTAATCCCCACCGAACATTTAGGACCATGTCCAAGGATGACTTAATCCTCACCGTACATTTAGGACCATGTCCAAGGATGAATTAATCCTCATCGTACATTTAGGACTATGTCAAAGGATGACTTAATCCTCACATGTCTATCAAGGACTTCATTCTCGAAGACCATACGTCTACGGATCAATTCAAGGGACCGAAGTCCGAGGATGATACAATCCCCACTTGTCCACTAAGGACTTCATTCTCGGAGACATATGTCTACGGCTCACTTTAGGACTGAAGTCCAAGGATGATCCAATCCCCACATGTCCACTAAGGACTTCATTCTCAAAGACATATGTCTACAGCTCACTTTAGGACTGAAGTCCAGGGATGATCCAATCCCCACTTGTCCACTAAGGAATTCATTCTCGGAGACATATGTCTATGAATCAATTTAGAACATGTGTTCAAGGATGATGCAATCCCTCTTATTTCTCGGATACATATGTCTACGGATCCTTTTTAGAACATGTGTTCAAGGATGATGCAATCCCCTCGTCAAATTAGACCCTGTCTAACGACCATCCACCAACTTCTCTATTGGCATCACCAATATAGGTATCCACATCATCGACCTCACTATCGATGCAGGCAATATCATCATAAGTGACCACATCACTCCCCCTCTCAAGGAGGGTCCTACCAAGCTTGTCTCGGAAAATACTCAAACTTTACTTGAGGTAGAGGTTTGGTTAGTACATCGACAACTTGTTACAAAATCGAACTTTATAGTTCCTTTCTACGCCATATCATGGAACACTGGATTCTCTGCCATCTTGATACAACTCTGTTTGTCACATAGGATCACAGTTGGGTCTATCTCTAAGTCAAACAATCCAGAAGCCATACTGCTTCACAACTAGCAGAACAACCAGCCATATATTCCGCTTGTGCTGAGAGCCACACTAGACTGCTTCTAGTTAAACCACGAGATCATGGCTGATCCCAGACAATAACATCCTCTCGATGTGTTCTTCCTGTCTGATACACCTTCTTCCCAATCAACATCTATGTAGCCATGTGAAGTCATGATCTCCAAAATAGCATAGATCAAAGTATATCGTATCCTTTAGGTACCTCATCACATGCTTTGCAACTATCAGGTGAACACATCTAGTTTCCACTAGATACTGACTCAAGGTGTTCACAACAAAGCATATATCTGACCTAGTATTTGTTAGATACATCAATGACCCAACAATTTGTCTGTACAGAGTTATATACACTAACTCTGATGAGTCATTCGCTAACAGCTTCAAGTAGGAATCCATTAGAGTGGCCATTCTAACATATCAAGTCCTTTTAATATTTCTCGTCATACTTTCCCTGGTTGAGAAAGATTCCTTCTAAGTCTTTCCATACTTCCAGACCTAGGAAGTAATGCATCAATCTGAGATCTTTCATTTTCATTTCTGCAGCCATCTATCTGTGCCATCTCTCGTCAGATGGGTCTACTGATATGAGCCTCAACATCATTCGAACTCTATGGTGAGTTCCTTCTTGCATCCATGTCATCTGTGTATAGAAACCATATTCAACTTTGTAGCAAAGGTTGAGATCCACATCACCCATGGTGATCACTATCAATCCTGGGTACCCGAACAGAGCTTTCTTCAATTACATTATTAAGATAATTGTCTTATCTAGCCACTTGGAGAAAACATCTCATCATGATTCTCTTCCTCCTTCTAAGAGAATCTTCTAGCCACGAGCCTTCTATAGTGTGTTTGATTTGTAAATCCTTTTGTTGAACATCCATCGCTTGTTCAGTGTTCATCATTCGTCATGATCTTTCCTATAAATCAAAATTAAGTACATTATTAGTAATACTTCATAATCATCAAATCATATTGATATGATAACCTATTATGCATACAGTATCATTTACATAGTTATGCAACTATCTTGACCAATACTTTGGCACAACACTTTTCCATATCCTGTATGCATACAGTGGCTATCTAGATGCCTTCCATCTCTACCAGAACATACTATCGAGAGTGTGCACAACTCTCAGCATGTCAGCAAAGAGGTTTCATTCTAGACAAGCAACAATGGAATGTTTGTCCAATTTACCAATCATATGCATATTAGTAGTATACTGTTCAATGCTATATGAATGTTTACACTTAGCATGATATATTCTAGGAATACAAATATGTATACAACTATTACAAGCAATATCATTTACTATTTCAAATAACAACTTAAATGCTTATCTTTTATGTTTGTGTGGTTGTCTCTCACTTGATCTTCTATATGTCTTTTGAACTTCTATTCATTCTGTACCACTGTGCATGCTCAAGTGTGCACTAGTGTCATCCTCATGATCTCATACACAAACATACATTCATTAGTATATTCTCAATATTATCAAAACATTATAATTCTAAATAATCTTGAATATGTATAGTCATGATCATATATAATAAACATTAGTATTCAAGGTTTCAGGAAAGTCTTCTTTTACTCATGCATATTCTTGTTTGATCATAGGACTCTTCTGGTTAGTTAAATCATCAATCAAGATAAGAGACATAATATACATAAACCCTTGATTTCTAGCTTTATGAATAAGCATAACCAATCATACCAAGTATACTTATATAAGGGATCCTAACACAAGGTAAGATTCTAACTTGACATAGGAAAACATACCTGGATTAGTATACCTGCTTAGTTATGTCTAACATACCTAAACAATATCTTCTTTGTTCTCTTCAATGATTTCGAGATCCTGTGCTAGAACCTGCATATCTCATAGGTTAAGCATAATATAACAAAGTCATACATACCTCATAAGTAGAACAAAGATTATGGATGAGTCTTTGTCTTCATGTTCTCATGGTCATGGAACTTGATTTGTCTTTCGTGATGTACCTGTATCTTGTTAGCAAACAACATAAACCTCATACAACACCACAGTGAATTAGTACAATCATATAGCCCTAATCAATGAATGTCTTCTATCATTCACATGCATTCATACTGTTACTAGGGTGATAAGACAATTCTAACATTAATCAAGATTGTACTAATAAATAATATGTGTTAAATTTTCAGAATTTACTTCAATCTGATCTAGGATCTTAACTGAGAGAACAACATGTACAACAAATCTACAACATATCAATCATGGACACAATAATGCAAGCACACAAGAGACACAGAGTTTACTTGGGGAAAACCATAAAGGTGAAAAACCCCAATAACTTCCTCAGAGATAGATAGAGCAATGATACAACCAAAATACAAGAGATAGTCTTCTCCTAGCAGTAGAGCCTCCTCCTCATAAGTGTGCCACTTTCCGAATGAGAGAAGTGTGGGAATGAATGACCAAATAGAGATCTCCCGATCTCTATTTATACTTGTTCTTTCCTTCCCAATAAACTAATGGGGCCTACATGTCTAGCTTAACCCATGGTTAACTTAATCCGAGACGACCCCACACTTGGTGGTCTAATAACCCTTTGACCCACATGGCTGACCCCCAATAGGGTGGTCTAATAACCCTTCGACCCACATGACTTATACAGGGCCGACCCCAACAAGGTGGTCTAATAACCCATAAAGTATAAGTTACGACACTTACAATATAAATGACGACACTTCCATATAGAGGAATAATAACATCTCTATAGGAATACAAACACTTCCGTATAGAGGAATAATACCATCTCTACATGAGTACAAAATACATATATGAAATACATGGGTGAAATACATTCCGAAGTTACATATACATCAACACTCCCTCTTAACTGGGAAGGTATTTCTCGACATAGGTCTTCTAGCACAAGTCTTCTTCTCTGGATCACCATCAACGAATCATCGTCATCGTCACTGCTGCTGCTATCTCAATCAATCTCTGAATATACTCGTCATAGGAAGTTCTACAGAGCCAGTACTTTTTCATACTAGATGTAGGCCCACCACCTGCAGGTCTTCATCATATGTGCGAACGGTCTGATAGAGGTGGCCTCTCAAGACTAATTTTATGTGTGGATGCAATACTGGAAAGAGTATCCCAGGAACATTTATGTGCCTAAGAACGACCGACAAGATCTCCCAGGACTAATTACATGCATCTCCTCCACAATACCTTTAAAGAGCATCCCAGGAACATTATGTGCTGTAGCACGATCGGCAAGATCTCTAAAGAGCATCCCAGGACTTATTACAAGCACACAGCTCAACCTCTCGGATCTCCAGGACTGATTACATGTGGATAGACAAAACCTTTAAAGAGCATCCTAGGAACATTTATGTGCCGCAGCATGACCGGCAAGATCTCTAAAGAGCATCCCAGGACTAATTACGAGCACACAGCTCAACCTCTCAGATCTCCAGGACTGATTACATGTCTCCATAGTAATACCTCATCCCGGGACTCATTACAAGCACACAGTTCAACCTATCAGATATCTGAGGACTGATTACATACTACATAGCAATACCGAAAAGAGTATCCCAGGAACATTCATGTGCCGTAGCACGACCGACAAGATCTCCCAGGACTGATTACATGCTATTTGCACAACCTACCACATATCATCTCTGACCTCCAAGTATCAACCTGATACTCATGATCCAACGGATCATCATCGCACAAAGCATCATCCTGATGCTCATGATGACACTAATCATCATCACTGTACCATCCTGATACATATCATCTGGAGCAACACCCTGAAGCTCGTCATCATGATCATCCTGATCATACAATGCATCCACCTGATCCATACCAAGTATCTACCTGATACATATAATCACATGATCCACCTGATCATACAGTGTATCCACCTGATACAAATACAAATACATGATACATATCAACATACATGATCTACCTGATCATACAATGTATCCACCTGATACATATACAGATACATGGTCCAAGCATCCAACATGATGTATATACAAAATACATACAAATGATCCAACTGATCATATCCAGCATCAAACAAGATGCGTACATATACATATACATATAAATGATCCAACTGATCATATCCAGCATCCAACATGATGCGTACATATACATATAGAGCAGTAACTGGAGCATCGTCCTGATGCTCACCATCCATGATCCTCCTGATCATCATAGCATCGTCTTCTTTATATCATCTCATCGTCCACAAAGCATAGCCCAGATGCACATCATCCAGTACTTACACCACCGACATGGGAGAACACATCTACCACCATTCGGGGAAGGCTCCAGCCCTTACTTTTTCACCATGGGAGAACACATCTACCACCATGTGAAAAATGGATTTAGCCCTTACATCTACACCATGGGAGAACACATCTACCACCATGTGAGAATGGCTCAGCAATTACATCACAACCATGGGAGAACACATCAACCATGTCAGAAAAGCTCATGTGCATCTGCATCTTCTGGACTTGTCACTTCCTTTGGAATGAACCTCGATCTGAAGTGCACCAAGCCTCTCTCTAAAGTACTCAAACTGCACTCTGGCCAACAGCTTGGTCAATACATCTGCAACCTGCTCATCCGTCACAACATATTCTACTTCGGCTGTACTCAGTGCTACGCAGGAATGCTTCCTGCTAAACCAAGAGATCACTCCTGATCCCATACTGAAGCAGCACCCATAAGTACTCTTCCTATCTGCAGCACTGCCCGCCCAATCAACATAACCCTGCAGGTTAAACTTTTGATTCACATTATACTTGAGCCCATAATCAACCGTACTCTTTAGGTACCTCAGAATATGCTTTACAACAACCAGGTGAACACCTCTGGGATCCGTCGGGAACTGGCTTAATGTGTTGACCGCAAAGCAAATATCTGGTCTAGTGTTCTTCAGGTACATCAAGGACCCAATCATCTGACGATACATTGTGACATCAACCAGATCAGATGGAGCATCACACAGAAGCTTCAGCTTCGATGCCATAGGTGTGGCCATAGCCTTGCAGTCCATCATCCCGAACCTCTTCAGGATCTCTACTGCATACTTCCCTTGTCCAAGGAAGATTCCATCTGCACTCTGCCATACCTCCATGCCAAAAACAAATAGTGCATCATCCCCAAGTTCTTCATCTCGAACTCGGCAGCAAGCTTCCGCTACGTGTTGGAAATCAATCTATCTTCACATGTAATAGACAGGTCATCCATATACAAAAGTAGTATCACTGAATTGCCTTCCTCGACCCTGTAGTAAAGGTTGGAATCCTCTTTACTCTTTGTAAAGCCCAAACTGGATAGTGTTCGGGTATCCACTACTATATCCGTGTCCGGATATACTCAGTGATTATTCAAGCGAATAATCCTCCAATGGAAAATAACTCCATTTGATAAAATAATAATATATAATCGATAATGGATGATTAATAATTACAATGAGGCTCGCTTTTATAGGCTTGAGCGTGTATAGTGAAGGGTTACACCCTTTCACTTAATAACTAATAACTTTAATTAACATACATATAATATTCATAGCATTTCCACTCTCTTAGAAAGGCTTTGTCCTCAAAGCCTTATAATTTTGTTGCATTGTTCTTTGCGATGCCATGGCTGATGAAACATGTCGATACGAACTGCTAAGTGTAGAGCATAACTTCTGATACATCGACGGATCAATCCATCCCAAATTGATTTGTTGTGGACTGATGGGATTTCCTACTAATGTGTCGTCAGGAGATTTGATCACATTAGTACCATTATTTTTTGACATTTCCCACTTTTTCAAATATCGGTTTTTATGGTTGGGGTGTTGATAAAAAACTTTCACGATGTCATTTTCGTTTACGAATGTCGCCTTTATATCATTCATCTGAGTTGGAAGTTGTATTTTCGTCTCTTGAGGATTTAAGTTTTTGTTCTGTATCTTTTCCAACTTGTTTTCTAACTACCTATTATCATTTTGAAACTTCTTAATCAATTTGACTTGCGATTTTCTGTCATCTTCAGATGTCTTAAGTTGTTCCTTAAGATCTTCATTATGAATTCTGATACAACTATTTTCTTCCTGTTTGTCTAGAAGTTTCCCTTCAATGTGATCCATAGATTGTTCTATCTTCCGACTATTTTTCAACTTCTTAATTTTTGTGACTAGTATCTTGTTATGATTTCTTAGTCTAAAAATTTCTTCAGCATTGTTAGATAATGCTATATTACTCTTCGCGATCTCTGACTTATGTGTCTTTTTAGATTCGTCATTTTGTTGTTGAAGAACTTTTATCTGTTGTCGACACTGGCTGACCTCTGATTCTTGACTTTCTAAGTTATGTCGTAACTGCATTAGTTCTTCATCTTTGTCGCTAACGATTTTGTTCAAGCGTATTATTTCTGCTTCGCAATTATTTATTTCCTTCTTCATATCTTAATTTTTCAATCTCTGATTGAAATCACTTTCATCTTTTAATTCCTTGATTTGCGCACATAATTTTTCTATGTGATTTTTCTGGTTGGTCATTGTTTGTTCATTGAACCGTTCTTATATCTTATATAGTTCAATCTTTATTTCTTATTGTGTGTTAATGTCTCGTAATTCTTCATTGTCTTTTCGATAGCGCTTTAACTTGGCTTCTAATTTCTCTCGCAAATCGGCTTCCATGGTTTCTGTCTTCTTCGACGGTGGAATGATCTTCTTTGATTTCTTTGATGAGTCTTTCTTAAACTTGGTCGTCCTTGTCGTTAATGCGTCTTGACTTCTTGATAAGCCTTCCTTTACTTTGACTTTTTCAATGATAAATAACTGTCCTTGATTTGATTTCTTCGATGATAAGTGTTCTTCGACTTTTTTGATAATAAGGAGTCTTGCTTGGACTTTGTCTTTAATGTCTTCTTTGACTTGAATTTGCTTTGTTTCTTCAAACAATTCTTATTTCAAAAGAATTGATTTTTTTTTTCCTTTGATAATAATAATTATTATTAAAAGCTAATAATAATATTATTATTAATATTTTTTTTGTTTGTTTTTGAAATGTTATATAGTATAATAACAATATTTTTTTTTTTCAATAGTAATAACTATTGTTAATTCTAAGAATTAATGGCCAAAAAATAAAATATAATAATAATAATAATTGAAATTAATATTATTATATGTTTTTATTTTCTCATAAGGTCACAACTATAATAATAATAATTATTTATTATTATATTGTAATTATTTTGTTTTGACCTAATTGAATTAGGGTTTGTGTGTATAGATTCGTGGTGGAGTGATGGACGTGGTGTTGGGGTGGAGCGACGGAATGGAGGAGGCTGGCCTAGCGTGGAGAAGGAGGTGGTTGAAGAGATGGCGAATGGAGGCGCTGTAAGGAGAAGTGTGTGGAGGGAACAACAGGAGAGATCCTGGAAGTCAGGGAAAACGTGGGTGGATAGAGGAGGGAAATGGTGTGGATTTGTGGTGCTGTGTATGGACTGGCGGAGGTGTGGAAGTTGCAGAGGTGTGGTGGAAGAGGGATGGCGGAGGGACACCGGGAGAGGGTCAGCGCAGAGGGTTTAGCGTTGGGGCGTAGGCGGAGGTTGATGTGGGAGGGAGTGGCCAGAGAGGAGGGCCGAGGTGCGTGGAGGAGTGTGGATGGAGCGTAGGTGTGTGACAGAGGGAGGGAGTGCGGTAGAAGAGGAGGAAGGTTTGGCGTGAAGGGAGGAGTGGTGATGGAAGAGGCCTAGAAGGTAGGTGCGTGAGGGTGTATTGGGAGAAGGTGCATGCGTTTGGAGTGAGGATGAAGGGAGGCGGAAGGATGTGCGAGGATGTGGGAAGGTCGTGGCGGGGGAGGGAGGATTTGCAGGTGGGCAATGGGTGCACTGTGTGCAGGAGGCATGTTCAGGAGGATGGAGAGCTGAAAGGAGGTGGGCGTGGGTGGAGAGGGAGCAGGGGGTGGTGGATGTAGGCGGAAGTGGAGCAGCGGAAAGATAGAGTGTGTGAGGGCAAGCAGAAGGAAATTTGTAGCAAAGGATTTCTTCAGAAAATCTAAGTATGGATGGTTAAAAGCTGGTGTCAGATCACAGATCCGAGTTCAAGGAATCCTTGAGTGTTTGGCTAAAAACCCGAAATCAGTAGAAGCCTGAGGAAAGGATGGCTCTGATAACAATGCTATATCCGTGTCCGGATATACTCAGTGATTATTCAAGCGAATAACCCTCCAATGGAAAATAACTCCATTTGATAAAATAATAATAGATAATCGATAATGGATGATTAATAATTACAATGAGGCTCGCTTTTATAGGCTTGAGCGTGTATAGTGAAGGGTTACACCCTTTCACTTAATAACTAATAACTTTAATTAACAGACATATAATATTCATAGCATCCACATCATCATTTTCAAGACCTTGCATGCAATTAAGGTTTGCATGCAAACTCTAGGGTTTGCATGCATCCCAGTCACCAGGTTGATGCCTCCAGCACCTTAGCCACTTCATTCTAGCACTCAGGAGCTTCTTACATCAGAGTTTCAGCCCTCCTAGTCAGGAAGGCGCCCACTTCTCACCTATTGCCAGAGAAGGGTGCAGTTCTTCACCTACCACTGTAGTTCCACTTCAGTTACACTTAGTTAGCTCCGATTCTCCTTGATTTGAGGCTAGTTTCACTCCCGACTGACTGTTTCACTCCGTTGGACCTCCAGATTGACTAGATGACTTTTTCTGACTTTAGTTAGCCTCCAATGCGCCCTCCACTGAACCCACTTCCCTATATCAGTGATACACACTTCAGTTACACATGTTACACTCAGTTAGACTCAGATTGACACCTGGATGACTGGTTCTTGTGCATTGATGACCACCACTAATTGATGATGAGGACTCCTAGTTGGAGTCAAGCTACTCCATTCAGTGATTCAAATGACCTCCTTAGTCAATTCAAACTGCTCAGACATTGTCATTGTATTGTATTGTAATCATTCACCCCTATTGGGATATTGAGCACTGATGCATGTTTTGCACAGTTTTACACCATATTTTCTATGTTCATCTGTTGTGATTGATTTACTTGTTCATTAGATCTGCTATGACTAATTTGACATGGTATCAGAGCCATGGCAGGGACAAGATTTCTTTTCTACAGGTGTTCTACATGAAGAGAGACCAATCTTTGCTCACCAATATATTTCAGCAGCGGCATGCAAAATCTCATGTGCATTTGCTCATGTGCATGCAAGGCTAAAAACATAGTGTTTGTTTGTGTGTGATTTGCAGGTTTCTTACTTCCTCCATGTGCATTCGCTAATGCAAAGATGGAGACTTCTTCTTCATAAAATATTCTTACTCCATTCAACTATGATGAATGGAAACCAAAGATGATTGCATTCTTGAAGAGACAATGTCTTTTTGATATGTGCATTGGTAATACAAGAGATTTTGATTCCTATGAAGAGGAGAATGATTGGCTCAATGATTGTGATAGAGCTTTTGGAGCAATGTGTCTTGCTATGTCTCCTTGTATGCACTACCTCAGTAATACTGCTGAAAATCCAAGTGATCTATGGGTCCAACTTGACAGAGAATTTGGAAAACAGGAAGAAGAGGATCATGCTAGCCTTTTGGAGAGCAAGCCCAATGAGATCTCCTTATGTGTTATTTCCGATCATGTGTTGGCCTCAACAATTGTTCAAGATGAAGAAGAAACTAGATTCAAAACTCACTCTCTCAAAGTCTTCTATTTCGAATTCTGAGCAAGATAAACCAGCTCATACTCTAGATTTCGAAGAGGTTCTTGAATCCTCTCTTTCACATGAGTTTGCCGGCATGCAGAATAATGATCTACTTGAAGTTTTGGAGGTAAAATCTGATTTTGGAGGTGAAGCATTCGCCCTACTTGATTGCATGCCTCCTATAGACTTATGTTCTATCATTTGCAAAGTTTCTCAGATTTTTAATGAAGATGAAGAGCACTACCATTTGCTTGAGTTCAATTCTCATGCACTTTCTGATTTTGGTTTTGATCTCACCCTTGTTGGTTCAAAGGAGATCTCAAGAAACCATTCATATATTCTTGGAGATGATTTAAATTCTACTGATAAGAATTTCAAGTTTCAAGAGCTATTTGATCTTATTGGAGCTTTTTCTATCTCACTTGATTCGAATCATAGGTTCCAGGATCATCCTCATATTTTCATATTTGTTCTCACAATTTTCGGTATGAAGAACAAGTTCATAAAGTCTCCACATTCGCTTGCATCCACTGATGTAGAATTCAAGCACATGTTTTTGGAGCATGATCCATTTACTCCCAAGAGTAAGATACCTCCAGACATATCTACTTGATTTTGGAGCAGTTAAATCTTTTGGTGTGCTACAGTCTATTTTGAGGGGGGTATTTTTCCCATGAGGTTTTCCCCATTTCCTCGATTTATTGACTGTTATTAGTTTGGATTATTATTGTGTCGGGGTGACCTTTGGTCTTAGTAACTAGGGCCCTACATTATTTTTTTTACACATCATAGTCTAGCTTGAGGGGGGGTGTTCGGATATCCACATCATCATTTTCAAGACCTTGCATGCAATTAGGGTTTGCATGCAAACTCTAGGGTTTGCATGCATCCCTGTCACCAGGTTGATGCCTCCAGCACCTTAGCCACTTCATTCTAGCACCTGGGAGATTCTTACATCAGAGTTTCAGCCCTCCTAGTCAGGAAGGCGCCCACTTCTTACCTATTGCCAGAGAAGGGTGCACTTCTTCACCTACCACTGTAGTTCCACTTTAGTTACACTCAGTTAGCTCCGATTCTCCTTGAGATCTTTCATGCCAAAACTTTGTAATTTTTTAGCAAAATTCACTCAAATCCTCTGATACCATGTAAAATTAGTCACAGCAGATCTAATGAACAAGTAAATCAATCACAACAAATGAACATAGAAAATATGGTGTAAAACTGTGTAAAACATGCATAGTGCTCAATATCCCAGTAAGGGTGAATGATTCTAATAGAATACAGTCACAATGACTGAGCAATTCGAATTTCCTAAGGAGGTCATTCGAATCACTAAATAGAGTAGCTTGACTCCAACTAGGAGTTGTCATCATCAATCAGTGGTGGTCATCAATGCACAAGAGCCAGTCATCCAGGTGTCAATCTGAGTCTAACTGAGTGTAACATGTGTAATTGAAATGTGTAGCACTGATATAGGGAAGTGGGCTCAGTGGAGGGTGCATGGGAGGCTAACTGAAGTCAGAACAAGTCATCTAGTCAATCTGGAGTCCATCTTTGCATACCAAGCTCTTGGGGCCTGTTTTAACCCATACAAAGATTTCTTCAATCTACAAACTAATGATGGATCTGATGTGTAGCCCTATGGCTGCTGCATATATACCTCTTTAGCAAGGTCTCCATGTAAAAATGCACTCTTCACATCCATGTGGTGCACTTCCCAGTGCTTGGATGCGGAAATAGCCAAAACAAGGCGGATGGAATCCATATTTGCAACCGATGCAAAGGTCTCAGTGTAGTCCACTCCTTGGACTTGGGAGAAACCTTTTGCCACCAACCCTATTTTGTATTTGCTAATAGAGCCATCAGCAGAAACTTTCGTGCGGTAGACCCATTTACACTTCACTAATTTTCTTCCAGGTGGAAGAGAAACTAGCTCCCATGTATTGTTCTTTTGAATAGAACTGTACTCTTCATCCATGGCACTTTGTCATCTTGGATCTCGGTGGGTAGAATAGTATGATGTGGGATCTGAACCAGCCATCAAATAAAAAATCTCAGGAAGTAATGGATCAGAAATAGAAAGAGCCATACCTGCTCTTTGAAAGTCTGCTCTTGTTCGTCTCGGATCAACAGGATTTCCAAGGTTCGAACCAGTAGATTAAAGAGTGTTTTGGGCCCACTTTGGTAACTGAGGCGGATCATAATGGTCAGATTCCGAACCTGATATTTCATGATCATCATATGCTGCTAAAATATCAGAAATATCAGAACTCATACCTTCATTATCGCTGCACGGATCTTCTTCTGGTGAAGGCGGTGAAACGACAGTTTCTTCCTTGACTAGTTGCAATTCTTGAAGCGGTTCTTCGAATTGCACACTGCGCTCTATGAATATCTTTTTAGATCTGATATCCATGAGTTTATATGATTTTGATTCTTCCCCATACCCTATCAGTATGCACTCAATACTTTTTGGATCCAAAGCTCGTCTCTTCTTGGAAGGAATTCTAGCCCATGCAGTAGAGCCAAAAACTCTCAAATTTGACACATCCGGTTTGTGACCAAAGAATGCTTCGAAATGAGTCATACCTTTCACGGATGAATGTTAAACATGTTTCTATATGTATGCAACAACATTGATTGCTTCAGCCCAAAGATTTGTAGCCAAACCTTTTGATTCAATCATGCATGTAGCCATCTCTTTCAGTGACCAATTTTTCCTTTCCGCTACACCGTTTTGCTGGGGTGTGTAGGGAACTGTATGTTGGATCTGAATTCCACTTTGGGCACAAATTTGCAGCAACTCGGCCTTGATATATTCTCCACCATTATCATATCTAAGAGCTTTGATCTTCCTCTCAGTGGCGGTCTCAACAGAAGCCTTAAAATCCTTGAATTTTCCAAGCACTTCTGACTTGTTTTTGAGAAAGAATACCCATGTAAAGCGGGAAAAATCATCAATAAATGTCAAAACATACCTTGAACCATTTAATGAAGTATGGGGCATCGGACCACTGATATCAGAATGAATCAACCCCAAAACTATAGAAGCTCTGCTATCTTTGCTGCGGTCGAATCTGTGCTCAGGGTGCTTCCCAATAATGCAACCAGTGCATATTCCCTTCGAGGAATGGAGTTGTGGAAGACCATCTACCATGGAATTGTTTGATAACAGCAGCAAATACTTATAATTAAGATGTCCAAATATTTCATGCCAAAGCCTAATAACCTCATTACCATGTGTGCGAAGAGCAGTGGGCTTTGCAAGCGGAATAAAGTGTGAAAACTCATAGAATTTTGTAGTGTGGTTTGCCTTTCCAACTGCAAAAAGTCTTCTACTTTTGATATCAGAAATTTCAACTGTATTAGGGCTGAATGTAACTTGCTTCGGTTCACCATTGTGTGTCATTTGATACATGGAAAGAAGATTTGAAGCCAAGGAAGGCACATAGAGAACATTCTGAAAGCTTCCATGATCTACATGAATCGTACCTTTGCCCTTTGAAGAAATTTTTGAGTCATCTCCCAAATGGATGGGGATGGAGTTGTTTGGATCGAATGAAGAAAAACAATCAATATTTGCAGCCATATGATTTGATGCACCTGAATCTATCAAGAGAGTAGTGGGCTTCGAAACAGTTGCCATGAGTGCTTGTCCTCTTTCATGATCATCATTCCTATCCTTCTTCCTTGCACCGTCAGGAAGAGTTATGTTGTTCTTTTCCAAAAGGAGGGCCATTTGATCTATACAAATTTTGAGCAAAATTCACTCAAATCCTCTTGTAGACGAACAACATAACTCTACATAACTGATTCGAATGACCTCCTTAGTCAATTCAAATTGCTCAGACATTGGCATTGTATTGTATTGTAATCATTCACCCCTATTGGTATATTGAGAACTGATGTATGTTTTGCACAGTTTTACACCATATTTTCTATGTTCATCTGTTGTGATTGATTTACTTGTTCATTAGATCTTTACAGATAGAAAGCTGTCTATCCTACCATACCAAGTTCTGCACGTATATGACTCCCTGTCATGTGTCTCAGAACCAAGTGGCTGCTCCACATACACTTCTTCTTCAACTACACCATTCAAGAAAGCTATCTTGAAATCCATCTGGTGTATCTTCCATTTCATCACTGCAGCCAGAGCAAGTACGGATCTAATGGAAGTGTATCTGGCTACAAGAGCAAAAGTATCTATGCTACCACCTGCAACATGCTTGATCTTGTAGATCCTCTTGGAAGTCACTACAGACTCCCCTTTAGGTCTTGGGACTGCATCCCAAACATCTTCATGATTGATTGGTACTCCTCGATCATGGCATTCTTCCCAGATCCTGGGAACTTCAATATCTTCAATATTTTCAATAGATAACTTTGTTGCTTGAACAAATGTTGTAGTCCTTCTTTTGTAGGTGATGGTATACGATCTTTCCTACACAACAAGTTAAATTGCATGATTAGAAAATATCTCATAGGTTTCAGAACAAATTCTTACACATAAAAAAATATGTCATATAGTCATGCAATTATTTTAGCCAATGCTTCAATACAACATTTATCCATATCCCGTAACTTTCTACATGCCTTCCAATCTCTACCAAAACATTGTTAAGAGTGTGCACAACTCCTAACATGTCAGCAAAGAGGTTTCATTCTAGATAAGTAGCAATGGAATGTTGTACAGTGCCATAGGCCACTTACCCATTTATATTAGTAGTATACTATTCATCAATGCAACTATTCTAATATGCATAATACACAACCTAATTCTAGGAACATAAGCATATACATCATTGAATAACATTACGTAAGAAATGAAAATTCAAATACTTATCTTTGTTTGGTTGCTGGGTGGACTCCTTCTGAATCTTTGCAACTCCATTCTGATGTGGAATGTGAGAAGTGGTCAACTCCCTATGAATATCTGCATCCTTGCAGAAACTACTGAAGTGTGCTCCTTTGCTTTCTTGCAGGAACAACTGGAGTGTGCTCCCTCTTGATCTTTGCTTCCTGGATTACCTGTCCTTGAACGTATATCCATCCTTAACCACTATGCATGCTTATTAGTATCATCATTGTGTTATCCTTGGGGTCTCTTGCATAATCACACATTCATTAGTATAATCTTAATACTATCAAAACACAATAATCTTAAACATGTATAGTCATGATCATTCACAGATAATAAACATTAGTATTCAAGGTTTCAGGGAAGTCTTCTTTTACTCATGCATATTCTTATTTGATCATAGGATTCTTCTGATTAGTTAATCATCAATGCATAAACCCGTGATTACTCAAACCTATACCTTCATGATTCTTCTGGTTAGTCATATCATCAATTATGGTAAGAAACATAATATGCATACAACCATGACTATTCAAACCTATGACTTCATGAATAATCATTATCAACAACACAACAGTATAAGATCCTAACACAAGGTAGGATTCTAGCTTGATATAGGAAAAACATACCTGGATTAGTATGCTAGCTAGTTATGTCTAACATACCCACATAATGTCTTCTGGTTCTCTTCAGTGACTTGTGCTAGTAACCTGCATGTCTCATAAGTTAACCATTGCAGAACCAAGTTATACATACCTCGAAAGTAGATCTTCTATGTGATCCATGACAATGGATGAATCTTTGTCTTCATGTCACCATGAGCATATGTTCTTGAAGTAGAACATGATTTGAATTTCTTGGTGTACCTTTTGTGTTAGTAGACAACATAAACCTCATACAACACCATAATGCATTAGTACAATCATAAGTGTCAACACCCTAATCAATGAATATCTTCTATCGTGCATTCATAATTTTATTAAGGTGATACGACAAGTCTAGATTTAATCAAGATTGTATTAACCGTAATAATATGAAGACAAATATACCATAAACTTAATCATGAACAAATCTCGAAACATACCTGGATAAGTCATACGTGTCGATATTGCTTGTAATCTTCTTATGTAAGGCCTTAGCCTCATCTCCCTCTGAAACAGGAACTTCTTCACTTATGCAGGTGACAAATCCATCTTCTTCTAGGATTAACCCAATCCACTTGATTTGCAAGAATTGGATCTGGAGCTGGATTAGGGTTTGTTAGAGAAACCTCAAAAATTCAAACTTTGAATTTCAAACTTCAGAAAGGATAGAAATATGCGCCTTGATGAGCTGATCAAGCTGGTATGTTCAGAATTTGAAAATTGCAAAGTTTCACTCCTCAATTTTACCTTTGAAACTTCTGGATTCACTGGACGTGACCCCGACCTGGGGTTTGATGAAACCCACTCTTCTGACCAATCAAAAGTTTTGATCCAAATCTCTAAGATTCTATTTTTATGAGGAGCTTCCAGCCATGGTCACAGATTTCAAAAATTCCCATTTTTGCAGAAGCCCTAATTTTCCACTTTTTTGGTCAAAATCCCGAACTAGGGTTTGATAAAGCCCGACCTTCTGCCCAACCAAAAATTATGATATTGGTCTCTAAATTTCGATTCTGATGAGTATCATTAATCCGTGGTCTCCGATTACAAAAATTCCAACTTTATCCGAAACCCTAAATTTCGGAAGCCATGAATGAAGGTGCTCAAAAATAATTCTATTTTGACATAAATATGTACCTTATTGTTTCTGGTGTAACTCCAAAATTTTCAATCCACAGGGTCTGAAAATTTTTCCTGAGATAGCCCGACCTGTCATCTTTCCATCTCAACAAGTCTGATCTAAATTGGATTCTTTGAGAGAGAGTTATGCCAAGTGTCGCAACGTGATCTGTTTATGGGATAAAACAGGAGAGCGAACTTGTATGGGGTGCCACGTGTTATTGGTTCAACTTCAGCCTCTGAAAACGTTTTCTAAGATATTACAGTTTATCTACTACCTATCAATTTTTACTAAATTTCATTTGGAGCTTCCTAGCCCAAGTTATGACTTTTTTTCCAAGGTCACCTGTTTTTGACTCAGATCTAGAAGAGGCAGAAACCCTATATTGTACAGATCATAAATCACAAAGTAAAACGAATTAGAGGTTTTCCTTTGGCCACAAGGTACATGGGGATCTGATCTTCGACCTGTAAAAGTTTCAGATCAAAAAAATTCACCAAAATGGATTTATAGAGAAAGTGCTACGATGACTAGTTTTTTCTATATCAAGCCCTAGCATTGTAAGTCCAACAAGTGTCATACATGCCATATCATGCCTTCTTTCAGGATAGCTCTGATACCATGTTAAATTTTCAGAATTTACTTCAATCTGATCTAGGATATTAACTGAGAGAACAACATGTACAGCAAATCTACAGCATATCAATCATGGACACAATAATGCAAGCACACAAGAGACACAGAGTTTACTTGGGGAAAACCATAGAGGTGAAAAACCCCAATAACTTCCTCAGAGATAGATAAAGCAATGATACAACCAGAATACAAGAGATAGTCTTCTCCTAGCAGCAGAGCCTCCTCCTCATAAGTGCGCCACTTTTCGAATGAGAGAAGTGTGTGAATGAATGACCAAATAGAGATCTCCCAATCTCTATTTATACTTGTTCTGTCCTACCCAATAAACTAATGGGGCCTACATGTCTAGCTTAACCCATGGTTAACTTAATCTAGGCCGACCCCACACTTGGTGGTGTAATAACCCTTTGACCCACATGGCCGACCCCCAATAGGGTGGTCTAATAACCCTTCAACCCACATGACTTATACAGGGCTGACCCCAACAAGGTGGTCTAATAACCCATAAAGTATAAGTTACGACACTTACAATATAAATGACGACACTTCCGTATAGAGGAATAATAACATCTCTATAGGAATACAAACACTTCCGTATAGAGGAATAATACCATCTCTATAGGAGTACAAAATACATATATGAAATACATGGGTGAAATACATTCCGAAGTTACATATACATCAACAATATGAAGACAAACATATTATGAACTTAATCAGGAATCAGATTTCAAGACATACCTGAACCTCCTTAAGTCATACCTATCGAGATTTGTTGTAGTCTTCTTATGTAAGGCCTTAGCCTCAACTCCCCCTGAAACTTGATCTGGAGCTTGATTAGGGTTTTCTAGAGAAACCCCAAAAATTCAATCTTTGACTTTCACACTTCTGAATGGATGGAAGGATGTGTCTTGCTGAGCTAATCAAACTAGGATACTTCAATTTTGAACTCTCCAAAATTTGACCCCTCAAAATTGCCTTCGAAACTTATGGATCTTCTGGACAGGATCCCGAACTAGGTTTTGATGAATCCCACCCTTATTCCCAATCAAAAGGTTCGATCCAAGGCTCTAAACTCTTATTTTTCTGAGGAGCTTCCAGCTGTGGTCACAGACCTCAAAAATTCCAACTTTTGCTGAAGGCCTAATTTTCCATCTTTCCGATCAAAATCCCGAACTGGGGTTTGATCAAGCTCGGTCTTCTACCCAACCAAAAAATTTGATCTTGACCTCTAAATTTTTATTTTCCTGAGTAGCATTCATCCGTGGACTCCAATTCCTAAAATTCTAACTTTCTCCGAAACCCTAAATTTCGGAAGCCATGAATGAAGGCGCTCCAAAAATAATTCTATTTTGACAGAAATATGTACCTGATTGTTTCTACTGTAACTCCGAAATTTTTGATCCACAGGGTCTGAATTTTTTTTTTGTGGTAGCCTGACCTGTCATCTTTCCATATCGATAGGTCTGGCCTCAATTGGATTTTCTGAGAGAGAGTTATGCCAAGTGTTGCAACGTGACCTGTTTATGAGATACAACAGGAGAGCGGACTTCTATGGGGTTCCACGTGTCACTGGTTCAACTTCGACCTCTGAAAAAGTTTCTTGAGATAGAACATTTTGTGTACTACCTATCACATTTTACGAAATTTCATTTGGAGCTTCCTAGCCCAAGTTATGACCTTGTTTCCTAGGTCACCTGATTTTGACTGAGATCTGTAAGAGGCAGAAACCCTAACTTGTATTGATCATAGCTCACAAAGTACAACGAATATGAGGGTGTCCTTTGGATACAAGGTACCTATGGATGTTAGCTACAACCTTTAAAGGTTTCAGATCCTGAACCTTCGCCAAAATGGATTTATAGCGAAAGTTCCGCGATGACTAGTTTTTGCTATACAAAACCCAAACCTTGAAATTGTCGCAAGTGAAGCAAGTGTCGTAAGTGCCATACATTGCCTTCCTTCATGTTAGCTCTGATACCATGTTAAGATTTAATATGCTAAGACAGAAAATATCAGCATTACATTCCATTTCACAATAATAGCATATACAGGATCACTGAAGAAACAACAAGCACATCATAAATACAAGAGACACGGATTTATCCTGGGAAACCCTCATGGGGTAGAAAACCCAGCAAAGCTTCCTCAATATAGATGAACAGCAATATAAAAAGATGCAAACCAAAGACATGATCTCCTCCTCCTCCATAGCCAACCTCTCTCTCACAATTGCGCTACATTTCAAGTGAGGGAAGTGTGTCAAATGAGGAGCTCACCTCCTCTATTTATACACATCTTCGACTTGTACAATATATTAACTAGGTCGGCCCCAACTTTACCATTGGGTTAAACACCCCACTACAATTGACTAGGCCGACCCCTCTAGGGTGGTCTAACAACCCTTTGACCCACATAACACATACAGGGCTGACCCCCACTAGGGAAGTCTAATAACCCAAGTTACCACATTCCGATGGAGGAATAAACATCTCCGGATATACAATAAGATCTCCACGGAGGAATGAAACATCTCCAGAATAATAAAGTACAAATATAATATTCTTTGAAGTTACAATATTTCAACACTATAGGATCTTCTACACTTCTTCTACTCTGGTTCAATATCGCATTACTAGATACTTTGTTCAACTATGGAACAATAAACAATACAGTAAGAATGAAACATATTCCTTTCCTAGGGGTCAAGTATTTAACATGTCTTAATAGTTGTCTAGGGTTATAGTTAGGATTTTTACATGCATCGAACCCCAATTAATGTTATGGTTTTAAACCCTCTAGAATATTCTTGAAATTCCACACATTACTAGCTCTGCATGTGTGAGTAATATGAGCTACTGTGGCATCCACTTAGTATCATAATGATCAACAAGATTGGTAAACTTGCGAGTGGCATAACATATGCATACAAACATTGATTGAGGTGATCTTCACATCAGTGGAAATCTCTCAATATGTATAATAACATTGAGAGGCTAGAAATTTGTTCACAAAATTTTGGCCCCAAAAACAACCATTTAAGGCCTCAAACGAGCTTCAGAAGAATCTGAACCCTGAATCATCAAAGTGGGACATGCCAATAACTCCATTTTTTTTCTACCTATAAAGTACTAAAATAGATTACAAACTATCTAATGATCCATTTCAAATCAAGGAATAAGCTCTTACGAGCATTAGAGTAGTAGTTTTATTTTTACATGTTCTTATGTAGGGCATTTGGATAAACTAAACTATGTAGACAAACCCTTTGAATGATTGAATCAATGATGTGGAGTTACGGGATGTGAATTTTGGACCCATATCACCACCATTACTTAGCATTGAAAATGTAGGTGCAATGGGAAGTTGGAGATTCTAGATTTTTCTTACACTCTATAGGAAAGTGTAATCCCCATATGGATCCAATTTTCATTGCTTGGAGATGTTGATTTGAATGCCCTTGTTGAAATTAGCCTAAAAAACTCATTTAACATGGTCAAAGAATATCTTCATCAACATTATGACCACACAGGGAGGATATAATTGATCTTTACAAAGGAATGCTCAAGAAAAACGAGGTCAAATACACTTGAAAAAATGAATTTTCAAAGTGTTGTGATTTATGATGGTGATGTAAGCCCCACTGAAATAAGTCTTCATTTGAATGAAAATACGGAATTAAATATAAATTTAAGCTATTATGGGGTCTTCCCTAAACCAATGGTAAAATTAGTATAAATTCCACCAAATGAAGAATTAGACCATTTATCGTTTAATGTTCCTTGGAGAGAGGAAAAGGTACACTAGGGTTGTTATGATGTATTAAAAGGTGGCCCTAGCCTAGAGGTTTCTACTTGGCTCTTAAAGTTCAATTTTCAAACCCTAAGGGACCATCAAGTCAATTTTCAAACCCTAAGGGATGATCAAGTGGAGCACCTTAAATAGGGTTTACTTAGCGAGGAATCCTATAAATACAAGGAGGTTGTGAAATAAGTGTGAAGAAATTCCAAAGGCTTAGCTAAAGAAAATGAATTGTACATGCATTTTCTTTGTAAGGTTCATCATCTTCTTTATTTTTTCATGGTTGAATTTGATATCTGAAGTTCACTTTACAAATTAGTCATAAATGTCTTTTGAAAAAGGGAAAATCTTCTCCAAGAACAAGGAATAAGGTTGACGTGAAACCCTCCTTATGATTTGTTGTGTATTATCATTCGATCATTTGGTTTTCTATTGTCATTTATGTATTCTAAGAGGTTGTCTGATTATGGATGTTTCCACAGTGTTTAGTCATTGTGTTAATATTTATGGAAATTCCATGTGTAGGAGTTTTGAAAGTTTGATGTGTTTCGGGTGGACACTCCACCCATCTTTAGGATCTCCCGAAGCTTTCGCAAAATAGAAAGGATTGTGACACAATATATAAAGATGAATGAGAGAACTATGTGTTAGGTTAAGATGGCTTATTGAAAAAGAATTAAAAGGTTAAGGTCCAAAAAATAATAAAAATAATTAATTTAAAACAATTAGAGGGTAAGTTATTAAAAAATTATTAATTAATTTATTATCGGGGACAATTAGACTAGATTGATTAGGTAAACGGTTATTATATTAAATAAATTGATAAAATAATGGAAATAAGTAATCAAATAAAGAAATTTAACTAATAATCTTGTAATTAAATTAATTATTATAATTATAAATTAAATATATTAAAAAGGGGAATTGAAATTAATGAAAATAACTATAAATATAAGAATTTGAAATTAATCAAGAAAATATCCTTATAATATATGAAACATTTTTGAAAAATCATAAAATAAAAATAAAAATATAGAATTATTATGAAATAGCATATAAGAGGAATTAATCTAAAAGTAAAAGGAGGAACTTAGACATATAAGTTTATTATAATAATATAAAGATAAAAATTATTTCAATTTTTAACTCAATAAAATATAATTAAAAGTTAAAATTTTATTTTTATATTTTTTAAGAATTTCAAAAAAATAATAGAAAAATAAAGAGAATTTAAAAGATAATAGAAAAATATAAAACATGAAAAATTAAAATGGAATGAGGAAACTAATTAAATTAATATAAACTTGCAAAAAACAATTAAATACAAGGTAAAATAAGGATAAGATAAAGATGAAGAATTCGAAAGATGAAAACGAATGTAAAAAGATAGTTAAGATGAAATTACCCTTAGAGAAATCAATTAGGTTAAAGGATATGATTAAGTTTAGGTACACAATAGAGTTAAAAATAAGAATAAAATAAAATGAACAAAAGATGGGGGTTCGAGGAACACTTCAATGACAAGAACGATTAGATAATGGATCAAGGGTTTCCAAGAATGGCTTAGCTTATAGCCATCTTCATGATTTAATTTATTAGGATGCTTTTCGATTTCTAGAGCTTCTCTATTAAACCTAGTAGAGTATTAAGCTATTGAAGAAAGAATTTTGGTTTGATCAAAGCAAATATGGTGCTTGGAATTAAAGGAATGCTCCGCAATAGCATTTTTTTTAGCCGATTGTGATTGGTATCCACAATGTGATCTTCTTCTTACAAACCTCTCGCTTCCAATCCTATTACTAAAATTACCAACTAGGTGTCTAAAGTTGTTAATTCCTCATCACTTGACCCCTTAATCAAAAATCACATTCTTCCCCCCAATTCCCAACCTCCAAGAATTTATGGCCAGCCAAAAATATATAACGACATCCCTCTTCGACACATTGTCAACGCTATTGGAGCATGTACCCATGCTTTAAACTGTTTCCTTGCCGAGAAGCTCAAACCCTTCACTAGTCAAACTCAATCTTTCATTAAAGATTCTACTGACTTTATTAACAAAATATGTGGCATTCACCTCAACGATCATGACCTATTGGTTAGCTTTGAAGGCATCTCTATCTTCACCAAAATACCAGCCCCTGAAGCCCTTGACATTCTCTCAAAATTAGTGGATGAGGAAACCCTTCATGTTATAAAATTTTTCCTTACTTCTACTTTATTTTGTTTTAAAGATAAGTTCTGTGAACAAACTGAAGGAACTGCCATGTGATATTGTCTCTCCCCTTTCGTTTCCAACATATTTATGGAACATTTTGAAACCCTAGCCCTCAATTCTTTCCCCCTCAAACCCAAATGTTGGTTTCGGTTTATGGACGATACCATTGTTGTTTTCCCTCACAATCGCACATCCCTTGAAAAAATTCACAACCATTTGAATAGCATATCTCCTCACATCCAATTCACCATGGAAATCCAACAATTTGATTCCATTCCTTTTCTTCACAACCTTATGACGCTTCAGCAAGATGGATCCCTTTCTCTTCAAGTGTATCGAAAAGAGACCCACACTGATAGATATCTTGACACACAATAACACATATTTCATTAAAATTGGAGTTAACCAGTGGATCAAGAATTTCAAAAAAACGCAATTCTAGGGTTGTTTATGTAACAAAATATTTCCAATTTAATGAAATGTATGTTCAATCCCATCACCATCCTTCTCAAAAGTTTGTCCTTCTCAAAACCCTAATCACTAGACCTATTCAAATCTCTGACCCCCAACATCTCAATCATGAAATAGCCTAGCTTACCAAATCCCTCATGGCCAATGGTTACCCTTGGAACCTCATAAACAAACTTTTCAGTAGGTCCTACATCCAAAATCCAAACCCCGCAAGCTCTCTTCACCTCCCCAGTCAGTTATATCCCTTCCTTATATCCATAATGTCACTAATCATATCTCTAAACTTCTAATTAAAAAGAACATTAAAATCATTTTTAAAACCCATAAGACTTTTAAACAACTATTTAGGAGTGTGAAAGATAAATCTAACCCCTTTCTATCCCAGGGCAGTGTTGGGCCTTCTAACAGCCCCCTTAAATTGTTTACAACTTTTAACCCCACTCCATTCTATAGTTTGTAAATACATTGCTTTATTTTCTTTGTGTGATTTTACTATTTTGCTAGATGAGTTGATAGTTTCCTTTCTCATGTCATTGATTTTTCGCTTACCTTTTTGGGCTCCTTTTTTTTTATGAAATAAAGGTTTGATGAATTGATTTATTTCTATCATTTTATGTCTTTTGAGTTTCATGGTCTTTCAAGAATGCTAGCATGTTCTTATTTGAGTCAATTCACATGATGTTTCCAATATTTTGAAGGTTTGCGCATTATTCCATAAATTATTTCGAAATTTAATGAAACACCATAAATTAATTAATTGTATAAATTCGAGATGGTTGGCCTTTGAAAGAATGCACGTCAAAAGATGGAGTTCAACTAAGAGTTTTTGGTTTGAAATATGTATCAAACATTAAATTTTATTAATAGAAAAGGAATTTAATTATTCCCATTTCAAGTAAATTTTTGCTCCATTAAAATTTGATAAACTTTTGATTATATTGACTTATATTTCAACACATAGCCATATTTATGTAAAAAGAGAAATTTCACATACTAAATCTTAAAGTTGTGACACTATTGAGGGCCTTAGAGCAGCGTACCCCTCCTTGGGTGGTTCTTAATGTCATTTCTCTCCCTTAATGTGCGTGGATTGGGTAAGGCATCTAGGGCTCAGGCGTTAACCAATCTTTTTATTGCTACTAGCCCTGGTATTGTTCTATTCCAAGAAACCATAAGTGATATTGCCTTTGCTGTCTCTAGTATTGGTGCACTTCTCCCTCGATGGGAGGTGGTAGCTGTCAATTCTTATGGTCTCTCAGGGGGTCTAGCAGTGGCTTGGAATCCTGTTATGTTTTCTTTTAAGGCATCTAATACCCCTTGGGGTATATTATTGAAAGGATCCTTTTGTGGAATGAATCGGACTCTCTCTATTTTAAATTGTTATGCTCCTTATAGGGAGAGATGGAACTTTTGGGCGTCCCTCTTGGACTCGGGTCTTCTGAGCTGTCCTAATCTGATCATTGCAGGCGATTTGAATTTTACCAGATCTGCTTCCGAAATTTGGGGTCCATCGGCTAGACTGGATAAAATGGCTGATTTTTTCTCTAAGATTATTGTGGATAACGATTTCGTATATGTTTTTCCTTCAAACTTGAAGCCTACCTGGACCAATGGTAGAAATGGAAGGGAAGGGATACATAAAAGGCTCTATCGGTTTCTTGTGAAGGCTGAGCTACTTGGTCATTTTCAGAAATATCGATCCTGGGTTTTTGAATCTAAACTTTCAGATCATTGGCCTATTGTCCTGCAGATGGATGATTATGGACAAAAAGTTTCTTTTCCTTTTAAGTTTAATAGCTCTTGTTTGAATAATGAAGAATTCTATGTCATGGTTAGAGATTTCTGGAAGAACTGCTGAAGATGCAAATCCGGTGGCTCGACTTTGCTATAAGTTGAAGGGTTTGAAAGAGGTTGTTACAATTTGGATAAAGAATAGAAAGGAGGCTGATCGGATGGAATTATCATAGTCGGAGAAGAAAATTTGTAATTCTGTTGAAGCAAATATCAGTAATTCATTAGATTTTGAATCTTTTGAAACTTTGAAAAGGTTAGAACAGAAAAAAGAGGAGTTGTTGTTGCAGGAAGAGCAAGAGTGGTGTCTCAAAAGTAGAGCCACTTGGATATCCCATGGAGATAAAAACTCCAAATTTTTTCATGCAGATGCCTCTGCTAGAAGAAATCTGAACAATATATGGGAAATTCAAGATTCCCAGGGTGATCTGATATCTGGCCTGGAGCATTTAAAGATGGAAGCTGTTAACTTCTTTGGAAACATCTATAAAGATCCTAGTGATTGTGATTTACTTGAACAGATTAAAGTGGCGAGACTTTATCTGCGTTTCTTTAATGATCATGATGCCGAGGAACTGGGAATGGAAGTCTCTCTGGATGAAATTGAAGACACTCTGAAAATATTTGCAAAAGAAAAAAGTCCCGAGCCAGATGGTTGGCCGGTGGAACTGTACATTCACTTCTTTGATGTTTTGGGTGAGGATCTCAAAAATATGGTGAACTATTCCAGGTTTAATGGTTTTATATCTGGAGCTCTGAATTCTACCTTTGTGACACTAATCCCTAAAAGCAACAAGCCTCTTTCCTTTGGGGAATTCCGTCTGATTGCCTTATGCAATCTTGTCTATAAATTGATCTCAAAGTTTATTGCACAAAGGTTAAAGGAAGCTCTTTCTGAATACATTTCCGCAAAACAGTTTGGTTTCTTAACTGGTAGGAAAATTCATGATGCAATAGGGATTTCTCAGGAATTACTGCACACCATTAAGATTCGAAAGAAGAGGGCTTTAATATTAAAAATGGATTTAGAGAAAGCATATGATCGGGTCAATTGGTCATTTCTGCAACTGATCTTGATACAAATTGGAGTTCCCCCTCTGATGATTAATTGGATCATGGAATGTATAACATCAATGAATATTGTTGTTATGATTAATGGTTCACTGACTTCTTTTTTCAGTTGTTCTCGAGGAATCCGACAAGGTTGTCCTCTTTCCCCACTGCTTTTCTTATTGGTCATGGATGGCTTCAACAAACTAGTTAATCAGGCTTTAGACAAAGGTTTGATCAAAGGTGTGAAGTTGGCTAAAGATTTGTGTGCTCTCTCATATACTGTTTGATGATGATGTCTTGGTGGCTGGTATGGATTCAGTATCAGAATGGAAACATTATAGTGACATTATCCAGACTTTTTGCAAAGCTTCTGGAATGAAGGTTAACTCTATGAAATCAAATTTTTATCAGTTTCGTATGAATGATTTGAATTTGAGAGAAATTACTGGACGTCTACCCTTCAAGTGTTTCCCATTGGAAGAAGGTTTCAAGTATTTGGGTTTCTATTTGAATACCAATAATTATCTCATCAAAGACTGGTTCTGGCTTCTGCGGAAAGTTGAAAATCGGATTGCACATTGGTCTTTTAGACTTTTGTCTATTGGGGGAAAGCTCATCTTAGTAAAGGCAGTGCTATCAAGCATACCTGTTTATTGGTTCTCATTACTTGAAGTGCCTTCCTTTATTATTAATGTAGTTAGAAAATGTTTTTTTAATTTTCTTTGGACCGGTAATTTTGATAAAGCCAAATCTCCTATGGTAGCATGGGAGGTACTTTCAAGACCTGAAAGATTTGGGGGTTGGGGAATCAAATATTTAGAATTTTTCAGCTCTGCTCTCATATTAAAAAGTATGTGGAGATGTATCTTTGGAAATACTCTTTGGTCCATAATCATGCAAATCAAATATCTCAACTCCGATGTATTAAATTGGTTTAGGAATCCGAACCAGGTAGGATGGAACTTTTCACCTATATGGAGGGATTTCATGAAAGTTTTTATATGGATTAAGAAATACATGTACTGGAAGGTAGGTACAGGTGTTAATATTAGATTTTGCCTGGATCCCATTCTCGGGATGGAAGAATCATGTACTCTTTCGAACATTTTGATTCAATATTTGAAGGGACTTGGACTATCTACTCTTAATAGACTTATTATCCGCAGACCAAGTGACTCTTGTCCTGTTGTTTTCGATGAACTCTAAAGATCTCGGGCTTTTCGGAATATATGCATAGGAATGGGAGAATTATATCAGAGGTTTAAACTCAGCAGGAGTTAAAATTAATTTAGAAAGTGAACAATTGGTTTGGATTGGGAATCCTAGCACTGGGACAGTGACCGCAAAATCAGCATACAACAAAATTATTCAGGATAAATTTATTTATCCACAAGACTGGTGGTACAAGAGATTATGGAAGTGGACAGTCCCCTTAAAATTGAAATGTTTTTTATGGCTAGCTCTTCAAGATAAACTTAAGACTTGGGAGAATCTACTGAAGCGAGGTTGGATTGGTCCAAGCAGATGTAGTCTTTTTTTAATGTAAGAGAAACTTCTCGACATCTATTTTTCAATTGCAGTTTCACAAACAAAATTTGGAATTTTGTTTCTACAAAGTTGAATATTACCTGTCAATGGGATGTTGGAGATTTCAACTTTTGTCTATTGAATTGGTACAGAAATTGTAAACCCTTCTTCACTATTGCTACTTGTATTGCCTAGGCTGTCTGGTACACTAGGAATTGTGTTATTTTTCATAACATACAGCCTGATGAGATGATATGCAGTATGACTACTTCGAAGATGTTTCTTTTGTATAAGGGCGATCAGCATAAACTTCCGGTTGCTAGAGTTCGACAGTTTACCTTTAAGGTGACTCAACCTATATTATTTTTTGATGGGGCTACTTAAAATGGGATTTGTGCGGTTGGAGGTGTTTTATTTCTGAATGAAGATCATTATTATACTATATGACTCAACTGTGGAGTGGGAAGTAATATCAAAGCAAAATTTATGGCACTTAGGTGTGTTTTAAAATTGGCGAACATTTTTGGTTTAATAGACATCAAAGTTTATGGAGATTCCCGAGTTACAATCAAGTGGGCTACAGGTGATTTTAAGCTTAATGTCACCAATCTTCGCCACTGGTGTATGGGTGAATCCATGAATGTGGTTCACCATTTTTGGTGGATCGCGAGGGGAAAAATCATTTTTTGGACCCTCGATCGAGCTAATTTCAAGCCCTCGAACAAGGTTTTATACACTCGATCGAGGGTTTAAAAATACCTCGATCGAGGGCTTTAACATACCTCGATCGAGGATGTGTTAAACCCTCGATCGAGGGTCTAACCAAACCCTCGATCGAGGGTCTAAAGAAACCCTCGATCGAGGGTTTGTTCAATCTGTCAAAAAAAAAAAAGGGTCCGGGCAGTTGTGCGGTGGGTTGACAGACCCTCGATCGAGGGAATGCGACAGAGAAAAAAAAAAAATAGGGCCCGGCCAGCCCTGTTTTCATGTAGTGCGTTGACAGAGACAGAGATAGAGCGATCAGGGACCTCAACCGAGCACCTTCCCAACGCCACCTCCCCCACATTGACGCCACCTCCCCACAGCAACGCCATCATGTCATCTATTCCACCAGGTGGGTAGAAATCTCCCATTTGTTTTGTGATTTAAAAAAATATATATTTCATATTTTATGTATAAATTTGTGTTTTTTTATCAAATCTAGGTTTAATTTGGTTTTCTAGAAATGGTTAAGATGTAGGCATTGAAACTAAACCGCCATTGAAACCAAATTCATCGAAGAAAAAAAATCATTTGATTTAACTAAAACAAAAACCTATTTCAAACCAAAACAAAAACCCATTTCAAACCAAAACAAAAACCAAATTTGAAATAGATTTTGGGTTTTACATATTTGTCAGTTATTTGTTTAAATGATTTAATTTATTTTGTTTTTATATCAACCGGTAGCATTTCAACCCATAAATGCTACCGGTTTTATTTTAAAATGTGATTTTACAAGCAGAAATGCTACCCTTTTTTTTTCAATCCTTCGAGAACGCCAAGAGGATTGAAAAAAAAAAACCATTTGAACCTAAAACAGAAAACCATTTCAAAACAAAAACCAAAACTATTTTAAATTTGAAATACTTTTAGGATTTTAAATTTATTTTGCATTTATTTGTTTTAAAATTATTTGGTATGTGAATTTGCAAGAAGAAATGCTGCCATTTTTTTTTCAATCCTCCGAGAATGCCAAAAAGATTGAAAAAAATCATATATTAATATTAATATTATAATATAAAAAATTAAAAAATGAATATTAATAATATATATAATCATATATTATTTATTAATTTTTACTTAATTTATTTTAAAAAAATAATATTTAATATTAATAATATAATATAAAAAATTAAAAAATGAATATTAATAATATATAATCATATATTATTAATCATAACCATAACCATAACTAACTTGCCAAATTGTCCTAAATAGGATCCCCTCTCAGGCCATGAAAAGTATGTCCACAATGTGAGCATCAATGAAGATAAATTGGCCTGGAACCATAATGGATAGCTTGAAAAAATTCCCAACATCAGGTGGCCTAACGTCATTAGATGATGTCTCTGAATGATATAAACCACTACAAATACATTTCGCTAGACTAGACTACATGTGTTTGGATTAGATTTTTCCACCATCTTTGTGGAATACAAACTACAATTCAACAATAAAAACACCTTTGAATCATCTAATCGTTTCCACCATTGAATCCCCTGACCTACGCTTTAGACCATTCTTTGTATTTCAAATCATTGCATGACACATGGGTAAGGGTGTATGATTCACTCATTTCTATGTGGGATCCATAGCATTGATTGGTATCATGGCCATTCCCACAACCAAGGAGTTTTGTAGGTTTAAGTCTTCACGACAAGATAGGTTTTGCATCAACACAAATTTATAGAATGGATTTGTAGCAAAAGGATACATAGCCATCTTATCCAACCTACAGTACTACTAACTCATAATTGAAATATTTTTTGGTTGATGCCAATTGCTCGAAACCAACGGTGCTTATGCACCATAAATTTATTCAATCAACTCAATGTACTAAGTCGGTTTTAGTTTCTTCACTTTTAAGTTAAGGCAACGTTTGTATTTGAGTATGACAATGGCAATGCCGAGGGGCTTTTTCCAAAGGAATCCTGGTAAAAATAAATATATATATTCATAGTCAAGAGTATTATCAATGAATATGACAGAATTTAACTTGAAAGAGAGACTAAGCAATTTTACCCAAATCAAAACTATGAAAATGGTTCTAATTAGTGAATTTTCCAAATCGTGAAAACACAACTTTTTTATAATTCTTTCATTATTTGATCATTTTTAATTTATTCAAAATACAAATTCAACTAAGAATCCACTAATTTAAGAAGAGATGCATGTTTTTCTCATGAACCAAAGGCTTGCTTCACTAACAACAAAAAAATCCGTCTCTACAATATATTCTCAAATGAAAAAATTCATTATCATAAAGTTGAATTAACACTAAATCCACAAAAAAAGAAACCTAAAACTTAAATATCAAAAAAAATATCTTTCAACTTTGAAAAAATCCATTAAAATTACATATAAACCTATGAATTAATTATATATCTTCTTCTTTGATTTGAAAAATATCGAACTTCAAAACTAAAACAATGACAACCTTATCAACATTTGATAATGAAACCAAAAACTTACCTCAGAATAAATGTTTTTTAAAACATAAATTCTTCCCAAAACATAATCTATAAAAAAAGTTCATTTAGTAAAAGATTGCCCCACTATGTTTCCCACAACACCTTCTCTTTGAGAAAACAAAACCTTATTAATTTGAATTGTCGTTGACATTCTCCAACGTTTGTCGATTTGTTTTATGTCTCACGTAGTTTATGGGCAATATTTTATACATCTTGATGTGTAATGATCACATGTGCTCTCCATAACAAACAATTAAATATAAGGTTTCCACTAATGGAGACACTATTTTGTGTGTTCAATTTTATCAATAGTGGCTTTTCATGAGGAAAGTTGCTTTGCATACAACGCAATAAAAATGTTTTCACATGAGTGCCTATTTTGTTTCTTCATTTTTAGCAATGATTAAGCATAAAGAAAGCTTATGCCATTACCATTATAATATTGTTTTCTAAAATCAAATAAATTTATCCTCAAAGTTGAGGACAAGAGCTAGCGTTTATGTTTGAACATTCATTTGTATTCAAATATTCATTATTGTGAAAATATTGCCAACCACCGTAACTATGAAAATATTCATTCATTTGTTTTCAAATTGAATAAATTCTAACTAATACATAACTATCACAACATGTTCATTTCAAAATATTCATTCATTTGTTTTCAAATTGAATTTTCTAACAAAACAAGAATTGAAATTATATTTAACTTGAAATTGTTAGTAACTTAAAAAATTGCAATTAGTTAAATATGTACAATTTAACTTGAAAATAATGTCCAAGTGTACATTTAATTTGAAAATCATTCTAGCAACATTGAAAATTGTTAGTAAAGTTTATAAATTTGAAAATAGTAAATATGTACATACATTTTAACTTGAAAATAGAATCTACTTGTGTGCAAATTTCATTTGAAAATTGTTGGACAATAAAATTAAAATTTGTTAGCAACTTTGAAATAATTTGAAAATATTTAAAAATATGTTCATATCTTAACATGAAAGTATAATCTAAATTTACATGTTTCATTTCATTTGAAAATTGTTCTAATTTAACATTTGTTTAAAGCCACTTGAAAATTGTTTATTTAACATAAAAATAATTGCAAACTTTAAAATTTAAATAACAAATTGATGAAATAAATAAGAATATCATTACAAATAAATATGAAACAAATTAAATTATGAAATTTAGTTAAATTTATTGAAAAATTGTTACTAATTTTGTAAATTATGTAGCATGATATTTAAATTATGATAGCATGTAATTCAATAATTTACTTTGGTTGTGCTTCATTGGAATTTGTTGCACCAAATGTGCATCTTCTTCTTCCCTCAACCTTGCTCTTTGTTGTTTCATTCGTTATCTTCTCTTCTCACGTTTTTCATTGGCATTTTGTTGTCTAACATGTTTTCTTTGTCTTTTTCTTTTATTCCCCATCAATCTACAATGAAAACAAACAATTTTTTTTCAAAATGTTATAACAAACAACAATATGTTAGTATGAAATCTTCAAATATGCCTACAAAAAAATCTTACATGAATTAATTTACAATAAAAATAAACAATTTTTTTTTCAAATTGTTATAACAAACAAGAAAATGTTAGTATGAAATCTTGAATTATGCCTACAAAGAAATCTTACATGTCTAATGAGATCTAATTTAGCAATATGAAAATTACAAATCTCTAATTCAACAAGCTCAAATTGACAAAGCTCTAATGGAGAAAAAAATAGCAATGAGGTAAATTGTTGTTTGTGAATTCTTGTTTGCTGGTTATATAGATGTTCGTTCATGTTTTTACGAGGGAAGGGTAGTTGGCAACATTAATTGTTGACAATTCCTTTCGTGGTTTAGCCCCAGTGTTTATAGATTTTTTTTACACACAGAAACCCTCGATCGAGGTATTGTTAGAGGGTCTATTAAGCCCTCGATCGAGGTATTTAAAAAAACTCGATCGAGCAAATAGCTCGATCGAGGGCTTAAAAACAGGCCGATAGCCCTTTTCCCTGCATAATGGTTTTTATTTCTGCCTTCCATAGAGTCAAACCATGTCATTAAATGTTCATTAATGAGCAGACTTGATACCATTGGATTCGTCAACGAATACTCTATCCAGATAGATAAAATTTACGAATTTTTATTTTCATATGTCTTTTGTTTCTAAATTTCTACTAAAAGTTGCTCTAAAAAACCATGCCGACAACTTCGATTGAGCTCAAAGATAAATCCACAAAATTCAAAATACAAATCCAAAAATTTTGAAAAAATACACAAGCCCTAGATAAACGTGTCATCTTCAAAAGGGTATTTTTATTTTTTCAAATTATGTAAAAAATTAAAAGATTTGGTGCACGAACACACATGTGTGCAAAATGCGATTGAAATATTCATTGGTCATCTTAGAAAAATAATAATAAATATATATTTTTGAGAAAAATTAAAAGAAAAATATGTAAGCCCTAGTGCATTCTGTCTAGATCATGTTCACATATTTCATTTTTTTTAATTATTACTTTAACATTAAATTATCATGCACGACCACAAAGTACTTGTTAATTGCTCTTCAAATTTTTAAGTACACACGTTTCATTAAATGAAAATTCGACATGATAAATGACATTGGAATATTTCGAAAAAAATATCATTGGAAAGCCAACATAATTCTCTACATTTCGTTTTTCAACCGCATGTCAAAATTTATTTGGCAAATATGAGTTTCAATAGCTTCAATTTGATACATGGATAAAATTTCCATTTTTCACCGTCATATTTGGCCAAAACGAGTTACCCATCTTCATGGAATCACCTGTATCCGTACACAGAAAGAAATCTCTATGCAGCAGAATATCTCTTTTGAACATATTTATAGAGAACATAATTCTCTAGCGGACAAACTATCCAAACAAGCACTTGATGGTACTGAAGGAAATCTTATCTGGGAGGAATGGATGGATAATGTCATTCATGATTGGGGTGTCACTTACTTCTTTGATTAACCTTTAGTTGATTATCCTTTTTTTTATATGGATCATTGTTAAAGGTTCTCTGCTTTCTATGTAGGGAAGATTGACAATATGATTGATAAGATGCATCTTATTTGAGAAAATTTGATCAGTTAGTTCTTTGATGGGCTATATGTGTATCTGATCGTTTTTTAGTTTTTTGGTTCTGTTTATGAATCAAGACAATCATTGTACTATTTGATTCACTTTGAATATCAATAGTAGTTTTTTTTCACTAAAAAAAAATTTATTTTATTTTGTGCATCGTGAGCATTCTTGTCCCTAGGAATGTATTTTAGTGAAAGGTGTAATAAATACAGATTCAATAAAATATTTTGAAAATGAATTAAGAATACAATAAAATAAATGAACACGAATTTAAGATCCATTGAAATGTAATTGCGCCGAGAGGCGCTCTACAACCCAGTATGATTGCGCCGAGAGGCGCTCTATAGCCCAATATGAGGGAGATATTGTAACGTTTGTCCATGTTTGTCCTTATAGTTGGCCATAAAGTAAAAACTGAATATGAGGGAGATATTGTAACGTTTGTCCATGTTTGTCTTTACAGTCGGCCAAAAGTAAAAAGAGTAATACAAAAGAATAAAAAGTGAATATGAGGGAGATCTTGTAACATTTGTCCATGTTTGTCCATGTTTGTCCTTATAGTCGGCCATAAAGAAAAAAGAATAATACAAAGTAAAAAGTGAATATGAGGGAGATCCTGTAACGTTTGTCCATGTTTGTCCATGTTTGTCCTTATAGTCGGCCATAAAGAAAAAAGAATAATACAAAGTAAAAAGTGAATATGAGGAGATCTTGTAACATGTAACGGGTGTAACATGTAACATTTGTTCTAAAATAATAAACCATAAAAAATAATAAAATGTAAAAAGTAACTTGTAACGTTTGTCAAAATTAATAATAGTATGAGGGAGATCTTGTAACATGTAACAGATGTAACATGTAAAGTTTGTTCGAAAATAATAAACGGTAAAAAATAATAAAATGTAAAAAGTAACATGTAACGTTTGTCAAAATTAATAATAGTATGAGGGAGATCTTGTAACATGTAACGGATGTAACATGTAAAGTTTGTTCGAAAATAATAAATGGTAAAAAATAATAAAATGTAAAAAGTAACATGTAACGTTTGTCAAAATTAATAAAATGTAAAAAGTAATATATTACGTCGGCCATTAAAACTATGTGTATTTTCAATAGCTATATAATGGAAATCAAAACAACATAAAAAAAATCCAAGTCTACTTCCGGCTCAGAGGAAGAAGAAAGCCCGGAAAGCAGAAAAGAGAAAGAAAGGTTGTATTATATTTTTGCAGATTTTCTCAAATCCGACGACGTCCACATTCCCAGCATTTTTAATCCTTCTCAACTCACATCCTCTTGTGCAGATATAATCAATTTAAATTTTAGAATCCAAGAGATTAAATTTAGAATTAGATTTAAAGTATCGAGATTAAATTGGCAACCATTGCTTGATTATAATTAAATTTAGAATTTAAATTTAAATATAAAGTTATATTTATATTTAGAATTTAAATTTATATTTAGATTAAAATAAAAATATAGTGTAATATTTAGAGTTTATAATATAAATTGAATTTCAATTTATATTTCAATTTAAATTAACATTTAATTTGTATTTGTATTTAAATTAATATATATATTAATTTTTACAAATAAGTATATAACTTCTTTACATTGTATAATAAGAACTACATGTGGTATAGTTGTAAGGGTGTTGGGATAATGACCATGAGGTCCAAGGTTCAATCCTCCTGTATCACCTACTTTTTTTTAAAAATATAGAATTTTCGTAAATATATTGAATTTCATGTAAAGTGAGTTTTAGACTTGCATAGATTTCAGTGTATAGGGTCTTTTTAATGCATTTTTTTCAGTGTAGATGTTATTATGTGGATGCATTGATTTCAGTGTATGGATGCATAGATTTTAGTGTATGGGGTTTTTTAAGTGCATAATTTTCGTTCTAGCTCGCACCCCTCCCTCCCTCCGTCCACCTATTAAAATATATATTAATATTTACATAGAAGTATATAAGTTATTTACTATGTATAATAAGAACTACATGTGATATAGTGATAAGGGTGTTGGGATAATGGGCATAAGGTCCAAGGTTCAATCCTCCCAAATCACCTACTTGTTTTAAAAAATATAGAATTTCGTAAATAAATTGAATTTCATTATCATGTAAAGTGAGTTTTATACTTGCATAGATTTCAGTGTATTGGATCTTTTTATTGCATATTTTTTAGTGTAGATGTTATTCTGTGGATGCATTGATTTCAATGTATGGACGCATAGATTTCAGAGTATGGGGTTTTTATTGCATATTTTTCAGTGTAGATGTTATTCCGTGGACGCATTGATTTCAGTGAATGGACGCATACATTTCAGTGTATGGGGTTTTTTATTGCATATTTTCCAGTGTAGATGTTATTCTGTGGACGCATTGATTTCAGTGACAACAAAAGAACGAGAAGAAGACTTGAAATGAAAAGTAGAAGAACAAAAAGAATTTCAAAAAAGGAAGTTGGACGAAATGATAGTAGAAGAACTAGAAGAATGAAGAAAACAAAAAGCAGATCGACAAAAAGAATATCGAAAAAGAAAGATAGACGAATTGACAGCAAAAGAACGAGAGGAACAAAGAAAATGAAACATTGATTGACAAAGAGTGTATCGAGAGAGAAAGTTGAAGCAGTTGGAAGAACAAAGAATCAAGTTGCAGAACAAAAAATAAATCAAAATGTACAAAATGGCGAAATGACGATAGGAGAAGGAGAAGAACGAACAAAACAAAACGCAGATCAACAAAAAGAAAATCGAAAAAAAAAGTTAGGCGAATTGACAGTAGAAGAACGAGAAGAAGAAAGAAAACAAAACGTTGATCGACAAAGAGTGTATCGAGAGAGAAAGTTGAAGCAATTGGAAGAACAAAAAAATCAGTTTGTAGAACAACAAATAAATCAAAATGTATGAAATGATGAAATGATGGCAAAAGAAGGAGAATAAGAAACAAAACAAAACGCAGATCAACAAAGAGAGAATCGAAAAAAAAAGTTAGGCGAATTGTTTCTATTTTCCAGTTTAACAATTTACTCAATCCTTAATACTTATTACTTACATTATGATAATCCTTGTAAATGTATATGTGTTTTAAACTTAACATGTTCCTTACAATGCTGATCAAACTCCAGTTTTGTGTCACTGCCCATGATTGAAACCAGCCTAGATCCAAATCTTAGGCTCTATCAAGCGTCGAGAGGGATCAAATATCCCGAGGTGCAAACCTCTTCTCAGGTATTGCACTCAAGGAGCTTTTCGAGGAGAGGTTTGCACCTCGGGAGATTTGATCCCTCTCAGTGCTTGATAGAGCCTAGGATTTGGATCTAGGCTGGTTATGTCTCATTGTCAGAACTAATAATCATTTCATTTGCTTATTGTCTTAGCTTATGTCAAAATATATGGCTTTGATTAAAATGTTGCACTTTTACTTTAACCTGTAGGATATTTGGTATGGAGATTTTCATTGTTTGACTCAAAACTTTTGGATAATGCAAGGGCATAAAAGGGTGTCAAAAATTATTATAGTGAGATGATGTTGAACATGAACTCTGGAGCATTTAAAAAATCCATTGATTGGTTTAACTTCAATATTGCAACTATAATCTATCGACCGAAGAATTTAAAGAATGCACCAGCAATTCAAAAACTTTTAAACATTGGATAAAGCAATTACCAGATGCCCATATAAAGGTGCTCTAGTGTAAACAATATGTGGTTTAGTTTGTAGTGTAGGGCAGTTGGCTTTTGTGGCTGTTAAGTCATCACAGGTTAGTTGTTCAATTCCTACAGGTCAGGGGTTGAGGGTGGGAGCCATTCGAAAGAGAATTAAACTGACCCAGGGGCGTCCAGGATGGTCCTCATCTTCGTACAATCTTGGTGACAACATCTTCCTAGTGGGAAGATCGTTCTTGCATTCAACATTGGGGTTGGCCCTGGTCTAGGTTATAGATCCATCCTTCGAGCATGGGGGATTTCTAGTTGTAAAAAAAAAATTAAACAATATGTGATTTGATTGATAACAATACGTTGAAACCATTGGAATTTATTTTTCTGCTTGCATAGTCAACAACATATGTTGCTTAAAAGGCTTATTAATTATGGTTATTTTCTTGAAATGTAGATCTTTATTAATAATGGACCAACAGTTTGCTACGACAACTATTGTAGAGGATCGTGCCTCTAAGCAAGATTGTAGTCAAATACCACTAGATTGACTTTGAAGTTATCTGCTCAATTCACTACTGCTTTCTGGAATGTATCATCACCATTCCGTAAAGAGAAAGAGGGCAATTTTACCAGATCCCTAAAATGAAATTGGTTAACATCGCATCAGAATTTTGAGGAAGTAAAATCATAGTGTTATGGATACTTAGCCAGATCGTGGGAGAAATCAACATAAGTGGCCATTAAGTTCAGAGGATCACTATGTTAAAGATCTCAAAACTAGAATTTTCCACCGAGTCACCTCTTTTTAATCGTTTTGGTCCTATGTAGGATAGGATTTTAATTTACTAACTTTTAACAGCTTGAAAATGATTATATAGCTATGTGGTTATGGTTGTTGAATCATTTTAAGATTATTTGTTCTTTTTTTTTAATTTAGATTAGAATCACTTTTAGAAGTTAGTTAAACTTAGTTGAAAGTCTTCTTTCCTTTCTAAGAGCAGACCCACTTAGCAGCTAATGGAACCATAAAACCCGTCAAGAGTTGGCCATCCCAAATGACTTGGAGTTGGTTGAACACTCTCTACTCGAACCAATTCTTCTTGATGGCAAGCATGTCAAATATGCCAGCGAACATGCATCCATCCAAACCCATCTTAAAGAACACATAGCAAATAGCAATCACAATCGGCTAAACAAATATGCTATTGCGGAGCATTCCTTTAATTCCAAGCACCATATTTGCTTTGATCAAATCAAAATTTTTGCTTCAACAACTCAATACTCTACCAGACTCATTAGAGAAGCTATAGAAATCGAAAAACATCCTAATAACTTCAATCATGAAGATGGCTATAAGCCAAGCCATTCTTGGAAACCCTTGATCCATTATTAAAGTGTTCCCATGACCCATCCTTTCTCCATTTTATTTTATTGTTATGTTTAATTCTATTGTGTACCTAAACTTAATCATATCCTCTAACCTAATTGATTTCGCTAAGGGTAATTCATCTTAACTATCCCTTACATTCATTTTCATCTTTGGAATGCCTCATCTTTATCTTATCCTTGTTTTACCTCGTATTTAAACCCTTTTTTTTTAATTTTCATTAATATAGTTAATTTCGTCCTTCCCTTTTAATCTTTTATATTTTTCTATTTTTGTATTATATTTTAAATTCTCTATATTTTTCTATTATATTTTAAATTCTCTATATTTTTCTATTATCTTTTTGAAATTCTTAAAAAAAATCTTTTAATTATATTTTATTGAGTTAAAAATTGAAATCATTTTTATATTTATATTATTAGAATCAACTTATATACTTAAATTCCTCTTTTTACATATAGATTAATTCCTTTATATGGTATTTCATAATAATTATATATTTTTATATTTATTTTATATTTTTTCAAAAATGTTTCATATATTATAAGGATATTTTCATTATTCATTATTTTCATTAATTTTACTTCATCTTTTTAATATATTTAATTATAATTATAATAATTAATTTAATTACAAGATTATTAGTTAAATTTTTCTATTTGTTCACTTACTTCTATTATTTTCTCAATTTATTTAATATAATAACCATTTACCTAATCGATGTCTAATTGTCCCAATAATAAATTAATTAATAAAAATTTTGATTACTAACCCTTTAATTGTTTTTAATTAATTATTTTTACTATTTTTTGAACCTTAATCTTTTAATATTTTCTCCATAACCTATCTTAACCTAAGAGATATTACTCTCATCCATCTATATATATTCTACCATAGTATTTTATATTTTTCTAAAGCTTCAAGAGTGGGTGGAGTGTCCACCGTAAACCCAATCTACTAAAACTTTTACACACTGAATTTCCAGAATTTAAAGAGGTTGTTATTGTCCCTTTATTGTTCATGGTTGCATCTTTTTACTATGGATTTGTAATTGTGAAAGGGATGCACCTTTGTGAGGGCTCTCTTTACAAGCTAAAAAAGTCCATGTGGTTAATTAAAGCATGTTAATAACAATATATTTACACCTCTATTCCTTATTATCCAAACCCTTTGAATTTGATCTTAGCTCCATCACTCACCTAGATTGATAGTGGTCTATTCTTTCACCCATTGATTTCAAAAGAAATATTAAATCATTCTAGTGTTTCGTCCTTTTTACCATACCAAAAAGAGTTGGCCTAAATGGAAAGGAAAACTTTGTAAAGTGATGGATAGTGGTCTATTCTTCACCCATTGATTTCCTCCTTTTTACCATACCAAAAAGAGTTGGCTTAAATGAAAAGGAAAACTTTGTAAAGTGATTTATAGTGGTCTATTCTTCACCCATTGATTTCAAAAGAAATATTAAATCATTCTAGTGTTTCCTCCTTTTTACCATACCAAAAAGAGTTAACCTAAATCGAAAGGAAAACTTTGTAAAGTGACATTGGACAACTAACTTTATAATTTTGAAGTGCATGTTTGGGAATTGAAAATACCTATAACCAAAATACATGGAACTCTTATGTCGACGAGAGGGGACATATAACAATCTTGAAGCCGTATTATTATGTTGGTGCAGGGTAAATTTGTGAAAAAGCTAAAGTTATACATAGGAGTTGAAATTATTGATTTTTCTTATTAACGAATTTTCTTTAAAGTAATTGCTGGATATACTATGATGTTAGACTCGTAGAATGGGACTTAGGGTGGGGCGGCGTACTAAGATCATCTCGCATTAATTTAAATTTTAATTTTAATTTTAAGGTACTTGATTACACTATGCTACAACCATCTAAAAATTTGTTTTCTTGTATGTGGCTACACATGTGACACAACTTGAACCTAGTCATTTAAAATGACACTAACGTTATCAACATACATCCTTTATACAATCTTCCACGCATCTTCCTTTGTCAATGTTTACAACTTGGATCACACCTTTCAGGAAAAGGAAAAGGATATGAATTAGTAACTCATCGGGTTCGCCGTGTTTTCTATAGGATATCCAGTTTGGTTCTTTCAAGTTGTTTCTTTACTAGAGCAAGCCCCGTGTTTTTTTTTTTCACAGAAAAATATAACTTACTATTAATATGCGAAATAGTAAATAACACCAGCTGTCAGGATCATACATGTCTGCATGCAAATCCAGTAAAGTGGATATGCCAGACATAGCCAGAAGAGTCACCCATAAAAACAATATAATCCAGAGATAGTACCATATGTCCACAGAAATAGTCAAGGATCCCTCCGAAAGGAGAAACGAATCCCGAAATCACACCATAAAACATAGGACCATAAACATGTACCATAAATAATAAAGCCTACAGCAACAGCTGTCAGAGTCCCATAGAGTCAAAAAAGAGTATAACATAAAAGAAAAGCCAAAAAATATATCCATATCAACGATCATATCGGCCGCAAAAAAAATATATGAGAGCCAAGATGTCCAACCAGCAATTGGATCCAGGCTCTAAGTAGTATCTGCACATATAGCTAACCGGAATGTAAGAAAAATATCCGCATAATATAGAGCATAATAACAAAAATGACAGACAGACATAAAAAACATCATAATAATCAAGGCCAATGAAGATGATAGGACCCATGTGAAAAAAGAGATCCAGCCCGCCATTCCTGCCACATGATGACCCCCGCCAGAGAAAGAAGAGCACGTTTAGAGAGAAAATCAGCATCCATATTAGCCTCCCGAAAGACATGCTGAAAATGGAGATGATCAAATTCGCGGATAAGGTTCCTGGTCGCATCCATCCAGTAACGGAGTAGCAGAACATTGAGTGTTGTTTTGCCACAAGCCCAAGAGATAATAGATAAAGAGTCACCAAAGATATTAAGTGAGGTGATCGATTTCATTCGTGCCCAGAAGAGAACAAGCCAAAGAGCACATAGCTCGCTCCGGGTATTGGATCCATTTCCCAAGTTCAGCCAGATATGTATGGAAACATCCATGTTCAGATGTAAAATAGCTCCAGCACCCCCACACCCATAACGTCCCAACGCAACCCCATCGAAAAAAGCACAAGGAAAGACAAGAACAGGGGGAGCAATTCTACAGGAGATCGCAGGAGTATCTCTCCCACACCTGATATCATGTGCAGCCATGAATTCCTGGTGTGCAGCAGTAGTTTTGAAGCAGATACCATCCCTAGAAGGTATTTTACCATCAAATATGCACAAGTTTCTAGCCTTCCAAACCTCCCAGATCATAAAAAAAGGTAGTGCAGAGCCACCCCCGTCAAGACGAGCCCAATGCTCCAGATTTTCATTCAGAGTGCCATGATTCCAAAGGTACTGTATGCCAACATTTGAGGCAATCATGTTCCAGATTTCTCTGATGAAACAACAGGTTGCAAAAAGATGATCCACAGATTCACCCTGTGTGCAGCAGAAAATGCACCACCCCGGGCCGCAAAAACCACGGCGACACAAATTATCCCATGTTAAGATCTTGTTGCACAGCGTAAGCCAGGCAAAACATTTTATTTTAAGGGGTAATGTGAGTTTCCAGATATATTTATCCCACCAACGCCTCGCATGGCAGGAATCTGCAAACAAAGAGTCATATGCCATTTTTGCAGTAACAGTCCCACCAGCCACATCCCACGACCATATTAATCTATCGGCTGCGTCAGTTAATCTGATATTAGATTGGTGCAATGGTCTGGTGTAGTCCGTCCATTCATTTCCCAGAGAGCCTGATAAACCCAGCTGCTCAGCCGAAACCCATCTAGTATGCCCATCCACATACCGACCGGCCGCATGAGCCAGAGTGTAATATCCAGATGCACGAAGATGAGTCCTCAAATTTAAAGATAGTGTATGGTTCGAAGGACCCCCCATGAAAGGGTCCGTTCCCAACAGAATATTACGACCATTTCCCGGCATCCAAGCGATCCACTGAGTAATAACCCTGATGGCACTGATAAGGCCGTTCCAGATATTTGAGATTCCACAAGTCGCAGGGCAGGCCAACCTCAGCCAGCTAGAAATCGAGGTGTTTTTCAAATATTTGGCACGAACAATCCTGCCCCATATAGATTCATTAAATAGTACACGCCACAGACTCTTAGCATGTAGGGCCATAACAAAGTGTTCCAGGTCCTTGATGTTCCAGCCCCCCAGATTCCATGGACGTGCCAAGGCACTCCACTTTGCAAGATGATATTTCTCCTGAGTATCATTCCCCGTCCACAAGAAACTGAAGACCTTCTGTCTAATGAGACTTAATATGGTACGTGGGATTTTACAGAGTGAGAACCAATATACTCCCATGTTCTGTAGTACAGATTTAACCAACGTAAGCCTTCCACCCAGAGATAGAAGACGAAAGCTCCAATGATTAATGCGTGTATCAAAACGACTGACAAGCCATGTCCAGTCATGGATCCTGTAATTAGAAGGTTTGATGAAAAAATCCAGATATTTAGTGCCCTTCTCAAGTTCAATAAATTTTAGAGGCAGAAAATTTGAGATCGCCTCCTCCGTACCTTCATCCAGCAAATGCTTCAGAAAGAAAGATTTGGTATAGCTGATAATCATACCAGTGACAAGACATAACAGATCAAGTATAAGCTTATATTGAATCCATTCAGCAATTAAACCCATTCCAAATAGCATAACATCGTCCACAAATAAGGAATGTGTTACAGAGATCTCCCTGGATACTTTAATGCCAGTGATCCGACCCTCCCGGCGCGCCTTGTGGATGGAAAGGCTCAGTCCTTCAATAACCAGTAAGAAAAGTAGCGGAGATAGAGGACATCCTTGTCTTAGACCCCGTGTAGCCTTGAAGAAATCCGTGGGATGCCCATTGATTAAAATAGCATAATTGACAGAGTTTAAGCAGGCCATTATCCATTTCATCACACGCCAAGGAAGCCCAATCTGGATGAGTATTAATCTCATAAAATTCCAATCCACCTTATCATAGGCTTTAACCAGATCCAGTTGTAGAGTAAGAGCTTCAATCTTCCTTTGTTTGATAGAATGAAAGATTTCCTGTGTCGCACCAACAGCATCATGAATTTGTCTACCACAGAGGAACCCATACTGTTCCATAGAGATGTGTTGTGAAAGCAGTGGTTTGATTCGATCAGCAATAATCTTGGCAATAATCTTGTAGACCAGATTACATAGAGCAATCGGTCTGTAGTCATCATAGCCATTTGGATGTGATGTCTTCGGGATAAGTGCCAGGTATGTAGTATTAAGAGCCCCCGAGACAATGCCCAAATTGCGAGATTCATCCACAGCCATTCGCAGGTCCTCCCCCATAATATCAAAGAAATGGATGAAAAGCTCTACCGTCCACCCATCAGGTCCAGGAGATTTGTCCTTTGCAAAACCATTCAAAGTTTTTTCCACATCTCCCAGAGTGACCTCCAGGAAGATGTTATCCCCCTCCTCCTCCTGGAACATCCGTGGATACTCCTTAATAAGCCGAAATTGTTCAGCCAGGGTGGTATTTTTTGGATCACAATAATATTCCCGGAAGTGTCTAACAGCTTCATTCATCAGATTCTCCTCCCCCCAGATCCGTCTGCCATGATGGTCATTCAGGTCCCAGATAGAGTTTTGCATACGTCGAGAGTCAGCATATCTGTGAAAGAATTTTGTATTCAAATCTCCCGCCTGGAGCCAGGTAGCACGACTTTTCAGCCTCCAGGATTCTTCCTGAATCAGAAGGATTTTCATTTTCCTGCACTCCAGGGTAGAGAGGCTAGAAAGTTCCATGGTATTCAATTCATGCTCAACACCACGATTCATCAAATATTCCACCTCCATCTCAATCTCATTGAGTTCTTTTCGCATCAAGGCTTTTTTAGATTTTTCCCACTTGATAGTATAGTCTTTGAGTAACTTAAGTTTCACCGCCATTTTTTCCATAGCAGTTCTCTCCCCAGAGACATCCATCCTCATCCATAGCTGCCTTACCCCCGTAGTGTATTCCACATCCGCCAGCCAGGTGGAATTGAATTTGAAAGGATAGGATTTCTGGAAAGGTTCATCATCAAATTGGAGAATAATTGGCAGATGATCACTGATTTTTATTTGGTGCATCCAGGAGCGATAGTTTTGTAATTTGGATAGCAGTGATTCTGATATAAGGAAACGATCAATACGTTTCTGGATCTGTTCAGCCCCTTTCCTACCATTCGACCAGGTTGGTGCCAACGGTCTGGGAGCAACATCAATCAGAGAATGATTCCTGAATAAGTCTTGGAAAAATGGACCCAAAGGGTCACGTCTAGCCGTAGACCCCCAAAATTCCCCATCCCCCCACGTGTAATTAAGATCCCCAGCAATAATTAGATTCTCCATGTCTAGCAGATGTTCAGATGCCGCCAGGTTCCAAAATGCCTCCCGATCACAGTACGGACCATAACAATTTATGATGTTTATGGTCTGATCCGAACCCCTCATGGTTCCAGTCAGCAAAATACCCATTGATATCTGTGCTGGTGACAATCTCAGTACCGAAGGGTTCCATGCCGCCAAAAGACCCCCAGAAAGCCCAGCCGCGTCCACAGAACAATACATCCATCCCGGCTTCACTTTATTAAAAAATATACGAGCTTTTTCCCCACAAACCATAGTTTCCTGTAAGAGCACTAGATCAGGTTTAACAATCTCTAAAATTCTTTTTAGGGCCAGTTGCTTGGGCAGGCCCCCCACCCCCCTGATATTTAGAGAGAGAAAGATCATTTCCGAACCCTAGCGAGGGCTTTCATTCCTCTAAGAGCCCGGGTTTCAGTAGTTTTGGGGGGGATAGTCATGTCAAGGTCTACCTCTGCCTCCCCCAGAGTGGCCTTCTTGTTTTTTCTGGCACTTCTAGTTTTAATAGGAGAAAAGTCGGGTGCAAGGCCACCCCTATGGGCCCCCCGAACAACACATGTGTCCCCAGTAGTCTCAGGTATAAACCCCGTAGGGTTTTTGCATGCCCCCACCGACAGGTTTGAATCCTTCAATGCCAATGGGTCCTCTCCAACCCCATCAATGTCATCAGGGACCACAATCCTATTCTTGAAGTATGTATGGATAGGGGTTTTCTTTACCATATCGGAATATGTAGGCATGTGAATGACATTTTCCCCCACATCAGGAAAGGTATTTGGTTCATCACCGGGCCCGTCCGTTACCAAGTCATCCCCGCCAGCCGTAATCACCGGATTCAAATCAACAGACCCCACCCCCCCAACCATGTTGGCATCAGGAAATTTAACAGTATCTGTCTCCACATCCCCACAGCCCAAACCCGTGCCCGCAATACTGCATGCATTGTCCACATCCCGTGTGTTGAGTACCGGTAGAGTGGCCGAGGGAGGAATCTCAGGAGGAATCACATTAACCAAAGAAGGGTCACCAGGATTAAGGTTTTGTAACCTATCCATCAGTTCAGACTCACTAATCGGGTCATCATAAACAGAATTGTCATTTGAAGTGCTATCAGTTCCGGTGGAAACATACCCCATGTTTAGACCCCGACCCAAATAGTTACCATTATTGCCATGGTTCTTATCTAAATTATTTATGAAAGTAATATCCATATCATTTAACGAATGGAAAAAATGAGGGTCCTGTAGTTCCAACTTACGGAATAATGCCGAGCCAGATGCAAGAGGGTTGAGTACCCGGTTTGAAAATCCATCAAGTGCGCCTGTCGCATCCATCTCCAAATTGCTGCCATCGTCGGACGACCATAGTGGATCCCCTTCCCGGGGGCGACCGGAAGATGCAAGAGCCCTACATTGTCTCCAAAGATGACCCACAGCTTTGCAATTCGAGCAACGGAAAGGTATACCCCAGTAGTCTATAATCTGAGCCAATTGACGACCACGCCAACTGATATGCAGAACGTCAATCAAACCCAAAGAGACATCAACCTCGACCAGCATTCTACCCATACGCCTGTCAAAACCATTTAGGTGTTCCTCCTCCACATGTAAAAAACGACCCAGCCGGTTTCCTATGGCCTCATATGCCCCCCCGTTTCCACAGTGCCAATGGCAGACCAGGCAGTAACACCCATAAATGTCTAAGACGAACAGTAGCCGTGTCTGGGTTGAAATCCGTGTGCCATTTTTGCAGCATAAGGCTCCCGGTACCATAAAGCCATAACCCCGCAAGAATGCGAGAACTGTGTGCTTCCTCATGAAATTTAAAACCATACCAGCCATATGAAAGAGCAAATACCTGAGGCGTGTATTTAAGAATCGGGTTCCATGTCTCATCCACCCATTTGACAATATTTTGCCTGTTCATGGCATGGTATGAAAACTTGCCCACAAGAACAGTCATATTGCATTCCACAGCTTCCTCCAAACCAATGTCGCGGCCAACCGTGAGATGTGACTCCCCAGGTCTGTTAAAATATCTGCCTGCCCGCCTATTGTTTGCACGAGACGACGTACCCTGCCTTTCACCACCAGCCCGCTCATGGCGGACTCTACCACTGCCGACCGATGGGTCCGAACCCAATACATTACCATGTGGCACACCGGTATCCAGGTGTCGCTTTGGGGTTTTGCCCTTTGGTGCCACCTGTCGACCACCGGAGTTCATAGCCCGTTTTCCACGGAGCTGGTCCCTGAAGAAAGAGTCAGTCTTGAACAGACCAGCCTCTTCGATCATATAGTCCGAGGCGTTCATATTGTTGCCAGCAGACATATTTAGGTCCGGTCCCTCCATTCAACCTCCAGTATGCAGATATACCCAGATGCACAGCGCCAGGAATGACAGGTGATGTCAAAAGCAAACCCTGACAAGAGATATTATGATAATCGGAAAACAACCCAAACAATGGACCGTCCCAAGAACTGTGTTCCTCCCCAAAATAAACCGCCCGTAATTGTTAAAACCCGGTTCTATAAATCCCTTAAAACGACAGTTCGCGGCAATGTCCAGCACAATCACGGTTCAGACCAAATGTTACCAAAAACAGAGAATCCCCAGATAGATTCGTTACCGTGAAGGATGCCCAATCATAACCCCCAAATGAAAACACAGAAAATCATATAATGGTAAAAAACTCTGTCGGTTCAAGCCAGTCAATATCACAGCGTATATAAACTTACGGATATTCCTCCACCGGATGTGCACCGCCACCCCAATGTAAACGGGAGCCCCAAACAGGTTACGCGATCACCGCCGCCTCACAGTCGGAAACCCTAGATCTGGTTTTTCGCCTTCACCGCCTCACCGCCCTCCGACCACTCGTAACATATGATTGTTCCGACTTTCATTATGGTTGTTTATGGAGGGTAACTTGCAATATGGTCAAATCTAAGGAAGGTCATTACTTAAACCTACCAGGCACTTTGATATTATCAATAAATTATAATAATAACATAGAGTTGTTAATGAGTCACAACGGTCGTTCGATAACTTAAATGTTTTTCTTTATATTTAATAATCACATAATAAAATATACCAAACAACTATACTACATGACGAGATGCAATCCATTGTCATTTGAAATTAAATATTTGGATACAAGTTAAAATTACAATTACTATTATATAATTATATATAATAAAAAGAAAAAAATATAATAACAATGTTTTGAAAGAGAAGTCAAGTATAGATGAGAAGAAGACAAGTATAGATGGGAAAAAGAGGTTTATTTAATTTGATAAATGTCAAATTAAGCATTTCTTATTAATTCAATTTGGCCAAAGTAGATGTCATATGGATCACATTTACCTTTTATAGTTACAAACAAATCTAAATATGTTTTTGTTTCTATATTTTTGGTTTTATAGTTTATGTTACTTTCTACACTATTAGATGTAGCTTGGGTGGTTGGGAGGAATGATTGCTACCCTTCCCACTTAGATTCAATGCAACTTAACAACCAATATAGCAGCTTGTCAAAAACTGTGATGTGACAACTTTCTTGTTTTGATCAGCAGTAACAGCAGAGACAAATATATTTTAGGGTTGGATACCATGTCTCTACATAATGCTTCTACCTTCATTTCTTTGATTGCTTAGAGTTTCAGCATTTGCATCTGAGTTATTTCCAATGATGATTTAGACAACTCATAGGGTTTTTTTTATATGGCAACGTCCAAACGCATCTGCCCCAGCAAACGGAGAGGTCCAGTTTTTCATGCAATCGACGTTGCTCCCTTTGATATCGTGCCTACTATATCACACAGTGACCAGATGGCAGTCCCAATCTCAATCCCAATTGCAACAAAATGCATAGATGCTCTACATTATGATAACATGTCGGTCCCCATCTTCTTTTGCCATATCCGTGCCCACCTAGTGAATGCCATTGACCTCAACTCTTCGATTTTTTTGACCTTCCCTGTGGCTCCACTAGAGCCAATTCATAAGACATGGAGCATGATACCATTCAACAACCAAATACTAATGCTTGTAAGGTGGCGCTACAGTTTGTCGTCATTTCGGAAGACGATAAATGTATGAAATCTTTGAGACCTAATTTCATGCGTTGATTGCAGACACTGGTCATCTTACATTGTAGCCTCAGTCTCCCGTCTCTCGCCACCTGGTAAAATAATTAAGGATTTGATATGTCCAGTTTGAGTGGGTATAAGGACATGTCTTTATCTCTTTGAAAGTCGCATGTTCAATTCGAGAAAAAGACAAGATATGTACATATTTAAGCATGCTACGAATATTTATGTGTGGTGGCTTGCAGCATTACACCAACCCCTGATCCAACAGTACTTTTCACCAGCTAAGGATGTCAGCCTCAAACTCCCAACTCCCACTCCACGCCAGATGCCAATACATAATGAGATCATCCACAGTTCAGTTGAACTTGTACAATAAAGCGTTGTTCCGTCATTCCAATACTAGTTAGATAGTGTTGATTGAAACAGGCATTTTTAAGATCCATGCTAAATCGGATGATGCAGTTTTCACATGTTTTGTGGATGTAGGCCGCGTTCCATCGCACTGGATTTTACAAAGTATAGTTAACCACTTGTTTTGGTCTTAGCTTTTCATTATGACAGCCTTGCAGAGTTATAGTGGGCTTTCCACCAACTCTTCAACAACCCCTCTCAGCATCGCTTAAGCTTTTTCCAGTTCCAAACCCAGAACATTTGAGCTGAACGTTCTCCCAGCCAAAGCATATCTTAAGGTTCTTAAGGGCTGGATAGTGTTGATTCAGGATTAGGGTTACTAGGTCTTGTTTACGAGAGATTAGATGTAATGCACACTAATTTGACATGTGGACGTTATCATTCAAATGTATAAATAGAGTGTTCTTAGGTAATACAATTATTTATGAGAACTTCTATTATATGTATTATAATAACTCATTATAGGGGTTGATAGTCAATGCTATATATGTAAGTTTATGAATGGTTTCCCATATGTTAAGAAAGTGTAATGGTTTATCTCTTTTATATATATATATATATATATATTTATGTTAATGTTTATATTAACTTTGTTTATCTTAGATAAGTATTGTTGTGTGTTAAGATGCATTACCCCTTTGCTATGGATCAAGAGAAGTTCAAAGTCACTAAACACATTTTAGAATATCTTGGAAGATATGTTTAAATAAAGTAATTGAATGGGAAAAGGTTAGATGGAAATAAAAGAGCAAAAGGGAGACATAGACATAAAAAAATTTCACAAAGTAGAAATGACAAGAAAAACTACAAACACTAAATGGAATGTTAGAAATCATAAAGGCTAAATTTGCAAAAAAATTCCTTGTATTGTTAAATGAGAAATGTGCTATGCAGAGCTTTAGATGGATACCCACCGCCTCCCCTCCTTTTCCTTCTAAAAGAGATTTGTAGTTTTGGTAAATGGTACAAGAATAAGGTAAGGATGCTCACTCCTTCCCTTCCTTTTCCTTCTAATTGTTGAAACAATGAGTAGGATGACACAATATGAAAGAAGATGGGCCATAGTAAAGGGAAATTGTCACCTCTTCCCAGGTTTAACACATGTCCACTTTTTGTATGTGGATTTTCACAATTTTTCGTAATTGTAGATGACCTAATTCTTATAGAAAAGGGGAAGTTACAAGATGCTAAAACTGTGGGCAAACCACTAGATTTATTCATCTCGGATGTTGGCGAGAAAGTAAATCTTCCATAATATTCTATAGGACTCCTTCTATGAAAATTCTATAAAGTTATTTCCCTTTGTGAATGTTGCCTACTAAGTTGTACTTGGTTGGATTTCAGGTGATCCTGTAAACAATGAACAAGTCAAATGTTCATAATTCAAGATTAGAAGTCCACATAGGCCATTCTGCCCCTTTTTTATGTTTTTTCGCATGTTCACACCCCCTTGGGGGAATTGTAATAAATTATGTATCATGATGACCTTATGTAAAAGGATTGGCCTTCTTATGACTTAGTCATCAAACTAATCACCCTAGAGTGTTTTTTTTCCTTGTTAATTATGCAACATTTTTTAGCAATGCATAATTTTCAAGTTTTTTCACTCAAATCCTCCAAATCTGTGGCGGTTAAGTTGATGATTATGTCTTGGGAGGGTTATTAAATCCTAGATTCTATGTATATTATCATGCTATTCATAATCCCAGAGACTTCTGAACATGCATTAAGTCCCCCCTAGGATTTTTTATTTTTTATTTTTTTAATATAATCATTGATAAGGTGTTTTTTAATTGTAAAATTTCAAAAGGTCATAAAAGTGGGTCTAGGGGGGGAATTAGTCATGCGGATGATTGGTTCCTAACCCAAAGCCCCCACTTAACCCTTAAACCCACTTTTGAGAGTCAAATTGGTGATTTTCAATTGCTAATTTTGATTTTCTCTCAAGAAATGACAAAAGTGTCAAATAATTGGAAAATATGGAGAAAATCCAATTCCTAAATCAAAGGGAGCATGTATGGAACATATCTCAAAGGTTTCAAGGTTGTTGAGCATCTTGTCTAGGTCATTGAAGGAGGTGTCTAAGCATCCAATCCACATCATTATTGAAGATTCATCTTGTCACCAAGAAGGGGGGGGAATCTCTGCATGAAGGGCACATTCCTCCCCATGGCAAGTTGATTAGAAAAGGTGGAGGCCTCCCAAGAGGGGTTGGGACACCTCATGATAGGTTTCACCATCCCTTTGCATGCATCCAAACCACCATCCACCTTTCTCTCAACCTCCAATCTACCTCCTCTCTTGAGAAATGGGCCCCTTTGGGTTGTGGAGCTTTTTTTCTTATACAACAAAGCTCTTCCCTCTTGTTTATGAATGGAGGATCGAAGCTCTGCCAAAACTTTGTATGAAATTTGTTAAATTGCTTATGAATAAAGAAGGCTTTGGAGGTAGATGTATGGTGTAATTTCTTCATTTGTGGATGCTATTTGTCAAGGGTTTCAAGGTATAATATTTTTTGATTTTGTCTTTCTTTTCATTGGTTATATGTGGGATTACAAGGGGAGCTACCTCCCAGCAGGGTAAGAGTGCATTCTTGTTTGATTTGTAATCTTATTGATTGTTAACAATAGATCTATTAGAGATGCATGTATATTTTGCGTAATTACATGCTTTCTAGTTTTTTGCTTTCGGTATCACCTTTTTTTAACCAATTTTTATGCAAGGTTGGTCAAGTTCCAGGTTTCCTCACTTAAAGAAGGGTGGGATATTTCTTACGTCCTCCTCATCTTCAAGAATTTTCAAGGACATATTCCCTCAATATTCCACCAAAGAAACTTTATAGCTTCTTCTTCTTTCTAGTTTATGCGCTACTTCACCTACTTTCTCTTAATCTCAAAATTACTTCTTAGTTACTTTGTTCTAAATGATAACAAGTGTAGATCAGATTTAAAGCTTCATTTATTATCTTACTTGTTACATAAAATAGATAGATCTATAGTGCTTTATTTCGATCATCATCATAAGCTTAGATCTAGTTTAGTTTAGTACTTGTAGCTACATTTTTTTCCAATAATTTTCCAAGTGCTAAGTAGGAGTAAAATTTTATTTCAGATTTGTTTAACCCACTAACTCTTAACCATTTTAACTTGCCATTTTTTGTCTTTTATCATTAGGACAAGCAGAAGCGCTACCGAAATTTGAAATATTTGAGCCATTCAAAAGCACCTCTTCAAAGCCCTTTTAAATTTGAAGTTTTTTCCATTCATTTGTAATCCTTTTGATCCCATTTTACAAAGGATCAAAGGCCTTCTTCTTTCGGATATCATTGTAAATATTTAATAGAAGAAGCAAGTGGGATACACAGTGCCCACTCCCCTTCCCCCATTAGGGAATTATGTATCGCCTCTTATTTGGATTGAATATTCATTTTTTGCTTTTCTTTACTAATTGATACTAACCATTAGAATAGTTTTCATTTATGCAAGTTAATTTAGTTTTCATTTTACAAGTTAGACTAATCTAGTTTCTTTCTTCTTTTTATTTTATTTTTTCATTAAGTAAAGAAACCGACTTTGTTGTCATGAAGTATGCCCTCTCCACCACCTAAAGGGCTTTCCAATTAGTGGTGGATGATCAGAAAAGATACTCATAGTCAGTAGTAATTTCATTTTCTTTACAATTTCACTTTATTTTCAAATCAGAACAAACATTTTGCAATTTCCCCGCATATGTTCTTGTCCATTGTAGGCTAGTTTGGGCTGGTCTGATCTTTGCAACAACTAGAAACGGGATTTTGCACTCAATAAACTTTCACATTTAATTGACAAAATTAATTAAAATTAATTCCTTTAAAGGATGGAAATACGACGTCTTGCCTTTGTTTCATGTGGGAAAATTTTACAAAGAGAAAGGAACTACTAGATAGTGACCGCAAGGACACGTCACACTACACCCTCGATTGGTGTAGTGTTGGACATACCCCTGCAACTCCGATCTAGAGTTTCCTCTTGTGTCAAACCACATTTAAAAAAATTTGTACCTTGTTCCACGTACCTTACGGTATATCAGAACCCCCTTCCCGTAATCCACTCATCATAATAATTTAAAACTAACCAAGATACACTCGCAAAACATTTCTTATTTTCAGCAACATTGTTTTGACTCCATTGGAACTAATCTATTTACAAAAATAATATTTTATTAAAGTCATTTCTATTGTGAGTGATTTATCTTTACATGCTATTGAATTAATTTCTAGTTTGGTTTTATCTTATTTCAGTATTATATCTCAAAACTCCTAAAAAATAACTCCCATTTTAACATCTAAGAACCAAAGCCTTAGTAACTTTTCTTAGGGTCTACCCCCCTTGCCTTTGTTAGGAGTTAGCCTAAACGGAGGAGTCAAGATCAAGTGTGTAATATCCCAGCCAAGAATAGGCCAAAATATCAACTCAAAACTCTCAATTTTAACAGAATTTTAACTAGTAAATTTTAACAATTTTTAATAGTGTGCAAGGTGATAATGTTGTATGATCATTCATGTTAACTTTCCAAATTAACACCCTTAACTAAGTGAAGAGAAGAATCATATTTTACTATGTGCCCGCAACATGAAGACAAAACACAAGTACATAAGAGAACAAGTTCTTTCTGATCTAATCACTACATCCACAATTAGAAAGATTGAGTGAAGAAAGAAGTAGCTTATGAAGACAAAGTTCAGTGATTGAACTACTCATTAAAAGCTCAAGTCTAAGCTCCACTAGTCAAATAGTGAGAAGAAATGCACAAAAGTGCATTAATTGTACTTAAATATGCTAAAGTTGTGACAAAAGCCTAAAAATACTATGGAAAATGGGTTTTTGAAAGAAAATAATCAAAAATCATGAAAATAGATTATCCCACTCTCAAAAGAGAAACTTGAGGGCCCATTTCCCAATGCTATAAAATAAAGGCATTTGGGGCATAGAGAATGGGACAAAAGGAAGAGCAAAGGCATGCTGGAGAGATTCTAAAGATTGGAAAGCTAAACTTCATCAAAAGCAAGGGTGGAGAAAGAATAGCTCATGGAAAAGGAAGAAGGATGCACATCAAGCTCCATGGTAGATATGTATTTTCTTCTCTAGCTTAATATGAAATGATTCAAGTTTCCTTCCATATGAGATGTGTTCATGATAGCTTTGAATCTTGAGAAATGTTTGATAGTTGATTAAAGATCTTTGGAAATTTGTACTGATTGTTTCATACCTGATATTGGAATTCACCATTCCATAGTAATATAGCATGTTTAATGTAGATCTAACTCCTACATTTCAAGCTATTATCAGATTAGCGACCATACGAAGTTGAATTTTATTGAAATTTTCTTCATTTTAGGTGTTATAATCCTTTCAGATATACTCCATTTCAGCCTTAAGATCCATCCAAGAACCTTTAATGCGGGTGTAGAAGCCCCAAGCCAACCTAAATCCACCCTCCAACTCAGAAAATCCTTCAAAATTGAGCCCAAAACTCATTTTTTCTTGCTTTAGAAGGTTGGCTCACTTCACCTGTGTACACAGAGCATCGACTCACCTTGCACACTAGCAACCTACACCACTGGGTCACCTTGCACACTAGCAACCCACCACTGGCTCACCTTGCTAGTGTACAACCTACGCCTGACTCATGTTGGTGCTCTGCTCTGTTCTAGATTGTTTGCCGGCTGTATTTTTGAGTTTGGAGAGCTTGGTTCTTGATTCTTGTCCCATTTTTTGTGATTTTTCTTTATGGATGGGATTAGGAACCTCTTAGATTAGAGTTTAAACCTCTTATAGATCCTCTTTTGCTCAAGATTTGGAATCTGTTTAAAGAATTTGAAAGCTTTCTTGTTTCAAATTTGTAAAAATTGTTAGAACTAATTTTGACATTTTATTATTTTAGGGCCACCTTTAGGCTTCATTTTTGTACTTGCATACCTGAACATTGATTTAATACATGTTAATATCAATTTAGCACTAAGTTTTGAGAAATTTGGGAGAGTTTGGATTGATATTTTCAAATCTGGGATTTCTATTCAAAAACCTTTAAAAATGGCTTAAGTTGACATTTCTTTCAAAATTTTCTTACATATTGTGGTAGATCCATTTGCTTAAGGCTATCATTTTCTTTTAGATCCCTAATTAGATAATCTTAGGACTGATCTTTATATCATTTTGATTAATTTCATAGTTTGCAAATAGTGAAAAGTGGAAAACACATAACAATTTGTGTAAAGAACCTTATGGCCCTTTAATTTCGGAATCTCATAACCTAGCATATCTGAAACAAGAAACCAAATCTCAATTCTAACATTTGAAAAGATCATTTGAACTCATTTGCATTGGAAAAACAAAAAAATTCGAACATTACACTTTGAGACATTATGGAAACAATTTCCCTCCAAAACTGAAAACACACTTTAATTAGTTAATTTTGTTTTGGATATTCAGTATTGTCATGATGTTTATGCACAATTAGAGAGAATTGTAGTGTCATTTCTGAATTTTCTTGTGATAATTTTTGTCCGAGCCACCATATCCTCTTCACTTGGGCCTTGTGCAATCTTGTGAATGAGAAAGTGGATCTCAAGTGTAATAGTTTAGGATTTGATTTTTCAAGCATCTTGTTTTTGAGCCACTATATCCTCTTCACTTGGGCCTTTGAGCGATCTTGTGAATGAGAAAGTGGATCTCACGTGTAACAGAGTATATTTCATTTTTGCGTACAGTTTTTCGAGCCACTGTATCCTCTTCACTTGGGCCTTCGTGCGATCTTGTGAATGAGAAAGTGGATCTCAAGTGTAACACTCTAGAATTTAATTCATAAGCATGCCAAAGGGCTCTACGTATCCTCTTCACTTGTGCCTTCGTGCGATCTTGTGAATGAGAAACATAGATCCCCCTGTATAATAGAATTAGATTCATTTTCACTTGAGATATTTGTTTGGTTTACATTGATCTTTGAAATCAATTATTATCCATATTTCAGAAAAAACTATGCATGAAAATACAAAATCAACCAAGCCATTTTGCATGATTGAAAGACACACATGAATCTATAACCTTTCATTAGTTTAGAACATTCATCGAATTGAAAGGTAGTATAGTGATCATATTGCATTGTGTGGTTCAAAATTTTCAAGTCAAAACACCACCAGTTTCACTTCCACTCTTGAAACTAAGCAAACTACCCTTAAAATTGGCGCTTAATCTAAAATTGACAAACTTTTGATTTTCATATCACCAACAAGATTAGGTTAGTGCCTTGAATAAGGTTTGGAGAGTTAACACTCCTGGGATGCAAAACTTTTGAACTAGCATTGATTACTGAGAGTAAATCCATTAGTAACAAAAAACGCTTGTCGAGAAAGCGTTTCTTAAACATGCGTTAAGCACGAGGTCAATATGGATAAGTAAAGAGTCGTTCCCCCCTCTTGCTTGTTTAGTGGGACATGAGCTCATCAAATAATTCTATGTGAAGTGACAAGTCCTTGGGGTGACATCACTTTTCTAGAGTGCCTGGTTATGAGAGTTGTCCCTAACTTACAACTCTTCCACCCGGCTGTTGATTGTGAAGTGGTGACTTTAGTGGCTCTTCCTAGGATATCACATAGACTACTGTAAGTGGAGAAATGTTGCAATACCTGAGATAGAATTTAGAGCTTTTACTCCTTGGGAGGGTGATTGGTCAGGAACCAGCACTTGCACCCCTGGCGATTAAAGTTTATTGTAACTATTTATCATACCTCCGCTACTAGCAATTGTTTGAGGCTTGAGATCCCTCAGCAACTACTAGTTTCAGAAGGCCCTCTAATCCATCTTTTCATTGAACTTTGGTTCTTTGGAAAAGTAGTTTGCTTGCTTGGATCTATTGGACTTTTTACTGTGTGGACACTTTTTATTTTTGTTGAGTCTAGACTACCTTAGGATTGTGTGATTCTATTTTTTCAAAATCAAAAGCATTTTTAAAAAATACACATCCTTTTATCAAATTCTTCAAAGTGGATACTCTCCCGATCCGCCAATCATGGTGGCAGCGAGGTGAGTCACGAGAACGTGAAGGCCCCGCTCCATTGCGTAGATGAATACAAAACACCCAACCTTGTGACTTGGAAACTGAACAAATTCTAGATTCAATTAACAATAATAGAGAAGAACAACATCAAACAAATACTGAAATATCACCTACCAAGGCAAACACGGAAATTGTTGATCATCTTACTCCATTTCAAATTGAAACACTAGAAGACAAAACAACTACTCATGTAAACCCACCTTTAACAAATATTTTAGGCCCAGTGGTACTTCACATCAGTGAACCAATAGATTACATCAATCCTCTTTTTGGACATCGGGCTATTATGCAAGTAACCCCATGGCTTCATCAATAGCACAAGGGACTACATCAACACAACCCCTCACAGTTGTTGGAGGTAGCAATACTTCCAATTTGGCCTCTACATCAATCACACCAATTAGTATGCCTGCCATTTGCACAAGTTCAATCTGCACTTTAGTGCCAATTGGTACAATTTCGAGTCCCCATCCTGGAAGTACATCCACTTCGTCCGCAAAAATCTCTACTGGAGGGTGTGCCTTACCAAACTTGGGTTTTCCATATGGTTTGGATACTCAAGGTCAAAATATTCAAGGACTAAACCAAAATCCTCTTGGTATACCAAACATTTTTCCAAGTTCTACTTCTAGGGGAAACCCTTTACCATGGAATCTCAATATTGCTAGCGGACCCAATGGACTATGGAACATTAATTCCAATTGGGGTTATGCTCCACCGATGAGTGGAAATGCCTCAGAAAGTCATCAACCAACTATTCCTAGTGTAAATCTTGGGGGCACTCCCATACCCCCAACTGTTAGCACACCAGGAGGCAACCCACCTATCAACCCCATTCCACAATGGAGTGGACAAGTTCCAGGAAGTAACCAATCTTCTTGGGCACCACCCCCACAAGGGGGAAATCAACCTTGGAATGCTTATCAAAACCAAGGAAACAATCAATGGAGTGGTCATATTTCGACAAGTAACCAATCTTATTGGGGCCCAGCCTCGCAAGGGGGAAATCCACCCATTAACCCTATCCTGCAATGGAGTGGTAATGTTCCACCAAGTAACCAATCTCATTGGAACATACCTCCGCAAGGGGGCAATCCAGACATGCATCCTGTTCCACAATGGAGTGGACAACATTCAAGAAATAACCCATCTTTTTGGATGCAATCTCTGTAAGGAGGTAACCCTTCTTGGAATTCTTTCCAAGCCCAAGGAAACCAACAGTGGAACCATCAAGCTTCACCTGCATATCAAACGTTTGCTCCAGCACCATCCAAGTCACCATTTCTAGCACATTGAATCTACCAAATCTATCCCGGCTGACTAATGACCCTGTTCTACATTTGAATTCGTGGCCAACCATACCAACTAAACTACCCTCAGACATACCCAAGTTTGATGGAAAACTGGGGGAAGACCCATCAAATCATATGATGACATTTCATTTATGGTGCTCATCCAATTCCCTAGTTGATGATAGTGTTAGGTTAAGGTTTTTTCAGTGGAACCTAATGGGAACTACTGCGAAATGGTAAATTGAATTGCCATGCAATAATTTCATAGAATTTTCATCTTGTTGATGTTGCAACATCCTTCCCCAAAATTTTGAAGTTATTTGGGGCCCCTCCTTTGAACACTTTTGTAGCAAGCTTTTTACTTCATCCTTACATTTGTTTTCTTTGACTAGGCAGAATTTCATCGCCTGCTTCCAAAAGAGTTTTCTCATTTGTCTAAAGGCAAAGTCATCATTTTCCTTTAGCGCAGATTTTGGTCTTAACTCCTCGTTGTAGCGCAAGTTTTAGCCTTAAGTCCGCCGTTGCTTTGACGCACCTCTAACCATAAGTTCCTCGCTTGACGCAGACTTTAGCTCTAACTCAGCCACCCTTTTGACAAGTCCCAAGTCTTTTGTCTGGTGCACATTTGTTGGCAATAAATCGGCCACCATTAGTGCAGGAGATAACCTTTTCTTGGTCGCCGAAGGCTCAAGAATTATCATTATCTTCCCGCGTTGAGGCTGTGCTTCACCTCCTTGGAAGAATTAAGAGTTGGCACGTTTCTCCAGTGCAGACCGTGATGATAGAGTCGACGCCACAAGCGCAGGAGACGTGCTTATCCTTCCCGCTTGCAAATCCGTGTTCTGTCTTTCACAATAAATCATGTTTGGCACAGTTTTATGAGCGCAACCCTAATGCCAGGATCGCCGCTTGAGCGCAAGGTTTATTTTTGAACATGCGCTTGCCACATAAGGCAAAAGATTGCGCTCCCCACTTGGCGCGAAGGTTAAACCGGTACTCTGTTAAATTTTGAGCATTAATTTACAATACTCTTGGATCTTTACTGAGAGAATAACATATACAGTATATCAATGCATAACAATCACAATAAGCATCACAAGCATCACAAGAATCAAAAGAATGAGAGACAAGAGACACAAAGTTTCTGTGGGGAAAACCCTAAGGTGAAAAACCCCACAACTTCCTCATAGATTGAGAGAGCAATGGCTCAACCAAAGTACAACCAAAATACACTGAGATAGTCTCCTAGTAGCAGATGATCCTCCTCTTCACTAGTGCGCCACTTTCTGAGTGAGAGAAGTGCGAGTTTTCGAGTGATGAAAATAGATATCTCCCGATCTCTATTTATGCTAACCTGTTTTCCCAGTTACACTATGGGGCCGACTTGTCTATCTAGATACATCCACAATATAATATATATTTCAGGGATGACCCCACACATGGTTGTCTAATAACCCATCGACAAGTACACACACTTGCGACACTTGTCAATCCACATGACGACACTTCCTTATAGAGGAATAACACATCTCTTATAAGGGTACAATAAATATATATGAAATACATTCTGAAGTTACATATACATCAACACTCCCTCTTAACTAGGAAGGTATTTCTCGACACAGATCTGTTAGACAAGTCTTCTTCTCGGGATCATCGTCATCGATGCATTGTCACCATCATCGTCACTGCTGCTGCTATCTCAACCAATCTCTGACTCTACTCGTCATAGGAAGTTCTACAGAGCCAGTCCTTTTTCATACTTGGTGTAGGCCCACCACCTGCAGGTCTTCATCATCACTGGCCATACTATGGAATCCTCAGGACTTATTACGTGCGTCACAAAACCTGGTTGCAGCATCCCAGGCTATTACAACCACTCAGCTCTACCTGTCGGATCTCCCAGGAGCACATTACATGTGACCCATCACAAAACCTGGCTGAAGCATCTCAGGTTGTTACGAGCACATAGCTCTACCTGTCGAATCTCCCAAGAGCACATTACATGTGATCTCACCACAAAACCTAGTTGAAGCATCTAAGGCTGTTACAAGAACACAGCTCTACCTGTCAGATCTCCCAGGAGCACATTACATGTGGTCCACCACAAAACCTGGCTGAAGCATCTGAGGCCTTTTTCATCCTGTCCAGATCTCCCATGAGCAAATTACATGTGGTCATGGCAAAACCTGGCTGAAGCATCTGAGGCCTTTTTCATCCTGTCCAGATCTCCCAGGCGGAAATTACATGCCATAGGACAAAACCTCGCAAGAGAATCTCAGGATGTTACGGGTACACAACTCCAACCTGAAGATCTCCCAGGGCACAAATTACATGTCCTCCTAGAGCAATGTCTCAAAAGAGCATCCCAGGTTGTTGTGGGTACGCAACTCCGACCTATAGGATCTCCCAGACATGCTCATCTGCACAACCTGATCCATGGCCACAAAGTATCATCCTGATACTCACCATACATCATCCTGATGTACACATAATCATCTTGATCATCATCACTGCATCGTCCTGATGCATGTCATCTGGAGAAGCTCATCATCCATGATCATCCTGATCATACAATGCATCCACCTAATGCATACCAAGTATCTACCTGATGCATATCACCATACACAGTGTATCCACCTGATACATAGATACATGATCCACACAATGTATCCACCAACATACATGATCTACCTGATCATACAATGTATCCACCTGATACATATATAGATACATGGTCCAAGCATCCAACATGATGCATATACAAGATACCTACAAATGATCCAACCGATCATATCCAGCATCCAACATGATGCGTACATACATATAAATGATCCAACTGATCATATCCAGCATCCAACATGATGCGTACATACATATAAATGATCCAACTGATCATATCCAGCATCCAACATGATGTGTACATACATATAAATGATCCAACTGATTATGCAAAGCAGAAACTAGAACATCATCCTGATGCTCATCATCCAACGCTTACATCCACAGCCATGTGAAGGATCCTCCTTCCAACATGCTTGGAATGGCTTCAGCAAATGTGTCCATCACTTCTTCCTCGAAGTGTCCTCGATCTGAAGAACACCAAGCCTCTCCCTGAAGTACTCGAACTTCACCTTGGCTAGTGGCTTCGTCAGCACATTTGCAATCTTCTCGTCCGTCGCAACATACAGGAGCTTCATAGCTCCTCTCTGCACCGTATCCCTAATATAGTGATATTTGATCTCTATGTGTTTCGACCTGTCATGAAACACTGGGTTCTTAGACAGCTTCACACAACTCTGGTTATCGCAGAAGATACCAGTAGCATCCAATGGGAGATCAAATAACTCAGACAGTAGCTTCCGTAGCCATACTGCCTCACAAGTAGCTGAACAGGCTGAAACATACTCTACCTCAGTTGTACTCAGTGCTACGCAGGACTGCTTCCTGCTAAACCAAGAGATCACACATGATCCCATATTGAAGCAGCTCCCAGATGTGCTCTTCCTATCTGCAGCACTGCCTGCCCAATCTGAATCAACATAACCTTACAGGTTAAACTTTTGATTCGCTTCATACCTGATCCCATAATCAACTGTACCCATCAGGTACCTCAAAATATGCTTTACAACAATCAAGTGAACACTCCTCGGATCTGTCAGGAACTGACTTAGTGTGTTCATAGCAAAGCAAATATCTGGTCTCATGTTCATCACGTACATCAAGGACCCAATCATCTGACGATACATAGAGACATCAACCGGCTCAGATGAAGCATCACATAGAAGCTTCAGATTCGATGCCATAGGTGTGGCCATAGCCTTGCAGTCCATCATTCCGAACCTCTTCAGGATCTCTACTGCATACTTCCCTTGTCCAAGGAAGATTCCATCTACAGTCTACCACACCTCCATAGTAAAAACAAATAGTGCATCACCCCCAAGTTCTTCATCTCAAACTCGGAAGCAAGCTTCCGCTACATGTCGGCAATCAATCTATCCTCACCTGTTACAAACAGGTCATCCACATACAATAGTAGTATCACTGGATTTCCTTCCTCAACCTTGTAGTAAAGGTTGGAATCCACTTTACTCTTGGTAAATCCCAAACTATACAGAAAGCTGTCTATCCTACCATACCAAGTTCTGCACATATATGACTCCCTGTCATGTGTCTCAGAACCAAGTGGCTTCTCCACATACACTTCTTCTTCAACTACACCATTCAAGAAGGCTATCTTGAAATCCATCTAGTGTATCTTCCATTTCATCACTTTTATATTTCTCTATGTTGCCATCTGCAACATGCTTGATCTGATAGTTCCATTTGGAAGTCACAACAGACTTCCCTTCAGCTCTTGGGACCGCATCCCAAACATCGTTCTTTATGATCGACGGATCATGGCATTCTTCCCGTATCCTGGGAACTTCAATATCTTCAATAGATAATTTTGTTGCTTGAACAAATGTGGTAGTCCTTCTTTTGTAGGTGAAGGTATACAGTTTTTCCTACAAGACAAGTTAAATTGCATGATTAGAAACATCTCATAATTTTCAGACAAATTTTTATGCATAAAGAAATATGTCATACAGTCATGCAATTATCTTAGCCAATGCAACAATACAACATTTATCCATGTTCCATAACTTTCTAGATTCCTTCCAGTCTCTACCAGAACATTGTTAAGAGTTTGCATAGCTCCCAACATGTTAGCAAAGAGGTTTCATTCTAGATAAGTAGCAATGGAATGTTGTACAGTGCCATAGGCCACTTACCCATCATATGCATATTAGTAGTATATGTTCATTAATGCAATCATTCTAATATGCACATTACATATCCTAAGTCTAGGAACATGAGCATATACATCATTGAACAATTTTATTTAAACAAACAAATATGCAAGAAATGATAATTAAAATACTTATCTTTGTTTGTTGTTGGGTGGACTCCCTTTGAGTTTTTGTTTCCTTGCAGGAGCTGCTGGAGTCCTAATCTGAAGTAGCTTCTTCTACACCTTTATGTTGTGGAATGTAGAGAGATGGTCAACTCCCTCTGAATATCTACATCCTTGCAGAAGCCACTGGAGTGTGCTCCCTCTTGATCTTTGCTTCATGTATTACTTGTTCTTGAACTTATATTCATTCTCGAACCCTATGCATGCTTGTTAGTATCATCATTGTGTTATCCTCGAGGTCTCATACAAAATCATACATTCATTAGTATATTCTCAATATTATCAAAACACAATAATCTCAAGCATGTATAGTCATGATTATTGCAAACGGAAATAATAAGCATTAGCATTCAAGGTTTATATATGACTCTTATGGTTAGTCATATCATAAGAAACATAACATGTCTAAACCTATGATTACTCAAACCTATGACTCTTCTGGTTAGTCAAATCATTAATTAAGGTAAGACACATAATATGCATATACCCATGATTATTCAAACTTATGTCTTTATGAACAATCATCATCAATCATGCCATGCATACTTATATAAGAGATCCTATGATATAAGGAAAACATACCTATTCACCATATTTGCTAGATATGTTTAGCAATGTTTTCTTGTTCTCTTCAATGACCTGCATAACTCATAAGTTAACATTTTCAAAGCCAAATCATACATACCTCCATGTGATCCATGACTATGGATGAATCTTTGTCTTCAGGTCACCATAGCAAGTTCAGGTTGTCCCTTCAATTTGAACAATGCTCCCTCTTGCTCTCCAATCACTATTGCATCATCTATGGTCTTTCCCTTTGGCCACATTAGAACTTGGCCATCCACAAATGCAACCCTCATACCTTTTGCATCCAATGCAGAGATGGAGAGTAAGTTCTTCTTGAGCCCAGGTACATAAAGGACTTCTTTCATCTTCAAAGATTTTCCAGAATCCAGGCTTTAGGAGGCTTCACCACTTCCTTTGATTGGGTATTGATAATCATCCCCAAGTTTCACCTTATGGGGTGATTCATGTTCAGATAGGTTCACAAAAGATTCCTTAAACCCAGTCATGTGTTTGGAAGCCCCACTATCAATTAACCAATCATTACAACCATGGGAGATAGTACCTGTGAGAGTAGAGATTAGAACATACTTTTCTTCGCTTGATGAGTTATCATCATCACTTTCTGCTCTAGCCTTCTTCTTGGGAGGTTCATCATCCTCGGTAGCATGAGCATGAAACCTTCTTTTGCTGCCCTTCTTCTTGTTGTTGTTGTTGTCCTTCTTGTTCTTGGGACAATTTATGGCAATATGTCCTTTTTCATTACAAGTGAAGCATATTCTTATTTCTTTATAGTGATGTGAAGATTTCTTGGAGTGAGATGGTTCTCTCTTGGACTTCCCTTTCTTGGTGTGAGCTATTAGAGCTTGATCTTCATTCCCCATCTTTTCTTCTAGAGCCACAAGCCTTTCTTCCCGCAATCTGTTGAAGGAGATCAACTTCTTCCTTGCACAAATTCCTTGAATAAAGGAATCCCATGACCTGGGTAGGCCATTTAGAGTGGTCATGACAACTTCACCATTCTCCACCATTTCATATACCGCTTCTAGTTGTTCCTTAATCTGGAAGACCCTAGAAAAATAAGATTGAATGGTTTCTCCATTCTGAAACTTTACTCCTTTCAATTGGTTCCACAGGGTCATCTTCCTATTTATGTTCTTCCCTTCAAATAGCTTGGTCAAAGAGTCAAACATCTCCTTGGGTGTCTTTAGAGAAGACACATGGGGTATAAGATGGTTTTTGATGGAATCAGCAATTATTCTCTTTGCCTTCACCAAGTTCTTCTTATGCAATACTTTAGCCTCTTCATCCTCTGGGATAGGGATGTCTTCTTTTATATATGATTCCAACTCATTCTCTTCTAAGATTAACCCAATCCTATACTTTCAAGCTCGGAATTTATCAGCCCCTTCAAGCTTATCCTCAAGCTTGGTGTGGTGAGACATCTTAAAGAGTACTTCAAATGGAAATAGAAATGATTTAGGTCTTACCACTGAAATGCTAAAAACTGGATCTGGTCTTGGATTAGGGTTTGTCAGAAAAACCCTAAAAATTCAAAATGTGAATTTCAACTTTCTGAAAGGATAGAAAGATGCGCCTTGATGATTTGATCAGCCTGGTGTATTCAGAATTTGAAATCAGCAAAGCATTACCCTTCAAATTTGTCTTTTTGTCCTCCTGGGTTCACTAGGGAGAGCCCTGAATTAGGGTTTGTGTTTCCCGGAGATCTACCCAGTCACAAATCTCGATCCAAAGCTCTAAACTTCGATTTTTGCAAGGCGCTTCCAGCTATGTCTTCAGATTTTTGAAATTCCTATTTTTGTGGAAACCCTAATTTTTAGGGCCAAATCTGAAAATACTCAGAATTGAATTCTGATTGGACAGATAGATTCTCCTTGATGAGTAGAGTCAATCTACTATACTGCTTTTCCAAAAACTGTGGAGAGAAACCCAATAAACAAGAAACTCAAGTTTCTGTCACTGCAAAATGTCTTCTTCTCAGGTTAGCTCTGATACCATGTTAAATTTTGAGCATTAATTCACAATACTCTTGGATCTTTACTGAGAGAATAAAATATACAGTATATCAATGCATAACAATCACAATAAGAATCACAAGCATCACAAGAATCAAAAGAATGAGAGACAAGAGACACTGAGTTTCTGTGGGGAAAACCCTAAGGTGAAAAACCCCACAACTTCCTCAGAGATAGAGAGAGCAATGGCTCAACCAAAATACACTGAGATAGTCTCCTAGTAGCAAATGATCCTCCTCTTCACTAGTGCACCACTTTCTGAGTGAGAGAAGTGTGAGTTTCCGAGTGATGAAAATAGAGATCTCCCGATCTCTATTTATACTAACCTGTTTGCCCAGTTACACTATGGGGGCGACTTGTCTATCTAGATACATACACAATATAATATATATTTCAGGGTCGACCCCACACATGGTGGTCTAGTAACCCATCAGCAAGTACATACACTTGCGACACTTGTCAATCCACATGAAGATACTTCCTTATAGAGGAATAACACATCTCTTATAAGGGTACAATAAATATATATGAAATACATTCCGAAGTTACATATACATCAACATACTCGGCACAAAAAGATCTCCTCGATCCCTGTGCATTGACAGAGTTGGTAGGGCCTTAATGAGGCCATTTGCCACTCTTAATGACAGATTTCTCGAGCACTGTGCGCATAACCCTGCCAACTTTAGACATACGTGAGCATTTAACCCTTCCCCTATTTAACGCATGCAATGATGTTTTGGGTTTTATTTAGTCATTTGCACTCGAAGCACTCGCCACTCGCGTCGAAGTTCGAGATTTCCATTCGCTGCAAACGGTTGAGGTCTCGGAACGCTTGCCATACTGACAGGTAGGCTCTTTCCCAATCCTACTCTTGGATTAGTAGGTTAAAAAAATCACCAACGCATAGATTGAGTAGCCCAATGGCCTTCGTTTTACTCTGCATGAAAGCTAGAGAGGGCATAGGATAGTCACTGTTCTTTTCCCTATGAGGATACGAGGTCAATGCTTGCAAACCAGGGCAGATATGGTCCTATCTCACAGGCACATAAGTCTTTTCCCTCTTTCACATTTTCAACATCCCTGGATTTCCTCACAGAGCTTTCATTCGCCAAGCGAAACCCACGGTTCCCCACGACCACATTTGAAAGTTTTTATATGTTTTTCTTGGTTGCGTAATAGCTTGTTTTTGTTTAAGCTCTTCTTCCATGAATAGAGTCTCTTTTTTTTAAGTTTGAAGTGCTTACACTACTTTTGCCATAAGGTTGAATCATCCCAGCAGTATCTTAGCAGCCGCAAAGTTTTTCACTCAAACCCGTAGAAGCCGCAGTATCCCAAGATCTTATTTTGCAAAACAAAGTTCCCTACAAAGCATCTACTACGCGTAAAGCCCAACCCTTCTCATTCCTTGCAGCTAAAGTTCCATCCTATGAACACCGAAATTCCCTGCTCAACCGAAAGCAATGTTCATTCATGCCGAGGTTGCATAAAACCCATGATACGTGGCCAAAGTTGCCATGGTGATGTGTTAAATCAACCCATCAAGCCCATTTAGAAGCTTGAAACCAAGCCCGATCCTTAACCGATAGAGGCCAGCAACCACGGGATTTATCCATCTTCGACACAGCCTCCACTATCAAGTACCAGAACGTGAAATGTTTAAACACTGACGCACAGTAAAATGTTAAACGCCAGCGCAGAAATAAAGATAGGACAGCGCATGCGAAATTGTTTGAGCTAGAGCGTGAATGTGTTTAGCCTTGGTGCAAAAATAAAATTGGGGTTCCGGTGCACATGAAACGTCTAGGTTTTAGTGCATGAGACCCTGCTTGTTCCCCAGCGCACATTAGATCACTAATCTTAGCACGCACAGAATCCCAAGCATGGTGCAAAGCTCTATTTAGGTTCCAGTGCAGAAATCTTCATCAGACTTGTGCAAGTGTGTGTAACAATTCAAGGGATACTTGCACATTGAAAATGAATGGCGCAGATTCAAAGCTGATCTTGCCCATTGTCTTGATGTTTTGTCTTTGCTTTTAGCATGAAGGGGCATTGTTGAATTAAGCTTAAGCATGAAATGAAGATACTTGTGATTGTTTAAGACAACCTCTGTATTATGAAAATGTTATATTTTGGCTTTGCCATAGAGTATTGCTAATGCTTGGAGTAGTGATCTAACTAAATTCTTTTTTATTGCCTTCCTCACCACAAGATTACCATGCAGAGGAAGTCAGCAAAGAATAAGGCAGTGCAAAAAACAACCTCAGACTTAGAGGTTGAAATTTTATTAGATGCTTCTCTCGTCACAATGTTTGCTGACACACAAGCTACCACTGGTGTTTCCCCTGGGAGCTCCGCTCCTAAATTTCAATGGGGTGATTTATACAGGTTCATCATGGCTCAAGATAGTTCAACAACCTCTATAGAGGATGCTCTAGTGTATGACAACATCAGAAGGTCCTGTTTGCATAAGGAAACAACTCGACCAAAGTTGTTCCCTTGTTCTAAAGTTTTTGGATGGTTAATTCCTAACATCTAGACCGACACAAGGCTCATGACTGAGAAAAATGGGTTGATCCTGGCATCTTTTGCTCCCGATCATGTTAATGCTGCCTACAAATTTCCCTCACCCAGGGCTTGTTTGGACGATGACTGGATAGCAAATCATCAGATGGACCCACTAGAATCTACCCGCAAGATGATGATAAATGACAGGCAGATTAGGAGGAGGCAGAACAATGAATATGAGAGCAACCTCCTGAAGACCCCTTACAGACTCATCGTCCTGATGTTGAGTCAGCTCTTCGTCATGCCTAATGGCAATGTGTTTAAGATCATATGGGTGCCGGTGATGTTTCATAGACACACGAAAGGTACCATCTTCAACTGGGCTGAAATAATTTCAGATAGTTTGGCCTCGCAGTTAACAGCAGCCCAAGGAGGACTAACCCAAAAGAACGCAGATTTCTTCATGTGTTCATACCTGATTGACTGCCTGCTAAGCAAGCATTCGTTCTTGGACTTAGGCTGCTGATGGAAGCCAAATGAAACAGCTCTCTTCATAGCTTATCAGTGTACATGGGAAAGTAAATATGCAAACCACTACAAGATGATTTGCGAGAGGTTTATCATGCCATTGTACCATCTTATTTTTGTACAAGAACCAGATTGTATGTCGGAGAATGCAATGCCTTTCATTGAACAATTCGGGGACTATTATCACAGTGCAGAAGGCACATACATCAGAGTGAGTGGGGGAACTCATGAGCCATTCATGTTCCCTCGGTATGTTACAGATTTTGTAATTCATAAGGAGGCCGTGAGACAACTCTTCGGCACCGGCGCAATAAGCAAGTTCTTAACATACCAGAGGAAGGGCATGTATCCTCCCATGCCATTTACCATAGGAGCTTACAGCCTCCCAAGAGCAAGAGACAGGGAAAATTATGCTCAAGGCTTAGAATTTTTCCATTTTGGCTCAGTCCCTTTCAGAAGACATGACCCCAATGGTGTAGTAAGCAGGCATTGTCTTGACCTCAAGATCTCCTTTGAATACGCTCATGCGATGGACCGAGACGAGGAATTCTGCAGGATCACCCGCAACCTAACTGAGTTAGGGAAGTGTTACAATACAAAATCTGTGAAAGATCTAAGCCCCAAACCTATCGGTTTGATCCAAAGAGAGCGGGAGGCATCAACCTCACAATCAGGGGATCCATCAAAGTTGGAGCAGGACAGAGTGCTCCAAGAGCAAGCTCTCAAGCAGCAGCAGGCCCAAGAATAAGCAAGGATTCAAGGTGAGATAGCTGCCAAGATTCAACAAAAGGAAATTGCAAGGAAGCAGCAAGAGCAAGCTTCTCAGTTAACACAGCAGGAAGAGGCTGCCAAGATCTAGAAAGAACAAGAAGATCAGGTATCCCAAGAGCAAGCTTCCAAGAAGCAGCATGAGGATGAGCAAAGGCCCCTGGGTGAACGAGCATATGGATTGGAGACACAGCAAGGAGAGTCTGAAGGAGAGAAAGGGAAAGAGCAGACAGAGAAGTCTCCCGAAACGGAGCCATCCACTCCGACAGATATGGAGGTGGACCCACCATTGATATGCACTCCAGGGGGAACTCAGGAAGAAGGTGCCTATTCAGGGAGCTTAGCGCTGACCCCATATAACCCCAGGAAGCAACGAAAAGTATCAGACCTAGATACCATTTATTTCCATGAGCGGAAAAGGGCCATTATTGATAGGAGGGGCATGACAAAGAATGTGGAAAACGAGGAAGATGAATATGAGCTATGGATAACCGAGAAAACATTGGTCCAAGGAACTGATGCCGACCCCACATTTCAGGCCCAATGCACTGTGGCATCAGCTAAGGTGACTAAAGCCAATATTGATTTTTTGAAAGATAAGATAAAGCATTATAGGGAGCAATGCTTTAAGATCAAAGATGATAGAAAGAGGGAGTTGTTGGAAGCCAACAAACTGAAGGAGAAATACAATGAGTTATTAGGAGAACATCTGATGCTAAATACAGGAGTTCTCCAACTTGAAAATGAGAAGAACTCCTTAGAAATGCAATTGGCTATCTCTGAAGATGAACTAAAGAATCTGAAAGCTCGGATCACAAAGTTGGAGGAACTCGAAGCAAGCAGGTCTCAGCAAATTCAGCTCCACCAGCATGAATATGAAGGACTGATTCAAGAAAAGGAACAACTAGAAAGACAGCTCAAAGAGGCAGTGGAAGACCTGCAAAATTTGGCCACATTTCACAAACAAGCATGTGATATGCGGATTAAAATCCATCAACTGCTAGTACTGATCTCAGAAGAGATTTGGAGTGTGAAAGAGATGATTAAGAAAATGACAACAATTGAAACCAAAGCTCTAAAAACCAGAGAAAGGTTTGCAAGTCATGTAGCAGAGCTAAAACGACAATCTGAGTGGAAAAAGGGTAAATCTCAACTCCCTTCACACTTGCGCGCTGCTATTGGAGATGAATTGGACGTGGATATAGGAATCCTTGAATTCACCAAGGATTGCGGCACCAAGCTAAGTTTGGAAATCAAAAAAATCATCCGCAAGTGTTGTTCGATCTACTCCACAGTCAGGGAATCGCTTAGTAAGTGTCAACTAGTTCTCCCCGCCTCCATTTATGATTTCCCAAAAGAAGAAGACTGATTGTTCGAGTTGCAGAACGAGTTGGACGAAGACTTGGCTTATATCAAGAAGATAGAAGTATTGACTCAGGATGAATTTCAACAGTTCATTTTCCAACCTGCAATACATATTTACTTCCTAGAAGCGATGGCAAAAGAGGCCACAGAGGGAAAAGCGCTAATCAAATCGGACCTGCGCAAGCATGAAATAGCATCCCAGGAAACAGTATCTTCCTGTAGCAAGCTCATCGTAAAGGATATCAACCAATGGACGTCATACATTCAAAGTATAGATGGCCCGGTAATTTCAAGCAAGCCGGTTGGTGGAGGCGTGTCTTCAAGTCAGCAGGAAAAAGCCCCAGCAGAATAGACAGATCGTTCTTATTTTGTTTTAATCAAGCAGAAAAGCTGAAATTCTACCTTTGTATAAATGCTTTAAAAGGACAGTTGGTCCCTAGTTTTGTCCTATTTGTAAAACCTTCCACGTATTCATAGGCTTTGTAAGGATACGATGAAAACCAAGGAAGGAGGTTATAGAATTAGGGTACACTTGTTATCCCAAGGGGTACTTTGTAAAGTTATAAATAGAAGGTTAGAAGAAATAGAGGAGGACCTTTTGGCAGGGAAAAGAAGCTTCTCAGCTTGTACGAACTATTTTGTAATTAGCTCCAAGAAAGCGATTTTCCGTAATAAAGAGCCTGAGGGAGACATTTTTTTTCCTAGAAATGTATGTTGGATATTTGCTGGACTATTCTTGTGGCATCCATATCTTGCAATGAGATCTTTCTTTGATGTTCAGAATTATTTCTGTGTGTCGAATGAGCTTACTATTTTTCTGTGCAATGATGTTTTCCTAAATGAGTAATGGAATGCTTTCATATGGATTAAAGCTATCTTTAATATCTTTAACCTTCTGCTGAAAATGTTACTTTATGATTCAAATGGCTATCCATGCGACCTTTAGATATTTCTTTCAGCACATTGCTCATATTTACATTCGCTCCTTGCAAGAATAGATTAGATTTATTTCAGTCTTAGATACAGATTTGTTTCAAGTTCTGCATTTAGATTAAATTAGCTTAGGTACTTGCACATCATCTTAACAATAAAATAAAAAATAATAGTGGATCGGGCCATAACCGGTGTAAAAGAAACAAATCTCCAAATGTAACGGTAGTCGGAACTGCTAACTGGACGGATTCCTCATACCAAACGGTGGACAATCTAATTGGGATAGTTTACCAGGGAGAATCCCTTTCTACTTGATGCTGCGATCTTCGGGGCATCAACAGTTTTTGGCACTAGAAGGAGGGCCTAAAGTGCATGGCTGATAAAGGAAAATCTCTCATTGTCAAAAATGTTACCGAAAACCCACTTGAAACAGGAATTTCAGACAGCCCAAATCTTGAAGTAATCAATCAAGAAAACCCCATCTCTGATTCTAAACATCAAGAAGTATTGTATGCCATTCCTTTTTCTTAAATAGAAGATTTAAGAAGACATACACAATCTTATGTTAGGAAACTGGGTGGTTTAAATGCAGTAACTTTCCTCCCTAGGAAAAGTACTCCCAAAAAATAAGATAGTATGTTAAATTTTCAAAATTTACTTCAATCTGATCTAGGATCTTAATTGAGAGAACAACATGTACAGCAAATCTACAACGTCTCAATCATGGACACAATAATGCAAGCACACAAGAGACACAGAGTTTACTTGGAGAAAACCATAAAGGTGAAAAACCCCAATAACTTCCTCAGAGATAGATAGAGCAATGATACAACCAGAATACAAGAGATAGTCTTCTCCTAGTAGCAGAGCCTCCTCCTCCACAAGTGCGCCACTCTCCAAAGTGTGAGTGAGAGAATAGAATGTGTAAAATGAGAGAGACACACTCTCTATTTATACACTAACTTGACTTGACCTTTACTCAATTAGGTTTGCCTCAACTTAACCACTTAACATAATGCTGACTGGGCCGACCCCCACTAGGGTGGTCTAATAACCCTTTGACCCACATGGCTGACCGCCAATAGGGTGGTCTAATAACCCTTTGACCCACATGACTTATACAGGGCCAACCCCAACAAGGTGGTCTAATAACCCATCAAGTATAAGTTATGACACTTACAATATAAATGACAACACTCCCGTATAGAGGAATAATAACATCTCTATAGGAATACAACCACTTCCGTATAGAGGAATAATAACATCTCTACAGGAATACAATATACATATATGTGAAATACATTCCGAAGTTACATATACATCAACACTCCCTCTTAACTAGGAAGGTATTTCTCGACACAGGTCTTCTAGCACAAGTCTTCTTCTCTGGATCATCATCACTAGATAATCGTCATCGAGGCATCATCATCGTCATTGCTACTGCAATCTCAATCAATCTCTGAATCTACTCGCCATAGAAATTTCTACAGAGCCAGTCCTTTTTCATACTAGATGTAGGCCCACCACCTGTAGGTCTTCATCATCTGTGCGAACGGTCTGATAGAGGTGGCCTCTCAGGACTAATTTTATGTGTGGATGCAATATCGGAAAGAGTATCCCAGGAACATTTATGTTCCTAAGCACGACCGGCAAGATCTCCCAGGACTGACTACATGCATCTCCTCCACAATACATTTAAAGAGCATCCCAGGAACATTTATGTGCCGCAACACGACCGGCAAGATCTCTAAAGAGCATCCTAGGATTTATTATGAGCACACAGCTCAACCTCTCGGATCTCCAGGACTGATTACATGTGGATAGACAAAACCTTTAAAGAGCATCCTAGGAACATTTATGTGCCGCAGCACGACTGGCAAGATCTCTAAAGAGCATCCCAGGACTAATTACAAGCACACAGCTCAACCTCTCGGATCTCCAAAACTGATTACATGTCTCCGTAGTAATACCTCATCCCAAGACTGATTACGAGCACACAACTCAACCTATCGGATATTTGAGGACTGATTACATACTACATAGCAATACCGGAAAGAGTATCCCAGGAACATTTATGTGCCGCGGCACGACCTGTTAGATCTCCCAGGACTGATTGCATGCTATTTGCACAACCTGCCACATATCATCTCTGACCTCCAAGTATCAACCTAATACTCATGATCCAACAGATCATCATCGCATATAGCATCATCCTAATGCTCATGATCAAACTAATCATCATCACTGTACCATCCTGATACATATCATCTGGAGCAACATCCTGAAGCTCATCATCATGATCATCCTGATCATACAATGCATCCACCTGATGCATACCAAGTATCTACCTGATACATATCATCATACATGATCCACCTAATCATACAGTGTATCTACCTGATACAAATACAAATACATGATCCACCTGATCATACAATGTATCCACCTGATACAAATACAAATACATGATCCACCTGATCATACCTAATACATATCAACATACATGTTCTACCTGATCATATAATGTATCCACATGATACATATACAGATACATGGTCCAAGCATCCAACATGATGCATATACAAAATACATACAAATGATCCAACTAATCATATCCAGCATCAAACATGATGCGTACATATACATATACATATAAATGATCCAACTGATCATATCCAGCATCCAACATGATGCGTACATATACATATAGAGCAGTAACTGGAGCATCGTCCCGATGCTCATCATTCATGATCCTCCTGATCATCATAGCATCATCCTCTTCAGATCATCTCATCGTCCACGAAGCACAGCCCAGATGCACATCATCCAGCACTTACACCACCGACATGGGAGAACACATCTACCACCATTCGGGGAAGGCTCCATCCCTTACTTTTTCACCATGGGAGAACACATCTACCACCATGTGAAAAATGGCTTCAGCCCTTACATCTCCACCATGGGAGAACACATATACCACCATGTGAGAATGGCTCAACAATTACATCACGACTAAGGGAGAACACATCAACCATGTCAGAAAAGCTCATGTGCATCTGCATCTTCTGGACTCATCACTTCCCTTTGGAAGGAACCTCGATCTGAAGTGCACCAAGCCTCTCTCTGAAGTACTCAAAATGCACTCTGGCCAATGGCTTGGTCAATACATCTGCAACCTTCTCATCCGTCACAACATACTCTGCTTTGGCTGTACTCATTGCTACGCAGGACTGCTTCCTGCTAAACCAAGAGATCACACCTGATCCCATACTGAGGCAACACCCATAAGTGCTCTTCCTATCTGCAGCACTGCCTGCCCAATCTGAATCAACATAACCCTGCAGGTTAAACTTTTGATTCTCATCATACTTGAGCCCATAATCAACCGTACCCTTCAGGTACCTCAGAATATGCTTTACAGCAATCAGGTGAACATCTCTCGGATCCGTCAGGAACTGGCTCAATGTGTTCACCGCAAAGAAAATATCTGGTCTCGTGTTCGTCGGGTACATAGAGGACCCAATCATCTGATGATACATCATGACATCAACTGGATTAGATGAAGCATCACACAGAAGCTTCAGGTTCGATGCCATAGCCTCGCAGTCCATCATCCTGAACCTCTTCGAGATCTGTACTGTATACTTCCCTTGTCCAAGGAAGATTCCATCTGCACTCTGCCACACCTCCATACCTAGAAAGTGGTGCATCATACCCAAGTTCTGCACATATATGACTCCCTGTCATGTGTCTCAGAACCAAGTGGTTGCTCCACATACACTTCTTCTTCAACTACACCATTCAAGAAAGCTATCTTGAAATCCATCTAGTGTATCTTCTATTTCATCACTTTTATATTTCTCTATGCTGCCATCTGCATCATGCTTAATCTTGATACATCCATATGGAATTCATAACAAACTTCCCTTCAGGTCTTGGGACTACATCCCAAACATCATTCTTCATGATCGACGGATCATGGCATTCTTCCCATATCCTGGGAACTTCAATATCTTCAATAGATAATTTTGTTGCTGAACAAATGTTGTAGTTCTTCTTTTGTAGGTGATGGCATACGATCTTTCCTACACAACAAGTTAAATTGCATGATTAGAAAACATCTCATAGTTTTCAGAACAAATTCTTACACATAAAGAAATATGTCATACAGTCATGCAATTATCTTAGCCAATGCTTCAATACAACATTTATCCATATCCCGTAACTTTCCAGATGCCTTCCAATCTCTACCAGAACATTGTTAAGAGTGTGCACAACTCCCAACATGTCAGCAAAGAGGTTTCATTCTAGATAAGTAGCAATGGAATGTTGTACAGTGCCATAGGCCACTTACCCATGCATATTAGTAGTATATTGTTCATCAATGCAACTATTCTAATATGCATAATACACAACCTAATTCTAGGAACATCAGTATATACATTATTGAACAGTATTATTTAAACAATAAAATATGGAAGTAATGACAATTCAAATACTCATCTTTGTTTTTTTTTGGGTTGACTCCCTCTTAGTCTTTGCTTCTTTTATGCAACTCCATTCTTATGTGGATTGTGAGAAGTGGTCAACTCCCTCTGAATATATGCATCCTTGCAGAAACTACTGAAGTGTTCTCCTTTGCTTTCTTGCAGGAACAACTGGAGTGTGCTCCCTCTTGATCTTTGCTTCCTGGATTACCTGTCCTTGAACTTACATCCATCCTTAATCACTATGCATGCTTATTAGTATCATCATTGTGTTATCCTTGAGGTCTCATACATAATCACACGTTTATTAGTATAATCTTAATACAATAATCTTAAACATGTATATTCATGATCATTCACAGATAATAAACATTAGTATTCAAGGTTTCAGGGAAGTCTTATTTTACTCATACACATTCTTATTTGATCATAGGACTCTTCTGGTTAGTTGAATCATCGATCAAGATAAGAGATATAATATGCATAAAACCCATGATTATTCAAACCTATACCTTCATGATTCTTCTGGTTAGTCATATCATCAATTATGGTAAAAAATATAATATGCATACAACCATGATTATTCAAACCTATGACTTCATGAATAATCATTATCAACAACACAACAGTATAAGATCCTAACACAATGTAGGATTCTAGCTTGATATAGGAAAAACATACCTGGATTAGCATGCTAGCTAGTTATATCTAACATACCTGCATAATGTCTTCTGATTCTCTTCAGTGACTTGTGCTAGTAACCTGCATGTCTCATAAGTTAACCATTGTAGAACCAAGTTATACATACCTCGAAAGTAGATCTTCTATGTGATCCATGACAATGGATGAATCTTTGTCTTCATGTCACCATGAGCATATGTTCTTGAAGTAGAACATGATTTGACTTTCTTGGTGTACCTTTTGTGTTAGCAAACAACATAAACCTCATACAACATCACAATGCATTAGTACAATCATAAGTGTCAAAACCTTAATCAATGAATATCTTCTATTAAGGTGATACGACAAGTAAGTAAGTAATCAAGATTGTACTGTAATGATATGAAGACAAACATATGATAAACTTAACCATGAAACATACCTGTAAGCCATACCTGTCAAGATTGCTTGTAATCTTCTTATGGAAGGCCTTAGCCTCATCTCCCTCTGAAACAGGAACTTCTTCACTTATGCAGCTGACCAATCCATCTTCTTCTAGGATTAACCCAATCCACTTGATTTGCAAGAATTGGACCTCGAGCTGGATTAGGGTTTGTCAAAGAAACCCCAAAAATTCAAACTTTTGAAAGGATAAAAATATGTGCCTTGATGAGTTGATCAAGTTCATATATTCAGAATTTGAAAACGGCAAAGTTTCACCCCTCGAAATTGCCTTTTAGATTTTCGGATTCACTAGGGAGGACCCTGAATTAGGGTTTGAGTTTCCCACGGCTTCACCCAACCAAAATATTTGATTCAAAACTCTAAGATTCGATTTTTCTAAGGAGCTTCCAGCCGTGGTCATAGATTTCCAAAATTCCAATTTTTGCAAAAGCCCTAATTTTCCATCTTTCCGATCAAAGTCCCGAACTGGGGTTTGATCAATCCCGGCCTTCTTCCCAACCAAAAAATATGATCTTGGTCTCTAAATTTTGATTTTTATGAGTAGCATCCAGCCGTGGTCTCCGATTACAAAAATTTCAACTTTCTCCGAAGCCCTAAATTCCGAAAGCCTTGAATGGAGGTGCTAAAAAATAATTCTGTTTTGACAGAAATATGTACCTGATTGTTTCTGGTGTAACTCTGAACTTTTCAATCCACAGGGTCTCAACAAATTTCTTGAGATATCCTGACCTATTATCTTTCCATACCGATAGGTCTGACCTCAATTGGATTCTCTGAGAGAGAGATATGCCAAGTGTCGCAACATGACCTGTTTATGGGATAATATAGGAGAGCAAACTTGTATGGCATGCCACGTGTCACTGGTTCAACGTCGACCTCTACAAAATTTTTCTGAGATAGCGCTGCCTGTTATCTTTCCATCTCGACAGTTCTGACCTCAATTGGATTCTCTAAGAGAGAGTTATACCAAGTGTCGCAATGTGACCTGTTTATAGGATAATACAGGAGAGCAAACTTGTACGGTGTGCCACATGTCACTGGTTCAACTTCGGCCTATGAATTTTTTTTCTGAGATAGTACATTCTGTGAACTACCTATCACTTTTTACGAAATTTCATTTGGAGCTTCCTAGCCCAAGTTATGACCTTTTTCCCAAGGTCACCTAATTTTGACTCAGATATGGAAGAGGCAGAAACCCTATACTGTACAGATCATAAATCACAAAGTACAACGAATTAGAGGTTTTCCTTTTGACACAAGGTACATGGGGATCGGATCTTCGGCCTGTAAAATTTTTAGATCCGAAAACGTTATCAAAATGGATTTATAGCGAAATTTCTATGATGACTAGTTTTTGCTATATCAAGCCCTAGCATCATAAGTGCAACAAGTGTCATACATGCCATATCATGCCTTCTTTCAGGCTAGCTCTGATACCATGATAAATTTTCAAAATTTACTTCAATCTAATCTAGGATCTTAACTGAGAGAATAACATGTACAACAAATCTACAGCAAATCAATCATGGACACAATAATGCAAGCACACAAGAGACATAGAGTTTACTTGGGGAAAACCATAAAGGTGAAAAACTCCAATAACTTCCTCAGAGATAGATAGAGCAATGATACAACCAGAATACAAGAGATAGTCTTCTCCTAGTAGCAGATCCTCCTCCTCCACAAGTGCGCCACTCTCCAAAGTGTGAGTGAGAGAATAAAATGTGTAAAATGAGAGAGACACACTCTCTATTTATATAGTAACTTGACTTGACCTTTACTCAATTAGGTCGGCCTCAACTTAACCACTTAACATAATGCTGACTGGGCCGACCCCCACTAGGGTGGTCTAATAACCCTTTGACCCACATGGTCGACCCCCAATAGGGTGGTCTAATAACCCTTTGACCCACATGACTGATACAGGGCTGACCCCAACAAGGTGATCTAATAACCCATCAAGTATAAGTTACGACACTTACAATATAAATGACAACACTTCCGTATAGAGGAATAATAGCATCTCTATAGGAATACAATATACATATATGTGAAATACATTCTGAAGTTACATATACATCAACACAGTACACCTGTGATTCAATTCTTGTGCAGAATTTTGAAGAGCTTGTAAATTTAACTTTGGAAGAAATTGCAAAACCCCTAAAATAAATCGATCTTGAAAACCCAGAAAAATTTTCAGATCCAAAAAATCTTGGAGAACTTGTTACTCCAAAGAACACCCTGCTTAATTCACCACACAATTCTCCACCTGATTCTCCACATAGAAACATGGTTGTACCTACTTGGAGAGTGATGGGAGCATTGAATCTAGCTGGGCCATTCCACAACCTGCCTAAAAATCCAGAGAAAGTCTTGCCTAAATTCGACCCAGGAAAAGCCATTTCTGCTGAAGATCATCTCAAGAGTTTTTATTTAGCCTTGAATCTTTTAAACGTACAGCATGAAGATGTAGTTTGTAGGCTTTTCCAATACACATTTGAGCCAAAAGTTTCTTCCTGGTATTTTAGCTTACAAGCTAGCTCAATTTCCAGCTGGGAAGAATTCAAAACATGTTTTTTAAAGAAGTATGGGAATCAAAAGACTGTAGCTACACTCATGAAAGAATTATTGTCCATGAGAATGGAAAAGAAAGAAAAGGTTCAAGACTTCAACTAAAGTTTCAAAACACTCTTGAATAATTTCAGCGAAGCAAATAAACCAGCAGAAGAATCTCTGGTTGAATATTATACAACAACTCTTGAAGAGCCTATAGCAATGTTCGTCAAAAGATCTATGAAAACCACCCTGATAGAGAATTTTGAAGAAGCTAGAAAGGTGGAAGAAGAAGCAGACAACATTGCTAAACATATCTTAGATGCAGAGACAAAACCAACAACTAATAAAAAAACCTTACTACTCACTAGGAATAAAGAAGAGTCATTAGCAGACATGGAGAACGTAGTTAAGATGATGCAGAAATTGTCCAATAAAATTGTAGATCTCGAGAAAGATAAAGCAGCTAGTACATCTAGGAAGCCTTTCAAACCATTCTACAAGAAGAGAGAAGACAACGATCAACCTCATACACCTATGAATACTTCTCCTGTTTTAAATCTGAATGAAATAGGGATGGAACACTTCTACACCTTTCATCAAGAGCCACACTCGGAAAAGAGCTTCCCAAAATGGATTAACTCTATGAGTTTAGTCATGAACCAAATACTGGATTCACAGATTCCAGATCAAGACGATCCTCCAGAGGAACCAAGCCTTGAGATAGAGGAACCATCTCCAGACACTACCATGGTGCTATGGGATTGGGTACCTTTAACTGAATTGGTAGAAGATGATCCCGTGGAAAGCCCAATCTCTGCTGTGAACATTAACACTCGCAGTAAAGGTCCCATTGCAGATCCAGTTCCAAGCTCGACTATTCGCAAGCCTAAAATTTCAAAAGAATTACCTAGAAGACACATAACAGTCATCCCACCACAGCCTAAAGCTAACCCAACAGCGGCCAAGCAGCCAAACATCGACACAGCAGTTCAACAACCGAAGGTCACACTGAATAAGATAAACCATCCAACTAGAATTGTAAAAGAATGTGATCTGGGATATGACATCATTGAAGATATAAAGAAAGTAAAGGCAAATGTTTCAATATTCGATATGTGTAGTTTGCCCCAGCAACGAGACAAGTTGTTGCATGCTCTTCAATCCTAGACCAGCACTCCATTAACAGATACTCAAGAAGACCCTGAAATTAATGAGGCCAGTATCGACGGAAAATCCAAATCTCAGACGTTATCGTTTCTTTTAACTTTTGAAATCTTCAATCACAATGTACACAACTGTCTGATAGATTCTGGAGCATCTTCAAATGTCATGCCACTGTCAATCTGTAAAAAGATTAATGGGAAACCAATTCCATGTCCTGCCCAGATTATTCAGCTAGATAGGAGTGCTGTCAAAGTTATCAGGGAAATGAAAGATGCCCTCATTAGTTTGTCAGCAAATTCTAGAGTTTGTCAGTTCATTGATATAATGGTAGTTTACATTCCCAAAGCATATGGTTTGATCCTAAGTAGGGACTGGTCCACAAAGTTGAATAGTTACTTTGCAACTGATTGGTCCCATTTGTGGTTGCCATATCAAAATAGATAGAATCAGATCAAGGTTCTGAGAGAACCACACATGAAACAAAATGTAACTCAACTAGAAGGAAAGAATGAAGCTGTAGCCTTCTCATCCTCAGTTTTGGGAAATTATTTCTTAGAAATTGATCCGGGTAATTATTGGTCTGAAACTATTAGCCATGAATCAGATGAACAATCCGATCTCCTTCGTTTTTCTCGAACTGATGATATTGACTGTAATATAGTTAGTTTAGTCAATGACTTAGATCATAAAGATACTAACTCAGTTGAATCAAACGATCTTTTTTGGACATTATACTTTGATGGTTCTAAAACTTTGGAAGGATCCGGAGTCGGTTGTGTTCTGATGGATCCAGAAAGAAATAAGTATTTTTTGTCCTGTAGGTTAGAATTTGATTGTACTAACAATACTGTTGAATATGAAGCTTTAGTCCACGGATTGAAGAAAGCCATCGATTTAAATGTTAAGTACCTGAAGGTGTTTGGCGACTCAGAAATAGTTGTGAGACAGGTAAGAGATACCATTCACTGTCTTTCACCACATTTGAAGAGTTATCAGGCTGAGGTATGGGATTTAATTATGCATTTTGATGCTTTCAATATAAAGTCTGTTCCTAGACTGCAAAATTCTGCATCTAATTTATTAGCAACATCCGCTTCCAGATTGGTGCCAACTAATAACAAGTGTTCAATTGAGTTGATTTTCAGGCCTTCTATCCCTGACAATATTACAAACTTTAGAGTTTTCGATGATGACGAACAGATTATCAGTTTTCTAACAAACAAAGACATATTCCAAGAAGCTGTGATAGATGAAGGAGAACACGATTCTGATTTACAAAAGAAAGATACAGCTAAAGGAAATTTTATCCCCAAAGGGGTGAGGTCGCTTGAAATACTGTTTGATCTTCAGAGCAAGTTCAAAAGGACAGCAAATATCAAGACCAAGAGCTCATCAATGCAGCATAAATTAGTTAATCTGGGCACCGAGGATGAACCAAAGTTTGTTAACCTTGGCAAATGTTGTTCACCAGGAAAAAGAGATAAGTTCATCAAATTGTTTCGACAATATAAGGATGTTTTTTCATGGACTTATGAAGATCTGAAAACATATGATATCCGCATTATTCAGCATGTCATACCAATGAAAGCAGGTGTCAATCCATTTCAGTAGCAATTAAGAAGGATGCACCCGACGCTTGAACCTTTGATTCAAAAGGAATTGAAAAAGTTACTGGATGCCAAAATAATTTTTAATGTCTGGCATTCTGAGTGGGTTTCTAACCTCATGCTCGTGAGAAAGAAGTCAGGAGAGATAAGACTATGTGTTGACTTCAGAAATTTAAACAAATCTTCGGATAAAGACAACTATCCCATCCCTTCAATGGAACAAATTCTCCACATGGTGTCAGGATCTGAACTATTCTCCCTTCTTGATGGCTTCTCTAGTTACAATCAAGTATTGGTAGCTGAAGAAGACCGTCTTAAGACTACTTTCCGCACTAAGTGGGGAACGTTCGCATACCGAAGAATGTCATTTGGCCTAATAAATGCAGGAGCTATGTTCCAGCAGGCAATGGACATCGCCTTTCGAGGATTGGGGGGTCACTGTGTTGTGGTCTATTTAGATGACGTGACAGTTTTTTTGAAGAAAAGAGAAGATCATGTTGTTCACTTGAAACAAATTTTTGATCATTGCCGAAAATATGGTATCTCTTTAAATCCCAAGAAGAGTGTGTTTGTTGTTCCCGAAGGTAAGCTGTTGGGCCATATCATTTCCAAAAGGGGAGTGTCAATAGATCAAGAGAGAGTACAAGCTATAAATAAAATTTCAATGCCTCATAACAAGAAATCCATGCAGTCGTTTAAGGGCACTATCAATTTTGTCCGAAGATTTGTTCTGTATTTCACGCAAATTGTTAAACCTTTGTAGCAAATGGTCAAGCAAAGCATACAGTTCAAGTGGACAAACTTAGAAAAGGATGCATTCAGAGACATTAAGGCAGCCATAGCTAAGGCTCCTCCTTAAGAAGCCCAGATTTTGACAAAGATTTTATCTTGAATACCTTTGCTTCGGACGACTCACTCGCAGCGGTGTTCACGCAAAAGGTAGAGTTAGGAGATGAATACCCAATCTCATTTATGAGCAATGCTCTGCAAGGTGCTGAACTGAACTATCATGTTGTTGACAAGCATGCGTATGCTGTCTTCAAAGCGGTCAAACAGTTTAGACCATATATTCTTAAGAACAGAACTAAAATTATAGTTCCTCACCCAGCTGTTGGATCCCTTTTTGTTCAAAAGGAATTGGGAGAAAGAAGGGGAAATTGGGTCACAACTCTTCAAGAATATGATTTAGAATTTAAACCGGCCACCATCATCAAAGGACAAGGCCTGTGTAAATTGCTTACAGAGCATCCAATGGATGGAGAGCAGCATTGGAAGAATGAAGCCAAACTGAATTTAGTCGAGGTATGTCCCATTTTCACAGCTCCTGAATCATGGTACAGAGATCTAGTGCATTATTTGCAGCAAGGATATCTACCAGAACACTGGGGTTCTAAGCAAAGAAGGGCACTTCGTCTAAAATCAGCAGCTTATCAAATCATTGATGGTATACTTTTCAGAAAAAATTACGATGGAATTTTTCTTAGATGTCTAGAAAAGGAAGATGCAAGTAAAGTTGTCAAAGAGTTACATGATGGTCCCGCTGGTGGACATTATTCAGGGGAGACAACGACTCACAAAATACTCAGAGCTGGTTATTATTGGCCCACTTTATTTCAAGACACCCATGCTTATGCACGGAACTGTGATATATGTCAAAGAAGTGCTGGAAAATTACCTAAGGCAGCCGGACCTTTGCAGCCGGTTATTATCTCAGAACCTTTCGAACAATGGGGTATAGATGTCATTGGAGAGATAAACCCAAATTCTTCTCTACAACATTGATACATCCTAACGGTCATTGACTATTTCACCAGATGGACGGAGGCTACCCCATTGTGCAAGATCAATGAAGATGCAGTCATCAGTTTCTTGAAAGAGAACATCATAACCAGGTTTGGGGTTCCAATTTCCCTAGTATTTGATAATGCCACCTATTTCTCGTCTTTTAAAATAAACGAATTTGTTTATGAATGGGGAATTAAAATACATTATTCATCCAATTATTACTCTCAAGGAAATGGATTAGCCGAATCTTCAAACAAAAACCTCATTTGAATTCTCAAGAAGAAAGTGATAGAAAATTCGCGAAGTTGGCATATAGCTCTCCCAAATGCCTTATGGGCAGATAGGGTGACTCCAAAGAACGCATTAGGGGTTTCCCCTTACACTCTCATCTACGGCAAGGAAGCCATTCTCCCTCCCAATATCTTGCTTCCATCCTCACAGTTGTCCCAAGCCTCTCGAGGGTCTAGTAGTCAGGTCTTGCAATCTAGGATCAATACTTTGCTTCAACTTGAAGAAGCTCGTCAGAAAGCTAAAGACCGGTTTCATCATCACCAAGATATAGTCAAAAGATGGTTCGATAAAAGGAAATCTGGTAAAAGAAGTTTTGAAGTAGGGGATTTAGTCCTAAAATGGGACCATAATCATGAAGGCAAGGGGATGCACACGAAATTTCAACACTTATGGATAGGCCCTTACCAAATCTCTACAAAGCTCGTCCCATCCACTTACAAGTTGACAGACCTCCAGGGAGAGGAAGTAACCCTTCCTCTCAATGGCCTCTCCTTGAAACAATACTTTGCATAGTCTCAATGAGACTTTCTGTACATAAATAAAGCTTTTCTTTTATTTTACTTTAGTCTGTGTTTTCTATGCTTCAGCTAGATTGCCTTTTTCTTTTAGCCTTTGAACTTTTATACAATTTTGTCTTCCTAAGGCACCTGCAAATGGGCCTCTTGTGAAGATATATCTCACAAGAAATCTCACAACTCGTGAAGCTGGAAATGTACCCTAGAAAGAAAGTTTACCCATGCATTTGGGGCTTTGCTGATCATTCTCCATAATAAAGAGATCATGTTCTATTGGTCACGCTAACCCTTGTTTAAATAGCAGAGATCTATGATTATCTTCACCACTATCCTCGAGCTCCATCCACCATCACACTTAAAAGCATCTCAAGAAGATTGTTGTGGTTGGACCCACGGAAGAGTAGCACATCTCGAAGGCATAGGGTATTGAAATGACTCCATGCTGCGAATTTAAACCCAAAGGGGCTTATAATCAAGGTTCTGTTTTCCATAGATTCTCGCCTCAATCAAAGCATGGTTGAGATAAAAGCAAAGAATACAGGTCAAGAAAGCTATCCAAAATACTCAGCTCAAGCTAGGCTCCTCTCCGTCCGTGAGGCTTGATAAAACAATAAAATCTCTCACTCACACAAAAGGGCATTATGGATTGAGGAGCCAAAATCAAAGACCGTATTTTAAAGAAAATATTTTTGGAAGGCTCAAATAGCAAAGGTGTCGAATGTATGATCATCTAAACAGGTAGGCGGCATGGGAATGAGGAACAAGAGAAATGGTGTCTATGAGATGTTGCTGCAAAATCCTATGGAGTCCAATAGCAGTGGTCATCTGAAAGATGAGTCTTCTAAAATGAACTCCATATGTTGGCTCTTGGAAAGTTTTAAAGATGTCTTCATCGAAGCTCCCTTCTCCTAATGACCAATGGATAAAGTGACTTCTTCCTTTGCCGAGATTCGAACACTTAATCCGACTGCTGCACATAAGGTGAACATCTTTTAAGAGGAATTCTTCCAATAAACGAGATAGTTTTCGGAGATCTGTGTTCTCCAGTGGTTTGCCAATTGTTGTTGCTGCAACATCCTTCCCCAAAATTTTGAAGTTATTTGAGGCCCCTCCTTTGAACACTTTTGTAGCAAGCTTTTTACTTCATCCTTGCGTTTGTTTTCTTTGACTAGGCAGAATTTCATCGCCTACTTCCAAAAGAGTTTTCTCATTTGTATAAAGGCAAAGTCATCATTTTCCTTTAGCACAGATTTTGGTCTTAACTCCTCGTTGTAATGTAAGTTTTAGCCTTAAGTCCACCACCGCTTTGACGCACCTCTAACCATAAGTTCCTCGCTCGGCGCAGACTTTAGCTCTAACTCAGCCGCCCTTTTGACAAGTCCCAAGTCTTTTTTCTAGCACGCATTTGTTGGCAATCAACCGGCCACCGTTAGCATAGAAGATAACCTTTCTCGGTCGTCGAAGGAACAAGAATTATCATTATCTTCCCGCCTTGAAGCTGCACTTCACCTCCTTGGAAGAATTAAGAGTTGGCGCATTTCTCCAGCGCAGACCGTGATGATAGAGTCGACGCCACAAGCGCAAGAGACGCGCTTATCCTTCCCACTTGCAAATCCGCGTTCCGTCTTTCACGATAACTTATGTTTGGCGCGGTTTTATGAGCGCAACCCTAATGCCAGGATCGTCACTTGAGTGCAAGGTTTATTTTTGAACATGCGCTTGCCACATAACACAAAAGATTGCACTCCCCGCTTGGTGCGAAGCTTAAACCGGTACTCGGCACGAAAAGATCTCCTCGATACCTGTGCACCGATGGAGTTGGTAGGGCCTTAATGAGGCCATGCGCCACTCTTAATGACAAATGTCTCGAGCCCCATGCTCATAACCCCGCCAACTTTAGACATACGTGAGCATTTAACCCTTCCCCTATTTAACACATGCAATGGCGTTTTGGGTTTTATTTAGTCATTTGCACTCGGAGCGCTCGCCACTCGCATCGAAGTTTGAGATTTCCATTCGCTGCAAATGGTTGAGGTCTCAGAACGCTCACCATACTGACAGGTAGGCTCTTTCCCAATCCTGCTCCTAGATTAGTAGGTTAAAAAAATCACCCACGCACAGATTGAGTAGCCCAACGGCCTTCATTTTACTCTGCATGAAAGCTAGAGAGGGCATATGATAGTCACTGTTCTTTTCCCTATGAGGATACGAGGTTGATGCATGCAAACCAGGGCAGAGATGGCCCTATCTCACAGGCACATAAGTCTTTTCCCTGTGTCATGTTTTCGACATCCCTAGTTTTCCTCACAGAGCTTTCATTTTCCAAGTGAAACCTGCGGTTCCCCACGACCACATTTGAAAGTTTTTATATGTTTTTCCTGGTTGCGTAATAGCTTGTTTTTGTTTAAGCTCTTCTTCCATGAATAGAGTCTCTATTTTTTTAAGTTTGAAGTGCTTACACTGCTCTGGCCATAAGGTTGAATCGTCCCAGTAGTATCTTAGCGGCCGCAGAGTTTTTCACTCAAAACCCGTAGAAGCCGCAGTATCCCAAGATCTTGTTTTGCAAAACAAAGCTCCCTGCAAAGCATCTACTACGCGTAAAGCCCAACCCTTCTCATTTCTTGCAGCTAAAGTTCCGTCCTGTGAACACTGAAATTCCCTGCTCAACCGAAACCAATGTTCATTCATGCCGAGGTTGCATAAAACCCACAATACGCGGCCAAAGCTGCCATAGTGATGTGTTAAATCAACCCATCAAGCCCATTTAGAAGCTTGAAACCAAGCTCGATCCTTAACCGATAGAGGCCCGCAGCCGCGGGATTTATCCATCTTCGACACAGTCTCCGCTATCAACTACCGGCACGTGAAATGTTTAAACACTGACGCACAGTAAAATGTTAAGCGCCAGCGCATAAATAAAGATAGGACAGCGCATGCGAAACTGTTTGAGCTAGCACACGAATGTGTTTAGCGTTGGCGCACAAATAAAATTGGGGCACCGGCGCACATGAAACATCTAGGTTTTAGCGCATGAGACCCTGCTTGTTCCCCAGCACACATTAGATCACTAATCTTAGCGCGTGCAAAATCCCAACCACGGTGCAAAGCTCTATGTAGGTGCCAGGGCGGAAATCTTCATCAGACTTGCGCAAGTGTGTGTAACAATTCAGGGGATACCTGCACGTTGAAAATGAATGGCGCAGATTCAAAGCTGATCTTTCCTGTTGTCTTGATGTTTTGTCTTTGCTTTTAGCATGAAGGGGCATTGTTGAATTAAGCTTAAGCATGAAATGAAGATACTTGTGATTGTTTAAGACAACGTATGTATTATGAAAATGTTATATTTTGATTTGCCATAAAGTGTTGCTAATGCTTGGAGTAGTGATCTAACTAAAGTCCTTTTTATTGCGTTGATCACCATAGGATTACCATGCACAGGAAGTCAGCAAAGCAGAAGGCAATGCAGAAAACAACCTCAGACTCATAGGTTGAAATTTTATTAGATACTTCTCTCGTCACAATGTTTGCTGACACACAAGCTACCACTGGTGTTTCCCCTAGGAGCTCCACTCCTGAATTTCAATGGGGTGATTTATACAGGTTCATCATGGCTCAAGATAGTTAAACAGCCTCTATAGAGGATGCTCTAGTGTATGCCAACATCAGAAGGTCCTGTTTGCATAAGGCAACAACTCAACCAGAGCTGTTCCCTTGTTCTGAAGTAGTTGGATGGTTAATTCCTAACATCCGGACCGACCCAAGGCTCATGACTGATAAAAATGTGTTGAGCCTGGAATCTTCCGCTCCCGAGCATGTTAATGCTGCCTACAGATTGCCCTCACCCAGGGCTTGTTTTGACGATGACTAGATAGCAAATCATCAAATGGACCCACTAGAATCTGCCTGCAAGATGACGATAAATGACAGGCAGATTAGGAGGAGGTAGAACAATGAATATGAGAGCAACCTCCTGAAGACCCCTTACAGACTCATCGTCCTGATGTTGAGTCGGCTCTTCGGAATTCCTAATGGCAATGTGTTTAAGATCAGATGGGTGTCGGTGATGTTTCATATAGCCACGAAAGGCACCATCTTCAACTGGGCTGAAATAATTTCAGATAGTTTGGCCTCGCAGTTAACAGCAGCCCAAGGAGGACTAACCTAAAAGAAGGGAGATTTCTTCATGTCTTCATACCTGATTGACTGCCTGTTAAGCAAGAATTCGTTCCCGAACTTAGGCTGGTCATGGAAGACAAATGAAACAGCTCTCTTCATAGGTTATCAGTGTACATGGGCAAGTAAATACGCAAACCACTACAAGATGATTTGTGAGGGTTTTATCATGCCATTGTACCAGCTTATTTTCGTGCAAGAACCAGATTGTATGTTGGAGAATGCAATATCTATCATTGAATAATTCGGGGACTATTATCACAGTGCAGAAGGCACATACATTAGGATGAGTGGGGGAACTCATCAGCCATTCATGTTCCCTCGGTATGTTAGAGATTTTGTAATTCATAAGGAGGCCGTGAGACAACTCTTCGGCACCGACGCAATAAGAAAGTTCTTAACAGACTGGAGGAAGGGCATGTATCCTCCCATGCCATTTACCATAGGAGCTTACAGCCTCCCAAGAGCAAGAGACGGGGAAAATTACGCTCAAGGCTTAGAATTTTTCCATTTTGGCTCAATCCCTTTCCGAAGACATGACCCCAATGGTGCAGTACACAGGCATTGTCTTGAACTCAAGATATCCTATGAATACGCTCATGCGACGGACCGAGATGAGGAATTCTGCAGGAGCGCCCACAACCTAACTGAGTTAGGGAAGCGTTACAATACGAAAGCTATGAAAGATCCAAGCCCCAAACCTGTCGGTTTGATCCAAAGAGAGCAGGAGGCATTGGCCTCACAATCAGGGGATCCATCATAGTTGGAGTAGGACAGAGTGCTCCAAGAGCAAGCTCTCAAGCAGCAGCAAGCCCAAGAACAAGCAAGGATTCAAGATGAGCTAGCTGCCAAGCTTCAACAAAAGGAAATTGCAAGGAAGCAGCAAGAGCAAGCTTCTCAGTTAACACAGCAGGAAGAGGCTACCAAGATCCAAAAAGAACAAGAAGATCAGGTATCCCAAGAGCAAGCTTCCAAGCAGCAGCATGAGGATGAGCAAAGGCCCCTGGGTGAAGGAGCATATGGATTGCAAACACAGCAAGGAGATTCTGAAGGAGAGAAAGGGAAAGAGTAGACAGAGAAGTCTCCCGAAACGGAGCCATCCACTCCGACAGATATGGAGGTGAACCCACCATTGATATGCACTCTAGGGGATACTCAGGAAGAAGGTGCCTATTTAGGGAGCTTAGCGCTGACCCCATATAACCCCAGGAAGCAGCGCAAAGTAGCAGACCTGGATACAGTTTATTTCCATGAGCGGAAAAGGGCCATTATTGATAGGAGGGTACAGAAAATTCAGGGCATGACAAAGAATGTGGAAACCGAGGAAGATGAATATGAGCTATTGATAACCGAGAAAACATTGGTCCAGGGAACTGATGCCGACCCCACATTTCAACCCCAATGCACTGTGGCATCAACTAAGGCGACTAAAGCCAATATTGATTTTTTGAAAGATAAGATAAAGCATTACAGGGAGCAATGCTTTAAGATCAAAGATGATAGAAAGAGGGAGGTGTTGGAAGCCAACAAACTAAAGTAGATATATAATGAGTTATTAGGAGAACATCTGATGCTAAATACAGGAGTTCTCCAGCTTGAAAATGAGAAGAACTCCTTAGAAATGCAATTGGATGTCTCTGAAGATGAACTAAAGAATCTGAAATCTTGGATAACAAAGTTTTAGGAACTCGAAGCAAGCAGGGATCAGCAAATTTAGATCCACCAACATGAATATGAAGGGCTGATTCAAGAAAAGGAACAACTAGCAAGACAACTCAAAGAGGCAGCGGAAGACCTGCAAAATTTGGCCACATTTCAAAAACAAGCATGTGATATGCGGATTAAAATCCATCAGCTGCTAGTACTGATCTCATAAGAGATTTGGAGCGTGAAAGAGATGATTAAGAAAATGACAACAATTGAAACCAAAGCTCTAAAAACCAGAGAAAGGTTTGCAAGTCATGTAGCAGAGCTGAAACAATAATCTGAGTGGAAAAAGGATGAATCTCAACTCCCTTCACACTTGCGCACTGCTATAGGAGATGAATTGGACGTGGATATAGGAATCCTTGAATTCGCCAAGGATTGCGGCACCAAGCTAAGTTTGGGAATCAAAAAAATGGTCCGCAAGTGTTGTTCGATCTACTCCACACTCAGGGAATCACTTAGCAAGTGTCAACTGGTTCTCCCCACCTCCATTTATGATTTCCCAAAAGAAGAAGACTGATTGTTCGAGTTGCAGAATGAGCTGGACGAAGACTTGGCTTATATCAAGAATATAGAAGTATTGACTCAAGATGAATTTCAACAATTCATTTTCCAACCTGCAATACATATTTACTTCCTAGAAGCGATGGCAAAAGAGGCCACAAAGGGAAAAGCGTTGATCAAATCAGACCCGCGCAAGAATGAAATAGCATCCTAGGCAACAGTATCTTCCCGTAGCAAGCTCATCGTAAAGGATATCAACCAATAGACCTCATACATTCAAAGTATAGATGGCCCGGTAATTTCAAGCAAGCCGGTTGGTGGAGGCGTGTCTTCAAGTCAGCAGGCAAAAGCCCCAGCAGAATAGATAGATCATTCTTATTTTGTTTTAATCAAGTAGAAAAGTTGAAATTCTACCTTTGTATAAATGCTTTAAAAGGACAGCTGGTCCCTAGTTTTGTCCTATATGTAAAACCTTCCACGTATTCATAGGCTTTGTAAGGATACGATGAAAGCCAAGGAAGGAGGTTATAGAATTAGGGTACACTTGTTATCCCAAGGGGTACTTTGTAAAGTTATAAATAGAAGGTTAGAAGAGGTAGAGGAGGAATTTTTGGCAGGGAAAAGAAGCTTCTCAGCTTGGACGAACTATTTTGTAATTAGCTCCAAGAAAGCGATTTTGCCTAATAAAGAGCCTGAGGGAGACATTTTTTTTGGCTGGAAATGGATGTTGGATGTTTGTTGGACTATTCTTGTGGTGTCCATATCTTGCAGTGAGATCTTTCTTTGTTGTTCAGAATTATTTCTATGTGTCGAATGAGCTTACTATTTTTCTGTGCAATGATGTTTTATTAAATGAGTAATGGAATGCTTTCATATGGATTAAAGTTATCTTTAATATCTTTAACCTTCTGCTGAAAATGTTTCTTTATGATTCAAACGGCTATCCATGCGACTTTTAGATATTTCTTTCAGCACATTGCTCATATTTACATTTGCTCCTTGCAAGGATAGATTAGATTTATTTCAATCCTCGATACAGATTTGATTCAAGTTCTGCATTTAGATTAAATTATCTTAGGTACTTGCACATCATCTTAACAATAAAATAAAAAAGAACAGTGGATCGGGCCATAACCGGTGTAAAAGAAACAAATCTTCAAATCTAACAGTAGCCGGAACCGCTAACCGGACGGATTCCTCATACCAAATAGTGGACAATCTAATTGGGATAGTTTATCGGGGAGAATCCCTTTCTGCTTGATGCTGCGATCTTCGAGGCATCAACACATCTTTAGCCATGGTCTTTCTGACACATTTTCAATTACCTATCCGCTATGAGACAGGAATGGAACTTTTAACTTCACTTAGGCAATACACCGTTTCTCAAATATCAGATCACATCCACGAGTGGAGGAGGCGTCGAAGGCTTATAAAAGTTGAAATACCTGAACAATTCTTAGCAGATTGGTTCATAAAATCCCTATTACCTACTCTTTCCAAAGATGTAGCCATGTCAGGGGCCATGACTAAAGAACAACTCATTCAGATTGCTCACTAAATGGATTTGATATATTCCCAATCAGGCACACTTTACAATTTAATACCTCATGCTATAATACCTGCGTTTGATCTAGCTAGGATGCCAAAAGGACCTCATACTGATGGTGTGATTGGATCCGTAAACCAACTTGAACAGATTACCCAACAATTGGGACACAAGTCAGTTCAAAATCCGAAACCCACAGCTGGCCAAGCAACACAGCAATCTGCAACTCCCACCCAAACTTCTGAAGTACTTACGGTTCAAACTGCAAACCCTAAAGGGAAAAAGAAGAAATAAAAGAAGAATCCCAATGCTAATTATGGGACAGGAGATGCACCTAAGTTGAATAATCCTACTAGACACAACCATGAAAACCGAAAAAAAAAATACCCTTGCAAAATTTGTCAAGGGGATCATCCTACTCATCTTTGTCCTCATATGGATGATATTCATCGCATGTTGGCACAACGAGGAGGGAAACAACCACAACATGTTGTCCTAACTTAACCCTTCCCCCAACAACAACAGATGGTTGTTGCGGCGCCAGTACCTCCACCAGGAGGAAACCAACCAAACCCCCCACAAGGGGGCAACCCACCCAATGCTAACATATTCACAATTGATGAACATGAAATAAACATTCAAACAAGGGCTCGTTCTTATGACATACATTAAAAATATGTTGAAACAGTTGGCTCTTCACCTAGTGGTGGTTCTCTAACCATTGAGAAACCAACCATAGACATAGTACCTCGACCTCCAAAAGGGGTTCTCCGTAGAACAACACACAATCCTAACGCACCAGCTGCTCAAAACTACAATGTGGTTGAAGACTTAGCTTAAGCTCCTTGTGCAATTTTCGCCTTGGAAGTATTGCAAAGTTGTCCTACTCAAAGGAAGGCACTATTGTCTGCTATTGGTGCTATCGATCAATCTGACAGTGATTTGATCACTTTTGACTTAGAACAGTCCACATGTAGGCTTCCCTCACAAATTGCATTTCATATCAAGGAGAGTTCACATGGTAAGAACATTTTTCGAACCACTGTGGATGAAGGAGCCTCAACTTGTGTCATGTCACTAACATGTTGGAAAGCTTTGGGATCACCCACCCTAGTACCATCCCATACAATACTCAAAGCATTTGATGGTCATTTGTTCCCACCTCATGGACTTATCATGGCTTGCCCAGTTGAACTGGGAGGTAAAATAGTTCAAGTAGATGTTGAGGTTGTGGATGCACCCATAGATTACAATTTTATGTTGGGACGTAGTTGGATACATAAGATGATGGCTGTAGTGTCTTCAATATTTCGGGCCATTTGGTTCCCCCACCAATGGAATATTTTCACGATCGATCAGCTAGACTACTGCACACCCGAAACTGGAATCCACTCAAATATACCTTTTGTAGGGGATTCGAAAACGGTGATTCAAGATATTGGGGTAGGAATGTGCAAAGATTCATCCCTCATGGGAACTTTCGCAATTCCACCACCGGTATCGACCCCTAGCACTTCTCCCATTTTCACCATTACATCAGAAGTATGCTTTCCATTAACAGTTTTTTCTAACTCCATATCAGAAGTTGACTCCACCTCATCAGAGGGAGCCTCCCAAGAGAACATCTTAATTGGAAAAAGTGATGGAAATATACCCACTTCTATGCCACATAGTGAAACTGAGAGTAGTGTACCCCTTTCTGTCGTAGAGCTTTCTTATCAAGCTATTCAAATGGCTTCGGCAAACTCGGATCAAAATCCTTCCAAGATGGAGGAATATGATCCCTATACTTCACCCATATGTGCCATCAATACTCCCAACACCGATGACATCCTGGACCAAACTTTTTCATCAGATGAAGCCATCCTTGAAGTCATGAATATCTCAGAACGACCATGGGAAGACATGCATCACAAATCCCCGTTTCTTCCGAAACCGGACTCATTAGAGGTCAAACCTGAATATATTTACCTCTGTGATAAGATGGAAAATTACCAATGCCCCATCCAAACACACAATGTGAGTTCAGAAGAAAATTTGGAAAACATTTTGAAAACTATCCCAATCAATATATCCATTAAACCTGGCGTCGTTGAAGATATCAATATAGGTACAGATTATTCTCCAGAAGAGATCATACATTACACTTCCTTATTCAAAGAGTTTTGCAATGTATTCGCTTGGTCATGTGAAGAAATGTCGGGTATTGATCCTAGCATCGTTGAACATGAGATAAAAACGTACGATAATGTTAAACTAGTGCAACAGAAACTAAGACCAGTCAATCCTAAGAAATCAGTTGCCATTAAAGCAGAGGTTGAAAATCTTTTGAAAGCTGGATTCATCTATCATGTTCCTTTAACTAAATGGGTATCTAATCATGTTCCCGTTAACACAAAACAAGGAACTATCCAAGTCTGTACTGACTTTAGGGATCTCAATTTGGCTTGTCCCAAAGACAACTATCCCACACCCTTTATTGATCAAATTATAGATGAATGTGCCGGGAACGAAATCTTTTCATTTATGGATGGATTCTCCGGTTACAACCAAATCCAAATTAAAGAGGAGGACCAACATAAAACAGCTTTCATATGCCCTTGGGGGACTTTTTCATATCGTAAAATTCCATTCGGCCTTAAAAACGTCGGGGCTACTTTTTAGAGAGCCATGTCATATGCATTTCACGACATTAAGAAAATCGTTGAGGTTTATCTTGATGATTTGGTAGCCAAATCTAAAAGGAGAGCTGAACATAGTGAACATTTATGAGCCATCTTTGTTCGATGTCGCAAGTATAACATTAGGTTAAACCCACATAAATGCATGTTTTGTGTGGACTCTGGGAGATTACTTGGGTTCATAGTTTCAAGAAAAGGTATTATGGTGGATCCCATCAAGGTTGAGGCAATACTTCAGTTGCCTTCCCCAAAAACAATTAACACAACTTCAAAGCCTTCAAGGGAAAGCTAATTACTTAAGAAGATTTGTCGAAAATTTTGCTGAAAAAAGCTAAAGGTTTCATGCATCTCTTAAAACAAGATGCACTATTCATATTGGATGACCAAGCTAAACGTTCATTTGATGAAATAAAGAAAGCTTTGGTGTCTTCCCTGGTACTTATTCCACCAAACTATAGTCGATACTTTCTTCTATATTTGGCGGCATCTAGTTCCACCATAGGAATGGTTTTGGCACAAGAAGATGAATCTTCAAGAGAGCATGTTAATTACTATCTTAGTAAGGGCCTTGCTGGTTCCGAATTGAAGTATTCCCAGGTTGAGAAGTTGGCATTGCCAGCAGTTCATGTTGTCCAACAACTTAGACATTACATAATTATGAGAAAAATGACCATAGTGGCTGAAATGAACCCCATGAAGCACATTTTGTCCCGCCATATCATTGGTGGAAAATATTCCAAATGGATAGTAATTTTACAAGAATTCGACCTCGAGTTCAAAAATACTAAATCCAAGAAATCATTGGCATTTGTTGAATTAATGTCTGAGTTATCCTCTGAGAAGGAGGATACTATATCTGTTGAAACTTGGGCAAATGAACATGTATTCCTCATTGCAACTTCAGATCCTTGGTATGGAATATTTATCATATATCTCCAAACCCAAAGGATTTATCCTCATTTTCTAGTATTGAACGGCGTCGCATTCGACACCAAGCACGAAGATACCTCATCATAGGGGATACTTTGTACTGTCGAGGAGTATACATGATCTCAAGATGTTGTTTAGTACACGAGGAATTTGAACAAGTATTGAATGATTTCCATGCTGGGGCATGTGGTGGTCATCTTTCTAGGTTGGAAACTGCCCAGAAAATCTTGCGTGCAGGATACTTTTGGCCTACAATATTCAAACATTGCATCAACGTAGTTAAAAAGTGTCACCCTTTCCAAATCTATACAAGAAAAATGTGCGCACATCTTACTCCATTACACCCTGTAGTAACCATGGGTCCATTTTCAAAATGGACCATTGATTTCATGACAATCAACTCGCCTTCAGCTGATGGCCACCACTACATCATCGTAGCAGTAGACTACTTCACCAAGTGGGCCGAAGCGATGCCTACATTCGATTGCACGGGTAAAACTGCAACATATTTCCTATTCAATCACATGATAGCAAGGTTTGGTGTACCCAAAGAGATTACTACTGATAACGAAAGCCACTTTAGGAATTCTTTTATGGATGAACTTACAAACGGTAAGGATTGTAGCAAGACTTTTCCTCACCATATTATCCTCAAGCTAACGGACAAGTCGAAGCCATCAACAAGGTTTTGAAAACTATGTTGCAGAGGATGATTGATAAAAACAAAACTAACTGGCACTTGATGTTGTTCACCGCTCTTTGGGCTTACCGAACCACTACTAAAACCGAAACTGGATTCACTCCTCTCCAATTGGTTTATGAAGAGGAAGTTGTGTTTCCTATTGAATGTGAAATTCCCTCATTGAAAATAGCAGTTGAACTCCTACCTAACACTCCTACAGAAGAAGAAAGGCTTCTCCATCTTCATTCTCTATATGAAACTAGAAGGGAAGCTTCTCTAAATGTAGAAGCACACAAGAAAAGGGTCAAAACACAATATGACAAATAAACTCTCCCACGAGTCTTTTCTGAAGGAGACTTGGTTTTAGTTTATGACCAAAACCAAGACAAAATCGTAGAAGGTAAATTTGTACCGAAATGGTTTGGCCCACTTGTAGTCAAAACCGTGTTAAAGAGAGGAGCTTATGAATTGATCAATTATGATGGGGAACCCATGTCGGAGATCAAAAATGGTCTCTATCTGAAGAAATACTTCGCGTAGGAACTGATGCCTCACATTACTTGTTGTATTATGTTGTATTCATTGTATAAACTTTTGTACATTAGTTGTTTCGGAACACACTTATCTTGCATGGCATTTTCACTTTGGAATATGACACAAGAAACCCTCACATATTTAGGATATGCAGATGGAACCAGTGGTAGTTCTCGGAACATTGCTTCCACCGCATGGGTGATTTTCACATCTAATCACGATTTTTTTAGTTCAGGAGGCATTTTTCTCGGATCTGCAACCAACAATGCTGCAGAATATAGCGCAGTCATTGAGCTTCTTGTCGATACTATCACCCTTAGCATCCGATGAATAATAGTCAAACTGGACTCAGAATTAGTTATATCACAGTTAAATGGTCAATACCAGGTTCGACATCCTACACTGTTTAGAAAGTTTCTACAAGTGCGTCTTTTAGAACATCAATTGGAGTTCATTGAATATATTCACGTTCCTAGAAGTCGAATAGTTTGGCTGATTCCTTAGACAACTACGTACTTGATTAGCATCTAAGTCATTAACGTCATACCAAAATTCAAGCATGCATATTATTCATGGCAATTTAATTGAACACATCATTTAAGGACATAAGTAAAAGCCAAAATAAACTAGCTTACATCATAAACCAAGAAATGTGTAACTTTGCACACCAAAAAGAATAATATAAATGCTTTTCTCTTTTTGTTTCTTTTTCTTCTAGATAAAACCCAATTTCAGTAGAGGCACCCTTCTAGCCATGGGGGTTAGACTTCATTGGGGAATCAACCCAAATTATTCAAGTCAACAAAGATGGATTCTGATAGCAACAGATTATTTCACAAAATGGATTGAAGTTATACCCACAAGGAGAACCACTGATGTTGTGATCATGGATTTTTTAGAGAATAACATTTTGGCTAGGTTTGGATGTCCCAGAAGGATTATGACAGATAATGCAGCTACTTTCAAATCTAAGAAGATGATAAGTTTCTTCCATAAATATCACATCAACTTGAACCATTCTACTACCTAATATCCACAAGGGAATGGATTGGTTGAATCTTAGAACAAAATCCTGGTAAGAATAATTAAGAAATTGTTAGAAGAGAAAAAAGGAGCTTGGCATACAAAGCTGAAATATGCTACTTGGGCTTAAAGGATTACCACAAAAAGGGAAATTGGAATTTCACCATTCCAGTTAGTATATGGAGCTAAAGTTGTTTTTCCAACATCTTTAGGATTGTCAGTCATGAAATTGTTGCAGGGACATGAAGATGAACCAAATCATATGCAGAGAAGGATAAATCAGATAATAGAAATGAATGAGATGAGAGATAAAGCCTATGACAAAGTAAAAGTACATCAGGAGAAAATGAAAAATACTTTCCATAGGAAGGTTAAGGAAGAACAATTCTATATTGATGATTTGGTCTTAAAGTGGGATGCTACTAGATAAGACAAGCATGGGAAGTTTGATCATATGTGGGTAGGTCCATACATCATTGTAGCATATAGAGGTGCAAACTCATTCATTTTGGAGCATCAGGATGGGTCCCAACTGGGAGGTGGCCCAGTAAATGGAAGATTTCTGAAGCATTACTTGTCCTCAAGATGAGAGGGAAACCTTTCTACCATATGTGTATATATTTATTTGCATTTGAGTCAGTACAGATGGTGAACCAAGAGATTGGAAGCCTGAGGAGAAGGCTCTGAGATCTGGAGGGGTAGCCATTTCCTTTATTTTAGTTTTAAATACAAAAAAAAAGCAAAAATAGTGGTTTGAAGTTTTTGAGGACATCGCAATGGATCAGGCACTTGGTCTACAGGGTTCTTTGCTGCCTTGCAGGGAGGATATCATCCCTAATTCGAGGCAGTTGTTAGCACTAGTTTTTAGTTCAACAGGTGGAAAGGGTTGATCCCTGCAAATAATGAGTAAGGTCTTAGATTTATGAGTCATATGACCCAGGAGGCTGCAAATAAGAGCTCTGAATGTTTATTCGTAGGTGGGAAATAAAAATGATTGAAGATCTTAAGTTTTAACATTGCAAATGAGGGTAAATGTAAAAAATCCGCTCAAGGTTATATGAAGGCACAGATGAACGGAGCAGATCTATGGCAGCGGAGATCGACGGCTACAAGCAAGTTTGCAAGGGTAAGATGCATAATAGAGAATGGGCGGAGTGTTGCTAACCCGCGAGAAAATCGGTGGTCAGATCAACGGGAGGGAAAAGAGATCTACGGTCATGAAATAGTTCGCAGATTAGACGTGCGCAGAGAAATGAACTTTCAAATCTGCGAAGTGGTGGTAGGATCCACATCTTTTGATGGTGCAGATCTGGAAGAGATGAGCATCAATGGTGGTTATGGACTTCGCAAATAAAACATGCACGGATAAACTAAATTTCCATATTTTCGTAGTTTTGTAGGGGCCGCGCCTTTGAACTCGGGATGCAGAAAAGACGGATATCTGCAGTCAACAGTGGCTTCGCAGGGTAAAGGTGCGAGGAAGACAACATTTGAAAGGTCGAAGACTGCGAAGGATTGTGGAGTTAAATAAGGAAAGAGATCAACGGCACAAGATCGATCGTGCACGTGGATGGCTTAAACAACTACTTCATTGCGACAGATGTAGGAATGATAGGAAAAGAAAAATAATATAAAAATACGTCTGCACAGGGATCTGGGTATTATTTGTCATGTGAATTGGAAAGCGAAAGACGATGACAGTGCAGAAAGCAACCACCTCAGACACGAATCTCGAACCAGCTGTTAGTGAACCAGGTAGGCCTCTTGTCCTCTCAAAAAATTATTTAAATGGCTGAGCTTGGAGAAGTAGAACCCTCGTGTTTTGAGCACCAGAAAATAGAGGAGCTATTAGAAGACAGGGATGGTGAGGTCTATGATATTGCATTGACTAATGGACCTATTGAAGCAGTAAAAGATAGTTTGAAACTAATTAGGGACTGGGGTATAGATGTGCATAAGGTATACAAGTCATTTTTCCAATTTTTCTCAGTCGACCAAACCCTAAACTTCCCTGAGTTCACCGGTTGGTGCGCTAGTAATTACTCCTCCTTTGAGAGGGTAATTCTGGATGCGTCTAGTTCAAAGATATTTTGTCATGTCATCAATGTCATTATAAGAAAATCCCTGTCAATTCTTGACAAATTCAGTCTGAAGTCCAAAGATTACAAAGAACAATACCTAATTCAGTATTGTAGACAGTCTACAATTGAGTTAAAGAAAAGTGTCTTCAGGGTTTGCCTAAAACCTAGTATCTCATTGCAGGACCGGCCTTTCCCAGTTGAAGTCAGTCTCTTTACTGAAGAATCTAAGTGTGTCATAACCATGCTAATCCAATTCTTAGGATTAGACACAGATATGTATGTCACTGAACCCTTGATAAGTCTATTGTTCGTCCTTAGCACCTTCCCATTAGAATCCGAAGAGTCTGACCAGTCAGTCCAGTGTGCTTGCCTTAAGTTTGATGAGTTCTTAGCTGAGAATAACCATTCTCCGCTAGTGAACTTCCACAACACCAGAAGTTTCAGATTTCAGTCCTATTTATTAAGGATGTTTTTATCATTTAATGAAGAAAATTTATAACTTCCTGAGATGATGCTCACAAAGGAAATGAACACAGATTAAAACAAGTTCATGAACAACCTCATGTCATAGGTTTACAGTGTTTTTTATCATAAAAGATTGCCCAGGGTGTTGTGTTGGGCCTGGCCCAAGGGGGTCAATTTTTTAACACATTAAGTTTTTGGGAACTGCGAAGCTAAGCACTTCATGGATGGAGAATTTTTGTGAAAATCAGTTTTTGGAAGCTGCGAGGCTAAGCACAGCACAGTTTTGGAAGCTGCGAGGCTAAGTGAAACATAGTTTTGGTATGCTAAGACGTTACGTGCAGCGCAGTGTCGAAAGAGCTCCGAAGTCTATTCTGCAAGGAGTACAGCGCCGCAATGTTCCATGTCGATGGAGATCCAGCTAAGAAGAGCGTTGGATGGATGACGACAATTATTTTGGTTAGGTCACAAAAGACCTATTTTTGGCAAAGATTGTCGATAAATACCAAGCGGTGGGTAGGTGCAGATCGAGATAGACAACTAGTCACACAAACAGAGAACTACTAGTTGAACCAATTGTCAAAGGCCGTGAAAGAAGGAACAACGTGGCGGAAGCAAGATTTTGGCATGCATGACAGGGGAGCGGATAACAACGTGTCTACACAGAAGATAGCCACAACTGAAGATCCGCTACTAGACACCAATAGGTCGGTTTTGGAAAAACCGTGACAGTTTTGTAAACCTAAGGGTTTCGCCTTCATAATGTAAAGACATGACCTATGTGCATGATCTATAAATAAGGCAATTTTTGTATGGGAAAGGGTTACACTTTTTGTATTTGGGTATTATTGAATATTGTTAGAATCTTTGAGCAAGAAGCCATTCTAAAGGCTCTGCAGCTGAGTGCACAGAGACCTAATTTTGAGGAAGAAGAACGTCTGCAGCTGAGTGCGCAGACGAAGGACTGTTGCACCCTTTCCTAAGATAATAAAACAACAGCTCTTGTGGACGTAGATTTCCATCCAAGGGAGTGAACCACGTTAATTCTTGTGTTATGCGATTGCTATGTATTGTTGCTATTATTCAATTGTTTGAATTATTTACAGTATGAATGCTTGAAATTACAGTTATATGATATGTGTTTAATTTTATCTATATTTGCCGCGGAAGGGATGGAATAAGATGTTAGGTGGCTCATACATGGATGAATGTTAATGATCAATATATCTAAGTATTTGGATGCATGAACCTGTTAAATAATCACAAAGTAATTGTAAAAGTTGGATAGTGATATCAGAGCATGCAGCATTGCGCATTTCACTTATTTATATAAGAAAGAAACGTCAATCTGTCTAAGTATTGATTGAGACGAGTAGAGACAAAGAAGTAAGGTTGATTAGAAGTGATCAAGTATTGTAGTCGTTGCGTGGTCTAGGTATGCGCCGATCCATTAAGAGTATTGCGCGATAAGCTGTTGATAGCCTGTCGTCATAAGCTGGAAGTAACCCCATTGTGCAGTCTGTCGATGCGCTGATCGTGAAAGTAGCCTTTCTTGCTGCAGTACTCGACACGAAGTAGAATACTTCACGCAGTCATTGAACACAACGCGTAGTCTGTCACTGCGTTGTGCATTGATCAATTTAAACACTCACATCACAAGGTTGTGGAAACCTGCTTCTGCAACCACCCCCTCAGCTTCACCTCAGGTGAGACCTCAAGTTGCTTGCAATCTATTGCCGAAAGGGCCGGTGAATAGGGGTTTTGTTGGCATCTTACACCGCGAAGTACCTGGGTCTACATTGGAAAACCTCTAGATCAGTAGAAACACCAGCAAATGGTTCCGTTGCCACACTAAGATTCAGTGATGCGATAGTGTATTTGGAAAAAGTGATGTGTGAAGAAAAATACAAGCTCCCATTGGGTTCAGACAATTGGCACCCAGAAAAGAAAGAAATTTAGGCTTGGTCTGATAAAATCAAAAGAGATTTCGCAAGGAAAGAAAACAGACACCCACGTCTATCTGACGTAGAGTGGTTGAACAGATACTTGTGGAGGGATATCCACGATATTTTCTGGGCGTCGTTTCCAAACGAGCTCCACGAGTGGATATCGCGCCTTGCAGAAAGAAAGAATTGTTCCCAAGGAGGAGTACCTACAGAGTGGAGTCTAGAGCTTACTAAACAACTCAAAGCAATAGACAACCCACTTTTGCGAGCAGTTGACTTCTGGGTTGATAGCATACTAGAAGGATTTGTGATCGAGTTTGCTGTAGACACGTTGAAGTCCTACATCCAAGCTGAAGCTTATTTTTTCGAAGGATTCAGAGGTAAGTTCTTGAACAACCTCAGTCTATACATTAAAATGCTTTTAGCTGAGAAAGGTGTTTTACGAATGCAGTAGTAATTCTGAATCTGTCATGGTAGAAAATACATATGTTGATTCTGACGAAGAAAACCATACTTTGAGGAGTGGAAAGCAATATAATCTTACTAGTGAAAAAAATCCTGGACGATCTAAAAACCACATAAATACATAAATCTCGTGTGACCTTAATAATCAGACCACTCAATTATCAGCCATAATCCAGCGTATTACACCTCAGAATCCAACAGTACAAAACCCACCTGCCACGAACATCGCGCAACCCACCCCACAAGACATCAATATTAGTAGCACCGCAGGAGCGAGTGCTCAGACCACTATGACTCAGATCATTCCAAAGAATACAATCCCTAGCATGATCCAGCAGTCTGCGTCTACTGTTGTCGCAGGGAATCGGCCACAAAACCATACACAATCCGGAAGGAGAATGACTAATAATGATATAAAACTGTCGATATTCAAAGAAATGGGTCTAGAAGACCCTGATCAACACTGGTTTCTATGTGAAGTCATCTGGAGTGTCAAGCAAGTTACGGATGATGCTTTAAAGAGAGCGTAGCTCATCACCACTTTTAGAGATAGAGCACTGCATTGGTTTATGAAGTATTCTCAAGCACAGCAGAGAACCCTAGCAGATATCAAGACCACAATTGCAGCAGAGTTTAAGAATCCCAAATCAGAATCACAGTGCATAACAGAGTTGAAAGAAATCAAGCAGAAACCTACTGAATCGGTCTGGGAATTCGACTAAAAATTCAAAACATTGTTGGACCAAGTGAGCTTTGTCATAGCTCTGCAACAACATCAAGAATGGTTCATTGCTGCATTGTTTCCCCATATCAGACAACCACTGATGCAACAAAAGGTTGTATCTCAGGCTGAGGCCTTGGAGATCGCGATGAAGTTGGAAGCTTCACCAATTGGGGAAAGTAGTTCTGGGTTGTTACAGATCCATGACCAGTTGGCTACCTTGACATTAGAATTACGAGGTATGAAGAATGGAAAGGAATAGACATGAACAAAGACATGAAGTTTGGTGCACAGGATGCAAAGGAGAGGGTCACACTAGAAAACATTACCCCTTATTTCAAGATTATCTTAACAGTGATGCACCAAACCCAATGAATATGAATCAGAACCATGCACCATGGTGTGAAATTTGTAGAACTAGAGGACACCGGCCTGAGGATTGTTACCTCATATAGAAATATGTCAAAATGCCTAAAAACTTATACTGTAATTTATGTAAGTCAGTTGGACATGATGAGTCTAACTGTCGCGCTTATGAGTTGATGAATGAAAGAAAGCGAGATATCAGCCAAAGCAAGAGAACACCCAATACGATCTGGGTGGATACAGAGGTCGCGGAGGTGGATACCGCGGTAGAGGAAGAAATTCTGGCCTAGCTCAAGGAAGAGGCCGAGGCCAGGTAATCTGCTATAATTGTGGCCAGCCAGGTCACCTATCTAGATATTGTACTAATCCATGCACAACATGCAACTATTGTAAATCATTTGATCATGTGATTGAAGACTACCCTATGCTTGAGGTAGAAATGCAGAAGAGGAGAAGGACAGAAACTTCAAACCCTAACATTCAGTTGATCGCAACAGAGAACAAACCTACAGATCCAAGTATAAATGCAGTGACACGCAGTGGCGCGGATACAAGAAAAGATAGAAGCGCAGAAGCCTCAACTTCTGGAACAACTGATGCTAAAAAGACCCCTGGAGAAATAGTATGGATTAGAAAAGCTCCTAGAAAAGCACCTCCTTTGAACGTAAAGAAAAATAGAGAAGTATTTGAGGAAGCACGGGACACGTTCAAACAACCACCACCTACTTCACCAAGAATCCCGTTGCGTAGCGAAGTACCACAGATAGAAGACATGCCACTAGCATATGATCAGACGCGCGTTGTACCAGACACAGCCACTTCAGTTGCGCAGTTCCTATGGATCTGCATCAAGATGTTAAAGAACAAAGACACTCTTATGGAATTTGAAAAACTGATAACCCAATATGAACCACACAGTGAGAGAAGGACTGCCCATGGAGCAATACATAACATTAGGAGTCCCAAAAGAATCGAGAGGGAAATGCGGTTCACTTCACAGATAGGAGACTACGAAATGGATGAGATCATTCTTGATCTCGAATCTGAAGTAAATGTCTTGACCAAGTAGACATGGCAGGTGATGGGAAAACTAAAGTTACAGTGGTCACCTATACAGTTAAGAATGGCTAATCAAGGCATAGTTATACCATTAGGGAGGCTACCCAATACCATTGTTGACATTGACGGAGTGCGAAGTTATGCAGACTTCGAAGTAATTGAAATTGTGGATGATAGCAATCCTTATCCAGCACTGCTAGGTACCGATTGGGAAATGATGAACTCCACCATCATAAATCTAAAAACAATGAAAATGATATTTGAAGGCAATGACATAAGGGTTGTCGCACCACTAGATCCTTGGCAGGAGGAGCGATATGTTGAACCAATTCAAGAAGAGTACAGAGCTAAGGAACTCGACCGTATCTATAAGATGACAACAAATGCTGCGAATTATACTCATCCTACTGCGGATGGAACGCTCAGCTGGCGCTACGATAGTTCTTGCATCTCAAACTTTGAGGCAGGATTAGAAAACTGGCAACACAAAATGCATGAAGTATCTTCCAGGAGATGCACGACAATTAAAATTCACTCCGCTGGATTGGAAAGCAGGTAAGTCCAATCCTGTGAAGAACCTGCAATAATTAATTAATGAAAACACACGAGATAGCAGAAATAACTGAACACAAAATCACTTTTATATTGATCGCAAGCCACTTCGAGGGGGCAACCTCCTTTGAGAAAGCTCAATACAAATAACTTCACGATACCTTCATTGGTCTCAACACAAACTTATATACTAAGTCTAGGCGTCAATACCATGGGTCAATACCATGTGTCAATACAAACCATGGGCAAATACAAAATATGGATCAACAATTACTACAGGACGACTTACAAAGCATATGCGTCCAACAAAAATAATACAAACTATGGATCAACAAATACTACGGGATGACTTACAAAGCATATGCGTCCAACATCAATATATTAACAAAGTAAATAGAAGAGTTGACATGGGTTCCTAACATCCCCTCTCCCTTAGAAAAAGCTTTGTCCTCAAAGCTTTAGATGTGGAAATTGATGCAGAATCTGAAGGAGTGGTTCCCCTGTAGCATTCTCGAGTTGCATTCCGGTCCACTGACGCCTTTTGAGTTTCAGGGAGGATTGCTTAGAAGGCTGTAAACGAAGAAGGACCATATCAGCTGCGTGAAAAGTGCGCTCAGAACGGTGTTGATCGGCTTGTTGTTTCAGTCGAATTCTTGCCATGTGAAGATTGTCGTGTAGAATGAGAAGAATCTAATCGCGATTTCGAAGAACCGAGTCAATTTCCTGAACTGGGGAGCTGTTGAGCATGTATGGAAGAAGAACTGGCAGTTCTTGTCCATAAACGTCTTCATATGGTGTCCTTTTAGATGTGGTATAGTACCACTGGAGCACTTCTAGGAAATCCATAGAAATAGTTGTCCACATCTATGTAGGCATGGGAAAGGGTTCGAGTAGTCCCGAAAGGAGTGTCGTTTCACCCTTGTTGACCTGGAAAGTATCACAGTAAGTCGCTATCTATTGAATTGTCATTTTCAGTCCCTGCCAAAAGAAGTTACATTGTTCCCAGTCATACATTTTGAGGAACCCAGAGTGCCCTGCTGATGAAGAAGCATGGAGTTCATAGAAGAGATAGCCCTGTTGAACAGATTTCAACCAATTTGGAACAAGCAGAGAAATAACTATAAGAGAAACTAGGTCATCAAATGTGCGAGAATGAGCATTTTCCACCATATTGTCCTTACCCTTCTTGTAAGTGATGGCATAGGCATAACACATGAGTTGGATTACCCATTTCAGGTGTGATGGGGAGGAGACCCATTGTTCCAGGAAATTGTCCAGACTCTAGAGAGTAGTCTTGATGCAGAAATAATTCCATAATAGGTATGGCTGCCACTTCTGTACTGCATGCAAAATAGCCATCATTTCCTGTTGAGATGTAGATGTGGCTAAATTTGTACAAGAAAGGTCTCTTGAAGGTGACAAGCCCACTGGTTCAACAAGGACACCTGCATATCTATCCAAGGAAGTAGGGGAGACCATTGATGGGTGCATCTGAATGGAATGGAGTTGAGCGATGACACCATGTGAATTCTTCTTAAGGATCTTTTCCAGGCGATGTGAACTGATGATGTGGATAGACCCTTGTTATAAGCCCTTAAATTTGTATTGTTTCCCATTGATTGAAAACTGCATCCAAAGTTCAGCAAAATCCCATAAGATGGGGCCAAGTGTGCGTAACCATTGAACGCCCAAAACCATATCACATCCTCCTAGGGACAAGGAAAACATGTCAGAGCACAGGTTATAATATTCCAGAGAGATATGCACATTGTGACACTTCCCCTTGCAAGGTAAGGTGCCCCCATTGGAAACCATGACTTCAAACTTGGAGCAAGGATGGACAAAACAATCAACATGTTTGGCAATCCAAGGGTCAATAAAGTTATGAGTGCTACTAGAATTAATGAGTATTGTAAGAGGAAGCTTCTTGAAGTAATCCCTAACCCACATTGTTTGGGGGGTGGTGACGCCGGATAAAGCATGGAGAGATATCTCTGGTTGTTCATCTTGAGATGGGGGGTCAATAACCGGCTCCTGAATGTCAACCTGATCATCCATTGTATCTGGAGTTTCTTGATCAATTGTAGAGGCAGACGAAGAATCCATATCCAAGAGATAGAGATTTGGTTGAACACATCTATGTTCTCGAGTGAATTTCTCATCACAATTATAACAAAGCTATTTTTCTCTCCGTGCCTACATCTCTGTTTCAGAAAAATGCTTAATAGGAGTTGGTTGAGGAGCTGGCGGGATCGGAGGTCGTTGAGAACCCATATTTCAAAAGGGAACAAAAGTGGGTTTGGAGAGCTATTGGGCTACAATCTTGTCTTCTACCAACTTAGCCAACCCTAGGACTTCCATCATTATGTTGGGACAAAACATTTTAACCCCTGACCGGATTTCATCCTCAAGACCACTAATAAAACAACTCATGTAGAATTTATCAGTCAATTCTTCGGTGTGATTGGATAGCTTCTCAAATTCTGTCTGATACTCTCTCACAATGCCACTTTGATGAAGTTTAGTGAGTGCTCCAGTGAAGTCATCAAAAGCACTAGGACCAAATCGTTGCAAAAGGAGTTGGAAAAAATCTATCCATTTTGGCTCGTCATGAGCCTTGATGTACCAACAGTACCATTGAAGGGCTTCCTGTTCCAAATGAAAGGGTGCAAGTGGAACTTTTTGGACATCAAGAGTATTATGCAGACTGAAATATTGTTCTGCACGATAGATCCATCCAGTTGGATCAATACCATTAAAGCAAGGAAATTCAAGCTTCGAACCATGGAAATTGCTGGAAGAAGAGAACCCATTGTCTGTCGAAGATTCGTGATGTTGGTTATTGTTCATCATTGAATGTTGAAGATGGAGGCTGAGAAATTTCTCATATAGATCTTGGAGTTTGGTTTGGATGGCTGTAAGTGATTCCTCCATAGTTGTTGCTCCTGCACAAGTGACAACCATAACCAGGAGTTTTTTTTTTCTTTTTTGGGGGGAATGGATAGAAAAACACAAACAAAAACTTATTTAGTAAAGGGAAATTTGTATTTGGGAAAAACTCGGAGGGGTAATTAGGGTTTGACTAGGTTTTGGACACTTTCTAATGGACAGGGAAGCAAAAAATGAGGATTTCATAAGCGGGGTGAAAGAATGAGAAAATTTGGCAAAGAGGGACAAAGAAGCATAATTAGGAAAGGAACTTGGTGGTAAAATTTGAAGGCGATTGGGTGAAATACAAAGAAGTTATGGAAAACCCTAAAAATAGACAAATGTGGGATTTCGGGCTTTGGGATAGGGTCCTCAGGAATGAAATATGCAAAATGGGATTACCAAGGTGTCAGGGAAGTTTCAAGGGAAACGGAGTGAAAACAAGGGAGATATGGCCAAAAAACAGTTTTTTGTTTTTTTTCCAGGAATGGATCTGCAATGGCGCGGAAGGGATCTGAAACAGATAGATCTACAACGGTGCGGAAGTGATAAAAAACAGAGGGATCTGAAATGGCACCGACTGGATCGAAAATGGATGGATCTGAAATAGATCTGAAATGGCTGGATCTAGAACGGATTTCAGAATGGATATGAAACGGCGCGGCAGTGATCGGCAATAGTTCAACTGAAAATAGATCTGGACCCCAGGTATGTGCGACTTCCTAACAGTTCAGGGGTTTCACTCGGCCACCAATGCTGTCTGACAGCTTGCGTATTGGGGCAGTACCCCTCACTCCATGGCTCAGGTAAAACTGATAACCGCTTTGCCACAAATGACAGCTCTTGGTTTACCTCACGGGTGGGAACTAGTCAATCAGATAAGGGTCATTGCCCTTTTCGTTGGCAGGTCCTCTCAATGGGACAGCTACTTTAGGATTCCTCTAGTACTTTTCACAATGAGTTTTAGGGATTATTCCCGAGTACTTCCCACAATTAAGCGGATAGGGATTATTCCCAGATCCGAAGCTGCAACAGATGCAAAAAAAAAATTGGCAGAAATTTCACCCAACGAACCCAAGAAAGTGCTCTGATACCAAACGTGAAGAACCTGCAATAATTAATTAATGAAAACACACAAGATAGCAAAAATAACTGAACATAGAATCACTTTTATATTGATCGCAGTCCACTTCGAGGGGGAAACCTCCTTTGAGCAAGCTCAATACAAATAACTTCACGATACCTTCATTGGTTTCAACACAAACTTATATACTAAGTCTAGGCGCAATACCATGGGTCAATACCATGTGTCAATACAAACCATGGGCCAATACAAAATATGGATCAACAATTACTATGGGACGACTTACAAAGCATATGCATCCAACAACAATAATACAAACTATGGATCAACAAATACTACGGGACAACTTACAAAGCATATGCATCCAACATCAATATACTAACCAAGTAAATAGAAGGGTTGACATGGGTTCCTAACAAATCCCTACTTATGATGGTACAGCTAACGTCTATTCATTTATCAAAGAATACACTGTAGCACTTGCAGATGAACATCGCGTCTCAGCATTAGACATGGCACTGCGCAAGACACTTGCCAGATGGTGGGCTATGCATAAAAAGACATTGACAACTTGGGACCAGTGCAGAATAAAACTATAGATCAAATTTGCTAATAAGGTTACACTACCATTTGAGAAATCTAATGGCTAGACGGATCCAAAGGATCATATTGCAACCTTTGCAAAATCTTGGGAAGAAAAACCACAGATAGAATGGGTACATCTCTTTGTGCATACCCTGGAGGAGCCTATTCCAAAGAAATGGTATCTGGAAGAGGAGTTGCGCAAAGGAACCCCGGATTGGCCTGTCCTCACTGCGAGCTTCCATAAGGACTTTAGCTTTGAAGATGACCATCCAACTATCCATGACGCACTGCAACTTATCAAGGAAAAGATATTTACACCAAATTGCATGGAGGAAAACATAACATTAGAAGAGTTTTTTGAAGCAAACAATGTACTTGCGAGTCTACAACCAGATTGGACAGAACAAGTAGAGCAGGTCTTAGACTGTTATAACTTAGCTAAAAAAGTTGAAGATAAGGAAGACAATAATGAGGAGGACCCGCGCAATATAAAGATCCCTGAATCAGAAGAAACACGTGAAGTAGAAGGACCTCCACTAGAGATTTCAGATATGAGTGGACCTGTTAAAACAAAGAAAGTGAACATCGGTACCAGTGAAGAACCAAAGTTCGCAGCAATAGGAGACTACTAGGATGACGATACAGTTGCAGATATCGTAGCTATATTACAGGAATATAAGGAAGTATTCCCAACCAAGTTCACAGAGATGAAAGACATTCTAGGAGACTTAGGAGTGATGAGAATTCCTCTTAATCCTGGAGTGAAACCTATAAAGCAAAGGCCATGTAGATTGAATCTGCACTACAAAGAATGAGTTAAGGCAGAACTCGACAAGATGCTCGATGCAGGGATCATTGAGCCCATTCAAGAATCTAAATGGATAAGCCCGATGGTCGTCCAAGACAAGAAAACAAAGGGTGAGATCAAGATCTGTGTTGATCTTAGAAAGCTGAATGATGCTTCGATGCATGACCCATTTCCTACTCATTTTACCGACGAAATTCTTGATAACATTGGAGGGAATGAGGCATACTCTTTTACTGATGGATTTTCTGGATACCATCAGATAAGAATTCATCCAGCCGATAGGCACAAGATGAATTTTGCCACAGAATGGGGATTGTTCCAATATATAGTGATGCCTTTTGGTTTGAAGAACGCACCAGCCATATTTTCTAGAGTGGTGATCGCAGCATTTAAAGAATTCATACACATGTTTTTATGGGTTTACTTCGATGATTGGACCATTTTTGGGCTACTCAATTATATTGGGGCACATAGTCTGTAAGCAGGGATTGATGGTTGACCCTGCGAAGATCACAGTTATTGTAAACTTTCCTACACCAAATTCAGTTAAACAATTGCACACTACACTAGGGCATACTGTGTACTACAGGAAATTCATAAAAGGCTATGCATAGATAACCGCAACAATGGAGAAACTTTTTAAAAAAGATGCGTCGTTCCTTTGGAACGAGGACTGTGAGAAAGGATTCGATACAGTAAAAGAGAAGATGGTTGTTGTGCCGATCCTAGTTTTTCCAGACTGGGAAAAGTCATTTCACGTCCATGTTGATGCTTCATGTATAGCATTAGGCATTGTTCTTGCATAGCCAGGAGAAGGAAGCATCGATCATCCCATTGAATTTTCGAGCAGAAAGCTGTCATCTGCTGAAAAGAACTACACTACTAAAAGGGAAAGACTCGCAATGCTATATGCGCTACAAAAGTTTAGACACTATTTTCTTGGTGCGTACTTCTCTATGTTTACTGACCGTTCTGCATTAAAATACCTAGTCAATAAACCAGGGTTAGGGGGGCGAATATGCAGATGGTTGTTACTCTTCCAAGAATATGATTTTGAAATAGTAGTTAAGCCAGGCAGGTTAAAATTAGGACCTGACCATCTGTCCAGGATCAAGTTAGGAGAAGAGCCTACAAACCTTGAAGATAATCTGCCTAATGCGTAGTTGTTCGCTATATAGGTCACCGATGAGTGTTATCAAGATATTTTCGACTTTCTAACTACAGGGGTGGCCCCTGAAGAGTTTACTACGCACCAAAAGAAGCAGCTGGTAGTGTGAGCCGCGGACTTCACCATTATAGCAGGTCAGCTGTACAAGTTAGGACCTGATGAAGTACTACGAAGATGTGTATTTGAACATGAGAAGCCATTTATATTAGCTGATGCACATTCAGGAGTCGCAGGAGATCATTATGCAGGAAGAGCTACTGCGCAGACGATATTACGCGTAGGACTATGGTGGCCAACAATCCACAAAGATTCGAAGGAACATTGCTAGAGTTGCGATGTTTGTCAAAGGATAGGGAAGCCATCACGAAGAGATGAAATGCCATTGAATCCTCAGCTGACATTACAAACATTTGAAAAATGGGCAATTGATTTTGTGGGACCTATCAACCCACCGGAAAAAAGAACTGGTGTGAGGTACATTATTACTGCAGCTGACTACCTCACCAGATGGGCATAAGCAAAACCAGTAAAGGACTGCACTACAGCCACAGCTGCCGAGTTTATCTTTGAGAACATTCTTACACGATTTGGATGTCCAAAGATTTTGATGAGTGATCAAGGCACTCATTTTTTGAACATAACCATTGAAGCTTTGACCGAAGAGTTCTACATCCATCATCAGCGCAGTACACCTTATCACCCACAAGTGAATGGAACTGTTGAAGCGTTCAATAAAGTACTTGAGAATGCGCTAACCAAGATATGCAACGTAAACCACGATGACTGGGACCTGCGCATTCGATCTGTCTTATGGGCATACAGAACAACATGCAAGAAATTAACTAGACATACACCTTTCAGATTGGCTTATGGGCAAGAAGCAATAATGCCAATGGAGTATATTATTCTCAGATTGAGAATAGCTGCATTTATAGGGATCGCAGATCGTGCAGCATTAGAAAAAAGGCTGTTACACTTGGTTGGGTTGGAAGAAGATCGCTTCATCGCGAGATTCCACCAGCAAGTGCAGAAAGAATGAGAAAAAGCATAGCACGATCGCCACATCAAGAATAAGTCTTTTCAGGTAGGTGATCTAGTCCTCGTGTACGATAGTTAATTCATGAAGTTTCCTGAAAAATTTAAAATGTATTGTCTTGGCCCATATACAGTTAAATACATGTTACTAATGGTGGTGTAGTCCAGTTAGCTACCTTAGCCGGTGATACATTACCCAATCTGATAAATAGAATAAAACTAAAGCTTTACTGCGATAGTCCTGCTTCGCAACATCCTGTATGATCAAAAAGAAGGGAAAATTTCTAAGTGTCAAGAACAGTTAAAATTGGGCACTAGAAATTACTGAGTCTGTACATGTAATTTATTAGGAAAGGTCTATGTACCGCGCAGCACTGCTGAAGCTGCGCGTAAAAAAAAAAAAAAGATGAAGAGGAGAGAAAAGAAATGAGATACTGCGAAGTAACTGCGTAGGACCTACGTTCACCTGCTGCGCAGTTTGATGCAATGCTCTAGAAAAATAGTCGTTACAGTGTCAATCGAAAATATAACCATTATATAGTACTTTCCTATCAGCCGCTTGGGCATTTAAAGCACATATAACCGTTCTAAACAGGTTAATGACGGAAAGGACCGATATCTTTCATAGATTTGGCTAACAATTACAGCATTTAATGCTTATCTAATCGTTAAGAGGAGCGGAGGGAGGCTAGCTGCACCTATAAATACCGATGTATTCTGTCTCGCAGGCGTTACCAAACATTTAGAATTTATTGCGGACATTATTTTCTAAGTTATTCTACAAGCTAGAAGGTAACCTGTTGAGAAAGCCCCAAGTGAATGTCTAAAATATCTTCGGTAGAGCAAGAACTCATGCTCCTAGAGGATGTGAAGGTATTTCAATACAGATGTATTGAAGGCTTAATGAGAACCCATGTAACTAATATTGTCAAATATAAGCCCGAAGCATCCCAAAGATCACTGAGGCACGCTGTATCCATGGAGCCCAAAGGAAAAGAACCGGTCCAGAAGGTGAAGTTACCAAAGATAAGCTCGGTACTGCCAAAGGGTCCGCAGACCACTAAGGAAATTCCGCTCAGGTTCACGCCTGACTATATCTCGCCGAGGGCACCAAGTGCACCAACAATGAAGCTACCAAAGAATACAAAATACGATATTCCACTGTCATCGATCTCAAAACATGTGAAGTTGGCCGATAATCTCCTCGGGAAAATACAAGAATGCAAATGGGAAGACTATGACCTACTACAAATACAGAAGGAGGACAATGAACCAAGGTTTCAACAGTTCCAGCCAGACAGGTATATGTGCTGGAAGAAATATGTAAAAGGCAACCACAACTTAGTCGCAAAAAGCTGGTTATCTGGAGTTGCGGAGTCGGGACTGTTAAATTTATTACGACTCCCGCATTTTGACAGGTCGCCAGAAGTTAATGCGATGGTGCCAACCTTAATGGCGCGCATGCACCAAGGATACATGTGGCTCGACCGTAACGTCGACTTGAACATTGATTTGATCCATCGCATAACAGGTTTGAGCAAGAGAGGCACAAATCCAAAGAAATTCTTCCAAGGAAAAATTAAGGATAAAGAAGTAGCCGCATTAATGAAAGAGACTACACTTGCCGCGAAGGGAAAGAGAGGTTTCCAGTGTGACGATGTAAAGGACAACGCAACAAAGTTTGTCACACAACTATTAGTTGGTAAAATTCTAAATAAATGCAGATGTTGTATTGCTAGGTGCAAGTGCCGCAGAAGGAGAGAAGTATAACTGGTGTCAGTACCTACTGAATGAATTCCTAGATGAGATGCTTGAAGTACAAGTAAGTGGAACTTATTTCCACTTCACATGGCTGATCATCCTAATGGCGTTTGTCGGTTGGAAGGAACCAAATGACTATGTCAGCATGATCATTGATAAAGATGACTGTAGAGGACCACGCTATCAAAACCTATGGGCGAACCTAGATCCGCAGAAGTAGCATGCAACGAATGAGGTGTTCCACACCTACTATCATCAACTGTGTGATGTCATCACCGTCACACCATGCATATCAAAAGAGGTAACGAGCAAATATATACAAACTGTAAATTTTTATGCTAACATGCGTTGCATTAAAATCTCAGCAAAGGCGCAAAGGAAGAACATAGAATGGTTCGAAGGACACTATCACATGACATAAGAAGATATTGATCTTCTCATGAAAGAATGGCCTGCGCAGTATCGGGTCGAGATATTTGATGTCCTAAGCGATGATGGGGAGGACAATCCAATTCCATGCCCCATTACTGAAGAATCAACAAAGAGGAAGGAACCTAAAAGTCCACTACACCCAAAGGGACAATGGAAAAAGTCCAAAGCAAGTAAAGGAAAGATTGATACAGTCCTTAAAGAGGACGATTATGAAATAATCGCTCAGGTCGTCAATGAAAAGATGGAAGACATGATGATCGAGAAGCAGAAGAAGGAAAAGGTGCTTCACGAAACCTTGAAGGAGAAAATTAATAAGTTGGAGGTGATTACAGAGAAATTTGAACAGGTACAACAAAGATTTCTAGTGCAGAAAGACTTAGACTCCGAGGTGAAGTTGAGAGGCACTCCACAAAGAAAAACACCGCAGTTGAATCTAGAGGCACCGACGAGGTCCTGCATTGTCCATTTACAACCATTAGCGGTAATTTTGCCGCTACCTAATGAAATAATGTTGGATACAAAGGACGTAGAGCACGTGGAACTCTATCTTGCGAAGATCCCATTGCCAGGCCTACATTACTTGCAGTTGCAAGTTTTGGAAGAGATGCATGATAGAACCACTGATGCAATGAAAGGGAAAGCGAAAATGCAGACAAGCTACAAAGAGTTGGAGGAAACTAGCTCGCGGAGAGCTATGGAGCTTCAAGATGAACATGATCGTCGGAAAAGGCTAGAATCCATGATCACCGCGGTTGCGGATGAGATACTAGAATTTGAAGTACAAACGGAGCCCGCAGATACTGTTATCAAGATGGGCCAGATGGTGAACAAACTTAAGGAAGACATAGACGATATGGAGATCACCCACGAAGCTGATATTTCTGCATTAAAAGGTCAAATTGAGCAAAAGATACTACCGACCGAGGCAGAAATAAGAGCAAAAGAGGTAAAAGCCACGGCAGAAAGCACAGCCAGGGAAGTATCTAAATGTGAAATTTTATTAGAGGCGGCTTCTAAGGCATTCACTACCCTTCAAGAGGACCTAGAGTGGCTAGAAGTAAAGAATGCTCTCAAAACTAAGAAGACAGAATTCGAAAAGTTGAATGAGGAAGTTAAAGCGTTACCAGCACGAGAACGACTCCACAGATACAAGGAGGTCAATGCGTTGAAGAAAACATTGTAGAATTTAAGAGAGAAAGAGGATGCAATTGGGGATAAAACACAGCCCTTCCTGGAGAAAGCCATCCTCATCTCACAGGAGATCGAGGACAAAATAAAAGAGTTGTGAGACGGTTAGCAGCAGGTGGAAGAGCAGGAAGGACAAGAGATAACACCTGAAATGCTCGACACAGTAAGGCAAGTGAAAAAGGACACCAAGGAAGTAGTCAAGAAGTTGATTGTCGAAAACAATGACTTCGCTGCGTCGACCGGTCCACCGGAGGAGGAACAGCTAGAAGATGCTGAAGTTGCAGGTGGCTCGGGGGCGAGCCACATGTAAGTGTTAGGGGCCTATTGGGCCTGGCCCAAGGGGGTCAATTTTTTAGCACATTATGTTTTTGGGAACTACGAAGCTGAGCGCAGCATGGATGGAGACATTTTGTGAAAATCAGTTTTTGGAAGCTGCAAGGCTAAGCGCAACACAGTTTTGGAAGCTGCGAGGCTAAGCACAGCACAGTTTTGGTACGCTGCGACGTTTCGTGCAGCACAATGCCGGAAGAGCTGTGAAGTCTGTGCTGCGAGGAGTACAGCACCGCGATGTTCCACGTCGATGGAGATCCAACTAAGCAGAGCGTTGGATGGATGACAGCAGTAATTTTGGTTAGGTCACAGGAGACCTATTTTTGGCAAAGATCGTTGATAACTACCAAGCGGTGGGTAGGTGCAGATCGAGATAGACAACTAGTCACACAAACAGAGAACTACTAGTTGAACCAATTGTCAAAGGCCGTGAAAGAAGGAACAGCGGGGCAGAAGCAAGCTGTTGGCGCGCATGGCAGGGGAGCGGATAGCAACGTGTCTACACAGAAGATAGCCACAACTGAAGATCCGCTACCAAACACCAGCAAGCCGATTTTGGAAAAACCGTGATAGTTTTGTAAACCTAAGGGTTTCGCCTTCGTAATGTAAAGACATGACCTACGGGCATGATCTATAAATAAAGCAATTTTTGTATGGGAAAGGGTTACACTTTTTGTATTTGGGTATTATTGAATATTGTTAGAATCTTTGAGCAAGAAGCCATTGTAAAGGCTCTGCAGCTAAGTGCGCAGAGACCTAATTTTGAGAAAGAAGAACGTCTGCAGCTGAGTACGCGGATGAAGAACTGTTGCACCCTTTCCTAAGATCATAAAACAATAGTTCTTGTGGACGTAGCTTCCCATCTGGGGGAGTGAACCACGTTAAGTCTTGTGTTATGCGATTGTTGTGTATGGTTGCTATTATTCAGTTGTTTGAATTATTTATAGTATGAATGATTGAAATTACAATTATCTGATATGTGTTTACTTTTATCTGTATTCGCCGCGAAATGGATGGAATAAGATGTTAGGTGGCTCATACATGGATGAATGTTAATGATCAGTATCTCTAAGTATTTGGATGCATGAACCTGTTAAATAATCACAGAGTAATTGTAAAAGTTGAATAGCGATATCAGAGCACGCAGCATTGCGCATTTCACTTATTTATGTAAGAAAGAAACATCAATCTGTCTAAGTATTGATTGAGACGAGTAGAGACAAAGAAGTAAGGTTGATTAGAAGTGATCAAGTATTGTAGTCGTTGCATGGTCTAGTGACGCGCCGATCCATTAAGAGTACTGAGCGATAAGCTATTGATAGCCTGTTGTCGTAAGCTAGACGTAACTCCACTGCGCAGTCTGTGGATGCGCTGATCGTGCAAGTATCCTTGCTTGCCGCAGTACTCGACGCGAAGTAGAAGACTTCGCGCAGTCATTGACCTCAGCGTGCAGTCTTTCACTGCATTGTGTATTAATCATTTTAAACACTCACATCACAAGGTTGTGGAAACCTACTTCTGCAACCACCCCCTCAGCTTCGCCTCGGGCGAGACCTCGGGCTGCTTGCATTCTGTTGCCGAAAGGTTCGGTGAATAGGGGTTTTGTTGGTATCTTGCACCACGAAGTACCTGGGTCTACATTGGAAAACCTCTAGATCAGTATAAACACCCACATGTTGACAGAGATGAAGGAGATGTTGCAAAATTCTCCTGAAAATAAAATAGGTGATTGGTTTCTCTTGGAACACAACACAGTAATCATAGTGTATGGGTTTTCTCATCCACCCTATGCACTACCAGCATTTTTAACTCCTGGAGTGTTTTCTCTGGAATTGATCGGGAAAAAGTTCAGGGTAGAAATTGAACATTTTCTAGATCATAAGAAAGCTTCATACATTACGCTACCATGGGTTGTAGGCCCATTCATCTTTCTAACACAAGGCAAGATAGCAAAAGAAAATATTTTGAACATTTTGAGCTTGCGGGTCTAGCAAAGACTGCTAATTGGTTGGAATATCCCTGTAAGGGTCAGAAGGATGTAGATATGCAGGAAGACTCCACCTCCCTTCTATAGAAGGCCACATCACCACAACCTAGAACCTCCAGCTTGGTCCCAGTAGTTGGAGCAATTATACCCCTTGTCAGTGGCTCTGAGAGACCCCATAAAATAGAGGTCATTAATGCCATGGATGTAGAAGATGAAGACACGGAAAGAGCCCCAAAGAGACAAAAAGTGGAAGAAGCAGGGCAGCAGATTGTACAAGTGGTTGGTCAAGGTAAGAAGAAGCAGGTGAAGGCCAAAGCACCTGCCTTCAAAATCAAGGAGTATGTATTTGGTAAAGCAGCTACTGAGCCTGCTGCACAATGTAAAAGTATATCAGAGTTGTTGGATGAATATAAAGAGAGTAAAGAGGCAGCTTCAAAAGAATCAAAGTTGTATGCAGAGGTTAGACAGATCTCCAACAAGAATGTGTCCTTAGTCACTGTCAGGAGCCATGCTCAGAACACTTTTAATTTGGCCATAGCAACCAAAGATAAGGCCACTGAGGTGAAAATGAACCTGGAGGACATTCTCATTCCTGACATGATCCATCTGCATAAAGAGACTGGAGATATTATTTATGCTAAGTTGTTGAACCCTGCATTAGAACTATCCAAATTACAATCCAGTAAGGATAAGGTTGGGAATCAGCTTAGACATGAAAGGGTGGAGAAAAAAGCTCAAAAGGCACAAATCAAAAATTTGCAGACATAATTGTTGGCTACTGAAGGCCAAGTAGACAAAATGGCAAGCATACAAAATCTTTTGAATGAGAAGGATAATACTATTCAAGCACTGAAGAAGAAACTAAAGATTCCTTCCACCGAGTTGGTAGAAGCATCTGAGCTGACTGTTGGCTTAAGTACTAATCTAAGAGCTTGAGAAGAAAAGAGAAGAGATGAAAGGTGAATTAATAGACTGTAAAGCCAAATTATTCAAGTTTGAAGAGAAAGAAAAGCAGTGGCAAAAGGATATGTCCCTTATAGTAGAGAGCTAGAAAAATTTAAAGGCTAAATCTGAATATTTGGAAATGAAATTGCAAGAGAAAGGTAAAGAGATGGAGAATATGATCACCTCTTCCTCCATTGAATCTGGAGATTTATCCATTGTTCAAGCTATGGCACAAGTAAGTCTGATGGACTTAGAGCTGGAAAAGTTGCAGAAACATAACACAAATCTGAAAAGGATGGTTTCAAAGGAAGAACGGGAGAAAAAGGCTTGGGAAGCCAAATACCAAGAGATACAGGTTAAGAATGAAGAATTGTTGAAGCAGGCTACAGGTCAAACATCATTGCAGGAAGCAAAGAAGGTCATTTGGGATTATATCATTACACAAGCAGACAAATTCAAACCCTATCTTGACTTTGTTTTGGACAAAGAGACTGTAATCAAATTGGCCAAACAAAGTGTAACATCAATGAAAGAAAATTTGAATAAGAATCTCATTGAATGTGTTAAAAATTCCATAGAGTTTTTAAATGGGTTAACTGAGGATGAATTGAAAGCAATAGACATAAAAGACAGATTATCTACCATTATTTGGGTCTGGAAGGTGGTAAATAAACATCAGCAGTTAGATACAATCCAGGCTAGGATAAATATTATGGCACACCAAGTGAAGCTCTTTAGAGATATTTTTTATCCTTTGTTCAAGAAAGGGCTTCCACTCTTTTGGGAAGAAGATGGCACCATGCTGACACTAAAGTAGTATCAAAACAGGCTGATGGAATGCAGGTTGGATCATGCAAACTTTGCTGACATGAGCCAACCACTGTCAGGTAAAATAGTTGTGGACAAGCTAGCAAATAAGTTTGATTTGGTCTTTATTTTCAAAGAGGCATGTGCACACCTACAGAACTATTCATACAAAGATCATGTGGAGCTAAGGGTATTGCTAAAGGAGGTGGCCACTACAGATTTTTCAGCTTCCGACCAATGAAAGATTGCAGAGAAATATGGAAAAGCCAAGCTAACGCTGCATGCATAAGGATTTTTGAAGATCGTGGAGATTTTGGAGATTTTGCAGTCTGAAGAATTAGTTACTTAGGTTGTTGTTTATTTGCTAGGAGCTGTTACTAGTTAGTAAATGTTCATTGACACATGTAAAGGTAGTTAAGCCTATTTGTCAGCACTTGTTATTTATGTTCTAACTGATTCTCAAAGATGATGAACTTGTCTGTATAGGTTTCATCGCAGTTGTAACAACTTTCTGTAAGGGTGGCTCGAGCCCGAGGGCTATCTGCTCCTATATATTCACTTCTAATAGAGAGGAAAAAGGGTTGGAACCCGAGAGAACTGGGCTGTGTATTGTGAGACTTATCTTTAATAAAATCACAGCGTGTAGATTTTGCAGAGATTCATGTGTTGTTTATGTTGCAGTCTGTTTTCCTTCTCTTATATAAATGTGTATCATGTTTATTACTTCCATAATGTTTTCCCTTCATGTTTAAAATAAGTGTTTAATAGTACAAAATTCATGCTTATATGCTCGGTCTATTGTTTTAGATATTCACCAAGTATTTCCACTAAAGTTAACATTGAATTCATCCTTGTTAGATGTTCATGTTAATGGACTGTTCTTTATTTCTTCTTTCCCACCAGACCAAAGCATTTTGACTGTGACTGCATGGCTACCTTGCATTTGTTATAAAATTCCATGAAGTGGCACTGTAATTTGATATATTTGTTATTCTGAATCCATTGCCCAATGAATGCTTACCTTGTTTCAACCAAACAACAAATATGATCTTAATTTTTATTCATATATTTGGCCTTGTTAAACAATCAGCGAGAGATCCCTCTCTGGAAAAAGAGAAGCCAACTCTCTTTCCAAAAGTTGGTGTTGTGGTTACCTTGAAATGTCCTTTTTACAACATGAGGTACAGTTTGAGTGCTAACACTCTTTTTGCGAAAAATTTACTTGTAGAATTCCGACACTTATTCTGGTACTGAGTTCTGCACTAGGCTTGATTCACTGGCATGAATTACTTTAATCTCCTAGCTCTTGTTGGTCTCGTAATACCTACATGTGCATATCCAAATCTTAGGTGAATGATGAGCTTTGGTTCACTAATAATATTATTTAAATTAAAAAAAAAAACAAATAACTATAAAAAAAATGATGCATTAAAAGGTTATCATTTTTAATTATAGATGAAAAATTGTTTTAAAATTTAAAACAACTATAAAATGATTATTTGAAAAACATAAGCTTTCTCAAATACTTGCATGAATTAAATCAAACTTGTTAAAGGTTTTTAAAAAATTTATTAAATGAAATCTTTATTTACTTTTGAAAACCTTTATCACGTGGAACTTCACTTATAAACCTTAATACATACCACCTTCCAATGTGCATATGGAATATTTTAATGAGTTATTATGTTTATATGCAGGTTTTAATGAAACGTTCATGTGGAGGGAAGAAGTATACAGAATCAAAGGAGGCGATTAAACGAGTCATTCAACTCACATATGGTTATGCCTCGAGAATCCTTCACCAGAATCCAAGAATTCTTCAACGAATGCCATCAATGAGGAGATCAGATAGAATTCCCATGTGGGTGATACCATATTTTTTGCATTGATTATAAGGCTATATGCCCAAATTTTAAAGCTAGAATTTCCATATGCATGAGTTATAACATAGCACATTATGTTTGGGATAGTAAGTTTCAGTTTATATATACATGTTTTGATTAAATAATATTTGACATTTTTGGAATCTTTGCATATAATACTTTGTTTGTGATTCATATATAGAATTTGTAATTTATGACGTTTGTATAGATGGTGTTGTATTAGTAATTTGTAGTATATTTATAATTTGTTTAAAGAAAAATTGTATAATTAAATCATTTGTAAATATTTAAATTTTGTATATTTTGTAAATATATTGGGTAATTTAAGAATGCTTGTAATTTAATATATTTGTTGATTTGTGAATATTTAAATTTTGTAGTTTGTAATAAATTTTATGTATTTTGTAAATTGTACTATTTGTATTTTGTTGTTTCATCTTGAGTTGAGAGGAAAGGATTGTGAGCATAAGTACATTTAGTATAGAGTTTGTTTTAGATCATTTATATTTAGTTCATTTTGCCTTTGTTTTTTTTTAGCCTAGTTTTAATTTTTGTAACATAGATTATTGCACTAGTTTTCTATTTTTGGTACTAGTTTTGATTTTTTGTTTGTACTAATTCGCGTACTTTAATTTCATACATTAAATTTTTCAATAGCTTTAAACCACCAACGGATAGATTAATCACCTAACTCGTGAAATATGGTCATTCCATGATGAGTTTTTTCCCTAGGTACTGAGCTATCCCAATTTGCTTAATCTTGTTAGTATGTTGTCGGCATTAGATTAGGCTAGATTAAGCTAGACTAGACCTCAATCCTGCACATACAGTGCCGGCACCTCGAAGCTTACAAGCCTCGGGTTGACAATTTAGTGTTGAAATAAATAGAATATATTTTTATCGACACCTTCCTCCATGTTGGAATATTCTCAACATCACTTCTTGGTTTTGCATGCATGCATTCCATGCAGCACTGCATGCATCTAGTCAGCAGCAGTGGAGTCTCCTAACACCTAGTCTCTATTATGGGCACCCTGGAGCTTTTTTCTGGCCATTATTAGCCCTCCTAGCCACATATGCGCCCTTGTTTTCATCACTGGAGTTAAAAGTGCGCCCTCCCCACATATTTAGGAGATCTATCAGTTAGTTCCATCAGTTAATTGACTGTATCTCTTAGATTGACTGCTATTGAGTTAGGAGCACCTTACCTGACCACTGATAGCTAGTATGCACCCTCCTTGGAGTCTCCTTTCCTATTTTTGTGCTCACAAGGTTCAATTAGGTTCAGTTCTACTCTAGTTGACTGATCATTGACCATTGATGGCCACTAGACCTCATCGAGAGATGTTTCCAGTGCAGACTCATCCATAACTTGAGGAGAATTCGAACTCTCCTAGGTGTATCGAATTCATTCTATTGTATTGTCATATTTTTGCCAGCTTACAGCTAACGAATGTATCAACAACAGTTTCTCACATCTTTTGAGTTTAATGTGTGAATTTTGATAATCTTCTTGCTAATTCTTCTCTACAATTAACTGAGTGAACTTGTGAGGTTTGTTCAAGCTTAGTGGTCTACCCCTGTGGAATTTCACATGGTATCAAAGCTTGTGAGAGCTTTTGCAGCAGTTGCAACAGCTTATTGAGCAGTTATTTTTTAGTAGGGCACCAAAAGCCCTTGGATTTCCACAACAAATCCTGGTGCTATTACCTTGAATTCACTGGAGAAATCCAGTGAGGTCTAGCCAGGTGTGAAGGATTGGATAAAAGTTCTTACTATCCTAAGGAAGTGTTCAGTAGATTCTGTAACATTCCTCCAAATAAATTTCATTGTTTTTGCAGGTTATTCGAAGTATTTTGAGTTGCAGCAATTTTCTGCAATTGCAGTAGTTTTCTGGAGTTGCGGCAGTTTTGCTGCAGTAGTAGCAGTAGATATTTTTCATTGTTTCTGCAGGTATTCTACAACAGTTTCCATGAATATGAAAGGAATTCCTTCTCTCTCTCCATTCAACTATGATGAGTGGAAACCAAAGATGATAGCATATCTAAAGAGAGAAGGTATTTTTGATATGTGTATTGATGTTATGAGAGTTTTTGCTTCCTATGAAGAGGAGAAAGATTGGCTAAATGATTGTGACAGAGCCTTAGGAGCAATATGTATTGCTATGTCTCCTAGTATGCACTACCTCATTAACACTGTTGAACATCCAAATGATCTCTGGAACAGATTGGATAGAGAATTTGGAAAGCAAAAGGAATAGGATCATGCTATCCATTTGGAGAACAAACTGAGTGATAAGTCCTCCAATGTTCCTCTAATTATGTTTTGGCCTCAATCATCTCTCATGATGAAGTTGTTCAAGATGAAGAAGAAGCTACAGAATCAACACATAAAATTCGTGTTGAATACATTCCTTCCTCTGTTGCTCTAGAAGTTGAAGATAGTTTCGAATTGTCCCCTTCCCATGTAGCTGATGCAGATGAAAGTAACACAATTGATGGAGTTGATCCATCTTCTATTTCGAATTATGAGCAAGATTTGTCAGTTACTACTCTAGAAGTTGAAGAGAGTTTTGAATTATCTACTTCGATGAGTCTGTTGGTGTGCAAAATGATGATCTATTGAATTCTTTGGAGGTTAAATCAAAGTTTGGAGGTGATTCATTCACCCTCCTTGATCACATGCTTTCTATGAAATTATATTTGATCATTGGCACAATTTCTCAAAGTTTCACTAAAGATGGAGGACACTACTATTCGCTTGGGTTCAAGTCGCAGGCACATTTTTGTGATTTTGGTTTTGATCTCACCCCTGTTGGTTCAAGGGAGATCACAAGAAACCATCTATCAATTCTTGGAGATGATTTGAAGTCCAAGCCACCACCACCATGTCATGGTTCATTTGGTTTTGATCTCACCCTTGTTGGTTCAAAGGAGATCACAAGAAACCATCTATCAATTCTTGGAGCATATTTAACTTCCACTTATCAGAAGTTCAAGTTTCAAGAGCAATTAGATATGATTGGAGTTGATCCTACCTCAATTGGTTCGAATCACAGGTTCCGGAATGATCTTCATATTTTTGGATTTGTTCTCACCATGTTTGGTCTGAAGAGCAAGTTCAGGAATCCTCCAGATTCGCTTACATCCACTGAAGGAGAACTCAAGCACATGTTTTTGGAGCATGATCCACTTCTTCCCAAGAAGAAGATACCTCCAGAAATTGAATTAAGAATTGCACCTACTTGAGTCTTGAGCAGCATTTTTTGGTGTGTTTCAGTCTATCTTGAGGGGGGGGGGTTTCTCCAACTGGGTTTTCCCTCTTTCCTCACATTTTATTTAGATTGTTGTACGACCTTTGGTCTCATTAACCAGGGCCCTATTTTTCCAGATATTTTTCCTCATGGTCCGGCTTAAGGGGGGTGTTGGAATATTCTCAACATCACTTATTGGTTTTGCATGCACTGCATGCATGCGGCAATGCATGCATCCAGTCAGCAGTAGTGGAGTCTCCTAGCACCTAGTCCTTATTCTGGCCCCCTGAAGTTTGTTTCTGGTCATTATTAGCCCTCCTAGCCACATATGCACCCTTTTTTTCATCACTGGAGTTACAAGTGCACCCTCCCCACAGATTTAGGAGATATATCAGTCAGTTCCATAACTTAATTGACTGTATCTCTTAGATTGACTACTACTAAGTTAGGAGCACCTTACTTGTCTACTGACAGCTAGTATGCGCCCTCCTTGGAGTCTCCTTCCCTATGTTTGTGCTCACATGGTTTAGTTAGGTTCAGTTCTACTCCGGTTGACTAATCATCGACCATCGGTGGCCACTAGACCTTCTTGGGAGATGTTTCCAATGCATACTAAGCCATGACTTGAGGAGAATTCGAACTCTCCTAGGTGTATAGAATTCATTCTATTGTATTGTCATATTTTTTCTAGCTTACAGCTGATGAATGTATCAACAACGATTTCTCACATCTTTTGAGTTTAATGTGTGAATTTTGATCATCTTCTTGTTAATTCTTCTATGCAATTAACTGAGTGAACTTGTGAGGTTTGTTCAACCTTAGTTATCTACCCCTATGGAATTTCACATGGTATCAAAGCTTGTGAAAGCTTTTGCAGCAGTTGCAATAGTTTATTGAGCAGTTATTTTTCAATAGGGCACCAGAAGCCTCTGGATTTCCATAGCAAATCCCGGTGCTATTACCTTGAATTCATTGGATCAATCTAGTGAGTTCTAGCCAGGTGTGAAGGATTGGATAAAATTTCACACTGTCCTAAAGTAGTGTTCAGTAGATTATGTAACATTCCTCCAGATAAATTTCATTATTTTTGGAGGTTATTCGAATTATTTTGAGTTGCAACAGTTTTCGGCAATTGTAGTAGTTTTTTGCAGTTGCAGCAGTTTTGTTGCAGTAGCAGCAGTAGATATTTTTCATTGTTTCTGCAGGTATTCTACAACAATTTCCATGAATCTGAAAGGAATTCTTTCTCTCTTTCCATTCAATTATGATGAGTGGAAACCAAAGATGATAGCATATCTGAAGAGACAAGGTCTTTTTGATATGTGTATTGATGTTATGAGAGATTTTGCTTCCTATGAAGAGGAGAATGATTGTGACAGAGCCTTAGGAGCAATATGTATTGCTATGTCTCCTAGTATGCACTACCTCATTAATACTATTGAACATCCAAATTATCTCTTCACCATATTGGATAAAGAATTTGGAAAGTAGAAGGAATAGGATCATGCTGGCTATTTGAAGAACAAGCCCAATGATACCTCCTCCATTGTTCTCTCTAATTATGTTTCAGCCTCAATCATCTCTCATGATGAAGTTGTTCAAGATGAAGAAGAAGCTGCAGAATCAACACAGAAAATTCATGTTGAAGAAATTCCTTCCTCTGTTGCTCTAGAAGTTGAAGACAGTTTTGAATTGTCCCTTTCCCATGTAGCTAATGCAGATGAAAGTGACACAATTGATGGAGCTGATCCATCTTCTATTTCGAATTCTAAGCAAGATTTGTCAGTTACTACTCTAGAAGTTGAAGAGAGTTTTGAATTCTCTACTTCCCATGAGTCTGCTGGTGTGCAGAATGATGATCTATTGAATTCTTTGGAGGTGATTCATTCGCCCTCCTTGATCACATGCTTCCTATGAACTTCTATTTGATCATTGACACAAGTTCTCATAGTTTCACTAAATATGGAGGACACTACTATTCACTTGGGTTCAAATCTTAGGCACATTTTTGTGATTTTGGTTTTGATCTCACCCTTGTTGGTTCAAGGGAGATCAAAAGAAACCATCTATCAATTCTTGGAGTTGATTTGAAGTCTTAGCCACCACCACCATGTCATTGTTCATTTGGTTTTGATCTCACCCTTGTTGGTTCAAAGGAGATCACAAGAAACCATTTATCAATTCTTGGAGCAGATTTAACCTCCACTTATCAGAAGTTCAAGTTTCAAGAGCAATTAGATCTGATTGGAGCTGATCCTACCTAAGTTGGTTTGAATCACAGGTTCCAGAATGATCTTCAAATTTTTGGATTTGTTCTCACCATGTTTGGTCTGAAGAGCAAGTTCAGGAAGCCTCCAGATTCGCTTGCATCCACTAAAGGAGAACTCAAGCACATGTTTTTGGAGCATGATCCACTTCTTCCCAAGAAGAAGATACCTTCAGAAATTGAATCAAGCATCACACCTACTTGAGTCTTCAGCAACAATTTTTGGTGTGTTTCAGTCTGTCTTGAGGGGGGGTTTTCTCCCACTGGGTTTTTCCTCTTTCCTCACATTTTATTTAGATTGTTGTATGGAGTGACCTTTGGTCTCAGTAACCAGGGCCATATTTATTCAGTTATTTTTCCTCATAGTCTGACTTAAGGGGGGGTGTTGGAATATTCTCAACATCACTTCTTGGTTTTGCATGCACTACATGCATCTAGTCATCAGCAATGGAGTCTCCTAGCACCCAGTACCTATTCTGGGCCCCCTAAAGCTTGTTTCTGGTCATTATTAGCCCTCCTGGCCACATATGCGCCCTTGTTTTCATCACTGGAGTTACAAGTGCTCCCTCCCCACAGATTTAGGAGAGCTACAGATAGTTCCATCGGTTAATTGACTGTAGCTCTTATATTGACTGCTACTGAGTTAGGAGCACCTTACTTGACCACTGACAGCTAGTATGCTCCCTCTGTTAACACCTATTTTTTTCAACTCAAAATACTGATTTGTAAGAGATAGAGATATTGAAAATTCCTTGGAGAAAGCTTAAAATGTTTTTATTTTCATGATTGGATGATAAGGTATGAAAAGAAGCCTGTAGATGGAAATGATAAGGTGAAAAACCAAAGAAATTTCAAAAAGAAGTATGAAAAATGTGACCAAAATGATTAAAAGAAGGCCAAAACTATAGCCTGCAAGCAAAATCTTGTAAGCATTAAGTCTTGTGCAGATTACACCGTTGATTGAGTCCAAGATAGATATCCAAGGTTCTAATTTGATGTCGCATGGCCAAGACACGCGGGAGAAAGAGGTTGCAGGTGGTTGTGACAAGGAAAACAGGTTGCTACGTATCATATGCAGATGGTGTCGCAGGGAGGAGAAGCAGTATTACCAACCCCTAGAAAGGCATGCAACAGTGTTAAAGGGTTCGTAATAAATCAATGGTCCATATTTATGATAGAAGATCTGACGGCTCGGGGTAGAATATTTGATCACTAAACAAATCATAAGTGGATCAATGGCTCGAGTTGCAAGGAGAACCAAATCAACGGCGATGAGAGTTAAAGGTGCACGAAGGATAAGTGATTTGGACACCGTCAGCGGGAAATGGTTGAAAAAGTAAATATTTTGTAAGTCTCCACCGTGGATGCACAGCAGAAGAAGATCAATGGTAACAAGTGACCGACACATTGGGGAAAAGCGTGGAGGTTAAAAGGAAATGGTGGTTGCGGGAAATAAAACCACCCGACAGGGGTCAACATTGGGTTCTGTCACAAGAGAGATGAGTGGTAATGGAAACCACTTTAGAGAGTCCCGACACCACTTTGTAGACATATAGTGCTAATAATTGATGGTGGAGATTAAAGCATGGGAATCATCAGACGGTTGACAAAGACTGATTGTAAAACATTAAAGGGACATCAAATCTGACGGCCAGGATTGATGCACAAAAGATCTACAAATGAAAAAGGTGGACAGCTGCCAAAGAAGACCAAAGGATAAGAGAAAAAGGTTATATATATAAAGATGCATATCTAAAGTTGACATTTGTTCCTTGGAGCTGTCGGAGTCGGAAGCTTCTGGACGTGTGGAAGACAAAGAAGACGACAGGAAGGGTGATTCTCAGAGCTTTTAGGTGACAGGTAGGACCTCATAACCGCTGCTTTTAGCAATATTAGGGTTTAAATTGCTATGGAAGATAGGGATTTTTACGTATTTGATACAGAAGTTCGGATGCCTATACTAGAAATTAAGAGAAGATTGAAGGTTTTGCTTGAAAAAGGTTTAGATGTGCATAGAGTATTTCAGTCGTCTTTCATCCTTTTTTGCATTGACCAAATTATGCCCTTCCCCGAGTTTGTATCATGGTGTGAGTCCAATTATTCTGAACCGCAATGAGTTATCATGAATTCCCAGAAGTCTAAGATTGTTTGCACCATAAATTCGTCAGTGATTAGTAGTTCTTTTGGAATCCCTCTGTCCCAAGTACCTGAGTCCGAGAGTTTTTTTGAAGAGCCTGTTATTGTTGCATATAGACAGTCTTCCTCCGAGAGCCGACTGGCCTTTTTAATCACCTATCTTAAACCTGACCTAGAAGTTGAGAATACCCCATACCCTTCGATATAAATTTCTTTAATGACAATAGCCAATTGGTCCTTTCTTTAATAGCTCAGTTTTTAGGATTGGATACAGATATGTGGGTGACAGAATTACAATTGAGTTTATTATTCAGAATTAGTATCAGTTCACCAGGAACTGAGAATGATTCAGTGTCGTGCCTCATATTTGAAGACTTTTTAGTAGAGAAAATTCATTCACAATTGAGCACTTTCTCCAATACACGACATTTTAGGTTTCAGGCGCAGTTAATGAAAATGTTGATATAAGTGAAAGACCTTTGTTTAGAACTAAGTCAAAATCAGATTTAAAAGAAACTGATGTTGATCAAGATAGTTTTTGGAAGTATTCTTTACAGTCAATTTGGGAGGGTTTACAAAGGTCTGAAAGAAAAGAATCTAAAAAACCTAAGACTCAAAGAGTACCCTTAAATAATCAGAACATTGGTCAAAACCTTTTAAATACTCAAAATTCTCCATCAGTACCACCTCCAAGACCGATGGTCGCTACGTTTTCTCCTCTTGTCTTACCAGTTGCTTTGCATGACCTTCCTGAGAAATATTCATAGAGGATTATACTGTTTGATGGGGAGGGAGATATTACTGTACAACAACATGTTGATAGGTTTAATGATTTTCTTGATCTTGAAGAGGTAGACTATGATGATGCAAAATTGCAGTTATTAGCTCAAAGTCTTGCTAGAGAAGTCAAAAAAATGGTTTAGAACCTCAACTGCAGGATATATTGCTACATATAATGATTTTGTAACACAGTTTATTGAGCGGTGGGAAGACAAAAAGAATTCCTCACAAATATTAACACAATATAACAATTTGAAGAAAGAGGGTTTTGAAACAGTCCAAGAATTTTCTGCTAGATTCATGAGGGTTTATAATTCAATTCCTGCTGATTTTAAACCATTGGTAGGAGCTTCCAAGTTGCATTATGCAGATGCATTTGAAGGTGATTTTTCCTGTACATTGAGGGAAAGGAGGTCAGCTACTTTGTCAGATATGATGAGAGATGCAGTGGAAGTAGAAGCAAATCTGATGGCTTCTAGAAAGATAAAACAAAAAGCTGACATGGATAGAAGAAAAATTAGAGAAGATAATCAACCTTCAACTTCTTCTTCTTCTAATGATGTGAAATTTGATGCTATGATGAGAACTATGGAAAGGTTAATAGACAAGTTAACGTTGGACAATAGACCTCCAAACAGAGAACAAACAAAACCGCCTATTAGAAACCCTAATTTCAGAAGACCAATTGATCCAGGAGGATCATTGAACATCATAGAGAAAAATCTATGCAATTGCTAAGAATTTGAATATTTCTTATGTGCGTTCAATTCAGACTATGGAGATCATATGCCAATTGATCGTTGACGGTCGTTGTTGTTAATGACAGTCCAAATGAGGTTCAATTTTGAAGCACGAGTAGATTAGTGCCAATTTCTACATTATGTAAAAAGAGCATAAATTGTATATGTGTAATTTTGATGGAAACTTGGAGACTTCTGTCTATGCGTTTTATCTTGTTTCATATATTTAGGAAGCTGCTACCCATGTTGATGGAGGTCAACGACATTCCTGAAGACGCATTCTGGTTTTGTTGTTCAAAGAAAACCCTTGAAGTTTGGCTGCAACAGTGATGTCAGGAATATAAGTGTTGTATGCATGAATAGTCTCCACGATATGGCTAAGGGAACCAACGGTCAATGGTTCTTTGGTATTCGTAGAATAGCATGGAGAGAGAGAACCGAGTACTGCAGTAGCAGCAAATAGCATTGAATAATCTTAAGTTATGTCATACAAGAAGAGACATTTGTGTACTCTCAAGAGCTTGAAGTGTGCACGCACCTGTTCATGATGTGCTATGAAGAATGGTAAGTGGTCGGCATTCGACGAGTCAGATTTTGTGAAGTCGAAGCTGAAGATGTGTTTGACATCAATGTGAAAAGGGTGGAACACATGCGATTCCTACAAGTCTAAATATAGCATATGATTCCGAAGTTTCCAAGGAATCGATAGGATCAAGAAGATTTTCATATGAAATTGAGTATGGTCGTTATACCAACAATATGATCACGATGACCATCGAAAGCTTTGCATAGGTTCTGATCGTGATAACCACTTCAGCGTTCTACAAGGTCGCAGCATCAGTTGATTGAGTTGGTTGTTACAATCATGTTGATTGTGGAGATCGTTTAGATCTGCATCTGGATCGATGAAAGATACCGTAATGCCTCTGGATATGCAATGTAGGGGCATGATGTCAATCCTACGGAAGTTGTCAACATATCAAGAGATATGATAATTTCCAACTACGATAATTATAGTTGGTTACAATGAGAACCAACAAATGCTTCAACATTTGTAAAGAATTGATTATTATACTTTAAAAACTTCAAGGGATAAGATTGAATCCAAGTTTGCATTGCTTTGGAAGGCTCAATGGAGCTTATAAAACAATTACGATGAAGGTTAAGGGATCAAGTTTTTTTTGTGTGATGAAAACTTGAAAAGTCCTGTGAAAAAAAAACTCAATAGAGAGTTAAAAGAAGACGAGAGTCTCGAGTTCTTGCAGAGGAATGACCCAGATGTAATTTCTTTTCTCTGTAGAAAGTTTGTAAGCAGGTCGATACGCCACGAATGAAGTTCAGTTTATTGTCTTTTGTATGGAGAAGATTTGTGGACAGAGCTTGGAAGAAGCTGTTGTAAAACCACGAGAAGGTTCCATATTTTGTTGAAGAAGTCAATAAAAAACGATCCAAGTTCCAGTTGGAACGGATCCGGAGACGTAGCCAGTTGGGCGAACTCCGTTATCAAACCTTATTGTTTGCATGATTTCTTTATGTGTATTCGCGAAATCTTTGTTTTTGACAGAAAATTGCATTTGCTAATGCCGAATTCTGAACATTTGTTTAAGTTTTGTGAAAGATTTTCCAACCAGATTTCTTAATGATAATTAAAGATTTGTGAAATTGATCGAGTACCCTCCATTTTCAGATCAGGTTTTGGTATCAAAGTTAGGTTGATCGTTGTAGTTTTACTGATTTGTAATTTGTTGGTTGCGAATTGGAAAATGGGGAAGGGTCTGAAAAAAATCAAGTTTCAGGAGCTTGAAGAGATCAACGAGCAAATCCAGAAGGAGAATGCGGAGTTAAGAAGACTCATTCAGAGTCTTGAAGAGGATCGAGACAAATTGCGGACACTGGTACTTGCATCGGAGAAGCAAGATAGCAGAAGTTCCTCCAGAAGCTTGAGTAGCTTGAGTTCTGACAGAGTTGATGGGTTACATCCAATTCTACAGCCGTCAGTAGAAGAAGTTCTCGGAACTTTTTCCTCTCCATCAGAAGATGATGGTATATGCCAGCATCCCCAACATCCACACCAACTTCTCCAGTCGTACAGGAGCATAGTTCCAGTATCCAAGACAATGGTTCCTTCGAAAAACATACAAAGGGTATCGGCATGAAGCTGATGATGAAGATGGGATATACTAAAGGACAGGGTCTTGGGAAGCATGGCCAAGGAAGAACCCAACCAATTGTGAATCGAGAGCGACTACCACGAGAAGGATTGGGGTATGTCGAGGACTCGAACGACGATAGTTATTCAGTGGTGTGTAGCTATTGTAAGAAGAGCAGTCACAATGAGGAGCATTGTTGGGATCGACACCCAGAACTGAAGCCAAAATGGTTTCAAGACCGTGAAGGAAAACGGGTGGTAAGATCTCCTTCGCCAAGTGTTAATTCAAAACAAGCCCATACTTTAAAGGTTATTCAAAACAAAATTCCTTGTACTTTCTGCGGAAGCAAAACACACTGCGTTGCAGCATGTTGGCAGCAGAAAATTTTCAGCAAAAGGATCATGGGCATGAAAAGTAAGTCACGACCAGATGATGGAAGGCTGCAGGTAAAGAAGGAAGCACTGAGGAAAGAGTTATATGAATCCAAGGAGGATTTGACTCAGATGGATGACTCAGCCAGATCCAATGGGCATTGGCAAAACCAGTAATGGAAGTTACATCCAGAATGGGAACTCTCTCGGGAGACGGAAAAACCAGAACCACAAAAAGTCACTGCAGACAAAGACAATAAACAGATGATGAATGAGGCTCATGAAACTTCAAACGTCAAAGTTAGTTCACGTGCCTGGAATTGGGTAGACTTGATGCCGTACATGTAAGTCATTGAGTATAATTTCCATTTTAGCGTGCTACCTGGAAAGGTGATCTGCTTAGTCTAAGTAGATTGTAATTGATGATGTATAAAACTTTTGGGTCAAAAGTTCCTTCTGTGGGGAGGTTTGATCCAGGAGGATCATTGAACATCATAGAGAAAAATCTATGCAGTTGCTAAGAATTTGAATATTTCTTATGTGCGTTCAATTCAGACTATGTAGATCATATGCCAATTGATCGTTGACGATCGTCGTTGTTAATGACAATCCAAATGAGGTTCAATTTTGAAGCACGAGTAGATTAGTGCCAATTTCTACATTATGTAAAAAGAGCATAAATTGTATATGTGTAATTTTGATGGAAACTTGGAGACTTTTGTCTATGTGTTTTATCTTGTTTCATATATTTAGGAAGCTGCTACCCATGCTGATGGAGGTCGACGACATTCCTGAAGACACATTCTGGTTTTGTTATTCAAAGAAAACCCTTGAAATTTGGCTGCAGCAGTGATGTCAAAAATATAAGCGTTGTATGATGAATAGTCTCCACGATATGGCTGAGGGAAACAACGGTCAATGGTTCTTTGGTATTCGTAGAATAGCATGGAGAGAGAACCAAGTACTGCAATAGCATCAAATAGCATTGAATAATCTTAAGTTATGTCATACAAGAAGAGACATTTGTGTACTCTCAAGAGCTTGAAGTGTGCATGCACCTGTTCATGATGTGATATGAAGAATGGTAAGTGGCGGCATTCGACGAGTCAGAGTTTGTGAAGTCGAAGTTGAAGATGTGTTTGACATCAATGTGAAAAGGGTGGAACACATGCGATTTCTGCAAGTCTAAATATAGTATATGATTCCAAAGTTGCCAAGGAATCGATAGGATCAAGAATATTTTCATATGAAATTGAGTATGGTCGTTATACCAACAATCTGATCGCGATAACCACCGAAAGCTTTGCATAGGTTCTGATCGTGATAACCACTTCAGCGTTCTACAAGGTCGCAGCATCAGTTGATTGAGTTGGTTGTTACAATCATGTTGATTGTGGGGATCGTTTAGATCTGCATATGGATCGATGAAGGATACCATAATGCCTCTGGATTTGCAACGTAGGGGCATGATGTCAATACTGCATAAGTTGTCAACATATCAAGAGATATGAAAATTTCCAACTGCGATAATTATGGTTGGTTACAATGAGAACCAACTAATGCTTCAACATTTGTAAAGAATTAATTATTATACTTTAAAAACTTCAAGGGATAAGATTGAATCCAAGTTTGCGTTGCTTTGGAAGGCTCAATGGAGCTTATAAAACCAATACGATGAAGGTTAAGGGATCAATTTTTTTTTGTGTGATGAAAACTTGAAAAGTCCTGTGAAAAAAAAAACTCAATAGAGAGTTAAAAGAAGACAAGAGTCTCGAGTTCTTGCAGAGGAATGACCCAGATGTAATTTATTTTCTCTGTAGAAAGTTTGTGAGCAGGTCGATACGCCACGAATGAAGTTCAGTTTATTGTCTTTTGTATGGAGAAGATTTGTGGACAAAGCTTGGAAGAAGTTATTGTAAAACCATGAGAAGGTTCCATATTTTGTTGAAGAAGGCAATAAAAAATGATCCAAGTTCCAGTTGGAACAGATCCGGAGACGTAGCCAGTTGGGCGAACTCCGTTATCAAACCTTATTGTTGCATGATTTCTTTATGTGTATTCACGAAATCTTTATTTTTGACAGAAAATTGCATTTGCTAATGCCAAATTCTGAACATTAGTTTAAGTTTTGTGAAAGCTTTTCTTAGCAGATTTCTGAATGATAATTAAAGATTTGTGAAATTGATCGAGTACCCTCCATTTTCATATCACCAATACCTCCACAAATCAGACAAAGAGATCAAAGAAACCCAAGAAATGAAGAAAACAATCCTGTAAGACCTCCATTTCCTGAGAATTATGTTGATGAGGAAAATAATGCGGAATTGGTGGAAAGTGAAATTCATCTTTTTGGAGATTTAGACTCAGAAGTTTATTTAACAAAAATGGAACATGATATGTTTTCTACAGAAGGGGAATGTAACAATTTTGAAGCAGAAACAGAATAGTACCAGATTGGATATCAGAATGCAGTAAATGATCTTCAAAGGAAGATTAGCCTTAGGAACCGGGATGCAACGGTAGATAAAGGTAAATTCCAACTGGATAAACCTTCAACTAGTCAGAACAAGAAGAATAAAGAAACACAAGATGTAATGAAAAAGGTTCCAGAAAACACAAGAGAAGTAATTAAAGAAGGTGATAGAAATTTAGTTCCATTCAATCTGCAAAGTGAGATATCAAAAATCAAAATTTCTATACCATTTAATGAGATTCTGAAAAACATTGAGTACAAAGAACAAATTTCTAAGATGATTAGAAGTGAAAATCAAGTGGAACCAGATACATTAGAATTGAATGATGACACACCAACTATTCATATAGGCTCAAAGATGGAAGATAATAGCGTAGATGTTGCAGCACCTTTTTATATAAACCTCAATATTCATGATAAGGTCGTACACAATTGTATGTTTGATTTAGGAGCTTCGCACAATTTGATGCCAAAAGTTATAGTGGAAAGTTTGGGTTTAGAAATAACCAGTGTGAAGAACCCACAACAATTAATTAATAAGAATATGCGAAATAGCATAAATGACAGAACTCATACTCACTTTTATATTGATCGCAGGCCACTTCGAGAGGGCAACCTCCTTTAAGCAAGCTCAATACAAATAACTTCACGGTGCCTTCATAGGCCTCAACACACACTTGTATACTAAGTCTAGGTGCCAATACTATGGGTCAAAACCATGGGGCAATACAAACTATGGATCAACAATACTATGGGCGACTTACAAAACATATGCGCCAAACAACAATAACACAACTATGGATCAACAAATACTATAGGACGACTTACAAAGCATATACGTCCAACAACAATATACTAACAAAGTAAATAGAAGAGTTGACATGGGTTCCTAACATCCCCTCTCCCTTAGAAAAAACTTTGTCCTCAAATCTTTAGATGTGGAAATTGATGCAGAATTGGACGGAGTGGTTCCCCTGTAGCATCTTCGGGCTGCATTCTGGGCCACTGACGCCTTTTGAGGTTTAGGAGGATTGCTTGGAATGCTGCAGAAGAACCATATCAACTACGTGAAAAGTGCGCTCTGAACGGTGCTGAGCGGCTTGTTGTTTCAGTCGAATTCTTGCCATGTGAAGATTGTCCTGCAGAATGAAAAGAATCTGATTGCGGTTTCGAAGAACCGAGTCAATTGCCTGAACTGGGGAGTTGCTGAAGGTGTATGGAAGAATAACTGCCGGTGCCTGTCCATAGACTGCTTCATATGGTGTCCTTGTAGACGTGGTATTGTACCACTGGAGCGCTTCTAGGAAATCCATAGAAATAGTTGTCCAAATCTGTGTAGGGATGGGAAAGGGTTCGAGCAGTCCCAAAAGGAGTGTCGTTTCACCTTTGTTGACCTGGAAAGTATCACAGCCAACCACCATTTGTTGAATTGGCAGTTTCAGTCCCTGCCAAAAGAAGTTACATTGTTCCTGGTCATACTTTTGGAGGAACCCAGAGTGCCCTGCCGATGAAGAAGCATGGAGTTCATAGAAGAGATAGCCCTGTTGAACATATTACAACCAGTTTGGAACAAGCAGAGAAATAGGTGTAAGAGAAATTGGGTCATCAAATATGCGAGAAAGAGCATCTGCCACCATATTGTCTTTACCCTTCTTGTAAGTGATCGCATAGTCATAACCCATGAGGTGGATAACCCATTTCAAGTGTGCTGGGAAGGATACCCATTGTTCCAGGAAATTTTTCAAACTCTGGAGATCAGTCTTGATGCAGAAATAATTCCCTAATAGGGATGGCTGCCACGTCGGTACTGCATGCAAAATAGCCATCATTTCCTGCTGAGATGTAGACACGGCTAAATGCTTACCGGAAAGGTCTCTTGAAGGCGGAAATCCCACTGGTGCAGCAAAGACACCTGCATATCTATCCAAGGAAGTAGTGGAGACCGTTAATGGGTGCATCTGAATGGAATGGAGCCGAGTGATGATACCATGTGAATTCTTCTTAAGGATATTTTCCAAGTGATGTGAACTGATGATGCAAAGAGACCCTGGTTGTAAGCCTGTAAATTTGTGTTGTGTCCCATTGACTGAAAACTGCATCCAAAGTTCAGCAAAATCCCATAAGATGGGGCCAAGTGTGCGTAACCATTGAACACCCAAAACCACATCACATCCGCCTAAAGACAAGGCAAACATGTCAGAGCGCGGGTTCTAATCTTCCAGAGAGATACGCACATTGTGACACTTTCCCTTGCAAGGTAAGGTGCCTCCATTAGCAACCATGAATTCAAAGTTGGAGCAAGGATGGACAAAACAATCAGATTGTTTGGCGATCTGGGGGTCAATGAAATTATGAGTGCTACCAAAATCAATGAGTATTGTAAGAGAAAGCTACTTGAAATAACCCCTGACCCGCATTGTTTGGGGGGTGGTGACGCCGGATAAAGCATGGAGAGATATGTCTGGTTGTTCAACCTGAGATGGGGGATCAATAGGAGGCTCCTGAATGTCGACCTGAGCATCCATTGGATCTGGAGCTTCTTCACCAATTTTAGAGGTAGGTGGAGAACCCATATCCAGGAGATAGAGCTTTTGTTGAACACATCTATGTCCCTGAGTGAATTTCTCATCACAATTATAACATAACCATTTTTCTCTGCGTGCATTCATCTCTGTTTCAAACAAATGCTTAATAGGGCTTCATGTTCCAAATGAAAGGATGCAAGTGGAACTTTTTGGACATCAAAAGTATTATGCAGATTGAAATATTGTTATGCATGATAGACCCATCAAGTCGGATCAGTACCATTGAAGCGAGAAAATTCAAGCTTCGGACCACGGAAATGGCTGGAAGAAGAGAACCTAGTGGCTGCAGAAGATTATTGTTGTCGTTTATTGTTCATGGTTGAATGCTGAAGATGGAGGCTGAGAAAATTTTCATCCAGATCTTGGAGTTTGGTTTGGATGGCTACAAGTGCTTCCTCCATGGTTTTTGCTCCAGCGCGGGTGACAACCATAACCAAGTTTTTTTTTTTTTTTTAATGGATAGAAAAACACAAACAAAATCTTACTTAGCAAAGGGAAATTTGGATTTGGGAAAAACTCGGAGGGGTAATTGGGGTTTGACTAGGTTTTGGACACTTTCTGATAGATAGGGAAGCAAAAAATGGGGATTTTAGAAGCGAAATGAAAGAATGAGAAAATTTGGCAGAAACGAACAAAGAAACAGAATTAAGAAAGGAACTCGATGGAAAAATTTGAAGGCAATTGGGTAAAATCCGAAGAAGTTATGGCAAACCCTAAAAATAGACAAATGTGGGATTTCGAGCTTTGGGAAGTGAAATTTGGGATAAGGTCCTCAGGAATGAAATATGCAAAATGGGATTGCAGGGGTGTCAATGAATTTTCAAGGAAAACAGAGTGAAAACAAGGGAGATATGGCCAAAAAATAGAATTTTAAATTATCTACAACGGCGCAGAAAGGATCTCAAACATATAGATCTGCAACGGCGCAGAAGTGATCGAAAACAAAGGGATCTGAAACAGTGCCGAATGGATCGAAAATGGTTGGATCTGAAATAGTTCTAAAACGGCTAGATTTGGAATGACTTTCAAAATGGATCTGAAACGACGCGGCAACAGTTCAGCTAAAAATAGATATGGACCCCAGGTATGTGTGGCTTCCTAACAGTTCATGGGTTTCACTTGGCCACCAATGTTGTCTGATGGCTTGCATATTAGAGCAGTACTCCTCACTCCACGGCTCAGGTAAAACTGATAACCACTTTGCCACAAACGACAGCTCTTGGTTTACCTCACGAGTGGGAACTAGTCAATCAGGTAAAGGTCGTTGCCCTTTTCGCTAGCAGGTCCTCTCAATGGGCCAACTACTTTGGGGTTCATGTGGTACTCCTTACAATGAGTTTTAGGGCTTATTCCCAAGTACTTCCCACAGTTAAGCGGATAAAGATTATTCCCAGACCCGAAGCTGCAACAAATGCGAAAAATAAAATTTGGCAGAAATTTCACCCAAGGAGCCCAAGAAAGTGCTCTGATACCAGATGTGAAGAACCTGCAACAATTAATTAATAAGAATATGTGAAATAGCAGAAATGACAGAACTCAGAATCACTTTTATATTGATCGCAGGCCACTTCAAGAGGGCAACCTCCTTTGAGCAAGCTCAATACAAATAACTTCACGGTGCCTTCATAGGCCTCAACACACACTTATATACTAAGTCAAGGCGCGAATACTATGGGTCAAAACCATGGGCCAATACAAACTATGGATCAACAATACTATGGACGACTTACAAATCATATGCGCCAAACAACAATAACACAACTATGGATCAAAAAATACTACGGGACGACTTACAAAGCATATGCGTCCAACAACAATATACTAACAAAGTAAATAGAAGGGTTGACATGGGTTCCTAACAACCAAACTATACAAAGATTTATTTTCTTTTGATTCAAAGAAAGTAAAATGTTTGGGATTGATCAAAGATTTGGTGGTGAATCTTACTCAAATGCCAGTCAAGGGTGTTGTCATGGATTTGGTTGTCGCTGATGTTCCACCAACATTTGGAATGTTGTTATCTAGATCTTGGGCGTCAAAGATGAAAGGTACTTTGCAGATGGATATGTCATTTGCTACTATTCCAGTTCTTGGAAATCATAGGAGGCTATATTCTGAAAAAAGACTTCAATATATGGTGAGTGATAAAGGTGAACCTGACAGTCATGAAATATATTCAGTAGATACAGATTTGGGTTCTTCTATATTCTATAATGATGTTCAATCTGAAGAAGAAGTGGATTTGGTTAAACCAAAAGAAGAGAATCTTCCAAGTGAGGAAGAGAAATTGTTGAAAGAAAAATAAGAAAAGAAGGGACCTGGATCATGCATTTCGATAGATCTATGAGTAAAGAAAGTGTTGGTGCATGCATGTGGATAACTTCTCCAGATCAGGAACTTTTAATGTTTTCTTTTAAGTTGGAATTCGAGTGTACAAATTATGTGGCAGAATACGAAGCACTAATTTTGGGGTTGAACTTGTTGAAAGATATGAAGGAAAAGAAGATTCAGGTGTTTGGAGATTTAGAATTGGTGATAAATCAAGTGAAAGATATCTATCAAGCAAGGCATCCGAGGTTGAAATCTTACAGAAATGAAGTTTGGGATTTATTAGAAAATTTCTTTTATGAACATGATGTGATTATAATACCAAGGGTTGATAATTCAATAGCAGATTCTTTGGCTAGTAATGATGCAGCTTTCAGAGTTCCTAGATTTTCTAAGAAGAGGTATGACATTGAGGTTGTGAATAGACCCTCTATTCCTGATAACATAAAACATTGGCAAGTCTTTGAGGATGATCAGCAGATTAAAAGATTTCTGGAGATGACGGATGAATTTAATTATAGAACTATTGATACTGAAGATGCTGTAGATTTGCCTAATATAAGTGAATTTTCTGAAGAACCAAAAAGATTTAAAGAAACAATTGGGGGTAAAGACATAATTCAATTGAAAAATGATGTCATCCCAAGGGGGCTTGTTCCTGGAGAAGTTATTTGACAGGGGTGATGTAGCTAAAAACCTGAAGATACAACCCAAGGTTGAAGATGTTAAGGATTGTAATATTGGTACTGCAGAGAAACCCAAAATAGTGAAGATTTCAAATAAGCTTCCGGAAGAGGAAGAAAGGAAATATGTAGAAAAAATGAAAGAATTTACAGATGTGTTCGCATGGAGTTATGAGGATATAAAAGAATATGATACTTCTATAATTCAGCATACTATTCCTCTCAAGCCAAATGAGAAGCCTTTCAAACAAAAGATGAGAAGAATAAATCCCAAACTGCTTCCAGTAATTGAAAAAGAGGTCAAGAAATTGTTTGATGCAAAAATCATTGTGTCTTTAAGATTTTCCAGGTGGGTAGCAAATCTGGTTCCTGTAAGGAAAAAAATGGAGAAATAAGACTGTGTGTGGATTTCCGAAACTTAAATAAAGTGTCTCTGAAGGATAATTATCCTCCCCAAAATGGATCACATTTTACAGAAAGTTGTTGGAGCTGAAAGAATTTCCATGTTGGATGGATTTTCAGGTTACAATCAAATCAAAGTACATCCAGAAGATCGGGAGAAGACGGCTTTTACTACTCCGTGGGGAACGTTTATGTACGCCAAAATGCCATTTGGATTAATGAATGCAGGAGCAACTTTTCAAAGGGCTATGGACATTGCCTTTGCAGAAGAAAAAGACAAGTTTGTGGTGGTTTATATGGATGATATAACTATATACTCAAAATTTGTTGTAGATCATATAAAACATCTGGAGAAAGTTTTCTTGAAGTGTAGAAAATTTGGCATATCATTAAATCCGAAGAAATCTCACTTTGCTATGGAGGAAGGAAAATTGTTGGGACATATTGTATCTAAATATGGCATCAAGATTGATCTAGAAAGAGTGTCAGCTATTCAGAAGATTGGAATACCCAGAAGCAAAATAGAGGTATGGTCTTTTATTGGTAGAGTAAATTTTTTGAGAAGATTTGTTCCCAGCTTTGCAGATATTCTGAGAAATATTTCCGAAATGTTAAGAAAAAATAATGAAATTAAATGGACAGTTGAAGCTAAACAATATTTTAAAGATATTAAGAAATCCCTAACCGAAGCCCCAGTCCTAATCAACCCTGATTTTTCTAAAGATTTTCTTATCTTTTCTTACGCTTCACAACATACCTTAGTTGGAGTCTTATTACAAAAAAATCAAGAAGGTACGGAACAGCCAATTGCATTTTTTAGTAAGATTTTGAGAGATGGGGAGCTGAAATACAATATTATGGAAAAACAAGCTTATGCATTGGTAAAGGCATTGAAGGATTTTAGAGTTTACATTTTGCATTCCCACACTGTTGCATACGTTCCATCTACAGCAATAAAAGATATTCTCACTCAACCAGATCCTGAAGGGAAAAGAGCAAAGTGTATTGCAGTTTTATTAGAATATGATTTGGATATAAAGCCCATGAAGTTGATAAAAGGTCAAGGTTTAGCTAAGATGATGACCGAAACAAATTATGACTCCTTGGATATAAATATCATTTCTGAACTTTCAACAGAAGCTGCTCCTGAATGTCAAGTAGTTGAAAATTTTTATGTCTCCATGGTTAGCAGACATTATATATGTTTTGCAAAATCTACAAGCACCTCCTGGGATGGACAAAACAAGATCAAGATCAATGAAGATGAAGGCATCAAAGTTTTGTATATTGAATGAGTATCTATATTGGAAAGATCCAGGCGGAGTTCTATTGAATTGTTTGTTAGAAAATGAAGCACAGCATATCATGATAGAAGTTCACAAGGGAATGTGTGGAGGGCACCATTCTTGGAAAGCTACAGCAAACAAAATTCTCAGAGTTGGTTTCGATTGGCCCACCATTTTTTTAGATACATACAAGGAGATATCCAAGTGTGATGAATGCCAGATATTTGATGGAAAAAGAGAGCTTTTGCCTCTACCCTTAAAGCCAATTTCACTGAAAGCACCATTTCAACAATGGGGGTTGGATTTCATTGGTGAAATCCACCCAAATTCTTCAGAACAACACCAGTGGATCCTCACTGCAACAGACTATTTCACAAAATGGATCGAGACCATCCCAACTAAAAATGTAAATGAAACAGTTATTATGAATTTTCTGGAAGAAAACATTTTATCAAGATTTGGTTGTCCCAAAAAAATAGTTACAGACAATGCTCCAGCCTTTAAGTCGAAAAAAATGATAAATTCTTGTCATAGGTACCATATTCATTTAAATCATTCCACTGCATACTATCCTCAGGGAAATGGACTGGCAGAGTCTTCCAATAAGAGTTTGGTAAGAATTATCAAGAAGTTGTTGGAGGAGAATAAAAGAGCGTGGCACACCAAGCTCAAGTATGCTTTGTGGGCAGATAGAATTAGTACAAAGAGAGCTATTGGTACTTCTCCTTTTCAGTTGGTTTATGGCACAGAAGTGATATTTCCAGTTTCTTTGGGAGGACCAGTTATGAAATTGTTGCAGGAAGTTGCAGAAGAGCCTAATCACATCCAAAGAAGGATTAACTAGATGATAGAAGTGCGTGAACTAAGAGAAAAAGCCTATAACATAACTCAAGTGCATCAGGAAAAAATGAAGAAAACTTTTGACAGAAAAATTAAGAAAGAGATTTTTAGATGGATGACCTGGTTTTGAAATGGGATGCCAAGAGAGAAGACGAGCATGGAAAGTTTGAACATATGTGGAAAGGTCCATATATAATAGCAGGATTGCAAGGAGAAAACACATTTTTTCTTCAAGACCAGAATGGAGAATTTCTTGCAGGAGGACCAGTGAATGGGAGACATCTAAAGCATTACTTGTCTTAAAAGTTCAAAAAGAAAAACTTTTGTACAATGTAAATATGATTTTATTTTGAAGTGTTTTCATAAAAAAAAAATGTTTTCAGTTTTCAGTTTTCAGAAGGTGAAATGGTTACAGATTACAAGTTGCTTGCATAAGTTCAGAAGAATTTGGGTACAGTACAATGGATCAGGCACTTGGTCTACGAGGTTCTTTGCTACCTCATAGGGAGGATAACATCCCCAGTTGAAGCCAGTTGTTAACACCTAGTTTTTTCAACTCAAAATACTAATGTGTAATAGATAGAGATCTTGAAAATTCCTTAGAGAAAGCTTAAAATGCTGTTATTTTCATGATTGGATGATAAGGTATGAAAAGAATCCTGTAGATGGAAATGCTAAGGTGAAAAACCAAAGAAATTTCAAAAAGAAGTATGAAAAATTTGACCAAAATGATTAAAAGAAGGCTAAAACTATAGCCCGCAAGCAAAATCTTGTAAGCATTAAGTCTTGTGCAGATTACACCATTGATTGAGTCCAAGAGAGAGATCCACGGTTCTCATTTGATGTCGCATGGCCAAGACGAGCGGGAGAAAGAGGCTGTAGGTGGTTGCAACAAGGAAAACAGGTTGCTACGTGTCGTATGCAGAGGGTGTTGCAAGGAGGAGAAGCGGTATTACCAACCCACTAGAAAGGCATGCGACAGTGTTAAAGCGTTCATAATAAATCAATGGTCCAGATTTACGATAGAAGATCTGACAGCTCAGGGTAGAAGATTTGATAACTAAGCAAATCATAAGTGGATCAATGACTCGGGTTGCAAGGAGAATCAAATCAATGATGATGAGAGTTAAAGGTGCACGAAGGATAAGTGATGTGGACCCTGTCAGCGGGAAATGGTTGAAAAAGTAAATATTTTGTAAGTCTCCATCGTGGATGCACAGCAGGAGAAGATCAACGGTAACAAGTGACCGACGCATTGGGGAAAAGCGCGAAGGTTAAAAGGCAATGGTGGTTGCGGGAAATAAAACCACTCAACAGTTGTCAACGTTGGGTTCTGTCCCAAGAGAGATGAGTGGTAATGGAAACTACTTTAGAGAGTCCCAGCACCACTTTGCAGATATATCGTGCTAATAATTGATGGTGGAGATTAAAGCATGGGAATCATCAGACAGTTGACAAAGACCGATTGTAAAGCATTAAAGGGACATCAAATCTGACGGCCAAGATTGATGCACAAGAGATCAACAAATGAAAAAGGTGGACAGCTGGCAAAGAAGACCGAAGGATAAGAGAAAAAGGTTATATATATAAAGACGCATATGTAAAGTTGACATTTGTTCCTCGGAGCTGTCGGAGTCGGAAGCTTCTAGACGTGTGGAAGACGAAGAAGACGACAGGAAGGGTCATTATCAGAGCTTTTCGGTGACAGGTAGGACCTCATAACCGCTGCTATTACCAACCTAAGTCTATTTATAACAAAGAAATGGATGAAGAACCAGTTTCTAGCAATATTAGGGTTAAAATTGCTCTAGAAGATAGGGATTTTGACGTATTTGATACAGAAGTTCGGCTGCTTGTACTAGAAATTAAGAGAAGATTGAAGGTTTTGCTTGAAGAAGGTTTAGATGTGCATAGAGTATTTCAGTCGTCTTTCATCCTTTTTTGCATTGACCAAATTATGCCCTTCCCATGGTGTGAGTCTAATTATTCTGAACCGCAACGAGTTATCATGAATACCCAGAAGTCTAAGATTATTTGCACCTTAAATTCGTCAGTCATTAGTAGTTCTTTTGGAATCCCTCCGTCCCAAGTACCTAAGTCCGAGAGTTTTTCTGAAGAGTCTATTATTGCTGCATATAGACAATCTTCCTCCGAGAGCCAACTAGCCTTTTTAATCACCTATCTTAAACCTGACTTAGAAGTTGAGAATACCCCATACCCTTTGATATAAATTTCTTTAATGACAATACACAATTGGTCATTTCTTTAATAGCTCAGTTTTTAGGATTGGATACAGATATGTGGGTGACAGAATTACAATTGAGTTTATTATTCAGAATTAGTATCAGTTCACCAGGAACTGAGAATGATTCAGTGTCGTGCCTCATATTTGAAGACTTTTTAGTAGAGAAAATTCATTCACAATTGAGCACTTTCTCCAATACATGACATTTTAGGTTTTAGGCACAGTTAATGAAGATGGTTATGTTCAGCAGTATAGAAGATTTACAGTTCTCACAAGTACGCTACATAGATACCTTAGAAGATAATGCGTTTAATTACATGAATTATATTGTGTCTACGGTATATAGAGTGATTTTTGGAAAAGAATTACCAAGGGTTTTACCTGAAATGGAGTCTTTGATGCAATTGAAAAATGAAGTGGCAGTAGATGATTGGTTTTTATTGAAGGATTCCACAATGATTAGATTATATGGTTTTGTTCATGGACCTTATATATTACTTGCCTTCTTAACTCTGAGAATTTTCGCTCTCAAATTCGTTAGACGGAAATTGACTTTAGAAGACGAACAATTCTTAAAGTTTAAAAAGGCTTCTGATTTAAAATACTTGTGGAAAGTAAGCTCGTTCATTATAAAAAGCAAAGATGCTCTTTTAGATGTGGAAAAGTTATTGGAGAATATGGATTTTAAGAAACATGTATCAATTGCATATGACCCTTTACATATCATATCTGAGAGAAAGAAGAAAAATAATATGAAGGCTTTTGAACACCAAGAAACAGAAGGATTGCTAAAAGGGCGAAATTTATTTCGTTATGAACCTGATGATGAAGAAATTATAAACTCGCAGGTGGGAGATCTTATTTTGACAGAATTGACAATAGAAGCAGATCAGGTACCATAAACTTTGGAAATTGGAAGAAAAAGAGATTTGCAGGAGATTATAGATGCAGATAGTGAAGGAGGAAATGAAGACAAAAGGCTCAAGATGGAAACACAATACAAACTGGTTATTTCAGAAGACAGTGAAAGATGTGAAGAAGAAAAGTCTTTAGTTCAGAAAGTCCAGATACAAGAATATAAATTTCAAGAAGTTAAAAAGAGTGGTGATGTAAATAAATTTCAATCTAGGCTTGACCTATATAAACATTATGGACAAAATAACCAAACCTCTACCCAAAAGCTTTACAATTTATTGCCAACAATCATAGATTTATCAAATTCAGAAACTTCCTTAATAACAAGCAGGGATATAAAAGAGAACACTTTAAACTTGGCAGTATCAACAGAAGATAAAATGACCGAGATAAAGGTCAATTTGAAGAAAATACCAGTACCAAACAAGATCCAATTGCATAAGCAAATTGGAGAAGTGATATATGAAGATTTTGTGGAAGCAACATTGAAAATTGCTAAACTGGAAAGTGTTGTAAATAAAATGGAGGGTCAATTGAAACAAGAAAGACTAGAGAATAAAGCTTTCCAACAAGAAGTCAAAAAATTACATTTTGACTTTAGTTGAAAGCGATGGTGGAGATAAATCAAGCAAACAATTGTTGATAGAAAAAGATAATTTGATTCAAAAGTTACAGAAAAAGATGAAGATTCCAAATACTCAGCTGATTCAAGCTCCGGAAGAAATAAAGCTAGAGCAAGAAAAATAGGCTTTGTCGAAAGAAGTCAATAATAGCAAAGCATAATTATTGAAATTTTCTGAAAGAGAAGCTAGTTGGGAAAAGGAAAAAATAAGCTTGAGAAATCAAATTAATGATTTGAAAAATAATTTGTCAAATTTAAGCTAGCAGCAAACAAATATAAGTCTGAATGGAGATGGAAATTATGTTGATAGTCTTTTACATGCTGTGTCCCATATTAGTTTAAAGGATATCGAAATTAAGGATTTAAGAGAAGAGGCTCAGAGAATGAAAGAAGAAAGTGAGAAAAAAGACGAAGAAACAAAATCCTTACAAGACAAATATAAGGAATTGATTGAAACTAACAAAAAGTTGGCACATCAGGTGATAGGGCAAGCAGCTATGCAGGGTTGTAAGCACATGGTATGGGACTTAATCATTAAAGAAGCTGAAAATCTTAGACCATATTTGAATTTTATGAGAGTAAAGGACAAAGTAGCTAAAGATACTTTAATAAGTTGTACTGCAATAAGAGAAAATCTGAACAGGAAGCCCAAGGAGACAGCGCAGAATGCAATCACTTTTCTGAATAGTTTAACAGAAGATCTAAAGACCACAGGTATTAGGAACAGGATTACGGCAATCACAGCAGCAAAAAGAGTTTTGGGAAAGCATGCACACGTCGAGAATGTGGAAGCCAAAGCCGAAGCAATGAGAAGGCAAGTAACAAGATTCAAAAGACAGTTTGAAAGATTGATTGAAAAATGATTACCTGCATTCTGGGACGATAATCAGAAGTTAATTTCCCAAAATGAATATAAAAAATTGTTATTCAACATAAGAAGGGATCATGAGAAGTTTCAACATCTAAATCATCTACTTACAGGGAAAATTCTAATGGAGAAGATTGCAGAAGATTTTGAAATTCTAAACAAGTTGGTTTCGATTGGCGAAAGAATTCCACAAATTTCCTTTATAGATCATATTGAGATGAGAGTCATGGTGAAAGAAATGGCGAGCTACAATCTTCTGGTTGCCTAACAGTGGACAAGAATAGAGAGATACAGGAAAATGAAGTACACACTTCGTACTTGAAAGTAGTTGTTGGATCCTGTTTCAAAATGAAGACTTAAGAAATATTTTATTTAAAAGAATTTTGTAATATTTTTATGACTTTGACCCAAAAGACATGTGGCAAGTTTAGTTAAATTATTTCAGTTTCAATTTTTAGTTAAATGAAGCAGTTAGGTTTTGCTTCAAGAAAGTTTTGTATAAAAGACAATGATAGTCATTTTTGAAGAGGTTGGAAACTTTTGGAGAGACGATAACTCTTCTATCGAGTTAATATTTTTGATATAAAAAGCCACACAGGAAATAACACTTTTTACAGAATCAGAGATTCATGTGTTGATCATTATTACAGTCTGTATTTTTCTCTTCTTATATGTGCATGTTTATCTTCTTCATTATACTTCCATTATGTTATGTTTTTTATGCTCAAATGAACGTTGAAATAAATTGGGATTCATATGTTTATGCCTTGATTTATCGCATCTGTGTATCCATTTCTTTCTCTAAAGTTGATAGTGGATTCATCTAAAATTTGGTGCCCATTATTGATGGACTGTCTTTCTTTCTTTCTAAATCACCTGCCAAAAGCTTTGACCGTAATATGATAGCTACCTTGCCTCTATGAAAATCTTTATTGTAGTTTATCTGATGGTGTAATAATTCCTAAAGTTTGACTCCATGCCCAATGTTTCTTGTTTACATTTCAACCAAGTATTCATTTTAAAAACTCAGTCATTTTTCATATATCTTTAGCCATTTATTATATTTTCGAGAGAGCCCTCTCTAGTAGGGAAAAGGCTAATTTCCCTCCAAATAATTGGTTTGAAATAGTTTCCTTGGGGTTTATCCTTCTACAACTAAAGGGTAAAATCTGAGTGGTAACACCCTCCTTGGAATCTCCTTCCCTATTTTTGTGCTCACATGGTTCAGTTAGGTTCATTTCTACTCCGGTTGAATAATCATTGACCATCGGTGGCCACTAGACCTTATCAAGAGATGTTTCTAGTGCAGACTAAGCCATGACTTGAGGAGAATTTGAACTCTCCTAGGTGCATCAAATTCATTCTATTGTATTGTCATAGTTTTGCCAGCTTAGAGTTGATGAATGTATCAACAACAGTTTCTCACATCTTTTGAGTTTAATGTGTGAATTTTGATCATCTTCTTGCTAATTCTTCTCTGCAATTAACTAAGTGAATTTGTGAGGTTTGTTCAAGCTTAGTGATCTACCCATGTGGGATTTCACATGGTATCAGAGCTTGTGAGAGCTTCTGCAACAGTTGCAACAGTTTATTGAGCAGTTGTTTTTAAGTAGGGCACCAGAAGCCCCTGGATTTCCACAACAAATCCTGGTGCTATTACCTTGAATTCATTGGAGCAATCCAATGAGGTCTAGCCAGGTGTGAAGGCTCCAGATAAAAGTTCTCACTATCCTAAATCAGTGTTCAGTAGATTTTGTAACATTCCCCGATATAAATTTCATTGTTTTTGCAGGTTATTCGAAGTATTTTAAGTTGCAGTAGCAGCAATAGATATTTTCCATTGTTTCTGCAGGTATTCTACAACAGTTTCCATGAATCTGAAAGGATTCCTTCTCTCTCTCCATTCAACTATGATGAGTGGAAACCAAAGATGATAACATATCTGAAGAGACAAGACCTTTTTGATATGTGTGTTGATGTTATGAGAGATTTTGCTTCCTATAAAGAGGAGAATGATTGGCTAAATGATTGTGACAGAGCCTTAGGAGCAATATGTATTTCTATGTCTCCTAGTATGTGCTACCTCATTAATACTGTTGAATATCGAAGCGATCTCTGGACCAGATTGGATAGAGAATTTGGAAAGCATAAGGAAGAGGCTCATGCTAGCCATTTAGAGAACAAGCCCAATGATACCTCCTCCAGTGTTCTCTCTAACTATGTTTCGGCCTCAATCATCTCTCATGATGAAGTTGTTCAAGATGACGAAGAAGCTGCAGATTCAACACAGAAAATTCAAGTTGAAGACATTCCTTCCTCTATTGCTCTAGCAGTTGAAGACAGTTTCGAATTGTCCCCTTCCCATGTAGCTGATGCAGATGAAAGTGACACAACCGATGGAGCTGATCCATCTTCTATTTCGAGTTCTGAGCAAGATTTGAGAGTTACTACTCTAGAAGTTGAAGAGAGTTTTGAATTCTCTACTTCCCATGAGTCTGCTAGTGTGCAGAATGATGATCTATTGAATTCTTTGGAGGTTAAATCAGATTTTGGAGGTGATTCATTTGCCCTCCTTAATCACATGATTCCTATGAACTTCTATTTGATCATTGGCACAAGTTCTCATAGTTTCACTGAAGATGGAGGACACTACTATTCGCTTGGGTTCAAGTCTCAGGCACATTATTGTGATTTTGGTTTTGATCTCACCCTTGTTGGTTCAAGGGAGATCACAAGAAACCATCTATCAATTCTTGGAGTTGATTTGAAGTCCAAGCCACCACCACCATGTCATGGTTCAATTGGTTTTGATCTCACCTCTGTTGGTTCAAAGGAGATCACAAGAAACCATCTATCAATTCATGGAGCAGATTTAACTTCCACTTATCAAAAGTTCAAGTTTCAAGAACAATTAGATCTGATTGGAGCTGATCCTACCTCAGTTGGTTCGAATCACAGGTTCCAGAATGATCTTCATATTTTTGGATTTGTTCTCACCATGTTTGGTCTGAAGAGCAAGTTCAGGAATCCTCCAGATTCGCTTGCATCCACTTAAGGAGAACTCAAGCACATGTTTTTGGAGCAAGATCCACTTCTTCCCAAGAAGAAGATACCTCCAGAAATTGAATCAAGCATCGCACCTACTTGAGTCTTGAGCAGCAATTTTTGGTGTGTTTCAGTCTATCTTGAGGGGGGGGGGGGGGGTTCCCTCTTTCCTCACATTTTATTTAGATTTTTGTACAGGGTGACCTTTGGTATCAGTAACTAGGGCCCTATTTTTCAGTTATTTTTCCTCATAGTCCGACTTAAGGGGGGGTGTTGGAATATTCTCAACATCACTTCTTGGTTTTGTATGCACTGCATGAATGCATGCATTCCATGCAACACTGCATGCATCCAATCAGCAGCAGTGGAGTCTCCTAGCACCTAGTCCCTATTCTGGGCACCCTGGAGCTTGTTTCTGGTCATTATTAGCCCTCCTAGCCACATATGCGCCCTTGTTTTCATCACTGGAGTTACAAGTGCACCCTCCCCACATATTTAGGAGATCTATCAGTCATTTCCATCAGTTAACTGACTGTAGCTCTTAGATTGACCGCTACTGAGTTAAGAGCACCTTACTTGACCATTGATGGCTAGTATGCGCCCTCCTTGGAGTCTCCTTCCCTATTTTTGTGCTCACATGGTTCAATTAGGTTCAATTCTACTCTAGTTGATTGATCATTGACCATCGGTGGCCACTAGACCTTATCGGGAGATGTTTCCAATGCAGACTAAGCCATGACTTGAGGAGAATTTGAACTCTCCTAGGTGTATCGAATTCATTCTATTGTATTGTCATATTTTTGTCAGCTTACAGCTGATGAATATATCAACAGCGGTTTCTCACATCTTTTGAGTTTAATGTGTGAATTTCGATCATCTTCTTGTTAATTCTTCTCAGCAATTAACTGAGTGAAATTGTGAGGTTTGTTCAAGCTTAGTGATCTACCCCTATGGAATTTCACACTCCATTGGAATGTCAGAAGAGCTCCCTTATGTTGGACCAGCTCCTGATGAGTTTGATGCATCCATTGGCTTGATGGATGAGAGTAGCAGTGACTTGAGGTTGGTTCATCCTTCATCATCCTACTCATTTGAGGATGATAATTGGGTGAAGGGATTCTTCTTGATGGTGCATGGGGAGGAGTAGGAGACCCCCACATCCGCTCTAGATGACATGTTGTGTGCATCATCCCCTTCTCAACAATAATTTAGGCATCCCATGCCTATCTTTGATGCCTCCATATATAGAGGTGCATTTGGTTTACACTTGATTTCATTGAGTGGATCACATGATGGATGCTTGCACCCTTTAACCAATGGCAAAGAGTTGATCCATTGGATGTGTTCACATGGGAAAACACTTTGCTTTCCACTTGGTTCAATTGGATGGAATGTCTTTCCATTCCCTTCTTGGATGAAAAGGCACATTATTGACATCGTTGCTTGTATTTATGGAGATTTCTATGATACATATTACACTTCTTGTGAGCACCATATTATTTTCTCGTTGAAAATGCCTACCCTTTTTGTGATTCGACATGGGACTTCACCCTTGTCACTTGAGCTTCATTGATGTCACCTTTGATTCTTGCGTGCATTGGACACATAAGAACCTTCTTGTTGTCTTGGAGAGACTTGTTTGGGTTCGACCCTACCCTGAGGATGCATATTTCACGATGGATGGTCTCTCTATGATTCGGCCTAGCATTGAGGATGCCACACTTTCGGCCTAGCATTGAGGATGACAAACTTTCAGTATGGTTGCATGATCTTGTCATTCCTCATGATGGTTCTTTCATCCTTTCTAGTACCCTTGATTGTGCCAGATTCTACATGGTGTTGATGATGTTTGGGAGGATGCACACTAGGCAGTGGAATCCGGGAATTCCTTTGCTTGATGGATTTTGTTGGATGGGATTCTCATTGATGGGAGTGAAATACAAGCAATGGGATCCTGGCATTGCTTGTCTTTGTAACAGTTGTTGGCATGTTGGCTTGATGGATCAAGTCAACCTTGTCTCTCATGAGTTCATCTATGTTTCACTTGGTTTTAGTTTCCTACTTGGGGAACCTTTCTTTGGATGGACTTATGGTTTGCGTGCATGGTGCATTGAAGGATGTATCTTACACCTTGCATTTATGAGGATCATATGGGATCCTGGTATCAGTTGTGCTTAGTTTTCACACAAAGTGCATGGTTGGGTGGTGGTGTAGATGGATCTATTCTTTGAGAGGATCCATGATTCTTCTCAAGGGGTAGTTGGGGAATTTCAGAGATACAATTATTGTGCACATTTCCAGTTGCGTTCATAGTCTTTCATGTGTTGGGACTCTTAGTAGTCTTGATATGGAAGATTGGTGAGTGGTTATTGTTCTCCTTGTTGATGATTGACGAAGAGTTTACTATACCAGTGAGTTGCATGAGCATGTATGAGCAGAGTATACTTCACTTCCATTCACTTGGTTTTGTTGAGACCCATGATTTTGAGAGATTCAGTGGTGGCTACATATAGTTGGTGGTTTGGTTCACTTGTGCATCATTATGGATTGAGGCAGTGGTATTCATTGCATGATTGGGGTGGATTTGCATTTCTCCCATGGTTTCAATTGCTTGAGGACAAGCAATCTTGGGAGGGGAGGACTGTCATCTTCCCAATTTTTGCTATATTATTTTGGGCAAGTCACCTAGGTAAAAACCATTAAAATTATTAAATGGGTGGCTAAAGAAGAAATATTGCCTAAGTTTAATGGTCCAAGGAAAAACTAAATATCATTTGGACTTAGGTAAGCCACATGAAGAAGATAAGGTTCCCGATTCAAGTTGATAGGAAAAATTATTAATTTGGGAATAAATTGGCAAATAATTGGCCAACTATATTTTGCACAAGTTTATTTTGCTAATGTTGGTCCAAAAATGAAAAATAATAATTAGTGGTAAATGGATTGGGTCAAAGAGGGCGCCCAAGAAGTTGGTTAGAAAGAACAAGGCATGTGTGAATAAGTTGGGGAAAAAATAATGGAAGTAGTAGAGAAAAAGATAAGATTTTGGACCAATTCCACAAATCAAGGTAAATTGGTAAGAGTTGGTTAAGTTAGAGAATGCATTTATGAAGATCCAAGTGGTTAGCGGGCGCATCTATGAACGTCAAAGTGGTTAGAAGGCACATTCATGAAGGTAGTGGAGCAATTATGGACCACTAACCACCCAGTGCATGGTTTTGGGTGTTCCATGGTATTAGCTAAAGGTGGTTATGGAACATAGTTTTCACTCATCCATAGTATTGTTCCGTGGTATTGGAGATACCGAAAGCTTAAAAGGCGCAGCAAGGCGCACTAGCAAGGGTTGTTGATGAATTTTTTTTGTATTGGAGTTGCTTAGGCTTCTCTTTGCTTGGATGATGCTCCCCTTGCATACCAAGAGGGTGATGGGCCCCTCATTTCCACTCTAATTGTGTATTCAGCTAGCCATTGAGTAGGAAGGCCCTCAGCCTTTCTCACTGAGTATATTGCAGATTTCTGATGTGCTTCTCATGTTTCAGAATTTCCAATAATAATCAGGTTGGCTCATGCTTCAAGTTGAATGTGCTATTGTGCATTGCTTCTTAATATCTTTTGCAAATTAATGGTTAGCACTTCACGTGATATTGTTGTTGTACATGACATCCCCTAATATGTTTAGTCAATCATATGCAGGAATAAGACTTGTAATTATGTTCCATTTTGCAATTACTATCTCTTTCTCAACAATCTATCTCAGTCCTGCTCAATCATTAGGTGAATTTAACTAGTCTCCATTGTTTTTGTTATATCTTCACTTCTGTAGGTCCAAATCGAGTTATGTAAGTTGTTGCAGGTAGGTGGGACAATATAGAGCCCATCCCCGGCATCAGATCAGAATTTTGTGAGGCTCATGCAACATTTGGGTCGAGTTGGAAAACACCTAGCTGAGCTGTCCTGAATTTCTAGTTTTTCTCCTAGTAACCCCAAATTGCAAAATCACTTCCCAAACTCTGAACCAAGTGTCTCCTATTGCAGATAGGGATGTAACAGAGTCTAGATACATCCAGTGAAGCACTAGGAGCCATTGGGTTTCCACAGAAGTCCCGGGGACTGAAACTACGTGGTCTGAGGACCATCCCTGGCGTGACGTACCCAGAGAATGTGCTCACTGCTGAATGTATGGATTCCAAACATCTGTGATATAAGTTTTGCAGACCAACTACAACCACATATTGCAGAGCCTTTGTCCTACCTATCGAAATCCATTCCATCCATCCACAATTTCCACCCCCTTGCTCATTCACTAGTCAATTTTCACTAGCTCCCGTAAAACACCCATATCTTCCTCTCAAGAGATCCAATTCACATTCCGTGAGTTGCTGCAGAAACTTGAGACTCTGTACAACCCATCCCAAGTGGTTTTGCAAAGAATTGACCATCCTAGATACCCCTTCCATACGTTTCAAAATCGTTACTCTGTGCTGTCCCGAACTCCCAATTCCACTCCAAGTCCCCCCAAACCTCTCTCGAACCCCTCCAACTCTGCAATTGTTATTCGACAGTCTGCATACTCTGCAAAAACAGAGTCTAAAGCCACTCCAAGCATCTCCAAGCCATCCCAAGCCTTCCAGAGTCAAGCCACAAGCCTCGTAGTACCTATTGAATAACCTTTGTGGCTAGTGTGCCATTTTGGCATCCTAGAAGTGGACCATAAGCTTGCTGCAGATTTATCAGAGCTGTAGCAATAGTACATCAACGATACATCAGAGTTTTTGAGTTAGTGTGCCCGAATTCCAGTTGGGGTACATTACAACTAACCTGTCAAAAGTCTCTAATGACTCAGAATCATATTGAGGTACAATGCCACCAACATACAAAATAGTTTAAGATGACTCTATCGTGGGCATACTTCAAACAATGTCCGGGAACCAACACTCAAGGGTTTTTTTGATATGAGACTGTCCTCCAAAATTTTTAATTAGGTGCAACGTATAATGCCAAATTTCAAGCCTGATTGTAAGCTATCAAAATTCAGAATGAACAATTTCTAATAGTCACTTGCAGCTTGGTGCAATTAAGTACTTTGGAGCCAAGGCTTAGACAAAACCTCTCATATCTGATCTTACATCGGATAATTTTTCTTGGCCATAATAGCATTCTGTTACGAGTCCTCCCACGACCTCTTGCATAGTCTTTGGTACACTCCCATCCCTTTTCATGCCATGGTATATGGTTGTAAAGCATGAAATTGTTAAATCGGAGATTTTATTTTGGAACCTTTATTATACAAATGGATTTTTATGATTGTAGGCTCTGAGAAACAAAGGCTAGATGTATTGTGCCAACAGCTCTATGGTTATGTGGTTGAGTCATGGGCAAACTACTTTTTCAATGGAGTAATGGCTAACCTTTAAAGGATTAGTTTCTATCAGGAGACTTGAGTTGGCCAGAAAGATTTCCCTGCAAGCTGAATGACTGTCCACTGCAAAGACAATGATATCTCATATCAGATATACTTAATAATCACGTTCCCTTTATTGATTTGGGCACGCATGGCATGGTAACCACTGACTCAATTTATCTTTCATTTGTCCCTATGATTGCTAGTGTGAAGGACTGATATTTAATAATGTCTTTTGACATGTACTTTAGTTGCAAACAACTTAGGAGCTTGGAAACCATTATCTTTACCATAAAATTGCAGGGGACTTGAACTAGAAATGACCATCTTATTTACTGCTAGGATACTTCAGCATTATGTTAGTTTCTAACATAAAGACAAAGCAATCAAACAAGCGGATATGAAAACATAAATCATCAAGCGTTAAATCCATAGCATGATTTTTTTTAAACCTCGAAAACCAAATCCAGAAAATCACAATCACCAAATGACAAATATAAGCAATAGCTCCAGAACCTATCCATGAGAACAGATTAAACATTTAGGAATACAACAACGGGAATTTAACAATGGTGCAAGAAATGCCAATGATGTTCGTGAGGTAATGTTTCCATGATCTTCTCAAGTCTGTTGAGAATATTTAAAAATGTAGGCCTTTGGTGAATGTCGTTATGCCAGCACTCTTCAATCAACCTTGTAAAAGCAAGAGATATATCATATAATATCAAGAAAAGTAAGTTCAGTAATTAACAACTGCCAGAGTACCTAAAATAAATCTAAGTAACTTTGTCCATTTGGATATCTTACTCTTTAAGTTCTGGAACGTAGGTTTTTGCACGGAAGAATGGCCGATCTCCTTTGGATACAATTCTTGCAGCTTCATATGCATCATAATTTGAAAAAGGAGGATTTCCTTCAAACATCTGACATTCAAAATCAGATAATGATAAATCGAACTGAATTTTTAAGCAAGGGTGCCAGATATTAAGTGAGTTTCTGAAGAAAGCAGACAGATGCTATTTTTAGATTTAAGTAATACCATAGAAAAAAAGATAAACAATAGAGGAGTAACTACAGCACCTCATAAAGAATCATCGCGAAGGAGAACACATCAACCTTTTCATCATACCTCCTATGTTTGAAAACTTCTGGGGCCATATAACGGTCTGTGATTTTAAAAATAGAACAAATTAGATGAAAACAGGTTTGCTGCATAAATAATGTGTTTTCACTCTAAGCACCTATTACTTTAATTCAAAGATAGATGCCCGACAGAATCCATTGTCAAGAAATTCATACGCTTAGATTAACAATATAAAATTCAAGAAACTCATTTCAGTAAAGGTTTTCCACTCACAGCTTCCAGTTTCCCCAGTCAATTTGTACATATCATGAGAAAATTTGGCACTGATAAGTTTGCTTAGGCCAAAATCTCCAACCTTCAAATGGTTTTCATTGACCAGGAGTATATTTCTGAAGCTCAGTAAAAGAATCCCACCAAAGATAAATGAGAAAAAATTACATCGATGGAATATACCTACTAAACAAACTGCACCCTTGAAAAAAATTGAATCTCACCTCTACTTAGGCTTGAGACAAATCCCTCATCTAACGAATGAAAATAAGACACAAAGTATATTGTCCAAGGTAAACGTAATTATTAATGCCACAATGAATTTACAATGCAAGCGACTTTCCATATCAATCCTTACCTCGGTTTCAAGTCCCGATGAATAATGACACATGGTTCATTATGCAGGTATGTCATTCCCCTACAAAAATAATTGAATATTACGTCATTCTCCTGCGCAAGCAACTCTTGTACTTTAAACTGATCGAACGTTATCTAGCTGGTCAATAATTATTTATTAGTACCTGTCCAAAAAAGAACTATAGAGTACCAGTACCGTGACCTATTAACATCCTCTTTGCAGAACAAGTATGGAAGAAACATAAACATCTACCAAAGGTGTATAAACCATACCAAAGTAGAAGTAAGCAAAACAAAAAGTTAAAATAATGGAAGCATGTGTTAAAAGAAATAAACAATGAAAACTTTTCTTCATTGTTTTCTTATAGGGGCCAAAAAAAAGTCGAAATGCAGGAAAAATGAAAGTACACAGAACTACATCAGCAATCTATTAATTCAATACCACTTGCAGACAGGAACAAACTGGCATAACTGAGGGGAGAGATGCCTGGCAAACTAGGGAATCCCACAACATGATATAAAATTACGAATGGAACCCAAGTTACATACCTTGCAATGTCCAGAGCAAAGTTAACAGCAGTTAATGTACTCAATGCACCTTTTTCTTCAAGAAACTGATGGAGATCACCCTGCAGAGAAAAACATCAGTAATATTATTTTTTTCCAAGGAAAACCTCAAGGGATCTCCTCTTCCCCAAAATATCTGGATGGAGAGCACCTCAACTGCCAGCCACAATAGTGGCTAGTAACCCCAAGGGAATCAGCTGAATTTGAAACAGTGACCTAAGGCCTCCCCATTGGCAACATGCCTTGGACGGATGGTTCAGCAGATTGAGCTACCCCTTGGGGCTATATAAGTAACATTATTATTGTATCATTTAAAGCCATATGCCATTTGAACCAATTAGAGATAAAAGCTCGCAGGATATTTGTTATTCCCATTCTTTGCCGACCGTTCTTCATGCTACCTGCTTCAGTTATGTTGTATATTTCAAGGGTTCCTCTAATGAAGATATGAACAAGTAAATATAGCTTCTTCTAGAGCATCTATGAACAGTTTTTCATACCCCACTTAGGTACTCGGTTATCAACATCAGAGGAGGTTCCCTTGTGACTGCACCCAGAAACTGGACAATATTAGGATGCCGTAGCTTGACTAGCAAATCAACCTCGTATCTGAAGTCCTGACTGTCACAGAAGTCGAAAATAAGATCATGCAAGTTTTAAATTAGATATCTAAATGAATTCACTGCCTCTGCAATACTAAAAATATTTCTTATGAATAGAGACTTGCAATATAAATTCTCAATTGCTCCTATAATAATTCTAGTTTTCAACATCAATAATCTTTCTGCATCTTTTATGACCCATTTTTATACTAGTATTTTCACTGGTGACACTATCGTTTACTACTGCAAGTGCAAAAACAGTTTGAAACAACAACTTCGCAATGAATGTCTCAGTGGTGCAGCAATGAAAAAATCTACTCTAGTAGGAAATAATAAAATCAATATAACAGAAGAGACTGCTTTTCATCCACCTTAGTCACACAGAAAACAAAACGAGGAGCATAGTTTTCTATCAAGGACATTAAAGGCAAAGGTTCATCCCAAAGTAGATACATGTCTATATTCCTTTCAATAAGTATATTTGAGCAAAATAAAGAACCAGTCTATCGGTACTATGCCTTTTGCCTTGATACCCAATACCCACACATGCCATTTCTATCAAAAGGAAATGGATCCCCCTAATAAAATATAATATTAATGTGCATTATCAGGCCTTCGAGACCTCTGAGGCCTTGTACATCTTTGATAAGCTTCTCAAATGTACAGCAACAATGTAAAGTTAAAATAATACCACATTCTAAGCAACCTTCTCACATGCCATTTCTATCAAAAGGAAATGGATTCCCCCTGATAAAATACAATATTAATGTGCATTATCAGGCCTTCCAGACCTCTGAGGCCTTGTACATCTTTGATAAGATTCCAAATGTACAACAACAATGTAAAGTTAAAATAATACCAGATTCTAAGCAACCATCTGTATAGAAGATCATCCCAAAAAAAGACATAGCTCAACCAATATAACCCTAACAATTCTTGCCACTTGGTTATAATTGGACAAAAGTAGCTTGAAGCAAACATAGAATACACAAAGGTGTGCAGTGGCATATGGGCATTCTTTCATCCATCTCGAAAACATGGCAATAGGAAAAAACAACCATACTAAGTAGACAAATGACGGATTGGTGCACCTTATGCCCCATTGAATGCAAGACAATATACCACGTAGGTTTAAAAGGAAAAGACCTTATCAAAGATGAGGCTCATTTTTCAAAAAGAAAACGGAGGCTCATGAAAGATCAGCAAGATCAGAAAAAGCCACCAGCGAAAATGCCTACATGGCTTAAGAAAGTAGTGGAAGAATCAGGAATTCATCATGTGGAGTTCCCTTATCCTCCCATCACACATTGTATATCTCTATAATACAAATCTTTGCTAGGGAAACCCTTTGCAATCACCTTGCTCCTCATTGCCTTTGCCCTAGTAAAACCCTAACCATAGGGGACACTCCCTCTTGAGTTAGAGAAGAGCCAACCTAAAGCGAGAAGGGTATCGGTGTGGTGACATTGGCCTTTCTTCTTGGTTCCTTCAGGATAGTGTGCATCTTTGGGACTTTAATCACAAATGCTAATTTGGGAGGTAACAGTGCCCTCAGCTTCTTTGGACCTTATGTATCTTGGACATTGTACATGTGGCTTTGACCATTTTTATAATATTGTGTTTGTTAGGGTTTAGTGGAGGATATTCATTGTTTACTCCACCCTAGGCTAGATCTAGGATTTTGTGAATTTTTTATTGTAAAGGAAGTTGAGCTCCCCTCCTATATAAGAGAGCTTTTTCCTCATCTATACTCACGGTTGGAATTGTTAAGTTTATATGCTGCAATAACTTAGATTCCTACTTCATTAGCATTTAATACATATTCACAATAACAGCATAAATCGGATCTCTGAAATACACACAATCACAAGGTACACAACAATTTATCTTGGGAAACCCTCAAGGGGAAGAAAACCCAACAAGAACTTCCTCAATATAGATTACCAAAGTACAATGCCCAAAGAAATAAGTCTCATGAAGAAGAGACAATCCAAACTCTAGAGCCAAGAACAATCCTCCTCCTCCTTTGCAATCTTCCTCTTTCCTCTAGTGTGCAATGCTTGAGTGAGTGAATAAAATGAATTGTACAAATGAGAGGAGACACTCTCTATTTATACTTTACTTTTTACTTGACAATAACCTAACTAGGTTGGCCTCACTAACTTGACTGGCCCGACCTCTCTAGGGAGACTCAAAATAATAATAATAATAATAATAAACTCTTTTGGGTACTATTGACCCAACTTACAGTAGAGGTTTTACCTCATGACTTTTACATGACCTTTTACATTAAAGACATCTCCCGAAGTATAATATTCTTCGAAGTTACATTATTTCAACACTCCCCCTTAACAAGAAGGGTATTCTACTGACAACGACAACAACAGGTGTGGCTCTACACAACATCATCGAAAGGAGGGAGGAGGAGGCATCATCAATAACATCATCTAGAACATTGGTTGGTACATCTATAAATCATTGGAAGTTCTTCAACAACATCAATATCAGCAACTGGAACAGCTAGCTGTAACATCATCAACATCTGTAGCACGGAGCTAGAACATCATCATCTGCAGCACGGAGCTGGAACATCATCATCTGCAGCACGAAGCTGGAACATCATCATCTACAGCACGCCGGTATAAGACCTGATACAACAACATTGGTGATCCTTCCTTTCAAAATTATGGGATCATGGACAAAGGCTTAGTTGGCACGTCTCTTTTACGAGATTTTTTTTTTTTGAAAAAGATCCTAACCAAACAAACAAATGCGGAATAAACATACTAGCTATCGTCAAAGCCTACTTAGTAATAATCTGAAAGAGTGTGCATAAAACATCATTATTATTCTATCGCTTTTTAAACAAGTACCAACAATGGTGACGTACTTATACGTCACTGCGTTAGTCAGCAAAACAAATATCTACCAAAAGTATAATGGCTACCCTCTACACACTTGCGACAATATGAAAATTACATAATCAGCATTAATACTACAATTAATAACTATATTAATGTTATTAATTATTAACTATCGCTAGTACAGTATTAATGTGATTAATAAATTATCCTACATAGTTATATGTTATACTTTAAATACTAACATACACCATGTGCATTAATGTTATACTACCCTAACACTACCTTTGTAAAGGCTGGACTATAGTGTTAACCTACCATAGTCACTTATATTCTATGTTGCACGAATTTCCGGAACGCGGGAACGTTGGGAACTTGGGTACGGGTGTCTGATACGGCTAGAAGTTTCCCCAAAATTTGTAGGAAACGGCGGGTTGGGAGCGGCAATAATATATATTAAAAAAATATAATAAAAAAAATTAATAATAAAAAAAAAAAAAAAAAAAATTCTTATAAATAATAAATATATTAATAATTTAATAATAATAATTTAAAAAATAAACTTAAAAACTCAACATTGCAATAGTTAAGTTCTTGTTTCATATATGTGGGTAGTATATAAAACACTGTCTGTCAATCTTTTTGTATGAACGTCTGCCATCTGTCGTCCTCCATACAGATGGTTTGGGAAATACTTTTACGAGTTGACATTTTACAAGAAAACACAGGCACCGGATATTCAGTGCCTATCTCCCTCACACCAGAGCTCAAACGAAAATGTTGGATCTGACAAACCCTGGGAGGAGTATTTACATGAATAAATTATGAGATTTGATTCGGTATGACATCTGGAGCCGCGGCTAAAGCGATGGCTTATGAACTAGTTATAGAGAAATATTCGTTGCCCTTTCGTCCCTTCCACTTTCAATTTGAAGGGTATATATATTTGATTAAGGCATGGAAGATTACATTAAAAAACAAGTGCGATAATTAAGTTCTCGTCACTCTCACAGCACTCCTCTCACAGCACAGTCACCTACATCATAGTCACTCTCACGGCGAAGACTCTCAAACACCTGTGCGAATTGAGCAGGCAAGGGTCCCAATTTATAGTTTTTTTTCACGGTTTAGTTCCCACAAATCTTGATTATAGTTTGGTGGGAGAGATTAAGCAATTAAGAGTGGTGCCACCAACGAGGAACGTGTGGGAGTTTCGGGAACGGCTGCAAGCTCCCAACCGGCGGAACGCCAAAAAACAAGTTCCCAAGCTCCCAAATTTTTATGCTAGAAGTTCCCGGAAAGTTCCAAAGCTCCCGGAACTGTTCTGACGGATTTTGGAACGTTTCGTTCCCGTTCCTAAGCTCCCTGGAACGCGGGAACTTCTGGAACGAGTTCCCTGAACTCCGGGAACGGTTCCCGTGCTATGGAGCTTATATTAACACTTTACATAAAAACACAATTGATAATAATAAGAACAATTGCAATGCAAATTATATATAATACAATGCAAACTATATATATTATCATCTAATATATATATGTTTATAACATGGGTATAGTAACTATATACAAATATTACAACTTAATACAATGTTATAACTTAAATGCAATATATATATATACCCTAAGCTCTTAAAGGTTGACCGTAGTCTAACCATGAACTAATGCTATCACCTAGCGCTCACACTTTACGACTTAAGCGCTAACATTACCATCATATACCAACGTAGCATATGGAATTGCCCTTATGGTGGACTTGGGATAAAACGAATCCTAATACGATATACGTATGGCAATAGCAATGTAATAAAATACATTAAACATAACTTAATGCAATGCATTGTGATACATAATATAATACGACTTAAGGTATATCGCATGGCCAGGTCAACTCCAAGTTGGACCTTGGCATATGCGAATCCTGCCATATGGCACAGCGTGTTATCAACCGGCCCAAACCTTGGCCTTCGTGGTGCGACTTATGACAACACATCACATAGAATGTAATGGTTTGCAGCATAAGCATTAAGTTTTAGACAATGCATACGAATAAAATGCGGTGACTGTGTCTGACTTGTATTCTTTCCACGCAAACTATGCATCGCTTGAACCAAGTTTTAAACCCTGCGGTGCCTTCTTGGCAGGTGGCTCCAAAATGGCAAACGTCATGGTGCACACTCAGCACGAATTCGAACTATCGCTCGTGCTCCAGCTAGCCATGCTGGCTCTCGCACGAACCTGCCAACTCCGAGGCATTTCTGCATTTAACATTCCACTGTGGGTGAATTAATGTTGAAGGTCCCCCGACCGTCGATCGTGATCCATGTCGTCTAGCTTGGGAAAGGAGAAAGCGTGGGCGTCATCGATCACGTTTGTGGCTGTTGGTGACAACGCTACGAAGGTACTTGACAATTTACTGGAGGTATGACCGAGTTCAGAGGTCGCCACTCCAACCGGTATTACCTTGTTGCACCAAAAACCCTACCTTTCGCTTGTTGTTCACTTGGCATTCCATCGAGCTCCTGCGAGCTTGTCTGCTTCGATCATGGCATTCACTCCCGAACCTAGGAGGAGGTGCTCCCTGTTGTCCGCCAAACTGCACACCAGCAGCAGAAACCTTTTGAAAACTGTGTTGTCCGCCAAACTGGCATGCGTGTCGTTTTAAAAGCCCAAAATGCAACACACCAGCCGAAATGACAACTCTCTCAGGAGAGAGGCCAATGTCACCACACTCCTCTCCTCTTCGCTTCAGGTTGTCTCTTCTCCAACACTAGGGGGGTATCCCTAAAATAGGATCGCTAAGGCAAGTACAGTAACGGGCAAGGTGAATGGAAGAGGCTGCCTTAGAGAAACGGATGTAACAAAAGATAGTTTTCAAAATGGGTGATGGAAAAGGAAGGGAAGATCAATCCTCAGGGAAAGACCAGTGCCAGTGTCAGAAGGGGAAATGGAGTCAAAAGAGGACTCATGGAGGCTTTATGCTTCATAAAAAGTGAGCCGAATCTAGAATGCATAAACAATCAAAATCTTAATCAACATTTCGTACAACCGAATACTGATGTCCATTGAGAAACTAATTGTTCAAGCATAATTAACCAACTTAATCCTAAATGGCTAATCTATTGTGCTTGATAAAGCCTTCACAAGCTAGATTCATTCTACAATTTGAAATACATCACACAAGCACATGAAGGATGCTCAATCTGTCCACAAAACCGACTGATTTTTTCATTAAGCTCGACAGGGATAAAAAAAACCAAAAATTTTCCATCCATACAAAGAAGGAGGTTGGCTCCTTTTATAGACCCAAAAGGCTTTCTTAAAACAGAAAATAATAAAGTATCAGAGACAAAAAGTGAATTAGATCCAATGGCTACTAGTGAAAAATTTGATACGTGGAAAACCTGCCAACAGCTACCAGCTGCCATCTCATCACACAGCTGCCATCTCACGGAAAATACCACATACCGGAGACATCTCCTAACAGCCAACACCGCCAATACTCCTAACACCTGTCAAAAACATAGGCTTAAGCTTCGATGTGCTGATAGATTTGTTTGAACTACGAGTTTTACAGCTTCCCAGATGATACACGGGTAAAACACTAAAATAGAAAAATTGAGGTAATTTGTTGCTGTGTTTTAAGTGAAATTTCCCAGAAATAGTAGCTGCGCTGGCGCTCCTTTGTCAAACATCGTGACCCCCGATCCAAACTGGAAATCCGTTGTTGACCACCGAGCTCTGTACTTAGTGTATTGAACAAATCGGCTGGCGATTGAAAGAGTGAAACACTGCTGCGCGCTGACCATTTCATTTAACCCCCCGAACTCTGCGCTGAAAACAACTCCGATGTTGTTTATCGCTAAAAGACCCCGAGCACTGGTGTTGGAGGAAAGTCTGTAGTCGGTTGTGTATCAACTATTCGGCTGTCAAAAAGGAGTGTAAGTCCGCGCCTCTACTGTCAATGAACACCAGTTGAACTGATGACCCGTGGCTCTGCATAAAAATTTGTTGCTAATGAAGACAGATTGTGAACTCCAATCAAGCGTAAACTTCGTTGTTTGCAAACTGTAGCTGAAACCCGAGTTTGTATTGAGTTCATAAAGCAATTGGCTGCTAATAGCGTGAAGAGATAGCTTCAGTCTCGAGTCACGGACAGTTGAATCAGCAATAAATACGTCAAAGTGGCGATTGAGAGGAGTCCCGTGATATGCTAATACAACTTCAAGGAAACAGCGTGTTTGTTGAACCCTTAGATTTCGCGCTGATACAAAATTACGCCAAAAAGTTATGAGACTGTGACCCTGGCGCTTATTGCGATGGTCTTCACGAACTGACTGCTGCTCAACTGCATGATGGTCTGCTCCAGAAAAAACACGGAATCTATCAGTGTACTCGGCTGCCAACAGGATGATCCCCGATCAATATTTAATTTCCATTATGCGCCGATTAACCCGTCGAAACACGAGCTCACTGCATCTGAATCTGCATCGAGAAAACGGCTTGGCAATTGTGACACCGGAGAAAGAAACAGGTGGCTACTCCTGCTGCTTCAAAACTCTTCCACAACAGTGAAGACGCCATCGATTCCGTCATTGCCGAGGTGATTTGGTCGAAAACTTGAATTCGGCGAAATGGCTTAGGCAATCTTCTGCCATATCTAACTTTCCAGAGGACATGGCAAGCTCCCCCAATTGCTTCCATTTTGATTCGCTTTGAGATTCTATTGCTATTTCCTGTGCAACTTCAAGCCTTCCAAGTTGCACAGACAAATCAAATTTGTAATCAGGATCAGTGGCTACTTCGAGAGCTTCCTCCAGCATTCCTCGAGACTCTAGAAAATGAGCCACACTGTTAAGATGCTCCCTCGGAATTGTGGGAAAAATCTCATTCGCCCTCTGCAAATCTCCACGCATAACAAGAGTCTTGTACTCTATCAAGCTAAGCAATAATGTATAGCTCACCACATTGAATTCTTTGTCAGTTAGGTACATTCGACTCTGGCTGGATAGATATCCTAACAAATACATTGGCCGATCCAAATGGCACATTGTAGTTACCTCACCACCAACACAATAGTTAAGGCGCCAGGCTGAGTTATTGTAAATAAAACAATCCCCAACCCATAGGCCTGTACGAATTCGCTCATTTATCTCATACAAAAGTTCAAATGCATCCTCAACTCCCTGCTCATCGATTGGTTGACCACTCTCTAGATATGCAGAAACAGCCTCCCTGTTGTATTTCAAAATATAAAATGAGTTGTCACTTCTGAGTGCAACGAGATCACCACCATCTGCCCAATAGATATTTTTGACTCTAACATCTATTCGTCGAATTACACGGCATTCAGCCCAGTCATAAAAGCAAACAAAATCATTTGAGCGTATAGCCAACAAGGCTCCCCCATAAATACCCTCAGCAGAAAATGTTGGCCGAATGCTCTTTCTTTCCTGAAATGTTTGTAACTCTTTTCTGTCAACTCTACTCGACTGGAAAGTATTTATTCATAACCTGGAGTTCCTCCTTGAATCTTGCTTATCTGTCTTGCCAGGCTTTGAGCTGTGGAATCAACTCTTGCTCTAGCTTTCTCACGGAACATTTGAAGTATTTTCCTCATCAGACATTATTTCAGAATTATTACCATCTTTCTTCACAAAAAGTCTGGATGAAGTAACAAATGCAAGTTGGCAGTATCTCTTTCTTGTACCACATCGATTTCAGCGTTCTCTTCTACCTTCAGAATACAATACCAATCAAGGGTCTTCCTATGTTGTGGCTTTGTACAAGAACAAGATGTCCTAGTTGCAGCAAAGCAAACTTCAGCTATTGACTAACACAGAAACATATTTAGAGCTGGGATGTTTTTTTTGTTCAGGCTTCCTTATGTGTAGCAGCTTTAATGGCATAATATGTTCAACTTTCCCTGACAGACAACGTTTCATTTATAGGAGATGGATCACACCTGGCTGGAAAATGCGAGAGCATTCATATGCGGACAACCCTGTCAAAGTGGGAGGTAACAAGCTGTCTCCCTCACTGGAAAGTGGGGAGAGGTGTGGCCTTGGGGGCAAGCAATGAGCCAGGTACTGTCACCTGAATCCCAGCTCCTCCGTTTAGGCAAAACTCCTAACGAAGCCAAGGGGGGTAGTCCCTATTTAAGAGTTGTCTAAGGCTCTTTGTGTGTTTTAAATGTGTTTTTGTGTAATGATGCGGATGGGTGTTGTTTAGGAGTTTTTTGAATGATGACAAGAACAAAATTAAACACGCAATCCACGTTGCAAAATTCACAAGATACAAATCAAAAAATGACAATATACTTTTGACTTAGGAATTGAAGTAGAGCATCCACAAGATAGATATTAAGCAAATGACAAGGACATATGGTCCAGATTTCAAAGATGTATAAATATTAAAGACCAGTGCCAAATGGAGTCAAATAAAACTTGTGATGCAAAAATGAGTCGAAAGTAACTGTTTGTGAGGACGTTTTGCAATTGTTCTTGGTAAATTTTAAGTGTTTTAGATGTTCTTGATTATTAGGCTAAGACCAAACGTATCAAAAGATGGTGGAACCTTACACAAGGAAAATACTGGCAACCCTAAGTGATCTGTCGGAAGCACCCAGATTCAAAAGGATAGGTGTCCAATGTTTGAACCGCCCTTGAGTCTGACAGTGGATTCCCGGCACCACCTCTCGTGGGAGGAACAGTAATTTTCCTTGGTTGAGGTTTTGGGTAAAAATTTTAATTAAGTTATCGATCGTAAATTATCAAGTCTTCCACCTTTCTGAGTACTAGCCCAACCGTTTCCGGTTGGCAGAGCATACGGGTGTAGAACAAAACCAAGATAAATTAATTAAGGGGTGTATGAGTGGAAATTTTTATTATTAGCAAACCTTGTTCAACTCTCCGACAGAGAGCGCTCTTGACTCGGTCTTATGACCACAGTTCAAGAGACTTGTTAAACTTAAAAAATGCCTAATGCAGGGACGATGCAAAAAACTAAGATGCCCTCCGACAGAGGGTGCTCTTGACTTGGATTATGGCCAAGTTCAAGAGACTTTGGTTTATTTTAAGAAGCAGAAAGATTGTAGTAGCAGTATAGTTAACTTGAAACAGATTTGAACGATAGTGTTGGTCGACAAGATATGAATTACTACTAACAATATTGCTTGCAAGAAAAAGTGAAACTAAGTAAATCTAGTGTTCTACCACACAAGTTTTAAACTACTAGGTGGGATTGATCTCCGAACAAGATCAACCACTAGAACTGCCTGCACTTGAGAACTTCCAGCTAGTTGATAGCTCTGCTAAGGAAACCGACGGGGAAGGAAGAGTAACCACAAATTATGTGGTCCTGCCCTTGAGACGAAATCTCAAGGATACAACTTCCGGCTGAAGGCTTTGGAAGAAAAACAAGATAAAAATAAACGAGAAATAAAACTAAACTACCCAAGAATCTCTTTCAGGTCCAAGACCCTACTCGGGAGAGCATGGGGGTAAGTAAATATGGAATATAAACAAAATGACTTATTGAAGTAAATTTTAAACTAAGAGCATGAAACCGTAAAATCTAAGCTAAATCAAACCACAAGACCCGACACCCTTCCCCAAATGGGGAAGAAGACCAAAAAGTAGAGGCCTCCTCCACTTGAAATTTTTATTAAACAATTACAAATGCCTTGGGTTTATAACCTTGCAAGGTCTTTTGAGATGATAAGACTTGGAAAACAAAGCTAACTCCTATAAGCTATTACAAAGGATAGTACAAAATAATGTCATGTTCTGGATCATCCTTATGGTTTGTTTAAGCCTTGCTTTGTTTGGACCTCTTCACTTCGAGATTCTCTCAAGCCCTTTTCTTCTTCAAAAGCACCTACAACAACATTCAACTCAAAACACCCTTTTTGCATTAGATAAATAATCAAACTTTGAAACTAATCCTAGAATGCAAGAGATCAATACTTTTTTGGATCCGAACTTTTCACTTTTTAAAAGAGATCTAGGTAATCAATAAACTAGATACAGAAATAACAAGACTTAGAAGTTTAACTAGGATCTAAGGTATTAAAACAAATGCTCGTTTTTTTGTTTTTTCGTAATGAGAAATCTAAATGCAATGATATAAAATAAACTATGAAATTGACAAACACTGCAAGACTAAGCTCAAAAATGAGATCTAAAATGTAATTGAAACTATCAATGAGATGCACATAAGACTAGGTCCTAACTATGCAAATGCAATATGAAGATCTAAATACTAAAAATGCCTAAAGACTAACATTAATCTTTAACAAGCTTATGCAAAAGACAAATGCTAATGTTTAACAATTTTTTGTGTGTTTATTGTGGGTTTTAGGGCTTTAAGGAGATGGATGAAAAGATGGAGAGAGGGTCCACTAGGATATGGACGAGAAGAGGGAAAAGAAGGCAAAAAAGAAGAGAAACGAGAGCAAGATGGGAAGACCAAGACGAGAGGGAGGAGGAAGAAAGACTAGCAAACTAGGGCAAAAATGAAAGGGTGAAGGAGTGAGGAAAAGCCAAAAAAAAACGAAGGGAGGAAAGAGGGAAGAATAGGGTGGACGAAAGCTATGGATGAGAAGAAAAACGAAGCAAGAGGATAGGGAAAAAACTAGGGCAAGAAGAAAGTGGACTAGCAAGTCAAAGAGAAAAAGAGAGCTAGAAGATAGAAGCTCATGAACCACGGTTTCCAATAAGTTGAATGAAGTTTTTGTTGGAGAAGGCAAGAGGTACTTTGGAGAAGCTCACAACCCTGCAAACAAATTATTAAGATAAATGGAACACTTGATCGGTGAAGGTATTAGATGCCAATAGCTCTCAATGATTGAATTCCCTAAAGACACAAAAACTCAAAGCAATAGATTAGAAGCCTAAGTACTAGATTGTTAGTCCTCAATAAGCATCATAATCAAATTTGCATAATAAGAATAGGGTGAAAGAGATATTACTTCACATGAGATGAAGACACAATGCCAAGAGCCCAATCAAGTGACCTCCAAAGTCTCAAAATATTTTATTAAACAAGAGCTTACAATTTTCACCAGAGTTTCTTTGCACAAAAATCCTTGAGATAATAACCCAACATGGGCCTCTCTTTATAGTAAAAAAACACTAGCAACCTAAGCCTAAACCCTAGGTCGAATTGGCAATGGGAGATAGGTCGAATTCCAATCAATTAGTGTCTTGGAGAGATAGACATGACCAAAGTCGAGTTCATGGTTGGTGAGATTGGCATGAGGTGGCAAGGACTCGACTTTGGGAGGAAGAAACAACGAATAGGCATGCTACAACAAGGAAGTGCGAGCTAGGGTATGAAAGGCGTGATCTTTGTGGGAGATGCGAGCTAGATGTGGTAGGTTGAGTATTAGTTTATTGGATGACAAGTGGAAAGGTAGGTACTAACTCGAGTTTTGAGTGGGAGCCAAACTAATCAACGAAAATACCAACCAATAACGAGTTCAATTAAGGGAATGGCGTGAATCTAATGGAGATTGATGTGAGGACTAGGGTATGCGAGTGGGTTGTGAGGATAGCACGTGTAGATTGGTAGGTAAAACTCGAGTCATCACAAGGAGCCAAGCTTTGGATTAGGGTGAGTCATGAGGGCGCCTTCTTCAAGTTTTAATTGCAAGCCACCAAACCATACATCAAGTGACACATCACAAAATCGAATTATGCATGAGGGAGGGCGAATTGCTTTGAAAGGATAATGATTTGGTGACTGGAAGGATGACTGGACGGGCTTAGAGTTTATTGGAATCTTCCTAAATGCTCATTGCCATGTTATTTAGCCCTTTATTTTAATTCAATTGATTAATTTTGGAGAGATTTGGATTATCTCCAAAATAATCAATTTTATTATTTTAATTAATATTCTCTGTAAATGACTTTTCAGAGAAAATATTAATTACGGGGCTGAATTGACATCCGAAAGTTGGGTTTAGCTGCTCCATGGATCATGTGTGATTTTTGGCTTATGAAACGAGCCATCAATCGCCAAATTCGGACCCCGGATGACTGACATATTACAAATTATTATTTCTCTATTTAAACTATAGAGAAATTTATTAAATTTAAAAAATAATTAAAACCCAAATTTCGACGGACCCGGTAAAAAAATTTCGAAATTTTTTATGAGGGTTTTATGGAACTAGGACATGACCGACACCTATTCGAACAGTGTCTAGTAGGCTTATATACATTAGTTGGCCTCTAATAACCCCCCATGGCCAAATTTTCAAAATCGGGCATTCCAGCTTTGGAGGAGCGGGAGAAAACCTCATCGATTATACCTCGCCTTAAGCAAAGCATAATTGACAAGGGAAAAAACTCCTTGGAATACCTTAGTTGCTTAATCCAGTCATGAGAAACCGAGGCACTCAGATCCTACTAGCACACTTTATTACAAACCCCCATGGGGCCATGGTCATGTCAACTCAAAAAACAAAACAAGCTAACCACAACTGGCTAGCTACAAAATGCTGGATTATCTGATACACTGGAATCAAACATTCATCATGTTTGTCAAATGGCGGCTCTCCAGAAAATCCAACTATGGTACAAAAAGTTGGTAACACTCCCAAAGCGCTCCATCACTTTGCGTGAGGTAGCTACTGGCAACGCTGCTGGGTTGCACATCTTAAGGTAAGAATTGTTCATATTTTACAAATTACCACTTGTTACTTCATTGTTCTGTTTGGAGAATAACATGTTGGCACAATTTAACTTAGTCTGCTCCATGTGCAGGTATGGTGTGACTCCAACTCGGGCTTCGCGTTGGATGATCCAGCGGTAAGTGGTTATGCCCCACTACCCTCGCTATCGATATTACTCTTTTACTCATGATATTTTACCACTGTCACAACTAACTACTACGTTGATCCTTTCAACGCTAGAGCAATACGACCGTGGGCGTGTTAGGTCATTTGGCGCTATTTCCATGACTTCGGACGAATAACCAACTACGAACAGCCAGGTAACCTGTCATCCTTGGTCCTTCGGGTGAAACTACCCCGTCGGTGTCGGATGGGTTACTTACGACTATGGTTCTCTTGTTTGTTCATGCTACAACACGGCCTTCGGCCAACTTGTTGTTGCATGCGACTTGGTCGACTTTGAAGGCTTTCCTAGCGTGTAGGTGAATGTGGTGTTAACTTGGAGCTTGTATGGTGAATAATGCTTTATTAAACTTGGATCTGGGCATGTTGGCCACGCTGGGCATCGCCGATTAAGCTCTGTCTCGTTTTGGTTGACCCGTGAAGGGACTTTAGTGTGTTAAGAAGAGCGATAGCTCTCTGGACTGTAATATTTCGTTTGTAAATAATGAATGCATTTCAAATGAAAACGTTTATGCGTTAGCTTGTTTTGCAGAGCAATGAAATGGTTATTTTGCTCTCGGCTTCTATCCCTCTTATGATATATGAACAGAAATCATTACTACTTAAAATGTTTGTATTTATTTACAATGGATAAGCTTAGAAATATAGGGATGCGATCCCGCGTGATTATAAACTGATTGTGAAATACATTTTGACTTGCAATTGTGATTAAATAATATTTAGCTTGCAAACAGTAATATAATATAACGCTTAACTTGGTAAATGCATGTTGTATTTTATATGGGGTTTGGCCATCATAGCCGAGGTTGAACCTGCGACCCTCGTGCTAGGGTATCCATGCCCACGAATAAGGCACACCCACATAACAATTTAATCACGATCTACCTGGCGGTATCGTGATGAAACTGAGACGTCATGCGAATGGGTCTCCCATCTGCACATTTGACTTGGCTCGTAAAAATGTTTAGCAAGGCATATAACCCGGTTACAGGACTTCTTAACAAATATTAAAGGTCAAACTGTAAACAAAGGGCTACCAGAGCCTATACTTATATATATGCATAATTTACTATGCCTGCGCTCGGTTTTAGATGCAGTCGCATTAATAAAATCTCAGCAATGTTGTTATGAGTCCTTTGTCCACGATCCTCGTGGAAACCAAGGTGTAACCCTTTGCCTGCGTGGAGGCCATCCACGCCCATCTCTAGCAAAACGCTTCGGCGTTGATGCTGGTCTGTAAACAGAGATGTCGTGAAGGGCTCACGACCAGGGTTAAGTGTTGGCTCATGGAGAGAGCATTCTCATACAGAGAGTTAAGGCTTGTATAAAAGAAATCAACCCAGAACTAACTACTACGCAACTCGAAATTAGTTCAATAGATAATGTTTACAATGTGTTATGCAACCATTTAAATCAAATCTGGATGTGAGACATTATTTAAGTAAAAGTAGTCGATTACAATGTAACTCCATCAAAGCTTTTAAATCCCTCTACCGTAGATTTAATTCGTGAACATGTTTATTTGTTTGTCCAATAAATAGAGACATATTTGGTTACAATAATCTCAAAGCTTTTTCTATAAAATAGAATAAAAGACTTATAAATTTAAATGGCTTGACATGTAAACCCTAGGGTTTACATGTCTGCCTTGTTTCAGTCATAACATGAGAAACATACATTCTGCCATTAAAATAGGATCTGCTAAGCAAAGGATCTGTAGTATATTTAAATACCTGCAACATTTGCATAGGGTTAGTATAAACTATGATCATTCAGATATGCCTCTCTCAGGCTTATACCTCAATAATCATAAAACAACTCTGTCTGTTTACTGCATAAAGCACATGTCATTTTGTTTCTAGCAGCATCATGAAAACTGAAAGTATAGTATTAAATCATAAATCTGCCCAAAATGACAAGGGTATAACAGTCTGTTCATGACCCACATACAACATTTAGTATAATAAGACATTCATGCTCAGAGCTGGTAAATAAATAGTAAATAAGAGTTATGCATAATAAACTCTAGCAAATGTCCATAAAAACTTATACAAATAAAGCAGAGACACTTATCTATATTTCTACAGACCAGTGGAACCAAGCACAAACCTCCCAGTCGTTGACCAACAAGTTCTCCTTGCTTTCAGGTCACCCCCGAGCTGAGTTCACAGTCCCCTGGGTTTAGAGTATAGGTTTTAAATTACCCTTAACTTGTTCTCAAGTTGTTTAGGATATTTCAGTGGCAACAGGCAACCCAACATCCAACTCAGTACTCCTGAGCTCCAGGATGCTCCAGGGCCTTTTAAGCCTTAGCCATTAAGAGAATCAATTTAAACACAGCCTATTCAAAGTAAATGTAGTGCTCCTGCAAGCTTGGGGTAGTTCTCCCACCTGCACACAATTAAGTGGCCAAGCCAATACCCAGCTGTATGATTCCTCTTAATCTAGACCAGTTTGGTACTTCCAAATCTGTCCTCATCCAATCTGGACCAGTTTGGTACTCCCAAATATGTCCTTATTCATTTGTCTCTGGTCATTGTGTTCCCAGTTCCCATTTCTCTTGTGTGTTCAGGCTCATGAGAATGTGTAGAATTGTTAAGAGTGATAATGAGAATAATCTGCAATGTTTTGAATGAGTTTCACTTTTTATTCTCTTGGTGTGAAATTCTCTCATTTTATTATTTCTTTTAATTCATTAGTCTCTCAAATCTTTTCTTTAGGGTTTGCCATTTTCTCCAATAATAATTTCTCATTATAATTCTAATTGGTGTTTACCCTCCAACCCATAGGGGACTGTGACTCCCATCTCATTAATGTGTTGGTCCACATGGTCATTAGAAATCAATTTATCAGATTTCTAATGTCAACTAAGCAAACTGAAATAATACTTAGCAAAATATAATAGGTGTTCAAAGTCCAAAATTGGGATATTACATTTCCCCTCCCCTTTAGTTTTCACCGTCCTCGGTGTTAAACAGTTTTGCAAAACAGGAAAAAAGCATTATAAGCAAATTCAGTTTGTATCTAATACTTCTTCGAACAGGAAAGGGTATGCTGCTCGCATTTCCCTTTCCATTTCCCAGGTAGCCTCTTTAGGCTTATAGTGCTCCCATTGCACTTTTGCCTGGACGATGGTTCAATTTCGAAGTACCACCTCTTTCCGATCCAGTATGCATATAAGATCTGTCTGGAAGTCTCCTTCTGATTCCACCTGAATCACATGCCAATTTACAATATGCTTAGGATCATATACATATTTCTTCCGCAGTGAAACATGAAACACATCATGTACTTTAAAATTTACTGGTAAAGCTAACTGATAAGCAACAGGTCTTACTCTAGCAAGTATTTGGAAAGGACCACAAAATCTTGGTGCAAGTTTGGCAACCTTGCCCAAGTTCAAGGAACTTTTCTTTGCTTTCACCCTTAGGAATACATGATCCCCAACTTCAAATTCTTTATGTTCTCTATGCTGATTAGCATAGCTTTTCTGCTTGTCTTGGGTAATTTTTAAGTTTGTTTTTACTTTCAGCACAATGTTTTCTAGTTCAGCTAACATTTCGGGACAGATCACAACCCGATTTACCGGATCATCCCATGTCATAGGGGTTTTGCATTTTCTGCCATACAAAACTTCGAAAGGACTCATTCCTGCAGAAGTTGGTACCCATTGTTGTAGGCAAATTCGGCTAAGTGTAGGTAGTTTTCCCATTGCTTCGAATTGTCCATGACATACAAGGAAGCATGTCCTCTAGGACTTGGTTCACCCTCTCGGTCTGTCCATCTGTTTGAGGATGGTAGGCAGTACTAAAGCTCAGTTTAGTCCCCAAACCTGTAAACAAATCCTTCCAAAAATGTGAAGTGAACTTTGTATCCCTGTCGGATATAATCACCTTGGGAATTCCATGGAGTCGAAAGACTTCTTTCATGAAAACCTCTGCAATGTTTATTGCTTTGTATGTAGATTTGACTGGATGAAGTGAGCTGCCTTAGTCAGCTTGTCCACTACAACCATGATGGCATCATGCTGCTTATTATTTTTAGGCAACCCAGTGATAAAATCCATAGAAATGGTCTCCCATTTCCATTCTGGTACTGGTATAGGCTGTAACAAACCAGCCGGATGTTTATGTTCCAATTCCACCCGCTAACAATCCATGCATTTCGCAGTGTACTCAGCAATCTCATATTTCAATCTGGGCCAATAGTGTTGTTTTTTAACAGCTGTTATCATTTTCCGATAACCTGGATGACCAGAATATGGTCTTTTGTGAAACTCATCCAGAATTAATTGTTTTAATTCTGCCTGATCGGGTATGTAAAATCTATTTTGAACAGCAACAGCCCATCCTTGGATATGCTGTAATTTGTCGCTTGCTGTTCTGAATTTTCTGCAAGACACTTTTGTCTCAGATTCAGATATTTTTGGTCTTTTTCAGCTGCTGTCCAGATCTACGACATTAAATCAGACTGAAAACTATTAACTGAAGCCATAGTTAGTATGTGTAGGCGTCTACTAAGGGCATCAGCTATTTTATTTTCTTTGCCTTTGATATGTTGAATTTCAAAGTCAAACTCGCTTAGGAAATCCAGCCGCCTTGCTTGCCTTCCATTCAGATTTGGTTGTTCAAAAATGTATTTCAACCCAATGTGGTCAGTTTTAAGTACAAACCTTTTTCCAAAAAGGTAATGTCACCACATTCTTAAAGCATGAATTATGGCAGCCAGTTCTAAATCGTGCGTTGCATGGTTTACTCCATGTGTCTTTAACTTTCTAGATTCATAACCGATTACCGAACCATCTTGCATTAACACGCCTCTCAATCCTTCCTTGCATGCATCTGTGCATACCACAAAGTCTCCATAAGGATTAGCCACTTTTAGAATAGGGGCGGAAGTAAGTAACTGTTTCAGCTTCACAAAACTTGCTTCACACTTGGCTGTCCAAAGAAACTTGACTTCCTTTCTCTGAAGGGATGTGATAGGATGAGCCACTTTGGAAAATCCCTCAATGAATTTCCGATAATACCCAGCTAATCCCATGAAAGAGCGTACATCGCTTACATTTTGCGGAGTAGGCCAGCTCATTATGGCCTTGATTTTATCGGGATCCACCGCAATACCTTGGGATGATATAATGTGACCCAAGTATTGTATTTGATCCTTGTAAAAGACACATTTGGACAACTTTGCATACAGCTGATTTTCTCTTAGAACTTGGAGCACCAACCTTAGGTGTTCCTCATGCTCACTTTCGTTCTTCAAATAGATGAGTATGTCATCAATAAACACTACTACAAATTTATCTAGGTACTTGCTAAAAACATTATTCATCAAGCACATAAATGTGGCAGGTGCATTCGTCAAACCAAATGGCATCACCACAAATTCATAATGTCCATAGCGAGTACGGAAAGTTGTCTTGTGCACATCTTCTTCTTTAATTCTGATCTGATGGTAACCCAAGCTCATATCAATTTTTGAAAAGACAATAGTACCCCCAACCTGATCGAACAAATCGTCAATCTTTGGCAAGGGATACTGATTTTTGATGGTTACCTTGTTCAGTTGTCTATAATCTATGCACAGTCAGAATGTGCCATCTTTATTACGTACAAAGATCATCGGTGCTCCCCACGGGGACACACTCGCACTGATATAACCTTTTTCCAACAGCTCCTGCAATTGTGCTTTCATCTCTATCAATTCAGGAGTACTCATCCGATAAGGTGCCTTAGAATTTGGTACTATTCCCGGGGATAGGTCTATTGTAAAATCTAATTCTCTTTTAGGTGGTATCTCAAGAATCTCCTCGGGGAACACATCCTCAAATTCATCCAAAACAAGATGTTTTGTGAAATCTGAAATTTCACTTTTCTGAATTTCTATCATGTGGACAGCATAAAGTTTACACCCTTTCTGTGCATTTATTTTCAGTTGAAGAGAAGAAATTTCCCTTAATTTCACTCCTCTTAATACTCCTTGAATCTTTTTAGGCTGTCCAACATCATTCATAAAAGTGACATATTTTTTATAGCAGTCTATGACAGCCCTATGTTTTTCCAGCCAATCCATACCGATAAACAAATCGTACAATCCCAATGGAAAAACATTTAAATCTGCACTAGTGTAAAATTCATTCAACTTCAACTGACACTAATTCACTACTTCAGAAACTTTTCTTTTTGTTCCCATGGCCATTTGAACCAGCCAAGGCTGCATTTTTACTAAGTTTGCATGACTCACAAAGTTTTGGGTCTACATAACTTTTACATGCGCTAGAATCAATCAAGATAGACACAGGTGTCCCGAAAATCATACCTTCAACCTCAATTATAGAAGCTTGACGTTCTGCTTGACGGTTGTTCAATGCAGCATAGATTTTCGGAGTCCTTGCTATATCTTGGACTGTAGAAGCCTCTTAAGGTTTTGCACTGATTTGTTTTGATCTTTCTTATGAGGACAGTCATGCCATCTATGATTTTCTCCACAGCCCCAGCATTGTAGTGGCAGCTTAGATGGTGTGGCTTCCGGTTTTCAGGTGCCTTCAGTGCCAAACTTCTTAGTGGGTGGAACAAACTTGGATTGTGACTTGCTTCCCTCAAACCTGTCGCTGAAAGGTGCCCGCGTAACCTGGTTTCTGAAAGGGTTGGGCTTATGACCCTTCTGCCTACTTTCAGATTTGCTTTTCTTCTTTTCATTCCACCGCTTAGTTACTTCAGCCCTGTGTTTCCCTTGTTCAAAACACAACCTAGCCTTTCTGAATGCATCTTCCAATGTCTTTGGATCATCAAACTCTATCCGATCCTTGTAACCAAACGGTAAACAATTCAGGAAATGTTGAATTCTGACTTTTTCATCTTGGATGTACGGAACATACTTGAGCAATTCCATAAATTTGTTAATCAATTCCTCCATGGTCTGCTATCCACGCTTTAGGTCGTAAAAGTCTTTTACTTTTCTGTCATAATACCTTTTGGACAGGTATTTATGTTTGAAGAATGTTGCAAAGGATTTCCACTTCACCTTTTTCTCATTGATAGATCTGGTTAGCTTGAGATCATCCCACCAAGCCGAAGCTTTTCCTTGCAAATTGAAAATGGCAATCCTAGCCTTTATGATGCTGGAATAATCGAACATGAATAAATATTTTTCCATGTCCCTCAACCACAGTTCTGCTTCTTCTCCGGTTTTAATTTCTCCATTAAAAGTAGGAGGCTTGATTTTTCACAATTCTGAGTGTAGCTGATTTACTTTACCAGTTTTCTTTTTCTTCTTAGGAAGGTATTCTTTAGAATCTTCGCCATGTGACTCTTCGTCGCTGGCATCCATGTTGTGGCTTGCAGAATTTCTTGGACGTGGTCTTAAATTTTGAATTTCTTTTTGTGACTGATTTTTCTGCATGTTGTTCCTCCGGTGTTGGGAGGTGACTATTGTCCTTTTCAGTCAACTTTTGCAGCAGAATAGCGTTTATTTCTCGTTGTTCTTCAAAGTTCTTAATATTGTCCTCCTTAATGCTTATTAGCTCAACTTTTAGGCTTTTAACCATCTCCAGCATCTCGCTGGATGTTGTCACTCCTTGTGGAGAGTTTGGATTTCTCCCCTACCTGCTGGCCATTTCTCCTTGCTGACTGGATGTTTCCACAGCCAACCGTCCTTCCTGTTCCGCAGAATTCATTTCTGCCACTTACCATTTCAGCCACTGTGTTGTCTAAGTGTGTCAACAGCTGTTTGTTAGAAGTCATAAACAACAATGAAATTAAATCATAAAATTTCATAAAACAGTACGCTACAGGAATTTTAGTTATTTATTGCTAATCAAAATACAGCATTAGCGCAAATGAGCCTAAGGTCCTAGTGTAGTGACCGTGCTCTGATACCAATTTGTCACCTCTCTTCTACGCGATTTTTTTTTGGGAAAATATCCTAACCAAACAAACAAATGCGGAATAAACATACTAGCTGTCGTCACGGCCTACTTAGTAAAAATCTGAAAGAGTGTGCATAAAACATCATTATTATTCTATCGCTTTTTAAACAAGTGCCAACAATGGTGACGTACTTATACGTCACTGCGTTAGTCAGCAAAACAAATATCTACCAAAAGTATAATGGCTACCCTCTGCACACTTGCGACAATATGAAAATTACATAAGCAGCATTAATACTACAATTAATAACTATATTAATGTCGTTAATATGTTATTAATTATTAACTATCTCTAGTACAGTATTAATGTGATTAATAAATTATCCTACATAGTTATATGTTATACTTTAAATACTAACATACACCCTATGCATTAATGTCATACTAGCCCTAACACTACCTTTGTAAAGGCTGGACTATAGTGTTAACCTACCATAGTCACTTATATTAACACTTTACATAAAAACACAATTGATAATAATAAGAACAATTGCAATGCAAATTATATATAATACAATGTAAACTATATATATTATCACCTAATATATATATGTTTATAACATGGGCATAGTAACTGTTATCACACCATAGTAGCAGGGCTACTATTGTTGTTTAGCAGATATCTGCACATTCCAGAGCTTCCATTATTCAGAGCTTGGCTATGATGATTGTATATTTTGAGATCACTCATAATCAGAGCAGTGTATTATTCAGACTTATGTTAGACCTTGTGTCAAGGCTGAGCCTTAAGAGTTCAGATTTGATGACCGATGTGACCCTTTATCCCATACAGTTTCAGTTCAGTGCTTAGAGATGTATTGTAGCAGTGTTTCAGATGATATATGATGATTATTCGTGTGATGATGTTATATGACTTATGGACGTTTTATCATTGACTGTGGATTATTATCTTGTTGATTTAGTCATGTTCACAGCATCTGCTTGGTATATTATTCCTGGTGTGGCAAACTGTTTAAAATGAACTATAAATTATAAAATGGACATTTACTTGCACATTTAGGTTGTTTGACAAAACTCACTGGTTTACCACCTTACATAGATATGGTTTTCTTGACACCAGTTGTCTGCTAGTTTAGGCTCCAAATTCACTTGACTCCATCCATACATGACTTTCCTTATTTGACCTTAAACCTTGACCTGTCTTATTTGACTTTCTGGTACTGAGGACTTCCCCATTTTCTACCTCTGTGTTTGGACCGCATCCTTGTATGTTTAGTGTCTCTGCTCTGAGTTGGTGACAAAACTTACCTTTGGTGAGTTGGATTGTAGGCCTAAATCATTCTGGTCAGTTGTCCCGATGTTTGGCATTGGCTCGAACTCCCCCTAGTCACTTGAGATGTTGTTGGCTAAAACTGAAAGCTCATGTACTACTTATGGAAACTTATGAATTCGCCCATGGAAACTAAAAAGGGCAAGAGCGGTGAACTACTAAAAATACTCCTCGAAGAGTATAAGAAAGGTCCAAAAAGCAATGGTTCTTAAAAGCTATATCTAAACAATTACTGATCTTATATGTATATGAAAACATGCCCTGGATGCAAGCTGCAACTAGTTGTGCTTATCAGCACACCTGAGATCCGAAGGGTTATGTAAGCCAAAAGGCCATGAAATGAAATTGAATGATCCTAATGAACCTGGATCAACTTGATGTAGACATGATGCCTAAGTTGAATAAGCACTCTCTAAACAACTTATCCATTTGTGAGGCACAGCCATTCCCCGTGTTATTTTGTCCAGCACAAAGTTTGTAGTTTTCCCCTTCTCCCAGTCCAAAGTACTTTTAAGTTGAGTTAGACAAGTCAACCCCTTGGCCCAACCTTGTTTCTAGCCTTCATCCTTCACTAGCAATTTGACCATGTCCAATTGGTGAATTTGTCATTTAAACTATTGTGCAAAGTAATTTCATATAACAAAGGAATATGCTAACTTGATTAATGCCACTGAATGGATGTTATACTTTGAGCTAAGCTGTGAGAATGATTAGAGGAGCATGTCTTAATCTATTGATATGATTTATCCTTCATTGTATATGGACCTAGTCAAATCTACTTTTACTATGGCCATTTCTTGGGATCCATGATGATGTGGACCACATATGCTTATAGATGTTGGTTGATGGTCCCACATACTCTTGATGATGATGCCATATGATGGACATATGGTTCAGATGATGATTGATGCAATTCAGCAGTTTTATTTATTACTTCAGATCATCAAATTATACACTGTCCATATATGGTGGACCCTACAGTTGGCCCATTAGGGCAACCCATGGTGTATGAGTACACATTCCTAGTGGATTTGGATCTTCTGGATCCAATGAGACACTTATCTTTCAGTTCTGGGCACTTCTGACAGTGATTGATGTAGTTTTACACTTGTTGACCAAATTTGGGGCTGATTTCCCAGCCTAAGCAGCAGGGGCCATGAGAGGCCAGTTCACCTAGGGCGTTGTATGAGGAGGGGGTGGTCCAGCCACTTGTTATTACCATTTACCCCCCCTTCTGGAGAGCCTAATGGACTCAATTGGACAGCGCAGGTGTCCTAGGAGGCAGTTTGGGCACTTTCACAGTTACCGAGGCAGTTTAAAAATGGGATAAAGTGGTCACTGAGGAATTTGATTTGGGCAATTGGGGCAAGGTTTTGGCACTTGGTTTTCACAGAGTTCTTCCAGGGTGATCCCACTATCTTCCAGCCAGTTTTCACTATGTGGGTAGGCCCACAGAGATCACAGGGGCTGATTTCCCAGCCTGAGCAGCAGGGGCCATGAAGGGCCAGTTCACCTAGGGCATTGTATGAGGAGGGGGTGGTCCAGCCACTTGTTATTACCATTTACCCCCCCTTCTGGAGAGCCTAATGGACTCAGTTGGACAGCGCAGGTGCCCTAGGAGGCAGTTTTGGCACTTTCACAGTTACCGAGGTAGTTTAAAAATGGGATAAAGTGGTCACTGAGGAATTCGATTTGGGCAATTGGGGCAAGGTTTTGGCACTTGGTTTTCACAGAGTTCTTCCAGGGTGATCCCACTATCTTCCAGCCAGTTTTCACTATGTGGGTAGGCCCACATAGATCACAGGGGCTGATTTCCCAGCCTGAGCAGCAGGGGCCATGAAGGGCCAGTTCACCTAGGGCATTGTATGAGGAGGGGGTGGTCCAGCCACTTGTTATTACCATTTACCCCCCCTTCTGGAGAGCCTAATGGACTCAGTTGGACAGCACAGGTGCCCTAGGAGGCAGTTTTGGCACTTTCACAGTTACCGAGGTAGTTTAAAAATGGGATAAAGTGGTCACTGAGGAATTCGATTTGGGAAATTGGGGCAAGGTTTTGGCACTTGGTTTTCACAGAGTTCTTCCAGGGTGATCCCACTATCTTCCAGCCAGTTTTCACTATGTGGGTAGGCCCACAGAGATCACAGGAGGTCTTTTACTGCTTGTCTGTCACAGATTTTGAGGACAGATTGGGTCATTTATATTATCTTGGACATATTTTATTATTTTATTATGCCTTGGGAATGAGCTAGTAAGGATTGATGCCTCCTAGCCCCACCATGTGCTCCATATGTCATGTCCTAGTCATTATGAGGTGGGCTTTGGTACTTTTACCCCCTCTAGTGGATGACGTCACCCTCCATGATTATTTTTAGACTATGATGTCATCACTTTATGAGTGATCCATGTGTTATGTTATTATGGTTCATCTTAGCCATTGATTGTATGTTGAGATCTTTTAATCTCAACCACTCATTTGATATAGTATTGTAAAGTGGTATAGGGTTTTGGTCTTTATTATCCTATAGAAGGAGGAGACCCCCTATTGTATAGCTCACCTTTGGAGCTCTGGAATATTGGAATAGAACATTTCTTTGTGGAGCATATCTCTCTTGTCTTGTGGATTCTCTTGCATCTTGAGTATACAGTATCTCTTCTATGTATCATTGTGGATTTTGGTGCTACAACTAATTTTCTTGCAGGAAAGTCGAATTGGTGGAGAGGAGGGCGATTTCTTGAGGGTTATTGTTGGAGGGATCCACATAGTCTCTCTTGGGTTGATCTTGGTGAAAGGGAGTATCATTATTGTATCTTTGTGACATAGTTGATGCTTTCTATTACATCTTTCCATCATTTTCATAATCATCTTACTTGGCTTGTTTCACTTGATCTTGTCTTGTAGGAGGAGGACGATTTGGCAATCTTGGAAGAGGACGTTTTGGTTGGAGCTCTTGGATCTCACTCTTGAATATACACATAGGAGAATGCTATCAATTTGCAAGGTGGCCATAAGCAATTGAGGTAAGATCTACAAGGTATGTGCCTATTTCCATCCATTCTTCTTCATTGGTCACAAACCCTAATTAATTAAAACCCTCATTTTGGTTTTTCTTAGATCTACTTAGATCTAGCCTTGCTTTTGAAAAGACATTAAAAACCCACCTCTATAGCATCCACGCCAATCCGGATCTATAGTTTGGTGGTGATTGGGTTAAAATTGACACACTTTTCAAGGCAATATAGCCCTCTTGAGGCAAATCGCACCCCTTGGGAGAAGCTTGTTTGGTTAGATCTAGCATATGGGTAGGTGAGATCCCACTTGATTTGCAATCTACACATTTGATAACCTACCCCTAGTGTGTCACTTCTTTGATTTCTGCCTTGGGGGTATCATTCCTCATTATGCCCACTTGGATCAATTTGGTGACCCACTTTCAATCTCAGATCTATGGAGATCTAGCCATTGGATCCCCTTGATTTTCAAGATCCATATAGATCATTGCCTAAACCACTTGGATCTAAAATTTGGTGGCCATTGGACTTGTTTTGACCCACTTTTCCCACCTTTTAGCCCTCCTTGAGCAAGGTCGCACTTCCTTGGGTGATTTGAGTTTGTCCACTTTAAGGACGTGGGTAGTTGAGATTTTCGTGGATTTGGAACAAGCATACCTTGAAACCTAAGTCTAGAGTATCATTTTGTGACGATCTACCTTGGGGGTTGCATTCCTTATTTTAAGGGATTGTGGTCCACTTGGTCATATCATGAAACCCTAGATCTAGCAAAATCCAACCATCACATCCCAATTAGCCCACTTGATTTGCATACTAGGTGTCCCGATCTACACTTTGACATATCTTTTGACTCCATTAACCCATCCAACAAGGCACTAGTCCTCCTTAGGCAAGTCGCACTCCTTGGGAATTGTGTCAAACCTTAGATCCCATATGTGGGTATTCCTAATCTTAACTTAGATCCATAGATCTACTTATTTCATACCCCTTAGTACCAATTTTATCCCTTAAAATCCACATTGTGGGTCCCATTTGAGCCATTCACATATCCCAAGGAAGTGGGTCCCATTTGTGTAATACATGGTACTAGATCTTATCGTTTTAGCTCATCATGTGGCCTAAATCATATATTGGTTGAAACACTAATCATCTCTCAAACCACCTTCAACCATACTTTAACCTCTAGGTCCACTCTACCTTGTATTGGTTTCCGTAACTTACCATTTACTTATCCCCAGGAACCTTTGTTTGGGTCCAATCATCTTTGATTGGTTATAGGGTCTCCCTCTAGGTCTTGATTTATCTAGATCTAAAGCGAAGAGTACCTCGGTTGACGTGACTCCCATCTTACATTGGGAACCGTAGCATCTCTTGGGTCACCTCTTTAATTTTCCATCTCCTCTACCGTCCCGGATGGGATACCACTAGGGACAACTACAAGTTGTGTGATAACAGTAACTATATACAAATATTACAACTTAATACAATGTTATAACTTAAATGCAATATATATATTATAACCTAATATATATAGATAGATAGATAGATAGATATATTAGAAGCTCTTAAAGGTTGACCGTAGTCTAACCACGAGCTAATGCTATCACCTAGCGCTCACACTTTACGACTTAAGCGCTAACATTACCATCATATACCAACGTAGCATATGGAATTGCCCTTATGGTGGACTTAGGATAAAACGAATCCTAACACGATATACGTATGGCAATAGCAATGTAATAAAATACATTAAACATAACTTAATGCAATGCATTGTGATACATAATATAATATGACTTAAGGTATATCGCATGGCCAGGTCAACTCCACGTTGGACATTGGCATATACGAACCCTGCCATATGGCACTGCGTGTTATCAACTGGCCCAAACCTTGGCCTTCGTGGTGCAACTTATGACAACGCATCACATAGAATGTAATGGTTTGCAGCATAAGCATCAAGGTTTAGACAATGCATATGAATAAAATGCGGTGATTGTGTCTGACTTGTATTCTTTCCACGCAGACTATGCATCGCAGGTCTTTCTTCTTGGTTCCCCTCAGCTAGCTTGCTTCTTTGGGACTTTAATCACCCATGCTAGTTTAGGAGGTAACAAGTAGTAGATGGATCTTCAAGATCAAGCATAACCCATATGGAAGCATAAAGAAATTAAAAGTCAGATTTGTAGCAAAAAGATTTAGTTAAATAAATGACATCGACTATGAGGACATTTTGCACCAGTGGCATAGTACACTAGCATCATGATTCTTTCGTTGGTAGCTACCTATGGACGGATTCTTTATTAGATGGATGTGAAGACTTGTTTTTTACTTGCAAGAGGATGTCTACATGAGGCAGCAACAAGGTTTTGAAGTAAAAGACAAGGAGTTAGTGTGTAGATTGAAGAGAGCACCATATGGTCTCAAGCAATTTCTCAGACCTTGGTACACTTGGATTGTGTTTCCGCCTTAATCTGCACGTAGGTAAGAAAAACCTCAACTCACTGGCGCAACCTTGGGGGCAAGTCAACGAGTGGGGTGCAACTGTCACCGCAACACTCAACTCCTCTGTTTAGGCTAACTCCTAAACAAAGCCACAGAGAAGATAAGATAAGGTTATTGTAATAGTTTCCACTGAATTACCACAAATAGGTCAATGGGACTAGAGGATACATCTAGTAAGAGTACAATGTGAGAGAGTGAAAGCAACTCCTAGAGAATGTTGAAAGCAAGATAAAGAAAGATACATGAAGTAACAGTACTTCCTCGATAGCTATGTGACTAAGCTAATCACTAGGCCTAGCCAACACCAAAAGAAAACATAGGTTTTATAGTACAAAGTGAGTGTCCCAGACTAAACTGGACAACTCGATACTAGTCAATAAGAAGAGAGAGAGAGAGAGAGAGAGAGAGAGAGAGAGAGAGAGAAATGAAGATGAGGCCATTGTTGTCAAGGTCCCTTGGGTTTGATGATCAAGGGTGATGGGGGCGACTAGGGCACTGGCTCACTATTGAAGTCCTGAAGTACCATAGTGGGATCCGTCTGTACAACCCTGGGGGGATGTAGAAGCGAGGAAGCGTTTTCCTACCATCCAAGGTTGAAGGGAAGAAGCTTCCAATAGGTCTCTGGATGCTCAATTGGGGTTGGGAGGCAATCTGACAAGCTGGGGGCGCCCTGTTCTGAATCTGTTTGGAGCTAATCCCTCTACCACCATGAGATCGGATGCATGGAATGGCCCCTCCAAACCGGTCTCCCCTCCAAACTGGTCTCAATGGTATATATCAATCTCCTAGGGGGGAGGCTGAGGGGAGACCTGAGGTCTTATCACTCTACTATCTGAAGTACTTTGGAACTCTCTCTGATGCTTGTTGTTCCGATCTGATGAATCAACATGAAAGTATGAGGTGATCCAAGAGAATGATCTACTGAATGTTTGCCCGATGCTGGAACAATGTAGAACATCAACAACCTCTAATCCTAAATAGTGATGCTAGGTAGTTTACACTTAGAAGTGCATAGGAGAAAGAAACAAAGCCCTTTGTACAAGACTGAGAACAAAGGCTAGAAGTAAATTCCACAAAGGATCTGTGTTAGAGAAGAGAGTGGGCTATAAGTCTCTCATTTACAGATCAAAATTTATATAACAAACTTTTTTTTTCAGCCTCTACACAGATCAAAGTTAGCAAATAATGTACCTGAAAAGGTACTTTATGACCTTACCAAATGCTTATGTGTATGCAATTACATGATTTAACAAAATTTAGTTTAACTTGATCATTTGTGTGGATGCACCTAAGTTTGTTATGTCGTGGTCTTTCATCTTTTAAGTAATTGCACTGAGAGAAGCAAGGTGCATTCTTCAACACGGTATGAAGGAGATGTGTAATGTCTGTGCCCAAGGCTGAGGTGAGATGTGGCATAAGTCAGCCCAATAAAATATTTATAAAAATAAAAAAGTAACAGCCAAGTACGGATGACATGTGTAACGTTTGTGGTTAAAAATCAAAATATAAAAAAATATTCTATAATGTAAGAAAGAAAATATAAGAAAAGAATAAAAAGCATTAATAAATATACACACACACCAATTTAGATCCATCTTAACTTGAGATCCTTTAGGAACCACCGACATATTTACATCTCAATTTCTTTTTGATCCCTCGGTGCTTAATAGATATGGAGTTAAGATGGATCTACATTGGTTTTAAAAATGGCTGATTAAAAGTTTCAGTCTGAGTGAAATACTTTCATGAGTTCCAAACTAATTTTGATGCAAATGTATAAACACCATACATTAACTCAAGGTTCTACTTCTGTCTGCACAATTAAAAGTTCTTAAAGCATCAATACACTTAGCACCTAGGCAAGAAATTCCAATTTGTAAAAGAAATAGAAAGAAGCAAAGTTACATTAACTGAGGATCATAAAAAAATTGAAGGAAATATAATAAGATCAGCATGAGATTTTACTTACATCACCAACTTATCATGTGAAAGAGAAGGTAAAACGCTTTTGACTGCAACTGGTGTTCCACGCCAATCAACTATCCTAATCTCTCCAAAGGATCCCTAAAGAAAAACTCCATTGTGAGAACAAAGCACATACAAGCCTAATTTTTATATAAAAATAGAGAAACATATTAAAAGGGAGAAAGTATCTTGATTCTTAATTACCAATTTTACAGGGAGAATATAAATTAAAGTTAGCAAAATCAATATTTTAAATGAATTAGGGATTTTGTACGATGCTTGTCACAAAGGGGACTATTTTCAGATGGCTGCATTGGAAAATAAAATTTTTGAAAGTAGCTAGATTCAGCATAAGATTCCTTCTGCAAAATATATGAAGATATTTTCCCAGCTATACTTGCTACTTCCAATCATCACTATGAAAATATAATTTAATTTTATGATACACAACAAGCACAATCATCTTGACAACACAGCTTCTTCATGAATCAATCAAAAACGTTGTAGCGGTGTCACTGCAAATACAAACTATTACATGCCGTTCCATTTATATATGAACGAATTGGAGGTTAATATTTCTAATCTAGAAAATATAGAGTTGAGTGAACCTTAGGGTGCCATCTTAGAGTTTTTATTTTTAATATTATTGGCCTGGAGAGAGGCTAATACAGAACCAGGATAAATTGAGACTGCTGCCCCTCAGTTTGCACGAGGATTAGTTCAAGGATCAAAGATGATGGTACATAGAAAGGGTTACAGTTATAAGGCTTCCTGAAGCAAATTTTTCAATCTTCTGGTCATCATTTTATCAGTTCGTCCATGGTAAATATCCCCAAGTGTAGTTGAAATATTTCAATATTCAGCTATATGAATAACTTAAACAACATGTCATGTAAATTAAAACACCATAACATATGGAAATAAAACTTCAAGCATGAAATAACATTAGAAATATATCAATTTCAAATATCCAAGGAAGTGTGAATTGCCAATATTGTATTTGCATACATGAATTATGAAAGATTATGTTATGGAAAGATCAACCAATAAGATATTGCTTGAATGAAATTGAAACTGGACAAACACAAGTTAAGTTGATCTTAGAAGGAGAATCTCCTTGGAGTTTCCCCTTAGGGTTTCTTTCCTTGTGAGAGGATAGGTTGGCCTTGAGCAAAGATAAGTTTGTTAAAGGTCAAAGCCCTCTTCACTAGGCTAGCAGAATTATAGTGGTGAATTATATTAAGTTACCAACAATAGTGAACATGTATTTAAGCATAAAACATAGAAATGGAAAACACTCAAATGCACAATGCTAGTTAAAAGCTCATTAGATCATTCAACACATGGGTTCTAACTTCTTGCTATTCAGATCTGCAATATAAATGATTAGAAAAGCAAGTAAAAATAGTTAATATGGCAGAAAATAAGAATAAGAGTGTGAATCACCTATTAGCTAGGTACTGAGCAATCCAAATAACAAAATTATCCAAGAAGCAAACAACCACAAGATGAATAAGTTATAAATTATAATGTGATGTTTATTAGGATCTTAGAGTGATTGTGTTTGTTTCCTTGTTAAAATGATCTTATAATGTGCTCAAGAAAGGAAAAGTAAAAAGCTTCCCAATTGGGTTCTTAGGGTTTTATTAATTTGGTTACCTAATACCTGAAAAAGAGATTAATCAATACAAATCAGAATTGAAGAAAGATGGAATAAAACACAACAAATGATTAGACCAAGTGCCTTTAAATGAAATCAAAAATTGGGCATGGAGTTGAGTAGCCTCCCAATTGATGGCTAAGTAGTCTCCAAGGTGTTGCCGCCGAATACGCACCTCGGGGGAAAGGGGGTTCGCGTGGCATAAATCTTCAAGCCAATAGGTGCGTCCTTGGGGGCAAGCAAAGAGTTGAGATACTCTCACTCAACACTCAACTCCTTCGTCTAGGCCAACTCCTAACGAAGCCAAAGGGGGTGGTCCCTATGAAAATCAAACTATGGCTTTTAAGCTAAGTTTAGAGAAAGTGGAATTATTCTAGGAGTTTGAAATACAAGTAAATACTGAACCAAAGAAATGCAATTATGAATTACAATAACAGCATGAATAAAGAGACATCCATCTAACACATTGATTTTACTTAATGTTTGATTGTTTGCAGATTAGACCAGTGCCAAATGGAGTCACATAAGTTGGAGTGTTGTTGTGTCGTGAAAGTAATGCAAGTCTTGTTGGTCAGTTTTAAATGATTTTATTGATGCATGAATTAAGGAATGGGTTAGTTCGTGGTTTGGCGCTGTTACTACCTAAGTTGTACTTAGGTGGACTCCTTGTGAACCTCAGAAGACTTGAACAACTTACATTGTTCATTGCCAGAGTTCAGAAGTTCCTCAGGCCAAATTCTTTGGCCCTGTTGCCGCCGGATTACACACCGTCTTTGTTGCAGCAGAAATCTATGTTGTCGCTCGGCATGCTCTTGGTGGCAAGTCTCGAGTCAAGTATGTCACTTGGTTCTTGACTCCTCCGTTTAGGCAAAATTCCCAACGAAAGCAAAGGGGGGTAGTCCCTATGGAATGTTACTAAGGTTATTAGGGTCTTCCAACTAGTTGATGGGTTGTTTATTAAGTTGTTTTTTGGGAGTTTGATTAAAGGGTTCAAGATATAATTGCAACAAAGTTTAAAGAAGTCCTTTTACCAACATAAAATAATGATCAGTGTAGAAAAATAGATGCACGATGGTTTGATATGATAAAAAGCAAATAAAGTGCAAGGACCAATACCTTATGGAGTCAAACACAGTGAAAGTAAATAATGTTGAAAAGGGAAATGTTGTGCAATTGTCTCTTGGTGAATTTTAGATTATTAATGGTGAATCTTGATTAGGGAAAAAAGGGAAACTCTCAAGATACCGTAAGGTACAGAGAGGAATGTCCGGAAATTTAGAGGTTGGTGGTTCTGTACAAGGACATGTTGGCTACCAAAGCCTCAAGAGCGTGTTCAACACTACACCAGCCATCGATGTAGCCTAACGGTGCCCCCAAGGTCAGAATACAGTGATCCAGTGTCCCTAGGCAGAATTTCCCCACCAAAGTCTAACGAAGTGCCGGATTTTCACTTATCTTGAGGGTAGTTAATTTTATTAGTGACTATTAAGTTAAGTGTGGAAATTAAAGAGTGCTTCCAACTATTTCCGAGTATCCCAAAAGGGGCAGAGCATACGTAGTGGTAGCGAAATGATTTATTTCAAGTTTAAACCAGTAACCATTGTACTCTCTGACAGAGAGCGCTCTGGACTTGCTTTCCAGCGAAGTTCAAGAGACGTTGGGTTCTTTTATTAAACAGTTAAGCTATGGAAATTGAAAAGTTAACCAAGATACTAAACACCAAACTTATGCGTCACTTTTCTGATCAACCTCCACTAATCAGCAAATGCCTTTGGGTGGAGATGAGAGCATACTTCGTGGCGACAAAGTTGGTTTTATCTCTAAGTTAATATTACAAAAATGAAGTGATTAAAATGTGAAACACATGTTCAAAGTATACACCCTGCACTAAAATAGTGAGTGTGTCAAAATTTGTGAGTTAGAAAAATTTATCCATGAAAATTGAAAAAATGCAAATCCCCCCAAGGGGGATGGGATGTGGGCACTGGGTACCCCACTGCTCTCATTTAATAAATTTACAAAGTGCTGAAATTAAACTGCTTCTTAGTCCATCAAAATTGGATCTAAGAGCTTACAATGCTAGAACTTGAAAAATAGAAGTTTATGGGTGTCCACCAAAGGGTTTTTTGCACTTTTAGGGCTCTTGATCACTCCAAAACTTCGATTTTATTTGCAGACCTGCTAAAAACCAGCAAGCTAAATGTCTGCAAAAAAATGATTAGAATACACAAATTTACATAAAAAATACAACTTTTTGCTTGTAAAAATTTATGGAAAAATTGGGCACATAGAAGCATAAAAGTGAGATCTAGATTCTTGCCTTTTGATATGAAATAGATGCAACTTTCTAGATCTGAAATTTGAAACAAACTTGGAATAATCTCAATCTTTTTAAAGTACTTATGCTTGTTCCAAAAGAAACCTAAAGGGAAAAGAGGTTTGCTTTTGAAAAAATTGGAAGAAGAAGGATAGAGAACCAAGCTTGTTAGCTTGTACAATATTGGAGAAGGAGAAGTGCTTGCAAGAAAATTGTTAGTGCTTGAAAATGAGGTGACCCACTACCCAATCCAAAAGAGGAGTCAAGACAAGATCCTCTCTCACAATAGGGCACTAAATCCTGTAACACAACCAAGAAACTCACACATACAAGAGATTAAATCTAGTAGATTAAATGATAAGAAAAATGAAGAGCAAAAATACAACCGAATATTATTTGCTACTTCTAGATCTCTACACATCCAAAATAAATAAGCAAATCAAGACAAGAATGCTTACCCTACTAGGATCCAAAATTCTTACCAAGCTAGATAGATCTACTTGCAAATGAAAGTAAAAATGGAAAATCACAAAGTTACCTAACCAAAGACTAGCATGCATGAAGAACAAGAGCCACCAATGACCTCCAAAGTCTCAACAATATCATTCATCAATAGTATTACAAAAAGAAGCAGAGGTTATATGCAATCCAACCCTTGAGAAAGAGTGGAGCATGAACTTGCTTATATAGAAAAATGAGAGAGGGGGAGGTACACTTCCCAAGATAGATCCTCTTTGACACTTGGAGAAATGCATCGATACACTTGGAAAAGGCTTGTTGACAGATGTGAGGGATTTGGGGAGGTTAATGACACATTTCTCCAACCATTTGACACCTCTCCAACCACAAATTCGCCCCCCTCTTTTGTGGATCTCCAATATTCAATCAAATCATCATTTTTTTGCTCAATATTCCCCCTGATTTGATTGCCAATCAAAGGAGATTTGATTCCAACACATTTCCTTGATCTGTGGGATTGAGATTTTGCCTTTATTGTGTCTTGTTTGCCAATTAAATTGGTCTTTTTGGCCTTTTTCGAATAAATATTGATTTTGGAGATAAATATTCACTCGAAACTTAGGAAAAGTGGGTTTAGGGGTTTTGTGGGTGTGCTGGGTTAGAAAACAAGCACCCCCATGCCAAAATTTACCTCCTAACCACACTTTTATCACTTTTTTTTATTTTTTTATTAAAATATTAAAAAATCTCATAAACTGAGAAAAATTATTTTTCTCAGAATGATTCAAAAATCCTAGGGGACCTAGTGCATGTCCATATGACTCATTATTGATGGCTAGAATGTTTAAAAAATACATACACATAAGCTTTAATAATCTCCCTAAATTCGACCATCATGTGAATACTCCAGCTTTGGAGGTGTGAGTGAAAAATTCAGAGATTATACACGATTGAAGCGCAATGCATAATTCCTAAGGAAAAAACACTCTAGAGTATCCCCTTGATGACAAACCTAAGGTAAACCAAGCCTCTTTCAAAAAGAACTCATTCTAGACCAACTTATTACAATTTCCCCGCAAGTGTCTGGACATGCAAAAATTACGAAGGGCCAAAAAAAATTGGCCTGATGGATCTCGGAACACTGATAATGAACATTGAACATGTTCACAACTTCAACGGTTCACTCGGAATCCACTAAGTACAATTTAGTGGATAACAGGCCCTTTGTAATATTTGCATGTCCAAACTCCAGACCCTCTTGGGGGAATTGTAATAAGTTCGTCTAAACATGATACTTTTGTAAAAGGCTTGGTCTACCTTAGGTTTTTCCATCAAGGGGATACTCTAGAGTGTTTTTCCTTGGGAATTATGCGTTGTGCTTCAGTGGCATATAATTCCTAAGTTTTTTACGCATACCTCCAAAGCTGGAGTATTTTCCATGGTGATCGATCTTAGGGAGGTTATTAAAGACTGTGTGTCTATGTATTTTTTACATGCTAGCTATCAGTAATAAGCCGTATGGACATACACTAGGTCCCCTAGGAGTTTGAATCGATTCCGACAAAAATATTTTTTTTCCGCAAAACTAGACCATTTTTTAATGGTTTAAATGGAAAAATTCAAATTGTAATAAAAGAGTGGTCCGAAGGCAGAATTTGGCATGGGGATGTTCGTTTTGACGCTCAGAGCATCCTCTTTACCCTGGGACCCACTTTCTCCATGTTCTGGGTGATTACGTCGCCTCTAGGAGCATTTTAATGTTAAAAAAACCCAAAATGCACTGAAGTCAAAAATAAATATAAAAAAGTCAAAAATTTGAATAAAAAATGGTATGGGTGAGGTGGCAACTCATTCCATATGGTGGGCGACTTAGTTTAAGGAATAAAAGCACATGTTTAAATGTCAAATTAGGAATATACGAGTTGATCTCAAAGGTGAGTGCGCCCCTCTCTCATGTTTCACATGAAGCATACATAGCGATGTAACGAATGAAGGATGCGCCTACCTCATGGAGAGGTGGCGCAATCCTTGTAGATTGATTTCAAAACAACTCCAATCAGCTCCTACCACTCCATGTTAAAGTCAAATCGTAAAGATTTTGAATGGATCTTATGTGTGAAGCGCCCTCCTTGATGCTTCACGTGAAGGAGAGGTGGCGCATGTCAATAAAATGCATGGCAGCCTTTGGTTGTTGGGTGGAGAAAACAAGAATGGAGTGGGGGCGCCCTCCTTATGTGGCATCCACCTCACTCCCAATCCATTGAATCATGCCATAAATCAAGGCAATGATCACCCCTTACCTCATGGTATGCGCCCTCCTCAAGAGATGTGCCTCCCTACCTCATTTGTTATTTAAGCAGGGTCTTGCTCCTCTCTTAAGGATGGATGCATAGAACCTCTGCCCATTGTAATCTTGATGCTATTTTATTAATACAAGTTGAAGACTTTGGAGGTCCATGGTTGTGCCAATGTGATGCATGCTCTTTCATGAGGTGATATTGTGTCAATTAAGCATTTTCTTGTTTCATTTTGTTGGTAGATCTAGCTTAGTAGTTGTTAGAGTAAGCATTTACTGTTGTTAATTTGCTTACTTGTGTTTTTCATTTGAAAGATTAGGGAGTAGCCAACTCTACTCGGTTGTATTTAGGCTCTTTCTATTTTTCTTCTTCAAAAACACTAGATCTAACTTATCTTGTACAAGTTTTTCTTCTTAGTTGTGCAGATCACAAGCTTGAAGGGGGATTTGAACTCGGTTGTCTCTTCTCCTCTCTTCGACACATTTTTTTGCAGCTAATATTTGGTTTTCAGGGACTTTCCAAGGCTAACACAAAAGATCAAGCTTGGGCTTGAAGAGTTTCATCCATCTTCTCAAACAAAAAATCTCCCTCTTTCAATTTTTGCTTTACAAATTTGCTTAAGAAGTAGATCCACTTAGCTTCATGTTTATTCTCTAGATCCATATTTCTTAATCATGCTTAATTAGTTAGATCTAAGTATTGTAAAAGGCCTTATCTTTCACTAGATCTAAGCTAGAAGTTTGTACTTACACTTAGTAATTTTTCAATTTTTTCTAAGTACAATTTTTTTTTATTGTAACTCAAAAAATATAAAAAGAGCATAGCAGGCAATTCCAACGCCTGACCCCAATCCCCCCAGGGGGATTCGCACTTTTTTCCTTTTTTTTTTACTTTTTGCATTTTGTCTAACTTTTTTTTATTTAGATTAGTTTTATTTGAGCAGTAGTAATTAAACAACTCACTCAAGCACACAACATCCTCCGAGGACTCATTTATCATTTTTGTTATATGCCTATGTGTTTTATTCAATCATACAATTGTTCTTAAAATCTTATCTTAAAATTAACCCCTTGCTCTACCAGAGTATTCCATCACTTTGTGGTGCAAGGAAAAGATATTCTTGGGTCGTAGCTTAGTTAATCATCCACTCACACATTTTAATAAAACGAACCACACCTCAAGCCCAAAGTATGCTCGTGGTCGCTATAGCTTAGTCGGAACAGTTGGACCAATCAGAAACGGGTGCAAGGTACTTAGTTTAATAGGACAATCCAATCTCACCTTTCTTGGTGGACTCGAGAGGTTGCATGGGTATATACCGTAGAGTAAGCAGGCTACTTTAAGAAGGTTCATCCTCGCCTGGTTGGACACTCGGTTAAGCCGCTAAAGCACTCAGTCCAAAGAGCTAGATTCGGTTGGGCCAAACCAAAAAATTTACCCATTCCCTAATCCACTCATTTAATAATCTTAAAATTTACCAACTAAGACACTGCAATACTTTCACCAAGACCACAAAAGCAACCCTCGCAAGCACTCCATTTTCATTGGCACTAATCTTTAATATTTCTTGTTTTATTTTTATGTTTAAGTTAATTTTTACCAATGTCATGAATTGTCTTGTATCTTAAAAGCTGTGGGTTTTAATTTCATATTGCAATGATTTATGGTTTATTTTTAAGTTATTTCATCATAACTCCTAGAATAGACTTTTACTTTTGTTATAAATTAAAAACCTTAGTTTAACTTTCATAAGGACCACTCCCCTTGGCTTCGCTAGGAGTAAGCCTAGACGGAGGAGTCGAGTAATCAAGTGATAGCACTTGACTCTCACTTGCCCCCAAGGACACACCGAGCGGCTTGAAGGTTTCCTTCCGCGTCCCCACGGGTGTGTATTAGGCGGCAACACAAAGTATCACAGTGTTGAGTCAGTTGAGTCATCCCCTTATCCTAGCCTTGTATTTTTCACCTTCACCCTTTGCTAGTTGATTGATCATGTCTACAAAGTGACTATATCCTTGAGGTTCTTTTGTAAAGTAAATAATTATTTGAACTTATGCTTTATAATATTATATAAACTGCCAGTGAAATGATGCTTAATGCTTTACGTCTTGCTATGAAAATGATTAAAAGAGCATGTCTTAACCATTTGCACTTGCAGCAGTAGGCTTTTTCAACCTGGGTCATATTTTGATCAGTCTTGACCTGGTCAAACCCAGTTTGACCTAGTCAACCTTGAGATCCGTGATGAGTTGTGTTATCCACTAAATTGCACTTAGTGGATTTCGAGTGAACCGTTGAAGACTTGAACAATCAAATTGTTCATCATCGGTGTTTCGAGATCCATCAGGCCAAAAAAATTTGGCCCTTTGTAAAATTTGCATGTCCAGACCCCCATGGGGGAATTGTAATAAGTTGGTCTAAGCATGATACTTTTGTAAAAGGCTTGGCCTACCTTAGGGTTTGCCGTCAAGGAGATACTCTAGAGTGTTTTTTCCTTAGGAATTATAAGTTGCACTTCAGTGGCGTATAATTCCTGAGTTTTCACTCATACCTCCAAAGTTGGAGTATTTTCCATGGTAGTCAATCTTAGGGAGGTTATTAAAGCCTATGTGTCTATGTATTTTAAACATGCTAGCCATCAATAATAAGTCGTACGGACATGCACAAGGTCCCCTAGGAGTTTGAGTTCATTCCGGCAAAAATAATTTTTTCCGCAAAATTAGACCATTTTTAATGGTTTAAATGGAAAATTTCAAAATGTAATAAAAGAGTGGTCTGGAGGCGGATTTTGGCATGGGGATGATCGTTTTGATGCTTAGAGCATCCTCTATACCCTAGGACCCACTTTCTCCATATTCCAGGCGATTACGTCGCCTCTGGGAGCATTTTTCATTAAGGATGTGACAAAGTGGCATTTCTAAAAAAACACAAATTGCGTTAGAGGACAAAGGTTGAAAAGTCAAAAAATATGATTTAAAAAAATATTGGAAGGGTGGCATAATGGTTTAATGTGATGTACGACTACCTTCATTAAAAAAGGCACATGCCAAAACTCAAACTTTGGATAAGCGTGGGTGTATGGTATTAAGAGATGAGCGCTTTCCTTCAAGTGGGCGGATATCCACATTTGACCATTCACTATGTAGTGGGCGAGAGTTCCAATGGGGATGGGCGTTGATTACAAAGGAGAGGGGAGCCCCCCTTGTGAGGTGGCAGCCACCTCACCCCTCACACCAACCAAATGGGATCTCAACGTTCCAATCGCATCAATCAAGAGATCAATCAAAGATCCACTCTAACACATGGCTCCCTCTCTCTCACCCATTCACATGCCCTCCTCTACTCATGAATTCGACTTACCTCTCTGTGAAGCTATAAAAGCAAGGCAATTGCTCCCCATTTGCATATGGTGGATTAGCATTGAACCTCTTCTTCTGAGATTTGTAAACTATCTTTTGATTAATATATTGTTGGAAGACTTTGGAGGTCAATGGTGGCCTTGTTCTTCGTGCATGCAAACTTTGTTTGAGGTAAACTGTGTATTTCAATTTTTTGCTTTGCATACTAAGTGGTTATTCTAGCTTGGCAAGGATCTTGGATCCTAGTAGGGTAAGCATTTACTTTTGATTGATTTGCTTATTTTTATTTGGTGTTTAGAGATCTAGGAGCAGTAAACAGCATTCGGTTATACATTTACCCTCCTTATTTCTTTGCATTAGATTTACTAGATTTAACCCCCTTCTTGTATGAGCATTGTTTGTGATATCACAGGATTCAGTGCTTAAGCTCAAGGGTTGATCTTGGCTTGACTCTTCTCTTGAACTTGGTAGTGGAATCACTTCATTCCAAAGTGCATATCTAATATTCTTGAACGCACCAAACTTCTTCTCCAACTCTTATAAGCTAACAAGCTTTGGTTCTTCTTCTTCCATCTCTCTCTTCTCAAAAATTACAAGCAAACATTTTCATTTTTTTGTTCACATTGAAGCAAGTTTCAGATCTGAAAGTTAAATTTGTTTTAAACTTGTTTTCGAAATCAGATCTAGAAAGCGCTTAAGTTTTCATAGTTAAAAGAGCTACATCTAGATTCCATTTCTACACTTGTTTAAGTCAATTTTTCCTATAATTTTTTGCAAGTTAGAAACTGTAAATTTCATGTATATTTGTACATTCTAATCACTTTTTCCAGCACTTTAGCTCGCTGCAATTTAGCAGGTATGCACAAAGAAGTGGAAGATTTGAGTGACCAAGACCACAAAAAAGTGCAAAAAGCACCCTGGTGGACACCCATTTCATTGTATTTTACCTGTATATCATTGTAAGCCCTTAGATCCAAGTAAAATGGACTAAGGAGCACTTCTTTCTTCATTCTAACTTGTAATTATTAAACGAAAGCAGTGGGATACCCAGCGCCCACACCCCATCCCCCTTGGGGGGATTCACAATTTAGCAAAAATTTTGTGATTGACTTTTTCTAACTTCACAACTTTCACACACACATAATTTAAGTGCAGGGTATATACTTTAACAATTGTTTTCACAAGTTTCAAGTTTTTTTCATTTAATTTTCGGAAGCATAAAGTATATATAACACATCCCTCGTTGCCACGAAGTATGCTCTCTCCACCACACAAAGGCTTTGCCGATTAGTGGTGGATGATCAGAAAGTGACACATAGGTTTCTGCTTTTCTTGTTTTCAGTCATTTTTGCAAAAGTTAACTTAGAAATAAAACCAGTTTCGTCGCTACAAAGTATGTTCTCAACACCACCTAAAGGCATTGTCGATTAGTGGTGGTTGACCAGAAAGCGACGCATAAACTTGGGGATCCATATCTTTCCATCTTGCAATTTGCTTTGTTAATCTCTCCATTCCTCCACAACACAATTGTTCAAATAAACTGGAATTTACACTTAATTAATACTCATCTAATAAAATCAACCACCCTTTAACATAAGTGAAAATCCGGCACTTCGATTGGATTTTGTGTGGGGAAATTCTGACTAAGGACGTGGGAACCACAGGGAGGCGACCTCAGAGCACCAGTTAAACTACATCCTTGCTGGAGTAGTGTTGAACACCGCTCTCGAGACTCCGTTTCAGCCCACATGTCCTTGTACGAAGCCACTAATTTCTAATTTCTGGACATTCCTCCCTATACCTCACGGTATCTCGGGAGTTCTCCCTTTTTTCCCTAACAAGATCGAAATCCTAATAATTTTAAAAGTAACCAAGAGACATTTGCACTACATTTTCCCTTTTCAGCAGCTCTGTTATTTGATATTTTTTACTTCGTAAGGCACTGGTTATCATATAATTTTCATTTGCTTAATATCATATCAGTATCGTACATCTATTTGGCAGTCATATTAATTTTGCTGGTGAAAGCAAGCTTTAATTCATTTGTGCGAGTTTATTTTGGAACCCTTCTAATCAAAACTTAAAAACTCCTAAAACATAAACACCTTTAACCATTTCACCAGAATTTCTAAAGACCTTAGAAACTTTCCTTAGGGACTACCCCCCTTGGCTTCGTTGGGAGTTTTGCCTAAACGGAGGAGTCGAGATCAGGTGACAGCCTTGACTCGAGACTTGCCCCCAAGGGCACACCGAGCAGTAGCATAGATAAACTGTTGCGTTAACCCAAGCGTGGTGATCCGGTGGCAACAAGTTGGACTAGTAGTGATGTATGATGATGATATGTGGTCTTGTTATACACCTTTGTTGGCTCCATACACTGGACACAGGTTTCAAATGATGGTTGATGCACCTTTTTATTGATTATTATTATTTCCAGACCATTATATTATTATTGTCCGAGTATGGATGAGGCTACAGATAATCTTACAGGTTGCCACATGGTGTATGGGTAATCATCCTTAGTAGATTTGGACCTTTTGAGTCTATTGAGACACTTAGTATTCGGTTTTTAGGCACTCTTAGAGAGGATATGAGCAGTTTTTTACCTATTGACCAGTTTGGCCATGCTGAGTTGGCATATCCAGTAGTTGCTTTGATGAGGGTCGTTGCCTAGGACGCTATAGAGGAGAGGGGTTGTCCAGCCACTTGTTATTACCATATTACCCCCTCTCCAGACATGATGGTGCAGCCAGATTTTGTGCCCAGGCATCCGACAGTGGGTTTTAGGCATTTTGATGGTTTTTCAGGTGAAATAAAAATGGAATAAAAAGGTCATTTAGGAAATCGATTTGGGCTATTGAGGCAAGGTTTTGGCATGACGTCTTTTCAGAGGTCACCTATGATGTATCCCACTCCTTCCAGGTCAACTTGCATCATTCAGTGGGGTCCACACAGTCTTCGGGTTGTCATTTGATGCATTCTTCTCTTAGTTGAGGGGGCCAGGATTTGATCATTTGTTCACTTGGACATGTCATTGAGTCATAGATTATATTATTGTGCCATGGGGTGATGCTAGTGAAGGATAATAAAACCTCCTAGCCCCACCATGTACTCCTAGTCACTTGTCCTTGTCATCTTATGTGGCACACTTATGTTTTAGCCTCTTTTATGTGGTACACACCCCCCTATGGCATCTTTTAGTGAGTGTGCACCCCCCTCATGTGAGTGATCCATGTTATATTGTACCGGCTCATCTTAGTCATTGATTGTATTATTTTTATCTTTTGATCTCAACCACTCATTCATATAGTAGTTAGCGTTTTGGTCTTGTTATCACCTAAACTGTAGTTACCCCTATGGATGGATCCAGTCATGGATGGCAATAGGGAAGGGCAACTTGAAAGGTGCAACCACGATCACCTCGACCTCCAATATGTATGGTTGTCACGCCAGTCGAGGCAACCTTCGCTTTATGTTATCTAGCCCAAACAACAAAGGGGGAGACCCGATCTACTCCCGATAGGAGAGATCAAAACCAAGACACCAAATCAGGGTATTTCCAAGTGAAGTTAGGTGTATGGTTTATCCTAGACCTAAGGATGAAGTCACAAGCCAAGTGAGGGTTCAATAGATATAGCTTTGGTTCATAGTTGAATGTAAGAGTGACTTATAATGTTTGTAGTGAGATCTAGGGCTAGTGTACTAGTTCAATGTCCAAAGATCCACTGCCTTGGGAACCGTGTCCAATGCAGGATAGTTAAAGGGTTGTATTGGGGCTAACTAGTATATGAGACAAGCTTGACCATGGTTCATGATGTCTTCAAAGGTATAGTTTACCATGCCTAAGTCAAACCACAAGTCAATCCAACAATCTAGGAAAGTTGAATTACCTTGTAGAGAAACCAGTGCCTTGGGAATTGGGAAGTGTAGTCAAAGTGGGGTTGACTTATGGTTTAGGACTCCTACAACATGAGATAAGTGGACAGTATAGGTCTTGATGGTTGAATGTATCTAGATCTAGGTTTAACCCAAGTGGACCACAATCCCTTAAAACAAGGAATGCAGTCCCCAAGGCAAGATTTGACAAAGTGATAGTATAGACCTAGGTTTTGAATTATTCCAGTTTCAGATCTGCAATAATCTCAAGTACCCAGTTCCTAGAAGTGAGTGAACTCACTTCTCCAAGGTGGTGCGACTTTACCCAAGGAGGCTTCAATTGGGGTTTAGGTGGGTCAAATCATGTCGGATGGCATCCAAACTTTAGATCCTTAGTAGATCGGTCAGGTAGGAGTATGGATCTATAATTTCGTGGCAATCCACCGGTTAGATCTTAGTAGATCTGAGTTTAAGTGTTCCAAGTGGTCCAAAATGGGGATTAAATCCCTTAAAATGTGGAATGGGGCCCACAAGGTCAATTTCAGAAAAGTGACAACCTGGGTGTATGTTATTTGATGTGTAGATGTCAAATCAAGTGGAATCTCAAACACCCATGTACTAGATCTAGGTCAACTTGCTCAAATGGTGAAGTGCGCCTTCCTTGGGAGAAGCTAAGTTGGCTTGGGGAGAGGGGTCAAACGGAAGCCAATCCTCACCAAACTATAGATCCGAGATGCCGTGGATGCTATAGAGGTGGGTTTTCAGTATCATGCCCAACAACCCACTAGATCTCAGTAGATCTAAGAAAATGTAAAATTGGGGTTTTAATTAATTAGGGTTTTAAGTGTTTTTGACAATTGGATAGATCATGGAGATAGAACTTACCTTGAGATCATACCTGAATGATGTGGATGAGATGCCTTGATGTTGAGGAAGATTCCCGCAGAGATCAAATGAGAGATTGTTGATTTGCTTGCCAATTTGATGCCCAAGTCCACAAGTGCGCCTTCCTCTACCTGTCAAACCAAGGAATAAAGATTCAATCAGTAAGAGCAAGTATGGAAGAAATACAAGAGAAATGCAAATAGTAACATGAAATAGAAGGTCCTGGGACAGTAATACTCCCTGTTACCAACGAAGAGCTCCAAAGAAGAAGTAGGGAGAGTCTTCCCCTACCAATACCTCCTCCTCCAAGCAAATCGGCCTCCACCTGTAGATGCAAAATCGTGGTACAATAGATATGGCAAACAAGATCTCCAATAACTCAGTGCAAAGGAAGAACCAACGAACGAACACCAAAAACATTCACCACAACATTGGAGATAGATGCAATAATAATTTTCTATTCCAATAATCCAGAGCCAAAAGTCCCTTTACAATGAGAGGCTCTCTCCTTTAAATAGGAAGGAGAGGCACTAAAACCCTAACCACTTTTTGAATGAGTGGCTAAGATTAAAAGATACAAATGTCTAATCAATGGTTGAGATGAGCTCAACAACATAATACATGGATCACACATAAAATATAACATAAGTGGACAAAGTCGCCCTAGGAGAGGGGAATCCCACCAAATCATGATGACAAAATATCATAAGAGGCTCATGGTGGGTCCAAGGGGTAATTTTATCCCTCCTTGGTCAATCCCCATGGCACAATAACCAATAAATAATCATGAAAGTACCAAATCGTGCCTCCCTAGTGAAGTCGTGGTCCTCAAAAGACCTCAAAAATCCACAGAAAATGCCATAAGTGATGGATGCGGGCCCCGATGAAGCTGAAACTGCTGGAGAAGGTGTGGAAGACCCCGATCTATCATCACTGATCATCCCATGCCATAACTTTGCCTCAGTAGCCCAAATCGATTTCCTCAATAGCCATTTCTACCAATCCTGAAATGCCTCGGGAAGCGTGAAACTGCCCAAACAGCCTCCTGGAGTGATGGCGCTGTCAAGGTGAGGGCACCAATGTGTCCGGGAGGGGGGTAATATGGTAAAAACAAGTGGCTGGACCACCCCCTCCATCATCAGCGCCCTAGGTCAACCGGATAAAAATCACATCTGCTCCGACAGGGCCTCCAACAGACCAAAACTGCACTGGGATAGCCTACTGAGGCTTAATCATCACTGTAAGTGCCCGGAACTGAAAACAAACTGTCCCATTGGACTCAGAAGGTCCAAATCCATCCAAGATGTGTACTCATACACCATATGAGTCTCTGCATGATCAAAATAAATGCCCAATATACCGGAACAAGGCCAATAATAATGATCTGTAAATGACCAAACACTGCTGTAACCCAAGAATCATCATCATAACCCTGTAGTTGCTGCATAGAATCATCATGTATGTGTACATAGACCATATATCATCTATCCATATCATCATAAGGTCTAACATCTCATGTCCCATGGTCCTCCATGGTCAAACTAGGTCTAACCATGACCAAATATAACTCAGTCCATCATCCAAGGCTGTTGTAAAGTGTCAAGGTTAATACATGCTCTACAACTTATTCAAATAGCAATTATAACACATAATGATCATAACTGGCGATCTACATCCAAATATATATTGTCGTTAATTATTACTATTACTCAGACTAGACTTTCAGGATCATACTCACGTCATAGTTGTGATCAATTTGCTAGTGAAGGGTGAGGGCTGAATTAACTGGCTAGGCTAAGGGATGACTTGACTGACTTGACTTTGTGACATTTTGGCAAGGGAAAGGGAATACACCATAGTATATACTGAATGAGCAATAACACAGGGAATGGCGGTGTCTCACAAATGGATGAGTTGTTTAAAGAGGGTTTATTCACCTTCACAGATGCGCACAATCCATAATACAAATAAGGCCAGCAATTGTTTAGATATAGCATTTAAGTTCCATTGCTTTTTGGGCCTGAAGTTTCCATAGCCTTGATCTATGTGTGTTTACAAACACATTGCATAGATTTACATTTTTTCTTTAGGCTTTCTGCTGCAGGTGTGTTTTTAAGGCACTTGTTTACCTGAGCACTTCTAGGTGTGTCATGGACAGCTTGTTTACCTAGGTATTTATTTTTCCAAAAGATATAACATTTTATTTTTCATGGCCATTTTCAATTGGCATTTCTTTCACATACAAGATATAGCATTTCATTTTTCCAGATTTTGTATTCATGGCAGCACTAAAAGTTTCAGGTTTAGCCAACACAACTTTAGTGACTAGGGGGAATTCTCAAGGAACTCCAACTCACCATAGGTAAGTTTTGTCACCAACTCAGAGCCGAGACACAATAAACAGGGAAGCTCATCCAATACAGAGGCTACAGTGGGGAAAGGTTCTCCATGCCACTAGTCAAGTAGTAAGTCAGGGTGATAATCTAAAAGGTAGGCCATGGATGGATGAAGACAATGAAAAGATGAAGCCAACACTAGCAAGCCAAGGTATGGTTGAATGATCACCTCTATTCTCCCTAAGGAGGGTAAATACCAATGAGTATGAATAGTGAACTTCTAAGTCTGAGCAGGGACAGTAGTATATATATATAATAGGTCAACCAGGTCCATGTATCTATATGATCGCCAGATCATGACACTAAGTGCTATGACATGCTATAAGAATAAGTATAAAAGCAATCTAACCATAACACCGTAATATACCTGCTGAGTCATATACCTGAATGTACATCAACCTGTACCATCATCTGTCCTCTGAAACTGCTGCTGTAACTCTGGGCACTACTGACTGCTCTGTACCAATGGTATAATGGCTACATCGGTCATCTCTCTGAGTGTCCTGAAACTCAGTCATGGCATGGGGAATGCAACTGCTGTCCACAATCTGATAGTGATCCAATATAGATGCTCATCTCGGCATCTCAAATGTAAGGGAACTGGCTGAATAGTGTACTGGAATGAGAAAAATAATGTATGGTAGCCCGGCTACTATATATGTGATAACAGGTCTCTCTCCTCCTATTTAAGGAAGAGGCCCCCCTATTGTAAAGGCATCTAGAGATTTTTGGCTCTTGGCTATTGGAATAGAAGAAATATCTTTTGAGTACATGCTTGGATCTTGAAATGGGTGTTTGGTTATGATGATTGTAAATGCTTCTCCATTGCACTGAAGGATTTTTGTAGCTATCTTGTATTTTTCTCCACTATATCGATTTACAGGTGAGGAGGATGATTTGGGAGGAGTGCGCATTGGTGGGGAGGCTTACCCTGCAGTCTTCTGTCAAATTTTGGTTCAAACAGGGAGTGATTTTGTCTTTGTACCAATTATTCTCTATCATTTACCTCTTACTGAGGTGAGATGCAGTCTACTCAGTGGCATGAGTCCAGTGGTGGCTGCATGCGGACCTTCCGAGGTGATTTGACCTTTGCATGCATGAGATATGCATGACCTGTCAACGATCATTGGATGCATGCAAAAGTGACTTTTGCATGCACCGAGGATTAGGGTTTTGGTAAACCTAATTCATCGGTGAGATTATTTATAGAGGCAGGGGGTCCCCAGATGAGGTTGGTCAGTTTCTTTATCAGAGAGTGATAGACCAGGAGTGAGTAGGGCGCACTTGTGCATGCACGGCGACTTTTTGAGAAAGGAAGGAGCTGCTGCAAGAGCTAGGGTGGTCAGATCTTAGTTGGATCAGTGACCATTAGCTCCAGAGGCACTAGTCACCCAGTACTATGAGCTGAGATAGCTCATCAGTGTGATTTCTGCTCAGATTAGAGGAGGACGTGTTCACTTGGAGGAGGGCGCATTTCCCAACGAGGGAGAAGCTCATTTGGAGCTTGATCGATCGATTCAGAGCCTGAGACTTCCAGGATAGCCTTGCCTCAGCATTTGAGGAAGGTTAGGGACGATCAGAGCTCAGATCTGTTGAGATCCGGTCCAGAACGAGCATCAGACATCCAGAGGGGAGGGCACACTTTTGCATGCAATGGAGGTCGCAGTCTTCAGAGAGAGAAGATCAGAGCAGTGTGATACAGAGAGGCAGATCAGTCAAAGGCACCTGCAGAGATACTCAGATCCAGTTTACCAATTAGGGCTTACTCTTCCGGTACATGCATCAGCTGATGCATGAAGATATAGATTCTGTCTGGTTCAGGGATTGAGTTACCTTTGGGGTAATATTGTCTTGTACTTGTCCATTTATATATATGCTCTGGGCTTGAGAGAGAAGATAGCCCCACAGTTTATTGGTTTTCCCCGGTTGGGGTTTCCAGGGTATATTTGGTGTTTATGTGTGATTGCATGTGTTTCAGTTTGGTAAAGAGATCTAGTTGTTGAGTTTATATTTATATGAGTATGTATTGGTATCGAGACTCAAACTGCTTGAGATCTCAGGGTGATTCAGAGGTAGTAGTGATCTTTGAATCAAAGATTTACAAATTTAATAAAGAGCAGGTGGGATCACGGATCCCACACCCCCTTCCCCCATTTTGGGGAAGCCTGTACCTATCCTCTTTACTTTCTGCTTTAGATTAGTTCTTTCAATTATTGCAACTAGATCTAGATTTTTCATTCAATTTTTACTTTACTTTATTTTGGGAATAAACTGAATACTAACCCCCTTGCTCTCCTGAGTACGGTCTTCCGACCTGAAAGAGATTCTTGGGTAGATAATTAGAAAAATTCCAATTCTTTTGCATCATTAATTTTTGGTTAGTTTTTACATCTTTGTTTCTTTTTCCATAAACCGGAATAAATATTTGGTCTACAAGTCAAAGTATGCTCCTTCTCCTTGCGGGCAATTTGCCTAGTCCTGGGAAATCAGAAAGAATTGTAGCCACTCTTTAATTTTTCACATTTAATTAACAACTCATCATAATAAAAGTAACAACCCCTCACATAGTGAAAATCCAGCACTACGATAATTGAGTTTTGCCTGGGCAAATTTCTCTGAAGAAGCGGGAACAACTGGGAGGTGACCTCAAGGCACAGTTAGGTTACACCCTTGTTGGTGTAGTGTTGAACACCGCCCTAGAGACTCCATTCCAGCCCACACATCTTTGTGAGGAGCCACCTTCCCTCAATTTCCGGACATTACTCCTTGTACCTCACGGTATATTTGGAGCTCCCATTTTCACCCTAATAATCTAAAATTGACCAAAAGCATTGCACAACGGTTTTCTTTACAACAATAAGCACTATTTTATTTTGACTCCATGGCACTGGTCTTTTTATTTGCTATATTTTAAGTTCTCTAATTTAAGTCGTGAATGCATTCATATTTATGCGGTTGATTCAATTTAAAGTTGCAATATCTTGTGTCGATTATTAGTCCTCATTATAAAACTCCTAAAAACATCTTCCTTTCATCCATAACAAATAAATTTAAGAGCCTTAGAAACTCTTTATTAGGGTCTACCCCCCTTGGCTTCGTTAGGAGTTTGCCTAAATGGAGGAGTCGGAATTAAGTGAGCACCTGACTCAATACTTGCCCCCAAGGACACACCTAGCAGCTTCGAAAGATTTATGTTGCGTTTCCCCCCAGGTGTGTGTTTCGGTGGCAACAGGACCCTTAGCGATATATTTGCCAACATGATATTTGTAAAACTGGTTGAAAGGGCTTGCCCGAGTAAGCGATATTCGGAAAAGAGATTCGTAGTTTAGTAATTAGTAAAACATTTACTTCCTTTTTTCAAGTTGATTTTTTGTAAATAATTGTAAAGAACATTTCGCTCAATTCTCTGCTTATGCTCTTGTCCATCACAGGCTTGCCTAAGCTTTGGAACGATCCGAAACGGGACTCGTAGCATCGATTAATTCTCACATTTAATTAAAATTAACACCCTCTTTGGACGGAAATCCGGCGTCCTTCGATTTGCTTCTTGTGGGCAAATCCTGCAAAGAAGAGGGAACAACTAGGCAGTGACCGTGGGGACCCGTCAGGATACACCCTTGTTTGGTGTCAATGTTGGACATACCCCCGCGACTCCGATCTAGCCCTCATCTTGTGTGGAGCCACACTTGGCACTCTGAACTTGTTCCACATACCGAGTATATCGGAACTTCCCTTCCCATAATCCACTCATCCATAATAATTAAAACTGACCAAGAAGCACTCGCACAACATTTCATTTCAGCAAACTCCATTTACCTTTTTTCGACACTGGTCTAATTAATGATATTTTGCTTAAGTGAATTCAGTGTGTCATGATTGATTTATCATTTACTTGCTGCTGGTTTAATTCATACGTGATGCTCTTGTTTCAGTAATTCATTTAAACTCTTAGATTAACTTTCATTTTCATAACTTAGCATAAAAGCCATAGTTTCTTTTCTTAGGGACAACCCCCCTTGGCTTCGCTAGGAGTTGCTCTAGACAGAAGAGTCAAGTATTAGGTGACAGCACTCGACTCGAGGCTTGCCCCCAAGGATGCACCCAATGGCTTGAAAATTTCTGTCATGTTAATCCTGAGGTGTGTATCAGGCGGCAACAGTCGGTATCAAAGTCATTTAAAAATTGTGATTCAAAAATCTTCTGAAATGTTTGTTTTTTCAATGCAAAATTTAGACCAGCATCTTATGGTTTACAGTAATCTCACATATTTATGATAAAATTGAGGTAGATGCAGATTTAAATGATAACTACTATTGTGATGAATTTGCTTTCAAGTGGTTTATTGACAATTTTCAATATTTATGTATAAACTTAATTTTTTTTGGAAGATTTGTAATTTTAGTACCCCTGTTGTTCATGTGATGTAATTTTCTCCGTTCCATGATATACATATTTGTTATATAAAGTAATATATGCAGCGTTTCAAAAAAGCAAAATAGAATAGACATTTTTACCACCATTCTCAATGCACATATTAGCCCCTGCAGCCATCACTTATATATTTTTTATTTGAAATGCTAATGAATGACAAACAGATATATGAATTGCAAAAATGATTTGCCCTTAACACTGAAATTGGCACAACAGCCTCATTTATAAATATAGATAACCAAGTTTGATTAATAAGTGCCACAAGACCATGGTCAAATAAAAATGCCTGTATGACCACATTTATGAAGACACTGATTAAATTTACAGCAATAGTGAACATTGACACTTAGCAACAAAAACCAAACCTTTCCAATGAGGGAACTATTTGTGAAGTCCAGTTCTGCTGGATTAATCTCCCAATCACACTTGAGTGGATGGGGAGGTGCAACTGTTTTTGCCTCAAAATGGCTGCCATGGTTTCCCTTCAGAATCACATTAACAAACACATTGTCAAATAAAATAATCCCGCAACCCAAGTTTCACATTATCAATCAATACTGAAATTTCATGTTCAGAAAACAATTGGTGTAACTTGAAGTCCTACGGTGAGTATAAATAGATTTGGATACATAATTTAGTACCCTATTCAGAAAGAAACTTAATTCCAAAATATTCATTATTATTTGTCCTATGAAATAAGCTACATGGCACTAGAAGGAATACTGGAAGGTTGCACATGAAACAGGACTGGGGCACGGGAAGTACTTCCTCCTAAAATAAAAATACAGCACTTAAGCATTAAATCCAACTCAAGTTGCACATCAAGTCAGAGTGCAACATAGCATGATAGTAACATTTAGTAATCAACATTGTGTCTGAAGCATGTGAAGGCGATGACTGATAGTAACTTAGTAAGTGTATATTGTGCAACAGAATATAAAATTTAAAATGCAAAGCATTTTTCTTAGATTACTATAGGAAGCTAAAATGCTGTAAACTTCAAAAATTCCTTTAAAAATTTTGTGATCTGACAAGGTTTTGGTGATGTAGTTCTAGAATGACACTAATAATTGTTAGATGATAAGAAAACAAGGTGAGTCTAATGTTTTTTGCTTCATTTTTTTAAATGCATTATTTCATAACGAAACAACAGAAAAGTACATTGACAATGATACATCATTAAGCCAAAGGAACATCTCACAACTAACCCCTCCCTACAAAAGCGATTAGGGAAAGCATGTCTGCTTTGACTCGAAACCCCAATAATCTACATCTTTCCTGAATATAACCATCCTTCCTGCCTGTTGAATCATCCATTTATGCCCCAAAGAGAGCACTTTCTAATAAAGAGGGGCAGTAAAAGGAATATATTACACAGCAGCAAACCATGCCCAAAATAATTTGGCAACCTTGCAGTTCCACATAGTATGCTTAACTGTTTCTGCTTTATGGCAAACCACATAACACCCATCAGTAAAGCTAGTATGATATAGTCAATCCTTAACTACCACAGATCAGTCACCTCATGAAAGGTTGATTGACACCATATTTTACATCAAATGGAAATACATGTCATTCTGATCACATCCAACACACTACTTCATACCTATTGGATCATCCATTTATCCCTGAAAATGACCACTTTCCAATGAAAAGGGGAAACCAAGATAAAGTAGTACTCAGCAGCAATCCAAGCCCAAAAGACTATAGCAACCTTACAATTCCAAATAATATGTTTAACCGTTTCCACTTTATGGCAAACCACATAACATCTATCAGTAAAGCGAGTATGATGTAGTCAATCCTTAACTGCCAGATTGTTGTGAATAAACAACCAACAAAGTACATTAGACTTAAAAGAACGGGGGAACTTCTGGATTTCTTGAAACTGCATATTCCATCATGTCTTGCGATCCTGAAGGGTCTGTTACCACCTAAGTTGTACTTAGATGGTTGTCAAGTAAGCCAGAGAAGATTGAACCAGTGTACTAGTTCAAATCCAGTGTTCAGAAGTTCAGCCAGCCAATTTTGCCCCATTTTTTAAAGTTTTGCATGTTCATGCCCCACAAGGAATTGTAATAAGTTGGTCTAGCATGGTGTCTCTTGTAATAGACATGGCTTGCCTTAGGTTTACACATCAATGTGGTACTCTAGAGTGTTTTTTCCTCAGTTATTATGCGTTGCTTTTCAGCGATGCATAATTTCTGAGTTTTTCACTCACACCTCCAAAGTTGGAGTATCCGCCTTGGTGGTTAAACCTTGGGAGATTATTAAAGTATAGGGGTCTCTGTATTTTAACATGCTAGACATCAATAATGAGTCACATGGACATGTACTAGGTCCCCCTAGGTTTTATTTTTGTTTTCGGACATAAGAACATTTCCCGCAAACGGGACTATTTTTTAATGTTTTTAATGTAAAGATAGAAAATCTCATAAAAAAGTGGTTAGGAGGTGAAATTCACCGTAGGGGTGCTCGTTTTCTAACCCGGAGCACCCACATTACCCCTAAACCCACTTTCCTAAGTATTTGAGTGATTATTTATCACCTAAATAAAAATCCTCTCAAAAAAGTAAAAAAAGTGAGTAAAAAATTTTAAAAATAAAGAATATGAGTGAAAATCAATTTCCTAAATCAGTGGGAACTAAGGTATTTTTTAAGGATTCTAATATTATACTTAAGTATAGTATCCTAGGCAATTATTTTGGATTGAAAAAACATGTATATAGATAAGTAGGCGAATATTAAATATGAAACATACAATTTACTACTGAAATGTGTAAATTTTGGCGAATATTATGATAAAAAAACATATTTTATGTAAATATAGGCAATATTAGAGACTAAAATTGACCAAATAGTGAATTTATTTTTTGAAAAAAAACCCGAAAAATAGCCAATTGGCGAAATTTCGCCCTTAAAAATGACCCTGGTGGGAACTTGTCCCAAACATGTTTTGATCAATTGGCATTGGTGGCACTTGAGTGATTTGGCAAATCATAGGTGATTTCAATCAAATTCTAGATTGGCGAGTCATTTCAAGTTCAAGAGGGGTGCATCTCTCATAGAGAGGGCACATTCATCATGTTATATTTTCACTATTTAATTCAATATGATCTAGGTCTTATCTGAGAGAATAACATGCACAACAAATCAAACACAAGAGACAAGAGACACAAAGAGTTTCATCGGGGAAACCATAAAGGAGAAAACCCCGCAACTTCCTCAGAGATAGAATGAGCAACAATACAAAACCCCAAAAGATAGAAATGGTCTCCAGCAGCTTCTCTCTTTATCACTTGTGCGAACTCCTCCTCTCTCTCACTAATGCGCAAATGAGTGAGTGAGTGAATGTGTAAATAGAGAGGGGCACCCTCTCTATTTATACTTTACTTCCACTTGACTTTTACCCTAACTGGGTCGACTTCTCCTAGGAGAGTCTAATAACCCCCTAAAACTTAACTTAGGGCCGACCTCTCTAGGAAAGTCTAATAACCCTTTCAAATACAATAATAACTTTCCCGATCGGAAGAATAAAACCTCTCCGTTGGAAGTACAATTACAACATATGAATACAATATAAAATACACAAGTGAATATCTTCTGAAGTGACAAATACATTAACACTCCCTCTTTTCTAGGAAGGTATTCTCTTGACACAGTTCATCAGCACAAGTCTTCGTCACTGGATCATCATCAAAGCTGGATCATCATCACCGCTGCTGCTATCTCGACCATCAATCTCCAATCTACTCGTCATATGAAGTTCTACAGAGCCAGCCATTTTTCATGCTGGATGTAGGCCTAGTCTCCATGTAGGTCTTCATCATCTCTGCGAGCAAGCCATCAAGTAGGTACATCTCAGGACTTATTATATGCCTCTACAAATCCTGCAAGTGCCACTACAAAACCTGAAGGAGCATCCCAGGACTGATTATATGCTACTGCAAAACCTACAAGATCTCCCAAGACTGCTTATATGCCACTGCAAAACCTGAAGGAGCATCCCAGGACTGATTATATGCCTCTGCAAAACCTGTGTACCCTACTGTCACCTCATCATCGACGGAGCAAAGCCCAGATGCACATCACAATGTCTCCAGTATGGGAGGACTTTCCTACCACCATACGAGACCTCGTCTACCAACATGCAAGGACTTTCCTACCAACATGTGAGACATAGCACTTACATCACAACTGACATGGGAGGACTTTCCTACCACCATTCGGGAAAGGCTCAGCAATTACATCAACGACCATGGGAGGGCCAACCTACCACCATGTCGGAAAAGCTCAGCAATTACATCAACGACCATGGGAGAACCAACCTACCACCATGTCGGAAAAGCTCGACAATTACATCAACGACCATGGGAGGACCAACCTACCACCATGTTGGAAAAGCCCATGTGCATTTGCGTCTTCCAGACTCATCACTTTCCCTTGGAAGGAACCTCGATCTGAAGTACACCAAGCTTCTCTCTGAAGTATTCAAACTTCATTCTGGCTAGCGGCTGTTGGTAGTGCTATCACCTAAACTGTAGTTACCCCTGTGGATGTATCCATTAGTGGATGGCAACAGGGAAAGGCAACTCAAAAGGTGCAACCATGATCACCTCGACCTCCAATAGATGGTTGTCACGCCAGTCGAGGCAACCTTCGCTTTATGTTATCTAGCCCAGATAACAAAGGGGGAGACCCGATCTACTCCCAACAGGAGAGATCAAAACCAAGACACCAAATCAAGTTAATTCTAAGTGAAGTAAGGTGTATGGTTTATCCTAGACCTTAGGATGAAGTCACAAGACAAGTGAGGGGTTCAATGAGTATAGCTTTGGTTCATTATTGATGTGAGAGTGACTTATAATATTTGAAGTGAGATCCAAGATTAATGTACTAGTTCAATGTGAGAAAATCCACTGTCTTGGGAACCGTGTCCAATGCAGGGTAGTTTAGGGGTTGAATTGGGGCTAACTAGTACAAGTGACAAGCTTGATCATGATATATGATGACATCAAAGGGTTTAGTCCACCAAACAAGGATCAAACCACAAGTTAATCCAACAATCTAGGAAAGTCGAATTGACTTGGAGAGAGATCAGTGCCTTGGGAATTGGGATAATGGAGTCAAAGTAAGGTTAACTTGTGGTTAAGGACTCCTATTGCATGAGACAACTGGGCAATTAAAGTCTTGATGGATGAATGGGTCTAGATCTAGGTTTGACCTAAGTGGACCACAATCCCTTAAAACAAGGAATGCTATCCCAAAGGCAAGATTTGATGAAGTGACACACTAAACCTAGGTTTTGAAATATGCCCATTCCAAATCCACAAAGATCTCATGTACCCATGTCCTAGAAGTGGACCAACTCACTTCTCCAAGGTGGTGCGACTTTACCCAAGGAGGCTAAAAAGTGGGATAAGTTAATCAAGACAAGTCCAATGGCATCCAAACTTTAGATCCAAGTAGTTTAAGCAAGTGAGAGTATGGATCTACAATTTCAAGGCAATCCGATGGCTGGATCTTACTAGATCTGAGTTTAAAGATACCAAGTGGTCCAAAATGGGGATTAAATCCCTTAAAATGTGGAATAGGGCCCACAAGGTAGAAATTAGAAAAGTGACAATCTAGGGGTAGGTTATTGGATGTGTAGATCATGAAACAAGCGGGATCTCAACTACCCACGTACTAGATCTAGGTCAACCCACCAAACTAGGAAGTGCGCCCTTGCTTGGAGAGGCTAAATGCCTTGGGAAGAGGGTCAAATGGAGACCAATCCTCACCAAACTATAGATCCGGGATGCCGTGGATACTATAGAGGTGGGTTTTAAATATCTTACCCAAGAAGCCACTAGATCTTAGTAGATCTGAAAGAATGTAAAAATGAGGGTTTGAAGAAATAAGGGTTTTATCAATTTATGAGTTATGTCAATGGATTGGATCAAAATAAGAGAAACAAACCTGTGGATCTTACCTGGGTAACCTTGTAGATGCCTTGATGATGATGATCTATGCGAACCCGATCAATTTGAAAAGCTTTGAGGTAGTTTTCTATGCAATCGATTTAGTCCAAGAAGCCAATGCGCCCTCTCTCCTACACAACAAACGTCAACAATATCAGATTTGATGTAATCAAGAGATAAGACTAATGCCACAAGAGAAGTAACAGAAAGATAGCATAAATCACAACGATACTAATTATAACCCCCTGATACAAGCAAATGCCAAGAAAGTCGATTTGAAGAAGCCTTGCAAAATCACCCTTGTTGAAGTCGCCCTCCTGTAAACAAGACAATGATTTCCAAAATAGATAGATCTTACCACAAATTCCAAATGCTAGGTTGCAATAGACTTTCCAATCACCATCTAAGAACACCAGATGCAAAGGAGACCACAGGAATTTCCACAAGAAAGTTTTTCTATACCAATAATCCAAGAGCCAAAGACTCCTTACAAATGAGAAGCTCTCTCCTTTAAATAGGAAGGAGAGGCATCAAAATCCTAACCACTTTTTGAATGAGTGGCTAAGATTAAAAGATAAAAATGTCTAATCAATGGTTGAGATGAGCTCAACAATAAAATACATGGATCACTCATAAAATATAACATAAGTGGACAAAATCGCCCTAGAAGAGGGGAATCTCATGAAATCATAATGACAAAATATAATAAGAAGCTTATGGTGGGTCCAAGGGGTAATTTTAGCCACCCTTGGTCAATCCCCATAGCACAATAATAATAAAATAGTCATCAATATACCAAATCGTGCCTCTATGGTCAAATCGTAGGCCTCAAAAGACCTCAAAAATCATCAGAAAGTGCCATAAGTGATGGATGTGGGCCCCGATGAAGCTGAAACTGCTGGAGGAGGTGTGGAAGACATCAATCCATTATCACTGATCATCCCATGCCAAGACATTGCCTCAGTAGCCCAAATCGAATTCCCCAATAGCCATTTCTACCAATCCTGAAATGCCTCGAGAAGCGTGAAACTGCCCCGAACTGCCTCCTGGAGTACCTGCGTTGTCAAGGTGAGGGCACCAGTGTATCCGGGAGGGGGGTAATATGGTAAAAACAAGTGGCTGGACCACCCCCTCCAAGCACAGCGCACTAGGTCAACCAAATAAAAATCCTCTCTGCTCTGACAGGGTCTCCAACAGACAAAAACTGCACTGGGATAGCCTACTGAGCCTCAATCATCACTGTAAGTGCCCGGAACTGAAAACAAACTGTCTCATTGGACTCAAAAGGTCCAAATCTATCCAAGATGTGCACTCATACACCATATGAGTCTCTACATGATCATAAAATATATCCAATATACCGAAACAGGTGAAATAATAATAATCTGTAAATGATCAAATAATGCTGTAAACCATGAATCATCATCATAACCTTGTAGCTGCTGCATAGAATCATCATGTACATGTACATAGACCATATATCATCACAAGGTCCAACCATCTCATGTCCTATGGTTGACCTTGGTCAAACTAGGTTTGACCAAGTCAACATGACCAAATATAACTCAGACCATCATCAGGAGTTGTTGCAAAGTGTCAAAGGTTAATGCATGCTCTACAACTTATTCAAATAACAATTATAACACAAAGTAATCATTACTGGCGATCTAAATCCAAATATATAATGTCATTAATTATTATTATTACTCAAACTAGACTTTCAAAATCATACTCACTTCATAGCTGTGATCAATTTGCTAGTGAAGGGTGAAGGCTAAAATAAACTGGCTAGGCTAAGGGATGACTTGACTGACTTAACTTTGTGACACTTTGGCAAAGGGAAAGGGAATATACACCATAGTATATACTGAATGAGCAACAACACAGGGAATGGCGGTGTCTCACAAATGGATGAGTTGTTTAAAGAAGGTTTATTCACCTTTAACAGATGCGCTGTTATCAACTGATTTGTACAAATAGTTGAAACCTTATTGAGCCGCCAGTGTTGGAACACATCAGTGTTCACTTCCAGAGTATCTGGGTTTCATTGTTTTTGGGTTTAGCCAGTTTTGGCTAGCCAGTTTTGTTTTTGAGTCGACATGACCATGGCCCCATGGGGGTTTGTATCAAAGTGTGCTAGTAGGGTCTAAGTGGCTCGGTTCCCCATGACTGGATTAAACAACTAAGGTATTCCAGGGAGTTTTTTCACCGTCAGATTATACTTTGCTTCAGGCGAAATATAATCTCTTGGTTTTTCTCCCGCTTCCTCCAAAGCTGGAATGCCCGATTTTGGAAATTTGGCCGTGGGGGGTTATTAGGGTCCAACTATAATATATAAACCTACTAGACACTATCAGAATAGGTTCTGGTCATGTCCTAGGTCTCTAGGACCCCCAGAAAAAATTTCGAAAAAATTTTACCGGACGCGTCGAAATTGGGGTTTTTTAATTTTTTAATTATTTTTAAATTTTAATTAAATTTCTCTATAGTTTAAATAGAGAAATTTGAGTCTGTAATATGTCAGTCATCCGGGGTCCGTTTTCAGTGTTTGATGGCTCGTTTCATAAGCCAAAAATCACACATGACCCATGGAGCAGCTAAACCCAACTTTCGGATGTCAATTCCGCCCCGTAATTAATATTTTCTCTGAAAAGTCATTTACAGAGAAATTATTAATTAAAATAATAAAATTGATTATTTTGGAGATAATCCAAATCTCTCCAAAATTAATCAATTTGATTAAAATAAAAGGCTAAATGACATGGCGATGAGCATTTAGGAAGATTCCAATCAACTCCAAGCCCACCCAGTCATCCATCCAGTCACCAGCAAAGAATCTTCTTGAGCAAATTCGCCCTCTTCCATGCAAAAATCGATTTTGTGATGTGGCAATAATTGAATGGGTTGTTGGATGGCATTAAAGCCAATGGTGGGCGCCTCCTTTAAACTAGCAATCAATCCAAGCTTGGTTCTCTTCATAACTCGAGTCTACACCTACCTTTTCCCACGTGTCTCCCTCACAACCAACTCGCAATCCCTTGAATCCTCGCGTCAAACCCATAGATCCTCACATCAATCTCCTTGAGCTCGTGTTAGACCCTTGTTGGAGCTTAGGCATTGGTTAAATGAAGTAACACGTGGGCTTGGCTCTCACATAAACTCGAGTTAGTGCCTACCACTCCCTAGCTCGCCCTCCACATAAGCTCACGCCTTTGCTATCCTAGCTCGCCTTTCCTTGTTGTAGTTTGTCCATTGGTTAATGCCCTCACCTCACACCTACCTCAGGTCGAGTTTTGCCACCTAGTGCCATTCACACCTACCTCAAACTCGACTCCATTGCTCCAAGCATTTGATTGATTGGAATTCGACCTCATGCTCACCACCAATTCGACCTAGGGTTTTGGCACTTAGATTTAGTATAAAGAGAGGCCCTTTGGGGTTATTATCTCATGGAGAATTTGAGGCAAACTTACTCTGCCAAAATTGTATATGTGTTATAGCTTTTGCTAATAGAAATAAAGTGGCTTTGGAGGTCCATATGGTGTGTTGATCTTGTTCATGGAAAGTGCTTCAATATAATCAAGGTGATATTGCTTTATGGTTTTTGCTTACATGTTCCAAGTTTTGATCAAATTATTTAAGCTTAGAAGACTTTTCCAAGTCCATAGGGTGGGCATTTGGGTTCAATTTGTCCATTGATGTTGGGTTGTTTGTGATTGGGAAGTAGTGGATTGTAGTCGGAAATACTAACACTCTTCTTGTCCCTTTCAACTTGGCATACTATATTTGATCAATCTTGTTTGTAAGTGATACATTTTGCAGATCTATAAAGTTATGAAGAGGAGTTGGAACTAGGTTGTCTCCTCCATCTCTTCAAAGAACAAATCTTTCCATTAACATTCATACATTGCAGGATCTCCCAAAGTCGATCTCACAACACCAAGATGGTGGCATAAAGGGGTTTGATTTCAAAGATCCATCTCTCATATTCAAAATATTGTTTATTGGTTACTTTGGGCTTTCATTTCTTCAAGCCTTCTCATTTGCTCTTTGAAGCTTTTATATTTGCATGCTAAGCCACTTCTAGCCCCTCTAGCCTTGATCCAAGATTGCCTTGTCTTCAAGCCATAGTTTAGAAGTCCATAAGGTTGAAGTTCCTTCAACCTTGGGGAATAACTTGGGATTCGCTCCCTTGTGCTCTCTTCAACACTCGCTGTCGGCGTATCACCGGTTAACCGGAGGATTTCCAAGGCGGTGTTCTACTACCTCAAGTGTTCCACTTGTAGCCCTTTGCCCTTGTCTTGCTCTTTCATCCTCCTTTGCCCTAGTTTTCTCCCCTTTCCCATTCACCTTTGTCTTCTAGTCTCTCCCTTTCCATCCTTTCGTCCTACCTCTCTTGCCTTAGATCTCTTTAGCTTTCTCTCATTTGCCCTCGTCCCATTCTATTTCCTCCTCTCTTCATATCTTTCAGCCCATTCGTTTTTGCCCTACTCCTTAGCTACATCCTCCCTTTCGTCCAACTCCATCTTGCTAGCTCCTATTCTCTTCGTTTGTTCTTGAGTTGCTCCTTCTCCCCTCCTCGTCCATCCTCTCTTTGGCCTTGAAACATAAACAAACCAAACAAAAACATTAGTTTGGTTAATGGTTAGAAGCTAGTTAGTAGCCATATCTATCTTTGCATCTTGCTAATGATCTCACACACTTGAAAGGATAAACACTTAGGCATTCTTTTTAGATCTAATACTAGAAGTCTAATCCTTGCATTTTAAGTAGTTTATTGGAACATATAGGGAAGTGATAGGTTGCATGTAGCTTGTAGTTGTTTACAATCTTTACATCTTTCAAAAGATAGAGATTTTGCACAAAAAATATTTTAAAATTTTTATACTTTAGATCTATTTTCTAGCACATTTCAAGAGTTTGTTGTTCGCTGGTCCGTTTCGCCATAGTTAACATTTTATGATAAAATCTCATGCATTCCACATTTTAGAGTTAAAATTTCAAATCTAAACTTAACTAGTTACAAGTTTTGGTTTTTGCTAACGGTTAATGGGTGCCTTGTTTAGACGTCTTGGACTTGTGTAGATCATTTGAGAAAGAGAGATACTTGATAAAGATCTTGAAGTAAAGGATCAAACGCAAAATAAAGTGAAGGAGCCATGAGAATGACTCAATCTTGATATACTTATCCTTTGTAATAACAAGTAGAATTTATATCTTCTTCAATAATTTTCCAAGTATTATCGTTCTCAAAAGACCTTGCAAGGTTTTAAACCCAAGGCATCTGTAACAGTTTAATAAAAAGTTTCAAGTGGAGGGGGTCTCCACTTTTGGGTCTTCTTCCCCATTTGGGGAAGAGTGTTGGGTTTTGTGTTTTGATTTGGCTTAGTTTATGTTTCCATGCTCTTAGATTAATTTCTATTTCACTAAGTAAATTCGGTTATTTGTCTTCCATATTCTACTTACCCCCATGCTTTCCCGAGTAGGGTCTTGAACCTGAAAGAGATTCTTGGGTAGTTTAGAGTTATCTTTGTTTATTATTGTCTTGTTTCTCTTCCAATCCTTGACCAGAGAATAGCTAACTTTGGGATCGTATCCCAAAGGCCACATAGTTTTGTGGTAGCTTCTCGCTCCCCCATCAACTTCTTGTGGACATCCAGCTAGCTGGAAGGTTTCCAGGATTGGTGGCTTCTAGTGGTTGATCTTGTTCGGAGATCAATCTCACCTAGTAGATTAAAGTTTGTGTGGTAGAACACTAGATTTATTTATCTCGCAAGCATATTTGTTAGTGGAAGTTTATATCTTGTGATCAATACTATTGTTTAAATCTGTTTCAAGTTAAGATATACTGCTACTACTTTACTTTTGCTTCCTTAAAATAAACCAAAGTCTCTTGAACTTGGCCAAATCCAAGTCAAGAGCACTCTCTATCGGAGGGCATTTTAGTCTTGCATCATCCCTGCATTAGGCATCGTTAATCTAGCAAGTCTCTTGAACTGTGGTCATAAGACCGAGTCAAGAGCGCTCTCTGTCGGAGAGTTGAACAAGGCCTTCTAATAAATAAAAAAATTTCCACTCACACACCCCTAATTAATTTATCTTGGTTTGTCCTACACCCGTATGCTCTGCCAACCGGAAACGGTTGGGCTAGTACTCAGAAAGGTGGAAGACTTGATAATTACGATCGATAAACTTAATTAAAATTTTTACCCAAAACCTCAACCAAGGCAAAATACTGTTCTTCCCACGAGAGGTGACGCCGGGAAATCACTGTCAGACTCAGGGGCGGTTTAAACATTGGACACCAATCCTTATCGAATCTGGGTGCTTCCGACAGGTCACTTAGGGTTGCCAGTATCTTTCTTGGGTAGGGTTCTACCATCTTTTGATACCTTTTGGTCTTAGCCCTAATAATCAAGACAACTAAAACTTTGAAATTTACCAAGATAATTTGCACAACGATCTCACGAGTAGTTACTATCAAGACTTACTTTTCAACATCCCCCAGCACTACATTTGTTGTTTTGACTCCATTATCCATTGGATAAGGCACTGGTCCTTTTGTCATTTAATTCTTATCTGTGGATGCTTCTTAATTATCTTAAGTCTTTATATACTATTTCGCAACGTGGATTGCATCTTATCGTGTGTTTTATTTTCAAACTTTATATTGTCTCTCATTTCACAAAAAACTCCTAAACAACACCCATCCGTATCACTACATCAAAAACACATAAATACACAAAGAGCCTTAGACAACTCTTTTCTAGGGACTACCCCCCTTGGCTTCGTTAGGAGTTTTGCCTAAACGGAGGAGCTGGGATTCAGGTGACAGTACCTGGCTCATTGCTTGCCCCCAAGGCCACACCTCTCTCACTTGTAGTGAAGAGACAACTTTCGAAAGATTTCCGCTGCTGATGTGCATATTGGCGGACAACATGCGCACAATCCATAATACAAATAAGGCCAGCAATTGTTTTGACATAGCATTTAAGTTCCATTGATTTTTGGGCCTGAAGTTTCCATAGCCTTGATCTATGTGTGTTTATAAACACATTGCATAGATTTACATTTATTTAGGCTTTCTGCTGTAGGTGTGTTTTTAAGGCACTTGTTTACCTGAGCACTTCTAGGTGTGTCACAGACAGCTTGTTTACCTAGGTATTTACATTTCCAAAAGATATGACATTTTATTTTCATGGCCATTTTCATTTGGCATGCCTTTCATTCATGTGTGTTTAGAAACACATTGCATGAATGGGCTTTTCATACAAGATATAGCATTTCATTTTTTCCAGACTTTGTATTCATGGCAGCACTACAAGTTTCAGGTTTAACCAACACAACTTTCGTGACTAGGGGGAATTCACAAGGAACTCCAACTCACCATAGGTAAGTTTTGTCACCAACTCAGAGCCGAGACACAATAAACAGGGAAGCTCATCCAATACAGAGGCTACAGTGGGGAAAAGTCCTCCATGCCACTAGTCAAGTAGTAAGTCAAGGTGATAAACTAAAAGGTAGGTAATGGATGGATGAAGACAATGAATAATGGTGCCAACACTAGCAAGCCAAGGTATGGTGGAATGATCACCTCTATTCTCCCTAAGGAGGGTAAAACCAATGAGTATGAATAGTGAACTTCTAAGTCTGAGTAGGGACAATATAATATATATAATAAGATCAACCAGGTCCACATATCTATATGATCGCCAGATCATGACACTAAGTGCTAAGACATGCTATAAGAATAAATATAAAAGCAATATAACCATAACACAATGATATACCTGCTGAGTCATATACCTGAATGCTCATCATCTGAACCATCACCTGTCCTCTAAAACTGCTACTGCAACTCTGGGCACTACTGACTGCTCTATACAAATGGTATAATGGCTACATCGATCATCTCTCTGAGTGTCCTGAGACTCAATCATGGCATGGGGAATATATACTACTATCCAAAATCTAATAGTGATACAATATAGATGCTCATCTCAACATCTCAATGTAAGGGAACTGGTTGAATAGTGTAGTGGAATCAAAAAAATAATGTATGGTAGCCCGGCTACTATATATGTGATAACAGGTAGTACGGCTGCCGTTACACCAAAACCCGCAGGTGATTCGTAAACTCACCACCGCTAGATTTCAAGGATCCACGAGAGGCGATTAGTCCCTTGTCATCATACACCGGGGAGCGCTAACTACTTGCAATTTAGTGCAAAAATCTCCCCCTCAGCGCGAGTTGAGTGTGTATCGAACTCGTGACCTCTAGCTCTAATACCAATTGTTGGTAGTACGTCTGCCGTTACACCAAAACCCGCAGGTGATTGGTAAACTCACCACCGCCAAATTTCAAGGATCCACGAGAGGCGATTAGTCCCTTGTCACGATACACCGGGGAGCGCTGACTACTTGCAATTTTGTGCAACAACGGCTTGGTCAACACATCGGCTATCTGCTCGTCTGTCGCAACATACTGGAGCTTCACTGCTCCTCTCTGCACCATATCCCTGATATAGTGGTACGTGATCTCAATGTGCTTCGACTTGTCATGGAACACTGGGTTCTCAAACAACTTCACACAACTCTGGTTGTCGCAATATATACAAGTCGTGTCCATCTTAGCCATTGATTATGTTGTGAGATCTTTTAATCTCAACCACTCATTTCAAAAAGTGGTTTTGAGATCGAGGGTTTTGGTCTTTATTATCCTATATAAGGAGGAGACCCCCCTCATTGTAAAGCACCTTTGGGATGTGGAAAACTTGGAATGAAAATATTATTTTGGATATCTACTTCTTGGCTTTGATTGGGTTACTCTTGTATATGTTCTTGCATCTCTTGTTTCTAGACATTGTTTGCTTTTCAGGTGAAATCAACATCAAGAGAGGGAGGTCGAATTGCTTGAAGCTAGCCACACGATTTGATTGATGGGAAGATTGTAGGGGTTGCTCACATCCCCCATGGGCAAGACGTCTTCATCTTGAGGGAGTTTTTCAATTGTGCTTTGTCCATTGATTGCTTCTTTGACATGACATGCTTAGATGTCATTGATTTGTGGATCAAATCTAACTTGATGTAGTTTGATTTACAGGTTTCATGGGACATCTCTCCTCCTAGGGCTTGGACAATTTTGGTTGAAGACACCTGGATCAAGCTTGGAATTGTAACTAGGGCAAGAATCATCCATATGCTAAGAGGCTGCAAGCTTAAGAGGTAAGATCTACAAGGTACGTATCTATTTCGCTTGTTCTCCATCCTATTGGTCATAAACTCCATTAAAATCAAAACCCTCATTTTTCACTTTTTTCTAGATCTACTTGGATCTAGCTTGGCTTTGGGGAAAATATTGAAAACCCACCTCTATAGCATCCACGGAAATTCGGATCTATAGTTTGGTGGTGATTGGCCTCCATTTGACACACTTTCCAAGGCACCTAGCCCTCGCACCTAGCCCTTCTTGAGGCAATTCGCACTCCTTGAGGGAGGCTAGTTGGGCTAGTTCCAAGAGTTGGGTACGTGAGATCCCACTTGATTTGCATAGATCCACCTTGATTACCTACCCCTAGTGCTTCACCTCTTTGATTTTTGCCTTGTGGGCCCCATTCCTCATTTTGAGGGTTGTGCCCCACTTGGGTCATTGGGTGATGCATTTTGAATCTTAGATCCATGGAGATCCAGGTCACATTTGGGCATGTCATCCTAAACCCACCTTGATAATTGCCTTCACTACCTCGATCTACATTTTGGCATAATTTGGACTCCCTTTGCCCCTCCATCTAAAGGCACTAGTCTCCCTTGGGCAATTCGCACTCCTTGGGTTAGTGGCCTTTTCCTAGATCCCATATGTGGGTGTTGTCTATCTCATCTTAGATCCATAGATCTACCTCATCTCACCCACTTAGTGCCATCTCACCACTAATTTGACCAAGTGGGCCCCATTTGGACCATTTTCCACTTTTTAAGGAATGGGCCCCACTTGTGTATTTTCATGGTGCTAGATCTATCCATTTGGTCTTCATAAGTGGCCTTAGTCATTCATTGGTTGAAACACTTGTCACTTCGTAAGCCTCTTCAACCACATCTTTAACTCTTTGGTCCTCTTAATCCTCATGCATTGGTTTTCGTAACCTAACTTACATATTTCCCCAGGAACCTTTGTGTTAGCTAGTCTTCATTGATTGGCTAGGGTCTCCCCCTTGGTCTTGATTCTTCATGATCTAAAGTGAAGAGTGCCTCGGTTATCGTGACACCCAGCTTGCATTGGGAACTGTTGCACTTCTTGGGTCACCTCTTTAGTTGTCCATCTCCTCTACCGCCCCGGATGGGATACCTTTAGGGACAACTACAAGTTGTGTGATAACAGTGTATTAAGTATTTAATGGGTACATAACAAAGGCTCATTAATCTCTGCACTTTGTTTTATACTTTTAGTTTGTTGATGTAATATAAGATGCATTTTTCAGAAAATATAAGAAAAATTACGTGCTACACAGAATGGATATTACAGATTGAAAAAAATGATCAGTGTAGCAACATCCTAGCAAGCTTCAATCTATGTTCAAGCTTACCAATGATTTTCCACCATATGATTTCAAAAGTTCAACCACATCTACATGACGAGCATTCTCTGCATCTGCAAGTGCCTGTTAGAAAATGGGCAAGTTTTAGTGAAGTGACAAACAGTTCACCTGTAAAATCATCAATTCACACTGACCTGGACAAAATGACTAAACCTCAAGTAAAATATGAAATGCAGCACAGAATAAGAAATGGTGACAGGAAATAAGGATCTCATTATCCAATGTTGATGTCCAAGGAACTATTTTTAGCATGCTTCAGTTTCAGCCTTGCCTTTGTGGCGAATATCCTGTTCTCTTTATTTTAGAGGTAACGTTTTGGTTGCTTTCAAGTATTTAAAGCTGTTATTCAGTTCAGAGTTCTCACAAACGTTTTTTTCATGGATACATTTCAGTGGAAAGCATCACTCAGTAAATAGCATGGTAAGTTTTGTAACTTTATACTGCATCTCAGGGTGGTTAATGTCTCCACTAAGAATTATTATAGTTTTACGGAAGAAAAGGAAAAGGAACCTAGGGCCTGGGGACCCTCCAGAAGATTTTAAGCTTTGCCAATCATATTTTACTATTCATTGTAACTTAAGCTTTTGATGCAATTGATTCTCTCAGATGGTGTCAAATTCTTTGATTTACCATTATCTGAATGTCTTCTCCTTTATCGCTCTAACTTTCCATCTGCTTGTGTTGATGATGAATGAACTCTAATTATCTTGATCTGCATGGATAGTTCATTGTGGGAGTCCCCTGTTGTTTGGGTCTTTCTGCTTCATTGAGCTCTTTGGATTGATGACTGAGATGATCCTTGCTCATTGCTTCATGTGGTAAGGTTGGTTGAGTAGTTGGATAATGTTTTTCCTCCACAGATGTAACAATTCTCTTGTTTGGCTAAGCAATTGTGCATGACGTAGGGTTTTTGAATTGCTTCATTGTTGATTGACATGTATCCTCCCTAAACTTGCTTCGCGTATGAGCATGTTGTGTTAAGTTTGAAATGCGTCGAGCTTCTTTAGTTGCTCCACTCAGTTGGGTGCATGTTTCCTGAAGCGATTGGTTTTCGCCAGAAGATTAGATAGACCAGCACTTGTTCACTTATTTGATCTTGCCTCTTTCATGAAAATTGTCTCTGTTGATTGAATGGTCTATGATTGCTTTACTTCTTGCCTTCAATCATTGATTATTTGTGATTGAATGATGCTAAGATGTAAAAGAGTATTGCCAGTGTTCAAATGCCGTTGCTTAGCGTTGCTTTATGTCCATTAATGTCTACTATCTATATTCTCAAAGCACATGGAGGTAAAATATGATTGTTAATCTCATTTTAAAGGGACGATTAATAAAACTTACACAACTATTGAATGCACTTGTTTTGATCATCAATGTTTTGTTTGCACTTGAATGCTTACAGCCAAATGGTTGTTTGATCTCTACTTTGAGTTTAGACGGATGGCTAGCTTGGGCTTTGTTACTGCCCAACCTGTACATAAGTGCGAGATGTCCCAACCCATTAGCACAACCTAGGTGGCAGCCAAGGTTGGATGTCACTGTCACCTCAACACTCAACCTCTCACTTTAGGCCTTACTCTAAATCCAAAAACACTCAACCTCTCACTTTAGGCCTTACTCTAAATCCAAAAACACTCAACCTCTCACTTTAGGCCTTACTCTAAATCCAAAACCTAGGGGGTAGCCCTAATTAATTGATTACTTCTTTATGAAAGTATAGATGGAATATATAGCAATTAGAGTTATCTAGACTAACTAGGTACAATGAAAATAAAGACAATGTTAGATTATGCACTTAGTTAAAGCTTAAGCACCCCATACTATATAACAATAACAACAGAGGCTCAAGATTAACCAATGAATCTACTTAAGACAATAACAATAGTAAAACTAGATTCAAAAGAAAATGACTTATTACTAATCCACAAGATAATGTAGCAATTATGATTAGGATTAATAATTAGTCCAAGGCATACTACAAGGTCTAAGGGGAAATCCCTGGAGCTTGTACTAGGAACAAGGATCATGAGCTTTAATTATGTGAATTTATTCCCTTAATCATCCAACTAAACCAATAATATGATAAGCAACTTGAAGAACACTTAATTGGCTTAGCAGAACAAGAGATAATCACCACTAATGATAAATCAAATTGCTAGCCAAAAGAATGACAATGAATTAAACAAACAACTTAGATTATAACTCTTAGTGATTATGCTCAGAGGGCTAGTCCTGCTATCCTCCCACTGCCAAGGAACCAAACCAGCAACTGTCTTCTAGGCAGCCCAGATGCTCCGAAATCTGAGGGAACCAGATATCTGAAAGAGGTGAGGAAACAAGATGATATCGCACAGTCCGAAAGTCGCTCAAACTCTACCTGAATGCTACATTGAAAGCACCCAATGCCAAAATAAGATCTTCCAAGGAGTTGAACCCTTAAGACACCACACCACCCACTTGGCTACTAGAATACTCCCTTAAGTGGCAGCATTAATCAAACCAACCCCCCCTTATCCCTGGGCATGGTGCAAACAGCCCATGAAAGCTGAGTCAACTCGGTAAGTGCTCAGAGACTTATAAAGAGTTGTGTCTTTATGCTTTGAAAGATATGTAAAGTTTGACGTTTGTCTATTTATTTATAGATATCTTATGTGTTTACTTTGATGTCTAAAATTATCTCGCATGATCTCAATTTTCTTAAAAACCTAAACTACTTTTCCTAGATTTTTATTTGCTGAGTTTTATGCCCAGTGTGTTTTCCATGTATTTCATAAGCCCGAACTACGCTCTCGCCCCGGCATTTCCAGCCAGCTGGTTTAATAATAAACATGTGGCAGTTCATCATTACTGATTCAGGTTCGATTCCAGAATCCTCAAACTGACATGCCCAGGAAAGCAGTTCCTTTAACTCCGACCAGATCCCCTACCAAATAGTTTCCAATAGTAGGCTAGGGAAATAAGTTCCCAACTCCATCCCCAAATATAGGGATGTTACTGTCCCCAAAAATAAAAAGCCGTTTTCAAGCCCAACTCGAGTGACTTTCGTTAAGATTTGTTTAGTACTTGGACCCATTCTAACAGTTTACCAAATCATTTTTTGATTCATTTCCTATTGTCTTCCACACCCTTTCGGCACCCAATTTAACACTCAATGTATCCATAAACATCCTTTGTGTCCACCCGAAACCGTAGACCAATTTAAGGGGCTAATTTTTTTTCTCAGTTTGGACTTCTTCATGGATTCTACACGGACTTCCCTTATGACTTTGTCAATATCCCCAATGATTACAAACGCAGAGGCCCGTAGAATGCCGCTGGAACTGCCTCTACTTCCTCTGAATTGAATTTCATTGAAACCCACAATCTAAATTTTACTTTGATCACTCAAATTCTACACTGAATTGCAGTGGCAGGAGTAACTTACAGAATTCTCCCAGCGATCGACGGCATTGACGGAAGCGCCGTGATCTAACAGACATTTGGCAGCTTCAGTGCATCCATGAAAAGCAGCAACGTGCAGAGCAGTCCTTTCATCATAATCATGAGCATTGACAAGGCAAGGATTCTTCTTCAGCAGCTTCTCCAGAGCTACCACGTTGTTCTGCCTAGCGTTCCACAGCACCTGAGTAGTCTCACTCACACGTGCTCTCTCTTCCTCTTTCTCCTTGTTTCTGCCATCGCTGCTCTCACTGCTGTTAGCGGCCATGGCAGTCAGGGAAACAACTTCACCTGAGCCAAAACTAAAACGCCAGAATTGACCTGTGGGAGAATTTAGATTATTTATATTGGCTGTATTTTCCACACGCAATATGAGCGGTGATTAAAGTGAATAAGAATCTTTCGGGTTTTGGTGATTGACGTGTGAATATGCTTTTGCCTTACTGATGTTGTGAGTCACATTGTCATTTAACTCTATTGTACTCTATAAAATAGTCGAAGACACCTCAGTTCAATTTGTTCTTTTCATTAAGGATCCATGTCTATGTCGTCGCTCTAGTTTTGTACGAGCCTCATTGATAGAAAGTAAAGTGCACATAGTAATGCCAACAAACACATATTTGTAGCATTGTTACAATGGGTTTTATAAGGAGAGAATGTGGTAATATGATTGATTGATAGTTATTTAAGAATGATAATAGTTATGGATGTCCATTGGATGTAGTTTGGGTGGTTGGGAGGAATGATTGCTACCCATTCCATCTAGGCTTAATTCCTGTAAGTGACATGATGCTCTTGGAGTCCTTATGTGTAATGAATGTAATTATGGCCATACCTTGATTCTAGAATAGCAGGTGTTGGCATATTTCTCCTCATTCTCTGTTTGCATCATTTTTTTACAACACAATCATTTTGAAATATCGATTCCTAATGTTTGATATACAAATTTAGCTTCTATTTTAGTTTTGAGTTTATTACATAGTATATGAAAAAGTGTTGATTAGTTTTTGCCTCTCCATTTCCATATGTTCAATATAATCTTTCTTCTCACAGTCCTTAGGTTGTTCCCATCTCCCTATTTCTCATCTCAAGTTGTGTGAGTCAATGTTTTGTGCTATTACCTGCTTTTCGATACCATAGGATATTAAGCTTCAAATAATTTTGCACTTGATCTCCTCATATTAATTGAAGTTATCTATATAGTATTGACTCTTCTCTCAAGCATTTACTTTTTTATTTCATCATTTCATTACTCAACATTGTTGTACCTCTCAGTAAATTCTCTTGAAATGTTGATTCCCAATGTATGATATGCAAATTTGGCATCTACTTTATTTGTGAGTTTATTGCACATTGTATGAAAAACTATTGATTAGGTTTTTCCTTACCATTTCCATATGCTCAATTTAATTTGTCTTCTTGCAAGTCCGTTGGTTGTTCCCATCTCCCTATTTCACCTCTAAACCTATGTGAGTAAATGTTTAGTTGTGCTATTACTTGATTTTCATGACATGGGATATTAAGTTTCAAGTAATTGTGTGCTTTGATCTCCTCCTATCCATTGAAGTTGTCTGTGTAGTATTGTTGTTTTCATTTGGCATGTTTTCTCTAATTCTTCTTCATATAACAACCTTAGAAGTTGGAGAAATAATACACCTATATTGTATTTGTGTATATGCAATGTTAAATAATAGATATAAGAGATCATGCATATATATCACAAACTTTAGTGAGCTTAAGGAGTTAGCTCAACCAATGGTTGGCAATGTTGTTAGACATTTGGCTAGTCCCATATCAACAAGTGCTTAGTGAACAAATCCACACCAATTAGATGCACTAATTTACATCAATATAATTGATATAAAAATCATGCATGAATTTGTGAAAACATCCCTTTAATTTCTTAGTAAAAATTTCCTTAAAAAAAAACTTTAAAATTCTTGAATTTAATTTAATATAAAATTGAAATGAATTCAATATAAAATTAAGTTAATATTTAATCATCTTTATCATGGTTAACAAGTTGAAAATCTTAAATTTAATATAAAATTAAAATGAATTGAATATAAAATTGAGTTATTATTTGACATGGTTATCAAATTATATTAAGTAATCATAAATAAAATGTGATAAAGACATTTTTATTTCTTAATAAATAATAAATGGTTATAGTTTTATTGTGTAGTTACACACCATAAACATGATAAAACATTTGTATTTTCTAATAGGTAATAAATGGTTATTACACATCATAAAATGGTTGTCAAGTATAGTTACACATCATAAAATGGTTGTCAAGTATAGTTACGCATCATAAAATGCCATAAGACACTTATATTTTTTAATAGGAAGTAATGATTATCAAGTTATATTAAATAGTTACACACCATAAAATGGGATAAGACACTTCTATTTTTTAGTAATTAATAAAGGGTTATCAAGCTATATGAATTAATTACACCATAAATGTGATCAAACATTTTTTTATAGCTAATAAACACTAATTGTTGTTTATTTTTTAACCATAAGTGTACATATTTTAAATATGTTAATGTTATATATTCATGATTTAACCCATGATAAGTAAGTAATTGTTTTAACAAACATTATACATATTGGAGTACAATGTACTTAAAGTGTGGCATGCTTTAAAGTCCATAACTTTAAAGTAGTTGGAGGGATATCATTGATATGTTGTATTATTAGTCCATAACTTTAAAGTATTTGGAAGAATCTCTTATTGGAGGGATATCATTGATATGTTGTATTATTAGTCCATAACTTTAAAGTATTTGGAAGAATATTTCACTAGAGGGAGATCATTGATGTGGTATATTAGTAAAATAAAGTACTTGGATGCTAAACCATAATAACAAAAATTTGTAGTCTTGTTTTATTTTGAAATAAGATAAAATTATCATAGAATAGTTATATAATATGGTATATTAGTAAAATAGAGTACTTGGGATGCTAAACCATAACAAAAATTTGTAGTCTTGTTTTATTTTGAAATAAGATAAAATTATCATAGGATAGTTATATAATAGTAAATATTAAATAATAAAAATTTAATGATTAATTACATAATTATATAATTAAATGGTGTATTTTGTTAATTATAAATAATAATTGTATGAGGTTGATTATAATTGAAATAAGGAGTTAATTTTTGTTAGCTTACTTGGTTAAGGTGTGGGTTTTGTCAGCAAGACAATATGAGTTTAATTCTTCTTAGGGGTGACTTAGTTGGGAGGTCACACTCAAAAACCCAGTCAAATTGAGGTTGGTGCGGTTTAGGCCGGGTGTGATCCCTGAGTGATTTTGATGTCTTAGATGCCTCTGGGTCGTGGTTTCTCAGACCACATGCCACTCCCACAAGGTAAGAAATTCGAGCAAAAAAAAATAAAACAAGAAAAATAGCTGCAAAGTAGCTAGTCCCCACCTCATAAATATATTTATGATTTGTCTAATTGATAATGAAAAGTCAAATTTACTATTAACAAACTTTGGAAACAAAATTGTTTATGAGTCAAATTTCTTATTAACAATCTTTGGAAACAAAATTGTTTATGAAATGTTACAACTTATATTTTTCCTTTATATAGTAAGTAACCAAATAAAAATATAATAAAGAGCTTTTTAAAAGTTATTGAATTTAAATAAAATGATGTTATAATTTTAACAAATTTCATTAATCCAAAATCTTTTTAATTCTTGTAACCTAATATTTTATATTCTATTTTTTAAAGAAATAAATATTAAATAGCTTTATTATTAATTCTACACATTATAAAATAGTTTTATTATTAATTCTACACGTTATAAAATATTATTATTATTTTTTTATTGTTTGTTGCAATGCTCTTTGACTTGCTGGGCCAGTGTTTGGTCTGAGAAACCACAACCCAGGGGCATCTAAGTCATCAAAATCACCTGGGGATCGCATCCGGCCTGGGTCGCACCAACCTTTAGCATGGTTGGATTTAGATGTCGCCTCCCAAGAGCCGCGGGTTTTGATCTCGGGCCGCCTTGCAGAACGAAACCCGTCTTGACCATTTGCTCTACCGAAACTTGGCATAAAATATTATTATTATAAGAAGTAATTTTTAAGTAATTAATTATTTGTCTTCTGTTAACACTTGATCATTTTAATAGCCCGCACGGGTGTAGCTCATTGGTGTTTCGCTTGTTATGAAGTCACATGTTGTAAAGAGATGTCACGAGTTCAAATCACACTCGGCTTTACCTGTGTCCCATGCACCTAGGGTTATAGTGGTAGCAGGGATTGATCCCTGCACCCCGTGTCACGGGAGTACCATCCTAGTCTCCAATTGTCGATTCCCCTAATACAAAAAAAAAAAAACACTTGATCATTTTAACAAACAACTAATGTAAAGAAGCGAAAGGCCATCATTTCAATATATCCTTGAACTTGAACTCAAAGTTTTACGATGAGTAAACCATCAAAATTATTATCATCTATTTTGATCGATAAATTAATAGAATTGGTATGTTTTTAATAATAATGATAATAATTAAGATTAATCAAAATATATATATATATATATATATATATATATATATATATTTAAAAATATAATATTTTAATTTTCAACTAAAAGTTAAATCTTATATACTATAATCCTATATCTACCAAATTTAATGATTACATGATTGATATTTACAATTCAATACAGTGTTGCATTTTAATATTTGAAATGTTTATATTTTAAAACTTATTTATTATTTTTATATTTATTCGTACAAATTTGATATATAATCCCAATTTTATTATCGTAGAGATAACATAACTAGGGATACGCTTGATTAAACCATACTATAATAGCTACTTGGGCCAGCCATGCTTACTTATACCTCATAATCACTAACCAGACCTACCTATTAATAATAATCGACTTATACCTCATATGCCAGCCAACCTTCGATACGCGGAGTGAGGGGGTTAGCCTATTTTATAGGAACACGGAGATCTACATAGATGGAGCTCTTGATTGACCATTGAAGATATTGATACAACTCATGAGATACCAATAAGGGATGGCAGGATTCCCCTAACTGCGACCAAAAAATAGAGATGTACAATCAATTAGATAAGATCCCAAATGTATGATCACATCATTGACCTTTATCTAGCATTCGCATGGTGGTATCCTGCTACTTACGATCCATCCCTAATAACTTATATTTCGCTTCGGGTTGCGGGATCGGAACCGTATACTCACATCTTTCTGACGGGAACACTAATTTCTTGACGGGAACACTAATTTCCTGACGGGAGGAAATTTTGATTTCAAATATTCAATAAACTAATTTATATTTTCAAAATATTAAAATTAATATAAAATTATTCTAAAATATTTGAAAACATTATAGTTTTCTTTACTATTAATATAAGAGTCAAACTTGTATTTTGAAAATCACTAAATCACTTGCATGCCGAGGACTAATAAATCACTTTTAACTTCATCATAACATTATATGTCATCCTCTCCTCTAATGTTTGCATAAGCTATTTTTCTAACTGAATTTTATATAATTAATATATTGTTGCACCTTAGGTAGGAGGATGACATGTAAACATTATGCAGGAGGATGACATGTAATGTTATGATGAACCACTTTATGACATGAAGCAATTTTGAGATAAGGATATAGAAAATGATTTTGTAATGTTATATTATGTTAGAAAATATTTCCATAGAACTATTTAGAAGAATATTAAGCCAGCATAGATTTATCTAAATTCTAGGTCTATCAAGCACCGAGAGGGATCAAATCTCTTGAGATGCAAACTTTTTTTGAAGTCTTAAAATTTAGGAAAGTGTTGCTACTGCAACCTGATCCCCAAAAAAATTTCTGAATTTTGTACGGCCCCTCCTTTATTTTTTAGATTTTGTTTCTCCTTAGAAGAGTTCCCTTTTGACACTTAGTTTTTTCCTTGAAAATCTCGAAGAACAAGTGTTTTTTAGTTAAGTTGTAACTCAGGTTTTGTCACCGAAATAGTCGCAGCATTTTGATGAGTCCACGCCGACCAAATCGCAGCGATTTGCTTAAACTGTGCCGACGTTTCGGAGCTTTTCGGTGAGTTTTCGCTGACCTCTCGTTGCCTCCTTGTGATTTTCGCCCTGACGTTTCGGAGCTTTTGGGCGAGTTTGCGTCGATCATTTCGTTGCGTTTTGTTGAGATCACGCCAACCAAGTCGCAGCGATTTGGCCAGTTTGCCTCGGTATTTTTTGCAACTTTTTAGACAGTTTCTTGCCGACCGTTTCGCTGTCGTTTGGGCAAAGCCGCACACCATTTCGCTCTCATCCGGCCGGAACGCCTCGACCATTTTACTCTGACCAGAGAGATTTTCGTTGGTAGAAGTCACCAAGGTATGGGCGAAACTCGTTGATCGTTTTTCCACAGTTTGGCGAGTTAGCCCGACCTTTTCATTCCGACCAGAGAACTTTGTGTTGCCCTTGGGCAAGCTTCCCGTCGTCGCATCGTTGTTTTGGAGCAAGTCTCGCCTACCGTGTCGGGCGTTTGACGGAATCCCACCGACTGTTTCGCAGCGATTATGGAAGAAATTCGCCGAAACAGTCGGGTAAAGTTGTTTTGGTCCTCGAATCGATAAAGGGGTGTTGGCGCCAACGAAAAATCATTAATTGGCCCACCAACCCAAACCCGTTGAATTTATTACAAGGGTTTTATTGTTATATATATACAAAAAGGGAGTTTTAAACCATTATTTGCAAAAGGAAGAACGTCGTTGTGCCTATTGAGTGACCACCATCCATCGGACGTCAACCAACTCTCATAGACGAAGCTCACCAGCTCAGCCACTCCACTAGTGATAGGTAGGCAACCTCACACCAGTTTCGACATTGTCTTTAGCGTTTTTGTTTGCTTTTGGTTGTTTATCCGTTATTTTGCTCCCTTGCTGGTGGTCTTTCGAATTGTCGGGGTCGGGTTGTTTAGTTTCGGCTTAGAGTCGTTTTTCCACGTCTAAAGGCTGCCATGGTTGGCTTAGTTTCCCGCTCAGAGTTGCTCACTGCAATCTTTCAAGTCAGTTGCCTTGTAGTAGCCCACGAATCCCTCTTCGATTGGCATGGCTGTGAGTAGTGAGGTAGTGGATGGGTCGCGACTAGCGGAGTTTGTTTCATGAGACCGAGGTCCACGCCGCCGTGAGCCCCTTTCAGGACCTAGGCGTTGAACAATTCGAGTCCTTGGTAATGCGCAGAGAACCGGGCATAGAGTTTAGGTTTTTCACGTAGTGAGGACCATTTCGAGTGTCCCTTATTCGTTTCCCACCGAGGCGTTGCTGCCATTCCAGCCCACGTGACGCCCACCCTTTCTGGTCTGCCATCAGCTCATCACGCTCTTCAGACCCACGTTTCCAATTGAAAGGGAAGATAAAGGGAAGATATGGTCTTTTCACTCGAATGAGTTTTAAAACTGAAGAGGAAAACCACCATTAAACGAACACTGAGACAATTTACTCATTTTCGATTCTAATGAAGAGTTTCGCAATTTATTCCTACTTGTCGCTCAGTAACTTTCTGGTTTTTTTGTTGCGGATATATGGATCACTAGGGCATGTCAAAACTTAGCGGCATTGATCTCATGTGCTTGATTGTTTGTGCATGTTGTTGCATCACCAAACTGCATTCGTTGTTTTTATAAACTTGTTGTACATTAAAAGCAAAGAAATTTAAGTTTTAATTTTTGATGCAAACAGTTTTAATAAAAGTTTTTGTATACAGAAAATTCATTGCAATTTAAAAGGGCCAACAAACACTCATAGCATTTAAACATTGTTTCAATTCTGATCATTGACTGTACCATGGATACTTAATTGTTTGTGAATATTTTGATTCCTCATTGGTTCCTTTTGGGTTTAATCAGGCTTGATATGCATAAACGTTCCGCCAAGCGAAAGTCCAAGTTAGCAGAGCCAGTATCAGACGTGGAAGTATTATTGGATACTTCACTAGAGACGATGTTTGGAGACACTCAAGCCGTGACAGGGATCACCCCATAATTCAAATGGGGAAAACTAAACAGAGCTATCAGAGATGGGAATGTCCCTGATGCTTCCATTGAAGAATTAATGGTCTACCAAAACATAAAGAGGTCCAACCTACATAAGGTAGCCACGGGACCAGAATTATTCCCATGCTCGGAGGTTATCCAGTGGATTTTGCCCCAGGTGGATGTTAACACCAGGCTTATTTCAGATATCAAAGGTGAAGGGCTTGAATCTTTCCAACCGACCCACATATTTGTAGCATACAAGTTGCCCTCCCCTAAAGTCATGATGAACGATGATTGGTTGAATGGAGTCAAGATGGATCATTTTGAGTATGCTAAGAAGATGACAATCCCAGAAAATCAATTGAGACCCAGGACCAGCGGAGAATATGATAGCCAAAATTTGAGGACCCTGTATAGGATCATTGTTCTAATGTTAAGCTGGATTTTTGGCTTAGCGAATGGAAATCTATATAAACTCACCTGGGTACCAATGATTTACCATAACGCCACACATGGTACGATCTTCAATTGGGTCAATATTATTTATGAGAGTATGGTGTCGCACATTCCTGCAGCACAAGGAGGACTGACACAGAAAAAGTTGACTTCTTCATGTCCTCTTATATCTTGGATTGCATATTAGTCCAACACTCTTTCCCTGTTTTGGGATGTGTTTGGAAGCCAACTGAAACTCCCCTCCATGTAGCCTATCAGATGACATGGGCTCACAAATACGCAAGTCACTACAAACTGATTTGCGAGGGATTAATCATGCCACTATACTGACTAATCTTCAAAGAAGAACCAAATTGTCTGTCCGAAAACGCCTTGTCAGTCATTGAAGAAGATGGAGATTATTACTTCTCCGCAGAGGGCACATATATCAGGATGTATGGGGGAACCCAACCCCCTTCTATGTTTCCTCAATATGCTACTGATTTTGTTGTGCACAAAGAGGCCGTAAGGCAGGTTTTCATCAATGGCGTCGGGAGTTTTCTTAATGAGAAGAAGAAGGCCTCCTACCCTCCGCTGCCATTCACCATCGGCACATACAAATTCCCCAAGGCAAAAGGGGATGAGGATTTTGTTAAAGATTTAGAGGTTTTCCATTTTGGGACAAAGATGTTTAGAAGGAACAATAGCGAAGGTAAGGTTGCTTCCCATTGTGCTTCCTGCGGGATTAAATTTGAATATGCGCATCTCTTCTTGAAAGATGAAGAAGTGTATCGGAGCACAAGAAATATGATCGAGTTGAACAAGTGTTTTTGTCACAAAAGCGGAGCCGATTCCAGTTCTAAGGCTAACACTGCCAAGGAAGCTGAGAGGAAGCAAATGGAGGAAGCAGAAAAGCGACAACAAGATGCATTGTCTGTACAGTTCCCAGAAGCATAGAGGATACTAAAGGAAGAGACTGACAGAATCCGGAAAGAAGAGGTTGACAGAATTCAGAAGGAAGAAGCTGAAAGAGTCCGAAGGGAAGAGTTTGAAAGAATCCAAAAAGAAGAAGTCGAGAGACTACAAGAAATGAGAGAAAGAGCAAACAGAGAAGTAGATGAACAACAAAAGAAAAAGGAAGAGGAAGAAAAGTCCAAGGAAGCTATGGAAAAGGGAACCCCGAATGTGCAAGATATGGACATAGACCCACCTGAGATGTCCAACATAATACTCACCAGAGGACACCTCCCATTGGTTGAGCTCGAACTCACGCCTTACACCCTGTCAAAACATCACACCGTGGCCAAACTAGACATTATCATCTTTGATCAGAAAAGAAAGTCTATCACAAAGAGATCAGAGCAGAGACTGAAAATAGACTCCCAACCAGATGTCGTCACTATTCAAGAGAGCACCGTCATGGAGGGTACACACAAAGACCCTAAGTTCATAGCATCAGTCAACGTAGTTGCTACACAAGCGAATGAAGATAATGTTAGCAGATTGATGAACGATATTGAGCGAAGTAAAGAGAAGTTGCTCAAAGTAAAAGATAATTTGGTGAAGGAGCGAGGAAAAGGGATGGAATTGAAAAGGAAACATGATGCCCTTATGTTTGAGAGGGAAAGGATAGTGAATGAATACCAGGATTTGGATAGTGAAAAGGAGGCATTAACTGTACAGTTAATGATTTTGGAAGGATAGAGGAATGACTTTGAAGCTCGGGTCACTCAGTTAGAATCAAGTGAGTCAACCGCCAACCAGCAGGTTGAAGGATTAAAAGCTCAGGTGGAGGAGTTGGTTAAGGAGAAAGAATCATTAGAAGGGCAGCTGGAGTTAGCAGACAAGAGAAAACTAGATATAACTTCGTTCTGTGATCAAGCTTGCAAAATCTAGGAACAGATATATAATTCTCAAGTAATTCTCACAGAAGAAATATATAAGATGAAGCTAATGATGGTGAGAATGAACGAGATATATGTTGAGTCACAGGCGTTAAGAACCGGACTGTTGGAAATTGCAGGTAAGGTTGAGAAACAGATGGCCTGGAGGGAGACCAACTCAGAGTTCCCTGATCATCTTCCCCAAAAGACAATAGAAGAATTGAAGTCAGAGATGGCCCTTCTGGAATTCTGCAGAAAAGCCTCAAGGAGACTAAATAATGAAATTCCTAAGACCATTGAAAAGTGCCATGACTTATACAAAAGAATCCAACAGGTCCATGAGAAGTGTCACATTCCTTTAGTCCTGGAGATAACTGAGCTTCCAACAAAGGACCGACGCATAAAAGAACTGCAAGATGGGTTGCGGGGGGGCCTAGAATATATCAGGAAAGTAGATGCTCTCACAGAAGAAGATATTCATCACCTCGTGAGATAGGCTTCCATAAATGCATATTTCCTGGAAGATAGTTGCAAGGCTGCAGCAGAAGGGGTGGCACACTGAGTCACAATTGTCAATTCATGAAGTAACTCTACAAGTTTTGGAGCCCATCAAATATAAGACCATAGTTGAAGAAGCTAACGCATGGGCATAATATATTGCTAGTGTAGCTGGGCCCACTTAATATTTAAATTGTAAATATCTTTTGCATTTTACTATGTAAGCACTAGAAGACAAATTTTGAGGAATCTTAGGGTTAGGGTAGATGAAGAGACACTAGAAGACAAAATTTTGTAAAGATAAATAGGGGAAGAGAATAGAGAGAAAGGACTTTTGTTAGCACAATAGAGCTGGACCATTTTTGAAAGAGAACTATTTTTCTGCTGAATAAGAAGGATATGTTGCCTGGGAGAAGCATGCGCAGATACTTTGCATGGAATGTGTGGAATGTTAATGTGGAACTACTTCTTCTTGCATTCATAACTCATATTGTGAGATCGTTCTAACTTTATTGAATTACTTCATGGTGATGAATGATTTTTCTTTCTGTGCAAATGTTTATGTGCTAAATGAGTAATAAATTGCTTTATCATATCAGAGCTATCTTTGGTATTCTTTCTTACTTGTATGAACATTTCCAGTATATTACTCTTAATTCAAACTTGCTCCCTGTAGGGATAGGATAGTTAGGTTAGATTAATTTAGAATAGAAGTAGATAATTGATAAGGCAGGAGCGATAAGACGAGAGGTAAGAACCTGCGCATCGCTAGTGTGGTTTTTGCCTGTCAATTAAATGCATTTAATTAGGGCACTTGCATCTCATACCTAAAAATAAAATACATAAACGATGAATCGGGCCATAACCAGTAAAAGATTTTAAACAACCACACTTATGGTAACCGGACCGTTAATCGGATGGATTCCCCACACAAAATGACGAGCGATCTAATTGGGCTTGCTTACCGGGAAGAATCCCTAACTGTTGGAGCTGCGATTTTCGAGGCATCAACAGTTTTTGGTGCTAAAAGGAGGGCCGCCAGTGCATGGCTAGCAGAGGAGACCCATTTGTATGGAAGTAGTCCTCTGGAAACCCACTTGAAACAGCTATACCAGAAGACTTCATTCTGGAACCAAAAGATCAAGAAACTCTGAATTCTGGAGGTGAGCATCAAGAACCTCTATACGTTGTCCCCTTTGAAGAAGTAAACCATTTCCATAGACATACGCGTTCTTATGTGAGAAAACTTGGGGGATTGAACGTAATTCCCGCATTGACCAGAAGGAAAGTTCCTAAGAAAGAAATCCAATACACCAGAGATTCGGTGCTTGTAGAAAATTTGGAAGAATTGTTGGATTTATCTTTTCAAGAAATCACCGAACCCCTTGATCAACTGAGACCCGAATCTCCTCCAGCTCAGAAAATTCCTCATACCCCACCACATTCTCCACCACACTCACCACCACATTCCCCACCACGAATTATGACTGGAAATGTACCTACGTGGAGAGCCAGAGGGCCACTTAATTTGGTTGCTCCTTTGAACGATCTGCCCAAACACCTAGAACGGGTACTACCCAAATTCAATCCTGGAAGAGGCATCTCTGTCGAAGATCACTTGAAGAGTTTCTACTTGGCTCTGAATCTTTTAAATGTAGAACATGAAGATGTGGTCTGCAGACTTTTTCCTTACACATTTGAGCCGATGGCATCTTCTTGGTATTTCAATTTACAAGTGAATTCTATAGTAGATTGGGACGGTTTCGAAAAATGTTTTTTAAACAAATTTGGAAATCAAAAGACCATTGCCACACTCATGAAAGAATTGTTATCTATGAGGATGGACAAGAAAGAAAAGGTGCAGGAGTTCAATAAGAGATTCACTACCCTATTAAACAATTTTTGTACTGCAACGAAACCAGTTGAGGAATCCTTGGTAGAATATTATACTACAACACTATATCCACCTATAGCCATGTTTGTTAAAAGAGCGATTAAGGATACCTTAATAGAAAATTATGAGGAAGCTAAGAAGGTCGAAGCTGACTTGGATAGTATTTCAAAAAAGGCATTAGAATTGGAAGTAAAACCAACGGCCAGCAAGAAGCCTTTGATATTATCTAGACCTAAGGAAGAACCCTCAAACGAATTAGAAAATGTGGTTAAAATAGTGCAGAAATTGTCTAACAAAATAGTGGAATTGGAGAAAGATAAAGGGGCTAGTGCATCTAGAAAACCATTTAAGGGCTTCTACAAGAAAAGGGAATAAAGTGGACAGTCTTTACAACCTATCACTAATTCTACTGTCCTTAATCTGAATGAGGCTGTGTTGTTGCTACAACCTAATCCCCAAATTTTTGAAAATTATGGGGCCCTCCTTTTCTCTTAAGAGAATTTTTAGAGTTCAAGTCTTTCTAGAAAATCCTACCCTCAAACTTAGCTTTTTCCAAAGGATCGAACAAAGAAGGCCTTTTTCTCACTAAGTAAAACTCAGCTTTTAGAGCCGAAATGATCGACGAAACTAATCTAGTTGAGCCGAAACAGTCGAAGACATCTTTTGAGTTTTGGATGTTTTTCCTGTTTTGGAGAAACTCGTCGAAGCGAGCTGAAACAGTCGGAGAAACTCAGTCAACTCCGTCGAAACAGTCGGACGCTTTTATTTTGCTTCTTCAACACTTAGAATTTTGTTTGATTTTCGTTGTTTTGGCATGAAATCTTCACTTCGACGAAGAAATTTTTGACGACGCGACGGGTCTCAGAAGTGACTCAGGTATTTATGCCGAAAAGGAACTCGACAGAAGAGTTCGACAAATATTTTTTATTGACACTGTTAGCACTCAGATTTTCCTTGGGCTGTATCAAGGAAACCCCGAGGTAACCTCAAACCATTCTTTAGACTGAAAGTTGGCCTCCTTCAGCCAGAGAGGGCTCTCTCAGCAAATCTGCTATCCAACGTCACCACGACAGTAGTTTGACAATAAACTCAATGGCCAAATTGTAAAATAACAATAAAAACTAATGGATTTTTAATGATGTGGTTAGATAAACAAGAATAGGATACCACTGGGCAAATGGAGTCGAGAAACAGAAAAATATAGATCAGCAGCCAAAATAAACTTTTGTACAAAGGCAAGATAGTTGTTTTATTACAATCAATAAGATTTTGCAGGTGACAAGGAAATAAATAAAAGACGGTCCATTAACAACGAGCATCAAACTAGGATGAATCATTTGTTAACTTTGGAGAAGCAAGTGGATACTCGAATGCGATAAAACGGGGCATAGAAAGTATGAATCCCAATTTATTTCAGACTTTCATTCAAGCATAGAAGAAAATGACATAATGGAAAGAATGACAAAGAAAATTTGACATGCACATATAAAGAAAGGGAAGTACGGACTGTAATTTTGAAACAACACATGAATCTTTGATTAAATCTGCTCAACTCTGTAATCTTTATTAATTTCTGGAATAAACCTCAAACACCCAGAACAGGAATTCTTTCTCTCTGAATATCCCCCCTTTTTACATTGCAAAATGTATAATTTATACAAAAAATTTGCTCCATGAGCAAACCCTAACTACCTTATAACTGACCTAACAAGTGTTTTTGATTTCACTTTTACATCGAAAATTTCACAATCCATAATAATATTTATCAAACTAATCTTTAAGAAAGTTTTACAAAAATAGTAAACAAGAAAAACTCTTGTCATGAAAATTGGAAACGGCTGCAAAAAATCTCCAGCTGTTGAAAAAGCTTCGAAAATTCTTCAATTCTGTCTGTCTTTTGATTGCTAACTTTGCTCTCATGTCTTCAAATGTGCAAATTTCTTGACTAAACATAAAGTAATGCGGTTGGGCAAACAACTCTTCCATTGGTGTTTCAAAACTCAACATTTGGCATGTGCTGAGATTGGTATCTGTTCTCCTTAGAAATTTGCTTGGGTTGGAAGATTAAAAGACCTCTGGTGAAATTATTTTGTGAATAATAAAATGATATTTGTCATTTAAACTTCGAACTTTACACCTTTAAATTGTGTTTGCCCAAACAGCTTCAATGTCTTCATCTCCAAATCTATTTCGTACATATGCTGCAAGAATTTGTAATATTTAACATTAAACAAAATCGAAATTAATGGTATTTATTTTTCTCGTTCAAACAATTTCAAAGAGTGGCGCCATGTGTATTTGACTGAAACAATATATCTCATGACCTCCACGAGTTTCCAGGACCTGCAATTTACTCCATGGTGGTATCCGCGACCTTTAGCAATGGTTTTCTTCTCGATTTTGTGTCCATGCTGACTATTTACCATTTGACTCCTGTTAGGGTGGTTTTGCCTCCGCAACCACCTTCCCTTTTATCTAGTGCGCACTTTTTTGACGCGGAGATGATCTCGTCTCTTGATCTCTTATATCACATCTCGACCATCCATTTTATATATGTGTTGATCCATAATTTTGCAACAGTTTCGTTCGGAATGAAAGAGAGAAGCTCCGACAAATGAGCGATTGTTTCTCTTTATAATGGTTGCAGCAATATAATATGTAAAAACCAAAGTGGGCATTCTTCACGAAAAGAGAGCTCCAAGTTTCACCACAATCTCTTCATACGTCAATCTCCACCAAATGTAGCTTTGCATGACACTTAAACCAAAGGAGACACCTGGGCGTATTTGAGTAACGAAAGAGAATGAAGCTCTCGTCCATGGCACTTGGAAAGTAGAGACTATATAGACCCTTACCTTGGCTCTTGGTCATTTGGCAGGCCCTCGGTGTTGGGCGCTTAAATACTTTTGTTGCAACTTTATTTAGCATCAGGGCCCATTATAAAAATACAACTAACCTTAGGCTATAAAAACTTAATTAAGCTTTTTAGCCATACCCCCCCTTTTTTTATAAAGTCGACATATATTTGGGCTAAAAAGTTTAAAACCTTCATAAAATTTTTACTTTGGAAAATAAGATATCAAAGCCTCTCTTCTTCATAAAATTTCTAACTATGGCCAAGTTTATGAAAGCCTCTCTCTATATTTAGCTTTTGTCTTTAGTCAATAAAATATCGAACACTTTCCTTCATAAGTTTTGGCTTTAGGTTTATTCATGAAAACTTTAAAGGCTTTCCTCCCCTTCGATTTTAGCTCCAAAATCTTCTAGGCCCCTCATAAAGTTTTGGTCCTAAAACAAACAGAACCAATCTTCCTCTTTTTGTGACCTTGGTGTCGTACACCCGAGGACAAAAATGTTTTTCTTGGCCGAGTTTGAAACTTCCATCATGCAAACTGATATGTTTTGAGCCATCAATGTCGCCATAAAATAATTAAACACAAAAATTTATTTAGTGCTAACAACTGGCTCCTACTGGGGATGTTGTCCTCCCAACGAGGCAGCAAAGAACACCGTAGACCATGTGCATGACCATTGGGCGGCTCCCAACCCTGAAAACTCAACCTGTAACCTGTAACCGATCTTTCATCCAAAACTGAAACTAAAAACCACTTAACTGTATAAAACTGAAAATTCACATATTGAAAATGGACTGAAAACAACACTGTACATACTGGAAAAAAAAAATGCTTCCCGAGCAAACTTATTCCTCCTGCCTACTCTAGAATGTCAAAGATTTTCCCCAATCAAGTAATTCGGAAACACCAATGAAGCCAATCCATTAAATGCTCAAAGAATTTGACCTCTTCACTGTGCTTGAAATAAGTCACTGACAGAAAATATGACAGCACCGACAACCAACGATACTCTTTATTCTCATAGTAAAAATTTTGCTACAAATTTAAAATGAGAAATCCCTCTATATATTCTGCTACAGGATCAAAGAAGATAGATTTTATTTGAAGTACCTTTGGATTTTCTGCAATTTGACGGGAGAGTTGAAATGTTTTTTCTTCCTGAACATTCTTTTCCAGAAATGAATGATTAACCTCATAATCTAAAACATCTCCAAACAGCGAACACTCTGCAAGATCATTAAATATGACAGCTCTATCTTGTTGATGAAAGAACAAGGTGTCTAAAAGCTTATTTTCTTGTGTAGAATCATCATCACAAATGGGTTCCTTCAAAAGATCCTCATGACTGTCATCTTTTAAATTCATATTTACATGCCAAAAAATGGAAGAAGTTTCACTTACATATCCCAGACTATGTAGACTCTGTAGACTTGTTTTAACTGGGGTTGTAACATGTTTATGCAGGAGCTGATCTATTTCTTCTTCAGTCAAAGGAGGAGGTGGTCTGTGCATTTTTTGAATCAAACAATTATTGTTTTCTTTCTCTTCTACGGATTGATCTTGATGCTGAATATATTCTTCATTCGTATACAAAGGAGCAGATGAATTATCATTTGTTTCATTTGTTTCTGAAGAGAGATCATGGGAATCTTCTATCATTTCTTCATTGATCTCATCTACAACAAACTCCTCTCGATCATCATGACCATGGACTCGCGCAGAAAAATGATAGAGTGCTTCAAACAAGTCTTCATCATTCATACTTTCTAGATCTTCGTCAATACTTTCGAGGTACTGTATGAAACCCTCAAACTGATCACAACAATCTTCCATTAAAGACAAAGATGAGACATACACTTTATAATGTTCATAAAATGTTATGTGAAAATCCTTTAAAGAAAACAAGCTGCCAGGTTTCAAACCTTCATACCATTCCCTCGCTTTGCCTTCTAAAGAAGCCATGAACATCTTCATAAGGAAATCCTCATGAAACCTAATCTTCAGCTTGTGCACATGTATGTGAAATCTCATCAAATGAAGTGTAGCATCATCATTTTCCTCATCTTTGAACTTAGGCAAGTAAGATTGCCAATCTACTTTAGGAATTTTATTCGGAAAACCAAGAATATGAGACCTACTTAAAGGAGCATACCTTCTTGACAGTGAAGTCATCTTGAAATACTGGAGCTGCAAATTCTGATTTGAAAATTGAGGAGACTAGCCTGTGAACCAATGCAACACTAGATTTCTTTAATGTGGAGTCGCCATGAAATTTCTGAAAACTGGATTCTCTGAAGATGGATTCGCCAGGTGAAAAATGCACAGCCTGCTTGATATCTGACCATTGTTCACCATCAACCATCAGAGCTGGAAACTTTGTCATTCATACCCGGGGAAAATGAAACCTTCGTTCCCCGGCAACATCGCCAAAATGTTAGCACTCAAATTTTCCTTGGGTTGTATCAAGGAAACCCCGAGGTAACCTCAAACCATTCTTTAGACTGAAAGTTGGCCTCCTTCAACCAGAGAGGGCTCTCTCAGCAAATCTGCTATCCAATGTCACCACGACAGCAGTTTGACAATAAACTCAATGGCCAAATTGTAAAATAACAATAAAAACTAATGGATTTTTAATGATGTGGTTAGATAAACAGGAATAGGATACCATTGGGCAAATGGAGTCGAGAAACAAAAAAATATAGATCAGCAGCCAAAACAAACTTTTGTACAAAGGAAAGATAGTTGTTTTATTACAGTCAATAAGATTTTGCAGGTGACAAGGAAAGAAATAAAAGACGGTCCATTAACAACGGGCATCAAACTAGGATGAATCCTTTGTTAACTTTGGACAAGCAAGTGGATACTCGAATGCAATAAAACGGGGCATAGCAAGTATGAATCCCAATTTATTTCAGACTTTCATTCAAGCATAGAAGAAAATGACATAAGGGAAAGAATGACAAAGAAAATTTGACATGCACATATAAAGAAAGGGAAGTACGGACTGTAATTTTGAAACAACACATGAATCTTTGATTAAATATGCTCAACTCTGTAATCTTTATTAATTTTTGGAATAGACCTCAAACACCCAGAACAGGAATTCTTTCTCTCTGAATATCCCCCCTTTTTACATTGCAAAATGTATAATTTATACAAAAAAATTGCTCCATGAGCAAACCCTAACTACCTTATAATTGACCTAACAAGTGTTTTTGATTTCACTTTTACATCGAAAATTACACAATAAATAATAATACTTATCAAACTAATCTTTAAGAAAGTTTTACAAAAATAGTAAACAAGAAAAACTCTTGTCATGAAAATCAGAAATGGCTGCAAAGAATCTCCAGCTGTTGAAAAAGCTTCAAAAATTCTTCAATTCCGTCTGTCTTTGGATTGCTAACTCTGCTCTCATGTCTTCAAATGTGCAAATTTCTTGACTAAACATAAAGTAATGCGGTTGGGCAAACAACTCTTCCATTGGTGTTTCAAAACTCAACATTTGGCATGTGCTGAGATTGGTATCTGTTCTCCTTAGAAATTTGCTCGGGTTGGAAGATTAAAAGACCTCTGGCGCAATTATTTTGTGAATAATAAAATGATATTTGTCATTTAAGCTTCGGACTTTACACCTTTAAATTGCGTTTTCCCAAATAGCTTCAATGTCTTCATCTCCAAATCTATTTCGTACATATGCTGCAAGAATTTGTAATATTTAACATTAAACAAAATCGAAATTAATGGTATTTATTTTTCTCGTTCAAACAATTTCAAAGAGTGGCGCCATGTGTATTTGACTGAAACAATATATCTCATGACCTCCACGAGTTTCCAGGACCTGCAATTTGCTCCATGGTGGTATCCGCGACCTCTAGCAATGGTTTTCTTCTCGGTTTTGTGTCCATGCGGACTATTTACCATTTGACTCCTGTTAGGGTGGTTTTTCCTCCGCAACCACCTTCCCTTTTATCTAGTGCGCACTTTTTCGACGCGGAGATGATCTCGTCTCTTGATCTCTTATATCACATCTCGACCATCCATTTTATATATGTGTTGATCCATAATTTTGCAGCATTTTCGTTCGGAATGAAAGAGAGAAGCTCCGACAAATGAGCGATTGTTTCTCTTTATAATGGTTGCAACAATATAATATGTAAAAACCAAAGTGGGCACTCTTCACGAAAAGAGAGCTCCAAGTTTCACCACAATCTCTTCATATGTCAATCTCCACCAAATGTAGCTTTGCATGACACTTAAACCGGAGGATACACCTGGGCATATTTGCATTTTATATTTTATGGTTTTGCCATTAATCTCGCATGCAATAGAAATGAAGTCTCCTATTTCTTTATATACCCTTTGGACTCTCATATATATTAAGTAATGAAAGAGAATGAAGCTCTCGTCCATGGCGCTTGGAAAGTAGAGACTATATAGACCCTTGCCTTGGCTCCTGGTCATTTGGCAGGCCCTCGGTGTTGGGCGCTTAAATACTTTTGCTGCAACTTTATTTAGCATTAGGGCCCATTATAAAAATACAACTAACCTTAGGCTATAAAAACTTAATTAAGCTTTTTAGCCATACCCCCAACCTTTTTTTTATAAAGTCGATATATATTTGGGCTAAAAAGTTTAAAAACTTCATAAAATTTTTACTTTGGCAAATAAGATATCAATGCCTCTCTTCTTCATAAAATTTCTAACTATGGCCAAGTTTATGAAAGCCTCTCTCCATATTTAGCTTTTGTCTTTAGTCAATAAAATATCGAACACTTTCCTTCATAGGTTTTGGCTTTAGGTTTATTCATGAAAACTTTAAAGGCTTTCCTCCCCTTCGATTTTAGCTCCAAAATCTTCTAGGTCCCTCATAAAGTTTTGGTCTTAAAACAAACAGAACCAATCTTCCTCTTTTTGTGACCTTGGTGTCGTACACTCGAGGACAAAAATGTTTTTCTTGGCCGAGTTTGAAACTTCCATCATGCAAACTGATATGTTTTGAGCCATCAATGTCGCCAGAAAAGAATTAATCACAAAAATTTATTTAGTGCTAAGAGACGCGACACGTTTCGGTTGAACTCGGAAAGGACCGCCGAAACGGTCGCAAACAAACTAAAAAAGCAAGTAGAAACTCATCGATCGCCACGCATCGTCACAGTTAGCAAAACACTACCAACACGTTTCACAGTATTTGTGACAAGTCACGCCAACACGGTCGGCGACGAAGGTTTATTGGAAGCGATGCGTTAACAAGAATGCCGCCAAAACGGTCGCAAGAGAAAAATAAAGATCGCCAAGAGGTGTCGATCGAACCTCGTCGATAACCATCGTCGGCGCACTTTGGAATTCTCCGTCGACACATTTAGAGGAGGTTGAACGAGTCACTCCGACATAGTCGGCGACGATCTTTAATTAGCAGCAACGTGCAAAATTTTGAAACTCGCCGAAGCGAGAGTTTGGTCATGAATGACCCCACCAACCAACCCCGTTTTGCTTTTAATGCTCTATTTACAAAAGGTTATTTATTGGGTTTTGGGTCTTTTTTTTGTTTGACTTTGCAAAAACGTCGTTTCAAGTTTGTTGCCTCCGCCACTCGCCGAACATTGAGCATCCCAGCGCCGTCGAGCTCTGCAGCCAGTCAACGACTGACAGGTAGGTCATCTCGTGTCGTTTTAAGTTACTCTCGTTTTTCTGTTTGGTAGTTATGGGGGGTTTATGGGGCATTGACCCTTTCTCACCGTTGGTGTTCCGCCCGCGTCATTTTGACCTATTAGGACAAGACGGGGTTTGGATTTAGAGTTGTTACACTTACTTACTGTTTGCTACCTTCCCAATTGCCCCACCTTCTGCTGCGCTTCCAGTGAGCTTCTCACTGGTCCCTATGTCTTTAGTTGACGTAAACACATATTGGGGTGTTTTTGACCACGGATAGAAGCTTTTAGGCACACTCCCGACTGAGCACCGCGACCCGTTTGCGGCCATGAAGCCAACATAAAACCGTATTAGCTACTTTGTCGATGTTGAGTCCACAAACCCAAACCCTAGTTTCAGTTCCCACTGAATACTGACCGGCTCACATTCATAAAAAACTCACACTTTTTCTCTTGTTTCATAAACGGAACATAATAAATGCGTTCCGTACAGTCGCTTAAGCTAAATCATTTGAGTATTGGTTTAACCATCACCCCGAGTTGCATTCAAAATTTATATTTACTACTAGCAGCTAGTTTGTGTTTATTATTAAAATGGTTGGCAGGAATGGTTTGAATTATTTTTCATATGTTTTGTTTTCCCACCTACATACTGATAAAACAAAACAACAAAACCTGACAGCATGATAGTGGTGGTTTTCTCAACTCTTCCTATTACTAGTAATATGAGAGAAAATGCTTGATTAATTTATTTTTGAATTTTGCTTACACATGGCTTTCGTTTTTTTTATCAAAATTTGAAAATGACTAAGAAGGGAGCCAAAAGGAAATCTAAGGTAATTGATTCAAGGTTAGATGTCGAGATTATATTGGAAACCAAGATAGAGACCATATTCGAGGATACAAAGGAAGTAACAAGAATTGCCCCTGAATTCAAATGGGGGGAACTGTATCAAATGATCCGAGACCAGGATATCCCTGGTGTAGTTCTTGAAGAAATGGTCTTATATCAAAATATCAAGAAATTTGGCATCACGAAAGCATCTACACGCCCAGATCTTTTTCCTTGCTCAGAGGTCATTGGGAGGATTTTGTCACAAGCTGATTCCACATCAAGGATCATGTATGATAGCAAAGGAGAGGCGTTTGCCTCGTTCCATCCGTCCCATATAGCAGCGGCATACAAACTACCGCAAACACAGGTCATGATGACTGAAGACTGGCTCAGAGGCCTTAACATGGACACTCTCAAGTATGCTAAGAAAATGATAGTACCAAGAAAGCAACTGAGGCAGAGAGCAAGCAGAGAATATGAGTGTTAAAGCCTGAGGACCCCTTTTAGGATCATAGCCCTGATGCTAAGTAGGATTTTCGGCAAGGCAGATGGGATTATCTACAAATAAAATTGGATACCTCTAATTTACTACATAGCCTTCCATGGCATAGTCTTTAACTGGGCAGACATCATCTCAGACAGTCTGTCATCATCAATAGCAGCTGCAAAAGGAGCTTTGACGCAGAAGAAGGCATAATTCTACATGTCTTCATACCTCGTAGATTGCATATTATCGAGGCATCCATTCCCTAATTTGAAGTGCATCTGGAACATAGTTGAATCTCCAATCTATGTTGCTTATCAGATCTTGTGGGCCCATAAATATGCAGGTCATTATAAGCTCATATGTGAAGAATTTATCATGCCTCTCTACTGGTTGATTTTCAACAAAGAACCAAATTGCTTGTCTGAAAATGCCATGGCAGTCGTAGAAGAGTATGGGGATTACTACTTTTCATAGGAGGGTACGTATGTCAGGATGTATGGAGGTTCCCGAGCTCCATCCCTTTTCCCCAAATATGCGACTGATTATGTGGTCCATAAGGAAGTAGTAAGGCAAGTCTTCATATAAGGAAGTAGTAAGGCAAGTCTTCATAAATGGGATTGGTAGGTTCTTGCATGATTAAAAAAAGGCTTCGTTCCCACCTTTGCCTTTTTGTATCGGGGCATACAAATTCTCCAAAGTTAAAAATGTTGAAGCTTTTGTTCAAGACTTGGAGGCTTTCCATTTTGGCGAGAAGAGTTTCGCGAGAAATGACAACGACAACAAGGTTGCCGAGCATTGTGGAGAAATCAGAGTACATTATAACTATGCCAATTACTTTGACAAAGATGAAGAAGTATTCAGGAAAGTTAGCAACACAACTGAGCTAAACAAAAGATTTGTTCGCAAGAGCGGGGTTGGTTCCAGTACTGCTTCCAAAGCTGCTAAGCAGGCAGAATTGCAAAGGCAAAGGGAGGAGGCCATAACGATACAATTAGCAAAGGCAGAACAGAGGCTAAAAGAGGAAACTGAAATAATTTAGAAAGAAGAGGCCGACATAATTCAGAAAGAAGAAACTGAAAGAGTCCGGAGAGAAGAGACTAGAAGGATTAAGAAAGAAGAAGCAGAGAGGTTGCAAGAAATGAGAGAAAGAGCAGAAAGAGAAGCGGCTGAACAACAAAAGAAAAAAGAGGAAGAAAAGTCCAAGAAGGCCGTGGAAATGGGAAGCCCGAGCATGCAGAGTATGGACATAGACCCTCCCGAGAGGTTGCAAGAGATGAGAGAAAGAGCAAAAAGAGAAGCAACTGAACAACAAAAGAAAAAAGAGGAAGAAGAAAAGTCCAAGAAGGCTGTGGAAATGGGAAGCTCGAGCATGCAGAGTATGGACATAGACCCTCCCGAGGTATCCAATGTAATACTCATCGGAGGCCACCTCCCATTGGCTGATCTCGGACTCACGCCATTTACCCCGTCAAAGAATCACACTATGGCCCAATTGGACACAATCATCTTTGACCATAAAAGGAAAACCATCTCAAAGAGGATGGAAAAGAGACTGAAAATGGGCTCCCAACCAGATGGCGTCACTGTTCAGGAGAGCACCATCTTGAAGGGTACACACAAAGACCCCAAATTCATGGCATTTATCAATGTAGTTGTTGCTCAAGCAAATGAAGATAATATTGGAAAGTTGATGAATGATATTGAGCGAAGTAAAGGGAAGTTGCTCAAGTTAAAAGGTAATATGGTGAAGGAGCGAGGAGAAGGGATAAAATGGAAAAAGAAACATGATGCCCTTCTATCCCAGAAAAAAAGAATAATGAATGAGTACCAGAGCTTGGATGAAGAAAAGGTGGCATTCGCTGTACAATTAATGATTATGGAAGGTGAGAAGAATGACCTAGAAGCTCAGGTCACTCAATTAGAATCAAGTGAGTCATCTACCAACCAACAAGTCGAGGTATTAAAAGCTCAGATGGAGGAGTTGGTTAAGGAGAAAGAATCATTAGCAGGGCAGCTGGACTTAGTAGACAAGATAAAACTAGATATAACTCCGTTCTATGATCAAGCCTGCAAAATCCAGGAACAGATATATCATTCTCAGGTAATTCTCACAAGAGAAATATATAAGATGGAGCTAATGATGGCGAGAATGAACGAGATATCTGCTGAGTCACATGCGTTCAAAACCGGACTATTGGAAATTGCAGGTAAGGTTGAGAAACAGATGGGCTGGAGGGAGACCAACTCAGAGTGCCCTCATCATCTCCCCCAGAAGAAAATAGAAGACTTGAGGTCGAAGATGGCCCTTCTGGAATTCTGCAGAAAATCCTAAAGGAGATTGAATAATGAAATTCCTAATACCATTGCAAAATGCCATGACTTTTACAAGAGAATCCAACAGGTCCATGAGAAGTGTCACATTCCTTTAGTCCTAGAAATAAATGAGCTTCCAACAAAGTACCGGCGCATAACACAACTGCAAGATGGGTTGTAGGGAGACCTAGAATATATTAGGAAAGTGGATGCTCTTACAAAAGAAGATATTCATCACCTCGTGGGACAGGCTTCTATCAATGCATATTTCCTGGAAGACAGTTGCAAGGCTGCAGCAAAAGGGGTGGCACACATTGAGTCACAATTGTCAATTCATGAAGTAACTCGACAAGTTTTGGAGCCCATCAAATATAAGACTATAGTTGAAGAAGCTAACGCATGGGCAGAATATATTGCTAGTGTGGTTGGGCCCACCTAATATTTAAATTGTAAATATCTTTTGTATTTTCCTATGTAAGCACTAGAAGACAAATTTTGAGAAATCTTAGGTTTAGGGTAGATGGAGAGACACTAGAAGACAAAATTTTGTAAAGATAAATAGGGGAATAGAATAGAGAGAAAGGACTTTTGCTAGCACAATAGAGCCAGACCATTTTTGAAAGAGAACTATTTTTCTGTTGAATAAGAAGGATATGTTACCTGGAAAAAGTATGCGCAAAGATTTTGCATGGAATGTGTGGAATGTTAATGTGGAACTACTTCTTCTTGCATTCATAACTCATACAGTGAGATCGTTCTAACTTTATTGAATTACTTCATGGTGATGAATGATTTTGCTTTCTGTGCAAATGTTTATGTGCTAAATGAGTAATAAATTGCTTTATCATATCAGAGCTATCTTTGGTATTCTTTCTGTGGTAAATGTGAATATTGTGTTTGAACAACTATCTGTTAGACTTTTATGAACATTTCCAGTATATTGCTCGTAATTCAAACTTGCTCCCTGTAGGGATAGGATAGCTAGGTTAAATTAATTTAGAATAGAAGTAGATAATTGATAAGGCAGGAGCGGTAAGACGAGAGGTAAGAACCTGCGCATTGCTAGTGTGGTTTATGCTTGTCAATTATATGCATTTAATTAGGGCACTTGCATCTCTTAACTAAAATAAAATCCATAAACGGTGAACCAAGCTGTAACCGGTAAAAGAACCACACCCACGGTAGTCGGACCGCAAACCGGACGGATTCCCCACACCAAATGGTGAGCGATCTAATTGGGCTTGCTTACCGGGGAGAATCCCCAACTGTTGGTGTTCAGATTTCAGGGGCATCAACAGGTTGGCATGGAACATTTCTGCACTTTTCATCAAGAACAACATTCTGAAAAAAGCTGCCCACGATGGATAAACTCAATGACTTTAGTAATGAACCAATTGTTGGATGATCAACTGACAGATCAAGAAGAGGTGGAAGAAGATCAAACAAAAGAGCAAGAAGAGCCAACTGAGGAAACCACAATGGTGTTATGGGACTGGGCACCCACTTTGGGGTTGAATGAAGAAGAACCAGTTGAAGAAGTCCAAGTGTCATCGGTGAATATTACCACTAGAAGTAAAGGACTGGTGGCAGATCAAAGCCTGGTGTTACCTAAGGTAAAGGCCACAGAAGAAGCTCCGAAAAGGAATATTGGCATCACCCAACCTCAACCCAAAATCCATTCTGAAGTTATAAAAGAAATAAGCCCAGTAACCAATAAACATGTGAAAGTCATAGCAAACAAGCCAGGAAATGGTGGGAAAAGCACAGAAGAATACAACATGGGGTATGATATTGTTGAAGACATTAAGAAAACTAAAGAAAATATATCTTTATTTGAATTATGCAATCTCCCCCGGCAGAGAAAGAAATTGTTAGAAGCTTTTGACCCACAATCAAGCAGTGCCTTAGAAACTCTTACCGGATAATCTACCGAAAGCGGACTTAAGGCATGATCTCCCTAGTTCAATGTGAATCTAGAACAAATCAAACATAACATAACCTACTTTCCTAGATCAAATAGAAGTGCAAACAGATAGATAGATCACTTACCTCATATTTGCAGATCCCTTTGCTCTTTGTTGATCCAATGCCCCAATGTCATCAAATCTCAAGCTGCAAGACCTTGTTGAGCATATAGGAACCAACAAGCAATGAAAGCATACATTTCATATGATTGATCTAAGTTAACAGTTAAGGAGGAAAACACTAAACATTATCAATGAGACAACATTTATGGAAAGAGATTATATTAACTATATAAAAGTGGGAATTACATAGAAAGGAGAAAGATACAACCAAATCCTTAACGTCGCATCATCCATCCAACATATCCAAACCAAACCTTGAAGATGGTACAAGCTTCCCAAGATGATTAGGGATCACCAATATGGATTCTACCAGCATAAGGATACTATAGACCTTCCTCCCCTTCCCATGGAGAGAGGGGTTGTTTATATAGGGCTAAAGAGATAGGGTAGGTTGAGGATCAGGGGGAGATGGTTAAGGGATCCTCCCATTAGGTTAGGAACCGAAATGCCACCTCACTTAGAAGTTAGGGATGACCCTCCACCTCAACAAACTTCGAGAAGGGTCTCGTAATTTCGAGTTTTCACCTATAAACACCCTCGACGCACCTTGCATGAAGAGACAAAGCGCCATCTAAAGGCTGGCGCACCTTGCATGAAGGGAAAGAGCGTCAGTGGCGCACCTTGTTAGTGTGTCGGCACACCTTGTCTGAAGGGAAACTGTGCCTATGTACTTAGAGAAGGAAAAAACCTAGGGAAAACCCCAAACTCAATGCACTTTAGCTAAGGGAACTTCAGGGATTAGACACAAATTTGACACATGGCTCATGGTGACGAGATTTAGGTGTAACAGAATGCCCCCCAAAGCATGAAGCTGGCAAAGTAAGTCAGGTGAAATGCTTTGTAGTAAGAAAAGAATAGTGGCAAGGACTTGCTGGTTGGAAGGCGCTGAGAAATGACTTTGAGATCCACAAGTCTCATACGACACAAACAAATGGTTTCCGACCAATACACTGCAGATCCATGGTAGTAAAGACCAAATGAACACAATCATGGCTACTAGACACAATCGTAGATCCATGATGAGATGATAACACAACCACGACCAATACAAAGTGAATCCGTGTAATATGACTCAAACAATCTCCATCACAACCTGGGTACAATATGACTTCCCCAAGGTCTTCAAGCCGAACTCGCAATGATACGAATCTATCCATGTGATTACAATGTCTTGGAGTCGAACATGGTAGAAACCACTTGATTACCGATCATTAATGTATACTGTTAACAAGCACAAGGAAAATCACCATTGATGTCGATGATCACCAAGGTATCATAGTACATATCACCAAGCGTGAATAAATGAGCAGAAGTCGAACGCTCGATGAAATCTTTCATTCAAGAGTCAATGATGTAAACACATGTTGAAAGCGAGGTAACCTGCCATTAAGGCATGCAGGCCCAAGGTACTTGATTGGTTTCTAGATTCAATCCTTGGATGATGTGTTGAAGTTGACAAGGATAAATCCGTCGAAGGAGGGCCATGATGAATCCCCCATCATCGACACGAAACTCGATGACAGATGTTTGGAGTGAATTGGACAGTAGAGAAATGTGCAAGACTGACTCAAGGTAGACCGACATGATAGAAGGTGTACTGACTAAAGATGATGAGCAATGAACATCTCTTGAACATGGGCATGGCATGACTTGGCAGTATTGACATGACGAGAACGACACTAACCCCCAACACGACTAATAGTAGAAGCATTCTTTGGATGACCCAAAGGAGCGACATGACTCATGAAATCAACAAAACTCAAAGACAAACGGATTACCCAAGTACTGAATGCAAATGCAAACTAATGCCATGTTCAAGAGTGACTATGTACTGCCGTAAATAAAGTGTAATACAAAATCTTCCTTGTTTCCCCATCATGACTGATGAGTGCCTCACTTGTTTTTTAACGAGCTTGAAGAGGGTAAACAGATGCTCGGTATAGCTCATCCCATGGATGAGTCCAATCCCAAATGTTTTACGAACATGGGAAAGGAGGGGTTCATCCCATGACGAGCCCTTCAATTTTGAGTTTTAACAAGTCCATAGAAAGTAAACTCAGTGTCATTTCATGTTTAGAGAGTCTGAAAAGAACTAAAGAAAACTCCAAAGGTCCTTTTTCGTAAAGTTAGCCTCGTCACCCGAAAAAAGGGTAAAACAACGCGAGAGAGGACTCTTCCAATCATGATTGGCTGGAGTGCTCCTTTTTCATAAATAGTGCCCCCTAGTCCGAAAAAGGGGTAAACTATCACCAGGGAGACGATCATTCAAATCCTTTTACAAGCATGAACGAATCAATTTTGTTTGGCCATCTTTTCCTATTTCAGGAGTCTGAAAAGAGCTTAAAAAGGACTCCATGAACAAATTTGTCATGGTTGATAACCGAGTATGACAAAGGAAAAAGTAAACTTGACACAGTTCCTTTTCCGTAAATAGTCTAGCGAGGCCGGATAAAGTGATAAACCTATACTCGTTAGACACACATTTTTACTCAAATTTTTAACGAGCACGATAATGGTATCAAAAGCACTCGGAATCTTTTTCATATTTGAACCAGAGCACGAAAAAGTAAAAACTAAGCTCAAATCATTTTTCATGTTTTAACCAGAGCACGAAAAAAGTGAAAAGTAAGCTCAAACATCTTTTCATGTTTTAACCAGAGCACGAAAAAAGTGAAAAGTAAGCTCAAATACCATCTTACTGTTTTTAACGAGCTCGAAGACAGGAGAAAAGAATGCTCATGATGTCTGCTTCATTTTTTAACGAGCTTGTAACAAAAAATGAACTATGCTCGGGACTGTTATCATGGTTTAGCGAGCTCGAAACCCAAAAGAAAGTATGCTCGAAAATATTCCCACTGGTGGACTCTTCCCCAACATGGTATCCAGAGGTTGGTGCGTACTCCCAATATGATTTCTAGAAGTAAGTGACTTAGCTCCAACGTGATGTGGAGAGGCGATCGAGTTGACATCAACATAACGTCCAGAGGTTGAAGACATGCCCCCCAAGCTTCATTTCATTCGCCTAAGGCATAGGCGGATGAAAAGAAGGTTCAGGTACTAAGTCTACGAGAAGACTCGACTCAAAGGGAAAGGATCTGTTTCATTTTTTTTTAACAAGCTTGACACAGGAAAAGAACCATGCTCGTGGGAACCTATTTCATTTTTTAACGAGCTTGACATAGAAAGGGAACTATGTTCATAGGGAGATGGTTTCATTTTTCCACAAGCTTGAAGCCAAAGGTAAACTATGCTCCAAAAAGGGCCATTTCATTTTTTAATGAGCTTGAAAGGGAGTAAAACTATGCTCATAGGATACTGTTTCATTTTTTAACGAGCTTGACTTGGGAATAGAACCATGCTCACGGGGTACTGTTTCATTTTTTAACGAGCTTAAAACAGAAAGAAACTGGGCTCAAAATTAAAGGCACTTATCCAACATGATGTCCAGAGGTTAGTAGTGTGCCCCCCAGCATGAGGCGACTACATTTTCATACCAATGGAGTCACCAAATGAGAAAGATAGATCTTGAACCCAAACCATCTCATCACATCATTGGAGCCATCTCTACTAAATCCAACAAACAGTCTTTATTCTCGGCAACTGCACCATTTTATAACCTCTTGGATCTACACAAAATATAAGTCCACTCATCCAAGTACAAACCCTAGAAGAAATCATGGAAGTTCTACCCAATGTTACCTCAATAGAACCTCCCTTCACTTTAGACCGGTTCTTCTCTAGCATAAGGGGGGATTTCCCTAGCAAGGCTACAAATCTATCCTTTGTAAAGTAGTTTTAATAAAATCACATTTGTACTATGCACGTTATGTTTTTTATTTTATAGATAGAAGAGTGAGAAGACAAGCAAGATCAAGTGCCTTGCATTTTGAGCAAATGGAGTCACGACATTACTTGATGAAGAAGTTTCAAATTCAAGGAAGAAATCATCAAGCTATGTAGTACATCAATGTTGCTAATTAAAGAACCCATATTAATACATAATTCTGCATGAAAAGCTTATAATCTGGTTACATCCAAGATTTGTGGGGATGGAAACCACTTAAAATATGTTCTTTACACGTCCAAACAGCCCATTAAAAATGTGCAACAGATCTGAAATAACAGAGATATACCAACAAAAATCAAGGTAGTACCCCAAGCATCAACATGATCAACCATCTCAACAGAATTGAACCTTCATTCACCAAGAGCATTTCCTCCCTTTAACCTGCAACTGGCAATGTCTTTGGCCTTCTAGGTGAATTCCTTCACTTGAACTTCTGATTTGCAAATGAGGATACCTCATCCTTTTATAGCCTTTTCTCCTCAATTAATTTTAAATAAAATATTATTTAGAAAAGCCTAAAGAGCCTTAGATCCTTCTTTTCTCCAAGAAATATTAATAAAATATTATGAGAAAGATCTAGAAATTCCACTTATCCTCTTTAGCATGAACAAACTCCATCCTAGATAACCACTCCTTAACTACCCTCCATTAAAAATAATAGATGCCAAGTCAAAGAGGGAATTCTTCAAGGTAGGGACAGTAATCATTCTTGGGATGATAAAAGAATGCCATGCATCTTCATTAGAGCTAGGGTGTTATTTCAAAAACCCCTTCAAATTGGGTGCTTCAAACGTGACTAGGGTTTGCAGCTAAATTGAAATCACCGTAACTCCCTCAATATTGGTTGGATTTTCTAGTATGACCACAATTATGAAATGTTGTAGCCACTACACCTATTGGCACTAATCTAGCAACAATTTGGACACTTTGTCAAAAGATATATGCTCGAGATGGTAGGTGTTGTTACCACTCAAACTAGTAGCCCTAACAAAACTAAGTTGTGTGGACCATGGGTAGTGTCGGTAAGCTCGGAAGAGAGTTAAACCCAATGTCACCACAGTCTAGCCTTTCAACACTTTAGGTAACTCCAAACCCAGGGGGAGACCCTAACCAATGAAAGATACCTACAACCACCAACAAACCACAAATACCTTCCACAAAACCTTAATAGCTATGATCAATGCCTTATCGGAGTCAAACAATATTAAACAAGATACGATAATCATGCGATAATGGAGTTATTCACTTTATTACAAATTCCAAATAATATCACGCCTTTCAAGGAAATTTCACGTCTCCCAAGGCAGCCGCTCCAAAAAGTGTGCTCTCAAGGTAAAGAGGACAATTGGATTGGGGCAAAGTTGTAGGGAAAGTAAAAAATACCACACACCCTCCAATTCACCAATTATGAGGGTTTCACGTGTCCCAATGCACTTCCTCCAAAGAGGATTCCCTCTACGGTTTGTGGATAAAATCCTAGGGAAAAATTTTAGGGTGGACCAAAAATACCAATTCATGACTATTTTTGAATTTATTAAGATTTCTAGGGTTTTTTCCAGTAGTTAAATATGTTTATGTATTTTTTGCATAAAATGAAACATGTAAAAATTGAATAAAAAGAGGATTGATAGATAGGCTATTAGATTCGTGTCTCAAACCCTAGGCCTATGAGAGACCGAGGCTAATGTCCCTCCTCTTAAGATGGTATTCAATACTGGCAACTAGGGCTAAGCTAGCAACCTTAAGGGTTAGGTAGCAAAACCCTAATTAGGGCAAATAGAGAAGTCCAAGGCCGAACAAAACAATGGAGAGATCCTTGGTAGGAAGGTATCGACAAGCAAGTTGATAAAATGCTAGCAAACAAACCCTAACTTAGTCCAAAGCACTTCAAGAGCAATGTTAAACTAAGGTTAGGAGATAAACTTACCAACATTAACCAAGAATAAGAAAGATAGTGTGTCTTAAGTCACCCTTGAGCATGAGTTATTACAACTAGTCTAACATCAACTTAGCATGTGTAAAATCAAACCCTAGAACATCACCAATTCATCCTTCAAGCAAAAAAAGACATCCAAGAGAGAGGTCTGCATAGCTTCAAGTGCTCCAATATACCAAGAGAAAAAAAAAGAATACAAAATTTGGACCCTTGTCCATGATTGACAAATGAGGTGAGGTTGTCTTATTTACACGAGACAACCCTCAATCTTTTACAAATTTGAGCCTACAGAGTTAATGACAAATTATAAAATTTAAGGTGAGTGCACCCACAAACTGGGGACTAAATCATACAATGACATAAAATAAAAATAAAAATGTACAATTAGACTCCACCAAGTGAAAGGTAAGCCAAAAGGATGGCGTCATGCCCCAACTAACCCCAACAGATGATTGTCCCTCAACACCCTCCTTTTAACAATGTAGGCTTCTTCTTTAAGGAATGACATCATGGATCTAGAAACCAAGAGGAGGGGTTTTGAATCAAAAGAATAGGTCCAAGTGGGAAAAATGAGGTGTGTTAAACTGGTATGATAACCCTTACATGTGCAATCACCTCTACAAAGCAAAATATGAGTGTGGCCATGTGTCCCAATGATTTTCCTCAAGGGCACAGGACACCCACACAAAGGGTAGTCAGTAGAGCCACAAGGCCAACAACTCCTTGAGGTGGAAACCAAGGGGACCTTCCATGACCTAATTAGGGGTATTTAGACCCAAAATCAACACTCTAGATAATATAGCCCCAAAACTTGGCCTTTACAAAAGAAAAATAAACCCCTCATTCTAATACATTTGGAAGGAACGCTTCAAACACTCTGAGGCATAATAGGTGCTACTAACCAACTCCTTACAAAGTGAATCACATGGACATATGTGCCCCTACAATGAGAATCTCATAGAATAACGTGCTAGAATGGATATCCCTCTCCAAAACATGCAAGGACAAATGTAAGTACATGCCAACTGTAATATCCTCCCTTGGTGTGCCCTTTAAGAAGCTTATCTTCCAATGATGTACATTAAAATAACAATAAAGGACCACTCAATGGAGCCCTCCTTAAGATGTGGTTCCACCTTTCCCTTGGGATAACAAAAAGATGCGAAATGTCTTCATGTAATGAATGCATGGCACTCTCCTAAAAGCTTCAATGGTGTGAAATGCCTCCAAATACATATCTTATGCCTTGGGATATGTGAATTACCTCAAAGTAAAATTCAAAGTAAGAAATGCATCATCATATGTAGAAGGCACCCCAAAAGGTGAATTACTCTCACATGTGCAACACCAACTCCAAATATATGAACTCAACATTAGAACATGCCTCAAAAGATGTGAGAACCATAATATGTGAAATAAAAAACAAACAAGTAGATCTCCATCTCTCCCAAGCTTGATGAACAAGACTATGTTAGCATTCACACCTCATACCAAGCTCTCAAAGCTCACATCCTCATCATAGTATGCCTTGAAAATGCAGAAATGAGTTTTGCATTTGTCCATACCTCCTATGATAGGAATACCAGTTTCTCTTATTCTAAGTCCCAGTTGTGGTGCTAGGTAGTCCTTTGTTTTGTCTGCCATTGTTTAGCTAACCCTTAGGAGTGGCAGAGGACTAAGGAGAGGAAGTAAGTTTCTTTTGGTTAATGGGGTTAAGCTTAGGCAACTTGGTTTCTAATTTGGAAGTAAGTTGGAAGGCATGTTCCAACTAAGTAAGGAAAAAGAGTTCCATCTCCTTTGCGAGTTAAGGCAGCAAACTAGAAACTTAATGTAAAATATATCTCAAAAATTCCTTGATGGGCAAATTGTTGAAAGTCTCGATGAACTATTGGACTAGTTGTCTAAAGATTTTCCTTAGTTGCAGCCACTTTGTCAACACTGCATCCTTATACACTAAGGGGTAGGTGCGCTTGTGCACACTAGCCTTGAAGTCATCACTAGTGTCGATTAGAGATTGGATGGTGGTTGCAAGGTGTTGGGTATGTGTCTACCATCATGTCAGGACCTGCTCCTCCATGTAAACTTCAAGCAACCAGAAGCTTTTGAGCGTATGTCAAATTACACCGGGTTTTGAAGTAAGTCTCGAAACTGCAAAGCCAAGAGTCAAGTTTGTCTCAATTCAAGGCTCGATCAAAATTGGGGATGGAAACCTTTATGTCCAACTTGAAGCATTAATGAAGAATGGGATACCCATAGGTACATTTGGTTGTGGGGAATTTGTTATTATGCAGTGACCAGTGGTTTGAACATGGCCATCATGTCCTACATCATTTTGGCCTAAAACTCCTATTGTTATCACTGTTGGAGAGCAAGTTGTTCATTTTTTTGTTTGTATCGGATAGCAAGTATCTCCATCAAGAGTTGCTCCGTTGACGTTGTTGCTCTTACATTTGCTTTACCAAGAGTTGCGCGGGGTTAGAGTCATTGGAGGGATTACTGAGAGCCGTGACACAATACAGAAAGACAATTTATGTTGATCTGGACCTAAAAGTAATAACCTTGAGTTTCAGTGACGCTATCAATCCCAAAAGTAAAAATCAGTGTTGATTGCCTCGTGAGTTTAATGAGTGGTACAAATTTCTGCTCATAAACTCATAGAATCAATGTGCCAAAACTCACAGAAAAGGCCAAAAACTAGTAGTGCCACCAGTCGCAAACAGTAACTACGATTGCCAGAAATTTTCAATTTTTTTGCGGAAAATGACAGAATCAATCAATTTTGAGAGAACTGTCCGCTGGGTTATCTACATGCCAATGGCCTGAAATCAAGAAAAGTGGATGTCAATGCACCTATGGAGTTAGGAGCTCTAGAAGAATTTCAAGTAGGAGAATATTCCAAGGTGGTCGGATTTATAGAACTCTAGAAAAGCCCTAATCTTTAGGTTTTAAGACCAATCGATATGAGCACAATAACAGCACAGCACTGCGAAAATACTTACATACAAGAAAGCAAACAAGAGAGCAAGTATGCAAACCAAAAAGGAGATCGTTGAATTGTACATTATGTATTTTGTATTAGATAAATAGGAGACTGGAATTTGGTGGAGAGTGATCATCATTAACTAAGTCTTAAAAAAGATACAAAATAAAAAATTGATGAGATAAAAAAAAACAGAAAAGAAAATAGATAACAGTAAAGAGAAACAAAGTACAAATAACATAGATAATATGTGTGAGCACATACACTAGACTATGTCTCATCAAAAAGTATGAACCATAAACTGGGCAAACCTTGGCGAAAGTCAGCAAACTTATTGGCCAAAACCGAGTCTGACCACTTCTAACCAAGAGATTTGATAAAGTTTGAGTCTTGATTTGGCTAAATAGCTTGGAAAGCTGTCAACTCGGAAGTGTTCAAAGAGTTCTAAAGATTTGTCTCTGGGGTTTGAAAGATATGTAAAGTTTGCCGTTTGTCTATAAGAATTTTGATTTCTAACAATATTTCGCACGATCTCAATTTTCTAAAAAATCTAAATTATTTCTCTTACATTTTTATTTGCTGAGTTTTATGCCCAGGGTGCTTCCATGTGCCCCTTGGCTATAACCAGGCATTTCCAGTGAACTGTTGTAATAATCAATATAGATCCATCATTTTTTTAAACCATGGGAACAGCAATCTCCCAAGGGTATATCCAACAGCCCGCAAGCCAGATATACCATAAACTTGTGACTCAATAGGGGCCGAGACGTCCCAAGACTCTTTATCCCAGGGTCGCCTAGCCTTCAAGCCTTGTCACAAGGGGTCAATGAGCAACCCTACCCCCCGCCGGTTTTGAACCTGTGACCTCCACGGAGATAACACATGTTCTTAACCATTAGGCCCACTCAGGTGCTCTAACCAGCATAGATCCATCTTAAAGGGCATACCAAGCCCCTAGAAGGATCAAATCTTTCGAAATCCAAACCCCTTTTTAAAATGTAAATGTTGAGAAAACCTTTTAATTTATTTATAGTTTTATATATGTGCTCTTGTAAATGTTTTAAATACCCTACATGTTATTTTTATAATATTTTATTATTTAAAAAAAAACACATGTCACCTACAAGATGAGCACAGAAAGAGTTACACATCTTCCCCTACTGAACTGTAAAATGCTTTATCATCATTGATTCAAGTTCGATTCCCAACCATAGAGAATCCTTAAATTGACATGCGCATAAATGCAGTTAAAGGCAGTTCGTTTAACTCCAACCAGATCCCCTACGAAATAGTTTCCAATAGAAAAATGGGGAAATAAGTTCCCAACTCCAGCCGCCCAAAATAGGGATGTTACTGTCCCCAAAAAAACATTTAAGATTTGTTTAGTACTTGGACCCCTTCTAACAGTTTACCAAATCATGTTTTCATTCATTTCCTATTACCTTCCACATCCTTTGGGCACCCATTCAAAGCTCAATGTATCCCTGAACAGCCTTTATGTGTCCACCCGAAACCGTAGACCAATTTAAGGGGCTAATTTATTTTCTCAATTTGGACTTCTTCATGGATTCTACACAGACTTCCCTTATGACTTTGTCAAAATCCCCAATGATTACAAACGCAGAGGCCCGTAGAATGCCTCTGGAACTGCCTCTACTTTCTCTGAACTGAATTTCATTGAAACCCACAATCTAAATTTTACTTTGATCACTCAAATTCTACACTGAATTGCAGTGGCAGGAGTAACTTACAGAATTCTCCCAGCGATCGACGGCATTGACGGAAGCGCCGTGATCTAACAGACATTTGGCAGCTTCAGTGCATCCATGAAAGGCAGCAACGTGGAGAGAAGTCCTTTCATCATAATCATGAGCATTGACAAGGCAAGGATTCTGCTTCAGCAGCTTCTCCAAAGCACGCACATTGTTTTGCCTAGCGTTCCACAGCACCTGAGAAGTCTCACTCACACGTGTCCTCTCTTCCTCCGCCTCCTTGTCTCTGCCATCGCTGCTCTCACTGCTGTTAGCGGCCATGGCAATCAGGGAAACAACTTCACCGAACCCAAAACTAAAACGCCAGATTTGGCCTGTGGGAGAATTTACATTATGTATATTGACTGCCTATTCCACACGCAATTAATGGAAATAAGAGGCGATTCTTTCAGGTTTTGGCCAATCACTTGTGGAGCAGATTGAAATGTGATTCTGTGAATATGCTTTTGCATTACTGATGTTGAATCACATTGTTTTTTAACTCTATTTTACTCTTATACTCTTATCTTTTTATCTATAACATAGTTTAATGGTTGAAGACACCTCAGTTCGATTAGTTCTTTTCATTAACTAATACGATCCATGTCCATGTAGTCGTTATAGTTTTGTATTAGCCAACGTGGTAATAATGATTCATGGATAGTCATCTATTATAAGATTGAATAGTAATAGTCATAGACAATAAAGCAAAATAATCGATAAAGCAATAAATTATGATCATGGTTGTTGGTGGTATAATGGTGGCATTTAAATCATAGACTTGATTTAGTCTAGATTTGCTTTTTAGTATTGACTTTTCCCTCAATCATTTGTTTTCATCATTTTCTCATTCAACATCATTGTACTTTTACTTTATTTGTCAAATTGTTATGTAGCGTATGTAGTTTTTTTATTGTCTTTGCACCTTCATTTCCATTTTTCATAGGTCTTTGGGTTGTTTTCATCTCTTTATTTTACATTTTAATTTTTGTGAGTTATAGTTTTTTTTTTCTAAGTAAAATATAACTTACTATTAATAAGAGAAATAGTAAATAGTTCCATACACATAATGTCAAGTAGGCCCATCAAGGTCATCCATAGGACATATCCCCATAGCAACAATTACATACAGAAAATCCAAATAATAAAGGATAGGTACCCCGTACCACCATCCCCAATAACAGAGGGAAAAACATATATCTGCCGACGATCAAGTCCATAAGAAACAACATAAAAGGGACCAACCCCTTAAAAAATATAACATAATAATAAAGCCGATCAAAAGTATGTCAACCCCCACTAGGGCCAGTGGATCCAACAGGATGTTGGATATCCAAAAAACTAAGTGCCTGCAGGAGAAAAATGACCATAAACAGAAAGTAGTCAGCAAAAATGTAAGTAGTAAGCCGAAAAGGACTCAGGGGACGTCACAGTTTAGTTGTGTTATTGCTTTTTTTCACACCATGAGATATTAAGCTTCAAATAATTTTGTGCTTTGATCTCGACTTATTAGTTGAAGTTGTCTATATAATATTGTAATTTTTTTGGTGTGTTTGCTCTATTTTTCCTTCATGTAACAACCTTATGAATAAATGAAGTTGGAAAAATAACACACCTATGGTGTATTTATTTGTATGCAATGTTAAATAATCTATATAAAAGATCATACATATATATCACAAACATTTAATGAGCTCATACATGGATGGATTTAATACCAGCCTAGATCCAAATCCTAGGCTCTATCATGCACCGAGAGGGATCAAATCTCCCGAGGTGCAAACCTCTCCTCAAAAAGCTCCTTGAGTGCAATACCTGAGAAGAGGTTGCACCTTGGGAGATTTGATCCCTCTTGGCGATTGATAGAGCCTAGGATTTGAATCTAGGTTGGTTCCAGTCGTGGGCGGTGACACAAAACTGGAGTTTGATCAGCATTGTAAGGAATGGGTTAAGTTGAAAACACAGATAGATTTATGAGGATTATCATAATTTAAGTAATAAGTATGAGTAAATTGTTAAACTGGAAAATATAGACAATAATTTTGTAAGGATTAAATAAATGAAAATATGGTTCACATCGTGATCATTCTCAATCTATCTTCTTCATCTTTTTTTATCTTCACACCTGGTAGTTTTGACATTTTCTCATATCGATCATATGAGAATCGACATTGGACCTGTACTTGTATTGCGTACTTGTATTTCAGCATATGACTCCTGGCATACATGACACATTTGAACTTCTGCTAATTGATCAATTCGTTCACGAAATTTTCGATGTCTAGTATACATTTCTTCAGATGGTACCGATATATGATCGTCAATTTCAATTCCTTATCTCGGACCATATTAGTAATTGGAGTTGCTTGAAATTGGACCATGTCATCAACATGTCGCTCTCTGACCGTTACACGTTGAGCATCTCCCATAGTTGGTTCTACGGGTATATTGGTTGAATACTGTCTTTGTGTTTCTATATTTTGATTTCTTTGTTGTTCTACAAATTGATTTCTTTGTTCTTCCAATTGCTTCAACTTTCTCTCTCAATATGCTCTTTGTCGGTCAATGTTTTGTTTTCTTTGTTCTTCTCGTTCTCCTGCTATCAATTCGTCTAACTTTCTTTTTCGATATTCTTTTTGTCGATCTGCGTTTCGTTTTCTTCGTTCTTCTCGTTCTTCTGCTGTCATTTCGTCCAACTTTCTTTTTCGATATTCTTTTTGTTGTTTTACTTTTCGTTTCAAGTCTTCTTCTCGTTCTTTTGCTGCCATTTTGTTAGATTTTCTTCCTCGATATGCTTTCTAACGTTCGACGTTCTGTAGTTTTTGTTCTTCTCATGTTTGTCTGATAGCATCTTCCGCATGCACATCTTCCATTTCTAGTTCAGACTCTATATCAAAATTGTCAAGCATTAACATATACACTGAAATTTATGCATCTATGAAATCCACACTAAAATTTATGCATCCATGAGCAAGTATAAAACTCACTTTACATGATAATGAAATTCAATATCCACATAACTTTTGGTTCTGTGGTATAAACTTTTATCCTTCTCGTTCTTTTGCTGTCATTTCATTAGGTTTTTTTCCTTGATATGCTTTCTCACGTTCAACGTTCTGTATTTTTTGTTCTTCTCCTATTTGTCTGATAACATCTTCCGCATGCACATCTTCCATTACTAGTTCAGACTCTATATCAAAAATGTCAAGCATTAACATATACACTGAAATTTATGCATCTATGAAATCCACACTAAAATTTATGCATCCATGAAATCTATGCAAGTATAAAACTCACTTTACATGATAATGAAATTCAATATATTTTCAAAAACATTAGGTGATATGGGAGGATCGAACCTTGGACCTCACGCCCATTATCCCAACTCCCTTACCACTATCCCGTAGGTAGTTCTTATTATACATAGTAAAGAACTTATATATAAACTTGAATAATATTACATTTGGCGAAAATAAGGCCTTATGAGTGACAGTTATTGTGCCTCTCGGCGCAATAAATGTCACTCATAAATGTGTGAAAGCATCCCTTGAATTTCTCCTGGAAAAAGAAAATATTGAATTCAATATAAAAAAAATTATTTAGTGAATCTTTAAATTAGCTATCATAGTTATCAAGTCGAAAAAAACTTGAATTTAATATAAAATTGAAATTAATTGTCTATAAAATTGAGTTATTATTTAACCATCTTTAAATGGGATATCATGGTTATCAAGTTATATTAAATAGTTACACATAAAATGTGATGGTCAAGATGGTTCTTTTGAGGTTATGGCTATGGCTCAGGTTCAAGCGTCAGGCGTCATGGTTGTTCATGGCGGTCTACTCTTGAACCCCAATGACCTTTGACCTTTATGGAACCCTGGTTTGCTTAGGTTTCCGCCCCTAGCAATCTCTCCACCAGTGCTCTTTTTCTCCTGGGTTGTTAGGGGTAGTGAACGGGTTTGGGATTAATACTCAGTAGTGCCACTATGTGGAACGGGACACGATTTGTTCTTTGGCGTCCCGAGTCACATCCCTACCTCATTACGTGTTCCTCGTTTTTTGGTTTTACCTGGCTGTTATCATCACCATGGAACTTTCTAGTGGGTTTTTTGTGGACCCATCTTCTAACCTCACTCTGGTTTTTTCCCTTGACAACTGCACCTTGGAACCTTCCCTTTGTCAGGGTGGTAAGTCCACCTATGGGATGCAGAAAACCGACACTTCTAATGGCCCGTAGGTGACTAACCCAATTCCTTAGCGATCTAGACCTAAAACTTGCGTCAAGACAACTTTGAAGAGATTTCTTGCTCTTGGTGATGACATTGAATACTACGAGGTATTTACCATGGTTGAACATGCCCTGGTTGGGCGCTTCAGGGGTCGACACTTGAGCATTTCCTCTTTCCGAGCTTGGGCTGCATGTGACGAGGTTCCTCTACTCGGCTACAAGCCGCGACTCTTTGTTCTTACCCGTGGTTGGTTGGGCATCATCCTGGAGAAGCGCACTGATACAACTACCCTTTTGTCAGGGATATGGAAACGGGACTCGACAGTTATGTGTCTAAAGAGGTGGAACCCCTTTTTTCACTCCCGGACGGAGAAAAGCTACATCAAGCCGGTATGGGTGAAGTTCCCGGGCCTCCCCCCCGGAGTTATGGACTGTTGATATATTTACGCGGCTTGGTAATGTCCTTGGACCTTTTTATCATGGCTGACATGGGATTCCTTTCGACAGGTATCATGTTGGTACGTAGGGTTTTGGTCAACTTGGATTTACAAGAGGGATTTTCGAAAGAGATTGATATTACTATCTGTGGCCACACATGGACTCAGTGGGTGGACTACCAGGATATAGCATTTCACTGCAATAGCTGCCACCGTCATGGTCATATTGCATGACATTGCGATCGTGGCTTCCAAAGGAAGGTTTGGAAGAGGAAGAGGAAGAGGGCCTCGCCCTTGACACCTAAGGATATGTTGGTCTTGCCGACTAACTATAGCTTGGGGAACGCAACGACGGAACTGCCGTCAGGTATGGACACTAACACTGTGGCTCAAATATCTTGATTTTCTTTATTGACTTCCATTGATACGGAAGGGGTCCTTAACCATGACCTACCCATCTCTCCAACCCATCTACCTTCTTTGGATTCCTGTGTTATCCCATCATTGAAACCACTTACTCCCTTTTTCCAGGCCATCTCTCCTCCTACTCATTGGAACTCAACACCTATCATAGGGCTCCGTACTGCTACCTCCCCTCCTGATGCCACCCTTTTTTTACCCTCTTCCCCACGTCTTCTCCACTCCAGCCTACATTCAATAAGATTGGAGGTAATGGTCTTCTTGTTACTCCTCATGAGCTTGCATTTACTCCCGCTATCGATGATCATTCTCATCCTTCTGGGTATTTTTTGCATTCCTCACATTCGTTTCGCACTCTCTCCCATGGGCTGGGGGCCATTCGGGTTTTTATGCACCCCTCCAACTGACTCCGAGACCGATGCTTTGTCATGGATGTGGCTAGGTCCCAGACTTGCATTGGTATCAGTTCCGACAAATAACGGAGGCTCAGTGGGCCGATTAGAGTAAGCATGCCCGAACCGGTGGCCCTGTGATGCTCTGTTTATCCCTTAATATTTGTGGGTTTGGGCTACCCACAAACGCTTGGCCCTTCGCAGGCTGGTCGCAGTCTATAGTCCACACATCATTTTCTTGCAAGAAGGTATTTCTACTGGTGATTCTATTCTTGGGGTCCTTTGCTCACTTCTTCCCGGTTGGTCTTTTATTTGCACATATGCAGATGGGAGATCTGGCGGCCTTATCACAGGCTGGCTTTCATCTAGTTTTCTACTACTTAATTCTTGGGCTCTTTGGTCGGTTCTTGGTTCAGTGCTCTTTTCAAGGGAGACTGGTTTGGTTTACATGATGGTGAATGTCTATGGCCCTTACACAGAGAAGGAGACCTTTTGGGACAGTTTTTTCTCTAGCAGCTTGTTGAAGGTTGATCGATTGGTCATCGGAGGTGATCTTAATTTTACTCTGGCAAATGCTGAGATTTGGGGTACACATGCAGTCTAGGATCCCCTGTCGGAACATTTCAGTGCTCTCCTCACTACTAATTCACTTTTTGATATCCTGCCTATTCAAATGCACCCTACCTGGAGGAACATGAGGGATGGAGAGGCACATATTGCCAAGCGACTAGACTGGTATATGGTTAATGGAGAATTATTGAATTCTGCAACTCTAGTGCGACAATGGATTGGGAATGGGAGTGGTTTTGATCACCACCCAATCCTATTGGAGCTTTGCCAAACCACCAAGATACCTGCTTTCCCATTTAAGTTTGATAGGAGATGGCTAAAGGATTCTGACTTTCATGACATGATTGTCAAGGAATGGCATCCATTTGATACAGCTTCTTCTTCATCGACAGCTATCTAGTTCAACAATAATATCTACAAGATTAAAACTTCTGCAATTCCATGGATAAAGAAGCAGAATCTAGAGACCAATGATTTGATTGTGTACATTGAAGCTGTCTTGGAAACCTTCTACTCTTCCCATCCTCCGGGATACTCTACTGACCAACAAAAAGCGGACATCCTGTCAATGGAAAAGTGCAGAAAGGAGATTTTATTTGGCAATGAGGCTTCTGCTCGTTTAAAGAGCACATCGCTCTGGATACAGGAAGGTGATTCCAATACTAAATATTTTCACAATCATATGAATCATAGAAAGTATCTTAACACTATATGGGATCTGAGGGATGACCAGGGCATATTGCAAATGGGTTATCATAATCTCAGTGCTATGGGTACTCGACATTTCAAGGAGGTATACGCTCAGCCACAGGGAGATTCAATGGCTCATATGTTGAGCTTATTGGGGAACTATCCTTCGATGGTTTATGAAGAGGATGGCATTGCTCTCACTACTCCTATCACCATGAAGGAGATAAAGGTCACTATTGGGAAGATGTAACACGATAAGAGCTTTGAGCCCGATGGATGGGTTATTGAGTTCTTTGTGGCATTCATAGATCTTTTTGAAAAGGACATTCTTGCGGTTGTGGAAGAATATAGGAACAAGGGTAGGATATTGGCTGCCACCAATGCTACCTTTATCTCTTTGATACCCAAAAAAGACAAGGGAATGAAATTGGACGATTATTGACCCATTTCACTCTGCTACTCTTTTTACAAAATCACTGCGAAGGTGGTGGCCAATCGGATTAAGGGTATTATATCTGCAGGCATCTCGATGGAACAACATGCTTTCTTAAAAGACCGATTGATACAAGATGCTATCGGCTCCACTCAAGAGATACTCCACTCGTCCAAATTAAAAAGTTATCGGTTGTTATTCTCAATATTGATCTCCACAGGGCGTATGACCAGGTGACTTGGACCTTCCTCCATTTTTCACTCTTCCAAGTTGGTTTTCCAGTGAATATGGTCAATTGGATTTTGGATACTGTTCAGTTTGTTTCTTTTGTTGTCCTTGTTAATGCTTCTGCATCTATTTTTTTCCCATCCTGAAAGGGGGCTCCGACAGGGCTGCCCACTTGCCCCTTTATTATTCCTCCTAATTGTTGAGGGCCTCGGATGTGCCCTGCAAAATGAAAAGGGACGGATCTCTTTTAAGGGGTTTCTACTATCTACTGAACTCTTTGTTTCCCATCTCTTGTTTGTCGATGATATTATGATTTTTACTGATGGATCTCGTGGCGACATTCTATGCATTAATGAGATTCTCAGGGTCTTTTCGGTGGCCACTGGGATGACTGTCAATAATCAAAGTGTATCATTTATTTATTCTACTTGGAGTCGGGGATGGTGGAATGGATCGCCAGTCAGATACCATTTACTATTGTTGATGTCGATGGGGGTCTCCCCTATCTTGGTTTTATTATTCGTTCCAATTCTTATGTTATGAAGGACTGGGTTTGGTTGATTGAGCATATTGAAAAGAAGCTTCACCACTAGTACAACCATTGGCTATCCAAAGGGGTCGCCTTATTCTCATCAAGGCAGTTTTGGAAGTGATACTTGTTATTGGTTATCACTGGCTACCATCCATACTAGTACACTCAATACCATTTCAAAGATTTGTTGTAATTTTTTATGGAAAGGCATGGACTCAAAATACTTCCACTGGATTGCTTGGGATAGGGTCACCTTACCGAAAGCATGGGGTGGATTGGGCATTAAACAACTTGGGACTTTCGGGAAGGCATTAGTGGCAAAGAATCTTTGGTGGTTACTCACTGTTGACAACCTATGGACTAAGATCATAAAAATCAAGTATATTATGCCACTATCTATGGAGGACTGGTTCAGAAGTGGGGGCATATGCACTCGACCCTCCTCCATGATGTGGAGGGATACGCTGCACACTTTTTATCTTATTGCTAAAGGGATTCAGTGGTTGATCGGAGATGGTAAAAGTTTGCGTATTAGCATTGATCCGTGGATCAGATGCAGGGGTAACTATCGCCTGCCGGACCCTATGGTTTTGAAGCTACAACAACAGGGAATATTCTTCTTGGCGCATATTGATCATCCAACCAACATGAATGTGCACCTATAGGTATAGAAGGGTGATGATTATCTTCATTTTAAGGGACAAGAATATATTATTTGGGACCTATATCTACAGGCCTTGTGGGACAGCTCCATTCGTATTACCCAAGTCCCGTATTGTTTACGATGGCACCCGAATCAAGTTGGTGGGACTTATACACCGTTGATTGGATATATGATTTTGTGTGCCAATCGACATATCCTAGACCATTGCTGGTGGTATGGAACTCTGTGTGATTTATCTTGCCCCCTCAAGATCAAGTTCTTTACATGGGGTACTCTTATTGATCGTATACCTGTTTGGGATCACCTTCAACATTTTTTTCTTGAAGGTCCGGGGCATTTTCCGCTTTGCATGGCGCATTTTGAATCAATCATTCACCTCCTCATCAATTGCGACTATGTACATGAATTATGGCATCATTTTCATTTACTATCGGGCATTCTACATCAATGGACTAGATCCACTCTTTTAGAGGCACTTATTAGTTGACAATATATAATATTACACTTGAGCCTCCCTATTCGAATCTCTCAGTGATCACCTGATACACTTGAGAAATTATTTCTGCAGAAAATAATATGGAGCTCCTTGCTCAATTCGAATTGCCTTATCTAGATTGCCTAGGCCCTTTTAGTGGTTAACCTGGTCATTAATGAGCTAACAGCTCTGCTCCACCCACCTGGGGGATAATGCCACAATTTTAGTGGTTATTGTCCCATAACCAATAGCTAGTGGTGGAGTGCAAATGTTGGCACCTATCCCATGCCTTCTCATAGCTTCCATTCCTCCTAGTGGGTCAGTGAACACTCATTTAACAGTTCCCTTGGGTATTTGTCTCCTGTTTTAATTTATTAAATAATAATAATATGTTATTACAATCATCCTTGACCGGATTTGGTCATAATTACAAAACTTTGTAATTATAATTTAACATAATGTTTTTGCAAATAAAATAAATAGTCTCAAAATTTGGGTAGGTGACAGGACTCCTTCCCGCGGGGGTGCTGGAGGTGTTATCTATTTCAACCCTGCTCACTGGTTCAAATTTGTTGCATCCAGAGGTAATTGCACCAACAATTGTGCAGAGCTATTGGCTCTGAAAATCCTTCTTCATGCGGCTATTGCTAAGGAAGTCCATTGCATTTAGATATCCAGGGATTCATCCCTCATCATTCAATGGATGAAGTCACGATGGAAGCCTCAAAATATTATGTTGACTCCCATTTATGAGGAAGTATCTAGGCTGGCATCTACTTTTATGCATATCTCTTTCTGCCATATTTACCGAGAACGGAATTATGAGGCAGATGGACTATCTAAGAGGGGTCTATTACTTGATGAGGGATTAGGGCATACTTGGACACAAGACCTTGATCATGCTGTGCATTACGGTCCAAGGCATATCGTGTTTTGATCCTTTGTACTAATGTTGTATATGGTTTTTGGATACCATGAACACTCTTATTTTGATCTTTTGATAGTTACCCATGGATATATATATTACATCTGTATGTTTTATATATGATATGATATGTGATGCTAAATAAATATCGTGAGACCTTCGAGGTCATGTAAAATGTCTCTACTTTATAGAAAGAAGGAACACACTTTTTTCATGGAAAAAAAAGATACTTCTATCTCTTAATATCTAGTAAAGTTATATTAAGTAGTTACACACCATAAATGTGATAAGACACTTATATTTCTTAACAAGAGCCGCAAGCGGCAATGTTCGTGACAGGGTAGCAAATGGAAAACCGAAAGGGTAGACAAAAGGCGGCTGCCATTTGGAACCAGCAACTTGCAGAAATTTGTGTTACAAGAAAACTTGGTGGAAACTGCTATAAGCATTTCCAGAAAAGTACTTAAAACATAGCACATGAATTCTTAAAACTAGTATGCAACTAGTGTAAGTTTTAAACCCGTGTAGAGAAGCAAAGAATACATATTCTTATAAGAAAAACAAAGATTACATCACAGCATTCACACAAAGTAGACACAGATTTAACCTGGAAATCCTTAACCAGGAAAACCAACAAACCTTGGAGCCACACCTCCTATTTTCTCATTCTTTCATTATGAATCAATCACAATACAATATAGGTATTCTGCAACATCCAATACCCTAATACGTTAACCCGGATTAGTAAATAGACCCCAATCCCTTAACCGGGATTAAATCACATATTTTTAGAAAAATCCCCAAAATAACAAAAAAACGGCCCAAAACATTTTCAGGGATCATCAGGCGCACTCTCCCCTTCACATACATGTAGAGAATATAACACATACCCAATACTCTCTCACTTGTTGTTTTGTCTGCATAAAAATGAGTCATGTACTCATAAAGTCACAGGTTCAGGGCATCGATGCCCATAGATTTTCTACACCAAGAGAACTTCTCTGTACTGACAGACTTTGTTATTAAGTCTGCAACATTCTTCAAGGTGTCAAATTTCTCCAGCAACACCTTCTGGTCTTCAACCATATATCTCACAAAATGATATTGCACATAAATATGTTTTTTCTTAGCATGAGAAGCAGGGTTCTTTTCCAGGAATATTGCACTTTGGCTATCACAATCTAACCTTACAGCTTTCTGTACAAACCCAACACTTGAACATAATCTTTGCAGCCATACAACTTCTTTAATTGCATGAGTGGCTGCAATATATTCAGCTTCAGTAGTTGATAGAGAAACTACAAACTGTATATTTCTCATCCAACTAATAGATCCTCCAAATAGGTTAAACACATACCCACTTGTAGATCTTCTATGATCAAGATCTACAGCCCAGTCTGCACCAACAAATCAATGTATAGTTATTACTTTGTCTGGTCTAGGTCTTCCTTGGTAGCAGATTGCATAATCTGCAGTGCCACACAAATATCTGAAGACCCTCTTTACAGCTATCCAGTGCTCCTTCCCTGGTTTTGACATTATATATGCTCAGTACTCCCACTGCATGAGCAATGTCCGGTTTGGTACAAACCATTGCATACATCAAACTTCCAACTGCACTAGCATATGGAACTCGTGCCATATCTTCTTTATCTTCATGTGTCTTGGGACACTGATCTACATATAACTTTACACCTACAGGTATAGGGACCTTGACCGGCTTACTTTCCTGCATTTTAAATCTCGGTAGTATTGTCTCAACATATTTTCTTTGATTTAACCAGATCTTCTTGTTTGCACAATCTCTTTTAATCTCCATTCCTAGTATGAAGTTTGCAGCACTGAGATCCTTCATGTCAAATTTGGAGGATAGCTAAGAATTCACCTCCTATAGGACATCTTTGTTGTTCCCAATCAACAACATATCATCAACATACAGTACTATGTTAATGAAGTGATCACCAACTTGTTTGGAGTATACACAGTGATCAACCTTGCTTCTCACAAACCCCAATCCAAGTATGTATGTGTCAAACTTTTGGTACCACATCCTTGGAGATTGCTTTAAAACATAAAGGGACTTCTTTAGTTTACATACCATCTCTTTCTTTCCCGTTAATGTGAACCCTTCTGGTTGTTTCATGTAGATTTCTTCTTCTAGATCCCCATGTAAGAATGTTGTCTTCACATCCATCTTCTCTACTCCAAGGTCAAAAGCAGCAACAATAGAAAGAATAAATCTAATGGAATTTAATTTTGCAACTGGAGAAAATATTTCACCAAAATAAATTCCCTCTACCTGAGAATATCCCTTTTCTACCAGGCGGGATTTGTACTTCTCCACTTTACCTTCTGCATTTAACTTCGTTTTAAATAGCCATTTGCTGCCAACGACTTTTCTTCCAGCAGGTAACTGAACTAGATCCCACGCTTCATTTTTGTCCAAGGCTTCCATTTCTTCAAGCATGGTCTTCTTCCATAGATCTCTATCCTCTGAATCAACAGCTTCCTTCACATTTCTAGGATCATCATCAGTAATAGATAAAGCAAAACTAGACCGAAAATCAGGAGGGGAATACCTTTCTGGTTGCCTTCTTTCTTGAGATGATCTCCTCAAAACTGGGGTTTTAGGTTCTTCTTCTTCTTATTCATATTCTTTCGTTGAGTTAAATTCTTCATCGTCTAACTCAAACTCTATCTTCTCTGGTTCCTTTTCCATTGCAGTCACTTCATGTCTGGGAATTTCTTTGACCTCTCTAAACACAACATCTCGACTGTAGACAGTCTTCTTAGTTACAGGATTCCAAAGCTTATAAGCTTTCATACCATATTTATAACCAATGAAGATACATTTTTTAGCTTTATTGTCCAGCTTACTCCTTTTCTCCTTTGGAACATGTACATAAGCATCACAGCCAAAAAATTTCAGATGTTTAATAGAGGGTTTCTTACCAGTCCATACATCTTGTGGTGTTTTTTCAACCAAAGCTGATGTGGGTGATCGATTTACCAAGTAACATGTTGTCTCCACTGCCTCTACCCAGAATTCTTGTCATATCCTAGCACTGCTTAGCATGATTCTTTCCTTTTCCATCAGCGTCGTATTCATCCTTTCAGCAACTCCATTCTGTTGAGGTGTGTATGGAGTAGTCTTTTTCCTTTCTATACTTCACTTATTACAGAATTCCTCGAATTCATTCCCACGAAACTCTCCACCATTATCTGTCCTCAACACCTTTATTTTCTTTTCTGTTTGATTCTCGACAAGAGCCTTAAATTCCAGTTACTATGAATTTACAGTCTTCGGGATGATCTTAATTATAATAAATAAATAGAAAGTAGTGTATAATATTTCACTTCTAAACAATCCAATCCAATAGATAACTCAAGATAAAATATGCCCAAACTTATGCCACAAGTTTTAGCCCTATAGGGAAATCTTTATCATGCATAAGCCATATATGAAAATTACTTTATGACAAAAATAATTACAACATTAAATTATTTCATATTGTCTCCAATATCAATATCAATCCATTAACAATTTCAGCCTCAACTTGTGTCAAAACAACAAGGCATATAAGTGTTGGAAATTACCAAACCATGAAGGCAATGAGTGTTGAAAATAAAATATGCAATAAGAAAATTTTGCATAACTAAAAACTTCACACACACACACACACACAAGAAATGAAGTTCAATTACATACTCTTAGCTTCAAATAAGTTAGTGCAGACCTCCAAGCTCCCTCAAACCTTATATAGGGAAAAACATGAATAAACCCCTAACTCCACCAAAGATACTCCAACATGCTAGAGTCAAGGTAGCAAATTGTCCTTGGCCTCATGCAAGGAATATCCTCTTCTCCTCTTCCTCAACAAGTACAAATTAAATCTTACCATCAAACACTTACTCAATTTTTTCCTCGTGGATGAAACCCTAACCCTAAACTCTAATAATGCTCAAGAAACCCTACCAACTCGAGATGAGAGATAGAGTACAAGGAGGAATGATTGTGTGAGAGAGAGAGAGAGCGAGAGTCTAACAATACTTATCCTGCATCTCTAAACCCAAAAAACATAATATGTAAGATCATTGAGAATGAATGATGATAATGGATCTCTCCTTCCTTTCTTTATATGAGAAGATAAGAAAAATATATAATTCAAGTGGAGCTAGGCCCACTATAACCAACCTACAAGATACAAGTAGGTCCACACATGTAAAGCACTTCTCCTACAAGTGGCTTATGTCAATATCCAAGTCGATGATGATCTAAAAGCAATGTTTTAAGACAAGGGAACTCTTCATTCAAGGTATAAGACTCCTCCTCCGAGAGCTCTAATGCTCCAACACCACTCCTAGGCCATGTGCTTCTCTGAATGTACTCCACCTACATGATCACTATAATAACTAAAGCATCCCAAATTCAACTCCAAGACTCCATCCAAGCATCCAAGTGACCCAATTTTTTTAGGGATCAACACCCTCCTCTAGAATTCCAAATGATCCTCCTCTAATGCAAGGCATTCTCCAAGCAAGCAACCTACTCCATGTATCCAACATGTAGAATGTCACCAGGTTGTTTGAAGATCTCCAACACTCTAAGGGAGAATGTCAATTAAACATAGATACAAGTTCAAGAAACCAATGAGTAATCCATTTCTAATATACAAATGCATAAATAAAGGGCTAACCATACACCATACACCATACACCATACACCATGCACCCTACATCTCATGAAGCACCCCCAAACATGGTGTAAAAACTTTCAAAGTAACCATGAAAGTGAAGATTGGTTACACAAAAACTCCTTGAGATTTCGTACCCTTAAAAAATCATGGTTTGTTAATGTTAATTTAGTTTTTATACACCAATGTATATCCATTGTTAGCCTAGATTTATTAGTCACCAAGAGGGATAAAGAGAAATTGAGGCCCAAACTTAAGTATGCTTAAAAGTTTCGAGACTAAAATGGATTTATGTTAATTTATTTTATTATTATATTTTTTTTGTTATTATGGTCAGTTCCTTTTTATATTATTTTTTATTATTATAGCCAGTTTTTGGTTGTTATTTTTCACTTTTATATCATGACCTCAATTTTTTTCCATGTTAGTTTACTTGCTTACATTACATTGTGTTGGGTTAATATTGACTTGATCATAGAGTAGTTAAGATAACCTTGATTGATCATTGATGGGTATACCATTGGTGGTTTGCGAACCCATGGTATTTGATGTGATGAAACTTATTTAAAGGATTGAAGAGCTCATTATGAAATGCATCAAGTGTTTGGTGTTGGCTTGACTTCACTGAATTTTCCAAGGATAATGAATAATTCTTCCATACTAAAGCTAGTTTACTTGGTTTGGGTATCATGGGTAAATCTGTTGTGTCCATTTATGTTCATTATTCTTGTTGTTTGATGTTTCTCTCTACGGAAATGTTTGTTAGGTGCTTTGTATTATCCTTTCATTGTTCTTAGTTCTGACATTTGATATTAGAGCCCATTAAGCCTTGTTTTTCTAGTGAGAGTGGCTTGGGTGTTTCTTGGATGATGGATGAAAACATGGTAGGATTATAATCTCTAGCGAGAGTGGCATAGGTTGTTTCTTGATGTTGGCATAGGTTGTTTCTTGATGTTGGCTCAAATCCACTTTGAACTATATCTAGTGAGAGTGGTATACCACACTAAGAGATGAAACTAAGAATAATGAAGATGCATGGCACTTGATGATCTGAAGCACTATGTTTGGAATATGTCGGAGTCCTTGGTGTAGTTCCTAGTACTCTATACAAGATAGATGAGAAGGAAAATGTAGGCCATTAAAGATGAGCAACAATATACTATTGGAGAATAAGTGTTTAGAGTGGTGTGTGGAACCACTAAAGAGTGTTCCTAGCATGGCAATGTTTCTAGGAATGGGATAAAGGGACCAATGCTAGACCTCCACGACTTAGCTTGAGAGATAATCCATGATAATATCCAATTTGGGGAAGAGGTTATGTGAATTTATTATTCAAGATATAAATGATTGATTCATACACACATGTCATGGAAATGATTTGAGTCGTGGATCTAAAGGAGGTTATAATTGTAGTTGAATATTGAATGGCCAACAATATTGTTTGGCACATTTTCTAGTGTGCATTGGGTTGTAGGAGATTGAGTAAGAAGAGAATTCATAGGAGATGGATGCATTGGTTGCATGATATGCAGATATAATGGAATGGAGACCTTGAATTTTTTGGTGGGGCCAGTTGGAAGAACAACCCACTCTGAACTAAGTCATTTTACCTTTGTTGATCCACCTTTCAACAATTGACCAAAGAGAATGAGTTTGATCCACCTTTCAACAATTGACCAAAGAGAATGTGTCTGGTGAGAACATGGATATAGATCCTCAATGCATGAGGTCTAGTAGAGGATACCCAATAAAAATAGGAGTTTCCCAGGTGAACAAAACCTGAAATTCTAAATCGTAGTGATTTGAGATCAAGAAATGTGATTGCAATTAACAAAAGAATATTGCTTGTTACATGATTAAAGTAGATATCATTGCACATCTTCAAGGTTTCGAGTATGAAGATAGGTCATGAGGGTTTCCATGATTATCCAACATCAACTATAGTTATGAATAATCATAGAGCATTTGGTGTTGCATAGGGGTTCCTCTAGGACAACAAGTGAAAATGGTGAATGCTTGTGATGTATTGCAAGTGGGTTGTTGCTATAGTTGTGTGCACAATGAAGAGCCTAATAATATCTCTCTAGAAGCTACTCACAAAATGTGTAATCCCTAGAAATTTCATTTTTCTTAGGCCAATTGGACATTGTTTTCAGTGAGGATGGTTGGAACTATTGAAAAAATGGATTGTATGTCAAGATCTTGGTCACCAGGCCAAGAAGATGTTTCTACATGCTACAATGAGTTATTGTTGTGATTTCATGGATTAGAGGAAGCCAACAATGAAAATTAGGGCATAAATATAAGTGAGAGCTCATGGTGGATGGAAGAGGCATTGGAGTAGGTTAGCAAGTGAGAATACATGGTAGGATGCTTAGATAGAATTAGTGTAGAAGCTTGTGTTCCTACACCATTTGATAAAAGCCAATGATCAACCATAGACTGAAATCAAGTGAATGTGGCCATTGACTTTGGGAACTAAATGAAGTGTTGGATGGAGAATAGTCCATGTGCAATTCATGGCAAATGAGGTACCATTCTTGCTATTTGATTTTAAAGTTAAAGAAACCAAATGTAAGTTTTATGGAGCAATGTGAAAGTGTGCAATGAAGTAAAAGATAACATGTGAAGTAAAAAACTTAGTTTGTTCATGTGGAAAAGAGGAAACTCCATGGTAATGATTTGAGTGCACAATATTCTCTTTGTGTAATTGGGTCTATTGTTTAAAATAAAGTGGCGCCAAAGTGTTGTAGGAAATTTCCCTCTACAAACAGATTGGATTTCCCTTGGATATCTTTCCTTGGATCCAAACCAAATCGAGGGTTGAATTATATGGTTTAACTCTAGAACATAGATAGAGAGTATAGGAATATAAATCACCTTGGAATTAGTGATGCCCATTGATATAAATCCCTACTGGTGTAGATATTATAGAATTTGCATCAACTCCTATGCACCCACTGCCTACACAAAATGAAGCAAATAATACCTTCCTTAATCCATTTCAAGTAATAACACTAACAATATATAAATTATATCAAGATACAATCTAGATCTAATATGATATACTCAACGATAGATCAAATCCTCCACACATGACATATGTAATCACAAGCAATACTGTAAATAATAATTTAGACATGAAATGGAGGGGGGTGAATGAATATGTCTATATATAAATCAATGAGAAATATACATCATGCACATGCCTTGAGTCATGATGCAAGTCTTCTCCAATATCCTTGACCCAATCCTTCCTTGATCTCACAATGATCTCAATGAGAGCAATAGGGATCAACTATCAAATCCACCATCATAACAATACTCTTCTTAGTCTCTGCTCCCTTTCTCCCTCGAATTACCTTCATTATATAGATGAATGGAGGAGGAAAGTAGGATGAATCTAGACACCTATGGCTTGTCACATTTGAGTTGGGGTTGTGAGTTCCAAGATCATGACATGTGGATCCAAATAATCATAGATATCCTCTTGAAACTACTCCAAAATCGAAGTTTTTGAGGCTATCACTCTCTCCAATGGTGCAAGGAGGGATAGGGTCACTCTCTCCAGTGGTGCAAGGAGCGATAACAAGGGATCGTCACACCCTAGATAGTACGCAGAGGGACATAGGGATGAAAATGACAATGATACTTAGCATCAATAGTAAAAAAGATATTGTCAAGCCACAACAAGCATAAAGAGCCTCATGTATTGATCCAAGAGGATCTCGCAAGTGACCAAAAATTAAAGTCATTAAATGATTAACAGGAGCACACCGTTGCATAGAGATTACTGGTAGATTTTTGATGATGCTCATTTCGTCCAAAATGGACTCCGGATGAAAAACATATCGCATTTTGAAGTTTTTGTAAACATGTAAAAAAGAAAAAATATCCAATGTATCAATGGATGGAACCATATGTTATATATGGTAACCATTGTAACCATATAATATCTATTTTCCATTTAAAATGGATCCCATGGGGTTTGACCCCGGGACCTCCGGACTATTACTCCAATGTGTTACCACTAATCCATTCACCATGGTTTGAAGGGGGATTACTGAAATACTTTTAAAATTTTGAGTGGGATTCCAACCCCAAAAAGGGTGCGCCCGTGTAGCTCCCAAAAACAATTGTTTTGCACTATTTAAATCGGGATTCGGAGCTCGACCGAGGTACATAGTGGTGGGCACAAATTTGTTGATGTATTTGTAACTTCAGAAGATATTCACTTGTATAGTGTATGTATTACATTTGTACTTTATTGTATTCCCAACGAAGATGTATTATTCCTTCGATTGGAAGTGTTGCCGTTTGTATTTGCAAGTGTCGCAAGTATTATTGTAAGTGTCGCAACTTATATTTGATGGGTTATTATACCACCTTGGTGGGGTCGGACCTGTATGATTTGTGTGGGTCAAAGGGTTACTAGACTCTTCTAAGGGAGGTCGGCCCATAGTCAGTTGTGATGGGGTGTTTAAGTCCCCTAGTGGGGTTGGCCCAGTCAACATTATGTTAAGTGGTTAAGTTGGTGCCGACCTAGTTAGAGTTAAAAGTCAAGTGAAGTAAAGTATAAATAGAGAGTGTGACTCTCTCATTTATTCATTCACACACTCACTCACTTCGCATTAGTGAGAGAGAGGAGGAATGCGCACAAGTGGAGGAGGATCAATTGCTAGGAGAATATCTCTTGTTGTGGGGTTTGATCTTTGTGATCTTTGTATTGACACTCATTCTATCTCTGAGGAAGTTGCGGGGTTTTTCACCTTCTTGGTTTTCCCCGGTGAAATGTTTTGTGTCTCTTGTCTCTTGTGTTTGATATGTTATACATGTTGTTCTCTCAGTTAAGATCCTAGATAAGATTGAATTAAATGCTGAAAAACTAACATGGTATCAGAGCTAGCCTGAAGGAAGGCATGGTATGGCATTTATGACACTTGTTGCACTTGCAACAAATTGGAAGCTAGGGCTTGGTATAGTAAAAACCAGTAATTGTGTAAATTTCACTATAACTCAGTTTTGGTGAAGGTTCAGGATATGAAACTTTTATAGTTCGAAGAAGAAATGTCCATGTACCTTGTGTCTGAAGGACAGCCTCATATTCATTGTACTTTGTGAGATATGATCTGTACAAGTTAGGGTTTCTGCCTCTTCCAGAATGCAATCCTAAACAAATGACCTAGGGAAAAAGGTCATATCTCGGGATAGGAAGCTCCAAATGGAATTCCATAAAAAGTGACAGTTGGGGTATGGACTGTAGTTTCACAGGTCCAGTTTTCAGCGCCTGAAGTTGAAACAATGACACGTGGCACTCTGTACAAATTCGCTATACTGTTTCATCCCATAAATAGGTCACGTTGCGACACTTGGCATATCTTTCTCTCAGAGAATCCATTTGAGGTCATATCTATGGAATTGGAAAGATGACAGGTCAATATAGCATAGGTCGAAGTTTCAGACCCTGAGGATCCAAAATTTTAGAGATACATCATAAACAATATGGCATATATTTATGTCCAAACATAATTGGATTTTGAGCACTTTCATTTTTGGCTCGTCACTGCTGCGGGAAATTAGGGTTTCTGAAAAAAAGTTGTAATTTTTGGAATCTGAGACCATGGATGGATGCTCCTCATTAAAATCAAAATTTAGAGACCAATATCAAAGTTTTTGGTTGGGTATATCCCCGGGCTCTATCAAACCCTAGTTCGAGATTTTGACCAGAAAACCATAATTTGACAAAAGCTACAGATTCGAAACTTTCAAAGTCAATTTTGAGGGGTCAAATTTTGGAGATTTCAAAATTTAAGTATACCAGATTGATCAGCTCAGCAAGGCGCATTTTTTCATCCAATCAGAAGTTTGAAATTCAAAGTTTGAATTTTTAGGGTTTCTCTAACAAACCCTATCCAGCCCCAGATCCATATTCAACAAATCAAGTGGATTGGGTTAATCCTAGAAGAGAATGATTTGGACACCTACAGAAGTTCCAGTTCCAGAGGGAGATGAGGCTAAGGCCTTACAAAAGAAGACTACAAGCAATCTCGACAAGCATGACTTGAAGAGAAACATGTATGTTTTCAAATCTGTTCATGATTAAGTTTGTCTTCATATTATTGAGGTTAGTACAATCCTGATTAATTTTAGACTTGTCTTATAACCTTAGTAAAAGTGTGAATGCATGTAAATGATAGAAGACATTCATTGATTAGGTTTATGACACTTATTATTGTACTAATGCACTGTGGTGTTGTATGAGGATGATGTTGTCCGCTAACATGAAAGGTACATCAAGAAAGACAAATCAAGTTATAGATCAAGAACATATGACCATGGTGACATGAAGACAAAGACTCATCCATATCCATTGATTACATAGAAGCTCTACTTATGAGGTATGTATAATTTGGTTCTACAATGCTTAACTTATGAGATATACAGGTTACTAACACAAGATTGAAGAGAACATGGAGACATTGTTTCACTCTAGACCCAATCTTGATGGCATAAAACATAGAAAGAGAGGATAGGAATATAACTCACCTTGGCCTTAGTGGTGCCCGTTGATGTAGATCCCTGCAGGTGTAGATCTGATAGACTTTGCTTAAGATCCTATGCAGCTACTGCCTACACACAATGAAGCAAACAATACCTTCCTCAATCCCTTTCAAACAACAACACTAACAAGATATAAATTTATCAAGATAAATAAGATACAATCTAGATCTAATTTGATCTACTTAAGGAGATATCAAATCCTCTAAACAAGACATATGTAATCATAAGCATGATTGCAAATAATAATTTAGAGATGAAATGGAGGGGGAAAATGCATATGTCTATATATAAATCAATGAGAAGTATACATCATGCACATACCATGAGTCATGATGCAATTCTTCTCCAAGCTCCTTGTCTCAATCCTTCCTTGATCTCACAATGATCTCAATTAGAGCAATATGGATCCACTATGGAATCCACCAACATAACAATACTCTCCTTAGTCTCTCCTCCCCTTCTCCCTTGAATTGCCTTCATTACATAGATATATGGAGGAGGAAAATATAATGAATCTAGACACCTAGGGCTTGTCACATTCGAGTTGGGGTTGTGACTTCCCAAGCTCATGGCATGTGGATCCAAAACATCATAGATATCCCCTCGAAACTACTCCAAAATCGAAGGTTCTAAGGCTATCACTCTCTCCAGTGGTGCAAGGAGGGATAGGGTTTCTCTCTCTAGTGGTGCAAGGAGCGATAACAAGGGACTGTCCCACTCTACATAGTACACAGAGGGAAATAGGGAAGAAAATGACAATGATACTTAGAATCAAGGGTCAGAAAGGTAGTGTTAAGGAACAACAAGCATATTGAGCCTCATGCATTCCCCAAAGGTGGAAAATAATGGTATAACACAAAAGAGATGCAGGTAGATGCTTCAGACATTATTTTATCTACCATGCAATGGTAAGATAAATACTTGATAATTATATTTGGAGTAGGAGGGATGCAAGCAATGAAACAGATTGATGTTTCATAGCATCACATGATGATGCATGCAATTGTAAACATTTTTATGGAGTTGGATTTAATTGCATATGCAAATGGGCATACAACTATTAGACCTATTTAGGCATTTGTACCCCTTGTTTGATGATTCATTAGTGTAAAGTCTAAATGTTAATCTAGGTGATAGGGGGCATGTTGTATTCCAAGATATCTAGTTAATAAGATTTTAGGTGGTAGGTGTTTATCCCAAGTCAAGTCTAAAGAGAGGAATGTTGGGTTAATCTTGACTCGATCATATAGTAGTTAAGACAACCTTCCTTCCATCATTGATGGGTTTATCGTTGGTAGTTTACAGACCCATAGTATTGGGTAACCCATGGTATTTGATGTGATGAATCCTATTTAAAGGCTTGGATATCTCTATTGTGAAATGCCTCAAGTGGATGGTGTTTGCTTGACTTGGTCGAATTGGCCAAGGATAACGAAGACTTCTTCCACACAAAGGCTAGTTTTCTTGGTTTCAAGGTTTTGAGGGTAAATCTCTTATGTCCATTTATGTGCATGCGTGTTTCCGTTTGATGTTTCTCTCTCCATGAGTGTTTGATATGTGCTTTTTATGGTCTTTTTGATGTGCTTAGTTCTAACACATTAAACATTTCATGCATACCGGTTTATAGAATGTGCCTCACTTCTCTCAATGTAAATACATTTAAAACTCAATTTTTAATATGGCATGCTATCATATTTTTTGTTGTCCTCAAAATCTCTTATATTCACAATATAACACTTACTTATTGCTCTACTTTGGTTTTTAAAACATACATTACTTTAATTATTTCATTTATTTTCTTTCATTATCATACTCATCCTCATTGTACTTTGTAAGGATAATTTATCTGCTCTAATTTAGTAAAAATATGATCCTCTTTTCATCCATAAAAAAAAATTATAAAAAAAATCCATCCATAAAAAAAAATTATAAAAAAAATCCTTATTTCTAGATGATTATGCCACCATGAAAGAATTTGAACCAAATATTTCCCTCTCCTCATCCCTTGTACCTTTTAACTTTGCCCACATTCCAATGTCCTGGTCTTGTTTTCTTTCTTACCTATCATTTGGAAGGGCACCATCTTAGGACTTTTTACCTAGCATTTAATATGACATCTTCTTAGTTCCAAGATGGTAGTAATAAATATTTACGTTGTTTTGTGTTCCTAAAATATAAGTTGATAGCATCAACATTAACTTTGAGACTCATTTCTCTTTAGAGATGTCACTGAGACAAAACTCTTGACCTAATCCCCTCTTTATTGTGTGGCAATCCCCTCTCTTTAACATATAAATACTTAATCCTTATAACTTTTGAACCCTTTCCAAATGCTCCCCACTATATTTATACTTTCAAATTTTTTTTTGAGATACCTCCCACTGCATTTATACTTTCAAATATTTTATTCTTATAAGCATCGTTGCTGATGTGCAATCGCCACACTGAGCTTCTCTATGACTATATACCTTTATCTTTAGCATTTTGTAAAGCTAAAGAGAATGATTTTTCCTTTTTGACACATTAAGTTATGTGATCTTTCTAAATCTGCCATCCTCATGTTTTGCTAACCCATAACTTTCTTTGTAAGTCGGTTTAACTTAAATTTCATTTATATTTTTCAATTCATTTATTATACTTATTAATAAAAAACAATTGTGTTTTAAAAAATATAAATGTTCAAGAGGTATTATTGTATCTAAATAATTAATAAATTTATATTTATTTAAATTAATTTGATCTAGGGGTTATGTTTTAAGTCTTTTTATAATATATGAAAACTATTTATATTTTTATATATTTTTGAAAAAAATTATTATCACTTGATGTAATAAGTGCTAAGTGGATTACTCAAAACCATGATAAATTGGTCAGTTGTGACTATACTCACGGGATATGGGTCATGGCTTGATGACTTACACTATGTAGATAATCCAAAATTAATGATAAGTCATATGTTGGACTAAGAAAAAACACTCAATACTTAAACTTATTTGTTATCGTTCTTCTCTTATAAACTTCATTTTTTTAGAAATTTCATTTTATTTGGCCGAGAGGCCCTTTCTACAACCCAAGTGAGTGAGATGTGTCACGCATGTCACATGTCGGCTCCAAAAATATATTAAAAAGAAAAATTATAAACCAAGGACATGTAGGATCCAAATTTAATTGACTAAATTGCAAAACACATTTTTTTCCTTGGAAAAATATTCACAATTTATCATTCAAAATAAGTCGTATTGTCCAGGGCTTCATAAGCCATTACATATAAGTTCCTCTGTCCCAAATATATCTCCAAGTTTAAGACTAATAACCGATGTCATATCACTTAACAACCTCTTCATCCAACTCAGCTAGAGTTCTCCCAAAAATGGCATCATACAAAAAAAGCAAAACAGTGTATCTCTAGTAGAAAGATGTGTTTTATCAAATAACCAAGTATTTCAATGTATATTAAATTTCAATTTAAAATTCCATTTATTTCAAACCTAATAAATTTTATTTATCAGTTGATAATGGACATATAATTCACAACAAAACACTTTACTTATCTATGTATTAATAAAGTAAATACAATCTTAAAATAAAAAGTGGTGATCCTTATATGTAAAGGATTGGTGGAATTTGCAATGGAGATTTCTCTTAAGTTTTTATTTTAATTATAATGTATGCTAGAAAGTGTACTTTTAAGTAAATAAATAACCTATTTCAGTCCATAACAAAATTCTTTGAAATAATTTGTACAAGAAACCATACTTGGAGGTGTATAATGCCTTAGTACAAGTTTATAATTCCTTGAACAAAGAATATGGTTCAAATTTTCCATGCTTCCAAGTTGCCATCTTTTTATCCTTTTGTGAATTTCTTTATATATATAACACATACACATATTAGCATATATCCATCTTAACTTTGGTTCTACACGTCTAGAGATAGATCAAATCTTTTGAAGTGCAATGTTTACTCAAATTTAACATTGTAAAAAGAGGATTTGATTCCTCTTAACCCTTTGGTTTAAAATAAATTTATACTAATTATATTTTATTAGAAATATTATAAACTTGATCAATCAATTCAATTTTATAATCTTTTATATAATATATATATAAGAACAATCATATTTGTTTTCTTATTTTTATCGGTTTTTGAATTCTTTTCTCTTGATGGTAGTGTTCATATTACAATTTACCACTATCCCCTTAAGCATGACTTGTTAAGACAAAGGTGTGTACTTGAAAGTAAACATTGTTTTAGGTTGAGAATAACAATCATTAAGAAGCTGGTTTTGTCGACCTACTCTATTACGACTACCATTGCTTTGATGTGGCAGCTTTCAGTTAATACGTTTTATAAGATTCACGATCAAAGTTCCACCACAGTGCACGTTTTACTTTTCATCTATATATTAAACGTCATAACTTGTCTATATTTTTAATGATATTTAACATCACTTTAGAGCATAGTAGCATAATTCGGTTGTATTGACATTTCTCGTAAAAAAAATTCAGAGCAATTAGAATTCAACAAATATTAGATAATTGGTCGAATATTAGATAATTCGACCAATATTAGATATAGATATGATACGAATATAGATTCTTACTAATGAAAATGTAAATTTTAAAAAACCAAATTTTAATTATTTAATAACTATAAAATATAAATAATATTCAATTTATTACTTTTTTATAAAAAATAATGGTTTTTAATGTACATTTATGTTAATTTGGTTTATATATTTGATTAAAAATATTAAAAATAAAAATTCTACTTTTATATTATATCTATATTGGATTTTTTTATTACATATTTTTTCCGTATCGGATTATGCTACTATGCTCTAGAGTACATCTTAACATTAAAATTTATAAAAAATTTCCAATTAAAAAAATAATGATTCAATATTTTTAAGATAAAACATGTACGTTGTCTTTTAATTATAAAGTGCCCCTACTTTGTTGGTAAACAATAACGTTCTTGAAGATATCTTGATGCCAATTACAAACACATTTATACAACATTGATGTCAATGAGATTTTAGTTAAGTGAGCTTTACACGTTAGAGGTTGAGTGATAAGGATATTTTAATTCTGAATTTTTTAATTAGTTAAAGGATTGCCTTTATTCTTATTTTTTAAATTTATTAAAAGGTTGAGATATAATTATAATAATAATTTTTTTTATGAAATTATATTAATTAATATTAAGTTTTGCTTAGAGAGATGAGGATATTTTAATTCTAAATTTTTTAATTAGCCAAAGGATTGCCTTTATTCTTATTTTTTAAATTTACTAAAAGGTTGAGATATAATTATAATAATATATTTTTTATGAGAGTATATTAATTATATTAAGTTTTGCTTTAGTTTTTATAATATAAATTAATTATATTATAGTAGTTAAAATTTTTTGAATTTTTGAATTAGTTAAAGGTTTACCTTTATTTTTATTTTTTTAATTCTATTAAAAGGTTGAGATATAATTATATTGATTTATTTTTTATGACATTATAGTAATTAATAGTAGGTTTCTTTATTTTTAGTTTTTATAATATAAGTTTATTTATATTAATTTTTTTTTTGAACTTTTACACTTTTTAATACTTATAGGCATTTTTTATATCTTGAAACAATTCTCAAATTCAAAATAAATAGTAAATGAAATAGAAATAATCTTTATAAGGGTTTGAGACTTTCTCGCAAGTGACTTAACGCTTCACACTCAACAACAAGAAATAACTTCGACAAGGTCAAGTACATCTTCCAAGTACACCACAACTTAAATACTAATTCCATCTTTCACTTAGAGAGTGATTACAACACAAAAGCTTTGGTACCATGTAGAAAGTTCTAGTTCTAGGGAAATTAACGAAACTTCAAGAATTTCACAATTTTAAGAAAAATTTCCCAAATCTAGCCACCATGAATTTATAGCCTTAGAGACTATTTAAAATGAAATAAAACAACAAACAATGGATAATATTTCACTCCTAAACAACCCGAATCCACTAGGGAATTCAAGAGAAAAGATGCCAAAACTTATGCCACTAGTTTATCCCTCTAAGGAAATCTTGCCCTTTCTCGCATAGAACCAATCCCAATTCAAACATAATGTGTTTGACTAAAATAATCAAACTATGGTCGAGTAAAGAAATGATTAATGAGTAAGTCGAGCTATCTCCTTCCCAACGATCTCCTTTGGACCCTAAGTTACAACTAAGGGAGCTAGAGAGTCTATAGAAGAAAGAATGAACAATTGACTAGTTGTTGAAGGAAATAGGATTAATGCTAGATTCATGCATAAGCCATATCTAAAATCACTTTATGACAACAATAATAACAATAGTAAATTATATCATATTGTCTTCAATATTAATGTTAAGCCATGAACAATGATAACTGAAATTTAAATCTACAATACGACAATTTTGCACAACTGAAAACTTCACACACACACACACACACACAAAAGACATTAAGTTCCACCACATACTCTTAGTTTAAGTTAAGTTGGTACAACTCCCAAGCTCTCCAAAACCCTAGCTAGGGAAAAACAAGAAAAACCCTAGCTTCACCAAAGGTACTCCAACATTCCAAAGTCAAACTAACAAGTCGTCATTGGCCTCATGCAAGACGTCTCTTTTTATTCTCCTCCTCGACAAGTAAAACTTAGAGTTTATCACCAAATCCTCACTCCAATGTCTAATTAGGGGTGAAATCGTAACCCTGGAGTCCAATAATGCTCAAGAAACCCTAGCACCTTGAGACAAGAGAGAGACCATTCCACCTACATGATCACTATCACATCTCATGTACCCCCAAGTCAACTTCAAACCTCCATGCAATAATCCAAGCAACCTAATATTGTTTAGGGCCCAATGCCCTCCTCTAGAATGCTAAACAATGCCCGTCCAATGTGTTGGCATAAAACCTTGATACCGAGGTTCTCTTTAATTAAACAACAAAAAGGGCACCATTGTAGTTTAGATACATTAACATTTTCAACTTTTCTAAAAGGAAATCCAATCTCAATAAGCTAATAATATACTGTAAGACTCCTCCCTCCTCATATTTATCAACAAGACAAAACAATATCCCAATGAGAGAAACTCTTAATATAAACATTTGTTGTTGTGTAGTAATCCCCTCTTTACCATATAAATACTTCATTGCTATAACTTATGATCCCTTTCCCAATAAAATAGTAAACAAGCTTTTGCATGTGAATGGAGTAGACCAATGTTCTAAGTAGAAGCAATGATCCTCCAAATGAAATAATTGATATTTGTTAATGGTGTTTTTCTAAATACTTTTCTTTTTTCTAAATACTTCTTTTCTCTATAATTATGTTTTCAAATATTTGTTTTTATAAATATCATTATTGATATGAAAATGTTACAATGAGTTTTTCCAGGATTATATATCTTTATATTTACCAATTTTTAAATGACGGAGAAAGATTTAACTTTTTTTCCTACATTTTATGGTCTTTCTTAATCTACCATGATTGTGTTTTTTCTTTTGAGAAGATAAGCTCTTAGTTAATTAAAATCAATTTTAATTCTTACTAATTATTGAATTTCAATTACTTACAATTACTAACATTACATTTAAATAATCAATTAACTTATATCCACTTTAATAATTATAATTATAAAAAAAATAACATTTTATTATTTATTATATATATATATATATATTTTTATTAACATTCACTTAAAGTAATTTAATTGGTTGGACCAGTCTTTTCACACCATCGAGAAACCATTTGTATATTCCCATGTAGTGCATATCTATATGTACTTTTCCAAACACTTTTACTTTTCCATAAATTTATTTGATATCATTCTTCCTCCGTAAGCTTCTTCCTTTAGAAGCTTCGTTTTATTCTATTTTATTAGGCACACCGTCAAACTTGACAACGCTCCTCAATTTTGTACTATCCTATAAATAATATAAATAGATATACATATATTTTTTTTCCACAGAAATTAATATACGAAATAGTAAATGTGTCCAACTGTCATGTAAATACATAGATAATTAATTCTGACCAGTCCAAAAACCATGACACCGACCTACAGACATCACAGACGTGTTCACGAAATGACGTCAACTAAAAGCCCAAATATGACTCAAAAGTAAACAGAAACCCAATACACATAGTATCCCATGTCACAACAGGGGAGAACCAGTAACCTGAACGACCAAGCTACCACCACATACCAAGTTTTAAAATACCACATACAACAAAAAAATAAAATAGATATACATATATTTACAACAATCATACTTGTTACCTGTATTTACTCTTTTACCAAGTTTGTGAACTATTCTTAATTAATTAAAAAGTTTACCCTGTCCTTATTTTTTAAGTTGCCAAAACTTAATTATATTAAATTTTTTTATAACACTATAATAATTAATAATGAAATTTATTTCATTTTAATTTTATATTATAAATTTAATAAGTCATAAATTATGTTTTAATCCATCTTTACTTAAAAACTTTTTAATAGTTAACTACACCATTTACATTATTTATTTTATTTTTAATTTTTTAATGTATCTTTATTTTTTAAACTTTTTTATGATGATGAAGAATAACGTCCATTGATTATATATATTTTAAATTGTCCCTTACTTAGGGGCATCTAAGTAGTTAAAGTCACTTGGAGATTGCACCTAGCCTAGGCCATACCAATCCTTATAATGACTCGATTTTTAGGTGTCTCCTCCCAACTAACTCACCCCTAAAAAGAATTGAACTCCAATCGAACACTGACCAAACCCACACCTTAACTAAATAAACTAGTAAAAATTAACTTAAACCTTAATACTTAACTAGACCATTTACATTATTTATTTATTTTTAATTTATTTTTATTACCACAACTAAAAAGCAAAAGGAAATGAACCAGATGGTTTAAGCTTTAAGGGCGGGTGAAAGTCAAACTAAAAGGGACCCAATCTCAAAAGCTTTTGGCTATAAATAGACATTTGTACCCACCTTAGCTTTCATCATAGACTTGACACACCGGAAATTTGTGTTTAGCAATTCTCCCATTTGTCAGATTTGAAGGTCTCAGGTTGTTCCTTTGAAATTTAAGACAAAGGCTGGTTTTTTCTTAAGGGTTTAAGGATTCCTAATGGCGGTGGATCGGTCTGAGATAGCGTTCTTTGATTTAGAGACAACAATACCTCTTCGAGCTGGACAGAAATTTACGGTACTGGAATTTGGTGCTATTCTGGTTTGTCCCCGGAAGCTCGTAGAGGTCAACAAATTATGTACTCTTATCAGACCGTCAGATCTCTCTCTCATTTCCGAAACCAGTGTCAAATGTAATGGGATTAAACGCAGCGACGTGGCAACTGCACCGAAATTCGAAGAAATTGCGGATAGTATTTTCGATTTTTTGGATGGTAATATTTAATTTTTTTTTTCTGGTTTCCTCGAGAGCTTTTGCAGGATTTCTTTTTATTTTTTTAAATTTCTGTTTGTAGTATTTAGGGAACTTCATCATATTTGGATGTTTTCTTTCATACCTTCAAAATGTGTTAGAAGGAATTTTTGGATTCTTTGTCGGTTAAATGGAGTTTTATGCTTTGGTTGATTTCAGGTAGAGTATGGGCGGGGCACAATATTGTGAGATTTGACTGCGTGCGTATTCGTGAGGCGTTTGCTGAGATTGGGCGGCCAGCCCCGGAGGCAAAAGGATTGATCGACTCTTTACATTTGCTGCAGCAGAAGTTCGGACGTCGAGCTGGTGATATGAAGGTTAGGGTTTTATGTTGTTTTAGATTAATGTTTTGATGAGTATTTGGGGAAATAGGTTAACATTACATTGTAAGTATCAATGACACTACACGCTTGAAAGACTTTGCAAGAACATTACTTATGAAAAAATTAGGATAAGACCATAGGTGAAAAGACTCTTAAGAACACATTTATGAATGAGCTTGAATAGTTTATTTGCAAAATTTCAGAAATAGACCATTGACACTGGTATAGGGAGACCCTGACCCTTTCTTTCCTCTAGGGTACACAAGGGTGAACTTATTGGCTTTTATTGTTACTCCTCCCCTGCCCCAACCACCTCCTTTTGAAGTAGGTAATTTGGTGAGAGCTTCAACTTGCTAGCAGTGCCAAGAGCAAAATTATAATCTATTGGTTTGGACTTTTGAATCCATGGTGACAGCACAGCTATTTAATAAACATGAGGTTTCCAGAGCTTCTGTTAGTTCAAAATCAAAATCAGAGCTTCTGTTAGTTCAAAATCAAAATCAAACCTTCTGTTTTTAAGATTAGACCTACTGCACAGATTTACTTTCTTCCATCTTCTCATAAATTAAATCAGATGAACTTTTGGAAAGCAAGATATAGTTAAAAACTTATATAAAATCTAAGCCTTACTCTGTTTCAACTTTGTCAGATGGCTACCTTGGCAAATTATTTTGGACTTGGAAGCCAGAAACACAGGTAATGGAAATACGTTTATCTAGATCTCAGTCAGTTTGATCCTCCTTTTGGTCTTTGAACTTGCTTTTGTTTGTTTCTGCTTCGATTGTATTCAATTGTGGAGCTGTTGTTTCCTAGATATTTACAAAATATTGCATTTCTGATCTGGTTCTGTGTTTGACTAATTTAGAGATTTGTTTTTCCATATGACAGAAGCTTAGATGATGTCCGGTTGAACCTGGAAGTCCTGAAATATTGTGCAACTGTATTGTTCTTAGTAAGTATGCAGTTTTGTGTTATGATATAGGTTCAATTACAGGGAAAGTTGCAAGAAACAATTTGTATATAGTGGATATCTTGCATTGTTTTGATCTATATATCAGAAACTCAATGTAAAATAAACTAGGAAAATATAATGTAAACGAACATTATATATTTACATCTGTGTTGGATATCACCAAGTGTCACGAGGTTTGAGATTAAAGCTTAATAACTTAGGCAGATGTTTTAGACAGTTTTAATTTGTTGAACCTAGTTTTTATAAAATTTGTATAAAAGTATTTCATTTGACAAAATGTAGTGTTTATGTTTACCAAGAATCTGAGTTGTGGCTATATGATTTTAATTTGTTTTCCGGTTTGGCAAGGACCTGCCCACTCAGTTTGAGTAATCTTTCTTGTTTATTTCAGGAGTCAAACTTTCCTGATGTTTTACCAGCTGCAATTTCATCTACACCTGTTAAATCAGAGTCACCGAGTGCTTCAAATAGCAAGAGTGCTTCAACAAGCAAAAGTCGCAGGAAAGGAAAGACATCCACAGAAACTGTTTCAGAAGAGAAAGGCCAGAAGCCTCTTCAAATAAAATTGAAAAAATCGCCTCTAGATAATGTAGTTGGAACACTTTCGAATAATTCCACCAAAGTCATAAATTCAGAGGCAGATAAGAATCCTTTTGACTTCACTGAACTACGTGAAGTTTTAGTTGCTGGAAATCTTGGTGACTTATCAGCTTCAGCTCAGTATTGTAAGGTTAAACAATCAGAATGCACTGAATCTGATGATATCTTTGAACGGCATGAGATATCTACAAAAGAAGATGAAACTCACTGTATCTTACCAAATGCTTCCAATGTTGTCTCATTTTCAGCTCAGCATTGCAAGGCAAAGCAATCAGAATGCACCAAATCTGAAATTTATCTGGAACCCAATGAGATATCTACATTTCCCCAAGAAGTTTTGGAAGCTGAAAATCTTCATAATTTAACAGATCCTTCCCATGTTGTCTCAGATTCAGCTCAGCGTTGTAAAGTAAAACAACCAGAATGCACTGAATCTGAAGATATTTTGGAACCTCGTGAGGAAAAACAATCCCATTGCACGGAATCTGAAGAATTTTTGGAACCCCATGAGATATCTACATCTTCCCTAAGGACAACATTTGTACCATCTCAATGGGGAAATCAAAAAATGACGGTGCTGCATAAAGACCTTCCTTTCCGAATGCGTTCTAGTAATATGATGATACGCTATGGGATAAGTAGGAAATTTTTTGATCCCGCTGGCAAACCACGGTTATCATTGGTTGTGGAACCATCTTTAGAAACATGCAACATTCTCGAGCATTGTGACAACCGTGCACAGAATTTGTTCTCAGGCTGCAACGATAAGTCTGAGTGGAGGCCTTTGGTGACAATGAAATATAGCCTAGGAAATACCATTCGTGCCATTCGGTTGAAGTAAGTGCTAATTTCGCTTCACTTTTGCTTATTTCTTTTCAATAATATATTTTCTGTTCCTGGACAGAAATAGTTTTTACATTACATGTTTATGGTAATGCAAATTTTATTAGAGTTTTATGGTTTTTGGTGCTGTGATATCCATCCCATGAAATTTATATCTTTTTTGCTTTGGTTTCACAGCATTGCAACTGCAGGCTTTGGAGATACAGCAACTTATTCCACCGAATTGTATCGGAGAGATTCAAAGGGATCAACTCAAAAGCTTGCTTCTAAGATTGTGGACATTAATGAACTTGATGAATTGTTTGTTTATGGAAGGTTTGTTGACGCAGATTATGATTTTGACATCTATGATTACCAGCAATATGCAGGGATCCGCCTTGTTGCCAGAAGACTGACTGTGGGCTGTTAGAAGTAAAATTGATTGTAAAAGACTTTTGTATCTGATTAGTCGTTATTCATAGGAATCAGTAAACAACGGTTTTACTTGACCCAAGTGTATCAGTATCTCTATCATTTAGAGAAGAACCAATGGATCTTGGGGCTTGTATGTTTTGTGAAGTAACGTTATGATGTAAAGTTAATTGTTAATGAGTGGTTATCTCCTTACAAGTATGAAATTTCTCTGTATCTGTCCATTATGATGTAAAGTTAATTGTTAATGAGTGGTTCTCTCCTTACAAGTATGAAATTTCTCTGTATCTGTCCATTGTTTACAACAATGGCATTTTGAGGCATCTCACACATGCAGCAGAAACCAAGTAGGCATGATTAATAACTGCTCCAAACTGGTATATAAATTTAGGAAAATCAAAATTATACTTGCTGGACTTACATTATTGCATGCTTCTTCTATCATGTATATAACATATTTATGTTATTGAAAGAGGAAGAGGGTGGAGGATGATAAAAATTAAATACATATGTCCACATTAAATCTTATTTTCAGAATATTTATAACACTATTGATGTTCATAACTTTTTAATTCATCAAAATCAAAATCAACACTATTGATGTTAACTTATTAATTCATCAAAATCAAAATCTCATTTTCAGAATATTTATAACACTATTGATGTTCATAACTTGTTAATTCATCAAAATCAAGGAGATTTATAACACTATTGATGCATTTTCAGAATATTTATAATATTCATAACTTGTTAATTCATCAAAATCAAGGAGATTTATAACACTAATGATGTTTTTTTGGAATATTTATAACACTATTGATGTTCATAACTCGTTAATTCATCAAAATCAAGGAGATTTATAACACTAATGATGTTTTTTGGAATATTTACAACACTATTGATGTTCATAACTTGTTAATTCATCAAAATCAAGGAAATTTGTTAATTCATCAAAATCAAGGAAATTTATAACATTAATGATGTTTTTCAGAATATTTATAACACTATTGATGTTCATAACTTGTTAATTCATCAAAATCAAGGAGATTTATAATACTATTGATTTCATAACTTGTTAATTCATTAAAATCAAGGAGATTTATAACACTATTGATGTTCATAACTTATTAATTCATCAAAATCAAGGAGATTTATAGCACTATTGATGTTCATAACTTGTTAATTCATCAAAATCAAGGATTTATAGCACTATTGATGTTCATAACTCCGTAATTAATCAAAATCAAGGAGATTTATGCAAGCTTCTTTTCAATCATACATACAAAATGTTAAAGCAAAGTTCATATGAGTGGACTGTAATAATAATCATTATTATTGCATTTACATGCCAATTACATAAAACAACATGAGGGATTTGAAAAAACAATGGAGTTCTCTTTAACTTGTGGTCTCTTGTAATACCTACAAATTGACATCAGAAACTTTCCACAATGTCGGAAGTATTTATAATTTATTTCTACAATGTTGCATCAGAAACAGTCAACAGACCAGACATTCATACAGTGCATCAACACTATCAACATTCATATAGTTTCCAGGTTTCAGATCAATCAATCTCCTAAATTTACTGTTTCCTGTCATTCCTTCTATGTTTCAGCAATATTATCTTTGTTCTATTCCAGGTTTCAGAAGCAATAATGTACACGATGCTAAATAATAATGCTGTAACACTGTCTTTGTTCTCATCTTCATTTTTACTTTCTAAGTTTCTATAAAACTTAACTATTGAATCACTGATACATGTCTTTGTTACTCTCTTGCTCTTTAGGTATGCTCTAGATTTCTTTTTTCACTTCATAATGAATTCATTAACTAGAACTATCCATGACATCAACAACATCGAGAGAAATAAAAAGACCTGCTTTTTAAAGTTATGAAATTGGAAATCAAATGATACAAAGAACACAACAATGAGATTAAGGCTCACTCGTCACCTACTATTAAGAACAGTAGAGGGGACTCATCCACAGTCATTGGATGCCTTCTTAACAATTATTAACATTTATTAGGCATCCAGGAACTCACTCTTCGTCACCTTCTAGTATTTTTATATGTTCCTGAGTAAATGCATTTATATGTTTTAGTAAGTGATTGTAACATAATACCCATAGGAAAGGGGCACCAATAGTTGCATTAATTCAACATACTTTAGGATCTTTACTGAGAAAATAACATGTACAGCATATCAAGAATAACAATGCATATCAATCACACCAAGCAATCACATGAGACAATAGACACACAGAGTTTCACTGGGGAAAACCATAAAAGTGAAAAACCCCACAACTTCCTCAGAGATAGAAAAAGCAATGATACAACCCAAGTACACAGAGATAGTTCTCCTAGCAATTGAACCTCCTCCTCCACTAGTGCGCCACTTTCTGAGTAGTGTAGAAGTGAATAATGAGATGATCAAATAGAGTGCCTCCTGCACTCTATTTATACATGACCTGACCTGCCTAATAACCTAGCAGGGCCGACGTGTCTAATTCAGTCTAATAACCCATGGTTATACTAATCAGGGCCGACCCCACACTTGGTGGTCTAATAACCCATCACTGCAAGTTACGACACTTGTCAATACAAATGACGACACTTCCATATAGAGGAATAATAACATCTCTATAGGAGTACAATATACATAAGTGAAATACATTCCGAAGTTACATATACATCAACAACTCTCACTTTGTCCACGTAAACGACAACTATTTAGAGCCATGCCAACACAGGTGGATAGAGCCAAGTCTTGGTTGGGTCTTGCACTTTATTGCGCTTTAATTCACCTCGATCTTTGTGCCCATCTTTCACTTCTATTTCAGGTTTCAGATCGCTGAAATTTGCCAAAATTAGATTATAAATTAGACCAAACAAAGGGGGATTAAAATTTAAAACAATCTGATTTCATATTTTGGGAATGCAAATAACAATAACATAAATCAGACCAAATAGAGGGGGATTATAACAATCCGATTCATTGTTTGGGAATGCACCTAACAATAACTTATTAAGTTCGAGAAAGGTGGTCCGAGAGAGGTGGCTCAGAACACCTCAAACTTTCTGAAATCATCATTGCCATTATTTGTAATAGCTACAGACCAAACAGAGGGGAATTGTAACAATTAGATTCATTGTTTGGGAATGCACCTAACAATAACATATTAAGTCCGAGAAAGATGGCTTATAACACCTCACACTTTTTGAAATCATCATTGTCATTATTTGTAATAGCTACAAACCAAATAGAGGGGGATTGTAACAATCAGATTCATTGTCTGGGAATGCACCTAACAATAACATGTTAAGTCCATGAAAGATGGCTAAGAACACCTCAAACTTTCTGAAATCATCATTGTCATTATTTGTAATAGCTATAGAATCCATCGTGAGATGGATTTTCTTTCCCTTATCCTGAATGTTCTCCTTACCTTAGTGCAATCTTGTCATGGGCTGGAGTGTGAGTGTTCCAAAATTGCACAATGCCTTTGGTTAAATTGCGTTAACTTGGCCATGAATATCCACTCTATTATTGGGCAACCCATATTGTCGACTAAATGCATGATCAACTTTCCAATGTACTATGTCAATGAACTCCATTTGACTAGATTTATATCTAATTAGATGCATATGTCTATTACAACAAAAAAATGCTTGTAGAACTTCAATTCAACATCTATATTAATACATAGATACAAGAGAGAGGTTGATCAACAAGGCTCTGAAATCATCTTATATTGAATCACGCTAGTTAGGGTTTGTAGGACTGCTCGAATGGAGCCGCCGCCGGATCCTGGCCGCAATGGCCAGGATGATGCTCGCCCTCTTGTTGCTGAACAGTTTAAGGCGCTGGTTGCTTCACAACCCGCCTCGTCGAAAGCCACAGCCTTGCCCGAATCCAAGTTTGTAAAAAGAACGGAGGTTCCAGAAGTGAAGCTCACCTCAACTGCTTCGAAATGTAAAGCCATTGCGTTAGCAGAAAAAGGACTGGTAGGACATTTCACGGGTCTCTGGCCCTCCCCTCGCTCCATTGAAACCTGGCTCAACAAAAATTGGCGACCTCTAATACAAGGAGAGGTGCAGCAAATCTTCTGTGGGAAAGGGTTCTTTGTCTTTTACTTCGAAAAAAGGGAGGATCGAGACTTAATCTTCAGGAATGGACCATATTTCATGGGTCCAAGAGGAATGTATCTTAACAAATGGGACCTCTCCTTTGATCCAGAAAAAGACATTCCAAGGGCAGTGCCTGTCTGGGTAAAGTTGCCGCATCTCCCTCTTCATTGTTGGAATGACGAAGATTTACGAGCTATCGGCAACTCGCTGGGGAAATACATTGATAAATCAGAGCCCAAACCCCCAATGTTCTCTTGTGCAAGAATTTGTGTTGAAGTCGATCTGGAAAAGGGTCTTCCAGAAGCTATAGACTTGGCAATGGAAGGATGGAGCCACAGGAAAACAGTCGACTATGAGCAGATTCCCTTTAAATGCAAGGTCTGTCATGAATATGGGCACTTCGCGAGGTTATGCCCCAAAAGAAAAATCCCAGAAGTAGAAGAGACTCAAGGAGGAGAATGGAACGAAGTCTCAAAGAAAAAAGGGGACAAGAATCACACAAGCACAGTGGCCAAATCTCCACCTAAAAACAAAGAGAACTCTAACAAGTTTTAGATCCTGAGCAGCGAGGAAAATGAAGAAGAACAGGAGAAAGAAAAGCACCCTGAAGAGCATCAGGAAGGCCAGATACAGAACAATAATGAGGACAAGAACCAGAACATACCCGTCTCTCAGCTTGTAGTGGATGGAATAGAGGCCTCTTTAAACTCCGGAGGTTCAGTAACAAGAGCCAAAGCAAAATTATTCCAAGAAGAAACCTCAGAAAGTAAAGAAGATGAACAAGAACCCATAGCCAAAAGAGGAAGAAGACTTAATAAAACATTCAGAGAACAAGAAGCAGCCAGAGAAAGGGCGGCGGGTAAGCAAACCAGTCTGGATCAGCATGTAAGAGTAATACCTAGTGGAAAGCAGACTCAGGAGGAAAGAAAGGATAGAGCAGGTCCTCTTCTAATCAATAAATAATGAAAATAGTCTCCTGGAACTGCAGAGGATTAGGTGGAAAGCAAAAAGCAGAAGCAATAAAAAGAATAAAAAAAATGGAGAATATTTCAATCTTCACAATCCAGGAGACAAAAATGCAAGAGGAGGACTGCATCAACATCATGAAGCAAGTCTGGCCCAATGGAAAATGAATAGCAGTCAATGCAATAGGAGCATCTAGAGGACTAATATCCATATGGGATGAAGGTAAGTATAAATGCCATTCTTCCGAAATAAGTCGGCATTGGATTTTTATTGAGCTAGAAGACATATCTAGTAATGACAGGTTTTGGGTCGGAAACATATATGGGCCGACCATGTATGGCCAAAAGGAACAATTTTGGAACCAGTTAATAGATCTTCGCCTCACCCTAGCATATCTCCCCTGTATTCTAGTTCGAGATTTTAATGTCACTATTTCAGTGGCTGAGAGGAAAGGTGGGTCAAAAATCAGAGACCCGTTCGGAGAAAGAATGGAAGATTTACTATCTGAATGGGATCTTATAGACATCAAGCCCAAGCAAGGTGTCTTCACCTGGAATAATAAGAGGATAGGCCCTAATCATATTGCTGCTCGTTTAGATCGGTTTCTTATCAACTCCTCCTTTCTTCTCAACTCCAAAGTCCCCGAGTCTAAAATTTTAACCTCAGCTACCTCGGATCACAGGCCCATCTCTCTCTTCTTTTCCTCTCCTGGTAACCTAGGCCCTCTCCCCTTCAGGCTCAATCCGGCTTGGCTCGAGAACCAAAATTGCATGGATGAAGTGATCTCGATTTGGAAGCAATTTATCCCTGGGTCTCCTGGGTACATTTGGGAGACCAAACTAAAGCTTATCAAAAGAACGCTGAAAAACTGGGCAAAGCAAAACAATATGAAACCTGGAGAAGAGCTTGAAAAGCTTCAAAAGGAGATGGAACAGCATCAAATTAAAATGGAGCAGACTATAGTCACAATGGAAATGCGTAGAGAAGAAAAAAAAACTGGATGAGACAATTCTGAACATTGCTAGAAGAGAAGAGGAAGAATGGAGGCTCAAATCAAGATGTCTCTGGTTAAAGGCAGGAGATAGGAATACAAAATTCTTTCATGCCCAATGCAAGGAGAGATATAGGAAAAACAACATCCTACCCCTTACAAGGGAGGATGGCCAGAGGATAGAGGGGCAGGATATCATTCTTCAAGAAGCCAAAATTCACTTTGAGAATTTGTACAATGAGATTGAGGAAGTCTCCAATGAAGATTTGGACCAAATGAGTATGGAAATCCCCGCTCTCATTTCAGAAGCTGACAATAAGAGGTTAATGGATCAGATAACAGAAGAAGAAGTGAAAAGAGCAGTCTGGTCCCTTCACCCAGAAAAGGCCCCCGGTTCGGATGGACTCCCCATACACTTCTATAGGAAGTTTTGGTACTGGCTCAAAAAAGATCTTGTCAGAATGCTCAACTGGAGAAGGAAAAGAGAAAGAATTGGAGGGGACACCAACTCCACCTTTATTGCTCTCATACCCAAGGAAAAACATCCTCATTCTATAGGAAGGTTCCGTCCCATCTCTCTTTGTAACTCTTCCTACAAAATTCTCACCAAAATCATTGCTAACAGAATTAAGAGGCTCTTACCCAGAATCATATCCCCAAATCAAGGTGGCTTCATGGCTGAACAACAAATCTACGACAACATTCTTCTTGTTCAAGAGGCAATACACTCGAGCGTTCAAAGAAAAGATTCAGGTATGGTTATAAAACTGGATATGGCAAATGCCTTTGACAGAGTTAGGCATGAATTTCTTTTCACAGTTATGGCAAAATTTGGTTTTGGAAAAGATTTTATAGGATGGATCAAAGCATGCATTGGATCTCCTTGGATCGCCCCTTTAGTAAATGGTAGACCTTCTTCCTTCTTCCGTTTTTCTAGGGGACTGAGGCAAGGTTTCCCCCTCTCCCCCAGTCTCTATGTCATCATGGCGGACTCCCTGAGTAGGAAACTTAACAGTCAGCAATTGAATGGCTCCCTCCCAGGCATTGTCATAGCCAAAAACGTTCCTTCCATTAACCACGCTCAGTTTGCTGATGACACCATTTTGTTAGGCAGCGCCTCGTCCATTATTGCCTCCAGATTTAAGTCAGTCCTAGACCTCTTTCTTCATGCCTCTGGGGGCAAAACGAACAGTCAAAAGTGCAATATATATAGTTGGAACTGTGGAAACCTCCTACTCAGAAATATAGCTCTTACACTTGATTTTAAACCCTGCTTCGATTGGACTTCCTTCAAATATTTAGGCATCCCTATCACCCACAAAAGAACCTCCTCCTCCTCCTGGCAACCGATTTTGGAAAAAATCAAGAATAAAATCAACTCTTGGGGATCACGCTGGCTTAATTTAGCTGGCAGAGTGACCTTGATCAAAGCAGTCATATCCTCAGTTCCCATTTACATTGGAGCCATTCTTTTGGCCCCCAAAACGGTCATGAATGATATCTGTTCGGAAATCAGAAAATTTCTCTGGCAGGGAGGGAAGACTCAAGGCAAGAAGTTCCACCTTGTCAACTGGAACAACATTAAGGAGAATTGGAAAAAAGGAGGATTGGGCATTCGTGACCCAGCAATGATGAGCAAAGCATTGGGAGCAAAAATTGTCTGGAGAATAATATCAGGCAAAAAAGAGTGGTGGAAGGAGGCAATAAGGAAAAAATACACCAGAGGATCAAGATAGAGGTGTCTAAATAATATGAAGGAGAATAAAGGAACTGCCATTTGGAGACTTATGCTCGCTTCAGCAGGGAGGCAATAAGGAAAAAATACACCAGAGGATCAAGATAGAGGTGTCTAAATAATATGAAGGAGAATAAAGGAACTGCCATTTGGAGACTTATGCTCGCTTCAGCAGGGTTAATTAAAGATAATATGTATTGGATCCTTGGTAACGGAAATAAAATCAATCTCTTGACAGATAGCATCAATGGAGAGCAGCCTATTGGCGAAATACAAGAAATCCAGAATGTAAAAACCTGGCTTCAAGATGCAGGGATAAAGAAGCTGGCGGATATGGTTATTTGGACACCCTCAGGAAAATGGAAAGACTAGAAAAACATGGATCCCCCAGGCAATTTAGTTGAAAGCTATAAAGTCTTCATACAACTTTTGCATGGGATATTCCCCATAAGCATCAGAGCCAAAGACATCAGAGGCTGGGGCAAAGCAGGAAAATATTCTGTCAAAGATGGCTACGCACTGCTTACTAGGAACAACAATCCTGCCCAAACAAGGTGGAAGAAAGTTTGGAACAGAGACAACATTCCAAAGATAAATTACTTCTTCTGGATTCTAGCTCACAACAAACAATTAACAGCCGATAATCTCAAGCTACGTGGAATTGAAGGCCCCGCTAGATGCTCTCTGTGTCAAAATGTAGAAGAAAATGCACAACATCTATTTCTGGAGTGCACTTTCGCTAGACAGGTTTGGAATTTGGCTCTCGACTCACTAGCAAATTCATTTTCCTTCCCCAGGAAAATGAAACAGTTGTTGGAGGAATGGAATTATAGAGTCCAGGGAGGCTCAAAAAACAAGCCCACCCTCTCAAGAATCTGGAAGCTTCTCCCTATGAATATATGTTGGCAAATATGGTTGGAAAGAAATCGAAGAGTATTTGAAGACAAAAAAAGCTCAGAGACGAGAATAGCAAACAAAGCAATAAACCTTATCTCTGAATCTCTGAAATCCAGGGGCGTGGTACTTTATCCCAAGGAAGCTTTAAATTGGAATGAATTCCAATGGTGTCAAAGATTCGCAACGGTGAGTTCTCTTCAGTCCAAAATTCCTCAAGTCTACCATGAGTGGGAAATAAGAAAAGACAAACAATCCTTTGAAAAATGGTGGAAGGAACAAGCAAGATTCACAATCTTCTTTGACGGGGCCTCGAAAGGGAACCCGGGGGCGGTAGGTGCGGGGGGGGTAATTTTTGACCCTGGAGGAAATAAAGTAGCAGACTTTTTTTGGGGACTTGGCATCAGCACCAACAACCAAGCAGAATGGTTGGCCTTGTATCACTCTCTAGAAATAGCGGTCACCTTTAACATGAATCGCTTACAGGTTTTCGGTGACTCCAGACATGTAATTCAAGCTATGCGCAATGTTAACTCCCACAAAAATGACAGAAGTCAGAGAATTCAGAAAAGAATCAAGTGTCTCGAACTCCCAAAGGACACTCTTTATTTCCATGTGTTAAGAGATCTCAACTCCATTGCCGACAAACTTGCAAATGTTGGTGTCAACTTGGGCAAGGGACAAGCCACTCTCAACAAGGTCCCAACTCACTGTTTTATACCTTAATGAAACCATTGTTAAGGAGATTTAATGCTTGGAATAATCATATGCATGGTAGCCCCTATCACCATTGCGATCTTTGGTTTGGACACCATTTCTCCCACCACCACGATTTGGCTTGGCAGTCTCACATCAACCCACGCGCCCTCCTCGTGGCTTGCTCAGATCCCACGCTTGGGCATTTATTAACCCATGTGTCCGTTGGTTGTATAGAGCGCAAAATGGGAAGTCCTTCATACCCTGCCCTCGCCCCTACTCTGCAACGTCTCTGTATCTCTTAGGGCCATACAACGTCGTTTGCAGACGGTTCTCCCTCGCCATTTTGCAATATGGAAGGCGTTTGACAGGCCATAGCCACGTTGAGCCAGCTTTCTTCCGAAATCAAAACTTATCTCTCCAGGACATACTCAGCAGTTTGTACCACTGCAAACCAAATCGACAAGTTAGCTATGGAAGACAGATACATCCACGCTCGGCTCTCTTGTCTGGAATCGCGCATGGAGGACATGGACAGAAATATTATTGAGTTGATGGGGAAAGTTGATAGCATCAAAGCAGACACCTTTGCCTTTGTCTACAAAACACATTGCAGCTTTGTGCAGGAGGCCCCAACTGTAAATCAGGAGATGGTAGACGCGGCTTCAGTCCAGCAACAGAATTTCAATTGATGGCAGTCTCTTCTTTCCTTGCCTGTAGGTTCACTTAGATGCTCCTATCTTGAATGTTTTTTTGTTTAAAATTATGCAATCAGTATGTAAGGGTTTATTCCAACAGCAAAAATAGAGTTTATAGGAAGTCAGAAATCACAGAACTCCAGGAAAATAACTCTATAAGCCTCTGCAATTTTCCCTTTTTTAATGCAGAGTGCTGGCTTTTGTTTTTTGTACTGAATGGCTGTGCACAGCCTTTGTTTATATAATTCGATCACCTGTTTCTGTTTAAAAAAAAAAATCTATATTAATACATGTATCTGTAATAATTGTGCAAGTTCTCGTTGCCATGCCAAGAGTCAATAGTGCTCCTTGTCCAAGGAGAGCAAGATACTGGGGTGCCAGGGGTGCACAGCTTCGAGTCATTGGATTCTCTAAGGACATAGCTCGGGATTTGAATGAGAACAATGCTCTGGGAAATTCTGAGAATGCTCATGTAGATTAGGTGGATGGTGTGGTTCCACCATCAACCACAGTGCCACCATCTTCCACAATGCAAGGTGGTAGTGCAACGAAAAAGATCATTGCTATAAGAGGATGGATAGAACATGACATGAGGCTTGCAATTGATGACGTAGAATTCAATGGATATCAGTTAGAGTAGTTGCTAAAAAACATAATATTGCTAAAACTAGGCTGCAAAATTATATCAAAAACTATGAACCTGGCGGCATGCATGGCTGCAAATTCCCATGCATGGATGACTAAATAACTTTTCCTAAATTGGCTATGCCAGTTTGCAGGATCTATACCAAGCGGTGTCTCCCCTCGAAAGACACCTGTTGATTTTAGATGGCCATGAAAGTCACATTGTCCTGCAATCAATTGAGGAGGCCAACAAGTTGGGCATTGACTTGTTAACACTTCATTCCCACACTTCACATAGGATGTAGCCGCTTGACATGAGTGTGTTTGGTCCATTCAAGGGTTTTTTCAGGTTAGAACGAGCAACGTAGATGGTGAAAAATCTCAAGGTAGAGGTGAAGAGGTATGAGTTAGCTGAGCTTGCCAGTAGAGCTCTTAAAAGGGCACTCGTAGCTTCGAATACCAAGGTTGGATTTAGGAAAACATGTATTGGGCCATTGAATTATGATGCTCTTATGCGTGACACCGGTTGTAGCTGGGCATTTATTGTTGATGGTCAAGAGCATGTGGATGGCTAGGAAGATGAGGGTGGCCAAGCGCAAGTGGATGGATAGGAAGATGTTGATGTTGCAGACAATATGTTGTCCCTGTCTCAAGGAAGATGCAAAGGACTTCATAATGATGATGATGATGAATAGGTAAGCGCTACATAATACGATCACGAACCACCAGAAGATAACATGCAGCCAGGCGGTCCATTCAAAACACATATGGGTTCTATAGTGCTGACTAATAATGACAACGATGATTCCAACGTGGTCGATGGTTGTCATAGTCCAGGTAGCAACAATGGGCCATTGACATTTCCAACCCAAGTATCCCAACCATCATGGATGGAAGAAGCCATGATGAACTTGGGCAGACACATTGGCATGACTACAAACGATGAAAGCATGAACATGCCTTCAGAGCTAGCATCCATGCATAATGAGATTATCCATTTTTATGTTGGTGGTGGGTCGATAGAAGAACCAGACATAAACAACGAGGAAGCAACTGAAGAAGATAATGCAGCTGAAGCAACTGTCCTTTCCGATCCTGTACCATTGCCAAGGAACACACCTAGACTTGGCCAATTTCTAAAGTTGCCAATGGAGAGAGTGACAACGAAAGGAAGTCAAGGGTCAGCTGACATTCTCTGATTGGGCCGAAGTTCATAGCTACTAACTTCAGAATACTACCTCAGCCTTTTGGTTGAATATGAAAAAAGAAACATGAACTACAAGAATTAAAACAGAGGAAGAAAGATCTTGCAAAGGAAAAGAAGGCAACAAGGATGATTGCAACTGAACAACGAGCGCAGGAAAGGATTGAAAGAGAAAAAATCGGCAAGAAAGAGAGCATCAGAAACAATTGGCAAGGCTGGAAAAGGAGGCAAGAAAGGCTCAAAATATGAACCAAAATACTGCAAGAGTAATTGAGGATGATGAACTGATGGCTAACACTGCAAGAACAACCGTGGAAAGGAACATAATGGCCAACTCATTTGAACAATTTGCAGATAGTACATGCTCCTACCAAGATCTTATTAACATTCAGATTCCCCACTATTATCAGCTTGGTATCGCCCCCCACTTTATTCCTACTAGTACAAGTGCCAATTCTATGTGCACTTATCCAACACCTCTAGTTAATTTGGGGGCGTCAAGCACAAGTCATACATATGGCTATTCAATTCCACCTTGGCTATAAGCAACAAATTGGCCTCAATCCATTGCTAGTAACCCCGCCCATCCTAATCAAACATGGTCAGGAAGGCCGCTCTTCTTGGCTCAACCAGAAAACTCGACAAGAAATGGTGGTGAAGGTACCTAACAACATCAAGAATAGGATCTCTGGTGTATATCCTAACCACATGCAGTGTGGATTTTGAAATGAAGGAATTTTCTTCTTTTGCAGTTTTAGTCAAGCATGACAAGGGATGGACATAAACTAAATCCTAGGTCGCAGTTTTTGGTTGTCCCTCTACTCCTAGCTTGAATACAATCTAACGAGTCTTATATATGTAGTCAATTTTCTCTAGAGTTCAAGGCATTGTATTTAGCTATTTTTAATGTAAATGCAATATGGTTAAGACGGTTTGAACTTCTATATCAATTTTGAAGTTTGGCTATTAAGCAATGTTTATGATTTTTTGGGACACCATCTTCATACAGTCAAGTGAAAGCAATAAGCAATATGGTGTGCTAATTTGGTTCCTAAGTGGGTGATGCAACATTGCTTGTACTTGACCATATGCTTCACTGAGGCCAACAAAAGAAGATGATAAACTACTAAACATGGATCTAAAAGGGACACTAGTCCACTATATACTAATTCCAGTATTTTGGCATCATTTTTAGGGAAAAATAATATGCTAACAAATAAGCTAACAAGGGAAAAAAGGACACCAGTACACTATCATCAACTACTAAGCTATCAAGGGAAGTTTGTTTAGGTTCCTAAGTGGATGACTGCCATACTGCTAAGCTAACAAGGGAAATATTGTTGAGGGAGAATGAATAGAATATATGAAGTTTCCAAATCTTCATATGTTCAGTTGCAGAAGTCAAAAAACGACTTAGAAAGTCTGTATGAATGATTCATATGAAAAGCTGGGCAAAATCTATGTAGATTCCAGCTTCTTCAAGGATGGAACGAGATTCTTAGTCCTAAGCCTTTGCAACACATAAATCCAAAGGCCGTTATTGTGAATACCAACAGTAATCACTTACTGGTTCATTGTGCCCTAAATAAAATTTTAATAGATTGGCATTGTGGTGGGATGTGCACTGGATCCTCAATGGAGGGAAGCATGAGTAATATAAATTCAAAATGTGTTGATCCTTCCATGCAGTGTTGATTACAATGTGCTCATGAAGGATAAATACAATGCATAGGCTAGTCGCTTGAATAACTACAAGTGGAACACAACAAAGGCCCTTAAAGATAGCATGCATGTTCATGGGGTGCAAATGGTTGTCTCAAAAACCTATTATTGATGCCCCCATGAACAAGATGTGAAGGATACAAGTGTGTGGCTTTCAAGTCTCAACAAACAACAACATTCTCATCATTTTGATAGCTAAGAACACCATACAATGCACATTCCTCAACACTAAATGAATCACCATTCCAAACTATAGAATTGTCAACAAACGCAATGACAACATATGAAAACAAACAAAAATAACCAGGTGTTTATTTGCAATGCAAATCTAATTTACAGTACCCACAAACAAATTCATATACGAAACCCTCCAACACCCTAACCTTGGGTACAAATTCATCCTAGAATACAAATTACAAGACCCAATTACAACATGCAACATATGAGAGATTTATCATAAAATTGGCCAAAGACCCAATTACATCCATGCAAATTGATTCTTCTCAGAACGGTGTGCAATAACCTAGCAAAAATCCCAATTAAAATAACTATAAAAAGAGTCTCAAATACATAATGGCCTGCAATAACATTGCAAATATTCATGTTTACATGACTGCAAACAGAGTCTCTAATGTAGGAAAACCCATTATAAAAAATTACCTCAAGTGTAAGCATGTCGAATCTCCTCATAAGTTTTTTTTCCAGGAAATTGTAGACCATAACCAAATATGCATATCGACAAACCCTTGAATAAAACCTTTAATAATACCCATAAATATGTAGTCAAACCCTCAACCATTAGGAAGGGCAAATGGAACTAGAATATGCAACACCAAGCACAGTCACAAATTCCATAGGGAGGTTTAGAGTGTTGATAAACACTAGAATCCGGTAGGATGAAAACCATACTAGACTAAAATCCATGGAGCGACACGACTGCCAGTGGCAGGATGTTTGAGTTTTTGTCCGCTCCAACCGCCTTGAAGCAGGGTGACCTTCCTAACCAAGAGACATGAACTGGGTCAGCCAAAACCATCACGAAATTTCAGTGAAAACCAACATGAAAATCACAAACAAATTGCACATCAAACCACCATGAAGTTGCAGTGAAAGCCCCAACGAAAATAGTGAAGAAGTTGCACTGAAAACATACTGCGCAAATAACTAGAGAACGTCCACGAAATGGCTCAGAACCGAGATGGTAGATGAACCAGAGAACATCCATGAAATGGGTTGGAAACAGAAGGGCGGACGAGCCAGAAATCACCACTAGGGAGTTAGCCTTCAAACCCTTGACACGACGTGATAAGGCTCCTTCGAACCAGAAGTAATGATGAATAGGAGAACAACTGTGAACACCACCAAACAACAATGAAATGCAGGCAAATAGGTAAACCACCATGCGTCTAGCACAACCAAACCAAACCGCGATAGATTAACTAGAACAGGGTGCGCAAAGAATTGAGGGCAGGTAGATCATTATCGGGGTGGTGGAATGCCCATACTCCGGCCCCATAAAAGATTGCACCGAGGTGAGGAGAACGTTTTGGAGAAGGGAAATATGGGCGCAAAGATCAAGGTGAATTAAAGCACAATAAAGCGCAAGACCTAAGCAAGACATGGCACTATCCACCTATGATGACATGGCTTTGAATAGCTATCATTTACATGGTTGTTTACATGGACAAAGGGAGGGTGCACAACTACTGGAGCCCCTCCCCTATTCCAGGACACCATATAACAACCTAGCTTGGCTGATCTGGCTATAACAAATGGAATAATAAACGGGGGTAAGACCATCAAATTGCTTCTCACCTTGATAGATTTCTAATTTTGGAGTCCATTCTCATGAGAGGGGTTTATCTAGCAGCGACCATTTTACCTTCTGCGGGTTCAGATCATTGGCCAATATGCTTTCATTGGGACAGAATTGGGAAACATGCCAGAAGATCCTTTCCGTTTTGAAAAGTTCTAGCTGATGCACCTTGAATTTCAGACCAATGTTCGACAATGGTGGCAGGAAGTTGAGATCCCTCGTGGATTGTTGATGTATTGCTTCCAACAAAAGCTCAAATACTTAAAAGAAAAGTTAAAACATTGGACCAAAGAGATCTTTGGGAATACCTTCTTGGAAAAATGGAACCTTGAGGAGCAGATGGAATTGCTACAACAGGAAGCTATCAACAATGGGTACACGATTGCGCTTCGGGGAGTGGATGTTCTGCTTCAGATGCAAATTGAAGAATGATCTATGAAAGCTGAAGAGACTTATTGGAAATAGAAGTCCAGGAACAAATGGTTTAAAGAGGGTGAAATGAACACTACCTTCTTCCATCGTTATACTATTCAATATCGTCAACAAAATAAGATAACCTCCCTTTAAGGAAGTGAAGGGAACACATTCATCCATCACGAGGAGATAGAATCATAATTGGTTAATAATTTCAACAATATTCTTTCGGAACCAGTTTCTGATCGAAGTGAGGCTATTCAGAAAGTAACCTAGTACATCCCATCATTAGTCACCCCTCAACAAATGACATGCTGATGCAATCTGTGGAGCAAATAGAGGTTGAGGAGGCGATCAATCAAGTGGTTGATGGGAAGGACATGGGGCCAACTTCTTCCATCATTATTGGGAGATATAAAAAACAAAGTCATTCAGATTATGGAAAATTCATGAGCTACCTCAGGAGTCGTCTTTGCTTTCAATGCTACTTTCCTTACTCTCATCACAAAATCGAAAGGTGCAGACGTAAGTTTAGACCAATCGCATTATGCAATGCTATTTACAAAATTATTACTAAAGTGATTTCTAATAGACTGAAGCCTCTCCTGCCCAATCCGATTTCCCTTGAACAATCTGGCTATGCGGAAGGTCGACAAATCCTCATGGTACTATTCTTTCCCATGAGACCTTCCATTCTTTAAAAGTTACAAAAAAGATCAGGATGCTCATCAAACTTGATCTCTCTAAAGCGTTTGAGAAGCTCAATTGGAAATACCTACATGAAATGCTCCTTGCTTTTGGTTTTAGCTAGTTTGGTCTCGTTGGATCCTCAACCTCACTTCCTTTGTCTTATTCTCCATTATGGTAAATGGTTCCCCCTCTTCAACCTTCAAGTCCTCAAGGCGTATTTGTCAGGGTGACCCTCTCTCTCTCCCTTCCTATTCATTTTAATGGTGGAAGGGTTGGGGCGAACCATCAAGGCCTTGACTTCTTCTCAAGAGGTCTAGTTCTTCATCAAAACTTAGCCTACCACACTCATCAACAATCTGTGGATGACACATTCCTTATGGGGTATATCTCCGTCTAGAAAGCTCGTACTCTAAAAAAAGGTTTGCAACATTTTCTTGATGCTTTTGGACTTTCAATTAATGAGGAAAAATCACAGTTTTTCTTCTTTAATAACCCCTGCCATCACTTGTCAGAACATATTGAGAATTCTTGGCTACCAAGGAAGCTCACTTCCATCCAAATATTTAGATGCTCCTCTCTTGGATTCATCCCTCAAGCATGTTGCTTGGACTGACCTTCTTGGAAAGCTTCATCAAACGATGAACTCTTGGACATTCGTCTTTGAACCTATCTAGCTGACTCATCTTGGTCAAAGCTGTCTTGCAAGCCATGACTCTATATCTATTCTTGATTTCGCTGCTCCAAAATCAGTTTTGAAAGAGATCAGAAATTTTTCAGCGAACTTTCCTCTAGGGAGGAACTCATAACCATCAGAAATGGGCATTGGTTGACTGGGACTCAATATGCACCCGAAAGCTTTAGGGAGATATGGGGCTTAGGGATCCAAAGATAATGAATACTAATCTTCATGCCAAGATATGGTGGAAATGTGTGACTCACCATAATGAACCTTGGGCAGTACTATGGCAGGAAAAATATGCTCCTGAAACTGATTGCCAAGACCTTATCTGGTTTTCTGGAAACCTTCCAGGCTCATATATATGGAATGCAGCTAATAAAAAAAGAGACCTCATTTAGAAACATTGCTTTGGGAAATTAGGAATGGACAATCGACATCCTTTTGGGATGACTACTGGCAACAACTTCCCAGTATCTCTTCTTACCTTCAGCTTCCTCTTTCTTATCGACACCTTCAGGCAAACAATCTAATAAAGGTGTGTGACTACTGGCAACAGGATGTAGCCAATGATGATTTTATCTTATGGAAATCAAGTGACCAATGTCTAGGTATTCTTCAAAATGAAGACTTAAATCCTCTATTGGAGGAATTGTAGAACAGAAGAATCAGAAGACAAGAAGGTCCAGATAATCTAAGATGGGGGTGTGTAGTGGCCATTTTTCTCTTAAGAAGGCATATACTCTGAAAGATAACCACTTAAATCTTCCTAAAGATCATGCCTGGAAACAGATATGGGGAACTAATTTATGGCCCAAGTTTGCAACTTTTTATTGGCTTCTCATTCATCGCAGAATCTTGACTTGGGACAATCTTCTCAAAAGGGGATTCAACGGTCCTTCTATATGTATCCTCTGCTACCAGCTACCAGCACGAGGATGAACATTCCACCTGGATGATTGTTCCTTTGTCTCCAGTCTATGGAATTGAGGGGCTATAAGTTTCCGTCAAACTTCTAGAGTCAGAGAGCAACTAGCACAATCTATCTTTAATTGGAGTGACTCTCCCATTCAAAGCAAACTGTTAAACAGAATTTCGCAACTTTTTCCAGGGTTCTTGCTCTGGGAAACCTGGAAGGAGAGAAACCTAAGAATTTTCCAAGGAAAGGGTAAAGAAGCTCATTCCATTTGGGCCATCATTAAATCCCGCATTTTTAAGTCCCTTCAAATCCAGTCTTGGAGCGAATCGGATCTTCAACTCTCAGACCAGGAGCAAGCTGTTTGGTGCAATTCGAACTTTCTGACCCTCTCAGAGTCCAACATTACTGCTGTTCATCCAACACAACTTTCTAGTAATTTTTTTTGGACTTGTCCGCCCCAGGATTTCACAAAGTTAAACTTTGATGGAGCCTCGAAAGGCAACCCGGGGCCAGCTGGATTCGTAGGAGTTTTTTGCAATCACACTGGAACCATCATTAAAAAATTTGCAGGGTATATGGGGACTGAAAGCAATAATGCGACTGAGCTGGAAGGTATTATCCAGGGTGTTAGAATATCCAATTCATTGTACAGAACAGAGTTAGTGATTGAAGGCGATTCTCATATCATATTGAGGAGGCAGAAAAACTTCAAAATGGAATCCCAGTTTCCAAAATTTCCAGGAATTGGAGATTAGAGAATCGCCCTTACCATGCTTGCTCATCTCTTGCTTAAATCCAATGCAGTAGTCATTGCTCATGTCAAACGAAAAGGAAAAACGTCTTGGCCCTGAAGCTGGAGCGCAACCTCAGTGGATTACAAGGAGAATTCTGGCCCAGCTCCTCATGGCACGCGAACACTGGCGAGACTCGATCTTGAGGTAATTGGTAAGCTCAAACTGGACCTGGGCGAGGCGGTTGCTAATCTGGATGATCTGGCGATGGCGGTGGATGTGCCTTTTCAGTATCATCCGCCTCAACCTCCTCCGTCTCTGCATAAAGAATCGGCTCCAATCATTGCTACGAGAGTCAGTCCAACACCAACCACAGTGGTGGGAAATCTCCAGCCATAATTGAACCAGACGTAGTGCTCTTGAAGCCCCCCTAATGTGTGCCCATCATCCAGGAAGATCTCGGGTTCAAGTCTTAACTGTTGCAGCTTTTCGTCTTTTGTGAATTTCTACAGTTTTAGATTTCCATTTGGAAGCTAGGTGTATCGAGGCTTAATTTAAAATTTTCGTAGTCAAAGTAGACTGCAAGTATAGTCCCTCTGCCTGTTTTCCCTTCTAGGGAGGGCGAGGTGGCTTAGTTTCTTTCTTTTTGTATATGTCAAACTTTCAGTGCCATGGTAATTACAGGCCAGCCTAAACTTTGACATTACTCATACATCGCCCTTTTGGTTTTAATGGAAGGAATGTCACATACTTAAAAATATATATATAAATATTAAATGAAATACAAATACATAATAACAAATATAATCCAATGAGTATGGTTCACTAATTTAAAGGTATTTTCAAGTCTAATTATGAGTGTTTATACTTGCATTGCAGTGTATGTAAGAGCCAAGTCTATTGAGAATTTTGTAAGCATTTAGTATGACAAGCCAACGGCATATATTAGATATCCATCTCAAATCAATATATTAATTATTATTTTTGAAAATTGTGTTTATGGTTTGATCTTTTTATATATATTTTATGGTTGGATTGTTGGAAGTCCATTAAAATTCTCTAAAAACTATTTTTTCCCTATTATTTTAAAAAACAAATTATGTTAAAAAAAACAATGAAAAAAGTTTTATTTAAAAAAAATAGTTATAAGATTTGGTGAAATTCAAATATTTGCAAAACAATGGACATTGATTTATATAGTTAAAAGAAAGATAATTCAGACTATGGTTATCATAATTTTTAAACCATTAAGCATAATAAAACATAACTAATGAACTAAACTCATTGTTAGGATCGTTGAAGAACATCACAATGTAACATAACTATCAAGAAACAAAGGTTTCAAACATAAAGTTTGTCGATATGAATGTCACAATGTAATATAACCATTGAGTAACATAAAAAATAAGCACAACACTTGAAAAACCTCGTAGTACAACATAAAAAAAAAGATGAATACATCACAATTAAAAATTACGTTCTCAATAATATTAAACAACGGTCAAACCAGAATGCAATCAATATGTGTCTACATTTTTAAAAGAATGTTTGAGAAGATTGTAAGATTTTAACTTCAAACATACTTTTGCTAGGTCTTTTTTATGGAACTAGCACACCTATATTACTTTGACACATCGGTGCCTTTTTTATACTATATGCACATGCACTATATTTTGGTATGCAACAACACATGCCTACAAATTTGACATAAATTTATCCAAATATGAATGTCTCCATGTGACATAACCATTGATGAGCATTGCAATTAAGCAAAGTGCTTTAGCAATGTAGCAATGTAACATAACAATTCACGAATAAATCACAATTAAGCATAACATGGTCAAACCATGTCTACATAAAATATCACATTGCTTGGGCACTCATGGCAATGATGTTTAACCCACGAATGCAACAAATGCAACATAACCATTGAGGAACGTTGCAAAGCAACATAAAAATCGAGGAACATATCAATTTGAACCATATGTAAGTTGAGATGATTTAGCCAGAGTGTGACATAACCATTGGGGAACATACCATGTTGACATAAGGTAGACAAGACGAATATCAGAATATGATATAAACATTCACAAGTGTCACACTCCAACATTACCCTTGAGGAATGTTGCAATGCGATAGAATCCTAAATGAACATCAATAGTAGTATATGAATCACATTAATAATGTCAGTGAATTTAGAAATCGTTATATTTCAATGAGTTTGGTTGGCAATAGTTGACATTGCAATGCAATAGAATATCGAGGAACATGGCAATTCGACAAGTTAGTTAATAATATAATATTATAATTATAATCTGTAATTTTAATTATTATAATTATAATTATTATCATAATCAATATTTATAATTACTAATAATTTATATTTATGATTATAGTATTTTAATTAAATATCATTAATGATAATGATGCTGATAGTTATTAAAGTCCATTGTGACAAACTTTGGTCTATCGGACCTTAAAAAGAAAAGGAGTCAATTGGTTTTCTTTAGAATTTTATTTCTATGCTAAAAAAGATTTAAGATGAGCATTCCTAAATCACCATGGTTATGATGAGTTAAAAGGTTAGGAATGTCAGTATTGTAGCAATAAATTGAAATTATGCTCTAATGTGGGTGTATGCAGGACATTTTATGAGAAAGTGATTTTCATCTTCAACCCTCTTTGTGTCACAAAGATGACAGATTCTTCATCCCACAACATTTTAGGAATTGTCTAGTGCCTTGTTTCATTATGGAGTTCATGAGAGTTTGTTCTTATTTTATAAATGTTTTTTTTCTTCTTTATTCTAGTTAAAATAAAGAGATACTTTTGATATTCTAGATCAGGGTTGATCACCTCCTTATAATATCTTAATTTTCTCTTATCCTCTAACTCTTTACCACACCACATATTTTCCTTAAATTTAGATGTAATAATACTTTTCATATTATTGCTATTCTATAGAATGACCTCTTCCTTGACTCCCCAATTATTTAACCAAGACTTGGCATCTTTATTCCAACCTCGCTTAAGTCACAGCTGGTTTTGACTAGAGTATGAAGCAATCTTAGGGAGCTTCTTGTCTCCCATGTTGTCTATCTTGTTCTTGTACATTAGGTACATAGTCATAACCATTCTCTCAATCTGGGAGATACTCGCTTCTACGAGGAGGATATGATAGGGTGTATTGCCTTTAATTTTGAGATTATATGTTATAAAGTGATTTTGGATTTTCCCTATCCTTCTCCAAAATTCTCTAGTGATGCTACAACCCCAAAATTCACAACCATATAAGATAACAAGAGTGATGAGAGTCCCAAAGAGGAGTTTCTTCCTATTCCAAACCCAGAGGTTTGTAGATTTACAACTATTTTCAAGTCCATAATTAGCTTTCTATCCTCCATTAATCATTTTCTCAATGCTATAGTTCCAATTAAGCTTATGATTAAGATCGATTCCAAGATATTTATATGAAGTCACTTCCTCCATGTTGTTTTTGTCATACATGAAATTACCATAAGTAATATTTTGGGACTTGATTATCATAACCTTTATTTTGTCAGTGTTAACAGTCATACCCATACTAGAGCAAAAAGCCTTGAGAATTTTTAGTTGCTTGCCAAGATCATAGGGGATCCTTGCCATCAGAACAATATCATCATCATAGAGAAGTAGGATGATGACTATACTAGCCAAAGTCATGCCAGCACAACTTGCCTCTTGCAAACAACCCTCTAGCCTATCAACGTAAATACCAAAAAGGGTAGGGAATAGGGGAAAACCTTGCTTGACTCCTATATTACAATTAATTTCTTCTGACCAGTCCTATGAGTTCCTAAACTTGATAATAACCTTCTCATACAACCTTATTGCAGCAACTCTCAACTCAAAAGGAACTTTTAACTCTTCTAATAGATTCTAAAGGTTACTTCTGGGAAATTGATCAAATGCTTTTCTAAAGTCAACACAGTAACATAGATGATCATTTTTATTATTGTGACACTCCTCAACAATTGTCCTAAGAGTAAAAAGGTGGTCCAATGTTGAATGAAAGCACCAAAATTCTACCTAGCCTTGATCCGAGATCTTTTATTCGATGACTTTTAAAAGAATTGTTAAAGATCATGAATAAAGCATATGTGCAACATACATGAAGAAAGCATACACATGAAGGAATGACAAGATAGAACATGTACAACATACATGAAGAAAATCATAAACGTGAAGGAATGATAAGATAGAACAATTGCACTAGACTTGATAATGAAGTTCGTCCCAAGGATGGACTACATCTCCGGGGCCACTTCTCAGTGGAGAGGCCTTTATATTATCTCAATTTGTTTTTGGCAAAATACATGGAAATACCTCAATTCTAGCGATGCCCCAAAAATACGCTACTCGTATCCAAATTCTGATTGCACTAGTGGATTCAACTTGAAAAATTGTGCCACAATAGTCTCTCTCTGCAATTAATGCAGGCTTGTGCATAGAGTTTGTGCTCATGGGAACCCAGATCCTCCTCGCCTTGGAGATGGAACACACCAGGCTTATATATTTGAGGGTGGGCGGACTTACCAAGTCCTTCCACTTCGCATAGTCCGTCCACTTGGCATATTGGTAATTTTTTTGGTTTGTTGGAGGGAGACCTGGGGTCAAACCCGCGGGATCCCCCCTTAGGAATATGTTACAACCATTTTATATAAACATTACAATCGTTATATATATATTGTATGTTGGAACCTTCCCTCCATTTCAGTTAGGGATTAGCCAGTTTGGTCGTCGGATTCGACGACGACCGGTTGGCCCTTTGTACCCAATGTGAAACATTTCAATATTAAATATAAATGTCGTTGTTACATGGTAAGACCCACCGTGTAGGGCTACTGGTAAGTCATTGTGTTGGTTACAACGAGGTCGTGGGTTTGAACCTCGACCAACCCATTTTTGTTATATGGTTGAAACTAATCGGCCAACCAGGTATTAGAAAAACAGGATCACAGAGCAATAACAATAAACAGAAATGCAAATATAATCACACACTATCACCTACCCAATTTTTGAGAATAATTATTTTCTACTATTACCCTCTTTGCAAAAAAAAATACTTTGTGTTGAATTATAATTAAAAGTTTGTAATTATGACCAAGTAGGTCAAAAATGAATGTAATAACTCATTATTATTATTTAATAAATGAAATGGGAGACAAACACTCAAGAAAGTTGCTATAAGAGTATCCACTGACCCACTAGGAGGAATGGAAGCTGTTGGAAGGATTGGGACAGATGGCATCATTTGCACTCTACCATTAGCTGTTGGTATGGGACAAATCCCCCTAATTTTGTGGCATTTCCCTCTCCAGGTGGAGAGAGGTGAGCAGGCAGCTCACTAATGACCAGTTAATTTCAAAAGACCTAGGCAGCCTATAAAAGGAAATTCAAATTGAGCAGGTAGCTCTTACAATGTTTTATGCAAAAACATTCCTCATGCTCATCAGGTGATGGCTGAGAGGTTCGAATAGGGGAGGCTGTGGAGAGTGCAAGTATAAGTCTACAAATGTTATGAGAAGGACAGACCAGAGGTGCTGGTGCTGATCCCATTGATTACTAAGCCTGTAAGGCTGGATATATAAATGTTATTGCTGCTGCAAGCATAAGTCCTAAGTTGCAGAACCTTCCTCCTCCTGGTGGATCAGTGGATAGGCTTGGGGGTCCTAAGGCAGACATCTTGGTTGTTTGGGAGCAGGTTGGGTGGAACAGGTTTCTTGAGTGCTTTGTTCCTCCCATTACACTCAGGTTCTATTCTGTTGTGTTTTCTTTTCAAATCATATGAATGCTCTCAGAAAATGTCTTAGTATTGTACTTATTAATCAATAGTAGAAAATGTCAGATCCTAATTAATTTATATTTGTTGAACTGATAAAATGATTCCTCTGCATTTTTCCCCATGCGTGGAGCTGCATCGTACTCCAATACAGATAGGTAGAATTAAATCTTCCTAGTTTGTTGGATGCTTTTTGGATAGACCCAGGTTTTAATGAAGCGCAGCAACAAAACCCCTTAGCGCACTGGCCCTCTCGGCAACGAACTGCATAGCAGCTCGAGGTCTCACCCGAAGTGGCTATGGGGGGGTCAAGGAATCAAGCTTCCTCAACCTTGGCGATGCGGAGACTGCAGTCTTCTCCCCTCTCGCGGGAGTTCTCGGGCGGAATGTCTTACTCCTCTGTAGCTCTCAGCGCGACAGCGCTGCAACTCGTACCAACTTAACCGCGAGGTCCCTCGTTCCCAGCACACGAGGTGATTACCCTCCGCGTCGATACCCTATGTATCGTTCCTGCTTGCGTGCCCAGCGCAGTAACGCATGCCTCAATCGCCGTAGCGACAGCGTTCTACAGGTTCCTTCGACACTTAACAATTATAACTATCAAGAAAGCTTGCGAACTTACTTAGCATATTCATAAAGACAACGCAAAGTTCATGTATACACAGATAGTGAACTAAAACATGCAATTACACAACACAGCATCGTAACAAGGAAAATTATGAAGTTCACCTCCACGGGGAAACCACGTCCACGAGGAGTGTATCTTATATTAATCACAGAATAGGAATTACAATCCTGCTGCGCACACAGCTGCAGCCTTAGATCTTTCCAGGAAACTCCACGCACACAGTTGGGAGCCCTTCTCTCGATCTAGTCTCTTCCTCTACAGAGATTACAATAGTTCAGACGTCGCCTCAGACTGTCTGCAACTCAGGGATTAACTTCATGGCTATCCCGAATCTAACACTTGTCTTCTAACAACACAATAGAAGACTGACTGGCTAGCTTATCTCAACAGCTACCTTACGTCTCAACATCTAATGGATAGCTTACTAACTGACTCACTAACCAACTAACGTCTATCCTTTACAATTACACATATATATAGGTGGCCATGACGGTCACACCTTTACAAAACTGTGGGTCTTTCCCAGCAGTATTCCCCAAAAACCCTAACCACGGACATGGCTAGGTGTACTGTAGGCGCCACTTGCAGTCATGTCGCCGTTTCCTGCAGGTTCCGTGACTTTCGGCACAGATTGCGGGTATGGGCGCCGCTTCATCGTTTACTGCTCCTTGTCCTTCGCCTTCAATGCTTTGGTCCGTTGCTCTTCCTTGGTTAGAGCAACCATAACTTCTGTACTTAGCCTTAATGAGGGTAGCTGAGCCCTCTACTCCGTCGCTTCATTTATTATGGTAGCTGAGCTCTCTACTCGGCCACATTTATTCTCCTTTGACGTGTGCATGTGAGCTCTGCGATTTTCGGTCCGTAATCTGCGCTGAGCTCGTCCATCTGGCACCGTACTGCGCACCGTTTGCTTCTACCCAAAAATTGGTGCTTGTTCAAAATTAGCACTTTCCTTCAATACTTGTGCTTTTCCCTCAAAATTCGAAGCTTTACCATAGCTGCGGCATATGCTCCAACATGCCCCTAACACTTACTTGTGGCTCGTCCTCGAGCTATTCGCACTAGTGTGTGGTCGCTTTACTTGCGCATCTACTTTTGCTTGGGCCTCCGCGAATGCTGTCTTCAACTGCGCAATAGCGGAGTCCATTTCATCGACGCACTCCACAGCTGTCTGCACCATTTCTGCAGTGGCGTCTTCTTCAGTTATGTCATCGACCATCTGTCGAGAGTCTGCAATTTCTTTGATCTTTGCCTCGGCTTGGGTAGCAAGCTCAGCATACTCATCCATAAATGGCTGAATGTTGTTAGTGAGTTTAGCATCCTCATTTCTGAGCTTGTGCAGTTGCTGTTGTACTCTGCGCACTTCACTCATTTTCCTCATTTTTGCTAAGCCTTCTAATTCCTTAGCTTCTTCATTCAGAACAGTTAGGGACTGTTCTGCTGCTTGTACTTGTTCCAAAAGACCAACTTTGAAGGGGAGCTTCTCAAGCTCAGTCCAAGCCTCCATAGCTTGGGTCATCAGGTTCTCGGCTTCAACTGCTTGGCTCTTCATTTGTGTGGAAGTTCTGCGTAGCGCTTCAAATTGTTCGTGTCTATCATCTGTAGAATGCGCTGCAACACGAGCTTCCAATTCAGCGATCTGTGTTCTATGGTCTTCAGCCATAGCAACTATTTATTGTTCTAGGGCTTTCACACTTCCACCAATAATTTGAACTTTCTCAACCAGAGGAAGGTCTGGTTGAATCTCGCAGGTCGGCAACTCCTGGGCGATTTCATCAACTACGTTTCTTATCCCAGTGTCTTGTGCCTCATAGAGTGCAAGCTTCTCAGAGATGTTCTTGTAGCCTGTCTTCAGCTCTATCTCCTGCGATTGCAGCCTTTGGTTTGCTTGGAATGTGGAGAGCTCTCTAGCTCTCAGCTCAATAGAAACTTTCTCTTGCACTAGCTGCAGAGTCTCTATAGGGATTAAAGACAAATTTACTTCAATGGGGCCAACTGCACTTACCTGCAGTGCGGCCAAAGGATCCAGAAGTGTCATGCTTGTAGGTGGGATGTGCACGACAGTATGCCTCTCTACAAGTACTTCAACTCGCTCGGTACTTGTGGTTGCTTGCGGTGCCTGCGAAGTAGATGCTGGCGCATGGGTCTGCGCAACTCTTCCTGCGAGACCTTTTAATTCTACGAACTGCAGGTCCAGAGCACTTCTGATGTGAGCGTGCGCGGTCCGTAGCTCGCGAAATTGCTCTTTCAAATACTGGTCGATCCCCGAGGGAATGGCCTCAGAGGGATGCGACACCTTTTGTTTCTTGGTTGCTGGTTCTGTGGAACCTTCATCACTTCTTTGCTTAGGGGCTTCCTTGCCCTTATCCTTCTCTTGCGTAGCAGTTGGTGGCATCGCAGATGCGATTTCGGCGGCCTCCCTCCATTCATTCGACCAAGATTTGATAGTTTCTTCAACATCTTCAGTGGTCATCCTGTAAAGGCCTACGGCCCATTGTTCTTGAATTCCGCAAGGGCGGAGATAAATCTCATGTAAGTTGGCAGAAAAGTCCAACTTCCCTTCATATAGTTTTGTTGTCTCCTCACTCAGCCTCGAAATTTCTTGAATGGTATCTTTAAGGAGATGGTAGTATTCACAAAATACAGCGCGGTTCATCTTGCGCTTTGTGGGATTATTAGAATCCCAGAGGTTAACATAGCGGATTCCGGCAGCTTCTCCTGCGCGGCGCGAAAGGAACTGAGTGTTCGGGGGTTCCTTCCACCCGACGAGAGCACATAAAATTAAAAGCCAAGAAAAATGGAACAACTGACCGGGGGTGTCTTGGATGTTCCGGCAGTCTTCCAAGAAAGAATTGAGGAGGAAGAGAGACAAGTTGTACTGCTCTCCCTCCGCAGCTGCGATAGCGAGCTCCACGACAGCTCCAGTAACTTCTTTAGGTCTGCACTTTGTAAGAAGTCTGCCTGCAAGCAGACTGCCTGTAAATCTAAGTGCTTCATCCTCGACTATAGTGAGGTCATAAGCCCGACCTCCTCTTGTCAATTTGTATTTCTGCACCAACTGTGCAGCTAACTTTCTGTCTTTATCCTTTCCAACAAAATGAATATTAGGGTCCTTACCAACCTTAGATAGGCCGGTAATACGGTGAATCAAGTCGACATTTAAATCGATTGGCCTTCCCAGCCAAAGATAACCACCATGAACGCAAGATAGCAGTGTCTTAACAACTGCATTGACTTCATTGCTACGCCCGAAGTGCGGTAGCTTTAACATGTTCAGGAGTCCAGGCTGCTCAAGATTTGCGGCAAATTCCTTTGGAACGAATTCATCAACCTTTCTGGTGGGATTGTGGACTACCGTCAGATAACAATATGGCGCAAACTGAGGATATGTTTTGTAGTCGCCCAAGTTGAAATCAGAGAACTTGACCAGTGGAAGGTGTCCAAGCAGGGACCCTTCTTGTCGCACGCCAGCGGGCAGTGGAGGTAATGGAATCGGATACTTTGCATTCTTCGGGATATGCACTTCTGGTGCATCATCTAGACACGGCGGAATATAATTCACCATAGTGGCTAATGGTTCTGGAACAGGTTCGTCTGGCTGCTGTTGCTGAGATGCCCTCATTCCAGGAGATTGTCTTGGATCAGTCCAACCAGGGTGCACGTAAGTTGAAGCCGTCACGGGAGTAGTCATGCCGAAATCTAAGCCTCGGCGCATAAACTGACGAACAAATTCTTCAGTAGACAGGTTCTCCGTCGTGAACCGGTATAGACAACAAAATTTGAACAGACGAATGACAAAACAACGTGAAATACGAACGCTGAAAACAAAGGAAGCAGACTGCAGAACTCGGCTCTGAAAACAATAACTTAGATTTTGAAAGACGCTATGCAACTCGAGAAAAGTAACCCGAAAATATACAAGTGCAGGGTATTTATAGCCAAACTTTATAGTAAATGCGGGCAAGTGGGGCTAATAGCCGTAGGTGCATATGCATGAGTTGACAACCCCTCTATCCCCCTCGCCTCTGCGGTGCATTAATTGTGATGAACGGGCTCTGACAGCCTTCCGGGAGAAGCTAAAGCTTTCGGCGCATGAGTTAAATGCAAATCTTACGGAGATCAAGCCGAATCTGTCAGAGCGGCTACAATTAAATGGCGGGCTTATCCTGCATTAATACTCAGACGCGGCTACATAATTGCTGTAATTCAAATTTTTCGGCGGGTCACTTCAACATAGGTAACTGTGCATATAGAGGAGTCCACAACAAGAACTCCTCAAGCGGCAAATTGACACAGGGAACTTCGCAAGAGCGATGGTTTGACAAGCCGGGGAAAGCTTCGCAAGAGCGCAAAATAGGGTTGCTCAGAATAAAATTTATAGACATGCGCGGATGTTTCAAGGAATTGCGCGGGAAGTCGGAGACTGAAAGTGTCTCGCAACTTCCGTGTAGACTGTGAAAATGCGATGCCTCTTTCAACTACACTGGACATCTGCACTTCTCTAGCAATGTATTAAGTCGACTGGGCGGAGTGGCCATCGCGATAAAGCTTGAGCCGAATCCCGTTGATCATTGTGGGCAACAATTCTTCATTGAGCTTCGCAAGCTGAACTGCTCCTCCTTCTGTTATATTTATGACCCGAAAAGGGCCTAACCAATGTGCATGAAACTTGCCTGGGAACTTGATGAATTTACTATCATAGAGGAGTACCAAGTCGCCTTCTTGAAAGACTTTATTCTTAATATGCCTGTCATGCCAAGCTTTCTGTCTTGCCTTCTGTACTTGTTGATGGAATCCGGCTAAAAGTTTGTCTTCTTCTAAGGCAAGCAATTGTGAAAGTCTTTCACTCATAGTATCAGTATCTGCCATTTCTGTAATTTGCGCAATTCTGAGACTGGGAACAATGTATTCCATTGGCATAACTGCTTCTTGTCCATACACCAAACTGAAAGGTGTGTGGCCTGTTAATTTCTTGCATGTGGTTCTGTAAGCCCATACTACAGCTGTGACTCTAAGGTCCCAATCATCTCTTTGTTGATTACAGATCTTCGTCAGGGCATTCTCGAGAATCTTATTGAATGCCTCCAACGTACCATTAGCTTGAGGGTGGTAGGGTGTACTCTTATGGTGGTTGATGTGGAATTCCTCGGTAAGGGCCTCTATAGTGTTGTTCAGAAAATGCGTACCCTGATCACTCATTAGAATTAGTGGGCATCCAAACCTAGTGATAATGTTCTAAAAAATGAACTGCGCGGCAGTGACAACGTCACAGTTCTTAACTGGCTTCGCCTTAGCCCATCTGGTGAGGTATTCAGTAGCTGTGATGATGTATCTTGCGCCGGTTCTCTTTCCTGGTGGGTTGATAGGTCCTACAAAATCAATGGCCCATTTATCAAAAGCACGTAGTGTTATCTGGGGTCTTAGTGGCATTTCATCTCTCCTTGAGGGTCTTCCTGTCCGCTGGCATACATCGCAACATTTGCAGAATTCCTTAGTATCCTTGTGCAATGTCGGCCACCAAAGACCTGCGGCTAAGATCTTCTGCGCAGTCGGCTTTCCTGCGAAATGGCCTCCTGCGGTACCTGAGTGCGCTTCTGCGATGATTGAGTTCTTCTCGTGTGGTAAGATACATCTGCGCAAGACTTCGTCAGGGCCCAACTTATAGAGCTAGCCTGCTATTAGAGTGAAGTCTGCGGCTTTGACCACAAGTTGCTTCTTCTGCTGGATTGTAAACTCAACTGGCGCTTGTCCAGTAGTGAGAAACTTAAGAATATTGGAATAATACTCATCTGCTGCTTGAATAGAAAACAACTGCGCATCAGGCAGATTGTCCTCCAGATTTGTAGGTTCCTCTCCTGACTCTATCCTAGATAAATGGTCAGGTCCTGCATTCAATCTTCCTGGCTTCACAATAACCTCAAAATCATACTCCTGGAAGAGAAGTAGCCATCTACAAATTCTTCCCCCTAACACTGGCTTATTGACCAAGTATTTCAAAGCAGAATGGTCAGTATACATTTTAAAATGTGCGCCCAATAGGTAGTGCCTGAATTTCTGTAGGGCATACACCATAGCTAGTCCTTCTCTTTCTGTAGTGGTGTAGTTCTTCTCAGCTGTAGAGAGTTTTCTGCCGGAGTAAGCAATGGGGTGGTCAATACCTCCTTCTCCTGGTTGTGTAAGCACAACCCCCAATGCTATGGAAGAAGCATCTACATGAACATGAAAGGGTTTTCTCCAGTCCGGGAAAACTAGAATAGGCGCAGTGATCATCTTTTCTTTAAGTGTATCCAAGCTCTGTTGGCATTCTTCTGTCCATTGGAACTTCGAATCCTTTTTCAGCAATCTTTCCATAGGCACAGTTATCTTTGCATATCCTTTGATAAATTTCCTATAGTACCCTGTATGTCCCAATGTAGTGCGCAATTGTTTGACTGAGTTGGGCGCAGGTAAATTAGCAATGATGGCAACCTTTGCAGGATCCATCAGGAGTCCTTGTCTGCATACAATATGGCCCAACAAAATACCAAAAGGAGCACAGAAGATACATTTTTTCAATTTAAGGGAAATCTGATACTGTCTACATTTTTCTAACATCATGCGCAGGTTTGCTGTATGGTTCTTTAGTAAACCAAACACAGTCCAGTCATCGAAATAGACTTCGAGAAACTTATGAATGAATTCTTTAAAAATAGCAACAACAACTCTAGAGAAGATAGCAGGTGCGTTTTTAAGACCAAAGGGCATTACCGTATACTGGAATGCTCCCCATCCAGTCGCAAAAGTGGTCTTGTGATGATCTTCTGGATGGATTCTGATCTGATGGTATCCTGAAAAGCCATCAGTGAAGGAATAAGCCTCTTGTCCTCCAACATTATCAAGCACTTCATCGGTAAAGGGAGTAGGAAATGGATCATGCGCTGATGCATCATTCAGCTTGCGCAAGTCCACGTAGATTCTTATTTCTCCTTTTGTCTTCTTCTCTTGTACCACCATAGGACTAATCCAGTCACTTTCCTCTACTGGCTCAATAATACCTGCTGCAAGCATTTTATCGATTTCTTCTCTAACCTTTTCTTTATATCGTGGGTTCAATCTGTATGGGCGTTGTTTTACTAGCTTGGCGTCTGCTTTCAGAGGTATGCGCATCACTCCTAAATCTCCTAGGATGCCTTTCATTTCTGTGAACTTGGTAGGAAAGGTATCCCGGTATTCACGTAATAAATCTGAAATATGGCCAACAGTTTCATCATCCCAATAATCTCCTATAGAAGCAAACTTGGGTTCGGCTTCTGTACCAATGTTAATCTTTTTGAGCTTGATGTGTTATGTAATGGCAGGAATATCAAGCTGAGGACCTTCAACATTGCGCGTCCCTTCTGATTCTGGAATATTGATGTTGCGAGGATCATCCTCCTCTTCTCCAGCGGTAAAATTATAGCATTCCAGGGCATGTTCTATCTGGACAGCCCAATCTGGTTGGGAATATTATGGTACTGGACATTGTTCAAATACCTTCTTTTTAATACACTTTAAAGCGTGGTCGATACTTGGATATTCTGACTCAAAGCTGAAGGTAAGCTGAAAGCTTTCTATCATAAGAGGCCAAGTGATAGTGCCTTTGCGCAATTCTGTTTCAGTGTACCAGTTCCTTGGAACTGTATCCAATGTTTGGATGAATAGGTGAACCCACTCATCTTCTGGAATATCTGACCATTGCTGAATACATGCTTCAATGTGTGAACTGGGGTCACTCTGTCCCTCATATTTGCACAACACTTCTGCTATAGTGTCCTGAAATCTGCGTAGTATCAATCTGCGACAGTCTTGCCATGTGTGAATATTCTCTTTATGCGCACCCCACCATCTTGCGGGCGTAGCGTGCAGTACTACATCTAGTGCTTGTATGCGCTGCTCTTCTGGGATCTGTTGTTCATATGTATGTATGAATTCACTTATTTCAGTTAAACCATCAAAAATTGGAGTGTCATTCAATTTTGTACCAATCCATCGAATGGATTTAGTCATCATGGCGCAACGCCTTGTAGAAACCTCATGTAAGTGATTCTGCCAGTTTTCGAATCCTGCTTCTGAATCTGATGTGCACGAACTATCGCATCGCCAGCTGATATGGCCGTCTGCTGTGGGATTCACATAGTCACTATGACTAGCAGTCATCTGATACAAAATTTCCATGTGGTGCACTTCTTCTTCTGCCCGAATGGGTTCAATATATCTTGGTCCTTGAATGGGATCAAGCGGTGCAATGACCCTAATCTGGTCATCCTCAAAGGTCATCTATCTTTTCTTCAAATTAATGACAGCTAAATTATCAAATGCCCAGTCTATGCCTAAAAGTGCTGGGTATGGTCTACTATCATCCAGGATTTTGATTACTTCAAAATCTGCAGAACTTCTTACTCCTTCAATATCAATAGGTACATTGGGTAGTCTACCCAATGGAGAAACTCGTTGCTGATTCGCAAGTCTTAGCTGGGTAGGAGATCTTGTAAGCTGAGGGCTACCCATCTGTTCCCATGTCTGCATGGTGAGAACATTGACTTTTGAGCCCAAGTCTAAAATGACTTCGTCCATGTCAAATGCTCCAATCTATGCTGTGAGCCTCATCTCTTTTCCAGTTCTAGTATGACTCCCAATCTGGTGAACAGCACGCTGCGGTGTGTTCATCGAAGCAGATTGTTGACATTTATCCAATAGGTGTTGAAGTTCCATATCTGCTTTTTCATTGCGCAACAACTTTAAGCAGTTTCTCAGGAAAGCATGGACACTGCCTAGTGCATCTTCATCATCAAGCCTTCCAGATGTAGTGGCTTGTTCTTGTACTAGGTTCTCTTGTCTTAGCACTTGCGGTCTGATGTCATTATGCGGAATTGCGACCGAAGTTGAAGTTCTCGGATCTAAGAAATACTCTTGATCTTGCTTGAATGCTTCTTTCTGCTTCTGCAGGTCGAGTGGAGATGGTTTAATATTGGTGCGACGCACCTATTGCGTCGCTTGCTTTCCAGTTCCCAACTCTAGCGCACCAGTGGTTGCTCCACTGCGCGTCACTATATTAATTGTAGGCTCTGGTTCTCTTTTTTCTGCTCCTATCAACTGAATATTCTGATTGACCTGTGGCGTCTTTGCTTGCATCTTAGCCATCAACTGAGGGCATTCTTCAATGACATGATCATAAGATTTACAATATCTGCAAATGGTTGTAGGATTCTGGCAATCCCTTGCAAAATGACCTTGAGCTCCACAATTGTAGCAAGTAATCTGTCCTCTTCCTCGACCAAAACCTGCTGTGCGTCCGCGGCCCTTATAATTTCCTGTTCTACCTGCGCGATTTGGTTCATACGGTGGACTTGCTGTGGGTCCTTGTGCCTCTGATTGTACTCTATAAACATCATGTTTTCTTTCTATCATAAGGTCATATGCTCTACAGTTATTCTCATCATGACCTACTGATTTACAGAAATTGCAATATAGATTCTTTGGAGTTTGTACATATTTCTGTAACAAGTGACATTCTTGTGGTCTGTGACCTCTAGTTCTACAGATTTCACACCAAGGCCCCTGGGCCTGTGGTAAAGGGTTAGGTGCTCCAGTTGCAATGTACTCTATGAAAACGGGACAGTGGTCCTTTGAATGACCTTGCGCTTTACACTTTGTACACCAAATTTCTTCTTTAACTTCCTTGCCTTTCTTAATATCATGGACTTGCAAGGTTAAGTTTGCTAATTGGTTCTGTAACTGCGCAACATCGTTGCTTGTTCCAGCAATTGGTGAAGCTTCTAGTTTCATGGCCATTTCTAGAGCTTGTTCCTGAGTAGTGAGATTCTGTTGCATAAGAGGAAGTCTAATGTGTGGAAGCAGCGCAACAATGAACCATTCCTTATGTTGCTGCGGTGCAAACTCAAAGCTTACTTGATCTATTAGGGCTTTAAACTTCTGGTCAACGTCCCATACTGACTCTGTAGGTAACTGTTTTATGTCTTTGAGCTCTGTTATACACTGTGATTCTGATTTAGGTTTCTTGAATTCCTTAATCATAGCGCTTCTTACATCAGCAAGCGTCCTATTCTGTGCTGCTGAGTATTTCATGAACCAAGTTAAGGCTCTTTCTCTTAGTGTAGTTGCTAACTGAATGAGCTTAACAGCATCGTCATTAATTTGCTTAATTGTCCAAATGGCTTCACATAGGAACCAATGCTGCTCAGGGTCTTCTAGCCCTGTTCCTCTAAAAGTTGGTAGCTTCATGTCATCACCCATCCTTCTTGCGCTAGGTTGAGGTGGAGGTGCTGTAGTAGTGCTTCTGGGATGGTTAAATAGAGGTGGTGCTAAGGTACTAGAAGTACCGTGCGGGCTACTAGAAGGTGTTACTGCGGGGTTATACTGAACTCCGTCTGGTTTTTGCGGTGTAAAGGGGTGATAAGGGATATGAGCACTCCCTTGTCTCTCTAGATGACTTGCTCTAGGAACTTGGCTATCTTCTGGGATAGACTCAAAAGAATGTTGGTCAAGGCCTACTTTATACCGCTTTCCACTACGAGTGCAACCAATAGCTTCAAGATCACTATCAGAATCTATGGACATTACTTGTCTATGCTATTCATCAGAAGCTATGCATAGTTTTCCTTTTTCATACAGAAGCATTTTAATCCATAAGTTCAGAGAATTTAAGAACTTACCCCTGTGTGCTTTGAAGAAGCTCCTCTCAGCTTCGCTAAAGCTCTTTCTCGTATCTACTACAAAATCGGTGATGAAGCCTTCCAGCAGACTATTCAACCAAAAGTCTACTGCGCGGGACATAGAATTATTTACCTGCTTCAAAATACTGATTAGCTCAGGCGTCCAAGCGAGGGGTCGCTCAACATGCACAGTGGGTCTTGTATGTGCTAACTTGGCTACCCACGCATGCAATTCTAGTGCAAACGTGACAAAGAAAATTTCATGAATGTCAGTATAAATATACTTCTGCAACCGGTCTTCTGTCTGAAGCCTAGAGCTTCTATTTTCTCGTTCAGCGAACTCTCTAGCTTTTAAATCAAACCAGTCTTGAATTTCTTTAGCTGTAGGGTTCCAGTAGCACATTTCCTTCAAGGTAATAAGGTCAAAGTTGACAACAGAAGCATATGTTGGCCTAACCAACCATAAGGCAACAATCCCGCGTCGCCGGAGTAACAAGTCTCAAGGCAACGGAACCATTTGTTGGCTCCTTCTTTCTCTAGGTTTCGCATCAATCTCACGTGTCACCGAAATAACAAATCTCACAGTAACAAGTCATGAGGCAATGGAACCATTTGTTGGCTGCTTTTTGGACAGACTCGGGTTTTAATGAAGCGCAGCAACAAAACCCCTTGGCGCACTGGCCCTCTCGGCAACGAGCTGTGCAGCAGCTCGAGGTCTCACCCGAAGTGGCTATGGGGGGGTCAAGGAATCAAGCTTCCTCAACCTCGGTGATGCGGAGACTGCAGTCTTCTCCCCTCTCGCGGGATTTCTCGGGCGGAATGTCTTACTCCTCTGTAGCTCTCAGCGCGACAGCGCTGCAACTCGTACCAACTTAACCTCGAGGTCCCTCGTTCCCAGCACACGAGGTGATTACCCTCTGCGTCGATACCCTATGTATCATTCCTGCTTGCGCGCCCAGCGCAGTAACTCATGCCTCAATCGCCGCAGCGACAGCATTCTACAGGTTCCTTCGACACTTAACAATTATAACTATCAAGAAAGCTTGCGAACTTACTTAGCATATTCATAAAGACAACACAAAGTTCATGTATACACAGATAGTGAACTAAAACATGCAATTACACAACACAGCGTCGTAACAAGGAAAATTACGAAGTTCACCTCCACGGGGAAACCACGTCCACGAGGAGTGTATCTTATATTAATCACAGAATAGGAATTACAATCCTGCTGCGCACACAGCTGCAGCCTTAGATCTTTCCAGGAAACTCCATGCACACAGCTAGGAGCCCTTCTCTCGATCTAGTCTCTTCCTCTACAGAGATTACAATAGTTCAGACGTCGCCTCAGACTGTCTGCAACTCAGGGATTAACTTCACGGCTATCCCGACTCTAACACTTGTCTTCTAACAACACAATAGAAGACTGACTGGCTAGCTTATCTCAACAGCTGCCTTACTTCTCAACATCTAATGGCTAGCTCACTAACTGACTCACTAACCAACTAACGTATATCCTTTACAATTACACATATATATAGGTGGCCATGATGGTCACACCTTTACAAAACTGTGGGCCTTTCCCAGCAGTATTCCCCAAAAACCCTCACCACGGACATGGCTAGGTGTACTGTAGGCGCTGCTTGCAGTCATGTCGCCATTTCCTGCAGGTTCCGTGACTTTCGGCACAGATTGCGGGTATGGGTGCCGCTTCATCGTTTACCGCTACTTGTCCTTCACCTTCAATGCTTTGGTCCGTTGCTCTTCCTTGGTTAGAGCAACCATAACTTCTGTACTTAGCCTTAATGAGGGTAGCTGAGCCCTCTACTCCGTCGCTTCATTTATTATGGTAGCTGAGCTCTCTACTCGGCCACATTTATTCTCCTTTGACGTGTGCACGCGAGCTTCACGATTTCCGGTCCGTAATATGCGCTGATCTCGTCCATCTGGCACCGTACTGCGCACCATTTGCTTCTACCCAAAAAGTGCTTGTTCAAAATTAGCACTTTCCTTCAATACTTGTGCTTTTTCATCAAAATTCGCAGCTTTACCATAGCTGCGGCATAGGCTCCAACATAGTTAAAAGTGAAACCTTGCATGAATCTAAATACCTAAACCCAATACCACCCATGCACAGACCTATGTTTATCATGCATCTTATATTTTAGCAGCTGTAGATTAGATCTATGCATGTATTGTTTTACTATTAAATTCTGTATGCTGAAACAACTTAACAGAAACTAAGTATAGCAGTAGGTTCTTTTCTTATTTCTGAAGGTGATCATTATGTTAACAACTAGGGTTATTTATCTTTACTAATTACTTCAAAGAAAACAATAGCATGCATTCTGTTTAACCATATTCCCATTTTGCTATCTTCTTATTGTTTTTAGAATCTGATTGATCTTATATAAATATCGTCTTCAATATATTATATTGTACAGACAGAAAGAAAGCTATTGTGTTATTTTATCCTTTCATCAGAGGTCCAAAATGGATGAATACTGGAATATATAGTTAGAATAAGAAAACTGTATATTCATAAGCAATCAAATTATCTGATGATTGCTCTGTTATTTTCCTTGTTTTCTTGAACTATCAATTGCATGTGATAAAACTTACATCACAGAATACCAAGTAATTAACAGCTAGGACAAACATAGCTTTATTAAATTGATAGATTAAATTATAGTATCTCTACACCCAAGCTAGGGTCAACATGCTCTCATTACATCATTATTTATAACATTTAACAGTTACCAAATCAAGGTTTCCTTGCCATAGACAATTTAACTGTAGAATCAAGAGTTGTTATTCTTATTCCTTTAAAACATCATTATAGACATGTAGATTTCATTCACATCGATAGCTAGGGTTTAACATGATTACTTATGCTTTCAAAACAAAACCATTTCCTTTCTAATTCTCGGCTAAATCCATACAAGCACAAACGCAGTATAAGCCTGGAGGATCACTCTCGGCTTATAGCCACTTTTTATTTAAACAAACCTGCCCTTCGAGTTCAAGAATGAGTAGATCAAAACACATTACGCAGACATGAAACCCAAAATATCTTAAACATGCTACTTAGATACAGATACAAAAACGAGAAGACCCATTTCACCAAATGTAGCCATTAAACCCTGAAATATTATCGTTTCCATTTAAAATAATAGTGGTTACACCCGACGGTCGCCACTATCTTTTGCTGAAGGTTCCTTTCGAAACCCCACGCCATTTATACACATAGTAAATACTGAAAACAAGTTACATTCAACGTATCTCCTCATGCATCAACCCAGAAGTACTCAAAACGATGAGACATAAAATGTAAAGATGCAAGACTATTTGCTAACACAAGGTTTCAACCCTGCTAAACTCGCCGATGCTAGGAATGGCCGGCCGTAGATTTCAAACATTTACATCACCTACTCTATCAACAAAAACTCAAAATTGAAGGTTTCCCAAATGCTGCAGGCGAGACAACAACCACTGTCGTGAAGGCATGATACCAACACTTGCTCATCAAGTCCGATTCCAGGAGAACCACTAAGGAGGGATACCACCGAAGCTTACCAGTGGGTTCGCTTAAGTTCTCTTACTCTTCAACTATTCCGGCACCCTGTGGAGTCGCCCAGGGTTACCTGCCAACAACCATACAATAAGTTAAGCATCAGATCATGGGAAAGAAAATGCATGCAACAAGAATATTATGAAAACTCTTGCATCGTTACATTACTTGAGTTGTGACAAACGAAGCCAGCATCCATCCAATGCGAAGCAGATGCACCCAGCTCGAAGACCACCCTGTGTGATAACTCCCGAAGACTTACAACCCGACGGAGAAACCCTGAATTGCAAGCTACTACAACGCCCAACCGACACACTCATCTAAACTATGAAGGGCCACACCATTCAACTCCTTACTCGGCCTCCATTGACGGCTCTCACATGCAGTTTGAGGACTATTACCGGTCTTAGGATCGAGCCTAGGGAAGGCTAGAAAAACCAGCAAACCCTAAGTGCCTCTCAGCCGGTTGGCCTCACCTTCCAAACCCTACCACCGAACAAGGACAAGAAATGTTACAAGAATCCATAAGTTACCCTAGGGTTCAACTCATCCCAATACACAACGATCAACAGCGGAGATCCATCCTCATCAAGCCACGTTGGAAGGTGGCAGGAGTAGCATTCAATTGCCCATCTACCTCCCGAGCTACGAGGTTTCCATATCGGTGGACGATAGGGCAGGAGGCCCGTTACAACTCAACATTCCAAACCCTTTCACACGACGAGTCAGCTATAACCACTTACACGCAGTAATATCCTTAACACGGTGGCCAGGCACAATAATTGCAAACCAAATCATTTAATACACCCTCGATTCGTATGCAAGCTTTTTGCAGGGCCATCATTCCACCTTCCAACCCATACAAACCAATGTTAAAAGCATTAACATGTAAATATTATCAATGTATAACGATCACCGAGAGCTTATAACCAAGGTCCCATACGATCTCATATAATCAATTGCGAAACACATTCATAGTTTATGAAAATCTACTAAGGTCGCGAGCAACCATAGGGCATGGTTTGACTCCGCCCATCACATAAAGTCTATTATAAAGTTCACTATAGGGATTATTGCATAGCTCATAAATCTTGTCCATACAATAAGTTATATAAACACACCGCTAGGGTATGGTTGCCACCCAAGGACCCAACGCACACATTGCATGGTAGGGTATTAATACTTAAGGAATCACCATTTTAATTGCCTAGACAATAGAGATATAAAACGAACTTATCACTTAAGACCAGGAGCCCTTGTCCTGAACCTGTCATCGTCAATAAAGAGAATTACTAATAGCCGCAAGACATTTATGGAATGATCATACGCAAGTCATCAACACTTAACGGAAGCATTCATGACGAATACACCCTAAGATAGACATTATCTGTAGTCTTGAGATAGACAGGTTCATCTTACAGAATTGGAAGGAGACCATACCTGTAGCATCGAAATTCACAAGCAGTTTCGATTTATATTGTGGTTATTAAACACTCTGATTTTTATCGCTATCTCTTACCCGCAAATCTGCGCATGAAGGACGAGTACAGTGCTTTAGCGGAATAGCTAAGTAAGCCTCGGGGCACCTCGTGGGACCCCTTTCATCATCATCCAAAAAAGTTAAACTATCAGCACTTGTCAAAAGAATTCTATTTTCTAATGCATCATAAATTTTCAATCATTCCAACATAAGAATAAAGTACATAATCGTTAATTGATTTTCATGACGTCATTAAAAGACAAAAGACACAAGCATTAAATTGTTCCTACCAAGTGACAATTTTTATTAATTATTGAATATTGATTATTATTATTTCCGCATTTTACAATATTAGCTCTTTTTATGGCGATTTAATTTTTTTAAAATTTTATGAAAATATCGGGATGTTACATGTAGTATCAGAGCTCATGTTCAAACTCTAGGCCTAAAAACGGTCCAAGAAACATGCAAACAGAAAATTTATGACTGTGAAAATTTTCACTAACTCAAGTTTAAATTATTTTGTCCTATACAGAAAATTTTTCTTTGATTTACAGATATGGAAGAATCAGTTGGACACATAAGTGGCATATTTCCGCCAAACAGCCCCAATATGGAACAACAATTCTAGGGCAATCAGGGTAATGATTCATCAGAATTATTGCGTGCTTTTCATGAATTAAAAACAGAGATCCAGTCAGTAAAACATGACAATGAAAGAATCTTGCAGACACAGGAAGAACTGAAGCAAGCACTGTTTGACCAATATCCATAATATGAACAGAACTTGGAACATACTTCTCAAACTAAAGAGCTATCCCAGGAAGGCAAGAACAAACAAACAGAAACAGTTGAAGAAAACAACAACTCAACATCATCAAGAGATGCCAAACAACCACGTAAAAAGAAGCATAACTACTCTAGTGACAGTAGTGAAGGAGACTGTAAGCCAAAAAGAAGAAGGAATTGACAGTACAAACAGATATCTGGTGAATTCAAGAAAGTCAAACCCCCAATTTTGAATGGCGAGACAGAAAAAGGAGAGATAGCAGAAGCATGGCTGTCCGGCATGAAAAAGTATTTTCAGATCTACGACTACTTGGAGTCCTTGAAAGCAAAGATGGCAATTTATAATCTGACTGGGAAGGCAGATATTTGGTGGCAAGACCTTAAAAGGGTAAAATGTGTAAAAGACCGAGATGTGAGTTGGAGTACTTTTAAAAGACACTTCAAGAAGAAATTCTTATCTGAGCAGTATTATGAAGAAAAATCCAAAGAATTTTATGATCTAAAACTGGGAACGATGAATATGAAAGAACTGAATAGCAAGTTTTTAAGTCTGCTAAGATATATGCCATACATGGTGGAAGAAAAACCGAAGGTCCAGAGGTACCTAAGTTGTCTACCTTTCCACATCAAGGACAGGATAGAGTATGATAACCCTAAGACCCTAGAGGAACCCATGAGGAAAGCCACTTTTTGCTTTGACCAGAATAAGAGAAGAGAAGGGGTACCTAGCTGGAAAAACTCAAAACCCACTAACTTTGAACAGAAAAAGAATAATTTTAGATATGGCGGCAATTCCAGTTTTCAGAAGAAAAATTTTCAGCAAAAGAGAAATAATCAGCAGCATAAATTTACAGCACCCAGAAATGTCCCCAATGTTTTCAGGACCAATGAACAGAAGCCACCTATAAAATGATTTGAGTGTCAAGGGCCCCATTATGCCTCAAACTGTCCCCTCAGGAAACGGGCGGCCAATCATATTCACTCCATACTGTCTGAAGCTACTGTAGGAGATGTGGCAAGAGAAGTACCCAGAATTAGTGCAGCATTAGACAACCGGCAAGCAGAACACCAAGTCTTAATGGTGGAGGTCGAAGGTATGCTGCAAAACCACCTCGTTTCTATTTTAATTGTCCTGGGTGCTAGTCTAAGTTATATATCACCAGTTGTGGTAGAAAGACTTGATTTGAAAATCGAGAAATTCAAGAAATTCTTGTTAGTTAGATTAGCGACAGGAACAAAAAGGAAGGTTTCTGATTTTGTGGAAAATTGTGCTTTATCTATGAATCAACTAACAACGAAGGTTAAGCTAAATATCCTGCCATTAGGGTCATATGACATCCTAATCGGTATGGATTGGTTAGAAACCCATCAGGTCATTCTCAATTGTTATGAAAAAAAGCTTCATTTGCCTGGATGATGAAGGAAAGACAATAGAGGTAAAAGGCATCCCTAGAAAAACATTCTTTCGGCAGATTTCAGCCATGCAAGTAAAGAGGGCAATTAGAAAAGGGTGTCAGATGTTTGCTGTGAATGCGATGCATGATGAGATAAGTACTAAGGAGGACAAACTAAAAATAGAAGACATACCTGTCTTGCAGGATTTCCAAGACATTTTTACTGAAGAGATCCCAGATTTACCTCCCAAAAGGGACCTGGATTTTACTATTGAATTAATACCTGGCGCTGTACCAAGTTCTAAAGCTCCATATCGGATGAATATACTGGAGCTGAGTGAGTTAAAATCTCAGCTGAAGGAGCTGATCGATAAAAATATATAAGGCCCAGCGTGTCCTCTTGGGGAGCACCGGTCATTTTTGTCAAAAAGAAGGATGGTACCCTAAGACTTTGCATAGATTATCGTCAACTGAATAAAATGACGATCAAGAATAGGTACCCACTGCCCCGCATTGATGATCTCTTTGACCAACTACGCGGAGCAACAGTGTTCTTGAAGATTGATTTACGATTAGGATATCATCAGGTCCATGTGAAGGATGAAGACATTTTCAAAACAGCCTTTAGAACTCGTTATGGACACTATGAGTTCGTTGTCATGCCATTTGGACTAACTAATGCACCTGCTGTATTTATGTGCTTAGTGAACAAAATTCTGCACAAGTACTTAGACAAGTTTGCAGTGGTGTTTATTGATGACATTTTGGTATATTCTAAGAACAAGGAAGAACATGATGAACATCTACGTATCATTTTGCAAGTTCTGAGGGAGCACCAGTTGTATGCAAAATTCAGCAAATGTGATTTTTACAAAGACAAGATTCAGTACTTGGGACACATAATCTTTGAGGAAGGGATTGCGGTTGACCCCGCCAAGATAAAGGCCATTAATGAATGGCTGGTTCCTAAAGATGTGACAGATGTGCGATCGTTTATGGGTATTACTGGTTATTATAGAAAACTCATTGAAGGGTTTTCCAGGATCGCAAACCCCATAACGTCGCTGCAGAAAAAGGGAAAGAAGTTTGTCTGGGACCAAAAGTGTGTGGACAGTTTTGCAAAGTTAAAAGAATTATTGACTTCAGCGCCTATTTTGAGGATTGCAGGTCCTAATAAAGATTTTGTAGTATGCACAGACGCGTGCAATGATGGACTGGGAGGAGTCCTAACGTAGGAGGGACATGCTGTAGCATATGAATCAAGAAAACTGAAAATTCATGAGAAGAACTATTCCACCTACGACCTAGAATTGTTAGCAGTGATTCATGCTCTAAAAATGTGGCGTCACCACCTTATCGGCAGAAAATTTACCTTAATGACGGATAATATGGGGCTGAAATATTTGTTATATCAAACGAATTTGAATGCCAAGCAAGCCAGATGGCTAACTTTTCTGAGTGAGTATGATTTTGAAATTCAGCACATTAAGGGGAAGGAGAATAAAGTTGCTGACGCATTAAGTCGTAATGCAAGAATACATTTTGTTTCATCCATAAGCACATATGCAACAGATTTGGAGGAACAGATTTTTGAAGGAATCAAGGAAGATGAGGAATACAGAAAAATTACAGGAAAGGACAGCAGAAAACAACTCTGAAAATTCTGTAACAGATTTCAGTTTGAAGGAAAATGGTTTACTGCTGTACAAAAACAGATTGTACATACCAAACATACCAGTAGTAAAAATTTTGATTTTGGATGAGATGCACAAAAGCCACTATTCTTGCCACCCGGGTTACCAGAAAACCATCACAATGCTAAGGAAAGAGTACTACTGGCCCAGGATGAAGGATGAAGTAGCGGAGTAAATAGCTAAGTGTTTTGACTACCAAAAAGTGAAGGTGGAACATCAGCATCCTGCTGGATTGCTGCAGCCCTTGCCTATACCTAACTGGAAATGGGAAGTCATAAGTATAGATTTCATCATTGGGTTACCCAAGAATAAAAAACAACACGACTCCATCATGGTGGTAGTAGACAAACTTAGCAAGGCAGCCCATTTTATCCCTGTCAAAACTACCCATAAAGCCCCTGATATTGCATAATTTTTTATGAAGCAGGTTTTCCGACTACATGGCATACCCAAGGTAATAGTTTCAGATCGAGATTCGAAGTTCACAGGTAATTTTTGGAGGTCGTTGTTCAAGGGGTTAAACACCACCTTAAATTTTAGCACTACATTCCATCTGCAAACAGACGGACAGACTGAAAGGGTGAACCAAATATTGGAAGATATGCTCAGATTGTATGTTAAGGATCAACCCGGTAAGTGGGAAGACTACTTGCACTTAGCCGAGTTTGCGTATAATAATCACTACCATGCTTCAACCAAACTTAGCCCATTTGAGATCCTTTACGGAAGAAAGTGTAACACACCAGTGTCATGGAGTGATCCGGTTAGCAGGGTCACCCTAGGGCCGAATTGTTGCAAGAATTAGAATTAATCATGAAGCAAGTACAAGGGAATCTTAAAGCTGCCCAAGATAGACAGAAAAGTCAAGCAGACCTTAAAAGAACTCATAGAGAGTTCCAGGTTGGTGAACACGTTTTTCTTGAGGTAAGGCCGAAAAGGAGTTCCTTAAAATTGGGAAGCTGTGCCAAACTGGAACCCAAGTATTGTCTTCCTTTTGAAATCTTGTCCAGGGTTAGACCTGTGGCATATCAATTAGCCCTACCTTCAAACCTCAAAGTCCATAATGTTTTTCACATTTCATTTTTAAAGAAATATGTGCATGATCCTACTCATGTTGTAAATTGGAATAATGTTCAGGTGGAACAAGGCGGCAATTTTCCAGTGGAACTGGACTATATTCTCGCAAAGAAAGAAACTCTACTCCGGAACCACACGGTTGGCCAAGTAAAAGTGCAATGGAACCACTATAGCCCAGCAGAGGCTACCTGGGAGTTGGAGAGTAGTATGCGGGCTGCATACCCAACTCTGTTCCAGGAACACTCAAGGAGTGAATAAAGCAACATCGAGGACGATGTTGAGGCTTAAGGGGGGGTGTATGTCACCTACCCAATCTTTGAGAATAATTATTTTCTACTATTACCCTTTTTGCAAAAAAAAAAAAGTTTGTGTTGAATTATAATTACAAGTTTGTAATTATGACCAAGTAGGTCAAAAATGAATGTAATAACTCATTATTATTATTTAATATATGAAAATGGCAGACAAACACTCATGAAAGCTGTTATAAGAGTATCCACTGACCCGCTAGGAGGAATGGAAGCTGTTGGAAGGATTGGGACAGATGGTAGCATTTGCACTCTACCATTAGCCATTGGTATGGGACAACTCCCCCTAATTTTGTGGCATTTCCCTCTCCAGGTGGAGAGAGGTGAGCAGGCAGCTCACTAATGACCAGTTAATTTCAAAAGACCTAGGCAGCCTATAAAAGGAAATTCGAATTGAGCAGGCAACTCTTACAATGTTTTATGCAGAAACATTCCTCATGCTCATCAGGTGATGGCTGAGAGATTCGAATAGGGGAGGCTGTGGAGAGTGCAAGTATAAGTTTGCAAATATTATGAGAAGGACAGACCAGAGGTGCTGGTGCTGATCCCATTGATTACTAAGCCTGTAAGTCTGGATATATAAATTTTCTTGCTACTGCAAGCAGAAGTCCCAAGTTGCAGAACCTTCTTCCTCCTGGTGGATCAGTGGATAGGCTCGGGGGTCCTAAGGCAGACATCTTGGTTGTTTGGGAGCAGGTTGGGTGGAACAGGTTTCTTGAGTGCTTTGTTCCTCCCATTACACTCAGGTTCTATTCTGCTGTGTTTTCTTTTCAAATCATATGAATGCTCTCAGAAAATGGCTTAGTATTGTATTTATTAATCAATAGTAGAAAATGTCAGATCCTAATTAATTTAGATTTGTTGAACTGATAAAATGACTCCTCTGCATTTTTCCCCATGCGTGGAGCTGCATCGTACTCCAGTACAGATAGGTAGCATTAAATCTGCCCAGTTAAAAGTGAAACCTTACATTCATCTAAATACCTAAACCCAAGACCACCCATGCACAGACCTATGTTTATCATGCATCTTATATTTTAGCAGTTGTAGATTAGATCTATGCATGTATTGTTTTACTATTAAATTCTGTATGCTGAAACAACTTAACAGAAACTAAGTATAGCAGTAGGTTCTTTTCTTATTTCTGAAGGTGATCATTATGTTAACAACTAGGGTTACTGATCTTTACTAATTACTTCAAAGAAAACAATAGCATGCATTCTGTTTAACCATATTCCCATTTTGCTATCTTCTTATTGTTTTTAGAATCTGATTGATCTTATATAAATATTGTCTTCAATATATTATATTGTACAGATAGAAAGAAAGTTGTTGTGTTATTTTATCCTTTCATCAGAGGTCCAAAATGGACGAATACAAGAATATATAGTTACTGTTAAGTCAGTAATTTGTTTCTTCAAATTTTGTTTGATTTGCATTTTATTTTAAGTTATTTATTTGCTTTAACTTGATTTTTCTCTCTTTAGGAAATTTTCTTTAGTTTTTATATGAAATTTTGGGCTTGCTTTTGAAATTTTCAAATTTTAAACCTTAGGTTTGTTTTTGATAAGGGGTTTAAAAGGTCACCATATCGAATAATGGGCTTATAAACCATATTCTAAGTAGAGTCATGTATAATCCTTACCCTGACAGCTTTAAAACCCTATGCAAAATGATAAAAAGCTGTTAAAAAGCACCAAAACAGTGTCAAAGTTGTTCTTGTAGCGCTGGAGCTCAAAATCACCAAAGGCGCGCTACAAGAATATTGCGACTCCAAAATTACTTCGATCTTTTAGCAAATCTTGGCACGTTTGAAATGATGAATGACTAATCACATGTTCTGGAGAATTCATTACGTGCTAATGCAGGGAACATCATGATTCTAAGTGTTTACACGTTGTGAGGAAATCGTGCTCATCATGAACCGAGATGTAATTCCTTTTGACAGGTAGCAGCATGGTTTGAGGTAAATGTGGGATAAATTTGTCACTTACAAGCACATTCAAAGACGAAGGACTTTAGTGGAGTAGCCATAATCACTAAAGAACCGGAAATTGTCGCTGCTGAACAAAGGAGAGTTGTTTATGGCTTCACGGGAAATTAGGGCTTCCTAATTTTGTGGCTAGAAATTAAATTGAACGCTGAAGGACGTCTGTACATCCAAGGTGACTCATTTGACAACTCAAGTCCTGCTTTTAAATGACCGCAGTTGAGCAATTTATAGGTATTTCCTGAAAAACCAATATAAATGCAAATTTGGGTTTTTTTTGCTGGGGCTTACTTTGTCAAAATTGATCAAAGGAAAGGTTAAATTATGCTTTTAAACGCAATTTCGACCAGAGAAATAGCTATTTGTTGATGCTCTGAGACGACAGCCTGAAGTGAGGGTTGAAGATAGCAGTTTCTTAATGAAATGTGACTCTGTCAAAACTAAGGTTGTAGTGCTGTGAATAACCTATACATTCAACAGTATTTTCAACCTCCTAAATTAATCTCCTGCTCTCAAACAATACAAAAGGATACCATTAAATTTGCAGTGATTGAAGAAGAATGGGCAGGAGTGGTAAGATAAACAGAGCTGAACCAACTGATGTAGGATGGATTGAAAAATTGCCTGGGTGTGTGGAGCTGTTTCAACAAGCTGGTTGGATGGATTTTTTCAAGAAGATCGATGGGTATAATGCAAAGGTATCCTGTAAGTTATCCCAGGGTTTCAAAAATGACATGGTGATTTTTGATACTCTTAAATTCAAGCTGACAATAAAATTGATTTCAGAAGCCACAGGGATTAAGGATGAGGGTGAACCATGGTTTAAAAAGCTGCCTTTTGACTTTGATCCACAAAGATACCTTTTACCAAATGTCACCCCTGATTGGAATAAAGGCGTTCTTATTCAAAATTTCAGAAAGGAATGGATTGAGCCAATCAGAATATTACAGAGCTATGTTACTTGCGAGGGCAGGTATGCTTATGTATACAAGTACCATTTCAGATTCCTTCAGCACATGGTGGGGGTGTCCAAGATGAACCTGCCATTCTTCTTTTTGAAAAGTTTGCAGAAGATGTCCAACAAGGTGAAAGGGCCAAAAGATCATTCTTCTCAGTCTATTTTTCACCATGGGCTAATCAAGTTGATTATTAGCACTGTTTTGCAACATGAAGGGAAGACTTGGGATTTTTTCATCTTTTGGTTTGGCTTCGAAGATCAAAAATCTAAAAGGCAAGTAGACAAGGGTAAGGTCTTGATGAGAAAATTAGGTCAGAAGCCAAAACTTGAAGATAAGGAAGAGGTCAAAGTTGAGGAAGCATCAGAGCATGTGGAGGAAGATAATGAACCAAAGCCATTCTCAGCCAACTCTAAAGGCAAGTATTCACTGTTTGAAGATGAGAAGGAGCAACCTGAACAGAATTTGACACCTGTAGAAGATTCTCATGAAATGAAAAATGTTGATATAAAAGAGGTTGCTGTACCTAAAGAGGAAATTCACACTCGACAGAGAAGCCCTATCACCATTCTCTCAAATGATGAGGGATATTTATTGGAAGAAGAGCAGCCCATCTCCAAAACAGAAGTCAAGGTTGAAGTAGGAAAAGAAATCCATACTTCAGATAGCGAAACAACAAAACCTAACAGGAAAAGGAATAAAATTGAAGTAGTAGAGTTGGCGGCTATCCAGCATCAAGGAAAGGAGCTGAAAATGATGGGAGAAGCAGCATCATATGGAGACCTAAAACTAGGTCAAAGAACAAGCTAAGACTAAACATGAAGAAATTGCTCAAGCCCAAATTAAATACAAGTGAAATTACTGTCCTAGATGAGGTTTCCATGGATGATAAACTAGAAGTAGACAAAGATAGCAGAAAGGAAAGTGATCTTTTACAGCAACCACAATTAAAAGAAAAAGCTCCTTCAGTTGAGGCAGCAGGTGAAGAAAATCAAAATCCTAGCATTGAAGACACTCCTACAGAACTGTTGATTGAAGAGGCAGAAATCTTCAAAAAACTTGATATACCTTGGAGACCTGATGAGGAACAAGATCCTACAATGGACAAATTAGTTAACTCTGACAGAGAGAATTTGAAGAAAACTGTTAAGCAGTATAAACATCAGATGAATTACATGCAAGAGGTCAATGATGGATTAATGATGGCTAACAAAAGGTTGAGAGAAGATCTACAAGATGTAAATGATAATTTTCAGGAGCTGATAGCAGAAGCAAAAGAAGCACTAAAGAGAAAAAGAGCTGCTGACATGCATTGCACAGAGTTGGAGAAGACAGTCCAGGACCTGCAACAGAGAAACAAGGAGCTCATCAAGAATATAAATGACATGGAGCAGGAGCAGAAGAAAGCTAAGAAGAAAGACCAAGCATCAGATGGTATCGCTCTACTGGCTGAAGTAGTAAAAGACCTATAAGTCAGTTGTACATTTAGTTAGTTGTCATTAGTTAATAACCATATGTTAGTGATTTGCTATTTTTAGCATATTTTGTAATTTTGTAAATATTGTACATTTACTTTACCTCATCGAATAGGTGGAAGGCAGTTAGGGTTAGATCCCTAACTGATTTTGTAAAAGCATAGTATTTAGAGAGGTTAGAAAGTCATTGAGAGGGTTCGATTTTTGGGAGTTTTTAGGAGGTCTTCAGACTGCTATTATCTTCAGGCTTGTTCAGAGCTAAGTATTATGACTCTTGTAAGCATTTGCTGATGAAATTATGAGATATATATGACCTTTACCCTTCAGTTTTATGTGTTGGCTTCATTTTTCAGCTTATTTAGTTGCTTAATAGATATATTCATTGCTGGTTTATGTGTATCTACTGGTGATGCTTGTCTTTTATGAATGAACCTCAACATTGTGTTTCTGTTGGATCTTGTTGGATATATCATGCATATTTATTATCTTTTGTTTATGATTTAGTTATTATTTGGCTTATGACTGTATTCCTGGATTGTTCCCAAAACTTTACAACCACAAAACCTTTCAAAAACCTAAAACCTACTTTATTTTACTGAGTTTTATTTGAGATTGTGTTGGCTTGTTTATTTGGCCTTGGAAACAATTTCTGGCACAAACAGTTAGAATAAGAAAACTGTATATTCATAAGCAATCAAATTATCTGATGATTGCTCTGTTATTTTCCTTGTTTTCCTGAACTATCAATTGCATGTGATAAAACTTACATCACAGAATACCAAGTAATTAACAGCTAGGACAAACATAGCTTTATTAAATTGATAGATTAAATTATAGTATCTCTACACCCAAGCTGGGGTCAACAGGCTCTCATTACATCATTATTTATAACATTTAACGGTTACCAAATCAAGGTTTCCTTTCCATGGACAATTTAACTGTAGAATCAAGAGTTGTTATTCTTATTCCTTTAAAACATCATTATAGACATGTAGATTTCATTCACATCGATAGCTAGGGTTTAGCATGATTACTTATGCTTTCAAAACAAAACCATTTCCTTTCTAATTCTCGGCTAAATCCATACAAGCACAAACGCAGTATAAGCCTGGAGGATCATTCTCGACTTATAGCCACTTTTTATTTAAACAAACCTGCCCTTCAAGTTCAAGAATGAGTAGATCAAAACACATTACGCAGACATGAAACCCAAAATATCTTAAACATGCTTCTTAGATACAGATACAAAAATGAGAAGACCCATTTCACCAAACGTAGCCATTAAACCCTGAAATATTATCGTTTCCATTTAAAATAATAGTGGTTACACCCTACGGTCACCACTATCTTTTGCTGAAGGTTCCTTTAGAAACCCCACGCCATTTATACACACAGTAAATACTGAAAACAAGTTACAGTCAACGTATCCCTCATGCATCAACCCAGAAGTACTCAAAACGATAAGACATAAAACGTAAAGATGCAAGACTATTTGCTAACACAAGGGTTCAACCCTGCTAAACTCGCCGATGCCAGGAATGGCCGGCCGTAGATTTCAAACATTTACATCACCTACTCTGTCAACAAAAATTCAAAATTGAAGGTTTCGCAAATGTTGCAGGCGAGACAACAACCACTGCCGTGAAGGCATGCTACCAACACTTTCTCATCAAGTCCGATTCCAGGAGAACCACTAAGGGGGGATACCACCGAAGCTTACCGGTGGGTTCGCTTAAGTTCTCTTACTCTTTAACTATTCCGGCACCCTATGGAGTCGCCTAGGGTTACCTGCCAACAGCCATACAATAAGTTAAGCATCAGATCATGGGAAAGAAAATGCATGCAACAAGAATATTATGAAAACTCTTGCATCGTTACGTTACTTGAGTTGTGACAGACGAAGCCAGCATCCATCCAATGCTAAGGAGATGCACCCAGCTCGCAGACCACCTTGTGTGATAACTCCCGAAGACTTACAACCCGACGGAGAAACCATGAATTGCAAGCTACTACAATGCCCAACCGACGCACTCATCTAAACTATGGAGGGCCACACCATTCAACTCCTAACTCAGCCTCCATTGATGGCTCTCACATGCAGTTTGAGGACTGTTATCGGTCTTAGGATCTAGCCCGGGGAAGGCTAGAAAAACCAGCAAACTCTAAGTGCCTCTCAGCTGGTTGGCCTCACCTTCCAAACCCTACCACTGAACAAGGACAAGAAATGTTACAAGAATCCATAAGTTACCCTAGGGTTCAACTCATCCCAATACACAACGATCAATGACGAAGATCCATCCTCATCAAGCCACGTTGGAATGTGGCAGGAGTAGCACTCAATTGCCCATCTACTGCCCAAGCTATGAGGTTGCCATATCGGTGGACAAGAGGGCAGGAGGCCCATTACAACTCAACATTCCAAACCCTTTCACACAATGAGTAAGCTATCACCACTTACACGCAACAATATCCTTAACACGGTGGCCAGGCACAATAATTGCAAATGAAATCATTTAATACACCCTCAATTCGTATGCAGGCTTTTTGTAGGGGCATCATTCCACCTGCCAACCCATACAAACCAATGTTAAAAGCATTAACATGTAAATATTATCAATGTATAACGATCACCGAGAGATTATAACCAAGGTCCATACGATCTCATATAATCAATTGCAAAACACATTCATAGTTTATGAAAATCCACTAAGGTCGCGAGCAACCATAGGGCATGGTTTGACGCCGCCCATCACATAAAGTCTATTATAAAGTTCACTATAGGGATTATTGTAGAGCTCATAAATCTTGTCCACACCATAAGTTATATAAACACACCGCTAGGGTATGGTTGCCACCCTAGGACCCAACGCACACATTGCAAGGTAGGATATTAATACTTAAGGCATCACCATTTTAATTGCCCAGACAATAGAGATATAAAACCAACTTATCACTTAGGACCAGGAGCCCTTGTCCTGAACCTGTCACCGTCAATAAACATAATTACTTAACAGCCGCAAGACATTTATGGAATGATCATATGCAAGTCATCAACACTTAACAGAAGCATTCATGATGAACACACCCTGAGATAGACGTTATCTGCAGTCTTGAGATAGACAGCTTCATCTTACAGAATTGGAAGGAGACCATACCTATAGCATCGAAATTCATAAGCAGTTTCGATTTATATCGCAGTTATTAAACACTCTAAATTTTATCGCTCTCTCTTTCCTGCGAATCTGTGCATGAAGGACGAGTACAGTGCTTTAGCGGAATAGCTAAGTAAGCCTCGGGGCACCTCATTGGACCCCTTTCATCATCATCCATAAAAGTTAAACTATCAGCACTTGTCAAAAGAATTCTGTTTTCCAATGCATCATAAATTTTTAATCATTCCAGCATAATAAAGTACATAATCATTAATTGATTTTCATGACGTCATTAAAAGACAAAAGACCCAAGCATTAAATTGTTCCTACCAAGCGACACTTTTTATTAATTGTTGAATATTGATTATTATTATTTCCGCATTTTACAATATTAGCTCTTTTTATGGCGATTTAATTTTTAAAATTTTTTATGAAAATATCGGGATGTTACATGTGGTATCAGAGCTCATGTTCGAACTCTAGGCCTAAAAACGGTCCAAGAAACACACAAACAAAAAATTTATGATTGTGAAAATTTTCACTAACTCAAGTTTAAATTATTTTGTCCTATACAGAAATTTTTTCTTTGATTTACAGATATGGAAGGATCAATTGGACACATAAGGGGCAGATTTCTGCCAAACAGCCCCAATATGGAACAACAATTCCAGGGCAATTAGGGTAATGATTCATCAGAATTATTGCGTGCTTTTCATGAATTAAAAGCAGAGATCCAGTCAGTAAAACAGAACAATGAGAGAATCCTGCAAACACAGGAAGAACTGAAGCAAGCACTGTTTGACCAATATCCAAAATATGAACAGAACTTGGAACATACTTCTGAAACTAAAGAGCTATCCCAGGAAGGCAAGAACAACAAACAGAAACAGCTGAAGAAAACAACAAATCAACATCATCAAGAGCTGCCAAACAACCACGTAAAAAGAAGCATAACTACTCTAGTGACAGTAGTGAAGGAGATTGTAAGCCAAAAAGAAGAAGGAATTGACAGTACGAACATATATCTGGTGAATTCAAGAAAATCAAACCCCCAATTTTCAATGGTGAGATAGAAAAAGGAGAGATAGCAGAAGCATGGCTGTCCGGCATGAAAAAGTATTTTAAGATCTATGACTACTCGGAGTCCTTGAAAGCAAAGATGGAAATTTATAATCTGACCGAGAAGGCAGATATTTGGTGGCAAGACCTTAAAAGGGTAAAAGGTGTAAAAGACTGAGATGTGAGTTGGAGTACTTTTAAAAGACACTTCAAGAATAAATTCTTATCTGAGCAGTATTATGAAGAAAAATCCAAAGAATTTTATGATCTAAAACTAGGAACGATGAATATGAAAGAACTGAATAGCAAGTTTTTAAGTCTGCTAAGATATGTGTCGTACATGGTGGAAGAAAAACCGAAGGTCCAGAGGTACCTAAGTTGTCTACCTTTCCACATCAAGGACATGATAGAGTACGATAAGCCTAAGACCCTAGAGGAAGCCATGAGGAAAGCCACTTTTTGCTTTGACCAGAATAAGAGAAGAGAAGGGGTACCTAGCTGGAAAAACTCAAAACCTAGTAACTTTGAACATAAAAAGAAGAATTTTAGATATGGCTGCAATTCCAGTTTTCAGAATAAAAAATTTCAGTAGAACATAAATAATCATCAGCAGAAATTTACAGTACCCAGAATTGTCTCCAATGTTGCCAGGACCAATGAACAAAAGCCACCTATAAAATGCTTTGAGTGCCAAGGGCCCCATTATGCCTCAGACTGTACCCTCAGGAAATGGGCGGTGAATCATATTCACTCCATACAGTCTGAAGCTACTGTAGGAGATGTTGCAAGAGAAGTACCCAGAATTTGTGCAGCATTAGACAACCGGAAAGCAGAACACCAAGTCTCAATGGTGGAGGTCGAAGGTATGCTGCAAAACTACCCCATTTCTATTTTAATTGACCCCGGTGCTACTCTAAATTATATATCACCAGTTGTGGTAGAAAGACTTGATTTGAAAACCGAGAAATTTGATAAATTCTGGTTAGTTAGATTAGCGACATGAACAAAAAGGAAGGTTTCTGATTTTGTGGAAAACTGTGCTTTATCTATGAATCAACTAACAACACAGGTTAAGCTAAATATCCTGCCATTAGGGTCATATGACATCCTAATCGGTATGGATTGGTTAGAAACCCATCGGGTCATTCTGAATTGTTATGAAAAAAAGCTTCATTTGCCTGGATGATGAAGGAAAGACAACAGAGGTAAAAGGCATCCCCAGAAAAAACATTCGTTTGGCAGATTTCAGCCATGCAAGTAAAAAGGGCAATTAGAAAAGGGTGTCAGATGTTTGCTGTGAATGTGATGCATGATGAGATAAGTACTAAGGAGGACAAACTAAAAATAGAAGACATACCTGTCTTGTAGGATTTCCAAGACATTTTTACTGGAGAGATCCCAGATTTACCTCCCAAAAGGGACTTGGATTTTACTATTGAATTAATACCTGGTGCTATACCAAGTTCTAAAGCTCCATATCGGATGAATATACTGGAGCTGAATGAGTTAAAATCTTAGCTGAAGGAGCTGATCGATAAAAAATATATAAGGCCCAGCGTGTCCCCTTGGGGAGCACCGGTCATTTTTGTCAAAAAGAAGTATGGTACCCTAAGACTTTGCATAGATTATCGTCAACTGAATAAAATGACGATCAAGAATAGGTACTCGCTGCGCCGCATTGACGATCTCTTTGACCAGCTACGCAGAGCAACAGTGTTCTCGAAGATCGATTTACGATCAGGATATCATCAGGTCCGTGTGAAGTATGAAGACATTTTCAAAACAACCTTTAGAACTTGTTATGGACACTATGAGTTCGTTGTCATGTCGTTTGGACTAACTAAAGCACTTGAAGGTCCTCTGTTTATTAAATAAACAACAGTATTTACAGCATCTGTCCAAAACTATAAGGGCAACCCTGCATGTAGTCTCATACACCTTACATGCTCCATGATCGTTCTGTTCATTCTTTCTGACACACCATTTTCTTGTGGTGTTCCTGGGACTGTCTTCTCTCTACGAATCCCATGGTATGAATAGAACTATCAAACTCCTTGCTGCAGTACTCACCTCCATTATCAGATCTGAGACACTTCAACCTTTTCCCTGTTTCATTCTCAACCAAAGGTTTCCACTTCTTAAAAGTAGCAAACAAATCAGATTTTTGTTTAATGCAATAAACCCAAGTTTTCGTAGTTGCATCATCAATAAATGTAACATAATAATGAGAGCCACCAAGAGATTGTACCTGAGCCGGTCCCCATACATCTGTATGCACTAGCTCTAACTTTTCATTCTTCTTCTGTTTCCCAACCTTGAGAAATATGACTCTCTTCTATTTTCCATAAACACAGTTTTCACAGAATTCCAAACTTACCTGCTTCAAATCTGGCAGCAACTTCCTTGAGTGGAGAATCTGCATCCCCTTCTCACTCATGTGGCCAAGCCTATGATGCCACAATGCTGTATTTGTTCCTGTGGAAGCTAAAGAGATTGAATGGTCAGTACTATGAGGACATAAATACAACGTACCTATCCTGTCTCCTTTTTCTATCACCATTGATCCTTTAGTGATATTCCACCACTTTTCTCCAAATGTAGATAGACAGCCGCCATCTCCCAACTGCCCTGTTGAGATCAAATTTCTTTTCATAGCAGGAATATGCCTAACATCTTTTAACAGCCAGTCAGTTCCATTCTTAACTTTTATCCATACCTTACCCATTCCAACAATTTTACATGGCTCATCATCACCCAATAAAACATGTCCAAAATCGCCAGGAACATACTCATGAAAGTATTTCCTATGGGGTGTAGCATGACATGAAGCTCCTGAATCTACTACCCAATAATCACTAGTATTATCTAATGCAAGAATCAAAGCATCTTGTAACACATCACCTGCTACATTTGCTTCCTGGGTAGTTTCCTTCTGTGCATCTCCTTTCTTCTTTAGCTATCTGTAGTCTTTCTTCAGATGTCCTTTCTTTCCACAGTTCCAGCACTCTATTTTTCCTAGTCTGGACTTGGATCTGCTCGTTTTAGACCTGCCACGATTACCTTGGCTCTTTCCTCTCTCCTTTTGTATTCCCTTGCTCTCCATGGTCAACGCATTACCTGATGTCTCATCCATGCTTTTTCTTTGCATTTCCTCGCTAAGAATAACACCAATAACATCATCAAATTTCAAGGTGTTTGAACTAGAGATAGAGTTACTTACAACCATGACCAAGCTATTCCATCTTTCTGGCAATGAACACAAGATTAGAAGAGCTCTAACCTCATCATCAAAGTTCACACTTATAGAACTTAGTTGATCAGTGATAGATCCACCTTCAGACATCTTCATATTAAATAAACACTTCATTAGAAATACCTTGTTGGAGGCCGAGGGTTTTTCATACAGCTTACCCAGTGCACTCATCAAACCCTCCGTTGTTGTTTCTTTTGAGATATTGAAATCCACTGACGAAGCCAGGTTCAACCGTATTGTTCCCATAGCCTTTCTGTCAAGAACCTCCCATTCTTCGTCCTTCATGGCCACCGGCTGCTTTGCTCTTCCTCCCAACGGTAGGAATAGATCCTTCTGGTACATATAGTCCTCCATTTGCATCTTCCATAACTGGAATTTTTGGCCATTAAACTTCTCAAACTTAAACTTTCCTTCTTCCGCCATTGCTCCCACTCGAACCAGAAATCCTAGCTTCTTGCGGGTTTATCTGCCAAATAGACCTTTGGCTTTGATACCAATTGTTAGAAAAACAGGATCGCAGAGCAATAACAATAAATAGAAATGCAAATATAATCACACACACATTACAAGAGAGACATAGATATATCGTGGTTCACCCCAACTTGGGCCACGTCCACACTGAATTGGCCAGTCCTTATTATTATTACCGTCCAGCAAGGTGGAGGGATACAACCTGCAGCACAGCCACTGCACTTACTCTTCACTGTCTCACAGTCTCTCTCTTGATCTTAGAGATATTTACAATGCATAAAACCTAATACATCATTGCCCTAGCCATATTACAATGTATTTCTTTTATAAGGGAAATACAATGGGAAAATACCACGGGATACCCAAAACCATGGGCCCGCAAAATAGCTGGCGAAAACAGCCCCAAATTTTTTTTCTCGGGGGTGTTTCCCCCGAACCCCGATTTCTCGAGGGCGCTGCCCCCGAACCCCTATTCGCGGGGGCTCCACCCTCGTGACTTGAGGGCGTTTCCCCCAAACCCCCTTTTTTGGGGCGTTGCCCCAAACCCCTAAAAATGCAGAATGGGTGTATAGTCCTCCTGGGTGCACAGCTAAGACAATATCATCTATGAGACTGGAAGATTTGGCTCCACAACCAACACCAGGGACCACCATGTAGTAACCCTAGATTGGACCACATGGATGCCAACTCATATGCCAACTCATCTACCATTGTATCATATGAACTACCAACTGGGATTCCATGTGGAGGTTCCATGTCACCCAAGGAGGGTTCCACATGTCACCTAGATTCTGCCATGCGTCACCTCCTAGGGGCACCATGTAGCAGTGTTAGTGCCCTTTTCTTTTGTCTGTTTTCATAAAAATTCATATGGTTGTATCTTCTTCATAAGGAGTTCTTTTGAGGTTTCGTTTGCACCATTGGAAATCTCTTGTCGAGCTCTTCAAATTGGGTCCGGTTTTGCTGAGATTTAAGGACTTCAAATTTTTGGCCTATATGGATCCTCCTGAATCATTCCTCCCCGATAGGAAGATTTTGGACCACGAAAATCCTTATTAATCAATAGATGGGTGAGGGAATCGCTCCCTCACTTTCACCTTTTCAATCCACTGTGATTTGCTTGGATGTGTTCCTTTAAGACCCACTCAAATATATTCAACATCACCCCTGTGTGAAGTCCTTGGCCTTCTATCCAGGATGATATCTTCCTTCAACTCATCCAAGTACTCAAGAGAAAACTCATCAACTGAAGGTACTTAAACACGTCCTTTGATCCATGATCATCGTAGGCTCATACATTTTCAGGTTCTCTACATTCACAACTAAGTATATTTACATATATGGTGGTAGGTCTAGGCGGAAAGCATTTGTGCCAATATTTTCTAAGATGGAAAAGGGTACATATCTAATGGGATTGAGATTCTTGCCTTCACCCTCACCCTATATTTGTTAATGTGAAGCCATACTTAGTATCCAACCTAGAACCGATGATCAACTTTGTGCTTGTCATGACAGTATTTGTATTGTGCCTGACTCTTTTCCAACTATTCCTGGACTGCCTGGTGTATCTGCTAAAAGCTCTGGATGAAATTGTGGGATCTGTCTTCATCTCTTTGTTTACTTGAGTCAACATCTTCCCCATATGTCAATTCAAAGGGAGTCTTAGGTAGTGTTGAAGCCTTGGGTGTGATGCTAGAATTTTTTCAAGGAAATCAACAAGAAGGAGAAAGCCCAATTTGAAAGGCTTCAAACAACCCTACACAAGGATGATTCTATCCCCACATTGTTTGGTGTGACTAACTCCTATGGATATCAGGCCTATGTTGGCACTGTATGGGTGGATCCAAATGGATCTATCTTCCTGTCATGGAAGATCTAAAAGATTTGTAGCTAAGGTGTAAATAATGTTAATTTTAAAACTGATTTAATTGAGTTAGGTTAAACATAAAAAATGTGATTGGAATTTGCAGAACAATCAGATCTGAGATATTTGACAAATGTTATACCAATTGATACACATATAAATTAGATCTAACATCACCAACTTCAAAATAAAACAAGACAATGAAAAATTATTTGTTTTATTTAATGAGTTAAAACATAAGACTGTTCTGTCAGAGATAAGCCAATCAACAAATTAGCACAGAAATAAAAATGACCATTTAACAGTTGCAGAAATAAATGATATGAATTAAACAAAGAAATTTGTTAACACATAAGTTACATACGAATCATATGTAATGAGAAATCAAACACACAGATCTTATGTATTAATGATCATACAACATGAAACAGATTTATCCAATAACGAAATCGAAAACCAAAACTTATCAAAGAAATTTGACAAATCTGACAAAAGAGAAGGTCAAAAGAAACTGACTGAATTTCATTAAGATTGCAAAAAATTACAACTCCTTAGAACCCAGACCATCTCAAGTTCTCCTTTGGTGGTTTCTGCCCCCCTTTCCTAAGAGATCTAAGTCCCCTTAAATAATAATTACAAGAGATTACAAAAGGATCAATTTCCCATCAAAATAGGGATTACAAAATATCGTTTAAGATTTTCCAAGGGAAGATTTCCATTTGGAAAATACATCTAGCAAATCTTCAACATCCTGATATTTTGCATGCTCAAGTGTTAACTTTGCTTTGCAGGTAAAAGACTCGATCTCCCTTTTCTTCAGCTTTTTCCATTCACGCAAGAAAAGATTAATCTTCATCTCTGAAGCTATAGGTGATTCGATTAATTCTTTAATCACTGCTATGTGAATTTGATTCAGCTTCTTAATCCGCTCTTTGGACTTCAAATACTTCTCTTCAACCTATTCAATCATAATCCTGGGTGGAAGATAATTCTTAATTGGATTCATGATGGGAAATTCCAATAAGGTTAACAGGCTATCAGATGCAAACCATATTTTATTACAGACCTTCTGTCCTTCTTGAATTGTGGAATCCACCATCTCAGATGCATTTTCCTAGGATTCCAAGGAAACTTTGATCCTCCTGAGCTTAATATTGTCCAGAATGGGTATATCCTTAGGCATTTCTTTAATATATTTATGCCATTCAACTACATCCTCAAAATATTTGGTTGCATATTCCCTTCTCTGATTATGATCATAGAGGACATTCAAAATAATTGTAGGTATCCCGAATCTCATTTAATCCTTCAAACAATTGAATGAGAAAATTCTTGTGATCATCCTGAATCTTTAAAGCCAGTTCTTTGAATTCTTCCTCAAAAAACTTTGAGAAGGAAGAGGTAGCAACCATTACATGTGAATATTTTAATTGCTGCTCGTGAACTGTTATATTTTCAACATAACCTACATTCAACACTTGTGCTTCTTGGAGTTGTTGTTGGAGAAATCCATTCTATTCCTACATGTCTTTAATCTTATTCTGATAATCATCTTTCAACCCCTGCAGTTAGGATTGATGTTGCTCATCCATCTAAATCTGCTCTTGCTTGAGTTTCTGCAGTTCTTGCTCCTTTACCTCAATTTATTTATTTAGTGAGGCAACAGAATCATAGTTTGCCCTTGCAAAGTCCCCCACAACAGCAGCTGTCTCAAGAGCTTCCTGCTTCACATCAGTAGAGGTCCTTTTCCATATAACCTGATTTGGGATAGTGCCCTACACTACAGTCCCTTCTCTGGCTCTTTTCGAACCCTTTTTCACCACAACTTTCTCTAATCTACTCCAGAAATATTCCCTTGGGGAAACTACTACATCTTCTCCAAAGTCCGCTATTGGTTCCATAGTGGATGTTGACACTTCTGAAGTTGTGACCAAAGTCACATATTGGGATACAACATGAGTTGGAATAGGAATGCTTATTTGGGGAATGGGAATGGAAGGTGTTACACCATTGGAGGCTGATGGTGAAGATATGGAAGTGGTGGATGAGGTGATAAAATCTGAAGATGAAATGAGATTTGGAATCATAGCTGGCTTTGAAGGGACAATATAGACCTGAATTTTAGCAGGCTGTGAAGGTGGAACATAAGTTGGAGTCACAACTGTCTCTTGGGAAGTATCAACATGGGGAACAAATGGTCCAGTTGATATAGATGGAGGGACTGTAACATCATATGACGGGATATAAGGGACACTAGTAGGAATGGCTAGGGGTGTATAAAATGTCACAACTGCAGCGATGGTGACCTATGGGAAGTGAATTTCAAGGAGAGGGTCATCAATGACTATATTTTACAGTAGATCAGAAGTATTTTGAGTGACTAAAAGAAATTTTATTAGACTAACATGAATGGAAATAGGGCATGCGAAGTTGGAAGGGAGTGACTCATCTTCTACATCACTATCTTCAATGTGAAGCATAGTAACCTTTGGTGCAAAACCTTCAACCTTTTTCTTTTTTATTGAAGTAGCTGTAGCAATGGTCTGAGTTTCAACCACTAAACCCATCAAGCTATGCTCTTTTTCATCTGAGCAACTGATTTTATAAGAGCGTTGAGAGTATCCAAAGGTTTAGGTTGTGGAATAACCTCAACATGATTTTTCCCTCTATCATCTGTTTGATAAGTTAGCATTAAAGGAGTGCTAGCTTGTGATTTCTGTGCCTCCCTTTCCACTAACTCTTTCTGAGTTCTTTCTTCAAGTGACAGTTCAATCTTCCTGTACTGCAACACTTTGGTCTTGAGCTCTTGTTGATACTGGAAGATGAAGTTATTCTCTTCTAGGGAAGAAGTCCCGTTCAATACTTCAGAGAAATAACCAACACCTTGATAAATGGAATCATCAGGAGTAATTTGATGAGTATAGGCACTTTTCATGTGCTCCTGTGTAAAATAGTTGGCCAAGAAGGATTTTGGGTCATGCATCCTCTTGGGATCCTCTGCAAGCTTCAGAGTAGTAGTTTTCTTTCCAAGCAAGGCCACATGAGTTGAATTTTGAATCACCAAAGATCCAATATTAAGGGGGAACTTAGGCCACCCTTTCCTTTTATCTCCAATCAATTTTGGGAACACAACATCAATCACTGTCTGGAAAGATATCTCCTCCAACACCATCTCATCTGGTACAATCTTGGGCAGTAAGTGGGCTATGTTGCTGCCCCAAATTCGGATGTAGGAGAAATATTTTCCCACATACCAATCTCCCATCATAGAAATTAGTGTCTTGGATTGGTATGAAAAGGTAGGAGCATCCTCCTTGAATACCTTTTGATAGATTGAGCCAATGAAGTGATCACATATGTCATATACGAGAGGTGTGAATTTATCCTCCCACAGTGCAGAGCGGTAGATATGGACTGGAGGTCCATCCATTGTCCAGTTCCACCCCATAGCAGGGAAAGGAAAATATGAGCAGAAAACATCCATAACATAAGCGGAGAAGTAAAATGTAGGCTTCCTTGAGGCAGGAGTCTTCTGGTACTTCTCTATTGCTACCTTCAATTCCACTGAAAAAATTTGAGCCCAGTTGAAAGACTCTCCTATGGTAAGAACATGATGGGCTAGGGGCACCCATTCTGACTTAAAAACTGAATAGTTCGACAACCCATATATCCTACAGAGCATGGCTTCCAGCAATGAGAAAGGTTCCATGAACCAGGATATGGGGTACAATTTGTCGGCTTTAGTTGTAAAGCTTGTAGGGTTTTCCATCCAGGACTTAAGCATTTCATCAAAATTATACTAGGTCGTGGCGAAGTCCAGGAATTTCTTATTGAGCAGTTGTTGGGGTTGTTTGAGTGCATAGGCTCTGGTGAATACCTCAAGTATGAAAGATGCCAATTGGGTTTCAACTGTGTCATTAAAGGAACGGTCTTGCAGATTGGTGTGGACAATAATCCATTTAATGGCATCAGTGTAGGGCATCAACGTAGGTCTGGCTGCAATGGCATGGAGTTGGGACTTGCTAATGTTTATGTAGACAGGATGGTCATGTTGAATTGATGAGAAATCATCGTTATAAAAAATGGAGTAAATCCGCGACGAGTCAAGGTAGTAGGTTTCAGACACCCTCCCATTAGTATCCGAAAAAATGCCACTGTTTGGGTCCTTATTCTTCAGTTCATTTAGGGAAGTTTTGGACTTGGTGTTTTTCGACATGGTTGATAGAAACTGGAAATTTCTGGTACAAGTGACAAAAAAAATTAATTAAACGGATTTTAGTCTCCGAATTTGCGCAAATGATTGATAAAAAGACTAAAAAACCTACATGTAAATCGATGAAGGAGGTAAATTCGTGAACAGAGTAAAAATCCGCAGTAAAATTCTTTTGCAAAAGTGGAATTTGCAATTCAAGAATGGTAAAAAATAATAAAAATTCAAAACATTTAACCAACTGTGAGATCAATTTGGACCATAAATCTCAAAGAAATCGACGTTTGAGATTAAAATGAGACAAATTGGAAAAGAAATTGTGGGAGCGATTTTTTGAAGATCTCGATTTTGGTTTCTGTAATCCGCAATCCGCATTGCGGTTTGCGGGATTGCAATTGCAATTTGTTTATTTTAGTTTTTGAATTCCACAATCCACATTGCGGAATGCGGAAATGCGGAAACATAGATGCAATTTTTATCGACCAAATACTTTCCGCATTTCCACAATTGCAGGTTGCGGAAATGCGGAACTGAAAATTCGATTTTATTGAACAAATGCTTTCCGACATCCGCAATCCGGATTTGTGGGTTACGGGTTGCGGAACGGAGAGATTCAAAACTTGAAATTTTCAACATCCACAATCCGGATTGTGGATTTCGAGTTGCAGAAACAACATGTTTCCAAGAAAAACTATGTTTTCCGCAACTCACGAAACGCATTAAAACAATATTTTTTCAGCAAATTTTATTAAATCCAAAGTGTGAAAAGACATGGGAATAAAGACAACAATCATGACACCCCAAATACTAAATAAGAAAATTCGAGATTACCTTCAAAATTAAAAACTGGGGCTCCCATTTCTATAAAAAAAATGGGATATGTTGTACCTACAATAGGTAGATACCCAAAACATGTCTTGAATGGTGAACTTTGGGTGGACGAGTGTAAGGCTCGGTTGTATGCACATTGAACATATTGTATTTGATCATCCCACAACTTAGGATGTTTGCTGCAACACCTTCAAATCAAATGAACCACTATTCTTTTGACTACTTTGTCTGTCCATCGGTCTATGGATGGAAAGTAGTACTCTCTTCAGCTTGGTGTCCATCATTATCCACAAGATTGTCCAAAACTATCCAAGGAATCAAGAATCCTGATTTGAGATAATGGATGTGGGAAATCCGAAGTGGACCCATACATGTTGAAAGAAAAGATGAGCAGTTTGATCAGAAGTGACCTGCTTTTTACATGGAATCAAGATACACATTTTGATAAACCTATCCACTACTACATACAAGTAGTCATGACCCATTTTCAATATAGGCAACCCACCTACAAAATCTATGGAGATACTCTCCCAAGGATGTGAAGGAACAAGGAGTGGTGTGTACAACCCCAATTTTCTATTAGTGGGCTTACAAGTAGAGCACATCACACACCCTTTTACATACCTGGTTACAATTTATTTCATCTGAGGCCAATAACAAAACCTCTGTATATGAGCCATTGTTTTTCCTACCCCAAAATTCCCAGACATGAGAGAAGTGTGAGCTTCTCGAATTACATGGAAACTTTCACTTGTAGGAATACATAGCTTGTCAAGATGGTAGAGTAACTTGTCCTGCAAATAATAGTTCTCCACCTATGCACCATAGGTTAGATTCTCATAAAAATATTTTAAATCCCCATCAGTAGCATATTGTTCAACATAGTTATCATGAGATAAATAATCATTTTTCGAAATAATAGATGCATAAATAGGAGGCAGAGAAAGCATATCTGCTACTTTGTTACTTGTACCCTTCTTATACTTGATTACCAAATCGAACTGTTGAAGAAAACCCATCCATCTAAAGTGACAAGCTTACTGTAGATTGGTTTGTGACTGGAGGTACTGTAAGGGTTGGTGATCAATATGTATGATAGTCTCCTTACCTATCAAGTAGTGTTTCCATTTCTTGACACTTTGAACCAATGCATACAACTCTTTTTCATATGTGGGATAATTGACAAGAACTTGAGAAAAAGTTTCAAAGTGGTAACAAATAGAATTACGATGCTACATCAATACTGCACCCATGGCATAACCACTGGTATTAGTCTCAATCTCGAATGGTTGCTGGAGGTTTGGCAAGGCTAATACTAGTGCTGTGCTGATCTTCTCCTTCAAGGTGTCAATTGTTTTTTACTGCTTTCCTCCCCATTGAAAGGCTTGCTTCACATTGGTCAAGGCATGCAAAGTAGATGATATGAACGAGAAGTTAGTAATGAATATTCTCCAATACTGAACTGCTCCCTGAATCTTCTCAATTCTGTTGTAGTTGTAGGCTTAGGCTAATCATGGGGGGGTCAGTTGGTAGGCAATATCCTATCACGTCCATTCATATTGGGGAATAAACTATGATACAAAAATGAGAAAATATATTGCCTTGTATTAAGGGGCCAAGGGGGCTTAATTATGTTATATGGAAATACAAATATTTAGGGTATATTTTATTACATTTTGTGCAGAAGTGGTGGAGGGGAGGTAGCGGGAAAATTAGGGGACAAGGGATTTTCCATGTAATCACCCTAGAATACCTTGTGAACAAAATCCAAGCTAATTTGTTGACTTTACAATTTACTCATCGCCATTACTTGTATGTTTATAGGTACATATGATAATCATCTCAACATATAGCATATGCATAACGATACAATATCATGAACATAGGTTTCTTGTTCTCTCTAAATTGTGAACTATATTATCATGATTCATTGGCAAAATCACTATCATGCATGAATATAGAAGCAACTATTACCAAAATATCATCTATAATTCAAGAAATATATTCAAAGCATCCATTTAATACATGGATTATATTAGTCCATGATCACCCTACAAAAGGTTATCATTAAATACATTCATGTTATCATCACATTATCATATGAGTGATATGTGATCTCGTCAAGATATTGATTGTCTTTTGATCATCATTTTTCATCTTGCAACAAAAATATTGACATTTTACAGGGGCAAGTATAGGTGACACATTAATCATGCTAAAAAAATTCAAATATTTTCCCATCAAATCATCTAGAGTCACAACAATGTATTCTTATCCAAAAAATGAAATTGAGCAATAAGCTATTGATGGCATTAAGGGTATGCCTTACAGTATCGAAATCAAAATCACATTTTCATGTCTATCATGAAATTAGCAAGCACATTAGTTGTTACCTCACCATCTCTTCGCCTACTTGTGTATATTTAATCATTATGTATGGTTCTAAGGTCTATTCACATATTTGGCGTGTATTTGGCTTACCTCCCTCAAAAGATTGTATACCGAGGAGTTTTGACAACATGTCATTCCAATCCTCATTGGCTTCAATGTGCCAATCCCTAAGGTTGTAATTCAATATTGTCTTGATGATAACAATTCCTTGAGAAGTTTTCTTTATTTTTTTATTTATTATAGATAATTATATATTTATACATTAATATTTTCTAAACAAAATATAGAATAGTTGTTTTTATTTTGTTTTTTTTTAATATAGATAAAAATATTAAATTTTGAAAACTTCAAATAAATAATATTTGGATTATTAACAATTCATTTATTTATTGATATAGGGTTTGAATTTAAATGTATTTATTTTTTTAAAATATTAAACTAAATAAAAATTTATTTAATATATAAACATTATTTATTTCAATATTATTAAATCACATTTGTTATGTTTATAATTATTTAATATATAAGAAGTATTTGTTTCAATGTTATCTAATCACAATTTTCTTATTTTCTTTTTATTATTAAATTTTAAATATTTAAATTTAAATATATTAAATAATTAAATAGATGTGTTTTCTTGTTTAAGAAAAAATTGTGTTTTCACAATGTTACAAATATCAGACTAAACTTTAATTTGCTGCTTAAGTTTCTTTTATTAGAGTTCTAATAAATAAAGTAAATTTCTCTTTATTAACTTTTTATTAATATAATAAATTATAAATTAATATAATAATAAAGCAAGTAAACAATAACAAAAACTATAGATTATTATTTTATCATTATTATGATAATAAATTAGTCTTAGTTATTAAAGCCAAATTCATTATTCATTGTTTTTTACTTATTACAGAATCTAATCCTTTACATTTTCTCGTCATATGGATGTGAGTGCGCCAAAAACTAAGATGCTGCAACAATAGTTGTTCATGCTCCAGCTATCGTTTGATCATTTTGACAACAAAGTGTTGTACGAATATAGTATTAGTGGGTGATCCACATAGAACACTTAATTAAATTTAATATTTTTTATCATGAACTAATCTGGATATTGAAACACTATACACTTTTACCGAAGGAGGTTTTAGACTTCTGTTGGTGGAATTTAATGTACTCAAAGTACATATGAGGTATTTACTCCACCTGTAGATCTCGTCACAGTATACATTTAAATCTCAGCCATGTATTAACCTTTTGGATCTTTAACCTGGTTTGTAAAACATAATTGCAACTCTAACGAGCTGGACAGATTATGATTGTGCAGTTTTAATTGCAAATCAGAACAAGCATGGAAGAATCGAGGCAAAGCTGGATGAGCTCATAAATGTGAAAATATTTTTTATTTTTTATTCTAATGTTAAACATACAGATACAAATTTCATTTTTGTAATTTGATTATAGTTTTTAATGTCAAAGAAATTTTGGATATCAAACGATTTCGATATATGGTGCCTTCGGCAAGTATAAAAAAGTGGTCTGAAATAAATTTTGCCACTCATTGGATTTCTTGGACGATCTCATTGGATTTCTTGGAGGATCTCAGCTTTTAATATATGTACACTACTACAATAAATGGATAGTAGAATTGATGGAAACCTCGACCTACTAGCCTACACGTGGCATGGTAGATATCCAGCTCCTAGAATTCGTACTCACATTAATTTAATCTTGACTATGGTGAAAGATTGGAATGCAACTCACTCTTTCGAACTCACTCCTTCGATTTTTCTATGGTTTGTTCAATGAGCCTGGAGGGTTCTTTCTCTGCGAGACTCTGTTGCATGCAAATGGTTACTCATCTCTTGGGTTGACTCGACGTGAACCAATTTGGTATTTCTCCTTCCGGTATGCTTCTTATACCCATTTTATCTTCAGTCTGTTATGCTAGTCCGGTTAAGGGTTGACTTGAATAACGAATGTTTTGATACGCAGGATTTGTAGAGGTTAGCCTATCTACCCGTCCAGGTTTTTTCGTTCAAGCTCGACCATTTTACTACTGCTTTAAAGGGTATGTCACGAAACACTGTAGCAAACTCTTTTCCTACTTCAACAAAAATAACTGGCACTTATGGTATAAGTTTCTGTGCAAATTTGTTATTTCGCTGGATATTTAGTTTGTGCTGATCAAATAAGCTTAGCCTTTAATGTACCATAGTGTACACTATTTGCATCACTAGTGTAAAACGTTTTAAAATTCCATTATTTTTAAAGTAAAGCGTAACTTTGGACGTGAAGTTGGGTTCTTTATCAGATTCACAATTGAGTTTCCAGCGTGGTAACCCCATTTCCTGCCTACCAGATTTACCATCTTAAGGACTAATCGATCCAAGTAGCAATGCTAGGTAGGTTCAATCCCAGTGTTGAGGCACTCATTTAAGGTGCCTATTCCTTCTTGGTTGGATATTTTGAAACAACGGACCATACTTACTGACAGATGCACCTTTTTCTGAAGTTGACGAGGTGATTGTTGATTAATTACGTTTATAATGTGAGCTTAGACATATTCTCAGAGACTGCCCCAATAGAGACCTTATCTTGCGGGATAAAACTTCATCATGTATGGTCTTTAGCATTTTTCGGGCCCTGGCCATTGCTTACCTCCCACGAAAGATCCTTGGCTGTATATTAATTTATAGGCGGAAATCTCCACCATTTATGGCAACTTAAACCTTAGGACCCCGTCGATAGACACTACTGCTACTATAAGATGCAGACCGTTGATTTTATTAAGCGGGGTGAACCGTGGTCATTCGTGGTACTAGCTATAATTGTCTCTGCTACCTATGCTACCACCTAGAAGTTAAGTAAAAGCGAAGGGAGATGTTTTATGTAGCTACTAAGCATTAGGATGACCATCATACCTAGTGGCAGATTACTCCATCTATTTTAGTTTTCTTTCTTTTTATTTTTTAGTTAAATAATAGATAGTAACATAATTATATTAAAATTCAAGATAATATTGACAAGGATTACATATCCACCTGGATGCCTAACTCACTAGGGAGATCGGCAATTAGGGTCAACATCTTATAAAATGGTATGATTTGACGGCCTGTAGAACGTTATTTCCTTTCTATGTATTTGACAGTTGGCCATAAAATGGACACATCTTTGGTTACCAAGTGTCTCTTTTTAGTTGCAACCAGGAAGATGCTAGTTGTCAGGAATAATAATTTTAGATAGATAATATGGAACATCGTCTACTTTGGGCATAAAAAATTCCAGACCGTAGATTTGACATTCACGAGATTACATCTCCCGTCATAGTTTTTAATACTTGTCTGAAGGTATATCCAATACCTATTTTTTCTTCCCTTCCGTTGGCTGACGTATCAGTTGTTGTTGATGATTGAAGATTGGTGTGTAATACACAGCTACAAATCATTGGCCATTACTAGCTATTACATCACATCCAAACTGCAGCTATTTTTTAATAATGTATACAATACTTACTCTTTCTCCACTTCCCACGCGAGTATGTAATCTTAATAATATATGGAAATACTTACCGGTTACATCCAGAGTGAGGCTATGTTCAATCTTATGTTTCATGCTTTCATACAACATGTTTACAATGTGCAACAGAGTTGGATAGGACTCTTCGGCGGCCGAGAATTCCATAATTTTTACTTCTAATTCATAGACTTGGTGGACGGTGAAATTGAAGGATAACCTAAACACAATTCTTTTTTGAGATTCAACTTTGCTAATATGGCAAAGGAAAGTAAAGAAGATTTTACTGTTCCTCCACATTGACCCCAACCGTTGACCTTCAAATTTTGTAATCCTCCTTCCGAAGGGTTTTTTCCAATTTTGTTGAATTCTGAATGAAATTATTTGTGAGATGATCCTGTGGATTAGATATGATTTTCTTGTTTTCTTTTTAAAGATTAAATTAAGTAGAATTATTTTTACAGTAGGTTTAGGTAATTTTTTTTATGATAATTAACTGGTAAGTTAAAAAAAATGTTTTATCGCCATAAATCTCATTTAATTTTATTCCCCATGTTTGGTATAATAAAACTAGTTTTGATCGGGCGGGATTTAAATAGTGAAACGTGGCATATCAATTTCAAGGATAGGCAAGAGAGTTGTATAGAATCATTCGAGTTTCATCAATCAGTGTTTATATTATTGGCCCAATTTGAAATTGAATTGATCAAACAGAGATCGACTCCGTATCATCGATTACAGGGTTCGATCCAATGATAAAATGAATTAATTTCATTATTTCCGGTGTTGGATTTCATACACAGTTACAATGTTTCCATTATCAATCGGGATCGATTTGAAATCTATCACTACCAATCGCTATTTATAATACTGACCCAATTTGGAATCGATTTGATCAAACAGGGATCGAATCTGTACCTTCGATTACAGGGTCCGATCCAATGATGAAATGAATTCATTATATTATTTTGATTTATTTAAAATTCGTTTGATTTCCCCTCTTTTGGTGTTTCCTAAATTTGAAACCCAATCATGAATTGGCCCTTGAATTTCCTTGAATACCTACCTATCTTCGACCACTGATTGGCGTTTTCAATTAAGGTAATGCGAATTACCACTTGATCTTAAATTTCGTATATATACTTATTTGATATTTACTAGATATTTTCAGAGTTATGGAATAAAAAGTTCACTGTGTAAGATAAATCTTTTGTGTGAATCTATTCAGAAATTTGAATGAGCAATCCAGATCTAGTTAAAACGATTGTATCTACCCCTCTGAGTGTTGCCGATTGACCGAGACCTCTTTATTTCTTATCCTCTGCGTTATTCCTCAAACCGATTGGTAACCAATCTAAAGATCTCTGTTTATTGAAGCAAATTGAAACAAAAACGATTTCCAGAAATTCATTCATGACTTCATTCATTATTTGTTTCAAATCTTATAAATTCTTGCACACCGTTGTCAAAGAGTCGAAGACGTTTTTTTGTTAGCTTCAAGATCTAATTTATAATCAATCCAAGATTTCTATATTCTGTGTTAGAAAGAGAAAAACGTTTTCTAGAAATTCATATATGACTTGGGTCGATTTCACTCTTTGAAATTTCTCGAATTATGAATGTGAATTGTGACTCTGCTCATTTTACCATCTCCATTACTATTTCATTGGGTCTTCCACTATCCAATGCTACAAATTGATCAGTCGCCCCTGCAATCTCAGTGGGATCATTGATAGTAGTATACTACTACTTTATTTAGCATCTTGTTTGCTTATACTAAGATGCATTAGGGATCCTGTTTGTTACACCTTGATAATATGATATAAAGGAGGTATTAAAAATGGGTTGATAAAAATGGATATCTACAATATCTGGTGAAAATAGGGGTTTTCTTAATTGGAAAGGTATATTGGGAGGGGGGTTCAACAATACAATTTTAGGAGGCATTTTCCAATATTTAGTGAAATTAGGGATATTCTTTAATATCCTGAGAACGATGGTGCTATGTAACAAGTTCACTAAGTGAACCCCCCGTGAGGCTAATTTACAATTACATCAACTTTGGAAGAATCAATTTTCAATTGTCCTCCTCCTAGGATATGACCCAAGTACACTAAATATTTTTTTCCAAATTCACATTTGGACAACTTTACATAAAATTTATCCCTTTGCAAAGTATCTAACACTTGCTTTACATGCCTTACATGATCTTCCCAAGTTATACTAAAGACAAGAATATAATCTAAGTACACAATTACAAAGTCATCTAAGAATGGTCAAAATACATCATTCATTACACACATGAAAGTTGCTAGGGCATTGCAAATCAAAAATGGAATCACTAACCACTCAAATAGACCTTGCTTGGTTTGAAATCATTTTTCCATACATCACTTTCTAGAATCTTGATCTAATGGTAACCACTGCGCAAATCCAACTTAGTGAAATAAACAACATTATTTAATTAATCAAGTAAATCATCTATATGAGGAAGATGGTATCATTTTTTCACCATGATCTTGTTGAGAGCCCGATAATCAACACACATCCTCCCTGTGCCATCTTTCTTTGGTACCATTACAATTGGATAACCACATGGAGATGAGCTCAGCTTGATGACTCCTTGGTCCAACAAGTATTGCACATGTTTCTTGATATCTGCCATTTCCACAGCTGACATCCTATACATGCCCACATTTGGAAGAGGGGAATATTGTTTAAGATGAATCTCGTGTTGAATCTCCCTCTTAGGGGGAAATCCACCTAGTTCCTGAGAGATCTCATCATCATTAGAAACAATATCAAGCATTTCTTTCTTATGAGAAGGATCACATCCTTAGAAAGCATTAGATGTATTGACATCTTTTGCTCTCACAACCATGAACAAACATTTCTTATGAGTGTTGATGAGTCTCTTCATATATCCTGCACTAACACGGGTTGAGTTAAATTTCATACTGTGAGCTCTAAAAATATATTCCACTCCATATTTTGTGAGATGGTATTTGTTCTCTTGTCTGAAGAAGACTGCATTTCTATCATATATATATGGGATTACCAAAACTATGCCACAAATGTCAAGAGGGACAACATCCAAATCAACCTCATCTATCAACTTTGAAGCAATAGCAAATCTAACTCTACACTTCTTGGTGACTTTTAGTTTTGCATTGTCGCACACCCAACCAAGAGGGTAAGGTTTAGGATGAGGTCTTGTTTCCAAACCCAACTTCTTAACAATTGTTTCTGATATCAAATTAACTTGAGAACCAAGATCAAATAGAGTATATATCTTTGTGTGCTTAGATATGAATCTTATATGAAATAATTCACTTCTTATTCTTTCATTATCATGAGTTGCATTTGTATAAATTGAAATAGCATGAAAGGAATTTTTACCTTGTACTCCAACAACTGCAATCCTGATTTCATCACGTGAATCAGAGCCCAAGTCTTGTTGACTATAGCAACAATTTTCTGCTTCCCTTTGCCACCAAATGTCTTAGGCTTAAGTTCAAGATGTAGCTTCCAACAGTGCTCATCATCATGCCCATCTTTCCTGCATGAGTGCAAGAGGGATTTCCTTCCTCTTTCTTTGCTGTAGCTGTCTTATTTCCCTTTCCTTTTCCTTTGAACTTGTTGTTTTGAAACTTGGAAGGCTTCTTTGTGTGACTGATCTTCTTGTACATTATTTACCCCGTTTTCAACATTATTTTCTTGCACACACACTTCATCTAAATTAGTGGAATTAAACAACAACAATGTGTGATGAATGTAACTGTGAAGTGCACCAATATATTTCATCAAAGTATCTGGAGAGTATGAAGGAATATTCAATGCAAGTGCCTTCTTCCTAAACTCTTCTATGAAACTTTGAACATTTTGACCTTTACCTTGTCTCATATTTTTCCATTCCATCATGGCTCTTTGTACATGACACAATGTATAGAATTGATTTCTTAATGCAAAAGTAAATTTAGACCATGAAGAAAGGAGTTTACCATTATTCTTGATACCTTTATGAAAATTTCTCTCCCACCATACAAGGGATGTGACTTCTAGCCATAGATAATCCAACTGGATCTTCATCTCTTCCTCTTCGATTTGCTATACATGACAATAAACCTCGATCTATCTAATCCAATTATTCAACTTATCTCCATTAGCTTCTCCATTAAACATGGGAAAATCAAATTTGACATCTATTTTCAACAATGGATTTTTAAAAGCATCTTTTTGATGACAATTAGAATGATGAGAATGAGAGGAAGACGAAGAACTATAACTTGAATATGGAGATGGAGGCTCAGGTGGGTCTCCTCCATTTCCTTGGTTCACCAAAGCATTATACCTTGCTTTTGCTTCCTTCTTCTTTTCATTCTTTGCCACTCTCTCTTCATAATCCGTAAATTTTTTTTTCTACCATATCTGGCATCTGGTAGAAAGCCTCGTGGAAAGCCTTCTCGTTCTCTGTATGAGTGTATTCATCCTCCATTTTCCTTCTTCGAGTTCCACGTCCAATCTCTGGGTTGAAAGGCTCAAGTTTTCCTTCACCTGCTTTGAGCTTGGCCCTAATAAGCATCCACTCTCACAATAAAATTCAAAAAGTACCACTTGGATACCAACATGATCTAAGATATTTTATTCGATGGATTTTAAAAGAACTGCTTAAAGAGCATTAATAAAGCATATGTGCGACATACATGAAGAAAACATACACATGAAGGAACGAAAAGGTAGAACAATTGCACCAAAATTGATAACGGAGTTCATCCCAAGGATGGACTATGTCTTCGGGCCCACTTCTCAGTGGAGAGGCATCTATATTATCTCAACAATTTTCTTGGAAAAATACATGACAATACCTCAATTTTGGCGATGCCCCAAAAATTCGCTACTTGGATCCAAATTCTGACTGCACCAGTGGATTCGACTTGAAAAATTATTCCACAATAGTCTCTCTCTGCAATTAATGCAGGATTCTACGTGGAGTTTGTGCCCGTGGGAACCCATATCCTCCTCCCCTTGACGATGGAACACACCGAGCTTAAATATTTGAGGGTGAGTGGACTTACCAAGTCCGTCCACTTAGCGTATTGGTAAGTTGTTTGGTTTGAAGGAGGGAGACCCGAGGTCAAACCCGCCGGATCCCCCCTTGGGAATACGTTACAACTGTTATAAATAAATAAATAAATAAATATATATGTTGTATGTTGGAACCTTCCTGCCATTCCGATTGGGGCTTGAACAATTCGATCTTTGGATTTGACGCCAACCGATTGGCCCTTTGTACCAAATGTGAAGCATTTCAATGTTAAATATAAATGATGTCGATATATGGTAAGACCCGCTGTGTAGGCCGTCCGGTAATTCGTTGTGTTGGTTTCGATGAGGTCGGGGGTTTGAACCTCGACCAAACCAATTTTGTTATATGGTTGAATCTAAATGACCAACCAGGATTGCCACGTGGTGGTCCCAAATTGGATCATATGGATGCCAACTCATATGCCAAATCATTTTCCATTGGATTGTACGAATTTCCAAATGGGACACCACTTGGAGGTGCCACATCACCTGGGGAGGGTACCACGTGTCACCTCCTCGGGGCACCATGTGGCAATTTTAGTGCCCTTTCTTTTGCATGTTTTCATAGAACTTCAGAGGGTTGTATCTTCTCCATACAAAGGCCTTTTGAGGTGCTGTTTGCACCATTGGAAATCTCTCATCAAGCTCTTCGACTTCGTGTCATTTTTGCTGAGATTTGAGGACTTCAAATTTTTGTCCTATATGGATCTTCCTGGATTAAGACTTTATCTATTTTCCTGTTCCTTTCTAGGCATATGATGATCTTGTTTTCTACAATAACTCCATATAATTTGGCTAAAAGAGGGCTAATTATAATGGTCCTATAATTAGATGGATTGTTTTTATCTCCACTTTAAAAAATAAGAACAAGGAGGCTCTATGTCTAGGGTTTAGGGAAACCCTGCTTGACTGCTAAGTTAAATAGCTTGTACATGTGAGGGATGAGGATAGACCCACGATTTTGTTAACTATCATAAAATATAATATTTTAATATTATAATTAAATTATAATATTTTAATATTATAATTAAATTATAATATTTTTAACTAAATTGTAATATTTTTCAATATTTTTTTTTATACTTGAGATTCTCTAAGTTCGTATCAATATATTGATTTTTTTACTACAATAAAATATAATATTTTTAACTATAACATTATAATTAAATCATATTAATTTTAATTATATAAAATATTTTATTAATAGTTTGGAAATATCCATAGGTGCCCACAATTATTAACAACAACCACATTAATATTATTTATGTGTCCATACATCAATATGATAAGCGTATATTTAGCACATTAATAATATTATTTTTCTCTATAAAATGTACTAAATATAGACATGTATTCGGACAAATTAATAATATTAATGTGGTTGTTACTAGTTTAAATAAAACTTTCTATATACTCACCCTTTAAAATGAAAAATATTATAGAAATAATAATTCTAAATAAAATATTATTTTGATATTAAAAAACACAAGTAAATGTAGACATTCATCTCTCCCACCATCACCTTTATGTGATTCAATTAAAAAGATGAGATATAATATTAATATGTTTCCAACCACTATTTCACTTAATGATATATAACATAATGTTTTAACATTCAAATTAAAATAACATTTTATTCTCTTTATTTCCCTGATAACTAATCATCATCATCATTAAATAATCACTTTCATAACCATATAACCAATAAAACTACATAAAGTTATATGTGGAAAAGAAGGCTCATAAGAGATCCTATATATTAAATAGGAGCTACGAGGTGGCAATGTCCCAACATTGCCACCTGCTTTTGCTAGAAAGCGAAAGAGCAATTGCTTTGAAAAAAAAATTTAAAATAGAAAATTTTATTGTAATTGAATTGTGATTTCTAGGTAAAATTAGTAATTATTAACTATTCTCCCTAAATGCATTTCTACTCACTGTTATTCCAAAAAACACATAAATTCTACTCATTTGTGTTTTTTTTATAAATAAACACATATAAATTCTACTCAGTTGCACTTTATTATAAATAATTATTTATTTTTTCAAAATAACGATAAATGTATTTACTTTAGATCCATTTCACTTTTCCGTATATACTTAATTTTGTTTAATTAAGATATATACTCATAATTTAAGATCATGGCGATGAAAAATTGAACCCATCATACTTCAATATTTGATTCAATCGAGAGTAGTGAGGTGCTTACAACCCAGTATAGGGGAGATGTGTAATGTTATGTAACGATGTCATGTTATGTACTAAAACTAAAAAGTAATTAAAAAAAATTTCATGTCAACTCATAAAATAAAAAAATGAAAACGAAATAAAAAATAATTAAAAAAATCCATATCCGCTCATAAAATAAAAATTTAAACTCAAATAAAAAATCATTAAAAAAATAACACCTCAAGAAATTGGATGCCTCTCGGTGCTTAATAGATTCACATTTAAGATGGATCTATGCTGGTAGTAATAGAATCTATGGCTATGTTGATCACCTCATCTCATATCCATAAGGGAAATGCGATTGATTTTATATAAAAGGGTGATAGAATCTTCTATTAATTAGAAAATTTGATCCCAGTTTTGTTTCTCGCGGTTTTTTATGACAAAAAAAACTCTTCAAGCAACTAAAACCTCTCTCGTGTTAATTGAAATACAACATGGAACATGTTGTTCTCCAAATGGAAAAAGAGGGTCAAAGGAGGGTGCAGAGTTTTGATATGCAATCGTAACTCAATGAACGAACGTTCTGTGAGGAACCTGCAACAATTAATTGATAAAATGCACGATATATTATATCACATAATATTTTATTGATCGCGGGCCACTTCGAGGGGAAACCTCCTTTGAGCAAGCTCAATACAAATAACTTCACGGTGCCTTCATTGGCCTCAACACACACTTATATACTAAGTTTATGCCCAATACTATGGGTCAATACCATGGAACATATAATACTATGGGACGACTTACAAATCATATGCGTCCAATACTATGGGTCAATACCATGGACTATGTTAGAATAGTAAGCCAACACTTAGTACCTTGGTCCATAGCCTTATTCAATTTTATTTCCTTGTATGCATTATTACACTATGGTTTGGACTTAGGTAGCTTTAATTGGGCAAATAACCACTTTGAGGAGTGTTCACACCTATTTGAGAAATCCAGCTCAGTCAAACTCCACATTTGTCCACAAGTGTGCCCTCATTTAATGCTAGAGTGCTCCCCTTCCTTGAAATGGGGAATTGATGTTGGCTAGGAGCGCTTGGGTGGATTTGGCCCAATTTTGGCATGATTTGGAGCATTTAATGCCTCCTGGGACTTCCCACTCACATTATTTTGCTCACCCACACATGCCTATGACCCATTATTGATCCAGCATGCCTCAGCCACATTCACACCACAATTCGTGACCATTTGGGTTGAGTTGGAGCAAGTTGGACCCACTTAGGGGGGATTGAGGCCAATTTGGCCAATTAGACATGTACACTCATTTTGGGCTTCCTAAGCCTCATGAATTTCTCCAAATGTAATATAAACTTGTTCTAAACATATTTACATGTTAGATAGTCTGATAATACCAAATTTCAGTTCACATTGTGTGTGTAAATTTGTCTTCTTTCAAGCGTTTTTGCTGGTTTTTGCAAGTAATTTTTTTTGTGAGATTCTCTAAGGCTCCTAATCTTGCTGTAGATAAAAATAATCACATGGTATCAGAGCTTTTTGGATTTTAGTGAGTTGCAGATTAGTCTTGAGCGTTTGAGCTGCATTCTTGAGAGAATTTCCAGATAAAATTGAGTGTTTTTTGCAAGACTTTCAGTAGTTTTCTCACCATCAACGCAAGCAAAAATGGAAGCAAACCATCAATTGCTCACTCCTTTCAATTTATTCGATTGGAAGGATGAAATGGTCATTAGTAACCATGGGCACAGAAGTGGAGCCAAACTCTGTTGTGGAGAAAGCCAAGCACTACAATCGACTTGATGAAGCATATGGATTGCTATGCCTAAGCATTTAGAGGGAACTCCTGATTCATACAGACAGTTTGACAACCCCAAATGAAGTTCGGGTTAAGCTAGAATCACTCTTTAGGAAAAATGATGAATTGAGAGGCCATCAGCTTGAAAACGAGCTCATCAGCTTGAGCCCAGTGCATTTTGAAACTATCCAGGAGTTCTTCACTAAGTTCAAGTCTCTAGTGCTTTAGCTGCAACAATGTGGAATTGTTAAGAAAGAAGAACAATTGATACTATCCATCCTTTCGAAGCTAGGGCCAGAATTTTCAGTGTTTGTAAGCACCTTCCATTCTGCCAAAATGACCCTTCGAAATTGGCAAATGCCATCACTAACAACCTTCATGGAATGTCTTACTTAGGAGCAACACAAGCTACTTCAAACTAGCACCATCAAATTGAAAGATCAATCCTTGGCCATGGGTGTTTAGAATGCCTCCAAGGGAAAGTAGAAGGCAAAGAATTCAAAGCCGCCAGAGAAGAGGAAGTTTGATAAAACCAAATCCATTGATGGAGGTTTGAATCCTTCCAAGGAGAAGGACAAGAAAGGGAAAGAGAAGACCAAATGCACCTATTTCCACAAGGGATGGCATCCAGAGAGCTCCTGCATGAAGAAAACCATTGACACCATGGCGCAACTGCTGGAGAAAAACAACATCCATGTCCTTGATGACGCAAAGAAGAAAGATGGCACCTCCAATTTTGACAAGAAGGAGAAATGTCAAGCCTTGGTAGCATGTAATTCTAATTCCTCATCCTTCATTATTGATTCAGGGGCTTCTAGGCACATGGTTTCATCTAGAGAGCTCTTCTCCTCTATGCATTCGAATAGTGGCCCAACAGTTCGAATGGGAGATGACTCTGAAATCCAGACCAAAGGGATTGGTAGGATTGATTTGGAGAATGGTTATTTCAGTGATGTGCTCTATGTACCTTCGTTGGCTGCAAATTTTTTATTAGTATATAAAATGACCCATATAGGAAAATCCAAGAGAGTAACATTTACTCCTGAATTGGTAGAGATTTCAGAAATTTCTTCAAACCAAGTTGTGGCAGTTGGGTATGTAGACCACCAAGAGAGGATGTACAAGTTCTCGAATTTCCTCCCTGGTTCTAGTGACCAAGCACTCCACTATCATGCCAATGAGACCTCCAAGCTATGGCATGAAATATTTGGCCACATGAACTACAAGTATCTCCAAGCATTGCACAAAGATGAGATTGTGGAAGGGCTTCCTGAAATCAAATCTTCGAATGGAGCCTGCATAGGTTGTGTAATTGGGAAGCATCCAGAGCGCAGCTATGAGAAGGGAATGGCAAGGAGAGCCACTCAACCACATGGATTGGTACACTCAGACCTCATTGTTCCTCTACCCACTCCATCCTATAGTGGATCAAGGTATGTAATCACATTCATTGATGACTACTCTCGATTTTGTTGGGTTTACTTCCTAAAATTAAAATCTGAAGTGTTTGAGCAATTGAAGATTTGGAATGCCTTAGTGGAGAATCATAATGGGCATAAGATAAAAATCCTTAGGACTGATAATGGGAAGGAGTATGTAAACAAAAATATGCAGCATCTTCATGAGGAATGTGGCATTCATTAAATTCAACATTCAATCCCCTACACACCACAGCAAAATGGTGTGGCAGAGAGGAAAAATAGATCTCTCAAAGAGATGGCAACATGCATGATTGAAGCAAGGGATTTAATCCCTAAGCTATGGGATGAAGCTATCAATTGTGCTGCACATATTCAGAACAGGGCATTCTAGAAATCAATCAAAGGAAAAACCCCCTACGAGGCATGGTTTGGCCAAAAACCAAATGTCTCAAATTTCAGGATTTTTGGATCTAGAGCATGGGCTCGAATTCCATCAGAAAAAAGGAAGGCCTTGCAGCCACAAAGCAGGGAATGTATCATGGTTGTCTATGGTGAAGATACAAAGGGTTATAATCTCTTTGACACATCCACACTCAAAACTTTCATTGAGAGAAGTGTGCAATTCGAAGAGGAACCAATACCAGATTTTGAGCTTGCACTGGGGGAATGCTCTTCTCCTCCACACCTTGATGAAGTAAGTAATGATTCAAGCTCTATATTTTCTGATAATTATGATAATGACATGGCTGAAGATGACATTTATATAGATGAGTCACCATCAAGGCCCAAGTGGGATGAAAAAATCATACAAGCTGCAGGTGAATTGGCAGGCAATCCCCAAGAGCCTCGGAAGACTAAATCTCAAACAAACAATGCTTCCTTTGCAAGTGAAAGTGCCCTTACCGATCACTATTATATGATGATTGGATATGAACCAAAATCATATCAGTAAGCTTATAATGATCCAAGGTGGAGATCGGCAATGGAAGAAGAATTCAATTCTCTTCAAGAGAATGAAACATGGGATTTGGCCCCCCTTCCTCCCAAGAGGAAGCTTGTGCAAAGTAAGTGGATTTTTCAAACCAAACTCGCTATTGATGGTTCTGATATGAATTATAAGGCTATATTAGTGGCTAAGGTATACTCTCCAATCCAAGGTGTGGATTATATCAAGACCTTTGCACTGGTTGCAAAGATGGACTCAATTAGACTAGCTCTAGCCATTGCAGCTAGTAAACATTGGCAAGTGCACCATATGGATGTTAAAATTGCATTCTTACATGGTGAGATACATGAATATATCTACATGTAGCAACCTAAAGGTTTCCAATAGGATCCTTCACTTGTTTGCAGGTTGAAGAAATCATTCTATGGACTCAAGCAAGCCCCTAGGGCTTGCTATGCTAAAATGGATGCTTTTTTGCTCTCAATTGGTTTCATTCGATGCAAGTCTGATCCAAATGTGTATTTGCAGAAATGTGATGATATTTTTCAGGTCATTGTATTGTATGTTGATGATATTTTAATTACAAGGAGCTGCAACAAACAAATTGGTTCAATTCAAGCATCTCTACACAATGAATTTGCCATGATCAATCTAGGATTGCTAAGGCAATTTTTGGGTTTGGAAATTGAGCAATCTGAAAGAGGCATCATGCTGAGTCAACCAAAGTATGCTTCAGACCTGTTATTGAAGTTTAAAATGGATGATTTTAAGGCAACCAAGTGCCCATTCCTTTCAGGCATAAAACTAGGTGAATTTGGTGATTCTCCTTTGGTGGATTGCACACTCTATAGGCAGCTAGTTGGTAGTTTGCTGTACCTTACACATACAAGAACTGATTTGTATTATGATGTAAGTGCTGTAACAAGATAGATGTAGCAACAACATGATCTCCATTCGAAGGAATCCAAAAAGATCCTCCATTATGTCTAAGGAACAAAGAATTTTGGGGTACACTATGTAGCTAGTTCTTCACTACAACTAGTTGGATTTTCTGATTTAGATTGGGATGGAGATCCCATTGATAGAAAGTCCACTTTAGGTTTTTTTTTCATGTTTTATGAAGGTCCAATTTGATGTTCAAGTAAGAAACAACATACTATTTCACTTTCATTAGCAGAGATCGAGTATAGGGCAACAGTGAATGCAGCCACACCATGTGTTTGGTTGCAAGGAATTCTTTAGGAATTTGGTGTTGCAGTTGATTCTCCAACCAATATTTGGGTGGAAAATCAAAATTCCATCAAGATATCTACTGATCCAGTTCATAGGAAGAGAGCAAAGCATATTCAAATCCATATGCACTACATCCGAGGCTTAGTGCATGACAGAGTGATTTCCTTGCAGTATTGCCCATCCACCGAGCAAACTGTTGATATTTTCACCAAGTGTTTCACTGAGAAGACCTTCACTCGAGAGATTTGCTTGGAGTGAGTGATGGATGGTGATTGTTGCTATTTTATTGCAGGTTCATCCCCATGTCCATTTTAGAGGGAAGGTTTTATCCCATGAGGTTTTCCTTCTTGTCCTCAATTTACATGGACAAATAAAATTTTTGTTTTGTATGAGGTGACTTGAGCCTTTGTTGCCAAGGCCTCCCACTTTAATTTCAAGAGATGTACTAATTTTTGATTAAGGGGGGGTGTTAGAAAAATAATCCAACACTTAGTACCTTGGTTCATAGCCTTAGTCAATTTTATTGCCTTGTATGCATTATTACACTATGGTTTGGACTTAGGTAGCTTTAATTGGGAAAATAACCACTTATGAGGAGTGTTCACACCTATTTGAGCAATCCAACTTAGTCAAACTCCACATTTATCCACAAGTGCGCCCTCATTTAATGCTAGAGCACTCCCCTTCCTTGAAATGGGGAATTGTTGTTGACTAGGAGCGCTTGGGTGGATTTGGCCCAATTTTGGCATGATTTGGAGCATTTAATGCCTCCTAGGACCTCCCACTCACCTTAGTTTGCTCACCCATGCATGCCTATGACCCATTATTGATCCAACATGCCTTAAACATGTTCACACCACAATTCGTGACCATTTGGGCTGAGTTGGAGCAAGTTGGCCCACGTAGGGGGATTGAGGCCAATTAGACATGTACACTCATTTTGGGATTCTTAAGCCTCACAAATTTCTCCAAATGTAATTGTTAACACCCAAAAAGTGTTCACTACTTCATCTACCACATTATATGGCTCATTTGTCCATTTCCCTACCATATTTCCCTGAAAAACCCCAAAAATCCCATTAAAAAAGCCTCCAAAAGGCCTAAAATGCCTCCAAAAGGCCACAAAACCCTCAAAATAGCCTAAAAAAGGCTAAAAAACCCCCTTTTCCTCCAAAAATAGCAAAAATCCCCTAAAAAGGGAATAAAAAATATAAAATAATGAGGAAAAGGAGGAAAAAACCCTATACAGTTGCCCAAAACTATGTGTTTCCTAAAACCATGGGTCAGCACTCCACCACCAAAAAACTATAAATAGGTGATGGAGATCCATTATTCCATATCCACAATCACAAGCACCCTTACTCTGCCAAAATCTCTCTCGAAACCCTAGTTCACCATTGAACTATTTTCACCTTGAGAGCCACTTTTGGCCCATTCCCATCATTGGAGAAGGAGAAGGAGCATCTTGAAGCTTGGAGCATCCTCTTGGACACTGCAAAGGGCTTCATCAAATCTTCTCATTGAAGGTAATATCAACACAAAAAGCCATTCTTTAAATTTGATGTTTATGTTTCATGCATGCTTTAGAAGTAATTTAATTTTTGTTTTAGCTTAATTATTTACACTTACTGAACTGATACTAAGGAGTCCATTCTCCTTAGTAGGTGCTCATTTGCACAAGCTAGAGGTAAAACCCTAGCTACAGTTTTGGCGACTCCGCTGGGGACTCCACTGGATTTTGAATTTTTGGTTTCCATTTTGAATTTTTTTACTTTCGACTGTCCCTTTCGGCCGCTGCATACCGTGTCTTTTCCCTCCGCAGTCGCGTCCCGACCGCGCCTTTCAGGCCTTTACCTGCGATCCGACCGCGGCTCTCAGACTGCTTCCGATGCCCCGCTGGCGGATTCAAGTCTGTTACCTGCGATCCGACTGTGGCTAATCAGCCTGTTTGCCGCGATCTGACTGCGCCTGTCGGCCTTTTTTCGGCGTCCCGACTGCGGCTTTCTGCCTCTTTCGTGCGTCCCGACTGCGCCTGTTAGCCCTTTTGCCGCGACCCAACTGCGTCTTGTTCCCTATTTCCTGCGTCCCGAATGCCTCTGTTGGCCCGATAGCCGCGACCTGACCGCCGCTGTTTCCCTCAAACCCGCGGTCGGCCTGTTCTGATTTCCCACAGACCCGCGGTCGGCCTGTTCTGATTTCCCACAGACCCGCGGTCTGATTTCTGCTCTTTTCCTGTTTTGAACCCAGCCCCTTTTGCTGCAATATTTTCTGCATCTGAACAGCCCTCTGTCCTACCTGCAGCTTCACTACCTTACAGCATTTCTGCAACATAATTTCTGTGCCCTTTACAGAATTCTTTTCAAATTTCGTTATTTTTAATTCAGAAAATTTTGCAAGTTAAACCTTTCAATTTCAGCATTATTGATAGTTGGAAGTTTCCCCCCTTGTGGCACTTCTATTTTTTGGGTTCATCACCTCACGCGCACACACTCTGTCACATAAATCAAGTGAGCCTTAAAAAGTACCTAATTGAACCAACATTCTAACCCCACTTGGGGAACACAAAAGAATCATTGTAGTTAGGTAGGGTCGGGGGGATAGGCTTCCAATAACACCCCTCGGTCACTTTCACTTGAGACATAGTTGTTGTCCAAATAGGGAACCAAAATCCCCTAGTACTTTTTGGCACGGTCACGACCAGTTTGTCAGAGGGCCTCTCCCTTAGGAGGGTTGAAGTCGGGAGACTGGTTCCGGAGGCTTGAGTGGAATACCGCACTCCATTCAGTAACCGAAGGGCTACCTTTCGCGGTTCGCGGGATATCCCTGTATAGGGGTATTGCGGTCAACGAACTAAACGGCAGATTCACCTTTCTGGACGTGTCATGAACGGGGTATCTTAGTTGCCATTCTTCTAGGATTGACTACCCGGTGTCCCTCCCGGTAGGGGGATATCATAGCCACTTGCCTTTCCTACTCATATTGTTTGACTTGGATTTCATCACCTTGCAGAGGATATGTTTAGTTGAGTCAGAATACTTTTAGTTAGGTGTTTGCATGCTCCTTTACCTCCCTTTGGTCTAGTGAGTCCACCATTTTTTCTTTTTAGGAAACCTGCTGCTTGTTGGTATTCTGACCATCTTTGTTGTTACTCCACCTATTGTAGCACAGCTGCTGCAGTGGGTGTTTTGAGTTGGTTGTTGGCCTGAGTGCCTTGCTTTTTAGCTCTCCTTCTGCACACTCGGTTGCATTAGGCCTTTTTTGAGCTGTTTTTACTCACCTCAACCCACATAGATTTAGACACCATCTGTCACCATTGAGTCCCCGAGACATTCTCGGCGCCTCAGGGGCGAGCCCCCACAGCACGGTTCTCTTGACACCACTCGCCATAGATTCCGATCATCATCCGTTGATACCACCCATCACAGATCTAGAGCCTTGTCACTTGACTCCACTCGTCAGCGACGTAGGTCTCCGTCACCAGATAGTGACGCACCTTACTTTACCTCCGATTCTGAGACAGAGTCTGAGAACCCTATTTATACTGCCCCTACTAGCCCCATGGCTGGCACGACTTCCACTCCGTTTGTCATAGGGACCATTGGTGGCACATCCACCACCACACCAGTTACTACACCTGTTTTGGGTATGCCCTCCATAGGACCCCCATCTACCATTCCCCTCACGGTACCTATTCCCGCAGCGGGAATACCTATCCCCACTACGTCAGTGGCTCACACTACCAATGGTGGTGCTGGACCATCCTTCACTACCTCAGTTCCCCCACTTGGGGGCACCACCCTAAATCTTGTCCCTCCACTTGGGGGCACTGGCCCCAACTTGGTCCAACCCACTACAGTGTCACATCCTTCTTCCAGTTTGCCATTCATGGCTAGCCTCAACCTACCTGACCTGGCCAGATTGACCAACGATCCTATTCGACACGACCCTACGTGGCCTCATATGCCTACCAAGCTCCCCTCTGATATCCCTAAGTTCGAGGGGAAGGCTGGTGAGGACCCACAAAACCATATCATGTCTTTCCACCTATGGTGTTCCTCTAACTCCATCGTGGATGACTCTGTTCGCCTCCGTCTCTTACAGCGCACCTTCACTGGCTCTGCAGCCAAGTGGTATATCGAGCAACCTCATGGGACCCACGCCACCTTTTCTTCCCTTGCCTCGACCTTCCTGCAGTTTTTCCAGTTGCCTGTCCGCTATGACGCGGGCGTTGAGATCCTTCTATCTTGTAGACAAAACACGGCTACCCATATCACGGACCACATCCATGAGTGGCGTCGACGCCGTAGCTTATGCAAGATTAAACTAGACGACCGTATCTTCCTAGATTGGTTCCTCAAATCCCTTCTCCCTGTTATTGCTAAGGATGTGGCCTCAAAAAGACCCCAGTCTGAGGAAGAGGCCATCCTTAAGGCTCAACAGTTTGACCTCATTTACACCCAATCGGGTTACCTTTATACCATTATACCTGATGCCCCTCGCGGCGAGTCCTCCCAGCATGATGCGCCGGGGGCATCCCACGCTGCAGATGGTATCATTGGCCGTGTTTCTTCGCATCCCCAACCATTTTCTATAGCACGTCCTACCCCTGGCCCCGATCTGTCGCGGGCTACTTCACAGTCTGGAGCAACCAACTCGTATGATCCCATGACACACCACCATTCCCATGGACCCTCATGTCCACCTCAGTGCTTCGGGTATGCGACTCCTGCTTATGCTCCTCCAGTCGCCCCTCAGCCTTACTACCATCAGCAAGCTGCCTCAGCTCCTGCGCCTTCACAAGCCCCACCAGCTTATTATCCGCCACAAGCAGCCCCTGCGGCACATCCACAACCTGCTCCGCAGCCATATCAGCAACCCCCTCAAGTTGCTGCACCTGCTCAGCCTCAACCTGCATATCATCCACCGCAGCCTGCTCCAGCACCTGCGCAACCTCAAAATCCACCTGCTGCCCAAGGGAAAGTTTATGCCCAACAGAACCCGTAGCAAAACCAGAATAACCAACGAAACCAGGGCCAACAGAACTGCGGCAAGGGCCGTAATCGGGGGAACAACCAACCTGCAGACCAAGCTGGTCAACCGGCTAATCCTCCCGACAACAACAACGCGGCCCCCGCTAATCAAAACCCTGATCGCCCACCCAAGCAGGATAAAAACCCCAATTTGCGAATGAACCACCCTTGTTCTATTTGCGGGGTCTATGGACACTACACACACGCTTGCCCACACTTGGAGCGAGCCCGGCAACTCTGGGTTGACGAGGCCCATCGCCAAGGGCATGCGGCTCCCCAAGCGCCACCCAACCCCCCCCAACCTCAACAACCCCCTTTGGTGCTGCAAAATCCCTTACCGACCCAAGGCGTAGTGAACACTCAGCCGTTGGTTCCCCATCAAGCCAATGCGCCCCAACAACAACAGATCACTTACGCTGCTCCTGATCAACCCATGTTTGACTCAGGTACCCACCATTTACTGATGATGTCATCTACTGACGTCAATCTCCAGACCCGTCGGAACCAATATGGCTCCACCTCTGAAGCCAATCCCACGGATAAAACTACTAACTCCCATCCCACCGATCAGGCGTTACGTATACCTCCGCCACCCATAGACGGCGCTGCGAAAGCACCTCGTTTCCCACTTCGCCGAATCAACAATAACCCTAATGCGCGCGCGGTGTCAAACTACAACATTGTAGACGACCTAGCCCAATCTCCCGCAGCCATGTCTGCGTTAGAAGTCTTGAAGAACTGCCCTTCCCAGCGCAAGACTTTACTTTCCGCCATTGGGGGGATTGACCCAAATGATTCGCATTTGATGGCATTTGATTTAGACCAGTCTGAACCACGCCTACCTTCCAGCTTAGCATTCCAAGTTACTGTCTCCGTCAGGAATCTTGTCATCCACCGGTGCATCATCGATGAGGGTGCCTCCACATGCGTTATGTCTACATTCGTATGGCAGAAGCTAGGATCCCCTCCTCTCCAGCAGTCCACCACTGCGTTACGTGCCTATGACGGTCGTTCGGCCCAGCCCCAAGGCCTCCTACCCAACGTACCCGTCCAGTTAGGTGGTAAAACCGTCCTTATTGACATAGAGGTAATCAATGCCCAGTTGGATTACAACCTTTTACTTGGCCGCAGCTACATGTATGCCATGCGGGCAGTTGCCTCTTCGGTCTTTCGCACCATGATGTTCCCCCATGAGGGACGCGTGGTTAAAATTGACCAGCTCACATACTATGATCCCAGTGCTCCCGCGGCACCTGAAAACGTTCTCCCCATGGTTGAACAACCTGTTTCTCCTGCCACCACTTCATTTGTTTCCTCTTCGGGGCCTGGAGTCTACTCATACGCGCCGATGACCTCCACCTTTCAATCCATTCCTCCGCCGTCATCTACGCCCGAAATGTCTGACTTATGTACCTTGTCCCATGACAACCTACCACCTAATTCTCAACCACCCTTGTTGCCTAAACCACCATTGGTACCTAGCCACATTGGTGTTACACCGATCCATACGATCCCCTTCCTAGTCCCCCCATCGGGAGTAGTAAGCGCCCCGGTCATGGCTACCCTTAGCCTCCCTGGGTTAACCTTGGGATTACCTGTATGGTATCTTTCGCCTCCCGTTCGCCCGCCGACACCCGATGTCGTCCTCCAACCGGTGCAACCCATGGCTACTACCACTCAGCCACCTCCCGGTGTCTCTACCCCTTCGTCCTCCACGACACCTCCTCCCCAACCCACTGGGGGCAGAGGTCCACAACCTTACACTGCTGTACCACCTCCCAAGACAGTAAAAAAACCCTCCAGTCTTTCGTGCTCCTCCCAAATGCTCGCTGTGCGATGAGTTAGGCCATGCCACTCACCAATGCCCACAGTTACCAGCCTTGCAGAAGCACATGCAGATGCTCGATGATGACCCTAACATCCCAACTGTCGAACTAAACCCCACTCCGAAGCCTAAAGATAAGTCCCTACGTACCAACCACTCCTGCGCCATATGCGGTGTTTACGGGCATTATTCACATCATTGTCCCGATCTCCTGGATTACAGAGCGGCTCTTTATGAGATGAACAATCTGGATCTTGAGACGGCACCACCTACCATTGAAGAGATCTACCCCCCAGACTCTTCACCTTCTGGAGAGATTAATACCATCTATATGATTTCTTCCACCACTCCCCCCTCGTCAACCGATTTGACGACGCAAACTTTCCGAACCGATGAGGAGATTCTTGAGGCCCTTACTGCCCCAGATTATCCCTGGGATGATATGCATCATCGTTCCTATTTCATCCCAGAAGAATCCTCCTCTAGCACAGCTAACCAATTCACAGTTGAATCCAAAGACTTCCTCCCCACCAAGGTCGACTGGTTCAAGGACCCTATTCCTGCTCCTGACGCCTTCGAAGAAGGTAACATGGCCAACATCTCACCTGTCATCCAAGTTGATATCGCTGCCCCAAGACGTGCCCCTGAACTCATCACTTTAGGAGCATTCTGCAGTAAACAAGAGATTGACGACTACATAAACCTTTTCAGAGAATTCCGTGATGTCTTTGCCTGGTCCTATACCGAAACGCCTGGTCTTGACCCTGCCATTATCGAACACCACATTGACACATGGCCTGATGTACCCCCCGTTCGTCAGAAAGAGCACCACCTTGACACCTCTGAGTCAAGGGGCATAATAGATTCCCTAGACCCTGGGATAGGGGGCATGATCAATCATTTTGAACCTTCCCCATCACCTCTATCTCAGCATGTCAATGAACCCATTGTTCAAACCCACACATATGTGATCCACAATCACAAACCCCATGCACATAGCATGGGGGCAGGTCATTAACCCTGCTCACTTTGTCCCATTTGTGATCTCAACCATTTTTGAGGTCACATATCACTCGTATATTTGATTTTATACACCTCGTTATTTCCTTTGACCATTCCGGAGTCCTTATGACCTCCGTTTTTTGCACCATTTGCACTGTCGGATTCATATTTCCGTGCCCGTGATGATGCTTGAGATCATTTCTCGCTCTCACCAGGACCAATATCACCATTGTGTCCAGACGCCACTAGTCGCCTCGGTTTGCGTGCCACATCGGCCGTTCTCTATTTTTCACATGTTTTATATCATCGGATTCATTTTTTCGAGCTGGTGATGATGCTTGAGATCATTTCTCGCTCTCACCCCCCGATCTTTCGGGTATTTTTCTGAAACGCCCTCGTTGCCTCGGTGCGCGTGCCACATCGGCCGTTACCCGTTTTTCACATCCTTTATATCGCCGGATTCATTTTTCCGAGCTCGTGATGATGCTTGAGATCATTTCTCGCTCTCACTTGGTACAATTTCAACATTGTGTCCCGACACCTTGCTGCCTCGGTTTGCGAGCCACATCGGCCGCTATCGGATTGTTCCACTTTTGTACATGAGCCATTCACTCCTGTCATACTGCAAATGTCTCGTTATTTTGCCACCATCTCATTCACCCCGCAAGGAGGCCCATCAGTGTTCCCCAACACCCTCGTTCTTGGTCACCATTATTGATCCTTGATTGAACACTTCCTCCTTGCCTGGCCATTCCCTTTGTTCGGTATAATTTTATCCCTTTTTCGGGCCGGACAAGTCCTTTACGAAAAAGGCACTTAGGGAGTTTTCGTTAAGCTCTTTTCTGACTCCTAAAAGAATGAAAAGATCGCCGAGCAATCTTGCTTCCTTTCATGCTCGCTAAAGTACCTGAAAGGGCGTCTATCTGGTATAAGTTTAACCCTTTTCCGGACCTGGTAGACTAATTACGAAAAAGGAATACTCTAGTCACACCGGCTAGAAGAGTTCTTCATTGCATCCTTTTATGCTTCTTTGGGCCTTGGAGACTAAATCTACGAAAAAGAAACCCCCCGGAGTCTTCTTACTTGCTTTCAGACTCTCTAAAATTGAAAGCAACCACGAGCATGAACTGTCCTGGGCTCGGAAAATCCACACGACAGTACCATTCCATCATTTCAGAGTCTTCTTATCGCTTTCAGACTCCTTAAAATTGAAAGCAACCACGAGCATGAACTGTCCTGGGCTCGTAAAATCCACACGACAGTATCATTTTACACAAACTTCTTCTAGTTCCTTAACCCATGAAGAAGTACCCTCCCATGCCTCCTGGCACTTTGATCTATCATCTCGGCAGCACCCCCAATCAGGTCGCCTTTGTTCAGAGTATTCTGCAGTCTCCTACCATTGTACCCCAGCTTGAGTCTCCCTCAGCCCAGTAACCTTCCCAGATCCCATACAGCTATGATCCCTTTCCCCTCAGTCAGTTTCATATGCTGCCAGATCATTCCCATTATCATACTCTGAACAAAGGAAGTTTGAGTCCACCCACTCTACTTGCCCAGTTGTCCCCCCACAGTTTATCAGTCCTGCCATCAGCACTATCACATTTCGGTCTTGTACCTCGCGCTCCTGTCAAGGAAACATCATTGCCTTGATAGTTGCAGGTCTCCCTCTGTCGACGACAGCTCCTCTATTCCAGAGGATAGGCCCAGAGGTCCCTACGCCTTGGACTTATCACCCTCTGTGGTAAGTGCCTACGGATCATTCTAAGAGGAGACATCATTGCCTCTCCGAGTGGTTGTTCCTCACATGCTCGACTTCAGCACCTTGATCGCATCGTTGAGGATCGCGTAGGATCATATCCCATCAGTTTTTAGTCGAAGACCCCGGATTTCCCCCGACTCTAGCACATTGGTGAGTCACTTTGGAACGACCAGTTATATGTTCCTGTGGATGTCCGGGCTGCGTTGGCTTTTGTATTCGGAAGCCATCCAGTCACATGCTTCCTCGAGTACCCAGTTTCAGTCCCAGATCGGTTCCAGTTCCGTGTACCATGGAGAGTATGACCCCAGTCACTATGATTCAGCAGCTCATCAGTTCCTTTGGTACCACACTCAGTAGCACTGTTGATTGTTCCAGTGCACCAGTTCTGCAGTTCACACATGATCCGCTCAGCAGTATGTCCCAGATTTGTGTCCCCTCTGGACTCTTATGATGTACACAGTGGTCATGTATCTTACAGGTCCCCCTTTTCGGGCCTCACAGTTATGTTTATGTATCTTGATACGAGCATGGGTATGCCCGCCTCGTCCATATATTGAGATTATTCCTCAGTCAGTATTTGAGGTCATGTATTTTTCAGGTCCCCATTTTTTGGACCCCATTGTTATTATGTTATATCCTGATACGAGCATGGGTATGCCCGCCTCGTCCATATGATCAGATGCTTCCTCATCCATTATTGAGGTTATGTACTTTTAGTTCTTGCAGTTGTTCGGGATCGTTGTTCCGGGCTTCAGTTTGTTTCTTCTCTTCTCTCCATATCCCAGGAAAACCATTCATGACTTATGATGTCCATCGGCCATACGATGAGCTCCTGACCTCGCACATCAGGGGGCAATCTGTTAACACCCAAAAAGTGTTCACTACTTCATCTACCACATTATATGGCTCATTTGTCCATTTCCCTACCATATTTCCCTGAAAAACCCCAAAAATCCCATTAAAAAAGCCTCCAAAAGGCCTAAAATGCCTCCAAAAGGCCACAAAACCCTCAAAATAGCCTAAAAAAGGCTAAAAAACCCCCTTTTCCTCCAAAAATAGCAAAAATCCCCTAAAAAGGGAATAAAAAATATAAAATAATGAGGAAAAGGAGGAAAAAACCCTATACAACTGCCCAAAACTATGTGTTTCCTAAAACCATGGGTCAGCACTCCACCACCAAAAAACTATAAATAGGTGATGGAGATCCCTTATTCCATATCCACAATCACAAGCACCCTTACTCTGCCAAAATCTCTCTCGAAACCCTAGTTCACCATTGAACTATTTTCACCTTGAGAGCCACTTTTGGCCCATTCCCATCATTGGAGAAGGAGAAGGAGCATCTTGAAGCTTGGAGCATCCTCTTGGACACTGCAAAGGGCTTCATCAAATCTTCTCATTGAAGGTAATATCAACACAAAAAGCCATTCTTTAAATTTGATGTTTATGTTTCATGCATGCTTTAGAAGTAATTTAATTTTTGTTTTAGCTTAATTATTTACACTTACTGAACTGCTACTAAGGAGTCCATTCTCCTTAGTAGGTTCTCATTTGCACAAGCTAGAGGTAAAACCCTAGCTACAGTAATATAAACCTGTTCTAAACATATTTATATGTTAGACAGTCTGATAATACCAAGTTTCAGTTCACATTGTGTGTGTAAATTTGTCTTCTTTCAAGTTTTTTTGCTGGTTTTTGTAAATAATTCGATTTGTGAGATTCTCTAAAGCTCCTAGATCTTGCTGTAGACCAAAATACTCATAGGCTAATAAAAAATATGGATCAACAAATACTACGGGACGACTTACAAAGCATATGCGTCCAACAACAATATACTAACAAAGTAAAGGGAAGGGTTGGGTTCCTAACATCTTCTCTCCCTTAGAAAAATATTTGTCCTCAAAGATTTAGATGTGGAAATTGATGTGGAATATGAAGGAGTGGTTCCCCTGTAGCATCCTCGGGTTGCATTCCATGCCATTGAATTAATAACTATGTGATAGATTGAGATATAAGCTGACGCCTTTTGAGTGTTAGGGAGGATTGCTTGGAAGGATGTAGACGAAGAAGAACCATATCACCTTCTTGAAAAGTGCGCTCGGAACGATGTCGATCGTCTTGTTGTTTCATTCGAATTATTTCCATGTGAATATTGTTCTGCAAAATGAGAAGAATCTGATTGCGGTTTTGAAGAACCGAGTCAATTTCCTGAACTGGGGAATTGATGAGGGTGTATGGAAGAAGAATTGGTGGTTCCTGTCCATAGATTGCTTCATATGGTGTCATTTTAGATGTGGTATTGTACCAACGAAGAGCTTCAAGGAAATCCATAGAAATAGCTGTCCAAATCTGTGTATGGATGGGAAAGGGTTCGAGCAGTCCTAGAAGGAGTGTTGTTTCACCCTTTTTGACCTGGAAAGTATCACAGTCAGCCACCATCTATTGAATTTTCATTTTCAATCCTCACCAAAAGAAGTTACACTGTTCCTGGTCATACGTTTTGAGGAACCCAGAGTGCCCTGCCGATGGAGAAGTAGGGAGTTCATAGAAGACATAGCACTGTTGAACAGATTGCAACCAATTTGGAACAAGCATAGAAATAGATGAAAGAGAAACTAGGTCATCAAATGTGCGAGAAGGAGCATCCGCCACCAGATTGTCCTTACCCTTATTGTAAGTGGTCACATAGGCATAACCCATGAGTTGGCTAACCCATTTCAGGTGTGCTGGGGAGGAGACCCGTTGTTCCAGGAAATTTTTCAGTCTTTGGTGATTAGTATTGATGCAGAAATAATTCCCTAGTAGGTATGGCTGCCACTTCTGTACTGCATGCAAAATAGCCATCATTTCCTTATCAGATGTAGATGTGACTAAATTCTTACTGGAAAGGTCTCTTGAAGGAGGTAAGCCCACTGGTTCAGCAAAGACACCTACATATCTATCTAAGGGAGTAGTGGAGATCGTTGATGGGTGCATCTGAATGGAATGGAGCTGAGCGATGACACCATTTGAATTATTCTTAAGGATCTTTTCCAGGTGTTGTGAACTGATGATGCATAGAGACCCTGGTTGTAAGCCCGTAAATGTGTGTTGTTTCCCATTGACTGAAAATTGAATCCAAAGTTCAACAAAATCCCATAAGATGGGGCCAAACTCGCATAACCATTGAACGCCCAAAACCACATCACATCCTCCTAAGGAAAATGAAAACATGTCAAAACGTAGGTTATAATCTTCTATAGAGATACACACATTGCGACACTTCCCCTTGCAACGTAAGGTGCCCCCATTGGAAATCATGACTTCAAAGTTGGAGCAAGGATGGACAAAATAATCAGCTTGTTTGATGATCCGAGATTCAATGAAGTTATGAGTGCTACCAGAATCAATGAGTATTGCAAGAGGGATCTTCTTGAAGTAACCCCTGACCCACATTGTTTGTGGGGTGGTGCCTCTGGCTAAAGCATGGAGAGATATCTATGGTGGTTGTTTGGAGATGGAGGGTCAATAGGCAGCCACTGAATGTCAACCTGATCATCTAGTGTATCTGGAGCTTCTGTACCAAGTTCATAGGTAGGAAGAGAATCCACATATAAGAGATAGATCTGTTTCTCAACACATCTATGTCCCCGAGTGAATTTATCATCACAATTATAATAAATCCCTTTTTCTCTACGTGCCCGCATCACTGCTTCAGAGAAATGCTTGATGGGAGTTGTGCGAGGAGATGGCATGATGGGAGGTCATTGGGAAACCATATTTCTGAATGGAACACAAGTGGATTTGGAGCGTTGTTGGGTTGTGATCTTGTCCTCCTCCAACTTAGACAACCTTAGGACTTCCATCATTGTGTTGGGACAAAAATTTTTAACCTCTGAGCGGATTTCATCCTTAAGACCACTAATAAAACAAATCTTGTAGAATTCATTAGACAATCCTTCTATGTGATTGACTAGTTTCTCAAATTCTATATGATACTCTCTCACAGTGCCAAATTGGCGAAGTTTACTGAGTGCTTCTGTGAAGTAATCAAAAGCACTAGGACCAAATCATTGCAAAAGGAGTTGGAAAAAAACTGTCCATTTTGGATTGTCATGAGCCTTGATGTACCAATGGTACCATTGAAGGGATTCCTGTTCCAAATGAAAGGATGAAAGTAGAAATTTTTGGACATCAAAAGTATTATGCAGATTGAAATATTGTTCATCCCGATATATCCATCCAGTTGGATCATTACCATTGAAGCAAGGAAAATCAAGCTTTGGCTCACGAAAATTGCTGGAAGAAGAGAACCCAGTGTTCATGGATGAATTCTGAAGATGGAGGCTAAGAAAATTTTCATCCAAATATTGGAGTTTGGTTTTGAGGGATGCAAGTTATTCCTCCATGATTTGTGCTCCCTCGTGGGTGACAACCATAACTAGGAGTTTTTTTTGTTTTGTTTTTTTCAGAATGGATCTGAAACTGCTTTCGGAATGGATCTGAAATGACTTAGAATGGATCGAAAACGGCTGGATCTGAAACGACTTTCAGAATGGATCTGAAAATGAATGGATTTGAAACGACTCGGATTGGATCTAAAATGACTCAGAATGGATCTAAAATGGCTGGATTTGAAATGAATTTCAGAATGGATATGAAATGGATGGATCTGCAACAACGTGGAAGTGATCGGCAACAGTTCAGTTGAAAATAGATATGGACCCCAGGTATGCTCGACTTCTTAATGGTTTAGGGGTTTCACTCGACCACTGATGCTGTTTGACGGATTGTGTATTGGGGCAGCACCCCTCACTCCACGGCTCAGGTAAAACTTATAACCACTTTGCCACAAACGACAACTCTTGGTTTACCTCATGGGTGGGAACTAGTCAATCAGGTAGGAGTCATTGCCCTTTTCATTGGTAGGTCCTCTCAATGGGATAGCTACTTCGGGGTTCCTGTGGTACTCCTCACAATGCGTCTTAGGACTTATGCCCAAGTACTTCCCATAGTTAAGCGGATATGAATTATTCCCAGATCTGAACCTGCAATAAATGCAGAATTGTTTTTGGTAGAAATTCCACCCAACGAGCCCAAGAAAGTGCTATAATACCAGATGTGAGGAACCTGCAACAATTAATTGATAAAATGCATGATATATTAGATCACATAATATTTTATTGATCATGAGCCACTTCAAGGGGAAACCTCGTTTGAGCAAGCTCAATACAAATAACTTCACGGTGCCTTCATTGGCCTCAACACACACTTATATACTAAGTCTATGCCCAATACTATGGGTCAATACCATGGAACATATAATACTACGGGATGACTTACAAAGCATATGCGTCCAATACTATGGGTCAATACCATGGGCTAATACAAACTATGGATCAACAAATACTACGGGACGACTTACAAAGCATATGCATCCAACAAAAATATACTAACAAAGTAAAGAGAAGGGTTGACATGGGTTCCTAACATCCCCACTCCCTTAGAACAATATTTGTCCTCAAAGATTTAGATGTGGAAATTGATGCGGAATCTGAAGGAGTGGTTCCCCTGTAGCATCCTCAGGTTTCATTCTGTGCCACTGAATTAATAACTTTGTGATAGATTGAGATATAAGCTGACGCCTTTTGAGTTTCATGGAGGATTGCTTGGAAGGATGTAGGCGAAGAAGAACCATATCACCTTCTTGAAAAGTGTGCTTAGAACGGTGCTGATTGGCTTGTTGTTTCATTCAAATTCTTGCCATGTGAATATTGTCCTACAAAATGAGAAGAATATGATCGCGGTTTCAAAGAACCAAGTCAATTTCTTGAAATGGGGAACTGCTGAGGGTGTATGGAAGAAGAACTGGAGGTGCCTGTCCATAGATTGCTTCATATGGTGTCATTTTAGATGTGGTATTGTACCAACAAAGAGCTTCAAGGAAATCCATAGAAATAGCTGTACAAATCTGTGTAGGGATGGGAAAGGGTTCGACAGTCCCGGAAGGAGTGTCGTTTCACCCTTGTTGACTTGGAAAGTATCACAGTCAGCCACCATCTGTTGAATTGTCATTTTCAGTCCTTTCCAAAAGAAGTTACACTGTTCTCGGTCATAAGTTTTGAGGAACCCAGAGTGCCATGTTGATGGAGAAGCAGGGAGTTCATAGAAGACATAGCCATGTTGAACAGATTGCAACCAATTTGGAACAAGCATAGAAATAGTTGAAAGAGAAATTGGGTCATCAAATGTGTGAGAAGGAGCATCCGCCACCAGATTGTCCTTACCCTTCTTGTAAGTGGTCGCATAGGCATAACCCGTGAGTTGGCTAACCCATTTCAGGTGTGCTGGGGAGGAGACTCGTTGTTCTAGGAAATTTTTCAGACTCTGGTGATCAGTCTTGATGCATAAATAATTCCCTAATAGTTATGGCTGCCACTTCTGTACTGCATGCAAAATAGCCATCATTTCCTTCTCAGATGTAGATGTGGATAAATTCTTACCGGAAAGGTTTCTTGAAGGCGGCAAGCCCACTGGTTCAGCAAAGACACCTGCATATCTATCCAAGGGAGTAGTGGAGACCATTGATGGGTGCATCTGAATGGAATGGAGCTGAGCGATGACACCATCTGAATTCTTATTAAGGATCTTTTCCAGGCGATGTGAAATGATGATGCATAGAGACCCTGGTTGTAAGCCCGTAAATGTGTGTTGTTTGGCATTGACTGAAAACTGCATCCAAAGTTCAACAAAATCCCATAAGATGGGGCCAAGCTTGCGTAACCATTGAATGCCCAAAACCACATCACATCCTCTTAAGGACAAGGTAAATATGTCAAAGCACAGGTTATAATATTCCATAGAGATACGCACATTGCGACACTTCCCCTTGCAAGGTAAAGTCCCCCCATTGGCAATCATGACTTCAAAGTTGGAGCAAGGATGGACAAAACAATCAACCTGTTTGGCGATCTGAGAGTCAATGAAACTATGAATTCTACTAGAATCAATGAGTACTGTAAGAGGGATCTTCTTGAAGTAACCCCTGATCTGCATTGTTTGTGGGGTGGTGACTTTGGCTAAAGCACAGAGAGATATCTATGGGTGGTCATCTGGAGACGGAGGGTCAACAGGCGGCTATTGAATGTCGACTTGATCATCTAGTGTATCTGGAGCTTCTCTACCAAGTTCAAAGGCATGCATAGAATACATATCTAAGAGATAGAGTTGTTTCTCAACACATCTATGTCCCCGAGTGAATTTCTCATCACAATTATAACAAAACCCTTTTTCTCTACGTGCCTGCATCTCTGCTTTAGACAAATGCTTGATGGGAGTTGTGTGGGGAGCTGGCGTGATGGGAGGACATTGGAAAACCATATTTCTGAATGGAACACAAGTGGATTTGGAGGGTTGTTAGGCTGTGATCTTGTCCTCCACCAACTTAGAAAAACCTAGGACTTCCATCATTGTGTTGGGACAGAACATTTTAACCTCCAAGTGGATTTCATCCTTTAGACCACTGATAAAACAACTCCTGTAGAATTCATCATACAATCCTTTTGTGTGATTGACTAGTTTCTCAAATTCTGTCTGATACTCTCTCACAGTGCCAAATTGGCGAAGTTTAGTGAGTTCTCCTATGAAGTCATCAAAATCACTAGGACCAAATCGTTGCAAAAGGAGTTGGAAAAAATCTGTCCATTTTGGCTTGTCATGAGCCTTTATGTACCAATGGTACCATTGAAGGGATTCCTATTCCAAATGAAAGGATGCAAGTGGAACTTTTTGGACATCAAAAGTATTATGCAGATTGAAATATTGTTTGGCCCGATATATCCATCCAGTCGGATCATTACCATTGAAGCAAGGAAAATCAAGCTTCGGCCCACGAAAATTGCTGGAAGAAGAGAACCCAGTGTTCATGGTTGAATGTTGAAGATGGAGGCTGAGTACTTTTTCATCCAACTCTTGGATTTTGGTTTTGAGGGCTGCAAGTTCTTCCTCCATGATTTGTGGTCCTTTGTGGGTGATAACCTTAACCAAGAGTTTTTTTTTGTTTTTTGCAGAATGGATCTGAAATTGCTTTCGGAATGGATTTGAAATGGTGGGATTTGAAACGTTTCGGAATGGATCGAAAATGACTGGATATGAAACGGTTTTCAGAATGGATCTGAAAATGACTGGATCTGAAACAGCTCAGAATGGATCTAAAATGGCTGGATCTGAAACAAATTTCGGAATGGATCTGAAATGACCTTATCTGCAACGACATGGAAGTGATCGGAAACAGATGGATCTGTAACAACACGGAAGTGATTGGGAACAATTCAACTGAAAATAGATATGGACCCCAGGTATGCTCGGCTTCCTAATGGTTCAGGGGTTTCACTCGACCACCAATGCTGTCTGATGGATTGCGTATTGGGGTAGCACCCCTCACTCAACGACTTAGGTAAAACTGATAACCGCTTTGCCACAAACGACATCTCTTGGTTTACCTCATGGGTGGGAACTAGTCAATCAAGTAGGGGTCATTTCCCTTTTCGCTAGCAGGTCCTCTCAATGGGCCAACTACTTCGAGGTTCTTATGGTACTCCTCACAATGCCTTTTAGGGATTATGCCCAAGTACTTCCCACAGTTAAGCGGATAGATATTATTCCCAGATTCGAACTTGCAACAGATGCGAAATGTTTTTTGGCAGAAATTCCACCCAATGAGCCCAAGAAAGTGTTTTGATACTAGGTGTGACGAACCTGCAACAATTAATTGACAAAATGCACGATATATTAGATCACATAATATTTTATTGATCGCGGGCCACTTTGAGGGGGAAACCTCCTTTGAGCAAGCTCAATACAAATAACTTCACAGTGCCTTCATTGGCCTCAACACACACTTTTTTACAAAGTCTATTCCCAATACTATGGGTCAATACCATGGAACATATAATACTACGGGGCGACTTACAAAGCATATGCATCAAATACTATGGGTCAATACCATGGGCTAATACAAACTATGGATCAATAGATACTACGGGACGACTTACAAAGCATATGCGTCCAACAACAATATACTAACAAAGTAAAGAGAAGGGTTGACACGGGTTCCTAACACGTTCAACGATCCAAATATGCTATTCTTTCAACTTTTTCGTTACTTGCTTGTGGTAATGCGTCTTCATTTTCCTACTGATGGTGGCCGCCACTATCTTTCTAATCATGGTCATGATTAGAGAAATTGCTTACTCTCATACTATTTGAATTGCAATTTTTTTTATGAATATAAGTTTAACGGAATATCCTTTAAAAATCCTTTTCTTTTCTTTTGAATCACTTCCATGTCAAGAGGTTGTACATTGAATAGATTAAACAAAGAGCATGCCTTGGCAATCAAAGTTGGTTTTATTGTTTGAAAGGAAAAGGGACGGAGTGACAATTTTTTTTTCTCATACCTCCTTTTACTCTCTCCATGACCTCGAGTTAAATGCAAAAGCTTCGTAGAGGTTGCAGCAATACATTGCCACAAACCACCACTAGAAATCTCATAAGTATTATGCCGTGCCTTTCAAGAATTCCTGCATTTGAATGTTTAATGATATGGCATCAGCGGTAGTGTTGACTTAATACAAAAATATTTTAATTTTTTCTTAATGCAAGTAGAATTAATGGCATGTTTTCACTCGCATTATGTGCAGATTTTAGGAGTGTATTGAATGTACATGGAAGAAAAACTCTAGTGTGAAAAGTCGTCAGTCAAGCCATTTGGATTTTGTATTATTCAAGTGATAAAAATTTTGATAACTCAATTGCCAACATACTTGCACTCTCTTCAAGATAATATTCCTATGTTTGTGAGATCATGTTGTTAATGAATTAATTTCAAAGCGTATATATTGAATGTTTATAGAATAAAATGTAGATTTTTAATAAGTCCATATCAAGAATTCATGTTCTAGATTTTTTCACTCATTGTTTGAGGGAAAAAGTGCAGATTGAAAATAAGGTTGAGGAACACACATGCACATGATGAACAAGACATCAAAGATTTATTTGGAGTAACAAAGAAGGGGAGAAGGACCAATCTACTTCCATTCAAGAGCAATGTGACCACATGTTCTTACAGATACGATTGCTTACCATCACTTCAATTTAAAGAAACATTTAGACATTATTTTGGTGGATTGAGATGAATGAAGGGTTAGTTTACCAATATTCTCTCCATAAACATGGAATTTAAAGCTTTTGTGATGCTCTCCAACCCCTCCTTAACATCGTCCTTGTGTTTAATTTTTAGAATTTATTGTGGTGGCCCAAGATGAATTACATGTTTACCCATATTATCTCCTGTAAACATGGAATTGAAAACTTCCAAGAAGCTCTCCAAACCCTCCTTAACAGCTTCCTTGTATTTGATTTTTCCTTCCTTGATGTACCCTGTCATCTCCTCTAAGAACTCCCCCATGCAATTAAGGTAATTTCCATAGAGGAAGCCTTCCATCTTTGCACATTTCCTCTCCAAGTTGAGCAGATTTCTCACTCTGAAATGTTGCTTCCACTCTTGTGCACATATATATCTATTATACATCAATAAACAATAATGACCTTACATATTGCATACACACAATTCATTTAGATGACCAATTGATTATATTGAGAAATAATTCCACAAACATGAATCCGAGATTTCATATTGATCTGATTCAGAACAGCTTCCAGCACGCATCCACCCACATTGTCAGAGTAGATATCTATACCTCTGGGGAAGTACCTGCACAATAACATTACATACATGACCTCATCTTTGAAAAAGCATAGTTGAATTTCCTCACTAAAATTTTCTTTTAAATAAAATAATATTTGCCTTTCAAAATAAAACAATATCTAAATATTAAAGTAGTATATAATTTTGGAATAAATAAGCCTTTGCACCTCCATTAGTATTGACTGGGATTCATCAACGCCATCAATGCATTGAATGGACATTCCTTTTCCATTAGCATCGCCTGGGATAGAATTTGTAACAACCAGTCAGTTATGTCAAAAAATACTATATGGTGAACACCACTAATTTTGTTTGTTAAATTGTTTTGTAGACTGTAGTATTTACTCTATTTGGGAGTAGCTAATAATAAAACTAGGCGGGGCGACTTTCTCTTTGCCTCCAGGGATCCCACAATACACACCAATACTAATAATAACAACCAACAATGAGTTAAGATGTTTCAACTAAAATATGTATAATAATAAGTTATATCCAACACACTTGTGCTACTTTTCCTCGCCATTGTAATCCAATTTTAACTTAAAAAAAAATGTTCTTAACCACTCTACCTAATTCAATTTTAATCTGAACCATGAGGGAAAGCCATTAAAAAAATCCTATATCGCAATATTTTTCTTCAAGAATATGTAAGAACAACAGTCTCACGATTCGACTTTTAGTCCAAGACATTTACTCGCAGCAAACACGAGGTTTTTTAGATGAAGATAATAGCTTGGCCTTCTGTTGAGGGAAAAAAAGAGGCTTGGACTTTTGTCTTGCATAATTTTTTTTCTTCCAATTGTGTGAAGGATCTTCTAATACTTTTACAAAATAAAGTTGAATGCTCAATACTCAAAACTTTTGAGAGTTTTTTTTATTGAATAAGTTGATATAAGCATGTCTAATAACTGAATAAGTTCATATAAGCAACTTTAGAACTCAATATATAAGATAAATGAGAGAGCTCTATTTGGAATTACAATAAATGGTAGAAAACACATATGCACCTAGTTTTGTTGAAATACTAAACCGTGTGCGATGAAATCGAGCCTTGCTGGTATAGACTTTACTAAAACCAAAAATATCATACAAATATAATATTTACAGTATTGTGGTAGTTTGTGACATTTTGTAGGGTTATCCACAACGCGTAGGCTAGACTCAAAAAAGGGAAAAAACCAAAAGAAAATCCCCATGACTTCCTTGAGTATGGATACCATTGGGGAAAAATACTTTGTTTATTAGAGCTCTGATACATTTTATCCAATCACTTTCATAACTATATAACCAATAAAACTACATAAAGTTATATGTGGAGAAGAAGGCACATAAGAGATTCTCTATAATAATAATAACAAGAGCTTCCTGCAGCTTAGTCCCTGCCTTATTGTATACAAGTAAAAATCAATATTAAATATAAACCAATAACTATTTATTTAAAAAAAAAAAAAACAACGGTATTGAGTTAAAAGCTTATTGCGTCAACCTGAAACTAATCCCCCATATTTTCCCCGAGACTCTATGTAAACAAAATCCCAATCACTTGGAAATTTAACTAACTCACCAACTATTTTCATGCTTTGCAAACATGGTCTTCTATAGTAAGAGTAGGGTGGAAACGCGAAGGTGGGTTACACTTTGGTGAGAATCGGGCATCGAAGAACCATAGCGGCAGTTATTCGGCCGAATAAAATTATTCGTCTGAATAATTATATTTATTCGGCTGAATAACTTATACTTTATTTGGCCGAATAACAATTAATGGGCCACCGTTAGACCTAACGGTGGCCTCGATGTGTGTGCGAGGTTTTAGCCGGACGGAGAAAACGTACAGCATTGTGCAATTATTCGGTCGAATAATTATTCTGCATAAAAGCTCGGCCGCGGCCATTGTCTATCACTTTTTGCTGATTTCGTGGACCCCTTTCGGAGCTGTTGCTCGTCCCGCCTCCGCGTCACCCATCTCGTCTGTTCCCCATCCACCTGCTCGTCTGTCTAGCTGGCTGTCATCGAACTCCACCACCCGCTTCCCTGTTGTTGCGTGTCACTTCTCTGCCACCCTGTGCATTAGTATTTGCTCGGCGGTTGGTCGTTGCTCGATTGGAAGTTTCGAATTTTGTTGTTGGAGTGTTAGGCCGCCAGCTTCTGCCTCTCACATTCGCTCGTCCGCCACCTTCTGCTTCTCCCATCTGCTCGACTGCTAGGATCTGCCTTTGTCGTTGGTTCGTAAGCCTGTTTGGACGTCTGGACATCTGTAGGTTTAGTGTGCGGCTGCACTTCTGTTGGTGGAGCTTTGGCATTGGAGTGTTCTCCTGGGGACGTTTGCATAACAGTGGGGTGTTGTAGCTGGGGACCTGTCGACGCGAGGCTGTGCAGAGGTAAGTCTTTTCGCTTATTTATGTGTTTATTTTTTTCTTTAAATTTCTTATATTAATTTCTAATTGTTATTGCAAGTTCTGTTTTTCTTGGTTGCTTGGCTTGTTTCGTTTCGGCTGTGTCCAATTCCTTTTGGGGCTCTCTTCGGCCGGATCTAAATTCGTCTGCTTTCGTTTCGGCTGCGTCTAAACAAGTAAGTCGAAATTTGTTTTTTTTTTTAATTCAAGAATTAAGTATTGGTTTGAAAAGTTTTGAATTTGTCCTTGTAAATGAACTCTACCCTATTGGGCAGAGTTCATGAACTCTACCCAAATGGACAGAGTTCATGAACTCTGTCCAAAATTGGGCAGAGTTCATGAACTCTGTCCTATTGGGCAGAGTTTATGAACTAGCATAGGTAATAATACATATTACTCACAGATAGTGTGGATTAGTATTAAGAGGTTTAACATGAACTCTGTCCAATTTGACATATTTCATGAACTTTGTCCAGTTGGGCAGAGTTCATGAACTCTGTGCAATTGGGTAGAGTTCATGAACTTTGGTCAAATAGTATGTTGAAAATGATTTAAATTTAAATATAAAAAGAGAAATATATGCAGTGTTTAGTTAGTTATTTTTGTTAAATTATTGATTTTGCTTATGTGTTTAGAAATGAAAATAAAAGTAGAACTGTAATTGTATTTGCAAATGATATATCCCTTTTATTTATAGGCTTGTCTTATTGGCTGAACTCTGTCAACATGGACATGGACAGAGTGCAAAGATCAATTAATTAGTTCTATTACAAACTGTGTTAATGGATAGCTATAGAGACAACAAAACTTTAAACGATTAAACTCTACTTTGGATACAACAAAACTTTAAAATTGACTTTAGTTACAACTAAACTATAGACATGAATAGACTTTAATTTAGATGTACTATGAAATAACAAAAACACTTAGAAGATGATACAATAATTTCTTATACATCCGAACAATAATAGTCATAGTCATTTTAAAAACTATTAGATGATATTATGCCACAATGGTCTTGAGTTTTAGTCTTGTAAAGGTGGCCATTCTTGGTATTACGTTTTTCTTTGGTTGCAACATGGCAAACTTGGAGAACATAATACCAAGAATCGTTACCATTATCAGGTTGAAATTGAAGACCATTATGGAACATGGCAAATTTGGGAAACATGTCAAACTCGAAACAAAATACCATGAATGGTCAATTTTTTTTGATTCTATGGAATAATGAAAATACTTGTAGATATAATTTATGTTTAAAGTATTAAAATATCAATTAAGTTATTAATTTAAGAAATTGAAGACCATTGTGGAACATGGCAAATTTGGGAAACATGTTAAACTCGAAACGTAATACCATGAATTGTCAATTGTTTTTGATTCTATGGAATAATGAAAATATTTGTAGATATAATTTATGTTTAAAGTATTAAAATATCAATTAAGTTATTAATTTAAGATTTAAATTAAAAGTTAACAGGTTCATGAACTCATTCTTTGACATAAAGAAATGAACCCTTCACTTAGTATTTAACTATATTAGTTCCATTCATTTTAAACATAAAAAAGACTTAGAAGATTGGTACATTAATTCCTCACACATCCAACAATATTAGCTATACTCTTTTTAAGAACTATTAGATGATATTAGGTAAATCTAGGTCCTTATTAAATAACTTAGTCTCTTTAGCAGATAGGTTTTAGAATTTGTAGAATTAACATGTAGAATTTGAATATGTAATCAGTTGATATTTGTGTAAGTGTAGACATTATATCAAATGGAAAGAAACGAGTCTTTGAGGCGAAAGCGTAGGAGGTCTTCACATTCTTCTGGGGTTGGTGTTGCAAGTGATAATCGGAGGTTTTCAACTTCCCCTCGGGATTCTAGTTTATTGTATAGTTCACATCGTCGAGGCGAAAGTGGTACAAATGATTCCCCTATATCTTCTGTGGGAGAACGCCAATCTCAAACCTCTGTTGGTATATGGATATCGATCTTTTAACGTGTACATACAAATTGTTTTTTGCGTATGCAAAAATTGTACTTGTGTTTAAACAAAACTTTGTTTTTATTTGAAGCAGAGCATGGTTCAGAAGATGCTTGTAATTCTATAGGGAGGGAGACAGAGCGAGCAAGGGAGACGGATGAGGGTGCAGATCAAGGTTCTCAAGAGGCTCATCATTCTACACAAGGTGATGATGGTCGAGCTAGGACGCAATATGTTGAATTAACTGAGGGTTGTACACCCATTACAACATATCCATCTGATCTACCTCGGGAGCTTCCATGGAAAAGTGGTGATCATCAAATGACTCTTGAAAGATGTAGATCCCACTACGGCAAGTTGGAAAATGATTTGTCTACTATGGATCTCCCTCCAGAGAGTAAAAAAAGTTTGGAGATTGTTTTGGGATCACTGCAAAAATTTATTCAGGCATATGAGAATCTCGGGCCAACTACAAATGGTTTTGTTGATTTGATGCGGAGATGAAGGGAACAAGTGATGGGTCCATACAAGTGGGTTGTTGTGAAGGAGAGAGTGACGAAAGAACAGGCCAAATCAATATTTAACTTCAAAGAAGATCTAAAGCAAGAAATGTTGAAAGTGGAATATTTCAAGCATCCTGATCTTGCACATCTGCTCTATAATCGGTTTCCATGGAACGATGAGGTTTCTCAATATTTTGCTAGATTTTTTTATGCTGAGTTTTTCTTAAATATGAAGCCAGACTATATTGATGTTCATTCAGAATTTTATGGAGTTGGAAAGGGTCAAATATATAATTGAAAAGGAGCTCTTAGAGACCTTACAACTCTTCGACCTCCACCCCAGATATCTCGCTCACCCAGGTTGGTGGCATTAAGATCAGAGATAGAGCCCACATCTCAACTTGGGACAACTGCAAGGAATTTTGTCGGCGATGGTTTATCATCAGCATTAGTTGGAGTAGATGTGGGATTGGTTCGAGAAAGGGCTCGTTCTGCTATTCGTCAAAAGTTTGTTTACAAAACTGATGATGAGATAGATGGAATGAGCATTGAAGATCTCAGGGCGTATGCTAAGGTTTGTCGCGACTTAGTGGCAAATGTTATATCCAATGACACATCGAGTTTGGGAGAGGTTTGTTGATTATGATATGACTTGATCTTAATTTAATCTTTTATTCATTTTGAATTGAATATTTTGTTACATTATATGAATGATAAATTATGTTTTTTGATGTAAAGTAATAGGTACATTATGTAAATGTTTATTGGTTACAGTTTTCAAGAATGATGAATGAACATTCTTTCCATGTTCCCACTAGCGAAAATCTAGAGAATATTCGAGAGGTATATTTATTATTTACATATTTGTAATTATGTTTGAACTTGATATATATATATATATATATATTTTTGAATTTTAATTTAATTATGCATCTTATTGTTAATTTGACTTATCCATGCAGGTTTCTTTAGATATGAACTTTATAAATGATTTACCATCTATTGTGAGCTAATGTTTTTTTAATCTTTTTGTTTTAGTTTTAAGTTAATTGGCACAATACTTTTTTTGGTTTGCATTATGTTTTATTTATTAGCACAATTTAAATTTTAAGGGGGAGATATAGGTTCTCTGCTTCATGCAGCAGATATTGACACGGAGGTAATTTTGTCCACACTTGAATTGATCTTTGATATACGTTTAATATTTTAATTTTTATGGATTTAGTTAAAATTTGTTCAAGTAATTTATGAGATTCATAAATTGATTTTATATATGTTGCAGCTTGGGTCTCTTAAATATTTTGGAGACAAAGGGAAAACTCCTTTGGAGGATGGTTGTGGACAAGTATTTGGAGAATTTGATGTAATTTTGTTAATAATTGAATTGTTTTTTGAATAAGTTTAATATTTTAATTTTCTGAATTTAGTTTAAATAATTTAAATGATATTCATAATCTGCTTTTATACATGTTGTAGGGTGGGTTGAGTCTAGGGGGAGGCCCTAGTGGAGGATAGCATGGTGGACATTTTTTTTTGTTGATATGCATAGATTGCAAAGATTTGTTTTGGACATGTCGAGGAGATTTATTTTTGGACTAGATACATATATGTATATTGAACTCACATGTTCATGAACATTTTTTTGAGGATTATATACATGTTCTATGAACTTACATATTTTGTGAACTTGCTTTAAATGATCTACTTATTTTTATTTATTTAACATATTTGGTGTAATTTAAAGGTTTAGAATATGTACTTACATGTTTAAATGAATGAATGAATATGTAAGAATGAATGTTAAGATCAAGAATGTCAAGAACATGATATTTTTGAATATTATGAAGTTTAGGAATGTTAAAGGAAGTTTAAAAATGGATGAACATAGGTTTAAAGTTCATGAATGAGGAAGTTTTGATTGAAATATGAATGAACGTTAAGATTGAATATATTAAGAACATGAATGTTATCTTTGAATGTTAGGAAGTTTAGAAATGTTAGAAGTTTTGATGGAAATATGGATGAACTAGAAAGTTTAAAAATGAATGTTAAGAACATGAATGTTAGGAAGTTTAGGAATGTTAGAAGTTTTAATAGAAATATGGATGAACTAGGAAGCTTAAAAATGAATACATGTTAAATTCAAATTTTAGGAATGTTAGGAAGTTTAGGAATGTTAGAAGTTTTGATTGAAATATGGATGAACTAGGAAGTTTAAAAATGAATGTTAAAAACATGAATGTTATCTTTGAAGGTTAGGAAGTTTAGGAATGTTAGAAGTTTTAATAGAAATATGGATGAACTAGGAAGCTTAGGAATGTTAGGAAGATTAAGAATGTTATTTAAGTTTTGATGGAAATATGGATGAACTAGGAAGTTTAAAAATAAATGTTAAGAACATGAATGTTATCTTTGAATATTAGGAAGTTTAGGAATGTTAGAAGTTTTGATAGAAATATGGATGAACTAGAAAGCTTAAAAGTGAACACATGTTAAGTTCAAATTTTAGGAATGTTAGGAAGTTTAGGAATGTTAGAAGTTTTGATGGAAATATGGATGAACTAAGAAGTTTAAAAATGAATGTTAAGAACATGAATGTTACCTTTGAATGTTAGGAAGTTTATGAATGTTAGAAGTTTTAATAGAAATATGGATGAACTAGGAAGCTTAGGAATGTTATGAAGATTATGAATGTTATCTAAGTTTTGATGGAAATATGGATGAATTAGGAAGTTTAAAAATGAATGTTAAGAACATGAATGTTATCTTTGAATGTTAGAAAGTTTAGGAATGTTAGAAGTTTTGATAGAAATATGGATGAATTAGGAAGCTTAAAAATGAACATGTTAAGTTCAAATTTTAAGAATTTGTAAGGAAGTTTTGATTGAAATCTGAATGTTACATTTAAATTTTGATACGAATGTTAAGAATGAATGTGATGATAAAAATGGATGTTAATGAATTTATGATAAAGTGCAATGAATGAATAAATGTTAAGATTGAATGTTAAGAATATGATTGTTATCTTTGAATGTTAGGAAGTTTATGAATGTCAGGAAGTTTTGATAGAAATATGAATGTTAGGAAGTTTAAAAATGAATGTTACCTGAGATCAAAGTTCAAGAATTTGTTAGGAAGTTTTGATTAAAATATGAATGTTAGGAAGTTGAAAAATGAATATTACCTGTTCAAATTTTGATATGAATTTTTAATTAATAATTCTTATTTTCAATGTCTAGGTACATTTGATGTGGTTGAAATCATGGCAAATGGGGATAATGATTTTTTGTTTTTTAATCATAAGCAAAGATTACAGGATTGTGAAGCTTATGCTAAATTAAAGCAATGATTTTAGACAACAATTTGATGAATTTTCATCGATTTGTTGTAAATAATCATTCCTCTAATTTAGCATAAGCTTCACAATCCTGGAATCTTTTCTTGTGATTAAAAATCAAATGATCGTTGTCTCCATTTGCTATGATTTCAGTTATGTAAACTTACACAAGCGATATTTTAAATTAAAGATTCGGGGCGGAGAGTGGTGACAGCCACATATTCGTTATCTCATCCCTTAAGTGGTCTAATAGACATATGGGGACCCGAATAAAGTATTTTATACATAATTAAGACAAAAATTTTACACATTGCGGTTTTTATTACCAAATAATTTTTGAATTCAAATTTTAACATACTAGAATACGATCATTTAAACTCTTATACTCCAGTTCCTTTCAAGATTATAGACACAGCAAGAAAAAAATATATTGTACACAACATTTGACAATGACATGGACAAAACCATTGATCTATTAATTTTAAATATATAGTTTTAAAAACATTGCAATGGAATGCCGTCTTCAATTATCCGTTCATGGTCATATTTGGACAGTTTCCATTTTTTATTTTTTAATTGTTTTTTCGATGGAACTTGAACCAATTTTATTTGGGATGCACATACTAAATGACTATATTGACAACATATAACATCAGGTTCATAATCCTGAAAGTAGACATAATTTTGAGTCATATGGGTCTGCTGAAAAAAATATCCTTTTAAAATGATGGATCCTCTCTCGTATGTATATCCGTTGTCATTGTAGTCTTCCAATAACTTCATTTTTCCTTTAGTGCATCGCATCAAATAATACTTCACATTTTCGTTTTTGTCTACAGGTGCAATCACAACAAAAACATCTCCTGTGCAAATTACAATTGATGTTAGGATTTTTAATTCAATTAAATTGACTAATATACATGTGTATAAAGTGAAGGACAAGAATGAACAATCGACAAAACAGTGGTATTTGATCATTACCTTCTCTAACGAGATCTGAAATTCTGTCGCTATCAGATGATATTGCTATTTCTTCTGATTCTAATTCTTCTATGCTTGCTAGTGGCATTTTTCCTTTAGGATTAATCTCTGTGTGTTTCCAATGTTTTATGTAGTTGTTTGTTATGTTTTCACAAATTTTTGTAGATTCAATATTTTCAGTGCAAATATGACAAAAGCATGATTGCTTTCTATTGTCAAATGCATAAACGTTTTGGAAGGCTTTTGTTTGAATAGAGTGAAAATCTCTAGTTCATGTATGGTGCTAGCATCGTATGGTATTGATCTATTTATATCTTGGACCCCAACATGCCAAAAAAACCTAGTACACAAATGACAAATTTTGATGTTAAGTACATATTGTTTTTAAAATTGACAATAAAATATAAATTAAAACATTTGTGTGTACATACCTGCGCACATTTTTTGATTGTTGATTATAATCATGGTTTAGATGTGATTTACACCATTGGACAACCTCTGCAGCTGAATGGAATTGTGCAAAACTATGGTTCATTTGCCATCTTTGAAGTGCTCTTTTTACGCATGCTCCTGCACCATCATGTTCACCTTTTCCATGACCAGTTTCAAAGAAATTCCAGCAATGTTTAATGTTCAATGCTTTATGAAGTCGACATAACCAATAAATGATCGCGAAGATTTAAATTGTCTGGCACATCCACCGACCATATCCAATGCTCATTGAATTTAATGTTACATCCCTTTAGTGAATTGTAGAAAATATTTTCAATACAATGCTGAACAAAATGTGTACCGTGTGTACGATCGTCGCTAATATAAAAGTGATATTCTTTAATCACATCTCGATTGTCACACGTGCTTTCAATGCCATCAACATCCTGTTGAGAATGTCTATATAAAACATGGACAAATATCGAAACTTGGTCAGAATGATAGTATTCACTCTGTATCTCTTTTTGTGCAGCAAATGTGTAATTTTCTGCAAAATCAACCATTGACAAAATTGTTCCTGGTGGAAAAATTTCACGAGACTGTTTGAATTGAAGGTCTTGCCATCGTGCTCTATGTGAATGCTTGGTGTATTTATAAATTTCACTTTCGAATTTCTTGAGAAAATTTGTCACACCTATTTTATCTTCTTGCAAATCAATCATTTTGGAATGTACATCACTAGTACTTGTAATGTATTCATATCTTCTCCAATCAACGGTGACATTTGACAGCGAGTGATCAGTATCGATAGGATATTTATTGTGGAATAAAACCAAATTTCCACAACGATTACAATGTTTTCCATTGACACATTTCTTATTATAAAATGCTTCATCGTGATTTCTCTCACATAGGGTTCGAGATATGAATTCATGTACTGTGGGCGGAGGTGGTGAATTTGTCCAAAACATTTTACCAAATTCAAGAAATGTGTTGTAATATAATTGAAATTGCACATGATAATGGTAACAACATGTGTCATGGATAGTAATAGGTCACGGATAGTAATAGGTCTAACATACCATGGTTTTAGTTGCAGAAATGTAGTGATTGACACATTAATTCCACGATGATCTTCCTTGAATTTATTGAACAATTGTACTTGTGTCATATCCATTATATGTTTTGGACTGCTTACATATACTCCTCGTGATACTCTTTGTTGTATTATATCTCTTGAATTTGGTGAAACTCGAGCATGTGTCAACCAATATTCCCGTACAATATCTTTAACACCTACTCCCATTCTATCTTTGTAAGGCTGTCTACAAATAATTGCCCAGCAAGCAAGTTCATCATTTTCATTTATTTGCATTCTGAATTTGCTATGTTTGTATAATGTCTTTCTTGAGGTTCCAACTGCTTTTGCTAGCTGTGTTGTCAAACGTTTTTGTTTAGTACTAGTCGAAATAATTGCTGTATGAATTGCTTTTTGTGCAGCACTGATGTCTTTCTTCCTAGATTTTCCAAACTTTTTTATTGCATCACCTATATTTTCTATCACATTATGTTTTAATTTCGACTATTTGGTCGCCTTGTGAATACCCAATAATGATGTAGCATCTTCTAACTTCTTGGTCACTAATAAACATCTCAAAATTTGTGCTTGTCCTGTTACTGAATAATTCTTCAGAACATCATCATAAATTTTTTGAGCCCAATATCGTGCAGCATGTATGGGTATTTTTTTTTGATATTTGTTGCAATCAACGTTTTCTAACGTTTCATCATCAATGGTGAAAGTACTTATACATCAAGTTAAATTTAATTTAAAACATGTATCCAAAAATACAATTCATTATAAAAAAATGAATTCGAAAAATACATGATATATACATACCTGGTCCAATTTCTGGTTATTGAACTTGATCTTCAATATTGACTTCATCGATATTAGTATGTAAATCACTATTGACATCTTCAACAATGGTTTATTAAACTTCAATTTGTTCTTCTTGTACTCTATTTTCAATTTCCATTTCATCAACATTATCATGTAAAAATGTATTTGTATCTTCAATAATTGTTGCTTGCGTTTCTGCAATGTTAGGATATTTAGACACTTAGAAGTTAGTTAAGATCAATTTGTGTAATATATCCATTAGGGATAGTGTGTTTCTTTAGTATGCATTTGTAAATACTTAATCCGACGGTCATGATATGTTCCCGACATAGAGTGATCCGATGGCTCAACTTCTCTTAGATCAAACCTAACCTTGATCCGTGGCTTAACACCTGATTGGTCCATGATCTTTATGTAAAGAGCATGGAGGGTCATTATTTAGTTGATTGATTATGAGAAGCTCATTTGTAATTTTATTTCTTTGCATAATAAATTGTCCCGTAGAAGCTATTTGGCCAGGGCCGTGGAGTGTTTCCCTCAAGAGGGTTTAAACCACGTCAAAACATCGATGTGTTGATTTGTGATCTGTTTGTGTGAAGTGGTTGCTCTTGGTGTTCGGTCCTTTGGTAGTACCTTGTGTACCTGAATATTGGTATCAAAGCTAGAGGTCATGAGTTCGATACACACTCGGCTCACGCTAAGTGGGGAGATTGTTGCACAAAATTGCAAGTAGTCAGCACTCCCCGGTGTATCGTGACAAGGGACTAATTGCGTCTCGTGGATCCTTGAAATCTGGCGGTGGTGAGTTTACCAAATCACCTGCAGGTTTTGGTGTAACGACAGTCGTACTACCAAAACATGGTATCAGAGCTTTTATGAAGTGCCGCTTCCGGTTATGATCTAGATCTTGAACTGTTGTTGCCGAAACTCGAAAAGGGTTTCTAGTTCTGGTATTTCTGTGTATTTTTGGGCTATGGGAGGTGTTCCATTGCGTCCAGAGCGTCGTTTCCATTGAGAAAAAGTTTTCGTTTGATCGAAAACGGTTCCCGGTTGCTCCAGAAACACGTATTTCATCAGATCTGAAGGTATAATGTTACAGTGACGTATTTTTTTTATTTTCTGTTTTTAAAAGAAAAAAATCTCATGTTTTATCATTTTTTACTGTTAGATTTTTTTTTTGGGTTCGGATTGTTGCTTTTTCGTTTGGGTATGCTCTTTGCCGTGCACCTTGAGCGATTTCGGCAAATCAGAAATAGAAAGGGAAAGGGTTTTTCTCGGCTGCGTATGCTCTTTGCCGTGCACCTTGTGCGATCTCGGCAAATCAGAAACAGAGAGAAAACGTAGACTTTCCGGGAAAGCTAACAAGATCTACCTCCACAAGTGTGGAAAAGTTTTTTTTGTTTCGATTTGTGGTGTGTTTTGCAGGAAAAAGGGCAAGCACGCAAACCGAGCAAGAAGAGTAAAAAAAAAAAAAAAAAAAAAAAAGAGCCCCCTTCCTCATTTCCATATTTTACATACCTTTTAATCTAGCTCACTTGGTTCAAAGTTGCTTTATTTCTTAATAGGTCTTGAGTTCAAGTATTAGGAAGTTACTTTTAAAAGAAAAAGTGCATGCAATTTCTATTTTCAAGTTACTCTATTGTAAAGGTGCATCTTATTTAAATAATAAAAAATAAAATACAAGTGAGTCACTTAAGTTTTTTTATTGTTGCACTATTTAAAAGTAATATTATTGTAAAAGTGAAATCACTTATTTTACAAAAGTGGTTCACTTAAAGCAACTTTCTTGTAAAGTGATTGTCAAAAGGTTCATATTGGGAAGAGGGGGGTTCTCTTTTTTGTTGGACATTCTCTAGCTGCCACATCACTATTGGGGACATCTTCAACAGTTTCTTTGTTCAAGCATAACTTCATCATATAGAGTCTATTTTCAGTGCCGTTTTTTTTGAAACCGCCTATTTTTTCGATCTCTTCACATACAGACTATTGGTTTCCACTTTTAAAGCCATTAATTTAAAAATATAGCCGCCCTTTGTGATATTCTATTTAACAGCTCCAAATATTTCTCATGGAAATCTCGTATGGAGGATGTTCTACGAAGTAGGGGACTTTTCAGAATTACAACAGGGAAAGAAAAAGAACTCACTGATGATGATAAGAAAATTAAATGGGAAAATAGATGTGATGAAGCTTGTGGATTGATTGGGATGTCAATCTCTACTGATTTGCGATTCCACATATCTGGAATTGATGAACCTAATGCTGCTTGGGACAAGCTAAAATTTGTGTTTGGTAAACACAATGAAATTCGAGGTTACCAACTCGAAAATGAGTTGATTTCTTTAAATCCAAGTGACTTTTCATGCATTCAAGATTATTTATCTAAGTACAAAACTCTTAAACTCTTATGTGCAGAATGTAAGATTGAGAGGGAAGACAAATAATGCATTTATCATATTCTTTCCAAACTTAGACCTGCATATTCTGTTTTTGTATCTACATTTTATTCCATGAAAGCATCATTGAATGCAGCTAGCTATCAAGAGCCTAGTCTTGAATCCTTTTGTGATTCCTTGATTAGAGAACAATATAAACTCATTCATCTTGGAATAATCAACAATGCAGATACATATGGGAAAGCCTTATTGTCCCAACAGAAAGAAAAGTCCAAGCTTCCCAAGAAACAAAATTTTCACAATAATTCAAACAAGGGTCCCAAACCCTCTCAGTCAGCTCCTTCTTTAAAAAATGACAAAGGATCCAAGCCAAAAGGCAAGAAGACTGAGCGTTATTGCAACTATTGCGGGAAAGATAATCATGATGAATCTAAGTGTTTCAAGAAGATGGTAGCCTTGGAAGCAGCAATGAAGAAGCACCACATCAGCCTAGATTCGTCTTCAGAATCTGCCTCTCATGGACATGCACTTTGTGCTTCTGGTTATTCTTATAATGCATCTTCTTCTTCTACTTCAAATGAATGGCTCATTGATTCTGGAGCATCTTATCATATGGCTAAGGATCAAGCCATCTTTTCTACTATGCATGAATGTAACACCAAACAAATATTTGTTGGTGATGATAGATCTCTAAGTGTTGTAGGAGCTGGAACAGTTTCAGTAGATAATAGTCATTTTAGTGATGTACTATATGTTCCAATAATTTCCTGCAATTTGTTATCAGTCTATCAGATCACTCATTCTGGTGAAGGTAAAACTGTGACCTTTACACCTCATCAAGTTGTAATCAAGGATTTTAGAGATCCTCAACAGGTCCTAGCTACCGGAATTGTTGATGATATTACCAGGTTGTACAAGGTTAACAACTTTGGGTCATCACTTTTCCCTTCAGTTTTTGTTGCTCATAGTGATAACTTGAACAAACTTTGGCATGAGCGATTTGGTCACTTAAATTATTGCTCATTGCAACAACTATGTAAAGAAAATATGGTGAAAGGTCTTCCGATGGTATCTTGTAGGGATGGTGTTTGCTCCGGTTGTGTACTCGGAAAACATCATCGGGACAGTTTTGACAAACGTGCCTCTTGGCACGCCTCGGTTCCCTTGGAGCTTGTGCATAGTGACTTGTGTGGTCCTCTTCCATCTGCTTCATTTTCTGGTTTCAAATATTTCTTAACTTTCATTGATGATTACATCAGACACACTTGGGTTTATTTCCTAAAACTTAAGAGCGAAGTATTTAACATGTTCTTGGCCTACAAGGCCCTTGTGGAAAAACAAACTGGTCATCAAATTATTAAGTTAAGATCTGACAATGGAGGAGAATATGTTAACAATAAGTTCACTACTTTCTGCACTGAACAAGGCATCCAAGGTTATAGGGTACACAGGGTACTACCAAAGGACCGAACACTAAGAGCAACCACTTCACACAAATAGATCACAGATCGACACACCGATGTTTTGACGTGGTTTAAACCCTCTTGAGGGAAACACTCCACGGCCCCGACCAAATAGCTTCTACGGGATAATTTATTATGCAAAGAAAGAAAGTTACAAATGAGCTTCTCATAATCGATCAACTAAACAATGACCCTCCATGATCTTTAAATAGAGATCATGGACTAATCGGATGTTAAGCCATGGATCAAGGTTAGGTTTGATCTAAGAGAAGTTGAGCCGTCAGATCACTCTATGTCGGGAACATATCGTGACTGTCGGATTAAGTATTTACAAATGCATACTAAAGAAACACACTATCCCTAACGGATATATTACACAAGTTGATCTTAACTAACTCCTAAGTGTCTAAATATCCTAACATCCCCCCTTAAGAACAACTTGGTATAGGATTGAAGGATTTACAAAAGTGACACTATTAGGAGAAGGAAGGAGGCATTAGAGCCTATCCCCCCTTAATGACAAGTTCCTGAACTCCTAACATAGATCGAAGTTTAGAAAACTTCGCTTCTGTAAGAGACTTGGTGAAGATGTCTGCAACTTGATCATCTGTAGGGCAAAAGAGCACTTCAAGAACACGATCATGAACAAGATTTCTAATGAAGTGCATATGTAGCTCAATGTGTTTGATGCGTTCATGTAGAACTAGATATTTGGCAAGCTTGATGGCACTTTGATTGTCGCACCAAAGTGGAGTAGGCTGCTGCTGCTCGAATCCAAACTCTGAAAGGATCTGTCGAAGCCATAAAGCTTCCTGACTGGCATTAACTGCTGCTCGATATTCTGCCTCTGCTGAAGAAAGAGCAAGAGCTTGTTGTTTTTTACAATCCTAAGTAATAGGTCCAGATCCCAGACTGAAAACATAACCTGCAGTAGACTTTCGATCATCAGTATCGCCGGCCCAATCTGAATCAGTGAAACCAACCAATAAAGGTTTCCCCCCGTACTGTAATGAATCCCAAACTGAACTGTACCTTGAATATATCGAAGTATTCTTTTAGCTACTTTTCAGTGACTTTCATGAGGTGTCTGCATATAATGGACAACACGACCAACGACAAAGGAAAGGTCAGGACGGGAATGAGTCAAGTATAAGAGACTACCAACAAGCTGACGATACAAGGTGGCATCGACTTCAGGTGAAGTACAAGTGGCAGAAAGTTTGACTCTAGATTGGAAGGGAGAAGGGGCTGGTGTACAATCTTCCATGTGAAAGCGACGAAGAAGGTCACAAGCATACTTAGACTGAAAAAGAAAGATTCCTTCTTTGGTTTGCAGGACTTGGAGACCAAGAAAATAATGCAAATGTCCTAAGTCTGACATTTCAAAAGTTTGTTTAAGACTGGATTTCACATGGATTATAAGCTTAGGGTCACTACCAGTAAGAATAAGGTCATCAACATATAGAACAAGTATGATGAGATGGTTTCCTACTTTCTTGGTATAGACATTGGGGTCAGAATGGCATCTAGAAAAACCAGTGTCAAGGAGAAAGTTATCCATTTTGGCATACCAAGCTCTAGGAGCTTACTTAAGGCCATATAAGGATTTGTTAAGGCGGTAGACAAGGCTAGAGTTATTCTAAACATAGCTAGGAGGTTGTTCCATGTAAACTTCCTCCTGTAAATAACCATGTAAGAAGGCAGACTTGACATCCATTTGATGGACTTCCCAGTTGTGTAAGGCTGCAAGGGAAAGAACACGGCGGATGGAGTTCATTTTTGCGGCGGGAGCAAAGGTTTCATTGTAGTCAATCCCTTCAACTTGGGAAAAACATTTGGCAACTAATCTTGCCTTAAGTCTTTCAACACTTCCATCTAATGTATACTTAGTTCTGTAGACCCATTTACATCTGACAATTTTTCTTCCTTTTGGGAGAGGTACAAGATCCCAAGTATCGTTCACCATTAAGGAACGATATTCTTCATTCATGGCTGCATCCCAATCTGGATTCCCTTAAGCTTCTGCAAAAGTTTCTGGATCATGATTCTCGGAAACTTGAGCCAAAAGAGAAGAGGCTTGCTGAAACTGAGAACGTGTTCGACATTGATCTCTAGGATCACCGACAAGATCACCAGCTGCTTCACATGTTGAACGAACCCATCGAGGAATCAATTGTGCTGGTGCAAACGAAGGAACATGAGCAGGCGGAGGTGGATTTTCATCCTCACTGTCATCATCAGAAACTGGAGTTGGAAACCTGTCAAGGAAGTTGGAAGAAGAAGAAGAAGAAGGTACAAACGCCGAATCAGGCTTGCAGGCCAAATATGGCACAATCGCCGAGTTAGGCTCGTAGGCCAAGAGATTTTCATCAAATTTAACATATCTTCTAATGATTATATCATGAGAATGTGGTTGAACAAGTCTATAACCTTTTACATCTTCAGAATATCTAACAAATATGCACATCAACCATTATCATGTAAAACTGTATTTGTATCTTCAATAATCGTTGCTTGCGTTTCTGCAAGGCTTGCTTTGTTGGCATGATATTTCAGTTTTTTCTTTTCTCTATTATCATCATCATCAACACATTTACAATCATATTTTCTTTGACAGTTTCTCTTACTGCCCATGATTGTTTAATCTATAAATGATAAATTAAAGAATCATTATTTTATTGTAAAAAAACAAAATGAAGATTTAAAAACAGTTACGAAATTTATAAACACATGAACTGAAATTTACTTCACCTTATCAAAATCTTGTAAGAGTCTTTTGAAGAAAAAGTCTTTGGAAACAAATTTCCTTTGAAAAGAACCTTCTTTGAATGAAATAAGAACTCTCTGACAATAAATCACTTTTGAAAAAACCCATTGGAAAAAAATAAGAACACTTTCTAAATAAATCTTATTTGTTAAACCACTGGAAAAAAAAAAACTTCTTTGAAAAAATACCTAGGAAAAAGATTTCTTTGTAAAAATCCTTGCAACGAAATAACTTTTTTGCAAAAATAACTTGGAAGATTTTGAAAAGACCCATTTTCAAAGAAATAAGAAGGAAAAATACATCTCCTTTGTAAAAATAACTTGAAATAAAATCTTATTTGCAAAAATGATTTTACATTAGGCTTATTAGAAGAAATAACTTTTTTAAGGCCAGGTTTTTATATGCTGACTATTAATATTCCCTATTCTACTCGGGATAATTAAATTATTATTATCATATTCTACTAAGATGTGTTAATAATATGTCCCTGCCATTTTCAATTTCTCCACTACTTTTCTGTATTAGGGTTTTTGAAATTATGAGTTTTACGATCTTTGTATAACGAGCAATTCGTCCTTAGTTCAAGTCTCTGTTGTTTGGGATTTTCCTGATAGGGATTTTGGGTATAAGAAGGCCTAAAAAGCGAGTCTTGACTTCAAATTTCTACAATTGCAATATTGATTTTTCACACTAAGGAATTGGATTTTTATAGTTTTTTGTGGTAAAGCCCAAAATTGAGAAGTCTATATAGTGGTGGTGAGTTTTTTTAATCTTTTGCAGTTATTTTTCATTTAGGCGATTGAATTCATTGTTTTGGGTCTTTGTAGGATTGTTTTCATAGTGTTGCTTTATAACAATGGAGGGATCAATGGTGTCATGCACACGACCCCGTGAAGATGAAGGCGATGACTTCTCCAAGAAATACAAGGCTATGAATAAATGGGTTGATCATTTAAATCGTGTAATATTTGTCATCGAATTATAGCATGTAGCATACAATTGCGTCTTGAAACCCAATACATAGCGTTAAGATATTTAGACACTTAGGAGTTAGTTAAGATCAACTTGTGTAATATATCCGTTAGGGATAGTGTGTTTCTTTAGTATGCATTTGTAAATACTTAATCCGATGGTCACGATATGTTCCTGACATAGAGTGATTCGACGACTCAACTTCTCTTAGATCAAACCTAACCTTGATCCGTGGCTTAACACCCGATTGGTCCATGATCTCTATTTAAAGAGCATGGAGGGTCATTTTTTAGTTGATCGATTATGAGAAGCTCATTTGTAACTTTCTTTCTTTGCATAATAAATTGTCCTGTAGAAGCTATTTGGCCAGGGCCGTGGAGTGTTTCCCTCAAGAGGGTTTAAACCACGTCAAAACATCGGTGTGTTGATTTGTGATCTATTTGTGTGAAGTGGTTTCTCTTGGTGTTTGATCCTTTGGTAGTACCCTGTGTACCCGAATATGGTATCAGAGCTTTTATGAAGTGCCGCTTCTAGTTATGATCTAGATCTTGAACTGCTGTTGCTGAAACTCGAAAAGGTTTCTAGTTCAGGTATTTCTGTGCATTTGTTGATCTCTCTTTTACTTCCTGGGTAGACCCGGGCTTGCGGTAATCTTTTAGACCAACAGAACCCTTAGCTCACTGGCCCTTTCGGCAACAGGTCGCAGAAGCAACCTGAAGTCTCACTCGAAGTGATTCTAATGGGTGGCAGAAGACTCAAGTGTCTTCAACCGAGTTCTGAGGCATCCAGGGTGTTAAAACCCACCTTATCCTCTTCCTCAGGAGCTGACTTATTTCATTCTATTACTCTGGCTATGCCTCGGTCGTACCGCATTACGCAGGGAATGCAATAAGTCTTCCCCTTATGTGAGCCCGTCTAGCGATACCTAAGATATCGTAGGTGCGATATCTTCCCCTTCTTGTCCCTGCGGTACGCGGTTCTTGACCGCTTCCTGGATTAATATGTGGTCTCAACTATTCTTATCCTGTTACTGCAGTTAGTAGTAACATTTAATCTCCAAGCATAACCCTTGCTAATGAACTTGACCCTTGATATCTCGCAACAATGTAACCGAGTAGAGTATTACTTTGAGCACTATCTAAGTAAACCATTCATGCATTATATTCAGTCCATGCTCGCACATTATCCTCTGCTTAACAATTATCTAGTTCGCTAGACTTTTAGCTATGATTATCGCAATTGTTATACATCAATCAGAACTTAACTGATGACCATATACATTACTTATAACAGAATGAAGCATTTGTGTATAATAAAGGCAAGTGAATGAGAGCAACAGCTACACAAATACAATAATGCTACTTAGATAAGCACGTTGTTACTCCCAGGGCGGGAACTACGTCCAAGGGAACTGTGGTTCTTGTTAACAATTCTTAAGAATAAACACAGTTCCTTCCCAACTCTTTACAACAAGGGTCTTCTGGGAAACTCCACCTCAGTGGGAGCCCTTCTCTATAGACCTCTTTTCTCTTCCTGCCTTTTACAATGCACCCTCTTTCTCTCCCAATCCCTGCGGATTGCACAATCTCTCAACAGGTTGTCCCTTGTTCTCTAAGGGATGTTCAGACTCTGCATCAACAAGAGACTTGACTACCCTCTACCTAATGGCTCTATCACTATGTGGCCAACCCCTTATCATATAAAAAGACTCCTATATATAGATGGCCCGAAGGTCTCATCGCAGTTACAAAACTGTGGGCCTTATCGCAACAGTGACTCAACCCTAACCACTTACAGTCAACTGGCTGTACTTCCGTAGCCGCCTCCTGTCTCGTCGCCGCTTCCTGCAGTCCTTAGTCTTTAATGCGTCGGCCCGTCGCTTCTTCTTGGTTCAAGCAACGCTGACTGTAGTCCTTCTTCTTAATGAGGGTAGCTGAACCCTCTCTTCATCTTCGGCGCCTTTATTACGGTGGTTGAGCTCTCCCTTCGGCCTCTTCTTTGTACCACATGCCTTGACTTTTCTGTACCTATCGCCGTGATTCCCGTCGGAATTTGCGCTACGGCGCTATCTTTGTCTTACCGCCAAAATTGGTACTTTCTCTCCGAAATTAGTTATCCTTCCCAAAATTAGCAGCTTCCTAAATGCTGCGGAAGTTCTCTCCAACAACTCCCCTAACACTTACTTGTGGCTCGTCCCTGAGCCACTCGCAACACCAGCCTGCTTCATCTGCCTAAGCTTATCCTTTGCTGCTCGTGAGATTGTTGCGAATTGTGCCTTAAGTGCTTGAATACTTTCATCCATGTGTGTTACTTCTTCCTGCGCTGCGCTGAGCAGCTCAGCGGTTACCAAGGAGTCCTCTGTGCCCTCAATGACTTCTTTACTTGAGGTGAAGCTTTTCACCTTTTGCTCCAGTTCATCAACCAGATGTGCGACTTTGCTTTCATGCGGACTAACTTCGTTAGCCAGGTTGATCTGCTGTTCTCTGTACTTCTGCACCTGCTGTTGAAATTGTGTGATTTCTCCTTTCTTTCTTATCTTCGCAAGAGCACTCAAGCCCTTGTACTCTTCTTCAGCTCTCGATATCGCATCTTCACAGTGCTTAATGTGCTGATCGAGCTCGGCTTTCTGTGGGAGCTCCTCTAGCTCCAGCCATGTTTTTGATGCATCTTCTAGGATAGCCTCTGCTGCTTCCACTCGACAGTGCATCTGCGTCTGTACAATTCTGAAAGCTTGTACTCGTGCTTCTTGGATTTCCTCTGGAGTAGGCGGCTTGTTCGCTTCCAGTGCAGCAATCCTTGCTTCGTATGCTTCCTCCATCTTTTTCTTCTCTTCATCTAGAGCCTTTGCTCTTTCCGCTATTTTTCTGATCTTTTGAGTTATTTCTAACTCAGGCCTGATATCGCACTGCGGAAATTCTGCTGCGATATTCTTTAAAACAAGAGAGACATCCTGCTCTCGCTGAACATATTGTGTCAACTGGGCACTCTCTGCCTCATGCTGTGCGATGAGCTACACGTTGTCGTTAGATAGCAAAACATTTTGCTCATATGTGACTTGTTCTCTGTGCCTCAGCTCCGTGCCTATCTGCTGGAAAATTTCGTACAACTGATCCACAGGTACTTCTGGTAGGTTCACCTCAAGAGGATGAACCATCTGTACTTCCATAGGTACAGGGAACTTAATGCTTCTCGGCGGTATACGAACAATGTTCATGCGGCCCCTTGCAATACTTTCTTCTCTGGTCTGTGAAGGGGGCTGCGAACTTTCTGCGACTGTAGTTGGAGCTGGCTGAATCTGCATGGAAGCAGTCTTCTCAGTTATTGCCTTCAACTCTCGCAATTTCTTGTCAAGGATGATGCGCATAAGATCCCGCGATGACTGAATCGCAGCGAATTTATCCCGCATCTTCTCCTGTATTCGGCTGGCGATGAGATCATACTCATCCTCTGTCATGATTGGTGCCTGCGGTTCGTCGAAAGTAACCGCCTTTGTTCTCTTCTTCTTTGCTCGCAGTGGAGAAGGGCCTTCAGTAACCTTTCTCTTAGAACCTATTGGTTCTTTCACCTTATCTTTAGGATCTACCTCCAGAACATCTTCTGGATCCTCAGCTGGGGGATCAACTGGAACTAGGCTAGAGGATAGATCATCATACATCTGTTTCATGTCTTCATCAAAACAATTCTTAATGGTATCTTCAACCTGCTGGATTTCCATGCGATATGGGCCGGGGGCCCATTCCTTATGTTTCCGGAATCCTTTGGGTCTGATATAGGTTTTATCCCTGTCGACTTTAAATTCCATCTTGGACTGATAAAGATCAACGACCGGCGAGTCGACACGCGGAATCGTTGCGACGGATTCAAGCAATAGCGTATAGTAGTCATGGAATACCATTTCGTTATTCTTGTGCTTCTCTAGGTGACTACTCGCCCAAAGATTTGAGTACCTCGAGCCTCTGCACGCCCCTGGTGCCAGTTGTGGAAACTACGAATTGGGCGGCTCTTTCCATCCAATGAAAGCCATAAGGATCAGCAGCCACGAGAAGTGGAAGCTGTGAAGTGGATCCTGCTGCGCCTGCGCACAGTCTTGAAAGAAACTATTCAGCAAAAATAAACTCCAGTTGTAAGGTTTACCTTTTATGACTTCGATCGCTAGGCGGATAACTGAGCCTGTGACCTCCTTCGGCCTCACCTTGAGGAGGAGTTTTCCGGCCAACAGACTAACAGTGAACCGCAAAGCGTCATCCTGTATTGAGTTGACATCGTAGGCGCGACCTCCTCTTTGCAGCTTATACTCCGCAACCTGCTTGGTTGAGAGCCTGGTATCCTTTGTGGCGCCATCAATATTTATCTGCGGGTCGAAGCCAGTCTTCGACAGACCGGTAATGCGGTGAATAAGGTCGACATTAACATCTATCCAGTTACCCAACCATAAGTAACCACCATGCACACATGAAAGTAGCATCCGCACCACAGCATTGACCTCCGGGCCCCGTCCAAAGTGTGGAATCTCCAGGAGATTGAGCAGTCCCGACGGTGCTAAATGGCTTACATGGTCCATGGGGACGAACTCATCGCGCTCTGTCCTTGGGTTCCTCTGAATCGTCATATAACGATCGCGGCGAAATTGTGGGTACAGCTTATAATCTCTCAGATTATAATCAGCAAACTTAACAGCATGCATATTCCCCCACAGGTTACCTTCTTCCTTCACTCGGTTATCCAGTGGTGGGAGTACGAGTTCATATTTAAAGTCTCTTGGAAGGACAATTGCTGGTGCATTTTCTGTTCTTGGTGGGAAGTATACGGTAGCGACTGTGACTTCTTCCGGAAGTTCCTGCTCCGGTTCTTCTGACTCTGTGCTACTCGGGGTCTCGCTACGTTCCATATTAGCTAAGGTTCTCGGCGACTGGCGTGTGGATGGAGAACCAGCAGCAATTTTCTTTCCTTTCTTCGCCACAACTGAAGTCATAGCAAACTCAATTCCACCCCTTTGGAATCTCTGCAACACGTCTTCGATAGGCTCGTCTGGCACGAGGAACCTTCCCCTATGGTACTCTGGACTTCCTATGATTGCTAATCTGATGCAAATCAGAGTCTGCAACTGTTTTTGGTTTCCCTGCTCAGAACTCTGCTAAGAATACGCTTGGCTCGGCTCAATTGCGCTCAACTCTTTTGGTGAAAATGACCAAGTAGCCCCGTGCTTTGAATAAGACGTATATTTATCATAAGGCGGAATTTCAAATGGCAACGGACCAGTAAAATAGACCCGTTGGCGGCATTTAATGCATAGACAAGACAGCACCCCGCGCCCATTTATTGAAAACGCCGTTTGAAATTTCGCTGGGAAACTGTGCGCCGGAGTGGTGTCGCATCGGATTTTCCAAATCTAGGAGAATCGCCGTACTGCTGCCAAATCTTAGTACAACAGATACTTGTCAGCCGTGCAGTTAATGCTTGTTAGAAGGCGAAGTGACTAGCCCTCTGATCAATTCAAAATTTGGTATCGCATCAATCTATTTTCTGTCCTTTGTGATACGATATCGCATCGTCTGGAAATGGAAAGTGCCAAAAACTCGCCTCATATCAAAATTATCGCAACAACCAGGAAAGCTGGCTGCGAATTCTTACCTCAAGTGTTTCCCGGTGTAGACTCCTTAGGGTGCGATGCTTCATTTCAACTACACTGAACATCTGCACCATTTGCTTCCTTTCTGGGCTAGGGCTAGGAGGTGGCATGGCCTTCGCGATACAGCTTAAGCCTACTGCCATTGATCAAGGTAGGAAGAAACTCCCCACTCATAGTACGAAGCTGGATAGCACCTCCATCTGTTATTTGCTGGATTTGATATGGTCCTAACCAATGAGTTTTGAATTTTCCAGGGAACTTTATAAACTTACTATCATAAAGGAGTACCAAGTCTCCAAGCTGAAAGGTTTTGTTCTTGATATGCCTATCATGCCAAGCTTTTTCTCGTGCTTTCTGCACTTTTTGATGGAATCCTGCGATAAATCTGTCTTCCTCCAGATTGAGCAGCTGTGCCAATCTCTCCTCTAAAGTATCAGAATCAGCCATCTCTGTAAGCTGAGCAATTCTTAGACTGGGTAAGATGTATTCCATAGGCATAACAGCCTCTTGTCCATATACCAAGCTGAAAGGTGTGTGCCCTGTTAATTTCTTGCACGTGGTCCTGTAAGCCCATAATACAGCATTAACTCTAAGGTCCCAATCATCCCTTTGACTGTTACAAATCTTTGTAAGAGCATGTTCTAATATCTTATTGAAAGCCTCCACCGTACCATTAGCTTGAGGGTGGTAAGGTGTACTCTTATGGTGCTGGATTTCAAATTCCTCTGTCAAGGCTTCTATGGTGCTATTTAAAAAATGTGTGCCTTGATCACTCATCAAAGTCACTGGACATCCAAATCTAGTGATGATGTTTTCAAAAATAAATTGTGCTGCTGTAGTGGCATCACAATTCCTGACCGGTTTTGCCTCAGCCCACCTGGTGAGGTATTCTGTTGCTGTAATGATATATCTCGCACCAGTTCGTTTTCCTGGGGGATTAATAGGACCCACGAAGTCTATAGCCCACTTATCAAATGCGCGTAGCGTTATCTGTGGTCGCAACGGCATTTCATCTCTTCTGGAGGGCTTTCCTGTCCTCTGGCAGATATCGCATGATCTGCAAAACTCTTTACTGTCTTTATGTAATGTAGGCCACCATAGTCCGGCTGTTAGGATCTTCTGAGCGGTAGGCTTCCCTGCGAAATGGCCTCCTGCGATGCCCGAATGTGCTTCCTTAAGAATGGTCTGTTTCTCGTGGGGCATAACGCATCTGCGCAAGATTTCGTCTGGTCCCAACTTATAGAGGTGTCCTGCAATCAGGGTGAAGTCTGCTGCTTTCACCACTAATTGTTTCTTTTGTTGCTTGGTAAACTCAGGCGGTGCCCACCCTGTAGTGAGAAATTGAATTATGTCTCCATAATATTCGTCTGCGACCTGAATGGAGAACAATTGCGCATCAGGCAAGTTGTCCTCTAAGTTACTTGGTTCTTCGCCTGAGTCTATCCTTGACAGGTGATCAGGTCTTGCATTTAGTCTTCCTGGCTTAACAATGATTTCGAAATCATATTCCTGGAACAACAATAGCCATCTGCATATTCTTCCCCCTAACACTGGCTTATTGACCAAGTACTTTAATGCAGAATGGTCGGTGAACATCTTGAACGGGGCACCCAGTAGGTAGTGCCGAAATTTCTGTAACGCATACACCATTGCTAACCCTTCTCTCTCTGTGGTGGTGTAATTCTTCTCAGCTGTCGATAATCTCCTGCTCGAATATGCGATAGGGTGGTCAATACCCCCTTCGCCTGGTTGCGTGAGAATAATGCCGAGTGCGATGCCAGATGCATCCACATGAACATGAAAAGGTTTGTTCCAATCTGGAAATACCAGAATAGGTGCTGTAACCATTTTTTCTTTTAGAGTGTCAAGACTCTTCTGACATTCCTCATTCCACTGAAATCTGATATCCTTCTTCAATAGTTTCTCCATTGGTGCGGTAATCTTGGCATAACCTTTAATAAACTTTCTGTAATACCCGGTATGACCAAGTGTAGTTCTCAGCTGCTTTACTGAGTTAGGTGCTGGTAAATTGGCAATGATGGCGATCTTCGCAGGATCTACCATCAAGCCTTGTCTGCACACAATGTGACCCAACAACGTACCAAAAGGCGCACAAAATATACATTTTTTTAAGTTAAGGGAAATCTGGTGCTGTCTACATTTTTCAAACATTAATCTCAAATTCCCTATGTGCTTCTTGACTAGTCCAAATACAGTCCAATCATCAAAATAAACTTCTAGAAATTGATGGATGTATTCCTTAAAGACAGCAACAACTACTCTAGAGAAAATTGCTGGGGCATTCTTAAGACCAAAGGGCATTACCGTATACTGAAAGGAGCCCCATTCTGTCGCAAATGTGGTCTTATGCCTGTCGTCTGGATGGATTCTTATCTGGTGGTAGCCTGAAAAGCCATCAGTAAATGAATAGATTTCTTGTCCTCCAACATTGTCTAAGACTTCATCAGTGAATGGTGTTGGAAATGGGTCATGCAGCGATGCATCATTCAGTTTGCGCAAGTCGACACAGATCCTGATGTCTCCTTTTGTTTTCTTTTCTTGTACTACCATGGGACTAACCCACTCACTTTCTTCAACAGGATCAATGATGCCTGCTGCTAGCATCTTATCAATTTCCTCTTTTACTTTTGCTTTATACCGCGGGTTCAACCTGTATGGACGTTGCTTAACTGGCTTAGCATCCTCCTTAAGCGGTATTCTCATGACTCCTAAGTCACCCACTATTCCCTTCATTTCTGTAAAGTTGGTAGGAAATAGGTCCTGATACTCGTGTAATAGGTCTGTGATTTGGCCAATTGTCTCATCATCCCAATAATCTCCAATAGAGGCAAACTTAGGGTCTGTTTCTGTGCCAATATTGCTCTTTCTAATCTTGATTGGTTCTGTTACAGCTGGGATTTCTAAGTGTGGACCTGCAACTTCACGCGTACCTTCTGTTTCTGTGATATTGATACTGCGAGGATCTTCATCCTCATCGCCTGAATCTTGTGCGCAGTTGTAACATTCCAGAGCATGTTCCATCTGAATAGCCCACTCGGGTTGCGAATCCGCTGGTAATGGGCAGTCCTCAAATATTTTAGTCTTTATGATCTTCAAGGCCCGATCAATGCTTGGATGCTCAGATTCAAAACTGAACGTGACCAAAAAGTTTTCAATCATAATAGGCCATGAGATAGTTCCTTTTCTTAGCTCTGTTTCTGTATACCAGTTCCGTGGAACTGTATCTAGTGTGTGGATAAACAAATGAACCCATTCTTCTGTTGGAATTTTTAGCCAACTCTGTTCACAGCTCATAATGTGTGTTCTGGGATCACTCTCCCCTGTGTATTTCGGCTGTGTGCACTCTCTTTCTTTAGAGAATCTAATGCGCATCAGTCTCTTACAATCATACCATGATGCGATATGTTCCTTGTGTGTGTACCACCATCTTGCAGGTGTGGCTCGAACTGCAAGGTCAAAAACCTCCATCCTCTGCTCTTGAGGAATCTCTTGTTCAAACTGCTGCAAAAAATCATTGACGTCCACTAATCCATCGAAAGTTGGAATATACCTATTTTCTGCCCCAATCCATCGCAGTGATTTAGTCATGAATGCGCATCTGCGAGTAGAAACTTCGTGGAGTCTATTTTGCCAATTCTCTAAGCCAACATCTGAATCTGATGTGCATGAGCTATCACATCTCCAGCTAATATGTCCATCAGCTGTAGGATCAATGTAATCTGTCTGATTAGAAGTCATTTGGTACAAATTTTCCATGTTATGCACCTCCTCTTCTGCTTTGATTGGCTCAATGTAGCGAGGACCCTGTAAAGGGTCTAATGGTGCGATAACCCAGACTTGAGCATCTTCAAATGTCATCTGCCTTTTCTTCAAGTTGATAACATCCTTGTTATCAAAATCCCAATCAATACCTAATAGAGCTGGATAGGGTTTGGTGTCACCAATAATTTCTATGATCTCAAAATCGGCATACGTGTGAACTCCGTCGATGTCCACTGGGACATGCGATAGACGACCCATCGGTGATATTCTCTGCTGATTAGCTAGTCTAAGATGGATAGGGGATCTGCTTAGTTTTGGACTTCCCATCTGTTCCCATGTCTGCTTAGTCAAGACATTTACTTCTGATCCTAAGTCTAGGATAACCTCATCCATTTCAAATAGTCCGATCTGCGCTGTGAGCCTCATCTCTCTTCCTGTCCTTGTATGGCCCATTATATGGTGAATAGTGCGCTGTGTATTGCTCAATGAAGGGCTCTGTTGACATTGATCAATAACTTTCTGAATTTCCTCTACAGCTTTCCCATTTCTTAGAAGTTTCAAACAACTCTGCAGGAAGGACTGTACACTCTCGGTCACTTCCTCTTCGTCGCATCTTCTAGATGTGCTAGCCTGTGGTAGCTGCGCAGTACTAACATCATGTGGTGGTTTCCGCGGTATACCCTGAGATGGTAATAATAGTGATCTGGACTGTGTCTGTTCAGCAAAGGAAGTCTTAGTTTGCTGAAATGCCTCCTTATTCTTCTGTAGATCGAGTGGGATAGGTTTTCCTGGAGCCTTGCGCACCCACTGCGTTCCTGTCGTTTTTTCCGCATCCTGCGATATGTTACTTGTGGAGAGACCACTGCGAGTTACAATATTGACTTGTGGTTCTGTTTCGTTCTGCTCAGCAGCGATAAACTGGATAGTTTGATTGGTTGCTGGCTTGGCGTCCTTGATCTTAGCTATCAATATGGGACACTCCTCTATTGTGTGATCATAAGATTTACAATACTTGCACGTTGTAGTAGGGTTCTGACAGTCTCTAGCGTAATGTCCTGTGCCTCCACAGTTATAACAGGTGATAGTTCCACGGCCACGGCCAGATTCATAGCCTCCTCCGCGTCCTCGGCCTCTGAAATTTCCTCCACGGCCTCCCTGAGTCGGATCAGTTTGTGGACGTACTGCTGGTCCAGATGCTTCTGACTGAACTCTGTAAAGGTCATGCTTTCTTTCTATCATTAACTCATAAGCTCTATAGTTGTTTTCGTCATGTCCCACAGATTTACAGAAATTGCAGTATAGGTTCTTTGGTGTCTGCACATATTTCTGAAGGAGAGGGCATTCCTGAGGACTGTGTCCTCTGGTTCTACAAATCTCACACCATGGCCCCTGGTTCTGCATTAACGGGTTAGGAGCTCCACTGGCGATATAGTCAACAAAGACAGGGCAGTTATCCTTACTGTGTCCCTGCGCTTTACATTTAGTACACCAAATTTCATGCGCAACCTCCTTTCCTTTCTTAATTTCATGCAGCTGTAAGGTGAGGTTAGCTAGCTGATTTTGCAGATTAGTGATACCTGTGCTAGTTTCTGCTAGAGGTGAAGCCTCTAGTTTCATTGCCATTTCTAATGCTTCATCTTGTGTATTTAATTTCTGTTGCATTAGCGGAAGTCTGATGTGTGGTAATATTGCTGCGATAAACCACTCTTTATGCTGTTGAGGCGCAAGCTCAAAGCTTACCTGATCAATGAGGGTTTTGAATCTCTGGTCAAAATCCCAAACCGTCTCCGTAGGCAATTGTTTAATGTCTTTAAGTTCTGCTATGCACTGTGACTCGGATTTAGGTTTTTTAAACTCTTTAACCATAGCAGTTCTAACCTGTGCAAGCGTTCTGTTATGGCCAGTGGTATACTTCATATACCAAGTTAATGCTCTTTCTCTAAATGTGGTGGCCAGCTGTACAAGCTTGACATTATCGTCTTGTATTTGCTTAATGGTCCATATGGCTTCGCATAAGAACCAGTGTTGCTCAGGGTCCTCCGACCCTGTACCTTTGAATGTTGGTAGCTTCATATCATCTCCCATTCTGTTTCTAGATGGTGGGTTCTGGTTTGCTGTATTACTACCACTCGGCGGTGTAGATGTGGAGGGTGTAGCGGTAGTATGCGCTGTGTGAAAGCTACTGGACGGGGTTCCTGCGGGATTATTCTGAATTCCGGCTGGCTTTTGAGGAGTCCTAGGGTTCTGAATCTGCTGTCTCGGGTGATCTGAGCTGTTTTCTTCAGAAGAAGATGAGTCGTTGACTCTATATCTTTTACCACTACATGTATGTCCAAGATACTCGTAATCACTTTCAGAGTCTACTGACATTACAATATCATGCTACTATTCATCTGAGAGTATATCCAGTACTCCTTTTTCATATAGTAATTGCTTAATGGACAGATTTAAAGAATTCAGGTACTTACCGCGATAACCCTTGAAGAAGTACCGTTCTGTTGCGCTGAAACTCTTTCTCTGATCAACCGCGAACTCCGTGATGAAGCCTTCCAGCAAACTCGCAAGCCAGAAGTCTACTGCGCGTGAGATGGGGTTATCGACACCTTTCAAGGTCTGAATCAGCTCTGCTGTCCAGACAACTTCTCGATTCTTCTTGAAAACGCTGTTGTCAGCAAGCTTTGATACCCAACCATATAACTCAATAGCATAGGTTACGAAGAATATCTCATGGAGATCTGTAAAAATGTGCTTCTGTAGCCAAGCCTCAGTGCTCAGTCTAGGATTCTTGTTTTCTTTTACAGCAAACTCTCTTTCTTTTGACTCAACCCACTGGTTAAGTTCTTGCTTGGTAGGATGCCAACAGAACATCAGCTCAATGTGTTCAAACCGGCAATGGAACCATTTGTTGATCTCTCTTTTACTTCCTGGGTAGACCCGGGCTTGCGGTAATCTTTTAGACCAACAGAACCCTTAGCTCACTGGCCCTTTCGGCAACAGGTCGCAGAAGCAACCTGAAGTCTCACCCGAAGTGATTCTAATGGGTGGCAGAAGACTCAAGTGTCTTCAACCGAGTTCTGAGGCATCCAGGGTGTTAAAACCCACCTTATCCTCTTCCTCAGGAGCTGACTTATTTCATTCTATTACTCCGGCTACGCCTCGGTCGTACCGCATTACGCAGGGAATGCAATAAGTCTTCCCCTTATGTGAGCCCGTCTAGCGATACCTAAGATATCGTAGGTGCGATATCTTCCCCTTCTTGTCCCTGCGGTACGCGGTTCTTGACCGCTTCCTGGATTAATATGTGGTCTCAGCTATTCTTATCCTGTTACTGCAGTTAGTAGTAACATTTAATCTCCAAGCATAACCCTTGCTAATGAACTTGACCCTTGATATCTCGCAACAATGTAACCGAGTAGAGTATTACTTTGAGCACTATCTAAGTAAACCATTCATGCATTATATTCAGTCCATGCTCGCACATTATCCTCTGCTTAACAATTATCTAGTTCGCTAGACTTTTAGCTATGATTATCGCAATTGTTATACATCAATCAGAACTTAACTGATGACCATATACATTACTTATAACAGAATGAAGCATTCGTGTATAATAAAGGCAAGTGAATGAGAGCAACAGCTACACAAATACAATAGTGCTACTTAGATAAGCACGTTGTTACTCCCAGGGCGGGAACTACGTCCAAGGGAACTGTGGTTCTTGTTAACAATTCTTAAGAATAAACACAGTTCCTTCCCAACTCTTTACAACAAGGGTCTTCTGGGAAACTCCACCTCAGTGGGAGCCCTTCTCTATAGACCTCTTTTCTCTTCCTGCCTTTTACAATGCACCCTCTTTCTCTCCCAATCCTTGCGGATTGCACAATCTCTCAATAGGTTGACCCTTGTTCTCTAAGGGATGTTCAGACTCTGCATCAACAAGAGACTTGACTACCCTCTACCTAATGGCTCTATCACTATGTGGCCAACCCCTTATCATATAAAAAGACTCCTATATATAGATGGCCCGAAGGTCTCATCGCAGTTACAAAACTGTGGGCCTTATCCCAACAGTGACTCAACCCTAACCACTTACAGTCAACTGGCTGTACTTCCATAGCCGCCTCCTGTCTCGTCGCCGCTTCCTGCAGTCCTTAGTCTTTAATGCGTCGGCCCGTCGCTTCTTCTTGGTTCAAGCAACGCTGACTGTAGTCCTTCTTCTTAATGAGGGTAGCTGAACCCTCTCTTCATCTTCGGCGCCTTTATTACGGTGGTTGAGCTCTCCCTTCGGCCTCTTCTTTGTACCACATGCCTTGACTTTTCTGTACCTATCGCCGTGATTCCCGTCGGAATTTGCGCTACGGCGCTATCTTTGTCTTACCGCCAAAATTGGTACTTTCTCTCCGAAATTAGTTATCCTTCCCAAAATTAGCAGCTTCCTAAATGCTGCGAAAGTTCTCTCCAACAGCATTTCTGGGCTGTGGGAGGTGTTCCATTGCGTCCGGAGCGTCGTTTCCATTGAGAAATAGTTTTCGTTTGATCGAAAACGGTTCTCGGTTGCTCCAAAAACACGTATTTCATTATATCTGAAGGTATAATGTTACAATAACGCATTTTTTTATTTTATTTTTTTAAAAGGAAAAAATCTCATATTTCATCATTTTTTACTGTTAGATTTTTTTTTGTTCGGATTGTTGCTTTCCCGTCTGCGTATGCTCTTTACCGTGCACTTTGAGCGATCTCGACAAATGCGAAACAGAAAGGGAAAGGGTTTTTCTCAGCTGCGTATGCTCTTTGTCGGGCAAGCTAACAAGATCTAACTCCACAAGTGTGGAAAAGTTTTTTTGTTTCGATTTGTGGTGTGTTTTGCAGGAAAAAAGGCAAGCACGCAAACCGAGCAAGAAGAGTAAAAAAAAAAAAAGAGCCCTCTTCCTCATTCCCATATTTTACATACCTTTTAATCTAGCTCACTTGGTTCAAAGTTGCTTTATTCCTTAATAGGTCTTGAGTTCATGTCTTAGGAAGTTACTTTTAAAAGAAAAAGTGCATGCAATTTCTATTTTCAAATTATTTTATTGTAAAAGTGCATCTTACTTAAATAATAAAAAATAAAAATACAAGTGAGTCACTTAAGTTTTTTTTATTGTTGCACTATTTAAAAGTAATATCATTGTAAAAGTGAAATCACTTATTTTACAAAAGTGGTTCACTTAAAGCAACTTTCTTGTAAAGTGATTGCCAAAATGTTTATCTTGGGAAGATGGGGGTTCTTTTTTTTGTTGGACGTTCTCTAGCTGCCACATCACTATTGGGGACATCTTCAACAGTTTCTTTGTTCAAGCATAACTTCATTATACAGAGTCAGTTTTCAGTGTCGTTTTTTCTGAAACCGCCTATTTGTTCGATCTCTTCACATCCAGACTATTGGTTTCTGCTTTTACAGCCATTAATTTACAAATATGGTCATCTCTTGTGATATTCTACTTAACAGTTCTAACTATTTCTCATGGAAATCTCGTATGGAGGATGTTCTACAAAGTAGGGGACTTTTCAGAATTACCTCAGGGAAAGAAACAGAACCCACTGATGATGATAAGAAAATAAAATGGGCAAATATATGTGATGAAGCTCATGGATTGATTGGGATGTCAATCTCTACTGATTTGCGATTTCACATATCTGGAATTGATGAACCTAATGCTGCTTGGGACAAGTTGGAATCTGTGTTTGGTAAACATAATGAAATTCGAGGTCACCAACTCGAAAATGAGTTGATTTCTTTAAATCCAAGTGACTTTTTATACATTCAAGATTATTTATCTAAGTACAAAACTCTTAAACTCTTATGTGCAGAATGTAAGATTGAGAGGGAAGACAAACAATGCATTTATCATATTCTTTCCAAACTTGGACCTGCATATTCTGTTTTGTATCTACATTTTACTCCATGAAAGCATATTTGAATGCAGCTAGCTATCAAGAGCCTAGTCTTGAATCATTTTGTGATTCCTTGATTAGAGAACAAGATAAATTCATTCATCTTGGAATAATCAACAATGCAGATACATCTGGGAAAGCCTTATTGTCCCAACAGAAAGAAAAGTCCAAGCCTCCCAAGAAACAAAATTTTCGCAATAATAAGTCAAACAAGGGTCCCAAACCCTCTCAGTCAGCTCCTTCTTTAAAAAATGACAAAGGATCCAAGCCAAAAGGCAAGAAGACTGAGCGTCATTGCAACTATTGCGGGAAAGATAATCATGATGAATCTAAGTGTTTCAAGAAGATGGCAGCCTTGGAAACAGCAATGAAGAAGCACCACATCAACCTAAACTCGTCTGTAGAATCTGTCTCTCATGGACATGCACTTTGTGTTTCTGGTTATTCTTATAATGCATTTTCTTCTTCTACTTCAAATGAATCGCTCATTGATTTGGAGCATCTTATCATATGGCTAAGGATCAAGCCATCTTTTCTACTATGCATGAATGTAACACCAAACAGATATTTGTTGGTGATGATAGATCTCTAAGTGTTGTAGGAACTGGAACAGTTCCAGTAGATAATGGTCATTTTAGTGATGTACTATGTGTTCCAAGAATTTCCTGTAATTTGTTATCAGTCTATCAGATCACTCATTCTGGTGAAGGTAAAACTGTGACCTTTACACCTCACCAAGTTGTAATCAAGGATTTTAGAGATCCTCAACAGGTCCTAGCTACCGGAATTGTTGATGATATTACCAGGTTGTACAAGTTTAACAACTTTGGGTCATCACCTTTCCCTTCAGTTTTTGTTGCTCATAGTGATAACTTGAGCAAACTTTGGCATGAGCGATTTGGTCACTTAAATTATCGCTCATTGCAACAACTATGTAAAGAAAAGATGGTGACAGGTCTTCCGATGATATCTTGCAGGGATGGTGTTTGCTCCGGTTGTGTACTCGGAAAACATCATCGGGACAGTTTTGACAAACATGCCTCTTGGCATGCCTCGGCTCCTTTGGAGCTTGTGCATAGTGACTTGTGTGGTCCTCTTCCATCTGCTTCCTTTTCTGGTTTTAAATATTTCTTAACTTTCATTGATGATTATATCAGACGCACTTGGGTTTATTTCCTAAAACTTAAGAGCGAAGTATTTAACATGTTCTTGGCCTACAAGGCCCTTGTGGAAAAACAAACTGGTCATCAAATTATTAAGTTAAGATCTGGCAATGGAGGAGAATATGTTAACAATAAGTTCACTACTTTCTACATTGAACAAGGCATCCAACAATGGCACACTGTTCCATATACACCACAACAAAATGGTGTAGCTGAGCGGAAGAACCACATTTTAAAAGAAATGGCTAATTGTATGATCCAATCTAAGGGACTAAGTATTCAATTTTGGGCTGAAGCCATTAATTGTGCAAATTACATAGTTAATCGCACCCCCACTAAAGAATTACAAGGTATAACACCAGAAGAAGCATGGAGTAAAACTAAACCTGATGTAAGTCACTTCCGTGTGTTTGGTGTTGAAGCATGGGCTCACATTTTGGATGAAAAACGGAAAGCATTGCAGCCTAAAAGTGAAAAGTGCATATTTGTTGGATATTCTGAAGATGTAAAAGGTTATAGACTTGTTCAACCACATTCTCATGATATAATCATTAGAAGAGATGTTAAATTTGATGAAAATCTCTTGGCCTGCGAGCCTGATTCGGCGTTTGTGCCTTCTTCTTCTTCTTCCAACTTCCTTGACAGGTTTCCAACTCCAGTTTCTGATGATGACAGTGAGGATGAAAATCCACCTCCGCCTGCTCATGTTCCTCCAGTTGCACCAGCACAAGTGCTTCCTCGATGGGTCCGTTCAACATGTGAAGCAGCTGGTGATCTTGCCGGTAATCCTAGAGATCAACATCGAACACGTTTTCAGTTTTAGCGAGCCTCTTCTCTTTTGGCTCAAGTTTCCGAGAATCATGATCCAGAAACTTTTGCAGAAGCTTCAGGGAATCCAGATTGGGATGCAGCCATGGATAAAGAATATCGTTCCTTAATGGCGAACGATACTTGGGATCTTGTACCTCTTCCAAAAGGAAGAAAACTTGTCAGATGTAAATGGGTCTACAGAACTAAGTATGCATCAGATGGAAGTGTTGAAAGACTTAAGGCAAGGTTAGTTGCCAAAGGTTTTTCCCAAGTTGAAGGGATTGACTACAATGAAACCTTTGCTCCCGTTACAAAAATGAACTCCATCCGCCTTGTTCTTTCCCTTGCAGCCTTACACAACTGGGAAGTCCATCAAATGGATGTCAAGTCTGCCTTCTTACATGGTGATTTACAGGAGGAAATTTACATGGAACAACCTCCTGGCTATGTTCAGAATAACTTTAGCCTTGTCTGCCTCCTTAAGAAATCCTTATATGGCCTTAAGCAAGTTCCTAGAGCTTGGTATACCAAAATGGATAACTTTCTCCTTAACACTTATTTTTCTAGATGCCATTCTGACCCCAATGTCTATACCAAGAAAGTAGGAAACCATCTCATCATACTTGTTCTATATGTTGATGACCTTATTCTTACTGGTAGTAACCCTAAGCTTATAACCCATGTGAAATCCAGTCTTAAACAAAATTTTGAAATGTCAGACTTAGGACATTTGCATTATTTTCTTGGTTTTCAAGTCTTGCAAACCAAAGAAGGAATCTTTCTTTCTCAGTCTAAGTATGCTTGTGACCTTCTTCGTCTCTTTAACATGGAAGATTGTACACTAGCCCCTTCTCCCTTCCAGTCTGGAGTCAAACTTTCTGCCACTTGTACTTCACCTGAAGTCGATGCCACCTTGTATTGTCTGCTTGTTGGTAGTCTCTTATACTTGACTCATTCCCGTCCTAACCTTTCCTTTGCTGTTTGTCGTGTTGCCCGTTATATGCAGATACCTCATGAAAGTCACTGGAAAGCAGCTAAAAGAATACTTTGATATATTCGAGGTACAGTTCAGTTTGGGATTCATTACAGTACAGGGGGGAAACCTTTGTTGGTTGGTTTCACTGATTCAGATTGGGCCGGCGATCCTGATGATCGAAAGTCTACTGCAAGTTATGTTTTCAGTCTGGTATCTGGACCTATTACTTGGGCTTGTAAGAAACAACAAGCTCTTGCTCTTTCTTCAGCAGAGGCAGAATATCGAGCAGCAGTTAATGCCAGTCAGGAAGCTTTATGGCTTCGACAGATCCTTTCAGAGTTTGGATTCGAGCAGCAGCAGCCTACTCCACTTTGGTGCGACAATCAAAGTGCCATCAAGCTTGCCAAAGATCCAGTTCTACATCAATGCAGCAAACACATTGAGCTACATATGCACTTTATCAGAAATCTTGTTCATGATCGTGTTCTTGAAGTGCTCTTTTTCCCTACAGATGATCAAGTTGCAGACATCTTCACCAAGTCTCTTACAGAAGCGAAGTTTTCTAAACTTCGATCTATGTTAGGAGTTCAGGAACTTGTTATTAAGGGGGGATAGGCTCTAATGGCTCCTTCCTTCTCCTAATAGTGTCACTTTTGTAAATCCTTCAATCCTATCCCAAGTTGTTCTTAAGGGGGGATGTTAGGATATTTAGACATTTAGGAGTTAGTTAAGATCAACTTGTGTAATATATCCGTTAGGGATAGTGTGTTTCTTTAGTATGCATTAGTATGCATTTGTAAATACTTAATCCGATGGTCACGATATGTTCCCAACATAGAGTGATCCGATGGCTCAACTTCTCTTAGATCAAACCTAACCTTGATCTGTGGCTTAACACCCAATTGATCCATGATCTCTATTTAAAGAGCATGGAGGGTCATTGTTTAGTTGATCGATTATGAGAAGCTCATTTGTAACTTTCTTTCTTTGCATAATAAATTGTCTCGTAGAAGCTATTTTGCTGGGGCCGTGGATTGTTTCCCTCAAGAGGGTTTAAACCACGTCAAAACATTGGTGTGTTGATCTGTAATCTGTTTGTGTGAAGTGGTTTCTCTTGGTGTTCGGTCCTTTGGTAGTACCCTGTGTACCCGAACAAGCATTGTTTTGCATGTTCAAATATTGTTTACGATTGACAATCATTATCGTCTTCAAAATTCCAAGACGGGTGTAATTGGCACAAATTGCAAGGATCTTATTAAATAAATCTAAGAAATCTACATCCATGTTGTTGTATAAAAAAAATGGGGCACCACCACGGAATGTAGAATCATAAACAACACATTTCCTTCTTGCTATATGTGTCATATAGTGAAATATGGTCTGTTTGTGAGCTCTTGCCTAAATTACTTTTCAACTATCATAGACGAACATATTCTAACCAACCACAAGTTTGAGAGTCTCTTTTAATATAAATGCTTGTTAGACGAGGAATATATGAAAAAAAAGATATGGTGTCTACTCCGCCTCTTGAATACTGATAAAGATATGTGCTTCAGATTGATATTCTTAAATTTATTGAATTGTGAAAAGCAGTATTGTTTATAATAGACATTAGTAAGATCTCTCTTCATTCCTAATTTTTTATAGCTGGAAAAGTACTGTAGGTGCAAAGATGAATGAAGTATATTTTAGGCCAGCAATTATACATCACTTAGGTTTAGTGACTTGGGCTGGCTGTTTATAAATTTAAACTGTTCTGGAAGGCTGAGACTTCTAAGTGAGTTCGAAAGTGTCAAACCTGAGTAATTGTGTGCTTAAAATGGGCAATAAAAGTTGATATTGAGAGGCTTGGTGCCCAAATTAGTCAAGCCCCATAAAAAATAGAAAAGAGAACTTGTGAATAAAATTCCATTTGAATTACACAAAGAAATACTGTAAAATGTTATATATATATATATAAGTGACATATATTATTTATATTTAAAATTTATAAAAGTGAATAATATTTATTATTTACTCTGATTAAGTAATTTATGTGATCATATATTTTAGGGTGTGATCAGATGCATAAAAATGTTGAAGCGAAAGCAAACCAGTAATACTTTCAGGAATGATACCAGAAATATTGTTTAAATTCAAAGCTAAAATTTTAAGAAATTGAAGCTTTCGTATGATTTTTGGAACTATACCTATAAAATGGTTTCTATCTAGATAAAGTTCTTCAAGTTTCTTCAAATTGGCAATGCCCTCAAGTATTCTTCCAACCATCTAGTTTGTACCAAAATTGAGATAAATCAACTTAGTTAAATTTGTAATGAATTTAGGTATGCCACCAGTAAAGCTATTTATACCAAGATTTAGGTATGTAATCTCACTCAAATTAACAATAGCTTCAGGAATGTAACCACTAAGTGAGTTGTCATCCACAAAAAGATATGACAGACTTCTCCTAACACCAAAAATGGGAGGGATTGAACCAGTTAGATTGTTGTGACTGGGGATCAACGTTTGGAGAGAGGAGGAATTCCTCAAAGAGGAAGGGATATGACCAGTGAATGAGTTGTCATCCACATAAAGATATGACAGACTTCTCACCAAACCCCAAATAGAAGGGATTGGACCAATGAAATTATTGTGACTGACAGGCAACCCTTGGAGAGAAGTGCAGTTGCTCAAAGATGTTGGAATGCTTCCACTAAGATTATTTTTGGTTAAGCGAAGATGTTCCAATTTGAAAAGGCGACCGAATTCTGTTGGTATAGTTCCTGTCAACATGGTTACTGAAAGTCGGATCCATTGAAGGCGTGTACAATTAGACAGTGTTTTTGGAATATAACCGCGGAGCAAATTAAAGCGAAGGTCCAGTATCCCTAACTCCTTTAGCTGCCCTAACTCCTGTGGAATTATTCTTGTCAAATTATTATGGGAAATATTTAGAATGCGTAATAAAGAGAGCCTTCCAAGAGAAGGTGAAATCCTACCTTGCAATCCCAATCCAGGAAGTATTATCGAAACTACCCGTTTAGTGTGCTTTCTACAAAAAATTCCAATGCAGGAGAGCACACGTTACAGGAGTTTTCTGCGGTCCAGTTGAGCAGCGATCCATCAGGATCCAATGTTAAAACCAATGGCAATGCAAGCATTATATGACATTACTTGATACTGGATTTACTTCAAAATATATATACTCCTTCATTCTGACATGACCAACAGCTCAAGGTTTAAGAGGATGATCTCTGTTATGATATTTCTTGAATCAAACATGTAACATGGTATATAGGCTGCCATAAATTGCACAAGGATTTACTCATATGTATACATCAAGGGTCTATTTACCCTAGTGATGAGACGCATAACCTATGCATATACAGTATACAAATGTGAAGGTATCACCCCTGTATCAGACGAGGAAAGGAGAACAAGGTCACGAACTTACGAGTCACGACCAACAGAAACCAACTGTGTGATATGACTATGATTATGCATAATAATGAAGGTGAAGACAGTTGTCGTTTCTGGGCATACGTATAGTCATTCGATGCTTTCCGAGATGTGATAAATTCCACAATCTCAGCAAAATTCTCTGGGACTACTTCCACCCAAAATAAATGTGTATCCGGTAGCTAATCATCCACACTGCCTCCTTTTTCCCCCGACTCCAACCCTTTAGAAATATCAGATAGAAATAGCCTTTCATAGAAATAAAATATAAAAAACCTAAAATTGAACAATACCATTAAGAGATGAAGTTTTCCCTTTCTTCAGCTGTTGAAAGCTTGATCCAACCATGGCTGAGTTTTCTATAATGATTATCTGAGTGCATAATCCACTTGAAAGGGGCCCTCTCAATCCACAGACTATCTATTCAAGGAAGAAAAAAAGGAAAAGAGGGACAACATTCAAACAAAGAATACAACATAGAAACGATGAAATTATAATGCAACTTCATGGTTGCTTGTTCTCTTCCTTCTTACCAAAAGCCTTACTTTTGCTTCTCCTCCTCTTTTTTCTTCTTCCAAAACTCTCAGGCTTATCTTCCCTTTCTTCTTTTCCTGCTCCCAAAAATGTCTGGACAATATGCGCTACACACTATGCTCTACTTTTAAAAAGAAGAAGACCATAAAAAATAGATAAAATTCATGTTTTCATGCCTATCCACTCTCTCAACTTCGAGGTCAAGGCTCAAATTATGACATAAAGCAACAACGAATAATAGGGTGGACATGCCATTTAATTTCATGCTAAGCAATATTCATGTTTTCATGTCTGCTCATTGTTTCAACTTCGAGGTAAGTTATGGCATAAAGCAACAGAAGTTGGTGATAGTGAGCATGTCTGCCACTTGGGGAGAAATGGATTAATAAATCAATTACTTGTTGGACACTTGTATCAAATATAACATAGTGTAACATACCACTTCCAAAGTATGTTTTTTTCTTTCTCATTTTTCTATAATTGGCAATGATAAAAATAGTCCCACCAAAGCTTTTCATCCAATCATATTTTAACATATATGAAATAAATTTTATTAAAATTTAAAATCAAATACATAAATATTTTCAACCTTAATGTATCCTTTATAAATTAAATGTAATCATACTAATTAATACCTAAAAGCGGAACATATAGTCTGTGGGTAAGGCAGGGACTAATAAATGTATATGTATAATTAATGATGAAATTGGAACTTACTTAAATTTGTTTTAGAATAAACATTAATTGTAAATTACATTCACTTAATCCATATACTAAATTGGTGTATGAGACTTCTTTGTTTATGGAATAAGAGAATTGCCTACATACCCTAACCCCTAGGGTATGTAGAGATGTACATTCCTTACCTTCCTCGGGATCCATAAATGCTTTCCTTCAAATTTTGTTTCAATAAATTTGATGTTAGAACAATATTTTGCAAATTTCAAAATCACCAAAAATAATTACTACTCATAGCTCTTTTTAATTAATAAATACCTTTTCTAATTAATAAATTTATTGAAATACAAAAATAACTTCTCACTTTTTGTATCACTATAAAAAAATAGATTTTACGATGACTGAAAGATTGCAGATTCAAAAAATTAGATTACACCATTTACGATGAGTGAGAGATTGCATATTTGATAAGCAGGCATACCTGCACAATCACCCTTGTACATATCTAGAAATCTCGATCAGTCGAGCATTAAAATTCCATCACAACAAGATTCCCAACACTGGATCAAAGATTTTTTACTTATTAAAGAATCAAAATAACCATAAATATACAAACCCTTTCTACTCTGTCTACAGTTCTCACTGATATGATTAAAAATATGTCAAATCCAAAATCTCAAAAACTGTGGCATCAAAACACTTGTCAAAATGGGTAATATATATATATTTTAAATCAAAACAGCCATGGACTCACAGTAAGCTTTTGTACCCTATCTACAATTCTCACTGTCCCTATCATTAAAAATCTGTCATATCCAAAATCTGGAGGGGATTTTAATAAGATCTGTCATACATTTTTCTTTTTTATTCCATTCTTAATTGGACTAAATAACCGATTAAGTTAATCTTTTAAACGTTTTGTATTTTTGCTGGAATCATGGAATTATCTGATTTTTTTTGAAATTGTATTTTTAATTGTGGAAATGAATTCAAATTCCTTTAAAATATTTAGATTTTCCAAAAAAATTTAGATATTCTAATTATGATATTTCAATAACTTATATCTATAATTTTGATAATTCCATTAAAATTTTAAAACAATTAATAAAAAAACAATGCAAAACTTCTAACTATTAACTTATTCAAAGCCAAAAAAAATATATGATTGATTATTAGATCAAATTTAGCAGTTAAATCTGTCAACCCGTCTCCCTCTTAATTTCAAATTTTGAAATTTCTAAAAGCTCTCACCCTCCGCCATGCCCCCTAGACCAGCGTTGAAATGGAAACGAGTTGTATAGATTGAATGTTGTTATCTATACATATATATGCATGTAATAATACAGAGATGAGGTATTTGTGATTATGTTATAGGTATTTGTGATTATGTTATATATATATATATATATATATATATATATGCATGCATGCATGCAATAAATTTATGTTAGCATCAGAGGTTTCGAAATACTCTTTAGAAGATGAGCAACGAGGAAAGTGGAGAGCAGTTAATGCAACGTATTCATCCTCTCCTATTTAATATCAACCACTGTTGTCTTCACCCTCTCCTATTTAATAAAATAATGATTGTAGAATTCACTTAACTGAAGCAATGAACAATATGTTATGCTGCTAAATCCTCCATATTGTAAACTGATATTGTTTTCAGACTCTTTTAGACAGTGCTCCCAACATTTTTTGATGAATTTTTTATACACAATTATTTTAAGCTGTGTGGATTCCTAATTTCAGCAATGGAGTTGGCCAACAGACACCAAAACGCTTTCATGCCGGGTTATGAGAGAACAAAAGAAAGAAAAGCCATGCACTATTCTAATCTTGAGGGTATATTATTAGTTGGGGAAGGAAAATTTTCGTTTTCTACTGTTCTGGCGAAGGCATTTGGGTCTGCGTTTAACATAATTACCACATCTCTGGACAGCAGAGATCTTATCCTTTAAAAATATCAGATATAAATAGCCTTTCGTGGAAATAAAATATAAATACTTAAAATTTAACAATGCCATTAAGAGATGAAGTTTTACCTTTCTTCATCTTTCTTAAGCTGTTGAAAGCTTGATCCAACCATGGCTGAGTTTTCTATAATGGTTATCTGCGTGCAGAAATCCTCTTGAAAGAGGCTTCTCAATCCACAGACTATCTATTCAAGGAAGAAAAAAAAAAAAAAAAGAGTGACAACATTCAAATAAAGAATACAACATACAAACAATGAAATTATAATGCAACTTCATAGTTGCTTGTTCTCTTCCTTCTTACCAAAAGCCTTACTTTTGCTTCTCCTCTTTTTTCTTCTTCCAAAACTCTCAGTCTCAGGCTTATATTGCCTTCTTTTCCTGCTCCCAAAAATGTCTAGACAATATCCGCTGCACACTATGCTCTACTTTCAGGAAGGAGAAGACCATACAAAATAAATAAAATTCATGTTACTGGGGACTAAGGTTACCAGGACATTTATTTTTACTTTTTTACATTTCAGGAATTTCCTTAGGCAACCAGCCTTTCCTAAAAGTGCCCCTATCTCAAATTTCGGTTTTAAAAAACTCATAGGTGGACTCAAAATGGGTTCCAGGGCCATATGGCACGGATTCCCCAGAAGTCCGTTTAAATCCAAACAAAACTTTAGAAAATCGTATTTTTAATAAATTGAACAACACAAGAAATCTAAAAGAAAACTCCAGCAACCATATTGTGATTTCATAACTGGAATTTGGCATGAAGCAGATTTCTTTCCAATTCAAAAGTTCTATCTATCATTTTCCAAATCTTGTAATTTTTTTTAAAGCATGATTTCATCTAGGAATTTTTATAAACAATTTCTAAGCAAACTCTAAAAAGAGACCCCATTCACATACAGGAATCCAAGTGCCCAAAATGTTTCCAAAAAAATAAGCATGAGCATACATACCAACCGAACAATGGCATTGGTCTCTGTGACCTTATTCAGGCGCATCCTGGGCTCTAGATGAGTTGCAATCCATATTGTTCCAAGCGGCCCTTTCTTGGCCAACATGAAATGCAAATAAAACATTGCAGACAGTAATCCCACTAATTACTTGCTTAGCATGCTTCTCAACTGCAGCAACAACCTATTGTCTTTCAGAACCCAGTTCCTCCTCAGCAGCAACCCACTTGTGTATATTGAGCTATACATTGAACGCACAACTTAGCACCGAATGCCATAGCTTCGAACTGATTTCACGGAGAGGTCCAGGAATATATCCCTAGGGGGCTACGGAGCTTCCGGTGTTCAGACACGCCTTTACACTATCTCTTCCCTATATAAAGTTACACCATGCGAACCATCCCACATAGAAGCTGCTGCATTTTTTTTCTTTAGGACAGAAACCAACAGAGAATAATACGGTGGACATGTCATTTACTTTCACCCTAAGTTATGGCATAAAGCAACAGAAGTTGGTGATAGCGAGCATGTCCGTCACCTGGGGAGAAATGGACCAATAAATCAATTACTTGGAGAAATGGATTAATAAATCAATTACTTGTTGGACAACTAATTACTTGTTGGACAACTGTATCAAATATTACATAGTGTAACATACCACTTTCAAAGTGTGGGTTTTTTTTTTTTTTTTTTCTTATTTTTTTCTAATCGTCCGCAATGATAAAAATAGTTTTATCAAAGCTTTTCATACAATCATATTTTATAACAGATATGAAATAAATTTTATTAAAATTTAAAATTAAATACATAAATATTTTCAACCTTAATGTATCATCTATAAATTAAATGTAATCATACTAATTAATACCTAAAAGCCGAACATATAGTCTGTATAGTCTCTGTCTAGACAGGGACTAAAAATGGTTACCTACACTCCCGAGTTCCCTCCCCATTATAGTGTAATGGGCATTTATGAATATTTGTATTTTCTTAGGTAAGAAAAAACCTTTACAAATCAAGTAATATTTATCGTAGTCCAATAAAATCAAAGTTTGACTAACCTTATTGTTGTGCTTAAATGAAATGTATTTTTTTATTTATCAAGAAATTGTAAATGCAATATTATGAATACTCGATTGTCAAATATATTCTTTTATAAAATTTTATTAAAAAAAATATCTTTATCAATAAAATTTGTTCAACATCATGATTCATTAGTTAAACCAACATAGATTCATCTTAAACCCGGATCTATTAAGCACCGAGAAGAATCCAATTTTTTGAGGTGTAATTTTTTTTTTTTATCTTAAATTTTTTATACATTAAGTAAAAATTTACACTTTAGGATATTCGATCCTCTCCTACTTGATATATCTATGTTTAATATGAAATCAATATATATATATTTTTAAGCCGGCACCATTTGCACTTTTATTACGTTACACAATGTTATGAGTTACAACATCTCCCCAATACTGGGCTGTAAAGCACCTCGCTACTCTCGATGCAAAAAACACTAAAATCCATTTAAGTGAAATAATTATACCTATATCGATTATAAGCAGTATTATAACTGAAAAATTTATTAATTTAAAAAGACTGGTTAGGAAAAATGTGTTTACAATATAAATAAATATTAAAAAAAATGGAAATATTTTTTTAATATTAATGTATATTTTTATTTAAAAAAAGTTTGGGTGAAGATATACATTTGTGTTTACACACCTTAACAAGAATAATGACATACTTAAACAAAAAGTAAGTCGCTTTAAAAAAAAGTGTATAACACATCACAAAAGAAATAAACAATAAGATAAAATTAGCAAAAAAATTGGTAAATGAGAGAAAACAAGCTCATTTCATATGAAGTTGATTGTCTAAAATATGAAGTAGTGGATTATCAAGAATTGCAATAGAAGGCATAAAGTTCAACAAAATATTGACATCTCCTAATGGTTAAGAACATGTGTTTCCTCTCAGGAGGTCATTGGTTCAAATCCAGAGGGGGGTAGGGTATGTACACCTCTATAGAGTTTAGCGGTTACATTGTTGTGTAGAGGGCGTTCCTTGTCCCACAAACAAGGGGGTCTCATACACCAAATTGGTCTATGGATTGGTCGCAACCTTAAAAATAGTTTTATTTGTATTCTTCTTCTTATTATTAAACAATGACAAGGAAATCACTCCTCTACAAAAGAAAATCCAAACCTTGTCAAACCAATGTTTTTTTTTGCAAGTAAGAAGAACTATATATTAAAGATAAACATGAAGGTTACATCTGATAACAGTCAAGCCAACTCTGTCTCTATCTGTCTGAGATTCCAATACATAAGCACAAAACCTAGATACTATTAAGCCACTTCAAAACTGCCCCTCCCAGAAGAGAAAATAGGGTATTGGTCTGCTTTGAAATTCCTCTTTGTCTTTAAATTTGGACTACAAAAAAGGATTAGAATAAACTGAGACTTTCCATCCTTCATAATCATACTATAAATACTTTTCCAGATGAGCAAATTAACCTGATCGAAAAAACTAGTAGAGTTTACCAACTATGAACTACAACTGTAAGACCAACAAAAATAACTGACTATCACAAGCTGTACACATTTTTGTTCCAACCAAAATAATAGAGGACTAAACACGAAACATGAATTAAGGAACTTGGTTTCCCTTGCACTGCACCGATGAGTCAAAAAGTTGTGCTTCCCCAACCGCATGTTGGAATCAGATTGGACACCCTCACCAGGGTCATGAGGTAAGAAGGAAATTCCAAGGTGGTGGGAAATAACATCTATATTCATGTGCATCAACTGAGAGTTATCATGATGCTTCTTCATTACTTAATGGGAATCTCATCACCTTAATTATTTTCGTCCTTCTCGAAGAGAACCTGAGCTAACAAGCTTCCACCCACAACGTCTTATACTTGGGATCCTCCAAACCATAAGATGTTTTGAGCAAGCCACCTTGCAGGTTTAAGATCCCATCAAATAAATCTCCATACCTTATCATAATGGCCTTACAACTAATCCTTCTCACATGGCGTCGCTCCATCTCATCGTAATGATCCTTCGTACCTATTTTGCACTCGTTTATCCTCCTTGCATGATATCTCTATTAATGAACATGAAACCCTTTGTATTATCCTCCTTCGTTTAATAATGATCCAATCCCATGTTGAGGAAAGCTGGGTGTGTTACAGTTACCTCATACTTGTGCCATGTGTGAGCACAACCGCTCCATGCGACTCATTTAAATCCTGGGCCCTTTCCATAACCACACCCGGATATGGGACGAGGTTATCTTGGAGAGATATGGCTTTACATTGATCATAGAAGCCTTGGTCCCCTATTTTCTTCACCTCCCCTTCCTCAATTATGATTCTTTCTTGGGTTCCCTTGTTGGCTAGGAAGTCCACCAACTTGTTTCCCTTTATTTTAACGTCGCTAAAGGAAAGACATTGGAATTGTCTTAGAAGCGGGGTTAATTTCTCGAGTCCAAAAGCCATACTCCAATGTGAGGAGACCTTTGAAACTTGTTTTCCATTCTGAATACTCTCATCCATTCTAAGAATTACTTTCGAATCCACTTCCACAATCACCAGGTCAAAACCCCTTCGCTTAGCATAAAGAATCCCAAATAAGAGCCCGTCTAGCTCCACAACAGTTTTAGTGTCCTATCCTATGAATCCACAATAAGCCCAACTAATTTCCTCATTTTATTTATGGAAACTTCCTTTGAAACCATCAGGTTCCAAGTTTCCTTTAGAGGCCCCATCGAATTTAATTTTGATGAATCCCTTTGGGGGTGCACTCCATGTTTCTAGGATTCTAATTCCAACCCAGTTCTTTGGAGAGGGGCCAATATGTCCCATAATCATATCTCTTACACAAAACTGAAGTATTCCCTGCTCAGTGTCATTGGCCTGAATGTCTTGGTTTGTCCAAGAACTGAGTTTTAAGGACTCTTAGATATGCTGGACCATTAAATTCCAAATTCTTTCAATTGTTTGAGAGGAATCCCTGAATATGTGATGATTACGTTCTTTCCAAAATTCCCACATTAGTAATCCAAGGAAGAGTTTCCAGATTATGTTACGGATTGGATTATGATATGGCTTATCTTTCCATTCTATAATAGTTAATTATGGTCTTCCCCTAATTCAAGACGATAGCCAGAAAATTTCAGCGCCTTTATCCCATAGGATGGAAGCGAATGGGAAGTTGTATAGTAAGTGGTTAATGGTTTTTTCTTCTGAGGTGCATAGGCTGCATTGTATTGGACCATATAGGCCTCACTTTCCTAGGTTCTCCTCAGTAAGAATGTGTCTCTTCAGAACTAGCCATAGGAAGGTAGCAAGTTTCAACCAAAGGTTGGTAGCCCAGATATTTTTCCATTCTGGTTGCTTGGGATGGTCTTTTCATCCAACCCATATTTCATAGGATTCTTTCACTAAAAATATTCCCTTGGGAGAATATCCCCATCGTAACTTATCCGACCCCTTTTAACTCTAATTCTGCAGCTTTGGAGTTCCTCCCAAAGACCATGGACGTCCTCGCCTGAGGGTGTTCCACTAGTCTTGTAGTAGCCAACTCCTAAAATTGTTGCTATCATACGTCTCTTGCTAGTAGTTCTTGACCTTTGAACCCTGCCTTTCCCATCTAGATCTCTGCGTAACTGGAAATTCTAGGATACTGCTGAGTGGACCACACTACTGCCAAGAATCATTCCAAAAATCAATTGCTTCTCCATTCTAAATCTCACAAAAACTATGCTTCCCTACAAGATCTTTTCCAAGTCAGGCTGTATTCCAAATATGCAAGTTGGTCAAGGTGCCATTAAACTGGATGAGTTCTTTCTTCTCCAAATCATGTGTGTATTTTCAATGCCAGAGTTTTTCTCATGGTTCTTCTTTATAAGAAACCCATCACCACCAAATTTCCTCCCCCATTACCACTCAGCTTATCTTCGGGTCCCTTAACCTAAGACCCCCATGTGTTTTCACCTGGCATAACATCTCCCATTTAACCAGTGCCCATTTCTGGTTATTCTCTATTTAGCCCCATAAGAAGTTCCACTACAATTGTCTAAGTTCCTTTATGATTGACTTTGGATCCGTGAGAACCGAAAAGAGGTAGGTTGGCATTGATCGCAATGCATATTTTCCCAAGACCGTCCTACTTGCCAAGTTTAGAGGTTTCACCACCTAGTTTGTCAATTTTTATTTGATTTTATCCAACAAATATCTCCACGATGCTTGCTTGAGAGTTGAGTCCGAAAGGGGAGTGCCTAGATATTTGGTAGGAAGGGATCTCCTTTGGAAACCAAGGATGCGAATAATGTTCTATTGGGTTACCTCGGGGGTATGGAAGAAAAAAATATGATACTTAGCTTCATTTTATTCCATCCAGAGGCTTTGGAGAAAAGATTCAAACCTTTCTTAAATTCCCTGGATTTCTGAACTGATGTGTGCCCCATTATCATAGTAGCATCCAAAAACTACCGGTGGGATTGTTTCGGGGAATTAGGGAGGATAGATATACCTTTTAAATCCCGATTCTCGATGATATCTTTGAGCATTCTCCCAAGACCGTCAACCATCAACACAAACAAGAACGGGGATAATGGATCCCCTTGTCCAATACCTTTGGTTGGTATAAAAATATGCGATGGGACCCCATTGACCAAAACATAAAAGAATACCAAGGATGTCAATTTACTTATCCAACTGATCCACTCAGTCTTGAACCCATAAGCTTTCAATATTTATTCTTTGAAATTCCAACTAATTTTGTCATATGATTTGGACATATCTAGTTTGATAAGCATTCCATATCTCCTTGAGGTTTTTAAAGAATGGATAACGTCATGAAATAAAATGATGCCATTAGTGATTTGTCTTCCCTCCACAAATCCAGTTTGTTCCAGAGAGATTAAACTTGGAAACAAAGGTTTCGTCCTGTTGGATATAACTTTAGTTATTATTTTATATATGACATTGTAGAGAGAGATTGGACGAAATTTACTTGGTTCATCAGCTCCTTCAATTTTGTGGATTAAGGATAGGAAGGTGGAATTGAATGCGGTAAGCAAATCACCTGTAGCACTAGATTTCTCCACTATTTATACCACTTCCTCTTTGATAGTATCCTAGAAATGGTGAAATAAGTTTGCAGTGAATCCATAAGGACCCAGAGCCTTTCCACCTTCCATTTTATCATGAGCTTCCTCCACTTCTTCTAATTACACCATGTGCATAAGCATATCATTTTGGGCCGAGGTGACCAAAGTATGAACATGACAGCGTCACTTGGGAAATAACAGCTGATCTTCCCTGTATTGATTCCTTCATTAGATCCTTAAAGTATTTAGTTAGTTCCTCTTCGATCTCCTATCGGGTTTCAATCCTTTCTCCATTTCCCTTTTTCAGCATGGAGATATGGTTTTGCTGCCTATTCATGATCATCGTCCTGTGGAAGAAGGGAGTGTTTCTTTCTCCTTCTATGAGCCATTGGTTTTTGGACTTTTGTTTCCATATGATTTACTCATGGATTTCCATTTCTTGGAGCTTCATCATGACTTGCTTTTCTTCTTCACGGAGGCCATCATCAAAGCCTTCCTGCATGTTAGTAATCTGAATTGCTTCTAATCTTTCATACAACCTTTTTTTGTCTTTACAAACATTACCAAACACCTCCTTGTTCCATTGCTTGATTATTCTTTTGATTGCCTTTAATTTATATTGAAACTTATATGTGCAGGTGCCATAGGGGATTTCTTCCTCCTTCCACTATTGTTGAACCTGGTTCTTGAAGTTGGAATGGGATAGCCAGAATTGTTCGAATCTAAAAAAGCGTCCACTAGCATTACCCTCATTGATCCAAGTTAAAAAAATTGGCCAATGCTCTGATCCATCAGCTGGAAAGACAAATGCATAAGCCTCCCCTCCCCTTATTAGGAAAGTCTTCGAGATTAGGAACCTATTCAACCTGGAAGAAATATTCCTATCCCCACCTTGTCTATATCCACCATGCTTAGAGAGTCTATTAGCTCTCTGAACCCTTCACTTGAGGCATCCAATTATCTCCGGCATCCTTTTTCTCTTCCAAAGAGGTGATCATGTTGAAATCAACTTCCATGATCCATGGTTTCCCATTAACCCAATTTTTTAGATTATCTAACTGTTTCAAGAAGCTCTATTTCCGGGGGAGTAATTGAGGTCCATAGACATTCGTGATAACCCCTTGGATGTATGTCCCCATGATCTTAAACTCTGCTGAAATTAATTTCTTAGATGCTAAAAAATTGGAAATACTTACTGCTTTGGGATCCCATAGGATTGCTAATCCCCTTGCTACTCCTTGAGCTTCTTTGGGATCCCATAGGATTGCTAAGACCCCTGCTTATTCTTGAGCATAGAAAGCAATCACTGCATTTCCCTCCATATATTTTTGTCTAGTGAATTCAGAGAATTTAGTCTCTTGAATGAATAAAACCGTCAATTTATCCCCCATAATATTTCTTTTCGAAATTCTAACTTTCTGAGGGCTATTCGCCCTCTAATATTCCATGATAATATATTCATTAAAAATGAATTTTTATAGTAGACAATTCCACCTTAATCATTGGGTATTTCCCAAATTCGATCAATTTTGTTCCCACCTCTGCAATTCTTTTCCTATTGCTCAATATTCCTATTTTTTCAGGAGCCTCCTTATGGTTTATCTTGTTGTCTCTAGATGGTTCCCCTTCAATACCAAGTTTCCATGATCTTGACGCACATAGTATTTCCTTTTGTAGGATTTTGACCTGTTGAGATGTGACATAGCCTTTAACTTTATTGGCATAAACAACCTCAATCTCATCCAGATTGAGCTCACCGAGTTCCATATCCTCATCTTCCTCATCCAACATGTTGATATCCTCATGGTTTCCCCCCTTTGAGTTATTGGTCCTTGGATTTGTTTGTTTGTTCCAACACTTTTCCTGAGGATTGGCCCTCTAAGTTCTCCACCCCCTCCTCTTCATGACCCATATATTGTAATGTCCCCATTCAAATAATTGCATAGTAAGACAATCCCATAAATCCTACTAGTTTCCTAGGTTGGATGGGCACATGTGGAATTGTAATAAGGAAGCTAATAAATGATGTTTAGACATTAGAAGGGTTCAAGTATTTAATAAATATGGTGAATAAATAAATTCAAGAGAAATTCTAGGTGGCAAGTGGTTTTGGAGACATATGGAGGGTGTGGGACCCACACTAGCTTGATTTTTCAATGACACATGGCATCTCTCTCTTGCCAATTCGAATTCATGGGAAGGTGAAAACTCTTGGGTGAGTTGGTAAGTCATAACACATGGCATTGAGCATCTTAGGTCGAATTGGGAAGGATTGGTAACCTCCATGGAAGATAAAGAGTCAAATTGGAAGTTTGTGGACACTTGGGCTAGATTCCCTAGCCCCTATGACACCAATGATGGAGAATCTATGACAACTATGACAAATTGCAGACATGACCTCTGACATCTGACCATTATGACATGTCAGCCCCAAAAATAGGCTCAAGTAAGGTGCTCATGGGAGTGGAAGAAGCCAAAGAGACTCAAATTCGAATTTGGGAGAAGATGAAAGGTTGGAACTAGGAGACAAGTGGAAAATGTGGAATATTTCCTAAGTGGAAATATCTTGTAGCTATTGAGAGGATTTTGACCCATAGAAGGCTAATGTTGGTTATAAAATGTAGAAATCAAGTATGAGAATGGATTTTGATTATTTGAGAAAAATTGCATTTGTGAAGAGAGAGCTAGTGGATGACTAGTTTCTTGCCTTAGCCAATTTCGAGGGTGAAAGATTCCCATCCAAGTTGGTGTTTGGAGAGGCTACTCAGGTATTTCATGGTGCTTTAATGGAGTTTGTATTTGCAGGTAACAGCTATAGGAATTTTCATGGTTTGGTTTAGTGCAGCACTTTCTCTCCACCGTTTCCAGTTTTGAAGGCATATTCATGCTCCTTGAGGGAGGGCGTTTTTGGTGAGCTCTTGTGCTTCTTGGGAGAGCTTATCATTATAAATTTATGATTGTAATAGATTCATATCCTCTTTTATTAATATTCAGAAAGTATCAGGTCGAAATACCCACTGGTTGTATGCAAAAATATTGATTAATGAGCAAACAATGTCCATTTCCCCAATGCATTGATGTATGACACTATAATGTTGATTATTTTGAATGGATGGATGATTCTATAATATATTTGTGATAAATATACTACCGATGATGTATTATACAAGTTTCATGTACTTTACTTGAGCATTTGAAGCATTTTTACTCAGTTTAGTTGTATTGGGAGGTGAAATAGTGCCATTTCCCCAAGGGTCGAATTGAGGATTTTTGCAGTTGAATGGGAGAGGGTGAAAACAGTTGTAATAATCCATTAATGGTGCATATGATACCTTAATAACATAATTAACACATTAAATACCTCTGTTCAGAAATTTGAGGGAGTTTAGAGGCATTTGGGAGGCCCTTTTTCAGTGTTACCCCGGGGGGATTTGATGCACAAATTACTAGTCAAAATTGCATATATTGGGCAGAATATAAATCAAGTTTTCAGAAGTATTTGGAGGACCATAAAACATCCCTGAACCTAATATTCAAGTCTAAATATCATTCATACACTCATACAGAATATTTGGGAGCATTTGGGTTGATTTGGAGGTCAAAACAGTAAAACTAGTCAAAGGTCGAAATTGGTTAAAAAAGTGGAAAATTGGGCATTTTCTTAAAATTTTAAAAAAGGGATATCAAAAAGTGGTATCAGAGCATGGTCTTGGAACCTGATGGTATTAACAAGAATCCAAACAAATAAATCACCACCCTTTGAATCCGTAGTTGAAGAAGTTTTGGTTGAAGAAGAGATAGTAGCAGAAAAATAGTTTTTTTCTAAAACAATGGGTAGAGAGGAGGAGGAAAAATTAAGACATAAGGAGGAATTTATTGAAGCCTTAAAACCATGTTTTGAAGGAATTACCATGGTTATGCTAGAGATGAATAAACAAATGATGAAAATTTTCGAATTGTTGGGTAGCCAACTTTCAGGCAAAGGGATGATAGGAGATAACAGTGGTTCACATTCAGGGGAAAAGATAAAAGGGAGTGAGCATATTTTTTCAAGCATGGGACCACATAATAGATCTGATGAATTCCAAAGCACACAAAGGCATACTGCACCGAAATTTCTCACACCCAAAGAAGAGCCCAATATTGAGGTGGATTATAAGAAACTAGTAAATGATTGGAATGATTTGAATGAAGAGTGTAAAAGAGGTGTACCACTCAGTGAATACATTGATGCTATACAAAAAATTAAAAGGAGGGAAGACAATAGGAGTCCATTACAAAACAAAGAATTAAATAGTGCTATTGGAAAAATGTCACTTCCTACTTTTGATGGTTCTTCTCAAAATTCTTCTAACACTTGGGTGCAAAAATTGGATGTATATTTTCAGCTGAATCCTATGTTGGAAGAGGATGCATTAAAAATGGCCATTTTGCATTTGGAAGGAGCTGCCAATGAATGGTGGTTTCATGGGCTGAAAACCTTGTGTCATAATCAGGTTAAAACATATGGAGAATTTGTTGACAGGGTACTAGAAAGATTGAACAAAAAGATCCAGAATTGCCTTTCAAAGAACTAACTCAATTGAAGCAAACTGGGTCCCCTACTGAATATATGTTGGACTTTAAAAAATTATCAGTCAAGGTGGATGATGTATCTATGGAAATATTAGTATTGTTGTTCACTGAAGGTTTGGCTGAACCCTTAAGAGGTTTGGTCAAAGCCCACAAGCCAACTACATTAAAGATGCAATGAGCTTAACTAGGGATCTCCAAAATGTGCTTCCTAGAATGAGATTTCCTCCCAAGCCTAGCTACAAATTTGAAAAGAAACCTTGGCAAAGGGATGGATATGATAAGAAACCTTGGAAAAGAGAGTCATTTGAAAGGAATTAAAAAGAAGGACTAAAAAGGGATGAGCTTAGAAAAAAGAAACTGTGCTTCACATGCTTCCAACCATGGACACCGGGGCACAAATGTACTAAAGGAAAGGCTCAATACATAGAAGTGTTTTTTGATAATGAGGAGTATGATGGGGGCATGGATGAAGATGGACATATTTCAGATCAAGAAGAGGCATATGAGACAGAAGTAGAAGAGGAAAGACAAGAAGAAAATCAGCCTTCACCGGACAAAGCAAGAATGACAGTACTTTCAACAGTACCTCGCTATCATACTATCCGATGCAAAGGTGTGGTACAAGGACAAAGAAATCCAGTTTTGGTAGATGGAGGAGCCACCCATAACTTCATTGATGCAGAGATGGTGGAGAAAATAAAGATACCTATTGAACCATTTGATGGCTTCACAGTTGTCATTCCCGATCACAACACAATGCAATGCAAAACATGGGTTCCAAAGCTGCAAGTCACCGTAGGTAACTATACTTTTGTTGATAGTTTTTATGTGGTTGATGTTGTTGATGATAATGTGGTTTTGGGAGTGCAATGGTTGTATTCAATAGGAGAGCATACAGTAAATTATCAAATTCCCGAAATGAAATTCCAAGATTCAAAAGGAGTACAAAGAGTTGTGAGAGGGCAACACACTTATCCAAATCAAGTAGTGACTTGCAATAGTATGAGATCTATATTGAGGCATGGGTATATAGAATGGGCTGCTGAATGTCATATTACATCTCCCAAGCCAACTATAAATATTGTTGAACACCCAAAGGAGATAGAGAGACTTTTGCAAAAATATGAAAAGGTTTTTAGAGACCTTCCACATGGTAGACCACCGGATAGGGGGGTTGAGCACAATATTATTTTGGAGGAGGGTACTTCACCCATTCATATACCACCTTATAGACATCCTAAAAATTTCAGAGATGAGATTGAAAAATCCATCCAAGAACTCCTAGAGTTGGGACTCATTAGACCAAGCTCTAGCCATTATGCTTCTTCAGTAGTGCTAGTGAAGAAAAAAGATGGAACATTGAGAATGTGCATAGATTTTAGAGCCTTGAACAAAAAGACTATCAAGAATAGGTATCCTATTCCTAGGATTGATGAGCTCATGGATGAGCTACATGGGGCCAAATACTTCTCAAAAATTGACCTTAGATCAGGGTATCACCAAATTCGAATGAAAGATGAAGATGTGCAAAAGACCGCTTTTCGATGTCATTTTGGCCACTTTGAATTTCTTGTCATGACTTTTGGGTTAACTAATTCTCCAGCCACATTTCAAGCATGTATGAATAGGATCTTTTGCAAGCAACTAAGAAGTTTTGTTTTGGTTTTCTTTGATGACATTCTCATTTACAGTAAAACATGGGAAGAGCATTTGCAGCAGTTAGAGATTGTGTTGAAAATTTTGCAAGAAGAGTCCTTATTTGCTAAGTTATCAAAATGTGAATTTGGGATGAAAGAACTACTGTATCTTGGGAACATTATTGGGTAGGAAGGAGTGAAGGTACACGTGGAAAAAATCAGGGCTATCTTGGAATGGCCATCACCAAAAAATATTACTGAATTGAGAGGCTTTATTGGCATATGCACCTACTACAGAAAATTTGTGAAAGGGTTCTCCAAGTTGACTTCTCCACTCACTGATTTGACTAAGAAGGATGCTTTCAAGTGGGATGAAGAGGCTGAAAAGGTGTTCCAAAAAATGAAATAGGTAATGAGTAGTTGTCCCATACTTGCACTTCTTGATTTTACTAAACCTTTTGTTGTGGAATGTGATGCTTCAGGTGGAGGAATAGGGGCTGTCCTAAAGCAAGGCCAACACCCCATAGCCTTTGAGAGCAGAAAGTTGCAGCCTCATGAAAAAATTTACTCCCTATGATAAATAAATGCTGGCCATTATGCATGCATTGGCCAAATTCAGACAATACTTGGTGGGCAGCAAGTTTGTGGTGAAAACTGACCACAACAGTCTAAGACACTTTCTCACCCAAAAAGATCTAAATGAAAGGCAACAAAAGTGGGTAAGCAAGATTCAAGCTTATGATTTTGATATTGAATATGTCAAAGGAAAGAATAATATAGTAGCAGATGCTTTGTTAAGAAGACCTTCTTTTTCTGTCATGGACATTGCCAAGGATTGTAAAAACATGCTACTAGTTGAATATGCTAAAGACAAATTTGCTTGTGATGTGTTGGATGGAATCAAAGGGGATGATAACTATGAGATTTTGAATGGGATGATATATTATAAGGGAAGAATTTATTTAATTCATAACTCCAATCTCAAGTACCGAATTTTGCAAGAAGCACATGATTCCCCACTAGCGGGCCATTCGGGGATCTTCAAAACTTATAAAGAGTTGAGGCAAAGATTTTTTTGGAAGGGAATGAAGGAATATGTTCAGAAGTATGTGAATGAATTTAAAGTATGTCAACAAAACAAATCAGAACTTACATGTCCAACCGGCCTATTACAACCCTTGCCCATTCCGGAGCAAAAATGGGACAGTATCTCCATGGATTTCATCACCGGGTTGCCTAAATATTTGGGTAAGGATTGCATCTATGTGGTAGTTGATAGGTTGACAAAATTTGCTCATTTATTTGCTGTTACATCATCTTTTAGTGCTGCACAAGTGGCTGATATTTTTTTCAAATAAATCTTCAGATTGCATGGGCTCCCCAAGAGCATTGTCAGTGATAGAGATAGTAGATTCATGGGTGCTTGTATTGGAGAAAACTCACTATGGCTTGGGAATACCACAACAGATAGATGACTACAAGAAATCTACTCAATTCTCAAAACAATGCTATTATAAATGACAATGTTAAAACAATGGAGAAATGTAACCAACCTCGATCCAACGTTTGATGTAGATCCCCATTGGAGCTTTCAATCCGCACACATCCAAGCACTTGTAATCTGCAAATTAGTCTCAACAACTAATATCGAACAAGTACATGTGATATATAAATAACATTAACATTATCAATAACAATGGTCCATAATATCATAAGCAAATGCAACCCAACGTATAATAAATGACATTCACACCATGAATGGACGAGAATATGAGTATTTCTATTAATGAACAAGAAGAAGTACAAAGTGATACGACCTCTTGCCGGCAACCAATATAAACCAAGATCTATATCAATCCACTTGTGCCTCCACCACTTTAATCCTCCATGAATGGAAAACTCAAACTAGAAAGGAGTTTGGAAGGTGAACATAACTGGTTCACAACTACAAGGATCAATGAGTGTAGACTCAAGATAGGGAAAAAATCCACTAGAGTGCCTTTACTATTCTCTTCTTTCTCCCATCCATAAGCCATATGTACTCAATATATAGTCCTCTCAAAGGTAGGTGAAAGGACTCATCGAGACGTTACTTGGGCAGATGGAGAGCCAAAGGTCACCCAATGACCGCTTTTTGGGAGTAAAAAGTAATAAAATAGTGGTTTTTACCATTTTACTTGATACCCGCGGGCTATAGGGATGCAACTCGCGGGTATGCATGCTATAGTGATGCAACATGCGGGTAGGAACAAAACTAGGATAGACTAGTATCACTGAAGGATGAAAATGGATCTAAGTCACTGAAATGGATCCTACAGGCCAAAGAATGCTGATGCTCACAAGGTGGAAGATTTCTGTGTAACAGATGCCCCCTAATGTGTGAGGTTGGAGGCTGAAAGTGGTACGATGGCCGAAATACATTATAAAACTCAGAAGTGGAGTGATGGAGACACAAGTGGAAAGAACGGATCACTCGTCATAATACAATAGTATCTCTAAATACATGTCGGTATAGTACAACAATCTGATACAATGGCCATGAATAGGCAGTACATAAGTAGATACATGTCATAAGTGATCATAGCCATGATCCCTCTACAGTAAGATATGGTCTTCTGCTGAAAAGAATACAACTGGTGCAAACTGGAGGTACAAACTGCTGAAATCTGAGAGGTGATATCTCAGATGTAAAGTCAAAGTCATATGTAGCATACTGAATGCCACAATCGCCTAGGGTCTTCTACACAAGTCTTCGACGGTGCAAGTCCCATCAAGTGAAAAAAAGGAGTTGGGGTCGAACCTGATGAGACATCATCTGATTACCGGTCATTGATGTATACCGTTAACAGACGCAAGATGACCCACCGATAATGAAAATGGGCATCAAGGCACAGAGCACAATCATCAGAGTGTGAATAAATGGGTTGAAGTTGAAGACTAGGACAAATCCATCGATCAGAGGACATTGATGTATTCCCAAAACTGTCGATGGCGAGAGAACCTGCCACTAATGACTGCAAGCCTCAAGGTACTCAATCGACATCTAAGCCTCAAGTGCCGAAATAAATGAGTTGAGGTCGACGGAATGAGACTCGCTGGAAGGAGGGCATTAAGGCATCCCCCATCAACCAGCATGAGGTACTAGCAATGCTGAAAGATTTGGAAGATCTCAGGTGAAATGGACTGACTCAATAAGGATGGCCGACAAGCAATAGTCAAGATATCTGAGGAGTGGCCAACACTGGTCTTAGGACTTCCTTTGAACAAGAGCATGAGCATATGGATAGACTTAGGCAGCATAGACTTGACATAAACTATGCAATGCAGGAGGCATTACAAAGGGCTCCATAATGATTGGAAGCTTAACTAATCGGTGGAGAAAACTGAGAAACAAGTACAGCTCCTAAGGCCCAACTATAGTCCCGACTCATAATGTGCGGAGTGGAATGAATACTCTGTTCAAAGGTGACACAACAGCTGCCAACAAGAAATAATGACCATAATCCCATCCGACTTTTTGGAATATTTGATTTTTTTTGTCTTTTTCATATTTGGGAAAAGATTGAAAAAGAATAAAATTGCTTATGGTACAACAAGTGAGGGAACGAGTGTCAAATAGCTAGCAGACTAGTCCCAAGCAGTGGAACATACCTATGCTCAATGCAAGGAAGTGTGTGCAGGATGTGGACACTCGGGGGTGTGTTCCCTCAGGGTCAAAGGGTCATCACATTATGAAGGGAAAATATATAAGCTCTGCAGGGCTCGACAGGGAAAGTGCTCAGGCACCAGGCTAACAATTGAGAAAGCGGGAGCCGGCACAAGGCTCAGGCGGAAAGCAGGATGATGCAATGCAATCACAACATGATATAACTGAGGGGAGTCCTTAAGGGAGATGGCCAGCATAAGACAAAGTAGAGTATGAGTCTTTATCGCAACGTCATGGAGTGACTACAAAGGACTCCCCATCCTGAGGACAAACAACGACATGGGCACCAAAATGCATAAGGGGGTTCTAACTAGGATACCCATGTTCGGGAAAGCCCTACCGCCACATGATGACACTTCTATAACAGTGTGAAGGTTCCGTGTCAGTCACGAAGCGGGGTCGCACCTAGGGTTTATGAAAAATGGTCAACAGGTCAAATGCATAATGCATGTGGAAATGGAATCTAACCTATATGTCAGGTGTGAAACGTACCTGCCGTAGGTGTGAAATGGATCAGAACAACTCTCGTCGAGGAAATCTGTTGAAAAAACATTACTCCATGACATGATATTAGTTCATAACGGCCCAAAATGGTCAAAACTATAGAAAAGTGGGTCCATAAAATTATAAATAGTAACAAAATTTAATAATTTTCAATTCATTTGCACTATTCACCATTTTGGAGTTGAGTGGTAAGTTTGCACCTAAAATTTCAAGCGTCGATCGTGGGAGCTACGAGCAACCGTTCAACGAACCGTCTGGAGAAGGTTAGTGGTCATCGCCATACCTTTCATTTAAGTGCTTTTATTTCAATTTTGGTCAGTGGGATATTTTGTTTGGCCAAGCCCTAAATGGCTTCGGCGCTACCCGCAGGCTGTAAGTATGCGGGTCGCGGGTAGGGCATCAAACGCGCAGTCAAAAAACTGACTGCCCGCATCTACCCGTACCTGTCTACAATATAGCTCATGGGTAAGGCCGTGAAGAGGTTTTTAAGCATGAAACTGACTAAAAAATCTCTTGCTTTGCACTCCAGGATGGTTCTAAAGTGGAGGGAGAGAGAGCATGACCAGGTAAATGAGGCCGTGCGCAATGATTTGCAAGCACAACAAGCACTGCAAGCATGTGGCTTATATAAATACTGGAGTCTCGGGGGCTTAAGGGCCCAAAAACTACTACTCCATCATTTGATCAACTACTGGGATGTGGATGCTCAACACTTCATCCTCAACGGGAAAACACTGACACTAGATGTAGAGGATATCTATTTCATTACAGGTTTGTCCCATAGAGGGGAAGTGGCTAGTCTTCGGTCACGGACTGTGGGTGGTGGGATTACTATGCAAGACTACATAGCGCGGTATTGTCCCGCCGACACACGACCAGTGGGAAGTCAAGTGTCGGTCAATCTCATAGTGGACTTGAGCACAAAGATCATAGTGGCAAATATGGTGCGGATCACGGGATCCAAAGCACTACATTAGGCATCTAGACCGATGATGTTCTACGCATCACAATGCTTGCAGCCTACTATATTCGACTGGTGTACTACTCTGCTGGTGTCTATGAAGACACAACTGCAGGAATGCAAAGAGGGGAAGGCCAAAAACTTTGGGTATGGTAGCATCCTCTGCAGTTTCTTCTTTGAGAGGGTTCCGGGACTTAGCCCGAGGGTGGATGTCCCTCCTCACAGTCTCTGAGATCCAGCCCTGACCGGGTGGGCTGAGATACTGACATGATAGGGTGGTGGCCGTCTGGCATCACCATATACTGACGAGTTCTTCCGCTGGTGGAACCGGCAGGTGATTGCTATCGAGGACTACCCCTATGCGGGGATAGACTTCAGACAGGACCGTGACATGCCGCTCCCACCAGGTGCATCCTTCGGAGACATCGGTGAGTACTCTTTTGGTTTTGTGTTTTTTAAATTTTTATGGATTTTTTGATTATAGTTGAAATGCAAAAAATATTTTTGGTGGTAATGTCATGTGCTAATGGGTGACTGTTTGCTCATAGACAAAGGCATAGTGAGACCCGAGGGCTTCCTGAGACATGGTCGTCGGGGTAGAGATGAGGTGGCAGCAGATGCTGTAGCAAGGCACACACTACAGATGTTGCGGTGCAACATATCATGGATGGTTTCCCGAGTACCACTGATAGAGGTAGCCCGACTACCGGAGGCTATGCAGCGCTAGGTAGTGGGTGTTCCTGGTGAGTGGGTGTGGCTACTGCAGCGGATGGCCAACATAGTACAGTACTACTATGAGACTCATCCCGTTGAGTCGGAAGCTAGACCTCCTCGGAGGGAATAGATATCCCAGGGTCTCATCATTTTTTGTATCGATATGTATATTTTTGAGGGCTACGGGCTCCAGTCTTGTATGACACTACCATTTTTGGACATATTTATATATATATACAACTTTTGTTCTCGGTTCTACTATATGTGTGTATGGTACAAATGTATGAATGTCTTTGTATTTATGTGCTTCATGATGAATGTGACAAATGCCAATCTAATACATAGTTAGCGTATGCATCAGATATATAATTATGACTTCTCGGAATGTGAATATATGTAATGGAAACAAAATGTCTCTCCAAGAGTCGTACCTTAAGGAATATACATAGTAATGTAGGGTCTCATACACGGTACTGCCCATTCAGCTGAGACATAACTAGTTGTGAATCTAGGCGGACTTCTAAAGACTGGATGTCATGTGAAATGGCATCCCGAAGTAGCTCAATAACGACACTATACTCAGCCACATTGTTAGATGTAGGACCGAGACAAGCACCTCCTGAGGACACAACTAGATGGTCAGGTGAAAAGATAACCCAGGCAGCATAAGCAAGTTGCTGCGTATGTCGGCTAGCACCATCCGCGAAACCTAAGAACGTAGGACATCCCGCTGACATCTGTCAATCAAATAGAGGCTAATCAGCAGACCCAACAACAAAAAATGCAACCTAGACTATGTACAGAAAAAACTATACAATAGTGTACAAAAGTATCAGCTTGAACCAAAGGTTCAAGCGTAATACTGCTTGAGGTAGAGCCCATTTCTAGGCTCCTTCAAGACAACTCCCTCATAATATTCTAACTCATAAGCTCCTTTTTCCAGGACACGCCTCACAATGTAAGGACCGTGCCACATGGGATTGAACTTGCCTGCCCCCAGGGGTTCTTTAGCTTGGTCATACAAGAGTACCAAGTCACCTTCAGCATATTGCCAGGGACGGACAGACCTATCATATTGAACCTTGACACGACGCTTGTTAATATCAATGGCCACAATGGCATCTCGACGGTGCTCATCAAGTTGCTCGAGGTGTACTAAATGTTGCTCAAACTCCGTCGTATCAGGGAGGAGCTCTATGGATAGCTTGAGCGAAGGGATCTTGCATTCAACCGGTAAAAGTGACTCCACACCATGAAATAACTAGAACAGTGAGAACCCGGTGGCAGTCTTAACTGCGGTTCGATAAGCCCACAAAGCAGGATATAACATGATATGCCAATTGGTCTTTCTTTGTTGGATGGTACGTTGGAGAATGGTCTTCAAAGACTTATCGACTGCTTCAACCTGACCATTCGCTTGAGGATAGTAGGAAGACAAGTGTTCCTGACGAAACCCAAGCTTGAGAGACAAATCCTCCATCATCTTATTTTGAAAGTGACTGCCATGGTCAGTGACAATCTCTTTCGGGATATCGAATCGAGTGATAATCTGGTTGAATACGAAATGGGCTGCAGTAGCACCATCGGCTTTAACGGTAGGCATGGCCTCAGCCCACTTGGAAAACTAATCCACGGCCACAATAATATGATGATGCCCCCCAGCCAAAGCTTGTTTGCAATCCATGAAATCTACCCCCCACTTAGTGAAGGGACCGACAGTGACGACTGGATGGAGGGGTGCTAGATGCGAGTGTATGTTCCGAGAAAACACCTGGCAAGTGTGAAATCTCTTCACAGCGTTAATATAATCTTTAAAGATAGTAGGCCAAAAATAACCTGCTCGCATAATACGTTGGGCTGTAGCAAGAACATATAAGTGACCACCACACGCCCCCACATGGCAATCATTAAGTACCCGTTCCGCTTCTTCGTGAGTCAAGCAACGACGGAGAATGGAATCCTTTCCTCAGCGATACAAAGTGTCACCGATGATAGTATAATATTTAGCGTGATGTCTTACACACCGTCGCTCGTCTCGTGAAAAATGCGGAGGAAACTTCAAATTTTGGAGATATCGAATGACATCCCCATACCAAGGGTCCTCGGTCGAGATAAGAAATAAGTGTTCATCCACAAAGGAATCTTCATGAATGACATCCTCATCAAGCCGTGGAAGGTCCGACATAAGCTCATCGAACACCAATGATTTCCTCGATTTTGCAGAAGCAAACTCGAGATCAAATTCCTGAAGGATCACAATCCATTTATTATACTTACCCCCGATAAGGCGTTGTGAAAGCATGAACTGAAATGGATTGATATGAGCTACAACAGTGGTTGTTCGAAGAAAAATGTAATGCCGTAACCACTGGACTGCGTGAACAGTCGCAAGTGCTAACTTTTCTACTTGGGTGTACCTTAGTTCAACGTCTACTAAATTTCGACTAAGATAATAGATAACATGCTCGACGAGTGCATCATGCACTTGAACCAAGACCATGCCAATAGTCTCTTGAGATGCGGCCACATAAAGAATGAAATCTCGTGAAAAGTACAGCGGACTAAGCATGGGGGCCAATACCAAAGCTTTCTTAAGGGCGTCGAAAGACTGCTGGGCTTGCTCATCCCAGATAAAAGGTGTGTCTTTCTTTAATAGGTGTGTGAAACCTTTAGTAAGACTGGCATAGTTAACTACAAACCGACGCAGAAAAGTAGCTCTCCCTTGGAGGCTCTGAAGTTGAAACAAATTACGCGGAGGAGGCAACTGAAGTATTGCCTCAACTTTGAGAGGATCGACTCTAATACCCTCTTTTGAAACTATGAATCCTAGAAGGCGACCAGTCCTAACCGCGAAGATGCATTTGTTCGGATTCAATCGAATTTTGTAGTGGATACATCGTTCGAGAATCATACGGAGGTGCTTGGGGTGGTCCACTCTCTTGCGAGAATGGTCAGGAAGATCATCCAAGAAAACTTCCATAATATTCTTAAGATCGTGAAAGGCATAGGTCATGGCTCGCTGAAAAGTAGCTCCGGCATTCTTGAGGCCGAAGGTCATTTTTCGGTATGCAAAAGTTCCCCATGGACAAATAAATGCTGTCTTATGTTGGTCCGTGGGTTTGATTTGAATCTGATTATAACCCGAGAATCCATCCATGAATGAAAAAATCTCACTTCCCGCACAAGCATCCAATATTTGATCAATGAATGGTGTGGGGAAGTTGTCTTTCAGACATGCACGGTTCAAATCTCTGAAATTAGTGCATACACGGATTGTTCGTTGCTTCTTATCCACAGGAATGGGGTTTTACACCCATTCGGTAAGAGGAACGGGGTAGATGAAACCAACTTTGAGCAGTTTCTCCACCTCTGCCTTAATAGCAGCTCCCTTCCTAGGGTTCACAGCATGTAAGCGTTGTCGAACCGGTTTAGCATCAGGATATGTTTTAATCTCATGTTCAACAATGCGGGGGTCTATTCTTGGCATCTCCTCATATGACCAGGCGAAAGCTTCCCAGAGTTCAGTAAACAAATCAGTGTAAATAGCAATCTCCTCAGGAGTGCAATCGTCACCAACGTAAACATTCTCAATCTTTCCGGGAGTGCGAGAGATGTTGATCGAAGTGGTTGGGGAAATATTGGCCATATTCCCCTCCAAGAAAACATCATGCGACTGCAAAAGAGCCACAGGGTGACCAACCATCTCAGCTAGAGTCATCCTAAAATCGTCCTGCTCAATGAGCTCAAGGTTGGGAAGGAAATAAGATCAATGATGAATATCTTCCCAAGGCCTCTCACTACCACACATGGCTTCGAGGATAGCTTCATCAGATGGCAAAGTATCATCGAGGAAATCGTGAGAGCAAGATGAGTTGGCTGCCCAAAATGGTAGCGTAATGGGATCTTCTTCAACTATCTGGGAAGAAGAGAGATCCGGATCTGTAGTGGTTTGTTGGATGTGATCGTAAGTGAGCTCCGCTACAAATAAAGGCGTAGACATCCCAATGTGCGCAATGTCTCCAGACATAGAATCCGTGGATGGAAAAATCCATGGATCACCACAATAGGAAGTCCGGAATGGCATACTATTCGAAGGAGGAGGCGCACTATCGGAAATGGTTCCAATAAAATTCACAGGTGCAGAATGGTTAAAAGTTCCCATCAATGAGGGGTACATTCCAACACCTATGTTCCTAGTTGCCGACTGAGAATCAGAAACTTGCGGGATTACTGATCCTGTAGATGCTGTGGAAGGAGTGCCAACATAATCCAGCTGATCGATTGTCACAATCTTGCCTTCATGGGGAAAGCAAATAACTCGAAATACAGTAGACACGACAGCCTTCATAGCGTACATCCAGTTCCGACCCAGTAAAAGGTTGTAGTCGATTGGTGCATCAACCACTTCGACTTCAATAGGCACGGACTTACCTCCCAAGGAGACAACAAGGGAAGGGATAATTCCATGCGGCGTAAAAGATCTACCGTCGAATGTAGTGAGTGTAGTTCTAGACGCGAGTAGGGTAGGAGAGCCAAGAGCTTTCCAACAAGTCAACGACATTACTGACGCGGAAGCACCTTCATCAACCATAGTACGTTTGACGAAGCTCTTAAGGAAAACCACCTGGATTTGAAAAGCCACGTGGTAAGGCAAGCGAGGTTGGACATTAGTAGTGTCGAACTTGATAACACTAGGGCATCCCCCATCCTGAACTCCTAAGGCACTCAAAAGGGCATGCTTCTGAGAAGGACAAGCTTGCAAAACTTCAAGAGCCGACATGGCACACGGAGTTTGGCCCAAATCTTCTAGGATGGAGTAGTTCTGGGCGGCTCGAACATTAGGATTATGCATAGAGCGCTTGAGAACACCTTTCGGTATCCGCGACATAATAGAAGGCTTCTCGATATGCAAGGAATTATCAGGAGGAGGGGGAGGCTCATTCCCCAAATTCGGTTGTGGTGCACTATAATCACGTTGACGAGTAGCAACACAAACCTCCGACTGAACCATATTCACGCATCCATAACAACTAGTATTAGAAGAAGACGTTGTCATTTCATTAGTACCATAACCAGTAGTGGGAGCATGCAAAGGCATGTTTTGGTGATGAGGTAGGGGATCCTTCAACACAACTGGGCTCTGTGCCAAATGCTTCGATGCTTCTTCAATACGAGGACATAAGTGAGTAAGATGATCCTCCCCACAAAGCTTGCAAGGGAATTTCACCTTACACCTAGGTTTACGATCCCCGCCAGCATTACTGCCTTCCCGAGGAGGGTTGGCATTCTCTTTACGAGGAGTATTACAATTTCTATTGTTGTTACTTCCATTGTTTCCACCCCTACAATTATTTCTCCTCTTTTTCTTACCACCAGGTTGCTGGTTGCCCGACGGTTTCGTTGATTGCACATTGTGTACATCAGACGACGGAGTGGAAGTGGACAAGGTGTGAACCTGTCCGGGTGCAGACTGGTTTAGCGACAAATTTTGCATTTGATTAGATACCAAGTCTACAGGGTGAGTGCATGCGGACCCCACGATGCCATCGGCATGTGGTCCAGGAACTGACGTGGGCTCATGTCTTATTCTCTGTGCGTCAGGAATAATGTCATAAAAAATGCCAGACTGAGAATAAAGAAGATCTAACTGCTGGACTTTCAAGATAGGTTGCTCCTCAGTCATAATGCCAGACATCGAAACATCCTTAGCAATATATGGAAGTAAAGACTTGAGTAACCATTCCAACAATAACTCTGGAGGAATGTTGGCTTTCACTAATCTCTTCCGCCAACACCACTCTTGAACGTGGTCAGAAATATGTGTGGCCTTATTCTGACGGAAGGTGGACAACAACTCAGTACCAGTATCATAACTAACCGGCAACTGGGAATGGTCTAAGAAAACTAAAGCAATCTCGTTAAATCCCCTATAGGTGTTTCCGGGAAGCTCCGCATACAACTTCACGGCTGCCCCCATGAGGGTGCGTTGAAATAGTCGTAATCGAATAGAATCATGATTCAAAGAGTTGGAGGAGCACCAAAGGTGAAATGTCGTGACATGATCTCCCGGGTCCTCACCACCTTTCCCCTCAAACTTTGGAATGTTCGAAGGGAGCTTGGTAGGGACCAGGGGTGAAGTAGGGTTGTGACACATCACATCATTCGTGAGCTTCGAAAGATCCGGGAGATTCAATCATGCAAGGAACGGGAGCTGCGGCTGGAAAGCTTGATTATAAGCTCCCATAAAAGGTTGATTGAACGGAACTGTGTTATACGATGGACCAAAATCTTGACCATGAGGGTTAAACTGCTGATACTGAGGACCTGACGGCCCATAAGCTTGCCCATGGCCATAAGATGGATAACCTCCCCCCTGCTTGACCCATTTGAGAGTAAGCAGGTATATGTGCGTTTTGAGCACCATATTGGGATGGTGGGTGATACTGGTGACCAACACCGACTGTGTTGTAGTAAGGGTTTCCACCATGGGTATGGGGTATGTATGTACTATTCATAGTGGGAACTGTGTTGTATTGACCGTAATGGTATGGTATGTTCCCACCCCCAATATTAGGATTAGCTTGAGCAGTCATGTGATGACCATAAGCATGAGAAGTATTCCCAGTTCCAATATGGGTGTGACCAGTAGCAGGGTTGGTAGTGTGATGTCCACGTGGATAGGAAATATTACCACCCCCTACATTACTATTACTAGCGGCGGTAGTGGACGCAAAAGTATGAGGTAAGTGTCCACCCTCGTGGTTGGGAGGAATGGTATCAAGTGCAAAAGTGGTCCTAGGTTGACGAGTAGCGACATGTGTATTAGGTGGTGGATGACGAGTCGTGTTTCAGACAACATTTCAACTAGGTTGAGTATTCCTAGGAGGTGGTCGCGTTCCAACATTAGCATGGTTAGGAATTGGACCAGTCCCCATACTATGTGAGTGGGTGGACAACGTAGTGCCCCCAGTGGGTATAGTATGGCCAACACTTTGACTAGTGCCAGCATGAGTACCAACCATAGTGGAAGGTTCGACAATATTGTGACTAGGCATACCAAAAGAGAGTGCAGTGGGGTTGACCATAGGGCCGGAATCATCATGAGTCTCAGGCCTCCTATATCTAGAATCACGTGGAAACGAAGGAACGAAAGGATCGTCTTGTTCTTCCTCCTCGGGTAAGTCGGGCATCCCGTAAAGATAATTATCCGTATTTGAAGGATCAAACGGATCCCGATCAAGTGGATTAGGCCAAATCGAACCAGGTTGAGTCTCAGGTGGATCACCTCCCCAATCCGCACGAGGAGTCTGGGGATCGAAAATGTGTTCAACTCTACCCGAAGGAGTAGAAAGGTCTTGCCCGATATCGGGATGTGTAGCCATGTAATCCTCAATGTAAGTCGTGTAAGAATTTGAAGACTCAGAGGGAGCCCTCTGGTGTCCTTTAGTAATGCATTGTGTAACCAAAGTTGGCTTTAAACCAGCCAAAGGATGGGACCGATGGAGTGTAGGGCTCCATGCCATGTTCTCTCCGGAGAGAGACACAGTGTCTCCTAAAGGCCAACTATCGATCAAAAGCACACACCTAAAGAATCTACAGCCAAGAGTAGACAAACAGAGTGGCTAAATGAGCTCCCGACACTAGAGCCGGTATGGCTCGCCTAGGAGAGGCTTGAGACTCTCAAACTATAGCCGGAGGTAACAGAATCAGTTATAGAGACACCCAGGCTTCACTGTGTCGACAGGGTCAAGTCCACTGCACGAACAAAACTATGCTGTCCAATCCCTATCTGACTTAGGACACAAACAACATAACCACTGCAAGTACCCTATGCGGTACCTAGGTAAGGCAACTATGTCTACCGCAATATAACCAATGCTCAGGGGAACAGTCGCAGGTGGGACCCGTCGTATGGGAAGGGTAGCTAAGCCCGAAGCACAAGAGGATGAACCTTCGGTACCCCTAGATACAAACAAATCCTGGATATATCTCCCATGTTCAGCCGATATCAGAGGGATATCTCCTCAACCAACCTCCCGTGACCTCGTGCTTAACTCTAGTTTGAGTAGAGCTTTCCTGAGAACACCGATCTATACTATGGATTCCTCCACTCCCTGGTCAAACACCTAATGTGTCATTCAGTAGTCTTTGATTGTTAACTCACAATGATCTATTCCAAGACTCTAAACCTATGCTAGTTGGTGTACCCTATAAATAAAATAAGTCTAATCAATTTTATGATTAAGCGTTAATTTTAGTGGTTGTGATTACTCAAGGGATATGGTCGTGAAACTAGTGATGTGTAGACTCAATAGTATGCACCATCGTCCAATCCTAGACTCATCTATCCAATAAAACAATGTCACTAATATGCAAAATCAACCAACAATTCCGAAATAAATATGCAAACTTTTATCTTTTCAATGCACAAGCAGAACCTAAAATGAAGGCAACAAGCACTCAATGCAAAATTCAGTACATGGAAATAAAATATTTTTGTATTTTCTCTTATAAACAGAAAGGAAAATGCAAAAAACTAATGAATATTTTTTGTATTTTTTCAATATATATGGAATGAAAAAATACAAGCAAAATCCTACTATTCAGTCACTGAAGTGCCGAGAAGATCACTAAGACAACCCAACAAATCCTAAAAAGCAAGACTCAGCCAAAGGAATGAGCTCAACATGAAAAAACCAAGGATTGGTAAAAAACCAAGAAGGCTCAACCAAGAGGAACAAACAGATCTGGTCACAACCAAGGCATGAAACAGTCAAGAAAGAGGCCAACAAAGACTCAAGAATCAACCAAATTCACCCAGCAACAACCAATAGCCATAAACCAACAAAAGCCGGAGTTACACGCTACTGCCGAAGGAATACCTGCGGGTACCTGCGAGCAGTAGTGTAAACAGAGTCGAGTATACACGGGTAGAACTAAGCTAGCCCGCGGGTGAGTAACAACAAATGGTCAAATAGAGAGTCTAGAGGCTTAGAAAAAGCAAGTTTTCTACAGTGTATCTTAACGGCCAATCAGTGACACAGAGCTTCGATAAACAACAACTCTAAAAATGGACTAATGCTCAAAATCTTTCCCAAACATGGATGCTTTCCCCAGCGGAGTCGCCATTTCTGTATTGGATAAAACTCACTATGGCTTGGGAATACCACAACAGACATATGACTACCATAAATCTACTCAATTCTCAAAACAATGCTATTATAAATGACAATGTTAAAACAATGGAGAAATGTAACCAACCTCGATCCAACGTTTGATGTAGATCCCCGTTGGAGCTTTCAATCCGCGCACATCTAAGAACTTGTAATCTGCAAATTAGTCTCGACAACCAATATCTAACAAGTACATGTGATATATAAATAACATTAACATTATCAATAACAATGGTCCATAATATCATAAGCAAATGCAACCCAACGTATAATAAATGACATTCACACCATGAATGGATGAGAATATGAGTATTTCTATTAATGAACAAGAAGAAGTACAAAGTGATACGACCTCTTGCCGACAACCAATCTGAACCAAGATCTAGATCAATCCACTTGTGCCTCCACCACTTCAATCCTCCATGAATGGCAAACTCAAACTAGAAAGGAGTTTGGAAGGTGAACATAACTGGTTCACAACTAGAAGGATCAATGAGTGCAGACTCAAGATAGGGCAAAAATCCACTAGAGTGCCTTTACTATTCTCTTCTTTCTCCCATCCATAAGCCATATGTACTCAATATATAGTCCTCTCAATGGTAGGTGAAAGGACTCATCGAGACGTTACTTGGGCAGATGGAGAGCTAAAGGTCACCCAATGACCGCTTTTTGGGAGTAAAAAGTAATAAAATAGTGGTTTTTACCATTTTACTTGATACCCGCGGGCTATAGGGATGCAACTCGCGGGTACGCATGCTATAGTGATGCAACATGTGGGTGGGAACAAAAATAAGATAAACTAGTATCACTGAAGGATGAAAATGGATCTGAGTCACTGAAATGGATCCTATAGGCCAAAGAATGCTGATGCTCATAGGGTGGAATATTTCTGTGTAACAGTGCTTTTTGGCAAGAAATTTTTAGATTGGTAGGCACTCAATTGACTCCAAGTACCAGCTATCATCCACAAACTGATGGACAAACAAAAAGGGTAAATCAATGGTTGGAAGGATACCTAAGAAACTATGTGGGAGAGAAGCAAAAAGCATGGGCAAAATGGCTACACTTGGGTGAGTTTTGCTACAACACCACTTATCATATGCCAATAGGAATGTCTCCTTTCAAGGCGTTATATGGTTATGATGCAATTACATTTGTTGAAATTATATTTGGTGATAGTAGAGCCCCAAAGGCTAAAGATTGAGTGGAAGAAAGCTAAGAAATTTTAAAGCTCTTGAAAGACAATTTGCAGGTTGCTCAAAATCAGCAAAAACAATATGCTGATAGACATAGGGAAGAAATAACCTTTCAAGTCAATGATTTAGTATATTTAAGGTTGCATCCATATAAACAAACATCTCTAAAAAAGAATGGAGCAGAAAAATTAAAACCAAGGTACTATGGGCCATACAAGGTAGTGCAGAAGGTTGGAGAAGTAGCATATGAACTAGAACTTCCGGAAGGGAGTAAAATCCACAATGTATTTCATGTTTCCTATCTCAAGAAATCCCTTGGTCATCAAATCATCACTTCAAAAATACTTCCTCCTTTGGATGATGAAGGCCAGCTCACACTTGTTCCGGAAAAGATTTTGAAGTCACGAGAAAGAAGGTTGAGGAGTAGAATTATCAAAGAATATTTAGTGCAATGGAAGGACTTACCAAATGAAGATGCCACATGGGAAGAGGAGAATATTTTGAAGCATCCAAATTTGAAATTGCTTGAGGAGAAGCAATCTTGGGTGGGGAGGACTGTAATTTCCCCATTCAAATAATTGCATAGTAAGACAATCTCATCAATCCTACTAGTTTCCTAGGTTGGATGGGCACATGTGGAATTGTAATAAGCTAATGAATGATGTTTAGACATTAGAAGGGTTAAAGTATTTAATAAATATGGTGAATAAATAAATTCAAGAGAAATTATAGGTGGCAAGTGGTTTTGGAGACATATGGAGGGTGTGGGACCCACACTAGCTTGATTTTTCAATGACACATGGCATCTCTCTCTTGCCAATTCGAATTCATGGGAAGGTGAACACTCTCGGGTGAGTTGGTAAGTCATAACACATGGCATTGAGCATCTTAGGTTGAATTGGGATGGATTGGTAACCTCCATGGAAGATAAAGAGTCAAATTGGAAGCTTGTGGACACTTGGGCTAGATTCCCTAGCCCCTATGACACCAATGATGGAGAATATATGAAAAATATGACAAATTGCAGACCTGACCTCTGACATCTTACTATTATGACATGTCAGCCCCAAAAATAGGCTCAAGGAAGGCGCTCATGGGAGTGGAAGAAGCCAAAGAGACTCAAATTTGAATTTGGGAGAAGATGGAAGGTTGGAACTAGGAGACAAGTGGCAAATGTGGAATATTTCCTAAGTGGAAATCTCTTGAAGCTATTGAGAGGATTTCGACCCATAGAAGGCTAATTTTGGTTATAAAATGTAGAAATCAAGTATGAGAATGGATTTTGATGATTTGAGAAAAATTGCATTTGTGAAGAGAGAGCTAGTGGATGACTAGTTTCTTGCCTTAGCCAATTTCGAGGGTGAGAGATTCCCATCCAAGTTGGTGTTTGGAGAGGCCACTAAGGTATTTCATGGTGTTTTAATGGAGTTTGTATTTGCAGGTAGCAGCTACAGGAATTTTCATGGTTTGGTTTAGTGCAGCACTTTCTCTCCACCGTTTCCAGTTTTGAAGGCATATTCATGCTCCTTGAGGGAGGGCGTTTTTGGTGAGCTCTTGTGCTTCTTGGGAGAGATTCTCATTATACATTTCTGATTGTAATAGATTCATATCCTCTGTTATTAATATTCATAAAGTATCAGGTCGAAATACCCACTGGTTGTATGCAAAAATATTGATTAATGAGCAAACAATGTCCATTTCCCCAATGCATTGATGTATGACACTATAATGTTGATTATTTTGAATGGATGGATGATTATCTGATATATTTGTGATCAATATACTTCCATGGATGTATTCTCCAAGTTTCATGTACTGTACTTGATCATTTGAAGCATTTTTACTCAGTTTAGTTGTATTGGGAGGTGAAATAGTGCCATTTCCCCAAGGGTCGAATTGCGGATTTTTGCAATTGAATGGGAGAGGGTGAGAACAGTTGTAATAATCCATTAATGGTGCATATGAGACCTTAATAACATACTTAACACATTACATACCTCTATTCAGAAATTTGAGGGAGTTTAGAGGCATTTGGTCGGCCCTTTTCAGTGTTACCCCGTGGGGATTTGATGCACAAATTACTAGTCAAAATTGCATATATTGGTCAGAATACAAATCAAGTTTTCAGAAGTCTTTGAAGGACCATAAAAAATCCTTGAACCTAATATTCAAGTCTAAATATCATTCATAACTCATATAGAAGATTTGGGAGCATTTGGGTTGATTTGGAGGTTAAAACAGTAAAACTAGTCAAATGTCGAAATTGGTAAAAAAAGTGGAAAATTGGGCATTTTCTTAAAATTTTAAAAAAGGGATATTACATATATTCATCTGGAATTTGGATTAGGGTTTAGAAGCGATTATATGTTTGGGCCTGGGTCATCATATTGGTATTTTACATGCCATCTTCCCGATATTATTCTATTGGAAACCCTGGAAAATACCTCCCATCGACATCCTCTTTGTGCATATTCTCATCAGGGGGTGGGGAGTTTAGAGGGAAATCCCTGAATAAATTCCCATGTTCATGGAATTGGCTACATTTGGATGGGATTTGTTCATTTTCAAGGGCTTGCAACCATTCCTCTTCATCCCAAGTGAAGTTAATAGCTTTTGGTAGATCCTTGGATATATCCATATAAACACATATGTGAGCACATGAAGCATACCATACCCGTTTCGTTTTTCTAGAAATCTTCACAAGTCACCCAAGGCATTTCCAATATCCTCCAAAACCCTAGGTTCCCAGTATTCTATTGGAAATAAATACAGTCACATCCATACTAGTGCCCTCTTCAAATCATCCTTGTCTTAGTTGAATCTTTCATGCTAGGGTTTAAGTAAAATCCATTCCGAGCAGAAAAAATACAAACCTCCCTCGAAAACCCTATCTCTATATTCCATATTGAAAAAATCAATTGTGAAGAACCGTTTGGATCCAACCTGCAAATCATAGTGGCATTTTAGCTTTCAAACCGCATTGATCAATTTGATTAAATATTTCTCAAGGGGATAGATGCCAAGGAACTTACCGATAAGGGAATGGTATTTCATATATTGGATTCACTCGCTTAGCTTCTCTGATCAAATTTGCAATGAGGGGATAGTTTTTTATTTATTTTGGGAAGCACTTCCCAGGACCCCTCCCACTACTGCCTTCTTTTTGGTTCTTCTAATCTGTATGAACCCATTCTCCTCCCTTCCCTTTATCCATGTTATGTTACTTATTCCTCCCGTTTGGCACAAGATCCATCCTTGGGGAAGGGTTTCCCCCTCCCTCCTCAGTGCCTCCTCACTGCTTTCATACATGCACTCGATCGACCAAACCAAAGAGGCTTTCCTACGACTACCTGATTTCCAAGATCGATACTTTCCAAACCTTCGACCTGCCAATTTAAGAGTTCCTCGAAACTCTCATAGAGCATCCTCCTAAGATACCATCATAAAGAAAGTGTTGCATCCTTTTGTCTCTTGCTCTCATTTGAAATAGATCCTTGTTAACCAAAGTTAAGCCACCAAATTGAAAGAAAATATAATCCATTAGCTCAAATTTGAATACCAACCCTTACAGATATTAATATATTATAATCATGGGATAGGGGATTGGAGAAATAAGTCTTTGACTCTACCCCGAAAAAAGGGGTGTCATTGTTAAAAAAATGTAAAGAATTTAGACTCCAAAATCAACAAAAATAGAAACATTGATCCAAGTAAATAAATAAAATCGAAATAAAAGAAAATTTTGTGGATAAAGAAACTATTACAAATTCAAGTGTCATTATTAATGAAGTCTTACTTATGTTGAAGATTTAAATGTTTAATTTAAAGTGTATTAGGAGCATGCTAAACTTGACATCAATATGAAGATATTTTGAGGGATACCTTATTAAGAAGAAGGCTAAACACGCAATGTTTTTTCCTTTCCGGTGTTTTTTGGCTAGGATCCAACAATTTTTTTTTGAATTCAATTTTTTATGCAATCTAAATCATTGTTTTGAGTGCAGAAATAGATTCATCACTCTTAGAAATCCCTAGGGCACAAAAATTATGCAAATTTGGCAGTTGTTATCTGGAATTCCCAAAATTCATTACCGGATTCAATCAAAAAATGGCCGGAGAAAAAGAAAAAAACGGTGGCAAAAAAGTCGTTTGTTTAGACTACTCTCCTTATTAATATTCTTATTGCAAAAATTAATGCATGAAGTAGTCAAATTTTTGGGATCATTTTTCAAACTAAATTGGACATAATGATTAGAATTTAGAGAATCAAGATTCAAAACCAACTTGGAATCTCCAACTAAATTGAACATAATGATTATATTTTGGAGAATCAAGATTCAAAACCAACTCAAATTGGAAACATAAAAAATTGAAAATTGAAAATCATATTAATATAAAGTTCAATAAAGAATTTGTGTTAGAAAATATTCCCTACGGATAGGTGAGACTTCTTTTGGACATAGTAAGGCTCCCTAGACACCTAATCCAATAGAGAAGCAAAACAAATGGTACCTAACATCTTCTAGATCTAGTTCATACACAAGCAAACACACGCATAAGAAAGATGGAAGAGAGTAAATGTCCTACCTTTTCCTTGAAGGTTGTCCTAGCTGCTCCTTCTTGATCCATCTCCTAGCTTGAAGATCCAAACTGGTGAATCCTGAGTTGCTTCTATAATTTTCTACTTCAAGGATGATCCAGGAACTGAAAAATTATGTCTTTATAGTAGATGAACTCATTGATGACCTTGTATTGGTCATCTTGTATCAACCCATCCAACAACACACATGCAAACCTGCTCTTGGAGTATTCTACTTAAAGTTGAGCCTTCCAATCTGTTGAAAATTTCATCAAAGAGATGGTTGGTTTTTGAGAAAGAGCATCTGCAACAACATCCTTTTTTCCTTTCATGTACTTTATGTCAAAGTCATAGTATTGTACTTTGCTGACCCAATTTTTTTACCTGTCATTCAGCTCCTTTTGAGTCAGAAAATTCTTCAAACTGTTGTGATCTGTTTTGACCACAAACCCGCTACCCATCAAATTATGTCGGAATTTGGAGAAGGAATGCATAATGGCCAACATATATTTCTCATAAATAGAATAGTGGCACTCATAGGGCTGTAAATTTCTACTATCAAAGATAATAGGGTGCTGATTTTTCATTAGGACAACTCCAATGCCTTCTCCGGAAGCATTACACTCAAGCACAAAAATTTGAGTGAAATATGGTAAAGCAAGGATCATAAAACTACTCATCACTTCCTTCATTCTATTGAAATATTCCTTAGCTTCCTCTATACAAAAAAAAATCCATTCTTATTGATATTAGTCAAAGGGGATGACAACCGTTATAATCCTTTGACAAACCTCTTGTAGTATGTACAAATTCCAATAAATCCCCTCAAATCTGTCACATTTTTGGGAGTTGGCTAATCAGGGATGGCCTGGATTTTCTCCATATGAACCTTAAATCCATCTTGTCCAATCACATGACCAATATAAAACATATTTTTCATCCCAAACTCACATTTGGAAAGCTTTGCATACAGTGATTGTTCTTCCAAAATATTTAGGACAACTTCCAAATGATGAAATGTTCCTTCCATGTCTTGATATAAATCATAATATCATCAAAAAATACTAGCACAAAATTATGTAGCTGCTTGCTAAATATTTTGTTAATGCAATATTGGAATGTAGCTGGTGCATTAGTCAGGACAAAAGGCATGGCTAGGAATTCAAAATGACCGTAATGACAACAAAAGGCTGTCTTTTGCATATCTTCTTCCCTCATTCGAATCTGGTGATATAAAAAGCAAAGATCAATATTGTAAAAGAACTTGGCCCCATGCAACTCATCCATCAACTCATCAATATGGGGAATGGGGTACCAGTTCTTGATAGTATTCTTGTTCAAGGCTCTGTAGTCTATGCACATTCTCATTGTTCCATCCTTCTTCTTCACCAGGACCACTACATATGCAAATGGGCTCGAAATTGGCCTTATGAGTCCCAAATCAAGGATTTATTTTATGGCCCTTTTGATTTCATATTTGGACCTCTTGGGGTGCTTGTATGGTTGGGTGATGATGGGATGATTTCCCACCTCCAATTCTATGGTGTGCTCAACTCCCCTGTTCGGTGGTATACTATGAGGAAGGTATTCAAAAAACTTCTCATGCTTCTATAACAACTTCCTTATGCATTTCAGATACTAAGAGGTATCCATTGTAGGATTCTTAGCTGTGACCAAACATTTTGTTTCCCATTCTATCTCTCCATGCCTAAGGACAACTCTCATACTATGTGCTAAAACCACCTTGTTGGGATAAGTGTTCGTACCCCTTAAGGTCACCTGCTTCCCATCATCCCCTTTAAAGCTCATTTATGAAACCTGATAGTTCATGGTATGTGCTCCAATCGAAAACAACCATTGTACTCCCAAGACTAAGTTTGTATCAACTACATCGACACTACATAAAAACTATCTATCACCGTATAGTTACCTATGGTGATCTGAAGTTTAGTGTCACGTCCCCATTTTGACCCCCTTTTTCACTAAATCGTAAATGATGTAATTATTGTAACTTAATCATGGTAAGGAGCTCAAGGCCAAGGCCCCGCCATTGATTTGTCGTTTTATGTACCGAAAATTAAGAGATAGATTCCTATGGTTCTTGTGCTAAAAGGGCACGATGTAAATAAGACATCATGTAAATACGAATTTAATGAAAAAGAACCCACAACCGGCTACGCAATGCAACAAAGAGATGGGGGCATGATCTTTACAAGGAATAGGGAGGGAAATTATTCAAACCCTTGAACCAATGGTATTAATCTATGTGTCAATGGGGAAACCCATAAACCACCAACTACCCATTTTGTCTCATGCACCCAATCATTTACTTCTTCCAAAGATTGGTTGAGACAATAAATGCCTTGGGATGGGAGAGGTATGGCTGTCAATTTTCGTGCATGGGCAAGCCATCAACTTGGAAAATCATGTTTTTGCTTGTGGGGCAAGAAAACCCCCACGAAATTGGCCCAAATCCATTCTTCACCCATGGCCATTCTTCCTCTCACGCAGTCTGAGCTCCTTGAAGTTTATCCTCACGTTTTTTGGCCATAACCCTGCGTTTTTCCATGCCCAGCAACTCGTTTTGGTATTTTGGAGCAGCTGGGAAAGGAGGGATGCGATTTTGGACTGAGGGAGAGGTCGTTTTTGCCCTTGGGGCGTTTTTCTGAAATGGGTTGCTCTCCCAGTCGATTTTCCTAGTTACAAATTCGTTTTGAGTCTACCCACGTTTTTCTGGAACTGGTAGAAACCCACTGTTGGAAACTTCACTGTATAGGCGTTTTTCTCATGCCCAACACTTATGCTTTTGATGATGCATGCATCCATCTCTTAACAGCCTGAGAAACCCAATTGCTGATTGGCTTGGCTGATTTTGATATACCTTTGGCTATGTGAGAGCCTGTTTTCCCCTTTTCCTTGTGGAGATCATGCCCAGCTCAGGGGTGGCAGTGGTGCTGAGAGATTTAGAGCACACTAGCCTACGGTTGGGTGGAACGTTGTAGAAGCGTAGCTGGTTGTTGGGACTACTTTCGCATAAGATAAGTATTCTCTTGTATTAAATTGAAATTACCATTTGATGAATATTATGAATGTATGTGGATGGGTTAAATGAATTTACTCCCGCTGTGTATTCAAAAGTTTATTCAATTGCATATGTCCATCTTCTTCTTAAATTGAATGTTTAATGACTGATTTATGGGGCTAGATGCCCGGTTTAACACCACGATCCTCTCCATCTAGCTGGTAGGATGGGAGGGGACGTGACATAATGGTATCAGAGCTGCGTTGCAGCATTGGGCCTCTATGGGCCAAACCTGATAGCAATTACAGGGGAAAAATTTCAAAATTTTCTTAAGTTTGTTTTTGAAATTTTTTGTTTTAAGTCAGTTTGCGGAAGTCGTTCCGAAACTGCGGAAAGGTTCCGCGAACCTTCCCGCAATTGCGGAAGAGTTCGGCAAACCTTCCCGCAATTGCGGAAGGATTCCGCGAACCGCTCTGAAACAGCGGAGAAAATTTTTTTAAGTGAAAAATTTTCTAAGTCCCGGTGTCGAACGGAAACTTTTTCGGAAGGAATTCTCTTCCGAAATTGCGGAAGGAATTCTCTTCCGAAATTTCGGAAGGATTCTGCAAATCGTTCCGCAATGCGGAAGAGTTCGGCGAGTTGTTCCGCAACTGCGGAAGACTTCGCCGAATCGTTCCGCAACTGCGGAAGACTTCGGTGAATCGTTTCGAGATTTCGGAAGCATTCCGCAAGACGTTCCGAAGAATCTTTTCGCAAAAACTGCCCGAAACCCCCCGGAAGTATTCCGCGCAACGGTGGAAGCATTCCGTGAACGGCTCCGAAGTTGCGGAAGCCTTCACCGAACGGCTCCGCAACTGCGGGAGCATTCGCCGAATGGCTCCGCAACTGCGGAAGCCTTCGCCGAATGGCTCCGCAATTGCGCGAGCGTTCGGCAAATCGCCCTGCCATTGCGGAAGCGTTCGACGAACTGCTCCGCAATTGCGGAAGCCGTCGCCGAACCGCCCCGCAGTTGCGGCAGCATTCAGCCAACCTCTCCGCAGTCGCGGGAACATACAGTGAACCGTCCGCAGTGGAAGCATTTCGCCAGTTGCCCCGCAATTGTGGAGGGCTTCAACCAACCGGCCCGCCCATTGCGGAAGCCTTCAGCCTATCACCCCGCCTATTGCGGCAGGATTCAACGAACCACCCCGCGACAAGGGCATTATTTGTAATAGAATTCTCCTCGTATGTTGTTGGTTGTAATAGAATTCTATGATTGTCAACGTAATGTTTTCCCACGTGCATGAAGTACTTTGTGAATTCTGAGAATGTAATGCAGCTGTGTAAAATATGCAGAATAGGAGTGAAAGTTGTCATTTTTGAAGAGATGCAGTTTCCGCACCTGATGTCGAAATGGAGCATGGAGACAAGCATTGGAAAGCTTGTCTAGTAGGGAACAATGATGCAGGACCAGATTTTGAATGAGGTCTACATGTATCGTAGATATTTAGTGCAGAAGAGTGCCAGCGGCTGTTTCGATAAACAAATCTTGTTGTCGATATGGGTAATTTCCACAATTGCATGATATGGAAGGGGAATTCCATGTTGCAATGAGGGATCGAAAAGGGAAGAATTCTTTAAACCCCTGCTTGTTATCATACTTATAATTATGAAATTGTCATATGGCATAAAAATGTTAAAAATGTAAAGGATTACATAGATGTATATGCACTAGATGGCATCTTAACAAACCTTGCATAGTGCATATAGAAATGCTTGTGCATAAATGGGATATTGCATATTGGTAGAATAATGAAGTATGCATATGCAATGAACCACTAATGGAGAATATCATGGTTGATAATCACTATTGATGTTGGTATTGGTGTAGGACCAAAGATAACAAAGAGCATGGCTAAATGTGTTGAGGATGTTGTTGCATAAAGCCAACAACCTTATGCAGAAAGGATGGTGCAACGAGTCTAGGATCATAAAGTTGGAAAAGGACTGAGCAGCCTTGGTAAGAGGCCAACTGATCAGGTAACTTCAGATGATGTTAATGGTAACCATATAGGTAATGGTTATTGGTGCCAAATTGCATGAATGTTGAAAAAAGGATTTGGTAAGATCCCTTCAACTATGTCTGAGTTATGTTGAGACAGTTTGCATATGATATTAAATACCGCTCGGGGCTGTTAACCTACCAAGCTTGGTGAGGTGTGGGTAAGTGAAGAGAATGATCCTTACTCCCTATGACCGTTTAGAAATCTCAAAGCATTCATATGAATTTGTATCATGCCATGTGTATGATTGTTATGTGCTTGATAACCAAAGCAAGTGAGGACTGGTGGTCCTGATTATGGAAATGCAAGATATATGAGATAGTCATGTTTCGATCATAATATGCTTGAACGCATAGTACTCATGAAACAATGCAAAGTAGCATTGAGTAGATGTGCATTAAGAGATTTTATAAATCTTGTGATGCATTGTATGAATGCATAGGGATGATACATATGTCGTTGCAAAATAAATAATGAATGAAATGATGAATTGATGATAATTCTAGGACCATTTCATGGGCTGTTATGAATGCAGAATAGTAAGTGCAGGAAGATCCCTATCATGATCGATGGGCTGCTAGAATGCTCTGTGAAAGGACAGGGTTGTATGAATGATATGACTGTGAAATTTGATCTAGAGCTTATGAGAAGGAATCTCATGGTTGAGAGCTCTAAGTTCTGTTAGTAAGAACAGTTGTAAATCTCAGATTGGTAAATATTTCGGATTTGAAATTTTGCTAATAATTGCTAATGACTGTTTGGCTTATATGAAAATGTGTCAGGAGGACATGCTGTAAGTGGATGCTCATGTAGGGCAGCAAGCATAAGACCATAATGGGCAGAGTGGTGTCCCTTACAGGAGCCAAACAATATGAGGATAGCCTCATGGATAAGAAAACTAATTTCTGTAGGAGACAGAATTGTAAATTCATATTGAATTTATTTATGAATGCTATTGATTGGTTATGGAACAATCGTATTTGAAGCTTATTGCTAAATGTTGCTGACGGTTTGGCTATTTGATAAAGTGTGCCAGGATGACACCTTGCAGGAAGATCATGTGTGATGGCCTGCAGAAGCCAAACCGGATGGGAAAGACCCCATGCTTGGAAGTGGGCTTCGGGTGAAGCGCCATTGATACTGTCTCAGCCAAACCGCACGACGGTAAACCATGAAAGTGAGATGGTAAGACTATGCCCAAAAGGCATGTGAGACACATCTGCAAAATGAATGAGTATTCTGTGACCCTAGACAAGAACATTCATGTCTAAATTTTTAGGGTTAATATGCAGAGCATGCTCTATCTTATTTATACCATTGCAGACTGCTTGAGTGTGATTAGGGCCTACATGGCACACATCGGAAAGGGGGTGCACACCTTTTCTGGTGTTGAGTCATGATAGGGTTTTCAATATTGACTACACCCTAAGGGAATGGACGCATTCCTGGTGTTTCAATACTTGATAGGGAATGATATGAAATATGATTACGATTTTTGAGCAGCAATACTGATGAGTCTGCTTATCCTTCTTGTGCTATCAGCTTACACAGATGCAATTTGGTGTTGCACGTAAGAGGCAAAGTGAAGAAAGGATGCTCAAAGACGACTGTATGGGCAGTGGTAACCTTTCTACACTCACACTAAAGGACACTAGAAGGGATGGATAGGCCCGGGGAGCTGTGTGGCAGAAAAGGGGTATCATCCTTGTGTAGTGTGAGTGGGTATTGTGGGGCCATGCTAGCCTGCAGTCAAGTGAGTCGCCTATGGAGTTCCTGGAGGGAACCGCTGGTTGCACAAGAGAAGGAGCCACGTAATCATATTATGTTGTTCATATTGCATGATAAACCCAGTCGATGCACTGGCTTGGAAATGGTTGTTGTATGACTGATAAACCCAGTCGGCGTACTGGCTTGGCATTGGTTATTTGGGAGTTGTGACGAATGGTTGTTGGATGCCTCATAAACCCAGTCGGTGTATTGGCTTGGCATTGGTTATTTGGGAGTTGTGGTGAAAGGTTGCTGGATGCCTGATAAACCCAGTCGGTGTACTGGCTTGGCATGTTGTTAAATTAATGCCTGACAAACCCAGTCGGTGTACTGGCTTGGCATTGGTGATTTGCATGTTGTGGAGGTATTGATGAAGGGTGTTATTTCCTGACAAACCCAGTCGGAGAACTGGCTTGGAAATGGTTACTGTATGTTTGATAAACCCAGTCAGCGTACTAGCTTAGCATACTGATTTTGAAATGCTTGATAAACCCAGTCGGCGTACTGGCTTAGCATACGGATTTTGAAATGCTTGATAAACCCAGTTGGCGTACTGGCTTAGCATACTGATTTTGAAATGCTTGATAAACCCAGTCAGTGTATTGGCTTAGCATACGGATTTTGAAATGATTGATAAACCCAGTCAGCGTACTGGCTTAGCATACTGATTTTAGGGATTCCTGATAAACCCAGTCGACGTACTGGCTTGGCATTGCCTATTCGGATGATGTTATGGAGCAGCATGTGTGCTGGCCAAGCATCCACCCCACGGGTGATCCAAGGCTTGTAAAGCAGAGAAGGAAACCTGTGGAGTAACGAGGAAATGCCCAATACAGATAAGCATTCAATTTCATTCATTTCTTATTTGAAAAACTGAAAGTTTCAAGCATAAATATTGCAACAGTGAGCTGATGCATTATTGTTTCTCTGTTGGAAACCTTGGTCAATGCAGGAAGCAGGGACCCTGAAAGAACTGAAAGTTGCTTGGTAAATCCAGAAAGTGGCTGGTTAAGCATTGATTAATTGATGTTGAGAAGTAGCCTACGTGCTATCCCAACATTCGTTATTGTACCCATAGGAGATCCAAGGCCTGTAGAACAAAGAAGGGTCCTATGGAATAAAGTGAAGACATCCAATGCAGGTATTGTTGGAAGCAAGAACCTTGAAGCATATTAAGGATGCATGTGGACATGTAACCACCCTAAAGAGCTCATCATGAGCAGTAATGAAAGATGGGGCTAGTGGAGATGTGTGAGTCCTAGCGGCCAAGAGTTAGACCAACCAAGTGGAGGAACTCCATGGTTGAGAGGTCTAGAATAAACCATAGACACTACGTGTCATAGCCAAAAGAGAAGGTCAAGCATTCACGTTGAAGTGAAAGAGGACAGGAGCAGGAAAACCACAGTGGTGGTGTGGGTTCCAGAATGGAACAAGACTAAGAGGAGAAACTCTTATTGCTCTCTCTCTTTCCCTTTTTATTGATGCAATTATAAAATTAGAAAAATGCTGAATGCATGCATGACTGAAAGTAAAAGTGTGTTTATTTGATTAAAGTGAATTGTGAATGCTAAGTAATGAATTCCCTGTGAATGGATAAACATGAAGGAATTCATGTGTATGTTGGGCAAACATAAAAAGTGTGGGAGTCTCATGGGTAAAGCATGGACTATCCATGTCAACTGGGGAAAAACCATTGACTGATTTTTAATGTTTTGGGTTATGCTTGACCTAACGAGAATTGTAATGATGAATTTCACAGGTGAAATTGAATCAATTGGTTGCAGTCAGTACAGGTAGGTGTGCTAGTGAGCAAAGTGTGGTCAGTTGTTTCCATTGACCATGGCGGCAGACCAAGGGATATTAGGATTGGCTGGAAGTCTTCTTCAAATAATTGCCAAGACCCAAGAAAATCTTGGAGAGATGCTTAAGATGCAAAAGCAGCAGAACAAGATGAACCACAAGGTCTTGCAGGACTCTATTCGTCTGCAGAAAGAGGTAAAAAGCATTATGAAAGCAATCAGCAAGGGAAAGAAAAGTGTATCAGTGAAGAAGCATTCATCCAATCGTCCAATTAAGAAACGCTCCAGGTGGGAAGACTCAAAGGAAGTTGAGCAAATAAAGATGAAGCAACCCGTGAAGTGTTGGAATTGTGAGGGGGATCATTACCTCCGCAACTGCCCAACAAGAGAACCTCAAGAGGGTAGCATCCATAAAGTTTTCAGACTTATGGATGAGCTAGAAGATCCAAATCAGTAGGAGCAGCTCGTGAAGATCAAAGGACTAGGTCCTGAAAGTTCAATGTAAAGAACAGAATGCAGGGTAGATCTGCAAAGTTTTTGTGAATTTTGGACATATGTAAGTGGGTATTTATTTTCCAAAGTGTTGGAACACCGAGGACGGTGTTATTCCAAGGGGAGGGGTATGTCACGTCCCCATTTTGACCCCCTTTTTCACTAAATCGTAAATGATGTAATTATTGTAACTTAATCATGGTAAGGAGCTCAAGGCCAAGGCCCCACCATTGATTTGTCATTTTATGTACCGAAAATTAAGAGATAGATTCCTATGGTTCTTGTGCTAGAAGGGCACGATGTAAATAAGACATCATGTAAATACGAATTTAATGAAAAAGAACCCACAACCGGCTACGCAATGCAACAAAGAGATGGGGGCATGATCTTTACAAGGAATAGGGAGGGAAATTATTCAAACCCTTGAACCAATGGTATTAATCTATGTGTCAATGGGGAAACCCATAAACCACCAACTACCCATTTTGTCTCATGCACCCAATCATTTACTTCTTCCAAAGATTGGTTGAGACAATAAATGCCTTGGGATGGGAGAGGTATGGCTGTCAATTTTCGTGCATGGGCAAGCCATCAACTTGGAAAATCGTGTTTTTGCTTGTGGGGCAAGAAAACCCCCACGAAATTGGCCCAAAGCCATTCTTCACCCATGGCCATTCTTCCTCTCACGCAGTCTGAGCTCCCTGAAGTTTATCCTCACGTTTTTTGGCCATAACCTTGCGTTTTTCCATGCCCAGCAACTCGTTTTGGTATTTTGGAGCAGCTGGGAAAGGAGGGATGCGATTTTGGACTGAGGGAGAGGTCGTTTTTGCCCTTGGGGCGTTTTTCTGAAATGGGTTGCTCTCCCAGTCGATTTTCCTAGTTACAAATTCGTTTTGAGTCTACCCACGTTTTTCTGGAACTGGTAGAAACCCACTGTTGGAAAATTCACTCTATGGGCGTTTTTCTCATGCCCAACACTTATGCTTTTGATGATGCATGCATCCATCTCTTAACAGCCTGAGAAACCCAATTGCTGATTGGCTTGGCTGATTTTGATATACCTTTGGCTATGTGAGAGCCTGTTTTCCCCTTTTCCTTGTGGAGATCATGCCCATCTTGGGGGTGGCAGTGGTGCTGAGAGATTTAGAGCACACTAGCCTACGGTTGGGTGGAACGTTGCAGAAGCGTAGCTGGTTGTTGGGACTACTTTCGCATAAGATAAGTATTCTCTTGTATTAAATTGAAATTACCATTTGATGAATATTATGAATGTATGTGGATGGGTTAAATGAATTTACTCCCGCTGTGTATTCAAAGGTTTATTCAATTGCATATGTCCATCTTCTTCTTAAATTGAATGTTTAATGACTGATTTATGGGGCTAGATGCCCGGTTTAACACCACGATCCTCTCCATCTAGCTGGTAGGATGGGAGGGGACGTGACATTTAGGAATCCACCTACAAAAATCCATAAAATTATTACATGGGTTTATCACAATGAATCCATCAAATGTTTAAGTAGGCAGGTTCCTTCTCTCCACCAGTGCAACATCGATAAAGTTATGGGTGGATCCTCCACCAACAAACACTATTACGTTTTGACCTTGCACCACTCCTTTGAGTATACATGTGTGAAATAGAGGAACTCCACCAGATAGTACAATAATGACACTCTTTTTGGACTCAAGTTGGGGCTGCTCCGCTTCTGCTATATCATACCCATCTTCCTGTGTTGGTTCCTGCTCCTCACCATCTTCATCCTCAATATTAGAGAATACTTCTATATAGTAGGCTTTCTGTTTTTCACACTTGTGGCTTGGAACCCAAGGCTCTTGGCATGTGAAACACAAATTCTTCCTTCTTAGCCAATCCCGTATATTTCTATCCTTATTGTTTTTCCAAGTCGAATCCTTTTGGAAAGGATTCTTATCCTTGAAATTGGCCGTAAAGTTTATTTTTGGGGAAATATGGTTTTACGAATGGCATCCTGAATATCCCTAGTACGAGTTATGGAATCTTGCAATGTTGTAGTTCTGTAAGCCTTCACCGATCCTCTTAATGGATCTGCTAGTCCTTCTGTAAAAAACAGTACTAAATGAGCTTCTTAGATGTCTGTGAGCATCACTACAATCTTTTGAAAATATGAAATATAGGCCTCCAGTGTGTCTATCTTCTTCAACTGGGCCAGATCTTTGAAAGGAATCTTTGGATCTTTTCTATCAAATCTATCTATGAGCCTCCTTTTAAAATATTCATAGGTTGTGATATTGGCATGACCCAAGGTTATCATACCATGGTACCAAAAGTCGTTTTCTTCTCCTCCCAGATGTAAGGTATCCATTTTAATGGCATCCACTTCTGCCATTGGATTTATCTAGAAGTATATGTCAATTTTCTGCACCCAATATCTGGTAGTGCATTTGGAAGACCCATCGAAACTTGGAAGAGTGATCTTTCCAAGGTTGCATTGTAACTTAAAATTTTAGACTTGAATTCTATTGAGTCCTTTTGGCCTGCTTCGGTATTTGAAGTTGCAGTACTCATAGAAAGACATGGATGCCTTAAAATCTGCACTCATAACGCTATACTCCTCAAAATAAGCCTCTAAGGACTCATCTTGTTCATTTGGAACAGTTGCTCCCACTATCTGTGGATATAGGAATTTCGGTATTGTAGGCCTGAGTGGGTCCTTGAACTCATATAGGCGTTTATGTGGACCATTTCAAGAGAAAATTGTTTCTCCTTGAGGTTTCATGTTTTTATTGTCTCCATCATGGGAACCACTGCTACTTCCCTCGCCATTTTTGCTTATGAAAGCATACGTTACTAGTTTACCCATAAAATCCCTTGTCTCTTCTTGAATTTTCCTAGCACTCTCTTGAACCCTAGCTAATATATATAAGGTTTCAAGAAGGCCTTTCATGAAAAAACACTCCTTCTCCTTAGTAGTGACTTTGCCGGAAACAACCTATGTACTCTTCTATGTCTTTGGTTCTTCTTGAATTACACCTTTAGCAGAATTTAGTTCCTCTTCTAACCAAATATTTTCTTTGGTTTTATGTCTACTAGAGATGATATTTTTCAGATACTGATGACTCATTAGGCTTCTTCAAATCCCACAGCTATTTATAATCATGCTCTGATACCACTGTAATGTACCCAAATCGAATTAGGAGAAAGTAGCTCAAATTTGGGCACAATTTGCCTAAGGGTTTCAAATTTTTCCTAACATCTCCTAATCAGATCGAACCCTTTCCTTGTTGAACTTTGGTTGTGTTAAGATTCAATATTCTAAGACATATAATATCGGTATTACATTCCATTTCACAACAATAACATATACATGATCACTGAAAGAACAACAAGCACAACATAAACACAAGAGACACAGATTTATCCTGGGAAACCCTCATGGGGTAGTAAACCCAGCAAAGATTCCTCAATATAGATGATCAACAATACAGAAATGTATAACCCAAACATGAGCTCCTTCTCCTCCACAACATATCTCTATCTCTCACCTATGCACCAATCACAAGTGAGTGAATAATGAGTGAGTGTGATAAATGAGGAACACACCTCCTCTATTTATACACTACTCCGACTTGTCTTTTACATTAACTAGGTCAGCCCCAACTTAACCACTTAACATAATGTGACAGGTCCGACCCCACTAGGGTGGTCTAATAACCCTTTAACCCACATGACTCATATAGGGCCGACCCCCACTAGGGAAGTCTAATAACCCAATTTACCACATTCTCCATGGAGGAATAAAACATCTCTGGATATACAATAAGGTCTTCACGGAGGAATGAAGCATCTCCGGAATAATAAAGTACAAATATACTATTCTTAGACGTTACAATATTTCAACACTCCCCCTTAATGAGAAGGATATTATAACAACATCTGTAGGAGCAAGGAGTCATCAACTACATGATACATGATACATCTATAAATCATTGGAAGCTTTCTTTATACATCATCATCAGTAACTCATACAGTTACTGGAACATAATCAATACTAGAACATCAACATCTTCAGAACTGAGTCTTCATCTTCTGTAGCACTCGATCAGCTACAACATCATCAACATATGGATCCTCTCAATCAACAACATCGTCATCTGGATCCTCACGATCAACAACATTGTCATCTAGATCATGACGATCAGTAGCATCGTCATCTAGATCATCACGATCAACAACATTGTCATCTAGATCATCACGATCAACAGCATCGTCATCTAGATCATCACGATCAACAACATCGTCATCCAGATCATCATAATCTAGATCATCACGATCAACATCATCGTCATCTGGATCATCAATACACATGATCCAATTACGGGATGGTCAATCCCTCTCAATTTAGGACATAAGTCCAAGGACAATGCAATCCTACCATGTACATTTTGAACCAAGGGTTCCAGGATGATGCAATCCCCTCATGTACATTTTGAACTAGTGGTTCTGGGATGATGCAATCCCCATCATGTACATTTTGAACTAGTGGTTCCAGGATGATGCAATCCCCATCATGTACATTTTGAACTAGTGGTTTCGAGATGATGCAATCCCCATCACATACATTTTGAACTAAATGTTCAGGGACGATGCAGTCTTGTCATCAAAACTTGGAGACAAATGTCTTATACGGATCAATTCAGGGACCAAAGTTTGGGGATGATACAATCCCCTCTCGTCCACTAGGGACCACTTCTCAGAGACATATGTCTACAGATCAATTCAGGGACCGAAGTCCGGGGATGATACAATCCTCTATCGTCCACTAGGGACCACTCCTCGGAGACATCTGTCTACGGATCAATTCAGGGATCGAAGTTTGAGGATGATACAATTCCCTCTCGTCCACTAGGGACCACTTCTCGAAGACATCTGTCTATGGATCAATTCAGGGACCGAAGTCCAGGGATGATACAATCCCCTCTCGTCCACTAGGGACCACTTCTTGGAGACATCTGTCTACGGATCAATTCAGGGACCGAAGTCCAGGGATGATACAATCCCTCTCATCCACCAAGGATCTCCCATCGACCTCCTCGTCGGTATCATCGACCTCATCGTCGATAATGGTACAATTATCCTCATCATTGATACAAGTGTCCACACTATCAATACAAGTATCCTTGTCATCAACCTTACTGTTGATACAGGAAACCTCATCATTAGCGACCATATCACTCCCCCTTTTGAGGAGGGTCCTTCTGAGCTACACCAAGCTTGTCTCGGAGATACTCAAAATTTACCCGAGACGGAGGTTTGGTCAAGCAACTTGTTTGTTAGTTCTCACATACTCGAGCTTGATAGCTCTTTTCTGCACCATATCCCGCATATAGAAATATCGGATCTCTATGTGCTTTGACTTATCATGGAAAACTGGATTCTCTTTCATCTTGATACAACTCTGGTTGTCACACAGGATCACAGTGGGATCCATATCTAAGTCAAACAATCCAGATAATAGCTTCCGAAGCCATAACGCTTCACAACTAGCAGAGCAAGTAGCTATATATTCCGCTTCAGCTGTGTTGAGAGCCACACTAGACTGCTTCTTGCTAAACCACGAGATAATGGTAGATAACATCCACCCGATGTGCTCTTCCCGTCTGATACGCTTCCTGCCCAAACAACATCTATGTAGCCATACAATCTGAAGTCATGATCTCCAAAATAATATAGACCAAAGTCTATAGTACCCTTCAGGTACCTCATCACATGCTTTGCAGCTATCAGGTGAACTGACTTAAGGTGTTCACAGCAAAGCATATATCTGGCCTGGTATTCGTTAGATACATTAATGACCCAATAATCTGCCTATACAGAGTCACATCCACTAACTTTGATGAGTCATCAACTAATAGCTTCAAATTGGAATCCATGGGAGTGTCCATGGCCTTACATTCCAACACATAAAATATTTTCAAGATTTCCACAACAAACTTTCCCTGGTTGATAAATATTCCTTCTTGCCATACTTCCATACTTAGGAAGTAATGCATCAATCTGAGATCTTTCATCTCAAATTCTGTAGCTAGCTTCTTCTTGCTTTCCATGATCTATTTCTCATTCCCTATTAGAAAGAGATCATCCACATACAATAATAGTATCATCCATAACCTTAAGATAAAGGTTAAGATCAACTTTACTTTTGGTAATGCCCAAGCTTGTCAAGAAGCTATCAAATCTCCCTCTGTGATTGAACATCATTCACACTTTGCATTGAGTGATCTTCTGCATATCTATCCGTGTCATCTCTCGTCAGATGAGTCTACTGATATGAGCCTCAAGATCATTCGAAATCTGTGGTGAGTTCCTTCTTGCATCCATTTAAGAGAAGAATGTCATCTGTATATAGACACCATCGTCAACCTTGTAGCAAAGGTTGAAATCCACATCACCCATGGTGATCATTAAGCTCATCAAATGACTATCGATCTTGGGTACCCGTACAAAGCTTTCTTCAATTGAATCCTGGTATTTTTCTCGATTCGTACTTCTTCTTAAATTACACCATTAAGAGAACGGTATTATCTAGTCACTTGGAGCAAACATCTCGTCATGATCCTCTTCCTCTTTCTAAGAGAATCTTCTAGACATGAGCCTTCTATAGTATGTTTGATTTGTAAGTCTTCTCGTTGAACATCCATCACTTGTTCGGTGTTCATCATTCTTCATGATCATTCCTACAAATCAAAGTTAATTATATGCTTAGTAATACTTCATAATCATTATAACCTATTATGCATATAGATACATAGTTATGCAACTATCTTGACCAATATTTTGGCACAACACTTTTCCATATCCTGTATGCATACAGTGGCTTTCTAGATGCCTTCCATCTCTACCAGAATATACTGTCAAGAGCATGCACATCTCTCAGCATGTTAGCAAAGAGGTTTCATTCTAGATAAACAACAATGGAATGTTTGTCCAACTTACCCATCATATGCATATTAATAATGTACTGTTCAATGCTATATGAATGCTTACACTATGCATGATATGTTCTAGGAATACAAATATGCATACAACTGTTACAAGCAATATCATTTACTATTTCAGAGATTCAAATAAAAACTCAAATACTTATCTTTTATGTTTGTGTGGTTTCCTCCCGCTTGATCTCTATATGTCTTTGAACTTCTATTCATTCTGTACCACTATGCATGCTTAAGTGTGCACTAGTGTCATCCTCATTATCTCATACATAAACATACATTCATTAGTATAATCTCAATACTATCAAAACATTATGTATGGTCATGATCATTTCATACATAGGTATACTTACCTAAGATCCTAACAAAGTAGGATTCTAACTTGATATAGGAAAACATACCTGGATTATCATGCTTGGTTATGTATTAACATACCCAAACAATATCTTATTTGTTCTCTTCAATGATTTAGAGACCTTGTTCTAGAACCTGCATATCTCATAGGTTAAGCCAAGTAGAACAAATTCATACATACCTCGTAAGTAGAGATTTTATGTGATCAAAGACTATGGATGAGTCTTTGTCTCTATGTCATCATGGTCATAGAACATGATTTGTCTTTCTTGATGTACCTATATCTTGTTAGCAAACAACATCATCCTCATACAACACCACAGGTGCATTAGTACAATCATATAACCCTAATCAATGAATGTCTTCTATCATTCACATGCATTCATAATTTTACTAGGGTGATAAGATACTTCTAAGATTAATCAAGATTGTACTAACCTCAATAATATGAAGACAAACATATCATAAAATTAATCATGAACATATTTCAACACATACTTGTATCTCCTCAAGTCATACCTATCGAGATTTCTTGTAGTATTCTTATGTAAGGCCTTAGCCTTATCTTCCCCTGAAACTGGAACTTCTTCACTTATGTAGGTGTTCAATTCATTCTCTTCTAGGATTAATCACATCCACTTTGATTTGTTGAGACTGGATTTGGAGCTGGATTAGGGTTTGTTAGAGAAACCCTAAAAATTCAAACTTTGAATTTCAAACTTCTGAATGGATGGAAAGACGTGGCTTGCTGAGCTGATCAAGCTGGTATACTTCAATTTTGAAAACTGCAAAATTTGACCCCTCAAAATTGCCTTTGAAACTTTCGGATTCACTAGACATGACCCCGAACTAGGGTTTGATAAATCCCACCCTTCTTCCCAACCAAAAGGTTTGATCCAAAGCTCTAAAATTTGATTTTTCTGAGGAGCTTCCAGCCGTGGTCACAGATTTCAAAAATTCCAACTTTTGCAAAAGCCCTAATTTTTCACCTTTCCGATCAAAATCCCGAACTAGGGTTTGATCAAGCCTGACCTTCTGCCCAACCAAAAAATTAGATCTTGGTCTCTAGATTTCGATTTTTATTAGGAGCATTCATCCGTGGACTTCGATTCCACAAATTCCAACTTTCTTCGAAGCCCAAAATTCCTGCAGCAGTGACAAGCCAAGAATGAAGGTGCTCAAAATCCAATTCTGTTTTGACAGAAATATGCACTTGATTGTTTCTAATGCATCTCTGAAATTATGAATCCATAGGGTCTGAAACTTCATCCTGTCATAGCCTGAACTGTCATCTTTCCAAACCTATAGGTCTGACCCCAATTGGATTCTCTGAGAGAGAGTTATTTCAAGTGTCGCAACGTGGCGTTTTTATGAGATAAAATAGGAGAGATAACTTGTACGGCGATCCACGTGTCACTGGTTCAACTTCAGCCTCTAAACACCTTACTTGAGAAACTACAGTCCGTGCTCTACCTGTCACTTTTTACGAAATTTCATTTAGAGCTTCCTAGCCCAAGTTGTGACCTTTTTTTCTAGGTCACCTGTTTATGACTATGATCTGGAAGAGGCAGAAACCCTAAGTTGTACTGATCATAACTCAAAAAGTACAACGAATATGAGGTTGTCCTTCAGAAACAAGGTACAGGGGGATGTTATATATGACCTGTAAAGGTTTCAGATCCCGAACCTTCGCAAAAATGGATTTATAGCGAAAGTTCCACGATGACTGGTTTTTTCTATATAAAACCCTAACCTTCAAATTGTTGCAAGTGAAGAAAGTGTTGTAAGTGCCATACATTTCCTTCCTTCAGTTTAGCTCCGATACCATGTTAATATTCAATATGATAATACATAGAATATTAGTATTACATTCCATTTCACAACAATAGCATATACAGGATCACGTAAAGAACAACAAGCACAACATAAACACAAGAGACACAGATTTATCTTGGGAAACTCTCATGGGGTAGAAAACCCAACAAAGCTTCCTCAATATAGATGATCAACAATATAGAAATGTATAAACCAAAAATGAGCTTCTTCTCCTCCATAGCAGATCTCTCTCTCTCACCTATGCGCCATTCACAAGTGAGTGAATAATGAGTGAGTGTGATAAATGAGAAACACACCTCTTATATTTATACACTACTCCGACTTGTCTTTTACATTAACTAGGTAGGCCCCAACTTAACCACTTAACATAATGTGATAGGGCCGACCCCACTAGGGTGGTCTAATAAAAATTTAACCCACATGACTCATATAGGGCCGACCCCCACTAGGGAAGTCTAATAAACCAAGTTACCACATTCTCCACAGAGGAATAAAGCATCTCCGGATATACAATAAGGTCTTCACGGAGGAATGAAACATCTCCAGAATAATAAAGTACAAATATAATATTCTTAGAAGTTACAATATTTCAACAGGTTTTCATTGATGTCAACTAATGTCAAAGAGGATTCAATATTCCTTGTGCCAATTTGAAGAAATATATGGAGTATAGTTTCAAGAAGTATGTGTAAGCAAGTTTGAAGAAATACATCGAATCCAGTTTAAAGAAGTACATCCAGATTCCAAAAGAACATCCAGTTTGAAGAAATACATAAGGTACATGTGCAAGCACCAAGTCCACCCATTCATGCTACCTCAAGGCTAAGTCATTAGAGTTGGTTGGATGAGGTTCGGGAGTGCGCAAGAGGCTTGAGAAAAAGAAACAGTTAAACAATTATGCAAGCCCCGAAAGTGCACAGGATACACCAATCAGAAGTACCATAGAAGTTGTTGAAGCGTGCAAAAGTACTAAGAATAAAGTAGTGGTTAGAGAATTCAAGTGGGAAATTCCCACAAGCAATGGTACATCAAGGTCGCAAGACCCATTAGGTAAGGGACCAAGTATGCGCAGGGCCCATAAGAGATGACACTTGAACAACTCAGAAGATGACAAGTGGTGGAAGCATGAAGTTGTTAAGTTTAAACCAAATAGACAAGCAAGATCACTGAAAGAAACACAATCACAAGATAGACACACAATATACCCTGGGAAACCCTCATGGGGTAGAAAACCCAGCAAAGCTTAACTCAATAAGATGATCAACCAAAATACAAGATGTGCTCCTTCCTTCTTTGTCTCCTTAGCAGATCTCCCAGACAAGTGCGCACTCTTCCACAAGTGAGTGAATGATCTAATGAGGAGTTCACCTCTCTTATTTATACTGACCCCCAACTGACTAAAAGACCTAATGGGGCCGACCTCTCCTGGAGAAGTCTAATAACCCCAAAAATATAACCACAGGGCCGACCCCCACATGGTGGGTCTAATAACCCTAGTTAGTACAAACCCTCGGAGGAATAAACATCTCTGGATACATAATAGGGTTACCTCGGAGGGATGAAACATCTCCGGAATAATAAAGTACAAATATAATATTCTTTGAAGTTACAATATTCAACACTCCCCCTTAACGAGAAGGATATTATAACAGCATCTGCAGGAGCAAGGAGTCACTATACATGATACATCTATAAATCATCGGAAGCTTTCTTCAATTTGTCTTCATCAGTAACTCAAATAGTTACTGGTACATCAATGTTAACATCAACATCAATATTACGATCATCGTAATCACACGATCATTAGCATCGTCATCACACGATCAACAGCATCATCATCACATGATCAGCAGCATCGTCATCACATGATCATCAGCATCGTCATCACATGATCAGCAGCATCATCATCACACGATCATTAGCATCGTCATCACATGATCAGCAGCATCGTCATCACACGATCATCAGCATCGTCATCACATGATCAGCAGCATCGTCATCACACGATCATTAGCATCGTCATCACATGATCAGCAGCATCGTCATCACACGATCAGCAGCATCGTCATCACACGATCATCAGCATCGTCATCACATGATCAGCAGCATCGTCATCACACGATCATCAGCATCGTCATCACACGATCAGCAGCAGTATCGAGTATTCATGCCCATACAAGTGATCATATCAATAATACGAGTATCCTACCGATACAGGTAACCACATCATTAATACAAGTATCCTACCGATACAGGTAACCACATCATCAATACAAGTATCCTACCAATACAAGTAACCACATCATCAATACAAGTATCCTATCGATACAAGTAACCACATCATCAATACAAGTATCCTATCGATACAAGTAACTACGTCATCAATACAAGTATCCTACCAATACAAGTAACCACATCATCAATAAAAAAAATCACTTTCTCGAAGACCATTCGTCTATGGATCAATTCAGGGACCAAAGTCCGGGGATGATACAATCCCCATCACGTACATTTTGAACTAGTGGTTCCGGGATGATGCAATCCCCATCACTTTATTCTCGAAGACCATACGTCTACGGATCAATTCAGGGACCAAAGTCCGGGGATGATACAATCCCCATCACGTACATTTTGAACTAGTGGTTCCGGGATGATGCAATCCCCATCACTTTATTCTCGAAGACCATACGTCTACAGATCAATTTAGGGACCAAGGTCCGGGGATGATACAATCCCCATCACGTACATTTTGAACTAGTGGTTCCGGGATGATGCAATCCCCATCACTTTATTCTCGAAGATCATACGTCTACGGCTCTCTTTAGGACTGAAAGTCCAGGGATGATCCAATCCCCTCAACTGTCCACCAAGGACTTCATTCTCGGAGACCTTACGTCTACGGCTCTCTTTAGGACTGAAAGTCCAGGGATGATCCAATCCCCTCAACTGTCCACTAAGGACTTCATTCTCGGAGACCTCACGTCTACAGCTCTCTTTAGGACTGAAAGTCCAGGGATGATCCAATCCCCTCAACTGTCCACTAAGGACTTCATTCTCGGAGACCTCACATCTACGGCTCTCTTTAGGACTGAAATTCCAGGGATGATCCAATCCCCTCAACTGTCCACTAAGGACTTCATTCTCGGAGACCTCACGTCTACGGCTCTCTTTAGGACTGAAAGTCCAGGGATGATCCAATCCCCTTCTGTATTCTCATCTATACAGGTACAAATATCCAATAGCATGTATCACATGTAGCATGTATTCTTACTAATACATCTAATCATCAGAACATGTATACATCACAACTAGCATGTATTCTTACTAATACATCTAACATCAAAACATGTATACATCACACCAAAACATGTATACATCTAGCATGTATTCTCACTAATACATCTAATATCAAAACATGTATACATCACACCAAAACATGTATACATCGAGCATGTATTCTCACTAATACATCTAATATCAAAACATTTATCCATAAAAATAAAAGATATATAAGAGTTCTAAATCTAAATGATTGTAAGTAGCTAAGTGCAACAAAACAAAATTGTTATCAAATACTATACTACTCCCCCTTTCGAGGAGGGTCCTTCTGGACTATGCCAAGCATGTCTCGGAAGTGTTCAAACTTTACTCGAGACAAGGGTTTAGTCAGGATATCGGCAATCTGATCCTCAGTGCTTATGTACTCGAGCTTGATGGCTCCTCTCTGCACCATGTCTCGTATATAGAAGTAACGGATCTCAATGTGTTTTGACTTATCATGGAACACAGGATTTTTAGTCATCTTAATGCAGCTTTGATTATCACACATAATCATAGTGGGATCCATTTCTAAGTCAAAAATTCCAGATAAGAGTTTCCTAAGCCACACTGCTTCACAGCTGGCAGAGCAAGAAGCTATGTATTCTGCTTCAGCAGTACTGAGGGCCACACTAGATTGTTTCTTGCTGAACCAGGAGATCATGGCAGATCCAAGGCCATAACATCCACCTAAAGTACTTTTTCTGTCTGGGACACTTCCTGCCCAATCAGAATCTGAGTAACCATGTAACTTGAGTTCATTACCTCCAAGATAGTATAGGCCAAAGTCCACTGTACCTTTTAGGTACCTCATTATATGCTTTGCAGCTATAAGGTGAACCTTTATGGGTTCTACTAGATACTGACTTAGGGTATTTATAGCAAATCATATATCCGGCCTAGTATTTGTCAAATACATCAATGATCCAATGATTTGTCTATATAGAGTTATGTCCACTAGTTCTGATGAATCATTAACTAATAGTTTCAGGTTGGAGTCCATGGGAGTGGCCATGGCTTTACACTCCAACATATCAAATCTTTTGAGAATCTCCACAGTATACTTACCTTGATTTAGAAAAATTCCTTTTGGCTCTTGCCACACTTCTAGGCCTAAGAAGTAGTGCATTAATCCGAGATCTTTCATTTCGAATTCTGAAGAAAGCTTCTTCTTGCTTTCAATGATTTGATTCTCATTTCCGGTTAGAAATAGATCATCTACATATAACAACAATATAACAAGTTCATCATCCATCACTTTAAGATAAAGATTGGGGTCAGCTTTACTTTTGGTAAAGCCCATGCTTGTTAAGAAACTGTTAATCCTTCCGTACCAAGCCCTGGGAGCTTGCTTCAATCCATATAATGCCTTTTTCAGTTTGCATACATGGGTCCTTTCGTCTTTGACCTCAAAACCTTGAGGTTGTTCTATGTATACTTCTTCTTCAATTACACCATTCAGAAAAGCTATCTTAACATCCATTTGATGTAATTTCCATTTCATCATGGATGGAAGTGCCATGATAGTTCTAATTGAAGTATACCTAGCAACAGGTGCAAATGTTTCTTCATAGTCAATTCCTTCCTTTTGAGAGAATCCTCTGGCTACAAACCTTGCCTTGTATTTTTCAATGCTACCATCTGCAGCATGTTTTATCTTGAAAATCCATTTGGAAGAAACTATACTTTTATCTCTTGGTTTGGGGACTATATCCCAAACATCATTTTTCATTATCGACTGATATTCTTCTGTCATTGCTTCTACCCATTCTTTCTTTTGAGCTGCTTCTTCATAGCTAGTAGGTAGTTGATCCACAAGATCACACATCAAGGCCATATAGTTGGACACTACCTTTGGTTTCTTTCTTTCTCTAATGGAGCCTTCAGGAGCACCATATTTTTCAGCCCCTTGGATAATATCTCTAGCCCATGCTGGCCTTCTTTTCTTTGATAAATCTGAGATAGGAGGTTCTTGTGGCTCCAACATGTCATGATCCTCTGGTGGATTATCTTCAGGGATGTGAACAGCCTCTGAGTTTCTAGAAGAAGGATCTTCTTCATAGATTTCTTCAAGTTGGCATTTTCTTGATTTCTTGAGAGCTGCTTCTTCATCAAAAGTTACATCTCTACTGATTTCTATATGATGAAATCCTGGTATGTAAATCCTGAAAGCTTTGGATGATTCACAGTAACCAACAAATATTCCTTTCTTACCAGAAGGATCTAACTTGGTTCTCTTTTCTTTTGGAATGTGGATGTACACAGGACACCCAAATATTTTAAGATGGCTTACCTCGGGCTTCTTTCCAGTAAACACTTCTTCTGGAGTTTTGAAATCAAGAGCACTATGAGATAATCTCTTTTGAACATATACTGATGTTCTGGCTGCTTCAGCCCATAGATACATGGGAAGATCCTGGTCATGTATCATAGTCTTCACAGCTTCCATGATGGTTCTATTTTTCCTTTCTGCAACCCCATTTTGTTGGGGATTGTAGGGAGTGGTTAGTTCTCTCTTGATTCCAGCTTCTTTACAGAATTATTCAAACTCTTTTGAAGTATATTCTCCACCATTGTCTGTTCTGAGAATCTTGATTTTATTTTCTGAGAGATTTTCTATTAAAGCCTTGAACTCTTTGAACTTTCCAAAAACTTCATTCTTACCCTTTAGAAAGTATATCCAAGTTTTCCTTGAATGATCATCAATGAATGAAAGATAGTATTCAAATCCACTTAGAGAGGTGGTGGGCATTGGACCACATACATCTGAGTGTATTAACTCCAAGTTACCCTTAGTCTTTGTTTCACTCTTTGGAAAGGGGTTCTTGACATTCTTCCCTTTCTTACATCCTTTACATGAGCCATCATGATCAACCTTCAAATCTGGTAGTCCTATGACCACCTTGCTTACATAGGGTAAGGCTTTGTAGTTAATGTGAGCTAGTCTTCTATGCCATAGCTCACTGGGGCTAGAGGTTTCATGAACAAGAGCAGCTTCCGAATGACCCTTGAGTTTATATAAACCTCCTTCCTCTTCACCAATAACAATTGCATCCTTAATAGATTTGCCTTTGGACCACATTAACACTTGTCCATCAATGAATGCAACTCTATAGCCTTTCTTGTCTAAAGCTGAGATTGAAAGCAAATTCTTCTTCAATCCTGGAACATATAAAACTTCCTTCATCTTCATGGGAGTTCCAGAATCGAGTTTGTAGTTTGCTTCACCAATTCCCTTAATGGGATATTGATAGTCATCTCCTAGAGATACCTTTTGGGGAGAAGTCTTTTCTTCAAGATTTGAGAGAGTCCTTTTCTGTCCTGTCATGTGCTTTGAAGCACCACTGTCAATAATCCATGTACCTTCTCCAGGGGTTATAGATCCAGAGAGTGCGGAGAAGAGAACGTATTCTTTTGCATCTTCTTCTGTATTTCTTCTTGACCTTCTTTTGAAGAAGGTCCTTTCTTCTTCTTCCTCTTCATCTCTAGGCCTTTTATTGTGAGACCTTTCTTCCTCTACTTCTTCTTCTTCACTATCATCTTCTGCAAGATGTGCTTGGTGTCTTTTGTAGTAAGTACCCTTTTTCTTCTGTAGAGGGCAATGTCTAGCAATGTGTCCTATTTTGTGACAAGAATAGCACTGGAAAGAAGAGTAATCTCTTCTTTGAGTAGTTCCTCTTTTCTTTTGAAATCTGTGTGGAGGATGAGACTCCTTGTGACTACCCCTTTTAGTGTAGGATTGATTCCTTCTTCTTTTGGTGTGGGTGGCCAAGGCTTGGTCATCCTCTCTGAGCAAGGCTTCTCGATTTGCAACCCTAGCCTCCTCTTGTACACAATCCTCCCAAACTACATCAAACTTCATACTTTCTTTTCTGGCACACATAGTTTGAATGAATGACTCCCAAGGTCTAGTGAGACCATTTAGAGCTGTCATCACAAGTTCATCTTCATCAAGAGTATCACCAATGGCATCTAGTTGCTCCTTGATTAGAGAGACTCTTGAGAAGTAGTCTTGAATGGATTCTCCTTTGTGCATCTTGGTACTCTTCAACTGAGTCCTTAGATTCATCTTCCTATTGATGTTCTTTCCTTCATACATTCTTCCTAGGGCATCATACATTTCCTTTGGAGTCTTCTTGGAGGCCACTTGGGGAATCAAGTGGTCTTTAATAGAATCAGCTATGATTCTCTTTGCCCTAATCAAATCCTTCCTGTGTTTTTCTTTGGCTTCATCTTCTTCTGGTTCTGCAATTTCCTCCTTGATATAATGAGCAAGATCATTCTCCTTAAGAATGAGACCAATTCTGTATTTCCATGCCCGGAAATTTTCTATACCTTCTAGCTTGTCTTCAAGCTTAGTGTTTGGAGCCATCTTCTCTTGGGGGATTCCAAGAGACAGAGTAGACTTACTTAGAAAGTTACTTTTCACTTTTCCGGAATCTGGAACAGAATTTTATCGCACTTTTGGTAGAATTAGGGTTTGACTTTCCCGAAGTTCTACCCAACCAAAAAGTTCGATCTATAGATCAAAAGAATGCTCTTGAGAAGGGCTATCCAGCCATGTAATCATAATTCAAAAGTTCCAAATTTTTTTTTTCTGAAACCAAAATCTGACGTATCGCACTTTTGGTAGAATTAGGGTTTGGATTTACCGGAGTTCTACCCAACCAAAAAGTTCGATCTATAGCTCAAAAGAAAGGTATTGAAGAGAGCTATCTAGCCATGCAACCAAAAATCAATAATACCAACTTTGGGCTGAAACCCTAACTTCACCAAAGAGAGAGAGAGAGGTATTCTTACCTTGTGAAAGATGTCCTATTCAGTCTAGCTCTGATACCATGTTAAGTTTAAACCAAATAGACAAGCAAGATCACTGAAAGAAACACAATCACAAGATAGACACACAATATACCCTGGGAAACCCTCATGGGGTAGAAAACCCAGCAAAGCTTTCCTCAATAAGATGATCAACCAAAATACAAGATGTGCTCCTTCCTTCTTTGTCTCCTTAGCAGATCTCCCAGACAAGTGCGCACTCTTCCACAAGTGAGTGAATGATCTAATGAGGAGTTCACCTCTCTTATTTATACTGACCCCCAACTGACTAAAAGACCTAATGGGGCCGACCTCTCCTGGAGAAGTCTAATAACCCCAAAAATATAACCACAGGGCCGACCCCCACATGGTGGGTCTAATAACCCTAGTTAGTACAAACCCTCGGAGGAATAAACATCTCCGGATACATAATAGGGTTACCTCGGAGGGATGAAACATCTCCGGAATAATAAAGTACAAATATAATATTCTTTGAAGTTACAATATTCAACAGAAGTAAGCATAACCGTGAAGCAAGGAAGAAGGGATGCTATGACCAACTTGTGGACATCACCATCCACGCAGAACAATTATAAATAATAATCCGAGTTGGAGATTGGAAGCAAGATTGTCAGTTGAATACTGGAAGATACTGATTTATGAATGTTCTTATTTTGAGGCATCAAAAGCTCATGGAACTAGAACACCATGATATAGTAGAGAGCCGAGGGCACACATATAGACAAACATAATTGCCGATGGTGTGCAAAATGATGTAGTTTATCTGTGATAGTTGCACGAAGATAGAAAGGAAGAACTACAGAAGATGTGCAAGTGCATGAGACCATAATGAAAACATTGTATACAACACGCAGACAATCGCAGATGATCTAAGATAGATGAGGGAATATATAATTGAAGTATATCTTGTGATGAGCGAAGTGAATTTGAAGTTGTCTATCTAATGCGCGAAGACAAAATTGCTGCACGGTAAAGGATGCATGTTATGATAAGGCTGATCTGATACAAGTGCGAAGAACATAATGACCATATCACAGATGATGCACATAAGTTCACATATTATATAAAGGATGTTTCACCAAGACAAACTGGGAGTATCACAAAAGGTGCACAGCTTAATCTAATACTAATGCACGGAATCAAAATAATAACTAATCATAAGATGCACAATATCAGTTGAAGTTGCATATGCAAAGAAACGAAACAACATACTAAACTTGAGCGTAGACTGTAGAGTATGATGAAACAACACACAGTGAGTCAAATATGAAATCAATTATGATGTTGTGAAGTGATAAGTTAAGTGAAGTATGCAATACAGTGATAGAAAGATCACAACATACATAAACTGTTCACAGTAGAACTAACAACAGATTATCAAAAGAGTGCGCAGCTAAGAAGTACAACAAAGTAATATCTTCTTCTTCCATATCAGGGCGACAGGACGGGTCAAGGAGTAGGGGGTCGGTGCCTCCTTCCAGTTGAAGCTAGTAAATTAGGGAGTCGATGCTTCCTTAAGGTTGTATCCTGTAAAACCAGGGGGTTGGTGCCTCCTTCCAGTTGGTGCTGGAGAACTTAGGAAGTTGGTGCTTCCTCAAATGTAATCTTTTATTATAAGAGAGCATTACATGGTTTTATCCCGTTTGGGTTTCCACGTAAAAATATGTGTTTTTTTTTTTGTGTGCATGTGATGTTGAATGTCTATATTTATGATGGATGCGTAATTTAAGTTCAAGTTTAAATCATATAAGAAGTTAAAAATTGTTCATGAATGCACTAATACTGATTCGCCCCCCCCTCTCAGTATTAAATAGATTCCAACATTCCTAACAAATCCAACTCAACCCTAACACTCCCAAATCAGACCAAACTAATCACTAACATACATCATGGAAATTTTATGAAAGTTTTACACGCATTACATGAAGTTTGCACAACCATATCCACAGATCTAAAATAGATCAACTAGTCACTGAATATTGAATACAATATGAGGAAAAAAATTGTGAATCTTTATCATTAAATGGATAGTTAAATTTAGAACAATGATTGCTGATACAACATCTACAAATACATAAAATAAACCCGCTACAAGAGCAGAGGAATGGCTGCAATTGAATAGTAGAGAAATATGGAAAATGGCAGCTCAAAATGTGAGATCTACTCCCACTATTGCGCCCTCTGCTATGAATAAAATAATAATAAAATAAACATCAACATATATATATATATATATATATATATATATATATATATATATATAATAATAATAACAACAAACAAGAATAATATAATTAATTAGTGAAATGGTGTAACTCTTTATGAAGAGTTGCATTAGACACCCTTTAAACAATTATAAATACGGGAAAGTCTATCTTGTAAAAGACATAATCTTTTATCTTATCAATTCAATAATATATCTTTTTATTCAATATGGATTTCGTGTCCTAGTTTTAAAACCGCACATGGTTTTAAGGTGCACATGGTTTTGTGAGAAGTGGGTTTGGTTTTATTCCCTAACAACAATCCAAAAGTGAGATTTGAACCTAGGTGGGGAAGGTAACAACCACTCCTCCCAACCACCCAATCTACACCATTTTACATATATTAAGGGGAAAATAATATTAGAAGAAGAATCATATTGAATATTGTTTATTATAAAAAAAGAGATATTGAATAAATTTCAAAGAAAACTCAAGAAGATGGGTTTTAATGTTGAAAACAAGGGAAGGTTTCTTAACACCTCATGGATTATTGTCTCAATACTATTTAAAGTTAAAGGGACACTTGTAGGGAAGGATGCCACCATTTCTATTGCCCCTTGTGAAAGAAATAATTATATTAGTGCTGAATTTGCTAACCATTTAGTGATTCCTGAATCAAATATAAGTGAAAGGCTCGAATTTTGGGACATGAAGCAATTTGAAATAAGTGGATTAGAATTGAATGTTGGAGATTATATGGTCATATCTCAATTCACTGTTAGTTCCTTATGGAGTTCTAGTGGTGACATAGTTTTGGGGTTACCTTGGATTAAAACATTGGGGACCTTCATTTAAAATGTTGTAAAGAAATTTCTTACTTTTTCCTATAAGCAAAAGAGAATCACATTTCAAGATATTACAATAAAGTTAGATTTAGAAGCTCCAACATCTAAAGACTTCAAAGATATATCAAAGATGATTTCACAGGATAATCAGAAGTTAGATCAAAAGATGCAGTCAGAATTCGATAAAATTGTCATAGATAAAGAAGAAGAGATCTCTCGTTTAAGAGATCATAATCAGAAATTGCTTCTTCAAATAAAAAAGATGAAGGATAAAGCACAACAGAATCAAAAGCTAGAAGAGGAGAATCGAGATCTTCAGAAGAAACTATTAGAAAACATTGATGAAAATGGTCACCTCAAGAAGCACAAACAAGATCTAATGGATCAAATTCAAAAGCTTAAAGATGATAAGAAAGCGCAAGAAGAAATGACTCAAAATCTTAAAAAAGAAAAAGACTCGTTAGACAATAAGTTGGAGCAAACTCAGAAGAGGACATCAAAGCCATTGGACTCAAAAATCTACGTTGAGAAAAAAGAAGCAAATACAAATTCAGTCATCGTCACAGTTCAGAAAGAAGGCAATCTTGTAAAAAAACAAACAACAATAACTCCCTATCGACACCCCAACCATATAAACCAGTATCCTAAAAAGTGGGAATTTGTGAAAGATAATGGTACTAATGTGCTCAAAGCACCTAACAACAAATCAATAGAGAATCCCAACAGTCGGCAACAAATCAATTTTGGTTGGATTGATCTGTCAACATATTGGAAGTTATGTTCTACACTTAGAAGTTTGTACCGACATGTTTCATCAGCTACGACGTCATAAGGAACAGGTGCGACAAAATTATAAGGCTTTGAGGACAAAGCCTTTCTAAGAGAGTGGCAATGCTATGAATAAAATAATAATAAAATAAACATCAACATATATATATATATCTATATCTATATATATATATATATATATATATATATATATATATAAAATAATAATAATAATAATAATAATAATAATAATAACAACAAACAAGAATAATATAATTAATTAGTGAAATGGTGTAACTCTTTATGAGGAGTTGCATTAGACACCCTTTAAACAATTATAAATACGGGAAAGTCTATCTTGTAAAAGACATCATCTTTTATCTTATCAATTCAATAATATATCTTTTTATTCAATATGGATTTCGTGTCCTACTTTTTCTGTTGCACCCTCCATATGAAAAATTTCGAGCCCATATTAAATGGCTGATAATTAAATGGAAAAAATTGAATAGCAGAGGAATGGATGCAATTGAATTACAAAGAAGAGAGGGAAAATGGCAGCTCTGAATGTGAGATCTACTCCCACTAGTGCACCCTCCATAGGAAACATTTCGACCCCATATTGAATATCTGACCTCTCAGGTGCACCCTCTATCAGATATGAACGTAATACAGTCAATAGAACATCCCTCAAGAGATTTGGACAACCATTGGTGCACCCTCCTCAACCAAGAGGAACCACAACACAAGCTGCAATTACGGAAAACAACAACAATTTTCACTACTACAAACTGAGACTCAAACACAACAACATGAAATCAAACCAACAAATGGACATGGGAATGATCTCATTAAATTAAAAATAGGTAGAGAAACCATGGTGATTCCTCCTCTCATACCATCTAGGGTGGGATCTTTCACCACCGAAACTAGTTACAATTGCAAGGGTTACATCTCCCAAGCATGAAAAGCACAATGGCTCTTCAATTCGAAATGAAAATGACCAAAATACCTCTCACAAGGTGCCTGCATCATTTTTATAAACTTCATTTTGGATTTCCCCCTCGTTTTAGAATTCTCTCTCAAAAAAATAATAAAATTCAAATTGTTGGAGAGAATAATTATTCATGACACATCAACTCCCTCTCTAATGTTATTTTTGACCAATTTGAACCTTAGTTTTCCTTGACAAATTGAATTAAGGATGCTTTACTTAATTTGAGGGGGAGTTACAACTACCTTGTGGGCCTCTCTTCCCTCATGCGCCCTCCTTAGCTAAATTTAGGGCTTGGATTGTCACAGATTGTCATAGATGTTGTCATAGGTTGTCATAGATTTTTTCATAGATTGTCATATATTCCTTGGGGGTTACACTTCACAAAGGCACCCTCCTTGGCTATTTTTAGCCTGATGGTTCTTCATGAGATTCCTTTGGAGTTACTCTCCCCCCCGTGCTCCCTTCCTTTACTAATTAGACCATTTCCACCTCATTTATGAATTTTGGCCATTATTATTACAAAATTATGACCCACATCACCCCTTCTTGATTTACATTTTAATTTGCATAGTGACTATATGCCCAAATAATTCCCAAGTCAAATTCATTTCCACTCAAACCTATGGGAATCAAATAGGTTAGTGGAATTTACCATGGATGAATTATGGAGGGGACATTACATCAAATCTCATTTCTCTCACATGTGGAGCTAGTCATGTCTGTAATTTCAAGAACATTATAGAGGGTCCAAAACCCTAACCCTAATTAGGAATTAGGGCATGCAAAAACCCTAAAATTAACCCTAGATGGTTATCGGGCTATGTTACATATCAGGCCATTAGGAAAAGAATGGTTCCATTGTTACGATGATATTGTATTGTTCCATAGTTGAGTAGCTGCACAAGAGTGGATAATAGAGTAGAACAAAGGAGACATGAGATCCTATAGTAGCCATTCTGGAAGTAGAGTCATAGGTAACTCCATAGATAGTACCATTTCCTTTGTATTTGCATTTTATATAAAATATGAAGGCATAGTCCTCATTGTTGGCTGGATGTTTCCCATAGTGGGTTTTCCTGAGGTAAATCTTGTGTTATTTGTGTGGATGTTAATACCCAAAAAGTGTTCACTACCTCATCTACCACATTATATGGCTCATTTGTCCATTTTCCTACCATATTTCCCTTAAAAACCCTAAAAATCCCACTAAAAAGCCTCCAAAAGGCCTAAAATGCCTCCAAAAGGCCACAAAACCATCAAAATAGCCTAAAAAAAAGCTAAAAAACCCCTTTTTCCTCCAAAAATATCCAAAATTCCTCTAAAATAGCAAAAATCCCCTAAAAAGGGAATAAAAAATATAAAATAATGAGGAAAAGGAGGAAAAAACCCTATACAGCTACCCTAAACCATATGGTTCCCAAAACCATGGGTCAGCACTCCACCACCAAAAAACTATAAATAGGTGATGGAGACCCCTTATTCCATATCGACAATCAAGTATACCCTTACTCTGCCAAAATCTCTCTTGAAATCCTAGCTCACCATTGAGCCACTTTCACCTTGAGAGCCCCTTTTGGCCCATTTCCACCATTGGAGAAAGAGAAGGAGCAAGTTGGAGCTTGGAGCAACCCTCTTGGACATTGCAAGAGCTTCATCAACCTCCACATTGGAGGTAATATCAATACAAAAAATCATTATTTACATTTTGTTGTTTATGTTTCATGCACATGTTTTAGAGTAGTTTACATTTCAGTTTTAGCATAATAATTTCCATTTACTGAATTGCTACTAAGGAGTCCCTTCTCCTTAGTAGGTGCTCATTTGCACAAGCTAGGGGTAAAACCCTAGCTACAGTGGATTATGTATTTATTTTCTCTAGTTATTTTTCTTACAATTCCAGTTATTTAGCATTTTATGGAAATAAGATAATAAAAAGAACCAAGTCGTAAGATTCGCTGTGATGAACTGTTCCAATGGAATATCCATGACAATTTATAGATCATATTGGTATCAGAGAAATTTTCTTTGGGGTTTTGTGGGAAATTGGAGAATTGAGTAGTTGGTTAAAAGAAAATATTCAACCTTGGCTATGGTGGACAAGTTTGGTGAAGTGATGCGAAATTATGAGCAAATATTTACAAAGTTGGAAATACAAGTCTTTGATATCGCACACAATATGTCAATCGTCATGGCGACTTTGGAGAGAAAGTTTGGACCTTTCAGTGATTTTGGAGGCTCTAACTCAGAGATCGTATCAAAATTGAAATTAGAACATAAATATGACTCAAAAAAGGATATGATGAAAGATATTGAGAAAGAGAAGGCAAATTCTAGTACTAATATTCCTTCCCAGCTGTTGTTTAAAATGGAAATAAAATTTGATATCAAGCCATACCAAGGTGAGATCGATTATTTAAGGTTGAATCATTTGTTGCAATAATTAGAGGTCTATTTTAGTATCCACAACATAGTTGAGGAGTAGAATATTTCATTTTCCTAACTAAAATTAGAGGGCCATGCATTAAATTGATGGGAAATCCACATAGAGGCAGTTAGGTTGGAGGGTAATCCTCGAGTAATTAAGAGGGAGGATTTCAAAAACCTCTCTACCATATCGGGTATGTAGAGGACCAGTGGATCCATTGGCATTACTTCAGGCAAAGGCAAGTGTAGAGTTCGCAAGAGTACACCACTAAATGCAAGAAGATGGATATCATGTTGGGTATCTCATCCAAGAATTTATATTTGCTCAAGTATTTTGAGGGTCTCCATAGTCATTTACAAAAGAAAGTGATGCTCTTTAATCCCATGACAATTTATGAGGCCTCTGTGAAAGCATGGTACCAGGAAAATATAAGCCAGAGGAAAGGGCATCCAAGTGGTTCTAAAAATAAAGAGAGCCAAGATGATTCCAAAGAGGGGAATAAAAAATGGAAAGGAAAAGATAAGAAGGCTACAACCACGACACATTAGTGCAAGCTTCCAAAAAACCACTATAATCATTGAAACATCAATGGTCATATTGAAGAAATTTTTTGGAAGCTACATCCAGAGTTGAACCCTAAGAACCACAATAAAAACAATAGAAAGAAGAAACTTCTAGCCACATATTCAAGCAAAGAGGTAGAGAGTATCTCAGATGTGGATGAGAAAACTGTCTGTACTTCAGTGTAGAAAGAGGTGAATTTGAGTAGCCTTCATCACAAGGGATAGAAGGATATGGCTAAACTCTTCCATATAAACATCCAAATCAAGAATACCAAGGCATATGTTATGTTCAATCTTGGTTCATAAGACAATCTCATAGAAGAAGATTTGCTAAGTAAGATTGGATTGGAAGTATATGATCACCCTAGGCCCTATCCATTCGGATGGGTAAATTAGGATATAGAACTTAGGGTCACAAAAAAATGCAAGAATAAGTTTTCCATAAGTGTATATGATATTGATGAAATGGAGGTAGATGTAGTACCCCTTAATGTTTGTGGTGTAGTGTTTGGAAATTCCTACATGTATCAGAGGGATGTGATATTCATGAGAAGATAAAACCAATACATCTTGATAAAGGATGAGAAATATTTCATCATCAATGCACACAAATATAAATTGAATATCTCACTATTAAGTGCCAACCAAGCGAAAAATGTTGATCAGTTCAAGTAGAAAGTTTGTGTTTCTTTTCTTAAGATATGATCAGCTAGTAGGTGAATCCGTAAAATTAAAGGAATCTCTATATGGATGTACCAAAGAGAAGAAACACCAATTGGAGAACCTTTTTCAGGCATACAAATAAGTGTTCCATGATCATAAAGGGATACCATCTAAGAGGTAAGTGGAGCATGAGATACAACTGCTTCCAAATTCTCCTTTACTGATCATTGGAATATACATACAATCTATTATGGAATTAGAAGAAGTGAAGAAACAATTGAAAAAACTATTGTCGAATGGAGTAATCCAACCAAGCACCTCACCTTGTGGGTCACCTATTATCATATTACCCAAGAAGGATGGGAGTTGGAGTATGTGTGTTGACTAAAAATCTCTAAATAAGATCACCCTCAAGAATCGATACACTCTTCCTAGGATCGATGATTTTCTAGCTTTGTTTTAGCATGCCAAGTGCTTCAACAAGTTGGATATCAAATCAGGATACCACCAAGTATGAGTGAAGGAAGAAGACACCAGGAAGACCTCCTTTAGGACTAGGAAAGGTCTATATGAATGGTTAGTGATGCCTTTGGTTTGTGTAATGCACCAACTACATTTATGTGCTTGAGGAATGATGTATTGAACCTTTTATGATAGACTCATTTGTGTTAGTGTATTTAGATGATACATTGGTTTATAGTGTTACCTATGAAGAGAATATCTCACATCTCAAGCATGTGTCAGACACCTTGAAGAAAAATCAACCATTGGAAAACATTAAGAAATGTGAATTTTCTCGATAGTATTTGGTGTATTTAGGGTATGTGATTTAGTGGAGGAGAACTTAAGATTGATCCTGCAAATATGGAGGTCATCACTAAGTGGCCTACTCCTACAAATGTCACTAAAGATAGGATATTTTTAGGGCTATTTTGAAGGGAGAAATTGTTCCACTCATCAATGCAAATGATAACAATCCAAACCAAGAGTGTTAGAAAACCCTATGCAAGATTCTTCCTAGTTCCCATTCATTTGGTGTGATTGCTTCCGACGGATATCCGGGCCCAGTTATCCACAAGTTGGTTTTTGATCCTAAAAGGAGACTTAGTGATTTTTATTAAATTTTTTTTATAATTAATCAGTCCTATTCTAGGTTAAAGTGATATCAGATTTGATAAAGGAAACCTAATTTATTATTGGTTAAACAAAACCTATCGGCCTGGATTAAAAAGAATTAAAGGAAAACCAGTGTTCTTCTATAATTAAGTGTACTACCAATAGTTAAGAACAAATCCTTAAACAATAACATATCCAATTACTTATGCAATCTCAATAAAACAATATTGAATAAAACACGAGTTTAAGGAGACAACGACCTTTGCAAATTAGATACAAGGTGAACTAAGAAATATCTTAAGCAAAACTAACAAATTAATTGACTAACCTGAAACTAGCAATGGCATGTCGTGAATAGAGTTTGTGAAAAGAATTCACCATATCCTATCCATAACGCATCCAATCAAATGAATAAATTCAAAACCAAACTATGAGCATTGTAATACAAAACAAGATTACAAAAGTTTAACAAATAAAATTTAAGAAATGAAGAGAGATAACTCAGAAACACATAAAAGTTGAGAGAAACCAAACTTTATTCGAGCCGAGATCAACATGTAGAACATCCTCCATTCTCCATTAACTAGTTTTAAAAACATTATAGAACTCATTTAGGAACATAGAGAATTCTACAAGATTTGATGCCAAACATTTCATCAGTAGTTCAACTAGGGTTGCCCCCATTTCATTTTACAAATAAAGATATATAAATACAACAAAGTGGATAATGCAGATCCACAAAATCATACCTACACATCCTAAGATCAAGGATTTCTCTAATTATTTTGACCAGGATTGGTCACATAATCTTTCCATCTATCATAAACATCCAACATTTGCGATACATCCTAATAGATGGCATGTTCAAGCTAGAGTTGAATTCTGCACATATACGATTGGATCTCCTTGCTTCTAACTTTACCCCAATTCTCTAGGAAATTCTTTAAAATAATTTTCCGATAAGCAGGCCCTGAAATAAATGATCGGAGAAGAATCAAATCAACATTAAAAGAAGCACAGATCAAATATGTTGACTCATCTCTCTGCTAATCCACTTCAGCTATCCTTAACTTCAGAGGCACAACATCAACCAACTTCACAAATATCGAGATTCCAATAAGCTCCATTAAGTTGTTTATTAAAGCCCAAAAATTTCCACAAATTTTATATACTTTAAGAATCAAATTAGAAACAACTTGACATACAACTCGCCATGATTTTAAGGATACCCAAACTCGCTTTAGCTTGAGTTAGTCCATCCAAAGAATGGATTCTGGAAAATTTTTCATGTGAGTTTTCCACTCACAAAGTTGCACATAAGCGTTTCCATCCTTCTTCCTCTTTCCAAAGTGTTATTCTAGATCATCCAACAAATGATCGAAAATATTATAATCATCTTGAATTTCGTTCAAGCCTTTAAAGAACAACTTTTGAGCTTGCCTAAAACTCTCATTTACAGAAATAGCCTCATCTTTAAATTCTTGAACAGTTATCTTGAAAAATGAAGAAGCAAAATACTGACCTTTAAACAACTTAAGCTCTTCCCTTACATCCTTGAGCTCAATTGATTGACTCATAACATTCTTATCTACAATATTCTTCTTATCAACAAGTTCTTGGGGCTGCTAGTGAAGATTCTGCATTTCTATTTGATGTTGTATGAAGACAATCTGTTAATGTAGACAAAAACAAATCTCTCTAGCCTAAATGGTTTAGGTCTAGTACAAAAGAGTACACAATAAAAAATCTTTCCTAGTTAGATTAAATTGCAAGGTAGTTCAAATTGTGATTTACCTTATGATCGAAATTCCTTTCTCCTCTATTGATCTACTTCCAGGCCCTCGATCTATGACTGCAAGACAAGATAGAGAAAATGGAAACAAGCAAACAATATGAAAGCATATGATCATGAATCTAACTAGATAGGCAGTCAAAGAAGCCAATCATAAACAATATCACAATACATAACACGTTTATGGAAATAAGTTTATATTAAATGTAATTTGCATCAAATAAAAAGAAGAGAGAGTTACAACCGATGCTTTGACGTTATGACTCCAACTCGAATGATCTTGCGTCAAATATTCAAAGCCTCCTAATCTCCTATAGATGAAGAAGATAGTTTGACCAAATTCCACCAGCATATGGGTGCATAATCCTTCCTCCCTTAATAATGGAGAGGGGGGTTGTATATATAGGGCTAAAGGTATAGAACAGGTTGAAGATTTAGGGGAGAGGTATAAGGGGTCATCCCACTAGGTTAGGGGATCGAGAGACACCTATCCAAGCATCTAGGGATAAGCCTCCACATCACCAAGCTTCGAGAAATTGATCGAAGCTTCCTTTTATCCTCTTTAACTAACTCCGACGCACCTTGCATGAAGGAAACTTGCGTAAGAAGTAGATTATCCTGCTCTATAAAAAGGTACATTGCGTTAGCAACATACTATGCTAAGGTGCATAGTGCATCACCTTGAGTTTGAATCTCTTTGCATGAAGGCAGGGTGCGTCGGGGTGAATACAAAAGGCAAAGGAAAAGGACAACAACCTTCCTTATGATGTTCTATCCCAAGAAACTTCAGGGATTAAGGCATGGAGATGACACATGACTCATGATGGCGATATTTTGGTGTAACATATGCCAAATTTTGATATCATCTAGCTTCTTATCAAAATATGCTTGTAGGGAATCTTTATCTAGTTCCAGAGAAACATACTTAGTCTTTTATTCCTCCAACATCTTGTTTAAGGTGGAAACCGAGTCAAAATTTACACTAGCAAATGCTCCCATAGCACCTGTTGTCTCAATAGCTTCTCTCCTAGGATCTTTATTAGCTTGTCTCTAGATAACCTGATTTTCAATTGATCCTACAACCATTTCTCCTTCCCTAGTTCTCTTTGCACCTTTTCTTATCACTGCCTTTTTCCTTTTACTGAATCAATAATATTCTAAGGCAATCATTGTGACTTCTCCAAAATCAATTGTATTCTCCAATGAAGATACTGACAAGTCTAGAGAGGTATCTATAGGCATAGGTATGGATAAGGAAATAGGTTGTACTTGAGCATGATATTGAGAGATTTCAGGTTTGGTAGGAGCAAGGGTAGATATTGGTATATATAGACTATCAACTTGAGATTGGACAGAATGTTGAATAGGAATACTGGTATCAAACTTAGAAGCTAAGATAGCATCATGGACATCTGATCCCAAGGATTGACCTTGAGGTGCAGGTACATGATCTTGATGTGTGTTTGATTAGGCATCTGTGAAATTTCCCACATAAGATCCAAAGAGATGATGTAAACCTCACAATGAAAGAATTTAGGAATAATAGAAGAAGAGACAAGCAATAGAACTTAGATCCAAAGAAATTCTGATTGAGGCAGAATAATTACACATGTTACATTAAACTGAATAGTAAACAGGTAAATATACAATGCTGAGTATGGGGATTCGAATTCACTAGGAGGAATTCGAATTAGCCTTCATGCACAGATCCATAATCAATGGAGAGTCATCAATGCCTAACTAGGAGTCCACCTTCTCATCCGTGAAGTCATCAATGCACAAGTAATGATCAACCGGGAGTCAAACTGAGTCTAATTGAATGTGGTTGGTGTAATTGGCACATGGAAGCACTAATATAGTGAAGGAGGCTCAGTGGGGGCACCACAGGAGTTAACTGGAGTCAAAATGGTCAATCTAGTCTCACTGGAGGTCCAACAGAGTGATAAACTCAGTAAAGAGTCAGTTAAGCCTTAAATCAAGGGAATAATTGAAGATAACTCAATATAACTGAATATAACTGGACTGGTAGGTGAAGAAGGCGCCCTTGTCATGTAGTGAGGCAAAGGAGGGTACATTAGTCACTAGAAGGGCTAGAAATGATTTGAAAGAAGCTCCGGGGGCTAGTTTGCTGAGGACTAGGTGTTGGGATTGATGACCTAGAATGCATGCAAACCCTAATTTTGCATGCATGACTGAAAATGAAAATGACTGGAAAGCTAGTAGGACTAGGATGGGGTATAGGAATATCCTAACAGCATCTACCCATGGAGAAACAAAGGAAATAAATTTCTTACGCATAGGATTCAAATACTAGGTAGGAGGTGATACAGGAGGAACAAGATCATGAACAGTATCCGAGGTAGGTTCAATGACATCAAGAATGATGGATAAATCAATATTAAGAGGAAACTCAAGATTAAGACTTGGTAGGGCATTAACAAGAAGGGTGAAGACATCAAGTGGAGGTAAATGTGAGGGTTCCTCAACAACTAGGGTCGAATGAAAAGATTCTTATGGTTTTTATTCATTCAAATCAATAATTTTGACAGTAGACTTGGGGAATTTAGACTTTGGAGTAGTAGTAAGAATAACCTTTTCAGACTCAACTACCAAATCATAAACTACATCAGGAGAAGTACCAACAACAACAAGCATAATAGTAGACCAAGACTATTTACCTCGAATCTGTTCTACTTGCTGCATTAGGTTGGTCATATTATGTATAGGATTATGAGGCTTAGTAGTTTACATTAGCTGCTTCCCCCGCTGTTTCTCTAACTTTTCCTCTACAAAAGTATTGGGATGAATTGCATTGACCACCATAGCTTTACTGAATTGCAGTGACTATTGGATCTACTATTTCCACAATGGGTTGCTTCCCACATCGTCTTCCTCTAGTGACCATCTCAAATTTCCCTCTCTACATGCTAATTAACACCCTCCACACCTTGGGAGGAGCCTCTATCAAGATGGATGAATGGAAATTATATGGAGGAGGATTCCCCTAACTAGACTAAGAAGTGCATAGCCAAGAAGCCTGTTATTCAAGGTTATATTTAATAAAATTGACTCCATTGATATGCCCTCGCTTCGATAATGATGACCTGCATGAATGATTAATTGATGGAAGACTTCCATATCTAGAGCTTGCTTCAACATTATAACTGAGAGATCCCTGTATCCAAATTTGCATAGTCATAGGGGGTGAAATGGCTACGGAAGAGGAGCAATTATGCTCACTTTCCCTATTTGTACTCTTGATTGTACTCCCCACAACTCCCCCCTAATGTGTCTCCTATGTTGTCAAATTGTCCTCTACCATGTGTCGTGATTAGCTCTATTTTCCATGAAGAAGTGATCACGTCCCTGGTTGTAACATACCCCTTTGAAAAAAGATTTTATATAATGCAGATTAACGTTTATTTAAACAACAGAAGCTTAAGATAATTTTAAATAGGTCGAGGATATGAAGGACTTCGACCATTTCTTAACAAATTTCATAATTGACAATTTAATTTAACAGTGCATAATAAGAATAGAGTGATATAGCGGAAGCATGCAATTTATTTTACAAAAGGCCCACTAAATCCTTTTAACTAAGGCATAAACTCGAAATAAAATATATATCTTTACCTAGAATTAAGGTTTTTAAAACTTTCCTTATAAAATCTTACTTCCAGAAAAGTCTCGACCATTTACTATAAATTGTACAAGGAAAACCTTAGTCGTCTAATCCACTAGATTTGACTTACATCAATGGTTGAATTCCAACTATGGTCTAATTGATGTAGAAGGTTCTTCCCTACCAAAGTCACATTCTGTCGGATACTAACTAATGTTGAGTGCTCAATAGATCAGACAGTTGTGAGAAAAATAGTATTTAAATGTATTTAGTCGATCTCGACTTAAGCAAATACTTGTCTAAATTCAACTAAATACACAATTACAACAATTCAAGACATTTCCTATAACAAGGAAATGTCGTTATTTTCCAGGTTTATGCATTTTCTGCCTCATTAAAATTAATGAAATAACTATATCGGCAATTCTCTTATTATCAATATAAATAAAACTAGACAGACCTTAACAAGCTGGTCGAATGATCGAATAAGCCCTTCACTAATTTGTATACAGAAATAATATTTCCAATTCTTTTCTATTAGAAACTTTTATCTTAAGAAAATCCGAGCATTTTCAAAGGAATTATGCTCAAGGAGCCTAGTTAACTAATTGACTAGGTTCTCCACCGACCATGATCAAGATTCGACTACTGTTGAGATTTGATTATGGTCAAGTTGGCGCAATCGACCGGTTATCGACTAACCAAGAAATTATATAAATTAGTAAGCTTCAATCATCGAGTTGTGAAATAGTGAGTTTCTAATTCATTAACATGAATTTATTAGGACCAACCATATTAACTTAGTCTACTAATCGACTAATCCCACCAACGACAAAAATTGATCTATACAACTTCAATTTAAGTATACATACATATGTCAACCTTGGACTTAAGCATCATTTTGAAGTATATCATTATAACCCATGGTTTCAACCACTTCGACAAATTTAGTTTTCTTAATGATTAACATAAGCCTTTGGATTCCCGTCTACCCATTAGATGAATTGGTCGATCCCATATTCAACAAAATCATTAAAAAATCATCAATGAATTATATCACATCATTACATAAAACTTATTTTTATCATTTTGTTGATTTATAATCGATTTGAGTTTTAGTATGAAAATTCTATCAAGCACATTTTTCATTATTTAACGAATTATTTTCCTTCCAACTACAATGTTTATTGTATTTGCATAATCATTGATGGAGAGGTATTATTGACTATCCAACTAGGTCCCCAGACCGTTTACTTGCCGGTTCCGACTTGTCAGCTTAAATCTGTTGGTCGGTTGAATCGACAAATCCATTAAGTAATTATACAATTTGATTGACCACATCCAACATTCGTTCATTTTAACTTAGGAAGTTGTGCTCTTCGACAAGGTTTAAATAGATAATAAATTTCAATCTGGAATTAACATTTCGTCCTGGAAAATAATTTCGTCTTCAACTTAATTTATGAATAAACTTGCATTATTTCCAAACAACATCTCATCATTCATTCTGCACATTTTTCTTGTCCATGGAATAAATCAAACTAAATGTATTTTCCTTTCTTGAAACCAAATTTAGGGAAATTTAACAAGAAAATAATTCAAATGTTCGACCGACAATTAATAAGATAACATCACGGAATTATGATAGAGTTTCCATAAATCACACTTATCTACAAATTTACTTGTAATTGAGGAACTGGATTTTGGATTCCATGCTCCACCTGACCTTAGGTAGCTCTTCTCATTAATCTCTCAGCAGAACTCCACCCCCGATACAAGACTCATGCATTCACCATAGGCTTTCACCAATTCGAGGTTTCTCTCAGGATTTCCTAACTTGGGAAACATGATTTACTGGTTTATTACCAAATCCATTCCAACTGTGAAATCCTTTCCCTTAGCTTCATTCTAACTAGAATCATAGTGAAAATCCATCACTGCACCTATTGTTACACCTAAAATATTACCACCATTAGATTTAGTGTATACATCCCTGAAGTTCCATTGGCTAAGTCATTTACCTGGAAAGGACACCATTACATTTATGCTAGGTTTTGAGAGGTCATTGCAGGCTGCACTCATGCAACCTGCGACGTCGCACCTTGCTCCACTACAAGGTGCGACGAAGTTAGTTAATGGAAAAAAATAGCTTCTTCGAGCTCATTCTCGAAGCATGCTAACTTGTATCCTTATCCTTGACCTCTTGGGGGAGATGGCACTCGGTTCCTAACCTCTTGGGAGGATCCCCTATCTCTATCCTACCATATCTCAACCTACCCTATCCATATCCTATCCACTTAGTCCTATATAAGTGAAAATCTACCCCTCTCCAAAAGGAGGAAGTCTATAATGTCTACATGTTGGTGAAATCATATTGGATAGATATCTAACTCATCCATTGAGAGACTCTACTTCCTTGGAAGGATATGGCAAATGGCTTGGATGGAGAAGGACTGCAACGTTAAGCCTTGGTTGTAGTCTATTCTTTACTATGTATTTCCCGATTTTATAGTAATACAAATGCTTTCCATCAATATTGTTTATGTGATGATATTGAGTAGTTTACCTGCTTAACTGTTTACTTAGATCTCTTATTGTATAGATGCTCTTTACTCGTTTATGTTGTTCTTTGTGTCTTAACAGGTCTTGCAGCTGAGATCTGAAGAATGTGGGACGTGGAGCAACATTCAGGAGAAAGGATTGCGAAGTTAAAGGTAGGACATCTAGCACTTGATCCTTAAGTAGATCTAGGAAAGTCATTTGTAGTCTGTTCTATTTTTTCTAGACTCACTTTGAGCTAGGGATATCCGGATCGTGTCTGCTCGAGTGGATTGTCCGTCAAACAAATCTGGCGACCATACTGGGGAAAACATTGCTTTCTAGTTTTCATTTGAATGTTGTTTTCAGTTGATTTCTTGCCAAGCCTTTCTATTTTTCCATTTACTTCTTAAGTGGGTTTCACCATCAGATCTTCTTACCTTCCTTTGAGTTTGCACATCTCATTTGCAGACCTTTTTATGCTCAATATCTGGAGAATTGGTTCATTTTTGAACTTAGATCTCGCCTGTCGCACCTGGTTAGTGTACCTAGAGCGACACTGCATCATTTTTTATCTCAGTTTCTTGCCTGTTAGTATGTCGTCGTAGCCCTTCCATTGGTATACTACGACGTCGTCGCATTTCCCACACTGTTAACTTGCGACGTCGCACTGTGCATAAGCACAGAGTGCGTCGATCTGCCATTTTTGCCATACATGCACCCTTTCTCCTTTTCTGTTGTGATTTTGGTTTGTGTGCAGATTCCCTCTGTATTGTAAGATCCAGTCAGAGATCCTTTTTTGCTTTGTGTGATTGAGTTGTTTGGTTTTGTTGGAGTTGTTTTGGGTTCCATCTTGGGCAAGTCTCAGATTTGGTAGTGGTGGACACTTTGGTCTTCCCCACCTTCATCCACTCACCCTTGCATTCCCTCGTCTCCTAGCCTGATCTGATCAAGTGTATTGGATCGGTTTCCAGACCTCACTTGCATTCATTTTGTGAGTTTTTCTTGCTTTTAGTCTTGCTTGTTACTGATTGATTTTGAGTGTTTGTATGTACCTTCAGTCCATTGAGTGCTCATCTCTTCTTGATATTTCTGAGTTATTAAAGTGCTGCAAGTAATCTTTTCAGTTCAATATTCATGTTTAAAAGCATAGTTGTTATCGAACTGTCATTTTGATGCACTCATTGAAAGATCAAAAGTACGACATTTCCATTATTTTTCAAGATCATTTGAAGAATTGTACCTGCATTGGAATGTTTCATTTATGAATCTTTTGGAAAAGTTGAAAGAAAATTGCATAATTTGTGTTTTTCGTGAAATATGAGAATCTCATTTTCTTGAAAAATTCGAATAGACATCAAGTTTTGCAAAAGTAGTTCCATGCTTGGAAAGTTGCATTGTATCGTTTGATTTTTATGCTTTTAGACCATCTTAGTGAAAGTGAAAAGCTTGCATATTCTACTTAGAAATTCTCTCTTTTCATCACTTAGCATCATTTTCGTTTTGAAAAGACAAAAGAAAAAGAAAAGCATGCTTTGATTTGGCTTAGTAGTGTTGTGAAAACTTTTATGTTTTGTTGAAAAGGAAAAATAATACTTCATAGTCCTTTTTTGGTAGATTTGGGATTGTCTTTCATTGCATTACTTTGGTAAAATTGTTGGAAAGAAAAAGAAAATTTCTCCTTCCCATACATAGAGTTCATTGAAAGAAAAGCGTATTTTGTGCATGTAGTTAGGGCTTGCATTATGTTTACGATTATGTACTCACCTCGTGCATTCGCCTAACCATCCAGATAAAATTAACGGTAGAACTAGGGTAAAATGCTTAGCAACTTGTGTGTAATTTAGAGACGTGTTCTGGCATCGTTAAGCGTGGCAGTTGTTGTTATTTTCCAGCACTATATCCCGGGGGTATTGTAGTCTTCCACGTACTTATCGGTATATCGAGCTCCTTCACGTACCCACCAAGTCACCTTGAGTACTTGGCATATATCGAAGGGTGTATCATGTACTTGGTAGTATATCAGAAGGTCTCTTGACGAACGGTTGTGCATTAGACAACACCACTATGGATTTGAGCTCCCACGTACCTTGCGTATATCGGGAGACACCCTTAGGATTCCCAAAACCAACTGAGTTAACCTTTTGGACGTCTTGGCAGAGCAATACACCGAGAACAACACTTGGGGAGCTACTACGCATGTACTGTCCAGGTAATTGGGTATATAGGCAAGGGTATGGTCCCAATCCTCCTTGTTGCGTCATATTGTTGGACCTTGCGATATATCGTGAGTTGCGAAGCCTTGACAATCCTGTGAGGTTCCAGACCGTTGAATCCACTCTTATAACATAAGTTTGCTTGTGGCCTTAGTTTGTGTAGGGTTTTGTCTGGTATGCTTTTCTTTTAGTTTTCCCTTAGGAGAAACTTTTCGTTTTAGTCACTCTGGCTGACTTTCCTTGGAGAAGGTCTTGCAGGATTCAGAATTTGCCACCCAAATATCCCCTTAACCAGGAGGTAATTTCGAGGGTAAGAATGGATCCACAAGCTAGGGTCGGGTCACATGAAGTGGAGAACCCCACTTTGAATGCTGGAGGACTTTTGTTTCCTCATACTCCTCTAGATTCACTCGCCTCTCATCCCCCGCAGGGTGAAGAAGCACAAATCCCCACTTCACAAGACTCACCTCTCATTGCACCGGGAGAGCCTGGATCGTTGGAATGGATAAATCAACCCCAGGATGACCCCACAACAACTGCTGGTCCTGCATCAGCTTATTGGATATCTTCTACCGGTCACCCAGTGGCCCATTTTGTTGTTGCACCCCCACCCAGTGAGATTGCTCCGGATGATCCCTTAGCCTACTACCGTAGCCAATTGGCTCACTTTTAGTCTATGGCTAAGAGGTGTCAGAATTCAAGTCTCCAACGAAGGGGTGAATACCTGTTGTTACCCCCTTACAGACCAATCCCAGGTCGCTCTTTATCTTTCGAGTCACCAGAATCATCTACACAACACGTGACCACTGTTGGAACTGGTCAACCATTCATTCCTGCACACACATCTCCTAGATAGGAGACTAGTTCGGTACCTCCCACTGTTAGGATATTCCTATACTCCATACTAGTCCTACCAGCATTTTAGTTATTTTCATTATCAGTCTTGCATGCATTTCTACATGCATGCATGCAATTTCATGCATCCCAGTCATCAGTCCCAGCACCTAGCCCTCAATTAGCTAGCCTTGGGAGCTTCTCTCAGATCAATTTTAGCCCTCCTAGACAGGGAGGTGCCCACTTCTCATCCACCACTTGAGAAGGGCGCCTTTTCTCACCTACCACTCATGTTGCACTTCAGTTAGTTGAGTTATCCCTAGTTCTCTCCTTGATTTAAGGATAGACTGACTTCAACTGACTGTATCACTCCGATGGACCTCTGATGAGACTACACTGCCCATTCTAACTCCATATAGCTCCTCATGCGCCCTCCACTGAGCCTCCTTCATTCAGTTGTGCCTCCATGTGCCCGTTACACCTACCATACTCAGTTAGACTTAGTTTGAATGATGGTTGACAGTTACTTGTGCATTGATGACTCCACCGATGATGAGATAGACTTCTAGTTGTGCTTTGATGACACTCCACTGATTTTGGATCTATCCATGTAGGATAATTCGAATCACACCTAGTGTATTCAAATTCTGAGCATTGTATAATTACTGTTTTACTATTCAGATTAATGTAACATGTGTAATTATTCTGCCTCTATCTGAGCTCCTTTGGATATATGTTCAACTGCTATATTCTTCTTCTATTATTCCTAAATTATTTCATTGTGAGGTTTACATCATCTCTTGGATCTACTGTGAGCATTTTCACATGGTATCAGATCCATTTGAGAGTATATTCTACCTCCATTCTTGAGAGTTTTTTGTAGGTATTTCGAAGTTCCAGCAGTAGTATTAGCAGTTTCACCTTTGTACTCGTTCCAACAGTCCAGATGAGCAATTCGAATGCTCCTTCCTCTCCTATGATCCTCACTCCCTTCAATTACTTTGAATGGAAGCTTGAGACGAAAATGCACTTGTGTAACAGATAGCTATCCATATTGGTATTTGAAAAAGATCCCATACCACATGCACCTGTGGAGAAAACCAAGCATATAAATAAAATGGATGAAGCGTTTGGTTTCATGTGCCTTCATATGTCTAAAGTTCTGTTGTTTCATGTTGAAGGAGTGAAGTCTCCTAATGAGTTATGGACAGAATTGGAGAGTCTTTTTGGAAAACAAGATGGGCTAAGAGGCCACATTCTCGAAAATGAATTGGTTTCCCTACAACCTAGCAATTTTGAGAGCATTCAAGAATTCTTCTCAAAATTTAAGAACTTGGTTTTGCAATGCAAGCATTGTGGCATCACTAAAACTGATGAACAATTGGTGCTCTCCATTTTGAGAAAACTAGGATCTCAATTTTCAGTCTTTGTATCTACCTTCTATTCTGGACGAATGTCAATCCCTGGATGGAATTTTCCAGCCTTATATGTCTTCACTGAAGCTCCCATTCAAGAAGAGGACAAATTGATTCAAATGGGTGCCATCAAGGCCTCCAAAGATCTAGCTCTTCTAGCTGGAGAAGCAAGTGGGACGAATGTAAAAGGGAGGAAAAAGGACAAAGATAAGAAGTAATCTAAATCCAAGTTGAATAATAAGTCAAGTCCATCAAAAGGATCCTCCAGCTCCAAGAAGGACAAACATAAGAGATCTACATATCCCTACTGCAAGAGATGAAACCATCCTGAGGAAGCTTGCATGCACAAGAAAATAGACCTACTAACCAAGCTTCTTGAACAAAACAAAATTGCTATTCCAAAAGATGCAAAGCTGTCTGATTCTGGAAGTGGATCTGATGGTCATGAGGATTTCCATGCATTGATTGCTGGGTTTTCAAAATCAAAGGCCCTCCTCATAGATTCTAGAGCCTCCAACCACATGGTTGCCTCTGAAGAATCATTTTCCTCTTTAGATCTAAATGATGGGCCTACTATTCACATGGGAGACAACTCTTAGATCTCTGCCAAAGGGTTGGGTACAGTACATATAGAGCATGGCAAGTTCAAGAGTGTTCTATTTGTTCCCTCCTTGACAACAAATTTGTTGTCTGTATATTAGATGACTCACACCAGATCACCTAAGAAGGTGCTTTTGGTCCTGACACAATTGATATTACAGAGATCTCCACTGGGAATACTATAGCAAAAGGGTTTACAAATCATGCCTCCAAGGCATATGAGTTCTCTCATTTTCTTCCCTTCTCTCTTCCAACTTCCTTAGAATCTGATGAAGATTCGAGTGACTCTTCTTCTGATGAAGATATAGAACAAGATCTTGATGTTGAGATCAAAGTTCAAGAACATTTAGTTTCAGATCCAGAACCAAAACATGTTCTCAATCCAGAGCCAAGGCCAATATGGGATCACACACTCCTTGCAGCTACTGAGAACACAGTTGAGGATTCGCTTGATCACAAAACTACAAGACTTCAACATCATGCCAACCTTGCATTATGCCATCTACCTCTCCATGAGAGATGCAGCCTGATGGTAGGGTTCTCTCTTCCATCTATTGGGAAGACTCATCATGATCCACTCGTTCCAGTTGCAGAAAGAATTCCTAAAAGACTTGCTTCATCCAATTCACCCTCTACACAGTGGGAGGCACATCAGAAGACCAGATCCAGATCTAGCACCTACTTTGGCATCCTACAGAGGATCAACTTGCCAAGTTTTTTGCAAAAGTTTTCACTGATGAAATCTTCTTTCTTTTCTACTTAGTATGATGGTTCTTTGAGTTATTTTACTGTTCTTTTGAGGGGGGGTATTTTTCCCATGAGGTTTTCCCCATTTCCTCGATTTATGGACAGTTCTTTATTTTTTCTATCATTTATTTTGATTGTATGGGTGACCTTTGGTCCTAGTTACCAGGGCGCATGATGGATTAAGGGGGGATGTTAGGATATTCCTATACTCCATCCTATTCCTACCAGCATTTCATTTATTTTCATTATCAGTCTTGCCTGCATTTCTACATGCATGCATCCTAGTCATCAGTCCCAGCACCTAGCCCTCAGTTAGCTAGCCCCGGGCGCTTCTCTCAGATCAGTTTTAGCCCTCCTAGACAGGGAGGTGCCCACTTCTCACCCACCACTTGAGAAGTGCTCCTTTTCTCACCTACCACTCTTGTTGCACTTCAGTTAGTTGAGTTATCCCTAGTTCTCTCCTTGATTTAAGGATAGACTGACTCTCAACTGACTGTATCACTCCGATGGACCTACGATGAGACTAGACTGCACATTCTGACTCCAGATAGCTCCTCATGCACCCTCCACTGAGCCTCCTTCATTCAGTTGTGCCTCCATGTGCTAGTTACACCTACCACACTCAGTTAGACTCAGCTTGACTGATGGTTGATAGTTACTTGTGCATTGATGACTCCACCGATGATGAGATAGACTTCTAGTTGTGCTTTGATGACACTCCATTGACTTTGGATCTATCCATTCAGGCTAATTCGAATTTTGAGCATTGTATAATTACTGTTTTACTATTCATATTAATGTAACATGTTTAATTATTCTACCTCTATCTGAGCTCCTTTGGATCTATGTTCAACTGCTCTATTCTTCTTCTATTTTTCCTAAATTCTTTCATTGTGAGGTTTACATCATCTCTTGGATCTACTGTGAGCATTTTCACACCCACAACCCAACTTGTTGAAGGACAACAGTCCAATACACCTGTAACTACTGCAGTTACGTCACCTACTTCTCCTCCACCCCAAACTTCAAGGGGAGGATACTCTTTACTACCTACTGTCTTTACGGGTAGTGGCAATCCTCTACGTCAGCCATGTCGATCGCATGTTGGAGAGCCATTAGTTCTCCCGAGTTGAACTGTTCTCCTACCACTTTGAGAGCCTTCAACGGACGTGGCTTTAAACCTTATGGGTTGTTACAAGCTTTACTATTCGAGCTAGGGGGAAAGACCATAGCCATTAACGTGGAGGTAGTCACTGCCCCGTTGGATTATAACATTCTGCTTGGTCGTAATTGGTTTTACACCATGATTGCGGTCGCATCATCTATCTTTCGCATAGTAAAATTCCCCCATCAAGGCCGAATTGTCACAGTCGACCAACTAGATTTCTGCACACTTGACACCACTTCTCACCCGGGCGATAACGTTCCTTCGATTGGATAATATTCGTACAAGTATGAGAGTGTGGGGGTTGGCCTCCTTAAGGAATCATCCCTTATGGGCGTCATTCCTACTTCAGATCCCCCAAACCATGTTTCCACAGTGAACATGATCTCCTCGCAGATTTCATCTACGCCTAGCTCCACTGATTCATGGATTGTACCTAATGAAGCCACCATACACCTGATTGGAGACACTATGCCTATATCACTCGCTGAACTCATGTATGAGGCTATCCAGTCAGCACCGGAGTACCACTTAGTTGTGGCCTCCACCTCTCGTTCTCTACAATGGACATCATCTGATCCTCTGCTACAGACTTTTCATTATGACGAGTCCATTATGGAAATCATGAGTGTAGATGATCCATCGTGGGAAGAACTCCACCATCTTTCATCTTTCCCTCCCTTATTGGATACCGTGGAGAACAATATTCACACCATCTTTACACCGAATGTCTACTTTGGCCATCAGTCTTTGATACTCACATGTCAAACGAACTCCGAAGGAAAATTTGCCAACATTGAGCCCACCACTTTAATAGACATTTCGGTTACTCTTGGTGTAGTGGAACACATTCAGTTAGGCCAGAAGTGTTCCCCTGAAGAAGTCATCGCCGCCACGACCTTATTCAAGCGATTCCGAGACGTGTTTGCTTGGACCTATGAGGAGATGCCTAGGATAGACCCCTCCATGGTTTTACACGAGATAAAAACCTATCCCGATGTCAAACTTGTCCGCCAAAAGTTGCGACCGGTACACCCTCGAAAAACTGCGGTAATCAAGGCATAGATTGAGAAAATCTTCAAGGTCGGCTTCATTTACCCTATCCCATTGACAGAGTGGGTCTCAAATGTCGTTCCTGTTAATAAAAAATAGGGTACCATATGTGTCTGTGTCAACTATCGGGATCTCAACAAAGCTTGTCCCAAGGACAACTACCCGACTCCCTTCATCGACCAGATCATCGACAATTATGCTGGAAGTGTCATTTTTTCATTTATGGATGGCTTTTCCGGCTACAACCAAATTGAGATCCACCCCATCGACCAACACAATACTGCCTTCATCTTCCCTTGGGGAATGTTTTCATATCGTAAACTTCCTTTTGGCCTTAAAAATGATGGTGCCACATTCCAGCGGGCCATGTCATATGCCTTCCATGATGTGAAGGACTTTGTGGAACCTTACTTGGATGACCTCCCTGTCCACTCAAAGCAGTGTGAGTTCCACTTAGATCATCTGATAGCCGTTTTCCTCAGATGCAGGCGGTACAATATCCATCTGAATCCTCACAAGAGTATTTTTTGTGTCGAATCTGGACGCCTCTTAGGCTTTATCATCTCGAAAGATGGGATCCATATTGATCCCTCAAAGGTGGAAACCATCATCGCTCTTCCACCTCCAATGAACATTACGAAAATTCAGAGTCTGCAAGGAAGAGAAACTTATTTACGACGCTTCGTTTGTAATTTCGCACAAAAGACACAGGGTTACATGAGATTGATGAAGAAGGACATCCCATTTATTTGGGATGATCAAATTCAACAATCTTTTGATAGTTTAAAACATGCCATCATGCATGCCCTTGTGATCCAACCGTCGAATTACCATCGAGATTACATTTTATATCTCGCCACTTCCAACACCATTATCACCATGGTTTTGGTACAGGAAGATCAGAACGCCCAAGAACATGTGATATACTATGCCAGTAAAGGTCTTGTTGACACTGAAACATGCTATTCACATGTTGAGAAGCTCACTCTCACAGTAGTTATAGCCGTGCAGAAGTTCTGACACTACATTTTGCTTCACACCACCACCATCATCGTTGATTCAAACCCCAAGTACCACGTTCTGACTTGTCAGGTACTTGGGGGCAAGTATTCATGCTGGATCGTGATACTGCAGGAATTCGATCTTCTTTTCGGAAAAGCCAAGTTGAAAAAATATTTGGTGTTTGCTGAGCTCATTTGTGACCTCCCCCATACTAATACAGAATCTGATCCCAATGACTCTTTTCTAGATGAGTCATTGTTTCTTATCAGTGCATCTGATCCATGGTATGGATATATCACATTGTATCTTCAAACCCAATGTTTCAACCCTGAATTGTCTCGTGACGACAGTCACCGAATATGCCACCATGCGAAGTACTATCTGATTATCAGTGATACTTTGTACTACTGTGGCATCGATTTTATCCTTCCACGTTGTCTGACTCATGATGAGGCTGAATGCGTTCTGAATGACTATCACGCTGGGGCATGTGGCGGTCACCTCTCTGGGATGGCTACAACCCAGAAGATTTTGTGCACAGGATATTATTGGCTGTCTATCTTCAAATATTGTATCGAGGCCGTAAAAAGATGTACTCCTTCTCAACATTTTCATACGAAAAAGCGCACCCATACCGCCCCGTTACACCCGGTTATTTCCATTGGCCCTTTCGCCAACTGGGGCATATATTTCATGTATTGTAAGCCTACCTTAGTCGGGGGGCATAGTTACGTCATTGTACCTGTGGACTACTTTACAAAGTGGGCCGAGGCATTGCCTACATACACGAACGACGGCAAGACCGCCACACTCTTCATGTTTAACCATGTAATAGTGCAGTTTGGAGTTCCTCAAGTGATGGTTATTGACCATGGTTCTCACTTTATGAACCATATGGTTGACGAGTTGAGCGATATATTGGGTTGTCGCCACGAAAACTCAACACCGTACTACCCACAGTCAAATGGACAGGTCGAGGCCATTAACAAGGTCTTGAAAACTATGGTCCAACGTATGGTGGGTAAGCACAAGGCCAATTGGCATAACATGCTCTTCTCCGCGCTTTGGGCTTATCGAACCTCCATTAAAACCACCACTGGATTTACTCCTTTCCAACTAGTGTATGGATTGGAGGCGGTCCTTCCCATTGAGTGCGAGATTCCGTCTCTCAAGCTCACCATCGAACTTCTCCCAAACACTACTGCTGAGGAAGAACGCTTCCTCTACTTAGCTAAGCTCGATGAGACTCGCCGAGATGCCGCTCTTGCCAACGAGGTGCATAAGAAACTCATCAAAGCGTAGTACGACAAGTCGGTAGAACCTCACGCCTATAGGGAGGGAGATTTGGTCCTCAGAAACGACCAGAAGCATGATAAGCTAGGGGTAGGAAAGTTTGAGTCCATGTGGCATGGACCTTACATAGTGAAACGCGTCTTAGAGAAGGGAGCTTATGAGGTTGAAGACTATGATGGGATATCTTTGGGTGAACCCCACAATGGGATTTACCTAAAGAGGTACTATGCTTGAGTCTTTCACGCATGAGTACTTTTGTATATACTTTACATGGTGTGCGTGTGTGTTTTTTGTGTGGTGTGACGATTTGATTTCTTGCATGTTTAGGTCTTGTTTTGTTTCTTATACCATGTTCTGTTTGCATGTGTAGATGACAACGTGTTATGGATTCGCAGACGGCGCCAATTGGCATACCCTCAACCTTGCTTCAGCAACCTAGGTACTCTATTCACCTGCCGACAAGCTCATCAGCTCAGGGGGAATGTGTCTAGGTTTCGCAACCAACAATGCTGCAGAATATTAAGGAGTCATTGGAACCCTAACTGATGCCTTTTCTTTGGGTATGGACCATGTTGTCATCCACCTGGAATCTCAACTAGTGGTCTCTCATCTTAACCGAGTCTACGCCATCTGCGATCCTACCTTACTCCATCTCTATTAACGAGTTCATCTTTTGGAAAGGTCCTTGGAGTCCATTCAATACCTGCACATTCCACGAGATGTTAACACAATTTCCGATTCTATGGCCAACTTCATCTTAGATTGGTACATTGCACACACATAAGCATATATTCATGAATTGTTAAAAGTAGACATAGCATGTAAATAATTTCATATAAGCAAACACAGAACAAGACCACACCATTCATCCATTTGAAACACATAATGTATAAATCACCGGAATGCCTCTCTCTCTCTATATATATTTCAAAAAGTAGTGCTGGTAAAAAAATCCGAAGCACGACGGCTTTCAATGAGACTCTACAAAATCTAAATCCTCGTAGCTTTCAGTAGTACAAAATCTGAGGCCTCTAAGCTCTCAGTACAAACGTAGTAACGACATATGGCCTATCTCCTGGCCCGTACAACCCTAGGTGGTATAACATCTCTGGCCTATTGAGTGTGGAAACAGTCAACTGCTCTCGCAACCCTGCGAAGCAGCGCGCAGTCGCTCCAACCGTGTACACCTGCATGGACCGCGACACCTCATCTACCATCAGCTCAGGAACATCTAGTGTCAACCCACTCAGGTTGGCATAGACTCCATCCATCTCTGCAATGGAAGCGTGCACTGCAGGTCCCACGACTGCTCCCTCTCCTCTCTCTCTCCTAGTAAGAAGAGAGACTCCAACTGGTCATATAGGTCCCACGTCTACACACACATGTTGTTTACTTGTCAACACTACATAAAAAAAAATCATAAATGCACAAAACTTAAAAATTACAACGGTTATTTGTTCTTACCAAGGTATCCCCATGCTGCTCCCTCTGGCAGCGGCAAGTTCGGGTCATCTCTAAAGTCCGTACCACTATACGGGAAGTCCTCCACCATCAGTAACTGGCCCTCCAACCAAGTGAAAAACTCAGGACCATATCCAATAATGGGACCCCCACCATGACGGGTCATCATCCCTGTCCATCTAGCCATGTGTGGATCCCTAGGATCCCTATCCTCTAGTGGTACCTAAGGATGCAAAAGGGGAACCCGTTCTAGTAAGAACGAGATCACTATTGAACCATAGCCCAACTGTTTGAGCTCTCCCCTCCGACACTTGGTCAGCTGAGCTCGTATGTTTGTGAGGAGTCCCTTGCACCAGTTGAAGATCTTCAGACATACAGTCCTCCGCATATAACATCTATGATCTGGTGGCTAGGTGAGGAGCTTGAATCCCTGCCATCCTCGTAATGGTGAAAAGTATGGCGCGTGATGGGCGTTCCCACACATCTTTAATGGGAATATTCCCACTAGAAGTAGCAGTGTTGGGAACACAATGTTGTAGGATCATGTCACCAATAGTCCGATCACTCCCGCGTGATCCAATAAGTAGCACATTGTCCCCTCTTTGAGACAATCCATTCAGAAAGTAGATGTCCTCAACATCTATAGTAAGCACGTGCTCACCGATCATGAAATACTGTTGGGCCGCATCCCAGCATCGGAGCATATGGGTCAGTAGTGGGATTTGGGACCTCATACCTTGAATCCCAAAGAACTTGAGGAGCCCACAATTCCTCAGTGCATCCACACATTGTGGATAATTTGCAGCCTATTCATCATCTAACTCATGATCCCATTCTCGCCAATCCAAAACCATTTTGGATGCTTGGAACCTGCCAAAAGGAGAGTTTTAACATTATTAGAACTTGCTTCAACCACCAAAAGTTCCTTTTTTGAGCTTGGCTTGAGTTTGGGGATGGATGTTTTCGTTGTCGCACCCCGTTTTTGCAAATAGTGCGATGTCATCGCATTCCATCCATGTGACCTTTGCGACAACTCAGTCTTATCACAGTTCCCGAAAGGGCAGACTGCGATGAGCCGAGGACGCAATGGCCCTTCCCAAACCAAGCCAAAACCCAAAAAAATGAACGAAATTAAAAAATGTAAACCACTACAATTGTGCTAGATGAATTTTAGGGTTACCTACTCCAGACGGCGGGTGAAATGGCTGCTCGTAGCTCCCGGAATCGACAAGTGAAGTTTTGGCTCCAAATGGCACTACTCCTCCCAAATTTGGCAAATAGAACAATGGTGACTATATTTGGTTTTTATTTCTATTTATAAATAAAATGGAATATTCCTTTTTCAAATATTTGATTCCTTTATGCCATTTGCTATGGTTTAGGTCGGTTTTATCATATTTGAACGTTCAGTTGACTATTTGACCTAGTTTCCAAGTGTGCAGGAGTTGTTAAGTGTCTTTTCATGCCATTTTCACATTGGAACGGTCATCTCAGGTATGAACACCCCTTGTGAATTTTTGTCATTTATCTTTTCATTCATTAGATTGTGATTATTTAATGATTATGAGCTTACTCTTTGTTCTTTCTCGTGCTCTTGAAACTATGAGAATAAGTTACTAAGTTACGATTTATCGCTTTTCCGGGCTCGTTAAAATCCTACGGAAAAGGAACCCCTTGAAGTCTATCTTTAAGCTCTTTTCAGGCTCTCGAAATACGAAAAGATTGCCAAGCGAACTTGTTGCGTTCACGCTTGTAAAAGGATTTGAATGGTCATCTTCCTGGTGATAGTTTACCCCTTTTTCGGACCAGGGGGCACTACTTACGAAAAAGGTATACTCCAGCCAATCATTACTGGAAGAGTCCTCTCCCATGTTGTTTTACCCTTTTTCGGGCGATGAGGCTAACTTTACGAAAAATGACCGTTGGAGTCTTCTTTAGTTCTTTTCAGACTCTCTAAACATGAAATGATGACCGAGTTTACCTTCTATGGACTCGTTAAATTTTCACATTGAAGGGACCGCCATGGGATGAACCCCTCCTATCCCAAGTTCGAAAAATATTTGGGATTTGTTGGCGGGAAATACTACCCTATAATGAGGAAATGGACATTATCAACTTAAGGGGGTGATAGGTAAGCATACTAATTGCATTACAGAGATGTTTATGAATGGAAATATATTATAGGCTTTGAGGGCATACCTTTTGAACAAAGTTTGATCCTAGCTTTTATTCAATCTTGCGCTCGATCCTCAATCCAATCTCCCATTCGATAAACCTGCAACACAAAGACCTTTCTCAGTGTATCTTGGCCAATAAAATAATGATGGAATTGACAAGTAATTCAAACATCAAGAATTAACCAACATTGATCCAAACAAATACATAATCTAATAAGCACTTGATTTGGGACAAGAAAGATGCTTCAACCTTTTATTGTCAAAAACATATGAATGATACAAAGTATACCTGACTTTGCAGCATGCTCATGTAACCTGATCCTAGGCTCCTGCTCCTCTCTGACTTCAGAATTCCTCCAGCATAACCTCCTTCAATACAAGCTTCTCATATAGAAGAGTCTTTTAATGGCTCTCATATCCAAAATGTCTCTATGTCTGACCCCTCTCTTTAATCCTCCTTGTATTTATAGGACAAGGCAGGCAATTCAGGGCGAGAGGTGGTTGCAGGGGAAGTTGGGGAAGTTGGGAAACCAACTGCAACTAATCCCCATTCGTCAAATTAATTATTTTTTGATCATATTTTAAGGTGTGCGCTACTATTTCACAGTGGAGTAGCGCCCAAGGCGTGACTACAACATTAAATACTAGCGTTTGTCACTTTTTAAATGTTGTGCACTAGTCTACTGAAGAGGAGTAGCGCCCATGAGGAGGTGTGCGCTACTATTGCACACTGGAGTAGAGCATATGCGCTAGTTTATTGAGATAGAGTAGCGCCCATATCTCAAAATGATGTTTTTTAGGGTTTTGCTAGCTTGCAAGGAGGTGGATTAGGTCAAGGTCTCATCTAAGGTCATCATGCTCCTCAATCCAAGTTGTCCTTTTGTGTGATCGAAAGATCAAGGTGATCATGGATGGAGAGGTGCATATCTGACCTATAAAAGATGCCCCCTAATGTGTGAGGTCAGAGGGAAATGATGGCCGAAATACATTACAATCCAAAGCCAGAGGAGGAGCAAGGAACCGCGGAAGCAAGTCACAAGAACACCTAAAACAAAGATCAAGTTCAGTGAGCAATTACAATCTTGACATCGTATAGATGCGCAGTGTGATACAATATGATCTCCGATACATAACAAGGAGATGTATATATAGCATGGCCACTTGGAATACAAGCGTGGATCCATGTCAAACTGAGCGATCATAGCCATAACAACAAACTGGATCTATGTCTCATGGAGAGCCGAATGTAAGTGAGGCTCTGTCTTGCGCAACTTGGGTGATAACATAATGAGGTGATGTCATCAAACATCCAAGGTCTTCATCCAAAACAACCCAAGGTACAAACCCTAACCATGTGAATAGATGAGCTGATAGTTGAACATGGGGGGTATCGTTTGATTACCGGTCCTTGATGTATACCGTTAACAAATGCGAGGGCTTCCATCGATAATGATGATAGGGCCCAAGGTACCTAGTACGATCTAACAAGTGTTAATAAGTGGACTTGGAGCTGAACACTTGAGGATCCTGTTGAATAAGAGACATTGATGTATTCTCACCATTCAACAGCGAGGAAAATTGCCACTGGTGACTGCAATCTCCAAGGTACTAACCGAAACTCTAAACTTCATTCCCATAGTAAAATGAGTTGATGTCGATGGGAAGAAGTCCATTGGAATGGAGGCCTTAACTCTTCCTCCATCATCCAACTCGAGGGACACTCAATTGGTATGATATGATATGGAGTAATACATGTAACAAGAATGACATTAGGATGGCCAACACATGAGGTCAAGATAAACTGTAGAATGGCCGACACAAGGTATATCCTTGAACAGTGAGCATGACACAAAGTGACTTAGGCAGTTTTCAACATCATGGGGAAAATGATATAAGTCTGTAATGTAGGAGACATTAACAGACCCTCCATATGGTTGGAAGAATAACCAACCGGGGGAGTAAACAACTCGGAGATCAGGTTTACCCTAAGGTCAAAAACTAAACCCAACCGACATGATAGACTCAAATAGGTGTTGTGTTCAAGGATAGAACTGACTTAACTGCCTTTGGAACTGAATATATGACACATCTTTCCCATCCCTTATTCTTTTTAGATAAAAGAATACCTTTCTTGTTGTTTTAGTGAGTCCAAGAAAGAATGAAAACTCAATAGATCCAACCATGTAAAAAGTTTAACTAGCCCATAGGAGGAAGACTCAGGACCTTCTTCATTGTTTACAGAGTTCTAAGAAGAGATAGAAGATTACTCTATCTTACTGATCTTTGGATTTTAATATCGAGCCGAGATCTGTTCCTGCTCTCCAGTGTTTTCAATTTTAAGGTGTCTGAAAAACTTAAACAATAACTCCATATACCTACTCGTGGATTTTAGTATCGACCCCAAGCAGGTTAATGCTCGCCGGTGTTTTCCTATTTATAGAGTCTGAAAAACTTAAACAATTCTCTTTACACCTATCCGTGGATTTTATATTGAGCCTGGATTGGTCTGTGCTCAGGGGTGTTTTCTTGTTTATAGAGTTGAAAAACTTAAACAGTCCTCTACTTACCCTCTCGTGGATTTCACATCGAGCTCGAGTAGGTGAATGCTCGCTTGGTGTTTTCATGTTTAGAGAGCCTAAAAACCCTAAAGAAAGGCTCCAAAAGGTTCTTTTTCATACAGTTAGTCTCCTTCCCCGAAAAATTATAAAACAAAGGAAGAAGAACTCTTCTAGCGCATACAGGAGTATACCTAGAGTATACCTTTTCCGTATTTTATCCACCTAGGCCCGGAAAAGGGGTAATTCTATACCTGGGTGGATGAGCCTTCAATTACTTTAACGAACTTGAAGAGGACAAGTTTGCTCAGCAATCTTGTTTAGGTTTAAATAGTCCAAACAAGAGCTTAAAATGACTTAAATGTCAGCTTCTGGGATCATGACTTCATAATTTGCCAAAACTAGGTCTTCAACAAAAATATTAGTAATCGCGACAAAAAATATCAAATGATACATAAATTTGAACTATGAGCTAGTTAAAAGGTATTCCATCGAGAAATTTAGTCTTAGAAGATTGATCCTACCAAAAAATTAGTGAAAAATGAGAACCAAATGGGTGAAATTATCTTTGCACCATGTGTCTCTATTAATTGATTAATTAGGACATTGTGGTAGAATTTGAAACTATAGACATTTTAACTAGGATGGGTAAAAATTAAAATCAAATTCAATATATGTAATTTCACAATTAAACTCAAATTTCATTTTGTTTTGTAGGGCAAGAATTTGGGAGCAAACCTTGAACTTCAATCTTCCATGGCGATTGATTCGAGCAACCAATCAACATTCCTCCTCCACCAAGTAAGTTTAAATCCTCCCATCTTGCATTTCAATGGTTTATTTATCAAATTTTGAGCCAAAATTCATTTATAAGGCAATGCTCATATCGTGGATTGCGCGGGCGCTACTCTACAGTGATCATAGTAGCGTCTGCAGGGAGGTGTGCGCTACTATGCTCACACACAGTAGCACACATGCGTGACTGTATGGTATGAACAGTAGCGCCCATGCCTGAAAGTGAAGAAAAAAGTGTCGAGATCTAAAAATTTGACATTTTTTGTGCAGGATGGTTCTTCTTTGGAGGGAGAGGGAACATGAGGACATGGATAGGATGGAAATGCAAGACCTAGTCACTCTTCATGCTCTCAGAAGATGCGGTTTGTTGAAGTTTTACCAAACCGTGAACATGAGGGTACTCAATAGATTGTTTCGAAGACTTGTTCAGTACTGGGATGTGGATACCAATACCTTTATCATCCGAGGGAAAACCTTGGAGCTTACAGTCGAAGACATTTACTTCATTAATAGACTCTCTAGGAAGGGAGATGCCATAAATTTGAAGGGGTCTTCTAGCAATGTGGGTGTATCATCGGTGCAAGAGTACTTGAATACATATTGTGTGGCTGGAGCTGAGAAATCAAGAAGCCAAATCTTGGTTTCTACCATTGAAGGCCTCCCTCTAAAGGTGATTGTGAGTATGATCAACTGGATGGGCAGGTAGTGCCACACAACACCTAGCTTCCATGCATTCCATGCATATTGGTGTACGGTGCTTGCAAGGTCATGTGTACGACTGGTGCACTAGTTTACTGGAAAACATGAAGCTTCAACTCACGGGTTGTAAATCCGGGAGAATGAAGAACTTTGGGTATGGCAGCATTCTATGTACCTTCTTCTTCGAGAGGGTACCTGCTATTAGCTTGGGGATGCCTCTACCTCCAACTAGCCCCCATGAGCCAAGATTGGGCCGTTGGGGTGACATATTCCTCCGCCAGGGTGGTGGGGAAAGTCACTATTGTTATCATACTGATGATTTCTGGGGGTGGTGGGAGAGGAAGGTGCCCTCCTTCGAGCAGTTTCCATATGTTGGATTGGACTTCCGCCATGATCTAGAGCTGGTGCTTCCTCCAGGTGGAGCCTGGGGAGCTATTGGTATGTTTTTATTTTAAGAATTATTTAATTTTTTCAAACTTTTCAAGTATTTGATTTTTATGAATGAATTTTGAAGTACTAAACAAGTGTCATATGCAGATATTGGGCCTGTCTGTCCCGAGGGAAATCCTACCATCTTCGTGAGGCCAACTAATGTTGTTGCAGTAGATGATATGTTAGGGGACCATAGAGAGGAAAGTGAGTCGGTTGACTCACGATGTTCCTGCATGTTGTATGGATCAGATACTTATTGATATGCAGGAAGATGTAGTTGGGGTGCCCCCAGCATGGCTTAGGGTGATGCGGAAGATAGCTAGGCTAGTCATATGTTATCGGGATGCAGTAGATGATGATGAGGCCCCTCCTTCTCCATAGGATACGGATACATTCTATTTATATTTTTGAGGCCATTGTGCCCATTTTTGTACTTTATGACGTGACTTGTGATAGACTTGTGATCCAAAACTCATATATTTTTTGATATAGTATCGGATATATATACAGTATCGGTTATTTACATGTGTATGTGTTTGAAATTTATGTGTGAAATGCTATTTATGGAAGTGTATGATACAAATGCCAATCTAGAACATATTTTTCAAGTGAATCAACTAATGCATTTAAACTTCTTGGAATGTGTTGATATATAACAGAATCAAACTGTCTTTCCAATAATCTAACTTGCAAAAACAAACGTAGCAACAAAGGATCTCTAATCTGGTAGACACCCGTTAATTGAAATACAACTAGTTGTGAGTCAAGTCTTACCTCCAAACGTGAGATGCCATGGCTGAGAGCATCTTGGAGAAGTTCTATAACTGCACTGTATTCAGCTACATTGTTCGTAGTGGGACCCAAACAAACCCCCCTCGAAGAGACCAGTTGACCAGCGGGTGAGTAAATGACCCAGGCTGCTGAAGCCAACTGTCGGGTGTGGTGACTGGCGCCATCAACAAATCCTAAGAAAATTTCAGTCGACATCTGGTACACGAAATAGAGACACACATAAGATTAACTAACAAGCACAAACAAAAACTAGCTCTACAAAATATACAACTATGTTACAAGAAAAAGCACAACTGCCTAAGCGTAGTACTTCTTCAGGTAGAGCCCATTTCTAGACTCAGCCAGCTTATTACCCTCGTAGTCTACCAACTCGTAAGCGCCCTTCTTCAATACTTTGGAAATTATGTAGGGCCCAAGCCACATGGACTTAAACTTGCCAGGTCCTATAGGTTCCTTGTCTTGATCCCAAAGTAAAACAAGATCTCCCTCAAGGAAAACCCTAGGCCTGATGGACTTATCATACTATCCTTTGACTCGTTTCTTGTGAAATTAGTTTGTTGTGAGTGCATCGTGGTGCTACTCATCTAGATGCTCTAAATGCAACAAACGTTCTTCCAATACTGAATTATCCGGTAGTAATTGAACAACCAGTTTTAAATAAGGAATCTCACATTCAATCGGAACGATTGCTTCTATCCCATGCACAAGTTGAAAGAGAGAGAATCCGGTAGTAGTCTTTATGTTCACTCGGTAGGCCCAAAGAACAGGGTATAGCATGATGTGCCAGTTGTTTCGACTGGCATTGACAGTTCTTTGCAGTATTACCTTTAAAGTTTTGTTAACTACTTCAACTTGTCCATTCGCCTATGGATAATGTGAAGACGAATGTTCTTGTCGAAAAACTAACATTGTGTACAAATATGTCATCATGCTATTCTGGAAATGACTGCCGTGATCAGTCACAATCTCTTTAGGAATGCTAAACCTTGCAATAATCTGATTAAATACGAAATAAGCGGCAGTTTCTCCATCTGCCTTGACAGTAGGCATTGCCTCCGCCCACTTGGTGAAGTAGTCGACGACAACGATGATATAATGATTCCCTCCAGTGGAAACTGGATTGCAAGTCATGTAATCAACCCCCCATTTTGTGAAAGGGCCTTTGTAATCACAGGATGAAGAGGAGCTGGATGTGCCCTCATTTTCTTGGTGAAAAAATGACACGGATGACAGCTTTTCATCGCTTCCACACAATCTTTAAAGATTGTGGGCCAAAAATATCCGGCACACAGTATCTTCAGAGCTGTTGCCAACCCAGAAAGATGTCCCCCACAAGCTCCACTATGGGAATCATTTAATACTGCTTCAACTTCTTCTAAAGTTAAACAACATCGTAAGATGGAATCTACCCCATGTCAATACAAAGTATCTGAGATGATGAGATAGTTTTTCGCATGGCTTTTCAGCTTGCGTTGTTCTTCTCTAGAAAAAGTGGTAGGACACCTCAAAGTCTGGATATATACTAAGATATCCCCGTACCATGGGTCAGAGGAGGCAATGAGGAAGATATGTTCATCCGGGAATGATGATTCTTCCTCAACATGCTCTAAGTCACTAGGAAACTCTAAGATTAACTCAGCGAACACTAGTGATTTCTTCAACTTGGCCGATTGAAAGACCAAATCAAATTCTTGTAGGATTACAATCCATTTATTATACTTCCCACCGATGATTCGTCGAGTGAGAACATACTGAAAGGGATTGAATTCTGCTATCACAGTAGTTGTTCGTAAAAGTATGTAATGACAAAGCCTCTATACCGCATAGACCGCGGCAAGTGCTAACTTCTCAACATGCAAATATTTAACTTTATGGGCTATCAATGCTCGAGAGAGATAGTAGACAACATGCTCTTTGAGCATGCCGTCCTCCTGAACTAGTACTATGCCAATTGTATGAAGAGATGCTGCGAGATATAAGAGAAAATATTTTGCATAGTCTGGAGGGCTGAACAAGGGGGCTGACAGTAGTGCCTTTTTTAAGGCCTCAAAGGATGCTTGAGAAGCCTCATACCACAATAAGTAGGTGTCTTGTTTGAGCAATCTCATAAAGTCTTTCGTGATCTTAGCATAGTTTATAATAAAGCACCGTAAGAAATTAGACATGCCTTGCAGACTTTAAAGCCGTCGCAAGGTGCGAGGAGGAGGTAGATTTACAATCGCCTCAACTTTCAACGGGTCGACCATTATGCCACGATTGGAGACAATGAAGCCCAGTAAACATCCTGATTCGACGCAGAATATGCACTTATTAGGATTCAAACGAATCTTATATTGTCTGCATCTTTCAAACACAAGTCTAAGATGAGCTGGATGATCCTGTCTCTTTTGAGATCGCGCCTAGAGGTCATCCAAGTAAGGTTCAACTATGTGTTTGATATTGTGAAAAGCGAAATTCATTGCTTGCTGGAAAGTGGCTCTAGCATTTTTTAAGCCAAATGGCATCTTCTGGTAAGCAAAGGTTCCCCACGGGAAAATGAAAGTTGTTTTGTGCTGATCCTCGGGTTTGATTTGTATTTGATTATATCCCAAAAATCTATCCATGAAAGAGAACATCTTGTGTCCCGCATAAGCATCTATGATCTGGTCAATAAACGGTGTGGGATAGTTATCTTTCGGACAAGCTTTGTTCAAGTCCTGGAAGTCAGCACAGAATCGAATGGTACCTTGCTTCTTATCAACCGGAACGGGGTTTGAAAACCATTCCGTCATGTCAATCGGATAGATGAAACTGGCCTTAAGCAACTTTTCAACCTCCGTCTTAATGGCGGCCGCTTTTCGGGGATTCACAGGACGAAGCTTTTGTATCATAGGTTTTGCATTAGGGTATGTCATGATGACATGCTCAATGATGACTGGGTCGATGCCTAGCATCTCCTCATATGACTAGGCAAATATGTCGCGGAACTCTTTAAAAATTTTGGTATACAGAGTGATCTCTTCTGGAGAACAGTTTGCACCAATAAAAATGTTTTCCACAACCTCGTGTTTGGTGGAAATGTTGATCGGGATTGTTCTCGATATATTAGCCATATTCCCTTCAGCGTAAACAACTCTCGAAGTAGAAGGAAATGATGACAAATCAACAAATCCACCGGGTCTCAAAGCGAATTCTCCTCTCTCTATCCTGTCTAGGTTTGGAAGCAGGTAAGACCTGTGATGCATATGTTCCCATGGTTGGTCCAGGCCCATCATGACTTCCAAAATGGCTTCATTAGACAGTAAGACCGTATCTAAACAGTCGAAAGAGTGGGTAGAATTCAGTGACCATGCCGGAGCATAGTCCATATCTGACTCAGTAGAGACTGGCGGAGTCACGATATGTTCCATTGCAGCATGTTGTGCTTCCATGTAGGCTACTTCTGCAATGGATAGAGGCACTGAAGGTTCCGATGTAGTGGGAAGGATCCACGGATCAGTTCTTAAACCAACCGTGAAAGTTTCAGTAGAAGTACCCACATCAGAACGCATAAAAAGAACTGGAGAGGGTAGGTCAAACGTGCCTATTAATGACTCATAAAGCCCTGCTCCTAAACTCTCGCTTACTGGGGCGGTTTGATCAACTAAGGGAATCATGGACTTGGAAGAAGTCTGGTTGTTTCTCTGAGTGAAAGAAAGTTGATTGACTATAACAACCTTACCTTCAAAAGGGAACATAACAACTCGAAAAACTGTCGATGCAATAACTCACATGGCATACGTCCAACTCCTGCCTAATAACATGTTGTAATCAAGCGGAGCATCCAGAACTTCTACTTCTACAACAACTGTCTTACCGGACAAAGTGACATCAAATGATGGCAAAACTCAGTGTGGACGGAAAGTCCTGCCATCAAATGCAGTAAGCAGTGTGTTAGAAGGGGCTAACTCAGGAGAACCCAAAGCTTTCCAACAGAAAATTGACATTACGCACATAGACGCACCTTCATCTACGACAGCTCACCTGATGGTCATTGGGCCATGGACGACTTCTATTTGAAGGGAAATGTGGTACAGCAACCGGTATTTGATATCAGCCATGTCAAATCACGCAGACATGTTAGATGATTCCATACTTCCAATAACTGCCAGAAGTGCATTTCATTGTAAAGGACAACTTTGCAGGACTTGTAAGGTAGACATAGCACAAGGGGTCTGGGCTAGATCTTCAACCACGTTGTAGTTAGAAGCAGCCTGAGTGTTGGGATTGTGCGATGCCTTCTTCAAGACACCTTTCGGGATCTTAGGCAGTGGGTCCACAGGTATGTGGAGTGGAGTGGAAGATTCTGGAATCTCCTTATCCTTCTTCTGTGCATCCAGGGTGTAATTCCTTGCTCTCGTTTGTAAGAGTGCATTCGAGCTAACCATGTTGATAAAAGTTTGATCAATCGAAGCATGCGTGGTGCCCCCAGTATTGGAGGTGCCAGAAGCTGAACCCTGCCCCTTAGGAAATGGATCTTTAAGTATGGCAGGTTTCTTTTCTTGAAGCAGCTTCTAGGCTTCTTCGAGTAGAGGGCATTGGTGAGTAAGGTGTTCCTGCTTGAAAATCTTACAAGGGAACTTAACCTTCTTCTTCTCTTTGCTACCCTCCTCGGCATTTTCTTTTTTAGGCTTTTGATGGTTCCCCTCTCCTTTCTTGCCCTTATTTTTGTTATTGGGCTGCCGAGGGCCCTTTTGATTGTTCTAAACTTGGTTTACAGATTCAGAAGTAGAAGGAGAGGTTGTGATGGAAGTAACTTCTGTAGTCGGTTGTTTGACGGATACGGCATGAACCTGCTTGGTCAATGCTTCGAAAGCTGCAGAATCGACTGAACCCACTTTGCCGTCAGCATGCGGTCCAAGTTTAGGTATACTCAGATCAGTATTTGATCGCGGTGCATTAGGTATGATTTCATAAAGTAACCCAAATTGTGCATAAACAAGGTCTAGCTGCTGGGTTCGTAAAATGGCTTCTTCCTCGGTAGACACTCCAGAAGTAGCTACTTCCTTAGAAATATAAGGAATGAGTGATTTCAAATACCACTCAGGCAGGAATTCTGGAGGTATGTTGGCTTTAATGAGCCTCTTCTGTCTCCGCCACTCCTGAATGTGATAAGATAAGTGAGTGGCCTTATTTTGTCTAAATGTAGAAAAAAGGTCTGTTCCGGCATCATACTGAACAGGAAGCTGGAAGTGGTTCAGAAAAAACAGTCGCGAGATCCCGAAAGTTAAAGAATGTAGCTGCAGGTAACTTAATGTACCATTTGGCTGCAGCATCGGTTAAGGTCCTTTGGAACAGTCTCAACCTGATGGAATCTTCATTTAATGAGTTCGAGGAACACCATAAATGGAAAGTAGTGACATGGTCACCAGGGTCCTTGCCAGTTTTGCCTTCGAATTTTGGAATGTCCGAAGGTAACTTGGTAGGAACTGGTGGCCATGTGGCATTGTGATACACTGGATCGTTTGTCAACTTGGAAAGTTCTGGCAAGTTTAGAGTTTCCAGAAACAGTAAACGAGGTCTGCAAGATGACATTTGATAAGCTGGGGTCATAAAGGGGGAACCACCCATAATCTAACCCATGAATTGCTGGTAGGGGTTGCCCCCAGCCATCTGCTGGTAGGGGTTTCCCCCTGTCATCTATTGTTGCGCGAAATTATTATTGAAATTCCCCCATCCATATGAAAGTGGGTTAGTGCTCTGTGGGTTCGTCCACTGTGGCTGGGTGTTAGCCCTGCCATATTGTTGGTTAAAAATGTTACCCCCTCCTCCCGAGAATAAAGAGAAAGGGACTTTTCCTACAGGTATATTACCTTGATTCAAGTTGGGACCTGCAAAGGTATTAAAACCAGTAGTAGCTGACGTGGATGGTGCAGTCATGGTACTCATGACAGGCACAGTTGCAGAAACATTTGGCCCTATAGCGGGTGTGGAAATCCAAGTGCTGGGTATGTGATACAACGGTTGAGTCACAGGTGGTGGAACAAGATTCATTGTACTGCTAGGTCCAAAAGTGGGTGTAGAGCCGGCAGATGCCATAGTTGTTGAACTCGGCATGCCTAAGGTACCGACATTAAAGCTGAAGGACGGAGTCGAAAAAGAAGTTGTCTGTGCCGAACTCGGTGTAGCAGTGGGAGGAGGATTTACAATATTTGTGTTCATACCTATTGTGGGAGTCTGTGGAACTCCCTGTTCGCCTCCTGTATTAGTCATAAAATTCCCAGGTGTAAAATGATATGCACTATAATCAGGTTGCTGGAAACCAGCGGGTATCAAAAGCGGATTTCTAAGATTAGTCAAAGGAGGATTAAAAGGAGTAGTGAATTCACCAGAAGTGAGATCCTCAATTTCAACTGTATTAAAAGCTTTCTAATCTAGAGTGCCAGGTTGTGGTTCCTCAGGAACCTCTATTTCAGGTCTTTCTGTTGTAGGTTGTAGTTCTTCAGGAAACTCTATTTCAGGTTGTAGTTCTTCAAAAATTTCTATTTCACCAGTGGTTTCCAAAGGAACACTAGAGTCTACCCTCTATCGTCTAGCTGGTAGTAGTGGTTCCGTTCTAAGTGGGGGAAGGTTTTGAAACCTTCTCGATCTACGAAGTTCTTGGTCTTCCATGATTCTATATATATATATAAATTAAAAACTAAGCAAAAAGCCTAGTGGCCACTAAGACTAGGGGGCAAACAACACACCACTAAAAAAGTACTAAGTATTCAAACCAGTCAAACAAGATGCATTTTGGAGAAGAGTATGGGATGATGAGGGCCCAGAACAGATCAACGAAGGATGAAGAACAGTTACTCAGGGTCCACAATACAATGACTAAGGGTGCAAGCACTGGAATCACCCAACCGCCCTCCCAAATACTTGCAAGGGATTTCCTCCCACGTCTGTCCTAGGTACAACAGATATACCCTCCGCCGTCACTCATGTATGAACCTATGGTCAGATACTAAGGATACCACCACACCGAAAACTCCTGGGGGAACAGTCTCTGGTCAAATCAGAAGGCATGGGCAGGGTAACTGAGCCCGAAACTCAAAAGAGTCCCCAAACGCGATCCAATCCTGGTATATGCTCGAAACAGAAAGTAGGAGGAGTATTCCCAACAATCTGATCTCACAAGACCTACTGCATATATCCTAGGCAATCTTTGAATGAAGTGGGTTTACCTGTGATAGTCGAACTATGATTTTTGCATAATGTGTGATCTTGGGTGGTTTAAGGTGATTTAAACCCAAGATCCTATCCAAGACTAGTTGGTGTTGTGTATCCCTAAAAAGAAAATTGTTGCTATTTAATTTTATTAAAGATTTTTAGGGTTACTTTTTTACTCAAGAGGTAGTGCTTTGTGTGGCGTGGTTGCAACAGAAAAACAAAGTGCATAAATTATAACTTTCAACAACAAAACTTTTTATTTTTTCATTTAATGTTCTTTCCAAATTAAAAACTGAGCAAATCAAAGCAAAATTTCTTTTTTGTTTTCTTTGAAATTCTGAAAAAAAAATAAACTATGCTATTTTGCAAAAGATATAAGCCTCACTATTCTTAAGCTACCATTTTTTTTGCTTTTTCTGTTATTATGAACAAAAAAGAACTTTAAAGTAGGAAGCAAATAAGACTTATACAAGATGTGTAAGTATGTCTAAATGGCTCCTAAGCTCACAGCTGTCAAAACAATGGTTCAACAAAGACTTGTCCTACAAGTTTTTTCAAAGGAAAAAGCTCTCACACTTAGAAGCAAAGCAGGAAGAAAACAAAGAGGAAAGATGCTCAAAGATGGAAATCAAACTCAAGAGGAATGTCTCAAAGCATCAAACCCTAACAAGACCACTAAGCCAAGGACTAGGTAGGCAAGCGAACTAACAACCACCTTACTGACACAAAGGCTAAAAAATGAAGCAAACTAAAGTACTCCAAACTCACTTGATACTGGAAAAGACAATGAAGTCAAGAAATGTTGGAACTCAAAAACTTTGGAAGACACCCTAAAGTCTCCAAAGCGGATCAAACCCTAAAAAAAAGGATAAGATGCATAAAGAGCAAACAAGTGTTGCCACAAATAGCAAATGCAAAGCATATAGGTTTGTAGGTCAGCAACACACTATCAGGGTAAAGATAAGCAATTGTGTTCACTAAGGAACAATGCCTAGTCTCCAAAAAGAGCCACAAATGAACCAAACACTTCAAAAGTAAACAAGTGACCTAAAGATGACAAAAATACTCAAAGAAGGGTACTGAGACTCAAAGAAGAGCTACAGACCTCAAAGACCAGTCAAGGAGACCTAAAACAAAGTCAGAAACCTACCCAAAAAGGTAGAAAACTCAACCAAACAACCAACAGAAGGCTATAGGAATGTGCCCTACTGTGCAGTAGGGAAACTAGCGCATATGGAGAGGTGGGTGCTACTGTATAGAGACAGACTAGTGCATGGGTGCTACTGTATGTATATCAAGGTAGCACACAGGTCTTAAAGAGTTAAAAACTAACTTTGAAAAGATGCAAAAAGACTGAGTCAAGCAAAGAAAAGCAAGCAGGGGATACCTATAGGGCTTCTCAGAAGATCAAAGGGGTTAAGAAGTACTGGATAGACAATCAAGAAGGGTTTCCTAGAGCAGAAAAGACAACTACCCCAGTGGAGTTGCCAGTCTGTTGGCGGGAAATACTACCCTATAATGAGGAAATGGACATTATCAACTTAAGGGGGTGACAGGTAAGCATACTAATTGCATTACAGAGATGTTTATGAATGGAAATAGATTATAGGCTTTGAGGGCATACCTTTTGAACGAAGTTTGATTCTAGCTTTTATTCAATCTTGCGCTCGATCCTCAATCCAATCTCTTGTTCGATAAACCTGCAACACAAAGACCTTTCTCACCGTATCTTGGCCAATAAAATAATGATGGAATTGACAAGTAATTCAAATATCAAGCATTAACCAACATTGATCCAAACAAATACATAATCTAATAAGCACTTGATTTGGGACGAGAAAGATGCTTCAACCATTTATTGTCAAAAACATATAAATGATACAAAGTATACCTGACTTTGCAGCATGCTCATGTAACCTGAGCCTAGGCTCCTGCTCCTCTCTAACTTCAGAATTCCTCCAGTATAACCTCCTTCAATATAAGCTTCTCATATAGAAGAGTCTCTCAATGGCTCTCATATCCAAAATGTCTCTATGTCTAACCCCTCTATTTAATCCTCCTTGTATTTACAGGACAAGGCAGGCAGTTCAGGGCGAGAGGTGATTGTAGGGGAAGTTGGGAAACCAACTGCAACTAATCCCCATTCGTCAAATTAATTATTTTTTGATCATATTTTAAGATGTGCGCTACTATTTCATAGTGGAGTAGTGCCCAGGGCGTGACTACAGCATTAAATACTAGCGTTTATCACTTTTTAAATGTTGTGTGCTAGTCTATTGAAGAGGAGTAGCACCCATGAGAAGGTGTGCTCTACTATTGCACACTGGAGTAGAGCATATGCGCTAGTTTATTGAGATAGAGTAGCACCCATATCTCAAAATGAAGTTTTTTAGGGTTTTTCCAGCTTGCAAGGAGGTGGATTAGGTCAAGGTCTCATCTAAGGTCATCATGCTCCTCAATCCAAGTTTTCCTTTTGTGTGATCGACAGCTCAAGGTGATCATGGACGGAGAGGTGCAGATTTGACCTATAACAAGATTGGACTCATCTATGAGATGAGCTATACCAAGCATTTGGTTACCCTCATCAAGCTCGTAAAAAACACATGAGGCACTCATCGTTCATGATGGGGAAAAAGGAAAGCTTTTGTATTACACCTTTATTAGTGGCAGTACTTAATCGTTCTTGAACATGGCACTCATCTGCATTTGCATACAGTACTTGGATCATCTGTTTGTCCTCGAGTTCCGCTTACTTCCTGAGTCTTGTTACTCCTTTGAGTCATTCAAAGAAAGCTTCCATCATCAGTTGCATTATGAGTTAGTGTTGTACTCGTCATGTCAATACTGCCAAGTCATGCCATGCCCATGTTCAATAATACTTTCACTATTCATTATCTGCAGTCTATACACCTTGCATCATGTCGGTCTACTCTAAGTCAATCACGCATGTTACTGTACCATCTGATCCACTCTACACATCCTTTGTCGTGTTTCGTGTCGATGATGGGAGATTCATCCTGGCCCTCCTTCGATGGATTCATCCTTGTCGACTTCAACACATCATCCGAGGATTGAATCTAGAAACCAACCAAGTACCTTGGCCCTTCATGCCTCAATGGAAGGTTACCTCACTTTTGACATAAGTTTACATCATTGACTCTTGATTGAAAGATTTAATCTCGCGTTCGACTTCAACTCATTTATTCGCGCTTGATGATATGTACTGTGATACCTTGGGAATCATTAACATCAATGGTGATTTCCCTCGTACTTGTTAACGGTATACATTAATGACCAGTAATCAAGTGGTTTCTACCATGTTCGACGTCAAGACATTTGTAATCACATGGTTAGATTCGTATCATTGCAGGTTCAGCTTGAAGACCCTAGGAGTCATATTTTACCTAGGTTGCGATGGAGTTTGTATTTGAGTCATATTACACGGATCCACATTTGTATTGGTCATGGATGTGTTATCATCTCATCATGGATCTACGCTTGTGTATAGTAGCCATGATTGTGTTCAGTTGGTCATTACTACCATGGATCTGCATTGTATTGGTCGGCATCCATGTTGTACTTCATATGAGATTGCCAGTTCAGATTCAGTCGTACTGCAGCAACGTCCTTCATTTGACAAGTCCGTTTTCTATTCTTTCTATCAAAGCATTTCACCTGTCCGATTTTTCAACAGCTTCATGCTTTGGGGGGCTTTCTGTTACACCTAAAATCTTACCACCATTAGATTCAGTGTATACATCCCTGAAGTTCCATTGGCTAAGTCATTTACCTAGAAAGGACACCACTGCATTTATGCTAGGTTTTGAGAGGTCGTCGCAGGCTGCACTCATGCAACCCGTGACGAAGTCAATTAATGGGGAAAATAGCTTCTTCGAGCTCATTCCCAAAGCATGCTGACTTGTATCCTTATCCCTGACCTCTTGAGGGAGATGGCACTCGGTTCCTAACCTCTTGGGAGGATCCCCTATATCTCTCCTACCATATCTCAACCTACCCTATCCATATCCTATCCACTTAGTCCTATATAAGTGAAGCTCTACCCCTCTCCAAAAGGAGGAAGTCTATAGTGTCTACATGCTGGTGAAATCATATTGGAGAGATCTCTAACTCATCCATTGAGAGACTCTACTTCCTTGGAAGGATCTGGAAAATGGCTTGGATGGAGAAGGACTACAGTGTTAAGCCTCGGTTGTAGTCTATTCTTTACTATGTATTTCCCAATTTTACAATAATACAAATGCTTTCCACCAATATTGTTTATGTGATTATATTGAGTAGTTTACCTACTTAACTGTTTACTTAGATCTCTTATTGTATAGATGCTCTTTACTCGTTTATGTTGTTCTTTGTGTCTTAATAGGTCTTGCAGCTGAGATCTAACGACCGTGGGACGTGGAGCAACATTCAGGAGAAAGGATTGCGAATTTAAAGGTATAATATCTAGCACTTGATCCTTAAGTAGATCTAGGAAAGTCATTTGTAGTCTGTTCTATTGGTTCTAGACTTAGTTTGAGCTAGGGAGATCCGGCTCAAGTCCGCTCGAGTGGATTGTCCATCAAACATGTGTGCTTAGAATTCAACTAAAGAAATTTCTCACACCATTGTCATTTCTTAGGTGCAACCAGAGGAAAAACAAGGGAAAAATTATCAACCAGAAGTTTAACAAAAATAGGCTTTGGATGAATTGGACACTTTTCTATGGAACTGGACTTATTATTCCTTCCTCCATAAATTCCAATCATCCACAACAACCAAAAAGGACAACAAAAACTTGCTTGGTATTACAGGTACCCTCGAACAACCCAGTTGCCATAGATCTTGGGGAATTGGACAATTTTCTTTGGAACTGGACTTGATTCTTTGTCTTCCAGCAATTCCAATTGGACCACTCAGTCCCAATTTTATTTCAATGCTACAACATTATCAAACTGTTCTCTACATTTTTCCTTCTTCCTTTCTCATTCCTTTCTCTCCCTTCTGCCCTCTTTTTTTATGTTCTTTTTTTTGTATGCATGCTAATCCAACAACACTTGTCAATTTTCCATTAACCTCCTAATCTCTCTCTTAATCCCCCTTTTAGCTTCAAAAACAGGTTTAAAGAATTAATTAGGAAAAAGTATGGGTTATCAAAATTATAAGGTAAGAAGGGTTTAATAGGGTCATACTTAGATTTTAGGTTGTATGCCACCCCTTCTTATTGACCTAGGTGAATACATGAGTCCCTGTTCATTCAGCATGTTGGATTTTCCACTACCAGTTTAATTTTTATATAATCAGAGTAAAATACAATCATGAGTTCTGCCTTACATGAATTTCCAATATTTTTACAAAATTACATTAACAAAATAATGGAGTCTTGTTGCAGCTACAACCTGATCCGCAATTTTTTTTATAAAATTGTAAGGCCCCTCCTTTTATTTTTGGATTTCACTCAGAGTTTATTTTCATCCTAAATATACCTACCCCTGATGCTTAGATTTTTATTTAAAAAACCAAAGAAAACATTCCTGCATGTTAAATTACAGGTTGCGGAAGTGCAGATTGCCTTTCTGACTGCTTGAAATTGTTTCTGCAATCCCACAATTCTGCAATTCCGCATTTCTGTATGCCCGCATGTCCAAGTGTGGATTGCGGACTACATTTCAGACTTTTGAAATTGTCTATCTCCTTCCTGCATTCCGCATGTCCGCAATCCCGCAGCCCTACATCTAGCACTTTCGTATTCCACAGTTCCGCATCCCGCATTTTCGAACTCCCGCACTCCCAATTGCAGATTAAGGATTACGGGTTACATTTCTGAATTTCTAAAAATTGCTCCCACAATCCCACAATCCCGACTTTCCGCCTCTGCATGTTACCAAATGTGGATTGCGTATTGCAGATTGCATTTCCGAATTTCTAAAACTAATTCCGCAATCCCGCAATTCCGCTTCCCGCATTTTCGAACTCCTGCATTCCCAATTGTGGATTGCGGATTACAAGTTACATTTCTGAATTTCTAAAAATTGTTCCCACACTCCCACAATCCCAACTTTCTGCCTCCCTGTGTTACCAAATGTGGATTGCGGATTACAGATTGCATTTTCGACTTTCTAAAACTAATTCCGTAATCCCACAATTCTGCATCCCGCATTCCTTCTTTTTTGCATCCCACATCTCCATGTTCCCGCATTTCTGATTGTGGATTGACTTTCTAGTTTTTTGAATTGGTCTCCCACATTCCGCATGTATGCATCCCACTTTTCCACATTCCGCTGTTTCACAATCCCGCAATTCCGATTGCGGATTGCGAATGGATTTTTTGACTTGTTGGAATTGTAATCTGCAATTCCGCACTCCCGCATTCCCGCATGCCCGCATTGCAGATTGCAGAATGTGGAAGGATGATTTTGGTCATTTTCGAAGGCCTTTTCTGACCTTTCGCCTCTGCGTTAGTTATCATTTCAACGCTAAAACAAGATCGTGGAAGGATGAATCTTCTGTTTTGTAAATAATATTGATAAATCATACCTCTGAAATTTGTATTATGTTCATTATCACTTTGTTTAACAATGAATTGTTCTTATGCATTGATTGTAAATTATTCTTATGTATTGATCTTGTTGTTTTCCCGGGACGCAGAGGAATCTGAAAGGATGCGAGCAGAAGGAGTGGCAGGCACAAAGGACAAATTGGGCATTCCAAAGGAAGCATAGGAAGCCGAAGCTATCATTCATAATGTAGAGGGAGCTGAAAGACCGCGCGCAAAAGAAACGATAGACACAAGAGCCAAATTTGGAAAGCCAAAGGAAATAGAGGGATCCAAAATGATCGGTCATTGAAGAAAAATTCTCTTGTAACATAAATATGGAGAAAGGGTACTAGACAGGAGGAATTTTGCTAGTGAAATAGAGGCTAGAAACATTATGTAAGAGAATTATTTTTCTGCTAATGAGGAAGGACCTATTTGCTGGGAAAAGCTTGCATGGAATGTTGTGACTAACAGATCAAACTATTTATTCTCTATTAATGTTCATGTTGTGAGATCTTTCTAAATTTTTTTGAACTATTTCGATGGTGATGAATGATTTTACTTATCTATGTAAATGTCTGTACGATAACAGAGTAATAAATTGGTTTAATTGCAATCAAAACTATCTTTGTAATTTTTTGTTATGAGTGTGCATACTTTATCTTAATAGCTATCTGTTAGATTTGTATAAGCATTCTCATATTATTACTCTTATTTAAAATTGCTCCTTGCAAGGATAGGTTAGTTAGTTTATAATAGAGTGTGAGGAACCTGCAACAATTAATTAATAAAAATGCACGAGATAACAACAATAATAGAAACTCAGAATAGATTTATTGATTGCGGGCCACTTTGAGGGGGAAACCTCCTTTGAGCAAGCTGAATACAAATAAATTCACGGTTCCTTCATTGGCCTCAACACAAACTTATATACTAAGTCTATGCACCAATACTATGGATAAATACCCTGGGACATATAATACTACAGGACAACTTACAAAGCATATGCGTCCATCAATACTATGGGCTAATAAAAACTATGGATCAACATATAATACTCTGGGATGACTTACAAGGCATATGCGTCCAATCAACAATATACTAATAAAGTAAAGAGAAGGGTTGAAATGGGTTCCTAACATCCCCTCCCCCTTAGAAAAATATTTGTCCTCAAATATTTAGATGTTGAAATTGTTGTTGAATTTGAAGGAGTGGTTCCCATGTAGCATCCTTTGGTTGAATTCCATGCCAGTGAATTAAGACCTCTGTGATAGAGCGAGAGCGAAGCTAACGAGTGCATCGATTGAGGACGGCCTCTGAATCCAAAAGGATGGATCCTTCATTATCCAGTTCTAGTAAAATAGTTTGTCCTCTGATGTTGGTGCCAAGAACTTTCTTGATACAAGAGACATGAAATACTGGATGAATGTGGGAAGAAGGAGGAAGTTCCAATTTATAAGCAACAAACCCAATCTTCTGAAGAATCCTATATGGCCCATAGAAATTTGGAGCGATCTTATGACACCCTTTGAGTTTCAGGGAGGATTGCTTGCAAGGATGTAGATGAAGAAAAACCATATCAACTGCTTGAAAAGTACGCTCAGAATGGTGTTAATTGGTTTCTTGCTTCATTCAATTTCTTGCCATGTGAAGATTGTTTCGCAAGACGTGAAGAATATGATCACGGTTTCGAAGGACCATGTCAACTTCCTGAACTGGTGAACTGTTGGGGGTGTATGGAAGAAGAACTGGCGGTGCCTGACCATAGAATGCTTCATATGGAGTCATTTTAGAGGCAGTGTGGTAAGAGGTATTGTACCACCATCCAACGAGAGGGAGCCACTTTTCCCTCTAATGTTGTTGTTCGGAGGTGAAGCAACGAAGATAAATTTTCAAACATTTATTGATAATTTCAGTCTGACCATCTGTTTGTGGGTGATACCCTGAACTCATCTTCAGTTTGGTGCCAGTGTGGCGAAATAGTTTTGTCCAAAAATGACTAGTGAAAGTTGCATCGCGATTCGAGACAATGGAAGAAGGGATTCCATGAAGATGAAAGATGTGGTCCAGGAAAATTTGTGCGACTAATGAGGCTGTATAGGGATGGATGAGAGCACAAAAATGACTATATTTGGAGAGGCGATCAACCACAACCAAAATCACTATCTTCCCTCCAGATTTAGGGAGCCCTTCAATGAAATCCATAGAAATATCTTTCCAAATACGTGTAGGGATGGGAAAGGGTTTGAGAAATCCTGGAAGGAGTTTCGTTTCACCCTTATTACGCTGGCATGTATTACATTCAACCACCATCTGTTGAATTGCACTTTTCATTCCCTGCCAAAATAAGTTACGCCGTACCCGCTCATACGTTTTGAGGAACCCAGAGTGCCCTACCGATGGAGAAGCATGGAGTTCATAGAAGACATCCTGTTCAAGATCCGTTCTCTGGGGAAGCACCAGATGAACCTTGTATCTTAGAGAAGCACCATCCCAAGAGTAATGTGGTACAACAGAAGGGTTGTTGGCCAAGCGTTGGATGATTTGAGGTAATGAAGAGTCATTGACATAGCTTTGTTGAACATATTGCAACCAATTTGGAATAGGCATAGAAATAGCTGAAAGAAAAACTTGGTTATCAAATGTGCGAGAAAGAGCATCCGCCACAATATTGTCCTTACCTTTCTTGTAAATGATCTGATAGTCATAACCCATGAATTTTCTAACCCATTTCTGTTGTGTTGGGTAGGATACACATTGTTCCAGGAAATATTTTAGACTTTGGTGATCAATCTTGATGTAGAAATGATTCCCTAATAGGTATGGTCGCCACTTCTATACTGCACGCAAAATAGCCATCATTTCCTTCTCATATGTAGAGGCAGCTAAATTCTTACCTGGAAGGGATTTGTTGGTGAACTCAATGGGATGTTCATCTTGAAGGAGAAAAACGCCAAGTCCATTGCTGCAAGCATCACTCTCAATAGTGAAGGGATTGGAAAAATCGAGCATAGCTAGAACATGTGTAGTACACATAGCTTGTTTCAGTTTGTCAATTGCACACTCAATAGCATGTGTCCATGTAAAAGCATCCTTTTTCAAAAGAGCAGTTAAAGGAGCTGCAATATTCCCATAATCCTTGAAAAACTTGTGATAGTATCCATTCAATCCCAGAAAACCATGAAGGCTCTTGAGTGTATGAGGAGGCGGCCAATTGTTCATGGAAGCTATTTTGGCAGGATCCACGTGAACCCCTTGTGCTGAAATAATGTGCCCGAGATACTCTACTTCCTTCCATCCAAAAACACATTTAGAATGTCTAGCATGGAGATGATGGTCAGAGAAAAGTTGCATTACAAGATCCAGATGCTGGAGATGTTCAACCCATGTTTTACTGCAGATGAGGATATCATCAAAGAAGACTAGAATGAATTTCCGTAAATAGGGATGAAATATTTTATTCATCAATGCCTGGAATGTGGAAGGAGCATTAGTGAGGCCAAAGGGCATGACCAACAATTCATAGTGGCCATCATGTGTGCGGAAAGCTATTTTAAGGATATCATCCTCATGAACCCGAATTTGATGATACCCAGAACGAAGATCCAACTTGGAGAAAAATTGAGCACCATGAAGCTCATCAACAAAAGGAATTTGAAACTTATCCTTGATTGTGAGGTGATTAAGTGCTCGGAATTCAATGCAGAGGCACCATGACCCATCTTTTTTTCGGACAAGAAGAATTGGTGAAGAAAAGGAACTAGCACTAGGGAAAATAATACCTTGCTTTAGTAAGTCCCGAATGAGCATTTCAATCTCTATTTTTTTGGTGAAATGGGTAGTGATATGGCCTGATGTTGGGAGGAATGCTTCTAGGAAGGACCTGAATACGATGGTCGTATGGACTTGAAGGTGGAAATGCCACTGGTTCAACAAAGACACTTGTATATCTATCCAGGATGTGTTGTAGATCCAAAGGAGTAGTGGAGACCGTTGATAATTTCATCCGAATGGAATGGATCTAAGAAATGACACCATGTGAATTATTCTTAAGGAGTTTCTCCATGCGATGTGAACTAATGATGCTTAGAGACCCTGGTTGTAAGCCTGTCAATGTGTGTTTTTTTCCATTGGTTGAAAACTGCATCCAAAGTTCAGCAAAATCCTATAAGGGGGCCAAGTGTGCGTAACCATTGAGTGTCCAAAACCACATCACATCCACCTAAGGCCAAGGAAAACATGTCATATTGTAGGTTATAATCTCCCATATAGGTACAGATATTGCGGCACTTCCCTTTGCAAGGTGAGGTTCCCCCATTGGCAACCATGACTTCAAAGTTGGAGCAAGGATGGACAAAACAATCATCCTGTATGGCGATCCGAGGGTCAATGAAGTTATGAGTGCTACCAGAATCAATGAGTATTGTAAGAGGAAAGCTTCTTGAAGTAACCCCTCACCCGCATTGTTTGGGGGGTGGTGACTCCGGCTAAAGCATGGAGAGATATATTTGGGTGGTCGTCTTGAGATGGAGGGTCAATAGGTGGCTCCTGAATGTCGACCTGATCATCTATTGTATCTGGATCTTCTTAACCAATTTTAGAGGCAAGCGAAGAATCCACATCCAAGAGATAGAGCTTTTGCTCAACACATCTATGTCCTCGAGTGAATTTATCATCACAATTATAACAAAGCCCTTTTTCTCTGTGTGCCTGCATCTTTGTTTCAGAAAAATGCTTGATAGGAGTTGGTTGAGGAGCTGGAGGGATGGGAGGTTGTTGGGAACCCATATTTCTAAAAGGAACAAAAGTGGGTTTGGAGCGTTGTTGGGATGCGATCTTGTTCTCTGTCAACTTAGCCAACCCTAAGGCTTCCATCATTGTGTTGGAACATAACAGTTTGACCTTAGATTAGATTGCATTTTTTAGACCACTGATAAAACAACTCCTATAGAAGTTATCAAGCAAGCCTTCTGTGTGATTGGCTAGTTTCTCAAATTCTGTTTGATACTCTCTCACAGTGCCAAGTTGGTGAATTTTAGTGAGGGCTCCTGTGAAGTCATCAAAAGCACTAGGACCAAATCGTTGCAAAAGGAGCTGAAAAAAATCTAGTCATTTTGGCTCTTCATGAGCCTTGATGTACCAACGGTACCATTGAAGAGATTCATGTTCCAAATGAAAGGATGCAAGTGGAATTTTGTTGACATCAAAATTATTATGCATACTGAAATATTGTTCTACCTGATAGATCCATCCAGTCGGATCAGTACCATTGAAGCGAGGAAATCAAGCTTCGTACCACGGAAATTGCTGGAAGAGGAGAACCTAGTGTATGCAGAAGAATCTGACTGTCGTTTGTTGTTCATGGATGAATGCTCAAGATGGAGGCTGAGAAATTTTTCATCCAGATCTGGGAGTTTGGTTTTGAGGGTTGCAAGTTCTTCCTCCATGGTTTTTGCTCCTGCACGGGTGACAACCATAACTAGGAGTTTTTTTTTTTTTTGAATGGATAGAAAAAAAAAAAAAAACTGTTTTAGTAAAGAAAAAATTGGATTTGGGAAAAACTGGGATGGGTAATTTGGGTTTGACTAGGTTTTGGACACTTTTAAATGGACAGGGAAGCAGAAAATAAAGATTTCAGAAGTGGGGTGAAAAAATAAGAAAATTTGTCAGAGAGGGACAAAGAAGCAAAAATAGGAAATCAACACTGTGGCAAAATTTGAAGGTGATTGGGTGAAAATTGAAGAAGTTATGGAAAACCCTAAAAATAGACAAATGTGGGATTTCTGGCTTTAAGAAGTGGAATTTGGGATAGGGTCCTCAGCAATGAAATATGCAGAATGGGATTGCAGGGGTGTCATTGAAGTTTCAAGGGACATAGAGTTAAAACAAAGGAGATATGGCGAAAAAACAGATTTATTTATTTATTTTTTCTTTTTTCCGAAATGGATCTGCAACGACGCGAAAGTGATCGACAACATTTCTGGTCAGATGTAATCTGCGATTTATCAGCTGAAAATAGATATGGACCCCATGTATGCTCAGCTTCCTAACGGTTTAGGGGATTCACTCGGCCACTAATGATATATGATGGCTTGCGTATTGGGGCAGTACCTCTCACTCCATGGTTCAGGTAAAACTGATAACCGCTTTGCCACAAATGACAGCTCTTGGTTTACCTCACAGGTGGGAACTAGTCAATCAGGTAGGGGTCATTGCCCTTTTCGCTGGCAGGTCCTCTTAATGGGCCAGCTATTTCGAAGTTCCTGTGGTACTCCTCACATTGAGTTTTAGGGATTATGCCCAAGTACTTCCCATAGTTAAGCGGATAGGGATCTTATTCCCAGATCCGAACCTACAACAGATGCGAAAATGTTTTTTGGCATAAATTCCACCCAATGAGCCCAAGAAAGTGCTCTAATACCATATGTGAGGAACCTGCAACAATTAATTAATAAAAATGCACGAGGTAGCAACAATAACATAACTCATAATAGATTTATTGATCGTGGGCCACTTCGAGGGGGGCAACCTCCTTTGAGCAAGCTTAATACAAATAACTTCACGGTGCTTTCATTGGTCTCAACACAAACTTATATACTAAGTCTAGGTGCCAATACTATGGATCATTACCATGGGACATATAATACTACAGGACAATTTACAAAGCATATGCATCCAATACTATGGATCAATACTATGGGCTAATACAAACTATGGATCGACATATAATACTACATGACGACTTACAAGGCATATGCGTCCTATCAACAATATACTGACAAAGTAAAGAGAAGGGTTGACATGGGTTCCTAACATAGAGTTAGCTAATTGATAAGGTAGAAGTGATAAGATGGGAGGTAAGAACGTACGCATCACTTGTGAGGCTTATGCCTGTCAATTATAGGTTAAATGGATTAGTTAGATTAAAATCAATTGCATATTCATACCTTTAAACACAAATATAAACGGTGGGCCGGGACGTAACCAGTAAATAAGTTAAACAAACATACCTATGGTAGCTGGACCATTAACCGGACGAATTCCCCATACCAAACAATGAATGATCTAATTGGGATTATTCATTGGGGAGAATCCCTACTATCGATGCTAAGATTTTTTGGGCATCAAGAAGCCTAAACTAGGGTGTTACAATGGTAATCTTCCTTCAGGGGATTAATAATATCAACATCACTTTGGAGATGCCTTCCATTTTAAATATACCAACAAGAACCCTTAGATCTAAGCATTTTTTTGGTAATTTACCCTCTTTACCATATCTTATAATTTTTCATCGTTTTTCAAATAAATTTCCAAATAAAAAAGAATAATAAATAAACAAAATCGATTTAATAAATAGAAGTTATATTTCTCTCATCAAAATATTTATTAATATTTTTTTTCTTCATTGAAATTATATTTATATTTTTAAATAATTTGTTCTAATAAATATTATTAATATTACTCATTAACACTTATTAAGTCTTCTGATCTTTTAGAAATTACCATCCTTTGTTTTTACACATTAGGTCATGTGGTCTTTCTTAATTCACGATCCCATGTTCTACAAACATATATCTTTAGTTGTAAGGCGGTTTGGCTTATTTTTTTAACGTGTCTATTTATATTAAAGCATTTTATATTCTCAATTCAAAATTGCACAGTTTTAATTGTAAAAGTGGTTTTTTTTTTTTATGTCTCTCTTTATGTTAAATCACTATTTATGACAAAGCTTTAGTTAAGAAAATTATATGGTTTATTTTTTAAAATACATATTAAATCATTTTCAATTTTTAAGAGTTACATTAAATTTTGTTTTTATATATTTTTAATATATTATATTATTATTTAATTAAACTCAATAAAATTTCACAAAAACACATTCAGTAATGAAATATCTAAACTAAGATTATTTTATATTTTTTCTAAAAACTTAATCGTTATCATTCTTCTTTTACTTTTATAAAAGTTTAATTTTGTACAAACTTATTCGTTTCTCATTCTTCTTTTACTTTTATACAAGTTTAATTTTGTACAAACTTATTCGTTTATCATTCTTCTTTTCGCAAGCTTCTTTCTTTCTATTCTTCGTTAGGAAGCTTCCTTCTTTTATAAGCCTGATTTTATGCACATTTGAAAACACGATTGAGCAATTCTTCCATTTCGTTTCGGTTTATGATTTGTCGAAATTTGAGGCAAGGGAGGGTAAGGATTCTTAATGGCGATGGGTAAGGATTTTTTAAAAACAGTATGCTTTTTTCTTTTGAAAAAAATAATATCATCTTTTTAAATTGTAAAATACTTAATTATTTTTTGTATATTAAAAAAATTAAATTTAAATAAACTTTAAGAAATTTGATATAGAAGATTTGAACATTTATAAATAACTATTTTATATAAATTTGAAAAAATTGGTTGAATGAGAGAAGTTCCAAAAACTTTGAGGAAATTGGTTGAATGAGAGAAGGTCCAAAAACTTTGAGATATGTAGAAATTTGATTAACCTTTTGAGGAAGGTGATTTGGAGAGAGTTAAAGAGCAAAATTATAAGTGAAATGGCAAAATTATAACTAAGTGAATTTTAATGATAAAATGACAAAATTATAGTTGTAACAATAAAAAATAATAAATTTTTGTTATGAATATATGAAGTTATGTAAAGTATGAATATTTAATAAATATGAATTAGGTTTGATTATTGAAATTATGTTATTTAAAATAAAAATATTTAATTTTAAGATTAGATTAATTTTGTAGATTTAATTTTTTCTATCTTTTTATAATTTAAGTCAGATGAACTTATAATAATTAATAATAGATATTAAATATAAAGATTTTGTAATGGTTAATATAGTTATTTTTTTATAAAATCTAAATAGATTGACTATTTCAATGTGTCAGATGGCTAGCTTGTCAAATTATTTTGGACATGGAATCCAGAAGCAAAGGTAATGACATTATGTTTATCTACTCTACATCTCAATCAATTTGACTCTCTTTACCCAGAAATTTGTAAAATATTGCTTTTCTTATCAGCGTGTCTAATTTAATGATTGATTTTTCATATGATAGAAGCATAGATGATATCGAGATGAACTTGGAAGTCCTGAAATCCTGTGCAACTGTACTGTTCTTAGTAAGTGTTCACTCTTATTTAGGATATGGATTGAATGGCTAGAAAATTTTCACAAAACAATTTATTTATAGATCATTTTAATATATATATATTAGAAACTCAATGCAAAATAACGAGGAAAATATATATCAGAAATTCAAAATAAATGAGGAAATTATATGACCAACTGTCACTAAGTCTGAAATTAAAGCTTAATAACTTAGTTTTAGAGAAAGTTTTAATTTTAATTTCTTAAATCTAGTTTTAGAGAAAGTTTAAAGCTTAATAACTTAGTTTTAGAGAAAGTTTTAATTTATTAAATTTGAAGTTTTAATTTTAATTTCTTAAATCTAGTTTTTATAAATTTTATATAAAAATATTTTAATTGAGAAAATGTAATCCATTATATGTTTACCTAGTATCAAAGTTGTAGCTATATTTTTTTCCAATTGGGCAAAGAATTTTCCACTCAAATTGAATGGTCGTGTTCTTGTTTATTTGAGGAATCAAACTTTCCCAATGTTTTAGGAGCTACTATTTTATCAAAGTGGCCTAATGCTTCGACAAGCCAAAGTAGCAAGAGACTAAAAGCATCCACTGAAAGTGTTTCCGAAGATAAATATGAACATTTACTTGAACTGCGTGAGATATCCCTGAGAACATCTCAATGGGGAACTCCAACTCATAAAATGACACTTTTGCATAAAGACATTCCATTACGAATGCGTTCCTGCATTATGAAGATACGCTTTAACGTGATAAGTAGGAAATTTTTTGACCAACCACGGTTATCATTTGTTGTGGAACCATCTCCAGAGACTTGCGACGTTCTCAATGAGTGTGACAACGTTGCACAAAATTTGTTCTCAGGCTGTAACGATAAGTCTGAGTGGAAGCCTTTGGTGACAACAAGATATGGCCCCAATCCTGTTATTAGAATACAGTAATGTTAATTTAGCTTCACTTTTGCTTATTTCCTTTCAAAAATATATTTTTATGTTACAAAATAGTAATGCAAATTCTGGCAGAACTATATGGTTTTTGGTGCTGTGATATCCATTTATATCATTACAGAACATTTATATAATTTTTTGCTTTGGTTTCACAGCATTGAAACTGCGGGTTCTGGAGAGACATCAACATATTCAACGGATTTGTATGGGAGAGATTCAGAGGGAACAATTCAAAGGCTTGCTTCTAAGACTGTGGATATTGATGAACTTAATAAATTGTTTGTTTATGGAAAGTCAGTGGATGCAGAATATAATTTCGACATCTATCATTTCCAGCAACACGCAGAGATCCGACTTGTTTCCAAAATATTGACTGTGGGCTGTTAAAGTAAAATGGATTATAAAAGACTTTTATATCAGTTTAGTTGTCATTCACAGAAATCAGAAAACAACGGTTGTACGTGGCCTAAGTGTAACATTATAATCTTTAATATTTGGAGAAGAACTGATGGAACTTGGTGTTTGTTTTACATTATTTTTAAAGATAACAGAAGAATGCTAATTATTATAAAGGAGTGGTTCTCTCTTTACACATATGAAATATCTTGTATATGTCCATTCTTTACAACTATGGCACTCTCGGTTGTCTCACACTTACAAATGAAACCAAGCATGCAACTTGTAGAACGACTCCAAATTATTTTTGTTGGAGATTCAACAGTTTGACACAGTGAATTCAAGAAGAACATATAAGATCCAAATCTTAGGCTCTATCAAGGGTCGAGAGGGATCAAATCTCCCGAGGTGCAAACCGCTCAGGTATTGCACTAGGAGCTATTCAAGGTGAAGTATTGCACAAAGTAAAAAATAATCAAATCAATATGCATCTTATGTTTAAATCTTACTTTTTTATTTTATTCCATTGATAATTTTACTTTCTTTTTTTACTCGACAAACTTACACGATCTCCCTCATATTTACTTTTTACTTTGTATTTTTTTGTTTTGTTTATAGCCTACATAATATTTATTACTTTTTACTTTGTATTATTCTTTTTTGTTATGGCCAACATAATATTTATTACTTTTTACTTTGTATTATTCTTTTTTGTTTACTTTGTATTATTTTGTTACCACAAGATCTCCCTCATATTTACTTTTTACTTTGTATTATTCTTTTTTGTTTATGGCCGACATAAATTTTATTACTTTTTACTTTGTATTATTCTTTTTTGTTTACTTTGTATAATTTTGTTACTGGACAAACTCGACAAACATACACATGTTACAATTAAAATTTAAAAGTATTCTTTATTCTGAACATGTTAATTTTATTATGTTTATTAAGAAGTAATTATTATTATTACTATTATTTGAATGAAAATGGGGTTGTAAAATTCCTAAAATGCTAATGGGTTAAAAAATATTTTTTATTTTGTAATATTAAAAAGATAAAAAAAAAAAAAAAACAAAACATTTTTCTTAAATTTTATTATTTATATTAAAATTTATTTTCAAAATATTTATAATATTATTAATTTTCAATTTACATCAAATTAAAACTATATTATTCTCATTAAATCTAAATTTGAGAATATTGGTAATACTATTATTGATTTTTAAATTGCGTCAAAATTTAAAAACCTTTTCTATAATCTTTTTTATCATAAAATTAAACAAAATTAATATAAATAGTTATCATAATAATCATCATTACATGTACATGTTAATTACATAATTGTTTTATATTAAAAAAAATGAAATTCTATTTTATTACCAAAAAATTGACATCGAATACTCCCACCATATTGTAAATATCTAGAATACAGATTGTAAAATTTACAATACTTCCATTTATTAACTTACCATCCATTTGTTGTTGCATGATGAGACAATTATTTATGGATGGTATACTCTCCTTGATTCTTTTGTAGTTCATGGGGATTTAGGGCAATCGTTTCCATATCCCCTCCATTTTACATGTATATCTCCTCTTGCAAACATACTCCTTCATTGGTTTTCTTTTCTTCTTCAATATGTAATGCAAATACAGAGAAAGTGGTACTCACTATGGAGTTACCTTTGATAGTGTGGCATACACGGCTACTACATGATCTCTACTTCCTCTATTTTTATCTAATATCCACTTTCTTACTGTTGCTTAGTTATGGAACAATACAATAACATCACTAGGATAGAACACCTTATCCTCGTAACGACCTAACATTTAACATAGACCGATAGCCATCTAAGGTTAATTTTAGGGTATTTACATGCCTCAACTCTTGATTAGGGTTATGGTTTCAGACCCTCTAGAATGTTCTTGAAAGTCCACACATGACTAGCTCCATGTATGTGGGGAATGAGCGTTGATGTGGAATCCACTTGGTACTATGGTGGTCAATTGGATAGGTGAACTTGCGGGAGCCATGCATTCCTCATACATACTTCGATTGTGTTCTTTACACCATTGGAAAGGCCTTGGGGTGTAGAATAACATTGAGGGAGATTACATCCATCGTATGTGAAGTTTTTGCCCCAAAAAGCATCGTTTAAGCCCTTAAATGGGCCAAAGAAGGTTATGGACCCCAAATATACAAAGTAATACCTGCCCTAAAATGGGCCCTATAAGTCAATTCATCCAATCGTTAAACCTAGAAAACACCAAAATAGATGACAAATGATATATTGATCCATTTCATATCATACCTTCCCATTTTGGCAAGCTTTTGGTCCCCAAAAGCTTGTACTAAATGAGGTGAGGAAATTTTTCCTCTACCTTCTCCATGGAGTATCATTTAGCCTTACTTGGAAGTTGTCATTTCAACCCAATCTGCCAGAGGCCATGATGCCTCGTCTAGTAGTTCTGTAGTTCTTGTGTAAAACTGTTTCTTTTGCCAACTTTGCTTAAGCATCAGGTGCTAAGTCCTCTATGGTAGGTAGGACCTGGTCCTCCTCCTGGTTTAACATGGAAGGCTCATAGAGTTTCAAATTTTCTACATTCACTACTTAGTCAATGCACATGTATGGGGATAGACTAAGTCTATAAGCATTATCTCCCACCTTCTCCAATACCTCAAAAGGGCCATACCACATAACCTTGATCTTTTTACCAGGACCCTATAGTCTTTCCTTATTTAGATGTAATCAAAATCTATCCCATACTTTGAATGATTTCTCAACCTTTTGTTGGTCATGTTTGGCCTTGCACTTTTCAAGTGACTTCTTCTATGTCTCTTATACTTGCAAATGGATTTTCCTGATCTTATCAATTAATTTTTCAGCTCTTAATGCTTCACCTATATTGTCTTCCCTCACTCCCCCTTAGTGTCCATAGACATATATAGAGGTGAAGGTAGAAAATATCCAAACAAGTTTCAAAAGGGGACCTACCAATGGAAGCATAGACTACTCAATTATAAGAGTGTTGAATATAGATAGGATTTTCATCTCAAGTATTCAAATGCTTTTGATTGTAATCCCTCAAAAGCTACACCAAAGTCTTGTTGATTACTTTTATTTGATCATATATCCATGGATGGAATGTTGTAGATCTCTTCAACTTAGTGTCCATCTTCTTCCAAAGTGTATCCCAAAAGGAATTGATAAATCTTTTATCCTTGTCTGAAATGATGCTCCTTGGGATCCCAAAGTGCATCTGGACCTACTCAAAGAACATGTGTGTTGCTTCTTGTCCTTTGATGGTCTTTTTACAAGGAATAAGAATGCACATCTTGCAAAATATGTCAACTACCACAAATAAATAGCCATGTCCCTTCCTAGTGGTTGGTAACCCACCCAAAAAATCCATGGAAATGCTTTCCCAAGGTCAAGTGGGTATATGTAAGGGATGGTATAGATCTTTCTTTCTATTATTGGGATTTCTCGTACAACAAAGTATACATCCTCTGATATCATGCTACATGTTCTTGCATTCTAGGACAATACACATACCTTTGTAAGTTAGAAGCTGTCTTCGCAGCACCAAATACCTTACAACTTTGGAGGTGTGCGCCTATCTAATAAGATTATGAATTCCTTCATCTATAGGAACGCATAGATTATTTATCTTGTAGGGTAACCCATTATGGAGATGATAGTCAACCTTACTCCCACCTTATTCTACATGAAATTGGCCTTGTGGCTGTTGAAACACCTCCTTGAAATCCTCATCTTCTGTGTACCCATCTTTGTATGCAACATAGATAAAAGGTTTCATGTGCATAGGAGTTCCCAAAACTATAATATTGGATGTGGGTGGTATTGAAAGCATGTCTGCCAACTTATTAGTGTTTCCCTTCTTATACTTGATGACTAGATGAAACTATTGCAAAAAACCCATCCACTTGTAATGTCTGGTCTACTATAGCATACTCTTGGCCTACAAATACTGCAATGGTTGGTGATCTGTGTGGATAATGGTTTCCTTACCCATTAGATAGTGCTTCCACTTCTTAACAACTTGAACTGAGGCATAGAGTTCTTTATCATAGGTAGGGTTGTTTAGGACTCCCCAATGAAACATTTTAGAATGATAGCACATTGAATTACCTCCTTGTATTAAAACTACTCGCATGGCATATGTTAGCCATTTTCCCTTATGGATAACATTAGTAAGAACCTCTAAAAATGATTAACAACAAACCATAAATATCTTTGCAATAACATTTATCCCATGTACCAAGATAATATAAAAGAACGACAGGATCATGCATGAGAGACACAATAGAATCCAAATCTGCTTCATTAAGTAACTGAAAACCTAAGTACATCAATGCCTCCCTTTCTTGTAAGGGCAAGGGAGCTACGAAAACCCCCAAAACTCTTCCTTTTCTTCATGCCCAAACTAAATATAATCGGAAAGTTGAAAAAATACCATGATGAATGACTTCCCAAAGCCTTTCTTTTATACTATGCTATTACAATAAAATATTTATTTACTTTTCTTATTTTGTGGAACAAACCCTAACAACCCCACTTTTATATTAAAATATTCATTTAACCCATAAAAACCCAAAATAAATGACTCAATAACACAATAATGACCATACAATGAGCAAATAAGCCCCAACAAGCCCCCACTTCTATCTATTAGCTTGCCCTCAAGTCCATCAGTTTCGAAACTATTTCCACATGAAGTTGTCGATCTCGTCCTCTAATCTACCTGCTACTCTACCGGTGCCTTCCTTTCATGGGAACAACCTTTGCTTCTCTCTTATTTTCTCTTCTCTTGGCTTAGCCTACTCAAGCATCCATCGCTCTGCAACGTCTTTGGTGTGGCATGCTCAGTTAACCATCAAAAACTCATGGAGTATAATTGTAAGTCGATACCGGTGTCCAATCATCTACTATGGATATCCCTATGGTCATCAATCCATCCTACTGGAATGCCTCGAAGACTATCCCGGGAAACCACCAAGTGTGTTAGGAACTGATGCTGTATATAGGGATGAACCTAACCAATTGCTTTATGAACTGTGAACACTGCATTAGTCCTCACAAGAAGAATCTACCCTCTTTGGCTCTTACTTCAGGGGTCGAACTTTTGCAATAGAGACATCTCATTCGACTGTTGATCATCGATCTCTCTCTAACCCATCATCCTAATCATCGGATGATCTACTCTAGTGTAGCTCAACATCTTCTACTAGGATGCTATCTCATAGCAGTAAGCCCTCATGCTTCAGCTCACCATGTATAACATCTACTGCACTATCCTCTAAGATGTTCGCCTACGACATCTACAACTTTAATGCTCACCTATGACATCTGCAATCTGCACTTAATTGTTTGTTATCTAATTGCTACTAATCTTCTATCTTGGATGCTCACTTATGGAATCTGCAATCACATCATCTAATATAATCTTCTATTGCTAACTCAGCTGCATAACGATCACTATTCATACATCTGCATCACTCATCCGCAACTCTATTGCTCAATGTGTTGGTCATCATCCTTATTCACAACTTGCGAAAAACCCTCCATCATGTCGAAAGATAATGCAACTATCAAGGTGATCAAGCCTAATAGTCATGTTCAAAGTCAATCATCAATCCATCCTACTAGTAAAATAGTGTAACTATTGGGTAGCTAAGCCCAATGTCTACATGCATGAAAGATCCATCCGGTACTAGAAGTTCCACAACTTTCCAGCATTATGCCACAACCATGCCGCAACTAGTCATCAGCTATATGGAAGAGGTCATCATCATCCTATGATCTTTTCGCAACATTCTGTAACCATCCCATTATTCCTTCCAATTCTTCAATTCCTTCACTTCCGCAACCATACCGCAACTCCTTCGAGGCATGCCTTATGTGTGGAATTACCACAACCGCTCGTAGTCATTCTGCAACCTTTTATAAGGTTGTAGGTCAATACGTTCCGCAATTCCACATGTCATCCTCCCATAAGCAAAGAACCAACAAAAACAACTCCTCATAGAATTCACTATGTTAAGACGCGTCACTAATTCCTCAACCTTTTAGGTGTTCTTTAATCCATCGCATGTATTATTTCACTATCAATTCACTTTTTGGAGGTTCCTCCAATGTTCTCACTTGGTTCGAAGTGCCTACTCCTTCTCGGTGGGGGTTTCCATAGCTTTACCATAATTGTAAATAGAATTTAACGTTCATCCTGGCTACAACAGCTACAAATTTGGTATGCTTGACTCTTCATGCATCTTGTAGATCGTTTTTAAAGTACGATGACCTCAAAATGGTGCCAGACTCCTGGCGTTCTTCCCTATTGCATGCGTTCTCCAACGTTCTTCCTGCAATGATCATAAGAAGAAAAATGGTTTGCTTGTACTGTATAGTATCCATGCACTGTCAATTCTATCTTCTTCTTGGCTGGGCAGTAAGTCTTTGAATATGCTACAGGGTATGGATTTGGACATGGCTTCTCCATTCATCACCCATGGTCTAACCATCATTCTATGCCTCTGTGGATCTAAGCGTGTTCATCAATGGTGGCCATCCTTGCAAATTGGAAAAATGATCATCATAGTCACCACACCAGCCGCAATGAGCATCGCCTCTGTAGCAGTCATGAGAACTTTCTTCATGAGTTTTAGTTCTCCGAGATTATCTCAATCACCAATAGTCATCTGCACAGGGGCCATACAACACTGCCAAGTGTATATTTCATCGTTATCAGATTTGAAATTGATTACAATAAAGATGGGCGCCCTTCGAATTAGATATAAGCAGTCTCAGTTATCGCCCCTTGAATTTACTCACAAAAATCGATCTGCCTTGCTCTTCGCCTTACATCCTTCCCATAAAATAGATCTGGACTGCATTTGTTACAGCAAATCTAGATCTGGACTGCTAAATTTGCATCATCGAGTACTTTAGCAAAAAATATTTGAGTAGTAGACGAGAGCACCTAGACAAACTAGATGTACGCTCAAGATATCACTAGATCCACAACATGTCGTAGAGAATTGCAACATTATTATCTCTCATCAAGATAGATCGTGCAACATTCTACACAGCAAGTTCTCAAATTATATCATATATAGATCATCAAGTTCTCAAATTATATCATATATGGATCATCTTCTATACTTCTTAGGTGAAGGAAGGCAGGGGATCGCTACACACAAGTCAAGTCACTGAAATGCAAAACCGTCACCTACAGGACAAGTTTTACCAGAATAACATAAAGTCTGCACAAGTAACAACCTACACAACAACCTATAAGAATTAAGTAACAACAATCACTTTAACACAAATTTTTAACTCGCCTGCATTCACAAGTTTTACCAGAATAACATAAAGTCTGCACAAAGTCTGCACAAGTAACAACCTACACAACAACCTATAAGAATTAAGTAACAACAATCACTTTAACACAAATTTTTAACTCGCCTGCATTCACAAATTTAGACTAATTCTCTATTCCAGTAATTAAACTGATTTAACACTTTCACAGACAAAATACTAACTTAATTTTTTTATCATGCTAAAACAAAAATCATAACTGAACATTCAACAATTTCCACTTCGACTTACAATTCATATTGGCCACTGTGTTATAAAATCAAGATTACATGGATACATATACATAAAAAAATAGTCGGTCATTTACTTCAAATTGACCCTTCACTGCATCTAAATCAAAATCAAAATCAACTCTTCATGAGTAAATCCTTTGATCCGTTGCAATTTTGAAGAGCTGAAGCACAGGCTGTAAATGCCTCTTCAGAAGTTGATGCAATACAGTGCCTCTTTTTAATTTTGATAAGCTGAAACAGACCCAGTGAATGTCCGTTCAGAATTTGATGGTTGAGTCAGTGTGGCAGTGATGACTCTTTGAGAATCTAGTTCTAGTTCTTAATTAAGAAAGATGGTGAAATAATTAATTTGCAACATACTCCATGTTAATTATTTCACTAAAAAACCTACCGTTCTTGTCAAAATTTTGTTACTGCTATAACATATAACAACGTCTGCTACATCATACAAACTCCTATGTTATATCTATGAAATTAAAAAAACTCCTTTCCCAAGGGTTTTGTAAACATATCTGCAAATCGATCTTTTGATCTGCAAAACTCAACATTAATTTCATTCTTGTTTATCAGTTCTCTAATATAATGATACCTTGTATCAATATGTTTACTTTTCTTATGAAAAACATGATTTTTTGATAGTGCAATGGTTGATTTATTGTTACAAAAAGTATGAGTTGGTTCTTCTTGTTCATGCTACAACTCAGAAATAGTTCTTCTCATCCACATAGTTTGACATGCAGCAGTTGTTGCTGCAACATACTCTGTCTCAACAGAGAATAAATTCGCAATGGGATGCTTCTTTGAAGCCCATGCTACTACTCCTCATCCAAGACTAAACACATATTCTGATGTGCTCTTTCTATCATTAGTACAACCTACAAAATCATTATCAATATACCCAATCAATTTAAAATTTGAATATGATGTATACTAGATACCAAAATTTGTTGTTCCAACAATGTATCTTAGGATCCCCTTTCCAACTTGTCAATGTTACGGAGAAAACTTCCTATGGCTTGGGGTAGACCACAACAGACAGTTGACTAGCAAAAAATAACTCAATTCCCAATGCAATGCTATATAAATGACAATGCTAAGATAATGGAGAAAAAAACCAACCTTCAACCGGATGTTTGAAGTCGATCCTTGTTGAGCTTTCAATCTCTACACTTGAACCTGTAGGTTAGTCTCAACAAGTACAAGCAAGTGCATATAATATGTGAAAGACATTAGCATAATCAATAGCATGATCCATGATATCATAAGCAAATGTAACCCAATGTAATTTAACAACATTCACACCATGAATTGGACAAAAAAATGAATATTTCCATTAATAAATAACAAGAAGTACAATATACGACCTCTTGCAGGCAACCAATCTGAACCAAGAACTGGGTCTCTCCACTTGTGCCTCGACCATTTCAATCCCCCATGCAATGGAAAACTCAAACTATGAAAGGAGTTTGGTAGGTGAACATAAGGAGTTCACAACAACAAGGATCAATGAGTGTAGACTTAAGTCACGGAAAAAATCCACTAGAGTTATCTTGCTCTCTCTTTCTCCTCCCTTCCATACACCATAAGAGCTCAATATATAGCCTTCCAAAGGTAAGTGAAAGGTTGAATCGAGTCGTTTCAGGGTATATGGAGGGCCAAAGGTCACCCTAAGACCGCTTTTTGGAAGTAAAAGGTAATTATCTATTTGTTTTTACCATTTAACTTGGTGTACGCTGGCTATAGTGGAACAACCTATGTGTACACTGGCTATAGTGGAACAACTAGCGTACAGGAACAAAAATAGGGAAAAGTGTGTTCCTGGAGGATAAAATGTGGATCTGAGTCAATAAAATGGATCCTGAAGGCCAATCAATGCTGATGCTCACAAGGTGGAAAATTACACTGTAATAGATGCCCCCTAATGTGTGAGGTCAAAGAAGATGATACGATGGCTGAAATACATTATAAATCTCAGAAGTGGAGTGATGAAGACACAAATAGAGAGAGTAGCTCACTCGCCATAATACAATAATATCTTTGAGTACATGTCGATACAATACAACAATCTAATACAATGGCCATGATAGGCAGTATATAGTGAATACATGTCATACGTGGTCATAGACATGATCCATACAGTAAGATATGGTCTCCTGTTGAAAGGAAACAACTGGTGCAATACTGGAGGTACAAACTGCTGATGTACGAGAAACAAGATCTCATAAGTATAGTCACGATCAAGAGCAGCATACTGAATGCTACTAACGTCTGAGGTCTTCTACACAAATCATCTACGGTGCAAGTCCCATCAAGTGAATAAAGGTGTTGAAGTTGAACCTGATGTGACATCATTTGATTACCGGTCAATGATGTATACCGTTAACATACACGAGATAACCCACCAATAATGAAAATGGGAATCAAGCAATAGAGTACAATCATCAAAGTGTAAATAGATGTGTTGAGGTCGAACACTAAGATGAATCCATCGATCAGGGGACATTGATGTATTCCCAAAACTGTCGATGGCAAGAGAACCTACCACTAATGAATGCAAGCCTCAAGGTACTCAACCGAATCTAAGTCTCAATTCCAGAATAAATGGGTTGAAGTCGACGGAACGACACTCATTAGAAGGAGGGCATTAAGGCATCCTCCATCAACCGGCACAAGGTAACAGCTACGCTAAAGGATTTGGAAGAACTCGGACGAACGTACTGACTCAATAAGGATGGCTGGCATGCAATAGTCAAGAGATATGAGGAGTGGCCGACTCTAGTTTCAGGACTTCCTTTGAACAAGAGCATGAGCAGATGGATAGACTTAGGTAGCATAGACTTGAAATAACACTGTGCGATGCAAGAGGCATCAACAAAGGGCTCCATAATGACTGGAAGCTTAACCAATCGGTGGAGTAAAATCTGAAAAATGAGTACAACTCCTAAGGGCTGACTATAGTCCCGACTTATAATGGATGAAGTGGAATGAATGCTCTGTTCAAAGGTGACATAACAACTGCCAACAAAAAGAAGTAACGATTCTCCCGTCCGGCTTTTTGGAATATTTGATTTTTTTGGTGTTTTTCATATTTGGAAAGCTTGAAAAAGAATAAAATTGCTTATAGTACAACAAGTGAGGGAATGAGTGTCGAATAGCAAGCAGACTAGTCCCAAGCAGTGGAACATACCTATGATCAATGAAAGGAAGCATGTGCAGGATGTGGACACTCGGGGGGTGTTCCCTCAAGGTCAAAAGGTCATCAAATTGTGAAGGGAAAATGAAAGCTCTGCAAGGCTCGACAAGGAAAGTGCTCAAGCACCAGGCTAACAATTCAGTAAGCGGGAGCCGGCACAAGGCTCAAGCAGCAAGCAGGATGATGCAATGCAATCACAACTTGATAAAAAATGGGGGAGTCCTTATGGGAGGTGGCCAGCATAAGACAAAGTAGAGTATGAATATTTATCGCAAATTCATGGCGTAACTACGAAGGACTCCCGATCCTAAGGAGAAACAACAGCATGGGCGCCAAAAGGCATAAAAAGGCTCTAATTAGGGCACCCATGGTAGTACAAGCCCTACCGCCAAATAACGACACTTCGATAACAATGTAAAAGTTCTGTGTTGGTTAAAAATCGGGGTCACACCTATGGTTAATGATGGATGGTCAAAGGTCAAATGCATAATGCAGGCGAAAATGACATCTAACCTATATGACGGCTGTGAAACATACCTGCCATAGGCACAAAATGGTCAAAAAATAAACTCTCATGAGAAAAATTTGTTCAAAATGGTACTCCAAGACATTATATTAGTCTGAAACAACTTAAAATGGCGAAAACTATAGAAAAGTGGGTTTGCAAAACTATAAATAGTAAAAATAAATTACTATTTACCAATTTATTTTCATTTTTCATCCAAATAGTGATTTTGGTTAGTTTTCATCTCGAAGTTCAGTTGCTGATTCCGGAAGCTGTGGGCGTCCATTTCATGAGCCGTCTGGAGCAGGTTAGTCATCTCATCCCCCTCTTTCATTTGACCATGTTTATTTCAGTTTTTAGTGGTTAATTTTTTTCATTAGGCTAGCCCTACTTCTCCACGGTGTTGTACGCGAGATACAGCTCTGCGGGTCGTGGGTAGGGCCTTCTAGACGTAGTGAAGGCACGCGTTGACCACGGGTAGACACCCCTGTCTACTCAATAGCCCGTGGGTACGACCGTGAAGAATGTATTTTAAATGTTTAAAAGCTAAAAAACCTTTTGTTTTGCCTCCAGGATGGTTCTAGAGTGGAGGGAAAGAGAACATGATGTGGTGGATGAGACTGTCACCCAAGATTTGCCTGCGCAACAAGCATTACAAGCGTGTGGGCTTTAAAAATTCTAGACTGTTGGGGGTTTAAGGGCCCAAAACCAACTACTCCGTTGGTTGATTGAGTACTGGGACATAGACGCACAGAACTTTAACATGGATGGTCAAACACTCTCATTAGAGGTGGATGACATATATTCCATTATAGGGTTGTCCCACCGAGGGGAGGTGGCTAGTCTTCGATCTCGCACTATAGGTGGTGGGATCACCATTCCCGACTATATAGAGTGGTATTGTCTTCCCAGTACCCAAAATGTGGGGAGTCAGGTACCCATTGGGGCCATTGTCAGTTTGAGCATGAAAATCATAGTGCTCACCCTCGTGAGGATCACAGGTTCTGTAGCTTTACATCAGGCTTCAAGGCCGGTGATGTTTTATGCAGCCAAGTGCATGAGGCCTATAGTATATGATTGGTGCACAACGTTACTAGTGTCCATGAAGACCCAGTTAACGGAGTGCAAGCGTGGGCAGACAAAGAACTTCGGGTATGGCAGTATACTATGCAGCTTTTTCTTCGAGAGAGTTCCAGGGTTCAGTTCGAGGGTTGAAGTCCCTCCACATAGTCTTTGTGACCCAACCCTGACCCGATGGGTAGAGGTACTGACGCGATAAGGTGGTGGCTGACAGGCATCACCATATATAGATGAGTTATTCCACTGGTGGGATCGGTAGGTCATTTCCATTGACAACTATCAATATGGAGGGATAGACTTTCGTGGCGATCACAACATGTCGCTTCCTCCAGGAGCCGCATTCGAAGACATTGGTATGTTACTCTTTTTATATTTTGTGTATTTAATTTTTTGGGATTTTTTATTATATATAAAAATATAAAAATATTTTTGGTGTAGTATCATGTATTAACATTCTACTGTTTGCTCGTAGATACTGGTCCATGAAGATCAGAGGGTTTCCCAAGACATCGTTAACGGGGCATGGGTGTAGAGGTAGTTGGTGCGGCAGCAGAGCGCACACTAGAAACTGTATTGGTCAACCTGTCCTGTATTACTACCAGAGTACCCATGATCGAGGTAGAGCATTTGCTAGAGGCGATGCAACGACATGTTGTAGGAGTACCGGGCACCTGGGTGCAGTTACTGCGATGCATAGCCAACGCAGTACATTATTATTATCAGACACATCCTGCCGAGGCAGCTAGGCCTCCTCCTAGGGCTTAGATATCTCAGAGTCCCATATTTTGTATCAATTATGTATATTTTTGAGAGCTACGTGCTACAGTTTTGTACCGTGACACTACCTTTTTGGACATATTATTTATAAAAAACTATGATTCTTCGGTTCTACGATTATGTGTATGTACAAATGTGTGAATGAATGTTTATTTGTGTGCTTCTTTATTGATGTGAAAAATGCCAATCTAGGACATAATTAGCATATGCATCAGATACATGATTAAAACATCTTGGAACATGAATGTATGTAATGGAAACATCTAGGAGGCTTTCAAGGACACATGTTGAATTGCTCCCCGGGGCATAGGATTTGATCTGGGTAGTAGAATTGAGTTCCATGAGATGGTGCAAGTGTGTTTGGGAGTATTTGATGTGTGAACACTAGCCATGATTTCACGGCTGATTCATTTCCAATGTTGACCCCTTTTTGCATAAATTTCAATCTCTCTGAATGAGAGAAACCCTAGACTAGGTTTCCAAGATTCTAAGTTTCTAGATTAGGTTTCTTGGTTTCTAGGGTTAGATTATTTTTTCTAAGGATAGATTAGGTTTCTATGGAATCTAGGGCTACATTAGGTTTCTAGGGATATATTAGGTTTCCATTGTTTATAGGGCTATATTAGATTTCTAGGTTAGATTAGGAGTAGGGAATTGAGAGAGAGTGATGATTACCCCTGGTTTTTGTTGTTTAGGAGAATGAGAATGAGGGAAAAGTGGTTGTTGAGATGTATGAATAATTGCTCTATGCCCCACATGGGTGGAAAAAAACAAAATGGCATGTTTCCTTCACGCCCAAGTAACAAGTTCCAAACCAAGATTTTAAATAACTATTAGTTCCCTATTGATCATTAGAATTACAAAGGTAATTAGATTTTTTTTAAACCAAGGAAGTAACCCCTTTATTTCATTCTATTTACTTATGCAAAACTTTCATAAAGTGAGAGACTAGAAAAACAACTAAAGAAAGATGTAACTAAGTATGATTTATGTACAATAAATTCCCAACTAATGGTCGATACAAACTAACATTCACTTGAGGCGTGAGAGGCAACTTAACCTTCCACTAAAAAGGGCTTAGTGCTCTTGCTTGATATCCATGTAAAGGGAAATAAATAAAAACTAACCAACATGCAAAGGGAAATTCAACTAATCATTGACACACATTAGATGCAATCCACCCCACTCCAATCTAACTAAGAGCATTTTTGTTTTCATAATCAACATTACCATGGCAAGAAATGCTCTAGTATATTTTTATAAGATTTGTTACATCCACATATTTTTAGATAAAATGTTGTTCGATCTGTTTCATGTTGACTCATTCTACTCTTATTGTTAGAACATTTAAAAAATCTCTTCGTACTTAGGATATAATTTATTAATTATTTTGATTAATTTCATAGGTGTTGACTAGGTAGTTGGCTTAATTTTGGCTTCTTATTCCACCACATGCCATCATGAGTCATAGGGGTGCACTTGGATGTATTATGGATAAGATATTGATTAATTCTGTTTGATTTTATTTTGTTCCTGGATTAGAAGTTCGCCTTCCTGCTTTAGATGACTTTACTCTGCTTTGTTTGCTTTTAGTGGATAAGGTAAAGCTAGTTTGACTTAGGAAACTAGATGTTTTTGGCCAACTCACCTTCCATATTTTTCTTCTCTCCAAAATCCATCATGACATTCCTTTTTCATCACTCATTAGTTTCCATTCCTTATTTAGCTAATTCGTGAGGCCCTTGACAGATTTGGAAGGTGATTTTGCTACCTTGGGGGTTTTTATGCCTTTAGTAAGCTTGCCTTTTTGAGATTTTCAAACTTGCCTCAAAGGCACTCTAAATATCTTGAGGATGTATTATATATTTTAAACATATTGATGAATAATATACAATGATTTTTACCCAAATGATCTTCACTATTATTCTTCTCATATTCTGTGAAAATATTCCAATTGAAATTGTCTTATTGAATCTAGATATAGGCAATCTAAATTCTCACATGGTATCAGAGCTAGTTTGATTCAGATCAATTTCCAGAGTGTTTTTTGCAGGTTATTTCCATCACCAGGAGTGCACTAGTATGGATCAAAATCAAACTGTGATTCTTACTCCCTTCAATTACTTTGATTGGAAGGCCCACATGATCATCCAGCTTCGAAGTAAAGGACTTTATAGAGTCACTACGGGGCTTGAAATTGAGCCAAGTGTCGTTGCACAAAAATATAAGTGGTTCAATAGGCTTGATGAAGCTTATGGTTTTCTTTTCCTCTCTATCTATCCACATATTCTATTCCATATTGATACTCTGACCACTCTAAATCAAGTATGGACAAAGCTAGAGTCTCTTTTTGGAAATCAAGATGAGCTTAAAGGTCATCTATTGGAAATTGAGTTGATCTCACTGAGTCCAATCAATTTAAATACTATGGAAGAATTCATCTAAATGTTCAAGAACTTAGTGCTTCAACTCAAGCAGTGTGGTGTTGAGAAAAAACATGAGTAGCTAATCCTTTCCAATCTGTCAAAACCGAGTCCTGAGTACTCAGTATTTGTGTCTAAATTTCATGCTACCAAGCTTGCAGCCCCCAACTGGAAGATTCCAACCTTGGATGCGTTCATAGACTCGCTCACTAAAGAGAAGGACAATCTAGTTCAAATGGGGGCTTTGAGTCCCTCCAAGGACCATGCGCTTGCTTCTCATGGAGAAAATATTTCCAAGAATATCAAATCCAAAGGAAAACAAAAGACGAAGGAAAAGATGTTGTTAGATGAAGAGGATTCCAATTCATCTGATGAAGATTCCAAAACCAAGAAGATGAAGAATAAGAAAGAGAGATCCAAGTGTTCTTATTGTTGCAAAGGTACCCATTCTGAGCAATCTTGTTTCAAGAATAAATTGGACATCATGACCAGGATGCTTGAAGAACATAATATTGTTGTTCCCGATTTTGGAAGAAAATAAGAAGGCAAGTTGTATGTTGAACACGAATAATGTCTCTATGCTACTCACAAAGGTAATCATTTGTATGCCCTGAGTGCTCAAGTAAAAACTATTTCCCATGTCTCTTATTTTGATTCACATTCTGATATATCAAAATAAAAAACCTTCATCCCTTCCTTGGAAGAATCTCCAATCAGTTCACTAAAGTCTCGTCCCAAACCTAGTCAATTTTCACTAGTTTTTGATTTGTCTTCTGAAAGGTCCTTCGAACTCCATTCAAATATTTCATTTTCTGATTTGGAATATGATATAAAAACTGATATACAGGTCATGAAACCTTCCAAACCATTTTCTCAACCATTGGATGCACAAAAGACCCTACAACCCCCAAGATTTCCAGTGGAGAAACCACACAATTCCATGGTTTCCTACACTATGTCACTTGTCTCTATTGTTCTTATGTCTTTCATATCTTTCATTAGTTGGACAACCATTTATTTTTCCATCATTGGACTATTGTTCCATATGTCTATACCTGATCTCACCACCCATGGTTCAAATTTCAAGTCCTCAAATCCTCTAGCTCACTCAACTATCAATGTGATCTAGTTGATCACTCTTTTTCTATTATGACCCTATCCGATCATGGAGACACTATACCTTTCTTGTTTTATTCTCCATATGAATTATATTATGATATTTCAGAGCTTCATGAGCTCCTTTCCAGTGTCAGTGAGGTGTTACATCAATTTGAAAAGAAGTTACATGGTTTGATTCACCATATTGCAGCTGCACAAGAAATTGATCATGTTGAGTCCATTGATGGTATTTGGGAAGTAGTTTGCACAGATCTCTTTTACTTAATTGATTATGTATCCAAATCAAATCAAGTATGTTTTAACAACAAGAAGCATTCATATGATGCTCCTCCATCACCAAAGGATGAGTTTCATGGGGCCTCTACACATGTTTTTTTCCTACACTACACTGATGCATTGATGCATGATCATGGCATCCACAACATATTCATAAAGTTTGTTACCCAGAAGTAGTTCAATCATCTTGTTGTCGTTGGATCATGCACCTGGTTAACGCATGACATCAAAAGTGATTTCTATCTCTAGCTCCAACTTAGAGCTGGATATCATGCGAGAATCTAGAATCTTCATGGGAATGTGAAAGACTAAAAAGATATAGGAATGCAATATGGGATATGATGGAACTCTTTGATGCATTAAACCTTATTGAGATTCCTAGAGATCAGAATTGCATGGAAGATAGACTAGCAGTAGCGGCATCAACACTTCATCCATCAGACGAATTGTTAAATGGGAATGTTACACTAGAGATAAAATTTAGACCATAAGTTCTGGATAATGTACACCATTGGCAGGTTTTTCAAAGTGATGAAAAGATCTTGAGATTCATCCACAATGTAGAGGAATTTTCATATTTTCAGGTCAGTTTCCAAGAGGAAGGAAACGAGTATCAGAAAAAGGAGGAACAATTTAATCCTACCTCTAGAGGTTTTGTGGCATTAGAGCATGGTTTTGATCGGCAAGAAATGTATAAGCATAAAAAGGAAATGATCAAACCAAGGGAATAATAGAAATAAATATCAGAACAAATAAAGACCCAAAATTAATAAAAATTGGAAAAGAAACTTCCGAAAAAGAATGGAACGAGTTAATTAACTTGGTAAGGGAGTATAGGGATGTTTTTGCATTCATTGTCGGTAAAATATATGCTAATATTTACGACATTAAATTATCAACTAGGATCCGTATTTTAGAGGCCCCAACACTATATGTGTAGGGTCAAAGTAATCTAGCCTAATCTAGCCTAATATAACTTGACCTAATGCCGGCAAACACACTAAGTTATAATAAACAAAACAAATAAATGGGGATATCTATCTCAACACCTAGGGAAGAATCTTGTTATGGAGAGGCTAGATATTATGAGTTAGGCCTTAAATATAACCTTCGGTAATTGAAACTATGTAAAATTAAAGTGCAAGAATCCAAAGTACATGAATTAAAGTGCAAGAAATATCAAAAGGAAATTTAAGCTATCGAAAGACCAAATCAAAGCAAAACAAATTGCAAATGAAATCGCAGATTGAACTATGAAAGTGAACTGCCCTCGAAAAGATACACCCTAGAAGCCATGGAGGGAAATTAATGTGACATAATGAAGAAATCAAGATGATAAAATGGAAGTGAAAGAAAGAGCAATGATGTGTTAATATGAAATTTGTTTTTGTCCTAAATTTAACGCCACATATGAAATAATGGAAGATGTGAATTTCTAGGTGAAATAGTAATAATAACATCTATTTACAAAATTGACATTGTAATAATGTTTTATTTACAACACAAAATATTTACAACATATTATTCATATGATAACAAGCAAATACTAAAACGATTACTAATTTAGACAATTAAAGATGCTACTGCTAATCAACAAAATAATATATGCAAACAATATATTTTTACGAAATCATAATTATTGCAAACAACATCACAACTAATATAAAACAAATATAACAAAAGATATAACAAACATCTAATTTGAAACAAAAGAAACTGTTAAATAAATGATAGAAACAAAGAAAACATAATATATTAAATATTGACAAGAGAATATACACGGAATGAATATGTATTAGATAAAATAACAAACAATGTATAAATGAAATATACACAATGGACAGTCAAAAAATGCAGCGTTAACTGGAGATTAAAAAATAGAGATATAGGTGTGATTAAAGAGAATCAATGCTGAGATAATTGTTAAGCGCATGTGGAAAAATAAGTAGCTGGAATGCGTGAGTGAAGGAATGGGATTGCAATTGCAGATCTGAGTTGTGAAGTGCTGGAATGAAAGTGATAGCGTAGGAGTAAATCTGCATTGGGAAATTGCAAGGAAGAAGTGTCCAATTTTTGTATGAGAGATAAAAAAATATTTTAATGAATTTAAAATGAATACAGGTGTTCAAATCGAGGATTGAGATCTATAAATGAAACAATTGCAAAACAAAAATTATCATAACAATGAAAACAATTACCAAGCTAAAAATGAAACATAAATCAAAATGAAATTAAAAATTGGAAATAGAAGGATGTTACCTGATTCAAGGGTCCCTTCCTGACCTGAGCAACATGCCTGGAAACTAACTTAGAACAAAGAGCTTCCTCAAAACGCAGCAACAATCAATACTTCATTAAAGATCAAATATTTGTTTACAAATTGATCACGTTCAGTTATTTCTCAAAGAATTACAATATCAGATATCTCATACCATAATATTGGATCCCTCTGCTCCTCTGCACACCTTGATTTATACATTCAGACTCAAAGGATAATATAAAAACGAATCCCCCAGGCTCTGGGATGTTCAAGAAATTATTAATTTTACAAAATAGGTCATGACCCTAATTTTGGAAAAATTACATCTGTTCGGGAACGTTTTTCTCTAGATCTGTTTGGAGATTCCGAAAACGTCCCACGGATAGGGGTAAATGACCATAATTAGGAAGTGGGTTTTGAATGCTTTCACCAAATTCCTCATGGATTGCTCATAAATTGAGCCCGAAATCTGCTTCCTGGATTAATGACGAAAGTGTTGGATTGAGTGCCAAACGGTTGTTGAAATCTCAGAAATCAATTAAATTCCCAGAACAATTTGCAGTTGTTGTTTGCTGGCTGACTAGATTCCTGGGATTGTAAATTGTTTGATTTATTCCTTCCTCCTCCAGTAAATTCATTCATCTTTTGTTATCTTCTCTTCATTAATCCTGCACATAAAAATTTATATTACAAAATAGAAAAGAAAATAAATAGAAGAACAATTACCAAGAAGTAATATCACTAAAAGAAGTAATAAGAAATGTCCCAATATCCAGGTAAATGTTTAAGTTTTTATCAAATCTCTCCAGGTTTCTCTTTCATTAAATGGCGGCTAATAAAACATTGCTTGCACCTTCTTTTATGAAAATTTAACTTTTCCAACAATACATTAGTGATATAACAATTATTCCCTTTCCATCTAATGTATTATGATAATAATCCCAATAGAATAATGGCCCAATGAATTGTGTGCTGGAATAATAATATATATAATGATTTGATGCATTCATTAGTCTTTGGACAAAAGGTTTATTTGGAGTAGTATTGGAACAAATGCCGGATTGAGTAGTGGAATGGGTACCAACACCTCAAGCTCTTTGATCTTAATCCAAAATGTGGAAACATATCACCAAATGCAAGAAAATAGCTCATTACCAAAAATATGTTATGAATTCATGCCATTCACTTCCTTTGCTTTTAATTAACAATTTAGAAGAAAAGATAAGCATTAGAAAGTGAACGTAATGATTTATAGTTAAATGTGATATCAAAATGGTGAAATATAGTGGGGAAAATAGACAATTTTAGAGGCCTGTCATCCCCCTAGACCGAAGATATGACATGTCCTCGGGCCATCAATAAATTGGAACTGGCTTTTCATTCATTTCAACACCCCTTATTGTTCACAACAATCTTCAGGAAAACTAAGCCAACATTATTTATTCGAAGAAAATCTAGAACTCAGGGAAAATATGTATTAATGCTATGATATGAGAATGAACAAAACAACACTGCACTAATTCAGATTGCTTAATACATACAATTTCATAAACTAATAATAGTTTATGCTCATGAAGAACATATAAATTATGATGGGGAAACATATGAGGGCATAGTCGGTCTTTTAAAATTCCCATAGGAAACTAGTCATCCCTGTCTCATTTTCAAAGGCTTACTATCATCCAAGTAATATAGATAAAGTTCACAATGGAGTTCGTAAAACTTCTACAATTATGGGTTCCACTTCTAGTATAGTGACATCCTAGATATACTAGTATGAATTAGATGATAAGGTCTTATGATCTTCTTATGGACATTCTCAAATGGCCTTTAAATTAATGATTGGCTTAACCATGTATATATGCATTCAGGGTCTTCATTTGATTGAACTATGTGCATAACAATGTAATTAATATGACTCTTTTACTCAACATCGCCTCGTTGCCAACAAGCCTATTTAGTACCCTGACGGGTTTACCTCGGTACCATACAAGCATTTCCCCGCTTCCAGCGAGCTTGTTCAGTACCTCGGCGAGTTTTCTTGTATTTACTGAACTTCCTTATTTATGTTTTTACTCAGCATGGAGCCACCGCCAGCAGGCCTGTTCAGTACCTCGGCGAGTTTGCCTCGTAACTATGTAATTATTTCAAAAGATATTAAAGTATGTGGAATCCGGTTGGTACTAGAGTATATTAAGTCTACTAAGCACATATTTCAATATTTAGATTTAATCCCATGAGTAACATTATTTATAATAGTCTTAAATTATAATTCATGTCAAAAGAGAATGACCTAAAGCTATTATCTAGTCCCTAAGTCAATCTTCCTCATATAAGTGTTAGTAGCGTTCCTCCACAAGTAGAAATGTCACTTACTCTCCTGCTACTATTTGATAAAGATACTTAGATAACAAGCTTTGATAATGAGTCTAGGATGTACAAGTTACCTATAGGTATCACTATATAGACCTTAAAGTTTAAGTAAATTCCCATAGTGTTAAAGATTGGTCTTCTTGCTACAGTTTGTATTAATGATCAAAAAGATGCATGTATTAAAATGAATAAATATTTTAAGTTTGTTTTGGATAAATTATTAATAATGTCTTCATATTAGTTCCTTTATTTAAAAATAAAATAAAAAGTGAAGTTGCATAAAACTCAAAGCTAACTAACCACATGAAATTGTTTATTTATATACATACTATCCTATGCTACCTAAAAGAAATAAAACTCTTTATTCAAGTGTAATAACTTTTCCAATGTAACTATGTGTGAAGCAATATAAGAAACATACCCATATCCATATATGAAGAAGTTATCATAGTGATTACCCAGATATGAATAATTAACCGACCAACTTGTTTTGGCAGCAAGAAGTGTCGAAGGAGAGAATGGCGTCGTGGCTTGATTACCTATTGGAACCACATTTCTATGTAATCTTGATACAGGTCCTCTTGTAAATGATTTATCTTTGTAGTACATGAAGGAGTTGTTGAGGTGCATGTGGGGAACTCTTCATTCTCAGGTTTGCATGGTCACTTTCCATGGGATGTAGTCCTTAATTTTTCAACTTCTTCCCTAGTTTGGCAAGGAAATTATTTTTGTATATCATGGGACTTTGATTCCTCTAATATTTCTGGAGAGGTAGATAAATTTTTGGTGGCTGCCAAAATATGTTCCTCTTGAAAAGAAGAAATCCCAACTACTGCTAGGATTTGAGAAAGTTCCCTCAAACTAATGGTCGGTTTTGTGTTCATCATGTTGGTTTGATAAAACCTGGTTCACACATGGATTAGTTTCTGGGGTTCTTACAGCACCCAATGAAATAATAATTGAAATTTAAAATCCTTTTGAAATTAAAAATGAAAAAGAGATTAATTGCAGAACTAAAGCACACTACTCAAAGCAAAATTGAACTCCTCATGCTACTTTAGACCTCGCTGTCACCGAGTTATCTGTTCACATGAGCTAGTTCTTTAAAAGAACACTTGCAACAAATTAAATTGCAGAAAGGTAAACAAACTCAAACTTGAAAAAAGAAAAACATACTTGCATGAAAGGAACAACAAGTCTTTGGGGCAACCCACTAAAGTGGATGCATCAGGCTATTACACTATGGAAGATCTGAAATGAGGTCGTCTTTGTGTCTTATAGTTTCCCCCTCCCCCTTGTTGTGTACTGTAAAGGAAACCTATCTACCTACCCTTCAACCCCTTTAGCACCTCCCCGGAAACGAATGTCAGTAAAAATATATGCTAATATTTAGGATATTAAATTATCGATCGGGATCCATATAATTAGAGGTGTTGACACTATATGTGGAGGGTCAAAGTAATCTAGCCTAATCTAACTTGACCTAATGCCGACAAATACACTCAGTTACAATAAACAAAAGAAATAAATGGGGATATCTATCTCAACACCTAGGGAAGAAGCCCATAATGGAGAGGCCATATCTTACGAGTTAGACCTTAAATATAACCTTTGGTAATTGAAACTATGTAACATTAAAGTACATGAATTAAAGTGCAAGAAATATAAAAGGAAATTTAAGCTACCGAAAGACCAAATCAAAGTGAAACAAATTGTAAATGAAATCTCAGATTGAACTATGAAAGTGAACTGTCCTCGAAAAAATACACCCTAGAAGCCATGGAGGAAAAGTAATGTGACATAATGAAGAAAGCAAGATGATAAAATGGAAGTGAAAGAAAGAGCACAATGATTTGTTAGTATGAAATTTGTTTTTGTCCTAAATTTAACGCCACATATGAAATAATGGAAGATGTGAATTTCTAGGTGAAATAGTAATAATAATATCTATTTACAAAATTAGAATTGTATTAATGTTTTATTTACAACACAAAATATTTACAACATATTATTCATATGATAACAAGAAAGTACTAAAACAATTACTAATTTAGACAATTAAACATGCTACTACTAATCAACAAAATAATATATACAAACAATATATATTTTACGAAAGCATAATTATTGCAAACAACATCACAACTAATATAAAACAAATATAACAAAATATATAACAAACATCTAATTTGAAACAAAAGAAACCGTGAAATAAATGATAGAAACAAAGAAAACATAATATATTAAATACTGACAAGAGAATATACACAGAATGAATATGTATTAGATAAAAGAACAAACAATGTATAAATGAAATATACACAATGAACAAACAAAAAAATGCAACGTCAACTGGAGATTCAAAAATAGAGATATATGCGTGAATAAAGAGAAACAATGCTGAGATAATTGTTAAGCGCATGTGGAAAAATAAGTAGTTGGAATGCATGAGTGCAGGAATGGGAATGCAATTGCACATCTGAGTTGTGAAGTGTTGGAATGAAAGTGATAGCGTAGGAGTAAATCTGCATTGGGAAATTGCAAGGAAGAAGCGTGCAATTGTTGTATGAGAGATGAAAAAAGATTGTAATGAATTGAAAATGAATACAGGTGTTCAAATCGAGGATTGATCTATAAATGAAACAATTGCATAACCAAAATTTGATGAATATGGTTGTATATGGTTGTCATTGATGACAAGCCATTAATGACAAAGGTCATGAAGCCCATTGCTTGCATGATGGCATGATGAAGGCACCCACATACATGTGATGACACTTGGACACTTGCTTGCATGTTATGGGTTGATGTTGTGGTGGACACACTTGCTTGCACTTGATGATGGGGTGAAGGTATTGTGACTTACAAATCCTAAGAAGTGATGCCACTTTGACACCATTATGTGTGGGGTCTTTAATGTCCTATACAAATTGAATATTTTAAAAATGACGGATCATGTATTTGCAAATAAGCCTGCCATAAGATGATAGCCCTTGTCATGCTGTTTCCAGCGAAAGGTGGCACGTCACGTGGTTCCTCATGGTTGATGAAATATGAATTTTTTAAAGTTAAAGTACCTCATCTTTTGGGTGAGTCAACCAAACAAAATTAAATTAAAAATAAAAATGATTTTATTATAAGTCGGCCAACCGTTAATTTGAAATAAATAAATAAAAAATATTTATGTGTATAAATAAAAGGAATTTCGGATTAGCAAAAAGGCAGTTTTGTGGAGGATAGTTGGAGCTCTGATTTCGGTGGTCTGAGATGAATTTCGCGGGTACTGTAGCAGCTACAGTGAAAAAAATATATTTTCTTTCATCTCTGATTTTGGATAATTTCTAAGGAAATTTCGCTGGTGTAAAATAAGTGTTTTTGGGGCTGCAATAGCACACTTGACAGAGCAGCAGGAGTAGACACAGGAGCATAAAATCAGCAGTGAAATAATTTATGTTTATCTTTGATATATGGGTTGGATGATTGATGAAGACTCCATGACATAACATCACCATGAAAAGACTTCTTTTCTTTGCCATTTGGGTTTGATTGGGGGTGCATATGATGGACAAAAAGCTAATTTAGGAAAACATAATATGCATGGACAAAGAATGAGAAGATACTGAACTGAATGATGGTCTGTGGCAACCACAGTGGTGAAGAATTCTACAGTGATAGCTACAGCAAAAATACACAGTCTGAATTTTACAGTTTTGCAGCAGTGACATATTTTGGTCAAAGTCTGAGTTGGTCAATGTTATCACAGTCAGAGGTTACCCCAATTCTAAGAAGAACAGTCTATCACCATTCCAAAGGAGCAGCAGTTGGAATGCAATCTTGTTACAGCTGTCCAATGAAGCGATGGTTATAAAATGATGGTATGCATACACAATGACACATAGATTAGTTGATATATTAGATTTGACTTGACATGACAAACATTAATATGATGACAAGAGTAGCAGGCTAAGCATTTTGATGAGCAGAGATTTGACAAGTGACAACATTAACATTTGATGATTGTTGGGATGTGTCAGTGATTGATATATGACAATGGATAGTGACTTGATTGAGATGACAGAATTTATGACATGAGAAGTGATTGATGTACTGTACAAATGTAATTGGGAGAGTATTTGCAAAATATTTAGAGCAGTATTGGATGTGTGATTTGGATAAGATTTTGCAGTTGATTTGGCCTTGACATGTGGCAATAGAAGTGCAGACTTACTTGATGACAGTGACAGTGAAGTAAGTTGACAGTGACAAGTTGAATTAACATGATAATGATAACAGTGACAAGATGATGAGCAACAATTGGATTGAGCAAATGGTTGTTTGATGAAATGTGATATGGAAACAATTTGTATGTAATTTACATGCTGGGTCTTGTATCTCTTTCTTAGTAGGATCTAAGAAAAACTAGGCAGGGTCCTAGACTAGAAGTTGGTGCTTCTATTTTCAGTTGGTGTTGAATTGCCTCACGGTTGTAGCCATTGAACCAAATACAAAAGATTACAAATCTATATCCTGTGTCTCTTGTGCATTGTGTTGATGATGTGTTTCTGTTGATGAATGACATGTGCTTAGTTGATATATAATTCATTGATAAATATGATGTTGAAGTGAATGTGAAATAATTATACAAGACTGGTAGAAAAAGTTGAAATTTGAATTTAGCCTTAGCTCACTGATTCACCCCCCCCCTCTCAGTGAGCATTGTGTCTAACAAAATTATCATAACAGTGAAAACAATTACCAAGCTAAAAATGAAATACAAATCAAAATGAAATTAAAAATTGGAAATAGCAGGATGTTACCTGAGTCAAGGTGCCCTTCCCGACCTAGGAAACATGCCTGGAAACTAACTCTGAACAAAGAGCTTCCTCAAACGCAACAACAATCAATACTTCATTAAAGATCAAATATTTGTTTACAAATAGGTTACGCTCAATTATTTCTCACAAAATTACAATATTAGATCTCTCATACCATAATATTGGATCCCTCTGCTCCTCTTCACACCTTGATTTATACATTCAGACTCAGAGGAGAAGATAAAAACGAATCCCCCAGGATCTAGGACGTTCAACAAATTATTAATTTTACAAAACAGGTCGTAACCTTAATTCTAGAAAAATTACATCTGTCCGGGCACATTTTACTCTAGATATTTTTGTAGATTCCAAAAAATGCCTACGGTTAGGGGTAAATGACCATAATTGGGAAGTGGGTTTTGAACAGTTTACCAAATGCCTCATGGATTGCTCAGAAATTGAGCCCGAAAGCTGCTTCGGGGCTTAATGACGGAAGTGTTGGATTGAGTGCCGGACGGTTGCTGAAATCTTAGAAATCAATTAAATTCCTAGAACAATTTGCAGTTGTTGCTTGTTGGCTGACTAGATTCCTAGAATTGTAAATTATTTGATTTATTCCTTCCTCCTCCAGTAAATTCATTCATCTTTTGTTATCTTCTCTTCATTAATCCTGCACATAAAAATTAATATTACAAAATAGAAAAGAAAATAAATAGAAGAACAATTACCAAAAAGTAAGATCACTAAAAGAAGTAATAAGAAATGTCCCAATCTCCAGGTAAATGTTTAAGTTTTTATCAAATCTCTCCAGGTTTCTCTTTCATTAAGTGGTGGCTAATAAAACATTGCTTGCACCTTCTTTTATGAAAATTGAACTATTCCAACAATACATTAGTGATATAACAATTATTCCCTTCCCATCTAATGTATTATGATAATAATCCCAATAGAATAATGGTCCAATGAATTGTGTGTTGGACTAATAATATATATACTGATTTGATGCATTCATTAATCTTTGGACAAAAGGTTTATTTGGAGTAATACTGGAACAAATCTCAGATTGAGTAGTGGAATGGGTACCAACACTTCAAGCTCTTTGATCTTAATCCAAAATGTGGAAACATATCACCAAATGCAAGAAAATAGCTCATTACCAAAAATATGTTATGAATTCATGTCATTCACTTCCTTTGCTTTTAATTAACAATTTAGAAGAAAAGATAAGCATTAAAAAGTGAACATAATGATTTATGGTTAAATGTGATATCAAAATGGTGAAATATAGTGGGGGAAAGAGATAATTTTAGAGGCCCATCATTCACATATGATGAACTTAAGGCCTATCAGGATGATGTATTCCAACATACCATCCCATTAAAGTAGGAATGAAAAGAAGTTAAGCCATTCCAGAAAAAACTTAGACAAATAAATTCAAAGATGACACCAATTGTCAAGAAGGAATTAGAAAAGATGTTGGCAGCAGGAATCATCCATCCAACAAGACATTCGACTTGGTGCTCAAGTTTGGTGGTAATTAGAAAGAAGAATGGTTCAATTAGGATCTGTATAGATTTTAGAAATCTAAATACATCCTACCTAAAAGATAACTACCCATTGCCGAACATGGAAACTCTTCTCTAGAGAGTAGCAGGTTTGGGCATAATGTCCATGTTGGATGGATTCTCCGGATATAATCAAGTGCTAATTAACAAAGAGGATCGACACAAGAATACCTTCACAACGGTCCCATGAGGTACTTTTGAATACACCAGAATGTCTTTTTCCTTACTGAATGTAGGAGCTACTTTTCAACGTGCTATGGATTACACTTTTAAAGCGCTGGTTGGTAAAATAATTGAAATATATCAGGATGACTTGACTGTCTTTTCCAAGGAAGTGACAAATCATGTTAAACACTTAAAACAAGTTTTCGAGAAATGTAAAAAATTTAGCATATCACTCAACCCAGCTAAATCAGTACTAGGTATTGATGAAGGAAAACTGTTAGGTCACATAATAACTAAATATGGAGTTAAAGTGGACCCTGAAACAGTAGAGGACATAAATAAAGTACCATTTCCTAAAGATCTAAAATCCCTCCAGTCATTCAATGATCAGATTAACTTCATAAGGCGGTTTATCACGAACTTAGTAGAACTAATGAAGCCATTACAAAAACTCTTAAAAAAGGATGCTAAGTTTATATGGACGGATGAAGGTAGAAATGCATTTAAATGCATCAAGGATAGAATAGAAAAAGCACCTGTTTTTTGTTAGCCCCGATTATTCAAAGCACTTTGAGATTTTCTGCATCCTCTGCCAAGAAGTTGACAATAGTGCAAAACATCCTCCTCAATTTATCATAGCTATGATATAGAACCCACCTTTTGAAATATAGGACTTTCCAGATAACGAGCAATGAAAAACCTACCTTCATTCTATAGAATAAAGTTAAATTTGAGAAGGTGCTGCTTGGCAATGTTGATCATTAACCTTAACATGTAGGCTATGCCTTTGTGGTCTGACCCCGCTGCCACATGTCATTGTATTCGACAACATGTCATTGTATTCGACATCTTGACAATTAGCAGGGTGCATGTTATGGCTTTGTGCCCCTACCTGTCCCTAGGTGTGTGCTTCAATGGTTCGTTGCTTTTTCTTATTAGAAAGGAATTAGCTAGCTTGCAACTTTTGGTTTTTTTATAAATATACTTTTTTAAAAATCATTATTCTTTATTTTATTATAAATATACTTTTCTAAAAATCATTATTCTTCACTAGGCTTCCTTCTTTTGTAAGTTTCACTTTATTGTATTTTACTAAGATGATTGAACATTTAGACACTTTTGTAAAAGCTTATTCGTTATCGTTAAGAATTTCATAAACCTCATTTTATTATAAAAATATTCTTTTCTGAAAATCAAATTTTATAAAAGCTTATTGGGTATCATTTTATTATAAAATGTTTTTTCTTTGAAGATCATTATACTTTAGGTTTAGGAAGCTTCCTTCCTTCGTAAGCTTTCATTTTATTGTATTGTGCTATGACAAACATTTAAACACACGATTAAGCAATTCTTCCATTTTGTGAAGCTTTATGATCTGTTAAAATTTGAGGCAAAGGCAAGGGAGGATTTTAGCTTAATGATTTGAACTTCGAAGGATTCCTATTGGTGATGGATTGGTCTGAGATAGCCGCCTTCTTTGATTTGGAGACTAGACTTCTTCCACTAAGGGAACAGAAATGGACGGTACCGGTACCAGCGGAACAGAAATGGACGATAGTAGAATTTGGTGTTATTCTAATTTGTCCCATGTTGATCTTTGGAACACAATTATGATGGTTTTGAATAATTTATTTACAAAATTACTGGAGGCCACTCTTTTGAACACCAATACGTTTTTTTTAATAATTTATCTACAAAATTCCACAAATATACTGGACAATGCTATTTGCATGGGGAGGCCTAATTTATTAGTTCAGAAAAATTAATTATAACTGAGTGAACTGTAATAAAAAAAATAATAAACTTTTGACGTGAAATTGTTAAGCCGTAGTGAGAGTGTAAATATGTAATAAACAGTGTTAAGTAGTAAATTGTAATACAATGCTATTTGCATGGGAAGGTCTAATTTATTAGTTTAGCAAAATTATAAGGGAGTGAACTGTAATAAAAAAAATAATAAACTTGGAATAAAAAAAAATACTTTTGATTGTTAAGCCGTAGTGAGAGTGTAAATATTTAATAAACAGTGTTAAGAAGTAAATTGTAATGATAAAAAATAAGAGTGTAAATATTTAATAAATAGTATTAAGAAGTAAATTACTAAATTGTAATGATAAAAAATAATAGATTTTTGATATGAATTTGGAAAATATATGTGATTTTTTTTTTTTTTTGAAGTAATTAAGTTCCAAATAAGTTCATTGGTTGTAGCTTGGGTGGTTGGGAGAAATGATTGTTGCCCTCCCCACAGGGGTTCAATTCTTGTAAGTGACATGCTATAGCAGGTGTTGGTTGTTGAGCCCTTATTGTAATGATTGTATTTCTGACCATATCTTGGTTCTCCCTTATTGCAATGATTGTATTTCTGACAATACCTTGATTCTCTAGTTAGAATAGCAGGTGTTGGCATTGGGCATTCTCCAACTACCATTTACAATTATAAAGATTATTTTCTTTTATTTTTTATAAATTACTTGTTGAGCCCTTATTGTAATGATTGTATTTCTGACTATATCTTGATTCTCCCTTATTGTAATGATTGTATTTATGACAATATCTTGATTCTTTAGTTAGAATAGCAGTGTTGGCATTGGGCATTCTCCAACCACCATTTAGAATTATAAAAATTACTTCTTTTATTTTTTATAAATTAAATTAAATGATCTTTTGAAAAAAAAGATTTTCATATTAATTAATCATTATATCACCATTTTCTGAATTTCAATATGTCAGAACTTTTTTCCAGCGAAACTCAGTATGTCAGAACTTAGAAACATCAATAATATTGACATAAATAAAGTTTAGAAATACCAAAAACATTAACGAGCAATAATATGTAATCAAACCTTTATAAAATCTAAAAAAGACTGACTATCTAAACATTTATCAAATCTAAAAAGGACTGACTGTTTCAACATTTTCAGATGGCTACCTTGGCAAATTATTTTGGACTTGGAAACCAAAAGCATAGGTAATGGAAATATATTTATCCAAATCTCAATCAATTTGATCTTTTTTCTACCTATAAGTTTGCAAAATATTATTTTTTATCTAATTCTGAGTTATTAATCTATTTTTTAAAAAATTGCAAGATATTATTGTTGTGATCTCTTACTAATTTAGAAATTTACTTTTCCACAGGATAGAAGTTTAGATGATGTCCGGATGAACCTGAAAATCTTAAAACGTTGTGCAACTGTACTGTTCTTAGTAAGTATGCACTCTCTTATTATTATTATAAATTCAATTGCATAGAAAGTTTAAAAACATACTTTGTTTATCCATCTGAATATTGCATTGTTTTAATCTATATATCAGAAACTCATTGCACAAAAATGAGGAAAATATATATAAAAACTCTATGTAAACAAACATTATATCTTTACATTTTTATTGAAAATGTTTCAAGGTTAATAACTTACCGGTTTAGTTTTGTAAGGTGGCTCCAGATTAAAAAAACTTGGGAGGTGATATCTAAATCTAACCATGCCGTGCCTAAGCTGAGTGATTTTAAGGGACTTAAATACACCTCATACCAAAAGCTAACTCAGCAAATCAAAGGACATTGCAGCAAACCAAAATAAATTAGAAGTTTTAATTTGATAAACCTAGTTTTTATGAAATCTATATAAAATTATTGATTTGTTATTAAATTTATATAAAATTATTAATTTGGCAAACCTAGTTTTTATAAAATTTATATAAAAGTATCTCAATTCATACAATGTAGTTGTTGGAATTAATTGCCAATCGCCACCTCTCCTCATCGGTGATCATTCACCTCGAACTATGAGTCTGTGAGTCCACCTGGAGCGTGTGATCATTTGATGTATTCGTGTGGTCATTTGATGTGTTCGATGTATGTACCTGGCAGTAGTTCGCATTGTAAATGAGCAGTTAATGCTCATGGAGCTTCTCCATGAAGGCGATTTGATAGATGTTCTCTAGAGCTCTCGATCCTTCTAGAGGATTCGCGATGTATAAGTTTTTTGTTATCGGTTAATACAGGAAGAGAGGTTCCTGGGCACTTTGGCCCTGTCGTGTATTCTGTTATGGGCTGCTGTGCTCTTCGTTGAATGGATAAATACCAATTCTGTGTATGGATTAAGTGTTTTCCGCTGTGCCCATTTCCCACAATTGGTATCAGAGCTTGTAAGCTCGTATACCCCTGGGCATTGAGTCTTCTCGGGTGATGTCTTGGCGCTGGCATAGCAGCCATTCTGAACCATATAGCTGCATTTTGTGAGGGATGTGAAGATGGTTCATATGTTGAGTTATGTGAACTGGTAGAAGTAGGAGCCGTGAAGGCTGGAAGAGAAGGAGTCGTTAGAGGTCTCCTCTCGGATGTGGTAGCGTTGTGCATATTAAACAGAGTGGGGACATAGAGGCGCTGGGGTGTTGTTGGGTGGTGTGATGGAGCTTAAACGCGCCGATGTCGGCAAGGTGAATTTAATGAGTTGTAGCTATTGGTGGAAGAGGAGTTGTCAATGGAGAGGGAGAAAGATTCCCACCGTCTAAGTTCAAGCCTGAACTTGTTGAAAGCATAGAGAATCCAGAAGAAGCCTCTCCTGCTAAGAACGTGAATGCTATCATGGTTGAAGTAAAAGAAACTCTAGAAGCGGGGAAGACAGAGAACGCTCTGCCGATGTTATTTTCGGTGCTGAAAATCAACCCCTGTGAATTAATCTACGCCTGGATGAAGTTATAATTGTGATAGAAGTTGGAGCCCATTATTCAGTGAAGAGTGCCGTCGCTTATGCTTGAAGAAGAGGGCGAATTGTTGAAGAGTTGGAGCCAGAAGGGTGTTTGTGTGAATTTCAGAGGGGTGCTCTTAGCGACAGAGACCGACTCCGGAGGCGTTGACTCCCGCATAGAATCTCTGGGCATGTTGAATCGGCCACCACAGTGTAGGGATGCCAAGAGGAGAGTCGCCCTGGTGTTTTGCAACACCGTGCATCATCGTTTTCCTTCATCGCTGTCTATTTCCACGCTGTATTCTGCGTTGTTGCTGCATTTGTGTTTGCAGCTGAGAAGCTGAACATTCCCACGTCCTTTGAAGGCTGGCCGTGACTTGGGTGAAGAGGAGAATCCGCCCGCCTCTTGAAATCCGGGCTGATGTAGAGTGGAGGTTGGCCAAGCAGAAAGAATTTTCAAGGTTCTGGGTTTGCCACTCTCTCACGGTGTCCTCTGGTTGTCTATTTTACCGTGTGTTTTTTGTTTCGGTTATTTTCCCCCTATGTCGGCTGCGCCCTCCCACAAGCGTATGGCATCTATGATCATGTGAGCCAACGCTGTGGCAGAGAGACTCCCTAGCAGTCATCTAGGAGAGTTATGATAGTTGTGCATTGAGCCAAGTCTGGACAACGCTGTCGTCAATCAAATCTGTTTGAGCAGGGCTGCTGTAGCAGTAGTTTTTTTTGTCTGTGGAGCTGAGTGCAACCGACAGGTTGATTTTGATGGGCTGTAGCCCGTGGTAGAAGAGGAGCCCATAAATTTTAAGAAGCGACCCACGAACATGGGAAATGAACCTCTGAGTGAAGGATTTCCCAAGAAGTTCGAGGACACTGATACGGTAAGGGACGTTGTCATTTAAGACGGTCGTGTGGAAGATATAGCTTCCAAGAGGAATATAAGTCCCTCGCTTGTAAATTGGAAGGAGTCGAAACTTGAGGGGTTACATTGTTGTTTGTTGGAGCCACGAGAGATGAGCTCTTGTGGAAGAAAACAAGAAATTCCAGCCGATGTGAAGTTGAGAAAGAAGTCCCCAGTCCTCAATTCAGAGGTGTTATGTGGTATACTTCTCCCATGGTTTAGTTTAGTGGTCGAGTAGATTGGAGGTCGTGTGCTCCCATGGTTTAGTGGTGGAGCAACCTTGTGAATCCCGCTTACTCTCGCGGATGAATCTTATGAAGGCCGAAGCCTGAATATGAGCAGAAGCTCAGTGTATTTGACAGCAATTACTGTGAATCAGGAAGAGGAGCAACTAAGTAGAATTACTCCAGCTGCTTAGTTGAGAAGTACGTTGTAGAGTTAAAGTCTGCTAAAAAAGTGAAAAAGTTGTGAAAAGAGAACAACGCTGAAGTGGTCGAGACAAAACCTTAAGAGATTGTCCTGGAGGACAGTGAAAGTTTAAAAAGGGGAAGATAATGATACATGAAGACTTTGTTTGAAGTTTGTTGTAGCAAACTCCTAGCTGTCGCTTGCAATCTGACCTTTGTTTGTGAAGGGCGAACTCCATATACAAGAGTACGGGGGAGCTATCTTTTTCAGCTGTATCTGGTGTCGGGGCATAGCTAAGCCCAGTTGGAAAGCTGCAGCCATGGCCATAACCAAGCCAAAGTACGATGAAGAAAACTTCACGCCATAAGAGGTAATTTTACTCGAGTTGGAAATAAGGTTGATAAATAGTTTGCTTAATGGCAATGTTAATTTGCTGGGACATGAAGACTGGGTGGATGAAATTCCAATTGCTGTTGCAATTGATGAAGAAGCTGAATTGAGATTTGTTGAAGAATTTGATAAGATAATTGCAAACTGCACAGATGTTGCAGCAGAAGAAAAACTGATACCAGTTGTAGGCATCCATCATGATTATGCTGAAAAATGTAACGCCTATGAGGCAGATTTAAAGATGATTGCAGACTGGCTTGAAAAGCCAAGGCAGGTTGAAGTTGTGGAGTGTCTGGCTGATTGTGACTATGCCATTGTTGCAGTAGTTGAAGAGAATGCAACTATGGAGGTTGCAAGTGCAGCTGTCCAAGCTGTTAGAGAGCAGAAAAGTGAAGAAAATGAAACATCTTCATCCTCTGATAACGATGATGACTACGGTGATCAGATAGAGCTCGAATCTCCACAGCAGGAAGAAGTACCAACACTGGATTCTGAGACTCGAAGACTAGCAGTTGTCAACATGGACTGGAATCACATTAAGGCTGTTGATTTGCTAGTATGTATGAATTCTTTTCTTCCTAAAGGTGGTCAGATCTTGACAGTAGCAGTTTATCCATCAGAATTTGGATTGAAACGAATGGCAGAAGAAGCAGTGCGTGGTCCTGCTATCTTTGGAAGTGACGATGAATCTAGTGAAGATGATGAAGATGAGTTAGAGAATGAAAAGCTATGTCAATATGAGAAGGACAGGCTCAGGTATTACTTTGCTGTTATTGAGTGTGATAGTTCTGCAACCTCAAGTTACCTTTACAAAGCATGTGATGGAGTGGAGTTTGAGAGGACTTCAAATGTTCTAGACTTGCGTTTCATTCCAGATGATATGGAATTTGATCATCCTCCTCGAGATGTTGCAACAGAGATTCCAACCAATTATCTAGCTCCAGATTATCACACCCGTGCATTGCAGCATAGTAAAGTCAATATAGCCTGGGATGATGACGAGCCTCTTCGTGTTAAGACTCTGCATCGCAAATTTAATCCAGATCAGCTAAATGAAATGGATTTTAAGGCATATTTGGCATCAGATGATGAAGTATCTGATGGTGATGATGACGGTGATGATGATGATTGCAGTCAAGAAAATGGAGAGGGCGGTGAGAACAAGAAGAAAAGCTTAAGGGAGAATTATAGAGCCCTTCTCCTGGAGTCTGGGGATCCTTCAGAAGGCAGGGAGGATAAAGATGACAAAGACATGGAGATAAATTTCAACACTGGATTAGAGGACCTAAGTAAGCGTATTCTTGAAAAGAGCAAGAAAAATAATTCAGAGGAAATGGTTTGGGAGGCTTATTTGCGAAAAAGAAGTGAAAAGAGAAAAGCAAAGAAAAAACTTGCAGAGAGATCATCTGAAGATGAAACCAGTAATTCTGATGGAGAGTACGCCGATGATGGAGAAAGGGATAATCAGTCTGACGATTTCTTTTTAGATGAGGAATCTTTGGATACTGGGAAGAAGACTGGGCTAACTGTTAACAGTTCCAACATGAAGAAGGCTGTTAAAAAGGAGACAAAATTGAAACCTCTGTCAACAAAAATGAAAAATGAAGAAAATGCTGGTTTATTTAACGTTTTAACTATGTCTATTTGTGCAGGTTCTGATTGCAGTCCTAAGGCTGCAAGAGCTAAGGCATTGAAGCTGCCATGCTTCATAAACAAGAAGAAGAAAGTCAAGATGAAATTCATCAAGAATCTAGCACATAACTGGTTCAAAGTTGTGCACCGTTGGAAAATGAAAAAGACAATGACCTGGTGTTTCGATGAAGATAATGTTCAAAGAAATTTTGAAGTTTTTTTGTTGTTTCGAATTTGCTGTAGCATCGCTGTTTGCCTTTGTAATTTGAAGTTTTTTTTTTGGAAGTAATGATGCTGGCTGAAGCCACTGTGAGATGATAGATGAGTTGATAGATGAAATTTCATGTTGCTTGCTGTTGAAGTATGTATGTGTTTGTTGAAAGGCTGTTGCCTTGTATTGGTTGTGTGATCCTCCGCCATTGATGTGTGGTTTGCTGAAGTCTGCCACCTGCGGGGAAGGAAGAGGAAGAGCGTAGAGTGAGCCTCCGCCTTCAGTATTCAGTATGCAGTTGAGAATGGCATCTGCAGTTGCAGATCCGCCTTAAGACTCTCCAAGACTTGAGAGCATTCTGATGATGAAGTTTCCAGCAGCAACATTGAAGAAATTTTTTGAAGTGTTTTGTGTCTACTTGTAAGAAGCCTAGCTGAGACTTTAGACCAGCAGGCCATGATTTTTGTAAACTGTGTGTTGTAATGTGGCTGTTGAAATTAAGGGGGAGATTGTTGGAATTAATTGCCAACCGCCACCTCTCCTCATCGGTGATCATTCACCTCGAACTATGAGTTTGTGAGTCCACCTGGAGCGTGTGATCATTTGATGTATTCGTGTGGTCATTTGATGTGTTCGATGTATGTACCTGGCAGTAGTTCGCATTGTAAATGAGCAGTTAATGCTCATGGAGCTTCTCCATGAAGGCGATTTGATAGATGTTCTCTAGAGCTCTCGATCCTTCTAGAGGATTCGCGATGTATAAGTTTTTTGTTATCGGTTAATACAGGAAGAGAGGTTCCTGGGCACTTTGGCCCTGTCGTGTATTCTGTTATGGGCTGCTGTGCTCTTCGTTGAATGGATAAATACCAATTCTGTGTATGGATTAAGTGTTTTCCGCTGTGCCCATTTCCCACAGTAGTATGTATGTTTAACCAGCATCTGAGTTGTTGTTGCTATATGATGTTTTCCAAATGGGCAAGGAATTGCCCAGTCAGGTTGAGTAATCATCTTTTTGTTTATTTCAGGAGTCAAACTTTCCAGCTGCAATTTTATCAGAGTCGCCCGCTGCTTCCACAAGCGAAAATCGCAGGAAACGAAAAGCGTCCACGGAAACTGTTTTAGAAGAGAAATATGATGATTTTCTGGAACCCCATGAGATATCTAGAGATTCCCTGAGAACAACATTTGTACCATCTCAATGGGGAACTCATAAAATGACATTTTTGCATAAATATATTCCATTACGAATGCGTTCCATTATGAAGATACTGTGGATAAGTAGGAAATTTTTTGACCCCACTGGCAAACCACGGTTGTCATTTGTTGTGGAACCATCTTCAGATACTTGCGACGTTCTGAAGCAGTGTGAGACCCTTGCACAAAATTTGTTCTCAGGCTGCAATGATAAGTCTGACTGGAACCCTTCGGTGACAAAGAAATATGGCTCCAATCCTGTCATTAGAATACAGTAATGTTAATTTAGCTTCGCTTTTGCTTATTTCCTTTCAATAATATATTTTTTTGTTCCTTATAGACATAGTCTTTACAGTACATGTTAATGGTAATGCAAATTCTGTCAGAACTATATGGTTTTTGGTGTTGTGATATCCATTTTTTTTTTTTTTGCTTTGGTTCCACAGCATTGAAACTGCAGGTTCTGGAAAGACATCAACATATTCAACGGATTTGTATTGGAGAGATTCAGAGGGAAGAACTCAAAGGCTTGCTTCTAAGACTGTGGATATTAATGAACTTGATAAATTGTTTGTTTCTGGAAGGTCAGTGGATGCAGATTATAATTTCGACATCTATGATTACCAGCAACGAGCAGGGATCCGACTTGTTGCCAAAAGATTGACTGTGGGCTGTTAAAGTAAAATTGATTTCAAAAGACTCTTATATCCGATTAGTCGTTAATATTTGGAGAAGAACCTAGGATTAAACTTGGGGTTTGTTTAACATGTTTTTTTTTAAGTTAACAATGAATGCTAATTCTAAAGGAGTGGTTCTCTCGTTATAAATATGAAATATTTCTGTATATATTGATTCTTTACAACTATGGCATTCTTTGTCATCTCAAATGCATGCATGATGAAGAACCGCTCCAAACTGGTATATAAATTAGGATAATCGAAACTATAATTGCTGTGCGAGATTCAACTAGACTTTTGTTGATGTTTCATAAGAAAATTTTATGTTCTTTTATCTTTGTTTATTAAGGTTTTAAAGTACAGTAATTTTTATTAAATCTTTAATGATGTCATAATACTATGATTTTCTAACAAAATTAAGAAACCAATGTTTTTCTTCCGTCAACCATATTCATGCATCTGTTTGTTTAAATCCCTGCATATCAATCTGAGGACTCCGGCATACCAATCTGAGGACTCCGGCAGACCATTTTTTTGTTATTTGTATATATATATATGCTTTATCTGTGAAACCCGTGTTCCAATCATAGGGACGGAGGATTCTTGGCGTGGAATTCCCTAGGATTCTTAGCGAGAAATTCATCGAAGGGAGGGATTTGAGATGTGTCTGCAAGATCTGTTTTGGTGGCCTGTAGTACTGCGTGAGAGAGCTGAGAGGAGGGCCGTATACCAACAGATGGTTAGTCACTCGCCTTCTCCACCCTTCCGTGCCTACAAGGCTATAATTTCCACGAACTTATTGGAAAAACATTAATTACTAACAGCTATGTAGCTGTCCAAGAGGACATGTAGCCAATGCAGTTTGGTGTGTTACCTGTCTCTTATTGGTTACATTACACAGAATTTAATCCATCCAGATTATAAATAAATATAATTAGCCATTTAAATTATACATAATGTTCGAAAACTTTACGAACATAACATGACTCAGCCACTCTAGCTTTCTATAACAAATTGTGCAGGACTGATCTGCCTTACAAGACAATAGTCCTCTCTCAAGCCCATCCTAGACAAATCTACTTTACACAACATCCTATCATTGCCACATCCTGCAATGTTCTGACATACAAAATCCATCAAACCTTAAAACCTTTTGCAAATATCAATCTAAAGAGTACAACAACACCATCTAATCAAAACCAGCAAATGACCTTTGGAGACATATGTTCTAGGATCAAGGCTACAATGAGCTCAAAATTGAAGAACACCTAGACAAGAAAGCGAGATAAGTTGTTCAGCTTCACTTGCTGCATTTATCACCAACCCATCCTGCATTTATCTTGCAATGCATTAACTATGAACCAACCCAATCAAATTAGAACCATGACTTTGAATATCAACCATGATTATGCTAGAAAGCACAAGGATAATCTAAGTGAGAGTCTTAGCCATTGGATCATACTCCAATTGATCCTAACCATAGGATCAGAAACACAAGACTTCAATCCATGCCAATTCAAAGAGTCAATCAAAACTAACTCATAATTCTATAAATCAACCATCCATATCCACCATTTTCACTAATTTACAGACTCAACCATTGCTTGAAGCGATCATTGATAACAAGCCTCACACAACACACAGTCTCATAGCACACAAAACACAGCACCAAGCGCATTAGGCACGTTAACAACCAAGTAAACTATATTTCTGCTATAGCTCATCTTTATTTTTCTATGTTGCTTTACCATAAGGTTTCAATCCATTTATGTTATTTTTTTTCACACAGAAGCCCTTCCCATATTCCTAATACAAAAAAAATTCCATTAGCATTAACAATCCTAGTCCTACAGATCAAAAGACCTTTGACATAGAATATTTTTGAAACCAAAACAAAATACGGAAACTCCTCATAGGAATATAGGAATATATGTGATATGTATAATAGGTCGCATTGAATGATAACAATTACAAATAAATTGGATAGTCTCAACACAATTCCAGGAATAATGGAAACATTCAAAGTCTAACTCAACATGACCCTAGGATCTTGTCAACAGAACAGTCTATGAACACACTAGGTCTATGTTCTATATTAACATACCACAATTTTGCACACAACTAGAGAAATTTACATTCCACATCTTGACTTGGCACACTACTGTTGAGATAAACCCTTCACACACATAACATCCCATGGCATAGAAGACCAATATCATTTTTTTCCCTAAAAATTACAACAGATTTCATTCAAGTTTACTCGTACATAACAATCTATTCATCATGTAGGTAACTTACCATTGGCATTGTTGGGCACTCTACTTCCACCATGGGCCTAATTGGAGGAAAAATAAGTTCATAATTCTCCCCACAGAGCTTGTGAGGGATCCACAAATGAAACTAGTGGCCCTCTGTTAAATCTTACTCTAGCTAACAACGAGTAAAATTTTAAGGATCCTTCACCTATATGTATTAATAACTAGAGACTATTGTTAAGATTCAATATGCTAAGATAGATAACATCAGTAGTCCATTCAATTTCACAACAATAATGTATACAGGATCACTGAAAGAACAACAAGCACAACATAAACACAAGAGACACAATTTATCCTGGGAAACTCTCATGGGGTAGAAAACCCAACAAAGCTTCCTCAATATAGATGACCAACAAATACAAAGATGTAATCCCCAAACAAGAGCTCCTTCTCCTCCTTTGCAGATCTCTCTCTCTTATGTGAGTTTCACAAGTGAGTGTGTGTTAAATGAAGAACACACCTCCTCTATTTATACTTTACTTCACTTGAATTTTAACCCTAACTAGGTCGGCCCCAACAACTTAACGACTCAACATAATGTTGATTGGGCCGACTCCTCTAGGGGACTTAAACACCCCATTACAATTAACTCTAGGGGAACTAATTCCTCGACTTACATGGGATTTTTTACCTCAATAACTTTACATAATAATAACATCCCGACGGAGGAATAAAACATCTCCAGATGAATAATAACAAAGTACAAATAGAATATTATTTGAAGTTACAGTATTTCAACACTCCCCCTTAACGAGAAGGATATTCTAACAACATCTGCAGGAGCAAGGAGTCATCAACTACATCACAGTGATACATGATACATCTATAAATTATTGGAAGCTTTCTTCAATCATCATCAGTAACTCAATCAGTTACTGGAACATAATCAATATTGGATCATCAACATCATCAGTGTTGAGTCTTCATCTTCTGCGGCACTTGATCAGCTACAGTAGCCACGAGGGGTTCACTCAGTGAACTTGTTACATAGCACGATCGTTCGCATGATATTAAAGAATATCCCTAATTTCACTAGATATTGGAAAATGTTTCCTAAAATTATATTATGTAACCCCCCTCCCAATATGCCTTTCCAATTAAGAAAACTCCTAGTTTCACCAGATATTGTAGGTATCCATTTTTAACACCCCCTTTATATCATATTATCAAATTGTAACAAACAGGAGCCCTAACACATTTTAGTATAATCAAACAAGATGTTAAATAAAATAATAGTATAATGCTAATAATGATCCCATTAGGATTGCAGGGGTGATTGATTAATTTGTAGCGTTGGATAGTGGAAGACCCAATGAAATAGATCGGGGAAGGAAAAATGCATAAAATGAAACCTAGACAAGAGATCAACATAACAAAGAATGTAAAAGACTGATATTCAAATAGTTAGTGCAATGCTTAGAAAAGGTGGTAATTGCATATGTTTCACACCACAACCTACCAATATACCAATTTTATATCATGTAAATACAAGTATAGCCATAGATAGCTCATGTTTTCTATAAGCTTAATAAATTAAAACCTATAAAAATGAAAAATTGAAGCCCTTTTATGGATGGAATCCCCTACCTTCCTATCAAAACAAGCATCATTGATGTTTGAACCAAAATGAACATAGAAAAAGTCCTCTTACTTTTCAATAACACCATATGATCATGTGCATAGCTTAGATTTGGGTCATTCACAAGATCTAATGAATTTCCTCCACTTCATCTACATTTATTTTTGCAATCAAGGGAATTAACAACATTTAGTTACTTTTTTCTTGGGTTGTATCTAGTTTTTTTTCTATCTTTACAGTAGAGGGAAAAATACCCATTGTTAGGTTTTAAGCATGCAATAGTTATAAAGATACATAGATGGTGAAACTTATATGATACCATTTCATGGTAGCGATAACACACAGGGTATGTAAATAAGGATTTATATTTTCACCTATGTTCATGTCAGTTCCAATACAACATTAATGCGGATGCCTTGCATATAAGAATTGAAATTACAATTATGAATGTGCCAAATATAACTCAATATAACAACTATTCCTAACTGGAAATATGAAAATATTAAAGAAGGATGCAAAAAGTTGAAAGATATACTTGGTCAATAAAAATTGATCTAACTTTTCTTGGTTCCAATGAACCAAGAAAGATTGATCTCACTTTTCTTAGTTGTCGTGGAGCAAGATTTAATTGAATCTCAATACCCACCTAAACCCCAACCTAAAAAATGAAGAGTTAGATCTTTTACTTGAATTCCTACAAAAAAAAATACAATTGTTGAAGTCCGGAACCCCCGATTAGCTACATCTCTTAACTTAAAGATGAAAAACATTATAACATCAATTCAAACCAAGCCTAAGTAAGCTATTAAATGAGGATTTATCAAGGACAATAATCCAAAGAGACTTCCATCGATATTATCATTGGTACACTATCATCATATTTATGCAAAACTTAGGATCATAAACAATATCAAATAAAAATGGAGAGTCCTTATGTTTTAGGTGGGTATGACTTGAGCCCATGATTTGGAGGTATGAATCCATCCCACGATTTAGAGGTTATTCCTCGGCACAACCAAATAAAATAACCCCCAATATTTATATTACTATGTCAAATTAAAAAGCCCCCTTGACCCCTTAATACATGGCAATATATTTTTGAGGTTTTTAAGAGTATTCAAAACCCCAATATGAATGGACGTGATATGATATTGCTTCACTAGTGAACCCCCCGTGACAATAGCATCATCATCATCATTTGGATCTCTCGATCAACAACCTCATCATCTAGATCTCCCGATCAACAGCATCATTTGGATCTCTCAATCAAAAGCCTCATCGTCTGGATCTCCTGATCAACAGCATCATCTGGATCTCTTCGATCAATAGCCTCATCGTCTGGATCTCTTGATCAACAACATCATATGGATCTCTCTATCAATAGCCTCATCGTCTGGATCTCCCGATCAACAACATCGTCATCTGTAACACACATGATCCTTCCTTTCGGAATTACGCGATCAATCTCATCACAATCAATATTTAATACTATCCTTCCTTTCAGAATTACTGGATTTACTATCTAGGGATGATCAATCCCATCTCAGTCAACATTTAAGACTATCCTTCCTTTCAGAATTACTGGATTTACTGTCTAGGGATGATCAATCCCATCACAATCAACATTTAAGACTATCCTTCCTTTCAGAATTACTGGATTTACTGTCTAGGGATGATCAATCCCATCACAATCAACATTTAAGACTATCCTTCCTTTCAGAATTACTGGATTTACTGTCTAAGGATGATTAATCCAATCACAATTAACATTTAATACTATCCTTCCTTTCGGAATTACTGGATTTACTGTCTAAGGATGATTAGTCCAATCACAATCAGCATTTAAGACTATCCTTCCTTTTGGAATTACTGGATTTACTATCTAAGGATGATTATTCCAATCACAATCAACATTTAAGACTATCCTTCCTTTCGGAATTACTGGATTTATTGTCTAAGGTTGATTAGTCCAATCACAATCAGCATTTAAGACTATCCTTCCTTTCGGGATTACTGTATTTATTGTCTAAGGATGATTAGTCCAATCACAATCAGCATTTAAGACTATCCTTCCTTTCGGGATTACTGGATTTACTGTCTAAGGATGATTAGTCCAATCACAATCAACATTTGAGACTATCCTTCCTTTCAGAATTACTGGATTTACTATCTAAGGATGATTAATCCTCAACCACTTACAGGATGGTTAATCCTGATCTCTTTAGGACATTAAATCCAAGGATGATACAATCCACTCATCTACTTAGACAAAGTCTAAGGACCACACATTGACCTCATCATCGGTATCATCGACCTCATCGACCTTATCATCGGGACCGGTATCCTCATCATCGATACAAGTATCCACATCATCGATACAAGTATCCTCATCATCGATACAAGTATCCACATCATTGAACTCATCATCGGTACATGCATCCTCATCATCGATACAAGTATCCACATCATCGATACAAGTATCCACATCATCGACCTCATCATCCGTATAGGCATCCTCATCATCGATACAAACATCCACATCATCGATACAAGTATCCTCATCATCAACCTCATCACTCCCCCTTTCGAGGAGGGTCATTTTGAACTACCCCAAGCTTCTCTCGGAAATACTCAAACTTTACTCGAGACAGAGGTTTGGTCAATACATTAGCAACTTGTTCGTCAGTGCTCACATATTCGATCCTTATCGCTCCTTTCTGCACCATATCCCATATATAAAAATTTCAGATCTCTATGTGCTTTGACTTATCATGGAACACTGGATTCTCTGTCATCTTGATACAACTTTGGTTATCGCACAGGATCACAGTGGGATCCATCTCTAAGTCAAACAATCCTGATAACAACTTCCGAATCCATATCGCTTCACAACTAGTAGAGCAAGCAGCTATATATTCCGCTTCAGCTGTGCTGAGAGGCACAATAGACTGCTTCATGCTAAACCACGAGATCATGGCAGATCCCAGACAATAACATCCGCTAGATGTGCTCTTCCTGTCTGATACACTTCTAGCCCAATCAACATCTGTGTAGCCATACAATATGAAGTCATGATCTCCAAGATAATATAGAACAAAGTCTATCGTACCTTTTAGGTACCTCATCACATGCTTTGCAACTACCAGGTGAACACGTCTAGGTTCCACTAGATATTGACTCGAGGTGTTCACAGCAAAGCATATATCTGGCTTGGTATTCGTGAGATACATCAATGACCCAATAATCTATTTGTACTAAGTTACATCCACCAATTTTGACGATTCATTAGCCAACAACTTCAAGTTGGAATCCATGGGAGTGGCCATGGCTTTACATTCCAACATATCAAATCTTTTCAATATTTCCACGGCATACTTTCCCTGGTTGAGAAAGATTCCTTCTGAGCTTTGCCATACTTCCAGACCTAGGAAGTAATGCATCAATCTGAGATCTTTCATCTCAAATTATGTAGCTAGATTCTTCTTGCTTTCCATGATATGTTTCTCTTTTCCTGTCAGAAATAGATCATCCACATATAGTAATAATATGACGGGTTCATCATCCATAACCTTAAGGTAAAGGTTAGGGTCATCTTTACTTCTGGTAAATCCCAATATTGTTAAGAAGCTATCAATTCTCCCTTTGTGACTAAACATCATTCAAACTCTGCATTGAGTGGCCTTATGCATATCTATCTGTGCCATCTCCCGTCAGATAAGTCTACTGATATGAACTTCAAGATCATTCAAACTCTATGGTGAGTTCATTCTTGCATTCATCTAAGAGAAGAATGTCATCTGTATATATAAACCATCTTCAACCTTGTAGCAAAGGTTGAAATCCGCATCACCCATGGTGATCATTAAGCTCATCAAATGACTATCGATCTTGGGTACCTGTACAGAGCTTTCTTCAATCATGTGATTCTCTATCGAATCCTGGGAGTTTGCTCTATTCGCACTTCTTCTTCAATTACACCATTAAGAAAACATCTCGTCGTGATTATTTCCTTCTTTCTAAGAGAATCCTCTAGCCACGGGCCTTCTATAGTACATTTGATTTGTAGGTCTTCTTGTTGAACATCCATCACTTGTTCTTTGGAACATGTGTTCATCATCCATCTTTTGTAGATCATAGCACATGATCTTTCCTACAAATCAAAGTTAATTATATGATTAGTAATACTTCATAATCATCAAATCATGTTGACATGATAACCTATTATGCATACTGATATGACTCACATAGTTATGCAACTATCTTGACCAATACTTTGGCACAACACTTTTCCATATCATGTATGCATACATTGGCTATCTAGATGCCTTCCATCTCTACCAGAACATACTATCAAGAGCGTGCACAACTCTCAGCATGTCAGTAAATAGGTTTCATTCTAGAAAAGCAACAATGGAATGTTGTCCAACACTATTGGCTACTTACCATGAATATTGGTGGTACATTATTCAATGAATGCTTATCATATGCATGATACATTTCCTGATTCTAGGAATACATATATGCATACAACTATTAATATCATTAACTATTCAGAGATTCAAGAAGTAATTCAGATACTTATCTTTTTATGTTTTGTGGGGTTGCTTCCATCTTGATCTCTACTTCCCTTCCATGTCATGATAGTATCATGAAATTGTGTCTTTGAGCTTCTATCCATCCCAAATAATATATTATTTGTTCTCTTCAATGATTTAGAGACCTTGTGCTCGTAACCTATCGAGATTGCCTATAGTCTTCTTTATAAGGGTAAAACCTTAACCATCCAAGGTAGATCACTTGTAAAACATCTTGTATAGGTTCGTAGTGCTAGGATGATAAATATCAGTGCTATTTAAACCTCCTTCATTTATGCCCTATGAGTCTCCCAACTTTGCTAGGGTTTATTCTTACTTGGAAACCCTAATTTTCAATCTCCTTCCTCCCACAACATTTTGATGAATGGATTCCAAATCCATTATCAAAGTTTCCAATGTTTCATGAGGTGTCTCCAACTTGTATCAGGTCCTTCCATACCTAAAAAATGAAAACCCTAAGTGAGAGCTTCTTCCTCCTCTTCTTTGATTTCCTCCATTGAGTCATTTCAAATGTGTCGTATTGTTTCTGGTGCATCTCTGAAATTTTGGATCTGCAGGGTCTGAAAATTCTTCCTTTGGTATCCTAACCTATCATCTTTCCAACCACACAAGTTTGAGCTTCATTGGATTCTCCATCAGAGAGATATGCTCAGTTTCCCAACATGATCTGTTTAAGGGATGAAACAACATATCGAACTTGTGCGAAGTTCCATGTGTCACTGTTTAATCTTCGACCTTTGAAAAATCAAACCTGTGAAACTACATTCTGTGCCGTAACTGTCACTATTTTTGAAATTTCATTTGGATCTTCCTAGCCCAATATATGACCTTTTTACCTAGGTCACCTGTTTAGGAATGCATTCTGGAAGAGGCAGTAACCCTAACTTGTACGGATAATATCTCTGAAAGTACAACGAAACTAAGGCTGAAATTCGGAGACAAGGTACAGGAAAGTTTCATCTTCTTCCTGTTCAATTTTCAGATCCTGAACCTTCACCAAAATAGATTTATAGCAAAATTTCCACGATACCATGTTAAGATTCAATATGCTAAGATAGATAACATCAATATTCCATTCAATTTCATAACAATAGCATATACAGGATCACTGAAAGAACAACAAGCACAACATAAACACAAGAGTCACAATGTATCCTGGGAAACCCTCATGGGGTAGAAAACACAGCAAATCTTCCTCAATATAGATGACCAACAAATACAAAGATGTAATACCCAAACAAGATCTCCTTCTCCTCCTTTGCAGATCTCTCTCTCTTATGTGAATTTCACAAGTGAGTGTGTGTTAAATGAGGAACACACCTCCTCTATTTATACTTTACTTCACTTGACTTTTAACCCTAACTAGGTCGGCCCCAACAACTTAACCACTCAACATAATGTTGACTGGGCCGAATCCTCTAGGGGACTTAAACACCCCATTACAATTGACTATAGGGGAACTAATGCCCCGACTTACATGGGAGGTTTTACCTCAATGACTTTACATAATAACAACATCCTGACGGAGGAATAAAACATCTCCGGATGAATAATAACAAAGTACAAATAGAATATTCTTTGAAGTTACAATATTTCAACAGTATCTAGTTTAAAGGAAGCACTTTTCACTCAAAATTTTGAGGTAAAAGATCACTTGGATTCTCTTATCATTTCTAATGCTAGTAAAAACACCTTTATCTTCTAAGATAGTTTCAAATTTAAAACTTCCTATTAAAACCCTTCCTACTCCCTATAAGCTTATTTAGAGAAGCCAGTGTGGACAACACTTAGATCTACCATTAAATCACTCAAGAAACCAACAAGATCCACAACTCAACCATAAAACCAAGAAATTGAGCATAAAGCATGAAGCAAAAAGAACCAAGAAGCTATAAACTTATTGAATACCAAACCTAAAATATGTGGATCCATATTATTCAGCACAACATAAATACATAGTCTCCCTTTGTCCATGGAATGTGAAGGGGTCAAATCCATTACTCCTTCTCACGCACCCCTCTAGCTTCCAAGAACTCAAATGAATCAAATATAAATGATAGACTAAAAATGGTGTTAATTATTCCTAAGACTCTAAATGGTATGCAGAGTACAAGGATATCACTCAACTATGATTGACATGCCATTCAATATGGGAGGAATAACATATAAAACCTCTAGAAAGACGGTAAAGTGTGCAAACTCACATATACTTCTTTCCCAATTCTCCTTTTCTTTCTGGGAAGCAAGTAGTAAAGTAGGTTAGTCTCAATAAATTCTCAACACTCAATGTTCTCTATCCAAGGATAGATTCAAATTTATACAACTGTACATGCATCCAATAAATTTACTGTACATGCATCCAATACATAAATAGTAATGGCTATCACTATAATACAGGTTTATACAGTCATGACAAGAGGGAGCCATGCTAATCAAGCAAGGATGTCACAAAGATGATTGACTAGGGATGCACAACTATGAAAAACTTCATCAGATGAAGAAATATACCACAATGACAATACAAATGCTGAAAACCACAATGAGGTAGAGGCAGTTGTTGTCGGATATACACTCAACTATGATTGGCATGCCATTCCTTATGGGAGGAATAACATATAAAACCTCTAGAAAGATGGTAATGTGTACAAACTTGCATATACTTCTTTCCCAATTCTCCTTTTATTTTTGGGGAGCAAGTAGTAAAGTAGGTTAGTCTCAATAAATTCTCAACACGCAATGTTCTCTATCCAAGGATAGATTCAAATTTATACACATGTACATGCATCCCATAAATTTACTGTACATGCATCCAATACATAAACTGTAATGGTTGTCACTTAAGTTATCTGAATTGCATCTTTGTAAATTATCCCACTTCGCTAAAAATGTACGTCAACTCAACTCATCCTAAATAGATAACACACACTTCGACAAAACTCTATGAAGATCGTTGACACACTTTGGTCAAGAACTCAACATTTTCGACAAAACAATAGCAATCAAGGAGCAAACTCAACACCCCAAGTTGTGCGATTTATCCCATTCAGGCCCAATCTTGCAACTTGTAGCTCTGATACCACACTATCACGTCCCCTTCCATCAATCTGACTTAAGAGAGGGAACATGAACTAAAATCAAGCTTCCAAATTTATCCCCGTCAACATTTTATGAATTGATAACAAATGAAACATGTGTGCAGATGCATAATCCAAATAAACACAACGAAAAATAAACTCTACTACACACATCTAGCATGCAATTTTTGACATAATTATAACAGGCGTCAATTAAATACATTGCATAATTAAATACAAGAGAATACTTATCTTGAAATAAAGTTTTCCTGAGCAACTAGCTATGCAAGTTCAACGTTCAACCCAACCATAGGCCAATTGTTCTCATCAATCTCTCAACACAGCTGCCACCCCTGATATGGGAACGATTTCCACAAGGAAAAGGATGGAACCAAAACAGTAATTGGGTGATGGACAATATGGTGAACAGTATATATAGCCATGGTATTTTTTAAGGATTCTAATAGTATACTCAAGTGTAATATTCTAGGCGATTATTTTGGATTGGAATAATATATATATATATATATATATATATATATATATATATATATATAGAGAGAGAGAGAGAGAGAGAGAGAGAGAGAGAGAGAGAGAGAGAGAGAGAGCATACAATTTACTACCAAAACTTGTAAATTTTGGCGAATATTATGATAAAAAAACATATTTTATGTAAATATAGGCGATATTAGAGACTAAAAATGACTAAATAGCGAATTTATTTTTTGAAAAAATGCCCAAAAAATAGCCAATTAGCAAAATTTCGCCCCTAAAAATTCCCGTGCAGATAGCTATGGTGTTATGATGGGGTTTGGCAAAACATTGCACAGGTGTATGCACCATGGCAAGGCATTGCAGAAGGAGCTGATCCGGTTTCTCAATGCGGGCATATTTGGGGGTTGTGTGGATTCGAACTCACTACCTCGTGGAATGACAAGGCGACAATGCAAAAAACATTGGGTTTAGATTGGCAGCAGTGGCATGTATTTGCATGGTGACGAACATTTATACCCCATTTTCATAGAATGCCATGTCATTAAACAAATGAGGTTATTGAATTTTAATAAATGTTGCAATTATTTTAATTTTCAAGAATATTAAATTTAATAACAAAAATTTAGAAAACTTTGGGAAAAAATTTGTCAAAAAATGCAAATTATTGCAAGTAAAAAAAGTTTGACTAACTATTTATTAGTATATATCTCTTCTTTGGTAGGGAATAATAAAATGAAGCTTATAAACAAATAAGAATACTAATGATTAAGTTTTTAGAAAAATTAAACTTTTAAAAAATAAAAAAAGTGAAAAAGGAATGATAATGAATAAGTTTTAATTTTTTTTATTTTATATATATATATAATTTAAGCTCAATGGGTTAGCTCAAGTGGTTGAGAAGTGTGAGTTGTAAGCAGAAGGTCCCGGGGTCAAATCCTCGAGTGGCTATATATATATATAAGGGCCTCAATTGATGTCCCTGTTGGGTTAGGTTCCATAATCAGAGCCAGCGAAGATCCCCATGAACGTAGCAATTCCTCTTTGAGATTGTGAACCACATTAAAAAAAATATTTAAAAAATAAATAAATAAATATTAATAAGCTACTTTATATTTTATATAATTATATTCACTCAAACATACATATAAATTAATTGTTTATTAAGTACAATAATTAATTAAATACTTATACATTTTAAATCAATCTTTATTTTATTGTAATGTGCTTCTCTCTAATTTAGAGGGGATGATGTGCTTCTAAATTTATTATTAATCATCAACCTATTCATTATGTAGAGACTATAGAATGAAAAAATACTCAATTTAAGTAACATTATGATTAAGGGCATTGTAGAAAAGGTTAAATTAATGGTTAGTCATGTCCTTCGTTTTATGTAATGCACCACTATATTTATGAGACTAGTTAATGATGTCTTGTACCCATTTTTAAATCCTGTTACTATAGTTTATTTGGATGATATACTAGTTTAATATAGCTCTACATTGGAGGAGCACATTTCACATCTCAATTAGGTGTACTCTGAAAATTATTAGTTGTTGGCTAATATCAAGAAATGTGAGTTCGTTCTGTTAATTTTTGAGTATTAATTTAATACACTCTAGGATCTTTACTGAGAGAATAACATGTACAGCATATCAATCATATCAAGCATGTCAATCATGTCAATCACAACAAGAGGCAAACATAAGAGACAATAGACACACAGAGTTTCTGTGGGGAAAACCCTAAGGTGAAAAACTCCACAGCTTCCTCAGAGATAGATAGAGCAATAATACAACCAAGGTACAACCAAAGTACAATAGATAGTCTTCTACTAGCATCTCCTCCTCCTCCTCAACTAGTGCGCCACTTTCCGAGTGATGTACAAGTGAATAATGAGATGTCCAAATAGAGATCTCCCAATCTCTATTTATACTTGTCATGTCCTGCCCAATAAAATAATGGGGCCGAATTGTCTAGCTTAGCCTAATAACCCATGGTTAACTTAATCAGGGCCGACCCCACACATGGTGGTCTAATAACCCATCGGCAAGTTACGACACTTGCGACACTTGTCAATACAAATGACGGCACTTCCGTATAGAGGAATAACACATCTCTATAGGAGTACAATATACATAGATGAAATACATTCCGAAGTTACATATACATCAATACTCCCTCTTAACTAGGAAGTTATTTCTCGACACAGATCTGCTAGCACAAGTCTTCTTCTCTAGATCATCATTAGCGAATCATCATCCTCGAATCATCGTCATCGTCACGGCTGCTACTATCTCAACCAATCTATGAATCTAATCCTCATAGGAAGTTCTATAGAGCCAGTCCTTTTTCATACTGGATGTAGTCCCACCACCTGTAGGTCTTCATCATCACTGGCCATACTGTGGAATCCTCATGACTTATTATGTGTGTCACAAAACCTCGAAAGATCATCCCAGGTTGTTACGAGCACACAGCTCTACCTGTCGGATCTCCCAAGGCTGTATTATATGTGACCCCACCACAAAATCTCGAAAGAGCATCCCAGGCTGTTACAGGCACACAAATCCGACCTATAGGATCTCCCAGGGCTAGTACTACATGTGGTCATGGAAAAACCTTGAAAGAGCATCCCAGGACCGATTAGGAGTACACAGCTCAACCTATCGGATCTCCCAGGGCTAGGATTACATGCCATAGGAAAAAACCTTGAAAGAGCATATACCAGATATCTCAGGGCTAGGATTACATGCCATAGGAAAAACCTTGAAAGAGTATATGCAAATCTCCCAGGGCTAGGATTATATGTCCTCCCAAAGCAAAACCTTGAAAGAGCGTTTGCCAGATATCCCAAGGCTAGTATTACATGCCATAGGCAAAACCTTGAAAGACTATCTGTAAACCTCCCAGGGTTGGATTATATGCTTATCTGCACAACCTGTTCCATGGCCACAGAGTATCAACCTGATACTCACCATACATCATCCTGGTGTACACATGATCATCTTGATCATCAATGCATCCACCTGATGCATACCAAGTATCATATCATCATACATGATCCACCTGATCATACAATGTATCCACCTGATACATACATAGATACATGATCCACCTAATCATACAATGTATCCACCTGATATATATCATACATGATCTTCCTGATCATACAACATATCCACCTAATACATATATAGATACATGGTCCAAGAATCCAACATGATGCATATACATATACATGATCCAACTGATCATATCCAGCATCCAACATGATGCATACATACATACATATAAATGATCCAACTGATCATATCCAGCATCCAACATGATGCATACATACATACATATAAATGATCCAATTGATCATATCCAGCATCCAACATGATGCATACATACATACATATAAATGAACCAACCGATCATAACCAGCATCCAACATGATGCATACATACAGAGCAATAACTGGAGCATCGTCCTGATGCTCATCATCTAGTGCTTACCTCTATTGCCATGTGAAGGATCCTCCTTCCACCATGCTTGGAATGGCTTCATCAAATGTCTCCATCACTTCTTCCTCGAAGTGTTTTCAATCTAAAGAACAACAAGCCTCTCTCTAAAGTATTCGAACTTCACTCTAGCTAGTGGTTTCATCAACACATCTGCAATCTGCTCATTCATCGCAACATATAGGAGCTTCACTGCTCCTCTCTGCACCATATCCCTGATATAGTGATATTTGATCTCAATGTGTTTCGACCTGTCGTGAAACACTGGGTTCTCAGACAACTTCACACAACTCGGGTTGTCATAAAAGAAACCAATAGCCTCCAGTGGGAGATCAAATAACTCAGACAGTAGCTTCCGGAGCCATACTACCTCGCAACTAGCTGAACAAGCTACAACATACTCTGCTTCGGCTGTACTCATTGCTACACAAGACTGCTTCCTGATAAACCAAGAGATCACACCTGATCCCATACTGAAGCAGCACCTAGATGTGCTCTTCCTATCTGCAGCACTACCTGCCCAGTCCAAATCAACATAAGTCTGCAGGTTAAACTTTTGATTCGCATCATACTTGAGCCCATAATCAACCGTACCCTTTAGGTACCTCAGAATATGCTTTACAACAACCAGGTAGACACTTCTGGGATCCGTTAGGAACTGGCTCAATGTGTTCACCGCAAAGAAAATGTATGGTCTCGTGTTCGTTAGGTACATAAAGGACCTAATCATCTGACGATACATAGTGACATCAAATGGATCAGATGAAGCATCACACAGAAGCTTCAGGTTCGATGCCATTGGTGTGGCCATGGCCTTGCAATCCATCATCCCAAACCTCATCAGGATCTCTACTGCATACTTCCCTTTTCCAAGGAAGATCCCATCTGTACTCTGCCACACCTCCATACCTAGAAAATAGTGCATCATCCCCAAGTCCTTCATCTCGAACTCGGCTGCAAGCTTCCTATTGGTATCGGCAATCAAACTATCATTACCTGTTACAAACAGATCATCTACATACAACAGTAGTATCACAGGATTTCCTTCCTCAACCTTGTAGTAAAGGTTGGAATCCGCTTTACTCTTGGTAAAGCCCAAACTGGATAGAAAATTGTCCATCCTACCATACCAAGTCCTAGGAGCTTGCTTCAAGCCATAGAAGGATTTCTTCAACCTACACACATATGACTTCCTGTCATGTGTATCAAAACCAAGTGACTGCTCCACATACACTTCCTCCTCGACTACACCATTCAAGAAGGCTATCTTGACATCCATCTGGTGTATCTTCCATTTCATCACTGTAGCCAGAGCAAGTACTGTTCTGATAGAAGTGTCTCTGGCCACAAGAGCAAAGGTCTCTTCATAGTCAATCCCTTCTTTCTGGGAGAAGCCACGAGCTACAAATCTTGCTTTATATTTCTCTATGTTGCCATCTACAGCATGCTTGATCTTGTAGATCCATTTGGAAGTCACAACAGACTTCTCTTCAGGTCTTGGGACTACATCCCAAACATCATTATTCATTATTGATTGGTATTCCTCGACCATGGCATCCTTCCATTCTTTCTTTTCCGCTGCTTCTTCACAACTAGAAGGTTCTTTGTTCATGATATCACAGAGTAAAGCAACATAGCTGGTATGTGATCTAGTTCTCTTCTTTGCTCTGTGTTCTTCTTCTGGAATTCCATATCTTTCTGCATCTTGAATGAGCTCTCTAGCCCATGCAGGTTTCCTCTTGTGAGAGTCCTTCTCACGAGGTGGATTTACAGGTTCTTGTGGATCTTCAATTTCACAATTAGCATCTAGAATTGCTTCAGTCATGGTAGTGTCTTGAAATCTGGTTTCCTTTGGTTCTTCATGGTCTTCAACACGTGTCTTCCTTGATTTGATGAATGCTGAGTTTTCATCAAATGTTACATCCTTGCTGACATCAATCTTCTTGAACCCTGGAAAGTATATTCTGTAAGCCTTTGAGCTTTCACTATAACCCACAAAGATACCCTTCTTTCCTGAAGTATCTAGCTTGGTCCTATTTTCCTTTGGGACATGAGTGTATACTGGACAACCAAATATTCTGAGATGGCTGACTTCAGGTTTCTTACCAGAGAAGACCTCTTCTGGTGTCTTGTTGTCCAATATCTTGTGGGGTGTTCTGTTCTGCACATATATTGTTGTCCTAGCTGCTTCTGCCCATAGATGCATAGGTAGATCCTAGTCATGCAGCATTGCCCATGCTGCTTCCATGATTGTTCGATTCTTCCTTTCTGCAACTCCATTCTGTTGTGGATTGTAAGGAGGAGTCAACTCCCTCTTAATCCCTGAATCACTGCATAACTTCTTGAAATCTCCTGAAGTGAATTCTCCACCATTGTCGGATCTGAATGTTTTGATCTTCTTATCAGTTTGGTTCTCCATCAAGGTTTTGAATTCCTTGAACTTATCAAACACTTCATATTTGTTCTTCAAGAAGTAAACCCAAATATTCCTGGAGAAGTCATCAATGAAAGAGACATAGTAAACATACCCACTCAGAGAACTGGATGACATCGGACTGCATACATCATAGTGGATGATTTCCAAGATTCATTTTGCCTTGCTTTCACTACTTGGAAATGCCTTCTTTATGTTCTTTCCTTTTGCACATCCTTTGCAAACACCTTCATGTTTGGTCTTGATTTCAGGAAGACCCTCTACAACTTTGTTAGCAATTGGTAGTTCTCTGTAGTGCACATGAGCAAGCCTTATATGCCAAAGTTCACTTGGCTCCATGGATTCATGTACCATGGCATGTTCAGGTTGTCCCTTCAATTTATATAATCCTCCCTCTTGCTCTCCAATCACCACTGCATCATCTATAGTTTTACCTTTTGGCCACATTAGAACTTGGCCATCTGCAAATGCAACCCTTATTCCTTTTGCATCAAATGTAGATATGGAGAGTAGGTTCTTCTTGAGCCCAAGTACATATAGAACCTCTTTCATCTTCAAAGAATTCCCAAAGTCTAGGTTGTAGGAGGCTTCACCACTTCCTTTGATAGGATATTGATAGTCATCCCCAAGTTTCACCTTATGGGGTGACTCATATTCAGATATATTTACAAAAGATTCTTTAAACCCAGTCATGTGTTTGAAAGCCCCACTGTCAATAAGCCAATCATTACAACCATGAGAGATAGTACTTGTGAGAGCATAGATTAGAACATACTCTTCTTCGCTTGATGATTCATCATCATCATTTTCTGCTCTAGCCTTCTTCTTGGGAGGTTCATCATCCTTAGTAGCATGAGCATGATATCTCTTCTTGTTGCGTTTCTTCTTCTTGTTAAAGTTGTTGTCCTTTTTGTTCTTGGGACAATCTACAACAAAGTGTCCTTTCTCATTACATGTGAAGCATCTCATATCTTTCCTATTCTTATGATGGGAGTGAGAGGATTTCTTGTAATGAGAGTGTTCTTTCTTAGGCTTGCTTCTTTTGGTGTGAGCTGTGAGAGCTTGATATTCATTTCCCATCTTTTCTTCTCGGGCCACAAGCCTAGCTTCTTCTTGAGAACATTCCTCCCACAGTCTACTGAAATAGATCAATTTCTTTCTTGCACAGATTCCTTGAATAAAGGAATCCCATGACCTAGGTAGGCCATTCAGAGTGGTCATAACAACTTCACCATTGTCCACCACTTCATCCACAGCTTCAAGTTGTTCCTTGATCTGAGAGACTTTAGAGAAATAAGATTGAATGGTCTCTCCATTCAACAGCTTGACCCCTTTCAATTGATTCCGCAAAGTCATCTTCCGATTTATGTTTTTCCCTTCAAATAGCTTGGTCAAAGAGTCAAACATCTCCTTGGGTGTCTTTAGAGATGACACATGTGGTATGTGATGGTCTTTGATAGAATCAATAATGATTCTCTTTGCCTTGACCAAGTTCTTCTTATGCAACGCCCTAGCCTCTTCATTCTCTGGGATAGGGACCTCAGAGCTGATGTAGGTGTCCAATTCATTTTCTTCCAAGATTAACCCAATCCTATACTTCCAGGATCGGAAGTTATTAGCCCCTTCAAGCTTATCCTCAAGCTTGGTGTGGTGAGACATCTTAAAGAGTAATTCAAATAGAAATAGAAAATATTTAGGCATTACCACTTGATTTGTTGAAAAATGGATCTCGTCCCGGATTAGGGTTTGTTAGAGAAACCCTAAAAATTAAAAATGTGAATTTCAACTTTCTGAAAGGATAGAAAGATGCACCTTGATGAGTTGATCAGCCTGGTATACTCAGAATTTGAAAACTGCAAAGTTTCAACCTTCAGAAAAGCTTTTCAATCTCTCGGATTCACTGGAAGGACCCTGAATTAGGGTTTGAGTTTCCTGGAGATTTACCCAGCCAAAAATCTCGATCCAAAGCTCTAAACTTCGATTTATTCAAGGAGCTTCCAACTATGTCTTCAGATTTCATAAATTCCTATTTTTGTGGAAACCCTAATTGTTAGGGCCAAAACTAAAAGTGCTCATAACCGAATTCTGATTGGACAGAAAGACTCACCTTACCGAGGAGAGTCAATCTATCATATTGATTTTCCAAAATCTATGGAGAGAAACCCAATAAACAAGAACCCTAGTTTCCGCCACTGCACAATGTCTTCTTCTCAAGGAAGCTCTGATACCATGTTAATTTTTGAGCATTAATTTAATATACTATAGGATCTTTACTGAGAGAATAACATGTACACCATATCAATCATATCAAGCATGTCAATCATGTCAATCACAACAAAAGGCAAACATAAGAGACAATAGACGCATATAGTTTCCGTGGGGAAAACCCTAAGGTGAAAAACCCCACAACTTCCTCAGAGATAGATAGAGTAATAATACAACCAAGGTACAACCAAAGTACAAGAGATAGTCTTCTACTAGTAGCTCCTCCTCCTCCTCAACTAGTGTGCCACTTTCCGAGTGATGTACAAGTGAATAATGAGATGTCCAAATAGAGATCTCCCGATCTCTATTTATACTTGTCCTGTCCTGCCCAATAAACTAATGGTGCCGACTTGTCTAGCTTAGTCTAATAACCCATGGTTAACTTAATCAAGGCCGACCCCACACATGGTAGTCTAATAACCCATCGGCAAGTTACGACACTTGTGACACTTGTCAATACAAATGACGACACTTCCGTATAGAGGAATAACACTTCTCTATAGGAGTACAATATACATAAATGAAATACATTCCGAAGTTACATATACATCAACACGTTCATTATTCATTGGTGTATTTGGGGTATGTGATCGATGGAGGGGAACTCAAGATAGACCCTGCAAAGATGGAGACCATTCCAGTTCCTATTAATGTCATTGAAGTTAGGAACTTTATTGATTGCTTCCTTAGTTCATTTTTCAGTGGTGGCCACACCACTCCATGCCATAAGAATAACCTGTAAGAGTTTCTAGTGGGGAAAGAATCAATAGAAAGCTTTCAACAAGGTAAAATGAAAGATTAGTCAAGCACCAGTTCTCACATTGCCTAACTTGTAGAAGCCTTTCGAAGTGGAGACAAATGCAACTGGGTATGTTGTTGGGCCTATTTGCTCATTGTATGGTCATTATTGTGTTATCTGGTCATTTGTTTTGGGTTTTTATGGCTTAAATGAATATTTTAACATAAAAGTGGGGTTGTTAGGGTTTGTTCCACAAAATAAGGAAAGTAAATGAATATTTTATTGTAAAATATTAGTATAAAATAAAGGCTTTGGGAAGTCATTCATCATGGTATTTTTTCATCTTTCAGATTGTATTTAGTTCCAGCGTTAAGAGAAGGAAGAGTTTTGGAGTTTTCCATAGCTCCCTTGCCCTTGCAGGAAAGGGAGGCATTGATGTACTCAAGTTTTTCTGTTAATGAAGTAGATCTGGATTCTATTATGTCTCTCATGCATGATATTGTTGTTCTTATGTATTATCTTGTTATGGGATAAATGTTATTATGAAGATATTTATGGTTTGTTGTTAATCAGTTTTAGAGGTTTTTACTAATGTTAGCCATAAGGAAAAATGGCTAACAAATGCACCATCCAGGAAAGCGATATGCTTTACCCTTCTTTGGCCAGGTGGCAACAGCTGGAAGGGAGGGGGATCACTACAAAAAACTAGGGCTGAGGTATTTATCTACCGTTGGTTGAAATGGTCCAGAACATTTCAGTTGGCGGTGGGGTAGGTTCCTTGTTTCAGTATTTAGATCAGATCTTGGCAATTGTACTTTGCATATCTATTGTGTTATCAACAATAGTGGTATTAGATCCATGGGGATTGATTTCTCTTATATATAGATACCTAAGCGAAGCAAATATGGTAGTTGAATCCCAATGTGACATGGGTTTAAATTGACTCCCTCGATGGTGGTCAAGTCACGCCATATTACAGAATTTGCGCAGCTGCTAAAAGTCTGTGGTTGGTGCCTTTTTCCTCTTTCTCGATGCAAGAGGACTCTCATTAGTTGCAGAAGGAATGGAAGATGGCCAGAACAATGAACCTTTGGGTGGGGATCATTTCTTAGCGGATAGAACGTGATATTTGTGAAAGAATTTTGGAAAACGATGTTCCTAATGTTGGAAATTAATTATTTCACCGTCTTAGTTAATTAACTACCGGAATATCGAAGAGTCACCACCGCCACACTGACTCAGCCATCAAATTCTAAAGGGACATTCACTGGGTCTATTTCAGCTTATCAAAATTAAAAAGAGGCAGTGTATTACATTGATTTCTGAAGAGGGATTTATAGCCTATGCTTCAACTCTTCAAAATTGTAACGGAACAGAGTATTTACTCTTGAAGAGTTAATTTTGATTTAGATGCAGTGAGGGGTCAAGTTGAATTACATGACTGATTATTTTTTGATGTATATATATCCATGTAATCTTGATTTTGTAACACAGTAGCTAATATCAATTGTAAGTTGACGTTGAAAATAGAGTTTTAGCTCTGTATTGTGATGCTATGTTTCTTGAGTTTGTAAACTCATTGTTGAATGTCCAATTATGATTTTTTTTTATAGCATGATAAATTTTATGAGTTAGTATTTTGTTTGTGGAAATGTTAAACAAGTTTAATTGCTAGAACATATTATCAGTCTACATTTGTGAATGCGAGGGAGTTTAAAATTTGTTTTAAATTGACTGTTGTTACTTAATTCCTGTAGGTTGTTGTCTATTGTTACTTGTGCAGACTTTCTATTATTACGTTGAAACTTGTCCTGTAGGTGACGGTTTTGCATTTAAGTGACTTGTACACGTAGTTGGTATTGTTTGCAGCAGTCCCTTGCCTTCCTTCAGTGGTATCATAGAAGTTTGGAATTCTTTCTCTCCATTTTTTAGTTTATAGTATTTTTTAATCTGATTTAAGATGGCCACAAACAATAGTTTGTTGCGGCCACATATTCCTAGTTTGACTGAGAGAAATTATGATACATGTCTCAAGATATTTGGGAGTTTGTTATGAATATCAAGAACCTGTTGATCAAGCAACATAATTGGATTTGTCAAATGCAGAGCATGCCCTGTTGAAGGAAAACATGAAGAAGGACAACAAAGCACTTGGCCTTATTTAGCAAGGTCTAAGTGAATCTATTTTTTTCAAGGTGTCAAATGTTGAGACTTCAAAGATGGCTTGGGACATCCTTGAAACATGCTATCAAGGTGTAACGAAGGTAAAAAAAGTCAAGTTGCAGAATTTGAAAAGGGACTTTGAGAATCTGAAGATGAAGGTCAATGAGACTGTTGATATTTTTATGAATAAAGTCATGAACACTGTGAATTAGCTAATATGGTGTGGTGAAGACCTCCCGGACCAGAGAGTTGTTGAGAACTCTCTTAGATGCTTTCCAAATAAGTTTGAAGCTATTGTTGTACCCATAGAAGAATTTAAAGATCTTAGTTAAAATGCATATTGATGAGTTGACTGGTCCTTTGATTGCTCATGAATTCAGGATGAATAGGTATAATGATACTTCATTAGAGAATTCTTTCAAATCTCAGCTGCATGTTACTAGAGGTAGAGGCAAAGGAAGGTTTAGTAGCAAAGGAAGAGGAGGTTGAACTGTTGATCATAGTGACAACATAAATGATTCCAAATTTGAAGAGAAGTCCCATCAGAATCCTCCTAGTTTAAGTGGGAGCAACAATAGAACTTGGAAGAAAGGAAATAAGAGGTACGATAAATCTAAAGTTCAATGTCACTATTGCAAAAAAATTGGTCATTTTACTAACAAGTGTTGGAAGAAGCAAGTCACGATGCTAGCAAGCTATCTACACACAATATTGAGGAGCCTGAAGATGAGGAGAAACCTATGTTTTTGACTTGTAATGTCACCCAGGAAAGTTCAAATGATGTATGGTTCTTGGATAGCGCATGCATAAACAATATGACTAAATAAAGATTGTTTTCAAGTCTAGATACAAGTATTCAGTCTGAAGTAAAGCTCGATAATGACACTAAGGTAAGAGTTAATTATAAAGGTGTGATTGTTGTATATGCCAAGAATGGTGAAAGAAGAAAAATACATGAAATTTATTATGTACCTCATTTAATGTGTAACTTATTGAGTGTTGGACAACTGTTAGAGAAAAAATACAGAGCATTTTTCAAGAACAAGGTATGTACTATCTATGACAAGTACTTGATCAGGTCTTTAACACTCTTAGTCGTTTAAATTAGTGATCTCATACTTGGGATGGGTAACTTTAATCTAGCCTAAACTAAATAAAAGAAAACCAATCTAATTTAATAAAGATTAAAACTAATATAAATCAATATAAAATAAAACAATATTAAAAACTAATCATAAAATGAATATATGCAAACTATCTACAAATATACAAATTCACATGATTTTTTCTTGGAAAAGTCCCCAAAACCACCTAGAAAATGCAGCCGAAAATAGCTGCAAAATGCTGAGAAATCAGCTGCAGAATCAAACTAGGCTATAGAATGAGCCTAAGAAGAAACTGTTTACAAATACAAGGGACAAATACAATTCCTCTCTAAATTTTGGAATGCGCCCCCACTCTACATAGTTGAATAGCTGTTGTTTTTATAGTTGTGCAGGCAATAAACAAGTTTGATTTTGAGGCTCATTCTTAGTAATCAGTTGATGCTATGTCCTACAATCTAGTACTTTCCACGATCAACGTTTATTAGGGTTATTAGGGTTTGTTCCACAAAATAAGGAAAGTAAATGAATATTTATTGTAAAATCTTAGCATAAAAGAAAGGCTTTGGGAAGTCATTCATCATGGTATTTTTTCATCTTTCAGATTGTATTTAGTTCCAGTGTTAAGAGAAGGAAGAGTTTTGGAGTTTTCCATAGCTCCTTTGCCCTTGTGTGAAAGGGAGGCATTGATGTACTCAAGTTTTCTGTTAATGAAGTAGATTTGGATTCTATTATGTCTCTCATGCACGATCTTGTTGTTCTTTTCTATTATCTTGATATGGGATAAATGTTATTATGAAGATATTTATGGTTTGTTGTTAATCAGTTTTAGAGGTTTTTACTAATGTTATCCATAAGGAAAAATGGCTAACAAATGCACCATCCAGGAAAGTGATATGATTTACCCTTCTTTGGCCAGGTGGCAACAACTAGAAGGGAGGGGGATCGCTACAAAAACCTGGGGCTAAGGGATTTATCTACCGTTGGTTGAAATGGTCCAGAACATTTCAGTTGGCGGTGGGGTAGGTCCCTAGCTTCAGTATTTAGATCAGATCTTGGCAGTTGTACTCTCCATATCTATTGTGTTATCAGCAGCAGTGGTATTAGATCCATGGGGATTGAGTTCTCTTATATATAGATACCTCAAGGAAGCAAATATGGTAGTTTAATCCCAAAGCGATATGGGTTGAAATTGACTCCCTCGATGGTGGTCAAGTCACGCCATATTAAAGAAGTTGCACAGCTGCAAAGAGTTTGTGGTTGGCGCCTTTTTCCTCTTTCCCGATGCAAGAGGACTCTCATTAGTTTCGAAAGGAATGGAAGATGGCCGGAACAATGAACCTTTGGGTGGGGATCATTGCTTAGCGGGTAGAACATGATATTTGTGAAAGAATTATGGAAAACAATGTTCCTAATGTTGGAAATTAATTATTTCACCGTCTTATTTAATTAACTATCGGAATCTCGAAGAGTCACCACCGCCACACTGACTCAGCCATCAAATTCTGAAGGGACATTCGCCAAGTCTATTTCAGCTTATCAAAATTAAAAAGAGGCAGTGTATTACATTGATTTATGAAGAGGCATTTATAGCCTATGCTTCAACTCTTCAAAATTGTAACGGAACATAGTATTTACTGCTGAAGAGTTAATTTTGATTTAGATGTAGTGAGGGGTCAAGTTGAATTAAATAACTAATTATTTTTTGATGTATATATATCCATGTAATCTTGATTTTGTAACACAGTAGCTAATATCAATTGTAAGTCGAAGTGTAAACAAATTTTTAGCTCTGTATTATGATGTTATGTTTCTTGAGTTTGTAAACTTATTGTTGAATGTCCAGTTATGATTTTTTTTTTTGTAGCATGATAAATTTTATGAGTTAGTATTTTGTTTGTGGAAGTGTTAAACTAGTTTAATTGCTGGAACATATTATCAGTCTAAATTTGTGAATGCAGGGGAGTTTAAAATTTGTGTTAAAGTGACTGTTGTTACTTAATTCCTGTAGGTTGTTGTTTGTTGTTACTTGTGCAGACTTTCTGTTATTACATTGAAACTTATCCTATAGGTGACGGTTTTGCATTTAAGTGACTTGTACATGTAGTTGGTCCTGTTTGCAGCAGTCCCTTTCCTTCCTTTAGTGGTATCATAGAAGTTTGGAATTCTTTCTCTTCATTTTTTAGTTTATAGTATTTTTTAATCTGATTTAAGATGGCCACAAACAACAGTTTGTTGTAGCCACATATTCCTAGTTTGACTAAGAGAAATTATGATACATGGTTTATAAGAATGAGAACAATTATGCGTTCTCAAGATATTTGGGAGTTTGCTGTGATTATCAAAAGCTTGTTGATCAAGCAACATAATTGGATTTGTCAAATGCAGAGCATGCCCTGTTGAAGAAAAGCATAAAGAAGGACAACAAAGCACTTGGCCTTATTTAGAAAGGTCTAAGTGAATCTATTTTTTCGAAGGTGTCAAATGTTGAGACTTCAAAGATGGCTTGGGACATCCTTGAAACATGCTATCAAGGTGTAACGAAGGTTAAAAATGTCAAGTTGCAGAATTTGAAAAGGGACTTTGAGAATCCAAAGATGAAGGTCAATGGGAATGTTGATATTTTTATGAATAAAGTCATGAACATTGTGAATTAGCTAAGATGGTATGGTGAAGACCTCCCAAACCATAGATTTATTGAGAACTCTCTTAGATGCTTGCCAAAGAAGTTTGAAGCTATTGTTGTACCCATAGAAGAGTTTAAAGATCTTATTCAAATGCATATTGTTGTACCCATAGAAGAGTTTAAAGATCTTATTCAAATGCATATTGTTGTACCCATAGAAGAGTTTAGAGATCTTATTCAAATGCATATTGATGAGTTGACTGGTCCTTTGATTGCTCATGAATCCAGGATGAATAGGTATAATGATACTCCATTAGAGAATGCTTCCAAATCTCAACTGCATGTTACTAGAGGTAGAGGCAAAGGAAGGTTTAGTAGCAAAGGAAGAGGAGGCCGAACTGCTGATCATAGTGACAACATAAATGATTCCAAATTTGAAGAGAAGTCCCATCAAAATCCTCCTAGTTTAAGTGGGAGTAGCAACAGAACTTGGAAGAAAGGAAATAAGAGGTATGATAGATCTAAAGTTCAATGTCACTATTGCAAAAAAATTGGTCATTTTACTAACAAGTGTTGGAAGAAGCAAGTCACGATGCTAGCAAGCTATCTACACACAATATTGAGGAACCTGAAGATGAGGAGAAACCTATGTTTTTGACTTGTAATGTCACCCAAGAAAGTTCAAATGATGTATGGTTCTTGGATAGCGCATGCATAAACAATATGATTGGAAATAAAGATTGTTTTCAAGTCTAGATATATGACTGGAAATAAAGATTGTTTTCAAGTCTAGATACAAGTATTCAGTCTGAAGTAAAGCTCGATAATGACACTAAGGTAAGAGTTAATTATAAAGGTGTGATTGTTATATATGCCAAGAATGGTGAAACAAAAAAAATACATAATGTTTATTATGTACCTCGTTTAATGTGAAATACAGGATATTTATTATGTACCTCGTTTAATGTGTAACTTATTGAGGGTTGGACAATTGTTAGAGAAAAAATACAAAGTATTTTTCAAGAACAAGGTATGTACTATCTAGACAAGTATCCAAGTAAGCAGTTGATCAGGTCTTTAACACCCTTAGTTGTTTAAATTAGCCGATCCCGTGCTTGGGACGGGTAACTTTAATCTAGCCTACACTAAATAAAAGAAAACCAATCTAATTTAATAAGATTAAAACTAATATAAATCAATATAAAATAAAACAATATTAAAAACTAATCATAAAATGAATGTATGCAAACTATCTACAAATATACAAATTCACATGATTTTCTCTTAGAAAAGTTCCCAAAACCACCTAGAAAATGCAGCTGAAAATAGCTGCAGAATGCTGAGAAATCAGCTGCAAAATCAAACGAGGCTGTAGAAAGAGCCTAAGAAGAAACTGTTTACAAATACAAGGGAGAAATACAATTCCTCTCTAAATTCTGGAACGCGCCCCCACTCTACACAGTCGAATAGCTGTTGTTTTTATAGCTGTGCAGGCAATAAACAAGTTTGATTTTGAGGCTCATTCTTAGTAATCAGTTGATGCTATGTCCTACAATCTAGTACTTTCCACGATCAGCGTTTACTGCTCGGTTGGAGGCCTTTAAATCTCTGCGATCTAATGGCAGAATTCTAGAGATCAATTTCTGCATTCTTGTTACGTTTCCCATTTGATCAGCTGATGTCGAAATCTAAAGAGGATAAAGTCTGGCCGCATCGATCTCTGCAGGAAGACGCAAGCCTCCCTCCAACGAGCTTTATTCCTCATAACATATGTGATTTATGCTTCTTCATATCCTTAGAAACACTTGATCTAATAAACCATGTTTAAAAATCCAAAATGCTTGACATGATTTCTCAAACCATTGATGATATATCCATATTATCAATGCAAAACATAAAAAAGTATGGGAAAAATAAAATTATAGAATATGGAAAACATAATTACAAAAGCATACATGTACATACAATTTATATTGACACCCACTTACTTTTAGTCAATCCTTCGAATAAATTAATTATATGCACAATGTAAAAGGAAAAAGAGAGTTATGAAAAATGTAAATTTAAAATTATATACATGCAAATTTTTATTAATCTTATATTAATTACAAATAATAATAAAAAGTTTATTATATAGTATTTATTTGTACATAATCCAAGAATAAATATGATATTTACCAAAGAAAAAATTATAAGGAAATTCTATCTTTATTTATATGCAATTACTTACTTTACATTATTATTATTACAAAATTATATATACATTATTTATAAAAGTAAATAAAATAAATTTAGAAAAACTTAAATATTTTTATATTTTTTATCATTTTTTTATTATTTACAATTTTTATATAATTTTTCATTTTTATTACTTACAGTTATTTACAATTTTATGTTTTGTTTTGCAGGAAGAATTTGAGTAATGGTAAATTTGTAAATGAAAGCATATAGCAAATTTGGAGAAGCTCGAAATAAGCATGTAAACGATGTAAAACAACTAGGAAGTGAGAGAACCCAAACTTCACACATGAATCAAATAATCAAATCTTCATCTCGATATATCCAAGGCAAACAAGTAGGAGCACAAAACCGTAAAAGGAGGCATCTAATCACACTCCTAAACCAAGAAAGCAAAACCAAATAACAGTGAAAGCAACGATCTTCCAAAAATCAAATGGGGGCCGTTATATTTGGAAAAAATACTAGGGGGAGTAGTTGGGGTGCCAACACATTTGAAGTATGGCCATTTACATCTTGGTGGTCTAGATTTGCTATAGAAGAAGTAGATGGTGAAAGGGTTGCACAATATTCAGCAGTCAACAAGTTTGTGTGAGAGCTACATATTAGCAAAGCATCATCGAGAGAAATTAATCTCTGGAGTCTTATACAGAACAAAAGGCCCATTGGATCTGGTACACATGGATTTGTGTGGGCCGATGCAAATAACTTCTTTGACTAGTAATGTTTATTTTATGACTTTCATTGATGATTTTAGTCGAAAAACTTGAGTGTATTTGCTGAAACATAAATCTCAAGCTTTTGAAGTATTCAAGAGATTTAAAGCCATGGTTGAAAAGGAGAGTGGCAGATGCATTAAAGTCTTGAGATTGGATAGAGGAGGTGAGTATATGTTAAGTGATTTTTTGGAATTTTTCCAATATCATGGAATCAAGAGACAGTTTACTGCTCGCTGCGCTCCACATCAAAATGGAATGGTGGAAAGAAAGAATTGAACCATTATGAACATGGCTCACAATATGCTGAAGGAGAAGCATTTTCTGGATGAATATTGGGGAGACACAATTACTTGCTCAGTGTATATTCTAAATAGAAGTCCAACTAAGAGTGTGAAGGATCGAGTTCCCTAGGGAGTGTGAAGGACCGAGTTCCCTAGGGAGTGTGGAGTGGTAAGAGTTGCAATGTATCTCATTTGAGGATTTTTGGATGTGTGGCTTACTCACATGTACCTGAAGAGATCAGACGAAAGTTGGATGACAGGAGTGTGAAGTGTATCCTGGTCAAATATAGTGAGTACTCTAGCATGTAGGCTCTATAATCCGATCATTAATAAGTATATTGTCAACAAAGACGTCGAGTTTAAAGAAGAAGAGGCTTGGGATGGAAGCATAGATAAATTAGGTGCAAAAGATGCCATAATATCTCATGGAGATGATGAAGGGGATGAGCAGTCCATACAGGGTGGACAATTAACTACACATATGCCTACACTAGTAGCAAGAACACTTGTAAGATAGTCATTAGTAGTTAGAACTCCCATAACACAAGAGCATGGTAAACCATCAAGTGTTGGTGGGAAGCAAGCAACAATATCAAAGGTAAGTAATGAATCAAATATGACTTTAGATTCATTGAGAAACATAGTTAGAGGTCAGAAGATTAGAGGTTTAAGGGAATTGTATGAAAAAAATGAAGAAGTAGATCAAGTTTCAAATTTTGCATTGATTGCATGTGATTCTGTAAATTTTGATGAGGCTATTAAAGAAGATGTTCGGGTAAAGCTATGGATGAGGAGATTGATGCTATTGAAAGAAATAACACTTGGGATCTTGTAGATTTTCCTGATAATAAAAAATGTATTGGTGTTAAATGGATTTATAAGAGCAAGTTGAATGATGATGGTGAAGTTGAGAAATACAAGGCAAGGCTTGTAGCTCAAGGGTTCAATAAACAACCCGATATTGATTATAATGAAACCTTTGCACCTGTAGCCAGACTTGATCTAGCGAGGATGGTGTTAGCCTTTACTGCTCAGGATAAATGGAGTGTGAATCAAATGGATGTTAAGTCTGCATTTTTTAATGGATTGCTCGAAGAAGAGGTTTATGTAAAACAACCTCTAGGATACAAGATTAATGGACAAGAAGATAAAGTCTACATATTAAAGAAAGTATTGTATGGATTGAAACAAGCACCTAGAGTATGGTATATCAGGATTGATGAATACTTGAACAATGAAGGATTCAGTAGAAGTCCAAGTGATCCAACTTTGTATACAAAGGTAAATCAAGAAGATAAAATCTTGATTGTTTGCTTGTATGTTGACGATTTTATTTTCACTAGAGATATTTCAGTAGATGAGTTTAAGATAGCCATGAAAACTGAGTTCGAGATGACTGATTTAGGAATGATGAGGTATTTTCTTGGTATTGAAGTAACTCAATCTGAAGATGGCATTTTTATTAGTCAATCTAAGTATGAAAAAGATATATTGAGTAGATTTAGGATGGTGAATTTTAAGCCAACAGTAACTCCAATTGCAACTGGTACAAAGCTCAGTAAGAAGGATGAAGGGTCAAATGTTGATCCAACATTGTATAAGAGACTGGTTGGAAGTCTCATGTATTTGATAGCAACAAGGCCTAACATAATGTTTGCAGTAAGCTTAATTTCAAGATTTATGGAATATCCGAAGAGCACCCATTTGCGAGCTAGAAAGGGGATCCTAAGATACATTGTTGGAACAACAAATTTTGGTATCTAGTATACATCAAATTCAAATTTTAAGTTGATTGGGTATACTGATAATGATTTTGTAGGTTGTATTGATGATAGAAAGAACACATCAAAATATGTGTTTAGTCTTGGATCAGGAGCAATAGCATGGGCTTCAAAGAAGCATCCCATTGTGACTTTATTCTCTGTTCTGGCAGAGTATGTTGCAGCAACAACTACTGCATGTCGAACTATGTGGATGAGAAGAAATCTTTCTGAGGTGCAGCATGAACAATAAGAACCAACTCATATTTTTTGCGACAATAAATCAACCATTGCATTATCAAGAAATCATTTTTTTCATAAGAAAAGTAAACATATTGATACAAGGTATCATTATATTCAAGAACTGATAAACAATAATGAAATTAGTGTTGAGTTTTGCAAATCGAAAGATCAATTTGCAGACATGTTTACAAAACCCTTGGGAAAGGAGTTTTTTAATTTCACAGAGATAACATAGAAGTTGACAATAAATCAACCATTGCATTATCAAGAAATCATGTTTTTCATAAGAAAAGTAAACATATTGATACAAGGTATCATTATATTCAAGAACTGATAAACAATAATGAAATTAGTGTTGAGTTTTGCAAATGGGAAGATCAATTTGCAAACATGTTTACAAAACCCTTGGGAAATGAGTTTTTTAATTTCATAGAGATAACATAGAAGTTTGTATGATGTAACAGATGTTTCTAAATACTATTATATGTTATAGCAGTAACAAAATTTTCAAATTTTGACAAGAACGGTAGCAAGTTTTGAGTGAAATAATTAACAGAGAATATGTTGGAAATTAATTATTTCACCGTCTTAATTAATTAACAACTAGAATCTCGAAGAGTCATCACTGCCACATTTTGATGTATATATATCCATGTAATATTGATTTTATAACATAGTGGTTAATACGAATTGTAAGTAGAAGTTGAAAACATAGTTTTGCTCTGTTTCTTGAGTTTGTAAACTCACTGTTGGTCTAGTTATGGTTTTTGTTGTAGCATGATAAAAATTTTGAGCCGTGGAAGTGTTAAACCAATTTAATTGCTAGAATAGAGTATTAGTCTAAATTTGTAAATGGGAGTTAAAAATTTGTGTTAAAGTGATTGTTGTTACTTAATTCCTGTAGGTTGTTGTGTGTTGTTACTTGTGCAGACTTTAAGTTATTATGGTAAAACTTGTCCTGTAGGTGACTGCTTTGCATTTAAGTGACTTGTGTGTAGCGATCCTCTGCCTTCCTTCACCTAAGAAGTATAGAAGATGATCTACATATGATATAATTTCAGAGCTTTGTCATGTACCGAATTTGGCATTGGGTCACAATGGCCTAATCACATTGTCCATATTCATTAGAGTTGTCAAATTGATGCTAAAGGTCAAATAATTGCCAAGGAGGGAAATTACTAGTTTCCTAGGTTTGGGGTGGAAGCTTTGGGATTGTGAATAATGGTGACAATAAATTATGTTGGAACATCAGGATGGCATAACTATTTAATAAAGGATATAAATAAATATATACAAGTAAAAATCAAAGTGGCATTTGATCATGAAGACACATGGAGGAAGTGGGACCCACACAAGCTAGAATGTATGTGCCACATGGCATCCTCTTCTTGCAATTTCGAATCTATGGGAAGGCTAATGTTCTTGGGATGAGTTATAAGGTCAATAATACTTGTCTTGAGTCAATGAGGTCGAAATATAGAGGAAGAGTAACTCCCATGGAAGAGGAAGAGGCAATTTGGAGCTAGTGAGACACTTGGGCTAAATTCCCTAGCTCTATGACAACAATGATGAAGATGCTATGACACCTATGACACAAATTGTCACGTCCCCATTTTGACCCCGTTTGTAAATGATGTAAATATTGTAACTTAATCCTGGTGAGGAGCTCAAGGCCAAGGCCCCACCATTGATTTAGCGTTTATGTATCGGCAATTAAAATAGATGCCTATGGTTCTTGTGCGAGATGGGCACAATGTATATAAGACATCATGTAAATACGAATTTTAATGAAAAATACCCACAACTAGCTATGTAATGCAACAAAAGAGATGGGGCATGGTTCTACAAGGAATAGGGAGGGAAATTATTCAAACCCTTGAGCCAATAGTATTAATCCATGTGTCAATGGGGAAACCCATAAACCACCAACTACCCATTTTGTCTCATGTACCCAATCATTTAACTTTTCCAAGAAATTGGTTAAGGCAGTTAATGCCTAGGGAATGAAAGAGTATGGGCAAGCCATTTTCGTGCATGGGCAAGCCATCAACTTGGAAAATCGTGTTTTTGCTTGAGGGGCAAGAAACCACCCAGGAAATGGTGCCCAAAGCCATGGGGAATGGGCAGTCTTCATTCATTCACGCAGGTAGAGAAGGCTGGGAGTTACAGTCACGTTTTTGAGCAAAAACGCAGGGTTCTCCCTGCCCAAAAACCCGTTTTTGGTTTTGGATAGTAGCTGGGAAGGAGGGGGTGCGATTTGGGACTGTAGGGAGTTCGTTTTGTCCCCAATTTGCCATGGGCGTTTTTCCTAAAAACGTTCTCCGCTACCTGGGGTTTTCTCCAAACCTCCATTGCTCGTTTTTAACCTTCCCACGTTTTTCTGAAGCCTAGGGGATCATTTTTCCTGCCTGTCACTGTAAAAACGTTTTGTCTTGCCCCATAATGGTGTTCTGCTGTTGTGTGCATTCTCGTTTTTGGTTTGAACCTGTGAGCTGAATTTTTGGACTGGTAGTGGATAGAACTGGCTTGATAAACCTAGTAGAGGGTGTAGCCTCTCAAGAAGATCAAGAGGGCTTGGATACTTTTCTATGCACACCCTGAGAGCACTGGAAAGGGAGGTATGGCTTGAGGGACTGTGTGGCAGTGAAGAGAATACTTCCTTGTGTTGGGTGTGTAGGCATTGTGAGTGCCAAGCTGAATAGATCTGGGAGGGACATCCTCAGCTCTGTGGTTGAGCATACTAGCTTAGCAATTCTTCCCTGCCATGTCCTAGCAGCCTGATAAACCCAATTGCAGATTGGATTGGCTCATCTTGGTGTATGCTTGGCTATGTGTGAGTCTGCTGTTCCCTGGTTCCTTGTAGAGATCATGCCCAGCTCGGGGGGTGGCAGTGGTGCTGAGAGATTGAGGAGCACACTGGCCTACGGTTGGGTGGAACGTTGCAGTTGCATAGCCAGTTGCGTGGGATTACTTTTGTATAAGATAAGTATTCTCCTGTGTTAAATTGCAATTACTTATTTGATGAACATCTTAAATGTATGATGGATGTGAAATTCTTAATTTCCGCTGTGATTTTCTTAAAACCATACAGTTCCATCTATCTCTGTTATATTATGTTCATGCTTATGGTTAAACGTTTCATAGGGCTAGACGCCCAGTTTAATATCACATCTGTTATGCAATTGTATAATTATATTTTCTTTGTCATTTGAATTTAAATGCTGGTTTAATGAATAGATATGGGGGCTAGATGCCCGGTTTAACCGTCACGATCCTCTCCATCTAGCTGGTTGGATGGGAGGGGACGTGACAGAATGGTATCAGAGCTCCGTTGCAGCACTGGGCCGCTATGGGCCAAAACTGATAGTAAAAGAGAAGATAAGAAGTAAAGTTTTTCTTAAGAGTTTGGGAAAAATTTTAAGTTTAAGTCTGTTTTTGAAAAAATTGTGTTTTAAGCCGTTTCGGGAAGTCGTTCCGAAATTTCGGAAAGGTTTCGCGAACCTTCCCGCAATTGCGGAAGAGTTCGGCGAACCTTCCCGAAATTGCGGAAGGATTCCGCGAACCTTCCCGAAATTGCGGAAGAATTCAGCCAATGGCTCCGAAACAGCGGAGAAAATGTTTTTAAGTGAAAATTTTTTTTTAAGTGTCGGAATTTTTCGGAAAGAATTCTCTTCCGAAATTGCGGAAGGAATTCTCTTCCGAAATTTCGGAAGGATTCCGCGAATCGTTCCGAAACGCGGAAGAGTTCGGCGAGTCGTTCCGAAGTTGCGGAAGACTTCGGCGAATCGTTCCGCAACTGCGGAAGACTTCGCCGAATCGTTCCGCAACTGCGGAAGACTTCGCCGAATCGTTCCGCAACTGCGGAAGACTTCGCCGAATCATTCCGAAAAATCACCCGAAATCGGGGAAGCATTCCGCGAACGGCTCCGGTACTGCGGAAGCATTCGCCGAATGGCTCCGCAACTGCGGAAGCCTTCGCCGAATTGCTCCGCAATTGCGGGAGCATTCGCCGAATGGCTCCGCAACTGCGGAAGCCTTCGCCGAATGGCTCCGCTCGGCAAATCGCCCCGCCATTTCGGAAGCGTTCGGCGAATTGCTCCGCAATTGCGGAAGCATTCGACGAACTGCTCCGCAATTGCGGAAGCCGTCGCCGAACCCCTCCGCAGTTGCGGAAGCTTCAGCCTATCGCCCCGCAGTTGCGGAGGGCTTCACCCAACCGGCCCGCAGTTGCGGAAGCCTATGGCCAACCGCCCCGCAGTTGCGGGAGCATACCGCGAACCTCCCCGCGGTTGCGGGAGTAACCTGTGAATCGCCCGTCGCGGCCAGATTTCGCGAACTGCCCGTTGCGGCAGGATTCAGCGAATCGCCCGATGAGGCGTGATTCGTAGTAGTAAAAAAAAAAAAAAAAAAAAAAAAAAAAAAACGAGGGCGCTGCCCTCGACCCGCCCTGCTGTGGCGCCACAAGGGGGCAAGCCCCCTTGACCCCCTTTTTCTTTTCCCCCTCATAGTTTCGTTGTTGTGATTTGACGAATTGTTAACGTAATGTTTTCCCATGTGCATGAAGTAATTTGTAAATTTTGAGAATGTAATGCAGCTAACAATTGTGTTGATGAACACATTTCAGAGAGTCACAGTTACAGCAGGGTAACACTCTAGATAATACAGTGGAAAAATTTTGGATCTTGGTTGGGCCAAGAAAATGCACATCATGAATGATGCACAGGATCCCTATGAGCCTGAGACAGATGCCATGGGGGAGAACATACAGGTTGAGAATGCTGAAACAGAATCTAATGGGAGAAGAAATCAAGAAACCCCTCCAGATGTTGCAGCCACCATGAGAAGCCTAAGGATGGAATTGCAAAGTTGTAGAGAAGATAATGAAAGGATGATCAAAGCTCAGGAAGAACAAAATCAGCTGAATGCAGCGATGCTGCAGAGTTTAACAGACATCCAAAGGCAAATAAACTCTGGGCATCAGATATCAAATCTAGAAAGGGGTGGGAGTAGCTCTAGAAGAAATTCCCGTAAAAGGGCCAGTAGTCCAAGAAGAGTTTCTACAGATAGAACATATAGTCCAAAAATCTCTTCTAATGAATCATCTGACTCTGAAGAATCCATTGAGGGTTCAAGTTCTTCATCCCACAGGAACAAGAGAAAGAAGCACTACAGGAACAATTCACATGGGGAATTTAAGAAGGCAAAACCTCCTACATTTGACGGAGAGGTAAAATCTGGTCAAGAAGCTAAAGCTTGGCTTCTTGGGATGAGAAAATATTTCCAAGTCCAAGACTACTCTGGGAATATGAAGGCAAGGGTTGCCATCTTCAACTTGAATGGAAGAGCATCTATATGGTGGGAACACACCAGGCAAGTGAAGAAGATCAACGAAAGGAAGATCGTGTGGAAGCAGTTCAAGAAATACTTCAAACAGAAGTACCTCTCTGACAGGTACTATGATGATAAGATCAAAGAGTTCCATGAGCTGAGATTGGGACAATCGACCATGGAAGAATATGCAAACAAGTTCTTGGAGCTGCTGAGGTATGTTAAGTATATTCGAGATGATAAGGTAAAAATTCAGCGTTTCCTAAGTGGACTGCCCCAGTCATACAAAGACAGAATTGAGTTTGATGAACCTCGAACTCTAGAGGAGGCCATAAGAAAGGCCAAGTATTGCTTTGATCAAAACAGAAGCAAACCAGAATTCCATAAGGCGTGGAAGGATAAGAAAAATGAAAAGTTTGATCAAAGGAAGAAGGGGTTAAAGCCTCCTCAATTCAGGAATCAGCAAAGGCAGCCATCACAGGTTGTGACTAAGCCAACCAGGACGATGGGAGACAAGCCGAGAGATCCAAAAGAGCCAAGAGAACCACTTCAATGTTGGGGTTGTGGAGGAGACCACATGCTTAGGAACTGTCCACATCGGAATGGGAATGCAAATCAAGTTCACAACATCCAAGGAGCTGGAACTGTGGGTCAAGTGGCGAGGACAATCCCTAGAATCTATGCAGCAGTAGAAGACCGCCAGGCAGATCATCAGTCAACGGTGGTTGAAGTTGAAGGTAAGATTGCTAAGCAATCTGTTTCTATTTTGATTAACCCTGGATCTACTCACAGTTATGTCACTCCTAGAATTGTTGAGGTTTGTGCTTTCAAGAAATTAAAGCATAGTAAATCTTGGTTAGTTCAACTAGCCACTGGAACCAAGAGAAAAGTTAGCGAAATAGTAGAGAAATGTCCATTAGAGATGGATGGGCTATTCACTTATGCAGATCTGAATATTTTGCCACTTGGTTCCTATGATATTCTCATTGGAATGGATTGGTTAGAAGCACACAAGGTTAAACTTGACTGCTACAATAAGACATTTGAATGCATGGACGAGGAAGGAAACCCGAGGGTTGTAAAAGGCATTCCAAAGATGACTTCTGTTAGACAGGTTTCAGCCATGCAGCTGAAGAAGTTCTGTAGGAAGGGATGTCAACTGTATGCAGCTCACGTTTTAGAGGCAGCAGAGAGTGAAACTCTTAGATTGGAGGACTATCCTGTATTGCAAGAATTCAGGGATGTTTTTCCTGATGAGATTCCAGGACTCCCTCCAAAGAGAGACATTGACTTTACAATTGAGCTTGTGCCAGGAGCGGCACCAGTGTCCAAGACACCCTACAGGATGAGTACACCGGAATTGCTAGAATTGAAAATGCAATTACAAGAGTTGTTGGAAAAGAAATATATTAGGCCGAGTGTGTCTCCATGGGGAGCACCTGTTCTATTTGTGAAAAAGAAAGATGGAACACTCAGGTTATGTATCGACTACAGGCAGTTGAACAAAGTCACTGTGAAGAACAAATACCCATTGCCCCGAATTGATGACCTTTTTGATCAAATGAGAGGAGCAAAGGTATTTTCAAAGATTGACTTGAGGTCTGGTTACCATCAGGTAAGAATCAAAGAAGAAGATATTCATAAGACCGCCTTTAGAACGAGGTATGGACACTATGAGTTTGTAGTGGTACCATTCGGTCTCACAAATGCACCAGCTACATTCATGTGTCTCATGAATAATGTTTTTAGCAAATATTTGGACAAGTTTGTTCTTGTTTTCCTAGACGACATTCTCATCTATTCTAAGAATGAAGAAGAGCATGAAGAACATTTGAGAATGACAATGCAATTACTAAGGGAGAATAAGCTGTATGCAAAATTGAGCAAATGTGACTTTTATAAAGATAGAATTCATTATTTGGGTCACATCATCTCCGACGAAGGAATATCTGTAGACCCTGAGAAGATTGAAGCCATTATGAATTGGCCAACTCCAAGGAATGTGACTGATGTGAGATCTTTTATGGGCCTTGCTGGTTACTACAGGAGGTTCATCGAAGGATTCTCCAAGGTTGCAAACCCAATCACTTCTTTTCAAAAGAAGGGAATAAAGTTTGAATGGTCACCAAGATGTGAGGAAAGTTTTCAACGGCTGAAGAATCTTCTTACAAGTGCACCAATTTTGAAGATTGCAGATCCGGAAAAAGACTTTGTGGTGTGTACCGATGCATGCAATCAAGGACTTGGAGGAGTTCTTATGCAAGACAACCACGTGATATGCTATGAATCAAGAAAGTTGAAGGAGCATGAGAAGAACTATGCTACTCATGATATAGAACTTGCAGCCATAGTACATGCCTTGAAGATGTGGAGGCATTACTTAATGGGAAGAAAATTCGAGTTAAGGACAGACCATTGTGGTCTGAAATACTTGTTTGATCAGCCAATGTTAAATGCTAGGCAAGCTAGATGGTTGGAATTTTTGTGTGAATTTGATTTTGAGATCAAACACATAAAAGGGAAAGAAAACAAGGTGGCTGATGCACTTAGCAGGAAGGTACATGAAATGTATGTGGCAGCGCTTAGTACTTGCCAGCCAGACTTGAAGCAACAGATTGTTAACCATATGGTTGAGGATGAAGTGTATGAGCAGATAAAGGACAAATTGCAGCAGCAAGACCTTGGCAAGAAGAATGAAGGCTATCACTTGGAAGAAGGCGTACTTCTTACTTATAAGAATAGAGTCTATATTCCAAATGCAGCAGATTTAAGGAGAATGGTTATGGATGAGATCCATAAAGCTCCATACTCTGGTCACCCAGGATATCAGAAAACAATTGCTACGGCAAGAAAATATTATTTCTGGCCAGGTATGAAGAAGGACGTTGCTGAATACATCTCTAAGTGCATGGAATGTCAGCAGGTAAAGGTTGAACACCAACACCCAGCAGGTTTATTGCACCCAGTGCAAATTCCAGAATGGAAATGGGAAATAATTTCCATGGATTTTATTACAGGATTGCCAATGACTAAGAAACAACATGATTCCATCATGGTTGTGGTGGACAAGTTAACAAAGGCAGCACATTTTATACCGGTTAAGTCCACACATAAAGCTGATGCCATTGCAGATATTTTCATGAAGGAAATTTTCAGATTACATGGGTTGCCTAAGGCAATAATTTCTGACAGGGATACCAAGTTCACTTCTAATTTTTGGAAAGCTCTCTTTGCAGATTTGGGTACACAGTTGAACTTTAGCACCGCGTACCATCCTCAAACAGACGGGCAAACAGAAAGAGTAAATCAGGTACTTGAAGACATGCTCCGCATGTATGTAATGGACAAGCCATCCAAGTGGGAGGATTATCTACACCTGGTAGAGTTTGCATATAATAATGGGCATCAAGAATCATTGGGAATGAGTCCATATGAGGCTTTGTACGGCAGAAGGTGCAGGACACCAGTGACTTGGGACAATCCAGTGAACCGAATTGTACTTGGGCCAGAATTGCTTAAGGAAATGGAACAAGAGGTTGCAAAGATCCGGCAAAATTTGAAAGCAGCCCAGGATAGACACAAGAGCTATGCAGATAAACAGAGAATGCATAGGGAATTCAATGTTGGGGATCATGTGTATCTTAGAGTAAGATCAAGGAAGAGTTCCTTGAAGCTTGGGAGCTGTGCCAAGCTATCACCTAGATATTGTGGGCCATTTGAAGTGCTTGAAAGAATAGGGCCATTTGCATATAGACTTGCATTGCCTACTAGCACTAAAGCTCATAATGTTTTTCATGTCTCCTTGCTTAAGAAATATGTACATGATCCTAACCATGTGATTAATTGGGATGTGATCCAGGTGGAACCCGAGGGAGAATTCCAAACCGATCCATTGCGCATCCTAGACAAGAAAGTAACATTGCTCCGGAACCGAGCCATCGGACAGGTAAAGGTGCAATGGAAGCACTACGGTCCCGATGAGGCTACATGGGAGCTGGAGGATGCCATGAGGATGGCATATCCATTTTTGTTCAATTTTGATGAGCACTGAGGACAGTGCTAATGTAAGGGGAGGGGTATGTCACGTCCCCATTTTGACCCCGTTTGTAAATGATGTAAATATTGTAACTTAATCCTGGTGAGGAGCTCAAGGCCAAGGCCCCACCATTGATTTAGCGTTTATGTATCGGCAATTAAAATAGATGCCTATGGTTCTTGTGCGAGATGGGCACAATGTATATAAGACATCATGTAAATACGAATTTTAATGAAAAATACCCACAACTAGCTATGCAATGCAACAAAAGAGATGGGGCATGGTTCTACAAGGAATAGGGAGGGAAATTATTCAAACCCTTGAGCCAATAGTATTAATCCATGTGTCAATGGGGAAACCCATAAACCACCAACTACCCATTTTGTCTCATGTACCCAATCATTTAATTTTTCCAAGAAATTGGTTAAGGCAGTTAATGCCTAGGGAATGAAAGAGTATGGGCAAGCCATTTTCGTGCATGGGCAAGCCATCAACTTGGAAAATCGTGTTTTTGCTTGAGGGGCAAGAAACCACCCAGGAAATGGTGCCCAAAGCCATGGGGAATGGGCAGTCTTCATTCATTCACGCAGGTAGAGAAGGCTGGGAGTTACAGTCACGTTTTTGAGCAAAAACGCAGGGTTCTCCCTGCCCAAAAACCCGTTTTTGGTTTTGGATAGTAGCTGGGAAGGAGGGGGTGCGATTTGGGACTGTAGGGAGTTCGTTTTGTCCCCGATTTGCCATGGGCGTTTTTCCTAAAAACGTTCTCCGCTACCTGGGGTTTTCTCCAAACCTCCATTGCTCGTTTTTAACCTTCCCACGTTTTTCTGAAGCCTAGGGGATCATTTTTCCTGCCTGTCACTGTAAAAACGTTTTGTCTTGCCCCATAATGGTGTTCTGCTGTTGTGTGCATTCTCGTTTTTGGTTTGAACCTGTGAGCTGAAGTTTTGGACTGGTAGTGGATAGAACTGGCTTGATAAACCTAGTAGAGGGTGTAGCCTCTCAAGAAGATCAAGAGGGCTTGGATACTTTTCTATGCACACCCTGAGAGCACTGGAAAGGGAGGTATGGCTTGAGGGACTGTGTGGCAGTGAAGAGAATACTTCCTTGTGTTGGGTGTGTAGGCATTGTGAGTGCCAAGCTGAATAGATCTGGGAGGGACATCCTCAGCTCTGTGGTTGAGCATACTAGCTTAGCAATTCTTCCCTGCCATGTCCTAGCAGCCTGATAAACCCAATTGCAGATTGGATTGGCTCATCTTGGTGTATGCTTGGCTATGTGTGAGTCTGCTGTTCCCTGGTTCCTTGTAGAGATCATGCCCAGCTCGGGGGTGGCAGTGGTGCTGAGAGATTGAGGAGCACACTGGCCTACGGTTGGGTGGAACGTTGCAGTTGCATAGCCAGTTGCGTGGGATTACTTTTGTATAAGATAAGTATTCTCCTGTGTTAAATTGCAATTACTTATTTGATGAACATCTTAAATGTATGATGGATGTGAAATTCTTAATTTCCGCTGTGATTTTCTTAAAACCATACAGTTCCATCTATCTCTGTTATATTATGTTCATGCTTATGGTTAAACGTTTCATAGGGCTAGACGCCCAGTTTAATATCACATCTGTTATGCAATTGTATAATTATATTTTCTTTGTCATTTGAATTTAAATGCTGGTTTAATGAATAGATATGGGGGCTAGATGCCCGGTTTAACCGTCACGATCCTCTCCATCTAGCTGGTTGGATGGGAGGGGACGTGACACAAATCAAACCTGAAGGCTAACATATGACATATATGACATGTCAGGGCTAAAAATAGACTCCAAGAGGGCACTCAAGGGTGTTAGGGCAGCTAAGATGCTTCCACATGTGATTTGGTGGAAGTGGGAGACTAGGAATTGTTGTACAAGTGGCGTTCTTTGGAATCTCTTCCCAACTTGAGTTGGCATGAGTCTCTTGGAAGGAATTCGACCCATGGAGAACATTAGAAGTTTATAAATGTCAATAAAAAAGAATGAAACTAGCTTTTGATCATTTGTAGAATTTGCAATTGCATTTTTGTAGAGGGAGAGCTAGTGGATGACTAGTTTCTTGCCTTAGCCAATTTCGAGGGTGAAAGATTCCCATCCAAGTTGGTAATTGGAAATGCCATTCAGACCTTTCATTTGGATCTTTAATGGAGTCTTTATTTGCAGGTGTAAGCTATAGGGCAGATCATGGTTTCTTCTATTGCAACACATTCTCTCAACCATTTCTAGTTTTGATGGCATATTCTTGATCCTTGAGGGAGGGCGCTTTTGGTGAGATATTGTACTCTTTGGGGGAGCTTCTCCTGCCCCATTTCTTTTGTAATATGAATTAAATACTCTTTTCTTCATCTCTAGAAATTTTCAGGTCGAAATTCTAAGTAGAAATGTATAAATCTCATTTTTAATGGAAGAACAGTGCCATTTCCCCACTACCTTGTTGTGAACCAATGTATTCATGATGATTTCGAATGGAAGAATGTTTCTCTGATATATTTATGATGTATGGACTTCCATTGATGATTATTACAATTTTAATGTTCATCACTTAAGCATTTGAATCCATTTCACTCGGTTTATTTGCATTTGGAGAGGATTTGGTGTCATTTCCCTAAGGGTCGAATTTATGATTTTTGCTGCTGTTTAGGAGAGGGTTGGAACAGGTCTAATAATTGATTAATGGTGCATGTGGAACCTTAATAAAATGCTTGAGACATTCCCCACCTCTTTTCATAATTTCGAGTGGGTTTGGAGGCATTTGGAAAGCCATTTTCAAAACTACCCTGGGGGGGATTCGAACCCCAAATTACTGGTTAATTCCTATACTTGGTCCAGAACATTAAACAAGTTTTAAGAAGTGTTTGGATGGTACTAAATGATCATTTAACATCATATTAAATTCTTAATATCATTCATACAGATTCTCTGAATATTTGGTAGTATTTGGAGCCAATGGGAGACCTAGAGACTAATACTAGTCAAAGGGAAATCACTAGCAAAGTTACCTACATTGGCCAGAATTGAAAGAGGATTTGCAGAAGAATTTTAAAGGTCCAAAGGCATCCCTGAAACACATATTTATGTTCTAATATCATTCATATACCTTCTCAGAAGATTTGGGATCATTTGGGGCAAATTTGGGACCTAGGCATCAAAACTAGTCAAAGGTCGAAATTGGGGAAAAAGTGGAAAATTGGGCATTTTAATAAAATTCCTAACAAGGGACATTACAAACTTGCTATGTAGAATGTTGGACGATCTATCTTGATGAGAGATAATACTGCGGGTCACGGAAGAGCCTTTCTATGGTAGATTATTGTAGCAATTCTCCACGACATGTTGTAGATCTAGTGATATCTGTTGAGTGTACATCTGGTTTGGCTAGGCTCTAACAAATGCACCAGATCTGTTTCATGGGAAGGATGTAAGGTGATAAGCAAGGCATATCGATTTTTGTGAGTAAAGTCAAGGGGCGATGACTGAGACTGCTTATATCTAATTCAAAGGGCACCCATCTTTATTGTAATCAATTTCAAATCTGATAACATTGAAATATACACTCGGCAGTGCAATTGTTGTATGGCCCTAGGCCTGTGCAGATGACCATTGGTGATTGATATTGCTATTGAGATAATCTCAGAGAACTAAAACCCATGAATAAATTTCTCATGACTACTATAGAGGAGATGCTCATTGCGGATGGTGTGGAAGTCATGGTTGGGATGATCGGATCTATGACTATGATAAACATCATTTTTTCCAATTTGCAAGGATGGCCACCATTGATGAACACGCTCATATCCACAGAGGCACAGAATGACAGTTAGATCATGGGTGATGAATGGAGAAGCCATGTCCAAATCCATACCCTGTAGCATATTCAAAGACTTACTACCCAACCAAGAAGAAGATAGAATTGACAAAAAATGGATACTATACAAGCAAACCATTTTTCTTCATATGATCATTGCAAGAACAAAGTTAGAGAGAGCATGCAAAAGGGAAGAACGTCAGGAGTCTGGTGCCAGTTGCGGCATGGTTGTGGCATAATGCTGGAAGTTGTGGAACTTCTAGTACAGGATGGATCTTTCATGCATATTGTAGACGTTGGGCTTAGCTACTCAATAGTTACACTATTTTAATGGTAGGATGGATTGATGATTGAATTTGCATATAACTATTAGGCTTGATCACCTTGATAGTTGTGCTATCTTTCGACATGATGGAGAGTTTTTGGCAGGTTGTGAATAAGGATGATGACCAACACATCGAGCAATAGAATTGCAAATGAGTGATGCAGATGTATAAATCGTGACCATTATGCAGCTGAGTTAGCAATAGAAGATTATATTAGATGATGTGATTTGCAGATTCCATAGGCGAGTATCCAAGTTAGAATATTAGTAGCAATTAGATAACAATTAAGTGCATATTGCAGATGCCATAGGTGAGCATCAAAGTTGTAGATGTCATAGGCAAACATCCTAGAGGATAGTGCAATAGATGTTATACATGGTGAGCTGAAGCATGAGGGCTTACTGCTATGAGATAGCATCCTAGTAGAAGATGTTGAGCTACACTAGAGTAGATCAGGTGATGATCAGGATGATGGGTTAGAGAGAGATCGATGATCAACAATCGGATGAGATGTCTCTATTGCAAAAGTTCAACCCCTGAATTCATAGCCAAAGAGGGTAGATTCTTCTTGTGAGGACTGATGCAGTGTTCACAGTTCAACAGGAAATTGGTTATGTCATCCCCGTATACAACATTAGTTCCTAACACACTTGCTGGTTTCCTAGGATAGTCTTCGAGGAATTCTGGTAGGATGGACTGATGACCATAGGGAGATCCATAGTAGAGGATTGGACACTAGTATCGAGTTACAATTCTACTCCATGAGTTTGTGATGGTTAACTAAGCAGGCCACACCAAAGATGTTACGGAGGCGATGGATGCTTGAGTAGGCTAAGCCAAGAGAAGAGTAAAGTGGTCTGAGAGAAAATAAGAGAGAAGTAAAGGTTGTGCCCATGAAAGGAAGGAACCAGTAGAGTACCAGGTAGATTAGAGGACGAGGTTGACAACTACATGTGGAAACAGTTTCGGAACTGATTGACTTGAGGGCAAGTCAATAGATAGCGGTGGGGGCTTGTTGGGGCCTATTTGCTCATTGTATGGTCATTATTGTGTTATTGAGTCATTTATTTTGGGTTGTTATGGGTTAAATGAATAATTTAAAATATAAAAGTGGGGTTGTTAGGGTTTGTTCCACAAAATAAGGAAAGTAAATAAATATTTTATTGTAATAGCATAGTGTAAAAGAAAGGCTTTGGGAAGTCATTCATCATGGTATTTTTTCATCTTTCCGATTATATTTAGTTTGGGCGTGAAGAAAAGGAAGATTTTTGGGGTTTTTCGTAGCTCCCTTGCCCTTGCGAGAAAGGGAGGCATTGATGTACTCAGGTTTTCAATTTCTTAATGAAGCATATTTGGATTCTATTGTGTCTCTTATGCATGATCCTATTGTTCTTTTATATTATCTTGTTATGGGATAAATGTTATTGCAAAGATATTTATGGTTTGTTGTTAATCATTTTTAGAGGTTGTTACTAATGTTAGCCATAAGGGAAAATGGCTAACACATGCCATTGGAGCAGGTTCAATGCAAGGAGGTAAGTCGATATGCTATCATTTTAAAATGTTTCATTGGGGAGTCCTAAGCAACCCTACCTATGATAAAGAACTCTATGCATTGGTTCAATCTATTAAGAAGTGGAAGCACTATCTGATGGGTAAGGAAACCATTATCCACACAAATCACCAACCATTGGAGTATTTGTAGGCCAAGAGTATGCTATAGTAGACTAGACATTACAAGTGGATGGATTTTTTGCAATAGTTTCATCTAGTCATCAAGTATATGAAGGGAAACACTAATAAGTTGGAAGACATGCTTTCAATACCACCCACATTCAATATTATAGCTTTGGGAACTCCTATGCACATGGAACCTTTTATCTGTGATGCATACAAAGAGGGGTACAAAGAAGATGAGGATTTCAAGGAGGTGTTTCAACAGCTACAAGGCCAATTTCATGTAAAAGAAGGTGGGAGTAAGCTTGACTATCATCTCCAGAATGGGTTACCCTACAAGCTAAATAAGCTATGCGTTCCTAAAGGTGAAATATTGTATATTCTTGTTAGAGAGGCACACACCTCAAAAGTTGTAGGGTATTTGGTGTTGGGAAGATAGTTGCTAACTTACAAAGGTATGTGTATTGGCCTAGAATGCAAGAAGATGTAGCATGATATATCAGACGATGTATACTTTGTTGTACAAGAAATCCCAATAATAGAAAGAAATATCTATACCATCCCTTACGTATACCCACTTGACCTTGGGAAAGCATTTCCATGGATTTTGTGGGTGGGTTACCAACCACTAGGAAGGGACATGACTATTTCTTTGTTGTAGTTGACATATTCAGCAATCTGTGAATTCTTATTCCTTGTTAAAATACCATCAAAGGATAGGAAGCAACACACATTTTCTTTGAGCAGTTCAAGGTGCATCGTTTGGGATCCTAAGGAGCATCATTTCAGGCAAGGATAGCGAATTTCTCAGTTCCTTTGGGATACACTTTGGGAGAAGTTGGACACTAAGTTGAAGAGATCTACAACATTCCATCCATAGATAGATGGGAAGACAAAAGTAATCAACATGACTTTGGTGTAGCTTTTGAGGGGTCACAATCAAAAGCATTTGAAGACTTGGGATGAAAATCCTATCTATATTCAACACTCTTATAATTGAGTAGTCCATGCTTCCATTGGTAGGTCCCCTTTTGAAACTTGTTTGGATATTTTCCACCTTCACCTCTAGATATGTATATGGACATTAAGGGGGAGTGAGGGAAGACAATATAGGTGAAGCATTAAGAGCTGAAAAATTCATTGATAAGATCAGGAAAATCCATTTGCAAGTATAAGAGACATAGAATAAGTCACAGGAAAAGTGCAAGGACAAACATGACCAACACAAGGTTGAGAAATCATTCAAAGTATGTGATAGATTTTGATTACATCTAAACAAGGCAAGACTATAGGGTCCTGGTAAAAATATCAAGGTTATGTGGTATGGCCCTTTTGAGGTATTGGAGAAGGTGGGAGATAATGCTTATAAACTTAGTTTATCCCCATACATGTGCATTTACTAAGTAGTGAATGTGGAAAATTTGAAACTCTATGAGCCTTCCATGTTATATCAGGAGGAGGACCAGGTCCTACCTACCATAGAGGACTTAGAACTTGATGCTCAAGAAAAGTTGGAAAAAGACACAGTTTTACACAAGAAGTACATAACTACTAGACAAGGCATCATGGCCTTTGGCAAATTGGGTTGAAAGGACCACTTCCAGGTAAGGCTAAATGGAGAAGGTAGAGGAAAAATTTAGCCTTACTTCATTTAGTACAAGCTTTTGGGGACCAAAAGCCTCCCAAAATGGGGAGGTGTGATATGAAATGGATCAATATATAATTTGTCATCTATTTTGGTGTTTTCTAGGTTTAATGATTTGATGAATTGACTTATAGGGTCCATTTTAGGGCAGGTATTACTTTGTATATTTGGGGTCCATAACCTTCTTGGGCCATTTAAGGGCTTAAATGATGCTTTTTGGGGCCAAAAATTCACATACTATGGATATGATCTCCCTCAACGTTATTCTACACCCCAAGACCTTTCTAATGGTGTAAAGAACACAATTGGAGTATGTATGAGGAATGCATGCCTCCCTTAAGTTGACCTATCTAGTTGACCACCATAGTACCAAGTGAATTCCACATCAGCGCTCATTCCCCACACACATGGAGCTAGTCATGTGTGGACTTTAAAGAACATTCTAGAGGGTCTAAAACCATAACCCTAATCAGGAGTTGAGGCATATAAATACCCTAAAATTAACCTTAGATGGCTATCAGTCTATGTTAAATATTAGGTCATTAGGAGGAGAAGGTGTTCTATCCTGATGATGTTATTGTATTGTTCTATAACTAAGCAACAATAAGAGAGTGGATATTAGATAAAAATAGAGGAAGTAGAGATCATGTAGTAGCCGTGCAGGCCACACTGTCAAAGGTAACTCCATAGTGGGTACTACTTTTTCTGTATTTGCATTACATATTGAAGAAGAAAAGAAAAAGGCAAAGTTCTCACTTATGGATGGGTTTTTTCCCATAGTGAGTTTTCCTAGGGTGTATCTTGTGTTATTCATGTGGATTTGTTAGTTTTCTCTAGTTATTTCCCTTCGGTTCCAATTTATTTATTGTCCTTTGGAATTAAGCTAACAAAATGAATTAATTGTAAGATTTGTTGTGGCGAACTATTCCAGTGGAATACCCTCGACAATTTATGGATCACTTTGTGAAATAAAAATAAGGTCATTGATGAGAAAACCAATAAAGGAGCATGTTTGCAAGAGGGGATATAGATGTAAAATGGAGGGGATACGGAAACCATCGCCCTAAATCCTCATGACCTATAAGGGCATCAAGGAGAGTATACCATCCATAAATAATTGTCTCATCATGCAACAACAAATGGATGGTAAGTTAAGGCATTGACATCACCATCCTCACTTCCTACCTAGATCCTTTGCGAAAGTGGATGGGCTATGTATGGTGGATGATTATTATAGTGCATTTAGGTTTACTGGGAAATGATACATGGTATGGCTCAATTCATTCATTCCCATTCTTGACCTTGGCTTCGGCTCAAAGTGATAGAAGAGGAAAGGTCTCGGCATTCTTGTTGTGGTCAACTTTGTTGGGCTCTCAAGAAGAAGAATGGAAACAATGGTGCATTTTCTTTGCAAAAGTGGGCATTGTTTCTTGTGTGAGATCAAGTAGGTGCAAAGGGGAATGAAATTATGTGAGCCAGAGGTAGCAAAATCCTAGTGTCATGTTATGAGTTTGACAATCTACTGGAATAGATGGAAAACAAAATTTTATCATCCCTCCCAAGGAGAAAACCATGCAAGGGACCAAATGTGCAATTGATATTACAAATCATATTCTAGATATACAAGAGAAGGAGAATTCAAAGTATAATCCTTCTTGGTGATACATCACGGGAAAAATTCTAAAATTGACCTCAGAGTTGATCTCTCTAGAATTTATAATTGGAATAATCATGGCCCACCTAAATCCCCCATAAAGTTCTCTTATCCCACCCATAGGTGAATCAAGTTACTCTAAGGACTTTTGTACTTGTGGCTTATTTAACTCTGAAGGACTATTTGAACATTCTGCGCTCTCATGATTCAACACTAGTGGAATCCACTGTAAGTAGACTTAACCATATTGCTCTATATGATGTTGAGAAGCGTTGAGGATGCTAAAATAGATCCCAAGGGGGCACGCAAGCCGAAACCAATCAAAAGCATGAAACTCAATAATTTACTTTATGAATATAGTATATTTTGTTACATTATATTTTAATAGAAAAGCATTTAATGATTACAACTAAGAAAGTAGACCTTCTCAGCAATTTATTCATTAAATCTTTTGTTTTAAAGATTAAAGCAAGGTTAATCCATTTTTTTACTTTATTACAATGTTATCCAATTTGGTCACAACTTTTTCTATATAAAACCTATTTGTTGCTTAAAAAAAATAAATGCTACTTCAAAAATGTTACTTAAAAAAACCAATCATTAACAAAGCATAACCTCTAAATATGACCATAAAAAATATAGCTTTGTTGTATCACTTAAAAAATATACTACTTAAACGTAGATAAATGTGGAGTGGCATGCTTTGGAGAGATAAGAGGATGTCATAAATAGACAAAGTCACACCTTGAAACAAGGAAAAGCACTCAATCACTATAACTATTTAATTAAAATATTAATGAATGGAAGTATTCTAGATATTTACAATATTGTGGGGAGTATTGGATGTCAATTTTTTTGGTACTAAAAGAGAATCTCAATGATTTTTTAAAAAACAATCATGCAATTAACATGTAAATGTGATGATGATTATTATGATAAATGTTTATATCAATCTTGTTTAATTTTATGATAAAAAGTTTATAGAAAAGGTTTCTAAATTTGTACGCAACTTAAAAATTAATAATAATATTATAAATATTCTCAGATTTAAATTTAATAAAAATAATATATTTTTAATTTAATGTAAATTGAAAATTAATAATATTATAGATATTTTGAAAATAAAATTTAATATAAATAATAAATTTTAAGATTTTTTTTTAATATTATAAAATAAAAAATATTTTTAATCCCTTATCATTTTTGGAATTTTACAATCCCATTTTTATTAAAATAATAATAATAATAATAATTACATCTTAATAAACATATGCTTGGTTTAGGCTGTAAGTCTGAGATGACTGAGAGTGCCATAGTTGTAAAGAATGGACATATACAGAGATATTTCATATATGTAAAGAAAGATCCACTCCTTTATAACAATTAGCATTCTTCTATGGACCTAAACTTTGGACTGACTTTGCCAACCAACTGGAATGACCTCTTTGCTTGCTGGGGTGATTATTATAGTGGAACACTTCTCCATAAACCAGACTTCAAAAGAGCATGGGAAGCTCTTCCTAAGTATCTCTGCTGGAAGATATGGACAGCCAGAAACAAAGAAATATTTGATGAAATAAAATCCACCTCGGGCAAAGTAATCGTCTCTGCTAAGGCTCTTTTGGCAGAAGCACTACTAACACAAGGAATGAAAAACATCAACAAGGAGCCACTGACAGTTGAAGAAAAATTATGGGTCTCTGATTTCCTAGCTCCAAAAAATCTCGACTCATACGCCTCAACAAATCAAGAACTCCAATTCTTAGAAATGGCATTTGAGAATGAGTGCGGATGACTTTCAGAGATGGAGGGAAACAATGGGTTGTAACATGTTCTTTGACGGAACCTTGAAAGGCAATCCAGGGTTGGCAGGTGCGGGTGGAGTCTACTTCGACTCGGAAGGAAACAAAATGAAAGAGTACCCTTGGGGAATCAGAACAAGGACCAACAATGACGCGAAGTGGTTGGCACTAAGAAAAGGATTGGAGTTAGCCAGGAGTGATGGTCTTGAAGAATTAGTGATGCATAGGGACTCAATGCTAGTCATAAGAGAAGCAAGAAATCTAATCAAGAATTGAAAGAGTCCCGTTTGAAATATTCACCGCCTTTTCAAGTATATAGTTACTGATTATAAAGTTATCAACTTCCTTCATTTGTTGCGATCAAACAATTCAAAGGTGGATAATATGGCAAACACTAGGACTAGTGGGTGTGTGCAAGAAGATGAGGGTCACTTTAGATGCAATGCTACTTTTTCAAAACTCGTTCCTGATACGTAAAACATAACGCGTTTATGATGTTTAGCACCTGCCATGGTAAGACCCGAGCCTAACATGTCATTGGACATGTAGGCTAGGTAACAATAACACGTACGCGTTATTTAGTTACAAAACGCGTACGCGTTATGTAAATCTAAAAAACAATTTAAATACACAGTCCCGACGATTGTCGACCACCCGCGGCACCCACGCATCAGAAACGCGAAATTGACCTTAGACGAAGACGGTTTGTGGCCCACTCAAGTATCGGTGTTGCTCGATTTAGCTGGAGGGGACAAATTCACCGGTAGATTGTCATCCAATCAGGTAATTCATTCACCCATACTCTTTTTTTATCATTTTTAACCTAAATTTTTTTTTTTTTTTGTTTAAAAAAACCTAGTTTTTTAATATTGATAAAATTGGGAATAACCCAATCTTTCATTAAATTCACATCTCCCTCAATCTCCCTCAACCAAGATGAATGAATAATTAAAATGAATCGTTTTTAAAAAACTCAAAAATTTGTAATCCAACCTAAAATTGAAAAAAATAGAACTCGGACCCCCTTTCTATAATGTATCCATCTAAGTCACCCAACACGAGAACACGGGACACGAGTGTCCCGGCCGCCAGCCACAACTCACTAAATATAATGAAAATGAGTGCACTCATGTCTTTTCATTAGCTAGCAAGGTTTCGTATCATGTGAAAATGTTTTGTATCATGTGAAAAGATAATGATACTCTGAACTTATGAGGCACCAATTGGAGAGACTGCGACTACTACTGTGGAATCAGGTGTGGCGACTGCTGGCAGTTTGGCCCCCACTTGCAGTCATTCTCAAGAGATAGGTACATCTGCACCATGCCTGTTTACATCAAATCCAAATACATACAATTATCATATAATGCTGAAACGATTGAAAGGAAATTTATAACAACTGATACAGATAACGCAGTACACCCCATCCCGTAGTTGGTTTTCATAATACCATCCAGCCTGGAAGCCCTTTTTGCTGTGGAATAAAACAATCCGAACGAGAATCTAACCCTTGACGAACAGTGGAAAATTTAAAAAGCAAAAGAAGAGAAATTGCTAGAAATGGAGACGAAAGAAAGGTTAGAAAAGAAACAACAACAAATTACTTCACTTCTGATTTCTCAGATGCCTCTGCTTCTCATGTAACACTCTCCTACCGATAGATATCAGGAGGCCAATGCCGGCAAAATGTGCCGATGAGTTCGCCAGGACGGGAATTATGGAATATCGGAGAGGGGAAGCATGCCGCAGACCCTTCCTCGAAAGGGATTATGTCAAGCAGCATCTTTGAACTCAATAAAGTCGAGCAAGCACGTCCACAAGTCTGAGTTGGAGATCTATTGGGTGGATGCAGGTGTTGAGTTATTAGTGGTTTTGTGCAGCCGGATAGGGTTCGCACATGGAGGTAAAAAGCGGGCCTGAAGCGGGCTCTGAGCCCGCTTCCTTGTAACCAGGCTTCAAATTTGAAGCCTTTAGGGCCCTTCAGAGATCATTTTACACGTCATAGAAGGCCACTTCAAATTTTACCATGCAAAAAAAATTTAATTTCATGGTAAGCCCTTCAATAATTAAATTAACCACTACTGTTTAAAATTGCAACAGAAGGGTAGCTTCAAATTTCACCCATCAACAGTTTTTAGTGGGAAATTGGGAATGCGGCTACTAGCTAGGTGACTTGGGAGTGGGACTCGGTTACTCTCCAATATCCACGTGTTCGATCATCCATGGATCATGGACCATTGGGCCTCTAATAATATCATTGTGCAACTTACGTGGACGGGCTTACACTGAGCAACCCATGGCTTGAACGCTTCGAAGTTCTTGTGTTTGTAGCGAGCGCTTACGTTTTTAACACATTTCATGGCATCAACAAAATTATTAAACCTGGTAGGTGGCTCATACGTGTTGTTGCTAGCGGGCTTACCAAGTTACAAGTTATCACATACCAATTCGTGAATGCTGACTCCGTGAGTTAATTGAGTATTCAATGTATAATATATTATGTTAATGTGCCCCCGCGAATTTGGCATTTCAGACAAAATCCACAATCCATAAACTTCTTGTAATGTTGCAGGTTGTTGCTCCTGCCCGTGGCCCCTACCTATAGCCCTGTGTTTTCTTTGTTGTATCAAGTTAATCCTACCGTCTACGGCTCCCAACCTCACACCCTGTGTTTTCTTTGTTGTATCAAGTCAATCCTGCAGCTCCCGAGTTCCACCTTTTGTTTTCTTTGTTGTATCAAGTCAATGCTCGAATTCCATGCTTCCATGGCTCCGACCATCAATATATAATATTGCATGAATAGAAACAAGCTTTTTCTTATACCCCTATTCCACTGTGGTTGAGCTACTTCCAAGTTCCACCTACCCTATCTCTTCCAGTCCTCCAGGATAGTTTGCGAAGCGAAGCTGGCAATGCCAGCCTACCATAAACATATTTAAAGAAATTCGTTTTCTTTGAGGAGCTCAACTTCAAGGCTGACTAGATTTTTGACATCCTATGAATTTACAGGTCTGCTATATCCACTGAAAAATAAAGCCTCTCAACTTTACTACGTCAGTAAACATTGAAATTTTGATGTACTATTACATTTTCAAATGAAAAGAATAACTTATTATTAATAAAAAAATCAAATCACATTAATATATTAATGAATTTGAATTTAGCTTCCCAATATTAAAATAAATTATACATTTTAAATGATCCACAACCAAATATTATCCTGAGAAGGAAATGGAAAAAAAGGAATTTCCTCAACACAACATGCTATTTCCTTATGATGATGCTTTTACGTTTATGATTACCAACCTTGGAATCAGGTTTGGTTATCCGAAGGTGTAATATCTTCTAAGCTAAGTCAATAGGTAGGGATGTTGGTATTGATATAATTATGACAAAGTTTTATAAAGGATTAGGAACAATTCCGTTGGCTTGTAGATGACATATTTATGGATAAAAAGCTTGTTGTTATGAGATAATGACATCATGCCTCAAAAACATGTCCCATACAATCTAATGTTAATGGGCGCTCTACATAGAAATTGGAATGTCAACATTTGTGAGTACAATAAATATGTGGATGATTTTGGCCTACTACAACTTTAATATATTGAGTGGATTGATAACCTTCACAATTATATAAGAGATTGTAGCTATGACTAGGAGGAGAGTTAACAATGCAACAAAATCAAGTAATCGAATTTTGTGCATAAAATGAACATGAGACTCCCACCAAATTTCACTGAATCTACGTCTTAAAAAAAGAACTCATCGTTTCACGGGATTCCACCCCATCAATCCTTTTAACAGTAATGGCCATAACAGTTGCTACAACCCTAGCGCGAGAAAAATCAATCGAGCTACGCATGACAATACTTGAAACCAGACTTTTTGAACTCCCTATTACGTCATAGGAATCAATACTACTTTCTCCACAACATGTGGCACCCTCAATATCTTCCATCACCGCAATTTACATTTGATAAAAAACTTGTTTCCAAATAGTAATTACCCCATTCTTTGCTCTAAAAAGGCCTCGGTTAACCTAGAATCCAATCCATGCAACATGAACACATCCATATATACACATAGAATAAATATTAATAAATTTATCATAGCCCTTCAATAGTGTTCAATATCTCATAGCCCTTCATAGTGAAATGGGACCCCACCCTTCAAATTTGATCCCTGGTCCCCACTAGACACGGTGACCCCCGGAATTATGACACGTAGGACACGGTGACCCCCGGAATTAATATATTTTTAAAATATATTAAAATTTAAAAATATAGACATATAGATCATCCAATAAAATTTAACATTTACAATTACAAATATTCAATAGAAATTACATTTACAATTACAAATATGAAATATTCAATAGAAATTAGATCATTCACAAATCACAACACATTTGTCATTCACAATCACAAAACACAATGAGACATTGAGACACATAGATGCAAACTCATCACTGCCCTGATCCTCCTCCTCCATGCCTGAATCAACAAACTCATCACTGCCTTGATCCTCCTCCTCCTCCTCTCTGCCAATCTGACTAACTTACTTTTTAATTGTCAAATGTTTAATTTTAAGTTTTAAATGTATGTAAGTGAATGCCATTAAATTGCTTATGTGAGTTTGATTTAATACATGTTCAATTTTGAAGAGACGTCATTATATACCATGTATATGTTTCTAATGATTTTCGTATTAATGTCTTTATTGCAGTTGCGGCTATGGATACCAATGCCGAAATATTGATTGAGCTTGCCCAATTGAGGGGCATAAGTGCAGCTTTTAGTGGTGGCGACAGGATTCACCGTTCACTTGCATCAACCTTGGATGCAATTGTGGACACCATTTCACAATCTACGAATGTCCTATATGATATTGCATCTTACAGAGAAAGAAAAAGACAACAATATGCTGATGGACTAGATTACAATGCAGTAAAAAAGTTGAAAATATCCAAAGAGCTTATATTTGCATTGTTTAGGGACCCTCGGACGGGGGAAATCCCAAATGCAAGAAGGCCACATATCTCCATTGAGTGGTGCACGTTTCAACCATTTGTTGATAAATGGATGGATAGATGGTACATGGTTTTTGATATGCCACCACACAACAACAGGGAAATTCCCTTATAATTCCTTCGAAAGATGTACGCAGAGTTCGTGTTGCATAAACACGTTAACTATTTTGACATCTTACAGTTTTAGGGGATCGGTGGGGGGATGCCCCAAAACCGACCCAATGCCAGGCTTCGAGACCAGGATCGCCCTATCCCTGCACCTCGCAGGCAGTTTCCTGGGATAAATGTCCCACCAGCACATCGCATTATTCCGCAGACACGGGATGCATTTTTGAGTTTGGCACGGGTGGTTGTTCGCCATGGCAGGATGGTTCAACATATGGGTGAGGAAGGGACATCTGTCCCTGGTGTGGTACATACACCAGCTCGTCACCATGCAGGACCATCAGCTAGTGCAGGACCATCAGGACCATCCACTAGTGCAGGACCATCGACTATTCCCCATCCTAGTACTGATCCTCACGAGTGCACATCATGTGGTCGTCCCTGCTATGGTATTGCCTCAGATGTTGCCTTCAGTGGGTTTTTGAGAGAGGTATGTTGATGGTTAATTGTAATAAATTCTTCATTTATTTTCGTTTTTGTACACATATATATAGTTTGAGCTAATATATTATGTTTGTGAACTTGCAGTTGATGCTTTATGCCGGCAGTGACACCCCATAGCCGGATGTTCCAGACTCTACAGGGGGGCATGATGCTACCCATTCGGTAGGCCCATCTTATATACCACCTATTGCCGTATCTCACACCGAGGTAAACATTTTAAAATTTCAGTTTTTTAATACTTGTTAATTTGTTAATTTCCACATACTTTACATTTTAGTTCATTAATGCTATCTACGGTCTAATATTTACAATTATTAAACTTGCAGATGGAAGATCCTTCACAGGGGCAAGGTAATGTGGAGGTAGTACCCATGGTCATACCGTCCCCTGAAATGTCTGGGCTCCAGGTAAACAATTAAAAATGACATTTTTTAAATACATGTTTGTTTGTTGAATCATGCATGTCTAACTACATGAACACTTGCTGACTGTAGGCACCATCCGACACATCTGGCCCATTGCCTGGATTTGCATCTCCCTCCAGGCCATTCGTGAACAAGGGTCGTGTGTATGTGAGGCATTCTACTCCTAGAAAGACTCCAGCTGCCCACGACCATGGGCTTACTCACACCACGGTAATGTATATCCTTCGATGATATTTGTTGTTTAACTTGAAATCCAGTGCATAAATCGTTTTTGTTAATGTTTGAATTGCATGTTTACTGCATCATGAACCCGAGTTGTCTACTGAGAACCTTGCATCGATGGTTGATGCAGCAGTTAGTGCCGCATCTGCAGTGGCGACTGATCACACACAGGTATGTAACTATTTCAACATTATCTTTACATAGTTTATTATTGTTGGACCTATTGTTTATTCATGCATTTCTAACTATTTCAACATTTTTTCATTGTAGCCACCACCAGCAGGAGCAGTGCCTGGCCCCCCTAGTTCAACCATCCTGGATGTTCAACCGACGGCTCCATCTGCCACACAAGCAACACAATCTCCTTTGTCAGTTGAGGTGAGATGTCCTTCAATGACCATGTGTTTCATGCACTTTCCATGCACCAGTTGATAATTGTTGAGATAATGTATTAGTGTACATAGTTAGTTGAATTTAACAATTGATATTTAATTTGCAGGATCCAGGGATGCACATTGATCCTAGGGATGTGCCTAGAGGATCAACGTCGGGAAAGAACAAGAGAAAGCTTGAGTTTTGATAGTTTTGGATAGTTTTGGACACATGTGCTTTTGGATACTTTTGTATATATGTGTACTTTTCGATACATTCAGTTTTGGAGACATGTACATTGACTTTATTGTGCATGTACTTTTGGAGACATGTACATTGACTTCATTGGATACATGTACTTTTCGATACTTTTGGATATACATGTACTTTTGGAGACATGCACTTTTGGAGACTTTTGGATATACATGTACTTTTGGAGACATGCACTTTTGGATATATATGTACTTTTGGATACATGTACTTGTGTCAATCTAATGTGTTGATTTGTGTGGATTATCTATTACTCATGAATGCACTATGTCAAAAGAACAAACTATTATATTCAAAGGTTTCAACGAATTCACTACATGCATGCACTAATTGGTATCTAATTAAAATTTGTGATTTTGGATGATCATTACAAGTTATGTCAAAGTTCTTGCTCGTGTAATTTAATCAAACTAAATGCAATACAATGTTTTCAAGGTTTCAATGAACTCACTCATGCACACCCATTGCCATCAACTACCAATGAAAGTCTAACATTATGAGGTTCTTCTTTAAAAATGGGTAATATTTCCTTGATGATCGTAATTGAGAACCATTTGTAGCCACTCATATAATACCATCTTCACTTATCTTTGTACATGATAATCCATATAATGTGCTATGTTTTTTAACCTAAACAATCATCAAAAACCTAGAATTATAGGGATATGACAAAGAACCTTATGGGGCACCTTATATATTAACCTTGTGTATACATTAGGATCTTTGTCATACCATTGTTTGAAATGTCATTCAATACCTTCAATTTTATCAACATCAAATTAGTAGACAAAGTGACTCATCTTTGATCTCTTGTATAGGCCTTTGTGTGCCTTATCAATAAGATGTACATCATGAATATTATCATAGGTCTCATACATAGGTGCATCCTCATCCATGCAAACAAAGGTGTCATGGATCAACCTATTATCCCTTTATTCTCAATAATATTAGTATCATTATCTTCCATAGGATCAAATTCAACTCCATCACCCCCATTATTACTACTCTAAATTACAGCCTTAGGAGTTTTGATCATGTGTTTTTGTCTCTTTAGGAGTTTTGAAATATTATACTCTTTCCAAAATAATATGGAAGTTCAAATATTTAAAAGTGGCTTAAATTATAAAATGGGCGGAAATTCACCAAGTGTCCCTGAACGGCATTTTCATGCGACTTGCAACTCGACATAACTCGGAAACCGGACGTCGGACCGACGAACCGTCGACTCTGTTGGTCTCCTGGCGTGCGATTACCTCTAGGGGCCCTCTCCCTCGTCTCCCCATGGCCCAGCGGGTTCATTGTGCATTCATTTCGTAAACTAGGGTTTTGCTCAGTTTAATTGCATGCAATCTCGCATTGGTGGGTCAACTCTGCAAAAACCTCCCCCGAGCCAGTGTTGGCAGTGTTCCCACGTCAGCATTTCCCACACACACTTGCGGGAGCCAACGGCACGCAATCTTCCTGCTCCGTTTGCTTTTTGGCTCCCGGACGGAAATTCACCAAGTGTCCCTGAACGACATTTTCATGCGACTTGCAACTCGACATAACTCGGAAACCGGACGTCGGACCGACGAACCGTCGACTCCGTTGGTCTCCTGGCGTGCGATTACCTCTAGAGGGCCCTCTCCCTCATCTCCCCATTGCCCAGTGGCTTCATTGTGCATTCATTTCGTAAACTAGGGTTTTGCTCAGTGTAATTGCATGCAATCTCGCATTGGTGGGTCAACTCTGCAAAAACCTCCCCCAAGCCAGTGTTGGTAGTGTTCCCACATCAGCATTGCCCACACACACTTGCGGGAGTCAACGGCACGCAATCTTCCTGCTCCGTTTTCTTTTTGGCTCCCGGACGGAAATTCACCAAGTGTCCCTGAACGGCATTTTCATGCGACTTGCAACTCGACATAACTCGGAAACCAGACGTCGGACCGACGAACCGTTGACTCCATTGGTCTCCTGGCGTGCGATTACCTCTAGGGGGCCCTCTCCCTCGTCTCCCCATGGCCCAGTGGCTTCATTGTGCATTCATTTCGTAAACTAGGGTTTTGCTCAGTGTAATTGCATGCAATCTCGCATTGGTGGGTCAACTCTACAAAAACCTCCCCCGAGCCAGTGTTGGCAGTGTTCCCACGTCGGCATTGCCCACACACACTTGCAGGATCCAATGGCACGCAATCTTCCTGCTCCGTTTGCTTTTTGGCTCCCGGACGGAAATTCACCAAGTGTCCCTGAATGGCATTTTCATGCGACTTGCAACTCGACATAACTCGGAAACCGAACGTCGAACCGACGAACCGTCGACTCCGTTGGTCTCCTGGCGTGCGATTACCTCTAGGGGGCCCTCTCCCTCGTCTCCCCATGGCCCAGTGGCTTCATTGTGCATTCATTTCGTAAACTAGGGTTTTGCTCAGTGTAATTGCATGCAATCTCGCATTGGTGGGTTAAACTTGCTCACCTTGCAAACATCATCCATCAAACAGAAATGTGATGGAGTTGAAATCAATGGATTGCTTGTCACAATAGGCATTCATAAGTTTGCGTAATTGAATACTCCTCTTAATCCCTAAAAAATACTTCATTCCCATCCTGCAGATCCCAAACAATGTCAAAGGTAAGAAGGATTTCCATATAATCCAAATATATGTTTTTTTTCAAATATATTTTACATGGAAACATAGCAAAATGGAATCTAATATTTCGTTTGCATTGGGAAGAAAAGATTGGCAAGGCCAACATTGGCTTCCTTTTGGATAAATATCTCCATTTATAATTCCATAGATTTATACAGTTGTCTTAATCCTAACTGTATACATTGCATGAGAATAAACACCATCAATCTCATTTTTGAGACTTGGTTGTCATGTTAATGCAAATGTAAATGTAAAGGTTGCCTTTACAAGACTTTTGAAACTGAGTGTGGGAAAGGGGATCATGATCGAGATGTTGTGTGCATAAAAATTACATTCTGCAGGTAAAAATGGAAGTTTACGAGAAATTCTCTCATTAGTTACACAAAATCTATTGTTGAATGGTGTTCTTCAATAATTGTAGATGGAACAATAAGACGAGAAGAGGACTCAATAAGGAAAGGACATGTGCAAAGATATTTTTGGGAGGTGGTTGATGTAGATCAATCACATAGAATAATGCATGGAATTTGTGGATTTCATTTAGTTTGAAACTCAAACAATGTTATAGTAGAAATATGGACAAGAAAATTCTATCACTCCCCATTATTCTAGGTATAAATATTGAATTATCCTAGTTGGATGAGGACTAATCAACCATTTCACCACATTATGATCATGTCTCAAATCTTGTACAACCAAGTTTAGGGAATATGAGATTAAATCTTATCAACTAGCATGAATACATTACATTTTGTCTATTTAGTGGACTCACACGTTGGAACTGATGTTTTTTAAAATGAACATATATGCAATGGTTTCCCTGAAAGATAATGAATGGGGCACTCACTATTTGTTGGCATGTTCCTTAAAGGCGAACCAAACCCTCATGTCTCACTAATAGATGACAATGGTGATCAACTTGTAATCAGTTTGATGGTTATTAAAGGATAATATCTAACACTGGATGACCAAACATGGAAGAAGGTTGGTTATGTATTTCAAGATTAGACTAGGTGAATCTATATAGCACTTTACAAACTTAGTTTTCGATACAAACCTCAAACTACAAACAATGCCAAGGAAGCACCCATCAAAGGTATGATACTTCAAGCCTCATTGTGAACATGAAAAGTTAATGGAGATCATTAGTAATAGACATGATCCAAATGGTCTACTTAAATGACCATAGGTAAGTAGATAAGTAAGATTGCCTAACATGGTCACTCTTGTGTTATATTCCAAGGTATATGGGTTGTTTGTTAATTTTGTTAATTTTTCAATTCATTTATGTAGATTACTCATATTAAATTGTTCATAATGAATTAGTCTAATAATGGTGTCCTTGTATGTGTCCAGATTATCCAAAGAATCATAAGCACATGAAATCCCATCAATAAGAACAATGGTCTTTTTCAACACCACCAAAGAAAAAATCAGAAAAATGAAATGACCTACTTCAAAAATTATTTTATTACTTATTGTGCATGGTCCATCAAACAAAAGGTAAACAAACACAATTATATGGCCTACAATGTAGGTCTTTTGATGCTCTATTTCACAAGGTTTTAACAAACACACTTGTTGTGATCATCATTAAAGTCTACAATTTCTTTCAATGAATGTGCCAAATTGACCTAACAACATAGGAAATTGAAAACCACATGCATTGAAAGGAATAATTCAGTTTTTTTTGTCATGAATTAATTTACTATCATGGATTTATGGCTCCCGGCAGTGTTCCCACGTCGGCATTGCCCACACACACTTGCAGGACGGAAATTCACCAAGTGTCCCTGAACGGCATTTTCATGCGACTTGCAACTTGACATAACTCGGAAACCGGACGTCGGACCGACGAACCGTCGACTCCGTTGGTCTCCTGGCGTGCGATTACCTCTAGGGGGGCCTCTCCCTCGTCTCCTCATGGCCCAGTGGCTTCATTGTGCATTCATTTCGTAAACTAGGGTTTTGCTCAGTGTGGGAGTGTGCAATTTTTGCACACAGGGGTCAACTTTGGAAAATCATCCACCGGGCAAGTATGGCTAGTGTTCCTAGCCCGAACCTGTCTAGACACACCTGCAGGTCTCCCCGGAACCCGGTTTTGTTGCATGGTTAGAGTTCTATGCCCCCGGTAGGTATCCAGCAGGTTTCCCTGAAGGCCTTCTGGTAGTGAGATAGGACGAGCCATAGAATGAATACCGTGGCTCGGATCGACGAACCGTCGACTCCGTTGGATTCAGCACACCGGGATAGTGCCAGGGGTGCCCCTCCCCTCCTACCCGGTGGCCCATGTGTCACCTTGCAGGTCCATCTTGGAAACTAGGGTTTTGCTCAGTGTGGGAGTGTGCAATTTTTGCACACGGGGGTCAACTTTGGAAAATCATCCACCGGGCGGGTATGGCTAGTGTTCCTAACCCGAACCTGCCTAGACACTTTGGAAACTAGGGTTTTGCAGGTCCATGATGATGATGATGGTGATGATGATGAAGATGTTGATGATGATGGCTTGGTCTAAGGTGGTGCTCTCAACTAGCTAATTCATTATGAAATATTTAACAAGACATGAATTAAATTTAATATAAGTGTATTGTTTAATATAGTGAGCATGAATTGAATTAATTTTGTTGGGTGAAGCCAATAACCAACATGATGAACATAATATAATTTTAGGGTTTATTGATCATATGTAAAAAATGGCATATTCATAAACTTGACATACAAGAGAACTTTTGGCATATTTATAAACAACGTAAACGTAAATTTGGCATATCAAGAACGCAAAATTGACATATTCATATGAAACATACATGTGAAAATTGAGCATATATCAATATTCAATTACAAATAGTATAAATAGTATAGTATTAAAAGTATGTAACGTACCTCATCATGCTAGATCCCACCTATTATCATACAACCAAGCCCTCCGGATCATCTCTTATACTGATGGTCTCCATTAGTCTCTCGTGCTCTGTATCTGGTAAGAAGTAGCGTACCTTCGATGTATTTCGACCAGGCATTGTTCGTACCTGAAGGTTTGTGCCAATGATTAAGTTGGTAAAGTGATACACACTTGCACCTGGTTTGTAATCCCTGTAAACATATCCACCCTTCTTTCTTCCATTGCTGTCCCGTGTCAAGTATTCACCTTTAACAACCATAGACCCAGTTGGAAAGTGGTTGTTTTCATCACCAGTCATGGACACAATGAGGGTTTGCTTTCCATCTATACAGCGTGCCAACCAGTATTCATCACCCCATTCAGTATCTTTTGAGGCAACCACTGCGTATATGTGCCCTACATTATATGATTGTAGGTATATGATCAAAATATTTTTCGTGCGATACAAGGCCATTAATGTGCATTTGAAGACTACGTAAACAAACAAAAAATGTTAAGGAAATGCATCATACCAGGTTGTACAAGGTCTGAGACATGATCAAAATCTGCAGAAATAGATGATTGGTCTTCTTCCAACGGAGTTAACTCAACAATTGCACATTGATCAAGTGGAAGTGATATGCGATCCCATCCATCAACCCAATCCAATGATTCACACCCATCCCAGTCACCATCACAACAAGGTGGGCAAAAACAAGCAAGTTTTCTGGTCCAAATTTCAAATACTGGGTTATCAGAGCTTCGAACCGAATGAAAGCCACGAGTCCCAGGCACAGTCTTGCATTCCCATGCATGTGAACGATCTATGTCTACCACATCCCAAAAAAATCTCTCCACATGTCTCTTTCTTGTGGATTCTACTCGCATAGTTGATTCCTCTCCCATTACTGACGTGCACCACCTGACTATAGATTGAGCATTTAGAATAGTAGATTCTGTAGATACTTTCAATTCCTCTCTTCGTAGGGCTGTTTTGACACATGCTCCGGCTCCATCATGCTCTCCTTTACCATGCCCAATCTCAAAATAGTTCCACATATGTGGCACTTTGTAGTTTTTAGTTTTTATGCAATGAACAAAACCACTGAAATATGCGTGCATTTTTGAACTGACTAGCACACCCATCAGACCAAATCCAGTGTCGGTCCATCTGTATGTTCCTTCCCTTCAAGTGATCATAGAACATGATGAAGCAATGACGTACATAGTGGAAGTCGTGGCACCTATCATCACTTATGTAGAAGTGATATTCCTTCAGAATTTCTCTTTGCTCTTCAGTGCTATTTGGGCCATGCCTATATGTGATATGGACCATCAAGGAAACCTGCTTAGAGTGATAATACTGACTTTGGATCTCATTTTGAGGTTGCAGAGTGTAGTTCTCGGCAAAATCAACAACTGAAAGTATAGTACCAAGGGGAAATGTATCTCTGCATATTCTAAACTTCTCATCGTGCCACGTGGACATGCTGAACATATTGATGTGTCTTTTCAATAAATTCCTTGATGAAGTCACTAACTTGTACCTGGTGACACAAAATGATCTCAATGTCAGTTTTTTGTTGTAAGTAAGGATTGAAATGTAACCGTTACAACATAATTTTATAGATATAAATGCATACCTGAGATGTCACCAATTGTATTTTTTTGCTTTCTTTCCCTGGGACTATTTCATAGTTGATATATTTGAAACTTTTCATGTCTGTAACCATTTTCCCAAATTCACTGTCTCCATTCTCGTGCATACATTGGCTCAATAATGCCATTCCAGCACAGTTGGAGCATGTTCCATCCAAACAAGATTTTGCATAGTATGTTTTCCCCTCGGGCCTATTGCACATGATGCTATGAATGAATTCTCTTGATGAAGTCGGTGGTATTGTCATGGAGCAATCCTGCACAATGTTAGTATGCAACACACGACGAATGTACAAAAATGTTTCATAGTAATATTCATATTCTACATGGTATCTACAACAACAAGTGTTACGAAGAGTATTTATTCTAACATACCATGGCTTACATTTCTCAAAAGATCTTTGCCCCAAGTTCAATTGTTTATGCTCAATCTTAGATTTCTCGTAAAGCTCTATCTGTGTTATATCAAGAAGATGCTTAGTATGTGGTTCACGATCCTTTGAACCCCTTCTTAGTTTTAGTACATCCTTTCGGTTTGAAGAAGGCCTTGTGTGATCATGCCAAAAACTGTGCACTAGTCCCTTTACTGCATCAACTAGCTTCATGTCACGACGTGGCAACCGACCAACAAAGGCCCAAAAATATGTCTGATCGGTTGTGTCAAGATGTTCTCTTCTAATAGAATACCTACGGAGGGTTTTTACATTCAAATTAACTAGTTCGGATGTAGGCCTGAGAATACGAAGGGCCCTGGTGTTCTTATCTGCAATTGATTGTGACAACACACGACGAGCAGCATTGCGGTCCTTTGAACGTGTGTTCTTACCAATTTTACCAAATGCATCTACTAGGCTTTTAACTATATGAGAACTTGGTTCAGAATTCTTTATCATCTTTATCCCTAACTTTTTCCTAACAACATTCATGCTCCTAGATTTTAACAATGATAAAAATAATCTACATTTATCTCCATCACATTTAGAAACAAAATATTTATCAAGTATCTGTTGAGTTTGATAAGCAATACTACGTTTAGATAGCGTACCTTCAATGGAATTCATAAGTCTTTCATCAACTTGTATACGCTTCGGAGTTCTTCGACGTGTGCTTGCTAATGGAGGTAAGGGGATTGGAATTGTACCATGTAGCGCATCACCAAGACGCTCTGGCGTTTCAGTAGTAGCTTGGTGTCCTTCATTCTCTTCCTGGTAGTTGGATGGTGGAAGTCCAACATCCTCATCCATGGTCTGTGGAAGTCCAACATCCCCTTGTGGAAGTCCAACATCCTCATCGATGGTGTGGATAACATTCTCTTCTTCAACAGTAGGCAAAATGTCCAACGCCTCTCTGACTTCATCGCTTGTATAACCACATCCGGATAGCAAATTGGGTGTTTCTTCGTGAGCTTCATCTTGAGATGGTAACTTATCACTTTGACTTGAAGTGGGAATTGAAACATCCCCTAATGAGCACCTACGTTTTGCTTCTTGATTACTTCCATGGGGTGCTTGTTCAACAACTATTGTGGAAATTGAAGGTCCCTCTTGTCGTGGATTAATAGGATGAACCATGGTATCCTCTACAATTGGATTTGGATTAGTTTCCAAAGAAAGCCTCTGATTCATCATGTATATTCTTTTCTTTTCTTTCTCTTCTTCAATGACTTCTTGAGATCTCTTCTTCCTTGTTGATTTGTTTACTCGGTTACGTGCATTCCCCATCACCACAATGATCAATTCAATATAGTTTGTTTTTGTTGCTCCTCAATTACAAGCTCTTCAATAATAAGCAAATGGAAGTTCTTCCTTGTTGGTCTTGAAGCTTGATATCTTATCTTGTGTGCTCCTCAAATATAAGCAAAATGAATCTTTCAAAGGCCTTATCTTTGGTGTTCTTCAATTGGAGATTCTTCAAGCTTGCTAATTATTTTCTTCAAATATGGCCATATAACCCAACACCACAGTGAGCAACCATGAAAGATGTCCTCAATGCTGCACCTGCATAAAAAAAAATGATGGAGTTGGTGTAGAATATGAAAATTTTCAGACGCGGGCTCGTGCTGTTCGAAAAATCGCGGGATTATTGCTTTCGTTCGGACAGAGTGAAGTTGCTCTCGGACAGCAACATGCCATTATTTCTGGAGTTGAAAAACGCGTATGCGTTATATAAATACAAAACGCGTGCGCGATATGTAGTGAAAAAACGAGAACGCGATATAGTCAAGCACAATTAATAGGTTAGGTGCACGGCTAGGGCAATGAACAAAATCAAAGAAAACTAATAATTTATATGATTGCATACAAAACAAATGTTTTGTATGGTTTAATACCCCCTAGCTCTCTCCCAATAATCCCTAGATACCCCCTATCTCTTTCTAAATATCTGTCCCTCATTCTCCCTACATGTTTCTTTCATGTTTCTTTCTCTCCCTTCAGCCATGTCTCTACCACCCCACTCTCCATTTCTCCACCTTCTCTTTATCTTCGTCATTATCCCTCCCTATAGCACTCTCTCCCTTCTTCTCCCTTAATCACTAACCCTCTACGCCTTTATCCCTCCCCCCTGCCCTCTCTGTCTTACCTTGTTCCTAGAGCTCCTCCCCCATAAAGGCCTTTAGACCCTCTTCTAAACATTAATCCCTAAGTGCATAAGTGCACAAGATGATGAGGAGGAGGAGGGTGATGACAATGAAGATGATCATGATGTAGATGAAGATGATAAAGATGATGAGGAGGAGGAGGGTGATGACAATGAAGATGATCATGATGCAGATGAAGATGATAAAGATGATAATGTTGATGAAGATGATGGTAATGATGATGAAGATGTTGATGATGATGGTGATGAAGATGTTGATGATGATGGTGATGATGATGATGATGAAGATGATGGTGACATGATGGAGATGTTGATCTGATGAGGAAGATGATGATGATGACGGTGATGATGGTGATGATGATGAAGATGTTGATGAGGACGATGATGGAGATGAAGATGATGATGATGAAGAAGATGATGATGATGGAGATGTTGTGTTGATGGGGAACCTAGAGATGACAATGATGATGAAGATGGTGATGGTGATGGTGATGGTGATGACGATGAAGATTTTGATGATGATGCTGATGGCGATGATGATGAAGATGTTGACGATGATGGTGATGGTGATGTTTAGATGATGATCATGATGATGTTCAGAAGATCATGATGGTGATGATGGTGATGATGATGGAGAAAATGACAATGATGGATATGTTGATGAGGAACCTGCAGATGCCAATGATGATGATGATGGAGATGTTGATGAGGAACCTACAGATGCCAATGATGATGGTGATGACGATGAAGATGTTGATGATGATGGCGCTGGTAATGATGATGATGATGATGATGATGAAGATGATGGTGACATGATGGAGATGTTGATCTGATGAGGAAGATGATGATGATGATGATGGTGATGATGATGAAGATGTTGATGACGATGATGACGGTGATGACGGTGATGAAGATGATGATGATGAAGAAGATGATGATGATGGAGATGTGTTGATGGGGAACCTAGAGATGACAATGATGATGAAGATGGTGACGGTGATGACGATGAAGATTTTGATGATGATGCTGATGAAGATGATGATGAAGATGTTGACGATGATGGTGATGGTGATGTTTAGATGATGATCATGATGATGTTCAGAAGATCATGATGGTGATGATGGTGATGATGATGGAGAAAATGACGATGATGGATATGTTGATGAGGAACCTGCAGATGCCAATGATGACGATGATGGAGATGTTGATGAGGAACCTACAGATGCCAATGATGATGGTGATGACGATGAAGATGTTGATGATGATGGTGTTGGTAATGATGATGATGATGAAGATGAAGATGATGGTGACATGATGGAGATGTTGATCTGATGAGGAAGATGATGATGATGATGATGGTGATGATGATGAAGATGTTGATGACGATGATGATGGTGATGAAGATGATGATGATGAAGAAGATGACGATGATGATGGTGATGAAGATGATGATGATGAAGAAGATGACGATGATGGAGATGTGTTGATGGGGAACCTAGAGATGACAATGATGATGAAGATGGTGATGGTGATGACGATGAAGATTTTGATGATGATGCTGATGATGATGATGATGATGATGATGATGATGGAGATGTTGATGAGGAAGGGGGAGATGACAATGATGATGAAGATGTTTATGGTCATGAAGATGATGATGATGGTGATGATGGAGATGATGGAGATGATGGAGATGGCGATGAAGATGATGATGATGATGATGATGGTGAAGATGATGAAGAAGATGATGATGATGGAGATGTTGACCTGATGACGATGAAGATGATGATTATGGTGATGATGATGAAGATGTTGATGCTGATGATGATGGTGATGAAGATGATGATGATGGAGAAGATGATAATGATGGAGATGTTGATGAGGAACCTACAAATGCCAATGATGATGATGATGATGGTGATGGCAATGAAGATGTTGATGATGATGGTGATGGTAATGATGATGAAGATGATGATGATGATGGTGATGGTGATGGTGATGTTTAGATGATGATGAAGAAGATGATGGTGACATGATGGATATGTTGATCTGATTCAAGGAAGATGATGATGATGATGATGATGGTGATGATGATGAAGATGTTGATGATGATGATGATGGTGATGAAGATGATGATGATGAAGAAGATGATGATGATGGAGATGTTGATGTTGATGGGGAACCTAGAGATGACAATGATGATGAATATGGTAATGGTGATGGTGATGGTGATGACGATGAAGATTTTGATGATGATGGTGATGGTGATGATGATGAAGATGTTGATGATGATGGTGATGGTGATGTTTAAATGATGATCATGATGATGATAATGATGATGGAGATGTTGATTGGATGAGGAATATGATGATGATGATGATGATGGTGATGATGATGAAGATGTTGATGATGACGATGATGGTCATGAAGATGATGATGATGAAGAATATGATGCTGATGGAGAATATGATGCTCACAACTCCCTCTAGTCTCTCTCTCCCCAACCATCAATCTCTCTCTCTCTCTCTCTCTCTCAAACACACACACATACACACACATTATGTCACTTTCCATTCTCAAACCCATCCCCCCTCCATCCATATCTATCTCCAACTTTCTCCCTCCATCCCTCACCCTACCTTCTCTCCCTCTCTCTCTCATCGCCTGTCTCTCACCTTCTATCCCTCCCTCATCTTTCCCTCAACCTATCCCAATCTCTCCATCACTCCCTCTCTCTCCATCGCCACCACTCTCTGCATGTCTCCCACCAACACTTTCTATCCCTCCCTTCCTATCTCTTATTTCGTTCTATCCCCATCTATCTCTCACTCCCTCCAAATCCATTCCTCCCCATTGTCCCTCTCCCTCCCTCGCTCTATGTCTCTCCCCCCCTTGTATTCTTTATTTCTCTCTCACATCCCCCTTGCCTCCATCCATTCCCCCTTGTCACTCAAGTCTCACTTTCAACTTCTAACCCTATACCTCTTCAGAATCTATTCTACTCCTAATAGTGCTCTCAAGCTCCACTTCCCTTCACCCCCTATAGCCCATCATGTTCTCATTCCCTTCATCTCTCCCCACTCAAGCTTCCAACATCCTTCTAAGCCCTTGACCCTTTCCCACCCCTATTAAATATTAACCATAGATTCCCTTGACCCTTCCCCACCCCTTCTCAAATATTAAACAAAAATTCCCTTGACTTCCACACCCCTTCTTTCTCAAGTATTAAACATGTATTTTATGATTTGAATAACGTGAGTGCGTTTTGTAACTATATAACGCGTACGTGTTATGTAGTTATATAACGCGTACACGTTAAGTATTGATATAACGCGCACGCGTTATTTAGTTATATAACGCGTACGCATTATTTAAATCTAAAAGCGTGGCAATATTTTTGAATTTAAACAGGCCGAGTCACATGCTCACATGTCAACAATAATCCTATGTGTATGCTTTGGAGTTTGCTTCGGTAATTCCAAACCTGTGCTATGTTAATGAAAAACCAAAGCTAATTGGGTATTTCTTCCAGTTTCTGGAGAAGCCTGTGCTTAGCCACTCGTTACAATATGCTACACACAGTCATTTTTGACGAAATCTTAGACACAAATAGCATTTTTTCTGCAGATTCCAAATATGTAACTTTTATTTTGAAATATTAATTTTTTCTATTTTCTTTCAATTTCTTTTCTGTCCTACCTCCTTAACTCGTGAAACACATTGTTAGTGTTTCTTCCATAACTTTTTCAATTCTCAATCATTTCAAAAAAAAATTGTATGGTGCACAAGAGGACACTAACCTCCACGTTCTATGAAAAACCCATTTCAATATTTTTGCATTAAGACCTTCAAAGGCTCTACCCACAAAAGAGGTACTATTTTTGAGGTTTGATCACTTAGACAATTATAAAAAAATTATAAAATTACTAATTTAATTTTCGAAAAATAATGACGCACAAGTGCTATGTGTTCTCTACATGCATGCCGATTTTTGTAGCTTGATTCCATCATTTAGGCCCTCAAAGGCTCTACCCACAAAAACATATACCTTATCATTTGCCTGAAAAATAAAAAGTGTTTGTTAGGAAAAATGAAACTTGACATAGCTATGCAAATTTTCAATACATAAAAGTTATATATTCAGAAACGTGATTCAATTTCCTACATTTCATCTTTTTTACTCAATGCAAGATATTTTCCGTAAGTAAATCAAAAAATCCAAGTAAGTTGAGGGATGCCTGCTTTTTCAGTTTTCTATTGCATCTAACGTGCCAAAAGTGACCCTCATTAGCTTGCACTGACCCTGGTCTCAACTGTGGAATAATTGTCTACAATCAGAATATGCATGGGAAGTCTTGGGTTCCTTAACCTCGCCCATCATGAGGATCAAAATTCAATTAATTACTAGCTGCTATGGGATGGACCCATTCCCCTTGAATTGGCTTGGCCTCACGCCGACAAAGTCTTGCAATGTCTAATTGAAAATTATTGAAACTGACTATGGAAACTCTAGGCTGATCCACACCTAGAATTGGGAGACTCTCACACGCTGGTGTCACATGGCCATCCTGCAACGATTTAATAGCTGGGGAAACCGAGAAGCAAATGGTATAACCAGTGATAGGGACCCTTCGAACCTCCAATTCTTGTTCATTGAAGTAGAGCAGTAACAGGGCGCACCGGCGAGATAGGAAGAACTCCTTAGTGATGGAACCCTCCTTGGATCATTGTCTTGGTTGCAGGAATTTACGCTCTGAAGCAGACCTAAAGAAGTTCTAGTCCTTATTTTGGGTACTTTGGGTACATTGGGAAGCAGACCTAAAGAAGTTCTAGTCCTTATTTTGGGTACTTTTAAATATGAGAGAGTCAGGCATTAGAAGCATTTTGACAATGCAGCCTACGGATGATTCTCAAGAATACTCCAGGTTCTCATTTTTTCAAATATCTATGATGTAATGATCCAAGTGAATAGGATAGTTTGATAGGAGTTTTTCTCAACAGTATAGGGTTTTTATTATGTATGGTGGTTGCTCTCTTAAACAGCTTCCTATCGGAACTCTAACCTGCGTTATTATTACTTTTTATATATAAAAGCCTTATTCGTTTCTGTTGAAAAAAAAGAATTAGCATTCTTCTATTAACTTAAAAAAAACATGTAAAACAAACACCAAGTTTAATCGGTTCTTCTCCAAATATTAAAGATTCTGTTACACTTAGGCCACGTACAACCATTGCTTTCTGATTTCTGTGAATAACAACTAAACTGATATAAAAGTCTTTTATAATCCATTTTACTTTAACAACCCAGAGTCAATCTTTTGGCAACAAGCCGGATCCCTGCTTGTTGCTGGAAATGATAGATGTCGAAATTATATTCTGCATCCAGTGACCTTCCATAAACAAACAATTTATCAAGTTCATCAATATCCTTAGAAGCAAGCCTTTGAGTTGTTCCCTCTGAATTTCTCCCATACAAATCCGTTGAATATGTTGATGTCTCTCCAGAACCTGCAGTTTCGATGCTGTGAAACCAAAGCAAAAAAAATATAAATGTTATGTAATGATATAAATGGATATCACAGCACCAAAAACCATATAGTTCTGCCAGAATTTGCATTACTATTAACATGTAACCAAAAATAATTAACAAAAGTGAAGCTAAATTAACATTACTGTATTCTAATGACAGGATTGGGGCGATATTTCGTTATCACCAAAGGCTTCCACTCAGACTTATCGTTACAGCCTGAGAACAAATTTTGTGCAACGCTGTCACAGTCATTGAGAACGTCGCAAGTCTCTGAAGATGGTTCCACAACAAATGACAACCGTGGTTTGCGAGTGGGGTCAAAAAATTTCGGACTTTTTATCCCATTAAAGCGTATCTTCATAATGCAGGAACGCATTCGTAATGGAATGTCTTTATGCAAAAGTGTCATTTTATGAGTTGGAGTAGCCATCTGACACATGTTGAAATTACAGTAAATCTGAGTTAGATTTTATAAAAATCTAACTATATTAACCATTATAAAAATCTCCATACTTAATATCTATTAATTATCATAAGTTCATCTAATTTAAATTATAAAAAAACAGAAAAATTTAAATCTACAAAATTAATCTAATCTTAAAATTAAATATTTTTATTTTTATTAAAATTTAAATGTTTTGAAGAAAATTACAGTTATATAAAAAAAAAAGCCTTCATATCACCCGCTCTACATCCGAACTTGTCTTCCAACAACGGCAAGGAGTCAATCAATTCCTTTGCCTCGGGGGGCGGCCGCCGTATCTCATCAAACGCTTCACGAATACAGACGGAATCCCACCTCACAATATTATGCCCTGCCCATACTCTGCCTGAAATGAACCAAAGCACAGAACTCCATTAAACCTGTGGAGAGTCCAAAAATTCCTTCCAAAACATTTAAAATATATGACAAAACAACATCCAAATATGATGAAATTCCATAAATACTGCAAACGGAAAGAAAGAGTACCGTTCAAATATTCGTAAATCGTATCGGCAACTTCTTCAAATTTCGGCTCATTAGCGACGGCGTCGCGAGTAATTCCGTTACTTTTGGCGCGTGTTTCGGGAATTAGAGAGAGATCTGACGGTCTGATAAGAGTACAGAATCTGTCGAGCTCTACGAGCTTCTGGGGGCATATCAGAATAACACCAAATTCTATTATCGTCCATTTATGTTCGGGTGAGGGACGTGTTGTCTCCAAATCAAATAAGGCTATCTCATACCGATCCATCGCCCTTAAGAATCCTTACCCTCCCTTCCTCAAATTTCAACAAATCATAAACCGAAACAAAATGGAAGAATTGCTCAATCGTGTTTTTAAATGTGCATAAAATCAAGCTTATAAAAGAAGGAAGGAAGCTTCCTAAGGAAGAATAGAAAGAAAGAAGCCCGTGAAAGAAGAATGATAAACGAATAAGTTTGTACAAAAATTAAACTTTAATAAAAGTAATGATTCTCTCTTCATTTTAATTAAAGTAATGATTCTCTCTTCATTTTGAATTGGGTTAAGGAATTTTTTTTTTCATGAAATCTATCAAATTAAAATATTGGAGTGATAGAGTAAAAGCTTTAATGGGATGGTTTCAGGATCTTACTATTGATCACATTTACACGGAGTACAATGATGTTGCAGACTCATTATCCAAGTTGGCACTTGATGGTGAAGCAGGTGTCCTATATTGGGAAGAGGGGGGAAGCTGTGGACAGTACAATCAAGAGGACGAACAAGGCAAGTAAGGATAATTGCTCCTCTTCCCTAGCCATTTCACCCCCCTATGAGTGTGCAAATTTGGATAGAGAGATCTCTTAGTTATCATGTTGATGCAAGTCCTAGATATGGAAGTCTGAACCATCAATTAATCATTGATGCGGGTCATCATGATCGAAGCAGGGGCATCTCAAAGGAGTCAAGATTGTTAAATATAAGCCTGAACAACAGGCTTCTTGGCTATGCACTTCTTAGTTTGGTTAGGGGAATCCTTCATACAATTTCCATTCATCCATCGTGACAGAGGCTCCTCCCAAGGTGTTGAGGGTGTTAATTAACATGTAGAGAGGGAACTTTGAGATGGCCACCAGAGGAGGAGGACGTGGGAAGAAACCTGTTGTGGAAATAGTAGAGCCAATAATTAGTGCAGTTCATTAAAGTTCTAGTGGTCAGTGCAATTCATCCCAAGACTTTTGTAGAGTAAAAGTTAGAGAAACAACAGGGGAAACAGCCAATGGAAACTACTAAGCCTCAAAATCCTATACAGAATCTGATCAACCTAATGTAGCAAGTAGAACAACTTCTAGATAAACAGTCTCAGTCTACTATTATGCCTATTGTTGTTGGTACTTCTCTTAATGTAGTTTATGGGATGAAAAGGTCATTCTTACTACTACTCCTAAGTCTAAAATCCCCAAGTCTATTGTCAAAATTATTGATTTGGATGAATAAAAACCATAAGAAGCCTTTCATTTGACCCTAGTTATTGAGAAACCTTCATAGTTACCTCCACTAAATGTCTTGGTCCTTCCTGTTAGTGCCCTACCAAGTCCTAATCATGAGGTTCCTCCTAATACTGATGTATACACCACTCCTGATGTCATTGAACCTACCTTGGATCTTGTTCATGACCTTGTTCCTCCTTTATCACCTCCTACTTCGTATTTGAATCCTATGCATGAGCAAGTTATTTCCTTTGTTTCTCCACATGTAGATGCCTCATCAAATACACATTAAAATCATGTACCTGCACCTCAAGTTCAATCCTTAGGATCAGATGTCCATGATTCTATCTTAACTTCTAAGTCTGATACAAGTATTCCTATTCAACATTTTGTCTAATCTCAAGTCGATGGTCCATCTGTCCCAATCTCTACCCTTGTTCCTACCAAACCTGAAATCTCTCAGGATAATGCTGAAATCTCTCAAGATCATGCTCAACCTATTTCCTTAGCCATACCTATGCCCATAGATACCTCTCTAGATTTGTCAGTATTTTCATTGGAGAATACATCTGATTTGAGGGTCAATAGATGAAAAACGTTTTAGCCATCCTTGCCCAACTGTTTAGGACAATGAAAGATTTAAACACTAGCAAACCATATTTATTAATAATATGGCTTATATACGCCGTAGGTGTATATCAACTATGGCCACACATTTAAAAGTGGTTGATATATGCCAATGGCATATATAATCCATATTATTAATAAATATGGCTTGCTAGTTGACGGTCAGTGTGTGGGGAAGGATTGGTGAATTATTATTATTATTCTAAAAATTTAAAAAAAATATATTTATAAATGAAAACATAGAAAATAAATAATATAAATAAATAGATAATAAATAAATAAAAATTAAATAATTATTAATAATATAAATTCAATTATTTATACCATGTTTTGATATGGTTGACTTTAATCCATAGTTGACCTTAAAACCATTGTCGACATAACCGAGAGAACATGGTGAACCATAGTTTGACCATATTAAGAAACCACAACCATATTTTCATTGACTTTGAATGCATGGTTGACTTCAATCCATAGGTGAATTTTTAGTAAGGATGACTTCAAGCCATAGTTGAATTTTAACCAAGGTTCACTTTGAACCATGGTTGACTTCAAACCATAGTGAAATTTTAAGCAAGGTTGACTTTCAACCATGGTTGGCATCAATCCATAGATAATAATAGTTCATGGTTGACTTCAATCCATAGTTAAATTTTAAACAAGGTTGACTTAGAACCATGGTTGACTTAAATCAATAGTTTACTTTTAAGCAAGATTGACTTTGAACCATGTTGACTTCAATCCATAGATAATAATAGTTCATGGTTGACTTCAACAAATGCTTGATTTCAACCCATGGCTGAATTCAATCCAAGGTAGACTTCAATCCATGGTTGACTTCAATCGAGGGTTGAATTCAATCCATGGTCAACTTCATTCCAAGGTTGACTTCAATCCATGGTCAACTTCTATCCGAGGTTGACTTCAATCTAATGTTGACTTGAAGGATGACTTCAATCCATTAATAATATTAACATTAATGACTTCAATCCATAGTTGAATGTAATCCATAGTTGACTTCAATCAATGGTTGAGTTCAATCCAAGGTTGACTTTGAAATACGGTTGACTTCAATCCAGAACCACATTTTTAAAAGTGGTTGATTGAATTTGAACCATGGTTGACTTTAATCGATACTTGAATTTCAAGAAAGCTAAACTTCAGTCAATAGTTGACTTTAAAAAGTGTTGAATTCAATCCAAGGTTGACTTCAATCCATGGTTGAGTTCAATGTGACTTTAATCCATAGTTTACTTTTAAGCAAGGTTGACTTCAATCCATGGTTGAATTCAATCCAAATTTGACATCAATCCATGATTGACTTCAATCCAAGCTTGACTGCAATCCATAGTTGACTATTAAGAAAGGTTTACTTCTAACCAAGGTTGACTTCAATCAACAATTATCTTCAAAGCCAGGTTGAATTCAGTCCTAGGTTGAATTCAATCGAAGGTTGACTTCATCCATGGGTGACTTTAATCTATGATTTACTTCAATAAATAGTTTTCTTCAATCCAAGGTTGACTTTAATCCATAGTTGTGTTAGAAAAATAGGATCGCAGAGCAAAAACAATAAGCAGAAATGCAAATATATCGTGGTTCACCCAACTTGGGCTACGTCCATAGTGAATTTTCCAATCCTTATTATTATTCCGTCCAGCAAAGTGAAGGGATACAACCTGCAGCACAACCGCTGCACTTCTTCTTCACTGTCTCATAGTCTCTCTTCTGATCTCAGAGATCTTTACCATGCATAAAACCTAATACATCAACCCTAGTCGTATTACAATGTCTTTCTTTTATAAGGGAGATACAATGGGAAAATACCACGGGTTACCCAAAACCATGGGCCCGTAAAACAACCCCAAAAAATTTTCTTCGGGGGCATTGCCCCAAGACCCCCCAATTGGGGGTTATAACCCCCCACACCCCCCCCATTCGGGTGAGTGTACAGTCCTTTTTACATATCATATAAAGTTGGGGTACAAACACAGCTAAATAATAATATCTCTGAATCTGGAGATCAGGCTCCACAACCAACAATCTCCCACTTGGAGACTGATCACAACAACTCCACCGCTATTGCACTTGTTGGACCTTGGACTTGGAAAATTTCTCTTCTTCACCTTCATGCTAGAAGGCCAACTGAAACAGAGCAGGAACTCACTTTCTCTCTGGTCAGTACCTTTGTAAACATGTTTGCAGGATTCTAGCTAGTATGTATCTTTTCCAGCTTCAACAGTTCATCTTCCAGAATAGAGCATATGAAATGGTACTTGAGCTGTGTATGTTTAGTCCTGGAATGGAATGCTGAGTTCTTTGCAAGATGAATGGCACTCTGGCTGTCACTATACAACCTGCTATCCTTCTGCTTCTTACCCAATTCCTCCATAAACCTCTACATCCAAATCATCTCTTTACCAGCCTCTGTAATAGCAACATACTTTGCTTCCGTTGTTGAAAGTGCAACAACCTTCTGCAGTTTCAAAATCCAACTTACTGTTGTTCCACCTACAGTAAACACATACCCTATGGTGATCCTCCTGCTATCCTTATCACTTGCCATATCTACATCAACATATCCCTGTAGAATAGTGTCTGAACCTCCAAAACATAATGCCTGAGTGGTAGTACCTTTCAAATACCTGAGAATCCACTGTACTGCCTTCCAATGTTCTTTACCTGGATTGTTCATATATCTTCTCATAACTCCCACTACTTGTGCAATATCTGGTCTTGTGCACACCATGGCATACATCAAGCTGCCAACTGTTGATTGATAGGGGATCTTGGACATGTATTCTGTCTCTTCTTGTGTCTTGGGACACATTTCCTTACTTAGACTAAAATGGCTAGCCAAAGGTGTACTAACTGGTTTTGCATTCTACATTTTGAACCTCTCCAACACCTTTTGTATATACTCACCCTGAGACAATGTCAATTTGTGATTTTTCCTGTCTCTTGTTATTCTCATACCAAGGATTTGCTTTGCAGCACCCAAATCCTTCATCGCAAATGAATTAGCTAACTTCCTTTTGAGCATATTTATATCCTGCATGTTAGACCTTGCAACAAGCATGTCATCCACATACAACAGCAAGATAATATATGTTCCATTATCTAGCTTCTTGAAATAAACACAGTGGTTAGAATGACATCTACTATCACCTTGTAATGTCATAAACTTGTCAAATTTAAAATACCACTGCTTTGGAGCTTGCTTCAAGCCATACAAGCTCTTTTTCAACCTGCACACCAAATTCTCCTTCCCTTTGACCTCATACCCTTGTGGCTGCTGCATATATATCTCTTCCTCCAAATCCCCATGGAGAAAAGTTGTTTTTACATCTAACTGTTCAAGATGCAAATCTTCTATCGCCACTAGACTTAAAATAGTCCTAATTGAAGTCATCTTAACAATAGGAGAAAATATTTCATCAAAATCTATACCTTTCTTCTGTGAAAACCCATTTACAACAAGTCTGGCCTTGTATGCTTCTTACCTCCTTCTTCTTCCTTCAACCTGTAAATCCATTTGTTCTGCAATGCTCTTTTACCAATAGGAAACTGAACCAAATCTCAAGTCTGGTTTCCTACCAATGAGTCCATCTCATCATTCATCCCTTGCTCCCACTTCTTTCTAGTTTCCACCTGCATTGCTTCTTCATAACATTCTGGTTCACCAGCATTAGTCATCAACAAATAATACATTGAAGGAGAGTATCGTTCAGGGAGTCTACTTAACCTGGTAGATCTTCTTGCAGTTGCAAGAGTTTCAGGTACTTGCTGTTGTTCTTGATTTTCTGGCACCTTTGGAACTTCATTTTCTTGAATTTCATCAAGTATTGTGTACTCTGTGTTTTCCTTTTCCTGTTTCTTTCTCTGCAATTGATCTTTACACATGAATTTTTCATTAAATATTACATCTCTACTCCTGATGATTTTTTTATTTTCATAATCCCATAAACGATAACCAAATTCATCAACCCCATATCTAATAAAGGTACATTTCTTGGATTTAGCTTCAAGCTTTGTTCAATTTTCTTTATCAATATGGACAAATGCTTCACAACTAAACGTTCTTAGAAATGAGTAGTTTACCTTTTTATCTATCCATGCCTCCTCTGGAATACCAATCCAAAGCACTTGAAGGTCCTATGTTTATTAAATAAATAACAGTATTTACAGCATCCGCCCAAAACTGTAAGAGAAACCCTACATGCAATCTCATACACTTTGCACGCTCCATGATCGTTCTATTCATCCTTTCAGACACACCATTTTCTTGTGGTGTTCCTAGGACTATTTTCTCTCTACGAATCCCATGGTATGAACAGTGACCATCAAACTCCTTGCCGCAGTACTCACCTCCATTATCAGATCTGAGACACTTCAACCTTTTTCTTGTCTCATTCTCAATCAAAGCTTTCCACTTCTTAAAAGTAGCAAACACATCAGATTTTTGTCTAATGCAATAAACCCAAGTTTTCCTAGTTGCATCATCAATAAATGTAACATAATAATGAGAGCCACCAAGATATTGCACCTGAGTCGGCCCTTATACATCAGTATGCACAAGCTCTAACTTTTCATTATTCTTCTATTTCCAAACCCTGAGAAATCTGACTCTCTTCTGTTTTTCATAAACACAGTTCTCACAGAATTCCAAACTTACATGCTTCAAATCTGGTAGCAACTTCCTTGAATGGAGAATCTGCATCCCCTTCTCACTCATGTGGCCAAGCCTATGATGCCACAATGCTGTATCTGTTCCTGTGGAAGCTAAAGAGATATAATGGTCGGTATTATGAGGACATAAATATAATGTACCTACCCTGTCTCCTTTTGCTATCACCATTGATCCTTTAGTGATCTTCCACCACTTTTCTCCGAACGTAGATAGACAGTCGCCATCTCCCAACTGCCATGTTGAGATCAGATTTCTTTTCATAGCAGGAATATGTTTAACATCTTTCAACAGCCAATTAGTTCCATTCTCAACTTTTATCCATACCTTACCCATTCCAACAATTTTACATGGCTCATCATCACCCAATAAAACATGTCCAAAATTGCCTAGAACATATCATGAAAATATTTCCTATGGGGTGTAGCATGACATGAAGCTCCTGAATCTACTACCCAATAATCACTAGTATTATCTAATGCAAGAATCAAAGCATATTGTAACACATCACCTGCTACATTTGCTTCCTGGGTAGTTTCCTTCTGTCCATCTCCTTTCTTCTTTATAGATCTGCAGTCTTTCTTCAGATGTCCTTTCTTTCCATAGTTTCAGCACTCTATTTTTCCCAGTCTGCACTTGGATCTTCCCTTTTTAGAGTTCTTGTGATTAGCTTGGCTCTTTCCTCTCTCCTTTTGTCTTCCCATGCTCTCCATGGTCAATGCATTACTTGATGTCTCACCTGTGCTTTTTCTTTGCATTTTTTCGCTAAGAATAACACCAATGACATCATCAAATTTCAAGGTGTTTGAACCAGAGACAGAGTTACTTATAGCCATGACCAAGCTATTCCAGCTTTTTGGCAATGAACACAAGATTAGAAGAGCCCTAACCTCATCATCGAAGTTCACACTTAAAGAACTTAGTTGATTTGTAACCGTATTAAAATCATTTAAATGATCAGTAACAAATCCACCGTCATATTAAATAAACGCTTCATTAGAAATACCTTGTTGGAGGCCGAGGGTTTTTCATACAGCTTACCCAATGCACTCATCAAAGCCTCCATTGTCGTTTCTTTCGATATATTGAAAGCCATCGACGAAGCCAGGCTCAACCGTATTGTTCCCAGAGCTTTTCTGTTAAGAACCTCCCATTCTTTGTCCTTCATAGCCGTCGGCTGCTTTGCTTTTCCCCCCCAACGGTAGGAATAAATCCTTCTGGTACAGATAGTCCTCCATTTGCATCTTCCATAACTGGAAGTTTTGGCTATTAAAATTCTCGACCTTAAACTTTCCTTCTTCCGCCATTGCTCCCACTCGAACCAAAAACCCTAGCTTCCTGCGGGTTTATCTGCCAAATAGACCTTTGGATCTGATACCAATTGTTAGAAAAACAGGATCGCAGAGCAATAACAATAAACAGAAATGGAAATATAATCACACATACACATTACAAGAGAGACACAAATATATCGTGGTTCACCCAACTTGGGCTACGTCCACACTGAAGTTTCCAGTCCTTATTATTATTTTGTCCAGCAAAGTGAAGAGATACAACCTGTAGCACAACTGCTGCACTTCCTCTTCACTGTCTCACAGTCTCTCTTCTGATCTCAGAGATCTTTACAATGCATAAAACCTAATACATCAACCTTAGCTGTGTTACAATGTCTTTCTTTTATAAGGGAGATACAATAGGAAAATACCACGGGTTACCCAAAACCATGGGCCCGTAAAACAACCCCAAAAAATTTCCTTCGGGGGCACTGCCCCAAGACCTCCCAGACCCCGGTGGGGGGAGGCTTCGCACCCCCCCACACCCCCCCATTGGGGTGAGTGTACAGTACTTTTTACATATCATATAAAGCTGGGGTACAAACGCGACTGAATAATAATAACTCTGAATCTGGAGATCAAGCTCCACAACCAACAAGTTGACTTTTAAGCAAGGTTGAATTTAATCCAAGATTGTCTTCAATCCAAGGTTTACATCAATCCATTGTTGAATTCAATGCAAGGGTGAGTTCTATTGGGGTAGAATTGTGTTATTTAATTCTCCAACGATTTAATTGTCAACTCGAAGCTTGTAGGCTTGTGAGGTGCAAGCACAATCTGTGTAGTACTAAAGCTAGAATGACTTATCGTAATTGTAAAACTCAAAGACTCTTTATGAAACCAATTAATCTCTCATTAGTTCTTTATTGGACTATTGGGGCTAGGTCTTGGATACAAGTGCTAACACATGCCCATGATATATGATCATGTGTTGCTCATTACTACATTTCCAACATCCAATCAGTAACTAGACAGAGTGTCTTTGAGAGAATTCTTCAAGTGTCAAAAGAAAATACACACATGTTGAAAACCTTCAATCAAGTTTTTAATTTTCATGAGTACATTCTCAGAGAAGATCTGTCTCGATCTCAGGTATAAACATGGGTGGAAAGTATTCCTCATGCCTTTAAAGGTCACTGCTCTCACAGTACTCCTTTTATAAATAGATATTGTTGACTATTACTTGTTGCAAATAAAGATTTTCTAGTCAGATTGGAAAGGTTGGCCTAATTTTGGCTTCTTATGCCACCACATGCCATCATGAGTCATAGGGGCGCACTTGGATAGATTATGGATAAGATATTGACTAATTCTGTCTGATTTTATTCTATTCCTATACTAGAAGTGCACCTTCCTTCTTTACACAACTTTACTCTGTTTTTTCTACTTTTAGTGGATAAGGTAAAGTTAGTTTGATTTGGGCAACAAGATCTTTTTGGCACAACTCACCCTCCATTATTTTATTCTCTCCAAAATCCATCATCACATTCATTTTTCATCACTCATTAGCCTCCATTCCTTATTTAGCTAATTCGTGAGGCTCTTGATAGATTTGGAAGGTGATTTTGTTGCCTTGGGGCTTTTTATGCTTTTAGTAAGCCTGTCTTTTTTAGCTTTTCAAAATTGCCTCAAAGGCACTTGAATTCTCTCTTGAGGATGTATTATATATTTTAAACATATTGATGAATAATATACATTGATTTTTACCTAAATTATCTTCTCTATTATTCTTCTCATACTCTGTGAAAATATTCCAAGTGAAATTGTCTTATTGAATCTAGATCTAGGCAATCTAAATTCTCACATGGTATTAGAGCTAGTATGATTCAAAGAAATTTATAGTGTGTTTTTTGCAGGTTATTTCCATCACCAGGAGTGCACCAACATGGATCAAAACCAAGCTGTGATTCTTACTCCCTTCAATTACTTTGACTGGAAGGCCCACGTGATCATCCAACTTCGAAGTAAAGGATTTTATAGAGTCACTATTGGGATTGAAACTGAGCTAGGTGTTGTTCCACAAAAATATAAGTGGTTTAATAAGATTGATGAAGCTTATGGTTTCCTTTTCCTCTCTGCCTCTCCATATATTCTATTCCGTATTGATACTCTGACCACTCCAAATCAAGTATGGAAAAAGCTAGAGCCTCTTTTTGGAAATCAAGATGAGCTCATAGGTCATCTATTGGAAATTGAGTTGATCTCACCGAGTCGATGCAATTTCAATACTATGGAAGAATTCATCTCAAGGTTCAAGAACCTATTGCTTCAACTCAAGTAGTGTGGTGTTGAGAAGAAAGATGAGTAGCTAATCCTTTCCATTCTGTCAAAACTGAGTCCTGAGTACTCAGTATTTGTGTCTACATTTCATGTTCCAAATCTTGTAGTTCCCAACTAGAAGATGCCAACCTTGGATGCATGCATAGAGTTGCTCACTAAAGAGAAGGACAAGCTAGTTCAAATGTGGGCTCTGAGTCCCTCCAAGGACCATGCACTTGCTACTCATGGAGAAAAGAGTTCCAAGAATGTCAAATCCAAAGGAAAACAAAATCTGAAGGAAAATATGATGTTTGATGAAGAGGACTCCAATTCAATTGAGGAATATTACAAAACCAAGAAGATGAAGAATAAGAAAGAGAGATACAAGTGTTCCTATTGCTGCAAAGGTACCCATTCTGAGCAATCTTGTTTGAGGAAGAAATTGGACATCATGACCAAGATGCTTGAAGAACATAATATTGATGTTCCTAATTTTGCAAGAAAAGAAGAAGGCAAGCTTTCTGTTGAACAAGAACAGTGTCTCCATGCTACTCACAAAAGTAATTATTTGTATGCCCTGAGTGCTTGAGTCAAAACTCTTTCCCATGTCTCTGATTTTGATTCACATTCTGATATATCAAAATCAAAACCCTTCATCCTTTCCCTGGAAGAATCTCCAATAAGTTCACCAAAGTCTCCTCCCAAACCTAGTCAATTTTCACTAGTTTCTTATTTGTCTTCTGAAAGGTCCTTCCACCTCCATTCAAATCTTTCATATTCTGATTTGGAAGATGATATACAGACTGGTATGCAGGTCATGAAACCTTCCACACCATTTTATCAACCATTGGATGCATAAAAGACCCTACAACCCCCAATATTTCCAGTTGATAAACCACACAATTCCATGGTTTCCTACACTATGTTACTTGTCTCTCTTGTTCTTATGTATTTGATATCTTTCATTCGTTGGACAACCATGTGTCTTTTTCCATTATTGAACTATTGTTCTACATGTCTGGACCTGATCTCACCACCTATGGTTCGAATTTCAAGTCCTCAAATCCTCCAGACTCACTCAACTATCAATGTGATCTAGTTGCTCACTCTTTTTCTACTATGACCCCATCCGATCATGGAGACACTACACCTTTCTTGTTTTATTCTCCATATGACTTATATTATGATATTTCAGAGCTGCATGAGCTCCTTTACAGTGTTAGGGAGGTGCTACATCAGTTTGAAAAGAAGGTACATGGTTTGATTCACCATATTGCAACTGAACAAGAAATTGATCATGTTGGGTCCATTGATGCTCTTTGGGAAGTAGTTTGCACAGATCTCTTTTACATAATTGATTATGTATCCAGATCAAATCAAGTATGTTTTAACAACAAAAAGCATTCATATGATGCTCCTCTATCACCAGAGGATGAGTTTCATGGGGCCTTTACACATGTTTTTTTCCTACACTACACTGATGCATTGATGCATGATCATGGCATCCACAACATCTTCATCAAGTCTGTTACCTAGAAGCAGTTCATTCAACTCTTTCAAGTGAAGAACAAGACAATATGAAGACATTCTAATTATTTTTGTGCCATGTCCATTCTTGTGGGGGGGTTTTATTCCCAAGTGGTTTTCCCTCTTTCCTTAGTTTACATGGACAAATATTCAATTTTTTGTTTTTGTAAAGGGTGACCATAAGAATCATGAGTTGCCTCTCCAATGTCTCTCGGAGGCTTATCCATTTTCCCAAATAATGGAATCAATCATTTGCAAGAAATAAACCCAATCTTGCAGTTAGAATATGGAAAAAGGGTAAGAACTAAATCTAATCAAAATTCAGCCAAGCCAAACACTTTTTTTAGGATCAATCACTACACACATGTAACTAATTCTACATCCTCTGCCAAGAAGTTGACAGTACTACAAAAAATCATCCTCAATTTATCAAAGCTGTGATACAGAACCCACCTTTTGAAATATAGGATTTTCCAGATAACGAGCAATGTTGATAATTAACCTTTAACATGTAGGCTATATGGCTTTGTGGTTTGACCCCGTTGCCACATGTCATTGTATTCGACAACTTAACATTTAGCACGATGCATATTATGACTTTGTGCCCCTACCTGTCACCACATGTGTGCTTCAATTGTTTGTTGCTTTTTCTTATTAGGGAGGAATTAGCTAACTTGCAACTTTTGGTTTTGTTATAAATATACTTTTCTAAAAATCATTATTCTTTATTTTATTATAAATATACTTTTCTAAAAATCATGATTCTTCCTAGGCTTCCTTCTTGTGTAAGTTTCACTTTATTGTATTTTACTACAAGGAGTGAACATTTAAACACTTTTGTAAAAGCTTATTCGTTATTTTATAAAAGCTTATTGGGTATCATTTTATAAGCTTTCATTTTATTGTATTGTGCTATGACAAACATTTAAACACACGATTGAGCAATTCTTCCATTTTGTCTTGCTTTATGATCTGTTAAAATTTGAGGCAAAGGCAAGGGAGGATTTTAGTTTAATGATTTGAACTTCGAAGGATTCCTAATGGCGATGGATTGGTCTGAGATAGCCTTCTTTGATTTGCAGACTAGGCTTCTTCCACCAAGGGAACAGAAATGGACGGTACCGGTACCAGCGGAACAGAAATGGACGATAGTAGAATTTGGTGTTATTCTAATTTGCCCCAAGAAGCTCGTAGAGCTCGATAGCTTCTGTACTCTTATCAGACCGGCAGATCTCTCTCTAATTCCCGAAGTCAAAAGTAATGGGATTACTCGCGACGCCGTCGCTAAAGCGCCGAAATTTGAAGAAGTTGCCGATAGGATTTACAATCTTTTGAACGGTACTATTTCATTTTCAATTTTCTGGTTTACTTGTGAGCTTCCCAAGGATTTTTTTCATTGATCTGTTTGCAGTTTCTATGGAATTTCATCATATTTGGATGTTGTTTTTCATATTTTAAAAATGTTTTGGAAGGAATTGTTATATTCTCTACACGTTTAATGGAGTTTTGTGTTTCGGTGCATTTCAGGCAGAGTATGGGCGGGGCACAATATTGTGAATTTTGATTGCGAGCTCATTCGTGACGCGTTTGTTGAGATCCGGCGGTTGCCCCCCAAAGAAAAGGAATTGATTGACTCCTTCCCGTTGTTGGAAGAGAAGTTCGGACGCCGAGCCGGTGATATGAAGGTTACATCTTTCTTAATCTTTCTTGTTTTAGATCAAATTTGATGTGATTAAATTTGATGTGGAAGCTTTGAAGAATTGCAAATAACTATTCTGTTATTCTGTTTAAAATATGAGTGAACTTACTAACTTACGTGGGACTTTTATTAACCTTGAATTTGAAATGGTAATTGAGAAAATTTGATGGAATTTTTCAATTTTATGAAAGCTAGATGAAGGAAGTAGAGAAACTTTAACAGATTTTGTTTAGACGTTTGAAGGATCAATGGCAGTATAGAAATTGAAAGACCTTCCTAAAACACTGAAAGAAAGAAAGAAAAAAAATAATACCATAGTTGATCTTTGGAACACAATTATGATGGTTTTGAATAATTTATTTACAAAATTACTGGAAGCCACTCTTTGGAACGCAAGTATGATTGTTTTGAATAATTTATCTACAAAATTTCAGAAATATATACTGGACAATGGTATGTGCATGGGGTAATTTATTGGTTCTGCTAAGAGCAAAATTGAGGCTTAACTTAGCTTATTTAAAACTTAATCAAGATGCATTTGAGCATAACATGATACGACCACCATAAAATGAATTCCCATTGTACACTTGTTACACTCAGATTAATCCTGTTAATCCACTCAAGGAAGTCCAAATCCTAAATAATATATCAACATTTTCTGAATTTAAGTTTATCAAAACTTAGAAACATCAATAATATTGACATAAATAAAATTTAGAAACACCAAAAACATTAACAAAACAATAATACATAAACAAGTTCATTTATATAATCTAAAAAAGACTGTGTTTCAACATTCTCAATGGCTACCTTGGCAAATTATTTTGAACTTGGAGACCAAAAGCATAAATAATGGAAATATGTTTATGCATATATAATCAAGTTCATTTATATAATCTAAGAAAGACTGACTGTTTCAACATTCTCAATGGCTACCTTGGCAAATTATTTTGGACTTGAAAACCAAAAGCACAAGTAAAGGAAATATGTTTATGCATATACAGTCAAGTTCATTTATATAATCTAAGAAAGACGGACTGTTTCAACATTGTCAGATGGCTACCTTGGCAAATTATTTTGGACTTGGAAACCAAGAGCATAGGTAATGAAAATATGTTTATCCACATCTCAATTAATTTGTTCTTTTTTCACTTAAAAATTTGCAAAATTTTGGTTTTTTATTTTTTTTAAGTGTATTTTTTTTTAAAAATTGCAAGATATTGTTTTTGTGATCTGATTACTAATTTAGAAATCTACTTTTACACATGATAGAAGTTTAAGTGATGTCCGGATGAACCTGGAAGTCTTAAAACGTTGCGCAACTGTATTGTTCTTAGTAAGTATGCACTCTCTTATTATTATTATAAATTCAATCGCATAGAAAGTTTAAAAACATACTTTGTTTATCCATCTGAATATTGCATTGTTTTAATGTATATATCAGAAACTCATTGCAAAATAAATGAGGAAAATATATATCAAAGACTCTGTGTAAACAAACATTATATTCTTCCACACTATATTCTTACATTTTTATATTCTTACATTTTTATTGAAAAAGTTTTAAGGTTAATAACTTAGAAGTTTTAGTTAAGTTTTGGTAGACCAAATGGTTAAGATTGGTTTAATTTTGTAAGGTGACCCAGATCAAAACCTGGGAGGCCACATCTAAATCCAATTATGGGGTATCCAGATTGAATAATTTTAAGGGGTTCAAATACTCCCTAGATTATGGTTTCTTAGACCAAAAACTGGCCCAACAAGTCAAAAAGCATTGCAGCAAACAAAAAAAACTTAGAAGTTTTAATTTTATAAAATTTTAAGGGGTTCAAATACTCCCTAGATTATGGTTTCTCAGACCAAAAACTGGCCGAACAAATCAAAGAGCATTGCCGCAAACAAAAAAACTTAGAAGTTTTAATTTATATAAAATTATTAATTTGGCAAACCTAGTTTTTATGAAATGTATATTGAAAGTATCTCAATTCATACAATATAGTATGTATGTTTAACCAGCATCTGAGTTGTTGTTGCTATATGATGTTTTCCAAATGGGCAAGGAATTGTCCAGTCAGGTTGAGCAATCATCTTCTTGTTTATTTCAGGAGTCAAACTTTCCAGCTGCAATTTTATCAGAGTCGCCCGCTGCTTCCACAAGCGAAAATCTCAGGAAACGAAAAGCGTCCACGGAAACTGTTTTAGAAGAGAAATCTGATGATTTTCTGGAACCTCATGAGATATCAAGAGATTCCCGGAGAACAACATTTGTACCATCTCAATGGGGAACTCAAAATGGCACTTTTGCATAAAGACATTCCATTACGAATGCGTTCCATTGTGAAGATACGCTTTGATGGGATAAGTAGGAAATTTTTTGACCCCACTGGCAAACCACGGTTGTCATTTGTTGTGGAACCATCTTCAGATACTTGCGACGTTCTGAAGCAGTGTGAGACCCTTGCACAAAATTTGTATTCAGGCTGCAACGATAAGTCTGACTGGAACCATTCTGACTGGAAGCCTTTGGTGACAAAGAAATATGGCTCCAATCCTGTCATTAGAATACAGTAATGTTTATTTAGCTTCGCTTTTGCTTATTACCTTTCAATAATATAATTTTTTGTTCCTTATAGATATAATCTTTACAGTACATGTTAATGGTAACGCAAATTCTGTCAGAACTATATGGTTTTTGGTGTTGTGATATCCATTTTTTTTTTTTTGCTTTGGTTCCACAGCATTGAAACTGCGGGTTCTGGAAAGACATCAACATATTCAACGGATTTGTATTGGAAAGATTCAGAGGGAAGAACTCAAAGGCTTGCTTCTAAGACTGTGGATATTAATGAACTTGATAAACTGTTTGTTTCTGAAAGGTCAGTGGATGCAGATTATAATTTCGACATCTATCATTGCCAGCAACGAGCAGGGATCCGACTTGTTGCCAAAAGATTGACTGTGGGCTGTTAAAGTAAAATTGATTTCAAAAGACTCTTATATCCGAGTAGTTGTTAAACTTGGGGTTTGTTTAACATGTTTTTTTTTAAGTTAACAATGAATGCTAATTCTAAAGGAGTGGTTCTCTCATAAATATGAAATATTTCTGTATATAAATTGATTCTTTAAAACTATGGCACTCTTTGTCATCTCAAACTTGCAGCCGATATCAAGCATGCATGATGAAGAACCGCTCCAAACTGGTATATAAATTAGGATAATCGAAACTATAATTGGTGTGCGAGATTCAACTAGACTTTTTCTTATGTTTCTTAAGAAAATTTTATGTTCTTTTGTATTTGTTTATTAAGGTTTTAAAGTAGTATTTTTTATTAATTCTTTAATGAAATCATAATACTATGATTTTTTAACAAAATTAAGAAACCAGTGAAAATGTTTAAACAAAAGTGGTCTGAACACTGAGCCTGATCACCATCATTATATTTACATGATCATTGTTTTTTATAAAAAGCAATGGAACTCTCTTTAACAAGTTCTGGTCTTAAATGTTGGGATTAATTCCAACCACCAATTCCAGCCCCGGTGTTCATCTTCAGCCCTGTCAATTACATATGGAGCTGTGTTTCCATATGCAAATTAAAAGCTGGAGTATTGTAGATTTATTGTGCCTCGTTTTTTGGCATTTCGAGAGGTTGAGGAAGACCTTGTTGTATGTGCCCGAAACAAAATTTCATTTCGGCCCAGTTACATCGGATTCCGGAATCACAATTCGGCTTGAAATTTTCTATTCACGGTAATCCCTTGTAATATAAATTGATTTTTGGTTAATGAAAGTTTAGTGGTTCTGGACAGTTGTGTTTTTGCTTCTAATGTTCTAATATACAAGATCCTTCAAAGAGTACAACAACACCATTAATACCATTTAATCAAACCCAACGACTGACCTTTGGAGACATATGTTCCATGATCAAGGTTACAATAAATTCAAAATTGAAATCCAAAATTGAAGAACACCTGCACAAGAAAGGGAGACAAGTTGTTGAGTTTCACTTGCTACATTTATTACCAACCCATCCTACATTTATCATGCAATGCATTAATTATGAACCAACCCAATCAAATCAACCATGATTCTGCTGAAAGCACAAGGATCATCTAGGTGAGAGTCATAACCATTGGATCATACTCCAATTGATCATAACACAAGATCATAAACACAAGACTTCAATCCATGCCAATTCAAAGAGTCAATCAAGACTAACTCAGAATTCTATAAATCAACCATTCATATCCACCATTTTCACTTTACAAACTCAACCACTGCTTGAAGTGATCACCGATAACAAGCTTCACACAACACACAGCCTCATAGTGCACAAAAACCATACACATTATCAAGCAGTTATACTATACCGGGCACATCAACAAACAAGTAATCTATATTTCTGCTATAGCTCATCTTTATTTTTCTATGTTGCTTTACCATAAGGTTTCAATCCACTTCTGTTCTTTTTTTTTCACACAAAACCCTTCCCATATTCCTAATACAAAAAAATGTCCATTAGCATTAACAGTCCCAGTCCTACAGATCAAAAGACCTTTGACATAGGAGCTTTTTGAAACCAAAACAAAATATGGAAACTCCTCATAGGAATATAGGAATATAGTAGATATGTATAATAGGTTGCATTGAATTATAACAATTACAAAAAAAATGGATATTCTCAACACAATTCCCAGAATAGTGGAAAACTTCAAAGTCTAACTCAACATGACCCTAGGATTTTGTCAACAGAACACTCTATGAACACACTAGGTCTATGTTATGTATTAACATACCACGATTTTGCACACAAGTAGAGAAATTTACATTCCAAATGGGCACACTACCGCTGATATAAACCCTTCACACACACACAACATCCCATGGCACATAAGACCAATATCATTTTTTTCCCTAAAAAAAACAACATATTTCATTCAAGTTTACCTGTGCATAACAATATATTCATCATGTGGGTAACTTACCATTGGCATTGTTGGGCACTCTACTTCCACCATGGGCCTTATTGGAGGAAAAAGAAGTTCATAATTCTCCCCATAGATCCTGTGAGGGATCCCACGAAGGAAACCGGTAACCCTCTGTTAAATCTTACTCTAGCTGACAACGAGTAAAATTTTAAGGAGCCTTCACCTATATGTATTAATAAGAAGAGACTATGTATCTAGTTAAAGGAATCGCTTTTCCCTCAAAATTGCCAGGTAAAAGATCACTTGGATTCTCTTATCATTGCTAATGGTAGTAAAAAAACCTTTACCTTCTAAGTTAGTTTCAAATTTACAACTTCCTATTAAAAACCTTCCTACTCCCTATAAGCTTCTTTATAGAAGTTAGTGTGGACAACACTTAGATCTACCATTAACTTGCTCAAGAAACCAACAACATCCACAACTCTACCATAAAACCGACAAATTGAGCATAAATCACGAAGCACAAAGAACTAAGAAGCCATAAACTTATTGAATACCAAACCTAAAATATGTGGATCCATATTATTCAACACAACATAAATACATAGTCTCCCTTGTCCATGGAATGTGAAGGGGTAAAATCCATTACTCCTAAATTCTCATGCACTCCTTTAGCTTCCAAGAACTCAAATGACTCAAATATAAATGATAGACTAAAAATGGTGTTAATTATGCCTAAGACTCTATATGTTACACAGAGTACAAGGATATCCACTCAACTATGATTGACATGCCATTCATTATGGGAGGAATAACATATAAAACCTCTAGAAAGATGGTAAAGTGTACAAACTCACATATACTTCTTTCCCAATTCTCCTTTTATTTTTGGGAAGAAAGTAGTAAAGTAGGTTAGTATCAATAAATTCTCAATACTCAATTTTCTCTATTCAAGGATATATTCAAATTTATACAACTGTACATGCATCCAATAAATTTACTGTACATGCATCCAATACATAAACAGTAATGGTTGTCACTGTAATACATGTTTATACAGTCATGGCGAGAGGGAACCATGCTAATCGAGCAATGAGGTCACGAAGATGATCGACCAGGGGTGCACAACTACGATAGACTTCATCAGATGAAGAAATAAACCACAATGCCAATACAAATGTTGAAAACCACAATGAGGTAGAGGTAGTTGTTGTCGGTCAACCACTAACCAAAGTGCAAGGAAATGCCAATACAGATGTTGAAAACCATAACGAGGCGTAGGAAATCGATGTTGCTCAACCATCAACCAAAGTGCAAAGAGATGGTTCAAGCAAGAAGATCAGTGTTATTAGGGGATGGACAAAAGAGGACATGTTGAATGTGATTAATGATGTAGAATTCAATGGGTATTCAGTGATAGAAGATGCAAATAAATTTGGGATTGGACCTACGTCCTTGCATTATTGGCTAAATGGTTTGACTCATACCAAGAGGAGAGGGCCTTTTACAATGTTGACTAAATAGGAGGAAGATGAAGTGGTTGTTTGGTGTAAGGATATGGCCGACATGGGCCATGGGATGGAGTTGATACAACTAAAATTAAATGTGGAGAAAATATGCCAATCAAGGCCAAATCCATTTAGAGATGGATTTCCTAGGAAATCACGCTGGGAAGGTTTCAAGGATACACACCCATATCTTGTATTGTGAATAGCAGAGGGCCTAGATAGAGACATAGCTCTAAATTTGTAACCTATGATTGTGGCTAAGTTATATGACACTATCAAGTGCATATGACAATCACTCATATGGTCCAACCCGTATATGGAACTGTGATGAAACAAGATTACAAGAAAGCAAGAATTGTGGCATGCAGGTAGTCGCTAAGAGAGGAAGTAGGAATGCGCCCAAAATTATACCTAAGATAAGGGAGTGGATTACTATTCTATGTTATGTAAATGCATCAGTGCATCAATCCATGAATTCTACTTGTTCAAGGGAAATGCCTAGCTAAAGAACTACATCAAGAACTGTGAGCCATGAGCATGCACTACTGCTCATCCCAATGCATGGATGACTAATGAACTTTCCACGAATTGGATTTTCCATTTTTCCGCAACTATGTCGGGTGGTGTATCTCCTGAAAATAGACACCTAGTGATTTTTAATGGCCATGGAAGCCACATAGCTCTATAAACCGTTCAGGAGGCATACAAGATGGGAATTGACTTGTTGACTCTACTACCACGTACCACTCATAGGTTGCAGCCATTTGACATTAGTGTGTTTGGTATATTTAAGTGTTACTTTAGGGCTGAGAGAGCATCATGGATGGCCAAGAACACTGAGATAGATGTAAAAGGGATTGAATTGGTAGAAATTGCAAGTAATGCTTTTAAAAGGGAACTAACACTCTCAAATATCAAGGTTGGATTTAATCAAATTGGAATATGGCCACTAGATTATGATTCTCTCATCAATGAAATGGCTTGTGGCCAAGCATTCGAAGGTGTAGATGATGTAGAAATGCAACTGTTGTGGATAACATCTTATCCCTATCATAAGAGCAGGGCCAACCACTAGGTGATGATAATGAACATGCAAATGAAACTCAATACGATGGTCACATCAATGCTACTGATGATGTTGATGAAGAAACTGAATCAAGAATGGGAGTTGGAACACACCAAACACAAAAATAACATGCATGGAAGCTACATATTGACTATACCAGACCGATTATGGTTAAAGGTTTTCAAGCAAATTAGAGCATAAAAGAGCAGTTGACATTGTCAAGCTAGGTACCACAACCCGAGTGGTTAGCAGATGTAATGATGAATATGAATAGACAAATTTTTACTAACACCAATGAAGATATCCTCGACAGGCCTTCACTGCCAGCATCCCTGAACAATGAAGCTATCCATTATTGTGTGGATTCAGATGTTGTAGAAGAAGACATTGCAGGGAATGAAGAACCAAGTGTAGACAGTGCAAACGAAGTTGAAATCCCAGTTGATCCTGAAAACCAGCCAAGTGGCTCACCTTTGCTTGGACAATTCTTAAGGCTTCCAGTGGAGAAATTGAGCAGAAAGGAAAGGGAAGGAACAACATATTTTCTTCGATTAAGCAAAATTTCATAGCTACTTACATATGATGACTACATCACACTATTGGCAGAGTCTAAACAAAAAAAAAAAGTAGATGCGGGAAATGAATCTGAAGAAGAAGGAAATTGTGAAGGGCAGGAAGTAAACAAAGATTGTTCAAGTAGAATTACGAAAGAAGGAAAGGATGAAAATAGAGCAACAAAGGTAGGACAAAGAATACCATAAGCAACTGGATAGGAATGAAGACGAGCAGTTCCAACAAAGACAACAAGAGGAGAATGTGGGTAAGGAGGAGATGGAAATAACTGTGGATGAGATCTAGCTGAGCAGGATGGGCTCATTCAATCAAATTGTAGACAATACATGTTTCCTCCAAGACCTTATAAACATGTAGGTCCCCTAGTTTCATCTGATTAGTCCACCTTCCCCCTGGTATCATCCAACTAGTCCACCTCCCCCCTTTATTACAACCAATTCAGGGGACAATCTGAGATGGGATTTCCAACACCTCCAAGCAATCCAGGTGTATTGGCACAACCCTGGGATATGGGTTTTTAATTTCTTCTTAGATGCAAGCATCGACATGGAATCAAACAAATATGGGAGGCTCCACCTAATCTGATCATGCAAATGAGGGCACCTCAAACAACTAGGCTCAAGAAAATGTAGGAGGCTCAACAATATTGGGTAATGAAGAAACTCAACCTCCTGGAGCATAAGGGCATAAAAGGTTTCTACATAACCATAAGGGAAACCAGGTTTTGTTAAAAGGGATTTTTTTGGATGAATTTGTATTCAGTTGGATGGTGTATAAGAGAATAGTATATGCTTGAACACATATTCATGGAGGAACATATTTGATTAGTATATGATGTAACACCCTTCCATATTCATGTAGGAACACATTCATTCTTTGATAAGGATACAAGTGGTTTCTATTTAGTTATGGGTCATGAAGAAGGTACTTAGATTCATATGGACAGGGAAGAGGTATTCCATGGACATGGAAGAGGGAACATTGGGGATTCATAAGAGAAAAATATAGTGAAGAGATCATTATAGAAAAACATCTAGGGACAATGAACAATGAACAACTCTCAAGACAAGTCTTCTTCAATATCTGAAGGGTATTAGGGAAAATTTTGAGAACCCCCCCTTAAATTTATATGTATAATAAATGAGAGAATCCCCACAATACATGGGAAAGGGTTAAGGTTATTTTACCAATATTAATATATGATGTATATATAATCTTTCGTGAATATTTCACCGAATTATAGAATCTCGTAAAAATTGGGAGAATCTTTCAAGGAATTATTAAAACTTGTAAAACTCAAATAAAGAGACTAATAATTTTGTGGAGGTGTGCCAATTCCTCTTGAAGTCAAAACCATAGTTGATCAAAGAAAAAAATGAATATAAAGAATGAATTAATTGCTACACGTGATCATGAAAAATGTAAAATCATATTATTGATTCAAGAAATTTTAGGTTTTCCCCCTTTTTAACTCCTCACATCTACCTTGATCAAACACATTTTACATTTTATAAATCATATAAATAATATAAACCATATAAATAATATAATACATAAATGAATCAAAACATACCACAAACTTTCTCCATGGAAAATCCAACTCTTATTATTGTATGTCCCATAATACATTAAACATGTGGAAATTCCCTTACAATTACCTTACAATTAGTTTATTCCACTCATAAACTATGGCAAGTACTATTTAAATTAAATGCAATAAGATGATATTTTATACATAAGTAATAAAGTGTATATATAAAGAAAGAGAGTTCAAAATATGGATGTTGGAATATATATATATATATATATATATAATTTTTTTTAAAATAAAATGGATGTATTACCAAATTATATTATATTATATTTTATTATCTTCATCTATTTTAAAACTAATTTTGCAAATACAAGTCTAATTATAATTCACATTTTTTTAGTTTTATGTGAAAAAACCATATCATATCATAAGAAAATTTTATAATTGTACTTCAACCCTTTTTCATTTGAAACTTATATTATACTTAAGTATGTCCACATTAACTCTCAATATAATAATAGCTACAACATTATTAACTTTACAAATCTATTAATTCATTAAAATTTAGAAAATATTTTATAAAACTATAAAAAGAACATAAAAATAAAATGTTAAACCAAATAATTAATTTATTCTAGTTTTTTAGATAAGATAAACTATAATCAATATCATATTCTTCATCATCATTGCATAATCAATCATATTAATTTTAACATAAATATCGCTATAAAAACTATAACATGATCTTTATACATAAACAATATATAAATAATAAAAAATTCAAAATGTATGAAAAATTATGTTGGAATGTGTATATGTGTGTCATTCATGTTTACATCAATGTGTGTGTATGTGCACATGTGGGTGCCTGTGCGTATTACTTATTGTATATATTTTTCATATCAAATTGTATAAAGCAATGCATTATCATAACTACATTTATTGTAATGTGATCTCTCTCTCTCTCTCTATATATATATATATAAACAATTTTTTTTGTAATCTAGTTGTGAAACCTTCTATTACTTAGTCAAAAAGTACATAGCGATACAAATGCAAGCCTATGTCCTTTCCACAAAACCTACTGCTCACGGAAAATGCAATCCTATGGCCTTTCCCATAAAACCTACTGCTCATAGAAAACGAATTTTCTGAGCCAAATTGATAGATACTACAATGAATGAAACATCATCAAAATTAATACATCAAACAGGTCCATGAGACGCCCTGCGTGGGTCCTTTTTCTTTCTTCGAACATCGATCCATCCTGCCGAGTTGTTTGGTTCTGATGAGATCGGGATCATGGTTAACTATTGTGTCGAAAGGTCTTCTGCGTTCTTCTGGATTCTTAGATCTACTTCCTTATCGTTGTCCGAGTGATCGGATTCATGAGGTTGCTTTTGACCTCCGATACCCAAAGCATAAATCATTGATCTATCATTGAGATCTTCACCCTTAGAAGCAGTGTTGGGGGCTTCTACCGTCATGTCAAAATCCGGAGCAGAATGCGACTGAGTCGAAGCAGGAGGGACAGGGGTGCTTATGGGGTAGCCAATATCCTGTGCAATCGGGGTCTTCTTGATTTTTTCGCCTTTGTGCCAGCCTTGTGGTCGTCTGTGAAAAGAGGCCGGGCGGATGGACAAGCTTCCTTGAGATGCCCTGGTTGTTGACAGGAACAACATCTGAACGATGTGTTCTCATAGTCTAAGACTTGCAGATGGGGTTTGGTTCCTCCCCAGTGTATAAATATTTTGTCCTGTAGGCCTCTATGAAGATCCAGTTCCACACAAATTCGGGCAAAGGACCTTAGACCTTTTGAGATTCGATCTGTATCTATCTTGAGAAATCTTCCCAATGCATTCCCAACCATGGTTATGGAGTTCGATGACCATAGATGTAGAGGGAGGTTCGTTAATCTGACCCAGACGGGCGTGTCCATAGAAGGGGGTGACAAAGGGTCAAACCCTGGGAACCAATGTTCCATAGATAACCATAATCCTCCCCAGAACCATGGCCTACGTTCTATTATGATGTTACAGTCCTCCTTTGACTCGAACTTTGCTATAAAATACCCTTTAGAACAAAAGAATATTTCCGGCTTCAATTGCCAAGAGTGTTGTATCCATTCTTGCAGACTTTCAGTGGAGGGACAAAAGCCATTAAATTTGCAGATGATGGTTTTAAGTCAGAGATTAGACCCTATGGTTATGGCATCTACGGTCTCTAGCTTCGCTGTGGGTGTATTCTCCAAGTGTTTTACAATGTAGGCTGAACCTGATAATGCCTTCTGGCTTGAGCTCACTTCTCCGGCTCCAGAGCTCTTCACTATTGCTTTGAAGGTTGGGTATTTAGGAAGATATTTTGAAGAAGAGTCTCTATCCCCTCCGCTAAGGCCTGCCACCAAGCATATGGTCGAATCTCGTCTGATTCCATAGTCTCTTAGCTGGGCGTCCTCTTCCAGGTAGCAGTTTTGGAACAAGAGTCTGAAATGATGCTCGGGGATCCTGGTTCTAAGCTGAACATTGAGAAGGAGCTTGGAGACAGGATCTGTTGCATGCATGCATATGCATTTCGTTGTTCCGGAGAGCAGTTTCACAAAGAATGGGAAGCTCTCCAGCTCTTTTGGCAGTCGATTTTTCTCATGTTGCTCTTGAAAAGCTTGAATCCTTCTAATCGATGTATTTGTGCTTGAGGGTTTCCAAGTAGGAAAGGCATCCAACAAAGTTCCTTCTAGCGTTTGTAGCTGGATTCTCGAGCTAGGGTTTAGTTGCTTTGTAATGAAGCATGGAGCCAGAGGACCCAAATCCTTCCAGCATTTACCTGGTCTTACCATTCGCGTAGTCCTGCTCCTGAATCGGTCTTCCTGAGGCGGCCTGAATCGATGGCCAGTGACCTAGTGGTGGTCGGGCTCTGCTGAAAGCACAACATCGAGGGGTCGGGTGACGTTCCAGGGATGGGGCAGCGCAACTCCTCTATGGATGGATCAGTGGGAGGCGGCCATAGCTAGTGTTTCGATCAAAATGAACCTAGAGGCAGCCATAGCTAGGGTTTCGATCAAAATGAATTGATCTTCCTGAGGCAGCCTAAATCGATGGCCAGCGATCCAGTGGGGGTCGGGCTCTACTGAAAGCAAAAACGACGTGGGGTTGGGTGATGTTCTAGGGTTGGGGCAGTGTAGCTCCTCTGCAGTTGGATCAGTGGGAGGCAGCTATAGCTAGGTTTTTTTCCGACAGCACTGTCGTCAAAATTCATCTGGGCAATATATCCCAAGTTACCCTGAGTATTAAATAAATCTATAAACAATTTTGTTTATATAAAATATAATGGATGTATTATGAAAGTTGATTTTGTTTTATTTTTTGTTTTCATCTATCTTAAAATTAGTTGTAAATTACTTCCAATTACTTTTCATAGTAAAAATATTTATATTTTTTTAGTTTTATGTAAACAACAAACTATATATCAGAAGAAGAATTCATGATTGCACATCAACCTTCAAAAATAAATGTTAAAACAAAACAATTATTTTTTTATAATTTTTTGGATAAAATAAATCAAAATTAATCTTAAAAATTAATAACATCATGTTCTTCATCATCATAATATAACCAGTCATGTATCACTATAAAAACTATAACTCCACTAATAATTAAATACAAATAACAATTATAGTAGTAACTATAAAACACATGAAAATGAACATCATTATAAAAATCGATTTTAACTATCATAAATATCTCCATAAACATCGATTTTAACTATCATAAATATCACCATAAAAATTATAGTTCCAATCATAATTAATGATGAGAATATATAAATTATAATACTAATTATATTACACATAAAAATAATTATACAAACTTTCAAATATCCTTAGCACGAAGAATGGTTCTCATTTTAATAAACTGTGTATCATAATTTCTCTTAGTCAACACATGAATTTGTGGTTGCACTACATTGTTGTTAGTAGTCTTCACAAATCAAATTCCAAATCACTGTAAACAAAAAATGAGAGAAATAGATCAAGCACGCTCTGATACTACTGAAGGAAGGAAGGGGAGTGTTGCATTTAGTAACAACAACACTTACCAGTCACTAACATACGAAATCACTGCCTACAAGACAAGTTTCAACAAGACAATAACAAGTCTTCATGAATAACAACAAACTGCAAGCTACAGGAAATGAGTAAGAATAGTCACTTAAACACAAATATTTAGTTCCTTTGCATTCATAAACTTAAACCGATAATTTGTTTCTACAATTAAACTAATTTAACACTTCTATGCTCAATCATACAAACTCAGAAATTTCAACATGCTACAACAAAACTGAACATTTCACAATGAGTTTACAAACTCATAAAAAACAGAGCATAAGAAAAAATACAGAGTAAAAGCTCAGTTTCTCAACTTCAACTAATAATTCATATTACTCCTCATTCTTCAAGATCAAGATTACATGGGTTTATATACATCAAAAACATAATCGATCATTTAATTTGAATTGACAACTGCAACTAAAAAAAATTTAATTCCCAACAGTAAATACTCTATCGTCTTGAACTTTGACATGTTGAGAAAAAACAGACTTGGTTGATGCCCCTTTAAAAATCAATGTATTATTTCTCCCCTTTGAAATTCAATAAACTAAATAGGGCGATGGATGCCTTTTTAAAAACTTGATGTCGAAGTCGGTGTGGTGGTGGTGACTCATCAGGATTTCAACGGTCATTTAACATGGCGGTGAAATAATTAGCTTCCAACAACATTGTGATGCTTCATAAACTCCCTTTTCAATTCCTGAATTGAAAAGATGAAGTATGCTTTTGATGTGATTAATTTACAACATTTTGCAAGGTAAAGTCAGGATTTTCTAGCATATAGCACTCTCTAAAGTCAAGATTGTGGCTGTGCTCCTTCTCATCCTTCAATGCAATAATTGAAGACAAATCATGAATGTGTGAGTGTGTATTTTGTGAGTGTTTTGGATATGATCTTGTTAATGCTCTTAACATAAATCTAACTTTAGATGATGAATACCTCATAATATATTAATTCGTACGCGAGTCTAATTGACGATTTTGAGAAGTCCTATATCATAGATGGAGAATATATTTTCTCCAAAATGGGTTTTGGGAGAATTTGAAACATCAAGACAAGCATAATCAAATTTACAATATATATACATCCCTAACCTAGTGTGGTCAATCTTGATGTACTCATTAGATGTGGGAACATGTCCAGTTGCTATCCATTCTGCTTCTTGCACATTAGACTCAGCATATCATTGCTAATAAACATGCAACCAGTAAAAGCACACTTATGGATAATGTGTTTGGAGGACTCCAGGAATGGATGCCTAATTAGGGCATCTAAACCCGAAGTATACTTTAATTATCGACCAGGGAGTGTACAGACTTAAGAGGTGCTAAGCACTATATGTGCTCTATAGGATGGTCTTCGTCGTTCATGGTGTTGGAATGTATCTTAAAGGTTTCTCTAAAAGGAAATGAGAGTGAGCTGTTCTAAACAAAGAATGAAAGAATATAAAAAGGTTGTAAATCTATGAACTAAAAATGATGAAACTGGTAGATCTCTATGCTAAGAATTAAATGCTGGAAAACTGTAAATCTAGTCTAAGAAGTAAACACTCAAAGCTGGTAAACTTAATCTAGAAATGAAATATTGAAAGTGGGAAGTTTAAGCTATGAATTAAGTACTGAAAGCTGGAAATCTAATCTAAGAATTGAATTCTGAAAATCAATCAAACTTTATCTATTCAAATCAAGTACTGAAAGCGATGATCATTACTCTATTAAAATGAAAGAGCTGAAACAATTAACTTCTATGTGATCGAACTCAGGTAAGGAAATATGCATGGAATTGCAGATCCAAATCATTGTCTAGAATTAATATATAATGTTGGAAGACAGAGGTAAAATATGCCTACACAGAATGCATGTATAGGACTATGGAAAGCGTGTTACATAACTACAACATCAGTATTATCGAACTACGAGAAAAATCGCTGAACTAAAATAAGAATCCACTGTTCAAACCATTATCAAAGTACTTCACATATTATGATGATTAAACCAATTAGCAAAACATATGAGAAATACTTGAAGTAAAATGAGGCTCCCAATCTACGTATTGAGGGGGCCCTCCCCAACCCATATTTCAGGATTGGAAAAGACTTATAAACTCGAAGCTTGAAATAACACCAATTCTTCCATTATTAAAATCGTAACTTCATGTCTCAGAAAATTCTTAGAACAGAACTGTCTCGAATAAAATATGCTAAATATAAGTTCTACAAAAATGTCAACAGGAACCCCGTGCTACTCAAGAGGTTCATATATATATCTATTCTGAATCATAACCTAACTCTATGGTTTAAATGTCGATCCTGCTAAATAGGAGTCTTCTTCTATAAATCAGAAGAATGGGGGCACTGAGCCACTCGTGGTCTTTCATTCTTTGAGCTGGATTTGCTTGTTGTCTCCTTGATCACCTGTGCTTACTCATACATGCCTATTTTCATATAATTAGCTCATAAAAATGCCTTTAAGCATAAAAGAATAATCTCTAACTACTTTATTAAATAATAAAAAAAAATGCATTAATCCCCACAAATAGATGTATTTTCCTTGTCCTTTCTTGTACTTGTGTGGCATAAAAGGCTATAAAATACCTATATTCAGAGCTCATCATCTCCCCTAGACTGAAGGAGTCACCCACCCTTGGGTGACACATTCTATTCTTCGATGGCCTCTCTAATGTCCCAAGCAATGACCCTGGGAGCCCCTCCCTGCCTATAATATCCCTGATTCTGGTCATCTCTAGCCCATGCCCTTTTCTCCTCCTCTTCGTCAATCTGGTCTTTGATAGTCAATGGGAGAAAGAATGGTGGACTTAGTTTCATCCCTATCCATCTGAGCTGGTGTCCTATTAAGCATTCCATGTATAACTTAGCCTTGGTGACTATAGTCTCTATCCCGAGGGGGGACTGAGGCTCCCTCTTCTTCAAATCTTTTGCGATTCTTTCCCACCTCTCACTGATGGCTTCCTGCACCTCTTTGTATGTGCATTGAGTGGTGAGATCGAAATGTGTTACTGCCTCCTATTTTTTTTCAAGAAGGATAGGAATTAACTCTTCATCTATGGTTATAGCTCGGTGGTCTTGAATTACTTTTTTAGGATTAGCTGCCTCGGCCCTGATCCATAATGAGTTTTGCCACTCCTCTGCAAGGTAGAGATGAGCATCTTGTGCTCTCTCTATCTCGTGGTTTATCCAGGAGCATAATGCTCTTAGCTAGAAGTCACCTACGTAGAGATTAGGCGACCAGTTAAGTGAGGTCGGTACCATGAAGTTATGAAAGAAAAACTCGCATAATTGATGTTTCTCCAAATCTATCTAGCTTAGAGAAGTGTCTACGAATTCCTTTGGAGTGTTCAATTCTAGAGGTAGGCCTTGCTTTAACCTCTGCAGCTGGAACTTTCCCCACTTTTCCTTTATGTAAACCATATAGATTTTGGATGGTGGCCTGAGTCCCAAGATATCATCGTAGATTTTAGCAGTGGTAGTCAATGTATCCTCCAATTGTCGGATTCTATGGTCTTTCTGAGCCAACTCTTCCTGAGCTTGGCCCAATTTCTCCTTCAGTGCTACATTTTGTTGCTCTACCAGCTTTAATTCTCCTACATGCTGCATCTTCAAAATCTGGGTCTTTTCATGTACAACAGTGGGGGTGCTGGTGAAGCTGGATGGCTTCTCTAGATCCTTGCTTCAATTTTTAGTGCAACCAATGTTGATGTATTTGTAACTTCGGAAGATATTCTTCTATGTATTACATTTGTACTTTATTGTATATCCCACAAAGATGTATTATTCCTCTATTTGAAAGTGTCGTCATGTGCATTGACAATTGTCGTCATTTGTATTGATGGGTTATTAGACCACCAGTGTGGGGTTGGCCCTGGTTAGCACACGTGGTTGGGTTATTAGGCTTGATTAGCAAGTCAACCGCAGTGCATTATTGGAAGGTCAAGTCAGTGTATAAATAGAGAGGTTGTGTCTCTCATTTATCTCATTCACTCACTTCTCAAGCTCACATAGCTAAGAGAGAAAGTGGCACACTTGTGGAGGAGGAGGAGCATCTACTAGAGACATCGTATTGGGTTTGATCCTTGTGATTTTGGTTTGTGGCTTATCTTATCTCTAAGGAAATTGTGGGGTTTTTCACCTTCTTGGTTTTCCCTGGTGAAACTTTGTGTCTCTTGTGTGATTGCTTTTGTGTCTATGATTGATATGCAGTAGAGATATGCTGTACATGTTATTCTCTTAGAGATCCTTATGATAATGGAATGAAATTATCGAAAAATTAACATGGTATCAGAGCTTACCTAAGAAGAAGGCACTGTGCAGCTGCGGAAGCTAAGGCTTCTTAATATTTGGGTTTCTCTCCAAAAATCATCAAAGCAGGAGGCTAGATTGACTCTCCTTGGAATGGCGTATCTTTCTATTGAGACAGAATTCAATTCTGAGCATTTTCAGTTTTGGCCCTAAACATTAGGGTTTCCACAAAAATAGGAATTTTTGAAATCTAAGGACATAGCTAGAAACTCCTTGGAAAAATAAAAGTTTAGAGCTTTGGATTGAACTTTTTGGTTGGGTGAAGCTCCGGGAAACTCAAACCCTAATTCAGGGTCCTCCTAGTGAATCCGGGAGATTGAAAAGCATTTTTGAAGGGTAAAACTTTGCATTTTTCAATTTTCGAGTATACCAGGCTGATCATCTCATCAAGGCTCATCTTTCTATCCTTTCAGAATATTGAAATTCACATTTTGAATTTTTAGGGTTTCTCTAACAAACCCTAATCCAACTCCAGATCCAGTTTTCAGCAAATCAAGTGGTAAGACCTAAATCTTTTCTATTTCCATTTGAAGTACTCTTTAAGATGTCTCACCACACCAAGCTTGAGGATAAGCTTGAAGGGGCTGATAACTTCCGAGCCTAGAAGTATAGGATTTGGTTAATCCTAGAAGAGAATGAGTTGGAAAACTACATTAAGGAAGAGGTTCCAGTTCCAAAGGAAGATGAGGCTAAGGCATTACACAAGAAGAACCTGGTCAAGGCCAAGAGAATCATTGTTGATTCTATCAAAGACCATCTCATACCTCATGTGTCTTCCCTAAAGACACCTAAGGAGATGTTTGACTCCTTGACCAAATTGTTTGAAGGAAAGAACAGAAATCAGAAGATGACTCTGCGGAACCAATTGAAAGGGGTAAAGCTTCAGAATGGAGAGACCATTCAATCCTACTTTTCTAAGGTCTCTCAAATTAAGGAACAACTCGAAGATATGGATGAAGTAGTGGATAATGGTGAAATTGTGATGACCACATTGAATGGCCTACCTAGGTCATTGGACTCCTTCATCCAAGAATATGTGCAAGAAGGAAACTAATCTCTTTCAGTAGACTTTGGGATGAATGTTCACAAGAAGAAGCTATGATTTTGGCCCGAGAAGAAAAGATGGGAAATGAAGATCAAGCTCTCACAGCACATACCAAGAAAGGTAAGTTCAACAGCGAGCATTCTCATCCCAATAAAACTTCACACCATCATCATAGAGACAAGAAAGATCTAAGATGTTTTACATGAAATGAGAAGGGACACTTTGTCTCAGATTGTCCTAAGAACAAAAGGAACAACAACAACAATTTCAACAAGAAGAAGAAGGGTAGCAAGAAGAGATATCATGCTCATGCTACTGAGGATGATGAACCACCCAAGAAGAAAGCTAGAGTAGAAAGTGATGACTCATCAAGTGAAGGTGACTATGTTCTAATCTCTACTCTCATAGGTACTATCGCTCATGGATGTGATGATTGGCTTATTGATAGTGGGGCTTCCAAACACATGACTGGGTTTAAAGAATTATTTGTAGATCTATCTAAACATGAGCCACCTCATAAAATGAAACTTGGGGATGATTATCAATATCCTATCAAAGGAAGTGGTGAAGCCTCCTACAAACTAGACTCTGTGAAGTCTTTGAAGATGAAAGATGTTCTCTATGTACTTGAGCTTAAGAAGAATATACTATCCATATCATCTTTGGATGCAAAAGGAATTAGAGTTTCATTTGTAGATGGCCAAGTACTCATGTGGCCAAAGGGTAAGACCATAGATGATGCAGTAGTGATTGGAGAGCAAGAGGGAGGATTGTATAAATTGAAGGGACAACCTGAACATGCCATGGTACATGAATCCATGGAGCCAAGTGAACATAGAAGGCTTGCACACATGCACTATAGAGCACTACCAATTACAAGCAAAGCTATAGAAGGTCTTCCTGAAATCCAATCAAAGCATGAAGGTGTTTGCAAAGGATGTGCAAAAGGAAAGAACACAAAGAAGGCATTTCCAAGTAGTGAAAGCAAAGCAAAAAGAATCTTGGAGATTATTCACTCCGATGTATGCGCTCCGATGTCTTCCAATTCTCTGAGTGGGTATGTATACTATGTTTCTTTCATTGATGATTTCTCTAGGAAGACTTGGGTTTATTTCTTGAAGAATAAAGATGAAGTGTTTGATAAGTTCAAGGAATTCAAAGCCTTGATAGAAAATCAAACTGACAAGAAGATCAAGACCTTCATATTCGACAATGGTGGAGAATTCACTTCAGGTGATTTCAAGAAGCTATGCAGTGATTCAGGGATTAAGAGGGAGTTGACTGCTCCCTACAATCCACAACAAAATGGAGTTGCAGAAAGGAAGAATAGAACCATCATGGAAGCAGCACGGGAAATGCTTCATGATTAAGATCTTCCTATGCATCTATGGGTAGAAGCAGCTAGGAAAGCTGTATATGTGCATAACATAACACCTCACAAGATACTTGACAACAAGACACTAGTAGAAGTATTCTTTAGTAAGAAACCAGAAATTAGCCATCTTAGGATATTTGGTTGTCCTGTATACACACACCTTCCAAAGGAAAAGAGGACAAAGCTAGATCCTTCAGGAAAGAAGGGCATCTTTGTGGGTTATAGTGAAAGCTCGAAGGCTTACAGAATATACTTTCCAGGGTTCAAGAAAATTGACATCAGCAGGGATGTAACATTTGATGAAGAATCAACATACATCAAATCAAGGAAGACACTTGTTGAAGACCATGAAGAACCAGATTTCAAGGCACCATTATGAATGAAGCAATTCCAGAAGTGGATCGTGAAATTGAAGATCCACAAGAACCTATAGATCCACCCCGTGAGAAGAACTCTCACAAGAGGAAACCTACATGGGCTAGAGAGCTCATTCAAGATGTAGAAAGGTATGGCATTCCAGAAGAAGAACAGAGAGAAAGGAAGAGGACTAGGTCACATACCAGCTATGTTGCCTTACTCTGTGATATTATAAACAAAGAACCTTCCAGTTATGAAGAAGCAATGGAAAAGAAAGAATGGAAGGATGCCATGGTCGAGGAGTACTAGTTGATCATGAAGAATGATGTTTGGGATGTAGTCCCAAGACTTGAAGGGAAGTCTGTTGTGACTTCCAAGTGGATCTATAAGATCAAGCATGCTGCAGATGGTAGCATAGAGAAATACAAGGAAAGATTTGTAGCTCATGGGTTCTCCCAGAAAGAGGGGGTAGACTATGAAGAAAATTTTGCTCCTGTAGCCAGATACACTTCCATTAGAACAATACTTGATCTGGCTGCAGTAATGAAATGGAAGATACACCAAATGGATGTCAAGACAACTTTATTGAATGGTGTAGTCGAAGAGGAAGTATATGTGGAGTAGCCACTTGGGTTTGAGACACATGACATGGAGTCATATGTGTGCAAGTTAAAGAAAGCCTTGTATGGTTTGAAGCAAGCTACTAGGACTTGGTATGGTAGGATGGACAGTTTCCTATCCAGTTTGGGCTTTGCCAAGAGTAAAACATATTCCAACCTTTACTATAAGGTTGAGGAAGGAAATCCAGTGATACTTCTCTTGTATGTGGATGACCTGTTTGTTGCAGGTGAGGATAGATTGATTGCCGATACCAAGAGGAAGCTTGCTGCTGAATTCGAGATGAAGGACTTGGGGATGATGCACTATTTTCTAGGCATGGAGGTGTGGTAGAGTGCAGATGGGATCTTCCTTGGACAAGGGAAGTATGCAGTAGAGATCCTGAACAGGTTCAGGATGATGGAATGCAAGGCCATGGCCACACCTATGGCATCGAACCTGAAGCTTCTGTGTGATGCTTTATCTGAGCTAGTTGATGTCACGATGTATCGTCAGATGATTGGGTCCTTGATGTACCTGACGAATACGAGACCATATATTTTCTTTGCGGTGAACACATTGAGCCAGTTCTTGACGGATCCGAGAGGTGTTCACCTGGTTGTTCTAAAGCATATTCTTAGGTACCTGAAGGGTACAGTTGATTATGGGATCAAGTATGTTGCGAATCAAAAGTTTAACCTGGAGGGTTATGTTGATTTAGATTGGGCAGGCAGTGCTGTAGATAGGAAGAGCACTTGTGGGTGCTGCTTCAGTATGGGATTAGGTGTGATCTCTTGGTTTAGCAGGAAGTAATCCTGTGTAGCAATGAGTACAACCGAAGCAGAGTATGTTGCAGCTTGTTCGGCTAGTTGTGAGGCAGTATGGATGAGGAAGCTACTGTCTGAGTTATTTGATCTATCGTTGGATGCTACTGGTATCTTTTGTGACAACCAGAGTTGTGTGAAGCTGTCTAAGAACCCGGTGTTCCATGATAGGTCGAAGCACATTGAGATCAAATATCACTATATCAGGGATATGGTGCAGAGATGAGTAGTGAAGCTCCTGTATGTTGCGACGGATGAGCAGGTTGCAGATGTGTTGACGAAACCACTAGTTTGAGTACTTTAGAGAGAGGCTTGGTGTTCTTCAGATTGAAGATACTTCAAGGAAGAAGTGATGGGACACATTTGCAGGAGCCATTCCAAGCATGGTGAGAGGAGGATCCTTCCCATGGATGTGGATGTAAGCGCTATGTGACGAAGCATCAAAACGATGCTCTAGTTACTGCTTTGTATATGCATCAGTTGGATGCTTTGTATGATCAGTCGGATCATGTATATGTATATGCATCAATTGGATGCTTTGTATGAACAGTTGGATCATGTATATGTATATGCATCAGTTGGATGCTTTGTATGATCAGTTGGATGATGTATATGTATATGCATCAGTTGGATGCTTTGTATGATCAGTTGGATCATGTATATGTATATGCATCAGTTGGATGCTTTGTATGATCAGTTGGATCATGTATATGTATATGTAACAGGTGGATGCATTATATGATTAGTTTGATTATGTGTGAGGAGTATCAGGATGATTATCTGGACGACATGCATTAGGACGATGCAGTGACGATGATCAGGATGATCATGTGTATCAGGATGATACTTTGGATGATATGCATTAGGACGATGCTATGATGATGATCGGGATGATCATGTACATCAAGACGATGTATGGTGAGTATCAGGTTGATACTTTGTGGCTGTGGACAGGTTGTGCAGATGAGCATGTAACTAGACCTGGGAGATCCGATAGGTTGAGAATTACACTCGTAATTAGTCCTGGGATACTCTTTCGAGGCATTGCTCTGGGAGTACATGTAATTAGACCTAGGAGATCCGATAGGTTGAGCAGTACGCTCGTAATCAGTCCTGGGATGCTCTTTCGAGGCTTTGTCCTATGGCATGTAACTAGACCTGGGAGATCCGATAGGTTGAGTAGTACACTCGTAATCAGTCCTGGGATGCTCTTTCGAGGCATTTCCATGACCACATGTAACTAGACCTGGGAGATCCGATAGGTTGAGTAGTACGCTCGTAATCAATCCTGGGATTCTCTTTCGAGGCATTGTGGTAGGAGTCACATGTAATACGTCCTGGAGATCCGGACAGGTTGTGCTAGTCACGTAAAAGGCCTCGGATGCTCTTTAGAGTTCTTGCTAGTCAAGACACTCTTTTAAGGTTTTGTGACAGTCACAAGTAAGTGGACCTGGGAGATCTTGTCAGTTGTGCTTCGACACACAAAGGATCCTGGGATACTCTTTCGAGGCATTGTGACCTACGTAATAAGTCCCGAGGATTTCAAAGTATGGCCAGTGATGACGAAGAACTACAGGTGGTGGACCTACATCTAGCATGAAAAAGGTTTGGCTCTGTAGAAATTCCTATGACTAGAAGAATTCAGAGATATCCCAGTGATCGAGATGTCGAGTACAACAGTAGTGATGATGATGATGCTCTGTGATCCAGTGATGATGATCTAGCTCCAGAATTGAAGACTTGTGCCAATATGTATTGATGACCTGTGTTTAGAATACCTTCCTAGTTAAGAGGGAGTGTTGATGTATTTGTAACTTCGGAATATATTCTTCTATGTATTACATTTGTACTTTATTGTATATCCCACAGAGATGTATTATTCCTCTAATTGAAAGTGTCATCATGTGCATTGACAAGTGTCATCATTTGTATTGATGGGTTATTAGACCACCAATGTGGGGTCGGCCCTGGTTAGCACATGTGGTTGGGTTATTAGGCTTGATTAGCAAGTTGGCCCCAGTGGATTATTGGCAGGTCAAGTTAGTGTATAAATAGAGAGGTTCTGTCTCTCATTTATCTCATTCACTCACTTCTCAAGATCGCATAGCTAAGAGAGAAAGTGGTGCACTTGTGGAGGAGGAGGAGCATCTGCTAGAGACATCTTATTGGGTTTGAGCCTTGTGATCTTGGTTTGTGGCTTATCTTATCTCTGAGGAAGTTGTATGGTTTTTCACCTTCTTGGTTTTCCCCAGTGAAACTTTGTGTCTCTTGTGTGATTGATTTTGTGTCTATGATTGATATGTTGTAGAGATATGTTGTACATGTTATTCTCTTAGAGATCCTTATGATAATGGAATGAAATTATCGAAAAATTAATAGCCAACTCCTCCCTGACTTTTTCTAGTTTGATCAGTGCCTCGGCTAGCTGGTCGGTGACTCCAAGGTTTACATTTTTATCAACAGGGTTCCATTGGAAAGCATCCTCTTCGACTGAGACCAGCACAAACTCTTCACAAATTATCAACTTGAATATCCCATGGTGAGATAGTGCATCTTCCTTAACTTGTACTACATTTTTTCTCATTTCTCCAAGAGACTGAAGGAGGTAGTAAAGGATGCTGATATTATTATTTGGTGTAATATGGCTCCTATGTCTTAGAAGCTCCAAAATTTGGAAGTGGAAGATGGGAATGTAGCTAAGTCTCCCTGTACACGTTATATATTTAAGAACGATGGAAGCTATCTCGTCCCAGGGTGCTGGCATGGTGATTCTTTTGAATCCATTCTTGTCTTCTTCATAGACTTCCCCCTGTCCGAAGAAGGCTACTTTCTCCAGCTTCCCGGTCGTCCCTGCCCCAATGCAGACCCATGTGAAGCCCAGTATACTTCACAATTTCCTCCTCGTCAAGCCTGATACGTAGTCCCCTTATTCAGGTGACATACTCTTCATATTTTATGTGTTTTAGGTTCCTGGAAAATTCTAGGGATACTTCAGTATTGGACCCTCTCAGTCCCGAGATAAAGGCATCCACCCTGCTGCACGGAGGATTGAAAGAACCTGAGGGTTTTCATATATAGGCTTGTGATCCTCCGACTCGCTCTTTTTAAACCCCTTCGTCATTTTTTAATTTGCTAATATAATCAACAAACCACAAAGTTCTGAGTGATGGATGACTTATCGCCTGGTTGGGATTGATCACAGGCTTGTGGGAAGCTTGCTCGCTGAGTGATGATATGAACTTCCAGTTTTCTTGCTTCCTGAACTGCTTGTATTTCCAAATTGGGTCCTCATGTATACCATGCTGCCTTATTTAGCTATTTTTATGCACTTATCCAGATCATTGTGCATCGTACTTGCTGAATTATACATTCCTTTCCATTATTGCACCCTGTGTTTCTTTCCATCATTGTACATTGCGCTGTTGATTTGATCATTGGGGGATATAATAGTTGGATGCAGAAGTTGTCATTCTTTGACATGTCTAAGGTAGGTAATCATGATTCTGTGAGGTAACTCTGAACTGTTCCACTGAATTATCTTAAAAGTTGTCCTCAGCTTTGGAAAATAATCGTTTTGTGGGGGATTATGTTTTGATTCAGAAATAAAACAAAGAGTTAAGTGATTACCTTCTTTACTAGCATACCTGAGTGTATGGTGTGTGCTTGATTGTATGGGTGCGAAATTCTGTAGTTGCTTTTAGCTGTGTCTGTAGTTAATTTGGGCATGTTAGTAGTTACATCTTTTATGATTCTCTTCTGTCGGTTCCCTTGAAATTGGTGCACTTGCTTGCTTGCTTGATTTTTTTTTTTTGCAAGTTTTGTTCATATGACTTTTCATTATGTTCAACATTGCGTTTGTACTAGTGCTATGAACTTGGTTGATTTGATTTCTATAGTGCTAGATTTGTTTTTTGTTCTGGCTCGCTTGATTGAAGATTCTAAAATTGGCGTTGTTGTCTCTCTTGTTTTGATTTTTGTTGATTTTGCTTGCTGGCTCTGTTGATCGATTTTTTTGGATATTTGCCTGTTATTTTTCTGCTGTCTCTTTTTTGTTTGCTGCTAAATTTTTCTGGCTCTCTTGAAATATGGTTTCTGGCTCGCTTGAGACATGATTTTTGGCTCACTTGAAATTCCTTGTTGGTCCTTCATAGGGATGGATCAAGTCCATCAATTTTGTTTGTGATAACCTGAGTGGATTTTTTTATTTTCCTCTCTCTCTCTTTTTTTTTTTTTTTCTTTTCTCTTTGTTTATTATTATTACTATTTTGTAACTGGAAACAGTGATCTGGAAACAATGATGTTCTATGCTCTCTATCAGCATTAATCTTTGCTGATATAGTGTTTGTGTGAACTCCTCTCTAGACTATGGTGTCCTATAGAGTTGGAGTCTGTGTCCATTCACCAACATGGGGAATTTTTCTTTATCTATTGTTGTAATTCTGACAGCTTCATTGTCATAGATTTTTTCAATGATGTAGGGTCCGAGTCATCTAGTTGTGAGTTTGCCTTTAAAAGTGTGAAACCCGGAGTCATAGAGTAGTGCCTAGCCACCTTCTTTGAATTTCTTCTGCTTGATGTTTTTGTCATGCCATTTCTTCCTTTGTTGTTGGATGATTTTAGTGTGTCTAAGTGCTTGTTGGTGTTGCTCATCTATTTTATTTAATTGTAGCATGCATTCTTGTTGGATGTCTGAAAGTTCCATGTTTAAATTGGCTACAATTCTCAATTTTTTGATTTCAAACTCAATGGGAAACATGATTTTCTTTCTATAAACTAGCTCATATAGGGTGAATCCTGTTGTTGTCTTCCATGTGGTATTATAAGCCCAAAATGACTCACTTAATCTGTCTTCCCAATCTCTTTTGTGCAGTTGTATTGTTTTTCTCAAGATTCTTTCTAGTTCTCTCTTTGTCACCTCAGCTTGACCATTAGCTTGAGGGTGGTAGGAGGAGGATTTTCAGTGTTTAACATTGTTTCTTTGAAGTAGGTCCTCTATGAGGTTGGATGTAAACTGTGTGCCTTGGTAAAAAACTAGCTCTCTTGGGACTCCAAATCTGTGGAATATTTGCTCTGTAAAAAATTTTGCCACATTTGTTTCATTTGCTGTTGCAAGTGCTGCTACTTCTGCCCACTTTGTAAGGTAGTCAGTGCATACTAGGATATAGCTTTTTTGATTTGATTGGGGGTTGAATGGACCAAAAAAAAAAAATCCCCATTTCTTGAATGCTTCCAAGGAGATTTGTGGATGGAGAGGCATTTCTTCTCTTTGTGTAGGCTTCCCCATTCGTTGACAGTCATCACAATGTGAAACATATTCATAGGAGTCCTTGTGGAGTGTTGGCCAATAATATCCAGTTTGCAATATTTTATAAGCTGTTCTTTTTGCAACATAATGTCCTCCACATGGCTCATTGTGAGTGGCATGCATTATGTCATGGACTTCATCTTCTTTGATGCATATTCTGAATATTTGGTCTGGCCCTTTTTTGAAAAGGATTCCTTCTATCCATGTGTAAGTGGCACTTTGCCTTACGATTTTGTTCTTTTCTTGGTGGTTGTAATGTTTTGGAAATTTACTAGACACTAAGTAGTTTGCTATGTCAGCAAACCATGGGCTTCTTGTTGAGACTGCAAAAAGGTGCTCACCAGGGAAGTTATCATTTACCAATTCATTGTCTTTTCCATGGGTGAGTCTAGATAGAAAATCAGCTACCACATTGTGTTTTCCTGGCTTATCCAAAATTGTTATGTCAAACTCTTGCAAAAGGAGTAGTCATCTAATTATTTGAGCACTTGTATTAGTTTTATTCATAAGATATTTGATTGTTGAATGGTCGGTGTGGACAAAAACTTGGTATCTAGTAATGTAGTGCCTGAATTGTTTTATGGCATGTATGACAGCCAAAAACTCCTTTTATGTGACTATATAATTGAGTTCTGCTCCTGCCAAGTTTTTGCTGATATAATATATGGAATATGGTCTCTTCTCTTCTTCTTGTCCAAGGACTAATCCAATGGCCTTATCTGATGCATCAGAATGGATGTGGAATGGTAGTGACCAATTTAGTCCTTGGAGTGCTGGATCTATGATTGTCTTCTTCTTGTGGCTATCAAATGCTGACATACAATGCTTTGTCCATTTGAATTCTGTGTCTTTTGTGAGAAGAGCAAACATTGGCACAATAATTTTGCTATAACTTTCAATAAATCTTCTATAGTAGCCTGTTTTCCCAAGAAAATTTTCACATCTCTTTTTTTGACAGGTGGTGGCAGTGTCTTGATGATTGTGACTTTTTCTTGATCAACTTCAATTCCTCTCTGTGAAATATGGTTTCCAAGCAGGATGCCTTCTTCCATCAACATTCTGCATTTATCATTGCTCAGACATAAGCTCATCTCGATGCATTTCTTCAAGACTAATTCTAAATGTTTTAATGGTTAGTCAAAATTCTGGCCATAGGGTGTGAAGTCATCCATGTAGACTTCCATTTGATCATTGATAAAATCAGAGAATATGCTTAAAATGGCCCTTTGAAATGTTGTTGGGGCATTACATAGTCCAAATATTAGTACGTTGTATGCATAAGTGCCCCATGGGCATGTAAATGTTGTTTTATCCTGATCAGTTGGGTGGATTAGGATCTGGTTGTATCCACTGAACCCATCAAAAAATGAGAAAATTTTGTTTCCAACCAATGTGTCCAATACTTGGTCGATGAATGGGAGAGGGAAGTGATCTCTCTTAGTTGCCTTATTGAGCTCTCTGTAATCCACACAGATCCTCCACTTCCCTCCTTTTTTAGGAACTATAACCAATGGTGAGACCCATTCACTATCTGAGATTGAGTATATGAACCTTGCATCTAACAACTTTTGTAACTCTAGCTTAACTATGTCTTTTAATGTTGGGTTCATTCTTCTTTGTGGTTGTCTGATAGGAACAACACCTTCCTTGATATATATGTAATGCTTGCAAATGTCTTGGTGGATACCCTTCATGTCAGTGTATGTCCATGCAAAAGCTTTGTTGTTGTCTGACAGTACCTTCATTAATTGTTGTTCTTGTCTTGGTTCCAAATTGGAGTTAATATTAATTGTCTTTCCAGGCATGATCTCAACTGTTTTGATCTGTATTGGATGATGTTCAAGTGTGAGCACTTCTACCCACATTCTGTCAGAGTCGTGGGTTACTGTTTTCTCTTCTTGTTGCTGACCTGTGACAAAAAAACTTCAAAAATATCATGATTAGAAGATGCATTTTGAATAAATCTATATAAATGACTATCTTCATCGATGTATTTTAGTGATAGGGCAAATTCAATGGTAAGAACATGTATGTTTTGGTCTGTTATATCATTATAATCATCTATCCAGTTCTGATATTCTAGGTCTGAAGACTTTCTTGCTGGGGGATAAATATTGATTTTCTTTCTAGCTTTCCCACTGGTGATTGTCATGTTGCCAGATCTACAACCTATATAGGTGTCTGCAGTTGCTACCCAAGGTCTCCCTAGTATTATTGGGTACCCACTGAGTTTACTCTTTACTTCTATAACTATGAAATCAGCTGGGTGCTCACAGGATTCTATGTTGATAATGATGTCTTCGAGCATTCCTTCAGGTTTTATAGTTGATCCTTCGGCAAGCTATAGTACGATAGCTTTTGGTCTGACCATCAATTGGAGTCCTAGGGATATCATTGTGTCTTTTGTCATCACGTTGATCGTAGCTCCTAAATCAATTAGGTTACTTGCAATATGTATGTTGTTGATGGTTACGTTGACTGCTGGACTTCCTGGATCAAGGTATTTGGGGTTGACAATGACACCCAACATTAAATCTGCTAATTTCCCTACTACATTTATAGTTGGTGGGTCATGTCTTTTTCTGCTAGGTCTTTTTAAGCAATTCTCTTTAATAAACTTGTTACAGATTGGCACATCTCTTATGGCCTGTAAAATTGGGATTTGGATGTTCAAATGTTCTAATTCGTTAAGAATTGCATTTTCCTCTTCCTCTTTTGTATTTCATATGAGTTTTTCAGGGAATGGGGGGTTTCTATTTGGTATTTGTATGTGTGGCCAGATTTCTTCTTCCTGAGGGTTTATCTCAGTTGGTTGCTGAATTTCAATTTGTGTTGTTTGTTCGTGATCTTCATTTCCTTGATTATTCTGTGTGTGTGTGTTTTGTAATGTTTTCCCAGACCTGAGATTGATTTCGTTTATTTCCAGGGTATCCACTACATAAGTTGGAAATTTCACCATTTCAGTATTATAGGCTTGCTGCTATCCTGCCCTATTGTTGTTTGGGTTTGGAATCTATTGGGGAGGAATTGGGGGAGGTTTGGGAGGTAGTTGGGTTTATGGGGGCGGCATGATGAGTGGCTGCTGCAATGGAGCCCTCCAGTTTGGTGAATATTGATATGGATTTCCATAATTCATTGTTGGTTGAGCAAAAGGTGGGGGGTATGGAGAATAGGGTTGTGTATAATAAGGCTGTTGATATGGTTGGATTAGTGTCCACTGGTTTGGAGTTGGCTGAGATGGCCATGGGGAAGGTGTTGAGTTCCAATTTTGCTGATTACTTGCTTGTTGGGTTGGAAGGGCCTAACAAAATTATTTCTTCTTTGATTGACGAAACAGAGTTGTTCTATGGTACCTTCAGATGTGGGATCCTGAATGGCAGCTTTGCATGATGGAAATCGAGGAAATTTATCAATAGAGTGATCATCAGTACATAGGCCACATTTTCTATTGTATTTAATGTGCAGTGTCCCTTTTCATGCTTCTTTCTGCAGCGTGGGCAGAATACTACCAGAGCTTGGTTTATTTCGTCTTGTTTCTTCTTGATTTGAAGTGCATCCAGTTGCATTGCTAGGGACTGAAGGATATCAGTTTTCATATCGCTAATAAGATTTTCTAGGTCAGACTTTGTGAGGTTCGGTCCTGAAGATGATGATGCTCCAGTAAATGGATGTGAATCCCTTGTCCCAATTTTACTTTTTCTGGATTGAGAATAATTTTTTAAGATTTGTAGGATTTGGTCATAAGTTTTCTAGAATATATACCCATCTTTTAGAAGGTTCAACACTTCAATATTTTCTTCTTTGATTCCTCTAAGGAGGACAAGCTTCAGTGATTCCTGGTCTAGGGTACAGTGACTAGCTTGTTTGTAGCTGAGTTGAAAACGATGTGCATAGTATTCTAGGGATTCCCTTTCTCCTTGTTGTATCCTAAAGATTTCATCTCTTGTATCTTTTGCCTTACAGTAGTCCCTATATTTTTCTAGGAAGGATTGTTTCATTTGGTCCCAGGTGAAAATGTTCTTTCCTTCTAGGCTCATAAACCATCTAAGTGATAGATCTTTCAATGTAGAAGGAAAGAGTCTATGTTTTTGTGCATTAGTAGTGTATCCAAAATATATGCAAACTACCTCAAATTCAAATAGAAACGTGTCAATATCTTCTGATTTTAAGCCATGGAATTCTGGAAGATTATTAGGGTTGATATTCTTCATTCTGGCTTCCCCAAGGGGTACACTAATGGGAAAAATGAACAGTTCCCTAGGTTCATCCTCTTCCTCTACCATAGTATTGTTTGAGCTAGATGTAGCAAAGACTTTATCTCGGTTTGGATCATAGCTAGAATCAGCTTCGTCTTCTGAGTTAAGGAATTGAAATTGAGAATGATCAGAACTATTGTTACTCATAGGGCAGTTAGGCAGAAAGCGTCTAAATCTATCCCTCTCTCGTTGAGGCATTCATGGTAAAAAATTTATGTTTCTGGTTGTTTTTGTATTTTTCTTTTTCTTTTTAAATATGTCTCCTATGGATTAAGCACCTCCTCGGAAACGGCGCCAAAAAGTGGTGGACTCCAAGAATGGATTCCTAATTAGGGTAATCTAAACCCGAAGTATACTTTAATTATCGACCAAGGAGCATACAAACTTAAGAGGTGCTAAGCACTATATGTGCTCTATAGGATGGTCTTCGCCATTCAGGGTGTTGGAATGTATCTTAAAGGTTTCTCTAAAAGGAAATGAAAGTGAGTTGTTCTAAACAAAGAATGAAAGAATATAAAAAGGTTGTAAATCTATGAACTGAAAATGATGAAAATGGTAGATCTCTATACTAAGAATTAAATGCTGGAAAATTGTAAATCTATTCTAAGAAGTAAATACTGAAAGCTGATAAACTTAATCTAGAAATGAAATACTGAAAGAGGGAAGTTTAATCTAGGAATTAAATACTGAAAGCTGGAAATCTAATCTAAGAATTGAATAATGAAAATCAAGCAAACTTTATCTATTCAAATCAAGTACCAAAAGCGATGATCATTACTCTATTCAAATCAAAGAGCTGAAAAAATTAACTTCTATGTGATCGAACTCAAGTAAGGAAAATATGCATGGAATTGCAGATCTGAATCATTGTATAGAATTAATATAAAATGCTGGAAGACAGAGGTAAAATATGCTTGTGCAGAATGCATGTACAGGACTATGGAAAGCATGTTACAGAACTACAGAATCGATATTATCAAACTACAGAGAAAAATTGTTGAACTGAAATAAGAATCTATTGTTCAAACCATTATCAAAGCACTTCACATATTATAATGATTAAACCAATTAGCAAAACATATGAGAAATACTTGAAATAAAATGAGGCTCCTGATCTACATGTTGAGGGGGCCCTCCCCAACCCATATTTCAGGAGTGGAAAAGACTTATAAACTCGAAGCTTGAAATAACACCAATTCTTCCATTATTAAAATCGTAACTTCATGTCTCAGAAAAGTCTTAGAACAAAACTGTCTCAAATAAAATATGTTGAATATAAGTTATACAAAAATGTCAATAGGAACCACATGCTGCTCAAGAGATTCATATATATATCTATTCTGAATCATAACCTAACTGTATGCTTTAAATGCCGATCCTTCTAAACATGAGTTTTCTTCTATAAATAAAAAAAATGGGGGCGCTGAGCCACTCATGGTCTTTCAGTCTTTGAGCTGGATTTGCTTGTTGTCTCCTAGATCACCTACGCCTGCTCATACATGCCTATTTTCATATAATTAGCTCATAAAAACTCCTTTAAGCATAAAAGAATAACCTCTAACTAATTTATTAAATAATCAAAACAAATGCATTAATCCCCACAAATAGATGTATTTTCCTTGTCCGTTCCTGTACTTGTGTGGCATAAAAGGCTATAAAATACCTATATTCAGAGCTCATCAGTGTTCATATTTTTATGAAAAGAATATAAAAATATAATGATGTTTTACCGTTCTTTCTCTATATCTCTCCTTCTCACGAAGTTAGTTTATTCACTTTTGCATCAACGTATAAATTATACCACCACACACTTACTATCGGATATCAGGCATGGAATCCTTGTGATCCACTCAAAACAACATATAACATTAAATGAAATGCTCTTGACTTTTAAAAAAATAAGTTGAACAAGATGATAGTTATAAAAGAGTACGATGAGGAGTAAAATTATAAACATCTTATTGCAACACATGAGAAATAGTTATAGAAAAATACTAATTGTTTCGAAGACTATGTAAGAGAAAAATGTTGATGTATTTGTAACTTCGGAAGATATTCACTTGTATATTTTATATTTTATTTGTATTTTATTGTTGTACCTCCGACGGAGATATTTATTCCTCTGGTCGGAGAAGTCATTATTGTACTTGGGTCATGTAAAGTCATTGAGGTCAATCCTCCCATGTATGTCGGGGCATTAGACCCCAGAGTTAACTTATTAATGGGCTATTAGACTCTCCTAGAGAAGTCGATCCAGTCAGTTACACTTAGGGGCTGACCTGTTTGGGGTTAAGGCTAAGTGGAAAGTAAAGTATAAATAGAGAGGGTGCTCCTCTCTATTTGATCATTCAGTCACTCACTCATTCTCACAAGTGAGTAGTGTGCACAAGTGGAGGAGGAGAAGCTGCTAGGAGACTATCTCTTGTCTTGGGTTTTTGTATCATTGCTCATTCTATCTCTGAGGAAGTTGTGGGGTTTTCTCCTTTATGGTTTCCCCAGTAAAATGCTTTGTGTCTCTTGTCTCTTTTGTTTGATATGTTGTACATGTTGTTCTCTCAGTTAAGATCCTAGATCATATTGAATTAAATGATGAAAAACTAACATGGTATCAGAGCTAGCCTGAAGGAAGGCATTGTATGGCATTTATGACACTTGTTGCACTTGCGACAAATTGGAAGCTAGGGCTTGGTAAAGTAAAACTTAGTCATCGTGGAACTCTCGCTATAAATATGTTTTGGCGAAGGGTCGGGATCTGAATTGTTTACAGGATGAATATCAGACACGCATGTACCCTGTGTAAAAATTCCAGCCTCATATTCATTGTACTTTGTGAGCTATGATCTGCACAAGTTAGGGTTTCTGCCTCTTCCAAAATGCATCCCTAAATAGGTGACCTAGGAACAAAGGTCATATATCGGGATAGGAAGCTACAAATGGAATTCTGTAAAATTTGGTAGTTAGGGCGCAACCTGTAGTTTCACAGGTCTGATTTTCAGAGGCCGAAGTTGAAACAGTGACATGTGGAAATTCGTACAAGTTCGCTATATTGTTTCATCCCATAAACAGGTCATGCTACGACACTTAGAATATATATCTCATGGAGAATCCATTGAATCTCAGATCTATGGGGTTGGAAATATGACAGTTCAGTCTACTTCAGGATGAAGTGTCAGACCCCGAGGATCTGAAATTTCACAGATGAACTAGAAAACCATATTTTGACAAAAGTTGCATATCCAAAATTCGCAGGTCATTTTTGAAGGGTCAATTTTTGGAGTTTTCAAAATATGAGCACACTAGCTTTCTCGCCTCAGTCGAATGCATCTCCCTATCCAGACAGAAGTTTGAAATTCCAAGTTTGGATTTTTAGGGTTTCTCTACCAAACCATAGCCAACTCTAGATCCAGTTTTAGCAAATCAAAGTGGTAAGACCTAAAAATTTTCTATTTCCATTTGAAGTACTCTTTAAAATATTTCTCACCACACCAAGCTTGAGGATAAGCTTGAAGGGGATGATAAATTTCGAGCATGGAAGTATAGGATTGGGTTAATCCTATAAGAGAATGAATTGGACACCTACATAAGTGAAGAAGTTCCAGTTCCGGAGGGAGATGAGGCTAAGGCCTTACATAAGAAGAACTTGGTCAAGGAAAGAGGATCATTGCAGATTCTATCAAAGACCATCTCATACCACACGTGTCTTCTCTAAAGACACCCAAGGAGATGTTTGATTCCTTGACCAAGCTGTTTGAAGGAAGAACATAAATTGGAAGATGACTTTGAGGAATCAATTGAAGAATGTCAAGATACAAAATGCAGAGACCATGCAGTCCTACTTTACAAGGGTATCTCAGATAAAAGAACAACTTGAAGCTGTGGGAGAAGATATAGATAATGGTGAAATTGTGATGACCACCTTGAACGGTCTTCGTAGGTCATGGGATTCCTTCATTCAAGGAATTTGAGCTAGGAAGAAGTTCATCACATTCAGTAGGCTTTGGGAGGAATGCTCACAGGAAGAAGCTAGAATTGTAGCTTGAGAAGAAAATATGGATAATGAAGACCAGGCTCTCACAGCACACACCAGGAAGAATAACCACAAGAGGGAGCATCCTCATCACAAGAAGGGTAAATACCACCACCACAATCAGAGGGATAACTTTGGAGGATCCATGAGAGATATTTCTCACATTCGATGTTATACTTGTGATGAGAAGGGACACTATTCCAGAGATTGTCCCAAGAACAAAAGCATCTCCCACGAGAAGAAGAACAACAAGAGAAGACATCATGCTCACACTACAGAGGATGATGAACCTCCAAGGAAGAGAACCAGGGAAGACAATGAAGATTCTTCAAGTGATGAATAATATGTATTGTAATGAAGTTTTACATGAAAGGAGTAGAAGAAGCTACTGTAGAGTTGGACTCCAGAAAAGAAATAATCTATGGAAGCACCTCTCATCCATTTGCAGCATTGGTTAAGGTGCACACTATTAGGGAGCACACTCTAGTAGCTCCTGCAAGGAAGCAAAGATTGAGAGGGAGTCCACCCAACAACCAAACAAATATAAGTATTTGAATTGTTATTTCCTATATATATGATTACTTAAAAGATGTTGTTCAGTCATGTACATAATTATGTTCCTAGATTTAGGATGTATATTATGCATTTTAGAAAAGTTGGATTAATGAACAAGATACTACTAATATGACAGTAATGGGTAAGTGGTCTATGGTACTGTACAATATTCCATTGCTACTTATCTAGAATGAAACATTTTTGCTGGCATGTTGGGAGCAGTGCACACTCTTAACAATGTTCTGGTGGAGATGGAAGGCATCTAGAAAGTTACCGTATGAATACGGGATATGCATGAATGTTGTATTGAAGCATTGGCTGAGATAATTGCATGACTGTATGACATATGTTCTTATGTGTAAGATTTTGTTCTAAAAACTATGAGAAGTTTCTAATCGTGCAATTGAATTTGACTTGTATGAAAGATCATGTACAATCACCTACAAAAGAAGGACAATGACATTTGTTCCGAAGAACAAGCGACGAAGTTCAAGAAAAACTACCTATTGAAGATATTGAAGAATCTAAATTTCCCAGGATAAGGGATACAGTAATGGAAGGATGCCATGATTGAGGAGTACCAATAAATCATGAAGAATGATGTATGAGATGTGGTCCCAAGACCAGAAGGGAAGTTTGTTTTAACTTCCAAGTGAAGCATGATGCAGATGGTAGAATAGAGAAACACAAGGCAAGATTTGTGGCACATGGATTCTCCCAGAAAGAAGGGATAGATTATGAGGAAACACTTGCACCTGTATCTAGATACACTTCCATTAGATTAGTACTTTCTCTGGATGCAGTAATAAAGTGGAAAAGGAAGTGTTGGAAGGCAGTTTGATGAGGATGTGTCATGGTACTGCCGACGTTGCGACATGTTGGATGAAGGCGCGCAAGGAGTATTTGGTGCCAAAGTATACCGTAGTTGGCAGGTTTTGGGTCACTTGGACCATGTATTTTGTAATATTGAGTCAAGTATATCGTAGATGGTGGGTTTTGGGTCATGTATTTTGTAATATCAAGTCAATTGTACCATGGTATGCGGGTTTTTGCGTCATTAGACCAAGTCAGTTAGTCGATTGTCCACAAGTGTCAGTTAGGTAAGTGGACAAGTATTATAATTGGCGGAAGCCTATAAATAGATGAGAATTGTAAGTGTTAGAGGAGAGTCAATGGATAGAAGAGTGAGATGGAGCTATATGCGGAGATTGATAGAGATATAATGCGGGAGTTGCGCAGAGATTCATGTACCGCTTTTGGTTTGCCACAGGAATATAAAGATGATGATTTGGTGCAATCTGTGTGTAATGTTGCTCGATACTTATGTTATTGTCTTGTCTTAATGCAATTATCTATTTTTCTCGCTATGATGTGGATGCCGTAATAGTATGTTATAGATATCTGTTTACTGTAATGTCAAATGTTGCGATTAAAGTGATATGCTATAAATTCATGATGAATACTTAGAATTGCTGTTGGTATCACACTGCCGCAACGTGCCTCCTCCCTTGGTGAAAACATGGTTCTGTCTACTCTTCCTGGATGCCTTGGGTGAGACCTCATCCGCTCTGCAGGTGTTGCTGGGTGGGCTCAAACTTGCCCGAGTCGGTGCCCAGGGAGATTGCGGTATGTGTCGACAGTTGGTGGACCCCCGTCAACTGTGAGGTCACGACTTGGTCAAAAAATGGTTCCATTGCCGGGACTGTGTGCAAAGTAAGAGGAGGCCGTGTTGTGGCACCCAACGAAGCCAGAGATACAGAGCTGGTTTGATCAGAGACTGTGGGAATTTGCTTAAAAAGAAAGTCGGAACACGTGACTAACGGTAGATCACTGGTTGGGAAGATATATTCATGATGGTCCGCATGAGTGGTTCTTCTCTGAATTCCTAGTTGTTCTGTATGAGTGGTTGTCAAAGCTGACCTTCCAAAAGAGAAATTTCCAAGGTGGTGAACTGATGACTTGGACCCCAGAGTTGATCCAGGAGCTATAGGAAGTCAATAATAAGGCATTGCGGGTTGTCAAAGTTTGGCTTGATAGCATCTTGGAAGGATATATCACTGAATTTGCGGTCGACACGAAGAAATCCTATAGTGAAGCTGAAAGATACTTCTTTGACAGACCGAGGGGAAGGCTTTTGCTATCACTCCAACTGTCGATTAAGATGCTAATCTGCGAGAAAGGTATATTGAGGATGCACCTTGATCAGTAAGAAGCCTGGTGGGCGGAGGCCATGGGTATCGCGACTGTTGGGGGGTGGTCGAAGCAATGGTAAAGGGGTAGATGGGTGCAAACCATGAGGAGACTGTGAGCGAAGCCGAGGAAGAAAGTGGCCTTACGAGGGGAGGAGCAAGGTTACGACAGGAAAAGAGGTAGAGGATAGGAGAAGGTCCTGCTGCAATCAGACTGCAAGACCGTGAAGGAAGGCCACATGGGACAAAGCGACCTCATAGTCCTGACAGGGACAATCAGGATACACCTAGGATAGAGGCAGGACCAAACCCCGACACAAACATACCCACCCCTCCGCTCACTGAATCTCAACCAGCAAGAAATAATACTTCGACACCGCCAAGTTCGTCAATACCGCAGAAGTTAATTGGTAGTGGTGCAACGATAGGAGGAAGGCAGACCAAGATGGTGGGTGATGATGCTAAGCTACCGTTGCTCCATGGAAGTGCGATAGGCAACCCAGAACAGTATTGGTTTTTGTGTGAAGCGGTCTGGACTGTGAAACAGATCACTCATGAAAATACTAAGAAAAGAGAGTTAGCCATGACTCTGCGAGGTCGTGCCTTAGATTGGTTCATGAAATTCATTTTAGTCCCTACCGGGACCCTAGAGAAGTCCCTGGATGAGATTAGGGATGGGCTGATTGTTGAATTTAGACGGCCTAAGTCAGAGGCTCAATATATTACTGAACTGAAGGAAATTAAGCAGTATCCCAATGAGACAGTGTGGGATTTCGACCAACGATTCAAGACATTGATGGAAAAGGTTAGTTTCGATATGAGCGTTGTCCAACATAAAGAATGGTTCATTGCGGCACTATTACCCCACATTCGACTGCCGCTAATGAAGCAAAACATATCGACGCCTAGCGAAGCTCTAGAGATTGCAATGCGATTGGAGGCATCGCCGATTGGAGATAATGTAGCCGGGATGTCACAGATTCAGACGCAGCTTGCCAACCTGACTATACAGTTGCAATATTTAAAGAAGAACAAGGAACAACACGATGAAGTACGGTGTACTTGATGTTGACGAGAGGGACATACGAAAGATGATTGCTCGGATTTTCGTAATTATTTGGTCTCCGGTGCGCCCAATCCATTGAATGGAGGCAGTATGCCGTGGTGTCGCGTTTGTTTGGTATTTGGGCACGGTCATGATAGTTTCCCATATATGCAGAAAATGGTGACAACCCCATGAAATCTTTATTGTACATTCTGCAAGTCGGTGGGTCATGATGATGCATATGGGTCAAGTCGGTGGGTGCATATGGGTTGCTATAGGAGAGAATGTGTGATGCATTCTATGTCAAAGATGATCAGCGCGCTACACCGCTACAGCCACAGGTAGCTCAGCCACAACCACAGATGCAGTTTGTACCTCAGCAACAACAACTGCAGCAGTTCGTACCACAATATACACCGGTGAACCCCCCACAGCCTCAGTACGTGCAACAACCACAGTATGTATCGCAAGGGCAAGTGTGATGCACCTGCAACAATTAATTAATACGAATATGCGAAATAGCAGAAATGTCAGAACTCAGAATCACTTTTATATTGATCACAGGCCACTTCGAGGGGGAAACCTCCTATGTGCAAGCTCAATACAAATAACTTCACGGTGCCTTCATAGGTCTCAACACAGACTTATATACTAAGTCTAGGTGCCAATACTATGGGTCAAAACCATGGGCCACTACAAACTATGGATCAACAATACTACGGACGACTTAAAAAGCATATGCGCCAACAACAATAACACAAACTATTGATCAACAAATACTACAGGACGACTTACAAAGCATATGCGTCCAACAACAACATACTAACAAAGTAAAGACATGGGTTCCTAACATCCCCTCCCCCTTAAAAAAAGCTTTGTCCTCAAAGCTTTAGATGTGGAAATTGTTGTTGAATCTAAAGGAGTGGTTCCCATGTAGCATCCTCTGGTTGCATGCCGTTCCACTGAATTAAGACCTCTGTGATAGGGCGAGAGTGAAGCTGATGCTTGCACTGATTGAGGATGGCCTCTGGCTCCAAAAGGATGGATCCTTCATTATCCAGTTCGGGTAAAATCATTTGTCCACTGATGTTGGTGCCAAGAACTTTCTTCAGACAAGAGACATGAAAGACTGGATGAATGCGAGAAGAAGGAGGAAGTTCCAATTTATAAGCAACGGACCCAATCTTTTGAAGAATCCGATATGGCCCATATAACTTTGGAGCGAGCTTATGACGCCCTTTGAGTTTCAAGGAGGATTTCTTGTACAGCTAGAGACGAAGAAAAACCATATCGTCGACTTGAAAAGTGCGCTCAAAACGGTGCTGATCAGCTTGTTGCTTCATGCGATTTCTTGCCATGTAAAGATTGTCTCGCAAAATGCGAAGAATCTGATCATGGTTTTGAAGGACTGTGTCAACTTCCTGAACTGGTGAACTGGTGGAGGTGTATGGAAGAAGAGCTGGAGGTGCCTGACCATAGATTGCTTCATATGGGGTCATTTTAGAGGCAGTGTGGTAAGAGGTATTGTACCACCATGTTGATGTATATGTAACTTCGGAATGTATTTCACATGTATATGTATATTGTATTCCTATAGAGATGGTATTATTCCTCTATAAGGAAGTGTCGTCATTTATATTGTAAGTGTCGTAACTTATACTTGATGGGTTATTAGACCACCTTGCTGGGGTCGGCCCTGTATAAGCCATGTGGGTCAAAGGGTTATTAGACCACCCTATTGGGGGTCGGCCCAGTCAGCATTATGTTATGTGGTTAAGTTTGAGCCTACATGAGTTAGGTAAAAGGGCAAGTCAAGTCAAGTATAAATAGAGTGCGGGAGGCACTCTATTTGTTCACTCACTTCTCACACATGCTCTCAAGGAGGAGAGGCGCACTTATGGAGGAGGAGGATATGCTGCTAGGTTATGGCTATCTCTCTTGGTTGGTTGTATCATTGCTCTATCTATCTCTGAGGAAGTTATTGGGGTTTTTCACCTTTATGGTTTTCCCCAAGTAAATCTTTGTGTCTCGTGTGTGCTTGCATTATTGTCTCCATGATTGATATGCTGTAGATATGCTGTACATGTTGTTCTCTCAGTTAAGATCCTAGATCAGATTGAAGTAAATTCTGAAAATTTAACATGGTATCAGAGCTAGCCTGAAAGAAGGCATGATATGGCATGTATGACACTTGTTGCACTTACGATGCTAGGGCTTGATATAGCAAAAACCAGTCATCGTAGCACTTTCGCTATAAATCCGTTTTGGCAAAGTTTTCGGATCTGAAATTGTTACAGGACGAAGCTAAGATCTCCAGGTATCTTGTGTCCAAAGGAAAACCTCTAATTCGTTGTATTTTGTGATTTATGATCTGTACAATATAGGGTTTCTGCCTCTTCCAGATCTGAGTCAAAATCAGGTGACCCTGGGAAAAAGGTCATATCTTGGGCTAGGAAGCTCCAAATGAAATTTCGTAAAAAGTGACAGGTAGTACACAGTCTTTAATATCTCAGAAAACTTTTTCAGAGGCCGAAGTTGAACCAGTGACACGTGGCACACCGTACAAGTTCGATCTCCTGTATTATCCCATAAACAGGTCATGTTGCGACACTTGGCATAACTCTCTCTCAGAGAGTCCAATTGAGGTCAGACCTATCAGGATGGAAAGATAACAGGTCAGGCTATCTCAAGAAACTTTTTCAGACCCTGTGGATCGAAAAATTTGAAGGTACACCAGAAACAATCAGGTACATATTTCTATCAAAACAGAATTATTTTTGAGTACCTTCATTCATGGCTTCCGGAATTTAGGGCTTCGTAGAAAGTTGGAATTTTTGTAATCTGAGACCACGGCTGGATGCTACTCATCAAAATAGAAATTTAGAGACCAAGATCAGAATTTTTGGTTGGGCAGAAGGCCGGGCTTGATTAGACCCTAGTTCGGGACTTTGATCAGAAAAGTGGAAAATTAGGGCTTCTGTAAAAATGGGAATTTTTGAAATCTGTGACCACGGCTGGAAGCTCCTCAGAAAAATAGAATCTTAGAGCTTTGGATCAAACATTTTGATTGGGAAGAAGAGTGGGCTTCATCAAACCCCAGTTCAGGGTCACGTCCAGTGAATCTAGAAGTTTCAAAAGCAAAATTGAGGAGTGAAACTTTGCAGTTTTCAAATTCTGAATATACCAACTTGATCAGCTCATCAAGGCACATATTTCTATCCTGTCAGAAGTTTGAAATTCAAAGTTTGAATTTTTGGGGTTTCTCTGGCAAACCCATATCTAGCTCAAGGTCCAGTTCTTGCAAATCAAGTGGATTGGGTTAATCCTAGAAGAAGATTACAAGCGATCTCGACAGGTATGACTCATCGAGGTATGTTTCGATATTTGTCCATGATTAAGTTTATCGTATGTTTGTCTTCATGTTATTACGGTTAGTACAATTTTGATTTTAGATTTGTCGTATAACCTTAACAAAATTATGAATGCATGATAGAAGATATTCACTGGTTAGGGTGTTGACACTTATGATTGTACTAATGCATTATGGTGTTGTATGAGGTTTATGTTGTCTACTAACATGAAAGGTACACCAATAAAGACAAATCATGTTCTGGTCCAAGAACATATGATCATGATAACATGAGGACAAAGATTCATCCATTGTCATGGATCTCATACAAGATCCATTTACGAGGTATGTATAACTTGTTTATACAATGGTTAACTTATGAGACATGCAGGTTACTAGCACAAGTCACTGAAGAGAAACAAAAGACATTATACGGGTATGTTAGACATAAATAGCTAGCATGCTAATCCAGGTATGTTTTTCCTATATCAAGCTAGAATCCTACCTGGTGTTAGGATCTTATACTGTTGTTGATAATGATTATTCCTGAAGAGTCATAGGTTTGAATAATCATGGTTTTATGCATATTAATGTCTTATCTTGATTGATGATTCAACTAACCTGAAGAGTCATAGGTTTGAGTAATTACAGGTTTAGATATGTTATGTTTCTTATGATTTGACTAACCATAAGAATCCTACGTAAACCTTGAATGCTAATACTTATTATTTTCTGTTTGAAATGATCATGACTATACATGCTTGAGATTATTGTGTTTTAATAGTATGCTAATGAATGTATGATTTTATATAAGCTCACAAGGATAACACAATCATGATACTAATAAGCATGCATAGGGATCAAGGATGAATATGAGTTCAAGAACAGGTAATTCAGGAAGCAAAGATCAAGAGGGAGCACACTCTAGTTGTTCCTACAAGAAAGCAAAGGAGCACACTTCAGTAGTTTATGAAAGGATGCAGATATTCAGAGGGAGTTGACCATCTCACTACATCTCACAACAGAAAGGTGTAGAAGAAGCTACTTCAGATTAGGACTCCAGCAGCTCCTGCAAGGAAGCGAAGACTCAGAGGGAGTCCACCCAACGAACAAACAAAGATAAGTATTTGAATTGTCATTTCTTAAATAATACTGTTCAATAATGTATATACTAATGTTCCTAGAATTAGGTTGTGTATTATGCATATTAGAATAATTGCATTGATGAACAGTATACTCCTAATATGCATGGGTAAGTGGCCTATGGCACTGTACAACATTCCATTGCTACTTATCTAGAATGAAACCTCTTTGCTGACATGTTGGGAGTTGTGCACACTCTTAACAATGTTCTGGTAGAGATTGGAAGGCATCTAGAAAGTTACGGAATATGGATAAATGTTGTATTGAAGCATTGGATAAGATAATTGCATGACTGTATGGCATATTTCTTTATGTGTAAGAATTTGTTCTGAAAACTATGAGATGTTTTCTAAACATGCAATTTAACTTGTTGTGTAGGAAAGATCGTATGCCATCTCCTACAAAAGAAGAACTACAACATTTGTTCAGCAACAAATTTATTTATTGAAGATATTTAAGTTCCCAGGATCTGGGATGAAGAAATGGAATGCCATGATCCGTCGATCATGAAGAATGATGTTTGGGATGTAGTCCCAAGATGTGAAGGGAAGTTTGTTATGACTTCCAAATGGAACTATCAGATCAAGCATGTTGCAGATGGCAGCATTGAGAAATATAAAAGTGATGAAATAGAAGATGCACCAGATGGATCTCATGACAGCATGGTGTAGTCATATATGTGTGCAGAACTTGGTATGGTAGGATAGACAGCTTTCTATCCAGTTTGGGCGTTACCAAGAGTAAAGCAGATTCCAACCTTTTCTACAAGGTTGAAGAAGGCAATCCAGTGATACTACTTTTTGTATGCAGATAACCTGTTTGTTACAGGTAAAGATAGATTGATTGCCGACACGCAGCGGAAGCTTTCTTCCAAAGTTCGAGATGAAGAACTTGGGGATGATGCACTATTTGTTTTTGGCATGGAGGTGTGGCAGAGTGCATATGGAATCTTCCTTGGACAAGGGAAGTATGTAGTAGAGATCCTGAAGAGGTTCGGGATGATGGATTGCAAGGATATGGCCACACCTATGGCATCGAATCTGAAGCTTCTATGTGATGCTTCATCTGAGCCGGTTGATGTCTCTTTGTATCGTCAGATGATTGGGTCCTTGATGTACCTGACGAACACGAGACCAGACATTTGCTTTGCTGTGAACACATTGAGCCAGTTCCTGACGGATCGGAGGAGTGTTCACTTGGTTGCTGTAAAGCATGTTCTGAGGTACCTGAAGGGTACAGTGGATTATGGGCTCAGGTATGAGGAGAATCAAAAGTTTAACCTGCAGGGTTATGTTGATTCAGATTGGGCTGGCAGTGCTGCAGATAGGAAGAGCACATCTAGGTGCTGCTTCAGTATGGGATCAGGTGTGATCTCTTGGTTTAGCAGGAAGCAGTCCTGCGTAGCACTGAGTACAGCTGAGGCAGAGTATGTTGCAGCCTGTTCAGCTAGTTGTGAGGCAGTTTGGCTATGGAAGCTACTGTCCGAGTTATTTGATCTCTTGTTGGATGCTACTGGTATCTTCTGTGATAACCAAAGTTGTGTGAAGCTGTCCGAGAACCCAGTGTTTCATGACAGGTCGAAACACATAGAGATCAAATATCACTATATCAGGGATATGGTGCAGAGAGGAGCTGTGAAGCTCCTGTATGTTGCGACGGACGAGTAGATTGCAGATGTGCTGATGAAGCCACTAGCCAGAGTGAAGATCGAGTACTTCAGAGAGAGGCTTGGCATTCTTCAGATCGAGGACACTTCGAGGAAGAAGTGATGGACACATTTGCCGAAGCCATTCCAAGCATGTGGGAAGGAGGATCCTTCACATGGCTGTGGATGTAAGCGCTGGATGATGAGCATCAGGATGATGTTCTGGTTTCTGCTTGATATGATCATTTTTATGTATGTATGTACGCATCATGTTGGATGCTGGATATGATCAGTTGGATCATTTTTATGTATGTATGTATGCATCATGTTGGATGTTGGATATGATCAGTTGGATCATGTGTACGTATTTTGTATATGCATCATGTTGGATGCTTGGACCATGTATCTGTATATGTATCAGGTGGATACATTGTATGATCAGGTGGATCATGTATGGTGATATGTATCATATTTGTATCAGGTGGATACATTGTATGATCAGGAGGATCATGTATGATGATATGTATCAGGTAGATACTTGGTATGCATCAGGTAGATGCATTGATGATCAGGAGGATCATGTATGATGATATGTATCATGTATTTGTATCAGGTGGATACATTGATGATCAGGAGGATCATGTATGATGATATGTATCAGGTAGATACTTGGTATGCATCAGGTAGATGCATTGATGATCAGGTGGATCATGCAGCAGGATGTTGCAGTGATGATGATCAGGATGATCATGGATGGTGAGCTTCAGGATGTTGCTCCAGATGACATGCAGCAGGACGTTGCAGTGATGATGATCAGGACGATCATGAGTACATCAGGATGATGTATGGTGAGTATCAGGTTGATACTCTGTGGCCGTGGATTAGGTTGTGCAGATGAGCATGTCTGGGAGATCCTATAGGTCAGAGTTGTGTACCCGTAACAGCCTGGGATGCTCTTTCGAGACATTGCTCTGGGAGGACATGTAATTTGTGCCCTGGGAGATCTCAGGTCAGAGTTGTGTACCCGTAACATCCTGAGATGCTCTTGCGAGGTTTTGTCCTATGGCATGTAATTTGGGCCCTGGGAGATTTCAGGTCGGAGTTGTGTACCCGTAACATCCTGAGATGTTCTTTCGAGGTTTTGCCATGACCACATGTAATAGCGCCCTGGGAGATTTCAGGTCGGAGATGTGTACCCGTAACATCCTGAGATGCTCTTGCGAGGTTTTGTGGTGGACCACATGTAATTTGTGCCCTGGGAGATTTCAGGTCGGAGTTGTGTACCCGTAACATCCTGAGATGCTCTTTCAAGGTTTTGTGGTGGGGTCACATGTAATAGCGCCCTGGGAGATCCTACAGGTCGGAGTTGTGTACCCGTAACATCCTGGGATGCTCTTTCGAGGTTTTGTGACGCACGTAATAAGTCCTGAGGATTCCACAGTATGGCCAATGATGACGAAGACCTGCAGGTGGTGGGCCTACATCCAGTATGAAAAAGGACTGGCTCTGTAGAACTTCCTATGACGAGTAGATTCAGAGATTGATTGAGATAGCAGCAGCAGTGACGATGATGATGACTCGATGACAATTATCCAGTAATTATGATCCAGAGAAGATGACTTGTGCTAGAAGAACTGTGCTGAGAAATACCTTCCTAGTTAAGAGGGAGTGTTGATGTATATGTAACTTTGGAATGTATTTCACATGTATATGTATATTGTATTCCTATAGAGATGGTATTATTCCTCTATAAGGAAGTGTCGTCATTTATATTGTAAGTGTCGTAACTTATACTTGATGGGTTATTAGACCACCTTGCTGGGGTTGGCCCTGTATAAGCCATGTGGGTCAAAGGGTTATTAGACCACCCTATTGGGGGTCGGCCATGTGGGTCTAAGGGTTATTAGACCACCCTATTGGGGGTCGGCCCAGTCAGCATTATGTTATGTGGTTAAGTTCGAGCCTACATGAGTTAGGTAAAAAGGCAAGTCAAGTCAAGTATAAATAGAGTGCGGGAGGCACTCTATTTGTTCACTCACTTCTCACACATGCTCTCAAGGAGGAGAGGCGCACTTATGGAGGAGGAGGATATGCTGCTAGGTTATGGCTATCTCTCTTGGTTGGTTGTATCATTGCTCTATCTATCTCTGAGAAAGTTATTGGGGTTTTTCACCTTTATGGTTTTCCCCAAGTAAATCTTTGTGTCTCGTGTGTGCTTGCATTATTGTCTCCATGATTGATATGCTGTAGATATGCTGTACATGTTGTTCTCTCAGTTAAGATCCTAGATCAGATTGAAGTAAATTCTGAAAATTTAACACACCATTCAGCGATAGGGAGCCACTTTGCCCACTGATGTTGTTGTTCTGAGGTGAAGCAATGAAGATAAATTTCCAAGCATTTATTGATAATTTCAGTCTGACCATCTGTTTGTGGGTGATACCCTAAACTCATCTTCAGTTTGGTGCTAGTGTGGTGAAATAGTTCTGTCCAAAATGACTGGTGAAAGTCACATCACGATCCGAGACAATGGAAGAAGGGATGCCATGAAGACGAAAGATCTAGTCCAGGAAAATTTGAATGATGGAGGAGGCTGTATAAGGATGGCTGAGAGCACAAAAATGACTATATTTGGAGAGGCGATCAACCACAACGAGAATCACTATCTTCCCACCAGATTTAGGGAGCCCTTCAATGAAATCCATAGAAATATCGGTCCAAATCCATGTAGGTATGGGCAAGGGTTCAAGCAATCTTGGAAGGAGTGTTGTTTCACCCTTATTGCGCTGGCAGGTATCACATTCGGCCACCATCTGTTGAATTGTCCTTTTCATGACCTGCCAAAAGAAGTTACGTCGTGCACATTCATATGTTTTGAGGAACCCAGAGTGCCCTGCCAATGGAGAAGCATGGAGTTCATAGAAGACAGCCTGTTGAAGATCTGTGCTCTGGGGAAGCACCAGACGACCCTTGTATTGGAGAGAAGCACCATCCCAAGAGTAATGTGGTACAGGAGAAGGGTTGTTGGTCAAGCGTTGGATGATTTGAGATAAGGAAGAGTCATTGACATAACCCTGTTGAACAGATTGCAACCAATTTGGAACAGGCATAGAAATAGATGAAAGAGAACCTTGGGCATCAAATGTGCGAGAAAGAGCATCTGCCACAATATTGTCTTTACCCTTCTTGTAAGTGATCTCATAGACATAACCCATGAGTTTGCTAACCCATTTCTGTTGTGCCGGGGATGAGACATGCTGGTCTAAGAAATATTTCAGACTTTGGTGATCAGTCTTGATGCAGAAATGATTCCCTAATAGGTATGGGCGCCACTTCTGTACTGCGTGCAAAATAGCCATCATTTCCTTCTCATAGGTAGAGGCAACTAAATTCTTACCTAAAAGGGCTTTGCTGGTGAATGCAATGGGGTGTTCATCTTGAAGGAGAACAACACCAAGTCCATTGCCGCAAGCATCACTCTCAATAGTGAAGGGCTTGGAAAAATCGGGCATAACTAGCATAGGTGTAGTACACATAGCTTGTTTTAGTTTGTCAAATGCACACTGAGCAGCAGGTGTCCATGTAAAAGCATCCTTTTTCAATAGAGCAGTTAATGGAGCTGCAATCTTCCCATAATCCTTGACAAACTTGCGGTAGTATCCAGTCAACCCCAAAAAACCACGAAGGCTCTTGAGTGTCTGAGGATGAGGCCAATTGTTTATGGCATCGATTTTGGCAGGATCCACGCAAACCCGTTGTGCTGAGATAATGTGCCTGAGATACTCAACTTCCTTCTGTCCAAAAACACATTTAGACTGCTTGGCATGGAGATGATGGTCAGAGAAAAGTTGCATGACAAGATCCAGATGCTGGAGATGTTCATCCCATGTTTTACTGTAGATGAGGATATCATCAAAGAATACCAGAATGAATTTCCGCAAGTAGGGTCGAAATATTTTATTCATTAAGGCCTGGAATGTGGAAGGAGCATTAGTGAGGCCAAAGGTCATGACCAAAAACTCATAATGGCCATCATGTGTGCAGAAAGCTGTTTTAGGGATATCATCCTCATGAACCCAAATTTGATGATACCCAGAATGAAGATCCAACTTGGAGAAAAAGTGAGCCCCATGAAGCTCATCAAGAAGCTCATCAACAACAGGAATTGGAAACTTATCCTTGATGGTGAGGTGATTAAGTGCTCGGAAGTCAATGAAGAGGCGCCATGACCCATCTTTTTTGCGGACAAGAATAACTGGAGAAGAAAAGGAACTAGTGCTTGGGCGAATAATACCTTGCTTCAATAAGTGCCGAACAAGCATTTCAATCTCCGTTTTTTGGTGAAATGGGTAGCGATAGGGCCTGATGTTGGGAGGAACGCTGCCCGGAAGGAGCTGAATACGATGGTAGTCTAGCCTGGAAGGTGGCAATCCCACTGGTTCAACAAAGACACCTGTATATCGATCTAGAATTTGTTGTAGATCCAAAGGAGTCATGGAGATTGCTGATGGTTGCATCTGAATGGAATGGATCTGAGCGATGACACCATGTGAATTCTTCTTGAGGAGTTTTTCTATGCGATGTGAACTGATGAATCTGAGAGAACCTGGTTGTAATCCTGTCAATGTGTGTTTTTGTCCATTGAGGGAAAACTGCATCCAAAGTTCAGCAAAATCCCATAAGATAGGGCCAAGTGTGCGTAGCCATTGAGCGCCCAAAACCACATCACATCTGCCTAAGGGCAAGGAAAACATGTCAGAGTGCAAGGTATAATATCCCATAGAGATACGCACATTTCGACACTTCCCTTTGCAAGGTAAGGTGCCCCCATTGGCAACCATGACTTCAAAGTTGGAGCAAGGATGGATAAAACAATCAGCTTGTTTGGCGATCCAAGGGTCAATGAAATTATGAGTGCTACTAGAATCAATGAGTATTGTAAGAGGAAGCTTCTTGAAGTAACCCCTGACCTGCATTGTTTGGGGGGTGGTGATTCCAACTAAAGCATGGAGAGATATCTCTGGCTGGTCATCCTGAGACGGAGGGTCAATAGGAAGTTCCTGAATGTCGATTGGAGCATCCAGTGTTTCTGGATCTTCGTCACCAATTTCAGAGGTAGGCGGAGACTCCACATCCAAGAGATAGAGCTTTTGTTGAACACATCTATGTCCCTGAGTGAATTTCTCATCACAATTATAGCAAAGCCCCTTTTCTCTGCGTGCTTGCATCTCTGTTTCAGACAAACGCTTGATAGGAGTCGGTCGAGGAGCCTGTGGTATAGGTGGTCGCTGAGAACCCATATTTCGAAAGGGAACAAAAGTGGGCTTGGAGCGTTGTTGGGATGTAATCTTGTCTTCTGCCAACTTAGCCAACCCTAGGGATTCCATAATTGTGGTGGGACAGAACATTTTGACCTTAGAGCAGATGGCATCCTTTAGACCACTGATAAAACAAGTCCGGTAAAAGTCATCAGACAATCCTTCGGTGTGGTTGGCTAGGTTCTCAAATTCGGTTTGATACTCTCTCACAGTGCCAATTTGGCGAAGTTTAGTGAGGGCTCCGGTGAAGTCATCAAAAGCACTAGGACCAAATCGTTGCAAAAGGAGCTGGCAAAAGTCTGACCATTTGGGCTCTAGATGAGCCTTGATGTACCAACGGTACCATTGAAGAGATTCCTGTTCCAAGTGGAAGGATTCCAGCAGAACTTTGTTGACATCAAAAGTATTATGCAGACTGCAATACTGTTCTGCACGATAGATCCATCCAATTGGATCAGTACCATTGAAGTGAGGAAAATCAAGCTTCGGACCACGGAAATTGCTGGAAGAAGAGAACCCATTGTCTGATGAAGACTCGGACTGTCGTTTGTTGTTCATAGCTGAATGTTCAAGATGGAGGCCGAGAAATTTTTCATGCAGATCCTGAAGTTTGGCTTGGATGGTTGCAAGTGCTTCTTCCATGGTTTTTGCTCCTGCACGGGTGACAACCATAACCAGGAGTTTTTTTTTTTTTTTGACTGGGTGGGAAAACAAAAACAGAAACTGCTTCAGTAAGGGAAAATCTGGACTTGGGAAAAAATATGAAGGGTAAGTGGGGTTTGACTAGGTGTTGGACACTGTCGACTAGACAGGGAAGCAAAAATGAGGATTTCAGAAGCGGGGTGAAAGAATGGGAAAATTGGGTAGAGGGGGACAAAGAAGCAGAATTCAGAAAGGAACTCTGTGGTAAAATTTGAAGGTTATTGGGTGAAATCTGAGGAAGTTATGGCAAACCCTAAAAATAGACAAACGTGGGATTTTGGGCTTTGGGAAGGGGAATTGGGGATAGGGTCCTTAGGAATGAAATATGAAGAATGAGATGACAGGGGTCCCCCAAAAATTTCAAGGGGAACAGAGTGAAAACAAGGGAGATATGGACAAAAAACTGAATTTTATACTTTTTTTTCTTCTTCAGACTGGAGTGGCTACAGCTTGGAAGGGATCTGGAACAACGCTGAATGGATTGAAAATGGCTGGATCTGGAACGGCTTGCAAAATGGATCTGAAATGGCACAGTAGTGATCAACAATAGTTTAGCTGAAAGTAGATATGGACCCCAGGTATGTGCGGCTTCCTAACAGTTCAAGGGTTTCACTCGGCCACCAATGCTGTCTGACGGCTTGCGTATTGGGGCAGTACCCCTCACTCCACGGCTTAGTTAAAACTGATAACCGCTTTTCCACAAACGACAGCTCTTGGTTTACCTCACGGGTGGGAACTAGTCAATCAGGTAGGGGTCGTTGCCCTTTTCGCTGGCAGGTCCTCTCAATGGGCCAGCTACTTCGGGGTTCCTGTGGTACTCCTCACAATGAGTTTTAGGGCTCATGCCCAAATAATTCCCAAATCCAAACCTGCAACAGATCCAAAAAAAAAATGGCAGAAATTTCACCCAGCGAGCCCAAGAAAGTGCTCTGATACCAGATGTGATGCGCCTGCAACAATTAATTAATACTAATATGTGAAATAGCAGAAATGACATAACTCAGAATCACTTTTATATTGATCACAGGCCACTTCGAGGGGGCAACCTCCTATGAGCAAGCTCAATATAAATAACTTCACGGTGCCTTCATAGGTCTCAAAACAGACTTATATACTAAGTCTAGCCGCCAATACTATGGGTCAAAACCATGGGCCACTACAAACTATGGATCAACAATACTACGGGCGACTTATAAAGCATATGCGCCAACAACAATAACGCAAACTATTGATCAACAAATACTACGGGACGACTTACAAAGCATATGCGTCTAACAACAACATACTAACAAAGTAAAGACATGGGTTCCTAACAGCAAGGGATGCCGCCAGAACCCATGCAGTAGCAGTTTAACCAACCTCAGTATCAGTAGTAGGGAGGCTATCAGGGAGGCTACAGGGGCGGACGTGGTGGTGGATTTGGTCGTGGAGGAGGAGGCCGAGGTGGTCATGGACTTGTTCAATGTTACCACTGTGTGGTATGGGGACATTATCAGTCGAGAATTGTCCATAGTTGATTGCAAGATGGCAAGTTGGGAACACTCCACAACTACAGAACCTGGTACAGCAACCAGTACAGAACCCAGTGCAGCACCCAGTGCAGAACCAGCCCCCATGACCACCACCGAACGCTAATCCAAACGTAAATAAACCAGGGAACCTGTAGCAGAACCAAACATAGGGTTCCAATATTGCGACTATTTTTGCGAAACCACGACCACAAGATGCTTCGGTGGCTGTTGTCACTCATGGAGGCAAGACGACTGGGGAAGATGGTTCATGACCACTCATTTTCTTGGCTGGTCAGAAGACGGGAAATTTCGACATTGATACAGAGTGGGAGACATTCTTGGAAGCACGTCCCACTTTGGAGAAGGATCGTGGTAAGGCTGTTGTTTGCGATATGCCGCTTGTCTTTGATACCACATCAGACGCTGATCAACCACCACCAGGGATATTGAAGAAGTTCCTTGAAAGCTGTCTGTCATTGGCACGAGACCCGGCTGCCCTGGTTGATATTGAGGGATGGTTGCAGCGATTTCCAAAGGACAGCAGGAGTCAGCAATAAACTCCTTACAGCGACGGAAAACTAGCAAGGAAATGCAAATGAATATTCAGATTGGTGACTATGATGTTGACTCTGTGATTCTTGACATTGGTTCAGATGTTAACATCTTAACCAAGCAGGCGTGGTAGAAAATGGGGAGTCCCCCATTGAGCTGGTCTCCTGTGCAGCTCCAGTTGGCTAACCATGCGAAGGTTACACCGATTGGGTGAGTTCCGCGACTCACGATTGATATTGAGGGCATGAAGAATTATGTTGATTTTGACGTCATTGAAGTCGTTGATGGAGGAAGCTCCTATCCTACGCTATTGGAGATAGGATGGGCTAATGATAGTGGAGCTGTAATCAACTTCAAGAAGCACATGATGACTTTTGAGAATCACGATTTTCGAGTCATCGCTCCGTTGCATCCAACTGAAGGATGCCGATATGTTGAGCCTGTCAAAGATGCCGATCACACTGGTCGGGTTCATGCATTTAATATTTCTGAGAACTACATTCATCCCATGATCCATGATGAGCTAGAGTGGCGCAGTGAGAGTTCTGCGTCTTCTGAATCTGATGATGCATTAGAGCACTGGTAGAACTAGATGCATGAAGTACCATTCTGGAAATGTGGCTTAGTTACGCAATCCTTATGTCGGGTTGCGACAGAAACAGTCACACTGCCTATCTATGACAGGTTTCCTGACCTCACTAACTTTTTGGATGAATTTGAAGAATGAGTCTCAGAACCCTAGCGATTGCTGGCCTTAGAGGAAGCACTGAAGGCTACTCCAGCATGTTGGTGGGTGATGCATAAGAAATTCATTAAATATTGGTCACATTGTCGTAGGTTGATGATGGTTCGATTTGGCAATACCGAGATTTATCACACTGGCAAGTATGATGGTCAAACTGATCCCAGTGATCATGTGCTGGAGTGTCAACGATTGTGGGTAACACGACCCAGAGATGAGTGGGTTCATGCTTTTGTCCATACTTTGGAGGAGATACCATGCTCGTGGTATACTGCAGTTGAGTTGCGCTATGACAATACAACATGGGGGGAGTTGACAATCTATTTCACTCATACCTTCACATTTGTGTATGCCAACCCTGATGTCCATAACACCCTGTAGCTCATCCGCGATGTGATATTTCAGGTTTTTCTAGTGGCCTGCCTTGTTGATCTGCATAGCCACAGTCCAATGCAGTCTCTCATGGAGTGCTTCAACATCAGTGGAGGGCCAGAGGACGATGATGATCCCTGGAATATCAACATCCCCGAATCCGAAGGAAGTCGCAATGTGGTACCACCTATTGCGCCAAGTAATCCATTCAATCAGCCGTTGCAGCTTCGCAAAACGAATATCGGCACTGAGGCTACTCCCAAGTTTGCTAATGTTGGGGATTATTTGGATGACGAGATGATGAGCAAGGCTACCGATTTATTGCATGAGTTTCAGGATGTGTTTCCCATAAATTTTTCTGAAATGAAGGGAATCTTGGGTGATTTAGGAGAGATGAGGATTCCATTGAAACCAGACGCTAAGCTAGTCTGACAGCGACCTTATCGGCTAAATCCGCGACATAAAGAAAAGGTCAAGGTGGAACTTGATCGGATGCTGGATGTTGGTATTATCAAACCTGTGGAAGAGTCAGAATTGATAAGTCCTATGGTGGTGCAAGACAAGAAAAAAGGCTAAGTGCGCATTTGTGTCGATTTGCGGAAGTTGAACGATGCCTGCTTGCATGACCCCTTTCCGACCCCGTTGTTAGCACTTAGATTTTATTCCGGTTGTAAAAGAATAACACCTAAGGTAACCTATTTCAAACCAAGCTTTAGGTAGAAAACTCAGCCATTTTTCCACCAGAGAGGGCTCTCTCACAATACATATACAAGGACTGAAAAATATAAAAGTTCTCTCAAATTTTCTCAAAAGGATTTTCTGGTTGAAAAGGAAAACAAGAAACGTTGGGCATGGAGTCAAAGTTTCAAATATACAATATGCCAGTAAGATATTTATACCAAATAGATTTCCATAGAGGCAAGATAGCAATCATATTACAGTCAATTTGATTTTTTCAGGTGGTATAGAAAGAAATAATGACATTCCATCAACAACAGGCATCAAACTAGGATGAATCCATTGTCAACTTTGGAGAAAATAGTGAAAATTTAAATGATATAAAACAAGGCATAACCAGTATGAATCTCGAATTATTTCAGACATTCAATTAAATATAGAAGAAAAACATAATGGAAGATATAACAAAGGAAGTGAACATGCACATATAAAGATAAAGAAAAAATGGACTGTAAAGCTGACCAACACATGAATCTCTGGTCTCAAAAGATGGGTATTTTCACTGTACTGCCTTTATTTATCAAAAAATAGATCTCCAAACATACACTGTCTCTCAAAAAATTTCCAACCCCTTCAACAATGACTCTCATTGTTTTTATACAAAATTCGGAAGAAGCTTGACATAACTGCTTCTTCTAACTAATAACTGAAAATACTTTAACTTAAAAGATAACTATCTTTGAGCAATAGATAACTGTCTCCAAATAATATTACAAATTTAAAATAAAAGTATCATTTTTGCCACTTGGAAAATTTTTTGAATATCATCTTTTCGCCACTTGGTGAGAGTTTTGAAAGCCTCTATGAATGGACAGAATATCTTGTCCTTCCATATTTTTCCACATAATTCCACTGGTCGGTCGTGGGTAAGTCATAGTTGGTCATTTCCTTCACCAAGACTCGCATTTCAACATGACCTGCATAAGAAACAGGAAGAAGATTTCCATCGGTTGAGATTAGCATATTTAAAATTTCAAACTGCTCTGATATTTTCTCCATTAAAATTTTCCCTGTAAGCATATGATCCAGCTGCTGGAACTTTCTGTGATCCATCCTTATATCAAACAACATTCTCTTATACTCATTTGGAGGAATTAATTCATTCTTTTCATTCCAAAAAGCAGGGAACCCTTTGTTTACTAATTTTTCAAATTGCTTTTTGAACCTTACTACTTCTTCCCGTATTTCTCCAGCTTTAGCTTCAACATTCTCAACATGCGAGTATTTCCCCAAGATCCTTCTGGCCCATGTGATGACTGAAATTCTGTTCGTTATATTCATGGCTATCAGGTCTGCCTCAGTTAGACTGTTTAAAAATGTTATTGCTTTCTGGGCTATGTCTTTTGGCTTTTTATTTAAGTTCTCCCTGACTGCTCTGCAACTTTCAAAGGCATCTTTGACCACCTTTTCTTTGACTCTTATGTAATCCAGATATGGTCTTAGTTTCTCAACTTCTTTTATAATTTGGTCCCACACCAGGTGTTTACAACCTTGCATAGCAGCTTGCCCTGTCACATGAGCTGCTAATCCTTTATTATTATTACTTAATTCCTGATTCTTTGTCTGCAAAGTTTTTATTTCCTTATTTTTGATTTCATTCTCTTCTGTCAGCTTCTGTATTTCAATCTTCAATTCTTTGATTTCATTTTCTTTCAAGCTTACTTGGGACATAGCCTGTAAAATATCATCTACTCCAGTTTTATCTTCCTGTGTGTTTGTTTGTACTTGTTGCTGACCACTTTCTGCTAATCTTTTCCTTGCTTCTGCCAACTGTTCTTCTAAAATGATTTTCTCTTTTTCCCAATGATCTTTTTCATCCGAAAGCTTTAACATTTTAGCAGTAACATCATTGACTTCATTAGATAATTCTTCTTTTTCTTTTTCCAATATTGTTAATTCTTCTCCTTGGATAAGTACAGTGTCTGGAATTTTTAATTTTCGTCTCAACATTAGGATCGTATCGAATTTCTCTTTGAGCAGTTTTGTTGTTGCATCTCCTTCTTTATTTATCAAATCGACTTGCAATTTTTTAATCTGTTGTTGTCGAGACTTATTCTTTTCCTTCTCCTGTCTCAACTGATTATTCAATTTATCCACTGAAATTTTCAACTTGTCTGCCCTTAATATGGCCCCCAAATAGTCTGAATATATGACTTCTCCAGTTTGTCTATGCAATAAAATTTTATCCGGGGCATTTACTTTTGACAAATCTATTTTCATCTCTGAAATCTTATCTTTTGTTACAACTGAAAATTTTAAAGAATTCTCTCTGATATTTCTGCTAGTAAATAAGCTTACTTCAGTATTAGATATGCTTCTAACCTTCGGAAACAATTGACTGGTTTGTTTTGAGGACTCCTATTTATTCCGACTATGTTCATCAAATACCTCCATGATATTCCGGGGTCTATTTACATCACCCTCTACTGGGGTTTCTTCAATGTTGTACTCTTTAACTGTAACCTCTGGTATTTCTTCTTCAGTTCCTTTTGCTTCTTCTGAAAATGTTGTTAACTCTTGTGGTTCATTCATTTTCAATCTTTTTCCTCTTTCTGTTTCTTCCTTTTCAATGATCATTATGTCCTGTATGGGTCTTTTAGACCCCACCAATGCAGTATCCATTGTGCTTTCTGTCTCTGTTGTTGTATCGATCAATGCCATTTCTTTGTCGGATGTATCCGGAATGGTTTCTTCTTTATATTCCAGCCAATTGGCTCTGTCAGACATTCCTTCAATCATCTGATGGTTCAGGGCTTTGATGCGATGATCCGTTCTTCGTTTTGATATGATGTTTAACGGATCATACTCCATAGCCGTATCTATCTCAAAATTCATATCCTTCAATAACTTCTCTATATACACAGTAGCATTCTTATTCTTTATTGTGAAAGGACCAAATGTGAATGGGTATTTAATGTCTGTTGCTTGTCTGTGAACCAAAAAATTGTTATCTTCCACAATCAACTTTTGTCTCAAGAATTCCAAGGCAAAAACCCTCAAAGTAAGAAAAGTTGGTAAAACATAAGGTTTATGTCTGAATCCGTATAATCTGATTACTGTACTATCCTTTGACAAAAACCAATCTCCTGTCGCGTACTCTGTACTCAATTGCATGGATGCCTGCATTTCCGGTAGTACTCTAGGCAGATTTTTTCCAAAAATCATTCTATAAATCTCTGAGAGCATGTAATTGATGTAATTGAACATGTTATTTTCTAGTAAAGTCGTGAAAATGATTTCTGGGAACTGCAACTCGTCTTGACTGGCTATCATAATCATTTTCATCAAAAAGGCCTGAAACCTGAAATGTCTGAGAGTGGGAAAATTGACCATCTGGTCATGAATCTTTTCTGTTAGAAATGCTTCAAAATTAAGTCGAGGGATTTGATTTTCATCAATCCCTGACTGGACTGTACTCATTTTGTACAATAGACTCAATTGAAACTCGGTTACATACAAATCCGTATCCAAACCTAGAATGAAGGCCAATAATGTCAAAACTAACTGGGTATTTTCATTAAAAAGATTGATATCTATAGGGTATGGGACCTCCGAAATGCTGGTCTCTGGCTTGAGACACGATGAGAAAAACATTTCCCTATCATTTTGAGAAACATGATGATAATTTTCAATAATGGAGACTTCAGAAAAAACCTCAGGGTCAAGGGTTTGGGAACAATCTACTTCTAGGGATTTAATTAACTCTACTGGTTTTATTTCGCAAATGACTCGGGTTTTTTGGCTGTTTAGAATGAATTTTTCTTCTCGGGAGTAATTTTCGGCACACCATAATACAAATTCTGGGAAAAAAGGGATTTGGTCAGGGCAAAAGGCTATCAAAGACGACTGGTGAACTCTGTGGGGGTCTGTCCCTTCCTTTAACAATTCAGACAACCTAATTTTTATATCAGAGACTGGAAACCTAATTAGGGTATCGTAGACGTCTTCGTCTCTATCCTCTAGGGCTTCTTTTGATTTAAAAACGTCTATATCATGCACAGTCTCCATTTAAACGTTTCTTTAAACAAAATTCTGTTTAAAAAGTAGGACAGGTCACCAGACCCTACCTGTATGTACCCGCCTTTCGCCTTCTGTCGCAATCACAGACCTCCACCAGTCTTCAGAGCTCTCCAGGATAGCGACTCATGCAGAATGCCGTTATGTGGAGCCCCTTTTGTTTTATATAAGTCTTTTAAATTAACTTCCCTGCACCTTTATGAATGCGGTTCATATCTGACCGTTCATCTCGAGACTTTGTTTTGGGCCGTCAGATCTCGTCTCCCTTTATTCCATCTGGTGGTATCCGCGATCAAAAAGCTGTTTTCTTCTCCGGTTTATTCCCTGCGCGGATCAACCACCTGCTGACACCTGTTAGAGTGGTTTATTCTCCGCGACCGCTCTTCCTCATATCCAGTGTGCACCTTCCTAGATGCGGATGAAACAATGGCCGTTGATTTGATTAAGGTTTATATCGGCCCTCCGATTGCTACAAGGTATAACGCCATGTGCTATGACCTTGCCGAGTTTTCTCCACCCGCCACGTGTCAGGTCCCACCCTGTCATGTACTATAGCCCCGCCACGTTTCCATATTTGGTGGTTCCGCCCGGCGCTATGGTGGTTTCCGATACCACCATATCACATATGCGGAGGGATGAGGTTTGGACACGTGCCCCGATGGTATTGATTCCGCTACCGCCCACAACTATTTGTCGACGATCACTTTGGCGATGCGGGGAGTGATATTAGCCATAGATCTTGATCTCTATCATCTCCGCCGGTGAAACTTGGTCGGGATTTAATCCTTTCCTAAATTTGCTTTTGGACTTTGTAAATGTGGGTTTTTCCTTTATGTTTTTGTATTGCAAACCTTTATTCATCCTTTTTGTGGTGATTTCTTCTCCTTTAGGACATTTTTAGCAAAAATTTGTAAGACTTAGGTTTTCTCAGACATGGTGTCAACACCTGTTTATTGATGAAGTACTTGAAGGAGTGGGTGGCCAGGAGACGTACTGTTTCATTGATGGATTCTCTAGCTACCATCAGATTCGCATTGCCAAGGAAGACCGCCATAAGACAACTTTTGCTACTGAATGGGGTTGCTTTCAGTACACGGTCATGCCCTTTGGTCTGAAGAATGCACTTGTGATATTTTCCTGGGTCGTTGTTGCCGCATTCAAAGATTTTATTAAGAAGTTTCTGCAGGTATATTTGGATGATTGTACTGTTTATGGCTTGATTCATGATCATTTGGCCCTTCTACAGTTAATGCTTGAGCAATGCTGACAACACCAAATATCGTTGAACTTGAAGAAATGTATATTTTGTGCACCCTTTGGAACACTGCTGGGTCATATCGTGTGTAAGCAAGGATTGTTGATTGCGCTTATTTTGGGGTTGCAATCGCTGACCACTGTTAAGCAGTTATGCGCCAACTTGGGTCATACAGGATATTATCACAAGTTTATTAGGGGTTATGCTGTGATTACGGCCCCTATGGAGAAGTTGTTGAAAAAGGATGCGGCATTCCAGTGGAACCTAGAATGCCAGGCTAGTTTTGAAATGCTCAAGGCGAAGATGGCATCGGCACCGATCTTGGTCTTTCCGGACTGGAGTAAGGAATTCCATGTCCATGTTGATGCTTCATCGGTTGCTTTAGGGGTTGTATTGGATCAACTAGGAGAAGGCGACATTGATCATCCCATTTCTTTTGCCAATCGGAAGCTGTCCTCTGCAGAACGTAATTACACTACCACAGAACGAGAAGGTCTGGAAATGGTTTACGTGCTGCAGAAATTCAAGCATTATTTGTTGGGTGGCCATTTTAAAATGTTCATTGATCATTCTGCTTTGAAATACTTGGTCAATAAGCCTATGTTGGGGGGGGAGATCTGTCACTGGCTACTGTTGTTTTAGGAGTTTGATTTTGAGGTTGTTGTGAAGCTGGGGCAGTTGAATGCTGGACCAGATCATTTGTCACGGATTGATACAAGGGAGGAATCAACTAATATTGACGATGGGTTGCCAGATGCCCAACTATTTCATGTTGCCACTGTTGATCACTACTTCGATGACATCCTTTAGTTTCTAGTGATCGGCACCGCGCTTGATGACTTTTCCACTACTCAGAAGAAGCAATTGGTTGTCAAGGTTGTTGACTTTCAACTAATCGCGGGAGAGTTGTATAAATTGGGTGCCGATGAGATATTGCGCAGATGTGTCTTGCCGCATGAGCAGGCGCAGATATTGGCTGAGGCACATGGTGCAGTTGCGGGAGGACATTATGGCGGGTGGGCGACTGCCAGGAAAATACTATGCACAGGTCTTTGGTGGCCTACATTACATAACGATGAGACAGACTATGTGCGATCTTGCGATGTTTGTCAACGAACTAGCAAGCTGTCCAGATGAGATGAGATGCTGTTGCTACCTCAGGTAACATTGCAACCGTTTGAGAAATGGGTTGTGGATTTTGTTGGACCAATCAATCCACCAGGGAAACATACGGGTGCGCGATACATCATTACGGTGACAGAGTATTTGACCCGATGGGCTGAGGCAGTGCCTGTGGTTGTTGCAGCGCCTGTAGTTGATTGCTTCGCTGCAACAACCACTTGATTTTTGTTTGATCACATTATCACTCATTTCGGCTGCCCCAAGATATTGCTGAGTGATCAAGGCAACCAATTTCTTAATTGCACTATCAGCACATTGATGGAGGAATTGCAGATACAGTATAAGAAGAGTACACCCTATAACCCACAGGTGAATGGAACGGCGGAGGCTTTTAACAAGGTATTGGAGCATGCGTTGACAAAGGTGTGCAATGCAAACCGCGATGACTGGGATTTGAAAGTTCCAGCGGTATTATGGTCCTATCGCACTAGACATAAACGACTGACTGGTTAGATGCCTTTCAAGCTGGTATATGGGAAGGAAGCAATTATGCCGATGGAGTATATTGTCCCAAGTCTATGCATTGCGGCTATTACAGGTCTGGATGATGTTGCAGCATTAGACGAGCATCTAGCACAATTGGTGGAGCTAGAAGAGGATCAATTTATCGTTGGCTTTCACCAAGGGGTAGAGAAGGACCGTCAAAAGGCATGGCATGATCACCACATAAAAAAAATAGTTTCAGCAAGGCGACTTAGTGTTACTCTATGACAGTAAGTTTATGAAACATCCAGGCAAGTTGCAGATGTATTGGCTGGGTCCCTACCACATCAATAGTATTACCTCCGGAGGAGCGGTTCAGTTGCAACGATTGGATGGGGGGATGCTCCCCAAGCTGGTAAATGGTCACATGTTTAAGCCTTATCATGAGGGCGTGGAACAGTGCGATGTCTGAGTCGCATTAGTTAAAAAAAAATTGATGATGATTGTTGTAGGGTGATTGATGGCAGATGATGCACCAACAGTGGACGGCATGCGCAAGCGGGAGAGGCTTGTGCCGCCAGTCAGAGACTCATGATGGTGTTTGCACTCAGGCTCGCTGATGGATTTTGTATGATGAATCTAGGAGGGTATGGTGAAGTGGTGTGATTACTGGCCACCCTCTCTACATATGATTTCCCTTGACTGATTTAGCTGGGTTCACACATAACAACGACATGTTTTACACATGGCACGCTGGGCCAGGATGATCAGCGGGGTTGTTCACATGGTGGCACATGGGATCTTTGTTGGCAGCATGGTCGCCCCCTCCACTGTGACAGTCGGCTGGCTCTTACACACAGATGAGAGGTACCGGGGCATCATTCCCCCCGTCGTGACAAGGGAGATCCCAGCTATAAGTAACCGAGGAATTTGGTAGTTCACCATACCGAAGTTGTTCCGACATGGAGTGGTTATGCTGGTTAATCAATCTGGAAGTTGATTTGTGAGGAATTCCAAGGAGCCTATGGAAATGCTTCACTTCATTTCCCGTGGCAGCACCCCATGGGCCCTACGAGCCCACACAATGAGTGTCCCTGAGCACCTCGATATGGTCGGTGCACTTCCCCTACGTATTCCCGGGCCAGTGCCAGGGCGACTGCGGTATGCATCAACAGTGAGATGGACCCTTGGCCGGTCCTACATGATTCAGCATGCAGTAGTTGTTCGAAGAGTTGTGCTATTTTTTATCAGAACGCTGGTTGGGGCAGTCACTCCCTGACTTCAGTCGAAGACGGGCACTGGCATGAAATAGATGTGCCAGATTCGTTTGCCGTTCTCAACCCTTGGTACTGTTCGTCCTCTTTTCTTTTCAATCTACACTATTCCATGCGACTAGAGGATGAGTTCACGACGTACCTGATAGTGAGTCGAGGGTTTCCTACTCTCGTGGAGGGCTTACAGAATTGGTAGCCGAGGATCTATACAGCCGAAAGAAGGAGACAACATTGCATGATCCAGACAACAAGAACAGATGCAGTTGACGTTTCTTGAGGGCGAGCCACAAGATTGTGTTGGGGGCCTGTTGGCAGGCGATTTGATGAGGATGTGTCGCGGTACCACTGACGTTGCGACACGTTGGATGAAGGCACGAAAGGAGTATTTGGTGCCAAAGTATACTGCAATTGGTGGGTTTTGGGTCACTTGGACCATGTATTTTGTAATATTGAGTCAAGTATACCGTAGATGGCGGGTTTTGGGTCATGTATTTTGTAATATCGTGTCAATTGTACCGCGGTATGCACGTTTTTGGGTCATTAGACCAAGTCAATTAGTCGATTGTCCACAAGTGTCGGTTAGGTAAGTGGACAAGTATTATAATTGGAGGAAGCCTATAAATAGATGAGAATTGTAAGTGTTAGAGGAGAGTCGATGGATAGAAGAGTGAGATAGAGCTATATGCGGAGATTGATAGAGATATAATGCGGGAGTTGCGCAAAGATTCATGTACTGCTTTTGGTTTGCCACAGTAATATAAAGATGATGATTTGGTGCAATCTGTGTGTAATGTTGCTCGATACTTATGTTATTGTCTTGTCTTAATGCAATTATCTGTTTCTATCGCTATGATGTGGATGTCGCAATAGTATGTTATAGATATCTGTTTACTGTAATGTCAAATGCTATGATTAAAGTGATATGCTATAACTTCATGATGAATACTTAGAATTGTTGTTGGTATCATACTGCCACAGCGTGCCTCCTACCTTGGCGAAAACATGGTTCTGTCTACTCTTCCTAGATGCCTCGGGTGAGACCTCATCCGCTTTGCGGGTGTTGCTGGGTGGGCTCAAACCTGCCCAGGCCGGTGCCCAAGGAAATTGCGGTATGTGTCGACAGTTGGTGGACCCCTGTCGACTGTGAGGTCGCGACTTGGTCAACAGGAAGTGTATGTGGAGCAACCACTCGGGATTGAGATACATGACAGGGACACTGATGTGTGCAAACTGAAGAAAGCCTTGTACGGTTTGAAACAGGAACCCACGACATGGTATGACATGATAGACAGCTTCCTGACTAGTTTGGGATTTACCAAGAGTAAAGCGGATTCCAACCTTTACTACAAGGTTGAGGAAGTTGGCATTCTAGTGATACTCCTATTGTATGTAGATGACCTATTTGTAATAGGTAAGGATGGATTGATTGTTGATACAAAGAGGAAGCTTGATGTTGAGTTCGAGTTGATTATGGGCTCAAGTATGATGCGAATCAGAAGATTAACCTAGAGGGTTATGTTGATTCGGATTGGGAAGGCAATGCCATTGATAGGAAAATCACTTCGGGGTGTTGCTTCAGTATGGGATTGGGTGTGATCTCTTGGTTTAGTAGGAAGTAGTCCTGCGTGGTATTGAGTACAGCTGAGGAAGAGTATGTCGCAGCTTGTTCGGCTAGTTGTGAGGCAGTATGGCTAAGGAAGCTACTATTTGATTTGTTTGATCTCTAGTTGGATGCTACTTGTATCTATTACGAGAACTAGAGTTAAGTGAAGTTGTCAGAGAACCTAGTGTTCCATGACAAGTTGAAGCACATTGAGATCAAGTTCCACTATATCAAGGATATGGTGCAGAGAGGAGCAATGAAGCTCCTGTATGTTGCGACGGATGAGTAGATAGCCGATGTATTGACTAAGACGCTGGCCAGAGTGAAGTTTGAATACTTCAGAGAGAATCTTGGTGTACTTCGGATCGAGGTTCCTTCCAAGGGGAAGTGATGGGCCATTCTCACATGGTGGTAGATGTGTTCTCCCATGGTGCAGATGTAAGGGCTGGGCCATTCTCACATGGTGGTAGATGTGTTCTCCCATGGTGCAGATGTAAGGGTTGGGATTTTCCAGACATGGTGGTAGATATGTTCTCCCATGGTCGTGGATGTAATTGCTGGGATTTTCCAGACATGGTGGTAGATATGTTCTCCCATGGTCGTGGATGTAATTGTTGGGATTTTCCAAAATCGTCAGAGGTTAGTCCTTCCATGGTTGTGATGTAATTGCCGAGGATTTTTCGACATGGTTAGAGGTGATTCCTTCCATGCTCGTGATGTAATTGCTGAGCTTTTCCGACATGGTCAGAGGTGATTCCTTCCATGGTCATGATGTAATTGTTGAAGCCTTTCCGACATGGTGGTATATGTGTTCTCCCATGTGCATTGATGTAAGTGATGTGCCTTTTTGACATGGTCAGAGGTTATTCCTTCCATGTGTGTTGATGTAAGTGTAGTGCCTTTCTAACATGGTCAAAGGTTAGTCCTTCCATGTTCCTTGATGTAAGTGTTGAGCCTTTCCCAGATTATCAAAGGAAATTCCTTCCATGCCGGTGAATATAAGTGCTATGAGATGTGCAGGTGACAGTAGAGTACACAGGTTTTGCAGAGGCATATAATCAGTACTGAGATGCTCCTTTAGGTTTTGCAATGGCATATAATTAGTCCTGGGAGATCTTGCAGGTTTTGCAGAAGCCGTGTAATTAGTCCTGAGATGTAACTACTTGACAGCTTGCTCGCAAAGATGATGAAGACCTACATGGAGGCTAGGCCTACATCCAACGTTAAAAAGGGTTGGCTCTGTAGAACTTCCTATGATGAGTAGATTGGAGATTGATAATCAAGATAGCAGCAGCAGTGATGATGATGGTCCAGCTTTGATGATCTAGTGATGAAGACTTGTGCCGATGAACTGTGTCAAGAGAATACCTTCCTAGTTAAGAGGGAGTGTTGATGTATTTGTAACTTCAGAAGATATTCACTTGTATACTTTATATTGTATTTGTGTTTTATTGTTGTACCTACGATGAATATGTTTATACCTCCGGTTGGAGAATTCATTATTGTACTTGGGTCATGTAAATTCATTGCGGTCAATCCTCCCCTATATGTCAGGGCATTAGACCCCAGAGTTAAGTTATTACTGGGTTATTAGACTCTCTTAGAGAAGTCAGCCTAGTCAGTTACACTTTCGGGATGACCTGTTTGGGGTTAAGGTTAAGTGGAAAGTAAAGTATAAATAGAGAGGGTGATCCTCTCTATTTGATCATTCACTCAATCACTCATTCTCACAAGTGAGTAGTGTGCACAAGTGGAGGAGGAGAAGCTGCTAGGAGACTATCTCTTGTCTTGGGGTTTTGTATCATTGCTCATTCTATCTTTAAGGAAGTTGCGATGTTTTCTCCTTTATGGTTTCTCCGGTGAAATGATTTGTGTCTCTTGTCTCTTGTGTTTTATATGTTATACATGTTGTTCTCTCAGTTAAGATCCTAGATCATATTGAATTAAATGATGAAAAACTAACAAAAATGTCAAATACAGTTCTTACTCTGAGAACTTGAGGTAAGTTGTAACTGTTGTAGGAGTTAGAGCACCGTAGATGCTTATGTAGGACATGCATAATACCATTTTGAATTTTACAAACCAGAAACATTTCCAAGTAGAAATTGATAGGAAACCCATAGAAAAACTGGCGAGGATTGGCACACGATCCCATGAAAGGGAAAGTAGTAATGTTCATGCCCCATCTAGATGCTTTATATAGGGAGAAATTGTTTCCCTCTAACCACTATCAGCAAAAATTTGGGTGATATAGTCCCAAAAAGTCCTCGATCCATAAAATTTGTGTGAATGGGGGAGAATGGGAAGTGTAAGTCTTATTCACACTAAATGGGAGGACGAAATCAGTCCCATAAATCCATATTCCTAAAAAATCAGGGCGAATGCAAAGTTGTAGTTCAAACTTTTTATGGCGAAAATTATTATTTTTCCCTCTCTTTTATAAATATACATGGATAACACTCTACATATACATACATTTTTAATAAATTGGAGGAAAATGAAAATAATAATAAAAAACACTGTTATAAAAAAATTTCTCCCAAGCAAAGTTGGAAACCCCTTAAATTTTAAATTTTGCCCATGGGTGAAATTTCACCCCTAAAATTTTCCTTAGATTAGTCTTAAATTGGTTCTAAAAGTTGCATAAGTTTATGGTTTTTCATATTGTTATTTTCCTTTGTAATCAGCATGGACATATCGTATAGTTTCTTGCTTTATAGAAAATAATATAAGACATGTTTGTAAGACATCTAAATAAATTTTTAGAACAATTTTTGTAGTAGAAAGTTCATTTGACATTGCTATTCCACTAAATCTGTCTCATAATAGCACTTGGTTATTCCGCCAAATTAACCCAGGAATTACATAGGGTCTCTTCCATTTTTAAAATGCCAAATGTGAAAATTTTGGGGCCCCAAATTTGCTAAAGAACATCAACATAGCTCTTTCTCTTTTGATATGGCATTTGTGTATTTATTAGGCCAAAATGTTCTAAAACATATCAAGCTTCTTCCCATTTTAACATGCTTATATAAGTTAATGTAAAAAATTAATTATTACATCAAATTGTTAAGTTGCCGTAAATACAAATACATTAAGTTTACAAGTTTCGTTTATGATTACATTTTGAAAAATTTAATAAGTTAATACAGTTTACAAGGTTACACTGAATGGAATATCATGAGGGTCAAAATGGAATATCATGAGGGATGAGATTAATAAATAATTTGTAGGTTCTCTGACTTCTTGGAAAGCAAGATATTTTTCTAGAGGGCAATTTCATATGTATACTCAATTTTTTTAGATTTTTTGACTTCAATTAGATGGTAATGTTTGTTTGGGTCCCTTCCATCATATGTGTTTCTGAATTTTTTTTCAAGAGGTTTTTTCTTTAACTTTGAGTTATGGATAGGAGGCTAGCAAATGGCAAAGCTCAAAGCATGCTCTATATCTAAACCTACATGCTCGTACTCTAAAGTTTGGTTTCAAATCCTTCAAACAACCTCAGTCAATATATATTTGCACACAACATGAGCAAAAAATATTTCTACTCACAACTAAGCATATCTTGTGAAAAGATCACTAGATTTTTCTATGGCACAAAAATAGTGCTACCTTAAAATAGTTTTGAAAGAAGTGAAAGATTCGGGGACCCTAAATGTAAAGGTAATTTTGGAATCCTTAAAAGGGTGCTAGCGTAAAACCTTCATAAAAAAAATAGTGCTATCTTAAAACCCAGTTGTTATTAAGGTTATGACTAAACCTTCATAAAAGAAACCAAGTGTTGGCCACATACAACTTTATAAAATGAACACTTTTGACATTTTTGGGGCCCTTTTTCGCCCCTCCTTCCAAATCCTCTCAATGATCTGTGCTAAATTGAGCGAGCCCAATGGGTGACACTGAAAATATAGAATTTAATGAGAGATTGAAGAAGGTGCACCAAAGTTTTATGCAAAATGTTGCTTGACCCATAAAGCAAGGACAAGGGAAAATAATGTAGTATTATCCTTTTGAATCATTAGAATGAATATGGAAGTATCCATGCACACATACATGAATGGAGGAATCACCATGATAGAGGGGTTTGTATACTTCAAAAATCCACTAGTGTAGAGGCAGAGGATGGAGCCCAAAACCATTCAAATGATATATGAAACCGCAATCCTTTAGGGAAACACAAGTCTTATGACTTAGGAAAAGGGTCAAACAATAATGAAAAATTTATGACTTTGGAATAGACCTTAAAATTGAACTGGAAGAATATCAAGCATATTCATATTTATGGAAGCAATCTCATAACTCTTTAAAAACTATGCAATTGAGGTGAACTAATCACATCCAAAAACCTAAATCCTACAGGAAAATCACATCAAAAACCCTAAACCCTATAGAAAAATATCATCCAAAATCCTAGCATAACATTTGAATTTATTTATTAACAAAAATAACATGATACATTTAAGGTAAAATATAGCTAAGCTCCGTTAGTCCCATAGGTAGACTAGGTTGAAATAGCATATGCCCAAGCATGATAAATGCTCAACATTTATATATATTAGAGTTATATCTGGTGTAAAATGTATTTTGATTTCATTCTTGAGATCTCTTTTACTGATAAAGGTTATGGACAGTTTTTGCAATTATAAAGATGAAATTGCATAGGAGATTTACATATTGTCACAGAATATATGAAAATATGATGGCGAATTTAACAAATGAAATTCTAGGGTTATTAAAGAAGTGCCTACAGAGGCAAATTTCTTAAATCCAAGCTGACATGAACGTACTGAGCCTCGAGATGAGTAATTAAGTAATTCTTACACTACTGAAAAGAAAACATGAGAAATAAAGGAATGCAACAGTACATTTATGTATGCAATACGCACAGGAAACTCCTTGTACTATTAAAAAAGCACAAATTCTTTAAAAGTAATAGAAGAGGCAGAAACAATTTAAGAAACTCTGATATAACCATTAATATTTAATCACCGCAAGCATCATCGACATCATAATGGAACCAAAACTGTTGCATCAAGCTTATATTTATCTCATGAATCTTTGCATACACACAACAATGGATTTACATGACATAGGGACAACTTCTCTAAAACAATATTGTATCTTTAATCTCATACAAAGAATATTATAGGGAAAACTTTGGCCATCGACTCTACAAAACTAGATAGAGACTCTCTATTCTAAAATTGCCATCCTTTTAGACTGAATATGAGTTACATTATATAGAGTATTTTTGTAACTGAATCCAATTTTTTTACATTCTAACTGAATTGTAAAAAGACTTGATTTACTTTTTTATAAATTTGACTTTTACATCTTCCTTTCAAAATTCCTCGTTGAACTCAACATCTTTAATTTATTTTTCTGGGAGTCTTATTTTTCCCTCTCATGTAGATATTTGGTTGATTAGGAGACTGCCCCATTGGCCTCACTTGAGGAATACCTTCCTGATTCATTTCATACATCATTTTTATATTGGCTGGTCATGAAGGTGGCATGAAAGAAATTGGTAGTGGTTGATTATAAAATTTCCTAGGTACCTATACTGATGGTTTGCCTATTGCTTGACTAGATTGTCGACTTGAATATTGGCCTAAATATTGCCCCGTTGATTTCCTAGGTGGTAATACATGTTTATGATATTGTATTACCATCTTCCACTCCTTTCCCAATGGGTTCTTGTGAGCCTTCATGGGTTCCAAAGAGATTTATGCATTTGTTGTCTTTTCATAAGAGATTGGTCCCAATCTCTTGGGAATATTTTTGAATCCCAACTAGATTTCAAAACAACTCTTGAGTCTATCCACTTCCTGCTCCCCATCAATTTCTCCTTCCAAGGGTTTTGGGGGTATCTCTTCCTTCTTCTGATCCAGATGTTCTTTATAGGTATCTTTTGGATAAGAGTCCCCATTACCATCCTATGGGGAAGGCATTCCCAAACTTAACACGTCCCTAAATAAGGCTTTGAAGCTGCTTATTTGATATGTCAACTGCTTAATGTTGTCTTTCATTCTAATCACATATGTTTTCTTCATTATCATGGACCTAGCTATTTTGATAATTTGTGTTATGTTATCAATTCCCTTCCCAGCCAGCTACCTTTTGGTTCCACTGTTCAAATAATCTATTACTTCAGTTGCTTGTTTGGGCATGTTTACCAGTTGGTTTTCTACTGATTTCACTTGTGCATTAGCTGTTGTTTCCATCTCTAATTCATCCTGAATGACTTTAAAATAATATCATTTATGCATGAACCATTTAGTATTTTTTTCCCAAACATTATGTGATATCCTCCTTAAGAGCTGCTCCACGTGGACACTCACATGCAGTGAGGTTATTCCTTCTCCAAATATATTATATCATCTTCCATTTTGGTAACTTCACTCTCTAATTCTAGGATTCTTCTTGTTGGAGCACGATTGCTATCAGACCAAAACCTACAAGTGTTAATCTCCGCTACAATTGCCAAAGTTAGGATCCACGAGAGGGGGTTAACCCATGCCATGAAACTCACGGGGAGTGCTGGATGCAAATGCCAACAATATCCCCCCCAACATTACCTGGGTGAGTTTCGAACTCGAGACCTATCGCTTTGATACCATTTGTTGGAGCATGATTTCCGTTAGACCAAAAATTGTAGGTGTTAATCTCCGCTACAATAGAAAAAGTTAGGATCCACGAGAGGGGGTTAACCCATATCACGAAACTCACGGGGAGTGCTGGACGCAAATGCCGACACTTCTGTCCTTTATCTCTTGCTCCTCTTTAACTTCTCGGAGCTTGCCACTTTGGTCATTTCCATCTTGAATGGGATGAGGACTTTACCTCTGATTTTCTTGATCTTCATCCATATCATCTATTTCTATGGCGTCTAAAAGGATAGTGGGTTGCTCATATGTTGTTTTTTCTACATTTTTTGTTGTAGGATGATTCTCTGTAGGGATTGTAGGGGTTGATGCTCCAGTATCTTCTCCAGTAGATATTTTAGTCATTTCTAATTTCATGTTGGATATATTCCAATGTAGGTCATCAATATTCTTCCTCCTTTCTTCAGATAGTTTCTGGTATTCTATCATACTAGCATAGATTTTCTCTTTCTATGCCTGAACTTGCTTCATATCTTCAATTTTAACTGGATCTATTGTAGGCATTTTCAATGTCTTCCTTAAAGTGGCTATCTCTTTATATTTATTTTCAATGATTTATTTGATTTGAGATCCATATGATGGATCGACTTATAATTCCATTATCTTTGTCTCTAGTGAGTTTATAATGATTTGCTTAGCCCTAGTTGTCCATTTCTCCATTTTATACAGCTTCTCAAATTTCTCTAGGGATAATCTGATCTTTTTCTCTTCCTTTTCTGATTTAACTACTTATGTATAGATCATGTCACTATCCTATAGAAGTCTAATTTGTCCAACTTCCCAAATTCTTAGAAGTTGACAGTATGCTCTTTATCCCTCCAATCAGTCAATTTTACAGGATTGGGTACTTTAGGTTCAAGAATAGAAAACCTAAATGTATCACGATGATGATTAGAAACCAAGATCAGTCTCATTTATGCATTTGGGATCTCTTGTCTCATGTCTTTATGTCACCTACCCAAATTTTGAGAATATCTATTTTATTGAAAAATACTTTATGTTAAATTAGAATTACAAAGTTTTGTAATTATGACCAAGTTTGGTCAAGGATGATTGTAATTACTGATTATTATGATTTAATAAATTACAATAGGAGACAAACACCCAAGGGAATTGTTAAATGAGTGTTCACTGACCAACTAGGAGGAATGGAAGTTGTTAGAAGGCATGGGACAGATGGCAGCATTTGCACTCCACAACTAGTTGTTGGTTATGGGACAACTACCCCTAAATTTGTGGCACTATCCCCCGGGTGGGTGGAAGAGAGCAACCAACTCATTAATGACCAGTTAACCACTAAAAGGCCTAGGCAGCCTAGATAAGGCAATTCGAATTGAGCAGGTAGCTCCTACAATATTTTTTGCAGAAATATTTCCTCAAGTGTATCAAGTGATCACTGAGAGATTCGAATAGGGAGCCTATATGAGAGTGCTAGTTATTTTGAGAAGGAAAACCAGAGGTGCTGGTGCAGGTCTCTTTGACTGCTGAGTCTTTATGACTGGATAATCTATATTCTACTGCAAGTTGATGAACTAAGGCTTCTACAGACTCTTCTTCCTAGTGGTTCAGTGAACAGGCTCGGGGGTCCTCAGGCAAGTAATTTGGCTGTCTTCAGGAATAGGGTGGGTGGAACAGGTTCCTTGGGCTGTTTGTTTCTCCTATAGTCAACCAGGTTCTACTGTTCTTACTTTTGTTTACAGTTAAATGTTTTTCTGCATGGTAGAATTATTATTTGCAGTTATACATAAGAAACTATTTTATTTTCTGACTTAAAGATGATATGTTTCAAGAATGATTAAGTAATTTAAATGATTGATTAAATTCTTTTATGTATTTTTCCCATATCGTTATTTGTATAGTACTCTAGTACAGAAAAGTAAAATTAATAGTGATGAGTGATAGGCAGAATGCCATTTGAATGAATAGATAAACACGGTAGTATTTCTGTTAAATTCTGTCATTTCAATCATAAGTTTAAAATGTAGGAAATAGCACAGCATAGTATAAATAGATGTATAGCATTCCTCTATTTCATAACAAAAGAAAAACACTTTTATTTCTGCACAGATCTATATTTTCCAATTCAACTCCATCTATTTCAGATAGTAATAATATGCATTTAAATATTATAAATCCAATGTTTTCAAGCTCTTCATATTCTACTAAGAAATATAGCAGCTGCAAATTATTCTCTATATAGAATTGTTATAAGTAAACACTTATTATTTCATGACTAGTTATCACTATTCCATTTTTCTCATATCTTGATTTGGTAGAGATTGCAATCTTTTAACACAAATGCTTTCACTATAAAAATCAAAACCCTAAGATTTTGCAGACCCTAGATTTTAAATATTTATTTAGTACACAGTTCAATAAACTTCTCATCAAGCCATTCATGGCAACAATAGACAATTATTTCTGAAGATATAGCAGACCTGTTACCTAAACCTTAAACAACATTTCATTTAACTTACTATCTAATTTTCATGCTGAGAATACGAACAAGACACTTAAACATCAAATAACATTACTTATCCGAAAGCATGATTTTTGTTTGTATCATCATCTATCAAACCCTAACAAGAATTATCCACAGTGTCAAAACCCTTAGAGACACAAGTTAAGGCCTAGTTCACGGGTTCAATTTCTCAGTACAATCAAGGTTTCCAACGAAACCTACAGGGTAGGGTTTCATTAATTAAAACAAAATCGAACCCTATGGCATTAGCCATTTCAAAACATATGAAAGACCAAATTTCACAACATCATTATTTCAAAAATGATACGACGTATAGGGTCTATCTAACTAACAGATTTGCAACCATAACTCTCGGCCAGAGACAACTATTGTTGTTCGAAACCTGATCAACAGTTATATAAATGATTTCTCAACCATTATTTAAACAAAAACATTTAAATACAAGTCGATCCATTGTCTTACAAAGGTAAGTGAACCCTGGGATCTTGATTTCATGTTCAACAGTGTATCAAAAATTCAACAGAGTTTACGTTGCGGACCTTCCAAGGTTCCAAAACTACACAGGGTTTTTCCCTTAACAAACATCAGTACAAACACAAGTTTGAAATCATTTTCAAACGAAGCAGCAAGTCACTTCAGAACCGAATAACAACTAAATTACTGAGGGTTTATCCTCTCTACAACATTGTTCAAAATAAAACATTAAAACTTAACACTCGGCCAATACTCCGAACAGGGTCGTATATTTCCAACTCTTGTCACATTGTAATCACCAGCTAAACCATGCCATAGGCACCTATGAGGTTTCAAGAACCATCGAGGCTTACCAGGAAGTAGTTGCAGCATCCTCATTCCTAGTCTTGTTCATAGAAATCCTCCAACGAAGTGGTACCTTCCAGTGACAGTTCGGAAAGCTTAAAAACAAGAAACACAGATATAAACTAAGTATTACTGTATGAATGTTATTATCATTGAAAACTTACCATTGCGTTGAAGCTCCTGAACTTAGACACACCACACCAAAACAACGAAGCGTGATGGCATTGGCAGCAAATACAAGTTCAAACTCAGAAAACCTTTTGGAGAATCGAACCCCAGTTCGAATTACACTCAACAAACTGACAGAAAAACCTCCTCACAACTACAATGGCTGTATCATGGCTCTATTACACAAGATTAAAGGCCTGTAACATATAAACTTCCTCTCATAGGTCTAAGGTTCGAAACCGAGGAAGGATTCCTCCTCACAACAAAACTCTAAAACCTACATTGCAGCAACACAGTCGGCTCTTCTACCTTACCACTAAACGCAACAATGAAGACCAGGAAAACCATTTCGCATTACTTACCAACAAAAGACTAGGGTTTCTTACAAGCCCTAGATCTTGTAAAGATCAACGGTGGATTAGCTGCCAACCGAGCACACAGAGATTCAAGAGATCATTGCAATCAATACTACATTGATTGTTGCATCTACCAAGTTACCAAATCAGTATACCGAGGGCTAATGCATGGCACAGCTCAACAAATTTTGGTGCTCATTGCAAACACAATCACATGAAGACCATACAACTGAGCTTCCATCTCACTTAACAGTTGAGCGACGTTAATGCTAGGACCTATCATCTCCAGTTTGAAATCATGTCAAGTACCGAGCTTTAATGCCCTGTCAACATCGAAATCATTGCAATGTTAGATCCATAGTTCATATCTTATAATAGGTCCTAAGGTTTATTGTTAGGCATCATGATAATATCACATGTTAATGTATTTGCGTGAATGCATAGTCACTTTAAATTTTATATATTTCATTTCTATAGTTTATGTATAGTCATATAGGGTAAAGCTCATACATTTCATATGCTAGCCATGTATTGCCAAGTCAAATGATAAATGTGATACCATAGGTATAGTTAAAGTGGTGTTGATACACACTATAATGCTAAGTTCATAGCATAAGCACTATAATCACTATATATTTCATATATTGTTAATCAAATGATAAATGTGAGACTTTAGGATAGTCTAAAGTTTTGTTGATGTGAAATTATAATGATAGTTCCATTGGAAATAGTATAAACACTATTTCCACAAGCTTTCAAATAGAGTTTACAATTGGACATTGGTAGCAACACTTGACGATAATGACAATAGTCATATTAAGATGATTTTTCATAGATAATAATTAAAATAATGCAAAAACAAATTGACAACGTGATTTTTTTAATAACACTGAAGAGTTTGTAATCCAACACGTAAACTAGAACTGGAACCAAAATATCCATACCTCCGGTAACCTGTTTTTCCAAGAAGTACTTAGTATTTTTCATATTACTTTGACGTTGAATTGAAACTAGACACATGTACTCTTAACTCATGTTTGTCATAGAATTTCTTACCTATGTTCTGCACATGGAAACAGGATTCAAATGCCTTATCTAAACGTAGCTAAGTAAACCCCAGGGTACCTCATAGGACCCCTTCATCATCATACAAACAAACTGCCAGCACATTACCAAGAAAATTATAATAATACAAACCTACGTACAACATAAAGTTACATTTAGAATTTAAGCAGATCTGAATATTGTATTCTTGTGTTATGATCATAAAATGCCTTTCGTTAAAGAGATTAGCATCCATTTAATCCGCAATAGCAATTACAACTAACATCATATTTTATTTTGAGAAATTCGACGTGTCATTGTTATTAATTATCCTAGTTAAGAGATTTAACTATTTTATATGTTCCGCATTAACAACTTCGATAATTATTGCTATTTTAATTTTTTTAAATTTTTGGTATTTTATGGGATGTTACATGTGGTATCAGAGCTCATGTTCGAACTCTAGGCATGAAAAGGTCCAAAGAACACGCAACAGAAAATTTTATTACAGCAGAAATCTTACTAATTAAAATTTAAACTATTTGCGTTATACAGAAATTGTTTTTAAACTACAGGTACGGAAGGATCGGATGAACATATGGAAGACAGATTTCGACCCAACAGTCATAGCATGGGACAACATTATGAAGGATAAGTCCATGGAAAATTAAATGCGAATTCATCAGAATTATTACGTGCATTTCAAGAGTTAAAAGCATAAATCAAATCTGTAAAACAAGACAATGAGAAAATTCTGAAAGCACAAGAGGAACTTAACCAAGTATTGTTCGATCAGTTCCCAACTGATGAACAAGATAGAGGGATTGAAAATACCTCCAAGATTGAAGACTTGCCTCATCGAGACAGGGGTAAGAAAATGAAAACTGATGATGTGAACAACATTTCAACATCATCAGAAGCTGCCCATGAAAAACACAAAAAGAAACGTAATTATTCAAGTGATAGCAGCGAGGGAGATTACAAACCCAAGAGACAAAGTCACAAATAGTATGAACAGATTTTTGGGGAGTTGAAGAAAATCAAACCCCCAACCTTCAATGGTGAAACTGAGAAAGGAGAGACAACAGAAGCATGGATGTCCGGCATGAAGAAGTACTTCCAAATTTATGATTATTCAGAATCATTGAAGGCAAAGATGGCAATATACAACTTGATTGGGAAGGCGGATATTTGGTGGTGGGACATCAAAAGAGTGAAGGGCATCAAAGACAAAGATGTGAATTGGAGCACTTTTAAAAGATACTTCAAGAAAAAGTTCTTATCTGAACAATACTATGAAGAAAATCCAAGGAATTTTATGATTTAAAGCTGGGAACTATGAACATGAAAGAGATGAACAGTAAATTTCTAAATCTACTGCGGTATGTGCCATACCTCGTGGAAGAAAAATCGAAGATTCAAAGATACCTGAGTTGTCTACCTTTCAACATCAAGGACAGAATAGAGTATGACAATCCAAAGACCTTAGAAGAGGCCATGAGGAAACCAACCTTCTGTTATGACACTAATTAGAAAAGAGAAGGGATATCTAACTAGAAAAATCATAAACCCAGCAACTTTGAACAGAAAAAGAAAAATTTCAAGTTTAGTGGAAATTCAGGTTTCCAAAAGAAAAAAATTTAGAATCGAAATTTTCAAGGAAACAATCCCAGAAATAATCAGCAGCAGAATTTTACAACTCCTAGAAATACTCCCAATGCTACCAGAACTAATGGCCAAAAGGAACCTATCAAATGTTTTGAGTGTCAAGTTCCTCATTATGCTTCAGAATGCCCCAAGAGGAAGCAGATAGCTAACAATATTCATTCCATACAAACTGAACCTACTGTGGGAGACTTGGCGAGGGAGATGCCCAAAATTAATGCAGCACTAGACAACAGGCAAGTTGAGCATCAAGTCTCTATGGTAGAGATTGAAGGTATGCTACAAAACCACCCTGTTACTATTTTGATTGATCCAGGTGCTAGCTTGAGTTATATATCACTAGATATTGTAGAACGTTTTAATTTGAAAACATAAAAATTCAATAAATCCTGGTTAGTTAGACTAGCAACAGGAACAAAAAGAAAAGTATCTGATTTTATTGAAAATTGTGTTTTATCTATGAATCAGTTAAAGACACAAACCAAGTTGAATGTTTTGCCTTTAGGATCCCATGATATCTTAATTGGAATGGACTGGTTAGAAGCCCATCATGTCATTCTGAATTGTTATGAGAAAATTTTTACATGCTTAAATGATGAAGGAGAAACAGTAGAAGTAAAAGGTATTCCAAGAAAGAGATCACTTAGACAGATTTCAGCTATGCAAGTAAAGAGAGCAGTTAGAAAAGGATGTCAAATGTTTGCAGTGAATGATGAGTTGATTACTAAAGAAGACAAACTGAAACTAGAAGATATACCTGTCCTAAAATATTTCCAAGATGTTTTTCCTGAAGAGATCCCAGGATTACCCCCTACGAGAGATCTAGATTTTACCATCGAATTAATACTGAGAGTGATACCGAATTCTAAAGCTCCATATAGAATGAATATACTAGAATTAAATGAGTTGAAATCACAGTTGAAGGAACTGATTGATAAAAACTATATAAGACCCAGCATGTCTCCTTGGGGAGCACCTTTTATATTTGTTAAGAAGAAAGATGGCACTCTAAGGCTTTGTATAGATTATCACCAACTGAATAAGATGAGAATCAATAATTGATATCCGTTGCCCCGCATAGACGATCTATTTGATCAGCTGCATGGAGCAACGATATTTTCAAATATTGATTTAAGGTTAGGATATCATCAAGTTCATGTGAAGGATGAGGATATTTTTAAAACAGCTTTTAGAACTCAATATGGACATTATGAGTTCGTAGTCATGTCATTTGGATTGACTAATGCCCCGACAGTATTCATGTGCTTAATGAACAATATTCTGCACAAGTATTTGGATAAGTTTGCTATTGTGTTCATAGATGACATTCTAGTATATTCTAAAAGTAAAGAAGAACATGACGAACATCTGCGTATTATCTTACAAGTTCTGAGAGATCATCAGTTATATGGTAAGTTTAGTAAGTGTGATTTCCACAAGGATAAGATTCAGTATTTAGGACACATAATTTCTAAGGAAGGAATCTCGGTTGACCCCGATAAGATAAAATCCATTAATGAATGGTCAGTTCTTAAAGATGTGTCGGATGTACGATCATTTATGGGTATTACTGGATATTATAGAAAAATTATAGAAGGTTTTTCAATGATTGCAAACCCCATAACCTCCTTACAGAAGAAGGGGAAGAAATTTATATGGGATCAGAAATGTTCAGACAGTTTTAAGAAGTTAAAGGAATTACTAACTACAACACCTATTATGAGAATTGCAGATCCTAATAAGGATTTTATAGTATGCATCGATGCATGTAATGACGGACTCGGTGGAGTCCTAACACAAGAGGGACATGCTGTTGCATACGAGTCTAGAAAGCTGAAAATACATGAGAAGAATTACTCTACTTATGATTTGGAGTTATTAGCAGTAATTCGTGCTTTAAGAATGTGGCATCACCATCTTATTGGCAGAAAATTTACCCTGTTGACAGATAACATGGGGCTAAAGTATTTATTAGATCAGACAAATTTGAATGCTAGACAAGCTAGATGGCTAACTTTTCTAAGTGAATATGATTTTGAAATTCAGCAGATTAAAGGGAAAGAGAACAAGGTTGCTGATGCATTAAGTCATAAAGCAAATTTGAATTTTATTTCAGCCATCAGTACATACTCAACAGATTTAGAAAATCAGATCCTTGAAGCGATTGAAATGGATGAAGAATACAGAAAATTACAGAAAAAGACAGCATATGGAAATTCTGAAAATTCATGGCAGATTACAGTTTAAAAGAAAATGGACTGTTATTGTACAAAAACAGATTGTATGTACCCAACATACCAAAAGTAAAAATTCTGATTTTAGATGAGATGCACAAAAGTCATTATTCTGGTCATCCAGGTTATCAGAAAACCATCACTATGTTACGAAAAGAGTACTATTGGCCCAGAATGAAGGATGAAGTAGCAGAATATATAGCTAAGTGTTTAGACTGTCAAAAAGTGAAGGTTGAACATCAGCATCCGGCTGGACTATTACAGCCATTGCCTATACCTAGCTGGAAATGGGAGATTATAAGCATAGATTTTATTACCGAACTACCAAAAAATCAGAAACAAAATGACTCTGTCATGGTGGTAGTGGATAAACTCAGCAAGGCAACACATTTGATACCTGTAAAGACTACTCATAAGGCTCCAGATATTGTAGAAATCTTCATGAAACGGATTTTTCGATTACATGGTATACCAAAAGTGATAGTTTTAGATCATGGTTCTAAGTTTACTGGAAAATTTTGGTGGTCTTTTTTTAATGGTTGAATACAACCTTAAACTTCAGCACAACATTTCATCCACAAACGGATGGACAGATAGAAAGAGTGAATCAGGTATTGGAAGACATGCTTAGGATGTATATTAAGGATCAACTTGGTAAGTGGGAGGACTACTTGCATTTAACAGAATTTGCATATAATTACCATTATCATGCGTCATCCAGGCTTAGCCCTTTTGAAATTATTTATGGTAGGAAATGTGATACACTTGTTTCTTGGAATGACCGAGTGAATAGAGTTATTTTAGGACCTGAATTGTTGTAGGAATTAGAACTAATTGTGAAACAGGTACAAATAAATCTTAAAGCTACCCAAGATAGGCAAAAAGAGTCAAGCAGATCTTAGAAGGACTCATAAAGAATTCCAGGTTGGTGAACATGTTTTTCTTGAGGTAAGACCGAAAAAGAGTTCATTGAAATTGGGAAGCTGTGCCAAGTTGGCACCCAGGTATTGTGGTCCTTTCGAAATTTTGTTAAAGGTTGGACCCATGGCATACCAACTGGCTTTGCCACCAAATCTAAAGATACATAATGTTTTTCATATATCATTTTTAAAGAAATATGTACATGATACTACTCATGTTGTAAATTGGAATGATGTACAGGTGGGACAAGAGGGCAATTTTCAGATGGAATTGAACTGTATCCTCGAAAGAAGGGAAAATATACTCCAAAATCGCACCATTGGGCAGGTAAAGGTGCAATGGAAGCACCTTAGCCCAGAAGAGGCAACCTAGGAGTTGGAGAGTAGTATGCGGGAAGCATACCCAACTCTGTTTCAGGAACACTCAGAGAGTGATTAAACAACATCGAGGACGATGTTGAGACTTAAGAGGGGGTGTATGTCACCTACCCAAATTTTGAGAATATTTATTTTATTGCAAAATACTTTATGTCAAATTATAATTACAAAGTTAAGTAATTATGACCAAGTTTGGTCAAGGATGATTGTAATTACTGATTATTATGATTTAATAAATTACAATAGGAGACAAACACCCAAGGGAACTGTTAAATGAGTGTTCACTGACCCACTAGGAGGAATGGAAGCTGTTAGAAGGCATGGGACAGATGGTAGCATTTGCACTCCACCACTAGCTGTTGGTTATGGGACAACTACCCCTAAATTTGTGGCATTATCCCCCAGGTGGGTGGAAGAGAGAAGTCAGCTCATTAATGACCAGTTACCCACTAAAAGGCCTAGGCAACCTAGATAGGGAAATTCGAATTGAGCAGGCAGCTCCTACAATATTTTATGTAGAAATATTTCCTCAAGTGTATTAGGTGATCACTGAGAGATTCAAATAGGGAGGATATGTGAGAGTGCATTGTGAATGTGCTAGTTATTCTGAGAAGGAAAACCAGAGGTGTTGGTGCAGGTCTCTTTGACTGCTGAGTCTTTATGACTGTATAATCTATATTCTACTGCAAGTTGATGAACTAAGGCTTCTACAGACTCTTCTTCCTAATGGTTCAGTGAACAGGCTCGGGGGTCCTAACAAAAGTAATTTGGTTGTCTTTAGGAATAGGGTGGGTGGAACAGGTTCCTTGGGGTGTTTGTTTCTCCTACAGTCAACTAGGTTCTACTGTTCTTACTTTTGTTTATAGTTAAATGTTTTTCTACATGGTAGAATTATTATTTGCAGTTATATAGTGAAGAACCTGCAACAATTAATTAATAAGAATATGCAAAATAGAAGAAATGACAGAACTCAGAATCACTTTTATATTGATCGCAGGCCACTTCGAGGGGGCAACCTCCTTTGAGCAAGCTCAATACAAATAACTTCATGGTGCCTTCATAGGCCTCAACACACACTTATATACTAAGTCTAGGCACCAATACTATGGGTCAAAACCATGGGCCAATACAAACTATGGATCAACAATACTATGGGCGACTTACAAAGCATATGCGCCAAACAACAATAACACAACTATGGATCAACAAATACTACGGGATGACTTACAAAGCATATGCGTCCAACAACAATATACCAACAATGTAAATAGAAGGGTTGGCATGGGTTCCTAACATCCCCTCTCCCTTATAAAAAGCTTTGTCCTCAAAGCTTTAGATGTGGAAATTGATGCGGAATTGGACGGAGTGGTTCCCCTGTAGCATCTTCGGGTTGCATTCTGGGCCACTGACGCCTTTTGAGGTTCATGACGATTGCTTGGAATGTTGAAGAAGAATCATATTAGCTGCGTGAAAAGTGCGCTCTGAACGGTGCTGAGCAGCTTATTGTTTCAGTCGAATTCTTTCGATGTGAAGATTATCCTGCAGAATGAGAAGAATCTGATCGCGGTTTCGAAGAACCGAGTCACCTGAAATGGGGAGCTGCTGAGGGTGTATGGAAGAAGAACTGGCGGTGCCTGTCCATAGACTGCTTCATATGGTGTCCTTGTAGACGTGGTATTGTACCACTGGAGCACTTCTAGGAAATCCATAGAAATAGTTGTCCAAATCTATTTAGGGATGGGAAAGGGTTCGAGCAGTCCCGAAAGGAGTGTCATTTCACCCTTGTTGACTTGGCAAGTATCACACTCAACCACCATCTGTTGAATTGGCAGTTTCAGTCCCTGCCAAAAGAAGTTACATTGTTCCCGGTCATACTTTTGGAGGAACCCAGAGTGCCCTATCGATGAAGAAGCATGGAGTTCATAGAAGAGATAGCCCTATTGAACATATTGCAACTAGTTTGGAACAAGTAGAGAAATAACTATAAGAGAAACTAGGTCATCAAATGTTTGAGAAGGAACATCTGCCACCATATTGTCCTTTCCCTTCTTGTAAGTGATCGCATAGTCATAACCCATGAGGTGGATAACCCATTTCAGGTGTGCTGGGGAGGAGACCCAATGTTCCAGGAAATTTTTCAGACTCTGGAGATCAGTCTTGATGCAGAAATAATTCCCTAATAGGGATGGCTGCCACGTCGGTACTGCATGCAAAATAGCCATCATTTCTTGTTGAGATGTAGACATGGCTAAATGCTTACCAGAAAGGTCTCTTGAAGGTGGAAAGCCCACTAGCGCAGCAAAGACACCTGCATATCTATCCAAGGAAGTAGTGGATACCGTTGATGGTTTCATCTGAATGGAATGGAGCTGAGAGATGATACCATGTGAATTCTTTTTAAGGATCTTTTCCAGGTGATGTGAACTGATGATGTAGAGAGACCCTGGTTGTAAGCCTATAAATTTTTGTTGTGTCCCATTGACTGAAAACTGCATCCAAAGTTTAGCAAAATCCCATAAGATGGGGCCAAGTGTGCGTAACCATTGAACGCCCAAAACCACATCACATCCGCCTAAGGACAAGGAAAACATGTCAGAGCGCGGGTTATAATCTTCCATAGAGATACGCACATTATGACACTTTCCCTTGCAAGGTAAGGTGCCTCCATTAGCAACCATGACTTCAAAGTTGGAGCAAGGATGGACAAAAAAATCATCCTGTTTGGCAATCCAGGGCTCAATGAAGTTATGAGTGCTACCAGAATCAATGAGTATTGTAAGAGGAAGCTTCTTTAAATAACCCTTGACCCGCATTGTTTGGGGGGTGGTGACACCGGATAAAGCATGGAGAGATATCTTTGGTTGTTTATCCTAAGATGGGGGGTCAATAGGAGGCTCCTGAATGTCGACATGAGCATCCATTGGATCTGGAGCTTCTTCAACAATTTTAGAGGCAGATGGAGAACCCATATCCAATAGATAGAGCTTTTGTTGAACACATCTATGTCCCCGAGTGAATTTCTCATCACAATTATAACAAATCCCTTTTTCTCTGCATGCATGCATCTCTGTTTTAGACAAATGCTTGATAGGAGTTGGTTGAGTTGCTTGCGGAATGGGAGGTCGTTGAGAACCCATATTTTGGGAGGGAACAAAAGTGGGTTTGGAGTGTTGTTGGGTTGCAATCTTGTCTTCTGACAACTTAGCTAACCCTAGGACTTCCATCATTGTGTTGGGACAGAACATTTTAACCTTTGATCGGATTTCATCCTTAAGACCATTGATAAAACAACTCCTGTAGAATTCATCAGACAAGCCTTCTGTGTGATTGGCTAGTTTCTCAAATTCGATCTGATACTCTCTCATAGTGTCACTTTGACGGAGTTTAGTGAGTGCTTCGGTGAAGTCATCAAAAGCACTGGGACCAAATTGTTGCAAAAGGAGTTGGAAAAAATCTGTCCATTTTGGCTCGTCATGAGCCTTGATGTACCAACGGTACCATTGAAGGGCTTCTTGTTCCAAATGAAAGGATGCGAGTGGAACTTTTTGGACATCAAAAGTATGATACAGATTGAAATATTGTTCTACACGATAGACCCATCCAGTCGAATCAGTACCATTGAAGCGAGAAAATTCAAGCTTCGGACCACGGAAATGGTTGGAAGAAGAGAACCCAGTGGTTGCAGAAGATTCTTGCTATCGGTTATTGTTCATGGCTAAATTCTAGAGATGGAGGCTGAGAAATTTTTCATCCAAATCTTGGAGTTTAGTTTGGATGGCTGCAAGTGCTTCCTCCAAGGTTTTTGCTCCGGTGCGGGTGACAACCATAATCAATTTTTTTTTTTTTTGGGAATGGATAGAAAAACACAAACAAAAGCTTATTTAGTAAAAGGAAATTTGGATTTGGGAAAAAATCGGAGGGGTAATTGGGGTTTGACTAGGTTTTGGACACTTTCTAATGGATAGGGAAGCAAAAAATGGGGATTTTAGAAGCGGGGTGAAAGAATGAGAAAATTTGGCAGAGAGGGACAAAGAAGCTGAATTAAGAAAGGAACTCGGTGAAAAAATTTGAAGGAAATTGGGTAAAATCCGAAGAAGTTATGGCAAACCCTAAAAATAGACAAATGTGGGATTTTGGGCTTTCGGAAGTGGAATTTGGGATAGGGTCCTCAGGAATGAAATATGCAGAATTGGATTGCAAGGGTGTTAGTGAAGTTTCAGGGAAAACAGAGTGAAAAAAGGGAGATATCTGCAACGACGTGGAAGGGATCTCAAACAGATAGATCTGCAACAGCGCGGAAGTGATCACAAATAGAGGGACCTGAAACAACATCGATTCGATCGAAAACGGCTGGATCTGAAAGAGATCTGAAATGACGTGGCAACAGTTCAGCTGAAAATAGATATGGACCCCAGGTATGTGCGGCTTCCTAACAGTTCATGGGTTTCACTCGGCCACTAATGTTGTCTGACGGCTTGTGTATTGGGGTAGTACCCCTCACTCCACAGCTCAGTTAAAGCTGATAACCGCTTTGCCACAAACAATAGCTCTTGGTTTACCTCACGAGTGGGAACTAGTCAATCAGGTAGGGGTCGTTGCCCTTTTCACTGGCAGGTCCTTTCAATGGGCTAGCTACTTTGGGGTTCCTGTGGTACAAATGATTTCTCAACCATTATTTAAACAAAAACATTTAAATACAAGTCAAGCCATTGTCTTACAAAGGTAAGTGAACCCTGGGATCTTGATTTCATGTTCAATAGTGTATCAAAAATTTGACAAAGTTTACATTGCGAGCCTTCCAAGGTTCCAAAACTACACAAGGTTTTTCCCTTAACAAACAGCAGTACAAACACAAGTTTGAAGTCATTTTTAAACGATGTAGCAAGTCACTTCAGAGCCGAATAACAACTAAATTACTAAGGGTTTATCCTCTTTACAACATTGATCAAAATAAAACATTAAAACTTAACACTCGGCCAATACTCCGAACAGGGTCGCATATTTCCAACTCTCATCACATTGTAATCACCATCTAAACCATTCCATAGACACCTACGAGGTTTCAAGAACCACCGAGGCTTACCAGGATGTAGTTGCAGCATCCTCATTCTAAGTCTTGTTCATAGAAATCCTCCAACGAAGTGGTACCTGCCAGTCACAATTCAGAAAGGTTAAAAATAAGAAAAGCAGATATAAACTAAGTATTACTATATGACTGTTATTATCATTGAAAACTTACCATTGTGTTGAAGCTCCTAGACTTAGACACACCACACCAAAATGACGAAGCCTAATTGCATTGGCAACAAAGACAAGTTCAAACTCAGAAAACCTTTTGGAGAATCGAACCCCAATTCGAATTATACTCAACAAACTAACAACAAAACCTCCTCACAACTACAATGGTTGTATCGTGGCTCTATTGCACAAGATTAAAGTCCTGTAACATATCAACTTCCTCTCATAGGTCTAAGGTTTGAAACCAAGGAAGGAGTCCTCCTCACAACAAAACTCTAAACCCTACATTGCAACAACACGGTTGACTCTTCTACCTTACCACTAAATGCAACAATGAAGACCAGGAAAACCATTTCGCATTACTTACCAACGAAAGACTAGGGTCTCTTCCAAGCCCTAGATATTGTAAAGATCAACGGTGGATTAGCTGCTAGCCGGGCATGCAGAGATTCAAGAGATCATTGCAATCAATACTGCATTGATTGTTGCATCTACCAAGTTGCCAAATCATCAGACCAAGGGCTAGTGCATGGCATAGCTTGGCAAATTTTGGTGCTCATTGCAAACACAATCACATGAAGACCATACAACTGAGATTCCATCTCACTTAACAGTTGAGCAGCGTTAATGCTAGGACCTGTCATCGCCAGTTTGAAAGCATGTCAAGTCCCAAGCTTTAAATACCCTGTCAAAATCGAAATCATTGCAATGTTAGATCCATAGTTCATATCTTATAATAGGTCCTAAGTTTTATTGTTAGGCATCGTGATAATATCACATGTTAATGTATTTGCGTGAATGCATAGTCACTTTAAATTTTATATATTTCATTTCTATAGTTTATGTATAGTCATATAGGGTAAAGCTCATACATTTCATATGCTAGCCATGTATTGCCAAGTCAAATAATAAATGCGATACCATAGGTATAGTTTAAGTGGTGTTGATACACACTATAATGCTAAGTTCATAGCATAAGCACTATAATCACTATATATTTCATATATTGTTAATCAAATGATAAATGTGAGACTTTAGGATAGTCTAAAGTTTTGTTAATGCAAAATTATAATGATGGTTCGATTTGAAATAGTATAAACACTATTTCCACAAGCTTTCAAATAGAGTTTACAATTGGACATTGGTAGCAACACTTGACGATAATGACAATAGTCATATTAAGATGATTTTTCATAGATAATAATTATAGTAATGCAAAAACAAATTAACGACGTGATTTTTTTAATAACACTGAAGAGTTTGTAAGCCAACACGTAAACTAGAATTGGAACCAAAATATCCATACCTCCAGTAACCTGTTTTGCCAGGAAGTACTTAGTATTTTTCATATTACTTTGACATTGAATTGAAAGACACATGTACTCTTAACTCATGTTTGTCATATAATTTCTTACCTGTGTTCTGTACATGGAAACATGATTCAAATTCCTTAGCTAAACGTAGCTAAGTAAACCCCAGGGTACCTCGTAGGACGCCTTCGTCACCATACAAACAAACTGTCAGCACATTACCAAGAAAATTATAATAATACCAACCTACGTACAACATAAAGTTACATTTAGAATTTAAGCAGATTTGAAGATTGTATTCTTGTGTTATGATCATAAAATGCCTTTCGTTAAAGAGATTAGCATCCATTTAATCCGCAATAGCAATTACAACTAACATCATATTTTATTTTGAGAAATTCAATGTGTCATCGTTATTAATTATCCTAGTTAAGAGATTTAACTATTTTATATGTTCCGCATTAACAACTTCGATAATTATTGTGATTTTAAAATTTTAAAAATTTTTGGTATTTTACGGGATGTTACACTTTAACCATTATCAATCTTCTCTCTCTGTTTGACGGGTACTTGCTCTGTTGAGGATAATCCCTACATATTCTTAAGGATTTTGAAGAGGATGATCCCTACATCTTCTTAAGGATTTTGAAGTCTATAGATGGATAGCTGGTATATTTAATGGAAGGTTCTCTTGGGAGAAATGGTTTCTCTATCAGTAGAGTGATTTCTCTTGGGATTTCAACCGAATCTGGCACTTCTACCAATGCTTGTTAATTTCCATCAGTTTATGTTCTGTCCCTCTTTGGGTCTGAGCCTTGTTCAACTTCATCAATGTCCATTCTTTGAGCTTCTTCAGCTGTCCATTTTTGTCCTATCAACTGTGTTTCTCTTTCTTGTTCTTCAAGTATTTTCAAAGCTTCTTGGACCTCTTCCCATGTCTCCTTATTAGCTATCTTTTCCCAGACTGGTCTGGCTTCACATATGCAAGCTAAGTTTTTATTTTCCAGCCTCTGCTTTGAGACAATTTGATGCAGTTCATATGCTACCTTTTCAACTTTCTCAATATTGAGCTGACTCAAATATCCCTCAACATATTGAGAGGCATTCGACCCTCTTATGATAATGGGTCCTGTTTCCTTTGGTGACAAAAATTATCTATGCTGCCTGAAATGCCTAAAATGCATCTCGTATGAAGCAAATATTTTCCTTACATACTCCATTGCAAATATCCTTATTGTCAGAAAAGTAGGCATTTTGTATGTCTCCTCCTCAAAGCCATAAACTCTGATGACTTTTACGAGCTTCTGTGGTTATCTTGAGTAGGATTCCTAGAATCACCTCATCTATAGACTCATCATTTCCCAAACCTACAATTGTACAGATGATGAAAATGGTTTTCCTGGAACTTTTAGAAAAAAAATGTGGTATCATAAGGAGGTAGGATGTTAGGTATGGCCATACCAAGCTCCAGGTGTTGAGACAGAAAATGGTAGCATTCATATGGACCAATACTGTGAAATGCACTTTCTAGGGATTTCTCATTGAAAGGGTAAGGGGTTAAGGATTCAGGGAGGAAAAACATTCATTTGAGCAAATATGGAATGATATAACTGAGGGTTTTGGACATGTCTGAAGAGATAATTTCTTGCTTGGTGGGGGAGTAATGCTTCAAGCAGCATGTTACAAATTCATAAAAAACTACAAACCTAGGGCATACAACTCTAACAAAATTGGACTTCCATAGGTTAAGTTTATCTTTGTCAGTGAAGGCTCGGGCTTTAGCCTCTCTGATAGTTTCATTAAAGCCTAAGGTAGTGATAATAGGGTCGAAAACATCAGCTTCATGGTCATAAACATGTTCTTCACCTAAGAAATGGGGCTTTGGGAGCTTGAATTTGGTTTTATAAGTCATCGTAGGTTAAGGATTGGTTCAGTAAATTTACTGGTTATTAGGGAAAATTTAAAGAAATTAAGGACTTTTAGATTAAGTAACAAGCTAAGGGTATCAGCATAAATGTTGGATAATAGTAAGCAGAAAATACCCAGATACTGGATGATGGCTAAGTTGGAACGTTTTGGATGTTGATGTGGACTGGTCGGTTTCATGCAGATGGTGGACTTGGTACACTAGGTATTTCGGGATCACTTTCAAGTTTGACGCATAAATGATTTTTAAAAAGAGGGAAAATATCCCTTTATTCTTTTGGGAGTACAAATTTCCACGTTGGATTAAACGGCTGAAAGTACGAGGAAAAAAATGTCGGGACCCACCTGATAGATGGTAGGAGGAGAAAGGATGAGCTGTAAAGTCCTTTAGGTGTCGACACGAGAAGATACCATTTATGGTTTCCCAGAGTGGTAACGCGTCGATGATGAATGGTAAAAGAAAACTATGCTCAAAGAGGTGCGATCAATCAACAATTAGCACGTGTCCTCAGTGGTTTTGAGGATAATTGACTCTCATGTCATTTCTGGGGAGGGCACATCGTATTTGCGCGTTTTATATCTCCAGTGTTGATATATCCCACGCTCTTCCAAGATTGCGCGTACACCTTCCTGACTTAACATTGTTGTATTTTATGGGCATGCCTGATCCCTTGGCTGTCAGATTTGTCTTGATCTAACAACTCAACACTTCTGATGTTTAAGTGCTCTTAGTTGGGCCCTAGATTATTGGACGCTGGTCACATTGAAGCCTTCACTCAATTTTCTTTGATTCCTTTAGCTCCCGAGGGATGAATAAACTGGGCATACCATTTTAGGTAACTTTGAGGAAGTATTTTCATATACGGAAAAATATCATTACTAACAGGCTCTACAATTTGCAATATACCATGAAATTCACACCATAACCCTGTTCAATTCACACCAAAAACCAATTCAATTCATGGCATAAACTATGAAATTTCCAAAAAGAATTGCGAGGCTAGGTAAAAACCCCAAGGACTCAAAACCACATTCAAAACCCTAAATCCTACAGAAAAATCACATCCAATACCCTAAACCATACAAAAATTAACATGATACATTTCAGGCAAAATACAGTCAGGCTCTAGAATTTGCAATATGCCATGAAATTCATCCACAAAAGCATGAAATTCACACCATAAACTGGTTCAATTCACACCAAAATCCGATTCAATTTATGACATAAACATTCTAGTAAAATGTACAAAGAACCCATCATAAACCCTTACAATTCATCATTGCAGTAAAATGTGCAGAGAACCCATCATAAGCCCTTACAATCCATTATTCCAATAAAATGTGCAAAGAACCCATCGTTGTAGTTAAATTTGCATCATAAACCCTTACAATTCAAACCATAAACACATGACAAAACATTACAGCCCACATTACTTTAAAATGTGTAGAGAACCCATCGAAAAAATGGAAGCAGAACCCATCAACAACTCGCAACAACATTCCTAGAATCAAATGGGTATGTTAACAAACATGAACAAGTGAAGTTGGTAGGAATGGATCCCTACCAGAGGTTGAAGACTCCAATCCATGAAACTGATGACCGACCAAACCATGCGATCACCTCCACTTGAGCCAATCTATAACCTGAATGCAAAAAAACCAATGACAAATCAATGGCAGGAAAAATCCATTCTAACCACGAAAGAATATGAAGAGGCATAGACAGAAGAGGGTTCTCACCATCGACTGCCTGTCCCGCTCGCCACCATCTTTTGCCTCCCATTGGAGGAGGTTTAAAAGAAACACTTGCCATGATAGTTCCAAAAGGGAAAGCACATACTAGCACCTGAGATCACATCATGGGTGAGAGGACGCACATATTCAATGCAATAAGGTCACCACAAGAAAACCAGCAGAACAATCACCGAAATGAATAGTCGCCACAAGAAAACCGACAGAACAATCACTAGAATCCATAGGAATGACATGCAACAAATGAGCACACAGGATCAAGGGAGAGGGTGCACCACAACTAGTGGGGTGGGCACTCACCCATCAACCCCAATCAAATTAACACATAGTGTTGAGAGGGTTCTAAAGGAAGAGCGTAAAAGGACAAAAAAGCCCAAAAGTGGTTCTTTTTACAAAGTTTCATGTAGGGAAGATGTGGTGGCATCACGGGAGACTATGACATACTCCACCTAGACACTTCCATGTCGGTCTTGAGGGCCCTCAAGTTTGGGTGCACCAAAACTAGCTGCGCTCCCCTAAATGCTTGTCTATTTTAGAGGCAAAGCATTGTAGAAATGTGGGATGTAAAATTTTTATGTGCAACTGTAGCTGCTAATTTTGTTATATATATATATATGTGTGTGTGTGTGTGTGTGTGTTAGAATATCAAGTAATACTGAGAGAGGAGGGTGAATCAATATTAGGCTATCTATTTAAATTTTTATCACTTTAAAACATAATCAACAATGAAGACAGAACACACAATATTATCATGGAATCCCAATTCGGAAAACCACCAATACTTTCTAATATTGCAAAATTATATTTACAAATAATTTGCAAGCACCAACTTGTTGGATGCACCAACACCCAAATTTTTCAGCAACGACTGAAGGATGCACAAACACCATGTTTACCAGCAACAATGCAAAGTAGGTTACGATACCCTACAGGTTTGCAACCTGTCCTTGCACCTCCCAACCACCCTTACTTGTTTTTATCAGACTTCGATAGCTTCTTATTTGTTCAATTCTATCACTAGCTATTCTTCATTTTCTTGGTCTCTGTCTTTTCTTACTGCTACTTCGATCTGGACTAAAGAGACATCTTTCTTCCAAATCGAACTTCTGTTTAAATACTCCTCTTCAACAACAATAAATATTTTAAAATCATGTCCATGTTGGAATATCAAGAAATACTGAGAGGGGGGGTGAATCAGTATTACACTATTTTCTATATTTTATCACAATTACAAACTGACTCAACAGGAAAGATAGAAGACACAATTTATTGTGGAAGCTCAACTGGGAAAACCACCAATTCTTTCTATTACTGCAAATTATGATTACAATTAATTTGCAAGCTCCAACTTGTTGGATGCACCAACACGCAAATTCTCAGCTACAACTAAAGGATGCACCAACACCCTGTTTTGTCAGCTACAATTGACAGGATGCACCAACACTCTTTTAGCAGGCTACAACCTGCCCTAGATCCACCCTTCCACACTTGTTTGTCTTCTTTAGAATTTCCAGAACCTATTTCCTTCAATCCTAGATCTTCATTGCTCTTGGCCTGTTCTTGTTGATCCTTCAACCTGGACACCTGAGACACCCTTCTTCTAATTCGAATATCTGGTTATATATCTTCATGAGTTTCATTCCCATCTCTTCATTATGTATTTCGTGTCTCTTCAGGTTGCATCTATTCATCTTTAAATAATTTAATTAATCAAATGGATCTTTGTTTCAATTAATTAAATGTTTGGATTAATTCTCTGTTTTAATTAGATTTATGTTTATTAATTAATTGGCAGAATCTATGACCATTTTGTAGAACCTACGAGCACCTACACGATCCTACGGGTATAGCCTGCGGGTTTTTCCACTCAAGCCTATGGGATTCATTCCATGAGGGCTCTCCCTATGCGGGAATCATCCCTAAGCCCCTTGCTTCTTTGTGGGCATATGTGAGCAAGCCCCTTGTGGGCATGTGCTTCTTCCTGTGGACATTCTTAAGCCCCTACGGGCATTTCTAAGCCCCTGCGGGCTTTAATATTAGCCCCTGTGGGCATCCTTAAGCCCATGCGAGCTTAACCTTAACCCTTGCAGGAATCCCTAAGCCCCTGTGGGAATCCTTAAGCCCATGCGAGCTTAACCTCAACCCTTGCAGGAATCCCTAAGCCCCTGTGGGCTTAACCTCAGCCCCTATGGGCATAACCTTATCTCTTCCTTTCTTTCTTGCAGGCATTCCTAAGCTTTACACACCTTGCGAGCATAACTTAAGCCTTTGTGGGATTATCTCCTTTTCTTGTGGGCATAGACAAACCCTTGTGGGCATCTTTTATCCCTTGCGAGCATTTCTTTAGCTCCAGCGGGCATAAAAATATTTTGGGAGCTTTTATCCCTTAAGCCCCTTTATAAATAACCATGTTTTTCTCTGTTTTTGGGAGACCAATAACTTGCACGTGAGAGCACCAAATAGGAATCTGACTCCATGGATGGATAGCCAGTTCACCAAAGAACAAGACCATGCTAACTGATTAATTTTATCAGCAAAATAACACCTCCTTGCGGTCATTTCCAAACGCCTTCTCACCCTACAATTGAACAATAAAACAACTCTTTTCTCATTTTGGCAGACTTATATTTCACACATGTTAACTCCAGAGGAGAATCTGAACCCATGGTTAGATAGCCAATTCACCAAAGAACAATCCTATCCCACCTGATTAATTTTATTAGCACAAGGACACCTCCTTGCGAGCATTTCCAAATGGCCTCTTAGCCATGTGAGTTCAACGCTTAGCCAATTTTTTTGTTCTTAATATGCAAAACATATTTCCTCACTTTGGCATATTGGTTTCTTTCATGTCTGATCAACATAAGGAAAAATAAAAGCATGGATGGATAGACTCTTCAACAATGAACAAGACCATGCCAATTGATAAACTTATTGACACACACACAACATTTGGCGGGCATTTTAAAGTAGTCTTTCAAACTGTTGATTTCACACTTAGGCAAAATTATCAAACCCTAGGTTAGTATGATGAGATTTTTCTTTTCACCAATTTTGAAGTGTGAGACACCCAATCGATAGACGCCAACAAGGTGACTTCATCTAAACCAATTTCACCTCTTGAAGCCTCTTTCTCTCTCCTCGACGTGCATTTTACTGGAGTAGTGCAAATCAAATTGAGAGGCACTTTTGGCAAATTAATATCTTCCTTCTCAAAGACTCTTTGGACAATCTAAGATCATGGTTGGATGGACAAAACAAAATTCTAGAGATCCATACTCTCAAAATGATTTAATACATCAACCACAAGAGATGGAGGGCATTTTATTGAGGTCACTTAGGTAGTTTTAGTGATTTTACACTTAGACACTTTTTGCACTTTCCTAGACTTGGTGCAATCTGCCTGAAACACTATTTTGGAAGATCCATAACTTCTTCCTCATGCACTTTCAAGTTAATATGAGAAAATGGTCATGTAGATAAATCAATAAGATACAGACTGAACATATGGTGCGTGCATTTACTTTAAACTATGAATTATGGCGTTCATTTTTTTGAGGCCACTTAGGTAGTTTTACTACCTCTGGTGCAAAACATCCTGAAACCCTATTTTGGCATGCCTTTAACTTTGTCATCAAACACCCTCTTTGAGAGATGAGACCATGGTAAGATAGCTTCTTCAACAAGCTACAGCATGATGGTTTTAGATAATTTTTACCATTCACCTATGAGGTACGACGTGCATTTACCCAAGGCTACTTGGACCAATTTTCCAACACATCCATTTTTCAGAATGTCTAAAATTGCTTGAACCTTGTTTTGGAAGATCTATAACTTTGTCATAAAGCACTCTTTTGAATAAATGAGACCATGGTTATATAGCCTATTCAACAAGGTATGTCCTGATATGATGGTGCGAGCATTTTCTTCACACCATGAATTATGGCGGGCATTCTCTTAGAGCAGTTTTGACCAAATTTCCATACTTAGTCAATTTCCAAAGTCTCACAAACTTGCCATACTTTTCCAAAATGATGTCAAATTGCAACATTGACTTCATAATAGCAACATAACACCATCATGTGTCTTTCCAACCTCATCACACATGCCACATCATCATACATGCCATGGCATCACTTCCTTTGTCATTCCTTTGTCTTTCACTGAGTTTGCCTTGCCATCACGTCCTTGGTTATTCCTTTGTCATTACTGAACTCCTTTAACATCAATGACAACCACATTCAACATTCTCCCCCTTTGGAATTGATGGAAACATCTAAACATTCTCCCCCTTTGACAACAATGACAAAGGATAACCTGTTATGCCGTTGTTGTAACCATCTTGATAGAGAATTTCCTAACTTTCTTATTTTTGACAACTGCCCTTCTTTTTCTTCTCTTCCTCTTCTTATATTGGACTTAAAACTGATCACTTTGTTAAAATAATCTATTTATCATCTTGTAGCTAGTCTTTGACTGAGGGCCTAGATGTTGAGTTCATAGACTCCCCCTATCATAGTACTGCCTTCTGCTCTATTTAATGAGTCTTTCATAGTTAGTCTTCCCATCTGAATTATGTAATTCCTTATATGATCATGCTTTCCATATATCATGGATGGATAGTATCTCTTTTACTAGGTGATTATATTCAATGCATTTTGCACCTTTTATCCAATTATTTCATATATGTGTATGCTCACAAAACTTCTTAAGGATTCCATGTTCTTTCTCAATAGAGTTTCTCATAGAACATTGAGATTTTGACCTTGCGTGGACTCATTTTACTCATGCATTCTAGAGCAAATATTACATCCTTTTCCTTACTATGTTTGGAGTATGTAGACCATCCTTGTAGGAGCAACTCACTTCTTATGTCCAAGATATTTTCCTATCAACATTCTTATTTCAGTTCTTTACACCAGTTAATCATTTCACCAAAATCATCTCTTATTTTCTCTAATTCTGCTTCTGATTTTGTTACACTTCAACCATTAAGTGTGCTTATCACATAGATGTTTTCTAGACAAAAATGCTTTTCTTCAATTTTTCACCTCTACTTCTTGTATTTGATGATGATAGCCTTTTATTTTTACCAATTGATATTAATTACTTTTCAAATACCAACTGCAATTTTTTTATATTTACTCACCCTAAGTGTATGATCCCTTCTAATGCTAGCTTCAGGGTTTCTCTTTTAGGTCATGAGAGACTTTAGAAGAGAATTTCAAAATCCTTCTCTCCATCGGTGTAGTCTTCATCTTCATCTTGTTTTCCATCATAATGGGTGCCATTATCATCCGCAACACTATTATGTTGATCATCATCTTTGGAAACTTCATTGATGCTAGGAATTTGTGTTTCCTCTTACTCTTTGTAGTCTTCCTTTCTACTCCACATATTTCCATGAGGTATACTGCTTACTCAACTTCTTTTTTTCTTGGATTATGTGCTTAGATATTTTCTCTTGGTTCTGCAATCAATAGCCTTGTGACCAAACTTGTGATAGTAGTGACAATATCCATAGAATCTTCCTTTATGGTTGAGGAATCTTTGATCTTCCTACTCCACAAATTCCATCTTCTTCCATCCCTTCTTTTGTTCTTGAAATTCTATTGAAGCATTCTTCCTCAACTTACATTCTCTAGCCATATGTCCAAATTTATTACATGAGGAGCAATTACCAAAAAATGTTTGCTGGACCCTTCTTGTCATTGGTTTTTAAGGTATTGTATCAGTTCAGTATTCATTATGCAAGGAGTGAGCAGATTTCTGACTATTCTTCTTAATCAACATTTTGAGTGCAGCAGCATAACTTATTTTATTTATATCTTGGAATGTAAAGGACACACATCTTGGCTTCTTTTCTTTGTCATAACCTAATCTAGTTTTATCACTTGATGATCTTTGGTTGCTAAGGATTTCATCTAAGGTCCTTGTGCTGTTCTCAAATTTTGATTTAATAGATTCCTTATCAAGCTTCTTTCTAAGCCACATAACTTCTTGTCTTGACTTGTGCAACTCTTATTGGAGGGACTTGACTTCCTCTTCTTTTGATTTCACCCCTTCTTGGTATTCTGACAATTTTCCTTTCAAGGATTTGTTCCTTCTTCTATAGTTTTCAATTTCCTCAAGAGCACACATGAATTTAGTTTCTAGGTCCACTTCCTCTTCCACAACTGAATTATCTTCTACTTCCTTTTCAAGGTTTTTGTTCTCTATCCCCATGAATAAGATTTATGCTTCTTCATCTTCACTAGAGTCATCTGAAACGCTGTCATCCATGGAGTAAAAGGTTTTTCTTAAAAAAAATTGTTATTCTTGAAGTTATCAGGGCAATCACATTCTTCTTCTTGTTTGGACATTTGTTAGCAAAGTGACCAATTCTCCCACAATTAAAAAATTTCAAAGGTAATTTCCCTTTGAACTTACCAGTGCCTCTCTTAATATTTTTGACTCGAAGTACTTCTTCATCATCATGTTCTTCCGCTTGAATCTTTTTAGATTTATTCTCTGTTTTTTATACTTTAAAGGATGCTTCCTTCTTTTGAGAGTTGTCTTTCCCAATCCTCATTTCATAAGCTATAAGAATTCCATATAACTCATCCATGGTGAGTTTGTCAAGATCTTCTATATCTTCTAGTGTAGAAATCTTAGGATTGTAAATCATTGGAAGAGATCTTAGTACTTTCTCATCTATCTCCTTTTCTTCCAATTCTTCTCCTATCTCTTGAATAGCATTCACGATTTCATCCACTCTCCCAAAATATTCTGAAATGTTTTCTTCTTCCTTTATTTTCAGACTTTGGAATTGAGTTTTAAAAGTATGGAGTTTAGCTCTTTTTACTTTAGTGTCTCCTTCATAGATGGTCTGTAATTTGTCCCAAATTTCTTTTGTTGTTTGACAATTCATTACTTTGGCAAAAACTGTTCTAGTTAATCTTGTCAGAATTGCATTAACAGCTTTGGAATTGCTTCCAAAATTTTTAATTCCTTCAAGATCTGTAGGAGGTACTTTGGTATATGTGTACCCTATTTCTATGGACATCCAAACATCCAATCCAATAGACATTATGTAGCTTCTCATTCTGATGCTCCAGAAGGCATAATCTTCTCCATTGAATAAGGGAACCTTGGAGGATACTTTTCCTGACTGATCCATAGTGATAAAATATTTCTCTTCAAGTGTTTAAAATTTTAATGAAAAGCCTTCTCTGATACCAATTGTTGGAATATCAAGCAATACTGAGAGTTGGGGGGGATGAATCAATATTACACTATTTTCTATATTTTATCACAATTAAAAATTGAATCCACAGGAAAGATAGAAGACACAATTTATTGTGGAAGCCCAACTAGGAAAACCACCAATTCTTTCTATTACTGCAAAATTATGATTACAGTTAATTTGCAAGCTCCAACTTCCTAGATGCACCAACACCCAAATTCTAAGCTACAACTGAAGGATGCACCAACACCCTGTTTTGTCAGCTACAAATGACAGGATGCATCAACACCCTTTTAGCAGGCTACAACCTGCCCTAGCTCCACCCTTCCACCCTTGTCTGTCTTCTTCAGAATTTCCAGATCCTATTTCCTTCAATTATGGATCTTCATTGGTCTCGGCCTCTTCTTGATGCTCTTTAAACCTGGACACCCGAGACACCCTTCTTTTAATTCGAATATCTGGTTATATATCTTCATGAGCTTCATTCGCATGTATTCATTATGTATTTTGTGTCTCTTCAGGTCGCATCTCTTCATCTTTAAATAATTTAATTAATCAAGTGGATCTCTGTTTCAATTAATTAAATTTATGGATTAATTTTCTATTTTAATTAGATTTATGTTTATTAATTAATTGGCAGAATCTATGACCATTTTGTAGAACTTGCGAGCACCTACACGAGCCTACAGGTATAGCCTGCGGGTTTTTCCACTCAAGCCTATGGGCTTCATTCCATGCAAGATCTCCCTATGCGGGCATCATCCCTAACCCCCTTGCTTCTTCGTGGGCATATGCGGACAAGCCTCTTGTGGGCATGTTCTTCTTCCTGTGGACATTCTTAAGCCCCCGTAGGCATTTCTAATCCCTTGCGTACTTTAATATTAGCACCTACAGGCATCATTAAGCCCCTCCGGGCTTAACCTCACCCCCTACGGGAATCCCTAAGCCCCTCTGGGCTTATCCTCAACCCCTGTGGGCATAACCTTAGCTCTTCCTTGCTTTCTTGCTGGCATTCCTAAGCTTTACGCACCTTGCGGGCATAATTTAATCCTTTGTGGGCTTATCTCCTTTTCCTGCGGGCATAGACAAACCCTTGCGAGCATATTTTATCCCTTTAGGGAATTTCTTTATCCCCTTCGGGCATAATAAATCTTTTGGGAGCTTTTATCCCTTAAGCCCCTTTATAAATAACCATGTTTTTCTCTGTTTTTGGGAGACCAATAACTTGTACGTGAGAGAACCAAATAGGAATCTGACTCCATGGATGGATAACCAGTTCTCCAAGGAACAAGACCATGCTAACTGATGAATTTTATCAGCAAAATAACACCTCCTTGCAGGAATTTCGAAATGACTTCTCACCCTACAATTGAACAATAAAACAACCTTTTTCTCAATTTTGGCAGACTTCTATTTCGTACGTGTGAACTCCAGAGGAGAATATGAACCCATGGTTAGATAGCCAATTCACCAGAGAACAAGCCTATCCCACCTAATTAATTTTATTAGCACAGGGACACCTCCTTGCGAGCATTTCCAAATGGCCTCTTAGCCATGTGAGTTCAACACTTAGCCAAATTTTTTGTTCTAAATATGCAAAACATTTTTCCTTTCACTTTGGCAGATTGATTTCTTTCATGTCTGATCAACATAAGAAAAAATAAAAGCATGGATGGATAGACACTTTAACAATGAACAAGCCATGTCAATTGATAAACTTATTGACACACACGACATCTGGCGGGCATTTGAAAGTAGTCTTTCAAATTGCTGATTTGACACTTAGGCAAAATTATCAAACCCTAGGTTAGTATGATGAAAATTTTCTTTTCACCAATTTTGAAGTGTGAGACACCCAATGGATAGAGGCCAACAAATTGACTTCATATAAACCAATTTCACCCCTTGAAGCCTCTTTCTCTCTCCTCAACGAGCAATTTACTGGAGTAGTGCAAATCAAGCTGAGAGGCACTTTTGGCAGATTAATATCTTCCTTCTCAGAGACTCTTTGGACAATCTGAGATCATGGTTGGATGCACCAAACAACATTCTAGAGATCCATACTCTCAAAATGATTTAATACATCAACCACAAGTGATGGCGGGCATTTTATTGAGGTCACTTAGGCAGTTTTAGTGATTTTACACTAAGACAATTTTTGCACTTTCCTAGACTTGGTCCAATCTGCCTGAAACACTGTTTTGGAAGATCCATAACTTCTTCCTCATGCAATTTCAAGTTAATATGAGAACATGGTCAGGTAGATAAATCAACAAGCTAAGACCTGAACATATGGTGCATGCATTTACTTTAACCTATGAATTATGGTGTGCATTTTCTTGAGGCCACTTAGGCAGTTTTATTACCTCTGGTGCAAAACATCCTGAAACCTTGTTTTGGCATGCCTTTAACTTTGTCATCAAACACCCTCTTTGAGAGATGAGACCATGGTAAGATAGCCTCTTCAAGAAGCTACAACATGATAGTTTTAGATAATTTTTACCATTCACCTATGAGGTACGACATGCATTTCCCCAAGGCTACTTGGACCAATTTTCCAACACTTAGCCATTTTTCAGAATGTTTAAAACTGCTTGAATGCTTGTTTTGGAAAATCTACAACTTTGTCATAAAGCACTCTTTTGAAGAAATGAGACCATGGTTAGATGGCCTATTCAACAAGGTATGTCATGATATGATGGTGCAGGCATTTTCTTCAAACCATGAATCATTGCGGGCATTCTCTTAGAGCATTTTTTACTAATTTTCCCATAGTTGATTTCCAAAGTTTCATAAACTTGCCATACTTTTCCAAAATGATGTCAGATTGCAACATTGACTTCATGATAGCACCAAAACACCATCATGTGTCTTTCTAGCCTCATCACACATGACACATCATCATACATGCCATGCCATCACTTCCTTTGTCTTTCACTGAGTTTTCCCTGCCATCATGTCCTTGGTTATTTCTTTGTCATTACTGAACTCCTTTGAAATCAATGACAACCACATTCAACATTCCATTAATAATCACACCTTTTCAAAATAATTCGTCCTTTCTAACTGAGAATCGCACCCTTTTGAAAATACCATCCTTTCGTATTTTCTAGATTAGTTAAATTACTGTTAAACTATCTCCCCGTGCTCTGTAGGATTGCATGATTTCTTTTGCAGCGTATTCATAATGTCTTCTTTTACCATGTTGTCCTCTACGCAAGCAATTTCTTCAAGAATCAGACTTCCATCCTCGTTGATCATTTAGACCTAGTCTTTGTTTTGCACGTAGATGTCTGTAGCTTCCACTGGATGCCCATAACTCTTTCATATCCCCAAAATGTCCATTAACTTGTCCAAATATTCCTAAAATGCCTCTTTGCGGGAATTTATAAATCATCATGTGGGCATATCCTTAGGCCCCTTGCGGTCATGATTTAAGCTTTGTGCGGGCATATATTTAGGCTCGTGCGGGCATTTTCCATAAAACTATGCATATATGATTTTTCTTCAACTTGGCAGGTCCATTTCTCACACGTGTGACCACCAAAGGGAAAAATGAGAACATGACTGGATGGAAAATTCAACAAAGAACATATCTATATCATTTGTTGAATTTATTGACACAAAGAGAGCATCTGGCATGCATTTGCAAATAGCCTCTTAAACCCCTGATTTAACACTTAGACAATTTTATCAAACCCTAAGTCAATCATGAGGTGATTTTTATTTTCACCAAAATTGGAAATATGAAGAATCAATAGAATGGGGGGCATCATGTTCATTCCATCCATGTCAATTCCATCCTCTGCAACCTCATCCTCTCTCCTTGGCGGGCATTTTACTGGGACAATGTAAACCATGCCAGATGGCATATTTGGCAAGCCAATATCTTCACCCTCAATGATTGTTTTGGGAAAATAATAATATGGTTAGATGCAAAAAACAACAATCTATATTCCTACATCCTCAAAATTAATTAATCAATCAAATGCAGAAGGTGGCAGGCATTTTCCTGAGGCTACTTAGGCAGTTTTACTGGAAGAGTTTATACTTAGCCAAATCCTTCAATTTTCAAGGTGAACTTTTATTTCACCAAAATACTGAAACAATGACACCAGAAAATAGTATCCATCTAATTGATCTCATCAAAATTGGGTTCACCTTCATATTCATCATCATTTGACCTGGGCGAGCATTTTATTGAACTGGGTTCCCAACTAGTAAAACAACCTGAACCCTTTTTTTGGAAGACCTGTATATTTCTCCTCAAACACTCTTAAATCACACTTAGACCATGGTCAGATAAAAAGGTCAACAAGCTACAACCTGACACTCTTAGATAGTTTTTATCATTAACCTATGAGATAAGGCAGGCATTTTCCTAGAGCAACTTAGACTAATTTTCCAATACTTAGTCAATTTCCAGAGTTTCACCAAATTGTCAAACCTTTATATAATGATGTCAAATTGTAACAATGACATCATGAAGGTACTAGAACACATAATATGGAATTGCACATCCATCACACATGCCACATCATCATATCCTTTGTCATTAATGAATACTTTTGGCATCAATGACAATTATACTCAACATTCTCCCCCTTTGTCATTGATGAAAACAAATTCAAATTTTTCTCCCCCTTTTTGAAATTAATGACAAAGATTCATAAATCTCCCCTTGTCACCATTTCTCCCCCTATCAACTATGTCCCTTTTGTGATGGGGTTACAATCTTCATTTTATCTTAATGAAGAGAGATAATTCCCAATTTTTTCCTAAGATAGGAAAATGACTCTTTAGACATTGGTTTAGTGAAAATATCAACTATATGTTCCTTTGTATCAACATAATCCAGTTTGACAACCTTTTGTGACACTTTCTCTCTTAAAAAATGATATTTGATTGGAATATGTTTTGTCTTAGAGTGCATAACATGATTTTTGGATATGTTTATAGCACTTGTATTGTCACAATGTATAGCAATGGGATCCTCATATTTTACAAGTAAATATTCCAATGTTTGCTTCATCTAAATGAATTGTGTACAACATGATGCAGTAGCAATATACTCGGCTTCTATTGTATATAGTCAAATGGAAGACTGCTTTTTGCTTAGCCATGACACCAAGCAATCTCCTAAGTAAAATGTTGCTCCACTAGTGCTTTTTCTGTCATTAATACTTCCTTCCCAGTCTGCATCAGTGAATTCCCTTAGAGTGAAGTTATTGCTTTTTGGATACCATAATCCATAATCTATAGTACCTTTTAGATATCTAAGAATTCTTTTTATTGTAGCTACATGTGTTTCTTTTGGGGTTGATTGGAATATGGAAACCAAACCTACAACCTGCATTACATTTGGCCTTGTAGTTGTTACATATAATAAAATGCCAATCATTGACCTATACATAGTATGATCTACTTCTAAGGATTCATCATCCTTGCTCAATTTACAACCAATGACCATAGGAGTACTAACAAGTTTGGATTCTTCCATTTTGAACTTTTTCAACATCTCTTTGATATACTTAGTTTGAGAGATGAAGATCCCTTTTCTGATTGAGATACTTGTAAACCAAGAAATAATGTTAGTTCCCCCAATATTGACATTTCAAATTCCTTATTCATTTGTGAAGCAAAGTTTACACTCATAATTTGTAGATCACTTCCAAATATGATATCATCTACGTAGACTACAACAATGATCATATTTTTGTTTTCAAACTTTATGTATAGATTATTGTTAGTGGCTCCTCTTTTATATCCTTGTTGTTTTAAATACTTGTCAAGTCTTGAGAACCATGCTCTTTGAGCTTGTTTAAGACCATTGAGTGCCTTCTTAAGTTTTCAAACATAATCTCTATTTTCTGGTAAGAGAAAACCTTCAGGATGCTCAACATATACTTCTTCTTCAAGTTCTCCATTAAGAAATGCAGATTTTACATCCATTTGATACACTTTAAAGTTCTTGTAGCACGCAAAAAATTAAAACATCCTAATGGCTTCAATTCTTGCCACAGGTGCAAAATTTTCTTCAAAATCAACACCTTCTACTTGAGCATATTCCTTGCATACTAATCTGGCCTTGTTCCTTATCACATGACCATCCTCATTGAAATTGTTTTTAAAGAGCCATTCGGTTCCAATAGCATTCATGTCCTTAGGTTTTGTGACAAGTTCCCAAGTTTGTCTCTTCTCTATTTGATCAAGTTCATCATTCATAGCTATCCAATCCTCACTTTTGCAAGATTCTTTAAAGGTTTTGGGTTCTACTATCAAAAGTAATGCTTGTTCTTCATCATAAAACAATTTTCTCCTTGTTTGAACTCCTGAATTTTTGTTACCAATTATTTTACTTTCAGGGTGATTCTTTTGAACCCGTCTGGATGGTGTTTTTGTGTCTGATCTAGGGGAGTCTTCATTCTCTACTTTCTCTTCTTATTCTTCTGCAAGAATATCTTCTTCTTGTAAAATTTCATCAATTGACTCATATAACATTGTTTTTCATTTTCTAGAATATACACATTGCTTGGATTTCTCAGCAGACCCAACAAGTTTACCTGTATCTTTTCTTCTGATTTCACACTTCTTGGAATCGAATATACATGTGTGTCCTTAATCACATGTTTGGATCACACTTAAAAGATTAGGTTTCAAGTTCTTTACAAGAAAAACATTTTCAGCTTTCATCTTGTCTCTAAGAGCCACTGTACCCTTCCTAATTATTTTAGAGGATAGATTATCTCCAAAAGTGACTTTTTCTTTTTGATTTCTTTTTAAGCTTATAAATCTGTGTGGGTCTCTTGTCATATGTTTTGAGAATCCACTGTCCACATGCCATATATTTTGTTTTTTTGTTGCACATAGAGCTATTGAAAATTCCACATCTTCCTTATTCTTCCAAACCTTTTTTTCCTCGTTGCCTTAAGATTTTGTGGTGTCATTCTTCTTAGGAATCACTAGTTTAAAATTTCTAGCTATGTGTCCTAGGTTACCACATTTGTAACATTCTATACTATAATTTTGTAGAGGAGAAAAAGAGTTATATATTCTTCCTTTTGGATTGCTTCTAGCGACATTCTTCTTGAATAATAGAGATTGTGATGTAATGCCTTCCCCAATAGAAGAATTTAGCTTACGATTTCTAGCTATATGTCCAAAATTGTTATAGGCATAACAATTTACCAAAAATAGTTGTTGATGTCTTCTTAGCACATTATCTATCCTACTTTCATTTTGAGAGTGAGCTAATTTTTTACTGTATTCCTTGACAACTGGTTTCATAAGTGCATCAACATAAATTCTTTTATTTCCTTCCTTATTTATGAAAGAGGATTGTTCTAACTTCTTTCCTTTGTCATAGCCTAGTCCAGTTTTATTATCGAATCATCTTTGACAATTTAGGATGTCATCTAGAGTTTTTGAGCTGCTCTTAAATTTTGATTGAAAGGATTCTTCATCAATATTTTTTCTAAGCAAGATCATTTCAGCTTCAAACTTTTCTAATTCTTCCTCTCATTTCTTGTTTGTTGTTCTAGATTGCTTTCAACCTTTTTGGCTTCTTGAAGTAGATTTTTTAAGTCAACAATAATTCTTTTTGCATCATTGTTTTTCTCCTCAAATTCTGTCATATGACTTCTTAGTTTTTTGTACATCTTTTTATACATTCCTAGTTCTTCAAGAGCATTTACAAGTTCTACTTTGAGATGTACCGCACCTTCTACCTCTTCTTCAAAGATTTTATTTTCTATTAGAATGAATAGAACTTCTACTTCTTCATCTTCACTAGACGCATTTGGGCAACTATCATCCATGGAATCAAAGGTCTTCCTTCTGTTTTTATTAAAAATATTTTTTTTCTTCTTGAAGTTGTCAGGGCACTCATCATTGTCTTCTTTATTGGGATAAAATCATTTGGAAGCAAAGTGACCAATTCCACCACAATTAAAACATTTTAAGGGAAATTTCCAGTTGAACCTTCCAATATCTCTCTTAATATTTTTAACAAGAAGTGCTTCTTCATCATCGGAGTCTTTTGATTGAAACTTCGTTTTAGATTTATCATCTACTTTTGATGCTTTAAAAGATGCTTCCTTCTTTTGAGAATTGTCTTGCCCAATCCTCATTTCATAAGCTATGAGAATTCCATATAGTTCTTCCATGGTGAGTTTGTCAAGATTTTCTCTATCTTCTAGTGTGGAAATATTAGGATTGTAAATCATTGGAAGTGATCTTAGTACTTTTTCAACTATTTATTTTTCTTTCAATTCTTCTCCTAGCCCTTGAATTGCATTCACAATTTCATCAATTCTCTCAAAGTATTCTGAAATGTTTTCTTCTTCCTTCATTTTTAGACTTTCAAATTGGGTTTTAAAAGTCTTGGGTTTTTTCCTTTTTACCTTGGTGTCTCCTTCACAGATAGTTTGCAATTTGTCCCAGATCTCCTTCACTGTTTTTCAATGCATCACTTTGGAAAAGACTGTTCTGGCTAATCCATCCAAGATTACATTAATAGCTTTAGCATTGCTTCCAAATTTTTTTATTCCTTCAAGATCTATGGGAGGGGTTTTGGGATATGTGTACCCTGTTTCTATAGACATCCAAACATCTAATCGAAGAGACATTATATAGATTCTCATCCTGATGCTCCAGAACGCATAACCTTCTCCATTGAATATTGGAACCTTGGATCGAGACATTTTTACTTGTTGATCCATAGTGATAAAAAAATTTATCTTCAAGTGTTTTAAACTTTTAGTGAAGAGCCCGCTCTGATATCGATTGTTATAATATAAAGTAATATTGAGAGGGGGGAGTGAATCAGTATTAGGCTATCTATATAATTTTTCATCACTTTAAAAATAATCAACAATGAAGACATAACACACAATATTATCATGGAAGCCCAATTGGGAAAACCACCAATACTTTCTATTACTGCAAAATTATATTTACAAATAATTTGCAAGCACCAACTTGTTGGATGCACCAACACCCAAATTTTTCAGCAACGAATGAAGGATGCACCAACACCCTGTTTACTAGCAACAACTGGAAGGAGGCTACGACCCCCTACAGGTTTGCAGCCTGTCCTTGCACCTCCCAACCACCCTTATTTGTTTTTATCAGATTTCCAAATCTTCTTATTTCTTCAATTCTGTCACTGGTTATTCTTCTTTTTCTTGGTCTCTGTCTTTTCTTGCTGCTACTTCGATCTGGACTATAGAGACATCTTTCTTCCAAATTGAACTTCTGTTTAAATACTCCTCTTCAACAACAATAAATATTTTAACATCGTGTAAATTCATAATCACACCTTTTCAAAAAAATGCGTCATTTCTAACTGAGAATCGCACCCTTTTGATAATTCCATCCCTTTGTATTTTCTAGATTAGTTAAATTATTGTTAAACTGTCTCCCCGTGCTCTATAGGATTGCAGCATTTCTTTTGCAGTGTATTAATCATGTCTTCTTTTACCGTGTTGTCCTCTACATAAGCTATTTATTCAAGCATTAGACTTCCATCCTTGTTGATCATTTATACCTAGTCTTTTTTATGCATGCAGATGTATGTAGCTTCCACTGGTTGCCCGTAACTCTTTCATATCCCCAGAATGTCCATTAACATGTCCAAATATTCCTAAAATGCCTCTCTACGGGCATTTATAAATCAGCCTGTGGACATATCCTTAGGCCCCTTGTGGGCATGATTTAAGCTTTGTGCGGGCATATAGCTAGGCTCATGCAGGCATTTGAAAGCTTTGCGTGGGCATTTTCCATACATTGTGCAGACATGATTTTTCTTCAACTTGGCAGGTCCATTTCTCACACGTGTGACCACCAAAGGGAAAAATGAGAACATGACTGGATGGAAAATTCAACAAAGAACAAATCCATATCATTTTTTGAATTTATTGACACAAAGAGAGCATTTGGCATGCATTTGAAAATGGCCTCTTAAACCCCTGATTTAACACTTTTATCAAACCCTAAGTCAACCATGAGTTGATTTTTATTTTCACCAAAATTGGAAATATGAAGCATCCAGAGCATGGGGACATCATGTTGATTCCATCCATGTCAATTCCATCCTCTGCAACCTCATCCTCTCTCCTTGGCGGGCATTTTACTGGGACAGTGTAAATCATACCAAATGGCATATTTGGAAATCCAACATATTCACCCTTAATGATTGTTTTCGAAAACTAATAATATGGTTAGATGCACAAACCAACAATCTACATTCCTATATCCTCAGAATTAATTAATCAATCAAATGCAGAAAGTGGCGGGCATTTTCCTGAGGCTACTTAGACAGTTTTACTGGAAGAGTTTATACTTAGCCAAATCCTTCAATTTTCAAGGTGAATTTTTATTTCACCAAAAAACTGAAAATATGATACTGGACAATAGTATCCATCTAAATGAGCTCATCAAAATTGGTTTCACCTTCAGATTCATCATCCTCTGACCTGGGCAGGCATTTTATTGAACTGGGTTCCCAAGCAGTAAAACATCCTAAACCCTTGTTTTGGCATACCTGTATCTTTCTCCTCAAACACTCTTAAAGGAAATTGAGACCATGGTCAGATGGAAAATTCAACAAGCTCAAACCTGACACTCTTAGATACTTTTTATCAGTAACCTATGAGATATGGCTGGCATTTTCCTAAAAGAACTTAGACTAATTTTCCAATACTTAGTTAATTTCTAGAGTTTCACCAAACTGTCAAACATTTATATAATGATGTTAAATTGTAAAAATGACATCATGAAGGTACTAGGACACCATCATATGGATTTTCACATTCATCACACATGCCACATTACCTTGTCCTTTGTCATTAATGAATACTTTTGGCATCAATGACTATTATACTCAACAATATATATGAACCTATTTATGTTGTATTGATTGGAAGATTTTATATTGTTGTAGTTGTTGTCTAACATCGATTTATGGAACATAGTATCTGCTCTTTTTTAAACAGAGTATGTTTTGTGTAAGTGCTGAGATATTCATTTATTTTCTCACAGAACCTAGAGCCCAAAAAATTATTATGGCAAGTCTCATAAATGGGGGGTTGTTGTGAGTGGCCAGTAGGGATGAGGGTTATGTGTAAGAGATAATATGTCCTTATGATTTCTTCCACGGAGTCTGCATATTTGATTGTAAAAAAGGGTTGTGGACGTCAAAAGGAAGAGTGGCTATAGCCATGGAAAGGTGGTATCACTCAAAGTTAGTGTTGTTGGCAAGAATAGGTAATTCCTCCCTTCTATAGTTATCAAATCAAGTTACTGTATGACAAAAGTAAACTAGTCAATGTATTACTAACAAAAGTAAGCTTCCTATGTACAGGATTTGGATAGTAGATGTGATAGTCATAAATAGAGTTAGGTAGTTCATTTAATGCAGGAAAATTCCCAAACTAGTCTAAGACATGTTTATATGTATGAAGTATGAGTAGAAGAGTAAGATGTAGAGATATTTTTATGTCTTAATAGAAGAAGAGCATTCTTCTCATTTTGGTGTGTGTTAGAGCCATAGATCTGTATGTGTTTCATGTATTTGTATGATTAACAGCTGTAGCTGTGTGAACATTGTGTTATCCCATTCCAAAAAAGTGGTATCAAAGTAGGTTATCGAAGTTGAGAGTTGCTCCACCAGTTAGAGAAAGTTGCAGGTTCAGGAGAAGGACTGTAGAAGTTCATGCCCACACATTGAAGTGAATACTAGAACCATGAGAGAGTTAAGAATACTCAAGGAAGTCAAGTCAAGCTCCCTGCAAAAGACTATGGAGGTTTTTGAGTAGGCGTTGCTACCATTGTTTTTTTACTTTGAAGGGGTCGAGAAGCTTAGGCAAATGAGAAGTGTGAAGAGGTATGCAATACACCCCATTAAAGGAAAATAATTAAAAATCAAAGTTTTACATCCCAGATTTACCAGGCTAGATCCACGGTTAAAGTAAAAAACTCCTCAGTGAGGAGGTCGTGTCATCCAAGAAAAGGTCATATGTGATAAAGTTATAAAAAGGAATTTAATGTGATAACTCCTCCATGAATGAAAAATAAAACTTGAGCAATTTTGGAGGAGTTGTGTGTTAAGGAAATTAAAAAGTGTGCATGTTGGTAGGAGTTGTGGAAAATTCAATCCACACAACTCCTCAATAAAGTGAAATTAAAACCCGTGCACTTTTGAAGGATTTGTGAGTTAAATAGATTAAAAATCGAGCTAGTTGGAGCAAGTTGCAAAAAAGGAATTTGGCGCGTGTGAAGAAATACTTTAACCCTAAGTATGATTTATGGGTTATTAAAGTAAATTCAAGGATTAATCTTGATTAAAAGGGAAAGTCGTCATTTGTTTTAAAGAACAGGAGAAGCTGCTTTCTTTCCTTAAAAGGGGGAAATTTTTAATTAATTAAAAGGAGAAAAGGGGAAAAATATTTGAATGTCGTAAAAAAAGGTAAACAAAAACTGGTGAAGTAAAGTAAATGGTGTGAACACTGTAAAAGAAAAATCCAAAGATTTAAGGAGTTTTTAAAAAAAAATTGAATATTAAATATAGGGTTAAGTGGTTAAATAAAAGGAGCCGCAACTCTTACAAGAAAGGAGGAAAGGGGCCATAATTAAAAAAAAAATGGGGTGGATTTTAAAATTAAAAAAAGGAGCCGCAATTAAAAAAGAGGAAGGGCTCGTAAATAAAAGAGTTGGGTCTTGCTATTAAAAAAACTGTCTTTAAAATAAAGAATCCATGGTTAAAAGAAAAGAGAAAGAGTCCTAGCTCTGAGGAGAAATCAAGAAATTGTAGTTGTGGAAGTTTGAAAAGGCAGAGAGGCCTATGTTGACATATGAAGAATTGAATATAAGCTTGATGGAAGTATGCTAAGTTGATACAACCCTAAAGAGGCTGAGAGTAAGTTTTATGAAATTTAATTTGAAGACAAAGAATATCAGATAAAATAAAGAAAATAGAAATGGGAAAGAGAAAAAGGATCAAGCAAATGAAGAAGAAAACTTATGATGTAGAATAAATTGATCAAGTTATTGCAGAAATACTTGGGACAGGTATTGAGGAATATGCTAAAGCAGATGGCATTGAAGAACAGTCACAATATGACTAGAACGTCTTTTATTGTCCGCCATATTTATCAGGTAAGAATTCTGATATTTGGTCAGTCAGAATGCAGACTAGGCCGTTTGTTGTGATTTGTGTATTATAGTATTGAATGGATTTTAAGAACCAAATCAAAGAGCCTATGAGGCTATGTCAAAAAATCAAAAAGATTGTTTATTAACAGAAAAAAAAAGAATGATGAAACAACATTGTGTCTCATTTATCAAGCTATGGATGAGAGTATTTTTCCTAAAATTGCAACATCCACAACAACCAAAGAGGCCTGGGATATTTTGAACATGACTTTTGATGTAAGGGGGACTAGGCATGGTGGGACAAAAGTGGTTATAGAAGATGATGTTATCGAATCTGCAGAAGCAAATAAGATAAAATAAATTGATATTTGGGAAAACCGCAATACAAATGTACATGTGGAAGAAAGTGATAAAGATGTTGACAACCTCATTACTGAAGCAGAGGCTTGTATAGTTGATGAAGTTGCAATTGAGATAGTTGCAGGACAACTAGTTAAGGCTGAAGAAGAAACTGAAGACAAAGAAGAAGATCTTGTGAAGGCCAAGCCCATGAGGGAAAAATATGTTCATAACAATTATGTTGTTTGTTAATGTGCAGGAACAAAGACAAATAAGCCAACAACTGAGAAGGAGAATGACGATGATGAATTATGCAACTTTAATGCAGAATTTGACAAACTTTTAGTTCAAAATGAATCCATCCAAGATGATGCACAAGTTGAAGTAAATGACAACATTTTTTATTTTGATGTTGAATTGAAGCTGATTGAAAAATGGCTTGAAAATACAAACTATGTTCAAGTGGACTGAATTGTAGTTGCAGGTGTCAGAAGTTTAGTTGAAGGCAACAATAAAGCTGCAACGGAGATAAAATATTTGAATAATGAAGCCAATAATGAAGATGGCCTTGATGCTGAAGGAAAGGAGAAGACAAATCAAGTAATATGGATAGAAGCTAAAGAAGAGCTAGTAGAGAAAAATGAAAAGATTTATTTAATAATATATCAAATGTTTCTAATTTTGCAAGTGTTAAGAGAAACAATCAGCTGGCAAAAACTGAAGAAAAGAAGGAAGAGCATTCAATCATATTGCCAATAAATTATGATGATGAAATATGGTTTCTTGAAAATTGGCTTGAAAAGCCTAAGTATATTGTAGAATAAAATATTGCAGCTGAACATGAAACGGATATGCTTATTTCTTAGCAGGAAGAATTCAATGAAGAACATTTGGATGAACAATTTGAGAAATGGAGCCTTGAAGAAATGAGGCATTATTATCAGCTCATGATATGGAAAAATTACAATGTGAAAATTGATGTTGAAATGGAAGAAAATTATGTTACTATATATGGTATATTTGATTGTGCTGATGCTGAAGCATATGGCAGTGCCAAAGCAACAAAAATTGAAGAAGATGGAATAGACATCAAATCTAAAGAAATTGTGAAAATACAGAGGATGCAGAAAAATGTGAAGTTAAATATAAAGAACTTCAAAAAAATCAGCCAATATAAATTCTGGAGTAAAAAGAAAAAGAAATCAAGTCAAGCAAGGTGTAGAGGATAATTGTGCTAATCTAAAACAACCTTTGAAGTATTTTGTGAAATTGTAAGCCTTAATGAGACTGATACCAACATGCATCATAATTTCTATTTTTTTTTTGTAATCCCATAGAGGCATTGTTGTAGCATATCAAATATTTAGGTTGATAGTTTACCTGTGTATTATGTAATTGTTGTAGTAGACTATGGCCAGAATTAAGGGGGAGTGTTGACAGGAATAGGTAATTCCTCCCTCCTATAGTTATCAAATCAAGTTATTGTCTGAAGTAAGTAAACTAGTCAATATATTACTGACAGAAGTAAGCTTCCTGATGTACAATCCTTTGATAATAGACGTGATAGTCATAAATAGAGTTAGAAAGTTCAGTTAATGAAAGAAACTTCCCAAACTAGTCTAAGACATGTTTATATGTATGAAGTATTAGTAGCAGAGTAAGATGTAGAGATATTTTTCTATCTTAATAGAAGAAGAACATTTTGTTCATTTTGGTGTGTGTTAGAGACGTAGCCATGTATGTGTTTCACGTATTTGTCTTATTAATAGTTGTAGGTGTGAGAACATTGTGTTATCCCATTCCAACAAGTGCATCACCACTGGAAGAATAGGTTTGACACTCCAAAAAAGAAGAGCAGGTCACTTTCTATTTAGTGCCACCATCTCTTGTTTGAAGCGGAGGAAGCCTTTGGCCTATATGTTCCTTGTAAATCTAACAAGGATATGTGTGAGTTTGAGAATGTTTTAATCGAGATGGAATGTGAGGAGGCCATGGTCCAAAATTAGAGGGAGTTGCTGATAAGAAAGCTCAAAGAAGAGAAGAATATGCATGAGGTGAAGATCTCTATGCATGAAAGAAAGGAAGGCCTATCATTTTGCATGGACTAGTGAAGAAGATGTTGCATCTTAAAAGGAAGCAAGATTGTCATCCAAAATCGAGAGAATCCAGCATTACACAAGTTGGAAAAGTAGAATTTCTCTGTTGTGAGCCTATGGCTAGAGGTTACAACATCTTTCCACGATGGATTTGGAGTTATACTCTCCATGATAACTAAGAACCCTCGTAAAGGTGACATATGAGAAGTAGAATAGCTGTTGGAGATTACAGGAAGCCTACATGTGTTTCTTGGTTGCACTTGGATGAAAAGAGTTGAAATCCTCCATGAAAGAAAGAACTTAATCCGCAACCTATGCGATATTGTGGTGAAGTTAGAGAAAAATCCCAATAAGAAGAATTTACAAATAACATCTAAGCAAGAATTAATTTCAAGCTAAAAGGCACTGTTTTTTATTTTAAATGTTTTTGATGTTGTAAGACTAGATGAAAATCAAACCAATATGCAAGAATTTTGTCTTGTGAAGATTGAAAGGGTCATTGAACCCTAATAAAAATAAAAAAAATTGTGGTTGAGTTGTAACATGTAAATTTTCTCATAAATTTTTCTTAAAGTTTCAATAGTCTGAAGTGCCAAGTATTATCCTTGAATGGTTTGTGGATGTTGATTGTAATTTTGTTATGGTGTTTTCCTTTATTATGTCCCCGAAGGGGATCATATATGTCTCGCCAAGAATCTATTATTTTCTCCTATAGCCTATAAAGTTTCTTCCTATTGTAGTTATTATATAGTTGGAAATATATTTTATTAAATAAAATTTAAAAAAATTATTTTTTTTGAATTTTTATTAGTTGCAGATTGTGATGTCATCCTCGTTTTTCCCTTCCTAGGAGGGGTCAGGGGGATGACGTCTTCTAATATTTAATTTTGTTGCAGGATCCTGTCAATTTTAATAGAGTAAGCTATTGACAAGACATTTTGGTGGCACTCTGTCAATAGGTCCGTCACCAGCACCTGAGGTATGTCGTTGGCTCCGTTTTCTCGGTGACCCTATCCTCGACTGCCATCCTGCCTTTGCAAATCCATCCATCTTTTTCCTCCAACACTGCTATTAATGGAGGATGCCAAAAACCAATTGTATTCACCATTCAAATGCTAGCACTCCCACTTCGCGTTTGCTCCCCGAGCTTTTGTTATGTTGGATCCTCACTCATATCAAGTGAGGTACCTTCCTCCTAAGATTCCAAAAGTCAAGTGCAATAAAAAAAGGCATGAATGTATGGGAATTTACTGGCAGTAGTAATCCTGTCCATCTCTCCATCCATCTTTGTCACGCCGTTTAATCCAGAATTGGGGGAGAAAGATGCTACATGTAACTGTCTCATCATTTTACTTCCATTCATGCACAACACATAAGAATCGTTGAGGTGAATAATTGGGGGAGCTCGGCTGAATTCGACGGCCTGTGGGAAAATTAGTTCAACGAAAGGTGTTCGGAGGTTGTTTTGCTTAAAGCTCGAGGAAGGAAGTTTTACACACAATAACCTTAGACAATCCGTGTTTGCCAATAAAATTAGAGTCTCTGGAGAAAATTAGTCATGGATACCTGAGAAATCAGTATTTGTAGGCTGAAGTTGATGGTCGTCCGGAGAAATCAATAGTTTTTGCACATTTTCACGTTGAATTTAGTTAAGTCCAAATTATTGGAATAAGGAAAGCATCGAGCAATCCTTCCTTGAAGTCGGTATGAACTATTTAATTCACTTTAGTTTTTATTTTTCTAAGTGGTGGAGGGAAAGGAATGGGCCCAAAGGCTCTTCATTTTTTTCCATTAGGGAAGGGATGTCTATTCTTGAACAGGGACCAGTAGTTGTCATAGTACTGGTCCCACACAGCCACCAAATATTGACATAAAAACACCCAAAAATTAAACATAAATATTTCATATTAAGTGCAGTAAATATTTAAATGATGTCCAAAAATTGCCCATTAACTGACTAGGTCAACATGTGTCCATAAATAGTCTTTATGTGCAAAAGAGTACAAAACATCTTGTCCCAACTACCTACAGATCTGCCTAGGCATACAAAAGTACATGAACTACTAAATAACCCTCCTTGTATTTGCCACCTACTGTAAGGTACCTATCAAATCAACACCCACATATATCTACTGAAGAATAAATACCCTAGCCAACATGAAAACATGCTCAAGAACTAGTGATAGAGTGTTAGCCATAACTACATGGTTGTTCAACAATCCAACTCATTATCTTCAATAAATGACACTTGTCCATTAAATGCACCCATTAAACAGATTAAAGCACCAAGATCATGAAACAGATGAAGGCACAAGGATCCACCATGACAACTTCCCAGCCATTGGATCACATTTAAATCAATCCACAGCACACATTCAAATTTGAGAGATTGCAATCCATGTGCACCCTTCTTACCAATCGAATTCAACAACAAACAACTATAAAAGAACCACAAGCCTTAATGAAGTTGCATTTCAAACATTCAAACTGCAGAGTGTGTGCACAGTGGAGACATACCATCAGAGAGTGTGTAAACAGTATAATGAGGGAACTGCATAATAGTATTGTTACTTCTATATATGTTATAATCATCTTCAATGTTTATGTTATTTCCATTTATATAAATAATGTTTATCTTATTTCCATTTATATAAATAATTTTTATGTTTTTCTATTTATGTTATTTATATTTCTGTTATAATCAGCTTCCAGTTTCCTTCTATATAATCACCTTCCCTTGTAAATGTGCAAGTAGCTACATGCATGGCAAGAGTCAACAATGCATGGAGAACAAGTCATTGACTGAGTAGGGATTCCCAACTATGTTGCACCTCATCGGACGAGGAGAGGGTCGATCATTCAAATGCCAACAATGCTCCCAACAATGCTATTGAGAATGACCATGTGGTGGTAGGGGACATTGTTGTCCCACCATCAACCACAAAGCCACCGTAAACCACAGTTCAAGGGACAAGTTCAACCAACAAAATCAGTGCAATAAGAGGTTGGACAAAAGAAGACATGTTAATTGCGATTGATGATATAGAGTTCAATGGATATTCCATTTGTGAGGCTGCTAAAAAACATGGAGTTGATACCTCATCAATACATTATTGGATAAATGGGCTCACACATACAAAGCGGAGAGGGCCTGTTACAGTTATGAGTGAAGAGGAGGAGGTCGAGGTGGTTCAGTGGTGTAAGGAGATGGCTCAAATGGGACATGAGCTAGATCTGATACAACTAAAATCCACAGTAGCTCAAATCTATCAAGGGAGGCCAAACCCCTTCAAATATGGGTTTCCTGGTAAGTCATGGTGGTTTGGGTTTAAAAAAAGGCATCCATACCTTGTGTTGCATACATCCTAGGGCCTAGATAGAGACAGGGCTATAAATCTACACCCTACAATTCTGACTAAGTTCTATGCCATCCTTTCTAGTGCATATGAGAAACTTGGTTATGCACTAGACCATATATGGAACTGTGATGAAACAGGTTTACAGGTAGGAAGGAACTATGGCATGCGTGTAATTTCCAAGAGAGGGAGTCGTAATGTGCCAAATATTTTTCCTAGGAGCAGGGAGTGGATCACTATTATATGCGGTGTCAATGCAATTGGTGCTTCAATCCCTAGAGTTTATCTATTTAAAGGTAAAACTCAACTCAAAAACTATATACAGAATTGTGAACCAGGTGCATGCATGGCTGCACATCCCCATGCTTGGATGACTAAAGAACTCTTTTTGAATTGGATTACTCATTTTGTTGCATCTATACCAAGTGGTGTCTCACCTGTAAATAGACACCTGCTAGTTTTAGATGGACATGGAAGCCACATTGATGTGTAAACAATTGAGGATGCTAACAATTTGGGCATCGACCTATTGACACTGCCTGCTCATACCACGCACAGATTGCAACCCCTAGATGTTAGTGTGTTTGGGCCTTTCAAGAACTATTTCAGGGGTGAGCGAGGTTCGTGGATGGAAAAGAATCCAGGGGTGGAGGTAAAAAGGTTTGAGCTAGCCGATATTGCAAGTAAAGCCTTTAAAAGGGCTCTCACACCTTCAAATATCAAGGTTGGTTTTAAGAGGACTGGAATATGGCCACTGAATTCTAAGGCTCTCATGCATGATACTAGTTGTAGCTAGGCATCTGAACTCGATGGTCAGGAAGAAGGGGATGTCCAAGCACATGTTGAGGGCCAAGAAGATGTGGAAGTAGAGGAAGATGTTGTTGCTGTTGATAATATGATATCCCTCTCTCAAGGAGGACCTTACTATGGTGATGATGATGAACATGTAAGTGAAACAAAATATAACAATGAACCATTTGATAGTAACATGGAGGTTGTTAGACCAACTGAAAAAGCTGCAACTTTTGCATGTGATCTTATTAATGTCTCTATTGATCATGCAACTGTCAATGAGAATGTCAATGAAAACATTGATCATGCTCCAGGAAGAAACAATGGAGAATTGACTTTGCGAAGCCAGGTTACCCCACCATCATGGCTGGCAGTAGCCATGATGAATTTGGACAAAAATAATGTCTCAAGAACCAATGAAGAAAGCATGAACATGCCTTCACAACCAAGAGAATTGGATGGTGAAATTGTCATTATTTTGTGGACAATGGAAATATGGAAGAAGATACTGTCCATAATGAGGTTCCAGCTGAAGAGGACAATATGGTTCAGATAGTGCAGGAGAACATTGACCCAAATATTGCAAGGCAAGTGTCAAGCAAGGAGAAGCAAGTGTCAATGAAGGTCTAGTTACTTGGTCGGTTCCTAAAGCTACCAATAGAGAGAGTGTCATCAAAAATAAGGAAAGAAACAACATACAATATTCGTCTATGCCGAAGTTCACAGTTACTCACCTCACTAGACTATATAAAACTGTTAGTTGAGTCTGAGCATAGGAAACTTGAAATCCAGGATTTAAAATAGAAAAAGAAGAACTTAGATAAAGAAAAGAAGGCTACAAGGATTTCTGCAATAGAAATTTGAGCACAGGAAAGGCTTGAAAGAGAGAAAGAAAGACAAGAAAAGGCTCATAAAAAATAGATGGCAAGGCATGAAAAGAAATTGAGAAAGGCTCAACAATTGCTTCAAAAAGAACAAGGGCTGGCAGAAAGGGTTTCCATTGATGCAAACATAGTGGAGGGGAGTAGGATGATGCTAAACACATTGGAACATATTGCAGATAATACTCCATGTTTCCAAGACCTCCTAAACATCCAAGTCCCCCGTTATCAACAAGTGCGCATGCCCACTTTATTCCCTCCTACCAATGCAGGTGTCAATCGTATGTATGATTATCGGGGGGCTCAACCTAATGCGGGGGTAGGTAGCATAGGTGTGCACTGTGGCTACTCAATTCCTCCATGGCTACAAGAAGCAAATTGGATATCATATGGAGGCAATAAACCACAACCTAATCAACCATTTTTAGGTATGCCAACCAACTTTGCTCAAGCAGGAAACTCAACAATATTGGGAAGTGAAGATCTTAGAGGACATCAAGCATAGGGGTGCCAAATTTTTTGTTGTGACCACGTTGCAATATGGATTTTGTAAACACTGGCTCTAATGTTTGTAACATGGCCATTTTGGACTGAATCCTAGACCATTTTGGATACAATCCTAGGTCATAGCATTCCCTACTATTTGCGGCATTGTAATCAGGTTAGTATCAACAATATATTTACTGTTTTGTATTTAATGTTGCATTTGACAATATTTGAAATACCTAACTTTAAAGTTTTTTTAAGTGTGTTTTTTTTAATGTACAACTCTTTCGAGATGACACCCCTATGTTTCCTTCCTTCTATAGAGCCCTATATTCCTTCTATATAGAGCAATAAATATAGAGCCCTATATTCCTTCTATGGTGTATGTGGCATGGTCTATATCCTTAAACATGGACTATAAGCCTTAAAGTAACAGTTAGGATAGAAACCCATCACTATAAATTTGGTCCTAAACTATAAATTGGGTGTTTGAACCCATCACTACTATTCCTAATTGTTAAAATTGGAGACATAAGCATCTTGTAGGCCAAAGGTTCTTTTTTTAGGGCCTAAATCATTACTTAAATTTCTCTAATATTCCTCTAAAATGTTCAGTTTTCCTATGAATTATAGTGTGCAGCCCTTCAACCAAAATAATTATCAAATAATAGGGAATATGTCTCCCACTCCTTGCTGCAACCATAAATGGTCAAGCCAATTGTACCAAATATGTATTTGTTAGAGATTGAATATTCCGACCAAACATTCATCTAAAGAATATTTTCTACTGGAACCCTTGTCATGGGAGCAATAAGTTTGTATCCAAAGGTCACCATAGGTTCTTGTTTCATTGTTCATGATTGATTAGTTTTTCTATGTAATAATGTTCTATTAGATACAAAGAAGACATGATACTTTAAAAGGAACCAAAAACAAATTTGATATCCTTTTGAAGGCTAGAGCAACAGACAACAATAATCAAGCAAAAAAAGATGTTTAATAAAACCATGTGTATATAAATGCATGCTATGGTCTACCCAACAACTAATTGAACAAAATACCTACAACCAAATCAACATGAAAAACAAAAAATTTAACTTCTTCTATTTCACCTCTTCCGAGGGGCACACAAAAAATGGAAACTATTACTTTATTACACGGGAAAATTTAAATTTTACTTTAGTTGGTTGTGCAATAGGAAAAACACTCATATTTACAATCATGCCATGTAAACTATTATCAATTATTGAGCCCATAGAATCTTCATGCAAAATACAATTTCACTATTTCAACATAAATCTATAAATAAACAACAATTCTGCATGACAAGTTCGCATAACAAGTTTGCATAATAATTTTGCATAAAAACAATTCTGGAACTCTGTAATAGGTAGGCCTAGCATATTCTTCATCAACAATTTTGCATATCAATTATGCATTATAACAATTATTTAACTCTGTAATAAGCATAAACCCATACTGTAGGGATTGCAACTTTGCAATAAATCCATAAACCCATACTGCAGGGATTGCAACTTTGCAATAAATCCATAAACCCTAACCCTACTGCAGGGATTGCAACATAAGCCAACAACAATTCATAAAACCTAAAAATTTCACCTTAACCCTAAACCTACTGCAGGGATTGCAACACAAACCAACAACAAAATAAATTAATAAACCCTAAAAAATTCATAAACCCTACTGCAACATAAACCATACTACTCATATTAACAATTATGCCATGTAAACTATTATCAATTATTCATCCCATAGAACCTTCATGCAAAATACAATTTCACCATTTTAACATAACTTTGTAAATAAACAACATTTCTGTGTGACAAGTTCGCACAATAATTTTGCATAAAAACAATTATGGAACTCTGTAATAGTCAGGCCTAGCATATCCTTCATCAACAATTTTGCATATCAATTATGCATTATAACAATTTTTAACTCTATAATAAGCATAAACCCACACTGTAGGGATTACAACACAAACCCTACTGCAGGGATTGCAACAATTCATAAACCCTAACAAATTCACCTTAACCCTAACCCTACCAAAATTCACAAACCGTAACCAACAACAATTCATAAACCCTAACAAATTCACCTTAACCCTAACCCTAACAAAATTCACAAACTGTAACCAACAACAATTCATCAACCCTAACAAATTCACCTTAACCCTAACCCTACTGCAGGGATTGCAACACAAACCAACAACAAAATAAATTCATAAGCCCTACTGCAACATAAACAAATTCATTATTCATTATTCACCATTCCTAATTCATTATTCAACATTAACATGAGCACAATTCCAGCATAATAAGGAGCACATTCATTATTCACCAAATAGTTCAAATGTAAACCCACCAAAACAATTCAAACGTAAAACCACAGAGCCATGCTGTGGCGAATGTAATTCATCACTGCCGCAAATGTGAAATGAAATTCACCAATTCACCACTGCCGCAAATGCTACATAAAAAACGTAATGCGAAATGCAATTCACCACTGCCGCAAATGCAACAAAAACCACAAACAGTTCAAACTTAAACCAAAAAAATGCTGCAGCGGTGAATGCAAGTCATGGACAGTACCCAGAAATGCACCAATTCACCACCTAAAAATGCAACATTAAACTAGTACCTAGCAAGAAATGCAACACTAAACCTATAAATGAAGCAAACAAGGTCCACACAATCCCCACCAGGTTGAGAGTGTTGAAAAACACAGTCGCAAGTATGGCTGGTAGGAATCCTACCAATGAGCCACCGTCGTGCAACCGAACAAACCAACGAAGAAACTCGAGCAGAAAGGGACCATCTCCACCAAACGAACGCGAGCAGGAAGCTACCATCGCCACCACCAAATCCACTGGAGCAGGAACCCACCATCTCCACCACCAAACCGACGAAAATCTCCAACAGGGTCTGCTGCAAACGAGATCATGGGCATATGGGCATGGGGAAACCTTCCATGTCGGGAGAACTAGTGGAGAAAACTAGGCACACAAGTGAACACCATCCGAATGGGAGTAAGGCACCTTCCATCCGCAACAGCATAGAACCACATCAAGATACGACCAGAACCATAGTAGGATACAGGCAGAATGCAGGGTGACATGAACAGGTAATGGCGTGGCGGAGCAACCATGGATCGGGTTCAAGCAAGATAACACAGGAGGAAAGTGTTTCCACAGGAAAAGTGCTTGGTGACCATGAAAAAGTGTGTTGAAAAGGCCTCTTTAAAGCGCCCACCCACCACGACAGGTGGCGCTGCCATCTGGGCCCGATCACACCATGTGCTGAGGTGCCCATGTGGCGTGGGGAGTGGATCCAGGTGGGGTTTCCAACAACTAGCATCCCTCCCCTAGATTAGAAAGGGGTTGTCATCCATTATTATTTCATGCTCAAGTTTCCTGTGACATACGACAGGATTTACTCTAAATTTTCACAGGAATTCATAATCTCGGTGATTTTTCTTAAACAATCGCAATAGGTATCTGCGCCATTTTCCTTTTCAGAAACTGAAAGGAAAGAACCCATTGATATTAGCTATCTATCGACAAGGACATTCTAAGTGTAAATCGTCTAGACTTTAACTTGCATCCATTCTAAGTTCTTCAAAAGAATTTGGAGGCTTTTATGCATTCAAGATGACCTCTTAGGAACTGATGGTTATTTATCAGCCTAAAAGTTTAACAGAGGATATATTTTTTGGTTCTGTCAAAGATCACACATCACACAGGTTAACATTTTGTTTTTGCATTTATTGTCTCCATTAACACACACTAATCTATCACAAGCCGTGACGTTTGGGACAAATTGCAGGTGATTAAACTACCAAATATGTTGTTGGAATATAAAGTATGTTGTATGGAGATCGAAATTGATCCCAAATAAGAATTGTATGGTGTGAATGTTTGAAACAATCTTAAACACGAATCAACTCTGATAGTGAAGCTATGACTCAAGTATTTGTTGGTGGCCACTTGGTAAATGATTGTTTACCTCGACATTATAAAATGTAGTTGGATTTATTGTGAATAAATGCACTTTACCATCCCGCTTCATGTTCTAATCTCCATTGGCGCGACTCCAGAGAAAAATTGCAAAAAATGGTAGCATTTAGAGATAAGATAGACATCCTTGTGATATTTTTGTTCAACTTTGTTTGGCAAGGGGCAACATAGATGGATGACATTATGGTTGAAATAAATAGAAGTAAAATCTTGTCTTGTGTTTGCAAATATATTCATGGATTTTGGCGTTGCTATGAATCATTATTGGGTCAAAACCATTGTTAGAAATGAACTCTCAAAACTCCATTAAATAAGGGAAGATCTAACAATGATGATCAATGTTTTGATGATGAACCTCAACAAAAGTTTGGTGAATATTTATGGTTGAAAGTTTGACCAACAAGTAGTCATCATTCAAAGTTGCTATCTCTTACCTAAGTTGGTTCATTTTTTAATAGGAGCATTGATAAGGCAATTTGTAACATTGATTCAAGATAATTCAAATATTGACATTGAATTGGGGAAAGAAATTCATGAAAAACTTAGAAAAATATTTATGTTGTTTGATAAGTTTTAAAACAGAGAATTTAAACACATCAATCAAAATCTCATCCTCAACAGGAAATGCTTAGAGATTAAACACACCAATCAAACATCCCCTCAAGAGGCAATAATTCACATACCCACCAAATTCCTTTTGATTACAACCTCAAGACACTTTACAACAACCCAATATAGTGAAAACCATTGGAAAATATGTGAGACTTTCAACAAACTCAATTTTAAAAGAAATAATCATGACAAATAGAAAACCCTAAATATATTGTTAAAGAGAAAAACAATGTACCATTACAAATGTTACATAATAAACCGTTATGGCAACACATAGGGCTAATGCAAAAACCAATTGTTTATGGATTCACCAAAATGATTTCAATTTTGGGTTGTGAAGCTTGGGATTAGAGAGAATTGATGTTGGTAGACAAGAATTTTATGCATTGTCACAACAATAGAAAAATAATATTGTAGTGATCCTTGTGAAGTATATACACATTCGGTCTTTAATGAATACAATTAAGAATGTTATATCACTTGATTTCCTTGCAGCCATTGTCGTCCACCACCAAAATATTATGCCATGCCTCTACATGACCTCACATAGGAAAACTCTTGCATTGTCCTCTAACTTTGCTTTAAATTTGTGAATCTACAACCAAAAGGGGGAAAAATAGAAAAAAAAATCGATCTTCGTGATGTAGAGTGAAAGTGAGGAATTACAAATATGTTCTTCCATAATCCTTTGGCTTGTTCCAGGCATTTGGCCCCAATTCCCTTTAGATCCAACTCCATCGATCATGGTCATACACTAACTATGTAATGACATCATGAGATTGAGTCCTTAATTTAATGGGAGAAAAGAATGATGAATGAGAATGAGATTGAGTGTTTTGCTAACTAGGCTTTGACATATGTAAAATGCTAGTTGTAGAAGGGTGAACATGGACCATAAAGAGTTTGAATGGTGGGTTTGTTGGAATGCGGTGAGAAGATAATCCATTGTCCATGTAAAATGTTAAATCATAATCAAAACCCTTAAGAGATCTCTCAATCATGAACTCCACCATGATATATACCTCACATAAGCCACCCTCCTTTAGTTCCCTAGGTTCGACTCCAATGGATGAGATGCCATGTTTCCATTAACAACCAATGCATCATCTTTAACACCATTTCTATCAATACAGCCATTAATTCTAGAGAGACACAATCTATGTGAAGGTAGGTGTGCACATGAACATGTTATGGTCAAGAAGTCAAATCTCGTGTTAATTAGAGACCATAGGCTCCATGACAAATAGAGGAGATCAAAACACATTAGGCTTCACAACAATGCATTGCTTGGCAATTTGACAAGAGTTCCAATTTAGAGAAGAGAAATAGATTAAAAACATTCCTTGGATCTATAGTATTGTAACACAAGCTATTTGAGTATGTGGAGTAGTAAAGAGTTAGTGCTCCATTTTTGGGGAAAAATTAATGAGTGACATTTGAAGCACGCTTGAATTTTTTTGCAACATACATTATAATTAATGCTTTGTCAACATATGTGCAAGCACATGTAAAGCATTCTAGGTTTGTATGCATAACTTCTCAACATTTGAGTACTATATTATTTGTGGTATATAGCTTGAGTGATCCTAATGGTTAAGAACATGTGTTTCCACCTAGGAGGTCATATGTACATATTTGGAGGGGGATAGGGTATGTACACCTCCACAGACTTTAGCAATCAAATCGATAGATTGAGGGGGATCCCTTGTCCCATAAACAAGGGGTCTCATATTTAAATATAAAATAAAATAAACTTGTACCTTGATATTTTTAATGAATAACTTTTTTATTGTTTTCAAAACCCAAGTTTTTTCTTATAAAACCAAAAGATGAATCATATTTTTTCATAATTCTAATTATGATGTTTTTTTAATTTCTAAATGTTGTAGTGAGCATGGGAAAACAAACTTTCTTAATCTTATGATCAAAAAATAATAAATTTTCTCTTATACATAAGGCTTCCTCTTTTCATAGTTTAAATCACTTGTTTGGATTATTTATTTTGATTAAATTGTCTCTCATACTTGAGGCTTCCTTTTTTCATAGTTTAGGTCACTTGTTTGGATTATTTATTTTTATGATAAAGTACTTTTAATTTTATTATAATTCAATTCTATAAATAAACAATGGCTTCATATTTAGGGTAACTCCATTATAGTAGTTGTTGGGAAGAGTATACGATACAACTTGTAGTTTTGTAGTAGAGTAGGTAATTATCGTTTAACGGTAACAATAAATAAATGTTGAGAATTGATTGGGAATAAATGTTGAACAACATTAAGAAATGAGTTTTAAGTAGAAATAGTTGACCAATTAATTGTTGGTGGTTTCCAACAGGTGGAATCTAAAAAGTGTAAATGGTTTATGTTTTTGTTATGTATATTTATTAAGTGTTTGGGTTGGAGATAGTATGAGTGAGTTTGTAACTTATTCATTCAAAATTTTTATAGAACCTCTATGCTATTAAATATTTTTTTAAGAAAGAATAGAGTTTGCAATGCATTCAAACCATTTTTTAATTGTTGCATAGTATATTAGCCATTCTTTGAGTTGTGGGGTTTTTATCCCATGAGGATTTCAGTAAGAAATCATGTTGTTTAGTGGTTGTATGTATTTATGTTGTTTATTATTACAACTATGTTAATTTATCTTTCTACACATTATCGCATCATTGATTAGTATAGGAAGTGTATTAAATTCGCTTCCTTTCATTTATTAGAATCGGATCACCTCATATCCATGGTGTTAGGTACAAGGGTTATTAATATAATCTTGGTTTGAGTGGGAAATTGTGCAAAAGGAAATCTTGTTGAAGTGAAATGGAAATATTTTTTTATGTAAAATATGAATTCATTATTTAACTTAGTATATATATGGTTACTTATATGAATCTCGGTACCATTCATATACATTGTAAATGCTTTCATGAAATGATTTTTTTAGTGACAATGCCTTCATATCAATGCTGTGAAACTTTCAGATACTACATATCTTAATTTTCAACCTATTTTGTGATACAATATTTTTAGTGGACAACCTCGCATCTTTACCAGTGTTATTTAATGCAAATTGTAACTTGTTTACTAAACAAGAAAAAACTGTTAATTTTCTTTTGCCAATGTATCTTGTTCTTTATATTTGCATTGTTTGTCACAATAAATATTGTCTCAGTATGTATTCTGATTTTCCATATAGTAGGTGGCTTGTGCATTGCCAGCATGTAACTTTTATTACAGTCTTGTCTTGACATATACAAAGCAAATGAAATTTTGCCTTCATATCTATTATCAATGCTTTTATGAAATGTTTTTTCTAGTTACAATGTCTTCATATCAATGCCATGAAACATTTAGATACTTCAAATCTTGATTTTAAACCAAAGTATAAATTTAAAAAAAAAACTTGATTTTCAAATAAGTATTTTCAGCAACCGAAAATTACACTTATTGCAACCGCATGTAGCAATGTCGGGGACATTGCCACCACATAGCTCTTGTTGTATAAATGGAAGGGTAAATCCTTTCAATGTTCATTGTTGATAGAAGTAAGTCAAAAGATTGTTTGTCTTAATATTGTGGATGAATAAGACAGGTTTTTGGAGGTTAAGAAAGCTATTTGAATGTGCAGTCAAAGAAGAAGGTTGTGAAATCAGTGCTCAAAAGGCTAATAGTAAAATCTGTGAAATTAAAAAAAAAAAGAAAAGAAATGGGTTATAAAAACAAATTGAAGAAAAAAAAGAAATGGGTTATAAAAACAAATTGAAAAAAAAAAAGAAATGGGTTATAAAAACAAATTGAAAGATGAAAAAGAAAATTCTCTCATAATGAACCATGACAAGATTTTGTTGAAGAATTAAGGTTTCTCCTCACCGATGTGGAATCACAAGAAGATTCAATAAATACAGAGTTATAATGAAACTTCAAAATAAGGGAAGCAAAAAGGCCTATTAAAATCTATGATGAAAAAGAAAAGGCCACGTACAGAAGATGAAATTAAAATTGTGTGTAATGAACTATATGGAAGAGAAAAAATCATATGAAAAGTGTATAATATGAATACCATAGTTGATGAATACGTGGTGGAAGGAGAAGAAAATATTCCGTGTTGTCCAAATGAACTTCATGATGCCAAGGCATATAAGCTAGATTAAAAAATTAAAGATGAAAATGAGAAATAGTTCACCCATAGTGTGCCAGAATTGAATGAACATGGGGTGACAGTTTCTGAACTTAATGGTTAGGTAGCTAAACAAACCAGTTGTTTTCCTTACATTACAAATTTCCAATACAAAGAAGCACAGGGGGAGAGTAGGATCCCAGATTTATTTTGAAGATGTTATAGTGCAAACAGTTGATTGCAGGTACAACAAATGATGAAGAGGACAACAATGCTATTGCTACTAATTATAATATGTCTCCAAGAATTGGTCACCCAGAAGGAGGATACTGAGAAATAAAGGATATTAAGAGAAATCTCATAAGCACATATGATTTTCATGATAATTGTTATGTTTCTCGATCTTGAGGTATAATTAATGAAGAGTGCAATATGAACATTCACAAATATATCTCAATTGATGGCAGTTTAACAGTCACAACTATATCTGTAATGTATTTATATGAAGATTTCATTCAATAAAATTAACAATTTTGATTGTGGAGTTAATCCATAAGGCCCTTCAGAGCAACCGCAAGGTTGTGTAACTCCATGTTTGTTTGTGGGCATTTCTGTGTAGATTTGTACCTCTTCATTTGTGTCAACTGGAGGATATATTGCACAACAAAGACGGGAATGCCAAGCAGCAACATGCACAACCAAAGGAAGACATGGCACTCGTGGAGTGAAGACTAGTGCACCCAGGAGTGAAATGATCCACCATATCCACCGTTTGAAGAGAAAAGGGTTTTTTTCAGTTAAATTTCGAGAACTCTTCCAAGCATACCATTCAACAGTGTGCATTCCAAGCGAATTCAATCTAGCCAGATTGGGTGAAAACCAGACATGTGATGTGGTGATAAACACATTTATGGGTTATATGATACTAGTTTTCAAACCTGTTTGCAGGCATCACTGTCAGGCTCGTCAATACTAATCCGTTATCAAGGTTGCATGAAGCAAAATCCAAAGGAACAACACGGGGAAGGTACTGTGTAAATGTTTATGTCCATTCTAGAGAAGAAGAGCAACCAGCTGCCGCTTTGAAAGGCATACAAGTGTTGTCACCTCCACACTAGCAATGAGGAACTGCGTGATATCTCTGTGTGATTGGATGACCCCTGCTTGAAGGATTTATTTAATTCAATCCTTCTTGGTCTACGTACTACTGAGTAGGTTAAGGGTGTTTTTGTGGTTTCCTAACGAGCCCTTGCCACCCAGGGCACAAAACCGAATTACTGAGCGTGAGAGCGGGTGAACCTCCGTAGAAGAGCGTCCTGTGTACATGCCATGCCGGTTTGGTAGAAACGCTAGTCTCGTAAAATTAATATTCTATAGTATGAGCCTGGAATGTAGCCTTTTATGTTTTTCAATTATAACAGTTTGACATCGATTTCTAGTGAACATTGCATTTCAGTTTTTAAAAATGCATTCACTTGTATCTATTGTGGGAGTGGTGTTAAGAGGTAAAAAAACTATCCAGAATGGTAACGGAAAATCAAACATATAGGTTTTTAATGATATATGGGATGGCATCTGTGAAGGATAGAGTAATGTGGCACCTACACTATGAAGGAGAGAGTAATGTGGCACCTACCATGTCTTCTACAATAGACAAAGAGCTCCTTATATGGAAAAACAAATATAAGAAATCCTATGCATTGATAGGTGTTATTATTAGTGAAAAAGGTAAATAATCATATATTACCTTTTAAAGACTCTTGTGTTTGCTTTAATGAAATTGAAACATTTGTATGATTCACATTCATAATGGGAACTCATAGTACAATTGTTGGTGAAGCTCTTCAACCTAGAGTTGAAGGATAGTGATTCTATGGCTTTAGCTTATGAGATTAAAGTCATCAAACGTGACATTGATGCCACTTGAATCTCTCTACCGTACATATTCACACTACATTGAATCCTTGCAAGCTATTGGCAAAGTGAAGTCCATTATATTTGAATCTTTGTTGGAGAAGATTGTCGAATGTGAGAAAGCCTTCAAAAAAAAAACAACACAACCCATTGGAGAGTATGTGTTCCATGCTTAGAAGAAACAATCACAAGATTCTTCTAAAGGGGAAGGAACTACAATAGGACATGGAAAGAGGAATTTCATATGTAGGGGAAGTAGACATAATCAAGGTGAGATATTCAATCGACACTATGTTCAGGGATAATTTTAAAGACCCGTACTTATTTAAAAGTGTATAAACTTTGGCGAATCTTACCAATTCTTAAAATGTCAGCTATAAAATATTTGGCGATATTTTTCTAAAATTATTTCAATTTGTAAGGATTTTATATAGTTTATATAATAATTTGGCGATTTTTAGAGTGAAAAAATTTTATCCCGTCAAAATTGGGTGAAACATGGCTTCAAACAATGCAAATTGGTGAATCTTTTTTTGAAAAAAAAACATGGAAAAATAGCCCATGGGCTAAATTTTGCCCCTAAAATTATCCTTGATTATGTTCATTGCAGTAAGAACGGACATGATTCACATCATTGTTGGGCCCCATGGGAGTACATCAAAGACAAACATGATCAGAAAGAAGACAAAGGTAAAACATCTGAATTGATGAAAGGTCAAGCACCTGAATCTTCCCATTACAATGTTTCTCATTGCAATATTGGAGTAACTGAAGATTTGTTTAACACTTTATTTGCTTCTTGGAGAGATGTTGGTTACTTGACATAGTTGCAATATGCCATATGAACTTAAGAAAAGACTTCTTTGAAGATTTCAATGACAATGTAGATGGTATAGTCTATTTTGCAGACTCAAATCAAGTCTCGGGCCTTCTCGAATTGGCACCATTAGATTTAAGTTTCCTGGATTCCTGAATTTTATTTTGTGCGATGTTCTCTATCTTCCCAAGTTACGGAGGAACTTGTTGTCTCTTGTGCATATTCAATAGCAAGGCCTCTATATTCATATTTTCAATGGAAAAGTTGAAATAAGGAAGTCTTTTGACAACATGATTGTTATGATAGGTATGGTAGATGAACAATTGTTGAAATTGAAAGGGACATCTGCTTGTGCACATAATTTTGCCTACTTATCTCACAATGATGAAGGTACATTATTGTCTAGTTTCTTATGGCATGCTAGATTTGGGCACATTAAATATGCTATGCATGTATCCTTGGAAAATATAGAAACCAACCTTTCTACTATTCCACTTCTAAAGCATCTAGAAAACTTTGGTTGATACAATCTAATTTGTGTGGCCCAATACATGTTCCATCTGCTAATGGAAATAAATATATCATGTCTTTTATTCATGATTACACTAGGATGTGTTTGGTATACTTGTTGAAATATAAATATCAAACTTTGGAAACATTTAATTTTTTTATGTATGGATCCAAAATGAAGCTCAATCACTTATAAGCACTTTATGTACTAATAATGGAGGTGAATATATATCTAATGAATTTGAAAACTATCTTCGTCAATATGGAATTAAACATCAAACCATAGTTCCATACAATCCTCAATAGAATGGTGTAGCCAAAAGGATGAATAGGACACTCTTAAATATGGTCCTTTCTATGATGCTTTTCAAAAATATGAAATTGTTGTTTTGGGATGATGTAGTTCTAATGTGCAGTATATTTGCGAAATAGAATTCCATCACATGCTCTTGATACTAAGACGCCTTTATGAAATGTGTCATGGTTGTATTCCTTTGGTAAAACATCTCAGGATTTTTGGTTCCACCTGTTCTGCCTTAATTCCAAAGGAACAACGAAACAAATTGGATACAACAAGTCGGAAGTGTATCTTCATGGGGTACTCAAATTCCATCTTGTCAAATGCAATAGTGGCATTAAAATCCTTGCAATGGGTAAAGGAAAACTATGGACTTAATATCACATTCTTGTGTCAATTGCAGTCTCAATCCATTCTTCCATTTTACTTTCCACCTCCCATTTTGAAGAACTCCAGTGTTGTCCATTTGTTTCGTATTTCATAATTTCCTTGCATCAATATCAACGTATAACACTCAATGTTACAACGCTCAACATTACAATGGGTTTGCTTCTATGCAACGTAGAGCGTTCAAATAATTTTGGATACATCTACTAATCATGGTTTGATGGATTATCAAGGCTAGCCATACCGAAACGTAGTGCACATTAAGCTCATGACTCACATATGGGTTTCTCTTGATCGTTATACTTGGTGCTTGGCCTAGCTTTGGGCCTTCATCTTAGGGTTTGGTCGGTTTGTCAATTCAATTCTCATAAATCCACATTCAATCTCGTTTCCCCTATTTTTTTTACTGAGTGGAACTAAGTTTAACACCCATTCAAATGTTTAACTTTAAAATTAGTTCAATTGCTCATATATATTAGTGTTATCTTCCAGACATATGTTTTCTAAAAATTCAGAACTCCTAATTATTCTAGCCATAGGAGATTTCTCTTCGAAAAGGATAATGTAGGGAACAGACTATACCCAAATGACTAATTTGGTAATGTTGTTTCAATCAATTTTAAATAGTCAATGTGTGCCTCTAGGATATTATGAGGAACCCTAATTTGTCAACAGTGTAATAAGCAATGTATAGGTTGGGATATAGCTAGGTTTTCATGAGTCTAATTTTTATGGCTATCGTGATCAAAGTATAATTGCTTAAATTTTCTTTACATGTACATTCATGCCTGGAAAATTAAACTAAACCTAAAAAGCCAATGTCCATCCTGTAAATTTGATGTGGATTACTTAAAATCTTGGTAGAATACCCAACATTAGGTAAGTATGATGAATATTGACTCGTGGGTTGTGCAATCGATTTCCAATAAAAAAATAATAAACTTGTTAAAAGAATATATGTAGAGATTTCATGAATTTATTTAATGAAAGATCAGTTAGCTTTGTTATCCTTATCCTTTATGATGTTAATTGCTCTCCTTACATATCCAGACAATTTCAATGTTCGTAACATGATGTTTCGACTTATTTTTGGCATAGCAAGCTCAATTATAAGCAATTTTGGAGAAGCATAAAAAATGAATTGACATCTAAATGCGTGGTGGATTTCATGGCTCACTTGGTTTTAACACCCGTTTAGTAAGTGGGAGGCCATGCTTTCAACTCTCATTGAAAGAATTTGTTAGTTATTGCAACTTTACTTTGCTATTTTTCTTCTATTGCAATATTGAAGCCTTTTTCAAACCAAAGATGCTCGATGCACACTCATGCATAAGTGTAATGCCCCATTTATGGCTAGAGTCATACCACTCAAGTAATTGATTGAAATTATTCATCATTCTAGATGAATAGGTGTGACAAAGATGCTTGATGCACACTCATGCATAAGTGTAATGCCCCATTTATGGCTAGAGTCATATAACCCAACCCAAGTAATTGATTGAAATTATTGATCATTCCAGATGAATAGGTGTGACAAAGATGCTTGATGCACACTTATGCATAAGTGTAATGCCCCATTTATGGCTAGAGTCATACAACCCAAGTAATTGATTGAAATTATTCTAGATGAATAGGTGAGATAATTGTATGCTACGGTGCGATGTGGTGATAGTATATGACTCTAAACATTTGTTATAATGTAATATCACTATTGTTATTGTAGGCATCTTAATGATTTATTATTTGAAATTTCTTAGGATAATGGATTATGTATGATGACTAACCATTGATGATATGATGCAAGAAAATGATAAATGTAAATATATATTTCAATAATTGTTAGGTACTTTAACAATGTTTCAAGTGTGATAGGGAGAGCACAAGTGCGAATTAACACAAGGTGGTGTAAATGTCACATGGGCTCCAAATTGAGCTCGGATATGGTATCAAGTGATACAATGTGACAAATTGATATTTGATTATTTTGCATGAGCTATTTGATTGCATGTATATTTCATGTGTGGAGGCATGGGAACATGATTTCCAATCGGTCCACACATTGGTAATGGGGTTATATGGGGGAATGCACACCATAAATAGCATAATTTTCCATGCGATGGATTGAAACGTAAGTGAGACTTTTTCTTGTGATATGCATGTTTCCATGAGGGTAGTCCACGGATTCGGTCACTCACGAGGTTTTAACCAATGGGTGCACAATACGGTGTCAACCTAATTAATCAATGACCATTTGTCTCTCAGCAGGATACAGAGGAATTGAATTAACATTGCCTCAATCGTTTTATCATGTCCCTAATGTAGAAAAAGATCTATTTGAAGGGAATGGGTATGATCATGGCACCCTTCATAGAACCTTGGTGATTTCTATTTGAAGGGCATGTGTATGATCATGACACCCTTGATAGAAACTTGGTGAATTCTAGTTTAAGGGCATGTGTACGATCATGACACCCTTAATATAACCTTGGTGAATTCTATTTGAAGGGCATGTGTACAACCATGGCACCCTTGATAGAAACTTGGTGAATTATATTTGAAAGGCATGTGTATAACCATAGCACCCTTGATAGAACCTTGGTAAAATTAAACTAAAATATAGAAATTATAAATTATAAATGAGAAAAATAATTTAGAAAATGATAATTAATAAATTAATAAAAACATGTAAATGCTAAGAATAAATAATAAATTAATTGTGTGCATGCCAAGAATAAATGATAAATTAATTTAAACTAATAACATGTGCATAACGAAGGAAAGAAATTAGTTAAATAGGAGATAAACTAAAACACACCCTTTCATTCAGGAGAATAAGATTAAATATATATATATATATATATATATATATATATATATATATTAAGACTCAAGTGCACACACACATGTAGGAAAATAAGACTCAAGTGCACACATGCACGGAAATGAAACATAAACCTAAGAAACTCTATGAAAGAAAGGGAAGAAAATGAGTGAGGATCATCTTTTGGGATCTTGAATCTTTTATATTTTTCTTCCTAGTCAATAGTTGAGGATTGTTAGAGTGAGTGTTGGACAGTTTGGTCCTTGGAAGTAGTTAAGGTTGGGAGGCTTGAAAGCATAATGCTCCAATTCCATTCACACTGATATTGTGCTTCTTCCATACAAGTCCGTTGCATCTCGTGGGTCCCTAGGGAAGAAGTGTACCCATAGGGAGCAGGCAAGGTGGTCAATTGGTGGATACATAGATTGTCAATTTGATCCAAGATACATGGAGCGGTGAAGCAAGTGATGAGGAGCTAGGAAACTTGACAAAAATACGAAGCATAAGAAATAGGTTAGCCTTTAGTTTTTGCAAATTTCATTTTCAATTAAAAATTTTAATGTTGTTCAACAAATTTTGAAAAATATTTTGTATTTGTGTTGAATGGAGTCGGGGTTTCTACTTAGATCTATATGTTGTAGAGGGGAAACACATGGAGGGTCCCTACAATAAGGAATAAAAAGAGTATAAATAGTTGGGAGATAAAAATGCCCAAGCTAGAGGTGTAGAACAAGGGGCAAGCCAACCTGATTTTACTACATTCTCCTCCTCCCATAATTATAGAATATGATTGAAGTATCATTTGCACATTATTATCTGGAATGATTTTTTCCTAGGGTGTGTTGCTAAAAATTATATTTCCATCTATTCCAATAGATGGTCAAATTCATAACATGACACTAGTATTTTTCAAACTTGATTTTTTTTTTAAAATCATGTTCACCTCAACCACAACCATGATTATTAACCTCTAACTATCTATTTGGGGTTTAAAATAAATTATTTTGAACAATTTTGAATTTCAGTATTGATATGGTAACATTTCCATGTAGAACGTAGTGTCAAAACCAATTGTGTTAATAAAAATCTCCCTCATACTATGTTGTAGAGCACCTCAGTACTCTCGATGTGATAAGTATTAAATGAAATACAAACACATAATGAGAAATATAGTGTAATAAACTTATTTCATTAATTTAAAAGTACTTTTAAGTCGAGGTTTGTTTGATGATGATAATTTTGAGTGTTCTTACTATTGTAAATTAATAGGAGTGACATATATTAAGGTTATTTTAAACATTTATTATCACAAGCTACAAGAATATATTAGATATCCATCTAAGATCTATATATCCATTATTATCCTTTCAAAATGTTTTGGCTTGGATTTTTTTATATAGATATTTTGGTTTTTGGTTGTATTGGCAGTAGCCATTAAAACTTTTTATTAATTATTTTTTAACTATTTCAAAAACAAATTGTTAAAAAAATTGTTACCTTTATAAAAAAAAGAACATATTGTAGAGCGAATGTATTTTGATGGAGTGCCCAAATTTCTATAAAACCTGGTCCAAAATAGGTGGAGTGGCCACACAATTTTTGATAAATGGTCATAATAGCAATTTTCCTAAATATTGCAAAAGTTGTGCTTAAATTTGTATTTTTTTTATAGAGACGTGTTTTGAAATCTTTACATAACATAGAGATTTGTCGTTCATCGAGTGAACCTATGGTTGGGGACACATATGTGCAGAAAATACAAGTGGTACTAAGTCACATTGTTGGACACCAATGTAACCAATATTGGTACCCATTTGAGTAGTACTACAACAAAAAAACATCTGTATATTGAACCTCACTTTAATGCACCCTCCTATATATAGGAATTCCACTAGGTATACCTAGAACTAATTGTAGATAAACTAATCAATCATCTTGTTGCAAAAATACACCGAGAACAACATTTGGGGAGATCACTTTCTAGTACCTAGGTAGTTGAGTAGTACAGCTAAGAGCACAATTGAGCCTCCTTAGTTAGTTCCTTGAGATATTGGGTCAAGTACTACTATTGGACCATGCACGTATCTTAGAGAGCCATATCACATGCCACTACCTTTCTCTCAGGATCTAATGGAACCCATCTATGGTGGATCCCAATAAACCAACTCACATCAACACCCCAAACAATATGACCACCTGCTCTATTACTGACAGGTTGGAACGCTTGGAAGAAAAATACACAAATATTAATGGAAAGTACAAGGGTTCTATTTAGTAGAAATGGAAAATTGACAAAGATGTCGTCTCTGCTACAATTGTGATGAAATATATGATTCTAGTCATAAATGTAAAGAGCACGAGTTATTTCAAGTTGACTTGACCGATCCTACATATTCCAAATAAATCATTTCGAAGGATACCCCCAAGTTTGATATTGGTGATCAAAGTCCTCCCATGCAAGAAGCAGTGGAACCCAAATTCCATCCAGAAGAACCACTCATATCTCTTCATGCTTTATTCAATATTTCAACACCGTAAACCTTGAAAATTATAGGTTACATCAAGCACCACAAAGTGGTAGTCTTGGTTGACAATGATAACAGCAACAATTTGTTTTCACTAGTGAGTGGGTGAAGAAATCCATTGTTATGTCCACCCGGTGTTCAACATTCCACTATGATAGCCAATGGCAGGATGATGAAATGTGGGGGGTGTTGTGAAAATGTGAGATTCCAATCGGGTAACCTCCATCTCAAAACACATATGTTGGTAAAAAATATTTGTGGTTGTGGTAAATGTTTAGGGGTAGAGTGGTCATGCACTTAGGGTCTAGTCAGCATGGAGTTCAAGGAATTATACTTGAGTTTTACTTAGGAATCTCATACTCACACTCTTAAAGGGATCCAAGAAGGTTCCCTAGAAATCATACATTCTCATAAGATGGAAAAATGATTGAATAAAGGAAACCCTAGACTTATTTCTCACTTCCATGCCATATAGGATTTGGACAACATCACACTAGAAATTCATCCTGATTTCCAAAGGGATTTGGAAAAACATTAGCATGTCTTTGAGACACCCAAGGGTTTCAATCCAGATAAAAGCATGATCATTGGTATACCCTTGATTCCAGGTATTAAACCCCCAAATTTATGCCCATATAGGCACCCATTTTCCCAAAATAAAGAAATTTAAAATATCATTAAGGAGCTATTGGAGGCATGAGTCATTTGTCCCAACACTAGCATGTATTCATCCCTAGTGGTCATGGTTTTAAAGAAAGAAGGTAGTTGGAATATTTTTGTTGATATTCCCGCCATGAATAAGTTGTCCATTAAAGATAAATTTCTTGTCCCAATCATTGATGATATTCTAGATGAGCTCCATGGTGCCAATTTTTTCACCAAACTCAACCTTCATTCCAAATACTACCATATCAGATGATATTCTAGATGAGCTCCATGGTGCGGATTTTTTCACGAAACTCAACCTTCATTCCAAATACTACCATATCAGGATGAAAGAGGTCAATATTCAAATATGTATTTTCACACATATGAATCCCATCATGAGTTTTTTGTAATTCCTTTTGTAATTTTTAGTGCCCCTCTACATAAATTATATCCTCATGAATAAAATTTTATGGCCATATATTCATGATTTTGTGTTGGTTTTCTTTAATGACATCTTCATTTATAGTAAAAATTGGGATGTCCATGTACAACACCTTGATAAAGCCTTGCACCTTGTCTGGGACCATCAATTTTTCATTAAATGCTCCATATGTACTTGTGGGGCCTTATATATCAAATTCTTTGGTCACATTATTGGAGAAGGTGGGGTGATAGTGGGCCCCAAATTTGTTTTGTAAAAGCAAGAGGGATCATGCCCTAAAACCTTGAAGGGTTTATGTGGGTTTTTAGGCCTCACTAGCTATTATTCCCTATATATTGTGGTGTTACATTTTTATTATTATATTATTATTATATTTATTAGTTGGCTAGACCTTAATTTTAATTGTAGGGCAACTAGAATTATAACTATACCCGTTGTCTCCGATATAATTCCAAGGAGACCTAATTTTATGATCATCTCACCTTGTCTTGTGCATTTTATACATTGTATAAGGAGTTTTCCCCTTGAAGAGGCTTCTTATTAATATCTTTATTTCATTCTCAAGGTTTTTAGTTACTCTTTCTTTCTATTGTTATGCTATTTTTGGAATTTGGTGCATAACATTTGGTACATCAAATCCATTTTTGCTTTAAAGGTTTTTTAAGGATTTCTCAAACAAAAAAAATATGCACCTTAGAAAACATAGTGAAGTACTTTTGATAAAAAAAGTTAGGTCATATTTCATTATAAACTCATATTTATAGTCAATAGAAGTTAGGGTTTTTGGGTAGTCCAAAAACTAGTCTCAAACATGTGTTCTAGGTAAAACTATTATATATCTAAAGATTTGAAGATCTAAATTGAGTACCATCTATTTCATAAGTTAGAATTTGAACAAGAAAAGCAAACACATCTTAGTATATACAATTTCACTCTTATGAAAGGGATGTAAATAACAAGTTTTGGGAAAGTTACGATAACTCTTTCTTGGCAAATCGGAATAGGGTCAAACTTGTGGCATTAAAGATAACACATAACAAGATACTAGAAAATGAAATTTCATACTCATATGAGCTAAATTTTCATAGATAATACAATAGGAGGGTCAACCAACAAGAAAACCCACACACCAGGGTTTTTAAATGTATGTTAACTTGAAACTTACATAAATTTTGTTTGGAATTTATATTTTGGGTGATTCAAAAGGTGTGATAAAGAGTAAATGGAGAATAACTCTAGTAAATATGAGTAGGATCAAATGGAAAGATATAGATAAAAAATTAACACTCCAAATAAACCTCTAGAAGGCTCATCTATCATGCAAGATGATCATGGTAATGCAGACTTTTTGCTGTCCGATATTACCAAAAGAGTAGAGAAGATGGAAAACACAATGCTAAGAAAGGTGGACACCACGAATATGGTAAATAAGTATGAATTCTGAACATTCAAAGAGGATATCCAAAAGAACCTTAAAAGAAATATGGCTAGTAAAGAGGATCTAAAAGTTATGAAGGGGGTAATTCAGAATGAGATGAGACATACCTTTCCTCATAATTTATATGCTCAATAAGAGGATAATGAGGAAAAGAGGTACTTGCTCAAGTCACATATTGAGAAAATTGAAAAATAGTTGGAGAACAAGAGGTTTGATTCCCCAACATTTGATCATTGATCACATCATCATGGGTTCAACTCAGGACCAAGGAACTACTTCATTACCAAGATTGATATGAGAAAGTTTGATGGCAATGATCTAATAACATGGATATTCCAGATGGACCAATTCTTTGATCTAGACCCGGTTCCACCTTTACAAAAGATAACTATTGCATCTTTGTATTTAGAACCAGATCAATTCGTATGTTACCAATGGCTTTGCGAACATAAAAAGAACTCTATTGTCTATTAGTTTATATTTACGGATAAATTGATATCACATTATGAACACATTATACAACTTGACGAGAAATTTATACTCAAAACAACAACTCTAGACATAAAAACTTATATTTTTGCATAAAAACACCGAAAACAACCATATCGAAAATTGATGCTATTGGTAGAACCTTTTTTTAGACTAAAATTACAACTTTTTTGAAACTCGGTCCAACCATGGTCGGCTCCATTGCAATCAAAACTATAAATCAAACATCGAATCAAAAAATGGTCCTCCCATAATCACCTTCTTTTTTATTCGAGATTAAAATTACATATTGTTTGAAACCATGTATTTAATAATGAGTGTCATTGTAATGAAAAACCTAAAATTATGATCCCAAAATAACTTAGGAAATAACCATGGAACCCCCATTTTCTTTCTGAGTTAAAGTTACAATTTGTTTGAAATCGAGGCCTTAACAATTGACATCATTGCAATGAAAATACCAAAATCAATCCCTGAATCGAAAAGGGATTTTACCAGTAGCACCGCTTTTTTCGACCAGATTAAAATTACAAGCATTTGAAAACCACAACATAAAAAAATATTTTGTTTTTAAAAATTAACTATAAAACAATAAAAAAGAGACAAAATTGATGATAAAAACATCTAAAATTTTGAAAATAAAACAAAATTTCAAAAAAAAAATTAAAATCCATTATCATTCAAATACATTTAGAACACCCCCCCAAGTGGGGTGCCAATGCAGTAAATCCTTGGACATGACAACACATATTGCATGCATCCTCCCTACACTTGCAGCCGTATTGTATTCAAAGGAGTTGGTGCATTTAAGGAGAACAATCCCCTCATTCAGTGCAATAACAGGTTCAATGGTACCTTCATAGTAAAAAGGATTCAGAGAAGAGAAGGATTGGATCACTCCTTCAATTCTAAAAACATGGATGTACATATATCCATCATTACTCTAGAAAATCATAAAATTGAGGGATTGTTCCCATTTATGGAAATCTCATGGCATTATGGGTGTCACATTCGGCTTAACTAGAATATTTATGCACCCATTTGGCCCTCTCTGCAACAATATGGGCACAATCGCATTCCGGGAATCTCGTGTTATATAGAGAGAGGGGGAGACATCATCGTGGGGCTTGGGAAATTAATATAGGGAGAATCAACAATGAAGAAGAGGAGAGCACTTATGAGGACCACCATGCAAGCAAGGAATCCCAAGAGGGGATTGACAAAATATTGGATGCTTCGGAAAAAAGAGTTGATACGTGGATTCTTTCTGCTGAAGAATGGAAAGAAACAAGAAATGAGGAGTTACCTCATGGCCAAGAGGAAGAGGTGAGGAAGTAAATTGAACACCCATGCAAGCTAAATGAGATGAAATTGCTTGAAAGAACTTAGTTGCTGGAAGGGATTCAAAACCCTTGGAGTTCTCGATTTTAATGGGATGAGGTGGCTACGCCTCCCAAATTCAACCCTTCAAAGTTAGTCACCTTCCATTGTAGCTACAATGATCCCATCTTTTAGGAAATATTCGAGCCCCCATTTGAAATTCTAATTCCTTACCTTATTTTTCAAAGAAATCTTGGCATTACTATTTTTTAGTTAATCTTATTTATTGATGATGATGATGATGATGATTAACATCCACTAAGACCAAATTTGGTCTATCAGACTGTAAGAAGGTTATTACCTGGTTTGCTTTAAACTTTTGTTCCTATGCTAAAAAATATTAGAAAGAAGCTTTCCAAGAGCATTATAGTTTTGGCAATTCAAGAGGTTAGAAAGGTTTGTATTGTAGAAAATACTATGAAACTCATATCTAATGTGGGTGTAAGCAGGACACTCTAAGAGAAAGTGATTTTCATCCTCAATGTTCATAGACTCACAAAGATGGAAAACCATTTCCTCCCACGGATTTTTGGGAATAGAACAACACCCTGCTTTGCTATGGAGCTCATGAGAGTTCATTCTAATCTTGCTTATATTCATTTTCTTCTTTGAACTATTTACTATCAAGAGATAATTCTGATCTTCCAAATTATTTCATTTACAAGTACTTTGGAGTTAATATGAAACAAGTTAAGCTTTTGATTAAGTCATCTCTAACGATTCTAACACCCTAATCCCTCTTTCAGCGAAATATTTTAAAAAAATTGGTCATCGGTCGAGATGTTAACATATCGATATTCATACTGTCGATGTTCCAATCCCGACATTTCTATGTTATAAATATCAAGAGTCGGAAGCTGAAATTTCACTTGTTATGTCAAACTTCAACCTCGATGTTTTCGATTTTAGTTGGAACTCGGAAGTTGACACATCCCTCATTTATATTTAAAATCCCTCCCAATGTTCAGAGGATGATGTTGCTATCCATAGTGATTTCGGATCCCGGGAGTTGGAGGATTGTTTATTGCATTACATTTTTTTTCCCGACACTTGACTCCCGACTTTTTTGAATTTTTGGAGGTCCCACCTCGACATTTCTATTTTTCAATTGGAAGTTGGTATTCTCGTCGTACACGCAAAAACACCTTGAAGAACTAGTCAAATTTAATGCAATTAATGGCTAATGAGTATATAAACCTCCAAACTTTGACTATCATTTTGTAATAAATGTTATTCTTATTTGGTCTTAATGGAACATGCACTTGATAAAATTTCAAAACTAACTTCTCTATTACGAATAATACCAATCTCTGCTCTAACATGAAGATTACATTTGCATTTAGCGGTGTTGTTTCATGCTTATCTCAGGTATTTTATGCTTCTTTTTATTTGTTTTTATTTTTCACAATTAAATGAGCTTATGTTATTTTATGATGTATTGCAGGATTAGCTCTAAACGCCATTTTAGGAGAACCAAGTCGAAGGCAGCGATGGAATAATTGAAACTAAAAGATACTAACTTCGACATTTACTCAAAAACTGATGCATAGGTCTCTGATTGTTACACCAAAATCTCGTCATCATGAGTTATGTGTCCTCTATTTACCCTAATTCCTAAAGCACCTAGGCCAAATGATTGAAAGGATAGTTATTGTTGTTCCTTTGACCTTTTGTTGTCACCCCGACCCACCCTGCTCATTGACAAGATGTGTCAGACCATAGGTGACATGCTTGGCACTTGATAGAGCATGTCGGTGACTCTAGTTTCCTTTGCACAAGGTGCATCATCCCTCAAAGACGCATGTTTCCTGTGTGCAAGGTGCACTGTTGTTAGTTTAAAAGGATAAAGATAAGCTTCGAGCAACTTCTATAATCCTTGGTTATGTGGGGGCTTATCCCTATAAACTAGGAAAGGTGGAATTTAGTTCCCTTACCTTTTGGGATGATCCCTTGAGATTCTACCACAAATCCTCAACCTCTCCTATCCTTTTAGTCCTATAAATACAAACCCCCTCTCCGTGATTAGGGAGGAGGAAGATAGAGCACTTAAATGCTAGTGAAATTCAGCTAGGATTGCTTCCCTTTCATCCATCAAGAGGCAAGAGATTGGATCTTTGAGGCTAGGATCATTTGGAAGGTGTTACGACATCAAAGCTCAATTGTAACCTCTCTCTATGAACTTCTTTTCATTACATTAATGCAGATTCTTTCCATAAACATCTTGTTATTGTAAGATATTTATAATTGGCTTCTTTGACTACTAGTTTAGATTGGCCTACGTTTATATGCTATTATTACTTGCTTGTTTCTACTCGTTATACATGGTTTTGCAGCCAGAGATCTGAAGACCAAGAGATTTATCAAGCAAGGATATAGGAATTGCGTTCGTAAGGTGAGTTATCTCTTTACATCCTTTGCAACTCGATCAATCTAGGAAAGTGATTTGTATTGTGTACTTCTTTTGTTCTAGATCCAAATCATTAAGACTAAGGATATTGGTTTGTGTCTGCACTGAAAGATTCTCCGTAAACAAAATTGGCGACCGTACTGGGGATAGGTAGCCCATAGTCTTTTAGTTGTTTGTAATTTTTTTTATTTCTTGGTTTCCTTCCAATAGCCTCTTAATTGCCTCTTTTTCATTGGATATGTTTATCAGAGAGTTACTGAGTGATCTAGACTCTTATTGGGACTTTTAGCTTAGCCATTCATCTGTTTGTTCTTGATATTTTTTCTTTTTTCAAGATTGGATTGCGCCCGATGCACCTGGGAAGATTTATACCTACGTCATTGTAACTCTGATGCTCTTTACGTTTAAGCAGCCTGCGTGGCTGACGCATTTTTCCTATATACAACCTACATCACTGAAGCACTTACCGCGTGTTACAAAGTGCGTCACTGAGCTTCCAACGCTCTGGTGTACACATGCAAGGCGCGTCGCCCTTCAACATTTAGTACATAGAGTTAAAATATTTCACAAATTGGTTTTGGCTTGGTTTTTTGAGGTCTGTGTTTTTTCCTTTATATCCACAGTATCTTCCAGACCCAATGTGCTTTATCTTTGGTCTATTTTTTGGAATTTAGAGTTTGATTTGAGTCCTAGCTAGTCAAGCGAATGTTTCTCTGGTCGTGGGAAATTTCAATCCCTTGCGATTACATTCAGTCTTGTGCCTCCCTCTTAGTTTATCTGATTTGTTCACTCTGAATTATAAGCCCTCGAAAAGTTAAGTTGTTGTGATATTTTCAAGATTTGGTGTGTATTTTTGTGTTGTATTAAGGTTTTGGGTGATCAATTTCTTGAGAAATTCCAATTGTTTGAATATTGCAGTAGTAAGTAGTCTCTAGCTTTCTGAATCAAGATTAAAAGAGTGGCATAATTCTCATATGTTTTTAGTACATTAGTTACGAAAATAAAAAAATTCTTTACTATATTCATTTCGGGTAGATTACTTGGAATTATTGTGAAGATTTGTTTGCTTTGCATCAGTGTTTAAGAAACTTTGAAAAAGCTAAAAATTGTTATTGCTTATGTTCTCTTAGTTTTGAAAAATTCATTTTCATTTCTTTGAAAATATTAAGTGAAGTTAGGCCTTCTCAAAGTATTGCAAAAGCTAGTGAAAGATCTTCTATTTTTATCTTATTTCCACTTCTTTTAGTCTTCGTTTTCGAAGTAGAGTTATTGCAATTGATAAGCGAAGTTTATCTTTTCATTTTTTTCCTAGGTTTGCTTAGTTGAAAAAAAAAAAAGAAAAAACATTTTGATTTGGCGTGTTGTTTTCATTTTTTGTTGGATTACATGAAAGAGTACTTTTAGTCTTTTGGTTAATTTGGAAAAAGAAAAGTTACAAGGGGTACTTTGTTCATTTTTTATTTCAGGAAAGAAAAGATTTATCCTTAACTTAATTAGTTTTCATCGAAAAGAAAAACGAAAAAAATACATTTCATATAGATCAGTTTTCCATCTTGTTTAAATTCCAAGTCTACAAGATAAAATCAAGCAGTAACCTAGGTTAAAATTGTATAGAAACTTGTGTTATAGGGTAGAGACGTGTTCTAGCGTCTTAAAATGTAGCAATTGTCGTTATATTCCTGCATTGTATCCCGGGGGATTGCAGTTATTCCATGTACCAATTGGTATATTGAATGGCCTTTCATGTACCTTCGAGTATATAGAAAAGTACTTCACGTACTCGACAATATATCAGAAGGCTCCTGTCATATGGTTGTGCATTAGATAACACTACTATGGATTGGAGCTCCCATGTACCTTGAGTATATTGGGAGACCCCACTAGGATTCCTGAAACCATCTGAGTTAACCATTGGTCGTCTTGGCGTGGAAATACACCGATAACAACACTCGGGGAGCTACTACACGCGTATTTCCAGGTAGTTGGGTAATACAGTTAGGGGTATGGTCATAATCCTCCTTGGTTAGTGCTCCAAAAAATTGGGTCGAGTATTACTGTTGGACCCTGTAGTATATCGCGAGTTACGACGCCTTGATAATCCCATGAGGTTCCAGAATTTTTAATCCCACCTATCACATAATTTTGCTAGTGGATTTAGCTTGAGTAGGTCTTGAAGTGTGTTTTTCATTTTAGAATACTTTTAGTAGAAGTTTTATATTATCCTCCCTAGCTGAGCAACCCTTAAGAAGATCCCAAGGGATGTTAAATTTTCCACCTAAATATTCCCTTACCCAGGAGGAGAACTCAGGAGCAAGCATGGATCAACCCACAACATCTGAATCACGCGAAGAGGGAATTCCTACCCTTGAATTATGAGTAAACTACTCTCCTCCTGTAAATCCACCCATCACTGATCCTACGGGACCTTTGTTAGTGGAACAACCTCTTCCGAGTGACAGATATTTTCATCACTCGCTTGAAGGTCTCCCTAGAGCTGCTGATTGGATTTTCATTCGACCCCCGAATGACTTGATAGCAAACACTTTTGGTCCAACTGCATCATTTTGGGGGACTTACTTAGGCCATAATATTTTCGTCTTTGGTTCATTTTCGATGGTGGAAAATCCACCACGCCCGTTCCCTCCCCGATGGCTTCCCAATGATGAAGTTCTTTCACCAATATACGATACCATCGAACATTTACGCTCACTTGGTGAGTGTGTTAGGCGTCATAGTTTTCCTCCATGAGCCAATCAGGAGGTACCAATCCCTGGACAACATTCCCTTATACATTATTTTTCTCTCTCTCCACCAAGAATATCGACACCCATGATGACCACTTATGAACCAATCCAACCATCTTTCCCATATGGTACAACTCCATATCATTCATCCATTTCTACACCCCACTTGACCCCAATGACTGGAGGGAAACCTTTAGCTACCATCAATTTCGTAACTAAAACACCACCTCTGTCTCAAAAATTGAGTGGAGGTTACCCTCTAGTTAGTAGTCAACATATGATCATGGGTCAACCTACAGTCAGTGGTCAGCATATTCTTATTGTGCATACTCCAATTAGTAAACAATTTTTAGCTAGGGGGCAACCACTAGTCACTGGAAAAAATCTAACTGGGGGGCACCATCCAGTTAGGGTACAAAGTGTAAGCGGAGGATATCCTTCATAATTGAACTATAATATGGTTGGAAGTTCAATACCAGCCATGGGAAAACCTATGTGGGCACATCAAATGGGAGCACCATCTACTTTTTCATGTCCCAAAATTTTGCATTGGGTCACAATGGCATAAGCCCCTTGGCCATACTCATGATAGTTTGTCAAATTGATGATAAGGGTTAAATAATTTCCAAGAATGATGTCCAAGTTAATAATAATATGAAATTAGATTCAAATAGAAAGGTGGGTCACATTAAGAGAAATTCCCAATTCAAAGTTTGTAATATACCCATCCAAATGAACGATCATGGAGGAAAATAACTAGTTCCCTAGGTTGGGGGTGGAAACATTAAAATTTGGGATAAGGGAGCTACAAGACCCAAAGTGACCTTAGACTTATAAATTTACATTAAATGGGTCAAATAAATAATAATTAAAAGAAACTAAGATGGCATTGGATTATGAGGGCACATAAGAGGTTGTAGGACCCCCATGTGGCAAGATTCCCCACTACACTTGGCATAATTCTCTCCCCAATTCGAATTCAAGATGAAGGGTAAAATACTTGGGGGATTTTAATAGGTATTATTCATAGCACGAGTTAGGTAATTTTGAACTGGGGTGGAATAATAACTCCCATAGAAGAGGAAGAGGCATCTTAGAAGAATTGTGACACTTGGGCTAGATTCCCTAGCTTCTATGACAACAATGATGAAGATGCTATGACACAAATCAAACCTTAAGGCTGAAATCTAACATATTATATGACATTTCTGGGCTAGAAATAGCCTCCAAGAAGGCGTACAAGGGAGTTAGGGCATCCAAAGAGACACCCATTTGAAATGAGGGAAGATGGAGACTAGGAATTGTTGGACAAGTGACACACATTGGAATCTCTTCCCAACTTGAGTTGGCATGAGTTTTTGGAAGGAATTAGACCCATGGAGGACTTGAGAAGTTTATAAAATACAAGAACAAAGAATGAATGGATATTTTGATCATTTTCAGAATTTGCATTTGAGAGGAGAGCTAGTGGAGTGGTACTCTACTTGCCTTAGCACCAATTTCGAGGGTGAAAGATTCCCATCCTAGTTGGTAATTGGAAAGGCCATTCAGACCTTTCATTTGGAGCTTTAATGGAGTCATATGTTTCATATTCAAGCTACATGGAAGCTCTTGTTCACTTCTATTTCAGCTTGATTCTCCAACCATTTCATGTTTTCTCAGCATATTCATGATCCTTGAGGTGGGGCGCACTTGGTGAGCTATTGTTCTCTTTGGAGGAGCTTCTAATGCCCCATGATTTTATCATATGATGTAAATTATCTTTTATTCATACTCATAATATCTTTAGGTTGAGATTCCAAGTGGAATTATGTAAATCTGATCATTAATGAGCAAATGGTGCCATTTTCCCCACTATGTTTATGTATGCCAATGATATGTTGATATATTCCAATGGAAAATTAAACCATTGATGAATTTATGATGTATGGAATATTAATAATTTTTTATACAAGTTTCATGTTCAATGCATAAGCTTTTGGATTCATATTGTTCAATTTCATAGCATTTGGAGAAGATTGCCTATCATTTCCCCAAGGTCGAAACTAGTCTTTTTGTATCTGATTTGAGAGGGTTGTATCAGACTTAATAAACTGAATGGTGATGCATATGAGACCATATTTATTTCCCCTATATGTACCCTTCTTTTTTCCTGAAATTCAAGAGGGTCCCATAGCATTTGGAGAGCCATTTCCAGCACCTACCCAAGGGGGAATTGAACCCCTAATTGCTAGTCAAATCCCCTACCTTGTCCAAAATTCAATGGAGAGTTTCAGAAGCCTTTTTAAGACTCTAAAGTATACATTAAACTCATAATTTTGTACTAATACCATCCATATACCTTCTATGACAAGTTGGGAGCATTTGGATCCATTTGGAGACCAAGAAACCAATACTAGTTAAGGGTCGAACTAGTGGAAAAATTCCAATTTTCACCATTTTAATAAATTTCTAAAAAGGGACATTATAGTGGTATCAGAGCATTATCCTTTCACTTGTGCATTAATATCATACATTGAAGAATAAATTGCATCCATGTGTTACTATTATGATGACTCCTATGAGTACAATGCTTATGAGCAGTATGAAGATGATTGTGAGCAATATGAAGCAAAATGTGAATGGTTTGAGGAAGAGGTGCCATCATGCAGCAATTCTTGAAATTTCATAAGGAATGAGGGTTATTCTTATGAACCTGAATCTGATGAATATGAGTGTGTCACACTACCAAAGGATAATTCCATGAATAAACTACAAATATTGAGAGCAACATGTAAAACCTTGCCCCAACAATACTAGGCATATCTTGATTTGTATAAGAGAGGTACATATAAGCCCCCTCCTTTTGACTACTTTTCTGATTGGGTGTTTGAAAATAGGCCCAAAAATGAAGATGCGGAGTTAGTAAAGAAAGGTTTATGCCATTCTTGTAAAATACCTTGGAGAGAAAATCATATGTGTGTGAGTGAAAAGAGCAGTGAAATATCTAAAGCTTCATGGAATGCATGTAGTTCCTACTTGAAGAGATTTTTTGGGTTTTCTTCAAAAAGAGATTCAAAATATATTGATCTTAAGGAAACCAAGGGGAAAAATGCATCAGCTTGCTTGAAGGAGCAAAAGGAGGAGACCCATGAACCACCTAGTTCTGAAATAGGTGAAGTAGAAGAAGCAGTACATGAAGAGGATCGAAAGTCACTCCCAATTGACTTTGAATAATATGAAGAGACATCACACGAGCATGAAGAAGACTCTATTGAAAATATTGAAGATCATTTCGAGACACATGTGAAAATCCTCACAGCAGATCTAAGAGATGATGTATACCTCACAAGAAAGTAATTGATTAAGCAAGAAAATAGAAGAAGAGTGGTCAATGCAGTATAATGAGCAACAGAATAATAATACAGTAGAACTCAGATAGAAGCAAAAATACTTGACACACACTAATTAATTAATCACAATATGGACAAATAAATAGTACAATGCATGAGGATTCGAATGCCTAAGGTGGCAATTCGAATTATCCTTCATGGAGTGATCAAAAGATCACTGGAGTGTCATCAGAGCACAACTAGTAGTCTATCTCATCATCAGTGGAGTCATCAATGCTCAAGTAACTGTCAACCATCAGTCTAACTGAGTGTGGTAGGTGTAACTAAGTGTAACTGGAACTAACTGAATGAAGGAGGCTCAGTGGAGGGCGCATGAGGAGATAACTGAATTCAGAATGGGCATTCAAGTCTCACTAGAGATCCATCGGAGTGATACAATCAGTTGAGAGTCAGTCTAGCCTTACATCAAGGAAAGAATTGATGATAACTCAATTAACTAAAGTGCAACTAAGTGGTAGGTGAGAGAGGGGACATGAGATGCATGCAATTGCATGAAGGGGTGCACTAAGCACTAGGAGGGATAAAACTGATCTGAGAGAAGCCCTCGGGGGCTGGCTAACTGAGGGTTAGGTGCTGGATTGATGACTGGGATGCATGCAAATGCATGCAAACCCTAAATAATGCATGCAAACCCTAAAAGTGCATGCATGACTGAAAATGCTGCTAGGACTAGGATGGAGTATAGGAATATCCTAACACCCCCCCTTAATCCATCATGGGCCCTGGTAACTAAGACCAAAGGTCACCCAATACAATGAATAATAATAGTCAATAAACCAAGGAAATGGGGAAAACCTCATGGGAAAAATACCCCCCCTCAAAATAGACTATAAGGCACACACAAAAATAAATGCTCCAAACTCAAGCAGGTGTGATGCTTGGTCATATGTATGGAGGTATCTTCTTCTTGGGAAGAAGTGGATCATGCTTAGAAGGCATGTGATTGTACTTGCTCTTCAGATCGAATGTGATGAGAACAAATCCAAAAGTATGAGGATGATCCTTGAACCTGTGATTCGAATCAGCTGAGGTAGGATCAAATCTATGAATGTGCAGGTAGTATTTTGTCTTCTCCTTCGAACCGTCATGGGTGAGATTATGCCAAAAAGAAATATCAAATAATAATGATTGCTTGGAATCCAAATCAGCTTCAAGACTTGATAAATGGTTTCTTGATATCTACTTTGAACCAGCAGGGGTGAGATCAAAACCATCATATGCATGAGAAATTATCCCAAGTAGTAATTGCTTAGAATCCAAATTAGATCCAAGATTTAAATCACGGTTTCTTGAGATCTCCTTTGAACCATAAGAGGTGAGATCAAAACCAGTAAGTGCATGAGAAATTATCCCAAGTGAATGGTCATGGTTTCTTGAGATCTCCTTTGAACCAGCAGGGGTGAGATCAAAACCATGATGTGCATGAGAAATTATCCCAAGTGAATGGCAATGGCCATATTCTTCAATAACCTTCTGAAAGCATGGAACAATGATCATATAGTAGTAAATAAGAGGTGATTGCTTGAGGAGAGCGAATGCATTACCTTCAATAGCTGATTTGACCTCCGAAATAATCATGTGATCATGATGAAAACCAATAGACTCTGGTGCAAGAGAGGATTTAGGACCTTCCGCAATATCTAGAGTGTGAGCTGGCACAAAAAGAGAAGAAAGTTGGAGCTTGAGTGTAGAATCTGCAAGTTCTTTGTGGACAACTTGAATATGAGATGATACTGGTTCATGATCTGAGAGACCATCAAGGAGGGTGAATGCATCACTTTGCTTTCTCTTGAAGGGGTTTGGACCAATTCCTTCATTCTATTTGCCGAATCTTTCATCCAGGTGAGCCCATAACTCTTTTGGAGTTTCAACAACATCAAGGTATTGGTATTGGAATATCATGTATTCAGGCAAAGAAAGCATCATTGTTCCAAAGGCTTCGTCACCTTTATTTAACCAATCAATCTTCTCTTCAGAAGATTCGAACTCTCTTTCAAAATGACAATCAAAGAGATCATGGCTCTTCAAGAATGCTATCATTCTGGGTTTCCATTCATCATAGTTGAATGGAGAAAGAGGAGTAATTCCTGATGAATACATAGAAGCTGTAGAAGACCTGCAAAAACAATAGAGAATATCTGCAACTACTACTGCTGCAAAAATGCAGAAACTTCTACAACTGCTGCACTCGAAATATTGGTAATAACCTGCAAAAAACTCTCAGGAATGGAGATAAACAATACTCTCAACATGCTCTGATACCATGTGAAAATCCTCATAGCAGATCTAAGAGATGATGTATACCTCACAAGAAAGTAATTGATTAAGCAAGAAAATAGAAGAAGAGTGGTCAATGTAGTATAATGAGCAATAGAATAATAATACAGTAGAACTCGGATAGAAGCAAAAATACATCACACACACACTAATTAATTAATCACAATATGGACAAATAAATAGTACAATGCATGAGGATTCGAATGCCTAAAGTGGCAATTCGAATTAGCCTTCATGGAGTGATCAAAAGACCACTGGAGTGTCATCAGAGCACAACTAGTAGTCTATCTCATCATCAGTGGAATCATCAATTCTCAAGTAACTATCAACCATCAGTCAAACTGAGTCTAACTGAGTGTGGTAGGTGTAACTGAGTGTAACTGGAACTAACTGAATGAAGGAGGCTCAGTGAAGGGTGCATGAGGAGCTAAGTGAAGTCAGAATGGGAAGTCAAGTCTCACTAGAGATCCATCGGAGTGATACAGTCAGTTGAGAGTCAGTCTAGCCTTACATCAAGGAAAGAATTGATGATAACTCAATTAACTTAAGTGCAACTGAGTGGTAGGTGAGAGAGGGCACATGAGATGCATGCAATTGCATGAAGGGGCGCACTAAGCACTAGGAGGGCTAAAACTAATCTAAGAGAACCTCCCAGGGGCTGGATAACTAAGGGCTAGGTGTTGGACTGATGACTGGTATGCATGCAAATGCATGCAAACCCTAAATAATGCATGCAAACCCTAAAAGTGCATGCATGACTGAAAATGCAAATAATGAAAATGCTGCTAGGACTAGGATGGAGTATAGGAATATCCTAACAACACATTCTACCTTGGACATGACTCAAAGAGCATCTACTGATGGATGATTGAACTATCAAGGAGTAGCTATTGATGGGTGCTCACACCTCTATGTTGGTGACATATAGATCACTTTTGAAAGTATTGTTGCAAGCCAAAATTCCATTAAGCATGAAAATTAAGACCTTGTAGCAGTTGAAGAAGAAACAAGATCAACTTCCCCATCACCACTTGAGCTTCATTAAGTTGGTCCAAGTAAGAAGGAAGAAGATGAGGAGGTTCATTTCCAAGAGCCTCTTTTTCTTGAAGGGTCATTAAAGATGAATGAAAAGAAGATCCAAGAGACCCTTATCATGCTCCATGACACTCAAGCATTAGTGTCAAATTCTTGTTGGAAAGTTTCTTCGTTGAAGGATCCATCCTTGTTGGGCCTGGCCCAAGTGGGGCATTTTTTAGCAAGAAGGAGTTTTGGAACTGTGGAGCTAAGTGTAGTTCAGTTGAAATTTGTATAAGTTTTTGGGGATGCTACGAAGTTGCGTGCAACGCAGCGTAAGAAGAGATGCGAATATCAACGCTGCAAGGAGGCAGTGCTGCGATGTGTCGGGTCTACGAAGATCCAGCAAGGCAGAGTGTTGGATGGAAGATGGCATGTGTTCCAGTTAGACCGTTAGCGGTCTATTTTTGGTAAAGATGCCCCAGGAGTGCCAAGCGACGGGTAGGAGAAAATCGGGAAGAAAGCGACTGGTCGCACACGCGAAAGATACCACTACCTGAACCAGTCGCACGAGACCGTTAGAGGAAGAACAGCTCGGTGAAAGCGACCTGTTGGAATGCACACAATAGGAAGGCCAATAGCAATGTGAAGCATGCATGGAAGACCGCCACGATGGAATATTCGCTACTAGGATCCAGCAGTCCAGTTTTGGGGAAACCGTGACAGTTTTGTAAACCTAAGGTTTTTTGCCTGCGGACTGTAAAAACATGACCTACGAGCATGATCTATTAATAGGCATATTTTGTATGGGACAGGGTTACTGTTCATTGTTGGGTTATTGAATACTCTTCATTTTGTTAAGCTTTGAATATTGTTGCATCTTTTAAGCTTAGTGATATTGTAAAGGCTCTACATTTGTGTGCGCAGAGGCCGAGAGAGAGAGAAGAGAGTCTGCAAGCTAAGTGCGCAGACAAAGAACTGTTGAACCCTTCCCAAAAGACTAATATAACAACAGTTCTTGTGGATGTTGCCTCCATCCAGGGGGTGACCAACATTAAATACTGTGTAATGTGATTGTTGTATTTCTGCATTGCTTATTTGCCTACTTTGAATGTCTGGATTCTCATTTATAAGCTGCATGTTAATGCTTTTATATGTATTCGCCATAGAGGAAAGATGGGAATAATATGTTAAGTTTTACATGAATAGATGAATGATGAATTTGCAGTATTCTAAGTTAGTGGAAGTATCAGTTTACTGAATAATCACTAGTGTATGTAACGTTCAGATTGTATAACCCTTCATCGTGTAGCACTGGATGCGCACAGCAGTGTATGTTTTATCTACTTGCATTTGTTATAAGGATGATTAATCTAAGGCAGTAGATGAATGGATAAATGTTAGAGTAAAATCTCTGTTATAGGTTAAGTTTGGAGAAGGAAGCATATAACTCTATTGCGTTGTCCTGTTAATTGTATCCTACCCGAACCACGCAGTCCCTGAATGCCCACTTGCGTAGTGGTTAGTTGTCGAAGTACGGATCGTGACGCAATCTATCGTCGCGCAATCCTCAGTTCACAGCGCAGATTTGATAGTGTTGGGAATGTTATATCTCTTCACATGGTGGCTGCATGTACAACACGATCCCTTTCCCAGTAATAGGGGGGGTTAGAGGGGCGGGTAGCCCGACAGGGCCCACCCCCTTCGTTTCGGACCGTTAGGTTCCGAAACGCCACGGAGGGGGCCCTCAAGCCCCCGGAGTCCGCGCGGAGCGCAAAATTTTTTTGGGTTGTTTTTTGCTTTTTCGTGATTTCGACCCATTGTACTCTATCTAATCTCGATAAAAGGGATTAGGGTTGTAACCTAATTTCGGGTAAACGAATTAGGGTTTTAGATGCCTCAGAATACCATATATTGTATTGTAAATGGTTGAATAAACATATAATGAAAAGGAGCAGTGCGGCTCTAAGTTTTGCTGGTTATTTCCCGGTTAAGGGTTTCCAGGTGAAAATCTCTGTGTTATGTGTGTGCCATTGTGTATTTTCTGTTAATGCTTAAGAATCAATATAAGTTTGTACTTCACTGTTAAGGTTTAAAACTTACAGATAGTGCACTGCACAGTAGTTTTGTTCGAGAAACTCATCACTCCATTGTGGAAACCTGATTCCATAGTACCCCCATAGCTACACCTCGGGTGAGACCTCAGCATGTTGGCAGGCTGTTGTCGGAAGGGCTGGTGAGAAGGGGTTTTGTTGGTTAAGTGAAACCGCAAAGAACTTGGGTATACATTAGAAAACCTCTAGATCAGTTAATAAGCCAACAAATGGTTCCATTGTCACGCTAAGAATCCATGATGAGTTGAATTCGTGATGTGCGAAGTAGAATAAGTTGAGCTGGGCATCAACTTCTGGTATCCAGACAAGAAAGAAATTTGGGCGTGGTGTGACAAGATAGAGAGGGACTTCGCAAGGAAGGAAAACATAAACCCACATCTCTCTGACATTCAGTGGCTGAATAAATACTTGTGGAAAGACATGCATGAAGTTTTCTGGGCGTCCTTTGGATGTGAGCTACACGAGTGGTTGTCAAGGCTCGTAGAGCACAAAAACTACATCCCACAAAGCGCACTGACCAAGTGGACACCAGAGCTTATTGAACAACTCAATGTTGAATTTTGAGCATTAATTCACAATACTCTAGGATCTTCACTGAGAGAATAACATATACAGTATATCAATGCATGACAATCACAATAAGCATCACAAGCATCACAAGAATCAAAAGCATGAGAGACAAGAGACACAGAGTTTCTGTGGGGAAAACCCTAAGGTGAAAAACCCCACAACTTCCTCAGAGATAGAGAGAGCAATGGATCAACCAAAGTACAACCAAAATACACTGAGATAGTCTCCTAGTAGCAGATGATCCTCCTCCTCACTAGTGCGCCACTTTCTGAGTGAGAGAGAGATGACATTCCGAATGATCTAAATAGAGATCACCTGATCTCTATTTATACTAACCTGTTTGCCCAGTGACCTTATGGGGCCGACTTGTCTAGCTAGGTACATCCACATTATAATATATATATTTCAGGGCCGACCCCACACATGGTGGTCTAATAACCCATCGGCAAGTACAGACACTTACGACACTTGTTAATCCACATGATGAAACTTCCCTATAGAGTAATAACACATCTCTAATAAGGGTACAATAAATATATATGAAATACATAGATGAAATACATTCTGAAGTTACATATACATAAACACTCCCTCTTAACTAGGAAGGTATTTCTCGACACATATCTGCTAGACAAGTCTTCTTCTCGGGATCATCATCATCGATGCATCGTCATCGTCATCGTCACTGCTGTTGCTATCTCAACCAATCTCTGACTCTACTCGTCATAGGAAGTTCTACAGAGCCAGTCCTTTTTCATACTGGATGTAGGCCCACCACCTACAGGTCTTCGTCATCATTGGCCATACTGTGGAATCATCAGGACTTATTACATGCATCACAAAACCTCGAAAGAGCATCCCAGGCTATTACGAGCACATGACTCTACCTATAGGATCTCCCAGGGCCATATTATATGTGACCTCACCACAAAACCTCGCAAGAGCATCCCAGGCTGTTACGAGCACACAGCTCTACCTATAGGATCTCCCAGGGACAGATTATATGTAGTCACCACAAAACCTCGCAAGAACATCCCAGGCTGTTACGAGCACACAACTCTACCTATAGGATCTCCCAGGGACAGATTATATGTGGTCATGGAAAAACCTCGCAAGAGCATCCCAGGACTTATTACGGGCACACAGCCCAACCTATCGGATCTCCCAAGGACATATTATATTCCATAGGACAAAACCTCGAAAGAGCATCTACCAGATATCCCAGGGCCAGATTATATGCCATAGGCAAAATCTCGAAAAACTATCTGTAGATCTCCCAGGGCCAAATTATATGTCCTCCCAGAGCAAAACCTCGAAAGAGCATTTGCCAGATATCCCAGGGCCAAATTATATGCCATAGGAAAAACCTCGAAAGACTATCTGCAAATCTCCCAGGGCCAAATTATATGCTCATCTGCACAACTTGATCCACGTCCATAGAGTATCAACCTGATACTCACCATACATCATCCTGATGTACACTTGATCATCCTGATCATCATCACTACAACATCCTATTGCATGTCATCTGGAGCAACATCCTGAAGCTCATCATCCATGATCATCCTGATCATACAATGCATCTACCTGATGCATACCAAGTATCTACCTGATACATATCACCATACATGATCCACTTGATCATACAGTGTATCCACCTGATACAAATACAAATACATGATACATATCACCATACATGATCCACCTGATCATACAATGTATCCACCTGATACATATACAGATACATGGTCCAAGCATCCAACATGATTCATATACAAAAAAATACATACACATGATCCAACCGATCATATCTAGCATCCAACATGATGCGTACATACATATAAATGATCCAACTGATCATATCCAACATCCAACATGATGCGTACATACATATATAAATGATCCAACTGATCATATCCAGCATCCAACATGATGCATACATACATACATAAAATGATCCAACTGATCATACAAAGCAGAAACCAGAACATCATCCTGATGCTCATCATCCAACACTTATATCCACAGCCATGTGAAGGATCCTCCTTCCAACATGCTTGGAATGGCTTCAACAAATGTGTCCATCACTTCTTCCTCTAAGTGTCATCGATCTGAAAAACACCAAGCCTCTCTCTGAAGTACTCGAACTTCACCATGGCTAGTGGCTTCGTCAACACATCTGCAATCTGCTCGTCCATCGCAACATACAGGAGCTTCACAGATCCTCTCTGCACCATATCCCTGATATAGTGATATTTGATCTCTATGTGTTTCGACCTGTCATGAAACAATGGGTTCTCAGACAGCTTCACACAACTATGGTTATCACAGAAGATACCAGTAGCATCCAACAAGAGATCAAATAACTCAGATAGTAGCTTCCGTAGCCATACTTCCTCACAACTAGCTGAACAGGCTGCAACATACTCTGCCTCAACTGTACTCAGTGTTACGTAGGACTGCTTCCTGCTAAACCAAGAGATCACACCTGATCCCATACTGAAGCAACACCCATATGTGCTCTTTCTATCTGCAGCACTGCCAACCCAATCTGAATCAACCTAACCCTGTAGGTTAAACTTTTGGTTCGCTTCATACTTGAGCCCATAATCCACTATACCCTTCAAGTACCTCAGAACATGCTTTACAGCAACCAGGGGAACACTCCTTGGATCTGTCAGGAACTGACTCAATGTGTTCACCGCAAAGTCAATATCTGGTCTCATGTTCGTTAGGTACATCAAGGACCCAATCATTTGACGACACATAGAGACATCAACCGGCTTAGATGAAGCATTACATAGAAGCTTCAGATTCGATGCCATAGGTGTGGCCATGGCCTTGCAATCCATCATCCTGAATCTCTTCAGGATATCTACTGTGTACTTCCCTTGACCAAGGAAGATCCCACCTGCACTCTGCCACACCTCCATACCTAGGAAATAATGCATCATTCCCAAATCTTTCATATCAAACTCGGCAGCAAGATTCCTCTTAGTATCTGCAATCAATCTGTCATCTCCTGTTACAAATAAGTCATCCACATACAGGAGTAGAATCATAGGATTCCCTTCCTCAACCTTGTAGTAAAGGTTGGAATCCGCTTTACTCTTGGTAAAGCCCAAACTAGATAGGAAACTGTCCATCCTACCATACCAAGTTTTGGGAGCTTGTTTCAAGCCATATAAGGCTTTCTTCAATCTACACACATATGACTCCCTGTCATGTATTTCAAAACCAAGTGGCTGCTCCACATATACTTCCTCTTCAACTACACCATTCAAGAAAGCAGCCTTGACATCCATCTGGTGTATTTTCCATTTCATTTCTGCAGCCAAGGCAAGTATTATTCTGATGGAAGTATACTTGGCTATAGCTGCAAAAGTTTCTTCATAATCTATTCCCTCTTTCTGAGAGAAGCCACGAGCTATGAATCTTGCCTTGTATTTCTCTACACTGGCATCTGCAACATGTTTGATTTTGTAGATCCATTTGGAAGTCACAACAGACTTCTCTTTAGGTCTTGGGACAACATCCCAAACATCATTCTTCATTATTGATTGGTATTCCTCAACCATGGAATCCTTCCATTCTTTCTTTTCCGCTGCTTCTTCATAACTGGAAGGCTCTTCATTCATAATGTCACAGAGTAAAGCAACATAGATGGTATGTGATCTGGTTCTCTTCTTTGCTCTGTGTTCTTCTTCTGGAATGCCAAATCTTTCTACATCTTGAATGAGCTCTCTAGCCCATGTAGGTTTCCTCTTGTGAGAGTTATCCTCACGGGGTGGATCTACAGGTTCTTGTGGATCTTCAAACTCACGAACAACTTCTGGAACTGCTTCAGTCATGGTAGTGTCTTGAAATCTAGTTTCCTTAGGTTCTTCATAAACTTCGATAGGTGCCTTCCTTGATTTGATGAATTTTGAGTTTTCATCAAATGTTACATCCCTACTGACATCAATCTTCTTGAACCCTGGAAAGTATATTCTATAAGCCTTCGATCTTTCACTGTAACCCACAAAGATACCCTTCTTTCCTGAAGGATCTAGTTTAGTCCCATTTTCCTTTGGGACATGAGTGTATACTGGACAACCAAATATTCAGAGATGGCTAACTTTAGGTTTCTTACCAGAAAAGACCTCTTCCAGTGTCTTGTTGTCCAATATCTTGTGGGGTGTTCTGTTCTGCACATATACAGCTGTTCTAGCTGCTTCTTCCCATAGATGCATAGGTAAATCCTGGTCATGCAGCATTGCCCTTGCTGCTTCTATGATAGTTCTGTTCTTTCTTTCTGCAACTCCATTTTGTTGAGGATTATAAGGAGCAGTCAACTTCCTCTTAATCCTTGAATCACTACAAATCTTCTTGAAGTCACCTGAGGTGAATTCTCCACCATTGTCGGATTTGAATGTTTTGATCTTCTTGTCAGTTTGATTCTCCATCAAGGTTTTGAACTCCTTGAACTTATCAAACACCTCATCTTTGTTCTTCAAGAAGTATACCCAAGTCTTCCTGGAGAAGTCATCAATAAATGAGACATAGTAAACATACCCACTAAGAGAACTGGATGACATAGGACCACATACATCTGAGTGGATGATTTCTAGGATATCTTTGGCCTTGCTTTCACTATTTGGGAAAGCCTTCTTAATATTCTTACCTTTTGCACATCCTTTGCAAACACCTTCATGTTTGGTCTTGATTTCAAGAAGACCTTCTACAGCCTTTCTTGCAATTGGAAGTGCCCTATAGTGCATATGAGAAAGTCTTCTATGCCAAAGTTCACTTGGATCCATGGATTCATGTACCATGGCATGTTCAGGTTGTCCCTTCAATTTATACAGTCCTCCCTCTTGCTCTCCAATCACTACTGCATCATCTATGGTCTTTCCCTTTGGCCACATTAGGACTTGGCCATCCACAAATGCAACCCTCATACCTTTTGCATCCAATGCAGAGATGGAGAGTAAGTTCTTTTTGAGCCCAGGTACATAAAGGACTTCTTTCATCTTCAAGGATTTTTCAGAATCTATGTTGTAGGAGGCTTCACCACTTCCTTTGATTGGGTATTGATAATCATCCCCAAGTTTCACCTTATGGGGTGATTCATGTTCAGATAGATTCACAAAATATTCCTTAAACCTAGTCATGTGTTTGGAAGCCCCACTATCAATCAACCAATCATTACAACCATGGGAGATAGTACCTGTGAGAGCAGAGATTAGAACATACTCTTCTTCACTTGATGAGTCATCATCACTTTTTGCCCTAGCCTTCTTCTTTGGAGGTTCATCATCTTCGGCAGCATGAGCATGGAACTTTCTTTTGCTGCCCTTCTTCTTCTTGCTGAAGTTGTTGTTATTATCCCTTTTGTTCTTGGGACAATCTGAAGCAAAGTGACTCTTCTCATTGCATGTGAAGCATCTTAGATCCTTCTTATTCTTTTGATAGGATCTTTTGTAGCGAGAGTGCTCCTTCTTGGACTTGCTTCTTTTGGTGTGAGTTGCGAGAGCTTGATCTTCACCTCCCATCTTTTCCTCATGAGCTACAAGTCTAGCTTCTTCTTGAGAGCATTTGTGATGTACCTGCAATAATTAATTAATGCAAATATACGAGATATCAGAAATAATAGAACAGAATCGCTTTTATATTGATCACGGGCCACTTCGAGGGGGCAACCTCCTTTGAGCAAGCTCAATACAATTAACTTCACGGTGCCTTCATAGGTCTCAACACACACTTATATACTAATTCGAGGCGCCAATACTATGGGTCGAAACCATGGGCCGTTACAAACTATGGATTAACAATACTACGGGCGACTTACAAAGCATATGCGCCAATAACAATAACACAACTATTGATCAACAAATACTACAGGACGACTTACAAAGCATATGCGTCCAATAACAACATACTAACAAAGTAAAGACATGGGTTCCTAACATCCCCTCCCCCTTAAAAAAAAGCTTTGTCCTCAAAGCTTTAGATGTGGAAATTGCTGTTGAATCTGAAGGAGTGGCTCCCATGTAGCGTCCTCTGGTTGCATGCCGTGCCACTGAATTAAGACCTCTGTGATAGAGCAAGAGCGAAGCTGACGCGTGCGCCGATTGAGGATGGCCTCTGGCTCCAAAAGGATGGATCCTTCATTATCCAGTTCAGGTAAAATCGTTTGTCCGCTAATGTTGGTGCCAAGAACTTTCTTCAGACAAGAGACATGAAAGACTGGATGAATGCGGGAAGAAGGAGGAAGTTCCAATTTATAAGCAACGGACCCAATCTTCTGAAGAATCCGATATGGCCCATAGAACTTTGGAGCGAGCTTATGACGCCCTTTGAGTTTCAAGGAGGATTGTTTGTACGGCTGGAGACGAAGAAAAACCATATCGCCGACTTGAAAAGTGCGCTCCGAACGGTGCTGATCAGCTTGTTGCTTCATGCGATTTCTTGCCATGTGAAGATTGTCCCGCAAAATGCGAAGAATCTTATCGCGGTTGCGAAGGACCGTGTCAACTTCCTGAACTGGTGAACTGGTGGGGGTGTAGGGAAGAAGAGCTGGAGGTGCCTGACCATAGACTGCTTCATATGGGGTCATTTTAGAGGCAGTGTGGTAAGAGGTATTGTACCACCATTCAGCGAGAGGGAGCCACTTTGACCACTGATGTTGTTGTTCAGAGGTGAAGCAACGAAGATAAGTTTCCAAGCATTTATTGACAATTTCAGTCTGACCATCTGTTTGTGGGTGATACCCTGAACTCATCTGCAGTTTGGTGCCCGTGTGGCGAAATAGTTCTGTCCAAAAATGACTGGTGAAAGTTGCATCACGATCCGAGACAATGGAAGAAGGGATGCCATGAAGACGAAAGATCTGGTCCAGAAAAATTTGAGCGACGGAGGAGGCTGTATAGGGATGGCTGAGAGCAAAAAAATGACTATATTTGGAGAGGCGATCAACCACAACGAGAATCACTGTCTTCCCACCAGATTTAGGGAGCCCTTCAATGAAATCCATAGAAATATCTGTCCAAATCCGTGTAGGTATGGGCAAGGGTTCAAGCAATCCTGGGAGGAGTGTTGTTTCACCCTTATTGCGCTGGCAAGTATCACATTCGGCCACCATCTGTTGAATTGTCCTTTTCATGCCCTGCCAAAAGAAGTTACGCCGTGCTCGTTCATATGTTTTGAGGAACCCAGAGTGTCCTGCCGATGGAGAAGCATGGAGTTCATAGAAGACAGCCTGTTGAAGATCTGTGCTCTGGGGAAGCACCAGACGACCCTTGTATCGTAGAGAAGCACCATCCCAAGAGTAATGTGGTACAGCAGAAGGATTGTTGGTCAAGCGTTGGATGATTTGTGATAAGGAAGAGTCATTGACATAACCCTGTTGAACAGATTGCAACCAATTTGGAACAGGCATAGAAATAGCTGAAAGAGAACCTTGGGCTTCAAATGTGCGAGAAAGAGCATCTGCCACAATATTATCTTTACCCTTCTTGTAAGTGATCTCATAGTCATAACCCATGAGTTTTCTAACCCATTTCTGTTGTGCCGGGGAGGAGACACGCTGGTCCAAGAAATATTTCAGACTCTGGTGATCAGTCTTGATGCAGAAATGATTTCCTAATAGGTATGGGCGCCACTTCTGTACTGCATGCAAAATAGCCATCATTTCCTTTTCATAGGTAGAGGCAGCTAAATTCTTACCTGAAAGGGCTTTGCTGGTGAACGCAATGGGGTGTTCATCTTGAAGGAGAACAGCACCAAGTCCATTGCCGCAAGCATCACTCTCAATAGTGAAGGGCTTGGAAAAATCAGGCATCGCTAGCACAGGTGTAGTACACATGGCTTGTTTTAGTTGGTCAAATGCACACTGAGCAGCAGGTGTCCATGTAAAAGCATCCTTTTTCAATAGCGCAGTTAATGGAGCTGCAATCTTCCCATAATCCTTGACAAATTTGCGGTAGTAGCCAGTCAACCCCAAAAAACCACGAAGGCTCTTGAGAGTCTGAGGATGTGGCCAATTGGTCATGGCATCGATTTTGGCAGGATCCACGCGAACCCCTTGTGCTGAGATAATGTGCCCGAGATACTCAACTTCCTGTTCAAAAACACATTTAGACTGCTTGGCATGGAGATGATGGTCAGAGAAAAGTTGCATGACAAGATCCAGATGCTGGAGATGTTCATCCCATGTTTTACTGTAGATGAGGATGTCATCAAAGAATACCAGAATGAATTTCCGCAAGTAGGGTCGAAATATTTTATTCATTAAGGCCTGGAATGTGGAAGGGGCATTAGTGAGGCCAAAGGGCATGACCAAAAACTCATAATGGCCATCATGTGTGCGGAAAGCTGTTTTAGGAATATCATCCTCATGAACCCGAATTTGATGATATCCAGAACGAAGATCCAACTTGGAGAAAAAGCGGGCCCCATGAAGCTCATCAAGAAGCTCATCAACAACAGGAATTGGAAACTTATCCTTGATGGTGAGGTGATTAAGTGCTCGGAAGTCAATGCAGAGGCGCCATGACCCATCTTTTTTGCGAACAAGAATAACTGGAGAAGAGAAGGAACTAGTGCTTGGGCGAATAATACCGTGCTTCAATAAGTCCCGAACGAGCATTTCAATCTCCGTTTTTTGATGAAATGGGTAGCGATAGGGTCTGATGTTGGGAGGAACGCTGCCAGGAAGGAGCTTAATACGATGGTCTTCTGGCCTGGAAGGTGGTAAGCCCATTGGTTCAGCAAAGACACCTGTATACCGATCCAGAATTTGTTGTAGATCCAAAGGAGTAGTGGAGACTGCTGCTGGTTGCATCTGGATGGAATGGATCTGAGCGATGACACCATGTGAATTCTTCTTGAGGAGTTTTTCCATGCGATGTGAACTGATGATGCTGAGAGAACCTGGTTGTAATCCTGTCAATGTGTGTTTGTGTCCATTCTCGGAAAACTGCATCCAAAGTTTGGCAAAATCCCATAAGATAGGGCCGAGTGTGCGTAGCCATTGAGCGCCCAAAACCACATCACATCCGCCTAAGGGCAAGGCAAACATGTCAGAGCGCAAGGTATAATCTCCCATAGCGATACACACATTTCGACACTTCCCTTTGCAAGGTAAGGTGCCCCCATTGGCAATCATGACTTCAAAGTTGGAGCAAGGATGGATAAAACAATCAGCTTGTTTGGCGATCCGAGGGTCAATGAAATTATGCGTGCTACCAGAATCAATGAGGATTGTAAGAGGAAGCTTCTTGAAGTAACCCCTGACCCGCATTGTTTGGGGGGTGGTGATTCCCGCTAAAGCATGGAGAGATATATTTGGCTGGTCATCCTGAGACGGAGGGTCACTAGGCGGTTCCTGAATGTCGACCGGTGCATCCAGTGTTTCTGGATCTTCGTCACCCATTTCAGAGGCAGGCGGAGACTCCACATCCAGGAGATAGAGCTTTTGCTGAACACATCTATGTCCCCGAGTGAATTTCTCATCACAATTATAGCAAAGCCCCTTTTCTCTACGTGCTTGCATCTCTGTTTCAGACAAACGCTTGATAGGAGTCGGTCGAGGAGCCTGCGGTATAGGTGGTCGCTGAGAACCCATATTTCGGAAGGGAACAAAAGTGGGCTTGGAGCGTTGTTGGGCTGCAATCTTGTCTTCTGCCAACTTAGCCAACCCGAGTGCTTCCATCATTGTGTTGGGACAGAACATTTTGACCTCAGAGCGGATGGCATCCTTTAGACCACTGATAAAACAACTCCGGTAAAATTCATCAGACAATCCTTCGGTGTGGTTGGCTAGATTCTCAAATTCGGTTTGATACTCTCTCACAGTGCCAGTTTGGCGAAGTTTAGTGAGGGCTCCTGTGAAGTCATCAAAAGCACTAGGACCAAATAGTTGCAAAAGGAGCTGGCAAAAGTTTGGCCAGTTGGGCTCTGGATGAGCCTTGATGTACCAACGGTACCATTGAAGAGCTTCCTGTTCCAAATGAAAGGATGCCAACGGAACTTTGTTGACATCAAAAGTATTATGCATACTGAAATACTGTTCTGCCCGATAGATCCATCCAGTTGGATCGGTACCATTGAAGCGAGGAAAATCAAGCTTCGGACCACGGAAATTGCTGGAACAAGAGAACCCATTGTCTACTGAAGACTCGGACTGCCGTTTGTTGTTCATAGCTGAATGTTCAAGATGGAGACCAAGAAATTTTTCATCAAGATCCTGGAGTTTGGCTTGGATGGCTGCAAGGGCTTCCTCCATGGTTTTTGCTCCTGCACGGGTGACAACCATAACCAGGGAATTTTTTTTTTTTTTTTTTTTTTTGGACTGGGTAGGAAAACAAAAACAGGAACTACTTCAGTAAAGGAAAATTTGGATTTGGGAAAAAATCAGAAGGGTAATTGGGGTTTGACTCGTTTTTTGGACACTGTTGGATAGACAGGGAAGCAAAAATGAGGATTTCAGAAGCGGGGTGAAAGGATGGGAAAATTTGGCAGAGGGGAACAAGGAAGCAGAATTCAAAAAGGAACTCTGTGGTAAAAATTGAAGGTGATTGGGTGAAATCTGAGGAAGTTATGGCAAACCCTAAAAATAGACAAATGTGAGATTTCGGGTTGTAGGAAGGGGAATTGAGGATAGGGTCCTCAGGGATGAAATATGCAGAATGGAATGACAGGGGTTCCCTGAAATTTTCAAGGAAAACAGAGGTAAAACAAGGGAGATATGGAGAAAAAACTGAATTCTATACTTTTTTTTCAGACTGGAGCGGCTACGGCTCGGTTTTTTTTTTTTTTTTTTTTTTTTTTTTTTTTTTTTTTTTACAGACTGGAGCGGCTACGGCTCTGCTTGCAGAATGGGATCTCCGGTTTGAAGGATTCTGGAACAACGCCGAACGGGTGGATCTGGAACAGCTTGCAAAATGGATCTGAAACGGCTCAGCAGTGATCGACAATAGTTCAGCTGAAGGTAGATAGGGACCCCAGGTATGTGCGGCTTCCTAAAAGTTCAGGGTTTTCACTCGGCCACCAATGCTGTCTGACGGCTTGCGTATTGGGGCAGTACCCCTCACTCCACGGCTCAGGTAAAACTGATAACCGCTTTGCCACAAACGACAGCTCTTGGTTTACCTTACGGGTGGGAACTAGTCAATCAGGTAGGGGTCGTTGCCCTTTTCGCCGGCAGGTCCTCTCAATGGGCCAGCTACTTCGGGGTTCCTGTGGTACTCCTCACAATGAGTTTTAGGGCTTATGCCCAAGTACTTCCCACAGTTAAGCGGATAGGGATTATTCCCAAATCCGAACCTGCAACAGATGCGAAAAAAAATTTGGCAGAAATTTCACCCAGCGAGCCCAAGAAAGTGCTCTGATACCAGATGTGATGTACCTGCAATAATTAATTAATGCAAATATACGAGATATCAGAAATAATAGAACAGAATCGCTTTTATATTGATCACGGGCCACTTCGAGGGGGCAACCTCCTTTGAGCAAGCTCAATACAATTAACTTCACGGTGCCTTCATAGGTCTCAACACACACTTATATACTAATTCGAGGTGCCAATACTATGGGTCGAAACCATGGGCCGTTACAAACTATGGATTAACAATACTACGGGCGACTTACAAAGCATATGCGCCAATAACAATAACACAACTATTGATCAACAAATACTACGGGACGACTTACAAAGCATATGCGTCCAATAACAACATACTAACAAAGTAAAGACATGGGTTCCTAACAGCATTCCTCCCATAGTTTACTGAAAGAGATCAATTTCTTTCTTGCACAGATTCCTTGAATAAAGGAGTCCCATGACCTAGGTAGGCCATTCAGAGTGGTCATAACAACTTCACCATTGTCCACTACTTCATCCACAGCTTCAAGTTGCTCCTTGATCTGAGAGACCTTGGAGAAGTAAGATTGAATGGTTTCTCCATTCAACATCTTGACCCCTTTCAATTGATTCCGCAGAGTCATCTTCTGATTTATGTTCTTCCCTTCAAATAGCTTAGTCAAAGAGTCAAACATCTCCTTGGGTGTCTTTAGAGAAGACACATGGGGTATGAGATGATCTTTGATAGAATCAGCAATGATTCTCTTTGCCTTGACCAAGTTCTTCTTATGCAATACCTTGGCCTCTTCATCCTCTGGGATAGGGATGTCTTCTTTTATATATGAGTCCAACTCATTCTCTTCCAGGATTAACCCAATCCTATACTTCCAAGCTCGAAAGTTATCAGCCCCTTCAAGCTTATCCTCAAGCTTGGTGTGGTGAGACATCTTAAAGAGTACTTCAAATGGAAATAGAAAAGATTTAGGTCTTACCACTTGAAATGTTGAAAACTAGATCTGGTCCCGGATTAGGATTTGTTGAAAAAACCCTAAAAATTCAAAATGTGAATTTCAATTTTCTGAAAGGATAGAAAGATGTGCTTTGGTGAGCTGATCAGCCTAGTGCATTCAGAATTTGAGACCAGCAAAGTTTTACCCTTCAGATTTGCCTTTTTGTCCTCCCGGGTTCACTGGGGAGAGCCCTGAATTAGGGTTTGAGTTTCCTGGAGATCTACCCAGCCAAAAATCTCGATCCAAGGCTCTAAACTTCAATTTTTGCAAGGAGCTTCCAACTATGTCTTCAGATTTCATAAATTCCTATTTTTGTGGAAACCCTAATTTTTAGGGCCAAATCTGAAAATGCTTAGAATTAAATTCTGATTGGACAGATAGATTCTCCTTGATGAGTAGATTCAACCTACTATACTGCTTTTCCAAAATATGTGGAGAGAAACCCAATAAACAAGAAACTCAAGTTTCCGTCACTACAAAATGTCTTCTTCTCAGGTTAGCTCTGATACCATGTTGAATTTTGAGCATTAATTCACAATACTCTAGGATCTTCATTGAGAGAATAACATATGCAGTATATCAATGCATGACAATCACAATAAGCATGACAAGCATCACAAGAATCAAAAGCATGAGAGACAAGAGACACAGAGTTTCTGTGGGGAAAACCCTAAGGTGAAAAACCCCACAACTTCCTCAGAGATAGAGAGAGCAATGGCTCAACCAAAGTACGACCAAAATACACTGAGATAGTCTCCTAGTAGTAGATGATCCTCCTCCTCACTAGTGCGCCACTTTCTGAGTGAGAGAGAGATGACTTTCCGAATGATCTAAATAGAGATCACCTGATCTCTATTTATACTAACTTGTTTTCCCAGTGACCTTATGGGGCTGACTTGTCTAGCTAGGTACATCCACATTATAATATATATATTTCAGGGCCAACCCCACACATGGTGGTCTAATAACCCATCGGCAAGTACACACACTTGCGACACTTGTCAATCCACATGACGACACTTCCTTATAGAGGAATAACACATCTCTAATAAGGGTACAATAAATATATATGAAATACATAGATGAAATACATTACGAAGTTACATATACATCAACACTCAAAGCACTAGATAGTCCATTCGTACGAGCAATTGATTTCTGGGTCGACAATACATTACAAATTTTTTTGGTTCAGTTCGCTGTGGACATCCTAAAGTCCTACAGCGCAGCAGAAAGATATTTTTTCAAAGGAATCCGAGGTAAGTTTCTGAACAACCTTAGTTTATACATTAAAATGCTTCTTGCTGATAAAGGTGTTTGTAGAATGTAGTAAAATACTTGCATCAGTCATGGTAGACAGTACATATAGTGATTCCTACGAAGAAATTCATAGCCTGAGAAGTGGAAAGAGATACAAGTTCGTCCCTGAAAAACCTTCTAGTGGATTTGGACTCCATGTAGACATACAGTCAGAAGCTAACCCTGATACCCAAACCGCACCTCTATCTTCCACCTATCAGCTGAAAACACCGCAAAATCCATCAATTGCACATAACGTGCCTCCCTTATCTTAGAACCCATTTGTCCAGAACCCACCAGTTGCGTGCACCACGCAACCCACACCGCATAACATTAGTACTGGTAACATCGCAGGAGCGAGTGCCCAATCTATTCCAAATCAACCTAGTCAGTCTCAGGCTGCACCACTTCAGAACGTCCAACCTCATAACATTATCCCTAGCACCACTCAGAGAATCGTGCCACCTCGAAGGAGGATGGATGATGATATCAAACTGCCAATATTCAAAGGAACGGGTAGAAGACCCTGATCCGCATTGGTTTCTATGTGAAGCCGTATGTAGTGTCAAACAAGTACAGGACGATGCTATGAAGCAAGCGCAACTCGTTACCACATTTAGAGACCGAGCCTTGCACTGGTTCATGAAATATTCGCAGGGACACCAGAGAACCCTGATAGAAATCAAGGCTGCACTCTTAGCAAAATTCAAGAAGCCGAAGTCAGAGTCATAGTGTATCACAGAACTGAAAGAGATCAAACAGAAACCTATTGAAACAGTCTGGGAGTTTGATCAGAAATTTAAGACACTACTGGACCAAGTAAGCTTTGATATTCCACTGCAGCAGCATAAGGAGTGGTTTATAGCTACGCTGCTGCCCCATATTAGACAGTCATTGATGCAGCAGAAAGTGGCTTCGCAACTAGAAGAATTAGAGATCATGATGAAGATGGAAGCTTCACCTATGGGAGAAACTAGCACTGGGATGGCGCAGATTTAGAACCAGTTGGCTACCCTAACATTACAATTGCAAGATATAAAGCAAGGAAAGCAAGAGAGAAAGGAAGTCTGGTGTACAAGATGCAAGGGAGAAGGACATACTAAGGATCACTGTCCTTTATTACAATATTTCCTTAACATGGGTGGACCAAACCCATTAAACCCACATCCAGGGCCATGGTGTGAAATTTGCAGAACCAGAAGACACCGGCCAGAAGACTACCATATGATATAGAAATACGTGAGAACACCTAAAAACCTCTATTGTAATTTCTGTAAGTCAGTAGGGAACGACTAATCTAATTGCCACGCATATGAGCTCATGCTAGAAATAAAGAAAGATATTGAGCATATGTATGGACGAATGTACAGAGTCCAAGGAGAGACTCTCTAGAAACAAGAAAATGTACAACAAGATCAAGGAGGATATAGAGGCTGTCGAGGATACCACGGAAGAGGAAGAAATAATGGCTCAGTGCAAGGACAAGCCCAAGGCCAGGTAATCTGTTATAATTGCGGCCAAGCAAGCCGTGTGTCTCGAGATTGTACCAACCCATGCACTACATGCAGCTATTGTATCTCTTTTGATCATGTTATAGAAGATTGCCTAGTGCTGGAGGTAGAAATGTAGAAGAGAAAACAGTCAGAGGCGCTGGCCCCAAATATCCAGTTGATTGCAGCAGAAAGGAGACATACGGATCAAAGTATTAATATAGTAATGTGCAGTGGTGCTGTGATAGGGCGAGATAGAGGAGCAGAAGCTTCGACTTCTGGGGGTTTTTGTTGGTTTTGGAGCCATATCTTCTAGTCTCATAGATGATATTGTCTCAGTCGTGCACCTCAGAGGACTATACACTCATTCCCCAACCTTGGAGTTCAGGGGCAGTGGCCTCGAGAAAAAATTTTGGGGTTGTTTTCGCCAACAGTTTTATAGGCCCATGGTTTTGGGTAACCCGTGGTATTTTCCCATTGTATTCAAGGATAATTTTAGGGGCAAAATTTAGCCCATGGGCTATTTTTCTATGTTTTTTTTCAAAAAAAGATTCGTTAATTTGCATTTTTTGAAGCCCCATTTCGCCCAATTTTGATGGGGTAAACATTTTTCACCCTAAAAATCGCCAAATTATTATATAAACTATATAAAATCTTTAGAAATTGAAATAATTTTAGAAAAATATTGCCAAATATTTTATAGTTGACAATTTAAGAATTGGTAAGATTTGCCAAGGTTTATACACTTTTAAATAAGTATGGGTCCTTAAAATTATTCCTGATTGTATTTCTCCTTTATAAGAAAGACATTGTAATATGGATAGGTTTTATGTATTAGGTATTATGCATTGTAAAGATCTCTGAGATCGGAAGAGAGTCTGTGAGACAGTGAAGAGGAAGTGCAGCAGCTATGCTGCAGGTTGTATACCTTCACTTTGCTGGACGGTATAATAATAAGGACTAGCAACTTTAGCGTGGATGTAGCCCATCTTGGGTGAACCACGATATATCTGTGTCTCTCTTGTAATGTGTATGTGTGATTATATTTGCATTTATGTTTATTGTTATTGCTCTGTGATCCTGTTTTTCTAACAATTGGTATCAGAGCCGAAGGTCTATTTGGCATATAAACCCACAGGAAACTAGGGTTTTTGGTTCGAGTGGGAGCAATGGCAGAAGAAGGAAAGTTTAAGCTCAAGAATTTTAGCGGAAAAAACTTCTAGTTATGGAAGATTCAAATGGAGGACTATCTATACCAGAAGGATCTATTCCTGTTGTTGGGAGGAAGAGCAAAGCAGCCGGTGGCCATGAAGGACGAAGAATGGGAGGTTCTTGACAGAAAGGCACTGGGAACAATACGACTGTCCCTGGATTCGTCGATGGCTTTCAATATCTCAAAAGAAATGACAACAGAGGGTTTAATGAGCGCATTGGGTAAGCTATATGAAAAACCCTCGGCCTCCAACAAGGTATTTCTAATGAAACGTTTATTTAATATGAAGATATCTGAAGGTGGATCTGTTACTGATCATTTAAATGATTTTAATACGGTTACAAATCAACTAAGTTCTGTAAGTGTGAACTTTGATGATGAGGTTGGGACTCTTCTAATCTTGTGTTCATTGCCAAAAAGATGGAATAGCTTGGTCATGGCTGTAAGTAACTCTATCTCTGGTTCAAACACCTTGAAATTTGATGATGTTATTGGTGTTATTCTTAGCGAGGAAATGCAGAGAAAAAGCACAGGTGAGACATCAGGTAATGCATTGACCATGGAGAGCAGGGGAAGACAAAAGGAGAGAGGAAAGAGCCAAGATAATCGTGGCAAGTCTAAAACAGGTAGATCCAAGTCTAGACTGGGAAAGATAGAGTGTTGGAACTGTGGAAAGAAAGGACAGCTCAAGAAATACTGCAGATCTCTAAAGAAGAAAGGAGATGGACAGCAGGAAACTACCCAAGAAGAAAATGTAGCAAGTGATGTGTTACAAGATGCTTTGATTCTTGCATTAGATAACACAAGTTATTATTGGGTAGTAGATTCAGGGGCTTCATGTCATGCTACACCCCATAGGAAATACTTTCATGATTATGTTCTAGGTGATTTTGGACATGTTTTATTGGGTGATGATGAGCCATGTAAAATTGTTGGAATGGGTAAGGTATGGATAAAAGTTAAGAATGGAACTAATTGGCTGTTGAAAGATGTACGGCATATTCCTGCTATGAAAAGAAATCTGATCTCAACATGGTAGTTGGGAGATGGCGGCTGTCTATCTACATTTGGAGAAAAGTGGTGGAAGATCACTAAAGGATCAATGGTGATAGCAAAAGGGGACAGGGTAGGTACGTTGTATTTATGTCCTCATAATACTGACCATTCTATCTCTTTAGCTTCCATAGGAACAAATATAGTATTGTGGCATCATAGGCTTGGACACATGAGTGAGAAGGGGATGCAGATTCTCCACTCAAGGAAGTTGCTGTCAGATTTGAAGCAGGTAAGTTTGGACTTCTGTGAAAACAGTGTTTATGGAAAACAAAAGAGAGACAGATTTATTAGGTTTGGGAAACATAAGAAGAATGGAAAGTTAGAGCTAGTGCATAAAGATGTATGGGGACCGGCTCATGTACAATATTCTCTTGGTGGCTCTCATTATTATGTTACATTTATTGATGATGCAACTAGGAAAACTTGGGTTTATTGCATTAGACAGAAATCTGATGTGTTTGCTACTTTTAAGAAGTGGAAATCTTTGGTTGAGAATGAGACAGGAAAAAGGTTGAAGTGTCTCAAATCTGATAATGCAGGTGAGTACTGCGGTAAGGAGTTTGATAGTTACTGTTCATACCATGGGATTCGTAGAGAGAAGACAGTCCCAGGAACACCACAAGAAAATGGTGTGTCTGAAAGGATGAACAGAATGATCATGGAGCGTGCAAGGTGTATGAGATTGCATGCAGGGTTTCCCTTATAGTTTTGGGCGGATGCTGTAAATACTGTTGTTTATTTAATAAACAGAGGACCTTAAAGTGCTTTGGATGGTGGTATTCTAGAGGAGGCATGGATAGGTAAAAAGGTAAACTACTCATTTCTGAGAACGTTTGGTTGTGAAGCATTTGTCCATATTGATAAAGATAATAGAACAAAGCTTGAAGCTAAATCCAAGAAATGTACCTTTATTGGATATGGGGTTGATGATTTTGGTTATCTCTTATGGGATTATGAAAATAAAAAAATCATTAGGAGTAGACATGTGATATTCAATGAAAAGGTCATGTATAAATATCAATTGCAGGGAAAGAAACAGGAAAAGGAAAACATAGAGTACACAGTACTTGATGAAATAAAAGAAAATGAAGTTCCAAAGGTGCCAGAAAATCAAGAACAACAACAAGTACCTGAAACTCCTGCAATTGCAATAAGATCTACCAGGTTAAGTAGACTCCCTGAACGATATTCTCCTTCAATGTATTATTTATTGATGACTGATGCTGGTGAACCAGAGTGTTATGAAGAAGCAATGCAGGTGGAAACTAGAAAGAAGTGGGAGCAAGGCATGAATGAGGAGATGGACTCATTGGTAGGAAACCAGACTTGGGATTTGGTTCATTTTCCTGCTGGTAAAAGAGCATTGCTGAACAAATGGATTTACAGGTTGAAGGAAGAAGAAGGAGGTAAGAAGTGGTACAAGGCGAGACTTGTTGTAAAGGGGTTTGCACAGAAGAAAGGTATAGATTTTGATGAAATATTTTCTCCTGTTGTTAAGATGACTTCAATTAGGACTATCTTAAGTCTAGTAGCGGTAGATTTGCATCTTGAACAGTTAGATGTAAAAACAACCTTTCTCCATGGGGATTTGGAGGAAGAGATATATATGCAGCAGCCACAAGGGTATGAGGTCAAAGGTAATAAGAACTTGGTATGCAGGTTGAAAAAGAGATTGTATGGCTTGAAGCAAGCTCCAAGGCAGTGGTAGCTAAAATTTGACAAGTTTATGACAGAACAAGGTTATAGTAGACATCATTCTGACCACTGTGTTTATTTCAAGAGGCTAGATAATGGAAGTTATATTATCTTGTTATTGTATGTGGATGACATGCTTGTTGCAGGGTCTAACATCCAGGATATAAATGTGCTCAAAAGGAAGTTAGCTAACTCATTTGCGATGAAGGATTTGGGTGCTGCAAAGCAAATCCTTGGTATGAGAATAACAAGAGATAGGAAAAATCGTAAATTGACATTGTCTCAGGGTGAGTACATACAAAAGGTGTTGGAGAGGTTCATAATGCAAAATGCAAAACCAACTAGTACACCTTTTGCCAGCCATTTCAAACTAAGTAAGGAAATGTGTCCTAAGACATAGGAAGAGACAGATTACATGTCCAAGATTCCCTATCAATCAGCAGTTGGCAGGTTGATGTATGCCATGGTGTGAACAAGACCAGATATTGCACATGCAGTGGGAGTTGTGAGCAAATATATGAACAATCCAGGTAAAGAACATTGGAAGGCAATATAGTGGATTCTCAGGTATTTGAGAGGTACTACCACTCAGGCATTATGTTTTGGAGGTTTAGACACTGTTCTACAGGGATATGTTGATGCAGATATGGCAGGTGATAAGTATAGCAGGAGGAGCACCACAGGGTATGTGTTTACTGTAGGTAGAATAGTAGTAAGTTGGATTTCGAGATTGCAAAAGGTTGTTTCACTTTCAACAACGGAAGTAGAGTATGTTGCTGTTACAGAGGCTAGTAAAGAGATGATTTGGTTGCAGAGGTTTATGGAGGAAGTGGGTAAGAAGCAGAAGTATAGCAGGTTGTATAGTGATAGCTAGAGTGCCATTCATCTTGCAAAGAACTCAACATTCCATTTTAGGACTAAACATATACAACTTAAGTATGATTTCATACGCTTTGTTCTGGAAGATGAACTGTTGAAGCTGGAAAAGATACATCCTAGCCAGAATCCTACAGACATGTTCACAAAGGTAGTGACCAGAGAGAAACTGAGTTCCTGATCGATTTCAGTTGGCCTTCTAGCATGAAGGTGAAGATGAGAAAGTTGCCAAGTCCAAGGTCCAGCAAGTACATCAACGGTGGAGTTGTTGTAATCAGTCTCCAATTGGGAGATTGTGGGTTGTGGAGCCAGATCTTCCAATCTCATAGATGATATTGTCTCAGTCGTGCACCTCAGAGGACTGTACACTCATTCCCCAACCTTGGGGTTTAGGGGCAACACCCCTGAGAAAAAAATTTGGGGTTGTTTTCGCCAATAGTTTTACGGGCCCATGGTTTTGGGTAACCTGTGGTATTTTCCCATTGTATTTCCCCTTTATAAGAGAGACATTGTAATATGGATAGGTTTTATGTATTAGGTATTATGCATTGTAAAGATCTCTGAGCTCGGAAGAGAGATTGTGAGATAGTGAAGAGGAAGTGCAGCAACTGTGCTGCAGGTTGTATGCCTTCACTTTGTTGGACGGTATAATAATAAGGACTGGAAACTTCAGTGTGGACGTAGCCCATCTTGGGTGAACCACGATATATCTGTGTCTCTCTTGTAATCTGTATGTGTGATTATATTTTCATTTATGCTTATTGTTATTGCTTTGCGATCCTGTTTTTCTAACAGTTTTGATACCAAGCAGACACCCCTTGAGACAATATGGATACAGAAAGCTGCTAGGAAAGCACCTCCCTTCGACTTGAAGAAAAACAAGGAAACCTTTGAAGAAGCACGTGATATCTTCAAAGAGCTAGCATCAGAATCACTGAGAATCCCATTGCGCAACAAAATACCGCATATGGAGGATATGCCAGTTGCATATGACAAAACGAGCACCTCAGTAGAGACATCCACCTCTGTTGTGCAGTTCCTCAAGAGCTGCTTGAAGTTGTTGAAGAGTCCAAATGTGATAGCAGAGTTGCAGAAGGTGATAGACCAGTATGAACCGCACATCAAAACTGAAACTACTGATAGCGCAGTTCATCACATTAAGAAAAACAAGAGAACGGGCAGAGAAATGAGACTTAGTGCACAGATAGGAGATTATGAAATGGATGAGATTATTCTTGATCTAGGATCATAAGTAAATGTCTTAACCAAACAAACATGGCAGCAGATGGGGAGACCAAAGCTGTTATGGTCACCTATCTAGTTGAGAATGGCCAATTAGGAGAAAGTCATACCCTTTGGACAGTTATCCCAAGTGATTGTTGACATTGATGGAGTACAGAGTCACATAGATTTCGAGGTTATTGAGATTGTGGATGACAGTCAGCCTTTTCCTGCGCTGTTGAGAATTGACTGGGATATCGATAACCTCGCGATCATCAATTTGTAAACAAGGAATATGATATTTGAAGGAAAGCATATCAGGGTCATCGTACCACTGGACCCTTCGGACGGAGACAGATACAGCGAGCAGGTTCAAGAAGAATCCAGGGCTCAAGATTTAGATAGACTATATAAGATGACTGCAAACCAGGATGACTGCGAGTTGATGCAGGAGGAATACAGATCTCAAGACTTAGACAGACTGTACAAGATGACCGCTAACCAGGAAGATTAAATTAATCCTACTGCAGATGGAACACTCAGTTGGAGATGCGACAGCTCCTGCATTTCGGACTCTGATGAAGGATTGGAAAATTGACAAAGTCGCATGCATGAAGTATCTGCGAGAAGATGCACATGGGTCACAAAGTCACTACACTGGATTGGAAAGGAGGTATGCCCAATCCCTACATATGATGGTTCATCTAATGTTTATTCATTTATCAATGATTATACTGCAGCAATTGTAGATGAACATTGCTTACCATCATTAGATATGGCACTACGTGAGACACCTTCTAGATGGTGGGCTGCGCATAAGCAGACATTGAACACATGGGATCAATGCAGAATTAAGATGTAGATCAGATTCACTAACAAAGTTACCCTATATTTTGAGAAATACAATGGACATACAGATCCAAGACAACATATTGAGGTCTGTTCACAAGCATGGCAGGAGAGACCAAAGAAAGAATGGGTGCATCTATTTGTGCACACACTGGAGGAAGAAATTCCAAAGAAATGGTACTTAGACATGGAGCTGCACAGAGGAACCATAGATTGGGACATGCTGACTGCGAACTTCTAGAAGAGATTTACTTTTGAAGATGAGAGCCCTACCATCAACTATGCGCTACAGATTATTAAAGAAATAATATTCAGGCCATAATGTCCACACACAAATATGACCCTGGAGGAATTCTTTGGAAATAACAGTGTACCTAAATGCCTATAGACAGAATGGAAGGAATGAGTAGAACACGCCATGGAATGTTACAACTTAGCTGAAGAGGCTGGAGAAAAAGAAGATAGTGATGAGGAGGACCCACGCAACATTAAGATACCTGAGTCCGAAGGTGCGTGCAAGGTAGAGGGACCTCCACTAGAAATTCCAGATATGAGCGGACCTGTGAAAACAAAGAAAGTAAATATTGGCACCAACGAAGAGACAAAGTTTGCGTATATTGGGGACTATTGGGATGATCAGATTGTGACAAAGATCACGGATATATTGCAGGAATATCAAGAGTTATTCCCAACAAAATTTACAGAGATGAAGGGCATCTTGGGAGACTTAGGAGTGATGAAAATATCTCTTAAGCCAGGTGTGAAGCTCGTTAAGCAAAGACCATATTGCTTGAACCTGTGATACAAAGAAAGAGTAAGAACATAGCTGGATAAGATCCTCGATGCAGGGATCATTGAGCCAGTTGAAGAGTCTGAGTGGATAATCCCTATGGTTGTTCAGGATAAGAAGATGAAAGGTGAGATCAGAATTTGTGTGGATCTCAGAAAACTGAACGATGCTTCAATGCATGACCCATTTCCTACACCCTTCACGGATGAAGTCCTTGATAATGTTGGAGGAAATGAGGCCTATTCCTTTACTGATGGTTTTTCAGGATATCACCAGATATGGATTGATCCTACAGACATACATAATACCACTTTTGCTATGGAATGGGGGTCGTTCCAGTACACAGTGATTCCATTTGGACTAAAGAACGTACCCGCCATCTTTTCCAGAGTTGTCGTCCCAGCGTTTAAAGATTTTATGCATAAGTTTCTGGAAGCCTATTTTGATGATTGGACGGTATTTGGGTTGCTGAAGAACCATGGTGTGAACCTCAGACTCATGCTAGAAAAGTGTAGACAACACCAGATCTCTTTGAATTTAAAGAAGTGTGTTTTCTGTGTTCCTTATGGGATTCTATTGGGACACATTGTCTGTAAACAGGGCTTGATGGTTGATCCTGCGAAGATCACCGTCATTGTAAACTTGCCAACACCAAATTTAGTCAAGCAGCTACGCACTACGTTGGGGCATACCGGTTATTATAGGAAGTTCATAAAGGGGTATGCGTAGATAACCACAGCCATGGAGAAGTTACTAAGGAAAGATGCGCCATTTATTTGGAATGCAGAGTGTGATCAAGGCTTTGACACCTTAAAAGAAAAAATGGTCACTGCGTCGATCCTAGTTTTTCCAGACTGGGGGAATCCATTGCATGTTCACGTGGATGCGTCATGTATAGAATTGGGGGTTGTTCTAGCGCATCCAGGAGAGGGAGGTATTGATCATCCCATTGCATTTTCCAGTAGAAAGTTATCATCTGCTGAGAAGAACTATACCACTACTGAGCGAGAAGGACTCACCATGGTCTACGCACTACAGAAGTTCAGGCATTACTTGCTTGGTGCGCACTTCTCTATGTTCACTGACCATTCTGCTTTGAAATACCTGGTCAATAAGCCAGTGTTAGGGGGGGGAATCTGCAGATGGTTGTTACTCTTCCAGGAGTATGACTTTGAGATAGTAGTTAAACTTGGCAGGTTGAACTTAGGACCTGATCATCTGTCGAGAATTGAGTCAGGAGAAGAGCCCACCAGCCTTGAAGACAATCTGCCTAATGCGTAGTTGTTTTCTATACAGGTTGTCGATGATTATTATAAGGACATCATTGACTTTTTAACCATAGGGTTGGCACCGGTAGAGTTCACTACACAGCAAAAGAAGCAGCTGGTCATGCGAACCGTAGACTTCACCATTATTGAGGGCCAGCTATACAAGTTGGGACCCAATGAGGTACTACACAAATGTGTATTAGAGCATGAAAAGCCGTTCATATTGGCTGATGCACACTCAGGAGCAGCAGGAGGTCACTGCGCAGGAAGAGCCACCGCATAGAAGATATTGTGGGTAGGGCTATGGTGGCCTACCATTCATAAGGACTCAAAGGAATATTTCCAGAACTGCGATGTATGTTAGATGACAGGAAGGCCATCGTGAAGAGATGAAATGCCATTAAATCCATAGTTGACAGTACAGGTATTTGAAAAATGGGTAATTGATTTTGTGGGACCAATAAACCCACCAAGAAAAAGAACTAGTGCGAGGTACATTATTACTGTAACTGATTACCTCACCAAATGGGCAGAAGTGAAACCAAGAAAGGACTGTAGCACAGGTACTACCTTGCAGTTCATTTTTGAAGACATCCTTACAAGGTTTGGATGCCCTAAGATTCTCATGAGTGACCAGGGCACTCACTTTTTGAACAGGACCATTGAGGCATTGACAGAAAAGTTCCACATCCATCATCAGTGAAGTACACCGTATCATCCTCAGGAAAATGGAACTATTGAAGTATTCAATAAAGTAATGGAGAATGCGCTCACTAAGGTATGAAATGTGAATCGAGATGACTGGGACCTGCGCATTCCCGCAGTGTTATGAGCATATAGAACCACATGCAAGAAGTTGACTGACCATACACCGTTTAGGCTAGCCTATGGGCAGGAAGCCATAATGTCGATGGCGTACATTGTTCCCAATTTGAGAATAGCGGCATTTACATGCATGGAAGATCGCGACGCGCTGTAAGAAAGACTCTTACACTTGGTTGGTCTGGAGGAGGATCGCTTCATCGCAGGCTTTCACCAACAAGTGCAGAAGGAAAGGGAAAAAGCATGGCATGATCGCCACATCAAGAACAAGTCTTTTTTAGGTAGGATATCTAGTCCTCCTGTATGATAGCAAGTTTATGAAATTTCTTGGAAATTTTAAAATGCATTGGCTTGGCCCATACACTATTGTACATGTTACTAATGGTGGCACAGCTTAGTTAGCCACATTAGCAGGAGATAATTTTCCAGGCTTAGTTAATGGCAACAGACTAAAACCCGATCGGGATAGTTCTGCTTCATAGAACCTGTGATGATCAAAATGAAGAAATTTCTAAGTGCCAAGTACAGTTGAAATTGGGCACTATAAAGTTGAAGGAATATGTACGTGATGTATAATGAGGAAGATATATATACTGCGTAGCACTGTTAGAATGTGTTGTCGCAAAAATAATAATAATAATAATAAATAAATAAATAATAAATAAAAAGAAGAAGAAAAAGAAGAAAAGAAAAATAAAAGAGGAACTGCGCAGTTGCGAACTCCATAGGGCAATTGCGAAGACCAAGTTAAATGAGAAAAAGACTTAGCTCAAAAGCAAGAAATCAAGCCCCGCGAAGAGACTGCACATGAGCAATCAGGACCTATCGCATAGTTCGACGCAACACTCAGAAAAATAGCCATTACAATGTCAGTTGAGAATATAGTCGTTGCCAGCAACCGCTTGGGCATTTAACGCACAGATAGCTATTATGAACGAGTTTACAAAAGAAAGGACCAAAGGAACTGACGGACCTGGCCAACAGATACTACCATTAATGATTATCTAGCCTTTAAGGCGCGCGGAGGAGGGTCAGCTGCGCCCATAACTATTGCCGCATTCAAACTCGCGCATGTTACCAAACACTTAGAATTTTCTGGCAATCCATACTGTGTGAGAATTTTCAGCAAGCTATCTAAAATCCTGTGAACTGTAACCAGTGAATGTCTGAGTGGTCACCCATAGAAAAAGAGTTCACCATCCAAGAGGTTGTGAAGGTATTTCACTACGGAGGGATTGAAGGGTTAATGAGAACCCCATCCAAGAAGGGCATCTTAGAACCAAGTCAGGCATCCAGACGATCACCAAGACACGATCCAACGATGCAAGATAAAGGTAAAACCCCAGTAGCACCAAGAACGAAGGCACCCAAGATGGCTCGACAGTGCAAAAGCCACTAGTAGCGGATAAGGAGATACCTTTGACATTGACCCCAGACTACATCTCACCATGTGCACGGGATGCACCAATCTTCAGACTACCAAAGAATGCCAAATACGACATCCCGCTGTCACCAATATCAAAGCATGTCGAGGTTGATACAAACTTGCTGGGTAAAATCCCAGAATGTAAATGGGAGGATTATGATCTGCTTGTAATGCAAAAGGAGGATCCCACTGCACCGAGGTTCCCATAGTTCCAGCCTGACCAGTACATGTGCTGGAAGAAGGATGCAAAGGGTGAGCTCAACCTGGTTGCCCAAAGTTGGTTATCTGAAGTAGTCCATTCCGGGCTGCTCAATCTGCTCAGACTTCCACATTTCAATAGGTCACCAGAGCTGAATGTGGTGGTGCGAACATTGATGGTGCGCATTCACTAGGGTTATTTGTGGCTCGACTGCATCGACCTAAATATTGACATCATCCACTGCATTACTGGGATGAGTAAAAGGGGTAAAGATCCCAGGAAATTTTTCCAAGGGAAGGGCAAGGACAAAGAAGCTGTGGCAAAGATGAAGAAAACTCAAACGGTCGTCAAAGGAAAGAGGGGATTTTAGATGAACGACATTGATGATAAAGCAACAAAGTTTATCACACAGCTGCTAGCTGGAAATATCTTAAGAAAATGCAAGCCTTTAGTGGTAACAGTACTGCTTGGTGTTGTGGCTGCGGAAGGAGAACAATTTAACTGGTCTCAATATTTACTAAATGAGTTCATGGAAGAACTAAATGACATGCAGCTCAATGGAGGAAACTTCCATTATACTTGGCTCATAGTGTTGATTGCCTTTCAAGGCTGGAAGGAGCTGAAGGATTACGTTGGCATAATCACCGATACTAACAACTGCATAGGACCCCATTATGAAAACCTTTGGGCAAATCTGAACTCAGAGAGGCAGAACCTGACAGCTGAGGTTTTCTACCAATATTATAGCCAGTTGTGCGACGCAATCATAAGCAAGCCGCAAATAACAAATCAGGTAACAAGTAGATATATTCACATTGTTAATTTTTAAGCTGACATGCGTAGTATCCAAATTTCAGCCAAAGCACAGAAGAGGAAGGTGGAATGGTTCGTAGGGAACTACCATATGTGTGAAGATGATATTGACACTATCATGAAGGAATGGCCTACCGAGTTTTGAGTGGAAATTGTAGATGTCGAAAGCGACTCCATGGAGGACGAACCCATTCCATGTCCTATCGTTGAAGACAAGGAGGCAGGAAAAAGAAAGGATCCTGAGAGCCCAACGTAGAAAAAGGGACCGAGAAAGAAGCAAAAGGATGATAAGAGCCAGTCAGACGTAGTCCTCAATGAGGAGGATTATGAAGCAATCGCCACAAAGGTCACTGAGTTGATGGAAAATCTGCTCACCGAGAAGGAGAAAAAGGATAAAGTAATTCAAGATGGCCTGCAGAAGAATCTGACCGAGTTGCAGGGGATTACAGAGAAAATCCAAGAAGTCCACAAAATATTCCCCTTGTCGCGGGACTCAGAGTCCGAAGGGAAGTCCAAAGGAACTTCGCAGTAGAAGGAGCCACAGCTAACCATGACCATGTCTGTGAAGTCCCACATCGTCCATATGGACCCATTAACAATAGGCCTGCCACTGCTAGAGAAACTAATGTTGGATACAAAGGATGTAGAGTGCGTGGAGTTGGATCTTGCAAAGATACCACTCCCTGGCTTACATTATTTACATATGCACTGTGTCAAGGAAATGCATGAAAGAAAGACTGATGCGCTCATTGGACAAGCTGAGCTGCAAGAAGCTAATAGGTAGTTGGAGGAGTCTAGCTTGCGGAGAGATATGGAGATGCAGGATCAGTATGATTGTTGGCCCAGTTTTGCAACCAGGCTTAGTGCTATGGGCACCTGCTAACTAGTAGCAGCAGTTTCAATGGAAATAAATAACAATAAACTAATTAAACAAGACTATTCATGGATCTAAGCAAAGATATTAAGCAAATAACAAAAATAATTTAAGATCAAGAACAAGAACATATAAAATAAAGAATTTGTATTGAAAGAATGGGGCAAGCAAGTGCTTGCGGAATCAATACCTCTAATGGTGAGGTTGAATAGCTCCAAGGATGAGCAACTCCAATCTCCAATGGTCTCTTCTCCAATGTGGTTTGCAATGGCTAAAATGCTCAAGGGAGATTTCAGCAGCATAAGGATGAGATAATGGATGGATCTGAAATGAGGAGCCCCTACCACCTTTTTATAGGTTTTGGTGGTGGGAAATACCATTTGTGGTTTTGTGGAAACCAAATGGTATTGACCAACATGGTTTACTTACTTTTCCCTCCTTTTTCCTTTTTTGAATAAAAATAATATTTTAATTCCCTTTTTAATATTTTTGGGAATTTGGACCCTTTTTGAGGGTTTTTTATGATTTTCTTGGAAAAATAATCTTTTTTAATGGAAAAAGGGGTGTACTAAGGTCTTTTGGTGACCTTTTGTTGGTTTCAGAGGCTCAGATGGTGGAAAAGTGGACAAATGGGTCATGTGAATAAGGGAATGAGCTAGTGAGCACTTTTTAGGTGTTAACAATGATCATCGGCAAATATTAGACTCCACAATCACTGCAGTCACGGATAATATCGATGAATTCGAAGTACAAGTAGACCCCGTAGACACTCTTGTTAAGATTGGTGAGTTGGTTACCAGTCTTAAGACAGAGATGTAGGATATGGATATTGTACATGAGGCTAACATTGCTTCCTTGAAGGAACAGATAAACCCACAGACCCCACCGAATGAGCAGCAGCTAAGAGCGGAAGCAGTGAAGGCCGTAGCAGAGAATATTGCAGCCAAAGTGGCTAAGTGCCAGAGTTGGTTGGAAGCAGCATCAAAGGCATGCACTACCCTCAAAGAAGATTCAGGATTGCTGGAAGTAAAGAATGCAATGAAAGATAAGAAAACAACACTGGAGAAGTTGGATGCAGAAGTAAAGGCATTACTACCAAGAGAGAGGCTGCAGAAGTAAAGGGAAATAAACATCCTCAAGAAGGAAGTGCAAGCCTTACGCGAAAAAGAGACTGAAATGGGCGACCAGTCGCAACCATTACTAGAGGATGCCGACATGATCTCGCAGGAGATTGAGAACAAGTTAAAGGAGCTGCGCGAGAATCAAGAACAGGTGGAAGGCCAGATCGACGATGAGATAACACCTGAGATGTTGGATACAGTCAGCCAAGTCAAGCAAGATACGAAGGATGCAGTAGAAAAGATGATTGACACATACAATGAGTTCAGCCAGAGGAACAGCTTGAAGAAGTTGCAGGTGGCTCGGGGGTGAGCCACATGTAAGTGTTAGGGGCCTGGCCCAAGTGGGGCATTTTTTAACAAGGAGGAGTTTTGGAACTGCGGAGCTGAGCGCAGTTCAATTGAAACAATTTTGTATAAGTTTTTGGGGATGCTGTGAAATTGCGCGCAGTGCAGCGTCGGAAGAGCTGTGAAGATCAACGCTGCAAGGAGGCAGTGTTGCGATGTGTCTAGTCTACGAAATCCAGCAAGGCAGAGTGTTGGATGGAAGATGGCACGTGTTCCGGTTAGACCGTCTGTGGTCTATTTTTGGTAAATATGCTCCAGGAGTGCCAAGAGACAGGTAGGAGAAAATTGGGAAAAAAGCGACTGGTCGCACAAGCGAAAGATACCACTACCTGAACGAGTTGCACGAGACTGTTAGAGGAAGAATGGCTCGGTGAAAGCAACCTATTGGCATGCGCACAACAAGAAGGCTGATAGCGAAATGAAGCATGTGTGGAAGACCACCACGATGGAATATTCGCTACCAGGAGCCAGCAATCCGGTTTTAGGGAAACCGTGACAGTTTTGTAAACCTAAGGATTTTTGCCTGCAGATTGTAAAGACATGACCTATGGGCATGATATATTAATAGGCATATTTTGTATGGGAAAGGGTTACTTTTCGTTATTGGGTTATTGAATACTCTTCATTTTGTTAAGTTTTGAATATTGTTGCATCTTTTAAGCTTAGTGCTATTGTAAAGGCTCTGCAGCTGTGTGTGCAAAGGCCAAGAGAGAGAGAAGAGAGTCTGCAAGCTGAGTGCACAGACAAAGAACTATTGAACCCTTCCCAAAAGACTAATATAACAACAGTTCTTGTGGACGTAGCCTCCATCCGGGGGGTGAACCACATTAAATACTATGTAGTGTGATTGTTGTATTTCTGCATTGCTTTTTTTCCTATTTTGAATGTCTCGATTCTCATTTATAAGTTGTATGTTAATGCTTTTATATGTATTCGCCATAGAGGAAAGATGGGAATAATATGTTAAGTTTTACATGAATAGATGAATGATGAATGTGCAGTATTCTAAGTTAGTGGAAGTATCAGTTTACTGAATAATCATGAGTGTATGTAACATTTAGATTGTATAACCCTTCATCGTGCAGCATTGGATGCACACAGTAGTGTATGTTTTATCTACTTGCATTTGTTATAAGGCTGATTAATCTAAGGTAGTAGATGAATGGATAAATGTTAGAGTAAAATCTCTGTTATAGGTTTAGTTTGGAGAAGGAAGCATATAACTGTGTTGCACTATCCTGTTAATTGTATCCTACCCGAACCGCACAGTCCCTGAATGCATTGGTTGCGCAATGGTTAGTTGTCGAAGTACGGATCACGACTCAGTCTATCATCGCGCAATCCTCAATTCACAGCGTAGGTCTGATAGTGCGCTGCGCAGTAGTCTTGTCCGAGCAACTCATCACTCCACTATGGAAACTTGATTCTGCAATACCCCCATAGCTACACCTCGGGTGATACCTCAGCCTATTCACAGGCTGTTGCCGAAAGGGCCGGTGAGAAGGGGTTTTGTTGGTTAAGTGAAACATCAAAGAACCTGGGTCTACATTAGAAAACCTCTAGATCAGTTAATAAGCCAACAATCCTTCCTTGAAGACATGGAGAATATTCAAAGAGCAATGTGCAACATCAAAGGTAATTTCATGTCTTTTCTCTTTAATAGGAACAATTTGGTTGAGTTTAATGAATTGTTACATGATGCATACTTTAAAAATAATGAGGATATTCATAAACTCAAAATTCAAAATGAGAAACTTCTTGAAAGGTTGCAATATAATTTTTCTTCTTCCTATGTTTCAAATTGGCATATGGTAGATTGCATCGAGAATTCTCATGACATGGTAGATCATGATAAACATGTAAATTTGCATGTGCTTGATGTGTTTGAATATGAGATTGATGAGATCCAAGAACTTGATGTGGTGGAAGAGGAACTTGAGTTTCCTCTTGGAAATGGTTACACATTTTTTGAAGAACTTGATTCCACTACCTTGGAACCAACCTATGAGGAAAAGTTTGCACTTTTGAGGGAGGTGCATGGTCCTACCCTTATGGAGCATTCACATGAGGAAACTTCTGCACTTTCTAATCATTTGGGTGAGTTGGTTCATTCTCCTACATCCTACACTTCCATATTTTGCAGCATTCATCCTAATGAAGTATGGGTGAAAGGTTTATTTTGTATGGTGCCACATGAGGAGTATGAAACTCCTATCTCTCCTTTATATGATGACATTATTAGAGCCATTTATTATTTACATTTGTAGTTGCATCCCTTGTTACCTTATGATGAGACACATCTACATGGATGCACTTATGATGTTCACTTGAGTCACTTGAAGACTCGTGATTTTCCTTGCTCCTTGCTTAGTTCAATTGATATTGGAGGAACTTCATACACTACTTGGGTGAAAAGATATATGATTGGAGAAAATTATTATTGGCAGAAACATCCTTTGTTATTTCTTGATGATACACATGTTCATGGATGCACAAATTTTACTTATGTGAGCCCCTTGAAGGCTTATTGTTTTCCTTGCTCCCTACTTGGTTCAGATTTTAGTGGAGGTTCTTCATTCACTTCTTGGATGAAAGAACACATGGCTAATTATTTTGATGCATATCACATCCTTTTGGATCAAAATTATAGGACATGGGATCCTCACCTATGTCATGCGAGCAGATTTTATTGGGCACTTGAAGCTTGTATGCACTTGGCAAATGGTGGTCCACTTACTTGGAGGTATAAGCACTTTCATGATTCTTTGATGAGGCACCTCCTTGATGTACATTTTTATTATGTTGTTATGTACTTTTATGATATATATTTTGTACTCATGATGTTTGGAAGAATGCATACAAGAAAATGGGATCCAAGAATTCTCTTTCCTGATGGTATGGGTTGGAGAGCACTCTTAATTGTTGGAGTGCAATACAAGCAATGGGACCTCGGGATAATTTTAGGTCCCATTGATTTCAGTTTTTTTGGGAAACAAGTAGTATAGGAGATTGAGTCTCCACTTAATAAAGTGATTTTAATCAGAGCAGTGCAGCAGCAAGCATGGTGGTTCCTCTCTAAAATCTTCATGGAATCTTGAAGACTGGAAGTTGGGCAACTTCAAGAATTATGCAGTGGTATCAGAAGGGGTTTCCAAAATATGAAAGAGGTAAAGAATAATTGTGCAAACATGGTTTTGATGGATTTAATTAAAATTTTGGATTTAGTGGTGATGTAACAAGGGATGTCAAAATGACAAAGAAAACCCACATCTCCTTGCTTTTGGAAACACACAATTGTAGTGCATGAGTGGCTCTACTCAAGGTTTTAGAAGAGAAGTTTTGGGAAGCAAAGTTTTGGAAAGAAAGTAGGTTCTTCCACATACATGTGTTGAAATTGCTTGAGGACAAACAATATTGGGAGGGGAGGATTTGTCATCTCCTAAAATTTTGCATTGGGTCACAATGGCATAAGCCCCTTGGCCATATTCATGATAGTTCGTCAAATTGATGCTAAGGGTCAAATAATTGCCAAGAATGATGTCCAAGTTATTAATAATGTGAAATTATATCCAAATGGACAAGGTGGGTCACATTAAGAGAAATTCCCAATTCAAATTTTGCAATATACCCATCCAAATGAACTGTCATGGAGGAAAATTACTAGTTCCCTAGGTTGGGGGTGGAAGCATTAAAAGTTGGGATATGTAACGTCCCCATTTTGACACCCTTTGCATTAAATCATAAATTATGTAAATATTGTTATTTAATCATGGTGAGGAGCTCAAGGCCAAGGCCCCACCATTGATTTAGCGTTTTATGTATCGGCAATTAAAAATAGACGCCTATGGTTCTTGTGCTAGATAGGCACAATGTAAATGAAGACATCATGTAAATATGAAATTTAATGAAATAACCACAACTAACTATGCAATGAAACAAAGAGATGGGGGCATGATTCTACAAGGAATAGGGAGGAAAAATATTCAGACCCTTGAACCAATAGATTTTATCCAAATGTCATTGAGTGAACCCATAAACCCTCAACTACCCATTTTGACATATGCACCAAATCATTTAATTCTTCCAAGAGTTGGTTGAGGCAGTTAATTCCTTGGGATTGGAGAGGTATGGCAGCCAATTTCATGCATGGGTAAGCCATCAACCTGGGAAAGTGTACTTTTGCTTCTTGGGCAAGAAAACACCCACGAAATTGTGCCCAAAGCAATTATTCACCCATTGTCTTTCCTCTCTCACGCAGTTGGAGCTACTGAGTATTTCTCCTTCACGTTTTCTACCATTTTCCTGCATTTTTCCATAGCTGGGAGCTCATTTTTGTACTGCATAGTGGCTGGGATAGAGGGAGTCATGTTTTGGGGGTTTGTGGAGGTCATTTTTGCCCCTGGAATGCCCATGAGCGTTTTCTGAAAATGAATTTGCTTCCCCAGGGTTGAATCCCCATCTACCAGTTCGCTTTTAGTTGCCCACATTTTTCTGAAGCTCAGGGAAACCCCATTTTTGTGCATCCCACTGTAAAAACATTTCTTTTCATGCCCAGCACTTGTGTTTTTGCTGTTATGTGCATCCATGTTTTGGTTTGATATTGTGGGGAAGAATTTAGGAGTGGAAGAGGACAGAATTGGCTTGATAAGCCTAGTGAGGAGGTAACCTCTCAAGAAGATCCAAAGGGCTGGCTACTCTTCTATGCACACCTTGAACAATACTAGATTGGAAGGTATGGCCTGTGGGACTATGTAGTGGTGAAGGGAATACTTCTTTGTATTGGGTGTTTAGGTAATGTGGGTACCAAGCTAGATAGATCTGATAGGGGTACCCATAGCTCTATGGGTGAGCCATTAGCTTAGCAATTCATTCCTTTCCATTTCCTTAGCAGCCTGATAAACCCAATTGTAGATTGGCTTGGCTCATTTTGGTGTATGTTTGGCTATGTGTGAGTCTGTTGTCCCCTTGTTCCTTGTAGAATTCATGCCTAGCTCGGGGGTGGTAGTTGTGTTGTGAGATTGAAAAGCAAAATTGGCCTAGGGTTGGGTGGAATGTTGCAGTTGCATAGCCAGTTGCTCGGGACTACTTTGTTTAAGATAAGTACTCTTTTGTGTTAAGTTCTGCAATGCATTTATTTAATGTCTGCCATGAAATGTTTTGAATGAATGTTAAATATGTAGATGATTTTAATTCCGATGTGTTTAATTACAATATGCATGTGTATATGTCTTCCATTACCAAGGAGTTTTACTTAATGAATATGGGGCTAAATGCCCTAGCTTTAGTCTAACGTTCTCTCCATCGCACTGCTGTGATGGAGGGGACGTTACAAAATGGTATCAGAGCCATAGGCTACAGCATTGGACCTCTATGGGACAAATCTGATCACGGTTACAAGGGAATATCTCTTCCTCCTCATCACAGGTTACAGCTTCAGGCCTAAAATGGGCTAAGTTGAATAATTTGTAGAGGTAAGATCACCTCCTGTTGAGCAGTGATCATCACAGAAAGAAAGAAAATTTTGAAAAATTTTCTAAGTGTTTTTGTTTGGTTGATCCGACGTGTTTCGGTGAGCCTCGCTAAGTGGAGCCGACACGTTCGGAAAATTTGGCTGAGTTGCACTGACGGAGTTGCAGAAATCCAGGGGAAAGGAAGAAAAAAATTCAAAATTTTTCTAAGTGTCTTTCGGCGGAAGAACTTGGCGAGTTGGTCCGCAACGGCGGAAGAACTCGGCGAGTTGGTCCGCAACGGCGGAAGGACTCGGCGAGTTGACCCGAAAAAAATTTCTAAGTGTCTTTCGGCGGAAGAACTTGGCAAGTTGGACCGCAACAACGGAAGAACTCAACGAGTTGGTCCACAACGGTGGAAGGACTCGGCGAGTTGTCTCGAAAAAAAATTTTGGCTGAAGGAACTAGCGATTTTTTCGCCAAAACAGCAGAAGGAACTTGAGAGTTTTCACCGAAACGGCGAAAAGAACTGGCAAGTTTTTGCCGAAATGGTCGACCGGAAGAAATTGGTGAGTTGTTCCGCAATAGACCGGAAGAGATGGATGAGTTTTCCGACTGGAAGAACTCAGTGAGTTTGTCCGCAACGGTGGCGAAACTCGGTGAGTTTGTCCGCAACAAATCGGAGGACCGGCGAAACTCAGCAAGTTCGTCCACAACGGGTCGGAAGAGAATGATGAAGTCCACCGAAATAGAGGATTTCTGCAGTTTTTCAATGATATTTTTAAGTACCGAAAATGGAAAAATTGCCATGAACTTATGCGCCATATTGCGCGAAATTGAGGAATTAAAAAAAAAAAACAAGGGGAAAGCCCCCTTGACCCTCGTCGTCCCCCTCATATGTCGTTGATTGTGAGAAGATTCTATGATTTGATAAATTGTCAATATAATATTTTCCCACGTGCATGAAGTAATTTATGAATTTATGAGAATATAATGCAGCTAACAGTTGTGTTTATAAACACATTTTGCAGAATCATAGTCACAGGAAGCATTCCAGACAGTGCAGTTGGAAGTTTTGGGTCTTGGTTAGGCCAAGAAAATCAACATCATGGATGATGCACAGGATCCCTATGAGCCTGAGACAGATGCCATGGGGGAGAACATACATGTTGAAAATGCTGAAATAGAATCTAATGGGAGGAGAAATTAAGAGACTCCTCCAGGTATTGCAGCCACCATGAGGAGCCTGAGGGTGGAGTTGCAAAGTTGCAGAAAAGATAATGAAAGGATGATTAAAGCTCAGGTAGAACAAAATCAGTTGAATGCAGCCATGCTGCAGAGTTTGACAGACATCCAAAGGCAAATAAACTCTGGGCATTAGACATCAAATCCAGAAAGGGGTGGGAGTAGTTCTAGGAGGAATTCCTACAAGAGGGCTAGTAGCTCAAGAAGAGTTTCTACAGACAGAACATATACTCCATAAAACTCTTCCAATGGATCATCTGAATCAGAGGAATCCATTGAGGGTTCAATCTCTTCATCCCACAGGAGTAAGAGGAAGAGACACTACAAGAACAATTCGCATGGGGAATTTAAGAAGGCAAAACCTCCTACATTTGATGGAGAGGTAAAGTCTGGTCAAGAAGCTAAAGCTTGGCTTCTTGGGAAGAGAAAGTATTTCCAAATCCAAGACTACTCTGGGAATATGAAGGCAAGGGTTTCCATATTCAACTTGAATGGAAGAGCAACTATATGGTGGGAACACATCAGGAAAGTGAGGAAGATCAATGAAAGAAAGATCGTGTGGAAACAGTTCAAGAAATACTTGAAGCAGAAGTACCTCTCTGATAGGTACTATGATGACAAGATCAAAGAGTTCCATGAGTTGAGATTGAGACAATTGACCATGGAAGAATATGCAAACAAAATCTTGGAGCTGCTAAGGTATGTCAGGTATATTCGAGATGATAAGGTGAAAATTCAGCGTTTCCTAAGTGGACTGCCCCAGTCATATAAATATAGAATTGAGTTCGATGAACCTTGAACTCTAGAGGAGGCCATAAGAAAGGCCAAGTATTGCTTTGATCAAAACAAAAGCAAACCATAATTCCATAAGGCATGGAAGGATAAGAAAAACAAAAAAGTTTGATCAAAGGAAGAAGGGGTTCAAGCCTCCTCAATTCAGGAATCAGCAAAGGCAGCCATCACAAGTTGTGACTAAGCCAACTAGGATGATGGGAGACAAGCCAAGAGATCCAAAAGAGCCAAGAGAAACACTTCAATGTTGGGGTTGTGGAGGATACCACATGCTTAGGAACTGTCCACATCGGAACGCGAATGCAAATCAAGTTCACAACATCCAAGGAGCCGAAACTGTGGGTCAAGTAGCGAGGACAATCCCTAGAATCTATGCAGCACTAGAAGACTACCAGGCAGATCATCAATCAACTGTGGTTGAATTTGAAGGTAAGATAGCTAAGCAATCTGCTTCTATTGTGATTGATCCTGGATCTACTCACAGTTATGTCACTCCTAGAATTGTTGAGATTTGTGCTTTTAAGAAATTAAAGCATAGTAAATCTTGGTTAGTTCAACTAGACACTGGAACCAAGAGAAAAGTTAGTGAAATCATAGAGAAATGTCCATTAGAGATGGATGGGATATTCACTTATGCAAATCTAAATATTTTACCACTGGGTTCCTATGATATTCTCATTGGAATGGATTGGTTAGAAGCACACAGGGTTAAACTTGACTGCTACAATAAGACATTTGAATGCATGGACAAAGAAGGAAACCCAAGGGTTGTATAGGGAATTCCAAAGGTGACATCTGTTAGGCAGGTTTCAGCCATGCAGGTGAAGAAGTTTTGTAGGAAGGGTTTTCGATTGTATGCGGCTCACATTTTAGAGGCAGCAGAGAATGAAACTCTTAAATTGGAGGACTATCATGTATTGCAAGAATTCAGGGATGTTTTTCCTAATGAGATTCCTGGACTTCCTCAAAAGAGAGACATTGATTTTACAATTGAACTTGTGCCAGGAGTTGTACCAGTGTCTAAGACACCCTACAGGATGAGTACACCGAAATTGATAGAATTGAAAATGCAATTACAAGAGTTGGAAAAGAAATATATCAGGCCAAGTGTGTCCCCATGGGGAGCACCTATTCTATTTGTGAAAAAGAAAGATGGAACACTTAGGTTATGTATTGACTATAGGTAGTTGAACAAAGTCACTATGAAGAACAAATACCCATTGCCCTGAATTGATGACCTTTTTGATCAAATGAGAGGAGCAAAGGTATTTTCAAATATTGACTTGAGGTCTGGTTACCATCAAGTAAGAATCAAAGAATAAGATATTCATAAGACAACCTTTAGAATGAGGTATGGACACTATGAGTTTGTAGTGGTACCATTTGGTATCACAAATGCACCAGCTACATTCATGTGTCTCATGAATAATGTTTTAAGCAAGTATTTGGACAAGTTTGTTCTTGTATTTCTAGATGACATTCTTATCTATTCTAAGAATGAATAAGAGCATGAAGAACATTTGAGAATGACATTGCAATTGCTAAGACAGCATAAACTGTATGCAAAGTTGAGCAAATGTGACTTTTATAAAGATAGAATTCATTATTTGGGTCACATTGTTATAGCTTAAAATGACACTTCTCCGTCCATGACGACACTTGTATCGCTTGGTCGCATGACGACACTCATTGAGATCAATTTTAGTCACATAATAGGACACTTGTGGATTGAAGGGTCATTTGGGACATTAAAAATGGTTGAAATTACCTCACTCTTGGCCCATTTGATGGTTATAACCCTTAGGAACATTTTTCCAGACCAAAGCATCTCCTGAAAATCATCAGAAAACCTTGTTTTTGGCCATTTTTACACATGTGCATTGGTATCCAAGCATAATAGTAGCGTTTGATATGCAAGTCTGCTTCATTAAAGTTGTGCACACCTTCAAAAATGTGCTAGTTTGTCTACTACAGAGTAGGGCACTTTCCTGTACTAGTCAAAATCTCAAATTTTGGGTAAGTTAAGTTGGTTTGGGAACCTCCTGATCGGTTATAACTACTTTTCCTCTCCTTCATTGACTATATAAGGAAGGTAGAAGGGCCATGTGTGGGACCAAGCCTATAACAATGTTATGCTGGAGGAATGGAGACCCTCATCCCCCTCTCTTGTGCCTCAGTTTCTGATAAACCCTAGCATGGCTGATTAGAGGCTGGGATCCTTGGAGAACATAAGCAGGAGACCTTGAATCTAGGTTTCGTGAAGTGCCAAGCTTGAAGGAAGGTATAAATTTATGCACTTGCTTCATTCATTAATAAAGATCATACATTCTTCCCTTTCCAAATATGACCTATTCATGCGTGTCTCAGATTTGATTACAGTTTGCTTATAATTTGATGTCTTCTTCTATTATGAATATCAGTCTCATATATGTAGTCAAATGTATTTGAGAAAGGTATGAAGTTGTTTTGCAGGTGTGGGAATTGCGACATTGGATATCATTGAAGAGCAAGGAAGAGGAGGCTAGGATCAACCTTATGAACAAGGTGCACATATCTCTAACCTTAATCTCTTCACTTACTTGTTGTACTTGCAGAACATTTATAGGTCTATCTTTCATACCTGTAAGTTGGTAGTTTCTCCCCTGAACTATAGGTGCATTTTCCTCACAACAGAATGGCGACTCCAGTGGGGAAATCCTATCTTCTTCGGGGTATCCAAGGTCATTTCTTTAGTTTTTTTTGAAGGCTTTGTTCAATTTCTTGATTAGAATCAGTTATTAGGCTTTGTTTGACCCTCCTTGGCTCTTACAGACCCTTCCTAGCCCTTGCAAACCCTTGTGGACCCAAGTTGTGTTAAGATTTAATATGCTAAGACAGAAAATAGCAGCATTGCATTCTGTTGGGGCCAAGGTCGCAGCTATAGTAAAAGCTGCGAATTTTGGGAAAAAGCACGAGTATGGAAGGAAAGTGCTAATTTTGGGACAAGCACTAAGTTTTGGGTAAGAAGGAGACGGTGCGCAGTACGGTGCCAGATGGATGATCTCAGCGCAGATCACGAACCGAAAATTGCGGAGCTCGCGCGCACGTCATCGAAGAATGAAGGTGGCTCAGCTACCATAATAAATAAGGCGATGGAGTAGAGGGCTCAGCTACCCTCATTTAAAGGCTCTGTACAGAAGTTATGGTTGCTCGGATCAAGGAGGAGCAACGGACCAGAGCATTGAAGGCGAAGGACGATCGCCCATACCCACAATCTGCGCCGGAATTCACGGAGCCTGCAGGAAGCGGCGACGTGACTGCAAGCGGCGCCTACAGTACACCTAGCCATGTGCGTGGTTAGGGTTTTTGGGAATCACTGTTGGGAAAGGCCCACAGTTTTGTAAAGGTGTGACCGTCATGGCCACCTATATATATGAATCATTGTAATGGGTAGACGTTCCTTCATTCCTTCCTTTTTGGAGAGTTAGAGAGTTAGATGTTAGACTGTTAGATAGCCAGTCTAAAGGATAGATCATGTGTTGATTATCCTTCACTGTATTTTCTACCCGGTGTGTAGAACTAGAGAGGAAATAGGATAGCCGAGGAGCTAATCCCTGAGTTTCCAGACAGTCTGAGTCGACGTCTGTGACTTTGTAATCTCCATAGAGAGGAGACAAGCTTGAGAGAAGGGCTCCCAGCTGTGTGCGTGGAGTTTCCTGTAAGATCTAAGGCTGCAGCTGTGTGCGCAACATATTGTATAACTCTATCATTTTCTGGTTAATATAACACTCCCGGGGACGTGGTTTTCCTCGAGGAGATGAGCTTCACATATCTCTTCTTGTTATAATGTTGCGTGAATGATAACTGTTTAAGATCATCACCTGTGTGTACATCTGTTGCATCATCTTTGCGACTGTTTGAGTGAGTGTAGGAAGATCCTTTATTGTTATAACCGCCAAGTATAGAAGGAATGGTGGAACGCTGTCGCTGCAGCGACCGAGTTTCGCGTGACTGCGACAAGTGCGCAGGGCGAGAAGGTATTTGAGCGCGTCGACGCAAGGAATAGGCGCCTTCTGCGCCCGGAGGACGAAACTGCGCAGTGGGTCTGCAGGAAGGAAGGCATCCGCGCAGTTGCGTCGCGAGGCCCTCGGGAAAGTCCGACCGCCGATATTTGAGGGAGAAGGAGATAGATAGAACAATCTCCGCGTCACCACGGTTAAGGAAACCTGATTCCTTAACCCCCCATAGCCACTTCGGGTGAGACCTCGAGCTGCCGCGCAGCTCGTTGCCGAGAGGGCCAGTGCGCCAAGGGGTTTTGTTGCTGCGCTTCATTAAAACCCGGGTCTGCCCAGTAAAGCAGCCAACAAATGGTTCCGTTGCCTCATGACTTTTTGATCACGTCACTTCCGTTGCTCTGAACCTTGTTGCTCAGCCAACAAATGGTTCCGTTGCCTTGCGACTTGCTGTTGTGAGACTTGTTATTTTGGCGACGCGCGAGATTGAGAAGCCAACAAATGGTTCCGTTGCCTTGCGACTTGCTGTTGTGAGACTTGTTATTTTGGCGACGCGCGAGATTGAGAAGCCAACAAATGGTTCCGCTGTCTTATGACTTTTTGATCACACTACTTCCATGACTTTGAACCCTGTTGATTGAGCCAACAAATGGTTCCGTTGCCTCATGACTTTTTGATCACGTCACTTCCGTTGCTCTGAACCTTGTTGCTCAGCCAACAAATGGTTCCGTTGTTACACTGAGACTTGCTCAGTTAACAAATGTGTTACTGGAATCCTACAGCTAAAGAAATTGGAGATTGGTTTGATTTAAAGGCTAAAGAGTTCGCTGAACAAGAAAATAGAAGCCTTACGTTTCAAACAGAAGACTGGTTACAGAAGTATATTTATGCTGACCTTTACGAAATTTTCTTTGTTACGTTTGCATTGGAGTTACACGCTTGGATAGCCAAGTTAGCAGATTCTACACCCACGCTGCATGTTGATCGACCTGTCACGTGGACGCCTGAGCTAGTCAGTATTGTGAAGCGGATCGACAATTCTGTTTCCCGCGCAGTAGACTTTTGGTTGAATAGTCTACTGGAAGGTTTCATTACCGAATTTGCAGTCGATACAAGAAAGAGTTTCAGTGAAGCTGAGAGGAGTTTCTTCCAAGTACACAGAGGTAAGTTCTTAAATTCTCTGAACTTATGGATTAAAATGCTTCTGTATGAAAAAGGAAAGCTATGTATTGCTTCTGATGAATAGCATAGACAAGTAATGTCCGTAGATTCTGATAGTGATCCTGAAGTTATTGGTTGCACTCGTAGTGGAAAACGATATAAAGTAGGCCTTGACCAATATTCTTTTGAGTCTAGCCCAGACAATAGCCAAGTCCCTAGAGCAAGCCATATAGAACGACAAGGGAGTGCTCATATCCCTTATTACCCCTTTACACCGCAAAAACCAGATGGAGCTCAGTATAATCCTACAGTAACACCTTCTAGTAGCCCACACGGTACTTCTAGTACCTCTGTACCACCTTTGTTTAACCATCCCGGAGGCAATGCTACAGTACCTCCACCTCAAACCCGCGCAAGAAGGATGGGTGATGACATGAAGCTACCAACTTTTAGAGGAACAGGGATAGAGGACCCTGAGCAGCACTGGTTCTTATGTGAAGCCATTTGGACAATTAAGCAAATTAATGACGATGCTGTTAAACTGGTTCAGTTAGCAACCACACTAAGAGAAAGAGCCTTGACTTGGTTCATGAAATACTCAGCAGCACAGAATAGGACACTTGCTGAGGTAAGAAATGCTATGATTCGGGAATTTAAGAAACCTAAATCAGAATCACAGTGTATCACAGAGCTCAAAGACATCAAACAGTTACCTACAGAATCAGTATGGGACTTTGACCAGAAGTTCAAAGCCTTGATAGATCAAGTAAGCTTCGAGTTTGCACCACAGCAACATAAAGAATGGTTCATTGCTGCGCTGCTCCCACACATTAGACTTCCTCTTATGCAACAGAATCTCAATACTCAGGAACAAGCTCTAGAGATGGCTATGAAACTAGAAGCTTCGCCAATTGCAGGAACAAGCAATGATGTTGCGCATTTACAGAACCAATTAGCAAACTTAACCTTGCAAGTGCATGATATTAAGAAAGGCAAGGAGATTAAGGAAGAAATTTGGTGTACAAAATGTAAAGCCCAAGGTCATTCAAAGGACCATTGCCCCGTTTTCATAGACTATATTGCGACTGGAGCACCTAATCCTTTACCACAGGCACAAGGGCCTTGGTGTGAAATCTGTAGAACTAGAGGTCATAGACCACAAGAATGTCACTTACTCCAGAAATATGTGCAAACTCCAAAGAATCTATATTGTAATTTCTATAAATCAGTAGGTCATGATGAGAACAATTGTAGAGCATATGATCTTATGATAGAAAGAAAGCACGATGTTTATAGGGTACAAGCAGAGACACAAGGACCCACAGTACGTCCACCTTATGACCAAACTCGGGACGCCCGAGCAGCAAATTACAGAGGACGCGGACGCACAACAAATTTTGGTCGCGGAAGAGGACAGATCACTTGTTATAATTGCGGAGAACAAGGTCATTTTGCTAGGGATTGCCAAAATCCTACAACCCTCTGCAGGTATTGTAAATCTTCTGACCATATCATTGAAGAATGCCCTCAGTTACAGGCTAAGATGCAAGCAAAGACACCACAGGTCAATCAGAATATCCAGTTGATTGGAGCAGAAAAAAGAGAACCAGACCCTACAGTTAATATAGTGACACGCAGTGGAGCAACCACTGGTGCGCAAGAGATGGGAATGGGAAAGCAAGCGACGCAATGGGTGCGCCGCGCTAACATTAAACCAGCCCCACTTAACCTGCAGAAGAAAAAAGAAGCATTTAAGCAAGCTCAAGAGTATTTCTCAGATCCGAGAGCTTCAAGTTCTGCCGCAATTCCGCAGAACATTAGTAGATCGCAAGTGCTAAGACAAGACAACCTGGTACAAGAACAGGCCACTACAGCTGGAAGGCCTGATGATGATGAGGAGCATGCACTAGGCAGTGTTCAAGCATTCCTGCGACAATGTTTAAAACTGTTGCGCAATGAAAAAGCAACTCTAGAACTCCAACACCTGTTGGATCAGTGCCAACACTCTGCTTCGACGAACACACCGCAGTGTGCTGTTCACCAGATCAGGAGTCACATGAGAACTGGAAAAGAGATGAGGCTCACAGCACAGATTGGAGCATTTGAAATGGACGAAGTCATGTTAGATTTGGGCTCAGAAGCCAATGTTCTCACTATGCAGACATGGGAACAGATGGGAAGCCCTCAGCTTACAAGATCCCCTATCCAGCTAAGACTCACAAATCAGCAACGAGTCTCTCCATTGGGCAGATTACCCAATGTACCTATTGATATTGAAGGAGTAAGAAGCTCTGCAGATTTTGAAGTAATCAAAATTATGGATGATAGTAGACCATACCCAGCGCTGTTAGGAATAGACTGGGCATTTGATAATTTGGCTGTCATTAACCTGAAGAAAAGACAGATGACCTTTGAGGATGACCAGATCAGGGTCATCGCACCTCTTGATCCTATTCAAGGACCAAGATATATAGAACCCATTCGCGCAGAAGAGGAAGCGCGCCACATGGAAAGCTTGTATCAGATGACCACTAACCACAGTGACTATGTCAACCCCACAGCAGACGGCCATATCAGCTGGCGATGTGATAGCTCGTGCACATCAGATTCAGATGCAGGATTGGAAAACTGGCAGAATCGTCTACATGAGGTTTCTGCAAGACGTTGCGCCATGATGACTAAATCCATTCGATGGATTGGCACAGAATTAATTGATACTCCAACTTTTGATGGCTTAACTGAAGTAACTAAATTCATACAGGAATATGAACAAAAGCTTCCAGAACCGCAGCGCATACAGGCACTGGATGTAGCATTGCGCGCTACACCCGCAAGATGGTGGATTGCGCACAAGGAGAATATTCATACATGGAAAGACTGTCGCAGATTGATACTGCGCAGATTTCAGGACACCACAGCCGAAGCGCTACGCAAATATGAAGGACAGAGTGACCCCAGGTCACACATTGAAGCATGTATTCAGCAATGGTCAGATATTCCGGAAGATGAATGGGTTCACCAATTCATCCACACATTGGATACAATTCCAAGGAATTGGTATACTGAAACAGAATTGCGCAGAGGCACTCTTACTTGGGCTCTTATGATAGAAAGCTTTCAACTTACCTTCAGCTTTGAGTCTAAACATCCAAGCATTGATCAGGCTTTGAAGTGTATTAGAAAGAAGGTATTTGAACACTATCCAGTAACAGAATATTCCCAACCAGATTGGGCTGTCCAGATAGAACATGCCCTGGAATGCTATAACTTCACCGCTGAAGATGAGGAGGACGATCCTCGCAACATCAATATCCCAGAATCAGAAGGGACGCACAATATTGAAGGTCCTGAGCTTGATATTCCTGCCATCACAGAACACGTCAAGCTCAAGAAAGTTAACATTGGTACAGAAGCTGACCCAAAGTTTGCTTCTATAGGAGATTATTGGGATGATGAAAATGTTGCGCATGTTTCAGATTTATTACGTGACTACCAGGATATCTTTCCTACCAAGTTCACAGAAATGAAAGGCATCCTAGGAGACTTAGGAGTGATGCGCATACCTCTGAAACCAGATGCCAAGCCAGTAAAGCAGCGCCCATACAGGTTGAACCCGCGCTACAAAGAAAAAGTCAAAGAAGAAATTGATAAGATGCTTGCAGCAGGTATTATTGAGCCAGTAGAGGAAAGCGATTGGATTAGTCCTATGGTGGTCCAAGAAAAGAAAACGAAAGGTGAAATAAGAATTTGTGTCGACTTGCGCAAACTCAATGATGCATCAGCGCACGATCCATTTCCCACTCCTTTCACAGATGAAGTACTTGATAATGTTGGAGGACAAGAGGCTTACTCCTTCACTGATGGATTCTCGGGATATCATCAGATCAGAATCCATCCGGATGACCGCCACAAGACTACTTTTGCAACTGAATGGGGCTCATTCCAGTATACGGTAATGCCCTTTGGTCTTAAAAACGCACCTGCTATCTTCTCTAGAGTTGTTGTTGCTGTTTTTAAAGAATTTATCCACAAGTTTTTAGAAGTCTATTTTGATGACTGGACTGTATTTGGTTTACTAAAGAACCATATTGCGAATCTGCGCATGATGCTAGAAAAATGTAGACAGCATCAGATTTCCCTTAACTTGAAAAAATGTATATTTTGTGCGCCCTTTGGTATTTTGTTGGGACATATTGTATGCAGACAAGGACTTCTGATGGATCCTGCGAAGGTTGCCATCATTGCTAATTTACCGGCGCCCAACTCAGTTAAGCAATTGCGCACTACATTGGGACATACAGGATACTACAGAAAATTCATCAAAGGATATGCAAGGATCACAGCACCTATGGAAAGATTGCTGAAGAAGGATTCAAAGTTCCACTGGACAGAAGAATGCCAACAGAGCTTGGACACACTTAAAGAAAAGATGATCACAGCACCTATTCTAGTTTTCCCGGATTGGAGAAAACCTTTTCATGTTCATGTTGATGCTTCTTCCATAGCATTAGGAATCGTGCTTACACAGTCTGGAGAAGGAAGTATTGACCACCCAATTGCTTACTCCAGCAGAAAGCTATCTACAGCTGAGAAGAATTACACCACTACCGAAAGGGAAGGATTAGCTATGGTGTATGCCCTACAGAAATTCAGACACTACCTGTTAGGAACTCACTTTAAAATGTATACTGACCATTCTGCTCTGAAATATTTGGTCAATAAACCAGTTTTAGGAGGAAGAATTTGCAGATGGCTACTGCTCTTTCAAGAGTATGATTTTGAGGTTATTGTAAAGCCAGGCAGATTGAATGCAGGGCCTGACCATCTATCCAGAATAGAGTCAGGAGAGGAACCTACGAGTCTGGAGGACAATCTGCCTGACGCACAGTTGTTTTCTATCCAAGCAGCAGACGAATATTATTCTGATATTCTTGAGTTTCTCACTACCGGACAAGCGCCGGCTGAGCTTACAATCCAGCAGAAAAAGCAACTTGTTGTTAGAGCCGCAGACTTCACTTTGATAGCAGGCCAGCTTTATAAGTTGGGCCCTGATGAAATTTTGCGCAGATGTATCTTACCACATGAAAAGAGCTCTATCATCGCAGAAGCGCATTCAGGTACCGCAGGAGGCCATTTCGCAGGAAAGCCGACTGCGCAAAAGATATTAGCCGCAGGTCTTTGGTGGCCGACATTGCACAAGGATACTAAGGAATTCTGTAAATGTTGCGATGTGTGCCAGCGAACAGGAAAACCCTCAAGGAGAGATGAAATGCCGCTAAGACCCCAGATCACACTGCGTGCTTTTGATAAATGGGCCATTGACTTTGTAGGACCTATTAACCCACCAGGAAAAAGAACTGGCGCAAGATATATCATTACAGCTACTGAATACCTCACCAGATGGGCTGAGGCGAAGCCAGTTAAGAACTGTGACGCCGCTACTGCCGCGCAGTTCATTTTCGAGAACATTATCACTAGGTTTGGATGCCCAGTGATCCTCATGAGTGATCAAGGTACACATTTCCTCAATGAGACTATAGAGGCCCTTACTGAAGAATTTCAAATTAATCACCATAAGAGTACACCCTACCATCCTCAAGCTAATGGTACGGTGGAAGCATTCAATAAGATTCTTGAGAATGCCCTGACAAAAATCTGTAATCAACAAAGAGATGATTGGGACCTTAGAGTCACAGCTGTATTATGGGCTTACAGAACCACTTGCAAGAAACTAACAGGTCACACACCTTTCAGCTTGGTGTATGGACAAGAAGCAGTTATGCCCATGGAATACATTGTTCCCAGTCTCCGAATTGCGCAAATTACAGAAATGGCAGATCCTGATACTATGAATGAAAGACTTTCCCAACTACTTGCCTTAGAAGAACACAGACTTTTGGTCGGATTTCATCAACAGGTACAGAAGGCAAGACAGAAAGCTTGGCATGACAAGCACATCAAGCATAAGCACTTTGAAGAAGGAGACTTGGTACTCCTTTATGATAGTAAATTCATCAAATTTCCAGGCAAGTTTCGCGTGCATTGGTTAGGCCCTTTTCAGGTAATAAAAATAACAGACGGAGGCGCAGTTCAGCTTGCGAAGCTGGATGGAGAATTCCTACCTACAATGATAAACGGGAGTCGGCTTAAGCTTTATTGCGACGGCCACTCCGCCCTGTCGACATAATATATTGCTCAAGAGTGCAGATGTCCGGTGTAGTTGAAAGAGACATCGCATTCAGTCTACACGGAAGCTGCGACACACCCTCAGTTTCCAGCTTCCTGCGCAGTTCCTTGAAATATCCGCGCATCCTGAATAAAAATTGCTTGAAGAGAGCTTATCGGTGCGCTCTGGCGAAGTTTTGTTTTTGGACCATTGAACTATCGCTCTTGCGGAGTTCACTTTGATAATTTGCCGCTTGAAAAAGTTCTGTTGTGAACCCATAGAGGCACAGTTTCCTAAGTTGAAATGACCCGCCGGAAATTTTGAATTACAGCAGTTATGTAGCCGCGTTTGAATAAATGAAGGATAAGGCCGCTATTTAAGTCTAGCCGTTCTGACGGATTCGGCTTAATCTCCGAAAGATTTGCATTTAACTCAGGCGCCGAAAGCATTAGCTTCTCCCGGAAGGCTGTCAGAACCCGTCAATCACACTAAATGCACCGCTACAGCAAGGAGGATAGCGTGTTGTCAACTCATCTGTAGCCGCCTATAGCTACGTTACCCCACTTGGTCGCATTTACTATCCCCGCTGGCTATAAATACCTCACACTTGTATCATTTTCGGGTTACTGTCTCGAGTTGCATAGTTGTGTTTGAAGATCCAAATTATTGTTTTCAGAGCCGAGTGTGCAGAGTATTTCCCCTTGTTTTCAGCATCCATACCCTACGCAGGTCCGCCATTTGCTATCCAGAGTTTTGTTATTTACATTGGTTCACAACAGAGAATTTATCAACTGAAGAAGTTGTTCGTAAATTTCTGCGCCGAGGCTTAGATTTCGGCATGGCCACTCCGGTGACGGATTCGACCCACGTACACCCCGGTGCTACTGATCCCAGAACATCTCCAGGCACAAGAGCATCTCAGCAGCAGACGGAGGAACCTGTTCCAGAGCCGCTCGCGTCTATGGTGAACTATATTCCGCCGCGTCCAGATGATGCGCCGGATGTACAGATTCCGAAGAATGCAATGTATCCAATTCCGCTACCGCCACTACCGGCTAGTGTGCGGGTAGAAGGCCAACTATTGGGAAACATTCCATTGGTTAAATTCTCTGATTTTAACCTTGGAGACTATAAGACATATCCTCAGTTCCAGTTGGACCGATATCTGGATATCGTCCATAATCCCACCAGAAAAGTTGACGAGTTTATCCCAAAGGGATTTGCAGCAAATCTTGAGCGCCCTGGACTCTTGAATTTGTTGAAGCTACCGCACTTTGGGCGTAGCAATGAAGTGAACGCAGTCGTTAAAACACTGCTATCATGCGTTCATGGAGGTTACCTTTGGCTCGGGAGGCCAATTGATCTAAATGTTGATTTGATACACCGCATCACCGGTCTATCTAAGGTTGGTAAGGATCCCAATATCCATTTTGTGGGAAAGGAGAAGGACCGAAAATTGGCTGCAAAGCTGGTCCAGAAATATAACTTGACAAGAGGAGGTCGGGCTTATGACCTCACGACAGTAGAAGATGAGGCACTTCGCTTCACAGGAAGTCTGCTTGCAGGCAGACTTCTCACAAAGTGCCGACCGAAAGAAGTTACTGGAGCTGTCGTGGAGCTCGCTATCGCAGCTGCGGAGGGAGAACAGTACAACTGGTCTCTCTTCCTGCTGAATTCTTTTTTGGCTGATTGCCTGAATGTGCAGGACAATGCAGGCCAATCATTCCATTTTTCATGGCTTCTAATTTTATGTGCTCTCGTCGGGTGGAAGGAGCCCCCGAATACTCAGTTCCTTCCACGCCGCGCAGGAGAGGTTTCCGGCATGCGCTACATCAACCTCTGGGATTCCCCTAATCCCGCGAAGCGCAAGATGAATCGCGCTGTCTTTTGTGAGTACTACTATCTCCTCCGAGATACCATACAAGATATGCCAAGGCTGAGCGAGGAGACAACCACATTGTATGAAGGAAAGTTGGCTTTTACTGCCGACATCCATCAACTCTACCTTCGGCCTTGCGACATTCCAGGTGACTGGGCGCTAGGTCTTTACAGGATGACCACAGAAGATGTCGAAGAAACCATTAAGTCGTGGTCGGACGAATGGAGAGCAGCAGCTGACATCGCACCTGCGATGCCACCCGCCGCTGCGCAAGAGAAGGATAAGGGCAAGGAAGCCCCTGAGCAAAGAAGCGATGAAGGCTCAACAGAACCAGCCACCAAGAAGCAGAAAGTGTCGCATCCCACTGAGGCCATTCCCTCGGAGGTCGACAAATACTTGAAAGAGCAATTTCGTGAGATGAGGAACATGCATGCTCACATCCGAAGTGCTCTAGACTTACAATTTGTAGAATTGAAAGGTCTCGCAGGAAGGATTGCGCAGACCCATGCGCCAGCATCTACTTCGCAGGCGCCACAAGAAATTCCAACTGATGAGCGAGTTGAAGAACTCACAGAAAGGCACACTGTCGTGCATATTCCGCCTACCAGCATGACACTTCCAGATCCTCTAGCTGAACTATAGGTAAGCACAGTTGGACCTGTAGAAATAAATTTGTCTATGATTCCTATAGAAACCCTACAGCTTGTACAGGAGAAAGTTTCCCTTGAGTTGAGAGCTAGAGAGCTCTCTACTTTCCAGGCAAACCAACGACTGCAATCGCAGGAGATAGAGCTGAGGGAAAGTCATAAGAATATCTCTGCGAAGCTTGCACTCTATGAGGCGCAAGACACCGGCATCAGAAACGCAATAGAAGAGATTGCCCAGGAATTTCCGGCTTGCGAGATTCAACCAGACCTCCCTCTGGTTGCAAAAGTTCAAATTATTGGAGGAAGGGTGAAAACCCTGGAGCAAGAAATAGTTGCTATGGCAGAAGGCCATAGAACCCAGATTGCTGAGCTAGAAGCTCGCGTTGCTGCGCATCTTACGGATGATGCGCAGGTACAATTTGAAGCATTGAGCAGAGCTTCCACACGGATGAAAGATCGAGTACAGGAAGCCAAGAACCTGATGGACCAGGCTATGGAAGCTTGGTCAGAGCTTGTGAACCTCCCTTTTAAAGTGGGACTGTTAGAACAGGTGCAAGCTGCAGAACAGTCTCTCACTGTTCTCAATGAAGAAGCTAAGGCCCTAACAGGCCTACCAAAAATGAAGAAAATGGGCGAAGTGCGCAAAATGCAGCAGCAACTGCACAAGCTCAGAACTGAAGATGAGAAGCTCACCAACAGCATTCAGCCATTCATGGATGAGTATGCTGAAATCGTTGGCCAGGTTGAGACAAAAATCAAAGAGATTACCGAGTCTCAGGAGATCATTGATACACTCACTAAAGACGAAGCGACCGCAGAAACAGTGCAAACAGCTAATGAGTGTATTGAGGAATTGGACTCCGCTATTGCGAAGTGGCAGAAAACATTCGCGGAGATTCAAGCAAAAGCAGATGCGCAAATCAAACGACCACGCGCTAGTGCGAGTGGCTCGAGGGCGAGCCACAAGTGAGTGTTGGGGGCCTGTTGGGGCCAAGGTCGCAGCTATAGTAAAAGCTGCGAATTTTAGGAAAAAGCACGAGTATGGAAGGAAAGTGCTAATTTTGGGACAAGCACTAAGTTTTGGGTAAGAAGGAGACGGTGCGCAGTACGGTGCCAGATGGATGATCTCAGCGCAGATCACGGACCGGAAATTGCGGAGCTCGCGCGCACGTCATCGAAGAATGAAGGTGGCTCAGCTACCATAATAAATAAGGCGATGGAGTAGAGGGCTCAGCTACCCTCATTTAAAGGCTCAGTACAGAAGTTATGGTTGCTCGGATCAAGGAGGAGCAACGGACCAGAGCATTGAAGGCGAAGGACGATCGCCCATACCCACAATCTGCGCCGGAATTCACGGAGCCTGCAGGAAGCGGCGACGTGACTGCAAGCGGCGCCTACAGTACACCTAGCCATGTGCGTGGTTAGGGTTTTTGGGAATCACTGTTGGGAAAGGCCCACAGTTTTGTAAAGGTGTGACCGTCATGGCCACCTATATATATGAATCATTGTAATGGGTAGACGTTCCTTCATTCCTTCCTTTTTGGAGAGTTAGAGAGTTAGATGTTAGACTGTTAGATAGCCAGTCTAAAGGATAGATCATGTGTTGATTATCCTTCACTGTATTTTCTACCCGGTGTGTAGAACTAGAGAGGAAATAGGATAGCCGAGGAGCTAATCCCTGAGTTGCCAGACAGTCTGAGTCGACGTCTGTGCCTTTGTAATCTCCATAGAGAGGAGACAAGCTTGAGAGAAGGGCTCCCAGCTGTGTGCGTGGAGTTTCCTGTAAGATCTAAGGCTGCAGCTGTGTGCGCAGCATATTGTATAACTCTATCATTTTCTGGTTAATATAACACTCCCGGGGACGTGGTTTTCCTCGAGGAGATGAGCTTCACATATCTCTTCTTGTTATAATGTTGCGTGAATGATAACTGTTTAAGATCATCACCTGTGTGTACATCTGTTGCATCATCTTTGCGACTGTTTGAGTGAGTGTAGGAAGATCCTTTATTGTTATAACCGCCAAGTATAGAAGGAATGGTGGAACGCTGTCGCTGCAGCGACCGAGTTTCGCGTGACTGCGACAAGTGCGCAGGGCGAGAAGGTATTTGAGCGCGTCGACGCAAGGAATAGGCGCCTTCTGCGCCCGGAGGACGAAACTGCGCAATGGGTCTCCAGGAAGGAAGGCATCCGCGCAGTTGCGTCGCGAGGCCCTCGGGAAAGTCCGACCGCCGATATTTGAGGGAGAAGGAGATAGATAGAACAATCTCCGCGTCACCACGGTTAAGGAAACCTGATTCCTTAACCCCCCATAGCCACTTCGGGTGAGACCTCGAGCTGCCGCGCAGCTCGTTGCCGAGAGGGCCAGTACGCCAAGGGGTTTTGTTGCTGCGCTTCATTAAAACCCGGGTCTGCCCAGTAAAGCAGCCAACACATTCCATTTCACAATAATAGGATATACAAGATCACTTAAGAAACAACAAGCACAGCATAAACACAAGAGACACAGATTTATCCTGGGAAACCCTCATGGGGTAGAAAACCCAGCAAAGCTTCCTCAATATAGATGACCAGCAATATACAAAGATGCAAACCAAAGACATGATCTCCTCCTCCACCATAGCAGACCTCTCCTCCACAAGTGCGCTACTCTAAAGTGAGTGAGTGTGTGTTAAATGAGGAATACACCTCCTCTATTTATACACTACTCCGACTTGTCTTTTACACAAATCATGTAGGATCGTATTTAACCATTGGGTTAGATACCCCATTACAACTGACTGGGCCGACCCGTCTAGGGTGGTCTAATAACCCTTTGACCCACATAACACATATAGGGCCGACCCCCACTAGGGAAGTCTAATAACCCAAGTTACCACATTCCGACGGAGGAATAAACATCTCCGGATATACAATAAGATCCTCACGGAGGAATGAAACATCTCCAGAATAATAAAGTACAAATATAATATTCTTTGAAGTTACAATATCTCAACCCTCCCCCTTAACGAGAAGGATATTATAATAGCATCTGCACTAGCAAGGAGTCATCAACATCATACATGATACATCTATAAATCATTGGAAGCTTTCTCAACATCATCAGTAACTCAAGTAGTTACTGGAACATCTTCAATACTGGAACATCAACATCTTCAGTACTGAGTCTTTATCTTCTGTAGCACTTGAACAGCTACAACAATATCATCATCTGGATCCTCATGATCATCAGCATCGTCATCACATGATCATTAGCATCTTCATCATCATCGTCATCACATGATCATCAGCATCGTCATCATCATTGTCATCACGCAATCATCAGCATCGTCATCACACGATCATCAGCATCGTCATCATATGATCATCACGATCAACAGCATCGTCATCCAGATCATCACGATCAACAACATCGTCATCTAGATCATCACGATCAACATCATTGTCATCTAGACCATCACGATCAGCAGCATCGTCATCTAGATCATCACGATCAGCAGCATTGTCATCTAGATCATCACAATCAGTAGCATCATCATCTAGATCATCACGATCAACAACATATTCAATACGGGAACATCATCGTCATCACACGATCATTAGCATCGTCATCATCATCGTCATCACACGATCATCAGCATCGTCATCATATGATCATCACGATCAACAGCATCGTCATCTAGATCATCACGATCAACAACATCGTCTATACAAGTATCCACACTAATACAAGTATACACATCATCAATACAAGTATCCACACCAATACAAGTATATCATCAATACAAGTATCCACACCAATACAAGTATACACATCATCAATACAAGTATCCACACCAATACAAGTATACACATCATCAATACAAGTATCCACACCAATACAAGTATATCATCAATACAAGTATCCACACCAATACAAGTATATCATCAATAACAGCATACTCTGCAAAACACATGATTCATTTAAGACACCATAACATGTCTAGGGATGATACATTCCACTCGTCAACTTAGACAAAATCTAAGGACCACTTTCTCGGAGACATATGTCTATGGATCAATTCAGGGACCGAATTCCAGGGATGATACAATCCCCTCTCGTCCACTAGGGACCACTTCTCGGAGACATCTGTCTATGGGTCAATTCAGGGACCAAAGTCCGGGGATGATACAATCCCCATCATGTACATTTTGAACTAGTGGTTCCGGGATGATGCAATCCCCATCACGTACATTTTGAACTAGTGGTTCCTGGATGATGCAATCCCCATCATGTACATTTTGAACAAGTGGTTCCAGGATGATGCAATCCCCATCACGTACATTTTGAACTAGTGGTTCCGGGATGATGCAATCCCCATTACGTACATTTTGAACTAGTGGTTCCGGGATGATGCAATCCCCATTAGTCCACAAAGGACTTCATTCACGGAGACCATACGTCTACGGATCAATTCAAGGGACCGAAGTCCAGGGATGATACAATCCCCACCTGTCCACTAAGGACTTCATTCTTGGAGACCATACATCTACGGATCAATTCAAAGGACCGAAGTCTGGGGATGATACAATCCCCACCTGTCCACTAAGGACTTCATTCTCAGAGACCATATGTCTACGGATCAATTCAAGGGACCGAAGTCCAAGGATGATACAATCCCCACCTATCCACTAAGGACTTCATTCTCAGAGACCATATGTCTACGGATCAATTCAAGGGACCGAAGTCCGGGGATGATACAATCCCCGCCTGTCCACTAAGGAATTCATTCTCGGAGACCATACGTCTATGGATCAATTCAAGGGACCGAAGTCTGGGGATGATACAATCCCCACCTGTCCACTAAGGACTTCATTCTCGGAGACCATACGTCTATGGATCAATTCAAGGGACCGAAGTCCGGGGATGATACAATCCCCACCTGTCCACTAAGGACTTTCTCGGAGACCATACGTCTACGGATCAATTCAAGGGACCAAAGTCCGGGGATGCCCCACCTGTCTCCTTATCAATACATATATCATCAAAACATGTATCCTCATTGATACATCAACAACACATGTATCCTCATCGATACATCGACAAAACATGTATCCTCATCGATACATCGACAAAACATGTATCGTCATCGATACATCGACAAAACATGTATCCTCATCGATACATCAACAACACTTGTATCCTCATCGATACATCGACAACACATGTATCCTCATCGATACATCGACAAAACACGTATCCTCATTGATACATCGACAAAACATGTATCCTCATCGATACATCAAAAAAACATGTATCCTCATCGATACATCAACAACACATGTATCCTCATCGATACATCAAAAGAACATGTATCCTCATCGATACATCAACAACACATCTATCCTCATCGATACATCAACAAAACATGTATCCTCATCGATACATCAACAAAACATGTATCCTCATCGATACATATATCATCAAAGTAAAAGCAAGTAAAAAAATATTCTAAGTATAAAAGTCCTAAGTCTAAATGATCTAAGTATCCAAGTGTAGTAAACAAGTATCCACATCATCGACCTTGCTGTCGATGAGGCAATATCATCAGCAGTGACCACATCACTACCCCTTTTGAGGAGGGTCCTTCCAAGCTTGTCTCAGAGATACTCAAACTTTTTTTGAGGTAGAGGTTTGGTTAGTATGTTGGTAACTTGTTCACTTGAGGTAGAGGTTTAGTTAGTACTTCGGTAACCTGTTACATATTCAAACTTTATAGTTCCTTCTGCATCATATCCTATTAGATCCCTATGTTCTTTGACTTATCATGGAACACTAGATTCTTTGTCATCTTCATACAACTCTATTTGTCACATAGGATCACAGTTGGTTCTATCGCTAAGTCAAACAATCCTGAAGCCAAACTTCTTCACAACTAGTAGAGCAAGCAACCATATATTCCACTTGTGCTGAGAGCCACACTAGACTGCTTCCAACTAAACCACGAGATCATGGCTGAGCCCAGACAATAACATCCTCTCGATGTGTTCTTCCTGTCTGATACACTTTCTGCCCAATCAACATCCGAGTAGTCATCTGAAGTCATGATCTCCAAGATAGCATAGATCAAAGTCTATCGTATCCTTTAGGTGCCTCATCACATGCTTTGCAACTATCAGGTGAACACATCTAGTTTCCACTAGATACTGACTCAAGGTGTTCACAGCAAAGCATATAGCTAACCTAGTATATGTTAGATACATCAATGACCCAATAATTTGACTGTATAGAGTTATATCCACTAACTCTGATGAGTCATCCCCTAACAGCTTCAAGATGGAATCCATAAGAGTGGCCATTCCAACACATCAAGTCTTCTCAAGATTTCTCAGCATACTTTCCCTGGTTGAGAAAGATTCCTTATGAGCCTTGCCATACTTCTAGGAAGTAATGCATCAATCTGAGATCTTTCATTTTTCATTTTTGCAGCCATCTTCTTCTTTCTTTTCATGATCTGTTTCTCATTCCCTGTTAGAAAGATATCATCTACGTACAATAATAGTATGATCCATAACCTTAAGGTAAAGGTTAGGAACAACTTTACTTTTGGTAAAGCCCAATATTATCAAGAAACTGTCAATTCTCCCTTTGTGACTGAACATCATTCACACTCTGAATTGAATGATCTTCTGCATATCTATCTGTGCCATCTCTCGTTAGATGGGTCTACTGATATGGGCCTCAATATCATTCGAAATCTGTGGTGAGTTCCTTCTTGCATCCATGTCATATGTGTATAGAAACCATATTCAACCTTGTAGCAAAGGTTGAGACCCACATCACCCATGGTGATCATTAAGCTCATCAATTGACTATCAATCCTGGGTACCCATACAGAACCTGATTCACACTTCTTCTTTAATTACACCATTAAGAGAATGGTCTTATCTAGCCACTTGGAGCAAACATCCCATCATGATTCTCTTCTTCTTTCTAAGAGAATCTTCTAGCCACGAGCCTTCTATATTTTGTTTGATTTGTAAATCTTCTTGTTGAACATCCATCACTTGTTCATTGTTTCATCATTCATCATGATCTTTCCTACAAAACAAAATTAGTACATGATTAGTAATACTTCATAATCATGAAATCATGTTGACATGATAACCTATTATGCATATAGATATCATTTACATAGTTATGCAACTATCTTGACCAATACTTTGGCACAACACTTTTCCATATCCTATATGCAGACAGTGGCTATCTAGATGCCTTCCATCTCTACCAGAACATACTATCGAGAGTGTGCACAGCTCTCAGCATGTCAGCAAATAGGTTTCATTCTAGACAAGCAACAATGGAATGTTTGTCCAACTTACCAATCATATGCATATTAGTAGTATATTGTTCAATGCTCTATGAATGTTTACACTCAGCATGATATATTCTAGGAATACAAATATGCATACAAGCAATATCATTTACTATTTCAAATAACAACTCAAATACTTATCTTTTATGTTTGTGTGGTTGCCTCCCGCTTGATCTTCTATATGTCTTTTGAACTTCTATTCATTATGTACCACTGTGCATGCTCAAGTGTGCACTAGTGTCATCCTCATGATCTCATACACAAACATACATTCATTAGTATATTCTCAATATTATCAAAAACATTATAATTCTAAATAATCTTGAATATGTATAGTCATGATCATTAGTATTCAGGGTTTCAGGGAAGTCTTCTTTTACTCATGCATATTCTTGTTTGATCATGGGACTCTTCTGGTTAGTTAAATCATCAATCAAGATAGGAGACATAATGTGCATAAGCCCTTGATTAACTTTATGAATAATCATAACCAATCATACCAAGTATACTTATATAAGGGATTCTAACACAAGGTAAGATTCTAACATGACATAGGAAAACATACATGGATTAGTATACCTGCTTAGTTATGTCTAACATACCTAATCAATATCTTCTTTGTTCTCTTCAATGATTTAGAGATCCTATGCTGGAACCTGCATATCTCATAAGTTAAGCATAATAGAAAAAAGTCATACATACCTCATAAGTAGAACTTCTATGTGATTAAAGATTATGTTGTCATGGTCATGGAACTTGATTTGTCTTTCGTGATGTACCTGTATCTTGTTAGCAAACAACATCAACCTCATACAACACCATAATGCATTAGTACAATCATATAGCCCTAATCAATGAATGTCTTCGATCATTCACATGCATTCATACTGTTACTAGGGTGATAAGACAATTCTAACATTAATCAAGATTGTACTAATAAATAATATGAAGACAAACACATTATGAACTTAATCAGGAATCAGATTTCAAGACATACCTGAACCTGCTTAAGTCATACCTGTCGAGACTTCTTGTAGTCTTCTTATGTAAGGCCTTAGCCTCAACTCCCCTTGAAACTTGATCTGGAGCTTGATTAGGGTTTGCTAGAAAAACCCTAAAAATTCAATCTTTGACTTTCACACTTCTAAATGGATGGAAGGATGTGTCTTGCTGAGTTGATCAAACTAGCATACTTCAATTTTGAAATCTCAAAATTTGACCCCTCAAAATTGCCTTCAAAACTTCTGGATCTTCTGGACAGGATCCCGAACTAGGGTTTGATGAAGCCCACCCTTCTACCCAATCAAAAGGTTTGATCCAAGGCTCTAAACTCTTATTTTTCTGAGGAGCTTCCAGCCATGGTTACAGACTTAAAAAATTCCAACTTTTGCTAAAGCCCTAATTTTCCATCTTTCCGATCAAAATCCTGAACTGGGGTTTGATCAAGCCCGATCTTCTACCCAACCAAAAAAATCGATCTTGGAATCTAAATTTCGATTTTCCTAAGTAGAATTCAGCCGTGGATTCCAATTCCAAAAATTCTAACTTTCTCCAAAACCCTAAATTCCGGAAGCCATGAATGAAGGTGCTCCAAAAATAATTCTGTTTTGACAGAAATATGTACCTGATTGTTTCTGCTGTAACTCCGAACTTTTCGCTCCACAGGGTCTGAAATTTTTTTTTTGTGGTAGATTGACCTGTCATATTTCGATCCCAATAGGTCTTACCTAAATTGTATTTTCTGAGAGAGAGTTATGCCAATTGTCGCAACGTGACCTGTTTATGGGATAAAACAGGAGAGCGAACTTGTACGGCGTGCCACGTGTCACTGGTTCAACTTAGGCCTCTGAAAACGTTTTCTGAGATAGTACATTCTGTGTAATACCTAAAACATTTTACGAAATTTCAGTTGGAGCTTCCTAGCCCAAGTTATGACCTTTTTTCCAAGGTCACCTGATTTTGACTGAGATCTGGAAGAGGCAGAAACCCTAACTTGTACTGATCATAACTCACAACGTACAACGAATCTGAGGGTGTCCTTTGGACACAAGGTACCTGGGGATGTTGTCTACGACCTGTAAACTTTTCAGATCCCGAACCTTCACAGAACTGTATTTATAGTGAAAGTTCCACGATGACTGGTTTTTTCTATGTAAAACCCAAACCTTCAAATTGTCGCAAGTGAAGCAAGTGTCGTAAGTGCCATACATTGCCTTCCTTCAGGTTAGCTCTGATACCATGTTAATATTTAATATGATAAGATAGAAAATAGTAATTTCACAATAATAGCATATACAGGATCACTGAAGAAACAACAAGCATAGCATAAACATAAGAGACACAGATTTATCCTGGGAAACCCTCATGGGGTAGAAAACCTAGCAAAGCTTCCTCAATATAGATGACCAACAATATACAAAGATGCAAACCAAAGACATGATCTCCTCCTCCACCATAGCAGACCTCTCCTCCACAAGTGCACTACTCTCAAGTGAGTGAGTGTGTGTTAAATGAAGAATACACCTCCTCTATTTATACACTACTCCGTCTTGTCTTTTACACAAATCATGTAGGCTCATATTTAACCATTGGGTTAAATACCCCATTACAACTGACTGGGACGACCCCTCTAGGGTGGTCTAATAACCCTTTGACCCACATAACACACATAGGGCCGACCCCCACTAGGGAAGTCTAATAACCCAAGTTACCACATTCCAACGGAGGAATAAACATCTCCAGATATACAATAAGATCTTCACGGAGGAATGAAACATCTCCAGAATAATAAAGTACAAATATAATATTCTTTGAAGTTACAATATCTCAACAAGTTGGGGGGTTTTTTCCCTATTTTTTGAACTTTTCTCACATGTGTGCTACTGTTGTGAAGCACAGTAGCGCATTCCCCTGTTGTGTGCATTGGTATTCCTCATACACAGTAGCGCACACATTCTGGGTTTGAGTTTTTTGGGTTTTGACCTGTTTTGGGGGGTTGTGGCTGCATTTTTTGGGGTATCCAATGACCCTAGGTTTGTGTTAAACCACTGTAAGTGGTCTCCTATCCTTGTACTGATCCTATGTTCATGATTTGGACCTCTTTTGATCAATTTGGGCTTGTTTGGAAATTTTTGGGGCTTGTTGACCCGAGTTGGGGGGTTGTGGACCAGTTTGGTGTTTTGTACCCTAATTTGAGTCTGACTGAATCTATTTGCTCCATTTCCATTGGATTTGGAACCTACTGAGTCTACTTTAACCTTTTTGTATCTATTTGAGTGAAATTTCTCTTTAGATTGGTTTCTTATCCTCCCTTATGCTTTTAGTTTTCTTTTTGTAGTGAAAGCTCAAGTGTCTTTGCTGCTGTTCAGGACCTTAACTGCACTTTTTATGTGCAGACCTGACTTTACCAAACCATACTTTTTTGTAGGTCATTTTCTTAGTTTGGGTCTAAAAGTAGGTTTCATACACTTTTCCCAATGGTTGGCATGCTTACATCAATAAGAATCTGAAAGTCATATTGGTAGCTTTTACTGTTTCAATAAGGAAACCTGAAAGTTCTTTGCTTTTACTTTGATAGTAGGTTAGTTTCAATTTCAGTTTTGTTTCTTACCTTTGAAAAGCATAAAAAAAATTTGATTTATTTTCTGAATAGAGTACCTTGCAAGTGGCTTAAAGGATTTAAGAGTGCTTTGCATAAAAAAGAAGTTTTATTTTGCATACTTATTTATTTGAGTAGCTGCATTCTTAGGTTTTGAGTTTAATTTTGTACATTTAGACTTTATTTTTACCTTTTTTGCATTCGAAAGATTAAAAATTGCATTTGCATATGCATTCTAGATCGTATCTTTAAGACTTGCATTGAAAAGAAAAGTTTTTTTTAGTGGTAAGCATTTCATTTCAGTATTCTATCTCTGTTATAACCGCTCTCACACACCCACTACCTTTTTGAGTAAGCAAGTAACCTTTAAAATGAACCCTAATAAAATGTACTAGTAACATCTTCTTTTCTCGGTTACACTATTCACCAACTAGTCTTGGTTAGGATCTTGGGTTTAAAACACCTTAAACCACCCAAGATCACACATTATGCAAAAATCATAGTTCAACTATCACAGGTAAACCCACCTCATTCAAAGATTGCCTGGGATCTATGCAGTAGGTCTTGTGAGATCAGATTGTTGGGAATAAACCTCCTACTTTCTGATTCGAGCATATACCAGGATTGGATCGCGTTTGGGGACTCTTTTGAGTTTCGGGCTCAGTTACCCTACCCATGCCTTCTGATTCGACCAGAGACTGTTCCCTTAGGAGTTTTTGGTGTGGTGGTATCCTTAGTATCTGACCATAGGATCATACACAGGTGACGACGGAGGGTTATATCTGCTGTACCTAGGATAAACATGGGAGGAAATCCCTTGCAAGTCTTTGGGAGGGAATTTGGGTGATTCCAGCGCTTGCAACCTTAGTCATTGTATTGTCGATCCCGGGTAACTGTTCTTCTTCCTTTGTTGATATGTTTTGGGCCCTCATTATGCCAGACTCTTCTCCGGAAGGCATCTGTTTGCTTGGTTTGATTTACCTAGGACCTTTTTTAGTGGTGTGCTCTTTGTGCTACTTGTCTTAGTTTGCCTTAGAGAATTTCTTGTTCATTTGAGCAGGAAACCATGTCTAGTGTTCCGGCGAGTGCCAATCAAGGTACCCCTATTTCGGGGGATCCTTGTGTTGTTCCATTCATTGAAAACATTGGTACTCCCTTAATGGCTACCCTGAATCTTTCTGGATTCACTATAGGGCTGTCGGTTTGGTTGTTCTCCACTTCGAATTCCTTGCATGCTCCTGATGCTTCTTTTGTAAGCACCTCAAATCAAGAGCATCAGAACCTTGGGCCTTCTTTTCTAGTAGCATCTTCTCCTCTTCCTTCTACCTCATGTGGCGAAAGTAGCAATACTAGTAACCAGTAGTCTAAAAGGAATAGACAGAGGAAGAATAGGAAGAAGATGCCAAAACAAGGGGGCAGCAACCCAGCCTTTGTAAGTCATGCTGGGGGCAACCACCCTGCCTCTGCAAATCATGCAGGGGGCACCTACCCATCCTCTAGAGGTCATGCTAGGAGAAAACTTTTAGTCACTGAAAATTACACTGAAAGTTTGTCTTCAACCACTGTCAGTCATGTTGAGGACACGTCATTGATCACTGCTAGTCATATTAATGACAAGTCACCAGTTCCTGTGAGTCATACTGGAGACACCAGATCAACCACTGCAAGTCATGCTGAGGGAGTTGACATTATCGACAAACCCAATAAACAGAAGTATAAGTTCCCTTGCAAGTTTTGTGAGGGAGACCACCTTACTTACTTGTGCCCTGTACTTCCAGAAGTGCAAAAAGTGTGGTCCTTAGTTCAAAAGTCTTATGCTTCTGAGCAACCAGCCTCTGTAAGTCATGATGGAGGCAAGCTGTCAACCAATGCTAGTCATGCTGAGAGTATTGACGTTGTAAAGGAGTCTCACCTTACTCACCGATGCCCTACCATTCCAAAGGCACGAAGAGTGTGGTCCATGTCTGAAGGAACCTCTTCTCCTGAGTTGTCTATAGATTCCCTACAGTCAGATCAACCTTTGGTTGATAAAGTGGTTGAACTAATGCAATCTTTGGTTGAACCCACTCTTCCTTCGGAGAGTGAAGTGATTGAATCAATGCAATCTTCGACCGATCCCATCAGTCCTTTGGAGACTGATGCACCTATCCCTGAAGTATTCTGCATTACCAGTTTGGATGTCCCCAAAAAAGGGGGTACTTCATCTGTGCCATGTGAACCTCTACCAAGCCCTAGGATCATTTCCTTTTATTGGAATAGCCTAGCCGAACCTCGTCTTCCTTCTTCGATGCCTTTCCAGATAAAGGTTGATATTGGGAACCATACGGTTGATCGATGCATTGTAGATGAAGGAACTTCTGTTAGTATCTTATCTGCTTATGCTTGGAGAGATTTGGGTTTCCCTAATGTTATTCCAGCTATTAATTGGCCATTGACCTTCGATAAAAGACCTAGTGAACCGTTCGGATTCCTCCGTCAGGCACCTGTTACTTTGGGTGGAAAAACAGTCTTAGTTGATTTTATGGTTTTAAAGGACCTTGTGGACTTTGATATGATCCTCGATCGTGATTACGTTTATGATATGCATGTTCTGGTGTCTACGCTCTTTCGTGTGATGCATTTTCCTCATAACGAAAGCATCGTCACTATCAACCAGCTTGCATTCGTTGATCCTCCTTATTACCCAACTGTAGACTAGTCAGATCCCTCATCATTAGGCACTACTATGTCACATGGGGATTATGTGGCATATTGTTCCTTGAGTTCAACTGCTATTGAGAAGAAGCCTCTGAGTTCGTGCTTATCTTCTCGGGACTTAGTCCCAGCTTTTGACCAAGTGACACCTCCATCTGAATGTTTAGATATGTGTTCTATGTGGGATGATATACTTCCTTTCGACGAAGTTTTCCTAGAGTCCATAGTATAGTCTACCATTCATTTGGATGTTGATCCAGTCACAGTTATGTCCAGCCCCGGTTTGACCTTAAAGTCTGATATTCCCACTGTTGAGTCTTTGGACTCTCCTATAGATCCGCAAATCAGTGTTCCTGCTGAGTTTGATTTTGCTTCTATAATTTTCAACTCCCATGATGATGAATTTGTTTCTGCAGATTCCATCACGTCCTTCAACTTTGATCTTCATCCTGAAGTTGATCTTGTTGATTGTAAGTCCTCGGGCTTGGGTACCATAGAGTCTTCATTTGAAAACTCTGCCTTGTTTATGCCTGTTGTTGATGATAGTGAAGTTGAAAGTATTTCTACCACAGTGACTTGTATTAGGTCTTTCTTTACATATGTTTTAGATATGATCTTGGTACTAATGTTTCTTGGAGACAGGATTCTTAGCTGGATTTATACTTGCTTACTAGTCCTTTTCGACACCTTGTGCGACCATGTTAGGTATATTCAGAACCTTGCATATAGGTTTAGGCTTCCCCATTGTTATGTTGCATTTGAACCTTTTTCCATCTGAATTCGCCATAGGGTCGAACCTATTGGATATTGGTGTGTTAGCCATCTCTTTATGCATTGTGCACCAGTCCGATAGCAAAGCCTACCTAACATGGGTCACCCTAGTCAGCACCCTTATGCCATTTTGGTGCCCATGTTGAGTTGTTCTCATAGGCTCGGGAGACTTTTTAGATTTACCATGACTTTGAGAAGAAGCCTCATATCTTTCTTCCTCATATATTTATGGCCATCCCTGATAAGGCTCCCATATTTGTTTTTAAGTTGCATATGCATCTGTTATGATCCCGCTTGCGCTACTGATCTTGATGCTAGCTTCCACGCTTTTAGCTCTTTGTATAAGCCTCCATCTTTGATCTCATTTCCGCTAAGCCCTATATCATTTTTCCTTTGCAATTTGACACCTTTTACCTGGAGGAGACACACCCTGAGTGTCCTTATCTTGCTCATGTTCCTTTCATTAGGCATAGCTTTGTTCCATGCGCTTGGAGCTAGTTTCGCATGTCCCTAACACTCGTCTCCTCCCATTTCAATCATTTCTTCCACTTCACTTCGAACTCGTTAAAAACAGTAAGGAAGCTTCGAGCATTTCTTCCACTTCACTTCAAGCTCGTTAAAAACAGTAAGGAAGATTCAAGCATTCTTATACCTTCACTTCGAGCTCGTTAAAAATAGTAAGTAGGTTAAGAGCATTTCTTCCACTTTTCCTTCAAGCTTGTTAAAAACAATAAGGAGGCTATGAGCATTTCTTTCATCTTCACTTCGAGCTCGTTAAAAATAGTAAGGAAGTTATGAGCATTTTTCTGTATCTCCTTTGAGCTTGTTAAAAACAATAAGGAGGTCATGAGTTTACTTTTTTGGACTCGTTAAACCTTTACGAAAAAGATCCCTATGGAGTTCTTTTAATCCCTTTTCAGACTCCTTAAATAGAAAAAGTTTTCCGAGCATAGTTGTCTTTTCAGGCTCGTTAAAATAACTGAACTGACATCCACTTAGGTATAGAATTACCCCTTTTCCAGGCCTTGGTGGATAAATTACGGAAAAGGTATACTCTAGGTATACTCTGGTATGCGCTAGAAGAGTTCTTCTTCCTTTGTTGTACACTTTTTCAGGGGGAGGAGACTAACTTTACGAAAAAGGACCTTTCGGAGCCTTCTTTAGGGTTTTCAAGCTCTCTAAACATGAAAACACCAAGCGAGCACTCACCTACTTGGGCTCGATGTGAAATCCACGAGAGGGTAAAAAGAGGATTGTTTAAGTTTTTCAGACTCTATAAATAGGAAAACACCAGCAAGCATTAACCTACTTGGGATCAATATTAAAATCCACAAGTAGGTGTATAGAGGACTGTTTAAGTTTTTCAACTCTATAAGCAAGAAAACACCGCCACGCACAGACCAATCTGGGCTTGATATAAAATCCACGGATAGGTGTATGGAGTTTTCTTCTAGGTTTTTTAGACTCCTTAAATATGAAAATACCATCGAGCATGCTTTAGTTCTTTGTCAAGCTTGTTAAAAAATGAAAAAGGAAAGGGAAGGGAAGAATGTTAAAATATCTTTCAATATGATGGCAGCAAGTCTACTATCTCCTTGAACAAAGCACCTGTTTTGAGTCTATCAAACAAGTTAGGTTCTAGTGTTTGCCTTAGGATAAACCTGATCTCAGATTTCTTACTCCTCCATTTGGTTAGTATTCCAATCATATGGAGAATCTTTTAATGTCTCCTACATTGTAGATTTGTATCGTGGTCTCTTTGTGTTCAAAGCTGCCTAAGTCACTCTTGTGTCGTGCTGACTGTTCAAGGATACAACCTATGTCATCCATTCTGCAGTTGCCTTGACCTCATGTGTCGACCATTCCTTGGTGTCAGTATGTTTCATCATGTGTTCAATCCTACTCCAAATCAGCTCATACTTGTTGAGTGTCCCTCATGTTGGATGATGGAGGATGCCTTAAGGCCTCCCTTCCAACGGACTTCTTCCCATCGAATTCAACTCATTGTGCTCTGGGAATGAAGTTTAGAGTTTCGGTTAGTACCTTGGGGATTGCAGTCATTAGTGGCAGTTTCCCTCACTATTAGATAGATGGAAATACATCAATGTCTCCTATCCGATGGATTCTTCAAGTGTTCAATGGCAAGACCATTTATTCGCACTTGCTTGAATGTACTAGGTACCTTAGGTTCAATTTTCATTATTGGTGGACACCCTTGCATTTGTTAACGGTATACATCAATGACCAGTAATCAAACAATACCTCCCATGTTCAAAATCAACTCATTTATTTGCATGGATAGGTTTGTACCTTGGGTTGTTTTTGGATGAAGACCCTGGGATCCTCGATAGCATCACCTTATTTATGTTATCACCCAAGTTGCGCAAGACTGAGCCACACTCTTTTTTGCTCTTGGTGAGACATAGATCCATCTTTTTCTCTATGGCTATGTTCTCCAGTTTTGACATAGAACCACCTTGTATTTATGTGGCTATGTTTACACTTATGTTCCTCACGGATCCACGCTTGTATTTTAGTGGCCATGATATATGCATCCGTATTTGGATCATTATTGTATCCTCTTGGAGGTCATGTTCCACTATTTGAACATGGACATTTACCCCAAGGATGAGTTTGTCTGACATTACCTTTGCTTTCAGGTACTTCATTTGAGCCTATGATTCTTGGTTTCTCCGGTTCCTCCATGATTCAACTCTTTGTTATTTATAATGTATTTCGGCCATTGTTTCCCTCACTCCATCTATTATAGCTTAAAATGACACTTCTCCGTCCGTGGCGACACTTGTATCGCTTGGTCGCATGACGACACTTCTTGAGATCAAGTTTAATCACACAACAGGACACTTGTGGATTGAAGGGTCATTTGGGACATTAAAAATGGTTGAAATTACCTCACTCTTGGCCCATTTGATGGTTATAACCCTTAGGAACATTTTTCCAGACCAAAACATCTCCTGAAAATCATCAGAAAACCCTGTTTTTGGCCATTTTTCCACATGTGCGCTGGTATCCAAGCATAATAGTAGCGTTTGATATGCAAGTCTGCTTCATTAAAGTTGCGCACACCATCAAAAATGTACTAGTTTGTCTACTGCAGAGTAGGGCACTTTCTTGTACTAGTCAAAATCTCAAATTTTGGGTACGTTAAGTTGGTTTGGGAACCTCCTGATCGGTTATAACTACTTTTCCTCTCCTTCATTGACTATATAAGGAAGGTAGAAGGGCCATGTGTGGGACCAAGCCTATAACAATGTTATGCTGGAGGAATGGAGACCCTAACACGGCTGATTAGAGGCTGGGATCCTTGGAGAACAGAAGTAGGAGACCTTGAATCTAGGTTTCGTGAAGTGCCAAGCTTGAAGGAAGATATAACTTTATGTACTTGCTTCATTCATTAATAAAGATCAGACGCTCTTCCCTTTCCAAATATGACCTATTCATGTGTGTCTCAGATTTGATTACAGTTTGCTTATAATCTGATGTCTTATTCTATTATGAATATCAGTCTTATATATGTAGTCAAATGTATTTGAGAAAGGTATGAAGTTGTTTTGCAGGTGTGGGCATTGCGACATTGGATAGCATTGAAGAACAAGGAAGAGGAGGCTAGGATCAACCTTCTGAACAAGGTGTACATATCTCTAACCTTAATCTCTTCACTTACTTGTTGTACTTGTAGAACATTTATAGGTCTATCTTTCATACCTGTAAGTTGGTAGTTTCTCCCCTAAACTATAGGTGCATTTTCCTCACAACACACATCATCTCCGATGAAGGAATATATGTAGACCCTGAGAAGATTGAAGCCATCATGAATTGGCCAACTCCAAGAAATGTGACAGATGTGAGATCTTTTATGGGCCTTGCTAGTTACTACAGGAGGTTTATCGAAGGATTCTCCAAGGTCACAAACCCAATCACTTCTTTGCAAAAGAAGGGGATGAAGTTTGAATGGTCACCAAGATGTGAGGAAAGTTTCCAAAGGTTGAAGAATCTTCTTACAAGTGCACCTATTTTGAATATTCCAGACCTGGAAAAAGACTTTGTGGTGTGTACCGATGCATGCAATCAAGGACTTGGAGGAGTTCTTATGCAAGAAAACCATGTGGTGTGCTATGAATCAAGGAAGTTGAAGGAGCATGAGAAGAACTATGCTACTCATGATATAGAACTTGCAACCATAGTACATGCTTTAAAGATGTGGAGGCATTAGTTAATGGGAAGGAAATTTGAGTTAAGGACAGACCATTGTGGTATGAAATACTTGTTCGATCAGCCAACTCTAAATGCTATGCAAGCTAGATGGTTGGAATTTTTTTGTGAATTTGATTTTGAAATCAAACACATAAAAGGGAAAGAAAACAAGGTGGCCGATGCACTCAGCACGAAGGTACATGAAATGCATGTGGCAGCGCTTAGTACTTGCCAACCAGATTTGAGACAACAGATTGTTAACCATATTGTTGAGGATGAAGTGTACATGCAGATAAAGGGCAAATTGCAGAAGCAAGACCTTGAAAAGAAGTATGAAGGCTATCATTCGGAAGAAGACGAACTTCTTACCTATAAGAATAGAGTCTATATTCCAAATGTGGCAGATTTGAGGAGGATTATTATGGATGAAATCCATAAAGCTCCATACTCTAGTCACCCATGATATCAGAAAACAATTGCTACAGCAAGAAAATGTTATTTATGGCCAGGGATGAAGAAGGACATCACTGAATACATTTCTAAGTGTATGAAATATCAGCAGGTGAAGGTTGAACACCGACACCTAGCAGGTTTATTGCATCCATTTCCAATCCTAGAATAGAAATGGGAAGTAATTTCCATGGATTTTATTATAGGGTTGCCAATGACTATGAAACAACATGATTCCATCATGGTTGTGGTGGACAAGTTAACAAAGGAAGCACATTTTATACCGGTTAAGTCCACACAAAAAGCTGGTACCATTGCAAATATTTTCATGAAGGAAATTTTTCAGATTCATGGATTGCCTAAGGAAATAATTTCTGATAGGGATACCAAGTTCCCTTCCAATTTTTGGAAAGGTCTCTTTGCAGATTTGGATACACAGTTGAGCTTTAGTACCGTGTACCATCCCCAAACAGATGGGCAAACAGAAAGAGTAAATTGGGTGCTTGAAGACATGCTTCACATGTATGAAATGGACAAACCATCCAAGTGGGAGGACTATATACACTTGGTGGAGTTTGCATATAACAATGGGCATCAAGAATCATTGGGAATGAGTCCATATGAGGCTTTGTATGGAAGAAGGTGCAGGACATCAATGACTTGGGACAATCCAGTGAACAGAATTGTACTTGGGCCAGAATTGCTTAAGGAAATGGAACAAAAAGTTACAAAGATTAGGCAGAATTTAAAAGCAGCCTAGGATAGACAGAAAAGCTATGTCGATAAGCATAGGGTGCTTACAGAATTTAGTGTTGGGGATCATGTGTATCTTAGAGTAAAGTCAAGAAAGAGTTCCTTGAATCTTGGGAGTTGTGCCAAGCTATCACCTAGATATTGTGGGCCATTTGAAGTGCTTGAAAGAATAGGGCCAGTTGCATATAGACTTGCATTGCCTACTAGCACTAAAGCTCATAATGTTTTTCATGTCTCTTTGCTTAAAAAATATGTGCATGATCCTAACCATGAGATTAATTGGGATGTGATCCAGGTGGAACCCGAGGGAGAGTTCCAAACCAATCCATTGCGCATCCTAGACAAGAAGGTAACATTGCTCTAGAACCAAGTCACCGGATAGGTAAAGGTGCAATGGAAGCACTACGGTCCCAATGAGGCTACATGGGAGTTGGAGGATTCCATGAGGGTGGCATATCCATTTTTGTTCAATTTTGATGAGCACTGAGGACAGTGCTAATGTAAGGGGAGGGAAATGTAACGTCCCCATTTTGACCCCCTTTGCATTAAATCATAAATGATGTAAATATTGTTATTTAATCATGGTGAGGAGCTCAAGGCCAGGCCCCACCATTGATTTAGTGTTTTATGTATCGGCAATTAAAAATAGATTCCTATGGTTCTTGTGCTAGATAGGCACAATGTAAATGAAGACATCATGTAAATATGAAATTTAATGAAATACCCACAACTAGCTATGCAATGCAACAATCGGATGGGGGCATGATTCTACAAGGAATAGGGAGGGAAAATATTCAAACCCTTGAACCAATAGATTTAATCCAAATTTCATTGAGTGAACCCATCAACCCTCAACTACCCATTTTGACATATGCACCCAATCATTTAATTCTTCCAAGAGTTTGTTGAGGCAGTTAATTGGAGAGGTATGGCAACCAATTTCGTGTATGGGAAGCCATCAACCTAGGAAAACATACTTTTGCTTCTTGGGCAAGAAAACACCCACGAAATTGTGCCCAAAGCCATTCTTCACCCATTGTCTTTCCTTTCTCACGCAGTTGGAGCTACTGAGTCTTTCTCCTTCACGTTTTCTACCATTTTCCTGCATTTTTCCATAGTTGGGAGCTCATTTTTGTATTGCACAGTGGCTAGGAGAGAGGGAGTCATGTTTTGGGGGTTTGTGGAGGTTGTTTTTTCCCCTGGAATGCCCATGAGCATTTTCTGAAAACGAATTTGCTTCCCTAGGGTTGAATCCCCATCTACCAGTTCACTTTTAGTTTCCCACATTTTTCTGAAGCTCAGGGAAACCCCATTTTTGTGCATCCCACTATAAAAACGTTTCTCTTCATGCCCAGCACTTGTGTTTTTGCTGTTATGTGCATCCCTGTTTTGGTTTGATATTGTGGAGAAGAATTTAGGAGTGGAAGAGGACAGAATTGGCTTGATAAGCCTAGTGAGGAGGTAACCTCTCAAGAAGATCCAAAGGGCTGGCTACTCTTCTATGCACACCTTGAACAATACTAGATTGGAAGGTATGTCCTGAGGGACTGTGTAGTGATGAAGGGAATACTTCCTTGTATTGGGTGTGTAGGTAATGTGGGTACCAAGCTAGATAGATCTGATAGGGGTACCCATAGCTCTATGGGTGAGCCACTAGCTTAGCAATTCATTCCCTTGCGTTTCCTTAGAAGCCTGATAAACCCAATTGTAGATTGGCTTGGCTCATTTTGGTGTATTTTTGGCTATGTGTGAGTCTGTTGTCCCCTTGTTCCTTGTAGAAATCATGCCCAGCTCAGGGGTGGTAGTTGTGTTGTGATATTGACAAGCACAATTGGCCTATGGTTGGGTGGAACGTTGCAGTTGCATAGCCAGTTGCACGGGACTACTTTGTTTAAGATAAGTACTCTCTTGTGTTAAGTTCTGCAATGCATTTATTTAATGTCTGTCATGAAAATGTTTTGAATGTATGTTAAATATGTAGATGATTTTAATTCTGCTGTGTTTAATTACAATATGCATGTGTATATGTATTCCATAACCAAGGAGTTTTACTTAATGAATATGGGGCTACATGCCCTGGCTTTAGTCTAGTGTTCTCTCCACCGCACTGCCATGATGGAGGGGACATTACAGGATAAGGGAGCTACAAGACCCAAAGTGACCTTAGACTTCTAAATTTACATTAAATGGGTCAAATAAATAATAATGAAAAGAAAATAAGGTGGCATTGGATCATGAGGGAACATAAGAGGTTGTGGGACCCCCATGTGGCAATATTCCCCACTACACTTGGCATGATTCTCTCCTTAATTCGAATTCAAGATGAAGGGTAACGTACTTGGGGGATTTTAATAGGTATTATTCATGGCATGAGTCATGCAAGGTCAAATTGGAGTGGAAGAATAACTCTCATAGAAGAGGAAGAGGCATATTAGAATAATTGTGACACTTGGGCTAGATTCCCTAGCTTCTATGACAACATGTCAACAATGATGAAGATGCTATGACACCTATGACACAAATCAGACCTGAAGGCTGACATCTGACATATATGACATGTCAGGGCTAAAACTAGCCTCCGAGAAGGTGCATAAGGGATTTAGGGAATCCAAAGAGACACCCATTCGAAATGAGGGAAGATGGAGACTAGGAATTGTTGGATAAGTGGCACACATTGGAATCTCTTCCCAACTTGAGTTGGCATGAGTATTTTGGAAGGAATTCAAACCATGGAGGACTTGAGAGGTTTATAAAATAAAATAACAAAGAATTAATGGACCTTTTGATCATTTTCATAATTTACATTTGAGAGGAGAGCTAGTGGAGTGCTACTCTACTTGCCTTAGCACCAATTTCGAGGGTGAAAGATTCCCATCCTAGTTGGTAATTGGAAAGGCCATTCAGAAATTTCATTTGGAGATTCAATGAAGTCATATTTTGCAGATTCAAGATATAGGGAAGCTCATGGTCACTTCTTGTTCAGCTTGTTTCTCCAACCATTTCAAGTTTTCTCATCATATTCATGATCCTTGAGGTGGGCGCACTTGGTGAGATGTTGTTATCTTTGGGGGAGCTTATAATGACCAATTATTTTATCATATGATGTAAATTCTCTATTATTCATACTAAGAATATCTTCAGGTCGAGATTCCAAGTGTAATTATGTAAATTTGATCATTAATGAGAGAATGGTGCCATTTTCCCCACTATGTTGATCTATGCCAATGATATGTTGATATATTCAAATGGAAAAGTGAACCAATGATGAATTTATGATGTATGGACTATTAATAATGTGTTATACAAGTTTCATGTTCAATTCATAAGCTTTTGGAGTCATATTGTTCAATTTCATAGCATTTCGAGAAGATTGCCTATCATTTCCCCCAAGGTCGAAACTAGTCTTTTTGTATCTGATTTGAGAGGGTTGTAGCAGACTTAAGAAACTAAATGGTGATGCATATGAGAACATATTGATGTCCCATATATGTCCCCTACTTCTGTCCTGAAATTTGAGAGGGACCCATAGCATTTGGAGAGCCATTTCCAACACCTACCCAAGGGGGAATTGAACCCCTAATTGCTAGTCAAATCCCCTACCTTGGTCAGAATTCAGAGAGTTGCAGAAGCCTTTTTAAGACTATAAAGCATACATGAACCTCATAATAATGTCATAATACCATCCATATACCTTCTGTGACAAGTTGGAAGCATTTGGATCCATTTGGAGTCGAAGAACCCAATACTAGTTAAGGGTCAAACTAGTGGAAAAATTGCAATTTTCACCATTTTAATAAATTTCTAAAAAGGGAAATTACAAACCCAACCCCCATGGGGGAATAAAAACCTAGATAATTATAATATTCTAATAGGTCAAAAATACCCATGGAATATTTTTCCTGGATTACCCTATCCCAAAAATATGAACACCCCATAGGGGCATCATAACGTTCAACTAAATGGACCTCCAGCCGGCAGACCACCCCCACCACCCCCAAAAAATATATACCCCCTCCTCCACCACCTATCCCATCTCCACTTCCACCACCTAGAGGAAACTCATACTCTAGAGGAGGACCTCCACATTCTAGAGGCGGACCCCCTTCAAGTCCACCTACTAATCCGGGAGGACCACCTCCATATGGCCAACATCCTATGGGAGGACCTTACGATCATTCGATCCATGGTCCTATTAGTACCCAGATGCTCTATCAATATTACCAGTATCCACATCCCAACCGAAAGCTACTATTTCTGACTACATTAGATCTGTTGGATCTGTCATGTTTCACTAGTGATCCCATCCAACATGGTATAAATTGGCCAACTATTCCTATGAAGTAACCATCATACATACCTAAATTTGACAGAAAACCCCGGTGAGGAACCTAAGAACCATGTAATGACTTACCATTTGTGGTGCTCCTCCAATTATTTAATGGATGATTATATCCTCCTGAGGCTTTTTCAATGAACCCTTACCGGTACTGCATCAAAGTGGTACATCAAGTTACCAACACACTCTTTCATTGATTTTCGATCTTTAGCCATGGACTTTTTTACTCATTTTCAATTACTAATCCACTATGAAATTAGCATAGATATTTTGACATCTCTTCAACAATCAACCTCCACTCACATTTATGATCATATTCATGAGTGGATAAGGAGAAATCGCCTCATTAAAGATCCCATTCCAAATCAACTACTCGTCGATTGGTTCACAAAGTCTTTATTACCTATCATAGCTAAAGGCGTTTCTATGGGAGGGTCTGTTACAGAAGAACAAGTCATCTTGTGTGCGTAGTACCTAGACTTAGTCTATGCTAAATATGGCACATTATATGACATTATTCCTAATGCCCCACTCCCTACACATGACCCAACGAAACCTCTTACGGGATCATATGTCGATGGCATCATTGGTTCTATTCATACCCATCCTTCCACCCACTCAAGTGGATCACAGAACCACCTTAGTTCGACTCCATCCTCATCACAGGATGGAAACAACACCAATCGGTCACTCATACCTGCTTCCACTGCGAAGGTGAATTCAATTCAATCTGCTTCACCTCAGAAATCCAATGGTAAAAAGAAGAAAAAAGGAAAATCCAAAAAGTATTCTAGCCAACAGGAGCCCAAAAATAATCCCGAGGACATGAAACATATATGGAAGGACAAATATCTTTGTTTATTGTGTGGTGACAATCAATTCATGAAACTTATGTCCACATTGAGATGAAGTGAAAATCTTTCTCAATGGAAACCCCACACCTCCATTTTTAACAAATCCCTTCCACACACAATAGCAGCAAATGGTTGCACAACCAACACCTCCCTCTCAAGGAGAGCCATCCACAACCGCTCATGTTCTCATGATGCGCAACAAAACAGTCAACTTATCTACCAAGTCACATACATACAAATCTATTCTCGATAAGGAATCTAACGGAGGTAATACTGAAAAATTATCCCCATATACATCCAATGCTCCTCCACCTCAAGGTGCCCTGACCATAAAGAAACCTTTACCATATGTGGTATTGCATCCACCAAAGAACACAATACGAAAAGCCATTTTCAAACCTAACGCCCGGGCCGCTCAAAACTACAACATTGTAGAAGATCTAGCCTAGGCCCCTTGTCTTATGTCGACATTAGAACTCTTACAAAATTGCCCCAATCAGCATAAGACTCTGTTATCTTCTATAGGAGAATTAGATCTTGATTCCTCCAACACTATTATGTTCAAATTGGAGTATTTCAATCTGAGGCTTTCCCACCAACTAGCGTTTCAAATCATTACAAATTTTTTCGGGAAAAGTATCCATCGTACTATTTTAGACGAAGGAGCCTCTACTTTGATTATGTCAATATCCTGCTAGTGAGCCATTGGCTCTCCCGAGTTGAACCGTTCCCCTACTACATTGAATGCATTTGACAGACATGGATTTCAACCCCATGGGCTGTTACAATCCTTCGTCGTAGAGTTTGGAGGGAATATTGTTTCCATTAACGTGGAAGTAGTCACCTCTCCATTGGATTATAATTTGTTACTTGGTCGAAATTTGTTTTATTCCATGATTGCGGTCACATCATCTGTCTTCCGCATTGGGAAATTTCCCCGTCAAGAGAGAATTGCCACTATCGACCAATTAGATTTTTGTACACTAGACACCACTACTCATCCTGCGAATAATGTCCCTCTCTTAGGATGCTCTTCGCAAATATGTGAGTGTGGGGGTAGGACTCCTTAAAGATTCATCCCTGATGGGAGTCTTTCCAACACCATCTCCCCCAACCCATGTTTCCACGGTGAACATGATCTGATCTATGATCTTATCCTCCTCCAACTCAATAAACCAATGGATTATGCCTGATCTTAATCATATAGATTTGATTGGAGATGTGATGCCTCTCATCCCCGCTGAATCCACTTATGAGGCCATCTAATCAGCACCTAATTTTCCGGATGCCCACTCTTAAGTGGAATCTACCTCAAGTTCTTTGCCACCCCAGCAGAACTCATCCCTACCATCACCTGATCGCCTACTCCATAATTTTCACTCTAATGAATCGATAATGGATATTATGAGCTTGTATGAGCCCCCATGGGAAGACCTTCATCATCGATCATCCTTCCTTTTTCCTCTTGACACGGTAGAGAATGCAATTCATACTATTATTTCACCATATGTCTTTTCTCACCCTCAATCTCTTATTCTTACCTAGGATACGGTAACCGAGGGGAACTTGACAAACATCATGCTTACCATTACTTTAGACATCTCGGTGAAACCAGGAATCGTGGAACATATCCACATAGGATAGACTTGTTCTCTTGATGAAATCAAGACGTTTACGACCTTGTCTAAACAATTCCACGATGTATTTGCATGGAGCTACTATTAAATGACCCGGATTGATCCTACTATTGTTATGCATGAAATCCAAACATATCCCGAAGCAAAACCTATCTGGAAAAAACTCTGTCTAGTGCACCCTAGGAATATTGCGGTTATCAAAGAAGAGATTGAAAAGTTGTTGAAAGTTGGGCTCATTTATCCTGTTCCCTTAACAGATCGGGTCTCCAATGTCATCCCAGTTATGAAGAAACAGGGAACCATCAGAGTTTGTGTTGATTATATGGATTTGAATAAGGCTTGTCCTAAGGAAAATTACCCTCTCCTATTTATTGATCAAATTAATGAAGTGTCATCTTTTCATTTATGGATGGATTTTCCAGCTATAATCAGATTGAGATCCACCCGACCGATCAACATAAAATTGCTTTCATCTTCCCATGGGGTACGTTTGCATATCTCAAATTACCTTTTGGTCTTAAAAATGCTTGCACCACATTCCAGCAGGCCATGTCGTATGCCTTTCACAATATAAAATATTCTTTGGAACCTTATCTCAACGATCTGCCTACTCATTCAAATCATCGTGACTTCCACATCGATCATCTGACGGTTGTGTTTCTCAGATGTCGACGATACAATATCTGTTTAAATCCCCATAAGTGAATATTCTATGTGGATTCTAGATGCCTTCTTGGCTTTATCATTTCCAATTACGGGATCTATTCCCTAACCCCACCTATGGATATTACGAAACTTCAAAGTTTGCAGGGGAAGGAAAAATACATGCGTCGCGTCATATGTAATTTTGCAGAGAAGTTTCAACACCTGAATTGATTGAGCCCCCCAGTGTTGAAATACAGAAACATCTCTTCAGTGCGATTTCAGAAGTTTGAAGGTAGTTGGTGAGATGGTGTAAAGGTAGAGCGTGGAATCCCTCGTAGTTCCTGAACCGATGGAGATGAATGCTGACAGGAAGGTGAAAGGGTGAGGCTCAATTGACCACTACCAGACTGTTGACGAAGGATAAAGAAATCATGACTCATGGTTGTTTTTGCATGTCTTCTTCGGGATGAAGAAGTGTTTTGTTGGTGGGGGAGATGTTGAGAGGTCCATTTAGCCGTCATTTGTCATCATCTTGTATTTATGTGTATAATTAACTAATGAGTGGTTGGAGCAGGTATAACCGATCCAACCTCTCCACGTATTGTATAATTACTACCACAATGAATGAACACGATGACTAAACGTTCCGTCCGTAATTTTCTTATTGATAGTTTGTCTGTGTGTTCTTATTTTGTGCTTGAATATGCCTTGAATCTGAGCATTCAACAATTGGTGATACACTATACCGCCATGGTATTGATTCCATCCTTCGACGTTGTTTAACTCACGAAGAGGTCGAGCATGTCCTAAATGATTGCCACTCATGGACATGTGGAAGTCATATTTCTCGGATGGCTATAGCCTAGAAAATCTTACACGCTAGCTACTACTGGCCATCAATTTTCAAATATTGTATGGATGTTGAAATATTGTAACTTCACAGAATATTCTAATTGTACTTTATTATTATTCATCCGGAGATGTTTTATTCCTCTGTCGCGATGTTATTATGATGTAAAGTCATTGAGGTAAATCCTCCCATGTATGTCAGGGCAATAGATCCCCTAAGAGTCATTTGTAATGGGGTGTTTAAGTCCCCTAGAGGGGTCGGCCAAGTCAGCAAGAGAATAAACTATTAAGGCTGACCTGTCAAGTGTAAAATTCAAGTGAATGTAAAGTATAAATATAGGAGGTGTGTTCCTCATTTGAACACACACTCACTCACTTGTGAAATCACATAGGAGAGAGAGAGATCTGCAAAGGAGGAGAAGGAGCTCTTGTTTGGGGATTTCATATGTGTACTTCTGATCATCTATATTGAGGGTTTCCCAGGATAAATAGTGTCTCTTGTGTTTATGTTGTGCTTGTTGTTCCATCAGTGATCCTGTATATTCTATTGTCGTGAAATTGAATTGAATACTGGTGTTATCTATCTTAGCATATTGAATTCTAACATGGTATCAAAGCTAGCCTGAAGGAAGGAAATGTATGGCACTTACGACACTTGTTTCACTTGCGACAATTTGAAAGCTAGGGCTTTGTATAGCAAAACCTAGTCATCGTGGAACTTTCTCTATAAATCACTTTGGCTAAGGTTCGGGATCTAAAACTTGGACAGCCGAAGATGACATGTTCATGTATCTTGTGTCCACGTTTCAGCCTCAAATTCAGTGTACTTTCTAAGATATGATCCGTACAAGTTAGGGTTTCTGCCTCTTCCAGAATGAATCCCTAAACAGGTGACCTAGGTAAGAAGGTCATATCTCGGGATAGGAAGCTCCAAATGGAATTCCATAAAAAGTGACGGTTAGGGCACGGATTGTAATTTCACAGGTGCAAATATCAGAGGCCGAAGTTGAAATAGTGACATGCGGAACTCCGTACAAGTTTGCTATGTTGTTTCATCCCATAAACAGATCATGTTGGAAAAATTATCGTCTCTCTCTAATGAAGAATGCAATGAAGCTCAAACCTTTGGGGTTGGAAATATGACAGGTCAGGATACCATAGGCCTAATTTTCAGACCTTGAGGATCTGAAATTTCAGAGATACACCAAAAACATCACGACACATCTGAAATGGCTCAACGGAGGAAATCAAAGAAGAGGAGGAAGAAGCTCTCACTTAGGGTTTTCAGTTTTTATGTATGGAAGGACCTGATACAATGTTGGAGACACCTAATGCAACATTGGAAACTTTGAAAATGGATTTGAAATCCATTCATCATGGATATTAATCTTTCATCAAAATGTTGTGGAAGGAAGGAGATTGAAAATTAGGGTTTACAAGTAAGAAGAAACCCTAGCAAGGTTGGGAGACTCATAGGGCAGGAATGAAGGAGGTTTAAATGGAATTGTTAGTCTATCATCCTTGCACCATGAACCTATATAATATTTTTGCAAATAATCTACCTTGGATGATTAGGATTTTACCCTTCTAGAAAAGACTACAAGCAATCTCGATAGGTATGATTTGAGGAGATGCATGTATGTTTTGAAATTTGTTTCATTTATCTGATGATTAAGTTCATGATATGTTTGTCTTCATATTATTGAGGTTAGTACAATCATGATTAATCTTAGACCTGTCTGATGACCTTAGTAAAAGTATGAATCATTTTAATGATAGAAGACATTCGTTGATTAGGGTTATGACACTTATGATTGTACTAATGCACTGTGGTGTTGTATGAGGATGATGTTGTCTGCTAACATAAAAGGTACATCAAGAAAGACAAATCAAGTTCTAGATTAAGAATATATGACCATGGTGACATGAATACAAAGACTCATCCATAGTCATTGATCACATAGAAGCTCTACTTACGAGGTATGTATAAGTGGGTTCTACAATGCTTAACTTATGAGATATGCAGGTTATTAGACCAAGGTCTCTAAATCATTGAAGAGAACAAAGAAGACATTGTTTGGGTATGTTAGACATAACTGGAAAGCATGATAATCTAGGTATGTTTTCCTATATCAAGTTAGAATCCTACCTTGTGTTAGGATCTTATATAAGTATACTTTTGTATGATTGATAATGATTATTCATGAAGTTACAAGTTTGAGTAATCATGGGTTTATGCATATTATGCTTCTTAGTTTGATTAATGATCTAACAAACTAGAAGAGTCCTATGGTCAAATAAGAATATGCATGAGTAAAAGAAGTACTCCTTGAAACCTTGAATACTAACGCTTGTGATAAATTACCTGTGTATGAAATGATCATGACCATACATGTTAAGATTATAGGATCATAATGTTTTGATAGTACTGAGATTATACTAATGAATGTATGATTATGTATGAGATCTTGAGGATGACACAATGATTAAACTAGTGCACACTTAAGCATGCATAGTGGTCCAGGATGGATAGAAGTCCAAAGACATAAAATCATGATGCTATCATAAAGGGAAAAATAGAGATCAAGAGGGAGGCAACCAAACAAACATAAAAGATAATTATTTGAATTACTTCTTGAATCTATGAATAGTTAATGATATTGCTCGTAATAGTTGTATGCATATTTGTATTCCTAGAATATATCATGCATAGTGTAAGCATTCATATAGCATTGAACAGTATACTACTAATATGCATATGATGGGTAAGTTGGACAAACATTCCATTGTTGCTTGTCTAGAATGAAACCTCTTTGCTAACATGCTGGGAGTTGTGCACGCTCTTGATAGTATGTTCTCGTAGAGATGGAAGGCATCTAGATAGCCACTGTATGCATATAGGATATGGAAAAGTGTTGTGCCAAAGTATTGGTCAATATAGTTGCATAACTATGTGAATCATATATGTGTGCATAAAAGGTTATCATTGACATGAATTGATAATTATGAAGTGTTACTAATCATGTAATTCAATTTGATTTGTAGAAAAGATTGTGTGCTATGATCTACAAAAGAAGGATGATGAACACTTGTTCCGAAGAACAAGGGATGACTGTTCAACAAGAAGACTTACAAATCAAACATACTATAGAAGTACAAAGCAAGGCTCATGGCTAGAGGATTCTCTTAGAAAGAGGGAGAGGATCATGATGAGATGTTTGATCTAGTGGCTAGACACACTTCCAGAGATAGATTACACCCATGGATGACAAGACCGTTCTCCTGAATGGTGTAATTGAAGAAGAAGTGCATATCGAGCAAATTCCCAAGATTTGAAAAAAAAATCACATGATCAAAGAAGGCTTTGTATGGGTTCAACATGATCGATATTCATTTGATGAGCTTGATGATCACCACGGGTGATGCAGATTTCAATCTTTGCTACAAGGTTGAATATGGTTTCTATATACAGATGACATGCTTCTCTTAGATGGATGCAAGAAGGAACTCACCATAGAGTTTGAGTGATCTTGAAGCTCATATCAGTAGACCCATCTGATGGGAGATGGCACAGATAGATATGTAGAAGATCACTCAATGCAGAGTGTGCATGATGTTCAGTCACATGTAGAAGACTCCACTTCAAAGGGAGTAGATCTTAAAGTTAAAGAATCTTGGCATGATTCTTGTGATTAGATACGTGGCTAAGATCATATGAGATTTTTCCTTCGCCAAGGAAAATGTGAAGTAGAGATATGGGATGATGGTTAGTGGTTTCTACAGTTTATAGACAGATGGCTAGTTCGTTGATGTATTTGACAAATACGAGGCCAGACATATGATTTGCTGTAAACACCATGAGTCAGTATGTAGTTAAGCCTAGACGTGTTCACCTGTTAGCTGCGAAGCATGTGATGAGGTACCTAAAAGGTACAATAGACTTTGTTCTATACTATGTTGGAGATCATGACTACAGATTGTATGGTTATATAGATGCATATTGGGAAACTGTCTCAGACAAAAAGAGCACATCGGGTGGATGTTATTGTCTGGGATCTACTATGATCTCATAGTTTAGTAGGAAGCAGTCCGTGTGGCTCTCAGCATAGCTGAAGCGATATATATAGCATCTTGCTCTGCTAGTTGTGAATCCATATGGATTCGGAAGCTGTTGTGAGGACTATTTGACTTAGAGATGAACTCTGTTGTGATCCTGTGTGACAACCAGAGTTGTATCAAGATGAAGAAGAATCCAGTGTTCCATGATAAGTCAAATCACATAGAAATCTGATATTTCTATATATGGGATATGGTGCAGAAAGGAGCTATAAAGCTCGAGTATGTGAGCACTGATGAGCAAGTTGCTGATGTATTGACCAAACCTCTATCTCGAGTAAAGTTTGAGTATTTCTGAGACAAGCTTGGTGTAGTTCAAAAGGACCCTCCTCGAAAGGGGGAGTGATATGTATTGATGATGAGGATACTTTTATCAATGATGAGGATACTTGTATTGATGATAAGAATACTTATATCGATGATGAGGATACCTGTATTGATGATGAGGATACTTATATCGATGATGAGGATACCTGTATCGATGATGAGGATACTTGTGTCGATGATGGGGATACTTGTATCAATGATGAGGATACGTGTATTGATGATGAGGATGCATGTACCAACGATGAGGTCGATGAGTGGTCCTTAGAATTGGTCTAAGTTGACAAGTGGATTGCATCATCCCTGGACTCTAGTCCTAAATGAATCTGGAGACTTGTGTCTTCATGAGTGGTCCTTAGACTTGGCCTAAGTTGATGAGTGTATTGCATCATCCATGGACTCTAGTCCTAAATGAATCCAGAGACTTGTGTCTTTGTGAGTGGTCCTTAGACTTGGTCTAAGTTGATGAGTGGATTGCATCATCCTTGGCTTTGTGTCCTAAAGTGACCGGGATTGATCATCCCGTAAGTGGATTAGGATTGTATCATCCTTGGCTTTGTGTCCTAAATTGATTGGGATTGATCATCCCGTAAGTGGATCAGGATTGTATCATCCTTTGCTTTGCGTCCTAAAGTGATCGGGATTGATCATCCTGTAAGTGGATCAGGATTGTATCATCCTTGGATTTATGTCCTAAAGTGAGAGTGATTAATCATCAGGTAATTGGATCATGTGTATTGCAGATATTGATGAATATGTTGATCGAGAGATTCAGATGATGATGTTGTTGATCGAGAGATCGAGGTGATGTTATTGATCAAGAGATCCAGATTTGATGATGTTGTTGATCAAGATATCCAGATGATGTTGTTGATCGAGAGATCCAGATATTGATGATGTTGTTGATCGAGAGATCCAGATGATGTTGTTGATTGAGATATCCAGATGATGTTGTTGATCGAGAGATACAGATGATGATGTTGTTGTAGACGACCGAGTGATCGAGTGCTGCAAAAGATGAAGACTCAGTACTGTAGATGTTGATGTTCCAGTACCGAAGATGTTGAAGATGTTCCAACATCCATTCCAGTTGCTGATGATGATTGAAGAAAACTTCCAATGATTTATAGATGTATCACTATGATGTTTTTGAGGACCTCTCCCTACTCCTGTAGATGTTGTTAGAATACCCTTCTCATTAAGGGGGAGTGTTGAAATATTGTAACTTCAAAGAATATTCTATTTGCACTTTATTATTATTCATCCAGAGATGTTTTATTCCTCCGTCGGGATGTTATTATTATGTAATTCATTGAGGTAAATCCTCCCATGTATGTCGGGGAAATAGATCCCCTAAGAGTCATTTGTAATGGGGTGTTTAAGTCCCCTAGAGGGGTCAGATCAGTCAGTAAGAGAATAAACTATTGAGGCCGACCTGTCAAGTGTAAAAGTCAAGTGAATGTAAAATATAAATAGAGGAGGTGTGTTCCTCATTTGAACACACACTCACTCACTTGCGAAATCACATAGGAGAGAGAGATATATGCAAAGGAGGAGAAGGAGCTCTTGTTTGGGGATTTCATATTTTACTTCTAATAATCTATATTGAGGAAGTTTTGCTGGGTTTTCTACCCCGTGATGGTTTCCCAGGATAAATTGTGTCTCTTGCGTTTATGTTGTGCTTTTTGTTCCCTCAGTGATCTTGTATATGCTATTTTTTTGAAATTGAATTGAATACTGATGTTATCTATCTTAGCATATTGAATTCTAACAATGGAAGTAGTCAAGAAGTGTCCTCCTTGCCGTCTTTTTCATTGTAAAAAGTGCTCACATCCAACCCCACTACATCCAATTATTACATTTATCCCATTTTCAAAATGGGGAATCAGCTTCATGCATTGTAAGCCTATGTCAGTAAGGGGGCATGGTTTTATCATTGTCGTAGTAGATTACTTTACCAAATGGGTCGAGGCTATGCCTACATACAAAGAAGACGGTGAAACTATCGCACTCTTTATGTTCAATCATATCATTGCTAGATTTGGAGTCCCTCAAGCCATCATCACCAATAACGGATCACATTTCCGAAACAATACGGTGGATGAAATAAGCACCAAGTTGGGTTTTCGACATGAAAAATCAATCCCCTACTATCCTCAATCAAATTGACAAGTAGAGGCCATTAACGAGGTCTTGAAATCCATGATTCAACGCATGGTGGGAACACAAAATTCAAATTGACATGTGATGCTTTTTTCATCCCTTTGGGCATACAGGACTTACGTCAAAATCGCCACTGGTTTCACACCTTTCCAGTTGGTGCATGGACTAGAGGCAGTATTTCCTATTGAGTGTGAGATTTCATCTTTAAGACTAGCTGTTGAAATTTTATCGAACACAACTGTTGAGCAAGAATGATTCTTATACTTGGAAAAACTCGACGAAACCTGTCGTGATGCATCTCTAGCCAACGAAGCACATAAGAAACACATCAAGGCCCAGTATGATAAATTCGTAAAACCCCGTATTTTCAACAAGGGTGATTTGGTCCTTACTTACGACCAAAAACATGATAAGTTGGGGTATCAAAACTTGAGTCCATGTGGCATGGCCCATAGTGAAATTTGTTTTGGAAAAGGGAGCCTATGAATTAGCTGATTATGACGGAATATCCTTAAGGGAGCCTCGCAATGGGATCTACCTAAAACGGTACTATGCTTAATTTATATTGCATTAGTACTTTGTATATATTGTACATGACGTGTGTTTTTGTTTGGTGTGACACTTTCTTTTAGTGTGTTAGGATCTTATCTCGATTGTCGCGTATAACATGATATGCCTTGATGTGCAGATGGAAACCTACTATGGATTCGCAAATGGCGCTAGCCGGCCCACCCACAGCTTCACTTCAGCGGCATGGGTACTTGATTCCGCTACCAGTGAACTGATAAGCTCAAGAGGAAATTGCCTAAGTCCTTCAACCAATAACATCGTCGAATATCACGCGGTGATTGGATTATTAACCGATGCTTTTTTCCCTTGGTGTGGACCACATTTTTATCTACCTCGATTCTCAACTAGTGGTATCTCATTTGAACTGTGTCTACGCTATTCATGACCCTATATTACTCTGCTTGTCCGGTGGGTACGTCTCTTTGAAATGTCTTTTGAGTCCATTCAATACCTACATATTCCAAGAAGTATGAACGTGGTTTCCGATTCTTTGGCTAATTTTGTATTAGATTGGTATATTGCACATTCATAAACATTTTTATCAAAGATGCATAAATCGACATAACATGTAAACTATTCATAGTTTATAGGCAAGTATGCATAAGATCCAAAATCCATCATATAAAACACAATGTATAAAACCTCTATATAATGTCATATATGTATATCATGTCTCACAAAAATGCTGTACAAAAATGGTACTCATACAAGAATATGAATCTCATAAGATTTCAGTAGATCACATCTACAAAATATGAAGCATATGGATTTCAGTACATCATCATATATGTAGCATATTCCTGAGGTTGCTCATGATAGCATATAATAGACATAGCTACCCGACGGAGTAACCGACCAAACCATCCTAAGACTCCAGTTGTTCTATGCTAGTAATGTCGAGGAATATCATCTATGGAAATTTCTAGGATATTAGTAGTCAACCGCTGGAGGTTCTCCTCCAGCTCATCAAGCTCCTCTACTGCCTCCTGATGGACTGTTTCCATCTCCTGAACTACTCCTCATCGTTTGATCGATGAGGAACTTGCTAGTCTGGATGGGCCAATATCTACATAATCAAGATATGACATATTAGTACTACACAAAAACAAAAAAAAATCATAAAATACATAAAAACAAAAAGAGTCTCTTTCTTACCGATCTCTCCCCATTTCTCTCCATATGAAGAGCCAAATCAAGATCTCCTCTGAAATTTGCACCTTCATAGGAATAGTCCTCAATCATGAGGATATTCCTAAGTAACCACCTGAATAAGGTTGGCCCATATGTAATCATAGTCCCACCACCACCATGGTGGGCCATCACCTTGGACCACCTTTGCATATGCGGATATCGCGGATCGAGATCATCAACCTCAACCTGTGGATGAAGAAGTGGAACCCTTTCCATGAAGAAGGAGACCACGATGGAACGATACCCAAATTGTTTCAACTCACCTCCAGGGAACTTGGTTAGTTGATATTTTAGGTTCGTGAGGAGCCCCTCGCACCATTTAAACATTGTGGGTTCCATACACTTAATGGTAAAGAGCACAGTCCTCAAAGGATGGTCCCATACATTTTTTATGGGAATTTTCCCGCCTAAAATTTGTTTTCGCAGAGTACAGAACTGTTGGATGAGGTCCTCAGTGTACCAATCATTTCCCCTGGATCCGAATAGAGATACTGTAGCCCCACGCCTCGATAATCTTGTCAAGAAATATATGTCCTTGACATCCAAGGTAAGTATGTGAGCCCCTACTCTGAAATACTGTTGATCCAGATCCCATACCTGAATCGGATATTCTAGTAACTGTATTTGGGCCCTCATTCCTTGGACATGAAACAATTTGAGTAGTCCACACCCCCTCAAATCATTGACGGAGTGTGTGATCTAGGAGGATCTTCAAGATCGATCAAAATGAAAATATTCAATATATGTAAATAAGCTTGTATATGCGTAGAGCTCATTGGGAGCTTTCCAACAACATTCGTTTCGCGTGAAACGACCACCGAACATGAAAGTTATTGAGTGTAGAAATTTCAAAGAGAAGGTTTAAATGATGTAAAAAAGAGAAAAAAGGATGCCACATGGCTGTTACAACGTAATTTTCCACCTTGTGAGCATCAGCACTCTTTGGCCTGCAGGATCCATTTTACTGACTCAAATCCACTTTATATCCTTCAGACACACTATTTTCCCTATTTTTCCCCTGTACGCTAGTTTCATCACTACAGTGGGCATACCCATGAGTTGCATCACTATAGCCTGTTGGTAGCATGTAAAATGGTAAAAGTCACTAGTTAATTACTTTTTACTCCCAAAAAGTGGTCATAGGGTGACCTTTGGCCCTCCATTTTCCCCGAAATGCCTCGATGTGTCCCTTCACTTACCTTTGGGAGGACTATATATTGAGCACATATGGCTTATGGATGGGAGGAGAAAGGAGAGCAAGAGAACTCTAGTGGATTTTTTCCCTATCTTGAGTCTACACTCATTGATCCTTGTAGTTGTGAACCCTTTATGTTCACCTTCCAAACTCCTATCACAGTTTGAGTTTGCCATTCCATGGAGGATTGAAGTGGTGGAGGCACAAGTGGATTGACCCAGATCTTGGTTCAGATTGGTTGCCGGCAAGAGGTCATATCACATTGTACTTCTTGTTATTTGATAATAGAAATACTCATATTCTTGTCCATTAATGTTGTGAATGTTGTTTATATTACATTGGGTTGCATTTACTTATAATATCATGGACCATTGCTATTGATGATGTTAATGTCGTTTATATATTGTATGCGCTTGTTGTATATTGGCTGTCAAGACTAATTTGCAGGTTCAAGTGCACGGATTGAAAGCTCCAACGGGGATCTACATCAAACGTTTGGATTGAGGTTGGTTATATTCTTCGTTATTTTATCATCGTCATTTATATAGCATATTACTAAGAATTGAGTTAATTTTTGGTAGTCAGTTGTCTTTTTTGGTCCACCCCAAGCCATAGGAAGTTTTCTCCAACACAGAAATGGCGACTCCACTCGAAAAAACATCCATTTTTGGGGATTTTTAGGCATTAGTCCTTATTTAGAGTTGTTGTTTGTCGAAGCTCTGTGTCACTGATTGGCCGTTGAGATACACTATAGAAAACTGGTTTTTTCTGAGCCATTGGACTCTTTGTTTCCCCATTTGCTTTTCCCTACCCACGGGTGAGCTTTGCTTTGCCCGCGTCTACCGGCCTATGTTTACACTACTGCCCGAGGGTACCTGTAGGTATTCCTTTAACAGTAGCGTACAACTCTGGCTTTGGTTGTTTCATGACCCTTGGTTGTTGTTGGGTTGGCTTTGGATGATCCTGAGTCTTTATTGGCCAGATTCTTAACTGTTCCATGCCTTGTTTGTGACCAGAACTCTTCTCTTCTCTTGGTTGAGCCTTGTTGGTTTTTTACCCATCCTTGGATTTAGCCTTGTTGGATTTTATCCTATCAAGCTCATTCCGTTGGTTGAGTCTTACTGTTTGGGATCTGCTGGGTTGTCTTAGTGATCTCCTCGGCATTTCAGTGACTAAATAGTAGGATTTTGCTTGCATTTTTCATTTCATTATATTGAAAAATACAAAAAAATAGTTTTTCATTCTCCTTTTGCTTATAAGTGAAAATAGAAAAAAATTTACTTTTATGTACTGCATTTTGCATTGAGTGCTTGCTGCTTTCATTTAGGTTCTGCTTGTGCATTGAAAATATAAAAGAGTTGCATTTTTATTTCGAAACCGTTGGATTGATTTTGCATGTTAGTGGCATTGTTTTTATTGGATAGATGAGTCTAGAGTTTGACGATTTTGCATACTATTGATTCATTTACATCACTAGTTTCACAACCATATCCTTTGAGTAACCACAACCATTAAAATTAATGCTTAATCTTAAAATTGATTAGAACGATTTTATTTATAGGGTACACCAACTAGCATAGGTTTAGAGTCTTGGAATAGATCATTGTGGGTAAACAATCCAAGACTACTAGACAAAACATTATGTGTCTAACCAGGGAGTGGTGAAATCCATGGTATACATCGGTGTTCTCAGGAAGCTCTACTCAGACTAGAGTTAAGCACGAGGTCACGGGAGGTTGGTTGTGGAGATATCCCTCCAATACCGGCTGAACATGGGAGATATTTCTAGGGTTTGTTTGTATCTGGGGGTACCGGAGGTTCATCCTCTTGTGCTTCGGGCTTAGCTACCCTGCCCATACGATGGATCCCACCTATGACTATCCCCCTGAGCATTGGTTATATTACGGTGACCATAGTTTCCTTACCTAGGTATCACATAGGGTACTTGAAGTGGTTATATTGTTTGTGTCCTGAGTCAGATAGGGGTCAAACATCATAGTTGCCGTTGTATAGGGACTTGACGCTGTGCACACAGTGAAGTCTAGAGGCCCTTATAACTAATTCTGTTACCTCCGGCTACAGTTTGGGAGTCTCAAGCCTCTCCAAGGTGAGACATACCAGCTCTAGTGTCGGGAGCTCTTTTAGCCACTATGTTTGTCTGCTCTTGGCTTTAGTTTCTCTAGGTGTGTGCTCTTGATTTACTGTTTTTGATCAATAGTTGGCCATTAGGGGACACTGTGATTTTATTTTCTCTCCGGAGATATCGTAGTGCGGAGTCCTACTCTCTGCCGATCCCGTCAGTTGGCTGGTTTACAGCCTGCCGAACTTTCACGCCGTGTTGCTAAGGGACGCCAGCGGGCTCCCTCCGAGTCTTCGGATTCTTACGAGACATACATCCTAGACATCATGACGGCCGCACACTCTGACACGGGATAAATCCCTACGACTCCATCGGGTAGATTCGAACACACTTCAAACACCCCTACTCCTCGTGAGACATGGGGGGGTGATCCACCTGAGACCCAACCTAGTTTGTTTGGCCCAAATCCACCCGAGACTCAAACTAGTTTGTTTGGTCTGGATCCACCCGAGGCTGACCCGTTTGATACTTCATATCCACATAATTATTTATACAGGATGCCAGAGTTACATGATGACACAGGTCCTACAATCAACCCTACCGCGTTCTCATATGGTATGCCAAATTACACCACAGTTGATCCTTCCACTGCTTTTGGTAGTACTGCTGACACTAGCCATGGTGTTAGAAACACTGCAGCCACTGGGGTAAATACCCTCGCCGGGGGCACCACGTTGTCCACTCACACACATAGTATGGGGACCGGTCATATTCCTCCTAACAATGCTAATGTTGGAAGATGGCCGCCTCCTAGGGATACCCAACCTAATAGGAACACTGTTCGTAACACAACTCACCATCCACCTCCTAATAGACATGCCGCTACCCGTCAACCTAGGACCACTTTCATGAATGTTAATGCTCCTCCCAACCATGAGGGTGGACATATACCGCATACTTTTGTGTCCGCTTTCGCCACTAGTATTGCTAATGTAGGAGGTGGGAATATACCTCATTCTCACGGTCATAATGCCACCATTCCTACTACTAGTAACACCAATGTTGGGGCGGGGAATACATCTCATGCTTATGGTCACCACACGACTGCTCACGCTAATCCTAATGCTTACGCTAGGGGTGGGAACATACCTTACCATCATGGTCATTACAACACGGTTCCCACTACAAATAGTACGTATATGCCCCATAATTATGGTGGCAACCCTTACTACAATCCAGTCGGTGCTAGCCACCAGTACAACCCACCTCAATATGGTGCTCAAAACACATACATACCTGCTTACTCTCACATGGGTCAGGTCGGAGGAGGTTATCAACATTATGGCCATGGTCAAGATTATGGTCAGTTAGGTCCATATAATCAATAGTTTAATGCTCATGGTCAAGCACTTGGTCCATCTTATAATTCGGTTCTATACAACCAACCTTTTATGGGGGATTATAATCAAGCTTTCCAGCCGCAGCTCCCATTCCTTGCACATTTGAATCTTTCGGATCTTTCAAATCTCATGAACGATCCGGTGTGTCATGACCCTAATTGGCCTCCAGTCCCTACCAAGCTCCCTTCGGACATTCCTAAGTTTGATGGGAAAGGTGGTGAGGATTCGGGTGATCATGTCACAACGTTTCACCTTTGGTGCTCTTGCAACTTGTTGAATCACGATTCCATTAGATTGCGACTATTTCAACGCACCCTCACGGGAGCAACTGCGAAGTGGTATTTTGAGTTTCCTCAGAACACTTATAGGGGTTTCAATGAGATTGCTTTGGTTTTCTTGGATCATTTCCAGTTACCAGTTCACTATGATACTGGTACTGAACTTTTGTCTACCTTCCGTCAAAACAAGGCCACACATATTTCTGACCACATTCAAGAGTGGCGTCGGTGGAAGAGGTTAGTGACAGCCAACATTCCTCTAGAGTTTCTGTTGGAATGGTTCCTCAAGTCTTTACTTCCATATATTTCTAAGGATGTTTCGATGTCTAGCATTGTGACTAAGGAACAAGCCATCTTAAAAGTCCAGCAGTTAGATTTACTATACTCTCAGTCTGGCATTTTGTACAACATTATTCCTGACGCACCGCGAACACAACATGAGCCCAAGTCAGTTCCTGGACCACATGCCAATGGCATTATGGGATCCGCAAGTACTCACCCTATAGATTTGGTGGCTAATCAAATGCAAAATTTGTCGCTTAACTAGTCTACTCCCGGACAGTTCCACACCTTGTCCACTTCCACTCCATCGTCCGATGTACACAGTGTGCAAACGACAAACCCATCGGGTAACTAGCAACCTGGTGGTAAGAAGAAGGGGAGAAACAACCATAAGGGTGGAAACAATGGGAACAATAATAGCAATCACAATACCCCTCATAAGGAGAATTCCAACCCTCCTCGGGAAGGCGGAAATACTGGTGAAGACCGTAAACCTAGGCGTAAGGTGAAATTTCCTTGTAAGCTTTGTGGGGAAGATCATCTTACCCACTTGTGTCTTCGAATCGAAGAAGCATCGAAGCATCTTGAATAGAGCCCAGCTATTTTGAAGGATCCCCTTCCTCATCATCAAAACATGGCTTCGCATGCTCCCACCACAAGCTATGGACCTAATGAGACTGCAACGTCTTCTTCCAATACTAGTGGTTATGGATGCATGAAAATGGTTCAATCGGAGGTTAGTGTTGCTACTCGTCACGCGATTATGGTGCACCACAACCTAATATGGTGATTGAGCCTCCCCCTCCTCTTGATAATTCCTTGCATATCAAGAAGCCCTCTACTATGCGGCGGATACTGAATGGTGTTCTTAAGTGCTCTACGCATAATCCCAATGCTCAAGCCACCCATAACTACTCCATTGTACAATATTTGGGCCAAACTCCATGTGCCATGTCGACTCTTGAAGTTTTACAAGCATGTCCTTCTCAAAGGCATGCCCTTTTGAGTGCATTAGGAGTTCAGGATGGGGCGAGTCCCAGTGTTATCAAGTTTGACACTACTGATGTTCAACCTTGCTTACCTTACCACGTGGCTTTTCAAATCCATGTGGAGTGCCTTCATAATTTTGTCAGGAGAATGATGGTTAACGAAGGTGCTTCTGTGTTAGTGATGTCTTTATCTTGTTGGAAAGCTCTTGGCTCTCCTCCCTTATCCAAGTCTATGACCATGCTCACTGCATTTGACAGTCGGTCATTTAAGCCGCATGGGATTCTCCCTTCTCTTGTTGTCTGCTTGAGAGGGAAATTCGTGCCTATTGAATTCGAGGTGGTTGATGTGCCCATTGACTACAACCTTCTTCTGGGTAGGAATTGGATGTACGCTATGAAAGCGGTCACATCTACTGTGTTCAGAGTTATTTGCTTTCCTCATGAAGGCAAGATTGTGACAGTCGACCAGCTATATTTCGTTAGTCCTTGTTCCACAGCATCCACAAGATCAATAGTTCCCCAAGTTAAAGATTCTCAGCCGAAAACTAGGAACATTGGTGTAGGATTGTATCCATATTTGATGGGATCTTTTGACCTCCCTGCACTAATCTCCTTCATAGAAACCATCTATGATGATGCTCCTTCCTCATTAAATCATGTACCTTTCCGGACATCGTATTTTAGTGCTTCGTGGGATCCACCTTCCACGAGTTACCCGTCTGGAGACATTTCGCACATCAGAATGGATATGCCCTTGTTTGCAGTTGAGCTTGATTCTCAAGACATTCAACAAGCCACTATAGAGCCGGATCTCTCTTCTTCACGGACAAGAGAAGAAGATCCCGTTATGCTTCCCGCACGTGCAGTCGACCCATCTTGTTCACATGATTTCCTCGATGGTATTATATCTTCAGATGAGATTTTTATTGAGGCCATGAGTGGTGATGACAAGCCGTGGGGGGATCTTTATCATAGATCTCATTCCCTTCCTACCCTAGATCTTATTGAACAAGATAGAGTCTAGAATATAGTCTGCCATACACTTTGATCCAGGCATGGTTTTTTCTAGCCCCGGTTTGATATTAAAGTCTGATCTCCCTAGTGATGAGTCTTTAGACTCTCCTATAGATCCACAAATCGGTGATCCTGATGAGTTCGATTCTACTTCTACAATTTCCAACTCCCGTGATGATGAATTTTCCACTGCAAATTCCTCCATGTCCTTCAACCTTGCTCTTCATTCCGAAGTTGATCATTTTGGTCCCTTGGGTGTTGGTACTATGGCACCTTCAGTGGTTATCTCTCCCTGCATTATGTCTGAGGGTGATAATAGTGAAGTTGAAATTTTTTCTACCACAATGACCTGTATCAAATTTTTCTTTACGTACGTTTTAGAGATGATCTTGGTACTTATGTTTCTTGGAGACAATATTCTTAGCTAGACTTATACTTGTTTACTGGTCCTTTTCGACATTTTCTTCGGTCATGGAAGGCATATTCGGAACCTTGCATATAGGTTTAGGCCTCCCCATTGTTATGATGTATTTGAACCTTTTTTCATCCGAATTCGCAGACACCCCCTGAGTGTCCTTATCTTGCTCATGTTCCTTGCATTATGCATAGATTTGTTCCATGCGCTTGGAACTAGTCTCGCATGTCCCTGACACTCGTCTAACCCCCATTACGAGCATTCTTCCACCTTTACTTCGAGCTCGTTAAAAAGAGTAAGGAGGTTACGAGCATTCTTCCATCTCTCCTTTAAGCTCGTTAAAAACAGTAAGGAGGTCATGAGTTTACTTTTTCGGGCTCGTTAAACCTTTACGGAAAATATTTTTATAAAGTCTTTTTTAAGCCCTTGTTAGACTTTTTCAAAATCAAACAAGATTACCGAGTATACTTGTTATTTCAGACTCATTAAAGGATTTGAAGCAACATCCACTTAGTTATAAGTTTACTCCTTTTCCGGACCTTTGTGGATTAATTACGAAAAAGGTATACTCTAGTCATACGTGACTAGAAGAGTTCTTCTCTCATTGTTTTACACTTTTTTGGGTGAGGAGACTAACTTTATGAAAAAGGACTCCCCTTTTATGTCGAGTTGTGATTGCATTGCATTATCCTGCTTGCCGCTTGAGCCTTGTGTCGGCTCCTGCTTACTCACTTATTAGCCATGTGCCTGAGGACTTTACCTTTTGAGCCAAGCAGAGCCGTAATTTATCTTTCGCATCTTGATGACCCTTTACCTTGAGGGAACATTCCTCCGAGTGTCCACATCCTGCACATGCTTCCTTGCATTGATCATAGGTATGTTCCACTGCTTGGGGACTAGTTTGCTCACTATATGACACTCGTTCCCTCACCTATTATACTATAAGCAATTTTATTCTTTTTCAAGCTTTTCCAAATATGAAAAAGACCAAAAAAATAAAATATTCCAAAAATCCGGACGGGATTATGGTTACTACTTCTAGTTGGCAGCTGTTGTGTCACCTTTGAACAGAGCATTCATTCCACTACATATATTATGAGTCGGAACTATATTTGGACCTTAGGAGCTGTACTTGTTTCTCAATTTACTCCACCGATTGGTTAAGATTCCAATCATTATGGAGCCTTTGTGATGCCTCCTGCATCACACAGTCTATTTTGAGTCTATGCTGCCTGAGTCTATCCATCTTCTCATGCTCTTGTTCAAAGGATTTCCTGAAACCAGAGTCGGCCACTCCAGTTTGCACCAGTTGTTTCCTTTTCAGGAGGAGACCATATCTTACTATAGATGGATCATGGCTATGATCACTTATGACATGTATTCACTATGTATTGCCTATTCATGGCCATTGTATCAGATTGTTGTACTACCGACATGTATTCAAGGATACTATTGTATTATGATGAGTGAGCTGCTCCTTCCACTTATGTCTCCATCACTCCACTTCTTATATTTATAATGCATTTCGGCCATCGTAGAATCAGTCTCTGACCTCACACATTAGGTGGCATCTGTTACAACGTAATTTTCCACCTTGTGAGCATCAGCACTCTTTGGCCTACAGGATCCATTTTACTGACTCAAATCCACTTTATATCCTTCAAACACACTATTTTCCCTATTTTTTCCCTTGTATGCTAGCTACATCACTACAATGGGTGTACCCACGAGTTGCATCACTATAGCCCACGGGTAGCATGTAAAATGGTAAAAATCACTAGTTAATTACTTTTTAATCCCAAAAAGCGGTCATAGGGTGACCTTTGGCCCTCCATTTGCCCCGAAACGCCTCGATGTGTCCTTTCACTTACCTTTGGAAGGACTATATATTGAGCACATATGGCTTATGGATGGGAGGAGAAAGGAGAGCAAGAGAACTCTAGTGGATTTTTTCCCTATCTTGAGTCTACACTCATTGATCCTTGTAGTTGTGAACCCTTTATGTTCACCTTCCAAACTCCTATCATAGTTTGATTTTTCCATTCCATGGAGGATTGAAGTGGTGGAGGCACAAGTGGATTGACCCAGATCTTGGTTCAGATTGGTTTCCGGAAAGAGGTTGTATCACATTGTACTTCTTGTTATTTGATAATAGAAATACTCATATTCTCATCCATTAATGTTGTGAATGTTGTTTATATTACATTGGGTTGCATTTACTTATAATATCATGGACCATTGCTATTGATGATGTTAATGTTGTTTATATATTGTATGCGCTTGTTGTATATTGGCTGTCAAGACTAATTTGCAGGTTCAAGTGCACAGATTGAAAGCTCCAACAGGGATCTACATCAAACATTTGGATCGAGGTTGTTTATATTCTTTGTTATCTTAGCATTGTCATTTATATAGCATAGTACTGAGAATTGAGTTAATTTCTGGTAGTCAGTTGTATGTTGTGGTCCACCCCAAGCCATAGGAAGTTTTCTCCAACACAGTGGCACACCCACAGGGTTCCACATTGCAAGGACTGGTCAACATTTGGAGCCACATGGTGGCACCAAAGGGTTCCACGTGGATAGGTTTGATGATATGGCATATGAATTGGGTCAATTAGGAACTGCCATGTGGAAACCCTATTGGCATGCGATTGTATTGTTTGATAAAAATTTATGGTGGTCGTGGGTGTTATAGCGTATTTTTACACCTTGTGAGAATCAGCATTGATTGGCCTGCATGATCCATTTCATTGACTCAGATCTATCAGTTTATCCTCCAGGAACACATTATGTCCCTATTTTTTCTTGTACGCTAGCTGTCCCACTACAGCGTGTGTACATCACCTCATATATGCTACTTGCTACACTATAGCCCGCATGTATACGCTACTTGTTACACTATAGCCCGCATGTATACGTAGGCTAGCCCATTGTAGCCCGCGTACACCTAATTAAATGGTAAAAAAAATAGAAAATTACCTTTTTACTCCCAAAAAGAAGTCTTACGGTGACCTTTGGCCCTCCATATTCCACGAAACAACTCGATGTGTCCTTTCACTTACCTTTGGAAGGCTATATATTGAGCTCTTATGGTGTATGGAAGGGAGGAGAAAGAGAGAGCAAGATAACTCTAGTGGATTTTTGTCGTGACCTGAGTCTACACTCATTGATCCTTGTTGTTGTGAACTTCTTATGTTCACCTCCCAAACTCCTTTTCATAGTTTGAGTTTTCCATAGGATGGAGGATTGAATTGGTGGAGGCACAAGTGGAGAGACCCAGTTCTTGGTTCAGATTGGTTTCCGACAAGAGGTCGTATATTGTACTTCTTGTTATTTATTAATGGAAATACTCATTTTCTCATCCAATTGATGTTGTGAATATTGTTAAATCACATTGGGTTATATTTGCTTATGATATCATGGACCATTTCTATTGATTATGCTAATGTCTTTCACATGTTATATGCACTTGCTTGTACTTGTTGTTGAGACTAATTTGCAGGTTCAAGTGTAAAAAGTTGAAAGCTCAACAGGATCTACTTCGAACATCTGGTTGAAGGTCGGTCTTATCTCCATTATCTTAGCATTGTCATTTATATATCATTGTATTGGGAATTGAGTCATTTTCTGGTATTTAGCTATCTGTTGTGGTCTGCCCCGAAGCCATAGGAATTTTTCTCCATAACAGTGGGGATTGAACCCATGACCTTAACCTCCACCAACAAATTCATAGAGCCCGCATAACCTTGTGTCCTGCCAATGTTTCTTAACATTATAGGGATTAACTTTTATTTAAATTTGAATGTTGGATTGGTTGGAGAAAATGGCGGTATCGAGGGCCAAGCCCTCAACCCCATGGCCAACACCGACCAACAACGCAAAGCCAAGTCATAAGCCAGGTCACAAACTAAACCGATGGATCCAAGCCAAGTGGCAACCAAACAATGGTCCAACAATACAATGCCACCGCAATATAACCAAACCAACAATAAATATAACAAAGTTCACATTGAAAGGGGAGAGACCTACGGGTTTGACCCCAAGACCTCTGCCCCAAAGGTGAAGAGATTTACCATTGGGCCAAAGCATGTTTGTTGGGTGGCTAATGGAAATTATTACTTATCAATTTGTGGAATATATTGGGGACAAATGGGGGCACGTGGCCCTCTTTTTGGCGCCCAAAACCTTATAAAAACCCCCAAAATTAACCACAAAAAAACCATTACATAGAGTGCATTAGCACAATGCCCGAGATGAAGTATGGGCACAGATCTCAAGGAATTTACAGGACATTAATTGGAACGATTCCTAAGGTGGGAAATATGTACAACTGCAGGAATATTTATCTCGGTTGGTGTGCCAAAGGAGGCCTCAAGAAAACATAGTCGACTGTATACTCATTTTACTCATAATTTCGAGAGGAACATAGTGGTGCAATCTGTTTCTGAGTTCGATTGATAAAACTCAAAGGTGTTTCCAGAACTCATGTATGTAATCTTTTTGAATAATTAATAAGATCAGCCTTCTCATTGGAAGTGGCTCGGAGATGTAGCCCAAGAAGAGTGAACTCCATTATCATCTCTTGTCTACAAATTTTTGGTTTTCATATTTGTTTATTTGTTTATTTGTATGATTTGAGCATTTAAAATTAATTTTTTAAAGCCTTTTTTAATGAGAATTTGCATGCCAATTTTACATGCACTTTTATGGTTAAAAATATCCTAAAAATTTTCAGATCAAGTTTGGTATCAGAGTAGGCTAACCAGGGAATTGTAGAGTGTGAATGTTAACTAGAGGCAAGCTTAAAGCAGGCAAAGGGGAGCTTGTTCCTTTTGATCCAGAGATTGGACATGCACATCAAAGAAATAAAATGGCATATGAAGACTATCGAGAAGAAGATGAGAAGGATTTCTGCAGGATTTCTATCAGATGGAAGACAAAGTAGAAAAATTGTTTGCAGATTATTAAGAGAGATTGACAAAGAAGAAAATGAAGAAGGAGAAAGCAGAGTATAAGGCTTTGGGAAAAGGAGGAGACCCTTCTGAGCCTTCTTCTTCATCCTATTCTTCCTCTTTTGAAAGTTCAAGTACTGCTTCTTCAAATTCAAAGAAACAACTTGAGAAGACAAAGTCTGATTTACCTTATTTGAAACTTGATATTAAGTTTGATTTGCCTACATATAATGGTGAACATAACACAGAAAAGGTGGATGATTGGATCAGACAGATTGAAGTGTATTGCAAGATCCAGAATCTTGCAGATGATAGTGCAAATATCCAGTTGGCTACTCTCTGTCTTGGAGGCACTGCACTCATCTGGTGGGAGCGTAAGAAACAGGAAGGCCTCCCTACAAAATGTAAAATTATTTCTTCCTGGTATGAATTTACTGTTGCGTTAAAGAAGCAATTTTATCCATTAGTATGCATAAATCAATCCATGATGGATTGGAAACACTTAAGGTGAATGTACAAGAATACACTCAGACATTCAGAAAGAATGCTTTGATTTTGGGTATACCTCTTTACACTCAAGAAATTCTTCTCAAGTTTATTGGAGGATTACATAGTTATTTGCGTGATATAATACTTATGTTTAATCCTACTAACCTGGATGAAGTGTGTGTTCAAGCCACACATATTGAATCTAAAGGGAAGAATGCTCATGATGAATTTTCGTCAGCTAAATCCAGTCAGTTGAAGGAAGGAAAGGACAAAGGAAAAGAGAATATGAATCGATCTACTACAGTTAAGAAGGGGGATACAAAAATTTCATTTTCTCATTGTCAGAGAGATGGACATGATGCAGAACATTGTTGGAAGCTACATCCAGAATATAAAACGAATTGGTTTAAGAATCAAAAAGGGAAGAAAAAGGCTATAGTTATCGTAGAGTACCTTGGATCATATTCTGAGGACAAAACAAAGATAACAATCGTAGGCATGAAAGGTAAATCTATTGTTGGTAATGATTCTAACATTGGTTCTTCATGTTCTTCTACTTCTAAAGATCATGACAGTTCTAAGGATATAAAAATGAATGCATTGTTTCATATAAGGGTGATTACAAAACAAAATAAGATCGACACACTCATAGATAGTGGATCCCAAGCTAATCTCATTTCAGAGAAGTAGTTAAGTAGATGGGATTAACAACAAAACCACACAGAAAACCTTATCCACTAGGTTGTGTATGCAAAAATAAAATATTACAAGTAACAAAGCAATGTGATCTAAAGTTTGCAATAACATCCAAGTTTGTAGATGAATTTGAATTTGATGTGGTTCCACTAGATATATGTGGAATTGTGTTGGGTAGCTTGTACTTATATGATCGAAAGAAAATTTTCTATAGAGAACATAATCATTATCATTTGTTTAAAGAAGGAATTGAGTATATAGTATATTCGCATTCATTTAAAATGGCAGATCATTGGGGACTGCACAACAACTGAAAAGGGTCATTAATTAAAGTTGAAATTTGGCACTTATGTCTATGCAATTTAAGGAATAAAAGAATCCTAACCATGAAAAGGAAGTGTCGTTGAATCACAATACATCTATTATGGTTTATAGTGTTCCTATGGTAAAACATAAGCATGATCTAGGTACAATATTTTTCATATGTTCAATTTTTATATTCAGCTTTCTACTGATCAACATTATATGGTTGGTTCCGACAATATTGAATGTGGATTTGATTGAAAAAGGGATTAATGTACTTAACAATGTCATTGCAATGTTGATTTTTATTATGATGATTCAAATGTACAGGTTCCATGAAGAATGGAAAAATGATACAGGATAAGTGAGATGAACATGTCCTCACTTGAATTCTGAATGATTCAGGATTTTGGTGGTCCAAACACTTCTCAGTGGGAAGGTTTGATCCATAAGGCCATTCAAAATCGATCAAAATTAAAGTCTTCAAAATATGTAGATATTGTCTGGATCTTTCCAACAACGTTCGTTTCGCGTGAAACGGCCTCCAGACGTGAAAGTTATTGAGTTTGGAAATTTCAGCAAGAAGGTTTAAATGATGTAAAAAAGAGAAAAAAAAAAGGGGGGGCTACATGGCACACCCACAAGGTTCCACGTGGCAAGGATAGGTCATGGATTGGAGCTATGTGGCAGCACCACAGGGTACCACGTGGAAAAGTTTGATGATATGGCATATGAGTTGGTAAATCAGGGACTTCCATGTGCCAACCCTATTGGCATGTGATTGTATTGTTTGATAAAAAATTATGGTGGTCATGGGGATCGAACCCATGACCTCAACCTCCACCAACGACTCCACAGAGACTGCATAACCATGTGTCCCACCAGTTTTTATTATCACTATAGGGCTTAACTTTTATTTAAATTTGAATGTTGGATTGGTTGGATAAAAGGGCGGGATCGAGGGCTAGGCCCTTGACCCTGTGGCCAACACCAAGGCCGTGTGTATGTAACCAACTAACAACGTAGAATGGTGGATCCAACTAACAAAGTAGATCCAAGTCATAATCCAAGTCACAAACTAAACTAACGGAGCCAAGCCAAGTGCCAACCAAACAATGGTCCAACAATACAATGCCACTGCAATATAACCAAACCACCAACAAATATAACAAAGTTCACGTTGAAAGGGGAGTTGCCCGCGGGTTTAACCCCGGGACCTTTGCCCCAAAGGTGCAGAGCTTTACCACTAGGATAAAGCCCGTCTTTTGGGTGGATAATGGCCATTATTACTTATGAAGTTTTGGATGAAATTGGGGCCAAAAAGGGGGTGTGTGGCCCTCCTTTTAGCGCCGAAAACCTTATAAAAACCACCAAAATTAACCACAAAAAAACCATTACACATAGTGCCCAAGACAAAGTTCGGGCACAGATCCTGAGGCAATAACATGCCATTAATGGGAATGATTCCCAAGGTGGTAAATTCATACAGCCTGTACATTTGTAGGAAGAGTTGTCTCGATTGGCGTTCCAGAGGAGGCATCAGGAAAACATAGTCGACTTTATACTCATTTTACTCAGAATTTCGAGAGGAACACAGTGGTGCAGTCTGTTTTTTATTTTGACTAACATAACTCAGAGGTGTTTCTAGAACTCATGTATGTAATTTTTTTGAAGACGTAATAAGATCGACCTTCTCATTGGAAGTGGCCCGAAGACATATCCCAAGAATGGTGAACTCTGTTATTATCTATTGTCTACAAATTTTTGGTTTGCATATTTTTTTATTTTCTTGTGTATGATTTCAGCATTTAAAATTCATCATTTAAAGCCTTTTTCTATGAGAATTTACATGCCAAATTCACATGCAATTTTATGGTTAAGAATATCCTGAAATTTTTCAGATTAGTGTGGATCATTTGCGGCTTGTGCATCTTCTAACTCATGCTCTTGCTCTTTCCACTATACAATTTTGGTGGTTAAGACCTACATAAACATCAATATAATGAGTATTAGGTACTTTCCAATGCTTCAAAACTTGTTTTTTGGAGCCCATCCTCAAGTTAGTGGGTCGAATTCGGTCGACACACCCTGCCTTTGCAGACAAGTCGTCAACGATGTGCTTTTCCCACAGGGAAAGTGCGTCAGACCCTGAGTGATGCACTTCCTAAAAGGGGAAAGCACATCACCCAAGGCGCGCAATTTCCCCTCCAAAATGAGCTTAAAAACCCAAAAACATGCATTAAAAATAAAAAGTAAACCATAAAAAGTAAAGAGGATGATATTTAGGATTACATGGCACTGACCAGAGGCTGGATGACTGACCGAGGCTTCCGCAATCATCACCAAGAGATCTAGCTCCAAAGAGGGTTTTTTTCTTCACTATTCAACTTGGTAAAATGAATTGGTAAATAATTTTTACTATTCACCCCTTTTATATAAAAAACGGAATATTCCCTTTTTTAATTTTTATCTTATGGGTTATTTACTATAGTTGTTAGAACATTTTTCCACCTATGTACATTAATCATTTATTAATGATGATTAATTAGCCCAAGTGATTAATGATTACATCCCTAAGTTGATTAGCTACTAAATGGTCAATTATCATGAACTAGATGGCAAATGTGAACAAGTGCTGAGTCAAACTAGCTAAGTGGAGCGCTCCCCAGGGCAATTAATGCACTCAGCATGCCTAGAGCGCCCTCCTCAGGTCATTTAATGCACTCAGCATGCTTCTCTTCTACCTAGGGCGCATTTGCTCTCTTTGTGGACAATCTTGCCTTGTTTTGTCACATTTTTGACCAATTTTAGACTCCAAACCTCTAGCCAACCAGTTTCTTCACATGTGTGAGGTCACATGGGCCTGTCCAGTCATTCCCAGCATTCACACTGCAGATTCGAACCAGTTTGGGATGGTTTGGGATATTTTGGTCAACCTAGGGGGGTTTGAGCTTTTTCTAAGCTAGATCAGTGTGAACACTCCAGATGGATTCGAATTCTTCCATATTTGTATATATGGGTGTTCTTAACCTTTGTTAAGGTTGGACAGTTAATAATATTGAGATTATTCACCAATTCATGTGTATTGTTCTTCATTCATTTAAATTTTTTATGCTAATTCTTGCAAATGTTGTGCAATCTTTCACCAGTGAGGAATCCACAGTAGCTAGATTCAACTGTGCTTAAGATTTTACATGGTATCAGAGCTCTTGGAGCTAGAATTCGAACCAGCAGACTGTTGTAGTGGATTGCCAGAAACAGTGGAGAAACCACATAATTTCTGAGGCCATTGCCTTGAGCTTACTGGAGAAATCTAGTGGCTCCTCTCAGGTGTGATGCTCTCCCGAATGCACCCACTATCCATACAGGGTTCGAATCTGTGAGTGTAGATCCCTCCAGAGTGATTTGAGAGTTGTTTGCAGGTATTGGAGTTCAGCATTGTCAGCAAGTGCGAATTGCAGCAGAGGAGAATGGAGCCATCTCACCCAAACGTGCTCACACCCTTCAACTATTTCGATTGGAAGGCAGAAATGGTGATTTTGCTGAGATCTAAGGGTCTCTACAGAATCACGATGGGCACTGAGGTTGAGCCAAACTCAGCTGTGGAGAAATCCAAGTTTTTTAACAGAATGGATGAGGCATTTGGCCTCCTTTGTCTCAGCATTTCGAGAGACCTCCTGTTTCATGTAGAAAGTCTAGCAACTCCAAATGAAGTGTGGCTCAAGCTTGAGACACTGTTTGGAAAGACTGATGAGATGAGAGGCCACCAGCTCGAAAATGAGCTTGTCTCACTGAGCCCAGGGAATTTCGATTCCATCCAGGACTTCTTCACCAAGTTCAAGAACTTGGTCTTGCAGATCAGACAATGTGGCATAGAGAAGAAAGAAGAACAGTTGGTGTTGTCCATTCTCTCAAAATTGGGTTCAGAATACTCAGTTTTTGTGTCTTCCTTCAACTCCACAAGGCTCACAGTCAGAGGTTGGAAGATGCCATCCTTGGCTGACTTCATGGAGATGCTAACTCAAGAGCAAGACAAGCTGGTCTTGATGGGCTCCATCAAACAAAAAGATCAAGTTCTTGCAGCTGGAGATTCGAAATGTGGAAGAAGCAAGCAAAAACCCAGGGTTTCGAAACCTCAAGAGAAGAAGAGAAAGGATGAGAGGCCCAAATCCTCTGAGGGGGTTTCGAATCCTGTCAAGAACAAGGGAAAGAAGGCTGAGAAGACGAAATGTAGCTACTGTCAAAGAGGTTTTCATCCAGAGAGCTCATGCATGAAGAAAACCATAGACACCATGACACATCTCCTACAGAAAAATAACATTCCTCTTCCTGAAAGTTCCAAGAAGAAGGAGTGCACTTCTGAAGACAAGGAGAGCTGCCATGCTTTGGTGGCTAGCTCATCTCATTCACCGTTGTTCATCATTGATTCAGGTGCCTCAAGGCACATGGCTTCCTCAAGAGACTCATTTTCTGAACTTGCTCCCTACAGTAGTCTCTCAATTCGAATGGGAGATGACTCAGAAATCCCTGCTCATGGCATTGGGAAAATCTCTATGGAGAATGGCTTCTTCTCCAATGTGCTGTATGTGCCAAATCTTGCAGCAAACTTGCTCTCTGTGTATCAAATGACACATACTGGAGCAGCAAAGAAGGTGGTCTTCACTCAGGATGAAGTGGAGATATCAGAAGTTTCCACCGGGAAAATTGTTGCAAAGGGTGTTGCAGACCATGACATGAAGATGTACATGTTCTCCCACTTCCTCGAATTTTCTTCACCAAGTGTGCTGCTGTCACATGGGAATGAGACCAGCAAGCTATGGCATCAAAGGTATGGGCACCTAAACTACAGATATCTTCAAGTTTTAAGCAAAGAAAATATGGTAGAAGGGCTGCCCCAAATCAGATTTTCGAGTGGAACATGCAAGGGTTGCATGATTGGGAAACATCCTGAAAGGAAGTATGACAAAGGGAAGGCTAGGAGGGCTGATCAACCTCTTGGGATAGTACATTCTGATCTCATAGGGCCACTCCCCACACCCTCCTATGGCTTCAGCAAATATGTGCTCACCTTCATCGATGACTACTCAAGGTACTGCTGGTTATTTTTCCTTAAGCAAAAATCTGAAGTCTTTGATTGTTTCAAGATTTTTAAGAACATGGTTGAGAACTTCAGTGGGAAGGCCATGAAGGTTTTGAGGACTGATAATGGCAGAGAGTATGTCAACAACAATTTGCAGCAGCTCTGTCAAGAGCATGGCATTCAGATGCAACACTCAGTGCCCTACACACCTCAGCAAAATGGTGTTGCAGAGCGCAAAAATAGAGCACTAAAAGAGATGGCAACTTGCATGTTGCAAGCAAGGGATTTGTCTCCTAAATTATGGGCTGAAGCTATGAATTGTGCAGCATATGTTCAGAATAGAGCACCACACAAATCATTGCAAGGAATCACTCCATTTGAAGCTTGGATGGGCCACAAGCCAAATGTCTCACATTTCAGAATTTTTGGCTCAAGGGCTTGGGCCAGAATTCCACCGGAGAAGAGAAAGGCATTGCAGCCCCAAAGCAAGGAGTCAATAATGGTTGGGTATGCAGAGGATTCCAAGGGCTACAAGCTCTTTGATCCATCCACTCACAAAACTTTCATTGAAAGAAGTGTCAAATTCGAAGAGGAAGAATTTTTGCAAGCTAGTGAACAAGGTGATGGGGAATGCTCATTCCCTCGTCTTGATGATGAAGTAAGTAGTGATTCATTCTCTGATATTTCTGATTCTGATATTGCTGAAGATGATGTTGATATGGATTCTGAACATATCCCTCCCTCAAGGCCCAAGTGGGTAGAGAAAACAATTCAAAGTGCCGGAGAGCTAGTGGGAGATCCCCGAGATGCTAGGAAAACTAGATCTCAATTTCACAATTCCTTTGCATATAATAATTCTGATCTGAGTGAGGCCTGTTATTTGATGGTTGGATCTGATCCAATGTCATATTCAGAAGCATGTACAGACCCAAGGTGGCAATCAGCCATGCAAGAGGAGATGAACTCACTCCATGAGAACAAAACTTGGGATTTGGTCCCTCTTCCTCCCAAGAGGAAACTAGTGCAATGCAAGTGGATTTATAGAACCAAAATTGGATCTGATTGCTCTGATATGAAGTATAAGGCCAGGTTGGTGGCTAAGGGTTACTCTCAGGTCCAAGGAGTGGACTATACAGAAACATTTGCACCGGTGGCAAAGATGGACTCCATAAGACTAGTTTTGGCCATTGGGGCTTCCAAGCGCTGGGAGATTCATCACATGGATGTAAAAAGTGCCTTTCTTCATGGGGATCTGAATGAGGAGATTTATATGCAGCAGCCTGAAGGTTTTATTTCTGATCATACACTTGTTTGCAGGTTGAACAAATCACTCTATGGGCTCAAGCAAGCTCCTAGAGCATGGTATGCAAAAATGGACAATTTTCTGCTTTCTTTGGGGTTTGAGAGGTGTAAGTCTGATCCAAATGTGTATATGCAGCATGTTAGTGATCTGATATTGATTATTGTACTGTATGTTGATGATATTTTGATCACTGGTAGCTGCACCAAAGAAATTGACTCAGTTAAGAGAGCATTGCACAGTGCATTCTCCATGACCGATCTAGGATTGCTAAAACAATTTCTGGGTTTGGAGATTGATCAATCTGTGAATGGAATTTCTGTATGTCAGTCAAGGTATGCTTCAGATTTGCTGCAGAAATTTAAGATGGCTGAATGTAAGTCTGCAAAATTTCCATTTCTTTCAGGAGTTAAGCTTACAGAATGGGGTTCTTCACCACTAGTTGACAGTTCGTTGTATAGACAACTAGTTGGGAGTTTGTTGTATCTTACACACTCTCGACCAGATTTGTCTTATGCTGTTGGGGCTGTTGCAAGGCACATGCAAGAGCCTCATGAGATCCATTGGAAGGCAGCCAAGAGGATCCTTCATTATGTTCAGGGTACTAAGTCTTTTGGTATCCATTATGCTGCTGGTTCATCCCTTGAACTAGTAGGATTTACAGATTCTGATTGGGCCGGTGATTGTATTGATCGGAAGTCAACTTCCGGTTATGTCTTTATGCTTGCACATGGACCTATATGCTGGTCAAGCAAGAAACAGAGCACTATTTCCTTATCTTCAGCTGAGGCCGAGTACAGGGGAGCAGTCAATGCAGCCACACAATGTGTTTGGTTGCAAGGTATTCTTGCAGAGTTCGGGATTGTCTTTGATTCACCCACTATTCTTTGGTGTGATAATCAAAGTACAATCAAGATTTCTACCGATCCAGTACAGAGGCAGAGGACCAAGCACATAGAGATACACATGCATTACATTCGGGGTTTGGTGCATGACCGGATCATAGCATTGCAGTATTGCCCATCCAGTGAGCAAACTGCTGATATCTTCACCAAGTGTTTTACCGAGAAGACCTTCACTCACCTTAGATCTTTGCTTGGGGTGAGTGATGCATGGTGATGATTGGTGTATTTTGATATATGCCACATGTCCATTTTAGAGGGGAGGTTTTATTTCCCATGTGGTTTTCCTCCTTACCTTGGTTACATGGACAAATAAATTTTCATGATGTAAAAGGTGACTTGAGCCTAGTTGCCAAGGCCTTAATTTTTGATATTTCACTAAGTCTAGCTTAAGGGGGGGTGTTAGAACATTTTTCCACCTATGTACATTAATCATTTATTAATGATGATTAATTAGCCCAAGTGATTAATGATTACATCCCTAAGTTGATTAGCTACTAAATGGTCAATTATCATGAACTAGATGGCAAATGTGAACAAGTGCTGAGTCAAACCAGCTAAGTGGAGCGCTCCCCAGGGAAATTAATGCACTCAGCATGCCTAGAGCGCCCTCCTCAGGTCATTTAATGCACTCAGCATGCTTCTCTTCTACCTAGGGCGCATTTGCTCTCTTTGTGGACAATCTTGCCTTGTTTTGTCACATTTTTGACCAATTTTAGACTCCAAACCTCTAGCCAACCAGTTTCTTCACATGTGTGAGGTCACATGGGCCTGTCCAGTCATTCCCAGCATTCACACTGCAGATTCGAACCAGTTTGGGATGGTTTGGGATATTTTGGTCAACCTAGGGGGGTTTGAGCTTTTTCTAAGCTAGATCAGTGTGAACACTCCAGATGGATTCGAATTCTTCCAGATTTGTATATATGGGTGTTCTTAACCTTTGTTAAGGTTGGACAGTTAATAATATTGAGATTATTCACCAATTCATGTGTATTGTTCTTCATTCATTTAAATTTTTTATGCTAATTCTTGCAAATGTTGTGCAATCTTTCACCAGTGAGGAATCCACAGTAGCTAGATTCAACTGTGCTTAAGATTTTACAATAGTTGATCTCGTTTTCATGTTTTATAACCTTATAATGGATTCTAACTTGGTTCTTGGAGCTTGTAGATAGAGTAAAGTGGTTTTTTTTACTATGTTGGTAACCGTCATTGACTTTTCATACTCCTTATTAAGTATAAAAAGGTCTTTGAGCATTTTTTATACCATCATCATGCTCATTAAAACTATGCATTAAAGGTATCGAGTTGAGTCTTTGTTCCTTCTCGTGCTCGTAAATACCTGAGAATAAGTCATCAAGTTACATTTTACCTTCTTTAGACTCATTAAAATATGACATCGAAGCCGCCCTTTTAGGGACAAACCCTTCCTATATCATGTTCGTTAAACATGTGAGATTGGACTTGCCCTAAGGATGAGCTGTACAGAGCATCTATTACCCTCCTCAAGCTCGTTAATAAACAAAGAGGTACTCATAAATCATGATGGGGAATAAGGAAAGAGTTTTCATTTACTTGTAGTAATGGCAGTATGTAGTCACGCTTGAACATGGCACTCATTTGCATTTCATTCGAACCGCTTGGATAATCTGCTTATCCTTGAGTCTCACCAATTCCTTCACCTTTTTACTCCTTTGAGTCATCCAAAGAATGCGTCATTCATTAGTTGTATTAGGTTTTGGTGTCAATATCGTCATGTCAATGCTTCCAAGTCATGCCATTCCATGTTCAAGAGGATTCTGTTGATCGAGTTGATATCTGCAGTCATTATAACTTCCAATGTGTTAGTCACTATTGCGTCAATCGCAAACATCACTCTACAGTCCGATTTACTCCAAAACATATGCGATCTTGTTTTGTGTCGATGATGAGGGAAAAATCATGGCCCTCCTTCAACAGGTGTATCCTTGTCGAATTCAACACATCATCCAAGGTTTAAACCTAGAAACCAATAAATTACCTTGGGCTGGCATGCCTTGATGGCAGGTTACCTTGCTTTCAATAGTAAGTTCACATCATTGACTTCTGATTGAAAGATTCCACCGAGTGTTCGACCTCAACTCATTTGATTCACATTCGATGGTATGTACTATGATACCTTGAGGATCATTGACATCAATGATGATTCCCCTCGTACTTTTTAATGGTTTACATCAATGACCGATAATCAAGTGGTTTCTACCATGTTTGAATTCAAAATATTGTAATCACATGGTTAGATTCGTATCATTGTGGGTTCAGCTTCAAGACCTTGGGTTAACTTATGTATCTTACCTAGGATACGATGCATATATTTTGATTCATGTCACACAGATCCACTTGTGTATTGGTCATGGCTATGTAATTATCTCATCATGGATTTACGCTTGTGTCTAGTAGCCATGATTATGTCCAGTCAGTCGATACTACCATGGATCTGCATTGTATTGGTCGGAATCCATGTTATGAGTCATTTGATACATATATCTCAGAGTCTGTTGTACTGCAGGAGTCTTTGTTCGTCACTCCAACCGATGATCCTTGCCTCGAACTCTCATATTTAAAAGAATCTCACCTATCCTATTTCGTTAGCTTCATGCTTTGGGGGGAATTCTATTACACCAAAATATTGTCATCATGATTTATGTGTCCTTTATTTCCCCTAATTCCTAAAGAACCTAGGACAAATGATTGAAAGGAGAGTTGTTGTTGTTCCTTTGACCTTTTGTTGTCATCTCGGCGTGCCCTACTCGTTGACAAGATGCATCAAACCATAGGTGATGTGATTTGCACATTGACAGAGCACGCCAGTGATGCTACTTTCCTTTGCACAAGGTTCATCATCCCTCAAAGAAGCAGGTTTCCTGTGTGCAAGGTGTGGCGTTGTTAGTTTAAATGGATAAAGAGAAGCTTCGAATGGCTTCTAGAATCCTTGGTTACATGGGGACTTATCCCTATAAAATAGGAAAGGTGGCATTCGGTTCCCTTACCTTTTGGGATGATCCCTTGAGCTTCTCCCACAAATCATCAACCTCTCCTATACTTTTATTCCTATAAATACCAAACCCCTCTCTATGATTAGGGAGGAGGAAGATAGAGCACTTAAATGCTGGTGAAATTCTACTAGGATTGCTTCCCTTTCATCCATCAAGAGGCAAGAGCTTGGATCTTTGAGGCTAGGATCATTTGGAAGGTGTTATGACGTCAAATCTCGGTTGTAACCTCTCTCTATGTACTTAGTTTATTTACATTAATGCAGATTCTTTCCATAAACATTTTGTTATTGTAAGATATCTAGAATTGGATTCTTTGACTGCTAGTTTAGATTAATCTATGTTTATATGTTATTATTACTTTCTTGTTTCTACTCGTTATACATGGTTTTGCAGCCATAGACCTGAAGACCAAGATCTTTATCAAGCAAGGAGATAGGAATTGCATTCATAAGGTGATTTATCTCTTTACATCCTTCGCAATTTGATCAATCTAGGAAAGTGATTTGTATCGTGTACTTCTTTTGTTCTAGATCAGAACCATTCGGACTAGGGAGATTGGTTTGTGTCCGCACTGATAGATTTTCTGCAAACACTGATACACTATGTTTGGACTGTGCCAAGATTTACATCATTTTCAACAACAATGATTTCTTAGAGTTTAAGGAGGAGGCTCCCATTTATCATACATCAACAAGTCCCAATTCCATGCCATTGTTGCACGTCCTGTTGTTATGCCATACATGGACCTGGTTAAATGGATGAGTGATTATGTCGACATCCCAACCAGTACTTTCAGAGACTCCAACCAGGCCATGTATGTTTCTTTTAATCCAGATACATTCATTAGAATTTATGCACCGAAGACCCCACAACAAATTTTGATGCAGGACTTCATAAGGGCATTTGAGGAGAACCAATGTGCTTGTTAAAACATGGATGGACGATCCTAACAACTTTATACTCATACCTAATAGGAAATACCCAATTTTCTACTTAGGGAACCTTATAAATTGTTTCCGGTTATGTTTTGTAGGTTCTACAATGAGGATAGTTGCTCATATTTTAAATTGGAATGGGCCCCCTTGGCTCATCATATAACAAATATAGGGTAGATATTTAGCACAATTTTTTTCATGACCCTTAGAGATGCTCTCACACAAGCACAGAAGGATCCATCTACCAAGAAGCCAAAATTTTACTTATCGACATACCTGGTGGACATCATGCATGCCTCCTTTTCTTACCCTTCCATGAACTGGCACTAGACTAGAGAAAAACCCCCAAGCCATATCTATTTTTCAATTCTGTGGGAAGACAATTATAAACCCCACATTTATGACATCTATGATAACTTCCTCAAAGTTGTTTATTTCATTGTTTTCAAGAATAATGCTCCTAGGATTTCAGAAGATTCCATTTCCTTTGTAGAGCCTATGGGTGACCATTATCCTGAAGAGTTCTTTACTTACCTCAATATATGGGTAGCAAATCAGTACATATGTTACCTAGGTTCGTCCTCAACATATTGGTTCTTGCAAAAGTAGCTTTTCAAACTATCTTTGATGGAGTGCACAGCCAATGTTTTTCCAAGAAAAGAAGTGCATGGCCCAAATTCCCTTTTTATATTGGACATCTAGTTATCCAAAATTCAAATCATGTCTGCATACTAGAAAAATATTTGAACCATTTTAAGTTAAGGTTTGCAGAAAAGACGATGCATGAGCCAAGGGGTTTATAGCAGATCATTTTGTGCAGGCACATTTAAAAAAATCATATATGCATGAAGAACAACCTAATGACTATTTGTATCAGGGTGCATCCATTTTTGAAGAATTTTATAGTAGGGTAATTGATTCAGATAAGAGGATCCTCATTCACGAATATCAAAAACAAGAAAAGGTGAAGGTGATTGAGGAAAGAAATAGGATTTTTCAATAACAATAAGAAGCTGCTAAGGAGGAAATGGAAGTAGCCAATAAATCCATAGTGCTCAACCCAGCTCCACCTAATTCCAAAACACAGAAACTATTAGACAAGAAGCAAGGAAAGAAACCTGTATCAATTGGCCAATCATCCACCCCTATTCAAAATCTCAATGCCTTGATCCAACAAACACAATATCTTCAAGGTAAATCTATCCCCTGTACTGAATATGTTCATACTACTATTTCCATTCCTAAGTTAGTATCTATGGTATCTGTAAACATTGTGGATAAAAGAAGACGAATTCTCAAAACTCCCCTACAACATCCCTTTTATAATTTTATTGATTTGGAGAAGGAACAGCATGAATAAGTAATTCATTCAACCCCAGTAGTCCAAGAACATATTCATCTATCTTCTATGGAAAATACTAAAACTGTTAATGGTACTTCAACTAACCCTAGCCATCATTCCTCTCCAGATAGCAACTTGTCATATATTCCTTCTGTTGAAGATCCTATCACTCAATCCACCCATGATTCACCACAACACTCACCTCTTTGCACCAATCCTCTAGATTTACTTACAAAACCTCCCAATCCATCTATTCAACGAACCATTAAGGATGTGGTAGATACCAGCTGCCTCCTGGTGAGATGGTACCCTTGTCTATTTCCCTTCATGGATATGATGGGAGACCACCCCAACCTAGAGGATTGTACCAAAATGTCCCCATTGAGCTAGGGGAAAATATGGTCATGATCGACATCGAGGTATTCGATGCTCAACTCAACTACAACATCCTCTTGGGGAATAGTTATATGTACACCATGAAGGCGGTTGCCTCCTCAATCTTCCTTATCATGATGTTTCCCTTAAATGGGAAGATTGTAATCCTTAACCATCTTAACTACTATGATCCCAATCCCACTAGAAATATCGAAAAATATCCTACCTACTGTCATCGACACAAATCAACCCTATGTTGATATTTCCCCCAACATGTATAAGGACTCCAATTTGCTAGAAAAATAATCTGGACAACCACCAAATATTCCCACATCCATTAATGGCGTACTGTGCACAATTTTCATTCTTGAAAATGGTCCTACCTCCACCTCAACACTATCGTCGATTCATGGCATTAAACAAAAGTTGAGTCCATCGGCACCTCCGATATTTCAAATCTTGCTTGTGTACACCACCACAAGTGTACAATGGATGTCGGTTATGGATCAGTTAACTCAACCTAGGCTCACTTTGAGTATTCCATTATGGTACCTTACCACCCTACCTGGAAATGGATTCTAAACTAGTACCTTACCCTCCTACCTAACCCTACACCCAACTAGTCATAATTCGCTTAGCCTAAACCAGGGGGAATCAACCAACAATAGTTAAAAAGCCTAGTAATGACCAATAATCCTACCCAAAGGGTCACTCCACCATGTTCTCTTTGCAGGAAACAAGGCCATGCGACCAAACTGTTCCCCACCTTGTCAAAGATCCAAACTTTTCTCAATACCCCAGTTAGCATAACCCATGCTCCATCGATTGTTGAAGGGTGCAAATCATTAATTCCCACACCCAAGTCCAATTCATTGCATATGAATCATGCATGTTCGATCTATTCTTATTTTGGTCATTACACACACCATTGTATTGATCTCCCTTGATTTCAGGATGCTTTGGAAACCATTCACCTCAATCAATCGATGGTTGAGACATGTTTCCAACCAACCTAGGAAGAATATTCTATCAATATGGACACTACATCAGTGACATCACCAGTTGCGCATCCCACACAAGTCACCTTTACATCAATTCACGTTGTGGAGCCTATAACACCATAATATCCCTAACCTCTTAAGCTTATGATGACAACACCACATAATGGATTCTCCCTTTGTGGGAATTGTTAACACCCAAAAAGTGCTCACTACCTCACCTACCCCCTTACATGACTCATTTGTCCATTTTCCTACTATATTTGCCTTAAAAACCCCAAAAATCCCACTAAAAAGCCTCCAAAAGGCCTAAAAAGCCTCCAAAAGGCCACAAAACCATAAAAAAAGCCTCAAAAAGGCTAAAAAACCCCATTTTTCCCCAAAATTATCCAAAATTCCTCCAAAAATAGCAAAAACCCTCCAAAAGGGGAATAAAAAATATAAAAAAATGAGGAAAAAGAGGAAAAAGGAGGAAAAAACCCTATACAGCTGACCTAAACCATATGGTTCCCAAAACCATGGGCCAACACTCCACCACCAAAAAACTATAAATAGGTGATGGAGACCCCTTATTTCATATCCACAATCAAGTACACCCTTACTCTGCCAAAATCACTCTTGAGACCCTAGCTCACCCTTGAGCTACTTTCACCATTGAGTGCCCCTTTTGGCCCATTTCCACCATTGGAGAAAGAGAAGGAGCAAAGTTGGAGTTTGGAGCAACCCTCTTGGATCATTGCAAGAACTTCACCAACCTCTACACTTGAGGTAACATTTTAATACAAAAGAAAAACCATTTATATCCCATGTTTTGTTATGTTTCTTAATGCTTATGTTAGTTTAGAATTTATATTGTTTTAGCATTTTAATTTACTGTTTATTGAATTGCTACTAAGGAGTCCCTTCTCCTTAGTAGGTGCTCATTTGCACAAGCTAGGGTGAAAACCCTAGCTACAATTTTGGTGACTCCCCTTGGTTTGAATTTCTGGTTCTAGTTTTTAAATATTTTCCTTTCGGCTGTCCCTTTCGGCCGCGTCTTTTATCCCTGCAGTTGCGTTCCGACCGCGTCTTTCAGGCCTTTACCTGCGACCCGACCGCAACTCTCAGACTGTTTCCGGCATTCTACCGACGGATTCAAGTCTGTTACCTGCGATTCGACCGCGGCTAATCAGCCTGTTTGTTGCGATCCGACTGCGGCTGTTAAAAATTTTCTGGCGTTCCAACCGCGGCTTTCAGCCCTTTTTCTGCAATCTGCCTGCGTCTGCCGCCCCTTTTTCCTGCGACCTTACAGCGCCTGTCGGCTCTTTTCCCGCGCCCCGACTGCGGCTTTCAGTCCTTTTACTGCAACCTGACTACGTTTGTTCGCCTTTTTCCTGCGTCCCACCTGCAGCTTTCAGCCACTTTCCTGCGACCCGCCTGCGGCTTTCGTCCTATTTCCCGCGGTCCGACTGCATCTTTCAGCCAAAATCCCGCAACTTGTCCGTGACTGTTGAGATCTTTCCCGCAGTCCGACCGCGCAAAACCACCACAAACCCGCGGTCTGTTCTCTGCACTTTTTTACCCTGTTTTGAACCCAGCACTTTGCTGCACTATTTTCTGCACCAACATAGCCATCTGTCCTACCTACAGCCATACTTCCCTACAGCCTTTTCTGCAGTTTTATTTCTATTCCATTTACAGAATCGTTTTTTAAACAATTTGAAAAAGAAAAAATTTTGCATGCTAAAGTTTACATTCTGTCTTGTTATTGTTAGTTAGAAAGTTGCCCCCCTTGTGGCACTTTTATTTGGGTTCATCACCTCACACACACACACACTGTCACCTAATTCAAGTGAGCCTTAAAAAACTACTTAACTCAACCAACATTCTAACCCCACTTGGGGAACACATAAGAACTTTTGTAGTTAGGTAGGATCGGGGGGATAGGCATCCAAATAACACCCCTCGATTGCTTACACTTGAGACATAGCTGTTGTCCATTAGGGAACCAAAATCCCCTAGTATTTTTTGGCATGGTCACGACCAGTTTATCAGAGGGCCTCTCCCCTAGGAGGGTTGAAGTCGCCAGACTGGTTTCGGAGGCCTGAGTGGAATACCGCACTCCATTCAGTAACTGAAGGGCTACCTTTCGTAGTTCTCGGAGTATCTATGTATAGGGGTACTGCGGTAAAAGGACCAAACGGCAGATTCACCTTTCTGGACGTGTCATGAATGGGGTATCTTAGTTGCCTTTCTTCTAGGATTGACTACCCGGTGTCCCTCCCGGTAAGGGGATATCTTTAGCCACTTGGCTCTCCTATCCATATTGTCTGACTTGGATTTCATCACCTTGCAGAGGATATGTCTAGTTGAGATAGAATACTATTTAGTTAGGTGTTTGCATTCTCCCTTACCTCCTTTTGGTCTAGCGAGTCCACCATTTTTATTTTTTAGGAAACCTGCTGCTTGTTGGTATTCTGACCATTTCTGTTGATACTCCACTTATTGTAGCACAGCTGTTACAGTAGGTGTTTTGAGTTGGTTGTTGGCTTGAGTGCCATATTTTTTTATCTCTCCTTCTGCACACTCGGTTGCATTAGGGTTTTTGAGCTGTTTTTCACTCAACACAACCCCCAGATATTTGATACCATTTGTCACCATTGAGTCCCCAAGAAATTCTCAGTGCCTCCGGGGCGAGCCCCCGCAGCACGGTTCACTTGACACCACCCGTCATAGACATAGATCTTCATCACTTGATACCACTCATCATAGATATCGAGCCTTTTCACTTGACTCCACTCGTCAAAGTCATAGGACTCCATCGCCTGATCTAGACGCCCCCTATTTTACCTCTGATTCCGAGGCAGAGTCCGAGAACCCCATTTACACTGCACCCACTAGCCCCATGGCTGGCGTGACTTCCACCCCTTTCTTAGTAGGGACCATTGGTGGAGCATCCACCACCACACCAGCTACCACACCTGCTTTGGGTATGCCCTCGATGGGGCCCATGTCTACTGTTCCACTCACTGCACCCATTCCAGTAGCTAGAATACCTGTCCCACCTCCCTTAGTGACTCACACTACCCTGGGCGATGCAGGATCGTCCCTCCACTTGGGGGAAACGTTCCAAACCCAGCCCCTCCACTTGGGGGCATTGGCCCCAATTTGGTCACACCCACTAGTATGTCACATCCTTCTACTAGTTTTCCATTCATGGCTAGCCTCAACCTTCCCAACCTAGCCAGACTGACTAATGATCCCATTAGACACGACCCTGCATGGCCTCATATGCCCACCAAGCTCCCCTTTGACATCCCTAAGTTTGAGGGAAAGGCAGGTGAGGACCCCCAAAACCATATTATGTCCTTCTATTTATGGTGTTCCTCCAACTCCATAGTGGACGACTCTGTCTACCTCCGTCTATTACAGCGCACCTTCACTGGCTTTGCAGCTAAGTGGTACATCGAGCAGCCCCATGGAACCCATGCCACCTTTACTTCCCTGGCCTCGACCTTCCTGCATTTCTTTCAGTTACCTGTCCGCTATGATGCGGGAGTGGAGATCCTACTGTCCTGCAGACAGAACATGGCCACCCACATCACTGACCACATTCATGAGTGGCGTCGACGCCGTAGTCTCTGCAAAATCAAGTTAGACGACTGTATCTTCTTAGATTGGTTTCTCAAATCCCTCCTCCCTGTCATTGCCAAGGATGTGGCATCCGAACGACCCCAGTCTGAAGAAGAGGCCATCCTCAAAGCCCAGCAATTTGACCTCATATACGCCTAGTCGAGTTACCTCTATACCATTATCCCTGACGCCCCTCGCTGTGATTCCTCCCAGCACGATGCACCGGGGGCATCCCACGCCGCATACGACATCATTGGCCGTGTTGCCTTGCATCCCTAACCCTTTTCCATAGCACGTCCTAGCCCTAGCCCCGACCTTTCGCGGGCTACATCTCAATCCGGAGCAACCAATTCGTATGCTCCTATGACACATCACCATCATTCTCATGGCCCCTCATGTCCACCTCAGTGCTTTGGGCATGTGTCCCCCGCTTATGTTCCCCCGGTCACACCTCAACCATATTACCATACACAAGCTGCCCCAGCTCCTGTGACCTCACAAGCCCAACCGGCTTATTACCCACCATAGACAGCCCTTGCGGCAAACCCACAGCCTGCTCCGTAGACGTATCAGCAACCCCCACAAGGTTCAGCACCTGCGCAGCCTCCACCTACTTATTATCCACTGCAGCCTGGTCCCACACCTGCACAACCACAGAACCCACCTGCTGCCCAAGGGAAAGTATACGCCCAACAAAATCCGCAGCCAAACCAAAACAACCAGTGCCAACAGGGCCAGCAAAACCATGGCAAGGGCCGTAACCATGGGAATAACCCTCCTCCAGACCAAGGTGGTCAACCTCCCAATCCCCCAGACAACAATAATGCGGCCCCTGCCAACCAAAACCCTGACCGGCCGCCCAAGCAGGCTAAAAACCCTAATTTATGAACAAACCATCCTTGTTCTATTTGCAGGGTCTATGGCCACTACACACATGCTTTCCCACATTTAGAGCGATCCAGGCAACTCTGGGTTGATGATGCCCATTGCTAAGGGCACGCAACTCCTCAAGCGCCACCCAACCCCCCACAACCTTAGCAGCCACCTTTAGTGCTTCAAAACCCCTTACCAAACCAAGGTGTAGTGAACACTCAGCCGTTGGCTCCCCCTCATGCTAATGTGCCACCACAACAATAGATCACTTATGCCGCTCCTGATCAACCCATGTTCGACTCAGGTACCCACCACTTGTTGATGATGTCATCCACTGATGTCAACCTCCAAACCCATCGGAACCAATATGGCTCCACCTCTGAAGCCCCTCCCACTGATAAAACCACTAACGCTCATCCCACTGATCAAGCGTTACGTATACCTCCACCTCCACTAGATGGCGCTTCCAAAGCACCTTGTTTCCCACTTCACCGTATCAACAATAACCCCAATGCATGCGCTGCGTCAAACTACAACATTGTAGATGACTTAGCCCAATCTCCCGCAGCCATGTCTGCGTTAGAAGTCTTGAAAAACTGTCCTTCACAGCGCAAGACTTTACTCTCAGCCATTGGGGCTATTGACCCAAATGATTCGAATTTGATGGCCTTTGATTTGGACCAGTCCGAACCACGCCTGCCTTCCACTTTAGCATTCCAAGTTTCTGTTTCCGTTCGGAATCTTGTCATCCATCGATGCATCATCGATGAAGGTGCCTCTACATGTGTTATGTCCACATTCGTATGGAAAAAGTTGGGATCCCCTACTCTCTAGCAGTACACCACTGCGTTACGTGCCTACGACGGTCGTTCGGCTCAACCCCAAGGTCTCCTAGTCAATGTCCCTGTCCAATTAGGTGGTAAAATCATACTCATTGACATAGAGGTCATCAATGCCCAGCTTGATTATAACCTCTTACTTGGTCGCAGCTACATGTATGCCATGCGGGTGGTTGCTTCTTCCGTTTTTCGTACCATGAAGTTCCCCCATGATGGACGCGTGGTCAAGGTCGACCAACTCACCTACTATGATCCCAGTGCCCCCGCTGCACCCAAAAATGTTCTCCCTATGGTTGAACAACCTGTTAGTGGTACCACTACCTCGCTGGTTTCCTCCGTGGGATCAGGAGTTTACTCAGATCCGCCAATGACGTCCACATTCCAATCCATTCTTCCCCCGTCACCCACGATCGAAGTATCTGATCTTTGCACCCTATCCCACAATATGCAAACACCCACCAATCAGCCGCCCTTGTTACCTAAACCACCATTGGTACCTAATCACATTGGTGTTACACCCATCCACACCATTCCCTTCCTAATCCCTCCCTCGGGAGTAGTAAGCGCCCTGGTTATGGCTACCCTCAGCCTCCCCGGGTTAACCTTAGGATTACCCGTGTGGTACCTTACGCCTCCCGTTCCCCCGCCGACACCAGATGTCGTCCTGCAACCGGTGCAACCCATCGTCACTACTACTCAGCCACCCCCCAGTGTCGCTACCCCTTCATCCTCCAAAAATCCCCCTCCTCTTATCAAGCCCACTGGGGGCCGAGGCCCACAACCATACACTACTGTACCTCCTCCCAAAACAGTAAAAAACCCCCCCTTGTTTCGTGCTCCTCCCAAATGCTCGTTGTGTGATGAGTTAGGCCATCCGACTCATCAATGTCCACAGTTACCGGCATTACAGGAACACATGCAAATGCTTGACAATGACCCCAACATCCCCATTGTCGAAATCGACCCAACCCCCAAGCCTCGTGATAAATCACTATGTACCAACCACCCCTGTGCGATATGCGGTATTTACGGCCACTACTCACATCACTTTCCTGATCTCCCCGATTACAGAGCAGCTCTCTACGAGATGAATAATCTAGACCTTGAGACGGCACCACCCACCATTGAGGATATCCACCCCCCAGTCTCCTCCCCTTCAGGAGAGGTTAACACCATTTATATGATCTCTTCAATCACCACTCCCTCGTCAACCGATTTGACAACTCCAACTTTCCATTCTGATGAGGAGATTCTTGAGGCACTCACTGCCCCAGAGTATCCCTGGGATGACATGCACCATCGTTCGTATTTCCTCCTAGAAGCATCCTCCTCTAGCACCGCTACCCAATTTGCAGTTGAATCCAAATATTTCCTTCCTACCAAGGTCGACTGGTTTAAGGATCCTATTCCTACTCCTGATGCCTTTGAGGAAGGCAACATGGAAAATATCTCACCCGTCATCCACATTGATATCGCTACCCCAGGAGGTGCCCCCGAACTCATAACTTTAGGAGCCTCCTGCAATGAGTATGAGATTGAGGAGTACAAAAAACTCTTCCAAGAATTCTGTGATGTCTTTTCCTAGTCCTATACCGAAATGCCTGGTCTTAACCCCGCCATTATAGAGCACCACATTGACACATGGCCTGATGTACCCCCCGTTCGTCAGAAATAGCGCCCCATTCATCCCTCAAAGCTCCCAGTTGTCAAAGCAGAGATTGAGAAACTTCGTAAGGCAGGATTCATTTATCCTATTGCTTATACCACCTGGGTTTCAAACCCCGTTCCCGTTAACAAAAAACAAGGCACCATTCGAGTCTGCACTGACTTCCGAGATTTAAACCGCACCTGTCCCAAAGACAACTTCCCCACGCCATTTATTGACCAGCTCATCGATGCATGTGCGGGGCATGAAGTCCTATCTTTCATGGACGGTTTTTCTGGATACAATCAGATTCAGATCCGAAAGGAGGATCAGTACAAAATTGCCTTTACCACCCCATGGGGCACCTTTGCCTATTGTGTCATGCCTTTCGGCCTCAAAAATGCTGGTGCCACCTTCCAGCGGGCCATGACCTATTGCTTTCATGACTTGGTCCATATCTTGCTAGTCTACCTTGATGACCTTACAGCTTGTTCCCAGAAATTATCAGACCACCTTAACGACCTTCAGCAAGTTTTTCTGCGTTGTCGCAAATATCAAATCCACTTGAACCCACACAAGTGTGTCTTTTGCATTCTGGCAGGCTGATTGTTGGGTTTCATTGTTTCCCAAAAAGGAATTACTGTTGACCCCCTGAAAGTCCAAGCCATCTTAGACCTTCCCTCTCCTTGCACGCTCCCACAGCTCCAAAGTCTGCAGGGGCGATCCAATTTCCTTCGTCGTTTCGTTCCTGATTATGCTACTACCGTTCATGGTTTCTTGCGCCTGCTCTGTACCCACATACCCTTTGTCTGGGATGAGAAAGCAGAAGCTACATTCAAATCCCTCAAGAAATCTCTCACACAAGCCCCTTTGATCTCCCCTCCGTATTTCTCTCAGGACTTCATCCTCTACGTCTCGGCATCCGAGCATGCCGTGTCCGGTGTCTTGGTTCAAGAAGACGTTTCTCACCAAGAGCATGTCATTTATTACATCAGCCAAACCTTGTCTGGAACACCCCTACGTTACCCATATGAGGAAAGACTCACCCTAGCTGTGGTCTTTTTCGTCCAAAAATTGCGACACTACATTTTACTTAGCCATACCACAGTCGTCGCCGACTCCAACCCCATGGTATATCTCTTAAACCGGCGGCTACTGCAAGGTCATGTTGCTAAATGGGTCATTATCCTCCAGGAATATGACCTTACTTTCAAAACCCCTAAGAGCACCAAAGCCCTCGCACTTGCCCAACTCATCACCGATCTCCCCTCCCTTCTATCGTCCCCCCAAATCTTCGATGAGTTACCCGACAACCATTTGTTCACCATCTCGTCTGATGACCCATGGTACGGTGATATTTTGCTATACCTTCACACACAGAAGTTCTGACCCAAAGTCACCAGCAATGGATGCCGTCGTATCCATCACCAGGCCTCTCGCTATCTCCTCTTAGGTGATGTCCTTTACCAGCGAGGGGTTGACACGATTCTTCATCGTTTCCTTACACATGAGGAAGCTAAACATGTCCTCAATGACTGTCATAGTGGTGCCTGCGGCGGCCATTTCTCTGGGATGGCCACCACCCAAAAGGTCGTCCGCGTCGGATATTTCTGGCCCACACTCTTTACCGACTACATCACAGCGGTCAAACATTACCATAATTGCCAACTTTTTGCCCCCAAGGCCTAGACACCACCTGCTCCGTTACACCCAGTCGTCACCGTTGGTCCATTTTGTAAGTGGGCCATCGACTTCATGGAGTGTAAAACCCCATCTGCTAACGGCCATAAATACATCATTGTCACCGTCGATTACTTTACCAAATGGGCCGAAGCCATGCCTACTTTCAACTGTACCGTTGATACCACTGCCCGTTTCTTTTTTAACCATGTTATCACTCGATTCAGGGTTCCCAAACAGTTGGTCTCAAACCATGGTTCACACTTCGAAGATTTCATTTGGTGCAAGTTATCCACCCTCCTCAAGTTCGAACATCAATATTCCTCTGCTTACTACCCCCAAGGGAACGACCGAGTAGAGGCCATTAACAAAATACTCAAAACCATCCTTCAACGCACTGTTGATTGGCATAAGTCAAATTGGCACCACCTGTTGTTTCCTGCCTTATGGGCTTACCGTACCTCTACCAAGACTGCCACTGGTTTTACCCCGTTTCACTTAGTTCACAGCATAGAATCTGTCCTCCCCATCGAGTGTCAGATACCTGCCCTACAAATCGTCATCAAGCTTCTCCCCGACACCTCCCCACTCGAGAAACGTCTGCTATCCCTCGAACAAGCTGATGAAGATCATCGTGCCACTCTCCAGACTATTGAAGACACCAAGAACCACTCCAAAGCCGGTTACGACAAACATGTACATCCTTGAAATTTCCATGAAGGGGACCTCGTCCTCGCTTATGACCAGGCCCATGACAAAATTGGCAAAGGAAAGTTTGAGTCTATGTGGCAAGGCCCTTACATCGTGCAGACTTTCCTCGGCAAGGGGGCATACATTTTAACTGACTCATAAGGTCGCCCTTTATGCAACCCTCGTAATGGGTTGTATCTTAAATGCTTTTATCCCTAAAAAAACTCGCGGCCCCATTGGTCCGTATTGTACAGTTTGTTCTCTTTTTTGTTTTTCACCTTTTTTACCTCACTATCATATTCATCATTTTTACATGACCACAGATGGACCATCTTCCACCTTATTACACTGGCTTTGACGATGGAGCAAGCCGCTAGTCTCCCAACCTGGCTTCTGTAGCATGGGTCCTATATTCCCCTTCCCATGAAATGATTCACCTTGACGGAATCTGCATAGGCGCTGCTACCAATAACCAGGTGGAGTATGATGCTATGACCGGTCTCCTGACTGTTTCCCTCCAGATGGGCATACGTCACCTTCATGTGTTCCTTGACTCCCAGCTGCTTGTCTCCCAGCTCAACAACTGCTACCAGGTGCGTGATCCCTGCCTCTTTAAAAAATTCCTGCATACAAAACAACTCAGCCGACAGTTTGAATTCATCACATTCACCCATGTCCCCAGAGCTCAAAATAGTGTCGCAGATCAAATGGCTAACAATATCCTAGATTGGCACATCAATCACACCATGTAAAAACCTCCATCATGCATTATCATCCCATAACATCTAATAAAAATATATAAAAACCCAAAAAGATTGCAAGGGGCATCCACGTGCCTATCATCACATAAACATTTGCATCCATGTGCAATAAAAATAAAAACACATAACATACACAAGGGGCATCCATGTGCCCAACATCCTATACTACTTGCATCCACGTGTAGTACAAACATATCACAAACCATAAGCGCATCCACGTGCGTACAACTCAAACATCATCGTAAAAAGGTGCATCCACGTGCATATATATATATATCAAAAAATACATGTTCATCGGCTATACATGTCCTGAGTACCCCCATACTCATCTATACACAAAAATATCTATACATCTCATAAGATACATGCCGGAACTACAAAACTCGGGGGGAGTCCCCTGCACTCCCTAATGAGAGTCATACCCTGCATCACTGCTTGCATCACCTACCTCTGAGTCCTCCCCCTGCTCCTCCTCCAGTAGCTCCTCATCCCCTATGGGCTCCTGTGCCCGAGCCCTGTCCGCCAGGATAGCCACCCGGATCGCAATCGACCAGAACTCTTGGGGCACCCTCATGCAATCCTGAATCACATCTGGATCCACGTCCCGCCATCCCTCGTCGGTCACTCCAACTAGTAACTGATCCAGTAACACCCGTATGGACTCCAAAGTCCCCTCTGCGTCTCGTCGACGCACCTCCCCTCGACCCGGTAAGGCTGGTACCACCACATGCCCTCTCCGTGCAACGTGTCCTAACGGTGGTCTCGTACCCACATCTATAGATCACACATCAGTCAGTCACAGTCTATATCATAACACACATCATACATAAACCTTGACATCCATAACATGCAAGTAAATAAATACATACCATCTCGTCCCCATGCCTGCCCTGGCGGCCGTGGTGCCTCTGGGTCCCTGGTATAGTCCATATCCCTATACGGGTAGTCATCCAGTGGCAGCGGCATCTGTAGCCACTGCAGGTACAAATCCTGGGTAAAGTATCTACCCACCTCACCGCCACCTCGGTGGCACATCATCTCTCCCCACTGCACCATGCGTGGCTCCCTCAATCCTCCCGCCCTGACCGGTACCTGCGGTCGCAGTGTCGGTACCCCGCTCCATAAAGAATGCACATAGAAAAGACCCATAGCAGAACCCCTTGCCAGATTGCTTCGCCGATGTCAGCTGTCGCTGCACACAGGTGAGGAACATCTGGCCCCACGCATAGTAGACACCATCCATTACGCGTTCCACTAGCTGCATCTGGCCCCCAGACACCTTCTCCGGTGACTGGGACCCCAACACATGAACCACGCATGCTGCAATAGCCTGTATCATCGGCTCCTGTAGGTCTATCACCCGGAGTGCATTCCTATGCACCCTAGCCTCTGGAACACAGTACCGCTCCAGCATTTCCTCCATATCTACATCCACAGATACTCGCGGTTGCGTATCCGCCACCTTACCCAGACAGGGCAACCCCGTCAGGAAGTATACGTCTGTCAGGGTGAGATCCACCCTCTCACCCTGCACCCTGAATGCCTGTATGTCTGGCTCCCAGAAACTCACCAGTCTGTTCAGCAGCAACCCTGCTAACCACATCATAGGTACTTGCGCGAACTTCAGTAGTCCGCACATCCCCAACACCGACCGCACATGGCGCTCCTCCCGTACGACAGTCACTGTCTCATTCGGGATCTCCTGCTCTCTCCATAGTACTAGTGGCATCCTGTCAAACACGCAAGGAAAACTCATCAGACTCATGTCAAAGAAATAAAACCTGCCCCCCCCTCCCCCCCCCCCGGGGGAAGTCCTAACAGCTCGCTCCAAAACGTGGCTTTAGGCCCCCTTTCCACGGTTTCCGACCGCGGCTGTCTGGCCTACAGTCGCGGTCCAAAACCGCGACTAACGGAGCCGAACACGCGGTTCCAAACCATGTGTCCAGCCTTGGAACACACGGTCCCCAACCATGTGTTCCGACCTGAGCCCCGCGGTCTCCATGCACGTCATCCGCCATGGAACCCGCGGTCTCCGACCGCGGCTCCCTCCTACAAACCCGCAGTCCACCCCACGTGGACCGTACAAATATCCCCCTGGGACCCACCCCCTACCCCGAACCCAAAAAAAAAATGCAGGTATGAGTTCAATGGAATACCTGTAACTCCTGGATCTGAAAACGGTCGGTCGGATCGTCCAGAAACGCCACCTCAGCTCTGGCCCACTCTGATCACTAGTCAAAGTCAAATAGTACAAATGACACTTGTCATGTTGGACCCACTCACTATTTATAGCCCGTTGATTTTTTCTTGTTTTGGCCATTCTGAACCCGTACGGAGTCCATTTTTCGAACTGTTTCCACCACTGGAATTAGCACGACGAGACCGTCATGATGGTCAACTCATTTTCTTCTTTTTTCCATGTCAATTTTTGCACATTTTTTAGACTCCACTAGTCGCCTCGGTTTGCGTGCCACTTCAACTGCTCTCCATTTTTAGCATATTTTATATCATCGGATTCATTTTTCTGAGCCCGTGATGATGCTTGAGATCATTTCTCGCTCTCACCCCCAGATTTTTTGGGTATTTTTTCTAAAACGCCCCTCGTCACCTCGGTTTGCGTGCCACATCGACCGTTATCCATTTTTGACACTTTTTATATCGCCGGATTCATTTTTTCGAGCTCGTGATGATGCTTGAGATCATTTCTCGCTCTCACTTGGTATAATTTCAACATTGTGTCCTGACACCTTGCTGCCTCGGTTTGCATGCCACATCGACCGCCATCAGATTGTTCCACTTTTTTCCATGAGCCATTCACTCCTGTCATACTGCAACTATTTCATTATTTTGCCACCATTCATTATCCCGCAAGGAGGCCCATCAGTGTTCCCCCGCACCCTCGTTCTTGGTCATCATAAATGTCCCTTGATTGAGCACTTCCTCCTTGCCTGGCCATTCCTTTTGTTCGGTATAATTTTATCCCTTTTTCGGGCCGGACAAGTCCTTTACGAAAAAGGCACTTAGGGAGTCTCTATTAAGCTCTTTTCTGACTCCTAAAACAATGAAAAGATCGCCGAGCAATCTTGCTTCCTTTCATGCTCGTTAAAGTACCTGAAAGGGAGTCTATCTGGTATAAGTTTAACCCTTTTCCGAACCTGGTAGACTAATTACGAAAAAGGAATACTCTAGTCACACCGGCTAGAAGAGTTCTTCATTGCATCCTTTTATGCTTCTTTGGGCCTTGGAGACTAACACACGAAAAAGCAACCCCCTGGAGTCTTCTTATCGCTTTCAGACTCCCTAAAATTGAAAGCAACCATGAGCATGAACTGTCCCGGGCTCGTACAAATCCACACGACAGTACCATTCCATTATTCCAGAGTCTTCTTATCGCTTTCAGACTCCTTAAAATTGAAAGCAATCACGAGCATGAACTGTCCTGGGCTCGTATAAATACACACGACAGTACCATTTTACACACACTTCTTCTAGTTCCTTAACCCATGAAGAAGTCCCCCTGTGCCTCCTGGCGCTATGATCGATCATCTCGGCAGCACACCCAATCAGGTCGCCTTTGTTCAGAGTAATCTACAGTCTCCTGCCATTTTACACTAGCTTGAGTATCCCTCATCTCAGTCACTATCCTTGATCCCTTACAGCTATGATCCCTTTCCCATCAGTCAGTTTCATATGCTGCCTTATCGTCCCCACCATCATACTCTAAACAAAGGAAGTTTGAGTCCACTCACTCTACTTGCCCAATTATTCCCCCCAGTCCGTCAGTCCTACCATCAGTACTCTCACACTTCAGTTCTCCACCTCGCGCTCCTGTCAAGGAAACATCATTGCCTTGATAGTTGCAGGTCTCCCTCTGTCGACGACAGCCCCTCTATTCCAGAGGATAGACCCAGAGGTCCCTGCGCCTTGGACCCATCACCATCTGTGGTGAGTTCCTACGGACCAGTTTGAGAGGAGTCATCATTGCCTCTCCGAGTGATTGTTTCTCACATGCTCGACTTCAACACCTTGATCGCATCGTTGAGAATCGCGCAGGGGTTATTTCCCTTCCATTATTTGTTGAAGACCCTGGATTTCCCCCAACTCTAGCACATTGGTGAGTCACTTCGGAACACCCAGTTATATGTTCCCGTGGATGTCCGGGCTGCGTTGGAAATTATATTCGGAAGCCATCCAGTTATATGCTCCCTTGAGTACCCAGTTCAGTCCCAGTTCAGTGTACCATTGAGCGTATGACCCCTTGTCACTATGATCCAGCAGCTCATCAGTTTCTCTGGTACCACACTCAATAGCACTGTTGTCATTCCAGTGTATCAGTTCTTCAGCTTCGACATGGTCATCCCAGCAGTATGTCCCAGATTTGTGTCCCCTCTGGACCCTTATGATGTACACAGTGGTTTTCTATGTATCCTACAGGTCCCTCTTTTCAGGCCTCACAGTCATTTTTTATGTATCTTGATACGAGCATGGGTATGCCCGCCTCGTCCATATATTGAGATTCTTCCTCATTCATTATTTGAGGTCATGTATATGTCAGGTCCCCATATTTCGGACCCCATTGTTATTATTGATACGAGCATGGGAATGCCTGCCTCATCCGTATGATCAGATTATTCCTCATACATTATTGAGGTTATGTACTTTTAGTTTTTACAGTTGGTTCAGGACCATTGTTCCGGGCTCCAGTTTGTTTCTTCTCTTCTCCGCCCCCCAGGAAAACCATACAGGACTTATGATGTCTATCGGCCATACGATGAGCTCCTGCCCTCACACATCAGGGGGCAATCTGTTAACACCCAAAAAGTGCTCACTACCTCACCTACCCCATTACATGACTCATTTGTCCATTTTCCTACCATGTTTGCCTTAAAAACCCCAAAACTCCCACTAAAAAGCCTCCAAAAGGCTTAAAAAGCCTCCAAAAGGCCACAAAACCATCAAAAAGCCTCAAAAAGGCTAAAAAACCCCTTTTTTCCCAAAATTATCCAAAATTCCTCCAAAAATAGCAAAAACCCTCCAAAAAGGGAATAAAAAATATAAAAAAATGAGGAAAAAGAGGAAAAAGGAGGAAAAAACCCTATACAGCTGACCTAAACCATATGGTTCCCAAAACCATGGGCCAGCACTCCACCACCAAAAAACTATAAATAGGTGATGGAGACCCCTCATTTCATATCCACAATCAATACACCCTTACTCTGCCAAAATCACTCTTGAGACCCTAGCTCACCCTTGAGCTACTTTCACCATTGAGTGCCCCCTTTGGCCCATTTCCACCATTGGAGAAAGAGAAGGAGCAAAGTTGGAGTTTGGAGCAACCCTCTTGGATCATTGCAAGAACTTCACCAACCTCTACACTTGAGGTAACATTTTAATACAAAAGAAAAACCATTTATATCCCATGTTTTGTTATGTTTCTTAATGCTTATGTTAGTTTAGAATTTATATTGTTTTAGCATTTTAATTTACTGTTTATTGAACTGCTACTAAGGAGTCCCTTCTCCTTAGTAGGTGCTCATTTGCACAAGCTAGGGTGAAAACCCTAGCTACAGGAATACTATGAACATGCTTCCCTCCAGAGCCATCACAACCATTTTGGATCAAGCCAACTCACTGTAGGTAAGGCACACCTCCACGCCTGAGTATCATGGCCCTGCCAGTCTTGTGGAAATACTACTCACTTTTCGTTCCAATGCCCTATTCTGCACACAGAATGAGAATCTCATCTCGAACTGATGAGACTCAATGATCAAATTATGTCCCTCAGCATGACCCCTCATGGTTCACCAACTAAGGAAGTGATTTCACCCTTTCTAGATACCATCAACATTGTATCCCCTTTGGACGGTGTCCTCACTTGTAGTGATTCCTCATCTTCCTATGAAGAAGCAGATCCCCCACAAGCATTCCCAAACAATTAAATATTGCCAAGGCCCCCCTATTAAATGTTGGATGATCCCCCAAGTATGGTACCACCAACGGTTCCCACATTTAACAGCCCCAAACATAAAGAAGGATCCAACCACCTACTATTACCCTTCTTATTTGTGTCAACATTTTATTTTATTATGTCTGATCCATTGTTTGGATTTGAGAATAATTCTATCTTATCTTTATGCAGATTAACTCTCGACTAGACATCTATATCGACTATGCAGATGGTACAATTCAATGGGACAAGAGCCTTGCATCAGCTTCCTAGGTTATTTATTCCCCCTCCCACGCCCTCCACCATATCGACGGAGTGTATTTGGGGGAACTCACAAACAACCAACAAGAATACAATGTTGTCATAGGTCTCTTAAGTGATGCAACCCACCTTGGAATACACCATTTGTAAGTACACCTAGACTCTCAATTAGTTGTCTTATAGCTAAACAATGTATTTTGCTTCCTCAATCCCCTCATTTTCCGTAAGTTCCTACAAGTGCACCTTCTCATACAATAGTTTGAAACCATTAATTTCACACATATATCAAGAAAAATTAATGCATTCACTAAATTCATCTCTAATGAGGTCTTGAACTGGAACTTAATACATCACATGACTTCCTAGTCCTACACACCCAACAAATAAACATGTATATATATTATGTGTACACGCTTACCTCTTCGAATAAGTATATATCATCATCATGTATCATAAGTTGATAACCATTCACATCATATAAGTTAGTACCTACTCCTACATATGCATCACATCAAAATATAGAAAACATGAACTACACATTACAATCATCAATATACATAAACACATCATCAACATGGGAAGTATATCACATATTTTGCAAAAATGGTGTATATATATAGAGCCAAAGATTAGTTGTCATGTACAAAAATGGCCCTCAGGGGGCATATACAAAATAGCCTTATGGGGGATACATCATACAACCTGGCTTGCATAGGATCCATCAAAAACATATACAAAATGAGGTCATATCCCTATACAACACAATAAAGATTCCCCACCAGCTGGTGGATCACATGGCCCCATAGTATCCAAAGGCCGTATGGAATCACCTCTCGCTACCTTAGGGTCTGGTCCCCGAACCGGTCCTGGTACAGGTCATGGCCTCTGCCTTAGTGGAGGACCCATTCCCCCTGCACCTCCCTCTCAACATGGCACGCCACCACCAATCACAGCATAATCGGGTGCCATCTAAGAACAAAATCGGTTGGTAGTTGGAGTGTCAAGGATAACTCATCATCATCAAGGTCGATGACACCTCTATCATCGTTCTCAGCTGCCTCTGCAATTCAGCTAAAACAATGGCCATACACTCTCTTGTGACTACTCCCCCAGTAGGATCTCCTTCCACCATTGCACCCCCAACCAAAGCCACATCTACAATATCTAGACCCGCTTCTGTGGTCAGTCTGGCCCCCATATCCCATCGTCGATGATCCCCCTCCTAATGGTATGTCCCTACTGAACCAATATTTGCATCACAAAAGGGAAACCACTTTTAGTACATGATAAACATATAAAAAATGTGCAAAATCAAAACATGTACAAAAATTTATGTAACTATCAGTAAAAACACAAAGCGTACATGTGGCGTCAAAACCCCCTACAAGAGGTGGTAACTACAAAACCCCTCATTAATCCATGCCACTCCAGGGGTATCTCTCCATAGGCTCGATGCGCTGCTCCCACACATCCAAAATGTGTGGGGTGTAATACCCCCCCACCTCACCACCACCAGCACTGGGCATCACTTGCCCCTAGTACATCCTCTAAGGCTCCTGAGGTCCCCTCAGAGGCACCACTACTGGCAGCCTCACCGTTGGATAAAACTTGAAGAAGTAGGAGTATAACACTCTCCCATAAATGAAGGTCCTCCTTGGACCTCCACTCTACAATGCACTCATCTTCTCCATCATAGTATGGAGAAACATCATCCTCTACCCGACTGGAAATAACCCGCTCCATGAGTGCTAACTTCCCCTCTGTAATCTGGTTGGGGAACAAAACCCCCAACAACCTCACTACACCTATCACCACATCACTTACTAGAAGGGCCCTCAAGTGGCTAAGCAAAATATGACTAGATGATCCATGGTTTAGTGGATCGATATTGTGATGGTGACTAGAGTGCCCATCAGTCCCTCCATCTGCAAGGGGACTGAATCCCACACCCAACGATGAGGCAACCTAGTAAAAAAGTATATATCTTGAGCCATGATTCTCAATTCCTCCCTACCAACTCTAAATACCCCCTATCAGGGTTCCATATGTCTAACCGCCTCCATAGCAAGTACTCAGATGATTGCATCAAGGGGCACTTGAAAAACTTCAAGAGCACTACGTCCCATAGAATTTAGGTCACTACCATATCCCCAAGTACCAGTGGCATAAACTCATCGTAGTTCCACTCCCGTCACTCCATAACACCCACAATAACCATGATGAACCAACAAATAACCTACACAAGGAAAATTTTAATCCATCAGATATGTGACAATAAAACCACACATACGCAGACCCTCCACATAGGAAGACTACGCGTAGTGAGACATCACCCAAGAAAATTCGCACCCCATGCGACTGGATCAGACTTACCCGCGCGGCACTAGCACATGGAATTTACACATTTCGTCAGTGCTATGTAGAGCGACTATCGAATAAATAGTCGTGCTACTTCACCGCGTGGCCTAACCACTCATATCTCGTGCTACGCACGGAACAACACATTTTTTTCACATGAAGTGCCTTCTCTACCACCGCACCCGACTTTTGGAAAATCGCACAACCATCGCATGTGATTTTCCCATTATCTCATGCAATCATGTTGGATTCCTCTTAAATCCCACTTGGTATCCATTTATCGGCCTAAAAACGTCCCTGACACCCCAAGGACCAAATTTTCCTATAACTACCCCAACCCAAATAAACAACATAGGGTAACGACATACATGTAACTCGCAGCTCATCCAAAGGATGCATGAATCTTCCAGAATCACCACAAATGTGCTCTAGGAGGTCATCAAGGAATAGTACAAATGATTTTAAAAAGTGCGCCCCACCCCCTATTTATATTCATTTGACCTGAATTTCCGACTGAAATTACAGACAAACTGTATCTCCCTTCACATATTGTTTGCACCACCGTGATCAGCGCCTCGCAATATTCATCATGGATCATACCATTACCAATTTTCAAAATTTTTGTTTGAGCCCTGTTTTTCACAGGAACCACACAAATGTGACACGTTTCGGTTTTATATTTTTGTATTGTCAATACCTTAGTCACGTTCTTTACTACACTTTGGTATGTGCGTCGTATGTGCAAGATCGTGACCGAGATGACTCTTTTTTTCCATTATAAGAATAAGACTTCATCCCTCAACAATGGTGTTGGTATTTTATCATAGGTATCAACACAAAATGGGCGTATAGAAACTGTTACCCGTTGTTTACAATGCATTTACCAATATTCCCATTGATAACCATGTTAAGATTCAAAATGCTAAGATAGATAAGTGTTCAATTCAATTTCACAACAATAGCATATATAGGATCATTGAAAGAATAACAAGCACAACATAAACACAAGAGACACAAATTTATCCTAGGAAACCCTCTAGGTGAAGGAAACACAGCAAAACTTCCTCAATATAGATGATCAAAAGTACAAAGACAAAACCCCAAACAAGTGCTCCTTCTCCTTGCAGATATATCTCTCTCTCTATCCATTGCGATTTACACAAGTGAGTGTGTGTGTGAATGAATGAATAAATGAGAGATCCTAGCTCTCTATTTATACATTCACTTCTACTTTAATTTTACTACTTGACATGTCGGCCTCAACTAAATTTACCACTCAACTAATGTTGACTGGGCTGACTCCTCTAGGGGACTTAGAAACCCCATTACATTTTACTCTAGGAGATCTATTTCCCCGACTTACATGGGAGGATTTACCTCATGACTCTATGATGACCAAATACAATAATAACATCCCAAAAGAGGAATAAAACATCTCTAAATAAATTACAATAATAAAATACAATAGAATATTCTTCGAAGTTACAATATTTCAACACTCCCCCTTAACGAGAAGGGTATTCTACTAACAACAGAAACATCAACTGTAGGAGCAAGGAGAGAGAGAATCATCAACAACATCAAGGTGATATATCTATAAATCATTGGAATTTTTCTTCAACAGCATTAGCAACTGAAACAGTTACTGGAACATCTTCAATATCTTCAACATCTTCAGTACTGGAGGATCATATTCTATAGCACTAAGTCTTCATATTTGATCTTAACCTTCTACAGCACTTGATCACTCAATCGTCTACAACAACACTTGATCTCTCGATTAGAAACATCATCATGATCTTTCAATCAGAAACATCATCATCTTGATCTTTCGATCAGCAGCAACATAACCTGCAACACACATGATCCAATTATGGGATGATCAATCCCTTTCACTTTAGGACATATGTTGATGTATTTGTAACTTCGGAAGATATTCGCTTGTATATTGTGTGTATTACATTTGTACTTTTTTGCATCCCCGACGAAGATGTCTTATTCCTCCGATTGGAAGTGTCGTCATTTGTATTTGTAAGTGTAGCAAGTTATATTGTAAGTGGCATAACTTATGTTTGATGGGTTATTAGACCACCTTAGTGGGGTCGGCCATGTATGAGTTAAGTGGAAGGCTTATTAGACTCCCTTAGGGAGTCGTCCCAGTAAGGGTAAAAGGCAGGTTAAGTTAAAGTATAAATAGAGTGGTTGCACCAGTCTATTTTCTCATTCACTCACTCATCCAACTCGCATATTTGAGAGAGAGGAGTAGTTTCTGAAGGCATCTATCTTTTGGGGATTCATCTAGGTGATCTTTGTATGGGTGCTTATTCTATCTTTGAGGAAGTTGTGGGGTTTTTCACCTTCTTGGTTTTCCCCCAGGAAACATTGTGTCTCTTGTGTCTATGATTGTTATGATGTGCATGTTATTCTCTTACTAGGATCCTAGATAATATTTGAATGAAATTATCAAAATTCTAACATGGTATCAGAGTGGGAATAAGAAGAAGACACTGTGCAGCTGCGGAATCTAGGGCTTCTTAATTTTTGGGTCTCTCTCCATAGATCATCAAATGCAGGAGGCTAGGCTGACTCTCCTAAGGAAGGCACATCTTTTTGTAGAGACAAAATTTGATTATGAGCATTTTCAGTTTTTGGCCTGTCACTACTACGGGAAATTAGGGCTATTGACAGCAGTGGAATTTTGGAGTTCTCTCATCATAGGATTGATATCCTCAGCAAAATCGAATTTTAGAGACCAAGATCAAACTTTTTGGTTGTGCAGAACTGCGGGATCTATCAAACCCTAGTTCAGGTTTTGGATCAGAAAACCAAATTTTGACAGAAATTGCATATCCGAACACACCAGGTCAATTTTGAGGGGTCAATTTTTGGAGTTTTCAAAATCTGAACACACCATCTTGCTCGCCTCATTCAATTGCATCTCCCTGTCCAGATAGAAGTTTGAAATTCCAAGTTTGGATTTTTAGGGTTTCTCTGATAAAACCTAGCCAGCTCTAGATCCAAATTCAACAAATCAAGTGGTAAGACCTAAATCTTTTATTTCCATTTGAGTTTCTCATTAAGATGTCTCACCACACCAATCTTGAGGATAAGCTTGAAGGATTTGATAAATTCCGAGCATGGAAGTATAGGATTGGGTTAATCCTAGAAGATAATGAATTAGACAACTACATAAGTGAAGATGTCATGTCCCCAATTTTGGGGCTAATTCAGTGACCATGGGTAAAAGGGGACATTACTTTCCTAGGAAGATAAACGATAATTTAATCATGTAACTATATAATAAATTTTAGCCTAAGTTCTGTTGGAGGAATTAATTTTATTAATTTAAATTAATTCCTTTACTTAATATTCCTAAAATAATTGGGCAAGTGGGCCAAGAGAGTGCCCTCATGGAGATAAGGTTTCCAAATTGGATCTAGAGACAAGAAAATAGAAATATGGCTAAATTAATTTGTGGATTTAGGAAAAGAAGAAAAGAAGGAAAGGTGTAAGAGTTTCTAAAAGAAAGAAAACAGAAACAACCAGAAAAAGCAAAAGGAGGGCGCAGTTTCCAAAAAAGAGTCCAGTTTACAAATCAAGCAACTTTTACAAAGCAGGAAACATATGGAGACAAAGGGGGGCACAGTTTCTAAAGGAGAAGAGCTTGTAAGGAAAAATAAAGGAAATTATGTCAACTCATGGGTGATCTATTCTCACAGGTCACCAAGCTCTTCAACTTTCTCAGCAGGTCATCATGAAGTTTATAAAAGAAGCCAACCAACTCCATTTCACAATTTTTGTCATTGTGAAGTTTGTATGAGAGCTTTGAAGCTCCTCTAGGTTTGGTGATGTGCCCAAGCCACTCTATGGGTGATGTACCCCATTCTCTCATTCTCTCTCTCTTTCTCTCTAACAGGTATTGAAGACTATTGGGCAGCCATTATCAACTATTTGCATCCATCATTGAAGATTTTCAGTCAGAAGAAGAGCAGATCCCTCAGATAGTGAAACTACAACTAGTTTTGGTGACGATTCTCCTGTTGAAGAAGTTTGATCCAGTGAATGCACCCAAGACTTGGTGGAGAGATGGTTCAGCCATTTTTCAGTCATTAGAAGAGCCACATATCAGAAATCAGCTTCATAACTGAACAATCCTTCTCTTCTTTCTCTTCCTCTCAACCACGGCTAGATTTGGAGGTGTTTTCTCTGCTAGAAGAAGAAGACAAGTGAAGGACTCCATATTCTTTCTCAGAGATCCAGTTTTCAGCTTATACTCTGTTCCAGACCTGTAGATGATCATCATATACTTTCAAATCAGATATCTAATCATTTCATATCTCACACAGTCCATCCTGGGCTCTATGTGAGGATTTCCTAGTCACTAAGATATTGTTCTGCTGAAGAATTATTAAATGGACACAAGCTTGGTCCAGTGAGGTATATTTCGAATTGCTGCTGTCATATATATTATATCAGAACCATATAACATCTCAGAATAGAGAATTACATTTAATGAAGGTCATTTAATAATCCAGAATGGAAGACTAGCTCGTTGAGCCTTATTTTATGACTAGTTTTACTGAAATGACTGCCAAATCCATTCTAAGAGCCAATTTTTCTTTATTCAAGTTGTAGGTGGTCAATGATACATTATAATATCCATATCAGTCATTAATTTCAGAATTTGGAAGCATTTAATCTTTGTTTGTAAAGTTTGGAAAATTCCTAGCTTGGTAATATCGGAGTGGCTTAAAACTCCCAAACCATTCCTGCATATTCCAAATCCTTTTGAATGTTGTCTGGAATGTTTATTTAACTCCTTTGACTATTATAACTCAGCCTTGGACCATCCGGACCTTTCCCAGTCTAGTAAGCATATGTTGGTGTGCCCGGGAAGCTTTGCGGTAGGCTTCAGCGGTAGCTGTTGTACGAAACATAAATGGCCCCAGTGCTTTGTGCTTAGGACTCTCCCTCTGATATTAATATTTGCTGCTGCACATTTCCCCATATAAATTCCAGAACTGAAAGCTCATCCTACCAAACTCAGTTTCAAGTCTCCCTACCCGTCACTAACTTCCTGCTCTATTCGATGAATTGAATAAAAATTGTCAAGTAAATTTTATCAAAAATTATGAACTTGAGTTAATATCTTGGACGAATCTTCCCAAGGATATTACAATGGTATCATAGCACTTTCTTTGGCTCAGCCAGTGGAAAGTAATACTCAGTGGAAAGGTAGCTCAGCACTATCTTCAAGATTGCAGATGTGGAATTAGTTCCAGTGATGGAAGATTTAGACTTTGAGTTGTATGAGCAAGAAGATTATTCTTATGGGGAGTATGATAAAGATTATGATGAGCAGTATGAAGAATATTGTAGATAGTATGAGGAAGAGAATTCCCAATAAGTACATTCCATGAGAATCTCCCATGAGATCATGATTAACAGAACAGACTATGGTTATTCTGATAGCCATATTCAGGAAAAAGTTGCATGTTCTACAGTCAAAATTCAACCTTCTATGGAAGAGATAATAAAAGATATGAAATATTTATTGGATGCATGTGAATTCACAAGAATTTTTTGATCCTCTTCAAGAAAATCCTCCAATAATCTTCATCCTAAGACAACCAAGGAGAAGCAAGACCCAAAAACCAATCCTGAGATTGTTGACAGAATGGAAGAAGGATCCACAGTGAGGGATCAAACTTCAGAAGAGCATGAAGGAAGAATAAGTCAGCATGATTGTGGCAGCCATGAATTTGAAGAAGCAATGAGCCACTTAGAAGAGGATGTCAAAGAAGAAGAGGCACCCAAATACCAAACCAAAAGTGACAAGATTATGGAAAATTTGGAAAGAGATTCCACTTCAAGACATTCAGATTTCTTCGTTGGTGATTTCAAGATCATTGCAAAGGAGGGTGATTTGGTTAAGGATGGTGAGATAGATTTTGGATATGATCCAAAGGATGAGCATAAATCAGATTCACATTCAACTCTTTAGCTTCATCAGGAAGCAGAAATCAAGCACACCTTAGGGCAGTGTGAATCAGAAAATGTGGGGAAAAATCATGATGCCATAAACCTATCTCATGAGAGGGATAATTGTGCACAGAGGCATGAATACCATTCTGATTTTTGCAGGCATTTATTGCAGCCCCATATGGCAGCCACTACTAGTGGGAGGATTGGTAAGGTTGATTCCTACATTAGTTGGGTTCAAGAATCATGGGAGGTTGAATTGCAAGAAGAAGAAAAGGAGATTCACCAGCTAGAACATATTGCCCTGATTGGACCATTGAAAATGAGTGAAGGAAAAATCAAGGAGGCACTGAAAAATCTCCATGAACTTAATGCTTTGATCTCTCATTGTTTTTGGAGAACTGCATCAATGGAGGAGCAACCCTCTGTTGAAAATTTTGTGCACATGTGGGAAGCAGTAGGAAGCCTAAAAGGAAATTTCTCTCAACTGCTTTCGGATAGAGATCACTTGTTGGAGCTTGCGAATATGTACTATAATGCTACAATAAGGAATGATGAGGAGATCAACAAGCTCACTCATATGTTGGAAACCACCCAGGATTCTCTAATTGGTACTCATGGTGCTTGTCAAGAATCTGAGGATCAGATTGAGCAGCTTAATGAAAAGTTGCCAGAATCACTTTTTACCTCCCAGCTTTCACAAAGTCATAATAACATGGCTGAGTTAGTTCATGTTCCAAGGGAGGAACCTCATGAGTTGGTGGATCATGAGGAACAATCTGTCTAGTATGTGCTTGAGGAATGTGCAGACATAGTTGATGAAAAAAAAACACATGACCTTTTCCATAAAGAACTTGAGAGGTTCATTGAAGAAAGTCACTCTTCCAAGGAAGAGCCAGATGAGTACACCATAGATGGATCAGCAATCAATGGAGATGATACAGACATAACTTCAGTGGATGAAATGTTCAGAAGCATGGCTCACCATCCTTCATTCCCCACTTCACATTCAACCACAAATATTGGGAATGAAAATTGGGTAAAAGGATTCTTCCCATTTGTGTCACATGATGAGCAAGAGGATCCTAAAATTGAGGTCGATGGCCTGTTCCTTAACCCGCAATAGTTGAGGAATCTCATGCATGTGTGTGCAGCCACATTTGACAAGAAGGAATCATATCTACACTTACCTTCAATGTGTGGGTCAATTGATGGAGTTTTGCACCCTTGGATCAATGGCAGAGAGTTGAGCCATTGGATGAAGAGGGGAGGACTTGTTGAGTTCCATAGAGCCCATGATACCTTTTTATTTGAGGGAAACATGAACATGGTTGATTTTGATACAACTTACTCTCTTTTGGCGCATTCTTCCGTGAGAGACATGGAGGAGTGTTTAGAACAATTTGATGAGAACCAACCAGTTGATCTTTTCCTGAGGGAACTTGAGTTGTTGCTTGAAGAGAGTCACTGTTCCATGGAGAAGAGGGATGAGATGACCCCATTTGGACCAGCCAATAATGAAGAAGTTGAGCCCATAAGTTTGGTTACTAAAATTTGCAGACATACAAAGAAGGTTGACATTTCTTTCCCACGTGATCTAGATTCAGCCACATCAATGAGGAATGAACATTAGGTGAAGAATTTTTTCTGGTTGATGCCACATGTACAACAGGAGGATCATGTTCTATCCCTATGGGAGATAGATCCTATTGTAGAAGAGATGGATGATTATAACTCATATAAATCAGCAAGAAATATTTCTTATTCATTCACTGAGGGGATGGATAGAGGCATCACTGAAAAGAAGAATCTAGAAGGTAAAAGTTTCTTGTCTTTCTGCAAGGAAATTGTTTTTAATTTAGCTGATTTTTCTATGATTTGCAAGCAGCAGCAGAGACATATTTTGCAGCCATTAGATACCTCCAGTACACATTCACACAAGGCTCGAGTGTACAAATTCATAATAAAAAAATTTATGAGTAGGAGAAATGGAGAGATTCCAACTTGGTATTGGGATCCTGGCATCCTTTAGAATGCCACATTGTTTGGAAGAATGTTGCACAATCCATGGGATCCTAGAATTCCTTGGGTTGAAAGTTTGTTCTTGATGACATTTGAGCTTTGGAAAAAGCACCACAAGTAGTGGAATCTAGACCTTCATTTTCCTGGTGGATTTTGTTGGATGGTATTCAAATCCATGGGAGTGTCATACAAGCAATGGGATCCTAGCATTGTTTGTCTTTGGAGAGATGATTATGATAAGAGTAGTGCAGCAAAAGCATGATGGACTCTTGGGATATTTTTCTTGAGGACAAGCAATTTTGGGAAGGGAGGGCTGTCATGTCCCCAATTTTGGGGCTAATTCAGTGACCATGGGTAAAAGGGGACATTATTTTCCTAGGAAGATAAATGATAATTTAATCATGTAACTATATAATAAATTTTAGCCTAAGTGTTGTTGGAGGAATTAATTTTATTAATTTAAATTAATTCCTTTACTTAATATTCCTAAAATAATTGGGCAAGTGGGCCAAGAGAGTGCCCTCATGGAGATAAGGTTTCCAAATTGGATCTAGAGACAAGAAAATAGAAATATGGCTCAATCAATTTGTGGATTTAGGAAAAGAACAAAAGAAGGAAAGGTGTAAGAGTTTCTAAAACCAAAAAAATGGAAACAACCAGAAAAAGCAAAAGGGGGGTGCAGTTTCCAAAAAAGAGTCCATTTTACAAATCAAGCAACTTTTACAAAGCAGGAAACATATGGAGACAAAGGGGGGCACAGTTTCTAAAGGAGAAAATCTTGTAAGGCAAAATAAAGGAAAGTATGTCAACTCATGGGTGACCTATTCTCACAGGTCACCAATCTCTTCAACTTGCTCAGCAGGTCATCATGAAGTTTATAAAAGAAGCCAACCAACTCCATTTCACAATTTTTGTCATTGTGAAGTTTGTATGAGAGCTTTGAAGCTCCTCTAGGTTTGGTGATGTGCCCAAGCCACTCTATGGGTGATGTACCCCATTCTCTCATTCTCTCTCTCTTTCTCTCTAACAGGTATTGAAGACTATTGGGCATCCATTATCAGCTATTTTCATCCATCATTGAAGATTTACAGTCAGAAGAAGAGCAGATCCCTCAGATAGTGAAACTACAGCTAGTCATTAGAGAGATTTTGAGGTCAAAAAATGGCCTCCTAAGAGATGTACTACAAAAATATGAGATATATTAAAATATTATGAATTGGGGGTTTTATGGGGTAGGTATATATGACAAGTCACCTCCCACACTATTTTCTATGCACAATATAAATAACCATGGTTGAGTTACTTTTCAAAATTCACTAGAAATAAAATTAATAAAATAAGTCTACATTGATGTGACTAAGATTCATTGTAAATTCCCAAAAATTTATTGTCCTTTATCATTTATTTGTCTTGAACTTGCAAATGAAATTAAATAATAAAAAACATTTTTAAGAGCTATTTTTTTAATTTTATGTTGACTTTTTATATTTAGTACTTTTCTCATGAATTTAATAATGTAATTTAATTGAGAATTTATTTACATGTAAAATGTCAATAATATTATTATAATCCACATTGCATCATTATTATTATTATTATTATTATTATTATTATTATTTATTAAATCTATTATTATTCTTTATTAGTTTGACATTATGTTATTAAATAGAATGGAGTGAATATATAATTTAAAATTAAAAACATAAAAATGATAATATATTATTTTATAAAAAAATGTGAAAGGACTTTCTTTATGAATTAAGAGTACTTCACTTGAAAATGACAATAATATTATTTTATGAGAAAGTGTGAAAAGACATTCATTATGAGTACTTTATTTTATGACTTAAAAGTACTTACACCACTACCTTGGTTAACTATGTGTTTTCATCCACCATAGAAAATTTGACAAATAAGCATTCTTAACTCATGCAATGCCACCTCACCAAGGGGGATGATGTCATCTACTAGAATGTGATTGGTTGTATTTTATAGTATATTTTCTTTGTTTTGAGGCCATTTTTTTACCTCAAAATTTCTCTAATGTTTGGTGAAGATTCTCCTGTTGAAGAAGTTTGATCCAGTGAATGCACCCAAGACTTGGTGGAGAGATGGTTCAGCCATTTTTTCAGTCATTAGAAGAGCCACATATCAGAAATCATCTTCATAACTGAACTATCCTTCTCTTCTTTCTCATCCTCTCAACCACGGCTAGATTTGGAGGTGTTTTCTTTGCTAGAAGAAGAAGACAAGTGAAGGACTCCATATTCTTTCTCAGAGATCCATTTTTCAGCTCATACTCTGTTTCAAACCTGTAGATGATCATCATGTACTTTAAACTCAGATATCTAATCATTTCATATCTCACACAGTCCATCCTGGGCTCTATGTGAGGATTTCCTAGTCACTAAGATATTGTTCTGCTGAAGAATTATTAAATGGACACAAGCTTGGTCCAGTGAGGTATATTTCGACTTGCTGCTATCATATATATTATATCAGAACCATATAACATATTATAATAGAGAATTACATTTAATGAAGGTCATTTAATAATCCAGAATGGAAGACTAGCTCGTTGAGCCTTATTTTATGACTGGTTTTACTGAAATGACTACCAAATCCATTCTAAGAGACAGTTTTTCTTTCTGCAAGTTGTAGGTGGTCAATGATACATTGTAATACCCATATCAGTCATTAATTTCATAATTTGGAATCATTTAATCTTTGTTTGTAAAGTTTGGAAAATTCCTATCTCGGCAATCCCGGAGTGGCTTAAAACTCCCAAACCATTCTTGCATATTCCAAATGATTTTGAATGTTGTCTAGAATGTTTATTTAACTCCTTTGACTATTATAACTCATCCTTGGACCATCAGGACCTTTCCTAGTCTAGTAAGCATATGCTGGTGTGCCCAGGAAGCTTTGCGGTAGGCTTCAGCGGTAGCTATTGTCCGAAACATAAATGGCCACAGTGCTTTGTGCTTAGGACTCTCCCTCTAATATTAATATTTGCTACTGCACATTTCCCCATATAAATTCCAGAACTGAAAGTTCATCCTACCAAACTCAGTTTCAAGTCTCCCTACCCGTCACTAACTTCCTGCTCTATTCGATGAATTGAATAAAAATTGTCAAGTAAATTTTATCAAAAATTATGAACTTGAGTTAATATCTTGGACGAATCTTCCCAAGGATATTACATAAGAGGTTCCAGTTACAAAGGGAGATGAGGCTAAGGCCTTACATAAGAATAACTTGGTCAAGGCCAAGAGAATCATTGCAGATTCTATCAAAGACTATCTCATACCACATGTGTCCTCTCTAAAGACACCCAAGGAGATGTTTGATTCCTTGACCAAGTTGTTTGAAGGAAAGAATATAAATTGGAAGATGACTTTGCAGAACCAATTGAAGAGTATAAAGATCCAGAATGGAGAGGCCATCCAATCGTACTTCACTAGGGTCTCTCAAATCAAAGAACAACTTGAAGATGTGGGTGAAGTGGTGGATAATGGAGAAATTGTGATGACCACTTTGAATGGCCTACCTAAGTCATGGGACTCCTTCATCCAAGGAATTTGTGCAAGGAAGAAATTGATTTCTTTCAGTAGACTATTGGAGGAATGCTCACAAGAAGAAGCTAGACTTGTGGCCCGAGAAGAACATATGGTAAGTGAATACCAATCTCTCACAACTCACACCAAGAGAAATAAGTTCAAGAGGGAGAAACCTCATCACAAGAAATCTTCTCACCATCATCAAAAGAAGAAATATCTCTCTCACATTAGATGCTTCATATGTGATGAGAAGGGACACTATGCCTCAGATTGTCCCAGGAGCAAAAAAGGCTTCAACAACAACAACAACAAGAGATATCATGCTCATGTCGCTGAGGATGATGAACCTCCCAGGAAGAAGACTAAGGAAGAAAGTGAAGACTCTTCAAGTGACGAAGAATATGTTCTAATCTCTACTCTCACAGGTACTGTTACACATGGGTGTAATGATTGGCTTATTGATAGTGGGGCTTCCAAACATATGACTGGATTTAAAGAATCTCTTATGGACCTATCTGAACATGAGTCACCTCATAAGGTGAAACTTGGGGATGACTATCAATACCCCATAAAAGGAAGTGGTGAAGCCTCTTACAAGTTAGACTCTGGGAAGTCTTTAAAGATGAAAGATGTTCTATATGTGCTTGGAATCAAGAAGAATCTTCTCTCCATTTCATATTTGGATGCAAAGGGGATGAGAGTTTCATTTGTGGATGGCCAAGTACTTATGTGGCCAAACGTTAAGACCATAGATGATGCAGTAGTGATTGGAGAGAAAGGGGGAGGATTGTACAAATTGAAGGGACAACTTGAACAAGCCATGGTACATGAATCCATAGAGCCAAGTGAAATTTGGCACAGAAGCCTTGCACATGTGTACTATAGAGCACTACCAATTGCAATCAAAGTAGTAGAAGGTCTTCCTGAAATCTAGTCAAAGCATGAAGGTGTTTGCAAAGGATGTGCAAAAGGAAAGAACACAAAGAAGGAATTTCCAAGCAGTGAAAGCAAGGCAAAAGGAATATTGGAAATTATCCACTCCGATGTATGTGGTCTGATGTCATTCAGTTCTCTGAGTGGGTATGTATATTATGTTTCTTTCATTGATGATTTCTCTAGGAAGAGTTGGATTTATTTCTTGAAGAACAAAGATGAAGTATTCAGCAAATTCAAGGAATTCAAAGCCTTGATAGAAAACCACACTGAAAAGAAGATCAAGACTTTTAGATCCGACAATGGTGGAGAATTCACTTCATAAGACTTCAAGAAGTTATGCAATGATCCATGGATTAAGAGGTAGTTGACCACTCCTTACAATTCACAACAAAATGGAGTTGCAGAAAGGAAGAATAGAACTATCAGGGAAGTAGCACGGGAAATGCTTCATGACCAAGATCTACCTATGCATCTATGGAAAGAAGCAACAAGGACAGCTATATATGTATAGAACAGAACACCACATGGGATACTTGACAACAAGACACCAGAAGAAGCTTTCTCCGGTGAGAAACCATAAGTTATTCACCTTAGGATATTTGGTTATCTAGTATACACACATGTTCCAAATGAAAAGAGGACAAAGCTAGATCCTTCAGGAAATAAGGGTATTGTTACACCTAAAATCTTCCCATCATGAGATTCAGTGTATACACCCCTGGAGTTACCTTGATTGAGGGATTAACCTGGAAGGATTTGTACCCACTTGTACTAGGTTTTGAGAGGACGTCGCAGGTTTCACTCATGCAGCATGCGACATCGCAGCTTGCTCTATTGCAGGGTGCGCCGATGTCAGTTAATGGACAAAAATAGCCCTTTGAGCCCCTTCTTGAAGCTTGCTGACTTGGGACCCTATCCCTGACCTCTTGGGGGAGCTAGCACTCGATTACTATCACCTTGGAAAGATCCCTTAAGCCTCTCCTATCATATCTCAACCTATCCTATCCATACCCTATCCACTTAGTCCTATTTAAATGAAGCTCACTCCCATCCCAAGGGGAGGAAGTCTATGGTACTCTTATGCTGGTGAAATAAAGCTCAATAGATCTAATACTCTATCTTGGGGAACATCCACTTCTCTCTAGGAGCTTTGGCATGGCTTGTTGGAAGGAGCTTGCAGCGTTAAGGAAATGGTTGTAATCTTCTTTTCTATTGTACTTCTCCACTCTTCATTATAGTTAATATAATTTCTTTCCATAAATGTTGTCTCCTTGATGATGTTTAGAGCTTTCCTCCTTAACTATTAGCTTAGATCTATCATATGATATATATGCTTTCACTTCTCGTGGTCTGTCACATGTTCAATAGGGTTTAACTACTTGCAATCTGGCAGCGCTGGAGCATTGGATCAATGAACGAGAAAGGGATCTACAAATCTAAGGTAAACGATCTACTCTTACGTTTGTACTTCTATATGATCTAGGAAAGTATTTTATGTTCTTTCCTATTTGTTCTAGACTTATGTTAAGCTAGGGAGATCAGGCCTTGAGTCCGCTCTCGGTAGATTGTCCGTGAAACAAATATGGTGACCATACTGGGGAAGAATTTTGTTCTGTAGTTATCAATCTGGGAGTCATTTTCAGTTGATTGCTTGACACAAGCCTTTTATTTGTCATTTTCTTCTTGAGTTGATTTTGCTATCAGATCTTCATCTTGAAGACTCTGATCTGCTTCCTCTGAGTTTGTACTACTCATTTTCAAACCATTTCACAGTTCATTGCTTGGAGATTTGATTCATTTTTTAACTTAGATCTCGCCTGTCACACCTGGTTAGTGAAAACAGAGCGACACTGTGTCTTTGTTCTTTGTCTATTAGCCACTCGTCGTAGTCCTCTCACTAGTATACTGCAACATCGTCGCACTCCCCGCATTGGTGAACTGCGACATCGCACTGTGTACAAACACAGAGTGCACCGATTTGTCGAATTTGGCATGCAGACATCCCCTCTCCATTTGTTGATCTAAGCTTTGGTTTGATGTATGAACTCCCTCTGTGCTGCAAGATCCAGCTAGAGATCCCATCTTTGATTTGTGTGTTGAGTGTTTGGTTTTGTTTGGATTGATTTTGGGTTCCGTCTTGAACAAGTCTGAGAACCGGTATTGGTGGATACTCTTGTCTCCTCCACCTTCATCCACTCACCCTTGCATTCCCCCCTCTCCTCAACTGATCTGGTTACTAAATCAGGTCAGCTCCCAGACCTCATTTACATTGTTTTTTGAGCTTTTCTTGCTTGGTTTGCTTGCTACTGTCTGATTTTGAGTCACGTGTGTCTTTCAGTTTGTTGAGTCACTCACCCTTGCATTCCCCCCTCTCCTCAACTGATCTGGTTACTAAATCAGGTCAGCTCCCAGACCTCATTTACATTGTTTTTTGAGCTTTTCTTGCTTGGTTTGCTTGCTACTGTCTGATTTTGAGTCACGTGTGTCTTTCAGTTTGTTGAGTGCTTGTCTTTTCTTGATTTTTCTGAGTGCACTGAGTGTTGCAAGCAGTGTTTTCTTTTCAGTCATTTACATATGAAAGTGTAGTTGTTATCAAGTAACCTTTTGATGCATCCATTAAAAAGTTAAAAGTGCCTCTTTCCCATCATTTCTCAAGCATTGTTGAATAAAATTGTTCATGCATTGGAATGATTGCTTATGCATTTTTAGAAAAATTGAATGAATGTGTGATCGCTTGTGTTTTTCTGGAACTATGAGTTTCTCATTTTCTCAAAAAATCCAAAGTTTACTTCAGTTTTTGCAAAATTAGTTCCATGCTAAGGAAAGATAGATGCATTTTTAATTCTTACTGCTTTTAGGCCATTGAAAGTGAAATTGAAAATCTTGCGTACTCTATCTTAGAATTCTCTCTTTACATTACCTAGCATCATTTTCGTTTTGAAAAGGAAAAGAAAAGGAAAAAATGTTGTGATTTGGATTAGTAGTGTTGTAATTTTTGCGTTTCGCACAAAATGAAAAGAATTCTTTTATAGTCAAACTTGTTTGAATTGGGAATTATTGCATTGCTTTTGCTTTGGTAAAATTGTTGGAAAGAAAAATATTTCTCCTTCCCATAGGTAGCATTCATTGAAAGAAAATAATATTTTGTGCATGTAGCTAGGACTTGCATTATGTTTCCGATTATGTACTCAACTCATGCATTCACCTAACCGTCTAGATAAAATTAACGGTAGAACTAGGTAAAAAAATTTAGCAACTTATGTGTAAGTTAGAGATGTGTTCCGACGTCATTAAGCGTGGCAGCTGTTGTTATTTTCCAGCAGTGTATCCAAGGGGTATTGTAGTCTTCCACGTAATTATCGGTATATCGAGCTCCTTCACGTATCCACCAAGTACCATAATCTATACTTGGTGTATATCGAAGGGTGTATCACATACTTGGTAGTATATCGGAAGGTCTCTCGCCAAACAGTTGTGCATTAGACAGCACCACTACAGATTTGAGCTCCAACATACCTTGTGTATATCGGGAGACACCACTAGGATTCTTGAAACCAACTAAGTTAACCATTTGGCCATCTTAGCAAAGAAATACATCGAGAACAGCACTTAGGGAGATTAGCACGCACGTACTATCCAGGTAATCGGGTATGCAGGCAAGGGTACGGTCCCAATCCTCCTTGTCACATCATATTGTTGGACCCTGCAGTATATAGTGGTTTTCAATGCCTTGATAATCCCGTGAGGTTCCAGACTTTGAATCCACTCTGTCACATAAGTCTGCTTGTTGCCTTAGTTTGAGTAGGTTTTTCTGGACTGCTTTTCTTTTGTAGCATACCCTTAGGAGAAACGTTGTTTCAGCCACCCTGGCTGATTTTCCTGACGCTCTGGAGGATTTTCCCTGGAGAATATCCCGTAGGATCTTAAACTTATCACCCGAATATCCCCTTAATCTGGAGGTTATTTAGAGAGTAAGAATGGATCAGCATAACACGACGTAGTTACTAAATTTGAAAACCCCACCTTGAATGTTGGGAGACTTTTGTTTCCCCCAACTCCACCAAATTCATCCACCTCCAACCCCCCACAGGGTGAAGAGGTGGAAATTTCTACTTCACAAGATGATACCCTCCCGGAAGTTATGCCAGGAGAGCCTAGATTGTTGGAATGGATAAATCAACCCCAAGATGACCCCACAGCATCTGTTGGTCCAGCTGCAGCCTATTGGACATCTTCTACTGGTCACCCAGTGGCTCATTTTTCCATCGCATCCCCACCCAACTGGACTACTCCATAACCCTCTAGACCCTTCTATAGGCCCAACCTCGCCGAGATTTTAAGCCCCATTCATGATTGTCTGGAACGATTACGTGTTAGGGGTGATGAACTTCGAAGACAAAGTCTCAAGCAACGACCTGGGTATAGAGACACCTTAGTTCATCCGATATCTTTTGGTTCACCCGAACCATCCCTCCACAACCTGACCATTAATGAGACTGGTCAACCCTCGCAAGAGTCCAGTCCTGCACTTCAAGTGAACCAACTGGTTCAAGGACAACAGTCTAACACACCTGTTACTACCACAGTTACTTTACCAGCTCCCACCTCAAAATTCGAGGGGAGGATACTCCATTCCCCTGGATTATCTCATTGGTAACATTATTACTATGGTAGTTAATCAACAACCTGTGTTGGTTCAACCTTTGAATAGTGGTTATCCTATTGTGGGTGGGGGGAAACCCTAGTTTCCTAACCAGAATGTAGGCGGTGGAATCCCCAACTGACCTCCTATTGGACCTCCCCATCCCACTAGACCATCCACCATGGGATTATCTCATGTTGGGGGGCCATCCAATGTAACTCAACCCTCATGGAGTCAAGCGTATCCAGGTTTTGTTAACCCTATGCTGGGCCAATCTAATCCCAGAAACGCACCATATGGGATACCCTATCCCAGACATCCCCACACTCTATGGGGGCAACATCTCACTTTACAACATGGACCCCAACCAACTATCCCTCAAGCAACACCACCCCCGATCGGTCCACCCCCACCTCCTACAGGAGGCGGCGGGCCCCCAACTAACTTTGGAGGAGGCGGACCTCTCCCTTCTGGTGGAGGTCCAACTCATTTTACCAACAACGGCCCCCACCCTTCTGGCAATGGCGGGAATGGTCCACCACCCCCCCCAGGAGGAGGCGGCGGAGGACCACCCTATTATGGAAGAGGAGGACATTTCCCTTTAGGTGGTGGAGGTGGTCCACCACCCCCTCCAAGCGAAGGTGGCGGCGGATCTAATTATTATGGTGGCGGTGGTGGTGGTGGAGACCCTCATCCTTCCAGTAGCAGAGGTGGTGGGGGCCCCCATCCTTCTGGCGGCGGAGGTGGTCCACCACCCCCTCCAGGCAGAGGTGGTGGTGGGCCACCTTATTATGGTTATGGACCCCCACCTCCTCCCGGTCGTGGCAGCGGACCTCCACCTCCTCCCGGTGGTGGCAGTGGACCTCCACCTCCTCCTGGTGGTGGAGGTGGACCCCCACCTTATTGGAATGGACCACCTTATGGTGGCGAAACCCCTTACGGTCCGGGAGGCACACCCCCCTATGGTCAGTTTCCTCCTTGGTCACCCTTTAATCAGTCAATACGAGGTCCTACCGGTCCTTACATGCCTTACAAGTACTACCAGTACCCACATCCTAATCAACAACTGCCCTTTTTGGCTACTTTGGACCTACCTGATCTATCTCGACTAACGAATGACCCCATCTACCATGGAACTAACTAGCCCCCAATTCCAATGAAACTTCCATCGGATATCCATAAGTTTGACAGCAAGCCGGACGAGGATCCCAAACACCATGTGATGACATACCATTTATGGTGTTCATCCAACTCCTTGATGGACGACTCGATCTGTCTGAGATTATTTCAACGAACTCTCACTTGTTCGGCTTCCAAATGGTATATCGAACTACCACCTCATTCTTTTCATGATTTTGGTTCTCTTTCTATGAACTTTTTGACTCACTTCCAACTGCTTATATGATACGAAACTGACACTAACCTTCTCACCTCTCTCCGCCAGAATACCGCTACTCATATCTCTATTCATATACATGAGTGGCGAAGGAGAAGACGCTTGATTAAGGCTCCCATTCCAGACCAACTCCTAGCAGATTAGTTTACAAAATCTCTCATCCCTCACATAGCTCGATATGTCGCCATGGGCAGTGCTGTCACTGAAGAACAAGCTATCACTCATGCCCATTAACTAGACTTGGTATATGCTCAATCGGGCACGTTGTTTAAAATTCTTCCAGACGCACCCCATGACACTTATGACCCCACGAAACCTCCTAAGGGACCCCAAACTAATGGCATCATTGGATCCCTTAACACCCAGCCTGCTTCTAACACCGTTGGAGTGTCGAACCTCCATGGTTCCTCCCCATTACCATCTCAGGCTGGCCACATCACCACCAAATCGACCACTCCTGCTGTAACTGAAGAGGTGAATTCTGTCCAATCAGCTTCATCTCAAAAGTCCAACGGCAAGAAGAAGAACAAAGGGAAACCTAAGAAGTCTTTTGCCCAGAAGGAACAAAAGAGCACTCCTGACGACACCCAATAGAAACAGAAACTAAAGTATCCATGTCTACTATGCGGAGATGATCACTTCTCCAAAGAGTGTCCCCATAGAGACGAAGTTCAAAAGTTTCTTAGGGGTAAACCAACTCCCGTAGTCCACAACGATCCATTTCCCACTCAAAATCAACAAATGATTGCTCAACCCCCCCAGCCCAGGGGGAACCATCCAATACCGTGCATGTTCTCATGGTGCGTAACGAGAAGATCAATTTGAACACTCGCTCGCAATCATATGACTTAGTCCCTTTGAAGGAACCCGTTGGAATTAATACTAAAAAAGCTTCCAACTCTTTACCTAATGTCACTGTACCATCATCTTCTCTCACCATTGAGAAGCCATCCTTAGATTCAATATTACGACCGCCCAAAAGCATGATTTGAAAAGTTGTTTTCAATCCTAATGCTTGGGCAGCACAGAATTACAATATCATAGAAGACTTGGCACAATCTCCTTGCGCCATGTCCACGCTAGAAGTTTTGCAGAATTTCCCTAATCAACGTAAAACTCTCCTTGTAGGAATCGGTGCAGTCGACCCTGATTCTTCAAATACCATCATGTTCCAACTTGACTACGCCAAGCCGAGGCTTTCCCATCAGCTCGCATTTCAAGTGGCTATGAACATTGCTGGGAAAATTGTCCATCATTCCATTTTGGACGAAGGCGCCTCTACTTTTGTCATGTCGATCGCCTATTGGAGAGCCATCGGCTCTCCCAAATTGAATCGTTCTCCTACCACGTTGAAAGCATTCGACGGGCGTGGCTTTCAACCTCATGGGCTCCTACAAGCTCTCGCAATTGAGTTGGGAGGAAATACCGTAACCATTAATGTGGAAGTGGTCTCAGCCCCGATAGATTATAATCTCTTACTTGGTCGCAATTGGTTTTAAGCCATGCAAGCAGTAGCCTCTTTAGTCTTCCGCGTAGTACAATTTTCCCACCAAGGATGAATTGTTAATGTTGACTAATTAGATTTTTGCACACTGGACACTACTACTCATCCTGGTGACCATGTTCCTTCCATTGGAAAAACGTCAAAACAGTATGAGAGTATAGGGGTTGGCCTTTTGAAAGATTCATCTCTCATGGGCGTTTTTCCAATTTCAAACCCCCCTAATCATGTTGCCTCGATGAACATGATCTCCATAGAGATTTCATCTCACTCCACTGATACTTGGCTTGTACCTGACAAAGCCACAACACACCTGATTGGAGACGCAATTCCTCTTTCACCCATTGAACATATTTACGAGGTTATCCAGTCAGCATTGGAGAACCACTTAACTGTGACTTCCCCATCCTATTCTCTACAATGGGCATCATCTCTACCTGATCTCTTACTTTGGACTTTTCATTCAGATGATTCCATCATGGAAGTTATGAATGTTGATGATGGTCCATGGGATGACCTCCACCATAGGTCGTCTTTTCTTCCTCCTTTGGAGTACATAGAGGACAACATTAGCACCATCTTTTCACCAGATATCTACCCGTTCCCTCATTCCCCCATACTCACATGTCTTTTAGACACTGAGGGCAACTTGGCCAACATTGAGCCTACCACCCCGGTAGACATCTTGGTGAAACCTGGCGTAGTGGAACACATTCACATAGGCCATAAGTATTCCCCTAAAGAAATAGCTATTGATACGGCCTTATTTAAGCGATTTCGAGACATATTCACTTGGTCCTATGATGAGATGTCTGGGATAGACCCCGTGATTGTTTCTCATGAAATAAAAACCTATCCCGACATCAAACCTGTACGTCAAAATTTGTGACCAGTACACCCCTAGAAGACTGCGGTGATCAAGGTAGAGATTGAAAAGCTCTTAAAGGTTGGCTTCATCTATCCTATCCCATTGACAGATTGGGTCTCAAACATCGTCCCTGTGAACAAAAAATAGGGTACCATTCATGTCTATGTCGATTATCGGGACCTTAACAAGGCTTGTCCGAAGGACAACTACCTGACCTCGTTCATTAACCAGATTATTGACAATTGTGTTGGAAGTGTCATATTTTCATTCATGGATAGCTTTTCTGGTTACAACCAGATTGTGATCAACCCAGCCGACCAACATAAGATGGATTTCATTTGTCCTTGGGGGAAATTTGCATACCGTAAACTCCCGTTTGGCCTTAAAAATGTCGGCACCACGTTTTAGCGGGCCATGTCATATGCCTTCCATGACATTAAGGACTTTGTGGAACCTTACCCGGACGATCTCCCTGCTCATTCGAAGCAGCGTGAGTTCCACATGGACCATCTAACGGCCATTTACCCACTTGTACTAGGTTTTGAGAGGTCGTCGTAGGTTGCACTCATGCAGCATGCGACGTCGCAACTTGCTCTATTGCAAGGTGCGCCGATGTCAGTTAATGGACAAAAATATCCCTTCGAGCCCCTTCTCGAAGCTTGCTAACTTGGGACCCTATCCCTGACCTCTTGGGGGAGCTGGCACTCGATTCCTATCACCTTGGAAAGATCCCTTAAGCCTCTCCTATCATATCTTAACCTATCCTATCCATACCCTATCCACTTAGTCCTATTTAAATGAAGCTCACTCCCATCCCAAGGGGAGGAAGTCTATGGTGCTCTTATGCTGTTGAAATCAAGCTCAATAGATCTAATACTCTAGCTTGGGGAACATCCACTTCTCTCTAGGATCTTTGGCATGGCTTGTCAGAAGGAGCTTGCAGTGTTAAGGAAATGGTTGTAATCTTCTTTTCTATTGTACTTCTCCACTCTTCAATACAGTTAATATAATTGCTTTCCATAAATGTTGTCTCCTTGATGATGTTTAGAGCTTTCCTCCTTAACTGTTAGCTTAGATCTATCATATAAGATATATGCTTTCACTTCTCGTGGTCTGTCACGTGTTCAACAGGGTTTAGCTACTTGCAATCTAGCAGCACTGGAGCATTGGATCAACGAAGGAGAAAGGGATCTACAAATCTAAGGTAAACGATCTACTCTTACGTTTGTACTTATATATGATCTGGGAAATCATTTTATGTTCTATCCTATTTGTTCTAGACTTACGTTAAGCTAGGGAGATCAGGCCTTGAGTCCGCTCTCGGTAGATTGTCCGCGAAACAGGTATATTTGTGGGTTACAGTGAAAATTTGAAAGCATACAGAATCTACTTTCCAGGTTTCAAGAAGATTGACATCAGCAGGGATGTGACTTTTGATGAAGACTCAGCATACATCAAATCGAGGAAGCCACCTGTTGAAGACAATGAAGAACCAAGAGTACCCAGAATACAATACACCACCATGAACGAAGCAATTCCAGAAGAGGATCGTGAGATTGAAGATCCACAAGAACCTATATATCTACCTCGTGAGAAGAACTCTTACAAAAGGAAACCAACATGGGAAAGAGAGCTCATCCAAGATATAGAGAGGTATGGTGTTCCAGAAGAGGAACATAGAGAAAGAAAAAGGACAAGGTCACACACCATCTATGTAGCCTTACTATGTGACATAATGAACAAAGAACCTTCTATTTATGAAGAAGTGGCAGAAAATAAAGAATAGAAGGAGGCCATGGTCGAGGAATACCAGTCAATCATGAAGAATGATGTTTGAGATGTGGTCCCAAGACCAGAAGGGAAGTCTATTGTGACTTCCAAGTGGATATACAAGAACAAGCATGCTACAGATGGTAGCATAGAGAAATACAAGGCAAGGTTTGTGGCTCGTGGCTTCTCCCATAAAGAAGGGATAGATTATGAAGAAAATTTTGCACCTGTAGCCAAATACACTTCCAGCAGAACAGTACTTGCTATGGCTGCAGTGATGAAGTGGAAGATACACCAGATGGATTTCAAGACAGCTTTCTTGAATGGTGTATTCGAACAGGAAGTGTATGAGGAGCAGCCACTCGGATTTGAGACACATGACAGGGAGTCACATGTGTGCAAATTAAAGAAATCCTTGTACGGTTTGAAACAAGCACCTAGGACATGGTACGGTAGGATTGACAGCTTCCTGACTAGTTTGGGCTTTACCAAGAGTAAAGCGGATTCCAACCTTTACTACAAGGTTGAGGAAGGAAATCCAGTGACACTCCTACTGTATGTAGATGACCTATTTGTGATAGGTGAGATTGGGTTGATTGTTGATACGAAGAGGAATCTTGCTGCCGAGTATGAGATGAAGGACTTGGGTATGATGCATTACTTTCTAGGTATGGAGGTGTGGCAGAGTGCAGATGGAATCTTCCTTGGACAAGGGAAGTATGCAATAGAGATCCTGAAGTGGTTCAGGATGATGGACTGCAAGTCCATGGCCACACCTATGGCATCGAACCTGAAGCTTCTGTGTGATGCTTCATCTGATCCATTTGATGTCACTATGTATCGTCAGATGATTGGGTCCTTGATGTACCTGATGAACATGAGACCAAATATTTGTTTTGCTGTGAACACTTTGAGCCAGTTCTTCATGGATCCTATACATGTTCACTTGATTGTTGTAAAGCATATTCTGAGGTACCTGAAGGGTACGGTTGATTATGGGCTCAAGTATGATGCGAATCAAAAGGTTAACCTAGAGGGTTATGTTGGGTTATGTTGATTTAGATTAGGAAGGCAGTGCTGCAATAGGAAGAGAACTTTGGGATGTTGCTTCAGTATGGGATCAGGTGTGATCTCTTGGTTTAGCAGGAAGCAATTCGGAGTAGCACTGAGTACAGCCGAAGCAGAGCATGTCGCATCTTGTTCATCTAGTTGTGAGGAAATTTGGCTAAGGAAGCTACTGTCCAATTTGTTTGATCTCTAGTTGGATGCTACTTGTATCTTCTGTGACAACCAAAGTTGTGTGAATTTATTCGAGAACCCAGTGTTCCACGACAAGTCAAAGCATATCGAGATCGAGTATCACTATATCATGGATATGGTGTAGAGAGGAGCAGTGAAGCTCCTGTATGTTGCGATGGACGAGAAGATAGCAGATGTGTTGACCAAGCCACTATCCAGGGTGAAGTTTGAGTACTTTAGAGAAAGGTTTGGTGTTCTTCAAATTGAAGATACTTCCAAGAGGAAGTGATGGGACACAGATGCAAGAGCCCTTCCAAGCATGGTGGTAGGAGGGTCCTCCCCATGGTTGTGGATGTAAGTTTTGTGTGATGAGAATCTGAACGATGCTCTGCTATGAACATCTGTATAATGTTCTATATGATGATGATCCGTATGATCATGAGCATCCGCATGATGCTCCATGCGAGGATGAACAGTACGATCATGAGTATCCGAATGATACTCCGTGGCCGTGGATATGTTGCAGGTTGTGCAGTAGCATATAATCGCTCCCTGGGAGATCCTATAGGTTGAGCAGTAAGATCGTAATCAGTCCTGGGATGCTCTTTCGAGGTTTTGCTTGTTTGCATATAATCGCTCCCTGGGAGATCCTATAGGTTGAGCAATAAGCTCGTAATCATTCCTGGGATTCTCTTTCGAGGTTTTTCTTGGTCGCATGTAATCAGTCCTGGGAGATCCTATAGGTTGAGCAATAAGCTCGTAATCAATCCTAGGATGCTCTTTCGAGGTGTTGCTTGGTCGCATGTAATCAGTCCTAGGAGATCCTATAGGTTAAGCAGTAAGCTTGTAAGCAGTCTCGGGATGCTCTTTCAAGGTTTTTCTTGGTCGCATGTAATCAGTCTTGGGAGATCTTATAGGTTGAGAATTAAGCTCGTAATCAGTCCTGAGATGCTCTTTTCAGGTTTTGCAGATGCACATAATCAGTCCTGAGATTCCACTGGATGGGCTGCTCACAGAGATCATGAAGACCTACATGGAGGCTAGGCCTACATCCAACATGAGAAAGGGTTGGCTCTGTAGAACTTCCTATGATGAGAAGAATTGAGAGATAGCACCAGTGATCAAGATGAAAAGTACAGCAGCAGTGACGATGATGCTTCGTGATCCAGTGACAATGATCCAGCTCCAGTATTGAAGACTTGTGCCTATATGTATTGATGACCTGTGTCAAGAGAATACCTTCCTAGTTAAGAGGGAGTGTTGATGTATTTGTAACTTTGAAATATATTCAATTGTATATTGTGTGTATTACATTTGTACTTTATTGTATCCTCGATAGAGATGTCTTATTCCTCTGATTGGAAGTGTTGTCATTTGTATTTGCAAGTGCCGCAAGTTATATTGTAAGTGTCGTAACTTATATTTGATGGGTTATTAGACCACCTTAGTGGGGTCATCCCTGTATGAGTTAAGTGGAAGGGTTATTAGACTCCCTTAGGGATTCGTCCCAATTAGGGTAAAAGGCAGGTTAAGTTAAAGTATAAATAGAGTGGTTGCACCACTCTATTTGCTCATTCACTCACTCATCCAACTCGGATAGTTGAGAGAGAGGAGTGCACACAAGTGGAGGAGTAGCTGCTGAAGACATCTATATTTTGGGGATTCATCTTGATGATCTTTGTATTGGTTCTTATTCTATCTTTGAGGAAGTTGCAGGGTTTTTCACCTTCTTGGTTTTCCCCGAGGAAACATTGTGTCTCTTATGTCCATGATTGTTATGTTGTGCATGTTATTCTCTTAGTAGGATCCTAGATAATATTTGAATGAAATTATCAAAATTCTAACAACATAAGTCCAAGGATGATGCAATCTTGATCCAATTATGGGATGATCAGTCCCTCTCACTTTAGGACATAAGTCCAAGGATGATACAATCCCACCACATTCTCTAGGAAAGAAGTCACCGTATCTATTCTGGACTGAAGTCCAAGGATGATACAATCCAACCACATTATTGAGGAAAAAAGTCACCGGATCCGTTCTGGACTGCAGTCCAAGGATGATACAATCCAACCACATTCTCGAGGACAGAAGTCACCGGATCTGTTATGGATTGAAGTCCAAGGATGATACAATCCAACCACATTCTCGAGGACAAAAGTCACCAGATCCATTCTAGACTGAATTCCAAGGATGATACAATCCAACCACAGTGTCAGTCCTTTTTCATATTGGATGTGACCTAGATCAAATCTAGGATTTTCCACCATAGTGCTAGTCCATTTTCATACTGGATGTGACCTAGATCAAATCTAGGTTTTTCCACCACAGTGCCAGTCCTTTTTTCATATTGGATGTGATTATCCTCATCCACAAACCGAGCAAGTCATTCGGTGGGTCCAACCTAGGAGTGTCCATTACATTGCACACTGCAACCACATATGCTACCTCATTGCTCGTTCAAATCCTCTCATAGCCTAGGAGACTCAATTATGTCACATGACCCATGACTACTTGTTACCTCAATCGATCTCATTGCTCCCTGTTGATCTAAACCACTCCAATATTGTCCCTGAAGTATTCAAACTTCCCTCTCGACAGAGCCTTGGTCAACACATCAGCAACTTGCTCATCAGTTCTCACATAATGGATCTTTATAGCTCCCTTTTGTACCATATCTCATATATAAAAATACCGGATTTCTATGTGCTTTGACTTGTCATGGAACACTGGGTTCTCCGCCATCTTTATACAACTCTGGTTGTCACATAGAATCATTGTGGTATCCAAATCCAGGTCAAATAGTCCTGACATCAACTTCCAAAGCCATGTAGCCTCACAACTAGCAGAACAAGCTGCAATATACTCTGCTTCATCTGTGCTGAGAAAAACACTGGACTACTTCCTGCTAAACCATGAGATCATGGGGATCCCAGACAATAACATCCATTGGAGGTTCTCTTGTTAGAAAAACAGGATCGCGGAGCAATAACAATAAACAGAAATGCAAATATAATCACACATACACATTACAATAGAGACACAGATATATCGTGGTTCACCCAACTTGGGCTACGTCCACACTGAATTTGCCAGTCCTTATTATTATTACCATCCAGCAAGGTGAAGGGATACAACCTGCAGCAAAACCGCTCCACTTCCTCTTCACTGTTTTCACAGTCTCTCTCCTGATCTCAGAGATCTTTACAATGCATAAAACCTAATACATCATCCTCCCTAGATGTATTACAATGTCTTTATTTATAAGGAAAATACAATGGGAAAATACCACGGGATACCCAAAACCATGGGCCCGCAAAACAGCTAGTGAAAACAGCCCCAAAAATTTTCTTCGGGGGCACTGCCCCCGAACCCCCCAGCCAGGGGGGATGGTCCCCACTGGGGTGAGTGTACAGTCCACCTACATATCATATAAAACTGGGGTACAAACACGGCTGATACAGTATCATCTATGAGACTAGAAGATCTGGCTCCACGACCAACAATCTCCCACTTGGAGACTAATCACAGCAACTCCACCGCTGCTGCACTTGCTGGACTTGGACTTGGCAAATTTCTCCTCTTCATCTTCATGCTAGAAGGCCAACTGAAACCGAGCACGAACTCAGTTTCTCTCTAGTCACTACCTTTGTGAACATGTCTGCAGGATTCTGGCTAGTATGTATCTTTTCCAGCTTTAACAGTTCATCTTCCAAAACAGAGCGTATGAAATGGTACTTGAGCTGTATATGTTTAGTCCTGGAATGGAATGCTGAGTTCTTTGCAAGGTGAATGGCACTCTGGCTGTCACTATACAATCTACTATCCTTCTGCTTCTTACCCACTTCCTCCATAAACCTCTGCAACCAAATCATCTCTTTACTAGCCTCTGTAATGGAAACATACTCTGCTTCTGTTGTTGAAAGTGCAACAACCTTCTGTAGTTTCGAAATCCAGCTTACTGTTGTTCCACCTACAGTAAACACATACCCTGTGGTGCTCCTCCTGCTATCCTTGTCACCTGCCATATCTGCATCAACATATCCCTGTAGAATAGTGTCTGAACCTCCAAAACATAATGCCTCAGTGGTAGTACCTCTCAAATATCTGAGAATCCACTATGCTGCCTTCCAATGTTCTTTACCTGGATTGTTCATATATCTGATCACAACTCCCACTGCATGTGTAATATCTGGTCTTGTGCACACCATGGCATACATCAAGCTACCAACTGCTGATTGATAGGGAACCTTGGACATGTAATCTATCTCTTCTTGTGTCTTGGGACACATTTCCTTACTTAGATTGAAATGGATAGCCAAAGGTGTACTTACAGGTTTTGCATTTTGCATTCTGAACCTCTCCAACACCTTTTGTATGTACTCACTTTGAGACAATGTCAATTTGCGATTTTCTTGTCTCTTGTTATTCTCATACCAAGGATTTTCTTTGCAGCACCCAAATCCTTCATCGCAAATGAATTAGCTAGCTTTCTTTTGATTACATTTATATCCTGCATGTCAGAACCTGCAACAAGCATGTCATCCACATACAATAACAAGATAATATATCTTCCATTGTCTAGCTTCTTGAAATAAACACAATAGTCAAAATGGCATCTACTATAACCTTGTTCTGTCATAAACCTGTCAAACTTTAGATACCACTACCTTGGAGCTTGCTTCAAACCATACAAGCTCTTTTTCAACCTGCATACCAGATCCTCCTTACCTTTGACCTCATACCCTTGTGGCTGCTGCATATATATTTCTTCCTCCAAATCCCCATGAAGGAAGGTTGTTTTTACATCTAACTGTTCAAGATGCAAATCTTCTACAGCCAATAGACTTAAGATAGTCCTAATTGAAGTCATCTTAACAACAGGAGAAAATATTTCATCAAAATCTATACCTTCCTTCTGTGCAAACCCCTTTACAACAAGTCTGGCCTTGTACCGCTTCTTACCTCCTTCTTCTTCCTTCAACCTATAAATCCATTTGTTTTGCAATGCTCTTTTACCAGTAGGCAACTGAACCAAATCCCAAGTCTGGTTTCCTACCAATGAGTCCATCTCCTCATTCATGCCTTGCTCCCACTTCTTTCTAGTTTCCACCTGCATTGCTTCTTCATAACATTTTGGTTCACCAGAATCAGTCATCAACAAATAATACATTGAAGGAGAGTATCATTCAGGGAGTCTACTTAACCTGGTAGATCTTCTTATAGTTGCAGGAGTTTCAGGTACTTGCTGCTGCTCTTGATTTTCTGGCACCTTCAGAACTTCATTTTCTTTAATTTCATCAAGCACTATGTACTCTGTGTTTTCCTTTTCCTGTTTCTTTCCCTGCAACTGATCTTTCTACATGATCTTTGTTGGGCACCATTTTGACCTCTTTTTGTCATCTAAATATCCTCCATTTTCCTCCATAAAACCCTCATACTGATCTATAAAGCTTTTAGTTCACCACAGACTTTGGTTAAAAAGGTATTAATGTCATTGCTTGTTAACAAATTGAATTTTGAGATTTTTAGAGCATATAAACTAAGGTTTTATTCAGAATTACAGGATGTGCTAACTTCTCGTAATGTCTCCAAAGTTCAGCACTTGCAAGCCAGCTATCCATTAACTGAAAGATGGAGGAAAGATTCTCAGTGTCCAAGGATGGACAAATTTCCAACGAATAGATGATGTGGCTCTCACAGGTGGCAAGTCAAAGTCAGTCAAAGATGACCACCTGTGCTACCACTGAGCACAAAAGCAGGGCAGTTTGGATTTTGTTGAGTTTCACGATTCTGAATGAGGATCTCGATGGCTATGTTCATTAATTAGTTTACAGGATTAAAGCATTTCCATTTTTCTTTCGAATTTGTATAAGTACTTCACAAAACATTGGATCAATAATCACGATTTTGGGAAGAACGCATATTGCTTCTGAACTGCGTGGTTTTACTGTGTAATCAATTTATGGTGAATACAATTAGACTTTCAGTTCTGTAAATCTTCAACTGTGTGTGGAACGAGGCACTGGAGGGCCCCCATTGTTGAGTTCGCACACCCTTACATTGCCAGTGAATGCGATTTAGATGTTTGCAGCGATTTAATTTGATGCATGCGATTTAGATTGTGCCATTGGTATGTGTTAATCCCTGTAGTATCTAGTTTATTATTGCAGAACGAATTCAGTTAGTTTTCAATTAATTTTATTACAGCTCTGTTCTCATTTAATAGTTCAAGCCACGATTTCATTATGCTACACATCACTTACATTTCTATGAGCTCTGTCTTCTATTTTGTTAAATGTTAAAAGAACGGTTCAGACTGTGATTTTAATATGTCATACATTGCTGCTCATTTGAAGATGAAGTGTTTAGAACAATTATCAATTACAAACAATGTCCTGTAAAGGAATTTAATGATTAATTGTTCATTCAGTATTGGGATGTCAGGAAGAACTTTGTAGTCTGTATCTTAGGGTTAGAATCATTGTTAAATTGCTTTCACTATCTCAGTTCTTTCACCAATAGATTGCTTTCCTAAATAGATTGATGTGTACTTGAAAAGAACAAATGAAGTTATCCCTGTAAAAGGATTTTTGTATCTTTAAGTTACATTACTTCTCATCTGACAGTAGATTCAATTCACAAAAAATTAAGTTAACCAAACAAGTCTAGCTCTAAGTCCTAAAACTTGGATATGCCTCTAAGCTTATAGACCCGGATTGATATAAATTTAAGGTTCGATCTGCATTAGTGGATTGAAGCCCAACAACCTTTTCATTGAATATCACATCTCTACTCCTGATGATTTTGTTATTTTCATAATCCCATAAACGATAACCAAATTCATCAACCCCATATCCAATAAAGGTACATTTCTTGGATTTAGCATCAAGCTTTGTTCTATTTTCTTTATCAATATGGACAAATGCTTCACAACCAAACATTCTCAGAAATGAGTAGTTTACCTTTTTATCTATCCATGCTTCCTCTGGAATACCACCATCCAAAGCACTTGAAGGTCCTCTGTTTATTAAATAAACAGCAGTATTTACAGCATCCGCCCAAAACTGTAAGGGCAACCCTGCATGCAGTCTCATACACCTTGCATGCTCCATGATCGTTCTGTTCATCCTTTCTGACACACCATTTTCCTGTGGTGTTCTTGGGACTGTCTTCTCTCTACGAATCCCATGGTATGAACAGTAACTATCAAACTCCTTGCCGCAGTACTCACCTCCATTATCAGATCTGAGACACTTCAATCTTTTTCCTGTCTCATTCTCAACCAAAGATTTCCACTTCTTAAAAGTAGCAAACACATCAGATTTCTGTCTAATGCAATAAACCCAAGTTTTTCTAGTTGCATCATCAATAAATGTAACATAATAATGAGAGCCACCAAGAGATTGTACCTGAGCCAGTCCCCATACATCTGTATGCACAAGCTCTAATTTTTCATTCTTCTTCTGTTTCCCAACCCTGAGAAATCTGACTCTCTTCTGTTTTCCATAAACACAGTTTTCACAGAATTCCAAACTTACCTGCTTCAAATCCGGCAGCAACTTCCTTGAGTGGAGAATCTGCATCCCCTTCTCACTCATGTGGCCAAGCCTATGATGCCACAATGCTGTATCTGTTCCTGTGGAAGCTAAAGAGATAGAATGGTCAGTATTATGAGGACATAAATACAACGTACCTACTCTGTCTCCTTTTGCTATCACCATTGATCCTTTAGTGATCTTCCACCACTTTTCTCTGAACGTAGATAAACAGCCGCCATCTCCCAACTTCCCTGTTGAGATCAGATTTCTTTCCATAGCAGGAATATGCCTAACTTCTTTCAACAACCAATCAGTTCCATTCTTAACTTTTATCCATACCTTACCCATTCCAACAATTTTACATGGCTCATCATCACCCAATAAAACATGTCCAAATTCACCAAGAACATACTCATGAAAGTATTTCCTATGGGGTGTAGCATGACATGAAGCTCCTGAATCTACTACCCAATAATCACTACTATTATCTAATGCAAGAATCAAAGCATCTTGTAACACATCACCTGCTACATTTGCTTCCTGGGCAGTTTCCTTCTATGCATCTCCTTTCTTCTTTAGAGATTTGCAGTCTTTCTTCAGATGTCCTTTCTTTCCACAGTTTCAGCACTCTATCTTTCCCAGTCTGGACTTGGATCTGCTCGTTTTAGACTTTCCACGATTACCTTGGCTCTTTCCTCTCTCCTTTTGTCTTCCCCTGCTCTCCATGGTCAACGCATTACCTGATGTCTCACCTATGCTTTTTCCTCGCATTTCCTTTCTAAGAATAACACCAATAACATCATCAAATTTCAGGGTGTTTGAACCAGAGACAGAGTTACTTACAGCCATGACCAAGCTATTCCAGCTTTCTGGCAATGAACACAAGATTAGAAGAGCCCTAACCTCATCATCAAAGTTCACACTTACAGAACTTAGCTGATTTGTAACCGTATTAAACTCATTTAAATGATCAGTAACAGATCCACCTTCAGACATCTTCATATTAAATAAACGCTTCATTAGAAATACCTTGTTGGAGGCCGAGGGTTTTTCATACAGCTTACCCAATGCTTTCATCAAACCCTGTGTTGTAGTTTCTTTTGAGATATTGAAAGCCACCGACGAAGCCAGGCTCAACCGTATTGTTCCCAGGGCCTTTCTGTCAAGAACCTCCCATTCTTCGTCCTTCATAGTCATCGGTTGCTTTGCTTTTCCTCCCAACGGTAGGAATAGATCCTTCTGGTACAGATAGTCCTCCATTTGCATCTTCCATAACCCAAAGTTTTGGCCGTTAAACTTCTCGACCTTAAACTTTCCTTCTTCTGCCATTGCTCCCACTCGAACCAGAAACCCTAGCTTCCTGCGGGTTTAACTGCCAAATAAACCTTTGGCTCTAATACCAATTGTTAGAAAAACAGGATCGCAGAGCAATAACAATAAACAGAAATGCAAATATAATCACACATACACATTACAAAAGAGACACAGATATATCGTGGTTCACACAACTTGGGCTACGTCCACACTGAATTTGCCAGTCCTTATTATTATTACCATCCAGCAAGGTGAAGGGATACAACCTGCAGCAAAACCGCTGCACTTCCTCTTCACTATTTTCACAGTCTCTCTCCTGATCTCAGAGATCTTTACAATGCATAAAACCTAATACATCATCCTCTCTAGCCGTATTACAATGTCAAATTTATAAGGGAAATACAATGGAAAAATACCATGGGATACCCAAAACCATGGGCCCGCAAAACAGCTGGCGAAAACAGCCCCAAAAATTTTCTTCAGGGGCGTTGCCCCCGAGCCCCCACCGGGAGACAGCTGGCCCCTGGAACCCCGTGGGGGGGAGATTCCCCCCCACTGGGGTGAGTGTACAATCCACCTACATATCATATAAAACTGGGGTACAAACATGGTTGATACAGTATCATCTATGAGACTAGAAGATCTGGCTCCACAACCAACATCTCTTCCTGTCTAATACACTTCCATTCCAATCTACATTTGTATAACCATACAATTTGTAGTCATGATCTCTAACATAGTATAGACCAAATTCTATTGTACCTTTCAGGTACCTCATCACATGCTTTGCAGCTACCAGATGAACACGTCTAGTCTCAACTAGATACTGACTCAGGGTGTTCACAACAAAGCATATATATGTCTTGGTATTCATCAAATACATCATCTGTCTGTAAACTGTAGAAACCACCATCCATCATCTCAGATCTCTACTTCACATTTTCCTTATCTAAGGAAAACTCTCAACCACATATCTAATCACAAGAATCATGCCAAGGTTCTTTAACTCTGATATCTACTCCCTCTGAAGTGGAGTCTTCTACATCTGAGTATTGTCCTCCCTCTGTGACTGAACATCATGCATACTCTGCATCGAGCGATCTTCTGCATATCTATCTGTGCCATCTCCTGTCAGATGGGTCTACTAATATGAGCCTCAAGATCACTCGAACTCTATGGTGAGTTCCTTCTTGCATCCATCTGAGAGAATCATGTCATATGTATACAGAAACCATCTTCAACCTTGTAGCAAAGGTTGAAATCCGCATCACCCATGGTGATCATCAATCTCATCAAATGACTATCGATACTGGGAACCTGTTGAACCCGTACAAAGCCTTCTTCAATCATGTGATTTTCTTTCAAATCTTAGTGTTATAGATTGAAATGACACCTCTCCGTCCGTGACGACACTTGCTTCCCTTGGTCGCATGACGACATTTCTTAAGATCAAGTTCAGTCACACAATAGGATATTTGTGGATGGAGGAGTCATTTGGGACACTAAAAATGGTTGAAATTACCTCATTCTTGACCCATTTGATGTATATGACCCTTAGGAACATTTTTCCAGACCAAACCATCTCCTGAAAATGAGCAGAAAAGCCTGTTTTTGGCCATTTTTCAATATGAGCGCTAGTACACAGGCATGATAGTAGCGTGTATACCCTACTGAGCGTGACTCCACTGTTATAATAGTAGCGCTCACTGCCATGTGTATGCGAATTTGTCTATTGTAGAGTAGCGTACACCCCTGTTTTGGTCAAAATCTCGAAATTCGAGTAAGTTAAATTGGTTGGGAAATCTCTTGAGCAATTATAACTTCTTTTCCTTTTCCTCATTGACTATATAAGGAGGGTAGAAGGGCCATGTGAGGGGACCAAGCCCAATTACAAATTTATGCTGGAGGAATGGAGACCCTCATCCCCCTCTCTTGTGCTTCAGTTTTGGTAAACCCTAGCACAGTTGATTAGAGGCTGGAATCCTTGGAGAACAGAAGCAGGAGACCTTGAATCTAGGTTTCGTGAAGTGCCAAGCTTGAAAGAAGGTATAACTGTATGTACTTGCTTTCATTCATTAATAAAGATCAGACGTTCTTCTCTTTCCAAATATGACCTATTAATGTGTCTCAGATTTGATTACAGTTTGTTTATCATCTGATGTCTTCTTCTATTATGAATTTCAGTCTTATATGTGTAGTCAAATGTGTTTGAGAAAGGTATCAAGTTGTTTTGCAGGTTTGGGCATTTCAACACTGGATAAGCATTGAAGAGCGAGGGAGGCAAAGCTAGGATCAACCTTCTGAATGAGGTGCCTACATCTATAAACCCTAATCTCTTCATTTATTTGTTGTACTAGAAGAATGCTTGTAAGTCTATCTTTATCACCGTAAGTTGGTAGTTTCTCCCTTGAACTATACGTGCATTTTCCCCACAACAGAATGGCGACTCCATTGGGGAAAGCCTAACTGCTTAGGGGTATCCAAGTTCATTTCTTCAGTCTTGTTTGATGGTATTTGTTCATTTTCTTGATTAGGATCAGTTAGTAGGCTCTGTTTGACCCTCCTTGGCTCTTACAGACCCTTCCCAGCCCTTGCAAACCCTTGTGGACCCAGGTGTAGGGGTTTTAAGCCCATTTTTCAAACTTTTTCTACCTATACGCTACTGTTTGTATAACACAGTAGCGCCCATACGCTACTTTTTTTCTACACAGTAGCGCCCATCCTGCTATGAGCACTAGTCTCCTTCATACACAATAGCGCTCAAAATCTGGGTTTGATTTTTTTTATTTTTTGGGTTGTGGACCCAAATCTAGGGGCTGTGGCTGCATTTTTTGGGGTCCCTGATGACCCTAGATCTAAGTTAAACCATTGTAAGTGGTCTCCCATCCTTGTACTAATCCTACATTCATGATTTGAACCTCTTTTGATCAATTTGGGCTTGTTCGGAAAGTTTTAGGGTTTGTTGACCCAAGTTGGGGGGTAGTGTACCCGTTTAGTGTTTTGTACCCTAATTTGTGTCTGACTGAACCTGCTTATCCCATTTCCATTGGATTTGAAACCTCTTGAGTCTTGTTGACCCTATTTGTATCTATTTGAGTAAAATTTCTCTTTTAGATTGGTTTTTTATCCTCCCTTATACTTTTTAGTTTTATTTTGTAATGAAAGCTCAAGTGTTTTGGTTGTTGTTCAAGACCTTGTTTGCATTGTTTATGTGCAGACCTGACTTTACCAAACCATACTTCTTCATAGGTCATTTGCTTCATTTGGGTCTAAAAGTAGTTTTTGTACTCTTTTCCCAATGGTTGGCATGCTTACATCAATAAGAATTTGAAAGTCATATTTGGTAGATTTTACTGTTTCATAACGAGAACCTAAAATTTTCTTTGCTTTGCTTTGATAATAGGTTAGTTTCAGTTTGTTTCTTACCTTTGAAAGCATAAAGAATTTTGATTCATTTTCTGAATAGAGTACCTTGCAAGTGGCTTAAAAGATTTTAGAGTGCTTTGCATAAAAAGAACAAGTTTTCTTTTGCATACCTAGTTGCTTGAGTAGCTGCATTCTTAGGTTTTGAGTTTATTTTTATACATTTAGACTTTATTTTTACCTTTTTTGCATTCGAAAGATTAAAAATTGCATTTGCATATGCATTCTAGATCAGAATTTTAAGACTTGCATTGAAAAGAAAAAGATTTGTTTGGTGGTAAATATTTCATTTTCAGTACTCTATCTCTATTATAACCACTCTCACACACCCACTACATTTTTGAGTAAGCAAGTAACCTTTAAAATGAACCCTAATAAAATGTACTAGCAACATTTTCTTTTCTAGGTTACACTACACCAACTAGTTTTGGTTAGGATCTTGGGTTTAAAACACCTTAAACCACCCAAGATCACACATTACGCAAAAATCGTAGTTCGACTATCACAGGTAAATCCATTTCACTCAAAGCTTGCCTGGGATCTATGCAGTAGGTCATTGCGAGATCAGATTGTTGGGAATACTCCTCCTACTTTCTGTTTCGAGCATACGCCAGGATTGGATCGCGTTTGGGGACTCTTTCGAGTTTTGGGCTCAGTTACCCTGCCCACGCCTTCTGATTCGACCACTGACTGTTCCCCTAGGAGTTTTCGGTGTTGTGGTATCCTTAGTATCTGACCATAGGTTCATACACAGGTGACAGCGGAGGGTATATCTGTTGTACCTAAGACAGACGTGGGAGGAAATCCCTTACAGGTCTTTGGGAGGGCGGTTGGGTGATTCTAGCGCTTGCACCCTTAGTCATTGTATTGTGGACCCCGGGTAACTATTCTTCATCCTTCGTTGATCTGTTCCGGGCCCTCATCATCCCAGACTCTTCTCTGGAAGGCATTTGTTTGCCTGGTTTGATTTACTTAGGACCTTTTTTAGTGGTGTGCTCTGTGTGCTACTTGTTTTAGTTTGCCTTAGAGAACTTCTTGTTCATTTGAGCAGGAAACTATGTCTAGCATTCCGGTGAGTGCCAATCAAGGTACCCCTGTTCCGGGGGATCCTTGTGCTATTCCATTCATTGGAAACATTGGTGCTCCCTTAATGGCTACTCTGAATCTTCCTGGATTCACTATAGGGCTGCCGGTTTGGTTGTTTTCCACTCCAAATGCCTTGCATGCTCCTGACGCTTCTTTTGTGAGAACCTCAAATCAAGAGCATCAGAACCCTGTGCCTCCTTTGCCAGTAACATCTTCTCCTCCTCCTTCTGCCTCATATGGCGAAAGTAGCAATACTAGTAGCCAGCAGTCTAAAAGGAATAGACGGAGGAAGAATAGGAAGAAGATGCTAAAACAAGGGGGCAGCAACCCAGCCTCTGCAAGTCATGCTAGGGGCAAGCACCCTTCCTCTGCAAGTCATGCAGGGGGCACCTACATAGCCTCTGGAGGTCATGTTGGGAGAAAAATTTTAGTCACTGAAAGTTTGTCTTCAACCACTATCATTCATGTTGAGGACACATCATTAATCACTGCTAGTCATATTAATGACAAGTCACCAGTTCCTATGAGTCATACTAGAGACACCAAATCAGCCACTGCAAGTCATGATGAGGGAGTTGACATTGTCGACAAACCAAACAAACGGAAGCTTAAGTTCCCTTGTAAGTTTTGTGAGGGAGATCACCTTACTTACTTGTGCCCTGTACTTCCAGAAGTGCAAAAAGTGTGGTCCTTAGTTCAAAAGTCTGATGCTTCTAAGCAACCAGCCTCTGTGAGTCATGCTGGGGGCAAGCTGTCAGCCAATGCTAGTCATGCTGAGAGTACTGATGTTGTAAAGGAGTCTAAACCTATAGGATGGAAACCAAAGTTCCCTTGTAAACTTTGTAAGGGAGATCACCTTACTCACCGATGCCCTACCATTCCAGAGGCACGAAGAGTGTGGTCCATGTCTGAAGGAACCTCTGTTCCTGATTTGTCTATAGATTCCCTGCAGTCAGATCAACCTTTGGTTGATAAAGCGATTGAACCAATGCAATCTTTGGTCGACCCCACTCTTCCTTCGGAGAGTGAAGTGATTGAATCAATGCAATCTTCGACCGATCCCATTAGTCCTTCGGAGATTGATGCACCTGCTGCTGAAGTCTTCTGCATTACCAGTTTGGATATTCCTGAAAAAGGGGGCACTTCATCTATGCCATGTGAACCCCTACCAAGCCCTAGGATTGTTTCCTTTGATTGGAATAGTCTAGCCGAGCCTCGTCTTCCTTCTTCGACACCTTTCCAGATAAAGTTTGATGTCAAGAACCATACAGTTGATCGATGCATTGTTGATGAAGGTGCTTCTGTTAGTATCTTATCCACTTATGCTTGGAGAGATTTGGGTTTCCCTAATGTTATTCCAGCTACTAATTGGCTGTTGACCTTTGATAGAAGACCTAGTGAACCGATCAGATTCCTCCATCAGGCACCTGTTACCTTGAGTGGAAAAACAGTCTTAGTTGATTTTATGGTTTTAAAGGACCCTATGGACTTTGATATGATCCTCGGACGTGATTACGTTTATGCTATGCATGCTGTGGTGTCTACGCTTTTTTGTGTGATGCATTTCCCTCATAACGAAAACATTGTCACCATCGACCAGCTTGAATTCATTGATCCTCCTTATTACCCAACTGTAGACCAGTCGGATCCCTCGTCATTAGGAACTACTATGTCACATGGGAATGTTGTGGCATATTATTCCTTGAGTTCAAATGCTATTGAGAAGAAGTCTCTGAATTCATGCTTACCTTCTCGAGACTTGGTCCCATCTTTTGACCAAGTGACACCTCCATCTGAATGTTTAGATATGTATTCTATCTGGGATGATATACTTCCTTCCGATGAAGTTTTCCTAGAGTCTATCGTACAGTCTGCTATTCACTTGGATGTTGATCCATTCGCAGTCATGTCCATCCCTGGTTTGACCTTAAATTCTGATCTTCCTACTGTTGAGTCTTTGGACTTTCCTATAAATCCACAAATCGGTGTTCCCGCTGAGTTTGATTCTGCTTCTAGAATTTTCAACTCTCGTGATGATGAATTTGTTTCTGCAAATTCCGTCATGTCCTTCAACTTTGATCTTCATCCTGAAGTCGATCTTGTTGATTGTGAGTCCTCGAGCTTGGGTACCATAGAGTCTTCATTCGAAAACTCTACCTTGTTTATGCCTATTGTTGATGATAGTGAAGTTGAAAGTATTCCTACCACAGTGACTTGTATCGGGTCTTTCCTTACATATGTTTTAGATATGCTCCTAGTACTAATATTTCTTGGAGACAGGATTCTTAGCTGGATGTATACTTGCTTACTGGTCCTTTTAGACACCTTGTGCAACCATGTCAGGTATATTCAGAACCTTGCATATAGGGTTAAGCTTCCCCGCTGTTATGTTGCATTTGAACCTTTTGCCATCCGAATTCACCATAGGGTCGAACCTGTTGGATATTGGTGTGTTAGCCATCTCTTTATGCATTTTGCACCAGTCCAACAGCAGAGCCTACCTAACATGGGTCACCCTAGTCAGCACCCTTATGCCATTCTGGAGCCCATGCTGAGTTTTTCTCATAGGTTCGGGAGCTTTTTTAGATTTACCATGACTTTGAGAAGTGTTAGGATATTTAGACACTTAGGATCTAGTTAAGGTCAACTTGTGTAATATATCCGTTAGGGATAGTGTGTTTCTTTAGTATGCATTAGTATGCATTTGTAAATACTTAATCTGACGGTCACGATATGTTTCCGACATAGAGTGATCCGACGGCTCAACTTCTCTTAGATCAAACCTAACCTTGATCCGTGGCTTAACACCCGATTGGTCCATGATCTCTATTTAAAGAGCATGGAGGGTCATTGTTTAGTTGATCAATTATGAGAAGCTCATTTGTAACTTTCTTTCTTTGCATAATAAATTGTCCCGTAGAAGCTATTTGGCTGGGGCCGTGGAGTATTTCCCTCAAGAGGGTTTAAACCACGTCAAAACATCGGTGTGTTGATCTGTGATCTATTTGTGTGAAGTGGTTTCTCTTGGTGTTCGGTCCTTTAGTAGTACCCTGTGTACCCGAACATGGTATCAGAGCTTTTATGAAGCACCACTTCTGGTTATGATCTAGATCTTGAACTGCTGTTGCCGAAACTCGAAAGGGTTTCTAGTTCTGGTATTTCTGTGCATTTCTGGGCTGTGGGAGGTGTTCCATTGTGTCTGGAGCGTTGTTTCCATTGGAAAATAGTTTTCGTTTGATCGAAAATGGTTCCCGGTTGCTCCAGAAACGCGTATTTCATCAGATCTGAAGGTATGATGTTACAGTGACGCATTTTTTTATTTCGTTTTTTGAATCATATTTCATCTTTTTTTACTATTAGATTTTTTTTTGTTTGGATTGTTGCTTTCCCGTCTGCGTATGCTCTTTTCCGTGCACCTTGAGCGATCTCGGCAAATAAGAAACAGAAAGGGAAAGGGTTTTTCTCGGCTGCGTATGCTCTTTGTCGTGCACCTTGCGCGATCTCGGCAAATCAGAAACAGAGAGAAAACGTAGACTTTCCGGGCAAGCTAACAAGATCTAACTCCACAAGTGTGGAAAAATGTTTTTTGTTTCGATTTGTGGTTTGTTTTGCAGGAAAAAGGGCAAGCACGCAAACCGAGCAAGAAGAGTAAAAAAAAAAAAGCCCCCTTCCTCATTCCCATATTTTACATACCTTTTAATCTAGCTCACTTGGTTCAAAGTTGCTTTATTCATTAATAGGTCTTGAGTTCAAGTCTTAGGAAGTTACTTTTAAAAGAAAAAGTGCATGCAATTTCTATTTTCAAGTTACTTTATTGTAAAAGTGCATCTCACTTAAATAATAAAAAATAAAAATACAAGTGAGTCACTTAAGTTTTTTTTCTTGTTGCATTATTTAAAGTAATATCATTGTAAAAGTGAAATCACTTATTTTACAAAAGTGGTTCACTTAAAGCAACTTTCTTGTAAAGTGATTGTCAAAAGGTTCATCTTGGGAATGGAAGTTCTTTTTTTGCTGGACATTCTCTAGCTGCCACGTCACTATTGGGGACATCTTCAACAAGTTTCTTTGTTCAAGCATAACTTCATTAGTGCCGTTTTTTAGTGTCGTTTTTTAGTGCCGTTTTTTTTTAAACCGCCTATTTTTTCGAGCTATTCACATCCAAACTATTGGTTTCTACTTTTACAGCCATTAATTTATAAATATGGCCGCCCTTTGTGATATTCTACTTAACAGTTCCAACTATTTCTCATGGAAATATCGTATGGAGGATGTTCTACGAAGTAGGGGACTTTTCAAAATTACAACAGGGAAAGAAAAAGAACCCACTGATGATGATAAGAAAATAAAATGGGCAAATAGATGTGATGAAGCTCGTGGATTGATTGGAATATCAATCTCTACTGATTTGCGATTCCACATATCTGGAATTGATGAACCTAATGCTGCTTGGGACAAGTTGGAATCTGTGTGTGGTAAACACAATAAAATTCGAGGTCACCAACTCGAAAATGAGTTGATTTCTTTAAATCCAAGTGACTTTTCATGCATTCAAGATTATTTATCTAAGTACAAAACTCTTAAGCTCTTATGTGCAGAATGTAAGATTGAAAGGGAAGACAAACAATGCATTTATCACATTCTTTCCAAACATGGACCTACATATTCTGTTTTTGTATCTACATTTTACTCCATGAAAGCATCCTTGAATGCATCTAGCTATCAAGAGCCTAGTCTTGAATCCTTTTGTGATTCCTTGATTAGGGAAGAAGATAAACTCATTCATCTTGGAATAATCAACAATGCAGATACATCTGGGAAAGCTTTATTGTCCCAACAGAAAGAAAAGTCCAAGCCTCCCAAGAAACAAAATTTTCGCAATAATAAGTCAAACAAGGGTCCGAAACCCTCTCAATCAGCTCCTTCTTTAAAAAATGACAAAGGATCCAAGCCAAAAGGCAAGAAGACTGAGCGTCATTGCAACTATTGCGGGAAAGATAATCATGATGAATCTAAGTGTTTCAAGAATATGGCAGCCTTGGAAGCAGCAATGAAGAAGCACCACATCAGCCTAGATTCGCCTTCAGAATCTGCCTCTCATAGACATGCACTTTGTGCTTCTGGTTATTCTTATAATGCATCTTCTTCTTCTACTTCAAATGAATGGCTCATTAATTCTAGAGCATCTTATCATATGTCTAAGGATCAAGCCATCTTTTCTACTATGCATGAATGTAACACCAAACAAATATTTGTTGGTGATGATAGATCTCTAAGTGTTGTAGGAGCTGGAACAGTTCCAGTAGATAATGGTCATTTTAGTGATGTACTATGTGTTCCAAGAATTTTCTGCAATTTGTTATCAGTCTATCAGATCACTCATTCTGGTGAAGGTAAAACTGTGACCTTTACACCTCACCAAGTTGTAATCAAGGATTTTAAAGATCCTCAACAAGTCCTAGCTACCGGAATTGTTGATGATATTACCAGGTTGTACAAGTTTAACAACTTTGGGTCATCACCTTTCCCTTCAGTTTTTGTTGCTCATAGTGATAACTTGAGCAAACTTTGGCATGAGCGATTTGGTCACTTAAATTATCGCTCATTGCAACAACTATGTAAAGAAAATATGGTGACAGGTCTTCCGATGGTATCTTGCAGGGATGGTGTTTTCTCCAGTTGTGTACTCGAAAAACATCATCGGGACAGTTTTGACAAACGTGCCTCTTGGCACGCCTCGGTTTCCTTGGAGCTTGTGCATAGTGACTTGTGTGGTCCTCTTCCATCTGCTTCCTTTTCTGGTTTCAAATATTTCTTAACTTTTATTGATGATTACACCAGACGCACTTGGGTTTATTTCCTAAAACTTAAGAGCGAAGTATTTAACATGTTCTTGGCCTACAAGGCCCTTGTTGAAAAACAATCTGGTCATCAAATTATTAAGTTAAGATTTGACAATGGAGAAGAATATGTTAACAAACAGTTCACTACTTTCTACACTGAACAAGGCATCCAACAACATCACACTGTTCCATATACACCACAACAAAATGGTGTAGCTGAGCGGAAGAACCGCACTTTAAAAGAAATGGCTAATTGTATGATCCAATCTAAGGGACTAAGTCTTCAATTTTGGGCTGAAGCCATAAATTGTGCAAATTACATAGTTAATTTCACCCCCACAAAAGCATTACAAGGTATAACACCTGAAGAAGCATGGAGTAAAATTAAACCTGATGTAAGTCACTTTCGTGTGTTTGGTAGTGAAGCATGGGCTCACATTCCAGATGAAAAACGGAAAGCATTGCAGCCTAAAAGTGAAAAGTGCATATTTGTTGGATATTCTGAAGATGTAAAAGGTTATAGACTTCTTCAACCACATTCTCATGCTATAATCATTAGAATAGATGTTAAATTTGATGAAAATCTCTTGGCCTGCGAGCCTAACTTGGCAATTGTGCCATCTTTGGCCTGCGAGCCTGATTCGGCGTTTGTGCCTCCTTCTTCTTCTTCCAACTTCCTTGACAGGTTTCCAACTCCAGTTTCTGATGATGACAGTGAGGATGAAAATCCACCTCCGCCTGCTCATGTTCCTCCAGTTGCACCAGCACAAGTGCTTCCTCGATGGGTCCGTTCAACATGTGAAGCAGCTGGTGATCTTGCCGGTGATCCTAGAGATCAACGTCGAACACGTTCTCAGTTTCAGCGAGCCTCTTCTCTTTTGGCTCAAGTTTTCGAGAATCATGATCCAGAAACTTTTGTAGAAGATTCAGGGAATCCGGATTGGGATGCAGCCATGGATGAAGAATATCGTTCCTTAATGGCGAACGATACTTGGGATCTTGTACCTCTTCCAAAAGGAAGAAAACTTGTCAGATGTAAATGGGTCTACAAAACTAAGTATGCATCAGATGGAAGTGTTGAAAGACTTAAGGCAAGGTTAGTTGCCAAAGGTTTTTCCCAAGTTGAAGGGATTGACTACAATGAAACCTTTGCTCCTATCGCAAAAATGAACTCCATCCGCCTTGTCCTTTCCCTTGCAGCCTTACACAACTGGGAAGTCCATCAAATGGATGTCAAGTCTTCCTTATTACATGGTGATTTACAAGAGGAAATTTACATGGAACAACCTCCTGGATATGTTCAGAATAAATCTAGCCTGGTTTGCCGCCTTAAGAAATCCTTATATGGCCTTAAGCAAGCTCCTAGAGCTTGGTATGCCAAAATGGATAACTTTTTCCTTAACACTGGTTTTTCTAGATGCCATTCTGACCCCAATGTCTATACCAAGAAAGTAGGAAACCATCTCATCATACTTGTTCTCTATGTTGATGACCTTATTCTTACTGGTAGTGACCCTAAGCTTATAACCCATGTGAAATCCAGTCTTAAACAAAATTTTGAAATGTCAGACTTAGGACATTTGCATTATTTTCTTGGTCTCCAAGTCCTGCAAACCAAAGAAGGAATCTTTCTTTCTCAGTATAAGTATGCTTGTGACCTTCTTCGTCGCTTTCACATGGAAGATTGTACACCAGCCCCTTCTCCCTTCCAGTCTGGATTCAAACTTTCTGCCACTTGTACTTCACCTGAATTCGATGCCACCTTGTATCGTCAGCTTGTTGGTAGTCTCTTATACTTGACTCATTCCCGTCCTGACCTTTCCTTTGCCATTGGTCGAGTTGCCCGTTATATGCAGACACCTCATGAAAGTCACTGGAAAGCAGCTAAAAGAATACTTCGATATATTTGAGGTACAGTTCAGTTTGGGATTCATTACAGCACAGGGGGGAAACCTTTGTTGGTTGGTTTCACTGATTCATATTGGGCCGGCGATCTTGATGATCGAAAGTCTACTGCAGGTTATGTTTTCAGTCTGGGATCTGGACCTATTACTTGGGCTTGTAAGAAACAACAAGCTCTTGCTCTTTCTTCAGCAGAGGCAGAATATCGAGCAGCAGTTAATGCCAGTCAGGAAGCTTTATGGCTTTGACAGATCCTTTCAGAGTTTGGATTCGAGCAGTAACAGCCTACTCCACTTTGGTACGACAATCAAAGTGCCATCAAGCTTGCCAAAGATCCAGTTCTACATCAACGCAGCAAACACATTTAGCTACATATGCACTTCATCAAAAATCTTGTTCATGATCGGGTTCTTGAAGTGCTCTTTTGCCCTACAGATGATCAAGTTGCAGACATCTTCACCAAGTCTCTTATAGAAGCGAAGTTTTCTAAACTTCGATCTATGTTAGGAGTTCAGGAACTTGTCATTAAGGGGGGATAGGCTCTAATGCCTCCTTCCTTCTCCTAATAGTGTCACTTTTGTAAATCCTTCAATCCTATCCCAAGTTGTTCTTAAGGGGGGATGTTAGGATATTTAGACACTTAGGAGTTAGTTAAGATCAACTTGTGTAATATATCCGTTAGGGATAGTGTGTTTCTTTAGTATGCATTAGTATGCATTTGTAAATACTTAATCTGACGGTCACGATATGTTTCCAACATAGAGTGATCTGACGGCTCAACTTCTCTTAGATCAAACCTAACCTTGATCCGTGGCTTAGCACCCGATTGGTCCATGATCTCTATTTAAAGAGCATGGAGGATCATTGTTTAGTTGATCGATTATGAGAAGCTCATTTGTAACTTTCTTTCTTTGCATAATAAATTGTCTCGTAGAAGCTATTTGGCCGGGGCTGTGGAGTGTTTCCCTCAAGAGGGTTTAAACCACGTCAAAACATCGGTGTGTTGATCTGTGATCTGTTTGTGTGAAGTGGTTTCTCTTGGTGTTCGGTCCTTTGGTAGTACCCTGTGTACTCGAACAAGAAGAAGCCTCATATCTTTCTTCCTCATATATTTCTGGCCATCCCTGATAAGGCTCCCATCTTTGTGTTCAAATTGCATATGCATCTGTTATGATCCCGCTTGCGCTAATGAGCCTGAAGCTGGCTTCCACGCTTTTATCCTGTTGTATAAGCCTCCATCTCTGATCTTATTTCTACTAAGCCCTGTATCATTTTTCCCTCACAATTTGACACCTTTTACCTGGAGGAGACACACCCTAAGTGTCCTTATCTTGCTCATGTTCCTTGCATTAGGTATGGAGCTAGTTTCGCATGTCCCTGACACTCGTCTCCTCCCATTTAGAGCATTCTTCTTTTACTTCGAGCTCGTTAAAAACAGTAAGTAGGTTTCGAGCATTCTTCTTTTACTTCGAGCTCGTTAAAAATAGTAAGTAGGTTTCGAGCATTCTTCTTTTACTTCGAGCTCATTAAAAACAGTAAGTAGGTTACGAGCATTTCTTCCACCTTTCCTTCGAGCTCGTTAAAAACAGTAAGGAGGCTATGAGCATTTCTTTCATCTTCACTTCGAGCTCATTAAAAACAGTAAGGAAGTTGTGAGCATTTTCTGTATCTCCTTTGAACTCGTTAAAAACAGTAAGGAGGTCATGAGTTTACTTTTCCAGACTCGTTAAACCTTTACGAAAAAGATCCCTATGGAGTTCTTTTAAGCCCTTTTCAGACTCCTTAAATAGGAAAAGTTTTCCAAGCATAGTTTTCTTTTCGGGCTCGTTAAAATAACTGAACCAACATCCACTTAGGTATAGAATTACCCCTTTTCTGGGCCTTGGTGGATAATTTACGAAAAAGGTATACTCTAGGTATACTCTTGTATGTTCTAGAAGAGTTCTTCTTCCATCATTTTACACTTTTTCGGGGAAGGAGACTAACTTTACGAAAAAGGACCTTTGGAGTCGTCTTTAGGGTTTTCAGACTCTCAAAATGTGAAAACACCAAGCGAGCATTCACCTACTCGGGCTCGATGTGAAATCCACGATATGGTTGATAGAGGACTGTTTAAGTTTTTGAACTCTATAAACAAGAAAACACCGCCGAGAACATACCATCCGAGCTCGATATAAAATCCACGGATAGGTGTATAGAGGACTGTTTCAGTTTTTCAACATTATAAACAAGAAAACACCGCCGAGCACAGACCAATCCGAGCTCGATATAAAATCCACGGATAGGTGAAAAGAGGATTGTTTAAGTTTTTCAGACTCTATAAACAGGAAAACACCGACGAGCATTAATCTGCTTGGGCTCGATACTAAAATCCACGAGCAGATATATGGAGTTATTGTTTAAGTTTTTCAAACTCCTTAAAATTGAAAACACCAGCGAGCAAGAACAGATCTCGGCTCGATATTAAAATCCAGAGATCAATAATATAGAGTAATCTTCTATCTCTTCTTCGAACTCTATAAATAATGAAGAAGGTCCTGAGTCTTCCTCCCATGGGCTCGTTAAACTATTTACATGGTTGGATCTATTGAGTTTTCATTCTTTCTTGGACTCATTAAAACAACAAGAAGGGTATTCTTTTATCTAAAAAGAATAAGGGACGGGAAAGACATATCATATCTTCATTGTCAAAGGAAGTTTAGTCAGTCCTATCCTTGAACACAACACCTACTTGAGTCTATCTTGTCGGTTGGGTTTAGTTTTTTACCTCAGGGTGAACCTTTCCTCCGAGTTATTTACTCCCCCGGTTGGTTATTCTTCCAACTATATGGTGGGTCTGATAATGTCTCTTACATTTCAGACTTATTTACCCCATTATGTCAGAAACTTCCTGAGTCACTTTGTGTCGTGCTCAATGTTCAAGGATATACCCTGTGTCGACCATTCTGCAGTTTACCTTGACCTCATGTGTCGGCCTTCCTAGTGTCAGTCTTGTTACATATTATTCCATATCAGCTCTTACCATTTGAGTGTTCCTCGAGTTGGATGATGGAGGATGCCTTAAGGCCTCCCTTCCAACAAACTCCTTCCCATCGACATCAACTCATTTTACTCTGGGAAAGAAGTTTAGAGTTTCAGTTAGTACCTTGGAGATTGCAGTCACCAGTGGAAATTTTCCTCACTATCGAATGATGAGAATACATCAATGTCTCTTCTTCGACAGGTTCCCCAAGTGTTCGACTCCAAGTCCATTTATTCACATTTGGCAGATCGTACTTGGTACCTTGGACCCCATCATCCTTATCGGTGGAAGTCCTCGCGTTTGTTAACAGTATACATCAATGACCGATAATCAAACAATATCCCCCAAGTTCGACTATCAGCTCATCTATTCACATGGTTAGGGTTTGTACCTAGAGTTGTTTCGGATGAAGACCTTGGGATTTTGGATGACAATACCTCATTTTGTTATCACCCAAGTTGCGCAAGACTGAGCCTCACTTATATTTGGCTCTCCATGAGACATAGATCCAGTTTGTTGTTATGGCTATGATCTCTCAGTTTGACATGGATCCATGCTTGTATTTCAAGTGGCCATGCTTTATATACATCTCCTTCTTATGTATCGGAGATCATGTTGTACCACACTGCACATCTATATGATGTTAAAGATGTAATTGCTAGCTGACCTTGATGTTTGTTGTAGGTGTTCTTGTGACTTGTTTTCTACGGTGCTCCTCCTCTGGCTTTGGATTATAATGGATTATAGGGTAGGTGTATGGAGTTTTCTTCTAGGTTTTTCAGACTCCTTAAATATGAAAATACCATCGAGCATGCTTTAGTTCTTTGTCAAGCTCGTTAAAAAATGAAAAAGGAAAGGGAAGGGAAGAATGTTAAAATATCTTTCAATATGATGGCAGCAAGTCAACTATCTCCTTGAACAAAGCACCTGTTTTGAGTCTCTCAAACAAGTTGGGTTCTAGCATTGGCCTTAGGGTAAACCTGATCTCAGAGTTCCTACTCCTCTGTTTGGTTAGTCTTCCAATCATTTGGAGAATCTGTTAATGTCTCCTACATTGCAGATTTGTATCGTGGTCTCTTTGTGTTAAAAGCTGCCTAAGTCACTCTTGTGTCATGCTCACTATTCAAGGGAATAACCTATGTCAGCCATTCTACAGTTTCCTTGACCTCATGTGTCGGCCATTCCTTGGTGTCAGTATGTTTCATCATGTGTTTAGTCCTACTCCAAATCAGCTCATACCTGTTTGAGTGTCCCTCGTGTTGGATGATGGAGGATGCATTAAGGCCTCCCTTCCAACGGACTTTTTCCCATCGACTTCAACTCATTGTACTCTGGGAATGAAGTTTAGAGTTTCGGTTAGTACCTTGGGGATTGCAGTCATTAGCGGCAATTTCCCTCACTATTGAATAGATGGGAATACATCAATGTCTCCTATCCGATGGATTCTTTAAGTGTTCGAAGGCAAGACCACTTATTCGCACTTGCTTGAATGTACTAGGTACCTTGGGTTCCATTTTCATTATTGGTGGACATCCTTGCGTTTGTTAACGGTATACATCAATGACCGGTAATCAAACGATACCTCCCATGTTTGACAACAACTCATTTATTCGCATGGATAGGTTTGTACCTTGGGTTTTTTTTGGATGAAGACCTTGGGATCCTCGATAGCATCACCTCATTTATGCTATCGCCCAAGTTGTGCAAGACTAAGCCACACTCTTTTTGGCTCTTGATGAGACATAGATCCAACTTGTTCTCTATGGCTATGTTCTCCAGTTTTGACATAGATCCACCTTGTATTTATGTGGCTATGTTTACACTTATGTTCCTCATGGATCCACGCTTGTATTCTAGTGGCCATGATATATGCATCAGTATTTTGGATTATTATTGTATCCTCTTGGAGGTCATGTTCCACCATTTGAACATGGACAGTTACCCCAAGGATAAGTTTGTCTGACATTGCCTTTGCTTTCAGGTACTTCATTTGAGCCTATGATTCTTGGTTTCTCCGTTCCTCCATGATTCAACTCTTTGTTATTTATAATGTATTTTGGCCATCGTTTTCCACACTCCCTCTGACCTCATACATTAGGGGGCATCTGTTATAGCTTGAAATGACACCTCTCCGTCCGTGACGAAACTTGCTTCCCTTGGTCGCATGACGACATTTCTTGAGATCAAGTTCAGTCACACAACAGGACATTTGTAGATGGAGGAGTCATTTGGAACACTAAAAATGGTTGAAATTACCTCATTCTTGACCCATTTGATGTATATGACCCTTAGGAACATTTTTCCAGACTAAACCATCTCCTGAAAATGAGCAGAAAAGCCTGTTTTTGGCCATTTTTCAATATGAGAGCTGGTGCACAGGCATGATAGTAGCGTGTATACCCTACTGAGCGCGACTCCACTATTATAATAGTAGCGCTCATTGCCATGTGTACATGACTTTTTCTATTGTAGAGTAGCGCACACCCCTGTTTTGGTCAAAATCTCGAAATTCGAGTAAGTTAAGTTGGTTGGGAAATCTCTTGAGTGGTTATAACTTCTTTTCCTTTTCCTCACTGAATATATAAGGAGGGTAGAAGGGCCATGTGAGGGGACCAAGCCCAATTACAAAGTTATGCTAGAGGAATGGAGACCCTCATCCCCCTCTCTTGTGCTTCAGTTTTGGTAAACCCTAGCACAGTTGATTAGAGGCTGGAATCCTTGGAGAACAGAAGCAGGAGACCTTGAATCTAGGTTTCGTGAAGTGCCAAGCTTGAAAGAAGGTATAACTGTATGTACTTTCTTTCATTCATTAATAAAGATCAGACATTCTTCTCTTTCCAAATATGACATATTAATGTGTCTCAGATTTGATTACAATTTGTTTATCATCTGATGTCTTCTTCTATTATGAATATCAGTCTTATATGTGTAGTCAAATGTGTTTGAGAAAGGTATCAAGTTGTTTTGCAGGTCTGGGCATTGCAACATTGGATAAGCATTGAAGAGCGAGGGAGGCAAAGCTAGGATCAACCTTCTGAATGAGGTGCCTACATCTATAAACCCTAATCTCTTCATTTATTTGTTGTACTAGCAGAATGTTTGTAAGTCTATCGTTATCACCGTAAGTTGGTAGTTTCTCCCCTGAACTATAGGTGCATTTTCCCCACAACACTTGGGAATCATCCATGGGTGTAATCTATCTCTGGAAGTGTGTCTAGCCATGGGACTTTCTTTGTACTTCTATAGTATGTTTGATTTGTAAGTCTTCTTGTTGAACAGTCATCACTTGTTCTTTGGAACAAGTGTTCATCATCCTTCTTTTGTATATCATAGCACATGATATTTCCTACAAATCAAATTCAATTACATGATTAGTAACACTTCATAATCATCAAATCATGTTGACATTTCAGTGATAACCTATTATGCATATTGATATGATTCACATAGTTATGCAACTATCTTGACCAATACTTTGGCACAATACTTTTTCATATCTTGTATGCATACAGTGGCTATCTAGATGCCTTCCATCTCTACCAGAACATACTATCAAGAGCGTGCACAGCTCCCAGCATGTTAGCAAAGAGGTTTCATTCTAGACAAGCAACAATGGAATGTTTTTCCAACTTACCCATCATATGCATATTAGTAGTGTTATCTCCCCAAATAATTTCGTCAAGTTGATCAATTTTAGATGATGGGAGGTCATTTGAAAATTCATTTCTAAATTTTTAAGGCTCATTTTTTATATCTTTGTGCATGTAATAAAGCTTGAAAAACATTTGATTGGGTTTTCATTTTAGAAATTTCAAAAGACAGGTTTCGGTAGCTAAGCGCTTATTTAAAACGGTCCCTAAGCTACCAAAAGCCCTACTTTCGGCAGCTTAAATGAAATTTTCGAGGCTCTCCTAGCTACCGAAAATGAAAGGACATATAGCGTGAGTCAAGGGGCAGTTTTCAGTGGCTTGGGTGAATACGAGGGTGTTCATTAGCCACCGAAAGATAAGTTTTGGAAGCTTACAAGTCAAAAGCAAAATTGTTCGAAGCTACCGAAAGCAAAGGCATTCTCAATACTTTCCGGTAGCTTACATGGTCAAAGGTGAAATCATAGGCTACCAAAATCAAGTCAGTTTCAAATGGTGGAGATGTCTAATCAAGGCTCAGATGTGAAATCTAAATGGGATTCATCATTCCTTAACCACCGAAAAGAACAAAGAGCAGCGGATCGTGAGATGATTAAGCATTCAGTGCAATCATGAATTGATCCCAGATCCACTAAAAACATCAAGTTAACTAGACAAATTGAGATACTAAGAGATAGGAGGACCTTTCCTAAAACTCGAAAACAATCCAAGCTTGAAACCCTGGCAGCGGCAGCAATTAGCATAGCTAACAGTCTGGATTCATCCCAGGACGAGGGAAAATAGTAGAAGGGGGATTAAACAAAAACCAGAAAACACAGTTTTGTTAAATTTTGCAGGTTGATATCAAACAAAGTTTTCGATAGCTTGGGTGAACATATTGATTGTTCTTTAGCTACCAAAAAACCCAGTTTTCGGCAGTTTATCTCATAAGAAAAATCCTTCAAGCTAAGGAAAGGTCAATTTTTTCAATTTCGATGGCTTAGGCGAACATGTCAGATTCATTCATTAGCCACCAAAACATTGCTTTCGGTAGCTAACAGAAATCAAGCTCAGACCTACTGTCTACTGAAAGCCTAAAAATCACAGGAAATTGTCATTTTCGCAAAGATCCAAGTTTTATCATTATAAAGGGCATGAGGATGGTTTCTAAGTGAAGGTTTTAATTAATAGGATCTTGTTGATGCCCCGAAGATCGCAGCATCAAGCAGAAAGGGATTCTCCCTGGTAGACTATCCCAATTAGATTATCCACCGTTTGGTATGGGGAATCCATCCGGTTAGCGGTTCCGGCAACCGTTAGGTTTGGAGATTTGCTTCAATTACACCGATTATGGCCCGATCCACCGTTTTTTAGATTTTATGGTTTAAAATGATATGCAAGTTCCTAAGCTAACTTAATCTAAATGCAAAACTTGAAACAAATCTGTATCTAAAACTGAAATAAACCTAAACTATCCCTGTAAGGAGCAAAATTATAAGTATGAGTAATGTGCTGGAAGAAATATCTAAAGATCAACAGACAGCCATTAATTCATAAAGATATATCTACAGCAAGAAGGAAAAAGATATTAAAAGATAGCTTCCAATTCACATATAACGCATTCCATTACTCATGTAGGAGAAAAATCATTTGCACAAGAAACAGTAAGATCATTCAATACAGAGAAATAATTCAAGACAGCAAAAAAAGATCTCACCGTAGAATATGAAAGTCACAAGAATAATCCAGCATGCATCCAACATCCATTTCCATGCAAAAGACGTCCTCTCCAGGCTCTTATTAGGAAAATTTCATTTTCTTGGAGCAAGTGCAAGATAGCTCGTACAAGTTAAGAAAAATATTTTCCCTACAAAAAGTCCGTTACACTATTCCCTAAGCTTCTATTTATATCTTTACAAAATGCCTCTTGGGCTGCCACCTAGCTCTTTACACATGTCCTCTACAGACTTTTCCTCTTAATAAACAAATCATGGCCCTTTTCTTAAAACAGAAAATTTCTCAAAAATAGAAAAGGACAGCTGTCTAGTGATTCTACGCTCTAATCATAGGGAGACCAAATGAAAAATAGGAACAACGCCTTAGGATCAGCGTGTTCACCCTTGGGAAGGCGCTTCTGCTGGGAGGGGGTGCTTGGACTGGCTGCTACTGCTGCTGCTGCTTTCTTTTCCTCCTCTGCTATGCAACTAAACCAGATACCAGTGCCTCTGATAACCACATTTGCTGGGGAAGGGAGCAAGATTTTCTGGGAAGTCACATGTTTACCAAGCTCTGCTTCAACACCATGAATTTCTGCAACTGTTGCTTGGTGGATTTCTTTAAGCAAATGACTATATATTGATGACAGCCCAATATAGTGATGGATATCATCAGTGGCTAGGACATCAATCTTCTTTACATATTCTATTTGAATGCCTAGCTCTTCCTTCAAGTCTGATAAACGTTGCTATTTGCTTGGAAACTCATCGAGGGACTGAGGGAAACTCATCTTGCACTTATCATGTACTTCATGGATCTTTTGATACAGGCTGTTACTTTTATCAATTGTTCCTTGGATCTTAGCCATTAGCTTAAGGCCACAGTTCCTGCAGAATTCCATAAGGGCTACATCTTCTTTAAAATCATCTACCGACTTGAATGGGAGATGTTTGGGAAAATCAACCTTCCCTTCTCTCCATTCCATCTATCTCAGGATGTTTGCTTTAACCCGAGTGTATATTCCCTTAATCCTATTGGCCTCTGCATTGACTTCTTTCAATCTAACCATCATGGCTTTGAGCCTGCACACTTCCTCAGTAATCAGCTCCTGTGTGGCATGCATTTGTCTCAGAATGTTATAGGACAGCTCATGAAAGGGAGACATATCTATTGCTCTTCTTTCTGCTTGCTCTAATTAATCAACCATTGCTTGCTTATCTGCTTGCAGATAAAAAACTCTAGCTTCAGAACGTTCTTTTTTGCTTCTAGAACCATCATCTAGATTGCCAGGTGCTCCTTTTCTTCTTCTAAATGGCGATACTTATCTAACAACTCCTTGTGATCAACAGACATGTGATTATATTTATTCACTACAAGATCCCTGTAAACCTTCTCATTAGCCACAGTATGTTGCAACATGCAAGCTCTCTTCTTTGTTGACTCAAATTCTCTAACCATATCGACCACATTGTCCTTTGTTGCTTTTGCTGCTGACACAGCGGCGGATGCCATGGCTATGAGAGCCTCATTTGTATTTTGCATCACCGTGGTCTCCCGCCGGGTAACAATATCTTCTTGGAAGAGTCTCTTTATCCTCTCTTCTGATTTCAAGACTACCGCCTTCCTCTTCTTATAATACACAAATTCATCCCATCAGGACATAGTATGATCTTCTGATGGGGTGTAAGAGATGATTGGGAGGTCTATTACATGTACTTCTATCTCTATGGGTGGAGTCTGTACTACTTGAGATGTGTCTGTTTCCACATTTTGGGTGTCGGGGACACTTGCTTGATATGTGTTTGTTTCCATATATTGGGTGTCGGAGCCACCTACCTGGGAATCTTCATTGGTATTAAGTTCTTCCTCCGCCTTTTGTTCCTCTTCAGTTTTATGCCTTCTTTCTTCTTCTTCAGCTCGCTACTGATTTTCACTTTCCTCCATCTGCTCTCGATCTTCTGCTTCCTTCTGCAACCTTGCTTCTTCAGCTTCTCTCTGCAACCTTGCATCTTCTGCTTCTTGTTGCAGTATTGCTTCTTCTTTCAATCTTTATTCTTCACGGGGTAGGGCCTCAGCTGCTTCTCTCTCTTTCTGCAGACTGGCTTCTCGGGCTGGGGCAGAGCTAGAGCTAGCTCCATTGCCTTGACAACAAATCTGCAACTCAGTCATGTTGTTGATGCCTCTGAACACTTCTTCCTCTGCATCATAGTAATGAGCATATTCAAAATTAGCATATACTTCCTTGCAATATTCGGAAACCTTACTCCACCTATCATTTCTATGGAAGATCATTTCACCGAAGTGGAAAGCTTTCAGCTCTTGAACGTATTCATCAGTTGTTGCAACCCCTGAGAATTTGTAAGCTCCTACGCAAAAGGGAAAAGGAGGGAAGGAAGCCTTATGTTGCTTGTTAAGCACCCCTACTATTCCATCAAGGAAAAATTTCCTGACTACTTTCTTAAGGACTACATAATCAATAGCGTATTTTGGCAAAATGTATGGCGCTATGGTACCTCCAAACATCCTGATGTAGGTGCCCTGCTCCGAGAAATAAAAATCACCATAGTTTTCCAGGACCTCCATGGCATTTTCTGATAGACAATTGGGCTCTTCCTTGAACATATTCTCATACAGAGGCATGATGAACTCTTTGCAGATGAGCTTATGGTTTTCTCTGTAATTTTGAGCCCACATTATTTTATAGGCAGTGTAGACCGGGTTTTTGGCTTTATCTCATGTGCAACCTAGCCTGGGGAAAGAGAGATTGGACAAAATGCAGTCAATGAGATAGGAAGACATGTAAAATTTTGACTTTTTTAAGGCCAGACCTTCTCTTGCAGCGGCCATTGTGGATGCCAAACTGTCCGAAAGGATAGTAGCCCAATCAAACACAGTTCCTTTGAATGCTATGAAGTGGATGATGGGAGCCCATTGTATCCTATATACAGTGCCATCGGGCATGTCGAAAATTCTGCATAACATCAAGGCGATTAACCTAAAAGGAGGTATTAGGCTCTGAACATCATATTCATCATTATCTCTCTTCCTCAGCTGCTTTCCTGTGACCAACAATTTTTTGGCCATCTCAGTATTATTCATCTTATCCAACCATTCATCACTTAGAGCTTGTTGGGGACGTGAGAATTTGTAGGCTGCTGAAATATACGCTGGATGGAATGAAGCGAAAGGCTCTCCCTTGCTATCATGCAACACTCTTGTTTTGCGGGTTGGCATGTTCCAGTATCCATCCAATCACTTTAGAGCATGGGAACAATTCAGGGCGAGTAGAAGCCCTCGCTATGCCGGAACTTCTGATGTTGAAATAGATTTGTTCTTCCTCCAATAATACATCTAGGATATCCTGGTTCCTGATCATCCGGTAAACATCTCCCCAACGGACCTCGGGAGGAACACCGGTGGTACACTTAGTGTCTTGAAAAATAGTTTCAATTCTTAGTTGCACTGGCTCTGGTTCCATCACTTTAGTTTTTTTTCCACCACCTTTTGGCATTGTGGCTTATCCCTACCAGCAACCAAATGTGAATCATTACAAAATTTGCAACACGTTATGAGAGTGTAACATAGAGTAGGACAATTTTAACATGCTAATGAGAAATATAGACAAAATTATAAAGTTGCATGCTGGGGAAGCAAACTAAACATAGATCATTCCAAAAAACAAAATATGGTCCTCAGACTTGATTATTATAGGGAGACAATGCCTAGTCAGGAACTTTTGGAATGCTTCCGAAAAGGTAAGCATACGACGTGGAAAAACCTACTTCCTTCCTAGTCCTTGGAGACAGGATGCCCTTCATCGTAGCACTTCTAATGGTCAATGGTGGGTTGGCCTGGAGTGGAAAAATCCTATGAATAAACAACGAAAACAAGGAACTGTTTTCCACAGTCATTAACTAAGCTGAAGAGGTGAGTGGTTGAGTACCTCAACCGATCACTACTGTCATTGATAACACTTGCGAGATGGTCTGCAGCCAGTATGAATTTCGGATGGTCATGGCTACAGCTCTCAGTCGGTAGGAATGAGAAACCTATGGGGCCACGGCAGCCGTCAAAGAAAAAAAAAAATGATCTATGCTACCAATGTCTACCGGCCACGTTATGAAACGGGAAAAAACCCAAAAAGTAACTCGACGTGAAGATGAGACAAAGATGACGGTTAAAAAACCTACCTGGAGACGAGATAGTGGTGGAGTGAGGTGGAAACGGTGGTGGATGCGCTGAGCTGGAAAGAGCTAACGCGGTCTTCCCAACGGCATTCTTCGAATAACAAACTAACAATGGGACCAACAAAACCCCACCGTTCTTATATAAAGTTAGACACGTGCGGGCATTTAAACGGGTAGGTGGCGATTTAAAACAGGGTTTAATGCTCGTATGGTGCAGTCTTTTCAAGCCGACTTGTCATTTAAGCGCGACCGTCGGTTGCGGGGCGGACTCACAAGTTTCGTCCGCAGTTGCGGCCAGAACTCAGGAGTTCCTCCCGAAAGGCGGGAAACTTTATTGCGGAAAAGAGACAAAAAACAACACTTCGCAATGGCGAGAAAAAAATGGTGAGTCGTTTCGGCGTTTCAGGAGCACTTTGTGAGTTCTTCCGAAATACACTCTCTCAGAAGCTTATCGTGGCCGGCTTTGCCGAGTCGTCCTGAACTTTCGGAAAGACTTAGTAAGTCTTTCCGCAATTCACGAATAACTTTGTTTAAGTTTTTTCTTTATCGAAATATAAATGGTCGAGTAACTTGGGGGCAACTTACTACAGCAACATTTGGCGAAAGCTTCCGCAATTTCGAGAGATAATTTTAAGTTTCTTCCGCAGTTTCGGGAGAGCTCACTGAGTTCTTCCCCAGTTTCGAGAGAGAAATTTGAGCTTCTTCCGCAGTTTCGGGAGGCAATTTTAAGTTCTTCCGAAACTTTAAAAAAAATGCTAAGTGCTTTCGCTGTTTCAATGAGTAACTTTAAGTCTTTCCATGGTTTCGGGAGAGAATCCTGAGTTCTTTCACAATTTCGGGAGAGAATTTTAAGTTTCTTCCGCGGTTTCCGGAGAGCTCACTGAGTTCTTCCCCAGTTTTGAGAGAGAAATTTAAGTTTCTTCCGCAGTTTCGGGAGAGAATCGTGAGTTTTGACTTAGAAGAAAAACTTCAATTTTAAAGCAAATTCCTCAATTGAAACAAAAAAACTAAGTCAAAAGGAGACTTAACTTCTTTAGGCAGTCCTTCTAGTAAAATGCAAAGGAGGGGCCCCAATATGTACAAAACTTGGGGGGGATGTTGTTGCAACAACAATTGGCGAGTCGCTGGCGAACACAGATCTCTGAAAAATCCCTCTCATTGATCCGAAACCTTCTTAAAAGATATCCATCTTATATGCAATATTCAGCTGAGCACTTGAATCTCAGCGAAGGAAGAATTCATTTTATCTGTTGGCCATTGGGGAAAGGGGAGCTTTGATAGAGACATCTTTAAAACTTTTAGAGGGCCAACATATGGGGTTCATTTTAGAAGATTCATCTTTTAGATGGCTACTACTATTAGACTCCACATGATTTGCAACACCTTCTCATGGACATTATTGCTCTTGTTCCTCATTCCCATGTCACTTGCATCCTTTTGGATGTTTATATATTTGATAGCTTTGTTGTTTGAGCCTTCCAAAAATATTTTCTTTAGACATGATCTTTGATTTTTTGGCTCCTCAATCCATAATGTCATTTTGTGTGAGTGAGAGATTTTATTGATTTGATCAAGCCTCACAGACGGAGAGGAGCCTAGTTTGAGCTAAGTCTTTTGGACAGCCTTCTTGACTTACATGCTTTGCTTTTGTCTCAGCCATGCTTCAATTGAGGCGAGAATCTCTGGAAAATAGACCCTTAATTATAATCCATTTTGGCTGTTAGATTTGCAGCATGGATTCATTTCAATACCCTATGCCCTTGGGATTTGCCACTCTCCGTGGGTCCAACTTCAATGACCTTCTTGAGATGCCTTTAAGTGTGAGAGTGGATGGAGCCCAAAGATAGTAATAAAGATAGTCATGGATCTTTGTTATTTAAACAGGATTAGTGTGACTAACATAATAGGCTTCCTTCCTTCTGGAGAACGTTCAACAAGAGCAAAATACATAGATAAAATTTCATTTGAGGGTAGTTTCGGCTTCATGAGTTGTGAGATTTCTTCGAGAGATCTATCTTGATGAGAAACCTGACTGCGGGTGCTTTCAGAAAACAAACTTTGTACAGAAGGTTCAAATGACGAGAAAAGAAACAACATAGCTGAAAACAATGAAAACAAAGGGCTAAAGCAACATAAAAGAAATTTTTTATTTATGTACATAAAGTCTCAGTGAGACTACACAAAGTATTGTTTCAGGGCGAGGCCATTGAGAGGAAGGGTTACTTCCCCTCCCTCGAGGTCTGTCAACTTATAAGTGGATGGGCCGATCTTTGCCGAAATTTGGTAAGGACCTATCCATAAATGTTGGAAATTTGTGTGCATCCCTTTGCCTTCATGATTATGATCCCATTTCAGGACTAAATCCCCAACTTCAAAACTTCTTTTACCGGATTTCCTCTTATCGAACCATCTCTTGACTATGTCTTGGTGCTGATAGAATCGGTCTTTAGCTTTCTGTCGGGCTTCTTCAAGTTGAAGCAGGGTATTGATCCTGGATTGTAAGACTTGGCTACTAGACCCTCGAGAGGCTTGGGACAACTATAAGGATGGAAACAAGATGTTGGGGGGGAGGATGGATTCCTTGCCATAGACAAGAGTGAAAGGGGAAACCCCTAATGCATTCTTTGGAGTCACCCTATCTACCCATAAGGCATTTGGGAGAGCTATATGCCAACTTCGCTGATTTTCTACCACAGTCTTCTTGAGAATTCGAATGAGGTTTTTGTTTGAAGATTCAGCTAATCCATTTCCTTGAGGGTAATAATTGGTTGAATAATGCAGTTTAATCCCCCATTCATAAACAAATTCATTTATCTTAAAAGACAAAAAATAGGGAGCAATATCAAAAATAAGGGAAATTGGAACCCCAAACCTGGTTATGATGTTTTCCTTCAAGAAACTCATGACTGTATCTTCATTGATCTTGTGCAATGGGATAGCCTCTGTCCATCTAGTGAAGTAGTTGGTAGCCATCAGGATGTATCGATGTTGTAAAGAAGAACTTGGATTTATCTCTCCAATAACATCTATACCCCACTGTTCAAAAGGTTCAGAGATAATAACCAGCTGCAAGGGTCCTACTGCCTTAGTTAATTTCCCAGCACTTCTTTGGCATATATCACAGTTCTGTGCATATGCATGGGCATCTCGGAACAGAGTGGGCCAATAATATCCAGCTCTAAGTATCTTGTGAGATATTGTCTCCCCCGAATAATGTCCACCAGCGGGGCCATCATGTAATTCTTTAACAACTTTACTTGCATCTTCCTTTTCTAGACATCTAAGAAAAATTCCATCATAATTCTTTCTGAAAAGTATCCCATCAATGATTTGATAAGCTGTTGATTTCAAATGAAGTGCCCTTCTTTGCTTAGAGCTCCAGTGCTCAGGTAGGTATCCTTGCTGCAAATAATGCACCAGATCTCTATACCATGATTGAGGAGTTGTGAAGGTAGGACATACTTCAACTGAGTTTAACTCAGCTTCATTCTTACAATGTTGCTCTTCATCAGTCGAATTTCCTGTAAGCAATTTGCATAGGCTTTGTCCTTTGATGATAGTGGCCAATTTAAATTCTAAATCATATTCTTGAAGAGCTGTGACCCAGGTTCCCCTCCTTTCTCCTAGTTCCTTTTGAACGAAGAGGGATCTAACAGCTGGGTGGGGAACTATAACTTTAGTTTTGTTCTTAAGAATATATGGTCTGAACTATTTGACTGCTTTGAAGATAGCATATGCATGCTTGTCAACCATGGGATAGTTTAGCTTAGTGCCTTGCATACCAGTGCTCGTAAACGAGATTGGGTATTCGTCCCCTAGCTCCACCTTTTGCATGAGTACAGCCACGAGGGAGTCATCCGAAGCAAAGGTATACAGGATAAAATCCTTATCAAAATCTAGGCTTCTTAAGGAAGGAGCTTTAGCTATGGCTGCCTTAATGTCTCTAAACGCATCCTTTTCTAAATCTGTCCACTTGAACTGTATGCTTTGTTTAACCATTTGTTGTAAAGGTTTAACAATTTGTGTGAAATCTGGAACAAATATTCGGACGAAATTGACAGTGCCCATAAAGGACTGCATAGATTTTTTGTTATGAGGCATTGGAAATCTATTGATAGCTTGTACTCTTTCCTGATCTATTGACACTCCTCTTTTGGAAATGATATGGCCCAAAAGTTTACCTTCTGGAACAGCGAACACACTCTTCTTGGGATTCAATGAGATATCGTATTTCCGACAACGATAAAAAATATGCTTCAAATGGACAACATGATCTTCCCTTTTTTTTGAAAAAACCGTAACATCATCAAGATAGACAACAACACATTGCCCACCCAATCCTCGGAAGGCAATATCCATTGCTAGTTGGAACGTAGCTCCTGCGTTTATCAGGCCGAATAGCATCCTTCTATATGTGAAAGTTCCCCACTTAGTGCAGAAACTAGTCTTAAGACGATCTTCTTTGGATACTAATACTTGATTGTAGCCAGAGAAACCATCGAGAAGAGAAAATAGCTCAAATCCCGACACCATTTGAAGAATTTGTTCCATTGAAGGGACAGGCTAGTTGTCTTTATCTGAAGCTCTGTTTAAATTTTTGAAGTCCACACATAGTCTTATTTCTCCTGACTTCTTTCTTACGGGAACTAAGTTAGCAACCCACTCAGAATGCCAGACCTTAAAGTTTATTTTAGTGTCCAGTAGTTTCTTCAATTCCTTTTGAATCAGAGGTTCCAAAGTAGGATGCATCCTTCTTAATTGCCGCTGAAATGGCTTGACACCCGCTTTCATTGGTATAACATGCTAAATAATGCGGACGTAATATGTTTTCAGATCCTCATAAGTCCATGCAAAAACATCCTTATATTGTCTAAACAGTTTGATGAACCTATCTCTTTCTCCCGGTGAACAACATTTGCCAAGGTTGACAAATTTTGGTTCAGCCTCGGTACCTAAATTAACTAACTCATGCTGCATTGATGAACTGTTAGTTTTGGTATTCGATGGCCTTTTGAACTTACTTTGAAGATCAAACAACATTTCGAGTGACCTTACCCCTTTGGGGATGAAATTTCCTTTATTTGCATCCTTCTTTAGCAAATCAGGATCGTGTTCTTCTTCATCTATCATAGCTCCTTGGAAAATGTCTTCGTTCATTAGAAAACTGATAATCTGTTCGTCATCATCGAAGACCCTGAAGTTTGTGACGTTGTTAGGGATGGAGGGCCTGAAAATTAATTTAATTGAGCATTTGTTATTAGATGGCACCAATCTAGAAGCGGATGTTGCTAACAAATCAGCTGCATAATTTTGCAATCTAGGAATAGACTTTATATTTAAAGCATCAAAATGCATAATTAAATCCCATGCCTCATCTTGATAACCTTTCAAATGAGGTGAGAGACAGTGAATGGTATCTCTCACCTATCTCACAACTATTTCAGAGTCACCAAAAACCTTCAGGTATTTAACATTTAAATCGATGGCCTTCTTTAATCCATGTACCAAAGCTTCATATTCTGCAGTGTTGTTAGTACAATCAAATTATAACCTACAGGACAAAAAATACTTATTTCTTTCCGGATCCATCAAAACATAACCGGCTCCGGATCCTTCCAGAGTTTTAGAACCATCAAAGTATAATGTCCAAAACAGATCTTTTGATTCAGCTAAGTTAGTATCTCTATGATCTAAGTCAGTGACTAAACTAACTATATTACAGTCAATATCATCAGTCCGAGACAAATGAAGGAGATCGAACTGTTCATCTGATTCATGGCTGATAGTTTTAGACTGATAATTACCCGGATCAATTTCTAAGAAATAATTCCCCATAACCGAGGATGAGAAGGTTACAGCCTCATTCTTTCCCTCTAGTTGAATTACATTTTGTTTCATGTGCGGTTCTCTCAGGACTTTGATCTCATTCTATTTGTTTTGATAAGGAAACCACAGATGAGACCAATCAGTTGCAAAGTAACCATTCAGCTTTGTGGACCGGTCCCTACTTAATATCAAACCATAGGCTTCGGGAATATCAACTACCATTATGTCAATAAACTGACAGACTCTAGAGACGGCTGATAATCTAATGAGGACATCTTTAATTTCCCCAATAACTTTGACAGCAGTTCTATCTAACTGAATAATTTGGGCCGGAGATGGAATAGGTTTCCCATTAATTTTTTTACAAATTGACAGTGGCATGACATTTGAAGATGTTCCAGAATCTACCAGACAATTGTGAACATTATGATTGAAAATTTCAAAGGTCAACAGGAATGGCAACGTCTAAGATTTAGATTTCCCGCCGATACTAGCCTCATTAATTTCGGGATCTTCTTGAGTATCTATTAATGGAGTGCTGGGTTGGGATTACAGAGCATGCAGCAGCTTATCTCGTTGCTGAGGCAAACTGCACATATCGCATATTGATACATTTGCTTTGAATTTCTTTATATCCTCAATAATGTCATATCCTATATCAGATTCATTCCCAATTCTGGCCGAATGGTCTGTTTTATTCATTGTGACCTTCGGTTGTTGAACTATGGTGTCAATGTTTGGCTATTTGGCCGTTGTTTGGTTAGCTTTAGGTTGCGGTGGAATGATTGCTATATGTCTTCTAGGTAGTTCTTTTGAAACTTTAGGCTTGGGAGGAGTCGAGTTTGGCACAGAATCCGTAATAGGACCTTTACTGCGAGTATTAATGTTCACAGCAGAGAGAGAGCTTTCTATGGGATCTTCTTCTACTAATTCAGTTAAAGGTACCCAATCCCATAGCACCATAGTGGTGTCCGGAGGTGGTTCTTCTAATTCAGGGCTCGATTCCTCTGGAGGATCGTCTTGATCTGGAATATGTGAATCCAGCATTTGGTTCATGACTAAACTCATAGAGTTAATCTATTGTGGGAAACTCTTTTTCGAGTGCGGTTCTTGATGAAAGGTGCAGAATTTTTCCATCCCTATTTCATTGAGATTTAAAACAAGGGAAGTATTCATGGGTGGATGAGGTTGATCATTGTCTTCCATCTTATTGTAAAATGGATTGAAGGGTTTCTTAGATGTACTAGTAGCTTTATCTTTCTCGAGATCTACAATTTTATTGGACAACTTTTGCATCATCTTAACTATATTCTCCATGTCTGTTGATGACTCTTCTTTACTTCTGGTGAGCAGCAAGGATTTTTTACTGGCTATTGGTTTTGTTTATGCATCTAAGGCATGTTTAGCAATGCTATCCGCATCTTCTTCCACCTTTCTAGCTTCTTCAAAATTCTCTATCAGGGTGGTTTTCTTAGATCTTTTAACGAACATTGCTATGGGTCCTTCAAGAGCTATTGTATAATATTCAACCAGAGATTCCTCTGTTGGTTTATTTGCTTCGCTGAAATTATTTAAGAGTGTTGTGAACCTTTGGTTGAATTCTTGAACCTTTTCTCTCTTTTCCATTCTCATGGACAATAATTCTTTCATAAGCGTAGCTACAGTTTTTTGGTTTCCATATTTCTTTAAGAAACATTTTTCAAATTCATTCCAGCTTGAGATCGAGCTAGGTTGTAAGCTAAAATACCAAGACGAGACTTTCGGCTCAAATGTGTATGGAAAAATCCTACAGACTACATCTTCATGTTGCACATTTAAAAGATTCAGAGCTAAATAAAAACTCTTGAGATGATCTTCGACGGAAATGGCTTTCCCTGGGTTGAATTTAGGCAAAACTTTCTCGGGATTTTTTGGAAGATTGTGGAATGGCCCAGCTAGATTCAACACTCCCCTCGCTCTCCAAGCAAGTACGGCCATGTCTCTATGTGGAGAATCAGGTGGAGAATTGTGTGGTGAATTCAATGGAGTGTTCTTTGGAGTAATAAGTTCTCCAAGACTTTCTTGATCTGAAATATTTTCTGGGTTTTCAAGATCGACCTTGTTCAGGGGTTCTGCAATTTCTTGCAAGGCTAAATTCACAAGTTCTTCAAAATTCTGCACAAGAATCGAATCACGGGTGTACTGTCGTTCTTTTCTAGGAGAACTTTTCCTAGGGAGGAAATTTACTGCGTTTAAACCACCTAGCTATCTAACATAAGATCGTGTATGTCTCCTTAAATCTTCTATTTCTACAAAAGGCACAGCATACAATACTTCTTGAGGTTCAGAATCAGAGACGAGGTTTTCTTGGTTTTCTACTTCAAGATTTGGGTTTTCTGAAATTCCTCTTTTAAGCGGGTTTTCGGTAACATTTTTTACAGTGGGAGATTTTCCTTTATCAGCCATGCACTTTCAGGCCCTCCTTCTAGTGCCAAAAACTGTTGATGCCCCAAAGATCGCAGCATCAAGCAGAAAGGGATTCTCCCCAGTAGACTATCCAATTAGATTGTCTGCCGTTTGGTATGGGGAATCAATCCGGTTAGCGGTTTCGGAAACCATTAGGTTTGGAGATTTGCTTCAACTACACCGGTTATGGCCCGATCCACCGTTTTTTTTATTTTATGGTTTAAACTGATATGCAAGTGCCGAAGCTAACTTAATCTAAATGCAGAACTTGAAACAAATCTGTATCTAAAACTGAAATAAACCTAAACTATCCCTGCAAGGAGCAAAATTATAAGTATGAGTAATGTGCTAGAAGAAGTATCTAAAGATCAACAGACAACCATTAAATCATAAAGATATATCTACGGCAAGAAGGAAAAAGATATTAAAAGATAGCTTCCAATTCACATATAACGCATTCCATTACTCATGTAGGAGAAAAATCATTTGCACAAGAAACAGTAAGATCATTCAATACAGAGAAATAATTCAAGACAGCAAAGAAAGATCTCACTGTAGAATATGAAAGTCACAAGAATAATCCAGCATGCATCCAACATCCATTTCCATGCAAAATACGTCCTCTCCATGCTCTTATTAGGAAAATTTCATTTTCTTGGAGCAAGTGCAAGATAGCTCGTACAAGTTAAGAAAAATCTTTTCCCTACAAAAAGTCCATTACATTATTCCCTAAGCTTCTATTTATATCTTTACAAAATGCCTCTTGGGCTGCCACCCGGCTCTTTACACATGTCCTCTACGGACTTTTCCTCTTAATAAACAAATCGTGGCCCTTTTCTTAAAACAGAAAATTTCTCAAAAATAGAAAAGGACAGCTATCTAGTGGTTCTACGCTCTAATCATAGGGAGACCAAATGAAAAATAGGAACAACGCTATCAGCGTGTTCACCCTTGGGAAGGCACTTCTGCTGGGAGGGAGGTTCTTGGACTGGCTGCTACTACTGCTGCTGCTTTCTTTTCCTCCTCTGCTATGTAACTGAACCAAATACCAGTGTCTCTGATAACCAAATTTGCTGGGGAAGGGAGCAAGATCTTCTGGGAAGTCACATGTTTACCAAGCTCTGCTTCAACACCATGAATTTCTGCAACTGCTGCTTGGTGGATTTCTTTAAGCAAATGACTGTATATTGATGACATCCCAATATAGTGATGGAGATCATCAGTGGCTAGGACATCAATCTTCTTTACATATTCTATTTGAATGCCTAGCACTTCCTTCAAGTCTGATAAACGTTGCTCTTTGCTTGGAAACTCATCGAGGGACTGAGGGAAACTCATCTTGCACTTATCATGTACTTCATGGATCTTTTGATACAGGCTGTTACTTTTATCAATTGTTCCTTGAATCTTAGCCATTAGCTTAAGGCCATAGTTCCTGCAGAATTCCATAAGGGATACATCTTCTTTAAAATCATCTACCGACTTGAATGGGAGATGTTTAGAGAAATCAACCTTCCCTTCTCTCCATTCCATCTGGCTCAGGATGTTTGCTTTAACTCGAGTGTATTTGCCCTTAATCCTATTGGCTTCTGCATTGACTTCTTTCAATCTAACCATCATGGCTTTGAGCCTCCACACTTCCTCAGTAATCAGTTCCTGTGTGGCGTGCATTTGTCTCAGAATGTCACAGGACAGCTCATGAAAGGGAGACATATCTATTGCTCTGCTTTCTGTCTGCTCTAATTGATCAACCATTGCTTGCAGATGAAAAACTCTAGCTTCATAATCGTTCTTTTCTGCTTCTAGAACCATCATCTGGATTTCCAGGTGCTCCTTTTCTTCTTCTAAATGGCGATACTTATCTGACAACTCCTTGTGATCAACAGATAGACGATTATATTTATTCACTACAAGATCCCTGTAAGCCTTCTCATTAGCCACAGTATGTTGCAACATGCAAGCTCTCCTCTTTGTTGACTCAAATTCTCTAACCATATTGACCACATTGTCCTTTGTTGCTTTTGCTGCTGACACAGTGGTGGATGCCATGGCTATGGGAGCCTTATTTTTATTTTGCATCACCGTGGTCTCCCACCGGGTAACAATATCTTCTTGGAAGAGTCTCTTTATCCTCTCTTCCGATTTCAAGACTACCGCCTTCCTCTTCTTATAATACACAAATTCATCCCATCGGGACACAGTATGATCTTCTGATGGGGTGTAAGGGATGATTGGGAGGTCTATTACATGTACTTCTGTCTCTATGGGTGGGGTCTGCACTACTTGAGATGTGTCTGTTTCCACATTTTGGGTGCCGGGGACACCTGCTTGAGATGTGTCTGTTTCTATATCTTAGATGCCAAAGCCACCTGCCTGGGCATCTTCATTGGTCTTAAGTTCTTCCTCTGTCTTTTGTTCATCTTCAGTTTTACACCTTCTTTCTTCTTCTTTAGCTCGCTGTTGATTTTCACTTTCCTCCCTTTGCTCTCGATCTTCTGCTTCCTTCTGCAACCTTGCTTCTTCAGCTTCTCTCTGCAACCTTGCATCTTCTGCTTCTTGTTGCAGTCTTGCTTCTTCTTTCAATCTTTGTTCTTCACAGGCTAGGGAATCAGCTGCTTCTCTCTCTTTCTGCAGACTGGCTTCTCGGGCTGGGGCAGATCTAGAGCTAGCTCCATTGCCTTGACAACAAATCTGCAACTCAGTCATGTTGTTGATGCCTCTGAACACTTCTTCCTCTGCATCATAGTAATGAGCATATTCAAAATGAGCATATACTTCCTTGCAATGTTCGGCAACCTTACTCCACCTATCATTTCTATGGAAGATCATTTCACCGAAGTGGAAAGCTTTCATCTCTTGAACGTATTCATCAGCTGTTGCAACCCCTGAGAATTTGTAGGCTCCTACGCAAAAGGGAAAAGGAGGGAAGGAAGCCTTATGTTGCTTGTTAAGCACCCCTACTATTCCATCAAGGAAAACTTTCCTGACTACTTTCTTAAGGACTACATAATCAATAGCGTATTTTGGCAAAATGTATGGCGCTATGGTACCTCCAAACATCCTGATGTAGGTGCCCTGCTCTGAGAAATAAAAATCACCATAGTTTTCCAGGACCTCCATGGCATTTTCTAATAGACAATTGGGCTCTTCCTTGAACATATTCTCATACAGAGGCATGATGAACTCTTTGCAGATGAGCTTATGGTTTGCTCTGTAATTTTGAGCCCACATTATTTTATAGGCAGTGTAGACCGGGTTGTTGGCTTTATCCCATGTGCAACCTAGCCTGGGGAAAGAGAGCTTGGCCAAAATGCAGTCAATGAGATAGGAAGACATGTAAAATTCTGACTTTTTTAAGGCCATACTTTCTCTTGCAGCGGCCACTGTGGATGCCAAACTGTCTGAAAGGATAGTAGCCCAATCAAACACAGTTCCTTTGAATGCTATAAAGTGGATGATGGGAGCCCACTGTATCCTATATACAATGCCGTCGGGCATGCCGAAAATTCTGTATAACGTCAGGGCGATTAACCTAAAAGGAGGTCTTAGGCTCTGAACATCATATTCATCATTATCTCTCTTCCTCAGCTGCTTGCTTGTGACCAACAATTTTTTGGCCATCTTAGTATTATTCATCTTATCCAACCATTCATCACTTAGAGCTTGTTGGGGACGTGAGAATTTGTAGGCTGCTGCAAAATACGCTGGATGGAATGAAGCGAAAGGCTCTCCCTTGCTCTCATGCAACACTCTTGTTTTGGGGTTAGCATGTTCCAGTATCCATCCCATCACTTCAGAGCATGGGAACAATTTAGGGCAAGTAGAATCCCTCGCTATGATGAAAGTTCTGATGTTGAGGTATATTTGTTCTTCCTCCAATAATACATCTGGGATATCCTGGTTCATGATCATCCGGTAAACATCTCCCCAACGGACCTTGAGAGGAACGCTGGTGGTACACTTAGTGTCTTGGAAAATAGTTTCAGTTCTTAGTTGCACTGGCTCTGGTTCCATCACTTTAGTTTTCTTCCTACCACCTTTTGGCATTGTGGCTTATCCCTACCAGCAACCAAATGTGAATCATTACAAAATTTGCAACACGTTATGAGAGTGTAACATAGAGTAGGACAATTTTAACATGCTAATGAGAAATATAGACAAAATTATAAAGTTGCATGCTGGGGAAGCAAACTAAAGATAGATCATTCCAGAAAATGAAATATGGTCCTCAGACTTGATTATTCTAGGGAGACAATGCCTAGTCAGGAACTTTTGGAATGCTTCCGAAAAGGTAAGCATACGACGTGGAAAAACCTACTTCCTTCCTAGTCCTTGGAGACAGGATGCCCTTCATCGTAGCACTTCTAATGGTCAATGGTGGGTTGGCCTAGAGTGGAAAAATCCTATGAATAAACAAAGAAAACAAGGAACTGTTTTCCACATTCATTAACTGAGCCAGAACTCAGGAGTTCCTCCCGAAAGGCGGGAAGCTTTATTGCGGAAAAGAGACAAAAAACAACACTTCGCAGTGGCGAGAAAAAAATGGCGAGTCGTTTCGGCGTTTCGGGAGCACTTTGTGAGTTCTTCCGAAATACACTCTCTCGGAAGCTTATCGCGTCCGGCTTTGCAGAGTCGTCCCGAAGTTTCGGAAAGACTCAGTAAGTCCTTCTGCAATTCACGAATAACTTTGTTTAAGTTTTTTCTTGATCGAAATATAAATGGTCGAGTAACCTGGGGGCAACTTACTACGGCAACATTTGGCGAAGCTTCCGCAATTTCGGGGGATAATTTTAAGTTTCTTCCGCAATTTCAGGAGAGCTCACTGAGTTCTTCCCCAGTTTCAAGAGAGAAATTTGAGCTTTTTCCGCAGTTTCAGGAGGCAATTTTAAGTTCTTCCGAAACTTTAAAAAAAACGCTAAGTGTTTTCGCTGTTTCAGTGAGTAATTTTAAGTCTTTTCACGGTTTCGGGAGAGAATCCTGAGTTCTTCCACAATTTTGGGAGAGAATTTTAAGTTTCTTCCGCATTTTCGGGAGAGCTTGCTGAGTTCTTCCCCAGTTTCGAGAGAGAAATTTAAGTTTCTTCCGCAGTTTCGGGAGAGAATCGTGAGTTTTGACTTAGAAGAAAAACGTCAATTTTAAAGCAAATTCCTCAGTTGAAACAAAAAAACTAAGTCAAAAGGAGACTTAAATTCTTTAGGCAGTCCTTCTAGTAAAATGCAAAGGAGGGGCCCCAATATGTACAAAACTTGGGGGGGGGTGTTGTTGCAACAACAGATCTGTTTCAATGTGTTGTTCCAGTTTTGAAGGTGCCAACAGGATGGAAATAATGAAGAAATGTGACGTTTTTTACTGTCTTGAGTCATCATTTTCAAATGATGATTCTGAGCGTTTGGAGAATATTTTTGTAAAACGCTTGGAGGTTTTTGTTCCTAACATGTCATAGAACAATAACCTCTCCTCGTTGTCCTACAGGTGTTTCATATTGAGAGAATCAAATCCATCACTGAGCCCCAATTTTCGGATCCCAGAATCTGCCTGTTTGACACATGTTTTTGAAATGCGGATCTCGAGAAAACCAAAACAAGTTTCAAAGATCTGAGAGAGTTTTTTGCTCACAAAAAATAAATGCACAATAAACTCTTTCAGTTTATACACAGGCATCACATAGCTAGAGAACTAAACCCATCTCTGAGCCTCTTTTTCAACAGTTTCAGCAAAAGTGGCGTTTTTACTATGCAGAGTCATCATTTTCAAATGATGTTTTTGAGCGACTGGAGAATCATTCTGTAAAACGCTCAGAGGTTTTTCTTCCTAAAATTTCAAAGAAAAATAACCTCTCTCATTTTTCCTGCAGGTGTCACATATTGGGAGAATTGAATGCATCTTTGAGCCCCATTTTTCAGCAATCTGGCCAATTAAAAATGATTTTTCCTGGTTTGTTGAAAAACATTTTGGATTTTCCATCTGGAATAAATTCTACCCAGGTTCTTAGGATCAGGGGGATGTTGTAAAGGCTATAAAGCCTGGAATTCATGTAGGACAAGGGTTCATATTTTGGAGAGAGACTTATTGATATTTGTATTCTCAAACTTTCAGTGACTTCTCAGATATATATGCTTCTTTTACTATTTGCTTTCAGATTTCTTTTCCTCATATTTCTGTACTCACAGTGGATGGTTTATTTTGTGTATGTTCATTTGTCTATGCTAGAGAGCTATAATATTGTCTTTGTATTTGAGAACTAAACATATATGTCATTTATTTGTTGTTCTTGGCCATTTATATACATACTTCTATGTATGAGTCTGCTAAACACGATAAGGATTCACTCCCTTTATCTTTTATCAACCCTCTGAACAGCCGTAGTCAAATCCTTGTCTGTCTGAACGTCTCTATGTATGTTTTGAGCATGTAAATTTTGATCTTTGTCATCCAAATTGATCCAAATAAACCCCTTCTTTCAAGATAAGTTTAAGTTACCAGGCATCTCTGAAATACAACCTAGGAGAGCTTCCTGGAGTGACAACAAACTAGCGCCGTTGCCGAGGAGAGGAGATTGAAGCTCAGCTTCCTTGGGAGACTACATAGATCCATCTTTGATGATAGACAAAGCTTGGACACTTTATTGGTTGAAATTTTCTATCTAGCGACTCCATTGAAGAACTGTCACTCCGAGAAGGGATCATACCAGAGCAAATCAAGAGAGGCCACCAGCAACACCTGTTACAAACCCAAAGAATATTATCAGAAGAGGAAGAGTTCTACAAATGCAAACTTCTAGAGTAGCAAGGACATCTAGATCAGGTATCTCAAGAGTTACTGCTTCTTTATCTGTACCTAGAACACCTTCCATTAAGTCTACTTCTGTTGAAGCTTCTTGTTCTCAGAAAACTGTAGTTGAATCAAAGAATCCAAAGGGTGACGAGCCTTCATTTAGATTCTGTTGTTATAAATCCTTTTCCTAGGAATTTTTCCGTACATAGGTTAGGGAAAGTAGTTGAACAATCTTCCCTTGAAGAGGACTATTCCACTTCTCTGAAATCTTTGCAAATAGAACCAAAAAACTCTATTCTTATACTCACACCAGTTTTCCTATAATAGATTCTATTCTCCAAGATTTGTTTGCAGAAGGAGAAGGAAATGATCTAGCGTTGTTGCTGGGGCAGATTTACAAAGCCTTTTTATTTCCCTAATTCATCCAAGTATAATAAGACTCCACTGGGGAGGATCCAATTGACAGAAGATGAAGAGGCTGAACTCCAAATTCAGGTATCAATTTATCAGCCTACTTCATGAAGTGTTGTTATTTTTTATCAACTCTTTCATGTTGTTCCCTCTGCATGTAAAGAGAATCATTTTCTGTTTTGTATATTCATTAAACTATCATCCTGCTTTCATTTATCCATCTTTAGAAGAAGAGGAAATCATGCAGCCCTATATTATAGATGTTGATGCAATATCCTCATCACAACCTGTTCTTAAAGATGAGTCTTGTATTCCAATTCCTCTTGCATTTGATCACTCTTCTGATTTTGTAGAGATTGAGATTGATTCCAAGTCTACTTAGACTTCAGCACCTGCTGTTATTACTGTTGAACCATGTAATAAACCTGTTTTCCCTCATGAGCAACCCACTGATTTTCAAATGAAAATTAGTGTTAGCACTCGGCTTTTCCTTGGGCTGTATCAAAGAAACCCGAGGTAACCTATTTCAAACCAATCTTTAGACTGAAAGTGGGCCTCCTTCAGCCAGAGAGGGCTCTCTCGGCAAATCTGCCATCCAATGTCACCACGACAGCAGTTCGACAATGAAACTCAAGGGCCAATTTGTAAAATAATAATAAAAACTTTGTAGGCTTTAAATAATGTGGTTAGATGAACAGGGAAAAGATACCCTTGGGCAATGGAGTCAAGAAACAGAAAAATAATATATCAGCAGCAAAAACAGAAATTTTTGTACAAAGGCAAGGTAATTGTTAGGTTACGGTCAAAGCTTTTTGCAGGCGAAAAGAAAGAATTAAAGACAATCCACCAATCAATGGGCATCAGACTAGGATGAATCCATTGTCGATTTTAGAGAAGCAAATGGATACTTGAAACGCGATAAACTGAGGCATAAAAATATGAATCCCAATTCATTTAGACGTTCGTCCAAGTATAGAAGAAAAGACAAAAATGAATAGCATAACTGGGAAAGTAAACATGCACAAGTGAGAAAAGAAAAGGTACAGACTGTAAACACCAACAACGCATGAATCTTTGATTTAAAACTGCTCAAACTCTGAAATCTTTATTAATTTCTGGAAACAACTTCAAAAACCCAGAATGGACATTTTCGTTCCTGGGAATCCCCCCTTTACATGTCTTTTTACATATCAATATATAGAAAGACGGCCTATACCTAATCTTGACTTCAAAACCTAACTGAAACTCTAAAAATAGAAACAGTTACAACTTATTTTTTATTTCAGGAAGTAAATTTGCTGAAAAATAGGCTTCAAAGACCTGGCTGTATATCTCAAATGGAGATAGATGTATACATTTTGAGAGAGGTTTTTGTAACTGGGCGTGTTCTGAAGAAAAACCTCTTTCCGTTTCTGAAAATTCATCTTCATTTGGAAGAACCAGCTCTTTGAAGTTGATGACTAAAACAGTAAACTGAAATTCTGGAAAATTGCCCCGTGAAGATGACTTCGATTCTCTTAAACCATAACACCTGTGTAAAAACTGAGAGAGGTTTTTGAATATTGGCCCGTGCTGAAGAAAAACCTCTTTCAGTTTCTGAAAATTCTTCTCGGTTTGGCAGAAACAGCTTCTAGAAAATGGTGACTAAAACAGGCATTTTCTCAAAAACGTGTTATAATTGTCCCATTTGATTTTCTCTATGGGATATATCCCACATTGGTTGAGCGAGAAATAATCATGTTGTTTATATACCCCGACGCGCACAACACCTAATAACACATAGCATGTGTTATTATACTCCTCTTCCTCGGGAATGGTGGTTCCGCGTGGGCGGAAGGCGGTTTATAATACCACTGTCGCATGATCCGGATGAATAATAATGCGCCACGTGCTCCCGTGGTATTTAGTCCGCGACCGCTTTATAATTTTAAACTTCGAGCTAGTGAGGGACGCGGAATGGGCTATCAACCGTCCATCTCTCTCTAGGATTGTGAACCGTTGATCTCTTTCAATGACCCAATCGTGCTACTTTTCTTTCGTTTTGCTTCTAGGCAATTTATCCCACATGCAATATAAAAGCACGACCACCACTCTTTATATATTGCATTGATTTTAACATATAGCAAGTGATACAAATGAAGGAATGATCTTGGTCTTGGGGCTTGGAGTATGGAGGCTATGTGGGGCCCCTTGGCTCGGCTCTTGGTCACTTGACAAGCCCTCGGTGTTGGGCGCTAATACCTTTTGCTCTATTTGGTCCAAACCAAAAATTTAGAATGAGCCTTAAGTTATAAAAAATTAATTTAAAGCTTTAGACCCCCTTTTTTTTTATAAAGTCGATGACTTAAAACCTTTAAAAAATCAAAACTTTCATAAAGTTTTAACTTTGTCCAAACATTTCTTCATAAAACCTCCATCATGGAAAATCTTTTGTTTTGCATGTTGATGCTATCGAAATCAATTCAAGCACAAAATTTATGTAGTGCTAACAATTAGGATGAATATGTTCAAGCCTTTGAGGCTGCCTTATCCCCTTCATCCTTATCCTCTTGACTGTTATAAATATCTTCCTCAGTTTTCTAGAGAGAATCAAGTTTCAGCTAAAAGGCACTTGGAATCCTTTGAGGATTTTGTTGAGCGATTTGAGATTGTTCATGAAGATGTGATTATGAGATTTTTCTCCAAGTATTTGATCAGAGATGCTGCCGCATGGTTTAAGGGTCTAAGAGCCGATTCTATTGGTTCTTGGATCGAGTTCTCTAATGATTTTTTGAAGTACTGGGAAGAGTACAAATCACTTGATTCATACCTTACTGATTTTTATGCTTTGAAGAGATAGCAGAGTGAAACTTTGCTTGTTTTCAATCGAAGGTTTTACTACATGTATCATGACATGCCTTTGGAGATCCGACCTACAGAAATTACTGCCATGATATATTATGTTATGGCTCAGCATTCAGATTTAGTTCTTCTTCTGTTAGAAAGGAAGTCTTCATCCTTAACACAATTGTTTGAAGATGCTCGCGAGGTAGAAGAGAATATCCATGTATCTAGGTGGATCAAAATGCGGGATTGCTTTGAAAATCTGCATACATATGAACAAGGGAATTATCAGTACATTTCAAATTTTGAACAAGAAAATGATGAGTTTGAAACAGATATGGAACAGCAGTATGAAGAGGAAAAGACTGCTATTTTGGATGATCACAAGTTGCTCTCAAAAACACAAGAAGGGCATCAATCTTCCAGCAGAGGAGCAGTCATTTTTTAGCAGAAAGGTAATGACTATGAGGCTGTTTCAGGGCAGCAGCAAGCAGCTAAATATTTTTCAGATTGTGAATCAATTCCTTCAACATCTGCTCAGTGCTATAGAAACAGGTATGAGTCAGAATGTTATGAGCAGTTTGCTAATCTGGATGAGCCTATGACAACTGAAGATTGCATAGGCAATTATATGTTTTTAATTGATCCTTATTCATATGATTTTAACACTGTTTTATCATTAGCTTCTGAGCACTTTTTTGAAGAGAAAGTTGTGATGATTAATAATCAAGACTTGAGCTCAAGGGAACATGAAGGTGGTCAGTCTTCTAGCAGGGGAACTGTCATGGCTGAGCAAGAGGCTTCCATAGATGTGCAACTGTTTCCAGAAGACCAGTATGTTTCTGATTTTCCATTTAAGGATCCAGTGGCAGCATTCATGGAGCTATACATTTCACAAAACCTGAAGATTTCATATTTCCTCGGCTTGCCATTGTTTATGGGTAAGAATGGTTTCCTGGATAAGTTCTTATCACTACTATTACATTTCAGACATCAGCTACTAATCAGTGATAAAGATGAGATTTCTTCAGTTTTTAAATTGTTCGAATGGCTGTTATTGAAGTCAACATTTGCCTAACCCGATTGTAGATCCAGTTAGAGTAGACTAGTGTAGAGAATAAGCTCGTTGCTCGAGCATTTTCTTTCCTTCCAGTTTGCAGCAGAAATAGTAGTTGGTTTGTGTGAATAAAGACAGCTCTTGAAAGGTGTTCAGAGGGTGGTTGTATTACTGACTCCATGCCCAATGGATATAAGAGACTAGTGGCAGGATTAGTTCGGTTTCAAATGATGAGTAGGGGTGCAAGATTTGATCAGGTTTTGAAAGCAGCATTTTAGACCCCATAGCCCAATGGATACAAGGTGTTGCTAGCAGGTTTGCAGTTGAACATTTGTGGATAGTTTGCAGAGATTTGATGGCATTTTAAATGACTCCATGACCAATGGAGCACTAGAATAGGTTCTATATTTTGTTTATCTAAAAAAGGAATCAGATCTGTGGTTCTTGAAGCCTCACAGGGAGGATTTCATCCCCGAGTAGGAGCCAGATGTTATCTTCCCAAATAATTTCGTCAAGTTGATCAATTTTAGATGATGGGAGGTCATTTGAAAATTCATTTCTAAATTTTTAAGGCTCATTTTTTATATCTTTATGCATGTAATAAAGTTTGAAAAACAATTGATTGGGTTTTCATTTCAAAAATTTCAAAAGACAGGTTTCGGTAGCTAAGTCCTTATTTAAAACGGTCCCTAAGCTACCGAAAGCCCTGCTTTCGGCAGCTTAAACGAAATTTTTGAGGCTCTCCTAGCTACCGAAAGTGAAAGGACATACAGCGTGAGTCAGGGGGCAATTTTCGGTGGCTTGGGCGAATACGAGGGTGTTCATTAGCCACCGAAAGGTAAGTTTTGGCAGCTTACAAGTCAAAAGCAAAATTATTCGAAGCTATCGAAAGCAGAGGCATTCTCAATACTTTCCGGCAACTTATGTGGTCAAAGGTGAAATCATCGGCTACCAAAATTAAGTCAGTTTCAAATGGTGGAGATGTCTAATAAAGGGCTCAGATGTGAAATCTAAAGGGGATTCATCATTCCTTAACCACCGAAAAGAACAAAGAGCAGTGGCTCGCGAGATGATTAAGCATTCGGTGCAATCATGAATTGATCCCAAATCCACTAAAAACATCAAGTTAACTAGACAAATTGAGATACTAAGAGATAGGAGGACCTTTCCTAAAACTCAGAAACAGTCCAAGCTTGAAACCCTGGCAGCAGCAGCAATTAGCATAGCTAACAGTCTGGATTCATCCCAGGACGAGGGAAAGTAGTAGAAGGGGGATTAAACAGAAACCAGAAACCACAGTTTTGTTAAATTTTGCAGGTTGATATCAAACAGAGTTTTCGGTAGCTTGGGCAAACATATTGATTGTTCATTAGCTACCAAAAACCCCAGTTTTCGGTAACTTATCTCATAAGAAAAATCCTTCAAGCTAAGGAAAGGTCGGTTTTTGCAATTTCGGTGGCTTAGGTGAACATGTCAGATTCATTCATTAGACACCGAAACAGAGCTTTCGGTAGCTAACAGAAATCAAGCTCAGACCTACTAGCTACCGAAAGCCTAAAAATCATAGGAAATTGTCATTTTCGCACAGATCCAAGTTTTATCATTATAAAGGGCATGAGGATGGTTTCTAAGTGAAGGTTTTAATTAATAGGATCTGTTTCAATGTGTTGTTTCAGTTTTGAAGGTGCCAGCAGGATGGAAATAATGAAGAAATGTGGCGTTTTTTATTGTCCCAAGCCATCATTTTCAAATGACGATTCTGAGCGTCTGGAGAATCTTTTTGCAAAACACTCAAATTTTTTTGTTCCTAACATGTCATAGAACAATAACCTCTCCCCATTTTCCTACAGGTGTTGCATATTCAGAGAATCGAATCCGTCACTGAGCCCCAATTTTCAAATCCCAGAATCTACCTGTTTGACACATGTTTTTGAAATGCAAATCTCGGGAAAACCAAAACAATTTTCAAAGATATGAGAGAGGTTTTTTCTCAAAACAAATAAATTCACAATAACCTCTTTCCGTTTATACATAGGTGTCACATAGCTGGATAAATTAACCCATCTCTGAGCCTCTTTTTCAGTAGTTTCAGCAAAAGTGGCGTTTTTACTATGCAGAGTCATCATTTTCAAATGATGATTCTGAGCGACTGGAGAATCATTCTGCAAAAATCTTGAAGTTTTTTCTTCTTAACATGTCATAGAACAATAAACTCTCTCATTTTTCCTACAGGTGTCACATATTGGGAGAATCGAATGCATCTCTGAGCCCCATTTTTCAGTAGTCTGGCCAATTAAAAATGATTTTTCCTAGTTTGTTGAAAAACGTTTTGGATTTTCCATCTGGAATAAATTCGACCCAGCTTCTTAGGATCAGGGGGATGTTATAAAGGCTATAAATCCTGAAACTCATGTAGGACAAGGGTTCGTATTTTGGAGAGAGACTTATTGATATTTGTATTCTCAGACTTTAAGTGACTTCTCATATATATACGCTTCTTTTACTATTTGCTTTCAGATTTCTTTTCCTCATATTTCTGTACTCGTAGTGGATGGTTTATTTCGTGTATGTTCATTTGTCTATGCTAGAGAGCTGTAATCTTGTATTTGTATTTGAGAACTGAACATATATGTCATTTATTTGTTGTGTTTGGCCATTTATATACATACTTCTGTGTATGAGTCTACTAAACACGATAAGGATCCACTCCCTTTATCTTTTATCAACCCTCTGAACAGCCGTAGTCAAATCCTTGTCTGTCTGAACGTCTCTATGTATGTTTTGAGCATGTAAATTTTGATCTCTATCATCCAACTTGATCCAAATAAACCCCTTCTTTCAAGATAAGTTTAAGTTACCAGGCATCTCTGAAATACAACCTAGGAGAGCTTCTTAGAGTGATAACAAGTAGTATATTGTTCAATGCTATATGAATACTTACACTATGCATGATATATTTCCTGATTCTAGGAATACAAATATGCATACAACTATTACAAGCAATATCATTAACTATTCAGAGATTCAACAAGTAATTCAAATAACAAGTCAAATACTTATATTTTATGGTTGTGTGGTTGCCTCCCTCTTGATCTCTATTTTCCCTTTATGATAGCATCATGATTATATGTCTTTGAACTTCTATCCATCCTGTACCACTATGCATGCTTAAGTGTGCACTAGTTTCATCATTGTGTCATCCTCAATATCTCATACATAATCACACACTCATTAGTATAATATCAATAATATTAAAAACATTATAAACCTAAATAATCTTAAACACGTATGGGCATAATCATTAATCAAACTAAGAAACAAAATATGCATAAATCCTTGATTAGCTAAACTCTATTTTCAGGAATAATCATTATCAACCATATGAAAGTATACTTATCTAAGATCCTAACACAAAGTAGGATTCTAACTCAATATAGGAAAACATACCTGGATTAGCATGATTTCGAGTTATGTATAACATACCCAAACAATATCTTCTTTGTTCTCTTCAATGATTTAGAGACCTTGTGCTAGTAACCTGCATATCTCATAAGTTAAGCATAGTAGAACCAAATCATACATACCTCGTAAGTAGAGCTTCTATGTGATAAAATACTATGGATATACTATGGATGAGGCTTTGTCTTTGTGTCATCATGGTCATATATTCTTGATCTAGAACTTGATTTGTCTTACTTCATGTACCTTTCATGTTAGCAGACAACATCATCCTCATACAACACCACAAGTGCATTAGTACAATCATAAGAGTCATAACCCTTAATCAATGAATGTCTTCTATCATTCACATGCATTCATACTTTTACTAAGGTGATCAGACAAATATAAAATTAATCATGATTTTACTAACCTCAATAATATTAATACAAACATATCATGAACTTAATCATCAGATAAATAAAACAGATTTCAAAACATACATGCATCTCCTCAAGTCATACCTGTCGAGATTGCTTGTAGTCTTCTCTATAAGGGTAAAACCCTAATCATCCAAGGTAGATCACTTGTAAACATATTATATAGATTCATGGTGCTAGGATGATAGAATACCAATTCCATTTAAACCTCCTTCATTGCTTCCCTATGATTCTCCCAACTTTGCTAGGGTTTCTTCTTACTTGTAGAACCCAAAAAACCCTACTTTTCAATCTCCTTCCTGCCACAACATTTGATGGAAGATTAATATATATGATGAATGGATTCCAAATCCATTTTCAAAGTTTCCAATGTTTCATCAGGTGTCTCCAACATTGTATTAGGTCCTTCCATACCTAAAAAACTAAAAACCCTAAGTGAGAGGTTCTTCCTCCTCTTCTTTGATTTCCTCCGTTGAGCTATTTCAGATGTGCCTTATTGTTTCTGGTGTATCTCTGAAATTTCATATCCTCAGGGTATGAAACGTTGTCATGTGGTATCCTGACCTATCATATTTCCAACCCCACAGATTTTAACTTCATTGGATTCTCTATGAGATAGATATTCTAAGTTTACCAACATGACCTGTTTATGGGATGAAACAAAATAGCGAACGTGTACGGTGTGCAACGTGTCATTGTTTCAAATTCGGCCTCTGATACTCGGACCTGCGAAACTAAAGTTCGTTCGCTAACTGTCATTGTTTACATAATTCCATTTAGAGCTTCCTAGCCCGAGATATGACCTTTTTCCCTAGGTCACATGTTTAGGGATGCATTCTGGAAGAGGAAAAAACCCTAACTTGCATGGATCACATATCACAAAGTACAACAAATATGAGGCTAAAACTTGGACACAAGGTACATGAACATTTCATATTCCTCCTTTCCAAGTTTCATATCTTGAACCTTCTCCAAAAGTGATTTATAGCGAAAATTCCAAGATTACTAGTTTTTTCTATACAAAGCCCTAGCTTTCAAATTGTCACAAGTGAAAAAAGTGTCGTAAATTCCATACATTGCCTTCTTTCAGGATAGCTCTGATACCATGTTAAGATTCAATATGCTAAGATAGATAACATCAGTGTTCAACTCAATTTCACAACAATAGCATATACTCACTGAAAGAATAACAAGCACATCATAAACACAAGAGACACAAATTTATCCTAGGAAACCCTCTAGGGGAAGAAAACCTAGCAAAACTTCCTCAATATAGATTATCAAAAGTACAAAGACAAAACCCCAAACAAGGGCTCCTTCTCCTTCCAGATATCTCTCTCTCTCTCTCCATTGCGAATTACACAAGTGAGTGTGTGTGTGAATGAATGAATAAATGAGAGAGCCTAGCTCTCTATTTATACATTCACTTCTAATTTAATTTTACAACTTGACATGTCGGCCTCAACTAACTTTACCACTCAACTAATGCTGACTGGGCCGACTCCTCTAGGGAACTTAAAAACCCGATTACATTTGACTCTAGGGGATCTATTTCCCCGACTTACATGGGAGGATTTACCTCGTGACTCTATGATGACCAAATACAATAATAACATCTCGATGGAGAAATAAAACATCTTCGAATAAATTACAATAATAAAATGCAATAGAATATTCTTCGAAGTTACAATATTTCAACAAACCATAGGGCCCTCCTTCCCAGTCTTGACGTTCCATCAATGTCATCATCGTGAATAGCATGTTCCCCCATGGGTGTGCACACCATTTTCAACCTTGTCATAAATTGACATGCACGATGTCGAACCGCCACAAGTCCGAGGAATCTAATACAACTTGAAAATATCACCCCTAGTTCATCATTTTATAGTTTCACATTTACTCCCCCACTTCTCGCAATTGATGCCATCCCATTCCTAGGCATATGTTATGAAAAAAATTCACCACTGACCACTCATACCTCCATAAGCACTCTACCCTCAGCAATATTCCTCATATCATCACCCAAACAAACACACCAATGGAGCCCCCACCCTCAGAAGTAACCAATTCTATTTAGTTCTTCCTGTAGAAATAATTTGCATGGCATTAATTCATGGGGCACCCATCTTCGCATTTGCAAAACAACCCCCACCTCATCTTGGAAATCATCCCCCAACCCACTCAAAACTATGGGGACTCCGCTCATCATCAAATTGGGGACCCCACCGCTTATCAAGCAGTCTTGTGTCAGGTATTCTTGTCCAACAGTTGGTTACAACATGATCTTGGTTCTCAGGATAAGACCCTCGTCTTATCATGTACTTTATCTCTCGTCAACATCAAGTCCCTATATTCCAAGTGTTGCAGTAGTTGCAGTTGTACCTTAGGGTCCCTTTCAATCACTATAAGATATCACCTCGCACTTAGTAGGGAGAAACATTAGTTCTCCCTAACTTAGTGGTTTCCCCTATGCTCGACGTCAACACATCTATCGCATTAGGGGGGAATGTACTTTTGAAGGTAACAATGTTCACATTTACAAACCATGGTAGCAGTCCATATAGAACAATGAAGTTTCCCCTTGGGAAAATTCACCACCATTCTTGGTCGTGTACTTATCATGATCATCAGCAGTTCTACTTCTTCAGCACTTAGTAAAATTCCCCGATTCATTCACTCTCACATGGATTGAATCCACCTTCATCCATGTCCCATAAGTATCTCTAAGTTTACCCTATGGTCTTCTCTTATTGTAATCACCTTGAAAAATTTTCACAAGCATGGGTATACCCACAATGTTTGTATAAAACACCATTCTTTATTACAGCACCAATGGTCATCACCAATAATCTCCCCCCATGGGAGGCCCCTATCGTCCACATATGCTTTGTACTACCGAACATGAGAGAAACACAAGAAACGATGATGCCTTATTGGCTCTATAGTACCTTCCAAACCTCATACATCAGGGGGCATCTATTAATGCCTAAATTTCACACATATGTGACATTTCGATGATTCTTGCAGTAAGGAATCATCAACATTAAGAATACAGGTCACCAAAGGAATCCTCAACAAATACAAAAGACAACATGAGTCCAAAATTTCCAAATAATAATCATACGAAGAGGTCGCGCAGCTGAATCATTGTTAACCCGCGCTATAGAACATGTTATCAGTTCAGTCCCTACATGATACTCACCTAGATTTTCCTTCGATAACTATGTGACTGTGAAAACGGAGGTACCACCTACTTCCCGCAATGCAATGAAGTCTCTTGAAATACCCATCACCTCCAACAATCTAAATTTGGCTCCTCACACACTTGATGTCATTAAATAGCCCCCTTGGTGTACCTTGGAACTAATTCATGGAGTGCATGGGATCACATTTGGATCTAGTTGTTTCTTAGCCACCTATTGGCCTATAAAAGGAGGCCATTGACATGCATTTTGTAGATTAAAAAAAGAGAGAAAATGTATGATGTTGGATTTGTGTTGGAGCTTCCTCATAGCTCACCTCTTCCTACCTTTATAAGCATTCCAAATCCCTTTCCACCTTCCTCCAAGGGGAAATAGTTTCTCTCCATTGTTTCACCCAGTTAGCATATATTTTGGACAAGAAGGACCTCCCTAAGGGATATTGTTGGCTTCCCTTGAAGCCCACACCTCCTAAGTGTTGTATAGCTTGATCGTTGGGCAATACAAATTGGTTTTGCATACATTTGGTTGTTTGAGTTTGCATTATTCCCCCATTTCCTTCTGTTATAATTGTTTAATTTTATTTCTTTTATTTGAATTCCACTAACAACCATTTGAAGGATCATTTGTAGGACACTCACACCCCCCAAAGGGCTCCAAGCACTGAGGCCTTGCTACAACCTACAAGGCTTATTCACTTACCAAGTGGAGAGATGCACTCTTGTGCAATTTTTTCCACAACAAGGACAACAATCTCTTTCATCATATTAACAAATATTCATTACAGAAGCAATATCTCAATCTCAATCCTTACAGTCACCATGGAATTAACTGTCACAGGATAAAATAGAACCCAAAAACCCCATTACAAAACCCATAACACAAATATGGATATCTATGTCTACAACTGAATCTTCTAATGCTCATATCTCCTTAGCTCAAACAATTTTCTTGCGAGCTCTCTTCTCTCTCTTATTCTCTTCATCTCTCTTATTCTCTTCATATCTCACTTCCCTTTTATACTTGTGAACTGGGTCAAAAATGGTTGTGATTGTTTCCTTTCTTCCGCAACTTCCGATACTTTTCACTACTTACGCTACTCTTCTGCTACTTCCTTCCTTTATGCAACTTTGTGTCTTATTCTACTACTTTCTTCCTTTGACTTATCTTCTTCCCCTTCTTTCTTGGGCCACTTCAAAAAAAAGGAACCAACAAGCCCCAACCACAAAGGTTGACTATCCCTCGAGTCACCTCTTCTTCGTGACTGGTTCTTGAACTTCTTCCACTGGCATTCCTTCAAATGAAGGATCCATCTCTAGTATTGAGCAACATTCGCTTAGCATATCTGGTACAGAACATCATCAATATTTAGCCTTTGTTTCAGTTGCATTGGATAAAAAATACTGGATGATGATTAGAGAAAAAAACTCCTGCTAAAAAGATGACATCCCATTTGGCCCAACAATTGATTTTTTTTCTTTAGAAACTTCATTACCAAGGACGGCATTATTACTATAAATCCACTATCTCCATGTTCAACAAGATACCAAACACCCGAAGGTGGTTTATTGGGCAGCACCAAGTTGAAGAACTAGGATGAAGCATGAGCACTAGACTCAGAGAAGGGAATCGTTGTGTCTTGGACCGTGGAGCATCCTTCTCTCAAACTACCCTATTATTTAGCGGTGGCTGAAGGGGGTTTGGAAGTGTGGGATGTGGCAAGAATCCTAGAGGAAATCATCACTGTCAGAAATCAAGATTCCTTGAAATGTTCAGAGAATGTGAACCCTGGTTTTCCTGTCAAGTATTGGGCATCAAAATGTTCAGAGAATATGAACAGGGATTGGGAGCGATCAATAGGGTGCTCAGTGTGGAGATGACTAAGCAAATATTACACAAGAAAGTAATCTCATAAAGAAATAGGGGAATGGGAAAGGGGGTGGTGGAACGATTTGCATGGTTACGAAAAAATCATTCATGGGTGAAGAACTGTGGATGGAAAAGGGTATTACATTTTCTTATATAGTGGGGAGACTGTAGGGGTGGTGGTGGTTTGCATGGATTGGATTGGATACGAAATGATGCATTAGGGATTCAAGTATGGGAATGGGATTTTAATGATTCCCATCGCACAAGTTGAGGATAACGATTTAAGGAATCAAATGTGCAACACTGGATAATGACGGGTGGAGAATCATATGGGTGGGATAGCTAGATGGCGGAGGCTGCGGTGGAGCTAAGATGGAGGTAATTTTACATGGTGACACGATGGATGAGCTGGAATGGGTGCACCTTTACATGACTGACCATTGAGCTGCTAGAAAATATGGTTTTATTGTTGCAATAGAAAACTAGAAAAATGGATCATGATTGTGGGACCCTCTGCATTCACAATGGTGTTAACTAACTTGCAACTAAAATAAACTGTGGAAATGAACTGGAGAATTGGAAATAAGCATCACTGAAATGAAAAAAAAGAAAGAAATGAACTCTAACTCCTAACAAACACAGACTCACAAGGAGGAGTGATCTCTGGCTAAATTATTGATCATAAACATAGGGTTTCAGGAGTGCGCTATTCACCCATCTGGGATGCAAAATACCATCAATCTATGCAAGCTTCACCACACCAAAACATTCTATTTCTACAACAAATAAAGGTCCTAGACAATGCATATGTAACTTCTCTGGGTGCTTCATAAGCTTATTTTCATACAAGAGCACCTTCTCACCTATAGAAAACTATTTCTTCTTGATGTGGTGATGATGCCAATCCTTTTGCCTCCCCTTTTCTATTGTTGTTGCATGATATTCTACCGGAAACTGAGTTTCTTCAAGTTCCATGAGATCTACCAAATGTTCTGCAACTGATTCATCCTATGTCATATAAGTTGTGTTTGCAATGTATAGACTTGGAACAATCAACTCAACTAGAACCATTGCTTCTCTGACATAGACCAATCGAAAAGGAGTCTACTTGTGAAGTCTCTTAGAGGTAGTTCTATAGGCCCATAGAACTGTTGGAATCTGCTCGTCCCAATCATCTTTGTTTGCACAACAAACTTTGGTCAATCCTATCTCCAAAATCTTGTTGAATGCTTCGACCGTCCCATTTACCTAAGGGTGATATGGACTGCTCTTATGGTGTTGAATGAGAAACTCAGTTGTCAATTCTTTAATGGTATGATTGAGGAAATGTTTTCCTTGATCACTTGTGAGGCTTCCTGGGCATCCAAAGTGAGTTATAATGTTTTCAAAAATAAACTGAGCAGTTGTTTCTATGGAACAGTCAACGGTTCCAGCTTCGGCCCACTTGGTTAAATAATCGGTCGTAATAATAATGTATCGAGATTTAGAGTGTCGTGTCGATGGATGAATTAGTTCCACAAATTTGATTTCCCATTTCTCAAATGGTTGTAGCACTTGGATTGGATTCAATGGAAGTTCATCTCTATAGGATGGTTGACCAACGCGTTGAAAAATGTCACATTTCTATGCATACTCCTTAACATATTTCAATAGTGTAGGCCACCATAGTCTGGCTTCTAACACCTTTCTTCTTATATCTTTTCTACCTTTTTATAAGTGTCATAGAATATTCATCATTGTTGTCATATAAGTTAGGGAATCTAGCTCCAAGTGTCACAATTCTTCTATGATGCCTCTTTCTCTTTCATGGGAATTACTCTTACACTCTAATTCGACCCTCCTAGATTCATGCCATGAATAATGCCTCTCCAACTCCCCCAATAATGTTAGACTCCACCTTAGATTCGAATGGGTGAGAATAGGATGCCATGTGGCATGGAGAATCTTGCCTTGTGTGGGTCCCACACCACCTATGCGCTCTCATGACCAAATGCCACCTTATTTTCTTATTATAATTATTTATTTATCCCCTTTAATATATATTTGTCAATCTAATGTCCATTTGGGGTCTTATAGCTCCCTTATTCTAGGTCTAAATGTTTCCACCTCAACCTAGGGAACTAGTAGATTGGTGGAAATTTCCCTTCATGAGATTTATTTGGATGGGGACATTATCCCCACCCAATATTGCTTGTCCCCAAGCAATTCCAAATTGGGATGCTACAAAATTTGTTCATCTTCTCATGTGGCATCCTCACTTGGAAAATCTTTCCATTGTACCATATATTATCTTATGGTTCTGCTCCTCAATTTTCTTTCTCTTATTTTCAATTTTTTTTTCTGGAATGAGTATGAGTTGTCCTTCATCATCTAATGGAGTAAGTGTTTTTGAAATAGAAATTTGCTTACCAATATCCTTCTTAAGGCATGAAACATGAAACACATTGTGGATTTTACTACCTTCCGGAAGTTCTATCTCATAAGCTACCTTCCCAACCTTTCAAATTATCTTATATGGGCCATAAAACCTTGGTTTAAGATTTTTTTATCCTTTTCCTTTTAAGGTGGTTTGCTTATATGGTTGCAGCCTCAAATAAACCAAATCATTCACCTGAAAGGTTCTTTCCTTCCTATGTTGATCCACATACTGCTTTTGTTGATTTTGGGCAACCTACAAATTTTTTTTTAAGAGCTTCAAAATCTCTTGACTTTCCTCAATCCAATCTTTAGATTTTGGGGATCTACTATCACCAAAAATGTGATCAACAAAGGTGAGTGGTTCATAACCATAGAGGTATTTGAAATGAGACATGCCAATGGACATATGAAAAGTAGTATTGTAGCAAAACTCACCCAAATGTAGACATTTAACACATGCTTTTTGCTGCTCACCAACATAGTTTCTCAAGTACCCCTCCAACCATTGGTTCACTCTTTCTATTTGGCCATCGGTTTGAGGATGATAGCTTGTTCTAGGAGTCAATTGAGTTCCCACCAATTTGAAGAGTTCTTGCCAAAAAGCACTCATAAATATGCCATCCCTGTCACTCAATATTTTTGGGGAGTCCATGCAATCTGAAAACATCTCTAAAGAATAGCTCAGCTACTTGTGCAACAGTAAAAGATGATGTAATAGAAAATAAATGAGCAAATTTGGTGAGTCTATCCACCACAACATAAATACAATCCTTACCAAAAGCCTTGGGAAAACTTATGATGAAATCCATGGAGATGCTTTCCCACTTTTGTTCTGGAATAGGCAATGATTCTAAGGGACCAGTAGGATGGGTGTGTTCAACTTTGTTTTGCTGACATATCTTGCATTCATTCACATACTTTAAAACATCTTCCTTCGTCCCTTTCCAAGAGAAATTTTGTCTTAGCTGCCTATATGTTTTAAAGAAACCAGGATGGCCTACTAAAGGAGAATCATGAGCTTCCTTCAAAATTCTGTGCTATAAGTTCGAACATGAACTAAGTATATTCGGTCTTTATAGTATATTAGGCCATTCAATATCGTGTACCTATCATCTCCCTTGACACCATCTAACAATTCAAAAGCAAATCTATCTTTGCAATACTCTACTATTAGCACATATTTCCAATCTTTTGAGATGTCCATAAGAGAAAATGAAGGTCTCCTAGACAATGCATCTGCTACAATATTATTCTTCCCTTTTACATATTCAATGTCAAAATCAAAGGCTTGAATCTTACTCACCCATTTTTGTTGTCTTTCATTGAGATATTTTTGTGTAAGAAAATGCTTTAAACTGTTATGATCAGTTTTGACTACGAATTTGTTCCCCATCAGATATTGTCTAAACTTGACCAAGGCATGCATGATGGATAACATTTCCATATCATATATAGAATAGAGACTCTCATGTGGCTGCAATTTTATGCTCTCAAAAGTTGTGGGGTGTTGATTTTGCTTTAGTACCACCCATATGCCTCCCCCCAATGCATCACATTCCAAAACAAATGGTTTAGAAAATTTTGGTAATGCAAGTACTGGACAACTACTCATTACCTCTTTCATTCTTTGGAAAGTCTTTTTAACCTCTTCATCCCATTGGAAAGCATCCTTCTTGGTCAAATCAGTAAGAGGAGCAATCAATTTGGAAAACCCCTTCACAAACTTCCTATAGTAAGTGCAGATCCCAATAAAGCCCCTCAATTTAGTGATGTTCTTGGGTGATGGCCATTCAAGAATAGCCTTTATTTTCTCCAAGTGCACCTTTACCCCATCTTTCCCAATGATGTGCCCAAGATACAAAATTTATGTCAACCCAAACTCACACTTTGACAACCTAGCAAACAAAGACTGTCCATGCAAGATTTTCAATACAACTTCTAAATGATGCAAATGTTCCTCCCATGTCTTACTATAAATCAAAATATCATCAAAAAAAACCAAAACAAACTTACAGAGCTGCTTGCAAAAGATTGTGTTCATGCATGATTGGAAGGTTGCTAGAGCATTGGTCAAACCAAAAGGCATGACAAGAAATTCGAAATGACCATAGTGACATCTGAAAGTCGTTTTCTGCTCATCATCCTCCTTCATTCGAATCTGATGGTAACCAAATCCAAGATCAATTTTGGAAAAGAACTTTGCTCCAAATAGCTCAACCATGAGCTCATCTGTCTGAGGGATGGGATATTTATTCTTTATTGTCTTCTTGTTTAAGGCTCTAAAATCAACGCACATCCTTAAGGTTCCATCCTTTTTTTTCACCAAGACAACTGAAGAAGCATAGGGACTTGAACTTGGTCTGATGAGCTCCAATTCCATTAGTTCTTTAATAGCCTTCTCAATCTCATCTCTGAACCTTTTTCGGTGTCTATATGGAGGTATTTGGATAGGTGAAGTACCCACCTCCAAACCCTAGTGAAGGTTTAAGAAAAGAATATTTTCTATGATGAAAAGTTACATAACTTTCTTATACAGTATCGGAATCACAAACTTCTTAGCTCGTTGGAAATCTTGTTTCAAGGGATATGTGATGACATTATATAATATTTCTTTTGGTGAGGGGTTTCTACATATATGGCATGGTTTAGGGTTTCATCTCTTGGCATGGATTAGGGTTTCTCCCAAGCAAGAGATGAAGTCAATGGATGGCTACTTTTGAGGAGTGATTTGAGGAAGGTTCTATGACATATTTGAAGACAAGCATGACGGCAGATTGGTGAGCATTGTGACAGTGATAGTGACAATGACATAATAGTAATAGTGGATGTAACAAGTTGATACTCTTATTCATATGAAGGTGGCAGAACGAGGCAAGGACAGGAGATTGTAGTCTCCTTCAAGTTGGAGCCTATAAATTAGGGGGTTGTAGCCTCCTTCTAGTTGAAGTTGGTAAACCAAGGAGTTGGAGCTTCCTTCAGGTTGGAGCCTATAAATTAGGGGGTTGTAGCCTCCTTCTAGTTGAAGTTGGTAAACCAAGGAGTTGGAGCTTCCTTCAGGTTGGAGCCTATAAACTAGGGGGTTGTAGCCTCCTTTGACTTGGAGCTCATAAATCTTGGAGATTGGTGTCTCTTCTCTATTGATGTAAATTATTCTCCTCTCTATTGACACGTACATTGGTCTAGTCACAATTGTGCCAACTTCCCACAATCACCCTTACTCATCATACAACATTGCTACAAATGCAACACCAAATGATAGTCAAAATGGGAAACAACCCAAGATACTCAAACATGGACCCTGCACAAAGACCAAGCCAATGTGCATATGGTGGGATTCAACATCCTTGTAAGTAAAGGACTAAAGAAATTCAAGGAATTCACTGCATTCCGAGCTAGAGTTTTGGAGGTGGTCCCCCAATTGGACCCCTCATTTTAGAAGGATGCATTGACCAAACCTAAGGAAGAAGAGTATGCAAGATCGAGATAGGCCAATGAAAGTTGAATTGAAGGCGAGTCAACAAGTGTGGTCAGGGATTGTTGGGCGACTCATTTCGCATTTTGACAGTTTTGAGTTTCTGTTACAAACAAGGTAAAACAATCAATCCCAAGGGAGTGGCACCACACAACAACAAGACCATTAGGCACAATTAAGATCAACAGTCAAAGTCCCAAACTACCAAGGAAGAGGTGGCACAATGAGTGCACCACCTGGCCAAAGAAAAAGAAGAAGACTGAGAATTGATAGAGCCAAATAGAGCAGAAAGACAACAATGGAGATTGAGTTTTGCATGTACATTCCCATCATATAATGCAAAAGCATAAAATTGAGATGGATGATGATAGCAGACTATCCTACGAGTAGAATCCATTGTAATCACTAGCTATGTATTGAATTATCTTTTGTAATAATAAAATAAGAGGCCCCTTAAAAAATTTGATTGTCTTATGTATTTATGATGATGGTGTTGCACTTTGTATCTATTGTGATGTCCATTGATTTGTTTATTTTTATTCAATTTATGTGACGAATGATTAAGGAATGTCATTCATTGTCCTAGTTATGAATGGTTGTGACTAAATAAGTAATTGGAACCTCTAAGCCAACCTCTAATGATGTTGGTCGCAATAATTATGCTGCTTGAACCCCATAGTCCCTTTCGTCTTAGCATTGCGCTTCAAGTGAGACCTTCCCTCCCTAAGGGATTGGATATGCTAGCACTGAAGCTGCAATAGATCCCTTTGTTGGACACCTCTGCAGACCTTGGTCTGAAATTGAGCCAGCAAAACCTTACATTACACCCCAAGGAGGATCCCAACAGCGTGGAGACACCACAAACCACAAAGCCTACTACATTGCCCTTGTTGAAGGGTTCGAAAAAATTGAGTACACGGTGTGGCAATTTCTATTTTTATGAATTCCTCACTTGCTCATCAGATGAAAAGGGTCTGTAGAATTAGATCTAAAAATCTAAAACCTTATCCTCATTAGGTAAGGCTGACAAATCACCATAGCTTTAAATTGTTTTTTTCCCCTAATAAAAAAACTGAAACATCGGTAACATGCTAATCAAGCTTATTAGTGGGTAATACAAGACATAGGAATGAGTACAATAATAGTTTCAGAATGGAACATTCCTAAACATCATCTAGGGGTTTGTTTACTCCAAAATACATGTGAAATGAAACTGTTCAACGGGCAACCCTATACCAATCAATTTTCCATGGTATATACTATAAATGACTGACAAAGCATCTCATCAATTCATTCTAGCATTCTAATATAACCGTCCATGTCTCATTCAATTCTTTATTTGCATTCTTGAACCTATGAATATGCATGGCATGCTCCATCAACATGTCTGAAATAATAGCATGAGTTAGATATCACATACTTATACAATCAACAATCTAGCCAGACATCAATCAAAGGTTTAGTAGTTCATCTATTTTGTAAAAAAAATTGAACCATAGAATCATGAACCAGGCCATGTTTTTGTTCGTGTTTTCCATAGAGCATGAACATGCCCTCCTTATTTCTTTCGACTTCAAGTTAGATGTCTTAAAGCACAGTTGATAGTCCATCAACATTTCTTCTAGTTTCCATCCCAGCCAAAAGATCTTACACGATGAAAGCAACTAAATTACTTCATGGTCCTGACCTCCTAACGCCAGTTGCTAAATGCTTTCTGACTCCCAAAAGCTGAATGTTTCTTGAAGTTGTTTGCTTAAGGTACATTTATGGAATGGGGAATAATCTCTCACAAGGATTTATGACCCAACAATCTTGGAGATCATCTTGATTGACTTGCGACAGTCACCACAAGCGATATTTTTCTTCATTACTTGGATTGGTTCCCCTTGGGTGTACAGATAAGCCCAAAACCAGTGACCATATTCTCACTGTGATGATAAAAAGGTTTACTTTGTTCCCTTGCTCAAATGTCTTGATATACAACTTCTTTGTCCAACAAATATCCTGCTTCCTTCATCTGTGCAGTCAAACTCTTCAGCTTTGCATAAATCTCCTCTGTTTGTGGGTGTGATTTGTCTCCCGCAACAAATGCATGCACCTTGCTCTTAACCTCAATCCAGCTGAGTCCTGGCTCCTTTTTCACTCTTCTGGCTTTCATCGTGTTTCTCACCTTCTCAACTTCATCCCACTTACCAGCTGCAGCATATATGTTTGAAAGTAGAACATAGGCTGCGTCATCTTCTGGCTCCAACTCAAGCACACGTTCTGCCGAGTGCTTACCAATCTCCACATTGCCATACATTCTACAGGCACCAAGTAAAGTCCGCCATATCAGAGAATCAGGTTGAAATGGCATGCCTTGGATCAAGTCCTCGGCCTCAGCCAGGCACCCAGCACGGCCAAGAATGTCAACCATGCATGCATAGTGACCTACGGTAGGTGCAATACCATGATCTTGAATCATGGAGTTAAAGAAGTATCGCCCTTTATGTAATAGGCCCGCATGGCTGCATGCAGAGAGGATGCCCACAAACGTTACAGCATTAGGCTTCATGCCAGACTGCTGCATTTCTTCAAACAATTGGATGGTCTCCTCGCAAAACCCATTCTGCGCATATCCAACTATCATTGAATTCCATGAAACCACATCTCGTTTGGATGTTTGGTCAAATAGTATATGTGCATCATTGATGATTCCACATTTTGAATACAAATCAACAAGGGCGGTCTCCACAAAAATATCTTTTTCATATCCATTTTTAACAATTGAAGAATGGACCTGCTTGCCCTGATCCAAAACTGCTAATCTAGCACATGTCCCTATAGCACTGGCAAAGGTAAACTGGTTTGGTTTTATGCCTGCCTGCTGCATTTGACGAAAGAGCCTCAAGGCTTCCTCACCATAATCATTTTGTTCGTACCCTGTGATCATAGCAGTCCAGGAGACTACAGAATGTTCGCTCATTTTCTCAAATACCTTCTGTGCATTCTCTATGTTCCTGCATTTTCCATACATGTTAACAAGGCCAGACAGCACAGAGTTATATCCCTCATATCCAGTCTTGATTGCATTCGCGTGGGTTTGCCGGCCTAGATCCAGAGTTGTTATTGACGCACATGCACTCAATACACTGGCAAAGGTATACTGGTTTGGTTTCATGTCTGTCCTTCGCATTTTGCTAAAGAGTTTCAAGGCCTCTCCTTCTTGGTCATTCTGGACATATCCTGCAATCATTGATGTCCATAAAACCACATCTAGTATTGACATTTTGTCAAAAACCTCTCGTGCATTGTCTACACACCAGCATTTAGCATACATGTCGACAAGAGCACTGCCCACAAACACATTCACTTGAAATCCTGTTTTTATGAAAAACCCATGAACTTGTTTCCCTTGTTCTATTGCCTTGATCCTGGCACATGCCCGGAGAACACTCGCAAAACTGAACAGATCAGGAGGATTCAGCCCTTCTGAAACCATTTGTGAAAACAACTTCAGTGCTTCTTTGTCATAGTCATGTTGGGTATATCCCGAGATCATTGCATTCCATGCCACAGTGCTTCTGTGAGGCATTTTGTCAAACACTTGGCATGCATCTTGCAGACTCCCACATTTAACATACATATCAATCATAATGTTCCCTAAGAAAACATGGCCTTGAAATCCATTTCTGTTCATGTGGTCATGCACCCTCTTACCCTGTTCAAGGGATCTTCTGTTGGCACATTCTTTTACAAGAAGAGCATAAGTATTAAAGCCCGCCCTTGTGCAGGTTCCATGCAAAATATCAACAGCTTCCTTTACATTTCCCTTTATACACAATGCTACCAAATTCTCATAATCAAGGTTCCCCTCCTGAACTCCATTTTTAATGGTTGAGGTGTTAACACCCCTAATATTTAACCGATACCCAACAGACAAATGTATTTCATCCCATATTTGAAGGTTGGAGATTACCAAAACATGTGTCTTTGCATGGTGCACTGATCTTGTCAACAATCTGTTGAACTTCTTCATATTCATTTACTTCAGTCATTTTTCATATCAGGATGAAAATGTATAAAATCACTGGTTTGTTCACTAAAATTCTTCATACCTGTCTTGTGTTTCTGAAATATCCATATTCATAGTTGATCCTCGTCTGAAATCCATTGCCTCAAAGGATTGCTGCGCTGGCATGACGCGATAGAGAGAGCAGGATCTCTTACAAAAGAGATTTTATCACAAGAGTTCATACAGGAGGAAAAGATTGAATTAAAATTTTGGGAAAACATAATGGCGTTTGGAATTGTTTGTACTCTTGTAAAAGTTGCCTGATCACTGATCAAGACCAGCAGCAGGAACGTTCGGTATAGAGTAACAAAGATATATAAGTAGAAACTAAAGTAGGTTTCAACTAAGGTGCGGTTTGCAAGTTCACCTAATTCATAATGAAAATCTTTAGGGTGCAGTAATTTTATAAAGATGGGAAAAGATCTAAAGTATTTTCATATGAAAGAATATGTAAAGTTTGCACGATGGGGGAGAAACCCAGTTTGGAATCTGAAAACTCTAGTTTGTTATTCTCAAAGACTGAAAATCCTAGCTAGCTGAGATAGGAAAGGAAAAAGGGATTGGTGTTCAGCTGGCCGTTTTTCTACAGCTAGCTTAGCACCAACCAATTAAAAAAAGTGGGAACAATTTTTTTTTAACCTTTTTTCCTCAAATATCTCTATGTGATGTGGATTTTTCAGGATTATAGAATAGTTAAACTTGTTGGTTTTTGGCAAGGTTTCGGTCTTTCTATGGAATGTTCTGTCATGTTCCCTGATTTGTGTCTTTTTGGTGGTATCGGATTTTTTAAGGTTTTTTACCGATTCGGCAGGTGTTCCGATGTGGCTCATCACAAGTGGATGACCCCTTCTTTGGCATCTATTTCCTTGGATGCTACATTTGGCAGTTTGGCGGGTGTGACACCGGTTAAGGGTTTAGTTCACCCACCGTCAAACCTTAACCTGGAAAACGGTGTCTTTTCCACTGGAGAAGGAGAAGGGTTTTACACTCTTGGGTTATAATGGAAAAAATCCTTCTGGTAAAAGGGCCCAAGCCAGAAGACAGATCAAGGCATATAAGGTCCTCGCATAATGGAAGCAATACGTGCTTGGTAAAGATGTGAATGTGGATAGAGTGGTGGTGTTTGCTACCAGGGAAGTGGTTGGGCGTTTTGAATCCACAAAGGTTTCTCAGCCAGAGCTTATTGAGGGGGTTAATAAAACCTGGCTTCCATTGTTTGATTATGCACCCCGCACGACCATGCTTTCAAATGGTTGGGTGTGCTTTGTCTTCCCAAAACCGGATGATATTCCAACGGTTTTGGATGGCATCTGGTTAATCAAAGTTGGTTCACTTGTGCTAAAGCGTTGGCACACAAATTTCTATCCAGAACAAGAAAAGATGACCAGAAGACATCTTTGGACCCTTATGTCGAGCTTCCCAATATAATTATGGATGGGGAATGTTTTTATTGGTCTGGAAAATTGCTTAGGGCGTTTTATCAAAGTTGAGAAGAGTATGCTTTTTGGGGTTGAAAAGAAAATTGTAGCAGTTATGGTGGAATACGATATCACAAAAGGGCTCCCGAATGAGATTGATATCTTGTGCGGTGATAGGACTATCACACAAAAGCTGGATTATTTACATGTACATTTTTGTTGTTTCTATTGCCGAGGAACTGGACATTTGAAATCAAAATGCCCAAAACTACTGCACGGAGAGGAGAGTTATCCTTCTGAGTCTAATGCGGATGAGGATTTTTTGCGCCTAAAAAAGATTGAACTGGAGAACCACACACTGAATGATCATGATCTTTCCCTTTCTCGAGAATGTGACAGCGATGAGAACAAAGGTATGTTTAATATCTACTCTCTTGTATCTTATGAGGGGATCACAAAGGAGGAATTACATTTTTATTTATCTGTTGAGAAAACACTTGATTTAAGGAAAAAATTGAATGGTGATCTTACCCTACCCCATTCAGACCCTGGAATCTCTAGTCTTAGTCCTACTACTACTGAGAATGAAGATTTGACTAATATTTGTCCACAATCCATAAATCATTCGGTTACATGTTGCGGGTCGGAAACTTCTTTACAAAAGGAGAATCCCCCTCCTGTACGAAGCCCTAAATCATTGCCTTTTGTGGAAAACCCTGATTCGGTGCCAAACTAGTTATTTTCCTCCTCCATGTTATTTGTGGTGGAACCCTTACCTTATTTTTCTAGCAAGCCCACTACTGCTTCATATGCTCTTTCGGTTTCTTCAATTTGACATAAGAATGTCATGATCAGGAAAAAAAAAAAACCTAGAGGACCTCGAAAAAAAGAGGACTCTCCTTTGGTTACCATTAACATTGAAAATACTTTCATCCCCCTGTTTGTCAAACTTAAAGAAGCGTCATTAAAATCTGATGTTGCTTGTCCTCCTACCTCTCGGGCTTTTAGAGAAAACATGCTCGTTTTTTAAGAGACCTAGATGTCTTTAATGTCCTTCAACATTAGGGGGGTCAAGGGAGCCGAGAAGGTTAGGGCTCTCACACGCTTCATAAAAATTACTAGCCTTGACTTTCTATTATTACAGGAAACTATGAGTTCTGCGGTGGTTGCTACTGAAACACTCTCAAAAAATCTTCCTGATTGGGAAATTTGTTCCCTATACTCAATTGGTCTCAGGCTAGGGGTATTCTATCTTGCTGGAACCCTAGAGTTGTGTCTTTTAAACCGTATAAAACCATTGGGGGAATCCTTCTGGATGGATGTATTCTTAATGGGAACATGAAACTTACAATTTTGAATTGCTATGTGCCATACAAAAATAGGGAGGATTTTTGGACTTCTTTGGGGAACTGTGGCCTGTTAAAATGCCCAAATTTGACCTTATCTAGTGATTTAAATTTTACCCTTTATGCTGCCAAGATTTGGGGTAAAAAAGCTAGACCTGACCCTTTGTCAAATTTCTTCAAAAACATTTTACAAAGGAATAATCTCATGGGCATTGAGCCTGTAAACCTTGAACCCACATGGTGTAATGGTAGAAAGGGGGAGGAAGTTGTAAGCAAAAGATTAGATAGATTTCTAATGAATAAACACCTGGTTGAATCGTTTCAGAAATTTAGGACTTGGGGAATCAAAACAAGTATCTCTGATCACCTCCCATTTATTCTACAATTGGATGGGGTTGGTACAAAGAGACACTATCCTTTCAAATTTAACAATATGTGGTTAAAGGACTCAATTTTTTGTGAGATGGTTAAAGTTTCTTAGAATTCTTTTCATGTGGACGAACGCTTATGTCCAATGGAAAAATTTGGAAGAATATTAAAATATTTGAGAGAGATCATTGTTAAGTGGGAAAAAGAAAAGTTGGAAGAACGGGATAAAGACCTTAAAGCTATCGAGGACACAATTGAAAAGGTTTTTAAATGTAACCCTTCTTGTATTTTCTTGGATGAGGAAAAGAAGGATCTATTGATGTTGGAAAAGAAGAAAAACTATCTTCTAGAACAAGAGGATATCAAATGGAGGTTAAAAAGTCAAGTAGTTTGGGTGGCCCTAGGGGATAAAAATACAAAATGATTTCATAAATATGCTACATATAGAAGAAATGTAAATTCCATATGGGACTTGAAATCAAAGGATGACAGGATTTTACATTCTGAAGATGATCTCAAACAGGATGCAAAAGAACATTTTTATAAACAATTTAAGGATCCTAGAAAAAAAAAACATTTTAGATCAAATTAATGTCATTAAACTTTTCCCTACCTTTTTTTCTCCTAAAGAAGGTGAAAAAATTGGGGATTCTGTCACCTTGAAGGAGATTGAAGGGGTTCTTCAACTGTTTGCCAAAGACAAAAGTTCGGGCCCAGATGGGTGGACTGTTGAACTTTTTTTTTCTTTTTTTGACATTATGGGAGACGACCTACTTCAGATGGTTGAAAAATCTAGAGTTGAAGGTTATGTCTCAAGATCCCTAAATCATACTCATATTGCTCTCATTCCTAAAATCAACAAACCTGGAATCTACAATGATTACAGACCTATTGCCGTTTGTAACCTTGCCTATAAAATTATCCCTAGTATCATTTCCAATAGATTAAGATCAAAGTTGGAAGACATGGTGACAAGAGAATAGTTTGGCTTCCTTACAAACAGACACATCTTAGATGCAGTTGGAGTTACACAAGAGGTCCTACATTCCATAAAAAATGAAGGACATGGATGCTTTTATTATAAAGATGGATCTTGTCAAGGAATATGACAAAGTAAATTGGGAATACTTAAAAATAGTTCTACTACAAATCGGTTTGCCATTACTAGTGACAAATTGGATCATGGCATGCGTCACATCGTCAAACTTTGTAGTTCTTGTAAATGACACTCCTACTTCCAATTTTAATAGCTCTCGTGGACTCACACAAGGATGTCCTATGTCCCCTTTGCCCTTTTTATTGGTTATTGAAGGTTTCAACATTTTGATTCACAATGCTAGGAGGGAAGGGAAGCTTAAGGGTATTAAGATTACTAAGTCTGTTTTTATTTCTCACATATTATTTGTTGATGATGTTGTCCTCTTTGGAAGAGGTATTGTTGATGAATGGTTTCATTTTGCAAGTTTAATCAATTTATGTTGTGCTTCTTCAAGTATGGAAGTTAGAGGTTCAAATTTTGCTTTCCTATTCCATAATGTGGCGAACCATACTCTTAGTTTGGTTACTGCTTTTCTTCCATACCAAACTTCATTGATGGTGGAAGGCTTCAAATATCTAGGCTACTTTCTGAATCCTAATAGCTACAGGTGCAGAGACTGGATATGGATGATTAAAAAATTTGAAAAGAAAATTAAAAATTGGACCTTCAGATACTTGACTCTTGGTGGGTGTTTGACATTGTTAAAAGTTGTACTTACAAGCATACATGTTTATTGGTTGTCACTCGCATTAATTCCAAAAGTTGTGATAAGATTATTGCATAGATTAATGTTCAACTTTCTATGGTCGGGCTCTGTGGAAAAGAAGAAGATTCATCTTGTAAAATGGGAAAAAATTTCATAGACCATAAAGAATGGTGGATGGAACCTAACAAAATTAGAATGGTTTAATATAGTTTTGTACATGAAGAGCTTTTGGAGAGGATTATTTGGGGATGGATTGTGGAATAGGGTCCTACTTGAAAAATATGTTAAATCTGGTATATTACAGTGGATCAGAAATCCATGGCATACAAGGTGGAATTCTTCATACTTTTGGACAGGTTTTTTAAAAGTATTTAAATGGATCAATAGGAAACTAGCGTGGAAAGTTGGCCTTGGTGTAAACATCTTCATTAGAATCAATCCATTAGTTGGGCTCGAAGATAACTATTCCCTGTCAGATGGTTTGGTGAAATATTTAGAAGAGATTGGATATAATACTTTGGCCTCTATTAAGAAACTAGGTAGGACTGGAAATGACATAAATGATTGGTCCTCTACTACGGATTTGGGACTCGCGAATGAATGGGATCGTGAATGGACCGACTATATTTCCATACTGAACTCTGTTGGAATTCGTCTTACTTCTTGTGCTGATGAAATTGTGTGGACTGGTAATCCGTCAAATGGTCAAGTCACGCCAAAACTTGCTTATATATTTCTAGCAAACTTTGATAATTTCCAGGTACCAAAATGGTGGTTTGGTAAAATGTGGAAGTGGAAGATACCACACAAAATTACTTATTTCCTTTGGTTAGTTCTGGAAAAATCCATACTCACCTGGGATAATCTAATCCATCAGGGTTGTATTGGTCCAAACAAATGTGCACTTTGTGAAAACGTTGAGGAAACAATTTGTGATATTTTAGGATTAGGTCACTCAGCAGTAGCAGACCTCACTAGAATTCACTCAAGAAGTGCAGAAAGAAGAAGAAGAAATGTTGAATCAATAATCACTCATTACACAGAAATGGAGAAAAAACAAATGTATCATACATCAGCTGTAAGATGGCACTCTGTAAAGTGAATAATAACTGAATACAATCAAATGAATTCGAATATCACTAAGGTCATTCGAATTCTTCTCAAAGTGTGGCTTGGATAGCATTGGAGGCATCATCCAAACCAGTGGCAGTAGTCACAATAGTCAAAGAGCCAGTCAAATGAGTCTATCTGAGTCTAAATGAGTGCATGGGCACTGATCGAGGGAAGGAGACTCCAATGTGGGCGCATGAGGAGCTGTCAGTAGTTAGTATAGCTGATCTAGTCTCTATGGAGGTCTATTTAAGTGGTTCAGTCAGTTAAACTAGTAATGAATCCCCAAAACAAGGAACAGATCCACTAATCATGGAACTAACTAAAATAACTCCTAAATAGGTGGAAGAGGGCGCACTTGTTCTCCACTGATGAAAACAAGGGCGCATCAGTGGCTAGGGGGGATAAACCTGAGCAGAAACTGGCTCTTGGGGGATGCAAAATAAGGACTAGGTGATGGGAGACTACCATACTGATGACTGGATGCATGCAATTGCATGCAGATGACTGGATGCATGCAAAATATAAAAATGATGGTGAGAATATTCCAACACCCCACGCAAGCTATACTATGAGGAACAACTGAAATGGTAGGGCCCTAGTAACTGAGACCAAAGGTCACCCTGTACAACAATCTAAATAAATAAATTGAGGAAAGAGGGAAAACCCAGTGGGAAGAAATCCCCCCCTCAAGATAGACTCTGATAGGATGATCAATCATGTACATCACTCACACCAAATGGTAAGTGGACTTCTCCACCGAAGAAAGATCTATCGGCAAGAAATGGATCAGTAATGTGAGAAGGATGAAACCTTCCATTCTGAAAATCAGATCTGGTCCTCCCCGGATCAAGTGGATCTCCAACAAGATCTTCGGAAGATCTAAGAGTAGTGGCTACCCATCTAGGAAGAGGAGGATCATCAGGTGCAAGATATGGATCTTGGTCTTCCATTTGCTCATCTTCACTAATAGGTGCTAGATCTTCAGGTTCTTGTGATATGGATCTAGCATTCTCTCTTCATCATCTTCACTCTCATACTCTGAATCTGAACTGTCATGTGATGAAGATTCGCTCTCTTGGAGCTCATCAAGCAGTGGAGATGTGGTAGGCAAGCTCTCTTGCTCAACAAGATGAGCATCATGTAGAGGCCATTCCTCAAACTGTACACTCCTATCAAGGAATGTGGTCATATTAGAAGGATCAAGTAGCTTGTAGGACTTTGCATTCAATGCATAACCCACCATAATACACTCTCTGCTTTGTGGATCTAGGGCTCTCCTTTTCTCTGTTGGAATCCTTGCCCATGATCTGGATCCAAACACTCTAAGATGAGACACATCAGGTTTGTATCCCATCCATGCTTCGAAAGGAGTCATATATTTGGGTCCTTTGTGAGGAACTTTGTTCTGAAGATAGGTGGCACAGTTGATGGCTTCTGCCCAAAGACTAGGGTGCAACCCTTTCGACTTTAGCATGCAAGTGGCCATCTCTTTCAATGTTCTGTTCTTCCTTTCAGCAACACCATTCTATTGTGGTGTATAGGGTGTTAAATTTTGAGCATTAATTCACAATACTCTAGGATCTTCACTGAGAGAATAACATATACAGTATATCAATGCATAACAATCACAATAAGCATGACAAGCATCACAAGAATCAAAAGCATGAGAGACAAGAGACACAGAGTTTCCGTGGGAAAAACCCTAAGGTGAAAAACCCCACAAATTCCTCGGAGATAGAGAGAGCAATGGCTCAACCAAAGTAAAACCAAAATACACTTGAGATAGTCTCCTAGAAGCAGATGATCCTCCTCCTCACTAGTGCGCCACTTTCTGAGTGAGAGAGATATGAATTTTCGAATGATCTAAATAGAGATCTCCTGATCTCTATTTATACTAACCTGTTTGCCCAGTGACCTTATGGGGCCGACTTGTCTAGCTAGGTACATCCACAATATAATATATATTTCAGGGCCGACCCCACACATGGTGGTCTAATAACCCATCGGCAAGTACACACACTTGCGACACTTGTCAATCCACATGACGACACTTCCTTATAGAGGAATAACACATCTCTAATAAGGGTACAATAAATATATATGAAATACATAGATGAAATACATTCCGAAGTTACATATACATCAACATAGGGAACAATATGTTGCATATCAATGCCCTCTTCAGCAAAAAAGGTTTGAAAGTCACCCTTGATGTACTCACCTCCATTATCAGTGCGAATGGCCTTGATCTTTCTATCTGAAAACTTTTCTGCAGAAGACTTGAAAAACTTAAAGAATCCAAATACTTCTGACTTTAATTTGAGAAAGTATACCCATGTAAATCTTGAATAATCATCAATAAAAGTAAGAATATGCCTTGCCTTGTTCAAGGATAGATCTGGAAATGGCCCTGCAACATCACTATGAATCAGATCTAGAGGTTGAGAGGCTCTCCTTTCCTTCCCCTTCTCAAATTTCTTTTCAGGATGCTTACCAATCAAACAACCATGACAGTTGCCCTTGGAAAACTTGATCTTGGGCATCCCTTCAACCATATCTTTAGTATGCATGTCTTGCAAGTATTGATAGTTAAGATTCCCAAATCTTTCATGCCATAGCCTACTCTCTTCATTTGCATGAGTGTGAAGAGAAGAATGTGTAGAGAGAGGTATAAAATGGGAGGACTCATACAGTTTTGACTTGTGGTTGGCCACACCTTTTGCAATGGTAGATCCCGATACCGTGTCTTGAATTTCGACCTCATTTGGAGAGAATATCACCCTCTTGGGCTCTCTAGTACGGGTCATCTGATATATTGAAAGTAGATTAGCAGTGAGAGTGGGTACATAGAGTACATCTGATAAGGACCCATGATCAAGTTTGATTCTTCCAATCCCCTCAGAGGAGACCTCAGAATCATTCCCCAACATGATGGATAGTCCAACAGTAGCTTCGAATACAGTGAAGAGATCCTTGGAGGAAGACATGTGTTTTGATGCTCTAGAATCTATGATGAAGGAGGATTGAGTTGATGCACCTGCCATGAGGGCATGGCATATCTATTTGTTCTCAGATATAGATGTTTCACTCTCTTTCTTTCTAGCACATGCACGTCCTGGAAGATTATTTTTTTCAAGAAGTGAATCCATGAGATATATGGTCTTCTTCATACATGAGCTCTCAGGGTGGTATCCTCGATTATAGTATGTGCACTTGGATTTTCCCTTCTGAGTTTGTTTATCCTTCTTAGGATTCGAGAATCCTTCTGCTTGGTTTGGAGCCTCCTTCTGCTTTTGGTCATTCGACTTTCTATCAAAAATTCTTTGTTTTCCTTTTCCATTCGCTCTCCTTGACTCGGTAGCTGCAAGAGCTGAATCCAATTTGGATTTTATCACTCCCATGTGCACTATCTTCTCCTCCTCAAGAGTGAGGGATTGGATGAAGTCTTCAAGCGAAGGGAATTTCCATTTTGGAATGGAAAAATTTGTTGACTAGAAGGTCAAAACAAACACTGAATAATCAAGGCCTAGCTTCGACATGATGGCAAGGATGAGTTGTTTTTCTTCCTTCTCAATCCCATACCTCTTCAACTGTGAAATCAAGTTCTTGAATTTGTTGAGAAACTCAGTGATAATTTCGAAACTGGTTGGGCTCAAGGAGATGAGCTCATTTTCTAGTTTATGACCCTTCGAATCATATTTTTGACCAGGGAGGGATTCAGGCTTATCCCAAACCTCCTTTGGAGTCTTCAAATCGGTAACATGAAAGTGTAGGTCTTCATAAATGCTAAGTAACAGGAGTCCTACTGCTTCATCAAGTTTGTCTAACTACTTGTATTTCTCTACTGCACCAGTGGACTCAACTGCAAAGCCATTCACTACTCTGGAAAGGCTCTTCAACTTCAAGAATATGTCCATCTTTTCCTTCCATTCGAAGTAGTTGAATGAATTCAACTTGAGATCCATGATACTGAAGAATTCGAAGTTGAATAGGGGAGATTCTTGCAAAACAAATGAGAATTGTGAACAGAAGATCTGTTGCAATTCGAATTGAACACTGCCTTAGGACATTAAGCACATGTGATTGGTTCCTTCACACCTGGATAGACCTCACTGGATTGAATTCAAGGAAATAGCACCAGGATTTACTGTGGAAACCCAGAGGCTTCTGGTGCTCAATGAAAGATAGCTGCTCAAGGAATTGATGCAACTGTTGCTGCTGCAATTCGAATAGCTGCTATCAACTCTGATACCATGTGATATTTTAGGATTAGGATCACTCAGTAGTAGCAGAAAGAATTCACTCAAGAAGTGCAGAAAGAAGAAGAAGAAATGTTGAATAAACAATCACTCATTACACAGAAATTGAGAAAAAATTGTTGTATCATACATCAGTTGTAAGCTGGCACTCTGTAAAGTGAATAATAACTGAATACAATCAAATGAATTCGAATACCACTAAGGTCATTTGAATTCTCCTCAAAGTGTGGCTTGTATAGCATTGGAGACATCATCCAAACCAGTGGCAGTAGTCACAATAGTCAAATAGTCAATCAAATGAATCTAACTAAGTCTAACTGAGTGCATGGGAACTGATCTAGGGAAGGAGACTCCAATGTGGTGGCATGAGGAGCTGTCAGTAGTCCGTATAGCTGATCTAGTCTCTCTGGAGGTCTATCTAAGTGGTTCAGTCAGTTAAACTAGTAATCAATCCCCAAAACAAGGAACAGATCCACTAATCATGGAACTAACTGAAGTAACTCCTGAATAGGTGGAAGAGGGCTCACTTGTACTCCAGTGATGAAAACAAGGGTGCATCAGTGGCTAGGACGGCTAAAACTAAGCAGAAACAGGCTCCTGGGGACTACAAACTAAGGACTAGGTGCTGGGAGAATACCATACTGATGATTGGATGCATGCAGGCATGCAAAATATAAAAATGATGGTGAGAATATTCCAACACAATTCACCATATTTTAATGTTATGTCCAGTCTCAGTGAAGCTATGGAAACTGGTCTGTGATGCATTAATCATAAATACTTCTTGGGGTATTGGATCTTTTGATAAAAACTTACATGGCTAGTATAAAAATGAAAAAATCCACAAGTTTCTTCCTGCCTATATGATTTGGGGAATCTGGCGTCTTAGAATGTTGCAATATTTGAAGACAGAAATCTATCAGCAACAGCTTGGATGTTAAAAATTTTAAATGCTTATAAGGAAGTTAGCTTTGTGAAAGAAAAGGTTCATGGAGTAAGTAATTTTATTGATTTGTCTATCAATGAGCCCCCTTGCGGTTTTTTCGATGGTTTCGCCTGTAATGGTTACTGTGCTTCCAGTGTGGTTCTACATATCAACAAGGATCATTGTTACAACTTCAAACTGCAATGTGGACTTGGTTCAAACACCAAAGCATAGCTTCTTGCTTTGTGGGTTCTTATTCGGGCTACAACTATGATGGGGATAGATACACTCAAAATATTTGGTGACTCACAAGTTATTGTCAAATGGGCACAAGATATTTACAATCTACAAACTCTGGAGCTACATCATTGGTATTTGCGCACTAAGAAGTTGCTTGTGGATCTTAATGAGTGGGAGATCTCCCATATCTACATGAATCAAAACATTGTTGCAGACACTTTATCTAAGGAGGCTATGGACTGCCCGAAAGGCATGCTGATTTGGGTGGAATATTTTCAAAGTTGCGTGATCTCGGAAGGGTCGATTTATTTTTTAATGTGATCTTCATTTTCCCTCTTTTATGAGGTTGGTTTGTCTATCAGTCAATAGTTTTTGGCTTGGGTGAGAATACTTTGAATCTTTTTTTATAATGTTTTGCCAGTAACTTTACAGTACTTGGTAAACTATAATTTTGAGAGACTATGTACTTTTTTATCCTCTATGAAAACAAAAGTACCATTTTTTTTTGCTTGAAAAAAAAGAAAGAATATGTAAAGTTTGTGACATAAGTAATGTAGTGATATGTTTTGATATAGTTATATTATATTTATTTGTAATTTATTTGGTAATTATTTAAAATATAATGATCATTTAACTTGTAACATTTTATCGAATTTTTCTATGTATCTTATTTCTATATATTAAGGAATGTTAAAATATATATTTTCTAATTATGTTACATATTTTTGAAAATATTATTTTTATTTAATTAATTAAAATAGTGAAGATAAAAAAATTTCATAATATAAATATAAATTAACTACTTAAAATATTTAATATAAATAAATTAAATATGAGTTAACTAATAAAAATGTTCACACAAACAAATTAAATATAAATTTAATATCTTCCTATTACAAAATTAAATAAATATGTTGAAAAGTGAAGTTTGAAATGAAATTTAAGATGAGGAAGACATTAAATCATGAATGAATGAAATCAACCTAATCAAAGCATCCAGACATGCTTGTTCACTTATATGGTAGGTAAATTAAAAAATTCCATTTGCATTATAAGACGCCTCTTCATGGAATTGATGAGCTAATATTTAACAAGATTGTATTAATAAAATTTAGATGGTTGTTTGTTTATTTTCCAACTTAAAAACTTGGGCAATGGCATGGCATCTCATTTTAGTTAATCTTTTCTCTCTCACCAATAATCTCTACTAAAGCCTTCCCTCACAAAATCCATGTGATGAAGCTAAGTTTGTCAAATACACATAATTAGTGACTTGATGTTGAGTTCATCCATCATACAATAGTGACATGAAGATATGAAAGTTGTCCAAACAAATTTACTATGGATTAAGTGCCCTATAATAATACTCATGTCATCACTATTGTATGCAATTGGCAAGTATAGATAAATTGTTTATCAACATACTTTATCAAGTCCCAACACAATCTAATGAGTAAGATTTGATTTGTCTATTATAGTTGAAAAGTTTTAAAAAAATTGAATCAGTAAAATGTATGTGTATGATAATATTATTTAAATGAAAGTGCCTTTGTTTGTATTCAACTAGTATGACATCCTAACAACCCCGGCATCACACAATATCTTAATTAGGTGTCTTTGGGAATGGTATAGAGATTAGCATGATTTGTTTGATCAAATATTGTAAGAAAAACTATCACTCCGAGTTCAAAACTTCTATTTATAGTGACTTTGTGAAACATCCATTGTAGTGGTGTTTTGGGATAAACCATTCTTGGTGAAACATTTATATTTGTTTCCATTTTGGAACAACCTTCACTTTATCTAGTTTCACTTTATCTAGTTTCAATGTGACTTTAATTTTGTTTTCAATTGGTTGTAAGGTTTTTTAAACATTTTGTTCAAATATTTTTTCAAAAGGTTTTTTCAGCATTGTTATTTCTAATTTAATATTAATGAACTAATTTTTTGATGTATTAATGTGACTTTTAATGATTAATAGTTACATTGTAGTGACATCTAAATCCTGATAAACCATTCAATAAAGAAGAAGAAGCAAACTACTTTGATCAATCAAACCCCGAAGAAAATATGCCTTATTCTCCTAATATTTGCTTCTCTAAGATGAAAAACGAGTTGAAAAAATCGATTTAGGCCATGACAAAAATGAATCTTCTTCGAGTGAGAAGAAGAGGATGAGGATGATTAAGCCTCTCCTTAATTCTTCATAGTATATATTACTTTATTATAATGTGCATTTTTATTTCTTACAACTTCGATTAGAAAGATGGTTTTTTTAAATGTTTGTAAACATTAATATTCATAACCTTTAATAATAATAAAAAATAAAGTGGTATTTGATTTTTATGCAATACTTTTATAAATGAATAGAACCCTACTAAAAGAAAAGAGCTTGCTTTGTATATTGGTTTTATCAAATAAAAGATATTGTCGCATTGGCTCCATAGTGTCCTATAAGTAAGGTATATCCTCAATAAAAAAAGTTAGGTCCATGTGATTTTTCCTAACACATAGGCACATCCACTCTATCTCATGGAGGAGTTGGTACATCTTCGATCCATTCAACCCTAATTGGATCACCTTATGGGGAAAAGACAAATTTGAAGTATTTTTGCACAACATAAAGCTTTTTATGTGTCAAATTAAAATTTTGGAATTGTAGGAAGGTTGTAATTAGGCTCCTCAAGTTGAATCATTCAATTTGGCCTTGTAATGAAGGTTGAGCATACATCTCAATGAAGATAGTAAATCACGGTAAAATCATTTATGAAGGACGAGTTGGTAGATTCATAACATTCACAAGAAGAATAGTTTAATGATTGTGTCCATGTTAACTTGTCAAACACCAATATCAGTCCAGGAAACAAGTTTCATTTTGACTATAGCACCCTCGTGCACTTTTTGGTATGCATTTTTTATGGTGAATTATTTATGTTAGCACCCTAATTTCAAACGAAAAATTTTGGTGTTTTAAGGGCAATGGGAATTTTTACTTACTATATTAGATTTGAATATTTAGAATGAAGGAATAAGTAGTTGTAGATGTCATCAAGTGTATGTGATTCCATTGGATTATATTTTATGGCAATTGTGTAGTGTCTCGTGTAATTAAACCCCATAGGACTATTTTTTAGTAATTGAGGGTTTTATGAAATGTATTGTTAATGGATCTAACTTTAGTTTTCAACCCTCATATTAGCCATGGTTGTTACTTCCCACTCCTATGTATATGCATCCTAATGTGATCGTTAATAAGCAATAGAGGGTATAAAAAGAGATTGAATCCTAAATATTAACTAGAGGTTTATAGGGTCATGATTCCTAAGCATGATAGAAGGCCTAGGGAATGCTTAAGTATCATTTCCATACATTGTATTTTATTCAGTATGCATATTTTTTCTTTAGAATGCATTTTGTCAAAGTTGTGTAAAAGTGGGAAACAAGGTAAGTAGACATTTTGTCAATACATAGGGTGAATAGTGTGTAATTATGTCTTCATCCAACTTCCATACATTGTGAGTACTTGTTTTGGCCCTAGAGTTCATTTTTAACTCAATGTGAAAATTGACAAAAAGTATCAATTGTTCTTTTTGCAAACTTAGATTTCACTGTAGAAACCATAGAAGATTTATTTTGGACAACTGAGTATGAGAAGTTATGGAAAATGTTAGTAGCTCTAAGTTGGAATATTCTTTCCTTTCAACATTAACTAATGTGCAATTCACTAGGGCACTCAAGCCTTATTTTTGTGTTGTGAAGATTTTGGAGTATTTTTGTACAACATAAATTTTTGTGTCAGATTAAAAATATGGAATTGTATGAAGGTGTGCAATGACTATATACACGCAGTCCAAATTGAATCATTCAATTTGGCCTGAAATGAAGGTTTGATGAGCATTTTAGTGAAGCTAGTCAATTATGGTAAAATCATGGGAAAAGGCCAAGTTGACAAATCCATAACATTCATAGAAAGAATGTTTCAACATTTTTGGTTGTTCCATCTTGTCACAAAAGAGGACAAGCTTGGTTGTGCCAGCTTGTCCAAAAAACATGATAAACCATTCAATAAAGAAGAAGAAGAAGCAAACTACTCTAATTGATCAAATCCTGAAGAAAATATGCCACAATCTCATAACACTTGCTTCTCTAAATATTGGTCACCTGATAAAGAGGAAAGAAGAGTTGATAAAAATCAGTCTAGGTCATGACAAATATGACTCTTCTTCGATTGAAGAAGACGAGGATGGGGATGAATAAGCCTCCCCTTAATTCTTCATAATATATATTAATTTATTACAATGTGCATGTTTTCTTTCTCAATATTTATTACAGCTTCCTTTGGAAATATGTTTTTTCTAAAATGTTTATAAACATTAATATTCATAACCTTTAATAATAATGAAATCCAGAGTGGTATTTGGTTTTTGTATGTTACTTCTATAAACTAATAGAGTCCTAAAAGAAAAGAGCTTGCTTTGTATGTTGTTTTTAGCAAATAAAAGATATTGTCTCATTGGCTCCACATTGGCCTATACATCATGGATATCCTCAATAAAAAATTTAGGTCTACGTGTTTTTTCCTAACATATAGGCACACCCACTCTAGATCATGGGGGATTTGGTGATCTTGGATGCATTCAACCCTAATTGTCACCCTATGGGGAAAAGACAAATTTGAAGTATTTTTCCACAACGTAAATTTTTATGTCAAATTACAAATTTGGAATTGTAGGTAGGTTGTAATTATGAAACACGGGCTCATCCAGTTGAATCATTCATTTTGGACTTGTAATGAAGATTGAGTATACATTTCAATGAAGCTAGTAAATTTTGGTAAAATCATTATCGAAGGCCGAGTTGGTAGATTCATAACATTCACAAGAAGAATTGTTCAATGATTTTAGCTATGCTAGCTTGTCAAACACCAATAACAGTCCAAGAAACAAGTTTGATTTGATCATAGCACCCTCATGCACTTTTTGGTGTGCATTTTTTAAGGTGAATTATTTATGTTATCACCCTGATTTCAAATGAAAATTTTGGATTTTGAAGGGCAGTGGGCATTTTGACTTGCTAGATTAGATTTGAATATTTAGAATGAAGGAATAAGTGGTTGTATATGCCATCAAGTGTATGTAAATCCATTGAATTAGATTTTATGGCATTTGTGTATTGCTTCATGTAATTAAACCCCGTATGACTATTTTTTAGTGAGGGTTTTATGAAATGTATTGTTAATGGATGCAACTTTAGTTTTCAACCCTCATATTAGCTATGGTTGTTACTTCCCACTCCTATGTATATACATCTAAATGTGATCATTAAGAGGAAAGAGAGGGGAGGGAAAGTGATTGAATCTTAAAGATGATCTAGAGGTTTTTATGGTCATGATTCCTAAGCATGATAGAATGCCTAGGGAATCCTTAAGTATTATTTCCATACTTCATATTTTCTTCAGTATGCATACTTTTTTCGTTACCATGCATTTTAACAAAGTTGTGTAAAAGTGGTGAAACAAGGTAAGTAGACATTTTGGTAGACATGTTGCATGGGTACATAGGTTTAATATTGTGTACTTATGTCTTAATCCAACTTCTATACCTTTCATGTACTTGTTTTCTCCATAGAGTGCATTTTTTACAATTTGAAAATTGACAAAAAACATCAATTGTTATTTTTTCAAACTTAGATTTCACTATAGAAACCATAGAAGATATGTTTTGGACAATTGAGTTAGAGGTTATGACAAAAGTTAGTAGCTCGAAGTTGGATTTTTTTTTCCTTTTGACTTTAACTGGTGTGCATTTCATTGAGGCACTCAACCCTTATTTTTGTGTTGTGAAGAAAAGAAAAATTTGGAGTATTTTTGTACAACATAAATTTTTATGTGTGAAATTAAAAATATGGAATTGTAGGAGGATGTGTAATGAATATATACACACAATCCAAAATGAATCTTTTTATTTGATCTTGAAATGAAGGTTTGACATGTTTTTTAGTGAAGCTAGTCAATTTTGGTAAAATCATGGGCAAAGGCCAAGTTTATAGATCCATAACATTCATAGAAAGAATACATTTTCAACATTTTTGGCTATGCTGGCTTGTAAGGCTTTGGGAAACATGTTCCATTTTGATCATAAATCCTCATGCACTCTATGGCATGCATTTTATTAAGGCAAATATATTTTCTCATGTCCTATTTTGGAATGTAAAAGTTGGGTTTTAAGGGGCAATAAGCATTTTGGCTTGCTAGATTATATCTAAATGCTTACAATGAAGGAATAATAAGCATGGGGTTGCAATCAAATTCACAATGCGAAATTTATCAACCAAAAAAACAATGCTTTGAATAGAAATCAACACAACAATAAAACATGTAGAAGTCATCAACTTAGTGTTTTGTTGTCTTTTATTCATTGGAAATGGCTTGAAATCTTGGCTTTATTACATTCATAAAACCATCACGGTATATGGATTCTACATAGACAAAACTATAGAAGGCCAATCTATGAGAGCCCAAAGTGTCTTTTTACAAATCTCATATTCTTGCTTGTGATATTTAGTTTGTGGCCTTCCAACTACCCAACTAATCAAAGAGTCGACCATTCATATTCTAAGGATTTATAAAATTCACCGAGGATAAGAAATCACATCATAAATTTTGACTAAAATATCTCATTAAATGCATTTCATATATAATGAAGGTTCCATGCTCACATGAAATACTCCAAATAGTCATCATATGATCCCTCATTCTTATAAGGCATGCATTAATGCAAATTTCATTTAATTTTCCCAACATGATCCAACTTCATTGTTAAAACATGGGGTGAAAATCTACATGACATGACTCAAAAAAATACATGACAATAATCATGTAGTTATCCTTTTGAGAAAATGAAACTCCATGACCATGGATTTTTGCTTTTTCAAAAAAACCAATATTTCATAATGGTCAAATTCACCTCGAATTGCCTGCATAGAAAATGTCGAGTCAAGTACTTTTTCAATTTTCATTGAAATTGATCAAAATTGAATCATTTAACTAAAATGCATACCTAGGGTTCATTTCGTAGATACTTTGAGTGATCCAAATTAGTGATTATGTGTTTCATCATTCTTCATCTTTATAAATTTATAGATTTCTAATTTGAGCCTTAAAATTTTATATTGTGCAAAAATACTCAAATATGTTCTTTACAATGTCCCAAAATGCCTATAAGGTCTTATCAAAATGCGTACCAAATTTGTTTTATGCATGATGGAAGGAATTTGTCTAAGATGCTCTATAGAATTCCATTCTTGGGAACAAAAGAAACTTCTTAGATTTCCTTGATTCCTCTCTATATGTAAGTAGTTGGTCTATGTCTGAGGAGGTTTTCACTAAATTGACAATTTCTGGTACTTGAGAAAAATGCATGTCTAAGGCATAATATATATGGTCATACCCTAAAATTTAAATTGAAAGTTCTTAGAAGGATTTCACACCTACCTATCAATTCAAAATGCATGCAGTATACCCTTCTTGGCCAAGGATGCTCTTGCATCAAATTTCATAGAATTATATTTTAAAGCGCTTGTGTATTGTTTCATTTAATTCAACATCACATAACAATTTATAAATTAGTGTGGATTTTATGGAATGTATTATTGATGGATATAATTTATAGTTTTTGACCCCTGTAGTGAAAGTTATGGCCATTATTTATCCATCCTATGTATATACATATAATTGATGTGATCATTAAGAAGTAAAAGGGGTAGAGAGAGAGAGAGAGAGAGAGAGGGAGAGACATATAAATTGATGTGATCATTAAGAAGTAAAAGGGGTAGAGAGAGAGAGAGAGAGAGAGAGAGAGAGAGAGAGAGATGATGTAGAGGGTTATAGGTTCCTCATCATTCGTAGAGGGTTATAGGGTTATCATTCGTGAACATGATAGAAGACCCAGGGAATCCTTAAGGAGAGAGAGAGAGAGAGAGAGAGAGAGAGATGATGTAGAGGGTTATAGGGTCTTCATCATTCGTAGAGGGTTATAGGGTCATCAGTTGTGAACATGATAGAAGACCCAAGGAATCCTTAAGTATAGAGGGGGAGAGAGAGAGAGAGAGAGTGCATCATGTCCCAAATTTTCCATTGGGTCACAATAGCCTAAGACCATTGGTCATATTCATCTGAGTTTGTCAAATTGATGCTAAGGGTCAAAATATTGCCTAGGAGGAAAATTACTAGTTTCCTAGGTTGAGGGTGGAAGATTTGGTATTTGACATGAGGAGGATACTAAATCATGTTTGCACATTAGAATGGAATAAATATTTAATAAAGGATCTAAATAAATATATACAAGTGAAAATCAAAGTGGCATTTGATCATGAAGACACATGGAGGAAGTGGGACCCACATATGGCTAGATTTCCCACTACATTTGGCATCATTCTCTCACCAATTCGAATTCAAGGTGAATGGTAACATAATTGGGGGAGTTCAAAAGGTATTATTAATTGCATGACTCATCCAAGGTCTAAATGTAGAGGAAGAGTAACTCCCATGGAAGAGGAAGAGGCGATTTGGAGCTAGTGAGACACTTGGGCTAGATTCCCTAGCTCTATGACAACAATGATGAAGATGCTATGACACCTATGACACAAATAAGACGTGAAGGCTGACATATGACATATATGACATGTCATGGCTAAAAATAACCTCCAAGAGGGCGCTCAAGGGAGTTAGGGCAGCTAATATGCTTCCACATGTGATTTGGTGGAAGTGGGAGACTAGGAATTGTAGTGGCGTTCTTTGGAATCTCTTCCCAACTTGAGTTGGAATGAGTCTCTTGGAAGGAATTAGACCCATGGAGGAAATTATAAGTTTATAAATGTAAATAAAAAATAATTAAACCATCTTTTGATCATTTGAGAAATTTGCAATTGCATTTGTGAAGAGGGAGAGCTAGTGGATGACTAGTTTCTTGCCTTAGCCAATTTCGAGGGTGAAAGATTCCCATCCAAGTTGGTAATTGGAAAGGACATTCAGACCTTTCATTTGGAGCTTTAATGGAGTGTTTATTTGTAGGTGTAAGCTATAGGGAATCTCATGGTTTCTTCTAGGGCAACACACTCTCTCAACCATTTCCAGTTTTGATGGCATATTCTTGACCCTTGAGGGAGGGCGTTTTTGGTGATCTCTTGTACTCTTTGGGAGAGATTCTCAGGATATATTTATGTTGTAATATGATTAATATACTATTTTATTCATATCCAGAAATTTTCATGTTTAAATACCAAGTGGTTATATGTAAAATGGATTATTAATGAGAAAACAATGACCATTCCCCCACTAGATTGATGTATGCCAATGTATAGATGATGATTTCGAATGGAAGAATATTCCTATGATATATTTATGATGTATGGACTTCCATTGATTAGAATTACAAGTTTCATGTTCATCACTTAAGCATTTGGAGCCATCTTGCTCAGTTTTATTTTATTTGAACAAAATTTCATGTTATTTCCCCCAAGGTCGAACTAGTGATTTTTGCTGCTGTTTGGGATAAGGCTAGAACAGACTTAATAATTGATTAATGGTTCACATGAGACCTAAATAATGTCCCTCATACATCCCCTACCTATGTTCAGAATTTCGAGTGAGTTGGGAGGCATTTGGAGAGTCATTTTCAGTGTTTACCCTAGGGGGATTTGAACCCTAAATTGCTAGTTAAATTCCATACTTTGTCCAGAATCTTAAAAAAGTTTTCAGAAGTATTTTGATGGCCATAAATCATCCATGAACATCATAATAAAGTAAAAATATCATTCATACACCTTCACTGAAGATTTAGAGGCATTTGGAGCCAATTGGAGACCTAGAGACCAATACTAGTCAAATGGAAATTACTAGTAAAGTTCCCTACATTGTCTATAATTGAAAGAGGATTTGTAAAAGTATTTTAAAGGTCCAAAATCATCCATGAAACACATATTTATGTTCTAACATCATACATATACCTTCTTGTTAGTTTTTCAGAATTTACTTCAAACTGATCTAGGATCTTAACTGAGAGAACAACATGTACAACATATCTACAGTATATCAATCATGGACATAATAATGCAAGCACACAAGAGACAATAGACACACAGAGTTTCACTAGGGAAAACCATAAAGGTGAAAAACCCCACAACTTCCTCAGAGATAGATAGAGCAATGATACAACCCAAGCATAAGAGATATACTCCTAGTGGCAGCTTCTCCTCCTCCACTAGTGCGCCACTCTCCAATGAGTGTAAGTGTGAGTAAGTGAATGATCAAATAGAGTGACTCCCGCACTCTATTTATACTTGACTTGACTTGCCTAATAACCTTTACTAGGTCGGCCTTAACTTAACCACATAACATAATGTTGATAGGGCCGACCCCCAATAGGGTAGTCTAATAACCCTTTAACCCACATGACTTATATAGGGCCGACCCCAATAAGGTGCTCTAATAACCCATCAAGTATAAGTTACGACACTTACAATATAAATGATGACACTTCTGTATAGAGGAATAATAACATCTCTATAGGAATACAAACACTTCCATATAGAGGAATAATAACATCTCTATAGGAATACAATATACATATATGAAATACATTCCGAAGTTACAAATACATCAACACTCCCTCTTAACTAGGAAGGTATTTCTCAACACAGATCTGTTAGCACAATTATTCTTCTCTGGATCATCGTCACTAATCATCATCATCGAATCATCTTCATCGTCATTGCTGTTGCTATCTCAATCAATCTCTCATCCACTCGTCATACGAAGTTCTACAGAGCCAACCCTTTTTCATATTGGATGTAGGCCCACCACCTGCAGGTCTTCATCATCTACAGAGCCAACCCTTTTTCATGCTGGATGTATCACATCTACAGAGCCAGCCCTTTTTCATGTTGGATGTAGGCCTAACCTCTATGTAGGTATTCATCATCTCTACGAGCAAGCCATCAAGTAGGTACATCTCAGGACTGATTACACTGCCTCTGCAAAACCTGCAAGATCTTTGAAGACTAATTACACTGCCTCTGCAAAACCTGCAAGAGCATCTCAGGACTGATCATATGCCTCTGCAAAACCTGTGTACCATACTGTCACATCATCGTCTTCATATCATCGTCATAATCCATGGAGCACAACCCATATGCACACACACAACACTTACACTCACCGAAATGGAAGGGATTTCCTCTGACCATCCGGGAAAGGCTCACAACACTTACATCAACGACCATGGGAGGACCAACCTACCACCATGTCGGAATGGCACATCACTTACATCAACGACCATGGGAGGACCAACCTACCACCATGTCGGAATGGCACAATAATTACATCAATGACCATGGGAGGACCAACCTACCACCATGTCAGAATGGCACAACACTTACATCAACGACCATGGGAGGACCAACCTACCACCATGTCAAAATGGCCCCAGCCCTTACATCTACACCATAGGAGGACCAACCTACCACTATGTGAGAATGGCTCCAACCCTTACATATACACCATAGGAGGACCAACCTATCACTATGTGAGAATGGCTCGTGTGCATCTGTGTCTCCGGACTCATCACTTACCCTTAGAAGGTATCTCGATCTGAAGTACACCAAGTCTCCCTCTGAAGTATTCAAACTTCACTCTGGTAAGCGGCTTGATCAACACATTGGCTATCTGCTCGTCCGTCGCAACATATAGGAGCTTCACTGCTCCTCTCTACACCATATCCCTGATATAGTGATACTTGATCTCAATGTGCTTCGACTTGTCATGGAACACTGGGTTCTCCGACAACTTCACACAACTATGGTTGTCGCAATATATACAAGTAGCACTCAGCTGGAGATCAAACAAATCAGACAATAGATTTCTAAGCCATACTGCCTAACAACTAGCCAAACAAGCTGCGACATACTCTACTTCGGCTGTACTCAATGCCACACAGGATTGCTTCCTGCGAAACGAAGAGATCATACCGGATCCCATGCTGAAGCAGCACCCCGAAGTGCTCTTCCGATCAATGGAACTTCCTGCCCAATCCGAATCAACATAACCCTCCAGGTTAAACTTTTGATTTGCCTCATATTTAAGCCCATAGTCAACTGTACCCTTCAGGTACCTCAGAAGATGCTTTGCAACTATCAGGTGAACATGTCTCGAATCTGTCAAGTACTGGCTCAAGGTGTTCACCGCAAAGCAAATATCTGGTCTTGTATTCGTCAGGTACATCAAGGACCCAATCATCTGACGATACATCATAGCATCAACCGACTTAGATGAAGCATCACACAGAAGCTTCAGGTTCGATGCCATGAGTGTGGCCATGGCCTTGCAATCCATCATCCCGAACCTCTTTAGGATCTCTACTGCATACTTCCCTTGTGCAAGGAAGATTCCATCTGCACTCTGCCACACCTTCATACCAAGAAATTAGTGCATCATACCCAAGTCCTTCATCTCGAACTCGGCAGCAAGCTTCCTCTTCGTGTCGGCAATCAATCTATCCTCACTTGTTACAAACAGGTCATCCACATACAATAGTAGTATCACTGGATTGCCTTCCTCAAGCTTGTAGTAAAGGTTGGAATCCACTTTACTCTTGGTAAAGCCAAAACTGGATAGGAAGCCATCTATCCTGCCATACCAGGTCCTGGGTGCCCGTTTCAAACCATACAGGGCTTTCTTCAATTTGCACACATGTGACTCTCATTCATGTGTCTCAAACCTGAGTGGCTGCTCCATATACACTTCCTCTTCAACTACACCATTCAAGAAAGTTGTCTTGACATCCATCTGGTGTACCTTCCATTTCATCACTGCATCCAGAGCAAGTACTAATCTAATGGAAGTGTATCTGGCCACACGAGCAAAGGTCTCTTCATAATCAATCCCTTCTTTCTGGGAGAAGCCACGAGCTACAAACCTTGCCTTATATTTTTCTATGCTGCCATCTACAGCATGCTTGATCTTATAGATCCACTTGGAAGTCGCCACAGACTTCCCATCTGGTCTTGGGACCACATCCCAAACATCATTCTTCATGATCGACTGGTATTCCTCGATCATGGCATTCTTCCATTACTGCATCCTGTATCCTGGAAAATTCAGATTCTTCAATATCTTCAATAGATAGATTTTTTTAAAATTCGTTGCTGGAACAAATGTTGTAGTCCTTCTTTTGTAGGTGATTGTATACGATCTTTCCTACAAAGCAAGTTAAATTGCATGATTAGAAACATCTCATAGTTTTTAGAACAAATTCTTACACATAAAGAAATATGTCAACCAGTCATGCAATTATTTTAGCCAATGCTTCAATACAACATTTATCCATATCCCGTAACTTTCTAGATGCCTTCCAATCTCTACCAGAACATTGTTAAGAGTGTGCACAACTCCCAACATGTCAGCAAAGAGGTTTCATTCTAGATAAGTAGCAATGGAATGTTGTACAGTGCCATAGGCCACTTACCCATCACATGCATATTAGTAGTATACTGTTCATTAATGCAATTATTCTAATATGCATAATACACACCCTAAGTCTAGGAACATAAGCATATACATCATTGAACAATATTATTTAAACAAACAAATATGCAAGAAATGACAATTCAAATACTTATCTGTGTTTGGTTTGTAGGGTGGACTCCCTCTCAATATTTGCTTCCTTGCAGGAACTACTGGAGTGTGCTCCCTCTTGATCTTTGATTCCTGGATTACCTGTCCTTGAACTTATATCCATCCTCGATCACTTATGCATACTTACTAGTATCATCATTGTGTTACCCTCAAGATCTCATACATAATCATACATTCATTAGTATAATCTCAATACTATCAAAACACAATAATCTTAAACATGTATAGTCATGATCATTTCAAACACAGATAATAAGCATTAGCATTCAAAGTTTTAGGGAAGACTTCTCTTACTCATGCATATTCATATTTGACCATAGAACTCTTCTGGTTAGTCATATCATCAATCAAGGTAAGAGACATACTATGCATAAACCCTAGATTACTTAAGTTTCTAACTTCATAAATAATCATTATCAATCATGCCATGTATACTTATATAAGAGATCCTAACACAAGGTAGGATTCTAACTTGATATAGGAAAAAACATACCTGGATTAGCATGCTAGCTAGTTATGTCTAACATACCCTCATAATGTGTTCTTGTTCTCTTTAATGACTTGTGCTAGTAACCTACATATCTCATAGGTTAACCATTATAGAACCAAGTTATACATACCTCGTAAGTAGATATTCTATGTGATCCATGACAATGAATGAATCTTTGTCTTCATGTCACCATGGTCATATGTTTTTGAACTAGAATATGATTTGTCTTTCTTGATATACCCTTCATGTTAGCGGACAACATCAACCTCATACAACACCACAATGCATTAGTACAATCATAAGTGTCAAAACCCTAATCAATGAATATCTTCTATCATGCATTCATATTTTTTCTAAGGTGATACGAAAAGTCTAAAATTAATCAAAATTGTACTAATCTTAATGAAGACAAACATATCATAAACTTAATCATGAACAGATTTTGAAACATACCTGTAAGTCATACCTATCGAGTTTGCTTGTAATCTTCTTATGTAAGGCCTTAGCCTCATCTCCCTCTGAAACTGGAACTTCTTCACTTATGCAGGTGACCAATCCATTCTCTTATAGGATTAACCCAATCCACTTGATTTGCAGAAATTGGAACTGGAGCTGGATTAGGGTTTGTTAGGGAAACCCTAAAAATTCAAACTTTTAATTTCAAAATTCTGAAAGGATAGAAAGATGCACCTTGATGAGCTGATCAACCTAGTATACTCAGAATTTGAAAACTGCAAAGTTTCACCCCTCAAATTTGCTTTTCAATCTTCCAAATTTACTAGGGAGGACCCTGAATTAGGGTTTGAGTTTCCTGGAGCTTCACCCAACCAAATAGTTTGATCCAAAGCTCTAAAATTCAATTTTTCCAAGGAGCTTCCAGCTATCGTCACAGATTTCAAAAATTCCCATTTTCGCAGAAGCCCTAATTTTTCACCTTTCTAATCAAAGTCCCAAACTAGGGTTTGATCAAGCCCAACCTTTTGCCCAACCAAAAAATTCGATATTTGTCTCTAAATTTCTATTTTGATGAGGATCATCCAGCCGTGGTCTCCGATTACAAAAATTCCAACTTTCTCCGAAACCCTAAATTCCCGGAGCCATGAATGAAGGTGCTCAAAATCCAATTTTGTTTTGACAGAAATATGCACTTGATTGTTTCTGGTGTAACTTTGAAATTTCAGATCTACAGGGTCTAAAAATTCTTCTTGTGGTATCCTGACCTGTTATCTTTCCAACCCCATAGGTCTGACCGCAAATGGATTCTCTGAAAGAGATTTATGCCAAGTGTCGCAACGTGACCTGTTTATGGGATAAAACAAGAGAGAGAACTTGTACGGAGTGCCACGTGTCATTGGTTCAATTTCAGACTCTGAAAATAGTACTTGTGAAATTAAAGTCCGTGCCCTACCTATCCCTTTTTACGAAATTTCATTTGGAGCTTTCTAGCCCAAGTTGTGACCTTTTTTCCTAGGTCACCTGTTTATGACTAAGATCTGGAAGAGGCAGAAACCCTAACTTGTACTGATCATAAATCACAAATTACAACAAATCAGAGGATTTTCTTTGGACACAAGGTACATGGAGATCTTATCTTCGACCTGTAAGATTTTCAGATCCTGAAACCTTGCCGAAATGGATTTATAGCGAAAGTGCTACGATGACTGGTTTTTGCGATATCAAGCCCTAGCTTCGCAAGTGCAATAAGTGTCATAAATGCCATACTATGCCTTCTTTCAGGCTAGCTCTGATACCATGTTAGTTTTTCAGAATTTACTTCAATATGATCTAGGATACTAACTAAGAGAACAACATGTACAACATATCTACAACATATCAATCATGGACATAATAATGCAAGCACACAAGAGACAATAGACACACAGAGTTTCACTGGGGAAAACCATAAAGGTGAAAAACTCCACAACTTCCTCAGAGATAGATAGAGAAATGATAGAGATAGATAGAGCAATGATACAACCCAAGCATAAGAGATATACTCCTAGCATCAACTTATCCTCCTCCACTAGTGCGCCACTCTCCAATGAGTGTAAGTGTGAGTAAGTGAATGATCAAATAGAGTGCCTCCCGCACTCTATTTATACTTGACTTGACTTGCCTAATAACCTTTACTAGGTCGGCCTTAACTTAACCACATAACATAATGCTGACAGGGCCAACCCCCAATAGGTTGGTCTAATAACCCTTTAACCCACATGACTTATACAGGGCCGACCCCAACAAGGTGGTCTAATAACCCATCAAGTATAAGTTACGACACTTACAATATAAATGACGACACTTTCGTATAGAGGAATAATAACATCTCTATAGGAATACAAACACTTCCGTACAGAGGAATAATAACATCTCTAACATCTCTAGTGACCATTAACTACAAGTCTTGATGTGCATTTCATTAAGGCACTCAATGAAAATATGACTTAAAAATATGGAGAAAGGGAAATTATGGAGTAATTATTTTTGTATAAAATAAGGTTTTATGTGTCAAATTAAAATATGTAGTTATAGGAAGGTGGGTAATGAGTTAACACACACTCTCCAAGTTGAATAATTCAATTTGGACTTGTAATGAAGGTTGAGCATACGTTTTGGTGAAGTTAGTGGATTTTGCTAAAATCATAGTTAGAGACAGAAAGAATGGTTGTGTTAGCTTGTATAACACCAATAAGGCTCTAGGAATCAAATTTCATTTTGATCATAGCATCCTCATGCACAATGTGGAATGCATTTTCTGAAGGAAAAATATTTCTACTCATGCCGTATTTTAAATGGAATTTTTTGTTTTTGAAAGGGGGTGGGAATTTTGAATTATTGTTTTAGATATAAATGTTTAGAATGAAGGAATGAAAGGCCATACATGTCATTAAGTGTATGCAATTCTAATGCAACATGGGGTTGTTATCATATTCACACATAAAAATTTATTAAACACAAAAACAATGCTTTAAAAAAACCAACACATAGTAAAAATATACACATATAACTCATCTACTCAGAATTCCACTGTCTTAGATTGAATGGAAATGACTCAAACTCTTGGGTTTATTACATTCATAAAACCATCATAGTCTATGGATTCTACATAAACCCAAATATAGAAGATGAATCCATGAGAGGCCAAAGGCCCTTTGTTAATTTATAGACCTCATATTTATACTTGTGATATTTTTCTCATTGCCTTCTAGCTACCCTGCCATTCAATTTCAACTAGTCATTTTTTAAGGATTTGTGAGATTTAGTAATGACAAGAAATTACATTAAAAATTAGGATAAAATGACTCATTAAATGCACTCCATTTATAATGAAGTCTTCATGGTCACATGAGGTACTCCAAAATAATCACTATGATCCCTTATGCTTAGAACGCATGCATTAATGCAAATTTGCATTAATTTTCCCAATACCCAACTTTGTTGTAAAAACACAGGGTACAAATCTATGTGAAAAAGCCTATAAAAATGTACAAACATGAGAAAATGAAACTTCACCTCCATATTTGTTCCCTTGCTGGAAAAAGCCATATCTCAAAATTATAAAATTCACCTCCATTTGCCTACACACAATCTATCAAATTAGATAGATTTGTAATATTCATTGAAATCAACCCAAATTGCCTTGCTTCATTAAAACGCACATCGAGGGTTCATTTCTTGGCAAAAAATGAGTGAATCAAATTGGACAGTGTGTGTTTTTTTGTTCTTCACCTTTCTGCATTTCCAATTTTTCAATTTGATCCTGAAACGTTTATACTATGAAAAATACTCAAATCTACCTTTGCTTTATAGTGTCCCAAAAATCCTGTGAAAACTTTCAAAACACATGCCAAATATAATTTATGCATGATAGGAAAATTTCCTCTAATATGGTTCATAAAATTATATTTGGGCACAAAACCCATGTATCATATTCCTTGATTCATCTCTAGATGGATGTAGTTGGTTTCTCAAAAGGGGCTTTCACTAAACTTGACAATTTCTGGTAGTTAGGGAAAATGCAGGCCCTCGACACTAATATGCACACCTACGTAAATTATGCATGTTCATATTTTGAAATTTGAACTAGAAGTTCTTAAAAGGCTTCCACACCTACCTATGAACTAAAAATGCATGTAGGATAGCCTTCTTCGCCATGGATACTCTTACATCCAAGTCCATAGTACAACGAGAATACCTTATAGTGGAATTTGTACCGGAGGTTTTTAGTGTTATAAGATTTGGGAAAAATATAAAAAAAACATCCACTACAACCTCCATAATTGGTAATGGAGGTTTTAGCAGAAGTGCTAACGGAGGTTTTTAGCATAGATCTTTTGTCAGCAAATAGAGGCTTTAGCAGAGGTTTGGTGCAATTATAGTAAATAAGCACCAGTGTGCTTATACCAAAGATGAGCACCAGTTCTCCTTCACTAAAGAGGAGAACCGACACCAGTGCGCCTTCACTAAAAAGGAGCACGGACACCAGTGCACCTTTATGAAAGAGGAGCACAGACACTGGTGCACCTTCACCAAAGAGGAGCACCGACAATGGTTTACCTTCACCAAAGAGGAGCACTAGTGATTTTTTGGCCAAAATCACACTAGTGCACATGGGTCATGGAGCACTGATGCACCTTAACCAACAATAAGAATTGGTGCACCCATACAAAAGAGGAGCACCAATGACAAGAAACATTTTTCCAGGTACAGAAACCTCATGAACATGCAGATAAAGGGAGGTGATTTAATAAATACATGCTTATTAAAAAGTTGTGTTATAATAACTTTGATTTTGAATATTCCAAGTTTGGTTCTTAGCCTTGTTTATTAATGAATATCTTATTTACAATTTAAAAATGAAATACTTGTTGATTATTTAACAAAAATTATAATTTGATTGCTTGAAATAAAAATTTATAGTTAAATGCATATGAAATAAGAGATTATCAATAAACATAAAAATAATATTATGAAAGTGTACATAATGAATATTGAAATGCTAAGCACTACAATTTATAATCACGGAGAATCTGTGTTCTTACAGTGAAGAAGCATTGGTGCACCTTAACCAACAATGAGTGTCGGTGCACCCATACCGAAGAGGAGCACCGATGACAAAAATCAATATGTCATGTATAAAAACCTTGTTAACATGCAAATAAAGGGAGGGGATTTAATAAATACATGATTATTAAAATGCATTGATATAATAACTTTGATTTTGAATATTCTAAGTATTGGTTCTTACCCTTCTTTATTAATGAATCTCTCGTTTACAATTTAAAAATGAAATACTCATTGAATATTAAACAAAAATTATAGTTTTGATTGTTTGAAATAAAACAAATTATAGTTAAAATTATATGAAATAAGACATTATCAATAAGCATAAAATTAATATTATGAAAATGTACAATAATTAATATTGAAATGTAATGCATTACAATTTATAGTAATGGTGAAGAAACCACCCATACAAAACCATGGTGAGTGTCAAACCACTCAATTTACTACTTGATGAGCGGTTATCTTGTAATTACAAAACCACTTAATTGTTACATGAAAAATGTTTGATTAGAACTCTCCAAAACCAATCATCCACCAGAGCTAATATGCCTAATGTGGAGAATCAACGCTCTTGTTACACCAAAATCTCGTCATTATGAGTTATGTGTGTCCTTCATTTGTCCTGATTCCTTAAGCACTTAAGCCAAATTGGTTGAAGGAAGAGTTATGGTTATCCTTTTTACCTTTGTTGTCACCCCGACGCACCTTGCACGTCGACCAAGTGCGCTAGACTCATGGTGACGCGTCCTACACATTGATAGAGCACGTCGGTGATACATTTTGACTTTGAACAAAGTGCATCACTTATCAAAGACGCATGTTGCCTATGGAAAAAGTGCGGCACTATTAGTTTAAAATTAAAAAGAGAAGGTTCAAGCGCCTTCTAGAACCCATGGCTTTGTGGAGGCTTATCCCTATGAACTAGGAAAGGTGGCATTCGATCCCCTAAAATTTTGGGGTAATCCCTTGACCTTATCCCACAAATCCTCAACCTCTTCTATCCCTTTAGGCCTATATATACAATCCCTCTCTTCATAGATAGAGGAGGAAAAAGATAGAGCACCTAAATGCTGGATAAATTCTACTGGAGCGTATTCCCTTTCATCTATTAGGAGGAAAAAGTGTAAAATCTATGTCACAGTAGGATCTAGCTACCATGGATTCCTCATAGCTGAAAGATTAAATTCATTAAGCAAGAGACAAGTGCAAAACTATTTCAGAATGAACAAATGATCAAATTACAGAAATGCACAAATGATCAAATATGAGATATTATTAACTGTCCAATAATACAATGAGTTTGGATCATCCTTATATAGAAATAGTAAGGAAAAATATCCACTTGGAGTGTCCACACTTAGCTAGCTTAGATTTAGCCTCAATCCCCCCTAAGTTTGACCAAATGGATCCAAAATATCCCAAACAGGTTCGAAATGTGTATGTGAACACTGGGTGAGTAGGGGAGACCAAAATTGGGGTTCACACATGTGGAGGAAGTGGTTGGTAGAAGTTGGTTAGGCTTAGGCATTCCAAAAATGGCCTAGGGAATGGCAAATGTCCACATACAATGCATGAGCTCTCTTGGTCAAGGCAGATCCTTAAAACAGAGAAAGAGGGCACCTTAGGAATGTTGGGGCAATAAATGCTTGGATAAGCATGCCTAATAGCTAGTTTGACCACCTCTTGGCCCATAATTTGGCTCATACACTGTGAACTTGTTCACACTTATCCAGAAAAGTCCAAACCACTTCATAATAACCAGTTTCACACCTAGGGATGTATTATTAACCAGTTTAGCACCTAATAACCATTAATTAATCAATGATTAAGGTACGAAGGTATAATATTTCTCTAACACCCCTCTATAAGCTAGACTTAGTGGAATATAAAAAATAAGGCCTTGTCAACTAAGGCTCAAGTCACATTTTACAACATAAATTTATTTGTCCATGTAAAACGAGGAAAGAGGCAAAACCACATGGGGAAAATCCTCCCTCAAGAATGGACATGACACAAAGATGAACAAAAGGTCTTCAACAGGTCTTGTTCTTGACTTGAATGAGTTAAATGAACAACTTCTTGGTGAAATACTTGGTGAAGATGTTGTGGATGCCATGATCATGCACCAATTCTTTAATGTTCTATAGACAAAAAGCATGTTGGGAGGCTCCTTGAAGCTCACCATTTGATGATGGGGGAGCATCATAAGAATGCTTCTTGCTGCATACATACTCTGATCTAAATACATAATCAATAATGGAAAAGATATCTCTGCAAAATCCTTCCCAAAGAACATCAAAATACTCAACAAAATCAGCTTCTTGAGCAGCTTCCATATGGTGAATAAAACCATGTATCTTCCTTCCAAACTGATGTAGCACCTTCCCAAGTTTGCAATAGAGCTCACGAGGCTCTGAAATATCATAATAGGAGTCATATGGAGCAGCAAACAACATAGGTATAGTGTCTCCATGAGCGAATGGCTTTATAGTAAGAAGAGAGTGTGCAACTGGATCACACTAATAGTTGAGCGAACTTGAAGCACTAGTACATATGGTCAAATTTGCCACGAAATTTCATTGTAATAGCCATGAATTTTTGTCCCTGTTGTAACGATTGGGGTTTGTTTTTTTCGTGGAAAGTGATTCGTGGATATAGGGATGAAAATTCCATGTCGTGGCAATGGCAACGCTTCGTTGTTGCCACATGTCAACAACACAACAGTTCTCATATCTACGGAAAATGAATCCTGCCACGCAATTTCGTCGCTATATCGATGCACAACTCCTATAAATTTCCACGCAGGTGTTGAAGCTTCCACGAATGTTCATCGTAATATCCACGCATCCATTCACAATCTTTCATGGCAGATTCAGCACCTACATGGATGATACTTTTATAGTTCCATGACTCATTGTCTCAGTATCCACGCATGGATTCCCAAACTTTCGTGGCAGGTTCAGCACCTGCATGGAAGATATTTTATAGTTCCACGAATCATCGTCGCAGTAGCCACGCATGGATTCCCAAACTTTCATGGCAAGTTCAACACCTGCGTGGAAGATATTTTATAGTTCCATGAATCATCGTCGCAGTATCCACATAGGCATTCACAAACATTCATGGCAGGTTCAACAATTGCATGGAAACATTTTCTATAGCCCACATTGATGTTCGTTGATATAGAGACGATACTTGGAAGTGTTAAAAAAAAAAATTGTATGCAACGATACAGTCATAGATTTGCTTCAGATAGACTAAAAGCACTTCTCATGAACTAGCTCTTACATCTACAATCAAATCCTTATCAATGATTCCTTTCAAATCTGCAAACAAGTCTGCTTAATGATGGTTTCCAATTCTATCAAACTTCATCAAACGAATAATCTTGCATTGTATTCCTTAAAGTAGTTACCAAGTCTTTATGATAAGCAGTAACACAAATAAAATTTGTTCAAGTAGTTTTAATACTTATCCCTTTTCAACAATCAATTCTTCAACTTCAAGTTTTGTCTTTTAATGGCACACATATTCAAACTCAAACTCAATTTGGTCACAAAGAATAGGCTCGGCCTTCAATTTATAATTGATGTTCTCCCATAACACTATTCAAACTCAACTTCAATTTGGTCACAAAGAATATGCTCAGTCTTCAAGTTATAACACAAGTCCTTCAAATATGCTATCAATATGTTTCAATGCTTTGCAAATTGTTCTTCTTCAAGCTCAGATTTCACATCCTTGTGTCCTTTGAATAATCACAAGGCTTAAACAACATTTTGCAATGTATGAGCTTGGTCTTACAAAGAATTGTACCTTAGCTCTATTCGCTTCTTAAGAATGTCTGTATGCTTCTGTAATGGTATATATTTAGATGCTTAAAAAAACTTTCTCAAAGTCATTTATCATCAAACTTTTCATGAGCTTGTAAACAACAAACACATTCCTAGATAGATATCTCAAGAACTTGAACTAAATGTATAAACATGAAGAATTGTAAGCCCCAGTCTTAAGCACATGTGGATAGCAGTTGAATTGTAAGCCGCAGTATCTTGCATTAAAGCAATGACATGATAAAGTTTTACTTTAAACCCCTACAAGGAAATAAGATCACAATTCTACTTGTCATGAATACCCTATAGGAAACAATTGTTCCACAAATTCTATCATTTGAAGTTTGCAATGCTACGGTTTTCTACTCTCAACACGCACTGCATTTTTGAACAAGCAACTCTTTGTAGGCTTATTGAATAGAAAATAAATAGAGTGGAACCAATGGTTGAAAATATTTCTAAATAAACTTTGAATTCAATTGATATAATCAATCTTACCTCTACCAAAGCCCTTGTTTACCAAGTCTCCTAGAAGCACACTAAGCATGTAGCAACAAACAATTATTTAAGTTACAGCAAAGGAATCCAACCAAAATAAATTCTAACTTGTGCGGATATGAAAAAGGTGGGAAACAACGTACCAAAAAGAATGCACAGAGAAGGTATGTGTAGGTTGAATGCAGAACCCCAAAACTACATCACACCACAAGATAACAAACTTTCAAAATACTTGAACTAGGGCACAATAGAAGAGCCCAACTTAGCTTCCATGTTAGAGGCCACCTGATCCAATGGATGCACCAACCCAAAAAAAAACAAAAACCAATAAAGATCCCAATTGAAAATTTTGATGAGCTGCATAAATTTTCACTGTCAAGTGCACTTTATGTAAGAGGATTTGCCAAAAATACCATAGAACTATATAGGCACCACATGCAAACAATGCAATTACCATGCACTCAAATGGGAAGATGTATTCACTTAAGACCAAACAGCTTCAAACAAAGACAAATTACACAATTTTACATGTAGCACAACTGTAATGTCCCTTATTAGGAATTTTATTAAAATTGCATTTTTCCACTTTTTTTCCCTAGTTCGACCTTTGACTAGCTTTGATCTCTAGGTCCCAAATTTGCCCCAAATGATCCCAAATCTTCTGAGAAGGTATATGAATGATATTAGAACATAAATATGTGTTTCAAGTATTCCTTTGGACCTTTAAAATACTTCTGCAAATCCTCTTTCAATTCTGATCAATGTAGGTAACTTTACTAGTGATTTTCCTTTGACTAGTATTGGCCTCTAGGTCTCAAATTGACTCCAAATGCCTTCAAATCTTCAAGGAAGGTGTATGAATGATATTAGAACTTGAATATGATGTTTATGTATGACATATGTCCACCAAAAGACCTCTGCAAACTCTCTTAATATTCTGGACCAATTATGCAATTTTACTAGTGATTTGGGGTTCAAATCCCCCTGGGGTAAGTACTGAAAATGGCTTCCCAAATGCCTCCAAACCCACTCAAATTTATGAACAGAGGTATGTAATGTGATTATTATTTTATTAAAGTCTCATATGCACCATTAATGGATTATTACAACTGTTCTCACCCTCTCCCATTCAACTACAAAAATCCCCAATTCGACCCTTGGGGAAATGGCACTATTTCACCTCCCAATACAACTAAACTGAGTAAAAATGCTTCAAATGCTCCAGTACAGTACATGAAACTTGTAGAATAAATCCATGGAAGTATATTGATCACAAATATATCAAATAATCATCCATTCATTCGGAATCATCATCAATACATTGGTTCACAACAAGGTAGTGGGGAAATGGCATTGTTCTTCCATTAAAAAATGAGATTTATACATTTCTACTTGGAATTTCGACCTGAAACTTTTTGGATATGAAGAACAGAGTATTTAATTCATATTAAAAAATAAATGGGGCATTAAAAGCTTCCCCAAAGAGTACAATAGCTCACCAAAAACGCCCTCCCTCAAGGATCAAGAATATGCCATAAAAAATGGAAATGGTTGAAGGAGTGAGCTGCAATAGAAGAAACCATGAGCTGCCCTGTAGCTTACACCTGAAAATAAAGAATCCATTAAAGCTCCAAATGAAAGGTCTGAATGGCCTTTCCAATTACCAACTTGGATGGGAATCTTTCACCCTCGAAATTGGCTAAGGCAAGAAACTAGTCATCCACTAGCTCTCCCTCTTCACAAATGCAATTGCAAATTCTACAAATGATCAAAATCTGGTTTCATTATTTGTTATTGACATTTATAAAGTTCTAATGTCCTCCATGGGTCTAATTCCTTCCAAGAGACTCATGCCAACTCAAGTTGGGAAGAGATTCCAAAGGACGCCACTTGTACAACAATTCCTAGTTTCCCACTTCCACCAAATCACATGTGGAAGCATCTTAGCTGCCCTAACACCCTTGAGCGCCCTCTTGGAGTCTATTTTTGGTCCTGACATGTCATATATGTCATATGTCAGCCTTCAGGTCTGATTTGTGTCATAGGTGTCATAGCATCTTCATCATTGTTGTCATAGAGCTAGAGAATCTAGCCCAAGTGTCTCACTAACTCCAAATTGCCTCTTCCTCTTCCATGGGAGTTACTCTTCCTCTATATTTAGACCTTGGATGATTCATGCCATGAATAATACCTTTTGGACTCCCCCAAGTATGTTACTATTCACCTTGAATTCGAATTGGTGAGAGAATGATGCCAAGTGTAGTGGGGAAATCTAGCCATATGTGGGTCCCACTTCCTCCATGTGTCTTCATGATCAAATGACACTTTGATTTTCACTTGTATATATTTATTTATATCCTTTATTAAATATTTATGCCACTCTAATGTTCGAACATCATTTATTATCCCCATTATTCCAAATCCCAAAGCTTCCACCCCAAACCTAGGAAACTAGTAATTTTCCTTCTTGGCAATTATTTGACCTTTAACATCAATTTTACAAACTCTAATGAATATGGCCAATTTTATTAGGCCATTGTGACCCAATTCCAAATTTGGGACATGACAACAACCATGTTTACATCTCCCGTGCAAATATTTCTGACTCCATACAACACTTCATGGAGATGGGATTTTCACCATAATCTATTGCCGTCTTCTTATGTGACACATGAAACTTCTGTGCACTTGCTGTTACCCATAATTTCATTTGATTTCATGCCACCTTCTATATATTTTCTAGCTGCATATGCAATACACACAAATCAACATCATCACGTGTTTTCCCACAGTGTCTATATCTCATTCTATGATCAGTTCTGGATGAATCTCTCCACTAAAATGGTTTAGTCTCAATTAAGGACTCCCAATTTCATTGAATTTCCTCTCTGAAGGCCAAGGCATGATACAATTATAGGAATCCTTCTATCTTCAAATGGACCATATTCCCTCAATTGGAAGCAAGGATCTAGTTCATTACCAGTGGGAACATCACTTGCACCCCCCTCAGGGGACTCACTGCTAGAAGATTCCCTAAATGGAGATGATCCTAATTTCCTATCAATGGAAAGGACCAGGTAATCAATTGGGTTTCAAGCGAGGAAGAATGAAGATCACTGTCACAAGTGAGACATTATCATATTCTTGAGTTTTCCCAAGTTTTCTATGTTTTTCAACTCACCAATTTTTTTGAATTTTTAAGGTCTGAATTTATACTTGATGAGTTTTGTTGATTTTCTCTCAATTTTTCTGATTTTCAAAGTTGATGACCCGTGCCAACTTTTTGCCAGTTTTTGTTTTGCAACAATAATATTATCTATTAGTTTCAAAGTCCTTTTGTTAATTAGGATAAGCTACTTGACAAAAATTGGTGTGCACCTCTCTTCTTGAGCAACTAGGGTTTCATGTGGTGATTTTTGGTGTGTGAAGGCTTCTATACTATCTTACGAGGCTTGTCTAAAGGAAGGTGCCAAAGTTGGAGTGTGCCACATTCCAACTTTGGGTTTCCCAATCACCATCGAAACTCCAACTTTCAGTAACCACTAGAATTTATGTAGCTTGCAATTTGTAAAAGACCACAATGCCCAGATTGTTCATAAAAGACCACAATTTGATATTAATGAAGTAGTGAATACTCAACTGTGTAGAATAAGTCCTGTAGGTGACTGCTAATGTCTCCTTCAAACTCCAAATGTACAACCAGTAAGTTCTTAACACAGGCTCTTTGGTAAATTCAAAACTGCCATATCAACAGATTATAATGAGTTACACTGACAAGCAAACTAAAACGATAAACCAATATTCAATAACATGTAATAAAATAAACATATATATCATATAACAAAAAGAGAGAGATTTAGTTGAAGATACCAACCTCGGTGTGAAACCATTCTTGAAAATATACTCAGAAGTGTTACTTTCAGAAAAGATTGTGTGTGCCTCGGAGAGGCTAGTCTTCTCTAGGAACCAGCTGACCCTTCAAGAGGGTTTGTACAAACCAGAGAGAGAGAAATGACTGGAGTTGATCATGTCAATGAAGTCAACATAAACAAAGTTACAAAAATTATAAACTTCAACGAAGTCTCAGTAGAAGAGAAGTGATTATTAGCACACCACAATTGATCGCAGGTGATCAAAGTCAACTTCTCTATAAGACCAAAAATTCAACAAGGTGGTATATAAAAAATGAAGGAGGGTAAATGACCACATTAACCACAAGTCAAAGACAAGGTACCACAAGTCCAATAATAACTCAATCAAGGTGGGGAAGGTACATTAAACCAAAAATGAGATTTGAAGTGTGGGTACAAATATAAACAATGGTCATAAAATAAGAAAATATAAAAGATGGTCATAACATAGGTGTGGGTAGTAGAATATCCATGACCCTTAGAACCAAGGGTATGCTCCAAATGTGGCCAAACAACCATAGTACTCTATAAGAGCAAAAATTCAACAAGGTGGTTTTAAAAAAGTTACTCAAGAAGTTTAAATGACCCCATTAAACACCAGTGAAAGATAAGGTACCACAAGACCAATCATAGCTCAATCAAGGTGGGGAAGGTACAACCAATCATATCTCTCTCAAATGTACAGTCGTTCTATATAACCCGAAAGTTCATCATCACAGTATGAGGAAGGGTCGTGGGATGCCAAATAAAAATATCCCTCATTTCTCTCTATGCAATCCTGAAAGCATCACATAACAGATAAGTACCTTGTACTATAGAAAATAAAAGCCACATGTGTTAACATAATTTTGATCTATATCAACTTCAGCACTCCTCTATTGTCCCTGTGTTGAAGTTGGTCCTCGAGATGTAATGGGCAATAATCTTATAACATAATTTTCATCTCTTTCAGTAACAGTTGATAAAATAAACATAGTGATCATATAACAATAAGAGAGGTATAGTTGAAGATCTCCATGTTAACATTTAACCAAAAATAAGATCTGAAGTGTGGTACTATTTTTGAATAGTGCTAAAGCAACAGTAAAATATTTTACAAAATAATTTTGATCTCTATCAACTTCAGCACTCCTTTGTGGTCCCTGTGTTGTAGTTGGTCCTCGAGATGTAATGGGCAGTAATTTTATAGCATAATTTTCATCTCTTTCAGTAACAGTTGATAAAATAAGCATATTGATCATATAACAATAACAGAGGTATAGTTGAAGATCTCCACGTCAACATTTTACAAAAAATCAGATCTGAAGTGTGGTACTATTTCTGAATAGTGCTAAAGCAACAGTAAAATATTTTACAACATAAATTTGATCTCTATCAACTTCAACACTCCTCTGTGGTCCCTGTGCTGAAGTTGGTCCTTGAGATGTATTGGGCAGTAATCAAATTATAAAGAGTGATGATCATCGAAGTCATGATGAACATATCTAATATATCTAATATAAAGAGAATCGATTTTTCAGACTAATATATCTACATGCAACACACACAGGAGTGATGATGTGTTAGAAAACACGGTATTTGAATATTAAAATACAAAATAATTATAAACAAGCATACAATGAATTTTGATGACATTTAAATTTAAAATTCAAATTCTATGAAAATAAAAGATATAAATGGGAAAATTGATAAGAGCATCACATAAAAGATAAGTACCTCGTAACTAAACCAAATAAAAGTTATCTATGTTACATACTAACAACTTCGATATCCATCAAAATACAAGTCATGAACCACTTTTTCGTTGATTTCTATTTTTTTGCATTGAAAAAACTTGTGAGTACGGTATCACAATCATCAATTGGCGTAGTATTTACTGCGATATCTCCTATTATTGTTTGTGTTTCCATGCCCTCATTTATGCCACTTCTTGTATGTCGCTGAGCAGGGCGTGGAGGCAGTTCTGTAGGGGTGTGAATTGCAACAACAGAAATGAGGTGCATATATATATGACGTTGAATTATTATTGAAATAAATATTTCATTATTTTGATTAAAATTACAATATTTCTCTTTACCAGTCTCTGTAGATGTGACAACTAGGGTGTTAATTGAAGGTATAGGTGCTTCCCCTTGCAGTTCATGCTCCCGAGCTGTATGGTCTTCCATTGAAAGAAGAAAATTTATAAGTTTAGGTCAGAAAATATATATATCTAATACCAGTATACTTTTCTATTTCCAAAGCATACATACCAGAATGGACACTATGCTCCACACTATCATGGGACATGTTCACCCCAACATCAACTTGTACTTGCTGAGTACTGCTAGATTCACTGTTGCAGTTGCATTGTTGCTTAAAAACAAACATAAATTTTTAGTTATGGGTGATATAATCAGAAGTACTGAATAGACTTTAATAGTATACTACAATTGGTGATATACCTGCATTTGCGTCACTGGGGAGATTGGAGTCTGCCCCAAGATTTTCCGATGTTCAACCACACTTTTAAAACCAAGCTTTAGGTCTTCGTCGGTGGCAGCAGCTTGGAACGTATTTTCCTGCAATGCATGATAACACATTTTAAAATTTCCAGTATCAAAATCAGATATTTGTTCGGTACTGTTAAATAAATATTCCCAACAATTAATCATTTAATACTTACAAATCTTGGTTTTAGTTTTCTATAGCCACCCTGGCCCAGTCTATGTTGCCCATGCTTTTCCATTCTATCCTTGGTGTCTTTGGAGGTGTCAGGTAGCCTATATATGAAAATTTTCAAAAACCTTAGATATCAAAAATATTACTTAAAACACAAAAGAAAAAAACAATTGAGCTTATTTCAGTAAAAAGATGATATATGTTGTACCTTGATTTACCAGGCCGTGGTTATTTTCCTTGTATTTTTTGCAATTTCTCCTTTGCATCATCTATCAGTGCCTTCCACTCTTTCTCAGGAACCATGGGAGGGCGCTCATGCCTAAGGTCAGCTTGCAATCTTTCCATATATTGGGCCCCGGTATATTTCAAATTCTCACCGGCTAACCTTGCAACAACTTTCCTGTTGAAAGTATTGCCGAACAAGTTGACCATGTGGTCAATCAATTCATCTCTCTTAGTGCTATCTTGGTTATTCCACCGTGTGCAAATGGTGGGGCCAAACAACTCCAAGGCTTTGTCATTCAAATGCCTGTAGAAGACATTGTTTCCTGCAAAAACATGTAATCCATTAATTTATAATAATTTCAACGTATGTCTATTTCAATTTCATGATTAAAATAAAATAATTAATGGATAAATACCGGCAATTTTTTGGATCTTGATAGGAACACAAGAGTCATCCACCAGAAAGGTGAGGTCTATTTTTTCGGTGCTTTTAACTCATGCTACACCAGAAAATTTTCCTGGTTGTCTACAGTACGTTCATCTCCAGAGTCATGTGGAGTACTAGGCTCCGTCTCATCATGCTCCGGCATGGCATCATGATCCGGCATGGCATCATGCTCTCTCTCACCAATGCCGTCATCAATGGAATCGAGGCCAACTGCAAGAGTGCCAAAAATCCTCATTAGTACATTGCTTCTTTTTTGTTGCATTGGACCATCATTGCTACCTATACCCGTCGTGGAAGGTTTTGTAGTCACGGGTTTTAAAAAATCCTACAAACAATAAACTTTACTTTATCAGATCACTTGGAATGATAAAAAACATAATATCAGATATGAAATCACAACATAGCTTAAAAAATATCGTGAAGATGCCACTTACCCCATAAGACTTTATAAGCTCTTGCAGCTCTAGAATCTTTGCCTTGTTCTCCTGTGACAAGGGCCTTTGGCGAGCCAAGGCAAGCATTTCACAATTTTCCTTTTTCAAGGCTACTCTAAAAGTGTGCATTGGGTCAGTGGAATAGAAAATCTCTTCCTCAAACCCCTCATCACCCAAAGCGTGTGCACGTGGCTAAATTCATCAAACAATAAATTAAATTAAGCAATATAATTTTAACATCATTCAAATATTGATATTGTAATGAAGATTAAGTTACTATTATGCACTAACACTTACCTGACGCGGTGTTATGACTAGTGAGTGTCCACAACGAACCGTCACCGTGGAAGCAGCAGGTGCCTTTCCACGGTCCTGAATGAACCAGTAATCCATCACAATGTTAGAAAAATGAACCAATAATCCATCATAAGCTCATAAAAATGTGAATGTACTAAATCAAAACATTTAGTTATTTTACTAAACAATTACTTGACGGGCCACAGAGTGTGACCTTCCACGGTCACCCTTTACCATGGAAGCAGCAGGTGCCTTTCCAATGGCTCCACATCGACACAAAAAATCAATAAATAAATGTTTACCTCAAACTAAATAATTGTAACATAAATAAAAATGAGATATTGCATTAATATTAATTTTTGCCTTAGAAGTAGAAGATACATGTTCTACTCCATGGCCATGAGAAGACTCCTGCCATAGTTTAATATGCATGCTTTCATATGGAAATATTAACAATAAGCACAGAAAAAGCGAATGCTAATAGTGAAAATCGGAACATCTTGTTATTGTAGTCATATTTATTTACTATATTTAATATTTACCTTACGAGGCATAGATGTTGACCTTCCACGGTCACCCTGGACCGTGGAAGAGGCATGTGCTTTTCCACTGCCACCACCCTAAAAAAAAATTCAATAGTCAATAATTACATCAAAAACAAAAATGAGATATTCATAGCAATGTAATTACCATGTAATCACATGGAAATATTCATAATAAGCATGAATAAAGCGAATGACAACAATGGAAATCGAATGTTAACAGAAAAAAATTAAACATTTAGTTATTGTAGTCATGTTTAGTTACTACTTTTAGCATTTATCTTATGAGGCATATTTTCTGACGATCCACGGTTCCCCTAGACCACGGAAGCCACATCTATTCTATTTAAGTTGTAATCGATCAACAACTCTTCACTTGCAAGTATTGTTTTTATTGCAAATACAAATATACGATGATGTTCGTGTGCCTCGAATTCGCAATTTGGTTGCTTATTTGTTGTCACTGGACGTGTACTATTTATAGAGCCAGCAACGTTTCCGGAGGCTTTTGGTCTCCCATCAATATACATAGTCGCCCCTTTGTTTTTATTTTTTTCTGCTATTTGAATATAATTTGCGGCAACTCCGTATCTTCGCATACTTCGAGTATATTGGACCAAGATCAACCAGTTATTGTATCTGTATAGTGGTCCTACATACTCCATCAATTTGGTTACAATGCCATAGCGGACCGTTATTCCATCCATGGAAAATAGCCCCAATCCATGTAAGGATGAAGGAGCAATGCAATACATCCTCCCTTTGATGAGGAAATCTGTGTCCACTTGAGGTAGCATATTAGGTACCCATCGTTGCACTAGATGTTTATACCTCAATGGAAAATCCATGTCTCATATGCTCTCAGCATCATAATTACACGACCCACCATTGGCAATAAAATATTTCATGTGTCTATGAAATCTTTTCCTTATCTTTTCAGATCTAGTTGATATAAAACCGGTAGATCTAGTACAACTCGTCTCACTTTCAACCTCTCCGAGTATATCTTCATCATCACTTGAGGAAGATAGATCTAACAGATACCTATTTGGTGGTACCTACACTCCATAAAACAAGAATAAACAAGATGGTCCTTTCTCTCTTCTTTGAAAGTACACATTTACTTCCCTCAAATCTGAGGCTTAGGAGGGACATGCCTAACCCTGGTGGATGTAGAAAGTTAACTAGTATATCACCATGTTTTGGTCCTTCCAACACTGCTGGGCATATTATTGGCAGCCTACCCTCTTTCTTTGAATGGCATATTTTTGGCATCCTACCCTTCATTTTTAAAATTTACATGCTGGTATTTTATGCTAATGCATATGAAAACTGTTTGTTAGTGAACTGTTTGGAAAAATCACTCAACTAAGAAACATTAATTGAGTATATCATCCCAACAAACCATAACTACAGTGAGAGGGTCCACTCAGGAGTACATTGCAGCAGTGTTCGTAACTGTTTCATGTCAATACATCTTAACCAAATAATCTGTAAAATACTACAGCAGAGAATGCAAAATACATTAGCTAACTTAGGTGAAATATTACACCTTAGACATGTTGCAAATTTCAAATCCATGCAAATTGGCACTCAAAAGGCCATGAGAAATTTGATTTTCAAAGACTATTTTCAGACATTATGTGTATATTGATTTTCCGACTATATTGGTTTTTTTTTTTTTTCAATAATAAATTTCAATCAAGAATGAGCGTATCCATCAACCAAGCAGAAGGACCAAACCAGAAAAATGTCAACCTGAGAGCAGTCCCTAGTCGATGACTGTGTTGAAGAAAATTCAACACTACCAGTTAGGTCAATGTTCTAATACAATTTTCAGTGACATGTAATGTATGATAAACACATTAATCACAAAAAGGGAGTAACACACAACATCAAGAGAACTAGGCCAAATGTAGACAAGGCAAAAATATTGGTTTCAGGAAGCTTTTGAACATTGGTTTTTTACTCTGTAAGCCTTGGAGTACTCACTATATCCAGCAAAAACACACCTCGAAATGGAGGATTTCAATTCAGTCCTTTTCTACTCGATAATATGAATATATACAAAGCAACCAAAAAAACAATAGTGTGACACCTAGGGTTTATCACTAATGAAATCTTCTTATAGTGTTTTGTTTTTCAATACCCTATGAAGATACCTATTCATATATGCTCCCATGGTCAATTTCCACAAATTTCTCTCTTAACTATTTATGGTAAATTCACTTGCTCCTAAAGCTGTAAAACAAGTTTTCGGTGGGTTTTCTAATGAAAAATAGTTTCCTATAATAGCTACCAGAATGTACTTTCAGATTCAATTCACGAGTCTAAAGTCTAATTTTTCCTTTTTATTAGTTGTAAAATGAATTTTGGGCATCCCATGCCAACTGTGGACAATGGAAGGCAATGAACATGCTTTATACCTCACATCTGGGCAGTTATGGGCCCTATAATGACAAGCTACAATAGTAATTAAACATATATGGGTAATGTTTTGAACATTAGTAGACACGTTTCACCTTCTACCTCATCATTTAGTTCTGGGCCAGTTTTGTGGATGTGAGGTAGTTTTGAGTGCAAATTAAGACTATCCATGTCTTCTTACAACATGAGACACTTGCAAAATTTGAGGTATGGAAAGGCTAAGAGAAGAAATAATGGGTGTGTTAAGTGGAGTTTGGACCTCATAGCAACAGTAAACCTCCAATGTTTCATGCTATAGAATTGGATAACATCAGCTATTGAGGACTTTGAATTGATTGTACCAAGGTTGATTTCCTCCCGAATGTTGTTATTTATTTATTTATCCTAATGGTATCAATGACCTTTATAATAGACGGTTATTAAGGTTTCTATGCCTCCAAATAACTACAAGATATGCCAAATAAGGGGAGCACTCTAGTTTCCTAGGCAAGCAAACAACCAAAGGATGCCACCTCAGCACCTGATAGTCAAAATCATAGAGGTCATTGATATTACCATTGGGATAAATAATTAAATAACAACATTCGGGACCAATGTGTTAGTTGCAATTAAATGTGTGGGGAATGTTATGTAAGACCCTCAAACAACCCTTACACACCACACGTGCTTGATGCAAACATTCAAATCCTTGACAATTTAAGCCTTAACTTAAGTGAAATCAACAAGAGATATAAGTGTTGGAAACAACCAAACCATGACTAACCATTATGGAAAACATCTTAAAGTTATTATGACTTTCAATAGTAATATCTAAAAGTTTTTATGAATTTCTTTACAATGTTCATGACAATATGAATGGACAGGCCCCACTCATAGCCAAATACTTTTGAGATATTTACAAATCATCGAAGTATGGTGGACCAAAAATTTCTCGATAGGCGTTGTCTTCATTGCACCATTCCTTTGAATAAATCGACCTCTAAACCACGCATCTATTATGATGCATGTGGACGTCTATGCGGGTTTTGACAAGCCATTGTTGATTTTATTTAATGTAGTACCCATGGATTTGATCCTTGGCAATCTTTGTCTGCAAAATATCTTTGACCTATTCGAGAGACTCTCCAACTCCCCGTTTTAGATTATAAATAGCAGTTGGTGATAATGTTGTCAGGTTGATGCCGAATGACTGCCACCAGTGTCTCGTCCAATCAGGGATGTAGAATGCAGGATCCTCATAGATTTGTGGAATTTGAAGTCCAAACTTTAGCATGGTATAATATGTTCTATCTGTATTTTCTTTTCTCAAGAATTTCCACCATAATTTTGTATATTTTTCATAAGTGTGTGTAGTACTTGGAAACCAGAGACTAGCATCTTTATGTGGCCATGCTTCCAAAGAACGTATTCGGTTAATACAGTAGTATTGTTGGTCTAGTTGTAGACTGGGGTGACGTGTAGAGACCTCTATCGAGATTAAGGTAAGATCATGGTATAGGTTTGTTAACAAATTGCTTGCATCAACTGCTTTTCTCAGGGAGTTGTTGTAAATCATCTCTGGTACAATACTGGATTCCATAGGAATTCTTCTGAGTTCTGGCACTAGTCTAATAAAAGCGTCAGATCCCTGTAAGTTAGCATCTAACACTTCAGTATGTCTCAACTCCCACCTAGGTTTCCAGTCTTGCACATAATCCAACCACATCATATTATCATCAATAGTATAGATCTGATGTTTTCCATTGGTCCAAGCAGAGATTTCCATGTTTACTTGTGGGTTATGGGACTGGGGCTCACTTGCACCAGGCTAGCTTGTTTCAGGCCCGCTTGTTAAAAATTAACAACATTCTTCTGTGTCAAATATTCTCTTATTAGTAACCATTGTGAATCAAATATTCTCTTATTAGTCATTGACACATTAAAACACCTTAGATCTAAGCCCGAGGTGAATCAAGATTCAGAGTCAAATCACTGTGGATAGTGCCTTGTAGTTGCAATCAAATGTGTGGGGAATACTATACACTCGGGAGCATCGTCTAAATACTATGTGCAGATGGTTGTGAAAGACAAGCCATGATTGATGCCTAGGAGGCATGTTATGTGTTATAAATATGCACATTGTATCAAGTATTATTTCAACCAAGTAATATGAAGTGAGTCTCCCAGGAAAGCAAACACCCGAAGGGTAAAAGGAGATAATCTGAGCAGAGTTTGGCATTGTCAAGATGTCTCAGCAGATGCAGGGGGGTCATTTGAAATAGGCGAATGAAGAGGTGAGAGTGAACATGGAGCAGGGTAGGAAGGACTGGGAATTACCAAACCGTCACTATGGTGAATTAATGAGAGACCTAGAGTAGGTGATGCCCTGACGAGGTGGGCACCAAGGAGGGGATTGCTGAAGACAATGACGGGGATTGTCGAAGAAGGTGACAAAGTAGTCTATGTGACAAAATAGTCTTAATGCCAAGCAAAATTTTCGAAGCATTAGACTACTCCGTGAACAATCTAACATAGAGTTAATTTACAAGCAGGTGAAACTGATGTGAGTCTATTTTGAATAACATTTCTCGTCATAATCTCTAGAGGGAAATGAACACAAGTGTATATTTTCTATCAAAAGGAATACAATTTACATCTTACTCAAGTTTTCTTATGGAATCTATTGATGGTGTTCAAAGCAGTGATATCCAGAGCACTTTCAGGGCTAAAAGTTGAAATTCAAGACCTCATTTGAAGCAATCACATTAATATTGCCAATTAAAACAACTATCATATCCAAAATCTATGTATAAATCTAGATGAGCTTAATAGACCAAATGAGAATTCACATCCTGAGAATTGATACCCAGAAACATAGTGTTTTATTTTAAAAAATTATTAAAATTTTCACATACAGCTTGGAAAGCAATCTGGTTCAAATTCCAAAACCAAAATCTAAAATCTAGGTACAATATCATTGAGACAATCATTCTTCTACGGCCATGAAGATTAAACTATGCCTTCTAATCATGGGCAAACAACCTAAGAAATGCTTACAGGATAACATAAAAGCCTCAAACTCTCACCAACTCAAATCAAGAGAACGTGGCAAAAGGCGGAGATACAAAACTGCTTAAACCAAAATTAGGATTACAGAAAATCTCCAAACTCACATCATCTCAAACCAAGGAGAATGTTGCTACCGGCAGAGAGATTTAAAACTGCTTAAAATCAAAATTAAATTGTAGGCATAAACACCCTCAAAATGTGATAATGAGCACATATCTAATTCATATTCCTAGAATCCACTTGCACAAAAATATACAAATAAAATTGGTTTGCAACTGTTTTCAAAAACCATATCAATGAACTTTGGATCACTGTTTCTGTGTTAAATAGAACTACAACCTTTACATCAATCAACAACAAGCATTTCATGTATGTTGGTTTCGTTATAAAATCAAAACCACCCAATTAACAAATGAAATTAACAACACCTAATTCGCACCCAAAAATGCAGAAATTCGAATCAATAGAGGAGGGTTTCAAAATCCCAAAGGAACACACACAGTGAAGGAGGTCATGGACCAAGAGCCGGTTGCAGGGGGTGGAATATCTATGAGGGAATGCTTGCGCAAAACCCTCCTAGCTCAACCCCAAAATTTACCTCCCTACTTGCAAACAAGTTTATCAAAAAGGGTTCCACATACTCACATTTCAATGCATAATTGTTATGGCACCTCCCTAATAACATAGCAGAAACCCTACCAAAGCATAACGAGTAACAAAGGACCACACATAACCTGTCAAAATACTCATTGCCATATCGAATTTACCACAACATTCATAATCAATTCATGACTGGAAATATCTCCAACACAGATATCAATAGTTGGCAGAGGACGAAAAACCCTATCTCAGCAATCAACACAAGCAACCATTTAGGGTATACCAATACTAGCTCTATCTCCAGCATTGTTTTTTAGACAAATTTGAGTTCCATTACTGCAAGTTTGGTGAATTAGAATCCACTTACTGTTTCCATTGAGGGTCTACGGGGATTTACATAAACGGTCGGAGCACACAAAACCAACTTCAACCCCCCTCGTAGTAATTGCACGATGAGAGTTGCAAGAGGAAATGGAATTGTAGCCGGTTGCAAGCACTAGCTGGTGCGGTCGAACGAGAGCAACAGAGCGTTTTCGTTAAGCTCGACAGAGACAGTTAGCAAATGACCAAAAGTAATCACATCAAACCCGACATAACATATGTTTTTGTTTTTGTTTTTAACCCACCAAGGTCAACAATGTTAAAGGTTCTCATGAAATTTGTATTTTTAAAATAAAATCATATTCTATAACAATTTTATATAATAATTTTTGTTTTATATAACAATTTTATCAATAACAATACTAATTAGCATACCAATAGGAATTTCAATATATGGATAGAGAGCAAGGATGCACTCGATCATAATGATTGGGATGGTTAGACCATTGAGATGTAGATATTGAAGAATGATATAGTACTAGTGAACTAAAAGTGTACGATTTGATTCCGATGAAGTGGATCCAAGTGTCGACATATTTGCAAAAGACATCATCAGATGATGCAAGATCTAGTTCTCACGAAACAAAAGTGGTTGATTGATTAAGGGGACTTACAAATAGTGATGAACGATCAACAAGATTAAAACTAGCTTAGAAAGACCAACAAGGATAGAACCCCTTTCAAAATAAGTTTTTTATGTTTCCAATGAAAGACTCAAAATAAGTTTTTTATGTTTCCAATGAGTCTAGTAGAGTTCTAATATGAAATAACCCAAAAAATAACACATAAATCTTATATAACACAATTTTGTATCTTGCTCAATCGACACATGTTCGATTCAAACCATTAACACTACAACCTCCAGGAACACCCACGCTACTGCACATGTAGAACATAATTAGATTAGAAAACTAATTTTCAAATATAACCAAGTTAATTAACAAAATGAACATATGGTGAGTGCATTTAATTTAACCTAAAAACATTGCGTACCTCTACTTTTCAACAATGAAATATCATTCATCTTCTTCTTCATCCAACTCAACATATGTATCAAGATCTGGTTTTGAATATATATTGATGAAAGGATCATTCACATCGTCATCAGCATCAAAGTCATCTTCCCTAATATAGTCATCCATATCGTCTTATACATTTGCATGATCATCCTCTTCAACTTCTTCATCTAACACATCGACTGCAGCCTGATCTGAATCATCATCATCCTCTTCTTCTTCATGATTATATTCATCATCTAGTACATGATTATACTTTACTGGTCTTCCTCTTGGATCGTATCGAACAACGTATGACCAACCTGCTTTACCTGGTACCTTGGAGTAGTAGACTTGCTCACATTGACTTGGAAGAACATAAGGCTCTGTACCCGGTTCAAATGCTCTTGTATTAACCATGGTAAATCTATTAGCATGCTCAATAACAATTCTTTCAGGATCACGTTCATGCATCTGTAGCCTGTACCACTTCACCTCAAGCAAAACTATTTTAAAGGAATTAAAACCACACTCAACAATGTCCTCCAAATGCCCATAGTACCTATTCTCGGTTTCTTCTGGATGTCTATCACTTCTAGAGGAAACATTGGTGACCTTAAAGACTGCAGTTATCCCACAATCCGAGGTTTTCATGTTATCATCCAACTTTTTGATATGAAATTTATGACCATTACACAACATAGCCTTGTGATGTTTGAGCTGCAACATTGACAACAGGTTAAAAATACATCGTGAATTAATAAACGTCATATAGGAGTTAGTAAAAATAATTGAAAACTTAAACAAACGAAATGTAATAATTGGAAAAATGGATCGAAGTAACTAGAAAAAATGTGGGTAAAAAAATTACTTGCCTTTTTATCTTTTAAACCATAGGCTAAATCAACTTCCCTTTGTGACTCAAGGTCAATAATTTGATGTCGAAGATGATGAGCTGTTTTAATCATGTTACTGAACCCTTCCCATGATAACCTACTGAAGAATTCTTCACAATCTTTTATCCAATGCTCCATCCAATCAAGGTTGTTTGCAATGTATAAATATAAAGCATCCCACACTCGACCAACTATAGGATAACAAAACAATTCAATTTCATAATTAATTAGATCATCATTAAAGGAACATAGTTTAATATAGTTGAAAATGCATAATTATTAAAAAGAGTTAAAAAACAGTATGATAATATAAAATTGGAAAAAATAAATGTGTAACATATTAATTCAAAGTACCTCTCCCCAGTAGGATCTCCCCTTCAAATTTGTTGATGGAGTCGAGATGCCAAATGCGAGGCACATTCATATTTTATGTTTATTTAGGTAGATATTCACTAATGTACACCATGCATTGATATACCATATATCCTTCAACCATAGAACCCTCGGGACACACTCTTTGTCTAACAAAATCCTTCAATGACTTCAACTACCTCTCCACCATCCACATCGACCTTGTGTGTATTGGTCCACATAATTCAATCTCCTCAACTTGGTGTATGAGGTAGTGTTCTTGTGCATTGAAAAATGCTGAAGGTAGATACTGTTGGATTTCACACATTAGTCGGGGAATTTCTCTCTTCCAATGCCTTATATCTTCTTTATGGATTTCTTTTGATGAAAGCCACCTACAAATGATGCAATAAAACAATATGTCAAGGCATATATAATATTTGCAGGGAAAACATAATATATGTCAATAAGTTCCGCTGCAGACCACAGACCAAGTACATTTTCCAAGTAAAACATTACTTACCTCATGTATTTTCCAAGAACATAAATAATATGTTTTATGTTGCTGTCAAAGTCATCTGGGAGAGATAAAGGTAGAACATACTGTATCAAAAAACACATAATTATTAATATTTATTTCTAAATAAGAGAATAAAATTAATAAAATAGTGCATATCGATAATGAAATATATTATAGACTAATGATTACCTTAATGAATGTATTCCAATCATGTGTTTTAACCCCTACAAAATCACCTTTTTTCGTCAAGATATTCTTTATGTTTGACGGAAAACCCATCGGAAACCTGATATTTTTTATGACCTCTCTTACAATATTGCTATGTTGCTCCGTCAAGCACCAAGGAAGACTAATATTATGTTGACGTCCATCGCCATTAGAATTAATGATCACACTTTGCAACGCGTGATTAGATTCTTGGATGTCACTACAAATCTTTCCAATTTTTTCTTTGTCAGTCCTTCCATCTAATATTCGCCATAACATTTATGTTATGTTCTTCCCGATATGCATTGTGTCAAACAAATGAACTATTTGCAGGTGCTCATAGTATGGCAACCTATTGAATTGACTCAGGTAAATTTTGATTCCTCGTGTGCCTTAACGACATGCATGAAACATCAACAAAATCAAATTAAAACCAATTAATCAATAATGGTATAACATATCGCGTTGAACATAATTCAATACAAAAAAAAAAATGGCATACCTTGACGGTTTCTATTATATTCCACCTTCCATAAGTGAGTTGTCATTCTTCATGGTTTTTTTCCATTCTCTTCTTTACTGTTACATTTTTCTTTGTCTTTAGTTCGATAACTATGGTTCTTAGGAAGAAAGTGCCTATACTCATCGAACACTTCCTTTGCTAAACTCCTTAAACGATGAGATTTTATCTTGGGACCACAAAATGGACATGCAAATTTACCCTTGGTTTAAAGACCTACAAGATATATGAATTGGTGTAGCAAATTAGCATTACAATTTAAAATAATGCATGATATTATCAATAGATATATAAAATATTAAGGAACAAAATAAAGTAACAACATACCACAAAAATGTGTTAACCCGGGAACATCATGAATTGTAAATGCAAGTATTCCATGGAATTGAAATCGTCTTTGCCCGTTTGGTCTAGAAATATCATACATAGTGACGCCAGCCCATAACTTCAACAACTCATCGATAAGAGGCTCAAGATATACGTTCATATCTTTAACCTGGTACTTGCCTAATTGGTCAAACATACATGATTAATTATATTTAGCGCCTATATGTCGTTATATATAAAAGACATAATTATCATGCACGAAACAAATCAATGAAATATTTACTGATCAGACTTTCAATTAAAAAAATACCTATTAATTAAATACCTGGAACAATCATTGCCAACATTGTGTGCTCTCTCTTGATCGACATCCAAGGAGGAAGGTTATTGTTTATAACAAAAACAAGCCACACTGAGTAGGTAGAACAAAGCTCTCCAAATGGATTGACACCATCAGCTACCAAAGAAAGTTTAACATTACGAGGATCTTCTTTAAAAATTGGCCACTTTTCTTCAATGTAACTCAATGCAGAACCATCTGCAAGCATTCGAAGAACATCGTCGCGACTTCTGTTCTTTGCATGGAAATCCATAAACTGTGCTATACTTTGACACCTGAACAACCACTGGAAACGTGGGATTATCGGAATATAACGAAGAACTTTTTGAGGCACCTTTTTTGTCACTTTATTGGTTCGATACCTACTTGTTTGACATTGTGGGCATTCATTTTCTAATGCATATTGTCCATAGTATATGATATGATCATTAGGACATGCATCAATAGCTTGATACTCCATACCAAATGCTTTCATAATGACATATATCCCTCGATATGTGCGTGGTAAAATATTTGAAGTTGGTAATAGAAATTCACCTAACAATCTACAAAATTCAAAAGAATAAATCAATGAAAACAATATTAATCATCAATATCGCATCCAAACTTTACACATTAGATAACAATAGCAACAATATAGGAAAAAAGTCAACCCTTTCTATATATAGATATTGTGAACATGCAGACAAAAATAAAAAAAATAAATTACATACCTTAGTATCTGTGTCATACAGGTGTTTGATAATCCATTCAAATCCTTCAAGTTCATTAACAACAATATAGCAGATAAAAGATTTGTTTTTGACCCTTCATAAAGAGGTTGACATGACTTCTCAAGTAGAGGATCAACATCATCACTATCATCCTGGTTGTCCTCATCCATTGGAGCAAATGTGTCTTGGATCAATCTATGTATCTCATCTTCCTGATTTGTGTCACTAATGTTATCTACATCCATTATATCATCAGAAATAACTACTTGATCATCTTCAATATTCTAATGTAGAAGTTCGTCGAGCTGTGAATGAGTATTTATGCTAGTACTTGGCAAATAACTCTCTGGAACGCGACATTTTGGGGGCATTGTCTATAAATTTACAAACAAGATAGAAAAATTAGTTTGTATAGAACATATAGTAAAAAAATAAGACATTTTACTAAAATTCATGCAGACATGATGAATATTACAGTGAATATATTAAAATTGAACCCCAAAAATAGTCTTACCAGGGGACGATATTCATAACCCCCTTCCATGTGCCCCTTATCCCTACAATGTCTTTCAACTGTTTCCATTAAAATTCTTATTTTTTGCAAGCCCCTACAATCAAAGCAAGGACAATAACATTTTCCATCTCCTCTCGCCTCTAATGCAGCTATAAACTGAGCAAGCTTCCTTGCATTTTCATTCATAGTGACAAATCCTTGTAGTGGTACAAGTAATTGTCTTACCTACACCATACAAAACAATAATTTGTCAATTACATTAGATATTATAAGTACATTTCTGAATATAGTATATTATAATCCAATATTTTCTATATTTATAAAGAAAAACATGAAGACTAAAGTTAATATGAATGGAAAGATGGTTATAAGTTGGTTGTGAGAAAGTGAATTGAGAATGGAAAGATGGTAAGTTAATATAATCTAACGTTTAATGTGAACACTTGGAGGGAGATTGTACCCATGCAGTGGTTGGAATTTTAAATAAATATTCTTTCCATATTTTTAGGAATGCATTGTATCAAGAGCACTAAAATTAGAAGTGGTTCTGGTTGGTTACTAAAAAAATGGTAAATGTCAAATGTTAAGGAACCAAAAATATTGGAAAATTGATAACTACTTGTATAGTTTGAAGACCTGATCATATAGTTTGACCACCAAAGAGGGTAGGCTCTTAACCAATATTGTAGATGTATTTCACCCACATGACATGGGATATCACCTTGGGAAGCTCAAATTTGGTTGGAAACATTAACTAGTTTATTGACAAATATTGTGAAGTATCCATTAGGTAGTAAAGGGTGTGAGTTCATAATCATACTTTATAGGTTCAGGGTAATAATGGTTCGAGGTACGATAGAGAAAATCAATGATGTTAAGAAGTGCACACAAGAGCTAAGAAATGAGTTGGTTAAAGGTCAACTATTGAAAATCCTCTATTTAGTCGATCCATTGCAATAGTTGAAGACTAGTAATTAGGTAAGTAGCAAATATTGATAAGGTCAAACCATAAAAAAATTGGATCCATATAGACATTGAATATGCAAAGCAAAAAGAAGAAAGGATTGTAATAGATCCCAAGCATTATGTATGTCAAATGTTATATAGGACCGCAAACACACTAGAGATAGCACCAATTGCAAGAGAAAACATTTTCAAAGATGCCATTTTCAAAAAGCAAGTTAACATGACCTAAGCCAAAAAAACAAGTTCTTGAAAAAAATATAGCAAGTTAAATGAAAATGATAGCAAGTTCTTGAAAAAAATATTAGAAAGGCAAAAAAGCAAGTTAACATGACCTAAGCCTCATTACTAAACAATATTAAAATCTAACCCTTATAAAAATATAGACAAAAAAATAAAACATTACTAACCTTGCAAGTTCAAAATCAAAGCTATGCAGAATATACAAGCTCATACAATCACCCCGCAAGTCCAAAATCCGTGCTCAATGTGCCGCAAGAAAAGAACATGTGAAAATCATGGTGAGAGTGTGTATTTTATATAGCTCGACATTCGTCCCTATTTCCATGAAAACTGAAACCTAGACATTTCGTCCCTATATCGACGAATGTTCGTGGAACTTTAAAAAACGTGGATATTGCCATGGTTTTTTCGCCCTGACAAAAAAAAAGTTAAAAAATCATTTTTTTAACCCACGAATATTGAAAACGTGGAAAATTTTCGTGGAACAATCCACCCATATGTAGTAGTGAAGGGTCTGGAGACTTGAGTTTTGAACCATAGGTGGTGAGATCAGGTCCAGACATGTGGAACAACAGTCCCATGATAGACAATGACATGGATTTCCAACCAAGGAATGATATGCAAGACATAAAACCAACATAGATAAGTGACACAGTTTTGGAAACAATAAAATTGTGAGATTTTCCAACTAGAGAACTTGGGGGTTGTGTGGTCTTTTGGGCATCCAATGGTTGGGAAAATGGTTTGATGGCTGTCATAACCTGTATATCAGCCTGCATATTACCTTCCATATCAGAATATGAAGGATCTGATTGAAGTGGGAAAGATATTTCAGAAGGTATGTCAAAAACTAGTGAAAAATGACTAGTATTGGGAGAAAGCTTTGGTGAACTGGATGGAGATTCTTTCAAGGAAGGGATAGAAATTTCTGAATATGATATATCAAAATATGAATCAGAAATAGAGACATCATAAAGAGATTTAACTCTAGCATTCAAAGCATACAACTTATTACTTTTGCAAGTAGCATAGAGGCAATGATCTTATTCCAAAGAGAGCTTGGCTTCTTCTTTTCCTGCAAAATATGGAACATGAATGTTATGTTCTTCAAGTAGTTTGGTTAGGATGTATATCTTCTTTCTTAAACAAGATTTTTCATTGTGAGAACCTCTACAATAGCCACAATTGGGCCTCTCTTTCTTGCTCTTCATCTTCTTGACGTGTGGTTTCAATTTGGGATTTTGTTTTCCTCTAGCTTGCTTCAAATCTCTAGCTACAAGTACTTGATATTTTTGCTTAATAGAACCCATCAAGACCAACTTTTCTTCCTCTTGAGTTAGCATCTCCATGAAATCATCCAAAGATGGCATCTTCCAATTTCTAACTGTAAGCTTTGTGGAGTGAACTGTAGAAACAAAGATTGAGTACTCAGGACCCAATTTCGAAAGAATGGACAAGATCAACTGTTCTTCCTTTTTGTCAATGCCACACTGTTTGATTTGCAAGACCAAGTTGTTGAACTTGGTGAAGAAATCCTAGATGGATTCGAAATTGCTTGGGCTCAATGAGATCAACTCATTCTCAGGTTGATGCCCTCTCATCTCATCAGTCTTCCCAAATAGAGACTCGAGCTTGAGCCAAACTTCATTGGGTGTAGCTAGAATTTCCACATGAAACAGGAGGTATCTAGAAATACTGAGATAAAGGAGGCCGAATGCCTCATCCATTCTGTTAACAAAATTGGATTTCTCCACAGCAGAGTTTGGCTCAACCTCTGTGCCCATTGTGATCCTGAAAAGACCCCTGGATCTCAACAAAATCACCATTTCATCCTTCCAATCGAAGTAGTTTAAAGGAGTTAGCAGATTTGGGTGAGATGGCTCCATCTTCTTCTGCTGCTTGTGCACTAGGTGACAATGGTGCTCTTGAAAACCTTCAAATGAAAACTCTCAACACTCAAGAGGGATCTACACTAACAATAGCTCCAAGAGCTCTGATACCATGTAAAATCTATGTCACAGTAGGATCTAGCTACCATGGATTCCTCACAGCTGAAAGATTAAATTCATTAAGAAAGAGACAAGTGCAAAACTATTTCAAAATGAACAAATGATCAAAACTCTAAACAAATGATCAAATTACAGAAATGCACAAATGATCAAATATGAGATATTATTAACTGTCCAATAATACAATGAGTTTGGATCATCCTTATATAGAAATAGTAAGGAAAAATATCCACTTGGAGTGTCCACACTTAGATAGCTTAGATTTAGCCTCAATCCCCCCTAGATTTGACCAAATGGATCCAAAATATCCCAAACAGGTTCGAAATGTGTATGTGAACACTGGGTGAGCATGGGAGACCAAAACTGGGGTTCACACATGTCGAGGAGGTGGTTGGTAGAATTTGGTTAGGCTTAGGCATGCCAAAAATGGCCTAGGGAATTACAATGCATGAGCGCTCTTGGTCAAGGAAGATCCTTAAAACAGGGAAAGAGGGCGCCTTAGGCATGCTGGGGCAATAAATGCTTGGATAAGCATGCCTAACAGCTAGTTTTACCACCTCTTGGCCCATAATTTGGCTCATACACTGTGAACTTGTTCACACTTATCCAGATAAGTCCAAACCACTTCATAATAACCAGTTTCACACCTAGGGATGTATTATTAACCAGTTTAGCACTTAATAACCATTAATTAATTAATTAATAATTAAGGTACTAAGGTATAATATTGCTCTAACAAAAATATTGGATCTTTGAGGCTAAAACCATTTGGAAGAAGTTGCAACGTCAAAGATTGGTTGTAATCTCTCCCTATGTATTTCTTTCATTTACAATAATACAGATTCTTTCCATAAAGTCTTGTTGTATTAAGATCTTTAGAATTAGTTTCTTTGACTACTAGTTTAGACTAACCCATATTTCATATCATTGGTATTTGTATGTTTCTACTTGTTTGTGCATTGTCTTGCAGCTGAAGATCAAGAGCTACATTAAGCAAGGAGGTATCACTACAATCACAAGGTAAACCATTCCTTCATACCTTTTGCAATTTGGTTAATCTAGGAAAGATTTATGCATTCTATATTATTTTTGACTAGATCCGAACCATTCAGACTAGGGAGATCGGTTAGTGTCCACACTGACGGGTTGTCGGTAGTTGAAAGAAACTGATGGAGATGCAGACTACTTTGGTCAAATTTGAGTAAGGTAGATCTTGCTTGAGATATCCACTTCTCATCTTTCTTCTCTAAACTTGCTAGCCTCTTAGTTTCCATGGCAAGCTGACTTTCCAATATTTGTACTAAAGCTTCATCTACTCCCTGGCTTTGTTGTTGAATGTTGTTTATTTGTTCCTTTGCATCCTGCATTTCAACAAATAATTTTCCATAATATGTGTACCAATTTCGCACTACTTCCACGGTTGTTTCGGCCTCTTGGACGTATTGGGATAGCTAACTATGGTTCTTAACGAAAGCTATGAATTGATTTGTCATCAAGAGTGTTGTTTCATGTTCCTAGGCTTGTCAGTCTTTGGTCAAATTTTCTTGAAAGGCCGACACGACGATTTCAAAAATTTCATAGGCTTTGTCGAGTGGAATATGTTCTTGAGTCAATGGCTGGGGTGGTAGAACCCGCTGGACTAGTTCTTCACACTTAGTCAAAATTTTGGTTTGTTCATCTTCTAATGCCTTGATGCGTTCCTTGTCACATGTTCGTCTTTTCATTTGTTCTCTAATGATAGCATTCAAGAGTAAGTCAAGCTAGACATCCATGGATTCATCTAGGTTAAACATAGATATAGGATTGAACTGATCTAAATGTATTGGAAGGCTAGGTTGATTCTGGAGCTATTGATGCCATTGTTGCTACCTCTGCTGCTCTCTCTCCCTTATTTTCCTCTCCTTTCTATTCCTCTTCCTTTCTTTTTATTTTTCCTTCTCTTTCTCTGACTCATTTTATTTGTTCTTGTATGTATTTTATTTGTCTTGTTCCTTGTCTTGGTCCTTATCTGACTACTGTTGTTCTTGTTGATTTTTCATCTGAGTCGTAGTGGTCGAGTCGACAGGAGGAGGGGAGCATGCTTCAGTCAGTTCTTCCAAAGGAGGGTGAGGTGTTTCAGACCTGTCGGTAGGTGATGGCAGTGTTGAAGGAATAGTTGTGAGGGTAGGTTCGGAAGATGCAGGTAATGTTTCAGTGGGTAGATGGGTCAACGATAGTGGAGCTGTCGGGGTGGAAGTTTCCGGGGAGCTTTGGTCCGACGAGTTAGGTATAATGGTTGGTGTAGGGTTTTCAACAGGGGAATGAGTCGATGAAGGTAAATGAACATGCTCGATGGTGGTCGACGCTCTGTAGATTATGTTACTTTCAGGATTGGGATTTTTTTCCATGAGTGGTGTAGCATAAGCAACAATTTATGGTCCTGCTGCTTGTGAAGTGGCTTGTTCGGGTGTCATGTCCCCATTTTGACCCTTGTAATATTTTGGGCTATAATGTAAATATTGTATGCATATTATGTATGATTCCTAGCTTGGAGCTCAAGGCCAGGCCCTGCTAGTGAACGCTCGACCTTGAAGAGGCAAGTATTGGATATTATGCTACCTATGTGCTAGTGAACCATGGGAATTGTAAATATGCATTTTAATATAAATGCCCACAACTAGCTATGCAATGCAACAAGAGATGGGGGCATGATTTTTACTAGGAATTGGAAGGGAAATGCTCAAACACTTGAGCCAATCAAGTCAATCCAAGTGTTAATGAGAGAACCCATGAACCCTTAACTACCCATGTTGACTTTTATGCCCAATCATTCATTTCTCCCAAGAGTTGGTTGAGGTAGTTAATGCCTTGGGGAGTGGAGAGGTATGGATGTCCAAATTTGAGTATGAGCAAGCCACCCTTCCTAGAAATTCATGTTTGGATTCTTGGGCAAGAAAGGAGCCACGAAATTGCCCTCAAGACATTCTTCACCCAGCAATTTTTCTCTCTCACGAGTTTGGAGCTAACGGGTATTTTCCTCCATGGTTTTGCTGTGTTTTCCTTCATTTTCCTAGCTGGGAAGGGTGTTTTTGTGTTGTATAATAGTGGGGAAGAAAGGGAATCGGTTTGGGGTTTTATAGAGGTTGTTTTGGCCCACTCAATGCTCAGGCATCTGTGGGAGAAATCAGTTTTCTTCCCTAGGGTTGAATCCCTCTTCCCACAATCCGTTTTGGGTGTGCAACGATTTGGGAAAATCCATAGACGCTAATCTGTAATCCATTGTTGAAAATGTGTATCCATGCCCAGTTTTTTAGTTTGTTGTGTGTAAGAGAATGTTGGGGATGAAATGGGTATTCATTGCTTTAGTTGTACTGAGCTTGAAAGTCCCATTTTCCTTGTAAATATCATGCCCAACTCGGGGGTGGTCTCTGAGTGCTGAAATAATACAGGCTGGGCAGAGACCTGCAGTTGGGTGGAACGTCTCAGCGACATAGCTAGTTGCTTGGGACAATATTACAGTGAGATAAGTATATTCTCTCTATGTGTTTTACTTCTGCACTGTTTTAATTAATTGATGATTGTTATTGATATGTTGAATGCATGTGAGAAAGGTGTGTGGAAGATGTCTTATCTACTATGCATGTTTGCTTGATTTGAATCTGCACACATATGCATTTGATTGTAATGCCAATTGTTTATATTTATATAAATCATGAATGTTGAAATGGGATAAGTTTTATAAAAGTCCATATTTTAGTCTCATGATCCCTTCCTTGCATTGGACCGACGGGAGGGGATGTGACGTCGGGGATGTGAACGTCTGGTGGAGGTAAGACGTTTTCTTGACGTGGGTTGAGAAAAACTAGTTTCTTGACTAGTAGTGTTTTCCAATTAGGCATGGTGGAGGGTGTTGGTCACTATAATTGTCTATTAATTTAAGCTAATAAATGGAGTTCTCAATATAAATTGTCAACCCAGGGAATTATGGTTATTTCAAAGGTAATCAAGCAAAATATATGCGTAAACATTTCAGTAACTGATCAACTAAATGAAAGTCACCCAATCTACCTAATTGCTAAATCTATGCTCTGCTCACTACTCAATTCTACTTCAATCACCAAATTAAAGATTAAGAGGGTTCACACTCCTTCAACGATATCAATTCTGGGATCAACTGCTTCAAGAATAAATTAGCTAAATTTCTTTTGCAAGAAGTTAAATCCTAAAACATCAGCATAAAAGAGATTCGACCCACCACTACAATGTTCAACCATAAGAGAAATCAGTCCTTTTTCTACTATGTAATCCTATGTGTGATCTAACTGTTTCAGTAATTCATGCAAGGGATTCAATCAATAGTAATATGCAGCAACAAAGCGCAATTGTTTCAGCAGTAATAAATAACACAGTTGCAGAAAGAAACTATGCACTACCCAATCAACTGTTTCAGCAATCAGTTATGAAAAGGAAATCCTATACTTAATGATCACATCATTCAGCAAACCAAAGGAGATTCTAATCAATGAATCCTATGCCTAATAACCAAATTGTTGCAACAAATCAAAAGTAAATCTAATTGCAATTTCACACCAACGGAATTAAAAGATCAAAGGAAATAAAAAGCTAACTAATTCGGAAAATCTGTGAGATGGTGTGCCCTTTCCTTCTAACAAAGATGACGCTAAAGGCTACCAGAACTAAACACACAATAATCAGGAAAATGTTGCTTCTTTCATTGATATAATGAAATCCAATTACAAAGTTATTCACCCTTGTTACAATTTCTCTCCAAAATAAGCCTAACCTGCTAAATGATCTCGTCTTCCCATATATGCTTAGACAAGACAGTTCAGGTTCCTTTAATACAGGAAGCCATGAAGATCAAATATCTTTAGGCTACCGATTATACAATTCAGAAATAGAAACAGTTACAGTAATTGTTACATTGAAATGAATATGTTTCATAATAATTTATGTTCTTCTCAGCTCGAATTGATCCAATCATTAAATGAGTTTCAGTTGGCCGCGTGGGAGGATAACCTAAGCTTTTTCAACAACAACCTAAACTGAGCCCTGAATATGTGCAACTATCGCCAAGTGCTTCTACATCCATGTGTATTAGCAAGCTGATACACCTAGATTCCCTGTAGTCTTCAAATCACTTTTCAACAACCCATCATAAGTCAACACAATTAGGAATAAAATTCATAAACATAGGAAATCTTAAGCATTAATATAACAAAGCAATAATGAATTATACATGTTCGAATGCATGCTTTTCCTTGGGAAAGATAATGACTTGGTTATAAATAAAAGGTAAAAATAGGGGAAAAGGGCTCAATAGAAGTAGGAAAAAAGGGCCATTTCTAGCACCCAACATCTCCCCCCAACTGTCTAATTGTATGTACTCGTGCAACAACCTCCAACTAATCTGAATCTGAGTCTGACTCAAAACTTCTCCTGTGGAAGTTGGTGAAGTTAAAGGAAGATTCAGGTTTTTGTCCCTCATTCAAAAACCCATTGCATGCAATTAAATTAGCCCAACATTTCTTTTATGCTTTCTTGGTCAATTTGTATATGCTCTTATATTGCTTCTTAGGAAGCCATATAATTGGAAATCTAAACCTCAATCCTAACCAGCTTATCCCACACGTCTCCATACATTTGACATATCCCGGCACCTGAGACAAAGCATACTTGAAATTTTCAAAACAATAGGGATCTTTTGCCTTTAAGGATGTGGAAGAAGCTTCCCACCTATGCTTGTTGCCTTCCAAGGCATAGGGCTCCTGCTGGGAGATCTTTTTGACATAGGTAGAGATAACCTCTTGTTGAAATGCCATTAACTATTTAAACTTTTGAGGATATGAAAGGTGTATTTTATGTCTTGCAACTAGGGACACAGGGGATTGAGGTTCACCTCGAATCCAAATAGTGGAATTTTCCTCATTCTTTGAAGAGTCTAAGAAGCATTCCACAAATTCATCTGATTGGTGATGAAATAGGTGAATGCCCTCATATGAATGTCTCCTATATGAGGGAAAGGGAGGGAAAGGGTTAGATTGAAAGTCTATAAAGCATTCCATTTCGTGTATATATAGCTCACATAATAAGTTATGCCCAAGAAAATCGCTCTGAGTAAAGGCATCCAAAAATTGGGGAGTTGTAATAATTTGATGGGGATTCCCTTCCTTTAGAGCTCTTAGCTTGAACAGAGTCAGTTGTTCAAAAGAGAAATGCAAAATAGGAAGGTGATGGAGCTCTGCAGGTTAATAATTCCTGAATTAGAGTGTACATTTGCTCCTTCTCCTTCTGCATAGTCTTGAACTTCCTTAATTCTTTCAGCTCTTTCTGTAAACTTTTCTAGGGAAATTTATGGAAAATGATTTCTTCATCCCACTTCTCTGTAAGATATTCAATGGATTTCATATGCTCATGCAGAGGGACCATTCCTTCCTCGCACAAGGCATCACGATATATCCACTTTCTTATTTCAAGCTTCATTACCGAAAGCTCCTTTTCCATCTCCTGATTTCTTTCATCTCTTGTGTCCTCTTCATCCTCTGTATCCAGCTCAATGATCTCTAGAGGTTCCTAAGCTCTTTCTTTATCCTCAATTTTCTTAGGTAAAGGGAGGTTCTGAGTTTCAACAACTCCTTCTTGTCCCACCAATTCAGGGGTTGTAGCAATTTCTTGTTGTGCCACTGTTTCAGCACTGTCTTCATGACTCGGCACTTCAGGGACCTTAGTAGTTTCCTCTTGTGTCGTTGTTTCAGCAGCTTCTTTTTGGCTCACCAGTTCAGGGATCTCAGCAATTTCTTGTTGTGCCACTGTTTCAGTAGCTTCTTCTTAACTCACTTGCTCAAGGACCGAAACAACTTCTTCATATGCCAGTGGTTCTTGTGGTTCAACGACTTCTTTTTGGATTGCTGGTTCTTTTGTTTCAACATCCACTTTTTGAATCATTGGTTATGATGCCTCGACAAATTTTTCTTGTGCTGATTTTTCTTGTGTTGCACCAGCTTTTTCTTGGGGTGTTTCATCATTTTCCAAGTGTTGATGCAATGTTTCTTCTAATTCTTGCAATCCCTGCTCAAGGGTTAAAAATTTCTCTGTAATAACATTCTCGGGTTCTTTACCCAGTGATCCTTTATTATCTAAATTTGGGGAAACTATTTCCATGTTCCAATTTTGCTCATCCATAATCATTGGTTATGCTTGTACCATCGCATTATTTTCTTGACTTAATTGTACAAGTCTCCATGCTGAAAGTCCTGTGATTGTGACCTTATATCCTGAATTTTTGAAGATGTCCCCACATTTTGGGCATACAAATTCATCATGATCCATCTCCTCTGCTTCAGAAGGTAGATTTTCCACTTGGTCAGCTACTTCAGCTAATGTGCTTAATATCTAAACTTCCTACTTCCTTAATACTTCCTTCAATCCTTGCAGCTCCTCCGTGAGCACCTGTACCTCTTGTTTCAACATGTCATTTTCTAAGAGCAGGGTCTCTATTTGAATTTGACCCACTCTTGCAATAGGTTCTTGTGGATCGGCCAATATTGGGATTAAAGTTGGGTTACCCCCTAGTTCTTGTGTTTCAGGTGATGCTCAAGGTAAGATTGGGATTTCAATATTTTCCTATGTTGCTTGTGCTGCCTCTGCTACAACAATAGCTCGGGTTCTTGCTTTCTTCGATGGAATGGGAGACTGTTCTGGGTACATGACCTTTTCTTATTCCTTCGTGGCGCAGGGGTAGTGAAACCTTCTGCGAGTATTTCAATTTCCTCTGAAGCAAATAAAGGAGAATCATCCTTTCAATATGATTCCTCCCTCAACTGACTAGTTCCTTCTCCTAGTTCAACAGAAAATTCGACCTCTTGAATTATAACTCTTTCTTGTTCAACAGAGGACTCAATTTCTTGAATTACTCTGGTATGGGCTTCAATCTTCTCCCTCACTTCTCCCACATTGGTTTCTGTTTGGTGGACTAGGCTTCCAATAGGCTCTTGGGGGTTTATGTTTTGAGAATCTTCTACTGTTACAGCTTCCTCTAAACCCCTTCCTTGATCATCTTCAGCTTCTTCAGCTGCCCTATCACTCCCCCCAAATTCATCTGACAGGATCTGATCATCCTCCTCCTCCTCATCATCTCCTTCCTCCATAGCCGCACAGTCTATCACAGCCCCGACAACAAATTGCTCCCAAGTTTAATGTCTTTACTCAAGGGCCCATAGTATTAACAATTTTATAAGGCCATGGTTAGTGATGGAGGCTTGATGATGTTGAGATCCTCTTGGATAGTGTGTCATGTTTTGCAGGGTCCTCTTAAGGTAATAAGGAATATTAATCAATGTTCCATGGCACAAGTGAGAAATAAAAACCAAATCATATGTATATGCAACTCCGTACCTACCTTCACAGGTGATATACTTCTTCAGGAATATTGAAACCCAATCCCATGGCTGAGGTAAAGTTTCTAGTGATGTTCCTCATCCCCTTGGTTGAACGCGATAGTCCTGCTTCGCAGCATCCAGTATGATAGGGGAAAATTTCTAAGTGCCAAGTACAGTTGGAATTGGGCACTAGAAACTGCAAAGAGTCTGTACACAAAGTTGTTGAGATAGATCTATGTACCGCGCAGCACAACTGAAGCTGCGCGACAAAAAAAAACAAAAAAAAAATGATAAGAAAGAAAAGGAAAAGAAAATAAACAATGCGTTGTTGCGTCATTCAAAAGGAAACCCCGAAGAGAAAATAAATTAGACATAGCGAAGTAACTGTGTAGACCAAAGATGACCTGCCGCACAGTTCGATGCAAGGCTCTAGAAAATAGCCGTTACAGTGTTGATCGGAAATATAGTTGTTATACAGTACTTTCCTATCGACCGCTTGGGCATTTAAAGCATAGATAGCCGTTCTGAATGAGTTAATGAAGCGATTGACTGAAGCATCTACTGGATTTGGCTAACAGATACTACATTTAATGCTTATCTAACCGTTAAGGAGCGCAGAGGGGGATCAGCTGCGCCTATAAATAATGCATCATTTAGACTCGCGGGCATTACCAAAGCACTTAGAAATCCTTGCGAACATTGTTTTCTGAGTTAATTCTGCAAGTTATCCACTAGTTTGCCGAGTAGTGTGCAAGTGAAAGTCACAGAGCTCCTTTGTTGACAAGGAGTCCACGGTCGAAGAGACTGTGAGGTTGTTCCAATACGGAGGGATTGACGGGTTAATGAGAACCCCAAACAAGAAAGTTGTCACTGAACCAGAACAAGGTCCAAGAAGATCACCGATACACGGTCCCTCAATGCAAGACAAAGGCAAAAATCCAGTAGGGCTGAGAACAAAGCTACTAAAGACAAGTTCGATGGGGACAAATAAGCCCATTTCCAATAAGGAGATACCTATAACTATGACCCCATATTATATCTCACCACGTGAACTAGATGCATTGACCACTAAATTACTGAAGAGTTCAAAGTATGAGATACCACTCTCGCTGATATCAAAGCATGTCGAGGTGGACAAAAATCTATTGGGTAAGATTCCCAACTGTAAATGGGAGGACTATGATCTTCTTGCAATGAAGAAGGAGAATCCCAACGAGCCGAGGTTCCCACAATTCCAGCCCGACAAATACATGTGATGGAAGAAGAATGTAAAGGGCGACCTCACTTTGGTCTGGGAAAGATGGTTGTCCAGGGTAGCCAAGTCGGGGCTACTCAATCTGCTCAGGCTTCCACACTTTGACAGATCACCAAAACTTAATGTGGTGGTGCGAACTCTGATGGCACACATCCACCAGGGATATTTATGGCTTGACCAGAACACCAACCTGACGATTCACTTGATCCATCGGATAACTGGCTTGAGCAAAAGGGGAGAAGACCCAAAGAAGTTTTTTCAGGGGAAAAACAAGGATAAAGAGGTAGCCGTGTTAATGAAGCAAACACAGTCTATTGTCAAAGGGAAGCGAAGCTTCCAGACGGATGACATAAATGACCAATCAATAAGATTTGTCATGCAACTATTAGAGGGAAAAATTCTCAGAAAGTGCAGACCATTAGAAGTCTCTGCAGGCGCAGTACTACTTGGCTCTACAGCCGCCAAAGGAGAAGAATTTAATTTGTGTCAATATCTACTGAATGAGTTCCTAGAGGAACTAAATGACATGTAGATCAATGGTGGATACTTCCATTTCACCTAGTTAATAGTGTTGATCACCTTCGTGGGATGGAAGGAGCTGAAGTAGTACATTGGAGTGATCACAAACACTTTGAACTGCAGAGGTGCTCGCTATTAGAACCTTTGGGCAAATTTGAATCCTGAAAGACAGCACGAGACAACACTGGTCTTTTACACATATTATGACCAGCTGCGCGGGGCCATCATGCTTACTCCTCGAATACCAAAACAAGTAGCAAGCAAATATATCCGCATCGTCAAGCCCCCTTGACCCCCATCGTCCCCCGGAGACAGTCGTTGAAAGTGTGAAATGTATTCTCTATGCTTGGGATGATAAGTAGGAATTGCATAGAAGGTTCTGGAGGCCTTATTAAGAGTAATTGGCTGTAATATGCATTGCGGAGAGCAATGGGAGCAGCAAGGAAATGTCTATGCTTGGAATATGCACTATGGAGGATTAAAGAGGGAATTTCCTCACCTTAAACTATTTATGTTTATAGCATAAGAATTGCATATTTGGAAAATATCAAGAATGAATGATTACATGTATGTATATGTTGAATTTCTAATTCACGAGAAGATCATAGCTAATGATTGCTTGTATGATTGGTAGGAAAGCCAAGAAAAAGAATCAGCTATGATGTGGAAGAGAAAACTCCATGCTACAATGATGAAATGGGAAAGGGAGAATTCCTTAACTCCTCTCTTGATATTGTATCTATATTTCCTGAGTTGTATATACTGAAAGTTATGGCATGAGGATGCTGGAAATGCAAGAGAGTAATACATATGAATTAGTGGGCATGATTATAGAGTCATTACCTAGTGCATGTGAATTGCTTATGCATGAACATGATGTTGCATACGGATAAAGGTAGTGAAAGTTAGACATGCAATAGCCCGCTAATGGTATTGCCTATGGTTGATCACCAGTAATGTTGTTGATAATGGTTGTACGAATCAGACCATAGAAGCATGATTGAAAATGCAAGAGGATAGATAGATGAAGTGAATATGTACTAGTTGGAATACTAACAGACATTGCATAGTGCATGTGAAAATGTTTGTACATGTATATGATACTGCATATTGGTAAAATAGTGAGGTTTTACATATGCAATGAGCCACTTAAGATCATTATGGTGGTTGCTAATAATTAGTTGTGTTCGCATTGGTTGTAGGACCAAAGAAAACCAAAGCATGGCTAAGGATGTGGATGATGTTGTTGCATATGACCGACAACCTTATGAACAAAGGTTGGGGAAACAAATCTACGATCACGAGGTTGGTAAAAGGACTGTGAAGCCTTTGTAAGAGGTCAACTGATCAGGTAACATCAAGCGATGTTAATGACAGCCATGCAGGTAATGGTTATTTATGCTTAATTGCATGAATGTTGAAGGGAGATTTGGTAAGATCCCTTCCACTATGTTTAAACTATGTTGATTGGTTTGCATATGGTACTGAGTGCCTGAATGTGAATATAATCCTACCAAGTATGGTCAGGAGTGGGTAAGTGAAGGCAATGAACCTTACACCCTATAGTTTCTTAGAAACCTCAATGCATTCATATGAAATTATATCATGCCATTTGTGTATGTTGGTTGTGAGTTTAACAACCAAAGCAAGTGATGACTTATGGTCCTATTGTAGTGTATGCCATATGAGATAGGCATGGTTAGGCCATAATATGTTGGAATGCATAGTATTCATGGATTAATGCAAGGTTGTATTGAGAGGTTATGCATTGAGTGAATGCACATTAAAAGATTATGTAAATGTTGTGAATGTGCATGCATATGTGTGGGTGCACATATTGAGATGCATTGTGTGAATGCATGGTTGTGATATATATGTTTCAATGCAATTAGATAATCGATGAAATGGTGAACCATTGTTAATACGAAGACCATTTCATGAGCTGCTGTGAATGCAGGAGAATGATTGCATGTAGAAGGTAGACATGTTGATGGGTTACCAGAGTGCTCTGTTGGAAGGACAGAGTTGCATAAAAAGAATATGGCTGTGAAGTAATGAATATTGGAGTTTTATTTAAATTGCATGGATAGTATATCCGTGTCTTGCAATTCTATCATGATAATGATGCATATATAGAGATATATATTTCATTGCATTTCAAATATTAACAGCTAAAGGTGTTTGAATTATTGAGTGTTATAATTCTAAGATTACTTCGGTGACTGTTGTGGCAATGAAAGGATTATATGCATAGATTCTCACAACGTGTTTGGATGATTGAAGTTTCAGTTTTCAGGTAGAAAAGTCTTGCATATGGCAATGAGGATAAGTCCATAGTAAAGACCGAGATCTACCATGTGCAGAAGCCAAAGGTTATGAGAAGGTTCTCATGGTTATAACTTATGTATGAAACAAATATGAAAATTGTCTGATTTAAGTTATGAGAATAATCTCATGGTTGCAAATCTAATTTCTGTAGGAAAACAGATTTGTAGATTTCAGATTTGACAATTTGCTTATAATTGCTAATGACTGTTTGGATTATATAAAATTGTGTCAAGAGGACATGTTGTAGGTGGATGTTCATGTATGGTATCAAGTGTAAAAACATAATGGACAGAGTGATACCACTTACGAGAGCCAAACAATATGAAGATAACCTCATAGTTAAACCAATCCATTTCTGTAGGAGGACAGAATTGTAAATTCATGTTTGAATTTAATTATTAATGCCATTAATTGGTTATGAAACAATCAGATTTGAAGTTTTTATTAAATGTTGCTGACTGTTTGGCTATTTGATAAGTGTGCCATGATGACACATTGCAGGAATACCATGTGTGATGGCCTACAGAATCCAAACTAGATCGGAAGGATCCCATGCTTTGGAAATGGGTTTCGAGTGAAATGCCATTGTAAATGTTGATAATGTCTCAGCCGAACTGCATGTTGGTAAACCATGCGAGTGAGACGGTAAAATTATGCCAAGAAGGCATGTGTGGGTTATGGAACGTGAAAGGATTGGGGTGACAAACCGAAGTACTGTGACTCAAAGAAGGGAGCCCCCATTCTTCGCAAATGAAGGAAAGATACATCTGAAAAGGGATAAGTATTTTGTAACCCTAACTCAGAATATACATGTTTGGTTATTAGATTTAATATGCAGAGTATGTTTTATTATTTCGTTATTATTCCAGACTGCTTGAGTATGATTAGTGTTAGGATATTTAGACACTTAGGAGTTAGTTAAGATCAACGTGTGTAATATATCCATTAGGGATAGTGTCTTTCTTTAGTATGCATTTGTAAATTCTTAATCCGATGGTCACGATATGTTCCTGACATAGAGTGATCCGACGGCTCAATTTCTCTTAGATCAAACCTAACCTTGATCCGTGGCTTAACACCCGATTGGTCCATGATCTCTATTTAAAGAGCATGGAGGGTCATTGTTTAGTTGATCGATTATGAGAAGCTCATTTGTAACTTTCTTTCTTTGCATAATAAATTGTCCCGTAGAAGCTATTTGGCCGGGGCCATGGAGTGTTTCCCTCAAGAGAGTTTAAACCACGTCAAAACATCGGTGTGTTGATCTGTGATTTGTTTGTGTGAAGTGGTTGCTCTTGATGTTTGGTCCTTTGATAGTACCCTGTGTACCCGAACATGGTATCAGAGCTTTTATGAAGTGCCGCTTCCGGTTATGATATAGATCTTGAACTGCTGTTGCCGAAACTCGAAAGGGTTTCTAGTTCTAGTATTTCTATAGATTTTTGGGCTATGGGAGGTGTTCCATTGCGTCCGGAGCGTTTTTTCCATTGGGAAATAGTTTTTGTTTGATCGAAAACGATTCCCGGTTGCTCCAGAAACGCGTATTTCATCAGATCTGAAGGTATAATGTTACAGTGACGCATTTTTTTATTTTTTTTTTAAAAGGAAAAAAATATCATATTTCATCATTTTTTTTTACTGTTAGATTTTTTTGGAATCGGATTGTTTCTTTCCCGTCTGCGCATGCTCTTTGCCGTGCACCTTGAGTGATCTCGGCAAATCAGAAACAGAAAGGGAAAGGGTTTCTTGGCTGCGTATGCTCTTTGTCGTGCACCTTGCACGATCTCGGCAAATCAGAAACAGAGAGAAAAGTTAGACTTTCCGGGCAAGCTAACGAGATCTAACTCCATAAGTGTGGAAAAGTTTTTTTGTTTCGATTTGTGGTGTGTTTTGCAAGAAAAAGGGCAAGCACGCAAACCGAGCAAGAAGAGTAAAAAAAAAAAAGAGCCATCTTCCTCATTCCCATATTTTACATACCTTTTAATCAAGCTCACTTGGTTCAAAGTTGCTTTATTCCTTAATAGGTCTTGAGTTCAAGTCTTAGGAAGTTACTTTTAAAAGAAAAAGTGCATGCAATTTCTATTTTCAAGTTACTTTATTGTAAAAGTGCATCTCACTTAAATAATAAAAAATAAAAATACAAGTGAGTCACTTAAGTTTTATTTATTTATTGTTGCACTATTTAAAAGTAATATCATTGTAAAAGTAAAATCACTTATTTTACAAAAGTGGTTCACTTAAAGCAACTTTCTTGTAAAGTGACTGTCAAAAGGTTCATCTTGGGAAGAGGGGGGTTCTTTTTTTGCTGGACATTCTCTAGCTGCCACGTCACTATTGGGGACATTTTCAACAGTTTCTTTGTTCAAGCATAACTTCATCATACAGAGTCAGTTTTCAGTGCCGTTTTTTTTTAAACCGTCTATTTTTTTGAGCTCTTCACATCCAGACTATTGGTTTATGTTTTTACAGCCATTATTTTACAAATATGGCCGCCCCTTGTGATATTCTACTTAACAGTTCCAACTATTTCTCATGGAAATCTCGTATGGAGGATCTTCTACGAAGTAGGGGACTTTTCAGAATTACCTCAGGGAAAGAAAAAGAACCCATTGATGATGATAAGAAAATAAAATGGACAAATAGATGTGATGAAGCTCGTGGATTGATTGGGATGTCAATCTCTACTGATTTGCGATTCCACATATCTGAAATTGATGAACCTAATGCTGCTTGGGACAAGTTGGAATCTGTGTTTGGTAAACATAATGAAATTCAAGGTCACCAACTCGAAAATGAGTTGATTTCTTTAAATCCAAGTGACTTTTCATGCATTCAAGATTATTTATCTAAGTACAAAACTCTTAAACTCTTATGTGCAGAATGTAAGATTGAGAGGGAAGACAAACAATGCATTTATCATATTCTTTCCAAACTTGGACCTACATATTCTGTTTCTGTATCTACATTTTACTCCATGAAAGCATCCTTGAATGCAGCTAGCTATCAAGAGCCTAGTCTTGAATCCTTTTGTGATTCCTTGATTAGAGAACAAGATAAACTCATTCATCTTGGAATAATCAACAATGCAGATACATCCGGGAAAGCCTTATTGTCCCAATAGAAAGAAAAGTCCAAGCCTCCCAAAAAACAAAATTTTCACAATAATAAGTCAAACAAGGGTCCCAAACCCTCTCAGTCAGCTCCTTCTTTAAAAAATGACAAAGGATCCAATCCAAAAGGCAAGAACACTGAGCGTCATTGCAACTATTGCGGGAAAGATAATCATGATGAATCTAAGTGTTTCAAGAAGATGGCAGCCTTGGAAGCAGCAATGAAGAAGCACCACATCAGCCTAGATTCGCCTTCAGAATCTGCCTCTCATGGACATGCACTTTGTGCTTCTGGTTATTCTTATAATGCATCTTCTTCTTCTACTTCAAATGAATGGTTCATTGATTCTGGAGCATCTTATCATATGGCTAAGCATCAAGCCATCTTTTCTACTATGCATGAATGTAACACCAAACAAATATTTGTTGGTGATGATAGATCTCTAAGTGTTGTAGGAGCTGAAACAGTTCTAGTAGATAATGGTCATTTTAGTGATGTACTATGTGTTCCAAGAATTTCCTGCAATTTGTTATCAGTCTATCAGATCACTCATTCTGGTGAAGGTAAAATTGTGACCTTTACACCTCACCAAGTTGTAATCAAGGATTTTAAATATCCTCAACAGGTCCTAGCTACCGGAATTGTTGATGATATTACCAAGTTGTACAAGTTCAACAACTTTGGGTCATCACCTTTCCCTTCAGTTTTTGTTGCTCATAGTGATAACTTGAGCAAACTTTGGCATGAGCGATTTGGTCACTTAAATTATCGCTCATTGCAACAACTATCTAAAGAAAATATGGTGATAGGTATTCCGATGGTATCTTGCAGGGATGGTGTTTGCTCCGGTTGTGTACTCGAAAAACATCATCGGGATAGTTTTGACAAACGTGCCTCTTGGCACGCCTCGTTTCCCTTGGAGCTTGTGCATAGTGACTTGTGTGGTCCTCTTCCATCTGCTTCCTTTTCTGGTTTCAAATATTTCTTAACTTTCATTGATGATTACACCAGATGCACTTGGGTTTATTTCCTAAAACTTAAGAGCAAAATAGTTAACATGTTCTTGGCCTACAAGGCCCTTGTTGAAAAACAATCTGGTCATCAAATTATTAAGTTAAGATCTGACAATGGAGGAGAATATGTTAACAAAAAGTTCACTACTTCCTGCACTGAACAAAGCATCCAACAATAGCACACTATTCCATATACACCACAACAAAATGGTGTAGCTGAGCGGAAGAACCGCACTTTAAAAGAAATGGCTAATTGTATGATCCAATCTAAGGGACTAAGTCTTCAATTTTGGGCTGAAGCCATAAATTGTGCAAATTACATAGTTAATCGAACCCCCACTAAAGCATTACAAGGTATAACACCGGAAGAAGCATGGAATAAAACTAAACCTGATGTAAGTCACTTCCGTGTGTTTGGTAGTGAAGCATGGGCTCACATTCCGGATGAAAAACGGAAAGCATTGCAGCCTAAAAGTGAAAAGTGCATATTTGTTGGATATTCTGAAGATGTAAAAGGTTATAGACTTATTCAACCACATTCTCATGATATAATCATTAGAAGAGATGTTAAATTTGATGAAAATCTCTTGGCCTGCAAGCCTAACTCGGTGATTGTGCCATCTTTGGCCTGCGAGCCTAATTCGGCGTTTGTGCCTTCTTCTTCTTCTTCCAACTTCCTTGACAGGTTTCCAACTCCATTTTTTGATGATGACAGTGAGGATGAAAATCCACCTCCGCCTGCTCATGTTCCTCCAGTTGCACCAGCACAAGTGCTTCCTCGATGGGTCCGTTCAACATGTGAAGCAGCTGGTGATCTTGTCGGTGATCCTAGAGATCAACGTCGAACACGTTCTCAGTTTCAGCAAGCCTCTTCTCTTTTGGCTCAAGTTTCCGAGAATCATGATCCAGAAACTTTTGCAGAAGCTTCAGGGAATCCAGATTGGGATGCAGCCATGGATGAAGAATATCGTTCCTTAATGGCGAACGATACTTGGAATCTTGTACCTCTTCCAAAAGGAAGAAAACTTGTCAAATGTAAATGGGTCTACAGAACTAACTATGCATCAGATGGAAGTGTTGAAAGACTTAAGGCAAGGTTAGTTGACAAAGGTTTTTCCCAAGTTGAAGGGATTGACTACAATGAAACCTTTGCTCCCGTCGCAAAAATGAACTCCATCCGCCTTGTTCTTTCCCTTGCAGCCTTACACAATTGGGAAGTCCATCAAATGTATGTCAAGTCTGCCTTCTTGCATGGTGATTTACAGGAGGAAATTTACATAGAACAACCTCCTAGCTATGTTCAGAATAACTCTAGCCTTGTCTGCCGCCTTAAGAAATCCTTATATGGCCTTAAGCAAGCTCCTAGAGCTTGGTATGCCAAAATGGATAACTTTCTCCTTGACACTGGTTTTTCTAGATGCCATTCTGACCCCAATTTTTATACCAAGAAAGTAGGAAACCATCTCATCATACTTGTTCTATATGTTGATGACCTTATTCTTACTAGTAGTGACCCTAAGCTTATAACTCATGTGAAATCCAGTCTTAAACAAAATTTTGAAATGTCAGACTTAGGACATTTGCATTATTTTCTTGGTCTCCAAGTCCTGCAAACCAAAGAATGAATCTTTCTTTCTCAGTCTAAGTATGCTTGTGACCTTTTTCGCCACTTTCACATGGAAGATTGTACACCGGCCCCTTCTCCCTTCCAGTGTGGAGTCAAACTTTCTGCCACTTGTACTTCACCTGAAGTCGATGCCACCTTTATATCGTCATCTTGTTGGTAGTCTCTTATACTTGACTCATTCCTGTCCTGAACTTTCCTTTGTCGTTGGTCGTGTTGCCCGTTATATGCAGACACCTCATGAAAGTCACTGGAAAGCAGCTAAAAGAATACTTCGATATATTCGAGGTACAGTTCAGTTTGGGATTCATTACAGTACAAGGGGGAAACCTTTGTTCGTTGGTTTCACTAATTCAGATTGGGCCGGCGATCCTGATGATCGAAAGTCTACTACAAGTTATGTTTTCAGTCTGGGATCTGGACCTATTACTTGGGCTTGTAAGAAACAAGCTCTTGCTCTTTTTTCAGCAGAGGCAGAATATTGAGCAGCAGTTAACGCCAGTCAGGATGCTTTATGGCTTCGACAGATCCTTTTAGAGTTTGGATTCGAGCAGCAACAGCCTACTCCACTTTGGTGCGACAATCAAAGTGCCATCAAGCTTGTCAAAGATCCAGTTCTACATCAACGTAGCAAACACATTGAGCTACATATGCACTTCATCAGAAATCTTGTTCATGATCGTGTTCTTGAAGTGCTATTTTGCCCTACAGATGATCAAGTTGCATACATCTTCACCAAGTCTCTTACAGAAGCGAAGTTTTCTAAACTTCGATTTATGTTAGGAGTTCAGGAACTTGTCATTAAGGGGGGATAGGCTCTAATGCCTCCTTCCTTCTCCTAATAGTGTCACTTTTGTAAATCCTTCAATCCTATCCCAAGTTGTTCTTAAGGGGGAATGTTAGGATATTTAGACACTTAGGAGTTAGTTAAGATCAACTTGTGTAATATATCCGTTAGGGATAGTGTGTTTCTTTAGTATGCATTAGTATGCATTTGTAAATACTCAATCCGACGGTCACGATATGTTCTCGACATAGAGTGATCCAATGACTCAACTTCTTTTAGATCAAACCTAACCTTGATCCATGGCTTAACACCCGATTGGTCCATGATCTCTATTTAAAGAGCATGGAGGGTCATTGTTTAGTTGATCGATTATGAGAAGCTCATTTGTAACTTTCTTTCTTTGCATAATAAATTGTCCCGTAGAAGCTATTTGGCCGAGGCCGTGGAGTGTTTCCCTCAAGAGGGTTTAAACCACGTCAAAACATCGGTGTGTTGATCTTTGATCTATTTGTGTGAAGTGGTTTCTCTTGGTGTTCGGTCCTTTGGTTTGATCTCTAGGAGGCTCGCAAATGAAGGAAAGATACATCTGAAAAGGGATAAGTATTCTGTAACCCTAACTCAGAATATACATGTTTGGTTATTAGATTTAATATGCAGAGCATATTTTATTATTTCGTTATTATTCCAGACTGGTTGAGTATGATTAGGGCCTACATGTCTCACATACGAAAGGGAGTGCACACCTTTCTGGTGCTGGGTTATGATAGGGTTTTCAATATTAACTACACCCTAAAGGAGTGGATGCATTCCTGGTGTTTCAATACTTGATAGTGAATGTTATGAAATATGGTTACAATTTTAGAGCAGCAATACTGATGAGTCTGCTTATCCTTCTTGTGCTATCAACTTACACAGATGCAATTTGGTGTTGCACGTTAAGAGGCAAAGTGAAGAAAGGGTACTCTAGAGGGTTGTATGAGTAGTGGTAACCTTTGTGTAGAGTGAGTGGTTATCATGGGGCCATGATATCCTGCAGTCAAGAAAGTCACCTATAGTGTTCCTAAAGGGAACCGTTGGTTTTCCCGGGAGAAGGAGTGCCATCCTTGTGTGGATGGAGAATTGTTATGTGCATGAAGGGTTGTGACAGGAGTGAAAGGTTGATGCAATCCTAAAACGGAGTGGTAGAGCCTTTACCTCTAATTGTTGGTGGCGCAATTTCCTTCCATTGGTCGATAACCCAGACGAATGTGTTGGCTAGGCAATGGAGAGGGACAACCAGGTATGGGACTGGTTGGGCACCACAAATGCTTGATAAATCCAGTCGGCGTGAAGATATACTGGTTGGGAATTAACTATTTGATGTTGTGGAGAAGCATGCGTGCTGGCCAAACATCCATGTACATAGGCAATCCCAAGGCTTGCAAAGCGAAGCAGGATCCTGTGGACCAGAAAGGAAATGCATAATACAGATAAGTATTCATTTCATTTATTTCTTGTTTAGAATAATGAATATTTCAGGTATAAGTCTTCTAGCAGCTAAGCTGATACACTATTGTTTCTTTGTTGGAAACCTTGGTCATTGCAGGAAGCAAGGACCCTGAAAGAACTACAATTCTTGGTAAAACCAAAGAGTACATGGTTGTGCACTATGAATTCTTGGTAAAACCAGAGAGTAATTGGTTGTGCACTATAAGTTATTGGTAATCCAGAGAGTAACTGGTTAGGCGCTAAAATTCTTGGTAATCCAAAGAGTAACTGGTTAGGCGCTAAAATTCTTGGTAAATCCAGAGAGTAACTGATGCTCGATAAATTCAGAGAATAGTTGGTGGGAGAATTAACCACTTGATGTTGTGGAACATCTGGCGTGCTGGCCAAACACTCCTTAATTAATTGATAAAACCCAGTCGGTGTACTAGCATGGCATTGACATTTGAATGATTGTGGAGTAGCCTGCGTGCTAGCCCAACATTCGTTATTGTATCCACAGGAAATCCAATGCTTGTAAAGAAAAGAAGGATCCTGTGGAATAAAGTGAATACATCAAATACATATAAGTATTTGGTTATCTTTCATCTTCTTGCTTGTGAATATACATGTGTATACGATTTGGTTATGTTTTCTTAAATTCTCGTTTGGAGATAAACCCTATGAAAACAAACTAAACATGTGAATTGATTCAATGTTTGAGTGTAGGTATTGTTCGAAGCAAGGACTATGAAGGCATATAGAGGATGCATGTGGACATATGACCGTCCTAAAAAGCTCAGTATGAGAAGTAATGAAAGATGGTGCTAGTGGAACTTTGTGGGTCCTAGCAGCCAAAGGTTCTGAAGGCAACAATGGGAAAGGGTTCCCTGGTTGAAAATCCTCAGACAGACCTTAGACACTAAGTGTCATAGCCAAGAAAGGGAAAGTCAAGAATTCACATTGAAGTGAAAGGGGATAAGGAGCATAGAACCACAAGTGATGGTGTGGCTCCGGATTGGAACAAGACTAAGAGGGGGAAACTCTTACTCTTCTCTTTCCTTTTTGACTAATGCATCTTAAAAACAAAGGATTGTTGAGTGCATGTCATAGCTAAAAATAGATTGTGTTTAATTGCTTGAAATGAATTGTGAATGCTGAGCTAGTTATTTTCCTGTGAAAAGATGAACATGAATGAGTTCATGTGTATGTTGGGAAAGCATGAAAAGTATGAAAGTCTCAAGAGTGAAGAATGGACTATCCATGTCAATTGGGAAAATAATTGACTAAATTTAGTATTGTGTTATACTTGTGCTAACAGAAATTGCCATGGTGAGTCTCACAGGTGAGAAATTGAAAGCCATTGGTTGCAATTGTTACCAACCAAGTGTTGCTAGTGAACAAATTGAGAGCCAGTGGTGTAGATTGGCCCTAGAAGCAGACCAAAGGCTATGAGTTTTGACTAAAAATATTCCTCAATTAGTTTCCAAGACAGCAAGAAAGATGGCATCCATGAAATTCCAGACTTGTAGATCAGTTGGAAGGTAAATAAAAGAAAGGGATCGCTATAGAGAAATGCCCACCTTCAGAGATGGAAGATCAAAGCCAGCAGGAGCAGTTGTGGAAGCCAAAGGACTTGGTCCTGAAAGCTCAAAGTAAAGTGATAAAATGCAGGACAGACCTGCCACCAATTGTGAATTTTGAGGCATGTGTAAAGTGGGTATTTATTCCTAAGTATTGGAACACTGAGGACGGTGTTATTCCAAGGGGGAGGGAAATGTAATGTTGATCCAGGTGGATATCGATGATGGCCCACCTCTTCCAATTGGCTCAAAACAGTCTTCTGGCAATTTTGGTAAATTACTATTTTTAGCAGTTTTTCGAGTCCTGAACTTCCAGAGCCGTTTTGAGGCCCTAAATGACATTTTTTGGTGATTTGGGGGACCAAATGGTTGCCAACAACATACGTTTGGGTCCATTTGAAATTTTTAAATCTTGGATAGACCTTTCCAACGGGTTACCGAGCGCCCCAAATGGAGATCGTATGCAAAAGTTATGACCCCGGGAAGTTGATTGTTCAACTAACCACCTTGGGGCCGCAAACTTTATGACGGTTCATCTTCTAGGGTTAGGATTTTGGATGTTTGGGATTATTTCCCTCATGCTTATGATAAATAGGCCCTTTCGGCCTCTCTTTGTATTCATCTTGGCACGAATGAGCATAGCGGCCACATCTCTTCTCGGAGATAGCTACCACCATTCTAGCTGTTGTATTTTACAATCTGTTCTATTTTCACTATTTAATAGAATATGTGTTTACTGTATCACTGTGTTATTTGCAATATATCTCTGTATATGATTCTGTATATGTTATCTTTTGTTTCGTTCCCACGTAAATCTGGATCAGTGGTATCAAAGCGGTCTGCTCTTTGATTGTTTCTCGGTGCATGTTCCCGACGAGGTCAGGATACAGAGAGTTGGGTCTCGAACTAGTTTCACTTGGGGAAGACCACTCTCGCCGCCCCAAACGGCCTCCCATGGCGGAAGAAAAGAGAGACGATGGAGCAGTAGATCCTATCAAGTTGTTGCTCGAGGAATCCCCCGCGCAACAGATGAACGAGATGATGGATAATTTCACCGAGATCCTTCGACACATGCCAACAGCGGCAAATGCACCCTCAACGAGCATCCATTTCGAAGATACAACTCCCTTCAAGGTACAAGTTAGTTTTGATATTCCTTTATTTGAAGGCCATATCGATGTCGATGCCTTAGATAAATGGTTGAATCTACTAGAAGGGTATTTCTCTATCCACCAATTTTCCAATAGGGAAAAGATCATCTTTGTGCTCCTTAAGGCCGTCCCCCATGTCAAATATTGGTGGGAAACTTATTGTGATCAAAACTCATCAGACAAGTCAGGATTGTTTGAATATTCCAATCCCACTTGGTCCTCTTTTATAGATGCCGTCAAGGAACAATATTACCCTGTTGGAAACTATGATGACTAGTAAACAAAATTGACCATTCTGCACCAAGAGAGGGACCAAACGGTGTCGGAGTACACCAACAACTTTCATACCTCGCGCACAAAGTTGGGTATCAAGGACTCCGAGCGGCACCTAGTACTGAAATATCGCAGTGGCCTACACCGGTACATATAAATAGAGATGTATTTCTTGGAAATCTCTTCACTCGGATCCGCCTATCGATATGCTATCAAAATCGAGCAGAAATTTCAGCAAAAGAACAAATGTGACTTCGGACCTGCGCAGAAGCAGGGCAAGGGAAACTCTGGCTCGTAGAACACGGGGCAGGGAAAGGACAACTAGTCCCAACCACAAGCGAAGAAGGGTAAAGAAAAGACAAAGAAGGACACCGAGAAGTGGTGCGAGTTCCACAAAATCCCCTGGCACAACACTGATGAATGTCGCTCAAAACAGTCATTGGTGGCTGAGATCAAAGCTTCAGAATCAGATCCCAGTTCTGATTCTGACTCAGAACCTAATTTCACAACCGCGCGAGAAGGGAAACAAATCATTGATGCAGAAACCAGTGTCGTTGTCGCCACCACACAGATTCAACCAGAGGAACCTGAAGAGTCGGAGGCAGAGGAGCGCCTTTTCCACTCATAGATGTGGGTGAAGGGAATTCCCCTACACTTTGTTGTGGACAGCAGCAGCCAGAAGAACTTGATCTCAACAAAAGTCATCAATAAATTGGATCTACCAATAACACCACACCCACAACCATACACCATTGGATGGCTAAGCCAAGGACGAGGGATCCGCATCAGTCACCAATGGTGCCTACCTTAGGGAATCAAGCCCTTCAAAGATGAGGTATTGTGTCATGTGGCCCCACTTGAAGTATGTGATGTTCTTTTAGGACAACCATATATGTGGAAGCGTCATGCTGTATATGAATCACAACCTCGCAGTGTCATTGTCACTTTGGGAGGACAACTCTATCGGATACCAAAGATAGTTGCACCTACCCCAAACAAGCAGGGAAGGAAGATAATCTCCCACACTGGGAAATTTTCCCTATTCGCAATTGACACTAAAGGAGAACATCAGATCGCAAAGACATCCACAACCTCTACCCATTATCCCTCTACTCAGCAGAAACAAGAACACAAATTCAGTGCCGCATTTCCTATTCGGGTACCTCTACAGTGCAAGGCCATGCATTCAAGGTGCTCCTCCAAAAAAAAACCATCCACACCTATGCATACCAAGAATACCACAACAACCAAAACTGTTGAACAACTCCAGCGCATCCATCAATAACAATTACAACCCTCTGAAGATGTCAAAGTAAGGCAACCTTTCCACTTCAGCAAATGTCGCACCAAGAGCTCAACTCGACACACAGCTCGACATATGATAAGGGATTTAACGCAATGGAGACCATTGCTTCCTAAGGAGGGAGGATTGATCCAAGTGGATATCGGTGGTGGCCCACCTCTTCCAAGTGGCTCAAAACAGTCTTCTGGCAATTTTGGTAAATTACTATTTTTAGCAATTTTTCGGGTCCTGAACTTCCGGAGCCATTTTGAGGCCCTAAATGACATTTTTTGGCGATTTGGGGGACCACATGATTGTTAACAACATGCATTTTGTCCCAGTTGAAAGTTTTAAATCTCGGATAGACCTTTCCAATGGGATACCGAGCGCCCCAAACGGAGATCGTATGCAAAAGTTATGACCCCGGGAAGTTGACTATTCAACTAACCACCTTGGGGCCGCAAACTTTATGACGGTTCATCTTCTAGGGTTAGGTTTTTGGATGTTTGGGATTCTTTCCCTCATGCTTATGATAAATAGGCCCTTTCGGCCTCTCTTTGTATTCATCTTGGCACGAATGAGCATAGCAGCCACATCTCTTCTCAGAGATAGCTACCACCATTCTAGCTATTGTATTTTACAGTCTATTCTATTTCCGCTATTTAATAGAATATGTGTTTACTGTATCACTGTGTTATTTGCAATAAATCTCTGTATATGATTATGTATATGCTATCTTTTGTTTTGTTCCCACATAAATACGGATCAAATCTCTCAATTTTGACCCCAATACATTCAATTCTAAATGATGTAATATTGTGATAAAATCATGGTGAGGAGCTCAAGGCCAAGGCCCCACCATCGATTTAGTGATGCATATGGTTTACGTGCTAGCCAGGCACATTGGAATTTTAACATCATGTAAATATGCATTTTAATAAAATACCCACAACTAGCTATGCAATGCAACAAGAGATGGGGGCATGATTTTACAAGGAATTGGGAGGGAAATAGTCAAACCCTTGGAGCCAATCAGGTCAAGCCAAATGTCAATGAGATAACCCATCAAACCCTCAACTACCCATATTGAATTTTGTACCCAATCATTGATTTCTCCCAAGAGTTGGTTGAGGTAGTTAATGCCTTGGGGAATGAGAGGTATGGCTGTCCAAATTCGGGTATGGGAAAGCCACCCTGCATGGAAAATCGCGTTTTGCTTCTTGGGCAAGAAAAGAGCCATGAATTGCTCCCTAAGCCATTATCCATCAACCAGTTTCTCTCCCTCATGAGTTTGGAACTACCTGGGCATTTTCCAGCCATGTTTTCCTGTGTTTTCCTTCATTCTCAGCTGGTAGAAGGGCGTTTTTTTGTTATATACTAGTGGAGAAGAAAGGGAAGGGAATTGGGGTTCCATAGAGATCATTTTGGCTGTTGAATGCCTAGTTAGTTGGGAGAGAATTCGTTTTCCTCCCTATGATTGTTTTTCACCATCCCACAATTCGTTTTTGGCTAGAAATGATTTGGGGAAAACCCATGGCCATCCTGTTGGTAAATCCATTGTTTTGGCTTGAGCATGAGAAAGCATCCAGGGTTCAAATGTAGCCTGATAAACCCAGCTGTGGACTGGCTTGGCTCAAAGGGAATGATTAATTGGTTGTGTATGAGTTTGAATGCCCCCTTTTCCTTGTAAGAATCATGCACAGCTCAGGGGTGGCAGTTGTGTTGAGAGAATTGATGAACACAATGGGCCTATGGTTGGGTGGAATGTTACAGCGACATAGCTAGTTGCTTGGGACAATTGTGAAATGAAGATAAGTATATGATGTGTATTTACTTCTGCAATGTATTAATTTAATGATTATTTTGATATGTTGGATAAGCATGAATTGTGTGTGGATGTTGTTTTAATTTTGTTGTGCATGCTTGCTTGATTTGCATCTGCACACTCTTGTTTTTATTCATATGATTCTAATGAATGGGCTGAGATTATGTGAAAGCCCAGAGAATGGCATCATGTTCTCTTCTAGGAATTGGGTTCGCGGGAGGGTACATTATAGAAGATATTGAAAATATCATGAAAGAATGGCTAGCTGAATTCCAAGTTGAGGTTGTGGACATCCAAAGTGATTCTGGCGAGGACAACCCTATCTCATGCACCATAGTAGAAGACAAAGAGTCAGGAAAAAGGAAGGACACTGGGAGTCGTTCGATGCGCAAGGAACCAAGGAAGAAATAGAAATAAAATAAAGATCAATTGGACATAGTTCTTCGTGAGGATGATTACATAATGATCGTCGTGAAGGTCACTGAGCAAATGGAGGAGCTCTCGACAGATAAGGAGAAGAGGGAAAAGGTGATTCAGGACAGTTTAGACCAGAACCTAACTACACTGCAAGGGATTTCACAAAAATTTGATGAAGTAAGCAAAAGATTACCCTTGACGCAGGAATCAAAGGCTGAAGGGGAGTCAGCAGAGACTTCATAGCAGCAAATCACCATTCCCACAAGGTCCCGTGTTGTCCATCTACAACCATTATCTATAAGGTTTCCATTACCTGATCAAGTAATGTTGGATATGAAGAATGTGGAGTGCGTGGAACTTGATCTTGCAATAGTACCATTGTCAACCCTACATTACTTGCAGTTGCAATTTTTTGAAGAAATGCATGATAGAACCATAGATGCGCTAAAAGTACAGGCTGAGCTACAAGCAGCTAACATGAAGTTGGAGATAGATAGCTCGCGAAGAGCTATGGAACTACAAGATGAGCATGATCATAGGCTAAGACTGGAATCCACGATCATTGCGGTCACACACGACATAAATGAATTTGAAATACAACAGGAACCAACTGATACTATTGTTAAGATTGGAAAACTGGTAACTAGTCTTAAGACGGAGATGCAAGACATGCAAATTCTCCATGAGGCTGAAATTGCTTCCTTGAAGGCGAAGATAAATTCACAGACCCCACCGGATCAGCAACAGCTAATGGTACAGAAGGTCAAGGCTGCAACAGACAATATTGCTGTCGAAGTGGCTAAATGCCAAAGTCTGTTGGAAGCGACATCGAAGGCATTCACTGCCCTCGAAGAAGACCCCGGATTGCTACAAGTAAAGAATGCAGTGAAAGATAAGCAAGCCGCACTAGAGAAGTTAGATGCAGAAGTGAAGGCCCTACAACCAAGAGATAGGCTTCCGAAGTACAGAGAAATAAACGCCCTCAAGAAGGAACTGCAAGCCTTACAAGAGAAAGAAACGGAAATGGGTGATGAGTCGTAGCCATTATTGGAGGACGCCAGCAAAATCTCGCAAGAGATAGAGGAAAAATTAAAGGAACTGAACGAGAATCAAGAATAGGTAGAAGGCCAAATTGGGGAAGAGATCACACTTAAGATGCTGGATACAGTTAAGCAAGTTGAGCAAGATACGAAGGCCGCAGTCGAAAAGCTGATTGATACATACAATGAGTTCACTACGAAGCTAGCTCCACAGGTGGTGGAACAGATGGAGGAAGATGCACCTATAGGTGGCTCAGGGGCGAGCCACATGTAAGTGTGAGGGGCCTGTTGGGCCTAGCCCAAGTGGGGCATTTTGAGCAGGAAGGATTTTGAGAATTGCGGAGCTAAGCACAGTTCAGCTGGAACAATTTTGGGATAAGTTTTGGTATGCTGCAAAGTTGCGCGCAGCATAGTGTCGGAAGAACTGCAAGTCAATGCTGCGAGGAGAACAGTACTGCGATGTGTTCGGTCAACGGAAGATCCAGCTAAGCAGAGTGTTGGACGGAAGACAACACATATTCTGGCTAGGTCATCGGAGATCTATTTTTTGGCAAAGATACTCGATAACTACCAAGCGGAGGGTAGGTGAAAATTGGGAGGAAGTTGACTGGTCGCACACACAGAGAACTACTACTTGAACCAGTCATCTAAAGGCTGTGAAAGAAGGAACATATCGGTGAGAGCAACCTATTGGCATGCATGCGACAGTTTTGTAAACCTAAGGGTTTCTGCCTTCAAAATGTAAGACACAACCTATGGGTCTTGATCTATAAATAAGGCATGATTTTGTATGGGAAGGGTTACTCTTCATTTTGTTGGTTATTATTGAATATTATCAAATTTTGTAAGCTCGAAGCTATTGTCAAGGCTCTGCAGCTGAGTGCGGAGAGACCTAATTTTGAGAGAGAGAGAAGAGCGTCTGCTGCTGAGTGCGCAAACGAAGAACTGTTGTACCCTTCCCTAAAGACAATAAAACAACAGTTCTTGTGGACATAGCCTCCCACCCGGGGGGTGAACCACGTTAAATCTCGTGTTATGTGATGCTTTGTGTGTTTGCCATTGTTCGATTGCTTAATATGAATGCTTGATTTTACAGTTATCCTATATTTGTTTCTTTTATCTGTATTCGCCGTGGAAGAGATGGGAACGAGATGTTTGAGTAGTCCATATATGGATGAATGTTAATGCTCAGTATCTATAAGTCTTTGAATGTTTGGATTTGTTAAGTAATCACAGAGCTAATTGTTGAAGTGCCACATCAGTGCACACAGCATTGTATAATTCATTCCATTTCATATGTTTGAAACGATCTAAGTGTTGATGAATGGTTAAGACTATTAAGTAAGATTGGCTAGTTTGATCAAGTCTTGAAATGAATGCGTGGTCTGGTTGATGAACTGATCCATGATAAGTGCTGCGAGATAAGCTGTTGATAGCTTATCATCATATCGACAGGTCTAAAAAACCATAAAGAGAGATGTACAAGGGAGCGTATATACCCTTTGCACTTACCTATTGCTATAGCCGATTATTCATAATTGACATGAAGTAGAAGGCTCCACGCAGTCGTTTGTTCGCAGCATGGAAGTTCTTACCGCGCTGTGCATCAGTTAGTTTAGACACTCACATCACCAGGTTGTGGAAACCTAATTCTGTAACCACCCCCCTCAACTTCTCCTCGGGTGAGACCTCAGACTGCTCGCAAACTGTTGCCGAAAGGGCCGGTGAATAGGGGTTTTGTTGGTATCTTGCACTGCGAAGTACCTGGGTCTACATTGGAAAACCTCTAGAGCAGTATTTACGACCAACAACTATTTTTGGAAATTTGGTGCAATTATGGAATAGGCTCATGCTAAAAGTTGTTACATGGATTGGACAAGATGGCGACGGTCAAAAAGTACGGGAGAGGGTAGTGATGTGTCCCTCAATTGGAAATATTTGGCTAAAATTTGCTAACAAGGATGTGCGAATGTAATATAATCATAATTAATCTGCCAATTTATGCCTAGTCATACTTGTGATTTGAATTCATACCTGTGCGCTTACCATGATAGATCGTCAGCCTCTGAGGTGTCCTACCTTTGTTGTCAAATAAATTGATGAAGATATCCCTTCACACGTGGCTTCATAAAGTTAGTTGGCCTTCATCCCAAAAAAGTTGAATGTGTCCATATCATAATTAATTGTATCAGTGAGTAGAAGTTTTAGCAGATCTTTGGCTTCATTTTGGAAAATTGTAATAGTCGAAATACTGATTACCAAACTGGAAAGGTAAGACTATCGCCAATTCCATCGGAATCTTCCTTAGATAAATTTGCAAAGCATATTTTAACCAGCTCCAAGAAAACCCGATAATCTCATAACTGATGCAAGCTGAAAAATAAAGAGATAGTGGCGGTTCAGCGGATAGCGGAAAGGTTGACAGTGTTTCAGCTAAAAATTGGTGGAGTTTCGGAAAAAAGCGGGAGAGTTAGCAAAAATTTGACCAAAGGTGTAGAGAAGTTTCAACAGCAAGATAAGCAGAGTTTCAGCAAGAAAACGGGAAATTGGCGGAGTTTCGGCAGAAAGCGGAGAAATTGACGGAGTTTCGGCAGAAAGCGGAAATTGGTAAAGTTTCAGCAGAAATTGGAGAGATTGGCGGAGTTTCGGAAAAAAGCAGAAAGGTTAACGGAGCTTCGACCAATGATAAAATCCAACAAAGCCCAGATAAAGTTCAATGATCTTGGCAAAAATCCATAATTCTCCTCACCCATCCTTATAAAGGATTATTCATCATCTATAGAGGACCTCCCATAAATTTCACAATCGATTGGCCCATTACGACTGCTCAATTCCATCTGGATCCTTTGCATATATTCCTGCGCACAATTCTTCTAAACAAACCAATCAAATCTTAACTAAAAAGAAAAACTACCAAACAATTTATTAAATCTATAAGAAAATCAAATGAATTTATTTATATACAAATTCTTCGTGGAAATGCGTAAAAGATTAAAGAGTTGCAGAAACAGGAGAAAACTCCTGTTCTTATACCAATTGATAGTTTGGATTAGAGGCAACACGAGAGGAAAATTCATCCTTTGAGAGTGGCTTATGATAGAGCCACAACCGATGGCCATTAGCAAATAGTGGAGTTTTATTTTCATCGATTGTGGTCAATAGAACAGTCCCATTGTCAAATACTGCATCCACTTTGTATGGTCCCAACCACCTGGTGCGTAATTTAACCTTAAAGTATTTCTTGAACCGAGAATCGTATAATAAGGCCCAATCTCCTTCATAGAACATCTTCTTTTTAATAAACTTGTCATGCCATTTAGGGAATTGTTGTTGAACCACTAAGGTTTGATGTACAACAGCTGCACGTTTCTCATCGAGTTCATTCAGTTGATTCAACCAGTCATTTTGAGCTTCTGTCAAATCCAGGTTCGCTTCTAATGTTGTTCTCAAGGTTTTGATCTCAAATTCCACAGGGAAGACAACACTTTTCCCATATACCAATTCATAAGGAGAGAATCCAATGGTGTTACGCCATGTAGTTCGATATGCCCATAATTATTCTGGAAGTATTTCATCCCAATATCTACGATGAATCTTCACAGTCTTTGTAAGGATAGCTTCAATCACTTTATTCATTCTTTCCACTTGGCCATTGGCTTGTGGATGATAAGGTGAAGTTATCCGATGTTGAATATGATATTTATACAGAAGAGATTCAATTTTATGAGATACAAAATGTGATCCCCCATCTGTTACTATTTCTTTAGGCACCCCGAAGCAAGTAAATATTTCTTCATACAAGAAATCTATAACAACTTGATCAGTGGCTCTCACCAGGGTTGTGGCCTCCACCCATTTGGTCATATAGTTTGTGCAAACCAAGATGTCAACCTTTTGTTTTGAAGGAGGGTTGATAGGTCCTACAAAGTCCAGGGCCCATTTATCGAAGGGTTCAACCACCAACTGTGGTTGAAGTGGAATCTCATCCAATCTATTAGGATGGACCATCCTTTGACAGTTGTCACAGTCTTGCACATACCTCTTTGCATCTTGAAACAAAGTTGGAAAAAAAAAACCTATTCTTAACACCTTATGTCCAGTTCTTTTTTCGAAAAAATGTCCTCCACAAGGTTGATCATGGCATGCTTTCAGGATACTATGGATCTCATCTTCCCTTACGCATCGTCTGATCTCCAAGTCTAGACCTGTGTAAAAGATATATCGGTCTATCCAATAGTACCTGGCACTTTGTTGCACAATCCTTCTTCTTTCCCTTTTTGGTAGATGAGCTGGAAGCTTCCCTACAGCAAGATAATTAGAAATATCTGCATACCACAGTGATTGAACTGAAACTGCAAATAGATGTTCATCAGGAAAAGAATCCTCAACTAGAGAATTATCATCATTGTTTGTTAGTTGAGAAAGAAAATCAATAACAACATTTTATTTTCCTGGTCTATCAATAATAGTGATATCAAACTCTTGCAGTAACAGTAACCACCTAGTCACTCAAGCATTAGTAACAGGTTTATTCATCAAATATATAATAGCCGAGTGATCGGTATGCACAACAGTAGAATACCGGGTGATATAGTGTCGGAACTTATTGATGGCATAAATGACAGTGAGGAATTCTTTCTCAGTTACTGTGTAATTAAGTTCAGCAGGGGCCAAATTCTTACTAACATAATAGATGGCATATGGGTTATGACCTTCCTGCTGTCCCAACACAGCCCCAATGGCAATTTCCGAAGCATCAGAAGAAATATGGAAAGGTAAGGCCCAATTAGGACCACGCAGAATAGGTGTTGTAGATAACCTCTTATTTAATTCTACAAATGTTGTTTGACATGCATCTGTCCAATTGAATTGTGCATCTTTCATTAACAAGGTAAATAGAGGAGATGCTAGCTTAGAGAAGTTTTCAATTAAACGTCTATAATAACTGCATGTCCAAGAAAACTACATACCTCTTTATGCGTTCCAGGAATATGGATGTTTAGAATTACCTTGATTTTGGCAAGGTTTACTTGTATTCTTGCAACAGATATAAAATGTCCAAGGACTATACCTTCACTCATCATCATATGAAATTTTTCAGTACTGAGAGATAGGTGAGTCTGATCACATCGTTTTAAGACCCTTTTCAAATTTTGCAAAGCCTCATAAAAATTGCTACCATAAGGTGTAAAATCATCAATAAAAATTCCATACAATCATTAACCATTTCAAAAAAAATTCAAATCACAACTCGTTGAAATTTGCTTGGTGCATTGCATAACCCAAAAGGAAGCACCCTATATGCAAAAGTGCCCCAAGGACATGTGAAAGTAATCTTATCTTGGTCTTCAGGGGCAATCTGAATCTGGTTATACCCACTAAAACCATCTAGAAATGAGAAGAACTTTTTACTAGACAGGGTATCCAGGACCTGATCGATAAATGGAAAAGGGAAATGGTCTTTTTGTGTAGCCTTATTTAGCTCTCGATAGTCCACCTAGATGCGCCATTTGCCATTTTTCTTAGGTACAATTACTACTGGAGAAACCCATTTGTTATCTCCCAAATTGACCACCGTCTTTTTGGGTGATAGAATAGGTAAAAAAATTTACTTCTGTGAGTCTTGGGTTTCAAATTTTGATATTAATGGGGTGCATGAAGGAAGATCTGGAAGCTCTGCAGATCTACACATTTGTATAGATTAAATGGCCAGTGTGAGATAAAACTTCAGATGTAAATACAATGGAGATTGAAGAGTAGCAGTTTGTGGATCGAGTGCCGCATCTTCAATGTCAAGTCTATTCCTGAATTTCAGCCAGAATCTCAGTCCAACTCAAAGCAACTCATACTTATGAATCCTATCATGAGTCTCGAGTTTATGATTTGCTCAGCAGTTGTCAATTCTCTGTTTTGCATGTTCGTTCACAGATTGAACCATTAATAAAGACAAGTCAAGTGATAATTCGGAGGAATTTTCTGCTGAAATCACGTGATCTTTCGGGGCCATTTCGACAGCCTTCCCGAACTCCAAATTCAGATCTGGAAGCACCAATGGATAGCTTATGATCTGTAGATCAAAATCGACTATTCGAACATGCAAAACGGACATCGGACGGTTGAGAAAATCGATTTTTTCCAAAGGCAGTTTTTTCAGGAATCCTACAGGTTTCGGCAGCGTAGGCGAGCCCGACAGAGCTCATTAGCTGCCGAAAGGTCTGACTTCCGGCGGCTAAGGCACGAAATCAGCAGAAAGCAGCATTTTGGGTTTTAATTTTTGAAACAGTTACAGCTTTCGGCAGCTTAGGCGAGCCCCACAGAGCTCATTAGCTGCCGAAAGGTCTGACTTCCGGCGGCTAAGGCACGAAATCAGCAGAATTGTTAGCTGCCGAAAGCCTGTTTTTGGCAGTTTTTTCTATTTTTTGCCCAGATTTGACTTTTTCTCAACCAAATCTCTCGAAGTTGGTTTCTAATGATGTATAATAATTAAATACATCAGGTTTAAGAGTTTATCTTGATGTATTTGATGGTTAAGAAGGTTGAAAAGTGAAAATGGTGAACTAGTTAATGAGCAGAAATATTGTATTTTTGCCAAAGGAGGCAAATTCGAATTTCTCATGATGATTCATCAGCCTTGGAAGGCTTTCTACACCTGTCAAAGAGATTGGAGGATATCAGGGCTTTCAAGATAGAGTTTGACTCATTGGATATGATCTTTTCCTATTTTGATTTGATTTTCCATTATTAGCATTCCAGATCCATTTTTATAGGATCTCATCCTACACTTGTTGGTTTGACTATTTTTGGGCAAATCTGATCCATTTTTCATGGATCTAGATTTGATCTTGTAAGGCTATAAAGCCAGAGTCATTTGGAGAACAAAAGGGTTCGAGCTTGGAGAGACTTTGCCATATGTTTTAGTTGCTTATTATAATAAAAATCACAGTTTTCTCTTGTTGTTGTTATCAAATATTTTCATCCACCATTGTTCTGCACTTTGTTCAAATTAGCTTAGCCTGTGCTCATAATTTGGATTGAGGAACTTCCTACTGCTGTGTGTGACCCTATGTTATGCATGTATTTGGTTGCATAAACCCTGCATGATTAATATACTTGGTTGTCTTAGCAATATTCTACATTTCATTTCTATATTTTATCATCTGATTTACAGTTTCTAAGAGCACTGGTTCATTTAACTATTTGATAAGCAACTTTTCCATTGAGCTATTGTGGCATCCCATCGATCCGTTTACTGAAAAGGGTATTGAATTCTTAAGTTACCAAGCATACTTAGCCATAACCACTAAGTAGTTTCTTGGAGAGCTAACAAATTGGCGCCGTTGCCGGGGAGCGAGGTGAGAAGCTGATCTTCCTGGGAGACGACATAGATCTACTCTTTGATGATAGACAAGGGGTAGACACTTATTGGTTATAATCATCTATCTGGCGACTCCATGAAGGATGAACTCAGTGGCGACTCCATTGTTCAGAATTCTGTTGGTGATTCCACTGGTATGAAATGGAAAAGATCTTAGCTAAGAGGTATGCTTTTTGTGATTTTTCAGATATATCTGGTTTTCCGCATCCAGTGCGAACTATAAATGAATGGGGTGATTATCTTCCCAGATTCAGAGGAAGTAAGTATGATCATCCCGGTGAGCACTTATTCAATTTTCATGAATGCATGCTTGAACATGGCTTTGTTCATGAAGATGTCTTGATCAAGCTGTTCAAATGTTCTTTAGAAGGAAATGCTCGTGAATGGTGTCAATCCCTTCCCGCTGTTAGTATTCATTCTCTGAAGGATTTCCATGTGGCTTTCAATTCATATTACGAGAAGATTTATTCAACTGATCTTCTTTTTCTTGAGTGTTGTCATGAAGATAAGATTGTTCCCTCTGAAAAGTTTGAAGATGTTAAGCAGAGTGACATGTCAGCAATTGACAGTTTCAGATTTGCAGAGGTTGATGAGGGCAGCCTACAAAGTCCAGATTTGCAAGAACTGTTCAATCTTCAGCTAAGACATGAGAATCATGACCAAAAATGGGTTGATGCTGTAATTAATACTTGTCATGGATCTTTTGATCCCAATAACAGTGAAGATCTAAATCTCGGATGTGTTGATGCAGCAGATGTTGAGGGCAGCTCCCATTTTTTAGACTTGCAGACAAAGGAAGTTCGCAGCAGATATGAAGAAAAAGGCGAGGATCTGAATGGTCCAGATCAGCAGCCCGTCTTATATGTTTCTCCAACAAATTTCGAACAGCCTGCATTCAACAGTGAGATTATTCAAGACAATTTTCAGCATCTTCTAAATTTACAGTCACATCAGCAGTTCAAAGAGGTATTCTGTTGTGATTTTCAAGATCCTATTGCTGATCTTTTAGATTCTATGAGCAGCATAAATCCAAGGATATTTTTGTCAGTAGGTGATTGTTTTTTTCACCCATTTAAACCCCTTTTCTGGATGATATGGTCTTCATTACTTTTTGAGTCAAGATACATCATGATGACAGTAAACCAGTTTCTGACATGGCTGCATTGGAAATTTAGTGTTACTTGATCATTCTGCTCCTATTAATTAGTGTAGGAGTAGGTAGATAAATAAGCTCTTTATTGAGCACATAGATTATTTTCAGTTATTATTGAATAAGCAGAACAGGATGCATGGAAGATACAGGTTGCAGAAGAATCAGTGCTGATGGCTTGATGACTCCATGCCCAATACTAAGGCTACTGGAACTACTTGGTTCTGGGATTCTTCGGAACCTCACTGGGAGGATTCCATCCCCGAGTAGGAGCCAGATGTTATCTCCCAAATTGACCACCGTCTTTTTGGGTGATAGAATAGGTAAAAAAATTTACTTCTGTGAGTCTTGGGTTTCAAATTTTGATATTAATGGGGTGCATGAAGGAAGATCTGGAAGCTCTGCAGATCTACACATTTGTATAGATTAAATGGCCAGTGTGAGATAAAACTTCAGATGTAAATACAATGGAGATTGAAGAGTAGCAGTTTGTGGATCGAGTGCCGCATCTTCAATGTCAAGTCTATTCCTGAATTTCAGCCAGAATCTCAGTCCAACTCAAAGCAACTCATACTTATGAATCCTATCATGAGTCTCGAGTTTATGATTTGCTCAGCAGTTGTCAATTCTCTGTTTTGCATGTTCGTTCACAGATTGAACCATTAATAAAGACAAGTCAAGTGATAATTCGGAGGAATTTTCTGCTGAAATCACGTGATCTTTCGGGGCCATTTCGATAGCCTTTCCGAACTCCAAATTCAGATCTGGAAGCACCAATGGATAGCTTATGATCTGTAGATCAAAATCGACTATTCGAACATGCAAAACGGACATCAGACGGTTGAGAAAATCGATTTTTTCCAAAGGCAGTTTTTTCAGGAATCCTACAGGTTTCGGCAGCTTAGGCGAGCCCGACAGAGCTCATTAGCTGCCGAAAGGTCTGACTTCCGGCGGCTAAGGCACGAAATCAGCAGAAAGCAGCGTTTTGGGTTTTAATTTTTGAAACAGTTACAGCTTTCGGCAGCTTAGGCGAGCCCCACAGAGCTCATTAGCTGCCGAAAGGTCTGACTTCCGGCGGCTAAGGCACGAAATCAGCAGAATTGTTAGCTGCCGAAAGCCTGTTTTTGGCAGTTTTTTCTATTTTTTGCCCAGATTTGACTTTTTCTCAACCAAATCTCTCGAAGTTGGTTTCTAATGATGTATAATAATTAAATACATCAGGTTTAAGAGTTTATCTTGATGTATTTGATGGTTAAGAAGGTTGAAAAGTGAAAATGGTGAACTAGTTAATGAGCAGAAATATTGTATTTTTGCCAAAGGAGGCAAATTCGAATTTCTCATGATGATTCATCAGCCTTGGAAGGCTTTCTACACCTGTCAAAGAGATTGGAGGATATCAGGGCTTTCAAGATAGAGTTTGACTCATTGGATATGATCTTTTCCTATTTTGATTTGATTTTCCATTATTAGCATTCCAGATCCATTTTTATAGGATCTCATCCTACACTTGTTGGTTTGACTATTTTTGGGCAAATCTGATCCATTTTTCATGGATCTAGATTTGATCTTGTAAGGCTATAAAGCCAGAGTCATTTGGAGAACAAAAGGGTTCGAGCTTGGAGAGACTTTGCCATATGTTTTAGTTGCTTATTATAATAAAAATCACAGTTTTCTCTTGTTGTTGTTATCAGATATTTTCATCCACCATTGTTCTGCACTTTGTTCAAATTAGCTTAGCCTGTGCTCATAATTTGGATTGAGGAAATTCCTACTGCTGTGTGTGACCCTATGTTATGCATGTATTTGGTTGCATAAACCCTGTATGATTAATATACTTGGTTGTCTTAGCAATATTCTACATTTCATTTCTATATTTTATCATCTGATTTACAGTTTCTAAGAGCACTGGTTCATTTAACTATTTGATAAGCAACTTTTCCATTGAGCTATTGTGGCATCCCATCGATCCGTTTACTAAAAAGGGTATTGAATTCTTAAGTTACCAAGCATACTTAGCCATAACCACTAAGTAGTTTCTTGGAGAGCTAACACCATTCGTTGTCTGAAATAGGATAAATAAATCCTTCCTTTAGAAGTTTCTGAATTTCCTCCTTCACAATGTCTCTCAAATTTGGATTCATTCTGCGCTGGGGTTGACATATGGATCTGTTAAATAATCACAGAGCTAATTGTTGAAGTTGAAGTGCTACATCATGGTGCACAACATTGTATAATTCATTCCATTTCATATGTTTGAATCATTCTATGTGTTGATGAATGGTTAAGACTATCAAGTAAGATTGGCTAGTTTGATCAAGTCTTGAAATGAACGCGCGGTCTGGTTGATGCGCTGATCCATGATAAGTGCTGTGAGATAAGCTGTTTATAGCTTATCATCATATTGCCAAGTCTAAAAACCCATAAAGAGAGATCTACAAGGGAGCGTATATACCCTTTGCACTGACCTGTTGCTATAGCCCATTAGTATCGCGTAATCTTAATTGACGTGAATTACAAGGCTCCGCGCAGTCGTTTGTTCGCAGTGTGGAAGTTCTTACCACGCTGCGCATTAGTCAGTTTAGACACTCGCATCACCAAGTTGTGGATACCTGATTCCACAACCACCCCCTCAACTTCGCCTTGGGTGAGACCTCAGACTACTCGCAGTCTGTTGCTGAAAGGGCTGGTGAATAGGGGTTTTGTTGGTATCTTGCACCGCAAAGTACCTGGGTCTACATTGGAAAACCTACAGATCAGTATTTACGACCAACAAATGGTTCTGTTGCTGTGCTAAGACTCAGTGATGCAATAGTTTGTTTTAAAAATGTAATGTGCGAAGAAGGATACGAGTTCCCATTAGGATCAAACAATTGGCATCCAAAAAAGAAAGAGATCTGGGCTTGGTGTGATAAGATCGAAAGAGATTTTGCAAAGAAAGAAAACAAACACCCACGTCTATCTAATGTAGAGTGGTTGAATAGATACTTGTGGAGGGACATCCATGAGATTTTCTGGGAGTCATTTCCAAACAAGCTACACGAGTGGATATCGCGCCTCGCAGAAAGAAATAATTGTTCTCAAGGAGGAGTACCTACAAAGTGGACACGGGATCTTATTGAACAGCTCAAAGCAATAGACAACCCACTGTCGTAATCAGTTGACTTCTGGGTTGATAGCATAGTTGAGGGATTTGTGACCGAGTTTGCTATAGACACACTGAAATCCTACAGCCAAGCTCAAGCATACTTTTTCGAAGGATTCAGAGGTAAGTTCCTAAACAATCTTAGTCTATACATTAAAATGCTTTTAGCTGAGAAAGGTGTTTTAAGAATGCAATAAGAATCTTGAATATGTCATGGTAGAAAATACATACATTGATTATGACGAAGAAAACCATACTTTGAGAAGTGGGAAGAGATATAAGCTTACTAACAAAAAGAATCCCAGAGGATCTAAAAACCGTATAGATACCAAAATTCCATGTGATCTTAATAATCAGAACACGCAATTATCATCCACAATCCAGGGTATTACACCTCAGAATCCAGCAGCCCAAATCCCACCTGCTGCGAGCATCACGCAGCCCATCCCACAAATTGTCAATACTAGTAGCACCCCAGGAGCGAGTGCTCAGACCACTACGACTCAGACCATTCCATGGAATACTATCCCTAGCACAACCCAACAGCCTGCATCTACTTTTGTCGTAGGGAACCCGTCCCAAAACTGTACACAATCTGAAAGGAGGATGGCTGATGATGATATAAAGCTGCCAATATTCAAAGGAACGGGTCTAAAAGACCCTGATCAACATTGATTTCTATGTGAAGCCATATGGAGTGTAAAGCAAGTTCAGGATGACGCTGTGAATAGAGAACAACTCATCACTACTTTTAGAGATAGAGCATTACACTGGTTTATGAAGTATTCTCAAGCATAGCCGAGAACCTTAGAAGACATCAAAGCAGCGATGTTAGCAGAATTCAAGAAGCTGAAATCAAAATCACAGTACATAACAGAGTTGAAAGAAATAAAAAAGAAACATACTGAATCGGTCTGGGAATTCGACCAAAAATTTAAGACATTATTGGACCAAGTGAGCTTTGTTATAGCTCCGCAACAGCACCAAGAGTGGTTCATTGCTACGTTGTTGCCCCATATCAGACAACCACTGATGCTACAGAAGGTTGTATCACAAGCTGAGGCTTTGGAGATCGCGATGAAGTTGGAGGCTTCACCAATTGGAGAAAGTAGTTCTGGGATGTTATAGATCCAGAACCAGTTGGCTACCTTGACATTAGAATTGCAAGGTATGAAGAATGGAAAGGAACAGAGACATGAAGTTTGGTGCACATGATGCAAAGGAGAGGGCCACACCAGAGAACATTGCCCCTTATTTCAAGATTATCTTAACAATGGTGCACCAAACCCAATGAATATGAATCAGAACCAAGCACCATGGTGTGAAATTTGTAGAAGCAGAGGACACCAGCCCGAAGACTGTTATCTGATACAAAAATATGTAAAAAAACCTAAAAACGTATACTGTAATTTATGTAAGTCAGTTGGACATGATGAGTCCAACTATCGTGCTTATGAACTGATGAATGAAAGAAAGCAAGATATGGAAGCAATGCGAGGTGCTGGAATGTACCGTGTTCAAGAAGAAAATCAGCCAAAACAGGAGAACACCCAGTATGATCAAGGTGGATACAGAGGGCACGGTGGTGGATACCGTGGGAGAGGGAGAAATGCTGGCCCAACTCAAGGACAAGGCCGAGGCCAAATAATATGCTATAACTGTGGCCAACCAGGTCACGTATCTAGAGAATGTACTAATCCATGCACCACATGCAACTACTGTAAATCATTTGACCATGTGATTGAAGACTGCCCCGTGCTTAAGGTAGAAATGCAGAAGCAGAGAAGGACAGAATCGTTGAACCCTAACATTTAGTTGATCGCAACAGAGATCATACCTACATATCTGAGTGCAAATGCAATAACGTGAAGTGGCGTTGATACAGGAAGAGACAGAAGCGCAAAAACCTCAACTTCAGGAACAACTGATGCTAAGAAGACCCCTGGAGAAACAGTAGGGGTTAGGAAAGCTCCTGGAAAAGCACCTCCTTTGAACTTACAGAAAAATAAAGAAATATTTGAATAAGACGGGACATGCTCAAAAAATCACCACCTACTTCACCGAGAATCCCGTTGCAAAGTGAAATACCACAGATAGAATACATGCCACTGGCATATGATCAGACTCGCGCTGCACCAGATACAACCACTTTTGTTGCATAGTTCCTATGGAGATGCATCAAATTATTGAGAAACAAAGACACTCTTATGGAATTTGAAAAACTGATAAATCAATATCAATCACATAGTGAGAGGAGGACCGCCCATGGCGCAGTTCATAACATTAGGAGTCCCAAAAGAATCAGGAGGGAAATGCGGTTCACCGCACAAATTGGAGACGACGAGATGGACGAGATCATTCTTGATCTCGGATCTGAAGTAAATGTCTTGACCAAGTAGACATGGAAGGTGATGGGGAAACCAAAATTACAGTGGTCACCCATACAGTTAAGAATGGCTAACCAAGGCATAGTTATATCGTTGGGGAGGTTACCCAATACCATTGTTGACATTGACGGAGTGCGCAGTTATGCAGACTTCGAAGTAATTGAAATTGTGGATGATAGCAATCCTTATCTGGCGTTGTTGGGTATCTATTGGGCAATGACAAACTCCACCATCATAAATCTGAAGACAATGAAAATGATATTTGAAGGCAATGACATAAGGGTCATCGCACCACTGGACCCTTCTCAAGGGGAGCGATACATTGAACCAATTCAAGAGGAGTACAGAAATCAAGATCTCAACCATATCTATAAGATGAAAACAAATGTTGCAAATTATACTCATCCTAATCCGGATGGAACGCTCAGCTAGCGCTGTGACAGTTCTTGCATCTCAGAATCTGACGCAGGATTAGAAAACTGGCAACATAGAATGCATGAAGTATCTGCCAGGAGATGCGCAACAATTATGAAATCACTCCGCTGGATTGGAAAGAAGGTAAGTCCCATTCCCACTTACGATGGTTCAGATAACGTTTATTCATTTATCAAAGAATACACTACAACAATTGTAGATGAACACCGCATCTCAGCATTAGATATGGCACTGTGCGAGACACCGGCCAGATAGTGGGCTACGCATATGAAGACACTCACAACTTGGGACTAGTGCAGAATAAAGATGCAGATCAGGTTTACTGATAATGTTACACTACATTTTGACAAATACAATGGCCAAACAGATCCAGGGGAGCATATTGCAATTTGCAACTCGTGTAGAATCTTGGAAAGAAAGACCACAGACAGACTGGGTGCACCTTTTTGTGCATACGCTAGAGGAGCCTATTCCAAAGAAATGGTATATAGATGCAGAGCTGCGCAGAGGAACTATAGATTGGTCTGTCATCACTGCGAGCTTCCAGAAGGACTTTAGCTTTGACTATGACCATCCTACTATCAATGACGCGCTGCAGCGTATCAAGGAAAAAATATTCACATCATATTGCACGCAGGAAAATATAACATTAGAATTTTTTTTGACGCAAATAGCGTAACTACGAGTCTACAACCAGATTGGACAAAACAAATAGAGCAGGCCTTGGATTGTTATAACTTAGTTGAAGAAGTTGAAGATAAGGAAGACAACAATGAGGAGGACCCACGAAATATAAAAATCCCTGAATCAGAAGGTACGTGCGAGGTAGAAGGACCTCCACTGGAAATTTTAGATATGAGTGGACTGGTTAAAACGAAGAAAGTGAACATTGGCACTAGTGAAGAGCCAAAGTTCGCAGCAATAGGAGACTATTGGGATGACGATACCGTTGCGGAGATCACGGGTATATTACAGGAATATCAGGAAGTATTCCCGACCAAATTCACAGAAATGAAAGGAATTCTGGGAGGCTTAGGAGTGATGAAAATTCCTCTTAAGCCTGGTGCTAAAGCCGTGAAGCAAAGACCATATAGATTAAATCCGCGCTACAAAGAACGAGTTAAGGCAGAACTCGACAAGATGCTCGATGCAGGGATAAATGAGCCGGTTGAAGAATCTGAATGGATAAGCTCGATGGTTGTCCGAGATAAGAAAACAAAGGGTGAGATCAGGATCTGTGTTGATCTCAGAAAGCTAAATGATGCTTCAATGCATGACCCATTTCCTACTCCTTTTACCGACGAAGTACTTAATAACATGGGAGGCAATGAGGCATACTCTTTTACTGATTGATTTTCTGGATACCATCATATCAGAATTGATCCAGCAGACAGACACAAGACCACTTTTGCAACAGAATGGGGGTCATTCCAGTATACAGTGATGCCTTTTGGTCTGAAGAACACACCAGCCATATTCTCTAGAGTGGTGATCACAACATTTAAAGAATTCATACACAAGTTTTTATAGGTTTACTTTGATGATTGGACCATCTTTAGGTTACTAAAGAACCATGCCACGAACCTCAGGATGATGTTGGAAAAATGCAGGCAACACCAGATTTCTTTAAATTTGAAGAAATGTATTTTTTGTGTTCCTTATGGGATTCTGCTGGGACACATTGTGTGCAAGCAGGGCTTGATGGTTGACCCTGCGAAATCATAGTTATTGTAAATTTCCTACACCAAATTCAGTTAAAAAATTATGCACTACACTAGGGCATTCCGGTTACTGCAGGAAATTCATAAAAGGGTATGCACAGATAACCGCAGCAATGGAGAAGATTTTAAAGAAATATGCACCGTTCATTTGGAACAAGGACTGTGAGAAAGGATTTGACACATTGAAAGAGAAGATGATCACTGCGTCGATCCTAGTTTTTCCATACTGGGAGAAGCCATTTCACATCCATGTTGATGCTTCATGTATAGCATTGGGTGTTGTTCTTGCTCAGCCAGGAGAAGGAGGCATTGCTCATCCCATCGCATTTTCGAGCAAAAAACTATCATCTTCTAAGAAGAACTATACCACTATTGAAAGAGAAGGACTTGCAATGGTATATGCGCTACAGAAATTCAAACACTATTTGCTCAGTACGCACTTATCTATGTTTACTAACCATTCTGCATTGAAATACCTGGTCAATAAGCCAGTGTTAGGGGGGCGGATATGCAGATGGTTGTTACTCTTCCAAGAGTATGATTTTGAAATAGTGGTTAAGCCAGGCAGGTTAAACTTAGGACCTGATCATTTGTCCAGGATTGAGTCAGGAGAAGAGCCTACAAACCTTGAAGACAATCTGCCTGATGTGCAATTGTTCGCTATACAAGTTGCCGATGAGTATTATCGATACATTATCCACTTTTTAACTATAGGGGTGGCACCTCAAGAGTTCACTACGCAGCAGAAAAAGCAGGTGGTAGTGCGAGCCACAGAATTCACCATTATCGCAGGTCAGCTGTACAAGTTAGGACCTGATGAAATACTGCGAAGGTGCGTATTGGAGCATGAGAAGCCATATATATTGAACAATGCGCATTCAAGAGCAGCAGGAGGCCACTACACAGGAAGGGATACTGCGCAAAAGGTATTGCGTGCAGGTCTATGTTGGCCAACAATCCATAAAGATTCGAAGGAACATTGTCAGAGCTGCGATGTCTGTCAGAGGACAAGAAAGTCATCACGAAGAGATAAAATGTCATTGAACCCTCAGCTGACCTTGCAAGCATTCAAAAAATGGGCAATAGATTTCGTGGGACCTATTAACCTACCGGGGAAGAGAACTAGTGCGAGGTACATTATTACTGCAACTGACTACCTCACCAGATGGGCAGAAGCAAAACCAGTAAAAAACTGCACCGCAGCCACAACTGTCGATTTTATCTTTGAGAACATCCTTACACGATTTGGATGCCCAAAAATTTTGATGAGTGATCAAGGAACTCACTTTCTGAACAAAACTATTGAAGCTTTGACCAAGGATTTTTACATCCATCATCAGAGAAGTACGCCTTATCATCTGCAAGCAAATGGAACTGTCGAAGCGTTCAATAAAGTACTCGAGAATGCACTAACCAAGATATGCAATGTAAACCATGATGACTGGGACCTATGCATTCCATCTATATTATGGGCATATAGAACAACATGCAAGAAATTAACTCGACATACACTTTCAGATTGGCTTATGGGCAAGAAGAAATAATGCAAATGGAGTATATTATTCCTAGTTTGAGAATAGTTGCATTTACAGGAATGGCAGATCATGCAGCACTGGAAGAAAGGCCGTTACACTTGGTTGGTCTGGAAGAGGATCGATTCATTGTGAGCTTCCACCAACAAGTACAAAAAGAGCGTGAGAAAGCATGGCACGATCGCCACATCAAGAGCAAGTCTTTCCAGGTAGGTGATCTAGTCCTCCTGTACGATAGTAAATTCATGAAGTTTCCTGGGGAGTTTAAAATGCATTGGCTTGGGCCATATACTGTCATACATGTTACTAACGGTGGCGCAGTACAGTTAGCTACTTTAGTCGGTGATGCATTACCCAATTTGATAAATGGAAGCAGACTAAAGCTTTACCGTGATAGTCTTGCTTCGCAGCATCCAGCATGATCAAGAAGAAGGGGAAAATTTCTAAGTGCCAAGTAAAGTCGGAATTGGGCAATAGAAACTGCGAAGAGTCTATAAACGAAGTTGTTGAGATAGATCTATGTACCACGTAGCACTACTGAAGCTATGCGACACAAAAAAAATGATAAGAAAGAAAAGGAAAAGAAAAGAAACAGTGCGTTGTTGCATCATTCAAAAGGAAACCCTGAAGAGAAAATAAATTAGACACTGCGAAGTAACTATGCAGGACCAAAGATGACCTACCGCGCAATTCAACGCAAGGCTCCAGAAAATAGCCGTTACAGTGTCAGTCGGAAATATAGCCGTTATACAGTAATTTCCTACCGACCGCTTGGGCATTTAAAGCACAGATAACCATTCTGAACGAGTTAATGAAGCAATTGACCAAAGCATCTGCCAGATTTGGCTAATAGATACTACATTTAATGCTTATCTAACCGTTAAGGGGTGCGGAGGGGGATCAGTTGCGCCTATAAATAATGCAGCATTTAGACTCGCGGGCATTACCAAAGCACTTAGAAATCCTTGCAAACATTGTTTTATGAGTTAGTTCTGCAAGTTATCCACTAGTTTGCTTAGTAGTGTGCAAGTGAATGTCACAGAGGTCCCTTTTTGAAAAGGAGTTCACGATCGAAGAGACTGTGAGGTTGTTCCAATACGGAGGGATTGACGGGTTAATGAGAACGCCAAACAAGAAAGTTGTCACTGAACCAGAATGGGGTCCAAGAAGATCACCGAGACATGGTCCCTCAATGCAAGACAAAGGCAAAAATTCAGTAGGGCCGAGAACAAAGCTACTAAAGACAAGCTCGGTAGGGACAAATAATCCCATTGTCAATAAGGAGATACTTTTAACTATGACCCCATATTATATCTCACTGGGTGCACTAGATGCACCGGCCATTAAATTACTGAAGAGTCCAAAGTATGAGATACCACTTTCGCCGATATCAAAGCATGTCGAGGTGGACAAAAATTTGTTGGGTAAGATTCCCGACTGTAAATGGGAGGACTATGATCTTCTTGCAATGAAGAAGGAGAATCCTAACGAGCCAAGGTTCCCATAGTTCCAACCTGACAAATACATGTGTTGGAAGAAGAATGTAAAGGGAGACCTCACTTTGGTCGTGGAAAGCTGGTTGTCCGGGGTAGCCAAGTCGGGGCTACTCAATCTGCTCAGGCTTCCACACTTTGACAGATCGCCAGAACTTAATGTGGTGGTGCAAACTCTGATAGCACGCATCCACCAGGGATATTTATGGCTTGACCAGAACACCGACCTGACGATTGACTTGATCCATCGGATAACTGGCTTGAGCAAAAGGGGAGAAGACCCAAAGAAGTTTTTTCAGGGTAAAAACAAGGATAAAGAGGTAGCCGCGTTAATGAAGCAAACGCAGTCTGTCGTCAAAGGGAAGCGAGGCTTCCAGACGGATGACATAAATGACCAAGCAATAAGATTTTTCATGCAGCTATTAGCGGGCAATATTCTCAGAAAGTGCAGACCATTAAAAGTCTCTACAGGCGCAGTACTACTTGGCGTCGCAGCCGCCGAAGGAGAAGAATTTAATTGGTGTCAATATCTACTGAATGAGTTCCTAGAGGAACTAAATGACATGCAGATCAATGGTGGATACTTCCATTTCACCTGGTTAATAGTGTTGATCGCCTTCGTGGGATGGAAGGAGCCGAAGCAGTACATTGGAGTGATCAAAAACACTTCGGACTACAGAGGTGCTCGCTATCAGAACCTTTAGGCAAATTTGAATCCCGAAAGACAGCACATGACAACGCTGGTCTTTTACACATATTATGACCAGCTACGCGAGGCCACCGTGCTTATGCCTTGAATACCAAAACAAGTAACAAGCAAATATATCTACGTCGTCAACTTTTATGCTACCATGAAACGCATCTCAATTTCAGCTAAAGCACAGACGAAGAATCCTGACTGGTACCCAGGAAACTACCACATGTACAAGGAAGATATTGAAAATATCATGAAAGAATGGCCAGTTGAATTCCGAGTTGAGGTTGTGGACGTCCAAAGTGATTCTGGTGAGGACAACCCTATCCCATACCCCATAGTAGAAGACAAAGAGTCAGGAAAAAGGAAGGACACTGGGAGTCCTTCAGTGTGCAAGGAACCAAGGAAGAAACAAAAATAAAATAAAGATCAATTGGACACAATGCTTCACGAGGATGATTACATAATGATCGCCGTGAAGGTCACTGAGCAGATGGAGGAGCTCTCGACAGACAAGGAGAAGAAGGAAAAGGTGATTCAGGACAGTTTAGTTCACAACGTGACTACACTGCAAGGGATTTCACAAAAATTTGATGAAGTAAGCAAAATATTACCCTTGCCGTAGGAATCAAAGGCTGAAGGCGAGACAGCAGGGAATTCGCAGCAGCAAATCAACGTTCCCACAAGGTCCCATGTTGTCCATCTACAACCACTATCTATAAGGTTTCCCTTACCTGATCAAGTAATGTTGGATATGAAGAATGTGGAGCGCGTGGAACTTGATCTTACAACAGTACCATTGCTAGCCCTACATTACTTGCAGTTGCAATTTTTTGGAGAAATGCATGACAAAACCACAGATGCGCTAAAACGATAGGTTGAACTGCAAGCAGCTAATAGGCAGTTGGAGACAGATAGCTCGCGAAGAGATATGGAACTGCAAGATGAGCATGATCGTCGGCTAAGATTGGAATCCACAATCACTTCGGTCGCAAACGACATATATGAATTTGAAATACAACAAGAACCGACCGATACTATTGTTAAGATTGGAGAACTGGTAACCAGTCTTAAGACGGAGATGCAAGACATGGAGATTCTCCATGAGGCTGACATTGCTACCTTGAAGGTGAAGATAAACCCACATACCCCACCAGATTAGCAACAACTAAGGGCAGAGGAGGTCAAGCCCACAGCAGACAATATTGTTGCCAAAGTAGCTAAATGCCAGAGTCTATTGGAAGCATCATCGAAGGCATTCACTGCCCTCGAAGAAGACCCCAGATTGATGCAAGTAAAGAATGCAGTGAAAGATAAGCAAGCTGCACTAGAGAAGTTAGATGCAGAAGTGAAGGCCCTACAACCAAGAGATAGGCTTTCGAAGTACAGAGAAATAAACGCCCTCAAGAAGGAAGTGCAAGACTTACAAGAGAAAGAAACTGAAATGGGTGATAAGTCGTAGCCATTATTGGAGGATGCCAACAAAATCTCGCAGGAGAGAGGAAAAATTAAAGGAACTGCGCGAGAATCAAGAAAAGGTAGAAGGCCAAATTGGGGAAGAGATCACACTTGAGATGCTGGATACAGTTAAGCAAGACGAGCAAGATACGAAGGCCGCAGCCGAAAAGATGATTGACACATACAATGAGTTCGCTACGAAGCTAGCTTTGTAGGCGGTGGAACAGATGGAGGAAGATGCACCTGCAGGTGGCTTGTGGGTGAGCCACATGTAAGTGTTAGGGGCCTATTGGGCCTGGCCCAAGTGGGGCATTTTGAGCAGGAAGTATTTTGAGAACTGCGGAGTTGAGCGCTGTTCAGCTGGAACAATTTTGGGATAAGTTTTGGTATGCTGCGAAGTTGCGCGCAGCGCAATGTCAGAAGAACTGCGAAGTCAGTGCTACGAGGAGAACAATACTGCGATGTGTTTGGTCAACGGAAGATCCATCTAAGCAGACTGTTGGATGGAAGACAACACATATTCTGGCTAGGTCATTGGAGATCTATTTTTTGGCAAAGATACTCGATAACTACCAAGAGGTGGGTAGGTGCAGATCAGGAGGAAGGTGACTGGTCTCACACACAGAGAACTACTACTTGAACCAGTCATCTAAAGGCCGTGAAAGAAGGAACAGCTTGGCGAGAGCAACCTATTGGCGCGCATGCGATAGTTTTGTAAACCTAAGGGTTTCTGCCTTCGAAATGTAAAGACATGACCTATGGGTCTTGATCTATAAATAAGGCATTATTTTGTATGGGAAGGGTTACTCTTCATTTTTTTCGTTATTATTGAATATTATCAGAGTTTGTAAGCTTGAAGCTATTGTAAAGGCTCTGCAGCTGAGTGCGTAGAGACCTAATTTTGAGAGAGAGAGAAGAGTGTCTGCAACTGAGTGCGCAGACGAAGAACTGTTGTACCCTTCCCTAAATACAATAAAACAACAGTTCTTGTGGACGTAGCCTCCCATCCGAGGGGGTGAACCACATTAAATCCCGTGTTATGTGATGCTTTATGTGTTTTCCATTGTACGATTGCTTAATATGAATGCTTGAAGGTACAGTCATCCGATATTTGTTGCTTTTATCTGTATTCTCCGTGGAAGAGATGGGAACGAGATGTTAAGTAGTCCATATATGGATGAATGTTCATGCTCACTATCTATAAGTCTTTGAATGTTTGGATCTATTAAATAATCACAGAGCTAATTGTTGAAGTTGAAGTGCTACATAAGGGCGCACAACATTGTATAATTCATTCCATTTCATATTTTTGAATCGGTCTAAGTGTTGATGAATGGTTAAGACTATTAAGTAATATTGGCTAGTTCGATCAAGTCTTGAAATGAACGCGCGGTCTGGTTGATGCGCTGATCCATGATAAGTGTTGCGAGATAAGCTGTTGATAGCTTATCATCATATCGCCAAGTCTAGAAACCCATAAAGAGAGATCTACAAGGGAGCATATATACCCTTTGCACTGACCTGTTTCTATAGCCCATTAGTACCGCGCAGTCGTAATTGACGTGAAGTAGAAGGCTCCGCGTAGTCGTTTGTTCGCAACGTGGAAGTTCTTACCACGCTGCGCATCAATCAGTTTAGACACTCGCATCACCAGGTTGTGGAAACCTAATTCCGCAACCACCCCCTCAACTTCGCCTCGGGTGAGACCTCCAATTGCTCGCAGTCTGTTGCCGAAAGGGCCAATGAATAGGGGTTTTGTTGGTATCTTGCACCGTGAAGTACCTGGGTCTTCATTGGAAAACCTCTAGATTAGTATTTAAGACCAACAGCTATTTTTGGAAATTTGGTGCAATTATGGAATAGGCTCATGCTAAAAGTTGTTACGTGGATTGGACAAGATGGCGACGATCAAAAAGTAAGGGAGAGGGTAGTGAATGTTAAATTTTCAGAATTTACTTCAATATGATGTAGGATCTTAACTGAGAGAACAACATGTACAGCAAATCTACAGCATATCAATCATGGACACAATAATGCAAGCACACAAGAGACACAGAGTTTACTTGGGGAAAACCATAAAGGTGAAAAACCCCAATAACTTCCTCAGAGATAGATAGAGCAATGATACAACCAGAATACAAGAGATATTCTTCTCCTAGCAGCAGAGCCTCCTCCTCCACAAGTGCACCACTCTCCCAAGTGTGAGTGAGAGAATCGAATGTGTAAAATAGAGAGAGACACACTCTCTATTTATACACTAACTTGACTTGACCTTTACACAACTAGGTCAGCCTCAACTTAACCACTTAACATAATGCTAACTGGGCCAAACCCCACTAGGGTGGTCTAATAACCCTTTGACCCACATGACTTATACAGGGCCGACCCCAACAAGGTGGTCTAATAACCCATCAAGTATAAGTTACGACACTTACAATATAAATGACGACACTTCCATATAGAGGAATAATAACATCTCTAAAGGAATACAAACACTTCCGTATAGAGGAATAATAACATCTCTATAGGAATACAATATACATATATGTAAAATACATTCCAAAGTTACATATACATCAACACTCCCTCTTAACTAGGAAGGTATTTCTTGACATAGGTCTTCTAGCACAAGTCTTCTTCTCTGGATCATCGTCACTGGATAATCGTCATCGTCACTGCTGCTGCTATCTCAATCAATCTCTGAATCTACTCGTCGTAGGAAGTTCTACAGAGCAAGTCCTTTTTCATACTGGATGTAGGCCCACCACCTACAGGTCTTCATCATCACTAGCCATACTGTGGAATCCTCAGGACTTATTACGTGCGTCACAAAACGTGGCTGCAGCATCCCAGGATTTTACGAGCACACAGTTCTACCTGTCGGATCTCCCAGGAGCACATTACATGTGACCCATCACAAAACCTAGATGAAGCATCCCAGGCTGTTACGAGCACACAGCTCTACCTGTCGGATCTCCCAGGAGCACATTACATGTGATCTCACCACAAAACCTGGCTGAAGCATCTGAGGCCTTTTTCATCCTATCTAGATCTCCCAGGAGAAAATTACATGTGGTCCACCACAAAACCTAGCTGAAGCATCTGAGGCCTTTTTCATGCTATCCAGATCTCCCAGGAGCAAATTACATGTGGTCATGGCAAAACCTGGCTGAAGCATCTAAGGCCTTTTTCATCCTATCCAGATCTCCCAGGAGCAAATTACATGCCATAGGACAAAACCTCGCAAGAGCATCTCAGTATGTTACGGGTACACAACTCCTACCTGAAGATCTCCTAGGGCACAAATTACATGTCCTCCCAGAGCAATGTCTCGAAAGAGCATCCCAAGCTGTTATGGGTACGCAACTCCGACCTATAGGATCTCCCAGACATGCTCTTCTGCACAACCTGATCCACGGCCACAAAGTATCATCTGATACTCACCATACATCATCTTGATGTACACATGATCATCCTGATCATCATCACTGCAACATCCTGCTACATGTCATCTGGAGAAGCTCATCATCCACGATCACCCTGATCATACAATGCATCCATCTGATGCACACCAAGTATCTACCTGATACATATCATCATACACAGTGTATCCACCTAATACATAGATACATGATCCACACAATGTATCCATCAACATACATGATCTACCTGATCATACCTGATACATATCAATATACCTGATCTACCTGATCATACAATGTATCCACCTGATACATATACAGATACATGGTCCAAGCATCCAACACGATGCATATACAAAATACATACAAATGATCCAACCGATCATATCCAGCATCCAACATGATGTGTACATACATATAAATGATGAAACTGATCATATCCAACATCCAACATGATGCGTACATACATATAAATGATCCAACTGATCATGTCCAGCATCCAACATGATGCGTACATACATATACATATAAATGATCCAACTGATCATACAAAGCAAAAACTAGAACATCATCCTGATGCTCATCATCCAGCGCTTACATCCATAGCCATGTGAAGGATCCTCCTTCCAACATGCTTGGAATGGCTTCAGCAAATGTGTCCATCACTTCTTCCTTGAAGTGTCCTCGATCTGAAGAACACCATGCCTCTCCCTGAAGTACTCGAACTTCACCCTGGCTAGTGGCTTCGTCGGCACATCTGCAATCTGCTCATCCGTCGCAACATACAGGAGCTTCACAACTCCTCTCTACACCATATCCTCGATACAGTGATATTTGATCTCTATGTGTTTCAACCTGTCATGAAACACTGGGTTCTCAGACAGCTTCACACAACTCTGGTTATCGCAGAAGATACCAGTAGCATCCAATGGGAGATCAAATAACTCAGATAGTAGCTTCCATAGCCATACTTCCTCACAACTAGCTGAACACGCTGCAACATACTCTGCCTCAGCTGTACTCAGTGCTACGCAGGACTGCTTCTTGCTAAACCAAGAGATCACACCTGATCCCATACTGAAGTAGCACCTAGATGTGCTCTTTCTATCTGTAGCACTACCTGCCCAATCTGAATCAACATAACCCTGCAGGTTAAACTTTTGATTCACATCATACTTGAGCCCATAATCAATTGTACCCTTTAGGTACTTCAGAATATGCTTTACAGCTACCAGGTGAACACTCCTCGAATCCGTCAGGAACTGGTTCAATGTGTTCACCGCAAAGCAAATATCTGGTCTCGTGTTCATCAGATGCATCAAGGACCCAATCATTTGACGATACATAGTGATATCAACCGGCTCAGATGAAGCATCACACAGAAGCTTCAGGTTCGATGCCATAGGTGTGGCCATAGCCTTGCAGCCCCTCATCCTGAACCTCTTTAGGATCTCTACTGCATACTTCCCTTGTCCAAGGAAGATTCCATTTTCACTCTACCACACCTCCATGCCAAAAAAAAATAGTGCATCATCCCCAAGTTCTTCATCTCGAACTCGGCAGCAAGCTTCTGCTGCATGTCGGCAATCAATCTATCATCACCTGTTATAAACAGGTCATCCACATACACTTCTTCTTCAACTACACCATTCAAGAAGGCTGTCTTGAAATCCATCTGGTGTATCTTTCACTTCATCACTACAGCCAAAGCAAGTACTGATTTAATGGAAGTGTATCTGGCTACAGGAGCAAAAGTCTCTATGCTACCACCTGTAGCATGCTTGATCTGTAGATCCTCTTGGAAGTCACTACAGACTCCCCTTCAGGTCTTGGGACTGCATCCCAAACATCTTCATGATCAACTGGTACTCCTCGATCATGGCATTCTTCCTTGATCCTGGGAACTTAAATGTCTTCAATATTTTCAATAGATAACTTTGTTGCTGAACAAATGTTGTAGTCCTTCTTTTGTATGTGATGGTATACGATCTTTCCTACACAACAAGTTAAATTGCATGATTAGAAAACATCTCATAGTTTTCAGAAAAAAATTCTTACACATAAAGAAATATGTCATACAGTCATGCAATTATCTTAGCCAATGCTTCAATACAACATTTATCCATATTCTGTAACTTTCTAGATGCCTTCCAATCTCTACCAAAACATTGTTAAGAGTGTGCACAACTCCTAACATGTCAGCAAAGAGGTTTCATTCTAGATAAGTAGCAATGGAATGTTGTACAATGCCATAGGCCACTTACCCATGTATATTAGTAGTATATTGTTCATCAATGCAACTATTCTAATATGCATAATACACAACCTAATTCTAGGAACATAAGCATATACATCATTGAATAACATTATGTAAGAAATGACAATCCAAATACTTATCTTTGTATGGTTGCTGGGTGGACTCCCTCTGAATCTTTGCAACTCCATTCTGATGTGGATTGTGAGAAGTGGTCAACTCCCTCTGAATAACTGCATCCTTGCAGAAACTACTGAAGTGTGCTCCTTTGCTTTCTTGCAGGAACAACTGGAGTCTGCTCCCTCTTAATCTTTGCTTCCTGGATTACCTATCCTTGAACTTACATCCATCCTTAATCACTATACATGCTTATTAGTATCATCATTGTGTTATCCTTGAGGTCTCATACATAATCACACATTTATTAGTATAATCTTAATACTATCAAAACACAATAATCTTAAACATGTATAGTCATGATCATTCACAGATAATAAACATTAGTATTCAAGGTTTCAGGGAAGTCTTCTTTTACTCATGCATATTCTTATTTGATCCTAGGACTCTTCTGATTAGTTAAATCATCAATGCATAAACCCGTGATTACTCAAACCTATACCTTCATGATTAATCATTATCAACAACACAACAGTATAATATCCTAACACAAGGTAGGATTCTAGCTTGATATAGGAAAAACATACCTAGATTAGCATGCTAGCTAGTTATGTCTAACATACCCGCATAATGTCTTCTGGTTCTCTTCAGTGACTTGTGCTAGTAACCTGCATGTCTCATAGGTTAACCATTGTAGGACCAAGTTATACATACCTCAAAAGTAGATCTTCTATGTGATCCATGACAATGGATGAATCTTTGTATTAATGTCACCATGATCATATGTTCTTGAAGTAGAACATGATTTGTCTTTCTTGGTGTACCTTTTATGTTAGTGAACAACATAAACCTCATACAACATCACAATGCATTAGTACATTCATAAGTGTCAAAACCTTAATCAATGAATATCTTCTATTAAGGTGACACGACAAGTTTAGTAATTAATCAAGATTGTACTGTAATGATATGAAGACAAACATATGATAAACTTAACCATGAAACATACCTGTAAGCCATACCTGTCAAGATTGCTTGCAATCTTCTTATGGAAGGCCTTAGCCTCATCTCCCTCTGAGACAGGAGCTTCTTCACTTATGCAGGTGATGAATCCATCTTCTTCTAGGATTAACCCAATCCACTTGATTGGCAAGAACTAGACCTGGAGCTGGATTAGGGTTTGTCAAAGAAACCCCAAAAATTCAAACTTTGAATTTCAAACTTCCGAAAGGATAGAAATATGCGCCTTGATGAGCTGATCAAGTTGGTATATTCAGAATTTGAAAACTGCAAAGTTTCACCCTTCGAAATTGCCTTTTAGATTTCCAGATTCACTGGGGAGGACCCTAAATTAAGGTTTGAGTTTCCCAGAGCTTCACCCAACCAAAAGATTTCAAAGCTCTAAGATTTTATTTTTCTGAGGAGCTTCCAGCCGTGGTCACAGATTTCCAAAATTCCAATTTTTGCAGAAGCCCTAATTTTCCATCTTTCCAATCAAAGCCCCGAACTGGGGTTTGATCAAGCCCAGCCTTCTGCCCTTGATCAAACCCCAGTTCGGGACTTTGATCGGAAAGATGGAAAATTAGGGCTTCTTACCAACCAAAAAATATGATCTTGGTCTCTAAATTTCGATTTTGATGAGTAGCATCCAGCCGTGGTCTCAAATTACAAAAATTGCAACTTTCTCTGAAGCCCTAAATTCCGGAAGCCATGAATGAAGGTGCTAAAAAATAATTATGTTTTGACAGAAACATGTACCTGATTGTTTTTGGTGTAACTCTAAACTTTTCGATCCACGGGGTCTAAAAACTTTTCCTGAGATATCCTGACCTGTTATCTTTCCATCCCAACAGGTCTTACCTCAATTGGATTCTCTGAGAGAGAGTTATGCCAAGTGTTGCAACATGACCTGTTTATGGGATAATACAGGAGAGCGAACTTGTACGGCGTGCCACGTGTCACTGGTTCAACTTTGGACTCTGAAAAAGTTTTCTGAGATAGCCCAACCTATTGTATTTCCATCCCGATAGGTCTGACCTCAATTGCATTCTCTGAGAAAGATTTATGCCAAATCTCGCAATGTGACCTGTTTATGGGATAATACAGGAGAGCGAACTTGTACGGCATGCTATGTGTCACTAGTTCAACTTCAGCCTCTGAAAAAAAAAATTGAGATATGGCAGTCTGTGTACTACCTGTCACTTTTTATGAAATTTTATTTGGATCTTTCTAGCCCAAGTTATGACCTTTTTCCCAAGGTCACCTGATTTTGACTCATATCTGGAAGAGGCAGAAACCCTATATTGTACAGATCATAAATCACAAATTACAACGAATTAGAGGTTTTCCTTTGGACACAAGGTACATAGGGATCTTATCTTTGACCTGTAAAAGTTTCAGATCCAAAAACTTCACCAAAATGGATTTATAGTGAAAGTGCTACGATGACTGGTTTTTTTCTATATCAAGCCCTAGCATCGTAAGTGCAACAAGTGTCATACATGCCATATCATGCCTTCTTTCAGGCTAGCTCTGATACCATGTTAAATTTTCAGAATTTACTTCAATCTGATCTAGGATCTTAACTAAGAGAACAACATGTACAGCAAATCTACAGCATATCAATCATGGACACAATAATGCAAGCACACAATATACACAGAGTTTACTTGGGGAAAACCATAAAGGTGAAAAACCCCAATAACTTCCTCAGATATAGATAGAGCAATGATACAACCAGAATATAAGAGATAGTCTTCTCCTAGCAGCAGAGCTTCCTCCTCCACAAGTGCGCCACTCTCCCAAGTGTGAGTGAGAGAATCGAATGTGTAAAATAGAGAGAGACACACTCTCTATTTATACACTAACTTGACTTGACCTTTACTCAACTAGGTCGGCCTCAACTTAACCACTTAACATAAAGCTGACTGGGACGACCCCCACTAGGGTGGTCTAATAACCCTTTGACCCACATGGCCGACCCCCAATAGGGTGGTCTAATAAGCCTTTGACCCACATGACTTATACAGGGCCGACCCCAATAAGGTGGTCTAATAACCCATCAAGTATAAGTTACGACACTTACAATATAAATGACGACACTTCCATATAGAGGAATAATAACATCTCTATAGGAATACAAACACTTCCGTATAGAGTAATAATAACATCTCTATAGGAATACAATATACATATATGTGAAATACATTCCAAAGTTACATATACATCAACAGTGAAACATTCTTCGTACGACCCATCAGAATCATGAGAGGTCAATCAACCATTACCTTCTCACGTTCCATATCTCCAAACATGACTGTTCCATACGATGGGAAATATACAGATGGCCAAGCAGTGACACAGTTATTAAGGTTACCAGAAAACCACCTATATGTACCACCCTATGTAGGGTACCAGCTGTTACATACCATCGGGATTTAATATTCTACTGTCGCCAGCTAAGGGCGCCATACCACCCCAGTCACTTTTCAGCAATCACCATGCATTGGTTACGACACGTGCCCGACGATATTTCCAAGGCCACCCCTTCCCATCCTTCATTATGGTTGTTGGCGCCATGGTTAGCCAATACATTATCCAGACAGTTAGCACTCCTCCTTACATGCTGGAAGGTGACAAAGTTGAATGAAGCAATAAGTTCGCCAAGACATGTCAGTCACCATGCCAACCTCCATGACTGTTCCAGCTTGGCTGCCCGGGTCCTGTTATTAAGCTTTATGGAAATCTGTATCAGCATGTTCGAATCCCCCTCAACAATCAAGCAGCTAAAGCCACGTCGATCCGCCATGCATAAGCCTTGCAATATGGCTTCACATTCTGCAACGTTGTTGGTTTCGCGTCCCAAATGCCCATGATAACTAAACATAACCTTGCCCTGATCGTCACGAAGAACACCACCATACCCAGCCTTCCCTGGGTTACCTTTTGAAGCCCCATCGAAGTTCAGCTTAATCCACCCCTGTAATGGTGGAGACCACACCACCGGACTTTCCAGTGAACTGCAACCAGGATGGATGCATCCAACAAAACGGGGGAGCGTTGTAATGCCCTAGGTATGTAGAATACGTAACTCAATTTCCAGAATATTCATATCTTGTTCGGTCCACATGGTTAATTGCAGAGTCTCAGTGATCCCACGCTGTATATGCCCCAAGACCGTCTTCCAGGTATTGAGCTTTCTAGTGAATATTCATTTGTTGCGCTCTTTCCAGACTTCCCATAGGATGAAACCAGGAAAGAGTTTCCATACCCGATTCAGAAGTCTCCCTTGAAAGGGGTCTTCCCTCCACTTTTTCACAGTTTCACCCGGTGCATTCCTGACTCTATCAAACATGCGAAATATCATTGCTCCTTCACCCCATAGAGCCGACGCAAAACAGCAACCATCCAACAAGTGCATTATGGTTTCGTCATTGCTACCACAAAGGACACATAGTGAAGGTCCCACGAAACCTCACTTCACGATATTGTCCCAAGTTAAAATTCTTCCTTTCAAGACCAACCAGAGGAAGAGGGTGATTTTGGGCCAAAGTTTGTCTCCCCACAGATGTTTCCAAGTATTGTCCACTGGTTGATTCATCGGGTTTATCTGCATAATATAAGCTTCCTTTATAATGAACATACCTTTAGAGCGGTAACCCCATCGAAGAATATCCTTATGCCTCTAAGTTTTAATTTGCCAGTTCATCAAAACGTCATAGATTTGAGGCTTCTGGTATCATCCCCATAGGTATCCATCCACCATTTCAACGGGCACCAGACACGAAAACCTCTATCATTGGAATCATCCTGCCAATACCGATTCATCGCCATCCAATTGTGGTGCAAAACAGGGGAATCAACGGGGATATCAGTCACCAGAGAGGAATGAGAGGGCTCTTGTTGCCATGCATCCAGCCAAGGATTCGCTGAAGTGCCTTCACATATCTCCTAGAAACTGTGTTTCCTGATTATCTCACTACCATACCATGCCATATTCCAGATGTGAGATCCTTTCTCTGGTCCATCTTCCCGAACCCAGTCCTGTTGGTCAGTTGTCGGAGCATACTTCTTTCCCCAGAAACTGGCCCATTGTTCATTGGAATGAGTAAGCTATCGCCACCATATTTTAGCTCCACACACAGTACTGAGTTTCTCTGGATCACAGAGACCTAAACCCCCATCCTACTTAGATTTACACAGTGTTTCCCAATCAACCAGAGGCCACTTCATGTGTTCCACCTCTCCTCCCCACAAAAAGGTACGTTGGATATTCTTGATCGCCTTCATAACCGACTTGGGTGCAGCCAGAACATAGAACATGTACAGGGGCATAGCTTGTAGCAAAGATTTCACAAGAACCACTCTACCCGGGAGGTTCAAGGATCGAAGCATCCAATTAGAGATTCTTTCCTTCATTCTATTTAAGAGGTCTTTCCAGGAGGCCTTTTTTAAAACTCCCTCAGATAATGGAGCACCGAAATATTTGGTTGGAAGGGAGCTCTTCTGGAACCCTAAAATTCTTATAATGTTCCTCTGACTGATGGGAGGAGTGTTAAAGAAAAAAACCAGAGACTTATCCATATTAATAGTAAGCCTCGAGGCTCGTAAAAAGTGTTCAAAGCTTTCTTGATATGTCTAGCCTCCTGGACAGAAGAGTGACCCATAAGCAGGGTGTCAACAACCAACTGCTGGTGGGTTATGGCCTTCTCATAGGGCGGAAACTGAATACCTTTAATGCTTCCCTGTTCAATTAAATGTGATATGAGTCTTCCAAGTCCTTCCGTCATAATCACAAAGAGGAAGGGAGAGAGGGGGTCACCTTGTCGAATACCCCGAGAGGGTTTAAAGACAGTAGATGGGTGCCCATTGATCAGAATGGAGAAAAAATCCGAGGATGTAAGGTTGGCAATCCATTGTATCCAAACCTCTCTAAATCCAAAGGAGCTCATAATTTCTTTCATATACATCCAGTTAAGTTTATCATAGACTTTGGAGAAATCCAATTTGAGCAACATCCCTGCTTTCTTGGTACCCTTCAAAGAGTGAAGAACCTCTTGAGCCAGGATAATACCATCCATAATTTGTCGGCCTTCCACAAATCCAGATTGTTCCAATGAGATCAGGGAGGGAAGAAGGGATTTTAGCCGATTAGCAAGGACTTTAGTGATGAGTTTGTAAATGATGTTACAGAGGGAAATCGGTCTAAATAAATCAATTTTCTCATCCATCGGAGTTTTAGGGATCAAGGTTAGAAAGGTAGAGTTTAAATCCAGGAGAACCCCTCTCATTCTCTGGGATTCTTCCACCACCTGCCAGACTTCATTTTTTATTAAATCCCAAAAAACATGGAAAAAATTAGCAGTAAAAAAATCCGGCCCAGGGGATTTCCCATCCTCCATTTGATTGATGGCGATCTCAACTTCCATGAATTCAATAGGTAGGATAAGCATCTCATTCTAATCCTCAGTGATAAGCCTAAGAATGACAACTTTGATTTCCCTACATGCCTCGGTACGGTCAACGGGAGGTTCTGTCACCACCTCCTTAAAATGATTGACCAGTTCCTGTTCAATTTCCACATGGGAATCCACTACCACCCCATCACAATTCCGCAGGTTACAAATCTGGTTGTTTTGTCTATGTTGAATGGTATCTCTGTGAAAAAGATTTATATTCTCATCCCCATCTTTCAACTAGAGATTACGGGATTTTTGCTGCCACAAGATCTCCTCTTGTCTCTGCCTTTGGGAAAGTTGCTCAGCCAGTTGCTTTTCCTCCAAAGCTATCTCAGGGGTCACACATGTTTGCATGATACATCCTAGACATGCTCCATCTCAAAATATAGCTTGGTGTTTTCTGCCTGAATGTTCCCAAAGACATCAGTATTCTATCTCTTGATTCTCTATTTGAGCACCTTCAGTTTTTGTTGAAAGCAATACATCTTAGTTCTTGTGGGTGGGGTAATAGTATGCCACCATTCTTCCACACGGGATGAAAAATATTCATGAGTTAACCAAAATTTCTCGAACCTAAAAGGCTTGGTCATTTCCATTCCTATATTTATCCACATCAAGGATACCGGCCAATGATCAGATCCCGAAGATGCAAGCGGGCGAGAAGTCAGAGTGCCACCCAGGAGCATGATGCTTTCAGATAGAAGAAACCTATCCATCCTGGCTGCCACCAAATGCTCCCCTCCACGTCTATTGTTCCAGGTGAAAACCGTACTTCGAACATCAACATCAATTGGATTACTAGCCTCAATGAATTCATCAAACGGAGTATTTTTCGGAGTAAGGACTCTTCTGCCACATTTTTTCTCAAACAGAGACCTGATCATATTGAAGTCCCCACCTAATATCCATTGGGTTCTGTTATCACTCCAGGAAACTCTCCTAGGTTGTATCTCGGAGATGCTTGGTAACTTAACTATTCTCTCAATGATGGATATGTGGTTAAATCAAGATGAACATCTAACTCACTGGATTGTCTACTCAAGACAGTCTTAAGTATACTCAAACAATACAAGGCCTTCAAGGACTGTTATCAGATAGGTAAAAGGATAAAGTAACTAATCAATTAACCAGAACATACATAAAGAAATTACATATGATGGGCCAATTAACTATCAATGAGTACTAATTATCCTAGTTTAATAATCAAAGGTAAGATGACAGTTACCATAGGATTTTAAACATAGACAAAGAATACCATTCAACTCAATAGCACAGAACAGAGATAAGAAAAGAAGGTCTGACAACAATGAATGAAAGAAGCTTGTAGGCTAATTACATTAAAGAACGTGCCTATTCACAAAAAACAGTCAAGTAGAATACTCAAAATCGAACGTTTACTTCATCTGAAGTTTTGGGCTTTATAGCCTTTATAATGACAGTTTTAGATCCTCATAAAATGGAACTACTTTACTAAAAATAGCTCATTAAAAACAACTTTACAATAAAATAGGAATAGATCCTATTTTTATGGTCAAAACTTCTATCTTCAACAGATCTTCAGGGTCTTCGACAGCTGCAAAGGTCTTGAGATGTTGCTGGAGGAGATCAAGACTGCTACCTGGCAAATGCTTCAACTGTTTACTAAAAATAGGTGAGAAGCTTCACTTATTCCACTTCCTTGGCATCTCCAAAAATGAATCAGGACCTTAGTATTTATTCCTCTGCTTTTCATCTTGCTGTAGAAAACGCCTTCGAAGTATAAAGTTTGAGGAATCACGGTTCTATGTAAAAATGGCATCCTTCTGCATTGTTTTACAGTTTCAGTAGCTAGAAAGACTGGATTTTAATTCTGTTAGCTACCGAAAGCTCTTCTTTCGGTGGCTAATGAACAATTCGACATGTTCGCCTAAGCCACCAAAATCTCTGCTTGGTGTAGCCTGCAAACTTTGCAAAAATGTGTGGCCTCGCATCTTCTGGTCTTCATTTTTGCTGATTGAGATCTTCTGCACCCACCATTGTATGATACTTGGAGGCAAAAAGTCTATATAGTCCCCTATTACAGCATGCAGCATCAACTAGACCTGACTCATTAGTAATCAATGCAAATTTTATGAATTGTTTTGCACGCCTCCTTCCATGCAGGGTTACCCATCGCCATGAATCAAGTTCAAACTTGATCGATAGCATGCCGGTAATAGGATTACAATAAAACATAAACTTTCATTCACCATCATGACGCAAAATCATAAATGCAACCATTGTTCTAGAATTCTTATCATAGCATACACCTCGTTTGCAGCCACTACGAAAGCACTTTCAATTGCCTGGTTAGATGGATAGAGAATTTGCGATAATGGAAAATTCCAAACCCTCCATCTATTAACCCTGTCGAGTGAAGCAACATTCCCCTCACGATCCTCCTAAGATGACCTTCTGGTCTTGAGTTTGCACTTTGTAAGAATCAAACCTGTTCAAACAAATCAATGATCTGTTGATGAGATCACTGCCTGTATATCTGCGCGCTATATAAATTGACAGAGGGTTTGCTTGGCGGTGAAAAACTTGAATCTTGCAGCTGGGCGCAAATTTCCTTGTTGATAGCTCCTCCTCATGGCCAAATGCCTTCATCCTGTCAAACATTCCAACAAACAATGCTACGTTTCTCCATTGGACAGTTGTGCAATCTTTGGCACTTATATCATCGAGCACTTGGCAGCCTGCGGGCTTTTGGCACCTGCGTTTCTAAGACTTTATGTATCAACCTGGGGATTGAATTGAAGCTTGAAACATGGGCTCAGCTTAATGTGTCGACTTGTGTGACTTGGAGTTAGATGAGTGATGTGGCTAGATTCATGGCTTAGCTCATGGGTTGGTCTGTGGGCTGACTCGTGGCTTGTCTTATTTGTGGACTTATGACTTGGACCTGTAGGTCCTCATACTTTTGGTAAAAATAAAAAGGAAACCCCGAGAGGTAGGTCAGGTAAAAGAAAATTACAAATGTATATAGAGCTTCAAGTATGAATGGACTTAGGCATAGGGCATAGGTCACTTTGCACACACCACTCTTATTTTGATATTATTTTACAAACACTCCAATAAAAGCTAGGAATTCATCCAAACTAAAAACCTCAGGTAAGATTGATAATTTTGGTTATGCAGGTTAAAGACAAAGATCATAAGGGTTTGGAACAGACATGATGAATGGGAGCTTTATCATGAATTTGTAGATAAAACATTGATCATAAGACTAAGGAAAAAATGACAAATTAAGCATGGATGAACAAAAAATGCCTTAAAACTTCAAAACCATTTGAGGAGATAACAGGTTCCGTCAAACATTCTCCTCAGATTGGTCATACTTTTAATGAAATTTCGTTTTTCAGGGTAACCACTAGGCCCATAAACATTAGTAGGTATACCTCTCACAGTAGATCCGATAACATGAAATTCAGCAGAAGGGATGAAAGTAGTAGAAAGAAAGTTATAAAGAGACACTTTCCTAGGAACCCACAAGACCACAATCCCTCCTGAATGACCAGTAGCGTCCAATGCCATACTTTTACATTGTTTCCAAATATTCTGAGCCTTAGCTTCCAATTGGGTTCCAGAGCACTTTGTTTCTTGTAACACGACCACAGTAGGTTGTTCCTTCATGATCTTATTCTTAAGGGTTTTAATTTTGTGAGGCCCATTGGTACCTCGAATATTCCACGATAAAAATTTCAGCAAGCACTATATCTTGTTGAGAGGAGAGCTTCTTGGATGGTTGGATATTGTCCAGAATCGACCAGTCTTACCCCAATCTCCCCAATCCTGTCCCTATTCGACCTCCTCCCCCACTTAGAACTTCCTTCTTTAAACTTCCTTTTATTTTCCTTCAGTTTCAAGGGTCCTATCCCCAAACTAGGAGTAGGTTTGGTTTTCAGAATAGCTTCCTTCAATGGTTGAATTTGTTTGTCAGGAATTGAATGAACCTCAATGTTTTTGCAAGCCTCTTCAATGCTATCAAGATCTAGGTCCTCGAGTTCCATTTCTTCCAGATCCTCCTCCATGCACTCTGATTCAGTACGATTTTTTCCAACAGATTTGTTTGTTTTACCAATCTCTATAGCCACCTCAGTAGGTACACCTTCGAGCTTTGAGGATTACTGTACAGTCAGAGGAGAAGGGTTTTCTACCAAATCAGGATCTAGAGCTGCAAAGCTATTGGGATTAACATCCTTCTTCCTCAACTCTGGGCCATTGTGTATTTTCCCCTTTCTTCTACAATTAGTGACTTTAACAAAACCATCCCTATCATGCTGCTCCTGAGTGCTACTACTAGGGATAGCCGCTGGGAGATTAAGGTGACAATCCCAGGCTAGATGGCCATGAGTGTGACACCACCAACAACGAAAAGGGATATGTTTATAATCAAGAGTTTGAAACCATTCAGATTCTTCCCATTTTAGAGTGATCCCCTCAGGGAGGGTTTGGAAATATTCATATAGACACAAATGCGAGCATATGAAACATACCTTCCTTGCTTAGTTTGATCAGAGATCTTGACAAAATGCCCCAGAGTTCCTTCAATAGCTTTTAGAATGTCCGGATCCCAGTATTCTGTTGGAAGCGAGTAGAGTCTAATCCAAACTGGGGCAATTGAGAGATCCTCCTTGTCTGGATTGAAATGGTCCTTCCACATTCATAAGAATAGACCAGCAGAGTAGTAAAAATAGGGTTTGCCCTCAAATATCCAATCCTTTTCCTCCACATTAAGGAAAACCACAGTAAAGAAACCCTTTGATCCCAATAGTAGGTCAAAATGGCCTTTCGATTTCCAGGTCAAGTGAATCCACCAGGTTAGGGCTTTCTCTGTAGGCCATATACCCATAAATTTCCCTATCAGGGCATGGTCCGTCATATGCTGTATTCTTTCCTTAACCTGTATAGGGTTCACAAAAATGGCCGAGATGCTGTTCGATTTGGGTATACAGATCCCATGTCCTGCTTCTCCTCTGACCACCTCTGGAGTCTCTGTTTGAGGATTCCAACCCTCTCCTCTGATTCCTTCCTCCTGCGCTTGTAATGGTGTAACCTCATTCTACTGATTTTTTTCCTTTATCAGAGGAGGGGAGAGGCCCCTCCCCTGCGATCCCACCATCCCATCAACGATCGATCAAACAAACCAGTGCCAAGCTCGTCCCTCATAGAGATAACATAGCCAAATCTCAGTTGTTGGAATTGATCACTTCTTGGAGCCCCAATTTCATCTCCCAATTTATCAAGAGATTTGTTATAACATTCACATTTGTGTAAAGTATTATTAACATTTGTGTAAAATGTTTTTACAAATATAAGAAAGTAAATTTTATTATATTTTGATAATTATTTAATAATAATAATAAAATATTAAAAAATGGTAATAAAATTATATTAATAAAACAATTTATTTTATAATAAAAAAATAAAAGATTGTATTTCATCTTTAATATTTTCCTGAAATATAATAAAATAAAATAAAATCTAATTTAACTTTTTAAATCATTAGAGTAATGGTTTTGGATCCATTCAAGTTTAATTAAGGACAAGGATTAGTTCACGGGGATCTATTAAGTATACCTATGAACAAAAGTATAACATGAATATTTAGAAAATAAATTAAGAAAAATATCGGAAGAATATTGTAAAGAAACATTTAAGTTTCTCATTATAAATTTATTTTTTATTAACTTTATATGTTATTAATTTTTTTAACAATTTAATAAATTTTATATTTAATTTATTTTTTATATAAAATCTCTTTAACTTTGAATAATTTATATTTTATATTTTTGTATGTATTATTAATGTGATAATTGGTTTTAAGGTTTTTTCCGAAAATACCTTTTAAGAGGATAAAGTATTGATATTAACATCCACTTAAATTTGAATCTAGATGGTTTGTGTGGATAAGGTATTAATGTTTAAAATTTTATTTTTCTTTTTGTCTATGTAAATTAATATGCAAATAGCATTTGGAGATTAAATCATGAAAGAAAGATTAATTTTGTATTACTAGACTTTATTTGTGCAAAATAAACACAATTTTCAAACATTATATTTCCACTTAGATTTTGGTTTATTTCAAACCTAAAGATTTTATAGCCTTCTAAAAATAGTTTTATTGAGACCATAGAGACAATCTCTTATATTTGATTGAAACCATAGAGACAATCTCTTATATTTTCAAAACTAATGAAGAATTGTTTCCTTTTAATATATTTTTTGTATTTTATTCATTTTAAAAGATTAAATATATTATTTTTCCTTATTTACATATTTACTTATTTTATTATTTGAATTGATAAAATACGTGTAAATCCTAAAAAATGTCTCTCATTGGTCTCCCTAAAAAGGATAAAAAACAATTATCAATTGTTAATGCATTTGATACCCCACAACATTCTAATCAAGCATGTCATTTCCAAAATGAAGTTGATGTTCATCCACATGAAGATGATGAATCAGATAGTGTAGAGCTTGTTGAAGGGAACCAACCATCAAATAAGCGCAAAAGGACATTCAAATCTAAATGGAAGACAAGATTTCCATGGGCTTATGTTGTAAAATATTGCAATGGTAATGAAATGATTAAATGTCCTTGATGTGTGAAATTTAAGAGAGAGACTCCATTTGCTAAAGAGGGAAGCAACACTCTTCAACTTAGTGGTCTAAATTTCCATGCAGAATCAAAAGCTCATAAATTTTCTTTGCAACTTTTGGAAGGAGAAACCAAATGGAGTAATATTCCAATTACTAAACATGCAGAACTAATGGTAGATGCTGAGAAGGGGAGACTTATATCAACAGTTGAAAACGTGTATTTTGTTGTTATACATGATTTACCCTTAGAAATGTACAAGCCTATTTGTGACTTGAATAGGTATAAGTACACTCCACAAATGCCTTAACAGATGAATATTCTGCATAGATAATTACAACATCTTGATAAGCTGCTAAGAGGGTATATTGGAAAAAAGTCAAAAGATGAGATTTTCCATAGCCCATTTTACTCAGTTTTAGTTGATGAAAGCACAGATCAAACTATGAAGCACCATTTGATTATTTATATTACATGTTTGAAAAATGAAAGAAGAGGTCAACATCTAACAAAATTCATACACTTGCTTCAAATAAAAGATGAAACAACTCAGTCTATGTATGATGCAGTGACAACTCTTCTAGCGGAGATGGAGCTATCTTTGATGAAGTTAGTTGGATTTGGCCTTGATAGGGCATCTACCATGAGGGGTAGTCGTGAAGATTTATCTTCTAAGATACGTCAAGATGCTCCTCATTTAATAGATATCCATTGCATAGCTCATAGAGAAGAATTAGCAACAAATGATGCTTTATCTCATTTTCCGTAGTTGCAATATATTGATAAATTTGCAAAGAAGGTTTATTCACGACTTGGGAAATCTACTAAAAAACATGCAGAACTAAAAGAGCTAATGGAATCATTCCAAATCACTAAATTATAACTTTTACAAATTCATCAAATTAGGTGGCTCTCTAGAGGAAAGTTCATGGAAAGACTCATCAAACTCATGCCCGCTTTGTTAAAAGATTGGGAGTTAGGGGAGAGAAATATGTATGAGTTGGAAACAATATTTCAAGTGCAATCTTGCATCCATTTTCTTCTAGAAAATAAGTTGAATCAAAAGTTCCAAGAAGATCATGTTGATATTACCTATATTGACACTACTTTAGATGTTAATATTAACATGCTTCGTAAACAGATTTTGGGAGGCATATTTGGCGTAGGTGCAATGCACATATCCTCTATTTTGGTTAAAGCACAAGGAGGAACCCTTGAGTTTGTAGATAGCATAGGTATGGTACATTTACATCCACTGAGGTTTGAAATTCTGCCAAAGATACATAGACCAAGGACACTAGATGATTGCATTCTTTTAGGAAAATGTTTTGTGATGAAGGTGATTGAATATCTAGCTAGGAGGTGCATACATCTTCCTATATTTAACATTGTTAAGCTTTTCAGTCATTGGCATTATTTTGAAAAAATGCATGATAGAGACTCTCAAACGAAAATATGGTTGAAATGTTTATGTGAAAAGTTGTGTTGGGGACTCACCTATTGTGGATATTGCTAAATGTTTGGGTGAAATGGATGAATTTATTTGTACTATTTATAAATTATACCCTAAAAAGCATATGTTTCGAGCATGGGATCTATATGGAGGTGAACATAAATGGTTTGAATACTTTGATTGTTTTAATGTGATTATGGCAAGCTATCCTTATTATTCCAGCAAGTAATTTGGTGTGTGAAAGAGGCTTCTCAAAATTAAACAAGATAAAAATTGTTGATAGATCAAGACTTTCATTGGAGATTGGATATGTTAATGTTTCTCTCTCTTAGTGCACCTTATGCACTAAATGAGGTAGATTGGAATCCTATTTATGATTCATGGAAACAAATGAAAACTAGAAATCCTCTTCCATTGGGCAAATAGATTGATGTTTTCAATGATGTAAGCTCAAATACTTTTGAAGAATATCAAATGAATTGAAGAAAAATATGTTTTCTTTTTTTGTTGGAATGTGCTCATTCAGGTGACATAATAATAATAATTTTGTGTTTTGTACTGATTTAAAAGAAAAAATTGTTTATTTTGTAGGTTTTATTGAAAATTTATCATTTTTTATGTAGAGATTGTTTAATTGTTTAAAGTTGTAAAAATTTGGAAGGACAATAATTTTTTTTGCAGTTTTTCAAGGATTTAGTTAATTTATACTTGTTAATTGAAGAATAATTGTTTATACTGCTCTTCATCTTTGAAGGATTAGAAGAATATATTCCCTTCAAATTGAAATTGAAATTGACCCACCCTTCAAATTTGATCGCTACATACAACTATGAAAAAAAGGCTAAATAGTAAAAATGACTATATGACAATTAAAAATGTTTAATCAATAAAATGATATTGCGCGACTTCATATGGTAGTCAGTTATGATCGTATGACAATCAATTAAAATATGTATAGCGAGCGATTGTTAGAAAAATCATATGACCAAAACAAAAAATGTGTACAAGTTCTTAACACAATTCTAATGAACAATAGGTGGCTTAAATTATTCCGCATGGATAATTATCTCTAAAAACATTGTATAGAAAGAACAAAATGAGAATCACAATTCATACGGACAGCTTTCATACAAACAGCAGCTTCAAGATTCAATATGGCTTGAAAAAACTATGATCTTTAATGCAGTTCATCAAACTATCACTAGATAGGCCAGCCCCTATGGCCTTCGCTCACTTTTAGCCTAGGTTTGTTCACAACCTTGGCTTTGATACCATATCAAGAAAACTAGATTAAAGGAGAGAGAGAATCAGAGGCAATAGGAAAATTAAACCATCAAATATTTGTTCAATTAGATAGAACATGTCTTCTTACATTTATACAAGTGAAGAATGAAAGAGGTTACATAATGTCTTTCTTGTTAACTTATTATTTAAACTAAATCACTTTAACTTACTTTTATTTATGTAAATATAAACTCCTATTTACCAAGAATAACCAACAATATTAATTACACCGACATGAGATTCATTGGTGGTGGCACATGCATTATCTAAGGCTTGCTAGGAGGCACATGCATGCGCCCTCTCCCTCTATAAATCAAGAGTGATACACATCCTCCTTAAGAACTGTGATACGCCCTCTCTAGTTTCTACAAGATAAAATACAATGTTGATGAATAGGTGCCCAAATTTATCATTGTAAAACATTGTCCAAATGCACTCACTAGCACAAGGTACCAACAATCTTGCTCTCACTTGAGCACATGAGGCGGGATAAAGTGTTATAAAATTTAGCCAATGTGTCTAACTTGGATGCTTAAGAGAAGAAACTAATATCATCCCCACCTAGGTTCAAATCTCGCTTGTAACATGTTTTCTCCTTGTGGGTCAATTGCGGTTTGCAAGTACCAACGATCTTACTCTCATTAAGTGCTTGAGGGTGGGACAAGATGTTTCTAAACAATCAATAACCCCAAGGGTTAGCTCAATCAATTTGTGTCATTATTTCCATGTCATTGTCAATAATCCAACACTCTAGGCAAGTCCCTCACTCTATTCCCATAGGTTCATCATACTAAGTTTCAATAGAGGAATTTTGAGATAAAAAAATGGGCCTCAAAATAAATAAAAAATATGCTATCAAAATCAACTTTATAAGAACCAATAGGATTCAATATGATAATATCAACCATAAGAGTAAATAGTTTTGAAGGGAAAGGAAAAAAACTATTTTTTCTATCATATTTTCAAATTATTTCCTTGTATGTTTATTCAAATTTCAAGTGTGGGAACTCATTGGATGCAAAATTTCACATCCACTGAGTACCCACTCAACATACTTTGACAGACACCCAGTAGATAAAACTCGAAATACATTTTAAAAAAACATATTCCCCCCTTCAAAGAAATACATTTTTTAATGTATTTCAAATTTTTCCCTACGGATGTATGTCAAAAGTATGTTGAGTGAATACTCGTTGGATGAGGAATTTAATTACACATCCAATGAGTTCTCACACTCAACATTTGGGTAAACCTACAAGAAGATAAGTTGAAAATACAATAAAAAAAACTTCTTTTTTTCCTTTCCTTAAAAAATTTCTAACTCTTATGGTAATTATTATTTAATTATTTTCCTTAGGAGGCCCATTTTAGACCTCAATTATTTACACTAAGTAGTATCCTCAAATCAAGAAGAAGTGCCCAAAATTTTTTCAAGAAGCAACTTTGATTACAAAGCCTAATCCCAAAGAGACCAAAAAATTCGAACCAATGACCTCCCCTACTTCGAAAAAAAAATCTCACATATAACTCATGGTCGCTTAAAAACTAATATTCAAAACTTTCTTAAACATGAAAAATTGAAATAGTAGTAAAACCATTTCTTTATATTTCTTTATTATTTTTCCCTATAATTATAAGTCCTTAATAAGTCCTTAATAGTCTTTATAAACCCATATATCAACTCTTATGAAGCCTTGTATTAGAATAGACAACAATGTCCCAAACACAACCATCGCTTACATGTGATTAATGGTACATTCAACAAACATAATGTATTCTATTTTTTTTGGAACATCATGAAACCTATATCAAATTAAAGTGAAGTTTTGCCTTATTTTTTATTTTTTTTAAATGTACCCCTTATTTTAACCATACATCCCTTACTTTTTAGGCCAGGTAAACTCCTGAAACCACAGCACAACCAACCATTATGTTAGAATGAAATTTTAAATAGAATAATTCTCTTATTTATTTTTCTTATTATTTTAACCGTACATCCTGTTATCCAATAAAATTGCACTTAGCGGATTTCGAGTGAACCGTCGAAGACTTGAACAATCAAATTGTTCATTATCAATGTTCTAAGGTCCATCGGGCCTAATTTTGGCCCTTTTTTAAATAATTGCATGTTCATACTCCTTCGAGATATTCTAAAATGTACTAACTTGACGGTCTTTTGTAAAGAGCTTGGCTTCCTAGGACTTAGACATCAATATGATCATTCCATAGTGTTTTTTCCCTTGTCAATTATGCAATGTTGAATAAGCGTTGTATAATCGACGGGTTTTTCATCCGCTCCTTCAAAGTTGGAATGATCGTCTTGGTGGTTGGGCCTTAGGAGGTTATTAAAATTCATGTGTCAATGTTTTGAGCATGCTAGACATCAAATTGATTCATTATGAACATGAACTAGGTCCCCTAGGATTTTTTTCAATTCCTATAAAATATTTTTTTCCCCGTAAAACGAGTCATTTTTTAATGTTTTAATTTAAAAACCCAAAAATATCATAAAAGTGTGGTTAGGAGGTGAAATTTTCCATGGGGGTGCTCGTTTTCTAACCAAGATCACCTGTTAAACCCCTAAACCCACTTTTCATAAGTTCTAAGTGATTATTTTTCACTTAAATAAATATTCTCTCGAAAATATTAAAAGAGAATTAAATCATTCAAAAAATAAATATTTCGAGAAAATAAAATTTCCTAAATATGAGGAAATTTGTCCAACTGAAGGCCCGATTAACTTAGAAATCTATATTGGAGAGAAAATCAATCAACTCTGGGGTGATTGGCAATCAAATCATTGAACAGTGAGTGGATCTACAAGAGGAAATGTGCCCTCCTCTTAAGCATGGGCAGCTTCTCTTATTTGGAAGGTTAGGATTGGTTGTTGGAGGTTCCAATGTGAGGGTGGTGCCCCTCTTGTGAGGTGGCAGCCACCTCACATAGTTAAGACTCAATCAAGGCACAAGTTTAGAAGTTAATTGCTCCTTCATCAAGGGAATGCACCTCCTCATGCTCTCTGTTAACCTAATGTGCCCCCCTCTTCTCCACTATCTATAAAAGCAAGGCTTTGGGCTCTCATTCTCTCATGGTCAGAGAGGACCGAAAGTCTGTTGAAGTATGTAATCTTTCTATTGTAATATTTTTTGATGTATTTGTAACTTCGGAATGTATTCACTTGTATATTTTATATTATATTTGTATTTTATTATTGTACCTCCGACGGAGATGTTTATTCCTCTGGTCGGAGAAGACATTATTGTACTTGGGTCATGTAAATTCATTGAGGTCAATCCTCCCATGTAAGTCGAGGCATTAGTTCCCCGACAGTCATTTGTATTGGGGTGTTCAAGTCCCCTAAACGATTCGGCCCAGTCAACTTTAGTTGAGGCCGACTTGTCCAGTGGTAAAGGTAAAGTGAAAGGTAAAGTATAAATAGAGAGCCAGGCTCTCTATTTATTCACTCACTCACATTTCACACATTCACTCACTCCGCATCAGTGAGAGAGAGGAGGAGTTCGCACAAGTGGAGGAGGGAGAAGCTGTTGGAGATCATCTACTTGTTTTGGGGTTTTGTATTATTGCTCATTCCATCTCTGAGGAAGTTGCGGGGTTTTCTCCTTTATGGTTTCCCCGGTGAAATGCTTTGTGTCTCTTGTCTCTTGTGTTTGATTTGTTGTGCTTGTTATTCTCTCAGTTAAGATCCTAGATAATATTGAATTAGATGTTGAAAAACTAACAATATTTTATGGAAAAAGAAGGCTTTGGGGGGGACTCTCTTGTGTCGAGCATCATTGTGTGTGGATGAATATTACATGTTTTTATAAGGTAATCTCTATTACTTTAATATCGTGTATCATGTTGGTTGAATGTTGGCCTTTGAAGGGGAGGTATCTCCCAGTAGCTAGGTAGGAGAATTTCTAGCTTGATTATTTTCTTTGTTAGTTTACTTTAGATCTCTTAGGTGTGCATGTGTATCCTAGTTTGATTTCCATGCTTTCTAAGTTTCCATTGTAGACGGCACCAATATTCGCATTAACCATTTGTATGCAAGAGTTTATGAGTTGATGCAGGTATCTAGCTCGAACGGTTGGTTGATCTAGTTTGACTCCTCCAATTTCCGAGCATTTTCGAAGATCATAGTCATTCCGCTTTCCACTAGCAGGCTCCACAGCTCAAATATTCCCAAGCTTCTAGATTTTCTTCTATCTCTCTCTCTCCCTCACTGTATTACCGAAGTAAACTAAAAGGGTTTATCCCCAGTAGGTGAAAAGAGATTCTCAGCCTCTTAATAAAACTTCAATTCTAATTGTTAAAATTAACCAAGGCTTAGCCTCCTCATGTGCTCTAGATATTTGTTGTCCGATCGACTAGTTGATCACATCAGAAAGGGAGTTAAGTGACTAGATTAATAGGGAAATTTGAGAGTAGTTAGTTTCAAAGAACTCGAGAGGTCGCGTTGAAAATATCATAGCGTCAAGGGGCTACTTTAAGCAGGTTATGCCTCTCCCTGTTGGACACTTGATACTGTTGCAATAAGTGCTCAGTTCAGAGAACTAAACTGCTTTCAGGTCAAACGAAGGACTAACCCACTCCATATCCACACATCTAATAAATTAATTAAAACTAACCAACTAGACAAGTGTAACACTTTCATGACACATCAACACTCCAAACTTATGTGACTCCATTTAGCACTGGTACAATCTACAACAATCGCACTTTTTCAATTAAGTAATTTTATGTGTTAGATGTATGTATCTATTTCATGTTGTTGATCTAAATTTTGTTTGCAATCTCTTGTTCAGTATTAATGTGTCTTCAAACTACTAGAATCATTTTCATTTTCTAACTTAGATTAAAGGCCATAGTTTTATTTTTATAGGGACCACCCCCCTTGGCTTCGCTAGAATTTGGCCTAGACAGAGGAGTTGAGTGTTGAGTGACAGTATCTCAACTCTTTGTTTGCCCCCAAGGAACGCACCCATTAGCTTGAAGATTTATGCCGCATTAATTCCCCCCAAATGCATGTTCTGGAAGCAACATTTTTGGCGTCGTTGTCGGGGATAAATCTTTTTATTCCTGGAGTACAACTTTTGTTTTCTCCTGTTTTGTTTTTGCTTTGATTGATGAATGTTTAGAGTAAATATTTTTATTTTTCATCTGGCGACTCCACTAACCTTTTTTTCGTTTTTTATAAAAGTTCAAAGAAAAGCAAAAAAGTAGAATTTTTGTGAGTATTTTAAGTGCATATTTTTATCTCACATGGTGACTCCATTGAATAAAACCCTTGTATCTCATTTTTTGTTGAGATTTTTAGTACTTAGGAATAATAGCCTTTTTCCTTAGTTAATTCTATTTATGTATTTTTGAATAAATATAATTTTCGATTCTTTGGTTTTTTCATAAAATTTGTGCTGCTTAAGGTTTTCGTCAAGTTGAGATGCTTTTACAGATTATGGAAACCGAATATTCGGGTGTTCTCATATGCTCTCCTTGCTTGAAGACCAGATTGAGCACACGTCCCGTAGCTGGAGTTAGATAATATCCATTGAAATTGCACTTGGTGGATTCCAAGTGAACCGTCGAAGACTTGAACAATCAAATTGTTCATTATCATTGTTCTGAGGTCCATCAGGCCAAATTTTGGCCCTTTTTAAATAATTGCATGTTCATAACCTTTGGGGATATTGTAAAATGTACTAGCATGACAGTCTTTTGTAAAGAAATTGGCTTCCTAAGACTTAGACATCAATCTGATCATTCAATGGTGTTTTTTCCCTTGTCAATTATGCAATGTTGAATAAGCGATGTATAATCGACGAGTTTTCCATCCGCTCCTCCAAAGCTGGAATGATCATCTTGGTGGTTAGGCCTTAGGATGTTATTAAAGTTCATGTGTCAATGTTTATGAGCATGCTAGACATCAAATTGAGTCATTATGAACATGCACTAGGTCCCCTAGGATTTTTGTTCAGTTCTGATAAAATATTTTTTTATCCGTAAAACGGGTCATTTTTTAATGTTTTAATTAAAAAACTCAAAAATATCATAAACGTATGATCAGCAGGTGAAATTTTCCATGGGGGTGCTTGTTTTCTAACCCAGAGCACTCGTTAAACCCTTAAGCCCACTTTTCCTAAGTTCTAAGTGATTATTTTTCACTTAAATAAAATTTCTCTCAAAAATACTAAAAGAGAATTTAAAAATTCAAAAAATAAAGATTTGGAGAAAATCAAATTTTCTAAATTTGAGGAAATTTGCCCAACTAAAGGCCCAATTAGCTTAGCAATCTATATCGGAGAGCAAATCAATCAACTCTGGGGTGATTGGCAATCAAATCATTGAACGGTGAATGGATCTACAAGACGAAATGCGCACTCCTCTTAAGCATGGGCGACTTCTCTTATTTGGAAGGTTGGGATTGGTTGTTGGAGGTTCCAATGTGAGGGTGGAACCCCTCTTGTGAGGTGGCAGTCACCTCACACAGTTAAGCCTCAATCAAGCCACGAGTTTAAGAGTTGATCGCTCCTTCAGCAAGGGAATGAGCCCCCTCATGCTCTCTCTTAACCTAATGCACCCCCCTCTTCTCCACTATCTATAAAAGCAAGGCTTTAGGCTCTCATTCTCTCATGGTTAGAGAGGACCAAAGGGCTATTGAAGTATGTAATATTTATATTGTACTATTTTATGGAATAAGAAGGCTTTGGAGGAAAATCTCTTGTGTCGGGCATCATTGTGTGTGGATGAATATTGCACGTTTTTATGAGGTAATCTGTATTGCTTTAATTTCATGTATCATGTTGGTTGAATGTTGGCCTTTGAAGGAAAGGTATCTCCCAGTAGGTAGGAGAATTTCAAGTTTGATTATTCTCTTTGTTGGTTTACTTTAAATCTCTTAGACGTGCAGGTGTATTCTAGTTTGATTTTCGTGCTTTCTAAGTTTCCATTGTAGGCAGCACCAATATTCGCTTTAACCATTTGTATGCAAGAGTTTATGGGTTGATGCAGGTATCTAGCTCGAACGGTTGGTTGATCTAGTTTGACTCCTCTAATTTTTGTTAAGATTCAATATGCTAAGATAGATAACATCGGTAATACATTCAATTTCATAACAATAGCATATACAGGATCACTGAAAGAACAACAAGCACAGCATAAACACAAGAGACACAGATTTATCCTGGGAAACCCTCTGTTTGTGTCCATTTTGTCACCACTTTTGATCATCAAACACAATCTGATTGGAGTTATTTTCACTATTTTGCTATGATAAGTTATTATTTCTGCCATTCAGACCGTCAAACAGATCAGGTATGCATATATTCACACATCACATGAATTTTGGGTAAAAATCGTCGTATTGTGATTTATTGATGTTTATTTGATATTTCTTGGATTGCTTGGCAAATATATTTCATTCTATAGGTTATGGCTCTCAAACGAACCTCCATTCAGACGCGTGTTCACATTGCAAACGTTTAGCCGCATCCAGCCCATTGTTCAGACCTTCATTCAGCCCGCGAGATCGTCGGTTGAAATATTTCTGGTCATTAAAGGCAAAAACGGAAAGGTGGGTTATGTTAGCAACGTGGTTGTCGTGGTTGGTGATCCCCTGTTCTAGAAGATTCGGCCTCCTACTCGCCTCTCTTGACAACACACCTGCAGCTCACGTCAACACTCCAGAAGTTCCGTCTTTCCTGCAAGCTCAGCTCAACAACACATTTCTCTGCCCACGTCAAAGGAGGATCAACGTCTCAACGACCGCGTGAAGGAAACCAACGCCGTGGAACCTGGTAGATGCTCGATGCGCTGTCATAAACTGTAATGGGGTCGTTCCTTGGCCATGTGCTGTCGTGAGTTGTTAAACAGAGCCATTTTCTGGCATTATGACTGCCTATTATTAGAGCAGTCGACCACTAAAGGGTCGACTTGCTCTCCCATTTGTAATTCTGTATATATAGACATCTTCGTGACTGAGACAAGCTAGTCTAGAAGAAGTTTTTAGTCTTTTCAGCTGCAAATAGACGCAGAAACGTTGTAACTCCGTTTTAATTTAATACACCTCTGTTCTAGTTTTTATGAAAGATTAGTAGCGTGCGTGGTGATTGATTGATTAAAGCGTGGCCTCTGATTGCTGAGAAGGGCCCCTCAACAACCAGTGGTCTTTTGTCTGTGTACATAATTTGTCTTTGTTTTCTGCAGATAAATTGTGTTATTTGTTTAGTACATGTATTTATTTTGTATATGATATCTTTGTCTTGTAATATATATGTTGTTTTGCTACTTATATAAATGATGTCTCAGTTTTATGATATGTATATCTTATTTGTTGTTCAAGTTAATGATATTTCCATAATGTAATTGATGATCGGTCACGCTTAGTTTGCTTACATTGTTTAGTTTGTTTGGTTTGCTTCTAGTCCTGTTCTTTACAAATACCTAGAGTTTAGTTAGCTTAACATTCCAAGCTCAGTCGTAGTTAGGATTAGTTTTGTCAGTTTATTTCCTGTAGCTGTGGGTTAGTCTTATTTATTTTAGATTTGTTTTCTTAGGCCATAGAAATAGTTCATTTCTTAGACAATGATTTAGAATAGGTTACTTCTTGTTATCTTATCTCCTAAACACTCATTGCTTCATTGCACGATAGGTTCATATGCACCAGTCACCTAACGTTAAGATCATCCAAACTGCTTCTTTCCATAGTTTAAATCGTTTTCCTCCATCCGGACTGTCATTTGAACAGTCATCCGAATCGTCGTTCGGACCTTAATACTTTCTGCATTGTTTTTATGCTTGTTTAGAATCCAATTTCTTAGGTCTTTTGAACTATAATATTTCTTGCAATTAATCAGCATTCTTAACTATAATTAAGACCTTGTTTTACACCACTTAGAGTTTTAATTTAGTTTCATCATCATCCTTAGTTTTCATTATATTTTCCCTTAACTTTGCTTTAGTTGTTTTACGGATTATGTTTATTTTATATCTGATTCATTAATGCTTTACTGTTGTAGAATTTATCAGTTTCATTCTTAGTGTAGTTTATCATATGTCATTAAGATTAATATCAGATTAGGTTTAGCAATTTCATTCTCCAAGTTATCTCAATCTTGAATTATTTCTCCCATTCATACAGTTAATGAAGATGTTCATGAAATAGGGTTTGGTTCATAAATAAATATCTTTATCAAGTTTTCTACTTGTTTCTATATAAAATATCTTTATCAAGTTTTCTACTTGCTTCCAAATCAAATTCAGTTCCAGTAAATATATTTATTAAGTTTTCTACTTGCTTCTAGATTCCATTAGTTCCAATTCATTTGCTTATGGATAGAAGATAAGTCATAATGTTTAAAGTTAATTGTAGTTGGACAATCTTTAGTTGCATTTATTTGTGGAAGTTAAACTATATTTGCTTATCAAGGAGAAAGGAATTCATTTGCTTATGGATAAAAGATAGGTCATAATGTTTAAAGTTAATTGTAGTTGGACAATCTTTAGTTGCATTTATTTGTAGAAGTTAAACTAGATTTGCTTCCATTTTGTTTCCTTGTTACATTTGAAAGTCATTTTGATACATTCACCCCAGTTCCTATCACATTCGATGTACAACATCAAGGAGAATGGAATTAAGTAGTTTAGTGTAGTCTTGAATTATGAATTGAATACATGAATAGTTGTTGAATTCACTAAGTAGTCAATAGCTTTGCTTTGAGTTGATATAGTTCTTTGTTTCATAATTAGTTGTCAGTTGAATTATCTCATAGATAGGTTTCTGAACTCATTTACAATTGTTTCTTTAGAATTTTTAATCAGTAGTTTTCAACTTCAGCAAAGTAGTTATGTTTTTTATTCAGTGTTGTTTCCTAAAATAATATCGTTGTTTTTATATCTTTCAGTTATCATCCATAGAGTAGAGTAGTATAGCTTAATACTATTCTGATCTGTTGGTTTAGTTAGGTTTAATTAGTTCGTTTGTTGTATTTCTGAAGTTGGAGTTGGTTTTTCATTTTGAAAGATCTTTCGATCTTTTCTCTATTAAACATTTCTAAGGTCTGCCAGGCCGAAACTTTAGGTCCCATTCTACCTCAGCATATATTGTGCCACAACTCTAAGATTACCAACCCTGGTCGATAATTAAATATTTTGGTGATTCTTTCAGACAGTAAATACCCCTCAACACCCTCATGGGGTAGAAAACCCAGCAAATCTTCCTCAATATAGATGACCAGAAAATACAAAGATGTAATCCCCAAACATGAGCTCCTTCTCCTCCTTTGCAGATCTATCCCTCTCCTATGCGAGTTTCACAAGTGAGTGTGTGTTAAATGAGGAACACTCCTCCTTTATTTATACTTTACTTTACTTGACTTTTAACCATAACTAGGTCGGCCCCAACTTAACCACTCAACATAATGCTGACTAGGCCGGCCCCACTAGGGGATTAAACACCCCACAACTGACTCTAGGCCGACCCCACTAGAGAGGTCTAATAACCCAAGTTACCACATTCCGACAGAGGAATAAACATCTCTGGATATACAATAAAGTCTCGACGGAGGAATGAAACATCTACGGATAAAGTACAAATAGAATATTCTTAGAAGTTACAATATTTTAACACTCCCCCTTAACGAGAAGGATATTCTAGCAACATCTGTAGGAGCAAGGAGTCATCAACTACATGATATATGATACATCTATAAATCATTGGAAGCTTTCTTCATCAGTAACTCAAACAGTTACTGGAACATCTTCAAGATCTTCATAACTAGAACATCAACATCTTCAGTACTGAGTCTTCATCCTGCAGCACTTGATTAGCCACAGCATCAACATCTGGATCTTCCGATCAATAGCATCATCATCTGGATTTCTCGATCAACAGCATCATCATCTGGATTTCTCGATCAACAGCATCATCTAGATCTCTCGATCAACAACATCATCATCTGAATCTTCTGATCAACATCATCATATGGATCTCTTGATCAACAGCATCATCTGGATCTTTAGATCAACAACCTCATCGTCTGGATCTCTCTATCAACAGCATCATCTGGATCTCTAGATCAATAGCCTCATAGCAGCATACCCTGCAACATACTTGATCTATATATGGGATGATCAATCATTATCCATTTAAGACACCATATCATGTCTAGGGACGATGTAGTCCACTCGTCAACTTAGACAAAGTCTAAGGACCATTTCTCGGAGACATATGTCTACGGATCAATTCAAGGATCGAAGTCTAGGGATGATACAATCCCTCTCGTCCACTAGGGACCACTTCTCAAAGACATCTATCTATAGATCAATTCAGGGACCAAAGTCCAGGGATGATACAATCCCTCTCGTCCACTAGGGACCACTTTTCGAAGACATCTGTCTACAGATCAATTCAGGGACCGAAGTCCAGGGATGATACAATCCCTCTCGTCCACTAGGGACCACTTCTCGAAGACATCTGTCTACAGATTAATTCAGGGACCGAAGTCCAGGGATGATACAATCCCTCTTGTCCACTAGGGACCACTTCTCGAAGACCTCTGTCTACAAATCAATTCAGGGACCGAAGTCCAGGGATGATACAATCCCTCTCGTCCACTAGGGACCACTTCTCAAAGGCATCTGTCTACAGATCAATTCAGGGACCGAAGTCCAGGGATGATACAATCCCTCTCGTCCACTAGGGACCACTTCTCGAAGGCATCTGTCTACATATCAATTCAGGGACCGAAGTCCAGGGATGATACAATCCCTCTCGTCCACTAGGGACCACTTCTCGAAAACATCTGTCCACTTCTTGAAGACATCTATCTACGGATCAATTCAGGGACCGAATTCCAGGGATGGTACAATCCCTCTCGTCCACTAGGGACAACTTCTCGAAGACATCTGTCTACGGATCAATTCAGGGACCAAAGTCCAGGGATGATACAATCCCTCCTTGTCCACTAGGGATCACTTTATCGACCTCATTGTCGGTACATGTATCCTCATCATCGACCTCATCGTCGAAACAGGTAACCTCATCATCGACACAACTATCCTCATCATCGATACAAGTATCCACATCACTGATACAGTATCCTCATCATCGATACAAGTATCCACATCATCGACCTTACCGTCGACATAGGCAATTTCATCATCGATACAAGTATCCTCATCATCAACCTTACCGTCGATATAGGCAATCTCATCATCGATACAAGTATCCTCATCATCGAACTTTCTGTCGATAAGGGAAATTTCATCATCGATACAAGTATCCATATCAATACAGGTATCCTCATTATTGATACAAGTATCCACATCAACGACCTCACCGTCAGTATAGGAAACCTTATCATCGATACAGGTATCCACATCGATACCAGTATCCAAATATCATCATCGACCACATCACTTCCCCTTTCGAGGAGGGTCCTTCTGAACTACACCAAGATTGTCTCAGAAATACTCAAACTTTACTCAAGACGGAGGTTTGGTCAATACATCGGCAACTTGTTCGTCAGTGCTCACATACTCGAGCTTTATAGCTCCTTTCTGCACCATATCCGGTATATAGAAATATCGGATCTCTATGTGCTTTGACTTATCATGGAACACTGGATTCTCAATCATCTTGATACAACTCCGGTTGTCACACAAAATCACAGTGGGGTCCATCTGCAAGTCGAACAATCCTGATAACAATTTATGAAGCCATATCGCTTCACAACTAGTAGAGCAAGCAACTATATATTCCGCTTCAACTTGCTTTGAGCCACACTATACTGCTTCCTACTAAACCACGATATCATGGCAAATCCCAGACAATAACATCCGCCCGATGTGTTATTCATGTCTGATACACTTCCAGCCCAATCAACATCTGTGTAGCCATACAATCTGAAATCATGATCTCCAAGATAACATAGACCAAAGTCTATGTACCCTTTAGGTACCTCATCACATGTTTTGCACCTATCAGGTGAACACGTCTAGGTTCCACTAGATACTGACTCAAGGTGTTCACAACAAAACATATATCTGGCCTTGTATTCGACAAATACATCAATGACCCAATAATTTGTCTGTATAGAATCACATCCACTAACTCTAATGAGTCATTAGCTAACAACTTCAAATTGGAATCCATGGGAGTGGCCATGGCTTTGCATTCCAACATATCAAATCTTTTCAAGATTTCCACAGCATACTTTCCCTAGTTGAGAAAGATTCCTTCTGGGCCTTGCTATAGTTGCAGACCTAGGAAGTAATGCATCAATCCGAGATCTTTCATCTCAAATTCTATAGCTAGCTTCTTCATGCTTTCCATGATCTATTTCTCATTCCCTGTCAGAAAGAGATCATCCACATACAGTAATAGTATGACAAGTTCCTCATCCATAACCTTAAGGTAAAGGTTAGGATCATCTTTACTTTTGGTAAATCCCAAGCTTGTCAAGAAGCTATCAATTCTCCCTCTGTGACTGAACATCATTCACACTCTACAATGAGTGATCTTATGCATATCTATCTGTGCCATCTCCCGCCAGATGGGTCTACTGATATGAGCCTCAAGATCATTCGAACTCTGTGGTGAGTTCCTTCTTGCATCCATCTAAGAGAAGAATGTCATCTGTATATAGAAACCATCTTCAATCTTGTAGCAAAGGTTGAAATCTGCATCACCCATGGTGATCATTAAGCTCATCAAATGACTACAGAGCTTTCTTCAATTGAATCCTCGGAGTTTTCTCAATTCGTACTTCTTCAATTTCACCATTAAGAGAATAGTATTATCTAGCCACTTGGAGCAAACATCTCGTCATGATCCTCTTCCTCTTTCTAAGAGAATCTTCTAGCCACGAGCCTTCTATAGTATATTTGATTTGTAAGTCTTCTTGTTGAACATCCATCACTTGTTCGATGTTCATCATTCTTCATGATCTTTCCTACAAATCAAAGTTAATTACATGATTAGTAATACTTCATAATCATCAAATCATGTTGACATGATAACCTATTATGCATACTGATATGATTCACATAGTTATGCAACTATCTTGACCAATATTTTGGCACAACACTTTTCCATATCCTATATGCATACAGTGGTTATCTAGATGCCTTCCATCTCTACCAGAACATACTATCAAGAGCGTGCACAGTTCTCAGCATGTCAGCAAAGAGGTTTCATTCTAGATAAACAACAATGGAATGTTTGTCCAACTTACCCATCATATGCATATTAGTAGTATACTATTCAATGCTATATGAATGCTTACACTATGCATGATATATTCTAGGAATACAAATACGCATACAACTATTACGAGCAATATCATTAACAACTCAAATACTTATATTTTATGTTTGTGTGGTTGCCTCCCGCTTTATCTCTATTTTATGATAGCATCATTATATGTCTTTGAACTTCTATCGATTCTGTACCACTGTGCATGCTTAAGTGTGCACTAGTGTCATCTTCATGATCTCATACATAATCATACATTCATTAGTATAATCTCAAAACTATCAAAACATTATGATTCTAAATAATCTTAAGTATGTATGGTCATGATCATTTCATACACAGGTATACTTACCTAAGATCCTAACACAAAGTAGGATTCTAACTTGATATAGGATAACATACTTGGATTATCATGCTTGGTTATGTCTTAACATACCCAACAATATCTTATTTGTTCTCTTCAATGATTTAGAGACCTTGTGCTAGAACCTGCATATCTCATAAGTTAAGCATAGTAGAACAAAGTCCTGCATACCTCGTAAGTAGAGCTTCTATGTGGTCAAAGACTATGGATGAGTCTTTGTCTTCATGTCATCATGGTCATAGAACTTGATTTGTCTTTCTTGATGTACTTGTATCTTGTTAGCATACGACATCATTCTTATACAACACCACAGGTGCAATAGTACAATCATAAGTGTCATAACCCTAATCAATGAATGTCTTCTATCATTCACATGCATTCATACTTTTACTAAGGTGGTCAGAAAATCTAGAATTAATCATGATTGTACTAACCTCAATAATATGAAGACGAACATATTATAAACTTAATCATGAAACAAATTTCAAAACATACGTGTATTTTCTCAAGTCATATCTGTCGAGTAGTCTTCTCTATAAGGGTAAAATCCTAACCATCCAAGGTAGATCACTTGTAAGCATCTTGTGTATGTTCATGGTGCTAGGATGATAGAATATCAGTGCCATTTAAACCTTCTTCATCACTGCCCTACGAGTCTCCCAACTTTGCTAGGGTTTCTTCTTAATTGGAAACCCTAATCTTCAATCTCCTTCCTCCCACAACATTTTCATGGTGGATTACAAATCCATTATAAAATTTTCCAATGTTGCATCAGGTGTCTCCAACATTGTATCAGGTCCTTTAATACCTAAAAACTGAAAACCCTAAGTGAGAGTTTATTCCTCCTCTTCCTTGATTTCATCCATTGAGTCATTTCAGATGTGTCATATTGTTTCTGGTGCATCTATGAATTTCGGATTTGCAGGGTCTGAAACTTCGGCCTGTGGTAGCTTGACCTGTCATCTTTCCAACACCACAGATCTGAGCTTCAATGGATTCTCCATGAGAGAGATATGCTAAGTGTCGCAACATGACCTGTTTATGACATGAAACAGAATAACGAACTTATACGGAGTGCCACGTGTCATTGTTTCAACTTCGGCCTCTGAAAAGTAGACCTGTCAAACTACAGTCTGTGCCCTAACTCCTACTTTTTACGGAATTCCATTTGGAACTTCCTAGCTCGAGATATGACCTTTGTTCCTAGGTCACCTGTTTAGGGTTGCATTCTAGAAGAGGTAGAAACCCTAACTTGTACGAATCATATCTCACAAAGTACAACGAATCTGAGGCTGATCTTCGGACACAAGGTACATGAACATTTCTTCTTCGGCCACTAAAAGTTTCTGATGCTAAACCTTCGCCAAAATAGATTTATAGCAAAAGTTCCATGATGACTAAGTTTTTGCTATACAAAACCCTAACTTTCAAATTGTCGCAAGTGAAACAAGTGTCGTAAGTGCCATACATTGCCTTCCTTCAAGTTAGCTCTGATACCATGTTAAGATTCAATATGCTAAGATAGATAACATCAGTAATACATTCAATTTCACAACAATAGCATATACAGGATCACTGAAAGAACAACAAGCACAGCATAAACACAAGAGACACAGATCTATCCTGGGAAACCCTCATGGGGTAGAAAACCCAACAAAGCTTCTTCAATATAGATGACCAGCAAATACAAAGATGTAATCCCCAAACATGAGCTCATTCTCCTCATTTGCAGATCTATCCCTCTCCTATGCGAGTTTCACAAGTGAGTGTGTGTTAAATGAGGAACACTCCTCTATTTATACTTTACTTCACTTGACTTTTAACCCTAACTAGGGCGGCCCCAACTTAACCACTCAACATAATGCTGACTGGGCCGACCCCACTAGGGGACTTAAACACCCCATACAACTGACTCTGAACTGACCCCACTAGAGAGATCTAATAACCCAAGTTACCACATTCTGACGGAGGAATAAACATTTCCGGATATACAATAAAGTCTCGACGGAGGAATGAAACATCTCTGGATAAAGTACAAATAGAATATTCTTAGAAGTTACAATATTTTAACAATTTTTGAGCATTTTCAAATAGCATAGTCCTACTTTCCACTAACAAGCTCCACAGCTCAAATATTCCCAAGCTTCTAGCTTTCCTTCCATCTCTCTCTCTCTCACTTTATTTAAATTTCTTTTTGGTTACAGTTACTTACATGCTTAGTTAAATTAGTTTCCTTTTGAAAAGAATATTTTAAGAAGCTGATATATATAAGTATGCTACTAGATCTAAGGTTTAAAACTTAATTTTGAGTAGATCTAGTCTTATTGAGTACTTAGGCTTAATTTTCTATTTTTCAAGTACTTAAATTTGTATGCTTTTAATGCTTTATTTGGTGCATTTAAAGTGGCTGGTTTTTCACTTCTAATGAACATGTAAGAGGAGGTGCTGTCAGAAAATCGAAGATCTGAGTCATCCAAGACCCCCCGGAGCAAAATATCTCTTTCTTGCCTTATTTCATAAATCCTTGTAAGCTTTTGGATCCAAATTCATAAGGACCAAAGGCATCCACCTCAAGATTGTAATTTTAATTAATAAAGCAGGTGGGCTACCTAGCGCCCACACCCCATCCCCCTTGGGGGATCTCGCAGGATCGCTTTTGTGGTTTGCTCTTTTCTAACCTTTTCTTGCTATATTTTATCAACGCATGCACACAATCCATCCTAATGAGATGTATAGTTAGTGTTTCTTTTCCTTTTGCAAAACAATCAATCTTGTACTTTATTTCATAGTCTTATAATTTACTTGTTACAATTTTTGTACATTGTTAACGAATAATTTAGGCTGTTTATTCCCGAAGTAAATTGAAAGGGTTTATCCCCGATAGGTGAAAAGAGATTCTCAGCCTCTTAATAAAAACTTCAAATCTAATTGTTAAAATTAACCAAGGCTTAGCCTCCCCGTATGCTCTGGATCTCTACGGTTCGTCCGACCAGTTGATCACATCAGAAAGGGAGTTAAGTGATTAGATTAATAGGGAAATATGAGAGTAGTTAGTTTCAAATAACTCGGGAGGTCGCATTGAATAGATCATAGAGTCAAGGGGCTACTTTAAGCAAGTTATGCCTCGCCCTGTTGGACACTTGATACCGTTGCAATAAGCGCTCCATTCAGAGAACTAAACTGCTTTCAGGCCAAACCAAGAACTAACCCACTCCCTAATCCATGCATTTAATAAATCAATTAAACTGACCAACGAGACAACTGCAACACTTTCACGACACAGCAACACTCCAAACTTATGTGACTCCATTTGGCACTAGTACAATCTCCAACAATCGCACTTTTTCAATTAAGTAATTTCATGAGTTAGATGGATGTCTCTATATCATGTTGTTGATCTAAATTATGTTTGCAATCCCTGGTTTAGTATTAATGTGTCTTCAAATTCCTAGAATAATTTTCATTCTCTTCAAACGATGCAACATTTTCATAGAACTTGACTGAACCAACATGGGCTCCATGACAATGAAGGCTATGTTATCATCTCAACCAACATAGTGAATCCCCAAAAAGATATTTCAACATAATCCTTGTCTTCAAAATTTGTTATTTATTTACAATTAGAAAATCAATATAATCTTCTTCACATCACGTGAGAAAAATATAGGACTTTCTTAAGATTTTAGCAACATCTCAACCTAACTTACGATGCAAGTTTTCATAGAACTTGACTGAACCACCATGGGCTCCATGACAATGAAGACTATGTTATCATTGCCGCTACTAATGCATGGTCCATTGAGGATGAAACTCAGTTTGCATTAACAAAAAAGCCTTGAAGTTGTTAAAACATGAGATATTCGGTCAGCCTGCCTATGGGATTGAAGACCACACCCTCAAGAAAAACCAACATGACAAAGTAAGCAAGGCACACAGTTTTTACTCCTCTATTTCCCACACAAAGATTTGTTTAGAGAATCCTGTACTTTAGCTACCAAACCAATTTACATTTACATAATTGATCCAATGAAAACACCATTTCCAGAATTCTTGATTTCATGTTGTTGTTTTTCATATGTAGTGTACGATTTATATTAACTTTAAATAGCCACTGGACACATCCTCTAGGATACTAGCTCCCACGCCCAAATCTACACACCTTAGCTACTAGATATAGATATAGATATGATGCATACACACACCCACACCTCAATTTCAAAATGGACACTCACACTTTCAGTCACATTTTGATTAGGGAAATCATATCAAGAAAGAAGGGGAAAATATTATATTAATATCCAAAAATGACCAAATTAAATCAATAGGACTAGAAAGCATAGTAGCATAATTCGGCCGTATTGTTATTTCGTGTACAGAAATTCGAAACAAATTCGAATTCGTCAAATATTTGGTAATATGGATACGAATGAAAACCAATTTAAAAAAACAAACTTTAATTATTTAAACACTATAAAACAGAAATATCATTCAATTTCATACTTATTAAAATAATTACTAATAACTAATTGTCGTTTCTCACGCTCCATATCCCAGGTTGTTAGAGATTTTATATTTTTTTTTTAATAATATGTTTGGTTTTATTATATAAATGTCTACTTACATCTTACATTTATGGTATATTTGTGAATATTTGATTAAAAGTATTATATATAAACATACTACTTCCGTATTTTATTCATACAAGATTTTTTCATTACGTATTTTTTCCATATCGAATCAGTATTCGTATGAACTCAAATTATGCTACTATGAAAATACAAATCATAATGATAAAATGTCAAAGTACTAAAGGCATCTCTTATGTGACCGCTAGCGTGACTGCAGGAAGAGCCACCTGCCCACCTAGCAACACGGAGCCACCACCTAGCACCAGTTCCCATGCTGTGCATCCCCCAAGACACCAGCCCTAAATGGAGGACATAACTCTTCTCCACTTGGCCCTTTCACACGCTCTTGGTCTTATTACCCACATGGCCTGGTGGGTGGCATTAATGTTGGCCCTGGTTCCTACGTCCCTTCCCCCCCTCTGGTTTACCTCCGCCATTAAACTCTCTCGTGCGACGTCTCCTCCTTCCAGCGGCGCTCTCATTGATATGAGGACCCCCATTCAAGCTCTCAATGTCATTACCCGCCTTTGCTACTCTCTGTCTGCTTCCACAGCTGAAAGCTCGACTCCTGCTCAGTCTTCCTGTGACGTTACTGATACCGCCATGAAACGCACGCAAGGAACCTCCAAGCGAGGCTCTGGCCATGGCACTGGTAAACCGGCGTCTGCAACCCAAAAGGAGCATCCCACAAATATCGGCTAAAAGGACAATGTTTCCATGCCTGTTCGTCGTATGGTTGACGACTAGGAGTCACGCAGTGTAGCAGAAATCCTGGCTTTTGGCAACCAGGGCACTCAAGTGAATTACTACTGGCTTCTGAAAAACATGATTGGCACCCTGGTGGAGGAAATGCTCACCAACTGGAACATGGCTAAGGTTGCCATCATGGATACCAGGGCCAACATGGCTCATCTGGATGGGGTGCTCGTTGCTCTGGAGGCCAGCCTAACTAATAGAAGATATTCTCTATTTCCTCATCCTGCTCTTCCGATAGGTTATGGTCCAGCGGGTCCTGTTGCTGGTTCAGGGGAGGCGTTAACTGTTCATACTGAAAGCGTTGCCACTGTCGTGGCTGCTCAGGCTACAAGAAGATCCTTACTAGATTCCATGGGTATCACGGCCTCAGATGGAGTCGTCCCTGCTCACGGCCACAATTCCGGTCCTAATTCTCTAGCGACAGGGGTGGTGCAGGGTGCTTTCCCCCTGGGATATCCTTTCCTGTCCCCTCTACCATTGAAGTTCTGCATTACAAGCGCGTCCGGAAGGTTGAGGATGAGGCGGTTCTTCCTCGCAAAGATGAGCACCTGCCTATCAAGCTCCCGGCGCAGCAGTGGGAGGACGACTTCTTTGGCCCCTGTCCCATTTCTGAGGAAATTCATGGCTCCAAGAATGCAGAAGCTAGCACCTGATGCGGCTCGGAATGAACATAGCTCTCCTGGTTTTTGCAGTCAGCTTTTATGTTTAGTCAGTTTCTGTCTAGTCTATATCTACAGCCTTACTCTGTTTTTGTCTTTCCTGATCTGCTGTTATGAGGTTTATGTTATTGGGCTTGTCCACAGAGACTCTTTTTGTAATACTGCTTCCATGAGAAGCTTCAGAAAGCTATATTCAGACTCTCATCAGGATTGTAACTTTTTTTGTACCATAATATAATTTTACTATGCAGCTTACAGATAATAAAAAAAAAAATTTTAAAAAAAAGGCATCTCTTATCTGCAAAAATAAGTACAAATAAAGACCGAGTACAAAGAGTAAGTAGAAGATGTAACCTTTGAAAACAAATAGAAATAAGTACTGCTCCATGCAAGAAGAGAAACGTTACTCTGCACCAGAGCAGAAGAGGGGCTACTGTAGTCATAGTCAACCATCGTGAAGGGAAAAAATTTGACAGGATCATAACACCAAGAACAGTATGAGGCCCCCGGTTTAGACAGGAATAAGTAGGATACAGGAAACTTCTCTACATATTATTTTCTAATGCATGTAGAGCTTAAGAGAACATTCTAAAAAAATTGATATGAATAATGTAGTGTTGCATCACATCAAAAGCCAATGTGGTCTCTTTCTCATCAACGAGAATATTATTATCAAATACCAACATGTCTTAGAGCGCTGGCTTGATAGTTTGACCCTCTCTCCAGCCCTGACTGGCATTTGTCTGTTCTTTTGCATAATCCCTGTAATCGGCAAGAACTTTTCTATTGACTCTTCCCTTCATGTTCTCTAACAGTTGAATCAGAACCTACAAAATATAAGTTGTTCAAATATTAATATTGTTCGTAACAGAAACTGTCTGAAAAAAGTTATTTTGTTTAAACTTATACGCACCGAATGTCCAATGCTTTTGAGGATGTCTTCAGGAATAACAGCAAGTGCTGGAGGTAATACAAAGCTAACAGTCATCTCCATCAGTCCCTTTAGTCTTGACCTAACCCCATTATTTTCTGAGTAAAGAGCCCCACGAACTCCAAGTACAAAGTCCGATGGCTTCAAAACATAGTCTAAGCCTCGAAGCTCCCATCTTGTCTGAGAAAGGGTTAATATGGTGTATAAGAAAAGCTGCCACGGCCCAAAAGCAAGGATACACTATATATTCTTGACAATCTCAAACAATTATGTTCACGGTTGAGAATGGAAAAATCCACATGGATGCTTACAGCATTCAAGGTTAGCACTTTTTTGACATTTTTTGAAATCCCTGGGGGATATCCTTGCCCCGGTGCTTTCACTATAATACTCATATCAATGACAGGAAATGCAGTCAAGAAAAGGAACTCAATAGGCAACATATGAATTCGCCATTCTTCCTGCAAGTCAACAGATGTCCTCAGAACAATTGAAGCAGTGAGAAATATCTGCGATCAGGAGAACCTCAACTTGGAATATATCTTCATTTGATTCAATACTGGGCAGGATCAGCACGGCCTGTAGATTCTAAAACAATTTACTTCTAAAATGTTGAAATTAATTAGGGGTACCCACAGAATGCAGCCAAGTGGATAGTTGTCAACTTACCTCAAAAAAATGCAGATACCGAAGAATGGGCTCACAAAGAGCAAAAATTTAATTAGTTTAATTGAAAATTAGTAAGAACGGTGCAGGTAGAACGAGGAGTTTCCCAAGGTGATTTTATCAAAACAAATTCTCTACTTTGTAGCATCTCAAGAAGCCAATGTTCACAATCATCAAAATTTTGTTCTATAAGTACGAAATAAAATATTAAAGCATTGGAAAAGGCATTTTAGTTGTAGAATATGAAACTGAGTCTAAATCGGAATCCCTTACATCATTTAGTTTCTCGCTCCTCTTTTTGTCTGGGAATAATGCTTGAAATATTCTTTGCCTGTCACTTAAATATTGCTCAAAGGGAACCTGCTGATGGAATGCACGATGTTAGGCAGGACAACAATAACATTCAAGATTATAATTTATTCATTAGCAAATGTTGGTCTAAGGTTACCTCAGAAGGCTCATAAAGAGGAAGATCAGTGCTAAGTTCGGATGAGAAGCTGACAGTTTTCTCTGCCTGCATGGTGATCTGAGCCATTGATCTTGTGTAAGGCACTCTGTATCGTGTTGCTGGTTTTCCTAAATGGTAAGAACCCCATTTAAATGCAAATAATTAGTAACATGGGAGACTCACTATGTATTTGAAAAAGGATCAATAGAAAAATGAGTCTGCACTTAAGCATGAGGATGATGAAAATAAGTTGATGCATTCAAAGGACACTATACTAGTGGAATTCCATAAGAAACCTGATTTATGCCCCCATGATAAACAAATTACAAATAAAAATGGCATTCAACCATTGGTATAGTGCAAGAAAGTAAATACCACACAAGAAGCTAAATGCCAATATAAAAATTAACTTTTGTAATGTCTTTAGTTCTGGCATTCCTTGAGAGTATAGAACAATTCAAAATCTACCATCAAAATACAGAGGTTAAGTTAGATGGTAGAAGTCAAACTTATGCTCATCAGCTGAATGTTTGAAGAGCAGATTCACATTCATAAATAAATTGGAATCAGTTTTATAGTAGTTATTATTAGTTTAAATTCTGTATGCAATCGAAAAATCAAACAATATATTTTAGTTGTTCTAGACTTCTAGTAATAAAAAGATCACTTGTGATAATTTCTAAACCTGGAACTTAAAGATGTGAGCTCTTGATCAAGACAGGTGTGTGGAAATTAGTTGATGACATAGAGCCAAATTCTATGAGATCTTGATGCCTCGGAAAATGGGAAGCTAAGGAAAAGAGAGCCATGACTCCCAGTGGCTCGGGCTTGTCGCATATGCAAATGGACCATAAGGATCTTACAAAGACATGTGTTACCAACTTTTTTGTACCATAGTTGGATTTTCTGGAGAGCCGCCATTTGACAAACATGATAAATGTTTGATTCCAGTGTATCAGATGATCCAGCATGTTGTGGCTAGCCAGTTGTGGTTGGCTTGTTTTGTTTTTTGAGTCGACATGACCATGGCCCCATGGGGGTTTGTAATAAAGTGTGCTAGTAGGATCTAAGTGCCTCGGTTCCTCATGACAGGATTAAGCAACTAAGGTATTCCAAGGAGTTTTTTCCCTTGTTAATTATACTTTGCTTAAGGCGATATATAATCGATGAGGTTTTATCCCGCTCCTCCAAAGCTGGTGTTATCACACAACTTGTAGTTGCCCCTAGTGGTATCCCATCCGGGACGGTAGAGGAGGCAGACAACTAAAGAGGTGACCCAAGAGATGCCACGGTTCCCAATGCAAGGTGGGAGTCACGTCAAACGAGGCACTCTTCGCTTTAGGTCAGGGTGTATCAAGACCTAGGGGGAGACCCTATAACCAATCACAGTTAATTGGACCCAAACAAAGGTTTCTAAGGGTAAGTAAATGAAGAGTTACGGAAACCAATGCAAGGCTAAGTGGACCTAGAAGTTGAGGTATGGTTGAAGGTGGTGTGAGAGACTGTTAGTATTTCAACCTACGTATGGTTTAGGCCACATGATTGGGGATGATGACAAGATGTAGTACCATATGTTTACACAAGTGGGTCCACAAGGTGAAGCTAGGGATGAAATTGGTACTAGATGTTATGTTATTAGTGGATCTATAGATCTAAGTTGATTTTAAGAGTACCCATGTACTAGATCTAGGGTTTGACACAAATCCCAAGGAGTGCGACTTGCTTTGAGGAGGACTAGTGCCTTGTTAAATGGGCTAATGGGGTCAAAAAGTATGTCAAAATGTAGATCGGGACACCTAGAAGCCAAGTCAAGTGGGCTAAATGAGATCTAATGGTTGGATCTTGCTAGATCTAGGTTTTTCAAGAAATCACCCTAAGTGGACCACAATCCCTTGAAACAAGGAATGCTACCCCCAAGGCAGATCGTCATAAAAAGATACTCTAGACCTAGGTTTCAAGGGATGGCCTTTCCAAATCTCCAAAAATCTCAACCACCCACCTCCTTGAAGTGGGCAAACTCACCTTCCCAAGGGAGTGCGACTTGCTCAAGGAGGGCTAAAATGAGGGTTAGGTAAACCAAATCAAGTCCAATGGCCACCAAACTATAGGTCCAAGTGGCTCATGCCCCGATCTATGTGGATCCCAAAAATCAAGTCAATCTAAGGGCTAGATCTTAGTAGATCTGAGTTTTGAGGTGCTAAGAAATTCAAAAGGGGGTTTTAACCCCTTAAAACATGGAATGATGTCCACAAGGTAGAATTTACCAAAGTAAGAATCTGGGGGTAGGTTATCGAGTGTCTAGATTGCAAATCAAGTGGGATCTCACCTACCCATGTGCTAGATCTAACCAAACAAGCCTCTCACTAGGAAGTGCGATTTGGGTTCAAGAGGGCTTTTTGCCTTGAAACGTGTGTCAATTCTAAGCCAATCACCACCAAACTATAGATCCAACTAGGGGTGGATGTTATAGAGGTGGGTTTTCAAGATCTTCTCAAAAGCAAGGCTAGATCTAAGTAGATCTAAGAAATATTAAAATTAGGGTTTTTAATTAATTAGGGTTTATGACCAATGAAGATAGAATGGATGAAAGAGGCACATACCTTGTAGATCTTACCTCAATTGCTTGTGGCCACCTTGCAAATTGATAGCATTCTCCTATGTGTATATTCAAGAGTGAGATCCAAGAGCTCCAACCAAAACGTCCTCCAAGATAGCCAAATCGTCCTCCTCCTACAAGACAAGATCAAAGAAACAAGTCAAGCAAGATGGTTATGAAAATGGTAGAAAGATATAATAGAAAGCATCAACTATGTCACAAAGATACAATAATTATACTCCCTGTCACAAGATCAACCCAAGAGAGAATATGTGGATCCCTCCAACAATAACCCTCAAGAAGTCGCCCTCCTCTCCACCAATTCAACTTTCCTATAAAAAGATTAGTAGAAGCACCAAATCCACAATGATACATAGAAGAGATACTATATATTCAATATGCAAGAGAATCCACAGTACAAGAGAGATGTGCTCCACAAAGAAATCTTCTATTCCAATATTCCAGAGCTCCAAAGGTTAGCTTTACAATGGGGGGTCTCCTCCTTATATGGGATAATAAAGACCAAAACCATATACCACTCTACAATACTACATCAAATGAGTGGTTGAGATTAAAAGATCTCATCATACAATCAATGGATAAGATGAACCATAACAATATATCACATGGATCACCCAATATAATAATAGCGCTCCCACTAAATGGTACAAAAAGGGGGTGACGTCATCCACTACAGGGGTAAAAGTACAATGATCCACCTCATGATGACTAGGACATGACAAAATAAGCACATGGTGGGGCTAGGAGGCATCAATCCTTACTAGCTCATCCCCAAGGCACAATAAAATAATAAAATATGTCCAAGATAATATAAATGACCAAAACTGTCCTCCAAATCCATGACAGTCAAGTAGTAAATGACCTCCTGTGATCAATGTGGGCATACCCACATGGTGAAAACTGACTGGAAGATAGTGAGATCACCCTGGAAGACCTCTGTGAAGACCAAATGCCAAAACCTTGCCTCAATTGCCCAAATTGATTTCCTCAGTGACCACTTTATCCCATTTTTTAACTGCCTCGGTAACTGTGAAAGTGTCAAAACTGCCTCCTAGGGCACCTACGCTGTCCATCTGAGCCCACCAGGCTCTCCAGAAGGGGGGGTAAATGGTAAAAACAAGTGGCTGGACCACCCCCTTCATCATCAGCGCCCTAGGTGAACTGGCCTCTCAGGGCCCCTCCTGCTCAGGTTGGGAAATCAGCCCCAAATCTGGTCAACAAGTGTAAAACTGCATCAATCACTGTCAAAAGTGCCCGGAACTAAAAGATAAGTGTCTCATTGGATCCAGAAGACCCAAATCCACTAGAAATGTCTACTCATACACCATGGGTTGCCCTAATGGGCCAGCTGTAGGGTCCACCATATATGGACAATGTACAAACTGCTGATCTGAAATAATAAATAAACCTGTTGAACTGCATCAATCATCATCTGCATCATATGTCCATCACATGACATCATCATCAAGTATGTGGTACCATCAATCATCATCAATAGGCATCTATACATGGCCCACATCATCATAGATCCCAATAATATACAACCAAGGATAAATCACATCAGTAGACTAAGACATGCTTCTCTAATCATTTTCACAGCCTAACTCAAAGTATAAGATCCATTCAGTGGCATTAATCAAGTACACATATTCTGTTGTTATATAAAATTACTTGCACAATAGTTCAAATGACAAACTCACCCATTGGACATGGTCAAACTGCTAGTGAAGGATGAAGGCTACGAACAAGGTTGGGCAAAGGGGTTGACCTGTCTAACTCAACTCAAAAATACTATGGATTGGGAGAAAGGGGAAAAGCTACAAACTCTGTGCTGGACAAAATAACACGGGGAATGGATGTGCCTCACAAATGGATAAGTTGTTCAAAGAGTGTTTATTCAACTTAGGAATCATGTCTACATCAAGTTGATCCAGGTTCATTAGGATCATTCAACTTTATTTCATGGCCTTTTTGGCCTACATAACCCTTCGGATTTCAGGTGTGCTGATAAGCACAACTAGTTGCAGCTTTCATCCAGGGCATGTTTCATACATACAAGGTCAGCAATTGTTTAGATATAGCTTTTAAGAACCATTGCTTTTTGGACCTTTCTTATACTCTTCGAGGAGTATTTTTAGCTGTTCATCGCTCTTGGCCCTTTTTTTTGTTTCCATGGGCGAATTTATAAGTTTCCATAGGTAGAACATGAGCTTTCAGTTTTAGCCAACAACATCTCAAGTGACTAGGGGGAGTTCGAGCCAATGCCAAACATCGGGACAACCGACCAAAATGATTTAGGCCTACAATCCAACTCACCAAAGGCAAGTTTTGTCACCAACTTAGAGCCGAGACACTGAATATACAGGGATGTGGTCCAAACACAGAGGTAGAAAAATGGAGAAGTCCTCGATATCAGAAAGTCAAATGAGACAAGTCAAGGTTTAAAGTCAAATAGGAAGGTCATGCATGGATGGAGTCGAGTGAATATGAAGCCTACACTAGCAGACAACTGGTGTCAGGAAAGACCATATCTATGTAAGGTGGAAAACCAGTGGGTTTTGTTAAATGACCTAAATGTGCAAGCAATTGTCCATTTTATGATTTATAGTTCATTTTAAGCAGTTTGCCACGTCAGGAATAATATACCAAGCAGGTGCTGTGAACATGACTAAATCAACAAGATAATAATCCATAGTCAGTGATAACATATCCATAGATCATACAACATCATCATAGTAATAATCATCATGTACCATCTGAAACACTGCTGCAATACATCTCTAAGCACTGAACTGAAACTGTATAGGATAGAAGGTCACATCAGTCATCAAATCTGAACTCTCAAGGCTCAGCCTTGACATAAGGCCTAACATAAGTCTGAATAATAGACTGCTCTGATCATGAGTAATCAAAAAATATACAATCATCATAGCCATGCTCTGAATAATGGAAGCTCTGGAATGTGCAGATATCTGCTAAGCAAGAATAGTAGCCCTGCTACTATGGTGTGATAACATCTGGCTCCAGCTGGGTCAAGTGCTCTAAGGGAGAGAGTGCTTGAGAACCTCAGAATCTCTGGTCTCGATCTGCTCTACAATCAATCTTCAATCCAGCACTGCACCATCCTTGCTTTCGGCTTTTATTTTGCACCTGTTCCTGCTCTCACAAACACTAGAATACCTCATGGAGCATGTATGGGACAAATATATAAAATAAAACTGAAAATGACTTCTACTCTAAAACAGAGACTGAAATGCGTAAAAGAAAAATTTAAACTAACATGGCATATATCATTTATTCATCATTCATTATTTTTGTTACTGTGCAGGAGGAGAAGAAATCTTTTCAGGAAGGCACATTTCACTTGCACAGGCAGTCAAAAATGTAAACGGAAATTAAAAATTCTTTAATGCATGTAGGAGAAGAGACAAGCTTAGGAAGGAGCAAGGCTCAACTCAATCAAACACAAAAACAAGCAGACACTCCAAGTAGGAAAGAAAATGGGCAACACTCATCACACAGAAAAAGAAAAAACACACAAATCCTATTGCTCATGTGAGCTTATTCAAGACCTAGCTACCCTACTCTAACCAATTAGCACAAATGTTAGGTAAAATCATAAATCCAGTGCAACCATTCATCAAACAGGTTAATGATTCTTCTTTGTATTTTGTTGATAAAACAGGTCAAGATTGGATTAAAGATTAATGAAATTGAGAGCACAATCTTCCTGACTTGTTCAGAAATTGAAGAAGGATTTGAATGGAGCAAAATGAAATTATGCCAAGGAGAATATTGACTGAAGCAGACATCCTCCATCAAAGAACTGATAGGATCATAAAATTGATGTAAATGATTGTTTAAAATTGATGGAGGGAAAACATATGGCATTTGATTTAATAAACTACTTTCCTCATTCACTTTACTTGCATATTCAATACAGTTCTCCTTGGGACTGATGATCAAATAAAAACCAAATGGGGACAAATCAAGGCTTGAAAGACGAAAAATCAAACCTAGACCCACTTTATGCTCAAAAATGGAGAAAAGATGAAATTGATCTTTAAACACCTTTTCTAGCCACCAAGAATGATTGATAACTTGATAACAAGCATTATGGTTCCAAAGTGACTGAAAAGGGAAATGAAGTGCTCTTTCTCCAAACATGTAATCATACATATACTTCCTATTGAAAAATTCCAAGGCAAAAAATTGACTAGAGCACCAACCCAAAGATGATTGAAAGAGTTGGGAAGGGAGGGTGGATTGCGAATATGAAAATTCTCCCAAATGGATAAACAAGTTTGACCTTGGACTTTGACAAAAGAAAGCACTCTTTACTCTAGGAATGATTTTAACCTTTTGATCAAGTTTAATATTTACAATCTGAGGACAAGATTGACCATAACTATCTAACTCTAAGTTATCTTGATTAAGGATGGAAAAATTTAAAGACTCATTATAAGAAGTGGAACACAGATTAGAGCATCTAGTGTGATTCACTAATTCATCCTCATCTTGAGATCGACCTTCTATTGATTCATCATTAAAATTATAAGAGGATAAGTGATCATTTTCATTTATAATATCTTGATTAAATGCACAATGATCACGAGAGATCACCACTAAAGGATCTTGGTCGATGCTTTCACTTTCTTCTTCTTCAATAAGGTGATAAGGAATTGAATGATCATTAAATATGGAATGAATAATGAGTTTCTCTGAGGGAGGAACTTCAATAGATTGAGTGACTAAAGGCTCATCCTCAGAAATTTCCTCAAGATCAAGACTAGGACTAGCTAAAAAGAAATTTGAAAACTTATGATTTGTACAATGATTATGGATTTGACTTTCAATCGACTCAAAAGTGGAAGACTTATCCTCAAAAGAAATTGAGCAGGAGGGGTCATCTTCGGATGTTGACAATTCACTTGATGTTTGATTATTAACAGATTCAACAATATGATCAAAAAGGGGAAGGTTTTGACTTGAAAAATATATATCATCAGATTCACTTCCCCATTTTTCTAAGAAATTTTGCTCAAACATGTCATACCCGGAAATGCTATTGGGCTTCGAATTTAAGAACCAGATCTCAGCTCTTTCTTTGAAGGATGAAGCCAATAGTTTCATACACACATCCTCATGGGTTATGGATAAATCTTTAATAATTTCCCTAAAAAGTTCAAGGTGTCTTTTAGCAGATACTTCATGACTTCCATCAAATTTAGACAACCTTTCACGTGCTTGATGAGGGATTTGATGAGGATACCCAACAATTTTTGAGAAGTCAAAAACTTTCAAACGACCAAAAATCCTAGGCCGCTCAGGAGCAGCCATGGATGGCAAAAATTTATTTATTTTTTTTATATTTTTTTTTTTTATTTACTATTTTTTTTAAATCAAGAACCTAAATACCAAATGATGCACTCCATGGGTTCTAGATAATGATAGGATCGATCACCAGTGGAGTCGCTTATGTGGAGTCGCCAGGTAGATTTTAAAACTCTTCTACCAAGATGTATGTCGTTTAAAGTGCAGGGAGAGAATGAGACACAAAGGTGTGTTGAACCAAGGTAGGCCTCTACCTCCCCGGCAACAACGCCAAAAATGTTATCACACAACTTGTAGTTGCCCCTAGTGGTATCCCATCCGGGACGGTAGAGGAGGCAGGCAACTAAAGAGGTGACCCAAGAGATGCCACGGTTCCCAATGCAAGGTGGGAGTCACGTCAACCGAGGCACTCTTTGCTTTAGGTCAGGGTGTATCAAGACCTAGGGGGAGACCCTATAACCAATCACAGTTAATTGGACCCAAACAAAGGTTTCTAAGGGTAAGTAAATGAAGACTTACGGAAACCAATGCAAGGCTAAGTGGACCTAGAAGTTGAGGTATGGTTGAAGGTGGTGTGAGAGACTGTTAGTATTTCAACCTACGTATGGTTTAGGCCACATGATTGGGGATGATGACAAGATGTAGTACCATATGTTTACACAAGTGGGTCCACAAGGTGAAGCTAGGGATGAAATTGGTACTAGATGTTATGTTATTAGTGGATCTGTAGATCTAAGTTGATTTTAAGAGTACCCATGTACTATATCTAGGGTTTGACACAAATCCCAAGGAGTGCGACTTGCTTTGAGGAGGACTAGTGCCTTGTTAAATGGGCTAATGGGGTCAAAAAGTATGTCAAAATGTAGATCGGGACACCTAGAAGCCAAGTCAAGTGGGCTAAATGAGATCTAATGGTTGGATCTTGCTAGATCTAGGTTTTTCAAGAAATCACCCTAAGTGGACCACAATCCCTTGAAACAAGGAATGCTACCCCCAAGGCAGATCGTCACAAAAAGATACTCTAGACCTAGGTTTCAAGGGATGGCCTTTCCAAATCTCCAAAAATCTCAACCACCCACCTCCTTGAAGTGGGCAAACTCACCTTCCCAAGGGAGTGCGACTTGCTCAAGGAGGGTTAAAATGAGGGCTAGGTGGACCAAATCAAGTCCAATGGCCACCAAACTATAGGTCCAAGTGGCTCATGCCCCGATCTATGTGGATCCCAAAAATCAAGTCAATCTAAGGGCTAGATCTGAGTTTTGAGGTGCCAAGAAATTCAAAAGGGGGTTTTAACCCCTTAAAACATGGAATGATGTCCACAAGGTAGAATTCACCAAAGTAAGAATCTGGGGGTAGGTTATCGAGTGTCTAGATTGCAAATCAAGTGGGATCTCACCTACCCATGTGCTAGATCTAACCAAACAAGCCTCTCACTAGGAAGTGCGATTTGGGTTCAAGAGGGTTTTTTGCCTTGAAAAGTGTGTCAATTCTAAGCCATTCACCACCAAACTATAGATCCAACTAGGGGTGGATGCTATAGAGGTGGGTTTTCAAGATCTTCTCAAAAGCAAGGCTAGATCTAAGTAAATCTAAGAAATACCAAAATTGGGGTTTTTAATTAATTAGGGTTTATGACCAATGAAGATAGAATGGATGAAAGAGGCACATACCTTGTAGATCTTACCTCAATTGCTTGTGGCCACCTTGCAAATTGATAGCATTCTCCTATGTGTATATTCAAGAGTGAGATCCAAGAGCTCCAACCAAAACGTCCTCCTCCAAGATAGCCAAATCGTCCTCCTCCTACAAGACAAGATCAAAGAAACAAGTCAAGCAAGATGATTATGAAAATGGTAGAAAGATGTAATAGAAAGCATCAACTATGTCACAAAGATACAATAATGATACTCCCTGTCACAAGATCAACCCAAGAGAGAATATGTGGATCCCTCCAACAATAACCCTCAAGAAGTCGCCCTACTCTCCACCAATTCGACTTTCCTATAAAAAGATTAGTAGAAGCACCAAATCCACAATGATACATAGAAGAGATACTGTATATTCAATATGCAAGAGAATCCACAATACAAGAGAGATGCGCTCCACAAAGAAATCTTCTATTCCAATATTCCAGAGCTCCAAAGGTCAGCTTTACAATGGGGGGTCTCCTCCTTATATAGGATAATAAAGACCAAAACCCTATACCACTCTACAATACTACATCAAATGAGTGGTTGAGATTAAAAGATCTCATCATACAATCAATGGCTAAGATGAACCATAACAATATATCACATGGATCACCCAATATAATAATAGCGCCCCCACTAAATGGTACAAAAAGGGGGTGACGTCATCCACTAGAGGGGTAAAAGTACAATGATGCACCTCATGATGACTAGGACATGACAAAATAAGCACATGGTGGGGCTAGGAGGCATCAATCCTTACTAGCTCATCCCCAAGGCACAATAAAATAATAAAATATGTCCAAGATAATATAAATGACCAAAACTGTCCTCCAAATCCATGACAGTCAAGCAGTAAATGACCTCCTATGATCAATGTGGGCATACCCACATGGTGAAAACTGACTGGAAGATAGTGAGATCACCCTGGAACACCTCTGTGAAGACCAAATGCCAAAACCTTGCCTCAATTTCCCAAATCGATTTCCTCAGTGACCACTTTATCTCATTTTTTAACTGCCTCGGTAACTGTGAAAGTGCCAAAACTGCCTCCTAGGGCACCTGCGTTGTCCATCTGAGCCCACTAGGCTCTCCAGAAGGGGGGGTAAATGGTAAAAACAAGTGGCTGTACCACCCCCTTCATCATCAGCGCCCTAGGTGAACTGGCCTCTCAGGGCCCCTCCTGCTCAGGCTGGGAAATCAGCCCCAAATCTGGTCAACAAGTGTAAAACTGCATCAATCACTGTCAGAAGTGCCCGGAAATGAAAGATAAGTGTCTCATTGGATCCAGAAGGCCCAAATCCACTAGAAATGTGTACGCATACACCATGGGTTGCCCTAATGGGCCAGCTGTAGGGTCCACCATATATGGACAATGTACAAACTGTTGATCTGAAATAATAAAAAAGCCTGCTGAACTGCATCAATCATCATCTGCATCATATGTCCATCACATGATATCATCATCAAGTATGTGGTACCATCAATCATCATCAATAGGCATCTATACATGGCCCACATCATCATAGATCCCAATAATATACAACCAAGGATAAATCACATCAGTAGACTAAGACATGCTTCTCTAATCATTTTCACAGCCTAGCTCAAAGTATAAGATCCATTCAGTGGCATTAATCAAGTACACATATTCTGTTGTTATATAAAATTACTTGCACAATAGTTCAAATGACAAACTCACCCATTGGACATGGTCAAACTGCTAGTGAAGGATGAAGGCTACGAACAAGGTTGGGCAAAGGGGTTGACCTGTCTAACTCAACTCAAAAATACTTTGGACTGGGAGAAAGGGGAAAAGCTACAAACTCTGTGCTGGACAAAATAACACGGGGAATGGATGTGCCTCACAAATGGATAAGTTGTTCAGAGAGTGTTTATTCAACTTAGGCATCATGTCTACATCAAGTTGATCCAAGTTCATTAGGATCATTCAACTTTATTTCATGGCCTTTTGGGCCTACATAACCCTTCGGATTTCAGGTGTGCTGATAAGCACAACTAGTTGCAGCTTTCATCCAGGGCATGTTTCATACATACAAGGTCAGCAATTGTTTAGATATAGCTTTTAAGAACCATTGCTTTTTGGACCTTTCTTATACTCTTCGAGGAGTATTTTTAGTTCTTCATCGCTCTTGCCCCTTTTTTTTGTTTCCATGGGTGAATTTATAAGTTTCCATAGGTAGAACATGAGCTTTCAGTTTTAGCCAACAACATCTCAAGTGACTAGGGGGAGTTCGAGCCAATGCCAAACATCGGGACAACCGACCAGAATGATTTAGGCCTACAATCCAACTCACCAAAGGCAAGTTTTGTCACCAACTTAGAGTCGAGACACTGAATATACAGGGATGCGGTCCAAACACAGAAGTAGAAAAATGGGGAAGTCCTCGGTATCAGAAAGTCAAATGAGACAAGTCAAGGTTTAAAGCCAAATAGGAAGGTCATGTATGGATGGAGTCAAGTGAATATGAAGCCTACACTAGCAGACAACTAGTGTCAGGAAAGACCATATCTATGTAAGGTGGAAAACCAGTGGGTTTTGTTAAATGACCTAAATGTGCAAGCAATTGTCCATTTTATGATTTATAGTTCATTTTAAGCAGTTTGCCACGTCAGGAATAATATACCAAGCAGGTGCTGTGAACATGACTAAATCAACAAGATAATAATCCACAGTCAGTGATAACATGTCCATAGATCATACAACATCATCATAGTAATAATCATCATGTACCATCTGAAACACTGCTGCAATACATCTCTAAGCACTGAACTGAAACTGTATGGGATAAAGGGTCACATCAGTCATCAAATCTGAACTCTCAAGGCTCAGCCTTGACATAAGGCCTAACATAAGTCTGAATAATAGACTGCTCTGATCATGAGTGATCACAAAATATACAATCATCATAGCCATGCTCTGAATAATGGAAGCTCTGGAATGTGCAGATATCTGCTAAGCAAGAATAGTAGCCCTGCTACTATGGTGTGATAACCGCTGGAATGCCCGATTTTGAAAATTTGGCGATGGAGGGTTATTAGAGGCCAACTAATGTATATAAGCCTACTAGACACTGTTAGAATAGGTGTCGGTCATGTCCTAGGTCCATAAAACCCTCAGAAAAAATTTTACCGGGTCCGTCGAAATTTGGGTTTTATTTATTTTTTAAATTTAATAAATTTCTCTATAGTTTAAATAGAGAAATAATTATTTGTAATATGTCAGTCGTCCGGGGTCCGAATTCAGTGATTGATGGCTCTTTTGATAAGCCAAAAATCACACATGACCCGTGGAGCAGCTAAACCCAACTTTCGGATGTCAATTCGGCCTCGTAATTAATATTTTCTCTGAAAAGTCCTTTACAGAGAAATTATTAATTAAAATAATAAAATTGAATATTTTGGAGATAATCCAAATCTCTCCAAAATTAATCAATTTGATTAAAATAAAAGGCTAAATGACATGGCAATGGGCATTTATGAGGATTCCAATCAACTCCAAGTCTTCCCAGTCAACTATCCAATCACTAGAAGGTTATCCATTCAAACAAATTCGCCCTCCTCATGCAAAATTCGATTTGGCTTGTCATTTGATGATTGGGTTGGTGGTTTGCATTAAAACCTAGGGATGGGCGCCCTCATGACTCACCTCATCCATAAGCTTGGCTCCCTTTGCTAATACGAGTTACCACCTACCATTCCATGTGTCTCTCTACCAAGTAACTCGCATTATCCTCAACCCTCACGTCAATCTTCATTGAGCTCACGTTTTTCCTTCTTGTAGATTGTCTATTGGTTAGCTAGGCAATCACCAAGCTTGGCCCTCCTCTAATTCGAATTCATACCTACCAAATTACACTTGGCATCCACCAAACTAGCTCGCCCTCCACATAGCTCACGCCATCCCTACCAACCCTCACGTCAATCCTCTCTCAAGCTCACGTTTTCCTTGTTGTAGCTCGTTGGTTGGTTGTTGACACTCCCTATGCTTCCATTAGAGTCAAGTCTTGCCACCTCTACCTTCAACCTACCACCAAACTCGACTTTGACCATTGTTTAGCATGCCAAGCCCTCCCTTGATTGGAATTCGACTTACCTATCTATTGCCAAATTCGACCTAGGGTTTAGCTGGTGTCTTTTACTATAAAGAGAGGCCCTTTGGGGTTATTATCTCATGGAGATTTGTGAAAAGAAACTCTGATGAAATTGTAAGCATTCTTTTGTTAATAAAATATTTTCGACTTTGGAGGTCACTTGCATTGGCTCTTGGCATTGTGTCTTCATTCTATGATGAAGTAATATCTCTTTCACCCTACTCTTTGATTTCAATTTCGATTATTGTATGCTTATTGAAGACTAACAATCTAGTACTTAGGCTTCTAATCGAATTGTTATTGAGTGTTTGTGTCTTCAGGGATTGCATCTAATAGAAGTTTTTGGCATCTAATACCTTCACTATGCAGGAACTCCATTGTTGATGGTTTTTGTTTGCAAGGTTCAAGCGGTTTCGGGCTTTCTTGCCTCACCCATCAATAACAAGTTCTTCAAAAATTATCTTTGGTTACTGGATCTACGAGCTTATCTCTTCTAGCTCTCTATTTTTCTCCTTGATCCCTTGTTTGATCGACTTGCTCTTCTCTCCTTTTCTCAGCTGCTCTCTTCCTTACTGCTGCCCCATCTATTTGGCTTATTGTTTAGTCATCCTTGCTCCCTGTTTCAGCCTCTTAGGAGTGCCTAAAACAGCCTTGGAAAGTGTGCCCTAGTTGGCCCCTCCTTTGTCCACTTTTCGTTGCTATTTAGCCAATGTTTGGGCTCTTTTTTAGTCACTGTTTGGGTGACCTTTTTCGCCCTGTTTGACTGCCCTTTTTGCCACTGTTGGGGCGTACTTAAGCCATTGTTCTGGTGACTTTTTCCACTGTTTTCATTGTCTTTTTCCAGCCTACTTCCACTTACAGTTTGCTGCTCCTTTTCCCCACTGTTTGCTGCTCTTTTACCCCACTGTTTGGGGTTTCTTTCACCACTTTTTGGGCCCTACTTTGCCCACTGTTTGGGCATACTCCAGCCCACTGCTTGGTTTGCTTATGCCCGCTGTTTGGGTTTCTTTTTACATCTGATTTCTCCTCTTGCCTCTACACTTCTATCCCTTTTGCCATCTCCTTAGCTTTTCCCTGTCTCTCATCCCTCCTCTTTTAAGCTTCCCCATCATCCCCTTTGTTTACCTTTAACTCTCTCAAAGTTCTCCCTTTCGTCCATCCTTCAAAACCTTTTAAAAATCACACAAAAACATTAAAAATTTGTTAAAACATTAGCATTATCTTTTGCTTTAGTATTGTTAAGTGTTAGTACTAGTTGGTGCCTTCTCTTTATCAAGGGTTAGCATTTAGGCATTTCATTTCATGCTTTGCAAAAGTTAGTGGTTAGATCTCATATTTTATGCTCATTAGTTAGATCTTAGTTAGTTCTTTTTAGGCATTATCTCATACTTTGCATTAGTTAGTTTGGTTTCAGTTTATTTTTTGATTTGATTAACAATGACGGGTATTTGAGCTTTGTTGTGTCTTAGGTGCCTAAAAGATAGATCCATAAAGGACAAGGCAAAAAGCTTGAAGAAGTGCAAAAACCAAGGAGAAGACAAAACAAAAGAATTGTAGAACCATTCTCCTTTGTAAAAGCCATTAAGGGCTTATAAATTTTGCTTCACTAAGTCGTTCTCTTCTTCAAAAAGACCTTTCAAGGGTTTAATTCCCAAAGGCAATTGTAATCCGTTTAATAAAAAGGCTAGGTGGGATAAGGCCTCCCACACATCCTTTCTCCTTCCCCATTTGGGGAAGTTTGTTTCATGCATGCTTAGATTAGTTTTGTTTCAAGTTTTCCTAGATTAAAATCTATTTCTGTATTTAGATAAATTCTCTTCCAAACCTTCGACCGGAAGTTGTATCCTTGGGATCCCATCCCAGGGGCAGGACCACATAATTTGTGGTTACTCTTCCTTCCCCGTCGGTTTCCTTGGTGGAGCTTCCAGCTAGCTGGAGGTTCTCAAGTGTAGGCGGTTCTAGCGGTTAACCTTGTTCGGAGGTTGATCGCTTGGTAGAACACTAAATCCTTCATTTATTTCATTTTATCGTGCAAGTAGTATGTTAGCAGTATTTCCATTGATTTGAGCTATTACATGTTTTGAATATCACAAAGTTTCAATATCTTGTTTACAAACTGCTTCTTGCTTCTTAAAATGAACAAAGTCTCTTGAACTTGGCCAAATCCAAGTCAAGAGCACTCTCTGTCGGAGAGCATCTTTTAGCTTGCATCTTTCCCTGCATTAGGCATTTTAAACTTAGCAAGTCTCTTGAACTGTGGTCATAAGATCAAGTCAAGAGCGCTCTCTGTCGGAGAGTTGAACAAGGTTCTCTAATAATAAAATTTTCCACTCATACACCCCTTTAATTAATTTACCTTGGTTTCTGTCCTACACCCGTATGCTCTGCCAACCGGAAACGGTTGGGCTAGTACTCAGAAAGGTGGAAGACTTGTTAATTCACAAGTGATAACTTTAATTAAAATTTTTACCCAAAACCCCAAACCAAGACAAATTACTGAGTTCTTCCTACAAGTGGTGGTGCCGGGAATCCACTCTCAGACTCGAGGGCGGTCAAGCCGCAAGCACACTTGCCCTCTTCGCAATCTGGGTGCTTCCGACCTATCACCTAGGGTTGCCAGTAGTTTTCTTGGATAAGGTTCCACTACTTTTTGATACCTTGTTCTTAGCCATAATAATCAAGACAAATTAAAATCTTAAATTTACCAAGATAAGCTGCACAACATTCTCACAAACTTTTATTTTCAAGCACTTGTATCAACCTTTTTACAATCACGTTTTTACATATTTGACTCCACAAGGCATTGGTCCTTCATCATATATCGTGTTTGCTTTAAAATATCAATATTGGAGTATTTGCTTTAATTGTCATAAAAAGTGATTTATTTATTGTCCAAGTGTATCTCTCATTCTATATTTGCAACGTGGATTGCGCTATCTTGTTTTACATTTAAATTTTATTTGTGTCTCTCATTCAAAAACTCCTAAACAACACCCATCCGCATCACAACACCTAAAAACACTATAAATACTAGAGCCTTTGTGAAACTCTTTTATAGGGACTACCCCCCTTGGCTTCGTTAGGAGTTTGCCTAAATGGAGGAGCTGGGATTCAGGTGACAGTACCTTGCTCATTGCTTTCCCCCAAGGCCACACCTCTCCCCACTTTCCAGTGAGGGAGACAGCTTTCGAAAGATTTCTGCTGCTGGTGTGCAGTTTGGCAGACAACAACATGTAAGGAGACGTGAGAGACATTGGAAAAGCTCTCCGTAGGCCAAGAATGCTAGTGTGGTTAAAGCACCAAAAATTCCGTTTGAAGATGTCCAAAGGTGAGAGTGTGGCTGATCATGTCAACCATCAAAATTCTATAATGAGTCAACTTGTGGGAAAGGAACAAAGCTTGATGAAGATGATGCCATGTTTATACTACTAAAAAGCATGCCACTGAGCTGTGAGAATGTGGTGGTTATTCTTGGAAACCAACCTAGACATTAGATTCAATAATAATAGATCTCCCTGAAGAGGAAAAGAGGATGACTAGTACTTAAGATTTTTCTAGTGCCACTAAAGCATTATTGCAGGCAAGAAGGAATGCAACCAAGGTTCAAGCAATATTAATAGGTTGAAGGGAAAAAGGACACATGGTAAATGCTTCTACTTTGGAAAGCATTGAACAAGGACACATTGCTTGGAATCACATAACGAGAGCTGCAGACTTGCTCAAGAAGAATGCTGTTAGTTTTTGTACCTAGGGAAGTGTTCCCCTAGTGACTTTATGCCTAAGTCACTTAGAAGGGGGGAAAAAGTGACCCTCACATTAAAAGCACTTAATGAGACTTTATAAACTCAAAGTCACTTTTTGATAAATTTAAGTGGGTGAGTGAAATTAATATTTCTAAGAAATAAATGGAGCATTTAATTTCAACCGTTGATCTAAGTCAATCTCACCCATTGGATTTAGAAAACCCTAGGGTTTGAACAAAAAGCATGAGGGAGACATTTCACTTTCACTTTTGAGAGATTAAAGTGGAGAGAGCAAAGAGGAGAGAGGCACAGAAATCGAGGGAGGCATTTTCAGCTGGCACGATTTTCGAGACAACTAGCTGAGCATTAAATGCACAGCACGGATTCCAAGGCAGGGAGATAAATCTGTACATCAGTTTTTCTGGGCACATTTACTGAGGCAACACTTAGCACAAATACCGAGGCATTCAGCACGATTCTCGAGGTCCGTACAGGTAGTATTTACTGCTGTCCGTACAGCTTGGTCTGCGAGGGTTCAGCTGGGCACATTTCCCGAGAAAAAGACACAGGTTTCAAGGCAAAAATTTGTTGCACGCACTTCGAGGTGACAAGCACAAATTTCTAGAGTCCGTACGGACTGTACCTTTCTGCACAAAAATCGAGACAATCTTGCTGCAATGATTTCGAGGTTCTTGGCACAGTTATAGAGGTGTTGTTTTAGCACAGAAATCGAGGTGGTTTGGTTCAATTTTCGAGCTGCAGATTTCTGGGTGACTTTGGGTGGTTGAGATAGGTACATTGTTTATTGTAATATTTTGTACTGAGATATTTGCTGAAGAAATAATAAACTCTCTCTCTCTCTCTGACTGGTTGTCCCCGTGGGGGTATTTCCAGGGCTATTGGCCGAAAATCCTGAGTCTGATTTTTTTATGGTGTGCATGTTAAAATTAATTTCTGTCTGTTAAAGTGAATTTTTCAGCGTGTTTAACTGTCTGCAATTTTCATAAGTAATTTCCAGCCTATGCAAAACTGGCTGGGAATGAAAACCACTGAAACAATGACATAAACCAGCAAGCTGAAAACTCAGAAAAATTTACATGGTATCAGAGCTTGGGGGCAGAAAACATTAGTATTTTGCAGACACACAGAAATTTCCAGAACTCAGTAATTTCAGTAATTTTCTTCTGTTAGTGAACAACACTTTGTTGGGTTGGCTGAAAGATGGCTACAGGACTTAGGTTGGAAGATAGGCTAGATGGGACAAGTAACTTTGTGCCATGGAAGGCTAGGATTTTGCTGATATTAGAGGAGAATGAACTATGGCAGGAGGTGGTTAGGAATACTACAACAAACCCTGTTTAGATTCTCACTGCTACAGATGCAGCAACATTATCAGCCTTCAACAAGAAGGATTGTAAGGCTAGAAGAATAATCCTAGATGCAGTTAAAGATCATATCATCCCTCACATTTCAGGCAAGGCAAGGGCACATTTGATGTGGACTGCTTTGACCAGTTTGTATCAGAATACCAATGAGAACCAGAAGATAGTTATCAAGGAGAAACTCAAGAGTATAAAGATGAATGGAGGAGAGGGAGTGACAGCTTACCTTACCAGGATATCTGCAGTTAGAGATGAGCTAGCAGCAGTTGGGAAGGTGGTTACTGCTACTGAGCTTGTGCGTACAGCAGTGAATGGGGCTTCCAAGCCTTGGGGTGCATTTGTGCAAGCTATAGTGGGCAGAGAGAACCTACCTTCTTGGGAGAGACTGTGGGATGACTTTGTGCAGGAGGAGACCAGGAGAGGTCTCGTACAAGGCAGTTCATCACAGGGTGGGGTAGATGAGGAGAACGTGGCTTTGACAGCAAAGGGGAAGAAGAAGGGTGGGGCCAAGCAACAGCAGCAGCAGCAGGGTGGGCACAAGAAGGACTTGAGTAAAATCAAGTGTTATGGATGTCAGACATTTGGGCACTATGCTTCACAGTGTCCAAACAAGAAGAAGAAGAAGGGACAGCAGACTGCAGCTTCAGCGGAGGTTGATGACTTTGGAGACAGGTTTCAGAGGGAGTTTTCCCTATGTGCTGGACAAATTGAGAGAGAGAGCCTCTTTAGTTACCAGCACTGATTTGGATATGGAGATTGAGCATTCATTGTTGGCATGCCATCAGACGAGTCCATCCACCACTAGTACTTGGTACATTGACAGCGGAGCCTCGAGCCACATGACAGGAGCTCAAGAGATGTTCTCCGAGCTATCACATACAGGTACAGATGTGGAGGTTGTACTCGGTGATGACACCATTGTTAGAGCAGTTGGTCGGGGGACTATTACATTTCAGAGGGAGTCCATGAGTCCCATGACTCTGAGGGATGTGTTGTATGTCCCTGGGCTAAAGAAGAACCTTGTATCAATTTCCACCATTGAGGACAGGGGTCTTGGGGTATGTTTCTCAGATGGGAGAGTACAGGTATTCCCAAGGACTACAGGAGTATCTACCTCCATGGACATTGGGGTTAGATGTGGAAAGTTGTACAAGCTCTTGTTTCAGCCACAACACGCTCTAGCACACAGCAGCAGCAGTGAGCTATGTGAGCTATGGCATCGGAGGATGGCCCACTCACATCACCCAGCTCTAAGATTGTTGAGGAGCATGGTTACAGGTTTACCCGAGTTCAGCACTGAGCAAAGTGATGTGTGCAGGGGGTGTGCTTTGGGAAAGTACACCAAGATTGCTTTTCCAAGCAGTGACACTAGAGCAGCAGGAGTGCTTGACTTGATCCATTCTGATATTTGCGGTCCTATGTCATCAATCTCTTTGACTGGTTTTGAGTACTATATCATATTCATTGATGACTACTCCAGGAAGACCTGGATCTACTTCTTGAGGAGCAAGAAGTCACCCTTAGTATTGAGAGTCTTCCAAGGGTTCAAAGCCCTTGTGGAGAAGCAGGCAGGGAGGAAGATTCGAATGTTGAGATCGGACAATGGGGGTGATTATACCTCCAAGGAGTTCGATGCTTTTTGCAAACAGGAGGGTATACAGAGACAGCTGATAGTTCCCTACACTCCTGAGCAAAATGGAGTAGCAGAGAGGAAGAACAGGTCGATTGTGGGAGCAGCGAGAGCGATGCTCCATGATCAGGGGTTACCATTCTTTCTATGGGCAGAGGCATGCAACACTATAGTTTATCTGCAGAACAGGAGTCCTCACCGTGCTTTGGGGAGGAAAACTCCTGAGGAGATGTACACAGGAAAGAAGCCTGAGGTGAGCCACTTCCGCATATTTCGTTCTTTGACTTACTATCACGTCCCTTCTGAGAAGAGGACGAAGTTTGATCCCACTGCAGAGAGAGGCATCTTTGTGGGATATGATGAGACTTCGAAGGCTTACCGGCTTTATATTCCTTGCCATAAGAGAGTTGTAGTGAGGCGGGAAGTGAAGTTTGATGAGGAGAGGGCCTTCAAGAAGTCCAGAGAGTTAAAGCAGAGGGAGCCACCAGCTCCCACACCTCAGTTGACACAGGCTTCTTCGATACAGGTTTCAGGTCCACAGGTTTCTGGAGTGACTGGATCACAGAGTACAGGCACAGCTCCTACAGGTTTAGTGGTTCAAGTGATAGGTACTTCAGGGACAGGTTCAGAGACAAGTTCAGGTTGTGGTTCAAAGGTTACAGGTTCTTCAGGGACTGGTTCCTCAGTCACTGGTCCTCGAGGTGTTGGACCTTCTGCTTCTGGGAGCTCATCAGATGAGGATAGACCAGTATGGGAGGAGCCTTCAAGGAAGAGGAAGCCTAAATGGCGTCAAGACACCTTGAAGGAGGCAGAGGCATTTGGTAGACCTCGGGAGGAGATCAGGACAGTAGTGATGCCAGACAGGTTGGGTATGGCTCTAGTTGCGAGTCTTCGTGATTCTGAGCCATCCACATTTGAGGAGGCTTCTCAGCATCAAGTATGGAGAGATGCCATGATGGAAGAGTACCATTCCATCATGAAGAATGATGCTTGGGAGATAGTGTCGAGACCAGAGGGGAAGTCAGTTGTGACTTCCAAGTGGCTTTACAAGATAAAGGATGCTACAGATGGCAGTGTGGAGAAGTACAAGGGTCGATTTCTGGCTCGAGGGTTTTCATAGATTGAGGGAGTTGACTATGATGAGACTTTTGCGCCAATTGCTCGGTATTCTTCCATCAGAGCACTGATTTCTATAGCAGCAGAGATGGGTTGGAAGATCCACCAGATGGATGTGAAGACCGCATTTCTCAATGGTCTTCTGCAGGAGGAGGTGTACTTAGAGCAGCCACAAGGATTCGAGATTCATGGGAGGGATTCTCGTGTGTGCAGGTTGAGGAAAGCCTTGTATGGACTGCAGCAAGCTCCTAGATCTTGGTACTCCAGGATCGATACATACTTGACATTGATGGGTTTTCAGAAGAGTGAGGCTGATCCCAACCTATACTACAATGTGGTTGGTGGAGATCCTCTCATTCTTTTGTTATATGTTGATGACTTATTTATCACAGGGGATGAGCGTCTCATTACACATTGCAAGAGACCTTGCTGCGGAGTACGAGATGACTGACATTGGGTTGATGCATTATTATATGGGGATGGGGGTTTGGCAAGAGCCTGGACATATTTTCCTGGGACAAGGGAAGTATGCAGTTGATATTCTGAGGAGATTTCAGATGGAGGATTGCAGGCCGATGTCTACACCTATGATCACCAACTGGAACCAACTTCATGCTTATGAGGGTAAGTTGGTGGATCCTACACTTTACCGTTAGCTCATTGGATCGTTGATGTATCTAGTCAACACCAGGCCAGACTTGTGTTTTGCGGTGAACACTCTTAGCCAGGACCCTAGGAGTGTACATTGGACTGCCGCAAAACATGTGCTGAGATACCTAGCAGGTACAGTGGACTATGGTTTGGACTACATGGGTTCGGGTGGAGTCAGTTTGGTTGGTTTCACAGATTCAGACTGGGCAAGCAGTGTGAGGGATCGAAAGAGCACTTCCGGTTGTTGTTTCAGCTTGGGCTCAGTAGCAGTGTCGTGGTTCAGTCGAAAACAGAAGTCTGTTGCATTGAGTTCCGTCGAGGCTGAGTATATGGCTGCCAGTCAGGCTACTTGTGAACCACTGTGGCTTCATAAGTTGTTTGTAGATTTATTTGATCAGGAGCTTAGACCCATGGTGATCTATTGTGACAATCAGAGTTGCATTCAGCTCTCTAAGAATCCGGTGTTCCATGACAGGTCAAAGCACATTGAGGTCAGGTACCATTTCATCCGTAACTACGTCCAGAGAGGAACAGTTGAGTTGCAGTATATTTCCACTGATGAGCAGGTTGCAGATATCCTGACGAAATCTTTGGGGAGGGGCAAGTTTGTCTTCTTCAGAGACAAGTTGGGAGTGGTGCAGAACTCCTTCCTCGGTAAGAGGAAGTGTTAGTTTTTGTACCTAGGGAAGTGTTCCCCTAGTGACTTTATGCCTAAGTCACTTAGGAGGGGGGAAAAAGTGACCCTCACATTAAAAGCACTTAATGAGACTTTATAAACTCAAAGTCACTTTTTGATCAATTTAAGTGGGCGAGTGAAATTAATATTTCTGAGAAATAAATGGAGCATTTAATTTCAACCGTTGATCTAAGTCAATCTCACCCATTGGATTTAGAAAACCCTAGGGTTTGAACAAAAAGCATGAGGTAGGCATTTCAACTTCACTTTTGAGAGATTCAAGTGAAGAGGGAGCAAAGAGGAGAGAGGCACAAAAATCGAGGGAGGCATTTTCAGCTGCCACGATTTTCGAGACAACTAGTTCAGCATTAAATGCACAACACGAATTCCAAAGCAGGGAGATAAATTTGTACAGCAGTTTTTCTAGGCACATTTATCAAGGCAACACTCAGCACAAATACCGAGGCATTCAGCACGATTCTCGAGGTCCGTACAGGCAGTATTTACTGTTGTCCATACAGCCTGGTCTACGAGGGTTCAGCTGGGCACATTTCCCGAGAAAAAGACACAGGTTTCAAGGCATAAATTTGCTGTATGCACTTCGAAGTGACAGGCACAAATTTCTAGAGTCCGTACGGACTGTACCTTTCTGCACAGAAATCGAGACAGTCTTGCTGCACTAATTTCGAGGTTCTTGGCACATTTTTCGAGGTGTTGTTTTAGCACATAAATCGAGACATTCAGTGGCACAAAAATCGAGGTGGTTTGGTTCAGTTTTCGAGCTGCAGATTGGCACAGAAATCAAGGCAGATTTCTGGGTGACTTTGGGTGGTCGAGATAAGTACATTTTTACTGTAATATTTTGTACTAAGATATTTGCTGAAGAAATAATAAACTCTCTCTCTCTCTCTGATTGGTTTTCCCCGTGGGGGTTTTTACAGAGCTATTGGCCGAAAATCCTGAGTCTGATTTTTTTATGGTGTGCATGTTAAAATTAATTTGTTTGTTAAAGTGAATTTTTCAGCGTGTTTAACTGTCTGCAATTTTCATAAATAATTTCCATCCTATGCAAAACCGGCTGGGAATGAAAACCACTGAAACAATGACATAAACCAACAAGCTGAAAACTCAGAAAAATTTACAAATGCCTCCTACAAAGTGAACTAGTTTTCCTATACTGAACATGATGTGGTGTTTTGAGGAGCAACCACAAGCATGTGGATGAAAGAAACAATCATAGATAAAAAGGTAACTAGAAGAAGATTCTTTGGTAGCATCCAAGTACAAGTAGAGAACCATGGGTGATGCTCATAGTAGGTTGCGCTTAGATGAGTTTGTGGCCCTAAACAAGCTATAGATTTATTTCCGTTTTCAATGATGAAAGTGATGGAAAATCCATTTTTGGAGCATACAGAGCGAGTTCTAGCGTACATCTGAGGTGGAAGTTGCATGTCATTACAAGTGGGTTCCTTCATCAGTAGTTCATTAGAGTACTTACTTGCAAGGGAAGCTATCAAGACTCAACAATTAGTGAATGTTTAGTGAAGGGGAGTGTGAGAAGAGCAGCTGAATACTAATGAATAGATTAGAATTAGTGTATTATGATGGTCCAAGATTAGTTTTAACTCTGTAAATGCATTCACAAAATTTATCTATCCATTTGTATTACATAACTATGTAAACTAACTAATGACAATGATAATTACAAATTGATTTCAGCTCATCTATTTCATTTATTATCTGACAGTATGAATGTAATATGGCTCTTTTGAATCTGATGCACATTGCACACTATATTTTTCTTAATAAACTCATATTCCTGAAGTGTATAAAACTATGAGATTTCATATCAATCACATTAAAGCAACTACTCTTTTGTATAAAAATTAATATTCTACAAAAGAATTAGAAAGAAAGTCTTGAAAATACATTTTTCTAAAGCTTGCACCTTATTATATTTTTTCTTTTAAAAGCGTGCACCTTATTTTATTTTTTTCCCGAGGAAAACCTCACAGGGAAATCGTCAAGTACTTCCCTTCATTTTATAGATGGTACCTGTTATCACATATATAGTAGCCGGGCTACCATACATTATTTTTCTAATTCCAGTACACTATTCAGCCAGTTCCCTTACATTTGAGATGCTGAGATGAGCATCTATATTGGATCACTATCAGATTGTGGACAACAGTTGTATTCCCCATGCCATGACTGAGTCTCAGGACACTCAGAGAGATGACCGATGTAGCCATTATACCGTTGGTACAGAGCAGTCAGTAGTGCCCAGAGTTACAGCGGCAGTTTCAGAGGACATATGATGGTACAGGTTGATGAGCATTCAGGTATATGACTCAGCAGGTATATCATTGTGTTATGGTTATATTGCTTTTATACTTATTCTTATAGCATGTCTTAGCACTTAGTATCATGATCTGGCGATCATATAGATATGTGGACCTGGTTGATCGTATTATATGTATATTATTGTCCCTACTCAGACTTAGAAGTTCACTATTCATACTCATTGGTTTTACCCTCCTTAGGGAGAATAGAGGTGATCATTCCACCATACCTTGGCTTGCTAGTGTTGGCTCCATGATTCATTGTCTTCATCCATCCATTACCTACCTTTTAGTTTATCACCCTGACTTACTACTTGACTAGTGGCATGGAGGACTTTTCCCCACCGTAGCCTCTGTATTGGATGAGCTTCCCTGTTCATTGTGTCTCGGCTCTGAGTTGGTGACAAAACTTACCTATGGTGAGTTGGAGTTCCTTGGAATTCCCCCCTAGTCACTAAAGTTGTGTTGGCTAAACCTGAAACTTTTAGTGCTGCCATGAATACAAAATCTGGAAAATGAAATGCTATATCTTGTATGAAAAGCCCATTCATGCAATGTGTTTCTAAACACACATGAATGAAAGGCATGCCAAATGAAAATGGCCATGAAAATAAAATGTTATATCTTTTGGAAAAATAAATACCTAGGTAAACAAGTTGTCCATGACACACCTAGAAGTGCTCAGGTAAACAAGTGCCTTAAAAACACACCTGCAGCAAAGAGCCTAAAATAAATGTAAATCTATGCAATGTGTATAAACACACATAGATCAAGGCTATGGAAACTTCAGGCCCAAAAAGCAATGGAACTTAAATGCTATATCAAAACAATTGATGGCCTTATTTGTATTATGGATTGTGCGCATCTGTTAAAGGTGAATAAACCCTCTTTGAACAACTCATCCATTTGTGAGACACCGCCATTCCCTGTGTTATTGCTCATTCAGTATATACTATGGTGTGTATTGCCTTTCCCTTGCCAAAGTGTCACAAAGTTAAGTCAGTCAAGTCATCCCTTAGCCTAGCCAGTTATTTTAGCCTTCACCCTTCACTAGCAAATTGATCACAACTATGAAGTGAGTATGATCTTGAAAGTCTGGTCTGAGTAATAATAATAATTAATGACACTATATATTTGGATTTAGATCGCCAGTAATGATTACTTTGTGTTATAATTGTTATTTGAATAAGTTGTAGAGCATGCATTAACCTTTGACACTTTGCAACAGCTTCTGATAATGATCTGAGTTATATTTGGTCATGTTGACTTGGTTAGGCCTAGTCTGACCAAGGTCAAACATAGGACATGAGATGGTTGGACCTTATGATGATGTGGACAGATGATATATGGTCTATGTATACATACATGATGATTCTATGCAGCAGCTACAGGGTTATGATGATGATTCTTGGTTTACAGCAGTATTTGATCATTTACAGATTATTATTATTGGCCCTGTTCCGGTATATTGGATATATATTTTGATCATGCAGAGACTCATATGGTGTATGAGTACACATTTTGGATGGATTTGGACCTTCTGAGTCCGATGAGACAGTTTGTTTTCAGTTCCGGGCACTTACAGTGATGATTGAGCCTCAGTAGGCTATCCCAGTGCAGTTTTGGTCTGTCGGAGGCCCTGTCAAAGCAGATGTGATTTTTATCCGGTTGACCTAGGGCGTTGATGATGGAGGGGGTGGTCCAGCCACTTGTTTTTACCATATTACCCCCCTCCCGGACACACTGGTGCCCTCACCTTGACAGCGCAGGCACTCCAGGAGGTAATTTGGGGCAATTTCACGCTTCCCGAGGCATTTCAGGATTGGTAGAAATGGCTATTGAGGAAATCGATTTGGGCTACTGAGGCAAGGTTATGGTATGGGATGATCAGTGATGATAGATCGGGGTCCTCCACACCTCCTCCAGCAGTTTCAGCTTCATCGGGGCCCGCATCCATCACTTATGGCACTTTCTGAGGATTTCTGAGGTCTTTTTGAGGCCTAAGATTTGACCATGGAGGCACGATTTGGTACATTGATGATTATTTATTGATTATTGTGCTATGGGGATTGACCAAGGAGGGATAAAATTACCCCTTAGACCCACCATAAGCCTCTTATTATATTTTGTCATCGTGATTTGGTGGGATTCCCCTCTTCTAGGGCGATTTTGTCCACTCACATAATATTTTATTAGTGATCCATGTATTTTATTGTTGAGCTCATCTCAACCATTGATTAGACATTTGTATCTTTTAATCTTAGCCACTCATTCAAAAAGTGGTTAGGGTTTTGGTGCCTCTCCTTCCTATTTAAAGGAGAGAGCTTCTCATTGTAAAGGATCTTTGGCTCTTGGATTATTGGTATAGAAAAACTTTCTTGTGAAAATTCTTGTGGTCTCCTTTGCATCTGGTGTTCTTAGATGGTGATTGGAAAGTCTATTGCAACCTAGCATTTGGAATTTGTGGTAAGATCTATCTATTTTGGAAATCATTGTCTTGTCTACAGGAGGGCGACTTCAACAAGGGCGATTTTGCAAGGCTTCTTCAAATCGACTTTCTTAGCATTCGCTTGTATCAGGGGGTTATCATTAGCATCATTGTGATCTATGCTTTCTTTCTGTTACTTCTCTTGTGGCATTAGTCTTATCTCTTGATTACATCAAATCTGATATTGTTGACGTTTGTTGTGCAGGAGAGAGGGTGCATTGGCTTCTTGGACCAAATCGAGTGCATAGAAAACTATCTCAAATCTTCTCAAATTGATCGGGTTTGCATAGATCATCATCATCAAGGCATCTACAAGGTTACCCAGTTAAGATCCACAGGTTTGTTTCTCTTACCTTGATCCAATCCATTGACATAGCTCTTAAATTGATAAAACCCTAATTACTTCAAAACCCCCATTTTACATTTTCTCAGATCTACTTAGATCTAGTGGGTTGTTGGGCATAATATTGAAAACCCACCTCTATAGCATCCCGGATCTATAGTTTGGTGAGGATTGGCCTCTATTTGACCCCCTTCCCTAGCCAACTTAGCTCCTCCAAGCAAGAGCGCACTTCTTGGTGAGTGTGAGTTAGCCTAGATCTAGGTGGTGGGTAGTTGAGATCCCGCTTGATTCATAATCTACACATCAAATAACCTACCCCCAGATTGTCACTTTTCTGATTTATACCCTGTGGGCCCCATTCCACATTTTAAGGGATTTAATCCCCATTTTGGACCACTTGGTATATTTAAACTCGGATCTAGTAAGATCTAGCCGTCGGATTGCCGTGAAATTATAGATCCACACTCCTACTTGACTAACCTACCCGGATCTAAAGTTTGGATGTCATCGGACTTGTCTTGACCCCATTTACCCCACTTTTAGGCCTCCTTGGGTAAAGTCGCACCACCTTGGAGAAGGGAGTTTGTCCACTTCTAGGACATGGGTAGTTGAGATTTCAGTGGATTTGGAACGGCAATAATTCAAAACGTAGGTCTAGTGTGTCTTCTTGTCAAATCTTGCCTTGGGGATAGCATTCCTTATTTTAAGGGATTATGGTCCACTTTGGTCAAACCTAGATCTAGACCTATTCATCCATCAAGACCTTAATTGCCCACTTGTCTCATGCCATAGGAGTCCTTAACCACAAGTCAACCCTACTTTGACTCCATTATCCCAATTCCCAAGGCACTGGTTTCTCTCCAAGTCAATTCGACTTTCCTAGATTGTTGGATTAACTTGTGGTTTGACCTTTGCATGGTGAACCAAACCCTTGAATCCATCACGTATCATGGTCAAGCTTGTCACTTGTACTAGTTAGCCCCAATTCAACCCCTAAACTACCCTGCATTGGACACGGTTCCCAAGGCAATGGATTTTCCAACATTGAACTGGTACTCTAATCCTAGACCTCATTTCAAATATTATAAGTCACTCTCACATCAACTATGAACCAAAGCTACACTCTTTGAACCCCTCACTTGTCTTGTGACTCCATCCTAAGGTCTAGGATAAACCATACACCTAACTTCACTTAGAAATACCCTGATTTGGTGTCTTGATTTTGATCTCTCCTGTCGGGAGTAGATCGAGTCTCCCCCTTTGTTGTCTGGGCTAGATAACATAAAGTGAAGGTTGCCTCGACTGGCATGACAACCATATATTGGAGGTCGAGGTGATCGTGGTTGCACCTTTTGAGTTGCCCTTCCCTATTGCCATCCATGATTGGATATATCCATAGGGGTAACTACAGCTTAGGTTATAACAGTACCCACTATAAAACCGTCGAGGCTGATTACAGCACCTGACCTGGTAGGGACATCAAGTGAGGCACACAACAAAGGAATACAACCCAAGGGTCTGACCCCAAGACCTCCTCCATGAAGCTCAAAGTACTCAATCACTCAAGCTAGCCCACCGGGTTAAAGCATGCATCTTATATTACAATAATTATATCAATAGTTGACTACATATATCCATTCCAAGATGACTTTGTTGTTGTGTTGCTCAACAAAAGCTTTGCCCTAGTTTCCATCTACTCTACAATCTCCCTTCTCCCATGGCACCCCAAAGATCTTTTTGGCCAGATCCTATTGTGTTTTTGGGAGCAGTTCCAATCAGTGTGAAGATCCTAATCATTATACTTTTTATGGGGATGCATTGTTAGTTTTCCGAGTTACTCCAACAATGTCTACGCCACGTTTCAGGTGCTTCATGAGATTTGGGGTACATGGTGTATGTTCAACACCTAGATGGTCCGAGATAGATTGTCGCATAGGAGATGGCCCATAATGGATTGGCACAGTGGAGATAGCTTGCCTAGTGATTTCTTGACCTCACATAGGTGTTGGCTTGTTATTCTTCCCTTGGACAATGGAGTTCTCTTGACAATTTGGTGGGCACCCTTCATGATGACCACATGGAAAGCCACTTGCCTAGAGAATGCCCTACTTGGGAGAAGAAACATTGTGCATCTTGGAGGAGGGCATCAGACCCTAGATGGTATGGAGTCGCTTGGATTCCTATTCAGAGGCTTGGAATTGGCTCAAGAATGCTTGGGTTGCGATAGTGTTCTTGCAAGGGGCAACAGACCCAATGGCATACATTGCTTACGGGGATATATGGAGTTAATGGATGCTTGTAATGGAGGCATGTGGACTTACTTTGAGTAGCTACATCATCTTGGAGCCCTAATTGTGTACAACATCACATTGGAGCATGACACATGTACTTTGGTACCATCTCACTTGTGTTGGCCTACAAGTGCTCAATGTAGGTTGCTTGTAAGGGCTTCGGATGACATTCTAGTGTTGTCCTCCCTTACTTCTCATATATATATATATAGCGAGAGAGAGTTTCTCATTCATCATCATTGTACTCTTTTCTTTGTACTTAGCTTCTTGGAAGAAGTTGTTAGGGTTTATTCATGAACCCTAGGAGGCATTTTTGTTGGAGCTTGATTCTTGTGACTAGGGTTTTCTCTTGTGAAGAAGAAGACATTGGAGATGATAATGTATTTTTGTGTTCATTCTTATATCCACCCTAAGTTGAGATGAGACCTAGAGAGGAGTGTGCACTAGTCCTCTCCCTCTCTCTTGGTCTTCTCATGTACTTGATCTGTCTTTCTTGAAGTTGCTAGAGTTTCTTGGTCTTCTTGGAGTATCTTGGAGCATCTTGGAGGTCTAGGGTTAGGGTTTATACCATGGAGATTGGAGATTAGGGTTTTGTGATAAAACTCTAGGGTACTTTTGTTGGAGAAGAACAAAAGAAAAGAACATCTTTCCTTGGAGGATGTGTTTGGGTGATTTTGCATATTGGAGCTCCTTGGTTGAGCTAGGATTTTCATATTTTCCCTAGCCAGGGTTTTGGAGAGCTGGTTGATTTGTACTAAGCCTTGATAGAAACCTATGGAATGTACATGTACTTCATCTTGAGTGTATAAATGAAGCATTCAGCTGTCTAATATGCATCTTCTTGATTTTGATTTTCAGCCATATATGTTTTTCATGAATTGTTATTTACAGCAATATATGTCTTGATGATTTGAGATTAGTAAAAGGACAATTGTTAAGTGATTTGACACCTTCATTAAGGAATCTATGGGCTTTTTTGTTGTTGCTATATTTACTGTTTTACTGCCGTTATAACTGCTGTAAAGGTGAATTTTCAGATCTGGTTTACGTGGGATAAGTTGCCCTAGAGGGATGGGATTTATCCAACTTGTTTGATATATTTTCGCCTTGGATTGCCTAGATGTTTGGGCCATTTGAAAATGAAATATTGTACTCTTTCCATTGCTGTAGACATTATTTCACAACATTGCAGAGGCTGAAAATTCACTGGGTTAAAATCCCGGAAACCTCGAGTCAAAGAGGTGAAATTCCTATTTCGCATTAAAATCTGAGAAAGAAATTATCCCACGCCTGTAGGTGCATTTTTTGTTCCTGATCGGAATAGAAGATGCACCTCTCGGTCCCACCCAGAATGGGGCACATCCTCCCCCTCTATCTTCTAAAGAGGGGGTCTCTCTTCCAATTAGCTTGGGAAAATCCTTCGAGGCTCTAGCCCCCACGCGTAATGAAAAATCCTTTCACCTCGTGAGTCATTTCATCATTGATAAAGCATCCTTGTCTCATTTCATCTCCCTTGGTGAGGAAGACCTGGATGAAGCAAGATTCTAGAAAACCCATGGGTTGATCTACCATTTTAACAATTTCTACTCAGCTCACAGATTTACATAAGTGGATCTCTTAGATTTGTATCTATATATCCTTCTACTCATGGGCTCTTCGTAACAAAGTCTGAATTTGTTGAACAAGGAGTGCATCCTGTTACCCCCCATTTTGTATGTGTGTCCACATGTGATTTTGATCACTCTTGAGGAGGGGGTGACACTGTTTGTTGGTTCATGCTTCAATGCTTTGATAATACCCTAGTGATGATGCTGTTGGATGGATGATATAACACATATGGTAGACCAGCAATAGGGAAGCTTGAGGCAGCCCTAAAACAGTTGTAACCAGCAGCAAGGCCAAGTTTGAGTGAGTTCTGGGTAATTTTTAAGACATGAACAACGGCCAGTGATCAATTTTGTTCAATTCTGAGCATATAGCAGCCACCCAACAAGCAATGGAACTTCATTCTAGGCTACAATCAAGCAGATCTGGGTATGCCTTGATTGGTTTCAGCCTTGCCTAGCCTCCAAGTAACCATTTTTATTACTTATGGGCATGGATATGGGCATAAAGAGCAGACCTGGGTACTCCAACAGCCTCGAACCTCCATTCTGGGAGCAAATAAGGGCTGTTCTAACCTCCCAATCAGCAATTTACAGCACTATTATGAATTATGGGAGATTTTCTTCATAAAAATGGTGTAACTGTAAACAGGCCTAAACAAGCAGATCTGAGTTATTTTTAGACCCTAAATACCAAGTCTGAGTGCAATTTAGGTGATCCTGGGAAGTCTCTTGAAGGAGATCAGTAGCAAATAACAGTTCTGGGCAGTTTTCCTTGTGCAACAGTCCCAAAACAGCCTTAAAAAAATTTCCAAACCTATGCACAAGAGCAGTAGCAGCCACAGCAGCCTCAGAGTTCACTCTTAGGCATAATTTGAAGACAGCGCTGGTTACTTAGAGACTGATTATTCTGCTTAGGAAGGGCTGATCTGCATTTTAGTCCTTGTTGTAGTATATTTTGACGGGTCCAATTCACTGCCAAGTCACTTATGAGGCCACAGATTGGTATGATGTGCCATGAAGCAGCAGTTAGAGGTTTGTCATGGGAGACGTCACCTCCTATTGGAGAGTTCTTTCCCCCTTTTTGTAGTGTTGACCACCAAGCCAACTAGGTGGGAAACCATGTACCATGTACCTTGAAGACAAGAAAGATGTACTTGACAAAGTTTTTCAAGAGACAGTTTTTCCTCTTTTTCTTCTTAACTCTTCTCCATGAAATTTCCACACCCCTGTGGGGGATTTTGTAATAATATGTCAGCATGAGGATCATTTTTTGTAAAACTTAGTTGCCTAGGACTTTATCATTAGGGAAGTCCTTTCATCGAGTGTTTTTTCCCTTGGATAATTAAAATTCATTTTTAGTGATTTTAATTATCTGAGTTTTTCACTCAAAAATTCATCCAAAGTGGTGAGAGGCGTTCTAATGATCGAGTCCATGAGGTAATTAAGGTCTAGGAGTGTTGCATATTACCATGCTAGACATTATCCAGAGTCTTGTGGAATTTCATTAAGTTTTACTTAGGATTTTTTAATTTTTTGTAATTAAAAAATGTCCCTCAGCATAAAAGAGTTGTAATGTAAAGAGGGTTAAGTGGCACCTGATGCCCATAAATAAGGGCATGGGTACTCAAAATCAATGGCATGAGACCCCCTACACTCTTGGACCAAGTTTCAAGTCAAGCAGTTAAGTTTTGGGCATGTTTTCCTAAGTCAATCTAAAAAATTAGGAAAAATAGTCATTAATTAAAATGGCAAATTTTGGTAATGTGGCTAAAGTCACTTGGAAGGGGGAAATTAAGTTTCTTAAAATCATATTATATACCCAGATGGAAATCAAAGGCAAAAATGGGGCCCCTGTGTAAATTTTCAAGAGTTTGAAGTTGTCTCCCTAAGGGGGAAACCCTCTCTCTCCATGGAAAATGAAAAAAATTGAAATAAGCCAAAAGGGGGGGATCCCACCTTCATGATTCCCTCCCCTTGGCCTAGCAATGAAATATAAAACATGGGTGGGGGTTTTCCCCCCCCCATTGTTTGTTATTTTTAACCCAAGGAAGTGCACCCCCCTTCATGGGCCCTCTTTCTCTCCTAGTGACAAGTGTCTCTCATGCAAAAGGGCTCGCTTCTCCCTCTTTTCCTTTAAAATGAGGTCTCTCCTCCTCATTTTGATTACAAAATCTACAATCTCTCATGCTCTTGCTCTCTCTTCTTGCTCTTGCTTCCATTTGCTTCCATTTTGGGCCATTGTAATTTCAGCCATTTGGCTTTGCTAATAAAATTCTTTGAAGAAATTGTTGTGTCCTTTGGTGCTCTATGGTGATTTGCTTCCATGCTTCATAGCTGCTCAAGTTTAGGGAGGCCAAAGAAGCAAACTTCTTTGCTTTGGTAAGATTTATGGTATTTTGCCATAGATATTATGAGTTTTCATTTTTGTAGTTAAGAACTTCATATTTTTCTTGGTTGAAGTTTATGATTTTTTGGCTCATCATATGAATCTCACCTTCTTTTTAGTTGTGTAGCAAAGATTTCTCAAGTTGCAGGTTGCTTAAATTGGAGAGTGGGATTCTTCGGTTGGATACCTCACTTCTTCAAGCTTTGAAGAGCAAAGGGCATATTTCTCCATTTCTAATTAAAATTTCTGTATATTTATTTTACCTCATTAGCATTTTAAATCTTATTTAACTACTTATAATCACAAAATATTTGAAGCTATTTACTTGGTAAATTTTGTAGAAACTTTGTACATAATTGTGCTCTAACACTCATAGTGCCCCAAAGTGATTTTGGCAAAGTGACAGGACACGTCCTAAAGGGTCCCCGTGTCCCGTGGGCCACGTTTGGGCGCAGACACGTTGGCCCCACGTGGGGGACACAAGTTTTTTCGTGTCCCGAAATCGGGACACGCGTGGGGGATTTCTGTGCAGCGTGGGGATTTTCCAGGACACGAAAATCGCGTAAAAGGCTGCCCGCGGGCCCATAAAAACGCATTTTTTGTTTTTTTTGTCATTTGCTAACTGATGGGAGTGTGAGGGAGAGCTAGAGTGAGCCCAAAGTCATTTTTTTTGCAGGTGAAGTAGATTCAAGAGTGTTTTCTTGCAGGTGAAGGAGATTCAAGTGTGATTTCACCATCAAGGTTGAAGGAAAATGTCTCAACTAGCTAGGGCAGCAGGTAGAGGGCAAAGGAAAGGGAAGAATGCCCCATCTATTCCCTCTCGTCCTATTCCTCCTCCAAGCACATCCCCTTCTGCTCCTAGTAATGCTCCAACCGGTTCTAGTGAAGCTCATCCTCATTATAGCCATGCTTTGGCAAAACAACAAGCACAAGAGAGTAAATACCCTTTGTGGAAGTATGTGACAAGGAAAGAAGGTGTTGGAGCGAAGCTTGGTGGGGGAGGCAATGTGTGTTGGACTTGCAATTTCTGCAGGCATGAATTCAAGAGCACCTATTACCGAGTTAAAGGCCATTTGTTGGCCCTCCCTTGTGGGATTTCTTCATGCAAAGCTGTGAGTGTTAACCAAAGGAGGGAGATGGAAAGAGAAGACCATGTTGGGGTAGGGAAGGTGGTTGCAGCAAGCAAGACATTTCATCGTGAGGATCCTCTTCCATTCTTGAGGAAACCCTCTAGCACTAGGAGTGGGGTTGATGCTATTGCTTATCCAACAAGAAAGAGGCCAACTTCAAGAGGTCCAATGGATAGGATTTTCCAACATGAGGCACGAGAAGAGGTAGACCTCTCCATTGCATTTTTCTTCTACCTCAACTTCATCTCATTCAATGTTGCACGGTCACCATTGTACTTTGAGATGTGTCGATCTATAATGGAACGAGCTCCAACTGGTTATGTGCCTCCTAGTTCAGAGAAGCTTAGAACCACATTGTTGGTTAAGGCAAAGAAGGAGGTGGATAAAATTATTAATCCAATTAAATCAAAATGGTCCACATGGGGTGTTAGTATTGTTTCTGATGGATGGACAGATCCAACACGCCATCCACTCATCAATTTCATGGTGTCTTCCACAAATGGACTGGTGTTCTTGAAAGCGGTGGATGCTCTTGGGAAATACAAGGATGCACAATATATGGGTGATTTGTTCATCAAAACCATTGAAGAAGTAGGTGTTGATTCTTGTGTACAAATCATCACGGACAATGCACCTGTTTGCAAGGCTGCTGGCATGATTGTGGAAGCTAAACACCCACAGGTATGTGATTGTTAATTTACTCATTTATTTGAAATTTTGAGCTGTTAGTAACTTAGTAGTTAGTAGTTAGTTGTAGTCTTGTAGAGTCTAGGAGTCTAGACTCAGTGACTCATTTATACTTTCTTTTATTGATCTTACAGGTATTTTGGACACCTTGCATTGTCCATTCTTTGAATTTAGCACTGAAATCTATTGCTTCAGATGTGCCATGGATTGGAAAACTTATTGAGGATGCACACCATATCCGTAACTTTGTACAAAACCACACCAATGCCCTCACAATCTACAAAGAGTACACACATCTTTCATTGTTGAAGGTTGCAGATACTCGGTTTGCTTCCTCATTCATCATGCTCAAGAGATTGAGAGAGGTAAAAACCGCTCTTGGGTCCATGGTGATTTCAGAGTTTTGGGCTTTTTGGAGAAAGTCGGATCAGATTGCTTCACAAAAGGTGAAGGACACAGTATTAGATGATGGTTGGTGGGATAGGGTAGTCCTTAGCATCAAGATCATGGAGCCAATCATTTCTTTGTTGCGGTTTGCAGACACAGACCAGCCCATCCTAGGAGATGTTTATGAGGGGTGGGATTCCATGATTGAGTCCATGAGGACCATTGTTTAGGAGAATGAGTGTGCTGAGTATGAGACATCGGCAGAGAACTTATGGTCCATCATACAGGGCATTCTTATCTCCAGGTGGGATAAGAATTGCACACCTTTGCATTGCTTGGCCCACTCATTGAACCCTAGGTTCTACGCTCAGGATTGGCTCAGTGGTGGGTCGGGGCCCTCATCCAGAGTCCCTCCTCACATGGATGGAGAGATCTCAGAGGGGAGGAAGATAGCATTTAGACGGCTACTTCAGGATAGAGACCACCTTGAGGTGGTGGAGGAGGAATTTTATGAGTTTTCTAGTGGCACTGGGAGATTTGGAGGATATGAGGTGGTTAGAGACATGGGGGTTAAGAAACCCCTTGTTTGGTGGACAACTCATGGGGCAACATGCCCTCTTCTACAAAAGATAGCCTTGAGGGTCCTCTCTCAAGTTACTTCATCCTCTTGTTGTGAGAGGAATTGGAGCACATATGGAAACTTGTACAGTGTGAAGAAGAGCAGACTTGAGCAGTCCAGGGCAGAGACGATGGTGTATGTGCACTCCAACCTTCGTCTTATTTATAGGAAGAGGGAGGAGTGGGTGAAGGGAAAGACACGGATGTGGGATGTCTTTCCTGATGAGATGGGTTTGGACAGCAGTACTGAGTTGGCATTAGACAACATGGATCTTAATGATCCAGTGCTAGAGCCGGTCACTTTTGATGAGGGTGATCGTATGGAGGGGTCATCCTCCACACCAGCAGATGCAGTTAGTCAGATTGGCAGAGAGGAGGAGGAGGAGGAGGAGGAGGAGGATCAGGGCAGTGATGAGTTTGTTGATCCAGGCATGGAGGAGAACTATTGAGTCATTGACAGATGGGATTCTTCCATCTTGATCCACCCCTTTTCTGTATTTACTATTGGACTATTAGACTATTAGTCTAGACTCTATTTGGCATTTGCCAGTGCCCAGTGGCATTCCGACATCTATGTAATACATTTTGATTTTGATGACTTAATGAGAAATATGGTTCCGAGTCTCTGACATGCATCTATGTGTCTCAATGTCTCATTGTGATTTGTGATTGTGAATGACAAATGTGTTGTGATTTGTGAATGATCTAATTTCTATTGAATATTTCATATTTGTAATTGTAAATGTAATTTCTATTGAATATTTCATATTTGTAATTGTAAATGTAATTTCTATTGAATATTTGTAATTGTAAATGTTAAATTTTATTGGATCTATATGTCTATATTTTTAAATTGTAATATATTTTAAAAATATATATGTATGTATATAAAACGTGTCCTGATTCCGGGGGTCACCGTGTCCCATGGGGACACTCGTGTCCCGTGTCCTCGTGTCATGTGACTTAGGATTTTGGGCATGTTTTACCATTGTTTTGCTTACTGGTTTTTTGTAGGTTTATGACAGAACAAGGGGAAACTCTGCCAAATTTTGGTCACAAAAGAGTGCAAAGGCTACCCAAAAGAAAGGAATTCATAGCCATTGCCAAGGAGTGAAACCCCATTTTTCCTACCTCTTTACTCTCACATTTCTTGCTGAAAATTCTTTTATTGTAACAAGTTCAAGAGAGTCTCTTGGACTTGGTTTTTTTATTATTTCCAAAATTATATTTGAACTTTATTTTTCAGTCATCCCTTGCATGCAAAGGAGGTTGGGCTTACCCACCCTTGCATTGCAAGTGAAGAGAGGCTAGATTTTATTACTAGTTTCATTTTCAGCATTTTATTTCTATAGTTTGCCCCATCTCTTCCTTAGGAAGAGGATTGTGTGGCTAGATTAACTATTAATTTTTTTTTTTAGTTGCCACCCATTGCCTGCAAAGGAAGTTGGGTTTTCCCACCCTTGTAAGCAAGAGAGGAAGGGCTAGGATTTAATTTACTCTCTTTAAAGCATTTGTACATTTGTATTTCCCACGCCTTGCATGAGAAGTGGCTTTTCCCTCCTGCAATATCGTGCCAGCTAGTTTAGTTTTTTCCAAGTAACAACTTTTTTTTTTGGTTAAGCAATAAACCTCGCCCCACTTTTGCCCCATATTCACTCCCCTTGCCGGTTCGTTCAATCTTGGGTGAAAAGAAAGGGAAAAAGCTTGAGTTGGCTAGAGTAATAGGCACTTTAACCACTTATCTAGAAGTTGAAAAGATAAGGGTTGATCCGTGGAGCTAGATAGGTAGAGGCTGTTGGGAGCCTCGTGGCACTTCGTGTCCTCCTGTTGAGCACCCGACAATCTTTGGAACTGACTTGTGGAGCTAGAAGGGAACTGTTATCACCAAACTTGTAGGTGCCCCTAGAGATGAATCCAAGATGGATGGCAGAAGGGATGGGCAACCAAAGAGGTGCAACCAAGATAGCCTCGACTCCCAATGGATGGTTGTCACACCAATCGAGGCAATCTTCACTTTATGTTATCTAGCCCAAGACAACAAAGGGGGAGACCCAGATCTACTCCCAACAGGAGAGATCAGACCAAGACACCAGATCAAAACAATTGATGATGAAGTATGTAAGGTGTATGGTAAACTCTAGATCTATAAATGAAGTCACAAGGTGAGTAATAGGTTGGATCAAGGGGTTTAGACAATGTAGATTTGGTCCAACATGTTTATGCAAGTGACTTATGAGGTCTAGAATAAGATCCAGAATCAGGGTACTAGTCAATTGTGAAAAAATCCAATACCTTGGGAACCGTGTCCAATGCAGAGTAGTTAAGGACTGAATTGAGGCTAACCAGTACCAAAAGTGAGCTTGATTGATTGATATGACAATGTCAAGGGGTTCAAGCAACCAAAACAAGGATCAAACCACATGCAAACTCAACAGTCCAAGAAAGTCGAACTAGCTTGGAGAAAGATCAATGCCTTGGGAAGTGGGCCAAATGGAGTCGGATGTCCACCAAATTGTAGATCAGGAATGTTGAGGTGTTGAAGTAGGTGGATCTTGAAAATTCGGCTCATCCAATGGCTAGATCTTAGTAGATCTGAGATTGAAGTGTATCACAAAGTGACCCAAGTGGGGCTCAACCCTCAAAATGAGGAATGGAGCCCACAAGGTCAAAATCACTGAAGTGACACACTAGGGGTAGGTTATTGAATGTGTAGATGAAGGATCAAGTGGGATCTCACCTACCCAGGTGCTAGATCCTAGCAAACTCACCTCTCCCAAGAAGTGCGACCTCCCTTGGAGAAGCTTCTTTGCCTTGGGAAATGGGTCAAATGATGGCCAATCCACACCAAACTATAGATTCGAATCGCCGTGGATGCTATAGAGGTGGGTTTTAAATTTTATACCCAAAAGCCAAGTGGATCTTTCTAGATCTGAGAAAATGTAAAATGAGGATTTGAAATATAAGGGTTTTATCAATGAAGTAGTTGTGCCAATGGATTGGAGCCAAGACATAAAGAACAAACCTGTGGATCTTACCTGGATAACCTTGTAGATGCCTTGATGATGATGACCTATGCAAACCCAATCAATTTGAAGCGATTTGAGGTAGTTTTCTATGAAGTCGATTTGCCCAAGGAAGCCAATGCACCCTCTCTCCTACACAATAAACGTTAACAATATCAGATTTACTACGAACAAGAGATAAGACTAATGCCACAAGAGAAATAACAGAAAGATAGCATAGATCACAATGATACTAATGATAACCCCCCGATACAAGCGAATGCCAAGTGGAGCGAGTTGAAAAAGCCTTACAAAAATGCCCAAGTGAAGTCGCCCTCATATAGACAAGACAAAAGTTTCCAAAAAAAGATAGATCTTACCACAAATACCCAAATGCTAGGATGCAATAGACTTTACAATCACCATCGAAGAACACCAGATTCAAAAGAGACCACAATAATTTCCACATAAAAGTTTTTTTATATCAAGACTCCAAGAGCCAAAGACCCCCTTTACAATGAGAAGCTCTCTCCTTTAAATAGAATGGAGAGAGACCACAATCTAACCACTTTTGAATGAATGGCTAAGATTAAAAGATCAAAAGATCTAATCAATGGTTGAGATGAGCTCAATAATACAATACATGGATCAATAATAAAATATAACAATAAGTGGACAAACTCACCCTAAAAGAGGGGATCCCACCAAATCATGATGATAAAATAATAGATCTAGCTTATGGTGGGTCCAAGGGGTAATTTTAGACACCCTTGGTCAATCCCCATAGCACAATATCAATAAAATAATCATCATAGTACCAAATCGTGCCTATATGGACAAATCGTGCCTCTATGGACAAATCGTGAGCCTTGGGAGGCTCCAGAAAAATCATCAGAAAGTGCCATAAGTGATGGGTGTGGGTCTCAATGAAGCTGAAACTGCTAGAGAAGGTGTGGAAGACATCCCACTCATCATCACTGATCATCCCATGCCATAACCTTGCCTCAGCAGCCCAAATCGAATTCTTCTGTAGCCATTTTTACCATTTTTGGATTGCCTCGCGAAGTGTGAAACTGCCCAAACTGCCTCCTGGAGTGCCTGTGTCAAGGTGAGCTCACCAATGAGTCTAGGAGGGGGTAATATGGTAATAACAAATGGTTGGACCACCCCCTCCATGCACAACGCCCTAGGTGAACCAAATAAATCTCATCACTGCTCTGACAGGGCCTCTGACAAGCCAAAACTGCACTAGGATAGCCAACTTAAGCTCAAACATCACTGTAATTGCCCGGAACTGAAAACAAACTGTCTCATTGGACTCAGAAGGTCCAAATATATCTAAAGTGTGTACTCATACACCATATAGTCCTCTGCATGGTCCAAAATAAATACTCATCATATCCGGGAGACCAAATAATAATAATCTATAAAAGTGCCTAAAAGCACAAATCATCATCATAAGCCTGAAACCACTGCATAAGCCCACCATGGTGACCTGTACCAAACCATATATCATCTATCTGTAACATCTGAGGTCTGCCACCTCATGTCCTGTGGTTGACTTTTGGTCAAACTGGGTTTGACCAAGTCAACATGACCAAAATATAATTCAAACTGTCATCAAGCTGCTGCAAGGTGTCAAAGGTTAAAACATGATTTACAATCCATTCAAATAGCAATTATAACAAGAAGTAATAAATACTGGCGATCCAAATCCAAATATAATATGTCATTAATTATTATTTATTATTCAGACAAGACTTTCAAAGTCATACTCACTTCATAGTTGTGATTAATTTGCTAGTGAAGGGTGAAGGCTAAGAAATAAGTGGCTAGGTCAAAGGATGACTTACTGACTTAACACTGTGACACTTTGGAAATGAAAAAGGGAATACACACCATAGCATATAGTGGACAAGCAACAACACAGGGAATGGCAGTGTCTCACAAATGGATAAGTTGTTCAAAGAGTGTTTATTCAACTTACACAGATGCGCACAATCCATAATACAAATGAGGCCAGCAATCTTTTTGATATAGAGTTTAAGTTCCATTGCTTTTTGGGCCTAGAGTTTCCATAGCCTTTGATCTATGTGTGTTTACAAACACATTGCATATATTTACATTTTATTTAGGCTTCTTGCTGCAGGTGTGTTTTTAAGGCACTTGTTTACCTGAGCACTTCTAGGTGTGTGATAGACAGCTTGTTTACCTAGGTATTTACATTTCACAGTAGATATAACATTTGATATTTCATAGCCATTTTCATTTGGCTTGCCTTTCATTCATGTGTGTTTAGAAACACATTGCATGAATGGGTTTTTCATTCAAGATACAACATTTCATTTCCATACTTTGTATTCATGGCAGCACCAAAATTTTCAGGTTTAGCCAACAACATCTTTACTGACTAGGGGGAATTCACAAGGAAAACCAACTCGCCATAGGCAACTTTTGTCACCAACTTAGAGCCGAGACACAATAAACAAGGAAGCTCATCCAATACAGAGGCTACAGTGGGGAAAGGTCCTCCATGCCACTTGTCAAGTAGTAAGTCAAGGTAATGAACAAACTAGGTAAGTCATGGATGGATGAAGACAGTGAATAATGAAACCGACACTAGCAAGCCAAAGTATGGCGGGAATGATCATCTCTATTCTCCCTAGGGAGGGTAAAACCAATGAGTATAGGCCAAGAACTTCTAAGTCTGAGTAGGGACAAATATGATATATATATAGTACAACCAGGTCCACATATCTATATGATTGCCAGATCATGACACTAAATGCTAAGACATGCTAAGAGAATGGAAATAAAAGCAATATAACCACAACACCATGATAATATACCTGCTGAGTCATATACCTGAATGCCCATCATCTGAGCCAACATCTGTCCTCTGAAACTGCTGCTGTAACTCTGGGTACTACTGACTACTCTGTACAAATGACTAAATAGCTACATCGATCATCTCTCTGAGTGCATGGGGAATAAAACTATTGTCCATAATCTGATAGTGATCCATAGTAGATGCTCATCTCAGCATTTCAACGCTGAATAGTGTACTAGAATCAGAAAAATAATGTATGGTAGCCCGACTACTATATGTGATAACAGGAACCTTGTGTTCGCTTGTTGAGCACCCAACAGTTTCTCTCAGATTGAAAGATAAGTGTTGAAGGTAGTCACGTTAGTTTAGGACAATCGATTTTCCATTTGCACTTTCAACACACACTAATTCCCTAAGTTAAAGTGAGAACTAAAACCATTTAAAATTTACAGGACCACTTGCAAAACATTTTTATTACTTGACAATGTACAAAGCATTTTGTTTCAAGTTCTTTATTTCAAGTCAGGTTATTTTCCAAGCAAGTTTCTATTCATTGTTTACTTATTTTGTAGAAAGTTCTCTTCAATAATTTGATTGTGAATATTGATTACTTTTGAAGTGTGAATTGTTTAATTTTATTTGTATATCTGTTAGTTCTACTCACTGATTATCAAGCACTATTTCTTAAATCTGTGACTCCGTAGCCCAAATAGAATAGGCACTGGTTTAGTGAATAATTGATTATTTCTTTCTTGTAACTTTATTTGGTTAAGTTTCAAAGCAAGGTTTGTCTATCATTGAATATTTTGCATATTGCATGATTGTTGTCATTGAACATTAATAAGCTTAATTAAATTTTAACTCCTAAAATAAAACCTTAGAAACTTAGGGACTACCCCCCTTAAACTTTGGGAGTTGGGTCTAAACGGAGGAGTTAGGAATAGAGGTGACAGTGGGTCCTTAACTCATAGTTGCCCCTCAAGAACACACCTAGTGGTTGGGAGACTTTTATGCGGTTAAGTGTGTTTTAGGCGGTAGGCGGTAACATGTAGCATTGCCCTAATGGAAGTCCTTCCAGCACTCTTGAGATGGCTAGTTCGATTTTGGAGGAGGTTTGGGGAGGACGTTTCCTTTGAAGTCTAGTTTGGTTGCTTTCTGAACACTTTTTGGATCATTCCTATAGGATGTCTCGCCACTTTGGAAGTTGTTGGTATTTAATTGGTTACACATTTGATGAAGGTGCCCTCTTGTTTGAGGGTTAACCTTTGTGGAAGTTCTCATGTGGACATTCTTCTTGGGAGCCTTGTATTAAAGAGTTTCTTCGAAGTTTCTATGTGGACACCACTTGATCGGTTCAACTTCCATGTGGACTTTGTTTGTTGAAGAAGTCTATTTTGAAGGGGCCTTTGGAGGGGTTGTTGTCCGCCGAGATGCACACCAGCAGCAGAAAGTTCTCTTCAATAATTTGATTGTGAATATTGATTACTTTTGAAGTGTGAATTGTTTAATTTTATTTGTATATCTGTTAGTTCTACTCACTGATTATCAAGCACTATTTCTTAAATCTGTGACTCCGTAGCCCAAATAGAATAGGCACTGGTTTAGTGAATAATTGATTATTTCTTTCTTGTAACTTTATTTGGTTAAGTTTCAAAGCAAGGTTTGTCTATCATTGAATATTTTGCATATTGCATGATTGTTGTCATTGAACATTAATAAGCTTAATTAAATTTTAACTCCTAAAATAAAACCTTAGAAACTTAGGGACTACCCCCCTTAAACTTTGGGAGTTGGGTCTAAACGGAGGAGTTAGGAATAGAGGTGACAGTGGGTCCTTAACTCATAGTTGCCCCTCAAGAACACACCTAGTGGTTGGGAGACTTTTATGCGGTTAAGTGTGTTTTAGGCGGTAGGCGGTAACATGTAGCATTGCCCTAATGGAAGTCCTTCCAGCACTCTTGAGATGGCTAGTTCGATTTTGGAGGAGGTTTGGGGAGGACGTTTCCTTTGAAGTCTAGTTTGGTTGCTTTCTGAACACTTTTTGGATCATTCCTATAGGATGTCTCGCCACTTTGGAAGTTGTTGGTATTTAATTGGTTACACATTTGATGAAGGTGCCCTCTTGTTTGAGGGTTAACCTTTGTGGAAGTTCTCATGTGGACATTCTTCTTGGGAGCCTTGTATTAAAGAGTTTCTTCGAAGTTTCTATGTGGACGCCACTTGATCGGTTCAACTTCCATGTGGACTTTGTTTGTTGAAGAAGTCTATTTTGAAGGGGCCTTTGGAGGGGTTGTTGTCCGCCGAGATGCACACCAGCAGCAGAAATATTTTGAAAGTTGTCTCTTCACTACAAGTGAGAGAAGTGTGGCCTTGGGGGCAAGCAATGAGCTAGGTACTGTCACCTAAATCCCAGCTCCTCCGTTTAGGCTAACTCCTAACAAAGCCAAGGGGGGTAGTCCCTACAAAGAGTTTACTATGGCTCAATGTTTTAAGTGTTTTAAGTGTTTTAATTGTGTGGTGATGTGAATGGGTGTTGTTTAGGAGTTTTTTGATGATGAAAGACCCACAACTTATAATAGACACAAGATAAAATGCAATCCACGTTACGAAACAAGATTTAGCAGTATATAAAGACTTATAAATTAAAGCATCCACAGATATATAAATTTAAATGAACAAATGGTTCAAATTTAAATTTAAAGCATATGAATATAAAAGACCAGTGCCTTATCCATTGGGTGAAGGAGTCAAAAAATGATTGAATGTAGTGTTGGGGGATGCTGAATATATAGTCTTAGTAACTGTTTGTGAGAACGTTGTGCAAATTATCTTGGTAAATTAAAAGGTTTTAGTGGTCTTGATTATTAGGCTAAGAACAAAGAGATAAGCAAAAGTCCGGAAAGTGATACTTTCAGTGGCATCCACTCTGATGATAGGTCGGAACCATCCAGATTGCAAAAGGTAAGTGTCCAATGACTTAACCACCCCGAACCTGACAACGGCTACTCCGGCACCACCAGGTTTAGGAATCTTTACCTCCCACTTAAAAGTATTTCTCGAAAAGATCAACGCCAGCACGTTGGTTGGGGTAAAGTTTTATTAGATTATCACTTATGAGATTAACAGGTCCAACACCTTTCTGAGTACTAGCCCAACACTTTCAGGTTGGCAGAGCATACGAGTGTTGGATAACAACCAAGATAAATTAATTAATGGGGTGTGAGTTGAAATTTTTATTATTACTGAAGCACACAGTTCAACTCTCCAACAGAGAGCGCTCTTGACTTAGTCTTAAGACCAAAGTTCAAGAGACTTGTTTGATTGAAATGCCTAATGCAAGGGGAATGCAAAAACTAGTATGCTCTCCGATAGAGAGAGCTCTTGACTTGGGTTATTTCAAGTTCAAGAGGCTTTGTTCATTGTTAAAATAGAAGCAAATTGTAAGCATGAACGCATGTGATAGCTCAATAAGATGGGAAAATAAAAGACAAAGATATCACTTGCAAAGATGAACAACTAGCATTCTACAATAAAATAAAATCAAACTATTCGGCCAAGACTTAAACTAATCTAAGAAAAATAAACAGGTGGGATCAACCTCCGAACAAGGTGACCACTAGAACCACCAGTCCTTGAGAAATTTCAGCTAGCTGAGTTTCGACAAGGAGTCTAATGGGGAAAGAGAAGTAACCACAACACTATGTGGCCCTGCCCTTGTCCCAAGGATACTATCTCAAGTCAAAACTTGGAAGAGGGCTAATCTAAGTACAAAAAATGAAAATCAATCTAAGTACTAAAAGTAAATCTACTCTAAGAAAACAAGAACACTCTTCCCCAAATGGGGAAGAAAAACCAAAGTGTGGGAGGCCTTATCCCACTTTTGCCTTTTATTATTAAAGTGATACAATATTTTGGATTTTCAACCTCTAAGAGAAATGGAAGAAGTAGAGAAAGACTTTGAGACTCTTAAGAATTTTACAAAAAAAAGGAGAATGTCAACTTTTGGTTTTAAAATTTGGTTTTAAGCTTCCTTGTTTGCAATGGTTCTTCTCTTCCACTTGATTTGTTTCTCTTCCTGTTCACTTCAAGTATTCTTTTAGATTTGGCTTTGTCTCGCACCTACACACAACACAGATTCAAGCTACAAGCACCCTTTAGCATTAGAAAAAACGAAATAAACTTTGAAACTAGCAAAGTCTAAGCTTGCAAAATGAAATCTAAAGTGTAAAAAAGCATGAGATTCAACTTTAAATTATGAAAAAATGTAAAACGGACCAGCAAACAAATAGATGCCTAAAATGCTAGGAGAAAGATCTAAAACATAAATTATTTTGTAATGCAAATTTTCTTTTTTTAAAAGATAGATCTAAAATGCAAAAATAATGAAGTGTAAGCTAAAAACAAAGCCTAAATTAGAAATATAATGCAAGATCTAACTATCAAATAGATTGCAAGTAAGAGACTAATTTGATAAAAAGAAACTAGATCTAAACAAAATGCAAAATGCAAAATAGATGATGAGATCTAAACAAATGCCTAACTATCACTTTCCAAAAAGCATGAAACTACTAACACTAATCTAAACTTAAAGCTTGATTTGTTTTGTGTTTATGTGTGATACTAGGTCTTCTTGGAGATGGACGAGAGGAGGGACCCAAGAGGAGCAAATGAAAGGATGAAGGGAAGCTAAAACAATGGAGATGGACGAGAGGGAGGATGAAAGACAAAACGAGAAGAGAAGAGGAAGAAAAGAGAGGGGAGAGAAAGGAAAGAGGAGAGAAAAGAGAAGGGGAGCAAAAGCTTAAATGAAGAGAAGGGCGAGAGCAAGACAAAGAGGAAGCAAAGTAGATCTAGGAAAAAGATAGGAAGACAACCCAAAAAGATCAAGCATAAGCGAATGGATGAAGAGAGGCAAAAAACGAGAGTGAGAAAGGTCAAAGCAATTTAAGAAAAACCAAAGAATCAATGGTGGGATCAACCTCCGAACAAGGTGATCACTAGAACACTGGCCCAAGAAAACCTTCTAGCTAGCTAGATGTCCACAGGGTGCTAGTGAGGATAGAGAAGCAACCACAAAACAATGTGGCCCTTGGGATTTCATCCCAAGGTGCTATCTCAAGTCAAAACTTTTGGTATAGAAATGCAGAAAGAAGATTTAAAAGTGTCTTGTAACCAGAGAATGTAATAACTTTTGTTGATGGAGGAAGAGGCAAGTCTCTTCTTTATGTTTCTTCTCTTGAGATGAAAAGAACTTTGAAAACCTGCAAAAGAATTTCATTAGGTGCTAATAGCCATTGATGAGCAAAGATTAGCTTGATCTCCAAGCCATTCTCCACCTTGTGTGAATCATGCAAAACCCTCACAAATTACACAAGCCAAACCGAACAATATATTTCTAAGAATGTAGAACATATACTGAATAATGTAATGCTTGAAATAAAGGTAAGGTGAGAGAGATATCACCAAACAATGTACAAGACAACCCCAAAGACTCTTGCATGGACCTCCAAAGTCACTTCTTTATTCAAAAATCAAACAAATATTACACTGATATTTGGGCAGAGTGTTCATGCTCAAAATCTCCATGAAGAATGAGGAAAAAGAGCCTCATTATATAACAAAACAAAAGCCAAGTCTAACCTAAGTCGAATTGGCACAAGAGAAGCCAATTGCACAAGTCTAAAGTCGAAATCCCAATCAAGATCCAATCTAATCCATGTCTATTCGTTGCTTGGAGTTAATCCCACCATACAACTCCAGTTTGAGGTCTATGTGGATGGGGAGGTGGCCTCCACCTTGGCAAGGCGCCCCCCATCCCAACCTTGGAGACTTCACCATCAAATAAAGAGTTGCCAAGTGTAAACTGCGTGAGCCTTCAAGGGAATGACATGAGCTACTTGGGAGATCAAGTGTGAGTTGTGTTAAGTGCTAACTTGACTTGTAAGGGAGCCAAGTCTTGGTGATTCCACAATCTTAGGAGGGCGCCCACTTTATAATAAATACAACTCAAACTTAACCCAATTTCCATTTAATAACTCCTCCACATCACCAAATCGAACTTTGCATGCAGGTGGGCGAATTTACTTGAAGGAGATATCATTTGCTGACTGGATAGTTCACTGAAGATGATTGGAGATGACTGGAATGATAATTAATGCCTTGTGCCATGTCATTTAGCCACTGAAATAATCCAATTTGGATTATTTTGGAGAGATTTGGATTATCTCCAAATATTCAAATTTTAATATTTTAATTAATAATTTCTCTGTAACTGGGTTTTTTGAGAAATTATTAATTATGAGGCTGAAATGACGTCCGAAACTTAGGATAAACTGGTATGGGGATCATGAATGATTTTTGGCTTAAGGTTGGAGCCTTCAATCACTGAATTCAGATCTCGAATGACTGACATAATACAAAATGAAATTTTTCCATTTAAACTATGGAAAAATTTATTAAAATTTGAAAAATAATTAAAAACCCAAAACCGGAGGACCCGGTAAAAAAATTTCAAAATTTTTTCTAAGGGTTCTAGGGACCTAGGACATGACCAAAACCTATTCTAATAGTGTCTAGTAGGCTTATATACATCAGTTGGACTCTAATAACCGCCCATGGCTAAAAATTTCAAAATCGGGCATTCCAGCTTTGGTGGAAGCAGGAGAAAACCTCATCGATTATAGCTCGGCTACAGGCAAAGTATAATTGACAAGGGAAAAAACTCCCTGGAATACCTTAGTTGCTTAATCGAGTCATGGGGAACCGAGACACTCAAAATCCTACTATCACACTTTATTACAAACCCCCAAGAGGCCATGGTCATATCGACTAAAAACAAAAACCGGCTAGCCGAAATTAGCTAACTGCTGCAATCTGAAACCCGGATACTCTGGAAGTCAACACTGATGTGTTCCAACACCGGCGGCTCAATAAGGTTTCAACTATTTGTACAAAATAGGTGATAACAGAGGCCACGTGGCATCAACACTTGGCACTTGATCTTTGCTTGAGGGAGACAAGCCCCTTTGTTTAGGGCCTTATGCATCTCTTGTACTATACATGTGGCTTTTACCACTTTATTTTATTGTAATTTGTTAGGAGTTTGTTGTTTAATGGGGTTTTTGTGTCTTTTACTCCACCCTAGGCTAGATCTAAAGAAATAATGATATTCTATTGTAAAGGAAGTTTAGCTCCTATATAAAGAGAGCTACTTCCTCATTTGAACTGATAGTTGGAATTTTGGAGCTTTCCCTCTCTTGAACCTAATTGACATATCTTTCTTTAGTAAATTTGTCTAAGAGTTTCTCTCTTGTTAATGTGTGGCATTATTTCTTCTATTGTGCTTATCTATTGGAGGATCATATTGCTAATTTGCTAGCATTGTCCATGTTTTTCTTCTTGGGCCATTGAAGGGATGCGATTATTTGGTTGGACTGGATCTTGGGTAAGGTTTTCTTTTGGATTCAATTGAAATTCTTACATAGAGGGAGGTGTTTCTTTACAATGTCTTTCATTCGGATGGTGCAATTCTAACCCCTTCTAGTGGAGGTTTCACTCAGGAAAGAAGTAAAGGAGCGATTGGTCCATCCCCTTGTAATTTCAAGTTGAACCTTCCAATACATCCATAGAAGCTAGGGTTTCCTAGAGCTCCCTCATTTCTTGGATGATCTTTGAAGCAAGGCCCTCTAAGTGAGCAACCCATTGGCTTCGTATTCCCTAGGTTGAATTGGCACTGTTGTTGTGGAGTGGGTTCTCTTATCCTCCCATCATCTTATTGTATATCTCTATACTACAAACCTTTGTTAGGGCAATCCTTTTGGAACCACCTTGCTCCTTGTTATGCCCTAGATTCTCTACAACACACCCTACCAGATGTGACAAAGGGGGAGGTCCTTTTGCTATTGTAAAAGGCCAAGACAAGGCTATTTTATGTATAAGTGTTGGCCTATCGGCAGCCCAGACCCTTTGGTCGGTCATGGCAGGTCCTCTTGGTCCTCATTTCAAGGAGTACTGGTCTTGTGGCCCTATTCACTACCCCTTGATGGGTAGTAACTCCATGTCGTGTCCGACATTTATGCCTTGGGTAGGTATTGGTGCATCTTGGGGTGACTCCATTAGGACACGTGATTTGTGGAGCGTCTAGCCACACTTGTGATTTTATGCTTTGTAAAGGTGTTTGGGCTTGTAAGGGTTGTCATATCCACTTTAGCACATCTCTTTTATGCCCATTTGGACCTTATTGTGTTGTATTACCCTCCTCTTTCTCATCTTGGTCAAAGAAGGGAAGATGTCCACCTTAAAAGAGCTCTTTGAAGGTCATACCTTGCAAAAGGAGGATGTTGAAGACACATTGTTGGGGTTAGTTGGAGTATGGTGTCTTCCTTTTAGGCTCAACGTTCCATCTTGTTTGAAGCCTCTTGCTTGATTGTCATTATTTTATGTCTTGGGGATTAGTCCCCGACCATTTTGTGAGTTACAAGCCATAATTTAAGTTATAAGTCATTTTTGTAAGGTAGGCTCTAAAGGAGCTAGGATGCTCACTCTAAATAGAGTGCCTCTCCTTCTTATTTTGTAAACAAGAACAAGGGTTAAATTATGATCCTTATCTTTTTTCTCTTGGTATACATGAGCTCTCAAGGCTAGCACACTTTTGCTCTTGGATCTTTCTCTTGAATTGAAGGATGAATTGTGGATGTTTTAGGGTTTGTTAAGCTTTCAAGGTTGATCCAAAGAATGGTTGTTGATAACTATTGGTAAGGAAAGGATTTCTAGGCTTTCTTCTCTACTCTTTTCCTTCATGGATCTGGGGTAAGATTTCTAATCTCTTGTCTAGCCTTGCTTTTAATGCACCTTCGCAAGATCAATCAAGGTTTTATTCTATATTTTGTAAACCTTATTAGTGGAGACCTTCCTCTTGAAGGTGTTGGAATTAATTTCCAACCACATCATATTTATTGAAAATCTTTCCGACGATATGCATTTAAGTTATGTTGGACAGTGAGTTTATCCTCACCATTCGTACCATTGATGCTTATTACTGCGTGGTTGCATCATGTTCTCAACGCATCCCCCCATAGCTTGTAGTCAATCAAGGAAGGCTAGAGTAATTTCCCTTGGCAAACCTATTGTTGGTTTATAAAATCCAATTGATAAAAGGGCAATAGATCACACTTGGCGGTGATCTCTCTGTGCGTTTGTATTTCACGATGCCGAAATTTACTCCTTGTATAAATATTTTTTGGTTAATAAAAATTATGATGGTTCCTAGGAATTTTCCCTCTTTGCTCCACTATGCCCTCTAACAATTGGTATCAAAGTCGAGCTCTTCCCTCCACCAACCAGTTTTCTTTGTTTGACAATTCTCTCATGTGTAAGAAATATTAGACCCGAATTCTCGTGACTATCATACCTCTAACTATCTCTTTGTTGGTGTGTGAGATTGTGCTCCCTCTGCTCATGGTTGAGCTGACTCTCTCAGTCTGATCGCGCAAAGCAAAATTCCTAGCCTTCTTCATTTTGCAATCTGTATCTGCCATTGTGTGAAGTATTCGATGTGAATAGGTGTTGGAAACCCCTCTGCGGTTTTGTCGTTCTGTATTGAAGGAGTCATCGTTGGATATATCCCCCCACCACTGGTTGAGTCACCATACTCCTACAAATGAAGGAGGTCATGCTCTCCCCCTGTCGCCCTTCCTTAGTCACGAACTATGTGAAGACACACTCTGTATGCAAGCTTTGAACCACTGTACGAAAGAGGGAAGGAGCCGCTAGATTTCTTTGCAATTTTTTTTTAGTGACGCCTGTTACTGCTCAAATAGCACCCCGACCAAGGTTACGGATCATGGTGCGATGAGTGGCAAGCATGGGAGAAGCTAGATCCCACTATCACCACAGCCTAGCTTCTTGAACACTTTAGGTCAACTCCTAAACGACCAAGGGGGAGACCCTCGAACTTGGTGAACGATAATTGTGATTCCCTAAACAATACACAAACATGCTTCCCAAGAAACCTCTCGACAAAGATGAGTGCCTTGTGGAGTCAAAACAATGAAGCATAAATATCACTAAAATAGAGGTAGGAGTTAAAGAACTTTATAACGGATCCCAAGAAATATAATATCAACTTGCTACTGCTACTATAGGATGGAAACAGTGATTTCACTTCAGAAAACTTGATAAAAAATCAATTAAAACAAAGTCAACCTTATCATATGAGATGTACCTTTTTATAGTAGGGTAAGAGGGATGAACAATGGGGTAGAGAAGAGGCATCAAATCAGTTCTGAAAATAAAATATCAGATCTGATATGTTCCTTAGAACAGCCCTTGAATAGAGCGTGGCCCCGCTAAACATGTTTTCCAATGAACTTCCAATCCCCCAGGGGTCGATCTAGGCCCAAAATCTTGCTTTTTAGACTTTCAAACTTGCCTGAAAAGATGAATATACTTGCTGCACCTGCAATAAGAATCTGCAACACCAAACCCTAGCATGCACAGGTCACCCAAAACAACACAATACAACCATAGGAATAAAACGCCCTCAAGGATTAACCACAAAATTGCCTGGGACGCACTTTTCTATCCGAATAAAAATTCCAAATTGCAAATATATTTTGAGATATGAATTTTTGTAATAGTTAGGGTTTTTCCAATATTACATTTTTTTGGTATTTTTGCAATAAATATACAAGATAATTTTGATAAAAATGCGAAGAGAAGCGGTTATGACTATTAGAAAAACAGGATCGCAAAGCAATAACAATAAACAAGATGCAAGTATAAATCCCATTAAACACATTACAAGAGAGACACCAATATAACGTGGTTCACCCAAGATGGGCTTCGTCCACACAGAAATTGTCAGTCCTTATAATTATACCATCCAACAAATGAAGGGATACAACCTGTAGCACATCCGCTGCAACTTCCTCTTCACTCTCTCTCAGTCTCTCTTACACAATCACAAAGATCTTTACAATGCTACAATACATTACATAGTGGTATTACAATGTCTTCCTTATAAAGGGGAATTACCATGGGAAAATACTATGAGATACCCAATACCATGGGCCCGCAAACTGTTGGCCAAAAAACAACCCAAAAATTTCTTTCAACGGCTTCGCCGCTAGGGGCCCACTGGCCCTCGGACCCCCATGGGGGGGTGATGCCCCCCCACACCCCCCCCCATTGGGATGAGTGTACAGTCCACCTGCACAACATATAAAACTGGGGTACAAGCACGGCTGAAACAACATCTCTGAATCAAGAAGATCAGGTTCCACAACCAACAATGACCTTAGTACTCAACCCTAGGGAAATTAGAGATCAAGTTCAACGTACCCACTCAATTTGGCTATGCAAGATTTACTAACTAGGGAAAAGGCTTGTAACCCAATACTAGGTCGAAGTATCCAAACCCTAATTAGAGCAAACAATGAATCCCAAGGCCCACAATGGAGAGCTCCTTCAAGCGGAAGGTCTCCTCAAGCAAGACTAACAAGATGCCAATAAAACCATAATTTACCTTGCTTAAGTTGCAAAAGCAACGTCAAACAAGAAAATGGAGAGATCTTACCAACATCAACCAAGGAAAGAGGAAGAGAAAGAGTTCTTAGGTCCTCCTTAACCACAAGTTATTAAAACTATTCTTAAGATCAATCTTGCAAGATAGAAAACCCTAGAACACAGGGGCTTCACTCAATAAACCGCTATCATAGCACGTTCATTCATGGCATATGAAACGATACCCCTAATTTCACTAAATATTGGAAAATACCTTCCAAAATCTTTTTTTTTAACCCCCTCCCAATATGCCTTCCCAATTTAAAAAAACCCTTATTTTCAATATATATTGTATGATACCCCTATTTTCATTAACATTTTTTATACCCCTTTATATTTCTACTTAGTATATTGATATGATACCCCTCTTATGACCCCACATGCATTCTACAATGCACCTTGCTTCTTTCGATGTATATTGTGGATGCACATTACTCAACCACATATCATTATGCTTTGCAACATCTAATGGTCTAATGAAGAGATAGGAGATCACTTCTTGTATGTCACTAGAGCCAATGCACATAGTACAACATTTAGATTGCATGTTGCAGTTCCCCAATCGCTGACTAATCCTGTTGTGGGATAGGTATCCAAGCCCCCAGGGCATGTAACAAGCTCTAGGAGGCTGACTACACCTCCCAAGGCCTATAATAGGCACGAGTGGTTGGGTATTCAAGCCCCCAAGGCCTATAACAGGCCCTGGAGGCTTAGAGCCTCCCAAGGCTATTGGTAACAACTGGCTGAGTGCTATTGGTAAGAATTGGCTATCAATGACCACTGTCTCTCGACTATGATCGACTAGAAACCCACTTCACCACGAAACCCCTGGCCTCAAGCATGCCTCAAGACGCGATTTCCCTGCGTACTAGTAAGCCCGAGCCTTGCCTCAACCTGATTTCTCATCCGGCCATGATCCCGCCATCTCCATTTCGCAGATATTTGTCAGTCCGCCCATATAAAAAAGACCCCAAAGTATTTTTGTATTGTTACATTAAATTAAAAAAACCCTTTGCCCCTTAATATATAAGCAATATAATTTTTAGGTTTTCATGAATATTTAATACCGCAATATGAATGAACGTGGTATTATATTGCCTTCTAGTGAAGCCCCCATGCCCTAGAATTTCCACCATACAACCTTCATCACATGCAAAACTTGCCAAAGAGAGAGGTGCACACCACTTAGAAGCTCCAATATACCAAGAAGAAAAGAAAAAGAGATGTAATTAGAACCCTTATCTTGTTTACAAATTATGCTAGGAGATTTTATTTATATGAGGCTTCCTAGACTTATCTAACTTTAGAGCCTACCTTACTAAAAAGTAAAATAACTAAAAGTTAGGGTTTGTCACCCACAAGCCAGGGATTAAACCACAAAAGACTAAAAATAATGATAAAATAGTGCAAATGGCTTCATCCGGCTGAAGTGATGAACTGGGGGAGGACGTCATGCCCCAACTAACCCCAACAATGTAGAACATCCCTCAACGCCCTCCCCTTTAGCAAGGCAAAGCTCTCTTGAAGAAGATGACATCATGATAAAGTGTGCACATGTGAACCAAGAGGAGGGGGCATACAAGAAAATGACGGTCCAAGTGGGCATAAATGAGGTGTGCTAAAACAAGTATGACAACCCTTACACGTGCAATTAGCTTCGACATAGCATAAACATGAGTGTGGCTAGGAGCCCCTAAGCCAGGTGTCCTAATGGGTCCATCCCGAGAAGCACCAGACACCAACCCAAGGCACAAATGATCCAACATGATGAAGGACTTTCGCCCATCAAGGGGCAATCAACAATGCCACTAAGCCAATACTCCTTAGAATGAGAACCAAGAGGGCCTACCATGGTCAGACCATGGGTCTTGAGCCCCGCTAGACCAACACTTTTATATAAACAAGCCCAGACTTGGTCTTTTACAATGGCAAAAGACTCCCTCACTCTGGTATATCCTGGCAAGCATGCTAAGGACGATCTGGGCTGTAACAACGCCTATTGTGGGAGATCTAGTGCCTAGGGTTTTCAACAAATTCATGAGAAGTTTTTAGAGGGCATGCCCCAGTAATTTGAAAGTCATAGCTCATCTTTCACTGTAGAGTGTCACAGTAAATAGCAACGAGTTGTCACGATAAATAGCGACGAGTCGGCCCACATTCAGAGCCAATGAGCTTGCATCTACCTGCATGAGCTGAAAATTGTGAGCAGGATTGCAGTGGTGAGTCTGTATAGAAGAGAGAGTTGTGATGTGGTGACATTGGTGTTTCAGGAGTTGAGGACTCCTTCTGTGTGCCTGTTAAGAGGGTTCAGAGCCCTTTGGTTTACGACTGTTCAAAATATGACACCGACCTGTATTGCTACCAGAAGCCAGATTTTGGTTGTGGCAACCTTTGCGAGGTCCACTGTTTAATTTGCTAATGAAATAAGGTAGGCTCACAGCATGTTAGCTTTTCATTAAATTGTTTGGCCATTAGCTGATTGGTTGGGTTGTCACCACGATTGAATGTGTTAAGCTTATGTGTGCTCTAGTATGCTCTGTGAATCCTTAGTCAGCCTTGAATCTGCCTGGTTTTTAGTTTCTCTGCAATTTTGGGTGGAAACATTGCATTTGGCCTTGTTTTTATTTCCAGCTACTAGGTTTTCCTCAAATGATGTTTTTGAGCTGAAATTCTTGATGGTGCTTATCTCTATGGCTACCACCCTGCATGTTTGAGCACCTCCATTATTGTTTCCTTGTACTAGCTGCACATCTTTGAAAACCATGACAGTTGGCTGCATTAAAGAACTGTATTGGAGTTTTAGAAACATACAAACATTTGAAGTGGGCACCCCACCCATCATCAAAGAAGTACAATGAAAGCTTGTGATAGATAGAAAAGAGTATGTTATTGAAGAGATTAAATAGGACCAAGAAGGAAATAACCGTTAGTAAAAATAAATAATGTGGGGGATAGGAGGGGATTATTCTAAATTTATAAAGGGTTTGGTTTAATTTAAATGTAAAGAAATATAGAAACTCTTCAAGTCAGAGCCAGATATGCTGGCTCTCTACTCATGTAGGAAGGGTGTCTAGTGTGCTTTCTCTTTGGCTCTTGGATGTGTCAATATTGATATGCATGTATATGGATTTCTAATATAATATATATTGTGTTTTGTTAATTGGATTTAACTTGGGTGGTTAGGAGGAATGATTGTTATCCTCCCGACCCAAGTTCAATCCCCGTAAGTGACATGTTGAGCTAATAAGAAGCATATTGTTGCAATGACCTTAAGCCCTATGTTGGGTAACATCCTTGAATTGAGCAGGACATTACATGGATAAAAAATGTTGTGTTTAAAAAAAAATCATTCCGCCAGCTTCAATAACAGCATAGACCCATATTTGTCTGTACATATCTATGAAATAGACCCATATTTGTCTGTACATATCTATGAAATAGACCCATATTTGTCTGTACATATCTATGAAATAGACCCATATTTGTCTGTACATATCTATGAATCTAGTAGGATTGATACCAGAAAATTCAGTTACTTTGTGTTCACTCATTAGCCACAATAGCAATGCCCTCAATAAATAAAACCAAGCAACTCCTACAGCGATGATGGGTAAACTCATACAATTGTCAATCTGAAGGGCTTTAGAAAGAAATTACTTGTCCCACCATGATAGTAGTAAAGTTCTTCAGACCACCCACAAGAGCAACAATTCTACTACCTTCTTTTCCAGGATGTCTAACACAATTAGGTGTTGATATAATAAAGTAACATATTCAGAATTGCCAGCAAGAAGGCGTCGACAATATTCCAAACTGGGTCTTCTCACAGCGAGTGCCCCAACTTATCATTCAACAAAAATGCTTAAATAGGATTTTTTTTTCCTATCGCTTTCAGTGAACGCAAGCAAGTAGGCGCTTTTCCCAGTGTAAATATTATTTCAGTGAAGCAATTGCGTCTCACATGGTTACAGAAACTATACTTTGGCTAAGCAGCCGCAACTGGTGAATTTATTACAATGAAGTAGCATATGCCATGGTCACGGCGGCTATACTTTGGCGTAGCAGCCGCAACTGGTGGGTTTCTATTCCGCCAGACCCGAACTGCAATAAACGGCCCATTTATGCAAGTGTGCCAGACCAAGAGGGGTGAACATGTCGCGTGGATATGAACCTTCGTAGGAAATAGCAACACCCGCGCTTTACCAACCAAGATCAGTTGACAAAAAATAGGATTTTTAAAATAGGATTCTAATGGATGAAGTGAATTATTTAGTCCAATTTGTTCAATTTCTTTTCACATCACAACACTTTTAACAGAGTTCGCAAAATACAGACAATGCCCATGATTTGCAGTCATTTCATGCATATGCGTGTGAGCAATTTTCCGCTTTAGATTATCTTAAATTTCAGTAAATGCGGCATAAGATCATTCAGCTAGCACATTTATACTGAATTTTATCTGGACACAGCACTATGCAGACCAATTTGTTTCAAGTAGAGCCATAGATATTCAATCAGCAATCGTCTGTACAAATCACGTACCTTTAGATGATTTGTTTGGTAGGAAAGAGGTTCGAGGGAGAATTGATCCCAAAACGTCCGCCATGGACGATTTTTCTTTCTTTCCTCGCACTGATGTTGAGTATAGTTTCCTCAGTCCATTCTGCTGGGGTCAGTGGGTTTGCACGGTCCTAGCTTATGGAATCCACGAATTTTTTAATTTAAGTTTTATACATTTTATAATTTTCGCTCCTGTAATGGCCACTCTCTATCCCTACAGATTTATCCTCTACATCATAAATGCCATGTGGCATAACATTATCCTTCTCAATTTATTCCTTTCTTGTTTCTGTAAAGTTGTGAGTGTTTGTAGAGGTAGTTAAAGGGAATTCTCAATAATTGTGAGTTTAGGTCAATCTTTTATTTATAAAGAATCAAGGAATTTTTAATTATATAGCAAGTTATATAATAAGATAGTATTAATTATAGTGGGGAGTATAGCAACATTATTTTAATTATTTAATTTATGTTTAATTGATAAATTTATGTTAAGCTAATTATGGGCATTTATGAAAAGAAATAAAAGAAATAACTATTATTACTTGTTGAATAAAGTCTAAGTTTTTTTTAGATATTTATATAAAGAAATAACTATTATTACATGTTGAATAAAGTCTAAGTTTTTTTTAGATATTAAAACAATGAGTGAAGTTTTTTATTTATTTATTAAGATGCGTTGTCATTGTTTTAGCTAAAGTTTTTTATTATTTATTTTTTATAAAGGAATTATTTTCTTAAAAATGGATAAGAATATGAGAGTAGATATCGATATTGATTAATTTTGAGTTGAGATTTATTATATTTTATTTATTAAAAAAGGTTTAATATAAAATAATTATTATTTTTAAGGAAAAAAGTTTTATATATAATAATAATCTATTTTTAAGATTATAATGATTTTTTATTATAAAAAAGAAATATATATTTTTAATCATTAATTTCATTTAAAATTAATGGAAATGTTCATTATGATAAAAAAATTATAAAATTAATAAAAACGTTCATATATTATATATGAACATTTTCATTTATGAATGTAACTTTTAAATAGATAGGTCAAATCTATAAAGATGTAAGTCTATCTATCATTTTGATATTAATGTTGTCTAAATTTTAATGACATACTTTATAAACTCTATTTGATTTGTGGTTGTTATTTATATAATATTCATAACAAGAGCCACATGGTGGCAATGTCCTTGACATTGTCATTGCCACTTACATTTTAGATTAAATTATAAAGTATAATAACAATTTGACCCATGAAGACTTTGTAAAGGTATTGGTTGTACAATGAACTAGGACATGTTTGCCACACCTCTTTATTTTTCAACTTGATTGGAGGGTAAAAGCCAAGCATGAGTGATATAATATAATAACATATATTAATTAATTTATTGTGTCCATGTGAACATGATATATACATAATAAATATTAGTGATAAATATATGGTAAAAGTAAATTTCATTGAACGGTAAATATAGATATTTTAATTTAACATAATATATAAAGGGAATTCGACCACCACAATAAAATATATATTAAATATTATTTATATTTCACTATATAACGTGTGAACATATTCTATTTATGCAAAATATAAAAAGATGATGAAATGCTCCTCTCAATCATGAAGTATACATACATAGATTATCAAATTCAAGAAAGTGATAAAATCAAAAAAAAAAAAAGTACTTTCGCTATAAAAACATATTTTTGGGCTTGCCATTCTTTTTTTGAATTTAATGATCTTGTCATCATATTTTCTAATTGGCTAACAAAGTCACATCCCTTAGAACTAAGGGGATTGGGATCCCAAGAGACTTGACATTATTCATGCTGGGCAACTTAGTTCTATGATGTTTAAGTGACTAGGGGATACTTAAATTAGTATATATGATAATGACAGGTTAGTATATATGATAATGACAGGTTTGAGGGTAGCAGAATTTCTATTATAAAAGTAATATCAAGAAATCAAATAATTTAAAATAACAAAAAAAATTATTTTATTTTAATTATAAATAAAGTTAAATAAATTTTTAAATTTAACCAAGTTTTTTAATCACTTCATCATCCCAACTTCCACTGCTATCTCTCTCAATACCTAATGAAGATGATGCAGAGCATCTGTAGTGGCCATTTCACCATTGGATGCAGCGCAAAATCTAGAGGGTCCTTTTGATGAGATCGACCCCATTGAAATGGGACAGATCATAAAAAGAATCATTAACGAAGAAAGCTGTTATTGCTCACTGCACTCTCAACATAGAAAGCTCACGAGTGTGACTTCTTTTAGAGGGGATGAATGGAGTGAAGTATAGAAATCAATCAACCTCAAGAAAAAACTTGAACAACACCAAAAGTCAATCAACCATGCATGAACCAAACTTGACACTAAAACAAAAACCAGTTTCAAATAAGAAACACATAAACCACGATAAGCTGAGCAGTACCCTTGCAGCACAACAAGAGTTAGAGGAGCTTTGAAATCAACCTCAATCACATTCATTTCATTTTCCTTCACTTTGATTGGGAATTTGACTAATCCAGTTTTACTGCAAGCAAAGTTCCTTACTATCGATGCAATTTTATTAAGCACAACAGAGGAAATGCAAATTTCAAGAAATATAAAAAAGAATATCAAGCAGAAAAGTCCACAAATTTACGCAGTTGCTCAAAACTGACATACAGTAGAAAGCCATATTATATTAAATGTTTTATAAACTTAATTTCAGTAACAATGCATCATGTTAAAAAGATTATAGATATTAATTTTATAATTTTACTTTGGAAGAAATAGTAAATTATATAGGGTGATACTCATAACAAACCAGAAAACAATGTTGATTGCTGATTTACAAAGAAACACTTATCTACAAACTAGACATGACCATATAGTAGATGAGTCGAGGCATAGAAGCTTGTTGTACAGGAAAACACTAACAGAATGGAATCAAATTAAATAGCTAAGCCCAATAGATTATGAAATCAAACCTAAACACAGAACAATAGATATCATCTTCCGGTAACCAAAATCTAGAAGTGAAAGCAGATTGCATAAAAGACCTTGCAAAAGTGTACTTATTGGGTATTCCTCATCTTCTTGTACGAAGAAAAAGTGATGGCAGAAGACTCTGGATCTGCTAGAGCAAGGAACGATTCCCATAGACTCGGATCGTTGTTGGCAGCCTGATATGGTGAACACTGTTATCTTTTAAGAAGAACTTGAAACTACACAACAAAACCTAGGAAATGAATGAGTCAGTAAAGCTTTGGCACAGTTTACACCGCGAGCATGGGTGCTGGAATCTAAGCTTTGTCCACATTGTCCAAGTGTATTGATTGAACAGTTTACACATCCCTGTAACAATGATATTCAATACATGACAGTGCATCAAATATCGAGAAAATATAGTTTAGACAAGAAGCCAGATCCAACAATGCGAACGCAGAAGACATTTGGCACTGAGGCAATTTCTTAGCAGGCTGACACAGTCCAAATCAACGTGTGCTTGTGCTCGCTTAAGTGCTGCAATGAGAGCATTAGAAATCAGTGGTTCAGTGCCAGAGACTGTGTGCTGTCGGTAAACGATCAAGAGCCACGCTAAAGCAAAGGGGCTGCCAAAAGCCACCGGCATAAAACAAGTGGCAAATACTTACCTCAATTCAAGATCAACATTAAAAATCTGCACAGTGTAGATTCATGTGAATGAGAAACATTTAAACGACCATGACATCATTCTGTCTCCTCTTGGGAAAACGAAGATGACCTCATCCTCTTGCAATCAATAAAATTGAAAAAAACCTATTTTTAAAAATTGGATTTAATACAATATATTTTACACTATAATCCAACTATAGTTATAAGAAAATGTTATAGGTTTTAGGGGTACACTAGCCCAAAATAATAGAAGCTCCATGAAACATATATGATCTCCTTCGAGAACATAATAATTACAAGTTTTACTAGTCTAGTTAGATATCAATAATATTTTCAGTTTATAAACTTTTAAACATTTTGTAATAAATATTATATTTCATATTAGAATGAAAAACTATGGAACTACATATGTTGAAAAATGTCGCTAGAGCATGGGCTTCTTGCATAGGTTGTACGAGACAATTTCTTAGACAACTTCTTAGTAAATACTTAGTAAAAATGAGAAATAATGACATCTTGTAATTTCACTTAATAACTAAAAGTGAAAGTCTAAATTCCTTTGCCTCTTAGTCTTAGAAATTTAACTAAAATACTATAGAGATTTTAAAATACTAGTGAGTTGGATTTAATATAATAGTATCCATACACCTCATTGTTGAAATAAGGTACTTGCTAGGATTAAAGAGATTAGTTGAAATTGGTTGTTAGAATCTAGGAAGTTGGTTGCTAGAATCAAAGGAGTTGGTTGGTTGTTAGGAGATTAGTTCTCTCTCAAAGCATAAATAGGACAAGATGGGAGGAGAAGTTGTGTAAGGAACAAACCAAGGATGTTGTGTAAGTGCAAACACAAGTGAAGCTAGGGAGGAGAAAACTCAAATAATGGGAAGAGGATACAGTATCCTTGTAAGTTTTTTAAGGAATAAAGTTTATAATTAAAAAAATAAAACTTGTGTATTGTGTTTATGCTTTCGTTGTTCATTTTCAGCTTGTTGTCCGCCAGATTGCACACCAACAGCGGAAATCTTTCGAAAGTTGTCTCTTCACTACAAGTGAGAGAGGTGTGGCCTTGGGGGCAAGCAATGAGCCAGGTACTGTCACCTAAATCTCAGCTCCTCCGTTTAGGCTAACTCCTAACGAAACCAAGGGGAGTAGTCCCTACAAAGAGTTGTCTATGGCTCAATGTTTTAAATGTTAAAAATGTATGGTGATGCGGATTGGTGTTGTTTAGGAGTTTTTAGTGATGAAAGACACACGATTCACTTTTAAATAAAACACAAGATAAGATGCAATCCACGTTGCGAAACAATATATAAAGACTTGAGATAATTAAGAAGCATCCACAGATAAAAATTAAATGATAAAAGGACCAGTGCCTTATCCAATGGGTAATGGAGTCAAAATAATTGAATTTGTAGTGCTGGGGGATGCTGAAAAGTAAGTCTTGATAGTAACTGTTCGTGAGATCGTTGTGCAAATTATCTTGGTAAATTTCAAAGTTTTAATGGTCTTGATTATTAGGATAAAACCAAGGATATCAAAGAGCGTCCGCAAAGATATTCTAAGCAGCTCCTTTAAGAGACATGTCGGAACCTGTCTGGAATCACAGCGAGGCACGCAATGCTAACCAGCCACCGTGTCGCAGATTGGGCACTCCGGCGCCTCCCCTGAGAACTGATTAAAATACTTTTTGAACAACGTCGGTTCGTTGGTTATGGGGGTAAAAGTTTTAATTAATTATCACTTATGAGATTATCAAATCCTTCACCTTTCTGAGTACTAGTCCAACCGTTTCCGGTTGGCAGAGCATACGGGTGTAGGACAAACGACCAAGATAAATTAATTAAAAGGGAAGTGTGGATTGAAAAGTTTTATTATTATAGCACTTGTTCAACTCTCCAACAGAGAGCGCTCTTGACTTGATCTTATGACCACAATTCAAGAGACTTCCTAATTTAAAAAATGTCTAATGCAGGGGGAACATGCAAGTCTATATGCTCTCCGACAGAGAGTGCTCTTGACTTGGATTTGGCCAAGTTCAAGAGACTTTGTTCGTTTTATTGCAAGAAAATGAAATAGTGGAAATAATTATGGAGCTTTGCGGAATTTAAACAAGTGACAGCTCAAAAGAAATATAAAGATAATTAGTATGCTACTTGCAAAAATGAAATGAAGTAACTGAAAGATCTAGTGTTCTACCAAGCAATTCTACTCTAAAGGTGGGATCAACCTCCGAACAAGGTCAACCACTAGAAACCATCAGTCTTGAAAACCTTCCAGCTAGCTGGATGTCCACAAGAAGCTGATGGGGGAACAAGATGTTGATTAAGTTGTCATTGATGCCAACAGTGTATAGTCATTGATGCCAACATGTCTTGGTGCCCCTTGAGGAGCCCCTGAGGGTTAAGTAATTTTCAGTGTCTAAGGAGACCTTTTGATCTTGTCGAAGCCCAAGTTTGAAGCCCTTGGAGCCCTTGGGACAATGACAAAAGCCCTGAACACCCTGTAGAGTGTTTAAGTACCCCAAAGATGTTTTGCGTTTCCCTAATTGTTTCTTTGTTTCCCTAGTACCACAACTTATGCCCCAGTACGCTACAAAAGTGTTGAAGAAGTTGCAAGAGTCCAAATGAACCTTTCAGTGGTCATTTGTGTTTATTGAGGTCATGGTACCCCAGGAGAAGGTCTAGCAACCCCACAGGTGATGTCATGATAGATCTTGACCCTTGTAGGCCTCCTGGTGTGGTTGAGGTGGTTGAAGAAGCCTATGAAGCCCCTTGCTTGATGAAGAAGTCCTTGGACCCACATTTGATGGCTTAATGGTCCTTGTCCCCTTAAAGGTGATGATTTGGTCATTAATGACTTGATGAAGACTTGGAACCCTTGATGAAGATCTTGATGCCCGTGTATCCCTTGTTGGGGTCATGGAACCCTTGGAGATGGTCATAATGCATGAGAAGGTCTGGCACCCACATAAATGGTGGCATGATTACCCTTGGACACTATATGATCATTGACGGTGCATTTGGAAATGATTTGGGTCTTGGAATCCATACATATGGTGGTTTGTAAGCCCATGATTGTTGGAGCCTTTGATATGATAGAATCCTTGGTCATGATTCCCTCATCACTTGGCGATGGAGTCCTATATGATGGGCTTGAAGTCCATGGAAAGTATCTTATTTAAATATTATATGATATCCTTGAAAGAGTCCTTGAAACCCTTGCATGAGGTGCCTTGGGTCTTGAACCATAGTGATGTATGGTCCTATTTGTGGTTATATGGCTATTGGGATGTAGATGGAGGTAGATCCCACGGACGTGCCTTGTTATGTTGAAGAAGACTTTGAAACTCTTGTAGTTAGTGGTATGGTCTTTGGCACCCTCATGTGTGGGGTCTTTAACGTCCTGGACACATTGAATAATTTAAGGGTATTAGACCAAGAATTTGCAAATAAACCCATCATAGGGAGATAGTCCTCGTCAAGCCATTTCCATTGATATGTGGAGCATCTTCTAACTCCTTATGGTTGAAGAGATGAATTTTTGAAGTTGGTGTACCCCACCTTTTTGGGTGAGCCGACCTAACAAAAGAAAATTTAATTATTTGTAATTTTGAATTGCATGTCGGCCCTGTTTGAGGTAATAACTTTCCTCCACGACCTATATAAATAGAATATCAAACATTTCATTTGCTCATCAATTGGAATTTCGCAACTCTTGGAGAAAAGTGCGAAATTTTGTGGAGGAGAAATTTTTGGGCATCTTTACTAAAATTGGCATAACTTTCTCATACGGAATCGGAATTACAAAATTCTTGGCTCATTGGAAAGCTTGTTACGAGGGCTATGTGATGACATGGTCTAGAGTTTATTTTGGTTTGTCTATTCTTTCTTGACCTTATGATCTTCAAAAAGGTATGGCTCATGCTTCTGGGTTTCTCTTGTAATGGCACATGTCTCTCATGGATAGAGTTCATCTTTGATATTAGTATGTGAGCCTATATATTGGTATATATATTTGAAGTCATTATGGAGGATATGATGATGATGATGTTGCATACCTTTATGCTATGATATTATACACTTTATGATGATAATGCATGTGATAATGATGTACACTCTATGAAGTAGATGTACTCCTATACAATATGATGTACATGCATACCATAGTGTGATGATGCTCTCCTATGCATTATGATGTATACTTGATGTTGATGATGCGTACACGGTGCACACTGAAGTGACAATTATGCATATTTTATGATGATGATGCATACCCTATGACGATGATGCATGCCTATGATGATGATGCATGACGATGCATGCCTTATGTTCAGTGGAAGTAGAGAAGGATTATTTGTTCAGTGACTGTGTATGACGAGGTGTACAAGGATGTACATGAGCAGTGTATGGCATAAAATGACTTGTTGGTATACATGGATGATTTGGCAGTGATAAGAGTGCAGAGGTTATTAACAGCAGATTCAGGGTTTGGTGTGCAGTTGGTTAGACTCAGATTGACTGAGTCGGATGATGTGAACAACAGATTGATTGGTGCAGACATATTGATTGGTCAGTTGATGAGTAGTGTGGAGCAGTTGTGGTGCAGTGGTCAGTGGACAGTTGATGAGCAGTGAACAGTTGATGAGCAGTGGTCAGTTGATGAGTAGTGACAGTGGTTGTGCAGTGTGGTACAGATTGGGTACAAGTGTTGGATAGCAGGTCCGCAGGATCAGTGAAGTTTGTGGTTCAGTAGTTTCAATTACTATCTTCATATCAGGGTGGTAGGACAGGGCAACGAAATATAGGGAGCTAAGGGTTCCTTCTGGTTGTATCCTGTAAACCAGGGGGTTGTAGCCTCCTTCCAGTTGTAGCTGGAGAATTGAAGTCTTTGTAACAAAGGAGGTTGTTGCCTCCTTCCAGTTGTTGCTAGTAAATTATTATTATAAAGGCTTCCGTGGTTTTTCCCCCAGGACTTGGGTTTCCACGTAAAAATCTTGTGTATTGTGTTTTTCTATGCTTCCTATGTGATGATGATATGATGAGCTGTAATTGTTAATAATGTTGATGATATAATGATAATGTGATAATGCATTAATGAATGATGTATTGAATAAGCTGCTGATGATTGTTAAAGTTGAAAAAGTAATAAAAGCTACACACACTGTTCACCCCCCCCCTCTCAGTGTGCTCGGTGTGTCCAACACGAGAAGCTACCACAAAGTTATGTGGCCTTTGGGATACAATCCCAAAGTTAGCTTACTCTAATCAAAACTTGGAAGAGAAATTAATCTAAGTATGAAAATGAAGACTAATCTATGAACTTGAAAAAAGATGAGATCTAAACTAAGCATGCACAACACTCTTCCCCAAATGGGGAAGAAACCCAAAAAAAGTGGAGGCCTCCTCCACTTGAACTTTTTATTAAATGATTACAAATGCCTTGGGATTTTAACCCTTTGAAGGACTTAGCAGAAAATAAAGACTTGGATTACAATCACTCTTATGAGTATACAAAAGGAGAGTGAAAATCTTGGTCTTCTTGGTTCAAAGATGGTTCAAATCTCTTCTTGGGTTTGTGTTTCTTCTTGTTTTTTGTAATTCTCTTTTAGATTTTGGTCTTCTTCGACACCTACAAGACAAAACACTCAAACTAGGCACCCATTAACTATTAGCTCAAAAGTCAAAGATAAATCTTGAAACTATTTGAACTTAGAATCCTAAAAAGAACTTGAAACTATATTTTATGATAATTTTACTTCACAACATGTGTAAAAATGCAAACGGACCAGCAAACAACATATGCTCAAAATTTGATGGGAAAGAGATCTAAATCATAAAAAAATTTGAAGTATTTTCTATGAAAAACTTCTATCTTTTAAATGGAAACAAGAGTTTGAACCAATGCAAGCTATACTAACACAAGGAAGAGATCTAAAATGCTATAATGCTAACCTTTTCAATGCATGAGATTGTAAACTAGATGCAAAAAATCAAGATCTAACCTACAACTTCTTAAACTAGCCTTTAACAAAACCAAACTTAACAATCGTTTTTTGTTTGTTTTGTTGTTGTTTTAGGACTAAAATGGAGATGGACGAGAAGGAAAAGAGGAGGGAAACTAGGGCAAAGATGAAGGAACAAAAAACGAGAGGAAGAAGGCCCTAAATGGAGGGAGATGAGAGGATGGAGGAGAGGAAAAACGAAAGGAGAAGAGGTAAGGCAAATCAAAAGGGGAAGAGAAGGTGATGAGGTAGGACAAGAGCAAGGAGGATGGATTGGGTGAATGGAGAGACAAAAGTAAAGGAGGAGCGAATGGATGAGAAGAGGAAACTTGAAATGGAGATGGGTTTCAAGTGGAACACTTGAGGGTTTGAAACACTGCTATGGAAACCCTCCGGTTAACAGGTGATACGCCAAAAACTCAGACAAAAAATCCTAAGTTGGCCCCTATTATCAAGCATGAGCTAGAGAAAATGCTAGTAGCAAGTATTATAGCACCCACCCGACATACATCATGGTGCTCCAACTTAGTTGTAGTCAGAAAGAAAAATGGAAGCATCAGAATATGCATCGATTTCAGAAACCTTAACATGGCATGCCAAAACGATAATTATCCGCTTCCCAACATGGAGACCCTCCTCCAACGGGTCACTGGATCCAAAATGATGTCCATGCTTGATGGATTTTCGGGATACAACCAGGTTGTCATCAAAGAAGAGGATAAACATAAAACTGCTTTCACAACTCCTTGGGGAACTTTTGAATATTTGAGAATGCCCTTTGGCCTTACAAATGCAGGAGCTACTTTCCAGAGGGCCATGGATTATGCCTTCAAGGAGTTGATAGTAAAAATCATCGAGATATACCAAGATGATTTAACTGTTTTTTCAAAGGAAAGATCCAGCCATGTTGATCATCTAAGAAAGGTTTTTGAACGATGCAGAGAGTATGGCATTTCTCTAAATCCAACTAAGTCAGTATTAGGCATCAAAGAGGGGAAGCTCTTAGGGCATATTATAAACAGGGATGGGGTCAAGATTGACCCTGAAAGAGTTGAAGCAATCAAGAAGATACCTCTCCACAAAAATGTGAAAGGCCTCCAATCTTTTAACGGTCATATAAATTTTATCAGAAGATTTATCCCAAACCTAGCTGAGTTAATGAAACCCATGCAACGGTTACTCAAGAAGGATGTTAAGTTTGTGTGGACTAATGAAGGGAAAGAAGCTTTTACCACCATTAAAGATGCTATTACTAGATCACCCGTATTGGTTAGTCCAGACTACACTAAAGACTTCATGATTTTCTCCTTTGCTTCTGAGGATACTATCGCTGGTGTTTTGCTCCAAAAGAACTTCGAAGGGTTCGAGCAACCGATTGCATTTATGAGTAGGGCCTTGCAAAATTCAGAACTAAAGTACACTATAATGGAAAAGCAAGCTTATGCCTTGGTCAAATCCTTGAAACATTTCAGAACGTATATTGGCTATAATAAAGTTATAGATTATGTTCCCCATGCTATAGTAAAAGATATCTTATCCTAGCAAGATTGCTTAGGAACAAGAGGCACATGGGTATCCAAAATCCAAGAATATGACTTGGAAATAAAGCCTACTAAACTTATCAAGGGACAAGGCCTAGCCAAAATGTTGACTCGGAAGAATGAGGAAGCCATTGACATAAATTGTACGGACCAACCATCTGGTCCAAATATGACACCTGCCTTGCAAGAATTAGATAACCACTGGTATTCTGATATCATATATTTCCTCCTGCATTTGACTTGCCCAAATCACCTTAAGGGACACAAGCGAAGGGCACTAAGACTAAAAGCTGCCAGATATTTCCTTACTCAAGAAGGCTTGGGTTGGAGAAACCCTCATGGGGTAATTCTTAGATGTGTCCATGAGCAAGATTCTAAAAAGATCTTGACTGAGTTCCACTCGGGATTTTGTGGAGGTCACTATGCAGCGAATACAACTGCTCACAAAATCCTCAGAGCCGGGTATTATTGGCCAACCATATTTGCTGATGTATACAAACATGTCAAGTATTGCCAAGAGTGTCAATTGTTCACAGGAAAGCCTAAGTTGGCCGCTTTACCCCTCAACCCGGTTGTTGTCATTGCCCCCTTCCAGCAATGGGGCCTTGACTTTATTGGTAAATTCAAAGACAACTCTAGCAATGGATTTTGCTGGATCTTAACGGCAACCGATTATTTCACCAAATGGGTGGAGGCTATTCCCACCAAGACAGCTACTGAAAAGGTTGTCATGGATTTCATTGAAGACAAAATCATCACTTGATTTGGCACCCCTTTGAAGATAACTACTGACAATGCCAAAGCTTTCAATTCAACAGAAGTGAATGACTTCTGTTTCAAATATGGCATTGTTTTATCTCATTCTTCTGATTATTATCTGCAAGGCAATGGCCTTGCTGAATCCTCAAACAAAAACCTAATGACTATCCTCAAGAAAATTGTTGGTGATAACAAGAGAGCCTGGGATAGCAAGATTAAATATGCCCTTTGGGAGGACAGAATCACAAAGAAGAACTCCACTGGAAAGTCCTCCTTTGAGCTTGTTTATGGCATCACAGCAACGTTACCTCTTAGCATGCAAATCCCAATCTTCAAAATGCTAACTAACTATAACTCTGAAAAGTTAGAGTTGGAGGATAGGGCTAACCAAATCATCGAGCTTGATGAAAGCAGAAGGGCTTCCTTGGACAAAATGTTAAGACACAAGGAGAGTATGAAGGCCACGTTTGATAGATCAGCCAAGCCAAGGTCTTTCCAAGTAGGGGACACTGTTCTCTTATGGGACAAAAGGAGGGAGAAACCCGGGAAGCATGGGAAATTCGACATCATTTGGAAATGCCCTTTTATTATACGCTGCCAAGTTGGAACCAATTCTTTCTGCCTCAACACTATGGAGGGGGAAGTGCTGCCTCTTCCCATGAATGGGCAACATTTGAAGCCTTTTTACCGAAATAACACACAAGATGACCAAGGGGTCATCTCAGGGCTTCCCTAAACCCTTATCTTTGTACTTTTATGTATCATTTTTGTATCATAGTGATATTTTTGTACTGTAGTTCATATATATGTTTGAAAAAGAAAAGATTCCTATTTTTTGTACTTTAAATTCGGAAAGAAAAAGCAAAAATATTTTCATATTTGATATTTCATTTTGGCATTATTTATCATGCACATGTGGAACTAAGACACTTCTTTTTTCATACAGGAAATTGATATTCTGGGATTCTCGAACGCCTTCTTTGATTCCTAGATCAAGCAAGTGTCCGTCCCGCAATTGGAGCCAGATGTTATCAACTATATCTGTACAATAGTTGAAACCTTATTGGGCCGCCAGTGTTGGAACACATCAGTGTTCACTTCCAGAGTATCCGGGTTTCAAATATTGGGTCTAGCCAGTTTTGTTTTTGAGTCGACATGACCATGGCCCCATGGGGGTTTGTAACAAAGTGTGCTAGTAGAGTCTGAGTGGCTCGGTTCCCCATGACTTGATTAAGCAACTAAGGTATTCCAGGGAGTTTTTTTCCTTGTCAATTATACTTTGCCTAAGGCGATGTATAATCGATGAGGTTTTCTCCCGCTTCCTCCAAAGCTAGAAATGCCCAATTTTGAAAATCTGAGCCATGGGGGGTTATTAGAGTCCAACTAATATGTATAAACCTACTAGACACTATTAGAATAGGTTTTGGTCATGTCCTAAGTCTCTAGGACCCCCAGAAAAATTTTCGAAAAAATTTTTACCAGACGCGTCGGATTTGGGGTTTTGATTATTTATTTATTTTTTAAATTTTAATTAAATTTCTCTATAGTTTAAATGGAGAAATTTGAGTCTGTAATATGTCAGTCATCCGGGGTCCGAATTTAGTGATTGATGGCTCGTTTCATAAGCCAAAAATCACACATGACCCATGGACCAGCTAAACCCAACTTTCGGATGTCAATTCAGCCTCATAATTAATATTTTCTCTAAAAAGCCATTTACAGAGAAATTATTAATTAAATTAATAAATTTGAATATTTTGGAGATATCCAAATCTCTCCAAAATAATCAGAAATGAATAAAATTAAAGGCTAAATGACATGGCAATAGACATTTATGAAGATTCCAATCAACTCCAAGTGGCTTCAGTTAGTTATCAAGTCACCAGAAGACTCTCCACTTAAGCAAATTCGCCCTCCCTCCTTGAGAATTCGTTTTAGTGATGTGGCAATTGATGAATGGGATGGTTGGTTGGCATTTAAGCTAATGGTAGGCGCCTCCCCTAATCTAGCAATCACCATGACTTGGCTCCTTTACAACTTGAGTTAGCACCTACCACAAACTCCACTTGTCTTCCTTCAAAGCTCACGCCATCCTCCTTCAAGCTCACGCATCCTACCTAATGGCTCACGTATGTCCTAGTTGGAGCCTGCCCATTGGATGGGTGGACCTTCCCATGCATTACCAAAGTCGAGTTTTCCACCTTGCCATTCATACCTACCAACAATTCGAGTTGTCCATTGAGTTAGCTCTCCAAGCTTGGTGTAGATTGGAATTCGGCTTCATGTCTATTGGTTTTTGACTCTCTCTCAAGCCAAGTTCGATTTAGGGTTTTAGCTTGGTATTTTGTTATAAAGAAATGCCCATTTTGGGTTATTATCTCATGGATCTTTTGGGCAAACTTACTCTGCCAATTTGTAATCGTGTTCTAGCTATTTCTATTTGGAAATAAAAGCGACTTTGGAGGTCCACATGGTGTTGATGCTTGTTATGGAAATGCTTCATCTATTCTAAGGTGATATTGTATTTGTTTATTGCTCATATTTCATTACTTTGATCAATTATTTAGCTTAGAAGGCTTTCTTAAGCCCATAGGGTGGGCATTTGGGTTTAACTTGTCCATTGATGTTGGGGTTCTATGTGATTTGGAAGGAGTAGACTGTAGTTGGAAATATTTATACTCTTCTAATCTCATTTTGCTTTACATACAATATTTGATCAAGGTGTGTTTGTAAGTAATTTCTTATGCAGATCTCATAGGTTGAAGAGAGGCTTGAGCTTGGGTGCATCTCTCATCTCTTCAAAGACCTTTTTCCAAACATTTGTGTGCATTTCAGGATCTCCCAAAGTCAATCTTAAGCATTGGAATTTTGGTAAAGAAGTGTTGAGTTTGAAATCCATCCATTATTCAAAACTTCAAACTGGTTACTTGGTTCTAAAACTTACCTCTTCTAGTCCATTCCCCTTACCTTTTTCCACCCATTTATCTCTTATCCCCTTCTCTTTTATTTCTCTTGTTAAGCCTAGCTTAGGATTTGCCATAAGGTTGAAGCTCCTTCAACCTTGGGGAATAACTTGGGATTGGTTTCCTTGTGCTCTCTTCAACACTTGTTTTTGGCGTATCACCGGTTAACCGGAGGATTTCCATAGCAGTGTTTCAAACCCTCAAGTGTTCCACTTGAAACCCATCTCCATTTCAAGTTTCCTCTTCTCTTCCATTCGCTCCTCCTTTACTTTTGTCTCTTCATTCACCCAATCCATCCTCCTTGCTCTCGTCCTACCTCATCACCTTCTCTTCCCCTTTTGATTTGCCTTACCTCTTCTCCTTTCGTTTTTCCTCTCCTCCATCCTCTCATCTCCCTCCATTTAGGGCCTTCTTCCTCTCGTTTTTTGTTCCTTCATCTTTGCCCTAGTTTCTCTTTCGTCCACCTTAGTTTCCCTCCTCTTTTCCTTCTCGTCCATCTCCATTTTAGTCCTAAAACAACAACAAAACAAACAAAAAACAATTGTTAAGTTTGGTTTTGTTAAAGGCTAGTTTAAGAAGTTATAGGTTAGATCTTGATTTTTTGCATCTAGTTTACAATCTCATGCATTGAAAAGGTTAGCATTATAGCATTTTAGATCTCTTCCTTGTGTTAGTATAGCTTGCATTGGTTCAAACTCTTGTTTCCATTTAAAAGATAGAAGTTTTTCATAGAAAATACTTCAAAAATTTTTATGATTTAGATCTCTTTCCCATCAAATTTTGAGCATATGTTGTTTGCTGGTCCGTTTGCATTTTTACACATGTTTTGAAGTAAAAATATCATAAAATATAGTTTCAAGTTCTTTTTAGGATTCTAAGTTCAAATAGTTTCAAGATTTATCTTTGACTTTTGAGCTAATAGTTAATGGGTGCCTAGTTTGAGTGTTTTGTCTTGTAGGTGTTGAAGAAGACCAAAATCTAAAAGAGAATTGCAAAAAACAAGAAGAAACACAAACCCAAAAAGAGATTTGAACCATCTTTGAACTAGGAAGACCAAGATTTTCACTCTCCTTTTGTATACTCATAAGAGTGCTTGTAATCCAAGTCTTTATTTTCTGCTAAGTCCTTCAAAGGGTTAAAATCCCAAGGCATTTGTAATCATTTAATAAAAAGTTCAAGTGGAGGAGGCCTCCACTTTTTTTGGGTTTCTTCCCCATTTGGGGAAGAATGTTGTGCATGCTTAGCTTAGATCTCATCTTTTTTCAAGTTCATAGATTAGTCTTCATTTTCATACTTAGATTAATTTCTCTTCCAAGTTTTGACTAGAGTAAGCTAACTTTGGGATTGTATCCCAAAGGCCACATAACTTTGTGGTAGCTTCTCATTCCCCCATCAGCTTCTTGTGGACATCCAGCTAGCTGGAAGGTTTCCAAGACTGATGGTTTCTAGTGGTTGACCTTGTTCGGAGGTTGATCCCACCTTTAGAGTAGAATTGCTTGGTAGAACACTAGATCTTTCAGTTACTTCATTTCATTTTTGCAAGTAGCATACTAATTGTCTTTATATTTCTTTTGAGTTGTCACTTGTTTAAATTCCACAAAGCTCCATAATTATTTCCACTATTATTTCATTTTCTTGCAATAAAACGAACAAAGTCTCTTGAACTTGGCCAAATCCAAGTCAAGAGCACTCTCTGTCGGAGAGCATATAGACTTGCATGTTCCCCCTGCATTAGACATTTTTTAAATTAGGAAGTCTCTTGAACTGTGGTCATAAGATCAAGTCAAGAGCGCTCTCTGTCGGAGAGTTGAACAAGTGCTCTAATAATAAAACTTTTCAATCCACACTTCCCCTTTAATTAATTTATCTTGGTCGTTTGTCCTACACCCGTATGCTCTGCCAACCGAAAACGGTTGGACTAGTACTCAGAAAGGTGAAGGATTTGATAATCTCATAAGTGATAATTAATTAAAACTTTTACCCCCATAACCAACGAACTGGCGTTGTTCAAAAGTATTTTAATCAGTTCTCAGGGGAGGCGTCGGAGTGCCCAATCTGCGACACGGTGGCTGGTTAGCATTGCGCGCCTCGCTGTGATTCCAGACAGGTTTCGACATGTCTCTTAAAGGAGCTGCTTAGAATATCTTTATGGACACTCTTTGATATCCTTGGTTTTATCCTAATAATCAAGACCATTAAAACTTTGAAATTTACCAAGATAATTTGCACAACGATCTCACGAACAGTTACTATCAAGACTTACTTTTCAACATCCCCTAGCACTACAAATTCAATTATTTTGACTCCGTTGCCCATTGGATAAGGCACTGGTCCTTTTATCATTTAATTTTTATCTGTGGATGCTTCTTAATTATCTCAAGTCTTTATATACTGTTTCGCAACGTGGATTGCATCTTATCTTGTGTTTTATTTAAAAGTGAATCGTGTGTCTTTCATCACTAAAAACTCCTAAACAACACCAATCTGCATCACCATACATTGTTAACATTTAAAACATTGAGCCATAGACAACTCTTTATAGGGACTACCCCCCTTGGCTTCGTTAGGAGTTAGCCTAAACGGAGGAGCTGGGATTCAGGTGACAGTACCTGGCTCATTGCTTGCCCCCAAGGCCACACCTCTCTCACTTGTAGTGAAGAGACAACTTTCAAAAGATTTCCGCTGCTGGTGTGCATTCTGGCGGACAACACAGCTATGTAAGTGATTGTTGCATGTTCATAAATATTTATTTCTATCGTTAAATAAGTCCATATTCAATTTATTTAATTAGACAGAAACATAGGACAGCAATCACCTAGGTCCTAGAAATTTACATATAAACGATTAAAGAAATTGAATATGCATGTTTTTAAAATTTCCACATAAAGCCTCCACTCATGTGTACATAAAACATTTACTAAAACCTCCACTCCCTCTTACTACAGCGAGCGCCATGGTTATCTCAATTCCATGCAGTGAGAAGTACATTTTACAACTTAATATGAAAATGTGTCACATGTGCATCAATTAAAAAGGAATAAATTGAGTATCCAAACCTTAAAAAAAACTAACTTAAAAGAAGAAAACCAAAAATCATAAATAAATAAAATAAATAGTATAAATTCATGTTAACCTCGGATCTATCTATAAAGCATCAAGATGGAAAAAATCTCTCAAGGTGCAACCCTTTTTTAGGATGCAAAAACATGAGGTTTTTCATCCTTAAGGTATTAAGCTTTCTTAGCACTTCAAAAATATGAAGTTAAGATGGATTTATGCAATTTATGAGCCATTACCATTCAAAATGATGAGTAACCATCAAATGTTCTTACAAAGATGACAACAATTATTTTTAAACCAACACATCAACAACAATTATTTTTAAACCAACACATCAATACTTATTAAAATAATGCCATAAAAATCTTGATTATCATCTTACAACATACTCAATAATAAAATAGTTATCTTTTTATAAAAGAAATTGTGTATGTTACATTGATTCATCGAATATTATAAAAATTCCGTTGCTTCACTTACTAATTAAAAACAATCTTTTCATATAAATAGGATAAAAAATTAAAAAGGATAGAGTTGCAAGAATTAATATTTTGTGTCTAATTAATATGTTGATATACATAAACTATATCTACACCTTCATTGCACCAATAAATCTTTTAATCATATAAATAGGATAAAAAATTAAAAAGGATAAAGTTGCAAGAATTAATATTTTGTGTCTAATTAATATGTTGATATACATAAACTATATCTACACCTTCATTGCACCAATAAATCTTTTAATCACATTTTCCAAATAAAATCACGTTTTAAAAATAAAAAGTTTGGATTGTGTTGAAGAATATAGCTTCAGCAAAAGTAAGATCAATAGCAATTAATCTAACCTTCTTACCAGTTATTAGTATTTTGGATTAATAATATTAAATAATGATGACAGTGTTCATTTTCACATGTTTTTATCTTACTTTTTAATGTTTTTATTTATTTCAACTTTCTAATTTCATATAAAAATATCATCCACATTCTATGTAATTTTTGTATTTCAACTTTCTATTTCATATTTAGAAATATCATCCACATTCTATGTAATTGTAGTTTAACCGCATAAAATGGAAATGTATGAGTTAAAATTGTTTTCTAACTTTTCAAAGGATATGAATCCGATTTTTGGTGATTTCATGAATCAATTTTTTTTAATAATAGTAAAATTTGACAAATAGATTTGTATTTTATTAAAAGATATTAGAATGATAAATAAAGAGGAAAATGAAGTTTAATAAAAGAAATGAAAACAAGCGTGTAATTTAGTTGAATGCCAATTTTTTGAGGAAATATTTATAAGGATTTTCTTGGGGACTTCCCCACATTTCATAAATGGTACTCACTGTGTATTTATTCCAGTGTCTAATTTGATAAGGATATCAAGTGAAGCACCCAACAAGAGCAACCAACATGGGGTCAATCTTGAGATCTCTTGCATTAAGCTGAAAACACTTAACTACTTGAGCTAGGCCACCAAACTATTGTATAAAAATTAATCATTATTATCTTCCATTTATAAAATGAAGACAATTACATGAAAATTATTTTTTCAAAATAATCAAATAAAAATATTATAAAAATTAACATATTGAAAGCTTACCAAACTTAATAAGTTAGTTACTTAGTAATTTATTACTCTATATCAATAAATTTTTTAAAGACCATGTTTATGACATAACTTAATGACTGGATAATTTATTACTCAATATAAATGAAATTATACAGCCAAGTTTCAGTTTATGGCCATATCCATTCCATTCAAAACAAAGGTATTGTTCTCCATCACTATTAATTGAAATATTTTGATACCATCATTATGAACATGAGAAATAAATATTTGGTTTTAGCAAAATAAAAAATAAGATAATAGCATATGAATTTACAGTATAATAAAGCATGAAAGTTACCTACATAGAAGCTATGGATGGTGTAGAAAATGAAAAAAATAAATTATTATTTGGGATCATGTATTACTTCAAGAAGATGTTGTAATTTGAAGTGATTAAGAATCTTAAAAACAAAGAATACTTTGTGTCTTCTTTATGTTCTCGTTGGATTGCACGCCTAGTTAACACAGTAGAAATATCATTATTGCTCGATGTGTCATTGGGTGCAAGTCTCGAGTCAAGGTTGTCACCTGATCTTGACTCCTTTGTTTAGGCTAACTCTTAACAAAGCCAAAGGGGGTAGTTCCTACAGAATGTTTCTAAGGCTGTTAAGTGTTTTAGAAAGTTTAATTAGGTGGGGTGTTTTTAGGAGTTAAAAAGTATGATTTCACTATCCAAGTTATGCAAAAGGAATTAAGAACAACAACATGAAATTTAAATCATTGACATGATAAAAGCTTAAAAAGATATAACAAATTTATAACAGTGCCTTGGAGTCAAAAAATATAAAGTAAAGTGTTGTTGCTGAAAAAGAAATGTTTTGCAATGCTCTTGGTCAGTTTTAGAATTATTAGAGGTGGATTTAATTAAGGGAAAATGGGAGCTCCATAAATATCGTGAGGTACAAGGAGTAATGTCTGGAAATTAGGCAAAGGTGGCTCCTCACGAAGACATGTGGGATGGAACGAAGTCTCGAGGGCGTGTTCAACACTACACCAACAAGAATGTAGCCTAACGGTGCCTTGAGGTCACTTTCTAGTGGTTCCCGCTTCTTCTGAGAAATTTCCCTACACAATACTTAATGTTTGAGTGTTGTATTTTCACTATGTTTTGAGGGTTGTTAATTTTATTAATGTGATTTTTTAATTAGATGTTGAGAATTAATAAGTTGTTGCAACTCTTTCTGATTTTCCAAGGACCAAGCCAATGTCCACAAAGGGAAAGAGCACACTTTGAGAAACAACAAAATGTTCGTTCAAATTTGAGTGCTTGATAATTTACTGCTAAAAAAATAACTTAGAAACGAAAAGATATGCTCACCAAGCCTATGTGTCACTTTCTGATCAACCATCACTAATCGACAATGCCTTTATGTGGTGGCGAGAGCATACTTCGTGGCAATGAGACTGACTTTATTTAACAACTTGTGAAAATGAAGAAAACAAAATTAGACTACTTAATCAAAATATACAACCTGCATGAAATGTGATTGTGTGCTTATGTTGTGAAATAAAGCAAAATGTTAGAAAAAATCAGTCTCACGAAAAGAGACTACGAATCCCCCCAGGGGGGATGGGGTGTGGGCGTTGTGTAGCCCACCTGCTCTCTTTATTAAAATATTTACAATGAATTAAAGAAGTGCCACTTGGTCCTTTTAGACTTGGATCCAAGGGCTTACAAAGCTAGAAATGGAAATAATGATGAGAGAGGGTCTCCAGAGGCTCAAATTGACCAAATATGACAAAAATTCACCAGACTATCCTCCTCTTTTTCCTTCAACCTGCTAAAAACTAGCAAGCTAAATGTTATTAAAATGTGATGGCAAACACATAAAAAATAAAAATAAAAATTGAAATTTTATACTTTAGAAAAATTTGGAAAATTGCTAATGTAAGTACAAATTTATCTAGTCTCGATCTAGTAAAAATGAAGGCCTTTGAAGTGCTCTAGATCTAGCTATTCAATCATGCTAACTAAAATAGATCTAAATGATAAGCTTTAATAAAATGGATCTACTTCTTTAGTATTTTTAAAACAAAGAAATCGGAAAATAGAGAAAGTTTTGTTTTGAGAGATGGATGGAACTCTTCAAGCCCGAGCTTGATCTTTTGTGTTGGCCTTGGAAACCCCTATAAACAAAGTATTAGCTTCAAAAAATGTACCGAAGAGAGGAGAAGAGACAACCGAGTTCGAATCCCCCTTCAGGCTTGTGATCTGCACAACTAATAAGAAAAACTTGCACAAGATGAGTTAGATCTAGTGTGCTTGAAGAAGAAAAATATAAAGAGCCTAAATACAACCAAGTATAGTTGGCTACTCCCTAATCTTTCAAAAGCAAAACACAAGTAAGCAAATTAACATCCACAAATGCTTACTCAAATAACTACTAAGCTAGATCTACCAACAAAAATGAAACAAGAAATGCTTAAACAACACAATATCACCTCATGAAATGATCATTCAACATAATGGCACAGGGTGGACCTCCAAAGTCTCCAACTTGTATTCAAATAACACAATATTACAATCAAACAGAGGATCTATGCATCCATCTTCAATGATGGAGCAAGCCTTGCTTTATATAAGAAATGAGGAAGAAGGGGATGCATAAGAGAGGGAGGGCGCATCTCTAGAAAGGAGGAGCACTCAACTCCTAAATCAAAGCCTTGATTGAAGCGAAAGGGGATGAGGTGGTTGCCACCTCACAAGAGGGGCACCCCCATCCCATTGTAAACTCCATCAACTACTTGCTTGTTGCCACATATAAGGAAGCCGCCCATGTGGAGAGGGGCGCATCCCCAACAAGAGATATACTCACCCACTTGAAATCGTGGCTCGATTCTACCCAAAATTGATTTAGATATGCTTTAGTTAAGATCACCCATCATTGGAGAAAACTTTGCCACCTCATCCAACCGTTTAAAACATGTTTCCTCGATCTTCTCAATTTGTCTTTTTGTGTAATTTTTGGCATTTTTTGTCATTTCGTTGCCTCTTTGAGAAAAAATGCTTTAAGTGATAATTTAATCACCTGAAACCTAGGAAAAGTGGGTCCTAGGGTAAAGAGGATGCTCCAAGTGTGAAAACAAACATCCTCGCGCCAAATTCCACCTCCATACCATACTTTTATTACAATTTGAAATTTCATATTTAAACTATTAAAAAAAAGCCTAAGTTTGCGGGAAAAATTATTTTTGTCGGAATTGATTGAAAAACCTAGGGGACCTAGTGCATGTCCATACGATTCATTATCGATGGCTAGCATGTAAAAAATACATAGACACTTAGGATTTAATAACGTCTTAAGGTTCGACCACCATAGTAAATACTCCAGCTTTGGAGGTGTGAGTGAAAAACTCATGAGTTATACGTCACTGAAGCGCAACGCATAATTCTTAAAGAAAAAACACTCTAGAGTGTCCCCTTAATAGATAAACCTAAGGTAGGCCAAGCCTGTTACAAAAAGACCATGCTTAGACCAACCTATTACAATCCCCCCATGGGGGTATGGACATGCAATTTTGAAAAAACTGGTTGGCTGAACTTCTGAATGCTGGCAATGAACAAATACATTGGTCAAATCTCTGGTGGCTCACTTGGCAACCAACTAAGTACAATTTAGGTGGTAACACCTTCCATGTTAAAAAACTAGTTGTGGGAACCACATGGAAGATGCCATCTTTGGATGAATGAAGGACTGCAATCTCACTAGCTAAAAATAGTAGATTTCCCTCTTAAATCTACGGATGAAGCACTCCCATGGCTCACTTGGTCAAATTCAGTCAGAATTGGACCATTAGAATCATGAGACCAAAGTCTAAATTGCCTAGGCCACAGATTAATGCTAAGGCGAAGGAAATTATGCCCTAACACCCCCTCATATGCTTAACTTGGTGAAACTAATGCATAAAAAATGGGTCATAATAGTTTGCAACCATGTTAGGTACCCAAGTACATAAAGAAAATATCCCATGAATGTGGGAAAAGAAGGAAAACCCAATGGGAAACCGTCCCCACCAAAAAAAAACAGAGAGGATACTAATAAGTGGACTTTGGCAGTGATCTTCAGCCATGATCACTCTCATGTCCATATGCTTCCAACTTTGATCAATATTTTTTGTTGCTCCATGCCAAGTCTCCTACCAGGGGATAGGGGATATGGATGCCAATGTTGGTTCTTCATAAAAAATTGATGCTCCTCCTCCATGGTAGCATCCCAATATGGATTTCCCGCAACTTCTAAAAAAGATTGTGGTGTTGGTTCTTCATCAAAAATTGATGCTCCTCCTCCATGGTAGCATCCCAATATGGATTTCCTGCAAATTCTAAAAAAGACTGTGGATCTCTTGTATTGACCATGTAACCATGGATGGGTATCAAGGACTTTGTAGCAGGGAGTGAATGAGGACTTTGAGAATGTGAGTGGATCCACTATGTATCTGTTGGATCTCCAACTAGATCGCATGTTGCATGAAGAGTACGTTGAGCCCAAAGTGGTTTGGTTGTTGGATTTGCAATAACATGTTCATCAATGACAACAACTTCTTCATCTGGATCTGTATAAGGTCCTTCCTTAGCTGAATGGACGATTTGAATCGATGCATCTCCCAAGATGGTAGGACTAGTGCATGGCTGCAAGAAAGGAGAAATCTGATTTGAAATTATGATTCAAGAACAAAAGAATAGTGTGGTTTGGAAAAGATAACATCAAGTGGATGTGCTACAACTTGTGGCTTTTAAAAAAATTTAGTTGAATTCTTGAGATGGTCAGGCATTTTGATTTTTCCCTACAAAAGAAGATGTCTTAGCTGATCATTGTCTTTCCTCGTACACTCATGTTCTTCATGATTGTATTTATTGCAGTAAGTACATACGATTATGTCCTTCTTGGTCTTACAATCTTTGCAGGAGGAGTTCTCCTAATTAAATCTAGGATTTTGCTCCTTCTTTCCTTTGGTTTTCTTGTTTGTCTCGTTGCTTGGCTTGGCTCCCTTATTTGATGCAAGGGCATGGGCCTTTCAGGACTTGAGGGAACCAATATGAACTACCTTTTAGGATCTTATCCCTGATTTTAGGATCCAAACTTGCATGTTTGAGTTCCTTGAGTGATTCAAGGAACCTAATTCCATGATCCATAGGAAGGGGAGCACTCTCATTTACTATTTTTAGATGTTTCCTAGCATGTATGATTTATGCATCAATTATATCCCTTATTTTAGGAAATTAAGCCTCGACTTGTCGTCGTGGGTTAGTTATGAGCTAGTTATCACATTCTTAAGAGATTGCATGGCTAACCAACACATCTTAGCTCTAAGTTAAGCCCATCTAGGTCTTCATGCATCAGTGCACAATTTGAATTGCCTCCTTTAGGAATTTGAATTGCTTTATGTACCAATATTGTTCATTTTTTGAATTATTGAATGAGAATATAGGTTGTGCTCCAAGATTTGTTTCTCTCTTTAGTCTCTCCTTTCTTTTTCCCTTGCAAAATTGCCAAGTGTATTGTTGTTCATTAGATTTCTATATCTATTTGATCTCTTGCAGGTGATCATTATATTTTACATGGTATCATAGTTAGTTGGAATCTAGGAGGAGCATAATTTTATTTTGCAGGAAGAAGACACGTCAATAGCAGACACAACAAATAAGACGGATCAGCCCCAGCATGTTATTCTTACTCCATTCAATTACCATAAGTGGAAGTATGAGGCCATTATTCTCTTGAGTAAGGATCTTTATAGGATTACTATGGGAACAAAAGATGAACCCAATTCTACAATGGAGAAAGCAAGGTGGTTTTAATAAGATGGATGAGGCCTTTAGGTTGTGTGCCTTTCAATTTCTCCATATCTTCAGCTTCAGATCAAATCTGTTTCAACATCAAATGACTTGTGGACCATCTTAGAAGGTCTTTTTGAGAAGCAAGATATGTTGTAGGGACACCAATTGGAAAACAAGCTCATTGCTTTGATCCCAACTAACTTCGACACTATTCATGAATTTTTCACTAAGTTTAAAGCCTTGCTATTACAGCTCAAGTTGTGTGGTATTGGGAGGAAAAAATAGCATCTTATACTCTCTATTCTCTCAAAACTAGGTCCATAATACTCATTGTTTGTATCTTCCTTTCATGCTACAAAACTAGCTATGGGAACCACATGAAAGATGTCATCTTTGGATGATTTTGTTGTCACTCACTCAAAAACATGATAAGCTAGTTCACATGGGCGCCCTCAAGTCCTCAAAGGCCCATTCCCTTGCAATAAATGAGGGATATAATATAGGTAGCAAGACAAACAAGAAAAACAGAGGGAGGGAGTAAAATCCTAGATTTAATCAGGGAAAATCCTCCCCTGAAGATTGGAGGACCAAAAAGGATAGAATCGTGTGTATTTACTGCAAGAAGTACAATCATGAAGAACATGAGTGTATGAGTGTTAGTCCCAAAGACGTTCTAAAGCTGTTTTTTAGAACTGTGCCTGGGCATCAATAATCACTTCTGAAAACTTGTCTGAAAAACTTTACTGAATCGCAACATAAATGATAGAAACAATGTAGAATTCCGATCTTGAAAGATTAATGGACAGTATTTCAATGTGCCAAGAAATCAGATATTTGAGTAGCAAATAGAAAATGAAATGGTGCAAGATAAAGATACTTTGAAAATAAATCTTTATTTCACATTTATAGAATGACGTATTGAGCCTAAGAGAGGAATTCAACAGTATTTACAAAACAAAACACAGAACGTCATTGAATCATATAAGGGTATAACTTCAAGATAAATCAACATGAATACTCCAATTACTAATCACCATAGAAGAAATACATTCAAGCATAAGCACTCATATAAATTCAGAACAACTCTACAGATCATACATAAACGAAAGAGATGAAAAACAACAGAAGATACTAACTGTGCACATCAAAACTTTGAATCCATCAAGCTCCAAGATAGGGCAATAATATGCTTCTTTGTATTGATCAACCATCCAACATAGAAGTAATACTTCTTACATAAGAGAGACGACCCTTTGGCTACTACCTACTTGGCTATATATAGCCTTCCTACTGTCTAAACAGAATTTGTTACAATCCATTCAGCTCAACAGCTTAAAATTTCGGTTTATACTCCTTGTCAGAGTTTGTTACAATATCAGCTATAGAGAAATTACTGGTCACCATCACGACCATGACCCGGGACCACTTTGCTAAACAAAGTAGTACGTCCGGCTAGATGATGCTCACATCACCTTAAAATGTAAGGTATCAACGACGTACGTCTTTTAGAGCTACGAAGAACCTCTTACACACTAGTTGGACCACCTACGGCATGTTGGAGACGTAGCTACGACCATACCACTGATGAATGCTGCTTTGCAAAACTGTGTTGTTTCATTCCTTCATCCCGTCCAAGCCCTTTGCTCTCGGATCTTGCTTTCGACGGGACGAAAGCTTAACTTTGATGCCGAGTTGTGGAACAGGACCTGCTGTAGATACTGCTTCGTTAGAAATGCTCAGGTACTACTACCCCATCATCTACTCATCTTTCGTTGGGACCGGCATATCCCCCTCTTCCGTGCTCCTGCATACGGAAGGCCCATCTCCATTTGAACTGACGAAATAGTTGAACTTTCCTTAGACATCTCGGACGAGACCTCAGGTTTTTCCCGCTTGGCTGCTGGTGGGTGTGCGTCTGCAGGCTGCTCATGAACGCTGGTCATTCGAACTCTTGGTGCTCCTGGTGAGCCTCCTCTCGAAGTGAAATGAACCATGGAGAAAACCGTGCTAATTGGTTAGGAACGATATGCAACTACTCTGCTTCGAGCTCCAGACTAGTGAAGTACAGGAGCTTTGAAATGCCATAGAAGCCAACCTGGGGTATTTATAGAGCCATCTGGACCATCCTTGGTGGGTGAACCTGTACCGCTGCAATAATTATCTGACCACCCTCTTGGGCTTCGCACGCGGTGAGTGAGTTGTAGCTCGTACGGTGTCGGTGACGTCAATGATTACTGGAGAGGGTCACTTCGAAGTGACAGGCGAAGATTGACAAGACAAAAAACCATTGGCGGTATTCAGGTTCCTCGAAAAGTGGTCTTGGAAACCCACTCTAAGATACCTTAATGATCCTAGGAGTGCCACGTGGAGACAGTGGTTTTAAATCAAGGGCGAACTGGGCGAGGTAAACTTCTCGCGGCTTTAACCCCTTAAGGTCTTTCTGATCGTTGATGTATAGTCGAGAATCTAGAGATCTGCGCCAGAAAGATGCAAGTTCCTCGAGATAAGTCCCGCATGACGCACGACCTTCTTGTTAGCCGCTTTGCAAATTTTCGAACCGCCATGACAGCTAGGTGGTTTCAAGGCCCTCGGACAGTGGTCTACCGATACCGCCTTGAGGTCCCTGAATATCCCTAAAGCTGCCACGTGTCAATAGTGGTTTTCTCTCAGGGACCATTTGGACTAAACAGAAAGAAGCGCGTCTGAGAATTCTGACTGTGTCTGCATTAAGCTAGCCCGTGCCAATCCCCTCTGATCCTCAATCGCTTACCCTTTGGCTGCTAAGGCGTGAAACACTCTGCTTTATACGTGCCCTCTACTGCTTTAATTCGCTTCTCTGACATCTACTCTCTCGATCTGGAGACGGACCTTCTTCCGGCTGATAATATTACTAATAATGAGGAAAGAGAATGATCAACTAAGACATCTTATTTTGCAGGGAAAAATAAAAATCCTTGACCATCTCAAAAAGTCAACTGAAATTTTTGAAAAGCCAAAAGCTACAAGACATGCACTTGTAGTTAGCTTTTCCAAACCACACTCTTCTTGTGTTCTTGAATCATAAGATTCAAATCTGATATCTCCTTCATTGGAGCCATGCACTAGCCCTACCATCTTGGGAGATGCATCGCTTTAGATCATCTATTTGGCTAAGGAAGAAACTTATACATATCCAGATGAAAGTTGTTGACATTCATGAACAGGTTGTTGCAGATCCAAAAACCAGCACACTTTGGGCTTAACATACTCTTCATGTAGCATGTGATCTAGTTGGAGATCCAATAGATACTCAATGGACCCACTCACATTTTCAAAGTGCCCCTCGTGCACTCCCTACTACATAGTCCTTGATGCCCATCCACATATACATGGTCAGCACAAGAGATCCATAATTTTTTATCAAAAGCTGCAGGAAATCCATATTGGGATGCTACCATGGATGACGAGCATCAATCTATGATAAAGAATCAACCTTAGAAACCATATCCCCTACACCCGGTAGAAGACTTGCATAGAGAAACTAGAAGTATGAATCAAAGTTGGAAGTAGATGGATATGAGAGTGATCATGGTTGAAGATGACTACCAAAGTCCACTTCATAATATCCTCATTTTTTACCTTTTTTTTTGTGGGGGGGGGGGGGGTGGTTCCCACTAGGTTTTCCTTCTTTTCACACTTTGGGGGATATTTTCTTTATGTACTTGGGTACCTCACATGGCTGAAGACTTGCATGGAGAAACTAGAAGTATCAATCAAAGTTGGAAGTAGATGGATATGAGAGTGATCATGGCTGAAGATGACTACCAAAGTCCACTTAATAATATCCTCATTTTTTTCTTTTTTCTTTGTTTTTTTTTGGGGGGTGGGTGGTTCCCACTAGGTTTTCCCTCTTTTCACACTTTTAGGGGATATTTTCTTTATGTACTTGGGTACCTCACATGGCTGCAAATTGCTAGGACCTATTTTTTATGCATTAGTTTCACCAAGTTACGTTTATGGGGTATTGTTAGAGCATATTTTCTTTTTCCTTAGCATTAATCTCCCACCTAGGTACTTTAGAGCTTGGTCTTATTATTCTAATGGTTCAATTTTCATTGAATTTGACCAAGTGAGCCATGGGAGTGCATCATCACTAGATTTAAGGTACAAATCTACTATTTTTTGCTAGTGAGGGCAAATTCTTTGATTTTAGGATCTTATCCCTAATTTTAGGATCCAAGCTTGGGTGTTTGAGTTCATAGAGTGATTCAAGAAACCTAATTTCATGAATCAAGGAAGGGGAGTGCTCTCTTCACTATTTTTATCTATTTCCTACAATGCATGATTTATGCATCGATTAGATCCCTTAGTTTAGGAAATCTAAAGAGAATTGACACAAGTATGAAATTGCTCATTCACACATTTTGTCAAACACTTGAACATCTAGGGTTTTAATTAAAGATTAACATAGAATACTTTGAAATTAAAACCACCACTTCAAGATCCCTTCAAATACTGAAAATTAACAAGCAAATAGAACACAGGTATTTTTGGTCAACCTAGACCGGGCAAACCCCCAACTTGGGGAAAACCCTGAAAGAGAGATTTTTCATTAAGAAGAGTATAGAAAATTCTAATACACAGAATTTTTCTTTCAACCCTAACTGACAAAATTGCACAAAATTATCGCAGTAGCAAACTACCTCAAAATCTCAACCAACCTCGGAATCTAAACCAACCTTGAAATCTATGCCAAACATCGTTGTACATTCTGGTGTACCTGTTGTACAATACTATACGGTCTGTTGAACTTATGTCTCAATTTCAGGGAACACACGTGCCTGCAATCAATGTTGTATGCTTTGCATTTAATACTCATCCAGCTTTCTTGGAATTCAAGCCAATCTTCTACGGATTCAAACCCACACGTGTGACTATAATTAAAGCACTGTATGATCTGCTACAGGTTTCCTAGGGATGCATGTTACTCCTCTTTCTTGGAAATCATGCCCTTCTTTGCTTGGGAACTCTTCTTGGTCTTCAATCTCCCTCTTCCTCTCTCTGATGGTGAGTATTTACAATGCCCCTTCTCTCTTTATTTTATACTGTCTTTTTGTAATTAACTTCTAACCACCCAATCTAGGGTTGAGATCAAATTACAAAATCTAAGGTCTAAAATACATACACTCACTTTTTAATAATTAAATTATTAATTATAAAATATTTCACTTGAGTGAGACCGAAACTCATAAAGTACAAAGTATCACGCTTTATTTATATAAAAATCACTTTTTACATAAATGTACAAGGAACAAAGCCTTCAAGTCTCCCTCATCACACCCACATCAAAAATATGAGGGAGGACCTTCATAGTTATCTTTTCAACAAAATCAAGCCTGCAGTTGTCATATTGGATTAGTTATGAGCTAATTAACCCATTCTTAAGAGATTGCAAGGCTCAAATAGGGCATATGAGCTCTAAGTTAATCTCAAATAGGTTTTCATGCATCAATGTACAATTCAAATTGCCTCATTTATGAATTTGAATTGCTTTATGTACCAACATTATTCATTCTTTGAATTATTGAATGAGAATTCAAGTTCTGCTCCAAGATTTTTTTTCTCTCGACTCTCTCCTTTCTTTTTCCCTTGAAAATTTTCTAAATGTATTGTTGTTCATTTGATTCCTACATCTATTTGATCTCTTGCAAGTGATCATCATATTTTACACATTAGGGGTACTTGGGAGTTATTCAATTAAAGTAGGAGGTCATCTTCTTTGAATAAGGTCCACTAGGTGGTTGGTACTCATCAATTATGGAACCACAAGCAATTTGGGTTTTTCTATTAAGAATCTATTTATTGAGCTTGAAGGATTTGGAATGTTTTGTCAAGTGTTGTTGTTGTAATTAGAGCTCTACTAATAAGGGGTTCCCCCTCAAAGATTGCCTTGTACATTGCTCTCTCTTTTGGAATATTTTGTGCTTTTGCTTCCATTTAAATTATTATATTTGCATGTGCTCATATCCATATCATATGCTCTTAACATTGTGCAATGTGTGTGTATTGTGCTTAAGTGCTTCATGTTACGTTCACATGGTATCAAAGCTATTTGGCATTTATGTTAGATTTTTGGCCTACTCTGAAAGTATTCACACCGTGTTTGGGGATGCTTCATGAGATTGGTGTATGTTCAACCCCTGGATGGTCCGACATGGATTGTAGCATGAAAGATTCACGGATATGCACACTTGAGATAGTTTTTGCTCAATGGACGCTTGACCTCTTGATGTCAACTCAAAGGTCTTCCCTTGGGCATTGGAGATCTCTTGCTTGGATGGTGGATGCACTTCATGGTGGCCACATGGAGGATTCACTTAGTGGGAGAACACCCTACGGGGGATGTCGAGTACTATGCATCATGGAGGAGGGATTCAAGCCATAGATGGCATGTTGCAGTTTGGGTTCATGTACAAAGGATTGGAGATGGCTCGAGGATGCCTAGGTCTTCAATAGTATTCTTGAAAGGGTAGCTGCCAAAATGGAGTACTTTACTTTGGAAGATAACCAAAGTTTGTGGAAGCTCGAGACAGAGTGGTGTGGACTTGCCTTGTGTAACTATATCACCTTGGAGTCCTTATTGTGCACAACATCATCATTGGAGCCCTTACAAGCATGTAGGTTTCTTGTGAGGGGAGGGATTGTGCTCACATAGTATTGTTGGCCTCCCTTACCTCATATAAATAAAGGAGAGTCTTTCATTCATATGACTTGTATGTTCATTCTTTCTCACTCTTGTATAGAGATGTGGCCTAGAAGAGGAGCGCACTTGTCTTCTCTCTTTGTAGGTCTTCACTTGTACATGTTTTTCTCTCCCCTGGATACTAGGGTTTCTTAGTCTCCTAGAGATTCTTGGAGCATCTTGGAGTTTTAAAGTTAAGGTTTTACACTTGAAGGTTGAAGGCTAGGGTTTTGGAAGAAAACCTTGGGGTGAACTGGTGAAGAAGAGAAGAAGTGGAGGATGTCTTGCCTTGGAGATAGTGTTGGAGGGATTCTTGCACTTCTTCTTCTTGGTGGAGCTAGGGTTTGATGATTTACCCTAGTTAGGGCATTTTGCATTGTTGGATTTTGTTGCCTTGAGAGGAGGCTATGGTTTGTACTTCATCATTGAGCTTATATGTGAAATTTCAAATCATATAAATCTTGTGTCAATTTCATATTTGATTTTCAATTACATGTGTTCTTCATATTTTGCTATTTACAGCTATTTATGATCTTGTTGATTGTGTTCAACTAAAACAGGGTATTTCAACACATGTCAAACAACTTAAGCAACCGCTCACATAAGTAAAAGTGAAAACTGTTAAGAGATTTGACATCTAAAGAAGAAGATAGAGGGGCTCATTTTTAATATTGTTATTTCTGCTGTAAAAGTACATTTTCAGATCTGAATATTGACCAAGTTGACTAAGTTGCCCTAAAAGGCCTGAAAACTTATCTTATTGGTTGGTGTCTTTTCTCCTTAATTGCCAGGAAGTTTAGGGCTGTTTGAAAGTGAATTGTTGTACTTCTTCCACTATTGTTTTGTACTTTAATTTACAGCGATCCTAAGGAAGAAAATTATAGGGTTAAGATCCGAGGAACCTTCTAAAAAGAAGGTGAAATTTCTCGATTGCATTGCAGTGAAATTTCCAACAGCCTGATCCTGAAATTCTATCATGCATATGGCTATAAAATGTAAACAAAATGATAGATCCTCTAGTCTCAATATAAATGAAAATAACATTTATATAGAAAGCAAATGCATTAATATACAGCCCATAAAGCCCACAGTTGCAGTTCAGAATAGCATGTGAGTTGGCCACCATTCTAAACTATCCCTATGGACAACGAAAAAATATTTTACAGAAGTCTTATTGATAACTTTTGTTAAATTTCAACATTTTTCTCAGGTGATGTTAAACAATAGACTCCAATTTTCAGATTAACAGCCTTCAATTACCCTTCATTACTCTACTCTTGGTCTTCCAAAGATCGTTTTCGAGCTTTTAGATCAAGTTCAAGGCTGTCTGGCAATGGATGTGCTCTTCCTCGACGAAAAAGTACAGCCAAAGCCTTCATTTTGCGGCACAAATCAAATACCTGCAGATAAAAAGGCATAATGAGAAATATAAAGTTCAAAATTCCTCATGGACATACAGGTAAGCTTGTTGGAGTTCTATGCAAGTCGGTAGAAAGCAACTTACGAAGATAGATTAATATTTATTCCTCGACAAATTATTAAAAAGACTAAAATTAATACCCATCAACTCTCCATTTGCAGGAAGGGTAGAGTAAAACCATTATATGGAAATGAGAATTAGTAACATCAGCCAATTTCTTGTAGATTGATATGCACAATGGAAAGTTAGGCTTTGCTACCAATAGATATAGATAATGATAGATAACATACGATCGATCATTATGATCTTATGGGACTAGAGAGTACAGCAAGTCACAATTGTAATGTGGGAGTGCTTTGGCAACTCCTCAGTGCCAAAAACAAAATTTAAATGAGAATAAAAATAGTAAGCAGGAAGGTGTAAACCAAGAGGATAAACCTTAACATAGAGAAATACACTAATCTGTACTCCTGGTAGAAGTAGATGTAGAGGTGAAAGAGAAAACATCCCTGTCATCATTAGTGACCGTGAATGTACCAATGCAAATCTGCTCTTCATTCCAGGGTTTGAATTGCAGTGCCAGTCTTCATACATATTGGCCAAAGCAGATGGCAATCAGTTTACACTGTCTGCTGTCGGCCCTCAACTCCCAGATAATACAAAGTAACTATTGACCATTACATTTGATCTTGACAGTTGGTATTATGATTTGACTGATAGTCTCAGTTCTAATTCCACTATCCACAACTCAAGTATATAAATTAATAGCATTACTGATTTAGGGGTAATGAACACAAGATATTCTTAAAACAAACTTGACCCACATGGTACAAGTGAATAAGACAGGGAACTTTTCTATCAATGACATAAGGCCAATATGCATGATAATGATAAATACATTGAAAGTTCCAGGAGTATAGGAGACACTGAAGGCTTAGGTGCATCAGGACCTTTCATGAGATTAGTAGCAAAATTACAAAAGATGAATAGAACTAGAATAGCTGCCAGTCAAATAAATAAATGGACCTTTTCTAGAGAACTCACTAAACATGCGCAAAAGAATTTGAAGGTCATTATTGCATTCATGTTTGGAAAGGCAAAGAAAAGCTTACGGATGATGCATCAAGTTCGGCAACACCAGCACAGCCTTGCCCATGATGATTCTCCAACAAGTTGCAATAGTTTATAGCATCATTTTCATCTTCAAATACCTGCCTTGGATAAGAAGGTGGATAAAGAATAAAAACGCTATATTAGTTGGATATAGTGAAATAAAGATTTGTATCCATTAAACACTGATGCCATCATCCCTTTCATATTAAACAGAAACCGTAACAGGTCAAAAAGTTAGTTATTCTGCCAAGAGTTAAAAAACAAACCAAACAGCCATCAAAATAAAGTTTCTTCTCGATGCTTCTTTGAAAATATATTATAGCCAATGGATATACAGAATCCATAATATTTGCCCCTGAGCTGTAACCATGGCAATTATAAGCAATACGACGTGGTAAAATAACAAGAAAAAGGAAAAAGGGCAATGATCAGTTTTGAGATGATGAGAAAAATTCATAACAAATGAACTGACATGAGGTGGGGTGGGGAGTGCAAAGGAACAAAGATGGAAGTTGCAGCACTTCTATCATGACATTTTGCTCAGCAAACTCAAAATTTGATTAATATCTGAAAACGGAAAACTCAGCTTGTGTTTACAAAAACAGTGAGGGCCCTAAGTACGTAACCCTGTTGAATTTGATACCTTCTGTAACTCCCTGGGATGCTAATCCAATTCCAAACTGGGAGTTAAAAATCGACTTGGACACACAAAAGACAAAACAATAGACTACAGGTCAATTTGCATCAGGCAAAAACTTACTACAAAACAAAAAAATAAAGCCATTTCATATTTACAAAGATGATGAGCACAAAATTCTCCAAGTCCTACACTAAGGTGCTCATCATTTCATCCCTGCTTTAGGAGGAAATTGTCCTCAATTTCTGGATGCACAACTTTAACCATGCTGTATAACTGTAGGAGATGACAGGGTAGCCTACATGTCCTTGTTCACGTGGTGGTGCAATCTTCATTGAACCTTAGCATGGACAATGCACTGAAAATCAGGAGCGTTTGCATGTAATCATGGGTGGTCTGGATAATGATTTCATTCATATAGGCCTAGAGATGCATTCATATAGGCCTAGAGATGCAAGTGAGACAATCCTGTGCACTCCATTTCCAATGCTGGAGAAGCTGACTGGCAAGACATCTAAAATGGTCCACTGACAGACCCTAAATTATTCTAATATTTCAAAAATAGTAAATGAGGCAATTTTCTTGCTAATATTTTCCAAGTCAAATGTTGTATTATCAAAGGAAGAGACAGACCAAAGATTGTACATTTTGAGGTCATTGTGTGGCTTGCAAGTGTTGTGGTAGCCACTGTAAATGGCCCATTAATTCAAAGGAAAGACATCACACAGCATATAGTCCATAAAAGTTTCAACTATAGAAGCGATGGTGTAGATTCAGTCCACTTGTGTTCATTGTTTGTTGATTTTGACCCATCCTAAATTCAAAGGTGTGGATGAAATCTTGTGGAAACGTAAATACTGTTGGTGGTGTAGTTGCGTGAGGCATCCTCACACCAAGTCATCCCAGAGAAAATAATAATAAAAGTAATATTATGATGCTAGAAGAGAAGTCAGCCCAGGCAGGGAAGACAAGTCGGCCCCACCAGATGAAAAAGGTTCAGCCTGAAACCAGTATAAATAGAAGTGACACCTCATTCATTTCACAATCAAGCAAGTTCGCTCCACAAGAAGAAAGAAGTGTGCAAGAGAAAGAGGAAGACCAATTCTGGGTTTCTATCTTCGGAGATTCTTTCTTTGGTTCTTTGGTTCATCTTCATCTTGGCTATGTATCTGGATGTATCTTGTATCTTGTATCTTGAATTGAATCTCTCTATAAGAAAGGTTGCTGGGTTTTCTTCCCTTGTGTAGAAGGGTTTCCCAGGATAAAATTCTTTGTGTCTTTGTATTTCTGTGCATGGTTATTCTTTCAGTGATTCTTATTTGTTTCCACTGCAAATAAAGTTAAATTATACTGCTATATTAAAATATAACAAATACATCCTCGGAGATGAAGCTTTTCATTATTTTCAAAAATGCATCTGAACAAGGAGTCTTTAATGTGGTAGTTCTATGTGTGCAAAGCTTCTTTATTAGTGGAGGTTTATTCTATAGTCATGAAGACTACTATTGTTAGACAATAGTAGTCTAACAATCCCAGCTTTGTGTGTTGCAACTAGTATCTTCTTCTTCTTCCTTAGTCTTTTGCTTAGTTACAAGTATGCTAGCCTTCACCTACAGTTATGCGAGGCACTCTTCATCACAGTAGACACTAGAATTGTCATTCTCACAAAACCCTTGAGAAAGTTTTCCATTTGGCTTAGGGTTGTACTGAATTTTAGGAGTTCCCTTGCTGAGAGGTAAGTTGAGAAGAGAGAAAAGAGACAGAAATTCCAATTGTTTCCGCTAGTATCTTGTGTAGTTTGATTTGAAGTTTTAAGGCAAATTGGAAAGCCTAGTTAAGGAAGGTGATAAGTAGGATGTCCATTTTAAGTTAGATCTGTGAAAAAAATCCTCCAATAAATTTGAGCTTCAAGATCTTGCATTTCTCTACAGTGTTTTGTCTAACAGGAATTTTGGTGAACTGATCTTATATATTGTTGCTACACAGACTGGCTGACTACATGGCACGGCTGGAGCCACTATTTGGTGAGTTCCTCTCGATATCCAATCTTGTAGAACTGCTCCCTATCAATGGTCTTAAACTTGTCCCATCTCTCAATGGCTGAAAGATTGTTGCTTGTAGGTAGCTTATCGCTGCTTGCCACAGGGCAAGTCATGGTCACAATGTGGATCTTTGCAACCATGACATCCTGAGGGCTTGTGGGATTTGGCTGAGTCTAATAATATGCGTCCAGACTCCTTTCCATGCATCCAATTTCTCCAAATTAAGCGAACCATCAAAGTAGGGAATGCCACTCTTGTATCTAGCTTGAATATGGGTTAATGAATTATAATTCTATAGGGGGTATATTGGTTTTGTCCCAAGTGTTAAAGCTTGAACTAGCATGTGTGATTAAAGACCCAAAGAACAGGCTAGCCCAACTATAACCTATAGGTGTTACCCACTGTCACCTCGATAATGACCTCTTTGCACTTTGGGTTGGCTCTTCTCCAACTCAAGGGGCAGTTCCCTAGGATGGGATTGCTAGACTATGACAATGAGGCACAAGGTGATTTGAAGAGTTAGCTTTAGAAAAATTTGAGGTCTTCTTTGTAGTATAGGTGATGGGAGGGTTATGAAGAATAGTGCTACTCTCCAGGGTATATGGAGTCTTGGAATGATCCCCCTTGGACCTTGTTTGAAAGAGTTTGACTGGAACCTCTGCAAAGCAAGACAAATTCCTACCCCAAAACTCTTTAAGTTTCATGCAAGATTTACCAAGGAATGGTGGCCTTAGCACACACTTTCAATCTGTAACCCTAGCTTATACCCTAGTTTATGCAATCTTGATTTGTAGCCCCTTCTAAGATAGCCAAATCACAAGACAAGCCACAAGGCTAAAATATAAAATAAAGAAGGAAATAATTCCCTATTTAATCAACCTAAGCAAATTTGACTTTCTTAGTGAACTAGGTTGAAGATCTTACAATTCCAAAAGATACATCTGACCTCAATATTGGTGGCCTTAGCACACACTTTCAATCTGTAACCCTAGCTTATACCCTAGTTTATGCAATCTTGATTTGTAGCCCCTTCTAACATAGCCAAATCACAAAACAAGCCACAAGGCTAAAATATAAAATAAACAAGGAAATAATTCCCTATTTAATCAACCTAAGCAAATTTGACTTTCTTAGTGAACTAGGTTGAAGATCTTACAATGCCAAAAGATACATCTGACCTCAATATTCAATCATCGAGAAAACCAAATGAAGAAAATATTTTAACTTTCAAAATACTCCAAAAAGATATGTCAATTAGGCTCCAAAAGATAGAGAGCTCTCAAAATCCAACCATGAGTTCAACTGAGGAAGAGGCTCTCTTTATATAAGAGAGTAGCTCAACTTCCTTTAAAATAAAATAACAATAAATTCCTAGATCTAGCCTAGGGTGGAGTAAACAATAACTTCCACTAAAACCCTAACAAACTATAACAATATCCAAAATATGCGGTCGGCAATGCCACATGTACAATCCAAGATACATAAAGCCCCAAGATAGAGGGTGCCAAACCCTCACCAATCATCAAATCTCCATGAACATCCAAAAGTTGTCATCCAAGTCATCATCAACATGCCACCCCCATGAAGTTTGTGATAAAAATTACAAGTGGATACTCATGCAAAATGGGGGGTAACACCGAGATTTGTTGGAACATAGTCATAATATTTTCATAAATGCTTTTTGGAGTCTTGATGACGTTCAAATCGCCATTATTGTTTTTGTGATCGATCAAATTATTCTTATTTCTGCTCAAACTTTTGAATGGTTGTGTTTGTAAGGTTGGGATCTGTTGCCGCCGGAACACGCACCTGGGAAAAAGGGGTTAGTGTGGCAGAAATCTTCAAACCACTGGGTGCATTCCTTGGGGGCAAGCAAAGAGTTGAGATATTGTCACTCAACACTCAACTCCTCCGTCTAAGCCAACTCGTAGCAAAGCCAAGGGGGGTGGTCCCTATGAAAATAAAACTATGGCCTTTAAGCTAAGTTAGAGGATGGAAATGATTCTAGGAGTTTGAAGACAAATTAATACAGACCCACAGATTGCAAACGGAATTTAGATCAACAACATGAAATAGATAAATCCATCTAACACATGAAATTACTTAATTGAAAAAGTGCGATTGTTGCAGATTGTACCAATGTCAAATGGAGTCACATAAGTTTGGAGTACTGCTGTGTCGTGAAAGTGTTGCAGTTGTCTCATTGGTCAGTTTTAATTGATTTATTAGATGCGTGGATTAGGGAGTGGGCTAGTTCTTGGTTTGGCCCGAAAGCAGTTTAGTTCTCCAAACTAAGCACTTATTGCAACAATATCAAGTGTCCAACGAGGCGAGGCATAACCTGCTTAAAGTAGCCCCCTGACTCTATGATCTGTTCAACGCGACCTCCCAAGTTCTTTGAAACAAACTACTCTCAGATTTCATCATTTCCCTATTAATCTAGTCACTTAACTACCTTTCTGATGTGATCAATTGGTCAGACGAACCACAAAGATCCAAAGCATACGGGAGGCTAAGCCTTGGTTTGTTTTAACAATTAGTTTGAAGTTTTTATTAAGAGGCTGAGAATCTCTTTTCACCTATCGGGGATAAACCCTTTCAGTTTACTTCGGGAATACACAGCCTAAATTATTCTTTAAAAAAAACAGAACAAAAATTGTAGCAAGTAAATTTATTAACAGCTGAGAATCTCTTTTCCCTTCCGGTACTGTTATCACACAACTTGTAGTTGTCCCTAAAGGTATCCCATCCGGGACAGTAGAGGAGATGGACAGCTAAAGAGGTGACCCAAGAAATGCAACGGTTCCCAATGCAAGCTAGGTGTCACCATAATCAAGGCACTCTTCACTTTAGATCATGAAGAATCAAGACCAAGGGGGAGACCCTAGCTAATCAATGAAGACTAGCTAACACAAAGGTTCCTAGGGAAATGTGTAAGTGAAGTTACGGAAACCAATGCGTGAGATAGATTAAGTAGACCCAAGAGTTTTAAGTATGGTTGAAGAGGCTTAGGATGTGACAAATGTTCAACCAATGTATGATTAAGGCCACTTATTGAAGCTTAATGGATAGATCTAGCACCATGAAAATACACAAGTGGGGCCCACTCCTTAAAAAGTGGAAAATGGTCCAAATGGGGCCCACTTGGTCAAATTAGGTGTGAGATGGCACTAAGTGGGTGAGATGAGGTAGATCTATGGATCTAAGATGAGATAGACAACACCCACATACGGGATCTAGGAAAATGCCACTAACCCAAGGAGTGCGAATTGCCCAAGGGAGACTAGTGCCTTTAGATGGAGGGGCAAATGGAGTCCAAACTATGCCAAAGTGTAGATTGGGGTAGTTAAGGCAATTATCAAGGTGGGTTTAGGATGGCATGCCCAAAGATGACCTAGATCTCCATAGATCTAAGATGCAAAATGCATCACCAAGTGACCCAAGTGGGGCTCAATCCCTCGAAATGAGGAATGGGGCCCACAAGGTTAAAATCAACAAGGTGAAGCACTAGGGGTAGGTTATCAAGGTAGATCTATGCAAATCAAGTGGGATCTCACCTACCCAAGTCTTGGAACTAGCCCCACTAGCTTCCCTCAAGGAGTGCGACCTCCCTCAAGGAGGCTAATGTGCCTTGGAAAGTGTGTCAAATGGAGGCCAATCCACACCAAACTATAGATCCAAATTGTCGTGGATACTATAGAGGTGGGTTTTCAATATCTTCCCCAAAACCAAGCTAGATCCAAGTAGATCTAGAAAAAAGTGAAAAATGAGGGTTTTAATCAATTAGGGTTTTGTGTTCTAAGAGAATAGATGGATAGGATAGAAGAATTTCATACCTCATGGAACATACCTGGAAGAAGAAGAATTTCATACCTCATGGAACATACCTGGAAGATGAAGCTGGAAGAGGCTTGTGACGAGGATTACTTCCCACAAAGATCAAATGCCAAACCTTGATGAGCCCTTCTTGCCAACATTTCGCCTCCTTCAACCAAATCGATTTTCCCTATTCCTGTCAATCAAGAACACAAAGATCAATCAATCAATCAAGAATGGGATGAGATGCAAACAAAGATATGAGAAACATGAATTGTTGGTACAAAGACAAAACAACTCCCTGTCACCAAGACGTCCTCTTGAAGCTTGAAGGGTAGGCCTCCCCACCAATTCACACTCCTTGAAATCGCCTTCTTTGCCTACAAAACAATGTTAGTTGAAGATAAAATCAAGATGGCCACCAATGTCTGTCAGTGCAGAGGAAGAAGCATTTACAATCACCACAAGCATTCCAACTTCAAAATCCAAGATGCCCAACAAATTATTTTTATTCCAATAGCCAAAAGCCAAAAATCTCTAGATGAATTTTACAATGAGGGGGGTCTCCTCCTTATATAGGATAATAAAGACCAAAACCCTAGATCTCGAAACCACTTTTTGAAATGAGTGGTTGAGATTAAAAGATCCCGCAACATAATCAATGGCTAAGATGAGCCAACATAAAATATCACATGGATCACTCAAAATAGAGGTGACGTCATAGCTAGGAGTGACTAAGTGAGGGTGACGTCATCCTCTAGAGGGGGCTAAGACACATGGGCCCACCTCATATGACATGGACATGACTCAAAAATCTCATGGTGGGGCTAGGAGGCATCAATCCTTACTAGTTCATCCCCATGGCACAATAATATAAACTAATGTGTCCAAAATAATACAAATGATCAAATCTTGTCCTCAAAATCTATGAGAGACATGCAGTAAAAGGCCTCCTATGGCCTCTGTGGACCCCACTGATTGATGCTATCTGACTGGAAGATGGGGGGTTCACCCTGGAAGACCTCTGTGAAGACCAAGTGCCAAAACCTTGCCTCAATTGCCCAAATCGAATTCCTCAGTGACCCTTTTATTCCATTTTTAATACGCCTCGATAACTGTGAAGCTGCCCAAACTGACACCTAGAGTGCCCGCGCTGTCAAACTGAACCCACCAGGCTCTTTGGAAAGGGGGTATAATGGTAAAATCAAGTGGTTGGACCACCCCCTCCCCATACAGCGCCCTTGGTGAAACTAGCCTCTCATGCCCCTGCTGGACAGGTTGGGAAAACATGTCCAAATCTAGTCAACAAGTGGATAACTGCATCTATCATTGTCAAAAGTGCCCGAAACTAAATGATAAGTGTCTCAATGGATCCAGAAGACCCAAATCCACTAAAAATGTGTACTCATACACCATGGGTTGCCCCGAGGGGCCAACTGTAGGGTCCACCATACCTGGACAGTGCATAATCTGATGATCTGGAAATAATAATAAATCTGCTGAATTGCATCAACCATCATCTAAATCATATGTCCACCATATGGTATGATCAACAAAAGTATGTGGGACCTGTTGTCCGCCAATATGCACACCAGCAGCGGAAATCCTTCGAAAGCTGTCTCTTCACTACAAGTGAGAGAGGTGTGGCCTTGGGGGCAAGTAATGAGCCAGGTACTGTCACCTGAATCCCAGCTCCTCCGTTTAGGCAAACTCCTAACGAAGCCAAGGGGGGTAGTCCCTAAAAAAGAGTTGTCTAAGGTTCTTTGTGTATTTAAGTGTTTTTAATGTAGTGATGCGGATGGGTGTTTTTTAGGAGTTTTTTGAGATGAGAGATAGTATAATACTCGAATATAAGACAAGATAACGCAATCCACGTTGCAAATACAAGATGAAAGATACACTTGGGCAAATAAGTAAATCACTTTTCACAAAATATAACAGATACTCCGATGTTGATATTTAGGCAAACAAAATATAAGATAAAGGACTAGTGCCTTATGGAGTCAAAAATTAAGTATGAATTGTGAAAACTGACACAAGTGCTTGAAATGAAAGTTTGTGAGAACGTTATGCAGCTTATCTTGGTAAATTCAAAGTTTTAATTGTCTTGATTATTAGGGCTATAACCAAGGATGTTCAAAGAGTGTCCGAAAAGTAGTTTCAAGCAGCTCCTTTAAGAGACCTGTCGGGGCCTGTTTGGAATCACGGCGAGGCGCGCAATGCTAACCAGCCACCGTGTCGCAGATTGGGCGGTCCGACGCCTCCCCTGAGAACTGATTAAAATACTTTATGTCAACGCCGGTTCGTTGGTTATGGGGGTGAAAGTTTTAATCAGATTTTCTCTTGTAAATTAACAAGTCTTCCACCTTTCTGAGTACTAACCCAACCGTTTCCGGTTGGCAGAGCATACGGGTGTAGGACAGAAACCAAGATAAATTAATTAAGGGTGTATGAGTGGAAAATTTTATTATTAAAGAACCTTGTTCAACTCTCCGACAGAGAGCACTCTTGACTTGATCTTATGACCAAAGTTCAAGAGACTTGCTAAATTAACAATGCCTAATGCAGGGAAATGCACAACTAAGAATGCCCTCCGACAGAGGGTGCTCTTGACTTGGATTTGGCCAAGTTCAAGAGACTTTGGTTTATTTTAAAGAAGCAAAAAGAAAGTAGTAGCAGTATATCTTAACTTGAAACAAATTTTAAGCAATAATATTGATCACAAGATATAAATTACCACTAACAATAATGCTTGCAAGATAAATAAATCTAGTGTTCTACCACACAAACTTTAATCTACTAGGTAGGATTGATCTCCGAACAAGATCAACCACTAGAAGCCACCAATCCTGGAAACCTTCCAGCTAGCTGGATGTCCACAAGAAGTTGATGGGGGAGCGAGAAGCTACCACAAAACTATGTGGCCTTTGGGATACGATCCCAAAGTTAGCTATTCTCTGGTCAAGGATTGGAAGAGAAACAAGATAATAGTAAACAAAGATAACTCTAAACTACCCAAGAATCTCTTTCAGGTCAAAGACCCTACTCGGGAGAGCATGGGGGTAAGTAGATATGGAAGATAAGCAAAAATGATCTTATTTGAAGTAAACTTAAACTAAGAGCATGAAAACACAAAGTAAGTTAAACCAAACCACAAGACCCAACACTCTTCCCCAAATGGGGAAGAAGACCCAAAAGGTGGAGACCCCCTCCACTTGAGACTTTTTATTAAGCGGTTACAAATGCCTTGGGTTTAAAACCTTGCAAGGTCTTTTGAGAACGGTAATACTTGGAAAAATTTGTAGAAAGAAACAAGTTTTACTTGCTATTACAAAGGATAAGTATATCAAGATTGAGTCATTCTCATGGCTCCTTCACTTTATTTTGCGTTGATCCTTTGTTCCAAGATCTTTATCAAGTATCTCTCTTTCTCAAATGATCTACACAAGTCCAAAACATCTAAACAAGGCATCCATTAACTGTTAGCAAAAGACAAAACCAAAACTTGCAACTAGTTAAGTCTAGATTTGAAATTTTAACTCTAAAATATGGAATGCATGAAATTTTATCATAAAATATTAACTATGGCGAAACGGACCAGCGAACAACAAACTCTCGAAATATCCTAGAAATGAGATCGAAAGTATAAAAATTTGAAAAAAAAATTGTGCAAAATTTTCTATCTTTTGGAAGATGTAAAAGTTTGTAAACAATCTACTAGCTACATGCAAGCTATGATAGTATGGATATGAAAGTGACTAAGTATTTCAAAAGAAAAATGCAAGATATTTATTTTTATGAGATCTAACTATGCAAAAACAACTACCAAATAACCAAGTAATGAGATCTAAAACTAAGTACTACTAACTCCTTTGTTTTGTTGTTTTGATGTGATTTAGGGTTTAAAAGGGAGTGGACGAGGAGAGAAGGTGAAGGGAAAGTAAGGTGGACGAGAGGGAAGGAAAAAGGGCTATACTAAAGAGATAAGGACAAGGAAGAAGGGATCTAAGTGAGGTAGGACGAGAGTAGGAGGGTGAACTTTCTAGGATGGACGAGAAGGCCAAAAGAAGACAAAAACAAAAGGGGGGAGAAAACAATGAGGAGAGGGGACGAGAGCAAGAAAGGTGGGGCTAAAGGGGTTGCACGAATGGAAGGAGACTAAGGTGGAGACTTCAAAGTGAAGGTGAGGGGAGAGCTAGAGGAAGGAAGCTCGAATCTAAGGTAACCAAGTTTTAAAATGTAGATTTTTTGTAACTTTGATGGGTGAGGAAGAGAGCTCTTTGTAGCTTAGTTTTGGAGACAAGATGAAGGAGCTTGAGGATCCTGCAAAACAAAAGATATTAGTGGGAAAAAATCCTTGCTTGTGAAGTCAAGCTAGATGCAACCTAGCTCACACTTGTCTTCACCTTTGACAATACCTGTAAAACCCCAACACACTCAAACATACAAGTGAAATCAAATGCTAGTATGTTAGATAACCAAGACTAAATCAACATTGGTATAACCGAATACTTCTTGCTCATTTAAATCCTTGGAAAACATCACACACATAATCAACTTGAATATAACAAATGACTATTCTCATGGACTAAAAATAGCCTTCTAAAGCTAGCAATATTGAAAGAAACACTTGCATAAATAAGAGGAAGGTTATATGAAGATATCACCTCAATGCATTGGACACATTCACCACAAAATTTGAAAACACATGGACCTCCAAAGTCTTGATCTTTATTCCAATATGAGCATAAAAATATTACAATTCTCGGCAGAGTTTTCTTGCATCCAAAATTCCATGAGATAATAGCCCCTAATGGGCCTCTCTTTATACTAAATCCTAAGCTAAAACCCTAGGTCGAATTTGGCAATAAACAAGTAGATCGAATTCCAATCATGAGAGGGCTTGGAGCAATAGACAATAGACAAAGTCGAGTTTGTTGGTTGGTGAAATGGAAGAGGTGGCATGGCTCGACTTGGAGGAAGGTATGAGATGGGAGCTACATCCAATTAACACACTCCAACTAGGATCCACGTGAGGCATGGTAGGTGCGAGTTAGAGATATGTGGAGGGGCGAATCAACAAGGGGATGGCATGTGGCATTTGGTAGGTACTAATTCGCATAGGTGTAGCATGGGAAACATCACAACCACTTACCATGTTCCAACAAGGTTCAAACTCGAGCTTAAATGAGATTGACGTGAGGATTTAGGGGATTGCGAGCTAGTTGAGGTAGGAACACGTGGTGATGGTAGGTGTAACTCGAGTCTCAACAAGGAGCCAAGCTTTGGATTGATTGGTGAGTCATGAGGGCGCCTACCTTAGGCTTTAATGCAAACTACCACCCAATCATCAACTTACAACACATCAAACTCGAGTTTTGCATGAGGAGGGCGAATTTGCTCAAGTGGATAACCTTCTGGTGACTGGATAATTGATTGGAGTGACTGGGAGTTGATTGGAATCCTCATAAATGTCCATTGCCATGTCATTTAGTCTTTTATTTTAATCAAATTGATTAATTTTGGAGAGATTTGGATTATCTCCAAAATATTCAATTTTATTATTTTAATTAATAATTTCTCTGTAAATGACTTTTCAGAGAAATTATTAATTATGAGGCTGAATTGACATCCGAAAGTTGGGTTTAGTTGCTCCATGGGTCATGTGTGATTTTTGGCTTATGAAACGAGCCATCAAACACTAAATTCAGACCCCGGATGACTGACATAATTACAGACCCAAATTTCTCTATTTAAACTATAGAGAAATTTAATTAAAATTTAAAAATAATTAAAAAATTAAAAACCCCAATTTCGACGCGTCCGGTAAAATTTTTCGAAATTTTTTCTGGGGGTCTTAGAGACCTAGGACATGACCAAAACCTATTCTAATAGTGTCTAGTAGGTTTATACATTATAGTTGGACCCTAATAACCCCCCATGGCCAAATTTCCAAAATCGAACATTCCAGCTTTGGAGGAAGCGGGAGAAAAACCAAGAGATTATATTTCGCCTGAAGCAAAGTATAATCTGACGGTGAAAAAACTCCCTGGAATACCTTAGTTGTATAATCCAGTCATGGGGAACCGAGCCACTCAGACCCTACTAGCACACTTTGATACAAACCCCCATGGGGCCATGGTCATGTCGACTCAAAAACAAAACTGGCTAGCCAAAACTGGCTAGACCCAAATACAATGAAACCCAGATACTCTGGAAGTGAACACTGATGTGTTCCAACACTGGCGGCTCAATAAGGTTTCAACTATTTGTACAAATCAGTTGATAACAAGACCATCAATCATCATCCATAAGCATATATGGCCCACATCATCATGGATCCCAAGGATGGCCATGGTCAAACTATGTTTGACTAGGTCAAAATATAACCAAGGAGAAGATTATGACAAAGACTAAGACATATTCCTTTAGATCATATTTACAGCATAACTTAAAGTATAAACATCATTCAGTGGCATTTAATACATTTATGTATTTCATTGTTATTTATGTTTTACTTGCACAATAGCTTTAATGACAGACTCACCCATTGGACATGGTCTAACTGCTAGATAAGTATGAAGGCTAAAGAATCAAGGCTAGGCAAAGGGGTGACTTGACCAAACTCAACCAATAGATACTTTAGACGGGGAGAGGGGGAAGCTACACTCTGTGCCAGTCAAATAACAAGGGGAAGGGATGTGCCTCACAAATGGATAAGTTGTTTAGAAAGTGCTTATTCAACTTAGGCATCATGTCTACATCAAGCTGATCCAGGTTCATTATGATCATTTATTTTATTTCATGTCCTTTTTGGCCTACATAACCCTTCGGATTTCAGATGTGCTAAGAAGCACAACTAGTTGCAGCTTGCATCCAGGGCATGTTTGTACATACAAGGTCAGCAATACTACATATAACTTTTGAGTAACATTTGCTTTTTGGACCTTTTCTATACTCTTCGAGGAGTATTATAAAGATTTCCAATATAGGTAGTACATGAGCTTTCAGTTTTAGCCAACAACTTCTCAAGTGACTAGGGGGGCGCTTCTGCCAGTGCCAAACATCGGGACAACCAACCAGAATGATTTAGGGCTACAATCCAACTTACCAAAGGCAAGTTCTGTCACCAACTCAGAGCCGAGACACAAAACAAACATGGATGCGGTCCAACACAGAGGTAGAAATGTGGAAGTCCTCAGTACCAAGAAGTCAAGAAGGCAAGTCAAAGGTGAAAGCCAAATAAGGAAGGTCATGGATGGATGGAGTCATGTGAAAATGGTGCCTAAGCTAGCAGACAAGGATGTGAGGAAAGACCATATCTATGCTCATAGGAGGTTAATGAAACCAATGAGTTTTGTCAGAAAACCCAAGTGTGCAAGTAATAGGTCCATTTTATAATTTATAACATCATCAAGATAGTTCATTTCATTTTTAAACAGTTTGCCACATCATAAATCATATACCAAGTCCAAGCTATGAATATGACTAAAACAACAAGATAGTAATTCAAAGTCAATAATCAGAAGTCCATAGGTCATATCACATCATCATAATAATCATCAATAATCATCTGAAACACTGCTGCAATATAATCACTGGGCACTGAACTGAAACTGTATGGAACAAAGGGTCAATGTGCAGATATCTGCTCAGCAAGAATAGTAACCCAGCTACTATGGTGTGATAACAGGTACTACGGGAATGCACAGCCGGATTTAAATTTTGAGTTTATTAATTGTGAAGTAAAGTACAAGATTTGTGAAGATAAAAATAACATGCGAAATTGCAAATGTTTTTTAATTAGTACACTTTGAGTCTCTTTTCCCTTGCGAGGTACTTCGGGAGAGCACAGTGGGTAAGTATTTCTTTTATGATAAGCAAAAGGAAATAAAAGAAAGCAATTAATCTACTTTAACAAAACTAGCAAAAGCAACTAAGCTAAAAAAAGGATCAAACAGAGAAAACCAACACAGACCCCCCAGGGCTTTTTGTGGGTAGCCCACAAGCTTTTATTAATTAAAATTACAATCTTTTGAGATGGATGCCTTTGGTCCCTATGAATCTAGATCCAAAGGCTTACAAGGCTTTATGAAATAAAACAAGAAAGAGGTATGTTGCTCCAGAGGGATCTTGGATGACCCAGATCTTCGATTTTCCAGCAGCACCTCCTCTTACATTCTCATTAAAAGTGAAAAACCAGCAACCTGAAAGCATCAAATATGCCAAATGAAACGTTAAAAGCATAAAAATATAAAAGTACTTGAAAGATAGAAAATTAATCCTAAGTACTCAATAAGACTAGATCTACTCAAAACTAAGCTTTTAAACCTTAGATCTAGTACCATACTTAAGTAAATTAGCTTCTTCAAATATTCTTTTCAAAAAGGAAACTAATTTAGCTAAGCATGTAAGTAACTCTAACCAAGGAAAGTTTAAATTTAAGGTGAAAGAGAGAGGGAGGAAGAAGAATGCTAAAGACGAATGTCCAAATCTATGGAATCCAACGGTGGGAAGCGGAGGGACTATGTCCTTATAACACTCGAAAGCAGTAGAGTCAAACAAGACCAGCTACACGTTCGAGATAGGAAACCTGCACAGCTAACAATACTTGCAAAAGGGGATTAAATCCAGTACTTCCTACACAAGAGGTTAGAAGAGCATGCAAATAAACAAATTATACATGCAAATCCTAAATATCTAAGCATGAATAATAGCAAATGAAATCATACTAGAATCGTTTACCCTATGAGTTGATACTAACTTTCATCAAGGCCAGATCAATCACCACAAGATGCAAAATTAAAACAATAAAAGAGTTACTATTATCACACAACTTGTAGTTGTCCCTAAAAGGTATCCTAACGAGGATGGTAGAGGTGTTGGACAACTATAGAGGTGACCCAAGGCTTGCCACTGTTCCCAATGCAAGTGGATGTCACGATAACCGAGGCAACCTTCACTTTAGATCAAGAAGAATCAACATCGAGGGGGAGACCCTCCAATCTATGAAGACTAGTTAACCCAAAGACTCCTAGGGAAATGTGTAAAAGTTATGCAAGGAGATCAATGGTGCAAGATTTTAGATCTAGAAAGATAAGTGGACCCAAGGTAGTTAGGGCTTGGTTGAGAGGCTTAGGCAAAGGACAAATAGTTCAACCAAGTGTTTGATTTAGGGCACTTAAGAAGTCAAGCAAATGGATCTAAGAAAGAGCTAATGCATTACCCAATGACCCAAGTGGGGCTCATCCCTTAAAATGAGGAATGGGGCCCACAAGGTGAAAATCAATAGGGTAAAGCACCGGGGGTAGGTTTTAGGGGATGATCTATCCAATGAAGCAACAAACTCAACTACCCACGTCTTGGAACTAACAAATTAGCCTCCCTCAAGGAATGCGACTTCCCTTGGAGAGACCAATGTGCCTTGGGAAATGGACCAAATGGAGTCCAATAACCACCAAACTATAGATAGGGATTGCCGAGAATATTATTAAGGTGGGTTTTAAATTTTATACCCAAGAGCATGCTAGATCCAAGTAGATCTAAGAAAAAATAACAATGAAGGTTTTAACTTTAGGGTTTTATGACCAATGAAGAAGAATGAATGGATCTAGGTACATACCTTGTAGAACATACCTCTAATGCTTGTGGCCACTTTGCTAATTGATAACCTTCTCCTTATGTGTATATTCAAGAGTGAGATCTAAAGCTCCAAGCCAAATCGTCCTCCCTCAAAGATGACCGAATCGCCCTCCTCCTGCAAGACAAGATCTAATTATAAACAAGCCTAGCAAAAGAATGATGAAAATGATGAAGAGATGTTAAAAAAAAAGCATCAACTATGTCACTAAGATACAATAATGATACTCCCTGTCTCAAAGATCAATGCAAAGCAAGATATAAGGATCCCCCCAACAATAGCCTCCTTGAAATCGTCCTCCTCCTCATCAATTGGGCCTCCCTGTAGAAAATGACTTGAAGCCCACAAACCACAAGTGATACATAAAGAAAAGGTTGTATATTCAACTAGCAAAACAATCCATCAAGACAAGAGAAGTAGATCCACAAAATAGTATTCTATTCCAATCTTCAAGAGCTCCAAAGGTGCCTTTACAATAAGGGGATCTCCTCCTTAAATAGGATGAGGAAGACCAAAACCCTAAACAACTTTTGAAAACTAGTTGTTGAGATCAAAAGATATAACAAAGTAATCAACGGCTAAGATGAGCCAACATAACAATAGGCATGGATAACTCAAATAAGTGATGACGTCATGGCTAGGAGAGCCCTATGGGGGATGATGTCATACATGGGGGTGGCTAATAACATGGGAGCCACAACATAAAGACAAGGACAAGTGACTAGGAGCACATGGTGGGGCTAGGAGGTATTATTCCCCTTCACTAGCATGACCCCATGGCACAATGATATAAAATATGATTCAATGACATGTCCAAGTATACAAATGATCAAATCCTATCCCCATCATCAGAGAGAAATACAATAAAAGACCTCCTGTAGCCCATGTGGACCCCACTGACTGGTGCAAACTAATCTAGAAGAAGGGGGATACACCATGGATGACCTCTAAGCAAACCAAGTGCCAAAGCCTTGCCTCAATTGCCCAAATTGAATTCCCCAATAACCTTTTTATTCCATTTTTTAATCCTCCTAAGAACCCTGAAACTGACCAAAACTGCCTCTAGAGTGCCTATGCTGTCAAACTGAGTGTACCATCATGTCCGGAAAGGGGGGTAATATGGTAAAAACAAGTGGTTGGACCACCCCCTTCCTCTATAGCACCCTAGGAAACGACTTGCCACCAATGCTCTTGTTGGACAGGCCACATCAGCATGCCCAAACTGGTCAACAGGTGAAAAACTGCTAATATCATGCCCAGGAGTGCCTGAAACTGAAAGATAAGTGTCTCAATGGATCCAGAAGACCCAAATCCACTAGAGATGAGTACTCATATACCTCATGATAACCTGTAGGGTCATCTATAGGGTCCACCATACCCGGACAAGTAAAAGAAATGATGATCTGTAAACAATAATAATCCATGAAAACTGCATCAACCATCATCTTGAAGCATGTGCCCGACATATGGAATCATCAATAGGTATATGTAGGACCATATATCAACATCATATAGCATAAGTGGTCCATCTCATCACGAATCCCAAGAATGACCATGGTCAAACTATGTTTGACTAGGTCAACATACAACCAAAGACTAGATTATAACAAGTGACTAAGACATGTTCCTTTCACCATATTCACAGCTTAACTCAAAGTATAAACATCAATCAAGTGGCAGTTAATACATAGATATTCAATGTTATTTATAACTTACTTGCACCAAAGCTTTAAAGACATACTTCAGCCAATGGACATGGCCTAAATGCTAGCAAAGGGTGAAGGCTAAAGACAAGGCTGGATAGGAGGGATGACTTGACCAACTTTACTAAGTGATACTTTGGATAGGGGAAATGGTGTTACACACTCAAGCATGTACTAGATAAGATAAACAAAGGGAATGGCAGTGCCTCACAAATGGGTAAGTTGTTTAGAGAGTGCTTATTCAATCTTGGCATCATGTCTACATCAAGTTGATCCAAGTTCACTAGGATCATTCATTTCATTTCCATGGCCAACAGTCTTTAGATTTGGCATACATTTAACCTCTACTTTTTATTTGGCCTTTCATTTATAACATTTTGAGGTCAGCAATCTTTAGATTTCACATACATTTAGCCAATGCTTTTTAGACCTTTTTGTTTGGACCCTTCATGGGGTACTTTAGCATTTCATTGCTTTAGCCCTTTTTCATTGTGATGAAAATCACAGTTTTACATTTCATTTATTTCCATGGGATTTCATTTCATTTCAAAAAAGATTTCCAATAATTTCCATACAAGTAGTACATGTGCTTCAGGTTTTAGCAAACAACATCTCATGTGACTAGCGGGGATTCTGCAATATAAACCACACATCGGGGCAACCGACTAGAGTGATAAAGGCATAAAATCCAACTCACCAAAGGCAAGTTCTGTCACCAACTCAGAGCTGAGACACAAACAAACATGGATGTTATCCAACACAGAGGCAGGAGCGGGGAAATCCTCCATATCAAAAGTCAAGAAGGCAAGTCTAGGTGAAAGCCAAAACAAGGAAGGTCATGGATGGATGGAGTCAAGTGAATGTGGTGCCTAAGCTAGCAAACATAAATGTCAGGAAAGACCATGTCCATGCTCATAGGAGGGCAAGTGAAACCAATGAGTATAGTCAGTAAACCTTAAGGTGCAAGTAATACATCCAATTTTATATTTTAAATCCAACCAAGATAGTTCATTTCATTTATTTAAATAATATTGCCACATCATGAGTTATATACCAAGTCAGTGCTATGAAGATGGCTAAAACAACAAGATAATAATCAAATGCTAACAATCACAAGTCTAATGGTCATATCACTGCATATCTCAAGGAATATCATCTAGAACCAATGAAACACTGCTGCAATAATAACATCTAGAACTCTGGGCACTGAACTGAATTTGTATGGAACAAAAAGGTCATATCGGTCATCAAATCTAAGCTCTCAAGGCTTAGCCTTGGCACAAGGTCTACACATGGACTGATATAAGTTGCTCCGATGTATAAGTGATCATAAATGGTGCTGCTCATCATGATTGATCTCACTGAAACTGTGTAAAGGCAAAGCTCTAAAAAGTGCAGATATCTGCTCAGCAAAATAGTAGCTCAGCTACTATGGTGTGATAACAGTTACCTCATACACCACTTGACAATGACCATCCACACACAATTGCGACAAACCATGGACCTCCAAAGCATTTCTATTCATCAATAAAAATATTACAAGCAAGCTCAAAGCTTGAGCAGAGGTTCCACCCTCTGACCATGAGAGAATGAGAGCCAAATCATTTCTTAAATAGAGCAAGAGAGAGGGGGGCCTCATTAGGGTAGAGAGGGCACATCACTATGATGAAGGAGCAATGCTTGCCATGATTCAAGGCCTTGATTGAGGGCTGATAGGGTGATGTGGATGCCACCTCATTAAAGAGGCGCCCTCACCTTCTTGTAAACTCCTCCCTCCACACATTGCATGCCACTTCAAAAGAAGTCACCCACATTAAGGAGGGGCGCATCTTCCTCAAGAGATACACTCGTCCTTGACTTAGATTGATGGCAATCACCACGATTCTAATTGATATTGCCTTCGATACTAATTGCCAACTTAACTGGGCCTTTAGTAGGACCAAATTCCTCAAAATTAGGAATTTGATTTTCTCTCAAATCTTTATTTTTTAAATTATTTAATTATCTTTTAATATTTTCGAGAGAATTTTTATTTGAGTGATTAATAATCACTCAAAACTTAGGAAAAGTGGGTTTAGGGGTTTAACAGGTGCTTTGGGTTAGAAAACAAGCAACCCCATGGCAAAATCCCCCTCTAGACCCCACTTTTATGATATTTTTGAGATTTTTAATTAAAACATTAAAAAAAGACCCGTTTTGCGGGAAAAAATTATTTTCTCGGAATTGACTAAAAGCCCTTGGGGACCTAGTGCATGTTCATAATGACTCAATTTGATGTCTAGCATGCTCATAAACATTGACACGTGAAATTTAATAACCTCCTAAAGCCTAACCACCAAGACGACCATTCCAGCTTTGGAGGAGGGGCTGAAAAACTCGTCGATTATACATCGCTTATTCAGCACTGCATAATTGACAAGGGCAAAAACACCATGGAATGATCGAATTGATGTCTAAGTCCTAGGAAGCCAATCTCTTTACGAAAGAACGTCATGTTAGCACATTTTTGCAATATCCCCAAGGGGTATGAACATGCAATTATAAAAAAAGGGGCCAAAATTTGGCCTAATGGACCTTGAAACACTGATAAAGAACAATTGGATTGTTCAAGTCTTCGATGGTTCACTTGGAATCCACTAAGTGCAATTTTAGTGGATAACAGGATCAATGCCTCTCATTCTGCAAAATGTTCAGGATAATTTTTTCAATAGCCCATTTGTTAAGTGCTTTAATTTTATAAAAGTTCCACAATCAAGTGGATGATGGCAATAATGTGGACACCAAGTTTCATGAAATCTAATGTTGCTTTCACATATCGTAGCACTCTTTTTGCTGCTATCCAATGTTCTACCTTTGGATTGGTCAAGAATCAGGAGATGTAGCGAACCACAAAACTCAAGTCAGTGCCAATGGTCATAAGATAGATAAAGATACCAACTAGTTCCCTGTAGATTGATTCATTAACTACCTTAGAATCAATCTCTACTAAAAATTTTACCCCTTCTCCATAGGTGTAGATGATGTTTTGCAATATACCAACCTGAATCTATCTATCAAACTTTTGGCATACTTTGTTTGTGAAACAAAAATATGTTTACCTATTTTCCAAACTTCTACACCTAAGCAGCAATGTAAGAGGCCTAAGTCAGTTATGTCAAAAGATGCAAATAAATTGGATTTTACCAGTGATATTCTCCGACCTCACTACTTGTGATGATGATGTCATCTACAAGTACATAGATGACCAGAATAATTACACCATCTCCAACGCTTGTGATGATGATGTCATCTACAAGTACATAGATGACCAGAATAATTACACCATCTCCAATGCTTTGATGTAAATATTGGGATCTGAAGGAATCCACTAGAACCCCTGTTCACCCAAATGTTAGTCAATTTTAATGTACCATGCTTTGGGTGATAGCTTCAAGCCATAGAGAGCCTTCTTTAGTCAACGGACCAAATGTTCTTTCCTTAAAACTTGAAAAACCTATGGTTGCTACATGTATACTTCTTCCTCCAAATCTCTTTCCCCGTCCATATGTTCTCTCTCCCATTTTTGGTTTTCACCCTGACTTACACCTCAGCCTATGATATGGAGGACCTCCCCACTTTTGCCTCTATGTTGTAGCATCCCTGTTAGTTTGTGTCTCGGCTCTAAGTTGTTGCTTGAGTTGTGTTGGCTAAAACCTTAAGCAAATAAGTACTACCATCATTACATGCATATGGAAACTCTTATCTGATCTTTTGTGCAATCCCATGGAAACAAATAAAAAACTGTGCTTCTCAGCACAATGAAAGAGGGCTATGGAAATTGAAATGACAAAGTACCCTGGATTTAAGCTGCAATTAGTTGTGCTTCTCAACACATGCAAAATCCAAAAAGGGTCATAAAGGCCTAAAAAGCAATGGTAAAATACATCCTATATCCAAAGACGGTTGGCCAAAAATTAAATGCAATGATTAAAATTCCTCACGGAGCATACGGGTTGTGATGTGAGATGGAGTAAGGGAACATCTAATTCTAAGTGTCCCCTAGAACCTCAAGTTATTGTTAGCCGTGCACCCAATCATGGCGGTTCTAGAAAAGATCCTCACGGAGCTATTTCAGCTTGGATGTGAGCTGTAGACATTTGCCAAGGTTGAATAAGCATTTCTCTAAAACAACTTATTCCATTTGTTAGACACTGTCATTCCCTGTGTGTTTATTATACAACATATGCTAAAGTGTGTATTCCCTTTCCCTTATCCAAAGTATCACAGTGTTGAGTCAGTCAAGTCATCCCCTTATCCTGGCCTTGCATTATTTACCCTCACCCTTTCCTAGCAAAATGTTCACGTCTACAAAATGAGTATTTTCTTAAGGTTCTATTATGAGTAAATGATTATTAGAACTTATAATTGATATAATTATTAGTTAACCGCCAGAGAAATGATGCTTACTACTTTAAGTCTTGCTATTATAATGATTAAAAGAGCATGATTTAACCATTTGCACTTGCAGCATTAGGCATTTCTAGCCTGGGTCATATTTTGATTAGTTCTGACCTGGTCAAACCTAGTTTGACCAAGTCAACCATGGGGATTTGAGATGAGTTGGACCAGTGATGCTCGAGGATGATGATTTATGGTCTTTTGATACACCTTTGAAATTTCCATATAGTGGACACAGGTTTCATATGATGGTTGATGTATTTCTTTATAGTTATTATTATTTTCAGACCATTATTTTTATATTGTCTAGGTATGGTTGAGACTACAGATGATCATACAGGTTGCCACAGGGTGTATGAGTACTCATCTCTAGTACATTTGGACCTTCTAAGTCCATTGGGACACTCAGATTTCCGTTTCAGGCACTTCCAGTGATGATATAGTCAGATTTCCACTTAAATGGCATATCCAACAGTTGCATTGATCTAGCACGTTCTCCTAGGGCGCTACTGAGGAGATGGGGGGTCCAACCACTTGTTATTACCATTTTACCCCATCTCCAGACATTACAGTGCAGTCAGATTTGTGTCCGGGACACTAGACAGAGAGAGACAGTAATTTTGAAGATTTTTCAGTGGTTTTCTGAGGATTAAAAATGGGATAAAAAAGTCATTGAGGAAATCGATTTGGGCAAATGAGGTAAGTTATTGGCATGAGGTGTAATGTCTCTGTTATCACATTAATAGTAGCCGGGCTACCATATATTATTTTTCTGAGTCCAGTACACTATTCAGCCAGTTCCCTTACATTTGAGATGCTGAGATGAGCATCTACATTGGATCACTGTCAGATTGTGGACAATAGTATGTATTCCCCATGCCATGATTGAGTCTCAGGATACTCAGAGAGATGACCGATGTAGCCATTATACCATTGGTACAGAGCAGTCAGTAGTGCCCAGAGTTACAGCAACAGTTTCATAGGACAGATGATGGTACAGATTGATGAGCATTCAGGTATATGACTCAGTAGGTATATCATTGTGTCATGGTTATATTGCTTTTATATTTATTCTTATAGCATGTCTTAGCACTTAGTTTCATGATCTGGCGATCATATAGATATGTGGACCTGGTTGATCTTATTATATATATTATATTGTCCCTACTCAGACTTAGAAGTTCACTATTCATACTCATTGGTTTTACCCTCCTTAGGGAGAATAGAGGTGATCATTCCACCATACCTTGGCTTGCTAGTGTCGGTTCCATTATTCATTGTCTTCATCCATCCATTGCCTACCTTTTAGTCTATCACCCTGACTTACTACTTGACTAGTGACATGGAGGATCTTTTCCCCACTGTAGCCTCTGTATTGGATGAGCTTCCCTGTTTATTGTGTCTCGGATCTGAGTTGGTGACAAAACTTGCCTATGGTGAGTTGGAGTTCCTTGTGAATTCCCCCTAGTCACTAAAGTTGTGTTGGCTAAACCTGAAACTTTTAGTGCTGCCATGAATACAAAATCTGGAAAAATGAAATGCTATATCTTGTATGAAAAGCCCATTCATGCAATGTGTTTCTAAACACACATGAATGAAAGGCATGCCAAATGAAAATGGCTATGAAAATAAAATGTTATATCTTTTGAAAAATAAATACCTAGGTAAACAAGCTGTCCATGACACACCTAGAAGTGCTCAGGTAAACAAGTGCCTTAAAAACACACCTGCAGCAGAAAGCCTAAAATAAATGTAAATCTATGCAATGTGTTTATAAACACATATAGATCAAGGCTATGGAAACTTCAGGCCCCAAAAGCAATGGAACTTAAATGCTATATCTAAACAATTGCTGGCCTTATTTGTATTATGGATTGTGCGCATCTGTGAAGGTGAATAAACCCTCTTTGAATAACTCATCCATTTGTGAGACACCGCCATTCCCTGTGTTATTGCTCATTCAGTATATACTATGGTGTGTATTCCCTTTCCCTTTGCCAAAGTGTCACAAAGTTAAGTCAGTCAAGTCATCCCTTAGCCTAGCCAGTTATTTTAGCCTTCACCCTTCACTAGCAAATTGATCACAGCTATGAAGTGAGTGTGATCTTGAAAGTCTAGTCTGAGTAATAATAATAATTAATGACATTATATATTTGGATTTAGATCGCTAGTAATGATTACTTTGTGCTATAATTGTTATTTGAATAAGTTGTAGAGCATGCATTAACCTTGGACACTTTGCAGCAACTTATGATGATGGTCTGAGTTATATTGGGTCATGTTGACTTGGTTAGGCCTAGTCTGACCATGGTCAACCAGAGGACATGAGATGGTTGGACCTTATGATGACATGGATAATTGATATATGGTCCATGTATACATACATGATGATTCTATGCAGCAACTACAGGGTTATGATGATGATTCTTGGTTTACAGCAGTGTTTGGTCATTTACAGATTATTATTATTGGCCATGTTCCGGTATATTGGATATATATTTTGATTATGCAGAGACTCATATGGTGTATGAGTACACATCTTGGATGGATTTGGACCTTTTGAGTCCAATGAGACAGTTTGTTTTCAATTCCGGGCACTTACAGTGATGATTGAGCCTCAGTAGGCTATCCTTGTGCAGTTTTGGTCTGTCGGAGGCCCTGTCAGAGCAGATGTGATTTTTATCCGGTTGACCTAGGGCGCTGATGATGGAAGGGGTGGTCCAGCCACTTCTTTTTACCATATTACCCCCCTCCCGGACACACTGGTGCCCTCACCTTGACAGCGCAGGCACTCCAGGAGGCAATTTGGGGCAGTTTCACACTTCCCGAGGCATTTCAGGATTGGTAGAAATGGCTATTGAGGAAATCGATTTGGGCTACTGAGGCAATGTTATGGCATGGGATGATCAGTGATGATAGATCGGGGTCTGCATCCATCACTTATGGCACTTTCTGAGGATTTCTGAGGTCTTTTTGAGGCCTACGATTTGACTATGGAGGCACGATTTGGTACATTGATGATTATTTATGGATTATTGTGCTATGGGGATTGACCAAGGAGGGATAAAATTACCCCTTGGACCCACCATAAGCCTCTTATTATATTTTGTCATCATGATTTGGTGGGATTCCCCTCTTCTAGGGCGATTTTGTCCACTCACATAATATTTTATTAGTGATCCATGTATTTTATTGTTGAGCTCATCTCAACCATTGATTAGACATTTGTATCTTTTAATCTTAGCCACTCATTCAAAAAGTGGTTAGGGTTTTGGTGCCTCTCCTTCCTATTTAAAGGAGAGAGCCTCTCATTGTAAAGGGGACTTTTGGCTCTGGATTATTGGAATAGAAAATTATTATTGCATCTATCTCCAGTGTTGTGGTGAATGTTTTTGCTGTTCGTTCATTGGTTCTTCCTTTGCACTGAGTTATTGGAGATCTTGTTTGCCATATACTTTGTACCACGTTTTTGCATCTACAGGTGGAGGCCGATTTGCTTTGAGGAGGAAGTATTGGTAGGGGAAGACTCTCCCTACTTCTTCTTTGGATCTCTTCGTTGGTAACAGGGAGTATTACTGTCCCAGGCCCTTCTATTTCATGTTACTATTGCATTTCTCTTGTATTTCCTCCATACTTGATCTTACTGATTGAATCGCTATTCCTTGGTTTGACAGGTAGAGGAGGTCGCACTTGTTGGCTAGGGCATCACTTCGGCAAGCAAAACCAACAATTTCTCATTTGACCTTTGCGGGAATCTTCCTAAACATCAAGGCATCTCATTCACATCACTTAGGTATGATCTCAAGGTAATTTCTATCTCCATGATCTATCCAATTGTCTAAAACAATTAAAACCCTAATTAATCAAAACCCCCATTTTTACATTTTCTCAGATCTACTTGGATCTAGTGGGTTGTTGGGCATAATATTGAAAACCCACCTCTATAGCATCCACGGCATCCCGGATCTATAGTTTGGTGAGGATTGGCTTCCATTTAAACCCCTTCCCAAGCCAACTTAGCTCTCCCAAGCAAGGGCACACTTCTTGGTGGTAGTGAGTTGACCTAGATCTAGGTGGTGGGTAGTTGAGATCTCGCTTGATTCTTAATCTACACATCAAATAACCTACCCCCAGATCATCACTTTTCTAATTTCTACCTTGTGGGCCCTATTCCACATTTCAAGGGATTTAATCCCCATTTTGGACCACTTGGTACATTTAAACTCAGATCTAGTAAGATCTAGCCGTCGGATTGCCGTAAGATTATAGATCCACACTCCTACTTGATTAACCTACCCGGATCTAAAGTTTGGATGTCATCAGACTTGTTTTGACCCCACTTACCCCACTTGTTGGCCTCCTTGGGTAAAGTCGCACCACCTTGGAGAAGTGAGTTGACTCACTTCTAGGACGTGGGTACTTGAGATTTTTGGAGATTTGGAACGGGAATAATTCAAAACCTAGGTCTAGTGTGTCATCTTGTCAAATCTTGCCTTGGGGATAGCATTCCTTATTTTAAGGGATTGTGGTCCACTTTGGTCAAACCTAGATCTAGACCTATTTACCCATCAAGACCTTAATCGCCCACTTGTCTCATTCCATAGGAGTCTTAAACCACAAGTCAACCCTACTTTGACTCCATTATCCCAATTCCCAAGGCACTGGTTTCTCTCCAAGTCAATTCGACTTTCCTAGATTGTTGGATTAACTTGTGGTTTGACCTTTGTGTGGTGAACTGAACCCTTGATGCCATCATACATCATGGTCAAGCTTGTCACTTGTACTAGTTAGCCCCAATTCATCCCCTAAACTACCCTGCATTGGACACGGTTCCCAAGGCAGTTGATTTTCTAACATTGAACTAGTACTCTAATCCTAGATCTCATTTCAAACATCATAAGTCACTCTCACATCAACAATGAACCAAAGCCACGCTCTTTGAATCCCTCACTTGTCTTGTGACTTCATCTTAAGGTATAGGATAAGCCATACACCTTACTTCACTTAGAAATAGCTTGATTTGGTGTCTTGGTTTTGATCTCTCCTGTCGGGAGTAGATCGGGTCTCCCCCTTTGTTGTCTGGGCTAGATAACATAAAGTGAAGGTTTCCTCGACTGGCGTGACAACCATATATTGGAGGTCGAGGTGATCGTGGTTGCACCTTTTGAGTTGCCCTTCCCTATTGCCATCCATGATTGGATATATCCATAGGGGTAACTACAGCCTAAGTGATAACAGTCCCCATTCAAATAATTGCATAGCAGGACAATCCCATCAATTCTACCAGTTCCCTAGGTTGAATGGGTACATTTGGAATTGTAATAAGGGAGCACATGAATAATGCTTATACATTATAATAGTTCAAATATTTAATAAATAGGTTGAATAAATCAATTCAAGAGAAATTCTAGGTGGCAAATGGTTTTGAAGACATATGGAGAATGTGGGACCCACTCTAGCTTGATTTCTCACTGCCACATGGGATATCTCTCTTGCCATTTCGAATCCATGAGAAGGCCAGCATTATTGGGTGAGTTGGTAAGTTCATACACATGGCATGGAGCATCTTTAGATCGAATTGGGATGGAATGGTAACCTCCATGGAAGAGGAAGAGTCAAATTGGAAGCTTGTGGACACTTGGGCTAGATTCCTGTTATCACACCATAATAGCAGGGCTACTATTCTTGCTTAGCAGATATCTGCACATTCCAGAGCTTCCATTATTCAAAGCTTGGCTATGATGATTGTATATTTTGAGATCACTCATGATCAGAGCAGTGTATTATTCAGACTTATGTTAGACCTTGTGTCAAGGCTGAGCCTTGAGAGTTCAGATTTGATGACCGATGTGACCCTTTATCCCATACAGTTTCAATTCAGTGCTTAGAGATGTATTGCAGCAGTGTTTCAGATGATATATGATGATTATTCTTGCGATGATGTTGCATGACCTATGGATGTTTTATCATTGACTGTGGATTATTATCTTGTTAATTTAGTCATGATCACAGCATATGCTTGGTATATTATTCCTGATGTGGCAAACTGTTTAAAATGAAATATAAATTATAAAATGGACATTTACTTGCACATTTAGGTTGTTTGACAAAACTCACTGGTTTACCACCTTACATAGATATGGTCTTTCCTGACACCAGTTGTCTGCTAGTTTAGGCTCCATACTCATTTGACTCCATCCATACATGACTTTCCTTATTTGACTTTAAACCTTGACCTGTCTTATTTGACTTTCTGATACTGAGGACTTCCCCATTTTCTACCTCTGTGTTTGGACCGCATCCTTGTATGTTCAGTGTCTCGGCTCTAAGTTGGTGACAAAACTTGCCTTTGGTGAGTTGGATTGTAGGCCTAAATCATTCTAGTCGGTTGTCCCGATGTTTGGCATTGGCTCGAACTCCCCCTAGTCACTTGAGATGTTGTTGGCTAAAGCTGAAAGCTCATGTACTACTTATGGAAACTTATAAATTCGCCCATGGAAACTAAAAAGGGCAAGAGCGATGAACTGCTAAAAATACTCCTCGAAGAGTATAAGAAAGGTCCAAAAAAGCAATGGTTCTTAAAAGCTATATCTAAACAATTGCTGACCTTTTATATATATGAAAACATGCCCTGGATGCAAGCTGCAACTAGTTGTGCTTATCAGCAAACCTGAGATCCGAAGGGTTATGTAGGCCAAAAAGACCATGAAATGAAATTGAATGATCCTAATGAACCTGGATCAACTTGATGTAGACATGATGCCTAAGTTGAATAAGCACTCTCTAAACAACTTATCCATTTGTGAGGCACAGCCATCCCCCGTGTTATTTTGTCCAGCACAGAGTTTGTAGTTTTCCCCTTTTCCCAGTCCAAAGTATTTTTGAGTTGAGTTAGACAAGTCAACCCCTTGGCCCAACCTTGTTCCTAGCCTTCATCCTTCACTAGCAGTTTGACCATCTCCAATGGGTGAGTTTGTCATTTGAACTATTGTGCAAGTAATTACAAATAACAAAGGAATATGCTAACTTGATTAGTGCCACTGAATGGATGTTATACTTTGAACTAAGCTATGAGAATGATTAGAGGATGAAGTGGGAGTGAAGTGCGAATGGAGACGTGGAAGTGTGGAGAGGTGGAAGATGAGGAGGGTGGTGGAAGAGGAGCCGAAATCGAGCTCTGAGGGGAGGAGCGAAAGCTCTGATACCAAATGCAGCAACCGTATCCAGTTGGACTCTCAGTACAACCGTATTCGGTGTAATATGTCAGCCCGTATCCAGGTTAAGCTAGCCTGTATCCAGGTCTAGGGAGGAAGATGTTCCATCTTCAAATAAATAGATATATAAATATATAATAATTAATGGATGGTAAAATACAATGGATATGAGCGCCTTAAATATTGTTGGGCCATCCACTATTGAAGAGACATTCCTCTTCATAACTATAATAATAATTAATTACTATTACTAATAGTTTATAACTTATTTATTTACTAATTTATTGTTGTAGCATTGATGTATTTCCATGCAAGGCATCTAAATCATGGAGGACATCCCGAGATACCACTATCTCTAACACTCCCTCTTATCGAGGGAAGTCCAACCACTGATGGTTGGATCCAACAAGTCCCCTACTGTTGACACTGGCCCAACTGTCCTACCTGTCAATGTTGCCCTCTGACCTGTAGTACCCTGATCTAACTCCATCAATGTGGCTCCAGAAGAAGCCCCCTGATCAACCACTGACTCTGTCACTGAACTCTGATTCAAACTCCCTCTAAATCTCTGCTATGACCAATCACCCAATCTGCCATCAAGCAGGTCTACTGCCCTGTAGGTGATCTCCCTCTATCTTTGAGCTGACTCGACTCTCTCCTGAGCTAAGTCCATCTCAGTCATCTCATACCAACTCAGTCTCCGACTGGTACCTGTATGAGCATCATGCTCATCCATCTGATCTGAGTTCAAAGACTCACTCCCCGATGTCTCATCAACAACATGAGCATCTCGCACATCCATCGGATAACAATAATCACTCCTTTGATCCTCATCATCATGGGGAGCATCTCACTCACCCATCTGCTGAAAGGACTCACTCCTTTGAGCACCATCCCTGTTGTGAGCATCTCGCTCTCTATCCCCCTTTGACTCTAAAGAGGATGCACTCAACTAACCTGATGTGCCAGATGTGGGTTGTCCCCGAACCAAGTACTCACCGTCGATCATGTGACCCATCAAGACTGGATCAACTCCCTCTGGATAAGTGAATATCATATCTCTTTGGAACACCACTAAATAACCGATAGCATCCAATGCTACCACTGAGAGTATACTCCCTCTCAGTCCTAGAATGAAAAGTACTCCTGATAACTCCAGGAGTTCTCCAAAGTCAAGTAGAAAACGAACTCTACCCACTCTTGTGACCAAGTGATCAATCCCCTACACATCTCGAATCATTTGCATAGGTGTGTGCTCAAGAATGAGGAATGCATCTCGCATCCCGGTCATATGACTGCATTGCTTGCAGTCAACCATCCATCTCTCATCAGCCTAAATCTCTGGCTGACTGTTATCATGCCCTAACACAAATGAGGCAACAGAGAACTCCCTCTAAAACCTGGAGGTAAACTCATCCACCTCCTCCGCTGCTGCCAACTGCTCATCCTTTGCCTGCTCATTCTTCTTCATGAGCGGGCACTGTCCCCCATAGTGTCCATACTCACTGCAGGCAAAGCACTTGATCTTGCTTAGATCCTTCTTTTGTTTGAACCGTTGTTTCCCCTTTGCTGCAAGTGCCACATCTTCCTCCTCAAGAATGGCGGAAGCTGATCCCTGAATATAACCCCTCCGGATCTCTTCTTGGGTGAAATTGTCCCACAGAGGATCCCACTTGGGAACATTCTCTCTGGCAATGATGGATTGGACAAATACTGCCCTTCCCATTGTGTGTTTATTATTCTCTCAAAATTTTCATAGAGATACTTCCTGAAATTCAAACTGGGGATGATGCATTCACCATTTGGCAAAATCTTTTGAATTTCCATGAAACCTATGATAAAGGTAGAGCTTTTTCCTTGAAGAATACTTTGTTTTCTATTAAGATGGAAGAGCATGATTCTCTTCCAGATCATTTACTAATGATTAAATATATTAAAGATCAGTATAAGGCAATCAATAGGTAGATGGAGAGGAAGATCTTCTTATCTTCACACTGAAGATTCTGACCTCCTCCTTCGAAAAACTTATTGAAACTTTGAATATTCTTTTAATATTGGCCTAATGTTTGAACAACTCAGAAATAAGCTTTTATAGAAATACAGGTGGAGGAAGCAATTTGGCAATAATAGTGGGCATGACACTTTAGAGATAGCCTTGGCAGTGAAATTCAAAGTAAAAGGCAAGGGTAACAAGGCTAAAGGTGGGCACAAAATAGTAGCAATCCAATCGTTTCAGGTAATGTGAAAACCGAGAAGATTATCAGATGCTCTTATTTTGGAAAGATTGGTCATAAAAGCAAAATTTGTCAAAAGAGATTGTGGGATGAAAGTGTAATCCAGGGACTTGTCAAACCAACCAGAAGAAAGCCAATGTTGTTGAGCTTAGTAAGAAGGATGAGAATTATATTTTTATGGCTAGGAATAAATGTAAACAAGGCCGACTAGTATATTGATTTCAATGCATCTCATCATTTCACTAACAGAAAGAATTGGTGTCTTGATTATATAGCAAATAAGACAGGTTTAGATTCTGTGATTTTTGGTGGTGGGAATACAAAATTGTTGGAAAAGGAAATACGCAAGGTAAAACACTGCTCTTCCTGAATATATTCTTTCCTCCCATGTTGGAAAACCATCATCTTTCTATCAGTGAAATAATGAAACATAATCCTCATTTATATGTGTCTTTAGCAAGATCAGGTGCTTTATTGTTAATAAAAATAGCAAGAAATTAGTTGGCCTGGGTGTTGAAGAGCATGGGTTGTTTCGCTTGGTGAGTGTCGATATAGTTCAAGAGCATGCTTTAATCATAATGGCTGGCAGTGGACAAGACAAGACTCAAGAGTTCGCTTTGGAATCAGAGATATGGCCAGCAAGACATTATCTGTGTTGCATGTCTTGCAGGGAAGTAACATAGAATGCCTTTTGATAAAGGAAAGGCTTGGAGAGCCAAAGTACTTTCTCAAATTAATTCATGCAAATATATGTGGACCAATGAAGGTGGTGTCATTTGCCGGTGCAAGGCACTCTTGCTATTTGCAGATGTTTTTTCAATAAAAAAGTGGGGCTATTTCCTAAAACAAATATCAGATGTATTTTCCGAGTTCCAAAACTTTAAAGCTATGGTTGAGAAGCAATCAGGGAGGAGCATCAAATTTCGTAGGACTAATAATGGTGGTGAGTTTTGTTCTCATGGTTTTAATGATTTTTTGTAGTCAAGAAAATATACAGAGAAAATATACCACACCATATACTTCACAGCAGAATGGAGTGGTAGAGAGACAAAATCAAACTGTTATGGAAATGGCTAGGTACATGTTACAGAACAAATCCATTCCTAACAAATATTGGGTAAAGGCAGTCCATATTGTTGTATATTTGCTAAATAGATCTCCTACAGAGTCGGTTCAAACTACGATTCCAAAGGAGGTTAGGTATAGAAAGAAGCCTGAAGTAAGCCATCTCAAGATTTTGGTTCAGTTGCTTATGTATGGATTCTTGATGAGAACTGCAGTAAGCTGGATCCAAAATGCAAGAAATTAATGTTTACAGGGTAAAGTGACCATCATAAAACCTATAGATTGATTGATAATGAAGAGGACAAATGTGTTGTTACTTTGTGATTGATGAACATGCCAGTTTTGTTTCCGGGTCATTCAAAGTCAAACCATAAACCAGGTCTGAGATTTCTTGCAGATGATTGTGATATTGCTGAAAATCCAGCTCTTTTAAATAGGTCAGCCAGACAGGAGGTAGGTCAGACGTCCAGGAGTTATGTGGCTGCTGAAATCAATCGAAATCAGCATGATATCGGCATTGATTTGCAGACTAAAGAAGTTATAGTGGTTCTATCAAAAATTCGATGATGTTCACTTGGATGAGATTACTAAACTGGGGGAAGAAGGATGGTTGTTGCAAAACAGAAATAAAAAATCTGATTTTTGCAATTATGATTTACTTGCTAACGTTCAACATTCTTTTGGACCTGAGAGTTATGAAGAAACCAAAAAACAGATGTAATAGAAGAAAGCTATGCAAGTTGAATATGATGCCTTAATGAAAAATCAGATTTGGGTGTTGGAGGATGTTCCCGATGATTTCAAAACTCACCAGTTGCAAATGGTTATACAAGGTCAAGAACAAGGCAGACGGTACACTTGACAAGCACAAAGCAAGGCTAGTCACTATGGGCTTTGCTAAGAAAGAAGGATAGACCATGAGAAGACATTCACTTTCACTGTCAAGTTGGTTAAGATCAAGTTAGTCCTTTCTCTTGCTACTCATTTTCGTTGGACTATTTATCAAATGGACGTTAAAAGTGCTTTCCTCAATGGTCATTTGGGGGAAGAGATTTATCTGTATCAACCACAAGGTTTTCAGGTTCTTGGAAAAGAATATACAGTATGCAGATTGGTTAAGGCTCTTTATGGCCTTAACTGCGTGCCAAGAAATTCGTACATCAAAATAGACAAAAACTTCCAAGATAGTTTTGATTCAAAAGAAGTTCTTTTTTATTCCAATCTCTACATCAAAAGCAAGAATGGTGATGTAGTAATATTGGTAATAATGTAAATGACATCATCATCACATGTAATGAGGTCGGAGCAATTACCAAGGTAAAATCTGAATTATGTTCCACTATTGACATTACAAACTTAGGCCTACTACATTATTGCTTAGGTGTAGAAGTTTGGCAGAGTAACAAATGTATTTTTGCCTCACAAATTAATTATGCCAAAGCTTTGTTAGACAAATATAGGATGATTGACTGTTAAAATTCATCCATGCCTATGGAGAAAGGGCTGAAACTTTCAGCCTGTTGCCGCCTAAAACACACTTACAGCAGAAAAGTCTCCCAACCACTAGGTGTGTTCTTGAGGAGCAACTATTGAGTTTAGAACCCACTGTCACCTCGATTCCTAACTCCTCCGTTTAGACCCAACACCCAAAGGTCAAGGGGGGTAATCCCTATTTACTAAGTTTTTAAGAGTTTTAGTTTTAGGAGTTCAAATTTAATTATGCTTATTTAATTTGAATGACAAGCAATCAAGCAAAATACAAATATTCAATGGCAGGCAAACCTTACTTTGACATTCAACCAAATAAGAATGAAACAATCAAATAACCAGTGCCTATACTACTTGGGCTATGGAGTCAACAATAAATCAATACTTGCTCAATTAATCATACAAGATACACAACAAATTGCAACGAAATGCTTTCCCAAATTTATAACATTCAAAGATTGCAAGAATTGAAATAAATGACTTGTTTGCAAATTATCACTTAACTAACCATGAAAAATTCTTGGACTTGAAATAACTTGTTTTGAGAGTAAAGTGCTTGAAACGAAATAAAAGTGCCAAGAAAATAAGATGTTTTGCAAGTCGTCCTTTGAATTTTAATTGGTTTTAGGTATCACTTGGGCTTAGGGAATTAATGTGTGTTGATAGTGCAAATAATAAAAAAAGATTGTTCTAAACTAATGTGCCTACCCCCAACACTTATCTTTCAATTTGAGAGAAACTGTTGGGTGCTCAACAAAAGAACAATAGGTTCCCTTCTAACTCCACAAATCAGCTCCAAAAATTGCCGGGTGTTCAACGGGAGGACACAAAGTGCCACGAGGCTCCCAACATCCTCTACCCCTTTAACTCCACGGATCAATCCTCTTTTTCTCAACTTCTAGATAAATTATTAGAGTGCCTATTATTCTATCCAATTCAATCTCTTGCCATTTCTTGTCACCCAAGATCGGATTTGATGAATATGGGTGTCTATGGTTGTCATTGATGACAACATTAATGACAAAGGCTTGAGGAATGGCAAAGAAGATGATGATGTGGATGGCTTGAAGAACACACATAGCATGAAGGTGATGGGCATTGGCACAATAAGCCAAATGACCCATTCTGTGGTCATTTGGAGATGGTCCTAATACCCTAGATGATGAGGTGGACAATGAATGAATGGCAAAGAAACAATGACAAGGTTAAGGCTAAAAGACAAAAGCCAAATGGACATGAATATCAAGCATGGATGCATAGCATGAATGAAGAAGACATGCCAAGCAAGCATGAGCTTGCGGGCATGCTTCATGGGGCATATACAGAGATGATGATGACAACTAAAAGGTGGCTGCGGGCATAAGAACAGGCTGATCTGGAAACTAATGTGGGCATTTGAAAAGAGTTAATGTGGGCATGTTCAAGGAGGATGCGAGCACATCTTATGGACAAATTTTACGGGCACATTTGATGGCTATCATAATGCACATGAGGGCATGAAGAAAACCTCATGGGTATGAAGACCACGTTGATATGGGAAAAAGAACAAATAAATTATATATATATATATATATATGCTTATTAAGGATAACGTGGAGACTTATAAAAAGTACAATATTAATTGATTGAACAAGTTGGCCCAGTCAAACAAGTTTCAAATTTAATTATTAAATCAACAATTGTTGGAAGTCGGCTCAGTTAGAAAATAAAGAAATAAATTAAAAGTGAAATATATATGGTTAAGTCGGCTCCATAAAATTAAACACAAGCCAGTATAAATACTTCTTAAAAGCTTCATTTTCAGTGAGTGAAATTTGTGGAGCTCGTGAAGGACAGAGAGTGGCTCTGATTTCGTGGGTTTGGGGAAATGAGGACAGTCTCAGAGCAGGAGCAGCAGTAGAAATTTTCTGGTTTATATCTTTTACTTCTGGGCTGGCTGGTTGATGATTACATGATGCTTGCTTGATGGTTGCAGCAGTAGTTTTTATATATCTCAGATTTCTGGGCAGCCCATGGAGTGAAGTTATTTCTTTGTGATATTTCTGGGCATGAGAAATTTCGTGGGCTAAGGAGACTGTCAGCCGCAGAAGATAAATGTTTCCAGCTTTACATTTCTTTCTCATAAAATTTCGGGCAGCTTGTGGAAGAGTTACAGCTCTGATTTTTGGGTATCTCCCTGAGGCAGCTACAGTGAATTTCGGTGGTGAAAAGATCAGCTCTGAGATTTCAGGGGTTCATATCTTCTCTGAGTTTGGGTGTATACACTATGGCAGACACATAAGAATGAGACAGACTGGGCAAGTTTTAATCCTCTTCTCCTTTTGGATCTGCTGCAATAAAGAAAATTCGGGTGTGAGTGTGGAGACTGCTAGAAAAGAACATTGAAGTATTCAAGCAGCAGACAGTTGGTAGAATTGTTTTTATCATAGGTTAATTCTCTTTGTGTGGATACAAGTTATTGTTCAATGCTATCAAAGTGAATACATAATTTATGGAAGAGCTGCTACATGCTTACAAATGACAAATTGAGGATTGAACTGAAGTATATAATGAAGAGATCAACTTCTGCATGAAATCGCTGATCTTTCTTGATGTCTTACAAAAATGATTAAGTGGCATCTCTATGGTTTAAATCAGTGACTTTACACAAGTTTCTTTGTACTACAGTCATGAATTGAACTTTGACATGATCAAGTGCTTACTATAATGATTGTGAAGTGTGACAAGCTGTGGGATGTCTTGATGGGCATGAGCAGACTTTTGAAGACATGAGCCTTGGTATTGTGCAGCAAGCAGTGGTAATATGCAGTGATGATTTTGGCATGCGCAGTGAATAAGTTGATATGACTAGTAGAGTGATAGGTCAACAGGAAGTGGTTTATGACAGAGATAGCTAAGTGATTGTTTGACAAGTGACAAGTGAGATGTGACAGGACAGAGATCAATATGTTATTGTAAGCTGAGTCTTGCAAACCCCTTTCTTAGTAGGATCTAAGAAAAACTAGGCAGGGTCCTAGATAAAGAGTTGGTGCTCTTTTGTTTCAGTTGGTGCTGAATTGCCTCACAGTTGTAGCCGTTGAACCAATTACAAAAAGATTACAAAACTTTATCTTGTGTCTCTTGTGCAATGTGTTTGTAATTATGTGTTTTACTTGATGAAAGATTAATTGATGAATATGAAATTTAAGTAAATGAAGATATGAGATTTTGATTGAAGTTGAAATTGAATAGAAGTGTAAGCTCACTGATTCACCCCCCCCCCCCTCTCAGTGAGCATTGTGTCTAACAGGATTAACCGGCAAGGGGAGTGAATATGAGGCAAAAGCGAGGCAAGGTTTATTTGCTTTGCAACCAAATAAATAAAAACTACAAGAAACCACTAGCCAAGACGATTTTGCAGGATGGCAATGCCTTTCACATGCAAGGTGTGGGAAAAGTTTATTGACTTTGAATTGAATAAAATAAATTGAGACTTAAATAAGAATTAGCCAGCACGATTTTGCAAGGATGGGCAAAGCCACTTCACTTGCAAGCTGTGGGCACAATAAAGAAATCTAAGCAAGAAATCTAACTAATTCTAGCCACTCAATCCTCTCCCTAGTGGATGAGGTGGGGCAAAAGGAAAAAAGTTATGTCAATGAAAATGCAAAATTTAAATCCTAGCCTTCTTCTTTTGCAATGCAAGGGTGGGCAAAGCCCAACTACCATTGCATGCAATGAGTGGCAAAAGAAAATGAATTTTAAGACCAAAAATGAAACTTGGAAAATGGAAGATGGGCTCAAGAGACTCTCTTGGCCCTTACAATAAGAAATAAAAATATGAAGTAGATTTTAGTGAGAAATAAAGAGTGAGGAAGAGATTTTGACCACTTTAGGCAATGGGCTTTGAAGTGGTGACACTTGGGAGTTCTTTGCAATCTTTTCTACCGAAATTTTAATAGAGTTTCCCCTTGTAATACTAAAAACCTGCACAAAACAGCAAGCAAATTAAAAGTAGAAAGTGCCCAAAATCACTTTGAGACACTATGTATGTGAGTACTCAAATTATGTACAAAATTTCGGAAAATTTTATAAAGTAAATAGCTTCAAATAACTTATATAAATGAAGATTTCAACTTGATTCTAAAATGCTAATAAAGATAAAATAATAACAGGAATTTTAGAGAGAATAGGTGAGGAAAGAGTGCTCTTAGTTCTTCAACACTTGAAGAAATGGGGCATCTGATCAAAGAATCCCACTCTCCAAACTTGGCAACCTGCAACTTGGAAGATTTTTGCTACACGACTAAAAAGAGGTGAGTTCCAAAAGATGAACTTAAAAATCACAATATTCGAACAAGAAATCTATGAACTTCTCAATTACAAATATGAAAACTCATAAAATCTAACAAAAGAAAGTAGATCTCACCAAGGAAAATAAATTTGTCTCTTTGGCCTCCAACCACTTGAGTAGCTATTGAACACAGGAGAAAATCACCATAAACAACCAAGACACACTAGCCTTCCTCCAAAGATTTTTATTCAAATGCCTAAATGGCTGAAAATTACAATAGTTCACAAGAATGAGAGCAAGATGGGAGCAGTGCAGTGCCCAGAGTTTTCAGCAGCAGTGTTTCAAGAGACTATTGATGATCCAGATGGCAGGTACAGATAGATTGTGTGAGTTGGTTATGATTTCTTTCCTCTCTTGTTCATCATAGTAGCTTGACTTGGTATCTAGTAGTCATGATCTGGTGGTATATATATATGTGTGTTATATGGACATGGTTGCTTAATGATTATCTAAATGGTCTAATTACTCAGAATTAGAAGCTCTTGTTTATACTCGTTGGTTTTACCCTCTTAGTAGTATGGACGTGATCATTCCCACCATTTATGGCTTGCTAGCTTTGGCATCACCTTTCACTTTCCCCATCCATCCGTTCTCTCCCATCTTTGGCTTTCACCCTGACTTACACCTCAGCCTGTGATATGGAGAACTTCCCCACTTTTGCCTCTGTGTTGGATAGCATCCCTATTAGTTTGTGTCTCAGCTCTGAGTTGGCAACAAAACTTACTGAAGCCTTGATCCTTCTGGGCCAGGAGAACCCGCTAGTGTTTGTTCCTGAGCTTAGGTGAGTTGGATTTGATGCCTTGACCTCTCTAGTCGGTTGCCCCAATGTTTGGTCTTGATTGTGGATATTCCCCCTAGTTGCTTGAGTTGTGTTGGCTAAACCTGAAGCAAACTGTACTACCATCATTACATGCATAGGGAAACTACTATCTTATCTTTTGTGCAAGCCTATGGAAACAATTTAAAACTGTGCTTCTCATCACAATGAAGAGGGCTATGGAAATTGAAATGTTAAAGTACCCTGGATGCAAGCTGCGATTAGTTGTGTTTCTAAGCACATGCAAAATCCAAAGGGTCCTAAAGGCTTAAAAAAGCAGTGGTTATATGTATGCTAAATCCAAATACTGCTGGCCATGATTAAATGTAATGATTAAATTCCTCACGGAGCCTACGGATTGTGATGTGAGATGGAGTAAGGGAGAGTTAATTCTAAGTGTCCCCTAGAACTTCAAGTTAGGGTAGTTGTGCACCTAGTTACGGCGGTTCTAGCAAAGATCCTCACGAAGCTGTTTCAGCTTGGATGTGAGTTGTAGACATTTGCCAGGGTTGAATAAGCACCTCTCTAAACAACTCATTCCATTTGTGAGACACTGCCATTCCATGTTTGTTTATTATCCAGCATATGCTTAAGTGTGTATTCCTTTTCCCTCATCCAAAGTATCACAGTATTGAGTCAATCAAGTCATCCCCTTATCCTAGCCTTGCATTGTCCACCCTCACCCTTTGCTAGCAAAATGTTCACGTCTATGAAATGAGTATATTCTTGAAGTTCTATTTTGAGTAAATGATTATTTAAACTTATATTTGATGTAATTATTGATTAACCGCCAGTGAAATGATGCTTCTTACTTTGAGTCTTGCTATTAGAATGATTAAAAGAGCATACATTATCCATTTGCACTTGCAGCATCAAGCATTTCTAGCCTGGGTCATATTTTGATCAGTCTTGACCTGGTCAAACCTAGTTTGACCAAGTCAACCACAGGATCTGGGATGAGTTTGGACCAGTGATGTTCGAGGTTGATGATTTATGGTCCTTTGATGCCCCTTTGATGGCTCCATGCAGCAGACACAGGTTTCACTTGATGGTTTGATGGATTCTTATAGTTATTATTATTTACAGACCATTATTTTTATTGGTCCGGGCATGGTTGAGACTATAGATTGATTATCCAAGTAGCCACAGGGTGTATGAGAATTGATTATCCATTTGCACTTGCAGCATCAGGCATTTCTAGCCTGGGTCATATTTTGATCAGTCTTGACCTGGTCAAACCTAGTTTGACCAAGTCAACCACAGGATCTGAGATGAGTTTGGACCAGTGATGTTCGAGGTTGATGATTTATGGTCCTTTGATGCCCCTTTGATGGTTCCATGTAGCAAACACAGGTTTCACTTGATGGTTTGATGGATTCTTATAGTTATTATTATTTACAGACCATTATTTTTATTGGTCCGAGCATGGTTGAGACTATAGATTGATTATCCAAGTAGCCACAGGGTGTATGAGTATTGATCTCTAGTGCATTTGGACCTTCTAAGTCCTCTGGTACACTAAGATTTTAGTTACAGGCACTCCCGGATGAGATTTCACTCAAATTATCACTTTTCCACAAATTTGCCATTACAAAATGACCTGGCAGCACAGTTGGATTATTATTTGGTTCACCTAGGGCGCTACAGAGAGAGTATGGGGTCCAGCCACTTGTTATTACCATATAGCCATACCCCCAAACACTTTGGTAAAGTCATATTTGTGCCCCGGGCACCGGGCAGAGAGCTACAAGCATTTTATTGAATTACAGGTGATTTTTCAAGGATAAAAATGGAATAAAATGGTCATTGAGGAAATCGATTTGGGAAAATGAGGCAAGGAATTGGCATGAGGTTTGTTCAGAGGTCATTCATGATGCATAAATGGTCATTGAGGAAATCGATTTGGGAAAATGAGGCAAGGAATTGGCATGAGGTTTGTTTAGAGGTCATTCATGATGCATCCCACACCTTCCGGCACAGCGTTCATCATTCAGTGGGGTCCACACAAAGTCCGGGGCTTTATTTTGATGTATTATTCAGCTATTGAGGGGGCCACAATTTGGTCACTTGGTCACTGTTATCACACCATAGTAGCAGGGCTACTATTCTTGTACAGCAGATATCTGCACATTCCAGAGCTTCATTTATTCCAGATCATGGCTACATATATTGGATCACTCATGATCAGAGCAGTACATTATTCGGATATTGTATGACCTTGTGTCAAGGCTGAGCCTTGAGAGTTCAGATTTGATGACTGATGTGACCACTTATCCCATTACAGTTTCAGTTCAGTGCCTAGAGATGTATTTCAGCAGTGTTTCAGATGATGCATGATGATTGCTATTATGATGATATTGTATGATCTATGGATATTGTTCTCACTGACTGTGGATTATTAGCTTGTTGATTTAATCATGATTATAGCATGTGCTTGGTATAATTCCTGATGTGGCAAACTATTTAAAATGAACTGTAAATTTTAAAATGGACAATTGCTTGCACTTTTAGGTCATCTAACAAAACTTACTGGTATTTCACCTTACATAGACATGGTCTTTCCCGACACCAGTTGTCTGCTAGTATAGGCTCCATATCCACTTGTCTCCATCCATACATGACCTTCCTGTTTGACTTTAAACCCTGACTTGTCTCATTTGACTTTCTGATACTGAGGACTTCCCCATTTTTCTACCTCTGTGTTTGGACCGCATCCCTGTTTATTTAGTGTCTCGGCTCTGAGTTGGTGACAGAACTTGCCTTTGGTGAGTTGGATTGTAGGCCTACATCATTCTGGTCGGTTGTCCCGATGTTTGGCATTGGCTCGAACTCCCCCTAGTCACTTGAGATGTTGTTGGCTAAAACTGAAAGCTCATGTTCTACCTATGGAAACTTAATAAATTCGCCCATGGAAACAAAAAAGGGCAAGAGCAATGAAAAGCTAAAAATACTCCTCGAAGAGTATAAGAAAGGTCCAAAAAGCAATAGTTCTTAAAAGCTATATCTAAACAATTGCTGACCTTGTGAAAATGTGAAAAACATGCCCTGGATGCAAGCTGCAACTAGTTGTGCTTCTCAGCACATCTGAAATCCGAAGGGTTATGTAGGCCAAAAAGGCCATGGAAATAAATTGAATGATCCTAATGAACTTGGATCAACTTGATGTAGACATGATGCCTAAGTTGAATAAACACTCTCTAAACAACTTATCCATTTGTGAGGCACAGCCATCCCCCGTGTTCTTTTGTCCAGCACAGAGTTTGTAGCTTCCCCCTTCTCCCAGTTCAAAGTATTTTTGAGTTAAGTCAGACAAGTCAAACCCTTGGCCCAACCTTGCTCCTAGCCTTCATCCTTTACTAGCAATTTGACCATGTCCAATGGGTAAGTTTGTCATTTGAACTATGGTGCAAGTAATTTTATATAACTACGGAATATGTTAACTTGATAAATGCCACTGAATGGAATTTATACTTTGAGCTTAGCTATGAAGTGATTAAAGAAGCATTGTCTTAGTCTACTGATGTGATTTATCCTTGATTATATATATTCTTGGGATCCGTGATGATGTGGACCATGTATGATGATTATTGATGATAATTTGTGGTCCCACATGTTTGATGATGATATCATATGATGGACATATGATACAGATGATGTTTGATCCAGTTCAGCAGGTTATTATTATTACAGATCAGCAGATTATACATTGTCCATATATGGTGGACCCTACAGCTGGCCCATTAGGGCAACCCAGGGTGTATGAGTACTCATTCCTAGTGGATTTGGGTCTTCTGGATCCATTGAGACACTTATCTTTCAGTTCCGGGCACTTCTGATAGTGATTGATGCAGTTTTACACTTGTTGACCAGATTTGGGGCTGATTTCCCAGCCTGAGCAGCAGGGGCCCCGAGAGGCCAGTTCACCTAGGGCGCTGATGATGGAGGGGGTGGTCCAGCCACTTGTTATTACCATTTATCCCCCCTCCCGGAGAGCCTGGTGGGCTCAGATGGACAGCGCTAGCACCCTAGGAGGCAGTTTTGGCACTTTCACAGTTCCCGAGGCAGTTAAAAAATGGGATAAAGTGGTCACTGAGGAAATCGATTTGGGCAATTGAGGCAAGGTTTTGGCATTTGGTTTTCACAGAGGTCTTCCAGGTTGATCTCACTATCTTCCAGTCATTTTTCACCATGTGGGTATCTCCAGATTGATCACAGGAGGACATTTACTGCTCGACTGTCATGGATTCTGAGGACAGTTTTGGTCATTATTATTATATTGGACATATTTTTATTATTTCATTGTGCCTTGGGGTGAGCTAGCAAGGATTTATACCTCCTAGCCCCACCATGTGCTTATTTTATCATGTCCTAGTCATCATGAGGTGGATTATTGTACTTTATACCCCTCTTGTGGGATGACGTCACCCTCTATTGTACCATTTAGTGAGGGCGCTATTGTTATGTTGAGTGATCCATGTGATATTATGTTATGGATTCATCTTAGCCATTGATTATGTTGTGAGATCTTTTAATCTCAACCACTCATTTCAAAAAGTGGTTTTGAGATCTAGGGTTTTGGTCTTTATTATCCTATATAAGGAGGAGACCCCCTCATTGTAAAATTCATCTAGAGATTTTTGGCTCTTGGCTCTTGGAATAAAATTTCTATCTTTTGGAGTACATGCTTGGATTGGAGTGGATGTTGGTTGTTTCGATTGTAAATGCTATTGTCCATTGCACTGGAGGATCTATTGTAGCTATCTTGCATATTTGCCATACTTTATTTGCAGGTTGAGAGGGCGACTTTGACAAGTGCGAATTGGTGGGGAGGCTTGCCCTTCAAGCTTGGAAGAAGTCGTTTTGGGTTTGACAGGGAGTGGTTTTGCCTTTGTGTCAACTATTCTATGTTTTTCTCTCTCTTGCTTGCATCTACCTTCAATTTGTTAAACTAATTGATGCTTTGCTCCTTGGCTTGACAGGTTAGAAGGAATCACATGTGGCTTGGAAAAATCGATTTGGCAAGAGGGCTTCAACAATTCTCCATTTGATCTTTGGCAAAGTAATCCTCGTCTCAACTAGCATTCATCTCTTCATCCAGGTATGTCCCAAGAGGTATGATCTTCTCTTCCTTGAATCTTCCATAATTTCTAGATCACAAAAAAACCCTAATCAAAGTAAAACCCTTGTTTTTGGTATTTCTTAGATCTACTTAGATCTAGCCCTCAAATTGAAAAGATTTTGAAAACCCACCTCTATAGCATCCACCCCTAGTTGGATCTATAGTTTGGTGGTGATTGGCTAAGAATTGATCCATTTTCTAAGACAAAAAGCTCTCCTTGACCTAAAGCGCACTTCCTTGAGAGAGGCTTGTTGGGCTAGATCTAGCACATGGGTATGTAAGATCCCGCTTGATTTGATAACTAGACACTTGATAACACATACCCATATCCTTACTTTGGTGAAAACTACCTTGTGGACATCTCTCCATGTTTTGAGGGGTTGAAACCCCCTTTTGACCTCATTGGTAACTTAAAACTTAGATCTACTAAGATCTACCCATTGGATTCACTTGAAACTTTGAAGGAACATAGATCGGGGTACTAACACCCCGGATCTACATTTTGGTGGCCATTGGACTTGGTTTGGTCCACCAAAACCACTTTTTGCCTCTCCTTGAGAAAGTCGCACCCCTTGGGAAATTTGAGTTGGACCACTTCTAGGAAGTGGGTGTTGGAGATTTTTGTGGATTTGGAATGCCCATGCCTTGAAACCTAGGTCTAGACTATCCTTTTGTCCCGATCCACCTTGGGGATTGCATTCCTTGTTTTAAGGAATTGTGGTCCACTTTTGGTCATTACCTAAAAACCTAGATCTAGCAAGATCCAACCATCGGATCTCATCCAAACCACTTGACTTGGCTCCTAGGTGTCCCGATCTACACTTTGACATCCTTCTTGACCCCATTAGCCCATCCAACAAGGCACTAGTCCTTCTCCAAGCAAGGCGCACTTCTTGGGATTAGTGTCAAACCCTAGATCTAACACATGGGTAACCCTAGAACCAACTCTAACTTGTAGATCTAACCTAGATCTACCCTATAGTATCATCTTCTCACTTAACTTCACCTTGTGGGCCCACCTAAAACCATTTCACACTTCCCAAGGCAACAAGACCCACTTGTGTAAACACATGGTACTATACTAAATAATCATACCCCATCAAGTGGCCTAAACCATACATAGGTTGAAACACTAACTATCCTTGATACCACCTTCAACCATACCCTAAACATTAGGTCCACTTAGCCTTGCATTGGTTTCCGTAACTCATCATTTATTCACCCTTTGAAACCTTTGCTTGGGTCCAATCAACTGTGATTGGGGTATAGGGTCTCCCCCTTGGTCTAGTTATACCTTGACCTAAAGCGAAGAGTGCCTCGGTTGACGTGACTCCCACCTACATTGGGAACCCTGGCATCTCTTAGGTCACCTCTTTAGTTGCCTAACTCCTCTACCGTCCCGGATGGGATACCTCTAGGGGCAACTACAAGTTGTGTGATAACAGTCACTTTGACATGTTATTGCGTCATATCTTATACCATTGTGCCATGGGGTGATGCTAGTAAAGGACATTAATACCTCCTAGCCCCACCATGTGCTCCTTACACTTGTCCTAGTCATCTTTTATGTGGTGCGGACCCCTTAGGGCCACTTTAGTGAGTGCGCACTCTTTTTTAATGAGTTGATCCATGTTGAAATAATGACACAAACTCAGAAATTTTGTGCACCTAACAGCCAACTGAGAATGTTGTCAAAACCTTCAGAAACCTTTGATATTAACCTCTACAGCAGAGAATAATCATGCACACTTATCAAGCATTGATTAGAAAATACTGTGAAGTGAATATACTACTCATGAAGCACACATAGCATCGGAATAAAGCACATTTACAGCAGACTGTAATACACATTAAAGCACGGTATTTTGGTCAAATTTGACCCTGGAAAAACCCCACACCTTGGGGAAAAAACCAGTAGGAGAGAGTTGTATTAATGGAGCAGCAAAATTACAGCAGTACGGTCCAGTCATTAAAGCAATGGTACAGACAGAAAATTTCTTGAAATCTGTGCACAAAAATGTCACCTGGAAATCACTGTGTATCAGCAGTCTAGGAGAAAACGCATCCTACAGGAATCTGTTACAGCAGTCTTCCCTTTATTTTGTGCCCAACCTCTTCAATAGTACGGCCTCCACTCAGCTGTCATGAAGCTGTCTCAAAACTCGTGTCACTGCCTTTTCTTTCTACTGTACGGACTGCTCTCTTAATGGCTGCACAAAGCACAGGAAAAACGTGCCCCCACCTTGGGATTCGAGTCCCCCACTTAGGAATTCGAGCCCCCACCTCTGCTGTTGTCTTGCTTCACTCGTGCTGCTCACAACCTCTCTCTCCTAAGGATTCGAGCTGCTCCCTTTTCCCTCCAAGACTCTCTCTTGGAAATCGTGCTCTCTCCAAGTTGCTCTCTTGGAATAATGTGCCCAAAAATGAAATCTCATGCACTTTTATTTACCCTATTAGGGTTTTTCTCATGACTTTTCACTTCAAGGGACGAGATTAGATCTTGGCCAAGAGATCTATGGCTGGGATCTAATCTCTCGTTCACTTAAATCTCCTAAGTGAACTTTACACTAAATGTTTTCCTTTTGAAAAGTCACTTAACCCTAAATATTTAAAAAGTACACTTTATGACTTAAAGTCACTTTAAAAACATAATAAAGTACAACTCACTTTAAAATCATAAAGTCACATCAAAAAGGTACTTTAATAAAAAAAACACATTACTAAAGTCACTTTAAGAATATATCTGAGACTTCAAGTTATTGACCCCTGCACCTAGGCACCTGATGCAGGAGTGCCACCGAGCTATCAAATGCAAATAATCCATGTGTTATCACTCTGGCTCATCATAACCGTCGATTGTATTGTTTTTATCTTTTGATCTCCACCACTCATTCATAAAGTGGTTAGGGTTTTGGTCTCTCTCATTCCTATTTAAGGAAGAGACCCCCTCATTTTAAAGGCACCTTTGGGCTCTTAGATTTCCGGCATAATAAAGAATATCTTTTGCAAATCTCTTGGATGCTTTGATGAATGTTCTTGCAAGTGAATATACAATCTTTTCTATGTGATATCATTGTGGATCTATTTTTTCTCCAATGTTTTTCTACAAGGAGGTCGTGTGGTAGAAGAGGAGGACGACTTGAGGGGGCGCTATTGTGCGGAAACCCCATATCTTACTCTTGGATCGATCTTTGTCTCAGGGAGTATCTTTATTGTATCTTTTGGACATCTTGATGCTACTTGTTTCATCTTTTCTTCCGTATAGTTTCTTCCATGCTTGATTGATTCTCACTATAGATCGTTTCTGGCAGGAAAGGGCGCACTGGTCACTTTGAAGGGATAGCGATTTCACTTGGGGAAGCTAGATCTCACTCTTGATTGCCTCATTTTGGGAATATTATCAACTAGCAAGGCATACGCAAGTATATCCAGGTACGTTTCAAAGTATTTTTGTTATTTTGGGATCCAATCCAATCGTCACCATTAAATTTCACTGTTAAAACCCTCACTTAAAATTTATAAAAATTCTCCAGCTCAAACAACTTCAAATCGTGGCGAAAGATTTCTGGGTTTTCATCCTAATGCTAAGCATGAAGTGGGTTTCCTAGGGAGTCATGCTCTATTGACTACTTTTGGCCCAAATCCCAAGGCACTAGTCTCTCCCTAATGCGCCCTCTCTGAGTTTGTCATTTTTCAATTGTTTGACTGCTCATTTTTCGCTTATAAGCTTTGATATTGTCAAATCTATAGTCAAGCAGTGTTAGGAAGCCATAATCTATCCAGATCTACTCTTTGGGACCATTTCCCCTAATTTAAGTACATGTTTCCTAAGGCAATGGATTTTGATCATTTACCTTAACACTTACATCCTGGATTTATTCATAATTCTGAGCTATTGTAATTGAAGTAACCAACTTTCATATCTTAATTTCCCTAAGCCTCTACAATAGCTCAATTCCTTAAATCTAGGGTTTTATACCCATCACTTTGATTTTGTTGTTTGATTGGCTCGATTGTGTGTTTTGGTCAGATCTCTCTTTCTAAGAGTAGATTAGGGTCTCCCCCTTTGTTATCAATGGCTTAGATAACAAGAAGTGAAGCGTGCCTCGATTTACGTGACAACCTTTATTCTTGTGAATCGTGGCCCTCTTAGGTGTCACCGGTTAGTTGTCTTCCTCTACCATCCTGGATAGGACCTTTAAAGTAGACAACTACACTCTGTGTGACAACAGGTACATCTTCTTTTCTAGGTACATGGTACATGGTTTCCCACCTAGTTGGCTTGGTGGTCAACACATCCAAAGTAGACTCAAAATCAATAGGAGTCAATTCACAAGCAACTAATGGGAAGTTTGATTTATCTTACAACCACTACGTCGGATCTTGGTTTTGCATTCATCAACGTATCTGGGGCTTATGACAACCCCACAGTAGAACATGGGACTACAACAAAAAGGGTTTTGAGATATGTTAAAAGGTGTAATAGATTTTGGATTATTATATGGTGAAAGTGATGCACTTTAGTTCAACGACTGTACAGATTCTGATTGAGTAGGATCAATAGATGATCGGAAACCAACACCCGGTTCTGTGTTTAGTCTTGAAACGGGTTTGATTTCATGGGTTAGTGAGAACAACTTGTCATTTCACTTTCTTCTACCGAGGACGAGTACGGGGCAGCAATAAAAGGAGCATGTGAGGCAGTTTGGCTGAAAAGAATACTTGGAGATTTAATACTTGAACAAATCAAGCCAACAATTCTTCTCCGTGACAATCAAGGTGTTCTATAATTACCACAGAATCCAATATTTCATGAGTGCAACAAACACATTGATTTACATTGTCATTTCAACAGATAGCTTGTAGAAGATGAAAAGGTTAAACCAATGTTGCACGACTCGGACTCGGCAAAGACTCGGCTAGCATTTGACTCGTCGACTAGGGAAGGACTCAGGACAGACTCGGGAAATAGGAAATAAACAATCTCATTTTCCCTCCAAAAACAGCGTCCGCGGGCTCCAACGCTCAACTAGCGACCATACAACGGTCGCATCCATCCTCTTTTCCGCGGGATTTTTTTTCCTTTCACAGCGAGTCTTCCCGAGTTTGACCCGATTTTGACTCAAGTCCGCCCGAGTATGTGATTTCTACCGAGTTTGCGAGTATGGCCGAGTCTCTAGCAGTTAACCGACACAGGAGTCGACTCGGGGAGACTCGTGAGTTCCAGCCGAGTCATTCTCCACTGGGTTAAACTTCAATATTGTACCACATGAGCAAACTGCAGACATCTTCACCAAGCCAATCGATCCAGATAAGCTTGTCAAATTTAGAGATAAGCTTGTGTATTTTCCAAAATGACCATCAAGGGAGGACGTTAGTGTAATTATCTATAATGGTCATTTCTTAGTAATTAGCATTTAACTTACGTAAATACATAGAAATTAGAATTAATAATTAATAAATTGGAAGAGGTGACAGAATGTCTCTCCTCTTCATTTGTACATATGTAGGAAGTCATATTATGATTTGATGAGCTTGTGTATTTTCCAAAATGACCATTAAGGGAGCACATTAGTGTAATTATCTATAATGATCATTTCTTAGTAATTAGCATTTAATTTACGTAAATACATAGTACATTAACTACGTTAGAATTAATAATTAATAAATAGAAAGAGGTGACGGAATGTCTCTCCTCTTCATTTGTGCGTATGTAGGAAGTCATATTATGATTTGATGAATGATAATTTGATGGTTCCCCTTCAAGAGCTGAGTCTCCTCTCTGTTCAATCTGTGTATAATCTGATATTCATGTTAGCATTACTCAGTTAAGTGTGGAACACTTGTTTGCATAATCATTTCCTAGACCAGGTTTGTACTCTTACATATCACTTGATGTATCTTTCTACGTAGTAATGTAATATAGAATGCGTGTTTTTGAAAAAAGGGCATTATATCTTTACAACAGAGACAGAGTCATTAGTGTAATTATCTATAATGATCATTTCTTAGTAATTAGCATTTAATTTACGTAAATACATAGTACATTAACTACGTTAGAATTAATAATTAATAAATAGAAAGAGGTGACGGAATGTCTCTCCTCTTCATTTGTGCGTATGTAGGAAGTCATATTATGATTTGATGAATGATAATTTGATGGTTCCCCTTCAAGAGCTGAGTCTCCTCTCTGTTCAATCTGTGTATAATCTGATATTCATGTTAGCATTACTCAGTTAAGTGTGGAGCACTTGTTTGCATAATCATTTCCTAGACCAGGTTTGTACTCTTACATATCACTTGATGTATCTTTCTACGTAGTAATGTAATATAGAATGCGTGTTTTTGAAAAAAGGGCATTATATCTTTACAACAGAGTCATTTCAAAGACAACATGTTACTAATTCATTATAAAATCTACAAAATAATTATGTAGAGAAACTAATTTCCCAAATCATTTATAAAGAGCACCCCAACCACTTTTGCATCTTTGCCAAACATACAGCAAATCTCAATTCAATCAAATAGAAATATCATCTCTAGAAGCATTATAATAATACTTACGAGTACTCCTTCCCTCACGTCCTCCACCAGCATACGGAATCGAGTGTTAGTGCTAGAATTTTTCCTTTGAGAGCTATTTTCAGTTCTCTTTTTTCCTTGCTTAGGAAACAACATCCCAAGCTCATGCTCAACTTCACTGCACACGAAGAACAATGATCATTCTCTCAAATTTTCCCAGTATTTTCAGATTGGAATAGATTGATGTATTAAGCAGAATCCAATCCACTTCAATGTACCTGCGAGTTCTCCGAGTTCTCATAGTCCATAACTGATTCTCCCCCTGGGCAAGCACATAGACAGCTTTTGAGTCCTCCCTTGAATCCTCCCTCCAAGGATTTGCCTCCAGCACTGTATAGAGATGAAAAACATTAGTAACATGTTCATTAGAAAAACATCAATCCTCATTGTTTAAAGAATGGTAATGCTTCATCAAAAACTAATTTACCATCGTTTATTAGCATTATTTCCATGATAATTGTGGCTGACATATGTAATGACATTTTTAATCTGCTTATCATATGAACAGCTAAAGCCCAAAATGACCTCTAACCCAAATTCTTTAAGCCTAGCTCACCCTAACCTAACCATGCTGTTTACTACAGTGGTACTTAATATTGACTAGCATAAAATGCTCAAATCTAATCACTAAAATCTTCAGAGAACCTTTTATAAAACTTGCAAGATAAGTGTGGCAATCTATCGTCTTCACTCAATGTATTTCTGACCCATCCAACTTAACAACACTGCTATTTCTACATTTCATTGTTATAAGCCGAAATAGCCAATAGGAATATGAGCCTCAACTGTTACACCCCAAGTACACTAGTTGACAAGAGGACTAATCAACACTAATTACAGAAGCATAAATAAGTTGGAATTATGCTACCAGCATATTAGTGGAGGAAAGAAAATAGTTCTGAATCAACATTTACAGAAAAGGCTTAACAGAATGGAATGTATATATGTGCTAGCCTCATAAAGTCATACTCCCAGGCTCCAGCAAACAGTGAGCTGGAAATGAAAACCACTTACTCAGAGTTGTGAACGTGATACACTGCATAGTTGAATTTATAAAGAATTACTCAAAATTCAGTTTGTGTGTGAAATTCCATGAGACTGTGCTTTGATTTATATCTATCCTCCATATACATATTTTGACTCTGTAGAAAACTGTAGAAGAACCTTTCTTCCTACAAACTTAAGCCATGTTTTACATGTATAAATTCTGATCAGTTTTAGAAAATGACAAGTGCAAGTGAGGAGAATAATAGGATATCATTATTTGGAGGATCATCCTTGATCATCCATTACTCCATAATCCACATCATCATGGGTTCAACTCACCAAGAAACTTCATTACCAAGATTGATATAAGAAAGTTTGATGGAAATGATCCAAAAACATAAATATTCCAGATGGAGCAATTCTTTGATCTACATCAATTGTCGAATTTATAAAAGGTAACTATTGCATCCTTGTATTTAGAACAAGATCAATCTGTATGGCACCAATGGCTTTGTGACCGTAAAAAGGACTCTATTGTCTCTTGGTCTATATTTACGGATGAACACATTATGGGGATATTAAGACTCAAGAGCAACACCTTAAGCCAATTGATAAATCTCAAGCAAAGAGGTCCAGTTATAGAGCACATTAAATCGTTTCAAAATTTGACTCTTAGAGTGGAAAACATTCAATCGGATAATTTGTTGGATCTCTTTATTGTTAGAATTTTAAATGCAATAAAGTAAAGGATCACTGAAAGATAGACAAGCACAGCATAAACAATAGAACACAACAATTTATCCTGGGAAACACTCGTGGGGCAGAAAACCCAGCAAAACTTCTTCAATATAGATTTGTCAAAAAGTACAATGTTAATCTCATGCAATAACCCAAAACAAGATGTCTTCAAAAGCAGCTACTCTTCTCTCCCACAGATTTGACTTTCTATCTCTACTCATGCAAAGTGCGAACTTGAGTGAGTGAGTGAGGTGACAAATGAGGAGGGAGACCCTCCTATTTATAATTTTATACTAATCAAGTGACAGACCTTTTTCCCTAACAGGACCGACTTGTCCAAGATACAATAAAATATTATTTTCATGTTTTTTTCTGGATTCTTTTAGGCCGACACAACTAGTAGGGTTTACATTGATTCTTTTAATGACTTTTACATGAATAAATACAACATAAATAATTCTCGAAGGAAGTACAATACAAATAATACAAATAAATCAAATAAGAATATCTTCCGAAGTTATATTCTTCAACACTCCCTCTTAACAAGGAAGGTATTCTTCTGTCACTGTCATCCTCATCATCCCGCTGCTGCAACTCTGTACTCTGACCATTGACTTCTAACATCTCTCTTGAATCTATACATCACTAGAATTTTTGAACCATCCAGTGGATCCAGCCCAGGAGCGTACATTACATCGCACACCACGACCACCTGCGTTACCTCACCCTATATTATGAACGAGCAAGCCATCCGGTGGGTCCAACCCAGGAGTGTACATTGCGTCGCACACAGCGACCACTCGCGTTACCTCACCACGTGTCCAAATCATCTCGTGAGTGTAGCCTAGGAGACTCAATTACGTCACATACAGTGACTACTTGCTAGCACATCACATCTCATCATCGAAACAACACAACTATGTGAGTGTAGCCTAGGAGACTCAATTACATCACATAACCAGTGACTACCTGCTACTGCGTCACCTCATGTGGAGAACAACCCAGGTCCAAAACTTGCATCTTCGCACATGTGTGTTGTCCAACATAGCACAACAGTCAGGAGACCCAATTACATCACATAACCAGTGACTACCTACAACATCCTCATAGGTGTAGTCTAGGGGACTCAATTACGTCACACACAGTGACTACCAGCTACAACCTCGAGAGTGTAGTCGAGGAGACTCAATTATGTCACATAACCAATGACTACCCACTACAACATCACATCTCAAGTGGAGACACTCCCAGGAGCTCAATTATGTCACTATGTGACTACCTCCGTCTCACACGTGCTATGTTACTCATAACTCCCTCTTTCGAGAAACCTCGATCTGGACCACTCCAAGCTTGTCCCTGAAGTACTCAAACTTCACTGTCAACAGAGGCTTGGTCAACACATCAGCTATATGCTCCTTTGTCGCTATGTAATGGAGCCTCACTGCTCCTCTCTGCACCATATCCCTGATATAGTGATACCTAATCTCGATATGCTTTGACTTGTCATGAAACATCGGGTTCTCAGAAAACTTCACACAACTCTAGTTGTCACAGAGAATACAAGTCTCCTCTAACTCGAGATCGAACAAACTTGTAAGCAGCTTCTGAAGCCACATTGCCTCACAACTTGCGGAACAAGTTGCCATGTACTCTGCTTCGACTATACTGAGTGCCACACTCGTCTGCTTCCTACTGAACCATGAGATCATACCTAATCCCAAACTGAAGTAGCACCTCGATGTACTCTTCCTGTCTGTGACACTACCGGCCCAATCCACATCAACATAACCCTGCAGGTTAATCTTCTGATCTGACGCATATCTGACGCCATAATCAATCGTACCCCTTAGGTACCTCAACACATGCTTTGCCGCAACCAGGTGAGCACCTCTCGGCTCTACCATGTACTGACTCAGTGTGTTCACCGCAAAGCACAAATCCGGCCTCGTGTTCGTTAAGTACATCAATGAACCAATCATCTTCCTGTATACCGTGGCATGTTGGTAGTACAGCTGCCATTACACCAAAACCCACAGGTGATTGGTAAACTCACCACCGCCATATTTCAAGGATCCACGAGAGGCGATTAGTCCCTTGTCACGATACACCGGGGAGAGTTGACTACTTGCAATTTCGTGCAACAATCTCCCCCTCAGCATGAGCCGAGTGTGTATCGAACTAGTGACCTCTAGCTCTGATACCAATTGTTGGTAGTACGGCTGTCGTTACACCAAAACCCGCAGGTGATTGGTAAACTCACCACCGCCAGATTTCAAGGATCCACAAGAGGCGATTAGTCCCTTGTCACGATACAATGGGGAGTGCTGACTACTTGCAATTTCATGCAACATGGCATCCACCTATTATCACAAAAAGTGTAGTTGCCAACTAAAGGGATCCTATATAGGAGGGCAGAGGAGGGCAACTAACCAGTGACACCTACGAGAGCCTTAATTCCCAAGATGGATTGGTTGTCACGCCAATCGAGGCACTCTTCGCTTCTTACTATCCAAGCCTCAGATAGCAAAGGGGGAGACCCTGATCTACTCCTAATGAGAGAGATCTAACCCAAACACCAAATTAAGCAAATCAAACAATGTATGTAGGGTGAAGGGTGAAGAACCCTAGATTTAAGGAATGGAGCTACTATAGAGGCTTAGGGAAGATGAAATATGAAAGTTGATTAGTTCAATTACAGTAACTCAGAATTTAGGGTGAATCTAGGATATAGGTGCTAGGGTAAACGATCAAAATCAATTGCCTTGGGAAACATGTACTTAAAATAGGGAAAATGGTCCCAAGGAGTAGATCTAACAAGTTTCAGGCTTCCTAGCATAGCTTGACCATAGATCTGACAGTATCAACGATCACAAGCTCAGAAAATAAGGTTTTAATCATTCGGAAGGCAAGCAAACAAGGGGAGCGAAAGCATGGAGAGATCAGTGCCTAGGAGATTGGGCAAAAGGAGTCCACAGAGCAAGACGCCCTTGAGGACCCACTTGGGGCTATGCCTAAGGATGAAAACCCAGAAACTGTTCACCAGAAAACCAAATAATAAAACCTATAGATTTTTTATAAATTTTTATGGTTAAGGTTTAAACAGTAAATTTAAATGGCCAGTGGTTTAGAACTTCAAACAAAGAGATCAAGTGTAGATCTTACCCGAAAAATCTTGTAGATGCCTTGAATGTGATGATTTACCTCTACCCGATCAATTTGAGATGATTTAACAGTGTCTCCAAGTGAAATTGATTTTCCCAAGGAAGCCAATGCGCCCCTCTCTCCTGCACATGCAAACTACACAAGTAAGGTTTGATGTATAGAAGAAAAAGATTGTAACAACAAGAGAAAGATCAAGAAGCATAACAATGATCAAAGATGTAATTGAAAACCCCCTGATACAAAGCCACTTCAAGTGGAACGACTTGAGGAACCCCTGCAAAAACGTCCTTGGTGAAGTCGCCCTCCTGCAGTAAACATTGTTTCCACGAAAATATTTTGGATCCACAGAAATATCTCAAATGCTAGGAGAAATAAACTTTACAATCGCCATCCAAGAACAATCCACAAAGAAAATCCAAGAGCCTCTGTAAAATTTCTCTTTATTATGAAAATTCCAAGAGCCAAAGTCCCTTTACAATGAGGGGGGTCTGTTCCATAAATAGGAATGAGAGAGACCAAAACCCTAACCACTTTTGAAATGAGTGGTGGAGATAATAAGATACAAACATAATAATCAATGGCTAAGATGAGTCGGAATAAGATATACATGGATCACTCAAAATAGAGGGGACTTCCTCCCTCAATGACGCCCTAGGAGAGACATGAGACATAAAAGATGACTAGGGACACAACATAATGTCATAACATGGTGGGGGGCCTAGAAGAATACATCTTCACTAGACTAATGCCCCACCCCCACCTACATCAATAATAATACATCATGTGATAAAGTGTCTAAGGACACTAGAACATGTGCCCCAAAATATATAATAAAACCCCCGAAATAATAAATGGGAGGACGTGTGGACCCCATTGATGCCGGAACAAATGTTGAAGGTGTGGAAAACATCATCAAAATATCCCGAACCAACCTCATGCCATTTCCTTGCCCCACTAAGCCAAATCGATTTCCTTTTCTAGCCATTCCTCTACCGGAAAACCATCCCTGGAAACACAAAAATGCATGTATCTCTCTACCAAGTGTCCCAGACACAAATCTGACTGTACCAAAATATCTGGGGATGAGGTAATAAGGTAATAACGACTGGTTGGGCCCCATATCCCCTCTGTAGTGCCCTAGTAGAATAAAAATCATCAATAAAAGTGCTAACATGCCATTTTTACATGGCAAACTGGAGAAATGTGGTAATCTGACCATATCATCATCTGAAACTACCTAGCACTGATAACTGAGTGCACCAATGAGCTCAAAAAGCTCAAATCCACTAGGAATGAGTACTCATACACCATGTGAGCATCAAGTGATAGTTCTGTAAGCTCATCCATGCTCGGAATAATAAAATAATGGCCTGTAAATAATAATAACAATAATAATCCATCAAACCATCATCTGAAGCATGGAACCATCTAATGGACACATATGGGCCATGAAAAAACCATCTCGAACACTATCTGCCCAAACTCATCTTGGACCCTGTGATTGACTTGGTCAAACTGGGTTGACTAGGTCAAAAATGATCAAAATAATGATCTAGCCAATGAATATGTGTTGCTGCAAGTACAAATGGTTATGATATGCTCCTTCAATTATATCAGTAGCTAGACTAAAGCATAAAATGATGTTTAACTGGCATAACCATGTAAATAATTTAACCAAGATAAATCTAGATCAAAGTAGCTAACTACTATAAACAGGAATCTCAAATGTATACTCGTTTACAGACTGGAACAATTTGCTAACCATGGGTGAGGGTGGAAAAACAAAGGATAGGCTAGGGGAAGGACTTAACAACCTCGACATTGCAATCTCTCGGATGAAGAAACCAGGGGAACCACCTATACATATGCTGGATAGACAATAACACGGGGAATGGCGGTGTATCACAAATGGGTAGAGTGATGAGAATGCTTCCAATAGACTCTCAACAAGCAACCTTCTAGCAAATTGATTTATTTGCCAGCTTTTCTCACTTGATATTTGTCATTTATTTTACTTTAAAGATTTTCACTAGCCAGCCTCCAAAAGCAGGTTCCCTAAAAGCCTTATGGGCTTCTGACTCGAAATGACCTCCATTGCCCACCACTGTCCATAGGTGCAATGGAGTGACCACCCTGTTGCCATGTGGGGGCAAACGGCCTTACATCAAACAAGGATGAGTGCTTGTCCTTTGGCCACTGACTAGTTAATATAGATATGCATGGTAGTGTTTAGCAACACTGTTTTTGTTGACTTAGCATTCCTTTAGATATAGTATGTAAGATCCAATGCTCCAATGTTTAGCAACACTGTTTGTAGGAATACTTGGTTTCGAGGGCTAGAGGAGAACAATCACTGTGACCATAATCACACACTCTAGAGCCGAGACACAATGCATAAAAGGAATCTATCCGACACAGAGGTCTAGGTGGGGGAAGTCCTTGAGACTACTAGTTAAGGTGTAAGTCAGGATGAAACCAAATTGGAAAGTAACTGATGGACGAAGAAGTGACTGATGATGCCATGGAAAGCAAAGGCCCAAAAATAAGGGAATAAACAAGTCTGTACTTTGTAAACTAAGGGCATGACCAACGAGTATACATAAGAACCTCCTACCCATAGTAACTGACTACTTCTACTCTAAACAACAAGAAAGCATCATAAGATAAAGCTAGTAAACAATCATCATATACCTAGTCATAAACTACCTAGATAAAGGATAGAGCACATCAGCAACCCAAATGCACCAAACATATACCTGTTGGATCATGTACCTGAGTCCCTGATCTAAACTACCTAAATCACACCGAAGCACAACATCTGAATATAATATGGGCACTGTCATCAATCTGATCTGGATAATAGAAGAATGGCTAACTCAGTCACCGACCTAGTGTCATGGGGCTCAGTCCTGGCATGAGACTCTAAATGTACAAGCTTTGGATCCACTGTATGCATAAGAGTGACCATCAAAATGCTGCTCATCATCAACTAATTTCATCCAAATGTGTAAAGGACTGGCTCAAAAATATACTGGAAATTGATCTGCAATCATGGTAGCTCGGCTACTATGGATGTGATAACACCACCATCTATGAAGAAGTATCACACAGCAACTTCAGATTCGATGCCATTGGTGTGGACATGGCTTTGCAATCCATCATCCCGAATCTCTTTAGGATCTCTACCACATATTTTCCTTGACTCAGGAAATGTTCTTCTAGATTTTGCCACACCTCAAGACCTATGAAATAGTGCATCATACCCAGGTCTTTCATCTCAAACTCTGCAGCAAGCTTCCTCTTCGTTTCTGCCATGAGCTTCTCATCACCTGTCAGAAACAGATCATCTACATACAATAGCAGTATCATTAGTTTCCCATCCTCAACCTTGAAGTAAAGGTTGGAATCCGCTTTACTCTTGGTAAAGCCCAAGCTCATCAGAAAACCATCAATCCTGTCGTACCATGTCCTGGCTGCCTGTTTCAAACCGTACAAGGCCTTCTTCAATTTGCACACATGAGTCTGCCTATCATGTGTCTCAAATCCTAGTGATTGCTCCACATACACTTCCTCCTCTACTACGCCGTTCAGAAAGGCAGTCTTCACATCCATCTAGTGTGCCTTCCACTTCATTACTGCAGGTATCGCAAGTATAGCTCTAATCGAAGTGTATCTCGATACAGGAGCACACGTCTCTTCATAACTGACTCCCTCTTTCTGAGAGAAACCATGAACCTTGCCTTGTACTTCTGTAGTATGCTTGATTTTGTAAATCATCCTTCTCTTGTAGGTCATAGCACACAATTTTATCCTGCAAGTCGAATTCAATGGTATGATTAGTAAGATTTCATAGTCATCAAATCATGTTTACATGACTTCATAATTTACAAAATTATGCAACAATGCATTTTAGCCAATGCCTCAGCACAACCCTCATCCATATCACGTATACAAACGGTAACTATCTAAATGCCTTCCATCTCTACCAAAACATACTATTAAGAGCGTGCATTGCTCTTAACATGTTAGCAAAGAGGTTTCATCCTAGACTAGCTCCATCAAGGGCTCATGGGATGTTGTGCAACACTATAGGCCACTTACCCATAACGTGCACTACATGAGCCTACTGCTAGTCAATCTTAGTTATATATAAATGCATATAAGAAAACTGTATCATAGATCTACATGTAACTGTTACGAGCAACATCTTTCAAAATACATAGGAATTCAAATGACAGTAAATACTTATCTTTAATGTGTTTTGTAGGCTCCCTCTTGGTTTCTTCCTCCTTGCAAAAGTTACTGGAGTTTCTGGAAGCATACTTTGCCCCATCATCTAATTCTGAAGACCTTGATCTTCTTCTTCGTCTAGTCTGGAACTTTCTTCATCCTTGGACTCATGTACTGGATTCAAGATCTCCTTTTGCTTAGAAACGGATTCTTCACACCATCATGTTTTGTCTGAATCTTGGGTAGACCAGTCACCATTTTGCTTACGATCGGTAAAGCCTTGTAGTGTATATATAGGCAAGCCTTCTGTGCCATAGTTCACTTGGTTCCATAGTGTCATGAACCAATGCTTGATCTAGTTGACCTTTTAATTTGCACAAGCCTCCCTCTTGCTCTTCCATTACTACTGTATCATCAAAAGTTCAAAACATATTCTTCGTCACTTAAGTAATCTTCCCTTGCTCTCTTCTTAACTGGTTCATCATCTTCTGCAGCATGAGGATGATGCCTCTTCTTCTTTCCTTTCTTGTTGTTGCCTTTGTTTTTGGGGCAATCTCTTGCAAGGTGTCCCTTTTCATCACAAGTGTAACATTTGTAGTTTGAGTAGTCCTTATGAGGTCTATGATTCTTTTGGAATCTTCTCGGCTTCTTGTGAGAGTGCTCTTTCTTACTCTTTTCTTTCTTTGTATGAGTGGCTAAGACTTTATTGTCATCTTCATCCATCTTCTCTTCTCTTGCTTCAATTCCGGCTTCCTCTTGTGTACAATTTTCCCATAGCCTATTGAATTTGGTGAGCTTCCTTCTAGAACAAATTCCTTGAATGAATGATTCCCATGATCTTAGAAGACCATTCAATGTAGTTGTCACCAATTCTGCTTCTTCAACATGTTCTCCAGTGGCTTCTAATTGTTCTTTGATTTGGGAAACCCTTGTGAAATAGGATTAGATGCTTTCTGAGTTTTGCATCTTCACACCCTTGAGTCGAGTTCTCAAGGACATCTTCCTATTAATGTTCTTTCCTTCATATAGTCTCTTCAATGCATCGAACATCTCTTTAGGAGTCTTCAAAGATGAGAAGTGGGGGATCAAGTGATCCTTGATGGAGTCAGCAATGATCCTCTTGGCCTTAACCAAGTTCTTCTTGTGTTTAGGTTTGTCTTCATCCCCCTCTGGCTCCTCGATCTCTTCTTTGATATATTTGTCCAACTCATTCTCTTATAGAATGAGCATCACTCTATACTTCCAAGCACGAAAGTCATCGGCTCCTTCAAGCTTGGTATGGTTTGTCATTTTGATTAAAATAAGAACCTCCAATGGAAATAAAGATAGTAGGACTTACCAAATGAGATGCTCCAATCAAGTGCTTGCTTCAATGCCTTCTGAAATCTTACTTACTTCTGGATGACTTCGGGTTTGTTAGAGAAACCCTAATTTTTCAGCTTCGGGATCTTGAAAAACTGAATGGAGAGAGAGATGCACCTCCCTAAGATGAGTTGGGCAAAGGTCCTTTTTTTTCAAATCTGTGGACAGATCTGCCAAAAACTTGATGCCCTAGTTTTCCCGAGCAGTAGTGGGAGGACCAAAAATGAAAGTTCCTCTGATCTGAATTCTGCCTCCACAAAAAAATGCACCCTCCTAGGGCGAGTTGCTTTGACCTCCTTTTTCAGCCAAACTATGGTGAAAAGCCTCCGGAATGAGAAACCCTAGTTTTCACTTCCGGCAATTTCTACTGCACAAGGTCTTATTTCAAGCTAGCTCTGATACCATGTTAGAATTTTAAATGCAGTAAAGTAAAGGATCACTGAAAGATAGACAAGCACAACATAAACAATAGTACACAACAATTTATCCCAGGAAACCCTCATGGGGCAGAAAACCCAACAAAACTTCTTCAATATAGATTCGTCAAAAAGTACAATGTCAATCTCGTGCAATAACCCAAAACAAGATGTCTTCAAAAGCAACTACTCTTCTCTCCCACATATTCGACTTTCTCTCTCTACTCATGCGAACTTGAGTGAGTGAGTGAGGTGACAAATGAGGAGGGTGACCCCCATATTTATACTAATCAAGTGACTGACCTTTTTCCCTAACAAGGCCGACTTGACCTCTTAAACACGGCTGACTTGTCCAGGATACAATAAAATATTATTTTCATGTTTTTTTGGATTCTTCTAGGCCGACACAACTAGTAGGGTTTACATTGATTCTTTTGAAGACTTTTACATAAATAAATACAACATAAATAATTCCCGAATGAAGTACAATACAAATAAATCAAATAAGAATATCTTCTGAAGTTACATTCTTCAACATTTATGGGCACTTTAAAGGTGAGCATTCAACATGAGGCATGTCTCTTTGAACCTAAATTATTGGAGAATGTTTTTAATATTGCAAGTGTTGTCCGCCGAGATGCACACCAACAGCAGAAATCTTTCGAAAGTTGTTTCCTCACTCCAAGTGGGAAAGGTGTGGCCTTGGGGACAAGCAATGAGCCAGGTACCGTCACCTGAATCCCAGCTCCTCCATTTAGGCTAACTCCTAACAAAACCAAGGGGGGTTGTACCTAACAAAGAGTTGTCTAAGGCTCTTGTGTTTTTTAAGTATTTTTTATGGTGATGATGATGCGGATGGGTGTTGTTTAGGAGTTTTGTGTGTGATCACAGATTTACAATAATAACTTATATAATCGGAAATAGCAATTGCAAGATACTTGAGATGCATAATCCACTTTGATAATTCAAGTACAAGACACTCACAATATAAAATATGAATTTGAAAATTAAGACAAATGCTTCAGATGGATAATAAGCAAATGAAATGATGTCAAGGACCAGTGCCTCATGGAGTCAAATGTCTTGAGTGCTTGGGTTGCTTGATACAAGAGTTCAGATGTGCATGAGATCGTTTTACAATTGTTCTTCGTAAATTTTGAGGTGATCTTGATTATTATGGCTAGGGGAATTTCCAACCGATACGCAAGGTACTGGAAATCTGTCCGGGAAATACTCTAAATGGCTCTATTCGAAGACATGACGGACCACCTAGTTCTCTAGTTAGGCGCTCAATAGCTAACCAGCAACTAGAGTCTGAACGTGGTTGCCCGGCACCCCCACTTGGAATTTCCCCACTTTCGAGTATTATATCGCTCAACGTCGGATTCGTTGGTTATGGGGGTGGTGAATTTTATTGTGGTTTAAAATTGAGAGATTAAGCAACCAATACCGTTTCTGAGTATTCCAACCTTTTTCAAGGTTGGCCAGAGCATACGTGGTATGGAGAGACGAATAAATTCCAATTTTAAAGGGGAATGTGAGTTGTGAAAGTTTTAATTAGAGCACAAAAGACAAGCTCTCCGACAGAGAATGCTCTTGATCCACCTTATGGTGAGATTCAAGAGTCTTATCTAATCTATATGCAAATGCAAATGCAACAATGCTCTCCGACAGAGAGTGCTCTTGACTTGTTTTATGACCAGTTCAAGAGACTTTGTGTTCATTTTTAAGATTGAAAAATTATAAATGACAAGAACACAACAATTATATCAAATAAGTGATGCAAAACTTAAACTAACAATTAGTGTTCTAAGAAAACAAGAGAGATCTAAACTAAGCAATTAGTATTTCTACTTGCAAAAATGAGAAACGAAGCTAACAATTAGTGATCTAAATGCAAAATGGAAAACTAAGCAATTAGTGTTTCTACTTGCAAAAAGAGAACTAAACTAAGCATGAAACAAATCAAGGAGACAAGACACTACAAACTTCCCCAAATGGGGAAGTTGGGTGTGGGGGCCTTAAATCCCACTTGCTTTTCTTATTATGAGTTACAAACTTTTTAGGGATTTCAACCTTTGAAAATGAGAATGAAGAAAGTAGAAGAAGACTTTAAGAAGCTCTTAAGAGCTTTTACAAAAAGGAGAGTGTTTTGTCTTGTTTGGTTTTGCAACTCTTGGTTTCACACTTCTTCTTGGTTTTGGTACTTCTTCATTTTTTGCACTTCTTCTTGGTTTTGGTACTTCTTCATTTTTTGCACTTCTTCTTCAAGTTTGATCTTCTTCTTGGTTTTGTTTTTCTTTTTTAACACCTACAACAAGACAGTCAACTCATGCACCCATTAATCATTCGTTTAAAAAACCAAAAAATTTGAAACTAATCTAAGATCTAATGCAACTACCAAAAGCAACTATATGCAAGCTTTAAGATACTAACTCTTCAAATGAATTAAGATCTAATAGCAAACTAAGTTAAAAGATGGGATCTAAAACTTTTACAAAAAGACTAGATGCAAACTAACAAAAATGAACTAAGCTAGAGATTAGATCTAAAACTTTTAACTTAGATACTAAACTAGATCTTAAACAAAGTGAGAATGGGAAGGAGATCAAAGAAGGGAAGGCAAGTGAAGAAGGCAAAAACAAAAGGGAGAGCAAAAGGATGAGAATGGAAGAGAAGGACGAAAGGAGAAGAAAAAACGAGAGGAAGAAAGAAGGTAAAGAAAGGTAGGACGAAAAGAAGTTGAGGAAGGAAGACGAGAGCAAGGATAGGAGACTAGAAACGAAAGCAAGGAGAGGAAGCTAAAGGAAGAAGGAAGGAAACGAGAGCTAGAGGAGGAGGAGACTAAAACGAAGAGAAGAAAGGAGAAGAAAGTAGGGTAATCCAAACAAGGCCAAAGAGGGAGGAAGCCAAAGGATGGAACTTTGTAGAGTTTAGGGCTTCTTCGAAGTAACAAGGTTTTGATATTGATTAAATGGATGGAAATTAGAACAAGCTTTCTCAAGCTCAGTTTGTAGCACCGATTCGATCCTTGGAGAGTCCTGAAATGCACAAGTTTGTCAGAAAAAATTTAGTGAAGAGGAGAGAGAGACAACCGAGTTCAAACTCCACTTTACTCTTTGAAGATCTGCACCATACACAACTCATAAAAACACCAGATAAAGCTTAGTATGTTAAATAGAATGGGACAAGAAGCACATAAGCATTACCGACTACAATTTGCACTTCTAAATCACATAAAACCCAACATCTATGAGCAAATTGTACCTTCAAATGCTCATCCTATGGACTTAAGAAAGACTTCTAAGCTAAAGAATGATCAAGCATTAACAATATAAGCAACGCAAAAGAACAATTTCACCTTATCATGTGTGAAGCATTCCTCATGAACAACTAGGGCAAACCATGTAGACCTCCAAAGTCACTTTTTATTCCAATGATAGCAAATGCTATGAGCTCTTACAAAAAAAGGGCAGAGTAATCTTGCATACAAAAATCCATCATAAGAGAGCACAAAGGGCCTCTCTTTATACAAAAACTAAGAGACACAAATCCTAATTCAAAATGGCATGAGAAGAGAGCCAATCTCCCAATCGAAATCCAATCAAATCTCAAGCTTAGAGCTTGATCCAATAGCTAACTCGAAGTTGGAGTAATGAAGAGTGGGGAGGTCCTCCACCTTGGCAAGGCACCCCCCACTCATTTCTTGTTATCTCCACCCATCCAATACATAACCTCCAACATGGTAAAGTCGTGTGCATGCATGAGGGCGTGAATCCACATGAGAGTAAAGCTTGGAGCTTGATGGAGTTGGTTGATGCGATTGGGTTGGTGGGGGATGAGGTGGAGCCTCACTCCCATTGAAACCAACGCCCTCCCCTTTGGTCAAATCGCCCACCATTTCATGGAAGAGACAAATCGTACGGTCATTCACGTGAAGGAGAGACCCACGCTATAATTTAATTCAACTTTTTAAATTTGACTTTTATAACACATGCTTTATCACTTGAGTGAGGTCGTACACTTCATTAAATCATTTAGCCACCCTTTCCATAGGTTAAATAATCAATTTTGTCATCTTTTGATTTTTGTCCTCATGTGCAATTTCTCTTTTTCTGGCAATTAAAGTGCAGTTTGTAGCATCTTTGGTGAAAACTGGCCCAAAGGCGACATAATCGCCCGGAAACTGAAGAATGAGCGTGCTAGGGTAAAGAGGACGCTCTGAGTGTCAAAACGAGCGTCCCCACGCCAAAATCCGCCTCCAAATGAGGTTTTTATCACAACTTACAAAATTCCATTTAAACCATTAAAAAATGGTCTAAATTATGGAAAAAAAAATATTTTTCTCAGAATCAAATGAAACTCCTAGGGGACCTAGTGCATGTTCATGCAACTCAAACAAGATGGTTAACACGTAAAAAATCCTAGACACAAGACTCTAATAACCACCTTAGGTTTTGACCACCATGGTAAATACTCCAGCTTTGGAGGTATGAGTGAAAAACTCAGGGATTATACGCCACTAATGAGTAGCGCATAATTCCTAAGGAAAAAACACTCTAGAGTATCCCCCAAATGGCTAAACCTAAGGATAGACGAGTCTTTTATAAAAGGAACCCCGTTTAGACCAACTTTTTACAAATTCCCCATGGGGATATGAACATGCAGTTATTACACATGGGGCAAAATTGCCCTGAAAATGACTTTTGAACTTTTGAACACTAGTGATGAACATTGAACATGTTCATTAAACTGGCGACTCACAAGAAATGCAACTATTGTACAAAATAGCTGGTAACAGCAAGGAAAGTTGAAACTAAAAATATGGCTACTAGAAGGGTTGCTACTAACATCTATAGAGAGGCAAATGTCCCCCTCCCCCAACTTCACTCGGCCTACAAGGTTGGCGCCTCAACAAGTGGAGGAAAGAATAGCAAAGGGACTATGTTTCAATTGTGACAACAAGTACTATAATGGGCATACATGCAGTGAGAAGAAATTATTCTACATAGATTGTGCAGAGAAAGAAAATTCAAAACTGGAACAATCTCAAGATGTAGAACTAGAAGATACCACTCCAACCATATCTTGTCATGCATTGGTTGGCATTAGCACTCCTCAAACTCTCAAAATAGGAGGATATATCAAAAAGAATAAGATAATGGTGTTGATTGATTTTGTTAGTACCCATAACTTCATTCAATACATATTAGCCAAACTTCTCAATTGCTTTATATATCTAGCACTAGAGTTTCAAGTAATGATTGCAGACAGAAGTACCATAAATTGTTCAAGGAAGTACCATAGTATTAAGCTTACTATGGGGGAGTAGTTATTGGATCGTTTAATGATTGGAATCCAAATGGGTGGTGTTGATGTTGTATTAGGGGTCCAATGGTTACAATCATTGGGAACAATGGATGTTAATTTTCATGAACTTTTCATGAGATTCTCCTCGGAAGGCAAGGAAATTGAACTTAGAGGTATTCCAGGGAAACCTTCTAAAGTAATAAGCTCTAATAGCATGACAAAAATTGCTAAAAAGGGACATCATGGTGTAATTGCACAATTGTGCTCACTAGATGTTCAAGCATCTATACCCTCTATGTGTCTAGATTATAGAGAGCTAAACAAGATGACCATTAAAGATAAGTTTCCTATTACTGTCATCGATGAATTTTAGATGAATTATAGGGTGCAATTTTATTTACCACGTTGGATTTTCATTCTAGATATCATCAAATTAGAATGAAGGAAGAAGACATTCCCAAAATAGCCTTTAAAACACATGGTCATTATGAATTTTGGGTGATGCCATTTGACCTTACCAACGCACCTTCCACATTTCAAAGCTTAATGAATTCTATTTTTAAAACCTCCTTCAAAAAAAATTGTGTTGTTGTTATTTTATGGTATATTAATCTATAGCAAATCTTGGAAAGAGCATGTACAACATGTTGACATGGTTTTAAAATTACTGGAGGAGCACCAACTATATGCCAAGCCTTCTAAGTGTGCTTTGGGAATTAGGAAGTAGAATATTTTGGCCATATTGTATCTCATGAAGGCGCCAAAGTGGACCCTAACAAAAGTAAAGCTATGATGGAATGGCCAATTCCTAAAACCTTGAAGAATCATAGGGGATTCTTAGGATTGGCGGGCTATTACTGCAAGTTCGTCAAGAATTATGGTAAAATAGCAGCACCTTTAACAAGGTTAAAGAAAAAAGAGGCATTTTCTTGGACTCAAGAAGCAACCAAAGCTTTTGAAAAAATTAAAGAGGCTATGTGTACAACTCCAATATTAGCCACAACTAACTTCACAAAAACCTGTATTGTGGAATATGATGCTTCGAGGCATGGCATTGGTGTAGTTTTAATGCAAGAAGGAAGGCCCCTCACCTTTGAAAGTTGTCAACTTAAAGGAAAAAACTTACTCAAACCAATTTATGAAAAGGAAATGTTGGCCATACTACATACAATTAAAAAATGGCACCCTTACCTAATAAGAACACACTTCAAGAAAAGAACAAATCACGATACTCTTAAGTACCTCTGAGAACAAAGATTTTCTTTAGAAGAGCAAATGGGTTACAAAGATGCTAAGTTGTGATTTTGAAATTATCTACCAAAGAGAAAAACAAAATGTGGTGGCAGATGCACTTTCAAGGAAAGAAGAAGAGACGGATGGTTTACTTTGTGTTAATTCCATTATGCAATTTGATTGGGTGGAAGAAGCAAGGATAGAATGGAAGCAAGATCAAAAGGCATGCAAGATAATTCAACAACCACAAGAGGACCCTAGTGCATTAGATAAATTTGTGTGGAAGAATGATTCGCTATGGTACCAAGATCGCCTATATTTATGTAAGAATTCTTAACTCAAACATAAGATCATTTTGGAATCACACACTTCTCCTATAGGAGGGCATTCAAGGAACTTGAAAACATACCAAGAAGGATTTTTTCTGAAAAGGTCTTAAAACCGATGTCCAGAAGTTTATGGCAGAATGTTTGGTTTGCCAACAGAATAAGGGAGATACAATTAGACACTAGGTCTTCTACAGCCATTAGCCATACCAAGTTAGCATTGGAAGAAGACCCAATGGATTTTATCACAAATCTACCAAAGTCTGAAGGAAAGAATGTCATCATGGTAGTGGTGAATCGACTCACAAAGTATGCTCATTTTTGCTCTCTTTCTCATCCTTTTAAAGCAAGTACGTTGCGGCATCCATAAAAACAGTTCAAAAGCTACATGGAATCCCCAAGATTATTGTAAGTGATAGAGATCCAATTTCACTGGTAATTTTTGGAAGGAAATATTTTCTTGTCTTGGTACTCAATTAACTCACAATTCCTCTTACCATGCTCAATCTGATGGGCAAACTGAGATTGTGAATAAATGCCTAGAAGGGTATCTTCGTTGGTTTGAATCCAATAAACAAACACAATGGGTCAAGTGGTTTCCCTTGGCAAAGTGGTGGTACAACAAATATTTCCATACTTCATAAAAAAATGTCCCCATTTATGGCACTTTATGGCTATCATCCTCCATCCATCATATCATGCTTAAAAGAGAAAGGTAAGTGTTATCACACCATAGTAGCAGGGCTACTATTCTTGTACAGCAGATATCTGCACATTCCAGAGCTTACATTATTCCAGAGCATGGCTATATATTTTGGATCACTCATGATCAGAGCAGTACATTATTCAGATTTATGTATGACCTTGTGTCAAGGCTGAGCCTTGAGAGTTCAGATTTGATGACTGATGTGACTACTTATCCCATTACAGTTTCAGTTCAGTGCCTAGAGATGTATTACAGCAGTGTTTCAGATGATATTGGATGATTATTATTATGATGATGTTGTATGATCTATGGATATGTTTTCACTGACTGTGGATTTATTATCTTGTTGATTTAGTCATGATCATAGCATGAGCTTGGTATATTATTCCTGATGTGGCAAACAATTTAAAATGAACTGTAAATCATAAAATGGACAATTGCTTGCACATTTAGGTCATTTAACAAAACTCACTGGTTTTTCACCTTACATAGATATGGTCTTTCCCGACACCTGTTGTCTGCTAGTGTAGGCTCCATATTCACTTGACTCCATCCATACATGACCTTCCTGTTTGACTTAAAACCTTGACTTGTCTCATTTGACTTTCTGATACCGAGGACTTCCCCTTTTTCTACCTCTGTGTTTGGACCGCATCCCTGTGTATTCAGTGTCTCGGCTCTAAGTTGGTGACAAAACTTGCCTTTGGTGAGTTGGATTGTAGGCCTAAATCATTCTGGTCGGTTGTCCCGATGTTTGGCATTGGCTCGAACTCCCCCTAGTCACTTGAGATGTTGTTGGCTAAAACTGAAAGCTCATGTTCTACCTATGGAAACTTAAAAATTCGCCCATGGAAACAAAAAAAAGGGCAAGAGCGATGAACAGCTGAAAATACTCCGCGAAGAGTATTAAAAAAAGGTCCAAAAAGCAATGGTTCTTAAAAGTTATATCTAAACAATTGCTGACCTTATATATATGTGAAAACATGCCCTGGATGCAAGCTGCAACTAGTTGTGCTTCTCAGCACATCTGAAATCCGAAGGGTTATGTAGGCCAAAAAGGCCATGGAATAAAATTGAATGATCCTAATGAACCTGGATCAACTTGATGTAGACATGATGCCTAAGTTGAATAAGCACTCTCTAAACAACTTATCCATTTGTGAGACACAGCCATCCCCCGTGTTCTTTTGTCCAGCACAGAGTTTGTAGTTTTCCCCTTGCTCCCAGTCCAAAGTATTTTTAAGTTAAGTTAGACAAGTCAACCCCTTGGCCCAACCTTGTTCCTAGCCGTCATCCTTCACTAGCAGTTTGACCATGTCCAATGGGTGAGTTTGTCATTTGAACTATTGTGCAAGTAATTTTATATAACAATGGAATATGCTAACTTAATTAATGCCACTGAATGGATGTTATACTTTGAGCTTAGCTGTGAAAATGATTAGAGAAGCATTGTCTTAGTCTACTGATGTGATTTATCCTTGGTTGTATATTCTTGGGATCCGTGATGATGTGGCCCATGTATGGATGATTATTGATGATGATTGATGGGCCCACATGTTTGATGATGATATCATATGATGGACATATGATGCAGATGATGTTTGATCCAGTTCAGCAGGTTTATTACTACTTCAGATCAGCAGATTATACATTGTCTATATATGGTGGACCCTACAGCTGGCCCATTAGGGCAACCCATGGTGTATGAGTACACATTTCTAGTGGATTTGGATCTTCTGGATCCATTGAGACACTTATCTTTCAGTTCCGGGCACTTCTGACAGTGATTGATGCAGTTTTACACTTGTTGACCAAATTTGGGGCTGATTTCCCAGCCTGAGCAGCAAGGGCCCCGAGAGGCCAGTTCACCTAGGGCGCTGATGATGGAGGGGGTGGTCCAGCCACTTGTTTTTACCATTTACCCCCCCTTCTGGAGAGCCTGGTGGGCTCAGATGGACAGCGCTAGCACCCTAGGAGGCAGTTTTGGCACTTTCACAGTTCCCGAGGCAGTTAAAAAATGGGATAAAGTGATCACTGAGGAAATCGATTTGGGCAATTGAGGCAAGGTTTTGGCATTTGGTTTTCACAGAGGTCTTCCAGGGCGGCACCACTATCTTCCAGTCAGTTTTCACCATGTGGGTATGCCCGGATTGATCTCAGGAGGACATTTACTGCTTGAGTGTCATGGATTATGAGGACAGTTTTGGTCATTTACATTATATTGGACATATTTTATTATTTTATTGTGCCTTGGGGATGAGCTAGTAAGGATTGATGCCTCCTAGCCCCACCATGAGCTTATATTGTCATGTCCTAGTCACCATGAGGTGGATTTTGGGTACTTGTGTCTCTCTAGTGGATGACGTCACCCTCTTATTGTACCATTTAGTGGGGGCGCTATTGTTATATTGAGTGATCCATGTGATATATTGTTATGGGTCATCTTAGCCATTGATTGTATGATGAGATCTTTTAATCTCAACCACTCATTTGATGTAGTATTGTAGAGTGGTATAGGGTTTTGGTCTTTATTATCCTATATAAGGAGGAGACCCCCCATTGCAAAGCTCACCTTTGGAGCTCTGGAATATTGGAATAGAAGATTTTTTGTGGAGCACATCTCTCTTGCATTGTGGATTCTCTTGCAAATTGAATATACAGTATCTCTTCTATGTATCATTGTGGATTTTGGTGCTTTTACTAATCTTTTGACAGGAAAGTCGAATTGGAGAGAGGAGGGCGACTTCATGAGGGTTATTGTTGGAGGGATCCACATATTCTCTCTTGCGTTGATCTTGTGACAGGGAGTATCATTATTGTATCTTCGTGACATAGTTGATGCTTTCTATTACATCTTTCTACCATTTTCATAATCATCTTGCTTGACTTGTTTCTTTGATCTTGTCTTGTAGGAGGAGGACGATTTGGCTATCTTGGAGAAGGACGTTTTGGTTGGAGCACTTAGATCTCACTCTTGAATATACACATAGGAGAATGCTATCAACTTGCAAGGTGGCCACAAGCAATTGAGGTAAGATCCACAAGGTATGTGCCTCTTTCATCCATTCTATCTTCATTGGTCATAAAACCCTAATTAATCAAAACCCCAATTTTGGTATTTCTTAGATCTACTTAGATCTAGCCTTGCAATTGAAAAGATATTAAAAACCCACCTCTATAGGATCCACCCCTAGTTGGATCTATAGTTTGGTGGTGATTGGCTAAAAATTGACACACTTTTCAATGCAAAAAGCCCTCTTGAACCTAAATCGATTTTCCTAAGAGAAGCTTGTTGGGTTAGATCTAGCACATGGGTAGGTGAGATCCCACTTGATTTGAAATCTAGACACTTGATAACCTATACCCACATCTTTACTTTGGTGAAAACTACCTTGTGGACATCTCTCCATGTTTTAAGGGGTTAAAACCCCCTTTTGATTCTCTTGGCATCTTAAAACTCAGATCTACTAAGATCTAGCCATTGGGTTCACTTGAAATTTTGAACATACATAGATCAGGGTACTAGCTACTTGGATCTACAGTTTGGTGGCCATTGGACTTGATTTGGTCCACCAAACCCTCATTTTAGCCCTCCTTGAGCAAATCGCACCCCCTTGGAAATATGAGTTGGTCCACTTTGAGGAGGTGGGTGCTTGAGATTTTTGTGGATTTGGAATGCCCATGCCTTGAAACCTAGGTCCATACTGTCTTTTTGTCACGATCCGCTTTGGGGGTTGCATTCCTTGTTTCAAGGGATTGTGGTCCACTTAGGGTAATCACATAAAAACCTAGATCTAGTAAGATCCAACCATTGGATCTCCTTCAATCCACTTGACTTGGCTTCTAGGTGTCCCGATCTACACTTTGACATATTTCTTGACCCCATTAGCCCATCCAATAAGGCACTAGTCCTTCTCCAAGCAAGTCGCACTCCTTGGGATTTGTGTCAAACCCTAGATCTAGTACATGGGTACTCCTATAACCAACTCAAACTCATAGATCTAGCCTACATCTAACCTATAGTACCAACCTCACACTTAACTTCACCTTGTGGGCCTACCTAGAACCATTTCACACTTCCCAAGAACATTGGACCCACTTGTGTAAACACATGGTACTACACCTAGTTATCATACCCCATCATGTGGCCTAAACCATACATAGGTTGAAACACTAACAATCTCTTACATCACCCTCAACCATACCTTAACCCTTAGGTCCATTTAGCCTTGCATTGGTTTCCATAACTCATTACTTATCTACCCTTAGAAACCTTTTTTTGGATCCAATCAACTGTGATTGGGGTATAGGGTCTCCCCCTTGGTCTAGTTACACCTTGACCTAAAGCGAAGAGTGCCTCGGTTGACGTGACTCCCACATTGCATTGGAAACCGTGGCATCTCTTGGGTCACCTCTTTAGTTGCCTGACTCCTCTACCGTCCCGGATGGGATACCTCTAGGGGCAACTACAAGTTGTGTGATAACAGTAAGGTTCAAGCAATGGAGGATCACATAGAGCACCAATAAGAGGCTCTCCAACTAGTAAAAGACAACTTGGCTATAACACAAAATAGGATGAAACAATAAGCAGATCAATATCATAGTGAGGGGATTGGGTATTTTTGAGGCTATAACCATACAAACAGATGTCCCTCAAGCAACAAAAGAGGAACAATAAATTAGCACCAAATTACTATGGTCCCTATAAGGTGTTGCTAAGGATTGGCAGTGTTACCGCTTGAACTAGCACCCCTTTGCAAAGCAAGGCTATGTGTTATGTGCTAGTGACGGTAAGCTCAGGAGGGGCTAGAGCCAATGTCACCACAACCTAACCTCTCAACAATTCGGGTAACTCCAAAACCCAAGCAGAGACCCTAATCAATGAAAGATATTTGCAACCACCAACAAACCACAAATACCTTCCACCAAGCATTGATGGTTATGATCAGTGCCTTGTTGAAGCCAAACAATATTAAACAAGACACTTAATCATTCGATAACGGATTTTCCTCTTTATCACAATTCTCAAGAAATTATCACCAATCCCAAGACAATTAGCATTTCCCAAGGCAAATCCTCAGAAAGGTGTGCTCCCTAGGGTTAGAAGATCTCCACACCAAGGTGCACTTGTAGGATGAACCAAAAATACTAAAGAGTAAGTAATTATTGATTTTAGGCAATTTCACGTATCCCAATGTACTTGCTCAAAGGAAGATGCCCTCTAGGGTATATGAAGAAAACCCTAGGGCGAATTTGTAGGGTGGACCAGAAATACAAAATCATATATATTTTTGGATTTTTGAATTTATTTAGATTTTTAGGGTTTTTCTAGCAGTATACTAATTTTATGTATTTTTTGCATAAAGTAAAACATATAAAATTTGATAAAGAGAGAGAGTTGAAGGATAGGGTATTTGATTCTTGTCTCAAACCCTAGGGATATGAGAGATCGAGGCTAACGTCCCTCCTCTTAAGATGGTATTCAATACTTGAAACTAGGGCCAAACTAGCAACCTCAAGGGTTAGGTAGTGAAACCCTAATTAGGGCAAATAAAGAAGTCCAAGGCTCAATTAAACAACGGAGCAGTGTTACCACACTCGGAATCGGTAATAAATCGGCAAGGCAAAACAACGAAGAGTTTGAATCGGATCGGGAAAAAATCGACAAATACAAAAAGTTAAATATATACACATTTTGAATTAAAAAAATAAATTTTCATAAATTTAAAAAATAGCCATGTCCATATAGTGCAAGATATCAATAGATGTCCAAAAGATATCAATAGTGCCCAAAATATATCAATTATACTCCAATTCAAGATTTGTAATAAGATTTGACATTAGATTCGTCAATATTAATATTATTAAAATATCAATTATATTCTATTATATATTAATATAAAAAAGTTATTTTTAATATATTTTACATACATAAAAATAACTCATATTTAATATATATAATAAATAAAATTTAATAAATAATCTAATATAATCTATTATATAACATAATAATAATATACGATAACATAATCTAATATAACATAACCTAATATATTTATTTAGTAAATAATATAAGTTATAACATAAAAACAAAACCAGTTATATAACATATCAAAATATATATAGATATATATATATATATATATATATATATATTAACCGGATGCTCGATGCTGAGTGCCTGTTGAAAGCCAACCGAAACAATGCTAACTTGTCTGCCCATAGTTGTCAATCACCATTGACTGCGTCTGCAATCGCATGGATGGAGGAGAGGAGAGCTCAAAATCGATCACAATTTTGTCTGTCGTCGCGCAGATAGAGGAGAGGAGAACCCCAGGCACAGATGTGTCAGCCATCGCAAGGACAGAGAGGAGAGAGCTCGAAAACCTCGAAAATGACCACCATCCACCTATTATAACACAACTTGTAGTTGTCCCAAAAGGTTATCCTATCCAGGATGGTAGAGGTGTTGGAAAACTAAAGAGGTGACCCAAGAGATGCCACGGTTCCATGCAATTGGGTGTCATGCTAATCGAGGCACTATTCAATTTAGATCAAGCCTAAGCAAGACCAAGGGGGAGACCCTAGCTTAGCCAATGAAGGCTAGCGAACCTACTCAAGACCTCTTAGGGAAATATGATGATGAAAAAGGAGAAGATCAAGAGAGGATTAGATCTAGATCTAGGATGGATAAGTGGACCCAAAGAATCAGGGCTTGGTTGAAGAGGCTTATAGAAGGACAAATGTTCAACCAATGATAGATAAGGTCACTTATGGGGTTAAATTTATAGATCTAGATAGATCTAATGCCAAAATAATAGATCCAAGTGGGGCCCACCCTTAAAATATGGAAAATGGTCCAAATGGGCCCACAAGGTAAAAATCAAAGTAGAATGGCACTAGGGGGTTTGCTATTGAATGGATCTAAAGAAAAAATGAGAAACAAGCAAAACCCAAATTGGGATCTAGCAAAAGGCCACCTACCCAACAAGTGCGACCTCCCTTGGAAAGGCCTAGTGCCTTAGATCGGGGGGTAAATGGAGTCGGATGTCCACCAAACTTTAGATCGGGAATGCCTTAATTATTATAGAGGTGGGTTTTAATTATTAAGACCAAGTGATTGCTAGATCTCCATAGATCTGAAAAATAAAAATAAAATGAGGGTTTTAACTTTTAGGGTTTGAGTGACCAATGGATGAAAATACATGAAAATGGATACGTACCTTGTAGATATTACCTCAAATGCTTGCGGCTACCTTGTACATTGATGATCCTTGCATTTAGTTACAATTCCAAGCTAGATCCAAGTGATTCCAAGCAAAAACGTCCAAGCCCAAGGAGGAAAAACGTCCTACTTCACCTGCAAAACAAACTACAAAATGTGAGATTTGGTTTACAGATAAGCAAGATCTAAGCATGGCATATCAAAGAAAGCAAATCAATGGACAATGCACAATTGAAGAACTCCCTTCAAGATGAAAACGTTTTGCCCGAGGGGGGGATGTGAGAAACCCCTACAATCTTCCCTCCAAGCAAATCGCACCCTACAACAAATCAAATCGGCCTCCCTCTGTAGCTGTCAAAATCACCTATGAAAAGCAAAGATGTCTATAGCAAAAGATGTATAATCATGCACAAGAGCATCCCATCAAAGCAAGAGCAGCAGATCCACAAAACAGTATTTTATTCCAAGTTTTCCAGAGCCCCAAAGGTGCCTTTACAATAGGGGGGCCTCTTCCTTAAATAGGAGGAGAGAGACCAAAACCCTAACCACTTTATCAATGAGTGGTTGAGATCAAAATATAAATATAATAGAATCAACGGCTAAGATGAGTCGGTACAATATGACATGGATCACTCACTAGAGGCGGGTGAGCACTCACTAAAAGAGTGCCTAAGGGGGGTGCACACCACATAGAAATGTCTACAATACAAGTGTGCCACATAAGATGACAAGGACAAGTGACTAGGAGCACATGGTGGGGATAGGAGGTTTTATTTTCCTTCACTAGCATCACCCCATGGCACAATAATATAACATATGACTCAATGACATGTCCAAGTGAACAAATGATCAAATCATGGCCCTCTCAGCTGAGAGAAGAATGCATGAAAACACAACCCTATGACTGTGTGGACCCCACTGAATGCTGCAAGCTGATCTGGAAGGAGTGGGATACACCATAGATGACCTCTGAACATACCTCATGCCAAAACCTTGCCTCAATTGCCCAAATTGATTTCCTTAATGACCTTTTTATTCCATTTTTATTCTACCTGAAAAACCAGCAAACTGCACACAGCCCACTACCTGGTGCCCGGACACAAAATCTAACTGTACCATCATGTCCGGAGAGGGGGTAATATGGTAATGACAAGTGGTTGGACCACCCCTCTCCTCTGCAGCGCCCTATGCAACAACTCTCCATCAAAGCATCTGTTGGACAGGCCACATCAGCATGGCCAAACTGGTCAATACGTGAAAAACTGCTCATATCATCATTGCCAGTAACTGAAACTGAAAACTCAGTGTCTAAATGGATCCAGAAGACCCAAATATACTGGAGATGAGTACTCATGCACCTCATGGTAACCTGTAAGATCATCTGTAGCATCCACCATACCCGCACAAATAAAAATATGATGATCTGGAAATAAGAATAATCAATAAAAGTGCATCAACCATCATCTGAAACCTGTGTCCAATATATGGAGTCATCAAAAGGTATATCAAGGACCATGGATCAACATCATACAACATAACTGGTCCAACTCATCACGGATCCCAACGTTGACCTTGGTCAAACTAGGTTTGACCGGTCAAACTAATCAAAATATGACCCAGGTTAGAGAAGCCTACTGTTGCAAGTGCAAATGGTTAAGACATGCTCTTTTAATCAATTTCATAGCAAGACTTTTAAAACATCAAGCATTATTTCACTGGCAATTAATAGATAATAATAAGTTAAAATAATAATTTACTTTCAAAAGAAACTCAAGGATATACTCATTTGTAAACATGATCAATTTGCTAGCAAAGGGTGAAAGCTAAGGATGCAAGGCTAGGAAAAGGGGAATGACTTGACTGACTTGACTGACTTGACACTGTAATACTCTGGATAAGGGAAAGGGTATTACACATTCAAGCATATGTTGGATAAAGAATACACAGGGGGTGGCAGTGTCTCACAAATGGGTAAAGTTGTTTAGATAGGTGCTTTTTCAACCTTGGCAAATGTCTACGACTCACATCCATCCAAGCTGTATCAGCTCCGTGAGGATCTTTTCTAGGGGACACTTCGAATTAGATGTCCCTTGCTCCATCTCACATCACAACCCGTAGGCTCCATGAGGAATTAATCATTACATTTCATTTAGCAACCCTTTTGGAGATTTCACCTATGCTTAGAAGCACAACTACTAAAGCTTTCATCCAGGGTGCTTTTGAGTTTCCATTTCCTTGGCCAGCAGTTCTTTAGATTTAGCATTTGTTTAGCCACTGCTTTTTAGGCCTACACAACCCTTTGGGGGATTTTGCATGTGTTTAACAACACAACTACTCACGCTTTCATCCAGGGTGTGTTTTTCATTTGAGTTTCAATATAGTTTCATAGCCCTCTTTCATTGTGCTGAGAAGCACAGTTTTCAAAATAGTTTCATGGGCTTTCATAACAGATATAACAATATTTTCCATATGCAATGATGGTAGTACAATTTGCTTCAGGTTTTAGTCAACACAAATCAAGCAACTATGGGGACTTTCCACAATCACGACCAAACATCGAGGCAACCGACTACAATGATCAAGGTATCAAATCCAACTCACCAAAGGTAAGTTTTGTTGCCAACTCAGAGCCGAGACACAAACTAAACAGGGATGCTATCCAACATAGAGGCAAGAATGGGGAAGTCCTCCATATCACAGGTCAAGGTGTATGTCAGGGTAAAGACAAAAAGGTGGGAAGGACAACGGATGGATGGATAAAGTGAAGGTGATGCTTAAGCTAGCAAGCCAAAAAGGTGGGAATGATCATGTCCACACTCCTAAGAGGGTAAAACCAACAAGTATAAAACAAGAGCTTCTAATTGTCAGTAATACAATCATTTATATAATCAATAGTAACCAATTTCATTTTATATAGATATACTACCACATCATAATCACTAGATGTTAATTCAAGCTATCAAAATGACCAAAACAGCAAGATAATAATACCAATGCACATCATATACCTGTTGGGTCATATACCTGTAATCCGGACCAACTGTAACCACTGAGAACACTGCTGCTGAAACTCTAATCACTACACTGTATCTGTATGGAATTAAAGGTCATCTCGTTCATCAAATCTAAGGTTAAGAAGCTCAACCTTGGCATAAGGTCTACTGCATGTCTGATATAAGGTTGCTCTGATGTGTGAGTTATAACACATAACACGGCTCATCATAGTTGATCTCACTAAAACTATGTAATCAATAGTAACCAATTTCATTTATATAATCAATAGTAACCAATTTCATTTTATATAGATATACTACCAGATCATAATCACTAGATGTTAAGTCAAGCTATCAAAATGACCAAAACAGCAAGATAATAATACCAATGCACATCATATACCTGTTGGGTCATATACCTATAATCCGAACCAACTGTAACCACTGAGAACACTGCACTGTATTTGTATGGAATAAAAGGTCATCTTGGTCATCAAATCTAAGGTCAAGAGGCTCAGCCTTGGCATAAGGTCTACTGCATGTCTGATATAAGGTTGCTCTGATGTGTGAGTGATAACACATAACACAGCTCATCATAGTTGATCTCACTAAAACTGTGTAAAGGCAAAGCTCAAAAATATGCAGATAACTGCTCTGCAATCATGGTAGCCCAGCTACTATGGATGTGATAACACCACCCAACCACCGTCAACCACAGTCAATCTGGATAGATCGGAAAAAAAATGGCGAATCCGTCAGCCCGAATTAAACTGGCCCCGAGCCGGTTCGGATCGTTTTGGTTCCGAGTCTAGTCAAAATCGTGAGTTTTCCAGTTTGACTCGCGATTCTTGTAGCACTGCAACGGAGAACTCCTTTGTAGATGGTCTCCTCAAGCAAGTTGACAAAATATTAGCAAGAAACCCTAACTCAGTCCAAAGCACTTCAAGAGCAACGTTAAACTAGGGTTAGGAGAAAAATCTTACCAACATTAATCAAGAATGAGCAAGATAGTGCGCCTTAGGTCACGCTTGAGCATGAGTTATTACAACTATTCTTAGCATCAACTTGTCATATGCAAAATCAAACCCTAGAAGACATTCCATTCATCCTTCAAGCAAGAAAAGACATCCCAAGAGAGGTGCACATAGCTCAAGTACTCCAATATACCAAGAGAAAAAAAAAGATCTCGTATTTGACCCTTGTCCCTATTTTACAAATGAGGTGAGGTTATCTTATTTATATGAAACAACCCTCAACCTTTTACAAAGCCAAGACAACAAAGTTAATGACAAATTATAAAATTTTAGGTTTGTGCACCCAAAACCTAGGGACTAAACCACATAATGACATAAACTAACAATAAAAAAGTGCAATTAGGCTCCACCAAGTGCAAGGTGAGCCAAAAGGAGGACGTCATGCCCCAACTAACCAACAGATGCTTTTCCCTTAACGCCCTCCTTTTTTAACAATGTAGGCTTCTTCTTTAAGGAATGGTTTTTATGGGTCTAGAGACGAAGAGGAGGGGTTTTGCATCAAAACAATAGGTCCAAGTAAGCAAAATGAGGTGTGCCAAGACGAGTATGACAAGTTGACAAGCCTTACACTCGCAATCAGCTCTACAAAGCAGAAAAATGAGTGTGGCCATGTGTCTCAATGATTTCTCTCGAGGGCACCAAACACCTACCTAAGGGTAATCATCAAAGCCACATGGCCAGCACCTCCTTAAGGTGGAAACCAAGGGGACCTACTATGACCTCACTAGGGGTATTTAGCCCCAAAATCAACACTCTACACAATATAACCCCAAAACTTGGCCTTTACAAAAGAAAAAGAAAAAACCCTTACTCTAGTACTATTGTCGCCGGAATGTGCACCTGGTTAACGCAGCAGAAATCTATGCTACTGCTTGGTGCACCCTTGGGGGCAAGTCTCGAGTCAAGGCTGCCACCTGATCTTGACTCCTCCATTTAGGCCAAACTCCTAATCGAAGCCAAGGGGGGTAGTCCCTACGGAATGTTTCTAAGGTTTTTAGAATGTTCCAGTGAATTAGTTATTAATGTTGTTTAAGGAGTCTTTAAGGAAGTTTATGATTAAAAAAGTTTCCAAGATTGTATTGCAAAATGGTTTAGAAAAAGCTGTAAATTTCCTTAAAACCCAATCTTGAGTTAAAGTATGAAAGTTTTTTTTTATTATTAAACCCCAAATATTACTTTTAACCACAAATGGATTTCTTCACAATGCAGCGGAAAATAAATAATGAGAGAAATATAACATCAACCACATCAATAGAGACACCAATATTTTTGGATATGGAGACCCCCAGAAAAACCCAAGATGGGAAAACCGGTGCAGCAATCTAAGAATATATTTTATTATGAAAGATACAGAACAATACAATCCCGAATATCGATTTTGACCCAACCTGGCAAAATCGTACAACTGAACCTCACTGAGAAAACCCCCAAATCGTACAGCCCTCCTGCGTCACTGTACAGCCCTCTGCGTCACTGTACGGACTGATCTGTACGGCCCTACGTCAGCATAGGGGCAGCTCCGTACGGCCTTGCGTCACTCATACGGCCCTCTGCGTGTGTTGTACAGTCGTCTTCTTGCGTCACACAGTACGGCCTCTGGGTGTTCGTACAGCCTCTGGGTGTTCATACGACCTCTCTGCAAGTCTGTATAGCCTCCTTCGATTTGCCCAAGTCACCCTTTGAATCCTCTGGATAGAAGTTCCTTTGTTTTCCTCTCTGTAAAATTCTCCTACAAACCGTCTTTCTTACTCTCCGACTGAAAGCTATGAGCAAAAAAACTCTATGTGTGTATGTGTGTCCTCTCCACCAAATCAATCCTCCTTTTAACTCAATGGCCAAGCGAAAACCCTAACTTCTCACTATGGATCAATGGATGAGATCAATGGCCAAGATTCGATTAGCCATCACTTAAATTATTTTCACTTGAACTTTATAAAAGTGACTCCATTAAGTCAATTAATAATTAGATCACTTAATGTACTTTTCCTAAGTCTAAACTTTGGAAAAGACATTAATACATTTGGCTTCTTGTTTTACGTCTTCTAGCATGCAAGGACACATGCAATGATAGAAGACTTTCCTTGTTGCCACTTTCTAACACTCCCTCTCAACGAGGAAGGGATTAGGTAGCAACCCCAACTTGTGTCTGAACTTCACAAACTTGTGCCTGCAAAGTGCCCTGGTGAATATGTCCGCCACCTGCTCATTTGTCTGAATATACTCCAATTGAATGGTTCCTCTCTAAGCACAATCTCTCAAGAAGTGATACCGGATGTCTATGTGTTTGCTACTGTCATGGAACACTGGATTCTCAGAAAGGTTAATGCAACTATGATTGTCACAGTGAACAATCGTAGTCTCCAACTCACTCTCGAATAACCCTGAGAGCAACTTCCTCAGCCACATCCCCTCACATGCTGCCATACTGGCTGCCATGTACTCAGCCTCTGCTGATCTCAATGCAACTGACTTCTGCTTCCTGTTGAACCAAGAAACAACCCCTGACCCAATATGTTGAAGCAACAACCTGAAGTGCTCTTCCTGTCTTCTACACATCCTGCCCAGTCAGCATCTGTGAAGCCTGCTAACTGTATACTCCCACTGTGCTCATAAACCAATCTATACTCCATTGTGCCTCTTATGTAGGGAAGCACATGCTTCGCAGCTGTCTAATGCACTCTTCGAGGGTCCACCATGAACTGACTCAAAAAGTTAACTGCAAAGCTAATGTCTGGTCAAGTATTGATCAAATACATAAGTGGCTCGATAAGCTGGCGATACAAAGTAGGATCAAACTTCTCTAACCCTAATGCATCAATCTTCCTCCAGTTGGTAACTAGAGTCCTGGACATGGATCTACAGTCCTCCATCCTGAATCTCCTCAAGATCTCCACTATATACTTCCCCTGACCAATGAAGAAGCACCCATCTCTCTGCCAAACCTCCAAACCTAGGAAGTAATGCATCAACCCAAGGTCTTTCATCGCAAACTCTACTACAACGTTAGACTTGCAGTCCCCGATCAGCCTCTCATCTCCTGTAAGAAAGAGATCATCTACATATAACACTAGTATGAGAGGTACCTCAACTGACAAGAAGTACAGGTTGTGGTCTGCCTCACTCCGCTGGAATCCCATATCCCATAGATAGTTGTCGATCCTAGAGTACCATGCCCTAGGTGCCTGCTTGAGCCCATAAAGAGCTCTCTGTAACCTACATACATGTGACTCCCTGTTCTCCACCTCGAACCCCTCTGCCTGCTCAATAAATACCTCTTCCTCTATCACTCTGTTGAGGAAGGCAGTCTTCACGTCCATCTAATGAACGCGCCAACCCATCTTTGCTGCCAATGAGAGAATAGTTCAAATAGAAGAATACCTAGCGACAAGGGCGAAAGCCTCCTCATAGTCAATACCTTCCTTCTATGAATACCCCTTTGCCACGAAGCGTGCCTTATACTTCTCCACACTTTCATCTGCTGCATGCTTTATCCCGTAGATCCACCTGGATCCTACCACATGTTTGCCCTCTGGCCTCGGCACAACCTCCCATACCTGGTTCTTCATGATTGAGTCATACTCCTCAACCATAGCCTCTTGCCACACATCATGTTGTGCAGCCTCCTCAAAACTGGAAGGCTCGGAATTAATCAACTCCGTCATCAGTGCCATATAGCTCAGTCTATCAGGTGGTTTGCTCTACCTCATGGAGCTCTATGGAAGAGTCACCTGCTTGGAATCCTGAACTGTGGACCTGTACCACCTAGGTACGACCTAGTGTCTACCTGTTGTAGCTGTTGGATATCCTCCTCCTGCTGCAGCTCATCCTCCAAATCAATGATAGGAAGATCATGTCCACCTGACTCCCTTTGACTACCAGAACCTGTGCACTGTGTCTGTACCTGTACCTGTGGCTCCTCCAACTTAACTCTCGAGTCCTGTGTTGGTTGGTCCTGCACTGGTAAGTCCATAGAACTTCTCAAGGCTCTGTCCTCATCAAACTAGACATCCATGCTCACAATGATCCTCTTGCGAGCCAGGATATATACTTCGTATGCCTTGGAAGTCTAATTGTAACCAACTAGAATCCCCTTCTCACTTGAAGGATCTAGCTTCTTCCTTGACTCAGCATGAATGTGACAATAGCAGATACTCACAAATATGCGTAAATATCTCACATCTGGTCTAGTACCTGTGAATACCTCCTCAGGTGTTTTCCTCCCCAAAGTTGAGTGAGGACACTTGTTCTAGACATATACTGCAGTCTGAAATGCCTCGTCCCATAAGAATAGTGGCAATCCCTTATCAAACAACATGGCCTTGGTTGCACTCACTAGTGTCCTATTCTTCATCTCCGCCACTCCATTCTGCTGCGGGGTGTGAGGAACGGTGTGCTCCTTATTGATCCCCTCTGATGAACAAAATTCCAAGAACTCCTTGGAGGTGTACTCACCCCCATTGTCTGTCCTCAATATCTGAATCCTCCTTCCTGTCTGGTTCTCCATGAGTCTTAAACTCTCGAAACCACTCAAAGACCTCTGACTTGGCCTTCAGGAAATAGATCCAGGTCTTCCTGGAATAGTCATCAATGAATGTGATGCAATAACTGTAACCACTGAAAGAATGGACACTCATTGGTCTGCATACATCTGAATGCACCAAGTCCAAGGTGCCCTTAGACTTGTGCTCACTCTGTGGGAAAGGTCTCCCGATGTTCTTCCTCAATGCACAACCCTTGCAGTGGTTATGCTTCTCCTCCTGTACGAGAGGAACTCCAATAACTGCCTGTCTCAAATGCCCCAGTGCTCCATGATGTAAGTGTGCCATCCTCCTATGCCACAATTCACTCTCACTGCTGCTGCTACCCACTAGAGCCTTTGCAGACTCGAAGTGTAGTCTGTACACCTTCCCGCTTCGGACCCCAATCATCCGATCCAACCTCTGATCTTACCCCTTGGGCCTGATATACACTTTCCTATCCCGGAAAGTCACTAGAAAACCCTTGTCCTCCAGTCTGGAAACAGATATGAGATTCTTTGTCATCCCCAGAACATATAATACATCAACAAAACTGATGGGCTTGCCAGCCTCCCTCTGAAACAAAACAGTACCAACTCCCTGCGCCTGATACCGCGCATCATCTCCCAACTCAATGTGGAGATTCACTCGACCCTCCTGCAAGCTCTTGAAGAATGATCTATGTCCTGTCATATGACAAGATGCACCGTTGTCAACGTAACAGATGTTATTGTTGATGGAACTTGCCATGCAAGCTATCAAACAAAAGACCTCATCAAAACTCTTGTTGAACTCATCCACCTCTGCTGAACCTGCCATTTGTGTGTTGTTCTTCTTCTTCCTATTTGGGCACTAGGAGGCAAAGTGTCCATGCTTGTGGCAGATCAAACACTTGACCTTTGACATGTCAATGTTCTTCTTACCACCCTTCTTCTTCTTCTTTGCCTTCCCCTTGCCTTTGCTTACTACGGCTAGAGCCTCTTCATCCACGATGTGTGGGGCACCGCTAGATGAACCTGAACCTTGACCCATACGAATCTCTTCCTATAAAAAATCATCCCACAATCTTTGCCAATCAGGGAGCTTCTCCCTAGCCACCATGCCTTTGACAAAGACGCCCCATGGCTTAGAAAAGCCAATGAGAGATATCCAAACTAGCTCCCCATCCTCAGTCTTAGAGCCCACTGCTCCAAGTTCATCCCTGATCTGTGTGAGCCTTGTAAGATAAAGCATCACTCCTTCACCCTTGGCCATCTTGCTACTACGTAGCCTCTCCAGTAGCACCATCTTCCAGTTTTCGTTCTAGGCTTTACAAAGCCTTCCACATTTCCAATGCGGTCTTCTTCCAGGAAAGGTGAGGGACTATGTGGTCATTCACCCCAACCCCATCCAAGATGATCAACATAGCTCTAGAATCTACCTTCTTCCATCTAGCCAACTCTGTCGGATCTGTGGGAGCAACCTTCTGGTTGTCAATGTGCTCCTATGCATCACTAACAAACAGGATCCTAGTGATCCTCTCTTTCCAACTAGGAAAGTTCTGTTCCCCCTAGAGTCTATCCTCAACTCTCAATTGTACGGCCATAATGAAGTGTACCTGTAAACCCTGGAATAGATCTGCCCCTGATCTATCCAACAACGGTTACTTTCTCTCAGATCTGCTCAGAAGAGCTCTAATACCATGTAAATTTCCTTAAAACCCAATCTTGAGTTAAAGTATGCAAGTTTATTTTTTTTATTAAACCCCAAATTTTACTTTTAACCACAAATGGATTTCTTCACAATGCAGCAGAAAATAAATACGGAGAGAAATAAAACATCAATCATATCAATAGAGACACCAATATTTTTGGTTATGGAAACCCCCGGAAAAACCCAAGATGGGAAAACCGGTGCAGCAGTTTGAGAAGATATTTTATTATGAAAGATACAGAACAATACAATCCAGAAAATCATTTTTTATCCAACCTGGCAAAATCGTACAATCGAACCTCACTAAGAAAACCCCCAAATTGTACGGCCCTCCTACGTCACTGTACGGCCCTCTGCGTCACTATACGGACTAATCCGTTCGGCCCTACGTCAGCGTACGGACAGCTACATACAGCCCTGCGTCACTCATACGGCCCTCTGCGTGTGTTGTACAGTCGGATGCCTGCGTCACACAGTACGGCCTCTCTGCAAGTCTGTACGGCCTCCTTCGATTTGCCCAAGTCACCCTGTCAATCCTCCGGATAGAAGTTCCTCTGTCTTCCTCTCTGTAAAATTCTCCTGCAAACCATCTTTCTTACTCTCCGGCTGAAAGCTATGAGCAAGAAAAGTCTCTATGTGTATGTGTGTCCTCTCCACCAAATCAATCCTCCTTTTAACTCAATGGCCAAGCGAAAACCCTAACTTCTCACTATGGATCAATGGATGAGATCAATGGCCAAGATTCGATTAGCCATCACTTAAATTATTTTCACTTGAACTTTATAAAAGTGACTCCATTAAGTCAATTAATAATTAGATCACTTAATGTACTTTTCCTAAGTCTAAACTTTGGAAAAGAAATTAATACATTTGGCTTCCTGTTTTATGTCTTCTAGCATGCAAGGACACATGCAATGATAGAAGACCCTCGTTGTTGCCACTTTCTAACAAAAGCTTTCACCAGCGAAATAAAATGACAACCAATATAGATAGCACAACAATGATATTAAGCAAATAAATGAACAGCTTGTTGTGGACCAGTGCCTTATGGAGTCAAATATACAAGATATAAAAATTGTTGCTGAAAGAGAAATGTTTTGCAATGTCTCTTTTACTTTTAAATTATTAATGGTTCGAAATTAGTTAGGGAAAAAGGGGAAACTCCCGAGATACCGTGATATACAAGGAGGAATGTCCGGAAATCAAAAGATGGTGGCTCCTCACGAGAACGTGTGGGCTGGAATGGAGTCTCTAGGGCAGTGTTCAACACTACACCAACAAGGGTGTAGTCTAACTGTGCCCTGAGGTCGCCTCCCAGTTGTTCTCGCTTCCTTTGAGAAATTTCCCCACACAAATGTTAATTAACGTAGTGTCGAATTTCCACTATGTGAAGGGTAGTGTATTATATTATGTGAGTTGTTTAGATTAGATGTGAAACTTTAGAAAATAGTTTATAGCTCTTTCTGATTTCCCACAGGGCCAGGCAAGATGCCCGCAAGGGGAAAGAGCATACTTTGAGCTATACGCTAAATGTTTATTTTGGTTAATGCTCGTAAGAAAAGAAAAGCTTAAAGTTAAAACAGAAATAAAGCAGCACAAAATCTATGCGTCACTTTTATGATCATCCACCACTAATCGAAAAAGCCTTTGTGTGGTGGTGAGAGCATACTTCGTGGCAACGAGATTTGTGTTAAATTCTAATCTACTCTTGCGGAAATAGAAATGCAATAAAAGAAAAATTATAAAGTTAAAGTATACACCCTACGAATTAAAAAAGGTGTGTGTGTGTTTGTTGTGTTGTTAGAAAAAATTATTCCAAAAAATTTGACATAATGCAAATCCCCCAGGGGGGATGGGGTGTGGGCACTAAGTACCCCACTGCTCTCGTTTAATAATTACAATAAAAAAGCTTAAAAGAAATTCGACTTAGTCCACTTATGGTTGGATCTAAGGGCTTACAATTGTATAGAAAAATTTACAAGTGGATGGGTGTCCACATAAAGTATTTTTTGCACTTTTTGATGATTTTTTGTCACAAATCCGCTCACTTTCGTCATGGACCTGCTAAAAACCAGCGAGCTAAAATGCTGCAAATTAGTGGTTAGATCATATAAAATTAAATAAAACTACAAGATCTAAACTTGCAAAAATTATGGAAACTTTTAACAAATGCAAGTATAGAAAAAGTTGGATATCTAGTTTTTTAATATGAAAATGAATTATTTCTAGATCTGATTTTTATGCTAAAGTAAAAGGAGATGTTTGATTTTGCAAATAAAACTAAGATCTATCTCTTACCAAGCTTATAGTAACCAAGTAACCAGAGAGTAATTTAGAAAAATGGAGAGATAGTTGAAGCAAACCCTCAAGCTCAAGGCTTGATTATGTGAACCAAAGAAGAAAAAGGAAGTTATGGATCAATGTCTTGTAGATCTGAAGCTCGAATGTGGTGGAGAGAAAGTGGAATCAAACTAGATCCAAGCTCCCTTCACCTTGAGGCTTCCTGCAAAGCTTACAAAAAATCTCACACAAACAAAGTCAAGTCTAGTATGCTCATCAATCAAAATCAAGAGAATATGTTGTACAACCAAATACTAGTATTACTCTTAAATCTTGAAAGCATGCTCATAAACAAACAAGTTAGCAACAGTAAATGTTTGTTCTAAACATTGATTTGCATAAAAATACAAATGAAACTCAGAAAGAAGTCACCTCAACCGAAATTGGTACATGCATGGAACAAGACTCCAAGTCGACCTCCAAAGTCTTCAATCTTATTACTTGAGAACAAAAATTACATTACACAGGAGCAAAGGTTCTATGCCTTTCTATCACTCAGAAATAAGCGATAGAGACCTCGCCTTTGTAGCCTTTGAGAGAGGGAGGAGGGCGAATTGAGGAGGAAGGGGGCGCATTCATGGAGAGGAGGAGCCAAATGTCAATCAAATCTTTGATTGAACCCTCCATTTGTGTGATTGGGGATTAATGGGCTGCCACCTAAGGGAGGCGCCCTCACCCAAGCTTTGGGATTAACTCCCCACAAATACCAACATGCCACCTCAAGAGAAAGTCGCCCAAGTGAGGAAGGCGCACTTCCCAAGAGAGGACACATCACATCAAGCCAATCCTTGATTGAATCCATCAAAGATTGATTGGAATATTCATTAAATGTCCATGCCAACTCAACTGGGCCTTCACAGAGACAAATTCCATTGATTTAAGAATTTAATTTTCTCTCATATTTATTATTTTTTAATTAAATAATTCCTCAAAAATATTTTTGAGAGAATTTTTATTTAAGTGAAAAATAATCACTTAGAACTTAGGAAAAGTGGGTTTTGGGGATTTGTGGGTGCTCTGGGTTAGAAAACGAGCACCCCCATGCCAAAATTCACCTCCTAACCACACTTTAATCACTTTTTTTATTTTTTAATTCAAATATTAAAAAAAAAACCGTTAAACGGGAAAAATTATTTTTCTCCGAATGACTTAAAAATCCTAGGGGACCTAGTGCATGTCCATATGACTCATTATTGATGGCTAGCATGTTTAAAATACATAGACACATAGGCTTTAATAACCTCCCTAGGCTCGACCACCATGGAAAATACTCCAGCTTTGGAGATATGAGTGAAAAACTCAAGAATTATATGCCAATAAAGCGTAACGCATAACTCTTAAGGAAAAAACACTCTAGAGTATCCCCTTGATAGTAAAACCTAAGGTAGGACAAGCCTTTTACAAAAGTATCATGCTTAGACCAACTTATTACAATTCCCCCATGGGGGTCTGGAAATGCAAATTTTACAAAGGGCCAAAAATTTGGCTTGATGAACTTCTAAACTCAAGCAGTGAACAATGTAAGTTGTTCAAATCTTCTAAGGTTCACAAGGAGTCCACCCAAGTGCAACTTAGTGAACAACAAGTACATCTGGAAGGAACGCTTCAGACACTCTAAGGCGTAACAGGCAGTATGGCATACAAACTGGAGTTGCCTCCATCTTCACATGTACATATAGTCTTCCTTGTGTCTTGCCTAAAAAAGGTAAATGGTGACAAGATCCCAGTCCAAAATATTTTACCGAAGATTGATGAAGAAAAGAAAATGATACTAGAACCTGAAACAATCCTTGACACATGAATCAAGAAACTGCAAAATTGACCAATTTTTGAGTTACTGGAGTACCTCATCAAGTGGAAGAACTTGCCAATAGAAGAGGCAACATAGGAAGATGAGCTCTTCATGCAGAAACATCCATAGTTAATCAAGTGTTGAGGACAACACTTGATTGAAGGAGAGGGGCATGTTAAACCCTAGATATTGTGACATTACATTTCTATTATTATATTAATATGGTCTTTATTGGTCGGATAGGAACTTAATTGTAATTGTAACCTTTGTCTCCTAGATATACCAACGAGACCTAGTTTAAGTGATCATCTCATCTTGTCTTGTGCATTTGATACATTGTAAAAGGAGGTTGCCCCTCAAAAATGCTTCTTATTCATCTCTTTATCTCACCCTCAAGGCGTTGGGTATGTTATCTTGGGGATTTGGTGCATAACATCCTAGAAACTGAAACAAGAAAACCAGCTTCAAATGGTTGATCAATCTTCATTTCGACAATCCTAGGTTACAATGCAACTCATGGCTATATGGCCATTCAACAAAATACATAGCCAAGCCCTTGTGCATCCTCACCTCTTGGCCAACAAAAAGCCTTTGTGAGTGGAATTGCAAGAAAACATAGGCAAAGATAGGGGTAATGAGAAGGCCAAAAGACTTGACCTTTCATTTCCCATTCCTAGCTCCCTTCTCTCCTATTTTTATTTTTATTTTCATTTAATTATTTTTTCTCTATTTTCTCTCATTTAAAATTTTATTGTTTGCATTGTCTTATAATGTTTCAACCCTCATTAATTGTCAAATTGCTTGTGTACTGAGCTTTGCAAACCACCACCATGTTCAAATAGATTTTATAACAGATTTCAGTGCGGGTACAACAGTCGTCCCAAATTTAGGAATCAGGGAATCAATATCCTAGTCTTTTTTATAAAAATATATATTAATATGGAAACAAAAACAGATATTTAGGAAAATAAAGCTAGAGAAAATTAAAATTCTAGATTCTATCATATAAAATCAAAATAGTTGACAGGGAATTGAGGAGATACCATGCAATAGATGAAATCCATGTATCTTGACTCTTAATAACCACCTAAAGCTGTAGGAGCTAGATCTAGCACTGACCCCCAACCCACCTGTACACACACAGAGCAGGCTAAAGAAGAGTCTACTAGACAGTTGCTCAAAGTGTATAGGAAGCAATTCCCTTTTTAAATCCTATTTCTGATTAGCACCAAAACTTTAAATTTATCTAGATCAGTTTTTCTAGGCTATGTTACTAGATCCTTCAAGATTCTGTGAGAAATCAGGATATGATCCGTTTGGGATCCCAATATCTTCACAGGATTTGTCAAGGACCCATTTCCTGATTGAAAACTCTAAGAGAGAGAAATCTGGGACTCATCCCAAGACAGATCCTGTCTCCACTATGTTACCTCTTGTTGTCCGCCAAACTGCACACCAGCAGCGGAAATCTTTCGAAAGCTGTCTCTTCACTACAAGTGAGAGAGGTGTGGCCTTGGGGGCAAGCAATGAGCCAGGTACTGTCACCTGAATCCCAGCTCCTCCGTTTAGGCAAACTCCTAACGAAGCCAAGGGGGGTAGTCCCTAAAAGAAAGAGTTGTCTAAGGCTCTTATGTGTTTAAAATGTTTTTGGGTGTTGTGATGCGGATGGGTGTTGTTTAGGAGTTTTTTGGAAGTGAAAGACACAAAATACTTTAAATGAGACCAAGATAACGCAATCCACGTTGCAAGAAAAGATAGGAGATACACTTGAACAAGAAACAAATCACTCTTTATGAAAATTAAAGCAAGTACTCCAGATTGATATTAAGCAAATAAAGTATATGATAAAGGACCAGTGCCTTATGGAGTCAAATATATTGAGTGATTGAATTGTTGATACAAGTGTTTGAGAAACAAGTTCTTGAGATCGTTTTGCAGTTTATCTTGGTAAATTAAAGATTTTAATGGTCTTGATTATTATGGCTAAGAACAAGGTATCAAAAGGAGTGGAACCTTGACCAATAAAAACACTGGCAACCTTTTAGGTGATAGGTCAGGAGCACCCAAATTGCAAAGAGGGCAAGTGTGCTTACGGCTTGACCGCCCTCGAGTCTGACAGTGGATTCCCGGCACCACCTCTTCAGGAAGAACTCAGTAATTTTGTCTTGGTTGGGGTTTGGGGTAAAATTTTAATTAATGTTATCACTTATGTAATTAACAAGTCTTACACCTTTATGAGTACTAGCCCAACCGTTTCCGGTTGGCAGAGCATACGGGTGTAGGACACGAGACCAAGATAAATTAATTAAAGGGGTGTATGAGTGGAAAAATTTTATTATTAGAGCACTTTGTTCAACTCTCCGACAGAGAGCGCTCTTGACTTGATCTTATGACCACAGTTCAAGAGACTTGCTAATTAACAAATGCCTAATGCAGGGAAAAGATGCAAGACTAAAAATGCCCTCCGATAGAGGGTTCTCTTGACTTGGATTTGGCCAAGTTCAAGAGACTTTGGTTCGTTTTAAGAAAGCAAATAGTGGTTGTGTTGTAAAAGCAATAAATTTCCACTTGAAAAGATTAAGCAATGTAATAGATTGGAAATATGTGAAATACTGCTAACATTACTACTTGCAAAATAAAATGAAACTTTGAATAAATCTAGTGTTCTACCACACAAATTATAATCTAATAGGTGGGATCAATCTCCGAACAAGATCAACCACTAGAAGCCACCAGTCCTGGAAACCTTCCAGCTAGCTGGATGTCCACAAGAAGCTGATGGGGGAACGAGAAGCTACCACAAGGCTATGTGGCCTTCGGGATGCAATCCCAAAGTTAGCTCTTCTCTGGTCAAGGTTTGGAAGAGAAGTGACAAAATAATATTAAACAGAAAATAAGTCTAATCTACCCAAGAGTCTCTTTCAGGTCAAAGACCGTACTCGGGAGAGCATGGGGGTAAGTAAATCGGAAATTATAACAACAAAATGACTTAATGAAATAGAAACTAATCTAAGAGCATATCTAGAAAATCACACCACTCAATGAAGACTACAAGACTTCCCCAAATGGGGGAAGTGAATGTGGGGGCTTAAAAACCCCACTTGCAACTTTATTATGAGAATACAATTTCCCTTGGGAATGAAACCCTTGCAGAGACTTTGAAAGAAATAACTAGAACACTCTTATGAAAATGAAAGCTTGGAGCCCTTAATGGCTTTTACAAAGGATAAGAAGATGTATCTTAGAATGTGTCTTTATGATGCTCGATTTCCTCTTCTCTCTTTGGTTTAATCTTTTGACTCAAGAAATCTTTCTCTTCCCACAATCCTACCACAAGGATAAGCCAATAAACTCATGCACCCATTAGCATTAGAAAATCAACAAACTTTGAAACTATCAAGTCTAGTTTTGCAGAATAAGACTAAAACATAAAAGAGCATGAGATTTTGACTTGAAATGATTAGTATGGTAAAACGGACCAGCAAGCTAAAACGCTCTAAAAAATAGCGGGAATGAGAGTGCCACCACAAGATCTTACACTACTTGATATGCCAACTTTCTTACCTATGAAAAGAAACTATAAAACTTTTAAGGAAGAAACTAGATGCAAGCCCTAATGCTACTTTCAAAGCATAAACTAGAAACTACTAAGTAAGAATATTGAAGATCTAATCTAGTGACAATGTAAGTGCAAAACTAACTATAGCTAACAAGAAACTAGATCCTAACTATATAAGTGCAAAGTGTGAGATCTAATTACCAACTTTAAAACAAATGCAACAAGATATTACTAACAACTTCTTGCGTTTTTGTTGTTTTGTAGGTTTTAGGGCACAAATAGAGATGGACGAAAGCAATCCTAGGGAAAAATGGAGGTTGGGTGAGTGGTATGAAGAGGGGAGACGAGAGGCTAGAAGGAGGGACCTAAGGGCAAAAAAGAAGAGAAAAGGGCACTTAAATGAAATGGGACGAGAGGGATGAACAAGAAGTGGGACAAGAGCAAACTAGGTAGGACGAATGCAAGGAGATAGCTAGGCTAGAATGGGACGAAGAGAGGAGGATTTGAAGGTCTTTCTAGGGTAGACAAGAGCTAAAGGAGGGCAAAAAACGAAAGGGGAAAGAGCTAAGAGAAGGGATGGCTAGGTGTAGACTAGGGCAAGGAGGAATGGGCTAGCAAAACAAGAGCAAAGGGTTTTCAAGTGGAACACTTGAGGGTTTGAAACACTGTCTTGGAAATCCTCCGGTTAACCGGTGATACGCCAACAACAAGTGTTGAAGAGAGCACAAGGGAACAAATCCCAAGCTATTCCCCAAGGTTGAAGGAACTTCAACCTTATGGCAAACTAATCTATGGCTTGAAAAGACAAAAAACCAACTTTGGATCAAGATCTAGAAAGGGTTTCCACAAGATGGAGGTAGACCAAAGTAACTAGTAACCAATTTTAAGAATATTTTTGATAAATGGATGGATCTTTGAATCTAACACTTCATGCCAAAAACTTGATGTTGTGAGATCGACTTTGGGAGATCCTGCAATGCACGAATGTTAGGGAAAAATTTGTTCTTTGAAGAGATGGAGGAGACAACCTAGTTCCAACTCCTCTTCAAAACCTATGAGATCTGCAAAATGTATCACTTACAAACAAGTTTGATCAAATATAGTATGCAAAGTTGAAAGAGACAAGAAGAGTGTTAGTATTTCCGACTACAATTCACTACTTCCAAATCACAAGCAACCCAACATCAATGGACAAATTGAAATCAAATGCCCATCCTCTGGACTTTAAAAAGTCTTCTAAGCTTTAAAAAATTTGATCAAAACAAGGAACATGTAAGCAAAAACATGGAGCAATATCACCTTGATTAATTTGAAGCAATTCCCATGAACAAGATCAAAACACCATATGGACCTCCAAAGCCACTTTATTTCAATTAGCAAAAGCTATAACACATATACAATTTGGCAAAGTAAGTTTGCCCAAAATTCTCCATGAGATAATAACCCCAAAGGGCCTCTCTTTATAGTAAAAACACCTAGCTAAAACCCTAGGTCGAATTGGCATAGACATGTAGTTCGAATTCCAATCAATCACAAGCTTGGAGGAATAAACAATGTATAAACTCGAGTTTATGGTAGGTTGAATGAAGAGGTGGCAAGCTCGACCTTGGTGGTAGGTGTGAGATGGATCACCCATCAAATAGGCGAGTTACAACAAGGATTACGTGAGGATAAGGTAGGAATGACGTGAGCTTTGTGGAGAGGTGCGAGTTGGTTGGTGAATGACAAGTGGAGTGGTGGTAGGTACTAACTCGAATGGCAAAAGGAGCCAAGCTAATGGTGATTGATGAGTCATGAGGGCGCCTACCTTAGGCTTTAAATGCACACCCACCAACCCAATTACCACTTGCCAACTCATCAAATCGATTTTTGCATGAAGGAGGGCGAATTGGTTTAGGGAGATCTTTTGCTGGTGACTGGATAGTTGACTTAAACCACTTGGAGTTGATTGGAATCCTTATAAATGTCTATTGCCATGTCATTTAGCCTTTTATTTTAATCAAATTGATTAATTTTGGAGAGATTTGGATTATCTCCAAAATATTCAATTTTATTATTTTAATTAATAATTTCTCTGTAAATGACTTTTTGGAGAAAATATTAATTATGAGGCTGAATTGACATCCGAAAGTTGGGTTTAGCTGCTCCACGGGTCATGTGTGATTTTTGGCTTATGAAACGAGCCATCAAACACTAAATTCGGACCCCGGATGACTGACATATTACAGACTCAAATTTCTCTATTTAAACTATAGAGAAATTTAATTAAAATTTAAAAATAATTAAAAAATTAAAAACCCCAATTCCGACGCGTCCGGTAAAAATTTTTCGAAATTTTTTCTAGGGGTCCTAGAGACTTAGGACATGACCAGAACCTATTCTAATAGTGTCTAGTATGTTTATATATTATAGTTGGACTCTAATAACCCCCCATGGCACAAATTTCCAAAATCGGGCATTCCAGCTTTGGAGGAAGCGGGAGAAAAACCAAGAGATTATATCTCGCCTGAAGCAAAGTATAATCTGACGGTGAAAAAACTCCCTGGAATACCTTAGTTGTTTAATCCAGTCATGGGGAACCGAGCCACTCAGACCCTACTAGCACACTTTATTACAAACCCCCATGGGGCCATGGTCATGTCGACTCAAAAAACAAAACTGGCTAGCCAAGACTGGCTAGACCCAAATATATGAAACCCAGATACTCTGGAAGTGAACACTGATGTGTTCCAACACTGGCGGCTCAATTAAGGTTTCAACTATTGTACAAATCAGTTGATAACACCTCTAAGAGATCCTTCACTGAAAACTTAAATGGTAAAATAAAAGTTATGGAGGAAAAAAACAAAGCAATGGACCCCTAAAAATAGCTTTAAGATTGCAGCTACATCACGTGCATTGTCTATATCTATATTTACACCTTCTGAAATTATTATTGTAATTTACAAATCGTTGTAAATTGTATATCGTTTTGTATAGTTCATATATTTTTGAAAAAAAAATCAATTCCTAATGAGCCACAGATCCTAAATTTATGAGTTTGTATCTGATGCCTTTTCTGCATCCATGCTTCTGGTAACACTGTTACTAGCAATACTCATGAAATAGAAAGCTAAGCATTTAACCAAAATCTGAAACATGAATGCGGTTGCATCTAACCTTGAATATCTTGTCCTGCCAGAAAATTAACCCTTTGGAGAGCTTATTACTTATTAGCATTCAACCACAAATTCTAAAAAAGGCAGTTTGCTACATTAAACTTGAACAATTTTTCCTTTAGTGAATTCAAATTTTGAAAAGAAAAAGGAAAAAATAATGAACTGAAGGTTTGAAAAGGTACAGTAATACCCTCAGCATGGAGTAGATGTTCGAACATAGAAAACCACCATTCAACATGCAAGGTAGTACTCAACTTTTGGGATGAATGACCAACAGAACTCCAGGATGGAAAGACTCTTTCACTTCCAGCATCTAGAATTAGATAAAGGGGTCAAATATCTTGGATTTAATCTTAAGCCTAACAATTATGGGAAAGCCGACTGGAGGTGGCTCTTGTCTAGAACTGAACAAAGAATTGCTTTCTGGTGTAACAGATGGCTCGCTAGGGGTTTCAAGTTAGTACTGATAAAATCTGTCCTAGAAGCAATACCTGTGTAACTGGCAAACTTTGGCTCACATCCCAAAAGGGATTTTGAAAAAAATAAGAAAGTGTTGGTTTAACTTTAATTACTTATGGAAATGAAGAAGTGAGTATAAGGGATCCCAGCTAGCCAGGTGGAAGTTGATTGCAACTGCTAATCCCAGGGAGATTGGGGACAAAAAGGCATTCACCTATTTGGTCAGTAGATTGCAACTCCTAATCCCAGGGAGATTGGGGACAAAAAGGCATTCACCTATTTGGTCAGTCTTTAGCAGCCAAGTCACTGTGGATGCTAATAACAAAAGACACTGTTTGGAGGAGGATAATCATTAAGAAATATGCGGCCCCAAATTCCCTCCTTGACTGGATCAGGATGGAAAGGAAAAGTATCCATAATGTATCAAATCAATGGAAAGCTATGACTCTAGCTTTTCTTGTGATTGGTCAGTTCTTGTCCTAGAGGATCGGCAATGGGTCTCAGGTAAGAATAGGTGTTGATGCTATCATGGGTCACTGGTATTACTCTTACAGACATTGGGGAGGTGCACAATGAATAGGATCCACAGTCCCATGGACACTATACTTTGGAACCAAGGCTGGTTAACAGCACCAGAACTAAGGATGGAGGGTGTTATGAGTCAGAGCTGGGAGTCCTTTCTGACTGAATTAAGAAGGGCTCATATAAGATTGACGGAGGAATCAGATGAACTTGCAAGGGCTATGAACAAAACAGGAGGTTTTTACTTTGCAAAGCTAGGTTATCTGACACTACAAGTCCCGGTAGTAGCTGAGGAAAGTTGGTGGTGGTCAAAACTGTGGAAGGTGTTGGATTTTGTGCAACTTCGGAAGATATTATTATTGTACTTTCATTGTACTTGATTATACCTCCTAAGGGAGATGAACTTGATGTATTTAATTATGTAAACACATGAAAGAATCAATGTAAACCTTGGGGTGCAAAGAAGCAAAAGAAAAATATTAAAATTAAATTATTAAATTGCCCCCAAGTGAAGTCGGCCCAGTTAGGGTATTTTTCATGTCAGCACTTGTATAAATAGAGGAAAAGTGCTCCTCATTATTCACTCACTCATTCAAGTGAAGTTCGCATCACCCAGAGAGAGAGAAGTTCGTACAAGCTGGAGAAGGAAGCTGTTTTGGGGTTTCTACTTGTGGAAAGCATTTTCACATTTTCTCTTTTATCTTTGTACTCTGATCTCGGGATTATCATCTCTATGCGAAGGTTGCTGGGTTTTTCCCAATTCGGTTTCCCAGGATAAACTCTGTGTTATTGTTTTGTGCTTTGTCTTTCTTCTAGTGATCTCAGTTATGCATTTATATTATTATGCTATGAATGTGTGAATTTTAACAGAAGGTACCCTACAAGTGTACTTTGTTTATGTGGTTAGTCCCAAAGAACAGAGTACTGCCCTGGGAGATGCTACAAAAAGGAGTAAAATAGGCCCTGTATGGTGTACTTTATAAAAAGCCAGTGAAGAGACTACATCTTGCCTCTTTATGCCTTTCTCCTTCTCTTTGCAGGTGTGGCAGGATATGGAAGCACATTTAGGGCTCCAGAACCTGTGGAGGAAAGGGTCAATGGATGAGAACTCTCATAAGTGGTTCAATAGAAGGGAGTTGAAGAACTTCAGGGTAGTTCCTTATTTAGTTTTATGGGGGATTTTGCTGGCCAGGAATGCTAGTATATTTGAAGGGAAACAAATTCCACACTTCCAAGCTTCTGCTAAAATTTTGGCTTTGCTCACAGCCTATAAGACTACTAACTGTGTAAAAGTGCCAAGGGTTGTGGAGAATCTCCTTGTGGAGAACCAAGGGTTGTGGGGAATCTCCTTGTGGACAGGTCATATCCCTGGAGCATCTTTGATGGGGCCTGTCAAGGCCGGGACAAATATGTAGTCTGGGTTTGGTGCTAAAGTTGTCATATTCACACTGCTACTCAGCCAAAACTGGGATCCGGAGGAACTAATAATGTAGTAGAAGTTAAGGCACTACTCTTTCTCATGAAATCTGCACTAGACAAAGAAGTCAGAAGTCTCCACGGGGATTCTGCTCTAGCTATTAATTGGATGAAGTATCAGATACAGGTGTACAATACAAGACGTAACCCTTTGGCATTGCACATGAAAGAAATCTCAAGGCAGTTTCAGGAAGTGTCTTTTTCCCATGCCTTCAGACTTGTTCAGAGAGCTCAATGAGCAGGCAGATACCCTCTCCAAAGAGGGTCTTCACATGTTGGAGAATCAAATCACTGAAGAAGAATTCCAGGGGGTAAACCAGTTTTTTCCAGGTCTATTAGTATCTTTGAATTCTAATCACATGTGGGTGGGTTATTTTGTATCCATGTCAGTCCTGTGATCTGTTTTTTTTTTTGCCGTTTAAGCTGAAAGTAACTATGATCTGATGATCTATCTATCCAAAGAATCCGTTAGATACTCAGACAGAATATTAGTTTGACTGCTCAGAAGTTTTAGCTTTTGGAAGTGTGCAACTTGCACCATGAGGATTGTATTTTGAATTCTACTTCAATGAAATGAAAAATATGTTTTTTTTCTTGGAAAAAAAAAATAGCACTCAACTTTATATTATTTTTTAGGGTTGCACAGATGTACTAGGAAAAATAGAAAATGTGGTGATCCACCGTACTGTAAAACCTAGATATAATGAATTGCAAACTAGAAAACAATTGTTGCAACACAGAAAATAACCTCCCACGTGATTTTTTTTAAATTTGTTTAATGCCAGATCCATTTCCAGTCACAGGAAATGGTTCCGGATCTGTCGGATCCGTTTCCAGTCACAGGATACGGTTCCAACTGAAAAATGTAAAAAATTGGAGAATCCGAAATGGATCCAATCCGTCCTAGGTATGGGATTGGCACCCTGCCTAGGTGATTCCGATAACTATGGATTAGACCTAACTCTGAAATATCCCTTGTGGTCTCATAGAACGGACAAATGTTGTAGTGTCAAGTACTTGGGATTTTATTAACTAGGCAGAAGAAAATAAAATATGAGGACCCTGTGAAGTGGTATGATGAACTGGGTTTTGTCCATGTTTAGCGAGAGAAGATCTTTAGCGGTTATTTTCACAAAATTCATAATCCCTACAAGTAATCTTTGGTCAATGAGGTTGTGGTTCAGCGGCAAAGATGGTGACATGTTATGCCACTTATCAAGGTTCGATCCCCATATCTGAATAAGTAGTCGGACCAGGTCGAAGTCCTAGATAACTTTGACAGAATAATTTCCCCCATCATGGTAGCTTAGTTGAATGGAGCTTGTGTTAATGGTCTGTCCTTTGCCCGCCCCTAGCAAGCACAAGTGGACCGCATGTGGTGCCCATACTCTTTGGGCTAGTTGTAATGCTTCTATTCAGTATTCAGTTTCAAGGCAGCACTTCCAAGAAAATAATAATCTTCAGAAAAAGAGAGACAGGAGGAAATTGTGGGGAGTTTCTGTGTTTCTCTTTTTGAAATTCATAAATTCAAACAAGCAATATATTTTAAAGCAAGACTGTTGAAAATATAAGTATACATTCAACTTTTTTTTTTAAAAAATATACAACCAAATAAGCAATTTGTAAAGGAATTATTACCATCATAACTACTGGAGTCAATGCTCTGCTTCAATTGCCGTCTCATATCATAGGCTCTGGAGGAGACCCGCTTAACAAATTCATCGGAAGTGTCTGGAATTTGGCCATCCATGTGGAGAGCGGCGTCCACCTCATCGTCCTCTTGGCGATCTGGAGTTCCACTCCCACCAGCTTTAGCTTCACACAATTGTCTGCTGCCATATTTCACAAACAATGAGGGGTAAGCCCTGAATAATTTGAAGGATTTCAATTGGGTTTGCTCATCAATTCCTCTCCTTCTTGTCTGTAAACCGAATTTGGGATAATAGTTACTAATATCGCTATTGTTAAGGATGAATTTGTTGATTGGTGAAGTTAGGGCTATGACATCCATGGCCATGGTTGGGCAAATAGAGTCTTTGAATTGGATGTCTAGAGCACCAAAATGGATGGGATGAATGAAATGGAATGATCGTAATTCTTTTGAATTCAATGAGACGACGCGTTAGATTCGGAGACTTCTTTGATTGATGTGGAAGGGTTTGGTATGATGTTTTTATTGAAATTGCCACGTCAACATTAGGCCTTTTTTACATGAGAAAAAGTCATACTTTATTAAAAGTATATGGTGCATGCCAGAAAAACCAGGAAGAGATACATAGTCAACATTAGGCCTTATGGTGTGTGAACGATTAAATTTGATGGAATTCAACTCGATATTTTCACTTCTCATTATTTGTCATATCGATATGGATGACGTAATGTAATATGCTTTTTTCTTTGGTCTTTTGGTTTGTTAGTGGTATTTAAATCATATTAGTCTAGAGTAAGATTTAAATTTGTTTTTGAGTGGTTAAGAATTTCTCTTATTTGGATAGAAGAAAATAGAAAATAGGGTTAATGGTTTAAGATTCAAAGATATCCGGTAGGATTATATTTTGAGTTATTTTAAATGGTATGGTTTTCTTTGTATAAAGGTGATGAATTAGTTTGCATTTGTAGATAGTAGTGAGTGATTGCTATCTTCATTGCAAATTGATAACTAAGTTATGACAGGGTTTGTCAACTTCAAAAAAAGATATTTAAACTACACATTCTTGTTAACAAATTATTTTTAGCAATTTAAATTATATTTAAACAAAGTTGCACTTGTGTTCAATGGTTTGGAGGTCTTTAATTCTGTAAGACTCAAACAAAACCAAATTGTAATAAATTATTTGGAAGCATTGATGTAATAACCTATCTTACTGCAAAATGGCTCATTAGTTGGGGAATAAACACCTCCTAACATAGTAGATTGGGATTCTTCTAGCAATTGGAATGGTTGGAAGTAGATGGCTCTGCCCACTAACATATCTACATAAGTTCATCAGTTGTTCTCATCTCTTCAAGGAGTAGTGCCTATTAACTTAGCAACTAAGGATAGAAGAGGATGGGGGCCAAAAGCTAGTCATTGCACAGTTAAAGAAGGATATCAACTGCAACTTATAAATTTTCATTAGTCGCCTAAGACATTCTTGTGGAAACATATCTAACATCTAAATGGTCTTCCTAAAATCAATATTTCTTGGTGTACCCTTGTTCACGGAAAGTTATTAACAACTGAGAATTTACAAATTAAAGAGAGGAATCATTAGACTCTTGAGATGTCCTCTATGTGTCTCAGTAGAGTAATCATCTTTGCATTTATTTTTGGATTTAAATTTTGCTAATCAAGTCTAGCATATATCATTAGCATGGCTAGGAACTTCCATAATGCACCCCCAAAGCTAGAACAACATGTTTGTTATTACCCATTATCTTTGATAATAATAAAAACAATTATTTAAAGAGTCTGGATGGCTTCACCCAAATACTTGTGCTATAAATATATGTTGGTTAGAAATAGAAGTATCTTTCACTCATAACAAACCTCTCAAAGGCAAGTCACAACTCAAGCGAGGGGAATGTTGACTGAAGCTTTCCTTTCAAAAAGTAACTTTGATATATCATCTACAGAATTGGAGGCAGAGGAGAAAGCATGGTTAAGAGACATTCATGTTGGAAGCAACCTTTAGCCCAAGTCTCGTATAGGAAACCACAAATAGGACAGTCTTGGAAGACAAAGTTAGATGCCTTAGATTTTCAAAAATGAATTACCATGCAAAAAAAGCATATCATTTTTTTCAATGGAGCCTCTAAAGGAAATCCAAGAGTGGTCGGTGTTCCCATGTAGGGTGATCTTGAACTCCAAAGGAAAACAAGAAATAAAACTTGCATGGGGATAAGGAGTGGCAACAAATGACCAAGCAGAGTTACATGCCCTATAAAATAGACTGATCATCCTGAGATTTGAACATCAAGAATGTTATGGTCTTTGATCATCATTGGTCATTGGTCAAGTGAGAAATTAAAATCTAGGATGCAACTCTACCCTGTCCAAAATGATTGTGAAGATCTATTAGGGTGCCACCCTAACCCCCCTTACATTATACTACATAGGAGTTACTCAAGTAATGTATGCGGTCATTTCCTTTGAATAAGGCCGAGTAGTTAGTAATAGATAATTAATGTAAAAAGGGTCTTTGTGTTAACTAAGGCCCACTAAGTAGTTAGGGTTTATGTTTGCTAAGTAGTTAGGGTTTTGGCTATTGAAAGCGTATTTAAGGAGACCATAAGCTATGGATTGTTTTCTCAAGAATTGTTGTATAAGAGCTCTACTCAAGTGAAACGTCGTCCAACCTTAAGAGGTGAGTGAACATTGTTTCTCGAATTGATTTTCATAATACAAGAGTTAATTATGCCTCGTCTTTATTACCTTATTTCCTTTGATTAATTTAATATGCATTATAATTCATGGTATTTTACATCATTTATCTCTGAATATATTGTGAATTGTTCTAAGTTTCAGGGTTAAGAATACCACAAGTGGTATCAAAGCACTTTCTTCAACTAGCATGCCTCCAAAATTTTCGTAGACTTTTTTTAGCGAGAGATGTTCCAAGATAAAAAATAACATAGAGATCTATCGCTCATTGGGTAAATCTGTAGTTGGGGAATCATGCATGTAGAGAGTACAATTGGTACTAATTCACATTTTTAGACATCCTTGTAACCTTTGTTGGTACCCCTTCAAGTAGTACTACATCAAATAGCACTTGTATACGAAATGCCACTTCCACGTACCTTGAATATATCATAAGTCCCCTAGGAAACTTGAAACTAGTTGTAGATCATCCAAACAACCATCTTGTGGCTATAGCGGCACTGAGCACAACACTCTGGAATATTACTCTCTTGTCCCTCGGTAGTCGGGTAGCATGGCTAAGGGAATAGTTGATCCTCCTTAGTTAGTTCCCTAAGAGATTAGGTTGATTACTACAATCGGACCCTGCAAGTATATCACATAGCTATAACACCTTACAATCCCTTGTCCTTAAGACCTTGGAAACCCTAACCCCTGTCACCAGCCAATGAAATTCCTACATCTTTTCATCCAAAAGGAATTTGGACATAACCCTATTCTTTGTGACCAGCTATCGAAATTCCTACATTGTTGCATCCAAAAGGAATTTGGAAATTATGTCAGTGCAAAACTATTATGTAGGGAGTAATACTCCTCTTAGTGTATAAAAAAGTATGTGATCCACCCACACCCTTGTTCGTGACCTATATCAAAAGAATCCTTGCATCATGTTGATCATGTTGGTATGCATCTCTAACAACCCTTTTTGGGTGGCCCAACCAATAACTCATTTGGTGCTACATCTCAAAAGTCTCCTCTTTAGCCCCTGTTCATTTTGAGATAAGTTGGTTTTAATCCTTTTTAGATCATAAATGATCCCATGGTACACACCCACAACCAGAAAAACATGGAGGACCCAAACATGGATCTGCCCAAGGATACTAAATATCTAACATTGGTGATCACAACATTGCACTAAGCAATTAACCAAATCAACATCAATATAAATAACCAACAACACACGATTAATGTTATCACTCAATACGTGGGGCTAGCAGCTAAAACAAAGGAGCCAACCAGTGAAGCATTTATTTATGAATAACAAGGCTCTCACACTCTCTCTCTATAAAACCAACCTCTGTCATTATAACAATTCATGGCATCGATTCCCGAAGGTTGACATGCACAAATTTGATGGCTCGGATCCCTTGGGTTGGGTTACCAAAATGGAACACTATTTTGCTCTCCATGGCATTAATGATGGTCTCCAAACGTTAAAAAATGGGGTTTTATATTTAGAATCGTAATGTCGACTATGGTATTGTTAGTACCTAGGTATGCACTCCAGATTGTCTATGTTTTTTATCCCAAAAACCTTCAATAACCCTCTTTCCTTCAGAATTATCCCCAAGTCTGATTTGACCAAATCAATCTTTACCATTTTGTTCTATGATATTGTGCTGCTTACATTCTTTATTTTTAGTTTGATTATTAGTAATGCGATGAGGTGACACAAGTTGTTCTTTTGTTACATTTTGATTTTGCAGGTATGGTCCTTGGTCAAATGACTTAACTATGGTTGTGTTAAGCGTGATAGTCAATTAAGGCTAAAGTTTAATAGCGCTACAGAGCTGCCAAAGGTTGCGCTACCAAATCAAGGCCGCTACCAAATTGTCCACTAGCGTCGTAGAACTGACATGAGTTGTCAGGATCATCATTGAAACAACCTCTTGGGTCATGTCATTATTTGGAATCCGCAATCGCAATTAATGAAACCAGGTTGAATCATGGATCCAAATGTATAGAAAATGCTTGGTTTTATGAGTTCATTCAAGTTATTCTCTCATGATTTTTACAGTTGTCGTCTTGAGCTTTGAAGAAATTACCAACGGATCCTTTCAAATATTATCAATTGCTCTGTAATATTGAAACATTAAGCACATAAGTTCGCCTAATTTTCCATGGTAACCGAAAGAAGCCATTATGTATGTGCATAGAAGCGGTCATGTTGTGAGGTATGATCCCATTGGGGATGAAATTCTTGAGGAATACCCAGAGTTCGGTGTCAAATTTAGAGGGGTTGGTTGGTTTCGCTATTGTGAAAATTTATAGGGTCATCATACAAAGGTATCCAGGGTGTTTGCAGAAGGGTTTGATGGAAAAACCATTACCGTGGGATATGTAACTTTTCCCGTTGCATAAAACTCAATTTCCATAGCAACCGAACTCCCACAAGACGATGAACAGTGGTTCAAGCTCCAGGATGTTGACATTGTATAGTGTAACCATTTTCTCCTGGACAAATACATAAATCCATATTGGCGCAAAGAGATTCCACGAGCTTGGATTAAGCAAGAATATAGTGACCTGCTGAAAATGCTACAGAGATATAGCACAGGAGAGGGAAGGTATGCGACCGTCCACCTCTATCATATGCGCTTCCTGTTGCATTCGGACGGCATTTCAAGGATGAATCTCCCCTTTTATTTCTTAAAGAGTCTGTCCAAAATGGCATCTAGGGTTAGAAATTTTCCTGAAATCCAACACAGTATCTTTCATCAGGGTTTGATTAAGTTGTTGATCATTCAAGAACTAAACAAATTCAATAGAAATTGGGACCATTTTGTGTTACACTCCGAGGTTGGAACCCTAGGAAATAACTGTTTGCCAAAATATACTAATAATACTTCCACTAGTTTGAAAATCTCTATGGATTGTAGAGGTGTTGAAATTGATGCGAAACAGAGCTTTGAACAGGAAGAAAGGAAAATAAGGTTGAGAATGAGAGGGGTTGTAAAGCCACCGCTAGAACCTGAAAATATTCAATCCCACAGAACAAAGCATTCAGAAAATCCTTTAGATGATGAAGAAGAGACTAAAGCTCGAAAGAGAAATCCCGAAACCTCAAAACCTTATCTCAAGGGACCGCGTACCAGAGCCACGAACAAATTGAGGCTCAATTCTTGGGCAATCTTTGACCCTTCTCTGAGAAAAAAAAATTATAGATTTGGATAGTTTGTTAGATCAAGAACCCAAGAAACTCAAGAGGCCAAGAGTCAAAGCTTCCACATCAAAGCCCACACAGACAAGGCCGAGTTCCAGAATTAACAAAAATAAAGAAGTAATGGACTTGGGTTCTATTAAAAAGAATAAGTTTGTGGAAGCAAAGACAAATGAACAATTTAAAAAACCCAAAGAAGTTAAGAAGAATATTAATGAGGATTCATATTCATCCATGGAAGTAGAAAATAAGGTGGCCGAAATGTTAACTAATTTGGAGAAATCTATCAACGTTGTACCCTGTTCACCTCTAGTTTGTTCCAATATGCCCATGGCTCTTGAAGAAGAACATAGTACTCAATATAAATAATTTGATGACATTCCAAAGACAAAGATTGGATTTTTGACAACCCAGGTAGGGAAGAAATTGGACGTGACACAACCTGAAAATGTAGAGCTTCAAGCTAGTCAAAGGCTCAAGAAGAAACTAAAGAAATCCAAGGGTCAAATTAAAGAATTGAACAAGACAATAAGTAGATACATGACAGATTGAACGAGACCAATAAAGAATGGAGTAAGTTGCTTATGAAATACAATAAATTGTGTAGGTTTTCTCAAGGGTTAAGGAAGAATGACGAAAAACTTCTTAGGCAAAAGAAGTATTGGAAGAAGGAATGCATGCTTGAGAGAAAGAAACATCAGGTTAACAATGATAAATTGGGCATTCTCATTGAATTAGGCACCCATGTTCTTCAATATACATTGTAGTTTCAAAGAGCTGCGCCTCCCAAAAATCAAGGAGTTGAACCAAATTGAATGTAGCTCCAATGCTATGAGAATAAAGATGCAATTTCCGGTTTATTGAAGACCCATCATGTTTCTATTGTGAAATCTACAGAGTCTTTTCCCTCATAGTGTCCTGAGTCCATCTAAGTTCATTTTGTATATTGGTTTAAAAGACTTCTTAAGCATAGTTATGTTTTGTTAAAGACTATTACTAAACAGTTCAAATATTCATGAAGTAAAGACTCGAGACATATGTATGGTTTATGTTAGTGCATGGTAATGCACTAAGGAGCATTTAAAAGTATTAGTTTTGAAAGTCCTTTAGGTCATTTCTTGTTGTCAAAATTTCATGGTTATTTTTGGTTTCAAAGGTCAAGTCATGTTTTTATATTAAAGTTTTTGTTGGTTGGTTTTCTTCTATGTCTTGGTCCTAGGGGCCAATAACTAAAGTCTATGATCCATAATACTTTCTAAAGGATAGTTAAAAGTTAGTAATGAGTCACTCCCCAGTCACATCCTAACTATTAACCCATGAGTACTTATCATAACTCGAGGTTTTGAAGTCATATTTTAAATCACATCATGAAATCATATCCTTTTGAATATTGTTTAAAGGTCATAATGAGGCATGATGGCTAGGTGTAACATACGCTGCGAAAAGCTAGGAGAATCGCAACACATGTGGAAATGACATCATAACTACTTAAACCTATCTATTATACCATAACTAGTGGTAAAAAAGGTTGTCTTGAGTTGTCAAGTCATTTTTGTGGTGTAATCATGATTAATGGTTTAGTAAAAAAGATTGCTACAAATTCCCCTACGAAATCGCAACGACTGGTCTTGTCATTAAGTCGGTTTTAAATCCCATTGTCGGACATGATTACATGTTTGAGTCAGTATTTATCCTTTAAAAGACCTGCAATCCAGACATTTTATGCTAAAACCTCACCTAGTCATGAGTTAAAGGTTGACTACGAATTGCCTGTCTGCTACGAATTTCCTAGCCATTGCGAAATCCCTCGCTGCTGTGGTTCTCCCTTGTCATTGCAAACAACACTGCAAATTTCACAAGCTGTGTAAATTTTCCAGTTTGCTGCGGGTTTCCAGAAACCGATTGGTAAGCAAGGTTCGTCTGTTTCATTATGGCTAAAGAGCAGAAGAGGAAGTACAACAAAGGAGGATAAATTGTCAGATATGATCCCCACGATTTAAAGTTGCTAGAATCAAACCCCTCTTTTGTTGATCTTTTTCAAAGGGTAGGCTATCTAGGGTTTTTCCAGGAGCTTCAAGGAGGGCATATGGAAGTCACAAAGCAATTTTGCCTAAATTGTGATGGAGTGCAAACTGAAGTTGGTCCCTTAGGGTTCTTTATTTCAAAAAGAACAATTTCAGCTGCCACATAGATGCCAAGGACTAGAGAGAAATGGTTTAAGGGTATGAGTGTTGAAGCTGCCTTTTGCAATGAATTCCTTAAGCCATAATTTAAGGATGAAATCATGTATGTTGGGGTCCTGAAGACACATATCCAAGATCAATTCCATCAGCTATTGAAAGTTATCCAGAAGTATGTTACATGTGAAGGAAGATTTACAATGGTTTACTACTAGCATATCAGGTTGTTTATGCACTTCATAGGTAAAAAATATATGGATTTACCTTTTTACTTCGTAGGAGTTTAGGGAAGATGGCATATAAAGTTAAGGGAAGAAAAAAAAATGTTGAAGCTCTTTATTTCATTTTGTCCTAATTAAATTACTAGTTTTAGAAGAGTTGAAGCAATAGCCTCAAGGATTTCAAGGTAAGAAAAATACCTTATCATCCTAAATTTTGCTCGAGCAAGACAATTTTCCAAATATGTTTCTTCCTACATATAAACATATGAAGAAAAATAGAAACCCTGGCCCAGGATAAATCAGTTTTTGAAGTATTGAAAGCTATGAAGAATTGTTGAACCAGATTCACACTTTGAAATGGATAATAAGGAAAAATCTTCAGGAAGAATTTGTTTACCCTAAGGGATCAATATTTAAAATTTCCAAGATATTATCAGAATCTGCAAATTATGGTTTTGTCAGGTATGAAATATTTTCATTTCCAAATGAAAGAGAGGCTTCAAGTTCACATCAAAACAAGTATACAAGGCATGTGAATTCATTTTTCAGTGCTAAATCATCAAGAAAAAGAGACATCGTGATGAAATAGAGAATTCACGGCATGTTACCTGCTACAAATTCTTTTGGAAACTGATATTTCGCAGCGTGCCATTTCGCTACGAATTGTGCATAAATTGTTTCTAGAAGCCTGTTAGGTGCTACAGAAGATTCCACATCATCGGTTGAGTTGGAGAAGATGAGGATAATGCTCATCCCATCGAATCATGAAGATCAAATTTGAAGAAAATTGCATTGGCTATTTTGAAAACTAAACCCTAGTTTGTAGGAGATTGACTCATTTTGTTTTGATATTGTAAAACTACCTTCTATTTATGGAAATTCATAGGATTTCGAATCCTCTTAGACCTTATGTAATTATTTTTGTATATATTGTTGAAATATCATAGTGCTAGGGGTTGGTTCGAGTGGTTTGAGAAGATATCATTGAACTATACTTGAGAACTTTAATACAAAAACTTTCAGGCTGAAATTGCAGTGATTTACTTCCAAGCATTCCTATGTTAAATTGACTAGAGAGATATGACACTTGATTCCTAAGGAATATCCATTCAAATAGAATGTCTATAAAGTTTTTATTCCCGTGTTCATGTTTTTCTTGTGTTATCTAACCATTAAATGTGTGTTCCTTCAAATATTTAATTAAAGAATATATGAATAGAATTCACTTTATTCTAATGCTTTGTTCATGACAGTTAAATATTCAACCTTTTTCCTCTAAAATCATTTTAGGATTAAAATCATTTTAGGATTCATCCTTGGTAGATTCCCTAAGTTGATGACCTGCTTATCTTTTTCTACTCCCCATACTACAACAAAGTTAGTTAAATCAGATTTGCATAGGCTACCTTGCCCTTGGGAAAGTTCAATCTATCCTTAGCCTAAGTACTATTTATTTGTTGATCAATCTTGTGATTGCATGCCCAATGGTTTATTCCATTAACTCGGCCAACAAATCTATCAAAATATTTACCTTTACATCAAATCTGACCTTCCGAGCTTCATCTAAACTGAGAGAGCCCTCTTTGGTTGGAAAAATGTTAGTTTCCATCCTCAAGTGGTTTGAAAAGGTTGCCTTAGAGGTTTTTCTGATACAACCCAGATAAATTACTAAGTGCTAACAGTTTCGAACATGTTGATTTTGATTATAAAGAAAGTTAATTATTGGTTAAAAGGTAGTTTCGAAACCCTAAAGATGAAGAAGGTATATGTAAAAGGATGTAAAGAAAAAGAGGGTTCGATTTTTATATTGGCCTGTATAGAACTGGGAGAAACTGTAAGTTCTTTCATACAGTGATAGAAATATATGTTCATCAATCTTTTACAAATGAATACTTTGCGCCCCTTGTTGAATTTACTGCTAATTTATAATTGAAAGTGAAAGTTTGTTTGCGTTGCATACTGGTATATTTTCAATTTAATGACTCTAAGCTTTATTGTTCATCGAATTGAAGATATCATGTTTCTTTCTTCGCTTCAGATTATAACTCTGCTATGCAATGAAGCTTATGAATGAATAAATGTCTATCTTATTTTATATGCTAAACTGCTAGTAGTGAGTCAGCAAATAAGTTACCTGTATCAGTGTTGTAAAACCTCTGGATGTATACTATATTAATGTCATTTTTCATTTATTTTCGTCAAGCCTTTCAAGACTAATAAAATATCCAACCTTCATAAAAATAAAATTTGTTTCCAACTCAAACTTTAACTCAAATGCCCTAGCTTTTCCCTGTAGCAGTCCAGTGCAGACCTTGGGGACAACAAGTACCATAAATCTTATCGTTGTTATGTCTCTTGGAGACAATTTGTGAAGATCATTCATGATCGCTTTGAATGTGACACTCACTACCTAAGCAGCTTGACCAAATTAAACCAAAGTCGCAAAGTTGTGGACTATATTACAACGTTTGAGCAATTGGCAATCCACATAGATGGCCTCTCTAGCTCATTTTTTCAGGAATGCTTCATTAGTGACCTCAAGGAGGGAATTCTAGCACATGTCATTGTGCAATGGCCATCAACCTAGTTAGAAGCTTGTGATTGAGCTCAAGAAGTTGAAATGGTGACCAATACACGATCCAAAAGACCTTCCTTTCTCATTCACACTTCTAGCGCTCCCATGGGATCCTACTTCCAACGCTTCCAACATGCCACCATTAAGAATCCAAAATTTATATCATGATGCAATGGCTAAACGTCAACGCCTTGAACTTTGTTATAAATATGATGAAAAAAATTCCAAGGGCATAAATGTAAGGAACATAAATTATTCCAAATAGATGTATCCCCACTTGAGAACCTAAAAGACATAACCATGGATGGCACTCTAGAACCAGAAAGGGGACAATACTCCTTCACACATGGCAAAATACCACACCTTGCAACCTCCTTGGGAGGAGCCCCAAATTTCACGCGATGCCTTACCAGGTTTCCCAACAACCCAAACATTTAAGTTGAAAGGCTACATCAAGGATCAAAAAGTAATTGTATTGATTGACCGTGGCAACACCCACAACTTTATTCATCAAAGACTGGCAGAAGAAACCCATTGTTATATTAGGCCTATAGCAAAATTTCAAATTATGATAGCAAGTGGCATTACGATGAAATGTGGGGTTGATGTGAAAATGGAAGCTATAAATGGGTGACTACCATCTCAAAACGTACATGTTCACTATTGACATGGGTGGTTGTGATGTAGTACTAGGGGTAGGATGGATAAGAACTTTGGGACAATTCACCATGGATTTCAAGGACCTATAGATAAGCTTCACCAAGGAAGGGAACACCCATCATCTCGATGGGCTTACTTCAAGTTCTCCAAAAAATTATCACCCCCAATGCATGGAGAAGTTATTAAAGAAAGGCCACTCCAATATTATTGCTCAATTCAATTCCATCCAAGTCGTGGACACGCCCCCATAGGACATTCACCCTAACTTGCAACTAGTTCTCTCTAAACATTAACAAGTTTTTGACACACCCAAGGGTTTACCACCAACCCAATGGGGGCACGACCATGGTATTTTTTTAATTCCAAGCAATCTACCCCTCTAATGTATGTTCTTATCAACACCCTTTTGCCCAAAATAATGAAACAAAAAATATCATTTAGGAGTTGTTGGAGGCTGCCATCATTTGTTCTAGAACAAGCTCGTATTCATCACCAATAGTTATGGTAGTAAAAAAGGAAAGCACTTGGACCATGTGTATATATTTTTGGGTTCTCAATAAGTTAACTACCAAGCATAAATTTCTTATTCCATTCATTTGTGATCTCTTGGATAAGATTCATGGAGACCAGTTCTTCACTGAATTAGACCTTTAGTCCGTCTACCACCAAATCCAAATGAAAGAATCCAACATCCCCAAGGAAACTTTTCGCACCCATGAGGGTCATTATGAGTTTTTAGTCATGACCATTGACCTTTACAATGCTCCATACACCTTTGAAAGCCTCGTGAACAAGATCTTCTAACCCTTCCTCCACCATTTTGTGTTGGTTTTCTTTGATGATATATTGCTATACAACACCACATGGGAGGCACCTAAAGCACGTTGATCATGCCTTGCAATTATTAAGGGATCACCGGTTATTTGTGAAACGTTCCAAATGTGCTTTTGGGGTTACCAAGGTTAAATATTTAGGCCATATTATGAGTTGAGTTGGAGTAGTGTGGACCCTAAGATAGTGGTAAGACCCTCAAGAGCCTACACGGGTTCCTAGGACTTTTAGAGCACTACATAAAGTTTGTTAAAATTATGGTAAAATTGCAACTCCTCTAACATCCTTGCAAAAAACTAATGCCTTTCATTGGAGTGGCGAAGCTGAGTATGACATCTCGCCTTAAAGGATGCCATGTGCACTACTCCAGTATAAGCAATGTTTGATTTCACTAAGACTTTTGTCTAAGAATGTGATGCCTTTAGATGAGGGCATGGAGTAGTATTGATGCAAGATGGATGCCCTTTATCCTTCACAAGTAAGCAGTTATGTGATTGGAATTTGGGAAAATCCATATATGAAAAAGAGATGATGGCCATCCTTCATGCAATTAAGACATGACACCCATATTTAATAGGGATGTGTTTCCATATCAAGATTGACCGTCGTAGTTTAAAATATTTGTTTGGAACAAAGGTTTTTCTCACTAGAGCAACATAAGTTGGTTACTAAGATGTTGGGGTATGACTATGAGATTATATATAAGAAGGGTAGTGAAAATGTGGTGGTTGATGCATTGTCTAGGAAATTTGAGGAGGAGGAGGGCTCCCTATTTGCATTATCCTTACTAGTTCTAGGATGGATTGAGGAAGCATGTCAAGAATCGATTATGAATGCAACCATGAGGACCCTCATCCAATGGCTCTAGGATGACCCAAAACCTCCACCTAGATACATTGAGGTATAAGGAGCGCGTTTGTCTGACACCCAATTCGGCCTTAAAGCACCACATCTTATAGGAGTTACATTCATCACTCATAGCTGGTCACTCAAGTTTTCATAAAACCCATGAACGAATTAAGCTCTCCTTCTTTTGGGGAGGCATGAAAATTGACATCCAAAACTTTGTCGCATCGTGTGACACTTGTCAACGACACAAGAGTGAGACGGTGAAGTCACAAAGAGCCTTGTGGCCGATTCCATTTCTCATCCATATATGGAACGATATCTCTATGGATTTTATAATGGGGCTTCCGAGAGTTGGTAATAAAGCAATCATCATGGTGGTAGTAGACCACCTTTCCAAATCGGCTCACTTTTGGGCATTAGCATACCCTTTTGCACTAGCCATCATGGCCCAAGTATTCATAGATCATATTTTTTTAACTTACATGGGATGCCCACTTCCATTTTTTTTTATCGAGATCCTACATTCACAAGCAAATTTTGGTAGGATCTATTTGAATTTCAGGGTACCCAATTGAAACTCGACACAACCTATCATCCCCAAATGGATGGTTAAAGAAGCGGCTAATAAGTGCTTAGAAACATATTTGAGATGCTTTGCCTCGTAAAGGCCACAACAATGGGCACAATGGATTCCTCTTGCATAATCTTGGTATAATACTACTTATCATGGAGCTACCAAAATCCCCCCTATGAAGCAATGTATGGCCATAAACCCTTGTCTATGGTTTCAAATTTACCAGGCGCCTCCAAGGTCCATGCAGAAGATATCACATTTTGCACCAAAGAATGGATTCTATGCACACGTAAGGATAATTTATCCATGGCTCATAATAGAATGAAACAATAGGTGGATCAACATCACTTGGGGTGTTCATTCTCAAAAGGGGATAAAGTGTTTTGTTGCCTTCAACCTTATAAACAAACAGTACTAAAAAATCACCTCCCCCGTAAACTAGCCGTGAAGTTCTATGGACCTTACAAGATCATACAATGCATTTGATAGGTGGCCTACAAGCTAGCTCTGTTAGATCAATCCAATATTCATTTGGTCTTTCATGTACCTTGCCTCAAAAAAATGGTCATGTCCAATTGTAAATTGCTCACTAAGTTACCATAATTTGCTAAGGAAGGCTCCATTTGGCTCCATCCAAAAGCAATATTGGATACGAAGGAATGTCAATCACGACACGTATAATCAAAGAAGTCTTGATCCGATGGAAATATATGCAACCGGAAGATGCCATATAGGAACCAATAGGGATTATGCAGCAATTTCCTCACCTTCAACCTCGAGGACAAGGTTTCTATTGAAGGGGGAGGGCATGTTAGGGACCTACCCTAACCCTCCTTGCTTTAGACTACCATAGGAGTTAGTCAAGTAATGTATGCATCCATTTCCTTTGAATAAGGCCAAGTAGTTAGTAATGGATAAATAATGTAAAAGGGACCTTTGTGTTAATTAAGGCCCACAAAGTAGTTAGGGTTTTGGCTATTGAAAGCTTAGTTAAGGAGTTCAAAGGCTATGGATTGTTTTGTTAATAATTGTTGTATTGGATCTTTGCTCAAATGAAAGGTCCCCCAACCTTAAGAGGCAAGTTAACATTGTTTCCTGATTTGATTTTCATGATATAGGAGTTGATTATGTAACATCTTTCTTATCTATTTTATTTGATTAAGTTAATATGCATTATAATTTTTGGTATTTCACATCATTTATCTATGTATATCTTGTGAATTATTCTAAGTTTCAAGGTTAAGAACACCACATGATCAAAGGTCGTGTTCCTCACTTTGAAACAATAGATTCTTCCACATCCATTGATCTTGTAGCTCATAAGCATATGGCATGGAAAATATTATAATGTCTTTGGACAAAGGAGTCCTAGTTAAAAATCGGGGTGACCTCATTTTATGTTTAATCCCTTGATCATCAACTATAGGTTAATTTTGCATGAAAATACCATGGACACTTGTCTATTGGAAAGGATCAAGGAAGGTAAAGCCATAAATGATCCCATCCTCCACGTACATCTACCACACTTCATATCAAGGCTATGTGGTGGGATTATTAATGATGACATGATGGTTATTCATGGAATAGGTGGGATATATTTAGGTATGCATTGTGGTTTTTGTTTTTTCGTTAGGGTTGGAATTGGGTTTTTTGTTTGTAGTGTTGATTCCCCTGCTTGTAGATATGAGTCGTCTATTGGTAGGATGGGCTTGTTTTTTGGTCTCAACCTTGGCACCTACAATGGAAAATTGGGTTTCTTTTGATTTGAGGTTTGTTGGTTTTCTTCTCCCTCTATTGGGATTACCATTTGCAACGACATCAATAGTGATGTTGAGAATATTGCAAGGCAGTGGTTTGATTTGGTGGATATAGGGTAATTTCTCGATGTTTAAGAGGACACCATGCTAGAGCACAACCACCCTAGAAATTGTACAAATTGTGATATTTTAGGTATATGCAAAGTCTTAAAGAACTTAGCGAGTGAGATGGATGTCCTACACAGGGCAATTTCACACATCAACATACAATTAGAATCTCAATTGGCTAAACAAGTAGAGTTGGAAGCGAATTTGGGAGCCCATAGTTAGAGATTGGACAAAATTGTAGTTGATTTGGACATGCACTAAAACATTATCCTTAGGTTTTCTCACAATGCCCAATCCATTGTAGGTTGTCCCTCTGACTCCATATGCTCAGTTAAGGAGGAATTGTTAGAAGAATTAACGATGTGGTAGGCCCATGAAGACCCTACAGGAAATGAACTTGCTAAGAATGGACCTGGGAGCTCAAAAACGAAAGGCATAGCTATGGAGGAAGCCCAAAACGAACATAATTTTACTTAATGTTGTTAGGTTTTTATGTATTGCCAATGCATTTGTTATGTGGAGTCCGGACAATTGGTTTGGCTCTATACATATAGGAATTTTCAAAAGCAAGTAGAAAGTATATATGTTGGTCAATTTGTAAGGAGTTGTTTACCAAACATGAGAATTTTGGTCCATGAATAACAATTTATTAAACTCTCTATATCTTTTTGTTGAATATGACTTTTATATATCAATACAAAAACTACTCATTTTTGTTATAAAAAATAACTTATCTGATTACATTGCTGTATTTTATATGTTTTATATTAAAGTTTTGTTTCACATTTACTTCTTCCAAGAAGAAGATACCATGAAATATGTTTATGTGATATCATAAGTTATCCTGTTACATTGTCATATTTTGGTACAAAATATGAGAGAAGGTTAAGTGAAGCATAATAATTAGAACAATTGCTATATAGTGGAGCATGATAATTGAAATAGTTGTTAATGATTAGTGATGGATAATTAACAAGGTAGTTAGATAATATATTATATTAAACAAGAATACACGGTCAAAGTGAATTGTTCCCTTTTTGTATGGACTATGCCGGTATGAATGAGGTAATTTGGTATGTAGAAGTTTAACTATTTAGTGAATGAAGAGCGCATTTTGTTTTTTGTTCTATACCATTTCAATTAGTATTGAGGCTTGTGTTCTTGGTTTCCACGACCAGGGAAAGCAAAGGGCACAACATCTTTTATATCTAACATCTTTATCTAAGATAATATCAAGATACTAGCTTTTTTAAATAAGTGATATTCAATAATGTATTCAATTTTTATATTTATCTTAACTCATGGCACCTCCTAAATCAACATAGTGAGGAAATTTCACATATTGATTTGCATATTCATATATTACAACATCAACACAAACCTTCCAACAAGATATGCAAGTCATGCAACAATAGACACGAGTTATTTTGGAATTGGAAGAGAAACTCATTGATCTAAATGTTTGCAACCCCTCATCTACATCTTCTCCAAGAACACATCGGGTGCCTAAAGTAACACTACCTCGATTTGATGGTGTATTGGATGGAGTGCTAGTGAATAATTGGATTAGAGCATTCACCTCCTATTTTCAATACAAGAAGGAGCTCCCATAGCATGATAATATTTCATTAGTAGTCTATCACCTTCAATGGTTAGCAGCTCAATGGTGGGAAACGATCCAACATCGATGGATCGAGGATGCATCTATATGTGTAGAAGTCAATGGCAAGGCCATCATCCACACTTCTCATGCAATTACTAGTTCAAATGACGTGTGCACAACTCTACGTTAGCATTTTTAAATTGTGGGATATATTGAAGGTTTATGTGAATGATGGATTCAATTGCTATAGTTTTACAACTAAACAATGCACCAATATGTTCAGGTATTCTACAAAATTTGGGTACAAGTCTCTATTTCTAATCTATAGTAGGTATTGATTATAAAATTTAATTATGGTTTACTTCCCCAATTCGGTAATGAAGTGTCTTCAGTGGATCTCTATCTAAATCCTTTCATACCACTCTTGCAGTAGAGCGGAAACTATGCAAGTGTCCATTTAATCCATGTTCTATTTTACATCTAACCCCATCCCCCACTCTTACCTTTTCCATTTTGCATCTCTATGTACAATCAATTACTATTGTAGTTTTCAGAACACTACTTCACACAACACCAAGAATTGTTGTTCCCTACACCATTCACATGATGTTAAAACCTTGTTTGTGGATCCCCATCCAAATCCTCCTACTACAACTCCTTAAGTAACAATTAATGTGGTCAACCCTATTAAATTGGATCCTCACCTTGTGCTTATGGCTCACCATTACACTCCTACTGAGAAAGGTTCCTTCTTCATTCATAATTGTAAAGTGAAGGATTGCATGGTTAAGTTGATCCTAGATAATAGGAGTCAAAATAATATAGTCTCATATACTCTCATGAAAGTATCGGGCTCCATGCCATGCCTCACTTGTAACCATATCATCTAGTATAGATTACATACGATGCTACCTCATTGTTGGTATCATAGACTTACATGGTCACATTTGTTATTTGCCCACTTTTCTACAATATAGTGGTTTGCAACATCACCCCTTCTGAAAGTTAAAAGTTAATTATAGGTACACCATACCCATGTGCTTATTTTTCCCCATTTGATGCCCATACCAAATCATAGACCCGATCACCCTTATTGCTTTTATTCCTCGGTCACCTCTCTTGTTAAACCTCTCTTCGACAATGACGTAGTTAGGTGAGTGGCTATCCATAAGTGCTTGCACCTTTACATTATCGGTGAATCCTAATATGATAATAATCATTCGTAGTCATACTTACTTCAATATCTTCTTGCCTCTTATAAGGGCATTTTTTCCGAAAACCAAGGATTGACCCTTCACACCATATCCATCATGGCACCAATATCATATTTGGTGCCCCTCTTATCAACACTTGTATTCTACTTGGTTGGGGTGTATTTTGGCACTAAAAAATGGGGCTCTACAAAAAATAAGCAAGCCATGGATGATCTTGCAATAGCCCTCCACGTGGTGACCACATAAGCTAATAATGTGACCACTAGGGCTCGTATTGACTTTGAAGAAGTTTGGACTACATAATTCAAAGTAGATAATGCCAAAGCTAGTTTAGAAGCTTTATAAGAAAAGTATCAATTTGTGTTGAATAAAGTTAGCATAGATATGACGGATGCAAAACAAGATACCGAAAATGAGTCAAATGCAACAAAAGAAGATACCAACCAATTCTTTGAATCTCTTAAATTTGTTGAAGATAAGGCTACAACCAAAGAACCTACAAATAGCATATTAGCTTCCCTTGCATCAAATGAAGTTGAAGTTGTACATTATAGTGTAAATCATGAATTTAAACAACCTTGCAATCCTAAGAAATCATATTTAACAACTTGCATTGCAAATACATGTCGCTATGTTTCAAGTGGATACACCCTAGGAAGTGGATATGTTCACCCCCCTTACTCATTGTAGCTTATTATGTGTGTATGTGGGAATTATTGATTGATGTTTTGGCATGGCGCATATAACAATCACAGTATTTCTGCTTGGTTTCTTTCTCTTTCCAACCATGGCATGTTGAGGACCACTACGACTCTCTTCTATGTGTTCATGTGTTTGTTTGATTCCCACTTCTATGCTCATCATATAATATTTTTGAGGGAACAAACTAATGAAAAACACACTAATGACTACTTTCATGTTTCCTGGAATTGTTTTTTTGTATTCTCTTTGTATCAAAGGCATGGATTTGGAGCAAGAAATCATTTGTTGTTGTACCTTTTGACATGCAACACATTTTCTCAGTACTTATTGGTCACAAATTGCAATTTGATGTTGTTGTCATTCAGTAGTCCATAAGTTGTAGACAATCAACAATGATATGGTGGCAAACCAAAGGTTGAATTCTAGTTGGTATAATGCCTCTCTTAAACTGGAAGGATAGTAGGGACATTGTCCACTTAATTAAGGAGGAAATGGTATAGAATAGGAGGGGGAGGTGAAGTGGAGTATACTAATTCAAGTAATTGTTAAAGAGTGGAGCATAATAAGAAATGGTTGTTAGGAATTAGTGGTGAATAATTTGTTGGAATGTGTTAATGATTGCCCAGTGGTCTAATGTATATTCCTAAGACATTTTGTAAACTTAGATTATTAGGACAAGTTATTCTTCAATAACTACCTTACTTATAAAATGTATTATCCCACATGCATCATGGAAATGTGATCTCTTGTCCCTATTAGGTATATAATGGAGGTGAAGGAGGCCTAATGGAATGAAATATAATGTGATATATGCATATGTGGGGAGCCCAAGCTTTGTAAAGATCAAAGATTTTCCTTGAGGAATAGAAAACTATTCCATCCTGGGGTTTTACCATGTAAATCTCTTATTTATTCTCTCTCTCTCTCTCTCTCTCTCTCGTTTCTTATTTGATTTACTATTTGATTTAATGTTTTTCATAGGAATTTAGACTAGTTAGATCTTTGTTATTTGTTATTGCATTTAGTTTCCTGGTTTAACATGGTATCAGAGCGGGCTATTGAGACCTAACTCTTTGATTAGATCTTGTATTGAGTTTTTTGCATTAGACTTTAGTAAATCTATTACCCCCCCTTCATCTAGTTGATCTGCAAACTAAGATGGACAACCTCTTAGGTTTTCCCATATCTAAGCATTTTTCACTAAATCAATGATTTTTCACAAAATATGGCTCTACCATTGTTTTTGGAACAAAGGAATTAGTTAGTTTTGGCTTTTTGCTCGTAAAAATTAGCTTCCATTTGCCCAAAATTTAATTAATTTGCTTAACCTAGCCTAGGATTTTTTTAACCTAAAGTGTTTGGTCAATTGTTTTTACCAAACCTAGTTTTTTAGGTTTGGTATTTTCCCAAGCTTATTTTTTACTAGACCTCCTCCTGAACCTATTTTTTACCAAGCCTGATTTTTTCTCCAAAATTAGGGTTTAGATCATGAATTTTTTTAACCTGTAATTTTTTTTGGGGGTGGGGGACGTTTTCTCGGTCCCTTGGTTGTACAATTGCTCTATCTCAAACCGTACAAAAGCTTTTTTTTTACCTGTTGGAGAGAATGTTTTTTAAGGATGTCATTTTTGTCACATTCTTTAGCCCATATGGATGTGTTTTGCTTTGTGTGGTAATTTCCCCTCCCTGAGTGAATTCTGTTTGCCTGGGTGAAATTGGGAGGGTTTCTTACTCCTCATTCATTATACAGATGCGAAATTCCGCTCAAACAACTTGTACAGACCTAGATTTATTCTTTGGGTGATTTGTTGTGTTGTACAACTGGGTTTTGTTGTGCCTGGCATTTTTTTATCCTCCCCACACATCGTACATACAATTTTCTATGCAATTTCCTATTTTTCTCTCCTGGGCAATTTTCCCTCCTTCCCACGACTATACAAATACAATTTCCCTTTATTTGGGAAATTTAGCTTTGCAGTTGGGGGAATTTTTATTTGCTATGTGATTTATCTTAGCATTTGTGCGATTTTGGGCCTCAATTTACTTTCCCCTTTCCTACATACGAGTTTGAGTTATTGTTGTGCGCTTCATTGTTGCTACTATCCCTTGGATCCACCCAACTGTTGCCAAAATCCATCAATGATTTCTACAAACATATTGCAATGATGGTTTACCAGTGAGAGTGTCGGTGCATTGAGGGTTTCCAACAATTTGTCCCCCATTCCCGTGGTCGTAAGGATGGTCTTAACTATATAAACACTCAATACCATATTAAGTTTTATAGTCAAATATAACCTAGTATTGCTCTTGGCCTGTAGCCTTAGGTGCCGTTTGTAGTAGAACAAATACTTTTTATTTAAATATTGTTATTTTAAAATTTTTTTAATTGTTTAAATATATATTGATCCATCCCAAGACTCGACTGGCACCATCGACTACTACCTAGTCCCAGTTGACTCCTTGGTCAGACCTTGGCTGCATTGAATCAGTCGACCCTAAAGATTAGTCAATCTTATGGATCTTAGTCGATCCATCGACTAAGTCATCGACTTAGTTAACCCACATAATCTTATGCAAGATTCATTCATCATACATGCCTTGTGGAATTTGATGACTCCAACACATGTCAAGCAACATTCTGAATAGTCGTAAGGCATCAGAAAGATGCCATTAACGTGGCCATGATGTCTCTTCATCTTCTTCTTGCCGAAAAATGGGTAGAAGACAGTTGGTCTTCTCAATCAAAGTGTAACTGCTCCTTTGTAACTGAAATGTAGTGGGTAGACACCCAAGCATCCCTCATATTTGTATACATACACTTAATCTTGAACATGAAAGGGTTCCTCGTTCTTGATTTCACTAAGACAGGTCCCAGAAGAGAAGGCTCGATTGGTTCCTCACGACTCCTTCATTTGAACTTCGTTCATGTAAACAAGTCTTTCAAATCCATACGCCTTGATACAATGTTGGACTACAGACTTAAGAGACCAATGACCCATAAACAACTGCTTAACAAAACCAAAATTTTCACCCTTAGGGTTTCACCGTTACCAATTCTTGGCTTGCATTTTCATGTGATTGGTTTGTTTATTGTTTCAGTTGTTTATTATCTACATTGTTTTGCTTATTCAGTCTAAGCATTGTGAGCTTTCGCCATAACAGAGCTCGAATCACCCAATTGACTATGTTGTCCTCTTGTCAACTTCCCGGGCCACAAGATCATTGGTATAAGAGAGCTTTAGTTTGCTCTAGCCCCACTTCAACACATCTTGCATAGTGAGCAAGCTTATGCATGTTCATACACGCACCAAGACCCAGTTATTTAACTTGCCTCTGCCTTCGACTTCTAAGTGTTTATCTACTTGAAACCCTATACTAAAGATGGAAAGTGAACTAGGGGACAAAAATCCTCGTAGTGAAACCGAACAACTCATAGAGAAAGCATTGGTTTGACAATGAACATAAATTTATGAGCATTTTGATGAGATTATTGCTTGATTGGCCAATTCATTTGGCTTGACCTCGGTTAATGACTCGATGAGAATTGTGTTGACAAGGTTAGACCCTTTAAGGTATAATGAACTTGGACATACTGAATTTGGAAGGGATATTCATGCAAAATCTATAGACAACTTGATACATCAATTAGAGTCTTATTTCTCTATGAACCAACTTTATGAGGCTAAGAAAGTCACCATTGCATCTTTGAAGATGTCGACTTTTGTATTCTACTAGTGGGAAAATATTTTGACTAAATTGGAAGAAGAAGATACCCCCTAGAGACATGGGAGAAATGTTTTTAGCATGTTAGGAAATAATTTTATCCACCCAAGTACATACAATAATAGTACAAGAAATGGCAACAATTACGATAATGGAAAGATCAGACTGTATAGAGTTATATTGATGAATTCCACCGACTAATGGCTCAACTTGGAGTTAGGGAGGAAGAAAAATAACTTGTTCTGAAGTATATCAGTAGTTTAGCTCCTGATATCCAACAAGAGATATAATTCTCACTATTGGCACTCTCACAGACGCATTCCATTACGCTATCAAGCTTGAGGTGAAATTGAAGGCAAAAGGATGGTTCTTGACAAAGCCGATAGGTTGAACTTTTGACAAGAAACCTCAGTTGACAGCTAACTCCGACAAGTCAAAATAATCTACTCATACTACTTCCTAGAAGCAAAACCATGGTAAGAAGCCTTATAGGAAAGAGAAAGGAAAACAAAACAAACAACCCCTTGGAGGGAAATGGTGTGATTACCACAGTTCAACTTGGCATGATGCATCTGAATGTAAAGCTTGGAATACATTTTTGACACAGATGTCTACTTCTGGATCATGATCAACTGAAAAATCTATTATGGAATCCAACCTAGACTCCTCAACTCTATTGGCATCGACTTCAACAACCCTCACGAACTCGACCATCATCGACGAAGATGGAAGATAATAATTATTCCATGCATAGATATGGGTACAAAATAACCCATTGCATCTGATTGTGGACAATCAAAAGAACTGTGTCTCATAAGACATTGTGAAGAAATTGGGTCTTGTCACTAGTCCACATCTACAACCTTACAACATCGATTGTATGAAGGATGGACAACAACTCAGGATCACCCGACGGTGCAAGATTGCCTACTTCATTAGGCCTTTTCGGGATGAGGTGATTTGTGATATGACGCCACTCTTAGTAGTTGATGTAATGTTTGGGAAAACCTACTTATGAGATAGACATGGAAAGTATCATTCCAGACCATAGAAAGTGATTGTTAAGATCCAAAAACCTTGGTATGGCATTCCTGAATGTTGATCCACATCGATAGTCTGAATTGTTTAAGCAAAACAAGCCAAAGATTTGATCAACCATGCATAGAAATTCATGTTGTCGATGATTAAACCTCAGTATTCACATCAACTAGTCGACTCTACACCGACCACAACTATCGACAACAATAAGAAGTCAACAGAGTACTTGAAGAATACAATGATGTGTTCAAATATCCAACTTCATTGCCAAGTAAAACACTCCATTGATCTTGTTCCTAGTTCTTTATTCCCGAATGCATTTGTTTACAGAAGATCTGTTTTAGAGAATGAAGAAATCCATAGAAAAATTCAAGACTTAATCGACAAAGGGTGTATTTGACCCAACTCCTCTTGTTGTGGAAGTCCAGTCATCATAGTCCCTAAGAAAGATGGGACGTGGATTATGTGCATTGACTATAGGGATCTCAATAAGATTTCAATAAAGAATTGATATCCTCTCCCTAGAATAGATGATTTGCATGATTATTTGAAAGATGCTAAATTATTTACCAAATTTGACCTCAAGTCACGATATCATCAAATTCCCATAAAGTTCTTAGATGTATGGAAGACCGCTTTCAAAACTAGGAAAGGTTTATTTGAATGGTTAGTCATTCCTTTTGGTTTAACTAATGCACCTACAACTTTTATGAGATATATCGATGGTGTTTTTAGACCTTTTGTAAGAGAATGTGTCATTGTTTATCTAGATGGCATCTTGATTTTCAGTATATTGTGGGATGAGCATTTGTTATAGCTTCAACAAGTGCTTAGCACTCTCAGAAAACACAAACTCTGTTTAAACTTGGAGAAGTGATCTTTTTCAATGAAGAGTATCAAATACTTGGGCTATGTGATCGGCTCAGCAGGCATTTGAGTTGACCCAGAAAATATACAAGTCAACAGGGAATGGCCCACTCTAAGAAACATTAATGAACTAAGGAGCTTCCTTTGTTTAGCAATTTTCACTCGTATATTTGTGTTGGTATTCAGCCACATAGTTTGGCCAATGAATCAGTTGACTAAGGGAGGTGGAAAGATAGTTTTCAAATGGACCACAACACAACAACAATCTTTTGCGCAGCTTAAGAACAAGCTTTTCACAACTCTAGTGCTTGTGCTACCTTATTTGCATCAACCATTTGAAATCGAGACCAACACGTCAAACTATGCCATGGGAATCATGATCACACAAGCAGTCATCCAATTGCATTGTGTTTAAAAACTTTCAATGATATTGTTCGCAAGTATTCGACTTATGAAAGGGAACTGTATGCCATTGTATATGTACTTAAACAATGGAGACACTGCATTCTTGGCAAAGGGACGATCATTCATATGGACCATAAGCCTCTACAGTTCGCTTTGCAATAGTTTAAGATACAAATGATGAGACAACTCAAGTGGATTAGTTTCCTACAAGAATTTCAGTTGGTAATTAGGCATCGGAAAGGAAAATCCAATGCAATAGTTGACTGCCTTAGCTGACCACCAGTCACTTCACTTCGTGCATTGTTAAGTATGCATGGTTATGACACAATTACTTGGCCTCGACTATATGAAGAAGACATTAAATTCTATTCAGTGTATCGACAACTCCAAACAAGTCAGTTGATTGCTCTCGACTACCATGTGAAGGACCACTTGCTTTAAAAGTTAGGACGACTTTGTGTACCTTTAGGTGAGCATAGGCAGAAGCTCATTTGGGATGCACACAACAACGAAACAACATGACATTTTGGAGTGGAAAAGTCTCTCATAGTGCTCTAGAAGCATTATTGCCAACCTTCACTCAAGACAAATTTTGACAAGTATATCAAGTCATGTGTGTTTTGTGCCATTGCCAAGCCACCGAATTGACGTCAGGGTTTGTATACACCCTTGCCTATTCCAAATTGACCATGGGAATCCATTTCATTGGACTACTTGATTGGATATCTGGTCACCAAACACCAGCATGATGCAATCCTGGTAGTGGTTGACAAATTTTCTAAAACGACCATCCTTATTCCTTGTAAGAAGACTATGACAACACAACAATCTACTCATTTCTTCTTCGAGCATGTTTGGAAACACTATGGTTTATCGACTACAATCATCTCTAGCAGAGATTCCAGATTTGTCAGCACTTTTTGGAAAACCCTATGGTAGCAACTCAACACACAACTATCTATGTCGACCATGTTCCATGATCAAACCGATAGACATACAAAAGTTATTAATCGCATGGTGCTATAGTTGCTCTGCATGCACAACCTCATGCATTGCAAAACATGGGATGACAATATCTCATACATCCAACATAGCTATAACTAAGCACAACATAGTTCAACAGGCAATAGTCCATTTGGAGCCTGTTATGGATATCAACCCTCAACGCCTATCGACTTAGTCATGTCAACTGACTCAGTCTGATTGAGACAAACCATGAACAACAAGAAATTGACAAAGCACTCAAGTTCAAGGATAGGGTTTGTGAGATTCATAAATAAGCACAAGAGATGTTGCAACGAGCTAATGAGAAAGCCAAGGCTCGACACGACAAGCATCGTATTCCTCATTCATTCAAAATTGGGGATTAGGTCTTGTTGCATATCAAGAAAGAAATATTCAGTGGCACGGGCAAGAAGTTGGATCCTTTACGATATGGTCCTTACACCATTCTTGAGAAAATTGGGGAAAATGTTTTTAAGCTCAACATTCCACCATACCTGGGTCTACATCCAGTATTCAATGTGGACTTGCTTCGACTGTATTTTTCACTCCTACTTGAACATATTGACTTACATCTGACATATCTAGAATACATCCATCCAAATGTTCAAGACCCCTAGCTGTTGACACTAGACAACAAGCACACCATATAAGGACGCAAACAATTCCCTTTGTTTTAGGTGGCTAAAGAAAGACAACTCCCAGCCTCAAGGAAAGTGGTATCCTCTCACTGAATTGGAGCAAAACTTTCCTAATTTGCACAAGTAGGAGCTAGGGACCATTTCCACTTAAGGGGGGGGGGGGGGTCTGATCCATCCCAAGATTCGACCAACGCCATCGACTAGTGCCTAGTCCTAATTGACTCCTTGGTCAGATCTCGGCCGCATCGACTCAATTGACCCTATGGATCAATCGATCCTGCAAATCTCAGTTGATCCATCATCTGAGTCATCGACTCAATCTACCCACAAAATCTTATGCAAGATTCATTCATCATACATGCCCTACGACATTTGATGACTCCAACACATGTCAGACAACATTATGAACATTCAAAAGGCATCGAGAAGACACCATCAACATGGCAACGATGTCTCTTCCTCTTCTTCTAGTCGAAAGATGGGAAGAAGATGGTTCGCCTCTCAATCAAAGTGTAACTACTTCTTTGTCACTGAAATGCAACAGGTAGACACACAAGTATCCCTAAGATTTGTATATGTACATGTAAGTCCGAATATGAAAGGGTTCCTTATTCTTGATTGCACCAAGATGCGTCCCAAAAGAAAAGGCACGATTGGTTCCTCACAGTTCCTTCATGTTAAGTTGCCAACATTCTTATACAATCAAATTGACTACACAAATCCAAACAACACAAGATATAATAAACATGAATGCCTTTCTCATTAAGATATGTACATATATATATATATATGTGAGAATGACCTTTGGTTTCATATTCCAAGTGGTCTCCTGGACTCCTTCACGACTCTTCATATTCAACGTGGCTCTTGGTATTTATTACAAGTGCATATGTCTAACCCTAAGGATTAGGTTCCCAACAATCCTCCCCTTAATTCGAAGGGGTGTATACGAGACCAAGCAAAGAGATGAAACCTAGAGAAGGATAGAACTACAAATGGTTAAAGAAGCTTTCTAAATAAAAGGTTAGCAGAAGCTAATGTCTTCTACTATATGGGTGGTTTAAGGTGGACCACAAACTCTGGAACTTGGCAATAACTTTGATTTTGTCTCAGCGGTTCTCTGGAACTTGCCTCTGACTCAGTTTCTCCCTCAACGGTTCCTCGAACGTTTTGAAGGCTAGCAAAAGTTGTAGTTATTCTACTAAGTGGTGTTTCAATGATGACCATGAAATCTAGAACTTGGATCTAAAGCTCATAGGTTCCTGGAACATTCCAAAAGCTAGTAGAATTTGATTCATTCTACTAAGTGGGTGGTTTTAGGCTGACCACAAACTCTGGAGCTCAATGGAACATGGATTTGACTCTAGTTCAATGCTGCAAATTTGACTTTGGCTAAGTGGCTTTGGATCAAGCCTCTAGCAATTGGCTCAAGGTTTTGGCTATTTGGCATTGGTTTAGGCTCGCTTGTTCTCACTCGCTTGTTTCTGACCATTAGTTATTCCCCCCTATGAGGAACAATGTGAGGAGAAGAAGATCTCTAGACCACAAGATGTGTCATTACTCAAGAAACAACTCTTCAGTATGGATTATAAATATTCTTGGCTATTGACGATCATTGACAAGAAGCAATCCACCCATAGTGAATTTTCTCTCTTGTAGGTTTCTTCACAATGAAGCATCTGTCTAAATAATGGGTTTGCTTTCCACAATGCTTGCAAGGATAAAGATCAAAACACTGATCTTTCTTATGGCCAACTCAATGACAATGTTGGCATTTTGAACTTTGAACTGATGAAGATGAACCTTCTTTTAAGAGCCCGTCACTCTGAAATTGAATTGGCTTGGAGAAATCAGGAATGTGAACCATCACTTCCTTGTCGTATCCAAGACTAGTTTTGTGCTTATTGTGGGTGATATTCCCAAGGTTTGATGATGGTTTTGAGAAGAGCAAGCAAAACCTTTGTATTTATAGATTCATCTTCATTTAGTTTTTCTTCCGAAGTGAGGCCACTGATATGCTTATGTGGTTCTGAAGTGGCATCATTCTATGTTGGCTCCCGAAAGGGATCATAAAGAGGATTGTTTTGAAAAAGAAAAAGTTCAGAATGTTGATTTTCATCACGTTGGAACTGCGACTCAAGCTGTAGAAACTCAAGTGTATCTTGTGATTCTTTTACGCAATTTCAAATGTGAGTGAAGGTGGTCTTGTCGACCATCACAGTGTTGTCAATAGAGGAAGGAAGTAGAGTGTTTAGTAACTCTACCAAGCCATTTATACTCACCATTAGTAAACTGAAGACTCAACTAAATAAGGGCTTCTTGCAACTCAACCCTTTTACAAATACTCAACAAACTCAAACTAGAAAATGAAAGGGTGTTAATCTAAGCTAAGATTGCACCCGCTTACAAACAACTCAACTCAGAAAACAATTTGCAAGTACAAAAAACACAACTTGCAAGTTTGAATGGAGAATCTGAAACTAGGTTGGTCTTGAATGTTTTACCTCCATGATCACAAAAAAGCCTGTAGATTTGAATGTGCAAAGATGTGGTGTGAAGGCTACTTAGCAACAACTACAAATTATTTTCTTGAATCCTTTAAATACTCAACTTTCTCCAACCATCCTGAATAAGTGTCTTTTCCGATCAACACTGCTTCAACCAGATATGCTCATCAAACCTAGCGACATACATGCTTCAAAAGTATTCACATGTTGTCTAGTTGCCCATTTGCTATACTATACACCTTCAACGTTTATTTTCAGTCTTTATAAACAAAAGAGGGGAACTTCGCCTTTGGTTCCAAGAATTCAAGGCCTGGATTTGTGGTAGATGCTAAAACACAGAAGACGCTGATGCAATGATGCTTTGATGGTGGTCGGTTTTAAAGCTTTATAGATGTTTATAGACAATTGTTACTACTTTGGGACATCAAATTTTGAAGGGTCATGAAAAGAATAAAAGGAAAATAGCTCTCTTCTATTGGAGTGACGTGCACAACCACTTTAAATCAAGAATAATCTTTCCACGACGATCGGTAATGGCTCGGAGATCCAGCTGCCTGTCGCAGTTCACAGTTCCGTGAATATGAAGGGTTCCCTTCTAAAAAATGACTGTTAGTTGGAAAGATAGGGCAGGAAATTGTAGTCTTCTGAGCTGGATAATGATAACATGATTGGTGTGAATGGTGCAGAGGTTGGAGGAACGAGCAGTGATGTCCATCGCAGTGGGTCACTCTTTCAAATTGTCAAGCTTGCAACAAAAGAATGCTCCAACTGTTTCTTAATATCATCCATGGTCTTATAGAAGAAGCAATAAAGGATGCTCTGAGTGGGGTCTTGAACGCATAGCTCGGAGGAGTGATTGGGGTTCGCCAAGCAACAACTCACCAGTCCAAATACTATGCTCAACGCTCCACGTTCAAATGAGGGTGTTCTCTATTATAAATTAGGGTTACGTGCTCCACGCAGTCACAATTCTCATCAACTCTGGTCTTCAAACGGAGTCTGGTCACAAGTATGAACGCAAGAGAGGAGTCTTAGGCAGCTCCACGCTGCCTTCACGATGGTGTCCACATTGCCAGTCCCCAACAGTGGTCTCCGTTTCTTTTATATTACAGCTGCTGTGACAGTGATCGTGGTGATCGTGAGTTCACTCCGTGGTTCACTCCACGCAGTAAACGAGGGTGCGCAGTGACTCCAGGAGTCACCGGTTGTCACACTTCAACTCGTAGCAAACATTTAATTTCTCCAACGTAGAGCTCCATCAAACGCTACAGGAGAATGGGAGAATGGTCTCAACCCAATAGATCCTCAACGGGTTCATTCCAACGCATGAAACATCACGATCTTCAACAACAATGTGCATTCAACTACTGCAAGGAGGGTTTAGGCCCTAGGGTTAAGGTTAGGGTACGATGTAGACACTGCACAAGCAGAGAATCTGGCAATGGAAACGGTTATGAGCAAGCAGGAAAGGTAGGCAGGCCATAGAGCTGGCAGGAAAAGGTTGCATTCACATGCCAATAGGTAAACAATCAAATTGTCAACACAAAGCGAAACGCGAAACAACACAATATATGATAATTGTGAATGTCTTTATCATTAAGATATGTACATATATATACGTGTGAGATGACCTTTGGTTTTCATATTTAAGTGGTTTTTTTACTCCTTCATAACTTTTTATATTTAACATGATTCTTGGTCTTAATTAAATATAGATATACCTAACCTAAAAGATTAGGTTATGAACACTTCATTCGACCTCCAATCATGTAAATGAGTCTTTTAACTCCATACGCCTTGATACACTGTTGGCCTACAAACTTAAAAGACCAATGACCCACCGAAAACTACTCAATTGTGCTTCTGCCAAGTCGACTCTATTGTTCTCTCTAAACTTCCTTGGAGACACGGATCATATATACAGATATAGATATTTTTTTTCTTTTAATTTACACATTATAATCATATTTTGATTAATTGGCAATTTTTTTTTTAATTATTGATTTTAATCACATGAGGATATCAATAAAATCATAATTAATTTTAAATTGGAGTAGCTTTTTACCTCAATTTAAATTGCTTTAGCCATGTGCACGGACAAGCATTAAGAACATTTGTCAATGTCACTTCCTTTATATTAATTCAAACTTTATTATTATTATTAATAATTGTGACAATAACAGTGTAGGTGGCGCCCTTTGTATTTTTTTTTGTTGTTGTTTATTTGCAGCTTCTACGAATAGGTCGCCTTGGTCCTCGTCTCTGAATCCCATTACTCACTTCTTTTTATTATGTCCTGCGTAGCAGGATATAAATGGATCGCTCGGACCCTATTATCACCTACCTAGTCTACCTAGTCTAGCTGGTACTCGAGTGCAATTTTTTTTTTGCTATATGGTTTTACATAGTTGCAATGTTTTTTTTATTAAACTAAATTTTATAAAAATTATTTATTTGAAAGCTCATTGGCTCTGAAATGGTGACGTAAGTCTTGGAATCTGCATCCCAAGAGCCGGCGGTGCGATGCCGTCAGCGTCTGCTCGTTTGTTTAATGCATTGCAGAACTTGCAGCAAGTGAGATGACAGTGAACAGGACGTTGCAGGTGTTCACAACAGGTTTTTCTCGAAATGCACAAACATTCTCGCTGGCATGGTTAAGAGTTTAACGACTGTCAATAAATATGCCAATCCATTCCTTCAGTGAATAGACACGTTGAAGACAACATTCAAGTCATAAAATCTTGAGCGGCTATGAAAGACACCTGCTGCGCCACCTCCTCAGTTAGTTTTATGGTTTCCTATTTAGCCCCTGAAGCCCTTGCATATATATGATAAATGGCTCAGGTGAGCCTTTCTCAGTTCTCCCCAAGCTTCAATTCCTCTTCAAATAGATCTCCAACAACAGTTCTTACAGGTCAATTTCTAGTGGGGGTGCTGAACTGGGGGCTTGTTCTGCGAATTCCTCCTTAGTCCATCCCTCCAAAAGCCCAAAGATCGCTGCCCTTGAAAAGCTCAGTGAAAGCATTGAGTCTCTTCAGTCTCTTGCCGACGTTGATTGCAGTGATGCCGAAATTGTGGTCCAGGACTGGCTTGTGGCAGTTCACCGGTGCATTCTGGCAGCCAGGAGTCCTTTTTTCAGGGAAAAGCTCTTCCCCAAAACCCGTCCAGATTCTCAGGCAGTGAGCGCAAAGTTATGGTATGAATTGAAAGACTGGGTGACAGAGGGAAATGTTGGATATGAGGCCTTCAAGATATTCTTGGCGTATTTGTACAGTGGGAGGGTGAAGGCACCTCTGCCGGAAGTCCGTATATGTGTGGATCATACCCGTGTGCATGATGCATGCCGGCCCGCTGTGGATTTAGCTCGGCAGGGGTGAGTTCGGCATTACTTACGTTTGTACTGACAAGGAGACTGACAAGATGTTGGTTTGCAAATCTATTTCCAAGCGGAAGCTCAAAACTGCGATAGATATTGAAGTTGTGAGGCAAGAAGCAGCAATAATGAACAATTTGCCTCAGCATCCCAACATCGTTACTTTGAAAGCCACGTACGAGGAAGAGCATGCTGTGCATCTCGTTATGGAGCTCTGTGAGGGTGGAGAGGTATTTAACAGGATCGTTGCCAAAGGACATTACAACGAGCGTGCTGCGGCTGCCGTTACACGCACTATTGTCGAAGTTGTCCAGGTTTGTTGCCGTAGCTTTAGATTTTTGAATAGAAGCCTTGCAAATGTCAATCTCATGGCATACATCTAGCCTTGTTGAAGAAGCTCGTAGGTCACAGACCTTTGCAATAGCTATGTTCGATTGCTTTTATGGAATCACTTCTTCAATTGCAACACAGAGCGAACGATGCAAAACAATGATAGATTGAGTTAATTAAATGATCCTCCGGGTATCTGATGTTTTATACTTTTTCTTAATTTACATGCAGATGTGTCACAAAAACGGGGTGATGCATCGGGACTTTAAGCCTGAGAATTTTCTGTTTGCGAATAAAAAGGAGAATTCAGCTTTGAAGGCTATTGATTTCGGTCTGTCTGTGTTATTTAAGCCAAGTATTTATTTTCTTTTGCACCTCTTAAACTTTATTTAAAATGATCAGGGAAATAATTTTAGGAATTTTCTCATATGTAATTTAAGCAGTGGAAACGTAATGAAACACAACTATAAGGTTCATTTCTTTGAAACGGGCTTGAAACAACAACACAACTTTTCTAGATAATCTGATCTGTTCAATGCTAGTTTGACTAGTGGAAATTTATTTGAAATGGTAAATTTATAGTCAGATTCTGTATGATAGCATAACATATTTGGTTTGAGAGACCAGTAATGCATTTATTTTGAAAGAAACAGTGTGAATTAGATTGAAGGTGCTTTCAAGTACAGCTTTCAGTGATGATGCTTATGTATCTGATCCAGCAGATGTTGTGACTATATTTTGTCTTTTGGTTTATCTTGTTTAGAGTACTTGCTATTGCCTTATCTGATGTATTATACTGAGAACATTACCTCAACTTATGGGCAATGAGATAGACTGATATGTAAAAGCATTTTGGCTTGCTGAGTTATAGTTTTGGATGAAAAAATCCACATGGATGCAATATGAAAGCAAAATGGCCAGGGCTTTGACTTCTTCTCATCTGCTTTTGCCATTAGATTTACCTGTGGTGTCTATTATCTTTTAAAATGAATACCCACTGATCCAATGCCAGTTAGTGGCTGAGTTAATACGTAAACCACAGACTCAATCATAAATTTTGAGGATAATCATGTAGGAAAAATATAAAGCATATATTGGTTAATAAAATATTGAAAATGTGGAAATTCAGAATTATCCATGATATGAAAAATACAAAAATGAATGCCCAGTCTCAACTTTTGCTATTCATGAAACAGGCGAAAACAAATCAACAAAACAATATAAAATACAAAGTATTGCATGAGCAATTTCAAGTGGGTAATTAGGAAAAATACACTTTTTCTGGACCCAAATCATTGCTTGTTTCATGAACTTTAAGCTTGTGCTGGTGACAGAAACTACTAGGTTGATTGTTAAAAATGTAACCTTAAACTGAAATGTGAGGTGAATTAGGAAAAATACATTTTTTGTGAACCAAAATTATTTGTTTGTTTCATGAAGTCTAAACTTGTGCTGGTGACAGAAACGATTAGGTTGCCTGTTAAAATTGTAACCTTAAACTGAAATGCAAGGTGAAAAAAAGATGTGGCAGCAGCTGTCCCAGGTTACAATTAAATGTTATTCACCAGTCAAAATATTTATATGGTATTCGATGCATCAACATTCATAAGTAAGTATATGACACTCTTTTTGGTGGATACATACATATGGCATGATATTACCCCAGTTTTATTTATTCACTTGATAATATGAATTAAAGGACTGTTTCAGAGTTGGTTTGGTGGTGCGCAAGGATACCTATGGGGATGTCACTTCTGAAAACAGGGGGTGTCTAGTCCAAGGTGGATGGGGAACACCCCAGAAGCTAATTTTACATTTGAATTACCCTACCACCCCGACACCAAATTTTTTTATGTTACCAAGTTTTGTAATGTTTTGGTTATATTCATTCCTCGTAATTTGTCGCCAGGGTTTGGTCCTCCGCGTGTCCCGGCCCGTCCTGGCCATTCTGTGCATGATTCTGTATGCTATAATCTCGAATTAATGGGGCATTGGCGGTTTGTCCTTTGATTTGATGTTTGCATTTACGTTGCTAGCAAGATTTATGCTTTCGGATATAACTGCATTCATTATGCTCTGCGTTCAGGTTTTGACACAGGTCTTGTCAAAAGCTTTGGTCTTATGGATGTTTTGTTCAGACAACAAGGTGAGTATTTTTAATAGTATCACACATAGTAACTTTTTCTTGGTTTTTTCTAAAATATTTATTGGATTTTTTTAATAGTATCACACATAGTGGATGGATCATCTCCACACCCAACACCCAAGGTGTAGAATGCACCTTGTTGATATTGTTTATTTCATTTCAAAAAATTTGGTAGTATAATGGTGAGTGCATTCATCAACACCCAAGCTGTAGAATACACCTTGTGTTTATCTATAAATTTTTATATAGTAACAATTTTATTTATTAAACTCATTTTAATAAAAAAATATTTATCTTGAATGTAATTGGTTCAGAATGATGACGTAACTCTTGAATTTGGTACCCCAAGAGGTGGCGGCAATATGTCGTAAGCGGTTGTTAATGTATTTTGCAGAGTTTCGGGCGCTCCAACAATAACTATATTCCTTGTTCCTCGGGCTTTTCGAGGTGGCTCAGTACACTATACTCAACAATGATAATCTAATTAATTTATGGTTCACATGTTGATTTTGCAAATTTCAAAAAAATCTAATTTGCAACAGCGCAGGACATTGCCACCTCGTGGCTCTTGTTTAGGTTTGAGTATATTATTTTGCATTAATTTCTTAATTTCTTCATTTTTATCATCATGACTTCTCAGGTTGTTTTTGTTCCTAAGTTAACTAGTACCAACTATATTTTTTGTTAGAGAAATATGTTTGACATTCTCACGGGAAAGAATCTCTGGTGTATCGTCAATAGTGACAACAAGAAACCAACTGATGCCAAAGAATTAGTTGTATAGGAGGAGCTCTATGAATAAGTAAGAGGTCTAATTGGGCAAACAGTCTCAGACAATCTACAGGTACATACATATAGAATCTAAAGATGACCCCATTGAGGTATGCAGAACCTTAGCATCTTTGTATGACAAGTATGATGTTGTTTATGCCTACTACCTCGAAAAGAAAATTCATGAATTAGATCCTAAAGATTTCGATCGAATCAAACAATTTTTAGTTGAATTGAAAACATGTTTAATGAGAAGCTTAATAAATGTGGTAAGGATTATAATAAAACTGATATAGCTCTCACTATTCTTGTAGAAAATAAATTGTCTTCAACTTATCATCTATTCATACAAACTAGGAATAGAGCCATTGAAATGTCTAAGGGATGCATGAAATCTAATTTTGAGGAGTTTTGAAAAGGGTTGATTTGTGAATAGGATAGATTACTTTCATCAGGTCAATTGGTCGTTGGGAAGCTCATTTGGCACATAGTAAGAAGAATCCATTCAAAGTTTTTCATAAGAACACCAAACCTCATGCTGTTAGTACCTCCCATCAAACTTCTAATGACGCTCATGCAGAGGCTTCAAAGAGAAAAGTATGGAAAGCTTGCAAGCATTGTGGAAAAACCAATCACACTAGGAAGAATTTTTTTAAGAGGTAGAATGAATTTGCAAAAGCCATGAAGAAAACTTATGTGCGAGGCATGCCACCCTTGCAACATAACTAATTCTTTGCAACGAAAGAGCTTTTGAATCCTTGCAATTATAGGCATGTGCCTTAATATTTTATAAGGAGGAGCATTTTCCTTACCCTTGTTTTTTTATTTTTGGTACTTGTCAAGCCCACATTCTAGACATATCTATTTTTCTACATATTCACCTTTATATAGAATATAATCATTCAAACATGCATAATATGATATGTACTCAACACCCAACATTTTCAACATTTTATTTGCCTCTTCGCAATTGCTGGGTAACACATTATTACTGGGAGGTACGTTATCTTTCAATAACCTACAATTAGTGGGCAATGTAAATGTACATTGTCATCAAACATTCTTAAAATTGACCATGTTTTATGTTGATTGTGTGACAATATTCCTGAAAATATACAAGACTTAATAGTTATTTACCTCAAAACTGCCAAGAAACACGAGTCTAACATACCATACATTGCTTTCAAGTTGTACAGTAACATTTTTGTCCCTATTTGGGTAGACTTTGATCGATCATGATCAAAGAGAGGGACAGTGGATACACATCTCAAGCTTTCAAAGAAGGTATTAATGATATGAGCATCATCCCCTAGATCACATTGTTGGAAAGCATCTAACAACATTCCATCCATTGTAGTTGTATCCTGTAAGAAAGCACCCATACCAACCTCTATCCATTGCCTTTATTGCAAACATGTGAAGAAGTTGTGTTAGTGTCGACATTATGTGGCAACTCGGGACATAGTGGGATTTGAATAGGTGGTTGATTCAACTATTATTGGTATGTTATCTCTCCAAGCTATGCTCATTTTGTAGCCTTCTCTCGATTTGACATCATAGTGGGGTGCAACAAAATATGGTACACACGTCGTTCGTTGTCAGAATTATGATTTCAAAAATATGAATAATACATCAATGCTATTAGTAAACACAATGCAATTTATTTTGTTCAAACATCATACCAAATAATTATTAGAATCACCATTAATTTTTTCCAATAATATATGTGCAACCAACCACTTTACAAAACAAAATGTTAAATTGAGGAATGTGTTTACATTAACTCCATTGAAAAAAAATACAATTAATCAATAATATTACTCTTACGCCCAAAGGGGACATCTAAAGGTAGTTCCAATGCAAGGCATCTTTAATGAGCAGTTGGTGGTCTACAAAAATTATAGTCTATTAACAACTCATTATCAAAAGACAAACCATGTATTGCTTGCACAACAACAAATATGGATGCTTTCATTTTCGTAAAGAACTCCTTGTCATTGGAGTGTTCCTCAAATGGACAATTTGCACTAAATAATGAATACCTACAACTATATATGAACCTTTCAATGTTCCTATGAGTGTGTGGATGACCATTGATATATAATAGGTTCTTCCTGTTATAGTTTCCAGATGCATAACTATTTATGCACACACTATACATGGAAATGTGGTGTTTGTATTTAACAATATTCATGTAATCAGGTCAACAATAAAGATGACCACAAAATGGCATAAGTGCTATTGACTATTTGGGAGCAATGAATACATGCGAAAGGATAAACAACCCAAGATTTGCAACATCTATCTAGACTTGGCAAGATCATATAATTATTAACACAAAAGGAGAATTCATTTCCAACATCAGGCACATGTATAAATGTCAACCAAGCACCATACAAAGTGTTGTTGTAAGAGATTTGGTATTTACTTTGCAAATGGATAGGAAGAGAGAAGTTGTCGCTACCCACTAAAAATTTAATTGACTTTGGTGTGTACTTGAATGTTTTTTCTCTCAAAGCATACATATTTTTGGATCTCCAGGTCGAGATGTTTTGAGTGGTATTGATATCATACATTGGATCACTAGAAATCTTGGTTGACTCAATAGAAGGAGACATGTTGGTCAATTTAGGACGGAAAATAGTTGTTTTAGCTTCCATCTTTTGAAAAAAGGAGCGTATAAAAGTGTTCCTACATATCCTTTGTATAGTATCACCTCTTGGATTTTTTACTGCAGTGGGAGGTATTAGACATTGGGTAGTCTATCATTAATATAATGAGTCAGTGTGATACATCAAGGCTGAAGTACTATCATTAATATATAAGAGATTTGCTTCATGATGAAGTACTATCAAATCATGATTGTGGCTAGAAGATGGCATGCTGCAATTAGTGGGGTAAATCGATCTTCTATTTTCTTCTATCAGTCACTTGTGGTATCTTGCTCCTGAGAAGAGCTTGTGACTTTTTTCAACCAGTGGAATATCTTTTGCATCTAAAGTCAATCCCGAATAATGATCCTACAAAATTCAGTGCATAATTATTCACATGGATGTGCATGAATAACATAAATTTAATTAGATGATAAAAAATATAATTAAAATATGAACTTGCCGCAAAAGGTAAGGGAGAACTTGAACTTTGAACAATATGGTATGAGTTGGAATATGGAGAATTCACCATTTGATATTATAATATTTTCTACCTTCATTTGAGCCAAATGAACAATCAATATGTGTTTACACTTTTAAAAGAAAGTTTGTGAATAATATAACAATCTAACTTTAAAAAGACTTTTGAACGATTTTTTTAAGTATATAGTGTGAGTTGAAATAACATACGTATAATATGGAGAATTTTAATTTACCTATGTATCATTCTAACATCAAATATAAATTCAAAGGGATATTAATTGTATACAATGCGTTTGTTTCAAACTATTGCACCGGTGTGTTATGAATAATAAAACACACCGGTGTGCCAAAAAAAACACTCATTAGAGAAAAACATACAGAAAACATCCGCTAAATAAATAGTCTGCTAAAATATAATAGTTGTGGTTTGCATTTGTGTTTTCCTATTTAATATATGACAATGTGTTATTTATGAAAGTGGAACGATGCGGTTTACCCATTTATGCGCACTGAAAAATAGAGATATTAAAAAAAATCCACGCTTTTCATCGATGCACATAAATATTCAGTGGGTAAATGAGCATGAATTTTATTTTCAAAAAGTGAGTTGCAAAGAATGTGTTTATAAAATAAAATCTAATCACTATCTCAATATTTTGCCAAAAGTTTGAAGGAGGGTTCTACAAGAGATATTGCCACAAAAGACTTTGGAGTGGACAAAATTTTCTGAAGAGCCAAAATTGGTAAGGTATTGTGGATCACATACAACTCTACAAAGCATAAATTTCAGATATTTATTTTTTCCTTAATAGCTTTAAAAATTCTTTAATAAATATTCACAGTATATTCTAAAGAAGAAAAAAAGGTTTTTGCTAGTTACCTTCAACGTTGCAAACCCTTGTTTTCTTGTTGCTTCCCTTTTGTTTTATGTGGTTGCAAAATTTATCGTAAGTGTTTAATTCTCTCTTCTATTTCACAATGCGATATTTCCTTTGTAGATATTGTATTTTTGATGTATCTGTGCTTCTATATATGAGGCATCTATTGCAATGGGTCCACTCATTGCATTGTCTGCCAAAACCTGTCGGCCCTGCAAGTCTTTTTTAAACACTATTGTTTTTTTGGTGCATAGTATACATATTAACGCACCAATGTGCTTCACTAAAAAGTGCACCACTTTAAAGTTATATTTTTAAATACACTACTAAAAATGGTCCTTGTTAGTGTTTTTTTAAAGCTATTGCTTTTTGGTTCCTATTGTACATATTAAAGCACCGATGCACTTCAATACAAGGTGCACCAGTTTAATGCCAATACTTAAAAAAATCATGAGTATATCGATGCAATCCACATAGATGATACACACCAATGCCCTAAAATTAAATGCATCGGTGAAAACTCAGTCAATTTTAAAAAAATTGCCACACTATACTAGTAGGTATGGATGGATTTGGTGCACCGATGTGTTTCTAGGATTATAAAACACCGGTGCTTATTAATGTACAAAGTGCATCGATTAACCAGAAAATGTTTTTAGCTACAAATTATTTAATTTACTTGTGAAAAATATTTAATAGTTTTTCTATTTAATGATATAGGGCATTTCTTTATAGAAAATGTGTGATGGAAGTTCGAGGAAAATAACTTGTTGCAATGAGCACAATGGGAGCACATCCGATAAATAGAACAAGTTCTTTGGATTAGTATAAAATTAATATATTTGAATTACTAGTGAGTTTAAATGATATATATTGGTTAATGTGTGTCATGTAGAACAAAAAGTTGAAGAAACTCGATAAAATTGTTAGCAAACTAAGTGCAAAAGAGCGGTAAAACTTGATAGAAAAGTTGCAAAGAGATGAATTGGGGGAACCAAAAGGTAATCAACAAAAAACAAATCTTTGAATTTTCAATAATAATGTACTTCTTAAGAATATTTACGAACATGTTCCAAACAATCTATTTCACATTTGTTGAGTGTTGTGTAGGGACCGACAATGAGGGAAGGGAATGTCTTCCTAAGAAGATAAAAATTATGAAAGACGTAAATGATGTGAATTGGTTGTCAATTCATTTGGAGTGGTGCTGGAAGTTAATGAAAGGGAGATTTTTTTTATAAAACTATGAGGGATATAGTCGAAAGAACATATGGATGTACTTTCTACTTATAACACAAAAATCATTCCAATGAGTCCAAGAATCGGGTTATATATAAACTATAGGAAGCATTTCCAAAGAAATGGTCAATGAGACCTATTAGACTTCAATAGCAATAACATAGAGTAACAAAAAATAATCATTTAAAAAGTATTACTCCTAAACATGTTTTTCTCCAATATGTATATACTACTACAAAAAATTAGGAAATTAGTATTTCGACTATATATATTTACTTTTATATTGATATAAAATAGTGTGTTTTTGTGATTTTCATTTTTTAGGAATATTTTGAAAATATCAATGAACAATTTTGGTAGGGATGCCCAAAAAAGTGTACAAGGAGATGGTCAAAGAAATGAACATAATTGCATCACAAGAGGATCCATGTCAACAACGTGGATCAAACTTATCTAATTATAGTTTTTCTTTTTCTTTTATGTACATATAATTTAATTATTGAATGAAATATTAATTTTCAATCGTTTTGTTGTAGAAAATAAAACAAAATGCAACCCATTTAGCACATAAGACATGATGACAATGAAGAAAATGGTTGATCGCAAAGTTTGAGAGCACTTATGTTTTCCTTACTCAAAATTTCATATTTGTTGTGATTTTATATTTTAATTATTTTGCACTCGTCCTTGAATTCTTCTAATAGGTGCTAAAATACAAAGAAGATCCATGCAAATAATTTATTAATATTGGGTTAAGTATGGATTGTGAGTATATGTTGTAGTATCAAGATTTAATTGTGCAATTTGTATGTAGCGATGTTTTTTTTACTTCTCTCGTTTTATAATTAATAGAACGAGAAGAAACCTTTATATTGAATTTATGATTTGTCATGGTGTTTAAAATTTACAGGAAATGAAGTATGGAGTGGAGGCAATAGAAGAGTTGATGAGAAAAGACATGAAGAATGACTGAAAGAATGTGTACCATTTATGAATCACTTTTTGCTATGGTATGCTTTTCAATCTATATAATAATGCATATGATTTCCTTTTAAATTATTCCCATCTATGTGGATATACTTATTGCACTTTATTTTTATGTTTGTAGATGGATCATGAAGAGGGGAAACAAAATCAAACCAATCAATACAACCTTTGGCCAAATAACCCAAGTACAATATCGTCTGCAAGTGATGAAGAAACGAGGAACCATGCAAGTAGTTGGAGAAATGGCATCAGTTCGAGTGAAGAATATATATAAAATTGGATGTTAATTTGCAAGTTGTATGTTTTAAAATGATTGTCTATGAAAATCAAACATTTAGTTTAATGTATTGGACATATTATCACAATTGATTACCAATCATTGTAACAATTACTCATTTTGATGATTGTGGACCTTTTTGTTGTCCCATTTTTTATAACGATTGGTCTCTTATTCATATATCATAAAATGTGTTTCTTATTATATTGCATTGTCCAATATTGTAAAAATTCACATTGCTAATTAAATATATGGATGATTAAATATTACAATAAACAAATGTGTAATCTGATGGTATAACACATTAATACAATCATTATATCCAAACACAATAATTAAAATATTATTATAAAATTATTTCAATTTATGATAATTAATGAAATTAAAAATAAAATAAAATTGATTGAAATCAATGTACGGTGTGATGCATACATAATTTGTTCACAGTATTGAATTTTTATTAAAAAATGCTCTCCATTAAACCAATAAGCCATATTGATGCTCCTATATGAAATAAATGCCTTGGTGCTTATATTGACAGTCACATTAGTGCTTTGTCAAGTAAACACGCACTGCACATACTTCCCAATGCATTTCTTTAAACCCTACTTCCTAATGCATTTATTTTTACTCTACTTCCATGTGCAATATAAACGATAATATGCCTTGGTGCGATAATACATTAATATCACACTAGTTTGTTATTCCAATGGAGGGAATTTGTATATCATATTTAAATTGAATGCATCGGTGCTATTTGAATTACAAAGTACTAGGGCTATTATGTATTTCAGGCACACTGATGCATACTTTATAATAAAGCATTGGTGTGGTGCATTTAAATAGATGCATTCGTGCATCATATAAATGAAAAGAAATAGTGTAAAATATTTAATAAAGATGTACTAGTGCGTATTATTAAGGAATGCACAAGTGCATTTGGCCTATATAATCACATTTATAAAAAAAAAACATATGTTAAAACCTTTGGTCATCCAATTTTTTTAATTATAATAAGATTATGTTACAGCCTCCACCAAACCATTCATTACCATTTACAAAGATTTTTTGGATTATTTTTCCCAATATTGTAACACTAAAAACCTGCTCATGATGTGTTGCTCATCCAACAACTTCCAGACACGTCGTGGCCACCAAAGACTCTCATGTTATGGTATGGCATGCCCATGATAGCTGTGTTGAGCATCGTATGTGATGTTTCCTCACGATGTGTCACATGAATTTAGTCTTTGATACACACGATGTGTCACATGAATTTAGTCTTTGATACACACGATGTGTCACTTGTCCAGCAACTTCCATACCACGACACATCGTGACCATCAAACACTCTCAGGTTGCGATACTTTGGATCCCTTTAACTATGCCGAGTGCAAAATGCAATGTCTCGTTCTCACCGACTACCATGCGACATGTTACACATCATAAATTTTCTCCAATGTGACATTCGCGCGCCTCTCATAATCCCCCTCGTGCGATACATTCTCCTACCTCTAGGCAGGGACTTGCAGAATTGTTTCTATTCATCTTGTTATTTTTTGTATTCACTAAGGCTAATTGGAGGATGCAAATAATCACTTATTCTAAAGTCTTCGTCCTTATTCAAATTATTCAAAATTTTCTCAATTTTAATAGTCTTGTGCATTTTCCTCCTTATAAAATGTTATTTCTTTGCAATTAGTTTCGTGTTTTTTATACAAATACAGTGACTCAGAAGTTACAGGCATGCACGTCTAAGACATATTTTTTCATGATGGTTGACTTTTTTTTAATGACAGTTATATATGATGTTCGTGTTCTTTTAGTCTTATTTGAACCAAATCACTTTCTTTGATATGAGTCTTACCAGTTGAGTAAGGAATAGTATAATCACCCTTTTGCTTCTTTGAGTACATGAAGTTTTTGGAATAATGTAACATCCTTCCAATGAAATTCGGTAGTAAAAACATAATTTTATTGTCTCTTCTTTCTGGTACACTTGCCAATATATTAGTGATTCCTTTGATATATGATAGTGTAACCTTTGTTCCATTTTGTGCCTCCTTTCCCCTAAAACCCCCTTAAACTTTTTGGATGACTTTGTTGTCATCTCTTTTATTAGTCCTTATATTAATATTAAAAAATATTTATAATGTTATCAAATGTTTTGTAATATTTATATATAAACTTTAATATTTTGAAAATAAAAGTTATTTTGTTGAATATTTGAAATTTAGTCATTGTAATTTATGATTGGTTAGATGGACGGAAATGGAGCAAGAAGGCCGAGAGTAGCCAAGACATGGAGCAAGAAGGCCGAGAGTAGCGAAGATATGGAACAAGTAGGCCGCGAGTAGCCAAGAAATGTCAAATCAGGCCAGGAGATTGAATTACAGAGCTTTTGGTTAATGATATGGTGATTAATGACGAGCTGGATGTGGATTGAGAGGATTTTGTGTAAACAGTCAATTAGATTAGCAATCGATGGTTGATTCCAAGATGCAGAGATTCGCTGCAAGAAGTTGATGTTCAGGTTTCCTGTCTCTTGAGTGTGGATGTGGAGCACAGTCCTTTAAATTGTTGGATCTGCGTTTTAAGACCAGATCGTGATGTGGGTGATCGATGAAGGGATGAAATGCTTAAAGACCTGAGACAGCGCTCTCCATGGATGAGTGAAAGTCAGTGAGAAATTCTCTCTGTCTATTACAAGATACGTCCATCCTGTCATCAATTGATAATGCTCCCAATCATCAATTGATAGTATGATGTGTGAGTGCTACAAGATTTGCTGAGACGCGTGCTACTAGAAGTTAGCTACATGAATTGCAGTGACAGGTGGTTATTGAATCGGTCCAAGAATCTGGATGGAGGATTGAGGGATTCTGAGCTTCCGCGGGCTTCTGGAATCTGGTGTTTTTGGCTTGTCCAGCTGATCTTTGGTTTGATACTTGCTGTCGTGGAGATATTGCTGGGGTTTGTTGATGGAGGGTCCTTTATACGATGGGGTTCTGATGTGAAACCCTCGCGTAAGTCTCATTTCTTTTCTCCTGGTGTTCCCTTATTGATGACTCTTTTGCTCTGGTGGGTAGCTTTGGGTCTCCTACTCAAGCCCGTTCTGGTGATGGGTACACATTATTTTTTTGAGTGGGCACTTCGAGCAGTGGAAGCCCTGGATGGGGGTATATTATGAAACTTCTGTCCTTCAACTGTCGTGGGTTGGCGAGTCCCATTAAAAAATCGTCGCTTTGGAGGCTGGTGGAATTAAATCAACCGGATGTTTTACTGTTGCAAGAAACATTGGGTGGCAGTGAGGATGTAGTACGAGTTCTGGAATCTTTACTTCCTGGTTGGAAGTTTGTTGGAGTGGATGCTCGGGGGCGCTCTGGAGGGCTGGCCTCGGGGTGGAAGGAAAAGAGCTGCAGATGTGCTAGTTCTTGGGGAATCTCTTCTGGTATCGGATTGGAAGTTTGGGATGCTGAGATTGGTCGGTTGATCACGGTTCTCAATATATACGGGCCCTATTTAAATAGGGTGGACTACTGGGACTCCTTGTTACGTTTGGATCTTTTTGATGGACGGGATGTGATTTTGGGTGGGGATTTCAATCTTACTCTGGGGTCCTCTGAAGTGTGGGGGCCTCGGGCTGCTCCGGATACATTAGCAACTCATTTTATTCAGGCTTTTGCCAGGAAGGATCTTCTTGACATTTTACCTTCCAAGTTAACTCCTACTTGGAGGAATAAGAGAGCTGGGGAACATCGGGTGGCTAAAAGACTGGATAGATTTCTGGTGGCCGATGTGTTGGCTCTGGGAGTTGATGTTGTCAGATAGTGGGTAGGGTCAGGTGGGATATCTGACCACTGCCCCATCTTCCTGGAGTTACGAGGTAGCAGGAAGAAACCTCCTAGCCCTTTCAAATTCAATCCTAGCTGGCTGAAGGAGGAGGCTTTTGTTAAGCTAGTTCAGGACCTGTGGGTTCATCGACCTCATGATTCTCTGATGCATGTGGGTGCACACTTTAATCACAATCTTAAGCGCATTAAAGAGGCCACTATTTCCTGGGCTCATGACAAAAGGGCAATTGATGATCAAACTTTGTGGGATGCTGAGATGAATATTGATCGGATTCTTAATAGTCCGGGCATGGGTTTTCTGGATGATATGCAGAAAGGCGAGCTGATGGAGTGGGAAAGACGCAGGAATGTGATACTGTGTGAGAGAGAAGAGATGTGGAGAATGAAAAGTAGGGCGATTTGGCTTCAGTGCGGTGATGAGAATACAAAATTTTTTCAAGCATATGCTAAGGGGAGGAAATTCACAAACTCTATTTGGGAACTAAATTCTGGAGCAGGGGAACAGGTCTCCAGCTTTGATGGATTAGCGGAGTTGGGGGTTCGACATTTTGGAGATTTATTCACTGCTCAACCTAGAGCCTCTATTGCTGAGATTATTCGGGTGACTCAGCTTTTCCCTCGTTTCGTGGGGGAGGATGATAATAGACTGTTGATGGAGGAGGTGATGCCAGATGAGCTCTCGCTGGTCATGCAATCCTTTCAAAAAGATAAAAGCCCGGGGCCAGATGGCTGGCCTATAGAATTCTTCTTAGGCTTCTATGAATTCTTCGGGGAGGAATTATTGAATGTGGTGGAAGAATCGCGAAAGGCTGGGTTTGTCCATGGTCCTTTCAACTCTACCTTCATAGCTCTTATTTCGAAGACGGACAAGCCTGACAGCCTTGATGAATTCAGACCTATCTCTCTCTGCAATTGTATCTATAAGATCATCTCAAAGGTTATGGCAAGGCGACTCAAGAATATTTTGTCTCAGCATATTTCTTGTGAACAATTTGGCTTCTTGGAAGGACGTCAAATTCATGAGGCCATTGGAGTTGCTCAGGAAGGATTACACACTCTGAAAGTGATGAAACAGAAGGGTGCTGTGATTAAGATTGATCTCTCAAAAGCATTTGACAGGGTTAGCTGGCTATATATCCGGATGCTTCTAACTCACCTGGGGTTCTGCTACGAATTTATTAGGTGGATTATGGCCTGCCTCACTACGGTGAGCTTTGATGTACTAATTAATGGTTCTGCTAGTCCATTCTTCCAAGCGGGAAGGGGTCTATGACAGGGATGTCCCCTCTCTCCGCTGCTGTTTCTCCTTGTTGCTGAAGGGCTCAGCCGTTTTATTCTGAAAGCAAAAGCTGATGGATCCTTTAGGGGCATCTCCATTTCTCAGGTATTGTTTATTACACATCTCCTTTTTGTTGATGACATCCTGATATTTTGTGATGGCACGCGACAGGATATTGATAAGGTGGTTGAAGGTCTTCATTTAGTGCAAGTTGCTGCGGGTATGTTAGTGAACATTGACAAATCCACTATCACATGCTCGAACTTAACCGAGCAGGAGATACTAAGAATGGCTAACAAACTACCTTTTAAGATTTTGGATATTGATGATGGATTAAAGTACCTTGGATTTCACTTGAAACCGAATGCTTATCTGAAGGCTGATTGGCACTGGTTAATTGCAAAATTAGAACAGCGCCTTCATGGATGGAGTCATAAATGGCTCTCTCGGGCTGGGAGGCTGGTCCTGATTAAATCTGTTTTGGAAGCAATTACGGTGTATTGGATGTCTCTTGCTTGGATCCCCATAGGAGTCCTAGAGCAGATCCGGAGGTTGTGTTTTGCCTTTCTTTGGAAGGGTTTGAGTGAGCATCGTGCATTGGTGTGGGTCAGATGGGAAAAAATTGCTGTCCCAAAAGCGTTGGGTGGTTGGGGGTTAAAGAATATTTTTCTGTTTGCAAAAGCATTGGGGGCCAAAGTGTCGTGGCGACTTATCCATACACATAGTCTCTGGACAAGAGTGGTATATCATAAATATATTGCCCCTCTTACTCTTCTCGAATGGATAAGGTTGCGCAATAAGTCGAGGGCAAATTGCTCTGTGGTCTGGAAAGTGGTGGTGCAGCATTTTTCTTTGATCGGTTCTGGATTGGTGTGGAGGATAGGGAATGGACGTCTCTTACGACTTGGGCTAGATCCTTGGGTTGGCTGCAGGGGAGGTCATGTCCTTCCTGTGGGCTTGAGGATTTTTTTGGCTGCTAGAGGATGTCATTTTCTGGATGATATAGAGGATCCGGGATCATCTACCCATTGGAATCAGGGGTGGATCTCTGCACAGCGACTGGAGATCTCTGTTGAACTGCAGGGGACTTGGGAGGATTTTCTGCGGACATTACGACATACTAATATTCGACTGACAGATAGGGCTGATGAACTTATCTGGGATCACCATCCCTCGGGTATTTACACACCAAAGAATGGATATATCCAGCTGAATGTGGAAGTTCACAACAGGGAATTGGTGTGGTGGTGGAAATATCTGTGGAAGTTAAGGTGTCCGGGTAAAGCTAAATTACTCTTCTGGGCTATACTGGAAAATAAGGCTCCTACCTGGGACATTCTACACAAATGATTCCTCTAGGGTCCGGGGATCTGTCCACTTTGTCGGATTGCGGATGAGACCAATACTCATCTATTTGTTCATTGTCGATATTCATAGGCACTATGGGATGGTATCTGCTATTTTTTTTATATTTAGGTGAGGTGGAGGGGAACGAACGTCCTTGAAGCGTTCCATTCATGGTGGTCAATTTTTAAGTCCACATCATTCCGGGCCCTCCCGTGTATATTCGCATGGGGCATATGGATAGCCCGAAACAAGATCTTATTTCAGGATAGCGTGGTTCCGCTGGAGACTGTAGTGGCTCATGCTGTGGCGGTACTTCAACACTACATGGTACCTGTCCATGCGGTTAGAATTAGACCTGTGCGTGTGGAACAGATTGATTTCACCATGCCGTGGGCCTATTTTGATGGTGCTTCTTTATACCATCAGTCGGTGTGTGGAGGGGGGGCAGTCCTGTACAAAACTGAATTCCATTTCTTTCATCTTGTGGCTGGTTTGGAGCGAGGATCAAACAACTATGCTGAACTGATGTCTTTAAAACTGCTGATGTTATTTGCTCTAGAACAAGGATGTCTATCTCTACAGGTTTTTAGCGACTCCTTGTTAGTTATTGACTGGGCAAAGGAGACTACACACTGTCATGTGATGGTCCTATTACCAATCCTGGAGGAGGTGATAAGGTTAAAGCAGTCCTTTGATCATATTACATTTACTCATATTTACAGGGAGAGGAACGGGATGGCAGATCAGCTCTCAAAGGCAGCGACGCAGCAGGATATTGCTCTAGGCACTTGGAGGATTACTGTTCATTCACCTGGGGGCACTTTCAGTTATTACCACAGACCTTTTCTTGATGATATTGCGGCACAGATTTGAGCAATAGCTCAGCTATTGTTGACCAATGATGGATAAGCTCTTCCATTTCTGTAACAGTATTTGTTTTTATGTATTCGGATATATGCGGCTGTAAGGACAGCAGTTGTTGTTTTTGTTTTATGGGACAGAAATGATGTTAATATGGGACAGTAACTATGTGACAATGTAGGGATCTCAGTGATTCTACTACATGTGCAGGCCATTGTAGTTTTGTTTGGGGCACTATTCTTGATGTAAATGGGACAGAAAATGGTTTCAGGGACGCTCGGCTTGCTACGGCGGACTGCTCCAGTCCATTATGGGGTTTGTCTGGCTGCTCTTTATCAGGGGTTTGATTGATGGCTGTTTTTGTCGGTTTGGGAGGTCTATCATGTCTGCTGCTCTGTCCACAAACATGGATCTTCTGCTTCCTCCGATGAGGATTCGGTTATGATGAATCTATTTCTGTGCAATGAGGGTTTGTTCCTGAGCTCATTTACTGTACCCACACATATGTGACAATGTATGGAGTAGCTTATGCTCTCCATATATCTGCAGAATGTAATTTTGTATCTTCTGATAATAAAATTACGACTTTTTTCCGAGGAAAAAAATAATTTATGATTGGTTAAAAGGTATGAAGTGACTATATACCCCTGCTTGGATGTGAAATTGATAAATTAAAAAAAGAATTGCGAAAAAACTTAGCTTGCCATATGGTCTTCATTCAACTTTTACAATAATTATCATATCCATTGCATTTATTGCAACAATTCACATATCCATTATATTGATTTTCCGTATGATATTTAATTGTCTTTATCATATTTAGAGCCTATTTGAGAACTACGAACATTTATAGGTTGCATAGATGTTTCCAACTGTAAAAGAACCATCATTTAAAGTTGTTTTTATTAATGGAGAATAAACAACAACCATAATTGACAGTTGTAAGGTGGTATAGTTGACAAGGAAAATATTTTTTGGGGGAACTCTCACTCCTGTGACCCAATAGAAGAAGGTGGGATCACTAGCCGTAGCAACCCTTTCATAACCGACAAACTAGTAGAATGCAGTGGAACAACAAAGACAATATGCCATTAATGTGGTATAAGCCAGAAATTAACCATGGAGCATTATTCGACCTAGTTATTCAAATATCACTACCAGAAATGTTTTTGACTGATAGGACACTAACTTTGAGGCAACTATACAATCAACATGCAAGTATGGGGAGAAATATGCTTGTTCCCTTCAACGAATTGCATATAGATTCCAGTATATCACTCATGAAGCTAACTTCTAGTATTTCACTAATGAAACATGCAAGAGTCTGCAATTATTCGAGGGGCACTCAAATAGGTGTATGGTTTATGTTGTGGGATTTAAATAATCAATAAGGTGACCATTCCATGAACAATTTCTCATTTTCAAATGAATTGCAATGAACCTTAATCCACATTATGTATTTAACAACCATAAATAAATCAAAGATAATCATGTTGTGGGACCAAATATTGTGGTATCTTTATTTGATTGGATTTTACTAATAATAAGCAACTATCATAGAAGTGGAGATTGAATGTTGCCTCAGATTCCAAGGAGTTTTTTAAGAATCGAGTAAGCATGTATGCTTCAACCAAGTAGTATTTTGGATTTGTGTGTGGTATTATACTTTTTTTAACCTACGTTGGTGTACATGGGGCTCTTTTGATTAGGATAAATTTTTGGTGAATTTTGTGAGAAAATTTACAACACAAAATGTTTGGATGAGTGAAGTATAGGCAAAACTTAAGCTATTAAGCCATTCACAGATTTTACTTTTGTGTGGTAGGGACAAAACTATGACAATATTAGTGTTGAATAAGTACCTAGCGAACAAGATGGACTTGAATAGCGAATCAAAGGTAAACAAATTGATTGACAGACTCTGTTACGATGTCTTGTCATTCTATAGCATTAATTTTCCTTCCACATTTAACTTGGACGCTATTCAGACTTACTGAAAAAGCAGACATGACAATTCGTTCATTAGGAAGACACCAAATAAGCAGTTAGATAACATAAGGAAATCGTTTGTTTAGGACTAATATATTTTCATAAATAGTAAAGAAAAAATACAAAATTGAAACAAAATCCCCAATACAACAAAAATGCAAGAAATAACAATGCCCAAAATGCAAAGCACTATACAATTCAACAATAACACCATTCCTCTTCAAAATGAAGGATACAAAACATAAGGATTGTGGAAGTACCTGCATTCTAGGTGAAGATTGAAGGGCTGAGTGGACCAGAATTTGCCAGTTGGCCCATGTCCTCCAATAGATTATCCTCCAAAAAGGGAATCTTTCCCAATTGTAACCACCAAGTGAAAGAAGTCCATAAATCGTTATTCAAATGCTCTGAATCAAACCCACAACCGACAATCTCCAAAATTCATAAACATAACATCCATGCTTGGCCTATTATGGCTCCTCTCTCATTGGTCAATCCAATCCAATAAGTTGCAGAATCAATCCCCGTGGGGCATATATTTCCTCATCTAATATTTTCAAAAAAATATACCAAAACAAGAACAACACCAATGATACATATTTTGAAATAAAATGGAATGCGAGGAAAAAAGTAGGTGCAACTATGGTTGTGTTAGCACACAAGAAAACTGGGTTAGACTAACAATTTTTTAAAGCCGATTTTTTTAAGAAGGAATTTTTAAATTTGGATTGAGATTAGGGTTAAGAGTTGGTTGTTTGCTAGATCAATCTCACCTATTTTTGGTGATGTTGATCCAAAGACATAGTTCAAGCATGTTGATGCAAGAGCTACCCTTCCAATACCATTTTCCTCTCCAACATAATTCTTACTTTGTTTCTCCTTTTAAACATGTTTCTCCAATTTCTTAGGTATGCAAGTTAGTTGATTTCCCATGATTTATTGGTTTATTTCCCATAATTTGTTCACATTGAGAAGCTATCAAACACAAAACCAACTCTATCTCAGTGACTGAATACATAGAAAAAATGATAAGCTTCACAGTCACGCATTCGATGAATTGCTCTCCCCATAATAGGAACAAATGTATACCCTTGATATTCATCGCATAAAATTAACCTGTTGTCTTTGTGAGTAAGAATTGTTTGTATGCATCTAAGATTCACCTGTGGTGAGGAAGTATCCACATGAGTTGAGAATGACATTTGGTGGTGTAAAGGGGTAGGTGTATGAGTCTATGACTGTAAAGGGACATATGTCAATGATCTCTGCTGAGAAGCAAGTATCTTTGTGAAGCCAGAGAGCTACCACGCTATCCAAACACACAACACGTTATTTTTAATCTACACATATCCACACAACAAGTTGTGGTTTATAAGTTGTCATTATTATTATAGAAGAGTAAGCATTTCATTATTTAAAAAACAATATGTGATATGGAAATAACGGTATCACTCCAAACGTACTTTTGTTCTCCTATTATCATGAGTTGTTCTCATTATGGCCTAAACGTCAGCAATTAGATTTCCGAAAAAAGATGATGTTAAATAAATCCTCGGCGTCATTCATCTCACCATGATTAAATTGTATTTATCGTAGTGTCAACACCATAGGTTCAATTCTCCATAGAATAACAATCCACTCTATTCCAGTTTGTCTTTCCATAATTTTAGCATAAATCACTTACCACTTGGCCCACGTACTCCAATAGATTATCCTCCAAAAAGGGCATCATTCCCAATTGTACCCACCAAGTGAAAGAAGTCTATAAATCCTTATTCAAATGCTCTGAATCAAACCCACAACCGAAATGATTTCCTTATCCACCAGCATGCATGCCGGGATATTCCTAACTAACCAATAGGGGATGCTTCCATCTTGAGCATTTTGCTATCTGCCATGCTTGTCCAAGGCCACAAATTCCGAAACTTCGATCATTTACTTGATGTGGTAAAGGACATCCTCGTGAAAGGTTTGGCAAGGGACAATTTCTTACTGAGACCTCCCTCCTTGGTCATGCCTACACCTAGCTCTCCGCTTAGGCGCCATTACCATCCACAAACAAAGCATGGTAGGTGTTCTGTGAGTGTTAACACCAAACCTCCTCTCCACCTTCTCTTTCACTTTTCCGCTCTCCATCTCATCGACTGCTCGAATGTCCCTCTGCACGGGCGCTAGCTCATAGTTAAAGATCATGACAACTAGTGCACACATGTTTGGGATCGCAACTATCTATCTCGCAAAGCCTCAAGTGATCTCCTTATTTGGCTTGTGATCCCCAATTACCTTTAAATGTCGTTGATTAAACTTGCCTGGACCCTACATTAAACTCTCCATGACATTGTGGATGCTCACCCCGCAATCTATTGGTTTAATGTCTGTCATGCATGGTGAGGGAAGGGGTGTTCCAATTGTGGCATCTTTCTTATGAGTTTTGTTTTGATATGATTGAATCATTGTATTTTAAAAGAATATGTATTTTATTTATTTATTTTGTAAGTAAGTTCCCATGAGGATTTGCACTTGTGAGCTTCCATTTACAACTTCTCATCTCAATTACTCGTTACCAATTGTTCTACCCCCCATGGGAAAAATAATAATTATTTTATTAATTTATATAACATATTTTTTTTAAAGTGGGAAATACATTTCTAAAAAGTAAGCTTGTCTTATAGCAAATGGATTATCTTTCCTCTATAAAAATTGATTATTTTGACAAGAATGAGATAGAAATTTCATATATAATTAGAGTTTCATCATAAAATAAATTCCATACATAAAGGAACAACAATTTCACGAGTTTTTTCTCGATTCTTAATAGATCAACATATTTTAAAATTTTATCGGATTCAATATTTATGAGAGATAAAACTTTTTACAGTGTTGACAAGTAGAAGGAAGTTTAGAATAAGATTAAATGGCTTAGGTCAAACACATCCTCTCACATACAAAAAGGGGTTTACACAAAAAATACTAATAGAATTTTGCCATTACTAGAATCCACTTAGACAATCTTTGTCAAAATTGAAGTTTTTTTTGACAAAAAACATATGATTTTTTGTATTAACCAAAAAAAGGTTGTGGCTTGACTAGTCGATACATTCTATTGATATCTGAGATGAGTGATACGAATAGTAAATTTCTAATTTAAAAACATAGTGTCAAGATCAAGAGTGGGCGCTAATATACTAAATTCATGTTTTTACTATCTATTCTGAACGAGTAAATTCTATTATATTGTCCTAAATACAAAATACATTTACGCTACATAGCAAAATTTAAAAAAAAATGGTGCCTGGTTCGTTTGGAGCATCCTTCTATTATATTGTCCTATACACAAAATACATTTACACTACATTTCTATTTGTTGTATTTCCACCTCAACTTGCTCCGCCGTATTGTCATCCCCTGTCATTCTTTGCTCACATCCATAGGAATTGACTCAGCCCTTGAGAGTTGGAATCTTTCTATCTACTGCAAATCCTAGATACTGCTCCTACTTGAGAGATACTTCACTTTGTCTTGCAAAACACAAATTTTTGTTCTGTTTGCTCCTCTTTTTTATCCTCCAGGAATTTAATTTCTATATCTGCAACTAAATCATGTGACTCGTCTTGCAAACATTCAGCCCTTCAAATATATCGATCTCTGTTCTCTGAGGAGAATTCCATTTTGTAGCAAGTGTAATTTCTGCTAATGGTGAAAGACTCTACACAGAGATATACAACTAACCAATTATCCAAATCACTCTTGCAATTATTTCCCTACACAAGACTTGATTCACTGAAGTAGGATCACCCTTGAAAGTTATTTCCCTCCACAGGATTCGATTCACTAGACTAACTAGTGCAAGGCGAAGGGACAAATATACCAGAGTATTATTGCCTACTTCTATGTAGTCCAATTTCTTAGAATAGAACTCCTCAAAATAATATATTATCAGGTCGGGGTAAATTTGGCTTAACTTGAACCCAAGCAGAACAACAAATTTTGTACAATGCCTCTTTGAAGTCGATTTGATATGGCCTTTGGTCACCTGATATTCCCTTGCTTCTTGCATGTCTTTCTCCTTAATACTTGCTACAGAGGAAGAATCAAAACTTTGGAAGCACGACCTATCACCCTTGGTTCTTAGAGCATCCACCTCATTCCCTCTATAACACACTTTTCGAATCCAACCAATAGAAATTTGAACAAAACAATTCTCTTGCTTGAACTGATTTCCTAGACACGTTCTCAAATTCCACCAACCTATCACTGGAAGCAAAACCAAGTGATCCAAGTTGCTCGTTGGATCCTTAAGAGAACTCATAGTATGCCATTAAAAACTACGCACCATGCATTCCTCTCCACTACCCTAATAGAGTCTCCCTTTCGAAATGGTAGAGCAATTATGAATTCTCCCTATAGAGCGCGACACCCCTTGTAGCGTTGCAATTACGGAGTGAAGAGGAATAACTCCATTAAGTCCAGACTGTTGAGGTGAGGTAAGCGTAATGATAGCCCCATCACATCCCTGTTACTCCCGCATGCTAAATGTACAACCTGTATTTTCACCATTAATTCCACACTCGATCCATAGCTATCAAATTTGGAGGCAAATTTATGCATATAATTATCCTACCACTTGTTGTTCTCGTGCAACTCTCCATAAGGTCAAGCCTCAAGTATAGAATGTTTCATTTGCAAGATTGAAGTGTTGTTATCCGCCTTAAGATCAATGCTAGGGAATGGTGGAACGAAGGAATTCCTCCCCATTTTTTTAGAAGAGCTCCTTCAGAGAGATTGTAAGCCTTGATGGCTTGTTGATCTGCTTTTTTATTTAGTGTGTGCAATGCATGATATACCTTGACTTCCTTGAATCCAGTGATCAACCAACGAAATCTCTCAAACAAATGGCTTAAAATCAAGTCCTTTGGGCTTGATTTAAGAAATAAGTACTAGATCATTACCATGGAGTCTCCTACCACACTCAATTGTTGAATTTGTTTTTCCTTTGCTTGCTTCAATCCCTACCAAAGATCCAAGGCCTCTGCTTGATAATTGATTGCTTGTCAATATTCCCAAACCCCAAGAACAGGTGCTTTCTTTTTTTTCTCCAGGGTAAAAAAGCACCCCCTGCACTTGCCAACCTAGGATTCTTCTTGGAAGCTCCATCAAAGAAAAGTAAATGTTGATTTTGGGCTATGATCCAAACTTTCATTTTTTCTCTATCTATTCTTAACGTCCAATTTAGAGTTCCATTAACTCTAGGTTTTGCGTTTTTGTGACTTGCCAATAAATCTCGATTTAGCAAAAAGTTGTTTAACCCTGTTTTTTCCTCCAATTCCAGTTTATTAATTTGTTGTTTGGATTGGCCTTTAACCTTGATTGCTTCAACCATCATCACCCATGCATGGGTCGCAACTACTCCTGCTTGAACTCTCTTATTATTAAAAATACAGTCGTTTCTATCCAACCAAATTTTCCAGAAAAGAAAATATGGATGAGCTTTACTTACTTGCTTCATCAGAGGTTTATCAATAAATTTTCTCATGTATTTCTTGTGCCATGATGAATAGGCTTCATTCCAGTTGGTTGGTATTGTTAGGTTAATATTTAACCCCGACATGCTCTTTCTCCATACCTACACAACAGATTCACATTTCAAGAATAAGTGTACCGCATTTTCTTCCTTCTGCTTACATATCTGTCATTGGGATGGCCCTTGAATTCCTATTATGCATAGATTGTCAAAAGTTAAGATTCGACCATGATTTAGAATCCAGTTAAATAACTTAACCTTAGGTAGTACATTGCTTTTCCAAATAGATTTCCAGGTCAAATTAATAGGAAGAGCATAGCGGATTTTGTATTTAATATCCTTCTTTGACCGTGTAATTTTGACATTAAATTGCAGTTTTAGATAAATTAAAAAATATCTATTATTTTAAATCTAAACTTATAACATAACTAAAATAATGATCTAATATAAGATTTTCCCATTGATGTAGATAGTGCATGACCTCTTAATTTCTATACTCTTCTTATCAATTAAAGAGCAAGACAATGTATATTTCCAAGGTTGCACATATGTATCTCGTAACCCTTGGCTTTCAACCCAATAAAGAAATCCATCGGCGTGTTAATTACACCGTAGGTGTTTCACCACGGAGAAGGATGACCTCCACATCAGCTAGATTCCTCGATCATAGAGTGAATGGAATCCTGCTACGTGGATGGTGCCATTAGTCCGTTTGATCAACGCCATGTGTCCTTGTGAAGCGGCCGTTGATTTAGTCTTCTCCGGGTTTTTCCTTGTTCCTTCGGGCAGCTTGGTCGTCTTGATGAGACAGACGATAACAACGCCCTTTTCTTGACCTCGTTTTCGGATGCAAGAACATCGAGGCTCGACCTGGTGCAGTCGAGAAACACTGTCGAGGTTTCCATCGAAGGAGGAACCTCCGACAGGTCTGAATTGTTTGAGACTTTACGTGGACCTCTTCCCCTCCCAGCAGAACGATGTGGGTGCCTTGGCTTAGCTTTTCTTTTCATTTCTGAGACAAAAAGGAAACTTTTAAAGCTTGGAAACATGAGGTCTAAGACGTTGACAGAAACTAAATGAATGGACCCAATCGACCTTAGTTCTATTCCTACGTAACTAGAAACATGAAAAAAAAATAAAAAATAAAAAATAAAAAATAAAATAAATAAATAAATAAAATATATATATATATATGCATGACTTCCAAAATAGCCTATAATGGAGCAAAAATCAATAGCAGAAAGGCCCCTTTTATGCTGAGAGATAAGTCCCAAGTGGCAATATGTATCAATCGCAGAATTTACTATGCCAAGCTTCGGTTGAGTCAGCCTTCAGTGACGAACTCCCTATCAGACTATACTCCGTGGAGAACTATGAATCCTAGCTACAAATTTGGGACGCCATGAGTTCACACAGCCTAGGGTTGGATATGTACTTCCTCTCCTGAGACCAGGCAACTCGTGTATGACACTTGCAAGCAATATGGAGGACAGGCTATACATTCAAACAAGCATTTTATCGCATCGACTATTTAGAATCTAGTCCAAATAAATATGGCCTATTGAAAAAAAAACTGAAAAATTAAAATCGATGAATATCTTAACCACAGATCTAGAAAATAGTATTCGATATTTGACTTGCGACACAAACCTTTCTTCCAATTTCCTTCTGCACTGAATGCCAATACTATTCGAAGCATAATATTTCCTTGTTCGCTGAATGCGAATGTTGTTAGAAGCATAACACATGTCCATATAACATGTTAGAAGAGAACCCTAAATTTGAAGAGAACTCATAACCCTAAATTTGAATACAAAATGTTAATTAGAAGCTTATACTTACAAGCCACTAAAAGAGACAAAACCAGAGTTTGCATTATAAGAAGAATATTCTTTTACACGCCATGACATGATGATGCCCACGCCGAACCCTCACCGGTTAATAACTACTCACTTCACTGATCTGAAATTTATGTTTGAGACCAGAGAGAGATGTATAGAGATATAGTCGAGAGTTACATACTTATAATGGGCCGAATCCCTTTCTTCAATCATTACACTTGAAGATCTTCATTGCCGAGATCATTAATAGCCCAACAGAGGAGACAATATGAATCTCCTCGACAAGAAAAAATATGAAAACTTCTCATTACCACTTATAATAAACAACAAAGCCCTTAGGATGCAGTATCAAGGCTAAATGCCATTGTTATATTTACCGCTCATCACCATTAAACTAAAATTCATTGTCATTTTCTGTATGAAGTTTAATGATGGCGTCCCAAATTGTAGCGTGGATTCAGAGTCCCAAATGATGAAGTTCTGAATCCCAGTCGGCATGATCTGCTAGCCAGAGAGAGTTGGAAAATTATTTCGCGGCGGGTGAGGGAGAGATGTGTTTGAAGTTAGTCCTTGTTGCAGCTACGGATCGATCTCCTCCAGGCATGTGTGCCCCGCGTGGCGCGCATGCATCCTGGGCTCAGGTGGGCTCTAGGACTGATTCGACGACGGTGAGGTACGGAGCGAAGGTGGAGTCAAGAGAATGGGGGAGTCGGGAGGTGGAGAAGAAGTTGGGCCTCGATGTGGAGGAAGGAGAAGAGCTGGGGAGAGTAGGGAGCAAGCAGGCTGATGCTGAGAGTGGTGGAAAGGAAGGCGTGAAGAGGTCGTGGCAAGAGGAGGGAGTGGCAGATAAGGCGCATGGGCAGAGAGGGAGAAGCCCGCATGGGGAAGGTTGCCTTCACGTCATTGGCTCAACCCAACTGTGAACTGAGCCTTTTATCACTATATTATTAATTAATTAAATTAATTATAAGTGAACCATAGTAAAATTTTGGAACAACAAAGATTTTAAATAATAATAAAAAGCTAATAATTATTTTTTAAATATTTATTAATTAGGTTAATATTATGTGAACCATGTGAATATAGGTGAATATTTAGGGTTTAAATATATCCTTATATCAAATGTTAAATAAGGCTTAATTAATGCTTAGTAAATTTTAAACCGCATGTTTATGAAGTTAGTTTGAAGTTTGATAGCCCTGAATCTCGAAGAGCTTTACGTCTGTGTAGAAAAGGTCATGCTATGGATCTACTGCAGGACGAGCTGGAGAATCTTGGTGGTAAATCCATTCTTCCGAACGTTGGAAATGTTAGAGAACTAGCAGAGAGAGGACTTGGCGGAAATAGAATGTTTTAACTAGAGAGTTTCTCATTATGGAAAATGCTATGATAGAGAAAATATTTGTTCTCGAGGTTTGAAGAGAAGGGTACTACTTCTTCTTCGTTTTCATTAATGCGCAATAGTTATAAGAAATATTTCCTGTACAGCAGAGGGTTTGAGAATCAATCGCTCCAGGAATTAGAGAGCTACGTCGTTTACAAGTCCAAGGAGACCACCAGGAACTACATCGCCAACACAATGCCCCCACAAGCCAATTGTTAGTTTTAAGAAATTTATATCTCTAATCTCTTTAAGCGATGGTAGTTTTGCTGAATTTTGTGGCCAGAGTTTGATGAGACTAGGGTTTGAATTTTCTAGGGTGCTCATGTCTTTCATTTTTTATTTTTATTTTCAGGTGGACTTGCTTTGCAAAGAATGCCTCCACAAAGTTCTTGCAGAGGAGTTGAAAATGCACATCGTTAGTTCGCATGACGAGACGCAATGTCAGCAGGTCACGGGTGCTTATTTTGAGAGAATGGATGCCGAGGTATTGTCTAGCGGAATCGTCTGCATAAATGACTACATAACCCACAAAAGAAACAACGAGTGCTTCTGTGGGTAGATGATGCAGACCTCTACTCAACATCTGCTTTTACCTCAATTAATGCCATTGCATTTCATCGAACTGTGCTCAATAAAATAAACACGCAATTTCACTTTAGTATTAAGCCACGACTCTTCTCCATCAACTACTTACCTTCAATGATCACCTGTCTCAGGTTTATGCTCTGTTTTTTATTTCTATGTATATGATCAAACCTCACAGTGGTTTCATGCAGCGTTTCCTAATGTAGCTCGATCCCCTTCAATTCCAACACATCACAACTAGGTCTCGGAGTAGATCACACTTCCCATAGAGATCGAATCCCCTGTCTTCACCTTTATATTGGGTGATTTCCTTTTTTATTTTATTTTTCCAGATCTCACGGAATCTGATCATGCCTTAGTCAATGATTCAACACCCAGAAGTCCTAATTCACCTTGAAATTGTTCGACTACTCAACACGGACCAATGCTCAAGCCAACACAACCGAGTACTTCAAATTGTATGTAATAATAAAAGCCAACCAATTTCTTCATGAGCTTTAACACTGAGGTTCAACACAACCTCAATCTCCCAAAACGTGGCCCTCGATTCTCCTACGGGACTTCATCTCATAGATTAACCACATCACACAAAGGTAAATCTGAAACTCTGAAATGAATAACCATAAATTTAAATGCCCGATGTTTACCAACGATCTCCAACATAACCAACGCACATAACCTTACCAATCACAACTAGAATTTGACTTTGCATAAATAGATGGAATATATATCTCTTACCTTCAACGCACTTCCAATGGACGATTCATATCTCTGCAATTATACTCTTCGAAATAATTACTACACCTCTGTTTTCCCAAACTCTAGAGGTTCAAAACGTAGGGTCAAGTATCATAGTTCCATTTCCACTGCCATCATTCACAGTCTATTATGGATTGACCATTTCACATTCATCGCAATCTTCTGGTATCAATTTCCAAAACAAGGGTTCACTTGCACATAAGTGGCGATTTCATCCCTCCAACATTTTTATCAATGAAATCTCCAGATTTCACTAACTTGCCAACAACTTGCACATATAGGATTCACCATCTATCAATGAGTCTCCTTCAGATCCTGTAGGTTTAGATTTATATGAACGCTTCACTAATTAACTTTATCATGTTAATTAATGGATTTGCGAGGAAGTTAATGAGAACAACTTCCTTTGTATGAATTATCCATAGCGCAGTGTCTGTTAAGAATTTCATGTTATATAAGTGACCTTTTATGAGATTGCATTTCCATTTCATTGAAACTCTCGTTTACCAGGTAACTTTATGTCACATTAATAGATCTACATGACTACGGTAATTTTATCCTATATGGCAAATCTTAAGATGATTTATACTCTAATGCAATTTGCAAAGTGACTTAAGGTCTTCTTTCAGTTACTCAGAAACCAACTGTCCAGAGTCTTCACAATGAGGACTTCTAGGTTTCGACAAACCCAATATTGAGATTGATAGTACATAAGAGAGGGAATTGGAAGAATTCCACTACCATAATTGTGATCAGGATTCTAAAGGCTCTTTGAGGGTAGAGGAGACATCACTTGTACAGTTCCCAGGAGGGGGATGGCGAAACAGTACCCGATGTAGAGGACAATATTAGCAGGATGGCCAACGAAGGGTAGGCCGAGCAGAAAAAAAGGATGATTACCACAAGATTATTGAACTCCCACAACACTCAAGGTTTTCTTTCACGCTTTCTTGCAAGTGGCCTCCTATTTCCTCTTATTTATCTGCATGTAGTTATCACTTAGTATTATTTACTATTTTGACCAATCAGTCAATACTGTACTGGGATACATTGAAGATAAGTTTGCTTTCTATTTTACATTCAGTATTGTTTGCTTCATCCACCCATGATTTTTGTTTTTCATTGGAGTAGTGGGGATGAGGCTTGATGAACTGATAAATGGGGTGAATTTCCAATTGCAGGAGTATGTTGTTGCACTTGTTTGTCATGGAAAGGAATAGGTTCAGGCAGGTGCGAAACTGTTATGATTTTGACCTGCATTTCGACCTTTTTTTCAATGATTGGAGTTGTGATCTGTCTCAGTTGACTTTGGATTTTTGAGCTCATGGACAAATACTTTGGCCTACATTTGGGGGAAATTATGGCACAATTTTGGTGAAGGCGATTTAACCAATACTTACGTGACCAGTAGACTATCAAACTCATGAGTAGCTACTGGTTTTTTTATCTTTATTTTTGATAAGCTTTCATAGTACTGATAACTCATAGCAATGCTTTGTGAATTATGTAATATGATGTTTAAACTTTATCTTGATGTGTAATGTGTATACTATATGTGTTGACATACTATATAATAGTATGTAGTGTCGATATATAATATGAATTTATGAGTAATGTGTATACTTTTAGGTGTTATTTTATATTTTCCATATTTTCAAGCTTTTCAATCTTTTTAGCAATCCAGACTTTTCCAAACCTTTCCCTCCCCTAACTTACATAACCTTTTGAACCTGGTAACTATGTATAAAGTTGAGGGCACATTTGCATTTATTCTTATGTCCTTTATGTATAGTTTGTGTAGGACTTAAAGTTTTACATGCAATTTCCCCGAGTGTTTCTATTTTCAGATTTATTTTAAGGAAGCCTAAGTGCAACAATAGACATCCAAGTTTGGGATTTGGTATGCATTGGGTGCAAATGTGTAATGCTTGGATAGAGTTCTACATCCAGCTCTATTCCAGGGATTCTTCCGCTCACTATATGCCAATTTTTTCCTTTGAAACATGTGTTATGCATGCAAGTAAAATGACCCATGAGATGGAGTGTGGTGACCACTACATGTAATACTTGTGCTCGGTTGGGCTTTAGCTGCTTGTGTCAGCCTTCAGGTAATTTGATTGCTAATACAAACTCTCCGGTTTATGAATGGAATGCTTTAATTGGTACGTTCTGACAGAAGAGAAGAGAAACTTGTTTTCATTTTTGTTGTTCTTGGAAAGTCCTAATTTTTTAATGTCAGCCATCTTGTTGAACCTCTAATGATTGATAGAATTTATTTAATGTGTCACTTAAGGAAAGTTGTACATTTTTTGACAAAGGTCTTAGCTTTATAAAATATAGTACACTCAAGAAATCTTGTTGACCAAACTTTCTGATTAATCAGAACTAATCAGAAGCTTACTGCTATAAATTGGACAGTTGGACATCCAACGAGCTCAGAATTTTTAGTTGTAAATAAGGTGGTTTTTCATAAATGATCAAAGAACTAACACTTCAATATTTTTTTTTGTATGATGGTGTTAGTTTTTTCAACAATTAAGTAAAATTTAAATTGGTTCGTGTCACAACATCTCCCCATACAGAATTGGAGATTTCTAGATGTATTGGAAATAATATAAAATACAACAATCCACTTCATGATTAAGTAGAAAACAAGTAGTAAAAGCATTATCTTTACATGGTGTTAGGGTGAGGAAACCGACCACTTTGATATATTTGACTGTATTCCCTCACTTATCCATGAAGGAAGAATTCAAAGGCCGTACCAATTAAAGGTACTCATCAGATTGCCAAATTGATCCGGGAAATGTTTGGATGGTGGAAATTTATTATAATATTAATTAAAAAGCAGCTAACAGTTTTTAATCATGTGATATTAAATATATAATTTGTTGGCATCCTTGATTGGGACTAACAATGAATATAAGACATTTTCTTTGTTTTCATTTTCACAGGTCTTGCTGTGAGATGTGTTAGCTGGCATCGTGTTGAAGGCTTTGATTATTTTGGAGTGCCTTTAAAGGCATGATCCTCTTTCACATAATTACAGGTGGACTTTGCTACTATAATAATTTATTCTCTTCATCATCCAAAGGTATCTTCCATGCTTTGAATATACTAACTCAGACATCCTAATTTTAAGAAAATTTAACTCACAATCACAATGAAAGGTGTACATATATTTTTCTTTCAAAATCAATATTTTATGTATATTAACTACTCCCGTGTTGTTGGAGGTTTCACATCACTTTTGCTTATAAGAGTTGGTTTATAGGGTATTTTTATAAAGAGAAAATCAACGAAAGGTAGTTTTTTAATTTTATGTTGATAATTTTACTTTATATTAATATTATTTATGGTTTCTTTTTAATAACTATATATAAAAAATGTTTAAATTAATAAATTAAATTTTAACATTGTATATAGAGTTGAATTTACCAAAACTTTCAAAAATTTTAACTAAATTAAATATACCAATACAAATATATTTAAATTTTGTAGTATAAATTATATCTTTAATTAATTAATTTCATATTGATTGAGAAATATGGTTCACGGTAACATATAAACTTCGATATATTATTATCTTTATGTTTATCTTAATATCTTTATGTTTATGGGAATGATTATAAAAAAAGTGATATCTCTTAGTAACATAATGATTGATTAATTACCATATAAAATATTCAAAAAAATCTAAAAATTATGCTTTTTAAAATTAAATATGCCAAAAATAAATATTTAATCATTAATGTTTACATGAGTATAACTATTCCAATGTATGCACATCTTTCCATCAATATATGCTCTATTTAGAATAAATACAATATCAAACTATTTACACTTGTTTGAATGCAAACAATTGATATATGTTGAAAAATGTTAAAATATTTTTATTTTATTTAGTATGATGAGACTTTAATTTGTTAAAACATTATTGAAAAATTCAAGTAGCAATGAATAAAGTGATGATGGATATAATGTACTTTTACTTTTATTAAAGTTTTGTGTGGTGACGGATATAATGTACTTTTACTTTTACTAAAGTTTTGAGTGGTGGTGCTCCTTGTACCATGTTCATGGAGCCTTTCTTACACTTTTCTAGGCTATTTTGACCTAATTACAAAAAACTTTAAGACAAGACACTATAGTATAAGAAAAAGTTCTCATATTGTTTATGAATGATAAAAAAAAGGGATATAGATGTCATCTCTTTAGACTTATCAAATTGACAAAGTTTTATACTTAAAATTAGCAAATTTTTAAGGTAACAAACCTACTAATGAAAATTAAGAACCACCACTATGTAAAAGAACAACCATTTTTTTATGAAAACAAATTTGCATGAAAACAAATTCCCCTTCTTAACAACCTGCCCACCGGTTCTTCTCCCGAGGAAGACCACGTGACGACCTCCTCCCGCCACGCGCCCCATGCACCTTCATAACTCAACTTGCTATCCCTTCGTCCAAAGCTTATTCCCCTGGCCTTTCCTTGATCACTACGGCGTGTGCGACGTCCTCTCGATCGCTCCCGCTCTGTAATGTGTTCTTACCATTATGGCTCCCACTCACTTAGGCGATGAGGTCTGTCATTTCACCTTCATGACATTAACAGGCAGCTTCAGTGATTATCTCTCGATTCCTCTCCACTTCACTCGGATCACCATAGGAAATGATGATGCTTGGCAGCGGGTTTTAAAGGGCAAAGGCTCCACTAGGCTCCTGCATTCTCAGCACTCTGGTTCTTTCCCTCTCGATTTTCGGTGTTCGGCTCTGGCTGCTTATTTCATTCTCTCGGCCACCACTGTTTCGAGTCCGCAACCCTCTCTCTAGCAGAACAAACCACGCTTAGGTCCTATGCTCCCCCACCCTACTGGCGCTCGAAACTCTTTGCTCTCTGCAGTCATGCCTCCTCGCACTCGTAGCTCGGCACAGCCTGGCAGTTCGACGCAACACAAAAGCTCTTCCTCCACTCCACCGATGCGCCTCATGCGAGGTGTGTTTGATAAAGCTCGACGCTTCCAGCATGATATTCCTATGGGAGCTCAAGCGGAAATCCTCGATGCCGAGGAAGATGCCTGGGTGTCTCGCAGGTGCTCCACTATCTAACTTACAAAAAAAAAACAGTGTTATATTTTACTACTTTTTTAGTTCAATGCTGTTGATTGTGGCACTATCAAGAGCTGGTCCATGAAACAGTTCTATACCTATATTTGTATACGGAGATTCCTAAATTTATTGCTACAACAGATGGCATGAAAGCAAACTTTTGTTCACAAGTAGTTTCTACTGTTTAGGAGCTATTATAATCATTGTTTTCATTGATATTATTGCAGAAATATTTTTTTAAATTGCTTATATATTCTAGATATAGTAGTAATCTATAGTGTTGAGATTACTACTACAGAGATTGTGAGAAAAGCAATTGTAGTTGGCTCACTGTGTTGACGAACTTAACATTATTTTTTGTTATGGGTTGAGTGCCTATGTCTTTGTAATCTGAGATTGTTACAAACTTTGCTCTTTTCCAACCAATATCCTTCGCTTCCCGTGCCTATGTTTTTGTTCCTTTTAACTTTCTTTTCCTAACGACGTTTACTTTTGCCCCTCAAGGGACAAATGCTAGTTATAGTTATTTCCAAGGTTACACATATGTATCTCGTAACCCTTGGCTTTCAACCCAATAATGAAATCCATCAGCGTGTTAATTATAGTTGCAAGAACGTATAGTTTTGATTTCCTATGATATGACATGCATGTGTGTTTGTTTGATAAATAAATAAATAAAAAATAAACAATCATTTAAACTTGGATTCATTTTTTTAATAGTCATAGGCTATGCACCTTTCTACGGAAAATAATTTTAGTGCCAATTACATGATTGAAATGTTGCTCGTATGAGTTCATAGAACCATTTGCTCTGATTTTGGAGGGATCAACATGGAGGAGATGAGAGCTGTGGTGACAATGGTGCGTGGTGCAGTGGTGGCATGGGGGTTGCAGGACGCAGTGGGCACTCACTAAAAATCGGGGGACGAACTGCTGCCTACTCCTTTGGTCGGGCGATTGTTGGTAAAACCCACTGTTTTGTTTTTGTACGTGTATTGTTGTCGACTTTGTGGTTTTATCTCATATGAGGACTACGTCTGGAACCCTGAGGTGGGGTTTTTTTGGGTGTGTGCTGCTGTTGACTTTGTGCCGCTTTTCTCGTTTGAGGGCTTCGACTAGAACCCTGAGGCGGGGTTTTTGTTATTTTTGGTCCCCGGTCCACTCACGGGCGTTAAAATTTCCGTTTTTAACAAAACTGGGTCTTTGGGCGACCTAGGGTTTGGGGTTCCCGGATACTTGTGCCATCATTATCAAGGGTCCGGCGAACTGGGTCAGTGGTTGCATGCTGGTTTTTTAGTCCGGCCACACTTTACGGCCTCTTTGCCGGTCTTTGCCGTGGTTTGACCTGGACGTGTGAGACGGCGGTTTATCGAAGCTTCTGGGTATCATTTCCCATAGGGTTTTTGAATCCGACGTATTCAAACTCAAGCTTCTGCTCATTTATCTGGGGTATCACTTCCTACCTGCTCCGTTGGTTGTCATTTACGGCCTTCTCAGCCGGTTTCCGTTGGTTGCTTGCTGGTTTTTGGGTCTGGCCACAATTTTTCGGCGTACTTTGCCGGTCGTTGTCGGGGCTAACTTGGACGTGTGAGACGGCGGTTTTTCGAAGCTTCTAGTTACCATTTCCCACAGGGTTTTTGAATCCGACGTATTCAAATTCAGTTTTCTGCTCATTTATCTGGGGCTTTGGTTCTATTGGTCTGTGTGGCACAGGGTCCCGGTTCTTTTGGCACCTGGTATGAGTGTTGGTGTGATCTGTTTACACCTGTCAGATGGGGGAACAAGTGGCGACTTCTCAAGACTTGGGGGATAACCCCATGACTGCCTCAGACTACCGGATTGAAGAAGCGGGCTTATTTAAGCCGGATTCATATTTTCAGGATATGTTACTTGGAAAACGCCCACATACCTTGGGTAGCCGACAAATGGCTCCACGTGCCAAACCCTTGCCAAAAAAAGGCTACCTGCCTTTGCTGGGGATTCCTAGGGTGTCTTTGGGCTTTGACCCTTCGGCTGATAGCGCTCGGGCTTGTCTGTCCCATGTGCAGGAGAAGAAGCCGCGACATGTCTCTCGTGCCGCTCATCGTCTAAGTGAAAAATTCTACTGTCGTCCTGGGGAGGCTTGGCTTACTATGGGCCGGGATCTGGGTTTGGAAGAAATTGTTGATTTCAATGTGACCGTGTTAGTGGGGAAATTCTCCTATTATGCAATGGATGGAAAGGACATTGTGGGGTGGGTTACTGAGAAATGGAAACCCATTGTGGGATACACTCCACAGGTTTTTGCTTTGGCTCGGGGTTGGTACGGTTTCAAGTTTGAGCAGGAGATTCATAGTACAACTATTGTAAACCAGTTGTGGCTCCATGGTGCTGGCAGACTCATGCTGCAGAAATGACATATAGATTTTAATCCGAATTCGGCAACTGTTCGTCTACGTCACCTATGGGTGCTCATTCCAGGCTTGCTGCTTGCCCTCTGGAACCGTGGGGTGTTTGAAGCTATTGGTAATAGCCTGGGTCGTTTTCTTCACGTGGAAGATGAGCACCTCACGGGTTTTGACCGGCGTATGGGGTGGCTCTTGGTGGAGGTTGACATCTCTTTGGGGCTCATTGATGTACTCCATATCAACTGGAGGGGCCGGCGGCTGGACTTGGTTATTGACTACTGGGGCATCCCCTTTCGGTGTTCAAATTGCAAGCAAGTGGGTCATTTATGGAGGCAATGCTCACAACGCTTCTCTTCTGGTCGACCGGTGGGGGCAGACCTGTTCTGGTCTTCGGACGATGGCAGCGACAAGGATGTGGATACAACCGGTGGTCTTGACGGCTTCTCCAACAGGGTTTCTTATCCGGTTAACTCAGCTGCGGGATTATTGGGTAAGTTGGAATCCAATGACCCTTCTCTTTATCATTCTTTGAATGAGTTGGACATACAATTCATAAATGCATTGGAGCTTAGTAATGGAAATAGTGGAAACTATCTCAGTTGTGTGTATCCAAAGCTGTCAAACTCCTCTGATTTTGAAAGTGAGCCAAATGTCTTGTCAGACGATGCGTCCCCATCTGCCGAAATACCACTCCCTGTGTCTACCACCTCCCCTGGAACCTCACCCGTCATCCCCATTTCGCCTGTTACGTCGGATGGAAAACACAGCCCTACTGTCATACTTTCTTCGGATTGTGAGGCACTTTTACCGGAAACTGCTACGGTTGGGGATGGTATGTTGCGTGAAAATGTTTTGGTTCCCCCGAATATCCACATTCCTTTACATCCATTGCCACCCCATGATTCGGTGCCCCGAGATGGAGTTTTACTCATCCCTTCATATTCTGAGATGGTCAAAAAGACTCCCCTCCCGGTCTATTTACAAAATCGGGTTCTTGTAAAGGGTGGTCCAAGCAATACAATTGAGGTCGAGTCCTCGGACCCTGCGGCACTGGCCCAGGGTATTGAGGTTTTAAATAATCCCTCTTCGGCAGAAATAGTGGACACACTGGGTGATCACTGCATTGTGAAGGGGGCTCGACTGGGCGGGCTGGCAACTGATTTCTCTCCATTAAAAACGAGGAGTGCGAGGAAAAATAAAAAGGTCGAAACCCTGGGGGTTATTGACAAAAACAACCCGATTACACCCATATCTCCTGATACCAGGGCGCTTAGAGGAATCAAAGCCCTTGCCCGGGGTCGATAATGATTTTTATGTCTTTAAACATCAGGGGTGTGGGGGGTATGCCCAAACAACTGGCCCTCAAAAGAGTCCTACAAATTGTAAATCCTGATCTGGTCCTTTTACAAGAAACGATGGTCTGTGGTGAGAAGGCTCGTTCTTTTTTCAACAAAATAAAGCCGGGATGGTGTATGTCATCTATTGATGCGGTTGGTCTTTCTGGCAGTTTACTAGCTGCATGGAACCCGGGGGTTCTTAAGCTAATTCCGTATAATATTTCGCTGGGCATATTGCTGTCTGGCAATTATAGAGGTTCGGAAAAAGATATAAATATTGTAAACTACTATGGCCCTTACTGCAACCGGGAAGCATTTTGGAATTTGGCTTGCTCGGAACATTTATTGGAAATGGAAAATTTGATAATTGCAGGTGACTTGAATTTTTCTTGGGGGGCTGAGGAAATCTGGGGACGTGCGGCCAGAAGGGATCCTCTTGGGTCTTATTTCAAGAATCTTTTCGCCGCATTCTCCCTGATTGATGTGGAGCCGCAACCTATGGCCCCCACATGGACAAATGGTCGTCGTGATGAGAATCTGATCTCCAAGCGCATTGACCGTTACTTGATTTCTGAGTCACTCTTAAGCTCTTTTAATACATACAGGACATGGATTCAACAGACCCATATCAGTGATCATTCTCCCATTATATTACAATTTGAATCTGATGCAAAACATCATGTATATCCATTCAAATTCAATCCTGTATGGTTAAACGACCCAGATTATGATGTGGGCGTTCGCTCTCATTGGGAAAATTTAGATGTCTCGAGGGAGCGGTCAACAATGGACAAACTTGCTGCAAAATTATGCTCCTTAAAAGACTATACTATTAGATGGGAGCGATCCAAAAAAGATGAGCTGTCTACAGAACTAAATGCGCTAGAATTGGAAATTGCAGATCTCAGGGATCAATCTCTGAGGGTGGGGATTTCTCAAGCTAGACGAGCCCGGCTTGCTATTATTGAGGAAAGGAAACTCAAAATCCTCATCATTCAGGAAGAGTCCTGGCGTTTAAAGAGCCGGGCAATATGGCTAAAAGCTGGTGACTTAAATACTAAGTTCTTTCATCGCTATGCTGATTCCCGCAGGATTCAAAATAACATTTGGGATTTAAATGATCAGGATGGGAGAAGGATTCGTGGGGATGAGGATTTGATGGCTGAGGCATTGCGGCACTTTCTTGAGTACTTTACTGATCCTTTAAGTACTTCTCTTCCTGAACAGTTTAAGCTTATAAAAGAATATCCTAGGATGTTCAATGAAAGGGAGGGGGACAATATTTTTGAGGCTATTACTATCACTGATGTTCTGGATACCGTGCGGGGTTTTGCTATGGATAAATCTCCCGGTCCGGATGGTTGGACGGTAGAACTGCTCACTCATTTTTTTGAAATTATGGGAGACGACCTCAGGGATGCTGTGGATGAATCTCGGTCTTTGGGGCTGGTCTCCGGGGCGCTGAACACTACCTATTTGGCACTAATACCAAAATCATCACATCCTGAGAGTTTTAATGACTTCCGGCCTATTGCTTTGTGTAACTTAGTATACAAGATCATATCCAAGATAATTGCAAAACGTATCAAACCGATCCTATCCACGTACATTTCTATGGAACAATATGGTTTTCTGGATGGGAGGCAAATACACGATGCGGTTGGCGTGGCACAGGAGGTTTTCCACAGCATAAATCAGAAGAAGATGGATGCACTTATTCTCCAACTTGACTTGGTGAAAGCCTATGACCGGGTAAATTGGACCTTTCTGAAACTGATTCTTATCCAAATTGGCCTACCCTGGAAGGTTATGAAGTGGATTATGGCCTGTGTTACCTCTATAAACTTTTCTGTACTTATAAATGGTCAGCCGACTGATTACTTCAAGGCCTCTAGGGGCCTTCGTCAGGGATTCCCTCTCTCTCCCCTTCTGTTTCTGCTGGTCATTGAAGGGCTGAGCCTCTCCATTCACAAAGCGAAGGGGGATGGCACTATTGTGGGTATCATGGTCTCGGCTGGTGTACCGGTAACTCACACTCTTTTTGTGGATGATGTGATGCTTTTTGGTATGGGTACACTGGCTGAATGGTTACAGTATAAGAAAATACTTGATTTCTTTTGTTTGGTAACGGGTATGCTCATTAATATGGTAAAATATTTCTTCCTGAAGCACTCTTTGGAGGTGAATGTGGAACGCAGGATCAGGGACTTTTTTCCTTTAGATTTCAAGGAATTATCTGAGGGCTCAAAGTATCTTGGATATTTTGTCAAACCTGCAAAATACAGGATCAATGATTGGATATGGCTTGTAAAACGTTTTGATGTACGCATTGGTCATTGGAGCATGAGATATCTGTCTCTGGGTGGCCGGCTCACATTGGCGAAGGCGGTTCTTCAGAACCTGGGAGTTTACTGGTTCTCCCTCTACAAAATTCCTGCGTCCATATTACACATTATCCGTGGGAAATTTTTCTGCTTTATATGGTCTGGGGGGGGGGGAGAAGAATAAGTTCCACTTAATAAATTGGAAAACTCTGGCCCAACCATACACTCTTGGGGGCTGGAATGTTAAGAATTTGGAGCTATTTGTGATGGCTCTTCATGCAAAGAGTCTGTGGCGTGCTTTATTTAACAACTCTTTGTGGGGTTGTATTATCCGGGCCAAATATCTTAAGCATGTTCCAGTTGCGTCCTGGTTCCGGATTGGTAGACATTCCGTCACTGGGTCATCCAATATATGGCGTGGACTTATGGGATCGTTTTTTGTGGTTGCAAAATGGCTCACTTGGAAACCGGGCAATGGCCGGGACATAAGACTCGATTTGGATCCTGTGCTAGGGGGCTCCCCTACATATCATTTCTCCCCTGAACTACTTGCACATCTTCGGGCCAGGGGGCTCTTTTGTCTTGCACATGCAGCTTCTTTAAACGGCAGGGGTTGGATCACTGCTCGTCAACTTGGTATTGGGGGTATTATGGGGAAGGAATGGTCGGATTACACTAGGTACCTCAGTCAAGCAAATATCTGCCTTTGTGATTCCCCGGACAGGTTGGTTTGGTCTTGGGATATTGCTCGAGGCGTGGTCTCCTCCAAGCTTGCATACGACTCATTATTTGCTGACTGTCGACCGGGAATGGTTTGGTGGCACTCTGCGATATGGAAGCTTGCCCTCCCCCCGAGGATTCGTTGTTTTGTTTGGCTGGCCTTGGGTAATAATATACTTACCTGGGATAACCTCTGCAGACGTGGTTTTCGCGGTCCAGGCAGTGTCCTTTTTGTTGCTCACATTTGGAATCGGTCGATCATCTTTTCTCTTCGTGCTTGGTCATGCATGATCTCTGGTCACTCATTGCTAAGGCACTTGGTTTACCTGTTGCTTGGCTTTCGTCCACTTTGAATGATGCCTTTGGTAAGTGGTTCCGCGATCCTCTTGCTCGTCAGTGGTTGGAACTCCCCTGTTTTATGATGTGGGAATTATGGAAGGCCCGAAACCGCTGTGTGTTCGAGGGTATTTTTCTTAATTTGGTTTGGTTATGCGGCCGGATTATTGCCTGTTTCAAAGAGTTCAGTTCCATAGCTAATGCTGTGGGTGGTAGGGTTGCTTCTTCTGCAAGGCGACCTGGTTACCGGAATGCTCCTCCAATTCTAGTGTATCCTTGCGGATTCTTTGATGGGGCTGCGTCGGGGGGGAGGGGAGATAGTGGGGCCGGTGTGGTGCTACATCTAAATAACTATGTTTCCTTTCGAATTCATTTGAATTTGGGCTTTGGAACGAACACTCGCAGCGAACTCTGTGCACTCTGGCTCCTCTTATATTTTGCTCGACTCAAACGGGTCTCGTCGCTCGTTGTTATGGGTGACTCATCCTCATCATATCATGGGCACTGGGTTCGTCCCCCCTCAATGTGATGCTCCTCACACATTGGCTGGATACTGTCAGGTTCTACATCAGTGGGTTTCAGCATATTCATTTTACTCATGTTTATCGCGAGATAAACATGGTGGCAGACATGCTATCCAAGCAGGCTTTGGTTTCACTGACTGGTATTATCATGTGGGAGGAATGGCATGAGGACTCTCCTTTCTCCCGGGGCTCGTTAGACTTGTTTTGGTGATGATCATTTTTCTGTTTAGCGGCATTTATGTTTATATATATTTCTCATATGATTTTATGCGACTTTATACCTTGCAGGTTCTTAGGTTCTTGCTCCTTCTTCTTGTTGGATGTTTTGATCCGGTTGGAATATTCGGCTCTATTCATTTTCCTTATTGTCATTCCTGCTATATTGCCATATGTGTCCAGGCCTTGGGCTATTTTGGACTTATACATTTGTATTATGTCTTTAGGTCTGTCGGTTTTGGCACTCTGATACTTTGATACATGGAGATGGTTTTTGGTTATATCTGTTGTTTAGGGATATGATGTTTGTTTTTAGACATCCAATATGTTTATGGATGGGTCTTGGCATTGTTCTTGTGTAGTGATGATGTCTTTGGGAGCTTGTGTAGTGATATGACTCACGCTCACATATGTTCTGATTACATAATGTACTGGTTCTATTTACTATTTCGCGGTATTAATAGTAAGCTATATTTTCTTATGAACAAAAAAAAGAAAAAGAAAAAAGAGTTCATAGAACCATTCAGGTTTCTTCTTCTTGCGTATTTTAAGAAGCAATGGCCAAAGTTTCAAGCTTGTTGTTGGTTTTAATTATACATTTATGTGTTTATTTTGTTTTCCTTGCTCATATTTAGGAACACGATGGCAATGCAAATTCCACGTGATTGCTTTATATGTTTCTTGAATATTCGTACTTTTGTCCAATTATTTTAATTTCCATGACACGAGGTATATTTTTTTTAGACATTGTTTATGATTGGTTAGCACGGGCTATAAATTAGCTAATGTTCTTGTTTTTTAAAACAAGAATAATCGCTGCAAAGCAGCTAGTCCCTGCCTTAAAATTATGTGTTAAAATATTTTATTCAAAATGTAATAGATACAATAAAATTGAAGAAAATGTTTAGTTTTATATGTTATATGAATTTGTGATAGTTATTTTACCAAAATAAAATATAAATACCATGAAATTGTAAAAGATTTTAATATTGTATATTATATAAACTTGTGAAGAGTTTTCCATGTCCATGTCAAACTTATTTCATATTATATTTTCTTTGAATGGTGTTGAGCATGTTTAGACACATGTTTTTTATTTTTGGAATTTATTATAACAATATTGATTAGAGAAGAAAGCATGAAAGATAGAAAGTGAAAATCTAAAGCTTTAAAGATAAATGAAAATAAAAAAACATAAAAAAAAAAAATGAAAAAAAAATCATAATTAAAAGGAGATCTCTTGTTTGAAATATATAATTATAAAAAAATATAAAATATGGTAAGAATTAAAATCTTAATTAATATTTGAAAAAAAAATCAAATTTTCTCACATATTTAAATATAAAAATAATTTAATTTAATTATATTTTTTTAATTACATAAATTTTAAAAAATCTATATAAGAATAATATACATTATCTCCAATCCCCAATCCTTTCACTTATACCTCAAATTCAATGAATAATATACATTCATCTCCAACAATGTAAATTCATCTACTTTCTTATAAACACGCCATTACTACAGTAATTTAAAACACACCATGCTTTAACATTGGACTAGCACTCATCCCTGGTATGTGCTTTCGTTTCAATTGTTTTTAATACAATGATACAATGCAAATTGATCTAGGGTTGTGATGCAAGTTGCGGTTCTTACTCACCTATTAGACTTCTCATTACTAAAGCACCACCCTTCATCTTATTAGTAAATTGATATACAAATGCGTACTTTTTGGATAGTTATGAAGAACTTTTTGTAACATTGAATGTTGAGATTTCGAATCTTATCAAATGCATTTTTATAGTTTGGTAATTTGATGTGCCAATAGAATATTATAATGGAGACATTCTTAAATATTATTTCAACACAATCTAAATTTGAAATTAGAGAGTATGGTTATTTCAAATATTTTGAATATTGAGATTTCGAATTTTATCCAATGCATTTTTATAAATTAATAATTTAATGTAACAATAAAATATTATAATGGAGTCATTCCGTCAATGACTGGATTTCTACTGATCCCTCTCCTCTCCCCATTAAGAATCCCTGGTATCACATATGGATCTCCATCCCAAAATACACCTGCTGGAAATTATGTACAAAAAGAAATCATGCCATATTTCAAGATAAGCATTTCACCCCCTTACAAATTGCCGGCCAAGCCAAAGCTTTATTAATTGAGCGCCTCAAAATCTCTAAATATATGACTGAAGCAACTCTCAGCAATAATGAAAAGAATTGGATTGGAACCTTCATTCCTTATCCAACCATACTACCACAAATGCGAAACCAACCTGCCTGGCAACTCTGATTAACAAATATAGATTTCCATGAATGGAGAAACAATCAGGATATTGACAGCCTACATTTTGACAGTGCATACAAGAATAATCCTGGAGAAGCAGGAGCAAGGGGAGTCCTATGGACAAAGGAAGGCGTAATAAGAAAATATAGATGGGGCTTGGGCATTTGCTCAAACAACATTGATGAAAGGTTGCCAAATTGCCAAAGATCAAAATATCGATAACCTACAAGTATTCGGAGATTCTATGATTATCATCAGAGCTCTTAATGCTAAATCCAACCTCAACAATCTACCTCTCAACCGAATTATCCAGCGAATAAGGCATATTTCAAGTGCCTTTACTCATTTCAAGGCATTTCACATTCTTATACAGTCAAACAATGAAGATGACATTGAAGCGAATGCAGCCTGCAGGCTCAACGAAGGGATTCTTCAAATCTTCAGTACAGACAGTGAAATTCATTATATTCCATGAGAAGGCTTTTCTGTTCTACATTAAGGCGATCGCTACCTTCAGTGATATTCACCATATTTCATGAAATTCTTATCCATATCTACAACATGGTAGGTTTTTTAGCATTTGATTCCTCTGAGCATCATTTTTAGCATAATTCGGTTCTCTACCTTCGCAGAAAATCCCTGGAAACACTTTCAGATTTGATTCCTATTCAAAAGTTGGAAAGCAAACTGCTCCCTTCATATCCAATATGCAGATGTATTATTTTCTCCAATATTTGAAGCAGAATGCTGAAATCTGGGTAGTTGAAACTCATTACATTCTCGGCCTGTTACTTCATCAGCAACCTCAGCGTAACGTTCAATTTATGATTCAACATAATCACCATGATCAATGGAATTCTTATTCACTATCATCATCAACAATCTCAATGCTAAATTTTTTTCCAAGACTTGGTCTAATTCATTATTGGAAAGCAGAGTATCTCTACCTAACTCAACAACGCAGAAGAATTACTCCTATTTCAACAACTGAAGCAGAACATCATTCTGTTATTCTATGCCTTTGAATTTCTTTGCATTTTCAGTTTGCAATATTCATTTTAACAGCATCAACAGCAATTTCAGTGCAGTATTCTTTCTATTTAATTGTAATAAGCTCTCTCAGCATGAGATGAAAGGCACATTGACATCCAATAACAATTTTATTCAACAATGGTCTCCACGGACTCCTTGTTATGTGAAGATGAAAATGCTCATAGTCAAACTAGCCCTCAATGTACTTCGTTGATTTGGTTCAAAACCACGACCTTTTTTTTTATATACAATATACGTTTTTGTTATAAAAAAATGGAGTCATTCCTTAAATATTATTTCAGCACAATTTGAAATTTGAAATTAAAGGTTGTAATATATGGTTATTTCAAATATTTTCATTAAAAACTAGTATTCATAAATATTTACCTTTTAAGATATTTATTTTTTTAGTATGAAACTAATTTACATATTCATATTTTACTAATTTGCATAGCCCATTCACCTCTTCTAAATTATTAAAAGCTAAAATAGCCTGCATATATGTTAAGTTTTGTGTTGGCTTTTAGTTTGATTTTATTACTTCTAATTGCATATATGTTAAATTTTGTGTTCTCTTTGTTGGCTTTTAGTTTGATTTGATTACTTCTAATTGTAATCACTGGGAATATATTTTCATTTGTTTTATGATTGTTTTGATTCTATCATACAGGTTTTTTTTATATAGCCTCGGTTCCCTCGCTTCCATGTGCTTTCACTTATCTACCTATGTATCTACTCCGTTGTCGACCTCTGCTAGCTCGTTTGATCTTTTTAGGTCGATCAGTCCCAAATAGGGATAAATATCATATATTATTGTACTGTAGCGTTGAAAAAAAAATTATATTCATTTTTCTCAGTATACATGAAACTAGCTTATATAACTGTCAAAGTAGAGCGTATCATAGCCTTTAATTTTCTTTAATTGTAATATCAATTGTAAATTGAAATTAATATTTTTTATGCGAATGATCCATGTGAAATAATGTTTTAATTATTTTATGTAAAAGACTTTGTTTATCAATTTACGAACTATGCGTTGGGTTACATGATATAAATATTATTGCTTCCTGAAATCACAAATGGTTTGAGTAAATTCTATAATTACAGAGGTTGAATGCTACCAGATCGTTATCAATCGCAAACTGTTTGAGTAAATTCTATAATTACAGAGGTTGAAAGCTACCAGATCGTTGTCATATGGGCCAACTTTGGCATACGTGTCTTTCTTCACGGATTTATGGCCCATGCAAATTGAAAATTCTAGCCCCGGATTATCCAAACTCTACCCATTGCCAGCCATTCCCTTTTGTTAAATTGTACACACAATCCTCGGATGTAAGAGTTGCTTCTAATTTGTGGGTAATATTTCTAAGTGTTAGTGTTTTGGAGACTCCATCCCCACATTGTTTGTTGATTTGTAATTAAAAATAAGTAAATAGCTTTTCAGCCATAAACCAAAGCCTTGAGCAAACAACCTTCGCGTGGCAGTTTCACAATGTTGGACTTCAACAAGTGGCATCAGGTCTTAAACATGTGGTCGTAATAACAATTGCCAGAGTTCCTCGCTCACTAGATTGCAAAGGTGGAAAAATGAATTAGATCCTTAACGAGCTAGATGATGCAAAGTTTAGCCTCATCTTGGATACCACCGTCCGGGAAGATTTTAGACTTTCGCATTCCATGGATCCTCAGATCAGGAAGACCGGAGGCAAATATTAGTGGTTTCCAAGGTTGGGTTATACATAGTTAAGTTGCTGCTTACTTCAGAGGGCAATTTTCGGTTAAATGATTACGCTCTGTGACTGCTAGCTATTAATTTGGAAGGAATGACATTGGATATCAGCGTAAAAAGGGATGTTGTTGGTCTGAGTAAGCCCATATTCTCTGCACAGGGGAGACTAGTTTCAAGAAGATAGTAGGTTAGTCGGCATTGGCAGACAAGTTTAATGTTCAGAACAAAACTTGGCAACCTAGTCTTATTTCCACGCCCTTGCATCTTTACTTGCAACTAGATATGTAATTGGAGAATATGTCAAAGCCATACAGGGGACAATCTATCAAACCACACCGAGTAAAGTTTAAAAGCTAGCGAAGAAGGGCCAACCAAGCAAGATTCCAAGACGATTGGCCCAAGCAAGGTTCCAAGACTATTTTTTATGAAAGTAAGTCTAAATTCTTCCTTCAAGCCATGTTGTAATTGTAAAGTTGAACATCGAATTAAATCCAAAAGACCAAGACCTTGCCTATGACTGTTGTTTTCCATAGCATTTCACAGGCATGCACATATATAAAAAATACAGGGTATACAAATTTAAGTGTAGGCACTCTATTCTACCCCAAAAGAGAAGAGATTATTTCTTCCATGCACCGATCCTCCTCTATTCTATTCCAAACCATATTTAATGACCTCAAACATTTAATTGCTTCTCATTCATATTTTTCCATTATTTATCTATTTTATTATTGGGCTTATGTTCTAGAAATAAAATGCAGCTATATAAATTAACCTATGTATTTTTTGAATCTTGATGTACCTAGTCATTGCTAAAGAGCAAGAAATTCAATTACTGCATAGTTAAACCCATAAACTCGAGCCAAATCTTCAATGAACAGAGATGACTAGTAACCACATTTCTCAAAACCACAACGTTCAGAGTAGAAATGAGAAGGTTGGTTAATGTAAAATAAAATATTTACTACCATTTCTTGCCTGTCGAACGTTGTTGAGCCATGGTTGAGCTACTGCCATCTCCCCACCATGAAATGCTTCTCCATGTGCGGATTCGGGAGCCTCTACCTCACGCTGCCATTTCCACTGCCACCTTCGAAACTACCACATTCTCCAGAAGGGTTACGAATTTGATGAAGAGCAAGTTTGGGCTGGGTGGGTTTGGCAGGCTTCTTTAAGCTTGTGTATCGTATTGAAGACCTTGATCTAACATCTTGGCAGAGATACTACTTGTTGTAAATAGCCAAAACCATAATCTGATAACTCTACGCTATCAGTAGCGAGAGAATATCTGTCGATAGTCCTTTTTAAGGATAAGATCACACGGGGTTTACTCATTGGTAACATGACATCAATTAAGAATCCATGGTTAGTCTGTCAGATGTATAACAAGCAATCAATTTCTAGTGAGGTCATCATTCCCAGATGAATAAGCAGAAGACATCAGTACGTTGACTTCCAGAGAAAACATACGCAAAGTTTTTAACCAAGCAATTCACAAATATAATATATTTATTTATACTGGCAACTATGTCCTTCAATGCGGTTTTACTATACTTTCAAGGAATATAAGCACAGGCTTATCACAATTTAATTCTCTTGTTCTTTAACAAAAAGGACGGAGATAAACTGAAACCATTCACTAAAGGGGTCGAGGTAGATAGAAAATGATACAAATCCGTAGATCCATTATAGAGACTATACTTGTTCTATGAAATCTATGGGGAAATATTGGGCAACACGGCCTCATTGTAATGCAGATATACTTGCTGGTCCAACTCCTTCTCATGAGTTAATGTACACAGATAACCTAAAAAGAGGCCACTAGGTTTCCCAATAAGCATAATACAATGTCATGTCCAACTCCAGTGCACCGTTGAAAAATATAGTTGTATCGAAGGGAATAAAAGGGTGAAGTTCACCATTTTCAAAACCTTTGATAGAATTGAGTTAGGTGCCTTGGGTTGATTTTGACGAACCCTAGTTATGGAGTCCACTAACTGTATATCCTTCCGACAGCTGCCAACCCCAAAATAACAAGTCACTTAAACAGTAAACATAAAAATAGATCCAGAAACTCTGCTTCTCTGCTCTGGAGACTGAATTTCTATCATACAAATCTATCCCTCGAGGTGGGAGAAGGGAAGGCATCTGCTCCCACTATCCACGTGGCCCATTTAATAATCATAGTGATCACTAAACCTATTATTGCACTACACGGAGTAGATTTAGTTTTATTCTAACTAATAATTAACTAAAGATGCAGTTAGTTTCCAGCTCTGCGTTTTGTCCTGTCACATACCCCAATTTTATTAAAATAATGTAATTATTTTTAATATTCCTGAGAACATTATGTTAAAATTAATGCTAAGTAGGAATGGATGACTCAGCAGAGTCTCCAGAAATGGAATGTAAATTCTGAATAATTATTATTAATAAATAAATTATGGAGACAACAGCATGGGAGAGCTGTTAAAAGAGGTTACTGGTCTAACTGGTGGATGGAATTAGGTGGAAGGACAAAAGACAAGTGTCAGCATCCTCAAACACTTCCTGAGTTGCAGGTGGCAACTTCCCTATATTTTGGGGTCATGATTCCCCAAGAAAGTGGAATCTGAGCAGGTGGCTCATTAATGACAGTTAGCCCAACTAAGACCTAGGCAATCTTTTATATACTACTCAATGAACTGAGCTGGGGGTCAGCAATTGTTCTAGAGGGAGAATACATTCAGGTGAATGCTATTCAGGAGTCCCATTGAGGAAGTGGGAAACAGTAAGGAAGTGTTTTGAGCAGGAAGTTGAAGTAACTTGGTTCCAGTATAGCTGTTTTGGCTGAGGGAATTATTGGCCGTACTTAGATTCCAGCCAGTTAGACCAGAGCAAGCTCGGGGGTCCTGAGAAGTGCTGTCTGGGCACTCTCCAGGAATTGGTAGGGAGGAACAGCCTCCCATTGCTGTTATTGTCTAATATCTACAGGTTCTGTCACTCTCCCTGTTGTTGGTTCAAATTATTTTCCTATGAGATAAACTAGTACAACTATGTATTGATTGTGTTCAACTTCAGCAAATCATTATCTGTACTATCCTTTGGTATAAATTTCAGAATGCAGATGTTTTAGAAGTTTTCCTGTTTTTATTTAAATAGAGTATTTATCTTATACAGAACCTATTTGTCACTGCTACAGTTAATAAATACTATGTTTATGCATATGCTAGAATTTCTGTTATTAGTTTAATAATAGACAGAAATATTAGATAATAGATAATCCAGATTTATAACTATTAAACAATCATAAGAACAAATCTAGACAAACCTTAGTGTTTATTTTGAGATAATTCCTATCAGAATAACCTATCTGTATATATATATGTATTGTATATTTTAGTAAACTTTAAGTTACAGGTCTTTCTTATATCAAGTTAACAGATAAACAAAACTCATTTTAATATCTTATTTATACTCAGAACATGTCTGACGGTTATCGATTAATTAAAAAGGTGACTGTAACAATATTTCATTGTTACAAGTTTTCATAAATCTTAAACATTTACACAGTAGTCAAACACAGACACTAGTAACTGTAGATTATTATTTACTTGCTATCTAGTATCAGAACACAGTAGCCATGTCAATATAATAGAAATAACAGAGTTGTTTTTAAACAATACAAACATATTAATACAACAGAGAAACTGTCGACTAACACAGTCATCATTGGCTGATTACAAACCATCTTAAATTATACACAGTATTAATATTATTCAGTATAAATATTTCCCTTGGAGTAGTTCCCAAAAACCCTACATGGCCGTAGCCTTACAGTATCCCATCGACAGACTGAAAAACAAATGAAAAGAATGCCTTATATGGCAGCTATAACCTACAGTAACTTTACACATATTTCTATGTGTATATATATTATTTAACCTACAGTTTCATTTAACAATTGTACAAGAATCAAAACGAATATTATTATAATTCATACCCAGTCGCTATCGAGTTCACAATACCCTACATATGCTTTGAACATAAAACAGAACCCCAATTCACCAGAGCAACCCTATGCTTTTAAAGATTATAGTCACAGCCGAGGATTATCCATAATCTTTATTTTAACACTCCAGACCGAAGTAAAACGCAGAACAACAATTATAGGGTTTCATTAAACATAGTTATCTTCCATTGTAGGTACCGAAGAATACATCTATCCACACATTACAAATACATTGTAATATTTTAACAAAATACGAAATTCAAAATACGGCCATATCAGGCCCAACATTATATTAAGTTTAAATCTCATACAATGAGGTTAGAACCCCATGCTCAGCAAATACAAAGCACAATAACAGAAAACCCTGGCCTCATACAGTTGGCCGTGAATGGCTCTCCATAAACTTAACAGGGTTTCAAACCCCATTTCATTTCAAACAAAACAACTCCATACATATGACTGTAACCATAAACATCAAGTCGTCAACCGACCTCACTACACAGGAGTCTCCTCCTTGACACGACCCTAACCACTTAAACCAGCAAAGGAAGAGACAGCCGTGGATAACCAGGCTTACCCGTATGAGAGCGTTGAAGATAGAACCCTGTACACCTTCAAAACCGTGAGACCTGCACATTCATTGCAGAGGGATTTTAATATACATTCATTGCCGAGAGTTTAAATAAGAGGAAACTTACACTTGCTTGCAAAACAGAAATAATGAAAGTAATGTTGTTCATTACCTGTGCATTTGTAGCCGTGGATAATCTGGAAGCCACCGGTGAAAGCAGGCAGTGAAACCCCAAACCCTCGTCGGTTGAAAGAGTAAAGCACACCCTCATAACTTTCAAATGACAGCCGCGACAGACAACTCTTGCAGTCGAAACCCTCACACTGGAATTGAACCAGTCCACAAGCACACCAAAAACCAATGCTTCAACCCTCTCATAACATTAAAGACAATAGAGAAACTCTATCTCACATCCGCACCAGTACAGTGAAGGTTTGTAGACAGCCGAGACTTAAACAAAGAAGGAAGAACAAGACCACGAGACAATGAAAACCATAGCAAACGCCATGACCAGAGCCGAAGACTTATCTTGTTACAGAATGGAACCACGAGGCTATAACCACCACACTCTGCACTTTGTTACAGGGCTTCAATACGAAACTCAGACAGGGAGGGTTTCATCCCTAGGACCCGAGCCCGAAGGCAACTACAATAACCTGTAGGGTTTACGAAACCAACTTATATATCACAAATTGCATGGAGGAGAGTGAACCACGTAGCCTCCAAATAAATCAACGTAATATGGGTCGAGACCCTATAGTTCCATTGCCAACCAAATCATCATACACCGATTTTTTTTTCCAAATCATTACATATGTAAGTCAACGTATAAGATAACAATGATATATAATCATTTGGCATATAGTGCATGCCTTGCAAATGAATCATCGAAAATCCCAAGCACTTGGAATGTATAATCACTACAACGATATAAAGGAGATATAGTCAATTTAAAACCATAAAGTTTATGATCAATACAACCTAAACACTATATAGAATATAAAGCTTGCCAACGTATGGGAATATTAAGATTATTGCACAATCAATTTATGAGATAGATATATTAAAACCAAATCATAGACTAATGCTATGAGCATACTACATTCTCATGATCATTTAAGAAATAAGGTAGTTAACCTTAAATGAAATACCTTGATATTTAACCCTGGAAATGTTACCAAGCCTATCAGACATTTTACACAATTGCTATCATACGCACTCATCGGAATTGCTACTAATACTAATGTTAACAGTATTAATTTGAATAATAAACCTCTATTATTAATATGTTGAAATAGAGTTTCATCTATAGGTTCACATTGTAAAGGTAGTTAAAAATAAATCAAGACGCAGTCAGGTAACATATGTTAAACTCTAAGTAGACATTGGACTTCGATGCATAGGAGTATATATTGAAACAACGCTAGAAGCGTCACCTTCTCAACTCGCATTATCATTATGTGAACAAAACAGTAATCACCAGTATTAAATTGACAACATATCACATGACGCTAAGTCGCTTACACAGATGATAATTTATGATACAAACTATTGTTCTGTTGATAAGTTACAGCAGTAACATAACATAATATTCATAAAACAATAATTGTAACTGAACTGTGTAATCTATCGCAGAACATGTTGATACTATCTGCATAAGAAATATCATGACGATCTTTTAAGTTTTAAGTACAGGGAATATTGATGCTCACCAAGTTCAACCAACGGTGATCCTTACTTCACTGGCGCACCTGAGAAACAAAAGACGACATATGCATTAGCTCGTAAGCTAAGTAAGCCAGTCAACTACGACTAGCTCTTCCCTTGCGGTTCAAAACAAAACAGTCATTAATTACAATCACCAAAATCAAAGTTTTTAATAAGACAGAGTCTTTCAACAGATTATGTTAGTTATTTAATTTAAAACAAAATCAGAAAAACTACCTAGTTAACATTTATTGTTATGAATAAAAATTTTAAATTTTTCCGAAATTTCGGGTTTTGACATGTCCAAATAAATTCAAGCTTGGTGCACTAATACTAAATAAATAAGTCACACTGAGGGCGTTGATTCCAACACCAGCTTTCATCAAATGTATCCGTGATAAAGACGGGGGAGTAATAAAGTAGCATCCATAGGTAGATATGGTACATTGCTCAGAGCATATTTGTCACTTCAAACATATATCATTCAATTCAAGAACTTAAATGTTTGGACAATGTAGGGATATTCGTAGATGTTTGAATGCCATTAGCAGAGCTCGGCACATCATATCACTAATAAATGGCTCGCATGCTGAACGGATGGATGAAGTGTCAAAGGCTAGACCGATGGATGTATTGTCAATGGCCATGGCCAAAAAACAGTAACATTAAATGATAATTAAATGACATTGTAGTACATGTACCAAGTGGCAATGCCAAAAAAAAATGTTAATTTTTATTTTTTAAATAATTTTTTATTTCTGACAATTATTTTTCACACCAAGGGTATTTAGTCATTTCAATGTACTCCACCAATTAAAAATAAGAAATAACTAATTTCAAAAAATATTTTTCTGTTTTCAAATTATTAAAAAATTGTGCAAATTATTAAAAAATATGAAAACTTTATAAAACATTGTCAAAGCAATGTAATTTTTCTAAATATTAATAGAAAGTCAAACTATGTGGAAGACCGATCGATCGCTATAATCCCTGCCTTGGTAGGGACTAATAAACTACCTTATTATATTTGTGAAACACTTTAAAAATTTATACCATCAACTTAGTATATAGAAAGTGAGAAAATACTTTTTTGTTTAATCTTAAAAAATAAGTCTCTAGAGGTCATATTGGTTGTTTTGAAAACCATTGGTCTTGAAAGGTATTTAATTTGGGTTCACATGTTTAAGAACTTTAAAGTAATGTAAAAGGGGAGGTAACATATTGTTTATTAAGTTGGAAACTATTCGTTCTTAATGAAGTTATTTTTTACGCAAAAATGTAGGGGTCGGGAATTTGTACCTTACACTCTCAACATTCTATAGGCTTGGGGACTTTATTGAGAATGCTCCAATGATTCCTTATAGGAAGACCTTAAGTCCGAATCTTGACGCTTTTAAAATTATAATAGCTTTGGTTCTTCATTATTATTATATGTTGCATAGTTTTTTTAGTTATGTTAAATGAGAATGTTCTAAAATATTTAGTAATGTCATTTATTATGTCATTGTGTAAAGCAGGAACATAGAGCGAACGATGTTTTTTATTATTTCAATGGCTCGAAACTTTGAGTTTTATAAAGGTTTTATAAAGCATTTTTTTATTTGGCTGTGCAATAAATACGATGTTGGGAATTTGGGTATTTATTTGCATTTTAAAAACGATTTTTCTGGTGTTGGATTGGGTGGTTGGAGCTAATGTCCACCCTCGGGCTTTGTAGCCTAGGGGGTGGAGACTGCTGACATCGAGGGCTTGGGCGGTGTATTTATTAGGCTATGTATACTAAGACTTTGGTTATTTCCTTGCCGAGACTCCTCCATACTATGTCCCTGCCGAGACTTTGGTTTGGCCGATCCACAAGGGTTTGGTGTATTCTTGTTTTTGCTCTGTATTTATTTATTGTTTATGTCCTTTTGTATCGTTTTTTATTGTCTACGGATTTCTTCTTTGAATGTTTGCAGGTGCCATGGTAAATGCGATGCAGTGCACAGGGTTTTGTGTTGTTTTTTTCTGGATTGTTCCGCATTGGTTTTTTGTTGCTGTTAAGGCGATGTGGTGGCCAAGATTGTTTACATATTGTGGCTTTTTTTTCTCTAGAGCCGTCATGGGTGTCTGCATTGCTCTTTTGAATAGTGAGAGTGCCAGACATTGGATTGGTGTTTGTGGATGCAGAGGTTGGAACATTTGTGGCTTGCAGGCAAAATGTATACTTGGTTATTGTTGTTGTTTCGTGTTTTGCTTTGGAGGTTTCTGCGTTTGCAGGTTGTGATGCATGACTATTGGTTGGATGCAGATTAATATGTGTTGGGGCTATTGAATTTGTTCTAGAGGTTAGTTCTGTTGACGTATTTGTAACTTCAGAAGATATTCTTCTATGTATTACACTTGTACCTTATTATATTCATGATGGAGATGTTTTATTCCTCCAGTCATAAGTGTCGTCATTTGAATTTGTAAGTGTCGCAACTTGTATTTGATGGGTTATTAGACCACCAGTGTGGGGTCGGCCCTGGTTGAGTTAAGTGGTTGGGTTATTAGACTTCACTAGGAGGTCGGCCCAGTTAAGTTATTGGCTGGACAGGTCAGTGTATAAATAGAGAGGTTGTGTCTCTCATTTGAATCATTCACTCACTTCTCAAGCTCGCATAGCTAAGAGAGAAAGTGGCACACAAGTGGAGGAGGAGGAGTATCTTCTAGAGACATTTGTTTGGGTTTGATCATTGTGATCTTGGTTTGTGGCTTATCTTATCTCTGAGGAAGTTGCGGGCCTTTTCACCTTCTTGGTTTTCCCCGAGGAAACTCTGTGTCTCTTGTGTGCTTGTTATTGTGTCTATGATTGATATGCTGTGGATATGTTGTACATGTTATTCTCTTAGTGATCTTGAATGATAATGGAATGAAATTATTGAAAAACTAACATGGTATCAAAGCTGACCTAGGAAGAAGACACTGTGCAGCTACGGAAGCTAGAGCTTCTTAATTTTGGGGTTTCTCTCCACAGATCATCAAAGGCAGGAGGCTAGATTGACTCTCCTAGCAAGGGCACATCTTTCTATCGAGACAGAATTCAATTATGAGCATTTTCAGTTTTGACCTAATCTCTACTGCGGGAAATTAGGGTTTCGGAGAAAGTTGGACTTTTTGAAATCTGAGACCATGGCTGGAAGCTCCTCTGAAAAATCGAAGTTTAGAGCATTGGATCGAACTTTTTGGTTGGGTGAAGCTCCAGGAAAATCAAACCCTAATTCAGGGTCCTGTCGAGTGAATCTAGAAGTTTCAAAGGCAATTTTGAGGGGTCAAATTTTGCAGTTTTCAAATTTGAAGTATTCCAGGTTGACCAACTCAACAAGGCGCATCTTTCTATCCTTTCAGAAGTTTGAAATTCACATTTTGAATTTTTAGGGTTTCTCTAACAAACCCTAATCCAGCTCCAGATCCAGTTTTCAGCAAAACAAGTGGTAAGACCTAAAACTTTCTATTTCCATTTAAATTACTCTTTAAGATGTGTCACCATACCAAGCTTGAGGATAAGCTTGAAGGGGCTGGTAATTTATGAGCCTGGAAGTATAGGAATGGGTTAATCCTATAAGAGAATGAGTTGGACACCTACATAAGTGAAGAGGTCCCAGTTCCAGAGGAAGAAGAGGATAAGGCCTTACACAAGAAGAACTTGGTCAAAGCCAAGAGAATCATTGCTGATTCTATTAAGGACCATCTCATACCCCATGTGTCTTCCCGAAAGACACCTAAGGAGATGTTTGACTCTTTGACTAAGTTGTTTGAAGGAAAGAACATAAATCGGAAGATGACTCTAGGGAACCAATTGAAAGGGGTAAAGATCCAGAATGGAGAGACCATTCAATCCTACTTTTCTAAGGTCTCTCAAATCAAGGAACAACTTGAAGCTGTGGATGAAGTAGTGGAGAATGGAGAAATTGTCATGACCACACTGAATGACCTACCTAGGTCATGGGACTCCTTCATCCAAGGAATCTGTGCAAGAAAGAAGTTGATCTCCTTTAGTAGGCTATGGGAGGAATGTACACAAGAAGAAGCTAGGCTTGTGGACCGAGAAGAAATGATGGGAAATGAAGATCAAGCTCTCACAGCTCACACCAAGAAAAGCAAGTTCAAGAGGGAGCCATCTCACCACAAGAAATCTTCTCATTCCTATCACAAAGACAAGGAAGATCTGAGATGCTTCAATTGCAACGAGAAAGGACACTTTGCCTCAGAATGTCCTAAGAAAAGAAAAGAAGTTAACAAAAACTTCAAGAAGAAGAACATCAAGAAGAGGCATCATGCTCATGTTGTTGAGGATGATGAACCTCCCAAGTAGAAGAATAGGGGAGAAAGTGAAGACTCCTCAAGTGAGGAAGAATATGTGTTGATCTCTACTCTCACATGTATTATCTCACATGGATGTGATGATTGGCTTAATGATATTGGGGCTTCCAAACACATGACAGGATTTAAAGAATCCTTTGTAGACCTATCTAAACATGATTCACCTCATAAGGTGAAACTTGGGGATGACTATCAATATCCCATAAAAGGAAGTGGTGAAGCCTCCTACATGCTAGACGCTGGGAAGTCTTTAAAAACGAAAGATGTTCTATATGTACTTGGACTCAAGAAGAATCTTCTCTCCATATCATCTCTGGATGCAAAGGGAATGCGAGTTGCATTTATAGATGGTCAAGTACTCATGTGGCCAAAGGGTAAGACAATAGATGCTGTATTGGTGACTGGAGAACAAGAGGGAGGATTGTACAAATTGAAGGGACAACCAGAACATGCCATGGTACCTGAGTCCACAGAGCCAAGTGAACTTTGGCATAGAAGGCTTCCTCATGTGCAATATAGAGCACTTCCAATAGCAAGCAAAGCAGTAGAGGGTCTTCCTGAAATCCATTCAAAGGATGAAGGTATTTGCAAAGGGTGTGCAAAAGGAAAGAACACTAAGAAGGAATTTCCAAGCAGTGAAAGCAAAGCGAAAGGAATTTTGGAGATTATCCACTCTGATGTATGCGGACCAATGTCATCTAGTTCTTTGAGTGGGTATGTATACTATGTTTCCTTCATTGATGATTTCTTTAGGAAGACTTGGGTTTATTTCTCGAAGAACAAAGATGAAGTGTTTGATAAGTTCAAGGAATTCAAAGCCTTGATAGAAAATCAAACTGATAAGAAGATCAAGACCTTCAGATCCAACAATGGCAAAGAATTCACTTCAGGAGACTTCAAGAAGTTATGCAGTGATTCAGGGATTAAGAGGGAGTTGACTACTCCTTACAACCCACAACAGAATGGAGTTGCAGAAAGGAAGAATAGAACTCTGATGGAAGCAGCATGGGCAATGCTGCATGATCAGGATCTTCCTATGCACCTATGGGCAGAAGCTGCTAGGACATCTGTATATGTGCAAAACAGAACACCTCACAAGATACTTGACAACAAAACACCTGAAGAAGTTTTCTCTTGTATGAAACCAGAAGTTGGCCATCTCAGAATATTTGGCTGTCTAGTATATACACACATTCCAAAGGAAAAGAGGACAAAGCTAGATCCTTTAGGAAAGAAGGGAATCTTTGTGGGTTACAGTGAAAGCTCAAAGGCTTACAAAATCTACTTTCTAGGGTTCAAGAAGATTGACATCAGCAGGGATGTAACATTTAATGAAAACTCAGCATACATCAAAACAAAGAAGACACCTGTTGAAGACAATGAAGAACCAAGGGTAACCGGAATTTAAGACACCACTGTGAATGAAGCAATTCCAGACAAAGATCGTGAAATTGAAGATCCACAAGAACCTGTTGATCCACTCTGCGAGAAGAACTCTCACAAGAGGAAACCTGCATGGGCTAGAGAGCTCATCCAAGATGCAGAAAGGTATGGTATTACAGAAGAGGAACACAGAGAAAGGAAAAGGACAAGGTCACACACCAGCTATGTTGTCTTACTCTGTGATGTTATGAACAAAGAAACTTCCAGTTATGAAGAAGCAGCGGGAAAGAAAGAATGGAAGGATGCCATGGTCGAGGAATATTAGTCGATCATGAAGAATGATGTTTGGGATGTGGCCCCAAGACCTGAAGGGAAGTCTGTTGTGACTTCCAAGTGGATCTATAAGATCAAGCATGCTGCGGATGGCAGCTTAGATAAATACAAGGCAAGGTTTGTAGCTCGTGGATTCTCCCAGAAAGAGGGAATAGAATATGAAGAGACTTTTGCTCCTGTATCCAGATACACTTTTATCAGAATAATACTTGCTCTGGCTGCAGTGATGAAATGGAAGATACACCAGATGGATGTCAGGATAGCTTTCTTGAATGGTGTAGTCGAAGAGGAAGTGTATGTGGAGCGGCCACTTGGTTTTGAGACACATGATAGGGTGTCATATGTGTGCAGGTTGAAGAAATCCTTGTATGGCTTGAAGCAAGCTCCTAGGAATTGGTATGGTAGGATAGACAGTTTCCTATCCAGTTTGGGCTTTACCAAGAGTAAAGCGGATTCCAACCTTTACTACAAGGTTGAGGAATGCAATCTTGTGATCCTATTATTGTATGTGGATGACCTGTTTGTGACAGGTGAGGATGGATTGATTTCCAACACGAAGAGGAAGCTTGATGTCGAGTTTGAGATGAAGGACTTAGGGATGATGCACTACTTTCTAGGCATGGAGGTGTGGTAGAGTGCAGATGGAAACTTCCTTGGACAAGGGAAGTATGCAGTAGAGATCCTGAAGCGGTTCGGGATGATGGACTACAAGGCCATGGCCACACCTATGGCATCGAACCTGAAGCTTCTGTGTGATGCTTCATCTCAGCCGGTTGATGTCACTGTGTATCGTCAGATGATTGGGTCCTTGATGTACTTGACGAACACAAGACCAGATATTTGCTTTGCGGTGAACACATTGAGCCAGTTCCTGACGGATCCCAGAGGTGTTAACGTGGATGAAAGAATACATGGTTGAATATTTTGATGCATATCACATCCTTTTGGAGCAACATTATAGGACATGGGATCCTCACCTATGTCATTGGAGCAGATTTGATTGGTCACTTGAAGCTTGTATGCACTTGGAAAATCATGGTCTACTTGCTTGGAGGTACAAGCACTTTCATGATTCTTTGATGAAGCACCTCCTTGATGTACATTTTCATTATGTAGTTATGTACTTTGATGATATATATTTTGTACTCATGATGTTTGGAAGAATGCATACAAGAAAATGGGATCCAGGAATCATCTTATCTGATGGTATGGGTTGGAGAGCACTTTTCATTGTTGGGGTGCAATACAAGCAATGGGACCCTGGAATAATTTTTATCTCATTGGTTTCAATTTTTTGGGGGAAACAAGAAGTATGGGAGATGGATTTCCCACTTAATAAAGTGATTTTTATAAGAGTAGTGCAGCAGCAAGCATGGTGGTTCCTCTCTAAAATATTCATGGAAACTCAAAGACTCAAGGTTTGGCAATTCAATGGCAACTTCAAAGAATTATACAAAAAGCAGGTTCTTCAACACCCATGTTTGAAATTGCTTGAGGACAAGCAATATTGGGAAGGGAGGATTTGTCGTGTCCCAAATTTGGAATTGGGTCACAATGGCCTAATCACATTAGCCATATTCATTAGAGTTTGTAAAATTGATGTTAAGGGTCAAATAATTGCCAAGGAGGAAAATTACTAGTTTCCTAGGTTTGGGGTGGAAGCTTTGGGATTTGGAATAAGGGGGATAATAAATGATGTTTAGACATTAGAAGGGTTCAAGTATTTAATAAATAGAGTGAATAAAGAAATTCAAGAGAAATCCTAGGTGACAAATGGTTTTGGAGACATATGGAGGATGTGGGACCCACACTAGCTTGATTTTTCATAATACATGGTATCTCTCTTTTGCAAATTCGAATTAATGGGAATGTGAACACTCTTGGGTGAGTTGGTAAGTCATAAAACATGTCATTGAGCATCTTAGGTCGAATTGGGAAGGATTGCTAACCTCCGTGGAAGATAAAGAGTCAAAGTGGAAGTTTGTGGACACTTGGGCTAGATTCCCTAGCCCCTATGACACCAATGATGGATCATCTATGACAACTATGACAAATTGCAGACCTGACCTCTGACATCTAACCACTATGACATGTCAGCCCCAAAAATAGGCTCAAGGAAGGCGAATTTGGGAGTTGGAGAAGCCAAAGAGACTCAAAATCGAATTTGGGAGAAGATGGAAGGTTGGAACTAGGAGATAAGTGCCAAATGTGGAATATTTCCTAAATGGAAATCTATTGAATCTATTGAGATGATTTCGACCCTTAGAAGGCTAATGTTGGTTATTAAATGTAGAAATGAATTATGAGAAGGGATTTTGATCATTTGTAGAATTTGGAATTGCATTTGTGTAGAGGGAGAGCTAGTGGATGACTAGTTTCTTGCCTTAACCAATTTCGAGGGTGAAAGATTCCCATCCAAGTTGGTAATTGGAAAGGCCATTCAGACCTTTCATTTGGAGCTTTAATGGAGTACTTATTTGCAGGTGTAAGCTACAGGGCAGCTCATGGTTTCTTCTATTGCATCTCACTCCTTCAACCATTTCCATTTTTGATAGCATATTCTTGATCCTTGAGGGAGGGCATTTTTGGTGAGCTATTGTACTCTTTGGGGGAGCTTATAATGCCCCATTTATTTTGTAATATGAATTAAATGCTCTGTTCTTCATCTCCAGAAATTTTCAGTTCGAAATTCCAAGTAGAAATGTATAAATCTCAATTTTAATGAAAGAACAGTGTCATTTCCCCACTACCTTGTTGTGAATCAATGTAATGCTGATGATTTCGAATGAATGGATGATTCTCTGATATATTTATGATCAATATACTGCCATAGATGTCTTCTACAAGATTCATGTACTGTACTTGAGCATTTGAAGCATTTTTACTCAGTTTAATTGTATTGGGAGGTGAAATAGTGCCATTTCCCCAAGGGTCGAATTGGGGATTTTTGCAGTTGAATGGGAGAGGGTGAGAACAGTTGTAATAAACCATTAATAGTGCATATGAGACCTTAATAAAATACTTAACACATTACATACCTCTGTTCATAAATTTGAGTGGGTTTGGAGGCATTTGGGAAGCCATTCTCAGTACTTACCTTAGGGGGATTTGAACCCCAAATTACTAGTAAAATTGCATACTTGGTCCAGAATCTTAAGAGAGTTTGCAGAGGTCTTTTGGTGTCCATATTTCATCCCTAAACATCATATTCAAGTACTAATACCATTCATACACCTTCCTTGAAGATTTGAAGGGATTTGGAGTCAATTTGAGACCTAGAGACCAATACTAGTCAAAGGGAAATCACTAGTAAAGTTACCTACATTGACCAGAATTGAAAGAGGATTTGTAGAAGTATTTTAAAGGTCCAAAGGCATCCTTGAAACACATATTTATGTTATAATATCATTCATATACCTTCTCAGAAGATTTGGGATCATTTGGGGCAAATTTGGGACCCAATACTAGTCAAAGGGAAATCACTAGTAAAGTTACCTACATTGACCAGAATTGAAAGAGGATTTGCAGAAGTATTTTAAAGGTCCAAAGGCATCCCTGAAACACATATTTATGTTCTAATATCATTCATATACCTTCTCAGAAGATTTGGGATCATTTGGGGCAAATGTGGGACCTAGAGATCAAAACTAGTCAAAGGTCTAACTAGGGAAAAAAAAGTGAAAAATTGCCATTTTGATAAAACTCCTAACAAGGGACATTACATGGAAACTTCCTTGGACAAGGGAAGTATGCAGTAGAGATCCTGAAGCGGTTCGGGATGATGGACTGCAAGGCCATGGCCACACCTATGGCATCGAACCTGAAGCTTATGTGTGATGCTTCATCTCAGCCGGTTGATGTCACTGTGTATCGTCAGATGATTGGGTCCTTGATGTACTTGACGAACACAAGACTAGATATTTGCTTTGCGGTGAACACATTGAGCCAGTTCCTGACGGATCCCAGAGGTGTTAACGTGGTTGCTGTAAAGCATATTTCGAGGTACCTAAAGGGTACGATTGATTATGGGATCAAGTATGTTGCGAATCAAAAGTTTAACCTGAAGGGTTATGTTGATTCAGATTGGGTAGGCAGTGCTGCAGATAGGAAGAGCACTTCGGGGTGTTGCTTCAGTATGGGATCAAGTGTGATCTCTTGGTTTAGCAGGAAGCAGTCCTGCGTAGCACTGAGTACAGCCAAAGTAGAGTATGTCACAACTCGTTTGGCCAGTTGTGAGGTAGTATGGCTTAGGAAGCTACTGTATGAGTTATTTGATCCCATTGGATGCTACCTGTATCTATTGTGACAACCAGAGTTGTGTAAAGTTGTCAGAGAACCCGGTGATCCATGACAGGTCGAAGCACATGAGATAAAATATCACTATATCAGGGATATGGTGCAGAGAGGAGTAGTGAAGCTCCTGTATGTTGTGACGGATGAGCAGGTTGCAGATGTGTTGACCAAACCACTAGCCAGAGTGAAGTTTGAGTACTTCAGAGAGAGGCTTGGTGTTCTTCGGATAGAAGATACTTCGAGGAAGAAGTGACGGGACACATTTGCAGGAGCCATTCCAAGCATGGTGGTAGGAGGATCCTCCCATGGCTGTGTATGTAAGCGTTGTGTGATGAGCATCAGAACGATGCTTCATATGGCATACATCAAGACGATGCTATGATGATGATCAGGATGATCATGTGTGATGAGTATTAGGATGATACTCTGGATGGTATGCATCGGGACGATGCTATGACGATGATCAGGATGATATGCATCAGGACGATGCTATGACGATGATCAGGATGATCATGTGTGATGAGTATCAGGATGATACTCTGGATGATATGCGTCAGGATGATGCTATGCTGATGATATGGATGATCATGTGTGATGAGTATCAGGATGATACTCTGGATGATATGCATCAGGACGATGCTATGACTATGATCATGATGATCATGTGATGTTGGTGTGCATCAGGTTGATGCACCGTGCGATGATGATTAGTTGGATCATGAGTATCAGGATGATACTTGGAGGTCAGAGATGATATGTGGCGGGTTGTGCAGTAGCATGTAAAATATCCCGGGAGATCCAATAGGTTGAGCTCTGTGCTCATAATCAGTCCTGGGAAGCTCTTTCGAGGTTTTGCTAGGAAGGCATGTAATCAGTCCTAGAGATCCGATAGGTTGAGCTGTGTGCTCGTAATAAGTCCTAGGATGCTCTTTAGAGATCTTGCCGGTCGTGCTGCGGCACATAAATGTTCCTGGGATGCTCTTTAAAGGTATGGCCTATTCACATGTAATCAGTCCTGGAGATCCGATAGGTCAAGCTGTGTGCTCGTAATAAGTCCTGGGATGCTCTTTAGAGATCTTGCCGGTCGTGCTGCGGCACATAAATGTTCCTGGGATGCTCTTTAAAGGTATTGCCTATTCACATGTAATCAATCCTGGAGATCCGATAGGTTGAGCTGTGTGCTCGTAATAAGTCCTGGGATGCTCTTTAGAGATCTTGACGGTCGTGCTGCGGCACATAAATGTTCTTGGGATGCTCTGTAAAGTTATTGTGAAGAGATGCATGTAATCAGTCCTGAGAGAGATCTTGCCGGTCGTGCTTAGGCACATAAATGTTCTTGGGATACTCTGGTCAGGTATTGCATCCGCACGTAATTAGTCCTGAGATTCCACCTCTATCAGACCGTTCGCACAGATGATGAATACCTACAGGAGGCTAGGCCTACACCCAGCATGAAAAAGGGTTGGCTTTGTAGAACTTCCTATGATGAGAAGAATTGAAGAGATAGCCCGGTGATCGAGATGTCGAGTATAGTAGCAGTGATGATGATGATGCTCCGTGATCCAGTGATGATGATCCAACTCCAGAATTGAAGACTTGTGGCATTATGTATTGATGACCTGTGTCGATAGAATACCTTCCTAGTTAAGAGGGAGTGTTGATGTATTTTTAACTTCAGAAGATATTCTTCTATGTATTACACTTGTACCTTATTATATTCATGATGGAGATGTTTAATTCCTCCAGTCATAAGTGTCATCATTTGTATTTGTAAGTGTCGCAAGTGTTGCAAGTTTCGCAACTTATATTTGATGGATTATTAGACCACCAGTGTGGGGTCGGCCTTGGTTGAGTTAAGTGGTTGGGTTAGTAGACTTCACTAGGAGGTCGGCCCAGTTAATTTATTGGCAGGACAGGTCAGTGTATAAATAGAGAGGTTGTGTCTCTCATTTGAATCATTCACTCACTTCTCAAGCTCGCATAGCTAAGAGAGAAAGTGGTGCACAAGTGGAGGAGGAGGAGTATCTGCTAGAGACATCTCTTTGGGTTTGAGCATTGTGATCTTGGTTTGTGGCTTATCTTATCTCTGAGGAAGTTGCGGGGTTTTTCACCTTCTTGGTTTTCCCCGAGGAAACTCTATGTCTCTTGTGTGCTTGTTATTGTGTTTACGATTGATATGCTGTACATGTTATTCTTTTAGTGATCCTGAATGATAATGGAATGAAATTATCAAAAAATTAACAAGTTCTTGCTCGCTCTTGTGTCTTCCGTCTTTGTTTTGTTTTGGGTTTTTGACCGAGGTATGTAACAAATTGCTTTGATTGTCTTTTTGGTTGTTGGGGTTATTTCCCTATATGCAAACTAGTTGAATCTTGCTTCAATTCTCATTCTCATTTGGGTTTTGGCTAGAGGTTGCATCGTTTTTGGGTTTTGGGTTTCCATTGTGCAATTCCCCTAGATAACTGCTCCTGGGTTTCGACCTCACCCAAAGCAATTCCCTTGGATAATTACTCTAGAGTTGTGGCATGGAAATAACATAAAGGTGGGTTTATTGACAAACTATTGTCCTAAAAGATTACTCTAGAGTTGTGAGCTAGTTGTCTCCCTCGTTGAATTTGTTGGATGGGTGCTCTATAACTGTTGCATGCCTGTGGCAATAGTTAGGTATATTTATTTAAAGGCGTCTCTCCGTAAATCAAATTAGCCATTTAATAAATAAATATCTAATCATTAGCCATTTATTATTTATTTCCTCTTGCAATATCTAATTTTATAGTATGTACAAATACCATGTTTGTACTTTGGTTCCTCAATAATTCACATCTCTATTTGTCAATTGATTTCTCTACATCATTTTGCTTACTATGCTAGGATCATTTGCAAATTGGCAATAAAAATTTCCCCTTGATTGGTTACTCAGCTTGCAATTCCCGAAGAGATTCAAGGATATAATGCATCCAGGCAAAGTTGTAGATGCTAGGCTGAGGCAACAACTGGGCATATACATTGGCATAACCTCTTCTAAATAGTGAACCTAAGAACTGAAGCAATTCTAAAACTACTCGTGATAGAAATTGGAGCAGTTGTCATTTTTCCTTTTTTTTTCCCAACCAGACAATGGCATTCAGAAAATGCTAATGCCAATTACAGATATGTGTCTATGACAACAATTTGACGTAATAACATTTCCAAATATATTTTCTCCTTTGTATATGTCATGAATAAGGAAAACAAATCAATTGTATTATGCATAGTTGCATGCCAAGTTGATTCTTTTGATTTTTGGTTTTCTCAATATTTAATAAGGTTTTTTTATCGATATTATTCATAAGCAATTTTATGATTAGTACCATCTGAATGGCATTGCTTTGTTTTTTGTGCAAAATGGTTCTAATCTTTAAGAAATACACAAAAAAGCATTAGATAGTACACTTGTAAAATTGAAGTTTCTGCTTATATGGATTGACAATCATTCGTACATTGCAGATTTTGATAATCTCATTGTTTAATAATATAGAATTTATATTGGAAATTATAAAAAAATGGAACAACTGTAGCAAAGTCGTTATTTATGTCCTATAATAGATTTCATAGTTTTGATATAGATTCATGTTGTTTTCTAGTACTGTATAGAAAATTTCCGAATAAAACAATTGCTAGTACAAATTTTGTTGCTATAACTCTACCAAGGTACATAGCCACTTTGTAGTTGTGGTTTAAAATAAACAAGTAAATGACTATTGTTATGCCATCATCTACTTTACCTTGCTCTTAAACACTCATAAAAAATATTGAACTTCCTATGTAATATATATATATATATATATATATATCTAAAGAAAATATATAGATATATATATTTACTTCTAAATCAATGCTTGTACTTATATGTGATAATTGATGTTTCATTTCTTGTACTTATATATATATATTTAATCTAAATCAATGCTTGGAGTTATATGTGATGATTGATGTTTCATCTATGCTATAAATCTTTGTTTATAGGACTTTTGGTTATTTTTCATCTATTTATGTAGCAGTGGTATTTGGTTGTTGGTTTTTGTTTCTGGATTTATTTGGCACATGTAATTGATACTATTTGCTCTATTAATAATAATAATAATAAACTATTTTATCTTTTCACTTCAAAAAAAATCTAGTATTCTTACATATTTGAAAAGTTAAAATGGTATAAGTATCTAGATTTTAAATACTGTTTTTATTATATTGTACAGTGCAACATATGTTTACATAATAAAAACTGTTAATTTTTTATTAATTAAACAAAAATATAGACTTAATCTTAAAACATAGAGTAGCTACTAGCTACTAGCTACTCTTTAGATAACACTCTTGTCATAACCATTTTCCTGGAAAATAAGGTACAGGTGCCCTTTTTCTTTCTCCAAATGATCTGCATCAAAGACCTTTATGAAAATTCTTTTATGCAAAGTTTGGTAGAGGAACTCAGGTATTGGAAAGAGGGATCAAATTTGAAGGGCTGGTCTTAATTTCAAATCGAAGGGTATATATTAATGCAACCCTTCTACGGTGAAAAGTTCTAAAAAAAGTTACCCTTCAATTGACAATAATAAATTAACTCAGCTTTTCATAAAAAAATTGCTAAATAAAATATTACATTTTTAATTAAATTTTTCAACTAAAAAAATTGATAAATCCAATTGCAATTACATGATGCTACATGTCTAGAATAGATTTATTTATGGAATAGAACTTTTCAAATACTGATTTCAACACATTGAAAAAATAAAAATAAAAAGAAATGAGATAAAAATCTACCTTGAATCCAATGTGGACAGAAATCAGCAGAGATTCAAAAGCATAGCAACGTGCTCTAGTCTGCATCCTCCCTTAGCAAAAAGAAAACTGATTCCAGAAAAGAAACACTTCCAAAAATGCCGCACTAAAAATCCCACAAATAAAAATGCCTCGGCATGATTAAAAAATGACACAACTTCGTATCCCGGGTCCTCGGCTACTATGGAACATTGGATTTTATTATTTTGTTGGAGTTAGAGAGTTTTGGATTCTTCTATAAAGCCATCCTGAAAAATAGTAATATGAAAAGGGCTAGAGCAGAGAGATTATAGCCCAAAAAGTCCAATCCAGAGAGCCGTCAAAATTGTTGAGTCAATGGAGATACAACTTAAGAAGTCTGATAATTTCGTGTGGACTCCGGAGGACTTTCTGGTGCTGCTAACTTTCACCGATTGGTTTTCAGGATTGTTCTGTTCTTTTCTAGGATTGCTCTTTTCTTCTCTCTATGGATCCCCTTTCACAATGACACAAAGAAGATCTCCATTATAACTTTAATATCCTGATAATTTTGTTGAAAATAATTAACCACAGTAATTCCATCACGTAATTGGCACATTGAAGTTGGTTTATCTGAAATGTCAACAATCTTATATTTCCTGTAAGTTGTTCGGTGCAAGACATCAACATACAAATCCACCAAGATTTTCTTTGTGTTGTTTCGATAAGAAGGAACAGCCCACACACCTATTCCTCTCCCCTCTAAATAATCTGCCTGTTTTATTTTTCGATGGAAGGCCATGGATGCACTGTCCAGATTGAATGTGAGGCCACGATCTACAGCACGCGGCCTCTGAATAAAACCCATTCCTCCCCCCTTTAAATAATCTGCCTGTTTTATTTTTCGATGGAAGGCCATGGATGCACTGTCCAGATTGAATGTGAGGCCACGATCTACAGCACGCGGCCTCTGAATAAAACCCTTGAATGTGAGGACGCGATCTATAGCACGCAGGATCTGAATAAAACCCTTCAAATCCCCAATAGAGTAACCTCCATTTCCCAGTTGTTCTCCGTCGCCTTTCAAATTCAACTCCTTAAATTGACCACGAGGATCCCAATAATAGGAGGCATTATTAACAGTGTAGCAAAAACGAGAAGAGTTAGGACCTTCCCTCATGATAACTTCCAAGGCCTGACGGTAATACGATGAGTTTTTCACTATGCCTCCCATGAGAAAAGATCTGAGCCCAATGTCACCAAGGACATTAACTCTCCTCAGCTTCATCTAATAAATATTTGCGCCTGGACATGGAATGATCTTGAAGTCTATTTCTTTTATGTCGAGGTAATCCTTCTTCCTCAACGTACTTTCTACAATGAACATGTTCTTTTGGTCGTCGTAGTGGAGGAGCTCTCCATCGAAATTATCTCTCTGCAACAAATACTTGAGCCTTCTGTTCATAGGCTTGGAATTACAGGAAGGATCCAATCCCACTTCATAAGGAAGGATCCATACTCGAGCCTTCTATAAATGCAAATCTAGCCCGGTTTCCCTGTAGCAGACCCGGGAGGACTTTTTGCTGCTGCTAACTTTCACCGACACCTGTGAGCTTAATACATTTAATTCCGATATGGCCCAGCTGAATTAACCGATGGGAGAGCCCATCCCATCTAACATCGCTCTCCCTTAAATGCCAACAACTCCAGGTACCAGGTACCTTGGCAAGTTGGCAATCGTCCTTACTAGTGGACGTGTCCATCGATCAAAGAACCAGGTTGAGTGGAGTCTGTGGATACATCCGCATCGAGGGTGCCCACTGCCGTAGTAAGTTAATATTTGGAACTCGTAGGCAAATTTAATTTTTGACGGGTCGTTTGTAAAACCGCCCTTTTAATGAAGTTTTAATCTGAATCTAAAATTTTTAGTTAAAATGTCAAAAATTTAAATTTAAATTTTTTTTGACGTCCATTTTTTTTGCTGCACTTCTTAGACGTGCTAGGACCCCTTTGACGGGCTGTGACGGCTTCAATTTTGAACCCCCTGCAAAGTTACAGTCAAGAATCTGTCACCTGAAAACTCCGTATAGCTGTCAAAAGGACCTGAAGTGACAAGTTAATGCTGGAATCTGTGCTAAGCCCAAGGTTACAGCATGAACCTGTCACGTCAAGAACCAGGGCGGCCAGCTCTTTATGGCACTTCCAGGGTCTCGCTGTCATTTGACAATAGAGAGGGAACGACTGCTTCATAATACGGCTGTGGGATTTTGAGCGCGACGAAATTCGGACTGTGAACTAAGCTTATTTCTTCTCGCGAGAGTTTTTAAAGGAACAGAGTATTTAGCTTGCAGACGACGCAGAGGCTATGGCGATGGCGATGCATAGGCGGACCGCCATGAAGCTCTTCAGCTTCATTGCATTATTCTTGTTATTTAATACTGCTGCCCAAGAAACTTCATACAAAGGCACGCAGTATGCTGTTGTATTCGATGCTGGCAGTACTGGAAGCAGAGTCCACGTTTACAGCTTTGGAGACGATATGGAGCTCATTCCCATCAATGGAGTTGGCATCGAGTTTGCCAAGAAAGTATGCTGAGTTTTCACATCATTTCATTGATGTCAGAGATACGTATATAATAATGATTTTATTGATTAACTTGGGATTAACTTGTTGCAGGTGAAGCCAGGCTTAAGTGCCTATGCCGACAACCCTGAAGAGGCTGCAGATTCTTTAAAGCAGCTTTTACAGAGTGCTGTTGAAGTTGTCCCTGAAGCTGCCAGACCAGTAACGCCTGTTAGACTCGGGGTACTTACTTTATATTTTTGTTTTTGTTGTGTGTAAGCATTTAGTTATGGATAAGGGTCCTCTGACATTTGAATTTTTGTCAAATTTGTGGGAAGCTATGAACATGAGTAAACTCTCTTTTATTTTTATCATGGGCAAATGGTATTTGCATTAAAAGTTGTACTAAGAAGATAGGATTTCAAAAGAAGACAGTAGTTAATGAGTCAATCTTCCTACCTTCAAAGAGCTCGGAGGAGTTTCCTAGATAATAATTGTCCTATGGAGTTTGAAAACCATCCAACACTGTTTCTCTGTTTCTTTGGGCTAGATTTCCCTCCTCCGGTGAAAGGAGGAGATGGTTGTTGACTTTTCTTTACAAGTTCAATAAAGGTAATTCTATCATTCTCTTACTGTTATCTTTTCTTTAAAACTTCAACAAAAGAAAGAGATACTAAGTTTTTTTTTCAGAAATCCGTACATCCTTTTCATCCTTCTCAACTTCCTCTGAGTCGCTCTGTGCTTCCCCTTCCTTTTCTTTAGGTTCATCCTCAGCTTTTTGCCTCTTTTGCATTTTCCTCTTCATCCTCAACTTTTGTTTCTTTTGCCTCTTTTTGCCTCTTTTGCATCTTCCTCTTCATCCTCAACTTTTGTTTCTTTTGCCTCTTCTTCATCTTGAGATATTGTGACTTATTCTTCGTTTTCTTCTTCTTCATCTTTCTCTATAATTACTTTTTCCGGCTATACTTAGAGTTTTGAAGGATTCATCATTTTATTGAATTTGTTTTTCTTCATTATTTCCCTTTGCCGCTTCTTTTAAATTTTCCATAATTTTGAATCTATTTTGGATAAGTTTGGGGATTCCTCGTGCAAAACCTCTGAACAATGTTGTTCCTTATGCTGAGGGTTTCAACACCTTCTCCGAACCTGCTTAAAACCAACTCGTTGCTTAGAAGGGTCTTACTGTTCTTTTTGAGATTCACTTCGACATTTATTATGAAACCTGCTCTAAATAAGCTTGTTGTTTAGAAGGGAGTTGCCACTTTGATTGAGATTTATAGTTGTTTTTGGTGAAATGCCCATACACATGACAGTGATTGCATTTGAATGGAATTTTCTCATGATTAAGGGGTTGCTTATGGCACCATCCCTCCAAGTTGATTGACCATGCTTCCAATAGACCCATCTCCAAATCAATTTCCACACAAATCTATGCACATGAGAGAAGGTTTCCTTTTGGTTATGCTTTGTTGTTGTATTTTCTTAGCTTGTTTCCAATATCCCTGAGAGTGTTGTTGTCCCAAAAATTAAGGGCAAGTGATGCATTCTAACCCACATAAATTAGGGGATGAAGTTATTTCTTGTTTTGAATTAAAATCTAGAGCCTAAGGAGCTAGATCAAGCCTCAAGGTTACTTGGGAGCGGGAATGGAAGCGGGAAGCGGGAGCAGAAGCGAAAAGCAAAATTTTCAAAAGCTTCTGCTTTGGGAGCGTTGAGGGAGCGTTTTTTATATAATATATATATTTTATATATTTTGATGCATATATGTTAACAAATGCTTGTAGAATGTTGAATAAGTTATGGAAACTCATTGGAAAGCATAAAAACATGAAATAAACCATAATACCATATAACATCATTCATCAATCATCAATCATATAGTAGTGAATTCGTCAACCATAGGTCCAATATCTATAACATCAACCTTACAGCTTCAAATTTTCAATATATAACATTTTGTGATCACTAAAGTTGTACTTGTAACCAAACTATAGTCTAGAGTCTAACCATGAAATGAAAGTTGAACTTGAAACAATTCACAAACTTACAAAGCATCATATTTATTACCAAAGAGTTATAACTTATCATAATATGTTTTTATGCAGTCAATGACTCAATAATGCAAAGTTGCAAATAGTGAACTTCAAAGGTATACCGTATGTTCAACTTCAAACTTCAAACTTGAATTGGCATGTAATGTTCACAAATTATACCATAATAAATATAAAAGAGTCAATCGTGCAAAAACTTGAAACTTGAAAGTAGTAGTACTGTAAACAAGAAAAGACAAGAAAAGTAGATTTTATGTATGTTTCCTCTTGCCACGAGAAATTTCTAATTTCTTTTCCCGTGGTCTATGAAGAATGGGAGTGGGACTATCATCCCCAGTAGCCACCAATGTTGAGCCACGTCCAAGACTTGGTACTGCACGACCCCCCCTCATTGATGTAGACCCTCTAGGGAAAGATGGTGCATCTGGAAACAAGGTAAGAGATGGCGGTGGCATCGTTGTTGCTGCTACTGCATGGTCATCCTCATCGCCCAAAAGCTCTTCCTCCAAGTGCTCTAAAGCTAAGGCTCCATCCTCCAAGTTTTGCTCCTCCAAATTGTTGTCCCAAGTGACATATGATCTATCAGTTTTGGCTCACTCACAGTAATGAGTCAACAACCTCAAGTTGGAATGTACAAAAACCAAGCTTTCTGCTCGATTTTCATTTAATCGGTTTCTTTTCACTGAGTGGATGAAGCAATAGGTGCTCCAACACCTTTTTGTAGAGGAACTGTTAACCACCTGTGAAAGCACTTTGGTTGCCAATTTATGCAAGCGTGAGCATGATGAACCATACATGTTCCACCATTCAATAGGAGGCGCCCTATCTCGATCTTTTCTAGCATGCAAAGTACCAAACAGACCAATTTCACTGAGGTATTTGCTTAATTCACTACGCAGTAAGGCACATTCTTCTTCATCATGGACCAACTTGTTTATAGCAGCCATGTACCCAACCTGTACCTCTGGATCTGTGTGGGCTTTCTCCTAACCCCACCCCTAGGTGCTGGTTTGTCCAACCAAGATGGAGAATAATATTTTGGTGTTAATACATATGCTAAGGCATGCAGTGGAACGTTGAGATGTTCCCACCTTTTGATCACATGTTTGTGAATATGGTCATACAGGATGGGATCTTTCGATTCAACAATATCTTTAATTTGGCCCAACATGCTATCCATCTGCTCATACACCTCCCCAATCACTGGCTTGTCTGTATCTGCAAACTGAATCATGTAATAAATGGGCTTTGTGAACATCAAAACAAACTTGACACTTGCCCAAAATTGACCATCAAGAACGGTGTTCTCCACCTCGTGGAAATCAAGCCTGTCAAATGTGGATGTAGCCCTATCTTTCAAGACTTGCCATGATTCACTTGATACCATGCTAGCCAATGCATATCTTACCTTCAAAGGGCGCCTGAAGGTGAGGTAATAGCTAGCAAATCTAGTCTTTGCTATCTTCAATAGCTCTAACTTTGAGGGAGTGTGGAAAATGCCATGGGCATGGGCATTGCTATGGTTGGTAATAAATCTTATCATGTGCTTGCCCTTTTTGTACAGTTCACCAATCCATTTGTAATCATTTTCCTTCAACGTAATAATGTCATGCATCAGAAGGTTCAATGTGTGAACCAAACACCCAGACCAAAATATGTTGGGGTATTTATCTTCAATGATTGCTCCCGCTGCCTTACAATTAGCAACATTATCGGCAATGACTCGGATGACATTGTATGGACCAATAGTTTCAATGTTTTTGAGTAGGAGTTCTGCAATGTTCATGCCGGTCTTGAAGTTATCTGAGTAGTCATGGGCCGAAAGGAAGACTGCACCAGTAGCAGACACACCATGCACATTTATCAATGGCTTGCCTTTTACATTTGTCCAACCATCTGATACAATTGATACCCCATATTCATTCCAAGCATTTGTGAATTGCCCCAAAGCATTTTGGATCTTGGCTTTTTCCTTGTCAAGCCCCATAGTTCTAGCTATGTCATACCCGGGGCTCTTGTATCCTGCTGGGGGTGCAGATGGCCTCTACCATTTCATGCCAGTAGGGTGAGCGAAGAACATTGAATGGTATGCCACATGCATAGAGAAACCAAAACACTTTTGAATCCACGTCATCCCTACCACCTTGGTCAAGGAAATCTGATATTGTCCTGCCACGTGACTGCATGGGAGAGAATCCACTGCCTTGGGTGGATGGGTCTCCAGTTCTCGGTGAGAATGAGTGGTCATGGTCATTCGTTGATCGTTTAAATCTTTTGATTTGTTTTGTGCTTCAAGTTCTTCCTTATTATAGATGGCTCTTTGTGTTGATGTCACATGTGGGCAAACCCAAACTACTATAGTTTTTTTTTCATCACATGGCATGTGCCCACATAGATGTCTTCTCACATGGGTATATGAACCTGTGTACGTCTTGTTACAATGGGGGCAACCAAATTTGGTGGTTCCACCCCCTCTACCTCCTCCTTTCTTTGTGACATGTTTCCATAAGGGTGTGGGTTCCTCTTTGGTTTTCTTTCGTTTTTCCTCCTCCTCCTCCTCCTCCTCCTCCTCTCCACGGTATGTGCCACTCCCCACTTTTTCATCCTCTCCCTCATTCCTCCTTTAGTTTCCAATCACCATCATCAAAATAACAAATGGAACCAAGAAAATAAACCACATTCCCATCATTATGTTTGATGGAACTAGAGATTTAACCTGTTGCTTGCAATAGAATGAGGGAGGAAGCACGGGAAATAGTAGAAGAGTGTCATGTCCCAAATTTGGAATTGGGTCACAATGGCCTAATCATATTAGCCATATTCATTAGAGTTTGTAAAATTGATGTTAAGGGTCAAATAATTGCCAAGGAGGAAAATTACTAGTTTCCTAGGTTTTGGGTGGAAGCTTTGGGATTTGGAATAAGGGGGATAATAAATGATGTTTAGACATTAGAAGGGTTCAAGTATTTAATAAATAGTGTGAATAAAGAAATTCAAGAGAAATCCTAAGTGACAAATGGTTTTGGAGACATATGGAGGATGTGGGACCCACACTAGCTTGATTTTTCATAATACATGGTATCTCTCTTTTGCAAATTCGAATTAATGGGAATGTGAACACTCTTGGGTGAGTTGGTAAGTCATAACACATGTCATTGAGCATCTTAGGTCGAATTGGGAAGGATTGGTAACCTCCATGGAAGATAAAGAGTCAAAGTGGAAGTTTGTGGACACTTGGGCTAGATTCCCTAGCCCCTATGACACCAATGATGGAGCATCTATGACAACTATGACAAATTGCAGACCTGACCTCTGACATTTGACCACTATGACATGTCAGCCCCAAAAATAGGCTCAAAGAAGGCGAATTTGGGAGTTGGAGAAGCCAAAGAGACTCAAAATCGAATTTGGGAGAAGATGGAAGGTTGGAACTAGGAGACAAGTGGCAAATGTGGAATATTTCCTAAATGAAAATCTATTGAATCTATTGAGAGGATTTCGACCCTTAGAAGGCTAATGATGGTTATAAAATGTAGAAATGAAGTATGAGAATAGCTTTTGATCATTTGTAGAATTTGCAATTGCATTTGTGAAGAGGGAGAGCTAGTGGATGACTAGTTTCTTGCCTTAGCCAATTTCGAGGGTGAAAGATTCCCATCCAAGTTGGCAATTGGAAAGGCCATTCAGACCTTTCATTTGGAGCTTCAATGGAGTCTTTATTTGCAGGTGTAAGCTACAGGGCAGCTCATGGTTTCTTCTATTGCAACTCGCTCCTTCAACCATTTCCAGTTTTGATGGCATATTCTTGATCCTTGAGGGAGGGCGTTTTTGGTGAGCTATTGTACTCTTTGGGGGAGCTTCTAATGCCCCATTTATTTTGTAATATGAAGTAAATACTCTGTTCTTCATCTCCAGAAAGTTTCAGGTCGAAATTCCAAGTAGAAGTGTATAAATCTCATTTTTAATGGAAGAACAATGCCATTTCCCCACTACCTTGTTGTGAACCAATGTATTGATGATGATTTCGAATGAATGGATGATTCTATGATGCATTTGTGATTAATGGACTGCCATGGATGTATTTTACAAGTTTCATGTACTGTACTTGAGCATTTGAAGTATTTTTACTCAGTTTAATTGCATTGGGAGAAGAAATAGTGCCATTTCCCCAAGGGTCGAATTGGTGATTTTTGCAGTTGAATGGGAGAGGGTGAGAACAGTTGTAATAAACCATTAATGGTGCATATGAGACCTTAATAACATACTTAACACATTACATACCTCTATTCATAAATTTGAGTGGGTTTGGAGGCATTTGGGAAGCCATTTTCAGTACTTACCTTAGGGGGATTTGAACCCCAAATTACTAGTAAAATTGCATACTTGGTTCAGAATCTTAAGAGAGTTTGCAGAGGTCTTTTGGTGGCCATATGTTATCCCTGAACATCATATTCAATTCCTAATATCATTCATACACCTTCTTTGAAGATTTGAAGGCATTTGGAGTCAATTTGAGACCTAGAGACCAATACTAGTCAAATGGAAATCACTAGTAAAGTTACCTACATTGACCAGAATTGAAAGAGTATTTGCAGAAGTGTTTTAAAGGTACAAAGGCATCCCTAAAACACATATTTATGTTATAATATCATTCATATACATTTTCAGAAGATTTGGGATCATTTGGGGCAAATTTGGGACCTAGAGATTGAAACTAGTCAAAGGTCAAACCAAGGAAAAAAGTGGAAAATTGCAATTTTAATAAAATTCCAAACAAGGGACATTACAGTGGTATCAGAGCATGGTCCTTGCACCTGTGTATTAGGTACATACATTCAAGAATAATTGGCAGACATGTCTTACTATTATGATGAATCCTATGAGTACAATTCTTATGATGAATATGCAGATGCTTATGAGCAATATGAAGCAGAATGTGAATGGTATGAGGAAGAGGTGCCATCATGCAACACTTCTTACAATTTCAAGAGAAATAAAGATTATTCTTATGAATTTAAATCTGATGAATATGAATGTGTCACACCAACCAAGGATAATTCTATGAGTGAGTTCCAAAGATGGAGAGCAAAATATAAAACCTTGCCCCAACAATATAAAAAATATCAAGAATATCTTGCTTCGAGCAAAAATACACAAAATGCCATGTCTTTTGAGTATTATGCTGAACATGTTTTTGAAAATAGGCCCAAAAATGAAGATGTGGAGTTAGTGAAGAAAGGTTTATGTCCTTCTTGTAAGAACCCTTGGAGCGAGTATCATATATGTGTGCATGAAATGATGTCCTCCTTGAGGAGAGCTTTTGAGATTTATTCAAGAAGGGATTCCAAATATACCGATCCTAAGGAAAACAAGGGGAAAAATGAATCAGCTTGCTTGAAGGAGAAAAATGAAGAGACATCACAAGAGCATGAAGAAGATTCTGTTGAAAATATGGAAGATCATTTCGAGACACCTTCTAGCTTAGACATGAACCAAAGAGCATCTACTGATGGATGCTTAAACTATGAAGGAGTACCTACTGATGGGTGCTCACACCTCTATGTTGGTGACATAAAGATCACTTTTGAAAGTGTTTCTACAAGTACAAGTTTCATTAAGCATGATAATGAAGACCTTGTAGCAGTTGAAGAAGAACCAAGATCAACTTCCCCATCACCACTTGAGCTTCATGAAGTTGGTCCAAGCAAAATTGAAGAAGATGAGGAGGTTCATTTGCAAGAGCCTCATTTTCTTGAAGGGTCCTTAAAGATGAATGAAAATAAGATCCAAGAGTCCCTCAGCATTCTCCATGACACTCAAGCATTGGTGTCAAATTCTTGTTGGAGAGCTACTTCATTGGAGGAAACATCCTTCCTTGAAGACATGGAGAAGATTCAAAGAGCAATGTGCCACATAAAAGGTAATTTCATGTCTCTGTTTTTTGATAGAAACCATTTGTTTGAGCTTAATGAATTGTTACATGATGCATACTTGAAGAATAATGAGGATATTCATAAGCTCACAATTCAAAATGAGCAACTTCTTGAAAAGTTGCAAGATACTTGTTTTTCCTCCTATGTTTCAGATTGTCAAATGGTAGATTGTTTGGAGGATTCTCATGACATGGTGGATCATGAGAAATGTGGGAATTTGAATGTGCTTAATGTGTTTGAAGATGAACTTGAAGAGATCCAAACACTTGATGTGGTGGAAGAGGAACTTGAATTGTCTCTTGATGAAGCTTATGCAATTTTTAAAGAAGAGCATGATTCCTCTACATTGGAACCAATCTATGACAAAGGTTTCCCACTTTTGAAGGAGTTGCATGATACTACCCACATGGATCCTTCCCATGATGAAACTCCTGAACTTTTTGATCATTTGGGTGAGTTAGTACATTCTCCTACATCCTACAATTCCATGTTTTGCAGTATTAGTCTCAATGAAGTATGGGTGAAAGGGTTCTTTTTGATGGTGCCAAATGAGGAGTATGGAACTCCTAGATTTAACTTTTATGATGACATGGTTGGAGCACATTCTTATTCACATTTGCAGCAGCATAATTTGTCACTTTATGATGATTCACATCTACATGGATGCACCTATGATATGGATTTGAGTCACTTGAAGACTCATGGTTTTTCTTGCTCAACACTGGGTTCATTTGATGTTAGAGGAACTTCATCCAACACTTGGATGAATAGATTTCTGATGGGAGAACATTTTTGTTGGCAGCCACATACTTTGTTACATCTTTATGATTCTCAAATTCATGGATGTATGGGTGAGACTTCTTTGAGTCATTTGAAGTCTCGTTTTTTCTGCTCATTATTTGGTTCAGATTTTAGTGGAGATTCTTCATTCACTTCTTGGATGAAAGAATATATGGTTGAATATTTTGATGCATATCACATCCTTTTGGAGTAGCATTATAGGACATGGGATCCTCACCTATGTCATTGGAGCAAATTTGATTGGTCACTTGAAGCTTGTATGCACTTGGAAAATCGTGGTCTACTTGCTTGGAGGTACAAGCACTTTCATGATTCTTTGATGAAGCACCTCCTTGATGTACATTTTCATTATGTAGTTATGTACTTTGATGATATATATTTTGTACTCATGATGTTTGGAAGAATGCATACAAGAAAATGGGATCCAGGAATCATCTTTTTCTGATGGTATGGGTTGGAGAGCACTCTTCATTGTTGGGGTGCAATACAAGCAATGGGACCCTGGAATAATTTTTATCTCATTGGTTTCAATTTTTTGGGGGAAACAAGAAGTATGGGAGATGAATTTCCCACTTAATAAAGTGATTTTTATCAGAGTAGTGCAGAAGCAAGCATGGTGGTTCCTCTCTAAAATCTTCATGGAAACTCAAAGACTCAAGGTTTGGCAATTCAATGGCAACTTCAAAGAATTATATAGAAAGTAGGTTCTTCAACACCCATGTTTGAAATTGCTTGAGGACAAGCAATATTGAGAAGGGAGGATTTGTCATGTCCCAAATTTGGAATTGGGTCACAATGGCCTAATCACATTAGCCATATTCATTAGAGTTTGTAAAATTGATGTTAAGGGTCAAATAATTGCCAAGGAGGAAAATTACTAGTTTCCTAGGTTTGGGGTGGAAGCTTTGGGATTTGGAATAAGGGGGATAATAAATAATGTTTAGACATTAGAAGGGTTCAAGTATTTAATAAATAGAGTGAATAAAGAAATTCAAGAGAAATCCTAAGTGACAAATGGTTTTGGAGACATATGGAGGATGTGGGACCCACACTAGCTTGATTTTTCATAATACATGGTATCTCTCTTTTGCAAATTCGAATTTATGGGAATGTGAACACTCTTGGGTGAGTTGGTAAGTCATAACACATGTCATTGAGCATCTTAGGTCGAATTGGGAAGGATTGGTAACCTCCATGGAAGATAAAGAGTCAAAGTGGAAGTTTGTGGACACTTGGGCTAGATTCCCTAGCCCCTATGACACCAATGATGGAGCATCTATGACAACTATGACAAATTGCAGACCTGACCTCTGACATCTGACCACTATGACATGTCAGCCCCAAAAATAGGCTCAAAGAAGGCGAATTTGGGAGTTGGAGAAGCCAAAGAGACTCAAAATCGAATTTGGGAGAAGATGGAAGGTTGGAACTAGGAGACAAGTGGCAAATGTGGAATATTTCCTAAATGAAAATCTATTGAATCTATTGAGAGGATTTCGACCCTTAGATGGCTAATGTTGGTTATAAAATGTAGAAATGAAGTATGAGAATAGCTTTGATCATTTGTAGAATTTGCAATTGCATTTGTGAAGAGGGAGAGCTAGTGGATGACTAGTTTCTTGCCTTAGCCAATTTCGAGGGTGAAAGATTCCCATCCAAGTTGGCAATTGGAAAGGCCATTCAGACCTTTCATTTGGAGCTTCAATGGAGTCTTTATTTGCAGGTGTAAACTACAGGGCAGCTCATGGTTTCTTCTATTGCAACTCGCTCCTTCAACCATTTCCAGTTTTGATGGCATATTCTTGATCCTTGAGGGAGGGCGTTTTTGGTGAGCTATTGTGCTCTTTGGGGGAGCTTCTAATGCCCCATTTCTTTTGTAATATGAAGTAAATACTCTGTTCTTCATCTCCAGAAAGTTTCAGGTCGAAATTCCAAGTAGAAGTGTATAAATCTCATTTTTAATGGAAGAACAATGCCATTTCCCCACTACCTTGTTGTGAACCAATGTATTGATGATGATTTCGAATGAATGGATGATTCTATGATGCATTTGTGATTAATGGACTGCCATGGATGTATTTTACAAGTTTCATGTACTGTACTTGAGCATTTGAAGTATTTTTACTCAGTTTAATTGCATTGGGAGAAGAAATAGTGCCATTTCCCCAAGGGTCGAATTGGTGATTTTTGCAGTTGAATGGGAGAGTGTGAGAACAGTTGTAATAAACCATTAATGGTGCATATGAGACCTTAATAACATACTTAACACATTACATACCTCTGTTCATAAATTTGAGTGGGTTTGGAGGCATTTGGGAAGCCATTTTCAGTACTTACCTTAGGGGGATTTGAACCCCAAATTACTAGTAAAAATGCATACTTGGTCCAGAATCTTAAGAGAGTTTGCAGAGGTCTTTTGGTGTCCATATGTTATCCCTGAACATCATATTCAATTCCTAATATCATTCATACACCTTCTTTAAAGATTTGAAGGCATTTGGAGTCAATTTGAGACCTAGAGACCAATACTAGTCAAAGGGAAATCACTAGTAAAGTTACCTACATTGACCAGAATTGAAAGAGTATTTGCAGAAGTGTTTTAAAGGTACAAAGGCATCCCTAAAACACATATTTATGTTCTAATATCATTCATATACCTTTTCAGAAGATTTGGGATCATTTGGGGCAAATTTGGGACCTAGAGATTGAAACTAGTTAAAGGTCGAACTAAGGAAAAAAGTGGAAAATTGCAATTTTAATAAAATTCCAAACAAGGGACATTACAGAGAGGAACATCTACAATGTACATTCTAGTGAGTAGATTCCAAACATTCATGATTAAATACATAGATCAAAGTTCAAACACAAAGGAAATCAACAAGAAAGGTTTTAGACCCTACCTCTTTCGCTCTCCAATGGTAGTGACAAGTTCAACCTTCTTCAATCTCCAAGGATCGCAGAGCCTTCTCCTCTCCTCTTCTTCTCTCCTTTTCTCCTCCTCGTCTCCTCTTCTCCTCGTCTCTTCTCTTCTCCTCTTCTCTCCTCTTCTCTTCTCCTCTCCTCTCCTCTTCTCTTCTATTCTCTTCTCAAGCAAAGGAAAGTGAGAATGAAGATGGAGAAGAGGGCTTTATCCCCCAAAGCCCTACTCCTTCCCTCCAAAAGCCCACCCGTGGACCCCATCCCTCTTCCTTGGTTTACCTCTTCGCGAGCGTCGATCTACAACGGGAGCGTTCGAGGGAGCTACGCGGAGCTAAGGTGAAGTGTTTTTTTTAGGTGAAAGCGTCCGAGATCGATTGGGAGCTATAGCTTTTGATCGCTCCCTCATCGCTCCCGGACAGAGTCAGGGAGTGCTTTTTTGGCCCCGAAGCGCGCTTTGGACAACTCTCTGGCACGGGAGCGAAATCGAAAGTGCGCTTCACGTCAGCTCCTGCAGTGCTCTGGTTAAGAGCGAGCTTCCGGAGTGGGGAAGAGGGTGGGGAGGACGCTTCCCCGCAACATAGAGCTAGATACATACCCTTAGCAAAATTGGAGACTTCATCGTATCTAGACACGAGCAAAAGTAGATCGATCTGTGGAGGCACTAATACATGTAGTTTGCCCAATGTTTAGATGGCTTCATCCATTATTGTAGGATGGTGGCTAGGGAAACCCTAGCCGCAAACCAAAATTCTTCGACGAACTCTTCACCCGCATTCTTTGTGTAACTTGAGTAAACTTTTTGTTATGAATCTAGCTATGCAGTAAAATGCCGAAGAAGAAAGGGGTTTTATGAGGTTTGGATTTTTGTTTAGTATTTGGGAAGTTATGAACATAGTCAACATGATATGATAGGAAGAGGGTGTTGAGATTTGAACTTTAAATCATGTTTATATTATCAATGTATTTATCAAGTAGGTAGAACATTAGATCTAACTTATATTATCACTGTCTTTATCAGGTAGGCATATCTAAAATTTGAAATGTAAATTTGTCTTATATTATCAATAAAGATAATATCTTTATCAATTAGGCATGTGTGTGACTTATCATCAATGACCATCTCTATTGTCTATTGTCTTTGTGTGACAATGCTTATTTTGTATAATGGTATGGGATAACTTATATTTAAATTGTTATCTTTACATTGATAGGTGTAAATATCTTAGAATTTGGGGTGGACTACCATCTATGCTTTTCCTAGATTGAAGGAGGATGAGACAAATGTACTCACGAGATTGATTTTATGGTCGTCGTTGACAATTCAAAATAAAAATCATTAAAACAAAAGAAATATTAAAAAATAACTAGTTGCTCATGCATGGATAACTTGTAGCTCATGCATGGATAATAGGTAGTGGTAGACAAATCATTTAACTACAGAAAGTAACATGTAGCAAACAACCCATTTAACTAAAGAAGGTAACAAGTAGTTAAGGCATAGGCAACACTTAATTACAACTAAACATGGAAAACAAGTAATATATAACTTGTTCATGGCACTTAATTTGTGACCTATCAATATTCACCACCCACAAATTCAGTGATTATGCTAGTGTATAATGATATGGAATAACTTATATTTGATGAAAATCAAGATTCCATTATATTATTAAAAAATTTATCTATAAATTTTTTACCCAAATATTTTGAATTAATTTAAAATAACTTAAAAATAAAAATTAACTAGAAGAAAGGGAAATCCACTTCACTTAAAAAAACTATCCTCATAAAAACATGAAGCTATTTGAATATTCCACTTTGCCCATTATTAGAATTCGATTAGTTCAAACGAATATTACACATTTTTGCTTTTTATTAAATAACAATTTTATATTTTAATACTAATATAGATTCAATTTAATTACCATTTGGTCAAACAAATTCAGAAGCAAAAAAGATTTAAGTTTATATATATATATATAAAAAAAGTTAAAAGATTTAGGTTCATATATATATATATAAAATTAAAAGATTTAGGTTCATTGATATATATATATGTATATATTTTGATTAAAAATGAGAAATGTATTTTATCACGGCCTTTATCAATGAATACTTTATCAATACTTTTATCCAATGGTACACTTTGCCTATATTATTATTATTAGCCATGGATTAATTCAAACGAATGCTTGTTTTACATTTATGCCTTGTTTTTCATAACAATTTTCTATTTCGATAATATAGATTCAATTTAACCATTTGGTGAAAAATACTTGAGAAGCAAATTTTTAATGATAAAGTAAAAGGAGTTTTTTTCATCTAATGTAAACAGGGAAATGACTAGATTTCATTTGGCATCTATTTTATCACTTAAATGTATAACTCGATGAAAATGAAAACTTGAAACAATGGTTAATTATCTTACTAGTAAATATCAAAACGTTTAAATCCAATTTATTTTGACGCATAGGATGCTTTATAAATTGAAAGTTAAAATCAACGGCACTGGAATTGACCTATTTTTGCAACAATGTAGACCTGAATATGATATTTTTTTCAATAATTCATCAATTACAATTTTGTTGAGACGGCCATTTCAATAATTTGTTGAATCCATTGAAAATGAACAGGCAACAGCAGGTTTGAGGCTGATATCTGATGTCAAAGCGAACAAAATTTTGGCAGCGGTAAACTTTGAATCGTTGCGGTGTTTGATTTCTTTCCTTCAAATTGCATTTTCTATTGCTGTCTTTAAAATTTTGGACAGTCTCTCACTGTGAAATTTGATTACTGATTACAGGTGAGGAAATTGATAGCAGGCACCACTGCATTTAAGTTTGAGAAAGGCTGGGTCTCTGTTCTGGAAGGTAGCCAAGAGGGCTCGTTTATGTGGGTATGTTTTCGTTCTCAGAGTTCACTGCGAATTCGTGTGAGATTATTATTATTTGCCCATTCTTGAAAGTAAAAAAAACACGTCTTTTCGAAGGCAGTACTAATTGTTTTAATGATACTCCTTTTACTTTTTACTATACTGTGGTTTGTGCGTCTAAAGTTGCATAGCTGTCAATTAGTGTTTTTGTTTTGAAATTGAATGAGAAAGCTCCACATCACAAGTACTTAGTGAGATGGAAAGTATGCAAATACATAACATAATGTTATAGTGTTTGATTTTATTTTTTTTAATAAATTATAAGTTTTAAATTAATATAGTTTGATCTTAAATTCGGATTTTATTAAGCACATAGAGGGATCTAATTTTTTGAGGTGAAAAATTTACATCTCAATAAATTGGATGTCTCTGGATCCAGGTTTAAGATGAATTCAGGTTGGTTTTATTTTATGAGTCCACATGATTCTTTTACTTACTTTTTATTTTTGATAAGTTATCAACCTAATTTGGATAACTTAACGTGACAACATCTCCCTCACACTCACAATGTATGTAAAGCACCTTGCTACTCTCAAAACAAATATATGTACAATATATAGTTTATGAATGCTGTCCCTTCTCATCAAATACAAAACTTTTTGGAATTGGCTTGATTACATGTATTTTTGTAATATAATTTGTTTGTTTGTATTCAAGTTTATTCACCTTACTCTATATTTACAATGACATTGTATCGATCTAGGGGAGAGATTCGCTTAGGTGAACGGGGAACACAACTGGACATATAAGTTGTCACCTCAAACACCCAAAAGTCACCTAAAAGTGGGGTAGACATAATTAGATAAATATTCTTATATTAACTAAAAAGCACACAAAATTGACCCATATGATAATTGGGCCCACCACAATCGATAAATAGCATACTTAAGTAAATCGGTTCATAATTGACAAAAGAACTTTACCAGCAGTCATGTCCTTGATAAAGCCCGGAATATCATGACATTAAAGTCATCTCAATCCTTCAAACAACCTCAATGACCAGATCACATGTACATACACTCCATCAACTCAATCCCAACAATTGACCTTTGCAATAGATTCACACAATCAGCAGTCCCTACATATCCCATCAAACATCCTCAATTGCACATTCTTCACATCCCCACTTGCACATTAATGGGAGTTTTGAAGATCAACTTCACTTGTAGGGAGTTTCAACCATTAAGCCCACCCTGTGCAATTAATGGCAACCAACCCATTAAATTCACAAGTCTCCTGTTAAACTCATAAAAGGCTTCCATTAAACTGTTTGAAACTAAGTTGCATGAAACGGGGAAACAGGGACGAAACGGGGAAACGAGGAAACGTTGGAAATGCGACCCCCCCAAATTTTGGAAACGGGGAAACGCGATATATATATAAGCAAGGACAAAATTATTATAAAACATAAACCATAAATTATTAATTACATTTACTTGCAAGCAACATTACCAAGTGATAAATGTTAAATAATACAGATACAATTTAAATCATACTTGTAACATCACCTTTTACTCATGAACCCAAGTCTATATCATTTCATTCATGCAAGTAGTAATATCCAAAAACAACCTTTATAAACGAGGGTATATACTATATATCCAAAATTAGCGTTTATGTATGAGGCTACAAGTACAATGTATCAAACTGTGAACAATGAACATACTAACATAGAAATAAAAGTAAAACATGAGCTCATACTAATAGTCATTCTCATCTTCATAGTCTTCCTTAGAGATAGAACAAGAAGCACGCTTAACAGCAGAATGTAGAGTGGAAGAAGTATTTCCAACTCCACTTCTAGGTTCCTCACTCCTTAGTGCAGCAAGAGAGAGGTCCAAGTCAGCAAATTCTGACATGACATCCCAATCTGCACAAGGCCCATTGCTATATTTTGGGCCCTAAGTGCTCAAGTCACTTGTGTGAGGAGAGAATGAAGTGATATTCTCTTTATAACTTTCTTCAACCTAATTAGAAGCATCTAGAATTAAATTTTATTTTAAAATTTAATGTATAAACCCTTAATTACTGAAATCTGTGGACGGAAAGAGACTTTACGTGTTGATTTTTTAAGTGATAGAGTTTTATTTGAAAGGAAACGCACCATACAAGAGAGGAAACGTGACGGAAATGCGTTTCTGTCTGTACAGATGTGTTTCTGATATAGGGAACGTGTTTCGTATGGACGGAAACAAGTTTCTGTCAAGTACCATACGGGTTTCCAAGTTTCAACGAGTTTCCGAGGGTGAAACGGGTGCCAGACCTGAGTTTCCTGCAACTTAGGTTTGAAAGCACAAAGATCAACAAAGACATTCTCATTAAACACATCAAATCTCCATTAAAATGTGTGAAAGCACAAGGATCAACCAAGTCAGTTTCCAAGCCATTGGATCACACCTAAAACAATCCAGTGCACTCATTTAGAAATTCGAATTTGCAATCCATGCCAATAGCACACCCCAATCAAATCAACAAAAAAAATCTATAAAGGAGCATCAATTGCCTTGCAACTTCCCAATTATCTTTCCAAAAATTCGAGCTTCTCAACAACACTGCCAACAATGCTTCAACCTTCTAATATCTCGATCGACCACCTGGGGTGAGTCACTATGTTGTTTTATGCCTAGTTCAAGTATTGTTGTATTTGCTAATATGAGTAGTGTTCATTTAAGGTTACACAATATATGCCTGCTAAATCTACATTTTTTGTTTTCGTTTATCTCTCTAACATAATATGTTTAAATCGTTATATGGAATGAATTACACAGGGAAGAAGGAACAATATCTATCCTTATTTGAGCTCTCCTCTCTGTTTAACAATCCCTTAACTTGTTCATATCTTAACTTGTTCATGTTTCAATATATGTTACCCCTGGATGTTAGCTACAGAGTTTACTTGTCTATGTTTACCTGTGCATATTATTTAGACTTCCCGTTTCACTATATGTTACCCCTCTATGTTATTTGTCTATGTTACCTGTTCCTGTAGTGCTCTTGTCTTCTAGAAAACAATGGTGCCAAGGCTAATGCCTCTTTTCATTTATTATGCCAAACTAAACAATTCGCTCTACATATCTTACTATGCAAATAATTAGAACATGCTATGACTCCACCCAGTCAAGAAATGGTTGTTTTGCCAATGGTGCCGAGGCTTATAGCATACAATGGAAACAAGTCCACTTCCGTATATATGGCTCTATTATGCCAAAATAGACAAATGCATATACAACCAAAATACACAATGCACTATGCATACATTATCAGGCAACCATAACAAGTAATCCCATGACTCCACCCAGTGAAGTAAGGTTCTATTGCCAAAGGTGCCAAGGTGAATATAATAGAATGAAAACAAGCCCAATTCTCTCTGTATGGCTCCATTATGCCAAAATCATAAAATTGTGCAAAGAATCAGAACATGCCATGACTTCTCCCAATCTAGAAGTGGTTGTTATGCCAATGGTGCCAAGGTCGGTAACAAACAATGGAAACAAGACCAATTCTGTCTCTATGGCTTTGTTATGCCAAAATATAAAATGCACTATGTATTTTTTTTATTGTACAGACAAAACAAATCAATCAATCCAAAACATCTTAGAAAATGCACTCTGTATTTTTATTGCAGTGTGCAGGTTTATTGCAGTCACGTCGAGAGTGCATGCCTTTGCTCATACAAGGAGTTCGGTGCATGCCTCTGCTCATAGAAGGAGTTCGAGGAGGTGTGTTACTAGGGGTGCACAACTACAATGCACTTCATTAGACGAAGACTCAGCCTAGGAAGAGGGTAACAACATTCCTTGCAGTTACGATGGGCAACATAATGATTTACCCCGGGGGTTGATAACAAAAACCCTTCGAGTGTGGCTGGAAAACATTGGGAGACGGAGGCTATTTCTGTTGCTCCACAACCAACCAGGTTGCAAGGTGCAAGTGCAACCAAAAATCAATGTCATTACAGGGTGGATAGAACAGAATATGCTCACCGCAATTGATGATGTAGAATTTCATGGATATTTTGTTCGAGCAGTTGCCAAAAAACATGGTATTGAAACCATATCATTACATTACTGGATAAATGGCATTACTCATACAAAGCACAAAGGGCCCCTTACAGTGATGATTGTAGAAGAGGAAGAGGTGGTGGTTGTTTGGTGCAAGGAGATGGTTCAATTAGGCCACATGCTAGAATTTATACAACTAAAATACAATGTTGCTCAAATATGTCAAGGTAAGCCAAATCCATTCAGAGATGGATTTATGAGAAAATCATGGTGGGTGGGGTTTAAAAAGAAAACTAGCTCTACACATGTGGGCAGAGATGTTATACACATGTCATCTCATTCCTCCATGAACAAAGAAAACTAGCTCTATTGCAAAGTCAAAGGCCTACTTATTTAACTGCACTGCATAATTAAGAATAAAGGCTTATGTATTTAATTGCACTAAATAATTAAGAGTAAGAGTTGTAGTATTCAACATCCCATTTGAATTGGGTTCACTTCAACTTTTTTTTTTCAATAGAAAAAAGTCTCTTGCTATTCATAGATTGAATCAAAGAAATTTACAAATAATTACCTATCCCATGGATAAAATACTATCATTCTAGTAATAACAGTAGTAATAACAGTCGCATGAAGACCCTGATCAAAAGTTCAACTAACATCTAGTAGATAATCATGATATCCAATATTTACAATAGAGATTCCTTATAAGCAGTATAAAACCAAATCTACATAATGTCCCAAAAAAGTATAGTCAGAAATAAACTAAAAACCAGTATTTTACTATTTAATAGATCTTGTATTGACCATCCTCGCAAAGCTGCAGGTCAACAAAATAGGAGGAATGAAGAATGCCTTCTTTAAGTCTCGGTCCCGCCTTGGACAGGATATCTGCTCTCTTATTAAAATTCCTCGATATATGCTGGCAGTTACAAGTGATCTGTTGAAGCAAGGTGGAAATCCTGAGTTTTCAGTGTTCAAGAGAAGCCGCACAAAGTTTTCTCTTTCCAAGAACCCAATCCAGAATGGCAGAAGAGTCTCCCATAATCTGTAAATCATTTACATTCCGTAAAGTGGCAAAGAATAATAGCGCCCACAGAGCCAGAAGTTCGGCTCTTGTATTAGTAGCCTTTGCCACATCCAGGGGATATCTCATAATATTGATCATCATTAATAACCAAAAAACATCTTGCACTACATTTGCCCTTTTGTTCCGCACCATCGAAATAGCCCATTGAGCGCAGTCTATCCAGCTGAGGAAAATGATAAGGCCAAACCCTTTTGGTTGAGATCCTGTTAGTCGAGCAATTGAGAAATTTCAAGATGAACGCACAATTCTCTGCATAATTGAAGCGATGGTTCTAAAAAAGAATTAGATTCCGCAATTTCCACACGCTCCAAATAAAAAAGAGGAAAGTTGGAGTTTTTCCATCTGCTACGAAACCAGCGCTCCAAATTCAATGCCAATGTAGACAATGGCCAATTAAAGTCAATGCCCCACTGTAATTCCAGGTCGCTCCAGAGTTGTTGTGTGATGACATTGAACAAACAAATGATCCACCGTCTCAGCGTCATGATAACACAAAGGGTAGCCATTAGGGCTATAATTGCCTCGGCGCATAAAGTTGTCTCCAGTTAAAACCTTATTGTTCAATGCCATCCAAGTGAAACAAATAATTTTGATCGGGGCATGCCAATGCCAAAGTCGGCGAAACCTTTAGTGAGAAAGAACAGGTTGATGCTTGGATGCAATGGCCTCATAAGCGCTATTGGTACTGACATCACCACTTGAGTCACCCCAGGCCCAAATAAGGCTATCCGGTTGTTGTAATAACCTGATACCACCATGCTGTAGATGAGTCGTATAAGACTCCCATTCCCTACTCGTCTCCCCTATCAATCCAATATCTGTCGCTGACTTCAAAGAAGCAGGGAATGACTTAATCTGGATACTTGCATGCGTGATTCAAATAAAATAAACCTCTCAAATGAAGAGTATCCAGAGTAATCTGAGACAACTAAATTACAACCAACCAGTGGATCCTCGCCCAGTCGAATCTGAAAACCATCACCCACTTGCCACATCAAGTATTGATTAAGGATTGAAAATGAATCCAACAGTCCACGCCAGATATTCGATACACCCACAAATTTATTCTGTGGCAACCTCATCCAGTCATTCACCAATTGACCTTTGAGATACTTGTCGCGAATGATCATAACCCATAGGCCTGGGTGAAGAGCCTCATTTACTGAAAAGATATTTCGTAAGCCCCAACCACCAAACTGCTTAGGTAAATATATACGATCCCAGGCCAACAGATGTTGTCCAAATTTTTCTTTAGTAGCAGAAGAAAGTTAAAAGAAATCCTCCGAATTAGATGAAGAACACTGATAGGAACCTTATGCAAGATTAGCCAATAAACATGAAGATTAGATAATACCGACCTTAAAAGAACCAATCTACCGCCCAAAGTCAGCTTGCGATTGTACCAGGTATGAATTTTTTTATCAAATTTCTTAGTTAACTGTTAGAACAATATTCCAATCATAGACATGCCATGGACCTTATGTTATTCTACCTAGTGTTGCTTGGTTCATTAGTGCCTAGTTTAGTGTCTTGGACCACATGTTTGTTCACATTTGACTACTTAGACTAGGGATATGCCTTATCCACCTTGTTTGTCCACAAGTCCGCCTCATTCTCTTCAGTTTGGGAGTCAATGTGCCCATTCCTAAGTTGCACTGAAGCGGATACGAAAATGGATATGGATACAGATACAACAAATTTAAAAAAAATCCAGATACAATACGGCGGGGAAACGATATATATATATATATATATATATATATGTATATATATATCGTCATCGTCATAAATATTATCATTGTCATCATAATCATCATAATATTATCATTGTACATCATCATCACCACCTGACACTATTATCGAATATCACTAATCATACATGTAACATGATACTATGAAAACTTTTAACTAATATCATCTCAATCCTCGTGCTCAGAGTTAGAGTCATCATCTATGTCGTCAGCAAAAGTAGATAAAAAATAGGGATCCCGAGCCTGGCTTGATTCCCTTGGGCTTGAAGGCACTTGTCCATCACCAATTTTCACATCCTCTGGCTATGGAAGTGGGTCCAAGTCCATCCAAGACAGAGGAGTTCAACAATCAACACCACCAACATCAAGGTACAGAAAGGGGTTGATGTACTTGATTGATTGCCAATCCCATACTCTCATATATGATAAAATCTAGTGGCAATGTTGCAATCCTGAAATCCTGAAAACTGTTAACTCTGTTGAATTTTGAATGGGATTAAAAATTCTACTTTTTGCATATGAAGTCCGATGAGGTTGGAACCACTCTCAAACATCCCGAATCAATTAATGGTAATGTTAAAAATTTAAGTAAAAGGATAGAAAATGAAATATAAGGAGAATGTCACTTTTACTTTAAGAATTTAATATTACAATTTCCTGGAAACGTATCATCTCTAGGCTGAAATGTATCCAAAACCCTTGAAACGTATCCATACCAATCTGATATGTATTAGTGACGTTTCAAGGCCGTATCCCCTCCGTTTCAGGATCCGAAACGGGGAACGACGTTTCACCAAGGTTGCTTGGGCGTTTTCGGTAATTTAGGCCCATTCCCTAGTTCTTAGGATGTCATTATGACAGTTTCCCTGTTTTAAGGAGTCTAAGGGTGCTACATGCTTGATTTGGTATATTTGGTTTATTAATGGCCACTAGTGATCATAAAACCAGTACTCCACTACTTTGGTACACACATAAGTTCATAGTCATACTTATCCACTCATGGCTCTCATAGGCATTATTGACCAATTCGTGAGGTCCAACAATGAGTTGGATGGCATTAATGTCAGTTAGTGGGGAATTAGTCAAGATAAGCACGCATTATTGTGAGCTACTCAAATCACCTCTAAGTCTCTCGATTTTGTCTCTTGAGAGCATCTATATATTGTACACATGTTGAACAATAATGCAATGGAAGATCAATTCACTTGAGTGTTTTCCTCGTGTTATGCTTAATATTTTCTTCATATTTCTTCTATTTTCCTGTCTATGTTTGGTAAATTGTAAGTGAAGCTTTCTCTAGCAATCTAGATCCACCCGTTACACATATAAAATTTGACATGGTATCAGAGCACCATAGGAGATCCTAGTCTTGCTCCCGAAATAGATTTCCAAGTGTGTGTTTTGCAGGTGCCTACAACAACTTCAACATGGATTCGAAAGCAGTTCCTCTCCTCTCTCCATTCAACTATTCTGAGTGGAAAGAAAAGATGTGTGCATATCTCAAGAGAAAATGTCTCTTTGATGTGTCTATTGGTGCTGTGAGCGAGCTAGAATCTTATGAAGAGAAGTGTGATTGGCTCAATGACTGTGATAGAGCGTATGGAACTATGTGTGTGGCTATACCTCCTAGAATGCATTATCTCATTGATTTTGTTGAGTATCCATTTGAACTTGGATAAATCTAGATAGAGCTCTTGGCATGCAGAAAGAAGATATTAGCTATATGGAGAGCAAGCAAATGGACACCTCCTCATGTGTTCTCTCTCCAAAGGTCTCGACCTCATGCATTTCTCAAGAAGTTGTTCAAATTGAAGAAGAAGAAGAAGATACAGATTCAACAAATTATCCAACTCAACTTTCTTCCTCTGTTTTCCAAGAAGCTGTTTTTCATGAAGATAACATACAAGCTGCTGCCATCAATACTGTTGAAGATATGTCTCTCCATTCCACTTTCTTCTCCTCTATGTCTTCTATTACGAATGTTGAAGATGGGTTGTTGGTTGGTGATCATGATGAGCCTTCTCTAGAAGAGGTTTTTTCTTCACATGAGAGCATTGGTTCGAAAGATGGTCAAGGAGAGGTTTGGAAGTCAAGTGACGATCTCTCATTGCTTCACACTCTTTTACTTCCTATGTATTCCTACACCATGACTAGCAGAATTTCTTCAAGTTCACTTGAAGATGAAGAAGCTTTTGCCATCAGAGTGGTGCACTTGGGACTCTTGTTCCTCTTTCTTGGAGCTGATTACAACTCTCTTGATTTGAAGTTGTTGCTTTAGGAGCCTTATGATTTTCTTGGGATCACTTTCACCACTGTTGGTTCGCATTCTCAAGCACCTCAAGTCTCTTTTGGTCCTGGCACTCTGGTTGGTTCGAAGTTCAAGTCTGAAGAGCACATGCATTCACTCTACTATCAGTATGTTTCAATTGTTCTACACGGCTTCAGTTTCCAACATGAGTTGTACATGTTTCTGATCTAGTTGAGCACATTACTCTTCTTCCTAAGAAGAAAATTCCTCCAGACATATTCATTTAGTTCGAAGAGTATTCGTTTTTTTTTTGGTATCTCTTTTATGTCCGTTTTTGAGGGAGGATTTTCGCCATGTGGTTTTTCCTCTTTCCTCAGTTCATATGGATTAATAATGTAAAGGGTGACCCAAAACCTTTGTTTCTTGGGCCCCATTTCTCATGCTCACAACCATTTTGTCTTAAGGGGGGGTGTTAGAACAATATTCCCATCATAGACATGCCATGGACCTTATGTTGTTCTACCTAGTGTTGTTTGGTTCATTAGTGTCTAGTCTAGTATCTTGGACCACATGTTTGTCCACATTTGACTACTTAGACTAGTGACATGCCTTATCCACCTTGTTTGTCCTCAAGTCCGCCATCTTTCCTTTGTTTTAGGAGTCAATGCGCCCATTCCCTAGTTCTTAAGATGTTATTATGACAGTTTCCCTGTTTTTAGGAGTCTAAGGGAGCTACATGCTCGATTTGGTCTATTTGGTTTATTAATGGACACTATTACTAGTGATCATAAAACCACTACTCCACTACTTTGGTACACACATAGGTTCATACTTATCCACTCATGGCTCTCATAGGTGTTATTGACCAATTCTTGAGGTCCAAATATGAGTAGGATGGCATTAATGTCAGTTAGTGGGGAATTAGTGAAGATAACCCCTCATTATTGTGAGCTACTTGAATCACCTCTAAGTCTCTTGAGAGCATCTATATATTGTACACATGTTGTTGAACAACAATGCAATGGACGATCAATCCACTTGAGTGTTTTCCTCTTGTGTTTTGCTTAATATTTTCTTCATATTTCTTCTATTTTCCTGTCTATGTTTGGTAAATTCTAAGTGAAGCCTGCTCTAGTAATCTAGATCCACCTATGACACATATAGAATTTGACATTAACCAATGCCAATCGCTAACATGGTAGTCATTAGGTTTGATAAAATAACCCAAATACTTCAGACCATTATCCAACCCCTGAATATCAAAAGGGAACAAAGCTCGAATCTGGATCATTAACTCCTCTTCTAGAAGTAAGTGATAAATACAAGATTTAGGGAAATTGATGACCATACCTGATGCACTGCAGAAAAAATTCAATAACTCTTTGAAATGATGCCATTCCTCCAACTTACCAATCCCAAACAGGAGAACGTCATCGACAAATAACAGAGGCGTAATGGAATGATTCTTAGAGATACGAATCCCATAGATATCCCCTTCTGCCTTTGCCTGGTTTAGAAGCTTGCTCATACCCTCTATCACCAAAAGGAATAAGAGTGGTGTTAGGGTACAACCTGACGTAATCCCCGAGAGCTCTGGAAGAAGGGCGTTGGACATCCATTAATAAGAACCAAAAAGTTAGCTGAAGAGACACAACCAAGGATCCACTATGTTATATCAAAACTTAAACCAGCGTTCAATAACAAAAGCATGAGGAAAGACCTGTCGACTAAATCATATGCTTTGAGCAGGTCAAGTTTAAGCACCATAGGATATTTTTTAGATAATTTTGCAGAGTGAAGTGTCTCGTGGGTCGTCCCAATCGCATCAAAGATCAAACGTTGCTCCAGGAATCCAAACTATTCACTAGAAATACCTCAAGAAAGTTCATCTCTAATCCTGTTAGCTATCACTTTAGAAATCACCTTATACAGTAAATTACATAATCAAATAGGTCTGTAGTCCTAAGAGGATATAGGAGCTAAGCTCTTAGGAATCAAAGTGAGAAATGTAGCATTAAGATCACCAGGGATCTTGCCAGTCAAGCGAGATTCCTCCACCAATCTGACAATCTCCGGTCCAAATATATCAAGGAAATGAAGATAAAACTCCATGGTCCATCCATCTGGACTGAGACGTTTGTCCTTTGTCATCAATTTAAGGACCCCAATGACTTCAGCCAGTGTGACCAGTTTGATAATAGACAAACAATCCTCCGCTGGGAAGAATTGAGGCATGACCGAAAGGATTATCATCTAAGCAACAACATTGTTACCTGGTGATGTAGTAAAAACAAATTTAAAATAATCCAATGCCGCACCTTCAATACCAGCTTGAGACTCGGCCTTACAACTCCCACTATCCTCAATTTACCAAACAACATTGATCTTTTTCCTCAAATTAGCAAAAATATGGAAAGATTTAGTATTACGGTCTCCCTGAGTAATCTAGAGAGCCCAACTCTTCAATATCCAAATCACCTCCTCTCTACACAGAATATCATCCTTTTCAACTTCAAGAGCCTTGATGTTTAAACCCACAGGGTCAGCCAACACACTATAATAAGGATTAGAATAATAGTCCAGAATGTCCTCCTCCATTTGAGCTAACTTGGCCTCTTGCAATATTTTTTTGGCGGAAACAAGAACAAATAATCCCCTTTAACGAGTGGAGGGAAGCAGGTAATGATCCCATAGTTGATCCATAATAAGAGCAATGTGAAGTCCAATGTTCACGGACTAGGGCCTTAAATGCCAAATCATTCGACCATGCAGAACAATACTTAAAGGGAAACCTGTAAAGCTTATTACCCTTAACAACATGTAAAATAATAGGCGTGTGATTAGAAATAGTCGCAGGAGCAATACAAGATGAGCAGTCATCCACTGAATTGAAGAAGACTTCATCCACAAGGAAATGATCTAGTCTTTTTTGCAATGAATGCATCACCTTTACGTCCATTTCGTCACGTTGGGACCAAAGGCCTTGGAACCACATCAATAAGGCCATGGATACCAAATAGGTTTTGAAACCATAGTTGCAACGGGTCCGTGTGTGCCCTCACACCCCATACTTCGCCATCATTCACAGTTAAGTAAAGATCACCTGTGAAAATAAAAGAACTAAGATCCAATAGTCCCTGAGATGCCAATTCATCCCAAAAGCATCGTCTCGGCATATAAGGACCATAACAATTAAAAAGATGTAAGTCAAGTTCAAGGCTTTTCCTAAAGAGTAAAATCCTGCCGTAGGTGAAAAAGGGACACAACTGGAGAACCCTAGGGTTCCAAGCCACCAACAGTACCCCCAATAAACCATCAAAATCAATCGTGCAGCATTCCCACGAAGGAAAAAGTTTCCAAAAAATTTCTCTAGCTGTTGAACCTAGTGCAACAGTCTCTTGGAAAAAAATAATGTCTGGATGCATAGCAATAACAAGTCGTCTTAGGGCTCGCAGTTTGGGGGTGCCCCCGACCCCATGCAAGTTAAGTGAAAAAAGGATCATGAGGGACCCTTCGAAGAGGACTGCGCCGCTTTAAGTGGCCTGAAAGTTTCGGATAAGGAAGCATAAGAACCCCCATCCAACTCAATAGGTGAACATGTTATAACTGTGTCAATAAAATAACACTCTCCCCCAATGAACCATGAGCTAACTCTTTTTATCTCCTTCTCCCCTTCTTTTTTCGAATAGTCACATTAGGTTTCCCCTGAAATGGAGGGTTATCCGGGGTAGTAGATCCCTTGTAGACATTAATAGGATCCTTGCAAAGAAATTCACAAAGAGGCACTGTAGAGCCAGGAGAGCATGAAGGCTCCACTAGGCCCAATAAGGTCTGTTCAACTGCTAGAATCTAGGAGTCCGATAGTAGAGTATGGTCTGGTTCAGGAGGAACACAAATACCCCAAATATCAGGCACATACTCCCCATTCCCCGACCCAAAAGTAGGAGAAAACAGACCCCCATGTTGTTGTCCTAAATCAACCTCCTGGATTCTCGAGAGGTCTTCAACAAAAAGAGAAGCAAAAAAAGCAGAAAAAGGGACAAGAGCTTACCCGCAAAGGACCCCGCTGGGTTAATGTCCTGAGGTAATAGAGTACCTTGCTGAAATTTGTAATGAGGAAGGTCCTTCCCCATGATTTTGATGTCACATGGGGGGGACAAAATTGTCTTTCCTAGTGTTACTTTGTAAATATAATAAAGTGACTTTTATATTTTAAAAGTGAGTTTCACTTAAGTAATGTGGGTCCCTTATGTAAATGTGCATTTATTTATTATTAAAAGGAAATAAATGTGCAATTAACGAGGACCCTTTAGATCTTTTAATCCTAGCCATTCATCGAGGAAGTTAGGGTTATTAAAGGTAGTTAGGGTTTTTGAGGGGTTTAAGTGATGATATAAACACTTTGAAAGAAGAAGAGAAGACATCAAGAGAGAAGAAGAGAGTGAGAGAAAGAGAAGTCATTTCTAATTTCCGAGAGCACAGTTCCCAAGGAAAACAATGGCACATTTCCCAAGGCAGTTTTTGCAAATAGTCCTTACATCCCTTGTTGGCACAGAAATTGAGGTGTTCTGTACTCCTTTGTTGGCACAATTTTCGAGGCAAATACGCTAGCACAGAAATTGAGGCAGTTTGTACAGTTCGTACAACTTTGTTGGCACAAATTTCGAGGTAGTCCGTACAACAATATGATATTTGCAGAGATACGTTGGTTTATTTGCATTTATGGTTTTTCTTGCTGAAGGAAAGATGAATTTCTGAGTTGTGAGAAATTCTATTTTTGTTCTCATTTAATAAAAAACATCTCTCTGGGTTTTCCTCTTGTGAGGTTTTGCCCTGGGCTTGGCCCTAAATTTTTGTGTTGCATCCATCTTCAGTTCAAGAGTTTGGTTTTATTGTATTTATGCTTAAACGATCAGAAATTTCATTATATGAATTCATAGTTAAGAAAAATTATAAATCAAATTTGGAATCAAAGTGTTTGATAAAAGCCAATAAGAAGTTTTGTGATTTTTATCAAAATTCTTCATGGTACTAGAGCTTGATTGTTGAAGAAAGTGTGTTAAGTTGTGTTGATACAGAACATAAGAGGTTCAAGTTAGGGTTAGACAAACTTTATCAATACAAGAGTCATGGCCTCAGTAGGGTTAAGCTATGAAGACAGACTGGATGGGTCTGTTAATTTCAAAGAACGCATAACCGTGTTGTTCAAAGAGTTGGAGCTATGGGATATTGTTGGTGCTTTGAACACCATCACAGTTCCCTTAGATGCTGCTCAGAAGAGTGCCTTTGAGAAGAAAGATACCAAGGCACACAAAATCGTTTTGGACTCCATTAAAGATCATGTGATACCCCACATCGCAAGTAAGTCACATGCTTTTGAGATTTGGAATGCCTTATGTACTCTTTACCAAAGTAAGAATCATAATAGAAAGATGGTTCTTAGGGAAAAACTGAGGAACACAAAGATGGTTGATACTGATACAGTAACCACTTATCTCACAAAGATTACCCAAGATAGAGATGAATTGGGTGCTGCTGGTGAGAACGTGGAAGATGAAAAGCTAGTCAGGTATTCTCTTAATGGCTTCACTGCAAAGTGGCACACATTTGTGCAAGGATTCGTTGCTAGACAGAAACTTCCAGATTGAACAAGGTTATGGGATGACTTTGTTTAAGAAGAGTCCCAGGAGGGGACATTCCAGAATAACACTCGGAGCAATGAAGACAATGTTGCTCTTGCAACAAAGGCAAGGGAAAATGGAAGAAGAAAGAGAAATACCTCAGCAAGGTTCAATGCTTTAATTGCAACAAAAATGGCGATTATGCTAGTCAATGTCCCAAGAGGAAGGGGAATGAAGGAAAAGAGGGAGCACCATCAGCAGAAAGGGGAGATTTTGCTTCCCAGTTTGAAAAAGAATTTTCCTTAGTTTCAATATAGACTAGTGTAGGCAACTTAGTAGATTTCCATGACATGTGGGTAGTTGATAGTGGATCAACTAGCCATATGACCTAGAAATATGGAATTTTTCAGAGGATAGAAGAAATAGCCCCAAGACATTTTGTTGAAAGAGGTATTGGAAGTACTCAATCATAAATAAGAGGTGTTGGAACTATGAAATTCCAACTGAGTTTTGGAGAGATTCTTGAAGTAGACAGGGTATTGTTTGTCCCAGGTATGAAAGTCAACAGACTTTCTGTGTCATCATTGGAGGATGATGGATATGGAGTTTTTATGAAGAAGGGACATGTGTTTCTCTACCGGATAAAGAACTCAGATGATACAATTCTACTTGGGAATAAAATAGATAAACTTTACTTTTTGCATGGAGAGGTGATACTTCCAAGTTCAGGTGGATGGCTATCCGAATCAGAATCTAAAAATGAAGCAGATTCACAGATGATACCTTCCGATGGGGAGAGCAACACTGGTAGGAGACACAACCATCATAGAGAGAATGAGCAAGATCCAGAGTTTCAAGTTGTCTTCAAACATCAATTTCCAGATTTAGTGGAATTTCTTGACAATGGTCAAGATGATTGTGTTGGGACCTCCCTCACTAAGAGGGAGTGTTGAAATTTGTAATGAGGAAGGTCCTTCCCCATGATTTTGATGTCACATGGGGGGGACAAAGTTGTCTTTCCTAGTGTTACTTTGTAAATATAATAAAGTGACTTTTATATTTTAAAAGTGAGTTTCACTTAAGTAATGTGGATCCCTTGTGTAAATGTGCATTTATTTATTATTAAAAGGAAATAAATGTGCAATTAATGATGACCCTTTAGATCTTTTAATCCTAGCCATTCATTGAGGAAGTTAGGGTTATTACAGGTAGTTAGGGTTATTAAGGGGTTTAAGTGATTATTTAAACACTTTGAAAGAAGAATAGAAGACATCAAGAGAAAGGAAGAGAGTGAGAGAAAGAGAAGTCATTTTTGATTTCGATAGCATAGTTCCCAAGGCAATTTTTGCAAATAGTTTGAACAGTCCGTACATCCCTTGTTGGCACATAAATCGAGGTAGTCTGTACAGTCCATACTCCTATGCTGGTACAATTTTTGAGGCAATATGCTAGCACAAAAACCGAGGCAGTTTGTACAGTTCGTACACCTTTGTTGGCACAGATTTCGAGGCAGTTTACACAGATTTTGAGGCAGTCCGTACCCTGTCCGTACAATAGTTTGATATTTGTAGAGATAAGTTGGTTTATTTGCATTTATGATTTTTCTTGCTGAAGGAAAGATGAATTTCTGAGTTGTGAGAAATTCCAATTTTTTTCTCATTTAATAAAAGACATTTCTCTGGGTTTTCCTCTTGTGAGATCCCTAAATTTTTGCATTGCATCCATATTCCGTTCAAGAGTTTGGTTGTATTGCATTTATGCTTAAACTATCAAAAATTTCATTATATGAATTCATAGTTCATAAAAGTTATAAATCAGATTTGCAATCAAAGTGTTTGATAAAAGTCCAATAAGAAGTTTTCGGGCTCGTTCAATCGTCCAACCGCTTCTATTCTCTTATTCAAAATATACTCTCCTTTACAAAAGGGTTGAATTCCCACATCAATACTGGTTGAAGAATTCCCACAACAAGTGGCAGTATCGAAGAGATGTTCTCATACAATGCAAAGAGAACTAGCTCTCACAAGCAAGTGGCAATGTCTCTCCTTTGATGAAAGCTGATCTCTCACAAGCATACGACTAGAAGCTCAATACAATATGGCGATCATTCATTTGATATTGATGACTAAGAGAGTCCGTTGCTCGGATAAAAAAATTGATTGCACCAGTGACTTCGGCTCGTGAAAACGATGAGAAACGACTATAAGCATGCCCACCTTCGCCTCACATAGGGCCACACCAATCTTCTTCTCTCTCTCTCTCTTCACATAAGGCATGCTACATAGAGAAAATGTGCTCTAAGGCACTTGGAACCTCCAACAATGATCTCTCAACAAAGGATCTTCAATCTGGCTCCAAACTGGCTCCTTCAATCATGTGGAACTCCAACAAAATGGATGCCCCCTCAACAATGACTAATGGGAGTTTATATAGCTTGATTCTCCCCATGGTGGTATGATACACATGGGGCCCCAAAACAACCTTGGTTACAACCTATTTTTATAAATAGGGCATGTTGTTGGGCTTGGGTTACAACCAATTTCCAAGTAGCATAAAGGCATAACCAAAGTTTTGTTACCATTCACATGTGGCACAACAAATTCTTAATGTGGTATAACCAGCATAGACCCATCTTAAACCCGTATCTATCAAGCATATAGAGGGATCCAATTTCTTGAGGTGTATTTATTTTTTTAAATTTAAACTCAAGAGATTTAATCTCTCTTGATTGATAGATCTGGGTTTAAGTTTTAATTTTTTATTTTATAAACGAACATCTATTTTTTAATCACTTTTCATAATATTTTATTTTATGAGCCGACATGGATTTTTTTTAAATACTTTCCATAATTTTACTTTTTTTTACATTTTAATTAATGGTCGACAGTACATTTTACTTTTTTACTTTTCATTAAATACTTTCCATTACATTTTACTTTTTTTTACATTTTAATTAATGGCCGACAATAATAAAGACAAACGTTTATAGCCTAGGATTTAATTCAAACGAAAATACACGTCCATGTATTATATAGCCTAGGATTTAATTCAAATGAAAAATACACGTCCTTTTATTAATCGCCGACATAATGTTTTTTTTTTATTATTATGTTAAAGACAAACTTTATTTATTATGGCCGACTCTAAGGACAAACATGGACAAACGTTATAGGATCTCCCCCATACTGGGCTGTAGAGCACCTTGTTTCACTCGGTGCAACAAATAGAACTACCTCCATAACCAACATGGTATATAGTTGTCATAACTTTTAACTTTTTGTTTTGAAATGGCATATGGTTATAATGCCGAAAACAATTTCTACCAATAAATCCAACTCAATCCCATAAGATTCTTTAAATTTTGACTTCTTCGGATAACTTTAGTTGGTCGTAACTAAATTTGGCAGAATCTCCAAATTTGGCGGAACTGTTCTCACACAACTCGTAGATGTCCCTGAAGGTGATCCTATACAAGATGATAGAGGAGATGGGCAACTAAAGAGGTGATGCAAGAGGGCCTAGATTCCCAAGATGGATTGGTTGTCACGCCAATGAAGGCACTCTTCACTTTTTGCTATCCAAGCCATTGATAACAAAGGGGGAGACCTTGATCTACTCCCGACAGGAGAGATCTAACCCAATCACCATATCAAGCTATGGAAATAGGGTACTTAAGGTGAGGGGTGAAGAACCCTAGATTTAAGGAAACAAGGTCACTATGAAAGCTTAGGATAAATAAGATTCAACTTCAAGTGTCTAGACACAATGACTTGAAGATTAAGAATGGATCCAGGATTCAGGTGCTAGAGAAAATGACCAAATCCAACTGCCTTGGGAAACGTGAACCTTAAAGCAAGGAAATGGTCCAAAGCAAAAGATCTGTAGAGTTAAGGCTTTCTAGCACAGCTTGCAAGTAGATCCGATAGTATCAAGGCACACAAGCTCAACGGACAAGGGTTTAACAACCCCGAAGACATGCAAACCAAGGAGGGCGCAAGGGTTAAAGATCAGTGCCTAGGGAAAAGGGCATAGAGAGTCCTTAGAGGTGGATGCCCTTGAGAACCCACCTGGGGATAAGCCTTGGGATAAAAACCCAGAATTGGTTTGCCAGTAAACCAAATAATCAAACCCTGAGAATTTTCCGAATAATTTGCAGTTAGGGTTTAAATGTAGATGACATATGGGTAAGTTAAAATAATAAAATACGTTCCTTGCAAGCCTACTCGGATCATGAGAAAAGATGATGGTATGTCAAGGAATACTCTTGCAAAGATCAAGTGAATATTTGATGTGTTCTCTTGCCTCCACGAATTTGCCCCAATCCACTAATGCGCCCCTCTCTTCCTGTAAAACCAAAGAGATAAAACTCAGTCAACAAGCAACAATGAAGGTAAATGCAACTGAAGAAATAAACACAAAGAATAAGTAGTACAGAGACAGAAGTACTCCTTGAATCAAACCGATTGGAAAGAGAGAGACAAGGTAAGTCTCCTCAGCTATTGCGTCCCTCTTTCAAGACGTCCTCTTCACCTGCAAGTAAAATATGGATCGAAAGATGTGCACAATATTCACCAAGATCTTCAATTCAATGGAAAAACAGTTTCAATTGAGATAGCCAAACATCCAGACCAAGATCATAAGAGTTTCTCACAAAATATATTTTCTATTCTAGTAGCCAAGAGCCAAAAGTCCCTTTACAATGAAGGGGGTCTCTCCTTTAAATAGGAATGAGAGAGACCAAAACCCTAACGACTTTTTGAATGAGTGACTGAGATTAAAATATACATCAATGATAATCAATGGCTAAGATGAGCCCAAATACAATACACATGGATCAACTCAATAATAGAGGGGGCACACTCACTAAATCACCCTAGGGGGACGCACCACATAAAAAGTGTCTAGAACTCATAACATAAGCACATGGTGGGGTTAGGAGGTGTAACATATCCTTCTCTAGCATGTCCCAATGGAACAATAACATATAATAACATACTGTGACCATATGGCCAAATCTTGCCCCCTGAATGACATAATAAAAATGCCAAAATAATAGCCCGGAGTATGTGTGGACCCCACTGAATGCTGCAAGTTGTGCCAGAAGGTGTGTGATGCTGCAAGTTATGCCAATTCTTTGCCTCAATTTCCCAAGTCGATTTCCTCAGTAGCCATTTCTTTAATTTTTTATCCTCAGAAAATCACTTGTAAAAGAATAAAATGCATGTACCTCTTTTCCTGGTGATTTGGGCCCAAATCTGACTGCACCAAAATGTCTTGGAGCATGGTAATATTGTAATAACAAGTGGCTGGACCCCATACTCCCTCAATAGCGCCCTAGGTGAACTAAAATAATCTCAAACTGTGTTGACAAGCCATTTTATATGGCAAAAAATGCAATAAAGTGATAATCTGATCATGATCTCATCTGAAAGTGCCTGAAACTGATGTCTGAGTGTACCAATGGATTCAGAGGGTCCAAATGTAGTAGAGATGAGTACTCATACACCATATGACCACCTGGATAATCATTTGTAAGCTCAACCATGCCCGGACAAATAAAAATAATGGTCTGTAAATAAAAATAATAATAGAGATCCATCAAACCATCATATAAAACTAGTGTCTGCTGCACAGAACCATCAAGTAGACATCATAGGACCACAAATAATCAACCTCGAACACAATAGGTCCAACTCATCTCAGATCCTGCGGTTGACTTGGTTAAACTGGGTGGACCAGGTCAAAACTGATAAAAAACATGACCCAGGCTCAAACTAGCTGATGCTGCAAGTGCAAATGGATAAAATATGCTCTTCTAATTATTTCAATAACAAGATTAAAGTATAAAGTAGCATTTCAGTAGCGAATAAGCAATAGCACATCAATATAAGTCTGGATTAAAACAATCAATCACTAAGAAGAAGACCCGACCATTTTGCTAGGAATGGGTGAAGTGAAAAAACAAGGCTAGGACAAGGGGATGACTTTACAAACTTCAACACTGTGACACTTTGGATAAAGGAAAAGGGGAAAATCATCTAAGCATATGTTGGACAGAAAACACACAAGGAATGGCGGTGTCTCACAAATGGAATAAGTTGATTTGAGGATTGCCTACTCACTCTAACAAATTGTCTACAACTCACATCCAAGCTTGAACCAACTTTGTGAGGATCTTTTCTAGAACCACCGTGACTGGGTGCACAACTAACCGTAACTTGAGGTTCTAGGGGACACATAGAATTAACTGTCCCTTACTCCATCTCACATCCCAACCCGTAGGCTCCGTGAGGAATTAATCATTACATTTTATTATGGCCAACAGTCTTTAGATTTAGCATATGTTTAACCACTACTTTTTTTTAGGCCTTATGTCCCTTCGGATTTTGCATATGCTTAGAAGCACAACTAATCGTAGCTTTCATCGAGGGTGTTTTTCATTTAATTTCATAGCCCTCTTTTATTGTGCTTAAAAACACATTTTCTTTTGTAATCATGGGCTTGCATAGAAGATATAACAATCAATAATATATACATGTAATGATGGTAGTACAATTTGCTTCAAGTTTAGTCGACACAACTCAGGCAACTAGGGGGAACTATCCACAATCAGGACCAAACATCGGGGGCAATCGACCAGAGAGGTCAAGGCTTCAAATCCAACTCACCTAAGCTCATGAACCAACATCAACGGGTTCTCCTGGCCCAGAAGGATCAAGGCTTCGGTAAGTTTTGTGGCACAACTCAGAGCCGAGACATAAGACAACAAGGAGTCTATCCAACATAGAGGCATAAGTGGGGAAGTCCTCAGTATCACAAGATGAAGTGAAAGTCAGGATAAGACCAAGTATGGAAGTGAACAGATGGATGGGGAAAGATGACAGGTGATGCCATAAATAGCAAGCCATAGGATGGTGGGAATGACCAAGGCCATACTACTAGAGAGGGTGAGACCAACTAGTATACACAAGAAATTCTTACTCCAAGTAATTAGATCATTTGAATTTCAGACAATCAACCAATAGCCTAATCTATATATAATATCGCTAGATCATGACCACTAAATACCTAATCAAGCTACCAAGATAAGTAAAAGAGCAAAAAGATGGTATCCAATGCACATCCATATACTTGCTGGGTCATATACTTGTATATACCATCTGAACCATCCACTTTCACTAGAACACTGCTGCTGTATAACTCTAGGCACTATCACGCTGCTCTGTATGGAAGGAAATGGCCAAATCGGTCATCAAATTTGAGGTCACGAGGCACAGTCATGGCATAAGGCTGTAATGTCTGCTCTGGGACTGCTGAAAGGTGTGAGTGATCCTGAAAGAAACACTCATCATATGTCGATCTCAAGTATCTCATATCAAAGGACTGGCTCAGAAAAGTATTGGAATCTGGTATGAAGATATGGTAGCCCCGACTACTATAAATGTGATAACTTGAACTACTGCCAAGTTTGGTGGAGCTGCCAATTCTTTTCACCATTAATAACATTTAAATTAAATTTCATTCATATCCCTTTCAATGAATGGGCCATGGCATAGTGGTCAGTTGAAATATTTGCATGAAAGAGGTCACGAGTTCAATACTTGCAAAGTTACCTTTGTTGAACTTAGGCCCATTTTTGCGCCCATGGGGGTGTCACATGGCAACCCCTCATTGGGCCACATGGTGCCTCCTCATTGGCTTCCTTCCAACCACGTCATCATCCATGTCACTGCCATGTCATCATCCACATCATCAAACATGTCATCACCACATCATCAAACATGTCATCACCACGTCATCATTGGATTGTATATTCGTACTGCCATGTGGCAGTCGTAGGTTTTGCCACGTCACTAGGAAGTATTGTCCATACTGCCACGTTGCACTTCTACCAAATTTTTCCATGTTGTGGCGAAACTTCAGAACACGATAACTTTTGCATACAGAGTCAGTTTGACGTGTCGTTCACACTGTTGGAAATCTCTCACTGAGCTCTTCGCGATGGTGCTGTTCTCTTTGGCAGCTGAGCATTTTGATTTTGGAGCATCTTTAGATCCTCTTGGATCATTCCTCCCCACTAAGGGATTTTCGGACCCCAAAAGTTTATATACAACAACCATACTTACAACATAATCCATGATTCATCAAAAGCCATCAAATATCACTATGTTGCATAAATAAGTGATGTTATACACCTCATCACTTTTACAAATGTGCCCTTCTGTAACATACCCTTTTTGCTGGAAAACATTTTGTGTTAGCAAACATTATGATAACTTTTATTGTAAAGTTTTATGTTGGACATGTGTCCAAGGATGACTGTAATTTGCACAATATATTATTATTAAATAAATAAAATAGGAGACAAACACCTAAGATGACTGTTGAAAGAGTGGTTACTGATCCACTAGGTGGAATGGAATCTGGGGTAGAAGGCAATGGACAAGTGGCAGCATCATGATGCAACTAAGTAGCTGTTGGTATGGGACAACTTCCTTGAAATGTGGTCATAGTGCCCTGAAAGATGGGATTGGAGCTTGAGGCTCATTTATTCTAAACTGACCACTAAAGACCTAGGCAGTCTATATAATAGCCATCAAATTTTGAACTAAGGTTCATCACTTTTCTTGACGAGAAAATTTACCTTGAGGTTTTGCTGTGTTTGCACCCAAGAGATTTGATGAGGGGATATGCTATGTTGTTGATCATGTTGTGAGTCTGCCAAACTCTTATTGAGTTCAGGAGGTTGATGCTGAGTGGAGAAGGCATGTTATTTCAGAAGGTTGATGCTGAGTGCTGAAGGCATTTTGAGTGCCTTGCTTCTACACAGATTCCATCTACTTAGTGGTTCAGTAATCAGGCTCGGGGGTTCACAAGAAGCCAACAGTTGAGCTGCTTCTTTTGGAATAGGTTGGGAGGAACAGGCCTCCTTGGGTGTTTGTCGGCCCTATCTACATTTACAGGTTCTATTTTGTTTTTGTTATTAAGTAGTAAATCTGTTTATTGCAAGTATTTAATTTTAAATTACAGAATGTGTTCTGGTTTAGTTACCCCTACTTTTAGTTTTCTGAATCAAGTTTAAATTATGAATTAGAAATGATGAATGAAGTAAATATTCTCTGCATTTTTCCCCATGTTATAGGAACTGCATTGTACTCCAGTACAGAGACAAATTAAGATGGATAGATATGATAGGCAAATTGCCAAGATTGATGAAAAGAACAACTCTGTTTAAATTGTTAAATTTCCTACTGTTATTAATTAATATTGATTACTGTATCTTATTATAGTACTGTTTTATTTCGTTAAAATAGAAGTCTACTGTCTTAAAGATTATTACTGTAATTTATATTTATTCTTGAAAACATTGCTGATACAGAAATTAAAGAAGATTGCATAATCTCATTGTACAAGAACTAATATGTTATTTTCAAGTTTCAATTTTAGGGTTTATAGTTTCCATAGTTTTCCTTTTTTAAAAAGTTTACTATAGTCTACTGTTATTTCCACTACTGTACATACAGGATAGACAAGCAAACATAGTCTATTTTTATTCTGTAAATGTTTTTCCAAATATACAGTAGAAAAACCCTAAACCCTAATAGTACATTTACAACCCTCATAACATAGAAACTAGCATATCATGTCTTTTATCTGATAACATAATCTAATTACAAGCATCATTTTGGTCATTGACCAAGGGTAATACCCTTCCAAACAAACATTCTAGAGTTATTCCCAATTTGCTAACCGTTGCACATTTCATCAAACATTTACATATTCATTTCTTTTATAAACTTAAACAGTGTTACCAACTCTCGGCAGACAGTTAATATTCTTCAAACATTTCAACTCATGACAAACTATGTGACATTCGCCATAAACTAAACATAGATTACCACTTTATCCATTTCCATAACTCAACATAGTCGAAGTCTCGACATCATAACAATGACCAAAATCAAAACCAAACATTTACACCATAATCATTCCTGAAGGTCGAATAGTTAAATTCACAGTATCGTCTTCAGGATTCCGATTATTATAATGTCTGTAGGATAATTCTAAACAGAATAACAAACACCAGTTTGATGCCGAGAACATATCCAAGAGTATCATCAAAACTATGCTTTCCAAAACGAATACGAAACCCTAACCCTGGAACTTTTCATAAGAGTAGAATGCAACAACATCATGTTTACAAAATAGACGAACTACACACAGGTCGAAACCTTCCTTATACATCAAACATCTACCATTGTTATTGAACACATAACTTATTACATTATCCAAGTCTGTGAGAAGAACATTTCCACACGACAGTTACAAATCAAACACAACAGGTTTGTGCCTTTTGGGTCGAGGTATTATCCTCCCCATTTCTTTTACAGATTTACAAATCCTATCTCGACAAAGTACAAACTCCTAGATAAACATGAAGACCATAGAATAGACACATAATGGCCATTACTTCCATATAACCAGAGTTCAAGGCAACCTCTGAGGCTTACTGGTTGGTGTAGCCGTTGCCAACCTTCAATGTCCAAACTGTAGAAGCCACCAAATCATTACACCTGCAACACAAAGGGGACGTGGTTAAAACAAGACCTTAAAAGAATAGTTACAGTATCGAATTCAAACAACCATTACTGTGTTAGGATTCACGAATGGAAAGTACAGTGAAAGATTCGAAGAACATTACCATTTAAACGATGGCTGGTAGCAACAACAGACGCCAGACAGGTGCAACAGCAACTGTAAACTCTTACACTATCGGTTGCTGAGGTAGAAGGAAACCACACCGAGTTCCAATTGCTAAACAGTCCAACAATGCCAAGAACTGAATCATCTACGACGAGGACTGGGCCTCTCTCATTCGAACCCAGTTTTCAAAAGAAAAACCCTCAACTAGTTTGAGTATCGAACCTCATCGAGAACAGACTTCAAGTTTCCAACCAGACTTATTATCACTGTAAAACATGGAGAGTTCGGCTCTTAAACCCATCACAGGTCACGAGATCAAAACGCAGGCACCATGCCTCTGAAATGCAAAACGATAATCCCTACAAACCCTCACCCTGTCGGCCAGACGTAGAGCCACAACTATCAATGCCAAAAATCACAATAAACACAATGAATGTGACGGAGGTAGGGTATAACCCTAATCCATCATTACCCTGCTAGATCAACGGTGGAGATCACCGGTTAGATTCACGAAAACAACAAAGCCATCTACCTTATTAAATGAGCCATCATTGCAATTGCCACGAAGGAGCCACGAAGGTGCCAGCTCATTAACTAGTAAACCAGTATGCCTACACACCATCACAAGAATGGTCATAACCACGGTAATGGCACGTGATCGAGTTCTCTATACCATCCACGATGGAACTCCACCATCTCGAGAGTTGCATGCATTCAATGCATAGGTTACAGTTACATCTGCCCATTCACATCATAACATTCAATACTTTGGACATTGCATATGGTAAGGTCGTGATGAACCACCCTGTCACGGCATTGTATTATAAGGGTTGGATAGAATTTCACCAAGGTTGCATAAGTGTCACATAGGGTCACGTAAGTGCACACAACACACAATAGAATTTCACCAAGGTTTGCATAGTATCAAATAGAGTCACGAAGGTGCACAGACATATATTATATAAAGTTCATTTATATAATAGTTGGTTAATATTTCAATACATTGCAAATAAACTATAGAAATAATCCAAGGAAACGCACACAATACATATAACATAAAGTTATAGTTGGATAATGAGTCATTTACATTGCAAATAGATTATAGCAATAATCTAAGAAAATTGCATACATTCTAATGAATAGTGAAATAAAAGACAATGTCGATAAATCGAATTATTATCACCATTGTAGAGTATAGTCCCTAGGCATAATATTAAAACAACTATACATAGAATTTCTACAAATTGCCATGGGAAAAGATAGACAGTTACGTACAGCTCAACATGAAACTTAAATGAAAATTATATATATTTATGTGTATAAAAACTGAGACACAATCGATACAGACCTTCTCATGATTCAAATACAAGTTTATAATTCACATTATTTAAGATGCACTGTTTGCATCAGTAGTCATTTTCAGACATCTTTATCTTGAACGACTTTAAGTCTCGAACCAAGACTTTCATCGGTAGAATGCCCAAAGTTTCATCTCTTCAAATAATGACAAAGGAGATTTACTGAAAAACTGTTTGGTCACTTGTCGCAACTTTAAATCCTTACTTGTAAACTGCCACAAGTACGAATTCACATGCTTTAGCACGAATGCTAAGTAAGCCTCGGGGCGTCCGTAGGACCCCTTCATCAATCAACAAAAGCACATTAGTCAAAGATAGCTGATTCATAAATCATAACAACAACATTAGAAGTTCGCAATAGTACAGCCGAGTGTGAATAACATCAAGACATAATCTGAAATCTTTTAGTCGCAAATTCTTATAAACCAGCATGGCATTTAGTACAACAAGATAATCTTTTATGCATTGTTCTATTTCCGCATACATTAAATAAGCAATAATGTCACGTAGAAAAATTTTAAATTTTTTTGTGATTTTTCCGAGATGTTACACCTTCTATGGGGTCTTAAAAAGCAACGAGCGATTTACAAATATTGACTTTTTTCAATTAACTCAAAAAGTTTTCCCATCCTAGTTGTCAAGGTGAGTATGCCCTACTTCTCGATCTTTTTCTATAGCTGGCCTTCTTTCTGAGTTGCTTGGTTGGCTGGTTCCTTCACAGGTGCTCCCTTAATCGTCTTGTCCTTTTTGGGACACATCTTTGGATGGATCGTCCAACATGTGGCTTTTTGATGTCCACCCTTGTTGCAATGGGTGCAATGGCTCTTCTTTACCTAGACTTTCTTACCCTTCTTCTCTTGATGTGGAGAAGGGTCTTCATGTCTTGGCTTCTTCCTGGTTGCCATGACCTTCTTGTATAAGGCCATCCTTTTCCAACACTTGCAATATCATGGTTATATTTACCACAAAATGTGCATGGTCTCTTATGCCATAAACCGTGCTTGCCAAATGAATTATAATCAAAAGGAACATTGGAATAACGAGACTTTTTATACCTTTCTTGGTTGTCTTTGGTGCATGCCAATCATGGAGATCTTTCCTTAGCTCCTCCTTTGTAATGCTCATCTCGATCATCATGGAGTGCTATGAGCATTACCTTTGAGAATGCTACATCTCCCTTCAACTACCCTTGAGAATGCTACATCTCCCTTTTTGCCACAGCCCAATCCTGCATATCAACGTAGTTCTGCCACTTGGATGGGATTCGTAATGCCTTGTCCATTGGCTCCAAGGCCCTTTCCTTCATATCCCATCTTCTTCAACAACTTCATTCCAATCCCCTTGGTGTGCTTTTTCGTAAGCACCAAAACCATCATCATCATCATGGGAAGAACAAGAGACTGAAGAATTACTGGCACTATTTACCTGAGTGAAGGACTCTGCATTTGTAGTAGAAGTAGGCTCTTCATTCTTCTCCACTTCATCACTGTTCTGAAGCTTTTCCAATGCCTCATCCTTGGCTTGCAACTCTTGAAGCCTCTCTTGCAGCGTTTGAAGGTTGTCTGGAAGCTCTTACTTGTCATCCTCCGCAACTTGCAAAAGTCTTATGAGCTCGGCATTCTCTGTTTGAATCGTTTGATTGATTTCCTCGAGCTCCTTGGGCCATGCATTCTTCAAAGCTTTTCCCATTTCTGATTCAACACCTGCAATCCTTGTCAATCCTACTCTGATACCAAACTTGATTTGATCCGGGGTGACCTTAAAACCAACTTGAAGTTGCTTCCAAGCTCACTTAACAAAAGAGTAAGCGATGGGATAATTTTTATTGAACTTGATTGCAATGAAAAGGCTTGAATCAAATGTGCATGTTTAATTTTATGAATGTATCATTAGCCTCATTCATCATCGTATAAGAAACATAATGAACACAAATTGCGGGAAATAACATGCACAAAGAAAACATGAGACAAGCAATACTCATTTGGTAACGGAGTTCACCAGACCCCTAGGCTACGTCTTTGGGATCATTCAATCGTCGAACTGCACTTCTATTCTCTTCTTCAAAAGATACTTTCCTTTACAAAAGGGCTGAATTCCCACATCAATAGTGGTTGAAGAATTCCCACAACAAGTGGCAGTATCGAAGAGATGTTCTCATATAATGCAGAGAGAACTGGCTCTCACAAGAAAGTGGCAACGTCTCTCCTACAAAGAGACAATCTCCTCCGATGAAGGCTGATCTCTCACACGCATGCGACTAGAAGCTCAATACATTATGGCGATCATTCATCTTGATATTGATGACGAAGAGAATCCACTGCTTAGATAAAAAAATCGACAACAACACCGACTCCAACTCGTGAAAACGACGAGAAAAGACTATAAGCATGCCCACCTTCGCCTCACACAAGGCCACAACAATCGGCCACAACAATCTTCTTCTCTTTCTCTGCACATAAGGCAGGCTACATAGAGAAAATGTGCTCTAAGTTTCTTGGAACCTCCAACAATGATCTCTCAACAAAGGATCTTCAACCAGGCTTCAAACTGCCTCCTTCAATCATGTGGAACTCCCACAAGATGAATGCCCCCTCAACAATGACTAATGGGAGTTTATATTGCTTAATTCTCCCCACGGGGGCCCAAAAGCTAAAACAACCTTGGTTATAACCATTTTTATAAATAGGGCATGTTGTTGGTCTTGGGTTACAACCAATATCCAAGTAGCATAAAGGCATAACCAAAGTTTTGTTTCCATTCACATGTGGCACACTAAACTCTTAACGTGGTATAACAAATAGAACCACCTCCATAACCAACATGGTATATAGTTGGCATAAGTTTTAACCGTTTGTTTTTAAATGTCATATGGTTATAATGCCCAAAACAAATTCTACCAATAAATCCAACTCAATCCCATAAGATTCTTCAAATCTCGACTTTTTCGGATAGCTTTAGTTGGCCATAACTAAATCTCGAAGAATGTCCAGATTTGGTGGAACTATTGCCAAGTTTGGCGGAGTTACCAATCCTTTTCACGATTAATAACATGTAAATTAAATTTTATTCATATCCCTTTCAATGAATGGGCCATGGTATAGTGGTAAGTCGAAATATTTGCATGAAGGAGGTCATGAGTTCAATACTTCAAAGATAACTTTGTTGAACTTAGGCACATTTTGGCGCTCATGGGGGTGTCACATTGTAGCCCCTCATTGGGCCACGTGGCGCCTCATTCTCTGCCTTCCAACCACGTCACCACCATGTCATCAACCATGTCACTGCCATGTCTTAAGCCATGTCACCACCATGTCATCAACTAACTGTACATTCATACTGTCATGTGGGAGTCGTAGGTTTTGCCATGTCACTAGTTCGTACTGCCATGTGGCAGCCCACGGCAGCGCCACGTGGCAATTCTACCAAATTTTCCCATGTTGTGGCCAAACTTTAGCACATGATAACTTTTGCATACGGAGTCCATTTGACGCGTCATTCACGCTGTTGGAAAGCTCTCGCCGAGCTCTTCGCGATGTTGTTGTTCTCTTTGGCAGCTGAGCATTTTGATTCTGGAGCGTCTTCAGATCCTCTTTGATCAAAATTCTTAGGATTAGAGATCCCTGCAATCTCAATTCTACCTTGTCATGTATTATCTTCTACTCTTTCATCCAACAATGGTGGATTCTCTGTCATCGCCTTTGTCACAATATAGAACAAAAATCAATGGTTTGGACCTCAACAAGGCCGAGTCCATCAAGGAGAAGTCATGGCACTTGAATTTCGAAAGGATTCCAAATCCTGAAAGGCATCAGTGCTCCCCCCGTGATTGCTTCATTGCGTTCGGTCTGTTCTTTCAATCTCATAATACATGTCATTGAATATGTGAGGGTAAAATTCATCGAGGGTTAGACCCTCTTCATGAATTTTTTTAGTCATGCTGGTTTTTAAGAATTTGTCAAAAGACATGTTGTCAAATGGGGAAGGGGAAGGCTAGTGTTTGTCAGTGCCTTATGACTCTATCATATATATATATATATATAGCTTTGTTAGTCATTCATATATATGACAGAGCAATGTGCAGAAAAATGACATAGGCCTAAATGCATAAAGTCCAAAAATCATGGGCATCATCCATTTCTAAAGGTCACTTGTGCAGAGATCACCATTGTTCTTTGCTACTTCCATCTATGCAGTGAACACTATCACTGATGGTGGAGAGCATATATGACTTTAGGCTCTTTAGCAGTCTACTTGTTTCTATACGCAATATTTTACTGCTTGACGAAACTTGATATTACTAAGCTCGCTTTTGGTATTTTGTACTTTGGCTACATGACGATCATTTCATATGCTTTCTTTGTATTGATGGCTATTATCGACTTTTATGCATGCTTCTCGTTTGTCAAAAAAATTTACTCATCGGTGATTATGACTAAAGATTGTATACTCGGAGATTCCACAGTAGTCATGATTTCCATGACGTTTCCAATCCACAACAGGACTCATCATCATGATGGTGTGTCCTGATGGTGAGTCCTGTTGTGGATTGGAAACGTCATGGAAGTCATGACTACTGTGGAATCTCTGAGTATACAATCTGAAGTCAATGGCCATAGAAACCTTGCAACAGAGGTTATGACTAAGTTTCCTAGCATGACTAGTTTTTTTCGCAATATCAGTAAGGGTATGGTCGATGGCAAGGAAGTAGAGAATAACAGAGAATACTTACGTGTACAAGTTACTCATTATTCATAACTGCTAGGTTGCAAGCAATTAAAAGTTGACTTGTAGAAAAGTAATATCTATGTGGTGAATGCTACTTCTTGATGGCTTTATGATGAAGGCTACCTATCATTTTCCATTGTTTTCCGAACGTATTGGAAGGTATACCTCTTTCTCATCAATGAAAACATTTACAATTAGCCCATCGTTTTTTGAATGTATTGGAAGGTATATGTTATCACACGACTTGTAGTTGCCCCAAAAGATGATCCTATACATGACGGTAGAGGGGATGGGCAACCAAAGAGGTGAACCAAGAGGGCCTTGCTTCCCAAGATGGATTGGTTGTCACGCCAACGGAGGCACTCTTCACTTTATACTATCCAAGCCCTAGATAGTAAATGGGGGAGACCCATATCAACTCCCGACATGAGAGATCTAACCAAAACACCAGATCAAAACATGTAATTGAAATACGTAAGGTGTAAGGTATGATGAACCCTAGATCTATGGATGAAGTCACAAGGTGAATTAAGGTTGGATCAAGAGGCTTAAAGTATATAGAGTTTGACCCAATGTGGAAGTACAAGTGACTTATGAGTTTAGAAGAAAGATCCAGGATCAAGGTATTAGCAAATGATAAAGATTTCTCTCGCCTTGGGAAACGTGTCCAAGGTAGAAGGGTTAAGATCAATATGAGACTATCCAGTACCTTTAGTGTAGACTTGATGGACAATATGACAGTATTTTAGCACACAAGTCAAAAACAGACATCAAACAACCCAGAAAAGAGGCTAAATCAGGGAGTGTGCATGGGTAGAAGAGCAGTGCCTAGGGAAATGGGCAGGATGGAGTCCCTTAGGGGTGACACCCTAGGAAACCCACCTGGGGCTAGGCCTTAAGGTTAAAACCTAGAAATCGGTCGCCATGATTTTAAGTTGTTTGAGCTAGAGAATTTTTAGAAGTTTCGGCAGTTAGTGTTTCGACAGAAAATACAAATGGCCAATGTTTTGGAACTTAAAATAAATAAAAAGTGTATATCTTACCATGATGATGATCTACTCCTTCCCAATCAATTTGAGGTGATTTGGTTGAGTATCCAAGTAAAAACAATTTGCTCGAGGAATCAAGTGCGCCCTCCTCTTCTGCACAAGCAAACTACCGAAGTTAGATTTGATGCATCAAGAAAGAATGACTATAAAAACAAGAGACATATCAAATCGAAACAAAGATCAAAGATACTATTGAAAACCCACTGATATTAGCTACTTCAAGTAAAACGAGTTGAGGACCCCCGTGCAAAAACATCCCAAGTGAAGTCACCCTCTTGCAGTTAACACTTTTCCCACAAAATATATTTGGATCCACAACAAATTCTCAAATGCTACGAGAAATAGACTTTCTAATCACCATCTAAGAACATCCAACAAAGACAATCCAAGAGTCTCTGCAAATATTTCTTTTATTATCAAATTCCAAGAACCAAAGTCCCATTTCAATGAGGGGCTCTCTCCTTTAAATAGGAATGATAGAGACCAAAACCCTAACCACCTTTTTAACAAGTGGTTGATATCAAAAGATACATAAGTGATAATCAACAGCTCAGATGAGCTTAAATATAAAACACATGGATCAACTCAAAAATAGAGGGGGCACACTAGCTAAGTTGCCCTAGTGGGGATGCACCACATGAAAGTGACTAGAGACATAAGCTCATGGTGGGGCTAGGAGGTGTAATTATCCTTCTCTAGCATGTCCCCATGGCACAATAACATTTAATAACTCATCAATGATACAATACTGTGACACATGGCCAAATCGTGCCCCCTCAATAATATAATAAAAATACAAAATGATAGCCCAAAGTGTGTGTGGGCCCCACTGAATGCTGCAAACTGTTCTCATTTTTCTAGCAATGGGTCAAGGTGATAAATGCAAGGCTAGGATAAGGGGATGACTTTACTGACTTAACACTGTGATACTTTGGATAAGGGAAAAAGGGGATACACACTTAAGCATATGTTGGATAATAAACACATAGGGAATGGCAGTGTCTCACAAATGGAATAAGTTGTTTTGAGAAGTGCTTATTCAACATTGGAAAATGTCTACAGCTCACATTCAAGCTGAATCCAGCTCCGTGAGGATCTTTACTAGAACCGTCGTAACTAGGTGGACAACTAACCGTAACTTGAGGTTCTAGGGGACACTTAGAATTAGTTGTCCCTTACTCCATCTCACATCCCGGCCTGTAGGCTCCATGAGGAATTTAATCATTACATAATATCATGGCCAACAGTCTTTGGTTTTAGCATATAGTTAACCACTGCTTTTTAGGCCTTAGGACCCTTTGGATTTTACATGTGCTTAGAAGCACAACTAATTGCAACTTTCATCCGGGGTGCTTTCACATTTCAATTCATTCAATTTCATAGCCCTCTTTCATTGTGCTGAGAAGCACAATTTTAATTTGTTTCCACGGGCTTGCACAATAGATATAACAGTAGTTCATTCATGCATGTAATGATGGTAGTACAATTTGTTTCAGGTCTAGCCAACACAACTCGGGCAACTAGGGGGATCATCCACAATCAGGACCAAACATTGTGGGCAACCGACCAGATAAGTCAAGGTATCAAATCCAACTCACCTAAGCTCAATAACTAACAGCAGCGGGTTCTCCTGGCCCAGAAGGATCAAGGCTTTGGTAAGTTATGTCTCCAACTCAGAACTAAGACACAAATTAGCAAGGATGCTATCCAACAAAGAGGCAAAAGTGGGGAAGTCCTCCAATCACAGGCTGCAGTGTGAGTGTAATGTACCAACTAGTATTAGTGATACAAAAACTTGCTTCCTCAGAGAATCAATTAAAAACAATGTTTCATGGAGCTAGTTTGACTGTGGGTGGGTAGGATCAGAAGCTCTAGATGGAAGGAAGATTAGGATAGATGCTAATACCTTTGCACAAAGTACTGGGACCATTGATGGGTCGAAATCAACAAGGCTGAAATCTACTACAATGCTCCTGTGCACCCCAACATATGTAGACTAGTATTGCTCTATACTTTGACTGAAAGCTAAGGATGAATGCTTCTGACTTAGGGAGGCTAATAAACATGAAATATTAGTCAATATACAATCATAGGTTGCTCCAGCAAGTTTAAGGAAGTTCTGAGAAAGATTCACAAAAATACAAGCAAATTGGCATTCCAAGATTTTGCATAGCTAGTTAATTTCAGGAACTCCCAAACAATCAAGGAAGGCCACAAATTTCTTAACTCAGACATGGATTGGATTATTTAACATCATGAACATAAATCAACTCATTTGGATCTATTCTCATTTATCTATCACATACATTCTGAAAACTAGTCAAATTCTAGGCAAATCTAGGGGGGGTGGAGAAAACTCAGAATACATAAGACTTCTGCAATATTAAATGTTATGATTGATGTCAGAGATTATTATTGACTGTAATTACATTAGATATGAGCCAAGAGGATTCTCAAAATATTACAAAAACTCCTCTCATCTTCAAAACAACTATTTAGCACTGGAAATTAACAAGAAGCTCTGAGATTCGAACCATAGACTTATGAGGCTTTTCTGAAATTCGACCCAACCTTGGATCAACTACAAGACCTGAAATAAAACTCAATGATAATGGCTGAATACCATCATCCTCTCACAGGAAGCAGGGGCACATCACCCAGCTTGGACTAGGGGCACATCTCCCAAGTCTCTGAGGCACAATTGCTCTCATACCAATACTCAAACTGACAAAAGATGTGGAATGGAGTTGTAATCATTCTTTTATAGATTGAGGTGACTTGTTGAGCAAGTAAGATAGGATAAGGCACCCTCATGGAGTGGATAAGGTTGCTTTGCTTTGCTTTTTGCTTTTGCTTATCCTGGTTTTGCTTTTCTATCCTATTTTTCCTGCTTTTCTACCTTACCCCGCTTTTCTGCTTTGTCCTGCTTTTTTGCCTTACCTTGAGTTTATGCTTGGTCCTGCTTTTTCTTGCTTTTTTGTTTTTTCTTGTTTTTCTGCCTTTGTTCTGCTTTTCTGCTTTTGTCCTGCTTTTCTGCTTTTGTCCTACTTTTCTGCTTTATTTAGCTTTTCTTGAGCTTTGCTGTTTTATTATGCTTTATTCTCCTTTTCCTACTTTCCTTGCTTTGAGTGCCTTATCTTTTATTGTCTTCTAAGTTACCTCTTAGTCAATCTTATCCTCTAAGGCACTCTTGTGGAGTATTATCCACTTTATTCCAAAAATAAAATTAACTATTTAATGAAAAATACTTTTCATCAAGTGCATATCAACTTTAAGAGAATAAATTCAACACCTCCTAATTAATTAATTGCTTGAACTTTCAAAATTAACCCCAATTAAATGATATTTTCTCCTCAACCCAAGGGATTGATTGGGTTAGGAACTCAATCCAATGATCATCAATGAGGGGACATGACAGTAAGTCAGGGTGGAAACCAAGAGTGGAAGAGAACGAATGGATGAGCAAAGTGAAAGGTGGTGCCAAAGCTAGCAAACCATACATGGTGGGAATGATCACATCCATACTACTAAAGAGGGTGAAAACAACGAGTATCAACAAGAACTTCTAATTCCGAGTAATTAGACCATTTAGATAATCATTAAGCACATGTAGCACATATATATAAACCGCCATATCATGACCACTAGATACCAAGTCAAGCTACTATGTTGAGCAAAAGAGCAAAACAATCATAACCCTTGCACATCCATATACCTGCTGGGTCATATACCTATACATACCATTTGAACCATCCACTATCACTGGAACACTGCTGCTGTACACATCTGGGCACTATCATACTGCTCTGTATGGAAGAAAATGGCTACATCGGTCATCAATTCTGAGGTCATGAGGCTCAGTCATGGCATAAGGCTGTACTGTCTGCTCTGGGGCTATATGAAAGTATGAGTGATCTTGGAGTAAATGCTCATCAATTGCCGATATCAAGCATCTCAATGTAAAGGTCTGGCTGAGAAAACTATTAGAATCTGATCTGAATATATGGTATCCCCGGATACTATAAATGTGATAACAGTATACAAAGTCACTGGATTTTTGTAGCATAGTAATCTAAGGTTACTTGATAACTGAAATAAAATATAACAAAATAAAAGAGCTTTGGTTTATGTTGATTGCCACATTTCAAATCACTCTGCAACACTGGATAATATCGTGAAGGTGGAGGTTTCGACCCGAGGCAATTGGCAGGAATATAGGGAATTCATTTCTTCAAAGGTAAACAAATTATTAAGTTTTGGAGATCTAGAAAACAAGAGATTACATGTTTATTCAAAAGAGATATTTGTTAATGGACATAACCGTTCATTGACTTCTTGTCGCCCTCTTCATTTTCTATCCAGGGTGAGTCACCCACCTAGTTGGCTGGATGAAAGGTTATACATGATCCTATGTTCATATTAGTAGGGGTTTGTTTCTAGGAGTGACCTTCCGTTTTGATATTCACGAGAGATTGCAGTTGGGAAAGGAACCTTTTGAATGGTGGTAAAAGCCATTTTATGTTACCATATCCTAATCTATATACTATACTTCACTTTTCTAGGAATTCATGAGGCTTTTCCATTCACAAGGCACTCGGTTCAACCTTTGAAATCCATTTTCACTATTCCATTCCATCCAACACCTGCTTCACCATTCATTGAAGGGATAAGCGATCTTTTAACTGTTATAAGATGGTGCTATTAATGCGGCTATTCACGAGAGCAGGTGAGCAAAGGCAGATATTATGCATTGAATAGAGATAGCTTTCTTGTTGAATTGGCATGGATTGCTTGTTTGGTTTGGTCATATTTCAAAGATGATTATATTGGTTGCTAGTTTTCCTTATTATACTCAAGATATTATGGAAAGATGAAATAGAGGGGCTTGGTTTCATGCAGCTTGTGTACCACATTCTCAAGGAAGCTTTCAACTTTCACGTTACTTGTGTACTACATTCTCAAGGCAGCAAAGGCAAGGACTTGCTCGTTTGTAGCCCCTCTTGTTTGATATTTGAATGAGAATTTGAATTTTGATGGTAAAACGTATTTTTGTGACCATTAAAGGTTGATAAGGTTTCTAAACTCTTATGACCCCTTTATTTGAAGGAGAACTTAGATTCTTTATATTAGAACTTATGACTATTGAAGGTTGATAAGGTTTTTATTTTTTAAATTTAGTAGTTTATTTATTAAATATATTAGAGTGCTTTTCTATTTCAATATAAATGATGTGTAAAATTTATTAGTGCATCGCTGATAACTTTTGATTTTTTAAAGCGAATTTTAGTTTAATCAATTGTTCATTTTATATATCAAATGTATGGGATATTTGTCTATCATTTTAAATGGAGTAATGAGGTGGTACTTTTGGTGTAGATTACTGTTAATTATCTTCTATCAAATTTTGGTAAAAGCTACCCAAGTACAGTTGGGATTGTTGATCTTGGAGGTGGATCTGTACAAATGGCATATGCAATTTCAGAGGAGCAATTCAAAAAAGCACCAAAACTAAAAGGTGGTGATGCATATATTACAGAAATGAGTCTAAATGGAATGAACTATCACCTATATATTCACAGGTAATTTATTTAGTGATTTTTTTAATACTTCAAGTTTTGAGTATTTTATATTTTAGAAATAACTATGTTAGTATCAATGTTTGAAAAATATTTAGAATAACTATTTTTTTAATTGTTAGAATATATGTATGTTATATTTTCTCATGTCACATATGACAACACCTTAAACAACTACACATCATTAAGCAATAAAACATATATGAATAAACAAGAAAAACATATGGATTATCACTTTCTATATGAAAAGAGAAAATGCACACTAACCTGTCTTCTTAGACACCAATACTTTATTAAATTGATATATATTCAAATTTACCAAACTTAATTATAATTTTTATGAAAAAAAACATTTGAATTTTGTAAATTATCTCATATAAAAATGGTGGATTCTTCAATACTAATTGAAAAAAAGATTGAAATGTATTATAAATATCTCAATCTTAATAAATAATTTTTATTTGTAATTTTTTTTGAATGTTATAAATTATCCCATGTGAAAAAGGTGGATTCTCCATTAAAAGGTTTTTCACCCACTTTTACACCAGAAAGAAAGTTCACCCACTTTTACACCAGAAAGAAATACTTATCAATCCTAGGGTACCTAACATGTTTCTACTTGCTAGCCTAATCATTTTAATTTTTTTTGAATGTTGTAAATTATTCCATGTAAAACAGGTGGATTCTCCATTAAAAGTGGTTTTTCACCCACTTTTACACCAGAAAGAAATACTTATCAATCCTAGGGTACCCAACATGTTTCTACTTACTAGCCTAATCATTCACATTTATCTAAAAATGATCCCTTCATATGGGGCATTATAAACTATAATGAAAATAGAAAATAAGTTCTAATATGTTTGAGCATATGTGATCCATAAAATATTTTTTATTATTTTTCCTTTTCCACTTTACATGATATCCATTCAAATGTCATGTGTGGTGAAGTTGTTATATTGTTAGTTTTTTTTTTTAGGTGACTAAACACTAAAGAGCCTAATCATCTACATTTATCTAAAAATGTTGCCTTCATATGGGTGCATTATAAACTATAATGCAAATAGAAAATAAGTTTTAGTATGTTTGAGCCTATGTGATCCATAAAAGAAGATTTATTATTTTTCTTTTTTTACATGATATCTATTCAAATGTCATGTGTGGTGAAGTTGTTATATTGTTAGATTTTATAGGTGACCAACCACCAAAGAGCTCATGATTGAAGGATGACCATGCTTTCCAAATCCTTTAAAATATTGAAATTCATCTAATTCACTTATATTATATAATTTTCATTGGTGATATGTTGGCAAGTAAAAAGAACTGTTCAATCTCATCTTAAAGTTCTTTGATCTTATAGGCGAAGACATTCAAATTTTCTAGATAAATGCCTTCCATTTAAATTCAATTTTCTAAATAAATTGAGTAAAATATCTAAAATCATAAAATAAAACAAAAACATATACTTCTAAGTATATGAATACCAAAAAAGATATGATGGAAAATTACCACGTAAAAAGAAAAACAAGGAACATAACAAATCATAAACAAGAATGCAATAACATATAATCTTAATTACATTCACTTATCAAAACGAGTTTCAAGGAAATAAATTTTTATATTCTAAGAATGATTCCAATGTCCTTTAATAAAATCCCCTAATTCCACTTACTAAATGCTCAAGTAGTTTATTATAACCTTTAATAACAAGACCCATAGGAGGGAATGATAGAAGCGGAGAAGATATAGTATGAGGGTTTTTGCAAACAAGCTCGAACTAGTGTTTAGAGCTATCTTTAACTCCCCTGCACACAATCCTTGGAGTTGAAGCGACTGAGACACGAACAGGGATGGAGATGCTCGGGGAGGGATTGGAGATCCCTCCCTCCCCAACTCAGGAGACCACTCCATGATCAACCTTGTAGCCCAAAAACTATCAGAGCTCTTGATGGACGACAGTATGAGCGGAATGGGGGGAAGGGGATCAACTGGACAAATGTCCCAAGGCTTAGAATCATCTCGCAAGCAAAAAGTTGCTCAGTATATAATTAAGGCGTTCAAGTTCCAAGCTACCAGGTATTTTCTAGCAAGATCAATGCCTGAATACAACATATGAAAGATCATGCCCTAATCTGCAAGTTTATAGGATTATGGCCGAATGCGAAATCCCTGGTTAGTTGGATTGACACAAAATGGTGGGCATGAGGCCACTATGATCTCCAACTAGGGTCAAAAGGTTTTTTTACTGTGATTTTCAATAACCTAGAGGATCGAGAAAGGGTCTTTGATGCTGGGCCATACTTCTTCAATTTGGCAGGGTTGTTCCTCAAACCATGGGTGGAATCCTTTAATCTAGATAAAGAGGACTTTTCCCATGCACAAGTATGGGTTCGTCTCTTCTTGCTGCTCGAAGAGTTCTAGGAGGATGAGATTCTAGAAGGAATTGGGAACACTCTAGGGTCTTTCGTTCGAATCTAAAAAATTACCAGAACTGGTCGCTACACCTCTTATGCTCGTATATGTGTCCACATGAACATATCAAAAGAACTGTCAGATGCAATATGCCTCATGCATGAATACAACGAATGGGTGCAAACAATTCATTACAAACATATTCCATTATGATGCTAGATATCCCAAGAGCATGGCCATCTCGTCAGGGATTTCCCACTCAATATTCAGGAGACCGAATCTTGCAAAGATGATGAAATCAATGGGGAGGGCCTAAAAAAGGTTCAAAATCAGAAACAACCACTAAAGCGTCCTCCGGATTCACCAAAGCCTTCCCAAACTTCCAATATCTTTGAAATCTTGAATACCATCTCAACAGATGGGCAAGCATAGTAGCTTAGTAAGGAAAATGAGCCACCGTAGGCCAATACGGATGGAGTGGGACTTTAGGGAATGATAGCCCCAATCTTGCAGTGTGATCCATAGGGAATGATGATATTGAGATGTTGGATGAGGAAGATGTTGAAATTAGGGATCGAGACAGGAATGGGCTTGAGGTGGCTTGTGAAAATTGAATCTCTCAACCTATTTCACAAGAATTTATGGAACTCCTCATGGAAGCGTTGAAGTGATCATGCTCTGTCGCAAATCTTGGGGTTCAAGCTAAGAAACTCAAATATGTTCCACTAAGCAGTAAAGAGGAAAAAAGAAAGGTAGGAAAAGCAACAAGGAGAGAATTGAAGTAGGAGCCAAGTTGATAGATTATGGCCAATATGCTAAGCTCATGATGATCTTCCTTGCCACCCATCCCTTTCTAATGAATTTAATCTCATGGAATATTAGGGGCATTAATGGACCTAAAAAAACATCTTGAGAAAAGAGACAAAGCAGGAAAAATCGATAGTTATGTTGGTATGGGAGACCAAGTGCTCTTCTAGCCAGCTTGAAGATAGAGCTCACCAAATTTGGAAAGGATGTTAATCAGTATCCGTCGATGCATAAGGAATGGCGGGAGGAATGGCTGTGCTATGGAACACAGAGAATTTGGTACTCTCCAACTTCTATGCAACTCACTTGTCTCTTTCAACTCATTTTTGATTGTGGGATCAAGCATAAATGGTGTTATTTCAAATGTATATGGACCTAGCACCCCTTCTTTGAAGTAAACTTTTTTGGACGGAATTCATGAGCTAAAGGCATAGGTTGACAACCAACATTGGATCCTAGGAGGGGACTTCAATATGACTCTCCTTTCTCATGGAAAAGAAAGGAGGGAGAAGAATATTGGATGGGGATAATGTTTTGTTTGGAGAGATGAAATAAGAATTGCACCTCCCTGATATGGAAACATCTAATAGGGTTTCACATGGAACAACAAGATATAATGAATGCATCATATCGCCTCTCGTTTAGACAGATTTTTAGTTTCAAAATCCATCCTAGTGTAAGGTGGGGAACTTGTGGTAACTATTCTTTCGAAAGTCGAGTCGGACCATTGGCCAATATGCCTTCAATGGCACATGTTCGGTCAACCCATAAAATGGCCTTTTTGATTTGAAATTTTTTGGCTCTCTTATCCAAACTTCAAGGAGATGATCTAAAACTGGTGGTATGAAATTGTTCCCATAGATGGAACAAAGATGTACGAATTGCAACAAAAATAAAAAAACAATGAAATCCAGACTAAAAGCCTGGAATCAAAACATCTTTGGGAACATTTTTAGTGACAAAAACATCTTGAAGATAGTATGAGGCAGCTGCAACAAAACATAATCCTCTCTGTTTAAACGAAAGGTATCGAATTGGAAGAGGCAAGACTTCAAACAAAACTTGAAGAAAGGGAAAGACAGGAGGAAACCTTATGGAGGCAAAAATCTAACATGCAATGGCTTTTGGATGGCGAAAAAAATACAATTTATTTCCATAGATCCACTATTAGCAGAAGACAACACAACAAAATTGCTAAGCTCAACTTGGCAATATCCTTAAAAATTAGGAGAAAATAGAATAGTAACAACTAGTAACCTACTTCAAATACCTCCTGACAGAACAAATTTCGAAGAGGGAAGCGACCATTAAACACATCACCTATCACATTCCAAGAATTATCACTCAAGCCCAAATTGACAGTTTGATGTTGTCAATATCAATGAGAAAGTTGAACAGGCTCTTCATTAAATGGACACTGGAAAATCTCCAAGACTAAACGGATTTACCAGACTTTTTTCATTTTCGTTGGTCAATAGTAAAACAGGAGGTATGGGCTATCATGGAAGAGTCCAGGGTTTGCAAAGGGACCCTTCCTGCCCTCAACTCCACATTCCTTGCTCTTATTCTGAAGGAGGATGGTGTGTATTGACTTGGTAAGTTTTGTCCTATTTCCCTTTGAGATGTTCTCTATAAAATAATCACAAAATTCCTTGCCAATCGCCTCAAACCCCTGCTACCCCATCTAATCTCCCATGAGCAATTTGTGTTTGTCGAAGATCACCAAATCCTAGATGGTATAATTCTAGCCCACAAAGTCATTCACTTTGTAAAAGTCACCTAGAAGCCAAGAATGCTTATCAAATTGGATATGTCCAAAGCCTTCGATAAGTTGAGCTGGGATTATATTCGAAGAATGCTACTGGATTTTGGTTTAGCATAGAGTGGACTAAATGGATCGTCTCCCTAACATCTTCGAAATTTTTCCCAATCTTGGTGAATGGTTCCCCCTCCGATACCTTTAAACCTCCAAGAGGCATTAGGCAAGGCGACACTCTCTCTCCTTTCTTATTTATATTAATGGTAGGACTTAGGCGCTTCATTTAGGCCATGACCAACTCTAGAAACATCAAAGTCCTATCCTCATATCCCCGGGATCCTTCACTAACTCATTGACAACTTGTCGATGACTCTATGCCCATGGGATACTTATTTGTGAGGGAAGCCCACGCTTTCAAATTTGCGTTAAAAACCTTTATGGAAGCTTTGGGGACCACTGTAAATGAAGAAAAATCACAGATCATCTTCTTTAATACTCTAGCTATTACCCAAAGAAATATCAGTTAAATCCTAGGATACTCAAGATGCTCCCTTACATCCAAATACCTTGGGGCACCTCTGGTTGATTCGGTCCTTTGTCGCTCTTCATGGGAAGATATTCTTTCCAAACTCACCAAACAAGTTACCTGCTATACTTTTTGTCCCCTTAACCTTGCAAGCTTCCTTGTCCTTGTCAAATATGTACTCCAATCTATGCCACTATATCTTTTTTCTATATTGACGGCTCTGAAGTCGGTCTTCAAATCCATTTGAACTTTCTCGCGCTCTTTCCTTTGGGGAAGTATAGATTCCCATCGAAAATGGGCTCTTGTGAAATGGGAGACACTCTGTTTATGTAAGCTTGAAGGGGGGTTAAGAGCAAGGAACCCTCAAGTCATGAAAAATGTGTCAGGAGCTTAAACATGGTGGCGATGGGTTAACTACTCTCACGAGCCATGGTCCAGACTATGGCACCAACAAATACTGAACATGGGTTTCCCGCAATGAGTGTCTTCAGGTAGAGTAGGACACTTCCTCTCTCTAGGAAGAATTCCAAGAACAAAAAATTAAAATCCAGAATGGTCTGGATTGCCTTCGACGGGGATACCTACCCCAAGGAAATTTCACTATCAAATAAGCTTACCATCTAGTCACAAGGTAGGAAAATCCGGATAGAAGCTTCGTTTGGAGAAAAGTTTGGCTTGGGAAGTAACTATGGCCAGAAGTGGCTACTCTCATATGGATTATGGTAAAAAATAGAACTCAAACCTAGGATAATTTGTAGAAGCGGGGTTTCATTTGTCCCTCCCGATGCCCCCTTTTTCAAAAAGAACTGGAGGATAAAATCCATCTCTTTGACTCTTGTCCTTTTGCCTCAAAACTATGGGATAAGGTCACCTTGACCTTCCACGGGACCAATAGGGTTAAGGCCCAACCAAAGAAGACAATAACTCAATGCGTGGATAATCCCTACAACAATGGCATACTAAACCGGATTTGGAAACTATATCCAGGATTCTTGATCTGGGAGCTCTAGAGGGAACACAAATCTCAAATCTTTCAAGACCACAGTGACAATGTTAAGGTTGTTTGGGAAACTATCAAAATTTGCCTACATGAAACTCTACATCTTCAACATTGGTTGGATTGTGACTTTGAAATGGACAATCAGGAGTGTTTGATTTGTCAATATTGGAATTTTTTGCCACTATTTCTAGGTAGTTCCATCAAACTACCTCCAACGCACTCCCCAAGTCCAACAGTCTGGAGTTATCCTCCTCCCGGATTTCTTAAGCTCAATTTTGATGTGGCGACAAAAGGGGACCCATGCCCGACTGGTCCAAGGGGGGTCCTTAGGGATGAAGAGGGTGCCATTCTTCATATTTACATGTGACTATCTTAGGAAAGAGACCAACAATGCGACATGATTGGTAGGCTTAATTCAAGGACTTGAAATTGCTAAAAAATCCTGTTCCACAAAGTTAATCATCAAAGGAGATTCTCAACTGATGTTAAATGTCGCTCAGCGTATTCAACATGGAGCTTTAGCTCGTCAAATATCTAAGAGATGGCGTTTTGGAACCATATTAGCTTACCTTGTTGACATAATCCCCACCATTGAAGCCATTATCGTCAAGCATGTTCGTTGATAGGCCAACTCTCTGGCATACTTTCTAGCCAATGAGGGGGTCATAGTCCAAGCAAGGCAATGAAGCCAATCTTTTGACAGTTTAGAGGAGGGTTCTTCGAAATCCACCTATCTAGATTTAGCTGCAAAAGATATGGAAAACCCATATGAAAGTGTTAATACGACCCCTCATTACTCCATTTAATGTTGATTATGCTAGGCAGGTGGATAGATGGAGGCATGCATGTGCCATCCATCTCAATGATTAATCTTGTTCATTATTCGTTCAAAATGTTAAACTGTGGGGATGTTAACTGGCCCCCTTTGCGAGAGTTTGTGGAGATGGCTAGTACTTGGCTTGCAGGGTGGAAACGAGGTGCAAGGTTTGACTCTCATGGCAATAAGTGGGAAACATTATTCGTGGAGAATGTTAAATTGTGGGGATGTTAACTGGCTCCCTTCACGAGTGTGTATGGAGATGGCTAGTACTTGGCTTGCAGGGGGGAAACGAGGTGCAAGGTTCGACTCTCATGGCAATAAGTGGGAAACATTAAACACCAAGATCCACGCGCAGGAGTTTATGGATCTAATCTACGACAATCACGTTTGGGTCATCCTTCATCTGCGAGGGAGATGGCAGTGTATCTAGACTAGGGACTTTGGTCATGTGTATATATGCCACGCCCAATCTCTTCCTTGCTACTTCCCTTTCACTTGATTATGAAATTTTTGCAAGAGGTTTTTATAATGATTGGCATCTTACTTTCTGACAAGCCTACAGTTCGAGGTTTGGTTATTATTTAAGCAGGTGTAAGTTCCTTTAGAGGTACCCAAGCGCTACTATATTGCAAGTTGAGGAGATTGGTTAATTGGAAGCTATTGAAGGTTGGGAAGAGAAACAAAATTGGGAAAGCGTCCTATGGATAATCATAATCCCCTCTCCTCTCACTCTGGTTATGATGGCCTTGAAGGAGCGTGCTTGAAGAAAGCATGGCTGTGGAATGTGGGCACATTAGAAGGCTGGGCGGCGTGAGGAATTTTTGACCTTTACCTTGGACATCCCGATGCATGTTGAGCAGGCTTTGTAGTATCTGGAAGCTCATGAACTGGAAGAACATGAGTAGAGTACTAGCACTGTTAGTCCTTACTGGGTTATAAAGATGGCTCTGGCCAAGGTTCTCCTGGAAAAGGAATTACAAAAGGAAGAAGTGCATCTTCTGATCTGTGGCATTCAGGACAATATGGAGGAAATACACTACCACCTATATGAAGTTGCCAAGGCTACGAGGGCGTTGTTAAGAATCGGTCCCAAGTTAACGAGAATCCTAGCTTGAAGGTCGCTACTCACGACTCTCGTAGTTGGGTATACCAATTCCATTACATTGCTAGTTTTTTGGTCTAAGTTTTATATGTTGCATTATAGAAAATCCAATGTAGTTTGTTTTTGCACACATAGTAGGAATGTTCTATATTGTTTTTATGATCACTTGGTTTCCCTCATGTGGGCATGTTTCTTTTTGCTGAGGTGTTGTCGCGCAAGATTAAAACTTATGCTTCAGCCTGATTGACTTGTCTCTTCTCAGAGGCAGGGGTTTCAATAGTTTTGTATCTTATTTTATCAGTTAATAGAAGGTTCTACAATAGCTTACAAAAAAAACCTGTATTGTAACCTTGTAAGACCAAAAACAATATTGGATCTAATTTTCTGATATTCACCACTCCTCCCATCATGGAACAAATTGCAATGAGAATAACATACCTTATTTTACATAAAGTGATACTTTAGTGAACTAATCAAGAGAAGAGGAAGTGGAAAAGGTCCATGAACAAAACAATATGGTAGAAAAGAGCATTTACAAAATTGATGAAAGAAGTCAATATCTTTGAGAAGATATGTAAAAATAATATTGCAAAGTATATGCAATTATCGAGAAATTGTTAATGAAGATAAGATTGATGGTTGGTTCCCATTTGATAATAGATTGTAGAAATGATGTAGGACACCAATCCCACAATCCTGCATAATGTGGCAATATGTCTCCTTCTTGTGCTAATGTAGACATATATCTTGCAAATAATGGTGAAGGCATTGTTGAAAATTGAAAAAGAAGAAAAATCTTGATTAATGGTGGAATGCCTAACTTTGTAAAAGTGTTATAAGGAATGTGAAAGTTGTCCAATGTATGAATTCTCCAAGTCATCAACTTCTCTCTGCTTGGAAGGAATATTACTTCACCTTTGATCATATTCTTGATTGACCACATCATATTCCTGGAGACACACAAATCATTATCCGAAAGAGAGTCATAACTTTGAAAATAATATGCATACATCTTTCGTTTACATTTAATAACCATTTTAAACATGATACATTTATCCTGCCATATAGGAAATGTTTGTTGGATATGATGGCCGCTCCTTGTAAGTCTATGACACCATACTAGGCCATATGAATATTTGAGATAGTATTTTTGGGATTATCTGTGTAGAGTAATTCATTAATCTATGACCCATATCCCATGAGTATAGTTGCAACTGACCAGTTTCTCATGGTTTTGAATAGTCCATTGAGCACTCATTGCATTTGGTGATGCTCACAATGGTTAAAAAGTGGGATTGAGACTAGCAAAATGAATCACATAGCATCAATCATCCCCTCTGGGGCTTGGATCCAGTAACCAATACTTCCCGGGAGATCACCCATTCCAAGACTCATCTAGCTCAAGTGTGCTTCCTTGTGGAGTCTTCCCCACAATCAAGCCCACTTAACTTACTAGCCCACTTGCAAAACCTTAGTAAGTATTGTGCCTTATGAATTATTCAAATTTCAGTAGAAATTCCATATCAAATACATGTTTCTATGACAATGGTTCTATGTCTTGCCAACATTGAATATAATAAATATAATAAGGTTCCAAATGTATCTCAATGACAAGTACATACAACTTTGTGAGATATCCGCTTAACACAATTCTAGAGGCACCATTGAGAAATCCATCTTATACTAAAAATATTATAAAAATGTGTTAAGGTGGCAAACACCATTTTGAATCATAAACTGGGTAACAAATTCCCGAGGGACTTTAATGCTACTTACTAAATCATTGAAAAGGTTACAATGTTTGAAATACTTGAGAAACGTACATCCGCAAATAAAAAGGAACAAGGGGAAATCAATTTCCATTATAATGGATGATAACTTGCAATAAGGAGCAATATTCCCTTCCACAAGGATATAAAGAAATGATCTTGCTAGGACCACACTTTGAGAGTAAGAGTGGAGTTTAAACATTTTATTATAAATCATGATTTAATTAAATACATTCTCACCAAAGAAATAAATAAGTGCCATAAGGTAGATTTTTCATTGGTAGAGGGTACACTAGTATGGTTGTACATTTATACGAAAATGAAGTGAAGAGGGTTAGTCATCCCATAATAACATTACGGAAGCAATTCCACCTCCCATGTATTCAAAACATAGAGAGTGAATGCACGGTAAAGAAAATGAAACGTCACACACATAAAGCTTTGTAATATGGAGAAAACTTTTAAAATACTTTTAAAAAAATAGTGTCTTATTAATAATTTTGTATAAGATTATATGAAATGTTAAAATACAAAATTTTATAATGGTTACTAATAGAAAACATTATTAGACAAAAATGCGGTGAACATAAAGACAAATAAATATTAAACAAATAATAATTAAAGTGACATTGTTTAAGCTATGTTATTGTGGTAATTATTTACATAGATGGAGTGGTTGGGGTGGTCAGTTGAGATCGTCCTCCTCCTTACCCTTACTTTCACCCTCACCCTCACCCAAGTTTGAACCCCAATTTCACCCTCACCCTTACCCAAGGTCTAACCCAAGGACACTTACATGATGCCCAAGGTCTAACCCAAGGACACTTACATGACGCCCCAGAAACATCAAAGACACTTACATAACGCCCCATAAACGTTAACTTCTATAAATGAAACAAAAAATTATTCATACGAGATTGGCCAAAACATGCCAAAACAAAGAATAGGGTGATACATTGGGTCGAGTTATTAAAATTCGACTTTGATTTCACTCTCGACTTTTGGATCTAAACAAAATAACTTTTCCTCATTTTTACGAGCTTCGCGACCATACATAAGAGTTTGATTTTATATATCACCTGTACATAATATTATAAAATATATGTAATATAAATATTACATCAATAACTCCAAGGGAGGACATTAGTATATCACCTTCTATAGTTCAAAAGGACATCAATGATAAGCTCAAAACAAAAAAGGACGATTTTGTTTTATGGGTTTTTACCTCTCTTCAAAATCGAAATCTATTATTTTTTCATTTTTTTCAATAATGTTTTTTCTTGGGTTGTGTGTTTTTGGCTACAACTTTCATTGCCTCACTACAGTCTTCTTTTTCATTTTTTAAATAACGTTTTTCTTAAGTTGTTTTTTCTCCTACAACTTGCATCGCTTCATTAGGAAAAAAATACACAAGAAATTTTGAAGAGATAATAGTATTTTCTTCTTGAGATAAGGGATTCTTTGAAGATTTCACAAAGCCTTCTCCTTTCTTTAATATAATGATGGAGATGATTATATTTGGGAAGATATGATATAGAATAGTTCTATATGAAATATTTGTCATATGAAGAGTTGTGCTTTATTTTCTTGCTTGGATTGTTTTCATGGGATTAATGACCTTGCATCAATAACAATTTGTAACATAGGTTATCTAGTTGATACAACCAACACCATTTACATTGCAAAACTAGTTGTGCACTCTGCATATGGGTTTGATCTATTGTGCCAAACTCTTAATTAAGGTATGACTTCCTTAATTTTATGGTTTACATTTGCTACATTAAGTACAAGGGCCCATATTCATGTATAATATCTATATGATGTTTCAAGTACATATGTTTTATTTGATGGAGTTTTTGTTTGCGTGCACTATGATTGTTTCCAACTTCTTTCTAAGGATTTTTCCATAGATGATTCTCATCCTGTTATAGTGGGTCTTTGCTAATACAATTTTATGTACATTCTTTGATTAATGTACTGAGTCAATGGAGACGACTTCTACATTTTTGTTGGATTTGATGGATTCTCTTGACTATGCAGAAACGATAGTGCATTTTTCTATTGGGCTTGACCTACCTATTTTAGGATGTGATATAATTATTAACCCACCATATTTGGAGACATTGTCTATATTCCAAGAATTGGTGGTCTTCTATTGAAATCTTTAGTAGATGGGCTTATCGAGTTTGTCCTTTCATGGTACGTGTCTTCCTTATATGGTGGTTGTGGTTACTTTTATTTATTATACTAGACACAATACTTAGACTCAATGTTGTTGTTGTACAATTAATGAGTTAACTTATAAAGGAAGGGACAATGGCTTGAGTCATGATAAGTTGTGTTTGGGATAGTCATTTCCTTGCTTTTAAATGTCAGGCATTGAGTTTCATTGACATTGTAGAGTCCCAAAATTTTGTGGGGTATGCTTTTTAATTTGGTTGCTTGAGATCGGGACATGAGTATGTGATTTATAATTTAAATACATAGCTTTTCTATGGATTATGGGAACATGAATTCTTGAGTGAGAGGACCATTGAAAACTAACACAAAGAAGAAGATAACCGATGAGGAACTTGGCTTTACAAAGACATAATAGAGATGAAAGATAGAATACCAAAATTGAATTTGACATGAGGAAATTTGTCCTGTCTTTTCTTCCTGAACACCTAAGACAACATTTTTTTCAAGGTATCCCCTTGGACATAGGAATGATATTTCTAATAGATGGTGTGTCCTAAAGAAAGGGGACAAATCACATAAGCAAATAAAATAGTAGGAGTAGGTTAGATGATGTTCTATTTTTACCTATGATAAAGCCATTTCCTAGATTATTCCCTAGGACACAGAGAGACATAGGGCGATGGAAGACAATAATTCATTGGGACATGGATTACATGGATGAAGAGGATAAGTATAACCAAATTTGAAGTGGAATAATAATGTGCTTGATGAAAGTAGAGGCCAATACAATCAAAATAAGCCTAGTCAAAAGAAGGAAAACAATCAAAGAAAGGGCGTGGACATGGTAGTATTCCACCAGAGCATCAAGGATATGCTTCCTATTAAATTTGGAGGGATAAGGGGGTCAGTGCAAGCTAATGAGGGTCACTTTTGGCACGTTAGATGCAATAGAAAACTGAAAAAGCAGGCATCCCTCAACTTACTTGGATTTTTTGATTTACTTACGGAAAATATCTTGCATTGAGTAAAAAAGATGAAATGTAGGAAATTGAATCACGTTTCTGAATATATAACTTTTATGTATTGAAAATTTGCATAGCTATGTCAAGTTTCAGTTTTCCTAACAGACACTTTTTATTTTTCAGGCAAATGATAAGGTATATGTTTTTGTGGGTAGAGCCTTTGAGGGCCTAAATGATGGAATCAAGCTACAAAAATCGGCATGCATGTAGAGAACACATAGCACTTGTGCGCCATTATTTTTCGAAAATTAAATTAGTAATTTTATAATTTTTTTATAATTGTCTAAGTGATCAAACCTCAAAAATAGTACATCTTTTGTGGGTAGAGCCTTTGAAGGTCTTAATGCAAAATTCTTGAAATGGGTTTTTCATAGAACGTGGAGGTTAGTGTCCTCTTGTGCACCATACAATTTTTTTTTGAAATGATTGAGAATTGAAAAAGTTATGGAAGAAACACTAACAATGTGTTTCACGAGTTAAGGAGGTAGGACAGAAAAGAAATTGAAAGAAAATAGGAAAAATTAATATTTCAAAATAAAAGTTACATATTTGGAATCTGCAGAAAAAATGCTATTTGTGTCTAAGATTTCGTCAAAAATAACTCTGTGTAGCATATTGTAACGAGTGGCTAAGCACAGGCTTCTCCAGAAACTGGAAGAAATACCCAATTAGCTTTGGTTTTTCATTAACATAGCACAGGTTTGGAATTACCGAAGCACACTCCAAAGCATACACATAGGATTATTGTTGACATGTGAGCATGTGACTCGGCCTGTTTAAATTCAAAAATATTGCCGCGCTTTTAGATTTAAATAACGCGTACGCGTTATATAACTACATAACACGTACGCGTTATATAGTTACAAAACGCGCTCGCGTTATTCAAATCATAAAATACATGTTTAATACTTGAGAAAGAGGGGGTGTAGAAGTCAAGGGAAATTTTGTTTAATATTTGAGAAGGGGTGGGGAAGGGTCAAGGGAATCTATGGTTAATATTTAATAGGGGTGGGAAAGGGTCAAGGGCTTAGAAGGATGTTGGAAGCTTGAGTGGGGAGAGATGAAGGGAATGAGAACATGATGGGCTACAGGGGGTGAAGGGAAGTGGAGCTTGAGAGCACTATTAGGAGTAGAATAGGTTCTGAAGAGGTATAGGGTTAGAAGTTGAAAGTGAGACTTGAGTGACAAGGGGGATGTGAGAGAGAAATAAAGAATACAAGGGGGGGAGAGACATAGAGCGAGGGAGGGAGAGAGACAATGGGGAGGAATGGATTTGGAGGGAGTGAGAGATAGATGGGGATAGAACGAAATAAGAGATAGGAAGGGAGGGACAGAAAGTGTTGGTGGGAGACATGCAGAGAGTGGTGGCGATGGAGAGAGAGGGAGTGATGGAGAGATTGGGATAGGTTGAGGGAAAGATGAGGGAGGGATAGAAGGTGAGAGACAGGCGATGAGAGAGGGAGGGAGAGAAGGTAGGGTGAGGGATGGAGGGAGAAAGTTGGAGATAGATATGGATGGAGGGGGTATGGGTTTGAGAATGGAAAGTGACATAATGTGTGTGTATGTGTGTGTGTTTGAGAGAGAGAGAGAGACAGAGAGAGAGAGAGAGAGAGAGAGAGAGAGAGAGAGAGATTGATGGTTGGGGAGAGAGAGACTAGAGGGAGTTGTGAGCATCATATTCTCCATCAGCATCATATTCTTCATCATCATCATCTTCATGACCATCATCGTCATCATCAACATCTTCATCATCATCACCATCATCATCATCATCATCATATTCCTCATCAAATCAAAATCTCCATCATCATTATCATCATCATGATCATCATCTAAACATCACCATCACCATCACCATCATCATCAACATCTTCATCATCATCACCATCACCATCATCATCAAAATCTTCATCGTCATCACCATCACCATCACCATCACCATATTCATCATCATTGTCATCTCTAGGTTCCCCATCAACATCAACATCTCCATCATCATCATCTTCTTCATCATCATCATCTTCATCACCATCATCATCATCATCAACATCTTCATCATCATCACCATCATCATCATCATCATTATCTTCCTTGAATCAGATCAACATATCCATCATGTCACCATCATCTTCTGAACATCATCATCTAAACATCACCATCACCATCACCATCATCATCATCATCTTCATCATCATTACCATCACCATCATCATCAACATCTTCATTGTCATCACCATCATCATCATCATCATCATTGGCATTTGTAGGTTCCTCATCAACATCTCCATCATTATCATCTTCTCCATCATCATCATCTTCATCACCATCATCATCAGCATCAACATCTTCATCATCATCACCATAATCATCATCTTCATCGTCATCAGGTCAACATCTCCATCATCATCATCTTCTTCATCATCTTCACCATCATCATCATCATCATCATCTTCATCGCCATCTCCATCATCTCCATCATCTCCATCATCATCACCATCACCATCATCATCATCTTCATGACCATAAACATCTTCATCATCATTGTCATCTCCCCCTTCCTCATCAACATCTCCATCATCATCATCATCATCATCATCATCACCATCTGAACATCACCATCACCATCATCGTCAACATCTTCATCATCATCATCATCATCATCAGCATCATCATCAGCATCAGCATCATCATCAAAATCTTCATCGTCATCACCATCACCATCTTCATCATCATTGTCATCTCTAGGTTCCCCATCAACACATCTCCATCATCGTCATCTTCTTCATCATCATCATCTTCATCACCATCATCATCGTCATCTTCTTCATCATCATCATCTTCATCACCATCATCATCGTCATCAACATCTTCATCATCATCACCACCATCATCATCATCATCTTCCTCATCAGATCAACATCTCCATCATGTCACCATCATCTTCATCTTCATCATCATCATCATCATCATCATCATCATTACCAACACCATCATCATCAACATCTTCATCGTCATCACCATCATCATTGGCATCTGTAGGTTCCTCATCAACATCTCCATCATCGTCATCATTGGCATCTGCAGGTTCCTCATCAACATATCCATCATCGTCATTTTCTCCATCATCATCACCATCATCACCATCATGATCTTCTGAACATCATCATGATCATCATCTAAACATCACCATCACCATCATCGTCAACATCTTCATCATCATCGCCATCAGCATCATCATCAAAATCTTCATCGTCATCACCGTCACCATCTTCATCATCATTGTCATCTCTAGGTTCCCCATCAACACATCTCCATCATCATCATCTTCTTCATCATCATCATCTTCATCACCATCATCATCGTCATCAACATCTTCATCATCATCACCATCATCATCATCATCATCTTCCTCATCAGATCAACATCTCCATCATGTCACCATCATCTTCGTCATCATCATCATCATCATCATTACCAGCACCATCATCATCAACATCTTCATCGTCATCACCATCATCATTGGCATCTGTAGGTTCCTCATCAACATCTCCATCATCATCATCATTGGCATCTGCAGGTTCCTCATCAACATATCCATCATTGTCATTTTCTCCATCATCATCACCATCATCACCATCATGATCTTCTGAACATCATCATGATCATCATCTCAACATCACCATCACCATCATCGTCAACATCTTCATCATCATCGCCATCAGCATCATCATCAAAATCTTCATCGTCATCACCATCACCATCACCATCACCATCACCATCTTCATCATCATTGTCATCTCTAGGTTCCCCATCAACACAACATCTCCATCATCATCATCTTCTTCATCATCATCATCTTCATCTCCATCATCGTCCTCATCAACATGATCTTCATCATCATCACCATCATCACCATCATCATCATCATCTTCCTCATCAGATCAACATCTCCATCATGTCACCATCATCTTCATCACCATCATCATCAACATCAACATCTTCATCATCATCACCATCATCTTCATCAACATTATCATCTTTATCATCTTCATCTGCATCATGATCATCTTCATTGTCATCACCCTCCTCCTCCTCATCATCTTTATCATCTTCATCTACATCATGATCATCTTCATTGTCATCACCCTCCTCCTCCTCATCATCTTGTGCACTTATGCACTTAGGGATTAATATTTAGAAGAGGGTCTAAAGGCCTTTATGGGGGAGGGGCTCTAGGAACAAGGTAAGACAGAGAGGGCAGGGGGGAGGGATAAAGGCGTAGAGGGTTAGTGATTAAGGGAGAAGAAGGGAGAGAGTGCTATAGGGAGGGATAATGACGAAGATAAAGAGAAGGTGGAGAGATGGAGAGTGGGGTGGTAGAGACATGGCTGAAGGGAGAGAAAGAAACATGAAAGAAACATGTAGGGAGAATGAGGGACACATATTTAAAAAGAGATAGGGGGTATCTAGGGATTATTGGGAGAGAGCTAGGGGGTATTAAACCATACAAAACATTTGTTTTGTATGCAATCATATAAATGATTAGTTTTCTTTGATTTTGTTCGTTGCCCTAGCCGTGCACCTAACCTATTTATTGTGCTTGACTATATCGCGTTCGCGTTTTTTAACTACATATCGCGCACGCGTTTTATATTTATATAACGCGTACGCGTTTTGGAACTCCAGAAATAATGGACTGTTGCTGTCCGAGAGCAACTTCACTCTGTCCGAACGAAAGCAACAATCCCGCGATTTTTCAAACAGCACGAGCCCGCGTCTGAAAATTTTCACATTCTACACCAACTCCATCATTTTTTTTTATGCAGGTGCAGCATTGAGGACATCTTTCATGGTTGCTCACTGTGGTGTTGGGTTATATGGCCATATTTGAAGAAAATAATTAGCAAGCTTGAAGAATCTCCAATTGAAGAACACCAAAGATAAGGCCTTTGAAAGATTCATTTTGCCTATATTTGAGGAGCACACAAGGTAAGATATCAAGCTTCAAGACCAACAAGGAAGAACTTCCATTTGCTTATTATTGAAGAGCTTGTAATTGAGGAGCAACAAAAACAAACTATATTGAATTGATCATTGTGGTGATGGGGAATGCACGTAACCGAGTAAACAAATCCACAAGGAAGAAGAGACCTCAAGAAGTCATTGAAGAAGAGAAAGAAAAGAAAAGAATATACATGATGAATCGGAGGCTTTCTTTGGAAACTAATCCAAATCCAATTGTAGAGGATACCATGGTTCATCCTATTAATCCACGACAAGAGGGACCTTCAATTTCCACAATAGTTGTTGAACAAGCACCCCATGGAAGTAATCAAGAAGCAAAACGTAGGTGCTCATTAGGGGATGTTTCAATTCCCACTTCAAGTCAAAGTGATAAGTTACCATCTCAAGATGAAGCTCACGAAGAAACACACAATTTGCTATCCGGATGTGGTTATACAAGCGATGAAGTCAGAGAGGCGTTGGACATTTTGCCTACTGTTGAAGAAGAGAATGTTATCCACACCATCGATGAGGATGTTGGACTTCCACAAGGGGATGTTGGACTTCCACAGACCATGGATGAGGATGTTGGACTTCCACCATCCAACTACCAGGAAGAGAATGAAGGACACCAAGCTACTACTGAAACGCCAGAGCGTCTTGGTGATGCGCTACATGGTACAATTCCAACCCCCTTACCTCCATTAGCAAGCACACGTCGAAGAACTCCGAAGCGTATACAAGTTGATGAAAGACTTATGAATTCCATTGAAGGTACGCTATCTAAACGTAGTATTGCTTATCAAACTCAACAGATACTTGATAAATATTTTGTTTCTAAATGTGATGGAGATAAATGTAGATTATTTTTATCATTGTTAAAATCTAGGAGCATGAATGTTGTTAGGAAAAAGTTAGGGATAAAGATGATAAAGAATTCTGAACCAAGTTCTCATATAGTTAAAAGCCTAGTAGATGCATTTGGTAAAATTGGTAAGAACACACGTTCAAAGGACCGCAATGCTGCTCGTCGTGTGTTGTCACAATCAATTGCAGATAAGAACACCAGGGCCCTTCGTATTCTCAGGCCTACATCGAAACTAGTTAATTTGAATGTAAAAACCCTCCGTAGGTATTCTATTAGAAGAGAACATCTTGACACAACCGATCAGACAGATTTTTGGGCCTTTGTTGGTCGGTTGCCACGTCGTGACATGAAGCTAGTTGATGCAGTAAAGGGACTAGTGCATAGTTTTTGGCATGATCACACAAGGCCTTCTTCAAACCGAAAGGATGTACTAAAACTAAGAAGGGGTTCAAAGGATCGTGAGCCACATACTAAGCATCTTCTTGATATAACACAGACAGAGCTTTACGAAAAATTTAAGATTGAGCATAGACAATTGAACTTGGGGCAAAGATCTTTTGAGAAATGTAAGCCATGGTATGTTAGAATAAATACTCTTCGTAACACTTGTTGTTGTAGATACCATGTAGAATATGAATATTACTATGAAACATTTTTGTACATTCGTCGTGTGTTGCATACTAACATTGTGCAGGATTGCTCCATGACAATACCACCGACTTCATCAAGAGAATTCATTCATAGCATCATGTGCAATAGGCCCGAGGGGCAAACATACTATGCAAAATCTTGTTTGGATGGAACATGCTCCAACTGTGCTGGAATGGCATTATTGAGCCAATGTATGCACGAGAATGGAGACAGTGAATTTGGGAAAATGGTTACAGACATGAAAAGTTTCAAATATATCAACTATGAAATAGTCCCAGGGAAAGAAAGAAAAAAAATACAATTGGTGACATCTCAGGTATGCATTTATATCTATAAAATTATGTTGTAACGGTTACATTTCAATCCTTACTTACAACAAAAAACTGACATTGAGATCATTTTGTGTCACCAGGTACAAGTTAGTGACTTCATCAAGGAATTTATTGAAAAGACACATCAATATGTTCAGCATGTCCACGTGGCACGATGGCAGGATGAGAAGTTTAGAATATGCAGAGATACATTTCCCCTTGGTACTATACTTTCAGTTGTTGATTTTGCCGAGAACTACACTCTGCAACCTCAAAATGAGATCCAAAGTCAGTATTATCACTCTGAGCAGGTTTCCTTGATGGTCCATATCACATACAGGCATGGCCCAAATAGCACTGAAGAGCAAAGAGAAATTCTGAAGGAATATCACTTCTACATAAGTGATGATAGGTGCCACGACTTCCACTATGTACGTCATTGCTTCATCATGTTCTATGATCACTTGAAGGGAAGGAACATACAGATGGACCGACACTGGATTTGGTCTGATGGGTGTGCTGGTCAGTTCAAAAATGCACGCATATTTCAGTGGTTGTGTTCATTGCATAAAAACTACAAAGTGCCACATATGTGGAACTATTTTGAGACTGGGCATGGTAAAGGAGAGCATGATGGAGCCGGAGCATGTGTCAAAACAGCCCTACGAAGAGAGGAATTGAAAGTATCTACAGAATCTACTATTCTAAATGCTCAATCTATAGTCAGGTGGTGCACGTCAGTAATGGGAGAGGAATCAACTATGCGAGTAGAATCCACAAGAAAGAGACATGTGGAGAGATTTTTTTGGGAGGTGGTAGACATAGATCGTTCACATGCATGGGAATGCAAGACTGTGCCTGGGACTCGTGGCTTTCATTCGGTTCGAAGCTCTGATAACCCAGTATTTGAAATTTGGACCAGAAAACTTGCTTGTTTTTGCCCGCCTTGTTGTGATGGTGACTGGGATGGGTGTGAATCATTGGATTGGGTTGATGGATGGGATCCCATATCACTTCCACTTGATCAGCGTGCAATTGTTGAGTTAACTCCGTTGGAAGAAGACCAATCATCTATTTCTGCAGATTTTGATCATGTATCAGACCTTGTACAACCCGGTATGATGCATTTCCTTAACATTTTTTGTTTGTTTACGTAGTCTTCAAATGCACATTAATGGCCTTGTATCGCACGAAAAATATTTTGATCATATACCTACAATCATATAATGCAGGGCACATATACGCAGTGGTTGCCTCAAAAGATACTGAATGGGGTGATGAATACTGGTTGGCACGCTGTATAGATGGAAAGCAAACCCTCATTGTGTCCATGACTGACGATGAAAACAACCACTTTCCAACTGGTTCTATGGTTGTTAAAGGTGAATACTTGACACGGGACAACAATGGAAGAAAGAAGGGTGGATATGTTTACAGGGATTACAAACCAGGTGCAAGTGTATATCACTTTACCAACTTAATCATTGGCACAAACCTTCAGGTACGAACAATGCCTAGTCGAAATACATCGAAGGTACGCTACTTCTTACCGGATACAGAGCACGAGAGACTAATGGAGACCATCAGTATAAGAGATGATCCGGAGGGCTTGGTTGTATGATAATAGGTGGGATCTAGCATGATGAGGTACGTTACATACTTTTAATACTATACTATTTTCACTATTTGTAATTGAATATTGATATATGTTCAATTTTCACATGTATGTTTCATATGAATATGTCAATTTTGCGTTCTTGATATGCCAAATTTACAAGAGATGGATTAAAATTATATTATGTTCATATGATCAGTAAACCATATATTAATCATGTTTGAGAGGTTGCTTAGCTAACTTTAAGGGCATTTAAGCTCTATGTTAAGCCCAACTAAATCCTTATGAATCACTAGACAATCGAATTGGTTCCTTGAGTAATTCAAATTTCTTTATGTAAAACCATTTTTCATTCATTTTAGTATGAAATCAAGTTTTTAGTATTTTTTTCTCTTTACTGGCTCTATTCTAGTTTCCTTTGAAAAATTGCTCAAAGTATTGTTGTTCTTAGTTTTATGAACCTATTTGTGATCTCTTTCATGTGATCATAAGATTTTACACATCACTGCCATAACCACTAGACAATTGTACACTATACAACTATGAAAGTCTCTCTTAATCTAGCGACAACCACCTTTTACCCATTTCTATAGAATTTATCTTCTTTAATAATTTTCTAATCCAAATTTTAATAGCTATTACATTTTCACTATACAACTATGAAAGTCTCTAGTGACAACCACCTTTTACCCATTTTTATTATACATCTCTAAGTTATCCACACAAAAACACACACATATATATATAATAATTATTGTGTATTCATAGTCAAAACTAAAAAATATATGGATTAAAGTGGATAAACATTAAACTAAACTAAAATTAAACTAAAATTAAACTAAATTAAATTAAACTAAAAAATATATGGATTAAAGTGGATAAACATTAAACTAAAATTATAATAATTGTGTTTTTTAATCCATTTTTTACATATGATCAGTAAACCCTAAAATTATATTATGTTCATCATGTTGGTTATTGGCTTCACCCAACAAAATTAATTCAATTCATGCTCACTATATTAAACAATACACTTATATTAAATTTAATTCATGTCTTGTTAAATATTTCATAATGAATTAGCTAGTTGAGAGCACCACCTTAGACCAAGCCATCATCATCATGGACCTGCAAAACCCTAGTTTCCAAAGTGTCTAGGCAGGTTCGGGCTAGGAACACTAGCCATACCCGCCCGGTGGATGATTTTCCAAAGTTGACCCCCGTGTGCAAAAATTGCACACTCCCACACTGAGCAAAACCCTAGTTTCCAAGATGGACCTGCAAGGTGACACATGGGCCACCGGGTAGGAGGGGAGGGGCATCCCTGGCACTATCCCGGTGTGCTGAATCCAACGGAGTCGACGGTTCGTCGATCCGAGCCACGGTCTTCATTCTATGGCTCGTCCCGTCTCACTACCAGAAGGCCTTCAGGGACACCTGCTGGATACCTACCGGGGGCATAGAACTCCAACCATGCAACAAAATCGGGTTCCGGGGAGACCTGCAGGTGTGTCTAGACAGGTTCGGGCTAGGAACACTAGCCATACTTGCCCGGTGGATGATTTTCCAAAGTTGACCCCCGTGTGCAAAAATTGCACACTCCCACACTGAGCAAAACCCTAGTTTCCAAGATGGACCTGCAAGGTGACACATGGGCCACCGGGTAGGAGGGGAGGGGCATCCCTGGCACTATCCCGGTGTGCTGAATCCAACGGAGTCGACGGTTCGTCGATCCGAGCCACGGTCTTCATTCTATGGCTCGTCCCGTCTCACTACCAGAAGGCCTTCAGGGACACCTGCTGGATACCTACCGGGGGCATAGAACTCCAACCATGCAACAAAACCGGGTTCTGGGGAGTCCTGCAGGTGTGTCTAGACAGGTTCGGGCTAGGAACACTAGCCATACTTGCCCGGTGGATGATTTTCCAAAGTTGACCCCTGTGTGCAAAAATTGCACACTCCCACACTGAGCAAAACCCTAGTTTACGAAATGAATGCACAATGAAGCCACTGGGCCATGGGGAGACGAGGGAGAGGGCCCCCTAGAGGTAATCGCACGCTAGGAGACCAACGGAGTCGACGGTTCGTCTGTCCGACGTCCGGTTTCCGAGTTATGTCGAGTTGCAAGTCGCATGAAAATGCCGTTCAGGGACACTTGGTGAATTTCCGTCCGGGAGCCAAAAAGCAAACGAAGCAGGAAGATTGCGTGCCGTTGGCTCCTGCAAGTGTGTGTGGGCAATGCCGACGTGGGAACACTGCCGGGAGCCATAAATCCATGATAGTAAATTAATTCATGACAAAAAAAACTGAATTATTCCTTTCAATGGATGTGGTTTTCAATTTCCTATATTGTTAGGTCAATTTGGCACATTCATTGAAAGAAATTGTAGACTTTAATGATGATCACAACAAGTGTGTTTGTTAAAACCTTGTGAAATAGAGCATCAAAAGACCTACATTGTAGGCCATATAATTGTGTTTGTTTACCTTTTGTTTGATGGACCATGCACAATAAGTAATAAAATAATTTTTGAAGTAGGTCATTTCATTTTTCTGATTTTTTCTGTGGTGGTGTTGAAAAAGACCATTGTTCTTATTGATGGGATTTCATGTGCTTATGATTCTTTGGATAATCTGGACACATACAAGGACACCATTATTAGACTAATTCATTATAAACAATTTAATATGAGTAATCTACATAAATGAATTGAAAAATTAACAAAAATAACAAACAACCCATATACCTTGGAATATAACACAAGAGTGACCATGTTAGGCAATCTTACTTATCTACTTACCTATGGTCATCTAAGTAGACCATTTGGATCATGTCTATTACTAATGATCTCCATTAACTTTTCATGTTCACAATGAGGCTTGAAGTATCATACCTTTGATGGGTGCTTCCTTGGCATTGTTTGTAGTTTGAGGTTTGTATCGAAAACTAAGTTTGTAAAGTGGTATATAGATTCACCTAGTCTAATCTTGAAATACATAACCAACCTTCTTCCATGTTTGGTCATCCAGTGTTAGATATTATCCTTTAATAACCATCAAACTGATTACAAGTTGATCACCATTGTCATCTATTAGTGAGACATGAGGGTTTGGTTCGCCTTTAAGGAACATGCCAACAAATAGTGAGTGCCCCATTAATTATCTTTCAGGGAAACCATTGCATATATGTTCATTTTATTCTCAAAAATGAGATTGATGGTGTTTATTCTCATGCAATGTATACAGTTAGGATTAAGACAACTGTATAAATCTATGGAATTATAAATGGAGATATTAATCCAAAAGGAAGCCAATGTTGGCCTTGCCAATCTTTTCTTCCGAATGCAAACGAAATATTAGATTCCATTTTGCTATGTTTCCATGTAAAATATATTTGAAAAAAAACATATATTTGGATTATATGGAAATCCTTCTTACCTTTGACATTGTTTGGGATCTGCAGGATGGGAATGAAGTATTTTTTAGGGATTAAGAGGAGTATTCAATTACGCAAACTTATGAATGCCTATTTTGACAAGCAATCCATTGATTTCAACTCCATCAAATTTCTGTTTGATGGATGATGTTTGCAAGGTGAGCAAGTTTAACCCACCAATGCGAGATTGCATGCAATTACACTGAGCAAAACCCTAGTTTACGAAATGAATGCACAATGAAGCCACTGGGCCATGGGGAGACGAGGGAGAGGGCCCCCTAGAGGTAATCGCACGCCAGGAGACCAACAGAGTCGACGGTTCGTCGGTCCGACGTCCGGTTTCCGAGTTATGTCGAGTTGCAAGTCACATGAAAATGCCGTTCAGGGACACTTGGTGAATTTCCGTCCGGGAGCCAAAAAGCAAACGGAGCAGGAAGATTGCGTGCCGTTGGCTCCCGCAAGTGTGTGTGGGCAATGCCGACGTGGGAACACTGCCAACACTGGCTCGGGGGAGGTTTTTGCAGAGTTTACCTACCAATGCGAGATTGCATGCAATTACACTGAGCAAAACCCTAGTTTACGAAATGAATGCACAATGAAGCCACTGGGCCATGGGGAGACGAGGGAGAGGGCCCCCTAGAGGTAATCGCACGCCAGGAGACCAACGGAGTCGACGGTTCGTCGGTCCGACGTCCGGTTTCCGAGTTATGTCGAGTTGCAAGTCGCATGAAAATGCCGTTCAGGGACACTTGGTGAATTTCCGTCCGGGAGCCAAAAAGCAAACGGAGCAGGAAGATTCCGTGCCGTTGGCTCCCGCAAGTGTGTGTGGGCAATGCCGACGTGGGAACACTGCCAACACTGGCTCGGGGGAGGTTTTTGCAGAGTTTACCTACCAATGCGAGATTGCATGCAATTACACTGAGCAAAACCCTAGTTTACGAAATGAATGCACAATGAAGCCACTGGGCCATGGGGAGACGAGGGAGAGGGCCCCCTAGAGGTAATCGCACGCCAGGAGACCAACGGAGTCGACGGTTCGTCGGTCCGACGTCCGGTTTCCGAGTTATGTCGAGTTGCAAGTCGCATGAAAATGCCGTTCAGGGACACTTGGTGAATTTCCGTCCGGGAGCCAAAAAGCAAATGGAGCAAGAAGATTGCGTGCCGTTGGCTCCCGCAAGTGTGTGTGGGCAATGCCGACGTGGGAACACTGCCAACACTGGCTCGGGGGAGGTTTTTGCAGAGTTGACCCACCAATGCGAGATTGCATGCAATTACACTGAGCAAAACCCTAGTTTACGAAATGAATGCACAATGAAGCCACTGGGCCATGGGGAGACGAGGGAGAGGGCCCCCTAGAGGTAATCGCACGCCAGGAGACCAACGGAGTCGACGGTTCGTCGGTCGGACGTCCGGTTTCCGAGTTATGTCGAGTTGCAAGTCGCATGAAAATGCCGTTCAGGGACACTTGGTGAATTTCCGTCCGGGAGCCAAAAAGCAAATGGAGCAAGAAGATTGCGTGCCGTTGGCTCCCGCAAGTGTGTGTGGGCAATGCCGACGTGGGAACACTGCCAACACTGGCTCGGGGGAGGTTTTTGCAGAGTTGACCCACCAATGCGAGATTGCATGCAATTACACTGAGCAAAACCCTAGTTTACGAAATGAATGCACAATGAAGCCACTGGGCCATGGGGAGACGAGGGAGAGGGGCCCCTAGAGGTAATCGCATGCCAGGAGACCAACGGAGTCGACGGTTCGTCGGTCCGACGTCCAGTTTCCGAGTTATGTCGAGTTGCAAGTCGCATGAAAATGCCGTTCAGGGACACTTGGTGAATTTCCGCCCATTTTATAATTTAAGCCACTTTTAAATATTTGAACTTCCATATTATTTTTGAAAGAGTATAATATTTCAAAACTCCTAAAGAGACAAAAACACATGATCAAAACTCCTAAGGCTGTAATTTAGAGTAGTAATAATGGGGGGTGATGGAGTTGAATTTGATCCTATGGAAGATAATGATACTAATATTATTGAGAATAAAGGGATAATAGGTTGATCCATGACACCTTTGTTTGCATGGATGAGGATGCACCTATGTATGAGACCTATGATAATATTCATGATGTACATCTTATTGATAAGGCACACAAAGGCCTATACAAGAGATCAAAGATGGGTCACTTTGTCTACTAATTTGATGTTGATAAAATTGAAGGTATTGAATGACATTTCAAACAATGGTATGACAAAGATCCTAATGTATACACAAGGTTAATATATAAGGTGCCCCATAAGGTTCTTTGTCATATCCCTATAATTCTAGGTTTTTGATGATTGTTTAGGTTAAAAAACATAGCACATTATATGGATTATCATGTACAAAGATAAGTGAAGATGGTATTATATGAGTGGCTACAAATGGTTCTCAATTTACGATCATCAAGGAAATATTACCCATTTTTTAAGAAGAACCTCATAATGTTAGACTTTCATTGGTAGTTGATGGCAATGGGTGTGCATGAGTGAGTTCGTTGAAACCTTGAAAACATTGTATTGCATTTAGTTTGATTAAATTACACGAGCAAGAACTTTGACATAACTTGTAATGATCATCCAAAATCACAAATTTTAATTAGATACCAATTAGTGCATGCATGTAGTGAATTCGTTGAAACCTTTGAATATAATAGTTTTTTCTTTTGACATAGTGCATTCATGAGTAAAAGATAATCCACACAAATCAACACATTAGAATGACACAAGTACATGTATCCAAAAGTACATATATATCCAAAAGTGCATGTCTCCAAAAGTACATGTATATCCAAAAGTCTCCAAAAGTGCATGTCTCCAAAAGTACATGTATATCCAAAAGTATCGAAAAGTACATGTATCCAATGAAGTCAATGTACATGTCTCCAAAAGTACATGCACAATAAAGTCAATGTACATGTCTCCAAAACTGAATGTATCGAAAAGTACATATATATACAAAAGTATCCAAAAGCACATGTGTCCAAAACTATCCAAAAGTATCAAAACTCAAGCTTTCTCTTGTTCTTTCCCGACGTTGATCCTCTAGGCACATCCCTAGGATCAATGTGCATCCCTGGATCCTGCAAATTAAATATCAATTGTTAAATTCAACTAACTATGTACACTAATACATTATCTCAACAATTATCAACTGGTGCATGGAAAGTGCATGAAACACTTGGTCACTGAAGGACATCTCACCTCAACTGACAAAGGAGATTGTGTTGCTTGTGTAGCAGATGGAGCCGTCGGTTGAACATCCAGGATGGTTGAACCAGGGGGGCCAGGCACTGCTCCTGCTGGTGGTGGCTACAATGAAAAAATGTTGAAATAGTTAGAAATGCATGAATAAACAATAGGTCCAACAATAATAAACTATGTAAAGATAATGTTGAAATAGTTACATACCTGTGTGTGATCAGTCGCCACTGCAGATGCGGCACTAACTGCTGCATCAACCATCGATGCAAGGTTCTCAGCAGACAACTCGGGTTCCTGTTGCAGTAAACATGCAATTCAAACATTAACAAAAACGATTTATGCACTGGATTTCAAGTTAAACAACAAATATCATCGAAGGATATACATTACCGTGGTGTGAGTAAGCCCATGGTCGTGGGCAGCTGGAGTCTTTCTCGGAGTAGAACGCCTCACATACACACGACCCTTGTTCACGAATGGCCTGGAGGGAGATGCAAATACAGGCAATGGGCCAGATGTGTCGGATGGTGCCTACAGTCAGCAAGTGTTCATGTAGTTAGACATGCATGATTCAACAAACAAACATGTATTTAAAAAATGTCATTTTTAATTGTTTACCTGGAGCCCAGACGTTTCAGGGGACGGTATGACCATGGGCACTACCTCCACATTACCTTGCCCCTGTGAAGGATCTGCCATCTGCAAGTTTAATAATTGTAAATATTAGACCGTATATAGCATTAATGAACTAAAATGTAAAGTATGTGGAAATTAACAAATTAACAAGTATTAAAAAACTGAAATTTTAAAATGTTTACCTCGGTGTGAGATACGGCAATAGGTGGTATATAAGATGGGCCTGCCGAATGGGTAGCATCATGCCCCCCTGTCGAGTCTGGAACATCCGGCTCTGGGGCGTCACTGCCGGTAATCATCATCAACTGCAAGTTCACAAAATTAATATATTAGCTCAAACTATATATATGTGTACAAAGACGAAAATAAATGAAGAATTTATTACAATTAACCATCAAGATACCTCTCTCAAAAAGCCACTGAAGGCAACATCTGATGCAATACCATAGCAGGGACGACCACATGACGTGCACTCGTGAGGATCAGTACTAGGATGGGGAATAGCTGATGGTCCTCCACTAGTGGATGGTCCTGATGGTCCTGCAGAAGTGGATGGTCCTGATGGTCCTGCAGTAGTTGATGGTCCTGCATGGTGACGAGCTGGTGTATGTACCACACCAGGGACAGATGTCCCTTCCTCACCCATATGTTGAACCATCCTGCCATGACGAACAACCGTCCGTGCCAAACTCAAAAATGCATCCCGTGTCTGCGGAATAATGCGATGTGCTGGTGGGACATCTGGCCCAGGCAACTGCCTGCGAGGTGCAGGGATAGGGCGATCCTGGTCTCGAAGCCTGGCATTGGGTCGGTTTTGGGGCATCCCCCCACCGATCCCCTGGAACTGTAAGATGTCAAAATAGTTAACGTGTTTATGCAACACGAACTCTGCATACATCTTTCGAAGGAAATATAAGGGAATTTCCCTGTTGTTGTGTGGTGGCATATCAAAAACCATGTACCATCTGTCCATCCAGTTATCAACAAATGGTTGAAACGTGCACCACTCAATGGAGATATGCGGCTTGCTTGCATTAGGGATTTCCCCCGTCCGAGGGTCCCTAAACAATGCAAATACAACCTCTTTGGATATTTTTAGCTTTTTTACTGCATTGTAATCTAGTCCATCTGCATATTGTTGTCTTTTTCTTTCTCTGTAAGATGCAATATCATACAGGACATTCGTAGATTGTGTAATTGTGTCCACAATTGCATCCAAGGTTGATGCAAGTGAACGGCGAATCCTGTCGCCACCACTAAAAGCTTCACTTATGCCCCTCAATTGGGCAAGCTCAATCAATATTTCGGCATTGGCATCCATAGCCGCAACTGCAATAAAGACATTAATACGAAAATCATTAGAAACATATACATGGTATATAATGACGTCTCTTCAAAATTGAACATGTATTAAATCAAACTCACATAAGCAATTTAATGGCATTTACTTACATACATTTAAAACTTAAAATTAAACATTTGACAATTAAAAAGTAAGTTAGTCAGATTGGAAGAGACGAGGAGGAGGAGGATCAAGGCAGTGATGAGTTTGTTGATTCAGGCATGGAGGAGGAGGATCAAGGCAGTGATGAGTTTGCATCTATGTGTCTCAATGTCTCATTGTGTTTTGTGATTGTGAATGACAAATGTGTTGTGATTTGTGAATGATCTAATTTCTATTGAATATTTCATATTTGTAATTGTAAATGTAATTTCTATTGAATATTTGTAATTGTAAATGTTAAATTTTATTGGATGATCTATATGTCTATATTTTTAAATTTTAATATATTTTAAAAATATATTAATTCCGGGGGTCACCGTGTCCTACGTGTCATAATTCCGGGGGTCACCGTGTCTAGTGGGGACCAGGGATCAAATTTGAAGGGTGGGGTCCCATTTCACTATGAAGGGCTATGAGATATTGAACACTATTGAAGGGCTATGAGAAATTTATTAATATTTATTCTATGTGTATATATGGATGTGTTCATGTTGTATGGATTGGATTCTAGGTTAACCGAGGCCTTTTTAGAGCAAAGAATGGGGTAATTACTATTTGGGAACAAGTTTTTTATCAAATGTAAATTGCGGTGATGGAAGATATTGAGGGTGCCACATGTTGTGGAGAAAGTAGTATTGATTCCTATGACGTAATAGGGAGTTCAAAAAGTCTGGTTTCAAGTATTGTCATGCGTAGCTCGATTGATTTTTCTCGCGCTAGGGTTGTAGCAACTGTTATGGCCATTACTGTTAAAAGGATTGATGGGGTGGAATCCCGTGAAACGATGAGTTCTTTTGTTAAGACGTAGATTCAGTGAAATTTGGTGGGAGTCTTATGTTCATTTTATGCACAAAATTCGATTACTTGATTTTGTTGCATTGTTAACTCTCCTCCTAGTCATAGCTACAATCTCTTATATAATTGTGAAGGTTATCAATCCACTCAATATATTAAAGTTGTAGTAGGCCAAAATCATCCACATATTTATTGTACTCACAAATGTTGACATTCCAATTTCTATGTAGAGCGCCCATTAACATTAGATTTTAATAATTTTGTTGATGCCATTAAATGTGTTAAACACGTAAGCACTCGCTACAAACACGAGAACTTCGAAGCGTTCAAGCCATGGGCTACTCAGTGTAAGCCCGTCCACGTAAGTTGCTCAATGATATTATTAGAGGCCCAATGGTCCATGATCCATGGATGATCGAACACGTTGATATTGGAGAGTAAGCGAGTCCCACTCCCAAGTCACCTAGCTAGTAGCCGCATTCCCAATTTCCCACTAAAAATTGTTGATGGGTGAAATTTGAAGCTACCCTTCTGTTGCAATTTTAAACAGTAGTGGTTAATTTAATTATTGAAGGGCTTACCATGAAATTAAATTTTTTTTGCATGGTAAAATTTGAAGTGGCCTTCTATGACGTGTGGGTAAAATTTGAAGTGGCCTGAAGGCTTCAAATTTGAAGCCTGGTGGGGACACTCGTGTCCCGTGTCCTCGTGTCGGGTGACTTAGAAAGGGGGGAGTTTTAATTTTTTCAATTTTTGGTTTGATTATGAAGTTTTGAGTTTTGTGAAAAGGGTTTCATTTTGAGGTGTGAATTTAATTACAAATTGGGTTATTCCCAATTTGATCAATATTACAAAACTAGGTTAAACAATCAAAAAAATAGTAATTTGGATTAAAAAATCACAAAAAAATGATTTGGGTGAATAAATTACCTGACTAGATGAGAATGCACCGGTGAATTTGTCTCCTCTCCAGCTGAATCGAGCAACACGGATAGTTGAGTGGGCCACAAAGCGTCCTCTTCCAGGGTCAATTTCGCCTCTATTCGCGTTTCTGATGCGTGAGTGTCGCGGGTGGTCGGCAATCGGCCGACTGTGTTTTTAAATTCATTTTTAGTTTTACATATCGCGTACGCGATTTGTAAATACATAACGCGTACGCGTTTTTTAACTACATAACGCGTACGCGATATTGTTACCTAGCCTACATGTCCAATGACATGTTAGGCTCGGGTCTTACCATGGCAGGGGGTAAATATCATAAACGCGTTATGTTTTAGGTATCAGGAACGAGATTTGAAAAAAGTAGCATTGCATCTAAAGTGACCCTCATCTTCTTGCACACACCCAAGGCTGACAAGAAGAAGTGCATGATAAACAAATACATTTCGCTAAGATCAAGAACATTTTTACATACACGAATCTAGGTTGCAATTTTCAATGGTTTTTTTGTGATAAAAAATATTTTTTATGTGGCAATAAATTTTTTCATTGTTTACTATTAACTTTTGACTAAACTTTTGTGAGATGATAAAAACGCATATATTGTAGTGATGTTTTCAAATTTTCAATTTTTTTTATATAATGTTTTATTTATTTTTTTAAATAATAATTTTGGTTATGTATACTATGATGGTTATCAAAAATTCCTCTTTTAAAAGTGTAATCTAAATTCATGGATTCATGTCTAAGAGAATAAATAAGAAATATTGAGATAATTGCAAGAGATGGAAAGTCTCAAACTATTAGAGGATGAAGAAAGATAAAATTGTCATGGGTATAATAGTTGGAAAAGATAAGGTGAGGTCAATGAGAAGAATTCACTTAAAAAGACTGAAATGAGGACACTAATAAGAAGGGACAAGGGAGAAATGACAATGAAGAGTGAGACATCCAACGAGGGATCATGGGATAAATGGATGTGGAAACAATTTGAGGACTCTAGATGATTTTTCTAAAGAATTCTATGATAATTGCAAGCTACATGGGGATTGTAATTGGAAATAAGGCATGCGGCACTGGAAAGGATTTCCGGATTAACTAGGTTAAATGGAAGTAAAAATACATGTATACTTTGAATAGTCTAGAAAATTGTAAGTTGATAAGTCAAGGATAGGATCAACTTGAATATTTCAAGTGGAATTCTTTTGAGTGGATCTAGTTGATGATAAAGAATATGATGAAGGATATAGGGGAGAGGTCATCGAGTGGGAAGCATAGTACCCAAATGACTTTGAATGTAAGACAAAGGACAAGAAAAAATATGCCACAATCCAATATGAGACAAGATGTGCATAGAGAAGTGAACATGGCACATTGCAAGCACCCATAACATATCAGTTGTAGTCCTAAAGAGGGCATTCTAAATATAGTGTCAATATAAGCATAGGTGAGAGGCCATGGCTCACATAAGGGGTCGATTGAATCTTCTATTGATTTTCTTCCCTTGAAAATGTTCATATGTGTGTCCATGTAATTGTGAATATAATCCACTCTAGTGATCAACTTTGAATTATTCCTAGGTGTTTGATTTGCCTCTTTATGAATAGTTGTATGAATTTTCCTACTGGACAATTACTGTGGGCATCCTTAAAATCATGTGTTTTAGTAGTTAATACTCATGTAATGAATGGTGTCCTAGTAGACATATATGGACTACATTGATATGGTTTATAATTGTTATGCACCAAATTCCCAAAATAACATAAAAATAGAAATAAAGAGTAACCCAACGCCTTGAGAATGAAAAAAAGAGATGAATAAGAAGCCTCTTCGAGGGGGATAACTCCTTAAAAATGTATCAAATACACAAGAAAAGATTTCATGGTCTCTAAAACTAGGTCTCCTTGTTATATATATGAGACAAACAATACAATTACAATTAAGAACCCAATCGACCATAAAATTACAATTAAGGTCCTAGTTGACCAATAAATACATTACTAATATATGATAATAGAAATGTAAGGTCACAATATCTAGGGATTAACATGCAATCAAGAAGGATTTGTTAGAATTCTTCTTAGTGGAGTCGGCGGTTATGTTGCTCTAAATATTGCATAATTAGGCGAATAACATTCCATTAGGTTGGTTTATTAGCCCATGATACATAAAATATCCAAACCACTCCTTACCCTCTTTAAGTTTAGTCTCATTTAAAAGATGCAAGAAATTAGGAACAAGGATTTGTGAATGAAACCTATAGTGATGCTAAGAAGTATTTTTGTTTAATCCCTATTCAAGTAGTCTATAAGAGAAATGGTTGAGCCACTCTAAGCTATAATAGATATTCATAGATACAAATAGACATTACCTTACTCAACAAAGATGGAAATCAAATGCATCTCAAATAAAACGTAAGTAATTACTTACAATAGTGAGAAACTAAATTTAGGCACTTGATTGAATTTATAAGGATTGATCAAACAACTATGAATAACGTAAATGAAAAAATCAACAATCATATTTTGAACAAAATATATGCAATGGGGGGAGGGGGAAGAGTAAAAATCTCAATTATTAAAAAACGATAATACAAGCATCATACCCTCCATGCGATGATGATGAACTCCTTCCCAAAGAAGGAGTTCCTCTTTGCAGACATCCCAATGAGTTTAATCCTCACAAGAATGCAACTATCCTCTTGTAAATTTGAACATGAAGATGCTTAGTCCTAAAAAATCTCAAAGGTTGGTATTTTGGTAGCATAAACTTTCCAAGGATCAAGGGGTGTGTGTGTGTGTCCCAAAAGTAGGGTTGATCACACAATTTTAACAATCAAGTATGATCATCATCTTGATTGTGGTTGGGTGAAGGAAACTCGCCATTAGGAAGGAAACTAAGGTCTTTTACGGAAAATGAATTTTGGGAATGAGACATTATTAGTTCAAAGGTCTATGGATGATTAGAGGAATTAATTTAGACGGGAAAAACTAGCGTTGATCACTAGTCACCTAACTTGATAAGCGAGGTGACCAAATTTGAGTGATAATAAAGGGCAACTTTTTTATTCCTCAACTTTGATGATCTTATGTTCAACATATTCAATAGAGAATAAGACGACAAATATAGTTTAAATAGCAAGTGTAAATCCATATAGAGTTTTATTGGAAATATTTAAAATCCCACATATAATATAAACTATAAGGAAATTCGAGATACAAATTTCAAAGCACTAGACGTATTTTTACTAAGTATCATTCATCCTATATGTGGTGATTTAACCCATTATAAGTATGTGACTAAGAATATAAATGGTTTAGATGTGATTTAACCCATCATAAGTATGTAACTAAGAATATAAATGGTTTATTAGTGAAAAACTAGGTTGAAATTTTGTGATGGAAAGAAAACTTAATTAAATAACAACATGGAATCTAAATTGAAACATTTTCTTTTACAAATGTACACTACTAAAACACCAACTTTAACTTTATATGTGTAATTGTTTGTGTGAAGTTAAAGAATGTGATAAATAAAAAAGCTTATGGTTAGATGTATTTTTTTGGAGTGATTTTAAAAATATAATAATTTTGATGAAAGTCATACCTAATTAAATCAAATTGAAAATTAAAAAGAATAAAAAAGTCAGAAACCAAGTTAAAATCAAATTGCAAATTAAAAAGAAAAAAAGAAGAAGTCAGAAACCAAGTTAAAAATTGAATAGAAAAATTGTTTTATTGACTTAGGTTTATATTTGTATTTAAAAATAATTTCAACTTGGTTAAAATTATTCAAATTAATGTTTTTCCCCAAAATGATCTATGCATGTTTTGTTATTGCAGTTATTTGAATTATGGTATACTTGCAGCTCGTGGACAGATTCTGAATTTAACAATGAACAAAGCTTCTCCTTGCATTTTAAAGGGTTATAATGGTATGTATAGAATATAATTTATATATTTTGTATAATATATTTTACAATAGTAAGAAGAGAGATTTTATGTGTTTAATTGATTTCGATTTATTTAAGTAGCGTTTTTTTTTCAAAATAATTAATATATAGAAACAAGCAAGTTGTTAATTCATATACTATAAGCATTATAAATGTTCAATACTGGTCATGCTAATAACCAAATAACCAAGAGTCAAAATACAAAGACTTTGATACAAAAAAGTAATAAGTTCATAAGACATCACAATGAGAGTTGAGAATGAGAGTTGAGATTCATGGTTAAAAGACGAGTACTACTATATCGCTTACCAAGATGTGGTCAATGCACTACTCACAAAGAAGTTGAGTATTTATGTAAGCTATTATGTAAGCTAGGATGGTTCTATAGAGGAAGTAGTGTTGCACCTCTTGATAAGTGGTGGATGATCACTAGTATGAAATTATCGAAGCATGTTAAAAAAATGTCCATGAATAATTGACACAAGGCCCTATGATTAATCATAAACAGATAAACATCAAGCTATAGTTGTTAGGAGCCCAACATTAAGTGGTATAATGTTACAACCATTGGGTGTTGTTCCCCAACCAATTATTTCATGATTGTACTTCAAAATAATCAAGTTCCAATAGTTGTTTCTAGGTTAAAGTGCTTTTATAGTCTATGCAATAGCTAGATACAGGGTTAAGAATTTATCATTTTATCACACTAGTAGAGGAGGTCAAGAATAGTAGAGGAGGTCAAGAATACCTCTATTCATGATTCTCTTTATTCATAAAGAAAGCCTTGTGACATGCCCTATCCTCTACCCAGTAGGGAAACTTTGAATTGATTGAGATGGGTATGAACCAAGTGGTTCCCTGATCATAATATAGGGGACCCACATTAGAATTTAAGTAGTCATGGTAGGTGTCCCATGTCTCCAACTAGTTTTTCTATGCTAGTACAAGGACATTCTTGCACATATTATTTAGCTACAAACCCATAATAAATATTGATAAATGCCCCTTCTTATTAAATTGTCATCTATCACATTAAAACAAGGCAAAAATAATTTTAAAATCAATAAGAAGCCAAGTAGACTAAAACTCTAGAAACTATTTCCTATAATGACATCTCTCGAGGAAATGTATGTGGAAAATTTTTGATTACACATTGAATCAATTGTAGCGTAGGTATAAGAGTTAGCAAGAGGACAACACCATGTTGATTTCCAACATCGGCATGATTCCGAAGCGTCAGAACATGATGTCAAAAGTGAACACCCTTAACTATGTCATCATGTTATTACTTCTCAACCATAGAGTCATGCTCAAAACCATCTTTATGTCCATATTCAATTTCACCATGTAGCTTGTCATTTGCCTCTCACGCCACTCTTTGAAAGTTTTGTCATGTCAGAATCATGTGTGTCTTGTTGGTCAAGTCATCATCAATTCTTTAAATAGGTTTCAGAGTCATCATTCTCATTAGCTTCGTCACACTTATCTTTCTCCTTTTTTTTCATAATGCTCATAATTTCTTCAATTTAAAAAAAACTATTACTTTATTTACCTTAAAGATAAACCTTAACTTGATAATTAAAGTCACTTCCATGCATATTTTTTTTCAACTTCCATAAATGCTCCCAAGTATTAAAACCAAAAAGCATGATTGTTTCGTTAACTCCTTTTATTCCAAGTCTTCTATCGAATATGACTATAGAATGAAAGAGGGGTCGAAGCTTGAAAAAATGATTTTATGCTGAAAAACTCAAGGTCGATTTGGATGCTTTTGAACGTGGAGGCAAAGTCAAACCTTTAACATGTTTACACCAGCAAAGTAAACATACGTTATATTCAAGATTGTTTTGTTAACAAGTAAACCGCCGAGCCACCAATGGAACGTGTCATTACAATAATTAAGTGAGCAAATAGAATACAAGGGTGTTCCCAGTATTGATTAGGGATACAATAGTGTTCCCAGTATTGAATTAGATTAGTATGGATCTATCTATACTCAGATCTCAAATCTCTAACGCATCTAGAGTAGAGGAATTCAGGAATTCAACTTTTTGAGGTATATATTTTTTTAAAATTTTAATTTTAACAAATTTGATTTGATAGATTTAAAATTTAAATTTAAGTTTTAATTTTTTATTTTTATAGGTGGATAAAGATTTTTTAAAATTTAAATCTTAACAAATTTGATAAATTTAAATCTAAGTTTTAATTTTTTATTTAATAGGTAGAGAAAGATTTTTCAAATTACTTTTTATAATTTTTATTTAATAAGCAAACATGATTTTTTAATTATTTCTCAATTTTAATATTTTTAATAATATAACCTAAAATTACTTTAAATTACCTTACAACATAGTAAACTGTAAAGCCCAGCATGGTTTGCAGAAGTGGCAGCATGGGGTTCTATGTATCAGCCAGCACGACGCAGAGCCTCTTGTTGGTGGGTAGGTCCAAACAACAATGGTGACGCGGATGTTTGCAAGCGGGGCGAATGAAGCTCGAAAAATTACGATTAGTAGCTGACACAGGTTAAGCGTTAAAACACAAGAATAATGAGCTGCAGGGCGGTAGAGGAGTACACAAGATGACAACATCAGTTTGACAGAGAATGGCAGGACTCTCACACGCAGGCAGCTTGTCGTCAACAGATGGTAGAACCTGAGGAGAACCTTGTGCCTGAAGACTCCACACAAAAGGAAAATAGCCTGAAATGCTCCACCTCCTGGTGAAGATAACAAAACATCCAGAATCTTTTTCATTCAATGCAATTGCAGTGTTCACATCTCTAGCAGTCGTGGTTAAGGGAGAGAATTGGTTTCATTCACCAATAAGCTTGTTGGTCGTCATGGTCAATAAGTGAGCAACGCATGGGTGGGTAGGGATTATAAATATTTTGCAGCTGAGAGTGTGGGTTTAGATGCTGTTTCGATGGAAGCCCAAGTTTCATTCCTCACGGGATTGTAGTTCTTACTTGTTAATAGAGCGGTAGGTCCTCTAATACATCGTGCGATCACGGTGGCCGTGACATCCTTTTAATAATTGGTATTCCTCTACAGCCCGCGTATGGTTATACTCATAATGTCACCTTTTGGATTCTCAACCTCGCTGCTATTATACGCAGTTTCTTCATAGCCTGCGCATATATATGCCCTTTAATCCATGCATCGCAGATGAAGAGGCTCTTGCTGTGGTTTTGGGTTGAACGTTTTGCATCGGATATGGCATCACAGGTGAGAGGAACCAATTTCGTGTATGGATACAGTGATACAGATTTTCGACATAGCATTCATGCACAACATCATGTTTTAAAAGACGAGGTTTGATTGGTGGAATATTAACATCAACAGTAAGAACACTCAGAGAACAGATAGGCAGGATGAAGGGTTGTGTTAACGAACTACGCTTGTGTCATTAGAACGAAAGTTACCCTGTGGCTTGCAAAGAATTGGCGAAGGTTCAAAAGATTAACCCTACCCGGTCGTTCCCTTTTGGAACCGTATGATACCACCAGGGTTGTTGCTAGAGCCTCCCAGAGGATGCATTACTATACACAAAGCTCCCACTGTCTATGGAAAGCATGGAGGCGCTGCACAAATCTTTTTGGTAATATTTAAAAGTCGCACAAGGTGCAATAACAGATTATCAAGTTCAGGGTTGCACATTTACAAAGAACGACAGGTTCGAGTGTATAAATAAGGATTGTCTGTCCAAAGAAGCAAGATGGTCGATATCCAAAATGTATGTTAATCCAGAGGAAACAACAGTACATTATGAGAAAGGGCTTTCTTGGAATAGCAGCTTCAGTAAAGACACCCAAAATGATAATAAAGACACACAGGCTTTAGTACACTGTTCCACTCATGCTATCCTCGTGTTCGAATGAGGAGACCAATGATGGACATTTTGCAGTTTATGTTAAAAGTTGACACGAGGGGAAAACATTTTTGAAGCAAATAAGCAACTTGGAGATAGGCTTCGCACGTGGAGTAAAGGGGAGCGCCTCTGTAGCCTCGTTGCGATGATGTAATAAAGGCCAAATCCTCCTCTATGCACACATGATGAAGATGAGGCTGGAGCGAGTGCATGATTCACATGACGAAGACGAGGCTGGAGCGAGTGGATGATTTAATGTATTGTCAATTTAAATTTTAAAATATATTTCATAATATGCATCCTTACCACTTTGGTGTGGTAGAGAGAGATGTAAATTGGAGGTATCATCACACTAGAACATATCTGGATATAGAACATATCTGGATATCGTCTGATGGTCACAGCTTGTCTTATACATTTCGTCATCATAAGAAAGGTCTCTTCTGATCAAGTTCTTCTGACCAGAACAACTGTTCCCACTGGAACCTTGTTCATTACTGGAACCATATCATCTTTCCAATGATAATATCTGATTTGCCTGATCAACTTGGTCATCCAAGTCCATAAAGGATTTATTTCCTCATGTGCTTTATCAGTCTAAAACCGAAAGGAGGTTGCACTCCTCAGGAAGAGTCTTCTTCCAATTTACCAGTCATTACAATTGGAAGACGGTGATGACTGCAACTAGTCCACCCCTCTGGTCCCATGCTCTACACAGGAGCACTCTCCACACAGGGGTCATCCCACACAAGGATACACTCCACAAAAGAGTCTTCTCCGTAGTCAAAAGAGCAACCAGAGAATCGACTTTATATTGACATACACAATGTTAGCACTTCAAGTCTTTTCTCGAGACTCTACCTAAGCTTCTCCTTAGTGAAGGGTCTTTCTTAAAGACCAAGTCCACTTGGCTCATCCCAAGGTGGACGTGGGATCTCATTGCTCAATCCATGGATCACCAAGATCGACATAAGCTCAATCTTATGGATCCATCGTCAACATGAACTCAACCTCATGGACGATCACAAGGGATTTAACCTCAATTGACCCCTCTAGGCCAAATGCATCACAACGGAGTTAACCTCACCTGACCCCTCTAGGTCAAATGCATCACAACGGATTTAACCTCACCTGACCCCTCTAGGTCAAATGCATTAGTGACAGATCCTTTGATATATCCATTCTCCTCGTTCAGGGAGAATGACGCACGGAGTTGTAACATTAACTCCTTACCTAGCTGATGTTATTCTTCTCCTCATATGCACATCTATTCATGTATAGGGATTTAATGTGTGTGCACCCATATCAGACTAGACATTGTTTATTCCACAAGGGGTAGCTAGTCCCTATCAAATAAATAAGTCAAAGCTACTCTATAATGAGATAGATCACTCCATCACGGAGCACTCCCTCACAAAGTATGCAATGTGACCTCAAGCCTGATTCACACTTAGCCATATCACATGACTAAGAAAGGTTGTGCAAGCACCTCGAGCCCTAATCACACTTAGCCAAATCACATGGCTAAGCAAGGCTACGCCAGGGCCATTCACTACTAGCCAAGTCACATGGCCATTTTCTGTGAGTGAATGTATCATTCTCCTTGGTCAAATCACATGAACAATCTGGTAGAATGTCTGCCCGATGTTGCACCCTAGAGAAACATCAAGATCTTATCCACAGAAGCCTTCCTCTTGATAATCAATCTTGGAGAATGTACATGATTTGCAAATATGGGATACCTTCCCATTTATCACAAGATTATGATGTTTGCTCCCTTTGTCATGAAAGCAATATGTGCACTGACTCTTCCTGAGTCATCTTAGGGACCACTCTCTCCATCTTGTCACAGGATGTCCGAGAGATCTCCCCACTCTGTCGAAGAGTGTCCTGGAGAAAGCACTAATCTCCCCACTCTGTCACAAGGTGTCCGAGAGAAGGCACTGTTCCATCTTGAGTCATGAGTTGATGAGTGAGCAACTAGGGACTAATCTCTCCACCCCACTTGCTGTCCAAGAGACTAATCTCTCCACCCCACTTGGTGTCCGAGAGAAGGCACTACCCCGTTCTGAGTCATCTTAGGGACTAATCTCTCCACCCCACTTGGTGCTCGAGAGAAGGAACTGTCCCACTTGACCCACCCCTAGCCAAGTCACATGGCTAATACTAGGGAAATGCTTGATGATCAACCTCTAGGAGGATAGTGTGTGCAATTGAGGGGTAATCTTCCCACCCCGTCACAGGATGTCCGGAAGAAGGAATTGCCCCACTCAGAGCCATTCACCTGTAATGTCCCCATCCAAATAAATCACATGAAGAGAAATTTCCACCAATCTACTAGTTCCCTAGGTTGGGGTGGAAACATTTAGACTTGGAATAAGGGAGCTATTAGACCCCAAATGGACATTAGATTGAAAAATATACATTAAAGGGGCTAAAAAAATAATAATAAGAAGAAAATAAGGTGGCACTTGGTCATGAGGGCGCATAGGTGGTGTGGGACCCACACAAGGCAAGGTTCTCCATGCCATATGGCATCCTATTCTCACCCATTCGAATCTAAGGTGGAGTCTAACGTTCTTGGGGGAGTTGGAGAGGCATTATTCATGGCATGAATCTAGGAGGGTCGAATTAGAGTGGAAGAATAACTCCCATGGAAGATGAAGAGGCATCTTAGAAGTATTGTGACACTTGGAGATAGATTCCCTAACCTCTATGACAACAATGATGAAGATTCTATGATAGTTATGACAAATATCAGACTTGACTGCTGACATCTGACCTATATGACATGTCGGGGCTAAAAATAGCCTCCAAGAGGGTGCACAAGGGGAGTTATGGCAGCTAAGATTCCCCCCATTCGAATTGATGGAAGAGGAAGGCTAGAAAGTGTTGGAAAAGTGGCATTCATGGGAATCTCTCCCTAATCCGAGTTGGGATGAGGATCTTGGAGGGAATTCGAGCCATGGAGGCCTTGGGAGGTTAATAAAAGACAAGAAGAAAGAAGGAGACCAATTTTTGATCATTTCTCATTTGACATAATTGGAGAGCTTAGCTTGTCCTTGCACGGTGGATGTTCATCCCCCTTTCCTTAGAACCAATTTCGAGGGTGCAAGATTCCCATCCAAGTTGGTTGGTGGAGAGGCCATTTAGAACTCTCAACAGAGCTTCATGGAGATGTTTTGATGCAGGTTCAAACCCCAACTGAGTTCGAGTTCATCTTCTCTCATTCTTCTCCATGCCTATTCTACTATCTTTCTCTCAATGTCATGTAAATGTGCAAGGGCACACTTCTTGTTGCATATAGTTATTGGAGGATTGTTATTTTGATTTCATGGACATGTTAGTTGCTGCATATATCTGTAATATTCATATCATGAGAGCCACAACTCGAAATACCATGTACTTCAAGTAATATTTCCAATCAAAGATGAGATTTGAGGAATTTTCCTCATAGCATTTTCATAGTAATTTTGGGATGATGTTGTGCCTGTTTAATATTAGAGTTTTCTAAGATATTTATTCATGTGATGAGCTGTATATGAATTTACTTTGATGGCCCAAATGATGTTTTCAGACCCCTAAGGTGTCACAGTGTCACTATGGTTTATGACTAAATTCGAGACTCCTTGTCCACCATTTTCACCCCAAATTCTAGACTCTAGAAGCTGTTGTTCATTAGGATACCTATTCGACCCTAAAACCGAATCTAATGTTGCACATATGTTGTCATTAATGTCCCCTAACAGAGCCAACTCTCAGACCAAGAATTAGTGAGGGCCGTACAGTGTTTGGAAGAGCAATTAATGGAAGACCTAGGGGGGATTTCCACTACTCAAATTGACTAGTCTTGTCCCAAAACTTCTTTCCTTGCCAATTGCAGACCATGGATGGGTACATCAGTTGTTTGGGTGTCTAATATATGTGTTAATGTGTCCTATACCCCATCAAGACCTTCCTCCCCAAATTCGAAAGCATTTGGAGGTGTTTGGAACCAGTTGTAAACTGCACCCCTAGAGTCAAAACAAGGTGAATCCAAGTACTTTTCTTTGGAGGGATATTACATCACCCCTAGCCAAGTCATATGGTTAATATTGGGGGAACACCCGCTTGATGCATCGACACTACTCATCAAGGCCTCGTCTCCCCACCCCATCACAGGGTGGCTAGGAATTGATATTGCTCTGCCTCTAGGGCATCTGAACATCTTGCTTGCTCTGTATCTAAGCATCCTGCTTGTTCCGCATCTGAGCATCTTGCTTGCTCTGCATCCGAGCATCTTGCTCCCTTTGCATCTAAGCATTCTTCTTGCTCTGCATTCGAGCATATTTCTCCCTCTGCATCTGAGCATCTTGATTGATATGCATCCGAGCATCTTGCTCCTTCTTCATAGAAGCCATCTTGCTATCCTAGGATCTTAATCCAACTCCCTCTGACAAATGAGTTCCTCTTGCTCCTTCTTAAGCCTAAACTCATCATCAATCTTGGAGTACCAAGCTTCCTCTTGATGTTGAGCCTCACTGCTACATCCTAGGTAGCTTCTCCCTCGTAATATAGAAGTCTATGTCCATGCTATATTCCTCATCGAGCAACTCTTCTGGTTTGAGTTATTCCTATCATCACTTTGAGTTGGAATCCAACTCATTCTTCATTCCATGCTTGAGCTTCCAAATTGGATCTTCATGACAGGAGTAAGCCAAATCTAATTAACCATTTATGCTAATCATCAACAAAACATCATCTTTAAGTAAATAAGGCTTATTAATGTGTTGGAGAAAACTTCCTATGGTTTGGGGTAGACCACAACAGACAGCTGACTACTATAAATTAACTTAATTCTCAAAGCTATGTTATATAAATGACAATGCTAAGATAATGAAGAATATAACCAACCTCGATCCAAACGTTTGATGTAGATCCCCGTTGGAGCTTTCAACTCGTGCAATTGAACCTGCAAATTAATCTTGACAACCAATATACAACAAGCGCATATAATATATAAACAACATTAACATCATCAATAGCAATGGTCCATAATATCATAAGTAAATGCAACCCAATGTAATATAACAACATTCACAACATTAATGGACGAGAATATGGGTATTTCTATTAATAAATAACAAGAAGTACAATGTGATACGACCTCTTGTCGGCAACCAATCTGAACCAAGATCTGGGTCTCTCCACTTGTGCCTCCACCACTTCAATCCTCCATGGAATGGAAAACTCAAACTGTGATAGGAGTTTGGAAGGTGAACATAAAGGGTTCACGACTACAAGGATCAATGAGTGTAGACTCAAGATAGGGCAAAAATCCACTAGAGTTATCGTGCTCTCCCTTTCTCCTCCCTTCCATATGCCATATGTGCTCAATATATAGTCCTCCCAAAGGTAAGTGAAATGACACATCGAGGCGTTTCGGGGCAAATGGAGGGCCAAAGGTCACCCTAAGACCGCTTTGTGGGAGTAAAAAGTAATTAACTAGTGATTTTTACCATTTTACATGCTACTCGTGGGCTATAGTGATGCAACTCGTGGGTACACCCACTGGAGTGATACAGCTAGCGTACAGGGAAAAAAATAGAAAAATAGTGTGTCTGAAGGATATAAAGTGGATCTGAGTCAGTAAAATGGATCCTGCAGGCCAAAGAGTGTTGATGCTCACAAGGTGGAAATTGTAACAATTAATCTAGACATTAAATATTTATCTTTATTGTTGACTTCCTTTATTTGTAATCATTGTTTTAACTTTGGTAAAAGCATTTTTAACGTGTGCATATAAATCACCCAACCAATTGGTAAAACCATGTGCTGGAAAGAAAACCGTGTTCATATGTGAAAGCCCACATACAAAACCATATTTACACGTGAAGGTCCACATACAAAACCATATTTACACGTGAAGGTCCACATACAAAACCTATCCATAGTAAACAGAAATTAATAAATACCATTTACTAATTAAATACCATAGGTTGGAATGGAATACCATGGGCCAATACCCTCTAAACTCCAAACCACTAACCAAACCATTGGCTCTGATACCATGCTGATTTTATAATTATTTTCAGATATTGATGATTACTACCTTATGATATAACATATATCATAGAATGACCATACACTGAAAATATCAACCGCATATGCAATAGGATCACATAAATATAACCAAGCACAATAGACACAAGATTTATCTTGAGATTAGAGCTGCATCCTTATCACTTCATTGTGGTAGAGAGATAAATGAATTTATCGTTCTTTTGCTACGCCAACTTGTGAGGAGACTTCACAGAGCTATAAACACCAACAATTTTCCACGAAGTTTGAGATTCTCCAGGCCAATGGAACACTTCGGTTACCTCCCAAAACCTTTCAATCGAAAGTAAGGAGCAGGTATTGCAGTGTTACATAGTCATTTTTTACATTGCTCTTTCATAGGTAGTTGTTCAATATCTTAAAGGTCCATCCATTAGGGTGAAAGCATAGTGCTTGTCTATACATTTAAAGGCTAATACCTTCATGCATGTAGGTTACCTCAAAACAGTTTGAATGTGAGCACATTCACTCTGTTTGGGTTTCACTCGGTTGAGCCTTGGAATGTTAAGAGCAACTTAAGGTTCCAGGAACCTTGTAGCCTCATGGATTTAAAGCTCGATTTTCTTTTATTTTTTTGTTATTCAACTTTTTACAAAGTGTATATAATACAGATTACATAAACTAAATTTCACATTATAGGCGTTTAATTTTTTAACTTACTTTTTATAAAATGAAACTAGTTATTAATATCAATTTTTCATGCTATTCCGCTAAAACTTTTATTTTACAACAATACTCACAACTAAAAGATTAATACCTCACCTAACAATTTTTATACATTCACAACACATAAAGTAATGATCACAATATGTAATTTGACAACACTACTATTACTCTTAATATACATAACATTCTATCGTACACATATATATTTTTATTTGGATTTCTTAGAGTCATTTCGCTTTTACTTGCTTTTAGCATTTTAAATTTATTTTATTTTGGAATTAGCGTAGTTTGATGGTTTATTCAATATATTTCTTTCTTTTAGTCATCACAACTAACGCTTTAGTCTCTTTTCTTGATCTTTTTACATGCTTTATTTGATTTCGTTTATTTCATAGTTTCATGCAATCAATCATTGTATATATATTTTTTATTAACATTGTAGATTTAATCCACGTCAAGGGTTCTAAGTAATTATCAGATTTCCATCCTTATTTTCCTCTTGATTAACCCTCTAAGGGTATATTTCCACTATTTTTTTCTGAGTCAATTTGAGCATGGACATTTCATCAAATGTTGTTTAGAATAATTTTTAGTGTCCATGCTAAGGATATTGCAAACTCTGAACACCTAGGTAAGTGAGTTTCTTATTTATAGGAATACCCTTTATGACTGATGATCTTGTAAATACTAAGTTTTTAGATTCCAATAATGTTAAATCCTTAATTTAAAACTTAATTTGGAGTTTGATTTGAGATGAATCAATATATAGTTTTCCATCTATTTTGGTACTTTTTGGGTGGAGAAATTAGAGCTATTGGCTTGTAAGAACATTTTAGGGGCAATACCTAACAAGTGATTTTGTGTCCATAAACTTTGAGAGACTATTTGATCAATTGAACATCAAGAGATATCTAATGGCTCAAAAATCACCTCTATTAGAGTTCACAATCCATCAATGATGTTCTATACATCAAGAGATTTCCAATGGATCAAAAAGCACCTCTATTAGAGTTCATATGGGAGAGTTATGCCTCCCACAAGTTGACGGATGTTGTTGACCACCAATATGGGATTGAGTGGGTGCATGTTAGTGATAAACATCAAAGAAGTAAAAGAACCAAAAAGAAGATGTCAGAATGAGGGCATTCGCTCGAGCATTTTATTATTCACATGAACATAACTTTTATACAAATGTTTACACATAACTACCTTCAACTGTCAAGTAATGGTAAGATACTTAGGACTTTATGGTTAGGGACAATATTGCTAACAATCCCCCCCTTAATCATAAGTATATACAAAAGTTTCAGCTAGCAATAAAAAACTAGCGCAAGAGATGATATCAAGTCCATGTCGATGAAGTTCTGCCTGAAAATGTGCCAAATGGATGCCAAGACCAAGTCTGAAACTCATTGTGCAACAAATGAGCTAGACAACCTGTAGGTGTTCACAAAAGTGAACCCAAAAATTGATGATTGAAAAAATCCCTGAAGAGAACTAAGTTGGCTTCAAAGTCCAATACATCTCATAACCTGAAAATGCCTGACAAATCTGAATGCGCCAAGTAAAGAAGTAAGATCCGAAGATCATCCCTGTAAGTGAACAAATAAGTTCACAAAAAAGCTCTAAAAACTGACACATAAAAAAATTGTCAAAAAATAGCTGACAGAAAAAGTGTCCAAAGGCCATCCATAACCTGTATCATAAAAGTCCTATGAGTAGTAAACCAAGTGAATAACTGGTACTATCACAAATCATCATCAAACATCAATCCTAAATCCATAATCCATCCTCAATCATGATAACCTGTAAACAATCATCAAAAGTGGACTTCGAAACTTGAAGTCGACAACCTCATCGATGTTCCCCTTTGTCAATTGAAAGGTGAGAAGTCCTGAAGCAACCCCCCCTAAAAGTGGAAAGGGATAATCAAACTGTCTTTGAGCGGAGTCTGAAGACTCGATCTTCAACTCAAAAGACTATAACAAAAAGTGTGGGCCTCGGTCATGCCCTGAAATCAACAAATCCCGTATCCAAACACTCATGTCCATCTGTAGTAGTAAGATCACCAATCAAAGATGTTTGTACTAGTGTATGGATTGATTGTAAGATCGTTCCAATAACTTGGCTTCCAATAACCAACGCCAAGTACATAACCAACCAAAATGTACCTTTTTCCTCGTAATTTTTGGTTGCTTCCAACACTTATCTGAAACATGATTCTTCTTCCCACAAAAACTGCATGGGTGAAGATCAAAACAACTTGACTCATCATGGCCAAACCAATGACAGTGTTGGCACTGTTCAGATTTTTCATTCAACGAATCATCATCATCATCCTCTATCCCTGTACCATCATCCATATCAACATTTGTATTAGCACCCTGATCATCATCCTCTACTTGTTCCATATCATTTTGTACCTGTTCATATTCCATAACATCCTGTACCTGTTCAAGATCATCGTCTTCATAATCATCCTTCCTATCAGCGTCAAACAAAAAACCACCACTCACAAACTTGATTGGTTTTGTATGATTAGGAATATGAAAAATGTCCTCACCAACCTTTTCATAACCTAAACCATATTTATTTCGTTTGAATACAATTTCTTCCCAAGGACGAACACAATTATGCCAATTATTAAGTTGATCCTTCACATCATTCGCTTTATCCTATTTGTTATCAGTGTCATCAATCGAAAATATACTGAACTGTTGCTCACAATCAACAGGTGCATGTTCATTGTTTGAATACTTGCTGACATCATTTTCATCATTTGGTTCACAATCAAACAATTGATTATTCTGAAAGAGTATGAAATCTGCCTTTTGATGTCGATCAAGATTTAATTAATCTATTAAGAAGTTGTTTTGAACTTTTAACTTGTCCACCTTTCTATGCATCAATGCATCACTTGCAGACAAGTACGTACAAACACAAGTGTTCATTTTCTCAATGAAATTATAGGACTTGAAGTTGTGCTAATTAATGTGTGGCGCTGATGAAACAATTCTTCGATTTTCGCCATTCTTTTAATGATATGTACCAATATGAAGAAAGTGCGTTTCCAATTGCTTATGTTTGTGTACTTTTTATTTGTGGTCTTCGAAAAATGAGAGTGCCTTTATATGTATAAGTAAAAATCCACCATAAATCACCATGACACGTGGACAAAGTTCCTAAGACCCACCTATTCAATTTCGGGTACGTATAGTACATAATCACAAAAAAATCAATTTGTATTAAGCCACTCCCCACCCCTTTACAAGTTAAGAAAAAGTATATAATTATGAATCCTTTACAAATGTTCTCGTATTATTTGTAAGGATTTTATAATCTCCTATCCTCTTGTTTAGAAAGGAATTCAAATACAATTCAAAATTATATTTGTGACCTTTTCAAAATAGAAAATTGCATTTCACTAAACTTTATAATACCCTTGGCTTTTGCAAATGTCCAAATGTAAATGAAATGAAAAAAATACTTTTGTGGAATGATATATGAACTTGCAAACCTTGCTCTCTTTGGAAAAGCTTTCAGTAAGCTATTCCAGCGACTTCTCACACATAGTCAATCACACATAGTCAAGGTACCAAGGCTCTTCAACATAGTTTTGCTGTGGAGTCATGAACTTCAAACTACTGTCTTTGGTGTGGAATTGGTGTTAAACCTTGTGAAAATATTCTGACGTGGAGCTCCTTCAAATAAAAAAACTCCACCGTGTACCATACACCAATCCTCTGCTAGCCATACCGGTGATCGTTTTCAATCAAAAAGTATTTCCAAATGTGGTTGTAGCAAGCACACCACTGCTGCAAATCCAAACACAATATTCATACCACCCTCTTGAAAACCAATTTTCATTTGAAATCCAGATAAATATGCCTTGAATTGATTCAAACTTCTCATGATTGGAAAATTTTTGTCTCATAACAGAACTATAGTATCGATTTGCTCATATTTACCTCAAGAAAACCCATCTTGAAGTTGCCCATAATAAATCTATGATAGATAAAGCCCCAACGGTTGAAATGTCAAACTACAGAGTATGCGTGTGATAGTTTTTTAAAAAGAGGACTACTACTTACAGGTGCGCTCTTTTCTTATTCTCTCAAGTCCTCGATCCTGGACCAAACATCACAGTAGATCTTTGATGCTAAGTTGCTAACAACATCAACATCTCAATGTTGATTTAGCAAAGAAATTGTGTCCTGGTATCACCCCTGAAAAGGATCTGAAACATCCTTCTTTGGTGACTGAAATCGCTTCTTCTGAAACGTCCTTCAGAATGCACGTGTGACTTGTTTTCAAAGCCCCCGGTTATAGTCTTTGGCATTATTTTCACTAACGATCTGGTCCAAACTTGAGTAGTTTTTAAGTCATTTACAATCTAGAGTTCGATATTTTTGAGGAAGAATAACACCATCAAATCGCTGCAACTGCATCATGGGGCACTCATACAGGTCCAAGAACACAAGATTAAACTGTCACAACTGAACAAGATCATCAAATACCTGTATTCACGACTTTTCATCATTGCACTTGTTTCTTTGTAATCCGGATCCATTCGTTACCTTCAATCGTCCTGTCCAATTTCCTCCCTCAAGCTTGCTCGAAACAACCTTGACGCGCGACCCCTTTCTTACGGTCACAATCCAGGCAATCTCCATGCAAAGAATTGGATGTTTCCTCCTTCACAAGGACATGGATCCTTCTTTCTCACCAAGGCTCTGATAACACATGATAAACATATGTCCTTTCTCACCAAGGCTCTGATAACACACGATAAACATCAAAGAAGCAAGAAAACCAAAAAGAAGATGACAGAATGAGGGCATAAGCCTGAGCATTTTATTATTCACATGAACATAACTTTTATACAAATGTTTACACATAACTACCTTCAACCATCAAGTAATTGTAAGATAATTAGGACTTTAAGATTAGGGACAATATTGCTAACAATTAGTGCCCTTATTCACACATGTGGAGCTAGTCATGTGTTTACTTTCAAAAATATTCTATATTCTAGAGTATCCACAATCCTATTCCTATATCCACAATCCTATTCCTAATCAAGAATTGGGACTTTGAAAAACCCTAAACCTAACCCAAATGGCTATTAAGATATTGATAAATATTCTGTTGCTAGGAAAGGAAGGGGTTCGATTTTTGTTGTATTGATTTACTATTCCATGGTTGAGTAGAACAAGGGAGTGGGATATTGGAGAAAAACATAGGAAGTAGAAGACCTTAGAAGACCACAATGTCTATGCAACTCCATAATGAGTTCAATTTCTCTGTATTTGTATTTCATAATTGAGAAGAAAAGAGCAAGGCATATTCCTCATCTTTTGTTTTTTTTTTACCATTTTGGTTTTCTCTGGGTACATCTTATACTTATTATATTGATAGTGTGGTATTCATTTTATCTTATGTTATTTCAATGTTTTGTGCACTAAACTAGTAATTTTAAATCCAAATCTTAAGTAAAACATTGCATCACAAAGAGTATGTAGAAACTTGTAAGATATGTTGTGAGACAAATTGTTCCAGTTGAACATCTATTATCGCTTAAATTTCACAGTTGTGACATTTCTGCATCTGTCACTAAAATACATTGTTGACATACATCTTGCAGCTAACAAAACAGGCTTCCTTTTTTATCAAAGGTCAACATGAGGAATGGATTCAATGCACATAAAATTTACAAGTTCGTGTGAACTCACAGCAACATGACCCAAGTGATATCACATGAAAAATCCCTTGATACTCGCTTGATTTTGTAAAATATCAGAATTTATAAGTCCACAATGCAGTTAATGCTTCCCAACTGCATTTGAGAGACAATAGGTTTGAATTGGCTCCAACTACTAGATACTTGGGAATTTATTACCCCCATCCTTGTACTTGCAAACCATTTCATGAAGATGAGCATTCACATGGTGAACCAATTCTTTGGGCATCTTCATTTTGGTTATAAAAGGAAGCCGTGGGCATGCATTTTATAAGAAAAATATAGAGCAAAGTTATGTTGCAGTAATTTGTTTGGAATACGTTACTTCCACCCACTTTCTTATCACTCATTGGCATTTCAAGCTCCCTTGACTTGTTTCCCAAAGAAGCAACCCTTTTCCTTCATCATTCCAGGTTAGTTTGAGAGCAATTATAGAAATTAAAGGACCCTTCCCAATATGAGATACATAAACCAAATAACCCTTAGCCAATGTAAATATTCAACCAAAACTATGGATTTACTCATAAACATTGTCAGAAAGAAGAAAATTCATATAATAATGGATACTTTCTGATGATGAATACTCCTTTCTCTATATAGATAGAATTATAGATGTTATTTCAAAGGTGGGAGGACATAAAATAGTGTAGGCGACATATATTACAACCAAACTTATGCTGATGGGGTGCCTTATTCATGGCTCCATCACTTAGAAGGAAAATGTAAGGTTACAAACACATTTTATAGAAGAGAAAAAATCATACATTCTATTAAGAAAATGCTTGTAATAGATAGAAAATCAAGTCGGAAAGATAAACATAGATGCATTAATTCATTCAAAGAAATGGAAGACATACATTGAGGGAAAAGAACAATAATAACACGTAGAAGACATTTGTTGCTTCAATCTAGTGGCACATCTACCTTGGCCTTGATCTATCCAACAAATTCATAGTTGTTCTATGATACAATCATAAAGACATTAGGATGGATCCTTTGATCTCAATCTCAGGTCTATTGTTCTTCTTTTTCAAGGAAAGACTTCAGATCATGCTTATAATGAGAAAAATAATGAGAATGAGAGAAAAATGATGGTTTTAGTGTTGCAGATCCCATTTCATAAAACTTAGTAAAATGATGGAGCTAACCGCTATTCATGTTGACATGTGTGTATTGACAGCTAGCCTTAATTGATTCGCTCATGTTATTGCAAAAATTACAGGATCAAAATGTTGTTGGCTATCCCCATCTCTAGATCCCTAATTTTTCTTCTCCTTCTCCTTTTGATGTACCCATGATGTTTTTTGATCCCCTTGATTACGACTCATTATTTTTTGGGCTTGTTGGGACCTTATTTCTTGGGAAGTTTTGATGTTGCAACCTGCTCTAGGGGACTTTGAGCCAAGGGGGTCGCTTCTTAAGGAACCGTACTTTGTCTTCTTTTGGTTGCATAGTCCTCTTGAGTGTTGATGCATGCCAAACTATATTGATTCACTTCCCTATATCCTTTTAATATTATGAAAGACTTATCCAACTCCGAGTAGGGGTTTTTTTCAACCTCCTTGATGTTATGTACCATCCTCCTTAGAAATGTCCAGGTGGTGATGGGTCATGTAAGCCGATTGTAGATCTTAGTGGGGGTGGGGATGGTATGTTTGTTAGGTATGAACACCAACCTAGGGAGAGAGCTCATAAACATTTTGTTGTGCATATGTTCAAAATGTAATCTCAAGTTGTCATCCCATGTGCAGGGGAGACCATGAGTGATCATGGTCGTCATATCCTTGAGGAATGGTTGAAATTTTTTCTCTAATTTTGCATCCATTTCCTTGGTAATATGGCAACTATTGAATTTATTTACGTAGGTCTCTATATCCATGTATATTGAGGTCTTGCATTGATCTCCAACAGTGTCATATTCTTAATGGAGATTGAGTTTATCACTCCCTTGGCCACTTTAGAAGTTTCATAACTCTAAGATATCTCTTTCATTAGTGATGAGGTACTTGGTCGCTTATTTGTATCAAATGTCAAACTTCATGTAGAGTTGGATTTGATTCCTGATTGAGGGGAGTTCCTCGACAACATTCCCCCGCACAAAACTTTTTATTTCCCCCATGATCTTGGTCATCCTTGCCTTAGTTAATCCCTCTTCATGCCTTATCTTTCAAGTTTCTATTTCATCCCAGTGGCCTGCTGCTTCCCTTTTCTACTCATGTAGTTTCTTGTCTGTTGCATCCAATTCCCCCCCCCCCCCCTTGCTTCTTAATATTTTCTTTCCATATTTTGTCCAAGTCCTTAATAGTCACGTCTTTCATAGTTATGTTTCTTGCTTTGGTTCTCCACTCGTAAAGCTCCCTGATCAATTGATAAACCCTTTGTTCCATTAGTGATACATACTCTATAGATGGTGATGGTCAGCTGCTTGAGGTTGCTAGAGTCTTTTCATTTTGTGCCTTAGTGATTTGATGTTTGAGAGAGCTGATTTAGGAATCAGCCTCTTCCAATTAAAGGTCTACATCTTCTGTTGCACTCTTCTTGGCCTCTAATTCAAGAATTCTATCTTCCAACACTTGTTTTTTTGTTGAAGCAAAATAATTTTCTCTCCTCAAATAGTTCGCCTCATCAGCCAATTTTGTTGTTCATTAAGCACATGTTGCTTAACTAGGATGGCCTTGGCCATCTAGGAGTTCTCTAGTTTTTTTTCATCCAATGTCTCCTACTTACCCTTTCATGTGGATAGGAGGCTGGATTGTATCTTGTCTTACTTATCCTCTAGCTCTTTGACTCTGGAGTTTAGAAATTGATTCTTGGCCTTGATTACCCTAGTTGTTTCCTGTAACTATCACTGGAGGAAGAAACCTTTAAGAACTTATGATAGGCAATTCTACTAGACCCTTGGGCCATAGAAAAATCATCATTAGTCGGGATTCCTACTGTGTCAAATGTGACCTGAAGCGCCCTCCAATCATGGGGTTGCGTCTCCTTGTAGGTTTTTTGCACCAGGGGCTCCAAGGAGTTGACAGCCATCTTCCCACTTGTTGGATTATACCTGGGAAACAACTTGTCTTGTGCTCGAGTATCCATGGTTTTATCTACCATGATAACCTTTTTTGTCTCGACCCTTCTCCTTTGCTCTCCTCTTAGAATTTTTTGGGGGTCATAGGTTTCCATAGGTTGAATTATGTTTTCCCATGAGATCTGGTGCACTACCTCTTGTGAGGAGCTAGTAGTAGGTATGCTCATGGAACCTTTAAAGGCTACAACGAAAAAAATGTTAGATAACATTAAAGGAGGGGAAAAGGGAACTTCTCGAGGAATATAATCATTTTCTTGTTGTGTGATTCTTAGTTCAGGAATCTATTTCCTTGCTTCTCTCAACCTAGGTGGGGTTTCTTGCCTTATTTTCTCGAATGAACCTTGGCCAGGGGGTCCTTTCTTAGCCTTTTTTCCCTTAGGCTCTTCCTCCAACTATTCTCTTCTTTCCTCTTCTCTGTTCTCATTATCTACTTTAGTATGTCTTAAGGATTCATCGTATCCCTAACAATATCTGATACACCTGTATATTCTTTTTTATTGGGTATGACCCTCTCCTCGTGCTCAATGGAATTTTTTCCAAAAATTCCTCACTTTTTGAGGGGTATTGTTGCTCATCCATGGTTTTTTCCCAACTATTTTTAATGGTGGGGACCTCTCATGTTGTTGAGGTTTGAGATGAAGAGGGGTTCTGTTCCACCACATGTCTCTATTGTTAAGAAATTTGAGTTGGGGCAGTGAAAGTAAATGCATATATTGTTAGGATAATTAATACTCCATCCTTGTCCTACTTAGGATTATTTACCTTTTTCTAGTAGTTGATGATGTTATTTGCCCCCTAGTTGTGTGCATATGTCATCTAGGACCCATTAGCCACCTAATGCACCCTGCATGCATGATTTTAGGACCACTAGAGTCAGTTCCCTACATTCTAGGAGGTAGCTCAATGATTCAGTTCAGTGCAATTGAGTTACACCCGAGTTCCTGACTCTAATTGAGGGTTTGAGCTCCGATCACCACTGATGGTGATCTAATGTGCCATTTTCTGACTGATTTGCATGGCAAACTTACAAATGCGTCCTCCTTGATCAGTTAACTGACAATAGCTTCAGTTCATTGAGATTTGGTTGAGTTGAGTTGAGTTTGGAGCCTCCGGAGCACTACAGTGGTGATTATTCCTATGCTAGACTAATTGGGATTCAAATTCTCCTTGGATAATCGAATTCTCTCCATTGTATTATATCTTTTGACTATACTGATTAATGGATCATAACACACATTTTTGTTTCTATCTGAGTTCCAATGCATGATTAATTTTACTGCTCATTTCATTGGTTCAATGTAATTCATCTTTTCTACTCATTCTTTTGATTGTGAGGTGTTCTCAGCTCAATGATCTGCTGTGTTCTAGAATTTCACATGGTATCAAAGCACAGAGAGCGTTGGTTGAGCAACTGCTTTCAGTAGTGCACTAAAAGCTTCTGGATTTCCACAACAAATCCTGGTGCCATTTCATTGAATTCATTGGAGAAATCCTTTGAGATCTATCCAAGTGTGAATGATCCGGATAAAAGTGCCTATTGTCCTAAAGCAATGCTTAGTAGAAGTTTATCTCCAAATTTGAGGATTTTTTGCAGGAGTTTGAAGCTTTCTTAGTGCATCAGTAGCAACAGTTTCAGTTTGTATTCGTTCTAGCAGTTTCACATGGAGAATTCGAATGTTCCTTTGTCTCCAATGATTCTGACACACTTCAATTATCTTGATTGGAGGGATGATATGCAGATGGTATTGCTCGACAAGAGTCTATATAGGGTCACAATGGGCAAGGAGGTTGAACCTCAGGCAGCTGTTGAGAAGGCTAAGTACCTGAACAGATTAGATGAAGCATTTGGTTTCATGTGTATTCATATTTCCAAAGATTTGCTCTTCCACCTTGAAGGATTGAAGACTCCAAGAGAGGTTTGGTTGAAGCTTGAGACTCTCTTCGGCAAGAAAGATTAGTTGAGAGGCCATATTCTAGAGAATTAATTTATTGCTTTTCAACCCAGTAGTTTCGAAACCATACAACAATCCTTTTCTAAATTCAAATCCTTGGTTATGCAATGCAAACAATGTGGCATTGAGAAGAAGGATCAACAACTGGTGCTATCCATCCTAAGAAAGCTTGGTACTGAATTTTCAATATTTGTTTCTACCTTCCATTCTGGGAGATTGTCAATCCCCAATTGGAAAATGCTTTCTTTAGATGCATTCACTGAATCCCTGATCCAAGAACAAGACAAACTAATTCAAATGGCCCCCCCTACAGGCCTCCAAGAATCAGGCTGTTATGGCTGGGGAGTGAAAAAGTGCGAATGCTAAAGGGAAGTAGAATGGTAAGGACAAGAAACCTAATCCATTAGAAGGAGCCTCTAGCTCCAAGAAGGATAAGCAAAAGGGGTTTGAGAAGACCAAGTGTACCTATTGTAAGAAAGGAAACCATCCAGAGAGTTCTTGCATGAAGAAGAAGATGGATCAAATGACCAAACTTCTTGAACATCACAACATTTCCCTCCCAAAAGGCGCAAGGGGGACTGATTCTGGAAGTGAGACAAATGATCATGAGAGATGCCATGCACTGAAGGCTAGATTCACACAATCACAAGCCTTCCTCATAGATTTTGGAGGCTCCAACCACATGGTTTCCTCCATAGAATCATTTTCTTCTCTAGATCTCAATGATGGTCCTAGTATTCACATGGGAGATAATTCAAAGATCTCCGCTGAAGGGAAGGGCACAATACAACTGGAGCATGGAAAGCTCAAAAATGTTTTGTATGTGCCTTATTTGACAACAAACTTGTTATCTGTTTATTAGATGACGCACACAGGTTCACTGAAGAAAGTTGTTTTTAGACATGACAGAGCTGAGATTGCAGAGATCTCTTACGGGAATCTAATAGAAAAAGGGGTTGCAAACCATGCCTCAAAGGCATATGAATTCTCTCACTTTTTGCCATACTCTCTTCCTACTCTGTTTGCATTTGATGAAGATTAGAATGATGTCTCTTCTAATGATCCAGTTTCATATTATGAAGATGAGGACCAAGATCTTGATGTTGAGTATGAAGTTCAAGCATATCCAGATATAGATCCAACACCTTCTCCCAATCCATTGCCAAGGCCAATATGTGATCACAAAGTCCTTGAAGCTGCTGGGAACATAGTTGGGGATACATCCGACCATAGAAGAACCAAATATTAGTATTGAGATGCAAACCTTGCACTATGTCATACAGATCCAGTTCTCTTGGAGAGGTGTTACATGATGGTGGGGTTTGATCCACAATCCTTCAAAGATACTTACCATGATGGATCTACAACCAAGTACAAAGCTGGGTTGGTTGACAAAGGATACTCAAAGGTTCATGGTTTGGACTATAATGAGTCATTCACCCCAATAGCAAGAATGGTTTTTGAAAGACTTGTTTTGGCAAATGAAGCTTCGAAACAATGGGAGGTATATTAGAGGAGCAGATCCATATCCAGATCCAACACCTGCATTATTATCCTACACAGGAGCAAATTGCCTACATTTTTACAAAGTCTTTCACCCATAGGTGATTTTCCTTCTCTGCTTGGTGTGAAGGTTGTTTGAGTTTCCTGTTGTTCATTTTTGAGGGGGGATATTTTTCCCATGAGGTTTTCCCCATTTCCTTAGTTTCACGAACAATTATTTTCTATCATTTATTTGATTGTATGGGTGACCTTTATTCTCAGTAACCAGGGCCCAGGATGTCCAAGTTTGGACTACGGGGGGGGTGGGGGTGTTAGGATAATTAATACTCCATCCTTTTCCTACTTAGCATTATTTACCTTTTCCTGGTAGTTGATGATGTTATTTCCCCGCTATTGGTGTGCAGATGTCATCTAGGACCCATTAGCCACCTAATACGCCCTGCATGCATGATTTTAGGACCGCCATAGTCAGTTACCTACATTCTAGGAGCTAACTCAGTGATTCAGTTCAGTCCAACTAAGTTACACTCGAGTTCTTGACTGTAATTATGGGTTTGAGTTCCAATCACCACTGAATGTTATCTAATGTGGCCTTTTCTGATTGATTTTGCATGACAAACTCACAAATGCGCCCTTCTTGGTCAATTAACTGACAATAGATTTAGTTCACTGAGATTTGGTTGAGTTAATTTGAGTTTGGAACCTCTGGAGCACTGCAGTGGTGATTATTCCTATGCTAGACTGACTGGGATTCGAATTCTTCTTGGATAATCGAATTCTCTCCATTGTATTATATCTTTTGACTATACTGATTAATGGATCATAACACACATTTCTGTTTCTATCTGAGTTCCAATGCATGATTAATTTTATTGCTCATTTAATAGTAATTCATCTTTTCTGCTCATTCTTTTCATTGTGAGGTATTCTCTGCTCTATCATCTGTTGTGTTCTAGAATTTCACATATATTCTTTCTTAGTTTGGGACATGCTTGGTTCTGCTTTCCATCCCAATCCCTTTTTAGGCAATTTTCTCAACCATGAGAGGTACTATAATTCCTTGGCCTTATTTCCCCAATGCCTTCTTCTTTGATAATCCCATGGCATGCATTATAGGAAGGGCCTTGGGGTAAGGCAACGATTCTTTCAACTGTGGAGTAGGTTTCTCGTGTGAGGGTAGGCTAGTTCTCGATTCAACTTTCTCTACTAGATCTATTATGGGCATTGTCTCCCCTATGTTTTCCCTCATGATTCGTACATCTTCATCTTCACTATTGTCATGTAGGTCATCATATATCTTGTTGAACTCCTAATCATCACGGATGCTCTAGTATGGAGCATCTCCTTTCCTCAAGTACAATCTCATTCTCCACCAAGCTTCTCTCTTGTGTTTGTTGAATCCTTCTTGGTTCACTTTAGTATACCTACAGTTTGTAGGAGTCTTGAATGTCATGTCCTCGTTGGTCACTAAGGCCCCTTTCAGTTTGTAGATGGTGTAATAGGTAGGGATTTTTGCTAACTTGGGATACAAGGCTGGGAAATCCTCGCTTACTTTTATGTTGGGATTAGTTCCCCCCTTAGTATGGCCTGTACCTCCTCAGATGTATCCTTATTTGATGGCTTCTCGATATTGGGCCTAGACTCATGGTCTTGTGGTTTTGGGAGTTTTTTCCCCTTTTCTACACTTATCAGCATATGAGGATCATATCTCCAGTGTTGATCCAATGGTAGGTCAAGTTGGTTTGAGGCTTTTAGGGTTTCTTTGATATCTCTCTTGTTATTTATGGCATGACCTCCCATGGGAATGGGAAAGGACTACCTGGATTTCTTTTTAACCTTGAGGAAGTGGACTTCACCCACTTCAGCCATCTACTTGATGTATTCCAATACAAAGACCCTAGGGTCAAGAGCTTAGGAAGTCTATAAAGGGTTGATTCTATCCCATATAACCCAATTGCTATGTAATTAGACCCCAAGAACTGGTTCCTCTTTTGGTTGCCTCTCCAAATTGAAGATAATATTTGATTTCAACAGGCATCATGTTTAGTTCCTTCCCCAACAAAATAATATAGGTAATATACATGAATTGTGACGCAAATTTTAGGAAGGAAGCCCAAGGTACCCCTTTATTTACCCATGAAAGCCAGTCGAAATCCCTAGTTGGTTGTTCTCCTACGATTCTCTACAAATCTAGGGCCTCCAAATGATGTCCCCGGTGATGTATAAATAAATAAATCAGGTACGAGGGGTACCGAAAGACTCCTTTTCTTGAGAAGCTGTCCAGTTGAGAGCTCATACCAATGGATATGACCTCGGCATATCTTAATTCGGTAATTCTACGTCTGTTGTATGCATCCACTATAGAAATGATTCCCTTGTCGTTTCCTAGGTATAATGATGGTCTTCGTTCGCCATTAATCCAAGACAATAAAGGAGTATATAAAGCCTCTTGTTATTTTAGAAAGTTTTACATAAGCGAAACAAGATGATCCTTTCAATTAAGGATAAGGGAAACAAGATGATCCTTTCAATTAAGGATGAAAGAGCACATTGCAGACATTTGACAAAACAAATATACTCGAACCTTAGCCCTAGTTGACCACTCTCTCAAGTCTTGTCACCACATTGAGCTCGAATAGATTAAGATCATGGCAAAGGAAGACCATTATTATAAACGTCGCATGAGAGAAGCAGTTGAGATTATAAAACACCCCAATAGTATTAATAACCATGGTGTATTAGAGATAAACCACTATTGGATTCCATTAATCCACAATGAAGAATGAAGTGTCCAAGCTTGTACTGATAGGTATTTATTGCAAAAATCAACAACTCTCTCAATCTCTGCTGATTGTCCCAAAGATGAACTAGGTTTATAGTTCAAAACATTGGCACAATGTCTATTAATATGGATTTTTCGGAAACCATTCAACAAAATGAATCCCATAGAAACTTGAGATTAGAAACCATTCCCTCGTTGATTTCATGATTAGATTCCCTCCCCAAGATTAAATTACTAAAGATGGTGTTGAGGCTTGGAAATGTCCTTGCGTCAACAGTAGGGGTTTTCTCTGGTGGAAGGATCCAATTAGACCTTGAATTGTTTGGAATAGGGAACTCGTTTGGAGTCTGGCCCGACTAGCACTAACTGGTCGGGGTTTTACCAGTTGCAGTCTGGTCCACCATTTAGGATTTTATTTTAAGGGATGAGATGCGATATGCTCTAATCTATGATGCAGTTGTAAACTATTCTAATCTATCCTAGATAGGAGTGAGAGTGAAAGGAACGAACAATAAATAATATTGCTATACATGTCCTGAAGATGATTGCTACAAAATTAGAAATGCATAACAAACATAGAATGAATTAATCTATTGAAATAGTCAAGGCATTAACACATTCTAAATTTACAGCTCATAGAAAGCAAAGACACTATGAAAATACATACATAACAAAAAGTAAGGAACTGTAAGAACAATCCAACATAAAACCTAAACAATCTTACTGCATGTGGCCAAAATATGAAAAGGAAAGTAATTCCAAGACATTCATCCTCATTACAAACACAGTCTCCATGTCACAACTTGAATTCAAAAGATTTGTATTGATCCTAGAAATTATTCTTACAATAGAGTTAGTAGCAAAAGCTCCCATGCCAGAAGTCGTTGCTTGCCTCTCTAATATTTCATTTATAATTTTTACAAAGTAACCTCCGAGTGACTATTTGAATTCCCAAAATTCTGTTAGGACCTTTGGGTTTCTTGTGCACATGTCACTTGGGAGTTTACATTTTCTCTAAAAGAAATAAAAATGAAATTTGAATTATACACATAGGAAGGAACATTCTCTTTGGACCGAATGAATTGGTCCCACAATTCACAATCATAGGAGATAACATTTAATTTCTTGGGATATAGTAAACATAAAGAGACTTCATGAAGAATTGCTTCTTTATCTAGTGAAGTTAGCCCCTTGGTAACAAAATTATGGCCAGTTGTCATAAATTGAATCTTTCGCGTTGACAACCAAATATGATCTTCCAGTGCTTCAACACTAACTTTTTTCACGCCTATAACAACTTCAACATCTTCATATCTGATTGTTCTTAAATTCACCAGTTGTTGTTCCCTAGGAATATGTTCTTCAAAGATTCGCGAAGGTTGCAGTTGGCATTTTTCGAATACTTTCTCTATGGATGTGTGTATGCTTTAGCATTCTTTTAACAAAGCATTAGCATTCTTTTGTAATGTCACTCCCACTTTTTGTCAGTTATCCAAGGTAGCATAATCCAGCTAAATTTCCTCTGTTGTTCTCTTGAGAAAGTTGGGCAGGATCTCTGTTTTTTGCATATGCCAAGTTTCTACACCCTTTAACTTGCTCTTAACTTTTGTAACTTTGCGGTCATGTTCTTGGGCTACCTCGACTATTTCCTTGAGCTTGGTTGCAATCTTCTGGATTTCATATAGTTGTTTTCTGACAAGATCCTATGCATGGATCAACTCATTTTGCATGGCAATGGTGCATGCATGAAATTCGGTTAGGCTTTGCCTCCCTTGCAATTTATGCCTCAACTCCTAGTGTATCCTTCTCATGTTGCAAGTTCTCTATTTGAGTGGTCATGGCTACCTTCTCTGCTTCGAGGTCTTTGAATTAAGAGGCTAGTGTGTCTTTATCCCTCTACAACTCTTCTGATGATAACTCTAGTAGGCTCTTTTCTGCTTGAAGAGCATTGTTACCAACTTATTTGTACCATATTTGGATTATCTGAAGAGCCGCCATATGAAAAACATGATAAGTGTTTGTGTTCCAATGTATCAGATGATCCAGTTTTGGCTAGTCAGTTTGTTGTTTGTCTTGAAATGACCATGCCCCACGGGGTTTTTGTAATAAAAGTGTGCTAGCAGGGTTTGAGTGACTCGGTCGCCCATGACTGGTTTATCAACTAAGGTATTCCAGGGAGTTTTTTACCCTGACCAATTATACTTTGCCTTCAACCTAGATATAATTGACAAGGTTTTCTCCCGCTTCCTCCAAAGCTGGAATGCCCGATTTTGAAATTCTGGCCATGGGGGGTTATTAGAGTCCAACTGATGAATATGAACCTACTAGACACTATGGGTCGAGTTAGTGGTCATTTCCTAGGTATGTAGGGGTTTTTAAACATTGTCCGAAATTTTTTTACCAGCCGCATTGGACAGTTAATTATTTTATTTTTTAATAATTAATTTTTCCATAGTTTAAATGGAAAATTCAATTTGTAATATGTTAGTCATCCGGGGTCCCAATTCTGAGTTTGAAGGCTTAAATCATAAGCCAAAAATAATTCATGACCCCCGGACCAGCTTATCCTAAGTTTCGGATGTCAATTCAGCCTCATATTTAATAATTTCTCAAAAAACCCATTTATAGAGAAATTATTAATTAAAATATTAAAAATGAATATTTTGGAGATAATCCAAATCTCTCCAAAATAATCCAAAAATAATAAAATAAAAGGCTAATTGACATGGCACTGGGCATTTATGAGGATTCCAATCATCTTAGTCATCATTTAGTTAACTATCCAGTCACCAGCAGTCAATCCCTACCAAGCAATTCGCCCTCCTTCATGCAAAAGTCGAATTGGGTGATGTGTCACTTGTTTAATGGGTTGTTGAGTTGAATTTATTGCAAAGGTGGGCGCCCTCCTTATTTCATGGCCACCTCATGGCCTTGGCTCCCATTGAGGGCGAGTTAGCATTCAATACATCTTAAGAGGAGATCTCCTATGAAGGCTCACGTATATCCTTGAGGATTCACGTGTTTCACACTTGGCAAACGCTTATTTGAAGGGTGATACTTCCAAGAAAGGAATGGGGGGTGCCTTGCCTAGGTGGAGGCCACCTTCCCAGCCTAACTCAATGCAACTCGAGTTATGTGAGGGTTTAACACTCCAAGCTTGTGTTTGACATGGATTTGATTTGATTTTTGGTGGGGAATTTGAATTAGACAAGTGCCATTGGCTTCCTTCAAATCCAATTCGAATTCACTGATGGATGGCTTGTATTTTGTATAAATAGAGGTGCAAGCCACTCTATTCTTCATGGACTTTTGATGTAAACTTACTCTGCTAAATTTGTAAGAGCTTGTAGCTATTGCTACTTTTGGAAATAAAGATTGACTTTGGAGGTCTATGATGTGCACTACATGTTTATGAGGAAAGCTTCTCATCCTTTGAGGTGATATTGTACCTTTGTTTCACTTATATTATTTTATGCTTGATCTTGTTTAGCTTAGATCTCTTTATCAAGAGCATAGAATAAATATTTGATGGTCCAAGTTATTTATTTGTATTAGGCTTGATATGATTTAAGAGCACAAACTGTGGTCGGATATACTTATGTGCCTTTTATTTCATTTTTTGTCTAACACTCTAAGCATGATCTTAGTATATTTGTGTAAGTGGTGCTTGTGTGCAGGTATTTCAAAAGTTAGAGTGGAGGTGAACTTGGTTGTCTCTCCCTCCTCTCCATCAACATTTTGCTCTAACATTGTGTGTTTTCAGGAAGCCTCCAAAGGACAAGATTCAGAGTTGCATTTGAAGCTTGAAAGTTTGCACTTTCCATCCATAAAAGACACATTTAAACTTGCTACTGGTTACTAGTGAGAGGCCTTTGATCTCCATTGGTTTTCTCCCTGCATTTGCATTCGTTTCCCTTCATCTCAGTTTGCTCCCTTCCTTTCGTTGCCCAAAACTCAGTTTGTTCATCTCCTCTCCATCTCTCTTTTCGTTGCCCAAAACACAGTCCCTCCTTTCTCCTTTCGCTGCACGAAAAGCTTAGTCCCAAAACCTTGCTCTTGCTGCCCTAAAAGTGTCATCTCAGTCTTCCTTTCATTGACTGCTGTACCTTGCATTCTACTGCTCCTTCACTTTGACTAGTTTCCTCCATTCACTCATTCATTGCATGCCTCATTCCATTCATTAAAAAATCCTAAAACACTTTAAAATATCAGAGTTGTATTTGATCATAGTTTCATCTTGTTTTAAGAGTAGTTTGTTTTTGCTCTAGATTAGATCTTGTTTTCATTATTTTAGTGTAGATGAGCTTGCTGGTTTAGAGTTTGTCTTTTGATAGTTTGAGTTTAGTTTCAATCCATTTGCATTTTAGACTTCATTTTTACAAACTTAGATTTAAAGTAGTTTAGTTATATTTCTGATTTGCTAATGTCTAATGGGTGCATGAGTTGAGTTTTCTTATGTGTAGGTATTGAAGAGAAAAGAGGATAAGATCCACTTTGAAGAAATAGTGAAGAAGAAGAGGACTTCAAATCCAAATAAAGAATAGTAAAACCAAAGAAGATCCAAACACTTTGAGATTTGAACCAAGAAGACAAAGTTTAATCACTCTCCTTTTTGTAAAAGCCATTAAGGCTTCTTCCATTTCATCTTTTCTAAAGTTCTTCTAAAGTGGTTGAAAATCTAAAATATTGTACTTGATTAATAAAATAAGGCTAAGTGGGATAAGGCCTCCCACAGTTGGTTTTTCTTCCCCATTTGGGGAAGAGTGTCTTGTGTGTTCCTAGCTTAGATTTGCTTTAAGTACTTAGAATAATTTCATTTGTGCTTAGAACTTTAATTGTTGTTTTAGTTTTGACTTGAGAAGTGTCTTGGGATTCGATCCCAAGTGCCGCATTGACCTTGCGTGCTACTTCTCTTTCCCCACTGTGTACTGCGTATTTCCAGCTAGCTGGAAATTTCATGAACAGTGTGAAGAAGTCATTTTTGACTCCTTTTTACAAGTAGCTTAGTTTCATTTTTGTTATAGAATACTAATTATTGGTTTGTTCAATTTTTCATTACTTAGCATCATATCTTGTTAGATCTCATTTTTCATCTTTTTTGAGCTATCATTGTGTTCTTTGCTTTAGTCTGCTTGATTTTTAAAAAGAACAAAAGACTCTTGAACTTGTCATAATACAAGTCAAGAGCACTCTCTGTCGAAGAGCATAAGCACTGCATTTTCCTTGCAATCAACTTATAGATTAGTTAAAGTCTCTTGAACTTTTGTCATAAGACAAAGTCAAGAGCACTCTTTGTCGGAGAGCTTCACTGTGTGCTCTAAGCTAAAATACTTTCAAACTCACATTCCCCTTCTAAAATTTACTTCGTTGCTTTCCATCACCTAGTATGCTCTGCCAACCTTAAAAAGTTGGATTCGTACCCAAAACGGTGATTGGATTTGTTAATCTTGCAAGTGATAACCATAATAAAATCTTTCCCCCATAACCAACGAATCGACGTTGATTCGAGAAATACTCAGGTAGTGGGGAAATTCCTAACTGGTGACGCTGGAGAAAGAATACTGTTATCATAGAGTTCTAGTGCTGGTTAAGTCCCTTGGACACCTAGTCGAGAATACTGGACGGTCCGTCAGGTCACCAAGGGGAGCCACTGAAGGTATACTTTTTCGGTTGGTCTTCATCCTTGCTTTATTAGCCCTAATAATCAAGATCACTAAAATTTACTTTAAAATTTACAAAGAACACTTGCAAAACGATCCCACGAACACACTGAACTCTTGTATCAAGCATCGAAGCACTCCACCTTTTTGACTCCATTGCCCAACAGATAAGGCACTGGTTATTTATTTATTTCAATTATTTATCTGAAGTGCATACTTTGAATTTATTGTATTGTCTAAATTGTGGATGTTTCGCTTATCAATCAGTTGTGTTTCATTTAAATAATCTTGCAAGTATATCTTTGTGTTGCTTAATTTCCAATTATTGTAAAGTTGTGATCTCTCATCATAAAACTCCTAAAACAACACTCATCCGCATCACCACATACAAAAACACTTAAAAACACAGAGCCATACAAACTCTTTGTTAGGGACAACCCCCCTTGGCTTCGTTAGGAGTTAGCCTAAATGGAGGAGATGGGATTCAGGTGATAGTACCTGGCTCATTGCTTGCCCCCAAGGCCACACTTTCCCCACTTGTAGTGAGGGAACAACTTTCGAAAGATTTCTGCTGCTGGTGTGCACCTCGGCGGACAACAAGCATGATAATCATGTTTCAATTCGATTCCATCCCTTCGAGCATCAAGGAGACGATCTTCCAACTGACTAATTTTCTGCTTGGCATGATTTAGTTCCTTAGACATCTTCTGGATGTTATATTGGCTGGCAAGAGTAGTAGCCACATTCACTGTGCCTAGGAATTCCTGTGCCTTATCGGTGTGTGTGAGTATTGGAGTTTCCTAAGTAATGACTATCTCAGGTTGTGTCAAAAGCTTGAGATTCTTTTACGTTCTCTGTGCAATTTGCTTCTTCTTGGGTTCAAACATATAAGAGCTCAGATTGGATACAACATCTCCTTTGCATGGTGTATATGTAGTGATACCCAGCTCCGAAAGAGAAAAATTCCCTCCAAAGAGAGGGATGGAGGAGCTGGTGGTGGGTGTCTTGATTCCCATATCTTTTGGCCCGCTCTCCTGTACCTCTTCATTTTTCTTCTATTCTTCTTCTACCTTCCTTTGAGCTTCTTCTTGTAGTTTTAGATCTTCATCTTTCTTTCTTTGAATTTATTCTGGTTTCTTTTGTTCCTCATCCCTTTCCGAGTTTCTTCCCGCTCTCTCAGTAGCTCATTTTTCTTGTGCTTTTCTTTCGCTGACTTCTTTGCCCATTCTTCAGCTTCAACCTTTCTTTGCAATTCTTCCCGAAGAGCCGGTGCTTTAGCCTTTCTTTGCAATTTTTTCTAAATAATTGTTGGTTCAACCTTTATTGTATCCTCTTCTTCAACGATCTTTGTGGCGTCCTTCATTAACCTTTGCTGCTTCTCTTCTTGGCTCTCTTATATAGGCTTGCTAGTAATATCCTTTTCTTTGCCTTTTCCTTTCTTCATCTCTTTGTCTAATTCTTCAAAACTTTGCACTCGTTGATAAATATACTCTTCTACACAAGAGTGGTCTGCATAGGGCCAATGAAATTTGACAGTCATGCAATTGTTGGAAACTTTCTCGTGACTATCATTCCCGTTGAAAGTTCTCACGCCAAAATGAAAGGCTTCAAATTTCTTGGTCAACTCTAGAAGATCATTTACTTTAGAAATCTTATATGCCCTAACTACTATTTGTTAAGCAACAATTCTCCAAAAAGAGCGTGAAAAGAACAGAAAGATTACTCCACACCTTTAATGAAGAAAATAGATGAATAGGAAGCCTCTTCGAGGAGGCAACCTCCTTATACAATGTGCTAAGTACACAAGAAAAGACAACACAAGACAATATGCTCAAATGAAAATATCTCCTTCCTATATATAGGAAATTAAGAGGTATAATTAGAATTCACTGACCCAAGTCGACATAACTAATATAACCATACTAGTGACAATCACAACTAATGGACCAAAGGAGACATCAAAACTAATGTAATGCACCACAATATAGGGGGGAAATGTGGCCATATTTAGGGCTTAACATACCCCTCCCCTTCAGATAAGTGTTGTACTCAATGCTTGATTAGTTGTATATGCTTCTGTATGAAGGACGCATCTTCCAATGTTGAATATTCAATTGGTAATTTCTTCCACTTGATGAGGTACTCAGTAATAGCCCGATTTCGTAGCTGTTTGGTCCTTGTTTCAGTGTTTTATTCAGGTTTCAATATGACTTGTCCTTCTTAATCAAGCTCCGACAAGATTGTTTGAATTGGGATCCTGTCTCCTATTACCTTCTTCAAGCAAGAAACATGGAAAACTGGATGTACTCTTGAATATGAATGGAGCTCCAATTTGTAAGCCATATTACCAATCTTCTGCAACACTTTATAAGGACCATAATACTTGGGTGCTAATTTATTGTCCTTATTTAGTTGCTTGAGGGACATCTGCTTGTAAGGTTGTAGCCTCAAAAATACCCAATCCCCTTATTTGATACTCCTTTCACTGCGATGTTGATCAACTTATTGTTTCATCATTTTTTTTGACATAGCCAAGTTGTCCTTAAGTATCTGAAGAACTTCTTGTTGGTGCTATGTGATCTTCCACGGTTTGAAATTTGAATTTTCTTTTTAAGGGATATGTGATAGATGGAGGTTAGTACCCATAAAGTGCCATAAATGTAGACATTTTTGATGATGTATGGAAGGAAGTATTGTACCACCATTTTGCTAAAGACAACCATTTACCCTGTTGTGTTTTTTTATCAAATGCAAAGCAACAAAGATAACCTTCCAAACATTTGTTGACTATATCAGTTTGCCCATCAGATTGAGGATGCTAAGATGAACTGTGAGCCAATTGGGTACCCAAACAAGAAATATTTCAGTCCAAAATTTTCCAATGAAAATTGGATCTCTATCACTTACAATAACCTTCGGATTTCCATGTAACTTATGAACAGTTTCCATGAAGGCTGCAGCTACTGTACCTGCATTAAAAGGGTGAGAGAGTGCACAAAAATGTGCATACTTTGTGAGTCTATCAACAACCACCATAATAACATTCTTTCCTTATGACTTGGGTAGACCTGTGATAAAATCCATTGAGACTTCCTCCCAATGCTTGCAAGGCATTTCTAATGGTTGTAGAAGTCTCGGGATCTTAACTGTTTAACCCTTATTTTGTTGGAAAACCAAACATTCGGTCACAAACCTTTGAACGCCAGACTTAAGACCTTCCCAAAAACATTCCTTCTTGACCTTGTGATAAGTTTTCAGGAATTCATAGTGCCTAGCTATAGGATAGGTGTATAATTCCGGGAGGACCTTTTGTTTGGGTTGGGAGTTTTTGCATAAATATAAGCGATCCTTATACCGCAGTGAATCATTTTTCCACACAAAATTATCTGATACACTGGGATCATTCTATAGCTTTTGAATGAGCGTCCACACAAATAGGTCATTTTTCCATTATTCTCTTGTTGCTACTACCCTATCTGGTTGTAGAATGAAAATTGCACAAAGTAATGCCCCAACATCTTCTTCTTTTCTGGAGAGCACATCTGCCACCACATTCTATAGCGGATTAGTATATCATCAAAGAATACTAGCACACATTTTCTAAGGAAAGACTTGAAAATGGAATTCATCAAACCTTGAAATGTGGAAGGCGCATTTGTGAGACCAACTGGCATGACCATAAATTCATAATGACCTTCATGAGTTTTGAATGTTGTTTTTGGGATGTCTTCATCCTTCATTCTAATCTAATGATACTCAAAATGGGGATCCAACTTTGTGAATAAAACTGCTCCATGTAATTCATCTAACAATTCATCAATGACAGGAATGAGAAACTCATCTTTAATGGTGATCTTGGTGAGCTCTCTATAATCTAGACACATACACCATGATCCATGTGGCTTGTCTACCATTAACACTAGTGTAGAGTAAGAACTTTATCTAGGCCTAATTATGCCAACCTTTAAGGCCTAATTATGCCAACCTTTAACATTTCTTCAACCATACACTCAATTTCACACTTCTGGCCATAGGGGTATCTGTAAGGTCTGATGTTAGGAGGAACACTTCCTGGAATTAAGTGAATAACATGATCAAAATATCTAACATGTGGTAGACCTTTTGGAATATATTCAAATACCCTGGAATGGTTATTAATGACCCTTTGGAGATCTGGGGAAATATGAGGCTTAGATGTTTGAACATCTAATGAGGATAATTGTGCAATTAAACATTGATGTATGTACTAGAAGAAGTCTTCTTTTCGAAGATCATTTGCAATTTCATCAAGTTTGTATTCTTTCATATTTTTTTTGAGGTGGAAGCTCTTCAACATTTGGTGTTGATGCATGCTTCCCTTCCTTTCTTTTCTTCTGAGGACACTAATGAGCAATGTGACCAAATTCATGGCAATTTCAACACCTAACCTTTGAAACATGCTTCTTCTTCTTTTGTTATTGAATTGGAGCTGATCCTCCACTTGTATTTCTCTTCTCAAATTTTCTTGCTCCTTTTCCTTTTCTTGCATGAGCTGCAAGAGCTTGAGTTACTTCATGTTGATATCTCTGCAAGGTATTCTTGGATAATACTCTCGTTTCCTCTTGGACACAATCAACCTATAGCCTATCAAACTTGGGCAAATCCTCTCCTCCACAAGTGCTCTGAACAAATGGCTCCCATGATGAAGGAAGTCTATTAAGGGTTTACTATAACGAGTTCATCATCATCAATGATGTCTCCAATAGCTTTAAGTTTGATCTCTCAACTAGGAAACTTTCATAAAGTAAGTAGTAATTGAATCTGAGCTATTCATCATCGTACAGTGGAGCTGATTTCTCAAAGCTAACTTCCTGTTGGTTTTCTTACTCTTGAACAAAATCACTAAGGCATCAAACATCTATTTTGCAATCTTCAATTCAACAATATGAGGAATCAAATGATCCTTTATGGAGATATCAAGATCCTCTTAGCCTTTGCTTCATTCTTCTTGTGCTTAGCTTTTTCCTCAACACCTTCTATTTCCGAGACATCTTCTTTCATGTAGTTTTTAATCTCATTTTCATCTAGGATAAAAAGTATCATGGTCTTCCAAGGTTTGAAGTTTGAAGCACCGTTCAATTTGTCTTCACTTTGAGACTAGACACCATCTTGATAAAGTCTGAAATTTGACCCAAAAACCCTAGAAGGAAGTAGGGCAAAACTGAACTTCGTGAAAAGCAAAAACTGAATCCACAGATAAATGCACCCTCCCGAGGAGACCTTCAAACAAGATTTTTCAGTCCAAAATGTGGCTAGAAGAGTTAAAAACGGGAACCCCTAATTACTTGATTATGACAGAAATTAGGTCAAATTTAATTTTCACAAAACTGAGATATGCTATGCTTCAACAGATAAGTGTGCCCTATTTTTCGGCCCTAATTTTTTGGACTTGTTTTTTCGGACCTGGATTTTTTTGGCCCTATTTTTTCACGGCTCTATTTTTCGTGGCGCTACTTTTTGACGGCCCTATGTTTTTGTGGCCCTACTTTTTCGGACTTTAGGGCATAAACAACCACATACAATGGCTTCTTTTAGTACTACTCTCATACCATGTTGAATCTTGTAACTTAGCAGTACAATTTCAGATCTTGATAATTATGTCCTAATGATTTATCATCCCACTTTTATCATTGCATAATTATACATTAAAATTTCAACATACACTTGCAACATAAATAAACAAGGATCACTGAAAGATAGCCATGCACAGTAGAGACAAATATTTTACCCTATGAAACCCAATAGGGAGAAAACCCAACAAATTTTCTTAATAAGATATTTCCAATAATAAGAGTACAACAATCATATCATGAAGAAACCCTAATCACAAGGGTATGCCACACATCATTAGCTACATAAGGTGCATACTTCAATAGGAGAGGTAGTGAACCATTCAATAGGAGAGATGGGAACACTTCAAAATGCTTCATAGATACTTCACTTTCGCCCAATAGAATTATGCAGTAGATAAGAGAGGATGTCTTGGATGGATAGAATGAGGAGCCATTCCTCTTATTTATATTCATCAAGTCACTTGAATTTTACTTATGGGGCAAACTTCTCTTCTTGTTGGGGACAACTTGTTATTTGACCAATTCAATTATTAATTGACTTGTTGACCATTTATTATTGAATTTTCCGTCTTTCTTAAGAAAATTTCTTCACGATGATGATGTTATTATTCTCCCTGGGTCCTCATCTATTCATACATAGAGTCGTAATGTTGAATAGACCCACTGAGAAGTCTCGAACACTCCTTAGATATTGTCAATTCAACAATAGCCCTCTATATCATATAATAGATTACTTTGAGCCCCATTCATAATGAATGTCTGCCCGATGCTGTAGACTGGAGAAAACATCAACACTCCCTCTCAGCGAGGGAGATATTCTGCATCATGCTAAGCATCACACCTGGTGAGAATGCCCGTATCTGGAGTCACATACTCCTAGCCAAATCACAGACCGTGCCAACACCTCGAGTCTTCTTCACCTAGCCATGATATTAGTTAGACTACGCTAGGGCCATTCACCACTAACCATGTGCACATGGTCATTTCCTATGAGTGAATGTATCATTCTTCACTAGCCAAATCTCATGGTCCTGTGGTAGTTTACTAGCCAAAGTATATTTCCCCACAGTACTCCACTAAATAGAACACATGGTCTTGTGGCAGTCCACTATCCAAATATATGACCCCATGGTACTCCATTGACACATGGGCCATTTCCCGTGGTATAACGTCCTCCCAATGCTATACAACCATACATCACCAGACAAATTCATGGCCCCACGATTGGAAGTCACCCATTGTTACACATCTGTCGGGCCATCCATCACTATTCAAATCCATGACCCCATGAGTGGAAGTCACCAAAGGATGTAGGTCCATCCATCACTAACCAAATCCATGTCCCCATGAATGGAATTCACTCAATACTACTCATCCGTAGGACCATCCATCATTAGTCAAATCACACGAATCCGTGAGTGGAAGACATCCATCTTCTACTCATTTGTAGGACCATCCATCACTGGTCAAATGAAATCAATTGTAATATAAGAGTCAAGCAAGGTTGTCACCTACCCCATCTGCTGCTCATTTGTAGGACCGTCCATCACTGGTCAAATGAAATCAATTGTAATATAAGAGTCAAGCAAGGTTATTGCCAAGTTTAGAAAATCTGAGAGTTGGTCAAAAGAAATCAATTGTAATATAAGAGTCAAGCAAGGTTGTCACCTACCCCATACCATTTTTGGTATTTACAATGACACACTAGAGGGTTGTTTGGAAGAGGTAGGTTTTGCTACCACAACTTTTGTAATTGGTATAGTCGTCATTCTTCTTCTCTACGTTAATGATATTGTTTTTATGGCAATGAGGCCCTATGATCCCAACAAGCAACTAAAAATTCTCAAGGATTTTTTCTCTAGTGTGGGTAATGATTATTACCACTAACTCCCTATGATCTCAACAAGAAACGAAAAATTCTCAAGTATTTTTGCTCTAGTATGTGTAATGTCTATTACAACCAAAAAAACAAAGGTTATGATAATCAAATCCGAAAAGATCACTTATGATAATTTCATGTTTTCCAACAACAACTTAGAGGACGTAACTACATACAAATATCTTGGATTTGATATTCATCATAAGCTTGATTGGAACTATAGCTTTGAGAAAAGATTAATGGAAAGTGGACAACTTATTATGGACTTGAAAACAATTGTAAATCAACAGACCTCTAGCTTTGGGATAAGAAGAAAATCCTCTTTAAGGCTCTCGTCACTCCGATTATCTTTTATGGATGTAAATATTGGGGTTGAAACATCTCTATAGAATCATGGAGAAGGATAAAACAAAGCCAAAAGTGCGTTGTAACATATAATGTCAAAATTAAAGGCAATAAGACCTATACCATCCTCTTCATAGAAGCAAGTCTCTCCCTGATTGAGAACATGGATACGATTAGGTACCTAATGCACAAGAACAAGATAAACAACACAGGAGCCAAGACGCCCTAATATTGCTTCATACTCTAGTCAAAACTACCTACAACTTAAGCGAGGTTGGCATAAAGATGCCAAGTTTTGTCTAAATCATTGGGGAGTCGAGAAAGCGGCCACTTTGCATAATATTGATACTATTAAAAGTATTGTTCACCTAAATTTAAAGAGAAGATGTGGTGCGATAAAGAGTTATATCAGAAAATTAAGATATTTTTAAAACTAAAACGGGTAGATTTGTATTAGAGAAAGCTGAAAAAAGATCAACAGAAGAATGCAATAGTCCAAAAATAAATCTTCAAAGTTTCTTGAGTAGTATCCCGCTCAATTACAATCTTCCATAATATTAAAACCATTAGAGAAAAACTAACATAAACTAAACTACTATATATGTTGACATGTTGGCCTAGCAACAGTAACAAAAAATGTTCATGAACAACTAAAATTTAAGTAGTCTGGAGTGTTTTGCTATCAATCGGTCCCGATGACTATCCAATGTTGTCATCACTGTTTTAACTTGGGAAACATAAACTCTGATATTCCCTTCTGCATCATCCAAGCGATGCTCTAAATTAGACATGTGCATTGTAATATGATGGAATGCCCCCCAAACCCCCCCTAGTTGCAAATTCATCCAACACAGGTTGCTCCTAGTATCCCTTATGTCATCTCGAACATCTCTAATGCCTATATATAATTCATGTAGCTTGGAATCCCAATCAACCTCCGTATTCATTCTGGGCACCAGTCCAATGAAACCCAACAATACTTTGGAGTCCCACATTTTCTAGTGCAGGGAGAGAGTTATCTCCGTGTTTCCAAGCTGGTATTCGAAACCCACCACCTACAGAATTTCCTCAACATACTCTGCGATTACTACAACTTAGAGCCACTTTCCCAAGGAATAGGGGAAGGCATCGTTGTAGCTGGGTTATTCATGCTAGCTAGTATAATAATGTACCTACTAAGGCTTGTGGAAGCCCTAGTAGCAGACTAAATGCTAAAATGTAACTATATTTATAAAAGACGGTAAACAACAGTAAAAATGATTAAATAAAAAATATTCTCTGCATGTATGCGATCGAGAGATATTAAAAACTAGATAAAATTAAACATGAAATCTCAAATGTAAATAACTATCATAAACCCTAGTAAACAGTAAAAGGATTGTTGATGCCTCGGTTGTGCAGGTTAGATGCAAAAGGTGTTGGAATGTTTCAAGACACTCAACAGAGGAAGAAAACTCAAGTTGAAAGGCTTCGAAATACCCTGCGCAAGGGCAGTTCTATCCCTAACCTGTTTGGTATGGTAATCCCCCACGGATATTCGGCCTCCGTTGGCACTCTAAGAGTTGGTGAGTTGATCTATTAGGTCAGTTTTCCAGTCAAGGAAAACCAAGGTGTGGATATGGTGATGCTAAGCTAAGCTAACCTATTCCAGAAAAGGGAAACTAGTTTAAGTTAGTCCTATTCTAGAATGAAAGCTTGTTTATGTGCAGATTGGTCTTGAGATATGATTAAACAAGTAATTGAACAACTTAAACAGAAATGTCTTCAGTTGTATTACTTGTTAACTTAGATTATTATCAGTTAATGAAAATTAAATGACAATCTTTCAAGTATTCAGGCTCATTCAAGATCCAATCTGTAATCACTCCACTAATTTAAAAATTAACAATGATTATATAAATTCATATGCACTGAATCATTTGCAGAAATAAAACATGAAAGTACTTGTATTGAAAAAACTCAATGAAGTACTTTCAAACATAAACCAGTCATATAGAGAAATCAATACAACAGATTCATACATTAACAAATGTTTAGCAAAAGATCAGATACATAACATATGACAATTTTGATACGAACCGTTACACCAAAACCTTGAGATGTTAGTGAAGGCCGCTCACCAGGATCTTAACATCCCACCACGCTCCGCAGTCCAGACTTTGGGCTGGATGTGCGCCTGTACGGTGGTGTCCCCTTTGCGCCGTACGAGCCCTGGGCGAACACTGCAATGCCGACATTGCCACCCGCTCTGTGACTTGAACCTGGGTGGAGGCTCTGATACCAGATGATATGAACCGTTACACCAAAACCTCGAGATGTTAGTGATAGACCAAAACCTCGAGATGTTAGTGAAGGCCTCCCACCAGGATCTTAACATCCCACCACGCTCCGCAGTCCAGACTCTGGGCTGGATGTGCGCCCGTACGGTGGTGTCCCCTTTGCGCCGTACGAGCCCCGGGCGAACACTGCAATGCCGGCGTTGCCACCCGCTCTGTGACTTGAACCTGGGTGGAGGCTCTGATACCAGATGATACGAACCGTTATACCAAAACCTCGAGGTGTTAGTGAAGGCCGCCCACTAGGATCTTAACAAATTTTAAGCATAAATCAGAAATTCTCAAAGAAATTTGAGGAATAACAGAAGATAGATTAAAGGATAACTTTACTGTATGAAGAGGTCTTGTACATAAATTACAAAAAGCCCTGCTTAACAGAGTACCTCCAGTCCAATCTTCTGCTGACTTACAACTCCAAAATTACCCACCCAACTACGAGAGGTCCTCCTTAAATAGGAAATTACAGCAGAATAGAAAAATAAAGATTCCCCAAAAATAGGGATTACAAAATTAGATCAAACTATAGATCCAAGAAATCCTGCCATTTCTCCTATATGTCTAACAACTCATCTATATTTGAGAAACTGACAGATTCTAAAGCTAGCTGAACATTGCACACATTATTCTCCATGTCATGCTTTGCCAGCTTGTGCCAAGTGCGAAGATACATATGAATCTTGCCTTCCATGATGATTGGTTCTCTAACCAAATGATCCACATCTTGAATGTTGACTTGTTCAAGATCCCGAATCCTCTGTGCGAACTCCTCACACTTGCTCTCGAGCTCTTCAAGTCTGCATTTTGGCGGCAAAGCTTCTAGGATAGGGGTCATTAATGGTAAGCCTAGAACATGCATAATGTTGTCAACTGCATACCATCGCCTGGTGCATATATCTTTTGATTTATTGATAGTCCATTGAGCTGTTTCATTATAATCAAGCCAAGTATTTAGAGAGGCTTTGACCTTCTTAATCTGGAAACTGTTGAGGATTGGGATATCTTTTGGTGCATTCTTAACATACCCCTGCCATTCACCGATTTCCTCTTGAGCCTTAAAAGCTCAGAGTCTCTTCTCCTATTGTTCTTGAAGGGTGGAGGACATCTTGGAAAAATTAATGAAATTTTCCTTGATTTCATCCAAAGCAATGTATACTTTCTCCAATAGCTTATGATGATCCTGATTCACTTTGAGGACTAGATTCTTAAAATCACAGGGTGTAAACTTGAGAAAACTTGAGGAGGCTGCACTTGCAGTTGCATCCTCAAGCTGCTTTTCCAAAGAAGCTATTTTTTCAACATCAATGGAATGCTGAGATTGTGAGAGACTGAGTTCAGTGAGAAGAGTAGCATTCTTTTGCTCCAGGTCTTGCACCTTACTTGCCCAAGCTTCCTTGAGATCAGCCACATCAGTAGAATGTTGGTTTTTAGCTTCAGCTAATTCCTCTTTCAGGTTTTTGATCTCTTCATCCCTGAGGTCAACTTCCTTATCCAAACCCTGGACCGAATCCCAATTAGCACTGGCAAAGGCTCCTAAGGCTGCTGCTGCGTCAATTGCTTCAGTTCTTGGATTATTGGTCCTGGGAGCCCATATTACTTGAACTGGTTCAGATGCTTCCAAACCACCTTGACCTTGACCCCTTTTCCTGGTCCTTTTCATCACTGCCTTATCATCCTTGCTATAGAAGTAATTCCCAAGGGGAACTACATCTTCATCTGTGTATTCAACCATTGACTGTGTGGAAGTAGAAGTGACACTAATTGTTGAGATTAGTGAAGGTGTTTGGGTAATAACAGGGGTAGGAATAGGTATGGTGACTTGACTAGTAACTGAAGATGTAGTGATAGCTTGAGGAACTGACAAAACTGGATCTAGGGAAGGAATTGAGACAAAGGCTTCAGATAATGGAACCTGAGTATCAACATTAGCTTCTGGAAGTGGAAGTTGACTATGAACTTTAATGGGTGAAGCTAGCGGGGAAATCCTAGAATATTCACCAGTAGTGGTTGTTGATAAATTGACTACGGGTGACTGCAGAGGGACAACCGAAGGCTGGACTTCTGCAACAATAGGCAATGGAATTGATAAAGGGACTGAGTGTTCGAGCGATGGGATAGTAGTGTCATTGAGGGTGTTGAACAAGTGTGATAAAGAAAATGGAAGTGTTCCCCCTAAAGGCACAGTAGAGGCTGGTTGGACAGATGGCAGCGTAAATGCTGATGATGCAATGCCAGGAGCAACATTAAATTCTAACACTGATTGCTCAGGGAAGGATTGATCCATATCAATAGTATCCAACAATTCAGTGACAATCTTACGATCTTCAGTGACTTCTTTTGTTACTGGTACCGGAGGAGGTTGGACCACTTCTTCGTCACAGTCTATTATGTCAACTGTAGGAACCTGTGATGAAGAAGGCAGGACTTTCTGCCTCTTAGCAGGGCTAGCCTGAGTTATGACCAGATCATCGTCTTCTTGAGTTTCTTCAGTAGAGATTTGAACATTTGATGCAATTGGTAGCTGAATGTTGACTGCAAGCTTTGGAGGTTCCAGCAATTGAGTATGTAACATCGATGTCAATTGTGCCATCTGCTGCTTGGATTCATGAGCTGATTGTAGCATCACTTTAGCTTCTTCACTAGCTTTTTGTTGAGAGGGTTCTCCTAGAAGAGCTTTACCTTTGTTTCCATGAGAGGATGTAATCATGAGAGGAGCATTGGCCTTCTGAGCCTCTTTCTCTTCTAAGTCCCTTTTTGCTTGTTCAATGAGATTTAGCTGCATGGCCCCGTAACTCAGAACTCTAACCTTAAGTTCATTCTGGTACTTTAAAATGTCCTGCTGTTCTTGTAAGTCTTTTGCCTTAGCTAGAACCTATGAGAATGTGTCCACCCCTTGGTATATGAAGTCATCTGGAATTAACTCATGTGCATAATCTATTTTCATATGTATTTGCTTGAGGTGTGCATCCATGAACTTCATGGGGTCATGTTTCCTTTTCAGGGCAACACCTAATCTCAAGGCTTTATCTGGTCATCAAGAACTGTAGCCCAAGTTGAAGTTGGGATAACCAACTGACCAAGATTAAGAGAAAACTTAGGCCAACCTTTCTTCTTGGGACCTGTGAGTTTCTTATACATGCCATCAGTGACAGTTTGAAAGGAAACCTCCTGTATTACCATCCTGTCTGGGACAATCCTGGGAAGCAGGTGCACTGTGTCACTTCCCCAAATCCTTATGTATGAAAAATGCTCACCTACATACCAATCACCCATGGTATTGATGAAAGTCTTAGCATCTTCTGAGAATGCAGGTGGCTGTTGCCTGAAGATCTTGAAATAGATGGTACCCATGAAGTGGTCACAAATTTTATATAACAAGGGTGCAAAATTCTCTTCCCATAATGCCGAATGATAAATGTGTACGAGAGGATCTGAAGGTGTCCAATTCCAACCCAAGTTAGGGAACTGGAACTTTGAGCAAAAAACATCGAGGACATATGCAGATAGGAAGAAGGGTGGTTTCTTATGAGCTAGAGCCTTTTGATATTCATGAATGGCATTCTTTAATTCAGCCGACAGGATAGAGGCCCATGGGAAAGACTCACCTATGACTAGCACATGATGTGCTATAGGTGCCCATTCTGCTTTGAAAAGAGAACAATTTGGTAGACCAAAAAGCCTGCAGAGCATGGCTGCCAGTAAAGAGTAGGGTTCCTTAAACCAGATGATGGGATAAAGGTTCTCAACCTTAGGCACAAAGGCGTTCAGCTTAAGCATCCATGACCTAATCATCTTGTTAAAGTTGAACCGGGTTTTGGATGACTGTATAAACTCGGGGGAGAGGGTCTGCACATGAGGTTTTAGAGAAAAAGCTCGGACAAAAGCCTCTGGGCGAAAATGTGTTAATTGGCACCCCGTGCTATCGTTAAAACAATGGTCTTTAACACTGGCATTCTCAATTATCCATTTTACAGCATCCGTGTAAGGCAGGACAGCGGGGCGCGCAACAATAGCATGAATTTGGGAAGCCCTAATTCTCTCATACACTAGTCTATCGTTCTCAATATGAGAAAGGTCGTCATTATCAAAGATGGCGAATATTTTCGACCAATCCATCTGGTATGTCTCAGTGACTCGCTCACTGGTGTCGGAGAGCAAACCAAAATTAGGGTCTTTGGTCAGGGGATCTGTGAATGGCGTTTTAGAACGTGTACCTCTCAACATGGTGAAAGAACTTGCAATTTCTGATCAATAAGAAAATTAAAATAAAAATCAATCGAAAAATAGCAAAATTGTAGACTGATAGTGTAAGGATGACAGTAAGCTTACCCGAAAGAGCAAACAAACGAAAAAAACGACACATGATACGCAATCCATGGTAAAAACAACAGTGCGACGGAGTAATTCTTCAAAAGTAAAATGGTAAAAATAAAACAAAAACCCTATTTATTGAATTCACCGGATTAAAGATAACCGTGCGATCAGAACAAATGAACGGTCGAGATTAACCGAAGCGGGATGCGGGGTCGCACGAAAGTTTTATTCACAAAATTTATTAAGGGATCCCGAAAGCCGCAACCCAACAATTGCGGGTTGTGGGGTCGCGCAAATGGAAAAGGCGGAAAAGAATTCCCGAAAGCCGCAACCCGACACTTGCATGTTGCGGGTTTCGGGAATGACGCACTCGTAAACCGAAAACAACTTCCCGAAAGCCGCAACCCGACAGTTGCGGGTTGCGGGTTTCGGGAACGCACAACAAAGTAAATAAAAAGACAAAGCCCGAAAGCCGAAAGCCGCAATTGCGGGTTTTCGGGTTTCGGGATGATAGTTTCCCAAGATTATTACAAGACGAACCTGCAACCCGCAACCATCGGGTTGCGGGTTTCGGGTTGGCCAAATTCCAAAACTGCAAAACAAACACCCCGCAACCTGAAATTGTTGGGTTGCGGGTTTCGGGTCTCCTAATTGTCGGGTTTTGGGTTTATGAAGAAAAGGGTAAAATACTCAAAATCCGAGGATTTTGACAAACCAGACAGTTAGAGATCATCCAGAAAGAGGGAAACACATAGGACAAAAGTATGGGTGAGAGCTCTAAACAAGTGAAAACCCCAATTCTCATATTTATAGAGTGCACTCACCAAAATACCTTTTTGTTTATTCGAAAATGGGGTTCCCGTGCTTCGGCTAAGCATGGGATCTGTTGTGGCCACAACAAGGATATACATAAAAAATTTATCCTATGTGGAGCACGCAAAAGCAAAGATTAAACTACCATTCTCATTCTTTCTCATGCATGAAGGAGGTAGAGAAATAATTTCTTTTCATTTATTTTGTAAAAATGGATTACAATGGTTTGGAATCTACCTCAGTGAGTATGAGCGGGGCCCTTGTAGGTGGTAGAAGTTGCCGAGTACTTGGTCTCCAAGCTGCTTCTTGGGTTCTCCACACACAAACGACACAAAAGGGTGGCCAAGATTTGGGAATGAAAAAAATGGGAAGTCAACTAGGGTGGCTTCAGTAATCTCTAGTAAGAATCTGGCAAAGTGACGGTAGGGTAAGAATGGATGGTAAAATGGGAGCCTTCACCGCTTATTTAGAAGCATTTTTCCTTCGGTTTTCCTAGGGTATTTTTTAAGGATTCTAATATTATACTTAAGTATAGTATTCTAGGTGATTATTTTGGATTGAAAAAAACATATATATATAGATAAATAGGCGAATATTAAATATGAAACGTACAATTTACTATTGAAACCTGTAAATTTTGGCAAATGTTATGATTAAAAATATATTTTATGTATATATAGGCGATATTAGAGACTACAAATGACCAAATAACGGATTTATTTTTGAAAATAATGCCCAAAAAGTAGCCAATTGGCGAAATTTTGCCCTTAAAAATTACCTTGGTTTTCCCATCCATGGTATTTAGGTGGCCCATGGTTGAGTCATGGTTTTAGGTGGCTCATTAGGGTTTTTCCTCCTTTCGCTCCCCTTTTTTTGAATTTTTTCCCATTTTCCTTTTTCTTTTTGCACATTTGGGGGAAATTTTGATAATTTTTCTTTTATTAGGAGGGGTTTAAGCCACATTTCCCCTTTTTTGATGGGAAATAACATTTTCGAGTCAAATATGTGTTTTGGACTTAGGATTTTTGGTTTAGTGAAGGATTTTTGTGGGGAAAATTAAGGAACATGGTAATGAGGCTAGGGGATGAGCATAGTGAGAGATTTTTTGGTATTAACATTCGTCCTACACTGGCACCAAAATCACCATCCCAAGGTTACTAACAGCACTGGACTTCACCCACTCTTCTTTTCAATTGTATATCCCACCTACAATGCTGCAAATTGAATGGAAGGGTGTATATATCAAAATATCTAGAGGTATACCCGTGGCTAAGCTTCCCGTAGACTCGTCCATGCATGGGAGTAGGTGCTTCATAATGGAAAGGCATTGGGGAATGCATCGACGACATGGTGTGTTCATGGTTAAAAAGACCATATTGAATGTTGACTGAACCATTGCTTAAATTCAGATTAATAAACCTTAGGGGAGCCAACGTGTTGTTAGTTGGCCGCCATTTTGGTCCATGCCCCCTTTTTCCAAGAGAACGACCATATTTATGAGTTTATCCATAATTTTATTGTTCTCTCATCAAACATGCATCAACTGAACACCGAGAATTTGTTGAAGAAGCCCATTGATGCATTTTTTAAGCTTCCCAATTATTTTGTCCTCTAGATCCATTCTTTTCTTGGATTGGGAAATGATCAGAAGAGAGTCCCCAATAATGGAAACAACGTGTTCAAGTCCTTAGATAGATGGCATGTCGCTTAGCGTAGTTATTGGCATCTTTCCCTAGATCCCATTCGAAGGTTAGAACTTTATGTCCTCTGGGATCCACGAGGATCCCCTTGCACCTATCTCCCCAATTTAGATATTATAAGGAGGTAATCAAATCAAATCTAGAATATCAAAATTATCTCTTTATATTAACTAGTGTAAAGAAAATTAAAATTGCTAAAATAAGAACAAATCTCATGAGCTCCATAATGAAAGAGGGCAATGGAAAATTCCTAAAATGCCATGGGATGAAAGAATTTGTCATATTGGTGACACCAAAAAGGTTGAAGATGAAATCACTTTTTCATAGAGTGTCCTGCGTACACCCACATTAAAGCTCAATTTCAAGATAGTTATGACAATACTGGCCTTCCTAACCTTTTCACTCATCACAACTATGATGATTTAGGAATGCTTTTCTTAAATCTTTTCAAGCATAAAAATAAAATTTTAAATATACCCGAGTGACTCCTTACATTTTTAAGGTATGATAGATCAAAGTGTGTCTCAATGGATATTAATAACTATCATCATCATCATAATTAACATTAATAGTATAAATTCAAAATTTCATAAAATACAAAACCATGAATATCATCTCTTTATTCACTTTAAAATGAAGTAAACATATAATTTTTCAAAATGGTTTAACAATTTAAAAGAAATATAAAATCCATATAATTTTACAAAACAATTTGAAAAAAATTCTATAATGCATATCTCGTCAAAGTTTTTAATACGTTTTCTAATCTTTATATATTTATTTTGGTTTGATTTTTATAAGTTATCATACATATTTTCTAATAATTAACCTATGCTTACAGGGACCTATGTGTATAATGGAATCTCGTATAAGTCGTTAGCACCATCTTTAGGGGGGTCTTTTCATAAATGTCGCAAAATTGTAAAAACAGCATTAAAACTTGATCAAGTATGCAATTACGAGAACTGCACATTTGGAGGTGTTTGGAATGGTGGAGGTGGAGATGGTCAAAAGGATATATTTCTAACATCTTATTTTTATGATAGGGCAAGTGAGGTGAGATTAATATTCCTTTTGTTAATACATTAAATTATGTATTTGCTTATACACTTATAACAATAATACATATTATTAACATGATCGATGTTTGCATATCTCAGGTTGGTCTTATTAGTACAAACTTATCAAATGGCAAGGTGAGTCTAAATGAACTTGGAAAGGTGGCTCAAATGGCTTGTACAATAACTTATAAAGATGCTGAGAAAAAGTATCCTAAGATTTGGACGGAGAGCCTTCCGTATGTTTGCATGGACCTTGTATACCAATACTCTTTATTAGTGGATGGATTTGGTAAGTTTCAAGTAACGAATATAAGGGAAATAAAATGGTTTTTTTTTTTCCTTCTTTTGAATGATTTCTTATTTATTTTTCTAATTTTAGTTTAATTTGCAGGTATCAAGTCTAAGAGAGAATTAACATTCGTAGATAGTTTAAAATACAAGGATTACCTGGTTGATGTTTCATGGGCGATCGGTGGTGCTATTGATCTTATTAGCTCATCTACTAAAAATATGTCACTAACCTACTAAAAATATATTGTCTAGGTAGTAACATTTTTTGATCTTATTAGTTCATCTACGAAAAACATATCACTAGCCTATTAAAAATATGTTGTATAGCTAATAACATTTTGTGTGATTTCAATATTACGAATGTAGGCACTTTTTCTATAAATTCACATGCATTGACATCATATGAAAACTATTAACTCTTATATTTTCTTAAAGGAAAAAACACCGACTTATAATAAATTGCAATTAACCCTAATACTTCTTAACTTGCTAGCCCATTCAAAATGATATTGAATGTTATTAGTGGATAACATAATAAGTAGCATTTTTATATGTATTATTTAGAAATATGACAATCATACAAATGGTATATGTTTGGTGGTATTTGGGGTAATTTGTACTGTTGATATTATATGTTTGGAAATGAGATTGAATGTTATTAGGGGATAGCATAATAAGTAGCATTTTTATATGTTTTATTTAGAAATATGACAATCATAAAAATGGCATATGTTTGGTGGTATTTGGGGTAATTTGCATTGTTGATATTATATGTTTGGTGGTATTTGAGGTAATTTGTATTTTTGATAGTATATACTGTTATAATATGGTACTCTTGCCTCAATATGAAACATTTTAGAGTTGAGCAACCATTTAAAGGTATGAAATTATTGAAGTTTTTGCTACATTTATAAGATTAAAAGGGTGGTGAAATTTTTTTTGGTTCTTTTATGGTGATAGGAAATCTTAAAAAGGCTACTTTTGTGGCATCCCTGTCTAGTGAAACTAGCTGGTTAAATGCAACCATGATATTATGCTTTCGAATTTGGACACTTAGAGGCCATATCTACACAATATTAACAAAGTCTCCTAGAGAAGACTATGGTTAAGATTAAATGCATTCATAAGTGTGATAATTAATATGTAATGGAAATAACAAAAGCATGGATTACTAGAAATTCATAGCAATCAAATTTCCATGTCCAGATTCAAGCATAATCGTATGTTTCAAGCAAAATACATATTTTTTCGTATTTTCATTATGCATGGAACTTCACATTTTTCCATTGACTCAAAGCCTCGTAGATATGAACTAATTTTCTTTGATGGCATAATTCATGGTTGTTACATGTTTTCTTTCTATTGGTTAAGTGAAGTCCCTTTTTATGTTTATATTTTCATGGAACTAGTCCACCTAGAGAGTCTTATCCTTTCATTATGGCCATTAAATGTTACATGGTAGTAAATTCAATCTATGATGAAACTCCCTTTCATTGACTACTATTGAGGAAGGTATTTGATTGAAGAAGTGACTATTTTTAAAGCTTAGTAGCATGATAAGATATATGCCTAGCCAGGATATCTTTATACTATCGTCCTCGATGCTCCCCACTCTTGTTTTAGAGACTTATTGACACCAAGGGAAAGCCATGCCATTTATGACATAGTAGGGTTAGTCACCCATATGAACCACGATTAGGGTCTTACTAGTATACTTATAGACCTAAAATTTCTATCATGCCCCTAGGGTATTTTTCGATGCCTTACAACTATCCAAACCCTCCTTTAAATCCATTAGACCATCATCTCAAGATGAAACCAACACATCATATACAACCCCTACAACTCGTTATCATGTACATCCAGGTAATGGTTCCTCTTGCAATGATACTCTCATTCATGTGGGGTCCCTCATCCTTAGAACCCTTGCTATCATTTCTTAGGGCTTTTATTATTCCACACAATATCTCAAGTTCAAACACCCCAACCTTATGCTAGCACAATACAAGACACTCATCCCCAATAAGGCCAGGTTTATGCCTAATAGAATATTCCTAACTCTCCAGATTTGAATAATAACACTAGTACAAAAAATTAAAAAAATGGAAGAACAAGGTGAACGACTTGTACCAAAGTCCAAAAAAAAACCTAATAATGCAAAGAGAAATAAGAATGCCTCTAATAGAAACCAAAATTATGATGCCACTCTTAAGAAAGATATGAATCCTCAAATCCATACCTAATCACCCATGTACTGTTTGTGGAGTATTCAAGCATTATGCCCATATCCGCCCCCTAGTTGTCGAGTTGTTTTGATTGAAATAGACTAGTGATCGTACTCAACCCCATTGAGGGAAACCTAATGCCAACCCGATTCCCCCACCTAGGAATCAATAAGCTGTGTTGAAAAACCCTTTTCCATAACAAGGTTTAGTGAGTACCATGGACAATTGGTGCTTAGGAACATCATCTAATGCGCATCATTATGGAATTCTAATCATATCTTATTTATGAACTCTGTCAAACTGAACCTTGCAACTTGTAGATGTCAAATATGGTACACCACTTGATATACCACCATTTGAGATTACCAAAATCCCACCTATCAATGAAAATCCATTATAGATCCAAAGATCCATTGTCAATATCCCTCTAAAGGTGTCTTAAAGATCATCTTGTGCCATTTGAACCAAAATTATTCTCTGAAGGATACCCCCATTATAGCATAGTTGACGATTTAGCTTAATCCAGTGCTGCAATGTCGTCTCTTGAAATCCTCTAAACCTTCCCATAGAGGGAAAAGCCTTACTGTCATATTTGGGTGATGTGGACCCATTCGATGCTAGAATGATCACACTTGATATTGATAATGCAACAAAATGTCTCCACCTTTAATTTATTTCTTGGTCCCTATCACCATCAAGAACACGACTATTCATTCGTGCATTATATATGAGGGCATCTCTACTTGTATCATGTTTTCTAATGTCTGGAAACAACTTGGATTCTCTAATCTAGTGCCATCTACAATCATCCTTAAAAATAATTTAACAAAAAATGCCTATTGAGTTGGCTATAAAATATTATTAAATAGTATATAAGTAATTGATTTTCCATTGGATTGCGGATCTCGAAGGTGCGTTTTTAAAATGACATCCAACCCCAATTGCTCAAAAGGTTTTAAAATGCCGACCGGCTACAAAAATCAAATGGCTTGTTTTCCCTCCCATCACTCTTTTGACAAGTGACACACCATTGTGCATACGAATTAGAATCTTTGAACAAACTAGGCCAATAATAACCGACTCTAAGAATCGTGTGTGTTGTGGTTTCACCGACATAATGGATTTCGGTAGGTCCATTATGTAATTCTTCCAATACCTTTTCTTCCTCATTCTTTTCGAGACATTTCAACAAAACTCCATTGTAGTTTCTACATATAAGAATACCATTGAAAACATGATATTGAGAATATTTAAGTCGAATATCCATTTGTTGATTTTCACATAAGTTTTTAGGAGCAACATAATGTTGTAGATATTGTTGTAATTAATGATACCAAAAATTTGTGATAGCAGGTACATAGAGCGGGTCTTGGGTACATAGGGATATTTCATTTTCCCAGCCATCTATTTTCTCATCTACAAGGTTCTCAACGAGTATCTTACAAATACCTTGTCCTTTAGCAAGAGTATCTAGTTTGAACTCTAAGTCATACTCTTGTGTAGTTGTGACCTAGTTTCCTTTTTGTTCTCTAAGCTCCTTCTAGATGAAGAGTGACTTGAATGTTGGGTGAGGGACAATGATTTGGTCCCGTTTTTTGATATGTAAGGCCCTGAACTTCTTTACTACCTTGAAAGCAGTGTAATATTTCTTATATATATCTGGATAATTTAGTTCATCCCCTTTTAATCTAGTGCTCATAAAAGATATCTAGCACTCATCCCCTTACTCCGTTTTGAGTGAGCACTACTGCGAGGGAATGATTAGATGCAAATGTGTATATTAGGAAATCCTTTTTGGAATCAGGTCTACTTAGTGATGGAGCAAAAACAATGGTTGTATTAATCTTTTGGAATGCTTCCTTTTCCTTATCATTCCAATTAAAATATGCATCCTTAATCAATTGTTGCATGGGTTTGTCTGTCTCATCAAAATCAGATACAAACCTATGAGCAAAATTTATCTTTCCCAAAAATGATTGCATGGATTTGTTGGTATTGGGAATGGATATTTGTGCGATGGCTTGTATATGCGTTCATGGTCCACATATATCCCATCTTTTAATGACATGTCCCAGTAGCTTCCTTTTGATACAACAAATATGCTTTTCTTAGTATTGGGAGATATTCCATACTTCCTTCATCTTAAAAAACATTGCTTTAGATGATTAAAGTCATATAATATATTATTCGAGAAAACTATGACATCATCCTAATATACTACCACACTGTGGTCGATCAGTCCTCATAATGTTGTATCGATGGCCCATTGAAACGTGGCTCTAGCATTTACTAATACAAAAGGAATTCTTCTGAAAGAAAAAGTACCGTACTTCATCCCGAAAGTGGGTTTTAGATGATCGTTTTCCATTTCTTGATTATAACCATAGAACCAATCTAATAATGAAAACATTTCAGAACCATAAACAAGTTGCAAAATCTACCCCATAGGAGGAATAGGGTAGTTATCCTTGTCAGACACTTTGTTCAAATTTTTGAAGTCTACACAATCCAATCTCTCCGAACTTCTTTCACACAAGAACTAGGTTCGCCACCCACTCATAATGTATGACTTTAAAAATTACCCTGACATTAGAGTTTCTTTAATTATTTATGAATCAATGGTTCCCAAGGTTGGGTGTACATTTTTGAGTTTTTGTTGAGATGGCTTGATGTTTGGCTTCATAGGGATAACATTATGAATAATTCGAGTATCATATGTTTTCAATTCATCATACGTCCATTCAAAAACATCCTTATATTGCTTAAAGAGCTAAATGAACCTCCCCTTTTCTTCTAGAGTGCAACAAGAATATAAATTTCATTTTTGATTCTTTTGGGGTGTTACAATTTACTAGCTCATATTGCATGGAAGAGTTGTTTGTATTAACATTGATTACAAATAATGCAATGGTAATTATTCCAAGTATGACTGGTAAATTTATTCTTGGTCTAAATATAGTTCTTGTGGGGATTATGGGTGTCTCGAAAATTACTAGTATTTCCCCCATGCAATGGGTGCTTATAATGTGTCTTCTTATTTTTACTCCCTTTGAGTGGTGGATGTCCATAATGAATCTGATGGGGGCACACTTTTGGATAAATTGGGAAGAAGAGGATGGTTCAAAATTATTGTGTAGGAATACAAAATGTGGTTCCTAGTGTCATCTGTGAAGAACACTGTAGGGTGGGGGTTTGAGGGTTGTGTCCCCATTTTATTTGTTTGTTATATGTCCAAAAGTCATGTTTTTGAAAGGAACTAGAGTTCAAGTGGTGAAAAATGTGTGTGATTTAAGTAAACAAACAAGACAATCAATCATTCCTTAGAAAATAAAATGATTCTCTATACTATGGATTATATTCTCATAAAAAGGAACAATTCTTCAAAGTGTTTCTTAGCTAAATGGTACTTATCTGCACCATGAGAAACAAGAAGAAAAATTGTAGAGGTACTTCCAAAAACTCACTACAAGTGAGATATGAAGTCCACTTAAGTCAATGAGTGGAGTTGCAAGAAACAATTATAATTGCAAGGCACACTTTTGGATAAATTGGGAAGAATAGGATGTTGCAAAATTATTGTACAGGAATGAAAAATGTGGTTCCCAATGTCGTCTGTGAAGACCACTGTAGGGTGGGGGTTTGAGGGTTGTGCCCCCACTTTTTTTGTTTGTTATGTGTCCAAAAGTCACGTTTTAGAAATGAAATAGAGTTCAAGGGGTGAAAAATGTGTGTGATTGAATTAAACAAACAAAACAATCAATAAATAAAATGATTCTTTATCTTATGGATTCAATTCACATAAAAAGGAACAGTTATTCCAAGTGTTTCTTAGATAAATGGTACTTATCTCCACCATGAGAAATAAGAATAAAAATTGTAATGGTACTTCCAAACACTCACTACAAGTGAGATATGAATTCCACTTCAGTGAATGAGTGGAGTTGCAAGAAACAATTATAATTGCAAGGCACTGGGTGGTGAAATTTGCAATGGCCTATAAAAATTTGTCTCGGGTGCCCCCTCAGTTGCGAGGGCCATCCAGGGAAATATTACTAATATATTAGTTAATAAGATACCTTTTTTTAGAAATGTATGACATGCTTCTTGCACCTTGTTATATAAAAATATATATAAACATATTAATAATATATCTTAACATTAATATTAATATTAATAGATAATTAACAATTAATAAATAATAATTATCAAAGAGTCATGACTTTACGTTGGAAAGTCACGAAGGGACTTATATAAGTCCGACCATTGTAAATGTAAATCATCATCTATTATTCATCAATTATCAAATATGTAGCTTTTCAAGAATTCGTGGGAGTTATAGAATTATTTGTGGGTTTCAGAAGTTTATATCACTTAAGTGGTATCCGAGCCCCTTCTTGGGCATTTCATTGATTTGGATTTTGGCCAAATAATTTCAGAAAGAAAAGTGAAAAAAGAGAAGTGAAACCGCACGTGGTTTCTTAATAAGTGGTTTTGGTTTTAATCTCCAACAACAAACAAAAAGTGAGATTTGAACCTAGGTGGGGAAGGTAACAATCATTCCTCCCAACCACCCAATATACACCATTTCACATATATTAAGGGGAAAATAATATTAGAAGAAGAATCATATTCAATATTGTTTATTATAAAAAATGAGATATTGAATAAATTTAAAAAAAAACTCAAGAAGATGGGTTTTAATGTTGAAAAGAAGGGAAGGTTTCTCAGCACCTCACTGATGAATGTCTCAATACTATTTAGAGTTAAAGGGGCACTTGCAGGGAAGGATGTCACCATATCTATTGTCCCTAGTGAAATACATAATTATATTAGTGCTTAATTTGCTAACCATTTAGTGATTCCTGAATCAAATATAAGTGAAAGGCTAGACCTTTGGAACATGAAGCAATTTCAAATAAGTGGATTAGAAATGAATGTTGGAGATTATATTGTCATATCTCAATTCACTGTTAGTTCCTTATGGAGTTTTGATGGTGACATAGTTTTGGGGTTACCTTGGATTAATACATTGGGGACCTTCATTTTAAATGCTAAAAAGAAGTTTCTTACTTTTTCCTATAAATAAAAGAGAATCACATTTCAAGATATTACAATAAAGTCAGATTTAGAAGCTCCAACATCTGAACACTTCAAGGATATATCAAAGATTATTTCACAGGGTGATCAGAAGTCAAAACAAAAGAAGCAGGAAGAAGTTGAAAAGGTTGTCACATATAAAGAAGAAGAGATCTCTTATTTAAGAGATAATAATCAGAAATTGCTTCTTCAAATAAAAAAGACGAAGGATAAAGCACAACATAATCAAAAGCTAGAAGAGGAGAATCGAGATCTTCAGAAGAAAGTATTAGAAAACATTGACGAAAATGGTCACCTCAAGAAGCACAAACAAGATCTAATGGATCAAATTCAGAAGCTTAAAGATGATAAGAAAGCGTAAGAAGAAATGACCTGAAATCTTACAAAAGAAAAAGACTCGTTAGACAATAAGTTGGAGCAAATTCAAAAGAGGAAATCAAAGCCCTTGGACTAAAAAATATACGTTGAGAAAAAAGAAGCAAATACAAATTCAGTCCCCGTCACAGTTCAGAGAGAAGACAATTTGGTAAAACAACAAACAACAATAACTTCCTATCGACACCCCAACCATATAAACCAGTATCCTAAAAAGTGGGAATTGTCGAAAGATAATGGTACTAATGTGCTCAAAGCTCTTGACGACAGATGAATAGAGAATCCCAACAGTCAACAACAAATCAATTTTGGATGGATTGATCCTTCAACATATTGGAAGTTATGTTCTACACTTAGAAGTTTGTATCAACATGTTTCGTCAGCTACAACGTCACGAGGAACGGGGCGACAACATTATGAGGCTTTGAGGACAAAGCCTTTCTAAGAGAGAGGCAATGTTATATAAAAAATATATATAAACATATTAATAATATATCTTAACATTAATATTAATATTAATAGTAATAGATAATTAACAATTAATAATTAATAATTTTCAAAGAGTCATGACTTTACGTTGGAAAATCACGAAGGGACTTATATAAGTCCGGCCATTGTAAATGTAAATCATCATCTATTATTCATCAATTATCAAATATGTAGCTTTTCAAGAATTTGTGGGAGTTATAGAAGTATTTGTGGGTTTCAAAAGTTTATATCACTTCACACCTTCAACTGAAATCCAGGAAGCAAGGAATGTTTAGTACTAAGAGGGAAAAGTGACTTAAATAGACCTCCGGTCCCATTCTTGGCATGAACCGCCCTAAAAGGATGGTCCCATTTTTAAATGGGCCACAACCATGTCTAATACAAAGGGATTTTATCCCACTAGATGGAAAAAAACTATGTTTCAAATGTAAATTACCTATGGAAAATTGCTTGCATGCATATTCCCACAACCTTTTGTAACTATCAATTCTTTTTGGTCCCCAAGTGGGATTGAATTTGTTTAAGTCGAGAAAAAAATTAAGTTTGATATTTGGCAGCATGAATCAAGTGTAATTTTTAGGTGTGATATGTGTGCAAATGACAATAATGAACTTAAAAACTAATAAGTGATATGAAAATGTTGAAAGTAAATGAAATTTAAATGATGTTTTCAAAACTTTATTCATAAAACTACTAGTGAAAATTGTGACTCAAATCCTAGGGGTTAGAGAAAATAATTCAATAAACTTGATTTCAAGTAAAATCAAAACTTAAGAACAAGATGGAAGTTCTCCTTATTACCTAGTAAATTAAAGTTTTGAATCCAATGTTTCAAATGACATAGTTCACTGAACCTGAAAGCACCACGTAACCTGCAATCAAACCAAAAGAAATAATGAAGGAATATCCCAGGGATGATTTCTTTTCACATGCAAACAAAAAATAAAGGAACAAAATAACACAAATATGTCTTAGAAGAGCCCAAGGGACTGCAAAAATACAAAACTCAGACCAAAATTTCACTAGAAAATTTAAAAAAAATTACTAAAAAGGGGCAATGCACTTGTTGTGAAGGAGACCTTCATTAAGGAAGCATAGAATAAGGTCCAAATAGGTGTTATCTAATATAAACTTAGAGAAACCATGTGTTTTTAGGGTAATTCTTGAGGTTTGATTAGGCCAAAATAGTTCATAACCTTAGGAACATATTTGAGGAGGACCTGCAAGAGAAGAGTAGAGAATGTGGAGGTAGAAAGGATAAGAAGATGAACATAAATGCAACCAAGAATATGATATGGATTAATCTCCCTAGTGTATTCACCAATCTGTTGATGGATTTGTGCAATAAGAGTAAGCAAAATCCTAATCTAAGGGATATAACTTAGACAACATACATTTTAGTGTAATCAAAGAAAACAACTTATTAAGTAAGGTAAAGAGATCAAACATATATGAATATACTCATAAACCTTCATAAAAAAATATTTCACATAATAAAGAATGGTTTTACCTTACTATTTACCAATGAATGGGGGCATTACAATGTATATACCTTGAAAGTGGCTTGAGGATGTTAAGGTGGTCTCTAATTTGCTCCATTAGAATGATCCTTTGATTCTTTGAATTCTCTTGACTCCTCACCTTGGTACCTAGAGATATAGGAATAAATGGTCTTGTTAATCTATCATAAAGAGGGTAGCATAACTCTGTTCAATAATGGAGGACGAGAAGGAAGTAATAGGACGAAGAAATGTCGAATGAATATGGAATGAGGAATAGGACTAAAGGTATGAATAATGTGACCTCTCATGGCTTCTTATGGACTTGGTATAATATACATAGATATATCCTCTCATTCTTTGAGTTCAATTAGGGTCAAAATATTGTATTTTGGGGGATTTTTGGAATCCTTAGCTTTTCATCTTGAAGCTGATGCTTTTGTGCTTTCCAGTCCTTTGTGCTAATTGTCAAAAGCTGTGATTTTTGGAGGAAAATATTGAGATTTCCAAATCTTGTGTGGAGATGGTTAGTGCACTTTTTGGGCCTTTATCTACACTTGGATGTTAATTTTTCAGAATTTTCAATCTGATCTAGGATCTTAACTGAGAGAATAACATGTACAACATATCTACAACATATCAATCATGGACGCAATAATGCAAGCACACAAGAGACATAGAGTTTCACCGGGGAAAACAAAGAAGGTGAAAAACCCCACAACTTCCTCAGAGATAGATAGAGCAATGATACCAGCCAAGTACAAGAGATAGTCCTCCTAGCAGTAGCTTCTCCTCCTCCACTAGTGTGCCACTCTCCAATGAGTGTGTGAGAGAAGAATAGAATGTGTAAAATGAGAGAGACACACTCTCTATTTATACACTACATCACTTGACCTTTACTCAACTAGGTCGGCCCTAACTTAACCACATAACATAATGCTGACTGGGCCGACCCCCAATAGGGTGGTCTAATAACCCTTTGACCCACATGACTCATACAGGGCCGACCCCACCAAGGTGGTCTAATAACCCATCAAGTATAAGTTACGACACTTACAATATAAATGACGACACTTCCGTATAGAGGAATAATAACATCTCTATAGGAATACAAACACTTTCGTATAGAGGAATAATAACATCTCTATAGGAATACAAACACTTTCGTATAGAGGAAAAATAACATCTCTATAGGAATACAATATACATATATGAAATACATTCCGAAGTTACCAATACATCAACACTCCCTCTTAACTAGGAAGGTATTTCTCGACACAGATCTGCTAGCACAAGTCTTCTTCTCTAGATCATCATCAACGAATCATCGTTATCGTCACTGCTGTTGCTATCTCAATCAATCTCTGATCTACTCGTCATAGGAAGTTCTACAGAGTCAGTCCTTTTTCATACTGGATGTAGGCCCACCACCTGCAGGTCTTCATCATCACTGGCCATATTGTGGAATCCTCAGGACTTATTACGTGAGTCAACAAAACCTCGAAAGAGAATCCCGGGACTGATTACGAGCACACAGCTCAACCTATCTAATCTCCCAGGACCTTTTACATGCTATTGCACAACCTGTCCACGGCCACAGAGTATCATCTTGATACTCATGATCATCGTTTACGAAGCACAACCCATATGCACATCACAAAACACTTACATCTACTCCATGGGAGAACACATCTACAACCATGTGAGAATGGCACAACACTTATATCGCAGCCATGGGAGAACACATCTACAACCATGCTCAAATGGCCCAGCACTTATATCGCAGCCATGGGAGAACACATCTACAACCATGCTCGAATGGCCCCAGTGCTTATATCGCAGCCATGGGAGAACACATCTACAACCATGCTCGAATGGCCCCAACACTTATATCACATCCATGGTAGAACACATCTACAACCATGCTCGAATGGCCCTGGCAATTACATCAAGACCATGGGAGAACACATCTGCCACCATGTTGAAAAATCCCAACAATTACATCGCGACCATGGGAGAACACATCTACAACCATGTCCGAAAAGCTCATGTGCATCTGTGTCTTCAGAACTCATCACACATAATCCAACTGATACATCTTGAAGCTCATCATCCATTATCATCTTGATCATATAATGCATCCACCTGATGCATACCAAGTATCTACCTGATACATATCATCATACATGATCCACCTGATCATACAATGTATCCACCTGATACATACACATATACATGATCCACCTGATCATACAATGTATCCACCTGATATATATCAACATACATGATCTACCTGATCATACAATGTATCCACCTGATACGTATACAGATACATGGTCCAAGCATCCAACATGATGCATATACATATACATGATCCAACTGAACATAACAAGCATCCAACATGATGCATATACAGAGCAGTAACTGGAGCATCGTCCCGATGCTCATCATCGAACGCTTACATCCACAACCATGGGAAGGATCCTCCTTTCACCATGCTTGGAATGGCTTCCAGCAAATATGTCCATCACTTCTTCCTCGAAGTGTTGTCAATCTGAAGAACACCAAGCCTCCCTCTGAAGTACTCAAACTTCACTCTGGCTAGTGGTTTCGTCAACACATCCGCAACTTGCTCATCCGTCACAACATATAGGAGCTTCATTGCTCCTCTCTGCACCATATCCCTGATATAGTGATATTTGATCTCAATGTGCTTTGACTTGTCATGGAACACAGGGTTCTCAGACAGCTTCACACAACTCTGGTTGTCACAAAAGATACCAATAGCCTCCAGCGGGAGATCAAATAACTCAGACAATAGCTTCCGGAGCCATACTGTCTCACAACTAGCTGAACATGCTGCAACATACTCTGCCTCAGCTGTACTCAGTGCTACGCAGGATTGTTTCCTGCTAAACCAAGAGATCACACCTGATCCCATATTGAAGCAACACCTATATGTGCTCTTCCTATCTGCAACACTGCTTGCCCAATTTGAATCAACGTAACCCTGCAGGTTAAATTTTTGATTCGCATCATACTTGATCCCATAAAGGTACCTTAGAATATGCTTTACAGCAACCATGTGAACACCTCTGGGATCCATCAGGAACTGGCTCAATGTGTTCACCGCAAAGCAAATATCTGGTCTCATGTTCGTCAGGTACATCAAGGACCCAATCATCTGACGATACATCTTGATATCAACCGGATCGGATGAAGCATCACACAGAAGATTAAGGTTCGGTTCCATAGGTGTGGTCATGGCCTTGTAGTCCATCATCCTGAACCTCTTCAGGATCTCTACTGCATACTTCCCTTGTCCAAGGAAGATCCCATCTGCACTTTGCCACACCTCCATGCCTAGAAAATAGCACATCATCCCCAAGTCCTTCATCTCAAACTCGGCAGCAAGCTTCCTCTTCGTGTCGGCAATCAATCTATCCTCACCTGTAACAAACATGTCATCCACATACAAGAGTAGTATCATAGGATTGCCTTCCTCAACCTTGTAGTAAAGGTTGGAATTTGCTTTACTCTTGGTAAAGCCCAAACTGGATAGAAAGTTGTCTATCCTACCATACCAAGTCCTAGGAGCTTGCTTCAAGCCATACAAGGCTTTCTTCAGTCTGCACACATATGACTCCCTGTCATGTGTCTCAAAACCAAGTGGCTGCTCCACATACACTTCCTCTTCGACTACACTATTCAAGAAAGCTATCTTGACATCCATCTGGTGTATCTTCCTTTTCATCACTGCAGCCAGAGCAAGTACTGATCTGATGGAAGTGTACCTGGCTACATGAGCAAAAGTCTCTTCATAATCTATCCCCTCTTTCTGGGAGAAGCCACGAGCTACAAATCTCGCTTTGTATTTCTCTATGTTGCCATCTGCAGCATGCTTGATCTTGTAGATCCACTTGGAAGTCACACCAGACTTCCCTTTAGGTCTTGGGACTGCATCCCAAACATCATTCTTCATGATCGATTGGTACTCCTCGATCATGGCGTTCTTCCCGAATCCTAGGAACTTCAATATCTTCAATAGATAGTTTGAACTTCGTTGCAGGAACAAATGTCATAGTCCTTCTTTTGTAGGTGATGGTATACAATATTTCCTACAAAACAAGTTAAATTGCATGATTAGAAACATCTCATAGTTTTCAGAACAAATTCTTATATGTAAAGAAATATGTCATACAATCATGCAATTATTTTAGCCAATGCTTCAATACAACATTTATCCATATCCCGTAACTTTCTAGATGCCTTCCAATCTCTACTAGAACATTGTTAAGAGTGTGCACAACTCCCAACATGTCAGCAAAGAGGTTTCATTCTAGATAAGTAGCAATGGAATGTTGTACAGTGCCATAGGTCACTTACCCAATACATGCGTATTAGTAGTATACTGTTTATTAATGCAATTATTCTAATATGCATAATACACAACCTAATTCTAGTATATACGTCATTGAACAATATTATTTAAACAATCAAATATACAAGAAATGACAATTCAAATACTTATCTTTGTTTGTTTTGTTGGGTTGACTCCCTCTCAGTCTTTGTTTCCTTTTTGCAACTCCATTATGATGTGGATTGTGAGAAGTGGTCAACTCCCTTTGAATATCTGCATCCTTGCAGAAACTACTGGAGTGTGCTCCCTCTTGATCTTTGCTTCCTGGATTACCTGCCCTTGAACTTATATCCATCCTCGATCACTATGCATGCTTATAAGTATCATTATTGTGATATCCTCGAGATCTCATACATAATCATATATTTATTAGTATAATCTCAATGCTATCAGAAACACAATAGTCTTAAACATGTATAGTAATGATCATTTTAAACATAGATATTAAACATTTGTATTCAAGGTTTATATAGGACTCTTCTAGTTAGTCATATCATCAATTAAAGTAAGAAACATAATATGCCTAAACCTATGATTACTCAAATCTATAACTTCATGAATAATCATAATCAATCATGCCAAGTATACTTATATAAGACATCCTGACACAAGGTAGGATTTGAACTTGATATAGGAAAAACATACCTGGATTAGCATGTTATCTAGCTATGTCTAACATACCCACATGATGTCTTCTTGTTCTTCAATGACTTGTGCTAGTAACCTGCATATCTCATAAGTTAACCATTATAGAACCAAGTTATACATACCTCGTAAGTAGATATCTCCATGGTCTCCATGGTCATATGTTCTTGAACTAGAACATGATTTGTCTTTCTTGATGTACCTTTCATGTTAGTGGACAACATCAACCTCATACAACACCATAATGCATTAGTACAATCATAAGTGTCAAAACCCTAATCAATGAATATCTTCTATCATGCATTCATAATTTTATTAAGGTGATACGACAAGTCAAAAATTAATCAAGATTGTACTAACGTAATAATATAAAGACAAACATATCGTAAACTTAATCATGAACAGATTTTGAAACATACCTGTAAGTCATAGCTGTCGAGATTGCTTGCAATCTTCTTGTGTAAGGTCTTAGCCTCGTCTCCCTCTGAAATAGGAACTTCTTAACTTATGCAGGTGACCAAACGATTCTCTTCTAGGATTAACCCAATCCACTTGATTTGCAGAAACTCAATCTGGAGCTCGATTATGGTTTGTCAAAGAAACCCTAGAAATTCAAACTTTGAATTTCAAACTTCTGAAAGGATAGAAGGATGCGCATTGATGAGCTGATCAAGTTGGTATACTCAGAATTTCAAAACTGCAAAGTTTCACCCCTCAAAATTGCCTTTGAAACTTCCGGATCTTCTGGACAGGTTCCTGAAATAGGGTTTGATAAAGCCCACCCTTCCGCCCAACCAAAAGGTTCGATCCAAATCTTAAACTTCTATTTTTCTGAGGATATTCCAGCTGTGGTCACAGACTTCAAAAATTCCAATTTTTGCAGAAGCCTTAATTTTTCACTTTTCCAATCAAAGTCCCGAACTAGGGTTTGATCAAGCCCGACCTTCTGCCCAACCAAAAAATTTGATATTGGTTTCTAAATTTAGATTTTGATGAGTAGCATTCAGCCGTGGTCTCCGATTACAAAAATTCCAACTTTCTCCGAAACCCTAATTCCCGGAGCCATGAATGAAGGTGCTCAAAATCCAATTCTGTTTTGACAGAAATATGCACCTGATGGTTTCTGGTGTAACTCTGAAATTACGAATCCACGAGGTCTGAAACTTATACCTGTGGTATCTCGACCTGTCATCTTTCCAACCCCATAGGTCTGACCTCAATTGGATTCTCTGAGAGAGAGTTATGCTAGGTGTCGCAACGTGACCTGTTTATGGGATAAAACAGGAGAGCAAACTTGTACGGAGTGCCACATGTCACTGGTTCACTTTCGGCCTCTGAACCTTCGGCCTGTGAAAGTACAGTCCATGCCCTACCTGTCACTTTTTACAAAATTTCATTTGGAGCTTCCTAGCCCAAGTTATGAACTTTTTTCCTAGGTCACCTGTCTATGATTTAGATCTGGAAGAGGCATAAACCCTAGATTGTACAGATCATAAAAAAAAAGTACAATGAATTAGAAGTTGTGCTTCGGACACAACGTAGATGGGGATCTTAGCTTCGACCTGTAATAGTTTCAGATCTTGAAATATCTCCGAAATGGATTTATAGCGAAATTTATATGATGACCGGTTTTTGCTATATCAAACCCTAGCTTCGCAAGTGCAACAAGTGTCATACATGCCATACCATGCCTTCTTTAAGGTTAGCTCTGATACCATGTTAATTTTTCAGAATTTTCAATATGATCTAGGATCTTAACTGAGAGAATAACATGTATAGCATATCTACAACATATCTATAGCATATCAATCATGGACACAATAATGCAAGCACACAAGAGACACAGAGTTTCACAGGGGAAAACCAAGAAGGTGAAAAAACCCGCAACTTCCTCAGAGATATATAGAGCAATGATACCATCCAAGTACAAGAGATAGTCCTCCTAGCAGCAGATTCTCCTCCTCCACTAGTGCGCCACTCTCCAATGAGTGTGTGAGAGAATAATATAATGTGTAAAATGAGAGAGACACACTCTCTATTTATACACTACATCACTTGACCTTTACTCAACTAGGTCGGCCCTAACTTAACCACATAACATAATGCTGACTGGGCCGACCCCCAATAGGGTGGTCTAATAACCCTTTGACCCACATGACTCATACAGGGCCGACCCCACCAAGGTGGTCTAATAACCCACCAAGTATAAGTTACGACACTTACAATATAAATGACGACACTTCCGTATAGAGGAATAATAACATCTCTATAGGAATACAAACACTTTCGTCTAGAGGAATAATAACATATCTATAGGAATACAATATACATATATGAAATACATTCCGAAGTTACAAATACATCAACATTGGAGTGCACTTAATTCTAGGAGAAATTCCATTGATTCAACTCAACCTTTGTACTAATAAACTACATTGGCACTAGAAGGTCCTACTTTGGTAGGAGGTCTCATGATGATCATGTTCTTGAGAGGTATTACAATTTAGTTAAGAGAGGTCAAATGGGGAGATGGAGGTACCGATGAAAATGGATTTTGCATGTGGTATGTATTATCATGTTGAAGAGATCTAATAGCATAGGGGAGAAAAAATAGATTGGTAATGGTTTGGACATAAAATCTACAACAACATTTTGTTCATTTCGTTTTTCAAATGTTGTCAAATCAAATTCTTGCAGTAGTAGACGAAATATAATTATTCTTCCATAACATCTTCGTTGTACATTAAATATATGGTTTCTACATAATATGTACGTGAAAAAAATGGATACCCAATGGTGTAGTGTCTAAAATTGTTTATGGCATATACAATAGCAAGAATATATTTTCTAGTGATGGTATAATTCAATTCTTCTTTAGATATATTTTTTCAAATAAAATAAATTCCAAAGAGGTCCTTTGACTATTGTTGCCCTAAAACTACCCCTAGTGCTTTATCAGATGCATTTGCAGGTAAGTGAAATGGGATCTTTCATTTCAGACCTTGTAACAAAAGGGTTGAGATAATATTTTCCTTGATAATGTGAAAGTATTTTTGAAAAAAAATTGGCTAGGAGAAGTCTACATCTTTGGACATCAGGGTGAAAAAGGAAGATGCAAAATTTCTTATTTTTTTGATAAGCCTATATATTATAGTAGCGCGAACATCCGAAAATTTTTCACATATTTTTTTTTATTTTGAGGTATGAAAATATATTGAATGGATTTTAATTTGGTTGGATCTACTTAATACCCCTAGGAAAGCTGTGATGGCTTAAGATTGTGCCTTCACTCATGAGAATGTTGCATTTTTCTTTTCTCAATTATATATTAATCTCTTGGCACATTTTTGTGTAATTCTACAAGATAGATCACACAGCTAGAGTAAACCTCACAAATATCACTCAAGAATTGCAGAGAAGAATAAGAAGAAATGAATCAATTATCACTCATAAACTCAGAAATGGAGAAATGTGCAGTATAATCATACATCAACTATAAGCTGGAACTGTGAAAAATGAATACAATGACAATACTGTCAAATGAATTCGAATTAGCTAAAGGTGATTCGAATTCTCAATGTGTGGCTTGGATAGCATTGGAGACATCACCCAATTAGTGACAGTAGTCACAAATAGTCAAAAGTCATCCAAATGAGTCTAACTGAGTCTAACGGATCCATGTGAGCACAAATCAAGGGATGGAGACTCCAAGGAGGGCGCATGAGGCTGTCAGTAGGTCAAGCGGCACTATGATACATACAATTGGAAGCTACAAGTTGTTAAACTGAGCAATAAATGCAAGAACTGGTCAATCAATGCTGCAAATGAATATTAGAATTCAAGTAGGTGTAGTAGGGCGCATATGTCATCCAGGTGAGTAATTCAAGGCGTAGTAGGTAGGTAGGAGGGCTACTGAGGGCTACTGAGGGCTAAAAACAGGCTCTAGGGGGTTGAAAATAGGCTCCAGGTGCTGGGGAGACTACCATACTGATGAATGGATGCATGCATGCATGCAAATATGCAACATGAGTACTCGTTGGATGCATAATTTAATTATGCATCCAACGAGTCCTCCCGCTTGAAATGTGAGTAAACCTACAAGGAGATAAGTTGAAAATACGATCCAAAAAAGTAGTTTTTATTTTTTCCCTCAATTTTTTTTAGGTGCTGCCTTTTTGAATTTTAAAGCATTTTGATTGGCTAATACATGATGACATGGAATTATTGATGTATATGTAACTTCGGAATGTATTTCACATATATGTATATTGTATTCCTATAGAGATGTTATTATTCCTCTATACGGAAGAGTCGTCATTTATATTGTAAGTGTCGTAACTTATACTTGATGGGTTATTAGACCACCTTGATGGGGTCGTCCCTGTATAAGTCATGTGGGTCAAAGGGTTATTAGACCACCCTATTGGGGGTCGGCCATGTGGGTCAAAGGGTTATTAGACCATCCTAGTGGGGGTCGGCCTAGTCAGCATTATGTTAAGTGGTTAAGTTGAGACCAACCTAGTTGAGTAAAGGTCAAGTCAAGATAGCGTATAAATAGAGAGCGTGTCTCTCTCATTTTACACATTTTATTCTCTCACTCACACTGTGGAGAGTGGCACACTTGTTGAGGAGGAGGCTCTGCTGCTAGGAGAAGACTATCTCTTGTATTTTGGTTGTATCATTGCTCTATCTATCTCTGAGGAAGTTATTGGGGTTTTTCACCTTTATGGTTTTCCCCAAGTAAACTCCGTGTCTCTTGTGTGCTTGCATTATTGTGTCCATGATTGATATGTTGTACATGTTGTTATCTCAGTTAAGATCCTAGATCAGATTGAAGTAAATTATGAAAATTTGGTATGGTAGGATAGGCAGCTTTCTATCCAGTTAGGTCTTTACCAAGAGTAAAGCAGGTTCCAACCTTTACTACAAGGTTGAGGAAGGCAATCCAGTGATACTACTATGTGGATGACCTGTTTGTATCAGGTGAGGATAGATTGATTGCCGACACACAACAGAAGCTTGCTGCCGAGTTCGAGTTGAGGAACTTGGGGATGATGCACTATTTGTTTTTGGCATGGAGGTGTGGCAGAGTGATGGAATCTTCCTTGGACAAGGGAAGTATGCAGTAGAGATCCTGAAGAGGTTCGGGATGATGGACTGCAAGGCTATGGCCACACCTATGGCATCGAACCTGAAGCGTCTGTGTGATGCTTCATCTGAGCCGGTTGATATCACTATGTATCGTCAGATGATTGGGTCCTTGATGTACCTGACGAACACGAGACCAGATATTTGCTTTGCGATGAACACATTGAGCCAGTTCCTGATGGATCCGAGGAGTGTTCACCTGGTTGCTGTAAAGCATGTTCTGAGGTACCTGAAGGGTACGGTGGATTATGGGCTCAAGTATGAAGCGAATCAAAAGTTTAACCTGCAGGGTTATGTTGATTCAGATTGGGCAGGCAATGCTACAGATAGGAAGAGCACATATGGGTGTTGCTTCAGTATGGGATCGGGTGTGATCTCTTGGTTCAACAGGAAGAAGTCATGCGTAGCACTGAGTACAGCTTAGGCAGAGTATGTTGTAGCCTGTTGAGCTAGTTGTGAGGCAGTATGGCTACGAAAGCTACTGTCTGAGTTATTTGATCTCCCGTTGGATGCTACTGGTATCTTCTGTGATAACCAGAGTTGTGTGAAGCTGTCCGAGAACCCAGTGTTTCATGACAAGTCGAAACACATAGAGATAAAATATCACTATATCAGGGATATGGTGTAGAGAGGAGCTGTGAAACTCCTGTACATTGCGACGGATGAGAAGATTGCAGATGTGCTGATGAAGCCACTAGCTAGGGTGAAGTTCGATTACTTCAGGGAGAGGCTTGGTGTTCTTCAGATTGATGACACTTTGAGGAAGAAGTGATGGACACATTTGCTGAAGCCATTCCAAGCATGTTGGAAGGATAATTCTTCACATGGCTGTAGATGTAAGCGCTAGATGATGAGCATCAGGATGATGTTCTAGTTCTTGCTTTGTATGATCAGTTGGATCATTTATATGTATGTGTGCATCATGTTGGATGCTGGATATGATCAGTTGGATCATTTATATGTATATGTATGTGTGCATCATGTTGGATGCTGGATATGATCAGTTGGATCATTTATATGTATGTACGCATCATGTTGGATGCTGGATATGATCGGTTGGATCATTTGTATGTATTGTGTATATGCATCATGTTGGATGCTTGGACCATGTATCTGTATATGTATCAGGTGGATACATTGTATGATCAGGTGGATCATGTATGGTGATATGTATCATGTATTTGTATTTGTATTAGGTGGATACACTGTATGATCAGGTGGATCATGTATGATGATATGTATTAGGTAGATACTTGGTATGCATCAGGTAGATGTATTGTATGATCAGGATGATCATGGATGACAAGCTTCAGTATGTTTCTCCAGATGACATGCAGCAGGATGTTGCAGTGATGATGATCAGGATGATCATGTGTACATCAGGATGATGTATGGTGAGTATCAGGTTGATACTCTATGGCCGTGGATCAGGTTGTGCAGATGAGCATATAATTTGGCCCTGGGAGATTTGCAGATAGTCTTTCGAGGTTTTGCCTATGGCATGTAATTAGTGCCCTGGGATACACTGTATGATCAGGTGGATCATGTATGATGATATGTATTAGGTAGATACTTGGTATGCATCAGGTAGATGCATTGTATGATCAGGATTATCATGGATGACAAGCTTCAGGATGTTTCTCCAGATGACATGCAGCAGGATGTTGCAGTGATGATGATCAGGATGATCATGTGTACATCAGGATGATGCATGGTGAGTATCAGGTTGATACTCTATGGCCATGGATCAGGTTGTGCAGATGAGCATATAATTTGGCCCTGGGAGATTTGCAGATAGTCTTTCGAGGTTTTGCCTATGGCATGTAATTAGTGCCCTAGGATATCTGGAAAATGCTCTTTCAAGGTTTTGCTCTAGGAGGACATATAATTTGGCCATGGGAGATCTGCAGATAGTCTTTCGAGGTTTTTCCTATGGCATGTAATTCGTGCCCTGGGATATCTGGCAGATGCTCTTTCGAGGTTTTGTCCTATGGCATATAATCTGTCCCTGGGAGATCCGATAGGTTGGGATGTGTGCCTGTAATAAGTCCTGGGATTCTCTTGCGAGGTTTTTCCATGACCACATGGAATTATTGATGTATATGTAACTTCGGAATGTATTTCACATATATGTATATTGTATTCCTATAGAGATGTTATTATTCCTCTATACGGAAGAGTCGTCATTTATATTGTAAGTGTCGTAACTTATACTTGATGGGTTATTAGACCACCTTGATGGGGTCGGCCCTGTATAAGTCATGTGGGTCAAAGGGTTATTAGACCACCCTATTGGGGGTCGGCCATGTGGGTCAAAGGGTTATTAGATGACCCTAGTGGGGGTCGGCCTAGTCAGCATTATGTTAAGTGGTTAAGTTGAGGCCGACCTAGTTGAGTAAAGGTCAAGTCAAGTTAGTGTATAAATAGAGAGTGTCTCTCTCTCATTTAAACATTCTATTCTCTCACTCACACTGTGGAGAGTGCCGCACTTATGGAGGAGGAGGCTCTACTGCTAGGAGAAGACTATCTCTTGTATTCTGGTTGTATCATTGCTCTATCTATCTCTGAGGAAGTTATTGGGGTTTTTCACCTTTATGGTTTTCCCCAAGTAAACTCTGTGTCTCTTGTGTGATTGCATTATTGTGTCCATGATTGATATGCTGTATATTTGTTGTACATGTTGTTCTATCAGTTAAGATCCTAGATCAGATTGAAGTAAATTCTGAAAATTTAACAGGAATTTGTATTATTTTTGGAAGGCCCATTTTAAATTGAAATTTCCTCTAATGCAAGTCTCATTTCTTTGAAGAGATTGATACTCTTCTTCCATAGATGCTACCCATCTTGGTTCTTGGGAGGCCTCAAAGAATTTTTATGGATAAGATCCAATCATAAGAAAGCATCTCTCAGCTAGAAATGGATCTGTGGGAGAGAGTGCAACTCTTGTATCTTGGAAATTAGATCTATCTCCAACAAGATCGACGGTGGTAGCAGGAGTAGTGGTGCCCCATCTAGCAATAGGAGTTGTAACATTAGGTGCTAGATCTTCAGGTTCTTGTGGATCTGGATCTAGCATTCGCACTTCTCCATGAATCATCTTTTTCTCAACCTTCTTTGATGGATCTTTGCCATTAAAGCAACCTTTGCAGGTGCCTTGGGAAAACTTGATATTGGGTAGACCTTCAAACACCTTTTGAGTTTGCATGTCTTACAAGTGATTGTAGTTGAGATTCCCAAATATTTCATGCCATAGCCTAATTTATTCATTTGCATGTGTGTGAAGAGAAGACTGCTTAGAGAGAGGTAGAAAGTGGGAGAAATCATAGAGTTTCGAATTGTGGTTTGCAACACCTTTTGCAATGGTATTTACTGAAACCATGTCTTGTGATTCGAACTCATTTGGAGAGAAGACCACCCTCTTGGGATCTATAGTATGGGTCATTTGGTAGACCAAAAGTAGATTGGCAGCAAGTGTAGGAACATAGAGCACATCTGAGAAGTACCCATGATCAAGTTTGATCCTTCCAATCCCCTCAGAGGAGACCTCAGAATCATCCCCCAACATGATAGAAGGGCCAATAGTGCATTCGAAACCAATAAAAAAATATTTGGAGGAAGACATGTGTCTTGATGCTCCTGAATCTATGATGAAGGAGGACTCTCTTGATGCACCATCCATGAGAGCATGACATATCTCCTTGTCCTCAGATATAGAAGGTTCAACTTCTTTCTCCCTAGCACATGAAGGTACTGGAAGGTTATTATTTTCAAGTAACTGAGCCATCAAGTCTATAGTCTTATTCATACAAGAACTCTCAGGATGAAATCATCTATTGCAATAGGTACATTTGGATTTCTCCTTTTGAGATTGCTTTCCCTTCTTGGAATTCGAAGCCTCTTCTGACTAATAGGGAGCCTCCTTTTTCTTTTGTTCATTCGACTTTCTGTCAATTTTTTTTTTGTTTTCCCTTGCCATTCGGTCTCTTCACTTCAACAGCTGCAAGTGATGAATCCATCTTGGTTTTGATCATCCCCATTTGAATCAACTTCTCCTCCTCTTGTGTGAGAGAGGTGATGAAGTCATCAAGAGTGGGAAACTTCCATTTTGGGATGGATGACTTCATTGTCTGAAAGGTAGAGACAAATACTAAGTAGTTAGGGCCCAATTTTGATAGTATGGAAAGGATAAGCTGCTTCTCTTCCTTCTCTAGTCCATATCTCTTCAATTGTAAAATCAGATTTTTGAACTTGGTAAGAAACTCATTGATGGAGTCGAAACTGCAAGGGCTCAGTGAGATAAGTTCATTTCCAACTTGTGACCTTTCAAATCATGTTTCTTTCCAAGAAGAGATTCAAGCTTGTCCCAAACTTCTTTTGGAGTGGCTAGATCAGTGACATGAAAATGGAGGTCTTCGAAAATGCCGAGGAGTAGCCGTACTATTGCTTCATCAAGTTTATCTAGGTACTTGGATTTCTCTATTGCACCAATGGGTTCGACTATAGTCCCATTCAATACTCTAGAAAGGATCTTGGAATTCATGAAGATGTCCATCTTGGCTTTCCATTCGACATAATTGAATGAATTTAGTTTTAGATGCATTGGTAGCTGTTGAAGTCGAATTGAAGATGAATTCGAATGATGGAATAAACCTGCAAAACAAATGAAATTGTTGATGGAGATTTGCTGCAAATTCGAATGAACACTTCCTTAGGACAATTAACACATGTGCTTGGATCCTTCACACCTTGCTAGACCTCACTGGATTTCTCCAGTGAATTCAAGACAATTGCACTAGGAATTACTGTGGAAATCTAGAGGCTTTTGGTGCTCAATGAAAAACAACTGCTCAATGAACTGCTGCAACTGCTGCAACTTGAATAGCTGACTCCAGCTCTGATACCATGTGTAATTCTACAGGATAGCTTACACAGCTAGATTAAACCTCACAAATATCACTAAAGAATTCCAGAGAAGAAGAAGAAGAAATGAGTCAATTATCACTCATAAACTCAAAAATGGAGAAATATGCAGTATAATCATACATCAGCTGTAAGTTGGCACTGTGAAAAATGAATACAATGACAACACTGTCAAATGAATTCGAATTAGACAAAGGTGATTCGAATTCTCGTCAATGTGTGGCTTGGATAGCATTGGAGACATCACCCAATCAGTGGCAGTAGTCACAAATAGTCAAAAGTCAGTCAAATGAGTCTAACTGAGCCATGTGAGCACAAATCAAGGGATGGAGACTCCAAGGAGGGTGCATGAGGCTGTTAGTAGGTCAAGTGGTACTCCAATACAGACAATTGGAAGCTACAGGCAGTTAAATTGAGTAATAAATGCAAGAACTGGTCAATCAATGCTGCAACTGACTGTTAGAATCCAAGTAGGTGTAGTAGGGTGCATATGTCATCTAGGTGAGGAAAACAAGGCGCACTAGGTAGGTAGGAGGGCTACTGAGGGATAAAAACAGGCTCTAGGGGGCTGAAAATAGGCTCCAAGTGCTAGGGAGACTACCATACTGATGATTGGATGCATGCAGTATGCATGCATTGTTACATCGTAATTTTCCACCTTGTGAGCATCAACAGTTTTTGGCCTTCAACATCCATTGTTTGACTCAGATTCATGATATTCCCTTCAGGAACTTAATTTTACCTATTTTTGTTCCTGTACGCGAGCTGTTCCACTATAGCCAGCGTAAACGCGAGCTGTTCCACTATAGCCAGTGGGTACCAAGTAAAATTGTAAAAATCATTAGAAAATTATTTTTTACTCCCAAAAAGTGGTCTTAGGGTGACCTTTGGACCTCCATATTCCTCGAAACGACTCGATGTGACCTTTCACTTACCTTTGGAAGGCTATATATTGAGCTCTTATGGCATATAGAAGGGAGGAGAAAGAGAGAGAAAGATAACTCTAGTGGACTTTTGCCGTGACTTGAGTCTACACTCATTGATCCTTGTTGTTGTGAACTCCTTATGTTCACCTACCAAACTCCTTTCATAGTTTGAGTTTGCCACTATATGGAGGATTGAAGTGGTGGAGGCACAAGCGGAGAGACCCAGTTCTTGGTTCAGATTGGTTGCCAGCAAGAGGTCGTATATTGTACTTCTTGTTATTCATTAATGGAAATACTCATTTTCTCGTCCAATTGAGGTTGTGAATATTGTTAAATTACATTGCGTTATATTTGCTTATGATATCATGGATCATGCTAATGTCTTTCACATTTTATATGCACTTGCTTGTATTTGTTGTTGAGACTAATTTGCAGGACCAAGTGTAGAGGTTGAAAGCTCAACGGGGATCTACTTCGAACATCTGGTTGAAGGTTGGTCTTTTCTCCATTATCTTAGCATTGTCATTTATATAACATTGCATTGGGAATTGAGTTATTTTGCGGTAGTCAGCTGTCTGTTTTGGTCTGCCCCAAAGCCATAGGAAGTTTTCTCCGTAACATGCATGCATGCAGAATGCATGCAAAGCATGCAAATATAAATAATGACGGTGAGAATATTCCAACAATTTTCAACATATTTTCTAGATTGGTCAAGGCTGATTAGAAATATTTTCCATATGAAATGAAGTAATCCATGTATGTTTTTATGTTATCATGTACTAATTCTGCAAATATACTAAGGACACATCATTGGAAGGTTGCAAGAGAATTGCGGAATCCGAAAGAAACTACCTTGTAGGAAAATATGCCATAAGGACAAGTAAAAGTGGTTTTGTCTTGGTCCTCAGGGGTGATTTGTATTTGATTACATCCATTAAGCCCATGTAAAAAGAAAAAATATTTTTACTTGCTAAGGAATCTAGTAATTGATCAATGAAAGGCAAGGTAAAGTTGTCACATATTCGGTAGCCTCTTTCAACAATCTAGACAACGGGGTACTCAAATAGTGTACCCAATTCATCACTAACACCCAAATTCATTTTTCATAATTTTCATTATCAAATTACAATGAAAAATAAATGTATGGTTGCCCAAATTAACATATGCATATATTATTAATCTACAAGAAATTCTAGCATGAAACACACACATGCCACACCAAGCATTTCCATGCATTTATATCATTACTAGTAAATTGAACATGATATAAAACAAATGTAAACCATATGCAAACATAGATATATTCATGGCAAGTACATACACATTAAGACACTTATCTTATGATTGTCTAACTGGTTTCGGGTGAAGGACGTTCCTCCCAGTTGCAGGATTTTTCAAGCCATATATTTCTTTGATAGGCCACCCCTAAGCTAGGTCTATCAATCCAAAAGAGAAAATTTATCCCCAAGGCCTCTGCATTTCCCAACACATATGCAACCCCTGGGGTAGAAAACCCCTTCGCAACTGTCCGAATCCTCAATTCTCATTCCCCATTAAGCTACACAACGAAAAGAACAAGTCCTCTTATCTGAGATAACAATCTCTCGAGTACCCTCTAGTTCCCTTATAGCACTCGAACATAGGTTGGATAGGAAATCTCCAAATTGGGACTCCAAGGAACACAATTATAGGATAGGCTCCTCTCATAAGGGTACACTCCCTTAGCACCAGCTTCGTTGAGGTTGATGGCATGAAAAGGTCTCCGAGGTACTAACCTTCAAATGTCAAAGGTGATGGAAAAAGAAAGGAGGAATGTAATAAGTGATTCTAATGAATGAAGGAATAAGCCCCTCACAAACCTCAATTATCACTTTTATATGCATATGCTTTAGATTTCCATGTGGATACTCCTCATGGGACCACTTTTCCCCACTTAATCCCCTATGAATCATGGTTTAGGAACTTTGGGTTAAATTGATAAGGATAAGGAAATAAGATTAATCCCACTAGTGTCATTTGCCTTAGTACACTACCACTTCCCCACTTGTGGAATCATATCCCCCCATCTCTTATTCCTCCTTCTTCATATGCAATCATCAAGGATTTTATATTAATATCAAAATGTACATATTTGCAATGTCTTGTTCATCCTAGACAATTTACCTCTAGATTCTATCCTTTACATAAATATATATATCATTACATTATGGGGTAAAAAATGAGGTGTTACAATCCCCCCCCTTAATTTATCCATCGTCCTCAGTGCATCATCAACACTTTGTACATTTCCAATTTTTTTATCAAAACTTCAAAATAGTTGTGGGTATGCCTCCCACATCACATCCTACAGCTCCCACGTCACTTATTTAGGAGTGTAATGGGTCCATTGGAACGTTACTTGTCTAACGGCCCTGTTCCTTAACAATGCAGCTTTTCGATTGAGGAGATGCAATGGTTGCACTAGAATATCTCCTTCAAGTTCCACCTAGTTCAAATCAGGGAAATTTTTAGGGGCGAAATTTCGCCAATTGGGTATTTTTGGGCCTTTTTTTCAAGAAATAAATTCACTATTTGGTCATTTTTAGTCTCTAATATTGCCTATATTTACATAAAATAAGTTTTTTTATCATAATATTCACCAAAATTTACAAGTTTCAGTAGTAAATTGTATGTTTCATATTTAATATTCACCTACCAATCTATATTTATGTTTTTTTCAATCCAAAATAATCACCTAGAATACTATACTTAAGTATACTTTTATGATCCTTAAAAAATACCCTGGTTCAAATCCCAATCAATTATGTGGTTAGGATCAGAGACATATTTCTTTAATAATGACACATGAAGTACATAATGAACACGTAGAAAAGAAAGTAATGTTAATGCATAAGCTATAGATCCTATCCTATCCAAAATTTCAAATGGCCTACAAAATTGGGCTACAAGCTTTGGATAGATTCCCAATTTTAGGGAACTCCTCTTTGGCCTGAATTTGAGGTAGACATGATCCCCCACTTTAAATTATTTTACTTTTCTTCCTTTGTCTGCATAATTCTTTTGTCTATCTTGTGTTATTTTCAATTTCTATCTAATTTTTACCATCTACTCTTCCATTTCTTCGAGTAATTATAGCCCAATTATTACTCCATCAATTGGACTATCACAACTGATTGGAGTACTTCACTTTCTACCATACGAGTCTTCAAATGGACTCATCTTTAGAGAAGCATTATATCAATTATTATATTCAAAATATACCAAATATAGGTAGTCTTCCCATTTTGATGGCTGGTCCATCACATACATTCTTATCATATCTTCAAAAACTTGATTAACTCTCTCAGTATTCCCATTTTCTTGTGGATATATGCGTTGGGCATGGCCCAAGAAAAGGAAGCTATGAAGGAAAGTACAATTAGGCGAGGCCTGACATTGACCATTTTTGGGAGAAAAGCGACTCCACAAATCTCGGGCAAAGGGCATGGAGCGAAGTTCAGGTTTGAAGAACGGACATGTTTCCTTAATAAAGGCAAGTACTAAGGACAACCAGAGGTGGTTGGAATAGTTAAAGGTTGAGTGGTGTCCTGACTGCTACAAGAACAAGAAGTTATGGAGAAAAGTGGTGTAAAGGACACGCCACTCTAGAAGCTAAAGGTGCACTATAAGAGAAAGCGTTAGAGTCAGAGGAAGCAGCGCCAAAGGGACAACTAACTTAAAGCTTAGCGTGGTCTACAGGAGAACCACGAGGGTTTTGGGTACTATGGGGGTTGGCCCATAGTTATTGTAATATGCGACCTTCGGTCACCTCTATATATAAGGGTATTTTTGTATAAGGAAGGGTTGGTAGGTGTTTTTGGTTAGATGAAGGGTTGGATATAGAACTGTAAGCATAGCTTGCTTTCAATTTAGGAGAGTAGTGATGAGAGAGAGAGCATACTCTACAGCTGAGTGCGTAGAGATTTGATTGTAGATAAGAGTCTGCAGCTGAGTGCGAAGATTGAAACTGTTACCCTTCCAAGATAATAGAAAGAACAATTCCTGTGGACGTAGCTCCTTCCTGGGGGTGAACCATGTAAATCTATGTGTTTACGTATTTGAGTTTATGGTGTGTTTATGTATTTACTTTCATGTGTATGTTAATGGTAATGGTATGTTGAGTAAATGGAATACATGTGTATGAATGTTATGGAGGAACACTTAGAATGATGAATGCGTAGCTAACTAGTGAATACAATAGAGATTCGACGCAGTTCTGCATACTGTTGATTAGTTACGAAGTGCAAAGTCATTAGTTCATTCTATTATGCTAGTTGATGTTAAATAGGGATTTTAGCGAGGTTTTTGACCACAACTACACATCCCCACAGTTATAGAATCTTGATTCTGTAACCCCCATATTCGCTTTGGGTGAGACTTCAGCCTGATTACTGGTTGATGCCGAAAGGGCCAGTGAAAGGTGTTTTTGTTGTTGTTGCAATAACTTCGTCAAACCCGGATCTTCCCAGGGCAGACAACAAATGGTTCCATTGCCGAATTTGGACTAACATGCCGATGATGTGCCCTGTTGATGTGGAATCCAGAGAAGAGTGAAATAGAAAATTGGGTGATTCAGACAAAACACGAGTTTGTGAAGAAAGAAAACAGACATCCTCGGCTTAGTATAGAACAATGGCTACATAGATACATATTTACTGAGTTGCATTAAGTTTTCTTCGCATATTTTGCTAATGAGTTACATGAGTGGATATCTAGGGTAGCAGAAAGAAAAAAATGTTTTTAGGGTGGAGAACCTACAATTTGGAATCCAGAGTTGACTCAGAGGCTTAAAGGGAGTAATAATTGGATTTCAAGAACAATAGAATTTTGTATGGATAACTTGTTGGAAGGCTACATTACAGAGTTTGTTGTGGACACTTTGAAGTCCTACAGTGCAGCTGAAAGATACTTTTTCAAGGGATTTATAGCTAAGTACCTGAAAAACATTAGTTTATGCATTAAAATTCTATTAGCTGAAAAGGTGTGTTAATAATGCAATCAGATTCCTAGGGTTTGAGTCTGTAATGTTAAAAAACAAAGATAGTGACACAGACGAAGACATTGGCATTTTGTGCAGTGGAAAATATATAAACTTAGCACTAGAAATATGTCTCACGAAGTTGAACCTCACATTCCTAGAAAATGAATTAGAGAGTGATAGAAACTCGTCTCAAGCAGATTCTGATAGCGAAACAGAACCTACACATATTGGCTATCATCTTATCACTCTGAAGAAACCTATATTTGTTGAAAGAAATATTTCTAGTTTGCAGAACACTAGTAGTAGTGTTGGAGTCTAATCCTTAGGGAGACTAAGAGTCACCCGAGAGTCCAAGAGTCCATTTGGGAATATGAAACCCAAGGGACATTTCTCCTTGTATTTATACATACATTTGGTTAATAAGAAATACATTGAGCATTCACGCATATTCTGTTGTGCTTCCTTTTGTTATTTGGCTCTGTGTGTAAGCCAATATGCTCATTTTCCCATTGAGAAACCTAACAGTGGTATTAGAGTTGTTCTTGATTCTCTAGCCTGTGTTCAGAATTTTTTCATTCTGTCATATTTTCATGTGGCTCTACCTGCATTCTATCCTCCTCAGCCTGCCCACGAAGACCTGCTCCCATTTTCCATCTCTGTCCTTTACGTTGAGTGTTGTAGTTGCTTGCTACTGCTGAGAATGATCTCCCACAGGGATGTGAAATATGTGACCTCCTTTGAAGATTAAGTGTTGCGAACTGTTAAAGCAAGGAGAAAGATAGAACGCGAACCTGTGTTTCATTTCTGTGACCTCTCTCAACACCTGCCTATGCTGGCCCTCTGCGTTCTCTGTATGCTTAGTCTTGCGTTCTACACATCTCTTTGCTTGCTTGAATGTTGAACCCTAATTTGGTGCCCTCCATTTGCTAAAATCCACAAGCTGGTGTGTTGTAGCTGTTGTGAAGTATGTACTGAGCCATTGAAGATTTGTGGAGCCACCGTAAAACCTAATTCTTTACAACATCATGTAGATGCAAAGAACAAATAAATGACCTCTGCCTTCATTTCCTTCCTTCGAACTCTCTGGACCGTGAACCCTATACTCCTCCACTATTCAGAGATCTCTCTCATCTATTGCTGTGTGGAAGCACGTCTCATTTTCTAAAATTTCTAGAGCCGTGTGAGACTCACTCTTTGCACTTGGAGCTGCACGACACATTGAAGTTGATAGTTCTCTACAACATCTATGGTTGAATGCCGTGCGTTCAAATCATTAAGCCGTGTTGAAATTATCCGGATTTGGTGCGTAAAGGCATTTCCAAAGCTGGTTTCAAGAATGGGATGTAAAAAAAACCCTAAACTTTACTACAATTTGAGCCAGTTTATGAATATTCTCAACCTGCATGGAGCTAGTTTTGTTTATGCTGCACATCGAGACATAAAGACATGTTGCTGCGTTGAAATCCATCAAAGACCTGAAGGTAGTAGAGACCAGAGTGACATGAGTGTTGCAAGCATGTGACATCATCGAGCTGACCATTAAATCTCTACGTGAAGCTTGCTGTGATTTGGAGGAAACGTTGAAGAATTGGAGTTGTATTTCCTTCCCGAATACGGTGTGAAGTGATCCTCTACTGAAGCTGTGATCTTCTTAAAAAATTGAAACCGTCTTCCACATTACCTGAGAAGAGATATTACCTCGTGAATACTAAGCGTGAGGTGAAGTTATTGTGCTGCAAACTGTAAAGCATTGTTCCCTTTTCTGTTGCATGGAGGTAAAGTTTTTTTGTTTGCTGCAATTTATATGACCATTGTAAACCCTAATGTTGAATTAAAATATGCACGGGAATGAGGATGTTTCCAATATGTGTGACTCACGACTCTGAGACCGAGTGGGGTCCTTTGAAATAATGTTTGAGGTGGGTTTGAGTTACAAGAAGATTGCTACTTCTTGTGCTGTGATTTGATGTGGAGGAAGCTCGACCTCCACCATATTTGAAGCTGCGACCACATTTGTAAAAGACTGCATTCTCCATAGTGTGTACGTTGTGATCACTTGAGAACTCAACCTCAGAGTTTCCATCAAAGAGAGATAAAGACCGTTTCTTGGACACCGCAATATTCAATCCCAAAGGCCTATCTTCTCGAAGGTAAAACACTCAATTTTCTGAATTTTATTTTGTAGATCATCATCAAATTTGTAACTTGCAAAGTGTGGGTTTTGTAAGTTCATTGGCACTTGAAATTATTTCTTGTGAGTCATTGTAAACGGGTGCATTTTTGGTTGAACCCGACAGCCCTCAAGTTGCCGAGTTTATCTGTTGAGTGTGAAGAACCTGCAACAATTAATTAATGAAAATACACGAGATAGCAGAAATAATAGAACCCAGAATCACTTTTATTGATCACAGGCTACTTTGAGGGGGCAACCTTCTTTAAGCAAGCTTAATACAAATAACTTCACAGTACCTTCATTGGTCTCAACACAAACTTATATACTAAGTCTAGGCTCCAATTCCATGGGTCAATACCATGTGTCAATACAAACCATGTGCCAATACAAACTATGGATAAAAAAATTACTACGGGACGACTTACACAGCATATGTGTCCAACAACAATAAGACAAACTATGGATCAACAAATATTATGGGACGACTTACAAAGCATATGCGTTCAACAACAATATACTAACAAAGTAAATAGAAGGGTTGACATGGGTTCCTAACATCCCCTCTCCCTTAGAAAAAGCTTTGTCCTCAAAGCTTTAGATGTGGAAATTGATGCAGAATATGAAGGAGTGGTTTTCCTGTAGCATCCTCGGGTTGCATTCCGGGCCACTAACGCCTTGTGAGTTTCAAGGTGGGTTGCTTGGAAGGATGTAGACGAAGAAGAACCATATCAGCTGCGTGAAAAGTGTGCTCAGAATAGTGCTGATCGGCTTGTTGTTTCAGTCGAATTCTTGCCATGTGAAGATTGTCCTGCAGAATGAGAAGAATCTGATCACGGTTTCGAAGAACCGAGTCAATTTCCTGAACTGGGGAGATGCCGAGGGTGTATGGAAGAAGAATTGGCGGTGCCTGTCCATAGACTGCTTCATATGGTGTCCTTTTAGATGTGGTATTGTACCACTGGAGTGCTTCTAGGAAATCCATAGAAATAGTTGTCTAAATCTATGTAGGGATGGGCAAGGGTTCAAGCAGTCCCGAAAGGAGTGTCGTTTCACCCTCGTTGACCTCGAAAATATCACAGTTAGCCACCATCTATTGAATTATCATTTTCACTCCCTTCCAAAAGAAGTTACATTATTCCCAGTCATACATTTTGAGGAACCCAGAGTGCCCTGCTGATGAAGAAGCATGGAGTTCATAGAAGAGATAGCCCTGTTAAACAGATAGCAACCAATTTGGAAGAAGCAGAGAAATAGCTGTAAGAGAAATTGGGTCATAAAATGTGTGAGAAGGAGCATCTGCCACCATATTGTCCTTAACCTTCTTGTAAGTGATCGCATAGGAATAACCCATGAGTTGGATAACCCATTTGAGGTGTGCTGGGGAGGAGACCCATTGTTCCAGGAAATTTTCCAGACTCTGCAGATCAGTCTTGATGCAGAAATAATTCCCTAATAGATATGGATGCCACTTCTGTACTGGATGCAAAATAGCCATCATTTCCTGCTGAGATGTAGCTGTGGCTAAATTCTTATCGGAAAGGTCTCTTGAAGTCGACAACCCTACTGGTTCATCAAGAACACTTGTATATCTATCCAAGAAAGTAGAGGAGACCGTTGATGGGTGCATCTCAATGGAATGGAGTTGAGCGATGACACCATGTGAATTCTTCTTAAGTATCTTTTCCAGGCGATGTGAATTGATGATGCAAAGAGATCCTTGTTGTAATCCCTTAAATTTGTGTTGTTTCCCATTGACAGAAAAATGCATCCAAAGTTCAGCAAAATCCCATAATATGGGGCCAAGTGTGAGTAACCATTGAACGCCCAAAACCACATCACATCCGCCTAGGGACAAGGAAAACATGTCAGAGCGCAGGTTATAATCTTCCAGAGAGATACACACATTGTGACACTTCCCCTTGCAAGTTAATGTGCCCCCTTTGGAAACCATGACTTCAAAGTTGGAGCAAGGATGGACAAAACAATCAACATGTTTCACGATCCGAGGGTCAATGAAGTTATGAGCGCTACCAGAATCAATGAGTATTGTAAGAGGAAGCTTCTTGAAGTAACCCCTGACCCACATTGTTTGGGGGGTGGTGATTCCAGATAAAGCATGGAGAGATATCTATGGTTGTTCATCCTGAGATGGGGGGTCAATATGCGGCTCTTGAATGTCGACCTGATCATCCATTGTATCTGGAGTTTCTTCACCAATTGTAGAGGCAGGCGGATAATCCATATCCAAGAGATAGAGATTTTTTTGAACACATCTATGTCCCCGAGTGAATTTCTCATCACAATTATAACAAATCCCTTTTTCTCTGTGTGCCTGCATCTCTATTTTAGATAAATGCTTGATAGGAGTTGGTCGAGGAGCTGGCGGGATGGGAGGTCATTGAGAACCCATATTTCGAAAGGGAACAAAAGTGGGTTTGGAGCATTGTTGGGCTACAATCTTGTCTTCTATCAACTTAGCCGACCCAAGGAATTCCATCATTGTGTTGGGAAAGAATATTTTAACCTCTGACCAGATTTCATTCTTAAGACCACTGATAAAAAAACTCCTGTAGAATTCATCAGACAATCCTTCTGTGTGATTGGCTAGTTTCTCAAATTCTGTCTGATACTCTCTCACAGTGCCACTTTGACGAAGTTTAGTGAGTGCTCTGGTGAAGTCATCAAAAGCACTAGGACCAAATCGTTGCAAAAGGAGTTGGCAAAAATTTGTCCATTTGGACTTGTCATGAGCCTTGATGTACCAACGATACCATTGAAGGGCTTCCTATTCCAAATGAAAGGATGCAAGTGGAACTTTTTGGACATCAAAAGTATTATGCAGACTGAAATACTGTTCTGTACGATAGATCCATCCAGTCGGAACAGTACCATTGAAGCAAGGAAATTCAAGCTTCGGACCACGGAAATTATTGGAAGAAGAGAACCCATTGGTTGTAGAAGATTCTTACTGTCGGTTATTGTTCATGGCTGAATGCTGAAGATGGAGGCTGAGAAATTTTTCATCCAGATCTCGGAGTTTGGTTTGGATGGTTGCAAGTACTTCCTCCATGGTTTTTTCTCCTGCGTGGGTGACAACCATAACCAAGAGTTTTTTGTTTGGGGGGGGGAGGAAATGGATAGAAAAACACAAACAAAAGCTTATTTAGTAAAGGGAAATTTGGATTTGGGAAAAACTCAGAGGGGTAATTGGGGTTTGACTAGGTTTTGGACACTTTCTGATGGACATGGAAGCAAAAAATGGGGATTTCAGAAGTGGGGTGAAAGAATGAGAAAAATTGTCAAATAGGGACAAAGAAGCAGAAATAGGGAATGAACATGGTGGCAACATTTGGAGGCGAGTGGGTGAAAATTGAAGAAGTTATGGCAAACCCTAAAAATAGACAAATTTGGTATTTTTGGCTTTGGGAAGTGGAATTTGGGATAGGGTCCTGAGGAATGAAATATGCAGAATGGGATTGTAGGGGTGTCAGTGAAGTTTAAGGGAAAACAAAGTTAAAACAAGGGAGATATGGCAACCTCCTTTGAGCAAGCTCAATACAAATAACTTCACGGTACCTTCATTGGTCTCAACACAAACTTATATACTAAGTCTAGGCTCCAATACCACGGGTCAATACCATGTGTCAATACAAACCATGGGCCAATACAAGCTATGGATCAACAATTACTACGAGACGACTTACAAAGTATATGCGTCCAAAAACAATAAGACAAACTATGGATCAACAAATACTACTGGATGACTTACAAAGCATATGCGTCCAACACCAATATACTAACAAAGTAAATAGAAGGGTTGACATGGGTTCCTAACATTGAGTTTGAGTTGTTGAATCTTATTTGTAAAAGGGTGGAATTGCAAGAAGCCCTTTTGTATTTGAGTGAGTTTTTAGTAACAAGCGAGTGAGGAAAAGCGATCTAGAACAAGTGAGCCCGTGAAGAGCTATGTTCGATTGAGCTACAGAGTTGGTGGTCATCCTAAAACCACCGGTATCTAGAGCACCTTCATTTAGCAGAAGCACGTGCAGGCTTCTAGCTAACTTGGAAAACAGTTGTCAAGATGGAAATGTTCAACAAGTTGCAGCTGTTCACTTCCTGTTTTCAGCTCTCCAGTTGGTTTGGTGTCAGCCCATCCCAACCATTCCATAGAACCTCTGAGTGATTTTTATCGCCAAGTTCGAGAGTCTTTGATCAGCATTGAACCACACACATAGTAGAATATTTCATCCTTCTGCTAACCCATTTTGGTTGATGGTCAGCCTAAAAACCATCCCTTCAGAGAGCCATTGTATTTAGCAGAATCCTGTGAAAGCTTCTAGCTAGCCTTCTTAGTAAAGGATTTTTGAGATGGAAATGTTCAGCTGGTGGTAGTTGTCCACTTCCACTCATTCAGCTCTCTTCTTTTTCTTGGACTCATATACACCCTTTGGATTAAGGGGGGATTTGTTGGAATCTAATCCTTAGGGAGACTAAGAGTCACTGGGGAGTCCAAGAGTCCACTTGGGAATATGAAACCCAAGGGACATTTCTCCTTGTATTTATACATAAATTTGGTTAATTATAAATACATTGAGCGTTCACGCCTATTTTGTTGTGCTTCCTTTTGTTATTTGGCTCTGTGTGTAAGCCAATATGCTCATTTTCCCATTAGGAAACCTAACAAGTAGTAATACTACAGGAACAAGTACAAAGAATCATCTGAGTGGTGGTATACCTACACCATTTCACTCCGCATGTAGTACTGTAGTGTTTCTGAACCCTAAACCTCCTATAAGAAGGATGGCAGATGATATAAAGCTATCTGTTTTTAAAGGAACCGGTCTAGAAGATCCCGAGAAACATTGGTTTCTCTACGATGCTGTATGGAATGCTAAACAAGTACAATACGATGATATAAAGCAAGCCCAACTAGTGACTACATTCAGAGATAGAGCTTTAACATGGTTCATGAAATACTCTGCTGGATAGAACATAACACTAGTTGACATCAAAGCTGCGCTGATTAGAGAATTTAAGGAGCCTAAATCAGAGTCTCAATGCATCACAGAGTTGAAAGAGATAAAACAGAAGTTGAAAGCCTTGTTGGATCAAGTTAGCTTTGACATTGCACCACAACAACACCAAGAGTGGTTTATAGATGCAATGTTTCCCCACATTATATTACCATTAATGCAATAGAAGGTTGCTTCACAAACAAAAGCATTGGAAATTGCAATGAAGCTAGAAGTTTCACCCGTAGGAGAAACTAGTGTAGGTATGGTACAAATACAAACACAACTAACAAACCTGACATTAAAGCTACAAGATATACACAAAGGAAAAGAATTAAGAGAAGAGGTTTGGTGTACTAAATGTAAAGGAGAAGGACATTCCAAGGAACATTTTCCCATATTCAGAGATTACCTCGCTAGCGGGGCACCAAACCCATTAAATCAACCTCAAGGACCATGGTGTGAGATTTGCCATTGTAGAGGACATCGACCAGAGGACTGTTACCTACTCCAGAAGTATGTACAGACACCAAAGAACCTGCATTGCACATTTTGTAAGTCAGTTGTCCATGATGACACCAACTGTAGAGCATATGACCTCATGATAGAAAGAAATCATGATGTCTACAGAGTCTAAGGAGAGATACATAAAAACAATGAGAATGCATAGTATGATCAGGGTACATATAGAGGATGTGGTGGATTTAGAGGAAGAGGACGTAATACTGGCCAAGGACGAGGTAGATGTCATATTTTCTGTTATAACTATGGTCAACTTGTATATTTGGAAAGATATTGTCAGAAAACTTGCACTAATTGTAAGTATTGTAAATATTATGACCATATCATTGAATCATGTCCCATTTTTCTAGGAAAAAATGCAAGAAAAAAGATTAGAAGGACAAAACCAGAATATTCAGATGATCGCAACTGAGATAAGGAACGAAGATTGCAACAATCATGCTGTGATGCGAAGTGGACCTTCGATAGGAGATGATAGGACAAACGAAGCTTCGAATTTTGATAATCACATAAACATACCAAATCCTACTGATGGACCTTGGGTAAGGAAAGCAGTTGGAAAGATACCCATATTTGACCCTAGCAGAGAAAAAGAAGTATTAATGAAAGCAAGAAAAGAATTTTAGGACTTGGGAGCTTCGACTAAAAGGATGTCACATCCTCTCCCATCCTCCCGACCCAAAGAGGGAACATGAACGCAATATGGGGTGTCTAATTCTCCCCCAAAGCCATACGAAAGAATTTACAATTTAATAAAATGCATAATTAAAATATACACAGCGGAATTAAACATAATAAAACACACAGAGAATGGAATGCATCGACATATTTCTTCCAGGAAGAATGATGAAACATCATACATAGAATTAATCCCCTTCTCTTACTATGCACAGGATTTATGCTTATAAAATTAAGATAATCATTCCATTCAATTAAAAAAGCAGTCAATAATTAAAACATTGTAGATCACATAATCGACATAATTTAAACCAAGGAGAATACTCATCTTTAAGATGAAGTTGTCCAAGCAACTGGCTATGTGAGAGAAATGTTCCACCCAACCATAGGTCTCTATTCCTCCTATATTCTTTCAGCTGAGAGACCACCCCCGAGCTGGGTTGTGTATCCACTAAGGAGGAACTAAACAAGCTCACTCAAAACCATGGTTTCACACAAACAGTCATGCTAAGCCATCACACAGTTGGGTTTATCAAGCAAGCAAGAGACAAAGGAGGAGGATGCTAAGCCAGTGCGCTCAACCACAGAGATACACGCATCTCAACTAAATCCAAACAGCCTTGGCACCCACAATACCTACCACACTCAACACAAGGAAGGTCCCCTTCTCTGCTACGCAATCTCTCAAGCCCCCCTTCCCTCCAGTGCTATTCAAGTTAGGCATAGAAAGGTCCAAGCTGCTAAATCCTTGATATTATAGCCTTCACTGGGTTTATCAAGTAATTCCAACCTTTGTTCTATCTTCTTCTTCTTTGTCATTCACGCTTTGATTTTCTCAGTTCTATGGCCAAATGACTTTGTCTCGTAATTGAATTTTCAGACTATCAAATATGGTTTTTCCTATGGATTTATGGGCATCGAACACTCTCAAATTCACCCCAAGTTTCAGGTCTATGGACCCCCCATTGGATTTCACTGTCCACACAATTTTCTGGGCGTTTTTGGCACTTCAAATTGTGGTTTTAATTCATAGTTACGATTTCTGGTTTTTCTCACTGCTGGGCATGTGTAATGGATGAAAACTATTGCTTAGATGTTCAACAATGGAATGGGAATGGGAAAAAATTAAATACCATGAGGTAGAGTGACTTGTGGGTCATGAAAACAAATCCCATACCTTCCATACGAATTTCTGAGTTGCCCATGCTCCATTGAAGCCATGGAATGATTTGTTCCACCACTTCCTTACAACAAAATTGAATGTTAGCAAGGAAATTCAAACGGGTTCTCAAGATGACATTTGGAAACATATGCTTTAACCCCACAACCCCCTCACCACTCCCTAGTGGAATACACATGACCCCCTCTTATTAGTTGCTTCCATAGCCAGTTTTTGGTATTTTTATTGCAATATTAATATTTACATCATTTTACAATGTTCCATGGCTTAATAGCACATGGATATCATAATATCAAATTATCTGTCTTTTTAAATAAAATCTGAGCATCCACTAGAGGGGCCTTGACCTTGAGCTCCATGCTAGGGAAGCATACATCGCATGTATACAATATTTACATTAAAAGACAATATATCCCAAGGGTCAAAATGGGGGTATTACATTCCCCTCCCCCTTAGAACAACACCGCCCTCAGTGTTCTCAAAACTGAACAAAAATGGGAATGCCTCTCTCATGGCATCCTCCAGCTCCCATGTAGCCTCATCGAGACTAAGGTGCTCCCATTGCACCGTTACCTGTCCAAGGGCTCGGTTCCGGAGCAATGTGACATTCTTGTCGAGGATGCGCATAGGCTCCACTTGGAACTCTCCCTCGGGTTCTACTTGTATCACATTCCAATCAATAATATGATTATGATCATGTACATACTTCTTAAGCAAAAAAACATGAAAAACATTATGAGCTCTTATGTTAGCAGGCAATGCAATTCTATATGAAACTGGTCCTATCCTATCAAGGAATTCAAATGGCCCACAATGTCTTGGTGCCAGCTTGGCACAACTCCCCAACTTCAGGGAACTTTTCCTTGGTTTCACCCTAAAATAAACATGATCCCCAATCTTAAATTCCTTATGTGCACTCTTTTCAAATCTGCATAAATATTTTGTGTATCCTGAGCTGCCTTTAAATTCTACCCGATCTTAACAACTTCTTGTTCCATTTCCTTGATCATATCTAGCCCAAGTACTATCCTGTTCACCGGACTATCCCAATTCACTGGAGTCCTGCATCCTTTTCCATACAATCCCTCAAATGGAGTCATCCCCAATGATGCATGATGCCCATTATTGTATGCAAATTCTAACAAGTGTATGTAATCCTCCCACTTGGATGGTTTATCCATCGCATACATTCTCAGCATGTCTTCAAGAACTTGATTCACCCTCTCAGTTTTTCCATCTGTTTGAGGATGATATGCTATACTGAAATTTAATCTAGTTCCCCATTCCTGAAACAATCCTTTCCAGAAATTGGAAGTGAACTTTGTATCACGATCAGAAATTATTTCCTTGGGAAATCCATGCAATCTGAATATCTCTCTCATGAAGATATTTTCAACGTCATTATCCTTGTGAGTGGAATTGACTGGAATGAAATGAGCTAAATTTTATAGTTTGTCCACCACTACCATGATTGAATCATTCTTCTTCACTGTCATGGGCATACCTGTTATAAAATCCGAAGAGATCACTTCCCACTTCCACTCTGGAATGGGTAAAGGTTGCAACAATCCAGTTGGATGTTGATGCTCTACCTTGACCTGTTGGCACTTTTGACACCTAGCAATGTACTAAGCTATGTCTTTATTCATACCATGCCAAAAATACTTCCTTCTTGCTGTTATAGTTTCCTGATATCCTGGGTGTCCAAAGTATGGCATTTGATTGATGTATTTCATCCATCACAAGATTCTTTAAATATGCACTATTTGGAATGTACAGTCTGGTACCTTGATAAATGAGAACACCATCATCACCTAGCTGATATCTTGCACATGCTTCATCCAAATTACCCTGCTGCAATTTATCCTTGACTTGAAGGTAAAATTCGTCACTGGTTTAAGCTTGTAGAATCCTTGCCTTCAAATCTGATTTACACACACTTAATGCTGCAATATGAAATTTTTCGCTGAGAGCATCTGCAACCTTATTCTCTTTCCCTTTCACATGCTTAATTTCAAAATCAAATTCACAGATAAATTCCATCCACCTATATTTCCTAGCATTCAAGTTTGTCCAATCAAACAAATACTTCAAGCTCATGTGGTCTGTCCTAAGCTTGAATCTTATTCCCAAAAAATAATGTCTCCACATCTTGAGAGCATGTACTATGACTTCTAATTCTAAATCATGCGTAGCATAATTCTTTTCATGCTCTTTTAGTTTCCTTGACTCATAGAAAATAAAAAATCAATATTGCATAAGCACTCCACCTAGCCCTTCAATGCAAACATCTTTGCACACTACAAAATCCTTCTTTGGATTTGCTATCTTCAAAACATGAGCACTGGTAAGTAACTCCTTTAGCTGCTGAAAGCTTTTCTCACATTTTTCAGACCATACAAACTTGACATTCTTCATCTGCAATGAAGTGATTGGATGAGCTATATTGGAGAATCATTCAATGAATCTTATGTAGTATCCTGCAATACCCATGAAAGATATAACATCTGTAACATTCTTTGGAGTATTCCAATCCATGATGGCATTAATCTTCTTTGGATCAACTGCAATACCCTCTTTTGAAATGACATGACCCAAGTATTGCACCTTCTTTTGATGGAATTCAAGCTTTCTTAACTTGGAATACAACTGGTGTTCTCTAAGGACTTGTAACTGTAATATCCTAGCCAAGAATTGGCCAGAATACTATCTCCAACTTCCAAACTGATCAAGATTTTTAACTAGCATTTTTTTTGTAATTTTATTTAAGGTGTGCAGGGTGTAAGTGAGGGGTACTGGTTCATTGATCAAGGATGGTAGGGATCAATTTTGGTTCTGGAATTTATATGTAAAATATGCAACAGCAAGATAAGATAGGTCTAAACAGTGAGACCTATGCACAAGGTACTGGAGCCTTTCACTTTTCAGCAACAGATAAGCCTGTTGCCTACTTCGAGGCTTCCTGGGTTTCCAGCATATGCATACTAGACTAGGTATGGGTTCTGGATGGAAGTAAGGGTTATTTCAGTCAATAATATCAGTAAAACATAATGGATCATATTTCATAAGAGTTGGGGATATTGTAACTGGATTTGGAGGCAAACTAGTCAAGGGCGCTATTGGGGATTACACATGTAGGAGATTTCCAGGCTTTTCCAAACAAGCTGTAATGCACCCAAAAACTCAGGAATAGAGAATGGGGGTCTTTATTAGTGTTATTATGACCTCATAGAATCATTAGATCATTAATTTTCAGCATAGGTAAGTCATACAGAAAAATACGCCAAAACTAGCTAGTTAAAAGTGCCCGTTGAGCTAGTCTTCAATTCTGAAAGGTAAAAACTCATTAAAAGAACATAATACTATGTTTTTCAGACTTTAATGGATCTGTTATAACTTAATTCAACTCATACTTTCTAATCATAATTTTACATAAATATTTCTCAAATATTATGTCTCCCCCATTAACTACAATTCCCACAAAGCTAGAATAGCCAGTCTTGATATTTAGAAGTTCCAAAGCCACCAATAAATTCAAATATCAGCCATAAAAATATATTAACCTATGATATCATATGAATATTCTTTTTAATTCTAAATCAGAGTTATGGAATAAGTACTATAGTCAGTTGCACCCACAGTGCATTAAGAGGCCTCCAAGAGCTAGTTTTCCCCCAGAGAGAAGGAGAAAGGGAAGGAGGAAGGGTGGAATGGTATGATCTATGATATATATGAGTGATGAGATTCTACAAGTGAAAGACAAAGCACATGGAGTGTGCACTACCTTTCTGTGAATGACTGGGCTCCTCCTTCAAGAATGGGAGCTTTCTCCCCACTGGATTTACCAATTGGCTTCACCTCTAGCACTTCTGAGTGATGGAAAATATTCTGATGGATGAATGGTATTCAAGTGTGGATGATGAAAATATGATCAACAGCAACATAAACCTTTGGAAGTATACTGGAAACCTGTCAAGAACTTGGGGCACATCTCCCAAGGTTGTTGAGGCACATCTCTCAACACTAGATAAGCTCAGAGCTCTCACAAGCAAAAATTCTCAAATGATCAAAAGTTGTCAAATGGAGTTGGAATCCTTATTTTATAGAATTCATGTTGACCTGTTGATCAAGTTACTTGTCTTGGTGACCTGTGATAATAGGTCACCCATGAGTGGACATACTTTCCTTGCTTTGCTTTGCTTTGGCTTTCCTTATTTTTTCTCTTTTTCTGACTTTCCTTCTTTTCTGAACTTTCCTACTTTTCAAACTTTCCTGCTTTTCCTGTTTTATCATGCTTTATGGATTTATGGTGCTTTTCCTGAAATATTCATCTTTTCTCATTTTTGGCATCATTTTTGGACTCATGTGCTTTACTTGACTTCTTCCTCAAGTCACTCCTCCAACCTTATCCACTAATGCACCCTAGTGGAGCATTTTATCCATTTATTTAGCATAATAATAAAATATTAAATGCACCATAAATATTTATTCCAGGTGGATATAAAAATATGGATACAATTAAATGCACACTCCTAATTAATTAATTGCCTCATCTTAACCCCTCATTAATTAATTAATTCCATCCGTCACTAGGATCCATGGGGTTCGATCTTCTTCATGGTGCTGACGAAATGGGAACATGACAGTCCTCCCCTCCCAAGATTGCTTGTCCTCAAGCAAAATATCCCAAGAGGTCCATCATGCTTTTGCTGCACTAATATGATCATAATCATGTCTACAAGAAAATCTTCACTACATCTGTAACTGAACATGCCTACTTCTATCCAAGTGAAGTAACTGGAAAGTGTGCCAAGATCCCATAAGAATATAAAAAATGCAAAGATACCACTACTATGTAAACTATAAGTCCATCCAAGGAGGTGTTCCCTATGTGGGAACCTGAAACCAAGTGCAACATAGATCAATTGGTGCAAAAGACGGTTGGCTTGCTCCATAATGCCAGCATGCAAACAATTTCTCCAAGGAAAAACAATGCCAGGATCCCATTTCTTGTATGGAACCCCCATGGATCGGAATACCATCCAACAAAATCTTTTAATCAAAAGAGGGCCTAGATCCCACTGTTCATGCTGCATCTCCCCAAACATTAGTAACAAAAAAAAATCAGCATCATATGAAATGTTGGGAAAGATGGAAACATCATACCACCATATTGGAAAATCATCCTTTCCAATGCAAATCCGAAACTTTGAAGGCCCATCAATCAAGATATGCAACTCTCCAATGTAGGGTTGAATCAAAGAAAGACTATACATCCCCAAATATTCCTCCAAAAAGTGAGGCCACAATTCCACCAGTCTTTCCATTCCAACTGGAAAGTTCTCATGTGACCAATGCACATAAGGAACAAGTGTGTTATCCATGAAACTCAAGTGACAAGGGTGAGGATCCCATGTCCTAAAATTATGCTCCAAAAGAGAGTAATTTGTGTCAAAATTAGTCATGTTCATGTTTCCCTCAAATAATGATGTATCATGGTCTCTATGGAACTCAACAGGTGCTCCCATCTTCATCCAATGGCTCAACTCTCTGCCATTGATCCAACGGTGCAAAAATCCATCAATTGACCCACACATTGAAGGTAAGTGTATATTTGATGCCTTCTTATCAAAAGTGGCTGCACACACATGCATTTTCTGTTGCTTGTAAATCGTAGAAAATTCAACAATATTAAAAACATTTTTCTTGCAACAAGAGATGAAACTTTCACCTTCCAGATTTTACTTTTTAGTGATGCCTCTATCCAACCATCCAGTGGATGAATCAAATATCTTTCTTGCTGATTTATATGATCTATAAACAGCCATATATTCTGCAATAGGATCTATCTCCCATGGAGACAGATCATGATCCCCTTGTTGTACATGTGACACAAACCAGAAAAATTTCTTCACCCACTGTTCATTCCTCATTGGTGTTGCTGAATCTAGGACATGTGAGAAAGAACTGTGAACCTTCTTTGCATGTATACAACTTTCAATAATCATAATTATGGCTGCAGCTTCTTCATTATTGGCTGTCCCAAATTGGGTGCTCTCATCCCACTCTTCCATGGGAGAGTGACTGTGTTCAAGGAACAACTCAAGTTCCCTTGGAAAGAAATCAAGTGCTTGGTTCTCATTAAACTGTTCTGCACACTCTTCAAGCACATGTAAAAATGAATGATCCTCATGATCCACCAACTCATGAGGTTCCTCCATATGATCAAGAATGATTTCATCTAAATGAAGTTGACTGAATGGTGTGTAGGAGGGTAGGGGTGGTCTTTGCAAATTTTCACGAAGCTGCAATATATCTATCTTGGATTCTTGGAGGGCACTTTGAGTGCTCCTCAAAGAATATTGGGTGGCACAATTCATAATTTAGCTCACAGATCTCTTCATCATCCTTCAATGATGCACCATGAAACAATTCTAAAAGCTCCAACAAATTCTCTCTATCAGAAAGCAGATTCAGAAAATTTCTCTTAATGCTTATCATGGCTTTCTGAAACTCTTCCATGTCTCTCATGGAAGAATGCTCCCCCAACTTACAACAAAGGTTATTCATTAATGCATGGGTGTCATTGAGGGTTTGAAGGGATTCATGGATCTTGCATTCATTCATCTTCAGTGTCCCTTCAAGGAAATGAGGTTTTGGCATATGAACCTTCTCTTCTTCTAGCTTCCTAGGATCAAATTCAGTTGATTTTGTTGAAGTTATGAAAGCTGATCCATATTTTGGGGATGCAAGATGTTCATATTTCAGATCATGAATATCATATATTTGGCTGAAAATGGGGTTCTCATTCATCTCTGGTTCACCAGTAATGCTTTCTCTCCAATTTTCAGCCCTCCCCAATTCAGGAGTCTCAACCCCTGGGGGTTCAACTAAGCCCATCTTCTCCTTTGAAGTGGCTACCCCAACATAATGACACATAGGAATATAAAAATCAGAACTTACAAAATTTCCATGTGTTATGTTCTCCTTGATCCCCAATGTGTTCATTTTTAATGGTCGAGTTAAGGAAATACGTTCTTGCAGATTAACTTCTTTTTCTTGTTCTTGCAATTCAACCTTCTCAAAGTCATGAACCCCAAAACGTAAGGGCCCAAATAAGCCAATATTATCACTGTAAGTGGATGCCATTTGGGGATGAAACAAAGGCATACAAAAATCATATTTTGAATCATACCTTTAAGCCCAATTCTCCTCATCAGAGAGTGTGTTTATGACAGCATGCTCCTTCTGCAACTTCCTTGGATCACACCCAACTGATATGAGCTTGTCTTCTGCTTCACTATGGATCTCAAGTGATGACTGCGATTCTGATTTATGTCCTTCTTTTGGATCTGATCCAAAATCTATCTCACCACCCTTAACCAAATCAACCTCCTTTGCAGTGATATTGAAATCACCAACAAACAAATCTGAATGTCTTGAACTAGAATCTCTTTCCACACTATTCATAACTTTGGCACCTTTGGCTTGGTCCTTGGATGCTTCTTCTTCTCTATCAGCCTCCTCCAAGTGGCTTGTGGCTTCTTCAACTTCATGGCTACCACAATCGTGCTGACTTATGCATTCTTCATGCTCTTCTGAACATTGATCCCCCACTGTGGATCCTTCTTCCATTCTTTCAATAGCCTCATGATTGGTTCTTGGGTCTTTCTTCTCCAAAAATAATGAAGATTACTCCTTGGTTGTTTTAGGTTCAATATTCTTGGAGGATCTTCTTGAAGAGGATCCAATAATTCTCAAGAATTCTGTAATGTCCCCATTCCAATAAATTCATGACAGGAAAATCCCATCAATCCTACTAGTTCCCAAGGTTGGATGGATACATTGGGATTTGCAATAAGGGAGCTAATAAATTATGTTTAGACATTAGAATGGAATAAATATTTAATAATGGAGCTAAGTCTAATTTCATGGGCATCCAAGAAACAACTCATTGCCACCATTTCATTTGTAGAAGTAGAATATGTAGCAACAACTACAATAACATGCCATGTCGTATGGATAAGAAGACTTTTGTTTGATCTTGCACATGTGGAATAGGAGCGAACTCCTATTTTATGTGATAAAAATTCATCTTTCCACCATCCAAAAATAATTTATTCCATAGGAAAAGCAAGCAAATTGACACTCGCTACCATGTGGAGAACCAATCTGGTTCAATTATTAAATATCCAAAATAGATATGCAAGTATAAAAGAATCCACACATGACTATGTTTAAAAACTGAATAAAAGTTTAATTGAAGATACACTGATAATGTTGTATAAATACAAATACTAAAGGAACTTATGGAAAATGTTCATGAAGGGATGCGTCATTTAGTTAACTATTATTTTTATTATTACTATTATTATTATCTTGATTGGAGGGATGATATGCATATGGTGCTGTGAAACAAGAGTCTGTACATGGTCACAATGGGAAAGGAGGTCGAACCTTAGGCAGCTGTTGAGAATTCCAAGTACCTAAACATATTATATGAAGTGTTTGGTTTCATGTGTATTCATATTTATAGATATTTTCTCTTCCACCTTGAAGGATTGAAGACTCCAAGAGAGGTTTGATTGAATCTTGAGACTCTATTAGGCAAGAAATATGAGACGAGAGGCCATATTATAGAGAATGAATTAATTTCTCTTCAACCCAGCAATTTTGAAACCATACAACAATTCTTTTATAAATTCAAATCCTTGGTTATGCAGTGCAAACAATGTGGCATTGAGAATAAGGATAAGAAGCTAGTGCTATACATCCTAAGAAATCTTGGTATGGAATTTTCAATATTTGTTTCTAACTTCCATTCCGGGAGATTGTCAATCCCCAATTGGAAAATTCCTTCCTTAGATGAATTCACTGAATCTCTCATCCAAGAACAAGAGAAATTAATTCAAATGGGTGCCTTGAAGGCCTCCAAAAATCAAGCTCTTATGGATGGAGAGTCAAAAAGTGTGAATTCTAAAGGGAAGCCAAAAGGTAAAGAAAATAAGCAATTTGAATCCAAGCTGAAGGAGAAGTCTAATCCATAGGAAAGAGCCTCCAAATCCAAGAAGGATAAGCGAAAGGGGTTTGAGAAGACCAAGTGTTCCTATTGCAAGAAAGGAAACCATCCAGAGAAATATTGCATGAAAAAGAAGATTGATCAAATGACCAAAATTCTTGAACAACACAACATTTCCCTTCCAGAAGGTGCAAGGAAGACTAATTTTGGAAGTGAGACAGATGATTATGAGAGATGCCATGCACTGAAAGCTAGATTTTCACAATCACAAGCCTTTCTCATAGATTCTAGATCCTCCAACCACATGGTTTCCTCCAAAGAATATTTGTCTTCTCTAGATCTTACCAATGGTCCTAGTATTCACATGGGAGATAATTCACAGATCTCTGCTGAAGGGAAGGGAACAATACAAATGGAGCATGGGAAGTTCAAAAATGTTTTGTATGTTCCTTCTTTAAAAAAAATTGTTATCTGTTTATTAGATGCCACACTTAGGTTCACCGAAGAAAGTTATTTTGGACCTAACACAGTTGAGATTGTAGAGATCTCATACGGGAAGATAATAGCGAAAGGTGTTGCAAACCATGCCTACAAGGCATATGAATTCTATCACTTTTTTCCATACTCTCTGCCTACTCCATTTGCATCTGATGAAGATCATAATGATATCTCTCTGATGATCTAGTTTAAGATTTTGAAGATGAGGACCAAGATCTTGATGTTGAGTATGAAGTTCAAACAAATCCAGATCTAGATCCATCCACTAGTCCCAATCCATGGCCAAGGCAAAAATGGGCTCACAAAATCCTTGAAGCTACTGGGAACATAGCTGGGGATCCATCTGACCATAGAAGAACTGAATCTCAGTATCGAGACGCAAACCTTGCACTATGTCATATAGATCCACTTCTCTCAAAGAGGTGCTACATGATGGTGGGGTATGATCCATAATCCTTCAAAGAGACTTGCCATGATGGATCTAAAACCAAGTACAAATCTCGGTTGGTTGAAAAAGGGTACTCAAAGTTTCATGGTTTGGACTACAATGAGTCATTCACCCCAGTAGCAAGAATGGATTTTGAAAGACTTGTTTTGGAAAATGCAACTTCGAAACAATGGGAGGTACATTAGAGGAGATGATCCATAACCAGATCCAGATCCAACACCTACCTTACTATCCTACATAGGAGAATATTTCCTAAATTTTTACAAATTATTTCACTCAAAAGATATTTTCCTTCTCTTCTTGGTGTGAAGGTTGTTTGAGTTTCCTGCTGTTCATTTTTTAGGGGGGAGTATTTTTCCCATGAGGTTTTCCCCATTTCCTTAGTTTCATGAACAATTATTTTGATCATTTATTTGATTGTATGGGTGACCTTTGGTCTCAGTAACCAGGTCCTAGGATTTCCAAGTTTGGATTAAGGGGGGTGTTAGGATAATTAATACTCCATCCTTGTCCTACTTAGCATTATTTTATTTTTCCTAGTAGTTGATGATGTCATTTTCCCTCTAGTGGTGTGCAAATTTCATCTAGGACTGATTAGCCACCTAATGCACCTTGAATGCATCATTTTAGGACCACCAAAGTTAGTTCCGTACATTTTAGGAGCCAACTTAGTGATCTAGTTTAGTCCACCTGAGTTATCTAACTCTTGTGGGGGGTTTGTGCTCCGATTGCCACTGTTTGTGATATAATGCAATCTTTTATGAGTGAAAAACTCCTAATACGCTCTCAGTTAGTTAACTAAATGTGTCTTCAGTTAATTGAGTTTTGGTTCAGTTGAGTTGAGTTTGGGTCTTCCGGAGCACTCCAGTGGTGACAATTCCTATGCTAGATAGATTGAGAATCAAATTCTCACATGATATTTTAATTCTGTCTATTGTAAAATATTTGTGGACTATATTGATTAATGGATAATGTTACACATTTATGCTTCCATATGAGTTCCAATGCTTGATTAATTTTACTGCTCTTTTCAGTGTAATTCACCTTCTCAACTCATTCTTTCATTGTGAGGTATTCTCATCTCTATGATCTATTGTGACTTAGAATTTCACAGATCAAAGGGAATATATTTATAGACCTTAAATGAAGACTACTTGGAGAATATTAGAGATCAAGTGAAGGAACTGACAAAAGAAGCATTGAAACGAGTTGTGTAGAAACAAGAAGAAATGCATACAAGTATGCATGAGGAAATAACTTCGATGTGCCAAATTTTGGAATCAACTAGGATAACCCTAGGATGACCAACATAAGAAGAATAGATAAAAAGAACAGCAAATTAAGAAAATAGATCAACAACCGATGACATATCAACCATCATTAACATCAACAAAGCATCAGATTCTAAAGATATTAGTAGGAGCCATACAGTTCCCCACAATAGAAATTCAAGAACACACGGAGGAGTTAAATCATATTGAATTAGTGTTGTCATAGTTACTAGTGGACATGCTACATATATTGTAGACAAGTGTCATACAAGAAATCTAGTTGCAGACATAATCGACTTCTATGGAGTTGGTTAAAGTGGCTACCTGCAATGAAGTACTATAAGCACAATGTAGTAAACTCCTTCTGGAATGAGATGAGACTGTGCAGATAAACGCATGATTACTGTACAAGCAATGGATGCGGTATACAAAAACATCCAAAAATTACAAGTGGAAGCAGATACCCCCTTGAAAGATAAAGTGACAAAGATAAGTGAAGCCACTTAGGGATTCCACACTAAGATAGTTGATCTGGAAGCACACACCATGCCATATACCCCACCCGAAGAAAGGAAACAAAGAAATAATAAATCCATGCCAATAGTGGAGAGTATTAGGAGTTTGGATGAGGAATACGCAAAGTTGTACGAATAAATTACACAAGTTTGGGCTCAAGTGATGGAGGAGGAAGAGTTACAAATGATAGCATAGAGGTTGCAGACTACGCAGATGCAAGTGTAGAAGTTCAAAGAAACAATGAGCACTTTGTCAACAATAGAACAAATGGCTACAATAATTGAGAATAGGTAGCTACACCGTGAGATAAACCAATTAAGAGTTGAACAATAGACTCTCACACAGAAGCTTGAGCCGCTCCAGGAGGAAGCATTTTAGGTGAAAAAGAAGTTGTCATTGCACAAGGAATATAGTATAGCAAGCAGTGTAATACAATACAAAAAAATTGAAGAAAAAAAATTGAAGACTCCCATTATTGTGTAGACAACAGAGGGGATTTTTTCCCAAGAAGCACAGGGAAAGGAGAAGGTTGCAATCGGGAAGGAAAATTTTGAGAATTTTGTTGCAATGTGGAAGGAAGCTAAATGCAAGGATTGAGTGGCTGAGGATGAGCCATAGGTGAGTTTTGGGGGCTTGTTGAGACATGATTTCAGGGAGAATTTTGGGAACTGTGCAGCACGTGCAAAAGAAGGAAAGATAGTTGGTGCACTTTTGCATGTAAGGACTAGTGCGCGCAAAAGAAGGAAGATCGTTGGAATCCGTTAGGAACTTTTGGTCCATTTTTTATGGGCTAGGCCCCATTGTAATTTTATAAATATGTAAGGGGAGTGGGGATGTATATATATGTGCGTTGAGGCATAATGCATCTATGCACAATGCACATGTTTTGTAAGGATTGTTCTTAATGATAATAATAAGTTGGCTGGTTATGGATTTAATGACTTCGTCTTACGATTTGTTGAATGTTATGTTTACTATGTACATATGATACATTTTATTCTATGTATGTTCTGTTTCTATGAATATGTTATATGTTTCTACACACATGTTATGAATGATTAGTAGAATAGTGAGAATGAATTCTTCCCATCTCCTCAGCACTGCATAAACTTGGTTCCTGCAGTCCCCATAGATACCTTAGGTGAGACTTCAGCTTCTTGCAGGGGATGCCAAAAGGGCCAGTATTTGAGGGTTTTGTTGTTGAATTTATGTTGAACCCTGGGTCTACCCACTATACACCAACAAATATGTTTCTTGTTGAAGTGTGTAATCTCCCTATTTTGGTTAGCTATAAATTGTGTTTTACATTTATAAGTTAGTTAGACAATAGTGTTTGACCAAGTAAGAATCAATCAATCCTTTTCTATATTTAGTAAGTCCGTTAGAAATTAGTTTATATTTTTGGGTCCACTTAGCTATGAATGTAATCCTTTATATTTTGAGATTAATGGAGAAGAGCACGAGAGAATGCTCCAATTTTTTTTATTTGTGTTCAATTTCATCTCTGCTACCAAAAAATTAACATGGTATCAGAGAAATGGGTGTAATCCTCTTCATAGAGTGGAGAGTAGAATGATTAAAGAATAAGAGAAGATAGATTAAAGAGATGTGTTGAAGAAAATCAGATAGCACGAGAGTGATCATGTTTGATGGATCGAGCCAAAGAATATAAATTGTGTTTGTAGTTCAGAAAACCTAACAAACCCACAAGTGAATCGATTGTCAAGATAAATTCATTCCTGAAGATCGATGGCTGGAAGACTTCCCCCTGTTATTAGAAACCAAAAGATACATTGGAAGTGATCCCAAGCGAAGTATTAGACGTTATCCCTAATAGAGCATCAGATAGAGAATTCGATAAAGCATTAGATGTCATATCCCAAAGATATTTGGCCATCAAAAATTGAAAACCCCGATAAATAATCTAGCAAGGAACTCAAGAGGAGCATCAAACATACAAAATAGGTGTTTCATTGAATTTCTAGAAAATTGCTAAATTAAAAATTCTGACGGTATAATGTTGATGTATTTGTAACTTCGGAATGTATTTCATATATGTATATTGTATTCTTATAGAGATGTTATTATTCCTCTATACGGAAGTGTTTGTATTCCTATAGAGATGTTATTATTCCTCTATACGGAAGTGTCGTCATTTATATTGTAAGTGTCGTAATTTATACTTGATGGGATATTAGACCACCTTGTTGGGGTTGGAACTGTATAAGTCATGTGGGTTAAAGGGTTATTAGACCACCCTATTGGGGGTCGGCCCTGTCAGCATTATGTTATGTGGTTCAGTTAAGGCCGACCTAGTAAAGGTTATTAGGCAAGTCAAGTAAAGTATAAATAGAGTGCGGGAGGCACTCTATTTGATCATTCACTTCTCACTCATACACTCATTGGAGAGTGACGCACTAGTGGTGAGGGAGAAGCTGCTGCTAGGAGGACTATCTATTGTACTTGGGTTGTATCATTTCTCTATCTATTTCTGAGGAAGTTGCGGGGTTTTTCACCTTCTTGGTTTTCCCTGGTGAAATTTTGTGTCTCTTGTGTGCTTGTATTATTGTGTCCATGATTGATATGATATCGATATGTTGTACATGTTATTCTTTCAGTTAAGATCCTAGATCATATTGAAATTTCAGAAAAACTAACATGGTATCAGAGCTAGCCTGAAAGAAGGCATGGTATGGCATTTATGACACTTGTTGCACTTGCGAAGCTAGGGCTTGATATAGAAAAAACCAGTCATCGTAGACTTTCACTATAAATTCATTTTGGTGACGTTTTAGGATCTGAAAATATTCTAGGTCGAAGATAAGGTCCCCATGTATCTTGTGTCCGAAGGAGAGCCTCTAATTCGTTGTAATTTCAGATTTATGATCTGTACAATATAGGGTTTTTGCCTCTTCCAGATCTCATTCATAAACAGGCGACCTAGGAAAAAAGGTCACAACTTGGGCTAGGAAGCTCCAAATAAAATTTCATAAAATGTGGTAGGTAGGGCACAGATTGTACTTTCACAGTTTCGATTTTCAGAGGCCTAAATTGAACCAGTGACACGTGGCACTCCGTACAAGTTCGCTCTCCTGTTTTATCCCATAAACATGTCATGTTGTGACACTTGGCATAACGCTCTCTCAGAGAATCCATTTGAGGTCAGACCTATGGGGTTGGAAATATAACAGGTCAGGATACCACAAGAATACTTTTCAGACCCTATAGATCTAAAATTTCGGAGTTACACCAGAAAAAATCAGGTGCATATTTCTGTCAAAACAAAATTGGATTTTGAGCACCTTCATTCATGGATCCGGGAATTTAGGGTTTCAGAGAAAGTTGGAATTTTTGTAATTGGAGACCATGGTTGGATGATCCTCATAAAAATTGAAATTTAGAGACCAAGATCAAGTTTTTTGGTTGGGCAGAAGGCCGAGCTTGATCAAACCCTAGTTCGGGACTTTGATCGGAAAGGTGAAAAAGTAGGGCTTCTGCAAAAATGAGAATTTTTGAAATCTGTGACCATAGCTGGAAGCTCCTTGGAAAAATTGAAGTTTAGAGCTTTGGATCAAACTATTTGGTTGTGTGAAGCTCTGGGAAACTCAAACCCTAATTCAGGGTCCTCCTGAGTGAATCCAGAAGATTGAAAAGCAAATTTGAGGGGTGAAACTTTGCAGTTTTCAAATTTTGAGTATACCAGGTTGATCAGCTCATCAAGGCACATCTTTCTATCCTTTCAGAAGTTTGAAATTGAAAGTTTGAATTTTTAGGGTTTCCCTGACAAACCCTAATCTAGCTCTAGATCCAATTTCTGCAAATCAAGTGGATTGGGTTAATCCTAGAAGAGAATGGATTGGTCACCTGCATAAGTGAAGAAGTTCCAGTTTCAGAGGGAGATGAGTTTAAGGCCTTACATAAGAAGATTACAAGCAATCTCGACAGGTATGACTTATCCAGGTATGTTTCGAGATATGTTCATGATTAAGTTTTTGGTATGTTTGTCTTCATTAAGGTTAGTACAATCTTGATTAAATTTAGACTTGTCATATCACCTTAATAAAATTATGAATGTAGATATTCATTGATTAGGGTTTTGACACTTATGATTGTACTAATGCATTGTGGTGTTGTATGAGGTTGATGTTGTCTGCTAACATGAAAGGTACATCAAGAAATACAAATCAAGTTCTAGATCAAGAAGATATGACCATGGCGACATGAAGACAAAGACTCATCCATAGTCATGGATCACATAGAAGCTCTACTTACGAGGTATGTATAATTTGGTTCCACAATGGTTAACTTATGAGATATGCAGGTTTAGCACAAGTCGTTTAAGAGAACAAGAAGACATCATGTGGGTATGTTAGACATAACCAGCTAACATATCAATCCAGGTATGTTTTTCCTATATCAAGTTAGAATCCTACCCTATGTTAGGATCTTATACTTTTGTACATGATTATTCATGAAGTTACAAGTTTGAGTAATCATGAGCTTATGCATATTATGTTTCTTACTTTAATCGATGACATGACTAACCAGAAGAGTCCTATGGTCAAATAAGAATTTGCATGAGTAAAGGAAGTACTCTCTGAAACGTTGAATACTAATGCTTGTGATAAATTATTTGTGTTTGAAATGATCTTGACCATACATGTTTAAGATTACTTGGAATCATAATGTTTTATAGTATTGAGATTATACTAATGAATGTATGATTGTGTATGAGACCTCGAGGATAACACAATGATGATACTAGTAAGTATGCATAATGATTGAGGATGGATATAAGTTCAAGGACATGTAATCCATGAAGCAAAGATCAAGAGGGAGCACACTCCAGTAGTTCCTACAAGGAAACAAAGATTGAGTCCACCCATCAAACAAACAAAGATAAGTATTTGAATTGTCATTTCTTGCATACTTGTTTGTTTAAATAATATTATTCAACGATGTATATGCTTATGTTCCTAGACTTAGGGTGTGTATTATGCATATTAGAATAATTGCATTAATGAACAATATACTACTAATATGCATGTGATGGGTAAGTGGCCTATGACACTGTACAACATTCCATTTCTACTTATCTAGAATGAAACCTCTTTGCTGACATGTTGGGAGTTGTGCACACTCTTAACAATGTTCTAGTAGAGATTAGAAGGCATCTATAAAGTTACAAAATATGGATAAATGTTGTATTGAAGCATTGGCTAAAATAATTGCATGAATGGTTGACATATTTCTTTATGTGCAAGAATTTGTTCTGAAAACTATGAGATATTTCTAATCATGCAATTTAACTTGCTTTGTATGAAAGATCATATACAATCACCTACAAAAGAAGGACTACAACATTTGTTCTAGCAACGAAGTTTAAAGAAATCTATCTATTGAAGATATTGAAGAATTTGAAGTTCCCAGGATACGGGATGCAGTAATGGAAGAATACCATGACCCGTCGATCATGAAGAAAGATGTTTGGGATGTGGTCCCAAAACCAGATGGGAAGTTTGTTGTGACTTCCAAAGATCAAGCATGTTGCCGATGGTAGCATAGAGAAATACAAAGCGATATTTGTAGCTCGTGGCTTCTCCTAGAAAGAGAGAATAGACTATGAAGAAAATTTTGCTTCTGTAGCTAGGTGCACTTCCATCAGATCAGTACTTGCTCTGGCTGTAGTGATGAAATGGAAGATACGCCAGATGGATGTCAAGACAACTTTCTTGAATGGTGTAGTCGAAGAGAAAGTGTATGTGGAGCAACCACTTGGTTTTGAGACACATGGTAGAGAGTCATATGTGTGCAGGTTGAAGAAAGCCTTGTATGACTTGAAGCAAGCTCCTAGGACTTGGTATAGTGTAGGATAGACAGCTTTCTATCCAGTTTGGGATTTACCAAGAGTAAAGAAGATTCCAACCTTTACTACAAGGTTGAGGAAGGAAATCCAGTGATACTACTCTTGTATGTGGATGACCTGTTTGTTACAGGTGATGATAGATTGATTTTTGACACGAAGAGGAAGCTTGCTGCCGATTTCGAGATGAAGAACTTGGGGATGATGCACTATTTTCTAAGCATGGAGGTGTGGCAGAGTGCAGATGGAATCTTCCTTGGACAAGGGAAGTATGCAGTAGAGATCCAGAAGAGGTTAGGGATGATGGAATACAAGGCCATGGCCACACCTATGGCATCGAACTTGAAGCTTTTGTGTGATGCTTCATCTGATCTGATTGATGTCATGGTGTATCGTCAGATGATTGGGTCCTTGATGTACCCAACGAACACAAGACCATATATTTTCTTTGCGGTGAACACATTGAGCTAGTTCCTGACGAATCTGAGAGGTGTTCACCTGGTTTCTGTAAAGCATATTCTGAGGTACCTGAAGGGTACAATTGATTATGGGCTCAAGTATGATTCAAATCAAAAGTTTAACCTACAGGGTTATGTTGATTCAGATTGGGCAGGCAGTGCTTCAGATAGGAAGAGCACTTCTGGATGCTGCTTCAGTATGGGATCAGGTGTGATCTCTTGGTTTAGCAGGAATTTGTCCTGCGTAGCACTGAGTACAGCCAAAGCAGAGTATGTTGTAGCTTGTTCGGCTAGTTGTGAGGCAGTATGGCCGAGGAAGCTACTGTCTGATCTATTTGATCTCCCATTGGATGCTACTGGTATCTTTTGTGACAACCAGAGTTGTGTGAAGCTGTTTGAGAACCCGGTGTTCCATGACAGGTCGAAGCACATTGAGATCAAATATCACTATATCAGGGATATGGTGCAGAGAGGAGCAGTGAAGCTCCTGTATGTTGCGAAGAATGAGCAGGTTGCAGATGTGTTGACAAAACCACTAGCCAGAGTGAAGTCTAAGTACTTCAGAGAGAGGCTTGGTGTTCTTCATATTGACGACACTTCGAGGAAGAAGTGATGGACACATTTGCAGGAGCCATTCCGAGCATGGTGAGAGGAGGATCCTTCCCATGGTTGTGGATGTAAGCCCTCGATGATGAGCATCAGGACAATGCTCCAGTTACTGCTTTGTATGCATCATGTTGGATGCTTGTTATGATCAGTTGGATCATGTATATATATATGCATAATGTTGGATGCTTGATATGATTAGTTGGATCATGTATATGTATATGCATAATGTTGGATGCTTGAGATGATTAGTTGGATCAGGTATTTGTATATGTATCAGGTGGATACATTGTATGATTAGGTGGATCATGTATTTGTATATGTATCAGGTGGATACATTGTATGATCAATGGATCATGTATTTATGTATGCATTAGGTGGATGCATTGTATGATCAGGATGATCATGTGTGATGAGTATCCGGACGATGTTCTGGACGACATGCATTAGGATGATGCAGAGACGATGATCAGGATGATCATGTGTGATGAGTATCAGGATGATGCTCTGGATGACATGCATCAGGATGATGCAGTGATGATGATCAGGATGATGTATGGGGATTATCAGGATGATGCTCTGTGGCCATGGAAAGGTTGTGCTTGAGAGGACTTGTAAGACTTGGGAGATCCGAGAGGTTGGGATGTGTGCTCGTAATAAGTCCTGGGATGCTCTTTCGAGGGTTTGTCCTGTGACCACATGTAAGACCTGGGAGATCTGATAGGTTGGGCTGTGTGCCCGTAATAAGTCCTGGGATGCTCTTTCAAGGGTTTGTGGTGGTGACTACATGTAAGTCCTGGGAGATCCGATAGGTTGGGATGTGTTCCTGTAATAAGTCCTGGGATGCTCTTTCGAGGGTTTGTAGTGGAGATCACATGTAAGTCCTAGGAGATCCGATAGGTTGGTCTATGTGCCCGTAATAAGTCCTGGGATGCTCTTTCGAGGGTTTGTGATGAGCATCACATGTAAGTCCTGGGAGATCCTATAGGTTGGGATGTGTGCTCGTAATAAGTCCTGGGATTCTCTTTCGAGTGTTTGTGATGAGGGTCACTTATAAGACATGGGAGATCCGATAGGTTGGGTTGTGTGCCCGTAATCAGTCCTGGGATTCTCTTACGAGGGTTTGTGACGCACACAATAAGTCCTGCGGATTCCACAGTATGGCCAGTGATGATGAAGACCTGCAGGTGGTGGGATTACATACAGTATGAAAAAGGACTGGCTCTGTAGAACTTCCTATGATGAGTAGATTGGAGATTGATTGAGATAGAAGCAACAATGATGATGATGATGATTCGATGTCGATGATCCAGTGATGATGATCCAGAGTAGAAGACTTGTGCTAGAAGATCTGTGTCGAAAAATACCTTCCTAGTTAAGAGGGAGTGTTGATGTATTTGTAACTTTGGAATGTATTTCATATATGTATATTGTTTTCCTATAGAGATGTTATTATTCCTCTATACGGAAGTGTTTGTATTCCTATAGAGATGTTATTATTCATCTATACGGAAGTGTCGTCATTTATATTGTAAGTGTCGTAACTTATACTTGATGGGTTATTAGACCACCTTGTTGGGGTCGGCCCTGTATAAGTCATGTGGGTTAAAGGGTTATTAGACCACCCTATTGGGGGTCGGTCCTGTCAGCATTATGCTATGTGGTTAAGTTAAGTCTTACCTAGTAAAGGTTATTAGGAAAGTCAAGTCAAATATAAATAGAGTGTTGGAGGCACTCTATTTGATCATTCACTTCTCACTCATACACTCATTGGAGAGTGGCGCACTAGTGGAGGATGAGAAGCTGCTGCTAGGAGGACTATCTCTTGTACTTGGGTTGTATCATTGCTCTATCTATCTCTGAGGAAGTTGCGGGGTTTTTCACCTTCTTGGTTTTCCTTGGTGAAACTCTATGTCTCTTGTGTGCTTGCATTATTGTGTCCATGATTGATATGTTGTAGATATGCCATAGATGTTATTCTTTCAGTTAAGATCCTAGATCAGATTGAAATTTCTGAAAAACTAACATATAATACCAACACACAGAAGATGACAATGCACCATTATTAATAGAGTTTCCAAGGATGTAGCTAGATTAAAGTATGGAAAATTTTTGGTCGAGAATATGGATATGAGCATCCAAGGCTTTGCTAAGATTCCCTCTCTCATTGGGAAAATATATAAAATTTGGTTAATCAATATGATGACCTTATTGAAGTCCCAAGATGTTTGGGAAGAGGCATATCATGGGTATAGAAAGATGGTGGATGAAGTAGCTGAATTGGCCCTAAGAAAAAACCAAAATAATATGTTAAAAGAGAATAGAACCAATCATGGAAAGGTGTTGCATCTCATTAAAAGTGGTGTGGATGAAATAATCTTCTCTAATATTTCTCTTGCAATGAATTCTAAATCCATATGGGAGATATTGCAAAGAAATTATTAAGGAATCACAAAGTGAAGACTATGAAACCACTAACCATGAGAAGGGACTTTGAAATATTAGAAATGAAGTTGTCGAAATTGATAGATCAATACATGAACCGCTTAACGGACATAGTAAACCAATTGAATATGTATGGTGAATATAAGATGGATCATAATGTAGTTGAGAAGATTTTGAGAAACCTAACCAAAAAGTTTAAATCTGTGGTCACGATTGAAGAAGCGAAAGATTTTTGTCAAATTTCAATAGAGGGCTTGATGAGATCCCTTTCATCCCATGAATCAAGGATCAATGGTAATGAAAATTCCTCAATTGAGAATGCATTTTAGACCCATGCCTCCATTATATGAGGTAGAGGATGATCTAGAAGCTGAGGTATGCCAGGAATAGATTCTTCTCAAACATGAAAGAGATCAGACCCAGATCAAGAACAAGATCAAGAACATTTTCAAAACCAAAGGGGGAGAGACACAAAATTCAAAGACAAGTCATGGATCCAATTGTTTTACTACAAGAAGTTTGACCACTATGAGAGTGAATGCATGAATAATCAATCCTATTTGAACAAAGGTGGAGCACATGTAAGCAATACTGATGAAGGAACATATGAATCAATGTTACTTTCATGCTAGATCACTGAAAAAAACTATCAACAACAAGGATCTCTGGTTTTTGGATAGTGGTTGCAGCAATCACATGACATGTAATAAACATAGATACTTTTTCCACATAATAAATAAGTCTTGGTGATGATTCTCAAGTACTAGCCAAAGGAAAAGGTATTTTTTATGTTCTAACTAAACAAAATAAGAAGAAATCCATTCATAATTATGTTTTCTATGTATGTCATCTCAAGCACAATCTGATAAGTGTAGGATAGTTGGGTCAAAACAATTATGATGTTATATTTAAAGGTACTATATGTACAATTTTAGACAAATCGCCTAGTAGAAGACCTATAACAAAGGTGGAGATGACCAAAACCAAAATTTTCCCTTTGAATTTAAGAAGTGTAAATCAATCATAGTCATATGCACATAATTCCTTCAACACAAATGAGACTTGGTTGTGGCATTGTAGATATGGTCAATTACCTTTTAGGAGTCTTAATCACTTGCAAAAATAGTCAATGGTTAAGGGATTTCCCATGCTGAAAGAAGAAATTCATCCTAGTAAAAGTTGTATCCTAGGAAAGAATCAAAGGGATAACTTTCTAGTAGCCTCCTATAGAGAAAAAGAACACCTTGAGCTAGTACATATAGACCTCTGTGGTCCCATGAAAAATCATGCCATAGTTGATGGTCACTATTTCTTAACATTTATTGAGGATTTTAGCAAGAAAATAATTCCTCAACAATAAATATGAAACTTTCTCGAAGTTCATAGAATTCAAGGGTCTAGTTGAATAACAACGTGGAAAATACATCAAAGTGCTTAGACCATATGCATGTGGTGAATATGAATCAAATGATTTTGCAAATTTTTGTAGACAATAGGGCATCAAGAGGCAATTTACATTAAGATATACTCCAAAACATAATGGAGTGGCTAAAAGAAAGAACTAGACCATAATGAACATGGAAAGAAGTATGATTAAAGCTAAGAATTTGTCCAATGAGTTTTGGGATGAAGTTGTTGTATGTTCAGTATACATACTGAAAAGTTCTCGCACAACTCAGTGTGAAAAACAAAGTACCACAAGAAGCATGGACTTGTAGAAAAACATGTGTCTCTCACTTTATCTTTTTTATTAAATAGAATATGCACATGTGCCAGAGGAGCCAAGAAAGAGGATATACAATAAGGAATATAAGAGAAATTTATGAGAAGAAGGATGGAGTGAATCAACAAACTCACTTTGCATTATTATCATGTTATCCCACATATTTCGAAGAAGCAATGAAGGAAGAACATTGGGTGTAGGCCATGAATGATTAAATTGAAGCCATTGAAAGGAAAAAGACACGGGATCTTGTTGATCTTCCAACAGAAAAAATAAAATCAACATTGGTGTTAAGTGGGTTTACAAGACAAAACTAAATGAGAAAGGAAATGTTGAGAAGCATAAGGAAAGGCTTGTTGCTAAAGGATTTGCTCAACAACCAAGAGTTGATTATGGTGAAACTTTTGCTCCATTAGCAAGGTTAGATACCATTATAGTTATGTTGGCCATTACAACCCAACACAAGTGCCCAATATACCAAATGGATGTAAATTTAGACTTCTTGAATGGAATATTTGATGAAGAGGTGTATGTGGATCAGTCAGAAGGATTTGAAATAAAAGGAAAGATTACAATGTACAAGTTGAATAAGGATTTGTATGGTATAAAAAAAGCCCCAAGATCATGGTACAAACATAACTAACTCTTACTTTCTCAATAATGGATTCAATAGAAGTAGTAATGAGTCAGCTCTCTACACAAAAAGATATCAGCAAGGTAAAATTCTGATTGTTTGTATATATGTTGATGATATGATTTATTGTTATTAGTTCTCAGATTTTATGTAGTTGCCATTAGTATGCCAACTTTTTGAACTCTAGATCCGGGATCATATTCAGGATCCGGGTTCGAAATGTCGACATACTAATGGAAACTACAAAAAATACGAGAACTAATAACAATGAATCTTACCGTAGAAATATCAAAACACGATATGATCTATACTAGAAATTTGCAATTAGAAGAATTCAAATCAGTAATGAAGAGGGAATTTGAGATGACCGACCTTGGTATTATGAAGTACTTTTTGGGAATAGAAGTTGAGCAATCTGCTCAAGGAATTTTATTTCTCATCATAAGAATTCAACATACATCTTAAAGAGATTCAAAATGGAAAAATGCAAACCAACATATACACCCATAGCCACAGGAACGAATTGAGCACGTAGGATGAAGAACCAGTATGTAAATTCAACCTTGTATAAGAGGTTTGTTGGTATCCTAATGTATCTTACTGCAACAAGGTTATATTTAATGTATGTAGTTGGTTTCATTTCTAGATTTATGGAGTCCCCCAAACAATCTCACTGGAAAGTTGGAAAAATAATTCTGAGATATGTTGTAGGTATAATTGATTATGGTTTGTGGTACACAATGTCTAAGGACAACAAACTCACTGGATACATAGACAATGAAATTACAGGCAACATTGATGATAGGAAAAGCACTTTAGGACATGCTTTCCATTTGGGAACAAGTCTAATTTCATGGGCATCCAAGAAACAACTCCTTGTCACCATTTCATTTGTAGAAGTAGAATATGTAGCAACAACTACAATAACATGCCATGTTGTATGGATAAGAAGACTTTTGTTTGATATTGCACACGTGGAAAAGGAGCGAACTCCTATTTTATGTGATAAAAGTTCAACTTTCCACTATCCAAAAATCATTTATTCCATAGGAAAAGCAAGCAAATTGACACTCGCTACCATGTGGAGAACCAATTTGGTTCAATTATTAAATATCCAAAATAGATATGCAAGTATAAAAGAATCCACATATGAATATGTTTGAAAACTGAATAAAATATTAATTGAAGATACAATGATAGTGTTGTATAAATACAAATCCTAAAGGAACTTATAGCAAATGTTAATGAATTAGTTAACTATTATTATTATTATTATTATATTTTATGTTTGTTACATACCACTTCATATGCGAGCTTGTCAACAATGGAGACATCACTCTATAGTTTTGTTGATCAATTGACATATATCTTCACCAAACCATTGGGAAGAATCATCTTTGAATTGTAGAGACAACACTTGGGTATTGCCAATGCTAAAGATTGTAATAATTGAGATTGAGGGGGAGTGTTGAACTATGTAATCTCCCCTACTCCAGTTAGCTAGAAGTAGCATTTTACATTTATGAGTCAGTTAGTGTTTCACCATGTAAGAATTGATTAAGTCTTTTCTATATTTAGTAGGTTAGTTAGAAATCACTTTCTATTTTTGGATCCACTTAGCTACGAATGTAATCCTTTACATTATGAGATTAATGGACAAGAACATAAAAGAATGCTCTGTTCAATTTCGCCTCTGCTTCCATAAATTTAACATTTCTAAGTAAAATTATTAAAAATTATAAATACAAAAAACTGATTTTTAAATAATGTTAAATATTTATAAAACGATTCCTCCCATTAACATAGATTGTGTCAATAATTGAAGGGAATTTCAACATTACCCATAACCCATTAATGTGCATGTTCTTTCTTTATATAATTAATTCATAACCAAACATGTTGTCATTTTTTCTTATAGTTCTAACAAAGTACATTGTAGAGATAATTTTAATTTCAAAAAAACCTTGATAATTTTAATTTCAAAAAAACCTTTATATTATATTAAATTGTATATTTTTTTTTAAATGGTAAAAATTATCTTGATCTATTTATAAATGTAAATTGACTAACTTATTTAAAGAAAATTATACTGAAATTTTTTTAATTAATCAAAATTAATTTTTAATTTTACTCTATAATCAAATATAATAAAAAAATGTTTTTATATATATATATTTTTCAATATAAATATAAATATAAAAATGAAAAATGAAATGTTTTATTATATTATATTATTTATATATATAAGAGAATCTTTTAAACCCCGTTGTCTAAACATTCACATATTTGCATAGAGAAGTAAAAGATACTTATTTTAATGTGACGCAACTTATATTAAAAGCATGAACAGGAAAGGAATTATAAAATGCCTCGCAGATACTTGTTAATGATGAAAACAAGGAAATTGATTTAATTATAGAATTTGTGTTGGTCCAAGTTTGTTATGATGACAATTTTATTTAAAATAATTAATATGCCTTAAGAGTTAATTTTCAATCAAATTAATAGTTGAGGAACATGTGCCTTGAGAGATTAAAAAGTTAGTAAAGTTGTCCTTTTCACAACATACAAACAAGAGCTAATAATTTAATGTCATGGAAAAATGTTAAACATTATCAATATCTTAATATTATCTCTTGGATGTGAAGTTTTAAATATTCCTACGAATTATTGAGGTCTATGAATAATTGAGGTTCTCCAGATCAGATTGATGTGGATGTTTGTAATGTGTCGGGCGAATCAAATTTTAACTTTGATCTTGTCATGCTAAATGGAGGCACATTCTAATATTATATTAAATCATTGATCATTCACTAATTAACAATAAAATTAATCTTCTAAATCAATTATGGATAAACATTAATATTAATATAATTATGTTGGGAATGTATCAATGATTTATACTTTATTACGAGTTGTTATGTTAATATATAATTTATGCCTAATTTATGATTGTTATGGTAATATATAATTTATGTGTTGTTAGGTTAATATAAATTTAAAATATAAGTACTTCATTGATTGTAAAATAGATGTTTGGAGGAATGTTATTATACTTTTTAGATGATTTCAAATTTTATTATGTAACTAATATTATATAAGAAATATATATTTTAGAAAAAAAATACATAAGTAATATAAAAAGGGATTAAAGTTCTTGATTGTTGATTTGAGTAGTGTAAATTCATTTTTAATTCATGATTTATCAAGTATATAAGATCATAATAACTTTTATATTTAATATAAATATCAATTTTTTTTTTTTATATATACTTTATTTTTAACTATTTGTCATAATTGAGGAGGGATCATTTAAATTTTTTTCTACATGAAAAATTCATAGCTTTATTAATTAAAACAAAGTTACAATTTTCAGATGCCAAAACATGTACAGCCATGAGCATATCTTGATAGTAGAATCAGTGTTTTACAAGACGTGGCATTCATACTTCAATAGGTAAACTTCATCAAAAGAAGAACTAAAACTCTTACTTTTGGTATTCTAAAAACTCCATAAAACATATTAAGTTTTTTAGGATCATTCAATCATTTACAAAAGACTTGACTAATCATAATGAGAAAAGACTCCAGTGAGTCATTATGCTTCAAAAAAGAAACATTTGTTGCTTAAAAAGATAAGATTAAAGTATATATCATTTTACAAGATTCACGAACTCATAGGGTCACTTGCAATTGGATCATGATAATAATCAGTTATAGTCAAATTTTTAGATTCAAATATATGCCAAATTCCTTTAGCCATAAAAGCACTAACTTTTGCAAGTATATCAACTTCTCCATTTCTTTCACGGAAGATGTGCTTGATCCTTACTAGTCTAAGGATGTCTTTTAGTCTTAATACCTCATCCAGAAGAGAAACCGAATGTAGAGATTGAAGTCTATAGGCCCCATTTATCCAATTTACTGTGAGCTGAGAGTCTTCAAAAATTTGTATGTCCTTTACCTGTTGTTCATTTTCTAGCCACAAAAAAAGTCTGACGGCACTTAATTCTGCAAAGTTATTTGTGCCTGGTCCAACTCCATCTTTGAATCTGCTTAGATAGGAAGAGTATTCCTCCCGCTCCACAAGTCTGAGGCTCACCCAATACTGCACCATCAAAGTAAGCCCATGGAAGGTTTTCATCTATTTCCTCCTCTATTACATGCCTTATCTTTAACTCCACTTTTTCTTGTGAAAAGAAACTAAGTATCCCAAGCTTTGACGAGCACATTGTATGGACATAATTGTTTTGTCTTCAAAACAACTATCATTTCTTGCTAGCCAAATTCCCCATGCTACAATCAAAGGCAATAATTTATGCTCCAAAACCTTATCATTTTTATTCCAGTTCAAAAAACATATTTTAATATTCTCACCATGCCACATGTTTGATAATTTGATACGAGTTTCAATCTCTTTCCAAACGAACCATTTAAGTTATCAATCACAATAACGAACTTATTAATATGGAAATAATCTTCTTATAAATTGATGGCCAATATATACGTATTATTTTAGTAATACAATTTTTTATATGTTACCCATTTAACAACATCTCATCAAATAAATTAAAAATATTTTAATTAATTTACATTAAAATGGTTTTAATTACTTAACTAATAAAAACTAAAACATAGAAGTTTTAATATCAATGCCATGATGGAGCGTTATCACAAAACAGTGTTATCAAACGCATGACACATCTCATTCCAAAAAATCTCCAATCAAATCTCGCCACATGTAAACGTTCCCATTACTAAGTCGAGTAAGAGCCCACCACATATTGATATTTCCCAAATATAGGAAATAAATCTCTAAAATAAATAGTTTTATTGTCAACGTTGATCGTTTTCAAACTTTATGTTGGACTAGATTTAATGGAGAAATTTGAAATTTTAATTAATAAAAGATTGTTTTTAATTAAATAGATATTTAAAAAATGTAAGAGACTCCCAAGGATTTCGGTGATAAAATTAAAACTATAAATGTTAATGTCATGAATATGTGATTGAATAAGATATATATGATTTTAGTGATTATGTTAATTTCATGATTGAATAAGATATGTGACTGATACGAATATATATATATATATATATGAATATATATATATATATATGAATATATATATATATATATATATATATATATATATATAATTTTGTGGTTGTCGTTATTGTTAATTTATTAAATAGCGATGGCACTATTTTAACCATATCTAAGTTGTTTACATGTTAGAATTCTAAAATAATAAAAATTAAAATTTTTATTGAGAAGATTTTTATTCAAATTTTATAAAAGAACATGGTATGTAAAAAATAAAATTTATAAAAGTAAATTTGTATCATGATAACATTATATAAAATTCATATCTTTCACAACATTATAAATATTAAAATTAAATTAAAAAATATTAAAATTAAAAAATAGTAAGTGGACCCATATAAAGGTCGCTACTATGAGCCGATAATCGATTATCATACTATATTTTTCTTTGAACTCATTTTTAGAAATGTTAAATAAAATATAAAGAAGGGGAGTTTGAAAAACTTATAAATCTTATTAGAGGAGAGTCTTATTCAAATTGTATAGAAAACACATTTAAAAATAAAATTGGTATCATTTTCACATTGCATGGGATTTATGAAATAGAAGTTTTATAATAAAAAACTAATAGGTAGATGAAGATCTATATAAAGTTCTCAATTTTACAACCATATTTCACTATCATACTATAAATTTTAATTTTTTAAAAAAAATATTAAATGAAATATGAAGAGAATTTGAAAAACTTATAAATTTTATTGGAGAAGATTTTTATTAAATTAAAAAAAAACATAAATATTAAAATAAAAAATAAGTAAAACTATATAAAGGTTGTAATTATGCAATCATATATCATTATCATGATATATTTTTCTTTAAACTTATTTAATATTCAAAATTTAAAATAGTGTCATGAATATATATATATATATTTTATTACGTATAATTTTAAAATTAAAAGTAATACATCTTATTTTACCTTTTTTATAGAAGTAGGTCTTCTCCTTATCGAGAGCATCTCTATGACTAGGTATTTGATCTACAAGTATAGAATAAGTAATATGAGAGACCAGAGACTCCCTATAATTGCTTTAAAATCTATTCAAGACAAACTAAGACTCAAGAGAGGTTGATATAAAGATGCCATGGCTTGGTTAAACCATTGGGGGGTTGAAAAAAATAACACTTTGCAAAATATCAATAACATTACAAATATTATGACATCTAAGTTTAAAGAGAAAATGTGGGGTGAGAAAGAATTGAGGGTTAAAATAAAATTAAGATATTATAAGGAAGTCACTAACCCTAATATGGAAGATCAAAAGTATCTCTTTGTTTTATTTAGTTTGAAGAAGAAAAATAATATAGCCAAGATAAGAATGAAATCTCATGAGCTTCATAGTGAAACAAGACGTTGGACAATTCCTAAAACACCGCGAGAGGAAAGGATATGCCATCTCTATAAGGCTATGAACATTGAGGATGAAAGTCACTTTCTCTTAGATTTCCCTACATACACCCACATTAGATCATGGTTTCATAATATTTCCTACAATACAAACCTCCTAACCTTCTAACATGTCAAAATTATGGTGACCTAGGAACGCTTATTTCTAATCTTTTTGAGCATGGAAATACAATTTTATAGTAACCTAGGTAATTCCTTTCTTTTCTTTTAAGGTCCAATAAACCAAAGTCGATCTCAGTGGACGTTAACCATCATCATCATCATCATCATATATACATATACAATTTTGATTTGATTTTGTGTAGTGTCTAATAATTAATTGAGAGATATTATAACAACAAATCAAGAGATGAAAACCAAATATATTAGAGTTATGATCTCTCTTTTTTCTTTGGAAAAAAATGTAATTTTAAATTAATAAAAACAAAATTACATTTTGTAGAATACATGGATCTCATGTATTTCAAAAATTGTCCCATCATGTAGGAATTAACCAAAAAGAGATATCTATGAAAATATACATCATATATATGTTGAATGAAGGCCATCCCATATGCACTACTGAGTGTGCTCAAACGGTATATGTAGTTGCCATAAATATTATTGAAAATTTTGTTGTATATAACAGAAAATCATCAGGATTGTTTGGAAAGTGAGATCTATGCAAAAAGAGATCCCTATGACATAACTTGTGGGGGACCCAACACCTATATGAATGGTTTATGATAATATTCATAGATGTCCCCATTTTGAAAAGTAGTGATACCCCACTTCCCATAACCCAATTGAATACCTTCCTTAGAAAGCTTGTATGCATCCATGTTGTGTTTCCTGTAAACATATCGACATGAGCAAATATCAAAAGTATCCATGATGTGAATTACTTCTTCATAAAGAGAAAGTAAATGAATATTGTGACATTGTTGTGCATGATTGACCCAATTTATAACAATCTTTGAGTCCCCAAAAATATGGAGTGAATTTCATCCTTTTTCCCCAACAAAGAGTCATAATAATTTTAATGCCATGAGATCAGCATAGTTATTTGTGCTAGATCCCAACCCCATCTTGATCCTTAAAAAAGTGCCATATGAGAGGTAGAGTATCGCTCCTCCCCTGCATTTTTTATTTTGTTCTTGAGAGAAACCATCAAAAAATGGCCAAGGATTTGATTTATCTACATGTTCTTCTTCAATAAGACGAATTGATGACTCTTTTCTTGTGGAAAATGAGAGAGAATTTCTAGTCCTTGGTGTAATGTCCCCATCCAAATAAATCTCATGTAACATCGAATCCGTGTGTTATGGAGAATCCGTATTTGGATAAAGAAGAGATCCATCTTCATAAATAATACATATTGAATAATTATTGATATTGATGAATAATATTACATTGGGGGCCTCTTTTATATATTGTTAGGCACCTTTTGAGAGGAGTCATGTCCTCATAGAATAATTATAATTATAATTATTATTAATGAATTGTTAGTTTATATTTATTTATTATTTTATTTATGTTTGTGACATTGCCTTCCCCTTAAGGGAAGCTTTGTCCTCAAAGCTTAGTTTGATGAGGTCGTCTTTTTATTTATTTATTTATTCTGGCTCTATGTCGAACTGATGACTTGAGACATGCAAGTTTGATTACGACCATTACTTCATTTTGTTTCTTTTGCTTCGGAATCTGTATTAAATCTATATTTGGTGAAGTTTCATTTATGCTTTTACCGCTTGCTTGGTTGTTACTTTTAACTATTTTTGTTGTCGATTGAACAGACTCGATCGACTTGACCATGATAACTATTTTCGTGGTGTTATTCTGATTAACCTTATAGTTGTTCTTATTGATGTTCTTTATAGTGGTCCTTATGATGGCATCTTCTCTTCCTGTGTTTATTATTGTGACATTCTTGTTGATGTATTGATCTTCATTATTGTCCTTTTCTTTAGTCTTTATCATAAGTTCCTTTTTTTTTTCTTCCTTACTTTTTGTGCATACAACTTCCGTCAGATACTTAACTGCATAATTGGCTTGATTCTCACCGCAATTTTGATCAATATCCTTACGCTCATCTTGGTTGACATAATAGATTTTTGTATCTTCCTCTTTATCATTTCTATGTTCTTTATATGGTTTTTCTTTCGGGCTTTGAAAATCATATTTAGATTTAGTTTTGGAGTCCTTGTCTTGAGAGGCCTTCGGTTTGCTTCGTTGGCTTATTTTATTGAAGGTGTCGTCAATAGCTTTTTGAACAGCTTTTACAACTGATTGTTCCATACGATCAAGCATTTTGTCTATATTTTTCTTTTTCTCATAAAATATCATATCCAATTCTTCCCACAATGACCTCATGGCTACTCGTAGAAGTTTTCCAGAAGTAATAATTAATCCAATTAATTATTAAAAATATTTTGATAATTATTACTATTATTTAAAATAATAATAATAATAATATCTTATATATATAGTTTTTAATATTTTTTTTCTCAAAAATATTTTATAATAATAATACTATTATTATAAAATATTATTATAATAATATTTATTTTGTTAATATTTTGTTTTTGTTGCAGGTTTTAGGGTTGCGTGTATGGATGGCATGGAGGAGTTAGGAGGTGCAACAATGAGCAGGTGGAAGGCGTGAGGAGTTGGTGTGTAGGTGGGGAGCATGAGGGCATAACAGGATGGCAGAGGACGCAGCAGGGGGCGGACGAGGGCTGGGCGAAGGGCGGAGTGGAGTGGGGAGAGCAGATTGGGGTAAGAGTCGAGCGTGGGGAGAATGCATGGAGGTTGGGAGAGTGTCATGTCCCCACAAAATTGATCATTGGAACAAGTTCCTAACCCAACCTAACCCTTGGGTTGAGGAGGCAGCTGCATAACCATGGGGTTAAATTTTGTATTCCAGGCAATTAATTATTTAGGAGAGTGCATTTAATTTTATCTATAGTTGCTACCCACTTGGAATAAATAATTAATGGAGCATTTATTAATTATTGATGAAAATAATATTTTTATTTATTATGTTGAATAAATGGAGAACATGACCCACTAATTCGAATTGGTGGATAAGGTTGGAGGAATTACTTGGGGTAGAAGTCAAGTAAACACTAGAGTCCAAAAATGTTTCTAAAATAGTGAAAAGAGGCTTATTTTAGGGAAAGTAGCATAAATCCAGGAAAAAGCAGGCAAGTTGGAAAAGCAGGAAAGTTTTGAAAGAAGGAAAGTTTAGAAAAGGAAGGAAAGTAAAAAAAGTGGGAAAGTAAGAAAATCCAAGCAAAGTAAGCAAGAAATCAAGGAAGGTTACCCACTCATAGGTGATCTATTCTCACAGGTCAACAATCCAAGTAACTTTCTCAGCAGGTCACCCAAAATTCTATAAAAGAATACAAGCAACTCCCTTTCACATCTTTTGCTAGTGTGAGGAATTTTATGAATGCATTTGTGCATCCAAGACTTGGGAGGTGTGCCCCTAGTCAAGCATGGGAGATGTGCCCCAGCTTTCTGTGAGAGGATGATGGCACCCATCCATTATCATTGAGTTTATTTGAAGGTATTTATTTGAAGGTACTGAAGCTTACCAGGTCGAATCAGAATTTTAGAGCTATCTTCATCAAAGTCTAAGATCGAATCCTCCCTCCTTCTTCTATTCTACAGCTAGTTTCTTATGTGCAAGAGGAGAGATTCTTCCTTCATCTTCTGAGAGGTATATTGGCCTATTCCTGATGTTATAACAAAGTATTGAATATTCTCAGGTCGAAACAAAAGTTTAGAACCATCTTCACCAAAGTTAGAAATCGAATCCTCCCTCCTCCTTCTATTCTACAGCTAGTTTCTTATGTGCAAGAGGAGAGACTCTTCTATCATCTTCTAAGAGGAATAATGGCCTATTTATGATTTAATAACAGAGTATGTAATGTTCTAATATTGTTCACTTCAATACAAATTACAGAACTCTGAATTATTCTCCAATTTATGCACCCCTGCTAGATTTAGCTATATTTTGACGAGCTTTCAATGAATGGTTCATAAATCAATGAGTAAAGGTCCAAATGAAGTCATTCAAGTTACTGTAGTTATATAATATATCAAATATCATTATCCAACCACTATTTCAGAATTTTGACTACCTTTGAGCATTGTTTGGGAGTCCACAAGTCAAACTAGTTGAGTTGTCCTGAATTGCTATTTTACTAGTTTTGTTATCAAACTTGCCCAGATCTTCATATAAATTTATGAAATGTTATTTTGTGATTATATAACTGTAAATGAATTATTATTAGCCTCTTTGATGTCTGCAACAACCTTTTCCAACTTTCAGTCAATTTCCCTACCCATACTAGTCTGCATATGCTGAGAACCGCATGCGCATTGGATTAGAGTTCAGATGGGATGTTCTTGAAACATAAATGGTCTTAGTACATTGTGTAGAGGTATAAAATCAGATCAGAACCTTTCATCCATCCATATCCTTTGACCTTTCCCATCTCCAACAATTCTAGCTTCCACAATCACTGTTTTAATCAATTTTTAAGAAGTCTCGAGTTAGTGTGCCAAATCCTAAGTTGGTACATTAAAGTGGTATTAGATCATGGTCCTTTGAAACTGCTCTTAATTTGATTCTATGAGTTCAAGAATATTTACAGATTCCAAGAAGAAAATTTCCTTGTCAGAAGGAGAAGAGGAAGGGGAGATCAATTCCACTGAAGGGAAAATACAAGAAGAATATGATATGTCTCATAATGATGATAGGGAAGAGTTCAAACTCTTTTTTCAGGGTATGATAAAAGGGCTGCAAGACATCTCTCTCAATATTGTGCAATCGGGAAAATAAACAAGGGAGTTCTTAGCTCAGCAGCTAGGAGCCAAAGTGGGAGAGGGGAGCAGCAATGGCACTCCAAATGGGGAGAGGAAGAGAAATGGTAGCCACATTTTATCAAAGACTGGGCCTCACAATAGAGCTAATGAATTCAATATGGAGGCTCCATATTGCTCAAGTCCTGCAATGCCTAAATTTACTGAAGAACACAAAGAAGAACCATAGGGTCGTGTTGTGGCCACAACAGATCCCATGCTTAACTGAAGCACGGGAGCCCCACTTCTAAACAAACACAAAAGCGTTTGGGTAAGTTTTTTCTAAACACCAAACCTTGAAGACCCCTTACCCATGCTTTTGGTCTTCCTGTTTGCCAAGTTTTTGATTTCTTTTCAAAGTGTTTCGGTCTAGAGAAAACCTTAATTTTTGAGTGTTTTGTTGTTTATTTATTCCAACCCGAAACTCGACAGTTTGCGCACCCGAAAACCAAAACCCGAGAGTTGCGGGTTCTTCCTTTTAATAATTCTAGGATATGCAATCCTAAAACCCGAAACCCGAAGCCCACTACTGATTCTTTTGGCTTTCGGGACTTCATTTTATTTTTATCATTTTTGTGTGTTCCCAAAACCCAAAACCCAACAATGTCACGTTTCAGGATTCGGGAAAAGGTTTCGCTTTTGTTTACTATTATTCTATTTCCGAAACCTGAACCCCGAATTTCGGGTTGTGGCTTTCGGGAATTTGTTTGTGCGTTTTTCTTTTGGATTGTGATCCCGAAACCCGAACCCGACCTTTTGGGTTGCGGCTTTCGAGAATTACTTTTCTCGTTATGTTTTGCAAGTGTGAAATCCCGAAACCCGAACCCGACTTTTTCAGGTTGCGGCTTTCGGGAACCTTATTTAAATTTTGTTAATAAAGCACCAACGGTCTAATCCCAAATCCTGATTCAGGTAATCTGAGTCGTTCATCCACTCCGATCGCACAGTGAGGATCTCGTCTTGTAAATTCGATAAATAAGGGTTGTTCTATTTTTCTTTTATCATTTTTACTATCGAAATTACTGCGCTGTGATGATTTTTACTGTGAATTTGGTTGCTAAGGGTCGCTATTACCGGTTTTTCAGTTATTTTAAGTTGGGTTGTTACCGTTGCTGCATTATGCGTTCAATAGTTTGGTTGTTTTGTATTCAGTAATGACCTTCTTCTGTTGTTTTATTGGACTTTGCAAGGCTTTGTAAATTATACCCTTTAGTCTCTCAAGAGTCCCTTTGGTTGTTCTGTTAAATAGGCGATCTGGATCCGGTTTGACAGGTGAACTTAGGTTTCCATGTTTGAACGTGCTAAACTCCTTGTCTTCATCTTTTCGCAGTCAGCTCTCTTGCCATAATTTATGTTTTCCTCCCAATTTTAGAGTCATGATTGTTGATGTGATTAGATTTGTAATGATGAGCTTTCGAATCCAATTTAAGTCATGCGAGTCTCGATTGGATTTGTACTTTCGCATGGATCCAGATCCGGTTAATACACATTATAGCTCGTTTCGTTACAGTCTGGATGATTGCAGTGTCCTAATGGTAATAATTTGATCATTACGACTGGTTCTGCTCAATCATTACCCTCCTTTTAGTTGGCCTTAAATTGGTAACAAACATGAAACCTTTAGTTCGTCCTCAGTATTCTTTAAGAGGAAAATTTGCATGTTGATGTTGTAAGTTTCTTCTTGACACATTTGGTATGAGCAATATGCAAACATGAAATGAATCCCTTGAGCCATGTTTCGAAGATGAGGAACTATAGCCCTTTCTATATCAAGAACCTATGTCACCACCTTTTGATGCAGGTATCCTTGATATGAGCAGTGATAGCGAAGAAGAAGATTTTGAAGCTCTGTCTGTCTGCCTGCGTGCAGCTCCTCAAGAAGAAGGAAAAGAAAACCCCTGAAGAGCCAACCGACCAAGATGATACTATTATACGAGATTTTATAATCAACGAAGAAACTGATATTCTGCTAACTTCTTTGACGTGGACCCCTTGACGGATTTCTCTGTTTTTGAGGACGTCGCTCATAATCCAGAAGTTCCTGTGGAAGATACTCTAGGAGCTGAACTGCCCGTTGCTGATACTCAGCAATTAAGCACTGAATTTTTGTTATGTCACGAGGATCTTTTTAATTAGGAGGAGTATCCTTGAAAAATATTTTAGAGGAAAGGTCATTAAATCATGTAAGCCGAGAAAATGGCAAGGTTTCTGGGATCAATAGTTTGATCCAATTTTTTTTGTAATCCCTATTTTTGGGAAAGTCCCACCTGCACTCTTTTGTAATTTCCTATTTAACAAGCAATGCTTCTTGTAGTTAGGGGTTGGGAATTTTGGAGTTACACATCAACAGGAGAAAGGACTGAGATACTCTGTTCATCAGAGCTTTTGTAATTTCTGTACAAGACTCTTTTAATACAGTAAAGTCATCTTTGATCTATCTCTTGTTATTCTTCAAGTTTATTTGAGAATTACTGGTTGTGTACTTCAGATTGTCATCTACAGTGAATGATATCATCTTGCATATATACGTAATGTATGGATATGTTATATTGGTTTCTCTGTATGACTGATTAATGCTGTGAAGTATTTTATTGAGTTTATTCAATATTAATGCTTTATTTATCTATTTCTGCAAATGATTCGTTGCACACAATAATCATGGTTAATTTTTCAATTGACAGAATGATTACAGATTGAATCTTGAAAAGGCTTAAGTAATTGAATTATTATCTTTTAATTTTCATTAATAGATTGTGATTTAAGTTAATAAGTAACACATCAAAGACGTTTATGTTGAAGGTGGTAATTTACTTGTTCATCATACCTCAAGGTTGATTTGCACAATATTAAGCTTTCTTTTTAGAATAGGACTAACTTAGATTAGTTTCCTCTTCTGAAATAGGTTAGCTTAGCTTAGCTTTACCATTTTCACACCCTTGTTTTCCTTGATTGGAAAACAGACCTAATTGGTCAAATCACCAACTCTTAGAGTGCCAGCGGAGGCCGAATATTCGTGGGGGATCACCATACCAAACAGGTTGGGGATATAACTGCCCTTGCGCAAGGTCTTTCGAAGCCTTTCAATTTGGGTTTTCTTCCTCTATTGGGAGCCTTGGAACCTTTCCAACACCTTTTCATCTAACCTGCACAACTGAGGCCTCAACAAATGGCACTAGAAGGAGGGCCACTAGTACAACATGCCTAAACAAGCTACTAAGAAACCTCCTCCAGCAAGTACTTCAACAGTTCAAAATTGAATCCAATCAAGGGCTTCAACCTCTGAACAACCCACTGAGTTACAAACCACAGTCCTTCCTGTTACATCTGTCCAACCTACTGTTATTCCTGTTACACCTGCAGCGCAATAGGAAAATAAAAAGGACATCTTCATCATATCCCCTACAAGAGGACCAATTCTCCTTGAAGACATTTTGAACAAGTATCGTGATAGTGTAACTAGATTGGAAGAAAGACTCGCTATTCAGTGAAGCTGTGGTCTGGCAGCTATCAATTTAGGTAACATTTTGCAGACCAATGATCAAGAGAGTCAACAAAACATGATTACATAGACCAGTGATCAACTGACCCAACACACAGCTGATCCGAATAATGAATATCAACAGACAGCTGATAAAAACACACAACACCAAGAAACAATTGATCGTTCAGATTCTCCTGAATATAATCTCAATCAACTTTTTCTGGAAGCGCTAGATCAACCAAACCTTGGAGATAGTGGACCACCACCATCTCCCCCTTCATCTTCATCATCTTCCTCAGACAGTGAATATTCTTCAAGTTCTTCATCATCATCATCAGAAGAAGAACCACCGATGGTTGGAGAAGGCCAAAAAAGACCATGGCTCGACCAAGATGCAGTATGGGTACTTGGAGACCAACATAGACTACCCAAAAACCCTAAGAAGTGGTTACCCAAGTTTAACCCAGATGACAAGTCACCTACACTATATCATGTTAAAACCTTCATGCAGGCTATTAGACTTAGGAGTGTCATTCATGAGGATGTGGTCTGCAGACTCTTTCCTTATACTTTTGAAGGAAAGGCAGCTGCATGGTATTTTTCCTTACCAACAAGGTCTATTGTTTCTTGGGATGAGTTTGAGAAATTATTCATCCAAAAGTTTGGAAATTATAAAACACCACAGGATCTTGTTTTGGAATTATCCTCCATGAAGATCAAAGGAAAATAAAGGGTTAAATATTTCAATCAAAGGTTCCCATACCTAAAGAATAGAATTCCCATCAACCTTCTTCCTGCTAAAGAATTGTTGGTAGCCTACTATGAAAAGGGCCTACCTGCACCTATTGCAATGTGGGTAAAACGAGCACACAAAGAAACTTTGCTGGAGCCATTTGCTGAATCAATACAAGTTGAAAAGGACATCTTCTGTCTAAAGGACAACCCTGAAACCTCAGAAGAATAGACTTCTACTTCCAGGAAAATAAATGACAATGTTCCCAAACCCACTGCTCAAAACAAGGATCCATTTGACATGACCGACATGAAAAAGTTCATCCAGAAAATGTCAAACGAGATGGTGGACTTGAAAAAGACAAACAATGAAAATCAAAACCATAATAGAGGTTTTATAAGGCCACCTTTCAGGAGACCTTATCAACCTCCACCGAATCCACCACCTCCTAATCCAATAGAATGCCTCACAAATGAAGAAATTTATTCTATTTTTAGAGCATTAGCAGCAGAATCCCAAAACACCCCTGAAGTTTCCAATGATCAAAATGATCCAGATCCACAATTACCTGAAAGAGAAGAAGATGAACATGAGGATCCACAAATCAAAACTGTAAGCTACTTTTCAGAACTTCCTATGTGTGAAGAAGAAGAAGAACCTAAGACTGTGTTCAATGTTCAACATCCTTACAACACAAGGTCTAGGCCTCAACCCCCTCAGGAACCTTCCTCCTAGTAAAGGCAAGACTGTTCCCCAGAAGGAAACAGTCATCCTTGAAATGGAGTACAACCTGGTTGAAGATCTTAAAAGAGTTAAGGCAAACGTCTCTTTGTTTGAATTGTTGAAAATCCCTTCCATGAGGGATACCTTACCCAAAAGTATGGTGGTCAAATAGACAAGAGAGTCACAGAATAACAACCTTGACTCTTTCAATAAGTTAGATGATAAAAATTCTGGAAGCAGAAGAACTCCCCCTTTTCTGCTTACTTTTGAGATTTTCAACCAAAACGTACATAACTACATGATAGACTCAGGTGCCTCATCAAATGTGATGCCTTTTTCTGTTTGTAGAAAGTTGAATGCCACATGGGAACCTTGCCTCACTCAGATAGTACAACTTGACAGATCTAAAGTCATAGTGGTAGGGAGGCTTAGAAATGTTTTGCTTACACTGTTAGCAGATCCTCGGATCCACCAAACAATTGACATAGTCATTGCTGACATCCCAGAAGCATATGGTATGTGGCTTAGTAGAGACTGGTTAGAAAAGCTAAAAGGCTATTTTTCTATTGAATGGTCCCATTTTTGGTTACCCTACAATGGAAAACCAAACAAGATCAAGATTAGTAGGGAGCCTTACATGAAACAGACAGTCACAGACTTAAATGACTCAAGTGGGCCTGCAGGTTATTTCAACTCACACATTGAGCATTTTACATTTGATACCTTCTTTGGGGATTTACCAGCTGACATTTCACCACAAGAGAATGCACATAATGAATCCTAGGTAACTCATCTCACCTCTGTGCCTTTCTCAGGAGACATTGTACATAATGTTTTTAATGTAAATACAAATTTTAGATTAGATCCTATTGCTTGGACATTGTTTTTTGACAGCTCTAGGTCTAAGGATGGAGCTGGTGTAGGGTGTATCCTCATAGATCCAAGAGGAACGAAAACTATGATTGCATGCAGGTTGGAGTTTGACTGTACAAACAATGTTGCTGAATATGAGGCCCTGGTACAGGGACTTAAGAAGACTATTGACATGAAAGTGTAGATAATCCAATGATTTGGGGATTCATAAATCATTGTCAAACAGGTGAGGAATTAAATACACTGCTTATCTCCCTGCCTGATGAATTATCATAAACTGGTAAGAGATATTACTAGTTCCTTCGCCGCATTCAATATTAATTCAATCCCTAGATCTCAAAATTTTGATGCTGACTTGTTGGCAAACACAGCTTCCAGGTTGATTCCACCAGAGGGTCTGTCTCCTCAAACATTCTCAATAGAACTTATGTACAGGCCTTCCATACCAGATAATGTAACTAATTGGAAATTTTTTGATGACAATCAACAGATACTTGATTTTCTGACAGCCAAGGATACATTCCAGGATATGGCTATAGACGAGGCCGAACATGAAAAGTCTCTCTCTGATCGCTCGAACGTCATCCCAAATTCTGTAATCAATTTGGAGAAGTTCTACGATTTGCAAGACAAATTCAGACATAAAACGAATTGCAAAACCCAGAGATCCTCGCTTAACTATGAGCAAGTTAACTTAGGTACCGAGCAAGAACCTCGTTTTATCAACTTGGGAGTCGATTGCACACCTGAAGAACGAAAAGATATCATTAAGATGTGTAAAGAATATGAAGATGTCTTTTCCCGGACCTATGACGAATTGAAAACATTCGACATTAGCATCAGGTATCATAACATACCCATGAAGCCGAAAGTGAAACCATATCAACAGAAGCTGTGCAAAATGCATCCCAGCTTAGAACCTTTAGTGAAAAAGGAACTGGAAAAATTACTCACCACCCGAATTATTTTCCTAGTGAGGCATACACAATGGATAGCCAAATTGGTGCCTGTCCGAAAGAAAAGTGGAGAAATTCGACTGTGTGTTGATTTCCGGAATCTAAATCTGGCTTCCGAAAAAGAAAATTATCTTGTTCCTCCTATGGAGCAGATTTTGCAAAAGGTAGCAGGGTCAGAGATGTTCTCACTCCTTGACGCTTTTTTGGGATATAACCAAGTTATGGTTGCCCTGGATGATCAATTGAAGACTCCTTTCAGAACCCCTTGGGGCACTTTCGCCTACAGGAGGATGCCTTTCAATTTAATCAATGCAGGAGCCACCTTTCAGAGAGCTATGGATATAGCTTTCCTGGGTTTGATGCATAATTTTGTTGTAGTTTATCTAGATGACATTACTATATATTCTAAGAAGCGACATGAACATCTTTTTGCTCTGAAACAGGTTTTTGAATGTTGCAGAAATTACGGGATTTCCCTGAACCCGAAGAAATCCATATTTGCAGTCACAGAAGGAAAGCTTCTTGGTTTCATTGTGTCGAAGGAAGGTATGATTATTGACCTCGAGCGAACTGATGCTATTTCGAAAATTGTCTTGCCAGGCTCGCGCAAAGCAATGCAGTACTTCCTGGGTAAGATCAAATTTGTATGTAGATTTGTACCTAATTTTGCACAGATAGTTAAACCTTTACAACATTTAGTTAAGAAAGATGTATAGTTTACCTAGTCACAAGAACAAAAAGATGCATTTGTTGAAATTCGAAATGCCATAGCCGAAGCTCTTGCTTTGATGTCCCTGGACTTTGATAAAGATTTCATTTTGTATGCTTTTGATATTGACTTCTCATATGCAGCTGTCTTAACGCAGAGGCATGACAATGACACAAAAATTCCAATATCCTTCATGAGTTTGACCTTCAAAGGAGTTGAGCTTAATTATTCTCAAATTGACAAGTAGGCCTACGTGGTTTATAAGTCTATCAAGCATTATAGGCCTTATTTGTTGAAATATCAAACCAAGGTCATTGTACCCTACTCTGCCATCAAGTATATGTTGATCCATAAAGAGTTGGGAGAAAAAATGGCTCACTGGATGACAGCCCTGCAAGAGTATGATCTTGAAATCAGACTAGCCAAAATTGTCAAAGGACAAGGTCTCTGCTTGCTTACTGTGCAATCGAATGATCCTACACAGTAGCAGATTGAATGGGATCAAGAAGAATAGGTTCCAACAGGTTCTATCAATGCCATTGATACCCCTACCTCTGAGTGGTATGACCATATCAATTTTTTTTGAACCATGGGTTTGCCCCTGAAACCCTTGACTTTAAGAAATGCAGAGACTTAAGATTGAAGGCTGCTCCTTATCAATTCATTAATGAAGTCTTGTTTAGAAAAAAATATGATGGCGTTTTCCTTAGGTGTTTGGAAAAGAATGAAATTGATAACATCCTCTTTCAATTTCATGCAGGACTTGCTGGAGGCCACTTTTCGGGAGAGACAACAGCTCATAAGATACTCAGGGATGGGTATTATTGGCCCACATTGTTTAAAGACGCATATGCTTATGTAAGGAGATGTGAACCATGCCAGAAATGTGCAGGAAAGTTCAAGAATCCTGCTTTTCCTCTTCAACCAGTCACTATTCAGTTCCCATTCCAACAATGGGGACTGGACTTTGTTGGACCTATCAACCCTGCCTCTTCTTTGCAACACAAATACATCCTTACAGCCACTGACTACTTTACCAGATGGGTGGAGGCAGTGCCACTTAAACAATGTACTGCTGGCCAAGTAATTTCCTTTCTTGATAGTCATATAGTCACGCACTTTGGTGCTCTAGAGTACCTCATTTTTTATAATGCGTCCTATTTTTATTCAATTGATTTAACTGAATACACCCTTGAAAAAGGGATTCAGTTGAAATTTTCCGCCAATTACTATCCATAGGCTAATGGGTTGGCTAAATCTTCTAACAAAAATATGATCAATATTCTGAAGAAGACTGTAGCGTCTCATCATAGAGATTGGCACACATAGTTGTACAATGCTATTTGGGCAGATCGAATCACTCCAAAGGCAGCAATTGGAAACTCCCCCTACTGCTTGGTTTATGGTAAGGAAGATGTTCTTCCTTCCAATATCACCATCCCCTCACTACAGTTAGCTTAGTCTATCCAAGAAGATGAATCTTCTCCCCTCCATCACATAATTGATACTTTACTCAAACTGGAAGAAGACAGGGAAACAACTAAAAACAAGTTATATCATCATCAACAGATGGTGAAGAGATGGTTTGATGAAAAATCATCATTTGATAGGGAATTTTCTATTGGAGACTTGGTCCTGAGATGGGACAAACAACATAAAGACAAGAACGCCTATACCAAGTTTCAACGTCTTTGGATGGGGCCTTTCATTATTATAGAAAAGATTGGCCCTGGTATAGTTCGATTACAGACACTGGAGGGAGTTGTGGACACCTATCCAGTGAATGTTTCACTTCTCAAAAAGTATTTTGTTTGATCAATCTGATGCATTTGTACATAGGAGTGGTGTGTGATTTCTGTTTCCTTGATTTTATTGATTTTCTATGATTGTTTTCATCTGTTTGTTTTAATAAATCCCACACATATGGAAATGCTTGACGGTCAGTTTTTCTCTCATAATCAGTTCAATTGAAATTCTAGTACTGTTTGTCAACCACAGTTTCTTCGACCTATGTCAGAATTTGCTTAGCGAAGGGTTAAAAAGTTAGTAATTGTGAGACTTCAATTGATACCTTTCCATCTCGGTCATTATCTTACACATGTCTTTTTGTTTAATTGAGGTTCAGGGTGTGACTAAGTTTTCTTATCTCATGTTTCATGGATTAAACAACATATCATTATAACCTGTTTAGCTTTATCGGCTCTGGAATCCTCTTACAATCCTCTTGATAATAATCCTCTTAATAAATGTAAATTACAAGGTGGGGGGTCTTCTTTTAAGCCAACCCATTAGGTTCATAAGTGCTAAAGTGGAATGACATCTTCACATCAAGCCACCACACTTGGAAGATGACTCTTAGTCAGCTGGGAGTTGGAAGATCCTATCACAGGTCGGTCCATTCATGTTCTGCGGAGCACTTGTGAGTAACACTACCATTATATGGTTACCAAGCCATGGTAGTGCCTTGTAATTCACAACTCAATAATTTTTTTTTAGTTTTGTTTGTAAGATACTCGCTGAATGTAGGAACAGGGGGGTCTTATCACAAGCCATTCCTGCCATGATCATGTGTCTGACCCTGGACTGAAATTATCATCATATGGTCACCAAGCCATGATAGTTGCTTTTGGTGTCACAACTGGAAGACAAGGAGTCTCCTTATCGAGCTGGCTTGTTCAGTTTCCAGATCAGGCTTGTGAATGGCGCTGCTATTTTCTGATCACCAAGTTAGGTCAGTGGTCCTATGTCTGCAAGTTCTTGCACCCATTTGATTAAAAAAAAATGTAAACAACTAGGTAAGGTATTGTAAATAAATAATTTTCAATAAATCAAGGTGATGTGTAATTGGGATATCCATGAGCAGTTCTGGGCTGATTTTCAGGTTTAACAAAAGCTAGCTTCTGTGATTGCATGAAGGTAAAGACTCTCAGTTGTTTCTGGAACTTTCTTATCCAATTATCATTACTTTAACATGATCATGTATGGAAGTGTATTCATTTTATGTTTCTTGCTTATCAACTATTCCCTTTGGTGAACGTTTTCTAAAAAATCAGGTTGGGGTGGTCTTGGTTGCCTGACATACTCTCTTTAGTTGAATTTTTGATTGTAGAGAAAAATGGTTCATCCCAGCTAATCACCATTTGTTGTGGCCACAACAGATCCCATGCTTAACTGAAGCATGGGAGCCCCACTTCTAAACAAACAAAAAAGCATTTGGGTAAGTTCTTTCTAAACACCAAACCTTGAAGACCCCTTACCCATGCTTTTGGTCTGCCTATTTGCCAAGTTTTTTTATTTCTTTTCAAAGTGTTTCGGTCTGGAGAAAACCTTAATTTTTGAGTGTTTTGTTGTTTATTCGTTCCAATCCGAAACCCGACAGTTTGCACATCCGAAACCCGAAACCCGACAGTTGCGGGTTGCGGGTTCTTTCTTTTAATAATTCTGGGATATGCAATCCCGAAACCCGAAACCCAAAGCCCGCCCGAAGCCCGCTACTGCGGCTTTCGGCTTTTGGGACTTCATTTTATTTTTATCATTTTTGTGTGTTCCCAAAACCCGTAACCCGAAACCCGACAATGTCACGTTTCAAGATTCGGGAAAAAGGTTTCACTTTTGTTTACTATTATTCTGTTTCCGAAACTCGAACTCCGAATTTCAGGTTGCGGCTTTCGGGAATTTGTTTTGTGTTTTTCTTTTGGATTGCGATACCGAAACCCGAACCTGACCTTTTGGGTTGCGGCTTTTGGGAATTACTTTTCTCGTTATGTTTTGCAAGTGTGCAATCTCGAAACCCAAACCCGACTTTTTCGGGTTGCGGCTTTCGGGAACCTTATTTAAATTTTGTTAATAAAGCACCAACGACCCGATCCTAAATCCCGATTCGGGTAATCTGAGCCGTTCATCCACTCCGATCGCACAGTCAGTATCTCGTCTTGTAAATTCGATAAATAAGGGTTTTCCTATTTTTCTTTTATTGCTTTTACTATCTAAATTGCCGTGCTGTGCTGATTTTTACTGCGATTTTGGTTGCTAAGGGTCGCTATTACTGGTTTTTCAGTTATTTTAGGTTGGGTTGTTGCCGTTGCTGCATTATGCGTTTAGTAGTTTGGTTGTTTTGGATTCAGTAATGATCTTCTTTTATTGTTTGATTGGACTCCTCAAGGCTTTGTAAATTATACCCTTTAGTCTCTCAAGATTCCCTTTGGTCGTTCTGTTAAATCGGTGATCTAGATCCGGTTTGACAAGTGAACTCAGGTTGCCATGTTTGAACGTGCTAAACTCCTTGTCTTCGTCTTTTCGCACTTAGCTCTCTCGCCATAATTTATTTTTTCCTCCCAATTTTAGAGTCGTGATTATTGATGTGATTAGATGTATAATGATGAGCTTTCAAATCCAATTTAAGTCATGCGATTTTTGATTGGATTTGTACTTTCGCATGGATCCAGATCCGGTTAATACACATTATAGATCGTTTCCTTACAGTCCGAATGATTGCAGTGTCCTAATGGTAATAATTTGATCATTACGACTAGTTCTGCTCAATCATTACCCTCCTTTCAGTTGGCCTTAAATTGGTAACAAACATGAAACCTTTAGTTCGTCCTCTGTATTCTTTAAGAGGAAAATTTGGATGTTGATGTTGTAAGTTTCTTCTTGACACATTTGGTATGAGGACTATGCAGACAAGAAATGAATCCCTTGAGGCATGTTTTGAAGATGAGGAACTACAACCCTTGCTATATCAAGAACCTATGTCACCACCTTTTGATGTAGGTATCCTTGATATGAGTAGCGATAGCGAAGAAGAAGATTCTGAAGCTCTGTTTGTCCGCGTGCAGCACCTCAAGAAGAAGGAAAAGAAAACCCATGAAGAGCCTACCGACTAAGATGATACTATTATACAGGATTTTATAATAAATGAAGAACTTGATATTCCACTAACTCCTTCTGAGGTGGACCCCTTGATCCAGATTTTATGAGTAGAACGAAATGAATACAGATTATTATCAGATGCTTAACACAAAATAAAAGAGATACAGTAAAACTGGTTTTCTATTCAATAAGGAAATAAGCTAGAACTGTAAAATGCAGCGGAAAACAAGCTTGCTGGAATGGTGGCGGCTTATCTCTGAGAAGAGATGTGACGGCTGCGCTCATTTCACAAGAAGATGGTTACAATGAGGCTCTCAAGGCCTTTTACAATAAATAGGAATGTCAAAAACCCTAGACATCCAAAAACCTAACCCTAGGAGATGAAGCGCCAAAAGTCATGTGGGCCCCGTTTGGGTAAGTTAGTACATCAACTTCCTGGGGTCGTAACTTTTGCATATGATCTCCGTTTGGGGCGCTCGGTAGCCCGTTGGAAAGGTCTATCCGAGATTTACAACTTTCGACTAGGGCCAAATGCATGCCGGAGGCAACCATTTGGCCCCCCAAATTGCCAAATAAAGGTTGTTTAGGGCCTCAAAATGGCCCCGAAAGTTCAGGACCCGAAAAACTGCTAAAAATAGTACAATACCAAAATTGCCATAAAACTGTTTTGAGCCAGTTGGAATGGTGGGTGGCCACCAATATCCACCTGGATCAATCCTCCCTCCTTAGGAATCAATGGTCTCCATTGTGTTGAGTTCCCCCATCAGATGAGGAAATTTCTGCTGAATTTGGCCTTGGGTGAGCCACTTGCCTTGGTGCAGGAGTTGCCCTGCTTTGACAACTCGATAAAGCTGGAACCTTTGATGTCGAGTGCCCTTGATCTGTGTGTCTCCAATATGATCATTGGATGCTTGTTGTAGGCAGTCAGGTTTGAACTCTGTTGGTGTCAACTTCTCTGCTATCTCTGAGGTGTCTAATAGTGGTGGGAAATATGGCCGAAGGAGAGCCACGTTGAAGACTAGATGCAGACCAAGGAAGGGGGGAATGTTGAGCTCAAAAGCATTGTCACCCACCACCTTGGTGATGGTGTACGGCCCATAACAGAGTGGGCGAAGCTTTCGATGGGGCCCTGTAAGGCGTTCTTTCTGCAATTGCAACCAAACTTTGTCGCCCACCTAAAACTTATGTGGCACCCGATGTTGATCATGGAACTGCTTGTACTTGGCATTAGACTTCTGTAGAATATCCTAAACCTGTTGGCGGATATGCTGGATCCATTCAATGAATCGGGCGGCTTTGTCAGCTTCTAAGGACGAGTCAGCCGAGGTGGTCGCAAGGGGAAGTGCAACATCTATGGGGCCCAATGGTTGGAATCCCAACCTGACCTGAAAGGGGCTGTGGCCAGTTGAGCTATGCAGGGCTCGGTTGTAGCTATGTTGGACATAGGGGAGACTCTCATCCCATGTGCGGGGGTGTGTTGAATTGTACATGTGCAGTATATGTACGACCATCCGGTTGACGACCTCTGTTTGTCCATCGGTCTGGGGGTGGAAGGTAGTGGATTTGGTGAGCTTGGTATCCAGCAGTGACCAGAGGCTTGACCAGAATGAGCTGAGGAACCGAATGTCATGGTATGAGATAATGGTCTGTGGGATCCCAAAATGTACCCATACTCGTTCAAAGAAGAGCTTGGCAGTGGCTTCTACTGTGATGTTCTTCTTGCAAGCGGCTATAATCGCCATCTTGGAAAAGCGATCAACAACCACAAAAACACAGTCATTTCCCCTCTTGGTGGAATGGAGGCCCGACATGTAGTCCATTGAGATGGATTCCCACGGCCTATCAGGAGTAGGAAGAGGGGTGTATAGGCCCTGTTTCTTAGTGGTCGGTTTGGCAATAGCGCAAGCGGTGCAGGACCTGATATACTTGCCGACATCCTATCGAAGTTTCGGCCAGTAGAAATGTTTCTGCAACATTGCCACTGTCTTTTCAACGCCAAAGTGTCTTGCCACTCGACTGTAGTGAGATTCCCAAATCAGCTTCGCGCGCTCACTTGATGGAACGCAGAGATGGCCCAGACGACACAACAACCCGTCCTAAAGATGGAAATTAGCAACCACTGAGTTGGTGCCCAACATTTGATAGGTGGCGGAGAAGTCAGGGTCTCTCTCGTAGAGGTGGGGCCATCCGGAGGTCTCGTGGCCACAATAGTCTAGCACCGTGGTAAGTGCCGCGACTGGAGGTTGACTGAGGAAGTCAGCAACTCGGTTGGTACTCCCTGTTTTATATTTGATGTTGAGGTGGAACTGCTGTAAATATGTTGACCACTTCTGATGGCGGTCATTCTGCAACTTTCCTTGGGTCTGCATGAACTGTAGTGGCTTGTGATTAGTGTGGATGACTGTCTCCTTCCCAAGAATGTAATGTCTCCACCAGCGCCAGGCTTGTACAATGGATTACATTTCTTTGTCGTAGGTAGGGTACTTGCGGACAACATCTGATAGTGTCTCACTATGATATGCCACGGGGTGGCCGTGTTGAGTGAGAACGGTGCCCACAGCATAATCTGAAGCATCTGTCTCGATCTCAAAGGGATGTTGCAGGTTTGGTAATGAGAGTACCGACGATTAGCACAAACTCTTTTTCAAGTCATCGAAGGCTTGTTTTTGGGACAGGCCCCACACAAATTTTGCCTTACCACCACCCCTGGTCACTTGGCTGAGGGCCCATGCGATATGAGAGAATCCTAGCACGAACCTGCGATAGAAATTGGTGAGGCCCAAGAAGCTTCAAAGTTCAGTGAGTGTGGTTGGGGCTGGCCAGTCACGGATGACCTGGATCTTGGCTGGATCCACATGCACACCATGTCGATCAACGATGTAGCCTAAGTAATGGACCTTGTCCATGCCGAAGGAGCATTTTTCCAAGTTTGCATATAGTTTGTGCTTCCGCAGGGTGTGTAGAACCTGCTGAATATGCTGCAAGTGTTCCTCCCAAGTCTTGTTGTAGATGAGGATGTCATCCAGATACACCACTACAAAATTATTGGTGAATGGTCGAAGGATATCATCCATCATCCTCATAAAAGTTGCTGGAGCATTTGTCAAACCAAAAGGCATGACCAGCCATTCAAAAAGACCTTCTTTTGACTTGAAGGCAGTCTTCCATACATCTGTCTGTTCTATTGGGACCTGGTGGTAGCCAGACTTCAGATCAATCTTACTGAAGTATTTGGCCCCCGTGAGCTGACCAAGGAGGTCATTGATTCGGGGAATCGGGGTACCGGTTACAGACTGTGATTTTATTTAGGGCCCGGTAATCAATGCAGAGTCGCCAGGTCCCATCTTTCTTCTGCACCAGCACGATTGGGCTCCCACAAGGTGATGAACTGGGACGGATGTGCCCCTTGTGGATCAATTCTTGGATCTGCCTCTTGATCTCCTCATTTTCCAACAGGGAGTGGCGATAGACTGGCCCATTGGGTAGCGGTGCGCCTGGGGTCAGATCGATGGGATGCTTGACCTGGCAGTGTAGAGATACCCGGTCGGAGAGGAGAATATATCTGAGTATCCTTCCACCACCTTATCCACTTGCTTCTGTTGTGTGGATAGATCGGTCATGGAGGCCCAGGATGTGGCTGCGATATTTCTTTCACTCTGAGAGCGAATCATGAAGAAGACAAATTTCCCGGTCTGAGAGATGACCTTCCTGCATTGCTTGGCAGAGATCAAGGAAATAGCACTAGGAGGGACTGCCTCGGGTATCCTATACAATTTCCTGTTCAAAGAAATAATAACACTACGAGGCCTAGACTCATATACAGCATGACGTTTCCATAAATAAGGTTGGCCCAAAAGAACATCTGAAACTTCGAGAGGAGCAACATCACACAATACCTCATCCTTGAAGGGCTTGATGCCGTATGGTAGTCGGCACTGTTGGCTGACGCGGAGATCGCTTCCTTTGCGGAGCCATCCAATGGTGTATGGTTGTGGGTGCGGTGTTGTCGGTAGGGCAGGGAGTTTGATGACCTCTGCTGAGATGAGATTCTTCTGGCTACCGCTATCAACGATGAAGTGCAGCGGGGTGCCTTTTACCCATATCTGTGAATGGAAGAGGCGTTCTCCTTCTTCTGGCTCGTCTGTTTCATCAGGCTGGAGCTTGGTGGTAGCAATGGTGGCACTGGGTTCCACGTCAATGATCCATCTTCCCCTTTCTGGTTCGGACTCAAAGTCAGAACCTGCATCTGATTAAGATGCTTTCACTTCGGCCACCAGCGACTGCTTTGAGCGGCAATCAACAGTGTTATGCCAAGGGTTCTTATGGAAGTCGCACCACTTCCCGGTATCTTTCTTTGTTTTTCCGGTGTCCTTCTTTGCTTGTGGCTTGGAATGGTTTTCCTGATACTATCCATCTTTGCTTTGTCATTTATTCTGTGGGTTGGGGCCGCCCTTTCCTGTCTTTTGCTGTGAAGGGTTCCTAGGCCCAAATTGCCGTGTCTTTTGTTTGAGGTTCTGCTCGATTTTGACGGCATATCTTTAGGCCGCGCCCAAGGAAGAGATATCCAAAAATTCCATTTTGGTCTGGATGTATCTATGCAAACCACCGCGATACTTGAGCACCAGATGTCACTCTGAATCTTTGATACCCAACTTGGTGCGCAAGGTATGGAAGATATTTGTGAACTCTGGCACTGCTTGGTCTCTTTCTTGTCGCAGTGTGGTCCACTTGGTATACAAGTCGTCATAACTCCCAACAGGGTAGTATTGTTCCTTAATAGCATTCCTGAAGGATTCCCAGGTGGCCGTGACTGAAAATAATGAGGCTTCTTCTGTGTCCTTTTGCTCGCAGAATGTTTCCCACCAATCTTTGACATGGGGAACGACTTTGAGGAGCGCAAAAGTAATCTTTTCTTTATTCAAAAAGTTATGGACAGAAAAATACCCTTCTAGTAGATTCAACCACTCATCTACAGCATCTGCGTCTATCTGTCCTTCAAATATAGGAATATCGAAGTTGATTTGTACCTTGAAGGGGGCGGCGCTTCCGCTTGAGGAAGATGCGTCGCTTGTTGGTAGTCGCCGAAGGATTTGCGCGAAATTATCCATCATCTCGTTCCTCTGCTACGTGAGGGCTTCCTCAAGCAACATTTTGATAGGATCTCCTGTCCCATCATCTTTCTTTTCTCCTGCCATGAGAGGTCGCTTGGGCATGCGAGAGATTTTGTCCTCAAGAGAAACAAGCTCGAGACCCAATTCTTTGTACCCTGACCTCGTTGGGGACATCCATTAAGACGACAAGGAGCAGACTGCTTTGATACCACTGATCCGGATTTTATGAGCAGAACGAAATGAATACAGATTATTATCAGATGATTAACACAAAATAAAAGAGATACAGTAAAACTGGTTTTCTATTCAATAAGGAAATAAGCTAGAACTATAAAATGTAGCGGAAAACAAGCTTGCTGGAATGGTGGCGGCTTATCTTTGAGAAGAGATGTGACGGCTGCGCTCATTTCGCAAGAAGATGGTTACAATGAGGCTCTCAAGGCCTTTTACAATAAACAGGAATGTCAAAAACCCTAGACATCCAAAAACCTAACCCTAGGAGATGAAGCGCAAAAAGTCATGTGGGCCCCGTTTGGGTAAGTTAGTACATCAACTTCCCGGGGTCGTAACTTTTGCATATGATCTCCGTTTGGGGTGCTCGGTATCCCGTTGGAAAGGTCTATCCGAGATTTACAACTTTCGAGTGGGGCCAAATGTATTCCAAAGGAAACCATTTGGCCCCCCAAATCGCCAAAAAAAAGGTCGTTTAGGGCCTCAAAATGGCCCCGGAAGTTCACGACCCGAAAAACTGCTAAAAATAGTACAATACCAAAATTGCCATAAAACTATTTTGAGCCAGTTGGAATGGTGGGTGGCCACCAATATCCACCTGGATCACCCCTTGACGGATTTCTCTGTTTTTGAGGACGTCGCTCATAATCCAGAAGTTCCCGTGGAAGATACTCTAGGAGCTGAACCGCTCGTTGTTGATACTCAACAATTAAGCACTGGATTTTTGTTATGTCGTGAGGATCTTTTTAATTAGGAGGAGGATCCTTGAAAAATCTTGTAGAGGAAAGGTTAAATCATGTAAGCCGAGAAAATGGCAAGGTTTCTGGGATCAATAGTTTGATCCGATTGTTTTTGTAATCCCTATTTTTGGGAAAGTCCCATCTGCACTCTTTTGTAATTTCCTATTTAACAAGCAATGATTCTTGTAGTTAGGGGTTGGGAATTTTGGAGTTACACATCAGCTGGAGAAAGGACTGGGATACTCTATTCATTTGAGCTTTTGTAATTTCTGTACAAGACTCTTTTAATACAGTAAAGTCATCTTTGATCTATCTCTTGTTATTCTTCGAGTTTATTTGAGAATTACTGGTTGTGTACTTCAAATTGTCACCTACAGTGAATGATATCTTCTTGCATATATACGTAATGTATGGATCTGTTATATTGGTTTCACTGTATGACTGATTAATGCTGTGAAATATTTTATTAAGTTTATTCAATATTAATGCTTTCTTTATCTATTTCTGCAAATGATTCGTTGCACACAATAATCATGGTTAATTTTTCAATTGACAGAATGATTACAGATTGAATCTTGAAAAGGCTCAAGTACTTGAATTATTATCTTTTAATTTTCATTAATAGATTGTGATTTAAGTTAATAAGTAACACATCAAAGACGTTTATGTTGAAGGTGGTAATTTACTTGTTCATCAAACCTCAAGGTTGATCTGCACAATATTAAGCTTTCTTTTTAGAATAGGACTAACTTAGATTAGTTTCCTTTTCTGAAATAGGTTAGGTTAGCTTAGCTTTACCATTTTCACACCCTTGTTTTCCTTGCTTGGAAAACTGACCTAATTGGTCAAATCACCAACTCTTAGAGTGCCATCGGAGGCCGAATATCCGTGGGGGATCACCATACCAAACAGGTTGGGGATAGAACTGCCCTTACGCAGGGTCTTTGAATCCTTTCAACTTGGGTTTTCTTCCTCTGTTGGGAGCCTTGGAACCTTTCCAACACCTTTGCATCTAACATGCACAACCGAGGCCTCAACAGGCCGAAATGGAGGTCTAGCTTCATGGGAGGACAAGTATATTGAGTACCTTACACTGAATGAAGAGTGCAGAAGTGCTCTACCATTCAAAGACTTTTGTGATCTGCAATATAAGTCCAACCCAAGAGGAGGTTTCAGATTGCAAAATCAGAATTTTGAACTCCGAAATGTCATTGGTAAAATTTCCTTACCCTATTTTGATGGTTCTAAAAAATGCACTGCTAATTCTTGGATTCAGAAACTTAACACGTATTTTCAGTTGAATCTTATGGCTGAAAGGGATGCCATCAAGATGGCTACTCTATAGTTAGATGGAGAAGCTAATGAGTGGTGGTTTCATGGGATGAAATCTCTTGGACATGACCGAGTAACCACCTATGAATAATTCACAAGAAGATTGGTAGAAAGATTCGAAAGAAGGGATCCTGAAATTTGATTTAGGGAACTAGCGCATGTGAGACAAACTAGAACTCCAAAAGCCTACATATCTGAGTTCCAAAAGGTGGTTGTTATGGTATCTGATATATCAGAAGTAAGGATGATCCTATTGTTCATAGAAGGGTTGACAAAATTTTTGAAAGGCTTGGTAAAAGCTTATGGACCCAACACCCTGGAAGATGCACTGAATCGAACTAGAGATTTGCAAGACTCCCTTCCACAGACCAGATTTCCTCCAAGGGCTATTTGTACTACTCCATTCAAGAGCCAACAACCACCCATGAAGACTCCTCATGGAAATTTCAGAAAATAAAAGTTTTCTATAGACTGAGATGAGTTGAGAAGAAGAAAGTTGTGTTTCACTTGTCAAGAACCATGGGTTCCTGGGCATAGCCAGTGTGCCAAAGGAAAGGCACATTACATTGAAGTTTATTCAGAAAGTGAAGTTGAAGAAGAACAAGAAGGAGATGAGACCCCAAAATATGCAGAAGTGACCTATGAGTCCATAGAAGAAGGACCTCACCCTGAGGTAGGAAAGATTGCAGTTCTCTCCGGAGTACCTCACTACCACACACTCAGATTCAAAGGAGTGTTTCAAGGACAATTGGTGACTATTTTGGTGGATGGGGGAGCCACACATAACTTCATTGATTCAACATTAGTTGAAATAAGGAAGCTACAGATTGAAAAATTTGGAGGCTTCACTGTTATCATCCCAGGTAATCATTCTATGAACTGTTGTAGATGGATTCCTAAATTGCATATTTGTGTAGGAGAGGATACCATCACAGATAGTTTTTATGTTGTTGATGTGGCTGATACTAACATGGTCTTGGGAGTACAATGTATGCACTCCATTGGGAAGCATACATTGGACTACCAAGTCCCTGAAATGGTCTTCAAAAGAGAAAATGGAAAAGAGATGGTGTTGAGGGGAATCAACACCTACCCCAAACAAGTGGTAAGTGCGCATAGTATGAGGTCTATACTAAGACATGGAGACATTGAGTGGGCTGCTGAATGCCTAATCACCACTAAGGGAAGATCCTTTGAAGTATTTCATTGTCCTAAAGACATTCAAAGGCTAGTCCAAAAGCATAAGAAAGTGTTTGAGGACCTTCCTCATGGTAGGCCTCCAGATAGAGGAATAGAGCATAGAATTGAATTGGAGATAGGAAATTCACCTATCAATGTACATCCCTACAAGAATCCAAAGAGATTCAAGGATGAAATAGAGAGAACCATTAATGAGTTGCTTGAGATGGGGTTCATTAGGCCTAGCTCAAGTCCATTTTCCTCTTTAGTAGTTCTTGTGAAGAAGGATGGGACCATGAGAATGTGCATAGATTATCGAGCTCTTAACAAGAAGACTATCAAGATATCCTATTCCAAGGATAGACGAGCTTATGGATGAGCTCCATGGGGCCAAGTACTTTTCAAATATTGATTTTAGATCTGGCTACCATCAAATAAGCATGAGAGAAGAAGACATATAGAAGACTGCTTTTTAGTGTCACCATGGGCACTTTGAGTTTTTGGTTATGCCTTTTGGCCTAACAAATGCACCTGCAACTTTTCAATCTTGCATGAACATAATGTTAATCAAGCAGCTTTGTAAGTTTGTACTTGTCTTCTTTGATGATATTTTGACCTATAGTAGGACTTGGGAAGAGCATTTGCATCATTTGGATATTGTACTAACAATCTTGGCTGATCAATCTTTTTATGTAAAGCTAACCAAGTGTGAGTTTGGAATGACTGAGATTTTGTATCTTGGTCATGTGATTGGTCAAGATGGAGTTAAGGTTCACATGGAAAAAATCCAAGTATTTTAGATAGGCCTAGTCCTAAAAATCTCACTGCACTAAGGGGGTTCATTGGGCTATGCACCTACTATCAGAAGTTTGTCAAAGGGTTCTCCAAGATGACCTCCCCATTGACAGATCTCACTAAGAAGGGAGCCTTCCATTGGTCAGAAGAATCAGAAAAAGCATTCAACAAAATGAAGGAGGTAATGAGCACTTGTCCTGTTCTTACACTTCCAGATTTTCCTCAATCTTTTGTACTTGAGTGTGATTCTTTAGGAAGTGGGATTGGGGCTGTCTTAATGAAAAATAAACATCCATTGGCCTTTGAGAGCAGAATTTTGAATCCACATGAAAGGTTATATTAAGTTTATGACAAAGAGATGCTAGCTATCATGCATGAGCTAGTCAAGTTCAGAAAGTACTTTGTGGGAGGCAAGTTTATCATCAAAATTGACCACAATAGTTTGGGGCACTTCTTAACCCAAAGGCAGTTGAATGATAGACAACAAAAGTGGGTAAGCAAGGTCCAAGCATTTGACTTTGAGATTGAGTATAAGAAGGGTAAGATGAACATACTAGCTGATGCACTTTCTAGAAAGCCCACATTTTCATTGCTGAAATTTCAAGATGATTGGAAAACACAGCTTGTGTTGATGTATATGTAACTTCAGAATGTATTTCACCTATGTATTTCATTTATGTATATTGTACTCCTATAGAGATGTGTTATTCTGCTATAAGGAAGTGTTGGCATTTGTATTGACAAGTGTCGCAAGTGTCGTAACTTACCGATGGGTTATTAGACCACCATGTGTGGGGTCGGCCCTGATTAAGTTAACCATGGGTTATTATGCTAAGCTAGACAAGTCGACCCCATAAGTTTATTGGGAATTCAGGACAAGTATAAATAGAGATCGAGAGATCTCTATTTTGATCATCTCATTATCTCAGTCTACATCACTCGAAAAGTGGCACACATGTGAGGAGGAGGATCAGCTGCTAGAAGGAGACTATCTCTGTGTACTTGGGTTGTACTTTGGTTGTATTATTGCTCTATCTATCTCCGAGGAAGTTGTGGGGTTTTTCACCTTAGGGTTTTCCCCACGGAAACTTTGTGTGTCTATTGTCTCTTATGTTTGCATCTTGTGATGATTGATATGCGTTGATATACTGTACATGTTATTCTCTCAGTAAAGATCCTATAGTATATTGAATTAATTCTCGAAAATTAACATGGTATCAGAGCTAACCTGAGAAGAAGACACTGTGTAGTTGCGGAAGCTAGGCATTCTTGTTTTTGGGTTTCTCTCCATAGATTTTGGAAAATAAATATGATAGATTGACTCTCCTCAGCAAGGTGCATCTTTCTATCCAATCAGAATTCAATTATGAGCACTTTTAGTTTTGGCCCTAAAAATTAGGGTTTCCAAAAAAATAGGAATTTCTAAAATCTGAAGACACAGCTGAAATCTCCTTGGAAAAATCAAATTTTAGAGCTTTGGATCGATATTTTTGGCTGGGTAAAGCTCCGGGAAACTCAAACCCTACTTCAAGGTCCTCCCCAATAAATCTGGGAAGACTAAAAGGCATTTCTGAAGGGTGAAACTTTGCAGAACTCAAATTCTGAATACACCAGGCTGATCAACTCATCAATTAGAAAGTTGAAATTCACATTTTGAATTTTTAGGGTTTCTCTGTCAAACCCTAACTCAGCTCCAGATCCAGATTTCTGCAAATCAAGTGGTAAGACCTAAATCTTTTCTATTTCCATTTGAAGTACTCTTTAAAATGTCTCACCACACCAAGCTTGAGGATAAGCTTGAAGGGGCTGATAACTTTCGAGCATGGAAGTATAGGATTGGGTTAATCCTGGAAGAAAATGAATTGGATACTTACATAAGTGAAGAGGTCCCTGTCCCAGAGGGAGAAGAGGCTAAGGACTTACATAAGAAGAACTTGGTCAAGGCAAAGAGGATCATTGCTGATTCTATCAAAGACCATCTCATACCACATGTGTCATATCTAAAGACACCCAAGGAGATGTTTGAATACCTGACCAAGCTATTTGAAGGGAAGAACATAAATCAGAAGATGGCTCTGCGGAATCAATTGAAAGGGGTCAAGCTGTTGAATGGAGAGACCATTCAATCTTATTTCTCCAAGGTCTCTCAGATCAAGGAAGAACTCGAAGTTGTGGATGAAGTAGTGGGAAATGGTGAAGTTGTTATGACCACTCTGAATGGCCTAACTAGGTCATGGGATTCCTTTATTCAAGGAATCCATGCATGAAAGAAATTGATCTCCTTCTGTAGATTGTGGGAGGAGTGTTCACAAGAAGAGGCTAGGCTTGTAGCCCGAGAAGAAAAGATGGGAAATGAATACCAAGCTCTTGTAGCTCACACCAAAATAAGCAATCCTAAGAGAGAGCCATCTCATAACAAAATATCTTCACACCACCATTACCATAAAGATAAGAAATATCTCAGGTGCTTCACATGCAACGAGAAGGGACAGTTTGCTGCAGATTGTCCCAAGAAGAAGAAAGACAACAACTTCAACTTCAACAACAAGAAGAAGAACAACAAAAGAAGATATCATGCTCATGCTGCTGAGGATGATGAACCTCCCAAGAAGAAGGCTAGAGCAGAAAGTGATGAGGATGACTTATCAAGTGAAGATGAATATGTTCTAATCTCTGGTCTCACATGTACTATCTCTCATGGTTGTAATGACTGGCTTATTGACAGTGGGGCTTCAAAGCACATGACTGGGTTCAAAGAATCCTTTGCTAATCTATCTGAACATGAGTCACCCCATAAGGTGAAACTTGGGGATGACTACCAATATCCTATCATAGGAAGTGGTGAAGCCTCCTTCAACCTAAACTCTGGAAAGTCCTTGAAGATGAAAGATGTATTATTTGTACCTGGACTTAAGAAGAAGCTACTCTCCATATCTGCATTGGATGCAAAAGGCATGAGGGTTGCATTTGTAGATGGCCAAGTACTCATGCGGTCAAAAAGTAAGACCATAGATGATGCAGTTGTGATTGGAGAGCAAGAGGGAGGATTGTACAAATTGAAGGGACAACCTAAACATGCCATGGTACATGAATCCATGGAGCCAAGTGAACTTTGGCATAGAAGACTTGCACATATGCACTACAGAGCACTACCAATTGCAAGTAAAGCTGTAGAAGGTATTCCTGAAATCAAGACAAAGCATGAAGGTGTTTGCAAAGGATGTGCAAAAGGAAAGAACATAAAGAAGGCATTTCCAAGCAGTGAAAGCAATGAAAAAGGAATTTTGTAAATCATCCACTCTGATGTATGCGGTCCGATGTCATCTAGTTCTCTGAGTGGGTATGTATACTATGGTTCTTTCATTGATGATTCCTCTAGGAAGAATTGGGATTTATTTCTTGAAGAACAAATATGAAGTATTCAGCAAATTCAAGGAATTGAAGGCCTTGATAGAAAACCACACTGAAAAGATGGTCAAGATATTTAGATCCAACAATGGCGGAGAATTCACTTCAAGGGACTTCAAGAAGTTATGCTGGGATTAAGACGGAGTTGACTTTTCCTTATAATCCACAACAGAAAGGAATAGAAGAAGCTACTTCAGATTCGGACTCCAACAGATCCCGCAAGGAAGCAAAGATTCAGAGGGAGTCCACCCAACAAACAAACAAATATAAGTTTTATAATTGCCATTTCTTGTATATTCTGTTTGTTTAAATAATGTTGTTCAATGATGTGTATACTTATGTTCCTAGACTTAGGTTGTGTATTATGCATAATTGCATTAATGAAAAATATACTACTAATATGCACGTGATGGGTAAGTAGCCTATGGCATTGTACAACATTCCATTGCTACTTATCTAGAATGAACTCTTTGCTGACATGTTCGGAATAGTGCAAACTCTTAACAATGTTCTGGTAGAGATGGGAGGCATCTAGAAAGTTACAAGATATGGATGAATGTTGTATTGAAGCATTGGCTAAAATAATTGCATGACTGTATGACATATTTCCTTATGTGTAAGAATTTGTTCTGAAAACTATGAGAAGTTTCTAATCATGCAATTTAACTTGTTTTGTAGGAAAGATCGTATACGAGCACCTACAAAAGAAGGACTACAACATTTGTTTCAGCAACAAATTTATCTATTGAAGATATTGAATATATTGAAGTTCTTAGGATTCGGGAAGAATTTCATGATTGAGGAGTACTAGTCGATCATGAAGAATGATGTTTGGGATGCAGTCCCAAGACCTAAAGGGAAGTCTGTTGTGACTTCCAAATGGATCTATAAGATCAAGCATGTTGCAGATGGTAGCATGGAGAAATACAAAGCAAGATTTGTAGCTCGTGGCTTCTCACAGAAAGAAGGAATCGACTATGAAGAAACTTTTGCTCCTGTAGCCAGATACACTTCCATTAGATTAGTACTTTCTTTGGCTGCAGTGATGAAATGGAAGATACACCAGATGGATGTCAAGACTGCTTTCTTGAATGGTGTAGTCGAGGAGGAAGTGTATGTGGAGCAGCCACTTGGTTTTGAGACACATGATAGGAAGTCATATGTGTGCAGGTTGTATGGTAGGATGGACAGTTTCCTATCTAGTTTGGGCTTTACCAAGAGTAAAGAGGATTCCGACCTTTACTACAAGGTTGAGGAAGGAAATCCTATGATACTACTCCTGTATGTGGATGACCTGTTTGTTATAGGTAATGATAGTTTGAGTGCTGATACAAGGAGGAAGCTTGCTACCGAGTTCGAGGTGTGGCAGAGTGCAGATGGGATCTTCCTTGGACAAGGGAAGTATGCAATAGAGATCCTGAAGAGGTTCAAGATGATGGACTGCAAGGCCATGGCCACACCTATGGCATCGAACCTGAAGCTTCTATGTGATGCTTCATCTGATCCGGTTGATGTCACTGTGTATCGTCAGATGATTGGGTCCTTGATGTACTTGACGAACACGAGACTAGATATCTGCTTTGCGGTGAACACATTGAGCCAGTTCCCAACAGATCCCAAAGGTGTTCACCTAGTTGTTGTAAAGCATATTCTGAGGTACCTAAAGGGTACGGTTGACTATGGGCTCAAGTATGATGCGAATAAAAAGTTTAACCTGCAAGGTTATGTTGATTCAGATTGGGTGGGCAGTTTTGCAGATAGGAAGAGCACTTCTGGGTGCTATTTCAGTATGGGATCAGGTGTGATCTCTTGGTTTAGCAGGAAGCAGTCCTGCGTAGCACTGAGTACAGTCGAAGTAGAGTATGTTGCAGCTTGTTCGGCTAGTTGTGAGGCAGTATGGATGAGGAAGCTACTGTCTGAGTTATTTGATCTACCGTTGGAGGCTACTGGTATCTTTTGTGATAACCAGAGTTGTGTGAAGCTATCTGAGAACCCGGTGTTCCATGACAGGTCGAAACACATTGAGATCAAATATCACTATATCAGGGATATGGTGCGGAGAGGAGCAGTGAAGCTCCTGTATGTTGCGATGGATGAGCAGATTGCAGATGTACTGACGAAACCACTAGCCAGAGTGAAGTTCAAGTACTTCAGAGAGAGGCTTGTTGTTCTTCAGATTGATGACACTTTGAGGAAGAAGTAATGGACACATTTGCTGAAGCCATTCCAAGCATGGTGAGTGGAGGATCCTTCCATGGCTATGGATGTAAGCACTAGATGATGAGCATCAGGACGATGCTCCAGTTACTGCTCTGTATGTATGCATCATGTTGGATGCTGGATATGATCAGTTGGATCATTTATATGTATGTATGCATCATGTTGGATGATGGATATGATCAGTTGGATCATGTGTATGTATCGGTAAATATATCAGTTGGATACATTGTATGATCAGGTAGATCATGTATGTTGATATGTATCGGGTATGATTAGGTGGATCATGTATTTGTATATGTATCAGGTGGATACATTGTATGATCAGGTAGATTATGTATGATGCTATGTATCAGGCAGATACCGTCTATGCATCAGGTGGATGCATTGTATGATCATGATGATCATGGATGATGAGCTTCAGGATGTTCTCCAGATGACATGCGTTAGGACGATGCAGTGATGATGATCAGGATGATCATGTGTACATCAGGATGATGTATGGTGAGTATCAGGTTGATACTCTATGGCCGTGGAATAGGTTGTACAGATAAGCATATAATAACACCCTGGGAGGTTTGCAGATTCTATTGCTAGGTTTTGCTGTTGGCATCTAATAGCTCCCTAGGAGATCTGGAAAATGCTCTTTTGAGGTTTTGATTTGGGAGATCTGGTAAACGCTCTTTTGAGGTTTTTTCCTATGGCATATAATAGCGCCCTAGGAGATCAGATAGGTTGGGATGTGTTCCCGTAATAATTCTTGGGATGCTCTTTCGAGGTTTTTCCATGACCACATGTAATATCGCCCTGGGAGATACGATAGGTTGGGATATGTTCCCGTAATAAGTCCTGGGATGCTCTTGTGAGGTTTTGTGGTGACCACATATAATAGCGCCCTAGGAGATCCGATAGGTTGAGCTTTGTGCTGGTAATCAATCCTGGGATTCTCTTTCGAGGTTTTGTGGTGGGGTGACATGTAATAGCTCCCTGGGAGATCCGATAGGTTGGGATGTGTGCCCATAATAAGTCTTGGGATGCTCTTGCGATTTTTTATGACGCACATAATAAGTCTTGAGGATTCCACAGTATGGCCAGTGATGATGAAGACCTGTAGGTGGTGGGCCTACATCCAGTATGAAAAAGGACTGGCTCTATAGAAATTCCTATGACAAGTAGATTCAGAGATTGATTGAGATAGCAGCAGCAGTGATGATGACGATGATTCACTGATGATGATCCGGATAAGAAGACTTGTGCTAGCAGATTTGTGTCGAGAAATACCTTCCTAGTTAAGAGGGAGTGTTGATGTATATGTAACTTCAGAATGTATTTCACCTATGTATTTCATTTATGTATATTGTACTCCTATAGAGATGTGTTATTCCTCTATAAGGAAGTGTCGTCATTTGTATTGACAAGTGTTGCAAGTGTCGTAACTTGCCGATGGGTTATTAGACCACAATGTGTGGGGTCGGCCTTGATTAAGTTAACCATGGGTTATTATGATAAGCTAGACAAGCTAGCCCCATAAGTTTATTGGGCAGTTAGGACAAGTATAAATAGGGATCGGGAGATCTCTATTTTGATCATCTCATTATCTCACTCTACATCACTTGGAAAGTGGCACACATGTGAGGAGGAGGATCAACTGCCAGGAGGAGACTATCTCTGTGTACTTGGGTTGTAATTTGGTTGTATTATTGCTCTATCTATCTCTGAGGAAGTTGTGGGGTTTTTCACCTTAGGGTTTTCCCCACGGAAACTTTGTGTGTCTATTGTCTCTTATGTTTGCATCTTGTGATGATTGATATGCGTTGATATACTTTACATGTTATTCTCTCAGTAAAGATCCTAGAGTATATTGAATTAATGCTCGAAAATCAACAGCTTGGTGTAGAATACACTAAAAATCAGTTTGCATGTGATTTATTTGATGGATTGATTCATGAAGATGCTTATAATATTCTTAATGATGTCATTTAGTATAAGGATAGAATATTTATAGTTCCAGAATCCATACTAAAGAAAAAGATACTTGAAGCTGCCCATGATGTGCCTTTGGCTGGGCACCTAGGATTTGTGAAAACTTACGGGAAAGTGAGGGAAAGGTTCACATGGAAGGGGCTGAAGAAAGAGTTGATGGAATATATCAGATCATGTGTGGAATGTCAAAAAAATAAAGTGGAGCATACCCATCTAGTAGGGTTCCTACAACCACTCCCCATTCCTGAGAAAAAATGGGAGTGCATCTCAATGGACTTCATCACGGGGCTTCCCAAAAGTCAAGGTAAAGACAATATTTTTGTTGTGGTTGATAGGTTGACTAAGTATGCACATTTTTTTGTTGTCACAACTAATATTACAGCCAGCCAAGTGGCTGAACTTTTCATCAAAGAATTTTTGAAACTTCATGGCATACCCAAGTCCATCATCAGTGATAGAGACAGTAAGTTTACTAGCAAATTTTGGCAAGAATTGTTCAAGCTAGTAGGAACAAGTTTGGACATGAGTACAAGCTACCATCCATAGACTGATGGCCAGATAGAGAGAGTGAACCAATGGCCGGAAGGGTGCCTAAGAAACTATGTCACTGGTCAACAAAAGTCATGGTCCACTTGGATCCATCTGGGAGAATTTTGTTACAACACTACTTTCCATCTTTCGATTGGTATGACTCCTTTCTAATATCTTTATGGATATGATGCACTTACTTTTGCTGATCTGATATTTGGTGATTGTAAGACACAAAAAGAAAAGGATTGGCTCCAAGAGAGCCAAGACATACTCAAAACTCTCAAGGACAACTTGTAGGTAGCACAAAATCGACAGAAAATACATGCAGACAAGCATAGAGTTGAGCGAGTCTTCCAAGTGGGAGATCTGGTCTATTTGAGGTTGCATCCCTATAGACAGTCAACATTGAAGCCTAAAGGGGTTGAGAAGTTGCAACCAAGCTTCTATGGTCCCTACCAAGTTTTGAGAAAGATCGGTGAAGTGGCTTATGAGCTAGAGTTTCCTTCAGGCAGCCAGATTCACAATGTGTTCTATGTGTCCTGTTTGAAGAAAGTAGTAGGGTAGCTGTTATAGCTTGAAATGACACCTCTCCGTCCGTGACGACACTTGTTTCCCTTGGTCGCATGATGACATTTCTTGAGATCAAGTTCAGTCACACAACAGGACATTTGTGGATTGAGGAGTCATTTGGGACACTAAAAATGGTTGAAATTACCTCATTCTTGACCCATTTGATGTATATGACCCTTAGGAACATTTTTCCAGACCAAACCATCTCCTGAAAATGAGCAGAAAAGCCTGTTTTTGGCCATTTTTCAATATGAGCGCTGGTACACAGGCATTATAGTAGCGTGTATACCCTACTACGCGCGACTCCACTGTTGAAATAGTAGCGTGTGTACGCGACTTTGTCTACTATAGAGTAGCATACACCCCTATTTTGGTCAAAATATCAAAATTCGAGTAAGTTAAGTTGGTTGGGAAACCTCTTGAGCGGTTATAACTTCTTTTCCTCTTCCTCATTGACTATATAAAGAGGGTAGAAGGGTCATGTGAGGGGACGAAGCCCAATTACAAAGTTATGCTGGAGGAATGGAGACCTTCATCTCCCTCTCTTATGCTTCAGTTTTGGTAAACCCTAGTACAATTGCTTAGAGGCTGGGATCCTTGGAGAACAGAAGCAGGAGACCTTGAATCTAGGTTTCGTGAAGTGCCAAGCTTGAAGGAAGGTATAACTTTATGTACTTGCTTTCATTCATTAATAAAGATCAGACATTTTTCTCTTTCCAAATATGACCTATTGATATGTCTCAGATTTGATTACTGTTTGATTACAGTTTGATGTCTTCTTCCATTATGGATATCAGTATTATATATGTAGTCAAATGTATTTGAGAAAGGTATCAAGTAAATTTTGCAGGTCTGGGCATTGCGACACTGGATAAGCATTGAAGAGCGAGGGAGGCAAAGCTAGGATCAACCTTCTGAATAAGGTGCCTACATCTCTAAACCCTAATCTCTTCATTTATTTGTTGTACTTGCAGAATGCTTGTAAGTCTATCTTTATCACCGTAAGTTGGTAGTTTCTCCCCTGAACTATAGGTGCATTTTCCCCACAACAGTAGCGAGTCAAATTTTCACAAGAATTTCCACCACTTGATGATGAGGGACATTTGGTGCTGATCCTTGAAAGGATCCTTGATGTCAGATAAAAGAAGCTAAGGAGCAGAATCCTTAAGGAATTTTTGATATAGTGGGAAGGGCTACCTAGTGAAGATGCTACTTGGGAAGGAGAGCACATCTTACAACATCCTGGTTTGAAATTGCTTGAGGACAAGCAATATTGGGTGGGGAGGACTATCATGTCCCCACAAAATTGATCATTGGAACAAGTTCCTAACCCAACCTAACCCTTGTGTTGAGGAGGCAGCTGCATAACCATGGGGTTAAATTTTGTATTCCACGCAATTAATTATTTAGGAGAGTGCATTTAATTTTATCTATAGTTGCTACCCACTTGGAATAAATAATTAATGGAGCATTTATTAATTATTGATGCAATTAATATTTTTCTTTATTATGCTGAATAAATGGAGAACATGACCCACTAATTCGAATTGGTGGATAAGGCTGGAGGAATTACTTGGGGTAGAAGTCAAGTAAACACTAGAGTCCAAAAATGTTTCTAAAATGGTGAATAGAGGCTTATTTTAGGAAAAGCAGCATAAATCCAGGAAAAAGCAGGCAAGTTGGAAAAGCAGGAAAGTTTTGAAAGAATGAAAGTTTAGAAAAGGATGGAAAGTCATAAAAGTGGGAAAGTAAGAAAAGCCAAGCAAAGCAAGCAAGAAATCAAGGAAGGTTACCCACTCATAGGTGACCTATTCTCACAGGTCAACAAGCCAAGTAAATTTCTCAGCAGGTCACCCAAAATTCTATAAAAGAATACACGCAACTCCCTTTCACATCTTTTGCTAGTGTGAGGAATTTTATGAATGCATTTGTGCATCCAATACTTGGGAGGTGTGCCCCTAGTCAAGCATGGGAGATGTGCCCCAGCTTTCTGTGAGAGGATGATGGAACCCAACCATTATCATTGAGTTTATTTGAAGGTACCAAAGCTTACCAGGTCGAATCAGAAGTTTAGAGCTATCTTCATCAAAGTCAAAGATCGAATCCTCGCTCCTTCTTCTATTCTACAGCTAGTTTCTTATGTGCAAGAGGAGAGATTATTCCTTCATATTCTGAGAGGAATATTGGCCTATTCCTGATGTTATAACAGATTATTGAATCTTCTCAGGTCGAAATAGAAGTTCAAAACCATCTTCACCAAAGTCAAAAATCAAATCCTCCCTCCTTCTATTCTACAACTAGTTTCTTATGTTCAAGAGGAGAGACTCTTCTATCATCTTCTGAGAGGAATAATGGCCTATTTCTGATGTAATAACAAATTATGTAATGTTCTGATATTAGTTACTTCAATACAAATTAAAGAACTATGAATTATTCTCCAATTTATGCACCCCTTCTAGATTTAGCTAGATTTTGACTAGCTTTCAATGAATGGTTCATAAATCAATGAGTAAAGGTCCAAATGAAGTCATTCTAGTTCATGTAGTTATCTATTATATCAAATATCATTATCCAACCACTATTTCATAATTTTGACTACCTTTGAGCATTGTTTGGGAGTCCACAAGTCAAACTAGTTGAGCTGTCTTGAATTTATATTTTACTAGTTTTGTTATCAAACTTTCCCAGATCTTCATATAAATTTATGAAATGTTATTTTATGATTATATGACTGTAAATGAATTATTATTATCCTCTCTGATGTCTGCAACAACCTTTTCCAACTTTCAGTCAATTTCCCTACCCATACTAGTCTGCATATGCTGAGAACCCCATAAGCATTGGAGTAGAGTTCAATCGGGCTGTTCTTGAAACATAAATGGTCTTAGTACATTGTGCAGAGGTATAAACTCAGATCAGAACCTTTCATCCATCCATATCCTTTGACCTTGCCCATCTCTAGCAATTTTAGCTTCCACAATCACTGTTTTAATCAATTTTTAAGAAGTCTCAAGTTAGTGTGCCAAATCCTAAGTTGGTACATTACAGAGAGGGAAGCACAGAGAGAAATGGGAGTGATTAGGGTGGAGATACGTGGAAGTGTGTGGGAGGGAGGCACTGGTGCAAAGAGGGATGGATGTGGAGGCTGCAGAGGGAAGTGGAAGCACGCGGGGGTGAGGGAAAGTGAAGGCCGAGAAGTGAAGGAGTCAAGAGAGTAGGAGGGGGTGCAGGAGGGTGGATGCAACGAGGTGTAGAATATTAGTGTGCAAGGATAAATATGAGAGGAGGAAATGGAGGTGGGAGAAGAGAAGACGAGGATGGAAGAAATAGAATTGGGGACGAGAGTGGAGAGATGGGGGAGATGGAATGCGATGGAGTAGGGAGTGTGTTGGATTCGATGGAGGTGGCGGGAGAAGGGAGTGGCATGTGGAATAGAGGTGGGTAGGAAGCAGGAACAATGGAGCATGAGAGGGAGAAATGGAGTGATGAGAAGTAAGATCCGAACCTGAGCTCAGGGGAGGATCGATCGCTTTGATACCAATGTAACATCGAATCCGTGTGTTATGGAGAATCTGTATCCGGATAAAGAAGAGATCCATCTTCATAAATAATACATATTGAATAATAATTGATATTGATTAATAATATTACATTGAGGGCCTCTTTTATATATTGTTAGGCACCTTTTGAGAGGAGTCATGTCCTCTTAGAATAATTATAATTATAATTAATTAATTGTTAGTTTATATTTATTTATGTTTGGGACATCTCACGAAGGGAAATTTCTAACAATCTACTATTTCCCTAGGTTGGGGTGGAAACATTGAGACTTGGGATAAGGGAGCTATAAGACCCCAAATGGACATTAGATTGACAAATATATATTAAAGGGGCTAAATAAATAAAGAAAATAATGTGGCACTTAGCCATGAGGGCGCATAGGTGTTGTGGGACTCACACAAGGAAAGATTCTTCATGCCACAATGGCATCCTATTCTCACCCATTCGAATCCAAGGTGGAGTCTAACATTCTTGTGGGAGTTGGAGAGGCATTATTCATGGCATGGATCTAGGAGGGTCGAATTAGAGTGGAAGAGTAACTCCCATGGAAGAGAAATAGGCATCTTAGAAGAATTGTGATGCTTGGAGCTAGATTCCCTAACTTCTATGACAACAATGATGAAGATTCTATGACACTTATGACAAGGTTCAAACCTGATTGCTGACATATGAAATATATGACATGTTAGGTCTAAAAATAGCCTCCAATAGGGCACAAAAGGGGAGTTATGGAAGCCAATATTCCCCCATTCGAATTGATGGAAGAGGAGGGATAGGAAGTGTTGGACAAGTGGCATTCTTGGGAATCTCTCCCTAATTCAAATTGGGATGATGCTTATAACAATTAAATAATAAATTAATATTAATATTAATTTATTATTAATTAAAGACTATTTAAGTGAATAGTCATGCCCTTTTACGAAAAGGTGCATGACGGGCTTATATAAATCCCAAACCTATGTAACCATTAATCATCTACTATACATTACATTTTTACATTACTATTGATCCATTATGGACCACTTACGTTACTTACATTGGGTTTTCCTGTAAGATCCGTATTTTACTGCTTCAATGGTATTAGAGCTTGTTGATTCTAGCTTGTAGCCAAATTGTCAAAGTTTCTTTGAGATTTAGGTTTTTAACCTTACATTAGGATTTTAGCCATCCTTATTGAAGAAAAAAAAATTATGAAAAGAGAGAAAAAAAAGAGAAGTTAAAAAAAGAGAGAGAACAAGAAAGAAGGCCCCATAAAAAAAGAGAAGCATAAAAAAAAAAACACAACATAGGTTTTATTTAACCAACCTTGGTTTTATAAAACCACATATTGCCTTGGTTTTATAAAACTAGCCTTGGTTTTATAAACAAACCATTGTTTATAACAACTCATACCTTAATTACGATGAGTTTAGTTATTATATGACTATAGTAATAATAATCCATTTTTATTATAGTTATTATATAACTATAGTAATAATAATACATATTATTATTATCTCAAAGGCTTGAACTATTCCTACTCCAACAAAAAAATTAGTTTTTTGGAAAAAAAAACTATATATATATATATAGTTTATAAAACATTAATATAATAATATTATTAATTGATTAATTAATAATAATAATAATTATTATATTAAAAGAAAAAATATTATTTTATTAAAATAATAATTACTTTTGGGGGAAAAAGTTGTTTAACCATAACAAAAGAAGATTTTTTTTTAGGAAATAACCACATTAAAGGTTAGTACACCTTTTTGGTGTCCACCTGTTATCGGAAGCAGGAAGAGTCAACAAAGAAGACTTGTCAAGCATCCCAAATCCGCTATCAAACAAAGAAGACCAATTCAAAAAAGTTGGAACTTAGAAGTCATGGAAATGATGATAGCAGAGTTACAATCGCAGTTACGAGCGGTTTTAGCTCAGCTAGAACAGTGCAAGGCAACCAATAATAGTCTAGTGTTCGAAACCGCCAAGCAGACACTAAAGATTACTAACTCATAATTGAATATTCAATTTTTGGAAGATAGTAAAGAAAGACTCATAGAAAGGTTAGCAGATAAAGACGAGAAAATATCACATATCGAAAGTATCATTCAAAAAATTGAAGACCAGATAAAAAACCCAAACAAAGTCGAAGGATATCCGTATGGAAATAGTGTCGACTTAGAAGAGGAAATTAGTCGTCTAAACAAAGTCGTCATGGACAAGGAAGACGGATTAGCGCAAATACATGAATAACTAGAAAATCAAGAAACAGATTTATGTCATTGTCAACAACAAAAAGAAAAACACCAACAGTAGTATGATGACAGTAAGAAGGCACATAAGTTGGAACTAACAAAAGTCAACAATGTGTTATCAAGCAATACCGAAGAGATTTTTCGTCTACGAAATCATAACAAAACATTGATTACAAAGATTAAAAAACTGAAAAGCAGTAGTAAGAGGGAAAACTTCGGTGAAGACCTCGAATAAAGAATACTGGAAAAGCAAGAAGAAAACTAGTGTCTAAGTAATTGTAATCAGGAACTAGAGAATCAAATCAAGAAGTTAGAAATTGGAAAAAAGTCGCAAGATGAAAGAATCGAAAAGATTCAGAATCATAACAATCTATTGGAGAACCAAGAAGCACAAATCCAGGAAAATGCATCCAAAAATCAAATCGAGGAAATGAAGACAGTCTTCACCGCAGTTCAAAAGAAAGAAAAACAAACAACACATATGCCTTATAGACATCCCAATTATAATCATCGTTTTGACCAACGACAGGGTCAAAATGAGCACTCACAGAAGAATTATGTTGATAAGCGAAAAGATCGACATACTAAGCAACAATTGAAACGACCCGTCCCACAAAATGATCTCAGAGCTCCGATAAAATTAGATCTGGGATGGACCACAACAGATACAATGCGATAATTCTCTTGGGGAATCCGTAACTCGTATCATCTTATTTCATCAAGTGTCGCAGAGGATCAAGAGATGACAGTTCAAGCAAAATTAGAGATTGCTTTCAATGACGCTTTGAGGACAAAGCTTCCCTTAAGGGGAAGCAAATGTAACAATAAAATAATAAATTAATATTAATATTAATTTATTATTAATTAAATACTATTTAAGTCAATAGTCATGCCCTTTTATGAAAAGGTACATGACTGGCTTATATAAAGCCCAAACCTATGTAACTATTAATCATCTACCATACATTACATTTTTACATTACTATTGATCCATTTATGGACCACTTACGTTACTTACATTGGGTTTTCCCGTAAGAACAATATTTTACTGCTCCAATGCTCTTGGAGAGAATTCAAGCTATGGAGGCCTTGGGAGGTTAATTAAATACAAGAAGAAAGAAGGATACCATATTTTTATCATTTCTCATTTGGCACATTTGGAGAGCTTAGATTTTCCTTTTACGATGGATGTCTATCCTCCCTTCCTTAGAGCCAATTTCGAGGGTGCAAGATTCCCATCCAAGTTTGTTGATGGAGAGGCCATTCAGACCTCTAAACATAGATTCATGGAGATGTTTCGATTCAGGTTTGGACCCCAACTGATTTCAAGTTCATCTTCTCTCATTCTCCTATATTCTTATTCTACTATCTTTCTCTCAATGTCATGTAAATGTGCAAGGGTGCACTTCTTGTTGCATATAGCTAGTGGAGGCTTGCTATTTCGACTTCTTGGGAATGTTAGTTGCTTCATACTCTATAATAGACATTAGATGAGAGCCACATATCTAAATACAATGTACTTCAAGTGATATTTTCAATCAAAACTGAGATTCAATCCATTTTCCTCATAGCTATTGCATAGTAATTTTGGGATGATGATGTATCTATTTTATATCATAGTTTTCTAAGATATTTGTTCATGTATGAGTTGTATATGAAGCTAATATGATGTCCCAAATGATTTTTTTAGACCCCTAAAGTGTCACCACATTCTATGACCAAATTCGAAACTCCTTGTCCACCATTTTCACCCCAAATTCTAGACTCTAGAAGCTACTGTTCATTAGGATACCTATTCGACCCTAAAACCATATCTAATGCTGCAAATATATTGTCATTATTTTTTTATAACAGATCCAAGTATCATATCATGAATTGGTGATGGTCTTACACTGTTTGGAAGAGCAATTAGGGGCATACCTAGGGGTGATTTCCACTACTCAAATTGACTAGTCTTGTCCTGAAACTTCTCTCCTTGAAAATTGCAGACCATGGATGGGTAAATCAGGTGTTTGGGTGTCTTATATATGTGTTAATGTGTCCTATTACCCATCAAGAACTTCCTCCCAAAATTCAAAAGAATTTGGAGGTGTTTGGAACCAGTTGTAAACTACATCCCTAGAGTCGAAATAAGGTGAAAGGCTAAGCACTTTTATTTGGAGGGATATTACAGTGGTATCAGAGCATGGTCCTTGAACCTGATTTGGGTGACCATTGGTGAGGTCAAGAAGTCATCCCCCACCCCTAGAAACTGAAACTGAAAGTACCTTTGGTGAAGAGGAAGAAGCAAGAGAAGAGGTGCACTTTGCTGGCACTATGGCTAAGGATGAAAAATAAACCTCAGAGAAGGAGGATCAAGGGAAGTTTAGGGAATTAATGAAAATAGTTTTTGAGTACATGTAAAGGAATATAATGAAAGGGTTCTAATTCATGGAAATTCAAATGGGAATACAATTGGCAATAGGAGGTAGCTTTAGTTCTCATTTTGAGGAAAAAAAGACAGTTGGTGAAAACATTTTCTCAAAGACAGGGCCTCACAACTAACTCAATCAATTTCATAGCTCAACAAGAGCCACCAAACCCAAGTTCCTTGATCCCAAATAGGATCCTAACACCCAATATGGAATTCATGAAGTTATAGCACAATGGAAGCAGTTGAGCGAAGATTGTAGGAGGACCTTACCATTCGAACAATTCTTTACTATCTCAAACACGCTCAAAATGAGAGGATGTAACATAACCCCTTTTCAAAATAAAGAATTGAATTATGACATAGGTAAAATTTCTCTTCCTACCTTTGATGGCTCATCTCAAATTTCTACAAATACTTGGGTACAAAATTTAGATGTATATTTTTAGTTGAATCCAATGGTTGAAGAGGATGCTTTAAAAATGGCTATTTTGCATCTTGAGGGAGAAGCAAATGATAAGTGGTTCCATGGACTTAAAACATTGGGACATGATCAGATCACATCATATGAAGAGTTTTTTAACAGGTTAATGGAAATATTTGATAAAAAATACCTTGAAATTCCTTTCAAGGAACTAGCACAGTTGAAGCAAACTGGAACCTCTAAGGAGTACATGATGGATTTCCAAAAACTATCAGTTATGGTGGATGATATATCTATGGTTCAATTTGTATTGCTATTTACTGAAGGATTGGTTGAACCTTTGAAAGGTTTAGTTAAATATCACAAACCTACTTCATTAAAAGATGCCATGAATTTGGCAAGAGATCTGCAAAATGTGCTACCCAAGACAAAGTATCCTCCCCAGCCCAATTTTCCTTCCAAGTTCATATTTGACAAGAGACCATGGAAAAAATATTCATTTGGGAAGGACAAGAAAGAGAGACCGAGTAAGGAAGAACTCATAAGAAAGAAACTATGTTTCACATGTCATCATCCATGGGTATTAGGGCATAAATGTGCCAAGGGGAAAGCACACTTCATTGAAGTATTTTCTGATGATGAAGGGGACATGGAGGAAGAAGAAAAAATTTCAACCCAAGAAGAGGGATATGACACAACAGAAGAATATCATCCATCACCTAAAAAAGGGAGGATGGAAGTGCTCTAAGGAATGCCTTGTTTTCACACCATCCGATGCAAGGGAGTAGTACAAGGGCATAAGGTTTTGGTATTGGTAGATGGAAGAGCAACTCATAACTTCATTGATGCAGCCTTGGTGGAGAGGAGAAAGTTAGCTACTAAAGAATTCGAAGGGTTCACAATCATCATTCTAGGTAAAAATTATGTGGAATGCAACACATGGATTCCAAAGCTACAACTTACCATAGGGAATTACACATTTTATGATATCTTTTATGTGGTGAATGTTGCTGATACAAATGTGGTGTTGGGAGAAAAATGGTTGTACTCAATAGGAGAATGGACATTGAACTACAAAATACCTGAAATGAGGTTCAAATATTCGGAAGGAAAACAAATGTTAGTGAGAGGAACGCACACCTATCATAACCAAGTGGTTTATTCCCATAGTATGAGGTCCACATTGAGACATGGGGACATTGAATGGGCTGTAAAATGTTTAATCACTTCCCCCAAACCAAGCATAAAGGTTGCAGAACATCAAAGGGAGATAAATCAACTACTACACAAGTATGAGAGGGTTTTTAAAGACCTCCCCCCTGGAAGGACACCTGACAGAGGAGTTGAACATACCATTGTTTTAGAGGTAGGTACTTCACTTATCCAAATACCCCCATATAGACACCCAAGAAGGTTTAGAGATGAGATTGAGAAGGATATTAAAGAACTATTGGAATTGGGGCTCATCAGACCAAGATCAAGTCCCTTTGCTTCTTCAGTTTTCTTGGTGAAGAAAAAGGATGGAACCTTAAGGATGTAGATTGATTTTTGAGACTTAAACAAGAAGACAATAAATAATAGATATCCCATCCCTTAGATAGATGAGCTCATGAACGAGCTATTTGGAGAAAATTTCTTTCCCAAAATTGATCTTAGATCTGGTTACCATCAGATTTGAATGAAGGAGGAGGATGTGTAGAAAACTGATTTCATATGTCACTATGGTCATTTTGAATTTCTTGTCATGCCTTTTGGTTTGACCAATGCTCCAACAACCTTCCAATCATGCACAAAAAAAATATTTTGCAAGCAGCTCCGTAAGTTTGTTTTGGTTTTCTTTGATGACATTTTAATTTACAGTAAGACATGGGAGGAAAATTTGCACCATTTAGAAGTTGTATTGAAAATACTGCATGAACAATCTGTGTTTGATAAGCTGTCCAAGTGTGAGTTTGAGTTGACAGAAATTTTGTATCTTGGGAACATCATTGGGAAAGATGGGGTAAAGGTGCACTTGGAGAAAATAAAGGCTGTGAAATATAAGTCATAGTAGGATATAATATCTAAATATTACCTCACAATCAAGAAATTTGGCTTAGTATGTAAGAAAATAGTGCAAAAAGAATTCTGGAAACACAAATGATCAAAAACTAGTAACACAAATGATCAAATAGCAGGTTTATTATAACTTTCCAACCTAGAAATGAGTTTTGAATACATTTATATATCATTTGGAAGAATTTGTTTTCCTTTGGAGGCAGCTATAAGTGGCTATCTTACATTGGACCCCAATCCCCCCTAGGTTGACCAATAGGCTCCCAAATCACCTCAAACAACTGCGAATTGTCAATGTGAACGTTGGGTAGGAATGGGATGGCATTAATGATGGTCACCCATGTGGTGGTTGGGATTTGGTGGAGTGTAGGTGGCCAAAGATAGGCAAAAACAGCCAAAAGGGGCCAAAATGTCCACATACATTGCATGGGCACCTTAAGTCAAAGACAGTTCCTTAAAACAGGGAAATCATTATGCCTTATCTTAGGTAGTGGTAATAAATGATGGAGGTGGCTATAAATAGGGCGCCAAACAGCTAGTTTGACTGGATTTTGGCCCAAAAGTGGTGGATTGTGTCATAATTGCCCCAACTAACTTCTAACAACCTTGGATTGCCATCATTAACCTTATTTTGGACCAGTTAATCATAAAATTAATGTATCACTAAGGTCCTAAGGTGTAATAATGTTTTAACAACCCCCCATAAGCTAGATTTATGTAGCCAAAACAAAAATAAGGCCTTGGCAACTAAGGCTCAAGTCACCTTTTACAACAACAATTTTTATTAGTCCATGTAACCAAGGTAAGGAGGAAAAAAACATGGGAAATAAAAAATCCCCTAAAAAATGGACATGAAACAAATATGGAAAATAAACTAGTCTTCACCATGCATCACTCACCCCAAGGAGTGATCTAAGTTAAGTGAAAGTCTTCTTAGTGAAACTCTTGGTGAAGATATCAACAGTTTTCTCAGTAGATGGGAAATACTGCAAGGAAATAATATGGTCATGCACCAAGCCTCGAATGTAGTGCATGTGAATCTCTATGTTCTTGGTTCTCTGCCTCTATATTGGATCAGTGGAGATCTTGATTGTACTTTGATTATCACACCAAATGACTGTAGGTGAATCAAACACAAATCCAAACTCTCCAAGAATTCCTTGCAACCACACACATTGTGTAGTTGCATTCATTGCTCCCCTGTATTCGAACTCGGCTGGAGATAAGGAGATGGTGTGTTGCTTCTTTCTAGAACAACAAATGGGACCAGGTGCAAGCATAAACACATTACCAAAAGTAGACTTCCGATCAGTACTATCTCCAACCCAATAAGAATCAGTAAAACCAACTAGTTAAAGTGATGAACCAACTACATAGTGTATCCCAAACTGATTGGTACCTTGCACATAATGCAAGATCATGTTGGCATACTATCTCTTTCTATAACTGACCTGGGTTTTGCGTAGTTATAGACCCAACAAAACCCCTTTTCACCGACCCTTTTAGAAACAACCTGCGAACAGGTTCAGGTCTCACTTGAGGCGAAGTTATGGGGTGGATATTGAAGCAAGTTTTTGTAACCCAATGATGCACAGCTAGAGAACAGGTCCTCTGAGTGGAGTCACACTTACTCCTCATCCACTTCTAATGAAACAACGCACTTCAGGACTGTGCACACATGGTAGTTACGCACACCGCACTACAACAACGCAAGTATGGACTGCGCTTCTGGAACGTCGCACTCACTACACCTTGCGTTGAATAGTGTGACTTGTTACTTTACTTAAAGCTATGCAATTTACCATGTTATAATAGTGTAAATACGTGACTACGCACTTCATAGTTTAACAATGCAGACTTCGTTGAACTATTGTTATTCCTCCAACTGCGCGACCACTATTCTAACCAAGAAATTGTGCATTTAGCATATTCAACATGACTTCACAACGTTATGCATGTTCTTACACTAAACAGATTATTTCCATTCTCATTCATTAACACTTAACATATTTGAGTATGAGTGTCCAACGCTTAACATATTATTCTCATCAACATACACATGAAAATACATATAAAAGCATGAACATACATAAACATGAAACAATCACACAACTCAAGTATTTACGTGGTTCACCCCTCGGATGGGAGCTACATCCACAGGAACTGTTGTTTCTATTAACGGGAAGGGTTAACAGTTCCAGTTTGTGCACACATCTGCAGATTCTTCTCTACAATAGGTTTTTGCGCACTCAGTTGCAGAGCCTTTTCTCTCTTAAATTTGTCAGCACATATTTACAATAATAATCTATCCCTTAGCAAACTCTAACCCTTCCCTATGCAAAATTTCCCCTTTTATATATTGCGCCCGAAGGTCACATATTTACAATAATTATGGGACAAAATTCTATAGTACCCTTAATCCCCCAAAACGATGTGTTTACCCCACTAACCATACTTTGTCATAACTTATCAGCTACTTTGTTGTCCTCGACCGTCCTCTGTGCTACTTCCTTGGCTTTGATGCTCTTCTGACAGCCACTTGATCTGACCGTACAACGTCGACTATACCATGGAAAATCCTTTGCACCATCCTGTCTCTTTAATTCTTGTTCTTGTAGCTCGATAGTCCGCCGCTTCTTCCTTAACTGCTCCAACTACTTCGCTGATCATTAGTACGTCACATTTACTAAGGGGACAGATCCTTTCCCGTCACTTCATCTCACTCCCTTCCCTGCTCCTGGGAATTGTGGAGTTACTTCTCCCAAAATAAGATGATGTTAGGCCTCTCCTAACTCATACTTTCATCATCAAAACATCCTTAACTTGGACTACATCATCAAAACTGCGTTTACTTGGGCCGCGCCTGTTACCACCCAAAAAGTGCTCACTAGCTCATTCCCTTATTCACATGACCCATTTGTCCACTTTTCCACCATCTGAGCCTCTTAAGCCAACAAAAGGTCACCAAAAGACCTTGGTACACCCCTTTTTCCCACTCAAAAAGATTATTTTTCCTAAAAAGCATAAAAAACCCTCAAAAAGGGTCCAAATTCCCAAAAATTAAAAAGGGAATTAAAATATTAATTTTATTCAAAAAAAGGAAAAATGAGGGAAAAGTACCTAAACCATGTTGGTCAATACCATTTGGTTTCCACAAAACCACAAATGGTATTCCCCACCACCAAAACCTATAAAAAGGTGGTAGGGGGCTCCTCATTACACATCCACTCATATTCCTATCCTCATGCTGCCAAAATCTCCCTTGAGTATTTGGCCATTGTAGCAAGCCTTGGAGAAAGGACCCATTGGAGATTGGAGCTGCTCACCATTGGAGCCATTCAACAAACCTTCATCACTTGGAGGTATTGTACTTGCAAGCATTTGATTGCCCCATTGTCAATACAAAAAATTCTTTAATATTTTCTTGTTCTTGTTTTTAAAATATTTCCATTATTTGCTTATATTCTTGCATAGATCCATGATTAGTTTAGTTTAGATTTAATTTGTTGTTATTTGATTTACATTGAAATTGCTGCTACTAGTTAGCAGGTTCCCATAGCACTAAGCCTGGTTGCAAAACCGGGCCAACAGTTTTTGGCGACTCCTCTGGCTTTGAACAATAGATCTCTAGTTTTGCTTTTAATCTTAGTTTTTTATTAGTTTTTAGCCTTTAGATCCATAAATATGCCATCCTAGACAGCAGATCCATTGCTGCTCTAGGTTTTGGCCCCATCTATTGCCATTAACAGCCCGGAATTCTCAATTTTTGGGTTCGTTTTTCGGCTTCCGTGCACGACTTTCGCCTCACGGTTTTTAGCCTGACAGTCGCGCGGTCCATCGCGGCTTTTGGGATTTTTTCTGCGTGGTTCCCCGCGGCTTCGCGGCCTGTTTGCGCACTGCACATCGCGGCTTCACGGTCATTTACCGCGCTGCACATCGCGACTGCGCGACCATTTTCCGCGCGGTTCCCCGCGGCTTCGCGGCCTATTTGCGTGCTGCACATCGCGGCTTCACAGACTTTTTACGCGCTGCACATCGCGACTGTGCGCCTAAATCCTGAGCGGTCCATCGCGACTGTGCGACAGAAACCCGCGCGGTCCATCGCAGCTTTTCTATCAGAACCCGCGATGCTGATTTTTTCATTCGGCCGAATCGTTTAAAAAATCAATTTCTTCCTGTACTTTCTGCCCACATAGCACATTTTCCAGTATTAGAAATTCTGTTTATTTTACAGCCATCAAAAAATTTTACTATTTAGAATGCACATGTGAAAGAAGTCTTTTTAAAAATTTTCATCAATTGAAAGAAAGATATATTTTTGCATTTTATCTAGATTTACAATTTTTTGTTGTTTGCTTCTTTAAAATTTTTACCCATAACAATTATTGAAAACGAAATCCATTTCTTTCGAAAAGAAGTCATATTATTTGCTTTCTTGTTTGAAAGATCCTTTGTTTTTCGAATAGTCCTTGAAAAGCATTTAATTTCCATTTATTGAAAAAGTCATAAAATTTGTTTTTGTTTTAAAAAAAAATCCTTTGTTTTTGAATACTTAGCATTTACTTTTTTCAATTTTCAGTTTAAAATACCACATGTGCACCCAATCAAACACTAATTTTAAATTGAGCCATAAAAATTACCCTAATTTCAACCCACTTTTAACCTCACTTGGGGAACACTAAAAGAACTTTGTAGCTAGGTAGTATTGAGGGGATAGGTGTTCCAATAACACCCCTCAGTTATTACATCTGAGACATAGTTGTTGTCCTTTAGGGAGCTAAAACCTCTTAGTATTTATTGGCGCGGTCACAACCGGTTTGTGGGAAGGCCTCTCCCCTAGGAGGGTTGAAGTCGCGAGGATGGTTCCAAAAGCCTGAGTGGAATACCGAAATCCATTCAGTAACCGAAGGGCTACCATTTGCAGTTCTCGGGATATCCCTGTATTGGGATATTGCGATCAAGGACCAAACGACAGATTTACCTTTTCTCGACGCGTCATGAACGGAGTATCCTAGTAGCCATTTTTTAGGATTGATTACCCGGTGTCCCTCCCGGTAGGGGGATATCTAGCCGTGGACTTAACACCCAATATTGTCTGACTTGGATTTCATCACCTTGCAGAGAATATAGTTTGTTGATTCACAATACTTTTAGTTAGGTGTTTGCATGATTCAACCCACCTTTGGTCTAGTTACACCTATTTTTTCTAGAAGTTGTTTGCATGTTGGTACTCTGACCATTTGTTGCATCCCTCCACTTATTGTAGCACAGCTGCTAGAATAAGTGCCTTTTTTGAGGTTGATTTTTTGGCCTGAGAGCCTTCATTTTCACTCCCCTTCTTGCACCCTTGGTTGCATTAGGGTTTTGAGTTTCTTTTATATTACCATTTTACACATACAGTTTTTTTCACAAAAAACTTATTTTCTCACCATTGAGAATTTTAGACGTTCTCGTCGTCTACAGGGCGAACTCCCAGAGTTCAGTCTACTTGGCTCGCCACGTCACCGACGCCGAGCCTTATCCCTTGACTCGACACATCGTCGGTCAACTAGACAGTCATCCGATTCTGACACGCCTCACTTCACATTTGATTTAGAGGCAGAATCCGAAAATCCCACTGAGTTTTTCCCAACCAACATTATGTCTGGAACACCATTTGATCCACTCTTTACCAACACCATAGGAGAGACGTCTACGGACCCTTCTACTGCAGTGCCATCCATGGCAACACCTACCCCCATAGGTATGCCTAATATGGCGGACACTCCACATTTAGGAATGCCCAACACAGGGCCACCTCCTGTTACAGGAATCCGCAGCACAGGGCCACCACCTGTTATGGGTATGCCCAACATAGGGGTCACACCCCCTCTGATTCCCACAACCTAGATTCCAGGAATCGCCACCACTATTCCTAACCCAAGTGTAACCCGTGTTGCACTTGGTAGTGCTGGCCCCTATCAGACCACACCTATTGGAGGACATATACCTTCGATACCTAGCATACCTTTAGGCGCTACTGGACCCTTACATCATACCACCGTGACTAGGCATGTCCCAGTCCCAGTCACCACATCTGCTAGCTTACCGTATATGGCGAGTCTGAACTTGCCAGATTTAGCCAGGCTCACAAATGACCCTATCAGACATGATCCTGCATGGCCTCACATGCCCACCAAACTACCCTCCGACATCCCTAAGTTTGAGGGCAAGGCAGGTGAGGACCCCCAGAACCATATCATGTCCTTCCATCTATGGTGTTCCTCCAACTCCATAGTGGACGATTCTGTCCACCTCCATCTATTACAGCGCACCTTCACTGGCTCTGCAACTAAGTGGTATATCGAGCATCCCCATGGGATGCATGCCACCTTTACCTCCCTTGCCTCGACCTTCCTGCAGTTCTTTCAGTTACCTGTCCGCTATGATGCGGGCGTCGAGATCCTACTGTCTTGCAGACAGAACACGGCCACCCACATCATTGACCACATTCATGAGTGGCGTCGACGCCGAAGCCTCTGCAAAATCAAATTAGACGACCGTATCTTCCTAGATTGGTTTCTAAAATCCCTTCTCCCTCTCATTACGAAGGATGTGGCATCCAAAAGACCCCAGTCTGAAGATGAGGCCATCCTCAAAGCCCAACAGTTTGATCTCATTTACGCCCAATCGGGTTATGTGTATACCATTATTCCAGACGCCCCTTGGGGCGAGTCATCCCAACATGATGCACCGGGGGCATCCCATGCCGCTGATGGGATCATTGGTCGTATGGCCTCGCATCCCCAACCCTTTTCCATTACACATCCTAGCCATGGTCCTGACCTTTCGCGGGCTACATCTCAGTCTGGAGCAACTAGTTCATATGCTCCCATGGCACATCACCATCATACCCATGGACCTTCATGTCCACCTCAGTGCTTTGGTCATGCACCACCTGCATACGCCCCCCCAGCTGCACCTCAACCAGTATACTATCCACAGCATGCTGCGGCAGCTAACCCAACACCTCCAATAGCTCAGGGTTACCAACAACCCCAGCAGGCAAATGGACCACCTCCAGCCCCACAGGCTTATTATCCACCACAACTTGCTCCCGCACCTGTGGCGAACCAAAATCCTCCCACTGCTCAGGGGCAAGTGTATACACAGCACAACCAGCCCCAAAACCAAAACAACCAGCGCAACCAAGGTGCGCAACAGAACCGTGGTAGAGGTCGCAACCGCGGTAATAACCAACAACATCAGCAAGGTCCTCCACCTCCCAATCCTCCGCAGAATAACGATGCTGCTCCTCCCAACCACAATCCGAATCGGAATCCTAAGCAGCCTAGAAACAATAACCTCAGAACAAATCACCCTTGTTCTATCTGCGGAGTCTATGGTCATTACACGCATTCTTGCCCACATTTGGAGCGATCTCGGCAACTCTGAACCGACGATGCCCATCGTCAAGGGCAAGCGGCTCCTCAACCGCCACCCAACCCTCCACCACCTCAACATCAACCCTTGGTGCTGCAAAACCCCTTCCCAAAACAGGGTGTAGTTAACACTCAGCCATTAGCCCCCCCTCAGGGCAACGTGCCACCACAGCAGATTACTTATGCAGCCCCTGATCAACCCATGTTTGATTCAGGAACTCACCATTTGTTGATGATGTCGACTGCCGATGCCAACCTCCAAACCCACCGGAACCAATATGGCTCCACTTCTGAAGCCCCTCCCGTCGACAAGAACACTAACGTTAATCCCACAGATCAAACATTACGTATACCTCCGGCTCCACTTGATGGCGCTTCCAAAGCACCTCGCTTCCCACTTCGTCGTATCAACAGTAATCCCAATGCTCGCGCTGCGTCGAATTACAACATCGTAGATGACTTAGCCCAGTCCCCTGCAGCCATGTCTGCTTTAGAAGTTTTGAAAAACTGTCCTTCGCAGCACAAAACTTTGCTCTCTGCCATTGGCGCCATTGACCCCAATGATTCATAGCTGATCGCATTCGATTCAGACCAGTCTGAACCACGCCTGCCTTCCCCTTTAGCATTCCAAGTTTCCGTTTCTGTTCGGAATCTTGTCATCCATCGGTGCATTATCGATGAAGGGGCCTCCACATGCGTCATGTCCACATTCGTTTGGCAGAAGTTGGGATCCCCTACTCTCCAGCAGTCCACCACTGCGTTGCGAGCCTATGACGGTCGTTCGGCACAACCCCAAGGTCTTTTAGCCAATGTCCCCGTCTAGTTGGCAGGTAAAACTTTCCTCATTGACATTGAGGTCATCAATTCCCAACTAGACTATAACCTTTTACTTGGTCGCTACATTATGCCATGCAGGCTGTTGCCTCATCCGTATTTCGCACCATGCAGTTCCCCCATGAGGGACGCGTGGTCAAGGTTGACCAGCTCACCTATTATGACCCCAAGGCCCCCGCCACACCTGAAAATGTTCTCCCCATGGTTGAACAACCTGTTTGTGGTGCAACTACCTCATTCATTTCCTCAGTAGGACCCAGACTTTACTCCGAGGCGCCGATGACCTCTACATTCCAGTCCATTCCACCACCGCCACCGGAGACCCAGGTCGCTAACCTCTGCACTCTTTCACAAACACCCGGTAATCAACCCTCCTTGTTACCCAAACCACCATTAGTCCCTAGTCACATTGGGGTTACACCCATCCACACAATCCCCTTTCTATTTCCTCCTTCGGGTGTAGTAAGTGCCCCGGTTATGGCTACCCTTAGTCTCCCTGGGTTAACATTGGGATTACCCGTGTGGTATATTACGCCACCTATTCCTCCGCTGACACTAAATGTCATCCTGCAACCGGTGCAACCCATTGTTACTTCTACCCAACCACCTCCCGGTATCACGACTCCTTCGTCGTCGACGAATCCCCCTCCATTCGTCAGGCCCACTGGGGGCAGAGGCCCACAACCATACACTGCGGTACCCCCACCCAAGGCGTTTAAACCTCTCCCAAACGAGGCAACCCAGTCAGAAAATAGACATCCATGAGGGTGATCTCTAACCTCTCACCCCCAATAATGAAAGCACCCTCCGTTGGCACCCACCAACTCACCAGCTTGTTCAAGAGCTGTCTCACTGAATGAATAGGTGGGATCTGAGCGAACTTCAAAAGTCCGCTCACAGCCAGAGTCTGTCGCACCCCCGGATCAGTCTGAATCTTCTCCATCAGATCATCATCGAGCTCCCTCTCTCGCCATGAGGACAATGGTCTCCTCAACATCCTGTCAGAAAACAGAAGAAATTTTTAGCCCCAGCACAATTTTTTTTTTTTTTGAAAAAATCCCATCGCGGCTTTTCCACCAAAAGCCACGATGACCATCGCGGCCTCCATGCTAAAACCCGTGATGATCATCGCGACGTCCAGTCAAGAACCCGCGATGAATATCGTGGATTTTTGCCAGACAGTCGCGATGAACATCGCGACTATCTCCCATGAACTCGCGATGAACATCGCGGGTTCCATCCTCACAGTCGCGATGAACATCGCGACTGTCAGCCTAAAACCTGCGCGGTTCATCGCGGGAAGAGACCCGAAACCCGCGATATTCCACGTTGGAGGGTCAACATGGAATTTCGCGGCCTTCGGGGGCCCGTCGCCAAACAAAAATGACATAATTGAAAAGGCCAAGGCGAATAGGGTTACCTGAAACTCGCAGAATCGAAAACCAACGGTGAAATCTCCCAGAAATCGAGAAAGAGCTCTGATTGCTCTGCCAAACTCGCACGTAACAATGACACGTCATATGGGCCCCACGCCCTATTTATAGAAATTCCACCATTTTTCCAACCGCCATTCCGGTCTCATACGACGTCCGTTTCTCAAACCATTGGTACCATTGGAATCAGCGCAGCGAGAACTTCATGGCAGTTCTTTCCTTTCCCAGTTTTCACCAGCTCCATTTTTTGACCATTTTTTGGGCGCCCTCGTCGCCTCGAATTGCGTGCCACATCACCCATCGTCCATTTTTGACGAGTCTTATATCGCCGGATTCAATTTTCCGCGCTCATGATGATGCTTGAGATCATTTCTCGCTCTCACGCCTATATTTTTTGGGCATTTTTTCTCATGCCCCCTCGTCGCCTCGGTTTGCATGCCACATCCACCGTTCTCCATTTTTGACATGTCTTATATCACCGGATTCAGTTTTCCGCGCTCGTGATGATGCTTGAGATCATTTCTCGCTCTCACGCCTAGATTTTTTGGGCATTTTTTCTCTTGCCCCCTCGTCGCCTCGGTTTGCGTGCCACATCCGTCGTTCTCCGTTTTTGACATGTCTTATATCGCCGAATTCAGTTTTCTGCGCTCGTGATGATGCTTGAGATCATTTCTTGCTCTCACGCCTAGATTTTTTGGGCATTTTTCCCATGCCCCCTCGTCGCCTCGATTTGCGTGCCACATCGCCCGTCGTCCATTTTTGACGAGTCTTATATCATCGGATTCAGTTTTCTGCACTCGTGATGATGCTTGAGATCATTTCTCGCTCTCACGCCTAGTTTTTTTGGGCATTTTTTCAAGATGCCCTCTCATTGCCTCGGTTTGCGTGCCACAACGGCCGCAGCCCCCTTTGTGACAATCTTTATGTCACCAGATTCATTTTTCCGCACTCATGATGACGCTTGAGACCTTTTCTCGCTCTCGTCAATCCCTTTTTGTTCGGTATAATTTTACCCCTTTTTCGGGCCGAGCAATCCCTTTTACGAAAAAGGCACTTAGGGAGTTTCTGTTAAGCTCTTTTCTGACTCCTAAAACAATGAAAAGATCGCCGAGCAATCTTGCTTCCTTTCATGCTCGTTAAACGTATCTGAAAGGGCGTCTACCTGGTATAAGTTTACCCCTTTTCCGGACCTCGTAGACTAATTACGAAAAAGGTATACTCTAGTCACATCGGCTAGAAGAGTTCTCCATCCGCATCATTTTATGCTTTTTCAGGCCTTGGAGACTAAACTCACGAAAAAGAACACCAATGGATTCCACTTACCACTTTCAGACTCTCTAAACATGAAAGCAACCACGAGCAATCACCATCCTGGGCTCGTAAATCCAACAGGACAGTAGTCACAACCACTGCAGAGTCTTCTTATCGCTTTCAGACTCCTTAAAAATGAAAGCACCAATGAGCACGAACAGTCCTGGGCTCACAAAATCCACAGGACAGTACCATTTTAGAGCACACTTTTATCCCTTCTTGGAGCTCATTAAAACTACGAAGAAGGACCCAACGGTGCTTCTCGGTGCCACGATAGATCACGTCTACTCATATGGAAGCTTCCCCATTTTGGTCGCCTTTGTTCAGAGTATTCTGTAGTATGTCACCCTGAGAACCCCTCGACATCACCCATCAGCTTGATTCCCCCCCAGAGTCAATACATACCCTTCAGTCCTTAAAAGCAATGATTCCCACACCTACAGGTCAGTTCCCTACGCTGCCAGGTCAACCATGTCATCATGCTCTGAACAAAGGAAGTTTGAGTCTACCCACAATATGACCCCAGTTACTTCCCATCTCCCAAGTATGTCAGTCCTACCATCAGTACTACCACACTTCAATTCTACACCTCGCGCTCCTATCAAGGAACCATCATTGCCTTGTTAGTTGCTGGTCTCCCTCTGTCGACGACAACCACATTTATTCCAGAGGATAGACCTAGAGGTCCCTGTGTCTTGGACTCATCACCATTTATGATGAGTGCCTACGAATCATTTTGAGAAGATCCCTCAGTACCTCTCCAAATGGTTGTTTCTCACATGCTCGACTTCAACACCTTGATCGCATCGTTGAGACTCGCATAGGGCATTGGTCCGCTCAGTTATTAGTTGAAGACCCTGGATACCTTCTGATTCCTCCACATTTGAGAGTCTGCCTATGGATACAACGTTACATTGTTCCTATAGATATCCGGGTTGCGTATGGAGACCGTATTCAGATGTACCCCAGTTTTATACTCCCTCGAGTATACAGTTACAAATACTTCCCAGAGATGGCTCACAGTCATTACCTCCCTACAGATGTTGGACACCATCAGTTCCAGCAATTCATCAGTTATTCCAATGTATCAGTTATTGAGATCAGCCATGTCATGATCATGAGTACATCCCAAAATAATGTACCCTCTGGACCATTATGATGTACCAGTATATTTTTATGTATTAGATTCCCCCTTCTTGGGACTTATTGTTATGTTTATGTCTTGATACGAGCATGGGTATGCCCGCCTCGTCCAATATCAAAGATTATTCCTCATTCATATTGAGGCCATGTAATATTTTTTGTTTTGCAGCTTCCATGGGACGTAGATCCAGTCTCCAATCGGTCTCTTCTCCTCCCTACAACCCCAGAAAAAAGACAAAAGAACTATGATGTTTATCGGCCATACGATGAGCTCCTGCCCTCACACATCAGGGGGCAATCTGTTAACACCCAAAAAGTGCTCACTAGCTCATTCCCTTATTCACATGACCCATTTGTCCACTTTTCCACCATCTGAGCCTCTTAAGCCAATAAAAGGTCACCAAAAGACCTTGGTACACCCCTTTTTCCCACTCAAAAAGATTATTTTTCCTAAAAAGCATAAAAAACCCTCAAAAAGGGTCCAAATTCCCAAAAATTAAAAAGGGAATTAAAATATTAATTTTATTCAAAAAAAGGAAGAAGGAGGGAAAAGTACCTAAACCATGTTGGTCAATACCATTTGGTTTCCACAAAACCACAGATGGTATTCCCCACCACCAAAACCTATAAAAATGTGGTAGGGGGCTCCTCATTACACATCCACTCATATTCCTATCCTCATGCTGCCAAAATCTCCCTTGAGTATTTGGCCATTGTAGCAAGCCTTGGAGAAAGGACCCATTGGAGATTGGAGCTGCTCACCATTGGAGCCATTCAACAAACCTTCATCACTTGGAGGTATTGTACTTGCAAGCATTTGATTGCCCCATTGTCAATACAAAAAATTCTTTAATATTTTCTTGTTCTTGTTTTTAAAATATTTCCATTATTTGCTTATATTCTTGCATAGATCCATGATTAGTTTAGTTTAGATTTAATTTGTTGTTATTTGCTTTACATTGAAACTACTGCTACTAGTTAGCAGGTGCCCATAGCACTAAGCCTGGTTGCAAAACCGGGCCAACAGCGCCCAATAGGCCCCTAACACTTACTCGTGGATCGTCCTCGAGCCAGTTTGACTGGGTTGTTCCATCTGCATAGCTTCTGAGATGTTTGCTTTTGCCATGAACGTCAACTTTGCAACTGTATCCTTGGATTCTTTCTCACACTGTTTGAATGTGTCAAGCATCTCTTCTGAGATGGGTTCCAAAAGTTTCTCCTTCATAGTGTCTTCTATTGCCCAAATTTCTTGCAACTTCTGCTCAATTTATTTTGATAGCGCAAGCGCTTCCTCCCACAATGGGTGCAACTTCGGTGATGCTTCAACTTCCTTTTCCCTCAATGATTCAAACTCTTTCTGAAGCCCTCTTTTTTGCATACTTCTGAATTCTTTTCCTTGCTGGAAAATCCTTCATAGCCAATTTTGTAGAATCAAGATCCTTCTGCTTTTGCTATACCTCACCCTGATATGACTGTTTATCGCCTTCTGTTGGGCCTGGCCCAAGTGGGGAATTTTTGAGCAAGAAGGATTTTTGGAATTGCGGAGCTGAGCGCAGTTCAGTTGAAGTATTTTTTGTATAAATTTTTGGAATTCTGCGAAGTTGCACGCAACGCAGTGTTGGAAGAGCTACGAAGATCAGTACTATGAGGAGGCAGTGTTGCGAGGTGTCTAGTCTACGTGGATACGGCAAGGCAGAGTGTTGGACGGAAGACGACACAAATTCCAGTTAAACCATCGGTGGTCTATTTTTGGTAAAGATGCTCCAACAATACCAAGCGGTGGGTAGGACCAAAGAGGAAAGAGAGCGACTGGTTGCACACACGAAAGAACCATTACCTGAACCAGTTGCATGAGACCGTTAGAGGAAGAACGACTTGGTGAAAGCGACCTGTTGGCATGCGTGCGACAGGAAGGCCGATAACGATGTGGGCATGCGCTACGAGTAGGCCACGATGGAATATTCTCTACCAGAAGTCATCAAGCCTGATGAGCTGGAAACTGTAATAGTTTTGTAAACCTAAGGGTTTTTAGCCTTCAAACTATAAAGACATGACCTATGGGCATGATCTATAAATAGGCATAATTTTGTATGGGAAAGGTTTGTTGTTGAGTTAATATTCATTGTTGATCTTTGGGGTTATGAAAGACTCTCAATTTTTCCATTGTTCTGTTATTGATTTGATAAACATATGTTGAAGAACATTTTGTAAACGATCTGCAGCTATGTGTGTAGAGGCCGAGAGAAAGAGAGAGAAGAGGGTCTGCAAGCTAAGTGCATAGACAAAGAACTGTTTTACCCTTCCCAAAGACTAATATAACAATAGTTCTTGTGGATGTATCCTCCATCCGGGGGGTTAACCGCGTCAAATACTGTATAGTGTGATTGTTTGTGTGTTTATATTTACTTATTTGCTTACTTTGAATGTCTGGATTCTCAGTTATCAACTGTATGTGAATGCTTTTATATGTATTCACCATAGAGGAAAGATGGGAATAATATGTTAAGTCTTCGATGAATAGATGAATGATGAATGCACAATATTCTAAGTTGGTGAAAGTATCAGTTTAATGAATAATCACAAGTATGCGTAGAGGTTTGATTGTGTAACTATTTGGACACACCGCATTGGAGGTGCGCAACCTTATATATTTCATCTGTTTGCGTCTATCCTAAAAGCTAATAATCTGAGGCAGTAGATGCATGGTTAAATGTTGAAGTAAAGGATTCAGGATCGGTTAAGTATGGGAAAGGAAGCGTATAAGTCAATTGTGATGTCCTATTATTTTACTTTCTATCCAAACCGCGCAGTATTTCAATGCGTTGGTTTTGGAGCAGTTAGTTTGTAGAAGTGCGGACCGCGACGCAGTCAATTGTCGCACAGTCCTCAGCTCACAGTGTAGGTCTGATAGTGCACTGTGCAGTAGTCCTGTCCGAACAACTTATCACCTCATTGTGGAAACTTGATTCCACAGTGCCCCCATAGCTACACCTCGGGTGAGACCTCAACCTGTTCGCAGGTTGTTTTTGAAAGGGCCGGCGAGAAGGGGTTTTGTTGGTTCCTTGAAACCGTGAAGAAACTGGGTCTACATTGGAAACCTGTAGATCAATACTTAATCCAATACCTTCTAACTCATTTTCTATGGGTATACGAGGTCCGGCTTCAAGAGACCTCTTTCTAGTGCTAGGATTATATCTTTTACCACTTCGCAATGTATAAATATTTTCCTAAGTGTCACTATTTTTGTTTCTAAACATTATAGACTCATATTCCTGGGAATCTTATTTCATTCTTAAGACACCTTTTTCTGCTAACAACATTTTAATGCATAAACTAAGATTTTTCAGGTACTTACTGTTAATTTTTGAGCATTAATTCAACATACTCTAGGATCTTTACTGAGAGAATAAAATGTATAGCATATCAAGCATATCAATCACAACAAGCAATCACATGAGACAATAGACACACAGAGTTTCCTTGGGGAAAACCATAAAGGTGAAAAACCCTAATAACTTCCTCAAAGATAGATAGAGCAATGATACAAAACCCAAGCATAAGAGATAGTCTCCTAGCAGTATCTTCTCCTCCTCCACTAGTGCACCACTCTCCAATGCGTGTATGAGTGAATAAGTGAATGATCAAATAGAGTGCCTCCCGCACTCTATTTATACTTGACTTGACTTGCTTAATAACCTTACTAGGTTGGCCTCAACTAAACCACTTAACATAATGCTGATAGGGCCGACCCCCAATAGGGTGGTTTAATAACCCTTTAACCCACATGACTTATATAGGGACGATCCCATCAAGGTGGTATAATAACCCATCAAGTATAAGTTACGACACTTACAATATAAATGATGACACTTCCGTATAGAGGAATAACAACATCTCTATAGGAATACAATATACATATGTGAAATACATTCCAAAGTTACAAATACATCAACACTCCCTCTTAACTAGGAATGTATTTCTTGACACATATCTTCTAGCACAAGTCTTCCTCTTTGGATCATCATCACTAGATCATCGTCATCGTCATTGCTGCTGCTATCTCAATCAATCTCAAATCTACTCATCATAGGAAGTTCTACAGAACCAACCCTTTTTCATGTTGGATGCAGGCCCACCACCTGTTAAATGTTGGAGGTAGTAGATGAATGGTTAAATGTTGAAGTAAAGGCTTCAGGATTGGTTAAGTATGGGAAAGGAAGCGTATAAGTCAATTGTGATGTTCTATTATTTTAATTTCTATCCAAACCGCGCAATATTTCGATGCGTTGGTTTTGCAGCAGTTAGTTTGTAGAAGTGAGGACCGCGATGCAGTCAATTGTCGCACAGTCCTCAGCTTGCAGTGTAGGTCTGATAGTGCACTGTGCAATAGTCCTGTCCGAACAACTTATCACCTCACTGTGGAAACTTGATTCCACAGTGCCCCCATAGCTACACCTCGGGTGAGACCTCAACCTGTTCGCAGGTTGTTTTCGAAAGGGCCGGCGAGAAGGGGTTTTGTTGGTTCCTTGAAACCGTGAAGAAACTGGGTCTACATTGGAAACCTGTAGATCAATACTTAATCCAATACCTTCTAACTCATTTTCTACGAGTATACGAGGTCCGGCTTCAAGAGACCTCTTTCTAGTGCTAGGATTATATCTTTTACCACTTCGCAATGTATAAATATTTTCCTAAGTGTCACTATTTTTGTTTCTAAACATTATAGACTCATATTCCTAGGAATCGTATTTCATTCTTAAGACACCTTTTTCTGCTAACAACATTTTAATGCATAAACTAAGATTTTTCAGGTACTTACTGTTAATTTTTGAGCATTAATTCAACATACTCTAGGATCTTTACTGAGAGAATAAAATGTATAGCATATCAACCATATCAATCACAACAAGCAATCACATGAGACAATAGACACACATAGTTTCCTTGGGGAAAACCATAAAGGTGAAAAACCCTAATAACTTCCTCAAAGATAGATAGAGCAATGATACAAAACCCAAGCATAAGAGATAGTCTCCTAGCAGTATTTTCTCCTCCTCCACTAGTGCACCACTCTCCAATGAGTGTATGAGTGAATAAGTGAATGATCAAATAGAGTGCCTCCCGCACTCTATTTATACTTGACTTGACTTGCTTAATAACCTTACTAGGTTGGCCTCAACTGAGCCACTTAACATAATGCTGACAGGGCCGACCCCAAATAGGGTGGTTTAATAACCCTTTAACCCACATGACTTATATAGGGACGACCCCATCAAGGTGGTATAATAACCCATCAAGTATAAGTTACGACACTTACAATATAAATGATGACACTTCCATATAGAGGAATAACAACATCTCTATAGGAATACAATATACATATGTGAAATACATTCCAAAGTTACAAATACATCAACACTCCCTCTTAACTAGGAATGTATTTCTTGACACATATCTTCTAGCACAAGTCTTCTTCTTTGGATCATCATCACTAGATCATCGTCATCGTCATTGTTGCTGCTATCTCAATCAATCTCAAATCTACTCATCATAGGAAGTTCTATAGAGCCATCCATTTTTCATGTTGGATGCAGGCCCACCACCTGTAGGTCTTCATCATCACTGGACATACTGTGGATCCCTCATGACTTATTACGTGAGTCAACAAAATATCGAAAGAGAATCCCAGGGTTGATTACGAGTACACAGCTCAACCTATTGGATCTCCTAGGACCTTTTACATGCCATTGCACAACTTGTTCACGGCCACAGAGTATCATCCAAATACTCATGATCATACTGATCATAACATCATTCATGAAGCTCAACCTAGATGCACATCACACATCACTTACAATCACCGGCATGGGAAGACACACTTCAACCATCCGTGAAATGCTCAACACTTATATCTACGTCATGGGAAGACACACTTCAACAATGCGAGAATGGCACAACACTTATATCACAACAATGGGAGAACACATCTACAACCATGCTTGAATGGCACATCACTTATATCACAGCCATGGGAGAACACATCTACAACCATGCTCGAATGGCACAACATTTATATCGCAGCCATGGGAGAACACATCTACAACCATGCTCGAATGGCATCAGCCCTTATATTTGCACCATGGGAGAACATATCTACCACCATGTGAGAATGGATCCAACAATTACATCATGACCATGGGAGAACACATCTAACACCATGTCTGGAAAGCTCGACAATTACATCGCGACCATGGGAGAAAACATCTACAACCATGTCCGAAAATCCCATGTGCATCTGTGTCTTCAGAACTCATCACACTTAATCCAACTGATTATGCAATGTATCTACCTGATGCATATCATCACATATGATCGTCTTGATCATCATCATAGCATCGTCCCGATGCATATCATCCAGAGCATCGTCCTGATACTCATCACACATGATCATCCTGATCATCGTCACTACATCGTCCTGATGCATATCATCTAGAGAAACATCCTGAAGCTTGTCATCCATGATCATCCTGATCATACAATGCATCCACCTGATGCATACCAAGTATCTACCTGATACATACATAAATGCATGATCCACCTGATCATATCAAGCATCCAACATGATGCATATATAAATACATGATCCAACTGATCAAAGCATCCAAATGATGCATATACAAGTACATGATCCAACTGATCATACAAAGCATCCACCAGATGCATATACAAATACATGATCCAACTGATCATACGAAGCATCCACCTGATGCATATACAAAGCAGTAGTTGGAGCATTGTCCTGATGCTCATCATCCAACGCTTACATCCACAGCCATGGGAATGATTCTCCTCTCACCACGCTTGGAATGGCTCCTACAAATGTGTCCATCACTTCTTCCTCGATGTGTCGTCAATCTGAAGAACAGAAAGCCTCTCTCTAAAGTATTCAAACTTCACTTTGGCTAGTGGTTTCGTCAACACATCTGTAACATGCTCATCCGTCGCAACATACAAGAGATTCACTGCTCCTTTCTGCACCATATCTCTGATATAGTGATATTTGATCTCAATGTGCTTCGACCTGTCGTGGAACACCGGATTCTCAGACAGCTTCACACAAATCTGGTTGTCACAAAAGATACTAGTAGCCTCCAATGGGAGATCAAATAACTCATATAGTAGCTTACAAAGCCACACTACCTCACAACTAGCCGAACAAGCTGCAACATACTCTGCTTCGGCTATACTCAGTGCTACGCAGGACTGCTTCCTGCTAAACCAAGAGATCACACCTGATCCCATACTGAAATAGCACCCAGATGTGCTCTTCCTATCTGCAGCACTGCCAGCCTAGTCTGAATCAACATAAACCTGCAGGTTAAACTTTTGATTCGCATCATACTTGAGCCCATAATCAATTGTACCCTTCAGGTACCTCAGAATATTATTTACAGCAACTAGGTGAACACCTATGGGATCCGTCAGGAACTGGCTCAATATGTTCACCACAAAAAAATATATGGTCTCATGTTCGTCAGGTACATCAAGGACCCAATCATAGTGACATCAACTGGATCAGATGAAGCATCACACATAAGCTTCAGGTTCGATGCCATAGGTGTGGCCATGGCCTTGCAGTCCATCATCCCGAACCTCTTTAGGATCTCTACTGCATACTTCCCTTGTCCAAGGAAGATTTCATCTGCACTCTGCCACACATCCATGCCTAGAAAATAGTGCATTCATCTCGAACTCGGCAACAAGCTTCCTCTTGGTGTCGGCAATCAACCCATCCTCCCCTGTAACAAACAGGTCATCCACATACAAAAGTAGTATCACAGGATTTCCTTCCACAACCTTGTAGTAAAGGTTGGAATCCGCTTTACTCTTAGTAAAGCCCAAACTGGATAGGAAGCTATCTATTCTACCGTACTAGGTCCTGGGTGCCTGTTTAAAACCATATAGGGCTTTCTTCAGTTTCCACACATGAATCCCTCTATCATGTGTCTCAAAACTGAGTGGCTGCTCCACATACACTTCCTCTTCGATTACACCATTCAAGAAAGATGTCTTGACATCCATCTGGTGTATCTTCCATTTCATCACTGCAGCTAGAGCAAGTACTCATATGATGGAAGTGTATCTGGATATAGGAGCAAAAGTCTCTTCATAGTCTATTCTCTCTTTTTGGGAGAAGACACGAGCTACAAATATCGCTTTGTATTTCTCTATGCTACCAATTGCAGCATGCTTGATCTTATAGATCCACTTGGAAGTCACAACAGACTTCCCTTTTGGTCTTGGGACCACATCCAAAACATCATTCTTCATGATCGACGGATCATGGCATCCTTCCATTAATTCATCCCGGATCCTGGGAACTTCAAATTCTTCAATAGATAACTTTGTTGCTGGAACAAATGTTGTAGTCCTTCTTTTTTAGGTGATGGTATACGATCTTTCCTACAAGACAAGTTAAATTGCATGATTAGAGACATCTCATAGTTTTCAGAACAAATTCTTATACATAAAGAAATATGTCATACAATCATGCAATTATTTTAGCCAATGCTTCAATACAACATTTATCCATATCCCGTAACTTTCTAGATGCCTTCCAATCTCTACCAAAACATTGTTAAGAGTGTGCATAACTCCCAACATGTCAGCAAAGAGATTTCATTCTAGATAAGTAGCAATGGAATGTTGTACAGTGCCATAGGCCACTTATCCATCACATGCATATTAGTAGTATACAGTTCATTAATGCAATTATTCTAATATGCATAATACACAACCCAAGTCTAGGAACATAAGCATATACATCATTGAAAAATATTATTTAAACGATAAGAAATGATAATTCAAATACTTGTCTTTGTTTGTTTGTTGGGTGGACTCCCTCTCAATCTTTGCTTCCTTGCAGGAACTACTGGAGTGTGCTCCCTCTTGATCTTTGCTTCCTGGATTACCTGTCCTTGAACTTATATCCATCCTTGATCACTATGCATGCTTACTAGTATCATCATTGTGTTATCCTCAAGATCTCATACATAATCATACATTCATTAGAATAATTTTAATACTATCAAAACACAATAATCTTAAGCATGTATAGTCATGATCATTTCAAACACAGATAATAAGCACTAGTATTCAAGGTTTATATAAGAATTTTCTAGTTGGTCATATCATTAATCAAAGTAAGGAACATAATATGCATAAACCTTAGATTACTCAAACTTGTAACTTCATGAGTAATCATTATCAATCATACAAAAGTATAAGATCCTTACATAGGGTAGGATTCTAACTTGATATAGGAAAAACATACATGGTCATCATATTTGTTAGTTATGTCTAGCAATGTTTTTCTTGTTCTCTTCAATGACCTGCATAACTCATAAGTTAACCATTGTAGAACCAAATTATACATACCTCTATGTGATCCATGACTATGGATGAGTCTTTGTCTTCACGTCATCATGGTCTTGATCTAGAGCTTGATTTGTACCTTTCATGTTAGCGGATAACATTCTCCTCATACAACACCACAGTGCATTAGTACAAACATAATACAATCATAAGTGTCATAGCCCTAATCAATGAATGTCTTCTATCATGCATTCATACTTTTACTAGGGTGATAAGACAAGTCTAAAATTAAACAAGATTGTTACTAAACTCAATAACATGAGGACAATCATATTATAAACTTAATCATGAATAGATTTCAAAACATACATGTAAGTCATACCTATCAGATTGCTTGTAGTAGTAGTAGTTGTTGTTGTTCCTTTTGTTCTTAGGAGAATTAGATGAAAAGTGTCCTCTTTTGTGATAGTCGAAACATCGAACATGAGAGAGATCTTTCTTCTTATGATGAGGGTGAGAATGTTTCTTGTTATGAGATCTCTCCCTCTTAAACTTGCTTCCCTTGGTGTGTGCTGTGAGAGCTTGATCTTCATTCCCCATCTTCTCTTCTTGGGACACAAGCCTTGCTTCTTCTTGTGAACATTCTTCCCATAGTCTACTGAAGGAGATCAACTTCCTTCTTGCACAGATTCCTTGGATGAAGGAGTCCCATGACCTATGTAGTCCATTCAATGTGGTCATAACAACTTCACCATTATCCACTACTTCATCCACAACTTCAAGTTGTTCTTTTATCTGGGAGACCTTTGAAGAAATAAGACTGCATGGTCTCCGCATTCTGGAACTTGATATTCTTCAATTGATTCCTCAAGGTTAACTTCCGATTTATATTCTTCCCTTCAAATAGCTTGGTCAAGTAATCAAACATATCCTTAGGTGTCTTCAGAGATGACACATGTGGCATGAGATGGTTTTTGATAGAATTAGCAATGTTCCTTTTATCCTTGACTAAGTTCCTCTTGAGTAAGGCCTTAGTCTCTTCTCCCTTTGGGACATGAACCCCTTCACTTATGTAAGTGTCCAACTCACTCTCTTGTAGAATTAACCCAATCCTATACTTCAATGATTGGAAGTTATCATCCCCTTCAAGATTATCCTCAAGCTTGGTGTGGTGAGACATCTTAAAGAGTACTTCAAATGAAATAGAAAATATTTAGGTCTTACCACTTGATCTGTAGAAATCTGGATTTGGAGCTGGATTAGGGTTTGTCAGAGAAATCCTAAAAATTAAAACTTTGAATTTCAAACTTTTGAAAGGATAGATTGATGCGCCTTGATGAGCTGATCAAGCTGGTATACTCAGAATTTGAAAACTGCAAAGTTTCACCCCTCAAATTTGCTTTTCAAACTTCCGAATTCACTCGGGATGACCTTGAATTAGGGTTTGATTTTCCCGGAGCTTCACCCATCCAGAAAGTTTGATCTAAAGCTCTAAACTTCAATTTTTCCAAGGAGCTTCCAGCCATGGTCTTAGATTTCGGAAATTCCAACTTTTGCAGAAGCCCTAATTTCTGTCTTCACTAGACAGGACCCCAAACTAGGGTTTGATTTTCCCAGAGCTTCACCCAACCAAAAAGTTCGATCCAAAGCTCTAAACTTTGATTTTTCCAAGGAGCTTCCAGCCATGGTCTCGGATTTCAGAAATGCCACTTTTTGTGGAAACTCTAATTTTTAGGTCAAAATATGAAAATGCTTAGAATTGAATTTTGTTTCGACAGAAAGATGTGCCTTGCTGAGGAGAGTCAATCTAACCTCCTGCCTTTCAAGATATGTGGAGAGAAACCCCCCAAAAAAAGAAGCCCTAGCTTCCGCAACTGCACAGTGTCTTCTTCTCATGTTAGCTCTGATACCATGTTAATTTTTGAGCATTAATTCAACATACTCTAGGATCTTTACTGAGAGAATAACATGTATAGAATATCAAGCATATCAATCACAACAAACAATCACATGAGACAATAGACACACAGAGTTTCCTTGGGGAAAACCATAAAGGTGAAAAAACCTAATAACTTCCTCAAAGATAGATAGAGGAAATGTAGAAACAAACACTCAGTACTTTGGACCCAACTTCGAAAGAATGGACAAAACTAACCGTTCTTCCTTCTTCTCAATGCCACATTGCTTGATATGCAAGACCAAGTATTTGAACTTGGTGGATAAGTCTTGGATGGATTCGAAATTACTTGGGCTTGGTGAGATCAACTCATTCTCAAGTTGGTGGACCCTCATCTCATAAGTCTTCCCAAATAATGACTCAAGCTTGAACCATACTTCATTTGGAGTAGTAAGACTGTCAATGTGAAACAAGAGGTCTCTTGAAATTCTGAGACAAAGCATGCCAAAAGCTTCATCCATTTTGTTGAAGAACTTGTACTTCTCTACCATAGAATTTGGCTCAATTTCTGTCCCCATGGTCACTTTGAAGAGACCCTTAGATCTCAGCTGGATCACCATTTCAGCCTTCCACTCAAAATAGTTGAATGGAGTGAGAAATACATGAGACTGCTCCATTCTATAGCTTTCCCACTAGGTGACAAAGAACATTGTGTACTTGCAATGCAAACTCTCAATCACTTTAGAGGGGATCCTAACTAGATAATTCGAACCCTGCATTGACAGAAGGCACATTCGGGAGAGCGTTACACCCTGGGTAGACTCCAAATTATTTCTCCAATGGCTTCAAGTCAATGGCCCCGGTTACTTCTGTGGTTTCTCCACTGCTTTTGGTGCACTTCTGAAGCAGTTTTGGTTCGAATAGAAGCTCCAATAGCTTTGATACCATGTGAAATATAAGTCACAATAGGATCTAGTAGCTAAATATTACCTCAAAATCAATAATTTTGGCTTAGCATGCAAGAAAATAGTGCATAAATAATTATGGAAACACAAATGATAAAAAACCAGTCACAAATGACAAAAAACTAGTAACAAATGATCAAAAACCAGTAACACAAATGATCAAATAGAAAGTTTATTATAACTGTCCAACCCATAAATGAGTTATGAATACATTTATATAGCATTTGGAAGAGTTCATTTTCCTTTGGAGGCATATACAAGTGGCTAGCTTACATTGGACCCCAATCCCCCCTAGGTTGACCAATAGGTTCCCAAATCACCTCAAACAACTACAAATTGTCAATGTGAACATTGGGTAGGCATATGATGGCATTAATGATGGTCACACATGTGGTGGTTAGGATTTGGTGGAGTGTAGGTGGCCAAGGATAGGCCAAAACAACCAAAAAGGGCCAAAATGTCCACATACATTGCATGGGCGCCTTAAGTCAAATAAAATTCTTTAAAATAGGGAAATCAAGTCTCCTTAGCTCAGGTAGTGGTAAGAAATGATGGAGGTGGCCATAAATAGGGCACCTAATAGCTACGTTGACTGGATTTTGCCCCAAAAGTGGTGGATTGTGTCATAATTTCCCCAACTAACTTATAACAACCTTGGATTGTCATCATTAACCTTATTTTGGACTAGTTAATCATCAAATTAATGTATTACTAAGGTCCTAAGGTGTAATAATGTTCTAACAAAGGCTATTCTTGAATAGCCATCACCCAAGAACATCACTGAATTGAGAGGCTTTATTGGGATTTGCACTTGCTATAGGAAGGTTGTGAAGGGGTTTTCCAAATTGACTACTCCTCTTACTGATTTGACCAAGAAGGATGCTTTTGAATGGGATGAAGAGGCTTAAAAGGATTTCCAAAGAATGAAAGAGGTAATGAGTAGTTTTCCAGTACTTGCATTGCCATATTTTTCTAAACCATTTGTTATAGAATTTGATGCATCAGGGGAAGACATAGGGGCAATATTAAATAAAAATCAACATCCCATAGCTTTTGAGAGCAGAATATTGTAGCCACATGAGAGGATCTACTCCATATATGATAAGGAAAGGTTGGCCATCATGCATGCCTTGGCCAAGTTTAGACAATATCTGGTAAGGAACAAATTTGTAGTCAAAACTGATCATAACCATTTGAAGTATTTCCTTACACAAAAATATCTCAATGAAATGAAACAAAAATGGGTGAGTAAGATTCAAGCCTTTGATTTTGACATTGAATATGTAAAAGGAAAGAATAATATTGTAGCAGATGCATTGTCTAGGAGACCTTCATTTTCCCTTATGGACATCTCAAAAGATTGGAAAGATGAGATGCTAGTAGAGTATGCCAAAGATAGATTTGCTTGTGAATTGTTAGATGGGGTGAAGGGAGATGATAGGTACAAGATGTTGAATGGCCTAATCTAGTATAAAGATCGAATATACTTAGTTCATGGTTCAAACTTAAAGCACCAAATCTTGAAGGAAGCTCATGATCCTCCTGTAGTAGGCCATCCTGGTTTCCTTAAAACATATAGGAAGCTAAGACAAAGGTTCTATTGGAAAGGGTTGAAGGAAGATGTTTTAAAGTATTGAGAGGAACCTCCAACAATTAATTAATGAAAATGCACGATATATCATAAATAACAGAACACATAATAGATTTATTGATCGTGGGCCACTTTGAGGGGGAAACCTCCTTTGAGCAAGTTCAATACAAATAACTTATTGGTGCCTTCATTGGCCTCAACATGTACTTATATACTAAGTCTATGTGTAAATACTATGGATCAATATCATGGAACATATAATACTAAGAGACAACTTACAAAGCATACGCGTCCAATACTGTGGATCAATACCATGGAACATATAATACTATGGGATAATACAAACTAAGGATCAATACCATGTATCGTATAATACTACAGGACAACTTACAAAGCATATGCATCAAACAACAATATACTAACAAAGCAAAGAGAAGGGTTGCCACAGGTTCCTAACATCCCCTCCTCCTTAGAAAAAGATTTGTCCTTAAAGATTTAGATGTGGAAATTGATGTTGAATCTGAAGGAGTGATTCCCATGTAGCATCCTCTAGTTGCATTCCGTGCCACTGAACTAATACCCTTGTGATAGATTGAGATCGAAGCTGGAGAGTGCTCCTATTGAGGATGGCCTTCAGATCCAAAAAGATGGATCCTTCATTATCCAATTCTGGTAAAATAGTTGGTCCTTTGATGTTGGTTCCGAGAAATTTCTTCAGACAAGAGACATGAAATACTAGATGAATGCAGGAAGAAGGAGGAATTTACAATTTATGTTGAGATATTGTAACTTCAAAGAATATTATATTTGTACTTTATTATTCTGGAGATGTTTCATTCCTCCTTGAAGATCTTATTATATATCCGGAGATGTTTATTCCTCCGTCGGAATGTGGTAACTTGGGTTATTAGACTTCCCTAGTGGGGGTCGGCCCTGTATGTGTTATGTGGGTCAAAGGGTTATTAGACCACCCTAGAGGGGTCGACCCAGTCAGTTGTAGTAGGGTATTTAACCCAATGGTTAAATACGAGCCTACATGATTTGTGTAAAAGACAGGTCGGAGTAGTGTATAAATAGAGGAGGTGTATTCCTCATTTGACACACACTCACTCACTTGAGAGTGGCGCACTTATGAGAGAGAGGTCTGCTATGGTGGAGGAGGAGATCATGTATTTGGTTTGCATCTTTTGTATTTGCTGGTCATCTATATCGAGGAAGCTTTGCTGGGTTTTCTACCCCATGAGGGTTTCCCAGGATAAATCTATGTCTCTTGTGTTTATGCTGTGCTTGTTGTTTCTTCAGTGATCCTGTATATACTATTATTGTGAAATGGAATGTGATGCTGCTATTTTCTATCTTAGCATATTAAATCTTATCAATTTATAAGCAAAGAACCCAATATTTTGAAGAACCTTATAGGGCCCATAGAACTTTGGAGCGAGTTGATGATGCCCTTTGAGTTTCAGGGGGGATTGCTTGGAAGGTTGTAGACCAAGAAGAACCATATCACCTACTTGAAAAGTGCGCTTAGAATGGTGCTGATCGGTTTGTTGTTGCATTCGAATTCTTGCCATGTGAAGATTGTCTTGCAAAATGCGAAGAACCTAATCGCGGTTTCGAAGGACTGAGTCAATTTCTTGAACTGGTGAACTATTGAGGGTGTATGGAAGAAGAACTGGAAGTGCCTGACCATAGATTGCTTCATATGGATTCATTTTAGATGTAGTATGGTACCACCAGAGCTCTTTAATGAAATCCATAGAAATATCTATCCAAATCCATGTAGGGATGGGAAAGGGTTCGAGCAATCCTGGAAGGACTGTCGTTTCACCCTTGTTGACCTAGAAAGTATCACATTTAGCCACCATATTTTGATTTGTCCTTTTCATTCCCTTCCAAAAGAAGTTACACTGTGCTCGCTCATACCTTTGGAGGAACCCATAATGCCCTGCTGATGGAGAAGCATGGAGTTCATAGAAGACATAGCCTTGTTGAACAGATTCAACCAATTTGGAACAAGAATAGAAATAGCTGAAAGAGAAACTTGGTCATCAAATGTGCGAGAAAGATCATCCGCCACCAGATTGTCCTTACCCTTCTTATAGGTGATATCATAGGAATAACCCATGAGTTCTCTAACCCATTTCAGTTGTGCTGGGGAGGAGACCCATTGTTCCAGGAAAATGTTCAGGCTCTAGTGATTAGTCTGGATGCAGAAATCATTCCCTAATAGGTATGGTTTCCACTTATGTACTACATGCAAAATAACCATAATTTCCTTCTCAGATGTAGAGGCAGAAAATTGCTTACCGAAAAGGTCTCTTGTAGGTAGAAATCCCACTGGTTCAGCAAAGACACCTGCATATCTATCCAAAATGTGTTGTAGATCCAAGGGAGTAGTGGAGACCGTTGATGGGTGCATCTAAATGGAACGGAGATAAGCGAGGACACCATGTAAATTCTTCTTAAGGATCTTTTCCAGGCGATGTGAACTGATGATGCAGAGAGACCTTGGTTGTAAACCTGTAAATGTGTGTTTTTTCCCATTAACTGAAAACTATATCCAAAGTTCAGCAAAATCCCATAAGGTGGGGCCAAGTGTGCATAACCATTGAGTACCCAAAACCACATCACATCCGCCTAAGGACAAGGAAAACATGTTAGAGCGCAGGTTATAATATTCCATAGAGATATGCACATTGAGACACTTCCCATTGCGAGGTAAGGTGTCCCCATTTGCAATCATGACTTCAAATTTGGAGCAAGGATGGAAAAAACAATTAGCTTTTTTGGAGATCCGAGGGTCAATGAAGTTATGAGTGATATTAGAATCAATGAGTATTGTAAGTGGGAGCTTCTTGAAGTAACCCCTAACCCACATTGTTTCTAGGGTGGTGGCTCTGGCTAAAGCATGGAGGGATATTTCTGGGTGGTCGTCCAGAGACAGAGGGTCAATAGGCGGCTGTTGAATGTCAACCCGATCATCTATTGTATCTGGAGCTTCTTCACCAAGTTCATAGGCAGGTGGAGAATCCACATCCAAGAGATAGAGTTGTTTCTCAACACATCTATGTCCTCGAGTGAATTTATCATCACTATTATAAAAAATCCCTTTTTCTCTACATGCCCGCATATCTGCTTTATACAAATGCTTGATAGGAGGTTGTCGAGGAGATGACTTGATGGGAGGTCATTGGGAAACCATATTTCTGAATGGAACACAAGTGGATTTGGAGCATTGTTGGGCTGTGATCTTGTCCTCCGCCAACTTAGCCAACCCTAGGACTTCCATCATTGTGTTGGGCCAGAACATTTTAACCTCTGAGCGGATTTCATCCTTTAGACCATTGATAAAACAACTCCTATAGAATTAATCAGACAATCCTTTTGTGTGATTGACCAATTTCTAAAATTTTGTCTGATACTCTCTCACAGTGCCAATTTGGTGAAGTTTAGTGAGTGCTCTTGTGAAGTCATCAAAATCAGTAGGACCAAATAGTTGCAAAAGGAGTTGAAAAAAATCTATCCATTTTGGCTCGTCATGAGCCTTGATGTACCAACGGTACCATTGAAGGGATTCTTGTTCCAAATGAAAGGATGCAAGTGGAACTTTGTGGACATCAAAAGTATTATGCAGACTGAAATATTGTTCTTCTCGATATATCCATCCAGTAGGATCATTACCATCAAAGTGAGAAAAATCAAGCTCCAGCCCACAAAAATTGCTGGAAGAAGAGAACCCAGTGTCTGCAGAATATTCTAGCTGTCGTTTATTGTTCATGGCTGAATGCTGAATATGGAGGCTGAGAAATGTTTCATCCAGACCTTGGAGTTTGGTTTTGAGGGCTGCAAGTTCTTCCTCCATGATTTGTGCTCCTGCGCAGGTGACAACCATAACCAAGAGTTTTTTTTTGTGAATGGGTAGAAAAACAAAAACAAAATCTTCTTTAGTAAAGGGGAATTTGGATTTGGGAAAAACTCTGATGGGTAAATGGGGTTTGACTAGGTTTTGGACACTTTCTGATGGACAAGGAAGCATAAAATGGGAATTTCAGAAGCGTGGTGAAGGAATGGGAAAATCTGTCAAAGAGGGACAAAGAAGAATAAATAGGAAATGGACACTGCGGCAAAATTTGAAGGCAATTGGGTGAAATCAAAGACGTTATGGAAAACACTAAAAATCTACAAATGTGGGATTCCTGGCTTCAGGAAGTGGAATTTTGGATAGGGTCCTCATGAATGAAATATGTAGAATGAGATTTCAGGGGTGTCAGCGAAGTTTCAAGGGAAATAGAGTTAAAAGAAAGAATATATGGCGAAAGAAGTTATCGGCAACAGTTCTAGTAAGATGTAATTTGCGATTTACCAGCTGGCAATAGATATGGACCCCCGGTATGTGCGGATTCCTAAAGTTTTAGGGGATTCACCTGGCCACCAATGTTGTCTAAAGACTTGCGTATTGGGGTAGTACCCCTTAATCCACGACTCAGGTAAAACTTATAACCGCTTTGCCACAAATGATAGCTCTTGGTTTACCTCACAGGTGGGAACTAGTCAATTAGGTAGGGGTCATTGCCCTTTTCACTGGAAGGTCCTCTCAATGGGACAACTACTTCGGGGTTCATGTGGTACTCCTCAGAATGCGTTTTAGGGCTTATTTCCAAGTACTTACCATAGTTAAGCGGATAGGGATTATTCCCAAATCTGAACCTGTAATTGATGGGAACAAATACATATATGGACATTTTTTTTTGCAGAAATTCCACCCAACGAGCCCAAGAAAGTGCTATGATACCAGATGAGAGGAAAATCCAACAATTAATTAATGAAAATGCATGATATATTAGAAATAACATAACACAGAATAGATTTATTGATCATGGGCCACTTCGAGGGGGAAACCTCCTTGAGCAAGCTCAAAACAAATAACTTCTCAGTGCCTTCATTGGCCTCAACACGTACTTGTATACTAAGTCTAGGTGTCAATACTATGGATCAATACCATGTACCATATAATACTATGGGACGACTTACAAATCATATGCGTCCAATATGATGGATCCATACCATGGAACATATAATACTATGGGCTAATACAAACTAAGGATCAATACCATGGAACATATAATACTACGGGATGACTTACAAAGCATATGCGTCCAACAACAATATACTAACAAAGTAAAGAGAAGGGTTGACACAAGTTCCTAACAAGTATGTGAATGAATGCAAGATATGTCAGTAAAACAAATTTGAATACACCCATCCTGCTGGTCTCTTATAACCATTTCCCATTCCAGAACAAAAGTGGGAAATCATCTCCATGGATTTCATCACATGTTTTCCGAAGGATTTTGGTAAGGATTGTATTTATGTTGTGGTAGATAGACTCACAAAATTTGCTCATTTATTTGCTATTACATCATCTTTTACTGCTGCACAACTAGCTAACCTATTCTTTAGAGATGTTTTCAGATTGCATGGAATTCTCAAAAATGTTGTGAGTGACAAGGATAGCATATTTATGATTTCTTTTTGGAAATAACTCTTCAAATTGGTAGGAACTCAATTGAATCCTAGAACTAGCTATAATCCTCAAACTGATGGCAAAACATGAAGGGTGAAACCAATGGTTGGAGGGGTACTTGAGAAACTATGTTGGTGAGCAGCAAAAAACATGGGTTAAATGGCTACATTTGGATGAGTTTTGCTACAATACTACTTTTCATATGTCCATTGGCATGTCTCCTTTCAAATACCTCTATGTTTATGAAGCACTCACCTTTGTTGATCACATTTTTGGTTATAGTAGAGCCCCAAAAGCTAAATATTGGATTGAGGAAAGTCAAGAGATTTTGAAGCTTTTAAAAGAAAATTTGCAGGCTGCCCAAAATCAACAAAAAAAGTATGTGGATAAACATAGGAAGGAAAGAACCTTTTTGTTCAATGATTTGGTTTATTTGACGCTGCAACCATATATGAAAACCACCTTAAAAGGAAAAGGATCATAAAATATTAAACCAAGGTCTTATGGCCCATACAAGATAATTTGAAAGGTTGGGGAGGTAGCTTATGAGATAGAACTTCCGGAAGGTAGTAAAATCCATGTTGGTGTCCATTTTCTCACCATTTTTGATCATCAAACACATTCTGATTGGCGTCATTTTCACCATTTTTGATAAGATAAGTCATTCTTCTTTCCATTCAGACTGTCAATCAAATCTGGTATGAACGCATTTGCATATCACTTGAATTTTGGTCAAATATCATCATATTGTGATTTATTAACGCTTATTTGACATTTATTGGCTTGCTTGACAAATAGATCTTGTCCTGCAGGCTATGAGGTTTCAAATGGACCTTCATTCAGATGCGCTTTCATGCCAAAGATGCCCAGCAGCGTTCAACCCGTCGTTCATCGCTTCATTTAACCCGCGAAATCGTCAGTTGGAATATTTCTGGTCATTAAAGGAAAAAATAGAAAGATGGGTTCTATTAGCAACATGGATGTCGTGGTTGGTGAGCCCCTATTCTAGAAGAATCTCTCTCCTACTCGGCTCTCTTGACAACACATCTTCTGCTCACGTCAACACTCCAGAAGTTCTGTCTTCCTGATCGCCCAGCTTGACAGTACGCACTCCTGACCACGTCAACGTTCCAAAAGATCCTCGTCCTCCCACGCTCATCCTGCCAATGCATACTCTTCCCACAATTGAAGGAAACCGATGCCTAGCTGTTCATGTCAAGGAGAATAAATGCCGTGGACTTAGGCAGACACCCTGTGCATTGTCGTGAACCACCTTGCAGTCATTTCTTTAGTCATTAAACCTCCTGTTTTTAGAGAGGTCGACTATGTCGACCTTCTTTCTTATTGTAAACCTATATAAAGACGTTTCCTATGAAGAAATGCAACATACAAATATACATACATAGAGGATAGCAGTAATTTGTAGAAACAATGTGTAACTTTCTCAGTTAATGGAAATTCCTGAATTCTGCTGTTGGTGATTAGTTTGAGTTAAGATTCAATCTCTAATTGATGGGAAGGGCCCCTCAACAACCAGAGGTTTTACTGTATAAATTTTGTATTTTCTTTCTGCAAATTAATAGTTTTCATTTCCAGTCTTTAATTTGTTTCTTGTACATAACAACTATTTATTTCCTGTAGTTATGTCTTGCTGCTAGTTTAAGTTGTTAATTTAATTTACATGCTTATAAGTTAAAGTGATCGGTCATGCTTAAGTCTTCTCAGTTTGCTTTCAGTTTTTCCGTTTGCAATTATATAGAGTCAACTAGTTAACGTTTTAGTAGCTCAAGTTCAATTCATAGTTAGAATTAGTTCTGCTAATGCTTTTCCTGTAGCTGTAGGTTAGTTTTATTTATTTCAGCTTTGTTTTATTATGCCATAGAAGTAGTTCATTCCTTAGACAATGATTAGTATAGGTTGCTTCTTGTTATCTTAGCTTATAAACAGTCTATTTATTGCTTTCCTTGCACTTTAGGTTCATATGCACCAACCAGCTGGCGTTAAGATCATCCAATCTGCTTCTTTCCTTAGTTTAAATCATTTTCCTCCATCCGGACTGTCATTCGGACCGTCTTTGAGACTGCCATCCGAATCGTCATACGGACTTTAATATTTCCTGCATTGTTTTTATGCTTATTTACAATCCAATTTTCTTAGGTCTTCGAACTGTAATATTTCTTGCATTTAATTAGCATTCTTAGATACAATTAAGATCTTGTTCCACACTGAATAGAGTTTTAATTAAGTTCATCATCATTTTTAGTTTTTATTTCGTTTTCCTTAACTTTACTTTAGTTGCTTTACATATTATGTTTCTTTTATACCTAATTCATTAATGCTTTACTGTTCTAGAATTCATCAGTTCCATTCTTAGTTTCATTATGTCATGTTTCTTAAGATTGATTTCGGATTAGATTTAGTAATTTCATTCTCCAAGTTATCTCAGTTTTAACTAGTTTCTCAAATCAAGCATAGGATCAATTTCCCATTCATATAGTTAATGAAGATGTTCATAGAATAGGATTTGGTTCAGAAATAAGATATCTTTATCAAGTTTTCTACTTGCTTCTATATAAAATATCTTTATCAAGTTTTCTAGTTGCTTCCAAATCAAATTTAGTTCAAGTAAATATCTTTATTAAGTTTTCTACTTGCTTCTAGATTTCAATAGTTCCAAGTCATTTGCTTATGGATAGAAGATAGATCATAATGTTTAAAGTTAATAGTAGTTGGAAAATATTTAGTTTGCATTTATTTGTAGAAGTTAAACTATATTTGCTTCCATTTTGTTTCCTTGTCACATTTGAAAGTCACTTTGATACATTCTCTCCCATTCCCATTACATTTGATACACTTCCTCAGAATCCTCAAGGAGAGTGGAATTAGGTAGTTTAGTGTAGTCTTGAAGTATTAGTTGAATGCATGAATAGTTGTTGAATTCATTAAGTAATTTGTAGTTTTGATTTAAGTTAATAAAGTTTTTTTTTTCATAGTTAGTTGTCAATTATAGATAGGTCTCTAAAATCATTTAATGGTTGTTTTCTAATTCTTAGATCAAAGCTTTATCAATAAGTTTCTATTTCATCAAAGTGGTTTCGTTTTGATTTAGTTTTGCTTCCTAGAATAATATTATTGTTTCTATATTTTTAGTTATTATCCATAGCGTAGAGTAGTATAGCTTGATACTATTATGATCTGTTGGTTTAGTTAGGCTTAACTAGTTCAGTAGTTGTATTCTAGAAGTTTGACTCGGTTTTTTTGTTTTAAAGATCTTTCGATCTTTTCTTTATTAATGATTTCTAAGGTATGCCGAGCCGAAACTGTAGGTGCCATTCTACCTTTGCATATACTGTGCCACAACTCTAATATTACCAATGCCACAACTCTAAGATTACCAACCGTGGTCGATAATTAAATATTTTGGTGATTCCTTAAAGACAGTAATTACACCTCAACATTTTGGTGCCGTTGCCGGGGAGTTGTAGATAGGTAGAAATCAGTTGTACTTAGGTAGAAATCTCTTTTAAAACTTAGTGATAGATTTTAATACTCTGCTTTGAAATTTAGAAATAGGATGGTGGCGGGTGAGTGGTAAGACAAGAGGTAAGAACCTGCGCATTTGTTATAATAGGCATCCCCAAAAACCAACAATAGTAGTGATGCAGTTAGAATTTATTTCAGTTATAGTTTGTTTTCATGAATAGGTCTAGAGACTCAAAAGGTAGATTTATTAAAACTAGCCCTCTTACTATAATCCCTACTAAAATTCCTACTAACCTATACGGGGGCGTGCCACCCCAACTACTAACTCAGCAGAAAGGTATCGGAAGACACCTAAAAGGGATAGTCCTACTTGGAAAGCAAAGGAAACCCTCTCTGGAAATCAATTAGGGGAAACCATAGGGACATCAGAAAAGTCTGTTCATAGATAAATTCCACTAGAAAAACCTCAAGCTCATATTGTGACCGAACTTAGATAAGAAGAAATTCAAAAGGATAACACTTCAGAACCTCCCAACCCTCCATTAGTTCAAAAACCCAAAGACACTACCTTTTCAATAGTAGGTGTGTTAAGATTTAATATGCTAAGACAGAAAATAGTAGCATTACATTCCATTTCACAATAATAGCATATACAGGATCACTGAAGAAACAACAAGCATAGCATAAACACAAGAGACACAGATTTATCCTGGGAAACCCTCATGGGGTAGAAAACCCAGTAAAGCTTCCTCAATATAGATGACCAGCAATATACAAAGATGCAAACCAAAGACATGATCTCCTCCTCCACCATAGCAGACCTCTCCTCCACAAGTGAGCCTCTCTCTCAAGTGAGTGTGTGTGTCAAATGAGGAACACACCTCCTCTATTTATACACTACTCTGACATATGTTTTACACAAGTACACGTAGGATCGTATTTAACCAATGGGTTAAATACCCCACTACAACTGACTAGGCCGACCCCTCTAGGGTGGTCTAATAACCCTTTGACCCACATGACACATACAGGGCCGAACCCCACTAGGGAAGTCTAATAACCTGAGTTACCACATTCCGACGGAGGAATAAACATCTCCGGATATACAATAAGATCTTCATGGAGAAATGAAACATCTCCGGAATAATAAAGTACAAATATAATATTCTTTGAAGTTACAATATCTCAACACTCCCCCTTAACGAGAAGGATATTATAACAGCATCTGCACGAGCAAGGATTCATCAACATCATACATGATACATCTATAAATCATTGGAAGATTTCTCAACATCATCAGTAACTCAAGCAGTTACTGGAACATCTTCAATACTGGAACATCAACATCTTCAGTACTGAGTCTTTATCTTCTGCAGCACTCGAACAACTACAGCAACATCAACATCTGGATCCTCACGATCATCAGCATCATCATCTCACGATCATCAGCATCATCATCACACGATCATCAGCATCACGATCATCAGCATCGTCATCACACGATCATCAGCATCGTCATCACATGATCATCAACATCGTCATCACATGATCAGCAACATCGTCATCTAGATCATCACGATTAACAACATCATCATCTAGATCATCATGATCAACAACATCGTCATCTAGATCATCACGATCAACAACATCGTCATCTAGATCATCACGATCAGCAGCATCGTCATCTAGATCATCACGATCAGCAGCATCGTCATCTAGATCATCACGATCAACAACATCGTCATCTAGATCATCACGATCAACAACATCATCAATACAAGTATAAATATCATTAATACAAGTATCCTCATCAATACAAGTATACACATCATCAATACAAGTATCCTCATCAATACAAGTATACACATCATCAATACAAGTATCCTCATCAATACAAGTATACACATCATCAATACAAGTATCCTCATCAATACAAGTATACATATCATCAATACAAGTATCCTCATCAATAGAATTATACATATCATCAATACAAGTATCCTCATCAATACAAGTATACACAATAGCAGCATACCCTGCAACACACAAGATCCAATTACGGGATGATCAATCCCTCTCACTTTAGGACATAGGTCCAAGGATGATACAATCCTGATCCGCTTACGGGATGTTCAGTCCCTCTTGGTTTAAGACAACTCTCATGTCTATGGATGATGCAATCCAGATCAACTTACAGGATGATCAATCCTTATCACTTTAAGACACCTCACCATGTCTAGGGACGAGGCAATCCCAATCTATTTACAGGATGATTAGTCCTTATCACTTTAAGACATCTCACCATGAGGCAATCCCAATCTATTTACAGGATGATTAGTCCTTATCACTTTAAGACATCTCACCATGTCTAGAGACGAGGCAATCCCAATCTATTTACAGGATGATTAGTCCTTATCACTTTAAGACATCTCACCATGTCTAGGGATGAGGCAATCCCAATCTATTTACAGGATGATTAGTCCTTATCACTTTAAGACATCTCACCATGTCTAGGGACGAGGCAATCCCAATCTATTTACAGGATGATTAGTCCTTATCACTTTAAGACATCTCACCATGTCTAGGGACGAGGCAATCCCAATCTATTTACAGGATGATTAGTCCTTATCACTTTAAGACATCTCACCATGTCTAGGGATGAGGCAATCCCAATCTATTTACAGGATGATTAGTCCACTCAATCTCATTTAGGACTATCCTTCCTTTCGAATTACTGGATTTACTGTCCAAGGATGATTCAATCCATTCAATTCATTTAGGACTATCCTTCCTTTCGGAATTACTGGATTTACTATCCAAGGATGATTTAATCCACTCAATTCATTTAGGACTATCCTTCCTTTCGGAATTACTGGATTTACTGTCCAAGGATGATTTAATCCACTCAATTCATTTATGACTATCCTTCCTTTCGGAATTACTGGATTTACTGTCCAAGGATGATTTAATCCACTCAATTCATTTAGGACTATCCTTCCTTTCGGAATTACTAGATTTACTGTCCAAGGATGATTTAATCCACTCAATTCATTTAGGACTATCCTTCCTTTCAGAATTACTGGATTTACTGTCCAAGGATGATTTAATCCACTCAATTCATTTAGGACTATCCTTCCTTTCGAAATTACTGGATTTACTGTCCAAGGATGATTTAATCCACAACCGTACATTTAGGACCACGTCCAAGGATGACTCAATCCTCAACCGTACATTTAGGACCACGTCCAAGGATGACTCAATCCTCGACCGTACATTTAGGACCACGTCCAAGGATGACTCAATCCTCAACCGTACATTTAGGACCACGTCCAAGGATGACTTAATCCTCAACCGTACATTTATGACCATGTCCAAGGATGACTTAATCCTCCACCGTACATTTAGGACCACGTCCAAGGATGACTTAATCCTAAACCGTACATTTAGGACCACGTCCAAGGATGACTTAATCCTCCACCATACATTTAGGACTACGTCCAAGGATGACTTAATCCTCAACCGTACATTTAGGACCACATCCAAGGATGACTTAATCCTCAACCGTACATTTAGGACTACGTCCAAGGATGACTTAATCCTCAACCGTCCACCAAGGAATTCATTCTCGAAGACATACGTCTATGGCTCTTCTTTCGGACTGAAGTCCATGGATGATCCAATCCCCTCACATGTTCACCAAGAACTTCATTCACGAAGACATACGTCTACGGCTCTTCTTTCGGACTGAATTCCAGGGATGATCCAATCCCCTCACATGTTCACCAAGAACTTCATTCACGAAGACATACGTCTACGACTCTTCTTTCGGACTGAAGTCCAGGGGTGATCCAATCCCCTCACATGTTCACCAAGAACTTCATTCTCGAAGACATACGTCTACGACTCTTCTTTCGGACTGAAGTCCAGGGATGATCCAATCCCCTCACATGTTCACCAAGAACTTCATTCTCGAAGACATACGTCTACGGCTCTTCTTTCGGACTGAAGTCCAGGGATGATCCAATCCCCTCACATGTTCACCAAGAACTTCATTCTCAAAGACATACGTCTACGGCTCTTCTTTCGGATCGAAGTCCAGGGATGATCCAATCCCCTCACATGTTCACCAAGAACTTCATTCTCGAAGACATACGTCTACGGCTCTTCTTTCAAACTGAAGTCCAGGGATGATCCAATCCCCTCACATGTTCACCAAGAACTTCATTCTCGAAGACATACGTCTACGGCTCTTCTTTCAGACTGAAGTCCAGGGATGATCCAATCATCTCATGTCCACCAAGGACTTCATTTTCGAAGACATACATCTACTGCTCTCTTTAGAACAAGTGTTCAAGGATGATACAATCCCTCTTCTTTCTTGGAGACACTTGTCTACGGCTCACTTTAGAACTTGTGTTCAAGGATGATGCAATCCTCACATGTATTCTCATCAATTACTATCGATCCTGGGAACCCATATAGAACCTGATTCACACTTCTTCTTTAATTACACCATTAAGAGAATGGTCTTGTCTAGCCACTTGGAGCAAACATCTCATCATGATTCTCTTCTTCTTTCTAAGAGAATCTTCTAGCCACAAGCCTTCTATAGTGTGTTTCATTTGAAAATCTTTTTTGTTTTGTTTAACATCCATCGCTTGTTCAGTGTTCATCATTCATCATGATCTTTCCTACAAATCAAAATTAAGTACATGATTAGTAATACTTCATAATCATCAAATCATATTGACATGATAACCTACTATGCATACAGATATCATTTACATAGTTATACAACTATTTTGACCAATAATTTGGCACAACACTTTCCCATATCCTGTATGCATACAGTGGCTATCTAGATGCCTTCCATCTCTACCAGAACATACTATCGAGAGTGTGCACAGCTCTCAGCATGTCAGCAAAGAGGTTTCATTCTAGACAAGCAACAATGGAATGTTTGTCCAACTTACCAATCATATGCATATTAGTAGTATACTATTCAATGCTCTATGAATGTTTACACTCAGCATGATATATTCTAGGAATACAAATATGCATACAAGCAATATCATTTACTATTTCAAATAACAACTCAAATACTTATCTTTTATGTTTGTGTGGTTGCCTCCCGCTTGATCTTCTATATGTCTTTTGAACTTGTATTCATTCTGTACCACTGTGCATGCTCAAGTGTGCACTAGTGTCATCCTCATGATCTCATACACAAACATACGTTCATTAGTATATTCTCCAAACATTCTAATTCTAAATAATCTTGAATATGTATAGTCATGATCATTAGTATTCAGGGTTTCAAGGAAGTCTTCTTTTACTCATGCATATTCTTGTTTGATCATAGTACTCTTCTGGTTAATTAAATCATCAAGACAAGAGACATAATATGCATAAACCCTTGATTACTAACTTTATGAATAAGCATAACCAATCATACCAAGTATACTTATATAAGGGATCCTAACACAAGGTAAGATTCTAACTTGACATAAAAAAAACATATCTGGATTAGTTATGTACAACATACCTAAACAATCTCTTCAATGATTTAGAGATCCTGAGCTAGAACCTGCATGTCTCATAGGTTAAGCATAATATAACAAAGTCATACATACCTCGTAAGTAGAACAAATATTATGGATGAGTCTTTGTCTTCATGTTGTCATGGTCATGGAACTTGATTTGTCTTTTGTGATGTACCTGTATCTTGTTAGCAGACAACATCAACCTCACACAACACCATAATGCATTAGTACAATCATATAGCCCTAATCAATGAATTTCTTCGATCATTCACATGCATTCATACTATTACTAGGGTGATAAGACAATTCTAACAGTAATCAAGATTGTACTAATAAATAATATGAAGACAAACACATTATGAACTTAATCAAGAATCATATTTCAAGACATACCTGAACCTCCTTAAGTCATACCTGTCGAGACTTCTTGTAGTCTTCTTATGTAAGGCCTTAGCCTCAACTCCCCCTGAAACTTGATTTGGAGCTTGATTAGGGCTTGCTAGAGAAACCCTAAAAATTCAATATTTGACTTTCATGCTTCTGAATGGATGGAAGGATGTGTCTTGCTGAGCTGATCAAACTAGCATACTTCACTTTTGAAATCTCCAAAATTTGACCACTCAAAATTGCCTTCGAAACTTCTGGATCTTCTGGACAGGAACTCGAACTAGGGTTTGATGAAGCCCACCCTTATGTCCAATCAAAAGGTTCGATCCAAGTCTCTAAACTCTTATTTTTCTGAGGAGCTTCCAACCGTGGTTACAGACTTCAAAAATTCCAACTTTTGCTGAAGCCCTAATTTTCCATCTTTCTGATCAAAATCCCGAACTAGGGTTTGATCAAGCCCGGTCTTCTACCCAACCAAAAAATTCAATCTTGGTCTCTAAATTTCGATTTTCCTGAGTAGCATTCAGCCGTGAAATCCGATTCCAAAAATTCTAACTTTCTCCAAAACCCTAAATTCCGGAAGCCATGAATAAAGGTGCTCCAAAAATAATTCTATTTTGACAGAAATATGCACCTGATTGTTTCTGCTATAACTCTGAAATTTTTGCTCCATGGGGTCTGAAAACGTTTTCTGCAGTAGCCTGACCTATCATCTTTCCATCCTGACAGGTCTGACCTCAATTGGATTTTCTAAGAGAGAGTTATGCCAAGTGTCGCAACGTGACCTGTTTATGGGATAAAACAGGAGAGCGAACTTGTATGGCATGCCACGTGTCACTGTTTGAACTTCGGCCTCTAAAAACTTTTCCTGAGATATCTTTCCCTGTTATCTTTCTATCCTGACAGTTCTGACCTCAATTGGACTCTCTGAGAGAGAGTTATGCCAAGTGTCGCAACGTGACCTGTTTATAAGATAAAACAGGAGAGCAAACTTTTACGGAGTGCCACATGTCACTGGTTCACCTTCGGCCTATGAACAAGTTTCTTGACATAGTACAGTCTGTGTACTACTTGTCACTTTTTACGAAATTTCATTTGGAGCTTCCTAGCCCAAGTTATGACCTTTTTTCCAAGGTTACCTGATTTTGACTGAGATCTGGAAGAGGCAGAAGCCCTAACTTGTACTAATCATAACTCATAAAGTACAACGAAGCTGAGGGTTCCCTTTGTACACAAGGTACTTGGGGATGTTAGCTTCTACCTGTAAACTTTTTAGACCCTGAAACCTCGCAGAAATGGATTTATAGCAAAAGTTCCACGATGACTGGTTTTTGCTATGTAAAACCCTAACCTTCAAATTGTCGTAAGTAAAGCAAGTGTCGTAAGTGCCATACCTTGCCTTCCTTCAGGTTAGCTCTGATACCATGTTAAGATTTAATATGCTAAGATAGAAAATAGTAGCATTACATTCCATTTCACAATAATATCATATACAGGATCACTGAAGAAACAACAAGCATATCATAAACACAAGAGACACAGATTTATCCTGGGAAACCCTCATGGGGTAGAAAACCCAGTAAAGCTTCCTCAATATAGATGACCAGCAATATACAAAGATGCAAACCAAAGACATGATCTCCTCCTCCACCATATCAGACCTCTCCTCCACATGTGCGCCTCTCTCTCAAGTGAGTGTGTGTGTCAAATGAGGAACACACCTCCTCTATTTATACACTACTCTGACATATCTTTTACACAAGTACACGTAGGCTCATATTTAACCAATGGGTTAAATACCCCACTACAACTGACTGGGCCGAACCCTCTAGGGTGGTCTAATAACCCTTTGACCCACATGACACATACAGGGCCGACCCCCACTAGGGAAGTCTAATAACCCGAGTTACCACATTCCGACGGAGGAATAAACATCTCCGGATATACAATAAGATCTTCATGGAGGAATGAAGCATCTCCGGAATAATAAAGTACAAATATAATATTCTTTGAAGTTACAATATCTCAACAAGGTGGTCCAAACTTAGTAGAATTTATTGATCCTACACAATTAGATACTCTTTTTGAAAATTTTGTGACATAGTTATTTCACAGATTGAAACCACAACGGTAGGACCTTCAAAACTGGACTCCCATGTAGCTGGTAATTCTCCTCCTAAAAAGAAAAACACTCTTCCTGAAACAGAACGTTGGGATATCCCATATTCTCCAAAAAAGGATCCACCTAAGTATTCTCTCTTTGGCCATCAAATATTCATGGAGGATGAAAATGAAGATCATGTCCGACAAGATGAAGAAGAGGGAGAGGTTAGAATTGAAGGTACTTTTGGATTCCCTATCCTAGACACTGCACAAGATGTAACTATGAAAAACATCCCTCCTTCCTCACTACCAACCTTTTATGGGAAGAGTAGTGAGGATCCGGATACATTCTTATTCGAATTTGACATTTTGTGTAGGATTTATAACTACCTACAAGATGGCCAAAAGATAAAACTCTTTCTTGCCACATTAGAAGATTCTTCTCTTCGATGGTTCATGGGGTTAGGAGAATCTAGTATTAGAACTTGGGAAGACATGAAAAATGCATTTCTATAGAAGTATCAGGATTACTGTAAACCTAAGGACTCTTCCAATGATATTTTTAAAATACAACAACTTGAATATGAGATCCTAAAAGACTATCTTGAAAAATTTAACTATGTGCTACACAAATCTAAATATAGTGATCTTCGGGAAGATGCTGTAAGAACACTCTTCCTCAAGGGAATCTCAAAAGAATTCTTAGAAAACCTTAATCTCATGGCAACAGGAGATATCTCTCATAAGTCTTTTGCACAGATTTGTGAACTATGTAGGAATTACTCTAGGAGCAGAGGGAAAAGTGGAAGACACTTTCGAGAATCTTATGCTAGGAACCTAAAGGGAAACACATCCGGTCCTGGTGGAGTTACAAGGGTAGAGTTGGGAAACCTATTAGAAAATTTCAAAATAGATATCTTAGGAGCCATGGGTTCCCAATTAGATGCATTACAAGCCAAAAAGAGACAGGATGAAGAGCATGCAACAATGAGTGTTTTCTGTCCTAGGTGTAGAAATAAACATCCCCAATGGGAATGTCCACTGAATAATGTTTTTGTTTGTCACCTTTGCACAAAAGAACATCCAACTGATAATTGTCCATCATTGCTAGGGTTGCAAGCTGTATATAAGAGTGGAAACTTTGGTGAAACATATAGGAGGCCTTGGAAACCTAGAGATCAATCATCATATCAAGATCCATCATCACAAATTCCACCATATTACTATCCTTATCAACCTTCTCAACAATGGAACACTTCAGGTTGGAAAACTTGGCCACCTTAGTACCCTCCTCAGAATGCTCAACAACAACAATGGCCACATGGATGGAGAGGACAAGCTTATGCTCAGCCACCTCCTCCTATGCCTAACTATCCTTACCCACCTAATATTCAACAACTCTTGCCTGGATTTGTACCTCCTTCATGACTACCCCTTATTATAAATCAACCTCACCATTTCCAGAATATGAATCTTCCAAGACCCACAATATTACCTGCACAACCAATACCAAATCTTAACAGCAAGACAACCCAAGCTCTTAACAACATTGGGTTGTTACCTATTCCATCATATTCCATTTCGACCACACCAATACATGAGATTCAACTGCGGTCTGGAAGAGTTTTGCAAGATCAACCCAAGTCATCAGTTGTTATCTGAGAAGAGAATGAAGAAGAAAACATACCTAGTGAAGTTTTGAATGATGCCATTCTTGAAGATGTGGTTATTCCTAAATATTCAACACACAACCATCCTTATGAAGAAGTAATTACAGGAGGAAAAGCACCCCCATATCCGAAGCGTCTAGTATTAGGAAAACCTATAACTTATCCAGAGTATGATATCATTAACGAGTTGAAAAATATTTGTATTAAGAATCCTTTGTTACAAGCCATTAAACATATCCCAATCTATAGTAAAGTAATAAAGGAACTCTGTATTAAAAGACCAGGTAGAAAACAAAAAGACCCTCTGACGATTCATGTAATAGGTGAAATGTCAGATTACATAGAAAACCAACCTAGAATCCCCAAGTATTCAAACCCAGGAAACCTTGTGGTGACTGTTATCATCAATAACACCGCCATAGGAAATACACTTATTGATCTAGGAGTTGCTATTAACTTGATGACTACCACGGTTTTAGAAACTCTCCATTTAGGACAGTTCCTCCACCCTACCTCAACAATGCTAGAATTAGCAGATCACACTATGGTGTAGCCTGCTGGGATCTTAGATGACATCATTGTATTAGTAGCTTCATGGGAATATCTCGTGGAATTTATGGTCATAGAATCAAAGAACCCTTCCAAAGGTCACCCCATTATTTTGGGAAAACCCTGGTTGGATACTGCTAATGCATTCATAGGATGTAGGGATGGAGAAATGATTATCTCTGATGGGTTATCTACAAGAAAACTATCTTTATACCCACCAGCACAGCCAGTAACTGAAAAACTGTTTTGGTTACATTTTCCTTTTGGGGATGAGAACTTGGAAGAACTTTTCCTTGTTATTGATTTCTCCTGGGCACTTCAAGAGAAAAATACCGAGAATGTGTTGAACCAATTTATCTCTTCCACAACATGTATAGACTTTCCTCAGTCTTTTTTCCAACTTGACCAAATATTTGGAGATGAATTAGAAGAAAACATGAGCCTCTCAACATTTACAAGTACACCCTGTGTCTTTGCAATTGAAGAACATCTAGGATCATATACCATACATTGTGAGGTTAGTTTCGACAAATTTCTACATATAAATGCAGGTCTAGATGAGAGTCAACAAAAACAATTACTAAAAGTTCTTAAGAGTCAAACTGGAGCATTTGCATGGGAATACACCGATATGAAGGGTATACAGCTAGATACCTCTATTCACCACATTTACACAGATTCAAACATACCTCTTGTCAGGCAGCCCCAGAGAAGAATGAATCCATCCATAAAGGATATAGTAAAAGATGAATTACAAAAACTCCTTAATGTTGGTTTCATCTACCCAATTTCTAATAGTAAATGGGTGTCTCCTCTGGTAGTAGTTCCAAATAAATTTACAGGGAAATGGCGCATTTGTGTTGACTTTCGAGAATTGAACAAGGCCACTCTTAAGGACTACTTCCCTTTGCATTTCATTGACCAGGTGTTAGATACTTTTTAGGGAAACAATATTTTTCTTTCCTTGATGGGTATAGTGGATATAACCAAATATTAATAGCACCCGAGGATCAAGACAAGAAAACCTTTACTTGTTCTTGGGGACATATGCCTATCGACTGTTGCCATTTGTCCTATGTAATGCACCTGCTACTTTCCAACATGCTGTTTTAGGAATCTTTACTGACCTTATACATGATTGTGTAGAAGTTTATATGGATGATTTTACGGTTTATGGTAATACCTTCCAAGAATCCCTTGACAACCTTGAAACAGTTCTTATTCGGTGCCAAGAAGCAAACTTAGCTCTTAGTCACGAAAAATGTAAGATGCTACTAACCGAGGGAATAGTTCTGGGACATCATTTCTCTCTTCAAGGTATCAAGGTAGATCCTGCCAAGATAGAAATAATTGTCAATCTTCCTCCTCCAAAAACTCCGAAGGAAGTAAGAAGTTTTCTTGGCCATGTAGGCTATTATAGACGTTTTATTGAAAATTTCACTAAGATAGCCGCACCTATGTTCAAACTACTCATGAAAGACACAAAATTCCAATGGACTGAACCTTGTCAACATACCTTTGAAACTTTGAAGGAAAAGCTATTAGTGGCACTGATACTTAGGGGCCCCAGTTGGTCCCTTCCTTTCCATATATCCACTGATTCTTCCGACATAGCTATAGGGGAAGTCTTAGGTCAAAAAGAGAGACAAACATCACATGTCATTTACTTTGCTAGTAAAAATTTGACTCCTGCAGAATAGAAATACACTGTCACTCAAAAATAGTTTCTAGCAATAGTTTATGCCATCAACAAGTTTCATCATTATATCAAAGGATATAAAATTTTTATACACATTGACCACTTTTCCATCAGATTTTTAATGAACAAACCTATCACCAATGGAAGAGTGACTCGGTGGATTCTTTTGTTACAAGAATTTAACATCACCATTGTTGATCATCTCGATCGAGAGAATGTGGTAGCAGATTTTCTCTCTCGAATTCAAATTGACGATAATGCTAGTCCTGTCGATGATAACTTCCCAGATGAACATTTGTTCATTGTGTCTGTTCAAACCCCATGGTTTGCATACATGGCCAATTATTTAGCAACTGGAAAGCTACCAAACCATCTCTCCCCACCTGAGAAATGTAGGATCATAGTTCAAAGTTCTAATTATTCTTGGGTGGACAATGATCTTTTTCATACTGGTCCTGATCTCATTATTAGACGATGTGTACGAGAGGATGAGATGGCAGAGATCCTTCATGCATGTCATGGTGGACCTTGTGGTAGGCATTTTTATGACAAAAGAACATCATACAAAGTGTTGCACTTTGGGTATTATTGGCCAAGCATGTTCAAAGACGCTTCCAAGTATGTCAAGGGGTGTGATAGTTGCCAAAGAATGGGTAGATCTACACCATCTGATGAGATACCTTTACAACCCCAAGTTATGATTGATCCTTTTGAGAAATGGGCTCTAGATTTTGTTGTGCCAATTTCCCCTATGTCTCGCAAGAATAAGTACATCCTAGTCTACATAGACTATGTCACGAAGTGGGTAGAAGCTAAAGCCTTATTCCGAGCCACAGAGAAATCTGTGGTAGAGTTTATATATGAAGAAATATTTACCCAATTTGGTGTACCTAGGGAAATTGTAACCAATCAAGGATCTCAGTTTACCTCCAAGTTAATGAAAGAGATTACTGAAAAATATGGTATTAGGAATTTTAAATCTTCACCATATCACCTGCAAGACAATGGTCAGGTAGAGTCCACCAACAAAGTATTAGAAGCCATCATGACTAAGACTATCTAGTTACACCACAAAGACTGGGAAGATAGGCTTCCAGAATTCTTGTGGGATTATAGAATAACTTGGAGGAATACCATTGGCCACACACCTTATGAACTAGTTTATGGTAAACAAGTTCTTCTACCCATTGAATTTCAAGTCAAAACATTTTTTACGGCTTCACAATTAGGGATGAATCTGGAAGAATTATAGAGACAACAAATCCTGTAGATAAATGAATTAGACAGGATTAGGCAAGATGTTATTCAACGCACAATTTTAATTCAAAACCAACACAAAAAGTGGCATGATAGATACATTAAACAAAAAAAATTCAAAACTGGAGACTGAGCATTACTTTTTGATTCAAGGTACAAAAATGTTAAAGGTAAATTAACTACTCGATGGATGGGTCCATATGAAATTGTTACAGCTTTTGATAATGGATCTGTTAAAATTAAGACAATTGATGATTTTCAGATTTCCTTTGTTGTAAATAGACATAGACTTAGACTTTATCATCAACCAATATCTAAACAAGATTTTGTGCAGAATGCCTTACAACAGAAGGAAATGGAGTTGATAGAAGAGGAAGTCATTCCTCCTTCTCCTGGTTCTTGAATTATTTGGGTTATTTTAATTTGTATATATGTAAAGATATATATATATATATATATATATATATATATATATATATATATATATATATATATATATAGATATTTTAAATAAAATAAGAGTCATTTCTAACAGCTGATTGCATTTTTTTACAGGAAATTCATTTTTTTATGATCAACTTATGAAATTTTGTCAATTAAAATAGGAAGACTTTTTTCCCTTTTTCCTAAATTTCATAAAACTTTTTCTTTGTACATATGTTCTTGTTTAGAATAAAATTGAATCATCTAACATGTGGTTTTGAAGTTTGATTACGAGTACCTAATCATTATAATCAACTCATGCAATATTATCCGGAAAGGGAAGTGCTCTAAAAAAGAAACACTTATAATGCATCTTAACTCCTTCTCTTTCGATTATTGTTGAAAATTGAAAATTTATAGTGAAAGGTTAAAGTGTTCTTTATATCATTTCAAACCACTTTATTTTATGATTTTGTATATGGTATTTTATTCAGACATGTACATTTCTGATTTATCATTAGAACAGTTGCTTAAGACATACTTCAATCCTCATGATTCTCAAACACTTCTATCTTACACCTATGGACTACTAGCTCATCCTAGACTCATTATCAAAAATTGCCTCTTAAGCATTCTTTAAAAAGGTATCCCAAAAGCGAGTGATACTTCTATCTTGTGGGGAACATTACTGATCTTTTATGAAGAAGATAGACTGAGAAGTCAAAGAACACCTTTAGGTTATTATCTTTTGACATGATCTATAATTCAGGCTATTATAAATTAAGTTACTCATAAGGTTTGCTCTAAAAATTTGAATTTTTTGTTTAGAAGGATTAGCTCACTCTAGTGCTAACCGACTTCCTTACAAAAAAATATCATTATACGAAGAAAACCCACTGGGGTACTAAATAGGCTTGCTAGCAATGGGTCGATGCTAATTAAAATCTTAAACAAGGAAGCTTGGTAAATGCAAGTAAACTTGTCGGGTTACTAAACAGGCTCCCTGGAAGCGGGGCTATGCTTTCATGGTACCAAGATAAACCCGTCGGGGTGCTGAATAGGCCTGCTGGAAGCGGGGCAATATTGGGTAAAAGAGGTTCGGTTAACGCATTGCTATGCACATGGCTCATAAAAAACCTGAGTATACGAATACATGTTGAGGCCAATTATTTATGCTGTCATTAGAGAATGGATGTAAGATGGACTTGGACCCTGTCATCTAATTCAAACAACACCTAGGGTATGAATATCCTAGAAATGGAACCCATAACTATAGAAATCTCACAAACTCTAGGGTGAACTTTATCTATATTCTTTGGATGACAAGAGATCTTTCAAATGAGTCATGGATGGCTATTTTTCCTATGGAATTTTTCACATCCATTGCACTATCATTCTTCATATGGTATTCTTAAGCACTGTTGTATTCTTTTTGATGAATGTGCATACCTGAATCATCTACATTTAATAGTTAATATTTCATTTTCTTACAAAAATTATCAAATCATTTTAGAAGATATTGCCTAAACTATTAATTGAAAATATGTGCATATTAATCAAATTTTCTTTGATGGCTTGAGGAAATGCCATATTTTTGGTTTGGGGGAGGTTCCGAATTGTCTTTACCTTCTTATTATTTATAAATTCATTTATCTCTGACAAAATGATAGGTGTTTTTAAGGATAATGCAAAAACGCAGAAGGAAGATTGTTCTGATTAATGACAAATAAAGAAGAATGCAACTAAAGTTCCAGAAAAGTAGGTTTACAACATCTCTTGTGTGCTAACAAGTTCCAAAAAAATTCTCTGCATAATCAGCAACAGTCAGATCCATCAAAGCACATTTTTGTACAAAGGTCTGTATGAAGGGTTGAATGACGATCTGAATGAGGTGACGAATGAGGCAAATGAATAACGATCTCAATGAAGTGCCGAATGAAACCTTAGCTTGTAATGATATTAATAAGTGTGCTAAGATATTTAAAATTTCAAGGATCAAATTATATTCCATCTTTGCATACTCATTTTGTATCAGCAAATGAATTGATCAACCACGATATGGCTATCTTACGATTTTAATCCTCCATTAAGTTTTATCATGCGATATATCGTTTCATTTATTAAGTCATCATGATTTTATGTGTAATTTGTCTATAATTTCATAATGAGGATTACATTCAACCTGTCCAAAGTTCACTTTGGACATGGTTGAATACATCATAGCCTTACGAATTCACTAACTCACGCAGTTCTATGATGGCACACGACTCAAGGTAACTGAATGATAGTGTATAATTCGAACATGCCAAATCTATCCCCACGATCATTCGTCCATTCAAACGGATCTCAATTTAAACTCACCCTTGCATAAATTTTGCTTCATCTTGCTCACTCTCCATCCACCCTGAACCTATCAAGATCCATCCCCTGCAATTTTGTGCATCCCCTCTATCCGTCTGCATCCTTCGACCTTTGTTCAATATGCCAATCCATCATGAACCTGGAATTTACGAGGACTTACTTTGCATCCCCGAATTCAAAGAGTGACGTGAAATATTCCTTTGAGCCGGATGGGGTCCATTCCTTCGCTTTCTCCAAGGTCATGACCACGAAATATCCCTCCTCTTTGAAAAAGGGATCAATGGTAAGACAGCCAGCATCGTCCATCTCACTTTTCCTGTGACGGAAGAATTTATTGCATCGGCCACGAAGCTTCCCAAGGAAGGATCCCATTGGCTCAAACATATTTTCCTTCCACGGATGGCTCACGAATTCGCTCTTAAGGCCGAATATCAACAGGTTGCTGGCACCAAAGGGTTCCACGGGGAATGGGTTAAGCCTGGATATCTCGAGCCTCTGACTGTCATCATCCAATTAATTACCTGTGAAGGTAAGTTCACCGTTTTCAAAGCTTGTCACTTTAGGCTACTGACACATTTCGTTAATGGCCAGGCTCTTAATTTCTCCTTCTATTTCTTGAAAAGTTTAGAGAAAATGTCAAGTTAGGTTAGGAAGAATACCACTAACCCCTCTGGAATCTTATACCACCACTATTTGATTAAAATCCTGATCACTCACTGGTTGGAAGAAAAGGGGCAAACCTGGGAATGCTTTGTCTTTGAAGTCTTAAACCCTCATCTAGTTAAGAAGCCTATAGTTAAATTCCTTGCCTCTCATAAACGTCATCGTTTCCAAACCCGTGTAAACGAGCTGGCCCAAACCTCTACCCAAGAAGAAAAGGTTTCCAAGTTTGTATGATTTAGTGAGGGTTCCTCGGGAGAAATACACCATGTTCCTTCATCCTCTCTTGATCTTGTCCATGAGGACACAAATACAAAACCCCCATTTTTCTCACCAATACCGACAAAGTCAATAAGGGCCAATCGTGACCATTCCGTCGACTAGACCGTCGTTAAGTCCATTGATCAGTCTATCATTCAACCAATAAATTCGGATAACCCTGACGACCAAGAAAATGACCTTGTATTTGAATCACCTCTCCTCGCGTTGGTCAATATCTCTGCCAGTTTACTTGAGGACCCTGTCTTGTAACTTGCCCCTACACATACTGAAGATAAGGCCCCTGAGGAACATATTACACATGCTGATCCCGAACCATGTCTAAGGGGATTGAACCCTCAAAAAGACCCTGAGTCTTTTGTAGTAGCATCGACTCCACTCCATCAGACTGTGGACAGAATAACCCAAGACATAGTAGAGTTAAAAATCCAAAATGAGAAGTATGTAGAGATCATCTCGGGGTTTCGTCAAGAGAACAAGGACTTACGCTTCCAGGTAAAATGTGTTGAAGATTTAAATGAAACCAAAACAACTTCCAACATTTCTCTCCGGTTGAAGCATGATGCTTTGAAGGACCAATTTCAGAAGCTTAGAGCCAAAACCACTTCCTCTTCCAAGTCGAAGGCAGCTGTTACCGCAGCTCATCCTTCTTCCTGAATTTCTCTTATTTTTGCTCAGTGGGACTTGACATATCTCCGGTATGGGGGAATTTTGGTGTCCATTTTGTCACCATTTTCGATCATCGAACACATTCTGATTGGCATCATTTTCACCATTTTTGATATGATAAGTCATTCTTCTTTCCATTCAGACCGTCAATCAGATAAGGTATGAACGCATTTTCATATCACTTGAATTTTGGTCAAATATTGTCATATTGTGATTTATTAACGCTTATTTGACATTTATTGGCTTGATTGGAAAATAGATATCGTCTTGTAGGCTATGAAGTTTCAAATAGACCTTCATTTAGACACTCTTTCATGCCGAAGATGCCCAACAATGTTCAACCCACCGTTCAACCCTTCTTTCAACCCACAGAATTGTCGATTGGAATATTTCTGGTCATTAAAGGAAAAACAAAAAGATGGGTTCTGTTGGCAACGTGGCTGCTGTGGTTGGTGAGCCCCTGTTCTAGAAGACTCACGCTCCTACTCACCTCTCTTTACAACACATCTTTTGCTCACGTCAACACTCCAGAAGTTTCATCTTCCTGATCGCCCGGCCTGACAGCACGCACTCTTGCCCACGTCAATGTTCCAGAATATCCTCATCCTCCCATGCTCAGCATGCCAATGCATCCTCTGCCCACGATTGAAGGAAACTGATGCTTAGATGTTCACATCAAGGAGAATCAACGTCGTGGACTTAGGTAGACGCTCTATTCATTTTGTGAACCACCTTGCATCCATTTCTTTAGTCATTAAACCTCCTATTTTTAGAGAGGTCGACTATGTCGACCTTCTCTCTTATTGTAAACCTATATAAAGACATTTCCTATGAAGAAACGCAACATACATATATACATACATAGAGGATAGTAGTAATTTGTAGAAATGTTGTGTAACTTTCTTAGTTAATGGAAATTCCTGAATTCTGTTGTTGATGTTCTGCTGTTGGTGATTAGTTTGAGTTAAGCTTCAATCTCTGATTGCTGGGAAGGGCCCCTCAACAACCAGAGGTTTTACTGTATATATTTTGTATTTCCTTTCTGCAAATTAATAGTTTTCATTTCCAGTCTTTAATTTTTTTCTTGTACATGACAACTATTTATTTCCTGTAGTTATATCTTGCTACTAGTTTAAATTGTTAATTTAATTTACATGCTTAGAAGTTAAAGTGACCGTTAATGCTTAAGTCTTCTTAGTTTGCTTTCAGTTTTGTCGTTTGCAATTAGATAGAGTCAACTGGTTAACGTTTTAGTAGCTCATAGTCAGAATTAGTTCTGCTAATGTTTTTCCTATAGTTATTGGTTAGCTTTATTTATGTCAGCTTTGTTTTATTATGCCATAGAAGTAGTTCATTCCTTTGACAATGATTAGTATAGGTTGCTTCTTGTTATCTTAGGTTCTAAACAGCCCATTTATTACTTTCCTTGCACTGTAGGTTCATATGCACCAACCAGCTAGCGTTAAGATCATCCAATCTGCTTCTTTCCTGAGTTTAAATCATTTTCCTCCATCTGGACTGTCATTCGGACTGTCTTTCAGACTGCCATCCGAATCTTCATACAGACTTTAATATTTCCTGCATTGTTTTTATGCTTATTTAGAATCCAGTTTTCTTAGGTCTTTGAACTGTAATATTTCTTGCATTTAATTAGCATTCTTGTATACAATTATGATCTTGTTCCACACTGAATAGAGTTTTAATTAAGTTCATCATCATTCTTAGTTTTTATTTCATTTTCCTTAACTTTACTTTAGTTGCTTTATAGATTATGTTTCTTTTATACCTAGTTCATTAATGCTCTACTGTTCTAGAATTCGTCAGTTCCATTCTTAGTTTCATTATGTCATGTTTCTTAAGATTGATTTCGGATTAGATTTAGTAATTTCATTCTCCAAGTTATCTCAATTTTAACTAGTTTCTCAATTCAAGCATAGGATCAGTTTTCCCAATCATACAGTTAATGAAGATGTTCATAGAATAGGATTTGGTTCAGAAATAAAATATCTTTATCAAGTTTTCTACTTGCTTCTATATAAAATATCTTTATCAAGTTTTCTAGTTGCTTCCAAATCAAATTCAGTTCAAGTAAATATATTTATTAAGTTTTCTACTTGCTTCTAGATTTCATCAGTTCCAAGTCTTTTGCTTATGGATAGAAGATAGATCATAATGTTTAAAGTTAATAGTAGTTGGACAATCTTTAGTTTGCATTTATTTGTAGAAGTTAAACTAGATTTGCTTCCATTTTGTTTCCTTGTCACATTTGAAAGTCACTTTGATACATTCTCTCCCATTCCCATTAAATTTGATACACTTCCTCAGAGTCCTCAAGGAGTTTGGAATTAGGTAGTTTAGTGTAGTCTTGAAGTATTAGTTGAATGCATGAATAGTTGTTGAATTCATTAAGTAATTTGTAGTTTTGCTTTAAGTTAATATAGTTCTTTGTTTCATAGTTAGTTGTCAATTATAGATAGGTCTCTAAACTCATTTAACAGTTGTTTTCTAATTCTTAGATCAAAGCTTTATTAGTAATTTTATATTTCATCAAAGTAGTTTCGTTTTGATTTAGTTTTTCTTCCTAGAATAGTATTATTGTTTCTAACTTTTTAGTTATTATCCATAGAGTAGAGTAGTATAGCTTGATACTATTATGATCTATTTGTTTAGTTAGGCTTAACTAGTTCAATAGTTGTATTCTAGAAGTTTGACTCGTTTTTTTATTTTATTTTGAAAGTTCTTTCGATCTTTTCTTTATTAAAAATTTCTAAGGTATGCCGAGCCAAAACCATAGGTGCCATTCTACCTCAGCATATACTGTGCCACAACTTTAATATTACCAACCCTGTTCGATAATTAAATATTTTGGCGTTTCCTTAAAGATAATAATTACACCTCAACAATCCACAATGTGTTTCATGTTTCATGCCTTAAAAAGGCTATTGGTCAGAAAATTTCTATTTCAAAAATGCTTCCTCCATTATATGATGAAGGACAACTTATACTCATTCCATAAAAAAAATTGAAAACAAGAGAAAGGAAATTGAGGAGCAGAACTATAATATAATATTTGGTACAATGGAAATATCTTCCAAGTGAGGATTCCACATGGGAAGAGGAACAAATTTTGCAGCATCCCAATTTGGAATTGCTTGGGGGCAAGCAATCTTGGGTGGGGAGGACTGTAATGTCCCCATCCAAATAAATCTAATGAAGGTAAATTTCCACCAATCTACTAGTTCCCTAGGTTGGGGTGGAAACATTTAGACTTGGAATAAGGGATCTATAAGACCCCAAATGGACATTAGATTGAAAAATATATATTAAAGGGGATAAATAAATAATTATAATAAGAAAATAAGGTGGCACTTGGACATGAGGGCGCATAGGTGGTGTAGGACCCACACAAGGCAAGATTATTCATCTCACATGGCATCCTATTCTCACCCATTCGAATATAAGATGGATTCTAACATTCTTGGGAAATTTGGAGAGGAATTATTCATGGAATTAATCTCAGAGGTTTGAATTAGAGTGGAAGAGTAACTCCCATGGAAGAGAAAGAGGCATATTAGAAGAATTGTGACACTTGGAGCTAGATTCCCTAACTTCTATGACAACAATGATGAAGATTCTATGACACTTATGAAAAGGTTCAGAACTAATTGCTGACATATGAAATATATGACATGTCAGGGCTAAAAATATCCTCCAAGAGGTTGCACAAGGGGAGTTATGGAAGCCAATATTCCCCCATTCAAATTGATGGAAGATGAGGGCTAGGAAGTGTTGGAAAAGTGGCATTCTTGGGAATCTCTCCCTAATTTGAATTGGGATGATGATCTTGGAGGGAATTCGAGCTATGGAGGAATTGGGAGGTTAATAAAATACAAGAAGAAAGAAGGATACCATATTTTTATCATTTCTCATTTGGCACATTTGGAGATCTTAGCTTGTCCTTGCACGGTGGATGTTCATCCTCCCTGCCTTAGAATCAATTTTGAGGGTGAAATATTCCCATACAAGTAGGTTTATGGAGAGGCCATTCAAACCTATAAAAAAAAATTCATGGATATGTTTTGATGCAGGGTCAGACCCCAATTGAGTTCGAGTTCATCTTCTCTCATTCTCCTATATTCTTATTCTACTATCTTTCTCTCAATGTCATGCAAATGTGCAAGGGCGCACTTCTTGTTGCATATAGCTAGTGGAGGATTTTTATTTCAAATTATTGGACATGTTAGTTGCTGCATACTATGTAATAGACATTTCATGAGAGCCACATCTCGAAATACAATGTACTTCAAGTGATATTTTCAATCAAAACTGAGATTCGAGCCATTTTCCTCATAGCTATTGCATAGTGATTTTGGGATGATGATGTATCTGGTTTATATCATATTTTTCTGAGATATTTGTTCATGTATGAGATGTATATGAAGTTAATATTATGGACCAAATTATTTTTTCATACCCCTAAAGTGTCACCACAGTCTATGACCAAATTCGAGACTCCTTGTCCACCATTTTCACCCCAAATTCTAGACTCTAGAAGTTGTTGTTCATTAGGATACTTATTTGACCCTAAAACCATATCTAATGCTGAAAATATGTTTTCATTAATGTTTTATGACAGATCCATGTATCATATCAAGAATTAGTGAATTCCGTACAGTGTTTGGAAGAGCAATTAGGGGCAGACCTAGGGGGAATTTCCACTACTCAAATTGACTAGTCTTGTCTCGAAACTTCTCTCCTTGCAAATTGCAGACCATGGATGGGTATATCAGGTGTTTGGGTGTCTAATATATGTGTTAATGTGTCATATTCCCCATTAATAAATTCCTCCCCAAATTCGAAAGCATTTGGAGGTGTTTGGAACAATTTGTAAACTACATCCCTAGAGTCGAAATAAGGTGAACCTACTGCACTTTTCTTTGGGGGGATATTACAATTGGACTGCAATTATATTAGGAATATATAGATTTAATTGAAAAATAGAGGTAGGCCAACCAAATACCCCAATAAGCAATTAGTGGGAGATCTTTTACATTTCGATACATCCCATAGGAGATCCACAATTTCCATGCATCCTCAAATGTTTCCCCATACCATATGCATTCAGTGACCAAAGCTCGAGATCATTCTTTCCAAACTAGCGAAGTGAATGGAAATGAAATAAAGAGTTGAAATACTATATATTCATAGGCTTTACAAAGGGGGCACTATCTTGGTATTTCTATATTTATGCACTTCATATTGTCCCAAGTGGTAACTTCATTTTCAATTAGGCACTAGAAGAAGGTACATACTTTATGGAGGCACTTTGATTTCCACAAACTTTTCCACCACCATTTCAATTCTATGTGCTGCAATTCTACATTTATATGCAAGTATCCTATCTTAGCAGTTTTTTTAGTCTCAGGAATCATATGTAATATCACATGAGCATATAACATACAAGAACATGATAAAAGAGTAAGTGGGATAGCAACAACAATCCTTTGTATTAACAGAGATAAAATATTGTACAATGTATCAAGATTCATGGCTCAAAAACCTATATATATTGTTTAGAGGTAGTTATTTAGTTACAAGTGATGGTTCAGTTGGATACTAACCAATCGACTAGATCGACTTGACCATGGCTGGTCAAAGGACCTAGTTGACAAGTCAACTAGGCCCCTCCAACATCTCCTCCACCAAAAAAATGTTTCTTCGTCCCGAAGAGAACAGGGAGATGCAAAAATGAAGGACTGTTAATACAAGTGCTTGTTCAAATTTTCTTATGACAATGACAGACTGGGTGTAACAATCAACTGGTTATCTTTGATGCATGCTTTGAAAATAGTGTTGGTAAAGGAGGCAAGTCATCACTGGAAATATTCCCATTCATGTAGAACTGTTTGGATGCTTAGATTGAGTGAAGTGAGGTCTATGAGTTTAGCAATATTTTTAGTAATTGTGTTGTGTTTGACATTTTCCAATTCTGGTCCTAGAATCAAATGTTGGTTGTGGGCATTGGCAAGTAACTTATCAATCTAGCATGTTAAGATGCTGAATTCTACTTCTGCAGGTTTTTCTTGCTTCGACCAATGATATTCCCTTTTTTGGACTTCTAACAATCGGTTCTGTTCATGCTTAATCAATTGCTCCAAATCCTGTAAGGTTTTCGGATCTGCAATGGCCTTCTACTAAAATACAGTTCCTAAATTATTTTGAAATTTGCTCATTTCTACAAAAACCTGTCCATAATGTGAATACCAATTGTTTAAAACATTGGTCGAACGTTTTTCTACTGGTTCATACTCTTTCATTTTATTATATCATTCCAAGAAGAGTCGGTGTTGGTTGTCTAACAACATTGATGCCTGTTGTTCATTCTCTTGATTCCTTTGAGTCGGTACTTCTTCTAAAATGGAAAGTAGGGATCCAAACAGACTAGTTATTTGATCTAGTGGATTTTTGGCTGGCAGTCCATGCAGCGTCAATTCTACCTCCTTGATGAGGATTTCACAATTTTTTAGAACTTTTGTTTGTTTATCATCACCATTGTCCAATTTTCATTTGTCTCTTGACCATATTTTATTTTGTTCTTTGATCACGACTTGCAGGATATTTTCAAGTTCATGGTCTTTGGATGCAACAGGATCAAACTTAACTAGGGAACCTGAGGAATTTGTTATCGACTGAAGAGGGATCCTCAGAGGATTCCCTTCACAGTGGTTTGTTATTTTTATTTTTGTTCTTTTGTGCTGGATTGATTGATTGTTGACTGGGTTGAGGAGGGGTAGGAAAAGGTGCAGAAGTGGTGGAGGTAGTCAGAACAGAGGAGGGTGGAGTAGTTGAAATCGGAACAGTCGAGGTCGAAATAGATGAGGAAGGAGCATATGATAGAGGAGGGATGAAGGTCAATTGAGTAGGCATATTCGATACAGGCGACGTAGTCAAAGGGAAAGTATTTTGTACATCTAGTCCAGTGGACAGATTGACAGGTTGTGGTGTAATAGTCATTGTTGACGGTGTCAAAGAGGTTAGGGTATCGAATAAAATGGTGGAAGGGGAAAGTGCTTGGCTAGTGACGACTACGGTGACTGTGGACTGATTAAATATTGGTGAATCCATAGAATCTGGGGAGACGCTTTCCCAGGTGACTTGGTGTATTCACGTTATAACTAGTTGCTTGGGTGTTTTTAGCGATTGCTTAGAAATTTTGAATCCAAGGGGTGGTCTTTCTCGGGTTTTAGGTGGTGAGGTTGAATCTATGATAACCTGCATGGTTTTGATCTTTTCCAATTGAGGAATTTATCTAGTAAGGAAGCAATGAACTTATGGAAATTTGGGTCTTGGAGATTTGTAACATAGGGTTGCACAGTTGAGATTTCTTTGACGGGCGTCAGCGAGGCAGGGAGAATTATTGGGAACTGACACAGGGTTTTCTACTTGAGATTGCATTGGAAATTTTAGCTTGTTTTGTTGGGGAGAACTTACCTTGGAAATATCGGGTTTTTTAGTTGGATTATTTTGGATTTGTTGTTTGACTCTGATCTTGTTGAGGACAACGTCCTTAATGACTTGTTCAACTTCTTCATATAATTCTTGTATTTTTTTCCCAATTAGTGCATATAATACCAGTTCCCTCTTATTGGGATGCTTATATTTTAAATTTGGTTGCATTTAATATATTTGTTCTACTACAACGTCAATATTTTCCTTGGATAAGTTGGGCTCTAACTCTTCCTCTTCTTGCGATTCATATTATTTTGTTGTTTCTCCATATGGTTCCTCTATTTTTGTCGGCTTACAACGATTCTTCGACACTACAATAACCAAGGGGTTTTCTTCTTTGTCGACTGGGCCATTTTTTTTAAATATAGACTAGCTTCATATACTTCTTCCTTTTCTCCATAAAAAAATGGTTGATGTAACTCCTGGACATCTTTCCATGCAAAATATGGTATCTGGTAGATTGTATTTGATTGTTTTTCCAAGTCGTTAAAAATATCTTGGATGGCCTGATAATAGTCTAACTCTGTTGCATCCCCTACCACTCCTTGCATGAACCACACTTTTGTGTAGTCAAGTTCTAGTTGGATGTGCGTAGTTGGAGGAAGACTTCAACAGAGGGGTTGTCAGACATGCCATCTTGATGAGGTAGTCTTAAGGAATTGAAACCAGTTTTCAAGCCATAACTTAGTGACTTTAGGGCCCTTTTTGCAACCCTGGGGTTGGAATATCTTAAAACTATTCATCAACATCCTCAACCTTGTTGTGAAGGAAGGGTATTCGATTAGGGTTATATTATACATTGCTAATCAAATAAGTAAAGCAGGGCACTAAAGTTTTGATCCTGTCTCTTGGCATTTTTCACAAGTCACTTTGACGACTGAGGCCAAGTCTTCGATGCAATTGAAGATTTTGGATTATGTGGCTATGGATTTTATAGCTTCCATCATGTTGATCTTGATGTCAGATGGCCAGCCAATGTTGGTTAAGAAGATTGATACTATTATAGCAGCGAATTTGTATGTCTGATACAAGATTTTGTTAATTACTAACCCTTTTGAGTTCTTTCCTTTAGGGTTTCCTATAAATTATTCAATTAATTGTGGTTTGATGATGATTGGTACTTGTGACCCTTGATTTGGTAAGCCGATAACATGTGCAATAATAGCAACATTGATTTCGACTGATTCATCAAACCATAGCTTTCCTTTGTGGTATCTGCTAACAATGTATTGTGCAATCTGGATTTCAAGCCATTGAAGTTGTCTAGTAGGGGTGCATTCAAGTAGTGCCAAATTTTCTCTATGGCCAACTTGTTTTCTTCTTCAGTCCATCTATCGTTATTTAGAACCCATTCTTGCAACTCCTTCCCGTATCTCTTCCATTGGTGTTCCTCTGTTCCAACTTTTCTAATTCTGTTCATTCGAGCTTTCAAAGGCGGCATGGTGGATTCTTCTGCTTCCCTTTTGGGATTTTCTGCTACTTTCATGGCTCTGGTCATCACAACTACTTTCTTTGGAGCCATATTGAACATGATTACAGGTGCAGGTATAGGGTTTGGAAGTTTCAGAGTTTCGAGTTCTTGCTGCAATTGATCCAACTCTTTACGAAAATGTTCCCAACTTTTCTCTAGGTATTCACTTATAGCTTGGTTAATCGATGCACATTTAGTTCGGGTAGGTGATGGCATTAACTGGGTACTTTGTGTTTGGAAGCTAATTTTCACATGTCGAGAGTCTTCGATTCATGTTTTTGTTGTCGGTCATCATAAATTCTTCTTTGGGGTCAATCATGGTAAAATACACTGCGTAGTGGTTGACCTGTTCTTTGTTGGCTTGAATTATCCTTTGGACATCTTCCATTCGTCGGTCAATTTTTGGCGGGGTTTTCTGGTTCATTCTCCTACTTTGACTTTCTTGGTGCTCCTTATTCTAGTATACCATCATTGCATTGCAATTATTCCTTCCACAATCCGTGTCTTGGAGCCTTCTTATATAAGTTTTGGTGTAAGTTAGTTTTTCCATAACAACTTTTCTACACTTACTTTAGTTAATGTAATTAGGCTACTTAATATACAAATTAATTACAAACCTGGGGCACGATAGTTGACCAAATGGTGATACATCCATTTGGTCAGTGTCGTGCCAATTTTATGCTTTAAATCATTTTAGTCTTTCACCGTTGAGAACTTTTATAAAAGCGTTTCCTTGTAATGTCTTAGTCATACCGACCCATTTCTATTTAGCTCCTCGTCTATGTATGGTCCAAGCCATGCTATATGCAAATTTTTTAGTCTTCCTTTTATTCGACTTTCATACAATAATGCTAGGTCACCAACTCATATATCTTTATTTCTTATATTATGGTCGTGCCAAGATTTGTGTTGGTTTTTTGAACTTATTGATGGTGGATTGCTATTTGGTGTTTCTCTTCTAGTTTTGTTAGATCAAATTTTTTATCTTCTGTAGCTTTGACAATATCTAAGTGAAGTATATTTGCAATGATTGGTTCCTACTACTTGAAGTGGAGAGGGACGACTGCTTCCTATCCATAGACGAGCTTGAAGGGATTATTCCCTGTCGACAATTTATAATATGTTTGATAAGCCCATAAAATAGCACGTATCTTTTCATCCCAGTCATGTTTATCAATACTACAAAGCTTTGTTAGTCCTTAAGTTAAATTTTTAGTGAATGCTTCAATAGCTCCGTTCAACAGTGGGTGATATGCTAAACTCTTCTGGTGGTCGGCCATAAATTCGTTCAATAGAATCGATATAGTTTTGTTGATGAAGCGTGTTCATATATCATTGATGAGATTAAGGGGGCATCCAAATATTGTAATGATATTTTCATATTAAAATTTTGCGGCTAATTCACTGGAACATTCTTCAATAGGTTCGGCTTCTGCCCATTTGGTGACATATTCAACTGCTGTAATAATATATCGAGGTCTAGTTTGTTGTCCAAGAATTGTGAAAGGCCCAACAAAGTTGATAGCTCATATTTCAAATGTTAAGCTTGGATTAACAGATATTGAGGGCATCTCATTTCTTGGTAGTGGTATACCTATTCTTTGGCATCTGTCACATTTATTTATCTAATCTCTGCAACATTTATGTAACGTTGGCCACCATAGTCTTCATTGTAAGATTTTTCTTGCAATTGCATCATCCTGATAGTGTCCACTGACAGGTCCACTATGTGCTTTGTCAATGATAGCTTGTCGTTCATGCTCTGGGACACATCGTTGAATTACTTCATCCGATCGTGACTTGTATAGGAATCCATTTATTAGAGTGTATGGTGCAGCATTTATTGCAAGTATTTTCTTTTTCTTTTCTGTCATTCATTCCAGAGATTTATCTTCCTCCAAATATTGTGCTATATCTTCTAATTCCATGGGTAAAATTTTTACTCTAAATAGGTGAGCATCAGGCAATTCATCGTTAATCCCAACCGGGTCTTCTCTTGTTTCTATTCTTGATAAATGGTTGGGTCTGACATTAGTTTTTCTCAGTCATAATACTATTTCAAATTCAAATTCTTGGAATAAGAGTAACGATATGCACAAATGAACATGGTGGAGGGGTTTGTTTACTAAATATTTGAGTGCTTGATGATCTATGTAAAATAAAAAAATTTAGCCATCAAATAATGTCGATTTTTCTGTAATGCAAAAATCATGCCTAGAGCTTCCCATTCTATTGTAGAATAATTTCTTTCTTCCTTATTTAGCTTTCTTCTAGCATATGCATTAGGGTAATCCATTCCATCGTCTCTAGGTTGAGTGAGTGTTTATCTGACTGTGATGCCAGAAGCATCGATATGGTCATGGAACTTTATCAAATAGTTTGGAAACCTTAGTATTGGAGCTTCAATGAGCTTTCTTTTAAGTAATTAAAAAGACCCTGCACATTCTTGTGATCACCTAAATTATTGATTTTCCTTTAGTAGTTATTCTAAGGGATATGTCATGTTAGATTAATATCTGATAAATTTTCAATAGTAGCTTGAATGCCCAAGAAGTAATCTGACTTGTTTTTTATTTACAGGTGGCCTTAAGTCGAGAATAGCTTTAATTTTGGCATAGTCATCCTTGATTCCTTCCTTGCAAACAACATGTCCTAGTAGGATTCCAATTGATGTTGCAAATATGCACTTTTAATATTCAAAGACAATTGTCTTTGTCTGCACCGTACTAGCATAAGTCAAAGGTATTGAACATGGTCTCTTAGCAGTGAGTATATTGTCCAATCGTTGAATTAGACATCCATGGTTTTATATAAATATTCTTAAAATGCTTTTACTACTATCCTGGAAAATACCGTTGGTGTATTCTTTAGACCAAATGGCATGAATTTATAAGAAAACAAACCAAACTCACAAACAAATGTTGTTTTATGTTGATATTCTTTAAAAATAGGAATTTGGTTGTATCTTGAAAATCCATTAGTGAAGGAATAACATTCATGACCTGCAAATTCATTAATTATTTCATCGAAGAAAGGTGTGGGGAAGGGGTCGGTTAAAGTTACCTTATTTAGTCCTATGAAGTTGACACTGATTTATAATTTTGTTGGGTCATGCTTCTTTTGTTGAACGAACATGGGGCTGGCCCATTCTTATTGGCTTACTGGATATATGATTCCAACAACTAGCATATTCTCAATTTCTTTCTTTACTATGTATTTATATTTATGTGCCAATTTGTATGGTCGTTTCTTGACAGGTCTGGTGTCTAGTCTTATGTCGATTTTTATTTCACCCATTTCCTATACTAAACCCTTTAAATATTTATAATATCTTGCAAATACATATTGGTATTCTTTAGTAGGTTGGCTATATCTGTTGTTTGCTGGTCAGACCAATAATATCCTAGTTTTCCCATCTTTGGTCGGTCATCATTTGAAATGTCGACTTCTTTCGTTTTAATTTGTGCATTCATCCATTTTGGTGCTCTTGTTTTATTAATTGGTCGGTCTCTTTCCTTAAATTTTGTGAATGCATGGGGGAATTATTTTTTAGTAAATAATTCTTGTTCTGTCTATTCTTTTGTGCTTACTTTCATTAGATATTTTACAGGTTTTACTATGCCAAGGTGATTTCTTTTCCACTTGAAAATTTTTCCTATAGTTTTATCATTTTCAAGTTCTAGTCGAGTCGATAGATAGGTTGGTGTGTCCATGATATTATTACATGTTAATTGCGGTCATTTTGTCGATGTTGACCGACTATTTCTCATCGGTTGTGTAGATAGTGTTTTCACACCAGCTAGTGCAAAAGGGCACCTACTAAGGGTTATGAAACCCTTAGTAGAAGCTCTTGAATGGATAGTGTGTGAGTGAAAATAAAAGTAAAAAAAAATGATCTAAATGATTACTGCAACAAGATAACAAATAAACAACAAACCATGAATCAAATGTTGATTTTGTATTATGCTGTAAAACTAGATTTACAATAGATAGTTACCTCAAAAGTTGAGTAGATGGGTCCCTTGTAGCCATAGGAAGAGTAGTGCTATGGGCCTCCAAGGTTCCTTTCTCTTCTCCAAATGATCTCATGGTGCCTGAAACTCAACCAGGAAGTGGAAACATAAGCTCAAAGGGAAGTTGGGGTTTTAATGGGAATTTTGGTAGCATAAGGGTAGGAAAGAGTGAACGTGTTATTGTGAATGGGGGGCCTCAAGCACATTTTTATAGTAATATTGGATGGTGGTGTATTGTCCCGTGGTATTGGGAAGCCAATAGTATTGACCTGTGGTATTTGATGGTTTCCCTCCCTTTTGATTTTATTTTGAGTATTTCTACTTTCTCTTTTTCTTTTTTGGGGATTTTGACCCTTTTTGTGGGATTTTAATTAATTGATGAGGGAAATAATGATTTTTTTTTCCCATTTAGTTACCAACTTAGGGATTTTTGGGTGTTTGGAGGCCAAAAATGTAGGAAAAAGGGATAAATGGGTTATGTGACTAGGGGGATGAGTTAGGTGAACAATTTTTGGGTGCTAACAGATTGTCCCCTGATGTGTGAGGGAAGGAGCTCATCGTATGGCTGATAGAAATCATAGGTTTTGAATTTTTCCAAGGGTGTGAGCATTATGATGGAGAAGGGAAGAAACTTGTTGGAGACTGGAACGAGTGCATCATACAAACTGGAAGGGATATAAATAAAAATACATCACCTCAATAATGGATGAGGAACATATAATCTCAAATATATGGACGATGCGGGAATATCCATGCTTGCATACAAATAATGGTGAGGCCCAAAGGGAACTTGAACAATACATAGATAAATTCTGTGTACATCAGAATGGTCTAGAGACGACAAAAAACTGGGACATACTCATGGTCTAGCCATGACTGATTTGAAGAAATGATACATGGAAACAATGGAATCCATCTTGAATGTGGTACCATAACAATTGATGCTCTACTGGATCTGAAGGTGTCCAAAAACTATATGGACTCAATGGCTAAGAGTCAAAATCTCAAAGGTACACTGAACTGCATATGAACTGGAAAATCTAGGAAGCACATAGCTGCAGGGATTCCAAACACTGTCGGCAATGTAGCCTAGATATCCGCAAGAACATATAAATGGGGGTTCTGAATAGAATCACCAATGTCTATATTCGGGGGACATCCGAGGTATTCGACCAATAACTGAAGGAATCAATACCCTGTACGAATCTCAATGGTGCGATAATGGAGTTCAAGTATAGCACATGAGAAACAACCATTCTAAGAGGCACTAAATACTCCTCTTAGATTGTCCATAGGCACTCACCATGGATGGAGATGAGTCCAAGGTACATGGACCTCTAGTTCTATCCTCTGGAATAGATGTGTCGATGTCGACAAAGGGAGACCTACAAATACCAAGGAAATGATGTTTCCTTGATAGGAGCGCAAGGTGTACAACCAAGATGTGATAGTACTAGACGTGTAACTGATATACTTGGGAAGGGTATGAGGGTCGCAGAGTGGGAGGACTCAAAATTCCTTTGTTCAGAGTATGATGGCAAGGATAACCTGGAAACATATGAAACTGACCTAGGGGGAAGGGGATCCAAACTTAAGGGATCAAGGACTGTGGTTGCAATGGGGGAGAGTCATCGAGGGGAAATGATGAGTGATATCAGGAGACTCCAAGGGTGACACATCGCATAATACTCTGAAAAAAGGAAACCATACTGAGGGTTATTTTTCGTGTTTTAGTCCCCAAAGCCCGAAAAGCATAAAAATATGCAATGGATAACTCTTCTAACCGATGTGATTAGAGTATTCATTTTTCATAAGTAATCTACTAGGTTCAGAAAAGGGTTAAACTTATACCAGATAGATTTCCTTTCAGATACTTTAACGAGCATGAAAGAAAGCAAGATTGCTCGATGATCTTTTCATTCTTTAAGGAGTCAGAAAATAGCTTAAAAGAAACTCCTTGAGTGCCTTTTTCATAAAAGGAGCTTCTCGACCCGAAAAAGGGATAAAAATATACCGAATAGATGGGAAAGTAAAGCAAGGAGGGAGTGTTCAAACGAAGGTCATGTATGAGCTGACCAATAAAAGACAAGAGAGGGGGGAACACTAATGGGTCCACCTCATAGGTAGATGAATGGTGGAAAAATAACGTAATAAATATAGTATGGAGGGAGCGAAGGGATCGTGAATAGACCGCAATGGATAAAATGGTAAAAATATACTAAGATCTGTCGGGGTACTCGGTGGAACGAAAAATCAAGGTGGGGGGTCGCGGGAGAAGTGACTAAATAAAAGGGGAGGTGAGAGTGAGAAATGATCTCAAGAATCATCACAAGAATGAAATTCTGAATCTAGTGGTGCGAACGGTGTGAAAAACGGAGGTCGGAGGACTCGAGAATGGTGAAAGAGAGAAAAGGGTCCATAAATAAAGGGGATCCCATCGAGCCAAGGATGCGGTGGTGGGGATAAATGATGACCCGTGGGGACAACATACTAGGTGTATCAAATCAAATCAAATATACAAGTGACATGTGACTTTGAAAATGGTCGAGATCAGGCATGTGATAAAGTGAGCAGGGTTAAGTTCCTGCCCCCATGTTATGGGAATAAGGATTGTGATTGTGGATCACATATGTGTTGGTTTGAGTGATAGGATCATTACAATATTGCGATATATGTGATAGGGCAGGGTCAAAATTATTGAGTAGGCATCCTATCCTAGGTTCAAGGTAATCTATTATTCCCCCTAGCCTAGAGGTGTCAATGTGGTGTAGATGTTGTCTCAGAGAAGGATCAACAACGAATCAACCAACTACTGGAAGGGGGGTTTACCATGATGCTAATGGACATGGTGGCACACTGAATTGATGATATGATGATGGGGGATTCCCATTGTGGGGTATATTCCCTTAGTATCGCTGACAAGAATGATGACAATGATGAGTATGCAAGTTTTTGGGCCTTCCCCCATGCTGTGGACATGTGATTTCCTCGTCGATTTGGAAAGGTTGAACATGTCGGTCAGAGGGATCAGTGGAAGGGGCCGACGAGATAGAGGGGTCACTAGTGGAAATCATGTAAATGGTGTTAACCTCAATCGATGAGGATTTCGGGGGATGAATCTCCTCAATGATAGTGATCGACAACTCTAAGGATGGTTGTCACAACTCATGGAGCACCAACCGGTACTCTGGTAAGTCGAAAAAGTGGTGGGAATGATGGCCATAGACGACACATATTGCACATGACTAGTTGGTGTGTAATGATTTTTTACGCATCTAAGGAGGCGTTGGAAATTGAACAATCGGGATGTTCGTGTAATCCTCCAAGGTATGCATATACTTTTGAAGGTTGGGCAAGTGCGGTCAATTGTGGGTTACGTGACCCAAAATATCGCACAAAGCACACTTGGGAGGTGTGCATGCTGGAGGAGGGGTTTTCATGGCTTTAGTCACATTTTCCACAGTGCTGGTTTGGGTGGTTCTGCCCCCAGTATTTTTGGAATACCGAGGTGTAGTGTTGGAGGAAGTTGTTTCCAACACACCGAGAGGTAGATGATTGGTAGTGGTGATTGGTTGGATCAGTTAAAGAATGAATTATGGCATCGTAGTGGGATTAGGGGAAGGAAAGTACCATACATGATGTCCTAACATAAATCCAAAGAGATTTAGTGTCTCCATGACAGGCATACTTACCACCCCCGATGGTGGAAACAAGAAAGGGATTGTGTGGATCGGTGTGGCTCCCATGTGGCTAGGTACCGATGGCAGTTGAGACTAAGGTGATGGTTGAGGTGTCGATGAAGTGGTGGGATGTGAGTCAGGGACTGATTTACTTGATGAAATGGTGCACAAGTCATATATCTCAACAACCGGAGGAGGAGGGGGCACGACATGAAATGTGGAGACCATTGGAGCCTCTGAATAAAGTCTAGGCCCCATGGGGGAAATCAAAGGTGAAAACACACCAAACACAGGTTGGTCAACCATGGGGAGGAAATTCTATGGTTTAGTGGGAACATTGGGGTTGTAATAAGTAATTTGGTTGATTTTTACAACCCATCCCTCATGGGGGAACATCATAAGCTGGAACACAGAGGAGGAAACGACCTTCATTGCATACATGTAGCTTCGTCCTAGGAGCAGGTTGTAGTCAAGTTGTGTGTTGACGTCTTCAATGTCAATCAGGACAGTTTCTCTAGCTAATTCGATTGGAACATTAGCAAGAAGGCCTTGTGGTTGGGCTACGCAGCCATCATAATATCAGAGGGCGGTCGTGGATGGTTGCAAAAGAAGGGATCTGAGCTTCTGCCACACGAATGTGGACATGATGCATGTAGAAGCGCCCTCATCAATGATGCAGTTGTTAGCACTCAAAATTTACCCCCTCAGTTGTAGAAAGGATAACCCTAAGGTAACTATTGCAAACTAGTCTTTAGGAGGAAAATTAGCCCTTTTTCCTATCAGAGAGGGCTCTCTCAAAAATATATAAAATGGCTAAAGATGTTTGACAAAAGATTGTATTTTGAAATTTATGAAAGGGCTGAAACGTATAAATAACATTGGGCAATGGAGTAAAAAATCGTACTAAGTAGGTGAAAAACATAATTTAACAATAAAGGTTTTCGTAAAGGCAGGGTAGCTATCTTTTCATATTCAAGGTCTTAATTTGCAGGTTGATAATGAAGAAAAGAGAACAGTCCATCAATATTGGGCATTAAACATGAATGAATCCAATATCAACTTTAGCAGAAAGTTTGTGAATACTTAGATGCGATAAACTAGAGCATAAACATATGAATTCTGATTTAATTAGGATTTCATCCAAGCATGAAGGACAACACAATGGAAAAATACTTACTGGAAATAACGATTCACAAATAAAGGAGGGAAATTCACAGACCATAAAATAGATAACAAAAGAATCTTTACTCTTTGAAAGGTGCACAATTATGCTCAACCATCTTTATTCCAGAAACTGCAATGCTCAATACAAAGATGCCTCTCTTACTCACGGGTTTCAAACCTTCCAATGATGTCAAAGTAGTCCTTTTATACAAAATTCCTTTGTGGAAAAACCCTAACTACTTCACAATTGACATGGTAACTTTTAAATTATACTTTAGTCAAAATTTGTACACATGTAAAAAATTTCCCAAAATATGGATTTTTGGCGTTCTTTTGCAGGCTAGTGACTGTATTCTACTTTTGGAAAACCAAAGCTTATTCTGAAGAGTAAACATAATTGAACCTTAGTGACCAACATATCATTATCAAGCCCTAGGAATTGTGCAATTAAAGACAAGATCCACTGAGTACTTTCATTGAAGAAATTCACATCTAAAGGGTAGGGTGTGTCTTCGATTTCAAGGTCAGGTTTTAGGTAGCTTGTTAGGAAAATTTGTTTGGCTTCGGGAGGAGACTGATGATAATTACTAACCAGGGATTCTTCAATGAAATTCTATGGTTCCTAGGATTGAAACAAGGGAACTTCAAGGGAATTTCGAACAACAGTGGGTTCGACAGGGAAAACAATTTTAGACTTTTGAGCATTCATGACAACTCTTTCAGCTTGTGAGTATTTCTCTACGCACTAGGAGACAAAATCAAGAAATCCAATGATTTGGTCTGGACAAAAGTATATAAAAGATGGTTGAAAAATTCTGTGGATGTCAGTGCCTTCTTTATGCAAGCTATCTAACCTTCTTTTTATCTCTGTAATTGACAACCTAACCACTGTATCGAAAATGTATTTATCTCTATCCTCTAGGGAATCTTCTATCATAGTATTCTCGACATTCAAGGTTTCTACAGCTCCTTCCATTATATAAACAAGCTTTTCAAATGAGTGCATAGGTTTTCAGAACCTACCTCACACTGATATCCTGCAACATGGTATCTTCTGTCTCTTTCTTCGCTGCATACTTGTCCAGAACCTTCTGACGCTGACTCCTTATAAGAAAAATGTCAACTTTTATGTGACTTTCCGCATTTTTATAACCTGACTTTTGTTATTTTCCTTGCTTCTCTCTTGGCGGAAATTTATCTCAACCGTCGATATTCTATGCTATCCCCTGAATAGTTATATTTGTGATCCTTTTACCATCACCCTTGTGTAAACATTATCTATCGTCAGATCTAACCTGCATCAATCTCAACCATTGATTTTTGGCACTATAACCATTGTAGGTGGTTTCGCATGGCAATTGGGTGGGTTTCATTACTGGGTTTTCAAATTGCGAAATGCTGAGATATTGCCACGCGTCCACCAGTTTTGGATTCTGCAACTGCTTTCTCATCTATTATTTCGTGCACCTCTACAATGTGCAAACCTTCTTGCACCGTTGATATGTTCTCCGTTGCTTAATCAATGGTGGGAGTTGCTTACTATTTAACCTTGTTTTGTTCTACCTTTCCACCGAAATTCCCATTATCCATCCTGCTTCTTTCTTTCCATAGAACCTTTCACAGTCATTGATTCCCTTATGAAAAATCCAAGCCGTTGGATCCTTCTTCATTTTTATGCTACTTTAACGAGGCTTCTCCGCCATTGGATTGCTTTTTGGATCAATCCTAGCCGTAGATCTCCCTTTATTTTCCTTTGACCAAATAGCGATTCCGCGGAATTACCAAGTGGTTTCCCATACCACTTTTGTGCTTTGCGAAATCTTGAGAGAATGACACATAGTGAGTGGTTTGCAATTCCATAATTGCCAAAGCTGTCATTTCTCCGTGCATATTAGCACTGCAGAATCTACTATAGATCGTTGATCTGGCAATCAACGGTTGATAAATGGTGATACTTGTCCTTCATTTAACACTCCTTTGTTTTCTAATGGGGTCTCATTATTAAACATCGTGTTCCTTTTGTGGTGAAAATCAGCTTACATCGTTGATCTCCGGCGAGAATATTAGGGCTGTTGAACCATACGCTCCTTTAACTTTTCTTTCGTGGTCATTTCAGAACAAAATTTCCATTGTTGATCATGTCTCTACCTGGATCTTATCCATTGATTACTTTGTTCATGATTTCCCAAGCTATTTCGCAGACCTTTGTTACTCCTTTTCTCTTCAGCCGACGGTCCCATGGTACATTTTAAGGGATTGGGCATTTTTCCTACAGAACCTTAGATTACATAAATGTGAGTTTTGAGTTATCTATATCCTATTCATACTTCTAAAAATACCTATGTTTACAACTAGTAGCACCATTGATCGACCATTGATTTTCATATTAATGGTCTATGGTAGATTCCACAATGCTAAGATGCACGGAGAAACGACAGCGTTGGCGGTTGCGGAATTGCAAACCACTCGCTACTTGTCGTTCTCTCAAGATTTTGCAAAGCACAAAAGTGGTATGGGAAACCACTTGGGCATTCCGTGGAATTGCTATTGAGGTGGTTAAAGGAAAATAAAGGGAGATATACAGCTAGGATTGATCCAGAATGCAATCCAATGGTGGAGAAGCCTCGTTAAAGTACCATAAAAATGAAGAAGGATCCAACAACTTTGGTTTTTCCTAAGGGAATCAATGACTGTGAAAGGTTCTCCGACAAGAAAGAAGCAGGATGGATAATGGGAAGTACGACGACAAGGTAGAACAAGACAAGATCGATGGTTGAGATAAATGTCCGTCGAGAGAGAAGCAAGGAAAATAGTCGTGTTATAAAAAGGCGGAAAGTCGTATAAAAGTTGACATTTGTCTTATAAGGAGTCAGCATCAAAAGGTTCTGGACAAGTGTGTAGTGAAGAAAGACACAACAGATACCAGGTTGCAGGTTGTGAGTGTCAGGTAGGTTCTGAAAACCTGTGCACTCATTTGAAAATCTTGATTATATAATGGAAGGGGCTGTAGAAACCTTGAATGTCGAGAATACTAGGATAGAAGATGCCCTAAAGGATAGAGATAAAGACGTTTTCGATACAATAGTTAGGTTGTCGATTACAGAGATAAAAAGAAGGTTAGATAACTTACATAAAGAAGGCACTGACGTCCACAGAATTTTTCAATCATCTTTTATATAATTTTGTCCAAACCAAATCATTGGATTTCCTAAGGTTGTCTCCTAGTGCGTAGAGAATTACTCACAAGCCGAAAGAGTTGTCATGAATGCTCAAAAGTCTAAAATTGTTTGCCCTATTGAACCCATTGTTGTTTGTAATTCCCTTGAAGTGCCCTTGTTTCAATCCCAGGAACCACAAAATTTCACTGAAGAAGCCTCGATTAGTAATTATCGTCAATCTCCTCCTGAAGCCAAACAAATTTTCCTAACAAGCTGCCAAAATCCTAACCTTGAAATCCAAGACACACCCTACCCTTTAGATGTGAATTTATTCAATGAAAGTACTTAGTGGGTCTTGTCTTTAATTTCACAATTCCTAGGGGTTGATAATGATATGTTGGTCACTTAGTTTCAATTATGTTTACTCTTCAGAATAAGCTTTGGTTTTCCAGAAGTAGAATACAGTCACCAGCCAGCAAAAGACCACCAAAATCCATATTTTGGGAAATTTTTAGACAGATGTACACATTTTGACTAAAGTAGAATGTAAAAGTTGATTTAAAAGTTACTATGTCAGTTATGAAGTAGTTAGGGTTTTTCCACAAAGGAATTTTGTATAAAAGGACTACTTTGACATCATTGTAAGGTTTGAAACCCGTGAATAAGAGAGACATCTTTGTATTGAGCATTGCAGTTTCTGGAATAAAGATGGTTGAGCAGAATTGAGCACCTTTCAAAGAGTAAAGACTCTTGTGTTATCTATTTTATGGTCTTTGAATTTCCTTCCTTTCTCTGTGAATCGTTATTTCCAGTAAATATTTTTCCATTGTGTTGTCCTTAATGCTTGGATGAAAGTCTAATTAAATCAGAATTCATATGTTTATGCTCTAGTTTATCGCATCTAAGTATTCACAAACTTTCTGCTAAAGTTGATATTGGATTCATTCATGTTTAATGCCCATTATTGATGGACTATTCCCTTTTCTTCATTATCAACCTGCAAATTAAGACCTTGACTATGAAAATATAGCTACCTTGCCTTTACGAAAACCTTTATTGTTAAATTCTGCAGTTCACATACTTAGTACTATTTTTGACTCCATTTCCCAATGTTGTTTATACGTTTCATCCCTTTCATAAATTTCAAAATACAATCTTTTGTGAAATATCTTTAGCCATTTTATATATTTTTGAGAGATCCCTCTCTGGTAGGAAAAAGGGCTAATTTTCCTCCTAAAGACTAGTTTGAAATAGTTACCATAGGTTTATCCTTTCTGCAACCAACGAGGTAGATTCTGAGTGCTAACATTTTGGCGTTGTTGCCGAAGATCGAAGGTTTAAATTTTCCCTGGGAAGAACGACATTGTAAATCATATTTTTGTGGGTAAATAAATTTGATATTTAGAATTGGTTGTGTTTTTCCCTAGCGACTTCACATTCAAATTTTCAGTTTTAACTGGCGATTTCAAGAAAGACATTGTGGCTTCTAGAAAGATTCCTATGAGGAAAAATCCATATTTCCAACTATTTCCAGGGGTGGAAAGTTTAGAAAGGCTTCTGAAGAGGATTAAAGGAAAATATCAAGAAGGTACTTCTAAAACAATAAATCTGTTTCCTTCTTTTCAAGAAGAGTTTTTTTTTTTTGTAAATAAACATTATATTACAGCTGGAAAATTACAGGGTCTATCTTATAGAGTCATATAAAACATGCGTTCCCGGCTCAAAATTGCCAAACAGGAATCCAGACATAGAATCCACCGGTACATAAAAACCAAAACCGTCCTGGCTGTGACTAGCCAAACATGACACTTGACATAGACATAATGTTTTGAAAGGTAAAGTATCAGAACTCCTACACTTCGCTCATAATCAAAGTAACGAGACAACGAATATGGCATCAAATCCTCAGGGGAAATCCAACTAAGGACAAAATACAATAGAGACTATACTTAAACATGAATAATAGGAGGGGTACCCCTACCATAACTATCCTGGTTCGGCTACATGTCAGTGGGATGGGTCTTCACCTTGTCGGCCTCAACGACAGTCTCCGCTAAACTCTTGGTGGCCTTGCTCCCGCTTCCATACGGATCACCATCCCCCAGTCTTTTGATGACAAAGGTAATGCCCAATTTTTTGGCTATGGCGTCAATTTTTAGATGCATGACTCGATTATCTGAGTTGTGATCCTTCCACAACCTGACAGGATCCTCATCCCCTTTTATTTTGTTGAAAGAATCCATTAACACATGAGCCATCAGGTTTTTGGTGACCCAATAGGTCATGACAATCCTGTCGTATGCCGAAGCCTGACCCGCATTGGAGCCAGGGTCATCCACCCAATCTTCGACGTCGTGCCTAACATCCTCCATGAGAAGAGCATGAACCATCTCCCACAAATCTTTTTCAACAGCCTCCATGTCATCCCTTATCAGTGATGGAATGAGTCCACGAAATAAGGCAACATACTCCTGGGCCCTAGACTTGGTAGATGCATGAGTCACCCTCCCAAGGTGGACATTGGATTGATCCGAAACAATACCCTCGGCATGTTGATCAGTGCCCCCAACCCCCTTCACCCTCTCGGGACTGAGATTGCGTTTGGGATCCATGGTCGAATCCTGCAGCCGGTTAGGTGGTTGAAACAAGTAAAACCACCCGCACTCACACTCCCAATTACTATTGAAAACCTCTCTCGGGCGACAGTCTGTAAACCTGGAAACAATAGCGAAGAGAATGTCATGTAGGATGTTTAGATATACACCCCCTAGCCTCATAATTAGATTGACTTTGAAGTTATGAGCTTTTGTAATATGAAACAGATCATTAATCAGCTGCCTGAATGTCCCATGAGGCAGAATGAAAAAAATGCTGATGGTAGTGTACAGCGCCTAGTACAAGCACCATCCTGCAGGCTACCGATGCTTGGCTTTGTACCTGCTTAAGCTAACACCAGATCTCAAGGGGGAAACAGATGTGGTTCCTATGATGATTGTAATTTAGACACGAGGCGCTCTCATAAATCACCCTAACCGATTGATGTCCTCATCATGGTTAGTGGACACCCTTAGTGCCACTTGTCTACTACTAGACATATCAGCCTCCGCTAGGTGGTTGCAATTGGCTATCCAGGAATCGTGGTGAAAGTCCTCCAGCATGCCACTTACCATGGCCCTACCAGTTTCAATCCCATGATTTGCGAGAAGATATGCCACTTTGTTGGCATATCTTTTAACATGGGTGAAGGAAATGGCTGTTTGATTGGGTAGGAGTGCCCACAAATGATCTAGTCGAGCCAAAAGCTTCCAACTCAATGATACTTTCTCCAAAAATTGGCCAAATAGAAGTTTCTCATCCATTTGGACGATTATCTGGGAGTCCCCTTCCACCATGATCGGTAACTAGGATTCTTTGAGCACCAACTTGACCCCCTGAATAAGCCCCTCCAGCTCAGCCAAATTATTTGAATCGATACCAATAGAACCAAAGAAATCCATCAGGAGAATGCCTGACGAATTCCCGCAAACCCCACCAAAACCTGCAGACCTAGGGGGTTACCTCGCGATGCACCATCAAAATTGATTTTGAGTCCAGGAGAATGGGGGGGAGACCACAGGTTCGAGATACATGGCCGATATATTTTCTCTTTTCTCCTAAGCCCATCCAGGTCAGAACGGCTTAGACCCCAATTAGCCACAATTTGCAATTCTCCAGTCATTAAAAAATTATCCTTATCATCCCATTGAATACTTCTAATGGTGTCTTTCATGTTTTTCACCAGCTTCATCTAGACCACATCCTCCCTGTTGGATATGTTCCGAAAGATATGTCCATTCCTCTCTTTCCAGATTGACCATATCATACCAGGAAACATCGACCAAAGAGTATTGATGATAGGATTCTTGTAGGCTTTAGCTTCCCAATTATTCAAGGTTTGGTTAGGCTACCCTCTGATCCTTTGACTGCACCTAAAAATAATAGCATCGTTGTCCCAAAGAGTAGAAGCAAAGGGGCAGGAGTCCAAGAGGTGTCCTGCATATTCTTCCGCGTTGAGACAGAGGATGCATCGCAAGGGTCCCATGATCCCTCGTTTCCTCAAGTTCTCACTAGTAAGGAATCTTTGCCACACAACTAACCAACAAAAGATCGCAATTTTGGGCCAATTGTTCATCCCCCAAATTTTTCCCTAGGAACTATTCTCTTCCCCTTCCTCCTTGATGCGAATTTCATAGGCTTCTTTGATATTGAAAATGCCTTTCTGAGAGAATCCCCATTGTAATTTATCATAATTGTTATTTATCCTAATAGGCCTTTCTTTAAGAGCAGAAGTAAAAGAGTGAAGAATCTCATCCAGAATGAAATCTTCCCAACCTCTGAAATCGAACCACTTCCTAAAACCATCCAGACCTGGATGCTCCCAATAGTGGTACATTTTGGTTTTGCCTTCTTCCATTCCTCTGTCCCTGATGGTCTACCACCTAGGATCATCAATTAATTTAGGAAACTGGTTCCATGAGTCCTCCCAAAAGTTAGCAATCTCCCTGTAATGAATTTCCTAGAAGCAAAAGTTTTGGACAAGTTTACGCCCTGGGAAGGCCTTCAACCAGATGTGAGATCCATTCTTTTCCTCATTAAATTTGATCAAGCTCTCGTGTGCTCTACCCCTAGCATATTTTATCTTCCATAAATGAGCTCATGGTTCAGATCTATGATTGCACCAACTCCACCAAATTTTGGACCCATGCACTTCACTAAGGACCTCAGGATCCCTAATGCCCAGACCCCCTTTATTCTTGGGTTTGCATAAGTGATCCTATCCAACCAGTGCAAATTTTTCCTTAGCTTTTTGCCTCCCCAGAGGAAATTTCTCTGAATACCACGAATTTATTTGAGAATGGACTTGGGGGCAGAAAGCATGGAGAAAAGATAGACCGGCATTGCTTGAAGCACAGTCTTGACTAAAACCAGTCTGCTGGGAAGATTTAGGGGTCGAAGAGTCCAACTTGCCAGTTTATGTCTTATTTTGTCTAATCAATATTTCCACGAAATCCTGTGTATCAGTCCTTCCTCTAGCAGAACCCCCAGGTATTTGGATGGAAAAGTCCCACGGGAAAAACCAAGAATTCTGATAATGTTGCGCTGGGTAGGGCCAAGAGTGTTAAAGAAAAAAACCCAGGACTTTCCAGGATTAACTTCCATCCCAGACGCTTTCGCAAAAATCACAAGACTCTTTTTGAAAACACAGGCCTCTTGGACTGAAGGGTTCCCCATAAGCATAGTGTCATCCATGAATTACTGGTGTGTCTGCTTTTCCATATCCTCATAGATTTTAAGCCCCCGCAGTCCTCCATCAGCAGCTTGAGACTGTAGAAGCTTACCTAGAACCTTAGCCATTAGAATGAAAAGAAAAGGAGAGAGGGGATCTCCTTGGAGAATACCCCACGAAGCTTGCAGAAGTTTGGTAGGAGAACCAGATTCATGACCCAAGCAATCCAATCCCTGTTAAACCCAAAGGCCTTCAATATGCTTCTCATGTACTTCCAACTAATTTTATCATAGGCTTTAGCAATATCTAATTTAACTAGCATGCCCAGTTTCTTAGTGACCTTGAGGGAATGCATGGTCTCATGAACCAGGATGAAGACATCAATAATTTGTCTATCTTCCACAAAACCTGATTGTTCAGGGATGATGAGGATGGGGAGAAGAGGCTTCAACTGGTTGGCAATAACCTTGAAGATGATTTTGTATATCACATTGCACAAGGCTATCGGTCTGAACTTATCCGGAGTATCCGCACATTCTTCCTTCATAATAAGAGATAAGAAGGTGGCATTAAAGGATTTTAAAACCCCACAACTACTGTGAGATTCTTCCACAATCTGATGAAAATAAACCTTGATAAGATCCCAAAAGTGATGGAAAAAATCAGTAGTGAAACCATCAGAGAAGTTCGCCCAGATCATTGTTTACTGACTAGTCTCAATTAGTTTGACGCCTATTTCAGCAATTCTCTACTTGTTGGATTTCCTTCCCTGATTCAGATCCTTTGTTGGTGACTTTTGTTTGTTCCCTGACGATGGGTCTGCTGTAATACCCAGTTCCTTATGAGCTTTTGATTTGATGATTGCGTCCTTAAGGAGCTCCAACTGTTGTCTAGAAACATATCCCTTCCCCCTCTTTTCGCATTCTTTCTCAATGGAATCCAGATCTAAATCCCCTAGATCTAATTCCTCCTCATTGTCCTCCTCCATGGCCGCCGGAAACTCTTCTGGGTCCTTCTCCTGGATCAGGATTTCCAAAGTTTCAACCTCCACCATCTTCGAAGAGTCTTTATCATCCTTTAGGACCTCACCTTCTTCGTTAACCTCTTCCAAGATATGAAACTGGTTTTTACTGGTCGAACCAGTGTTCACTTTATCCTTTCCTTTTCGAGAATGATCACCAGATCTGTTCCGCCGACAATTTCAAATCTGGGTAAACCCTTCTTTATCCTTATTACCTTCAGTGGCATATTTCGTGGCAGAATTCGACATGTTAGATTGAGGGAAATTTATGTCGAAGTGGCCATATTCATGGCAGAGTCTGCATCTGAAGGGGAGCTGCTCATAGTCTATCCGTTGGATCCATTCTTCATCCTCCCAATTGAGACTAATAGCTTTTGGGAGATCATTGGAAAGATCCATGTAGACGCAGATCCGCGCATAAGTAGTATACCGCTGTTGTTTTGTCTGCTCCGCAACTTTGACGAATTCCTCAAGAGTATTGCCAATGTCTTCCAGAATTTCCAGGTCCCAGAATTCACAGGGAAGAGAAAATATTCTGATACTGACTGGGGTCACTTGCATATCCTCCGTTTCTGGATTAAAACGATATTTCTAGGGTTGAAGGTAGAGCCCAACTGAGAGGAAAAAATAGGGGCCTCCTTCCAAAACTTTGTCTTTGTCTTCCACATTGAAAAATATTATGGTGAAATTTTTTTTGGCTCCCAGGTGCAGATCATAATGCCCTTTCGGATTCCAAGTGCTTTTGATCCACCTGACCAAATCTTTTTCCCGGGGCCATATGCCCACAAACTTACCCGTCAATGCCTTCTCCTTCCACAGTTCTACTTTCTCTCGAACTTTCTCCATATGAATCTAGATATCCGGGATTGCGAGGGATTTTAGGATGCAACCCCCTGACCCCATACGGCATTTGGCTCCTTTCTCCTGAGCTCCTACCTCCCCCATATTGACATCATCTCCCACTTTTGTGGACGTCACACCTGTCGACATCATGATTGGGGATCACGATCGCGGTTACCGCAGGGGATACGTCCCCTACTGCAAAAACTCTGGCAGGCACAAACTACGAGCACATCACCGTAACCCTAGTTCCCACCATCATTCTTCGCTCCTCTAGATTACCCAGGTCCTCTTTTCAAGAAGAGTTGTTGGGTGATGAAAATGTTGATTTAAGTGAAAAGGTTGAACGATCTTTATTTAGGACTAAATCAGAATCAGATTTAAAAGAAACTGTAATTAATCAAAATATATTTCAGTCATATCTTTTAAAGTATATTTGGAAAGATTTGAAAAATTCGGGAAACGTTGAGTCAAAAAAACCTAAAGCTCAGAGAATACTATTAATAAATCACACCGTTATTCAAAACCCTCCAATAGTCATGGCTGCTAGGTTTTCTCCACTATCTCTACCTGTTGCTCTGCATGACCTCTGTCACGTCCCCTCCCATCCTAGCAGCTAGATGGAGATAATCGTGAGGTTAAACCGGGCATCCAGCCCCATACATTAAAAAGAAACATTCAAATTAAAATTAAAATATACATATGAAAGTGCATAACAGACGTGATGCTAAACTGGGTGTCTAGCCCCATGAAACTTTTAACCATAGCATTCACAGAATATAACAGAGACATATGGAAATGTATGATTTTAAGAAAATCATAGCGGAATATTACGAATTGCACATCCATCATACATTTAAGATGTTCATCAAATAAGTAATTGCAAGAATATACAGGAGAATATTTATCTTATAACAGTAGCCCCAAGCAACTGGCTATGCAACTACAATGTTCCACCCAACCGTAGGCCAGTGTGCTCCTCAATCTCTCAGCACCACTGCCACCCCCGAGCTGGGCATGATCTCTACAAGGAACCAGGGAACAACAGACTCACACATAGCCAAGCATACACCAAGATTAGCCAAGCCAATCTACAATTGGGTTTATCAGGCTGCTAGGAGATGGAAAGGAAGAATTGCTAAGCTAGTGAGCTCAACCACAGAGCTATGGGTATCCCTCCCAGATCTATTCAGCTTGGCACTCACAATACCTACACACCCAACACCAGGAAGTATTCTCTTCACTGCCACACAGTCCCTCAAGCCATACCTTCCTTTCTAGTGCTCTCAGGGTGTGCATAGAAAAGTAGCCAACCCTCTTGATCTTCTTGAGAGGTTACTCCCTACACTAGGTTTATCAAGCTAATTTTGTCCACTACCACTCCAATTTCTTGTTTACAGGTTCAAATCAAACAAGGATGCTCATAACAGCAAAGCTACACTTGCTGAGCATGAGAAAAACGTGGGTAGACTCAAAACGAATTGGCAACTAGGAAAATTCGACTAGGAGAGCAACCCATTCCAGAAAAATGCCCCAAGGGAAAAAACGACCTCTCCCTCAGTCCAAAATCGCGTCCCTCCTTCCCCAGCTACTGCAACATACCAAAAACGAGTTTCTGGGCATGGAAAAATGCAGGGTTATGGTGAAAAACGAGAGGATAACTTCCAGGGAGCTCCGTCTGCGTGAGAGGAAGGATGTTATGCATGAAGAATTGCCTTAGGCAGCATTTCGTAGGGGTTTTCTTTCCCAGCAAGCCAAAAATACGATTTTCAGGTTGGTGGCTTTCCCATGCATGAAAATCTGACTGCCATACTTCTCCAATCCCAAGACATTAACTGCCCCAACCAATCTTTGGAATAATTAAATGATTGGGTGCATGAGACAAAATGGGTAGCTAAGAGTTCATGAGTTTTCTCATTGACACATGGGCTGACCCTAGTGGCTCAAGGGTTTGGTTATTTCCCCTCCCTATTCCTTGGAGAATCATGCCCCATCTCTTTGTTGCGTTGCATAGCTAGTTGTGGGTATTTTTCATTAAAATTCGTATTTACATGATGTCTTATTTACATCGTGCCCATCTAGCACAAGAACCATATGCATCTATTTCTTTAATTGCCGATACATAAAACGCTAAATCAATGGTGGGGCCTTGGCCTTGAGCTCCTCACCATGATTAAGTAATAATATTTACATCATTTACGATTTAATGCGAAGGGGGTCGAAATGGGGACGTGACAACCTCCCTCAAAACTATGGATAGAGAATCACATTGTTTAATGGAGAGGGAAATTATACATCGCAACAACATACTTATAGGTTCAATGATTTCATTTACCTTGAAGAGGTAGATTATGATAATGCCAAAATGAGATTGATGGCACAAATTTTATTTGGGGAGGTGAAGAAATGGTTCAGGACTTTAGCCACAAGATCAATCCCATCTTATGAGGAATTTGTGACTCTTTTGCTTGATATGTGGGAAAATACGAAAAACCCTCTGCAAATCCTAACCCAATATAATAATTTGTAAAAAGGGGGTTTTGAGTCCATTCAGGAGTTTTCCACAATATTTATGAAGGTTTACAATTCAATTCCTGTTGATATCAAACCTTTAGTGGGGGAAGCTAAATTACATTATGCATATGCCTTTGATAGGGACTTTTCTTGTATGTTGAGAGAGAGAAAGTCAGATACTTTGTCATACATGTTGAAAGATGCAGTGGAAGTGGAGGAAAATTTGATGGCTTCGAGAAAGATGAAACAAAGAGATGATATGGATAGAAGGAAAATTATATCAGAAAACCAGGCCTCAACATCTTCTTCCACTAATGTTAGAATTGATATGATGATGAAAACCATGGAGAGATTAATGGACAGATTAGCCTTAGACAATAAACCCCAAAACATAGATAAGCTAGAGCCTCCAATTAGAAACCCAAATTTTAGAAGACAAATTCCACCAAAAATAAGACATAGGGATCAAAGGGATCAAATATATCAAAGGAATCAAAGAAATGCAGAAGACAATCTAGTAAGGCCTCCATTTACTGAGAATTATGTTGATGAAGAAGACAATCTGGACTTGTTGAGAGTGAAATACATCATTTTGATGATGCTGATTCTCAGATTGATTTGACCAAAGAAGAACATGATATGTTTTCATAAGAAGGATATTGCAACAATTTTGAAGTAGAAACAAAACAATACCAAGTAGGATATCAACATGATGTAAATGATCTTCAAAGAAAAACCAGTCTCAGGAACAGAGACGTGGTTATGAATAAAGGAAAAGGTCTTGTAGATTTACCTTCAATCGATCAACACAAAAAAGAGAAACCAAAAGAAGACGCGGCGAAGAAAATTCCAGAAGTTAAAAGGGATTTGATCAAAGAGAATGATAAAGTATTAGTTTATTTTAGTTTGCAAAATGAAATGTCAAAAATCAAAATACCAATTCCTTTTAGTGAGTTGTTGAAAAATACTGATATAAAGAACAGGTCTCTAAAATGGTTAGGAGTGAAGGATGAGTAGAACTTGATGCTTTAGAGTTAAATGATGATGCTATGACTATTCTTATGGACTCTAAAATGGAAGATAACAGTTCAGATGAAGTTCCACCTTTTTATGTAAATCTAAATGTCCATGATATGATCCTTCACAATTGTATGCTTGATTCAGGAGCTTATCATAACTTGATGCGAAAGGTTGTGGTAGAGAACTTGGGTTTAGAAATTACAAGACCATATAAAGATCTATTTTCTTTTGATTCAAAAAATGTCAAATGTTTGGGGTTGATAAAAGATTTGGTAGTTTCTCTCACTAAATATATAGCCAGGAGCGTGGTCATGGACATGGTTGTTGCGGATATTCCTCCCAAGTTTGGTATGGTATTATCCAGATCTTGGGCTTCAAAACTCAGAGGAACTTTACAGATGGACATGTCCTTTACTACTATTCTAGTTCTTGGTGAACATATAAGATTGTATACTGAGAAGAGACTAGCTTTTGTGATAAGCAGTCAAAATGAACCATATAGCCATTCCATTTATGCAGTTGATACTGATTTAGGATCTTCCATCTTCTATAATGATTCTTAGTGCCATGAAAAAATAGATTTACATAAAAAGTAGGAAGATAATACCCAGATTGAGGAGGAAGAAGTCTTTAGACAAAAACTGAAGATGGAAGGAACATGGACTATGAATTTTGATGAATCGATGAGCAAAGAAGGTGCTGGTGCAAGGGTATGGATAATAAATCTTGATCGGGAATTCCTGATGTATTCTTTCAAGTTAGCTTTTGAATGTAATAATAACGTGGCAAAATATGAAGCCTTGATCTTGGGATTGAATGTGCTTAGAGAGTTGAAGGAAAAAAATATTGAAGTATTTGGAGATTCAGAACTGGTAATAAATCAGGTAAATGGAAGCTATCAGATGAAGCTTCCAAAGATGAGGGCTTATAGAAAAGAAATCTGGGACTTGTTTGAGAATTTCTTTGATGAACATGACATAGTGGTGATACCCAGGGTTAAAAATTCAGTAGAAGATTCTTTGGCTACTGCTGCTGGTGCTTTCAGAGTACCTAATTTTTCAAAAAAGAAATATGATATTGAATTGGTGAATAGACCTTCTATTCCTGATAATTCAAAACACTAGCAAGTATTTGAAGACGATTAGAAGATTAAAAAATTTCTAGAAATGATAGATGAATTTGTCGACATTGTCATTGATACTGAAGATCAATATATGGAGGAAGTTGTTGTAGAAATTTCTCCCTACGGATAGGTAGAAACTCTCTTAGGATAAAGCAGGATATACTGACTCTATACTAAGACAAAAAGGAAACAAATGCTACCTTGAATCCCTATATCTAACAAACATCTCAAGATTAAAATGCTAGAAAGGGTAGAAGAAGTTTGACTGACCTTCTATCCAAACGCTTGTCTTTGTAGTTGCTCCAATCTCCAAGCCCTCACGAATGAACCTGTCAAAATGGAACCAAGACACAAGAATGCACTATTCTCTAGCAACCTGAAACATGAGTTAGAATCTAAATCTATGAAAGATACAAATCATATCATTAAAACAAAATTAACACAAATGATTTGGGAAAACAAGACAAGTTATTCCATTACCAACTTGAAGTCATGTACAATAGTTGCTTGATGTCCAAGCCAACTTCCAGCTCCAAGTGCTTCCTCTAACTATCTCTGCAGAAGTATGAAGATCATATGTTTGATGCCCCAAAAGTCCTCCCTTTGGCCCATGGAAAGCTTCTCTCTTATAGCACATGGAAAGGTTAACCAACAAGAGAGAAGTGTGGATCTATGGAGGGTTTAGTGGATCAGGCCAGCTAAACAAAGAAGGAGTTAGGATCGAACCAAAGATGGTAATCCCAACAAAATATCCTCGAAGGTCGAAATCCCAAAATCCAAGGCAAAAAGGCTAATTTTAGACTACCGCGCCCCTATAACTGAGCATAACGCGGTAGTACTGCACCCCAGAGAAGGAGCAACGCGCGGTAGTGATAACTACCGTGCCCTTGTAGATGTGCAAGGAGCGGCAGTGCTCACAAACAGGGCTAAGTTGGGCTGGAAGATGGCAGAAAAAGGTTTTGCTTTCAGCATTCAGTCAATGGTTTTCACTCTGGATATTCAGATGATCTTTAAGGGAAACTGTCGTTTAGGTCGCTAGTAAAAGGATGCGACACTAATGCATAATGTGTAATATTGAGGTATAACAGATGCCCCCTAAAGTGTGAGGTCAGAAGAGACTGATGGCCGAAAGACTTTACAAATATGGTTCAGAGATAGCGTCGAGGAGAGCAACAAGGAGCTGAAATAGAAACAAAATGTCAAATATACCACCGAGGCGGGCATTCCCATGCTCGGAAACAAATGACTCAAAGCATGGCTGTCGACCAATACATTGCAGATCCATGAGTACTGAGATGATATAGACTGTAGACAAATCATGGCTACTATGAACAAGCGTAGATCCATGAGACAATAATGACACAGCCATGACCAATACAATAAGTGGATCTGTGTGACAATACAAATGACATCTCCATCGCAACCTGGACGCAATCAAAATGTAGAGGTGCGCCCAGGGTCTTCTACCTGATCGCAAAAGATACGAATCTAGCCATGTGATTACAAGGTGTTGAAGTCGAACATGGTAGAAACCATTTGATTACCGATCAATGATGTGAACCGTTAACAAATGCGAGGGAAATCACCAATAATGACAATGATCCCCAAGGTATCTATAGTACATCTCAACGAAATGCGAATAAAGGAGTTGATGTCGAGCATCCGAGAGATCATTCAATCAGAGGTCATTGATGAAAACCTACTGTTGAATACGAGGAAACCTGCCATTGAGGCATGCAGGTACCAAGGTACTAATAGCTGACTCCTAAGTCTAATTGCTGGATAGTGATTTGGTGTCGACAGGAATAGACTCGTCGAAGATGGGCCATAATGATTCCCACATCATCGACATGAAATCAGAACGAGAGACAGTATGGACCGATGAAACAATAGAATATGTATTGGCACAAAAGGAAGGTTTGACATGAAGTGGAGGTGGACTCAAGGTAATAACCCTTTGAACATATAATGGCATGAAACAGAGCTTGGCAGCAGGGATTACTTGAACAGACAGAACCACAGAAAGTGTGAACTCATAGCAATAATGAGGACGCATGATCATAATGATGACACTATCAGCAAGACTGACTACCCAAAATAGACAAGGTGAGGATGCATGCCATGTTCAAAGGTGATGACTCACAAGCTGCCAACAAGGTAAACTTGACTCATTTTCCCATTTTCCCCCGACATGATGGACGAGTACCTCTTTGTTTTTTAACGAGCTTGAGGAGGATAACAGATGCTCGGTGTAGCTCATCTCATAGATGAGTCCAATCTCACATGTTTTTCGAACCTGAGAAAGGAGGGGTTCGTCCCAAAAGGGTCCTTCGATGTTTGATTTTACGAGTCCAAGGAAGGAAAACTCGGTTGTCATTTCATGTTTAGGGAGTCTGAAAATAACTAAAGAAGACTCCAACGGTCCTTTTTCGTAAGGTTAGCCTCATCGCCCGAAAAAGGGTAAAACAACGCGGGAGAGGACTCTTCAAGTCATGATTGGCTGGAGTATTCCTTTTTCGTAAGTAGTGCCCCCTAGTCTGAAAAAGGGGTAAACTATCACTAGGGAGACGATCATTCAAATCCTTTTACAAGCGTGAACGAATCAATTTCGCTTGGCAATCTTTTCAATTTTAGGGAGTCTGAAAAGAGCTTAACTATGGACTCCATGTACAACTTTGTCATGGTTGATGACCGAGTACGACAAAGGGGAAGTAAACTCGGCACAGTTCCTTTTCCGTAAATAGTCTAGCGAGGCCGGATAAAGTGATAAACCTATACTCGTTAGACACACCTTTTTACTCCAATTTGTTTAACGAGCACGATAATGGTATCAAAAGCACTCGGAATCTTTTTCATGTTTGGATCCAGAGCACGAAAAAGGAAAAAGTAAGCTCAAACCACTTTTCATGTTTTAACCAGAGCACGAAAAAGTGAAAAGTAAGCTCAAACACCATCTTACTGTTTTTAACGAGCTCGAAGATAGGTTGGAAGAATGCTCATAATGTCTGCTTCATTTTTTAATGAGCTTGTAACAGAAAATGAACTATGCTCAGGATAATTTTCATGGTTTAATGAGCTCGAAACCTAAAAAGGAAAGTATGCTCGAAAATGTTCCCAATGGTGAACTTCTTCCCATCATGAAATCCAAAAGTTGGTTCATGCCCCCAGCATGATTGCTAGAAGTAAGTGACTTAGCTCCAACGTGATGTGGAGAGGTGATCGAGTTGACTTCAACGTAACTTCCAGAGGTTGAAGACATGCCCCTAAGCTTCATTTCATTCACCTAAGGTATAGGCGAGTGAAAAGAAGGTTCAGGTACTAAGTCTACGAGGAGACTCAATTCAAAGGGAAAGGATATGTTTCATTTTTTAACGAGCTTGACACAGGAGTAGAACTTTGCTCAGACTACTGGTTTCATTTTTTAATGAGCTTGAAGCCAAAGGTAAACTCTGCTCATGGTTAAGGCCCATTGATGGGTTCCCTCCCAACATGATGATCAGAGGTTGGTAAATGCCCCCAGCATGATTGCTAACGGCTAAACATGCCCCCCAAGCTTCGTTTCGTCTCACTACTCTTCTTCCTTACCCAAAAATCCTGGCTACTAATCCAAATGTGTTCACTAGGGGGAGTAGGGAGAACCAGGATCAAGTGACCCAGGCAGATGAAATGAAGGTTCAAATCCTAACTCTAGCGAGAGACTCGAACAAATGGAAGGGAGATCTATTTCATTTTTACACAAGCTTGAAATAGATAATAACAATGCTTGAAAGGGTCCTTTTTATTTTTTAAGGAGCTTAAAACAGAAAGAAATTATGCTCGAAGGTAATTTCATTTTTACGCAAGCTTGAAACCGAACGTAAACTATGCTTGGGATTGGTTTTGTTTTTACACAAGCTCGAAACCAATGGTAAACTATGCTTGAGGATCGGTTTCATTTTTTAATGAGCTTGAAACAGAGGATAAACTATGCTCGTGGTGACCTGTTTCATTTTTTAACGAGCTTGACACATAAAGGGAACTCTGCTCAAAGTGATGGTTGGTTTCATTTTTACACAAGCTTAAAACCAAAAGTAAACTATGCTTGGGATGATGGTTGGTTTCATTTTTACACAAGCTTAAAACCAAAGGAAAACTATGCTTGAGAAAATGGTTTCATTTTTTAACGAGCTTGACACCAGAATAGAACTTTGCTCCAAGTGATGGTTGGTTTCATTTTTACACAAGCTTAAAACCAAAAGTAAACTATGCTTGGGATGATGGTTTCATTTTTTAACGAGCTTGACACCAGAATAGAACTTTGCTCCAAGTGATGGTTGGTTTCATTTTTACACAAGCTTAAAACCAAAAGTAAACTATGCTTGGGATGATGGTTTCATTTTTTAACGAGCTTGACACCAGAATAGAACTTTGCTCCAAAAGTCCTCCCTCCTAGGGGGAAGAAACCACTAAAACATGTGGAACATTTAGGGAAGTCTGGTGACTAGGAGTCATGCGATGAGTGGGCGTCACAAAGGAAAGCTGATCGATGGTCACAATATTCCCATGATGGGGAAAATACATCACTCGAAAGAGTGAGGACACTACAGCCTTCATGGCATGGACGTAATCGCGTCCAAGGAGTAGATTAAAATCTAAGGGACCTTGGATGACCATGACATCAATACAGACAGTTTTCCCTCCCAAAGTGATAGGTAACTGAGGAAGGGACCCTAAAGGTCCAGTAGGCCTTCTATTGAAAGCCAGTATCTGGTCAGTGACGGGCACAAGCCGAGGAGAACCTAAGGCTTGCCAAGCAGTTGAGGATAGAATACTAACAGAAGCTCCTTCATCAACTATCGTACGAAAAATTTCTTTATCGGAAACTCCTACAGATATCTGAAAAGGAACGCTCGAAGGAAGACGAGATTCTGTTAGACCATTCCAATCAAAGGAAATAACCTCAGTACTTGGAGGGGGTCTCACGGAAATGGACAGGGTTTCCCCTTGCCGAGGACATTCTGAACCGATAAGGAAAACATCAGTGGTTTCCAATTCACTCTCTCTTGGAAGATAAGAATGAGACGAAGATTGTGTCAAGGTGACTGCTTCAGTCTGGACTTTCTCCAATGAAAGAGCAGGATCGAGTGGGGATGACAGTGACTCAATCACTTCACTCTCGGAAGGGAGAGTGGGATCAATTGTAGATGAAACTGAATTGATCACTTGGTCAACCAGTGGGGGGTCGAGGGACAGTTTACCATGGTCTGTTGGAGGCACCAGTTGAGAACTGGTAATATCTTCCAACCACCGCGAGGCTTCATCCATGCTCGGACAAAGGAAAGTACGGTGCATACCCTTGCATATCAAACAGGGATATAGGACTTTACCCTTACGACCCTTCACCAAGGGGTCACTGGTCGAAGGAGTGTCATCGACATGATGGTCAGAGGTCGACGATACAATTGGTTTGGGGTTTTTAGACCACACTTCTGACACACGGGAAAGATCAGGACAATCCTTGAGAAGGTGATCACCCTTACAAAGTTTGCAAGGGAACTTGGGCTTACGGGGTGTTTTCGTAGAATGAGTGCCATTAGGGGCAACTGGTTTACGCTTGGTCTCTTCTTTATCCTTCTTCTTCTTAACTTTCCTTTTCTTCTTCTTCTTATCCACCTGATTACTAACACTATTGCTTTGTTCAGGCGAGGAAGAAGGAACGGAAGAAGATTCATCCGACGAAGAAGGGGAAGGATTAGTTTGGGATTGACTCTCTCGTGGTGGAGAGTTAACATTCGAAACATTGGGCGCAATCGGAATTACCGGATTGAACAACCATACCGGTAATCCTATGGTTAATCCAGGAAGATTTAACGTGGCAATAAAGGGAGGACCAATATCTCCAACTGGAGGAAAAGTAAAAGGTGCCCCTTGAAAAGGGGTCCCCGGATTGGTAGTCCCAGAAGGAGCATGGGTGCATGGAGGTAGATTCTCCATGAAACAAAACTAAGTGATGTGGACGAAGTCTTGTTAAAAAGAACTCAAAAACCCTCAGGCAACCGAGCGTGCGAAAGGGGAGCTAGGAAAAGACAAGGCTCACAGGCCAAAAGAGCAAGCTCAAAAAACTATACTGAGGCCGCTGCCAAAGTAAGCGAGCTGTACAATAAAATGGCCAGAATGCCAACAAGCAGCCCTACAAAGAAAAAGACCCTCTACAAGATAGCAAGCAAAACCTCCTAACTAAGAGCTGGAGACCTCAACAAATTGTACCCTTCGCAAGGTGATGAAATCCAAGTCAAACAATACAACATGAGAGACCGATATAAGAAGGATATCCCTCTACCGAAAGGGATCCTAGGTAAAAGAGCCCTAGTAGAATAGATACTAAGCCACCTCGTTCATGACACGTCGGAAAAGGTTTTGGGCACTTCAGCCTTCCGAAGAAGACAGCGATCGATGTTGCCTTAGGGCTAAGTGGAGTGCGGTATTCCACAGAGTCCGTCCGGTTCTCAATCTCGCGGCCGTTTAACCCCTGAAAGTTGGAAACAGTCAGGAGGCCCCTCCACAAACTAGCTGTGACCGTGTCAATAAATACTAGAGGATTTTAGTTCCCTAAAGACAACGACTATGTCTCAGATGAAAATGACAAGGGGGAATTATTTTGATGCCTATCCCCGGTGTCCTACCTAACTACCAAATTCTTTTGATTTCCTCAAGTGAGGTTAGAGTTGGTTTAATTAGGGAGATTAATTTTAGAGGCTGTCTTACACAATCGGGTTATGGAAGTGCAACTTGATGGTGTTATGACGACTCAAACCATGCAAATGAAGATGAATCGAAATGAGCCTTTCTCTTCGATGAACACTAGCTAAAGTAAGGAAGAATTCTTTGTGTTCCCAATATGCACAACCCAATGCACATGCAATTTTATTTCTTTTCAAAATGATAGAAAGAAGTAAAATATGTACCCAAAACTAACCCAAAGTAATGAAAAATTTCTTCATATGAACACCAAACGTAATAATTCTAATTCATTTCTTATCTTTTTACACTTGAAAAAGACACATCCAAGCTACGGAAAGAAAGATTCTACAAATGCTTCCAATCAAATGCAAGACAAAGAGAAGAATCTAATAATTTTGTCTAACTCAAATGCACATAAATATGAAACAAGTATTTCTTCTTTTCATGAATGTAATACCAAGAATATCAAATGATTAAATTAAGGCAAGAAGAATACTTTAGTGTTTCAATTTCATGAATATAGTAAAAGAACGACAAAATCAAGCTTCTCTTTGAACTAAAGTAGAGGTAAGGAATCAATCTTTTCAAACAATCATCAGATAGGATGTAAAGGAAATAAGATGCCAAGCAATCCAAACACACCAAACACACCAAACCAAAAATGATCTCAAAACCTTAATATGGGTCAAAACGACTGTAGGATGCACGATTCATGGCCCCCCCTTAAAAACTAGAACCCATTTCGCTTAAAAACTGCAAGCAAAACACTAGTATTGACTCAAAGGGCCAACATGGATCCAAATCTCGAAAAGACCCAAAAATAACCAAACAAACCAAATAAACACACTTTCCAGGAACTACCGCGGACCTGCAGGCCACCTGGGAGCGGTACTGACAGACTACCGCTCTGTAGACAGCGCTTAAGGGGCGGTACTGCAAGACTACCGCGCTGTAGACAGCGCTTAAGGGGCGGTACTGCAAGACTACCGTGCTCTGGACAGCAGTAAAGGCGCGGTTCTACCGCTCTGTAGGCAGTTACGGGGGCGCGGTACTGTGTTAACAGAGGGAAAGAGGCAGAAGTTTGAGAAAAGATTTTGACTTTTCAAGGGTTTTCCAACCCAGAGGACTTACTGATCTGTAACAGGAGTCTAATGCAGAGAGCAGGGAAGTGAATGAAGGTGAAAGAACCCAATTCTTACAATCAATGAGTGAAATTGAAAGCAAACTTCACAAGCAAAGAAAATGGATTCAAATCCCCAGTGGAGTCGCCAGTTTTTGTTGTAGAAATTTCTCCCTACGGATAGGTAGAAACTCTCTTAGGATAAAGCAGGATATACTGACTCTATACTAAGACAAAAAGGAAACAAATGCTACCTTGAATCCCTAGATCTAACAAACATCTCAAGATTAAAATGCTAGAAAGGGTAGAAGAAGTTTGACTGACCTTCTATCCAAACGCTTGTCTTTGTAGTTGCTCCAATCTCCAAGCCCTCACGAATGAACCTGTCAAAATGGAACCAAGACACAAGAATGCACTATTCTCTAGCAACCTGAAACATGAGTTAGAATCTAAATCTATGAAAGATACAAATCATATCATTAAAACAAAATTAACACAAATGATTTGGGAAAACAAGACAAGTTATTCCATTACCAACTTGAAGTCATGTACAATAGTTGCTTGATGTCCAAGCCAACTTCCAGCTCCAAGTGCTTCCTCTAACTATCTCTGCAGAAGTATGAAGATCATAGGTTTGATGCCCCAAAAGTCCTCCCTTTGGCCCATGGAAAGCTTCTCTCTTATAGCACATGGAAAGGTTAACCAACAAGAGAGAAGTGTGGATCTATGGAGGGTTTAGTGGATCAGGCCAGCTAAACAAAGAAGGAGTTAGGATCGAACCAAAGATGGTAATCCCAACAAAATATCCTCGAAGGTCGAAATCCCAAAATCCAAGGCAAAAAGGCTAATTTCAGACTACCGCGCCCCTATAACTGAGCATAACGCGGTAGTACCGCACCCCAGAGAAGGAGCAACGCGCGGTAGTGATAACTACCGTGCCCTTGTAGATGTGCAAGGAGCGGCAGTGCTCACAAACAGGGCTAAGTTGGGCTGGAAGATGGCAGAAAAAGGTTTTTCTTTCAGTATTCAGTCAATGGTTTTCACTCTGGATATTCAGATGATCTTTAAGGGAAACTGTCGTTTAGGTCGCTAGTACAAGGATGCGACACTAATGCATAATGTGTAATATTGAGGTATAACAGAAGTTCCCAATTTGAGAGAATTTTCTGAAGAATCAGAGAAGTTCAAAGGAGAAATTGGAGGAAAATAAATAATCCAGTCGAAGAATAATTTTATCCCAAGAGGCCTTTAACCATTGGAAATATTTTTTTATAGGAATGACATAGAGAAAAATCCCAAAGTAGAATCCCAAGAAGGAGAAATTAAATATTGTAACATTGAGACGAAAGAAAGACCAAAAATAGTGAAAATTTCCAAAAGTCTGCCTCCAGATGAAGAAAAGAAATATGTCAAATTAATGAAATGATTTTCTGATGTGTTTCCATGGAGCTATAAGGATTTGAAAGAATATGATACGTCCATAATACAACATACAATTCCAATCAAACCAAGAGAAAAGCCATTCAAACAGAAACTCAGAAGGATAAATTCTTTATTGCTTCCAGTGATTGAAAAAGAAGTCAAAAAATTGTTTGATGCTAAAATTATTGTGTCATTAAGGTTTTCCGGATGGGTGGCGAATTTGGTCCCTGTAAGAAATAAAAATGGAGAGATAAGGTTGTGCGTGGATTTTAAAAATTTGAATAAAGTATCTCTGAAGGACAATTATCCACTACCCAAAATGGATCACATTTTGCAGAAGGTTGTTGAGACAGAGAGGATTTCCATGTTGGATGGATTCTCGGACTACAACCATATCAAAGTTCTCCCAGAATATCAAGAGAAGACAACTTTCGCAAATCCATGGGTAACTTTCATGTATGCGAATATTCCATTTGGATTAATGAACGCAGGGGCTACGTTCCAGAGGGCCATGGATATTACGTTTGCTGAAGAGAAGGATAAATTTGTATTAGTGTACATGGATGACATAATTGTATTTTCAAAATTTGCTACAGATAATCTGAAACATTTGGAGAGAGTATTTGTGAAATGCAAAAACTTTGGCATCTCGTTGAATCCTAAAAAGTCAAATTTTGCAATGAAGGAAGGAAAGTAATTGGGACATATCATATCAAAAGATGGCATCAAAATTGACCCTGAAAGAGTAGCAACAATTAGGAAAATTGGGATACCAAGAAGTAAGAAGGAAGTTCAGTCTTTTATTGGTAGAGTAAATTTTCTAAGAAGGTTTGTACCCAGTTTTGCAGATATTTTGAGAAATATTTTTGAAATGTTAAGAAAGAAAAATGAAATCAAGTGGACTATTGAAGCCAGAAAATCCTTCACATATATCAATAAAGCTCTTACTGAAGCTCCTGTTCTAATCACTCCTGAATTTTCAAAAGAATTTATCATATTCTCTTATGCATCACAACATACTATAGCTGGATTTTTACTGCAGAAAAATCAAGATAATATGGAGCAGCCGATTTCCTTTTTCAGCAAAATTTTGAGGGATGCAGAACTAAAATACAATATAATCGAGAAACATGCATATGCATTGATAAAATATTTGAAATATTTTAGATTCTACATGTTGCATTCCCAAACTATAGCATATGTACCATCTGCAGTTGTTAAAGACATTCTCACCCAGCCAAACAGAAGGGAAAATAGCTAAGTGGATTGCAATTCTGTTAGAAAATGACTTGGACATCAAGCCTACAAAATTGATCAAAGGACAGGTCCTGGAAAAGTTGATGACGAAGACAAATTATGACTCTTTAGATATCAATTTTATTTTTGATCTTTCAGTTGAAACAGTTCCTGAGATGCCAACAGTGAAATATTTTTCTATATCTCCTTGGTATAGCAATATCGTATATGTTTTACAGAATTTTCAAGCACCCCCTGAATTGGATAAAACTAGAGCAAGGTCAGTAAAATTGAAAGTGACTAAATTTTGCATATTGAATGAATATTTGTATTGGAAGGATCCCGAGGGAATTTGATTGAACTGTTTGCTAGAAAATGAAGCACATCATGTCATGAAGGAATTTCATAAAGGGGTATGTGGAGGACATCATTCATGGAAGGATATAGTGAATAAGATTCTCAGAGTAGGATTATACTGGCCCACTGTTTTTTCAGATGTGTACAAAGAGATTTCAAAATGCCATGAATGTCAGATCTTTGATGGGAAAAGAGAACTTTTACCTTTTCCTTTAAAACCAATCTCAGTAGAAGCACCATTCCAACAATGGGGATTATATTTCATTAGGGAAATTAATCTGAATTCTTCAGGTCATCATAAGTGGATTTTGACCGCAACAGATTATTTCAATAAATGGATTGAGGTTATCCCAACTAGAAATGCCACAGAGATAGTTATCATAAATTTTCTAGAAGAAAACATTTTCTCAAGATTCGGATGTCCCAGAAGGATAGTAATAGATAATTCTCAAGCATTCAAATCAAAGAAAATGATCAGGTTTTGTCACAAGTACCATATCCATTTGAACCATTCAACTGCCTATTATCCCCAAGGGAATGGGTTGGAAGAATATTCAAACAAAATTTTGGTAAGGATCATAAAGAAATTATTGGAGGAAAACAAGAGAGCTTGGCATACCAAACTAAGATATGCTTTGTGGGAAGACATGATTAGTACAAAAAGGGCTATTGGTATATCACCTTTCCAGTTAGTTTATGGTGCAGAAGTAATATTTCATGTTTCTCTAGGTTTTCCAGTCATGAAATTATTGCAGGAAGTTGCGGAAGAACCCAATCACATGCAAAGAAGGATAAGTCAAATGATTGAGTTGCATGAAATGAGAGAGAAGACTTATGATAGAACTCAAATTCATCAAGATAAAATGAAGACAATTTTTGACAGAAAAATCAAAGAAATAAATTTTCAGATTGATGATTTGGTTCTAAAGTGGGATGCCGAAAATGAGGATAAACATGGAAAGTTTGAGCATCTATGGAAAGGTACATACATAATTTCTACTTACCAGGGAGAAAATTCTTTCATTTTACAAGACCACAATAGAGAGTTTATTGAAGGAGGTCCAGTAAATGGGAGGTATTTGAAACACTATCTTTCTTAGCACCAATAGAAGAAAAATAAGTTATTGTACATAATTTGTATATATGATAGTACTTTCATAAGAGTCTGTAAATAAATAAATTCACTGAACAAAGCATTGTACAATTATTTTCAGAAGTATGTTATTATTTCAGTTTGGATTATCAGTTTGTTTTCAATCGGGTAGCTTGTAGATTTTAAACTACATAACATATTTCAGTTGGAAGTTGAGACTAGCCCAATGGTCAGGCACATGGTCTACGGGTTCTTTTCTACCTTGCAGGGAGAATAGCATCCCCAGTTGGAGCCATTTGTTAAAATAGGTATTTTCAGAAGTACGAATAGGATATAGATAACTCAAAACTCACATTGATGTAATCTAAATTTCTATAGGAAAAACGTCCAATCCCTTAAAATGTACCATGGGACCATCGACTGAAGAGAAAAGGAGTAAGAAAGGTCCGCGAAATAGCTTGGGAAATCATGAAACAAGTAATTAATGGCTAATATCGAGGAGGAGACATGATCAACGATGGAAATGTTGTTCCAAAATGACCACGAAAGAAAAGTTAAAGGAGTGGATGGTTCAATGGCCCAGATCTTGTCATTGGAGATCAACGGCGAAAGATGATTTTTGCCACAAAAGGAACACGATGATTAATGATGAGACCCCACCGGAAAAAAAATGACTATTAAATGAAGGACAAGTATCACCGTTGATCGACCGTTGATTGCCAGATCAATAGTCTATGACTCTACGGTAGATTCCGTAGCGCTAAGATGCACAAAGAAACATTAGCATTGGCGGTTGTGGAATTGCAAACCACTAGCCACGTGTCATTCTCTAAATATTTCGGAAAGCACAAAAGTGGTATGGGAAACCACTTGGAAATTCCGTGGAACCGCTATTGAGGTGGTTAAAGGAAAATAAAGGGAGATTTATGGCTAGGATTGATCTAGAATGCAATCCAATTGTGGAGAAGCCTCGTTAAAGAAACATAAAAATGAAGAAGGATCCAATGGCTTGGGTTTTTGCAGAGGGAATCAATGACTGTGAAAGGTTATCCAACAAGAAAGATGCAGGATGGATAATGGGAAGTTTGGCAGAAATGTAGAACAAGACAAGGTTAAATAGTAAGCAGCTCCCACCGTTGATTAGGTAGTGGAGAACAAATCAACGACACAAGAAGGTTTATGCATTGTAGAGGTGCATGATAGAATAGATGAGAAATCGGTTGCAGAATCCAAAACCGGTGCACGCGTGGAAATATCTCAGCATTTCACAATTTGAAAACCCAGTAATGAAACCCACCCAATTTCCATATGAAACCACCTACGATGGTTATAGTGCCAAAAATCAATGGTTGAGATTGATGTAGGTTAGATACGATGTCAGATAATGTTTACACAAGGGTGATGGTAAAAGGATCACAAATATGACGGTTCGGGGGATAGCATAGAAGATCGATGGTTGAGATAAATGTCCATCGAGAGAGAAGCAAGGAAAAAAAAAATTGGATTATAAAAAGGCAGAAAGTCACATAAAAGTTAACATTTTTCTTATAAGGAGTCAGCGTCAGAAGGTTCTAGACAAGTGTGCAATGAAGAAAGAGACAAAACATACTAGGTTGTAGGCTGTTAGTGTCAGGTAGGTTCCAAAAACCTATGCACTCATTTGAAAAGATTTTTTATATAATGGAAGGGTCTCTAGAAACCTTGAATGTCGAGAATACTAGGATAGAAGATGCCCTAGAGGATAGAGATAAAGACATTTTTGATACAGTTGTTAGGCTTTCGATTACAGAGATGAAAAGAAGGTTAGATAGCTTGCATAAAGAAGGTGTTATCACTCCAAGAAACCCTTTGTGGTTGTAGACCAAAGGTGCTTGGTAACTTAAGAAATTATAATAATCGAAGTGTGGATCAATGGGATAACTGAGAAGACTAAGCAGTGAGACAACATGCCATGCCTCTAAATAAGCCAGTGCTTCGAGAAATCAAATATCAGCTACAGTAAATAATCAAGGTATGAAGAAAGACATTCAAGATAACCAAATACAGAGCTGTAGGGTCATACAAGAATATAAAGAAGATCTAATTCCTCCATGAGCTGTATCAGAAGATGACAGTTCTGAACAACTGAATTGAATAGAATCAAATGTAGAATAATGGAAATTGTGGAAAGACTGATATCTAATGACCAAAGAAAACTGTGATTCATATAGCAAGAAAGTGTCAAGTACATAGCCCAAAATGTATCCAAACTTGAGCCTCCTTCTAATAGTCTTGGTTCTGTGGCTTTATAGCCTTTACTCTGCTAGTTCAGCGAACAAAACTGAGATCTGGGCGAAATTAGAGAAAATTGGCAAAAACAGGCTTTCGGCAGTTAACTCTTCTGCTGATTTCGTGCCTTAGCCGCCAGAAGTCAGACCTTTCGGCAGCTAATGAGCTCTGTGGGGCTCGCCTAAGCTGCCGAAAGCTGTAACCGTTTCAAAAATTTAAACCCAAAACGTTGCTTTCTGCTGATTTCGTGCCTTAGCCGCCGGAAGTCAGACCTTTCGGTAGCTAATGAGCTCTGTGGGGCTCGCCTAAGCTGCCGAAACTTGTAGGATTCCTGAAAAAACTGCCTTTGGAAAAAATCGATTTTCTCAACCGTCCGATGTCCGTTTTGCACGTTCGAATAGTCGATTTTGATCTACAGATCATAAGATATCCATTGGTGCTTCCAGATCTGAATTTGGAGTTCGGGAAGGCCGTCAAAATCGCCCCGCAAGATCACGCAATTTCAGCAGAAAATTCCTCTTGAGTTATGGTTCAACAATGAAAATACCTCACAGGGCAGCCAAGTGACAAATCATAGCTGAGCATTCGGGATTTATTTAATAGAAGAGCATGTTGCAATAGAAAGATGACATAATGACTGGAGATTTAGCCTGAGATTGTAGGGATGAAGCGTTCTAGTTCAAACTGACTTTGTGGCTAAAATTTAGGAATGGAATCGAAACCACTTTCACAGACTCAGTTTAACTGCCGAAAAGCTGGGATTTTTTGATATTGAAGGCCAAGACTCACAAAAATAAATTTTTTTTACCCATTCTATCAACCAAAATGACGGTGGTCAATTTGGGAGATAACAGAAGGCACTAACGTCCACATAATTTTTCAATCATCTTTTAAATACTTTTTTTCCGGACCAAATCATTGGATTTCCTGAGTTTGTCTCCTTTTGTGTAGAGAATTAATCACAAGCCGAAAGAGTTGTCATGAATGCTCAAAATTCTAAAATTGTTTTCCCTGTCGAACCCAATGTTGTCCGAAATTCCATTGAAGTACCCTTGTTTCAATCCCAGGAACTGGAGAATTTCGCTGAAGAATCCCTGGTTAGTAATTATCATCAGTCTCCTCCCAAATCCAAACAAATTTTCCTAACAGGCTTCCTAAGACCTGACCTTGAAATCCAAGACACACCCTACCCTTTAGATGTGAATTTCTTCAATGAAAGTACTTAGTGGGTCTTGTCTTTAATTGCACAATTCCTAGGGCTTGATAATGATATGTTGGTCACTGAGGTTCAATTATGTTTTACTCTTCAGAATAAGCTTTGGTTTTCCAGAAGTAGAATACAGTCGCCAGGCAACAAAAGAACTCCAAAAGTCCATATTTTGGGAAATTTTTGACATATATACAAATTTTGACTAAAGTAGAATGTAAAAGTTAATTTAAAATTTACTATGTCAGTTATTAAGTAGTTAGGGTTTTTCCAAAAAGGAATTTTGTATAAAAGGACTACTTTGACATCATTGTAAGGTTTGAAACCCATGAGTAAGAGAGACATCTTTGTATTGAGCAGAATTGAGCACCTTTCAAAGAGTAAAGATTCTTGTGTTATCTATTTTATGGTTTGTGAATTTACTTCCTTTCTTTGTGAATCGTTATTTCTAGTAAATCTTTTTCCATTGTGTTGTCCTTCATGCTTGGATGAAAGCCTAATTAAATTAGAATTCATATGTTTATGCTCTGGTTTATCACATCTAAGTATTCACAAACTTTCTGCTAAAGTTGATATTGGATTCATTCATGTTTAATTCCCAATATTGATGGATTGTTCACTTTTCTTCACTATCAACCTGCAAATTAAGACCTTGAATATGAAAATATAGCTACCCTGCCTTTACGAAAACCTTTATTGTTAAATTATGATGTTAACCTACTTGGTACGATTTTTGACTCCATTTCCCAATGTTATTTATACATTTCATCCCTTTCATAAATTTCAAAATACAATCTTTTGTCAAACATCTTTAGCAATTTTATATATTTTTGAGAGAGACCTCTCTGGTAGGAAAAAGGGCTAATTTTCCTCCTAAAGACTGGTTTGAAATAGTTACCTTAGGGTTATCCTTTATGCAACCAAGGGGATAAATTCTGAGCACTAACATTTTGGCGTTGTTGCCGGGGATCGAAGGTTTAAATTTTCCCTGGGAAGAACGACATTGTAAATTAGATTTATGTGGGCAAATAAATTTGATATTTAGAATTGGTTGTGTTTTGCCCTGGCGACTTCACATTCAAATTTTCAGTTTTAATAGGCGATTTCAAGAAAGACATTGTGGCTTACAGAAAGATTCCTACGAGGGAAAATCCATATTTCCAACTATTTCCAGGGGTGGAAAGTTCAGAAAGGCTTCTGAAGAGGATTAAAGGAAAATATCAAGAAGGTACTTCTCAAACAATAAATCTGTTTCCTTCTTTTCAAGAAGAGTTTTTTGTTGTTGTTGTAAATAAACATTATATTATAGCTGGAAAATTACAGGGTCTGTCTTACAGAGTCATCTAAAACATGCATTCCCGGCTCAAAATTTTGAAACAGGAATGTCGACATAGACTGCACCGGTACATAAAAACCAAAACCGTCCTGGCCGTGACTATCCAAACAGGACACTTGACATAGAAATAATTTTTTGAAAGGTAAAGTATCAGAACTCCTACACTTCGCTCATAATCAAAGTAATGAGACAATGAAGATGGAATCAAATCCTCAGGGAAAATCCAACTAAGCACAAAAGACAACATATACTATACTTAAACATGAATAATAGGAGGGGTACCCCTACCACAACTGTCCTGTTTTGGATCCACGTCAGTGGGCTAGGTCTTCACCTTGTAGGCCTCAGCAACAGTCTCCGCTGAACTCCTGGTGGCCTTGCTCCGGCTTCCAGACGGATCACCATCCCCCGGTCCTTTGATGAAAAAGGTAATGCCCAATTTTTTGGCTATGGTGTCAATTTTCAGATGCATGACTCGATTATCCGAGTTGTGAGCCTTCCACGACCTGACAGGTTCCTCATACCCTTTGATTTTGTTGAAATAATCCATTAACACATGAGCCATCAGGTTTTTGGTGACCCAATAGGTCATGACAATCCTGTCGTATGTTGAAGACCGACCCGCGTTGGAGCCAGGGTCATCCACCCAATCTTCGACCTCACGCATAACATCCTCCATGGGAAGAGCACAAACCATCTCCCATAACTCTTTTTCAATAGCCTCCATGTCATCCCTTATCAATGGTGGACTGAGTCAACGAAAGAAGGCAACAGACTCCTGGGCCCTAGACTTGGTAGATGCATGAGTCGCCCTCCCAAGGCGGACATTGGATTGATTCAAAACAGTACCCTTAGCATGTTGATCAGTGCCCCTAACCCCCTTCACCCTCCCGGTACTGAGCTTGTGTTTGGGATCCATGGTCGAATCCTGCAGTTGGTCAGGTGGTCGAAACAAGGAAAACCACCTGCACTCACACTCCCAATTACTATTGAAAACCTCTCTCGGGCGGCATTCTGTAAACCTGGAAACAATAGCGAAGTGAATGTCGGGTAGGATGGCCAGATATACACCCCCTGGCCTCATAATTAGATTGAATTCGAAGTTATGAGATTCTGTAATACGAAACGGATCATTAATCAGTTACCTGAATGTCCCATGAGGTGGAATGAAAAAAATGCTGATGGTAGTGTACATCATCCAGTACAAGCACCGCCCTGCAGGCTATCGATGCTTGGCTTTGTACCTGCTTAAGCTAACACCAGATCTCGAGGTGGAAACAGATGTGGTTCCTATGATGATCGTAATTTAGACATGAGGATCCCTCATAGCTAGCCCTAACCGACTGCTATCCCCATCATGGTTAGTGGACACCCTCAGTGCCACTTCTCTACTACTAGCCATATCAACCTCCGCTAGGTGGTTGCAATTGGCTATCCAGGAATCATGGCGAAAGTCCTCCAGCGTGCCACTTACCATGGACCTACTAGTTTCAATCCCATGATTTGCGAGAAGATCTGCCACTTTGATGGCATCTCTTTTGACATGGGTGAAGGAAATGGTTGTTTGATTGGGTAGGAGCCCCCGTAGATGATCTAGTCGATCCAAAAGATGCCAACTCGACAATACTTTCTCCAAAGATTGGCCAAATAGCAGTTTCTTGGCCATTGGGACGATTATCTGGGAGTCCCCTTCCATCGTGATCGGTAACCAGGCTTCTCTGAGTGCCAACTTGACCCCCTGAATAACCCCCTCCAACTCGGCTGAATTATTTGAATAGATACCAATAGAACCAAAAAAAACCATCACGATAATGCCCCACGGATTCCCGCAAACCCCAGCAAAGCCTGCAGACCCAGGGTTACCTCGCGATGCACCATCAAAATTGATTTTGAGTCCGGGAGAGTGGGGGGAGACCACAGGTTCGGGATACATGGCCGACATATTTTCTCTTTTCTCCTAAGCCCATCCAGGTCAGAATGGTTTAGACCCCAATCAACTGCAATATGCAATTCTCCAGTCGTTAAAACTTTATCCTTATCATCCCATTGAATAATTCTAATGGTGTCTTTCATTTTTTTGACTAGCTTCATCCAGACCACATCCCCCCTATTGGATATGTTCCGAAAGATACGTCCATTCCTCTCTTTCCAAATTGACCATATCACCATAACAAGGAAACATTGACTAAAGAGTACTGATGATAGGATTCTTGTAGGCTTTAGTATCCCAATTCTTCAAGGTTTAGTATCCAGAAGATTGAAAAGCATTTTTGAGGAGTGAAACTTTGTAGTTTTCAAATTCTGAGTATACCAGCTTGATTTGCTCATCAAGGTGCATCTTTCTATAATTTCAGAAGTTTGAAATTCAAAGTTTAAATTTTTAGGGTTTCTCTGACAAACCCTAATCCAGCTCTAGATCCAGTTTTCATCAAATCAAGTGGTAAGGCCTAATAAATTTTATATTTCCATTTGAATTCCTTCTTAAGATGTCTCACCTCACCAAGCTTGAGGATAAGCTTGAAGGGGTTGATAACTTCCGAGCATGGAAGTATAGGATTGGGTTAATCCTAGAAGAGAATGAGTTGGACACTTACACAAGTGAAGAGGTTCCAGTTCTAGAGGGAGATGAGACTAAGGCTTCACACAAGGAGAACTTGGTCAAAGCCAAGAGAATCATTGTTGATTCTATTAAGGGCTATCTCATACCCCATGTGTCTTCCCTACGGACACCTAAGGAGATGTTTGATTCCTTGACCAAGCTATTTGAAGGGAAGAACATAAATTGAAAGATGACATTGAGGAATCAACTAAAGAACATCTAGATCCAGAATGCGGAGACCATGCAATCTTACTCTTCAAGGGTCTCCTAGATAAAAGAACAACTTGAAGCTATAGAGAATGGAGAAGTGGTAATTACCACTCTTAATGGCCTTCCTAGGTCATGGGATTCCTTCATCCAAGGAATTTGTGCTAGGAAGAAACTTATCACATCTAGTAGGCTATGGTAAAAATTCTCACATGAAGAAGCTCGGATTGTAGCTTGAGAAGAAAATATGGGGAATGAAGATCAAGCTCTCACAACACATGCCAAGAAGAGGACATTTTCCCTCTGATTGTCCTAAGAACAAAAGGAACAACAACAACAACTACTACAAGCAATATGACAGGTATGACTTATAGGTATATTTTGAAATCTGTTCATGATTAAGTTTATAATATGATTGTCTTCATGTTATTGAGTTTAGTATCAATCTTGTTTAATTTTAAGACTTGTCTTATCATCCTAGTAAACGTATGAATGCATGATAGAAGACATTCATTGATTAGGGTTATGACACTTATGATTGTATTATGATTGTACTAATGCATTGTGGTGTTGTATGAGGATAATGTTATCCGCCAACATGAAAGGTACAAATCAAGTTCTAGATCAAGACCATGGTGACATGAAGACAGAGACTCAATCATAGTCATGGATCACATAGAGGTATGTATATTTTGGTTCTACAATGGTTAACTTATGAGTTATGCAGGTCATTGAAGAGAACAAGAAACATTGCTAGACATAACTAGCAAATATGTTGACCAGGTATGTTAGAATCCTACCCTATGTTAGGATCTTATACTTTTGTATATGATTATTCATGAAGTTAGAAATTTAAGTAATCAAGGGTTTATGCATATTATGTCTCTTACCTTGATTGATGATATGACTAACCATAACAGTTCTATGGTCAAAAATGAACATGCATGAGTAAGAGAAGTCTTCCCTGAAAACCTTGAATACTAATGCTTATTATCTGTGTTTGAAATGATCATGACTATACATGTTTAAGATTATTGTGTTTTGATAGTATTAATATTATACTAATGAATGTATGAGATATCAAGGACAACACAATGATGATACTAGTAAGCATGCATAGTGATCGAGGATGGATATAAGTTCAATGACAAGTAATTAAGGAAGCAAAGATCAAGAGGGAGCACACTCCAGTAGTTCCTGCAAGGAAGCAAAGATTGAGAGGGAGTCCACCCTACAACAAACAAAGATAAGTATTTGAATTGTCATTTCTTGTGTTTAAATAATATTGATCAATGATGTATATGCTTATGTTCCTAGACTTAGGTTGTCTATTATACATATTAGAATAATTGCAGTATTCTACTAATATACATATGATGGGTAAGTGGCCTATGGAACTGTACAACATTCCATTGCAACTTATCTAGAATGAAAGCTCTTTGCTAACATGTTGGGAGTTGTGCAAACTCTTAACAATGTTCTGGTAGAGATTGGAAGGCATCAAGAAAGTTACGGGATATGGATAAATGTTGTATTGAAGCATTGGCTAAAATAATTGCATGACTTTATGACATATGTCTTTATGTGTAAGAATTTGTTTTGAAAACTATGAGATGTTTCTAATCATGAAATTTAACTTGTCTTGTAGGAAAGATAGTATACCATCACCTACAAAAGAAGGACTACAACATTTGTTCGAGCAACAAAGCTATCTATTGAAGATATTGAAGAATTTGAAGATGAAGTAATGGAAGGATGCCATGGTCGAGGAATACCAATCGATCACGAAGAATGATGTTTCGGATGTAGTCCCAAGACCTGAAGGGAAGTATGTTGTGACTTACAAGTGGATCTACAAGATCAAGCATGCTGCAGATGGCAGCATAGAAAAATACAAAGTGAGATTTGTAGATCGTGGCTTCTCCCAAAAAGAGGGGATAGATTATGAAGAGACTTTTTCCCCTGTAGCCAGGTACACTTCCATCATATCAGTACTTTCCTTGGCTGCAGTGATGAAATGGAAGATACACCAGATGGATGTCAAGACAACCTTCTTGAATGGTGTAGTCGAGGAGGAAGTGTATGTAGAGAAGCCACTTAGTTTTGAGACACATGACGGGGTCATATGTGTGCAGGTTGAAGAAAGCCTTGTATGGCTTGAAGCAAGATCCTAGGACATGGTATGGTAGGATAGACAACTTTATATCCAGTTGGGGATTTACCAAGAGTAAAGCGGATTCCAACCTTTACTACAAGGTTGAGGAAGGAAATCCAGTGATACTACTTTTGTATGTGGATGACCTGTTTGTCATAGGTGATGATAGATTGATTGCCGACACGAAGAGGAAGCTTGCTGCCGAGTTCGAGATGAAGGACTTGGGGATGATGCACTACTTTCTAGGCATGGAGGTGTGGCAGAGTGCAGATGGAATCTTCCTTGGAAAAGGGAAGTATGGAGTAGAGATCCTGAAGAGGTTCGAGATGATGGACTGCAAGGCCATGGCCACACCTATGGCATCAAACCTGAAGCTTCTGTGTGATGCTTCATCTGATCCGGTTGATGTCACTATGTATCATCAGATGATTGGGTCCTTGATGTACCTGATGAACACGAGACCAGACATTTGCTTTGTGGTGAACACATTGAGCCAGTTCCTGACGGATCCGAGAGGTGTTCACGTGGTTGCTGTAAGGCATATTCTGAGGTACCTGAAGGGTACAATTGATTATGGGCTCAAGTATGATGCGAATAAAAAGTTTAACCTAGAGGGTTATGTTGATTCAAATTGGGCAGGAAGTGCTGCAGATAGGAAGAGCACTTCGGGGTGTTGCTTCAGTATGGGATCAGGTGTGATCTCTTGGTTTAGCAGGAAGCAATCTTGTGTATCATTGAGTACAACAGAAGCAGAGTATGTTGCATCTTGTTCGACTAGTTTTGAGGCAGTATGGATGAGGAAGCTACTGTCTGAGGTATTTGATCTCTCGTTGGATGCTACTGGTATCTTTTGTGACAACCAGAGTTGTGTGAAGCTGTTCGAGAACCCGGTGTTCCATGACAGGTCAAAGCAAATTGAGATCAAATATCACTATATCAGGGATATGGTGTAGAGAGGAGCAGTGAAGCTCCTGTATGTTGCGATGGATGAGCAGGTTGCAAATGTTTTGATGAAACCACTAGCCAAAGTGAAGTTTGAGTACTTCAAAGAGAGGCTTGGTGTTCTTCAGATAGAAGATACTTTGAGGAAGAAGTGATGTGACACATCTGCATGAGCCATTCCAAGCATGGTGAGAGGAGGATCCTTCCCATGGCTATGGATGTAAGTGCTGTGTGGTGAGCATCAGGATGATGCTCCAGTTACTGCTTGATATGATTAGTTGGATCATGTATATGTATATGCATCAGATGGATGCTTGGTATGATCAGTTGGATCATGTATATGTATATGCATCAGTTGGATTCTTGGTATGATCAGTTGGATCATGTATATGTATGCATTAGGACGATGCAGTGATGATGATCAGGATGATCATGTGAGATGAGTATCAGGACGATACTCTGGATGATATGCATCAGGATGATGTTATGATGATGATCAGGATGATCATATGTGATGATATGTATCAGGTAGATACATTGCATAATTAGTTGGATTATGTGTGATGAGTTTCGAAGACACAGATGCACATGGGCTTGTCGGACATGGTTGTAGATGTGTTCTCCCATGGTTGCAATGTAATTGCCGGGCTTTTCCGACATGGTGGAAAATGAGTTCTCCCATGGTCGTGATGTAATTGCTGGGGCAATTCTCACATGGTGGTAGATGTGTTCTCCCATGGTGCAGATGTAAGGGCTGAATCCATTCTCACATGGTGGTAGATGTGTTCTCCCATGGTGCAGATGTAAGGGCTGGAGCCATTTGAGCATGGTTGAAGTATGTCTTCCCATGGCTACGATATAAGTGTTGTGCCATTCCTAGCATGGTTGAAGTGTGTCTTCCCATGGCTATGGATGTAAGTGCGATTCCATTCTCACATGGTGGAAGTGTGTGTTCCCATGGCGTAGATATAAGTGTTGAGCCTTTCACAAATGGTTGAAGTGTGTCTTGCCATGCCGATGAATGTAAGTGCTGTGTGATGTGCATTTGGGTTGTGCTTCGTGAACGATGTTATGATCAGTATGATCATGAGTATCAGGATGATACTCTGTGGCCACGGACAGGTTGTACAGTGGCATGTAAAAGGTCTTGGGAGATCCGATAGGTTGAGCTGTGTGATCATAATCAGTCCTGGGATTCTCTTGTGAGGTTTTGTTGACACATGTAATAAGTCCTGAGGATTCCATAGTATGGCTAGTGATGATGAAAACCTATAGGTGGTGGGCCTACATCCAACATGAAAAAGGGTTGGCTCTGTAGAAATTCCTATGATGAGTAGATTGGAGATTGATTGAGATAGCAGCAGCAGTGATGATGACGATGATCCAGAGAAGAAGACTTATGCTAGCAGATCTATGTTGAGAAATACCTTCCTAGTTAAGAGGGAGTGTTGTTGTATTTGTAACTTCGGAATGTATTTCCCATATGTATATTATACTCCTATAGAGATGTTATTATTCCTTTATACGAAAGTGTCGTCATTTATATTGTAAGTGTCATAACTTATACTTGATGGGTTATTAGACCACCTTGATGGGGTCGGCCCTGTATAAGTCATGTGGGTTACAGGTTTATTAGACCACCCTATTGGGGTTTGTCTCTATTAGCATTATATTATGTGATTAAGTTGAGGATGACCTAGTAAGGTTATTAGGAAAGTCAACTCATGTATAAATAGAGTGCGGGAGGCACTCTATTTGATCATTCACTTTCTCACTCATACACTCATTGGAGAGTGGCGCACTAGTGGAGGAGGAGAAGCTGCTGCTAGGATACTATCTCTTATGCTTGGGTTTTGTATCATTGCTCTATCTATCTCTGAGGAAGTTATTGGGGTTTTTCACCTTTATGGTTTTCCCCAAGGAAACTCTGTGTGTCTATTGTCTCTTGTGATTGCTTCTTGTGATTGATATGCTGTACATGTTATTCTCTCAGATAAGATCCTAGATCATATTGAATTGATGCTCAAAAATTAATACTAATTCGAATTCCATCAGTCGTGATTCAGAAGGGTCGATCGCAGCTAAGGAAGACAACAATGATTTTTGTTTTGTTTTGTAGTTCTTTAAAACTTCTAAGGATGAAATAGAAATGAGGGATTATTCTAAGTCATCCACGATATTGTAGTTGGGGGAAACACGAGCATTGGGGTTGTTATTTATGCAGCGCAGAGGAAATATAGGAGCTTTTGGGGCCCCCTCTAGAGGTGGTGGGGGTATATGTAACGACTAATCTATGGGAATAGTGTTAGTGACCTTGTTTGCAGGAATGGTCTTGGTGGTTGAACCATACTGGTTACAGCGCATCTAAAGGTTGATATCGTACGAGGATATCATTAAAAGGTGGTGAGTGCTTGAGTCAATGGGTTGATTAATAGGAGTAGCATGAATAATAGGTTGTTGTGGTGTGGAAGCTCATTGAGGGGAGACAAAGGTTGGGTGGATACTACCCCTTGCATGGGTAGGGGGTTCTGCATCACCATAGGTTGAGTGTTGGGTTGCAGTGGGTTTGGTGGTGATGGAGGTGCAACATGTCCTTCATGTTGGGTGTCCTCACTTCAAAGTTGGCGAGCTCTCGCCTGATGGGGAAAATTGTGCGTGTAATGGCCATAGAACCTGTTAGCACTCAAAATTTCTCCCTTGGTTGTGGAAAGATAGTTCTAAGGTAACTATTTCAAACCAATATTTAGGAGGAAACCGAGTTTTTTTCCTACCAAAGAGGGCTCTCTCAAAAAATAAATACATTGGCTAGAGATATTTTAGAATGATTATGCTTTAAAATTGTAAAGGGATGAAACACATAAATACCATTGGGCATGGAGTCAAAATAAAAATGTTTAAGGATCAACAAAATTTTAACAATGAGGATTTTTGAAAAGGAAAGGTAGTTATCATTTCACAATAAGGTTCTTATTTGCAGGTGATAATGGAAGAAAAAGAGACAATCCATCAACATTGGGCACCGATTATAGATGAATCCAATATTATTTTTAGATGAAAAATTTGTGAATACATAGATCCAATAAATCATAGCATAGTTACATGAATTCTGATTTAATCAAACTCTCATATAAGTATGAAAGAAAACATAATGGAAAGAAATTTACTGGAATAACAAATCACATAAGGAAAAGGAAAATACAGACTATAAATCAACAACACGGGAATCATTACTCTTGAAAAATGTGTTCAAATATGCTCAACCATATTTATTAAAACTGGAAAAGGATCTATACAAAATGTGTATTCCTTTCACGGGTTCCAACCCTGATTACATCTCCAAAATTTGTTTGTATACATAGAGGGGCCTCTTGAGGAAAAACCTAATTGTTTTACTTCTAAAAATAGTAAACCTTAAACTACTTATTACATTCCATTTCTGTCAAAATTTGCATAATTTAAAATTTCCCAAAATAACATTTGGTATCTTCTATCGGCTATAACTGTTGATGAACTCTTCTTTTCGGACATGAATCTTCACGTGTGCAAATTGTACTTCATTTTTTCATACTTCTCCACTATTTTCTACTTCTCTGTAGAAGGAATCTCATAACTGGTCATTTCTTTAACTAGAACCTTCATCTCCACGTGATCTGCAATAGATATTGGAGGTATTGTTTCACCTATCATCGCCAACTGGTTCATAATTTCAAAATCATTTGAGAGTTTTTCCAGCACAATTTTTTCCTGTTAGGACATGAGTCATGTCTTCAAACTTTTCATGGTTCATCTTGATTTCAAATGAAAAAATCCTTATAATCATCCCGGGAGATTAAATTATTATCTACTTCCCAAAAAGAAGGAAAACCTTTCTGAATCAGTTTTTCAAATGCTCTTTTGAAGGATTCCACCAGCTTCTTCATCTTCTCTTCCTTAGTTTGGACATTCTCAACATTAGAATGTTTTCCAAGGATTCTCTTGGCCCAAGTGATAACTCCTATTCTATTCTTAATGGCCATCACCTTCAAATCATCTCTTGTCAAAGTATTTAAAACTTTAATGGTATTTTGGGATGTGTCCTTCGGTTTTCTATCCCAAACATCTCTCATTGTTGTACAAATTTGTATACTGTCATTGGCTATTGCTTCTTTTGTCTTCATAAAATTTAAGTAAGGCCTAAATTTTACAGCCTCATTTATTATCAAGTCCCAAATTAAATGTTTTGCCCCTTGCATGGGAAGCTTCCCTGTAATTTGAGACACTAATTTTTGATTTTTATCCGTTAGCTCCTTATTCTTATTTTCCAATTCTTTTCTTTCTTCTTCTTTTTCCTGGTTTTCTTCCTCTAATTTTGGCATTTCTTCTCTCAATTATTTAATTTCCACTTCTTTCAGAATTACTTGAGACATGGCTTGAATTAAATCGTTTGTATTTTCTTCTTTGCTACTTTAACTTGTTTCTTGACTTTCTTGTACCACACCTGCTAATTTTATCTTCAAATCTTCAATTTGAGTCTTGAGACTCAACTTGTACTTCTCCCAGTTCACTTCTTTTTCTTCAATTTTAAGCAATTTTTCTTTATAATCATCTAACTATTGTGACAGGGATTCTTTTTCTTGTTCTAAAACAATCAACTCAGATGCTTGATTCAATTCAGTGGCTGGAATGTTGAGATTTTTCTTAAGCAGCTGAATGGTACTTTCCATTTCAATTAAGAGTTTCTTGATTGCTTCTCCTTTATTTGGTTCATTATTAGTTTCCACTAAATCAATTTGTAGTTTCTTGATCTTCTATTGATGAGATTTATTCTTTGTCTTCTCCTTCTTTAATTCGATTTCTAATCTGTTCACTGTATTTTGCAATTTTGTAATTTTCATAGTGGCTTTCATCAATTCTGTGTAAATGATCTCTCTAGTTTTCCTATGCAAATGGATCTTATCTGGAAATGGTATCTTGTTCAAATTTATCTTCATCTCTAAAACTATGTCATTGGAAGATATGGACAAATTGAAAGTGTTTTTTATAGGATCTCTACCAGTCATTAAAGTGACCTCCGAATCTACTACATTTTTTTATTTTAGGAAACAATTTATTGATTTTCTCCGATGTAGCATGTTTGTCTTGACCATATTTAAAGTACAATTCAGCTCTAGATTGAAACTTGTCACTATCACCTGTAGCTTTTGCTTCATCAAATTTATAATCATACATTTGAACCTCTGGGACTTAATATTTTTCTTTCTTTTTCCCTTTTTCACTGCCAAACATAACCAATTCATTATGTGGATATGATTTGAATTTCTTGCTTCCTTCCTGTTCTTCCACCTCCATATCAATAGTTTCATGGAAACTTCTCTTATTGGAAATTTATATTTTACCTGGGGTAAGTATCAATTCGGCTGAAAATTTTGATAGGCCATAAGGGTTGGATTGTGAACATTCTGAGACTTGTGCATCAGATTCATACTGCAATAGATTGGCCTTCCCAGCTAACCCTTCAACTTCTTGATGATCAAATTCCTTGCTTTTGTTTTGCTTCCTCCTCTGGGAAATTATATGACATGGGTCATAATTGATAGCAATGGCCTTCTTAAAATTCATTATCTCCAATTGTTTTTCTATAAATGAAAGGGAATTTTTGTTCTTGACGATGTAAGGGCCTATTTTTAGAGGAAATTTCATGTCTGAAGCTTTCTTGAAAGCCAACAAATGGTCATTTTAAAATATCAACTTTTTTCTGATGAATTATAAGGAAAAAACTCTCAATTTCTAGAAAGATGGTAAGACCCATGGCTCCTTCAAAAAACCATAAAGCCTAATCACCGTGTGTTTTTTCAACAAAAACCAGTCACCAACTACTTTATCTGGACTTAGTTGCATTAGTATTTTCATCTCTAGTAATAATCTTGGTAATGTTTCTTCAAAAATCACCCTATATACTTCTGATAATATGAGATTCACGAAGTTAACCATATTATTCTCTATTGTAGATGAAAAAACTTCCTGTAGGAAATGTAATTTCTCTTCACTGGAAAATAATTTTTTTTTCATCAAGTATGTCTGAAATCGGAAATGTCTGGTACTTTGGAAATTCACTAACTGAGAGTGAATACTCTCAGCTAAGAATTCATCAAATTTAAGCAAGGAATTTGAATGTACTTTGTCTCTAGGATATTGGAACTCCATCTAAAAAGTAAACTTAGTTGAGCCTCAGTGACCATTAAATCACTATCAAGCCCTAAAAACTGAGAAATTAAAGACAAGTCTAGCTGAGAATTTTCATCGAAAAAGGTAATGTCTAGTGGGTAAGGGGTATTATTAATTGCAATGTCTGGTCTTAGACAATTTGACAGGAAACCTTGTTTGGCGTCGGGGGATGATTGTATGTACTGGATGACTAGGGTTTCTTCGGTGAAGTTTTCTTGGTCACGAGAGAAAGAAAAAGGTATTTATAAAGATTTCATAACAGTCGATGAATTGACAGGGAAAAAGATTTTTGTTCTAGACAAATTCATGACCACTTTTTTTTCTTGAGAATAGTTCATCACGCACCAAGAAACAAAATATGGAAACCATAGGGTTTGTTCAGGGAAAAATATATTAAATTTGATTTATAAACATTGTGTACGTCTAAACCCTATTTTTACAAACCATCTAACTTTATTTTAATCTCTGAAACTGGAACTTTAGTCATGACAGGGTCGTAAATATCACCACCTCTTATATTCTTACAAATTCAACATTCTGAGCTACTATTTCACTGGAGCCTTCCATCATATAGAACCTTCTAAAACTACTTGCATAGGATTTGAAGGAACTACCTGGAAACTGACACGTTGAAAAGGTATCTTATTTCATCTTCCCACTGCACGCACACTTCCCAATCACCCGACGCTCAAATGAAAAATTTCAACCCTTCCACGTGATTTTGGATTTTTATACCCCCGAAGGTGGTTTCACAGCATCGAGAAGTGGTTTTGTTTACCACCCTCCCAGATTGTGAAATGATATAGTGTTGACGTGTAGAGGGCGGTATGGTATTTCACAACCCTCCAAGGGTTTCATTCCAATGCGCATGTTGGCAGCGCAGAATGAATGTGAACCGTTGATCTCCCATCACCTGATCAAGTAGCCGTTGATCTTGAATTCATTTTAATGTCACTTCAATGGTCATTTCGACGACCTTTACTTGCGCTATTCACCTCGCTTCTCTTTCCAGTGAAACTCTGTCTTTGTCGTTGATCTTTTCTCATGCAATCTAAATCGTCATTTATTTACATGATATCCAAAGGTGCTTCATCAACCCTTTTAGCTCCCTTTTAACTTTATCCAATGGAATTTTCTTCAGGATTGGGTGCTTTCCCTACAAAGTTCGAGTTATACCAAACAAAATTTATTAACCATCTCTCCATCAACTTTAAAAATATTGTGCCAAAAACTGGCTCCAACTGGGGATGCTATCCTCCCAGTGAGGTAGCAAAGAACCTCGTAGATCAGTGCCTTATTCATGTTTATTTTTTCAATGTATTTTTTTAACCTTTTTATATATACAAACATTCTTTTGAAAATCAAAATCATATATACAATCTATGTACAAAATTACCTTTCTTTTCCTTTCTTAAGAAAGATAATGTTTGAGGAATCTTCCATTCACTGGACTTCTTGCAATAAATTCTCCATTTTGGTCCTGTAGAATGAAAGAATTATCTCCCTGGTAGGCAGTGATCACATATGGGCCCTTCCATAAATGCTTAAATTTTCCATGTTTGTCTTCATTTATAGCATCCCATTTCAAAACTAAATCATTAATCTGGAAATTTCTTTCCTTGATCTTCCTGTCAAATATATTTTTCTTTTTTTCCTGATGTATTTAAGTTTTGTCATATGCCTTTTCTCTCATTTGGTGCAACTCTATTATTTGATTTAACTTCCTCTGCATATGGTTTGTCTCTTCTGCAACCTCCTGTAGTAAATTCATGACTGGAAAACCTAATGAGATGGGAAAAATTACTTTTGTTCCATAAACCAACTGAAATGGTGTACCAATAGCTCTTTTGTGCTAGTCCTATCTTCCCATAATGCATATTTAAGTTTGGTATGCCATGCTCTTTTGTTTTCCTCCAGCAGCTTCTTTATAATCCGCACGAAACTTTTATTTGAAGATTCTGCCAATCCATTACCATGAGGATAGTAGGAATTTGAATGGTTCAAATGAATATGATATTTGTAGCAAAAAATAATCATCTTCTTCGATCTAAAATCCTATGCATTATCTGTCACTATTCTCCTAGTACATCCAAACCTTGAAAGAATATTCTCTTCTAAGAAATTAATAATCATCGTGTCTGTGGCATTCCTGGTTGGTATGGCTTCAATCCATTTGGTGAAATAATTTGTTGCAGTCAAAATCCATTTGTGCTGACTAGCAGAATTTGGATTAAATTCTCCAATAAATTCCAATCCCCACTGTTGAAAAGGTGCTTCTACTGATATTGGATTTAAAGGTAAAGGAAAGAGTTTCTTCTTTCCATCAAAAAATTGACACTCATGACAAATTGAAATCTCTTTATACACATCAGAAAAAATAGTTGGCCAATAAAAACCTACTCTTAGAATATTATTGACTGTTGCTTTCCATGAATAATGTCCTCCACATACCCCTTTATGAAACTCTTTCATGATTTGTTGTGCTTCATTCTCTAGTAAAAAATTCAACAAAATCCCTCTTGGATCTTTGCAATACAAATATTCATTTAAGATGCAAAATTTTGCTGCTTTTAATTTTACAGATCTTGATCTAGTTTTTCTCAACTCAGGAGGTTCCTGTAGATTCTTTAAAACATAAACAATATCATTGTACCAAGGATATAGAGAAAAATATTTAATCACTAGTAAATATGGGACTATTTCAATTGAAATATCAGAAATAATGCTCATATCCAGAGAACCATAATTTGTTTCTGCCATCATCTTTTCCAAACCTTGCCCTTTAATCAGTTTTGTAGGTTTGAATTCCAGATCATATTCCAAAATAATTGCAATCCACTTGGATCTCTTCCCTTTAGGGTCTGGTTGAGTAAGCATATCTTTAAAAATAGTAGTTGGAATATAAGCAATTATGTGTGAATGCAATATGTAAACTCTGAAATCTTTTAAAGACTTGATCAATACATAATCTTGTTTCTCCATTATATCATACTTCAATTCTCCATCTCTCAAAATAGTACTAAAAAAAGCAATTGGATGTTCCATATTCTCCTGATTTTTCTGCAATAATACACCAGCTATGGTATGTTGTGAAGCAAAATAAAATGTAATGAATCCCTTTGAAAAATATGGACTAATTAAAACAGGAGCTTCTGTGAGAGCTTTTTTGATATCCGTGAAAGACTTTTTAGCTTCTATAGTCCATTTGATATCATTGTTCTTCTTTAGCAAGTTTGTAATATTCCTCAAAATTTCTACAAATCTTGGAACAAACCTTCTCAAAAAATTCAGTCTCCCAATGAAAGATTGAATTTATTTCTTACATCTTGGTATCCCAATCTTCTGAATGGTTGCCACTCTTTCAGGATCAATTTAATACCATATTTCGAAATAATATGTCCTAATAATTTTCCTTCTTTCATGGCAAAATTAGAGTTTTTAGGATTTAAAGATATACCAAATTTTATGCACTTCAAAAATACTTTCTCCAAATGTTTCAAGTGATCTACATCTGATTTTGAATAGACTGTGATATCATCCATATATACCACTACAAACTTGTCATTTTTTTCAGTGAATGCAATGTCCATGGCTCTTTGAAAAGTTTCTCCTGCATTCATCAATACAAATGGCATTTTGGCATACATGAAAGTTCCTCAAGGTGTTGTAAACATTGTTTTCACTTGATCTTCTGGAAGAACTTTGATCTGATTATATCCTGAAAAACCATCCAACATAGATATCCTTTCTGCTCCTACAACCTTTTGCAAAATATGATCCATCTTAGGTAAAGGATAATTATCTTTCAGACAGACCTTGTTTAAATTTCTGAAATCTATACAAAGTCTTATTCTTCGTTAATTTTCCTAACAGGAACCATGTTTGCTACCCATCTTGAAAATCTAAGAGGCACAATAATCTTGGCATCAAATAGATTTTTAACTTCCTTTTCAATTACTAGGAGCGACAAAGGATTTATTCTTCCGAGTTTCCATTTGAAATGATTTTCATTTGGTTTGATGGGAATTGTACGCTGAATAATGGAAGTACCATATTCTTTCGAATATTCATAACTCCATGCAAATAAATCTGAAAATTCCTTCATCAACTCAACATACTTTCTTTCTTCTTCTGGTGGCAAATTCTTTGAAATTTTCACTATTTTAGGTTTTTCTTCTGTCCCAATATTGCAATCTTTAATCTCACCTTCATGAGGTACCACTTTTGGATTTTTGGCTACATCATTAATATCAAACAAATTTTCCAAAGGTATAAGAACCTTTGGAATGACATTGTTTTTTAGTTGAATAATTTCATTTCCTCCAAATGCCTTTTTTAGCTTCTCTTGTTCTTCTGAAAATTATTCATTATTAACAACTTCCTCCACCAAGTCTTTGATCTGAATATGGAGGAAGGGTAACCACCAAGTCTTTGATCAATCCCAAACATCTGACCTTTCTTGAATCAAAATAAAAAAAATCTTTGTAAGGTCTCATGATTTCCAAACCCAAGCTATCTACCACAACCTTTGGCATTAAATTATGTGAAACTCCTGAATCAAGCATGGCATTATGAAGAATCATATCATGGATATTCAAAATCACATAGAAAGGTGGAACATCTTTCGAACAACTATCTTCTATTTTGGAACCAAAAGGAATAGTTGGAGCATCATCATTTAGTTCTAATGTATCAGGTTCCATTTGTTCTTCACTTCTAACCATCTTTGCAATCTGCTCTTTGTACTCACTAGTTTTTAATAACTCATTAAAAGGGATGGAAATTTTAATCTTTGAAATCTCACTTTGCAAATTGAAAGAAGTGAGTGTTTTATCATTTCATTTGATTAAGTCTCTTTTAATTTCTGGAACGTTTTTCACCATATCCTCCTTTTGCTTTTCTTTCTTATGCTGACTGGTTGAAGGTTGATCAATAGGACCTTTTCCTTTATTCACAACTACATCTTTGTTTATGAATTTTCCGATTAGAGGAAATTTGAGGTCTAAATGGGCCTCCTAAGGAAAATAATAAAATAACAGTTAAAATAATAAAATAATATTTATTAATTTTGGAGGAAGAAAGGAAAAAAAACTATTTTTTTGTTCGTATTTTCAACATATCTCCTTGTTTGTTTACTCAAATTTCGAGCGGGAGCACTCATTGTATGCGGAATTTAATTCCACATCTAACGAGTTCCCATACTGCATACTTTTGACAGACCCCGCTGCCCAAAAACAAGAAATATCAGAAAAATGTCATGATGATGTTTTTAAGGTATTTCTTGTTTTTGGGGCAGTGGGGTCCGTCAAAAGTATGTAGTGTTGGTACTCGTTGGATGTGGAATTAAATTACACATCCAATGAGTGCCCCCCCCTCGAAATTTGAGTAAAAACACAAGGAGATATGTTGAAAATACAAACAATTTTTTTTTTTTTTTTTTTTTATGAAAAATATCTCAAGTCAACCATTATGGTTGGCTCAATTGATTGAAATTCTATTGGTTCTTGAATTCCAACTCATCAATAAATTATGGTTGGCTCGTTTTCTTATATGATGGCTCGTTTTCTTATAAGGCCCATTTTAGACCTCAAATTTCCTCTAATATTTTTCTTTGAAGATCATTCACAGCGTTTTGATATCCAATTTGATATTGCTCTGTTTATAATTCAAAATTATTACACTCCCTTTCTTGAGAAAACAAGTCATGTTCCATTTTGGTCAAATAAACTTTAGAGTCATGATCATCAAAATGACATATCTCACTTTTCACAGGTCCAGTTTCTTTCTCCTCATCAACAAAATTTTTAGGAAATGGGGGTCTGACTTGCTAATCTTCTGCATTTCTATGATTTCTCTGATCTCTCTGTCTTATCTATGGAGGAATTGGTCTTTTGAAATTTGGATTTCTAATTTTTGGCTCTTGTTGATCCCTATTTTGAGATTTATTTTCCAAGGCTAATATGTCCATGAGTCTTTTCATAGTCTTCATCATAATATCAAATTTAGCATCAGTGGAAGAAGAAGTTGAAGCTTGGTTTTCTTCTCTAATTTTCCTTCTATCTATTTCTGTTTTATGTTTCATTTTTCTAGAAGCCATCAAATTTGCCTCAACCTCTACTACATCTTTTAACATATCCGGTAAAGTGGCTGATTTTCTTTCTCTTAGCATACAGGAAAAATCACCATCAAAAGCATCGACATGATGTAACTTGGCAGATCCTACTAGGGGTTGAATATCAGTAGGGATTGAATTATAGACTCTTATAAACCTTCCAGAAAATTCTTGAACAAAATCAAAATTCCCTTTTTTCAAATTATTATATTGTGACAAGATTTGTAAAGGGTTCTTTTTATCTTCCCATCTTTCAAGAAAATGATTTACAAACTGATCATATGAAGGAACAGACCTTGCAACAAGAGTTCTAAACCATTTTTTAACCTCTCCTGATAAACTTTGAGCCAACAACCTCATTTTTGCATCATCATAATCTACTTCTTCAAGATTAATAAAATCATTAAATCTATCAATGTGTTGCTGAGTTGTATAATTTCCCTCTCCATCATAGTGTAATTCTTTGGGCATAATTTAGAGGAAGGTCATGCAAGAAAACAAGTAAGGTGAGTGGGGAAAACCTAGAAGCCTAAGCTACTGTAGCTAGGGTTTTCACCCTAGCTTGTGCAAATGAGCACCTACTAAGGAGACGGGACTCCTTAGTAGCAGTTCAATAAAAATGGTAAAAACAAGACAGTAAATACAAATAGTAAACTACTCTAAGCATGTGCATAAAAAGGAAATGACAAGATAATGAAAATTTGTTTTGTATTAAGTTTACCTCAAATGTGAGGTTGATGGAGCCTTTGCAGTAGTCCAGGGGCTACTCCAATGCTCCAGTGTTGTTCCTTCTCCTTCTTCCAAGGTGTTTTGGATATGGGCCAAAGGGGTTCTCAAGTGGGAAATTAGCTCCAAGTGGAGAGCTAGGGTTTCAAGAGAATTTTTGGCAGCATAAGGATGGAAGAAATTGTCGATGATGAATGGGGAGCCTCCATCAACTATTTATAGGTTTTTTAGTGGTGGAGTGTTGACCCATGGTTTTGGGCACCATATGGTTTAGGTCAATTGTATAGGGTTTTTGCTTCTTTTTTCCCTCTTTTTCCTCTTTTTTAATATTTCTTATTCCCTTTTATCTGATTTTTGGGAATTTAGGGCCCTTTTAGAGGGTTTTTGCTATTTTTGGAGGAAATCTAAATTATTTTGGGGGTAAAGGGGTTTTTTTGGCCTTTTGGAGGCTTTTTAATGGGTTTTTAAGGTTTTGGAGGCAAATATGGTAGGAAATATAGACAAATGAGTCATGTAATGAGGGAGATGAGATGGTGAGCACTTTTTGGGTGTTAACATATTGCCCCCTGATGTGTGAGGGCAGGAGCTCATTGTATGGCCGATAGACATCATAGGTCTTTTATGGTTTTCCTGGGATGTGGGGAGGAGAAGAAATGAACTAGAGCCTAGAACAATGGTCCTGAACAAACTGAAAAAACTGAAAATACATGTGCTCAATAAGGAATGAGGGATAATCTCAACATATGGACGAGGCGAACATTCCCATGCTCGTATCAAGATCTATAATAATAACAATGAGATCCAAAAAATGGGCACCTGAAAGCTACATGGCCTCAAATAATGAATGAGGAAGAATCTCAATATATGGACGAGGCAGGCATACCCATGCTCGTATCAAGATATATAAAAAATTACAATGAGGCCCAAAAATGGGGACCTGAAAGATACATGGAGAACCACTGTGTACATCATAAGGGTCCAGAGGGGACACAAATCTGGGATATACTACCGGGATGACCATGTCTGAGCTGAAGAACTGATACACTGGAATAACAATAGTGTTGCTGAGTGTGGTACCAGAGGAATTGATGAATTGGAAGATCATAATGATGGGGGGTCATACCCTCAATGGTACACTGGACTGGAGCTGAAATGGGTACTCAAGGAAGCATATAAGTGGATGGCTTCTGAATACAATCACCAACGTAACCCAGGTATCCATCGGAACATATAACTGGGTGTTCCAAGGTGACTCACCAATGTGCTAGAGTCGGGGGAAGTCTGGGGTCTTCGAAAAATAACTGAAGGGATATATACCCTGCACGATTCTCAATGATACGATCAAGGTGTTGAAGTCAAGCATGTGAGAAACAACCATTCGGAGAGGCACTGATGAATCCTCTCAAAAATGGTCCGTAGGCACTCACCGTCGATGGTGATGAGTCCAAGGCGCAGGGACCTCTGGGTCTATCCTCTGGAATAGATGGGCTATCGTCGACAGAGGGATACTTGCAACTAGCAAGGCAATGATGTTTCCTTGATAGGAGCAAGAGGTGGAGAACCGAAGTGTGAGAGTAGTGATGATAGGACTGACATATTGTGGGGGTGGGGAATAACTGGGAAAATAGAGTGGGTGGACTCAAACTTTCTTTGTTCAAAGTATGATGGCGGGGGTGATCGGGCAGCATATGTAACTGACTGGTGGGAAGGGGATCAGAGCTTTAATGGATCAGGGAGGGTTACTGGGATGAGTGATACTCAAGGTTGGTGTAAGATGGCAGGAGACTGGAGAATACTCTGAACAAAGGCGACCTTATTGGGGGTGCTGCCGAGATGATCGATCATGGTGTCGAGAGGCACTGGGGGGGGAAACTTCTTTATGGTTTAAGGAGCTGGAAGAAGTGTGCTCAAAATGGTACTGTCGTGTGGATTTAAACGATCCCAGGACAGTTCGTGCTCATGATTGCTTTCAATTTTAAGGAGTCTGAAAGCGATAAGAAGACTCTGAAATAATGGAATGGTACCGTCGTGTGGATTTGTACGAGCCCAGGACGGTGCATGCTCGTGGTTTCTTTTAATTTTAGAGAGTTTGAAAGAAATAAGAAGACTCCAGGGGGGTTCTTTTTCGTGTGTTAGTCTCCAAGGCCCGAAAAAGCATAAAAGGATGCAATGAAGAACTCTTCTAACCGGTGTGACTAGAGTATTCCTTTTTCGTTATTAGTCTACCAGGTCTGGAAAAGGGTTAAACTTATACCAGATAGATGCTCTTTTAGGTACTTTAATGAGCATGAAAGGAAGCAATAATGGTCGACGATCTTTTCATTTTTTGAGGAGTCAGAAAAGAGCTTAACAGAAACTCCCTAAGTGCCTTTTTCGTAAAGGACTTGTCCAACCCAAGAAAGGGATAAAATGATAATGAACGAAAGGAATGGGCAAGCAAGGAGAGAGTGTTCAATCAAGGGACAGTGATGAGAACCAAGAATGAGGGTGGGGGGGAACACTAGTGGGCCTCCTTACGGTATGATGAATGGTGGCAAAATAAAGAAACAATTGCAGTATGAATGGAGTGAATGGCTCATGTAAAAAATGTGTAACAATCCAATGGCGGCCGATGTGGCACGCAAACCGAGGCAACAAGGTGGCGGGACACAATGTTGAAATTGTTCCTAGTGAGAGCGAGAAATGATCTCAAGCATCATCACAGGCTTGGAAAACTGAATCCAACGATATAAAAAGTGTCAAAAATGGATAATGGTCGAGGTGGCACACGAACCGAGGTGAGGGGGGGTGTTTGAGAAAAAATACCCAAAAAATATGAGGGTGAGAGCAAGAAATGATCCCAAGCATCATCACGGGCAGGGAAATATGAATTTGGCGGTGCAAATGTTGCGAAAAAAGGAGGTCATAAGGACTCCGGAATGGTCAAAGGAAATAACTAGTGTTAGGAACCCATGTCTTTACTTTGTTAGTATGTTGTTGTTGGACGCATATGCTTTGTAAGTCGTCCCGTAGTATTTGTTGATCAATAGTTTGTGTTATTGTTGTTGGCACATATGCTTTGTAAGTCGCCCGTAGTATTGTTGATCCATAGTTTGTAATGGCCCATGGTTTCGACCCATAGTATTGGCGCCTAGAATTAGTATATAGGAGGTTGCCCCCTCAAAGTGGCCTGTGATCAATATAAAAGTGATTCCGAGTTCTGTCATTTCTGCTATTTCGCATATTCGTATTAATTAATTGTTGCAGGTTCCTCACATCTGGTATCAGAGCACTTTCTTGGGCTCGCTGGGTGAAATTTCTACCAAATTTTTTTTCGCATCTGTTGCAGGTTCGGATTTGGGAATAATCCCTATCCGCTTAACTGTGGGAAGTACTTGGGCATAAGCCCTAAAACTCATTGTGAGGAGTACCATAGGAACCCTGAAGTAGCTGGCCCATTAAGAGGACCTGCCAGTGAAAAGGGCAACAACCCCTACCTGATTGACTAGTTCCCACCCGTGAGGTAAACCAAGAGATGTTGTTTGTGGCAAAGCGGTTATCGGTTTTACCTGAGCCATGGAGTGAGGGGTACTGCCCCAATACGCAAGCCATCAGACAGCATTCGTGGCCGAGTGAAACCCTTGAACTATTAGGAAGCCACACATACCTGGGGTCCATATCTACTTTCAGCTGAACTGTCGTTGATCGTTGCTACGCCGTTTTACATCCAATCGTTCAGATCCATTTTGCAAGCCGTTCCAGATCCAGCCATTTTCAATCCATTCGATGCCGTTTCAGATCCTTTTCGAGCCATAGCCGCTCCATATATCCCTTGTTTTCACTCTGTTTCCCTTGAAATTTTCGGGGAACCCCTATCACCCCATTCTGCCTATTTCATTCTTGAGGACCCTATCCACAATTCCCCTTCCCAAAGCCCGAAATCCCACATTTGTCTATTTTTAGGGTTTGCCATAACTTCCTCAGATTTCACGCAATCACCCTCAAATTTTACCACAGAGTTCATTTCTGAATTTTGCTTCTTTGTTCCCCTCTGCCAAATTTTCTCATTCTTTCACCCCGCTTCTGGAATCCTCATTTTTGTTTCCCTGTCTATTCAACAGTGTCCAAAACCTAGTCAAACCCCAATTACCCTTCAGATTTTCCCTTACTGAAGTAGTTTCTGTTTTTGTTTTCCTACCCAATCAACCGAGAAACAAAAAAAGAAAAAAAGAAAAAAAGAAAACACTCCTGGTTATGGTTGTCACCCATGCAAGAGCAAAAACCATGGAGGAAGCACTTGCATCCATCCAAACCAAACTCCAGGATTTGGATGAAAAATTTCTCGGCCTCCATCTTGAACATTCAGCTATGAATAACAAACGACAGTCCGAGTCTTCATCAGACAATGGGTTCTCCTCTTCCAGCAATTTTCGTGGTCCGAAGCTTGATTTTCCTCGCTTCAATGGTACTGATCCAACTGGATGGATCTATTGTGCAAAACAATATTTCAGTCTGCATAATACTTTTGATGTCAACAAAGTTCCGCTGGCATCCTTTCACTTGGAATAGGAATCTCTTCAATGGTGCCGTTGGTACATCAAGGCTCATCCAGAGCCCAAATGGCCAGACTTTTGCCAGCTCCTTTTGCAACGATTTGGTCCTAGTGCTTTTGATGACTTCACAGGAGCCCTCACTAAGCTTCACCAAATTGGCACGATGAGAGAGTATCAAACCGAATTTGAGAATCTAGCCAACCACACCTAAGGATTGTCTGATGACTTTTACCAGATTTGTTTTATCAGTGGTCTAAAGGATGCCATCCGCTCTGAGGTCAAAATATTCTATCCCAACACAATGATGGAAGCCCTAGGGTTGGCTAAGTTGGCAGAAGACAAGATTGCAGCCCAACAATGCTCCAAGCCCACTTTTGTTCCCTTTCGAAATATGGGTTCTCAGCGACCACCTATATCGCAGGCTCCTCGACCGACTCCTATCAAGCGTTTGTCTGAAACAGAGATGCAAGCACGCAGAGAAAAGTGGCTTTTCTATAATTGTGATGAGAAATTCACTCGGGGACATAGATGTGTTTAGCAAAAGCTCTATCTCTTGGATGTGGAGTCTCCTCCTGCCTCTGAAATTGGTGACAAAGATCCAGAAACACTGGATGCTCCGGTCGACATTCAGGAACCGCCTATATACCCTCCCTCTCAGGATGACCAGCCAGAGATATCTCTCCATGCTTTAGCTGGAATCACCACCCCCCAAACAATGCGGGTCAGGGGTTACTTCAAGAATCTTCCTCTTACAATACTCGTTGATTCTGGTAGCACTCATAATTTCAGTGACCCTCGGATCGCTAAACAAGCTGATTGTTTTATCCATCCTTGCTCCAACTTTGAAGTCATGGTTTCCAATGGGGGCACCTTACCTTGCAAAGGGAAGTGTCGAAATGTGCGTATCTCTATGGGAGATTATACCTTGCACTCTAACATGTTTGCCTTGCCCTTAGGCGGATGTGATGTGGTTTTGGGTGCTCAATGGCTACGCACACTTGGCCCTATCTTATGGGATTTTGCTGAACTTTGGATGCAGTTTTCCCTCAATGGACAAAAACACACATTGGCAGGATTACAACCAAGTTCTCTCAGCATCATCAGTTCACATCGCATGGAAAAACTCCTCAAGAAGAATTCACATGGTGTCATCGCTTAGATCCATTCCATCTAGATGCAACCATCAGCGGTCTCCACTACTCCTTTGGATCTACAACAAATTCTGGATCGATATACAGGTGTCTTTGCTGAACCAGTGGGATTGCCACCTTCCAGGCTAGAAGACCATCGTATTCAGCTCCTTCCTGGAAGCGTTCCTCCCAACATCAAGCCCTATCGCTACCCATTTCACCAAAAAATGGAGATTGAAATGCTCATTTGGGACTTATTGAAGCAAGGTATTATTCACCCAAGCACTAGTTCCTTTTCTTCTCCAGTTATTCTTGTCCGCAAAAAGGATGGGTCATGGCGCCTCTGTATTGACTTACGAGCACTTAATCACCTCACCATCAAGGATAAGTTTCCAATTCCTGTTGTTGATGAGCTTCATGGAGCTCACTTTTTCTCCAAGTTGGATCTTCGTTCTAGGTATCATCAAATTCGGGTTCATGAGGATGATATTCCTAAAACAGCTTTCCACACACATGATGGCCATTATGAGTTTTTGGTCATGTCCTTTGGCCTCACTAATGCTCCTTCCACATTCCAGGACTTAATGAATAAAATATTTCGACCCTACTTGCGGAAATTCATTCTGGTATTCTTTGATGATATCCTCATCTACAGTAAAAATGGGATGAACATATCCAGCATCTGGATCTTGTCATGCAACTTTTCTCTGACCATAATCTCCATGCCAAGCAGTCTAAATGTGTTTTTGGACAGAAGGAAGTTGAGTATCTCGGGCACATTATCTCAGCACAAGGGGTTCGCGTGGATCCTTCCAAAATCGATCCCATGAACAATTGGCCGCATCCTCAGACACTCAAGAGCCTTCGTGGTTTTTTGGGGTTGACTGGCTACTACCGCAAGTTTGTCAAGGATTATGGGAAGATTGCAACTCCATTAACTGCTCTATTGAAAAAATATGCTTTTACATGGACACTTGCTGCTCAGTGTGCATTTGACAAACTAAAACAAGCTATGTGTACTACACCTGTGCTAGCTATGCCCAATTTTTTCAAGCCCTTCACTATTGAGAGTGATGCTTGCGACAATGGACTTGGTGCTGTTCTCCTTCAATATGAACACCCCATTGCGTTCACCAGCAAATCCCTCTCAGGTAAGAATTTAGCTACCTCTACGTATGAGAAGGAAATGATGGCTATTTTGCATGCAGTACAGAAGTGGCGCCCATACCTATTAGGGAATCATTTATGCATCAAGACTGATCACCAGAGTCTGAAATATTTCTTAGACCAGCGTGTCTCCTCCCCGACACAACATAAATGGGTTAGCAAACTCATGGGTTATGACTATGAGATCACTTACAAGAAGGTTAAAGACAATATTGTGGCAGATGCTCCTTCTTGCACATTTGATGCCCAAGGTTCTCTTTCAGCTATTTCTATGCCTGTTCCAAATTGGTTGCAATCTGGTCAACAGGGTTATGTCAATGACTCTTCCTTATCTCAAATCATCCAATGCTTGACCAACAACCATTCTGCTGTACCACATTACTCGTGGGATGGTTCTTCTCTGCGATACAAGGGTCGTCTGGTGCTTCCCCAGAGCACAGATCTTCAACAAGCTGTCTTCTATGAAATCCATGCTTCTCCATCGGCAGGGCACTCTGGGTTCCTCAAAACGTATGAATGAGCACGGCGTAACTTCTTTTGGCAGGGTATGAAAAGGACAATTCAACAGATGGTGGCCGAATGTGATACTTGCCAGCGCAATAAGGGTGAAACAACACTCCTTCCAGGATTGCTTGAACCCTTTCCCATACCTACACGGATTTGGACAGATATTTCTATGGATTTCATTGAAGGGCTCCCTAAATCTGGTGGGAAGACAGTGATTCTCGTTGTGGTTGATCGCCTCTCCAAATATAGTCACTTTTGTGCTCTCAACCATCCCTATACAGCCTCCTCTGTCGCTCAAATTTCCTTAACCAGATATTTCGTCTTCATGGCATCCCTTCTTCCATTGTCTCTGATCGTGATGCGACTTTCACCAGTCATTTTTGGACAGAACTATTTCGCCACACTGGCACCAAACTGAAGATGAGTTCAGGGTATCACCCATAAACAGATGGTCAGACTGAAATTGTCAATAAATGCTTGAAAACTTATCTTCGTTGCTTCACCTCGGAACAACAACATCAGTGGGAAAAGTGGCTCCCTCTCGCTGAATGGTGGTACAATACCTCTTACCACATTGCCTCTAAAATGACCCCATATGAAGCAGTCTATGGTCAGGCACCTCCAACTCTTCTTCCATACACCCCCACCAGTTCACCAGTTCAGGAAGTTGACACGGTCCTTCGAAACCACGATCAGATTCTTCACATTTTGTGGGACAATCTTCACATGGCAAGAAATTGCATGAAGCAACAAGCTGATCAGCACCGTTCGGAGCGCACTTTTCAAGTCGGCGATATGGTTTTTCTTCGTCTCCAGCCATACAAACAATCCTCCTTGAAACTCAAAGGGCATCATAAGCTCACTCCAAAGTTCTATGGGCCATATCGGATTCTTCAGAAGATTGGGTCCATTGCTTATAAATTGGAACTTCCTCCTTCTTCCTGCATTCATCGAGTCTTTCATGTCTCTTGTCTGAAGAAAGTTCTTGGCACCAACATCAGCGGACAAACGATTTTACCCGAACTGGATAATGAAGGATCCATCCTTTTGGAGCCAGAGGCCATCCTCAATCGGTACACGCGGCAGCTTCGCTCTCGCTCTATCACAGAGGTCTTAATTCGGTGGCATGGCATGCAACCAGAGGATGTTACATGGGAACCAATCCTTCAGATTCAACAACAATTTCCACATCTAAATCTTTGAGGACAAAGATTTTTTTAAGGGGGAGGGGATGTTAGGAACCCATGTCTTTACTTTGTTGGTATGTTGTTGTTGGATGCATATGCTTTGTAAGTCGTCCCGTAGTATTTGTTGATGAATAGTTTGTGTTATTGTTGTTGGCACATATGCTTTGTAAGTCGCCCGTAGTATTGTTGATCCATAGTTTGTAACGGCCTATGGTTTCGACCCATAGTATTGGTGCCTAGAATTAGTATATAAGTGTGTGTTGAGACCTATGAAGGCACCATGAAGTTATTTGTATTGAGCTTGCTCATAGGAGGTTGCCCCCTCGAAGTGGCCTGTGATCAATATAAAAGTGATTCCGAGTTCTGTCATTTCTGCTATTTCGCATATTCGTATTAATTAATTGTTGCAGGTGCCTCACAACTAGGTTAAAAAATGGTTGCAAATCAAGGTGAGCCCACCAAGCCAAGGATGCAGTGGTGGGGAGAAATGATTACCCATAGGGGAAGAATACTAGGTGTATCAAATCAAATCAAATATACAAGTGATATGTGACCTCAAAAATGGTTAAGATCACGCATGTGAAAAAGTGAGTAGGGTTAATGACCTGCCCCCATGCTATGTGCATGGGGTTTTTGATTGTGGATCACATATGTGTTGGTTTGAACAAGGGGGTCATCAGTGATTCCTTTGTGGGAAACAATGAAACCTAACAACCGGCCTACTAGAATGCAAAAGAAACACTTGAGTGGGTTCAAGCGGATCTGATACTTGCGACAATGCAGAAAAACTTGCCGGAGCTCATTAAGGTGGTCGGATCGTTGCTTGGAACTAGCCGTGAGATCGTCAAGATAGACTAATAGGATATGGACCAAGTCATGAAAACAATAAGTCATGGCTCGCTGGAAGGTGGCACTAGCATTTTTAAGGCCGAAAGGCATGACACGATAGGCAGAGGTGCCCCATGGGGTAGTGAAGGCAGTCTTATATTGATCTTCCTTACAGATCTGAATCTGGTTGTACCCAGAGAAACCGTCCATGAAGGAGAGGACCTCATGCCCTGCACATGCATTGATGAGTTGGTCAATAAATGGTGTGAGGAAGTTGTCTTTGGTACATTCTCGGTTTAAATCGTGGAAGTCAGTACATACTCGGATGGTGCCTTGTTTCTTGTTAATAGGGACGGGGTTAGAAACCCAAGTGGTGTATGCAATGGGGTAAATGAAACCTGCTGCATGAAGTTTTTCAATCTCTGCTTTAACGGCAGGGAGCTTTGATGGATGAATGGGTCACTGTTTCTGGCGAACAGGGGGTACATCTGGCCATGTGTCAATGTGGTGCTCTATGATAGCAGGGTCAAGACCAAGCATTTCGGTATAGGACCAGGCAAAGACATTGCGAAACTCTTGGAAATGTTTTTTGTATTCTTCGATCTCGTACTCAATGTAGGAGGCTCCTAACGTAATGAGTTCAGAAGCACTGGCTGGGCCAGAGATAACAATGTCGACTGTGGGTGAAATATTGGCCATGTTACCTTCCTCGAAGGCATCGGGAGCGGGAATGGGCTCTTTAAACCAATCGACTTTGGTGGGGAGGAAATCTTTGGACTCACCCATAAATTGGGTGGCTGTGGTGGTGGAGGACTCTTCCAGGAGGAAATAGGAATGATGGTGCATATCCTCCCAGGGGTAATCAGGTGTAATAAGAGCCTTGAGAATCTCCTCATCATTGTGGAAACTTTGGGTCGTCAAATCGGTTGATGAGGGAATGCTAGTGGAAGAGTGTAATGCCCCCATTTTGACCCCTTTGTATTAAATCGTAAATGATGTGCATATTGTAATTTAATCATGGTGAGGAGCTCAAGGCCAAGGCCCCACCATTGATTTAGCGTTTCATGTATCAGAAATTAAAAATAGATGCCTATGGTTCTTGTGCGAGATGGGCACAATGTAAGTAAGACATCATGTAAATACGAATTTTAATGGAAAAACCCACAACCGGCTATGCAATGCAACAAAAGAGATGGGGAATGACTCTACAAGGAAAAGGGAGGGAAATTATCCAAACCCTTGAGCCAATGGTATTAATCCATGTGTCAATGGGGAAACCCAAAAACCACCAACTACCCATTTTGTCTCATGCACCCAATCATTTAATTCTTCCAAGAAATTGGTTAAGGCAGTTAATGCCTTGGAAATGAAGAAGTATGGCAGCCAATTTCGTGCATGGGCAAGCCATCAACCTGGAAATTCGTGTTTTTTCTTGTTGGGCAAGAAAACACCCATGAAATGGTGCCCAAAGCCATTCTGAACAGTCAGTCTTCATTCATTCACGCAGTTGGAGTTAGCTGGGTCTTTCCATATAGGTTTTTCATCCAAATCCTGCGCTTTTCCATTCCTGGGAGTTCGTTTTTGCACATGCAGTAGCCTGGGAGAGAAGGGCCACGTTTTGGGGACTGTAGGGAGGTCATTTTTGCCCATGAATGTCCAGGGACATTTTTCTAAAAATGGATTTGGCTTCCTAGGTTGTTCACCAACTTTCCATTTCGTTTTTGTGGGCTCCCACGTTTTCCTGAGTTAGCTGAAACCCCATCTCATGCCTCTCACTGTAAAAACGTTTTATCCTGCCCCATAATTGTGTTCTGTAGTTGTGTGCATCCTCGTTTTTGGTTTGAACCTGTGAACTGAAGTTCTGGGAGTGGCAGTGACAGAAGTGGCTTGATAAACCTAGTGGGGGAGACAACCTCTCAAGAAGATGAAGAGGGCTTTGGTTACTCTTCTATGCATACCTTGAGAGCACTAGATAGGGAAGGTATGGCTTGAGGGACTGCACAGCAGTGAAAAGAATACTTCCTTGTGCTGGGTGTGTAGGTATTGTGGGTGCCAAGCTAGATAGATCTTGCAAGGTTATCCCTGGCTCTGTGCTGGAGCTCACTAGCTTAGCAATTCTTCCCTTCCATGTCCTAGCAGCTTGATAAACCCAATTGCAAATTGGCTTGGCTCATCTTTGTGTATGCTTGGCTATGTGTGATTCTGCGGTTCCCTAGTTCCTTGTAGAGATCATGCCCAGCTCGGGGGTGGCAGTGGTGCTGAGAGATTGAGGAGCACACTGGCCTACGGTTGGGTGGAACGTTGCAGTTGCATATCCAGTTGCGTGGGACTACTTTCGCATAAGATAAGTATTCTCTTTTGTTTTAAACTTTGCAATGGTTCATTTGATGAATATTGGAATGAATGATGGATGTGCTAATGAATTGACTGCCGCTGTGTTTTTAAAAGTACATGCATTTCCATATGATCTTTCATAATTCTGCAAGGGTCTTTATTTAATGGTTGTCACAGAATTCTTGAACTTATCTTAGATGTCAGCACTATTTATTTACTTCCGCTGTGTTTCCTTATAATTTACATTCCCATATGAATTTTTATACTGTGTGATTGCTTGTTTAAATTGCTATGGGGCTAATTGCCTGGATTGAGCACCCCGTCCTCTCTATCATGCTGGTATGGTAGGAGGGGACACTACAAAGAGATCATATAAATGGTATTAATCTCTCCAGTTGGCGGGGATGCTGGGGGGGGATCTCTTCAATGGTGGGGGGAGCCATCTTGAGGTCCAAATTATTCATCTCATAGAGAGCTTCTCTGTAATCTGGAAGATCTAGACAGTGATGTGAGTAATGGCCATAAATACTGCATATTGCACAAGGGTGGTTGGTACACAGTGATTTATCACAAGGCTTAGGGGTAGGGTCGAGTTGAACAACCGGGATGTTGGGGTCGTCGTCAAGCATTTGCATGTGCTCTTGTAATGCAGGTAATTGTGGACATTGATGGGTAGCATGGCCCAACTCATCACACAAAGAGCATTTGGGAGGAGCACGAAACACGGGGGGATTCTTAGCTGGTTTGGGGGGGGGTAGAGCAATGTATGGTTGTGGGCCTCTACCCCCAGTGTGCTTGATAAGAGGGATGGGACTGGTGGATGAGGAAGGAGTAGTGACAACATGAGGTGGTTGACTAGTAGTGGTGATGGGTTGCAATGGTTATAGGATGACATTTGGTGTCGGAGGGGAAACGAGAAGCATGATGTATCATATAGGTACTCCTAAAGTTAAATCGGGGAGGCTGAGAGTAGCCATAACCGGGGCGCTTACCACTCCCGAAGGGGGGAATAGGAAGGGGATTGTATGGATGGGTGTAACACCAACATGACTAGGAACCGATGGTGGTTGGGGTAGCAAGGGAGGTTGATGGTTGGGTGTTGGTGTATTGTGGTAAAGGGTACATAAGTCAGATATTTTGGTTGCTAGTGATGGTGGTGGAATGAATTGAAATGTTGAGGTCATCGGCATATCTGAGTAAACTTTGGGTCCCACTAAGGAAACCAAGGAGGTGGATGCACCGCAAACAGGTTGTTCAACCATGGGGAGAACATTTTCGGGTGTAGCCAGGGCATTGGGGTCGTAATCGGTGAGTTGATCGACCTTGACCACACGTCCATCATGGGAGGACATCATGGTACGAAAAATGGATTAGGCAACTATCAACATGGCGTACATGTAACTGTGGCCAAGTAAGAGGTTATAATCAAGTTGGGCGTTGATAACCTCTATGTCAATAAGCACTATTTTACCAGCCAACTGGACGGGGACATTAGCTAAGAGGCCTTGGGGTTGAGCCGAATGGACGTCGTAGGCTCTCAATGCAGTGGTGGACTGCTAGAGAGTAGGGGATCCCAACTTCTGCCAAATGAATGTGGACATAACGCATGTAGAGGCACCTTCATCGATGATGCACCGATGGATGACAAGATTTTGAACGGATACAAAAACTTGGAACGCTAATGTGGAAGGCAGGCGTGGTTTGGATTGGTCCAAATCGAAAGCCATCATTCGTGAATCAGTTGGGTCAATATCACCAATGGATGATAGAAAAGTATTGCGCTGTGCATGATAGTTTTTTAATACCTCTAACTCAGACATGGCTGCGGGGGACTGAGCTAAGTCATCTACAATGTTGTAATTAGATGCGGTGCGAGCATTGGGATTATTGTTGATGCGGCGAAGTGGGAAGCGAGGGGCTTTGGAGGCACCATCTAGTGGAGTCGGAGGTATTCGTAATGACTGATCAATGGGAAGAGCGTTGGTGTTTTTGTCGGTGGGAGGGGCTTCAGGGGTGAAGCCATATTGGTTCCGATGGGTTTGAAAGTTTACATCGACGGATGACATCATTAACAAGTGATGGGTACCTGAGTCTATCATGGGTTGATTAGGAGTGGCATAAGTGATTTGCTGTTGTGGTGGCACGTTTCCTTGAGGGGGAGCCAACGGTTGAGTGTTCACTACGCCTTGGGTTGGTAAAGGGTTCTGTATCACCAAGGGTTGAGTCTGAGGTGGTGGGGGGTTGGGCGGCACCTGAGGAGCCGCGTTTCCTTAGCGGTGGGCATCATCAGTCCAGAGTTGTCGAGCGCACTCCAAATGGGGGAAAGCATGTGTGTAATGGCCATAGACCCTGCAAATAGAACAAGGATGGTTCGTTCGCAAATTAGGATTTTTGGCTTGCTTGGGTGGCTTGTCGGGGTTTTGGTTGGTAAGTGCTGCGTTATTATTGTTTGGGGGATTAGGGGGCTGGTTGCCTTGGTCTGGAGGAGGGTTGTTCCCACAGCTACGTCCTTTGTCGCGATTTTGCTGGCCTTGTTGGAGTTGGTTATTTTGGTTCTGCTGCGGATTTTGTTGCACATACACTTGCCCTTGGGCCGCAGGTGGGTTCTGGGGTTGTGCAGGTGCGGGAGCAGGCTATGGTTGATAATAAGTGGGTGGAGGCAGTACAGGTGTTGAACCTTGTGGGGGTTGCTGATACGTCTTTGTGACGGGTTGTGGGTTTGCTGCAGGTGCTGCCGATGGCGAATAATAAGTAGGGGGGGCTTGAGAGGATACAGGAGCTTGCACGACCTGTGGGTGGTAAAATGGTTGAGGTGCGACTAGTGGGACGTAAGCGGGGGATGCATGGCTGAAGCACTAGGGTGGACATGATGGTCCATCGGAATGGTGGTTATGTGCCATGGGAGCATATGAATTGGTTGCTCCAGAGTGGGATGTAGCCCACGAAAGGTCGGGGCTAAGGATAGTACATGCTATGGAAAAGGACTGGTTATGCAAGGCAATATGGCCAATGATTCCATCTGCGGCATGGGATGCCCCCAGTGCATCATGTCAGGAGGAATCACCGTGGGGGGCATCAGGTATGATGGTATAGAGGTAACCATACTGGGCATAAATAAGGTCAAATTGTTGGGCTTTGAGGATGGCCTCTTCCTCGGACTGAGGTCTCTCGGATGCCACAATCCTTGGCAATGATAGGAAGGAGATATTTTAGAAACCAATCTAAAAATATACGGTTATCTAACTTGATTTTTCATAGGCTTCGGCGTTGACACCACTCATGAATGTGGTCAGTGATGTGGGTGGCCATATTCTGTCTGCAAGACAGTAGGATCTCAACTCCCGCATCATAGTGGACAGGTAACTGAAAGAATTGCAGGAAGGTCGAGACAAGGGAAGTAAAGGTGGAATGGGTCCCATGGGGCTGCTCAATGTACCATTTGGCTGCAGAGCTAGTGAGGGTGAATTGTAATAGATGGAGGCGAATAGAGTCGTCCACTATGGAGTTGGAGGAACACCATAAATGGAAGGACATAATGTGGTTCTGGGGGTCTTCACCTATATTGCCATCAAACTTAGGGATGTCTGATGGGAGCTGAGTGGGCATGTGAGGCCATGCAAGGTTGTGTCTGATGGGATCGTTGGTCAGTTTGGCTAGGTCAATGTTGAGATATTGTAACTTCAAAGAATATTATATTTGTACTTTATTATTCTGGAGATGTTTCATTCCTCCTTGAAGATCTTATTGTATATCCGGAGATGTTTATTCCTCCGTCAGAATGTGGTAACTTGGGTTATTAGACTTCCCTAGTGGGGGTCGGCCCTGTATGTGTTATGTGGGTCAAAGAGTTATTAGACCACCCTAGAGGGGTTGGCCCAGTCAGTTGTAGTGGGGTATTTAACCCACTGGTTAAATATGAGCCTACATGATTTGTGTAAAAGACAAGTCGGAGTAGTGTATAAATAGAGGAGGTGTATTCCTCATTTGACACACACTCACTCACTTGAGAGTGGCGCAATTGTGGAGGAGAGGTCTACTATGGAGAAGGAGGAGATTATGCTCAGGGTTACATCTTTGTATATTGCTGGTCATCTATATTGAGGAAGCTTTGCTGGGTTTTCTACCCCATGAGGGTTTCCCAGGATAAATTTGTGTCTCTTCTGTTTATGCTGTGCTTGTTGTTTCTTCAGTGATCCTGTATATGCTATTATTGTGAAATGGAATGTAATGCTTCTATTTTCTGTCTTATCATATTAAATATTAACATGGTATCAGAGCTAACCTGAAGGAAGGCAATGTATGGCACTTACGACACTTGCTTCTCTTGCGACAATTTGAAGGCTAGGGTTTTATATAGCAAAAACTAGTAATTGTGGAACTTTCGCTATAACTACATTTTCACGAAGGTTCAGGATCTAAAACATTTACAGGTTGTAGATAACATCCCCAGGTACCTTGTGTCCAAAGAGACCCCTCAGTTTCGTTGTACTTTGTGAGTTATGATCCGTACAAGTTAGGGTTTCTGCCTCTTCCAGATCTCAGTCAAAATCAGGTGACCTAGGAAAAAAGGTCATAACTTGGGCTAGGAAGCTCAAAATGAAATTTCATAAATAATAACAGGTAGTACACAGATGGTACTATCTCAGGAAACTTTTTCAGAGGCCGAAGATGAACCAGTGACACGTGACATGCCGTACAAGTTCGCTCTCCTGTTTTATCCCATAAACAAGTCACGTTGCGACACTTGGCATAACTTGGGATAGGAAGCTCCAAATGAAATTTCATAAAAAATGACAGGTAGTACACAGACTGTAATATCGTAGGAAACGTTTTCAGAGGCCGAAGTTGAACCAGTGACATGTGGCACGCCGTACAAGTTCTCTCTCCTGTTTTATCTCATAAACATGTCACGTTGCGACACTTGGTATAACTCTCTCTCAGAAAATCCAATTGAGGTCAGACCTGTTGTGATGGAAAGATGACAGGTCAGGCGACCACAAAAAACGTTTTCAGACCCTATGGAGCAAAAATTTCAGAGTTACAGCAGAAACAATCAGGTACATATTTATGTCAAAACAGAATTATATTTGAAGCACCTTTATTCGTGGCTTCCAGAATTTTTGGAATTGGAATCCACGGCTGAGTGCTACTCAGTAAAATCAAAATTTAGAGACCAATATTGAATTTTTTGGTTGGGTAGAAGACCAGGCTTGATCAAACCCCAGTTCGGGATTTTGATCGGAAAGATGGAAAATTAGGGCTTCAGCAAAAGTTGGAATTTTTGAAGTCTGTAACCATGGCTGGAAGCTTCTCAGAAAAATAAGAGTTTAGAGCCTTGGATCGAACCTTTTGATTGGAAAGAAGGGTGGGATTCATCAAACCCTAGTTCAGGTTCCTGTCCAGAAGATCTAGAAGTTTCGAAGGCAATTTTGAGGGGTCAAATTTTGGAGATTTCAAAATTGAAGTATGCTAGTTTGACCAGCTCAGCAAGTCACATCCTTCCATCCATTCAGAAGTGTGAAAGTCAAAGATTGAATTTTTAGGGTTTCTCTAGCAAACCCTAATCAAGCTCTAGATCAAGTTTCAGGGGGATTTGAGGCTAAGGCCTTACATAAGAATACTACAAGAAGTCTCGACAGGTATGACTTAAGGAGGTTCAGGTATGTCTTGAAATCTGATTCTTGATTAAGTTCATGATGTGTTTGTCTTCATATTATTTATTAGTACAATCTTGATTAATGTTAGAATTGTCTTATCACCCTAGTAATAGTATGAATGCATGTGAATGATCGAAGACATTCATTGATTAGGGCTATATGATTGTACTAATGCATTATGGTGTTGTGTGAGGTTGATGTTGTCTGCTAACACGATACAGGTACATCACAAAAGACAAATCAAGTTCCATGACCATGACAACATGAAGACAAAGACTCATCCATAATATTTGTTCTACTTACGAGGTATGTATGACTTTGTTATATTATGCTTAACCTATGAGACATGCAGGTTCTAGCTTAGGATCTCTAAATCATTGAAGAGATTGTTTAGGTATGTTGTACATAACTAAGCAGGTATACTAATCCAGGTATGTTTTCCTATGTCAAGTTAGAATCTTACCTTGTGTTAGGATCCCTTATATAAGTATACTTGGTATGATTGGTTATGCTTATTCATAAAGTTAGTAATCAAGGGTTTATGCATATTATGTCTCTTATCATGATGATTTAATTAACCAGAAGAGTACTATGATCAAACAAGAATATGCATGAGTAAAAGAAGACTTCCTTGAAACCCCGAATACTAATGATCATGACTATACATATTCAAGATTATTTAGAATTAGAATGTTTTGAGAATATACTAATGAATGTATGTTTGTGTATGATATCATGAGGATGACACTAGTGCACACTTGAGCATGCACAGTGGTACAGAATGAATAGAAGTTCAGAAGACATATAGAAGATCAAGCGGGAGGCAACCACACAAACATAAAAGATAAGTATTTGAGTTTTTATTTGAAATAGTAAATGATATTGCTTGTATGTATATTTGTATTCCTAGAATATATAATGCTGAGTGTAAACATTCATAGAGCATTGAAAAGTATACTACTAATATGCATATGATTGGTAAGTTGGACAAACATTCCATTGTTGCTTGTCTAGAATGAAACCTCTTTACTGACATGCTGAGAGCTATGCACACTCTCGATAGTATGTTCTGGTAGAGATGGAAGGCATCTAGATAGCCACTGTATGCATACAGGATATGGAAAAGTGTTGTACCAATGTATTGGTCAAAATAGTTGCATAACTATGTAAATGATATCTGTATGCATAATAGGTTATCATATCAATATGATTTGATGATTATGAAGTATTACTAATCATGTACTTAATTTTGATTTGTAGGAAAGATCATGATGAATGATGAACACTGAACAAGCGATGGATGTTCAACGAAAAGATTTACAAATCAAACACACTATAGAAGGCTTGTGGCTAGAAGATTCTCTTAGAAAGAGGAAGAGAATCATGATGAGATGTTTTCTCCAAGTGGCTAGATAAGACCATTCTCTTAATGGTGTAATTAAAGAAGAAGTGTGAATCAGGTTCTGTATGGGTACCCAGGATCGATAATCAATTGATGAGCTTAATGATCACCATGGGTGATGTGGATCTCAACCTTTGCTACAAGGTTGAATATGGTTTCTATACGCAGATGACATGGATGCAAGAAGGAACTCACCACAGAGTTCGAATGATATTGAGTCTCATATCAGTAGACCCATCTAATGAGAGATGGCACCGATAGATATGCAGAAGATCATTCAATGCAGAGTGTGAATGATGTTCAGTCACAAAGGGAGAATTGACAGTTTCTTGATAAGCTTGGGCTTTATCAAAAGTAAAGTTGTTCCTAAAGGTTATGGATCATACTATTATTGTGTGTAGATAATATATTTCTGACAGGGAAATAGAAACAGATCATGAAAAGAAAGAAGAAGATGGCTGCAGAAATGAAAATGAAAGATCTCCGGTTGATGCATTACTTCCTAGGTCTGGAAGTATGGCAAGGCTTAGAAGGAATCTTTCTCAACCAGGGAAAGCATGCTGAGAAATATTAAAAGGACTTGATGTGTTGGAATGGCCACTCTCACGGATTCCAACTTGAAGTTGTTAGCATATGACTCATCAAAGTTAGTGGATATAAATCTGTACAAACAAATTATTGAGTCATTGATGTGTCGAACAAATACTAGGTCAGATATATGCTTTGCTATGAACACCTTGAGTCGGTATCTGGTGGAAACTAGATGTGTTCACCTGATAGTTGCAAAGCATGTGATGAGGTACCTAAAGGATATGATAGACTTTGATCTATGCTATCTTGGAGATCGTGACTTCATATGGCTACACAGATGTTGATTGGGCAGAAAGTGTATCAGACAGGAAGAACACATCGAGAGGATGTTATTGTCTGGGACCAGCCATGATATCGTGGTTTAGCTGGAAACAGTCTAGTGTGAATCTCAGCACAAGCGGAATATATGGCTGGTTGCTCTGCTAGTTGTGAAGTAGTATGGCTTCTGGATTGTTTGACTTAGAGATAGACCCAACTGTGATCCTATGTGACAAACAGAGTTGTATCAAGATGGCAGAGAATACAGTGTTCCATGATATGGTGCAAAAAGGAACTATAAAGTTTGAATTTGTAACAAGTTGCCGATGTACTAACCAAACCTCTACCTCAAGTGAACAAGTTATCGATGTACTAACCAAACCTCTACCTCAAGAAAAGTTTGAGTATTTTCCGAGACAAGCTTGATAGGACCCTCCTCGAGAGGGGGAGTGATGTGGTCACTTATGATGAGATTGCCTACATCGACAGTGAGGTCGATGATGTGGATACCTATATTGGTGATGCCAACAGAGAGGTTGGTGGATGGTCCTTAGACAGAGTCTAAGTTGATGAGGGGATTGCATCATCCTTGAACACATGTTCTAAAAGGATCCATAGACATATGTCTCTGAGAAAGAAGAGGGATTGCATCATCCTTGAACACATGTTCTAAAAGGATCCGTAGACGTATGGTATTCGAGAATGAAGTCCGTAGTGGACAGGAGAGGATTGTATCATCCCTGGACTTCAGTTCTAAAGTGATCCGTAGACAGATGTCTCTGAGAATGTGGTCCCTAGTGGATGAGGGGATTGTATCATTCATGGACACATGTCCTAAAAGAGATCCATAGACATATGTCTCCGAGAAAGTGGTCCCTAGTAGACGTGATAGGACTGCATCGTACCTGAGCATTTGGTTCAAAATGTATGTGACAGGATTGCATCATCCTTGGACTTATGTCCTAAAGAGATAGGGATTGATCATCCCGTAAGTGGATCAGGATTGCATCATCCTTGGACTTATGTCCTAAAGTGATAAGGACTAATCATCTTGTAAGTAGATTGGGATTGCATCGTCCCTAGACATGGTGAGGTGTCTTAAAGTGATAAGGACTAATCATCCTGTAAGTAGATTGGGATTGCATCGTCCCTAGACATGGTGAGGTGTCTTAAAGTGATAAGGACTAATCATCCTGTAAGTAGATTGTGATTGCATCGTCCCTAGACATGGTGAGGTGTCTTAAAGTGATAAGGACTAATCATCCTGTAAGTAGATTGGGATTGCATCGTCCCTAGACATGGTGAGGTGTCTTAAAGTGATAAGGAATAATCATCCTGTAAGTTGATTCAGGATTTCATCATCCCTAGACATGGTGAGGTGTCTTAAATGGATAAGGATTTATCATCCTGTAAGTTGATCTGGATTGAATCATCCATAGACATGAGAGATGTCTTAAACTGAGAGGGACTGATCATCCTGTCAGCGGATCAGGATTGTATCATCCTTGGACCTATGTCCTAAAGTGAGAGGGATTGATCATCCCGTAATAGGATCTTGTGTGTTGCAGAGTATGCTACTATGTATTGATGATAGATGTATTAGTGAGAATACATGCTTTTGATGATAGATGTATTAGTGAGAATACATGCTTTTGATGATAGATGTATTAGTGAGAATACATGCTTTTGATGATAGATGTATTAGTGAGAATACATGTTTTTTGATGATATATGTATTTGTAAGAATACATGTTTTGATGATAGATGTATTGGTGTGGATACGAATACAGATGATCCAGATGCTGTAGATCGAGATGATCCAAATGCTGTAGATCGAGATGATCCAGATGCTGTAGATTGTGATGATCCAGATGTTGTAGATCGAGATGATCCAGATGCTATAGATCGAGATGATCCAGATGCTGAAGATCGAGATGATCCAGATGCTATAGATCAAGATGATCGAGATGCTGTAGATCGAGATGATCCAGATGCTGTAGATCGTGATCATCCAGATGCTGTAGATCGAGATGATCCAGATGCTATAGATCGAGATGATCCAGATGCTGTAGATCGAGATGATCTAGATGCTGTAGATTGAGATGATACCGATGCTGATGATCATATGATGACGATGCTGATGATCGTGAGGATCCAGATGTTGATGTTGTTGTAGCTATTCGAGTGCTGCATAAGATAAAGACTCAGTACTGAAGATGTTGATATTCCAGTATTGAAGATGTTCCAGTAACTGCTTGAGTTACTGATGATGTTGAGAAAGCTTCCAATGATTTATAGATGTATCATGTATGATGTTGATGACTCCTTGCTCGTGTAGATGCTGTTATAATATCCTTCTCGTTAAGGGGGAGTGTTGAGATATTGTAATTTCAAAGAATATTATATTTGTACTTTATTATTCTGGAGATGTTTCATTCCTCCTTGAAGATCTTATTGTATATCCGGAGATGTTTATTCCTCCGTCGGAATGTGGTAACTTGGGTTATTAGACTTCCCTAGTGGGGGTCAGCCCTGTATGTGTTATGTGGGTCAAAGGGTTATTAGACCACCCTAGAGGGGTCGGCCCAGTCAATTGTAGTGGGGTATTTAACCCACTAGTTAAATATGAGCCTACATGATTTGTGTAAAAGACAAGTCGGAGTAGTGTATACATAGAGGAGGTGTATTCCTCATTTGACACACACTCACTCACTTGAGAGTGGCGCACTTGTGGAGGGGAGGTCTGATATGGAGAAGGAGGAGCTTATGCTCAGGGTTACATCTTTGTATATTGCTGGTCATCTATATTGAGGAAGATTTGTTGGGTTTTCTACCCCATGAGGGTTTCCCAGGATAAATTTGTGTCTCTTGTGTTTATGCTGTGCTTGTTGTTTCTTCAGTGATCCTGTATATGCTGTTATTGTGAAATGGAATGTAATGCTACTATTTTATGTCTTAGCATATTAAATCTTAACAGTCAAGAAGGTTGAGACTAGCCACGAATGGAAAACTAGTAGAAGGATGTGACATACTGGTGGTTGTGGCCACATTGGGGCCAATGCCCCCAAGTGGAGGGGTTGGATTCAGGGTGGGTATGTTTCCCCCAGGGGGAGGAATGAAGGTGGTATGGGATGGTCCTACACCGCCAAGGGTAGTATGAGTCACTGGTGGTGTTGGGTTGGGTATGCTAGTCACTGGAATGGGCACCGTGATCGGAATGGTGGGTGTGGGCCTCATCGAGGGCATACCCAAAGCGGGTGTGGTAGCTGGGGTGGTGGTGGGTGCTCCACTAGTGGTTCCTACAAAGAAGGGGTTGGAAGTAATGCCAGCCATGGGGCTGGTTGGTGCAGTATAAGTGGGGTTCTCGGACTCTGCCTCAGAATCATATGTGAAATAAGGGGCGTCCGGGTCGGGTGACGGAGTTCTATGTTGTCGACGAGTAGAGTCAAGTGATAAAGCTAGAGATATATGATGAGTGGTATCAAGGGATGAAGATCTACGTCTATGACGGGTGATGTCAAGTGAACCGTGTTGCGGGGGCTCACCCCGGAGGCACCGAGAATGTCTCGGGGACTCAATGGTGATAGATGGTTTCAAGTATCTGGGGGTTGTGTCGAGTGAAAAACATCTCAAAAACCCTAATGCAGCCGAGTGTGCAGAAGGAGAGCGCAAAAAATATGGCACTCAGGCTAACAACCAGCTCAAAACACTCACTGTAATAGTTGTGCTACAATAAGTAGAGCGTCAACAACAATGGTCAGAATACCAACAAGTAGCAGGTTTCCTAAAAATAAAAATAGTGGACTCGCTAGACCAAAGGGAGGTAAGGGAGCATGCAAACACCTAACTAAATAGTATTCTGACTCAACCAGACATATTCTCTGCAAGGTGATGAAATCCAAGTCAGACAATATGGATAGTAGAGCCAAGTGGCTAAAAATATCCCCCTACCGGGAGGGACACCAAGTAAGACAATCCTAGAAGAAAGGAAACTAAGATACCCCGTTCATGACACATCCAAAAAAGGTGAATCTACAGCTCCAGTCCTATCACCATGTGGGCCTAAGAGGAATAACCACATGCAAACCAACAAGTAGGTAGCCTTCGGTTACTGAATGGATTGTGGTATTCCACTCAGGCCTCTGGAACCAATCTGGCTACTTCAACCCTCCTAAGGGAGATGCCCTCTGATAAACTAGTTGTGACCGTGCCAAAAAATACTAGAGGGTTTTGGTTCCCTAATGGAAAACAACTATGTCTCAAGTGTAAGTGACCGAGGGGTGTTATTTGGATGCCTATCCCCCTCGTCCTACCTAACTACAATATTCTTATGTGTTCCCCAAGTGGGGTTAGAATGTTGGTTGTGTTAAGTAGTATTTTAGGGCTCACTTGAACTAGGTGACAAAGTATGTGCGTGTGAGGTAATGAACCCAATCAAAAGTGCCACGGGGTGGGCAACTTTCTAACTAATAATAACAATGCAAAAATTAAATTTGTAATGCAAAATTTTCTTTTTCAATTGAAATGCTTAAAATTTTAAAAAATTATGTAAATGGAACATAAATCAAACTACAGAAAAAACGCTGTAAGTAAGTATGGCTGCAGATAGAACAGGTGGCTGTGCAAGTGCAGAAAATATTGTAGCAAAGGGCTGGGTTCAAAACAGGGTAAAAAAGTGCAGAAAACAGATCGCGGTTCTGTGGCGAAACTACGCAGGCGAATCGCGGGGAACAGGCTGAAAGCCGTGGGGCGATCACAAGAAATAGGCTGAAAGCCGCAGGAAGATCGCAAGAAACAGGCTAAAAGCCACGGGGCAATCGTAGGAAAAAGGATGAAAGCCGCGGGGAGATCACAAGAAACAGGCTGAAAGCCGTGGGGATATTGCAAGAAATAGGTTGAAGGATGCGGTCGGATCACAGGAAACAGGTTGAAAGTCGTGGTCGGATCGCAAGTAACAGGCTGAAAGCCGCAGTCAGATCGCAGGAGACAGACTGAAAGCCGTGGGAGATCGTGGGAAATAGGCCGAAAGCCGCGGTCGGATTGCAAGAAACAAAATGAAAGCCGCGTTCGGATCGTAGCTTTGGGGAAAAAATATGCGATTTCCAGCAGCAAACCCAAATGCCGAAAGGGATAGCCGAAAGGGGAAAACAAAAAAATTATTGCAGAAAATAAAACTTTTAAAAATTATAACTAGAAACTCAAAGGAACACTAGGGGAGTTGCCAAAAAATGTAGCTAGGGTTTTCACCCTAGCTTGTGCAAATGAGCACCTACTAAGGAGAAGGGACTCCTTAGTAGTAGTTCAATAAAAATGGTAAAAACAAGATAGTAAATAAAAACAGTAAGCTACTCTAAGCATGCGCCAAAAAAGGAAATGACAAGATAATGAAAATTTGTTTTGTATTAAGTTTACCTCAAATGTGAGGTTGATGGAGCCTTTGCAGTAGTCCAGGGGCTGCTCCAATGCTCCAGTGTTGTTCCTTCTCCTTCTTCCAAGGTGTTTTGGATATGGGCCAAAGGGGTTCTCAAGTGGGAAATTAGCTCCAAGTGGAGAGCTAGGGTTTCAAGAGAATTTTTGGCAGCATAAGGATGGGAGAAATTGTCGATGATGAATGGGGAGCCTCCATCACTTATTTATAGGTTTTTTAGTGGTGGAGTGTTGACCCATGGTTTTGTGCACCATATGGTTTAGGTCAATTGTATAGGGTTTTTGCTTATTTTTTCCCTCTTTTTCCTCTTTTTTAATTTTTTTATTCCCTTTTATCTGATTTTTGGGAATTTAGGGCCCTTTTAGAGGGTGTTTGCTATTTTTGGAGGAAATTTAAATTATTTTGGGGAAAAAAGGGGTTTTTTGGCCTTTTGGAGGCTTTTTAATGGGTTTTTAAGGTTTTGGAGGCAAATATGGTAGTAAATATAGACAAATGAGTCATGTAATGAGGGAGATTAGATGGTGAGCACTTTTTGGGTGTTAACAGCTACTGGAGGGTTTTGAGCAATATTATGAACTTGTGGTGGTGGATTCTGATTTTTTTGTTCCTTCAACTCAACTTTTCCATATTTTTGTAAATTTTGTTTTGATCTATAACTATTTCTTTTAAATTTGTTTCAGACTTCGACCTAAGTAAATATTGTTCAAACTTTATATTTAAACCAATTTCTTCAATATCGAACAATTCTTCTTGAAAATAAGGAAACAAATTTTCCGACTGAGATGTACCTTCTTAACTTTTTTGTTTGTTTCTTCTTAGAATATTTTTTAGGACTTTCGATTGGGGATCTAGATTACTTCTCGTATGAATCTTTCTAGAAGCCACAATTCCTTTCTGGAGTCACCTTTTAAAACTGAGTTTTCAAACTGGAGTCGCCAGGACAAAATAAAACCAAAACAAATATTAGGCCTCTTTTTCCCACAAAAATATGATCCAAATTGTCATTCTTCCCGGGGAAAATTTGAACCTTTTCTCCCTGGAAACGACGCAAAAGGTTAGCACTCAAAATTTCTCCCTTGGTTGTGGAAGGATAGTTCTCAGGTAACTATTTCAAACCAATCTTTAGGAGGAAACCAATCTTTTTTCCTGCCAGAGAGGGCTCTCTCAACAAATAAATACATTGGCTAGAGATATTTCAGAATGATTATGCTTTAAATTGTAAAGGGATGAAACACATAAATACCATTGGGCATGGAGTCAAAATAAAAATGTTTAAGGATCAACAAAATTTTAACAATGAGGATTTTTGCAAAGGCAAGGTAGTTATCATTTCACAGTCAAGTTCTTATTTGCAGGTGATAATGGAAGAAAAGGAGACAATCCATCAACATTGGGCACCGATATAGATGAATCCAATATTAATTTTAGAGGAAAAAATTGTAAATACTTAGATACAATAAATCATATCATAGTTACATGAATTCTAATTTAATCAAACTCTCATCTAAGTATGGAAGAAAACATAATGGAAAGAAATTTACTGGAATAACAAATCACATAAGGAGAAGGAAATTACAGACTATAAATCAACAACACAAGAATACTTACTCTTTAAAAATGTGTTCAACTTTGCTCGACCAACTTTATTAAAACTGGAAAATGCTTGATACAAAATGTATATTCCTTTTACAGGTTCCAACCCCGATTACATCTCCAAAATTTGTTTTATACATAGAGGGGCCTCTTGAGGAAAAACCTAACTGTTTTACTTCTAAAAATAGTAAACTTTAAACTACTTATTACATTCCATTTTTGTCAAAATTTTCATAATTTAAAATTTCCCAAAATAACATTTGGTGTCTTCTATCGGCTGTAGTTGTTGACGAACTCTCCTTCTCGAACAAGGATCTTGACATGTGCAAATTGCACTTCATTTTCCTATACTTCTCTACTATTTTCCACTACTCTGTAGAAGGAATCTCATAATTGGTAATTTATTTAACTAGAACCTTCATCTCCATGTGATTTGCAATAGATATCGAAGGTGTTTTTTCACCTATCATCGCCAACTGGCTCAGAATTTCAAAATCATCTAAGAGTTTTTCCAACACAATTTTTCATGTTAGGACATGAGTCATGTCTTCAAAATTTTCATTGTTCATCCTGATTTCAAATAACAAATTCTTATAATCAGTTTGGAAGATTAACTTATTATTTGCATCCCCAAAACAAGGAAAACCTTTCTAAATCAGTTTTTCAAATGCTCTTTTGAAGGGTTCCACCTGCTTCTTCATCTGCTCTGCCTTAGTTTGGAAATTCTCAACATCATAATGTTTTCCAAGAATTCTCATGTCCCAAGTGATAAATCCTATTCTATTCTTAATGGACATTTCCTTCAAATAATCTTCTTTCAAATTATTTAAAACGTTAATGGTATTTCGGGTTGTGTCCTTCGGTTTTCTATCCAAAACCTCTCTCATTGTTGTACAACTTTGTATACTGTCATTGGCTATTGCTTATTTTGTCTTCATAAAATTTAAGTAAGGCCTGAATTTTGCAGCCTCATTTATTATCAAGTCCCAAATTAAATGTTTTGCACCTTGTATGGGAAGCTTCCGTGTAATTTGAGACACTATTTTTTTATTTTTAGCCATCAACTCTTATTCTTATTTACCAATTATTATTATTATTATTATTATTATTTTCTCTGATTTTCTTCCTCTAATTTATGCATTTCTTCTCTCAATTCCTTAATTTCCACTTCTTTCATACATACTTGAGACAGGGCTTGAATTAAATCCTTTGTATTTTCTTCTTTGTTGCTTTGACATGTTTCTTTCCTTTCTTGTACCACACCTACTAATTTTATCTTAAAATATTCAATTTGAGTCTTGAGATCAACCTGTCCTTCTCCCAGTTCACTTATTTTTCTTCAATTTTATGCAATTTCTCTTTATAATCATCTAACTCTTGTGAAAGCGATTCTTTTTCTTGTTCTAAAATAGTCAACTCAGATGCTTGAATAAGTTGAGTGGATGGAATTTTGAGCTTTTTCTTAAGCAACTGAATGGTACTTTCCTTTTCAATTAAGATTTTCTTATTTGCTTCTCCTTTGTTTAGTTCATTATTAGTTTCCACTAAATCAATTTGCAGTTTCTTGATTTGCTGCTGATGAAATTTATTCTCTTTCTTCTACTGCTTTAATTGGATTTCTAATTTGTTCACTATATTTTTCAACTTTGTAATTTTCAAAGTGGCTTTCATCAAGTCTGTGTAAATGATCTCTCCATTTTTCCTATGCAAATCGATTTTATCTGGAACTGGTATCTTGTTCAAATTTATCTTCATCTCTAAAAATCTGCCATCAGAAGATATGGCCAAATTGAAAGTGCTTTTTACAGGATCTCTACCACTCATTAAAGTGACCTCCAAATCTACTACTTTATTTATTTAGTTTAGGAAACAATTTATTGCTTTTCTCCAATGTAGCATGTTTGTCTTGACCATATTTAACGTACAATTCAGCTCTAGATTGAAACTTGTCACTATCACCTGTAGCTTTTGCTTCATCAAATTTATAATCATACATTTGAACCTCTGGGCCTTGATATTTTTCTTTCTTTTTCACCTTTTCACTGGCAAACATAACCAATTCATTTTGTGGACCTGATTTGAATTTCTTGCTTCCTTCCTATTCTTCCACGTCCATATCAGTAGTTTCATGGAAAGTTCTCTTACTGGCAATTTCAATTTTACCTGGGGTAGTTATCAATTCAGTTGAAAATTTTGCTAGGCCAGAAGGATTGGATTGTCAACATTTTGAGACTTCTGCATCAGATTCGTACTGCAACAGATTGGACTTCCCATCTAACTCTTCAACTTCTTGATGATCAAATGCATTGCTTTTGTTTTGCTTCTTCCTCTCGGAAATGATATGACATGGGTCATAATTGATAGCAATGTCCTTCTTAAAATTTATTATATCCAATTGTTTTTCTATAAATGAAAGGGAATTTCTGTTCTTGACGATGAAATGGCCTATTTTTAGAGGAAATTTCACGTTTGAAGCTTTCTTGAAAGCTAAGAAATGGTCATTTTCAACTATCAACCTTTGTTTGATGAATTCTAAGGAAAAAACTCTGAATATCAAGAAAGTTGTTAAAACCCATGGCTCCTTGACAAAACCATAAAGCCTAATCATAGTGTGTTGTTTCAACAAAAACCAGTCACCGACTGCTTTATCTGGACTCAGTTGCACTAGGATTTTCATATAGGATACTGGAATTCAATCTAAAAAGTAAACTTAACTGAACCTCAGTTACCATTGAATCACTATCAAGCCCTAAAAACTGAGAAATTAAAGACAAGACTAGCTGAGAATTTTCATCGAAAAAGGTAACCTCTAGTGGGGGTATTATTAACTACAATGTATGGTCTTAGACAATTTGACAGGAAAGCTTGTTTGGCTTCGAGGGATGATTGTCTGTACTAGATGACTAGGGTTTCTTCGATGAAGTTCTTCGTCACGAGATAAAGAAAAAGGTATTTATAAATATTTCCTAACAGTCGATGAACTGACAGGGAAAAGGATTTTTGTTCTGGACGAATTCATGACCACTTTTTTGGCTTGACAATAGTTCATCGCGCACTAGGAAACAAAATATGGAAACCCTAGGTGAAAAAATATATTAAATTGGATTTATAAACATTGTGTACATCTAAAGCTGTTTTTTCAAACTATCTAATTTTCTTTTAATCTTTGAAACTGGAATTTTAGTCATGACAGAGTCGTAAATATCACCATCCCTATCTTCCAAGACCTCTTCTATTCTTACAAATTCAACATTTTGAGATACTATTTAACTGGAGCCTTTCATCATATAGAACCTTCTAAAACTGCTTGCATGGGATTTGAAGGACCTACTTGGAAACTAACAAGTCAAAAAGGTGTTAACACCCAAAAATTTCTCACTGGCTCATTCCCTTATTCACATGACCCATTTGTCCACTTTTTCCACCATTTGAGCCTCTATAACCAGCAAAAGGTTACCAAAAGGCCATAATACACCATTTTTCCCCTCAAAAGATATATTTTTCCTCAAAAAACATAAAAAACCCTCAAAAAGGGTCCACAATTCCCAAAAAACAAAAATGGAATAAAATATTCAAAATATTCAAAAAAGGAAAAAAGGAGGGAAAAGATACCTAAACAATGTTGGTCAATACCATTGGTTTCCTCAAAACCACAATGGTATTCCCCATCACCAAAACCTATAAATAGGTGATAGGGGCTCCTCACTTTCCATCCATCATCCATCCTATCCTCATGCTGTCAAAATCTCTCCTGAGTACTTTGACCATTTTCAACAATCTTGGAGAAGAGACCATTGGAGCCTGGAGCTACTCACCCTTGGAGTTGCTCAACATCATATCCTCACCATTTGAGGTATCTTAATACAAAAACCATTCTCTATTTTATTTCTTGTTCTTGATATTTATCTTTTGAAATTTATATGCTCATGTTAATGTTAGATTAGATTTGCTTTACAATTATTTTTACTTTCTATATTGAAACTGCTATCACATTGTTGATAGGTGCTCATTGCACAAGCTTGGTTGCAAAACCAAGCAACAGTTTTTGGCGACTCCGCTGCTATTCAAATTTTTTAATCTTAGTTTTTTGCTTTAGATCTTCTTTCTTAATATTTTTTATCACTTTAATTCACAGATCTGCCATACTAGGCAGTAGATCCATTGCTGCCCTAGCTTTTGGCCCCTTTTGTAGCCTTTAATAGCCTGCAATTTCCATTTTTAGGTTTGTTTTTCAGCGTCCATTTTTCGGCTTTCGCCTCGCGGCTTTTCGCCCGAGAGTCGCGCGGCTCATCACGACCTCGCGACCTCGCGGTCTTTTCCTGTGCGGCACACCACAACTTCGCGACCATTTTCTGCGTTGCACATGGCGGCTTCGTGGCCATTTTCCATGCTGCACATCGCGGCAGTTTTCCACGCTGCACATCGCGACTTCACGACCATTTTCCGTGCTGCACATCGCGGCTTTGCGGCTCAAACCTGTGACGCACATCGCAGATTTTGCCCTAAAACTCGCGATGCTGTTATTTTAATTTCGACCCATTTTTTAGAAAAAAAATTTGCTATATTTTTTGCCCATTTTAGCCTATTTTCCAGCATTATTTTTTCTGCATTATTACAGCAATAGTGAATTATTTTCTATTTTACATATGCTCCATTAAAAAATCTTTTTAAAATTTTTTTCAGTAAGTGAAAGAAGGATTTTTAGCATTCTATTTAGATTATCAATTTCACTTTTAATTTGCTCAATAGTTTGCCCAAGCAACTTCTTAAGAAATCCATTTATTTCTTGAAATTTTTATGTTATTTGCTTACCTTTAAAAATTATTTCAAAAGTCCATTATTTTTGAATTGTTTTTATTAAAGCATTTACATTTCAGAAAACGCCTTTATTTTTTGCAAATTGGAAGAGTATTGTTTTTCATTTGTAATTAATCGCCCAAGCGAGGAAAATCATTTTCAGTTAAATAACCACACGTGCACCCAATCTGTCACATTTTTAATTAACTGAGCCTTAAAATATACCTTAACTCAACCAACTTTTTAACCCCACTTGGGGAGCACTTAAAAGAATCTGGTAGTTAGGTAGGATTGAGGGGATAGGTGTGCCAATAACACCACTTAATTATTTACATCTAAGACATAGAAGTTGTCTTTCAGGGTCCCAAAAAATCCCTTATAATTTTGACACGGTTATCAACCAATTTATCGTGAAGGCCTCTCCCCTAGGAGGGTTGAAGTAGCCAAATTGGTTTCGGAAGCCTGAGTGGAATACCGCAATCCATTCAGTAGCTAATGATACCTCTCGTAGCTCTTGATGTACCACCCGTATGGGAGTACAACGATGATAGAACCAAACTGCAGATTCACCTAACCGAACGTGTCATGAATGGGGTATCCTAGTTGCCATTTTTTAGGATTGACTACCCGGTGTCCCTCTCAGTAGGGGGATATCTAGCCATTGATTCTACACTCTATATTGTCTGACTTGGATTTCATCACCTTGCAGAGAATATAGTTTGTTGACTCACAATACTTCTAGTTAGATGTTTGCATGATACAATACCCACCTTTGGTCTAGTCAGCACCACGTTTTTCTAGGAACTGTTTGATTTTTGGTATTCTGACCACTTTTTTGGATCCCTCCACTTATTATAGCATAGATGTTATAATAAGTGCTTTTGAGGTTGGTTGTTGGCCTGAGAGACATTATTTTTCACTCCCCTCTTGCACACATTGTTTCACTAGGGTTTTGAGTTTTTTATATCACCACCATCCACTGATATTTTTATACATTTCTCACCATTGAGAATTTAAAAAGATCTCGTTGTTTTCAAGGTGAACCCCCTTAGTTCGGTACACTTGAATTTACATGTCATTGACATACATCGTTATCCCTTGACTCAATACGTCATTGGCATAGAACACCATCATCCGATTCTGACGCGCCTAACTTCACATCTGATTCTGAGGCTGAATAAAAAAACCCTACCGAGACACCTCCAACCAACCACATGGCTGAATCACAATTTGACCCCCTTTTCACCAGTGTTATAGGGGCCACACCAGCAAACCCCACCACTACTACTGTGACAACCACGGTAGTTGCAACCCCCTTAGGCATGCCTAATATAGGGGCCACCCCCCATTTAGGTATGCCCAACATAGGACCAACACCTACTTGGGGTATGCCCAATATAGGGGTCAACCCCCCCCTCATCACCACTACATAGATCCCAGTGATCCCTGGTACTATTCCTAACCCATATGCAGCTCATGTTGCACTTGGTAGTGCAGGTCCCTCCCACACCACATCGGCTAGAGGACACATCCCTTTCATACCGAACATACCCCTAGGGGGCACTGGACCATTCCATAATGCTACCATTAGCAATTATATCTTAGTGACCACACCACATCCATCTTCCAGTCTACCATATATGGCTAGCCTAAAATTACCAGAACTGGCGAGGTTAACCAATGATCCCATTAGACATGACCCTGCGTGGCCCCCCATGCCCACAAAGCTCCCCTCAAACATCCCTAAGTTTGAAGGGAAGGTTGGGGAAGACCCACAGAACCATATCATGTCTTTCCACCTATGGTGTTCCTCGAACTCCATAGTTGATGACTCCATCCGACTGAGGCTTTTACAATGAACATTCACCATCTCTGCAGCCAAGTGGTACATTGAACAACTCCATGGGACGCACCCTACATTCACATCCCTGGCCTCCACCTTTTTGAAGTTTTTCCAACTCCCTGTACGCTATGATGCAGGAGTGGAAATACTTATGTCTTGCAGACAGAACATAGCTACACACATCACCGATCATATCCATGAGTGGCGTAAGCGCTGGAGCCTCTGTAAGATAAAACTTAATGATCGAATTTTTTTGGACTGGTTCCTCAAATCATTCCTCCCCCTCATAGCCAAAGACGTAGCTTCCGAATGAACCCAATCAGAGGAAGAGGCTATTTTGAAATCCCAACAGTTCGACCTGATTTATGCCTAGTCAGGCTATCTCTACACCATCATACCAGACACCCCACAAGGCGATTCTTCATGAGGTGATGCACCGGGGGCATCACATGTCGCTGATGGTATTATTGGCCAAGCACGACACAAAATAAACCTTTTAGCATGGTGAGCACCATAAACACCCCATACCTCTCTAGGGATACATCTAATTTGGGAGCTACGACTTCATACACTCCAACGAATCAAACTCATCACACTCATGGACCCTCTTGTCCACCACATTGCTACGGGAAAGCGCCATTGACCTGTGTACCACCTACATACTATAACCAACCAGCCGCCCAGAACCCAATTCAGTTACTGGCCCAACCAATGTATTACCCTCAGCATGCTATACCAGCTAACCCAACACTTCCAATAGCTCAGGGTTACCAACAACCTCAGCAGGCAATTGGACCTCCTCCAACCCCACCAACTTATTATCCACCACAGCCTGCTCCCGCACCTGCGGCACCCCAAAATCCTCCCACTACTCAAGGGGAAGTGTACACACAACACAATCATCCCCAGCACCAAAAACAACCAACGCAACCAGGGCGGATAACAAAAATGCGAAAGAGGATGTAACCGAGGAAACAACCAGCAACACAATCAAGGTGCAACACCACCTAATCCTCCAAATAATAATAATGCTGCTCCCCCCAACCAGAATCCTGATCGTCCTCCCAAATAGGCAAAAAACAATAACCTGAGAACAAATTATCCATGTTCTATATGTGGAGTCTATGGCCACTACACTCACAACTGCCCCCATTTAGAGAAAGCACGCAAGATTTGGGTTGACGATGCCCAACGCCAAGGCCATGCTGGACAACTGGCTCCACCTAATCAACTGCAACCCATGATATTGCAAAACCCATTGCCAAACCAACGAGTAGTAAATGCTCGCCCAATGGATCCCCCACAAGGATCTGCTGCACCTCAGCAGCAAATCACATATGCCGCAACTAATTATCAACATACAGATTCAGGCACACACCATTTATTAATGATGTCATCCAATGACATCAACCTCTAGACTCACAAGAATCAGTATGGCCCACCCCCGGAAACCCCGCCCACTGACACATCCACACCCCTTCCATTAGATCAACCACTACACATACCAAATATGCCATTGGACGGAGGAACTAAAATCCATCGCATACCTCTGTGAAGGATTAATAACAATCCTAATGCTCACGCATCATCCAATTATAACGTCGTGGAATATTTAGCACAATCCCCCGCTACTATGTTTGCTTTAGAGGTATTAAAAACATGCCCTGCACAACAAAAATTACTGTTATACGCCATCGGAGGAGTAGATCCTAACGACACACATATGATGGCCTTCGACTTAGACCAAGCCGAACCTCGACTGCCATCAAATTTAGCCTTCCAAGTATCCGTAAACATTCGAAACCTTGTTGTGCATTGATGCATCATCGATGAAGGAGCTTCAACCTGCGTTATGTCCACTCTTGTGTGGCAGAAACTTGGCTCCCCCACTTTACAACCATCCACCACAGCATTACGAGCTTATGATGGGCGCTCAGCTCAACCACAAGGCCTCTTAGCGAATGTACCCGTAGAACTAGGCAGCAAATTAGTTCTCATAGACATCGAAGTGATCAATGCCCAGCTCGACTACAACCTCCTTCTTGGACGTAGCTATATGTACAAAATGAAAGCCGTCGCTTCATATGTGTTCTGCCTCATGATGTTCCCACATGAAGGATGTGTTATCAAGATTGATCAACTCACATATTATGATCCTAACGCCCCCACAGCCCCTCAAAAGGTGATACCAATGATTGAACAAATTGTTCAAACTGCACTGACATCATTTGTCACGTCAATTGGTCCTGGAATCTACACCGAGTCACCTATGACTTCCGCATTTCCATCGATCCCACCACCTTTACCAATAAAAAAACATCTGATATGTGCACCCTGTCGCACACCAGACAACAGCCCTCGTAACTGCCACAAACACCCACAGTGCCTACTCAGATCAGAACAACGCCAATTCATACTATCCCATTCTTGTTCCCGTTTTCCGGAGTTGTCAGTTCGCCAGTAATGGCTACACTCAAACTTCCTAGTTTAGCATTAGGATTACCTGTATGGTACTTACCTGCTTCGAGCCCCCCACCGACTCTGACTGTCATTTTACAACTGGTACAACCCATCACTACTACCAACCGCCCACCCTCTCTGGTCACTCATCTGCAAAACAGACCACCTCCAATAGTGACTATGGCATCAACATCTAGGAACACCCCACCTCCATTCCGAAACATTGGGGGCAGAGGCCTACAAACTTATAACACTGGACCCATAACTCGCACCGCCCCAGCAACCCCCAAGGTAGAAAAAAACCCCCCAACTATTCGGATTCCCCCTAAGTGCTCATTGTGTGACAACGTAGGCCATGCCACTCATCAATGTCCACAATTACCTGCACTCCAAGAACACATAAATATGTTGGATGATGACGTCGGAATCCCAGTGGTAATACTAGAGCCACCTCCTCAAACCCACGACAAAACGCTTCGCACTAACCACCCTTGTGCGATATGCAGCATTTATGGCCATTATTCACATCACTGCCCTAATCTACCAGATTATAGAGCAGCTTTATATGATATGAACAATGTTGACTTAGAGATATCTCCTCCCCTCATCAAAGAAATCTACCCTCCGAAGTCATCTTCTTCAGAAGAAATCAATACCATCTATATGATTTCAACCACATACAAACCCGAACCAGTTGATTTATGGTCCGACTACTTTCGTACTGATGAGCAAATTCTAGAAACACTCACTACACCGGACTACCCTTGGGATGATATGCACCATCGATCATACTTCCTCCCTGAGGCGTCTACATCCATCGCGGAAAACCAACTATCAGTCGAATCAAAGGATTTTTTACCAACTAAGGTTGATTGGTTCAAGGACCCCATCCCAGCACCAGATGCCTTCGAAGAGGGGAATATGTCCAACATTTCCCCTATCATACAAATCGACATTTCCACCACACCTGGAAAACTTGAGCTCATCTCGCTAGGTGCATCATGCACTCAAGCAGAGACTCAAGCCTACAAGAAACTCTTCCAACAGTTTCGTGATGTCTTTGCCTTGTCTTACACTGAGATGCTTGGCCTCAACCCTAACATTGTGGAACATCACATCGACACTTGGACCAATGTACCTCCTGTCCACCAGAAACAATGCCCTATTCACCCATCTAAGCTCCCAGCTATCAAGGCTGAAATTGAAAAGATCAAAAAATCAGGATTCATTCATCCTATCGCCTATACCAATTGGGTTTCAAACCCAGTACCAGTTAACAAGAAAGTCGGCACCATCCACATCTGTACTTGACTTCTGAGACGTCAACCTCGCTTGTCCCAAAGACAACTTCCCCACACCATTCATTGACCAACTAATCGATGAATGTGTGGGGCATGAGGTTCTTTCTTTTATGGATGGTTTCTCCAGATATAACCAAATCAAAATCCATAAAGAAGATCAATACAATACTGCTTTCACTACCCCATGGGGCACCTTCACCTATTGGGTCATGCCTTTCGGTCTCAAGAATGCGGGAACCACTTTCCAACACGCCATGAATTATTGCTTCCATGATCTACATAGAATCATAAAAGTTTATCTAGACGACCTCACCACTCGATCTAAGAAATGATCTGACCATTTAGATGACCTTCGACAAGTTTTCTTGCATTGTCAAAAATACAAAATTCGCTTGAACCCACTCAAGTGTGTCCTTTGCGTTACTGTAGGACGCCTGCTAGGGTTTGTCATTTCAGAAAAAGGCATTACTGTAGATCCCTTGAAAGTCCAAGCCATTATAAACTTACCGTCACCCCGTACAATAAGACAACTTCAAAGCCTTCAAGGGAGGTCCAACTTCATCCATTGCTTTGTCCCCGACTATGCCACGATGGTTCACGGTTTCCTTCATCTACTACGCCTGCATACCCATTTTATATGGGACCAACAAGCAGAATCAGCTTTCACCGACTTAAAGAGAGCACTCACGAATGCCCCGTTGATCTCTCCTCCAGATTTCAAAAAATATTTCATCCTCTACATTTCGGCATCCGAATATGCCGTATCTAGAATACTTTTCCAAGAAGATACTGCTCGCCAAGAGCATGTCATTTACTATGTGATCCAAACATTATCTGGCCCACCATTGTGCTACCCACACGAAGAGAAGATGGCCCTCGCCATCATCTTTTCAGTCCAGAAGTTGCGCCACTACATTCTCCTCAGCCATACCATAGTTATTTCCAATTCAAACCCAATGGTCTATCTCTTGACACGTCACCTCCTTCAAGGACGCATCGCTAAATGGGTGATTATCCTACAAGAATATGACCTAACTTTTAAAACCCCAAAGACCACCAAGGACCTAGCACTTGCTTAACTCATCATAGATCTCCCATCATCTTCGTCATCACCCACTATCCAAACGGACCTCATCGACGACCCATGGTATGGAGACATTTTAATCTACCTCCGCACACAAAAATTTCGACCCAACATCGACCATGATGGACATTGTCGTATACGACACCACGCCCCCCGCTATCTCCTATTAGGCTATGTACTTTATCGACGCGGCGTCGATACCATCTTACGATGTTTAGTTTCTCATGAAGAAGCAAAACAAGTCCTTAATGACTGCCATAGTGGTACCTGCGAAGGCCATTTCTCCGGTATGGCCGCCACCCAAAAGATCATCCGTGAAGGTTACTTTTGGCCCTCATTATTTACTGATTGCATCACCGCAGTCAAACATTGTCAAAACTGCCAACTGCCTGCCCCCAAGGAAAGAACCCCACCCGCCCCCCTTCATCCAGTCATTACTGTTGGACCATTCTGCAAATGGGCCATCGACTACCTAGATTGCAATGCCACGTCAACCGACGGTCATAAACACATCATTGTGGCAATATATTATTTCACCAAATGGGCGGAAGCCATGCCAACTTACAATTGCAAAGCCGACACTGCAGCACGTTTTTTCCTCAACCATGTTATCGCTCATTTTGGAGTGCCAAAGCAACTCGTCTCAGACCACGGATCTCACTTTTAGGATGTTGTTTGGAGAGAATTATCAACCCTACGTAAATTTGAACACCATTTCTCCTACGCCTACTACCCCCAAGGGAATGGCCAAGTCGAAGCAATAAACAAAATTTTGAAGACCATCCTCCAGCGCACTGTCGACAAGCACAAATAGAATTGGCATCACATGCTCTTTCCGGCACTATGGGCATACTGCACGTCAACCAAAACTGCCACCCGGTTTTACCCCTTTCCATTTAGTTCACAGTGTTGAATCTGTCCTCCCCATTGAGTGCCAGATTCCATCCCTACACATGGATGTTGAAGTCCTACCGGACACTTCACTAATTGAGCAACGCTTACTACTTTTGGAGCAAGCCGATGAAGATCGTCACACAGCCCTCCAAACCATGGAAGCCACCAAGAACCGATCCAAACTGAGTTACGACAAACATGTCCACCTAAGTACCTTTAATGAAGGGGACCTTGTCCTCGCCTATGATCAAGCTCATGACAAAACAGGAAAAGGAAAGTTTGTGTCCATGTGGCAAGGCCCATATATTATACACACCTACCTCGGACAGGGGGCATATATTCTGACCGACTCAGAAGGAAACCCCCTACACAACCCTCGTAATGGGTTGTACCTCAAACGATTTTACCCATAGAAAATTGGATGGATACCACAGTCCACAATTGTACAGTCTAATTTTGTTTTTTACAAAAAAAAAAAAATACAAAAACCTAAAAAATTGTTTTTCCTGCTTGACCACAGATGGATCCTGTTCCCCTTTTCTATGTTGGTTTCACTGATGGTGCAAGCCGTTGGTCCCCTCAGCTCGCCTCCGCAGCTTGGGTAATATATTACCCTTCACATGAGTTTATCCATGTTGATGGAGTGTGCATAGGTGCCGCCACCAACAACCAAGATGAATATGACGCCGTGACCGGTCTCCTGGTCGCTTCTCTCCAAATGAGCATAAGTCACCTTAGTGTTTTCTTGGACTCCCAGCTCCTTGTTTCCCAACTCAACAATGATTACCAGGTACGTGATCCATGTCTATTCAAAAAATTCCTGCGCACTAAACAAATGATTCAACAGTTTGAGTCCATTTCATTCACACATGTCCCATGGAATCTCAATAGTGTAGCAAACCATATGGCAAACAACATTCTTGATTGGCACACCAATCAAGCCATGTAATAAAATCAAAATTTGCATCCACGTGCATAACATGTGCCTCCACGGGCATATACAAAAATTAAAATATGTTGCATCCACGTGCATAACATGTGCCTCTACGGGCATACCAAAAATCAAACATGCCTCCACAGGAAAAAAAATAGACAAGACATGCATCCACATGCATACACGACTATAAAAAATTATATATATATATAGATATATATATCATCATAATAGTCACAATGTCATAGATGCCCTCGGCACCCAATATACAAAAAATACATAACCGTACAAAAAAGATCCATCCCCATATGCTCATCAGCATTTGGAGGCAACTACAAGGTCATCTATTCATCACGATCCCCAGGATCCTCTGGGTCCTCCTCAGCTAGCTCCTCTGGATCCTCCTGATCCTCATCCCTCTTCTCATCCATCACCACCGCTGCCCTAAGTAGGATAGAATGTCACTCACGAGGAGCATCGAAACAATGCTCGATGATGTCCTGGTCCAAGTTCCTCCACCCCTCCTCGGGCGCTCATGCTAGGATCATGTCCAGAGTCTCTCAGACACCCTCAACTACATCATCTCGAGGGCACACAACCCCTCGATCATGTGGCGGCGGTACCGCTACAGGTGGAGGAACCACCACCATCGCTCGTCCCCTATGGCCCACATGATCAGCTGGTGGTACTGGACCAACATCTGTACAATCACACAAGTGAACCAAGTCAATATCATATAAATATCTCTAACTATACTCATAACAAAAAAATATAAAACACATGAAATAGTAGAGAACAAAAGACATACTATCTAAACCCCACGCCTTCCCCTAGCATCTCTGGATCTCCTTGATAATCCATACCAACATATGGATAGTCATCAATCAGCAGGGGGATCTACTCCCACTGCTCATACATGTCCTCTGAAAAGAACCTGCGGATACCACCACCACAGCGGGGCATCATCTGCCGCCATCGCACCATGCATGGCTCACTCACCAACCCATCTCAAACCGGCACATGCAGCCGCAAGTTCGGTACCCGCTCAAAGAAAAAACAACAAAGGAAGGAGGCATAGCAAAACTCTCCCCCCTCCCGACTGACCTTGTCCAGATCTCTCTGGACACCGGCCAAAAACATCTGAACCCACGCATAGTAGGTCCCTCTCAACACAGAATCTACCATCATCGTTTGTCCCCCAGAAAAATGTTGTGGCGCCGCGGCACCCAACATGCGCAGAACACAGGCCTGAACAACCCGCATATCCCACTCCCTCAGAGATCGTAGGCTCAATGCGCTGTTCTGCGCAATAGCTCCCGACACATAGAATCTCTCCAGGAGATCCTCAATATCTAAACCAGTCGGGATCCTTGACAGAATATCCCCTACCTCCCCTAAGCGAGGAAACCCGGTAAGAAAATAAACATCTAAAAGGGTGATCTCTAACCTCTCACCCCGTACCATGAAAGCAGCCTTTGCGGAAACCCAGAAACCCACCAATTTGTTCAGTAGATTTCTCACTGAACGCATTGGTGGAATCTGAGTGAAATTTAGGATCCCTCCTGTAGCCAAGGTCTGCTGAACACCCTGGTCAGTCTGAATCTGCTGTGACAAGTCCTCATCAATCTCTCGTTCTCGCCATGATACTCGTGGCCTCCTCAACATCCTGCCAAAAAACAAAGGAAAATTTTTTAGAAGCATAAATTTTTTTCAAAAAATTCTATCATGGCTTTCAAGCCTTTAGTCGCGATGATCATCGCGAATTTTCCATCAAAATCTGTGATGATCATTGTGGGTACCAACTGCGAACCCACGATGAACATCGCGGGTATCGACCCCCACAGTCGCGGTGAACATCGCGACTGTCAGCTATATATCTGCAATGAACATCACAACTATCGACCCCAAACCCGCGATGAACATCATGGGTTTCAAGCCGAAACCCGTGATGTTCATCATGGAAAAGGACGCGAAACCCATGATATTCCACGTTGGAATGCCAACGTGGAATTTCGTGGCCTTTGGGGGCTCGCCGCTAACTAGAAAAGGTATAATTGAAAAGGCTAAGGCACATAGGCTTACCTGAAGCTTGCGGAACGAAAATCCAACGGTCTGATCTCCCACAAATCGATAAAGAGCTCTAACCTCACTCAAATGCTCTGTGAAACTCACACGTAACAATGACACATGTCACATTGGGCCTACACCATATTTATATGAATTTGACCATTTTTCCAACAGCAATTTCGGTATCAAACGACGCCCGTTTTTAAAACCGTTGGTACTATTGGAATCAGCACAGCGAGAACTTCATGATATTCCTTTCCTTTTCTCGATTCCACTAGGTCCATTTTTTGGGCATTTTTTCCATGCCCCTCATCCCCTTGATTTGTGTGCCACATCCATTTTTGACAAGTTTTATATCGTCAGATTCAGTTTTCCGTGCTCGTGATGATGCTTGAGATCATTTCTTGCTCTCATGCCCAGATTTTTTGGGCATTTTTTCCATGCCCCTCATCGCCTCGATTTGCATGCCACATCGACCATCGTCCATTTTTGACGAGTTTTATATCATCGGATTTAGTTTTCCACACTCATGACGATGCTTGAGACCATTTCTCACTCTCATCAATACCTTTTTGTTTGGTATAATTTTATCCCTTTTTCGGGCCGAGCAATTCCTTTACGAAAAAGGCACTTAGGGAGTTTCTATTGAGCTCTTTTCTGACTCCTAAAGAAATGAAAAGATCGCCGAGAAACCTTGCTTCCTTTCATGCTCTCTAAACGTATCTGAAAGGGCGTCTACCTGGTATAAGTTTACCCCTTTTCTGGACCTTGTAGACTAATTACGAAAAAGGAATACTCTAGTCACATCGGCTAGAAGAGTTCTCCATCTGCATTATTTTATGCTTTTTTCAGGCCTTGGAGACTAACTTACGAAAAATACAACCAATGGAGTCCACTTACCACTTTCAGACTCTCTAAACATGAAATCGACCACGAGCAATCACCATCCTGGGCTCGTATAAATTCACAGGATGGTACTCCACAAACACTGCAGAGTTTTCTTATCATTTTCAGACTCCTTAAAAATGAAAGCACTCATGATCACGAACAATCCTGGGCTCACAAAATACACAGGACAGTACCATTTCAGAGCACACTTTTATCCCTTCTTGGATCTCATTGAAAATACGAAGAAGGACATAATGGTTCTTATCAGCGCCACAACAAGTCATGTCTACTCATATGGCAGCTTCCCCCATTTTGGTCGCCTTTGTTCAGAGTATTATGTAGTATGTCACCCTGAGAGTCCCTATACAACATCCATCAGCTTGTCCCCCCAGAGTCACTCCAGTATACAGTACATACCCTCAATCCCTTAAATATATGATACCTACACCTACAAGTTAGTCCCCTATGCTGCCAGGTCAACCATGTCATCATACTTTGAACAAAGGAAGTTTGAGCCCACCCACTTTATGACCACAATCATTCCCACCCCCACCATATGTCATTCCTACCATCAGTACTACCACATATCAATTGTGCACCTCACGCTCCTATCAAGGAAACATCATTGCCTTGATAGTTGTCAGTCTCCCTTTGTCGACACCAAACAAATATATTCCAAAGGATAGACCCATAGGTCCCTGTACCTTGGACTCATCACCATTTATGATGAGTGCCTAGGGATCATTTTGAAAGGAGTCCTTAGTGCTTCTCCAAATGATTGTTTCTCACATGCTCGAATTCAACACCTTGATCGCATCGTTGAGCCTCGTACAAGGTATTGGTCTTTTCATTTATTTATTGAAGACCCCGGATATCACTTGACTCTTCCACATTTGAGAGTCTACCTATGGAAACAACCAGTTACATTTTCATATAGATATCTAGGTTGCACATGGCTACAATATTCAGATATACCCTAGTATACAGTTACATATACTCCTCAAAGATGACTCCAGTTATTGAGTCCTACAGATGTTGGACACCTTCAGTTTCAGCGGTTCACCAACCCTTCTGAAACATTATTCGGAACAGTTGTTGCATTTCCATTATATTAGTTATTTGAGATCAATCATGATATGACCATGAGTACATCCCAGAATTGTGTCTCCTCTGGACCATTATGACATACCAATAGATTTTTTATGTATTATTCAGATCCCCCATTTTTTGGGGCCTAGTTGTTATTTATATGTCTTGATACAAGCATGGGTTTGCCCGCCTCGTCCGTTATCAAATATTATTCCTCATTCATTTTGAGGCCATGTAATTTTTTTAGTTTTTGCAGCTTCCAAGGGGTCGTTGCTCTAGTCTCCAACTGGTCTCTCCTCCTCTCCAAACTCCAAGAAAAAGACGCAAAATAACTATGATGTCTATTGGCCATATGATGAGATCCTTCCCTCACACATCAGGGGCAATTTGTTAACACCCAAAAAGTGCTCACTAGCTCATTCCCTTATTCACATGACCCATTTCTCCACTTTTTCCACCATTTGAGCCTCTATAACCAACAAAAGGTCACCAAAAGACCATAATACACCATTTTTCCCCTCAAAAGATATATTTTCCCTCAAAAAACATAAAAAACCCTAAAAAAGGGTCCACAATTCCCAAAAAACATTAAAAGGGAATAAAATATTAAAAATATTCAAAAAAAGAAAAAAAGGAGGGAAAAGATACCTAAACCATGTTGGTCAATACCATTGGTTTCCTCAAAACCACAATGGTATTGTCCATCACCAAAACCTATAAAAAGGTGATAGGGGCTCCTCACTTTCCTTCCATCATCCATCCTATCCTCATGCTGTCAAAATCTCTCCTGAGTACTTTGACCATTTTCAGCAATCTTGGAGAAGAGACCATTGGAGCCTGGGGCTACTCACCCTTAGAGTTTCTCAACATCATATCCTCACCATTTGAGGTATCTTAATACAAAAACCATTCTCTATTTTATTTCTTGTTCTTGATATTTATCTTTTGAAATTTATATGCTCATGTTAATGTTAGATTAGATTTGCTTTACAATTGTTTTTACTTTCTATATGAAACAACTATCACATTGTTGATAGGTGCTCATTGCATAAGCTTGGTTGCAAAACCAAGCAACAAAAGGTATCTTTTGTCGTCTTCCCGTTGTATGCACACGTCCCAATCACCTGACGCTCAAATGACAAATGTAAACCCTTCCGCGTGCTTTTGTATTTTTATACCCCCGAAGGTGGTTTCGCAGCATCGAGAAGTGGTTTTCTTTACCACCCTCCCGAATTGCAAAATGATATAGTGTTGACATGTGGATGGCGGTATGGTATTTTGCAATAGCCAAGGGTCTCATTCCAACGCGCATGTTGGCAGCGCATAATGAATGTTAACCATTGATCTGCCATCGCTCGATCAATTAGTTGTTGATCTCACCTTCTTTTTAATGTCACTTCAATGGTCAATTCAACGACCTTTGCTTGCGTTATTCACCTTACTTCTCTTTCTACTGAAAATCTGTCTCCGTCGTTGATCTTTTCTCATGGATAATAAATCATCATTTCTTTACATGATATCAAAAGCCACTTCATAAACCCTTTTAAATCCCTTTTAACTTGATCCAATGGTCATGTGGTACATTTTCTTCAGGATAGGGTGCTTTCCCCACAAAGTTTGAGTTATACCAAACAAAAATTTATTAAAAATATCTCCATCAACTTTAAAAATACTATGCCAATGGACCCTGCAAATAGAACATGGATGGTTCGTATGTACGTTTGAATTTTTACCTTGCCGAGGTGGTCAATCAAGATTTTGGTTAGCCATCGTGGCAACATTATTATTAGGGGGGTTCGGTGGTTGAACACCTCCGACGGGAGGTTGGTTATTACCTCAATTATGTCCGCATATCCTATTCTGTTGTCCTTGTTGGTTCCGTTGGGTAGGTTGGTTTTGCAGTTGGTTTTGTTGGGAATAAAATTTCCCTTGGGGAATGGGAGGATTTTGCGGTTGGGCGAGTGCTGATGCTACTGGTGATGGATAATAAGCGGGGGAGCTTGAGCTTGTGCCGACGCGTGTGTATCCAGTGGAGGGTATTAAGTGATTGGTGCGTCAGGGGGGGTGTATGTTGGTGGGGTATGATTGTAGCAATGTGTTGGACAAGAGGGTCCATGTATGTGAGGGGATTTGGACGATGGAACATACGAAGGTGTTTATCCAAAACAGGTCATGGCGTGCGAAATGTAGGGACCACCGCTCATGGCAGGTGGTGCGAAAATGGGCGTAGGATTATAAGTAGGGGTGGGGGAGGGAGGCATATGGACATATGGTTGACTGGTAAATGCAATGTGTCCAATGATTCCATCAACAACGTGGGATTACCCTGGTGTTTCCTTTCAGGAGGAATCACCGTGAGGAGCATCAGGTAAAATGGTGTAAATGTAGCCCGATTGTGCAAAGATAAGGTCAAAATGTTGGGATTTAAGTATGGCTTCTTCTTCAGTTTGGGGCCTTTCAAATACCACATCCTTAGTGATGGAAGGTATGAGATAATTCAAGAACTAATCTAAAAATATATGGTCATCTAATTTGATCTTGCACAAACTATGATGACGACACCACTGATGGATATGGTCAATGATGTGGGTAGTCATGTTCTATCTACAAGATAGTAGAATCTCAACACTAGCATCGTAATAGATGGGTAGTTGGAAGAAATGCGGGAAAGTTGAAGCAAGGGAAGCAAAAGCAGAGTGTGTCCCATGGGGATGGTCAATATACCACTTGGATACAACACCAGTGAGTGTCTATTGTAAAAGCCGTAGGAGGATCGATTCATCCACTATGGAGTTGGAGGAATACCATAAGTGGAAGGACATGATATGGTTATGGGGGTTCTCACCACCCTTCCCTTCAAACTTTGGGATGTCCGAAGGGAGTTTGGTAGGCATTGGATGCCATGTACGGTCATGTCAGATCAGATCGTTAGTGAATCGGGCCAGATCAGGTAGGTTGAGACTAGTCATGAATGAAAAAATAGCAGGAGGATGTGACATGGTTGACGGGGCCTACATGCTAACCATGGCATTAATCGTGGGGCCACCTCCGCCAAGTGGCAGTGCAGTGGCATGAGTCATGACTGGGTTTGAGGGACTTCCCAAAGGGGCAGAGGGATCTAAAAAGAAGGGTCGGTGTCCCCAAGGGTACCACTAGTAACCAAAGGGATGATGGTCATAATAGATCCAGTATCAATGGGTATAGAGGTAGTAATTGTAATGTCAGGCGTAGGTGCAGTAGACGACATAGTAGGAATGGATGCTGAAGTGGTAGTGGGGCAGTCGTGGATCCACTATCGACAATGCTGTCATAAAATGGGTTTGGGTTCATGCGAACCATGGGGTGATATGGAACTGTGTGTATGGGTGAATTTGAATCAGAACTAGAAGTGAAATAAGGGGTGTTGGGATGAAGATATGGAGACTAAAATGTGCGTCTCAAGGGAGTGCGACGAGAAGGGTCCAATGGACCGAACTATGGGAAATTCCCTTGTATACAGCGAGAGTTTCTTGGGGAATCAATGATGATAGTTGTAAAAGTGATAAAGTGCTGTGGTAAAAGACGTGCTAAAAAATCGTAGTGCAACCGTGCGTGCAAAAGGAGAGCTCACAAAAAATGACACTCGAGCCAACAGCAAGCTCAAAAAAACCTACTGCAAACACATGCTACAATAGGTGGAGAGGCAATAAAATGGTTAGAATACCAATAAGAAACACTCCTAGGAAGAGAAAGAGTTACTAACCTATGGGGTATAGGAGCATGCAAAAACCTAGCTAAAAGATATGGAAGCTCACTCAAATTGTATCCCCTGCAGGGTGATGAAATCCACAGTCAGGAAATACAAAATGGAGAACCAAATGGCTAAAGGATATCCCTCTATCGAGAAGGATCTTAGGTAAAAGGGTCCTATAATAATGGAATCTAAGCTACCCCATTCATGGAATGTCCGGAAAGGTGTCCTGCAGCTTCATTTATTTGACCGTCACGCTCCCGGTATGGTGTCCATCATGCATGATGAGAACAACGAGTTGGTGTCCTTTAGTAAAGAGTGGAGAGTGGTATTCCACTTAGAATTTCGGAACCAGTCTTGCCACTTTCCCTCTTAAGGGAGAGGCCCTCTGACAAATCGGTGTCAACCATACCAATAAATAATAGGGGATTTTGGCTCCCTAAAGGACAACAACTATGTCTCAAATGTGTATGACGAGGGGGTGTTATTTGGATTCCTAACCCCAATTTCCTACCTACAAAGTTTTATTTGGGTCCCCAAGTGGGGTTAGTGCATGTTCAATTAAACCAATTTTACTCTCACTTGAATTATGGGGAGTGTGTGGGTGCACACGTGGTGTAAAAAACCCAAGATACGTCAATAGTAAATGCTGAAATAAATAACTGAAACGGAAAAGTACTAACTGCTATAACATGTATGGATTAAATGAACTTGTTAAAATATAATGCAAGAGATAGAAATGCACTAAGGATGAACGGAAACTGAAATGTATCAAATTCTACAATAAGCAAACAATATACAAGTACCAATGGAAATAGGTGCAAGTAAACAAGAGATTGTAAGTGCAGCCAAGGTGAATAAAAGAGTAAAAAACAAGTGTAGAACGTGTATGTTGAAGGAAAAATTTGCGCTCTGGGCATTGCAAACTGCAGAAAGGCATGACCGAGGTGCGCCTATTGGGAAAAAATACACACTTGGAGTGCGGGTTACAGGATGAGAAGCATGGGTTTCAGGCCGGAAGTCGCGCTCGGGGTGCAAGTTGTAGGTCAAAAGTCACTCTTGAGGCACGGGTTGCAAGACGAAAGTTGTGCTTGAGAGCACGGAAAAAACACCAGAAGTCGCGGGCCAGATCAGGAAAATGGAAAAAATAATAGGTACTGTGATGGCATTGGCTAGATATACAAGTACGGGGTGCAAGGCTATGCCAGAAAAATAAAATGCAAGAAAAACAAAAAATAAAAGACTAAAAATAACTACTGATCTAAACAAACCACAGATCGATGGGAATCGACCTAGTTGGAGTCTCCAAAAAACTGTAGCTAGTGTTTTTACACCAACTAGTGCAAAAGGGCACCTGCTAAGGTTTATGGAACCCTCAGTAGCAGCTCATGAATGTATAGTGTGTGAGTGCAAATAAAAGTAAAAAAAACAATTGATCTAAATGATTACTGCAACAAGATAACAAATAAACAAGAACCCATGAATCAAATGTTGATTTTGTATTATGTTGTCAAACTAGATTTACAATAGATAGTTACCTCAAAAGGTGAGTAGATGGGGCCCTTGAAGCTGTACAAAGAGTGGTGCTTCGGGTCTCCAAGGTTCCTTTCTCTTCTCCAAATGCTCTAATGGCGACCGAAACTCAACCAGGAAGTGGAAACATAAGCTCAGAGGGAAGCTAGTATTTCAATGGGAATTTCAGAAGCATAAGGGTAGGGAAGAGTGAATTTTTCTTGTGAATGGGGGGCCTCCACCATCTTCATATAGTAATTTTGGATGGCGGTGTATTGTCCTGTGGTATTGGGTAGCCAATAGTATTGGCTAGTGGTATTTGATGGTTTCCCTCCTTTTTAATTTTATTTTGACTATTTCTCCTTTCTCTTTTTATTTTTTGGGGATTTTGACCCTTTTGTGGGATTTTAATTAATTGATGAGGGAAATAATGATTTTTTTCCCATTTAGTTACCAAATTAGGGATTTTTAGGTTTTTGGAGGCCAAAAATGTAGGAAAGGGGGATAAATGGGTTATGTGACTAGAGGGATGAGTTAGGTGAACAATTTTTCGATGTTAATAGGTTGTATAAAATTTTGAATTTATTTGTTGGAGCCTAGGCCGCAGCTATGGTAAAGCTGTGAATTTTGAGGAAAAAGAACAAGTGTTGAAGGGAAAGTGCTAATTTTGAATAAACACCAATTTTTGGGCAGAAGGGAAAGGTGCGCAGTACGGTGCCAGATGGATGAGCTTAGCGCAGATTACGGACCGGAACTCGCGGAGCTCACGCGCACACGTCAAAGGAGAATGAATGTGGCCGAGTAGAAAGCTTAGCTACCACAATAAATGAAGCGATGGAGTAGAGGGATCAGCTACCCTCATTTAAGGCTAAGTACAGAAGTTATGGTTGTTCTGATCAAGGAAGAGCAACGCACTAAAGCATTGAAGACAAAGGACAAGGAGCAGTGGACGATGAAGCGGCGCCCATGCCCGTAATCTGCGGCGGAAGTCACGGAACCTGCAGGAAGCGGCGACGTGACTGTAAGCGGCTCCTATAGTACACCTAGCCATGTCCGTGGTTAGGGTTTTTGGGGATTACTGCTGGGAAAGGCCCACAACTTTGTAAAGGTGCGACCGTCATGGCCACCTATATATATGAGTAATTGTAAAGGTTAGACGTTAGTTAGTTAGTTAGTGAGTTAGTTAGCTAGCCTTTAGATGTTGAGATGCAGGTTAGCTGTTTGAGATAAGCTAGCTAGTTAGAAATTCTTCTACTGTGTTGTTAGAAGATAAGAGTAGAGCTGAATAGCCGTGAAGCTAATCCCTAAGTTGCAGACAGTCTGAGTCGACGTCTGAACTATTGTAATCTCTGAAGAGAAAGAGACTAGATCAAGAGAAGGGCTCCCAGCTGTGTGCGTGGAGTTTCCTGGAAAGATCTAAGGCTGCAGCTGTGTGCGCAGCGTATTGTGTAATTCTATATTCTCCTGATTAATATAAGACACTCCCATGGACGTGGTTTCCCTGTGGAGGTGAACTTCATAATTCTCGTTGTTATGATGCTGTGTTGAGTGATTGCATGTTTTAGTTCACTGTTTATGTATACATGAATATTGTGATATCTTTATGAGTATGTTAAGTAAGTTCTCAGAGCTTCCTTGATAGTGATAATCGTTAAGTGTCAAAGGAACTTGTAGAACGTTGTCGCTGTAGCGATAGAGAATTGCGTTATTGCGCTGGGTGTGCAAGCAGAAATGAAAGAGTAGCGATGCAGAGGATAATCACCTTGTGAGTAGGAGTGAGGATACCGCGCAACTAGGTTGCCGAGAGAGAGAGAGTTCGACACAGTTGCGCTGAGAGGTCTGCAGGAGAGTAAGGCATTCCACTTTGAGGAATCATCAAGTAAGGGAGAGAGCAGTCTCCGCGTCGCCTAGGTTAAGGAAATTTGATTCCTTAGCCCCCCCATAGCCACTTCGGGTGAGACCTCGAGCTGCTACGCAGCTCGTTGCCGAGAGGGCCAGTGCGCCAAGGGGTTTTGTTGCTGCGCTTCATTAAAACCCGGGTCTGTCCAAAAGCAGCCAACAAATGGTTCCGTTGCCTTGCGACTTGTTACTGTGAGACTTGTTATTTCCGCAACGTGTGAGATTGTTGCTGAAGCCAACAAATGGTTCCGTTGCCTTGCGACTTGTTACTGTGAGTCTTGTTATTTCTGCGACGTGTGAGATTGTTGCTGAAGCTAACAAATGGTTATGTTGCCTTGAGACTTGCTCAGCTAACAAATGTGTTACTGGAATCCTACAGCTAAAGAAATTCAAGACTGGTTTGATTTAATGGCTACAGAGTTCGCTGAACAAGAAAATAGAAGCTCTAGGCTTCAGACAGAAGACTGGTTGCAGAAGTATATCTATACTGACCTTCACAAAATTTTCTTCGTCACATTTGCACTTGAGTTGCATGCTTGGATAGCCAAGTTAGCAGATACTAGACCCACTGTGCATGTTGATCGACCCGTCGCTTGGACGCCTGAGCTAGTCCCGCGCAGTAGAATTTTGGTTGAATAGTCTGCTGGAAGGTTTCATCACTGAGTTTGCAGTAGATACAAGAAAGCGTTTCAGCGAAGCAGAGAGGAGTTTCATCCAAGCACACAGAGGTAACTCTTTGAACTTATGGATAAAAATGCTTCTATATGAAAAAGAAAAACTATGCATAGCTTCCGATGAATAGCATAGACAAGTAATGTCGGCAGATTCTGATAGTGATCCTAAACTTATTGGTTGCACTCGTAGTGGAAAATGGTATAAAGTAGGCATTGACCAGTATTCTTTTGAGTCTAGCTCAGAAGATAGTCAAGTTCCTAGAGCAAGCCATATAGAGAGACAAGGGAATGTTCATATCCCTTGTTGTGGGGAAAATGCACCTATAGTTCAGGGGAGAAACTACCAACTTACGGTGATAAAGATAGACTTACAAGCATTCTGCAAGTATAACTAATAAATGAAGAGATTAGGGTTTAGAGATGTAGGCACCTTATTCAGAAGGTTGATCCTAGCTTTTCCTCCCTCACTCTTCAATGCTTATCCAGTGTCGCAATGCCCAGACCTGCAAAACAACTTGATACCTTTCTCAAATACATTTGACTACATATATAATACTGATATCTATAATGGAAAGAGACATCAAACTATAATCAAACAGTGATCAAATCTTAAGACACATTAATAGGTCATATTTGGAAAGAGAAGAACGTCTGATCTTTATTAATGAATGAAAGCAAGTACATACAATTATACCTTCCTTCAAGCTTGGCACTTCACGAAACCTAGATTCAAGGTCTCCTGCTTCCATTCTCCAAGGATCCCAGCCTCTAAGCAATTGTACTAGGGTTTACCAAAACTGAAGCACAAGAGAGGGGGGATGAGGGTCTCCATTCCTCCAGCATAACTTTGCAATTAGGCTTGCTCCCTTCACATGGCCCTTCTACCCTCCTTATATAATCAATGAGGAAGAGGAAAAGAAGTTATAACCACTCAAGAGGTTTCCCAACCAACTTAACTTACTCGAATTTCGAGATTTTTGACCAAAACAAGTGTGTACGCTACTCTATAGTATACAAAGTCGCGTACATATGGCAATGGGCGCTACTATGAATGAGACAAAGTCGCGTACACACGCTACTATTATAACAGTAGAGTCGCGCTCATGTTGAAAAATGGCCAAAAACAGGCTTTTCTGCTCATTTTCAGGAGATGGTTTGGTCTGGAAAAATGTTCCTAAGGGTCATATACATCAAATGGGTCAAGAATGAGGTAATTTCAACCATTTTTAGTGTCCCAAATGACTCCTCCATCCAAAAATGTCCTGTTGTGTGACTGAACTTGATCTCAAGAAGTGTCGTCATGCGACCAAGGGAAGCAAGTGTCGTCACGGACGGAGAGGTGTCATTTCAAGCTATAAAAGATGCCCCCTAATGTATGAGGTCAGAGGGAGTACGGGAAACGATGGCCGAAATACATTATAAAAAATAAAAAAGAGTTGAATCGTGGAGGAACGGAGAAACCAAGAATCATAGGCTCAAATGAAGTACCTGAAAGCAAAGGCAAAGTCAGACAAACTTATCCATGGGGTAACTGTCCATGTTCAAATGGTGGAACATGATCTCCAAGAGGATACAATAATGATCCAAAATACTGATGCATATATCATGGCCACTAAAATACAAGCGTGGATCCATGAGGAACATAAGTCGAAACATAACCACATAAATACAAGGTGGATCTATGTCAAAACTGGAGAACATAGCCATAGAGAACAAGCTGGATCTATGTCTCATCAAGAGCCAAAAGGAGTGGGGCTCAGTCTTGCGCAACTTGGGCGATAACATAAATGAGGTGATGCTATCGAGGATCCCAAGGTCTTCATCCAAAAACAACCCAAGGTACAAACCTATCCATGCGAATAAATGAGTTGTTGTCGAACATGGGAGGTATCGTTTGATTACCGGTCATTGATGTATACCGTTAACAAACGCGAGGGTGTCCACCAATAATGAAAATGGAACCCAAGGTACCTAGTACATTCAAGCAAGTGCGAATAGATGGTCTTGCCGTCGAACACTTGAAGAATCCATCGGATAGGAGACATTGATGTATTCCCATCTATCCAATAGCGAGGGAAACTGCCACTAATGACTGCAATCCCCAAGGTACTAACCGAAACTCTAAACTTCATTCCCAGAGCACAATGAGTTGAAGTCGATGGGAAGAAGTCCGTTGGAAGGGAGGCCTTAATGCATCCTCCATCATCCAACATGAGGGACACTCAAAAGGTATGAGCTTATTTGGAGTAGGACGGAACACAGGATGAAACATACTGACACCAAGGAATGGCCGACACATGAGGTCAAGGCAACTACAGAATGGCCGACACAGGTTGTATCCTTGAACAGTGAGCACGACACAAGAGTGACTTAGGCAGCTTTGAACACAAAGAGACCACGATACATATCTGCAATGTAGGAGACATTAACAGATTCTCCAAATGATTGGAAGACTAACCAAACGGAGGAGTAGGAACTCTGAGATCAAGTTTACCCTAAGGTCAATACTAGAACCCAACTTGTTTGATAGACTCAAAATAGGTGCTTTGTTCAAGGAGATAGTTGACTTGCTGCCATCATATTGAAAGATATTTTGACATTCTTCCCTTCCCTTTCCTTTTTCATTTTTTAACGAGCTTGACAAAGAACTAAAGCATGCTCGACGGTATTTTCATATTTAAGGAGTCTGAAAAACCTAGAAGAAAACTCCATACACCTATCCGTGGATTTTATATCGAGCCCGGATTGGTCTGTGCTCGGCGGTGTTTTCTTGCTTATAGAGTTGAAAAACTTAAACAGTCCTCTATACACTTATCCGTGGATTTTATATCGAGCCCGGATTGGTATGTGCTCGCTTGGTGTTTTCACATTTCGAGAGTCTGAAAACCCTAAAGACGACTCCAAAGGTCCTTTTTCGTAAAGTTAGTCTCCTTCCCCGAAAAAGTGTAAAATGATGGAAGAAGAACTCTTCTAGCGCATACAAGAGTATACCTAGAGTATACCTTTTCCGTAAATTATCCACCAAGGCCCGGAAAAGGGGTAATTCTATACCTAAGTGGATGTCGGTTCAGTTATTTTAACGAGCCCGAAAAGACAACTATGCTCGGCAAACTTTTCCTATTTAAGGAGTCTGAAAAGGGCTTAAAAGAACTCCATAGGGATCTTTTCCGTAAAGGTTTAACGAGTCCGGAAAAGTAAACTCATGACCTCCTTACTGTTTTTAACGAGCTCAAAGGAGATAGGAAAATGCTCACAACTTCCTTACTGTTTTTAACGAGCTCGAAGTGAATATGAAAGAAATGCTCATAACCTACTTACTGTTTTTAACGAGCTCGAAGTGAAGGTAGAAGAATGCTCGTAGCCTCCTTACTGTTTTTAACGAGCTCGAAGGAAAGGTGGAAGACTGCTCGTAACCTACTTACTGTTTTTAACGAGCTCGAAGTGAAGGCAGAAGAATGCTCGAAACCTACTTACTGTTTTTAACGAGCTCGAAGTGAAGGCAAAAGAATGCTCGTAACCTACTTACTGTTTTTAACGAGCTCGAAGTAAAAGAAGAATGCTCGTAACCTACTTACTGTTTTTAACGAGCTCGAAGTAAAAGAAGAATGCTCGTAACCTACTTACTGTTTTTAATGAGCTCGAAGTAAAAGAAGAATGCTCGTAACCTACTTACTGTTTTTAATGAGCTCGAAGTGAAGGCAGAAGAATGCTCGTAACCTACTTACTGTTTTTAACGAGCTCGAAGTGAAGGCAGAAGAATGCTCGTAATGGGAAGAGACGAGTGTCAGGGACATGCAAAACTAGCTCCAAGCGCATGGAACAAAGCTATGCCTAATGCAAGGAACATGGGCAAGATAAGGACACTCAAGGTGTGTCTCCTCCAGGTAAAAGGTGTCAAATTGAAAAGGCAAAATGATACAGGGCTTAGCGGAAATGAGATCAGAGATGGAGGCTTATACAATGGGCTAAAAGCGTGGAAGCCGGCTTCAGGCTCATTAGTGCAAGCGGGATCATAATAGATGCATATGCAATTTGAACAAAAAGATGGGAGCCTTATCAGGGATGGCCAGAAATATGTGACGAAGAAAGATATGAGGCTTCTTCTCAAAGTCATGGTAAATCTAAAAAGGCTCCCGATCCTATGAGAAAAACTCAGCATGGGCACCAGAATGGCATAAGGGTGCTGACTAGGGTGACCCATGTTAGGTAGGCTCTGCTGTCGGACTGGTGCACAATGCATAAAGAGATGGCTAACACACCAATATCCAACAGGTTCGACCCTATGGCGAATTCGGATGGCAAAAGGTTCAAATGCAACATAACAGCGGGGAAGCCTAAACCTATATGCAAGGTTCCGAATATACCTGACATGGTTGCACAAGGTGTCGAAAAGGACCAGTAAGCAAGTATACATCCAGCTAAGAATCCTGTCTCCAAGAAACATTAGTACCGGGATCATATCTAAAACATATGTAAAGGAAGACCCGATACAAGTCACTGTGGTAGAAATACTTTCAACTTCACTATCATCAACAGCAGGCATAAACAAGGCAGAGTCTTCGAATGAAGACTCTATGGTACCCAAGCCCGAGGACTTACAATCAACAAGATCAAATTCAGGATGAAGATCAAAGTTGAAGGACATGATGGAATCTGCAGAAACAAATTCATCATCACGGGAGTTGAAAATTCTAGAAGCATAATCAAACTCAGCAGGAACACCGATTTGCTGATCTATAGGAGAGTCCAAAGACTCAACAGTAGGAAGATCAAACGTTAAGGTCAAACCGGGGCTGGACATGACTGCGACTGGATCAACATCCAAATGAATGGCAGACTGTACTATAGACTCTAGGAAAACTTCATCGGAAGGAAGTATATCATCCCATATAGAATACATATCTAAACATTCAGATGGAGGTGTCACTTGGTCAAAAGCTGGGACCAAGTCCCGAGAAGGTAAGCATGAACTCAGAGACTTCTTCTCAGTAGCAGTTGAACTCAAGGAACAATATGCCACATGAGGCGCATGTGACATAGTAGTGCCTAATGACGAGGGATCAGACTGGTCTACAGATGGGTAATAAGGAGGATCAACGAATGCAAGCTGGTCGATGGTGACAATGTTTTCGTTATGAGGGAAATGCATCACACGAAAAAGCGTAGACACCACAGCATGCATAGCATAAACGTAATCACGCCCGAGGATCATATCAAAGTCCATAGGGTCCTTTAGAACCATAAAATCAACTAAGACTGTTTTTCCACCCAAGGTAACAGGTGCCTGATGGAGGAATCCGATCGGTTCACTAGGTCTTCTATCGAAGGTCAACGGCCAATTAACAGCTGGAATAATATTAGGGAAACCCAAATCTCTCCAAGCATAAGCGGATAAGATACTAACAGAAGCACCTTCATCAACAATGCATCGATCAACCGTATGGTTCCCGATATCAACCTTTATCTGGAAAGGTGTCGAAGAAGGAAGGCGAGGCTCGGCTAGACTATTCCAATCAAAGGAAACAATCCTAGGGCTTGGTAGGGGTTCACATGGCACAGATGAAGTGCCCCCTTTTTCAGGAACATCCAAACTGGAAATGCAGAAGACTTCAGTAGTAGCTGCATCAATCTCTGAAGGACTAATGGGATCGGTCGAAGATTGCATCGATTCAATCACTTCACTCTCCGAAGGAAGAGTGGGGTCGAACAAAGATTGCATTGGTTCAACCACTTTATCAAACAAAGGTTGATCTGACTGCAGGGAATCTATAGACAACTCAGGAACAGAGGTTCCTTCAGACATGGACCACACTCTTCGTGCCTCTGGAATGGCAGGACATCGGTGAGTAAGGTGATCTCCCTTACAAAGTTTACAAGGGAACTTTGGTTTCCGTCCTATAGGTTTAGACTCCTTTACAACGTCAGTACTCTCAGCATGACTAACATTGGCTGACAGCTTGCCCCCAGCATGACTCACAGAGGCTGGTTGCTCAGAAGCAGAAGACTTTTGAACTAAGGACCACACTTTTTGCACTTCTGGAAGTACAGGGCACAAGTAAGTAAGGTGGTCTCCCTCGCAAAACTTACAAGGGAACTTAAGCTTCTGTTTGTTGGGTTTGTCGACAATGTCAACTCCCTTAGCATGACTTGCAGTGGCTGATCTGGTGTCTCCAGTATGACTCACAGGAACTGGTGACTTGTCATTAATATGAATAGTAGTGATCAATGACGTGTCCTCAACATGACTGACAGTGGTTGAAGACAAACTTTCAGTATGATTTTCAGTGACTAAAAGTTTTCTCCCAGCATGACCTCCTGAGGCTGGGTGGGTGCCCCCTGCATGATCTGCAGAGGCAGGGTGCTTGCCCCCTTGTTTTGGCATCTTCTTCCTATTCTTCCCCCATCTATTCCTTTTAGACTGCTGGTTACTAGTATTGCTACTTTCGCCACATGAGGTAGAAGGAGGAGGAGAAGATGTTGGTGGCAAAGGAGGCACAGGGTTCTGATGCTCTTGATTTGAGGTGCTCACAAAAGAAGCGTCAGGAGCATGCAAGGCATTCAGAGTGGAAAACAACCAAACTGGCATCCCAATAGTGAATCCAGGAAGATTCAGAGTAGCCATTAAGGGAGCACCAATGTTTCCAATGAATGGAACAGCACCAGGATCCCCCGGAACAGGGGTACCTTGATTGGCACTCGCCGGAATGCTAGACATAGTTTCTCGCTCAAATGAACAAGAAGTTCTCTAAGGCAAACTAAAAACAAGTAGCACAAAGAGCACACCACTAAAAAAAGGTCCTAAGTAAATCAAACCAGGCAAACAGATGCCTTCCGGAGAAGAGTCTGGGATGATGAGGGCCCAGAACAGATCAACGAAGGATGAAGGACAGTTACCCGGGGTCCACAATACAATGACTAAGGGTGCAAGCGCTGGAATCACCCAACCGCCCTCCCAAAGACCTGCAAGGGATTTCCTCCCACGTCTGTCCTAGGTACAACAGATATACCCTCCGCTGTCACCTGTGTATGAACCTAGAGTCTGATACTAAGGATACCACAACACCGAAAACTCCTGGGGGAACAGTCACCGGTCGAATCAGAAAGCATGGGCAGGGTAGCTAAGCCCGAAACTCGAAAGAGTCCCCAATACGCAATCCGATCCTGGCGTATGCTCGAACAGAAAGTAGGAGGGGTATTCCCACAAACTGATCTCACATTGACCTACTGCATATGCTCCCAGGAAAATTTTGAGTGAGGTGGGTTTGCCTAATGATAGTCTCACTACGATTTTTGCGCAATGTGTGATCTTGGGTGGTTTAAGGTGTTTTAAACCCAAGATCCTAACCAAGACTAGTTGGTGTAGTGTAACCTAGAAAAGAAAATGTTTCTAGTTCATTTTATTAGAGTTCATTTTAAAGGTTACTTGATTACTCAAAAAGGTAGTGGGTGTGTGAGAGTGGTTATAATAAAAATAGAGTACTGAAAATGAAATATTTACCACCAAACAAATCTTTTTCTTTTCAATGCAAGTCTTAAAATTCTGATCTAGAATGCATGTGCAAATGCAATTTTTTAATCTTTTGAATGCAAAAAAGGTAAAAATAAAGTCTAAATGTAAAAAATTAAACTCAAAACCTAAGAATGCAGCTACTCAAGCAACTAGGTATGCAAAAGAAAACTTGTTCTTTTTGATGCAAACCACTCTAAAATCTTTTAAGCCACTTGCAAGGTACTCTATTCAGAAGATAAATCAAAATTCTTTATGCTTTTCAAAGGTAAGAAACAAAAAATGAAACTAACTTACTATCAAAGCAAAGCAAAGAAACTTTCAGGTTCTCTTTATGAAACAGTAAAAGCTACCAAATATGACTTTCAAATTCTTATTGATGTAAGCATGCCAAACATTGGGAAAAGAGTACAAAAACTACTTTTAGACCCAAACGAAGCGAATGACCTACGAAGAAGTATGGTTTGGTAAAGTCAGGTATGCACGTAAACAATGCAAACAAGGTCTTGAACAACAGCCAAAACACTTGAGCTTTCACTACAAAAGAAAAACTAAAAGCATACGGGAGGACAAGAAACCAACCTAAAAGAGAAATTTCACTCAAATAGATACAAACAGGGTCAAAAAGACTCAAGAGGTTTCAAATCCAGTGGAAATGGTGCAAGCAAGTTCAATCAGACTCAAATTAGGGTACAAAACACCAAACAGGTCCAAAAACCCCCCAACTTGGGTCAACAAGCTCCAAAATTTCCAAACAAGCCCAAAATGATCAAAAGAGGTTCAAATCATGAATGTAGGATCAGTACAAGGATGGGAGACCACTTACAGGGGTTTAACACAGACCTAAGGTCATCAGGGACCCCAAAAAATGCAGCCACAGCCCCCAGATTTGGGTCCACAACCCAAAAACTCAAAAAATCAAACCCAGATTTTGAGCGCTACTGTATATGAAGGAAACTAGCGCTCATAGAAGTATGGGCGCTACTGTGTATGAAGGAAACTAGTGCTCATAGTAGTATGGGCGCTACTGTGTGGTACAAACAGTAGCGTACAAAAAAAAAAAAAAAGTCTAAAAAACGGGGTTAAAACCCCCAAACTGGGTCCACAAAGGTTTGCAAGGGCTGGGAAGGGTCTGTAAAAAGCCCAGGAGGGTCAAACAGAGCCTACTAACTGATCCTAATCAAGAAAATGAACAAAGACCATCAAACAAGACTGAAGAAATGACCTTGGATACCCCTAAGCAGTTAGGCTTTCTCCAGTGGAGTCGCCATTCTGTTGTGGGGAAAATGCACCTATAGTTCAGGGGAGAAACTACCAACTTACGGTGATAAAGATAGACTTACAAGCATTCTGCAAGTATAACTAATAAATGAAGAGATTAGGGTTTAGAGATGTAGGCACCTTATTCAGAAGGTTGATCCTAGCTTTTCCTCCCTCACTCTTCAATGCTTATCCAGTGTCGCAATGCCCAGACCTGCAAAACAACTTGATACCTTTCTCAAATACATTTGACTACATATATAATACTGATATCTATAATGGAAAGAGACATCAAACTATAATCAAACAGTGATCAAATCTTAAGACACATTAATAGGTCATATTTGAAAAGAGAAGAACGTCTGATCTTTATTAATGAATGAAAGCAAGTACATACAATTATACCTTCCTTCAAGCTTGGCACTTCACGAAACCTAGATTCAAGGTCTCCTGCTTCCATTCTCCAAGGATCCCAGCCTCTAAGCAATTGTACTAGGGTTTACCAAAACTGAAGCACAAGAGAGGGGGATGAGGGTCTCCATTCCTCCAGCATAACTTTGCAATTAGGCTTGCTCCCTTCACATGGCCCTTCTACCCTCCTTATATAATCAATGAGGAAGAGGAAAAGAAGTTATAACCACTCAAGAGGTTTCCCAACCAACTTAACTTACTCGAATTTCGAGATTTTTGACCAAAACAAGTGTGTACGCTACTCTATAGTATACAAAGTCGCGTACATATGGCAATGGGCGCTACTATGAATGAGACAAAGTCGCGTACACACGCTACTATTATAACAGTAGAGTCGCGCTCATGTTGAAAAATGGCCAAAAACAGGCTTTTCTGCTCATTTTCAGGAGATGGTTTGGTCTGGAAAAATGTTCCTAAGGGTCATATACATCAAATGGGTCAAGAATGAGGTAATTTCAACCATTTTTAGTGTCCCAAATGACTCCTCCATCCAAAAATGTCCTGTTGTGTGACTGAACTTGATCTCAAGAAGTGTCGTCATGCGACCAAGGGAAGCAAGTGTCGTCACGGACGGAGAGGTGTCATTTCAAGCTATAGCATCCCTTATCACCCCTTTACACCGCAAAAGCCAGACAGAGCTCAGTATAACCTTGCAGTAACACCTTCTAGTAGCCTGCACGGTACTTCTAGTACCTTTGTACCACCTTTGTTCAACCATCCAGGAGGCACTGCTACAACACCTCCACCTCAACCTAGCGCAAGAAGGATGGGTGATGACATGAAGCTACCAACTTTTAGAGGAACAGGGATAGAAGACCCTGAGCAGCACTGGTTCCTATGTGAAGCCATTTGGACAATTAAGCAAATTAATGATGATGCTGTTAAACTGGTTCAGTTAGCAACCACACTAAGAGAAAGAGCCTTAACTTGGTTCATGAAATACTCAACCGCACAGAACAGGACACTTGCTGATGTAAGAAATGCTATGATTAGAGAATTCAAGAAACCTAAATCAGAATCACAGTGTATAATAGAGCTCAAAGAAATCAAACAGTTACCTACAGAGTCAATATGGGACTTTGACCAGAATTTCAAAGCCTTTATAGATCAAGTAAGCTTTGAGTTTGCACCATAGCAACATAAGGAATGGTTCATTGCTGCGCTGCTCCCACGCATTAGACTTCCTCTTATGCAACAGAATCTCACTACTCAGGAACAAGCTCTTGAGATGGCTATGAAACTAGAAGCTTCACCAATTGCTGGAACAGGCAACGATGTTGTGCAGTTGCAAAACCAATTAGAAAACTTAACCTTGCAAGTGCATGATGTTAAGAAAGGCAAGGATGTTAAGGAAGAAATTTGGTGTACAAAATGTAAAGCGCAAGGTCATTCAAAGGACCATTGTCCCGTTTTCATAGAGTATATTGCAACTGGAGCACCTAACCCTTTACCACAGGCACAGGGGCCTTGGTGTGAAATCTGTAGAACTAGAGGTCATAGACCACAAGAATGTCACTTACTTCAGAAATATGTACAAAATCCAAAGAATCTATATTGTAATTTCTGTAAATCAGTAGGCCATGATGAGAACAATTGCAGAGCATATGATCTTATGATGGAAAGAAAGCATGATGTTTATAGAGTACAATCAGAGACACAAGGACCCACAGCAGGTCCACAGTATGACCAAAATCGCGACGCCAGAGCAGGAAATTATAGGGGTCACGGACGCACAACAAATTTTGGTCGAGGAAGAGGACAGATCACTTGTTACAATTGTGGAGCGCAAGGTCATTTTGCAAGGGATTTCCAAAATCGTACAACCATTTCCAGATATTGTAAATCTTATGATCATATCATTGAAGAATTCCCTCAGTTGATGGATAATATGCAAGCAAAGACACCACAGGACAATCCGAATATTCAGTTGATTGGAGCAGAAAAAAGAGAACCAGACCCTACAGTTAATATAGTGACGCGCAGTGGAGCAACCACTGGTGCGCCATAGATGGGAATTGGAAAGCAAGCGATGCAATGGGTGCGCCGCGCTAATATTAAACCAGCCCCACTTAATCTGCAGAAGCAAAAAGAAGCATTCAATCAAGCTCAAGAGTATTTCTCGGATCTGAGAGCTTCAAGTTTTGTCGCAATTCCGTATAATGATATTACATCGCAAGTGCTAAGACAAGATAACCTGGTACAAGAACAGGCCACTACATCCGAAAGGCCTGATGAAGAGGATGCACTAGGAAATGTCCATACTTTTCTGAGGAACTGCTTAAAGTTGTTGCACAATGAAAAAGAAACTATGGAACTTCAACACCTATTGGATAAGTGTCAACAATCTACTTCGACGAACACACCGCAGCGTGTTGTTCACCAGATTGGGAGTCACACTAGAACTGGAAAATAGATGAGGCTCACAGCGTAGATTGGCTCATTTGAAATGGAAGAAGTTATTTTAGATTTGGGCTCAGAAGTTAATGTTCTCACCATGTAGACATGGGAACAGATGGGTAGCCCTCAGCTTACAAGATATCCTATCCAGCTAAGACTTGCGAATCAACAACGAGTCTCTCAATTGGGCAGGTTACCCAATGTACCTATTGATATCGAGGGAGTAAGAAGTTCTGCAGACTTTGAAGTAATCAAAATTCTGGATGATAGTAGATCTTACCCAGCACTTTTAGGTATAGACTGGGCATTTGATAATTTGGCTGTCATTAATTTGAAGAAAAGACAGATGACCTTTGAGGATGACCAAATTAGGGTCATTGCACCGCTTGATCCTACTCAAGGACCAAGGTATATTGAACCCATTCGGGCAGAAGAAGAAGCACGCCGCATGGAAATTTTGTATCAGATAACTGCTAGTCAGAGTGACTATGTCAATCCCACAGCAGACGGCCATATCAGCTGGCGATGTGATAGCTCGTGCACATCAGACTCAGACGCAGGATTGGAAAACTGGCAGAATCGTTTATATGAGGTTTCTGCGAGGCGTTGCACCATGATGACTAAATCCATTAGATGGATTGGCACAGAAGTGACTGACACTCCAATTTTTGATGGTTTAACTGAAGTAAGTAAATTCATACACACATATGAACAACAGATTCCAGATGAGAAGCGCATACAAGCTTTGGATGTCGCACTGCGCGCTACACCCACAAGATGGTGGGGTGCACATAAGGAGAATATTTATACATGGCAAGACTGTCGCAGATTGATACTGCGTAGATTTCAGGACACTACAACAGAAGTGTTGCGCAAATATGATGGACAAGGTGACCCCAGGTCACACATTGAAGCATGTATTCAGCAATGGTCAGATATTCCAGAAGATGAGTGGGTTCACCTATTCATCCACATGTTGGATACAGTTCCAAGGAACTGGTACACTGAAACATAATTGCGCAGAGGCACTATCAATTGGCCTCTTATGATAGAAAGTTTTCAACTTACCTTCAGTTTCGAATCAGAACATCCGAGCATTGACCACGCTTTAAAGTGTATTAAAAAGAAGGTATTTGAACAATGTTCATTGCCAGAATATTCCCAACCAGATTGGGCTGTCCAGATAGAACATGCCCTCGAATGCTATAATTTCACTACTGAAGAAGAGGAGGATGATCCTCGCAACATCAATATTCCAGAATCAGAAGGGACATGCAATGTTGAAGGTCCTCAGCTTGATATCCCTGCCATTACAGAACACATCAAGCTCAAAAAGATTAACATTGGTACAGAAGCCGAACCCAAGTTTGCTTCTATCGGATATTATTGGGATGATGAAACTGTTGGCCATATTTCAGATTTATTACGTGACTACCAGGATATCTTTCCTACCAAGTTCACAGAAATGAAAGGCATCCTAGGAGACTTAGGAGTGATGCGCATACCTTTGAAAGCAGATGCCAAGCCAGTAAAACAACGCCCGTACAGATTGAATCCGCGATATAAAGAAAAGGTTAAAGAAGAAATTGATAAGATGCTCGCAGCAGGTATCATTGAACCAGTAGAGGAAAGTGATTGGATTAGTCCTATGGTCGTACAAGAGAAGAAGACAAAAGGCGAAATAAGAATCTATGTGGACTTGCGCAAGCTGAATGATGCATCAACGCATGATCCATTTCCTACTCCTTTTACAGACGAAGTGCTTGATAATGTTGGAGGACAAGAGGCTTACTCCTTCATTGATGGCTTTTCTGGATACCACCAGATCAGAATCCATCCAGACGACCGCCATAAGATGACTTTTGCGACTGAATGGGGCTCATTCCAGTATATGGTAATGCCCTTTGGTCTTAAAAACGCTCCTGCTATATTCTCTCGAGTTGTTGTTGCTGTATTTAAAGAATTCATTCATAAGTTCCTAGAAGTCTATTTTGATGAATGGACTGTGTTTGGTTTACTAAAGAACCATATAGGGAACCTGCGCATGATGTTAGAAAAATGTAGACAGTATCAGATTTCCCTTAACTTGAAAAAATGTATCTTCTGTGCTCCTTTTGGTATTTTGTTGGGACATATTGTATGCAGACAAGGACTCTTGATGGATCCTGCGAAGGTTGCCATCATTGCTAATTTACCTGCGTCCAACTCAGTCAAACAATTGCGCACTACATTGGGACATACAGGGTACTACAGAAAATTTATCAAAGGTTATGCAAAGATCACAGCACCTATGGAAAGATTGCTGAAAAAGGATTCGAAATTCCAATGGACAGAAGAATGCCAACAGAGCTTGGATACCCTTAAAGAAAAGATGATCACTGCGCCAATTCTAGTTTTCCCAGACTGGAGAAAACCCTTTCATGTTCATGTCGATGCTTCTTCCATAGCATTGGGGGTTGTGCTTACACAACCAGGAGAAGGAGGTATTGACCACCCGATTGCTTACTCCAGCAGAAAGTTGTCCACAGCTGAGAAGAACTACACCACTACAGAAAGAGAAGGACTAGCTATGGTGTATGCCCTACAGAATTTCAGACACTACCTACTGGGCGCACATTTTAAAATGTATACTGACCATTCTGCTTTGAAATACTTGGTCAATAAGCCAGTATTAGGGGGAAGAATTTGCAGATGGCTATTACTCTTCCAAGAGTATGATTTTGAGGTTATTGTAAAGCCAGGTAGATTGAATGCAGGACCTGACCACTTATCTAGGCTAGAGTCGGGGGAAGAACCTACAAATCTGGAGGACAATCTGCCTGATGTGCAGCTGTTTTCTGTTCAAACAGCAGATGAATATTATTCCGATATCCTTTAGATTCTCACTACCGGGCGAGCGTCGGCTGAGTTTACAATCCAGCAGAAGAAGCAACTTGTTGTCAAAGCTGCAGACTTCACTTTGATAGCAGGCCAGCTCTACAAGCTGGGCCCCGACGAAGTCTTGCGCAGATGTATCCTACCGCACGAGAAGAACTCCATCATCGCACAAGCGCACTCAGGAACTGCAGGAGGCCATTTCGCAGGAAAGCCGACTGCGCAAAAGATCTTAGCCGCGGGTCTTTGGTGGCCGACATTGCACAAGGATACTAAGGAATTCTGTAAATGTTGCGATGTGTGCCAACGAACAGGAAAACCCTCAAGGAGAGATGAAATGCCGCTAAGACCCCAGATAACACTGCGTGCTTTTGATAAATGGGCCATTGATTTTGTAGGACCTATCAACCCACCAGGAAAAAGAACCGGTGCAAGATACATCATTACAACTACTGAATACCTCACCAGATGGGCTGAGGCTAAGCCAGTTAAGAACTGCAACGTTGCCACCGCTGCGCAGTTCATTTTTGAGAACATTATCACTAGATTTGGATGCCCACTAATTCTAATGAGTGATCAGGGTACACATTTCCTCAATGAGACTATAGAGGCCCTTACTGAAGAATTCCAAATTAGTCATCATAAGAGTACACCCTAACACCCTCAAGCTAATGGTACGGTGGAGGCATTCAATAAGATTCTCGAGAATTCCCTAAAGAAGATCTGTAATTAACAAAGAGATGATTGGGACCTTGGAGTCACAGCTGTATTATGGGCTTACAGAACCACATGCAAGAAACTAACAGGTCACACACCTTTCAGTTTGGTGTATGGACAAGAAGAGGCTATGCCCATGGAATACATTGTTCCCAGTCTCAGAATTGCGCAAATCACAGAAATGACAGATACTGATACTATGAGTGAAAGACTTTCGTAATTGCTTGCCTTAGAAGAAGACAGACTGTTAGCCGGATTCCATCAACAGGTACAGAAGGCAAGACAGAAAGATTGGCATGACAGGCACATTAAGAATAAACACTTTGAAGAAGGAGACTTGGTACTCCTCTATGATAGTAAATTCATCAAGTTTCCAGGCAAGTTTCGTGTACATTTGTTAGGACCTTTTCAGGTCATAAAGATAACAGAAGGAGGAGCAGTTCAACTTGCGAAGCTTAATGGAGAATTGCTACATACAATGATCAACGGGAGTCGGCTCAAGCTTTATCGCGACGGCCACTCTGCCCTGTCGACTTAATACAGTGCCAAAAGAGATGCAGATGTCCAGTGTAGTTTAAAGAGGCATCGCATTATCAGTCTACATGGAAGTCGTGAGACACTTTTAGTCTCAGGCTTCCCGCGCAGTTCCTTGAACCATCCGCGCATATCAGTAAAGTTTGTTTTGAGCGAGCCTATATTTGCGCTCTTGTGAAGTTTTTTTCAGTCGTCAAACCATCGCTTTTGCGGCGTTCCCTGTGTCAAGTTGCCGCTTGAGGAGTTCTCGTTGTGGACCCCTCTATCTGCACAGTTACCTATGCTGAAACGACCCGCTGAAAAATTTGAATTACCGAAGTCCTATAGCTGCTTTGAATATTAATGCAGGATAAGTTTGCCATTTAATTGTATCCGCTCTGACAGAGTCGGCTTGATCTCCCTAAGATTTGCATTTATGTTATGCGCTGAAAGCTTTAGCTTCCACCGGAAGACTGTTAGAACCCGTCTATCACAATTAATGCACCGCAGAAGCGCGTCGGTCGGAGTCTTGTCAATTCATGCAGAGTTGCCTACAGCTAGTAACCCCACTTGCCCGCATTTATTGTCGCCTTTAGCTATAAATACCCCGCACCTGTGTATTTTCGGGTTACTTTTCTCGAGTTGCATAGTCTTGTTTAAGAATCTAAGTTATTGTTTTCAGAGCCGAGTTTTGCAGAGTGCTTCCTTTGTTTCAGCGTTCGTATTTCACGCTGTTTCATCATTCGTCTATTCAAGTTTTGTTGTCTATACCGGTTCACGACGGAGAACCTGTCTACTGAAGAAGTTGTTCGTCAGTTTATGCGCCGAGGCTTAGATTCTGGTATGACTACTCCGGTGACGGCCTCGACTTACGTACACCCTGGTTGGAGTGATCCTAGACAGTCTCCGGGCACAAGGGCATCTCAGCAGCAGCAGCCGGACGAGCCTGTCCCAGAACCCTTGGCCACTATGGTGAATTACATTCCATCGTGCCCAGATGATGCACATGAGGTGCATATTCCGAAGAATGCAAAGTATCTGATTATGTTGCCTCCATTGCCGGAAGGCGTGCGACAAGAAGGGTCCCTGCTTGGACACCTTCCACTGGTCAAGTTTTCTGATTTTAACTTGGGCGACTACAGAACATATCCTCAGTTTGCGCCATATCGCTATCTGACGGTAGTTCACAATACCACTAGAAAGGTTGACGAATTCGTCCCAAAGGAATTCGCAACAAATTTAGAGAAGTCTGGACTATTGAACTTGTTGAAGCTACCGCACTTCGGGCATAGCAACGAAGTCAATGCAGTTGTTAAAACACTGCTATCCTGCGTTCAAGGTGGTTACCTTTGGCTGGGGAGGCCAATCGATTTGAACGTCGACTTAATCCATTGTATTACCGGCCTATCTAAGGTTGGTAAGGACCCAAATATTCATCTTGTTGGAAAGGAAAAAGATAGAAATTTAGCTACACAGTTGGTGCAGACGTACAAATTAACAAGAGGAGGTCAAGCTTATGACCTCACGATCGTGGAGGATGAAGCACTTAGATTTACAGGCAGTCTGCTTGCGGACAGACTTCTCACAAAGTGCCGACTGAAGGAAGTTATTGGAGCTGTCGTGGAACTCGCCATCGCAGCTGCGGAGGGAGAACAGTACAATTGGTCTCTCTTCCTCCTCAATTCTTTTTTGGAAGACTACCAGAACGTACAAGACAACCCCGGTCAGTTGTTCCATTTTTCCTGGCTTTTAATTTTATGCGCATTGGTCAGGTGGAAGGAGCCCCCGAACACTCAGTTCCTTCCGCGCCGCGCATGAGAAGTCGTAGGAATGCGATATGTCAATCTCCGGGATTCTAACAATCCCGCGAAGCGCAAGATGAACTGTGCTGTATTTTGTGAATACTACCATCTCCTTAAAGATACCATTCAGGAAATGCCGAGGCTGAGTGAGGAGACAGCAAAAATATCTAAAGGAAAGTTGGCCTTTTCTGCCGACTTGCATCAACTGTACCTCCGCCCTTACAGCATTCACAAGGAATGGGCTGTAGGCCTTTACAGGATGACCACTGAAGATGTTGAAGAAACCATCAAGTCTTGGTCGGATGAATGGAGGGAGGCCGCCGAAATCGCACCTGTGATGCCACCTCCTGCTGCGCAAGAGAAGGATAAGGGCAAGGAAGCCCCTGAGCAAAGAAGTGATGAAGGTTCGACAGAACCAGCGACCAAGAAGCAAAAGGTGTCGCATCCCCCTGAGACCATTCCCTCGGGGATTGACCAGTATTTATAGGAGCAATTTCGCGAGCTACGGACCGCGCACGCTCATATCAGAAGTGCTCTGGACCCACAATTTCGCGAGCTACGGACCGCGCACGCTCATATCAGAAGTGCGCCAGCATCTACTTCGCAGGTGCCACAAGTAACCACAACTACCGAGCGAGTGGAAGTACTTGCAGAAAGGCATACTATCGTGCACATCCTGACTACAAGCATGACACTTCCGGATCCTCTGGCTGCACTACAGGTAAGCGCAGCTGGGCTCGTCGAAATAAATTTGTCTTTGATTCCCATAGAAACCTTGCAGCTAGTGCACGAGAAAGTTTCTGTTGAGTTGAGAGCTAGAGAGCTCTCTACCTTCCATGCAAACCAAAGACTGCAATCGTAGGAGATAGAGCTGAAGGCAGGCTACAAGAATATCTCCGAGAAGCTCGCACTTTATGAAGCACAAGACATTAGCATAAGGAACGCAGTTGATGAATTTGCCCAGGAGTTGCCGGCCTGCGAGATTCAACCAGACCTTCCTCTAGTTGAGAAAGTTCAAATTATTGGAGGAAGGGTGAAAACCTTGGAGCACGAAATAGTTGCTATGGCTGAAGACCATAGAACGCAGATCGCCGAGTTAGAAGCTCGTGTTGCAGCGCATTCTACAGATGATAGGCAGGAACAATTTGAAGCACTGCGCAGAACTTCCACACAACTGAAGAGCAGAGCAGGTGAAGCCGAGAACCTGATGAACCAAGCTATGGAAGCTTGGACGGAGCTTGAGATGCTCCCTTTCAAAATTGGTCTTTTGGAACAGGTACAAGCCACAGAATAGTCCCTAACTGTTCTGACTGAAGAAGCTAAGGCCTTGGAAGGCTTAGCAAAAATGAGGAAAATGAGTGAAGTGCGCAGAATCCAGCAGCAACTACACAAGCTCAGAAATGAAGATGCAAAACTCACCAACAGCATTCAGCCATTTATGGATGAGTATGCTGACCTCACTGCCCAAGTCGAGGCAAAGATCAAAGAAATTGCAGAATCTCAACAGGTGATTGATGCAATAACTGAAGAAGAAGCCACTGCAAAAACGGTGCAGACAGCTGTGGAGTGTGTCGACGAAATGGACTCCGCTATTGCGCAGTGGAAGAAAACATTCGCGGAGACCCAAGCAAAAGCAGATGCGCAAGTAAAGCGACCACACGCTAGTGTGAGTGGCTCAAGGGCGAGCCACAAGTAAGTGTTAGCGGCCTGTTGGAGCCTAGGCCGCAGCTATGGTAAAGCTACGAATTTTGAGGAAAAAGCACAAGTGTTGAAGGGAAAGTGCTAATTTTGAATAAACACCAATTTTTGGGTAGAAGGAAAAGGTGCGCAGTACAGTGCCAGATGGATGAGCTTAGCGCAGATTACAGACCGAAACTCGCGGAGCTCGCACGCACACGTCAAAGGAGAATGAATGTGGCCGAGTAGAAAGCTCAGCTACCACAATAAATGAAGCGATGGAGTAGAGGGCTCAGCTACCCTCATTTAAGGCTAAGTACATAAGTTATGGTTGTTCTGATCAAGGAAGAGCGACGCACTAAAGCATTGAAGACAAAGGACAAGGAGCAGTGAACGATGAAGCGGCGCCCATGCCCGCAATCTGCGCCGGAAGTCACGGAACCTGCAGGAAGCGGCGACGTGACTGCAAGCGGTGCTTATAGTACACCTAGCCATGTCCGTGGTTAGGGTTTTTGGGGATTACTGCTAGGAAAGGCCCACAGCTTTGTAAAGGTGCGACCGTCATGGCCACCTATATATATGAGTAATTGTAAAGGTTAGATGTTAGTTAGTTAGTTAGTGAGTTAGTTAGCTAGCCTTTAGATGTTGAGACGCAGGTTAGCTGTTTGAGATAAGCTAGCTAGTCAGAAAGTCTTCTACTGTGTTGTTAGAAGATAAGAGTAGAGTTGAATAGCCGTGAAGCTAATCCCTGAGTTGCAGACAGTCTGAGTCGACGTCTGAACTATTGTAATCTCTGAAGAGAAAGAGACTAGATCGAGAGAAGGGCTCCCAGCTGTGTGCGTGGAGTTTCCTGGAAAGATATAAGGCTGTAGCTGTGTGCGCAGTGTATTGTGTAATTCTATCTTCTCCTGATTAATATAAGACACTCCCGTGGACGTGGTTTCCCGGTGGAGGTGAACTTCATAATTATCGTTGTTATGATGCTGTGTTGAGTGATTGCATGTTTTAGTTCACTATTTATGTATACATGAATATTGTGATATCTTTATGAGTATGTTAAGTAAGTTCTCATAGCTTCCTTGATAGTGATAATCGTTAAGTGTCAAAGGAACTTGTCGAACGCTGTCGCTGTAGCGATAGAGAATTGCGTTACTGCGCTGGGTGTGCAAGCAGAAACGAAAGAGTAGCGATACAGAGGATAATCGCCTTGTGCGCAGGAGTGAGGATACCGCGCAACTAGGTTGCCGAGAGAGAGAGAGTTCGGCGCAGTTGCGCTGAGAGGTCTGCGGGAGAGTAAGGCATTCCGCTTTGAGGAATCATCAAGGAAGGGAGAGAGCCGTCTCTGTGTCGCCTAGGTTAAGGAAATCTGATTCCTTAGCCCCCCCATAGCCACTTCGGGTGAGACCTCGAGCTGCTGCGCAGCTCGTTACCGAGAGGGCCAGTGCACTAAGGGGTTTTGTTGCTGTGCTTCATTAAAACTTGGGTCTGTCCAAAAGCAACCAACATTATTCAACTACTTATTTGATGCATTCTTTTACTTGGGTAAAAGAGAAATCTTTTATAAAGTTTTCTTTCAATTCTTTCCAATTAAATGTTTCTCCTTTGGATTCTTCCATCTTATACCATTTTTTTGGTAAGTATTCAAGTGTATTCGGGAATAAATGGGGATATAATATTTCATCTCTATATCCCAACATTTCCATTCTATTTCGCATATATCAATGTGTTCCGTTCGGTCTTGACCTTGTATAAATTTTGGTATTTCTATCTATGTTGTGAGTTTCTTTCCTCCGAAGCGTTCGACAGAATATGTTGATGCAATAGTCCAAGTATGTAGGAAGGATTGATGTGTATCCCACCATCTTGTTTCTTTTCCAATAAAAGTTTCAACCAGATTTTGAAGTCGACCTTGTTCACCAACATTTTTGGAGACTTTTGTGCAATCGAGGATTCTTGTTCTTTGTATCGTAGAGGTGGAATACTTGTCGGTTCCTATTTGATTGGTATGATTGTCGAATATTCTCTTATTTTCTTCTCAAAGACCTTTGGGATGATGGATATAATAAAACGTTGTTTCACTCTTTTTATAGGGATGACCTCAATCGACCATCATTCACGAGTTTGTGCTTCATAATTTTCCATTTTCTAGTCCTATAGTTCCGAGGCGGAATTGTATCCATCGGACATAGGATTTCCCAAGTGGATTTATCCATAGTTGTTTAGTTTGATGGTGTATTCCTTCTTCTGGACTATTTTGTATAGTCATTGGATGTCATCGTCATTATCGTCTGGTTCAGCCCAAGGTTTCCCCTGAGATGGATTAATAGGTACAATTACTTTCTTTTCCTCTCCTTTGAGTTTAATTCTATCATTTTCTATTGAGATGGATGCTTTCATTTTGCATCCCCACGGTCGAACAACTAATGCTGCGAAGGATTTATATCCTTCTCGTGGGTCAATGATATCAAAGTCAAGGTATGTGTTGATTCCCATAATTGTAGTTTTAACGTTTTTCCACTCTCCAATGGGTTTGGTTAATCCTTGGTTGGCAAGCTTAATATGGATTCTCGATGCTGCTAGTCGTGGTCGACCCATGCTTTCCCAATTCGATCTCTTCATTATGTTAGCTTGTGACATGAAGTCGAGGACGACTTGTGCAATGCAGAATCCTTCTACTTCAAGGTCAACAAGGGGATCGATATAGGTTTTATCTTTTTTTATTCAGGATACAAAGATTTTTAGTAATCCATTCATTTTCTGAACTATTTCTGATAAGATACATTAATTCAATAAATCGTGCAATAGCTTATTCTTCTTTTAAGAGTTGTAGCAACTCATTAAAATATTTATTTCTATTCTCCACATTACTTTCTTCCGAAACAATTTGTGTAAATATTTTTGTTGCATTATTAAATATTTCCTTTTGCTTCGGTGGATTGGGATAATCATCTCATTTTCTTTGTATCCTTCTAACGTGGGGATTATCCCCGCCAATTTGTGTGCCTTGTCTGGTAATCATTTACAAGTTCTTAGTATTGAATGCTTTATTTTTAGGGACACATGACAAGATGTTAACATTTTTTCTTTTGTTAAGCGCATCTAGAATTATGGGGCACTCTCCTAAATTGTGCTCCCCAATGCCACATTTTGTAAAACAAATTAAGTCTGTCATGTATTTCCATGGACATTCAGGGCTTAAATGGTCTTCACTGTAACACACAAATCAATGTGGTTTACTTCGACCTGGTGGTTGGTATCCTCGGTTGTTATTTCTTCCATGACCGTTGTATCCTACTCTCGATTGTTTCCATTGTTGCACTGGTCATTATTACAACCCTCCAGATATTTATACTCGAGCGTTTGTGTTTGATATACTACATGGTAGTTTGATATAGTATTTAAATTCTTTATGCATTATGTGGTCAAATGTTGTGTTAGTAAGAAAATTCCACACCATTTTGGATTTACATTGACGGCATTGTATGGGCAGTCTGTAGTCAAGTGAGGCTTGAATATTTCATAGATTTCACAAAAATCAGTTGAGCTCCAGTTTTTTGGCCAAGAAATGCGAAAGGGATGGCGAAGTCGATAACCAATATTTCAAATGTTAAGCTTGGATTAATGGATATTAAGCATATCTAATTTCTTGGTAGTGGTCTACCTATTCGTTGAAATTTGTCACATTTATTTATCGAAGGTCTACAATATTTGTGTAATGTTAGACACCACAGTCTTGATTGTAATATTTTCTTGCAGTTGTATCGACTTGAGAGCATCTACCGGCAGATCCACTATATGCTTCCTCAATGGCAGCTTGTCGTTAGTGCTCTAGGACACATTGTCAAAGTACTTCATCAGATCATAATTTATATATGAATCCATTTATTAGATTGTATGGTTCATCCTTCATTGCAAGTATTTTATTTTTATTTTTGTCATTCCTTCTGGAGCTTTACCTTCCTCCAGATATTGTGCTATATATTCCAATTTCGGTGGTACAACTTTTGCTCTATATAGGTGAGCATTGAGCAATTCGTCATCGATCCAAACCAGGTCTTACCTCGTTTCTATTCTTGATAAATGGTCTAGTCCATCATTAGTTTTTTTGGATCGGACTACTATTTCAAATTCAAATTATTGGAATAAGAGTAACCATCTGCACAATCGACCATGGTGGAGGGGTTTGTTTACTAAATATTTGAGTGCTTGATGATCTGTGTAAAATACAAAAGGGTTAGCCAACAAATAATGTCGATATTTATGTAATGCGAAAATAATGCTTAGAGCTTTCCATTCTATTGTAGAATAATTTATTTGTGCCTTATTTATCTTTCTACTATCATATGCATTAGGTTAATCCATTCCATCATCTCCAATTTGAGTGAGTATTTCTCCGACTGCAATACCAGAAGCGTCGATATGGATATGGAACTTGATTGACTAGTTTGGAAACCTTAGTATTGGAGCTTTGATGAGATTTATTTTTTAATTAAAATGACTCTGCACATTCTTGTCACCACCTAAATTCTTGATTTTCCTTTAGTATTTCTTCCAAGGGATATGTCATGTTAGAGTAACATATGATAAATTTTCAATAGTATCATGTATTCCCAAGAAGTATTCTGACTTGTTTTTTATTTACAAGTGGATTTAAGTCGATAATAACTTTAATTTTGGTGTAGTTGACCTTGATTCATTCCCTGTAAACAACATGTCCTAGTAGGATTCCAATTGGTGTTGCAATATGCACTTTTTAATATTCAAAGACAACTATATTTCTCTTCACCGTTGTAACATAAGTCGAATATATTGAACATGGTCTCTTATCAGTGAGTATATTGTCCAATCATCGAAGTAGATATCCATGGTTTTATATAAATATTCTTGAAATTATTTTAATACTATCATGTAAAATACTATTGGTGTATTTTTTAGACCAAATGGCATGACTTTATAAGAAAACAAACCAAACTCATAAACAAATGGTGTTTTATGTTGATATTCTTTAGCAATAGAAATTTGGTTGCATCTGGAAAATCCATTGGTGATGGAATAACATTCATGACCTTCAAATTATTAATTTTTTTTCGGTGAAAGGTGTGGGGAAGGGGTTGGTTAAATTTACCTTGTTTAGTCCTATGAAGTTGACACAAATTCGTAATTTTCTTGGGTCATGCTTCTTTGGTTGATCGACCATGGGGCTGGCCCATTTTGACTAATTTAGTAGATATATGATTCCAATAGCTAGGATATTCTCATTTTATTTATGTGAAATTCAAATCATAGTAGGATCAACTAGCTAAAGATATCCTCACAATTAATAATTTTACTAAGTATGGAAGAAAAAAGTGTAAAAGAGGCATAATGAGTTGATCAAATCAAAGGTATTCTATTACTGTCCAACCCAGAAATGAGTTGTCAACACCATTATATTACATTTGGTAAAAACTGTGAGCCTTTGGAGGCATCAGAATGAGCTACAAGTGGCTAGCTTACATTGGACCTCAATCCCCCTTAAGTTGACCAATAGTCTCCCACATCACCTCAAACTGTCACGAATTCCTAATATGATCATTGGGTTGGCATGGGAATGAATTAATGATGGTAGGATGTGAGTTGTGGAGGATTTGGTGGAGTGTAGGTGACCAAGGATAGGCCAAAACTACCAAAGAGGATGAAAAATGGCCACATTCAATGCATGGGTGCCTCAAGTCAAACTAAAATCCATAATACAGAGGATAATGGAATTCCTTAGGAAGGTAGTGGTAATAAATGAGGGTGGTGGCCATAAATGAGGTCTCCTAACTGACTGTTTGACCAAAACTAGGTGTTTAGGTGGTGGAAGTGGTGATTAATTACCTAACCAACTTTGGATAACCATCATCAACCTTTGATTGAACCATTAGACATCAAATAATCATCATGAGACTATGGTACTTGGTGTAATAATGTTCTAACGCCCCCCCTTAAGCTATAATTATGTATCCAAAACCAAAATGAGGCCTTGGAAACTAAGGCTCAAGCCACCTCTTACAGTTTTTTATTAGTCCATGTAACCAAGGTATGGAGGAAAATCACATGGGAAATAAAACCTCCCCTCTAAAATGGACATGAAACAAAATATGGAAAATATACCAGTCTTCACCATGCATCACCCACCCCAGTGAGTGATCTAAGGTAGGTGAAGGTCTTCTCTGTGAAACGCTTGGTGAAAATATCAACATTTTTCTCAGTGGATGGGAAATACTTGTTTACGGACAATCTGTATGAGCGGACTCGAATAGATCTCCCTAGCCTAAATGGTTTATGTCTAGAACAAATGAGTACATAACACAAGTATATTTCGTAGACCAATTGAAATGCAAGATGAATAAAAAGCTGGCTTACCTCAATTATGCAATTCATTTCTCCTTGTTGCTCCAAGATCCAAGTCTTCATATATTTAGCTGCAAGACCAAGAAAAGCATGTGGAAAAAAACAAGTGACACAAGCATACGGACATGAATTGATCTAGAATAATAGTCAAAGAGTAAAATCCTAAATATCATTAACACAATAACATTTATGAAAATAACTTGTATTAAATGTAATGATCAGATGTAAAAAGGGATAGATGTTACAACCAAAGCTTTGACGTCATAACCTCCTTCCAAAAATCCTAGCCTCCAAGATTGAATGCCTCCTAATGGATGAAAAAGGATAACCTAGAGAAATTCCACCAGCTTAAGAGTACTCTATTCTTCCTCCCTTGACAATGGAGAGGGGGGTCATATATATAGAGCTAAAGGGATAAGAGAGGTTGATTATTTATGGGAGAGGCTTAAGGGATCATCCCACTAGGTAAGGGGATCAACTGCCACCTTTCCAGGTAAGTAGGGATAAGTCTCCATGCCATCCAATCTTCGAGAAGTCCCTCAAAGCTTATCTTTCTCCATTTTAACCAACTGTGATGCACCTTGCACAAGGGAAACATGAGCCATATAGTGATCAACGCACCTTGTACAAGAGCATCCTGCATCACCGACATGCTCTGCTAAGTTGCAGAGCACATCACCTTGAAACTGACACACCTTACTGGATGGTAGGGTGCATCGGGGTGACAACAAAAGGTTAAAGGGGAAGACAAAAAATTTCTCTTTCAGTGTTTTAGCTAGGGGAATTTAGGGATCACGGCATATAGATGACACATCATTCATGTTGATGATATTTTGGTGTAACATAATTCCCACCAAAGCATGAATCTAGAAAAATAAGGTAGGTCAAATGCTTTCTAATAGGGAAAAAAATTGAAGTAAGGAATTTTCGGTTGGAGTGACAAACAAAGATCTTTTGCAGTACAATAAACTCCTAGATACATGTCTCAAAATGACTCATAATATGGTTGTTGACTAATACATGGCATATCCATGGTAGTAAAGACCGACTGAACAAAATCATGGCTACTAGACACAATCATAGATCCATGATGAGATGATAACAAAACCACGACCAATACAAAAGTGGATCCGTTTAATATGACTCAAAAAAATCTCCATCGCAACCTGGGTGATATTTATGACTTAACCCATGGTCTTCAATCCGAACCCGCAATGATGCGATTCTAACCATGTGATTACAATCTCTTGGAGTTGAACATGGTCGAAACCACTTGATTACTAGTCATTGATGTATATTGTTAACAAGCGTGAGGGAAATCACCATTGATGTCAATGATCCCCAAGGTATCATAGTACATACCATTGAATGTGAATCAATGATATGAGGCTGAACACTTAGTGGAATCTTTCAATTAGAAGCCAATGATGTGAACTTACTGTTGAAAGCGAGGTAACCTGCCATTGAGGCACGCAGGCACAAGGTACTTCAATGGTTTCTAGGTTTAATCCACAGATGATGTGTTGAATATGAAAAGGATAAACCGGTTGAAGGAGGGCCATGATGTTTCCCCCATCATCAACATGAAACACATTCAAATTTTTTTTGGATTAAATCAGACTGTAGAGAGACACTTGAGACTGACTCAGGAATGACTAACATGACAGAAGGTAGAGTGACATCAAAGATGGACTTCCGTGAACAAACCTCTCTTGAACATGGGAATGGCATGACTTGGCAACATTTACATGACAAGAATGACACCGACCCCTAATCAAGGATAATTTTAAGGGATAAATTTATCCCATGGGTTATTTTTGCATGCTTTTTATAAAAAAAAATATTCGCCAATTTGCATTTTGTGAAGCCCCATTTTGCCCAATTTTGATGGGGTAAACTTTTTTCACTCTAAAAATCACTAAATTATTATAAAAACTATATAAAATCTTTATCAAGTGAAATAATTCTAGAAAAATATCGCCAAATATTTTATAATTGACATTTTAAGAAATGGTAAGATTTTCCAAGGTTTATACACTTTTAAATAAGTATGGGTCCTTAAAATTATCCCTACCCCTAATGCAACTGATGATGGAAGAATTCTTTGAATGACTCAAAGGAGTGTAGTGGCTCATGGAATAGGTGGGACTCGAAGACAAGCATATTATCCAAGTGTTGGATGCATATGCAAACAAGTGCCAAATGCATATGCAAACAAGTGCCATGTTCAAGAGTGACTAAGTACTGTCATAATTACAACGAAATGATGAAACAATGAAACAAAAACTCTTTCATTATCCCCATCATGATCGATGAGTACCTCTTATGTTTTTTAACTAGCTTGAGGAGGGTAACAAATGCTCGGTATAGCTCATCCTTCGGATGACTCCAATCTCATATGTTTTATGAACCTGAGATAGGAAGGGTTCATCCCAAAATGGGCCCTTCAATGTCATATTTTAATGAGTCCACAGAAGGAAAACTCACCGTCATTTCATGTTTAGAGAGTCTGAAAAGAACTAAACAAGACTCCAAAGGGTTCCTTTTCATAAAATGTAGTCTCCTCATCCGAAAAAGGATAAAACAACATGAGAGAGAACTCTTACAGTCATGATTAACCAGAGTACTCCTTTTTCGTAAATAGTCCTCCTGGTTTGAAAGAGGGGTAAATTATCACTAGAAATACGACCTTTCAAATAATTTTACAAGTGTAAAAGAATCAAGTTCGCTTGGCGATATTTTCATATTTGGGGAGTTTGAAAAGAGCTTAAAGATGAACTCCGAGGGGTTCCTTTTTCATGGGAGTTTTACGAGCCCGAAAAAGGGATAAAATGTAACTCAGTAACTTATTCTCATAGTTTTACAAGCGCGAGAAAGGACAAAAGTAAGCTCAATGCCATTAATATTTGGTTTTAATGAGCGGTATAATAGCATAAAAATGCTTGATGACTTACTCACACTTGATGAAAAGTATGAAATGTCAACCATGGTCGCCAATAAGGTCAGAACACTGCTTCACTTCATCTGTAGACTCCAAAAACTAAGTTAAAAATGATAATAAGGCATTTACACGTAAAATATTACCAACTATAGTAAAAATGACCCATAAAAGAAAAATTAAAAAGGAAATATTCCATTTTCTTTTATATAAAAGTCAAATAGTAAGAAATAGTTACCAATGTTTTTTACCAAATTGGAAATAGTAAAAACACCCCTTTGGAGCTGATTTTCAAACGTCGATTGCAGAGGCCACGATCATCTATTATTCACCACGTTAGCGACATGTAGTCCTAAACTCTACTATTTACCTTTCTATTGGATTAGATTTATGTTTTCTGATTAATTTTTAGGTTATTTTTGGTTTATAAAGTAAGGTTTTGCACGCGCCCTGCGCGACGTGCTTTCCCCTTGCGGGAAGTGATCCTAGGGCTCTCTAACACACTTCTCGCATGGAGAAAGTGCATCGCTGATGCACTGTCTGCAAAGGCGGGGTGCATTGGTGCAAAATGGGGCCAAAAGAGCCCAATCCAATGCTTGAGAAAGGTTCTAATATGAATCAATTATGAATCAATTTGATGTTCATACAAGTTTTGACTCACACCATGGTCCAATGGAAGGAAAGAGAGCATGAAATAGAAAATTCCAAAGAGACAAATGACCCAAATTCAATGAATTCATTGCAATGTTGTGTTTTGTTAAATTTCTTTCATGTATAGGGAATGAGGGCCCAAGTACCATTATTGTATTACCTGATTAGATTGTGGGATCCATATCAGCAGCACTTCCGTGTGGGTTCCCACATTCTTACCTTGGATGTGGAGGATGTTTATTTTCTAATGGGGATATCCAAGAGGGAAGCCCCTATTTTACTCTCTGATTCAAGGGTTAGTGACCAGTCTACTGAGATCTTGGTGGCTCAATTTTGCACGTCGGGGACCCAAATGCTTGCTAGGAAAATTCCCATCAAGAATGTCAAAGATCAACCCTTGCGCACTGTACTATTTAAAATAGAGTGGGTGGAGGGCAGCAGGGATTCTCATCATGCCACTAAGGCCCATATTCTCTATGCCATCGAGTGCATGCCACCTATTATCTTCAAATGGTGTGAGGGTCTCCTCACCAATGTCAGGGAACAACTCACCAAATGCTGCCAGGGTGAGTTGAAACAGTTTGGATATGGGTCCATCGTGGTCTCATTCTTTTTGGAATGGGTCCCATTACTAAGGCCACACATTGAGCTGGAGGAACTCGATCCACGAGATCCTCACATGGTTAGGTGGTATGAGGTCATGACATTCCATGGAGGTGGGGGTCCCATCATTAGTTTTGGTCCCACCTTCTTCAGGTGGTTACATGGGCATCTCCTCATGATTGATGATTATGCTTACGCAGGCACAAATTTCAGGGGAGACCCACACTTGGCCCTTCCTGAGGGAGAGCAGTGGGAATACCTAGGTAAGAACAAAACTCTTGTCATGTTTTTCATTTTATAATTTTTAAATTTTTTTGGGATTAGTAATGATGGTTCACACTTGTTTGATGCAGAGTTTGGTCCATCACGTTTGATAGGTGCTTCTCAGATCGAGCGGAGAGGGGTAGTACAGGATATAGCGGCTACACATCAGGATGCAGTGGAGGAGTTGGGCAAGACGAAGGAAAAACTCCAGATATTTACATTGGACATACCCGACGTATCCATAGATGATCTACCTCGCCACTACTAGCGTCAGACTGCTAGAGCCTCGACACATTTTGGTCCACTACACAACAGAGTATCTAGGGCCATCATTTGTTATCATGAGAATCCACGGGGATAGCTCATGTGTGATGTATATGTACTGAAAGATATAGGATTCATATTTTTGTATCCAGGACTTATCGAAATCCTATGTGCTTCATATTTTGTATCAGTACCACATTTTTGTACATGATGATTATATAAAAACACTATTTTGCGGATTTATACATTATGTGTTCTATGATGATTGAGGATATTATGGATGCTTGCTTACATACTATGAGTATTTTACATGTTGTGGCATTATATGCATCTTTGATGGAAATTCTTGTGAATGTGCAATGTACCAATCTAATATAAAATTGTCCAGGGAAACAACAACAATGTTCATGTCTCTTAGAATCTGCAGGTATTGAATTGACTCAATGGACCTCTACAAAAAACGTACCCACCGGAATAGACAGAGTAACAGTCCGGGATCGCAGATAGAGTAGACTTGGCTAAGATGGGATACCACTAGTTGTGAAGCAAGATAGATAACAATGTGGTCAACACCCAAGGAACAAGCGTTGTTTAATCATCTAATTAGCACATGATACTCGGTGGCATTGTTGGTCGCAAACCCTAAGAAATTTCCTCCTGATCTAATCAGTTTGCCGATTAGGGGAATAAAGTACCCAAGCTTCCTAAGCGAGGTTATGAGTGTGCCGTCTAGCACTGTCTGCAAATCCGAAACACGTTGCCATCTTCACATTGAGGAAGAACATGGTATAAGCATAATGATAAGATCCTAACACACTAAAAATAAAGTGTCACACCAATCAAAATACACGTCATGTACAATATATACAAAGTACTAATGTGTAAATGACTTAAGCATAGTACTGCTTTAGGTAGAGCCTATTGAGAGGCTCGCCCAAAGATATTCCATTGTATTCCTCTATTTCATATGCTCCTTTTTCCAACACATACTTAATCACATATGGACCATGCCACATGGACTCAAGTTTACCTACCCCCATTTTATCATGTTTTTGGTCATAAGTGGGGACCAAATATCCCTCGCTAAAGATACGAGGTTTGACTGACTTGTCATACTGGGCCTTGATGAGCTTCTGATCAGATTCATTAGCCAGAGCTGCATCACGACGGGTTTTGTCGAGTTTTTCCAAGTACAGAAAACATTCTTCCTCAACGATGGTGTTGGGTAAGAGTTCAACAGTGAGTTTCAATGACGGAATCTCGCACTCTATAGGTAGTACTGCCTATAGTTCGTAGACCAATTGAACAGGCGTGAAGCCAGTGAATTTTTGATGGAATTCTTGTATGCCCATAGGGCTTAAAACATCATGGTAATCCAGTTGCACTTATGTGTCCCTACCATACGATGAATCATGGTTTTCAATACCTTGTTGATGGCCTCTACTTGTCCATTTGATTAAGGGTAGCAAGGAGTTGAGTTCTCATGTCAAAAACCCAGTGTTGGTTATCTTTTTGGGCTGACCTGGGTTCGAAAAAATTCTTATGTAGACCCAACAAAATCCCCTTCATTGGCCCTTTCAGCATCAACCTGTGAACAGGATGAAGTCTCACCCGAATCGAAGATGGGTGGTTATAGAATCAGGTTTCTGTAACCTTCGTGATGCGCAGATGTGTTATGCGAACTTGTAATGTGTTCCTTGCTTACAAATCCATGCAAAGACTAGAGGTGAATATGGCCATTGAAAATACAAGCGTGGATCCATATCATCAAAATAAGATGTAAATCACAACCACCAACCAATACAGTGTGGATTTAAAAAAAGACATAACATAGCCACCAACCCATATAGTGTGGATCTATGTGACATAGTACCTACATTATATCCATGTAGAAAGTTACTCAAACAATCTCCATCGCAAACTGGGTAAGATATGCAACAAAGGTATCCCAGGGTCTTCAAACCGATCCCCAAATTGATACGATCCTAACCATGTGAATAAAATAATTGAAGTCGAACATGGAAGGAACCACTTGATTACCAGTCAACGATGTGAACCGTTAACAATTGCGAGGGAAATCACCAGTAATGACAATGATTCCCAAGGTATCGTAGTACATTCTAATGAATGTGAATGAATGATATGGAGTCGACCATTCATGGAATCATTCGATCATAGTTCAATTATGTAAACCTATTGTCGAAGGTGACAAAACTTGTCATTGAGGCATGCAGGCTTTAAGTTACTAAGTGGTCTTTAAATCTAATCCCCGTATGATGTGCTGGCATCGATAGGGATATATATGTCGAAGGAGGTCCATGATTTGAACCACATAATCGACATGAAACCAATTTAGAAGGATGATTTTAGATAGTAGATCAAATAAGTATAGACTGACACAAGGTGTATGGATAAGCACTATTGAGAACCTGCTTCAAGGATGACTGACATGATGGAGGGCTTGAGAATTGAAACGTTTCACTCAAATGGAGGAATTACCTTGAACATTTTACGGCTCGATAGGTGACCTGGCATCATTGAATCAGTGAGACAGATATCAATATATAATGTGACATGAATGAAGCATTCTTCAGATGATCGAAAGGAGTAAATATACTCATAGACTTGACAAGACTCAAAGACAAGATGATTACCCAATTGTTTGGATGAAATACAAACATGTGCCATGTTCAAGGGTGACGATAAGATTCCATAAATATAGATTTAGACACATTTCCCTTCCTTGATTCCCCATCATAATTGATGAGTACCTATTTGTTTATTAACAAGCTCAAGGAGGATAACAGATGCTCAGTATATCTCGTCCTTTGGATGAGTACAATCTCACATGTTTTACAAACCTGAGAAAGGAGGGGCTCGATCCTGAAAGGGTTCTTCCATGTATAATTTTATGAGTCCAAAGAAAGTAAACTCGGCAATGTTTCACATTTAGAGAGTCTGAAATGGTCAAAAGAGAAATCTAGGGTGAAATTTTTCATAAAGTTAGTCCCCTAAGACCGAAAAAGTGTAAAATAATGCCTATAAGAACTCTCCTAGTCAATGGTTGACTAAGGTATTCCTTTTTTGTAAATAGTCTAAATGGTCCGAAAAAGGGGTAAACTATCACCGGATATATGACCTTTCAAACACTTTGACAAGCGTGAAAGTTCGCTTGGAAATCTTTTCCTATTTCGAGAGTTTGAAAAGAGATTAAAGACAACTCTAGGGGGTTCCTTTTTTGTAAATATTTTATGAGACAGAAAAAAGCAATAAAAGTGTACTTGGTAACGTATTCTCATGTATTTACGAGCACAAGAATGAACAAAGACTAAGCTCGACAGATTTTTCCTAAACGTGAGAATAGCTCGGACCATAACCTCATTATTTCGTTTGACCTATAATCTCAAAAACAAGTGTGAGAAACCATAATAATAAATAAAGAAATGGATTTTTAATAACAAATCATAAAAAGTAATAAAAAATTATAAGGTAAAAATAATAAAATATTCTCTCCCAACACAATAAATAGAGGTGAAAGGGATTCATTTTATCATTGCATTCTTACTCTTTTCACCAAAGAGGGTAAAAAACCATTTGAGGTAGAAATTTGTGTTGGAGATTCCAGGCACTTAGGTAGTGGATTTTCATTTCGTCGGCCCTAGGTAACCATTCTCATCCTCTATTTCATTTATCTAGTTGAATTGATTCTATTTTTTTATTTTTAGGTAAATTTGGGGGCCGATTTTAGGTGAAAATGTGTGCCCAGGTCGACGCAGGCGCCTCTTTCGGGGAACGCGTCGAACAAGGTCGATGCAGATCCCAAAAGGGAGAAATGCGTCGATGGCACGTTGTGGGTGAAGTCGGGTCACACAGACCATAAATGCGGCCCAAATAAATAAAAACAATAATTTTTTTTTGGGGGGGGTTTGCAACTAGATAGCTTCCAATGCCCCATTTTATGGTTTTTGCAGGTTTCAATCAAGGAAAATGTTGCAGTTGAGAGAGAGAGATCACGAGTTGGAGGATTTGGAAGGGTTGAATAATGACAACATCATGTTGTCCCTCCAAGAGTGTGGGATAAAAAAATATTATCTCACTCCAAGCATGAGGGCCCAAATTCCTTTATTAGAGTATTTGGTGGGAATGTGGTTTCCTGCTGAACTTCATTTCTAGGTGGGTGCCCAGATCCTCAGTTTAGAGATAGATGAAATATACATTCTAAATGGGATCTCAAGAAGAGGATCCCACGCATCCCTATCTGGGAAAAGTGGTGGTGACGAAGATACTGATACGCTCATTAGTAAATATTGTGTGCCTGGGACTAAAAAGGACAGTGGGAATATCCGGATTAAAAGTGTCCATAATTTTCCATTGAGGACCATTCTATTCACTGTGGTACGAGTGGCAGGAACCAAGTGTCACCATAAAGTGACCAAATCATAGATCTTATGTACTATAGAGTGTATGCAACCCACTATGTTCAATTGGTGTGATATTCTGCTGGGTATAATGAAAGCTCAGTTGACCAAGTGTTGGTTGGGAAAAAAACAATTTGGTTATGGGTCCATTTTAGTATCCTTCTTTATGGAGTGGGCTCCTCATGTTTGTTTGCAACATATAGAGATAGAAATCCCTAATCCATGAGAACCACACATGAGGATATGGGTTGATCTATTTGGCTATCATGGTGGTCCGATCCATTAGTTATGGGATAGCTTTCTTCCAGTGGGTACATAGGAAGCTACTCATGGTAGAGGATTATGCATATACGGGTATGGATTTTTGAGATCCTAACTTGGCACTCCTAGAGGGGTCCATATGGTGCGAAATAGGTAAAAAAGGATTTTCACACTTTTCAAAATTTATGCATTTTTGGATTTTTTTTGTGTGTACTAAGATTTTTTAAATTTCACTAATGCAGATGTTAGGCCACAGAGGCCACTTGGGGATTCCCCTATTCAGTGATGGGGGGAAGGTAGGTATATTTATGCACGTGTGTGGGAGGTGAGAGAGGATCTTTCAGAGATTGAGGAGAATCTAGAAAGGTTGACCACTGGCATCCTGGCTATATCATTGGATGATCTGCCATTGTGTTATCAATGGCACACAGTGGGGGTTTCTGGGAGGATTGGACATCTGCTCCATTGAGTAGCTCGGGTCATGATATGTTATCACGAGTGCCATGATTAGCCTTGTCATCTATATTTAGTGATTTTTGAAATCCATGAGCTTTAGACTTTTGTCGAGTGATATATGAAATCTATGAGCTTTAGGATTTTGTCCTAGTACTTTTGTAAATTTTTTATCTAGTTTAATATGAAAACAATTTCTAGTGATTTTATATACAATGTGCCTATAGTGGATGTGGATCTCATCTAGGTTGCTTATTTACATATCAATTATTTACATGTTATTCTTGTTATATACATTTATTGATGAAATGCTTAAGAATGTACAATATACCAATCTAAGAAAAAAATAGCTAATGAATCGGCAACAGTATTCACGCATCTCGGGATGTGTTGGTAGTGAATAAACTCAAATGATCTCTCCAAGGGACATACTCGTTGAAAAAATGAAGTAGTGTAGGGTCATGGACAATCTAGACTCGGTTCAAATGAGAGACCACAAGATGAGAGTCTAAATGGACGATGACGTGGTCCACACCATGGGAGGAAGCATCGGTTAACAATCCAATCACCGCATAATACTTGGCGTTATTGTTAGTTGTAGAACCTAGGAAAAATCCACCTAAGATTGTAAGTTCATCGGAGCATTGGGAATTATGTCATATAGTGTGCCAAATTGAGCATAGACTAAGTCTAAGTACTAGGCACGGGCAATGGCTTGTTCTTTGGTAACAACCTCGCCCATAGCTACATCTTTGGCTATGTTAGGTAGTAATGATTTAGTAAACCAATCAACTAGTAATTGGTCCAGAATAGGATCCTTAATTAACCTACGTCGCCTCCTCCATTCATGGACATGATTATAGATATGGGTGGAGGTAGATTCTCAGAGTGAGTTTAAGAGGTCCGTACCAGTTTTTATATAGTGGTATGATAACTAGAAATGTGTCAGAAAGGCCATAGCCAAGGATCGAAAATCTGCGAAAGTATGTGGTTGTATTTCAATATACCATTTGGCAGTAGTGTCATTGAGAGTTCTCTGAAAGAGCCTCAAACGAATAGAATTTTCCATAAAGAAGTTTGAGGAACACCACAAGTGATATGTCATCATGTGTTTTTTTGGATATTCACTGGGTTTACCGTCAAAATTGGGTATGTATGATGGTATCTTAATAGGAATGGGTGGGCAATTAGTGCCATGTCGAATGGGATCATTCATTAAACATGACAGATCTGGAAGATCTAATGTATCTAGAAACGATAACTATCGGTTTGCTGAGGATACTTGTAGTGCTTGTTAGTACTCATAATTTACCCTTTGGTTGTGGAAGGATAATCCTAAGGTAACTCTTTCAAACCAATATTTAGGAGGAAAAATAGTCTTTTTCCTACCAGAGAGGGCTCTCTCAATAAATGGGTATAATGACTAATGATATTTTCAGAACTGATTTTTATTTAAAATTTGTAAAAGGTTGAAACATATGAATAAACTTGGGCATGGAGTCACATATGAAATATTTAAATACCAACATAATTTAAACAATAAGGGTTTTTGCAAAGGCAAGGTAGTTTTTATTTCATAGTCAAGTTCTTGTTTGGCAGGTGGTATTTGAAAGAAAGAATGACAGTCCATCAATATTAGGCATCAAACATGGATGAATCCAACATTGACTTTAGAGGAAAAATATGAATACTTTTATATGATTAAACCAGAGCATAATTACATGAATTCTGATTCAAATAAACTTTCATCAAAGCATGAAGGGAAAACATAATGGAAAGAATTTCACTGGAAAGAACAAATCACATAAAAGAATGGAAATTACAGACTGCAATTCAAACAACACATGAATATTTGCTCTTCAAAAATGTGCTTCAACTTTGCATGGCTATCTTTATTAAAACTGAAGCAATCTCGATACAAAAGTGTGTTTCTCTTCACGAGTTCCAACCCTTACAACTTTTCCAAAATAGTCTTTTATACATTGAAAGCTGCTTGAGGAAAAACCTAACTTCCTCACTACTAAAAATAGTAAACTTTACACTAACTACTATATTCTATTTTGAGTCAAAATTTATACAATTTCAAAAATTTCAAAAAATCTTCAAAATCTGATAATTGATGTATTTTTTTTGGTCGCACCTGCTGACAATGTTTTTCCTGAACAGGGGTCTTCAAGAGAGCAAGGTGTACTTCATCTTTCCATACTTTTCTACTATCTTCCATTGATCTGTAGTGGGTATTTCATAACTTGTCATCTCTTTGAACAAAACCTTCATCTCTATGTGATTTGCAATGGCAATTGGAGGTATCATTTCACCTACCATGCCCCGCTGATTTAAAATTTCAAAGTCATTTAAGATTTTTTCCAACAAAATCTTCCCTGTTAGAACATGAGTTAAATATTCAAATTTTTCATGGTTCATCCTGAATTTGAATAGTATCTCTTATAATTATTTTGTGAAATTAACTCATTATTTTCTTCCCAAAATGAGGGAAATCCTTTCTGAAATAACTTTTCAAATCCTTTTTTGAGATCTTTAACCTGTGTCTTCATTTGTTCTACTCTAGCCTGAACATTTTCAATGTGTGCATGTTTCCCAAGGATTCTCCTTGCCCAATTTATGATTTCCACTCTATTCTTGATAGCCATGGCCTTCATATCATCATCTGTCAGAGTATTCAAAAAATCTACAGTATTATGGCATGTGTCCTTTGTTGGAATATTCTCCCCATCATTTTGTATTTTGCATGCTTGCATGCAGATCTGCATGATGCATGCAATTGCATGCATCCAGTCATCATCATGGTGGTCTCCCCAACACCTAGAGCTTGCTTCTAGATCTTCTTTACCTGCATGCAAATTTGCATGCTGTAGGCATTTGCATGCCAGTGCATGCATCCAGTCATCATCATGGTGGACCTCCTAGCAGTTAGAGGTTGGTTCTAGCTCTCCATAGCATGTCTACATCCCCTAGGGGGACTCCAAACTACCAAAGGATCCCTTCTCTAGTCTTTTGCATGGCTAGTGTGCCTTTCTCACCTACCACAGCCAGTTAGGCACCTTTCTCACCTACTAGTCAATTATCTCTCAGTTCTTCCTTAATTTGAGGCTAGATTGACTCCCCCACTGACTGTTTCACTCTAATGGACCTCCAATGAGACTAGTCTATCCATTCTGACTCCAGTTAGCTCTTGATTCTCCATCCACTGAGCCTCCTTCATTCAATTCATGCCTACCTCACTCAGTTAGACTCCTCATGCACCCTCCACTGAGCCTCCTTCATTCAGTTCATTCCTACCTCACTCAGTTAGACTCAGTTGACTGACTGTTACCTCTAATGACTAATACATTGACTGGATGATAACTCCACTATCATTCAAGCCACACTCTGAGTTATGAATTCGAATGCCCTACTTGGCCTATTTGAATCCTATATTATGCTCCTTATTGTTCTATTGTATTCATTCACTTACATTCTTATTCATTGTATAATACTAAGATTATGTTCTATTCTACTGTGTTTATGAGTGATCATTGAGTGTCTCCTTCTCTTCTTCTTTGCGACATATTTGTGAGTTTGATTGTGAGTTGCTACAACTGTCATATCATTGGATATTATTACATGGTATCAGAGCAGGAAGTAGCTATTCAAATTGCAGCAGCAACAGTTGTAGCATTTCTTTGAGCAGCTATCTTTCACTTGTGCACCAAAAGCCTTTGAGTTTCCACAAAAAATCCTGGTGCTTTTACTTGATTTCATTGGATAAACCCATTGAGGTCTAGCAAGGTGCGAAGGACTTAGTCCATGTGCCAAGTATCCTTAAGGTAGTGTTCAATTGAAGTGTAGCATTCTCCATCAGCACATCTTTTATTGTTTTGCAGGTTTATTCACCCGTTCGGAATCTTCTTCACTTATTGAATTTCTCTGTTCAGATGGATCTAAAGCTTACATCTTCCAACTATGTTGAGTGGAAAGCTAAGATGGCTCTCTTCATGAGATCCAAGGGATTCACCCAAATACTCAACAGAACGATGGTAGAACCTCTCAGTGTAGTTGAAAAGTCCAAGTACTTGGATCGGCTTGATGAAGCAATTGGTCTCCTCTTTCTGTCAATTCATGATGAACTGCTCTTTCATGTTATTGATCTTACATCTCCGAAAGAGGTGTGGGACAAGCTGAAATCTCTCTTTGGGACAAAAGATGATATGGAAGCACACAAATTGGAGAATGAGCTCATATGTTTGAGTCCTAGCAGCTTCGATTCTATCAATGCCTTTCTCACCAAGTTCAAAAGATTGATATCACAGTTGAAAAGATATGAGATAGTGAAGGAATATAAGCAACTTATACTTTCCATTCTCTCAAATTTGGGGGAAAATTTTGTTAAGTTTAAACCAAATAACCAAGCAAGATCACTGAAAGAAGCATAATCACAAGATAGACACACAATATATCCTGGGAAACCCTCATGGGGTAGAAAACCCAGTAAAGCTTTCCTCAATAAGATGATCAACCAAAATACAAGATGTGCTCCTCCTTCCTTTGTCTCCTAAGCTGATCTCCCAGACAAGTGCACACTCTTCCACAAGTGAGTGAGTGATCTAATGAGGAGTTCACCTCCTCTATTTATACTTGACTCTCAACTGACTAAAAGACCTGTTGGGGCCGACCTCACCTGGAGAAGTCTAATAACACCTAAAATATAACTACAGGGCCGACCCACACATGGTGGGTCTAATAACCCTAGTTAATACCAAACCCTGGAGGAATAAACATCTCCAGATACATAGTAGGATTACCTCGGAGGAATGAAACATCTCCGAAATAAATAATGTACAAATATAATATTCTTAGAAGTTACAATATTCAACACTCCCCCTTAACGAGAAGGATATTATAACAACATCTGTAGGAGCAAGGAGTCATTTACTACATCATCTATATATCATCGGAAGCTTTCTTCAATTCATCATCATCAGTAACTTGACTAGTTACTGGAACATCAACATCGTCATCAGCATCGTCATACGATCATCAGCATCGTCATCACACGATCATCATCATCATCGTCACACGATCATCAGCATCGTCATCACATGATCATCAGCATCATCATCACACGATCATCAGCATCGTCATCACATGATCATCAACATCGTCATCACACGATCATCAGCATCATCATCGCACGATCATCAGCATCGTCATCACACGATCATCAGCATCGTCATCACACGATCATCAGCATCATCATCACACGATCATCAGCATCGTCATGACACGATCATCAGCATCGTCATCACACGATCATCAGCATCGTCATCCCACGATCATCAGCATCATCAAAGAATGATGTAAACCAGTTATGTACATTTTGAACCGAAGTCCAGGGACGATCCAGTCCTATCATGTTCTCGGAGACCTCACGTCTACGGCTCAGTTTACAGGACCAAAGTCCAAGGATGATCCAATCCTTACCGTACATTTAGGACAGCGTCCAAGGATGACTTAATCCTCCACCGTCTTTTAGGACCACGTCCAAGGATGACTTAATCCTCCACCGTCTTTTAGGACCACGTCCAAGGATGACTTAATCCTCCACCGTCTTTTAGGACCATGTCCAAGGATGACTTAATCCTCCACCGTCTTTTAGGACCACGTCCAAGGATGACTTAATCCTCCACCGTCTTTTAGGACCATGTCCAAGGATGACTTAATCCTCCACCGTCTTTTAGGACCACGTCCAAGGATGACTTAATCCTCCACCGTCTTTTAGGACCATGTCCAAGGATGACTTAATCCTCCACCGTCTTTTAGGACCATGTCCAAGGATGACTTAATCCTCCACCGTCTTTTAGGACCACGTCCAAGGATGACTTAATCCTCCACCGTCTTTTAGGACCATGTCCAAGGATGACTTAATCCTCCACCGTCTTTTAGGACCACGTCCAAGGATGACTTAATCCTCCACCGTCTTTTAGGACCATGTCCAAGGATGACTTAATCCTCCACCGTCTTTTAGGACCACGTCCAAGGATGACTTAATCCTTAACCGTACATTTAGGACCTATGTCCAAGGATGACTTAATCCTCAACCGTCCACTAAGGACTTCATTCTCGAAGACATACGTCTACGGCTCTTCTTTCAGACGGAAGTCCAGGAATGATCCAATCCCTTCACATGTTCATCAAGAACTTCATTATCGAAGACATATGTCTACGGCTCTTCTTTCGAACTAAAGTCTAGGAATGATCCAATCCCTTCACATGTTCATCAAGAACTTCATTATCGAAGACATACGTCTATGGCTCTTCTTTCGGATTGAAGTCCAAGAATGATCCAATCCCTTCTCATGTTCATCAAGAACTTCATTATCGAAGACATACGTCTACGGCTCTTCTTTCGGACTGAAGTCCAGGAATGATCCAATCCCTTCACATGTTCATCAAGAACATGTATCCTCATCATCATAACATGTATCACTACAACATGTATCATCAACATCAAAAGCATGTATAATCACAACATGTATCATCATCATCAAGACATGTATCAACATGTATCATTATCATAAAAACATGTATAACCACAACATGTATCATCATCATCAAAACATGTATAACCATAACATGTATCATCATCATCAAAACATGTATAACCACAACATGTATCATTATCATCAAAACATGTATAACCATGACATGTATCATCATCATCAAGACATGTATCAACATGTATCATTATCATAAAAACATGTATAACCACAACATGTATCATCATCATCAAAACATGTATACATCTAACCATCAAAAGCATCTAACATCAAAAGAATGTATACATCTATCATCAAAAGAATCTATCATCAAAAGAATGTATACATCTAATAATCAAAAGCATCTATCATCAAAAGTATCTAGCATGTATACATCTATCATCAAGAGCATGTATACATCTAACCATCAAAATAAAGAATATAAGAGTCCTAAATCTAAATAATTCTAGGTGAGTAAGTGCAAAGAAAAATAAGTAACCTCATCATTGATGAGATAGGCTTGTCTGTCTCATACTGTGCTACTCCCCCTTTCGAGGAGGGTTCTTCTGAACTACACCAAGCTTGTCTCGGAAGTGTTCAAACTTTACTTGAGACAGAGGCTTGGTCAGGATATCAGCAATTTGATCCTCAGTGCTTATATACTCTAGCTTGATAGCTCCTTTCTGCACCATATCTCGAATATAAAAGTAACGGATCTCTATGTGTTTTGACTTATCATGAAACACAGGATTTTCAGTCATCTTGATGCAGCTTTGATTATCACACATAATCACAGTGGGTTCCATTTCTAAGTCAAACACTCCAGATAAAAGTTTCCGAAGCCATACTGCTTCACAGCTAGCAGAACATGCAGCTATGTATTCAGCTTCAGCAGTACTGAGGGCCACACTTGATTGTTTCTTGTTGAACCATGAGATCATGGCAGATCCAAGACCATAACATCCACCTGAGGTACTTTTTTCTATCTGAGACACTACCTGCCCAATCAGAATCTGAGTAACCATGTAATCTGAGTTCATGACCTCCAAGATAAAATAGGCCAAAATCTAATGTACCTTTTAGGTACCTCATTATATGCTTTGCAGCTATTAAATGAACTTTTCTAGGTTCTACTAGATACTGACTTAGGGTATTTACAGCAAAGCATATGTCAGGTCTAGTATTTGTTAAATACATCAATGATCCAATGATTTGTCTATATAGAGTTATGTCCACTAGTTCTGATGAATCATTAGCTAATAACTTTAAGTTGGAGTCCATGGGAGTGGCCATGGCTTTACACTCCAACATATCAAATCTTTTGAGAATCTCCACAGTGTACTTACCTTGATTTAGAAAGATCCCTTTTGGTTCTTGCCATACTTCTAGACCTAAGAAGTAGTGCATTAATCCGAGATCTTTCATCTCGAATTCTGAAGAAAGCTTCTTCTTGCTTTCAATAATCTGTTTCTCTTCTCCAGTTAGGAAAAGATCATCTACATACAACAGCAATATAACTGGTTCATCATCCATCACCTTGAGATAAAGATTTGGGTCAGCTCTACTTTTGGTAAAGCCCATGCTAGTTAAGAAATTGTCAATCCTTCCGTACCAAGCCCTTGGAGCTTGTTTTAACCCATATAATGCCTTCTTTAATTTGCATACATGAGTTCTTCCATCATTAACCTCAAACCCTTGAGGTTGCTCTATGTATACTTCTTCTTCAATTACACCATTCAGAAAAGCTGTCTTAACATCCATTTGGTGTAATTTCCACTTCATCATGGATGCAAGAGCCATAATAGTTCTAATTGAAGTATACCTGGCAACTGGTGCAAATGTTTCTTCGTAGTCAATTCCCTCCTTCTGAGAGAATCCTCTGGCTACAAATCTTGCTTTGTATTTTTCAATGCTTCCATCTGCGGCATGTTTTATTTTGAAAATCCATTTGGAAGAAACGACACTTTTATCTTTTGGCTTGGGAACTATATCCCAAACATCATTTTTCATTATTGATTGATATTCTTCTGTCATTGCTTCTACCCATTCTTTCTTCTGAGCTGCCTCTTCATAGCTAGTAGGTAGTTGATCCACAAGATCACACATTAAGGCCATATAGTTGGATACTAGCTTTGGTTTCTTTCTTTCTCTAGTGGAGCCTTCAGGAGCTCCATATCTTTCAGTTCCTTGAATAATATCTCTAGCCCATGCTGGTATTCTTTTCCTGGATAGTTCTGTAACAGGGGGTTCTTGAGGTTCCAGCATGTCATGATCCTCTGGTGTAGCTTCTTCAGGGATGTGAACAGTCTCTGAATTTCTGGGTGATGAATCTTCTTCATAAACTTCTTCAAGTTGACACTTTCTGGATTTCTTGAGAGCTGCTTCCTCATCAAAGGTTACATCTCTACTTATTTCTATATGATGGAAACCTGGTATGTAGATTCTGAAGGCTTTGGAAGTTTCACAATAACCAACAAACATTCCCTTCTTACCTGAGGGATCCAACTTGGTTCTCTTTTCTTTTGGAATGTGGATATACACAGGACACCCAAATATTTTAAGATGACTTACCTCAGGCTTCTTACCTGTAAACACTTCTTCTGGAGTTTTGAATTCAAGACCACTGTGAGATAATCTATTTTGCACATAAACTGCTGTCTTGGCTGCTTCATCCCATAAGTACATGGGAAGATCTTGGTCATGTATCATGGTCTTCACAGCTTCCATGATTGTTCTATTTTTCCTTTCAGCCACCCCATTCTGTTGGGGATTGTAGGGAGTAGTTAGTTCCCTTTTAATTCCAGCTTCTTTGCAAAAGTCCTCAAATTCCTTTGAGGTGAATTCTCCGCCATTATCTGTTCTGAGAGTTTTGATTTTCTTGTCTGATAGATTTTCTATTAGAGCCTTGAACTCTTTGAATTTTCCAAAGACTTCATTCTTACCTTTCAGGAAGTATATCCAAGTTTTCCTTGAATAGTCATCTATGAATGAAAGATAGTATTCAAACCCACTTAAGGAAGTGGTGGGCATTGGACCACATACATCTGAGTGTATAAGCTCTAAAATGTTCTTAGTCTTTGTTTCACTCTTTGGAAAGGGGTTCTTGATATTTTTCCCTTTCTTACATCCTTTACATGAGCCATCATGATCAGCTTTTAAATCTGGTAATCCTATGACTACCTTGCTTACATAGGGTAAGGCTTTAAAGTTGATGTGGGATAATCTTCTATGCCATAGCTCACTGGGGCTAGAGATCTCATGTGCAAGGGCAGCTTCTGGATGAACCTTGAGTTTATAGAGACCTCCTTCTTCTTCACCAATAACAACTGCATCTTTAATTGTCTTCCCTTTGGACCACATGAGTACTTGTCCATCTATGAAGGCTACTCTGAAGCCTTTCTTATCTAGAGCTGAAATAGAGGTTCTTCTTTAAACCTGGAACATATAAGATGTCTTTCATCTTCAAGGGTGTTCCAGAATCTAGCTTATAGCTAGCTTCACCAATTCCTTTGATAGGATATTGGTAGTCATCTCCTAGAGATACTTTCTGTGAAGAAGACTTTTCTTCAAGATTTGAGAATGTCTTCCTTTGACCTGTCATGTGCTTGGAAGCACCACTATCAATGAGCCATGTATCTTCTCCAGGAGATACAGATCCAGAGAGTGCAGAGAATAGAACATATTCTTCTGGATCTTCTTTCTTCACCTTACATCTTTTCCTTTTGGGTTTTACCTCTACCTCTTCTTCTTCTTCATCTTCTTCCTCTTCTTCTTCTTCACTATCATTTTCTGCCATATGTGCATGATGTCTTTTGTGGAAGACTTTCTTCCTTGGAGAAGGACAAAATCTGGAGATGTGTCCCAATTTATGACAATTGTAGCATTCTACCTTAGAAAGATCTCTTGCTGAATTGGGTCCTCTTCTCTTGTCTAGAGAAGTGTTGAGATCCTTTGTGGTCAACTCTCTTGAGATGACTCATTCTTCTTCTTTTGGTATGAGTGGCTAAGGCTTGGTCATCCTCTTTGAGAAGGGATTCTCTATTTGCAACCCTAGCTTCTTCTTGAACACAATCCTCCCATACTACATCAAACTTCATGCTCTCTTTCCTGGCACACATGGTTTGTATAAATGACTCCCAAGATCTAGTGAGACCATTGAGGGCAGTCATCACAAGTTCATCCTCATCAAGGGTATCACCAATTGCATCTAGTTGTTCCTTGATTTGTGAAACCCTTGAGAAGTAGTCTTGAATGGATTCTCCTTTGTGCATCTTGGTGCTCTTCAATTTAGCCCTCAGATTCATCTTCCTATTGATGTTCTTCCCTTCATACATTCTTCCTAGGGCATCATACATTTCCTTTGGAGTCTTCTTGGAGGCCACTTGGGGAATCAAGTGGTCTTTGATGGAATCAGCTATGATTCTCTTTGCCCTAATCAAATCTTTCCTATGCTTCTCTTTGGCTTCATCTCCTTCTGGTTCTGCAACTTCTTCCTTGATAAGCTGAGCAAGATCATTCTCTTCAAGAATGAGACCAATTCTATATTTCCATGCCCGAAAATTCTCTATGCCTTCTAGCTTGTCTTCAAGCTTAGTATTTGGAGCCATCTTCTCTTGGGGGAGTCCAGGAGACAGAGTAGACTTACTTGGAAAGTTACTTTTCACTTTTCCGGAAACTAAAACAGAATTTTATCGCACTTTTGGTAGAATTAGGGTTTGACTTTCCCGGAGTTCTACTTAACCAAAAAGTTCGATCTATAGCTTAAAAGAATGATCTTGATAAGGGCTATCCAACCATGTAATCAGATATCAAAAATTCCAACTTTTTTCTGAAACCAAAATCTAACGTATCGCACTTTTGGTAGAATTAGGGTTTGCAATTCCCGGAGTTCTACCCAACCAAAAAGTTCGATCTAGGGCTTAAAAGAAAGGTATTGAGGAGGGCTATCCAGCCATGCAACCAAAAATCAATAATATCAACTTTGGGCTGAAACCCTAACTTCACCAAAGAGAGAGAGAGAGAGATAAACTTACCTTGTGAAAGATGTCCTATTCAGTCTAGCTCTGATACCATGTTAAGTTTAAACCAAATAACCAAGCAAGATCACTGAAAGAAGCATAATCACAAGATAGACACACAATATATCCTGGGAAACCCTCATGGGGTAGAAAACCCAGTAAAGCTTTCCTCAATAAGATGATCAACCAAAATACAAGATGTGCTCCTCCTTCCTTTGTCTCCTAACCTGATCTCCTAGACAAGTGCGCACTCTTCCACAAGTGAGTGAGTGATCTAATGAGGAGTTCACCTCCTCTATTTATACTTGACTCTCAACTGACTAAAAGACCTGTTGGGGCCGACCTCACCTGGAGAAGTCTAATAACCCCTAAAATATAACTACAGGGCCGACCCACACATGGTGGGTCTAATAACCCTAGTTAATACCAAACCCTGGAGGAATAAACATCTCCAGATACATAGTAGGATTACCTCGGAGGAATGAAACATCTCCGGAATAAATAATGTACAAATATAATATTCTTAGAAGTTACAATATTCAACAAATTTCTCAATTTTTGTCTCTACTTACCAGTCAGCTAGGTTGTCCATTCCAAGATGGAAGTTTCCCTCATTTGATGATTTCACACAATCTCTTACCCAAGAGGAAGAGAAGATGATTTCAATGGGAATGATCATACCCAAATTGGATTCAACCCTTACAGTTGTAGAGAGAGTGAATGATATAGGAAATCCATAAATTCCTTGTGATACAAGGCCTACTCACCAGTCAGATAGAGCTTCGTACTCTAAGAAGGCCAAACATTCTCAAGATTTCGGTTTTGATCTCACCACTATTGGTTCAAAGAAGATCTTGAAAAACCATCCCCAAAATCTTGGATCTGATTTGAAGTTCAAGTCATCACCATTATATGGTTCATTTGGTTCTTATCTCACCCCTGCTGGTTTAAAGGAGATATAAAAGAACTACATACACTTTCATGGATTTGATGCACCTATTGATGTGCAAGATGGTGACTTACTGAGTACTTTGAAGGTAAAATCAAATTTGGAATGTAATGCATTCGCTCCTTATCATATGCTTTCTTTGGATTCCTATTTGGTCATTGGCACATGTCTTCAGATTTTCACTAACGATGGAAGACTCTATCATTTGTTTGGGTTCATGACTCATGCACATTTTTGGGATTTTGTTTTTGATTTCACCCCTGTTGGTTCAAAGGAGATCATGAGAAACCATCTTCCAAGTCTTGGATCTGATTTGCTTGCATCCATTATTGGATAACTCAAGCACTTGTTTTTGCATCATGATATATTTCTTTCCAAGAGGAAGATAACTCTTTTTGGGAGAATGTTAGATCCATATCCACAAGAACGTAAAGATCTAGCACCTATTGGTTCATGGGCCACCACCACTATTGCATCCACTAGTGATCTTGTTGAAGATTCACCATCATCATGTCATAGTTTCTTTGGTGACAATCACACCTATGTCGGTTCAAAGGAGATATCAAAGAACTATCTGTACAGTCATGGTTCTTATTCTACCTTAGTTGGTTCGAATCACATGCTTCATGATCATCTTCATATTATGTTTTTGCAGCATGATCCACTTCTTCCCAAAAATAAGATACCTCCTTCATTGATTGATGATCAAGAGAGAGATGCATCATCACATAAGATTTCAGATTCAGAGTTGGGATATGATGATGAACTAGCTATAGATACAGCTTCACATGATATTTTAGATTTTGATGAAGATGGAAGAATGCTAGACCCAGATCCACAAGAACTTGAAGGTCTAAAAATTGATGATGAAGATGAGCGAATGGGAGATCTAGATACATAAGAACCTGAAGATATATCAACTGATATTCCTCCTCTTCCTCGATGGGAAGCCACTACACTCTGATATGCCGGTGATTTGGTTAGAGATTCACATGATCATAGAAGAGCCAGATCAGATTTTTAGAATGGAAGGTTTCATCCTTGTCACATTACTGATCCATGGCAGATCGATCGATCCTTCTTCAGAAAAGGACACTTGCTTCCTTCAGGGGTAAGTCATGATATGCTACTTTAGCACCTTCAGTCTATTTTGTGGGAGGGATTTCTTTCCACTTGGTTTTCCCTCTTTTCTCACTTATCTTATTTAGATTGATTGTACGGGGTGACCTTTGGTCTCAGTAACCAGAGCCCTATCTTATTGTTTTACAGGGTGGCTTTTGGTCTTAGTAACCAGGGCCTTATTCTTCAATTATTTCCTCATAGTATAGCTTGCGGGGGGGTGTTGGAATATTCTCCCCATAATTTTGTATTTTGCATGCTTGCATGCAGATCTGCATGTTGCATTCACTTGCATGCAATTCCATGCATCCAGCCATCATCATGGTGGTCTCCCCAGCACCTAGAGCTTGCTTCTAGCTCTTCTTTACCTGCATGCAAAACTACATGCTGCATGCATCCAGTCATCATCATGGTGGACCTCCCATCTCCTAGAGCTTGGTTCTAGCTCTTCATAGCCTGTCTACAGCCCCCAGGGGGCCTCCCAACTACCAAAGGATCCCTTCTCCAGTATTTTGCATGGATAGTGCACCTTTCTCACCTAGCACATCCAGTTAGGAACCTTTCTCACCTACCAGTCAGTTATCTCTTAGTTATTCCTTGATTTGAGGCTAGATTGACTTCCCCACTAACTGTTTCACTCTGTTGGACCTTCAGTGAGACTAGTATGTCCATTCTAACTCCAGTTAGCTCCCGATTCACCCTCCACTGAGCCTCCTTCATTCAGTTCGTGCCTACCTCACTCGGCTAGACTCCTCATGCGCCCTCCACTGAGCCTCTTTCATTCAGTTCATGCCTACCTCACTCAGTTAGACTCAATTGAGTGACTGTTATGATGACTGATACATTGACTGGATGATGACTCCACTATCATTCAAGCCACACTTTGAGTTAGGAATTCGAATGCCCTACTTGGCCTATTCGAATCCTATATTATGCTCCTTACTATTATATTGTATTCATTCACTTACATTCTTATTCATTGTATAATATTGAGATTATGTTCTATTCTACTGTGTTTATGAGTGATCATTGAGTGTCTCCTTCTCTTCTTCTTTAAAACATATTTGTCAGTTTGATTGTGAGTTGCTACAGCTGTCAGATCATTGTATATTATTACATCCTTTGGTTTTCTATCTAAAACTTCCCTCATGGTTTTACCGCTTTGTAAGCTATCATATGCTATTTTTTCTTTTGACTTCATGAAACTTAAATAGGGCTTGAATTTTGTTGCTTCATTAATTATTGAATCCCATATCAGGTGTTTTGCACCTTGCATTGGAATCTTCCCTGTTACTTGGGTTATGAATCTTTGATTTTTGTTTATTAAATCGTTATTCTTATTTTCCAAATCTTTTATTTCATTCTCCTTTTTTTGATTCTCTTCTTATAATATTTTCTTCTCCTCTTTTAACTCTTTGATCTCCACCTCTTTCAAACTAACTTGAGACATAGCTTGGACGAGGTCTTCTATATTTGCTTCTCTGTTGGTTTGACTGGTTCCCTGGTGCTCTTGTGCTATAGCTGCCAATTTTGTTTTAAGGTCTTCAACTTGAATTTTGAGACTTATTCTATATTTATCCCAATCTAGTTCTTTTTCTGTAAATTTAAGCAACTTTACTTTACTGCCATCCAATTCCTGAGACACGTTTTTTTTTTCTTGTTCCAACATAGTCAATTCAGAAGCTTGAATTAACTCTGTTCCTGGGATTTTGAGTTTCTTCTTGAGTAGATGAATAGTGTTATATTTCTCCATTAACATCTTTTTGTTTCCTCACCCTTGTTAGCTTCATCATTATTTTCTATCAAATCTATCTGTAATCTTTTAATTTGTTGCCGGTAGTCATTATTATCAGTTTTTTCTTGTCTCAATTGAATATCTAACCTATTAACTATGTTTTGAAGCTTTGAAACCTTCAGGGTGGCCTTCATTAAGTCTGTATAAATGAGTTCCAGAGTCTTCCTGAGTAAATGAATTTTATCTGGGACTGTTATATTTTTCAAATTTAGCTTCGTTTCTATGACTTTCTCATCGGATGACACAACCAAATTTAAAGTATTTTCTACCGGATCTCTATTGGTCATCAAGGTGATATCTGAGCCAATTACACTTCTTACTCTTGGAAATAAATTATAAGTTTTTTCTGAGGTTGCTTTCTTGTCTTTTCCATATTTAACATACATCTCATCCCTTGATTGGAATTTACTCATGTCACCTACATCCTTTGATCATAAAATGTGTACTCATGTATTTGAACTTCTGGAGTTGGATACTTTTCTTTCTTTTTCTCTTTCTCACTTGCAAACACAACCAAATCCCCTTGATAATTTGCTTTGAGCTTCTTTTCTCTTTCTTTCTCTTCAACTTATGTATTAGTGATCTCTTCAAATCTCCTTTTACTAACAATTTCCATCTTGCCTGGAGTAGGTATTATTTCTGTTGAAGATTTTGCTGGAACATAAGGATCTGACTATGAACATGATGAAACCTCTTTGTCATATTCATATTGTAGAATATTAGCCATTTTTTCCAATCCCTCAACCTCCTGATGGTTGAATGCTTTGTTTCTATTCCACTATCTTCTTTGAGAAATGATGTGATAGGGATCATAGTTGATAGAAATTTATTTTTTAAGATCCAACTCTTCTAACTGTTTTTCTATAAAAGAAACTGCATTCTTATTCTTTACAATGAAAGGTCCAACTTTCAAAGGATATTTTATATCAGAAGCCTTTTTTAAAGCTAGAAAGTGATCATTTTCAACAATTAATTTTTTCCTGATAAACTCCAAGGAAAATACTCTTGAGGTTAAAAAGGTTGGCAAGATATAAGGTTCCTGTTGGGCTTAGCCTAAGTAAGGCATTTTTATGCAAGACAGTTTTGGAGCTGTGAAGTTACAACCCAACTTAGGTGAAGGAAGTTTTGGCAAGACAGTTTTGGGGAGTTGCGAAGTTGAGCATAGCGCAGTATCGGCAGGGTAAGAACCGCATGGCTAAGTTCAAGCTTTGTGAAGTGGTAGCACTGCGCAGTGCCAGTAGATCACCTATTTTGGGTAAAGAATGTAAGGAAAGGTCGAGTTGCGAAATTGACCTGTTTGGGTAAGCGCCTCCTTGATTCCCGGGAATGGTTATGGAGCAGCATGAATGTGGATGAAAGCAACCTGTCAAGAGAGTGGCGAAAAATAGTTAGAAGCGAAGCCACGAAGCCGATAATGACCGGAATGCCATTGGGGTGGAAAGCGACACACCACGATGCAGTATAACTGTTTTGTGAAGACTGTGGATGTTAAAAGGGAGTGCGAGCTGTGAGTGGTCCAGAAGAAAGACTAGAAGCGTGTAAGCCGTTGTTGACTGCGATAGGCCGAGTCGATGGGTAACCGCACCATTTTGTAACATAAGGGTTTTTGGCCTATGCATTGTAACAGACGTTACCTATGGGCACGATATCTATATAAAGGGCAATTTTGTAAGGGAAAGGGTTAATATTCTTTTGGTTAATATTGGATACTGATATTTGTTGAGAGACTGATTGCAAGAGGCTCTGCAGCTGTGTGCGTAGTGACCTACTAAGAGAGAAGAGAGTCTGTAGCTGAGTGTGAAGACTGGAACTGTTGTACCCTTCCCATAAAAAATATAACAACAGTTTCTGTGGACGTAGCTCCCATCCTGTTGACTCAAACCTAGTCAATAGGGGTTCCCATCACTTTCGACACCAACCCACCGTGATATCCCTGAGCACCGGCCTAGACAGGCTTTAGCATGCCCAGCAACACCTGCAAAGAAGATGAGGTCTCACCCGAGGCGATCAAGGGAGAGTGGATTGAACCATGTTTCCACTGAATGAAGGAGGATGTTTGTGGCAACAATTACTCAACTTATCACAACATTCAAGACAGATCTATGCATTCAAAGTAACATCATTCATATTCATGGCATCATTCAATAGAAGCATTCATCGCGCCAAGTATAACATTTAGAGTATTAATTGTGGCAAGAAACTAGAGCATCATTCATGAATCACAGCATGCATTATCATAAAACATACACAGGGAATTTCACCAAATAGTTTCGTCATGTCATATTACTTCAAAAAAAACCTGATACAACATCTCTGCAAAACTAGATCTCAGCAATATCTCTTGATCTCAGAACATATTCAAAACCACGCTTCTCCATTCTCCTCCTACAACCTACAATTTTCTGTCTATATATAGGCTTCTGCCTTTACAATGCTTGTCCACTTACTAACAACTTCCTAACTGACTCCTAGACAAATGACCCAAAATATAATTGACACGGTCCAAATGACCCAAAAACCCGCCTACTGCGGTACAATTAGCTCAAAATTACATCTCATATGGTCCAATGACCCAAAAACCCACATTCGGCGGTACAAACGACTCAAAAAATACATAAAATAATGCATCCTTCTTCCTTCTGCGACCTCTTCTGACGTGTCCCAGCATCGGTGATGCTGCAAGTCTACCTTACCAAACCGCCTGACAATAGGCCCCCAACACAATCTTGTGGCTCTCCCTTGAGCCATGTCAACTGGACATGGTGTATTCTGTGGTCTTCAATTTGAAGTCTTCGTACTGCTTCATGACTGTCATCACCATTTCCTTGAATTCCATATCCCCCACCTGATTGTCAACCACATCTTCTGCAGATGGATGCGCAGTGAGCTTTGTCGTCACCTGTTGACAACCCTTCTATAATGCTTGAAGCGCTTCACCTACCTTGGTCATGAACTATCCCCTGACATCCTGAAACTGCTCCAACTGCACAACACGCTTCTTCTGTTGCTCATCAGCCTTGGTAACTCAGTGCTGCAGTTATTTTAAGTCCTGAGACTTGGTGACCTGTTCCATTGGTGGCATTGTGCGCATGGATGCCTTGAGTGTCGCCAACTGTCCCTCTGCATCCTGCCGATACTTTATCAACTGTTCAACTTTCTCGTCCTGGACAATTTGGCTCCAAAACTGTATGGTATCGGCTGTGAGCTTCGTTGCGGCCTTTTCCAGATCCTTCATCTGAGTTGCGACCTCCTCAATTTCCCTTTTTTCTGTTGTCAACTTCAACTTGAGGTGTACCAAGATTCACCTGAGCCTTCAACTCTTGATTCTCCTGCTACAACTGGAAAATGGAAGCTCCCAGTCGCTACACCAATTAGAGCACATCCACCTCTTCAGTGGGCTCTGGCACATGCTGATAAGCTTCCGTGATGGCCTGGTCGACCCATACACTGTCATCCCACATACGGGCCTTCTCTGCAATAAGGAAATCGTGTTCCCTTTTTATTCCTTCGATTCTGCGTGCCTTCTCAGCCTGTTCTCTCTTAATGTGTTCTTTGAGTTCATCCACAGCCTACCATGCTGAAGCATCCCTGCTGTTCAATTCTTCAATGGTGCACTTCGCGTCGGCCTCACTCTCCTGCAAATGTATGTACATGCCACTAATCTCTCGCAGTCAGTCTGTCATCTCCTGGCTGGTAGCTACCTGCATAGTGTTCAACCCTTCCACTGGCAATGCGTTCACATTAATGGTCACCTTCTTTAGATGCTGCATCAAGGCATTCACAACCTCATTTTCTGTCACAATTGCAATCGGAGGAATCTCCACATTCCTGACCCGTGGCTTGGTGTCGATTTTGCTAATAGGTGGTGCCACTGCAGCTTCTGGTGCCCTTCGCAAAACCATGTCATACACAGAGTCCACACAGGTAGTGAGCACGTGGAATCCTTCATTTGTCTCCCTTGTCATCTTTTGAACTGCTATGGTGGATGCATCAGCGATTACTTTTATAAGTCGACCCAAGTGTGCTTCCGCTGGCAGGGGTAGCCCACTGATTGTCGCCGGGTCCTGGTGCCCTTTTCTTTTGTTCTCTTCAAAGGAGCGGTCACTGTCATCATCTGTCGATGTTTTAATTGACTCTTGATCATAATCATGATGGATGTGCGGGTCTTGTGCTAATATAAGATCTTCTGGACCCTTCACCGGCCCGCCAGCCTCAATCTCGGCCAATGCCATAGGTTCGCACCATTCTGGTGCCCAATCATTCACGATGGCATCCAATGCTTCCGTCGTTACTTTGTAAGGGGTCAGCAGCCATTGCTGACCAGGGTCACACCTTGCCTACACATAAATAACATGTAGCCAAACCGCAAACTTCATGATTGGCTTAAACCCTACCGCAGTGTCTTCAGATATCCGCGATACCTTTATCGCTGCATCACAAAGCATCTCCCAATAGATCCAGAATAGAAATTGGGAATCTCGGAGTCGCTCTGGCTCCCATACATACCATAAGTTATGATAATGTGCACCCCGTTGTTCTTTGGCAACCTCAACATCCATGCCCTAGTATATGTTGGGCTCCTTCCAAGCCATGAATGCAATCAAGATCAGTAGCCAGCTATATGTAAACAAGCCCTTACTGGCCTGAATTGTTGCAGCATCCTATGCTAATTGATTCAATAGGAACAAGGACCAGTTCATTTGGATGCCCTCCACGCATTGTACTGCACATGCGACAATTCCTGAGTTGCACTGGTTAGGATTACCACCCCTGACCACCTTGCAGGATAAAATCTTGGTGCTAGTAAGTACCGCCTTATCATTGATACTGTCGGTGCGATACCCATGACCATCTATCTCCAAGCCATATTTCTTCACCAGCTGTCCTGCCTGCTTTTTGTCGTTCACCTTCCCTTGGAAGTACTGCGACGGTTGAACTCCATCTTTAGGCAACCCGGTACTGTGGGAGATCAAATCAACAGTAACCATAATTTCTCTATCCATGCACAACGAACCACCATGGAAACAAGCAAGCAACTGCTTCACACACACATTAACTTCTGCCATTCGCCTGAAATTCGGCATGTTAATGAGCCCTAACAAGTTGGCCTGTTTCAATCATCGTGCCCAATCCTGTACAATCAAAGTCATGGTAAGGCGTGACTTGGGCACATATGGGGCTGATGCAATGTCTGGGTGGGCCACCACATCATGATCATCATAGCGGAGGCACATCAATGCCAGCCTAATATCAACAGAGCACTCCATTCCGGTATGGAGCGCAGGAATCTTCATGCCATACTTCTGCTTCGGGTTCAGCTTGCGTGGGGTTGCATCCGGCCGACTGGGAGGGATATAACCAGGTATGTCAACAGCCAATAGTCCCTCCCATAGGGAAAATTTGTCAATGCGGCGACTGGACTTCCCGAACTGCACATGAGCTTCTCTTACCACCCCAGTGGATGATCTCAGTTGCCTCTTGCTCTGCGGGGACTCGGAATGCTGACCCTCTCGACGCTTCTTGACGACAATTGATGATCCCACCGGCATGTTTGCGACTTTCGCCTCAAGATTGACGTCTCTCGTGGACGCAACTTCTTCCTCAACTACAATCTCGGTGAAAGAAGACTCAACCTCACTACTAATCTCAACCATTTCTAGCTCTTGCGGCATACCTTACTCAACGCTCACAACTGATAGCTTCTTCATCCTAATAGCACTCTTTAAGTGCAATTGAACCTTGGCCAACACACAACTACACTCACCAAGCTTATAACAATACTCGTCAGCTCTGCACAGGCACTTAACAACTAAAATCTCAGTGCCTTCCGACCAACTTCTATCTATTTTTATAGCCTCCAGCCGAATCTGTCGTAATCATCACTAAATCCTGCATTAATTCAACTGAGATCCTGTATTAATGACGCAAATCCATCGTTTATCTTGTCAGTCGATCGGTTGGATCCACCATTAATGCTCATCATTTGAACAAGCGCCATTAATTAACTGTTTTAACTTTTGGCATTTATTACTGATTTGGCCCAGTCGCAACGCTGCCACTTGTTGGAGACCGCTCCTAACTTGCGGCAGAAGTGTTCCTACTTCCACATTCCATTCCCATTGGTGCACCACCCTACCATCGATCAATCTACACTTGTTTTTTTTCCCCCGATGCGACTCAAGCATCGTGTTGTTCCAAGCCCGATTGATAGGGCTTCAACCTACTACCATTAACCAGCTTGGGGAGCATCGCTCCATCCAATTGCTGTAATTGTACCGCTCCATTAAGTAATGCTACTGATGCAATACGGACCAAGCCAATGCATCCACAATTTTCCTGGATGTTTCATAAACTCGCTGTCATACAACAACACCAAATCACCCTGTTGAAACTGTTTGTTCTTGATGTGGCGATCATGCCTTTTGGAGATCCTTCTCCACACCCTGATGGAAATCGACGATAAAGTGATCTTCCTCCAGCTGGACTAACTGCGCTAGACATTCCTCTAATGCTGCTGCAGAATCCATTCCTATCATTGCTGCAACATGCAAACTTGGAACAATGTACTCCATGGGCATGATTGGTTCTTGTCCATATACCAGCTTAAATGGTGTCTGACCCATCAACCGTTTACATGCGGTGTGATAGGCCCACAATACTGTTGGAATTTTGAGATCCCAGTCGTCACGGTTCGCATTTCACACCTTTGTCAGCGCATGTTCCAATATCTTATTAAAAGCTTCCACTGTGCCATTTTCCTGTGGATGATATGGCGTACTCTTCTTATGCTGAATCTACAGCTCCTCCTTCAGTGTGCTGATGGTACGATTGAGAAAGTGGCTATCTTGATCACTCAACAATATATTGGGGAAGTTGAAATGAGTGATAATGTTATCAAACAAAAACCGTGCAGCCGTGGCTGCGGAACAATCAACAACTGGTGCAGCTTCTGCCCATCTGGTCAAATAGTCTGTCGCAGTGATGATGTATATGGAACCAGTGCGATTACCTGGTGGATTGATTGGTCCCACAAAATCCACTGCCCATTTTTCAAATGGCTGTAGTGTTAACTGAGGCATCAACAATATCTCGTCCCTCCTGGATGGCTTCCTAGTTCTTTGACAGACATCGTAGGACTGCGCATAGTCGGTTGCATCATTATGGAGCGTGGGCCACCAGAGCCCTGCATGAAGCACCTTCTTGGCAGTCGCCCAACCATCGTAGTGTCCTCCAGCCACTCTTCCATGCTTCTGCCAATATCTATGCTTGCTCGTGTAACAAGACACACCGTCGTAACACCTCATCTTCACTCATCTTGTATAACTCTCCTGCGATGAGCTGGAAGTCTACAACTTTAACCACCAACTGCTTCTTCTGACTAGTGGTGAGCTCTTCTGGTGTGGTACCTATTGCCAGAAACTGAATGATTTCTTCAAAATAGCCATTGGCTACTTCAACCCTAAATAGTTGCACATCCGACAACCCAACTTCAATGTTAGCCGGATCCTCTCCTGTGTCAATCCGTGGTAAGTGATCAACACCGGAGTTCAACTTCCCTGGCTTCACAATTACTTCAAAGTCTAACTCTTGAAATAGAAGTAACCATAGACATATCTTCCCCCCCAATACAGGCTTATTGACCAAGTACTTTAATGTTGAATGGTTTGTGAACATCTTAAAATGTCCACCCAATAAGTAGTGTCGAAAGTTCTGTAGCGCATAGACCATCGCCAATCCTTCCTGATTGGTAGTGGCGTAGTTGCTTTCTGCGGATGACAGCTTCCGATTGGCGAAAGAAATAGGGTGATCAAGATCCCCCTCACCTGGTTGTGCTAGCACCACACCTAGTGCAATTGATGGTGCATCAACATGGACATGGAATTCTTTACTCCAGTATGGGAATACTAGTATTGGTGTCGAAGCCATCTTAGCCTTCAGCTGCTCGAAACTATCCAGACATTCCGTGCTTCATAGAAATACTGCATATTTCTTTAATAGCTTCTCCATAGGGGCAGGGATTGCTGCATATCCCCTGATGAACTTGTGGTAATACCCAATATGTCCTAAAGTCGCCCTCAGCTGCTTCATAGTGGTCGGCGGTGTCGAACTCAGAATAAGCACAATCTTTGCTAGATCGACCAGCAACCCTTGTTTTCATATGATGTGGCCTAGCAATATCCCAAATAGGGCACAAAAAATGCACTTCTTCAAATTCAGTGATATCTGGTGTTGGTGACAACATTCCAGCATCAACCGTAGATTGGCCAGATGATCACGGATCAAACCATAAACTGTCCAATCATCCATGTATACCTGCAAGAACTTATGGATGAAATCCTTGAATGCAACAACAACAACTCGTGAAAATATCGCAGGTGCATTCTTCAATCCAAATGGCATCACGGTATACTGAAAACATCCCCATTCAGTCACGAAAGTCATCTTGTGGCGGTCTTCTTTGGCAATACGAATCTGATGATAGCCTGAGAACCCTTTCGTGAAAGAATACATCTCCTGGCCACCTACTCCCTCAAGTACTTCATCAGTAAACGGGGTTGGAAAGGGGTCATGTAAGCAGGCGTCATTCAACTTCCGTAGATCGACACAGATGTGTACCTCACCAGTCTTCTTGTCCTACACCACCATAGGACTGACCCATTCTGATTCTTCGACCGGTTTTAATGACACCAGCATCCAACATGCGATCAAGTTCTTCCTTGACCTTCTCCTTATGTCGCGGATTGAGTCGATATGATTGCTACCTAATTGGTTTCGCATATGGTTTCAAGGGAATCTTCATTTATCCTAGATCACCCAAAATACCTTTCATTTTGGAGAAATTCATAGGGAAAAGGTCTTGGAACTCATGTAACAACATAGTGACCTTTCCCATCACCTCATCATCCCAATAATCTGCAACGTTCGCGAACTTGGGAGTGGCCTCCGTCCCAATATTGATCCTGCGAAGCTTCAAGGGTTGATTGAAGGGATCACTTGGTGCACCAGGCGGTACCACATCGTGACTTCCTTCAGACGGAATATTGACATTCTGCGGATCATCACCATATTTGGGCCCACCAGTGATATTATGACATTCCATAATTGATTGCATATGGCCGTGTGTATGTGGATCCGCTGGGTATGATGTGGGAACAACCTTTAGCACCACTTCGCGAATGATCTGTAGAGCATTATGGACATCTAGATTGGAATAAGCAAAACTGAACGTATCAGCAAAATAGATGGTTAACTCCAACCAAATAGTGATTTCTCCCCGTAATTCAGCGGTCGTATACCATGACCGCGGCATTTTATCCAACATATGGATAAATGCGTGGACCCACTCATCTCTTGGTCACGATGCCCATAACGTCTGACACTCCATCAAATGGTCACCAGGATCATTCTTACCATCATACTTCCCTGCGTGGTATACCTCGATATCACTGAAGCGTACCATCATGAATCTTCTGCATTTCGACCATCCATCAATTGATGCCTTGTGTGTCTCCCACCAGCGTGCTGGAGCAGCCTTTAGTGCTTTGTCCAATTCCAGCAATCACTGTGGTTCTGAAACTCTTTCCTCAAACTCTATCAGAAAGTCAGATAAGTCAGGCATTTCTTCATATATTGGTAGTGTGACCGTTTCAGTCATAACACGGCATAGCTATTGCATGAGTAATCCACACTTACGGAGTGAAACCTCATGCAAGCAGTTCTTCCAGTGTTCTAGCACATCATCAGAATCGAAAGATGCAGAGGTGCCACTACGCCATATAAGCTCACCGTTGTCAGTTGGATGAATGTAATATTTTGAAATATTGAATGCATGGTCCCATCCACTAGGATCTTCATCTTTCGCTGGTTCAAGGTATCTACATCCTTCAACCAGATCCAATAGGGCGATAACTTTGAGATCGTGATTTTCAAAAGTCATCATTCGTCACTTGAAGTTGATTACCGCTCCATTGTCGTTAGCCCATCTGATCCCTAAAAACGTGGGATAAGAGCTTCCTCCTTCAACCACTTCGATGACATCGAAGTCAGTGTAGGTCTTCATGCCTTCCATGCCCACCACTAACCGAGGGACTCTCCCAATTGGTGTCACTTTAGCGTGATTAGCTAATCGGAGTTGTACAGGAGACCAACTCAATGGGGGGATCCCCATTTTTTGCCATGCCTGCTTGGTTAAGATGTTGACATCTGAACCAAGATCCAGAATAAATGAGTCGACATCATAGTCTCCGATTTGAATATTTATCCACATCGACTTTCCAATCTTCCTCCATTGTAAGGAATTCACCGCGGATTCCTGGTGTCCCCTTGGAAATCGCTGCAACAACCCCTCAAACTCAGCAAGCGCAGCAGGATCCCTTGCCAACAACAAACAACTTTCTAGAAATATCTGTAAATTTCTAGACTGCGGTGATGGACCAGCTTCTGATGTATCATCAAAGACAGGGGGCATGTCACAGACGATAGCCTTGCCTTTGTCCAACGCCCGCTGTGCCTGCTGGAATGTATCATGCTCTGAATTAATGTCAAATGAAACCTTCTTCGGCCTGGCCAACTGGATCACCGAATGTGAAGTGTCTTCCCCTATTTTTGCACCGCCCCGAGTGATCACCGTAACAGCTTCATCATGTGGCCTGGGCTCTACTGAGATTGTTGAAACATTTGCACCCTCATTCTGGTTCAACAGTGGATTCCCCGTCTGGTTCACATTTTGAGTAGCATTCTGAATTGGTCATTGGTTCTAGTTCTGCCCCGGTTGCTGTGCAAGTTGCTGCACCTAATTCTGTACGGGCTGTTGAGCCTGGTTTTGCAATTGCAGAATATTCCCTTCTTGCCATCGTGTGATCAATTGTGGGAAGTTCTCTACTATATGGTTTGCAACGAAGCAAAATGTACATTGCGTTTGCAACAGTGGGAAATTTGTTTATAGTGTCCCCATATCGCACAGTGATAGCACTGCACAGGTCCACGACCTCCTCATCCTCCTCCGTGACCAAATCCTCCACCACGTTCACCCCTGAATCCTCCATGGAATCCACCATGATGTTGATATTGTTGTTGATTGTACTGTTGCTGCATCATGTCTTGCCCTTGTTGTGCATACTATGGTTGCTGAACGTACTATGGCTGCTGTGGATACATTTGCATCAAAGCATATTGCGGCACAAACTGCTGCTATTGTTGTTGTAGTACAAACTAAACCTGCGGTTGAGGTAGCGACTGGGCTACCTAATGTTGCAGTGGTGGTTGTTGTATGACATGATGGTCATCCTTTACATAGAAAGCATCGTAGGTTCTCTCATGAAGCAACCCATATGCACGGCAGTCCTTGTTATCATGTCCCACCAATTTTCATAAAGTGCAATATAGATTCATCGGCTTGATGACCATCTTCTGCATATATGAACATTCTTCATGGAGATGCCCAAATACCTGACAAACGGGACAATACGGCATGCCAACACCATTTAACGTGTTTGGTGCTCCTGAAACCAGATAGTTGCAGAAGTCCGGGCAGTTGTCCTTCGTATGCCCTTCCCCTCGATGTCGTGTGCACCATACCTCTTCATGTTGATCCTTTCCCTTCTTCAAATCTTGCAGCTTTATGGTCAAGTTAGCCAGCTACATCTGAATTTGCGACATCCCAGCTGCATTTTCTCCAATCGGCAATGCCTCCAATTGCATTGCAATCTCCAAAGCTTCACTGGACGTCGAGATGTTTTGTTGCATTAATGGTAGCCGAATATGTGGTACCAGTGCCGCGATGAACCACTCTTTATGTTGGATAGCGTTCATATCAAAACTAACCCTTTCCATCACCATCTTGAACCGCTGGTCAAAATCCCACACCGTCTCATTGGGATACTGCTTAATTTCTTTCGATTCCGTAATATATTGAGCCTCAGACTTGGGCTTTCTGAATTCTACAATCAACCCATCCTGGATCTCATCTAGTGACTTCTATGGGGCTGCTGTAGGGACTAGAATGAACTTCATAAACCAATATAATGCATGATCCCGCATAGTTGTTGCTCATTGTCCTTTCTTAGCGGCATCATTAGTGATCTGTTTTACGGTCCAGACCGCTTCACACAAAAACCAATATTGTTCTGGGTTGTCTGTCCCACTCCCATGGAACAACGGTAACTTAGCATCATCACCCGCCATCTTGGGCTTCCTTCCTACAGGTACCGAACTACTAGTGATCAAGTTTTGTTGAATTGGTGGGGTCGAAGTGGTGTTTCTCACTGGTTGAGAGATAGTGAGTGGAGGTGTGGGTACGTTGCTGTTGGGGTTAGGTCTTGCCTATATCCTGGGCATAGCCTGTGCGTCCTTGTCAGGACTATTAGGTCGCTTCATCCCGTGTGGTCTTCCTTCGTGAACTTGCGGTTCGATCCCAGTAGGACCTTCTCCTATCCTCTGCCTCTTTTCCTGTCGAAACCTCTATCATCCCCTTGTAAGACAACTTTATTCCTTAGCTTCACTCACAGTCTCGTCGTGACCCGCACCCATCTACCCCTGATCATTCCATGCATCGTCCCCCCTTGCTATCGCGATACCCATAGCCTCCGTCCACTAGGCTGATTACTGATCTATATGCATCTTTAATATACCCTTTTCAAAAATAAGCATCTTAATGGACAATTGGAGCGACAGCAGGAACCTTCCTCGGGGTTCACAAAAAAATTATCTCTCGGCTTCACTATAGGAATTTTGTGTATCGATCGTGAATTCAATAATATACCCCTACAAGATGCTATCCAGCCACACTTCTACAACCCGCGATGCTTTATTATCAACTTCCTGCAGTTCTTGGATCAACTCTAGGGTCCAGGTCGTTGGCTCACCACCCTGGAAGTTCCTCTACTGAAAGGTCAACTTCGCAAACCACTCAAACAATAGGACCGGGAACTCACAGAAGAACCATTCATGCAGACTGTCATGAATATATCTATCTACCCACTGATCTACTGTCAGTCAAGTGTTCCAGCTTTCTTCTTCAGCGAATTCCTGTAGCTTTTGATCAAACCATTCCTAGATCTCGAGTTTCATTGGGTGCCACAACTTATCCTCATTTCACTTCGCACACGGTCCCAGCAACGGAACCATTTGTTGACTCAAACCCAGTCGACAGGGGTTCCCATCACTGTTGACACCAACCCACTGCGATCTCCCTGAGCATCGGCCTAGACAGGGTTTAGCTTCCGCAACAACACCAACAGAGCAGATGAGGTCTCACCCGAGGTGATCAAGGGAGAGTGGACGGAACCATGTTTCCGCTGAATAAAGGAGAATGTTTGTGGAAACAATTACTCAACTTATCGCAACATTCAAGACATATCTATGCATTCAAAGTAACATCATTCGTATTCATGGCATCATTCAATAGAAACATTCATCGCGACAAGTATAACATTTAGAGTATTAACTGTAGCAAGAAAACAGAGCATCATTCATGAATCACAGCATGCATTATCATAAAACATACACAGGTAATTTCACCAAATAGTTCCGTCATGTCATATGTCACGTTTCCTCCCATCATACCAGCTAGATGGAGGGGATCGTGAGGCTAAAACCGGGCATCTAGCCCCATAAAATTTTTAACCAAGCATTCACATAATTCAAAAGAGATATGGGATGTAAAATTATAAGCAAAACACAGCGGAAATAATCAATTACACACCCATTATACAGTCAGTATATTCATGCCGTTCATCAATCTAAACGATATCAAATTAGCAAATGAGAATACTTATCTTAAACCAAGTAATTCCCTGAGCAACCAGCTATGCTTATGCAACGTTCCACCCAACCGTAGGCCAGTGAGCTCCTTAATCTCTCAGCACCACTGCCACCCCCCGAGCTCGGCATGATCTCCAAAAGGAACTAGGGAACCACAGGGTCTCACATAACCATAGATACACCAGAGTCAGCCATACCAACCAACAGTCGGGTTTCTGGGGCTGCTGGGAGATGGATGCATTTAACAGCAAAAACTGTAAGTGTTGGGCATGAGAGAAACATTTCAACAGTGGGAGGCGTGAAATGGGGTTTCTTGAGCTTCAGAAAAACTTGGGTAGGCTCAAACGAATTGGCAAACTGGGAAAATTCGACTGGGAGAGCATCCCATTTCAGAAAACTGCCCCAAGGGCAAAAATGACCTCTCCCTCAGCCCAAAATCGCGTCCCTCCTTTCCCAGCTACTTCACAATACCAAAAAACGAGTTCCTGGACATGGAAAAACGCAGGGTTATGGTAAAAAACGTGAGGATAAACTCCAACAAGTTCAGACTGCGTGAGGGAGAGAATGCCATGGGTGAAGAATGACTTTTGGGCCAATTTCGTGGGGGTTTTCTTGCCCAACAAGAAAAAACACGTTTTTCCAAGTTGATGGCTTGCCCATGCACGAAAAATTGACAGCCATACCTCTCCCATCCCAAGGCATTTATTGTCTCAACCAATTCTTGGAAGAATTAAATGATTGGGTGCATGAGACCAAATGGGTAGTGGAGAGTTCATGGGTTTCCTCAATGAAATGGCTTAACACCATGGCTCAAGGGTTTGGTTATTTTTCCGTCCCTATTCCTTGTAAAGATCATGCCCCCATCTCTTTGTTGCATTGCGTAGCTGGTTGTGGGTATCTTTCATTAAATTCATATTTACAGGATGTCTTATTTACATCGTGCCCTTCTAGCACAAGAACCATAGGCATCTATCTCTTAATTTTCGGTACATAAAACGATAAATCAATGGCGGGGCCTTGGCCTTAAGCTCCTCACCATGATTAAGTTACAATAATTACATCATTTACGATTTAGTGCAAAGGGGGTCAAAATGGGGACGTGACATCATATTACTTCAAAAAAATCCTGATACAACATCTTTGCAAAGCTAGATCTCAGCAATATCTCTTTATCTCAGAACATATTCAAAACCACACTTCTCCATTCCCCTCCTACGACCTACAACTTTATGTCTATATATAGGCTTCTGCCTTTACAATGCTTGTCCACTTACTAACAACTTCCTAAATGACTCTTGGACAAATGACCCAAAATCTAACTGACACGGTCCAAATGACCCAAAAACCCGCCTACTGCAGTACAATTAGCTCAAAATTACATCTCATATGGTCCAATGAACCAAAAACCCACATTCGGCGGTACAAAGGACTCAAAAAATACATAAAATAATGCAGCCTTCTTCCTTCCACGACCTCTTCTGACATGTCACAACATCGGTGATGCTGCGATTCTTCCTCACCAAACCGCCCGCCAACACATCCTAGGGGTGAACCAGGTTAAATTCTGTGTTATGTGATTGATTATGTGTTTGAATCTGTGTATTTGCTTATGTTGAATGGCTAAGATCTTGTTTAGGAGTTCATGTGCTCTTGCTTTTATATGTATTCTCCATAAGGATAATGATGGGAATAATATGTTAAGTATCAAAATATTTGGAGGAATGTTAAATGCATAAGTATTTCTATGTCTGATGAATGCACAAGTTAATGGGGTAAACACTTAGCCAATGAAGTTTGTATACTGTGATTCCCTGAGCGCAGCACCAGAAGTGCACAGTTACAGTGTTTTTGTTATAGTGTATAAGTTAGCAAGGATTGTAATCCATTATGTTGGTTAATGTATAAATTACACTAAGTAAAGTCCATTGAAGTTGCATAAGTGTTGAAGAGGAAGCGCAGTCCTCTGTGGTGTTGTCCTGTTTTCAAAGAACCATCCCGAGCCGCGTAGTCCTTTGGATGCACAATTGTATGAGCATTACCCGTGAAGAAGTGAACCTCGCGCAGTCCCCAGTTCGCAGCGCGATTCCTGTAGCGCGCTTCTCACCAGTCTGTCAAGCGCTCATCACCTAGTTGTGGAAACCTGATTCCACAACCTCCCCATTAACTTTGCCTCAGATGAGACCTCAATCTACTCGCAAACTGTTGCCTAAAGGGCCAGTGAAAAGGGTTTTTTTTGGTTCCTTGAACATTGCAGAACCTGGGTCTTTCTAGAAAACCTCAAGAACAGTATAAGCAACCAAAAAATGGTTCTCTTGTCACGCTTGAACTGGTGATGAGTACCGAAAATTGGCATCCAGACAAGAAAGAAATATGGAACTGGGTGGACAAGACAGAAAGCGATTTTGCAAGAAAGGAGAATAGACACTCATGTCTCTCTGACATAGATTGGTTAAATAAATACCTATGGAAGGATATTCACAAAATTTTCCATGCAAGCTTTGGAAACGAGTTGCACGAGTGGTTATCAAGACTTGCAGAGAAAAAGAACTGTTTCCAAGAAGGAGCACCTACTGAGTGGAATCTAGAACTTATTCAAAAGCGTAAAGAAGTAGATAGTCCACCCTCATGAGCAATCGACTTTTGGGTTGACAGTATTCTAGAAGGATTCGTGACAGAGTTCGTTGTGGACACCCTAAAGTCCTACAATGCAGCTGAAGCAGAGTTCTTCAAAGGATTTAGAGGTAAGTACCTCAACAATTTGAGTTTATACATTAAAATGATGTTAGCTGAGAAATGAGTTTCAAGAATGCAGTAATATTCCTAGAAGTTTTTGAATCTGTAATGGTAGACAACATCTATAGTGACTCTGATGAAGATACACACAATTTAAGAAGTGGAAAAAGATATAAGTATAATACTGAGAAGATTGAACTCCGCGTAAATACTAAGTTATAAGTAGATCCTAATAGCGAGACAACACCTCCATTAGCTACCTATTAGCCTATCACTCCGTAGAACCCACCCGTTGAGAATACTACGCCTCCTATTTCACAAAATCCATGAGTTCATAATCCTCTAGTTGTTAATATTCCTAATCTTCATAGCGTCAATACTAGTAACACCACAGGAGTGAGTACTCAGACCATTCCGACTCAGAACATCCCCCGCAGTAGTATCCCTAACACCACTCAGAATATTGTGCCACCAAGAAGGAGAATGACTAAGGAACGACTCTAGAAGACCCTAAGCAACAATAGTTTTTGTGTGAAGCCATGTGGAGCGTTAAACAAGTCTAGGATGACGCTGTGAAGCAAGCATATCTTATCACTACATTCAGAGATAGAGCCTTGAACTAGTTCATGAAGTATTTTGTAGGACATAATAGAACCTCAGTGGATATTAAGGTTGCACTCTTAAGAGAGTTCAAGAAACCAAATTCAGATTCACAATGTATAACAGAACTGAAAGAAATCAAGCAGAAAACGACTGAGTCAATCTGGGAATTTGACCAGAAGTTTAAAACATTGTTAGACCAAGTCATTTTTGACATCGCACTGCAACAGCACCAAGAGTGGTTCATAACTGCATTGTTTCCCCATATTAGAGTATCGTTGATGCAACAAAAGGTTGCCTCACAGAAAGAAGCCCTGGAAATCGCGATGAAATTAGAAGCTTCATCAATAGGAGAGGCTAGCACAGGAATGGTCCAGATCCAGAACCAGTTAGCTACCTTGACATTATAGTTACAGGACATTAAGGAGGGAAAAGAACAAAGAGAATAAATCTGGTGTACCAGATGTAAGGGAGAAGGACACCCAAAGGAACGATGTCCTTTGTTTCAAGATTACCTAGAAAGTGGAGCACCAAATCCACTGAATCAGAACCAAGGGACATCGTGTGAGATCTGTAGAACTAGAGGACACTGGCCAAAATATTGTTACTTAATCCAGAAATATGTGCGAACACTTAAGAATTTATATTGCACATTATATAAATCCGTTGGATGTGATGATTCCAACTGTAGAGCATATGAGCTCATGATGGAAAGAAAACAAGATTTAGAGCATATGCATGGTGGAGTATATAGAGTTCAAGAAGAAATACTACAAAACAAGGATAACGCGCAGTATGATCAAGGCACATACAGAGGCTGTGGAGGATTCTACGGAAGAGGAAGAGGCTAGATTATCTGTTATAACTGTGGCTAGCCAGGTCACTTATCTAGAGAATGTACCAATGCATGTACTACCTGTAGTTATTGTAAATATTTTGATCATGTCATTGAGGCATGACTAGTGTTAGCAGCAAAAATGAAAAAAAGGAAGTAAGAAGCACCTAACCCGAATATTCAGATGATCACAGCAAAGAAAAGGACTAGAGATCCACATATTAATGTTGTGATGCGTAGTGGCATTGCCACAGGAAAAGACAAAGAACTAGAAGCTTCGACTTCTGGATATCACCAAACTAAGCAGACCCCTGCTGAAGTGGTATGGATCAGAAAAGCAATTGGGAAAACACCCGTTTTCGATCTGGAGAGAAACAAGGAAGTATTCACAGAAGCACGAGACATATTCAAAGAGCCAGCACCTATGTCTCCAAGAATACCGTTGCAAAGCGAAACAACGCAAATACAAGATATTCCAGCAGCATATGATCAAACCAGTACCACAACAGAAATAGGCACTTCTGTTGCACAATTCCTACGGAGCTGCATGAAATTATTGAAGAGCGCGGATGCTGTAGTGGAATTGCAAAACTTACTAGATCAATATGAACCACACAGTTCCATGGATACTGCCCATAGCGCAATTCACCGTATTAAGATCCATAAGAGAACAGGCCGAGAAATGAGGCTTAGTGCGCAGATTGGAGATTATGAGATATATGAGATAATCCTTGATTTAGGATCAGAGGTGAATGTCTTGAGCAAACAAACATGGCAAAAAATGGGGAAACCAAGGTTAGCATGGTCACCCATACAGTTGAGGTTAGCGAATCAACAAAAAGTCATAGATTTTGGGAGATTAGCCAATGTAATCGTAGACATCGACAGAGTAAGAAGTTCCATAGACTTTGAGGTTTTCGAGATGACAGACGATAGTAACTCATATCCATCATTATTGGGGAAATACTGGGCAATGGATAACCTCGCGATCATAAACCTGAAAACCAAAAATATGATCTTCGAAGGGAAGGATATTAAGGTCATCCCACCTTTGGACTTCGCAAGGAGAAAGATACTGTGATCCGATACATGAAGAATCCAGAGCACAAGACCTTGATAGCATTTAAAAGATGACTGGGAATAAGGATGACTACATCAATACTATGGCAGATGGAGCACTTAGTTGGCGATGTGACAGTTCTTGTGTGTCAGAGTCCGATGCAGGACTGGAAAATTGGAAAATCCATATGTATGAAGTATCTGCGAGGCGATGTGCACAGATTACAAAGTCACTGCATTGGATTGGAACCGAGGTAAGTCCAATCCCCACTTATAATGGTTCAACTAATGTATATTCATTTATTCAAGAATATACTGTATCATTTGTAGCTGAACATCGCATACCAGCATTAGATATAGCACTGCGTGCTACACCTGCTAGATGGTGGGCCATGCATAAGCAGACTTTGACCACATGGGAACAGTGCAAACACATGATGCAAATCATATTCACAGAAAAAGTTGCGTTGACATTTGAAAAGTATAATGGACAAACGGATCTGAGGGATCACATAGAAATTTGTTCACAAGCATGGGAAAAAATACCACAAGCAGAATGGGTTCATCTGTTTGTGCACACAATAGAGAAAATTCCAGAAGATTGGTATACAGACGTCGAACTTTGCAGATGAAGTAAAATCAATCCTTGTTCATACATAGGATTTTCTGATATGAAATGAGCCACTTCAAAGAGGTTCATTGCTCTAGACTAGAATACAAGTAATCCGGCATGAGCCACGTCAGCCCCGAGCAATTTACCATACAAATTGATAAGTCAGGCATTACCGGCCCACCAAGCGAAACCAGTGGTTTCTTGATCACGACCAGTTAAAGTTATAGTTCCATTAAAGAGTGTTCACATGGGGTAGGACCTCCTCAAGGAATATAAGGTTTTCATGAGGCTGATCTTGAGCTGCCATCCAAGCACGAATACCTTCGTTCAAGAGATTTTTTTTTGTGTAGAAAGTCTCAAATTTAGGATCTTCTGCTACACAGATTTCCTGGGAAACAAAATCATAGGCACGTAAGTTTAGAGCTAGACCAACTACTCCAATGGCACTCATCCATAAACCGCTCACTGGAAAAAATAACATGAAGAAATGTAACCAACGTTTATTGGAAAAAGCAACCCCAAAAATCTGGGACCAGAAGCAGTTAGCAGTGACCATGGAATAAGTCTCTTTAGCTTGAGTCAAGTTAAAAGCACAGAACGTATTTGCACCATCACCATATTCAAATAAATTATTTTCCACGGTAGCACCATGAATAGAACATAGAAGAGTAGCACCCAATACTCCAGCAACTCCCATCATATGAAATGGATTCAAGGTCCAATTATGAAAACCTTTAAAGAAGAGGATAAATAGGAAAATAGTTGCTACACCAAAGCTAGGTGCGAAAAACCAACCTGACTGGCCCAATGGATAGATAAAAAATACAAAAACAAAGACAACAATTGCAACCTTATAATGCAATGCCAAGGATTGGTCTCCCTTAATTGGAAACTTTCAGAGAACTTTCAGCTTTGAAGATGAATCTCCAAGTATAAACGAAGCTCTATGGATTATTAAAGAAAGGATTTCAAAGAAGAATGCCCAAGTAAAAATGAGGCATTAGAGGCAATCAAAGACATGATAATTGAATATGTAAAGGTACCTGTGAACCTACAACCAGAATGGGAAAGATAGATAGAACATGCCCTTGAATTTTATAATCTAGCTGGAAATGAATAAGAATAGGAGGAAAGTAATGAGGAGGATCTACACAACATCAATATACCTAAGTCAAAAGGAGGGCGCGATGTATAGGGATTTCCATTAGAAATTCCAGATATGAGCGAACCTCTCAAGACAAGAAAGGTTAATATTGGCACAAGTGAAGATCCAAAGTTCGCATCCATTGTATATTACTGGGATGATGAGATGATCGCGTAGATTGCAGACCTTCTACACGAGTATCAGTATTTGTTCCAATGAACTTCACTGAAATGAAAGGCATTTTGGGTGAATTGGGGGTCATGAAGATATTGCTCAAGCTAAGCGTGAAGCCCGTAAAGCAAAGTCCTTATAGACTGAATCCCAGATATAAATAAAGAGTGAAGGTAGAGTTGATAAGATGCTTGATGCAGGGATCATTGAGCCAATTGAAGAGTCAGAGTGGATAATCCCGATGGTTATCCAAGATAAAAAGACTAAAGGAGAGATCAAAATATGCATAGATCTAAGGAAGCTGAATGATGCTTCGCTGCATGACCCATTTCCTACTCCATTCACGGATGAAGTATTAGATAATGTTGGAGGAAATGAGGCCTACTCATTTACTGATGGATTTTTTGGATACCATGAGATCAGGATTGATGAAGCAGACAGACATAAGACCACATTTTCTACTGATTGGGGATCATATTAGTATACAGTTATGCCATTTGGGTTGAAGAATGCACCTTCCATATTTTCTAGAGTTGTTGTGGCTGCATTCAAGGAATTTATCCATAAGTTCTTAGAAGTCTATTTTGATGATTAGATTGTCTTTGGTTTACTGAAAAACCACTACGAGAACCTTAGAATGATGTTAGCTAAGTGCAGACAACATCAAATCTCTTTGAATTTGAAGAAGTGTATCTTTTATGTGCCCTATGGAATTTTGTTGGGACACATTGTCTGTAAACAGGGTTTGATGGTTGATCTTGTGAAGATCACAGTTATTGTGAACCTGCCAGCACCGAATTCAGTGAAACAACTTCACACCATGTTGGGACAGACAGGGTACTATAGAAAATTTATTAAGGATTATGCGTAGATAACCGCGCTAATGGATAAGCTGTTGAATAAAGAAGCGCAGTTCATATGGAACACAGAATGTGAGAAAGGCCTAGACACGCTAAAGGAGAAAATGGTAACTGCGCATATCCTTGTCTTTCCGGATTGGGACAAGCAATTTCATGTACATGTTGATGCTTCGTCCATTGCACTTGGTGTGGTGCTAGCACAGCCAGGAGAGGGAGGCATTGACCATCCCATTGCATTCTTTGAGCAAGAAGCTCTCATCAGTTGAAAAGAACTATACGACCAAAGAAAGAGAAGGTTTAGCTATGGTGTATGCATTATAGAAATTCAGACACTATTTGTTCGGTGCACACTTCTCGATGTTTACTGACCACTCCGCTTTAAAGTATCTGGTCAACAAACCAGTGTTAGGGGGAGAATATGCAGATGGCTACTACTCTTCCAAGAGTATGATTTTGAAATTGTGATTAAACCAGGAAGATTGAACTTAGGACCTGACTATCTCTCAAGGATTGAGTCAGGCGAAGAACCTACCAATCTCAAAGACAATCTTCCTGACGCCCAGTTATTCGCCATACAAATCATTGACAATTATTACAAAGATATTGTATATTTTTTTACTACAGAATTGGCACCTACAGAATTCACTACGCAGCAGACTTCAGTATCATAGCATGACAACTATACAAGTTGAGACTAGATGAAGTGCTGCGCAGATATGTGTTGGAGCATGAGAAGCCATTCATATTGGTTGATGCACATTCAGGTGCATCTATAGGTCACTATGCAGGAAGAGCTACTACGCAGAAGATATTGAGAGCAGGGCTATTGTGGCCTATAATCCATAAAGATTCAAAGGAACATTGCCAGAGTTGTGATGTTTGTCAGAGAATAGGAAAGCCATCGCGAAGAGATGAAATTCCATTGAAACCACAGTTGACACTACAAGCATTTGAAAAATGGGCTATTGATTCTGTGGGACCTATTAACCCACCGTGAAAAAGGACTAGTGCAAGATACATTATCATCACGACTGATTATCTCACCAGATGGGAAAAGGCTAAACATGTGAAGGACTGTAGCACAAATATTGCCACGCAGTTCATTTTCGAGAACATCCTTACCCGATTTGGATGCCCGAAGATTTTAATGAGTGATCAAGGGACTCACTTTTTGAACATAACTATTGAATCCCTTACTGAAGAGTTCCACATTTATCATCAGAGGAGTACACCATACAATCCTCAAGCCAATGGAACTTTTGAAGCTTTAAACAAGGTATTGGAGAATGCGTTGACAAAGGTATGCAATGTAAACATTGATGATTGGGATCTGCACATTCCAGTTGTGTTATGGGCATACAGAACCACTTGCAAGAAGTTGACAGGCCATACACCTTTCAGATTGGCCTATGGACAGCAAGTTGTGATGTCGATGGAGTATATTGTACCAAGCTTAAGGATTGATGCATTCATGGGCATGGAGGATGAACAAACAGTAGAATAAAGGCTTCTACACTTGGTTGGATTGAGGGAGGATCGCTTCATTACAAGATTTCACCAGCAAGTGTAGAAAGATAGAGAAAAAGCATGGCATGATCGCCTCATCAAGAAAAAGTCCTTTCAAGTAGGTGACCTTGTCCTCCTATATGATAGCAAGTTTATGAAATTTCCTGGAAAAATTAGAATGCTTTGTCTTAGACCATATACTATTATGCATGTTACTAATGGTGGCGCAGCTCAGTTAGCCACGTTAGCCGGAGATAACTTACCAGGTTTGGTGAATGGAAGTAGACTAAAACCCTACAGGGATAGTCCTACTTCGCAGAACCCTCATTGATAGAAAGAGAAGGGATTTTTTAAGTGTCAAGTACAGTTGAAATTGGGCACTAGAAATTCAAAAGAGTCTGTACACATTTTTGGTCCGATACGCGAAGTTTGATGAAAAGAATGCATCGAAGACGCAACACTAGTTGAGAAGTGAAGCTATGCATGAAAAAAAAAATGAAAATGAAAAGAAAAGAAGAACCACGAGTACGAAGCTCAAAATGTAGCTGTGTAGATCAAACAGAACAAAAAAGATGTAAAGTTCAGAAGAAATAAGCATGACACCACGAAGAAACCGTGTCGAGATAGTGACAACCCACCATGCAGTTTGACACAACGCTCCAAGAAACTAGCCGTTACAATGTCGGTTGGGAAAATGTTGATGTATATGTAACTTCGGAATGTATTTCATCTATGTATTTCATATATATTTATTGTACCCTTATAAGAGATGTGTTATTCCTCTATAAGGAAGTGTCGTCATGTGTATTGACAAGTGTCGCAAGTGTGTGTACTTATCGATGGGTTATTAGACTACCATGTGTGGGGTTGGCCCTGAAATATATATTATATTATGGATGTACCTAGATAGACAAGTCGGACCCATAGTGTCACTGGGCAAATAGGTTAAGTATAAATAGAGATCGGGAGATCTCTATTTGATCACTCAGAAACTCATACTTCTCTCACTCAGAAAGTGGCGCACTAGTGAGGAGGAGGATCATCTCCTACTAGGAGACTATCTCAGTGTATTTTGGTTATACTTTGGTTGAGACATTGCTCTCTCTATCTCTGAGGAAGTTGTGGGGTTTTTCACCTTAGGGTTTTCCCCACGGAAACTCTGTGTCTCTTGTCTCTCATGCTTTTGATTCTTATGATGATTGTCATGCTTCTTATGATTGATATGCATTGATATAATATACATGTTATTCTCTAAGTAAAGATCCTAGAGTATTGTGAATTAATGCTAAAAATTTAACATGGTATCAGAGCTAACCTGAGAAGAAGACATTTTGTAGTGACGAAAACTTGATTTTCTTGTTTATTGGGTTTCTCTCCACAGATTTTAGAAAAGTGGTATAGTAGATTGACTCTACTCATCAAGGAGAATCTATCTGTCCAATAAGAATTCAATTCTGAGCATTTTCAGATTTGGCCCTAAAGATTAGAGTTTCCACAAAAATAGGAATTTCTGAAATCTGAAGACATAGCTGGAAGCTCCTTGCAAAATTCAAAGTTTAGAGCTTTGGATCAAGATTTTTGGCTGGGTAGATCTCCGGGAAACTCAAACCCTAATTCAGGGCTCTCCCTAATGAACCCGGGAGGACAAAAAGAAAAATCTGAAGGGTAAAGCTTTGTTGATCTCAAATTCTGAATACACCAGGCTGATCAGCTCATCAAGGCACATCTTTCTATCCTTTTAGAAAGTTGAAATTCACATTTTGAATTTTTAGGGTTTTTTCGACAAACCCTGATCTGGGACAAGATCCAGTTTTCAACAATTCAAGTGGTAAGACCTAAATCTTTTCTATTTCCATTTGAAGTACTCTTTAAGATGTCTCACCACACCAAGCTTGAGGATAAGCTTGAAGGGACTGATAAATTCCAAGCTTGGAAGTATAGGATTGGGTTAATCCTAGAAGAGAATGAGTTGGACTCATATATAAAATAAGACATCCCTATCCCAGAGGATGAAGAGTCTAAGGTATTGCATAAGAAGAACTTGGTCAAGGAAAAGAGAATCATTGTTGATTCTATCAAATACCATCTCATACCCCATGTGTCTTCTCTAAAGACACCCAAGGAAATGTTTGACTCTTTGACCAAGCTATTTGAAGGGAAGAATAGAAATTGGAAGATGACCTTGCGGAATCAATTGAAAGGAGTCAAGATGTCGAATGGAGAAACCATTCAATCCTATTTCTCCAAGGTCTCTTAGATCAAGGAACAACTTGAAGTTGTAGATGAAATGGTGGAGAATGGTGAAATTTTTATGACCACTTTGAATGGCCTACCTAGGTCATGGGACTCTTTTATCCAGGGGATCTGTGCCAAAAAGAAATTAATCTCCTTCAGCAGATTGTGGGAGGAATGTTCTCAAGAAAAAGCAAGGCTTGTGGCAAGAGAAGAAAAGATGGGGAATGAAGATCAAGCTCTCACAACTCACACTAAGAAGGGAAAGTTCAAGAGGGAGCCATCCCATTACAAGAAGAAATCTTCTCATCATTATCACAAAGACAAGAAAGATCTAAGGTGTTTCACTTGTAATGAGAAGGGTCACTTCGCTTCAGAATGTCCCAAGAACAAAAGGGACAACCACAACAAAAGCAAGAAGAAGAAGGGTAACAAAAGAAGGTACCATGCTCATGCTGCTGAAGATGATGAACCTCCAAAGAAGAAAGCTAGGGTAGAAAGTGAAGATGACTCATCAAGTGAAGAAGAGTATGTCCTAATCTCTGCTCTCACAGGTACAATCTCCCATGGTTGTAATGATTGGTTAATTGACAGTGGGGCTTCCAAACACATGACTGGGTTTAAAGAATCTTTTGTAAATCTATCTGAACATGAATCACCCCATAAAGTGAAACTTGGGGATGATTATCAATATCCCATCAAAGGAAGTTGTGAAGCCTCCTATTACCTAGATTCTAGAAAATATTTCAAGATGAAAGAAGTCCTTTATGTACCTGGGCTCAAGAAGAACTTACTCTCCATCTCTGCATTGGATGCAAAAGGTATGAGGGTTGCATTTGTGGATGGCTAAGTTCTAATGTGGCCAAAGGGAAAGACCATAGATGATGTAGTGGTGATTGAAGAGCAAGAGGGAGGTTTGTATAAATTGAAAGGACAACCTGAACATGCCATGGTGCATGATTCCATGGAGCCAAGTGAACTTTGACATAGAATACTTGCTGTAGCTAGGGTTTTACCCCTAGCTTGTGCAAATGAGCACCTACTAAGGAGAATGGACTCCTTTGTAGCAATTCAATAAATGTGAATAATTAAGTTAAAACAGAAATTAAATTACTTCTAAAACATGCATAAAATATAAACATCAAATTTAAAGAATGGATTTTTCTATTGATGTTACCTTCAATGTAAAGGTTTGATGAAGCCCTTTGCAGTGTCCAAGAGGATGCTCCAAGCTTCAATATGCTTCTTCTCCTTCTCCAATGGTGGGGATGGGCCAAAAGTGGCTCTCAAGGTGAAAGTAGTTCAACGATGAACTAGGGTTTCGAGAGAGATTTTGGCAGAGTAAGGGTGCTTGTGATTGTGGATATGGAATAAGGGATCTCCATCACCTATTTATAGTTTTTTGGTGGTGGAGTGCTGACCCATGGTTTTGGGAAACACATGGTTTTGTGCAGCTGTATAGGGTTTTTCCCTCCTTTTCCTCATTATTTTATATTTTTTCTTCCTTTTTTAGGGGTTTTTGCTATTTTTAGAGGAAAAAGGGGGTTTTTTAGCCTTTTTTAGGCTATTTTGATGGTTTTGTGGCCTTTTGGAGGCACTTTAGGCCTTTTGGAGGATTTTTAATGGGATTTTTTGGGATTTTAAGGGAAATATGGTAGGAAAATGGACAAATGAGCCATATAATGTGGTAGATGAGGTAGTGAACACTTTTTGGGTGTTAACAGATTGCCCCCTGATGTGCGAGGGCAGGAGCTCATCGTATGGCCGATGGACATCATAAGTCATGAATGGTTTTCCTGGGATGTGGAGATAAGAGAAGAAACAAACTGAAGCCCGGAACAACGATCCCGAACAACTGCAAGAACTAAAAGTACATAACCTCAATAATGGATGAGGAATCATCTGATCATATGGACGAGGCGGGCATTCCCATGCTCGTATCAGGATATAACATAACAATAACAATGGGGTCCAAAAAAGGGGACCTGAAATATACATGACCTCAAATACTGACTGAGGAATAATCTCAATATATGGACGAGGCGGGCATACCCATGCTCGTATCAAGATACATAAACAGAACTAGGGGGCCCGAAAAGGGGGACCTATAAGATACATAGAGAACCACTGTGTACATCATAGGGGTCCAGAGGGGACACAAATCTGGGACATACTGCTGGGCTGACCATGTCTGTGCTGAAGAGCTGATACACTGGAACAATCAATAGTGCTACTGAATGTGGTACCAAAGGAACTAATGAGCTGCTGGATCAGAGTGACAAGGGGTACACTCGCAATGGTACACTGAACTGGAACTGATCTGGGTACTCAAAGAAGCATAGAACTGGATGGCTTCCGAATACAAACGCCAACGCAGCCCGGACATCCACAGGAACATACAACTGGGCGTTCCGAAATGACTCACCAATGTGCTAGAGTCGGGGGAAATCCGGGGTCTTCGACAAAAAACTGATGGGATATAATCCTACGCGATCCTCAACGATGCGATCAAGGTGCTCAAGTCGAGCATGTGAGGAACAACCACTCGGAGAGGCAATGAGGACTCCTCTCAGAATGATCCGTAGGCACTTACCACACATGGTGATAAGTCCAAGGCGTAGGGACCTCTGGGCCTATCCTCTGGAATACAGGAGTTGTCGTCGACAGAGGGAGACCTGCAACTATCAAGGCAATGATGTTTCCTTGACAGGAGTGCGAGGTGAAGAATCAAAATTTGATAGTACTGATGGCAGGACTGACCGAACTGTAGGGGGATAACTGGGCAAGTAGAGTGGGTGGACTCAAACTTCCTTTGTTCAGAGTATGACAATGGGAATGATCTGGCAGCATATGAAACTGACTGAGGGGAAAGGGATCATAGCTGTAATGGATCTGGGAGGATAACTGGCTGAGGGAGACTCAAGCGGCTATAAAATGGCAGGAGACTGCAGAATACTCTGAACAAAGGCGACCTGTTTGGAGGTGCTGCCGAGATGATCGATCATAGTGCCAGGAGGCACGGGAGGAGACTTATTCATGGGTTAATGAACTAGAAGAAGTGTGTGTAAAATGGTACTGTCGTGTGGATTTTACGAGCCCAGGACAGTTCATGCTCGTGGTTGCTTTCAATTTTAAGGAGTCTGAAAGCGATAAGAAGACTCTGAAATGATGGAATGGTACTATCATGTGGATTTTACGAGCCCAGGACAGCGCATGCTCGTGGTTGCTTTCAATTTTAGAGAGTCTGAAAGCAAGTAAGAAGACTCCAGGGGGTTGCTTTTTCGTAGATTTAGTCTCCAAGGCCCAAAGAAGCATAAAAGGATGCAATGAAGAACTCTTCTAGCCGGTGTGACTAGAGTATTCCTTTTTCGTAATTAGTCTACCAGGTCCGGAAAAGGGTTAAACTTATACCAGATAGACGCCCTTTCAGGTACTTTAGCGAGCATGAAAGGAAGCAAGATTTCTCGGCGATCTTTTCATTCTTTTAGGAGTCAGAAAAGAGCTTAACAGAAACTCCCTAAGTGCCTTTTTCGTAAAGGACTTGTCCGGCCCGAAAAAGGGATAAAATTATACCGAACAAAAGGAATGGCCAGGAAAGGAGGAAGTGTTCAATCAAGGATCAATAATGGTGACCAAGAATGAGGGTGTTGGGGAACACTGATGGGCCTCCTTGCGGGGTAGATGAAATGGTGGCAAAATAACGAGACATTTGCAGTATGACAGGAGTGAATGGCTCATGTAAAAATGTGGAACAGTCCGATGGCGGCCGATGTGGCACGCAAACCGAGGCAGCAAGGTGTCGGGACACAATGTTGAAATTGCACCAAGTGAGAGCGAGAAATGATCTCAAGCATCATCACAAGCTCGGAAAAATGAATCCGGCGATATAAAGAGTGTCAAAAAATGGGTAACGGCCGATGTGGCACGCACACCGAGGTGACGAGGGTGTTTTGGAAAAATACCTAAAAAATCGGGGGGTGAGAGCAAGAAATGATCTCAAGCATCATCACCAGCTCGGAAAAATGAATCCGATGATATAAAACATGTGAAAAACGGAGAACGGCCGATGTGGCACGCAAACCGAGGCGACTAGTGGCGTCTGAAAAATGGGCAAAAAATGACGGTGTAAAAAATAATGCAACGAGGTGACCATCATGACGGTCTCGTCGTGCTGGTTCCAATGGTGGAAAAAATGTGTAAAACAAAAAAGGAAGCAAACTGTACAATGCGGACCAATGAGGTCGCCAGTTATTCTAGGGATAGAGACTCCTTAGGATGCAACCCATCATGGGGGTTGCATAAAGGAAGGCCTTCAGAGTTGGTTTCAGTACGAACATGAAGTTCCTCTGGCCGTGTGTCTATGTGATGTTGGAGAACGACGGTGTCGAACCCAGGCATTCTGGTAGAGGGCCAAACAAAGACGTCACGGAACTCTTGGAAGAGTTGTTTATAATCCTCAATCTCCTGCTCGCTGCAGGAGGCTCCTAAAGTGATGAGTTCAGGGGCACGTCCTGGGAACTTTGAGGGAGGAAGAGGACGCTGTTTTTGACGAACGGGGGGTACATCAGGCCATGTGTCAATGTGGTGCTCTATAATTGCGGGGTCAAGACCAGGCATTTCAGTATAGGACCAGGCAAAGACATCACGGAATTCTTTGAAAAGGTTTGTGTAGTCCTCAATCTCTTGTTGACTGCAGAATGCTCCTAAAGTGATGAGTTCAGGGGCACATCCTGGGGCAGCGATATCAACTTGGATGATAGGTGAGATGTTGGCCATGTTACCTTCCTCGAAGGCATCAGGAGCAGGAATAGGGTCCTTGAACCAGTCGACCTTGGTGGGGAGGAAGTCTTTGGATTCAACCGCGTATTGGGTAGTGGAGCTAGAGGAAGACGCTTCTGGGATGAAGTAGGAACGATGATGCATATCATCCCAAGGATAATCCGGGGCAGTAAGGGCCTCAAGAATCTCCTCATCGGTACGGAAAGTTTGCGTCGTCAAATCGGTTGACGAGGGAATGGTAGTGGAAGAGATCATGTAAAAGGGTGTTAACCTCTCCTGAAGGTGAAGAGTCTGGGGGGTAGATCTCCTCAATGGTAGGTGGTGCCGTCTCAAGATCCAGATTGTTCATCTCATAGAGAGCCGCTCTGTAATCCGGGAGAACAGGACAATGATGGGAGTAATGCCCGTAAACACCGCATATGGCGCAGGAGTGATTGGTGCGTAGGGACTTGTCTTTAGGCTTGGGAGTGGGGTTGAGTTCGACAACTGGGATGTTAGGGTCATCGTCGAGCATCTGCATATGTTTCTGTAGGGCTGGTAATTGAGGGCATTGGTGAGTGGCATGGCCCAACTCATCACACAACGAGCATTTGGGAGGAGCACGAAACACTGGAGGGTTTTTTACTGTCTTGGGAGGTGGGACAGCAGTGTAAGGTTGTGGACCTCTGCCCCCAGTGGGTTTGGGAGGAGGAGGGGGAGTTGTGGAGGACGAAGGGGTAGAGACACCAGGAGGTGGCTGAGAGGTAGTAGCCATGGGTTGCACCGGTTGGAGGACGACATCTGGTGTCGGCGGGTGAACGGGAGGCGAAAGATACCATACGGGTAATCCCAAAGTCAACCCAGGGAGGCTAAGGGTAGCTATGACCGGGGCGCTTACTACTCCCGATGGAGGAACTAGGAAGGGGATCGTATGGATAGGTGTAACACCAATGTGGCTAGGTACCAATGGTGGTTTAGGCAACAAGGGTGGTTGGTTGTTAGGTGGTTGGTTGTTGCGGGACAAGGTACATAAGTCAGACACGTCCGTGGGAGCCGAGGGAGGCGGAATAGATTGGAAGGTGGAAGTCATCGGCACGTCTGAGTAGACTCCAGGCCCCGTAGAGGAAACAAACGAGGTGGTGGCAGGAGAAACGGGTTGTTCAACCATGGGGAGAACATTTTCAGGTGCCGCAGGAGCACTGGGATCATAGTAAGTGAGTTGGTCAATCTTAACCACGCGTCCCTCATGGGGGAACATCATGGTGCGAAAGACGGAAGAGGCAACCGCCCTCATGGCATACATGTAGCTACGGCCAAGTAAAAGGTTATAATCCAATTGGGCATTGATTACCTCAATGTCCATGAGTACAGTTTTGCCACCTAACTGGACGGGGACGTTGGCTAGGAGGCCTTGGGGCTGAGCCGAACGACCGTCGTAGGTGCGTAATGCAGTGGTGGACTGCTGGAGAGGAGGGGATCCCAGCTTCTGCCATACAAATGTAGACATAACGCATGTGGAGGCACCCTCATCGATGATGCACCGATGGATGACAAGATTCCTAACGGAGACAGTAACTTGGAAGGCTAAGCTGGAAGGTAGGCGTGGTTCAGACTGGTCTAAATCAAATGCCATCAAATTCGAATCATTTGGGTCAATCCCCCCAATGGCGGAAAGTAAAGTCTTGCGCTGGGAAGGGCAGTTCTTCAAGACTTCTAACGCAGACATGGCTGCGGGAGATTGGGCTAGGTCGTCTACAATGCTGTAGTTTGACGCAGCGCGCGCATTGGGGTTATTGTTGATTCGGCGAAGTGGGAAACGAGGTGCTTTCGCAGCGCCGTCTATGGGCGGCGGAGGTATACGTAACGCCTGATCGGTGGGATGGGCATTAGTAGGTTTATCCATGGGAGTGGCTTCAGAGGTGGAGCCATATTGGTTCCGACGGGTCTGAAGGTTGACGTCAGCAGATGACATCATCAGCAAGTGGTGGGTACCTGAGTCAAACATGGGTTGATCAGGAGCGGCGTATGTGATCTGTTGTTGTTGGGGTTGCGCGTTGGCTTGAGGGGGAGCCAACGGCTGAGTGTTCACGATGCCTTGGGTTGGTAAGGGGTTTTGCAGCACCAAAGGGGGTTGTTGAGGTTGGGGGGGGTTGGGCGGTGCTTGGGGAGCCGCATTCCCTTGGCGATGGGCCTCATCAACCCAGAGTTGTCGAGCTCGCTCTAAGTGTGGGCAAGCATGTGTGTAATGTCCATAGACCCCGCAAATAGAACAAGGGTGGTTCGTTCGCAAATTAGGGTTTTTAGCCTGCTTGGGCGGGCGATCAGGGTTTTTATTAGCGGGGGCCGCATTGTTGTTGTCGGGGGGATTAGCCGGTTGACCAGCTTGGTCGGCAGGTTGGTTGTTCCCACGATTACGGCCCTTGTCGCGGTTCTGTTGGCCCTGGTTACGTTGGTTGTTCTGGTTTTGCTGCTGGTTTTGCTGGGCGTAAACTTGCCCTTGGGCAGCAGGTGGATTTTAAGGTTGCGCAGGTACTGGAGCAGGCTGCGGAGGATGATATGTAGGTTGAGGCTGAGCAGGTGCAACAACTTGAGGAGGTTGTTGATATGGCTGCGGAGCAGGTTGTGGATGTGCCGCAGGGGCTGCCTGGGGCGGATAATAAGCGGGTTGGGCTTGTGAAGGCGCAGGGGCTGGGGCAGCCTGCGGATGGTAGTAAGACTGAGGTGCGACTGGGGGAGCATAAGCAGGAGTCGCATAACCGAAGCATTGAGGTGGACATGAGGGTCCATGGGAATGGTGGTGTGTCACGGGAGCATATGAGTTGGTTGCTCCAGACTGTGAGGTAGCCCGCGACAGGTCGGGGCCAGGGGTAGGTCGTGCTATAGAAAATGGTTGAGGATGCGAAGAAACACGACCGATGATGCCGTCTGCAGCGTGGGATGCCCCCGGCGCATCATGCTGGGAGGATTCGCCGCGAGGGGCGTCAGGTATAATGGTATAAAGGTAACCCGACTGGGCGTAAATGAGGTCGAACTGCTGTGCCTTAAGGATGGCCTCTTCTTCAGACTGGGGTCTTTCTGAAGCTACATCCTTAGCGATAACAGGAAGCAGGGACTTGAGGAACCAATCTAGGAAGATACAGTCGTCTAGTTTGATCTTGCATAAGCTACGACGTCGACGCCACTCATGGATGTGGTCCGTGATATGGGTAGCCGTGTTTTGTCTACAAGATAGAAGGATCTCAATGCCCGCGTCATAGCGGACAGGCAACTGGAAGAAGTGCAGGAATGTCGAGGCAAGGGAAGCAAAGGTGGCATGGGTCCCATGAGGTTGCTCGATATACCATTTGGCTGCAGAGCCAGTGAAGGTGCGCTGTAAGAGACGGAGGCGAACAGAGTCATCCACTATGGAGTTAGAGGAACACCATAGGTGGAAAGACATGATATGGTTTTGTGGGTCCTCACCGGCCTTTCCCTCGAACTTAGGGATGTCAGAGGGGAGCTTGGTAGGCATATGAGGCCACGTAGGGTCGTGTCGAATAGGGTCGTTGGTCAGTCTGGCCAAGTCAGGTAAGTTGAGGCTAGCCATGAACGGAAAACTGGAAGAAGGATGTGACAGAGTAGTGGGTTGGGCCAAGTTGGGGCCAATGCCCCCAAGTGGAGGGACAGGATTTGGGATGGTGCCCCCAAGTGGGGGAACTGAGGTAGTGGAGGATGGTCCAGCACCACCATGGGTAGTGTGAGCCACTGATGTAGTGGGGATAGGTATTCCCGCTGCGGGAATAGGTACTGTGAGGGGAACAGTAGATGAGGGTCCCATGGAGGGCATACCCAAAACAGGTGTAGTAACTGGTATAGTGGTGGATGTGCCACCAATGGTCCCTATCACAAACGGAGTGGAAGTCATGCCAGCCATGGGGCTAGTAGGGGCAGTGTAAATAGGGTTCTCGGACTCTTCGTCAGAATCGGAGGTAAAGTAAGGAGCGTCACTATCTAGTGACGGAGTCCTACATCGCTGATGAGTGGAGTCAAGTGACAAGGCTCTAGATCTGTGATGAGTGGTATCAACGAATAATGATCGGAATCTATGACGTGTGGTGTCAAGAGAACCGTGCTGTGGGGACTCGCCCCTGAGGCGCCGAGAATGTCTCGGGGACTCAATGGTGACGGATGGTGTCAAATCTCTGTGGGTTGAGGTGAGTAGAAAAACAGCTCAAAAAGGCCTAATGCAACCGAGTGTGCAGAAGGAGAGCTAAAAAACAAGGCACTCAGGCCAACAACCAACTCAAAACACCCATTGCAACAGCTGTGCTACAATAGGTGGAGTGTCAACAAAGATGGTCAGAATACCAACAAGCAGCAGGTTTCCTAAAAAGAAAAAATGGTGAACTCACTAGACCAAAGGGAGGTAAAGGAGCATGCAAATCACCTAACTAAAAGTATTCTGACTCAACTAAACATATCCTCTGCAAGGTGATGAAATCCAAGTCAGACAATATGAGTAGGAAAGCCAAGTGGCTATGATATCCCCCTACCGGGAGGGACACCGGGTAGTCAATCCTAGAAGAATGGCAACTAAGATACCCCGTTCATGACACGTCCAGAAAGGTGAATCTGCCGTTTAGTTCGTTGACCGCAATACCCCTATACAGGGATATCCCGCGAACCGCGAAAGGTAGCCCTTCGGTTACTGAATGGAGTGCGGTATTCCACTCAGGCCTCCGGAACCAGTCTCCCGACTTCAACCCTCCTAAGGGAGAGGCCCTCTGATAAACTGGTCGTGACTGTGCCAAAAAGTACTAGGGGATTTTGGTTCCCTATTTGGACAACAACTATGTCTCAAGTGAAAGTAACCGAGGGGTGTTATTGGAAGCCTATCCCCCCGATCCTACCTAACTACAATGATTCTTTTGTGTTCCCCAAGTGGGGTTAGAATGTTGGTTCAGTTAGGTACTTTTTAAGGCTCACTTGATTTATGTGACAGAGTGTGTGCTTGTGAGGTGATGAACCCAAAATAGAAGTGCCACAAGGGGGGCAACTTCTAACTATCAATAATGCTGAAATTGAAAGTTTAACTTGCAAAATTTTCTGAATTAAAAATACTGAAATTTTAAAAGAATTCTGTAAAGGGAACATAAATTATGGTGCAGAAAGGCTGTAAGGAAGTGAGGCTGCAGGTGGGACAGAGGGTTGTTCAGATGTAGAAAATATTGTAGCAAAAGGGGCTGGGCTCAAAACAGGAAAAACTGCAGAAATCAGACCGTGGGTCTGTGGCGAATCAGAACAGGTAGACCGTGGGTTTGAGGCAAACAGATGCGGTCAGGTCGCGGCTTTCGGGCCAACAGACGCAGTTGGGACGCAGGAAATAGGGAAAAAGACGCAGTCGGGTCGCAGCAGAAGGGCTAACAGGCACAGTCAGGACGCACGAAAGAGGCAGAAAGCCGCAGTCAGGACGCGGGAAAAAGGCCGACAGGCGCAGTCAGATCGCAGCAAACAGGCTGATTAGCCACGGTCGGATCGCAAGTAACAGACTTGAATCCACCGGCAGGGCGTCGGAAGCAGTCTGAGAGCTGCGGTCGGATCGCAGGTAAAGGCCTGAAAGGCGCGGTCGGGATGCGACTGCAGAGAGAAAAGACGCGGTATGCGGAGGCCAAAAGGGACAGCCGAAAAGAAAAAATTAAAAACGAAAACCAGAAATTCAAAAACTAGGGGAGTCGCCAAAACTGTAGCTAGGGTTTTACCCCTAGCTTGTGCAAATGAGCACCTACTAAGGAGAATGGACTCCTTAGTAGCAGTTCAGTAAATGTAAATAATTAAGTTAAAACAGAAATTAAATTACTTCTAAAACATGCATAAAATATAAACATCAAATTTAAAGAATGGCTTTTTCTATTGATGTTACCTTCAATGTAAAGGTTTGATGAAGCCCTTTGCAGTGTCCAAGAGGATGCTCCAAGCTTCAATATGCTCCTTCTCCTTCTCCAATGGTGGGGATGGGCCAAAAGTGGCTCTCAAGGTGAAAGTAGTTCAATGATGAACTAGGGTTTCGAGAGAGATTTTGGCAGAGTAAGGGTGCTTGTGATTGTGGATATGGAATAAGGGATCTCCATCACCTATTTATAGTTTTTTGGTGGTGGAGTGCTGACCCATGGTTTTGGGAAACACATGGTTTTGTGCAGCTGTATAGGGTTTTTCCCTCCTTTTCCTCATTATTTTATATTTTTTCTTCCTTTTTTAGGGGTTTTTGCTGTTTTTAGAGGAAAAAGGGGGTTTTTTAGCCTTTTTTAGGCTATTTTGATGGTTTTGTGGCCTTTTGGAGGCACTTTAGGCCTTTTGGAGGCTTTTTAATGGGATTTTTTGGGATTTTAAGGGAAATATGGTAGGAAAATGGACAAATGAGCCATATAATGTGGTAGATGAGGTAGTGAACACTTTTTGGGTGTTAACACTTGCACATATGCACTACATAGCATTACCAATTGCAAGTATGGCTGTAGAAGGTCTTGCTTGTTAAGATTTAATATGCTAAGATAGAAAATAACAGCATTGCATTCCATTTCACAATAATAGCATATACAGGATCACTGAAGAAACAACAAGCACAACATAAACACAAGAGACACAGATTTATCCTGGGAAACCCTCATGGGGTAGAAAACCCAGCAAAGATTCCTCAATATAGATGACCAACAATATACAAAGATGTAACCTTGAGCATAAGCTCCTCCTTCTCCATAGCAGACCTCTCATCCACAAGTGTGTCACTCTCAAGTGAGTGAGTGTGTGTAAAATGAGGAATACACCTCCTCTATTTATACACTACTCCGACTTGTCTTTTACACAAAACATGTAGGCTCGTATTTAACCAATGGGTTAAATACCCCACTACAACTGACTGGGCTGACCCCTCTAGGGTGGTCTAATAACCCTTTGACCCACATAACACATACAGGGCCGAACCCCACTAGGGAAGTCTAATAACCCAAGTTACCACAATCTGACGGAGGAATAAACATCTCCGGATATACAATAAGGTCTTCAAGGAGGAATGAAACATCTCCAGAATAATAAAGTACAAATATAATATTCTTTGAAGTTACAATATCTCAACACTCCCCCTTAACGAGAAGGATATTATAACAACATCTGCACGAGCAAAAAGTCATCAACATCATACATGATACATCTATAAATCATTGAAAGCTTTCTAAACATCATCAGTAACTCAAGCAGTTACTGGAACATCTTCAATACTGGAACATTAACATCTTCAGTACTGAGTCTTCATCTTTTGCAACACTCGAACAACTACAGCAACATCAATATCTGAATCCTCACGATCGTCAGCATCGTCATCACACGATCATCAGCATCATCATCACACAATCATCAGCATCGTCATCACATGATCAACATCATCGTCTAGATCAACACGATCAGCATCGTCACATCATCTCGATCTACAACATCTGGATCATCTCGATCTACAACATCTGGATCATCACGATCTACAGCATCTGGCTCATCTCGATCTACAGCATCTGGATCATCTCGATCTACAGCATCTGGATCATCTCAATCTATAGCATCTAGATCATCTCGATCTACAGCATCTGGATCATCACGATCTACAGCATCTAGATCATCTCGATCTACAGCATCTGGATCATCTCGATCTACAGCATCTGGATCATCTCGGTCTACAGCATCTGGATCATCACAATCTACAGTATCTGGATCATCTTGATCTACAGCATCTGGATCATCTCGATCTACAACATAAGTATCCTCAACCATACAAGTACATTAATCAATACATGTATCATCAAAAGTACGTATTCTCACCAATACATCTATCATCAAAACATGTATTCTTACTAATACATCTATCATCAAAAGCATGTATTCTCACTAATACATCTATCAATACAAGTATCCACACCGATACAAGTATACACAACAGCATCATACCCTGCAACACACATGATCCAATTACGGGATGGTCAATCCCTCTCACTTTAGGACATAGGTCCAAGGATGATACAATCCTGATCCACTTATGGGATGATCAATCCCTCTCAATTTAAGACATCTCTCATGTCTATGGATGATGCAATCCAGATCAACTTACAGGATGATCAATCCTTATCCTTTTAAGACACCTCACCATGTCTAGGGATGATGCAATCCCAAATCAACTTACAGGATGATTAGTCCTTATCACTTTAAGACACCTTACCATGTCTAGGGACGATGCAATCCCAATCTACTTACAGGATGACTAGTCCTTATCACTTTAAGACACCTCACCATGTCTAGGGACGATGCAATCCCAATCTACTTACAGGATGACTAGTCCTTATCACTTTAAGACACCTCACCATGTCTAGGGACAATGCAATCCCAATCTACTTACAGGATGATTAGTCCTTATCACTTTAAGACACCTCACCATGTCTAGGAACGATGCAATCCCAATCTACTTACAGGATGATTAGTCCTTATCACTTTAAGACACCTCACCATGTCTAGGGACGATGCAATCCCAATCTACTTACAGGATTATTAGTCCTTATCACTTTAAGACGCCTCACCATGTCTAGGGACGATGCAATCCCAATCTACTTACAGGATGATTAGTCCTTATCACTTTAAGACACCTCACCATGTCTAAGGACGATGCAATCCCAATATACTTATAGGATGATTAGTCCTTATCACTTTAAGACAAGTCTCATGTCTAGGGACGATGCAATCCCATCACGTACATTTTGAACCCAGTTCATGGACGATGCAGTCCTCACGTACATTTTGAACCCAGTTCAGGGACGATGCAGTCCTCACATACATTTTGAACCTAGTTCAGGGACGATGCAGTCCTATCTTCAATTTTTGGAGACATCAGTCTACGGCTCAATTCTGGGACCGAGGTCTGGGGAAGATGCAATCCCCTACCTGTTCATTCAGGACTTCATTCTCAGAGACATCATGTCTACGGTTCTCTTTAGGACTGAAGTCCAGGGATGATCCAATCCTCTCATGTGCACCAAGGACTTCATTTTCGAAGACATACATCTACGGCTCTCTTTAGAACAAGTGTTCAAGGATGATAAAATCCCTCTTCTTTCTCGGAGACACTTGTCTATGGCTCACTTTAGAACTTGTGTTCAAGGATGATGCAATCCTCAGATGTATTCTCATCAATTTACTATCGATCCTGGGAACCCATACAGAACCTGATTCACACTTCTTTAATTACATCATTAAGAGAATGGTCTTATCTAGCCACTTGGAGCAAACATCTCATCATGATTCTCTTCCTCTTTCTAAGAGAATCTTCTAGCCAGAAGGCTTCTATAGTGTGTTTGATTTGAAAATATTTTTTTTTTTGTTGAACATCCATCGCTTGTTCAGTGTTCATCATTCATCATGATCTTTCCTACAAATAAAAATTAAGTACATGATTAGTAATACTTCATAATCATCAAATCATATTGACATGATAACCTATTATGCATACAAATATCATTTACATAGTTATGCAACTATTTTGACCAATAATTTGGCACAACACTTTCCCATATCCTGCATGCATACAGTGGCTATCTAGATGCCTTCCATCTCTACCAGAAAATACTATCGAGAGTGTGCACAGCTCTCAGCATGTCAGCAAAGAGGTTTCATTCTAGACAAGCAACAATGGAATGTTTGTCCAACTTACCAATCATATGCATATTAGTAGTATACTGTTCAATGCTCTATGAATGTTTACACTCAGCATCATATATTCTAGGAATACAAATATGCATACAAGCAATATCATTTACTATTTCAAATAACAACTCAAATACTTATCTTTTATGTTTGTGTGGTTGCCTCTCGTTTGATCTTCTATATGTCTTTTGAACTTCTATTCATTCTGTACCACTGTGCATTCTCAAGTGTGCACTAGTGTCATCATCATGATCTCATACACAAACATACATTCATTAGTATATTCTCAATATTATCAAAACATTCTAATTCTAAATAATCTTGAATATGTATAGTCATGATCATTAGTATTCAGTGTTTCAAGGAAGTCTTATTTTACTCATGCATATTCTTGTTTGATCATAGTACTCTTCTGGTTAATTAAATCATCAAGATAAGAGACATAATATGCATAAACCCTTGATTACTAACTTTATGAATAAGCATAACCAATCATACCAAGTATACTTATATAAGGGATCCTAACACAAGGTAAGATTCTAACTTGACATAGGAAAACATACCTGGATTAGTAAACCTACTTAGTTATGTACAATCTCTTCAATGATTTAGAGATCTTGAGCTAGAACCTGCATGTATCATAGGTTAAGCATAATATAACAAAGTCATACATACCTCATAAGTAGAACAAAGATTATGGATGAGTCTTTGTCTTCATGTTGTCATGGTCATGGAACTTGATTTGTCTTTTGTGATGTACCTGTATCTTGTTAGCAGACAACATCAACCTCACACAACACCATAATGCATTAGTACAATCATATAGCCCTAATCAATGAATGTATTCGATCATTCACATGTATTCATGCCATTACTAGGGTGATAAGACAATTCTAACATTAATCAAGATTGTACTAATAAATAATATGAAGACAAACACATTATGAACTTAATCAAGAATCATATTTCAAGACATACCTGAACCTCCTTAAGTCATACCTGTCGAGACTTCTTGTAGTCTTCTTATGTAAGGCCTTAGCCTCAACTCCTACTGAAACTTGATCTAAAGCTTGATCAGGGTTTGCTAGAGAAACCCTAAAAACTCAATCTTTCACTTTCACACTTCTGAATGGATGGAAGGATGTGTCTTGCTGAGCTGATCAAACTAGCATACTTCAATTTTGAAATCTCCAAAATTTGACCCCTCAAAATTGCCTTCGAAACTTCTGGATCTTCTGGACAGGAAACCGAACTAGGGTTTGATGAAACCCACCCTTCTGTCCAATCAAAAGGTTCGATCCAAGGCTCTAAACTCTTATTTTTTCTAAGGAGCTTACAGCTGTGGTTACAGACTTCAAAAAATTCCAACTTTTGTTGAAGCCCTAATTTTCCATCTTTCCGATCAAAATCGCGAACTGGGGTTTGATCAAGCCCGGTCTTCTACCCAACCAAAATATTCGATCTTGGTCTCTAAATTTTGATTTTCCTTAGTAGCATTCAGCCGTGGATTCCGATTCCAAAAATTCTAACTTTCTCCGAAACCCTAAATTCTGGAAGCCATGAATGAAGGTGCTCCAAAAATAATTCTGTTTTGACAGAAATATGTACCTGATTGCTTCTGCTATAACTCCAAAATTTTTGCTACATAGGGTCTAAAAACTTTTTCTGTGGTATCCTGACCTGTCATCTTTTCATCTCGACAGGTCTGACCTCAATTGGATTTTCTGAGAGAGAGTTATGCCAAGTGTCGAAACGTGACCTATTTATCTGATAAAACAGGAGAGTGAATTTGTATGGAGTGCCACGTCTCACTGGTTCAGCTTCGGCCTCTGAAAATGTTTCTTGAGATAGTACAGTCTGTGTAATACCTGTCACTTTTCATGAAATTTCATTTGGAGCTTCCTAGCCCAAGTTATGCCAAGTTTCGCAACGTGACCTGTTTATGGGATAAAACAGGAGAGCGAACTTGTACGGCGTTCCACATGTCACTAGTTCAGATTCGGCCTCTAAAAACGTTTCTTGAGATAGTACAGTCTGTTTAGTACCTGTCACTTTTTATGAAATTTCATTTGGAGCTTCCTAGCCCAAGTTATGACCTTTTTTCCTAGGTCACCTGATTTTGACTGAGATCTGGAAGAGGCAGAAACCCTAACTTGTACTGATCATAACTCAAAAAGTACAATGAAGCTTAGTGTACCCTTTGGACACAAGGTACCTGGGGATGTTATCTACAACCTGTAAACTTTTTAGATCCTGAACCTTCGCATAAATGGATTTATAGTGAAAGTTCCACGATGACTGGTTTTTTCTATGTAAAACCCAAACCTTCAAATTGTCGCAAGTGAAGCAAGTGTCGTCAGTGCCATACATTTCCTTCCTTCAGGTTAGCTCTGATACCATGTTAAGATTTAATATTCTAAGATAGAAGATAATAGCATTGCATTCCAATTCACAATAATAGCATATACAGGATCACTGAAGAAACAACAAGCACATCATAAACACAAGAGACACAGATTTATCCTGGGAAACCCTCATGGGGTAGAAAACCCAGCAAAGCTTCCTCAATATAGATGACCAAAAATATACAAAGATGTAACCTTGAGCATAAGCTCCTCCTTTTCCATAGACGACCTCTCGTCCACAAGTGCGTCACTCTCAAGTGAGTGAGTGTGTGTAAAATGAGGAATACACCTCCTCTATTTATACACTACTCCGACTTGTCTTTTACACAAAACATGTAGGCTCGTATTTAACCAATGGGTTAAATACCCCACTACAACTGACTGGGCCGACCCCTCTAGGGTGGTCTAATAACCCTTTGACCCACATAACACATACAGGGCCGACCCCCACTAGGGAAGTCTAATAACCGAAGTTACCACAATCTGACGGAGGAATAAACATCTCCTGATATACAATAAGGTCTTCAAGGAGGAATGAAACATCTCCAGAATAATAAAGTACAAATATAATATTCTTTGAAGTTACAATATCTCAACATTCCTGAAATCAAGACCAAGCATGAATGTGTTTGAAAAGGAATGAACATTAAGAAGGAATTTCCAAGCAGTGAAATCAAGGCAAAAGGCATATTGGAAATCATCCACTCAGATGTTTGTGGTCCCATTTCATCGAGTTCTCTAAGTGGGTATGTTTACTATGTCTCTTTCATAGATGAATTCTCCAGGAAGACTTGGGTCTACTTCTTGAAGAACAAAGATGAGGTTTTTGTCAAGTTCAAGGAATTCAAAACCTTGATGGAGAATCAAACTGACAAGAAGATCAAAACATTCAGATTCGACAATGGTGGAGAATTCACCTCAGGTGACTTCAAGAAGCTTTGGAGTGATTCAGGGATTAAGAGGGAGTTGACTGCTACTTGTAATCCTCAACAGAATGGAGTTGCAGAAAGGAAGAACATAACAATCATGGAAGCAGTAAGGGCAATGCTGCATGACCAGGATCTACCTATGCATCTATGGGCAGAAGTAGCTAGAATAGTTGTATATGTGCATAACATAACACCCCACAAGATATTGGACAACAAGACACTAGAAGAGGTCTTTCCTAGTAAGAAACCCGAAGTCATCCATCTCATAATATTTGGTTGTCTAGTATACACTCATGTCCCAAAGGAAAAGAGGACTAAACTAGATCCTTCAGGAAAGAAGGGTATCTTTGTGGGTTACAGTGAAAGCTCAAAGGCTTACAGAATATACTTTCCAGGGTTCAAGAAGATTGATGTCAGCAGGGATGTAACATTTGATGAAAACTCAGCATTCATCAAATCAAGGAAGGTACCTATCGAAGTTTATGAAGAACCTAAGAAAACTAGATTTCAAGACGCTACCATGACTAAAGCAATTCCAGAAGTTGTTTGTGAGTTTGAAGATCCGCAAGAACCTGTAGATGAACCCCGTGAGGATAACTCTCACAAGAGGAAACCTGCATGTGCTAGAGAGCTCATTCAAGATGCAAAAAGATTTGGCATTCCAGAAGAAGAACACAGAGTAAAGAAGAGAATCAGATCACATACCAGCAATGTTTCTTTACTCTGTGACATTATGAACAAAGAACCTTCCAGTTATGAAGAAGTAGCAGAAAAGAAAGAATGGAAGGATGCCATGGTTGAGGAATACCAATCAATATTGAAGAATGATGTTTGGGATGTTGTCCCAAGACCTAAAGAGAAGTCTGTTGTGACTTCCAAATGGATCTACAAAATCAAGCATGCTGCAAATGGCAATGTAGAGAAATACAAGGCAAGATTCGTAGCTCGTGGCTTCTCTCAAAAAGAGGGAATAGATTATGAAGAAACTTTTGCACCTGTATCCAGGCATACTTCCATTAAAACAGTACTTGCCCTGGCTACAACAATGAAATGGAAAATACACCAAATGGATGTCAAGACTACTTTCTTGAATGGTGTAGTTGAAGAGGAAGTATATGTGGAGCAGCCACTTGGTTTTGAAACACATGACAGGGAGTCATATGTGTGCAGATTGAAGAAAGCCTTGTATGGCTTAAAGCAAGCTCCCAGAACTTGGTACGGTAGGATGGACAGTTTCCTATCTAGCTTGGGCTTTACTAAGAGTAAAGTGGATTCCAACCTTTACTACAAGGTTGAGGAAGGGAATCCCGTGGTTCTACTTTTATATGTGGATGACCTATTTGTAACAAGAGATGACAAATGTATTGCAGATACTAAGAGGAAGCTTGCTGCTGAATTCGATATGAAGGACTTAGGGATGATGCATTATTTCCTAGGTAGGGAGGTGTGGCAGAGCACAGATGGGATCTTCCTTGGACAAGGGAAGTACACTGTGGATATCCTAAAGAGGTTCGGGATGATGGATTGCAAGGCCATGGCCACACCCATGGCATCAAATCTGAATCTTCTATGTGATGCTTCATCTGAGCCGGTTGATGTATCTATGTATTGTCAGATGATTGGGTCCTTGATGTACCTGACGAATACGAGGCCAGATATTTGCTTTGTTGTGAACACATTGAGTCAGTTCCTGACAGATCCGAGGAGTGTTTATTTAGTTGCTGTAAAGCATATTTTGAGGTACCTGAAGGGTATAGTTAATTATGAGCTCAAGTATGAAGCAAATAAAAAGTTTAGCCTGCAAGGTTATGTTGATTCAGATTGGGCAGGAAGTGCTGCATATAGGAAGAGCACATCTGGGTGCTGCTTCAGTATGAGATCATGTGTGATCTCTTGGTTTAGCAGGAAGCAGTCCTGCGTAGCACTGAGTATAGCTGAGGCATAATATGTTACAGCCTGTTAAGCTAGTTGTGAGGCAGTATGGCTATGGAAGCTACTGTCTGAGTTGTTTGATCTCCCATTGGATGCTACTAGTATCTTCTGTGATAACCAGATTTGTGTGAAGCTGTTTGAGAACCCAGTGTTTCATGATAGGTCGAAACACATAGAGATCAAATATCACTATTTCAGGGATATGGTTTAGAGAGGAGCAGTGAAGCTCCTGTATGTGGCGACGGATGAGTAGATTGCAGATGTACCGACGAAGCCACTAGCCAGAGTGAAGTTCAAGTACTTTAGGGAGAAGCTTTGTGTTCTTCAGATCGATGACACTTCGAGGAAGAAGTGATGGACACATTTGTTGAATCCATTCCAAGCATGTTGGAAGGAGGATCCTTCACATGGCTATGGATGTAAGCGTTGTATGATGAGCATCAAGACGATGCTCAAGTTACTGCTCTGTATATGCATCATGTTGGATACTGGATATGATCAATTGGATCATTTATATGTATGTACACATCGTGTTGATGCTCAATATGATCAATTGGATCATTTATATGTATATGTATGTACGCATCATGTTGGATGCTAGATATGATCAGTTGGATCATTTGTATGTATTTTTTTATATGCATCATGTTGGATGCTTGGACCATGTATCTGTAGATGTATCAGGTGGATACATTGTATGATCAGGTAGATCATGTATGTTGATATGTATCAGGTATGATCAGGTCGATCATTTATTTGTATTTGTATCAGGTGGATACACTGTATGATCAGGTGGATCATGTATGATGATATGTATCAAGTAGATACTTGGTATGCATCAGGTGGATGCATTGTATGATCAGGATGATCATGATGACGAGCTTTAGGATGTTGCTCCAGATGATATGTACTAGGACGGTGCAGTGATGATTATTAGTATGATCATAAGCATCAGTATGATCATAAGCATCAGGATGATGCTTCGTGCGATGATGATCCGTTGGATCATGAGTATCAGGTTGATACTTGGAGGCCAGAGATGATATGTGGCAGGTTGTGCAAATAGCATGTAATCAGTCCTCATATATCCGATAGGTTGAGCTGTGTGCTCGTAATCAGTCCTGTGATGAGGTATTTCTATGTAGTATGTAATCAGTCCTCAGATATCCGATAGGTTGAGCTATGTGCTCGTAATCAGTCTTGGGATGAGGTATTACTACGGAGACATGTAATCAGTCCTAGAGATCCAACAAGTTGATTTATGTGCTCGTAATAAGTCCTGGGATGCTCTTTAGAGATCTTGTCAGTTATGCTGTGACACATAAATGTTCCTGGGATGCTCTTTAAAGGTTTTGTCTATCCACATGTAACCAATCCTAGAGATCCGAGAGGTTGAGTTGTGTGCTTGTAATAAGTCCTGGGATGCTCTTTAGAGATCTTACCGGTCGTGTTGCGGCACATAAATGTTCCTGGGATGCTCTTTAAAGGTATTGTGGAGGAGATGCATGTAATCAGTCCTGGGAGATCTTGTCGATCGTGCTTAGGCACATAAATGTTCCTGGGATAATCTTTCCGGTATTGCATCCGCACATAAAATTAGTCCTGAGAGACCACCTCTATCAGACCGTTCGCACAGATGATGAAGACCTGCAGGTGGTGGGCCTACATCCAGTATGAAAAGGACTGGCTCTATAGAACTTCCTATGATGAGTAGAGTCAGAGATTGGATGAGATAGCAGCAGCAGTGACGATGATGATGATGATGCATCGATGACGATGATCCCAAGAAGAAGACTTGTACTAGCAAATCTGTGTCGAGAAATACCTTCCTAGTTAAGAGGGAGTGTTGATGTATATGTAACTTCAGAATGTATTTCATCTATGTATTTCATATATATTTATTGTACCCTTATAAGAGATGTGTTATTCCTCTATAAGGAAGTGTCGTCATGTGTATTGACAAGTGTCGCAAGTGTGTGTACTTGTCGATGGGTTATTAGACCACCATGTGTGGGTTCGACTTTGAAATATATATTATATTGTGGATGTACCTAGCTAGACAAGTCGGCCCCATGGTGTCACTGGGCATTAAGTATAAATAGAGATCTGGAGATCTCTATTTGATCACTCGGAAACTCATACTTCTCTCACTCAGAAAGTGGCGCACTAGTGAGGAGGAGGATCATCTGCTACTAGGAGACTATCGCAGTGTATTTTGGTTGTACTTTGGTTGAGCCATTGCTCTCTATCTCTGAGGAAGTTGTGGGGTTTTTCACCTTAGGGTTTTCCCCACGGAAACTTTGTGTCTCTTGTCTCTCATGCTTTTGATTCTTATGATGCTTGTCATGCTTGTTATGATTGATATGAATTGATATACTGCACATGTTATTCTCTCAGTAAAGATCCTAGAGTGTTGTGAATTAATGCTCAAAATTTAACAGAAACTAGCTGTTATACAGTGATTTTACCGACGACTGCTTGAGTATTTAACGCAAAAATAGTCTTTCTGAAGTAGTTAAAGAAGAAAAGGACCCGAATCCTCAATGGATTTGGCCAATGTACATGCCATTTAATGATTATCTAGCCATTGATAGGCGCGGCTAAGGCTCAACTGCTAAGTCTGGACTCGCAGGCGTTACTGAAACTCTTAATTTTTTTTGCACACCATAGTTCAATCTGTTTCCAGTGAGTGCTCAGTTATCCCGTAAGTCTGCAAAGAACAGTCTAGTGAATGTCTAACGATTCTACAGTTGAGCAAGAGTCCACATTCGAGCAGGTTGTGAGGGTGTTGAAGAAAACTGGGCTTGAAGGGTTGATGAGAACCCCTGCTAAGAAGGTTGTTACAGAACAAGGACAAGGTTCACGCCATTGGCCACAACATTCTAAACAAATGAAGAACAAGGGTAAGGAACCCGTAGTTGAGAAATTCAAGGTGAAAGTAATGAGTTCCAAGAAACCAGAAGTTCCACCAGGAGATAAGGAGATGCCATTAACCTTGACGCCAGAGTATATATCTCCGCGCATAGAAGATGCACTGGCGATAAAGCTCTCCAGAAACACGAAGTATGAGATACCACTTCCTCCCATATCTAAACATGTAAAACCAGAAGCAAATCTGCTGGGTAAGCTCACGGACTGTAAGTTCAAATATTACAACTTACTACAACAACAGAAGGATCCAGACGAACCGAAATACCCACAACTTCAGCCAGATAGATATATGTGTTGGAATACGAATGTTAAGAACAACCAGTTGTTGGTTGCGTAGATTTGGTTGTCTGAAGTAGTGGAATTAGGGTTTCTGAACCTATTGAGGCTTATGCACTTCAATCAGAGCCCAGAACTTCGCGGTGGTGTGCACACTCATATTGCGCACACACCAAGGCTATGTTTGGATGGAAAGAAATGTCAAACTCAACATCAACTTGATCCATCGGATCACAGGGCTAAGAAAGTAGGGCGAAGACCCTAAGAATTTCTTTGTAGCAAAACCAGAGACAAGGAAGTCACCACACAGATGAAGGAGGAATACCAAATTCCCAAAGGCAAAAGAAGATTCATCATGGACGATATAAACGATGTTGCTACACGGTTTGTAGTACAACTGCTAGCAGGGAAAATACCACGGAAGGCCAGACCTTCATAAGTACTAGTCGGTGCAATGCTCCTTGGGGAAAAGGTGGTGCAAGGTGGAAGATGTCCATGAAATTTAGGTGAATGGCATTGCTTTCCATTATAGTTGGTTGATGGTACTGATTGCCTTTGTTGGTTGGATGGACCCAAGGCACTATGTTGGCCTCAACTCTCCCAACAATGACTGTCGAGGACCCAGGTATGCAAATATCTGGGCAAACTTGATGCTAGAAAGATAGCACGCATCGAATGAAGTTTTCTACACATATTACGAGCAGCTGTGCGATATCATTGTTCGCACACCATGCATCTACAAAGAGGTAACATATAAGTATATTCGCACTTTAAATTTTTATGCTGACATGCATTCCATCTACATTTTAGCGAAGGCACAAAAAAAGATCCCATAATGGTTCCAAGGGAACTATCACATGGACGAAGCGGATATCTACCTCATTATGAAGGAATGGCTAGATGAATAGAAGGTTGAAGGACCTATGATCATCGACAGTGACTCCGAAGAAAGTAATCCAATTCCAACAACAATTGACGAAGAGTCACCATCATGAAAAAGGAAGGAGCCCGGAAGCTTAGTGCCAGAGAAAGTCCAGAAAAAGAAGCAGAAAGCTTCAAAGGGCCAATTGGACACGAAGCCACATGATAACGATTATGAGATGATTGCATCCATGGTCACCGCGCATCTAGAAGACGTGTTGAACCTCAAAGACAATAGGAATGAGGAAATTCAAGCAAGTTTGCAACAAAATCTCATCGTGCTGCAAAGCATAGCAACGAATTTTGAGCAAGTCTGGCGGGACTTGGCTTTGACTCGAGACTCAGAGTCAGAAGGAAGGTCACACGACACATCACAGCCAAAGAAAACATCTTTAGCCGTGACCTTGGCAGCAAAACCATGCATCGCTCGCATTAAACCACTCAGTGTAATTTTACCGCGGGATGAATTAGCTATCGACACGTGAGAGTAGAGCATGTGGACTTTGATATAGCTATGTTTCCACTAGAAGGTTTACATAATATGCACTTGCAGGTTGTGGAGGAGATACATGATAGAGACATGGTCACTTTGAACCAACACCACGAATTATAAGAAAATTACAAAAGGTTGCAGGAAGAAACCGTAGAGAAGGCTAGAGCACATGATACTGCACATGAGGAGTGAAGAAGAATAGAGTAGACTGTCGTTTCAGTCCGCGCGAAGATACCAGAATGCGACGAGCAACCAGAGCTCATGGATATTGTAAATAAGATCAGCTCGGTAGTCAGCGATCTTAAGGCTGAGATGAAAGATATGGAGATTGATTATCAAGAAAAGCTTGCCACTTTGGAAGCACAGAATCACTCAAAGACACCACCAAATTAGCAAGAGCTTAGAGCATCATATCTGCAAGCTTCCGCAGAGAGCATATCCAATGAAGTGGCTAAGTGTCAAAACTTGTTGGACGAAGCTATGAGAGTGTTTACTATGCTCTAAGAGGACCCTTAGCTACTGTAGGTCTAAACCAATTTGCAGGAAAAGTAGACAGCGTTAGACGCTCTGAACACTGATATGAAGACCCTGCTACCAAAAGATAGACTCCACAGATTTCCATAAGTCAAAGAATTAAAAAGACAATTTCAAGTGTTAATACAACAGGAGGCTGAAGCCGGAGATAAGTCACAGCCCCTGAAGGAGGAATCCCATGAACTAACACAACAGATCGAAGGAAAACTGTAGGAAATCCACAACCAGCAGGCGTCAGTACAAGAGAAAACTTAGGATGAATTAACACCAAATGTGTTAGAAATTGTCAAAGCAATTGAACAGGATGCCAAGGATACAGTTGCTAAGCTAAGTGCAATGTATCAAGAGCTCGCTACTAAGATAGCTCTGCAAGAGGAAGAGAAGCTCATGGAGCCAGAAGTGGAAAGTGGCTCAAGGACGAGCCACATGTAAGTGTTAGGGACCTATTGGGCTCAGCCCAAGTAAGGCATTTTTGTGCAAGACAGTGTTGGAGCTGCGAAGTTATAGCGTAGCTTAGGTGAAGGAAGTTTTGGCAAGACAGTTTTGGGGAGCTGTGAATTTGAGCGCAATGTAGTATCGGCAGGGTAAGAACCGCGTGGCTAAGTGCCATATCCGCGAAGTGGTAGCACCTCGTAGTGCTAGTAGAGCACCTATTTTGGGTAAAGAATGTAAGGAAAGGTCGAGTTGCGAAAGCGACCTGTTTGGGTAAGCGACTCCTTGACTACTGGGAATGGATATGGAGCAACATGAAGGCGGATGAAAGTGATCTGTCAAGAGAGTGGTGGAAAACAGTTAGAAGCTAAGTCACGAAGCTGACAACGACAGGCACGCCAGAGGGGAGAAAAGCGACACGCCACGATGCAGTATAACCATTTTGTTAAGATTGCGGATGTCAAAAGGGCGTACGAGATTCGAGTGGTCCAACAGAATGGCCAGAAGTGTTGAAATATTGTAACTTCTAAGAATATTATATTTGTACTTTATTATTCTAGAGATGTTTCATTCCTCCATGAAGACCTTATTGTATATCTGAAGATGTTTTATTCCTCCATGGAGAATGTGGTAACTTGGGTTATTAGACTTCCCTAGTGGGGGTCAGCCCTCTATGAGTCATGTGGGTTAAAGGGTTATTAGCCCACCCTAGTGGGGTCAGCCCTGTCACATTATGTTAAGTGGTTAAGTTGGGGCTGACCTAGTTAGTGTAAAAGTCAAGTCAGAGTTGTGTATAAATAGAGGAGGTGTGGTCCTCATTTAACACACATTCACTCACTTGTGATTGGTGCATAAGAGAGAAAGAGATCTTCTATGAAGGAGAAATTCTATGAAGGAGAAGGAGATCATGGTTTAGGATTACATATTTGTATTTGCTGGTCATCTATATTGAAGAAATTTTGTTGGGTTTTCTACCCCATGAGGGTTTCCCAAGATAAATCTGTGTCTCTTGTGTTTATGTTGTGCTTGTTGTTCTTTCAGTGATCTTGTATATGCTATTGTTGTGAAATGGAATGTAATACTGATATTTTATGTCTTATCATATTGAATCTTAACATGGTATCATAGCTATCATGAAGGAAGGCAATGTATGGCACTTACGACACTTGTCTCACTTGCGACAATTTGCAAGTTAGGGTTTTGTATAGAAAAACAAGTCACCGTGGCACTTTCGCTATAAATCCATTTTGGCGAAGGTTCAGGATCTGAAACTTCTACAGGTCGTAGCTAACATCCTCTTGTACCTTGTTTTCAAAGGAAAGCCTCTTCTTCATTGTATTTTGTGATTTATGATCCATACAAGTTAGGGTTTCTACCTCTTCCAGATCTCAGTCATAAACAGGTGACCTAGGAAAAAAGGTCATATCTCAGGCTAGGAAGCTCCAAATAACATTTAGTAAAAAGTTACAGGTAGGGCATGGACTATAATTTCACAGGTCTTCTTTTTAGAGGCCGAAGTTGAACCAGTGACATGTGGCATGCTATACAAGTTTGCTCTCTTGTTTTATCTCATAAAAAGGTCACGTTGCGACACTCTGCATAAATCTCTCTCAGAGAATCCAATTGAGGCCATACCTATGGGGTTGGAAATATGATAGGTCAGGGTACTACAAGACAAAGGTTCAGACCCTATGGATTCATAATTTCAGAGATGCACCATAAACAATCAGGTGCATATTTCTGTCAAAACATAATTGGATTCTAAGCACCTTCATTCTTTGCTTATCACTGCTGTGGGAATTTAAGGCTTCTACAAAAGTCAGAATTTTTGAAATTTGTGACCACGGTTGGAAGCTCCTCAGAAAAATTGAAGTTTAGAACAAAAGATCAAACCTTTTGGATGGGAAGAAGACCAAGCTTTATCAAACCCTAGTTCGGGATCCTGTCCAGAAGATATGGAAGTTTCAAAGGCAATTTGAGGGGTCAAATTTTGGAGATTTCAAAATTGAAGTTTGTCTGCTTGATCAGCTCAGCAAGGCGCATCTTTCTATCCTTTCAGAAGTTTGAAATTCAAAGTTTGAAATTTTAGGGTTTCTCTAACAAACCCTAATCCAGCTCCAGATCCAGTTTCAACAAATCAAAGTGGATTGGGTTAATCCTAGAAGAGAATGAATTAGACACCTACATAAGTGAAGAAGTTCCAGTTTCAGGGGGAGATGAGGCTAAGGACTTACATAAGAAGACTACAAGAAATCTTGACACATATGATTTGAGGAGATACAGGTATGTGCTGAAATATGTTCATAATTAAGTTTATGATATGTTTTTCTTCATATTATTGAGGTTAGTACAATCTTGATTAATCTTAAAATTGTCTTATCACCCTAGTAAAAGTATGAATGCATGTGAATGATAGAAGACATTCATTGATTAGGGTTATATGATTGTACTAATGCACCTGTGGTGTTGTATGCGGATGATGTTGTCTGCTAACAAGATATAGGTACATCAAGAAAGAAAAATCAAGTTCTATGACCATGATGACATGAATACAAAGACTCATCCATAGTCTTTAACCACATAGAAGCTCTACTTACGAGGTATGTTCGACTTTGTTCTACTATGCTTAACTTATGAGATATGCAGGTTCTAGCACAAGGTCTCTAAATCATTGAAGAGAACAAAGAAGATATTGCTTGGGTATGTTAAGACATAAGCATGATAATCCAAGTATGTTTTCCTATATCAAGTTAGAATCCTACTTTGTGTTAGGATCTTAGGTAAGTATACCTATGTATGAAATGATGATGACCATACATACTTAAGTTTATTTAGAATTATAATGTTTTGATAGTATTGAGATTATACTAATGAATGTATGTTTATGTATGGGATCATGTGGATGACACTAGTGCACACTTAAGCATGCATAGTTGTACAGAATGAATAGAAGTTCAAAGACATATAGAGATCAAGTGGGAGGCAACCACACAAACATAAAAGGTAAGTATTTGAGTTGTTATTTGAATCTCTGAATAGTCAATAATATTGCTTGTAATAGTTGTATGCATATTTATATATCATGCATAGTGTAAGCATTCATATAGAATTGAACACTATAGTACTAATATGCATATGATGGATAAGTTGGAAAAACATTCCATTATTGTTTATCTAGAATGAAACCTCTTTGCTGACATGCTGAGATCTGTGCACGCTCTAGACAGTATGTTCTGGTAGAGATGGAAGGCATCTAGATAACCATTGTATGCATACAGGATATGGAAAAGTGTTGTGCCAAAGTATTGGTCAAGATAGTTGCATAACCATGTGAATCATATTTGTATGCATAATAGGTTATCATGTCAACATGATTTGATGACTATGAAGTATTACTAATCATGTAATCAACTTTGATTTGTAGGAAAGATCATGAAGAATGAGGAACAACGAACAAGTGATGGATGTTCAACAAGAAGACTTACAAATCAAACATACTATAGAAGGCTCGTTGCTAGAAGATTCTCTTGGAAAGAGGAAGAGGATCATGATGAGATGTTTCCTCAAAGTGGCTAGATAAGACCATTCTCTTAATGGTGTAAGTGAAGAAGAAGTGCGAATCGAGAAAACTCCCAGGATTCAATTGAAGAAATCTCTGTACGGGTCCCAGGATCGATAGTCATTTGATGAGTTTAATGATCATCGTGGGTGATGCGTATTTCAACCTTTTCTACAAGGTTGAAGATGGTGTCTATATATAGATGACATTCTTCTCTTAGATGGATGCAAGAAGGAACTCACCATAGAGTTTGAATGATCTTGAGGCTCATATCAGTAGACCCATCTGACGAGAGATGGCACGGTTAGATATGCAGTAGATCACTCAATGCAAAGTGTGAATGATGTTCAGTCACAGAGGGAGAATTGATAGATTCTTGACAAGCTTGGGCTTTACCAAAAGTAAAGTTGATCCTAACCTTTACCTTAAGGTTATGGATGATGAACCTGTCATACTATTATTGTATGTGGATGATCTCTTTTTGACAGGGAATGAGAAACCGATCATGGAAAGCAAGAAGAAGCTCTCTGCAGAATTTGAGATGAAAGTTCTCATATTGATGCATTACTTCCTAGGTCTGGAAGTATGGCAAGGCCTAGAAGGAATCTTTCTCAACCAGGGAAAGTATGCTATGGAAATCTTGAGAAGATTTGATATGTTGGAATGTAAAGCCATGACCACTCCCATGGATTCCAATTCAAATTTGTTAACTGATGATTTATCAGAGTTAGTGGATGTAACTCTATACAAACAGATTATTGGGTTATTGATGTATCTGACGAATACTAGGCCAGATATATGCTTTGCTGTGAACACCTTGAGTCAGTATCGAGCAGAACCTAGGTGTCTTCACCTGATAGCCGTAAAGCATGTGATGAGGTACCTAAAGGGTATGATAGACTTTGGTCTATGTTTCCTTGGAGATCATGAATTCAGATTGTATGGCTACACAGATGTTGATTGGGCAGGAAGGTATCAAACAGGAAGAGCACATCATGAGGATGTTATTGTCTAGGATCTGCCATGATCTCAGTGTTTAGCAGGAAGCAGTCTAGTGTGGCTCTCAGCACAGCTGAAGTGGAATATATAGCTGCTTGCTATGCTAGTTGTGAAGCGATATGGATTTGGAAGTTATTATCAGGATTGTTTGACTTGGAGATGGATCCCACTGTGTTTTTGTGTGACAACCAAAGCTGTATCAAGATGACTGAGAATCTAGTATTCCATGATAAATCAAAGCACATAGAGATATGATATTTCTATATATGGGATATGGTGCAGAAAGGAGCTATAAAGCTTGAGTATGTGAGCACTGACAAACAAGTTGCTGATATATTGACCAAACCTCTGTCTCGAGTAAAATTTGAGTATTTTCGAGACAAGATTGGTGTCGTTCAGAAGGACCCTCCTTGAAAGGGGGAGTGATGTGGTCGATAATGATATTTGGATACTGGTATCGATGTGGATACCTGTATCGATGATGATATTTCCTATATTGATGGTAAGTTCAATGATGAGGATACTTGTGTCAATGAAATGGATACTTGTATCAATGATGAGGATACTTGTATCGATGATGAGGATACTTGTATCCATGATATGGATACTTGTATCGATGATGAGGATACTTGTATTGATGATGAGGTTACCTGTTCCAATGATGAGGTTGATGATGAGGTTACATGTTTCGACAATGAGGTCGATGAAGTGGTACTTAGACTTTTTCTAAGAGGACTATTGGGATTGCATCATCCCTGGACTTATGTCCTAAAGTGACAGGGATTGATCATCCCGTAAGTGGATCATGATTGCATCGTCATTGGACTTATGTCCTAAAGTGATATGGATTGATCATCGTGTAAGTGGATCAAGATTGCATCGTCCTTGGACTTATTTCCTAAAGTGATAGGGATTTATCATCACATAAGTGGATCAGGATTGCATTGTCCTTGGACTCATGTCCTAAAGTGATAAGGATTAATCATCTTGTAAGTTGATTTGGGATTGCATCGCCTCTAGACATGGTGAGGTGTCTTAAAGTGATAAGGATTAATCATCCTGTAAGTTGATTCAGGATTACATCATCCCTAGACATTGTGAGGTGTCTTAAAGTGATAAGGATTAATCATCCTGTAAGTTGATTTGGAATTGCATCGTCCCTAGACATGGTGAGGTGTCTTAAAGTGATAAGGATTAATCATATTGTAAGTTGATTCGTTATTGCATCGTCCCTAGACATGGAGAGGTGTCTTAAAGTGATAAAAATTGATCATCCAATAAGTTGATCTAGATTGCATCATCCATAAACATGAGAGATGTATTAAATTGAGAGGGATTGATCATCCCGTAAGTGGACTAGGATTGTATCATCATTGAACCTATGTCCTAAAGTGAGAGGGATTGATCATCCCGTAATAGGATCTTGTACATTGCAGAGTATGCTGCTATGTTGATGCTATTGATTGAGAGGATCGAGATGATGATTATGTTTATCAGTAGATTTAGACGATGAGGCTGTTGATCAAGAGATCCAGATGATGATGTTGATCGGTAGATCCATACGATGAGGCTGTTGATTGAGAGATCCAGATGATGATGTTGATCGGTAGATCCAAACGATGAGGATATTGATCGAGAGATCCAGATGATGATGTTGATCGGTAGATCCAGATGATGAGGTTGTTGTTGAATATTGTAACTTCTAAGAATATTATATTTGTACATTATTATTCTGGAGATGTTTCATCCCTCCGAGGTAACCCTATTATGTATACGAAGATGATTATTCTTACGATGGGTTGTGGTAACTAGGGTTATTAGACCCACCATGTGGGGGTTGGCCCTAATCTTATATTTTAGGGGTTATTAGACTTCTCCAGGAGAGGTCGGCCCCATTAGGGTTTTTAGTCAGTCGGGAATTAATATAAATAGAGGAGGTGAGCTCCTCATTAGACACACTTGTACAGCTCAGAAAAGTAGCGCACTTGTCTGGGAGGTTTGATAAGGAGGTAGAGAAGGAGGGATCACATCTTGTATTTTGGTTGATCATCTTATTGAGGAAAGCTTTGCTGGGTTTTCTACCCCATGAGGGTTTCCCAGGGTAAATTCTGTGTCTATCTTGTGATTATTTTTCTTTCAGTGATCTTGCTAGTCTATTTGGTTTAAACTTAACATGGTATCAAAGCTAGCCTGAATAGAACATCTTTCATAAGGTAAAAATATATCTCTCTCTCTCTCCGGTGAAAATTAGGGTTTCAGCAAAAAGTTAGTATTGTTAAATTCTAATTACATTGCTGGATGGCCCTTCTCAAAACCAATCTTTTTATCCCTAGATCGAACTTTTTGGTTGGGTAGAACTCTGAGAAAGTCAAACCCTAGTTTTACCAAAAGTGCGATAAACCAAAAATTCTGTCCTAGGATCCGGAAAAGTAAAAAGGTAATATTTCCGGGTAAGCACTACTCTGTCTCTTATCTCTTGGACTCCCCCAAGAGAATATGGCTCCAAACACTAAGCTTGAATACAAGCTAGAAGGTATAGAGAATTTTCGAGCATGGAAATACAGAATTGGTCTCATTCTTGAAGAGAATGATCTTGCTCATTATGTCAAGGATGAAGTTGCAGAACTGGAAGGAGATGAAGCCAAAGAGAAGCATAGGAAGGATTTGATTAGGGCAAAGAGAATCATAGCTGATTCTATTAAAGACCACTTGATTCCCCAAGTGGCCTCCAAGAAGACTCCAAAGGAAATGTATGATGCCCTAGGAAGAATGTATGAAGGAAAGAACATCAATAGGAAGATGAACCTAAGGACTCAGTTGAAAAGTACCAAGATGCACAAAGGAGAATCCATTCAAGACTACTTCTCAAGGGTCTCCCAAATCAAGGAGCAACTAGATGCCATTAGTGATACTCTTGATGAATATGAACTTGTGATGACTGCCCTAAATGGTCTCACTAGACCTTGGGAATCATTCATACAAACTATGTGTGCCAGAAAAGAAAGCATGAAGTTTGATGTAGTATGGGAGGATTTTGTTCAAGAAGAGGCTAGGGTAGCCAACAGAGAAGCTCTTCTCAAAGAGGATGACCAAGCTTTGGCCACCCACACTAAAAGAGGAAAGAGAGGCCACTTCAAGAAAGGGAACTACAAAAGGTCTCAACCCTCTCATAAATTCAAAAGGAAAGGAGGTTCAAACTCAGAAAAAGACCTCTCCACAGTCCAATGTTTCAATTGTCTTAAACTAGGACACTATGCTAAAGACTGTTCTTCTCCAAAGAAGAAGAAGAAGTTTGTTCACAAAAGACATCATGCACATATGGCAGAAGATGATAGTGAAGAAGAAGTAGGGGAAGAAGAAGAAGAAGAAGAAGAGGAAAGGCCTCAAAGGAAAAGATCTAAAGTAAAGAGAGAAGATACAGAAGAATATGTCCTATTTTCTGCACTCTCTGGATCTGTGTCTCCTGGAGAAGATTCATGGCTCATTGATAGTGGTGCTTCAAAGCACATGAAAGTTCAAAAGAAATCTCTCTTGAGACTTGAAGAAAAGTCTTCACCTCAAAAGGTATCTCTAGGAGATGATTATCAATATCCCATCAAGGGAATTGGTGAAGCAAGCTACAAGCTTGATTCTGGAACACCCTTGAAAATGAAAGAAGTTTTATATGTTCCAGGTTTAAAGAAGAACCTACTCTCTATCTCATCACTAGATAAGAAAGGTTTTAGAGTGGCTTTCATAGATGGACAAGTACTCATGTGGTCCAAAGGAAAATCAATTAAAGATGTAGTTATCATTGGTGAAGAAGAAGGAGGTCTCCATAAGCTCAAGGGTCATCCAGAAGTTGCCCTTGCTCATGAAACCTCTAGCCCCAGTGAGCTATGGCATAGAAGACTATCTCACATTAAATACAAATCCTTACCCTATGTAAGCAAGGTGGTCATAGGATTACCAGATCTGAAGGGTGATCATAATGGCTCATGTAAAGGTTGTAAGAAAGGGAAGAATGTCAAGAACCCTTTTCCAAAGAGTGAAACAAAGACTAAGAACATTCTGAAGCTAATACACTCAGATGTATGTGGACCAATGCTCACTACTTCCCTAAGTGGATTTGAGTATTATCTCTCATTCATTGATGACTATTCAAGGAAGACTTGGATATACTTTCTAAAAGGTAAGAATGGAGTCTTTGGAAAATTCAAAGAATTCAAGGCCCTAATAGAAAATCTCTCAGAAAAGAAAATCAAGATTCTCAGAATAGATAATGGCAGAGAATATACGTCAAAGGACTTTGAAGACTTTTGTAAAGAAGCGGAATTAAGAGGGAACTAACCACTCCCTACAATCCCCAACAAAATGGGGTTGCTGAGAGGAAAAATAGAACCATCATGGAAGCTGTAAAGACTATGATACATGATCAAGATCTACCCATGTATCTATGGGTTGAAGCAGCTAGGACAACAGTCTATGTGCAAAATAGACTATCCCATAGTGCTCTTGAATTCAAAACTCCAGAAGAAGTGTTTACAGGAAAGAAGCCTGAGGTAAGTCATCTCAAAATATTTGGGTGTCTTGTGTACATCCACATTCCAAAAGAAAAGAGAACCAAGTTGGATCCTTCTGGTAAGAAGGGAATATTTGTTGGATATTGTGACTCATCCAAAGCTTTCAGAATCTACATTCTAGGTTTTCATCATATAGAAATAAGTAGAGATGTAACATTTGATGAAGAAGCAGCTCTCAAGAAATCCAGGAAGTGTCAACTTGAAGAAATCTATGAAGAAGATACACCTCCTAGAATCACAGAAGCTGTGCACATCCCTGAAGATGATTCACCAGAAGATCATGACATGTTGGAACCACAAGAACCTTCTATCACAGATTCATCTAATAAATGAAGGCCAGCATAGGCTAGAGATATTATTCAAGGAGCTGAAAGATATGGAGCTCCTGAAGGATCCACTAGAGAAAGAAAGAAACCTAAGATAGTGTCCAACTATATGGCCTTGATGTGTGATCTTGTAGATCAGCAACCTACTAGCTATGAAGAAGCAACCCAGAAGAAAGAATGGGTAGAAGCAATGACAGAAGAATATCAGTCAATAATGAAAAATGATGTTTGGGATGTAGTTCCCAAACCAAAAGATAAAAGTGTGGTTTCTTCCAAATGGATTTTCAAGATAAAACATGCTGCAGATGGTAGCATTGAAAAATACAAGGAAATATTTGTAGCCAGAGGATTCTCTCAGAAGGAGGGAACTGACTATGAAGAAACATTTGCACCAGTTGCTAGGTATACTTCAATTAGAACTATCATGGCACTTACATCTATGATGAAGTGGAAACTACACCAAATGGATGTTAAGACAGCTTTTCTTAATGGTGTAATTGAAGAAGAAGTATACATAGAGCAACAATAAGGGTTTGAGGTTAAAGACGGGAGGACTCATGTATGCAAACTGAAAAAGGCATTATATGGTTTGAAGCAAGCTCCCAGGGCTTGGTACGGAAGGATTGACAATTCCTTAACAAACATGGGCTTTACCAAGAGTAAAGCTGATCCCAATTTTTTTCTTAAAGTGATGGATGATGAACCAGTTATACTGTTGTTATATGTAGATGATCTATTTCTAACCGGAAATGAGAAACTGATTATTGAAAGCAAGAAGAAGCTTTCTTCAGAATTCGAGATGAAAGATCTCGGATTAATGCACTACTTCTTGGGTCTAGAAGTATGGCAAGAACCAAAATGAATATTTCTAAATCAAGGTAAGTATGCTGTGGAGATTCTAAAAAGATTTGATATGTTGGAGTGTAAAGCCATGGCCACTCCCATGGACTCCAACTTGAAGTTATTAGTTAATGACTCATCGGAATTAGTAGACCAAACTCTATATAGACAAATCATTGGGTCATTGATGTATTTAACAAATACTAGGCCAAATATATGCTTTGTTGTAAATACCCTGAGTTAGTATTTAGTAGAGCCTAGAAAGGTTCACTTAATAGCTGCAAAGCATGTGATGAGGTACCTAAAAGGTACATTAGATTTTGGTCTATATTATCTTGGAAGTCATGAACTCCGATTATATGGTTACTCAGATTCTGATTGGGCAGGTAGTGTCTCAGACAGAAAGAGTACTTCAGGTGGATGTTATGGTCTCGGATCTGCCATGATCTCATGGTTCAGCAAGAAACAATCTAGTGTGGCCCTCCGTACTGCTGAAGCAGAATATATAGCTGCCTACTCTGCCAGCTGTGAAGCAGTGTGGCTTCGAAAGTTATTATCTGAAGTGTTTGTCTTAGAAATGGATCCCACTGTGATTATGTGTGACAATCAAAGCTGCATCAAGATGACAGAAAATCCTGTATTCCACGATAAGTCAAAACACATAGAGATCTGATACCTTTATATACGAGATATGGTGCAGAGAGGAGCTATCAAGCTCAAGTATGTGAACACTGAGGATCAAATTGCTGATATCTTGACCAAACCTCTGTCTCGAGTGAAATTTGAATACTTCCGAGACAAGCTTGGTGTAGTTCAAAAGGACCCTCCTCGAAAGGGGGAGTAGTATAGTCACTGATGATGAGATTGTCTCATCGAACAACAAGGTCGATGATAAGGGTACCTGTTCACTACACCTAGATAGTTAGAAATATTTAGATTTAGGACTCTTATGCTTAGAATACTTAGTTTTTACTTATACATGCTTTTGATGATAGATACATGCTTTTGATATTAGATGTATTAGTGAGAATACATGCTTTTGATGTTAGATGTATTAGTGAGAATACATGATTTTGATGTTAGATGTATTAGTGAGAATACATGCTTTTGATGTTAGATGTATTAGTGAGAATACATGCTTTTGATGTTAGATGTATTAGTGAGAATACATGCTTTTGATGATTAGATGTATTAGTGAGAATACATGCTTTTGATGTTAGATGTATTAGTGAGAATACATGCTTTTGATGTTAGATGTATTAGTAAGAATACATGCTTTTGATGATAAATGTATTGGTGAGAATACATGCTTTTGATGATAGATGTATTAGTGAGAATACATGCTTTTAATGATGTATTAGTAAGAATACATGCTTTTGATGATAGATGTATTGGTGAGAATACATGTTTTTGATGATAAATGTATTGGTGAGAATACATGCTCTTGATGATAGATGTATTGATGAGAATACATGTAAGGATTGCATCATCCTTGAACTCAAGTTCTAAAGAGAGCTGTAGACATGATATCTCCGAGAATGAAGTCCTTGGTGGACATGAAAGGATTGCATCATCCTTGAACTCAAGTTCTAAAGTGAGCCGTAGACAGGTGTCTCCGAGAAAGAAAGAGGATTGGATCATCCCTGGACTTCAGTCCTAAAGAGAGCCGTAGACATGATGTCTTCGAGAATTGAAGATAGGACTGTATCGTCCCTGAACTAGGTTCAAAATGTACATGATGGGATTGCATCGTCCCTAGACATGAGACTTGTCTTAAAGTGATAAGGACTGATCATCCTGGAACTTGATCGGGATTGCATCATCCCTAGACATGAGACTTGTCTTAAAGATACGTGTGAGGACTGCATCGAGTGATGACGATGCTGATGATTGTGTGATGACGATGCTGATGATCGTGTGATGACGATGTTGATGATTGTGTGATGATGATGTTGATGATCGTGTGATGACGATGCTGATGATCGTGTGATGACGATGTTGATGACATTGATGTTCCAGTAACTGGTTAAGTTGCTGATGATGATGAATTGAAGAAAGCTTCCGATGATTTATAGATGTATCATGTATGATGTAGTCGATGACTCCTTGCTCCTGCAGACATTGTTATAATATCCTTCTTGTTAAGGGGGAGTGTTGAATATTGTAACTTCTAAGAATATTATATTTGTACATTATTATTCCGGAGATGTTTCATCCCTCCGAGGTAACCCTATTATGTATCCGGAGATGATTATTCTTCCGATGGATTGTGGTAACTAGGGTTATTAGACCCACCATGTGGGGGTCGGCCCTGATCTTATATTTTAGGAGTTATTAGACTTCTCCAGGAGAGGTCGGCCCCATTAGGATTTTTAGTCAGTCAGGAACTAATATAAATAGAGGAGGTGAGCTCCTCATTAGACACACTTGTACAACTCAGAAAAGTAGCGCACTTGTCTGGGAGGTCTGCTAAGGAGGTAGAGAAGGAGGGAGCACATCTTGTATTTTGGTTGATCATCTTATTGAGGAAAGCTTTGCTGGGTTTTCTACCCCATGAGGGTTTCCCAGGGTAAATTCTGTGTCTATCTTTTGATTATGCTTCTTTCAGTGATCTTGCTAGTCTATTTGGTTTAAACTTAACAATTGATGGTCGAGAGATCCAGATGATGATGTTGATCGATAGATATAGACAATGAGGCTGTTGATCGAGAGATCCAAATGATGATGTTGATCAGTAGATCCAGACGATGAGGCTGTTGATCGAGTGATCCAGATGATGATGATGATGATGTAGCTAATCGACGTGTTGTAGAAGATGAAGACTTAGTACTGAATATGTTGATGTTCTAGTATTAAAGATCTTGAAAGATGTTCCAGTAACTATTTGAGTTACTGATGATGTATGAAGAAAGCTTCCAATGATTTATAGATGTATCATGTATCATGTAGTGGACGACTCCTTGCTCATGCAGATGTTGTTATAATATCCTTCTCATTAAGGGGGAGTGTTGAAATATTGTGAATTATAAGAATATTATATTTGTACTTTATTATTCCGAAGATGTTTCATTTTTCCGTGAAGAACTTATTGCATATCCGGAGATGTTTTATTCCTCTGTGGAGAATGTGGTAACTTGGGTTATTAGACTTCCCTAGTAGGGGTCGGCCCTGTATGAGTCATGTGGGTTAAAGGGTTATTAGATCACCCTAGTGGGGTCGTCCCTGTCACATTATGTTAAGTGGTTAAGTTGGGCCCGACCTAGTTAGTGTAAAATTCAAGTCGGAGTTGTGTATAATAGAGGAGGTGTGTTACTCATTTAACACACATTCACTCACTTGTGATTGGAACATAAGAGAGAGAGAGAGATCTTCTATGGAGGAGAAGGAGCTCATGGTTGAGGATTACATATTTGTATTTGCTGGTCATCTATATTGAGGAAGCTTTGTTGGGTTTTCTACCCCATGAGGGTTTCCCAAGATAAATTTGTGTCTCTTGTGTTTATGTTGTGCTTGTTGTTCTTTCAGTGATCTTGTATATGCTAATGTTGTGAAATGGAATGTAATACTGATATTTTATGTCTCAGCATATTGAATCTTAACAAGAAGCGTGTAAGCAGCTGTAAATTGTGACATGCAGAGTCGGTGGGTAACTGCACCATTTTGTAACCTAAGGGTTTTTGGCCTATGCATTGTAACAGACATGACCTACGGGAACGATCTCTATATAAAGGGAAATTTTGTAAGGGAAAGGGTTAATCTTCTTTTGGTTATTATTGAATACTGATCTCTGTTAAGAGACCGATTGTAAGAGGCTCTGTAGCTGTGTGTGCAGTGACCTACTGAGAGAGAAGAGAGTCTGCAGCTGAGTGCGCAGACTGGAACTGTTGTACCCTTCCCATAAACAATATAACAATGGCTCCTGTGGACGTAGCTCCCATCATGGGGGTGAACCATGTTAAATTATGTGTTATGTGATTGATTATGTGTTTGAATCTGTGTATTTTCTTATGTTGAATGGTTAAGATCTTGCTTAGGAGTTCATGTGTTCTTTCTTTTATATGTATTCGCCATAAGGATAATGATGGGAACAATATGTTAAGTATCAACATATGTGGAGGAATGTTAAATGCATAAGTATTTATATGTCAGATGAATGCATAAGTTAATCGGGTAAACACTTGGCCAACAAAGTATGTATAGTGCGATTCCCTGAGCGCAACACCGGAAGTGTGCAATTATAGTGTTGTTTTTACAGTGTATAAGTTAGAAAGTCTTACAATCCATTATGTTGTTAAATGTATAAATTACACTAAGTAAAGTCCATTGAAGTTGCATAAGTGTTGAAGAGGAAGCGCAGTCCTCTGTGGCGCTATCCTGTTGTCAAATAACCATCCCGATCCGCGTTGTCATTTGGATGCGCCATTGTATAAGAATTACCCGCGAAGAAGTGAACTTTGCACAGTTCCCAGTTCGCAGCGCGAGTCCTGTAGCATGTTTCTCGCCAGTCTGTCAAGATCTCATCACCTGGTTGTGGAAATCTGATTCCGAAACCTCCCCATTAACTTTGCCTCAGGTGAGACCTCAGACTGCTCGCAGATTGTTTCCGAAAAGGCCGGCGAAAAGGGGTTTTGTTGGTTCCTCGAACCATGCTGAACCTAGGTCTTTCTAGAAAACCTCAAGAACAGTATAAGCAGCCAGCAGTTGCTTCACGAACCCATAAATGCTGAATATTGTGTGTTCTTTCAACAGAAACCAATCCCCTATTGCCATGTCCTGCTTCAACTATGTCAATGTCTTCATCTTCGAAAGTACCCTTGGCAGTTCTTTTCCAAAATATAATTTATATACTTCTGATAGAATATGGTTCATGAAATTAAACATATTGTCCTCCAATTTATTTTAAAAATCCACCTGTGAAAAATGTAGATCTTTCTGACTTGAAAACATAAGCATTTTCATTAAATAAGACTGGAATCTGAAGTGCCTGGCATTGTGGAAATTCACTAGCTGAGAGTGAATAATTTCAGCTAGGAATTCATCATATTTAAGTCATGGTACCTGGATGTACTCTATCCCAGGTATGCCAAAAATTATTCTAAAGAGAAAACCCAATTGAAATTATGTTACTACTGCATCACTATCTAACCCTAAAAACTGATATATTAATGATAATACCAACTGTGTATTCTCATTGAAGAAATTCATATCTAGTGGGTAGGGGGTGTCTTCAAATTCAAGGTTAGGCTTGAGGCAACTGGTTAGAAAAGCTTGCTTAGTTTCATGGGACGATTGTTGGTAATGGCTAACTATGGATTCTTCAGTAAGGTTTTCTCGTTCACGAGTTTGAGACAAAGGTACTTCTAGGGCATTCCTAACAGTAACAGACTCAATAGGGAAAATAATTTTAGATTTAGAAGCGTTCATGATCACTTTCTCACTCTATTAGTAATTCATTACACACCATGAAATGAACTCGAGAATCCCTAATATATGGTCTGGACAAAAATAGATAAAAGTGGAATCAAAGACCCTTTGCACATCTAAATTCTCCTGGTATGACTTGTTCAACTAGGATTTAATCTCTGTAACCGACAATTTAACTATGGGGTCATAAATTTCTTTATCCCTATCCTCTAGGGCTTCATCTATTTTAGTATTCTGAACACCTGGGGTCTCTTTCACTTCCTCCATTATATAAATATGTTATCTAACTAACTGCACAATTTTCAAATCCTACCTGGCACTGACGAGTTTGAAAAAGGCGTGCTCTATCACTTTCCTGGTATGCACACATCTCGAACCTTTTGACACTTCACGAGACAAATGTCAACCGCTACCTTCTGATGCTTCATGAGACAAATGTCAACTATCACGCGCTTCTACTATTATATATCCCGCGAAAGCAGTTTCGCATGGCTCCCGGGTGGTTTTCTTTACCACTTCTACAATTTTCAAAATTCCTAGGCTTCGGCACGTGGAGGGCGGTTTTAAATTTCGCAACCACTTATCCATTCATTTTATCATGCATATTGGCGGTGCAGAATGACTAGGAGTCGTCGATCTATGGATTTTCGATCCATCAACGGTGAAAATTTCTCTCCATTTAACCCATTCAATTTTACTACTCTAACAAAGTTTCACCCTGCTATCTTCCATGCTTCTTTCCCAGTGGAACCCTACTTCCTCCATCAATCTTACATGATGCGATCTGGATCGTTCGATTGTCCCTTCTTCTACCATCGCTTCTATGTGCATTTCAGAAAACTATCTCCATCATCGATCCTATCTCCACCTTAATATGGACCATTGATCTTCTTACATGGTCTCCCAAACCATTTCCCGAACCTTTATGGCTCCCTTTATCTTTAGTCGATGATCATGTGGTATATTTTATAAGGATTGGGCGCTTTCTGCATAGAGCTTGGGTTGTATCAACATAAATTTGCATTATCTATCTCTCATTCATACTTTGAAAAATACCTGTGCTAACAACTAGCTCCAACTGGGGATGCTATCCTCCCCATGAGGTAGCAAAGAACTTGTAAACCATGTGCCTGACCATTGGGCTGCTTCAAATTGAAACCTGCTCTGCATACTATGTAACTAAAACCAAACTGGCCATCCCAACTACAACAACAACATACTTCTGAAAACAAACTGTACAATGTTGAACAAGATACTTGGTTAGAAAATTTATTTATATACAAGCTTCTATGAAAAGCATTATCATATATACAAGTTATGTACAAATTTCTCCTTTCTTCCATTTGCTTTAAGAAAGATAGTGTTTGAATACCTCCCATTCAATGAACCTCTTGTAACAAATTCTCCATTTTGGTCTTAAAGAATGAAATAATTATCTCCCAGATAAGCAGTAACTATGTATGGGCCCTTCCATAAATGTTCAAATTTTCCATGTTTGTCTTCATTTCTAGCATCCCACTTTAATACTAAATCATCAATATGAAAACTTATTTCTTTGATTTTCATGTCAAAAGTCTTTTTCATTTTCTCTTGATGTATCTAAGTTTTGTCATAATATTTTTCTCTTATTTGGTGTAACTCTATCATCTGATTTATTCTTATCTGCATATTATTTGGTTCGTCTGCGAATTTTTGTAATAACTTCATGACCGACAGACATAATGAAATAGGAAAAATTACTGTTGTTCCATAAACCATTTGGAAAGGTGATGTACCAATAGCTCCTTTTGTATTGATCTTGTCTTCCCACAATGCATATTTGAGTTTAGTATGCCATGCTCTTTTGTTTTCTTCCAACAACTTCTTTATAATTCTTACCAAACTCTTATTTGAGGGCTCTGCCAAACCATTACCCTGAGGATTGTTACACCAAAATGTCGTCACCCTTATGCAAGTGTCGCAAGTGCTACAAGTGTCATCATCATGACCTAGTGTCATCACCATGACTGTTGCAAGTGTCATCATTATGAACAAGTGTCGTCATCATGACTGTTGTGATAATGTCGTCATCTTGACCATTGTGTAAACTCTTTTCTATGACCCCTAAACTCATTATGGGATAAAACAAATCCAACTGTGAGATTTCCCTATCTAGTTGACCTCTTTGAGTAGGTTGTCGCACTTTTCCTTCCTACAGGGTGAGATAGACCCCCTCTGTCACAGTTCTTGGTCAGCTAGGGTGAGACACTGTCACACTTTGTCCTTCTACAGGGTGCAACAACACCCTCTGTCGCTCTGTGTCCTCTACCAGGGTGGGGCAAAGTTGGTTAAAGCCTATTTTGGGGAGTCTCGAGGTCTCTCTAGAATTTTGTTGAGGTGGAGGCCTATCCCTAGGCTCTAGGTGAGGTGGCATTTTGGTTCCTAACCTCATGGGAGGATCCCTTAACCATCTCCCCCTAATCCTCAACCTACCCTATCTCTTTAGCCCTATATAAACACCCACTCTCTCCATGGGAAGGGAGGAAGGTCTATGGTATCCTTATGCTGGTAGAATCCATATTGGTGATTGGGAAGCTTGTACCACCTTGGAGGCTTGGCTTGGACATGTTGGATGGAGGATGCGACGTTGAGGCTTTGCTTGTAGCTTCATCCTTTCTATGTATTCCCACCTTTTAATACAGCTAATATAATCTCTTTGCATGAATGTTTTCTCATTGATAATGTTTAGATAAATAAATAATTAGAACTTTCTTCCTCAACTGTTAGTTAAGATCAATTATTGCTTAGATATAATGTATTGCTTGTATTGTTTCCATATTGTCTTGGCAGGCCTTGCAGCTGTAGATCTAACAACTGAGAGACTTGGAGCAACAACAATGAGAAGGATCCATGATTTGAAAGGTACGATATCTAAGTACTCTATCTATAATTGATCTAGGGAAGTAGATTCTATATTTTTTCCTATTTGTTCTAGACTTACATTAAGATAGGGAGATCAGGACTCAAGTCCTCTCTTGGTAGATTGTCCGTCAAACAAATATGGAGACCATACTGGGGAATAGAACAATAGAATTGATTTCATGTATGTTTCATTTCATCTCTTTTGTCTGAGCCATTTATATCCTTTTTAATCCTTTGTCCCATTAGATCTCTATCATTGAAGAGTTTATTATGTGTCCTTCATTCTCCTTGGGGTCATCATTAAGCCTCCTACCCTTTTACCTTGAGGGATCTCACACTTTTACTATTCAAAATTTGGCTGTCGCACCTAGGTTGAGTCTTCCTTGTGCCACTGTCTGGCCGTCCCACTTTTCTTGAAGACAAAATACGACAGTGTCGCACCTTTCCTGTGTACAACATGCGACGGATCCCCTCTGTTGCTCTGTCTAGTGAAGTAGGGTGCGATGACCTCCCCAACTGAGTTTTGGCAGTGATTTCCTTCACTTTTTTTTTTTGTCTGATTGATTGTGTTCTGTGTGTTGCATATTCCAGTTACAGAACCCCTAAACACGGCTTATTTCCTTTTTCATCCATTGTTGGGTCTTTTTGATATTTAGATCCATGTTTGGCCCCTTGAGTAAAAACTAGTGTTTTGCTTGCATTTTTAAGCGAAATGGGGGGGCCATGAATCATGTATCCTACAGTCGTTTTGACCCATATTAAGGTTTTGAGATAATTTTTGGTTCAGTGTGATTGGCTTGTTTTAAAGACTTGAAGAGTGTGAGATATCCATGTCTTTTTTAGCCTCTTTTTCTTGGGTTATGCATCTTGTTTCCTTTACATGCTAAGCTATCTAATGATTATTGGAAAAGATTGAATCTTTGTCTCCACTTTAGTTCAAAGAAAAGCTTGATTTTATCACTCTTTTGCTATATTCATGAAATTGGAAAACATAAGTATTCTTCTTGCTTAATTTGATCATATGGCATTTTTGGTCTTACACTCATAGGAAGAAGAAAAGGCTTGTTTCAATTTTGTGTACATTTGAGTTAGACATGATTATTAAGTGCTTTTCTTTGTCTTGCATTTGATTGGAAACGTTTGGGAATCCTTCTTTCTGTAGCTTAGATGTGTCTTTTTCGAAGTGTAAAAAGATAGGAAATGGATTATAATTATTGCATTTGGTAGATTTTGAGACTTTCTTGAGTGCCTTTGAGTTGTTTGGGTGCTTGTCATTTTTATTTGGGAATTTCTGAATGATTAAAGAGTGCTGTAGATATTCTCTCACTTTCTGTGTATAGATATGAAAAGCATTTAGTTATCAAGTTCCATTTTTTATGCATTTATTTGAAAATTGAAAGTGCTTCATTATTTTGTCTTATACATTGTTAGGATTTGTCACATCTTTCATTCTCTTTGCGCTTTTTGTCTTATTATTGTAGAAAGTTAGAGTTATTGCATTCTAGGTAGGAATTCTTGTTAAATTTTCAGAATTTACTTCAATCTGATCTAGGATCTTAACTGAGAGAACAACATGTACAGAATATCTACAGCATATTAATCATGGAGACAATAATGCAAGCACACAAGAGACACAAAGATTTACTTGGGGAAAACCATAAAGGTGAAAAACCCCAATAACTTCCTCAGAGATAGATAAAGCAATGATACAACCAACCATGAGAGATATAACCTAGTAGCAGATCCTCCTCCTCCATAAGTGCGCCACTCCTCCTTGAGTGCATGAGTGAGAAGTGAGTGAGTAAATAGAGTGCCTCCCGCACTCTATTTATACTTGACTTGACTTGCCTTTTTGCCTAACTCATGTAGGCTCGAACTTAACCACATAACATAATGCTGAGTGGGCCGACCCCCAATAGGGTGGTCTAATAACCCTTTGACCCACATGGCCGACCCCCAATAGGGTGGTCTAATAACCCTTTGACCCACATGACTTATACAGGGTCGACCCCAAACAAGGTGGTCTAATAACCCATCAAGTATAAGTTACGACACTTACAATATAAATGACGACACTTCCTTATAGAGGAATAATACCATCTCTATAGGAATACAATATACATATATGTGAAATACATTTCGAAGTTACATATACATCAACACTCCCTCTTAACTAGGAAAGTATTTCTCAGCACAGTTCTTCTAGCACAAGTCATCTTCTCTGGATCATCGTCACTGGATAATCATCATCGAGTCATCATCATCGTCACTGCTGCTGCTATCTCAATCAATCTCTGAATCTACTCGTCATAGGAAGTTCTACAGAGCCAGTCCTTTTTCATACTGGATGTAGGCCCACCACCTGCAGGTCTTCATCATCATTGGCCATACTGTGGAATCCTCAGTACTTATTACGTGCGTCACAAAACCTCGAAAGAGCATCCCAGGATGTTACGGGTACACAACTCCGACCTGTAGGATCTACCAGGGCGCTATTACATGTGACCCCACCACAAAACCTCGAAAGAGCATCCCAGGATGTCACGGGTACACAAATCCAACCTGAAGGATCTCCCAGGGCACAAATTACATGTGATCACCAAAAAACCTAGCAAGAGCATCTCAGGATGTTACGGGTACACAAATCCGACCTGAAATATCCCAGGGCACAAATTACATGTGGTCATGGCAAAACCTCGAAAGAGCATCTCAGGATGTTACAGGTACACAACTCTGATCTGAAATCTCCCAGGGCCCAAATTACATGCCATAGGACAAAACCTCGCAAGATAATCCCAGGATGTTACAGGTACACAAATCCAACCTAAAAGATCTCCCAGGGCACAAATTACATGTCCTCCCAGAGCAATGTCTCGAAAGAGCATCCCAGGCTGTTACGGGTACACAACTCCGACCTATAGGATCTCCCAGACATGCTCCTCTGCACAACCTGATCCAAGGCCACAAAGTATCATCCTGATACTCACCATACATCAACCTAATGTACACATGATCATCCTGATCATCATCACTGCAACGTCCTGCTGCATGTCATCTGGAGCAACATCCTGAAGCTCATCATCCATGATCATCCTGATCATCACTGCAACATCCTGCTGCATGATCCACCGGATCATCAATGCATCTACCTGATGCATACCAAGTATCTATCTGATACATATCATCATACATGATCCTCCTGATCATACAATGTATCCACCTGATACAAATACAAATACATGATACATATCACCATACATGATCCACCTGATCATCAATGCATCTACCTGATGCATACCAAGTATCTATTTGATACATATCATCATACATGATCCTCCTGATCATACAATGTATCCACCTGATACAAATACAAATACATGATCCACCTGATCATCAATGCATCTACCTGATGCATACCAAGTATCTATCTGATACATATCATCATACATGATCCTCTTGATCATACAGTGTATCCACCTGATACAAATACAAATACATGATACATATCACCATACATGATCCACCTGATGATCAATGCATCTACCTGATGCATACCAAGTATCTATCTGATAAATATCATCATACATGATCCTCCTGATCATACGATGTATCCACCTGATACAAATACAAATACATGATACATATCACCATACATGATCCACCTGATCATACAATGTATCCACCTGATACATATATAGATACATGGTCGAAGCATCCAACATGATGCATATACAAAATACATACACATGATCCAACTGATCATATCCAGCATCAACATGATGCATACATACATACAAAAAAAATGATCCAACTGATCATATCCAAGCATCCAACATGATGCGTACATACATACATAAAAATGATCCAACAGATCATATCTAGCAGAAGCCAGAACATCAACCTGATGCTCATCATCCAGCACTTACATCCACAGCCATGTGAAGGATCCTCCTTCCAACATGCTTGGAACGGCTTCAGCAAGTGTGTCCATCACTTCTTCCTCGAAGTGTTCTCGATCTGAAGAATGCCAAGCCTCTCTCTGAAGTACTCAAACTTCACTCTGACTAGTGGCTTCGTCAGCACATCTGCAATCTGCTCGTCCGTCGCAACATACAGAAGCTTCGCAGCTCCTCTCTGCACCATATCCCTGATTTAGTGATATTTGATCTCTATGTGTTTCGACCTGTCATGAAACATTGGGTTCTCAGATAGCTTCACACAACTCTGGTTATCACAGAAGATACCAGTAGCCTCCAACGGGAGATCAAATAACTCAGACAGTAGCTTCCGTAGCCATACTGCCTCACAACTTAGCTGAACAGGCTGCAACATACTCTGCCTCAGCTGTACTCAGTGCTACACAGGACTGCTTCCTGCTAAACCAAGAGATCACACCTGATCCCATACTGAAACAGCACCTAGATGTGCTCTTCCTATCTGCATCACTGCCGACCCAATCTGAATCAACATAACCCTGTAGGTTAAACTTTTGATCCGCCTCATACCTGAGTCCAAAATCGACTGTACCCTTCAGGTACCTCAGAACATGCTTTACAACAACCAGGTGAACACTCCTCGGATCCGTCAGGAACTGGCTCAATGTGTTCACAGCAAAGCAAATATCTGGTCTCATGTTCGTCAGGTACATCAAGGACCCAATCATCTGATGGTACAAAGAGACATCAACCGGTTCAGATGAAGCATCACATAGAAGCTTTAGATTCGATGCCATGGGTGTGGCCATGGCCTTGCAATCCATCATCCCAAATCTCTTCAGGATATCTGTAGCTAGGTTTTTACCCCTAGCTTGTGCAAATGAGCACCTACTAAGGAGAAGGGACTCCTTAGTAGCAGTTCAGTAAATGTAAATTATTATGCTAAAACAGAAATAGAAACTACTCTAAAACACATACATGAAACATAAAGAACAACATATAAATAATGGTTTTGTATTGATATTACCTCCAATGTGGAGGTTGATGAAGCTCTTGCAATGTCCAAGAGGGTTGCTCCAAGCTCCAATGTGCTCCTTCTCTTTCTCCAATGGTGGAAATGGGCCAAAAGAGGCTCTCAAGGTGAAAGTAGTTCAATGGTGAACTAGGGTTTCGAGAGAGATTTTGGCAGAGTAAGGGTATACTTGATTGTGGATGTGGAATAAGGGGTCTCCATCACCTATTTATAGTTTTTTGGTGGTGGAGTGCTGACCCATGGTTTTGGGAACCATATGGTTTAGGGCAGCTGTATAGGGTTTTTTCCTCCTTTTCCTCATTATTTTATATTTTATATTTCCTTTTTAGGGGATTTTTGCTATTTTGGAGGAATTTTGGATATTTTTGGAGGAAAAGGAGGTTTTTTAGCCTTTTTGAGGCTATTTTGATGGTTTTGTGGCCTTTTGGAGGCATTTTAGACCTTTTGGAGGCTTTTTAGTGGGCTTTTTTGGGTTTTTAAGGGAAATATGGTAGGAAAATGGACAAATGAGCCATGTAATGTGGTAGATGAGGTAGTGAACACTTTTTGGGTGTTAACAGATTGCCCCCTGATGTGCGAGGGCAGGAGCTCATCGTATGGCCGATGGACATCATAAGTCATGAATGGTTTTCCTGGGGTGTGGAGAGAAGAAAAGAAACAAACTGAAGCCCGGAACAACGATCCCGAACAACTGCAAGAACTAAAAGTACATAACCTCAATAATGGATGAGGAATCATCTGATCATATGGACGAGGCGGGCATTCCCATGCTCGTATCAAGATATAACATAATAACCATGGGGTCCAAAAAATGGGGACCTGAAATATACATAACCTCAAATACTGACTGAGGAATAATCTCAATATATGGACGAGGCGGGCATACCCATGCTCGTATCAAGATACATAAACAGAACTGAAAGGCCCGAAAAGGGGGACCTGTAAGATACATAGATAACCACTGTGTACATCATATGTGTAAAGAGGAAACACAAATCTGGGACATACTGTTGGGTAGACCATGTGTAAGCTGAAGAACTGGTGCACTGGAATATCAACAGTGCTGCTGACTGGGGTACCAGAGGAACTGATGAGCTGTTGGATCATAATGACTGGGAGCAATAACCTCAATGGTACACTGAGCTAGAACTGGAATGGGTACTCAAGGAAGCATATAACTGGATGGCTTCCGAATACAATCGCCAACGCAGCCCAGACATCCACGGGAACATACAACTGGGCGTTCCGAAGTGACTCACCAATGTGCTAGAGTCGGGGGAAATCTGGGGTCTTCGACTAAAAACTGATGGGATATAATCCTACGCGATCCTCAACGATGCGATCAAGGTGTTGAAGTCGAGCATGTGAGGAACAACCACTCGGAGAGGCAATGATGACTCCTCTCAGAATGATCCGTAGGCACTTACCATAGATGGTGATAAGTCCAAGGCGTAGGGACCTCTGGGCCTATCCTCTGGAATAGAGGAGCTGTCGTCGACAGAGGGAGACCTCCAACTATCAAGGCAATGATGTTTCCTTGACAGGAGCACGAGGTGAAGAACCGAAATGTGATAGTACTGATGGCAGGACTGACAAACTATGGAAGGACAACTGGGCAAATAGAGTGGGTGGACTCAAACTTCCTTTGTCCAGAGTATGATAATGGGAATGATCGGGCAGCATATGAAACTAACTGAGGGGAAAGGGATCATAGCTGTATTGGATCTGGGAAGGTGACTGGTTTGAGGGAGACTCAAGCTGGTATAAAATGGCAGGAGACTGTAGAGTACTTTGAACAAAGGCGACCTGATTGGGGGTGCTGCCGAGATGATCGATCATAGTGCCATAAGGCACGGGGTGGGAACTTCTTCATGGGTTAAGGAACTAGAAGAAGTGTGTGTAAAATGATACTATTGTGTGGATTTATATGAGCCCAAGACAGTTCATGCTCGTGGTTGCTTTCAATTTTAAGGAGTCTGAAAGCAAATAAGAAGACTCTGAGAGGATGTAATGGTACTGTCGTGTGGATTTTACGAGCCCAGGACAATTCATGCTCGTGGTTGCTTTCAATTTTAGAGAGTCTGAAAGAGATAAGAAGACACTGAAATGATGGAATGGTACTGTCGTGTAGATTTTACGAGCCCAGGACAGTTCATGCTCGTGGTTGCTTTCAATTTTAGAGAGTCTGAAAGCAAATAAGAAGACTCTAGGGGGTTGCTTTTTCGTATGTTTAGTCTCCAAGGCCCAAAGAAGCATAAAAGGATGCAATGAAGAACTCTTCTAGCCGGTGTGACTAGAGTATTCCTTTTTCGTAATTAGTCTACCAGGTCCGGAAAAGGGTTAAACTTATACCAAATAGACACCCTTTCAGGAACTTTAACGAGCATGAAAGGAAGCAAGATTGCTCGGTGATCTTTTCATTCTTTTAGGAGTCAAAAAAGAGCTTAACAGAAACTCCCTAAGTGCCTTTTTCGTAAAGGACTTGTCCGGCCCGAAAAATGGATAAAATTATATCGAACAAAAGGAATGGCCAGGAAAGGAGGAAGTGTTCAATCGAGGAACATGTGTAATGACCAAGAACAAGGGTGGGGGGGAACACTGATGGGCCTCCTTGCGGGGTAAATGGAATGGTGGCAAAATAATGAAATATTTGCAGTATGACAGGAGTGGATGGCTCATGTAAATATGTGGAACAATCCGATGGCAGCCGATGTGGCGCCCAAACCGAGGCAGCAAGGTGTCGGGACATAATGTTGAAACTGTACCAGGTGAGAGCGAGAAATGATCTCAAGCATCATCATAGGCTCAGAACAATGAATCCGGCGGTATAAAGATTGTCAAAATCGGGGTAACGACAGATGTGGCACGCACACTGAGGCGACGAGGGCATTTTGGAAAAATACCCAAAAAATCTGGGGGTGAGAGCGAGAAATGATCTCAAGCATCATCACCAGCTCGAAAAAATGGATCTGATGCTATAAAATATGTGAAAAATGGAGAACGGTCGATGTGGCACGCAAATCGAGGCAACTAGTGGTGTTTGAAAAATGGGCAAAAAATGACAGGGCAAGAAAAACGCAACGAGGTGACCATCATGACGGTCGCGTCATGCTAATTCCAGTGGTGGAAACGGTTCGAAAAATGAACTCCGTATGGGGTCAGAATGGCCAAAACAAGAAAAAGTCAACTGACTATAAATAGTGGGTGGGTCCAACATGACATGTGTCATTTGTACTTTTTGACTTTGACTTGTGATCAGAGTTGACCAGAGCTGAGGTGGCATTTATGAACGATCCGACCGGCTGATTTCAGATCCGGGAGATACAGGTATTCCGTCAAACTCATACCTGCATGTTTTTTAGGGTCGGGGGTTGGGTAGTGGGTCCCAGGGTTATGTGTACAGTCCACATGGGGTGGACCGCGGGTTAGGGGGACGGAACCATGGTTGGCGACCAAGATTTTCATGGTGAACCACGCGGTTGAGGACCGCATGTTTCTCGGCTGGATACGCGGTCTAATACAGCGTGTTCAAGGGAGGAACACGCGGTGCCAAACAGTGGGGTTAGGTCAAACAGTCGCGGTTAAGGACCGCGAGTGTAGGCCTAACAGTCGCGGCCGGAAACCGCGGTAGGAAGCCCTAAAGCCACGGTTTTGGGCCGAGCTATGGGGGTCTTCCGAGGGGAGGGGAAGGGCTTATTTAGTTGACATGAGTCTGATGAGTCTACTTTGTGTGATTGACAGGATGCCGCAGGTGCTCTGGAGAGAGCGGGAGATCCCTGATGAGATCATGGTCGTGGTCCGAGGGGAGCGCCATGTGCGATCTGTGCTGGGATTGTGCGGACTACTGAAGTTCACACAGATACCCATGATACGGTCAGCAGCGCTGCTGCTGAACCGACTGATCAGCTTCTGGGAGCCGGACATATAGGCTTTCCAAGTGCAGGGTGAGAGGGTGGACCTCACCCTGACTGATGTATATTTCCTGACGGGTTTACCCTATCTAGGTAGGGTAGCAGACACATAGCCGCAGGTCACCGCGGACGTCGACATGGAGGACATGTTGGAGAGATACTGTGGTCCCGAGGCGAGGGTGCATAGGAATGCACTCCTGGTGTGGGACCTACAGGAGCCAGCAGTGCAGACCATGGCGGCATGTGTGGTTCGGGTATTGGGGTCCCAGTCACCTGAGAAGGTGTCGGGGGGCCAGATGCAGATGATAGAGCGTGTACTGGATGGGGTGTATTACGCGTGGGGCCAGATGTTCCTGACCTGCGTTCAGCGGCAGCTGACGGCAGCGAAGGAAGCTGGCAAGGGCTTTTGTTATGGTTCCTTCTTGTGTGCCTTCTTTATGGAGAGGGTACCCACACTGCGGCCACGGGTGCCGATGAGGGCAGGAGGGATGAGGGAGCCGCGGATGGTGCGGTGGGGCGAGATGATGCATCACCGTGGTGGCGTCGATGTGGGAAGGTATTTACGCAGGAGTTATACCTGCAGTGGCTCCAGATACCCTTGACACTGGACGACTTCCCATATAGGGACATGGACTACACGGGAGATCCAGAGGCGCCACGAGCACCAGGACAGGCATGGGGACCCGATGGTACGTATGTGTTTGCTTGCATGTTATGAATGTCAAGTTTTATATATATGATAGTAGATTGATATACTGTTACTGACACATGGGCGATCTGTAGATGTGGGCCCGAGGCCGCCTCCAAGACATGTGGCACGGAGGGGGATTGTGGTCGTTCCAGCTCTGCCGGGGCGAGGGGAGGTCTGTCGTCGCGATGCAGAGGGGACACTGGAGTCGGTATGGGCCCTACTAGACCGTTTGCTGATAGGGGTGACCGACGAGGGGTGGCAGGACGTCGATCCAGATGTGGTTCAGGATTGCATGAGGGCACCCCGAGAGTTCATATCCGTAGCGAACTGGGTGGCGATCTTGGTGGACCGGGCGCGGGCACAGGAGCCCGTAGGAGATGAGGACTTGCCAGAGGAGGAGAGAGGGGAGGACTCAGAGGCAGCCGATGCAGGCAGTGATGCAGGATACGACTCTCATTAGGGAGTGCAGGGGAGTCCCCCCGAGTTTTGTAGCTATGGCATGTATTTTGATGGGGCTTTAGGGATGTATAGCCATTTTTTTTTATAGTTGAGTATAGGGATACTTAGGACATGTATAGCACTGAACATGTATTTTTTGATATATATATATGCGCACGTGGATGCACCTTTTTGTATGATGTTGTTTTATTTGTACGCACGTGGATGCGCTTTATGATTTGTGATATGTTTATATTGCACGTGGATGCAAGTAGGCTAGGATGTTGGGCACGTGGATGCCCCTTGTATATTTTATGTGATGCAACATGATGTATGTATGATTAGGCACGTGGATGCCCCTATGGATATGAATGTGGTTTATGTACATAGATGCAAATGTTGATGCGATGCAATCTTTTTGGGTTTTTATATATTTCTATGAGATGTTATGGGATGATGATGCATGATGTTACATGGTGTGATTGATATGCCAATCTAGGATGTTGTTTTCCATTTGATTGGCGACACTATTTTGGGCTCTTGGGACATGTGTGAATGTTATGGATTCAAACTGTCGGCTGAGTTGCTTTGTGCGCAGGAATTTTCTAAAAAGGCAGGGATCACTCACTTGGTAGCAGTTGTTGAGCTGGGAGACAAGTAGCTGGGAGTCGAGGAACACATGAAGGTGACATATGCCCATCTGGAGGGCAACAGTCAAGAGACCGGTCACAGCATCATACTCGGCCTGGTTATTGGTAGCAGCGCCTATACATATTCCGTCAAGGTGAATCATCTCGTTGGAAGGGGAGTACAAGACCCATGCTGCAGAAGCCAGGTTGGGAGACCAGCGGCTTGTGCCATCAGCGAAGCCAGTGTAACACGGTGGAAGATGGTCCATCTGTGATCATGCAGAAATGATGATGTAAGATGATGGTAAAAAATGTGAAAAACAAAACGAGAGAAAACTGTACAATGCGGACCAATGAGGTCGCGCTTTCATTTATGGGTAAAAATGCTTAAGATACAACCCATTACGGGGGTTGTGCAAAGGATGGCCTTCGGAGTCAGCTAAGATGTATGCCCCCTTGCCGAGGCAGGTCTACACGATGTAAGGGCCTTGCCACATGGATTCAAACTTCCCTTTCCCAGTTTTGTCATGGGCTTGGTCATAGGCAAGGATGAGGTCCCCTTCATGGAAAGTTCGAGGGTGAACATGTTTGTCATAACCAGCTTTGGAACGGTTCTTGGCAGCTTCGATGTTCTGGAGAGTGGCACGACGATCTTCATCATCTTGTTCGAGTGTCAGCAAATGCTGCTCGAGGGGGGAGGTGTCAGGGAGAAGCTCAACAGCGATATGTAAGGCAAGAATCTGACACTCGATAGGGAGGACAGACTCAACGTCGTGAACTAAATGAAACGGTGTAAAACCAGTGGCGGTCTTGGTGGAAGTACGGTAAGCCCATAAGGCAGGGAACAGCATGTGGTGCCAATTGGACTTATGCTTATCAACAGTTCATTGGAGGATGGTTTTTAGGATTTTGTTAATGGCCTCTACTTGACCGTTCCCTTGGGGGTAGTAAGCAGAGGAAAATTGGTGTTCAAATTTTAGGAGGGTGGATAACTCACGCCAGAAGGCATCTTCTAAGTGTGAACCATGGTCTGAGACCAACTTTTTAGGGACCCCGAAGCGAGTGATAACATGGTTGGAAAAGAAACAGGCAGCGGTATCAGCAGTACAATTGAAGGTAGGCATGGATTCCGCCCATTTGGTGAAGTAATCAACGGCGACAATGATATACTTGTGACCGTTGGCAGACGAGGGTCTGCACTCCATGAAGTCGATGGCCCACTTACAAAAGGGACCAACGGTGATGACTCGGTGTAACGGAGCAGGTGGTGTCCGGGCCTTGGGGGTAAAAAGTTGACAGTTGTGGCAATGTCTGACCGCAGTAATGCAGTCGATGAAAAGTGTGGGCCAGAAGTATCCGGCGCGGACAACCTTTTGGGAAGTGGCCATCCCTGAGAAATGGCCTCCGCAGGCGCCGCTATGACAGTCGTTAAGGACGTGTTCAGCTTCTGCATGTGTAAGGAAACGACGTAGAATGGTGTCAACCCCTCGCCGGTAAAGGACATCGCCAAAGAGGAGATATCGAGAGGCCTGGTGACAGATACGACGACGACCATTACGGGTGACTTTGGGTCTGAAATTCTGTGTGCGCAGGTATAAAAAAATATCACCGTACCATGGGTCATCATACGAGATAGTGAACAGGTGATTGTCGGGTAACTCATCGGAGATTGGTTTGGCCGGGCGAAGGGAGGGAAGATCAGTAATGAGCTGAGCAAGCACGAGGGATTTAGTGCTCCTAGGTGTTTTAAAGGTAAGGTCATATTCCTAGAGGATAATGACCCATTTAGCAACACGACCTTGCAGTAGCCGCCGGTTTAGGAGATAGACCATGGGGTTAGAGTTGGCGACGATGGTGGTATGACTCATTAAGATATAGTGTCACAATTTTTGGACGGAAAAGACCACTACTAGGGCTAGTCTCTCCTCATATGGGTAACGTAGGGGTGGGCCATACAAAGTCTGGCTGACGTAGTAAATGACATGCTCTTGGTGAGAAGCGTCTTCTTGAACCAAGACTCCAGACACCGCATGCTCGGATGCTGAGACATATAGGATGAAGTCCTGGGAGAAATCCAGAGGGGAGATCAGAGGGGCTTGTGTGAGAGCCTTCTTGAGGGCTTCGAATGCAGCTTCTGCTTCCTCATCCCAGACGAAGGGTATGTGGGTATGGAGCAGGCGCAAGAAACTGTGAACGGTAGTGGCGTAATCAGGAACGAAGCGTCGAAGGAAATTGGATCGCCCCTGCAGACTTTGGAGATGCCGGAGCGTGCGAGGAGAGGGAAGGTCTAAGATGGCTTGGACTTTTAGAGGGTCAACGGTAATTCCTTTCTGGGAAACAATAAAACCCAACAATCGGCCTGCTGGAACGCAAAAGACACACTTGTGTGGGTTCAAGCAGATTTGATATTTGCGACAACGTAGAAAAACTTGCCGAAGGTCGTTAAGGTGGTCTGATCGTTTCCGAGAACGAGCTGTAAGGTCATCAAGGTAGACTAGCAGGATATGGACCAAGTCGTGAAAACAATAGGTCATGGCCCACTGGAAGGTGGCACCAGCATTTTTGAGGCCAAAAGGCATAACGCGATAGGAAAAGGTGCCCCATGGGGCAATGAAGGCAGTTTTGTACTGGTCTTCCTTACGGATCTGAATTTGGTTGTATCCGGAAAAACCGTCCATGAAGGAGAGGACTTCATGCCCCGCACATGCATCGATGAGTTGGTCAATAAATGGTGTGGGGAAGTTGTCCTTGGGACAAGCACGGTTTAAATCGCGGAAGTCAGTGCATACTCGGATGGTGCCTTGTTTTTTGTTAACGGGAACGGGGTTTGAAACCCAAGTGGTATAGGCAATAGGATAAATGAACCCTGCCTTGCGCAGTTTCTCAATCTCGGCTTTGACAGCTGGGAGCTTTGAGGGATGAATGGGGCGTTGTTTCTGACGAACGGGGGGTACATCAGGCCATGTATCATTGTGGTGCTCTATAATGGTGGGGTCAAGACCGGGCATTTCAGTATAGGACCAGGCAAAGACATCATGGAGTTCTCGGAAGAGTTTTCGGTACTCCTCAATCTCTTGTTCACTGCAGAAGGCTCCTAAGGCAATGCATTCATTGACGCCAAGTGGGTCAGAGATATCTATGTGGATGACGGGTGAGATGTTGGCCATGTTACCTTCCTCGAAGGCATTAGGAGCAGGAATAGGGTCCTTGAACCAGTCGACCTTAGTGGGAAGGAAGTCTTTGGATTCAACCGTGAGTTGGGTGGCTGTGCTAGAGGAGGATTCTTCTGGGATGAAATAGGAACGGTGGTGCATATCATCCCAGGGATAATCCGGGGCAGTAAGGGCCTCGAGAATCTCCTCATCAGTACGGAAAGTTTGCGTCATCAAATCGGTTGACGAAGGAGTAGTGGTGGAAGAGATCATATAAATGGTGTTGACCTCCCCATATGGGGGTGAGATTGGGGGGTGAATCTCTTCAATAGTGGTTGGTGCCGTCTCAAGATCCAGATTGTTCATCTCATAGAGAGCCGCTCTGTAATCCGGGAGATCGGGACAATGATGGGAGTAATGCCCGTAAACACCGCATATGGCACAGGGGTGATTGGTACGCAGGGATTTGTCTTTAGGCTTGGGAGTGGGGTTTAGTTCAACAGTTGGGATGTTGGGGTCATCGTCAAGCATCCGCATGTGCTTCTGCAATGCTGGTAACTGTGGGCATTGGTGGGTCGCATGGCCCAACTCGTCGCACAACGAGCATTTGGGAGGAGCACGAAACACTGGAGGGTTTTTTACTGTCTTGGGAGGTGGTACAGCAGTGTAAGTTTGTGGCCCTCTGCCCCCAGTGGGTTTGGGAGTAGGAGGGGGAGTCGTGGAGGACGAAGGGGTAGAGACACCGGGGGGTGGCTGAGTGGTAGTAGCCATGGGTTGCACCGGTTGGAGGACGACGCTTGGTGTCGGCGGGGGAACGGGAGGCAAAAGGTACTAGACGGGTAATCCCAAGGTTAGCCCAGGGAGGCTAAGGGTAGCCATAACCGGGGCGCTTACTACTCCCGAAGGAGGGACTAGAAAGGGGATTGTATGGATAGGTGTAACACCAATGTGGCTAGGTACCAATGGTGGTTTAGGAAACAAGGGTGGTTGATTATTCGGTGTTTGGTTATCGTGGGATAGGGTACATAAGTCAGACACTTCGGACGTAGATGACGGGGGAGGAATGGATTGGAAGGTGGAGGTCATCGGCGCGTCTGAGTAAACTCCAGGTCCCATGGAGGAAACAAACGAGGTGGTGGAATGAGAAACAGGTTGTTCAACCATGGGGAGAACATTTTCGGGTGCCGCGGGAGCACTAGGATCATAGTAGGTGAGCTGGTCAACCTTGACCACGCGTCCCTCATGGGGGAACATCATGGTGCGAAAGATGGAAGAGGCAACCGCCCACATGGAATACATGTAGCTGCGGCCAAGTAAAAGGTTATAATCTAATTGGGCATTGATTACCTCGATGTCAATGAGTACAGTTTTGCCACCTAACTGGACGGGGACATTGGCTAGGAGGCCTTGGGGCTGAGCCGAACGACCGTCGTAGGCGCGTAATGCAGTGGTGGACTGCTGAAGAGTAGGGGATACCAACTTTTGCCACACGAATGTAGACATCACACATGTGGAGGCACCTTCATCGATAATGCACCGATGGATGACAAGATTCCTAATGGAAACAGAAACTTGGAATGCTAGGGTGGAAGGCAAGTGAGGTTCGGACTGGTCCAAATCAAATGCCATCAAATTCGAATCATTTGGGTCAGTCGCCCCAATGGTTGAGAGTAAAGTCTTGCGCTGGGAAGGGCAGTTTTTCAAGACTTCTAACGCAGACATGGCTGCGGGAGATTGGGCTAGGTCATCTACAATGTTGTAGTTTGACGCAGCGCGCACATTAGGGTTATTGTTGATACGGCGAAGTGGGAAACGAGGTGCCTTGGGAGCGCCATCTAGTGGAGGTGTAGGTATACGTAATGCCTGATCAGTGGGATGGGCGTTATTGGGTTTATCAGTGGGAGGTGCTTCAGTGGTGGAGCCATATTGGTTCCGACGGGTCTGAAGGTTGACGTCAGCAGATGACATCATCAACAGGTGGTGGGTACCTGAGTCAAACATGGGTTGATCAAGAGCAGCGTATGTGATCTATTGTTGTTGGGGTTGTGCGTTGGCTTGAGGAGTAGCCAACGGCTGAGTGTTCACGACGCCTTGGGTTGGTAAGGGGTTTTGCAGCACCAAAGGTGGCTGCTGAGGTTGTGGGTGGTTGGGCTGCGCTGGAGGAGTTGCATGTCCTTGGCGATGGGCCTCATCAACCCAAAGTTGCTGAGCTCGCTCCAAGTGTGGGAAAGCATGTGTGTAATGGCCATAGACCCCACAGATAGAACAAGGATGGTTCGTTCGCAAATTAGGGCTTTTAGCCTGCTTGGGTGGGCGATCAGGGTTTTGGTTAGCGGGGGCCGTCTTGTTATTGTCGGGGGGATTCGCCGGTTGACCAGCTTGGTCTGTAGGTTGGTTGTTCCCATGATTACGGCCCTTGCCGTGGTTTTGTTGGCCCTGGTTGCATTGGTTGTTCTGGTTTTGCTGTGGATCGTGTTGGGCGTAGACCTGCCCTTGAGCAGCAGGTGGATTCTGAGGTTGCGCAGGTGCGGGAGCAGGCTGCGGGGGATGATATGCAGGTGGAGGCTGAGCAGGGGCAGCAACTTGAGGGGGTTGCTGATATGGCTGCGGAGTGGGTTGTGGGTTTGCCACAGGGGTTTCCTGTGGCAGATAATAAGCGGGTTGTGCTTGTGACGGCACAGGAGTTGGAGTAGCCTGCTGGTGGTAGTAGGGCTGAGGTGCAACTGGGGGGGCATAAGCAGGAGTCGCATGACCGAAGCACTGAGGCGGACATGAGGGTCCATGGTGGTGGTGATGTGTCATGGGATCATACGAGTTGGTTGCTCCAGACTGTGAGGTAGCTTGCGAAAGGTCGGGGCCAGGGGTAGGACGTGCTATGGAAAAGGGTTGGGGATGCAAGGAAACACGACCAATGATGCCGTCTGCAGTGTGGGATGCCCCCACCGCATCATGGTGGGAGGACTCACCGCAAGGGGCGTCAGGTATAATGGTATACAGATAACCCGACTGGGCATAAATGAGGTTGAACTGCTATGCCTTAAGGATGGCCTCTTCTTCAGACTGGGGTCTTTCGAAAGCTACATCCTTAGCGATGATAGGCAAAAGGGACTTGAGGAACCAATCTAGGAAGATACGGTCATCTAATTTGATCTTGCATAAGCTACGGCATCTACGCCACTCATGGATGTGGTCCGTACTGTGGGTAGCCGTGTTTTGTCTATAGGATAGGAGGATCTCAACACCCGCATCATAGCGGACAGGTAACTGGAAGAACTGCAGGAAGGTCGATGCAAGGGAAGCAAAGGTGGCATGGGTCCCATGGGGTTGCTCGATATACCACTTGGCTGCACAGCCAGTGAAGGTGCACTGTAAGAGACAGAGGCGAACAGAGTCGTCCACAACGGAGTTGGAGGAACACCATAGGTGGAAAGACATGATATGGTTTTGTGGGTCCTCATCGGCCTTGCCCTCGAACTTAGGGATGTCAGAAGGGAGCTTGGTAGGCATAGGAGGCCACGCAGGGTCGTGTCAGATAGGGTCGTTGGTCAATCTGGCTAGATCAGGTAGGTTGAGGCTAGCCATGAATGGCATACTGGAAGAAGGATGTGACACAGTAGTGGGTTGGACCAAGTTAGGGCCAATGCCCCCAAGTGGAGGGAAAGGATTGGGAATGTTTCCCCCAAGTGGGGGAACTAGGGTAGTATAGGATGGGCCTGCACCACCATGGGTGGTGTGAGTCAGTGGTGGAGTGGTGGTATGTATGCCAGCTACGGGAATGGGAATGGTGACCGGGATGGTGGATGTGACCCCCATCGAGGGCATCCCCAGAGCAGGTGTGGTAACTGGTGTAGTGGTGGATGTGCCACCAATGGTCCCTACAATGAAAGGAGTGGAAGTCGCTCCAGCCATGGGGCTAGTAGGGGCAGTGTAAATGGGGTTCTCAGACTCTTCTTCAGAATCGGAGGTAAAGTAGGGGGTGTCAATATCTGGTGACGGAGTCCTATGTCGCTGATGAGTGGAGTCAAGTGACAAGGCTCTAGATCTGTGATGAGTGGTATCAACGGATGATGATCGGAATCTATGACGGGTGGTGTCAAGTGAACCGTGTTGTGGGGGCTCGCCCCTGAGGCACCGAGAATGTCTCGGGGACTCAATGGTGACAGATGGTGTGAAATCTCTATGGGTTGAGGTGAGTAGAAAAATAGCTCAAAAAATCCTAATGCAACCGAGTGTTCAGAAGGAGAGCTAAAAAACAAGGCACTCAGGCCAACAACCAACTCAAAACACCCACTGCAACAGCTGTGCTACAATAGGTGGAGTATCAACAAAGATGGTCAGAATACCAACAAGCAGTAGGTTTCCTAAAAATAAAAAAAATGGTGGACTCACTAAACCAAAGGGAGGTAAAGGAGCATGCAAACACCTAACTAAAAGTATTCTGACTCAACTAGACATATCCTCTGCAAAGTGATGAAATCCAAGTCAGACAATATGAATAGGAAAGCCAAGTGGCTATGATATCCCCCTACCGGGAGGGACACCAGGTAGTCAATCCTAGAAGAATGGCAACTAAGATACCCCGTTCATGACACGTCCAGAAAGGTGAATCTGTCGTTTAGTCCTTTAACCGCAATACCCCTATACAGGGATATCCCAAGAACCGCGAAAGGTAGCCCTTCGGTTACTGAATGGAGTGCGGTATTCCACTCAGGCCTCCGGAACCAGTCTTCCGACTTCAACCCTCCTAAGGGAGAGGCCCTCTGATAAACTGGTCGTGACAGTGCCAAAAAGTACTAAGGGATTTTGGTTCCCTATTTGGACAACAACTATGTCTCAAGTGTAAGTAACTGAGGGGTGTTATTGGAATCCTATCCCCCCGATCCTACCTAACTACAAAGATTCTTTCGTGTTCCCCAAGTGGGGTTAGAATATTGGTTGAGTTAGGTACATTTTAAGGCTCACTTGAATTATGTGACAAAGTGTGTGCTCGTGAGGTGATGAACCCAAAATAGAAGTGCCACAAGGGGGGCAACTTCTAACTATCAATAATACTGAAATTGAAATTTTAACTTGCAAAATTTTCTGAATTAAAAATACTGAAATTTTAAAAAGATTCTGTAAAGGGAAAAAAATTTATGTTGCAGAAAGGTTGTAAGGAAGTGGGGCTGCAGGTAGGACAGAGGGCTGTTCAGATGCAGAAAATATTGCAGCAAAAGGTGCTGGGCTCAAATTAGGGAAAAAAAAATGCAGAAATCAGACCGCGGGTCTGTGGCGAATCAGTACAGGCGGACCGCGGGTTTGAGGGAAACATATGCGGTCAGGTTGCGGCTTTTCGGCCAACAGAGGCAGTCGGGACACAGGAAACAGGAGAAAAGACGCAGTTGGGTCGCGGGAAAAAGGCTAACAGAAGCAGTCGGGACGCTAGAAAGGGGCTGAAAGGCGCATTCGGGACGCGGGAAAATGGCCGACAGGCGCAGTTAGATCGTAGAAAACAGGCTGATTAGCTGCGATCGGATCACAGGTAAAAAACTTGAATCTGCCGGCAGGGCATCGGAAACAGTCTGAGAGCCGCGGTTGGGTCGCAGGTAAAGGCCTGAAAGACGCGGTTGGGACGCGACTGTAGAGGGAAAAAACGCGGTGTACAGCGGCCGAAAGGGACAGCCGAAAGGAAATTTTTTTTAAACGGAAACCAGAAATTCAAAATCTAGGGGAGTCGCCAAAACTATAGCTAGGTTTTTACCCCTAGCTTGTGCAAATGAGCACCTACTAAGGAGAAGGGACTCCTTAGTAGCAGTTCAGTAAATGTGAATTATTAAGCTAAAACAGAAATAGAAACTACTCTAAAACACATACATGAAACATAAAGAACAGCATATAAATAATGGTTTTGTATTGATATTACCTCCAATGTGGAGGTTGATGAAGCTCTTGCAATGTCCAAGAGGGTTTCTCCAAGCTCCAATGTGCTCCTTCTCTTTCTCCAATGGTGGAAATGGGCCAAAAGAGGCTCTCAAGGTGAAAGTAGTTCAATGGTGATCTAGGGTTTCGAGAGAGATTTTGGCAGAGTAAGGGTATACTTGATTGTGGATGTGGAATAAGGGGTCTCCATCACCTATTTATAGTTTTTTGGTGGTGGAGTGTTGACCCATGGTTTTGGGAACCATATGGTTTAGGGTAGCTGTATAGGGTTTTTTCCTCCTTTTCCTCATTATTTTATATTTTTTATTCCCTTTTTAGGGGATTTTTGCTATTTTAGAGGAATTTTGGATATTTTTGGAGGAAAAGGAGGTTTTTTAGCCTTTTTGAGGCTATTTTGATGGTTTTGTGGCCTTTTGGAGGCATTTTAGACCTTTTGGAGGCTTTTTAGTGGGATTTTTTGGGTTTTTAAGGGAAATATGGTAGGAAAATGGACAAATGAGCCATGTAATGTGGTAGATGAGGCAGTGAACACTTTTTGGGTGTTAACAATATACACTGTATACTTCCCTTGACCAAGGAAGATCCCTCCTGCACTCTGCCACACCTCCATGCCAAAAAACAAATAGTGTATCATCCCCAAGTTCTCCATCTCGAACTCGGTAGTAAGCTTCCGCTGCATGTCGGCAATCAATCTATCTTCACCTGTACCAAGTTCTGCACATATATGATTTCCTATCATGTGTCTCAGAATCAAGTGGCTGCTCCACATACACATCTTCTTCAACTATGCCATTCAAGGAAGCTGTATTGAATCCATCTGGTGTATCTTCTATTTCATCACTTTTATATTTCTCTATGCTGCCATCTGCAACATGCTTGATTTGATAGTTCCATTTGGAAGTCACAACAGACTTCCCTTCAGCTCTTGGGACCACATCCCAAACATCGTTCTTCATGATCGACGGATCATGGCATTCTTCCCGTATCCTGGGAACTTCAATATCTTCAATAGATATCTTTGTTGCTGGAACAAATGTTGTAGTCCTTTTGTATGTGAAGATATACGGTCTTTCCTACAAAACAGGTTAAATTGCATGATTAGAAACATCTCATAATTTTCAGAACAAATTCTTACACATAAAGAAATATGTCATACAGTCATGCAATTAGCTTAGCCAATGCTTCAATACAACATTTATCCATATTCTGTAACTTTCTAGATGCCTTCCAATCTCTACCAGAACATTGTTCAGAGTGTGCACAACTCCCAACATGTCAGCAAAGAGGTTTCATTCTAGATAAGTAGCAATGGAATCTTGTACAGTGCCATAGGCCACTTACCCATGTATATTAGTAGTATACTGTTCATCAATGCAACTATTCTAATATGAAAAATACATATCCTAAGTCTAGGAACATGAGCATATACATCATTGAACAATTTTATTTAAACAGACAAATATGCAAGAAATTAAAATACGTATCTTTGTTTGTTGGGTGGAATCCCTCTAAGTCTTTGATTCCTTACAGGAGCTGGTGGAGTCCTAATCTGGAGTAGCTTCTTCTACACCTTTCTATTGTGGAAAGATGGTCAACTCCCTCTGAATATCTACATCCTTGCAGAAACTACTGAAGTGTGTTCCTTTGCTTTCTTGCAGGAACAACTGGAGTGTGCTCCCTCTTGATCTTTGCTTCCTGGATTACTCATATTCATCCTTGGTCCCTATGCATGCTTATTAGTATCATGATTGTGTTATCCTTGTGATCTCATATAAAATCATACATTCATTAGTATACTATTAAAACACAATAATCTCAAGCATGTATAGTCATGATCATTTCAAACAGAAAATAATTAGCATTCAAGGTTTATGTAGGATTCTTATGGTTAGTCAAATCATAAGAAACATAACATGTCAAAACCTGTAATTACTCAAACCTATGACTCTTCAGGTTAGTTGAATCATCAATCAAGATAAGAGATATAATATGCATAAAACCTGTGATTATTCAAACCTATACCTTCATGATTCTTCTGGTTAGTCATATCATCAATTATGGTAAGAAACATAATATGCATACAACCATGATTATTCAAACCTATGACTTCATGAATAATCATTATCAACAACAGTATAAGATCCTAACACAAGGTAGGATTCTAGCTTGATATAAGAAAAACATACCTGGATTAGCATGCTGGTTATTTATGTCTAACATACCCGCATAATGTCTTCTGGTTCTCTTCGGTGACTTGTGCTAGTAACCTGCATATCTCATAAGTTAACCATTGTAGAAACAAGTTATACATACCTCGAAAGTAGATCTTCTATGTGATCCATGACAATGGATGAATCCTTGTCTTCATGTCACCATGATCATACATTCTTGAAGAAGAACATGATTTGTCTTTCTTGGTGTACCTTTCATGTTAGTAGACAACATAAACCTCATACAACACCATAATGCATTAGTATAATCATAAGTGTCAACACCCTAACCAATGAATATCTTCTATTATGCATTCATAATTTTGTTAAGGTGATATGACAAATCTAAAATCAAGATTGTACTAACTGTAATAACATGAAGACAAACATATCATAAACTTAATCATGAACAAATATCGAAACATACCTCGATGAGTCATACCTGTCGAGATCGCATGTAATATTCTTATGTAAGGCCTTAGCCTCATCTCCCTCTGAAACAGGAACTTCTTTACTTATGTAGGTGACCAATCCATCTTCTTCTAAGATTAACCCTAATCCACTTGATTTGCAAGAACTGGACCTCGAGCTGGATATGGGTTTGTCAGAGAAACCCCAAAAATTCAAACTTTGAATTTCAAACTTCTGACAGGATAGAAATATGTGCCTTGATGAGCTGATCAAGCTGGTATATTCAGAATTTGAAAACTGCAAAGTTTCACTCCTCAATTTTGCCTTTGAAACTTCTGGATTCACTGGACGTGACCCTGAACTGGGGTTTAATGAAGCCCACTCTTCTGCCCAATCAAAATGTTTGATCCAAAGCTATAAGCTTCTATTTTTCTGAGAAGCTTCTAGCCGTGGTCACATATTTCAAAAATTCCCATTTTTACAGAAGCCCTAATTTTCCACTTTTCTGATCAAAGTCCCGAACTAGGGTCTAATCAAGCTCGGCCTTCTTCCCAACAAAAAATTCTGATCTTGGTCTCTAAATTTCTATTTTGATGAGTAGCATCTAGCCGTGGTCTCCGATTACAAAAATTCCAACTTTCTCCGAAGCCCTAAATTCCGGAAGCCATGAATGAAGGTACTCAAAAATAATTCTATTTTGACATAAATATGTACCTGATTGTTTCTGGTGTAACTCCAAACTTTTCGATCCACAGGGTCTGAAAAAGCTTCCTGAGATAGCCTGACCTATTATCTTTCCATCCCGATAGGTCTGACCTCAATTGGATTCTTTGAGAGAGAGTTATGTCAAATGTCACAACGTGACCTGTTTTGGGATAAAACAGGAGAGCGAACTTGTACAGCTTGCCACGTGTCACTGTTTGAACTTCGGCCTCTGAAAATTTTTTTTGAGATAGCTCGACCTGTTATATTTCCATCCTGACAGGTATAACCTCAATTGGACTCTCTGAGAGAGAGTTATGTCAAGTGTCGCAACATGACCTTTTTATGGGATAATACAGGTGAGCGAACTTGTACAGCATGCCACGTGTCACTGGTTCAACTTCGGCCTCTAAAAAATTTTCCTGAGATAGTACAATCTATGTACTACCTGACACTTTTTACTAAATTTCATTTGGAGCTTCCTAGCCCAGGTTATGATCTTTTTCCCAAGGTCACCTGATTTTGACTCAGATCTGGAAGAGGCAGAAACCCTATATTGTACAGATCATAAATCACAAAGTACAACGAATTAGAGGTTTTACTTTGGACACAAGGTACTTGGAGATTTAATCTTCGTCTTGTAACAATTTCAGATCCAACAACTTCTCCAAAACGGATTTATAGCGAAAGTTCTACGACGACGGGTTTTTTCTATATCAAGCCCTAGCATCATAAGTGCAACAAGTGTCATACATGCCATATCATGCCTTCTTTCAGGCTAGCTCTGATACCATGTTAAATTTTCAGAATTTACTTCAATATGATCTAGGATATTAACTGAGAGAACAACATGTACAGCATATCTACAGCATATCAATCATGGAGACAATAATGCAAGCACACAAGAGACACAAAGATTTACTTGGGGAAAACCATAAAGGTGAAAAACCCCAATAACTTCCTCAGAGATAGATAGAGAAATGATACAACCAACCATGAGAGATATAACCTAGCAGCAGATCCTCCTCCTCCATAAGTGCGCCACTCCTCCTTGAGTGCATGAGTGAGAAGTGAGTGAGTAAATAGAGTGCCTCCCGCACTCTATTTATACTTGACTTGACTTGCCTTTTTGCCTAACTCATGTAGGCTCGAACTTAACCACATAACATAATGCTGAGTGGGCTGACCCCCAATAGGGTGGTCTAATAACCCTTTGACCCACATGGACGACCCCCAATAGGGTGGTCTAATAACCCTTTGACCCACATGACTTATACAGGGCTGAACCCAAACAAGGTGGTCTAATAACCCATCAAGTATAAGTTACGACACTTACAATATAAATGACGACACTTCCTTATAGAGGAATAATACCATCTCTATAGGAATACAATATACATATATGTGAAATACATTCTGAAGTTACATATACATCAACAATTCTTAATTTCATTACTGCTTAAGGTAATTTTGATTATAAAAGAGAAAAATATATCTCCTTACCTTAAGTAGGTTTCATCAAAAGACAAAGGAAAATGTGCATTGTCATGTAGTTAGGATTTGCATTATTTTTACATTTCCTGTCTACACCTCATGCATCAACCTAACCGTACAAGATAAAACTAACACTAGATTAGGTTAAAACCAGTTAGTAACTGTGTGTAAGTTAGTGACGTGTTTCGACGTCGTAAAACGTGGCAGCTGTCGTTACTTTCCAGCACTATATTCCGAGGGTATTGTAGTCTTCCATGTACTTATCGATATATCAAAGCTCTTTCACGTACCAGCCAGGTATATCAAAGCTCTTTCACGTACCCACCAAGTACTTCGCATACTTGGCATATATCGAAATGTGTTTCACGTACTTGGTGTATATAGAAAGGTGTTTCAAGTACTCGGTGGTATATAGGAAGGTCTCGTGCCATACGATTGTGCATTAGAATCACCACTACGGATTTGAGCTCCCATGTACCTTGTGTATATCGGGAGACACTCCTAGGATTCCTGAGACCAACTGAGTTAACCATTTGGCCGTCTTGGCATCGCAATACACTAAGAACAACATTCAGGGAGATTACTATGCACGTGTTGTCCAGCTAGTCGGGTATTTAGGAAAGGGTACGGTCCCAATCCTCCTTGTCTCGTTTTACTATTGGACCCTACGGTATATAGCAAGTTGTGGTGCCTTGAGAATCTTGTGAGGATCCTAACTTTTCATCCAGTCCTATTCACACAGTTTGCTTGTTGCTTTTAGACTTGAGTAGTGTTTGAATTGTGTGGTACTTTAGAGACTCTTAGGGAGTTCAAATATGGAATATTATTCTGGGAATACCAACCAAGGTGCCCCTTTCCAAGGTGTGCCATTTTTTATCCCCCCTTGTGGAACTGTTGGTCCTCCCTTTTTGGATACATTGAGTCTTCCTGGATTGACAATAAGATTACTGGTATGGTTATTCTCCAATCTAGTTACATTAAGTGCACCAATTATGTGGGACCTAGGTACTTCACCACATGAGCGTCAATCTCATGGTGACCTTCTCCTTCTTCATCAAAAGTTGAATCGGCTTCCATCTCTTCCTCTTCTCCTACTGAAAACTTTGACGTTAGTAAGAAGGTGGATGAGAAGAAGAAGAAAGGGAAGACTAAGAAGAAGAATACTAAGTAGAAGGTCACAACCCCAGCCTCTGACCATCATGATGGGAACTAACCAGCCCCTGATCATCATGCTAGGGGCAATGATACACCTATTTCGAATTCGTGTAAACCGAAATTTCCTTGCAAACTTTGTAAAGGGTCCCATTTTCTTAAGAAATGCCCTGTTATCTCCAAGGTCTTAGAAATATGGTCACGTTGTAAACAACCCATGTGATCAGTCTCTGGACATCATTTTGGTGATACCCCATCAACTAGTGACATTGTAATTAAGGGTCGGAAGGGTAGATCTGCAGACCCTTGTTGGTTATATAAGGGAATGCATCATACTTACCTTTTTCCTTGTATGGATGAACCTTCACAGTTGTTGGAAGACATGGACACATCCCATAAACACCTTCCAACGAAGTATTGTAGGTTTTCCCCTGATCCTACACTGGTTGATAGGGTAGTCAATCGGACCCCATCCTCGATTGACCCCACTCTTTCATCAGAGAGTGAAAATGAAGCAGTCGATTCAATGACATCATTGATTGACCACATTCCCCCCTTGAGGGATGATACCCAAGCAGTTAATTAAGTTTCGTTCTTGGTTGACCCCAATCCTCCTATGACGATTGAAATCCAAGCGATTAATCGAGCTTCATCTTCGGTTGATCCCACTCCTCCTTTGAAGAGTGAAACGCAAGCGGTAGATCCAGTTTTATCCTCGATCCACCCGACTCTTTCATTGGAAAATGCCCAAATTGAAGCAGTCATGATCACAAAGTCTTCATCGTATCCTGCTTTTCCAACTGAAAGCGATTTAGAAACCCCTGATATCTTTCTGGTCGGTTTAGACAGTTCTAGGCAAGGAGAAGTCTCGGCCACAGAGCCTCCTCCAAGTATTGAGGTTATTTCATTTGATTGGAATAGTATAGAAGAACCTCGTGTCCCCTTATATGTTCCTTTCTAGATATCTGTAAGTGTTGCTGATAAATAAATATTTGGCACTATAGTTGATGAGGGAGCTTCTATTATTATTTTATCCTCAACTGCTTGGCAAGCTATAGGGTTTCCTCAGCTTGTGTCAGTTACCGGCCAGATTTTAGCTTTCAATAGAAAGCCTACCAGACCTTTAGGGATTCTTCCGTAGTTACTTGTCACCTTGGGAGGTGAAACTATTTATGTTGATGTCATGGTTGTCCAAGGTCCTTTAGATTTCAATCTGCTCCTTGGACGTGCTTATGTCTATTCCATGAAAGCCATAGTGTCCACACTCTTTCGAGTGATTTATTTTCCCTATGATGGGAGGATTGTGACCATTGATCAACATTCCTTTGTGGCACCCAATCATTGTATGACTGCCATTTAACAAACTTCCCTGAACATTCCACATGTATTAGTAGTTTCTTCCCCTTAAACATAAGCGGCTTTTCCCTAGCTTATGGACATCATGCTAGGGGGCATGCTACTAACCTCTGCACGTCATGTTGGATAAGTGCCTTTAAGTTTGAGCAGAGTTTACCTTTGGCTTCAAGCTCATTAAAAAATGAAACCAGTAGTTTGAGCAGAGTTTACCTTTGGCTTCAAGCTCGTTAAAAAATGAAACCAGTATTTTAAGCATAGTTCCATTTCTATGTCAAGATCGTTAAAAAATGAAATAGGTTCCCCTGAGCATAGTTCCCTTTCTATGTCAAGCTTGTTAAAAAATGAAATAGGTTCTCTGAGCATAGTTCCCTTTCTGTTTCAAGCTCGTTAAAAAATGAAATAGGTCTTACGAGCATAGTTCCCTTTCTATGTCAAGCTCATTAAAAATTGAAATAGGTTCCTCTGAGCATAGTTCCCTTTCTGTGTTGAGCTTGTTAAAAAATAAAACAGGTCTTACAAGCATAGTTCCCTTTCTATGTCAAGCTCGTTAAAAAATTAAATAGGTTCCTATGAGCATAGTTCCCTTTCTATGTCAAGCTCAATAAAAAATGAAATAGGTTCTCGTGAACACGGTTCTTTTCCTGTGTCAAGCTCGTTAAAAAATGAAACAGACCCTTTCCCTTTGAGTCGAGTCTTCTCGTAGACTTAGTACCTGAACCTTCTTTTCATCCACCTATTCCTTAGGTGAATGAAATGAAGCTTGGGGGGCATGTCTTCAACCTCTAGAGGCCATGTTGAAGTCAACTCGATCGCCTCTCCACATTATGTTGGAGCTAAGTGAATTACTTCCAGCAATAATGCTGGGGGCATGTACCAACCTCTAGATACCATGTTTGGAAAGAGTCCACCAATGGGAAGTTTTTCGAGCATACTTTCTTCTAGGTTTCGAGCTCGCTAAACCATGAAAATAATCCCGAGCATAGTTCATTTTATGTTACAAGCTCGTTAAAAAATGAAGCAAACGTCATGAGCATTCGTTTCACCTGTCTTTGAGCTCGTTAAAAACAGTAAGATGGTATTTGAGCTTACTTTTCACTTTTTTCATGCTTTGGTTGAAACATGAAAAGTGGTTTGAGCTTACTTTTCACTTTTTTCATGCTCTTGTTGAAACATGAAAAGTGGTTTGAGCTTAGTTTTTACTTTTTCGTGCTCTGATTCAAATATGAAAAAGATTCTAAGTGCTGATGATACCATTATCATGCTCGTTAAAAAATCAAGGAAAAAGGTGTGTCCAATGAGTATAGGTTTATCACTTTATCCGGCCTCGCTGGACTAGTTACTGAAAAGGAACTGTGTCGAGCTTGCTTTTTTCTCTGTCGTACTCGGTTATCAACCATGACAAAGTTGTTCATGGAGTCCTTTTTAATCTCTTTTTAGACTCCTAAAATATGAAAAGATGGCCAAGTGAACTTGTCTCATTCACCCTTATTAAAGTATTTGAATGGTCGTCTTCTTGGTCATAGTTTACCCCTTTTTCGGACTAGGGGGCACTATTTATGAAAAAGGTATATTCCAGCCAATCATGACTAGAAGAGTCCTCTCTCGCATTGTTTTACCCTTTTTTGGGCGACAAGGCTAACTTTACGAAAAAGGACCATTGGAGTCTTCTTTAGTTCTTTTCAGACTCTCTAAACATTAAATGACGGCTAATTTTACCTTCTATGGACTTGTTAAAATTTGACATTGAAGGACCCGTCATGGCATGAACCCCTCCTCTCCTAGGTTCGGAAAACATTTGGGATTGGACTCATCTATGAGATGAGCTATACCAAGCATCTAGTTACCCTCATCAAGCTCATAAAAAACACATGAGGCACTCATCAGTCATGATGGGGAAAAATGAAAGATTTTGTGTTACATCTTAATTACGGCAGTACGTAGTCACTCTTGAACATGGCACTAGTTTGCATTTGCATTGAGTACTTGGGTAATCCGTTTGTCTCCGAGTCCTATCAATTTTGTGAGCCTTGTCACCCCTTTGGGTCGTCCAAAGAATGCTTCCATCACAAGTTTCATTAGGGGTTGGTATCATTCTCATCATGTCAATACTGCCAAGTCATGCCATTCCCATGTTCAAGAGACATTTTTTATTCATTATCTGCAGTCAGTACACCTTCAATCATGTCGATCTACTCTGAGTCAGTCTTGCGTGTTACTATACCATCCAATCTACTCCAAACATCTGTTTTCATGTTTTGTGTTGATGATGAGGGATCCATCATGGCCCTCCTTCGACAGATTTCATCATTGTCAACGTTAACACATCATCCGAGGATTGAATGTAGAAACCAACCAAGTACCTTGGGCCTACATGCCTCAATGGCATGTTACCTCACTTTCGACATGAGTTTACATCATTGACTATTGATTGAAATATTTCACCATCCGTTCGACTTCAACTCGTTTATTCACGCTTGGTGATATGTACTATGATACCTTGGGAATCATTGACATCAATGGTGATTTCCCTTGCACTTGTTAACAATATACATTAATGACTGGTAATCAAGTGGTTTCTACCATGTTCGACTCCAAAACATTGTTATCACATGGATAGATTCATATCATTGTGGGTTCAAGTTGAAGACCCTCATGAAGTCATATTGTACCTAGGTTGTGATGGAGATTGTTTGAGTTATATTACACGATTCCACTTTGTATTGGTCATGGTTGTGTTATCATCTAATCATGCATCTACGATTGTGTCGAGTAGCCATGATTGTGTTCAGTTGGTCTTTACTATCATGGATCTGTAGTGTATTGGTTGGCAGACATGTTTTGTGTTATATGAGACTTGTGGATCTCAGGTCATTTCTACAACAACTCCTTCCAACCAGCAAGTCCTTGCCATTTTTCTTACTACAAAGAATTTCACCTGTCTCATTCCGTCAGCTTCATGCTTTGGGGGGCATTCTGTTACACCAAAATGTCATCACCCTTGTGCAAGTGTTGCAAGTGTTAAAAGTGTCGTCATCATGACCTAGTGTCGTCACCATGACCATTGGAAGTGTCGTCATTATGACCAAGTGTCATCATCATGATTGTTGTGATAATGTCATCATCTTGACCATTGTGTAAACTCTTCGCTATGACCCCTATACTCATTCTGGGATAAAACACATCAAACTGGGACATTTCCCTATCTGGTTGACCTCTTTGAGTAGGTTTTCGCACTTTTCCTTCCTACAGGGTGAGACAGACCCCCTCTGTCACAGTTCTTGTTCAACTAGGGTGAGACACTATCGCACTTTGTCCTTCTACAGGGTGAGACAACCCCCTCTGTCGCTCTGTGTCCTCTACCAGGGTGGGGCGAAGTTGGTTAAAGCCTATTTTGGGGAGTCTCGAGGTCTCTCTAGAAGTTTGTTGAGGTGGAGGCCTATCCCTAGGCTTTAGGTGAGGTGGAATTTCGGTTCCTAACCTAATGGGAGGATCCCTTAACCATCTCCCCCTAATCCTCAACCTACCCTATCTTTTTAACCCTATATAAACACCCACTCTCTCCATGGGAAGGGAGGAAGGTCTATGGTATCCTTATGCTAGTAGAATCCATATTGGTGATTGGGAAGTTTTTACCACCTTGGAGGCTTGGCTTGGATATGTTGGATGGAGGATGCGACGTTGAGGCTTTGGTTGTAGCTTCATCTTTTCTATGTATTCCCACCTTTTAATATAGTTAATATAATCTCTTTCCATGAATGTTGTCTCATTGATAATGTTAAGAACTTTCTTCCTCAACTGTTAGTTTAGATCAGTTATTGTTTAGATATATTGTACTTCTTGTATTGTTTGCATATTTCCTTTGCATGTCTTGCAGCTATATATATGATGACTGCAAGACTTGGAGCAACAATAAGGAGAAGGATCCACGATCTAAAAGGTACGATATCTAAGTACTCGATCTATAATTGATCTAGGGAAGTAGATTCTATATTCTATCCTATTTGTTCTAGACTTACGTTAAGCTAGGGATATCACGCCTCGAGTCTGCTCTTGGTATATTGTCCATCAAAAAAGGATAATATGCAGTTGAGTGATTCAAATGAATATGGTACGTGTGAAATAAATTAATCATTTTCTTTGATCTGAAAGCCTGTGCATTATCTGTTACTATTATTCTAGTACATCCAAACCTTGAAAGAATGTTTTCTTCCAGAAAATTAATTATTATTGTATATGTAGCATTTCAGGTCGAGATTGATTCAATCCATTTAGTAAAATATTATGTTGCAGTCAAAATCCACCTGTGCTGTCCTGAAGAATTTGGATTGATCTCTCCAATGAAATCCAATCCCCACTGCTGAAAAGGTGCTTCAACTGAAATTAGTTTCAAAGGTAGGGGTAAGCATTTGTTCTTTCCATAAAAATTTTTACATTCATGACTGTTGTGGCCACAACAGATCCCATGCTTAGCTAAAGCACGGGAGCCCCTGTTTTAATCAATTCGAAGGTATATGGGTAAGTTTCTCTTTGTAAATATGATTTTCGGTTTAGATGTCTTTAAACATCACTACCCATGTACCCGTACTTCATTTTCGCTGTTTGATCTGGGTTTTCTTTAAGTGTTTGGTTTGCAAAAATCTTTAAATTTTGACTATTTTGATGTTTCTCTTGGCAAATCCGAAACCCAACATCAGAGAAATTTTTAAGGGCGAAATTTCACCAATTGGCCTTTTTGGGGGGCTTTTTTTCAAAAAATAAATTCGTTATTTGATCATTTTTAGTCTCTAATATCGCATATATTTGCATAAAATGTGTTTTTTTGTCATAATGTTCGCCAAAATTTACAAGTTTCAGTAGTAAATTGTATGTTTCATATTTAATATTCACCTACCTATCTATATATATGTTTTTTCCAATCCAAAATATTCGCCTAGAATACTATACTTATGTATACTATTAGATTCCTTAAAAAATACCTTGCCCAACATTTCGCAAACCCGAAACCCGACATTTGGCAAACCCGAAACCCGACATTTGGAGAACCCGAAACACGAAAAATAAAAGTTTCGGGTGCGGAAAATTGTTGTTTTCATTTTGGGATTTTCGTCATCCCGAAACCCGAAACCCAAAAGTTGCGGGTGCGGGATTTCGTTTTTATTTTTGAAGTTTGTTTTACATAAACCCGAAACCCAATGATGTCACGTTTCGGGATCCGGGATTTTTGTTTGTGAGTTTTAATAAACGCGAAACCCAAAACCCGACACTGTCGCGTTTCGGGATTCGGGAATGCATTTTTAACATTGTGTTTAATTGCATTCCGAAACCCGCAACCCGCAACTTTCGGGTTGCGGCTTTCGGAAACTTGGTTTTAATTTGGTCGTATTTTTGAAACCCAAAACCCGCCAATTTCAGTTTTCATCTTTCGGGAGTGGTAAATAAAAAATTTTATTATTATTTTGAACATGATCCCGCGGTTTGCATCGGTCAATCTCAGCCGTCCATTTCTCTTAATCCTACGGTCATGATTTAATTTGGGTAAATTGATAGTTTTCAGTTATCACAGGTAGGATTGCCGGCATCCCATTTTTTCGGTTGGTCTTTTGGTTGTCTATGATTGTTGTTTTGGATTTTTGTTTTCTTTATTTTGTCAGAAATTACGAAGTTTGCCACTATGTCACGAAGTACCCGGTCCACAGCCGCTCTCGGGGGTACCTTAACCAAAGACCCCAACTTTGGTATCTTCTCTGATACCAGTGGAAAGGTCACCGAGACTTATCAAATGGATTGGTCTCAGATTTATGCCATTTTCGACAACGATGACCTCTCATAGGTAGAATTTGATAGGCCTGCTTATGAGAAGATTAGAGCTTCTCATATTCATGCTATCGCCGCACGGCCCACTATAATACCCTATACAGATGCAGTGAAGTGGATAATAGAGAATGCTAATGTCAAAGACCGGTCTTTCAATGATGCTTTGGGGAATCAATTGACTCATTTCCACCCTGAGGTTTTTACCCAAGCATTTTCTCTTAGGCCGCATAAGCAGACCCTATCTCCTGACTTCATCCAATCCTCCATGTCCCCTTACAATTTTTCCAAAATGATGAAGTCTTAGATGATAAAACCTATTGCTTTCGTGCTTAAGCCTTATAATTTATACCCAATTGCCTGGTTCAAGGAACCCTACTCTTTGCCAGCGGCTATGTTGTGTCGACTGTTTGGAATCCCTAATTGTTCGTTGTTCAAAGCTGAATGGGCTCCTTTAGTGCATCATGTCTTGACTACCAGTGAATCCTTCCCATGGTCTTCCATCTTGTCCTCAGAACTAAAAAACACTATTGAAGATTATCAGAAGTCTCCAGCTTTTAGAAAACCACATTTCTTTTTATCTGCTTATGTAATTGATGTTTTCTGCTCATATTTCAATACCCCAACTTGAACTGGAATTGGACTCCAACAGACCCACCTGTGCATATGTATCATTCAATCTTATGGAAAGAAAAATTTATCCCTTTCCTATATGATATATGTGATCAGTTCTTGGGCATTGTTTACTTCAAGATTTTCAAGCAAGAAGCACCAGCATTTTCAGATGATTCCAAGATACTCATCAATACTATCGGTGATTGGTATGTGTGTGAATTTTTCTCATATATCAGGGTCTGGGGTAGTAATATTGTTCATCTGTTACCTAGAATTGTCCCTGACAGGTTGGATTTGCAAGAAGTTTCATTTCAAACTGTGACTGATGGTATGTATAAAAAACTCACAGGACGTAGAAAGAAAGGGTGGCCTAAATTCCCTTTGAACCTTGGGTCATTGGTCATCCCAACTTCCAATTGGGCAGCCACCCTTGGTGATCAATTGGTCGATTTCAAATTGGGATGTGCTACTAAAAGAAAGCACGACCCCAAGAAGTTATTGGATGCATATCTAAAGAAAACCCATGTAAAAATAGACTATGTGCATGAGAACATCCTAGATGACTCTATCTATCATGGAGTCAATTCATTTTCTGAAGTTCTTGTCAGAGCAAAAGACCTAGAAGAGCAGCATAAAATTCTGCACTATCAAAAGGAATTAAAGCTCAGGGTGTTGAGTTATAGGAAATTTGAGCTAGATTTGCTCGACAAAGTGAGAAAAGAAAGGGAAGATAAAGAAGCTCGGGAAGCTCAAACCACCATCATTCCTACACAGTCACCTAAACCTATTCTACTAATACCTTCCATCGATCAATTCACCTCCATTCCTTTTCCCATTTCATCTTCTATCACAATTCAGGATAAGCTTTTTGCAATCTCTCATTCTAGCATTGAGGAGCCACCTACAGTTCCCTCTCCATCATTAGCTCCTAATGCTGAAGGGAAGACTCCTCCATCTAAAGCTTCCACTTTGGTCCCCTCAATCACACAAGTCAAGTCATTTGTCCAAGATGTTTCTGTCCATGTGGTCGTTCCTCAAGTCACTATGCCCATCCCTCACCCCAGTGGTATTATGACACCTTCAATAATTTCCACTGCTAATGTCATTCCCATCACTACCCAGTTGGCTGATGAATATGTGGATGGGGATGTGGTTCCTATTGGAAACTATTTCTATGACAAGGAAGAGAAGACAGTATTCAAAAGGACAAGGAAGAGAAGTAAAGATGAGAAAGCGTTGGAATCACCTTCTCCCATTCAAGTCTTGTGGGCTCAACAAACTGCTGACCCTCAGTCTGGGGCTTTTGTTGATGCCAATATAGATTCAGTCCACTTGCTGAAAAGAGAGGTTGATCTTAAAAAGGAAAGTATCAAGGATCTTGAAGATGAGTTGGCCAAAATTAAAGGTGAACATAGCCTCCTTGTGGCTAATATCAGGCAGGAATGGATGGAACGCTTGCATGCATCAGAATAGGAGAATATCTCCCTTCAGAACCAGCTTAATGTTGAAAAGACTCAAAACTCCATCCATGTAGAAAAGAAAGCAACCTTAGAGGTACAAGTTGGAACTGTAACTGCAAATGCAGCTTCAGCTGGTTTGTCTAACTTTACACCATAGGAGTTCAAAGACTTGGCCTTGGAGGTTAATCATAATCATTATCAATTGCTTGAAAAGTTGTACATTGCATAGGATGAAATTAGGGAGATGTTTATTATCTTTGATAAACTGTCTTCTGAGCTTGAGGTACAGGATATCAAGAGAATTCAGGCTTCCAAAGCTCAAGATGAGGTTAGTGAATGGAAAAGGTACATTAAAAACATCCCTGTAGACTTCCCGATTCTCAGCAGTCTTCAGATGAAGAAGAACAAAGCTTCCCTGAATACCTGGCTCGATTTCAATGACTCTGCTGAAGAGATCATCAGGAAATCCAAAGACCTTTGCACTCGATGGTGGTACACAGCTGATAACATCATGGAAGCTCTACATCTCCCATACATGGATCCTATTTTGTAGGCCTTTCCACCTAAATGTAAGCTGGAAGAAGTAGAGCATGATCGTGAAGAAATTGTGTAGAAGATCCCGGCTATTCAAGCAGTCAACATTGGTCACATGGACGAATTTATCAGGAAACCACTCTCCTTTGAGGGCAAGATCCATTCTTAACTTCGCACTTGGCATAAGCTTGCCAAGCATGGCATCGAGAACAACATATGCAATGCCCAAATAGGCATAGAATCTATCAATTATCCAAACATAGATGAATTGTTAGAGATATATGATAAGTGGCAGGATTTTCTGGCCCAATAGACTCATTTCTGATTTTGGAATCCCTATTCTATAGGATTCATTTTTGTACTTTGTTGTAGTTTAATATTTAAGGAAGGATACCTCTCGGAGGAAGGGGTTGGAATTTTTGGAATTGTAATTCAGCAGAAGATAAGACTGAGGATACTCTGTAGCTAGAGTCATTGTAATTTTGGTAAAAGACATCTTAATACAGTAATGTCATATTCAGATCCATCTTCTGATTATGACTTAAATTTATTTAAGAATTTGTGATTTTATGTTCCAGATTGTCATTCACTATGCATATGATCTCTTGTTAGATATATAATGAATACATAAATCTTTTGTATTTGTTTTTATGTATAACTGATGTGTGTATGAAAATATTTGATTAAATTTTTTTAATTAAATACCTTCTTTATCGATTTCTGCAATTGATCAGATATATATATATATTTTCAATCATTGTTGATTTTTCAATCAACAAAAGTATAACAGGTTATATATTGATGGTCTTTAAGCTTGGATTACTGTTGTTTAATTTTCATTAAATAAATCATAATTTAAGTCAACAAATATCTCATCTAAAGGCATTTTTGTTAAAGGTGACAGGCTGTTTGTACTCTTACACCTCAAGGTTGATCTGCATAAACACCAAGCTTTTCATTTTAGAATAGATCTGACTTAAGATTAGGTTCTTTTTTCTAAATAGGTTAAGTTAGAATTGTTCATTGTTTTCCATACCTTAGTATCCCTAAATTGGGAAACTGATCTTATTGATCAAATCACTTACTCATAGAGTTCCAGCGGAGGCCGAATATCCGTGGGTGATTACCACACCAAACTGCTCAAGGATAGAATTGCCCTTGTGCAGGGTCTTTCGAAGCCTTTGGCTGGTTTTTCATCCCATGTTGTGTGCCTTGGAACCCATTCCAACACCTTGCACTTACCCTGCACACCCGAGGCATCAACAAATGGCGCTAGAAGGAGGGCCACTAGAATAGCATGCCTAAGCAAACCGCTAATAAACCTCCTCCAGCAAATACTTCAATGGTTCAAACCCAAAGCCAGTCCAGGCCTTCAACATCTGAACAACCAACTGATTCACGACCTACAGTTATCCCTGTTACATCTGTGCAACCTACTGTTATACCTTTCACACCTGTGATACAACAGGAGAACAGAGGGGAAATCATTTTCACATCACCCACTAGGGGACCCATCTCGTTAGAGCAGATATTGAAAACATCTGTCGATAGGGTCTTAAGAGAAGAACAACGACTTGCCGATCAAAGACGACATGGTCTGGTTGCCTTAAATTTAGAAGATATTCTATATACTGGTGGTCGGGAAGATCAACAAATTTCCACTGCACAGACTGGTGACTCACAAATTCAGTACACCACTGATCTAAACACATAGTTGATCAACAACCTTAAAACCAAGAGTTGATTCATCAACCAGATTCTCCTGAATATAACCATGAGACCACTCTCATAGGAACACAAGGTCATCCAAATTTTGGAACTGGTGGTCCACCACCATCTCCTCCTTCATCTTCATCATATTCCTTAGATGGTGAGAACTCTTCTAGCTCATCCTCGAAAGAAGAAAAGCGAGAACCTCCGATGGCTGGAGAAGGGAAAAATAGACCTTGGCTTGACCAAGGTGTAGTTTTCATATTAAGAGATCAACATATATTACCAAAGAATCCTGAGAAATGGCTACCTAAATTCAACCGTGATGATAAGATACCTGCATTGGATCATATAAAAACTTTCATGCAGGAAATCAGGCGTAGAAGTGTGGTACATGAGGATGTAGTTTGTAGACTCTTTCCCTACACTTTTGAGGGTAGAGCAGCCACTTGGTATTTTTCCTTACCGGTCCAATCTATAACTTCCTGGGATGAATTCGAAAAACATTTTACCCAAAAATTCGGGGATGACAAAACACCGCAGGATCTTGTCTTAGAGTTATCCTCCATGAAAATCAAAGGAAAAGAAAGGGTAAAAGACTTTAACCAAAGGTTTTCATATCTCAAAAACAGAATTCCTACCAATCTTCTTCCTGCTGAAGAATTGTTGGTAGCTTATTATGAGAAAGGTCTTCCTGTCCCTATTGCAATGTGGGTCAAAAGGGCACAGAAAGGTACTTTACTGCAAGCATTTGATGAATCAAATCAAGTTGAGAAGGACATGTTTTTTCTGAAAGACGGCCTTGAAACTTCAGAAGAACAACCTTCTACTTCCAGGAAAAGAATTGAGAACGCCTCTAAACCCACTATTCAGAACAAGGATCCATTTGATATGACTAACATGAAGAAATTCATTCAAAGGATGTCAAATGAGATGGTGGATTTGAAGAAGAACACTAATGATAATCAAAATCAAAGCAGAGGTTTTGTAAGGCCACCATTTAGGAGACCTTACCAGCCTCCACAAAATCCACCACCACCAAATCTGGAAGATGGAATCACAAATGATGAACTCTATTTTATTTTTAGAGCATAGGCAGCAGAATCTCAAGTCACCCCTGACACTTCCAACAATCAAACCATCCCGTATCCACAATTACCTGTAGAAGAAGAAGAAGGTGATCCACAGGTCAATGTTGTGGGTTGCTTTTCAGAAATTCGTATGTGTGAAGAAGAAGAAGAAGAACCTGAGGCGGTGTTTAACACACAACATCCTTATAACACAAGGTCAAGATCACAGCCACCTCAAGAAACTTCATCTTCTCCTCCGGTTCCCACAAAAAACAAGATTGTCCCACAGAAGGATACAGTCCTCTCTGAAATGGAGTACAATCTAGTTGAAGACTTAAAAATAGTTAAAGCAAACGTCTCTCTGTTTGAGCTACTTAAGATCCCTACTATGATGGATTCCTTACCAAAAAGCATGATAGTCAAACAGTCAAGAGAGTCACAAAGTGATGATCTAGACTCTATTACTAAATATAATGATCAGAAACCAACAAGCAAGAGGACTCCTCCTTTCTTGCTCACTTTTGATATTTTCAATCAGAATGTGCACAACTGCATGATAGATTCAGGAGCATCATCAAATGTGATGCCCCTCTCTGTTTGTAGGAAATTGAATGCAATGTGGGAGCCCTGCCCAACCTAGATTGTGCAACTTGATAGATCCAAAGTCAGAGTAGTAGGTAAGTTGAGAAATGTTTTGCTTACATTGTCAGCTGATCCCAGGATCCATCAGATAGTTGATATCATGATAGCTGACATCTCGGAGGACTATGGGATGTGGTTAAGCAGGGACTGGTCAGAGAAACTTAAGGGTTACTTTGCAACCAACTGGTCCCACTTATGGTTTCCCTACAATGGTCAACCGAATAAAACTAAGATCAGCAGAGAACCTTTTATGAAACAGACAATCACTGATCTTAATGATTCAAGCGAACTTGCTAGTTATCTCACCTCTCGTGTAGAGCAATTTACATTCAATACCTTTTTTGGTGAATTCCCAGCTGATGCCTCACCAGAAGAAATCATTCAAAATGAATCACATATTGCTCATGTTACTTCAATACCTTTCTCTGGTGAAATTGTGCATAATGTATACAATGTAAATACAAATTTTAGGATAGACCCTGTCTCATGGACTTTATTTTTTGATGGTTCCAAGTCCAAAGAGGGAGCTGGAGCAGGTTTTGTCGTAATTGATCCTAAGGGAATGAAAATTATGATTGCTTGCAGGTTAGAATTCGATTGCACTAATAATGTAGATGAGTATGAGGCTCTGGTTCAGGGACTCAAGAAGGCTGTTGATTTAGGTGTGCAGGCGATTGAATGCTACATAGATTCCAAAATTATAGTTAAGCAAGTCAGAAATAAGATACACTACTTATCTCCATGCTTGGATAATTATCAGAAGATGGTAACGGATTTAACCAACTCATTTTTAGCATTCAATATTAAATCAGTTCCCAGATCACAAAATTTTGATGCAGACCTGTTAGCAAATACAACGTTTAGACTGATCCCGCCAGAAGGTCTGTCTCCTCAAACGTTTTCCATTGAAATGATGTATAGACCCTCTATTCCGGATAATGTGGCTAATTGGAAAGTATTTGATGATGACCAACAAATACTTGATTTCCTCACGGCTCAGGATACATTCCAAGATATGGCCATTGATGAAGCAGAACATGAAAAGTCACTCGTTGATCTCTCAAATGTTATCCCAAAATCAGTGATCAATCTAGAAAAGTTTTATGATTTGCAAGACAAGTTCAAATCTCAAACTAATTGTAAAACTCAAAGCTCATCCTTGAACTATTAGCAAGTCAATTTAGGCACCGAGCAGGAACCACGTTTCATCAATTTGGGAGTTGATTGTACCCCTGAAGAATGGAGGGCTATCATTTCATTGTGTAAATAGTATAAAGATGTTTTTGCCTGGACTTATGATGAATTTAAAACATTTGACACTAGCATCATGTTCCATAATATACCCATGAAACTAGAAATTAAGCCATTTCAACAAAAGCTGTGGAAAATGCACCCTATCTTAGAGCCCTCGGTAAAAAAGGAATTGGAAAAGCTGCTCACTACCCGAATTATCTTTCCAGTCAGGCACACTCAATGGATAGCCAACTTAGTGCTTGTCCGTAAGAAAAGTGGTGAAATTCGACTATGTGTCGATTTCAGGAACCTGAATCGGGCTTCTGAGAAAGACAACTATCCTGTTCCACCTATGGAATAGATTGTTTAGAAGGTAGCCAGGTCAAAGATGTTTTCCCACCTAGACGGTTTTTCGGGATATAACCAAGTTATGGTTGCTCTGGACAACCAATTAAAAACAACTTTCAGGACCCCTTGGGGCACTTTCGCCTACAGGCGGATGCCTTTCGTGTTAATCAATGCAGAAGCTACTTTCTAGAGAGCTATGGACATAGCTTTCCGAGGGTTAACACATAATTCTGTCGTAGTTTATCTTGATGATATCACTATTTACTCCAAGAGGCGACATGAACATGTGTTTTCTCTGAAACAGGTTTTCGACCGTTGCAGGAAATTCGACATTTCTCTCAACCCCAAGAAATCTATTTTCGCAGTGACAGAAGGAAAGCTTCTGGGCTTCATTGTTTTGAAAGAAGGTATGATCATTGATCCTGAACGCACAGAGGCTATTTGAAAGATTGGGTTACCAAGCTCACGCAAAGCAATGCAATCCTTCTTAGGTAAGATTAATTTTGTACGTAGATTTGTACCAAATTTTGTCCAGATTGTTAAACCATTACAACTGTTGGTCAAGAAAGATGTGCAGTTTACTTGGTCTCAGGAACAGAGAGATGATTTTATCCAAATTCGAAAGGCTATTGCTAAAGCTCCTGCTCTCATGTCCCCAGATTTTGATAAGGATTTAATTCTTTATACTTTTGTCACTGACTTTTCTTATGTAGCTGTCCTGACACAAAAGCATGACGATGATGCAGAAATCCTGATTTCTTTCATGAGCTCAACATTCAAAGGTGTAGAGTTTAATTACTCATAGATTGATAAGAAAGCCTATGCGGTCTATAAGTCTGTCAAACATTACAGGCCCTACTTGCTGAAGTCTCGAACTAAAGTCATTGTTCCATACTTTGCTATTAGAAACGTCCTCATCCAGAAAGAGTTAGGGGAAAAAAGGGCCCATTGGATGACAACCCTACAAGAATATGATCTTGAGATCAGACCAGCTAAAATTTTCAAAGGACAAGGTCTTTGTCTTCTTAACGCTCAATCTAATGACCCTATGTAGCAACAATCCGAATGGGATCAAGAGGAAGAAGTTCCCTTAGGTGTTGTTAACGTTATCGATGCTCCGACATCTGAATGGTATGATGATATCATATTTTTCCTGAACCATGGGTTTGCCCCCGAAACTCTTGATTTTAAGAAAAGAAGGGCTTTGAGACTAAAAGCTGCTCCTTATCAGTTTATTGATCAAGTTCTTTTTAGGGAAAAATTATGATGGAGTATTTCTTAGGTGTTTGGAAAAACATGAAACTGACGACATCTTATTCCAATTTCATGTAGGACCTACTGGAGGCCATTTTTCAGGTGAGACTACAACACATAAGATTCTCAGGGCTGGATATTATTGGTCCACGTTGTTTAAATATGCTTACACTTATGTAAGGAGGTGTGAACCATGCCAGAAATGCACAGGCAAGTTTAAGAAACCTGCATTTCCTCTTCAACCAGTCACAGTTCAGTTTCCATTCCAACAATGGGGACTGGATTTTATCAAGCCTATAAACCCTGCTTCGTCCCTCCAACATAAGTATATTCTTACAGCAACTGACTACTTCACTAGATGGGTGGAGGCAGCCTCTCTTAAATAATGTAATGCCAGTCAAGTAATTTCCTTCCTTGACAGTCAGATCATCACACAGTTTGGCACTCCTGAGTACTTAGTTTTCGATAATGCATCCTACTTCTCTTCAATCGATATAATTGAATATGCCTTTGAAAAGGGATTAAGCTTAAGTTTTCTGCCAATTATTACCCACAAGGAAATGGTTTGGCTGAGTCGTCAAACAAAAATCTGATAAATATTTTCAAGAAGACTATAGCTTCTCATCAAAGAGATTGGCACAAACAGTTATATAATGCTTTGTGGGTAGATCGAATAACCCCAAAGGAAGCTATTGCAAATTCCCCCTACTGTCTCGTTTATGGAAAAGAATCCATCCTCCCTACTAATCTCACCATCCCTTCGCTACAATTGGCCTAGTCTGTCCGAGAAGATGATTCTTCCCCTCTCTAGCATAGAATAGACACTCTCTTGAAGCTAGAGGAGGACATGGAAATAGCTAAGAACAAATTCATCATCAGCAGATGGTGAAAAGATGGTTTGATGAAAAATATTCATCTAACAGGGAATTTTTTGTTGGTGACCTGGTTCTGAGGTGGGATAAGCAACATAAAGACAAGAACCAGTATACCAAGTTTTAGCGCCTTTGGCTAGGACCTTTCATTATTACAAAAAATATTGGTCCCAACACTGTTCGATTACAGACACTAGAGGGAGTTGTAGACACCTTCCCAGTGAATGTGTCTCTTCTCAAAAAGTATTTTGTTTTGAACAATCTGGTGCACTTGTACATAGGTGTGGTTTGTTTTTCAATCATTTGTTTCTTGCATTGACATTTTGATTAGTCTTCTTTTTTTGTTTTGATTTTCATTAAGAAGGATTCACATGTGTGGTAATGGCTTATGATCACTTTTCTTAGCAACGATTGCTTCTGAAGCCTCAGCATTGTTATCAATCTTACTTTCTAGCTTTTGATTAGAATTTGCTTTGAAGAATAAACAGTCAATAAGTGCAGTACCTTTGGATACTTTTCACTTTGATCATTATCTTTCACAATGCTTTATTTGTGTAATTGAGGTATGGAGGATGGTCATCATTTCTCTATCTGGTGTCTCATGGTTGAACGACATATCATAATAACCTGACCAGCTCGGATTGCTCATGGATCCTTTTGCAATCACTTTGAATATGAATTTTGTTTAAAATTATAAGTTACAAGGTGGGTGGTCTTGTTATCAAGCTAGGCCATTAGGTTCATAGGTGTTTAAGTGGAATGACATCTTCACATCAAGCCACCACACTTGGAAGATGACTTTCAGTGCCGCTGGAAGGTGGAAGATCCTATTATAGGTCGGTCCATTCATGATCCACAAAGCACTGGTGAGTAACATTACCACTATATGGTCACCAAGCCATGGTAATGCCTTGTAGCCTATGCCCAAATAAATTGTTTTGTCTTTTATTATGAGATTTTGTTGTATACAAGAACAGGGGGGTCTTATCACAAGCCATCCCTACTATGATCATGGGTTTGACCTTGGATTGGAGTTATCACAATATGGTCACTAAGCCATGATAATTTCTTTTGGTCTTACAGCCGGAAGACAAGGAGTCTCGTCATTGAGCTAGCTTGACCAACTTCCAGATCAGGCCTGTGAATGGAGTTGTTTCATCTGATCACCAAGTTAGTACAGTGGTCTTGTATCAACAAGGTTTTATGTATAATCCAAAAAAAAAGTATATATAATCAAACGGCGATCACTGAACATACATGCAACTAGTAAACGAAGGTGATATGTAATTAGGATATCCATGAACATTTCTAAGACTGGGTCCAGGTTCAACACAAGCTGGTTTTCAATGATTACATCATGGTAAAGATTCGGTATTACTCTCTAAATATCCTTATCAAATGAGTGTTATCTTTAAAATGGTCATTGTTTGAGATCTACCCACTTTCATGTTCACTGTTTGTTGACTGTTATCGTTTGAGTATTTTCTTTGAATTGAGTTTCAAGAAAGTGTTGATTAACCTGTTGTCTTTAGTCATGATTTGATTGCAGAGATAACTGGTTCTTCCCAGCCAGTTGCCATTTGTTGTGGCCACAACAAATCCCATGCTTAGCTAAAGCACAGGAGCCCCATTTTTAATCAATTTGAAGGTTTATGGGTAAGTTTCTATTTGTAAATATGATTTCCGGTTTAGATGTCTTTAAACATCACTTCCCATGTACCCGTACTTCATTTTCGCTACTTGATCTGGGTTTTCTTTAAGTTTTTGGTTTGCAAAAATCTTTAAATTTTGACTATTTTGACATTTCTCTTGGCAAACCCGAAACCCAACATTTGGCAAACCCGAAACCAGACATTTGGAGAACCCAAAACCTGAAAGTTTCGAGTGCGGGAAAGTTTTGTTTTCATTTTGGGATTTTCGTCATCCTGAAACCCAAAACCCGAAACCTGAAAGTTGCGGGTGCAGGATTTCGTTTTTCTTTTTGAAGTTTGTTTTACATAAACCCGAAACCTGACACTATCATGTTTCGAGATTCAGGAATGCATTTTTAACATTGCATTCTGAAACCCACAACCCACAACTTTCGTGTTGTGGCTTTCGGAAACTTGGTTTTAATTTGGTCGTATTTTTGAAACCTGAAACCCGCCAATTTTGGTTTTTGGCTTTCGGGAGTGGTAAATAAAAAATTTTATTATGTTTTTGAACCCGAACCTGTAGTTTGCATCGGTCAATCTCAGCCGTCCATTTCTCTTAATCCTACGGTCGTGATTTAATTTGGGTAAATTGATAAATATAGGTTTTTATTTAATTTTCTTTATCATTTTTACTCATCGAGTTACTCCGTTGAGCTGATTTTACTGTGAATTTCTCGCCTTCAGTCGATTGTCGATTTTCAGTTATCACAAGTAGGATTGTCGTCATCCCATTTTTTTTGGTTGGTCTTTTGGCTATCTGTGATTGTTGTTTTCTTTATTTCGTCAGAAATTACGAAGTTTGCCACTAATATGTCATGAAGTACCCAGTGCAGGGCCGCTCTTGGGGGTACCTTAACCAAAGACCCCAACTTTGGTATCTTCTCTGATACCAGTGGAAAGGTCACCGATACTTATCAAATGGATTGGTCTATGATTTATGCCATTTTCGGTAATGATGACCTCTCGCAGGAAGAATTTGATAGGCCCGCTTATGAGAAGATTAGGGCTTCTCAGATTCAAGCTATAGCCGCATGGCCTGCTATATTACCCTATACAGATGTAGTGAAGTGGATAATAGAGAATGCTAGTGTCAAAGACCGGTCTTTCAATGATACTTTGGGGAATCAATTGACTTATTTCCGCCCTGAGGTTTTTACCCAAGCGTTTGCTCTCAGGCCGCATAAGCAGACCCTATCTCCTCACTTCATCCAATCCTCTAAGTCCCATTAAAATTTTTCCGAAATGATGAAGTCTTGGATGATAAAACCTAATGCTATCATGCTTAAGCATGATAATTTATACCCAATTGCCTGGTTCAAGGAACCCTACTCTTTGCTAGCGGCTATGTTGTGTTGACTGTTTGGACTCCCTAATTGTTTGTTGTTCATAGTTGAATGGGCACCTATAGCGCATCATGTCTTGAATACCGGTGAATCCTTCCCATGGGCTTCCATCTTGTCCTCAGAACTAAAAAACGCTATCGAAGATTATTAGAAGTCTCCAGCTTTCAGAAAACCACATTTCTTTTTATCTGCTGATGTAATTGATGTTTTCTGCTCATAATTTCAATACCCCAACTTGAACTGGAATTGGACTCCAGCAGACCCACCTGTGCATATCTATCATTCAATCTTATGGGAAGAAAATTGTATCCCTTTACTATATGATATATGTGATCAGTTCCTAGGCACTGTTTACTTCAATATTTTCAAGCAAGAAGCACTAGCATTTTCAGATGATGCCAAGATACTCATCAATACTATCGGTGATTGGTATGTGTGTGAATATTTCTCATATATCAGGGTTTGGGGCAGTAATACTGTTCATCTGTTACCTAGAATTGTCCCTGACAGGTCGGATTTGCAAGAAGTTTCATTTCAAACTGTGACTGATGGTATGTATAAAAAACTCATAGGATGTAGAAAGAAAGGGTGGCCTAAACTCCCTTTGAACCTTGGGTCATTGGTCATCCCAACCTCCAATTGGGCAGCCACCCTTGGTGACCAGTTGGTTGATTTCAAATTGGGATGTGATACTAAAAGAAAGCATGACCCCAAGAAGTTATTGGATACACATCTAAAGCAAACCCATGTAAAAATAGACTATGTGCATGAGAACATCCCAGATGACTCTATCTATCATGGAGTCAATTCATTTTCTGAATTTCTTGTCAGAGCAAAAGACCTAGAAGAGAAGCATAACATTCTGCACTATCAGAAGGAATTAAAGCTCAGGGTGCTGAGTTATAGGAAATTGGAGCTGGATTTGCTCGACAAAGTGAGAAAAGAAAGGGAAGAAAAAGAAGCTCGGGAAGCTAATCCTCTTCAAATGGTGGTTCGTTCAGAAAAAGGGAAAGGAAAAAACCCCATTGAAGATTATCCTCCTAAGAAAACATCAGAGTAGGCCAAATCCTTTTTATATACCTCTCAGCAATTTCATACAGATATGGCACAATTGACATCAATGTTGAAGGCTCACCTTGCAGAGCCCCAGAAGGTTACTATGGATTCTCAAATAGTGGAACCTTCAAATCCCCTTGAAATTATTAGTTCAGCTGTGCAAGAAAATGATGATATGGTGGTTACACATGCCAACTCAGCAAAAAGGCAAAGGATCCATGCTAATCCATTCCCCAACATTCATATTATTGACTGTGATATTGATGAAGAACTTGAACCCCAATTTTAGTAACTGAGGAGACTACAGAACAATCCAAGTTCGTCACAAACTTGTTAAATGTTATTGACATGGAATGATTTGTTCAGGACCAGTCATTCGAAGACACCTATGTTCAGGATTTTTCAGCTTCAACATCCCAATTAAACTCAATTCAACAATTTGCTGCTTCACTTTCAGAGCATTTACCTCCCTTTTCATTGTCTCAACTGTTCAATAGTATAACTTCTTCTTCTATCACACTTTCATGTAGTCAAGAGTCTTTCTCTATTCCTAAGTCCTTGATGCCAGAAGCTCAAACCACCATCATTCCTACACAGTCACCTAAACCTATTCTACTAATACCTTCCATCGATCAATTCACCTCCATTCCTTTTCCCATTTCATCTTCTATCACAATTTAGGATAAGATTCTTGCAATCTCTCAGTCTACACCACTAGCTATCTCTATTTCACCTAGCATTGAGGAGCCACCTATAGTTCCCTCTCCATCATTAGCTCCTAATGTTGAAGGGCAGACTCCTCCATCTGAAGCTTCCACTTTGGTCCCCTCAATCACACAGGTCAAGTCATTTGTCCAAGATGTTTCTGTCCCTGTGGTCATTCCTCAAGTCACCATGTCCATCCCTCACCCTAGTGGTATTATGACACCTTCAATAATTTCCACTGCTAATGTCATTCCCATCACTACCTAGTTGGCTGATGAATATGTGGATGGGGATGTGGTTCCTATTGGAAACTATTTCTATGACAAGGAAGAGAAGAAAATATTCAAAAGGACAAGGAAGAGAAGTAAAGATGAGCAAGCGTTGGAATCACGTGCTCCCATTCAAGTCTTGTGGGCTCAACAAACTGCTGACCCTCAGTCTGGAGCTATTGAAGCAGCAACAGTTCTAGGGGATTTTGCTGGTGCCAATATAGATTCAGTCCACTTGCGGAACAGAGAGGTTGATCTTAAAATGGAAAGGATCAAGGAACTTGAAGATGAGTTGGCCAGAATTAAAGGTGAACATAGCCTCCTTGTGGCTAATATCAGGCAGGAATGGATGGAACGCTTGCATGCTTCAAAATAGGAGAATATCTCCCTTCAGAACTAGCTTAATATTGAAAAGACTCAAAACTCCATCCATGCAGAAAAGATAGCAACCTTAGAGGTACAAGTTGGAACTATAACTGTAAATGCAGCTTCAGCTAGTTTGTCTAACTTTACACGATAGGAGTTCAAAGACTTGGCCTTGGAGGTTAATCATAATCATTATCAATTGCTTGAAAATTTGTACATTGTACAGGATGAAATTAGGGAGACGTTTATTATCTTTGATGAACTTCCTTCTGAGCTTGAGGTACAGGAAATCAAGAGAATTCAGGCTTCCAAATCTCAAGATGAGGTTAGTGAATGGAAAAGGTACATTTAAAACATCCCTGCAGACTTCCTGATTCTCAGCAGTCTTCAGATGAAGAGGAAGAAAGCTTCCCTAAATACCTGGCTCGATTTCAATGACTATGCTGAAGAGATCATCAGGAAATCCAAAGACCTTTGCACTCGACACTGGTACGCAGCAGATAACATCATGGAAGCTCTACATCTCCCATACATGGATCCTATTTTGTAGGCCCTTCCACCTAAATGTAAGCTGGAAGAAGTGGAGCGTGATCGTGAAGAAATTGAGCATAAGATTCGGGCTATTCAAGCAGTTAACATTCGTCACGTGGATGAAATGATCAGGAAACCACTCTCCTTCGAGGGCAAGATCCATTCTTACCTTTGCACTTGGCATAAGCTTTCCAAGCATGACATCGAGAACAACATATGCAATGCCCAAATAGGCATAGAATCTATCAATTATCCAAACATAGAAGAACTGTTAGAAATATATGATAAGTGGTAGGATTCTCTGGCCCAATAGACTCATTTCTGATTTTGGAATCCCTATTCTGTAGGATTCATTTTTGTACTTTGTCATAGTTTAATATTTCAGGAAGGATACCTCTCGGAGGAAGGTGTTGGAATTTTTGGAATTGTAATTGTTGGGCCCAGGATGAAGTAAAGTTTTGGATAACAGTTTTGAAGATGGAGTTGAGCGCAACTCATAAAGATAAATTTTGTCTAAGTGTTGAGGATGCTACGAAGATGTGTGCAGCATCCAAGTTTTGATCAGGTTGCGAAGCTATGCGCAACATCTGAATGTTTGGAAGCACCGTGAAGACTAGTGCTGTGAGGAAGCAATGTTGTGAAGCAGTCAGGACACGTGGAGCCAGCAAAGCAGAGTGCTGGACATAGATTAGGTGCAGGTATTGGTTGGACCGGTAATGGTCTATATTTGGAAAGATGCTCCAGAAGGGCCATGTGGCGGGCACGAGCAAATCAAGTAGGCGGCCAATGCATGCGTTTGTTGAGGAAAGCGATGTCTTGGCACACTTGGTGGGCGGAACCATTAGAGGAAAATAGTTCGACAGAGGCAGCCTGTTGGCACGCGTGCAATAGGAAGGCTGATAGTGACAGATTGAAGACGTGGAAAACCGCCACGATTGAAGCAGACGCTACCAGATGCCAGCAAGCCGGTTTGGGGAAACCGACATAGTTTGTAAACTGTTGGTTTTGCTCTGGGCAGACCCGGGTTAGGTATGCTTTTTAGACCAACAGAACCCTTAGCTCACTGGCCCTTTCGGCAACAGGTCACAGAAGCAACCTGAAGTCTCACCCGAAGTGATTCTAATGGGGTGGCAGAAGACTCAAGTGTCCTCAGCCAGGTTCTGAGGCATCCAGGGTGCTTAAAACACTCCTTAGTCCTCTCCAAAAGGGCTAACTTCTCTATTTCTATTACTCTGTCTATACCTCTGTCTTATCGCATTACACAGGCAGTGCGATAAGCCTTCTCCTTATCTGATCTTGTCTAGCGATACTTAGGATATCGCAGATGCGATATCTCCCTCCTTTCTGTCCCTGCGGTATGTGACACTTAGCCACCTCCTGATTTAATACGCTGTCTCAAACACCCTTATCTACTTACTGAGAGATCTTAATATCACTTAGTCTCTCAGCATAATCCTCACTAATGCGCTTAACCCTTAATACTTCACAATGACGTGACTGTATAAAATATTACTTTAAGCAATGCTCTAACTGAACTCTTCAGGCATTATACTCATTCAATACTCAAGCATTATCCTTTATTGAACAGAGGTCTATTTCGCTAGGATTCAACTATGATTTTCACAATTGTTACACATCAACCAGAACTAAACTGATGACCATATACATTACTTATAAAATGAAGGAAGCATTCATGTAATAGTAAAGATAAGCGAATAAGAGCAACAATTACACAAATGCAATCACTCTACTCATATATTTACGTGGTTCACTTCCAGGAGGGAAGCTACGTCCACGGGAACTGTGTTTTCTATTAACAACTTGAGAGAGTAAAACACAGTTCTGCCGCAACTCTTTGCAGCAGAGGTCTTCTGGGAAACTCCACTCCTGTGGGAGCCCTTCTCTATAGACCTCTCTTCTTCTCCTTCCTACTCTTCCACTGACTCTTACAATGTACTCTCTCTCTCTCTCTTTCAATCCCTGTGGATTGCACAATCTGCTCAATGAGTCGGCCTCTGATTTCTGGAAGATGTTCAGACTCTGTATGACCAAAAACTCGACTACACTCTACTTAATAACTTTAGTAACTATGTGTCCAACCACTTTACATACAAAAGACTCCTATATATAGATGGCCCGAAGGTCTCATCGTAGTTACAAAACTGTGGGCCTTATCCCAACAGTGACTCAACCCTAACCACTTACAGTCAACTAGCTGTACTTTCATGGCCGCCTCCTGTCTCCTCGCCGCTTCCTGCAGTCCTTAGTCTTTAATGCATCGGCCCGTTGCTTCTTCTTTGGTTCAAGCAACGCTGACTATAGTCCTTCTTCTTAATGAGGGTAGCTGAACCCTCTCTTCATCTTCGGCGCCTTTATTATGGTGGTTGAGCTCTCCCTTCGGCCTCTTCCTTGTACCACGTGCTTTGACTTTCCTGTACATATCGCCGCAATTCCCGTCGGAATTTGCGCTACGGCGATATCTTTGCCTTGTCGCCAAAATTGGTACTTTCTCCCCAAAAATGGTTATCTTTTCCAAAATTAGCAGCTTTCTAAATGCTGCGGGAGTTCTCTCCAACAACTCCCCAAACACTTACTTGTGGCTCGTCCCCGAGCCACTCACAACATCAGCTTGCTTCATCTGCGTAAGCTTATCCTTTGCTGCCTGTGAGATTGTTGCGAATTGTGCCTTAAGTGCTTTAATACTTTCATCCATGCTTGCTACTTCTTCCTGCGCTGCGCTTAGCAACTCAGCTGTTACCAAGGAGTCTTCTATGCTCTCAATGACTCCTTTACTTGATGTGAAGCTTTTCACCTTTTTCTCTAGTTCATCAACCAGATGTGCGACTTTGCTTTCATGCGGGCTAACTGCGTTAGCCAGGTTGATCTGCTGTTCTCTGTACTTCTGCACTTGCTGTTGAAATTGCGTTATTTCTCCTTTATTCCTTATCTTCGCAAGAGCACTCAAGCCCTTGTACTCTTCTTCAGCTCTAGATATCGCATCTTCAAAGTGCTTAATATGCTGATTGAGTTCTGCTTTCTGTGGAAGCTCCTCTAGCTCCAGCCATGTTTTTGATGCATCCTCTAGGATAGCTTCTGTTGCTTCCACTCGACACTGCATCTGTGTCTGTACAATTCTGATAGCTTGCACTCGTGCTTCTTGGATTTCTTCTGGAGTAAGTGGCCTATTCCCTTCAAGCGCAGCAATCCTTGATTTGTATTCTTCCTCCATCTTATTCTTCTCTTCATCTAGAGCCTTTGCTCTTTCTACTATTTTTCTTATCTTTTGAGTTATTTCTAACTCAGGCTTGATATCGCACTGCGGAAGCTCTGCTGCGATATTCTCTAAAACAAGAGAGACATCCTACTCTCGCTGAACATATTGCGTCAACTGGGCACTCTCTGCCTCATGCTGCGCAATGAGCTGCACATTTTCGTTGGAAAGTAAAACATTATGCTCATATGTGACTCGTTCTCTGTGCCTCAGCTCCATGCCTATCTGCTGAAAAATTTCATACAACTGGTCCACAGGCACTTCTGGTAGGTTCACCTCAAGAGGATGAACCATCTACACTTCCATAGGAGCAGGAAACTTAATGCTTCCTGGCGGTATACGAACAATGTTCGTGCGGTCCCTTGCAATACTTTCTTCTCTGGTCTGCAAAGGGGGCTGCGAACTTCCTCCTACTGTGGTTGGAGCTGGCTGAATCTGCATAGAAGCAGTCTTCTCAGTTATTGCCTTCAGCTCTAGCAACTTCTTGTCAAGGCTTGTGTGCAGCAGGTCCTGCGATGACTGAATCGCAGCGAATCTCTCCTGCATCTTCTCATGTACTCGGCTGGCGATGAGATCATACTCATCCTCTGTCATGATCGGTGCCTGCGGTTCTTCGAAAGTAACCGTCTTCATTCTCTTCTTCTTTGCTTGCAGTGGAGAAGGGCCTTCAGTACCCTTTCTCTTAGAACCCATTGGTTCTTTCGCTTTATCTTTAGGATCTATCTCCAGAACATCTTCTGGATCATCAACTGGAGCATCAACTAGAACTAGGCCAGATGATAGATCATCATACATCTGTTTCATCTCCTCATCAAAACAGTTTCTAATGGTGTCTTCAACCTGCTGGATATCCATGCGATATTGGCCAGGGGCCCATTCCTTATGTTTCCTGAATCCCTTGGGTCTGATATATGTTTTATCCCTGTCGACTTTAAATTCCAGCTTGGAATGATAAAGATCGACGACCGGCGAGTCGACACGCGGAATCGTTGCTACGGTCTCAAGCAATAGCATATAATAGCCATGGAATACCATTGCGTTGTTCTTTTGCTTCTCTGGGTGATTACTCGCCCAAAGATTTGAATACCTTGTGCCTCTGCACGCCCCTGGTTCCAGTTGTGGAAACTGCGAATTGGGCGGCTCTTTCCATCCAATAAAAGCCATAAGGATCAGCAGCCACGAGAAGTGGAAGCTGTGAAGCGGATCCTACTGCGCCTGCGCACAGTCTTGAAAGAAACTATTCAGCAAAAATAAACTCCAATTGTAAGGTTTACCTTTTATGACTTCAATCGCCAGGCGGATAACTGAGCCTGTGACCTCCTTTGGCCTCACCTTGAAGAGGAGCTTTCCTGCCAACAGACTAACAGTAAATCGCAAGGCCTCATCAAGTATTGAGTTGACATCATAGGCGTGACCTCCTCTTTGCAGCTTATACTCAGCAACCTGCTTGGTTGAGAGCCTGGTATCCTTTGTGGTGCCATCAATATTTATCTGAGGGTCAAGGCCAGTCTTCGACAGACCGGTAATGCGGTGAATAAGGTCAACATTAACATCTATCCGGTTACCCAACCATAAGTAACCACCATGCACACATGAAAGTAGCATCCGCACTACAGCATTTACCTCTGGACCCCGTCCAAAGTGCGGAATCTCCAGGAGATTGAGCAGTCCCGACGGTGCTAAATGGCTTGCATGGTCCATGGGGACGAACTCATCTCACTCTGTCCTTGGGTTCCTCTCAATTGTCATATAACGATCACGACGGAAGTGTGGGTAAAGCTTATAATCTCCCAGATTATAATTAGCAAACTTAGCAGCATGCATATTCCCCCGAAGGTTACCTTCTTCCTTCACTCGCTTATCCAGTGGTGGGAGTATGAATTCATATCTAAATTCTTTCGGAAGGACAATTTCTGGTGCATTTTCTATCCTTGGTGGGAAATATACAGTAGCGACTGTGACTTCTTCCGGAAGTTCTTGCTCCTGTTCTTCTGACTCTGTGCTACTCGGGGTCTCGATATACTCCATATTAGCTAAGGTCCTTGGTGACTGTCGTGTGGATGGAGAACCAGCAGTAACTTTCTTTCCTTTCCTAGCCGCGGGCGAAGTCATAGCACACTCAAGTCCACCCCGTTGAAATCTCTGCAACACGTCTTCGAGAGGCTCGTCTGGCGCAAGGAACCTTCCCGTGCGGTACTCTGGACTTCCTATGATTGCTATTCTGAGACAAATCAAGGTCTGCAACTATTTTTGACTTCTCTGCTAAGAATTCTGCTGAAAATACGCTCTGCTCTTCTTAAATGCTCTAAACTCTTTCGATAAAAATGAACAAGTAACCCCGTTCTTTGAATAAGACGTGTATTTATCATAAGGCGGGAACTTCAAACGGAAACGGACCAGTGAGCTGGACCCGTTGGCAGCATTTAATGCATAGACAAGACAGCACCCCGTGCCCATTTATTGAAAAACGCCGTTTGAAATTTCACTGGGAAATTGTGCGCCGGAGTGGTGTCACATCGGATTTTCCAAATCTAGAAGAATCAACGTACTACTGCCAAATCTTAGTACAACAGATACTTGTCAGTCGTACACTTAATGCTTGTCAGAAGGCGAAGTGACTAGCCCTCTGATCAATTCAAAAATTGCTATCGCATCGATCTGTTTTCTGTCTCCTGCGATACGATATCGCGTCGCCTGGAAATGCAAAGTGCAAAAACTCGCATCGCATCAAAATTATCGCAACAACCAGAAAAACTTGCTGCGAACTCTTACTTAAAGTGTTTTCCCGGTGTAGACTCCTTAGGGTGCGATGCCTCATTTCAACTACACTGGACACCTGCACCACTTGCTTCTTTTCTGGGCTAGGGCTAGGAGGTGGCATGGCCTTCATAATACAGCTTAAGCCTACTGCCATTGATCAAGGTAGGAAGAAACTCCCCACTCAAAGTACAAAGCTGAATAGCACCTCCATCTGTTATTTGCTGAATTTGATATGGCCCTGACCAATGAGTCTTGAATTTTCCAGGGAACTTTATAAACTTACTGTCATAAAGGAGTACCAAGTCTCCAAGCTGAAAGATTTTGTTCTTGATATGCCTATCATGCCAATCTTTTTCTCGTGCTTTCTGCACTTTCTGATGAAATCCTGCGATAAATCTGTCTTCCTCCAGATTGAGCAGCTGTGCCAATCTCTCCTCTAAAGTATCAGAATCGGCCATCTCTGTAAGCTGAGCAATCCTTAGACTGGGTAAAATGTATTCCATAGGCATAACAACCTCTTGTCCATACACCAAGCTGAAAGGTGTTTGTCCTGTTAATTTCTTGCATGTGGTCCTGTAAGCCCATAATACATCATTAACTCTAAGGTCCCAATCATCTCTTTGACTGTTACAAATCTTTGTAAGAGCATGTTCTAATATCTTATTAAAAGCCTCCACCGTACCATTAGCTTGAGGGTGGTATGGTGTACTCTTATGGTGCTGGATTTCAAATTCTTCTGTTAAGGCTTCTATGGTGCGATTCAAAAAATGTGTGCCTTGATCACTCATCAAAATCACTGGGCATCCAAATCTAGTGATGATGTTTTCAAAAATAAACTGTGCTGCTGTGGCAGCATCGCAATTCCTTACTGGTTTTGCCTCAGCCCACCTGGTGAGGTATTCTGTTGCTGTAATAATATATCTCGCACCAGTTCGTTTTCCTGGTGGGTTAATAGGACCCACGAAGTTTATAGCCCATTTATCAAATGCACGTAGCATTATCTGTGGTCGCAATGGCATTTCATCTCTTCTGGAGGGATTTCCTGCCCTCTGGCAGATATCGCATGATCTGCAAAACTCTTTACTGTCTTTATGTAATGTAGGCCACCATAATCCTGCTGACAGGATTTTCTGAGCAGTAGGCTTTCCTGCGAAATGACCTCCTGCGATGCCCGAATGTGCTTCCTTAAGAATGGTCTATTTCTCATGGGGCATAACGCATCTGCGCAAAATTTCATCTGGACCCAACTTATAGAGATGTCCTGCAATCAAGGTGAAATCTGCTGCTTTCACGACTAATTGTTTCTTTTGTTGCTTAGTAAACTCAGACAGTGCCCACCCTGTAGTGAGAAATTGAATTATGTCTGCGTAATATTCGTCTGCGACCTGGATAGAAAACAATTGCGCATCAGGCAAGTTGTCCTCTAAATTACTTGGTTCTTCACCTGAGTCTATCCTTGACAGGTGATCAGGTCCTGCATTTAGTCTTCCTGGCTTGACAATGATTTCAAAATCATATTCCTGAAACAACAATAGCCATCTGCATATTCTTCCCCCTAACACTGGCTTATTGACCAAGTACTTTAATGCAGAATGGTCAGTGAACATCTTGAACGGGGCACCCAACAGATAGTGCCAAAATTTCTGTAAAGCATACACCATTGCTAACCCTTCTCTCTCTGTGGTGGTGTAATTCTTCTCTGCTGTCGATAATCTCCTGCTCGAATATGCGATAGGGTGATCAATACCCCCTTCTCCTGGTTGCATGAGAACAATGCCTAGTGCGATGCCAGATGCATCCACATGAACATGAAAAGGCTTGTTCCAATCTAGAAATACCAAAATAGGTGCTGTAACCATTTTTTCTTTAAGAGTATCGAGACTCTTCTGACATTCCTCATTCCACTGAAATCTGATATCCTTCTTCAATAATTTCTCCATTGGTGCGGTAATCTTGGCATAACCTTTAATAAACTTTCTGTAGTACCCAGTATGACCAAGTGCAGTTCTCAGTTGCTTTACTGAGTTGGGTGCTGGTAAATTGACAATGATGGCGATCTTCGCAGGATCTACCATCAATCCTTGTCTGCAAACAATGTGACCCAACAAAGTACCAAAAGGCGCACAAAATATACATTTTTTCAAGTTAAGGGAAATCTGGTGCTGTCTACATTTTTCAAACATTAATCTCAGATCTCCTATGTGCTTCTTGATTAGTCCAAATACAGTCCAATCATCAAAATAAACTTCTAGAAATTGATGGATGTATTCCTTAAAAACAGCAACAACTACTCTAGAAACAATTGCTCGGGCATTCTTAAGACCAAAGGGCATTACCGTATACTGAAAGGAGCCCCATTCTGTCGCAAACGTGGTCTTGTGCCTGTCGTCTGGATGGATTCTTATCTGGTGATAGCCTGAAAAGCGATCAGTGAATGAATATATTTCTTGTCCTCCAACATTGTCTAAGACTTCATCAGTGAAGGGTGTCGGAAATGGGTCATGCAGCGATGCATCATTCAGTTTGCGCAAGTCGACACAGATCCTGATGTCTCCTTTTGTTTTCTTTTCTTGTACTACCATGGGACTAACCCACTCACTTTCTTCAACAGGCTCAATGATGCCTGTTGCTAGCATCTTATCTATTTCATCTTTTACTTTTGCTTTATACCGCGGGTTCAACCTGTATGGACGCTGCTTAACCGGCTTAGCATCCTCCTTAAGCGGTATTCTCATGACTCCTAAGTCACCCACTATTCCCTTCATTTCTGTAAAGTTGGTAGGAAATAGGTCCTGATACTCATGTAATAGATCTGTGATTTGGCCAATTGTCTCATCATCCCAATAATCTCCAATAGAGGCAAACTTAGGTTCTGTTTCTGTGCCAATATTGCTCTTTTTAATCTTGATTGGTTCTGTTACAGCTGGAATTTCTAAGTGTGGTCCTTCAACTTCACGCGTACCTTCTGTTTCTGCGATATTGATACTGCGAGGATCTTCATCCTCATCGCCTGAATCTTGTGCGAAGTTGTAACATTCCAAAACATGTTCCATCCGAATAGCCCACTCGGGTTGCGAATACACTGGTAATGTGCAATCATCAAATATTTTAGTCTTTATGATCTTCAAGGCCCGATCAATGCTTGGATACTCAGATTCAAAACTGAAAGTAAGCAAAAAGCTTTCTATCATAATAGGCCATGAGATAGTTCCTTTTCTTAGCTCTGTTTCTGTATACCAGTTCCTTGGAACTGTATCCAGTGTGTGAATAAACAAATGAACCAACTCATCTGTGGAATTTTTAGCCAACTCTGTTCACAGCTCATAATGTGTGCTCTGGGATCACTTTCTCCTGTGTATTTCTGCTGTATACAGTCTCTTTCTTTAGAGAACCTAATACGCATCAATCTCTTACAATCATACCATGATGGGATATGTTCCTTGTGTGTGTACCACCATCTTGCAGGTGTAGCTCTAACTGCAAGGTCAAAAACCTCCATCCTCTGCTCTTGAGGAATCTCTTGTTCAAACTACTGTAAAAAATCATTGACGTCTGCTAATCCATCAAAAGTTGGAATATACCTGTTCTCTGCTCCAATCCATCGCAGTGATTTAGTCATGAATGCGCATCTGCGAGTAGAAACTTCATGGAGCCTATTTTTCCAATTCTCTAAGCCGACATCTGAATCTGATGTGCATGAACTATCGCATCTCCATCTAATATGTCCATCGGCTGTAGGATTGATGTAATCTATCTGATTAGAATTCATCTGATACAAATTTTCCATGTTATGCACCTCCTCTTCTGCTTTGATCGGCTCAATGTAGCGAGGACCCAGGATCCAGTGGTGCGATAACCCGAACTTGAGTATCTTCAAATGTGAATACCTAATAGAGCTGGATAGGGTCTGGTATCACCAATAATTTCTATGATCTCAAAATCTGCATACGTGTGAACTCCATCGATGTCAACTGGGACATGCGATAGGCGACCCATCGGTGATACTCTCTGTTGATTGGCTAGTCTCAGATGGATAGGGGATTTGCTTAGCTTTGGACTACCCATCTGTTCCCATGTCTGCTTAGTCAAGACATTTACTTCTGATCCTAAGTCTAGGATAACCTCATCCATTTCAAATAGTCCGATCTGCGCTGTGAGCCTCATCTCTCTTCCTGTCCTTGTATGGCCCATTATATGGTGAATAGTTCGCTGTGTGTTGCTCAAGGAAGGACTCTGTTGACATTGATCAATAAATTTCTGAAGTTCCTCTACAGCTTTCTCATTTCTCAGAAGTTTCAAACAACTCTGCAGGAAGGACTGTACACTTCCTGTCAATTCCTCTTCATCGCATCTTCCAGATGTGCTAGCCTGCGGTATCTGCACAGTACTAACATCATATGGTGGCCGTCGCGGTATACCCTGAGATGGTAATACCGGTGATCTGGAATGTGTCTGATCAACAAAGGAGGTCTTAGCTTGCTGAAATGCCTCGTTATTCTTCTGTAGGTCTAGTGGGATAGATTTTTCTGGGGCTTTGCGCACCCACTGTGTTCCTGTCGTCTTTTCCACATCCTGCAATGTGTTACTAGTAGAGAGACCACTGCGAGTTACAACATTAACTCGTGGTTCTGGTTCTTTCTGCTCAGCAGCGATAAACTGGATAGTTTGATTGGCTGCTGGCTTGGCGTCCTTGATCTTGGCTATCAATATGGGACACTCCTCTTTTGTATGATCATAAGATTTACAATACTTGCATGTTGTAGTAGGGTTCTGGCAGTCCCTAGCGTAATGTCCTGTTCCTCCACAATTATAACAGGTAACAGGTCCACGGCCACGGCCAAATTCATAGCCTCCTCCACGTCCTCAGCCTCTGAAATTTCCTCCACGGCCTCCCTGAGCCGGATCAATTTGTGGACCTACTGATGGTCCAGATGCTTCTGATTGGACTCTGTAAAAGTCATGCTTTCTTTCTATCATTAAATCATAAGCTCTACAGTTGTTTTCATCATGTCCAACAGATTTACAAAAATTGCAATATAGGTTCTTTGGTGTCTGCACATATTTCTGAAGGAGAGGACATTCCTGAGGTCTGTGTCCTCTAGTTCTACAAATCTCACACCATGGCCCCTGATTCTGCATCAACGGGTTAGGAGCTCCACTGGCGATATAGTCAACAAAGACAGGGCAGTTATCCTTACTGTGTCCCTACGCTTTACACTTAGTACACCAAATTTCATGCTCAACCTCCTTTCCTTTCTTAATTTCATGCAGCTGTAAGGTGAGGTTAGCTAGCTGATTTTGCAGATTAGTCATACCTACGCTAGTCTCTGCTAGAGGTGAAGCCTCTAGTTTCATTGCCATTTCTAATGCTTCATCTTGTGTATTTAATTTCTGTTGCATTAGTGGAAGTCTGATGTGTGGTAACATTTCTACGATAAACCACTCTTTATGCTGTTGAGGCGCAAGCTCAAAGCTTACCTGATCAATGAGGGTTTTGAATCTCTGGTCAAAATCCCAAACAGTCTCCGTAGGCAATTGCTTAATGTCTTTAAGTTCTGCTATGCACTGTGACTCAGATTTAGGTTTTTTAAACTCTTTGATCATAGCAGTTCTAACCTGTGCAAGTGTTCTGTTATGTCCAGCAGTATACTTCATATACCAAGTTAATGCTCTTTCTCTGAATGTGGTGGCCAGCGGGACAAGCTTGACATTATCATCTTGTATTTGCTTAATGGTCCATATGGCTTCGCATAAGAACCAGTGCTGCTCAGGGTCCTCCGACCCTGTACCTTTAAATGTCGGTAACTTCATATCATCTCCCATTCTGTTTCTAGGTGGTGGGTTCTGGTTTGCTGTATTACTACCACTCGGAGGTATAGATGTAGAGGGTGTAGAGGTAGTATACGCTGTATGGGAGCTACTGGATGGGGTTCCTGCAGGATTACTCTAAGTCCCGACTGGTTTTTGAGGAGTCCTAGGGTTCTGAATCTGTTGTCTAGGATTATCTGAGCTATCTTCTTCAGAAGAAGATGAATCGTTTACTCTGTATCTTTTACCACTACGTGTATGTCCAATATACTCGTAATCACTCTCAGAGTCTACTGACATTACAATATCATACTACTATTCATCTGAGAATATATCCAGTACTCCTTTTTCATATAGTAATTGCTTAATGGACAGATTCAGAGAATTTAGGTACTTACCGCGATAAACCTTGAAGAAGTACCATTCTACTTCGCTGAAACTCTTTCTCTGATCAACCGCGAACTCTGTGATGAAGCCTTCCAGCAAACTCGCAAGCCAGAAGTCTACTACGCGTGAGATAGGATTATCAACACCTTTCAAGGTCTGAATCAGCCCTGCTGTCCAGACAACTTCTCGATTCTTCTTGAAAACATTGTTGTCAGCAAGCTTCGATAACCAATCATATAACTCAATAGCATAGGTTACAAATAATATCTCATGGAGATCTGTAAAAATGTGCTTCTGTAGCCAAGCCTCAGTGCTCAGTCTAGGATTCTTGTTTTCTTTTACGGCAAACTCTCTTTCTTTTGACTCAACCCACTGGTTAAGTTCTTCCTTGGTAGGATGCCAACAGAACATCAGCTCAATGTGTTCAAACCGGCAACGGAACCATTTGTTGGTTTTGCTCTGGGCAGACCGGGGTTAGCTATGCTTTTTAGACCAACAGAACCCTTAGCTCACTGGCCCTTTCGGCAACAGGTCGCAGAAGCAACCTGAAGTCTCACCCGAAGTGATTCTAATGGGGTGGCAGAAGACTCAAGTGTCCTCATCCAGGTTCTGAGGCATCCAGGGTGCTTAAAACACTCCTTAGTCCTCTCCAAAAGGGCTAACTTCTCTATTTCTATTACTCTGGCTATACCTCTATCTTATCGCATTACACAGGCAGTACGATAAGCCTTCTCCTTATCTGATCTTGTCTAGCGATACTTAGGCTATCGCAGATGCGATATCTCCCTCCTTTCTGTCCCTGCGGTATGTGACACTTAGCCACCTCCTGGTTTAATACGCTGTCTCAAACACCCTTATCCACTTACTGAGAGATCTTAATATCACTTAGTCTCTCAGCATAATCCTCACTAATGCGCTTAACCCTTAATACTTCACAACGACGTGACTGTATAAAATATTACTTTAAGCAATGCTCTAACTGAACTCTTCAGGCATTATACTCATTCAATACTCAAGCATTATCCTTTATTGAACAGAGGTCTATTTCGCTAGGATTCAACTATGATTTTCACAATTGTTACACATCAACCAGAACTAAACTGATGACCATATACATTACTTATAAACTTAAGGAAGCATTCATGTAATAGTAAAGATAAGCGAATAAGAGCAACAATTACACAAATGCAATCACTCTACTCAGATATTTACGTGGTTCACTTCCAGGAGGGAAGCTACGTCCACGGGAATTGTGTTTTCTATTAACAACTTGAGAGAGTAAAACACAGTTCCGCTGCAACTCTTTGCAGCAGAGGTCTTCTGGGAAACTCCACTCCTGTGGGAGCCCTTCTCTATAGATGTAGTGCCCCTCTATCCGGAAGGGCACCGGAGTTCTAGTATTTGAAATCAAGTTTGTAACCAGCTCCTGCGGAGTTGTTTTTCTTTCTTATTTATTTCAATAATAAATAAGTATCATTATGTTTTCGTTATGCTAATTTTCTGCATAATTTTAGTGATTAGAAAATGTCTAGCAGCATACAGTGCACCTACATATAGTAATTTTAACAACATACATAAATTGTAATTTCTGGCATAATACCTAGTATATTGAAATATAAATCATTTTTCTAACTACCAGTAGAATACCTGGACCGATGTAGTTTGTATATTGTTCCCTTGCTCCTGTAGCCTTTCCCGTCCAAGCTTTTTGCTCCCGCAGACTTTCTGTTCCAAGCCTTTATACCAAAATGGATGAACCACCCTGCCAACCAGCTCTTATCGTGCTGGCCCTAGGAAACCGACGGGTTTCCTAGCCCCCGAGCCCACAAACCAATAATCCCGACGGCATCGTTCCTTAGTACCTTTCCATAGTCAAGAGTTAACCCCACCTCATTCTTTTGAGTTTCCCACCTCCTCAAAGCTTCGAGTTATCCCCCTCCTCGGCATTCCTCCTTTTCATCAAAATACTAAGTGTACTTCTCCCAAAAACCAACCCAAAAACCCCCCTTCATCTCCGTGAAGCCATTGCTTTATAGATCCATTTTCCTCCTCCACTTGTCTTCCGGTTTACTCCACCGCCTTCCAAAAACCCTCGAGCCCCCAAAACATTAAATTGATGGCTTGCTTTACAATCCAATTCATAATAGATATTATTTTATAGTACTTATTTTCTCGAGTAGTCCAATGGTATTAAGACTAGTTAGGTTGGATTTGATGGGTTCAATGTACCTTATTTAATGATTCTCGAAATTTTCCATTTAGGACATTCATGAGGCGGTGGATTCAATATTAGTCTTGTCTTCCATTTAATATGTTGATTAAAATAATACTTAAATACTATCATGTTGACCCTTGGAAATTTGAAGTGGTAGATTGTTTTTAATTATAAATATATTTAAAATCAAATCTCAAATCGGTTGTCTGACATGACAGTAATTTATGAATATAAATTTAATTGAGTTTTTTTTTTATATCTTAACCTTCATTTAATAATTTAATAATACTCCTTTCTCGTTTCATAACAATAAATTAATTAATTTAATAATGCAAACACGTTCACTTACCCACTTATGATTTCTTTTATTCCAATAAGGACACATTTTCATTATTAACATTAGTTTAAATAATAACAATAATAACAATATTAATTAATAATAATATTAATATTAAATAATCATAATAATAAATATTAATGGTGATTTAAGTACCTTAGCACTAATCTAACATACCTAATTAATAAATGAAGTACTCTTAGGGGTTTAATTAATCAATATTAACAATTAGATAGTACACGCTTCCAGCATTAATGTTTATCTGCTATACTTCCTATTTCCGATACCTTCACTTGATGAGAATTACAATTGGCGGCAATTATTTTAATTGTTCATTACAATGTTTACATATATGACTAATTAACTTATTTTATACATAAGCAAATCGATCATCTATTACTCATGTCCTTTACGCAAACCTTAACTGAGTTATCTATGACAACTTATAACATTGTTAAATATTGATAAGTATGTCGTAAACTAATACTATCGCACATGTACAAAATGTGCATGCGTGGCCAGCGTATGCACAGGTCTGACAGGTACTATAAACATACATCATATTTCCTATGCTTAACAGCTAACTAATACTAATAATACTTCATGCAAATAGAACAAGTATGTTACATTTATCATAACATTACTTAAAACATCATTGATTTCATTTCGTTATTTTTATGATTACATCAGTTCAATCAATCAAGTACAAGGAAATGTACCTACTACCACTAACCCAAGATCAAGGAATACCCAACCCTCAACAATACTCACTAAAATATCCTCCCATCCTAACCTGCGTCCGCATCCTCCCTATCCTTCCTCTGCTAGTACAAAAGTGGATGTCAGCTATACTGACCTAGCCACATAGAACGTGAGAGCGGTAGCGTCGGCTAACTAGCGGACCTAACCTCTCCTAGCAGGCATCCGACCATCGTCATCGCAACAACTTGGGGAGCGTGTCTCAGCACGGCCCTCCCACGACCTCGGGTATCATAGAAACATAGGGTGGGCAATACATCCATCCCTCTCAACATACTGGGTCTACGCCCTTATCAACTCATACTTTGTTGCTCTCGAGATTATTGGTTTGTGTCATCGTATCATCAACTTTGGTAAACAAGGCTCTCTGCAAAATAGGTACTATACCATACTTCGTATCAAGTATCCCGCTATTACATAGCCCCGATGTCGTGCAGATTAGTACTTTGCATCCATACATTTATAACAATATTTCCATTCTATCATCGTCTGATCCATATTGCCAACATCATTTATTTCCTCACATAAAATCATTAAATCGATCACAGCATAAATACCACATCATATATATCACATTTCATCCAGGACGATTATTAAACATATACTATCATTATGAAATAAAAGAATCTCGTGATAACTACAACATAGTAACCACATAAACCAAATAACATCATGAGGATGGTAACATCATACATCATAACCGTAGTATCAGCATGGGCACAGTAACATCCTAAACATAGTAGCAACATATCATCATGTCTAACATGCCGAAAATATAGTTCACTCTGTCTAGCTGAGTCGAACAGATAGTAAGCAAATAAAGTGAAAGGTGTCTAACTCATAAACACGCCTAGTCAAAATATGGGGCGTTACATACACCCACCCTTCAGGAAACTTCGTCCCGAAGTTATGGTCATAATAATGCAGGGAAAATCTTGATGCATAATCTCTTCATTCTTCCAAGTAGCAGATGTTGACCATACTAGTCCTAGTTAGCTTTGACTTGACCGAATATGTCGATATTATCTTATGGTTTTACTTCTTTTATCCCCTGATATGTATTCTAATAATTAAAGAAACATTTAGATTAATCCTTCTATCGAATCTCAATATTATATCTAGAATGCCTAAGGTTATAATCAAGTGCTATCCCCCTTAGTATCCTACTTCTTCCGTTTAGCAATATCCTTTAAGTTATAACATCCAGAGGGGTTTACTCATTACAAAAGCTTATATTGATCCAACTTAGCATGATATAATCGATGATTTAAAATGGAGGTCTTTAGAACTCATAATTTGTATTCACTCAACACGCAACTACCAAGGAACCTTAAGGTTGGCATACCTCTCTTAGGGGAGAAGGTTCATGTACTTTAAATCCTAAGGTCCTACAATATTATTCCCTTATCGATAATAAGCAATAACAAAAGTATTGTAACATTCACTAAACTAGGACAACTATTTTTGTTACAAGGATTTTGGAACTATACCATATTAGAATGCAAATGTTATCAACTTTAACCATTGACCTCTCCTTTTCCATGTGATATAATTAGAAGGGGAACCATTACTTCTAATAAATTTATAGCTAATTTGTTCTTGTTCGCACAACGTAAAGGCTTTTACTAGCATCTACCACACTATAAACTTGTATTTGTTGTCGTAAATCTAAGTTTCCTATACATACGCTCATTAATCTCCATGGATCTTATGGATACCTACACACATTATGCACTTACGTGGCATCAAGCTTTGTTCTTATTTTGTGAGATTTTGATGTCAACGGAGACATATAATCCTTTCTTCATAACATTATACTTCTCATTTTGTTTGTTTTTCTCAGTTAACAACAATTTCTACCTCTCACATGATGATCGATTTCTTCCATCATATATTAGGGGTTTGAACATCGTAACTTATTCATCTCAATGCACATTGGTTCCCTATTTGTATTCATTTATTATTCTATTTATTATCACTACTTCTCTTAATCTCGTATATGCTTACTCAAGCTAACTTATTAGTTCCCCCACCAATTTTCGTACTTTTTATATTTTATTGCTTGTTCACTTTGTAATTATTAAATCGTAGTTGTTTCCCAACAATATTTTCCCTCAAATCATGATAATTTAACATAAGCAAGACAAGCGACATATAACTGCTACCCTTTTCTCGCACATACTTAGTTCCTTCAATCTCTTTCCACTTACTATATTGAAACACGACTAATTGCACACAATGTGGAAGAATGCATCATACTAATTAATTAGCACTATCAAGCATCAATCCCCAACACTTGTGCACATATATTTATTTACCAATTTGATGCCTAGATTCAACTATGTTAGCTCATACTATGGTGTTTTGCCAATACAACTAGACTATTTAACATCTCCTCATACATGAAGGTATTTTAAGGCATAATGTAACTCATTCATTATACATAAGTTATGGGTTATAGCATATCTATTCCTTACCGCATTGTATCACTGCAACACTCGAACATAAACAAACATGAAATTACGTGTAAGGAATAGTTTGTTAGGATTTTCGTGTTTAACTCTATGGTCGTTTTTATTAAATTGTTTCGTTATGTAAACTTTTTAGTGTCCTAGTGTTCATCTCGTCGTGTTGGTCTCATTGGTGTCTTGCTTGCGAAATTCTACGTTCGTCTCGCCCCTTCGACTATAGTTCGAAGTCTCGACAGAAGGCATTTTGGGGTCTTAATACTTAAAGTTATGGTTAAGCATGAATACTTACATTTTAGTTCACTTTTAATGCCAACCCTTAATCTAATTAATCTATCTATATTGACTTTATGAACATTAAGTGTCAACCCTTAATGTTAACTTTTATCTTTAGTGTCAATTCATAAATCTTTTATAGTTAATTCTATTAAAATTTTAATTTAAATTTTAATTAAAAAAACAAAATAGGATTGATATCATTTTATTTTATTTTTATACAATTTTTATATGATTTATAAAATGATATATATATATAATCAACCTATGTAGTTTATATAGATTGTCAAAATATATAATTTAAAATCTAATTTAAATAAAATCAAAGTTAAATGAAATCAAAGTAATTTAAAAAAAATAATGATAATATGAAAATCTATGCTACAACCCACTCGTTTATCACAATTTGTAAATTATTATTATATTTTATTTTATTCTATCGCCTCTCCACCTATCTCTCCCCTTCTCCCCACGCGTAGCCAGCTACCACCGCCAGCCATCCCCCGCTGCCCCTCCACGTGACAACCCTGCTACTCACCTTGCCTTCCCTCCATTCGCCTAAGGGAGCCCACAAAGAGGCGGCCTGCATGTCTGCCATGCGTCGACTCGCATGCCACCAGGTGTTTTTCCTCAGGAGCCTGGGTGGAGGGTGGTCTACCTCTTTTAATCAGCCCTCCTCATCCCCGCGCGCGAAGGAGAGAGTTTTTTTTTTGTTCCGTGAGGTCCGTAGTTCTCTGCCTTTTGAATACAGTCATGGCGAGCTCGGCTCCGTGTCTTTGTTGGGTTCAAGTAGCTAAATTTAAATCGGAAAGATGACTGCAATCCTCACTATTCCTTAAGCTCAAAGGCCAGACCCTACTGGCTCTTCTGATTCACGACTCTCCACCAAATTCTCATTTTCGGAGATGCCCACTTGCAAAATCTTCTCCTCTTGGCGCTCTGGTGTGTAGATCTATTTTATTTTTTTTATTTTTATATATATATATATATATATATATATTTTATTTACATATATTTCATAAGCACCATAATGACCTAACACTGCCCATTCACCTCTTGATGCACTCGAGCTAAGGGCTGAGTTGCGTTTCTGTTTGTTTTTGTTTTGTGTCCAATTTAATAATGTAATTTGTCTGGCATTAAGCTAGGTACGAGTAGTTTGCTGGTAGAAAAGATGTTTCCTACAAAGATAGTTACAATTATTCTGCAACTGCTTGCATAGAGGCTTCTATTCTTGCTATTAGCCGTAGATGGTTATGGCTACCTTAGGATTTGACGCTCGGCCAACTGATTACCCTTTTGAAATTTGGATTGGTCTTTTGTTTCCAGCTTTAGTGATATTCATTTTCTGGCTTTTGCATTAAACTTAACAGCGATGGTTTCTGATTTACAAACTGAGTGGTATTCCCTTTTTATCTTTATATATATATCTATATATATATATATATATATATATTTTAGAGTGCTCATCCCCAACTCAGTCAGAGAGGGTGCAGCTCAACCCAGAGGGAGCGCAGCTCCGCTCAAAGAGGGCGCACTCAAAGAGTGCTCATCCGAGTTCTAAGGTTGTACATTTTAAAACTTAGAAGTTCACGATAAGAATCCCTCCAGTTCGAATATTTGTTTAAAACTCGGATGAGTCGACCACACCAACTCAAACATAAAGGGGATGTTCCGAGGTGAGTATTACTTTTGGGTGTGAAGTAGAATGGGCGAACGATCTGACCCAACTCCTGGTAAAGTCGAAACTTTTGTTGATACATTTGTGTTGGAGAGGAACTGGTGTAAAAGTAAGAAATGGTCCAGCCTTTTCCATTACGAAATAGGCCTTCTCTTTTCTTATTCCAGGTAAATAAACCATTTTGCGGTGGTAGGTCGACTAAATTTAGGGGACCAATGAGTTCCTGGAGATGCTGCCCTACTATCTCATGTTTTCTAGTGCCTTTCTTTTCATCGACATGAAGAGTAGTATTAAAATCACCGGCCATTATCGATCGTTCCCCGACGCTAAGAAAATATAAATTTTCTAAGGAAGACACGCAAGCTGGTATATCTTGATGTATACATGAGTTAGTTTACTTGGGATATCAGAAGTATATTCAAAAAAAGTTCATATCAAAGCTCTGTTGCTACTGGGATCTGAAATTTTTACATTTTTTTGATCCCACAGAATAGCAATCTCGCCCAAGAAGCCTCCGGGGCTGTTGGCAATTTCGAAATCAACTGAACAAAGGGATTCATCTTATCGGTACCACATTTAGTCTGTTGAAGGCAAACAACATCGAGATTATCTAATGCTATGCTTGAATATTCTACTCTTGTGAGGGGCATTCAATCCTTTTACAATCCAAGAATGAGAAAGAATGTTTGGGGATGGGAAAGAAAATATGCCCCTAGTTTTGCATTGCTCAGCATCTACCGATATTGCGACCTTCTTCATCTCTCTTATAGACATGGCTAGGACGTCCTCGAGACACCATTTTCGACCGATTCCACAACCAAAGAGGACAAAACTCTAAAACTTTAACAAAACTCTCCCACGAATTCCCAATTGCTTTTAGAATATTTTCAGGCTAGAATTCAGTTGGAAGAGCATGGAGTTTGATCCATACCAGTGCTTCTATGAATTTTAGCTGGATCATCCAGTAGAGACTGACTGAGTTCAGAACAAAAGGCCCTGCGTCAAATATCTCTCTATCGAAGGAAACCTTGGCAAACAATTGGAGATCGATCGAACCCTTCACCTTCTAATATTTTCATATCGATTTAAATTCTGCTCGCATTATTGCGGGCTTGTAAGTAAATCAATCTTTGGATACTGTCTCTAGCGCACAATGGTTTGACCACGAGCTTGCTGGGCAGGATTTATACACGATACCTGGATGACGTTGAGCATTTCCAGTGATGTTTGGTGGCATTTTAATGTTCGCTTGGGATTTGGTGAGTTCGATACAGGAAAAACCCAAAAATACTTTTCTCTAAATCTCTGTTAACAGACCAAAATAAATTCTCAAAAGAGACTTCAAAATCAATCATACAGCCAACCTACTGTGTTCAACAAATATTTTTGTGCAGTGGGTTCCTAATGTCCATGGTGACAAAAGTTGGGTGAAAACCCAATAATTTCTTTATATTCTGTTTCTACCCTATCTGCGCCCTCTCCAAGTTGGGCTGGGCTGGGTTTTGTTTGTTTGTTATTTATGATTATATTTGGTGTTCTCCATGATGCACTTTTTGCAGGTATTTGAGATTGTTTCGATAAATGTTTTGCAAATATTTCGGGACAGAAAATTACTATTTAAAATTAGCCATAATCTGGGGCGGCGTTGTGCCTGGAAACTCAGAATGGTGGGCGTGAGAGCAAGCAAAAACAATAAGTGGAGGGCTGAATCTGAATCTCCATACGAAGGGTTGGGAGTATCAGTGGCCGCATCTCCCCAAGAAATCAAATCAGCTTACAGAAAGTTGGCCCTTAAATACCATCCAGACGTCAACAAGGAGCCATATGCCCAGGAAAATTTTATGCGCATTAAGCATGCATATAATACTTTGTTGGACTCGAATTCTCGTCTTAAGTATGACTTTAGAAACCGTCGAGCTGATTCAAGTCAAACGTCTAAAAGGGGTTTCCAAAGAAATTTGAAGATGAAGAGGAGTTCTAAAGATATCTATAGACTACTTCCTCCAGGATTTGCAAACACAGTTGCGTAACTGGGAAGCTAATGTAGATTCACGAGGCAAACGAAAGAGCTTATGGGAAGAGCTTGCTGCAGCAGCGGAAAAGGATTTCAAACGAAATCGAATGGTGGTGGTTGCAAATTCTGTCGAGGCATTTGTGAGAGAATTCTTAACCTTATTTAAATAGTTTTCATTAAAACGCATCAATCACGTTTTTCCTTCCAAGCCCTAAATAAAGTATTTCCATCCTGAAATTTTGGTTGTAAGATCGATTGCTTTAAGCAATATATGTAAATGCTTTTCTTTTACTGTTACAGTTTCTCTAAACTAGAAATTGGTAGGTAGGAGAGCCGATTCAATCGTTTTCATGTAATCAATGCATAATTGAGGTGCCATCTAATAAAATTTGTTGGAGACCTAGATGTCTTGGCTTCTATCATCCTAGTACCCACTAAGATATGTCTTCGGTGTAAACCTGTTGAGGCAACCTGTGGGATCTTCCAGCTATGCAAATAGGGTCTAAATCTAATATATTCCAACCAACATCTACTCCTTCAGGATTCCGAGTTATTAACGTGGGGCTGGCATTTATATGCTTCCTAGCATAAACCCTAAGAGCAGATGTAACATTACTAAATTGTAGTGTTAAATGGCGGACATTTTGCTAGTTGGCTATTATTGCAAACATGTTTTTCATTGACCCAGGAAAATGATTGTAAGGTGTAAATGTACAACTAAAATCCCTGGTCAAAATCTTATAGGTGGCGACTTAAAATCCAACATGCCAAAATTCATCTCAAAATATGTTGCGAGTAGCTACATATAACCCAACATTCTCAATAACTCTATGAAACCAACAGTTTCATAATTGTATGCCTAAAGCAATAATTATATGGATAATTAAATTCAGAGCTTCTCTTGAAGATTAATTTGCAAACCTTAATTAGCAGACCTATATGTATGATATAAACCAGTAGCGAGAATGACTGAATGACTGAGATGCATAATTTGAGATTTAAACGATATCGATCACTCGTACCAGTCACATTGTACCAGCACCAACTCTTCTTAACAGAAGAAATCTTGCATTTTACATAATAGTCAATTTTTTTTTTTTTTTTTATATATATAGCGAGGAATTCTATTTTTTTTTTGTTTTCAATAGCAAATGGAACGTTGGTCAGAATTGTCTATGTTGCTCCCTCCCATGTTATTTAAGCATGCATAGATCAACCCCTTACTCTGTGTCAATCAGTTTCAGCCATCTTTGAAAGTTAATATATTTTGTGCATGTCGCCTTGTTATCTTGTACCAGTCAACATATAAAACTACAGAGCTTTTAGACATAGTTTTGGGATTGATTGCATCCTTCCCTATTAAACTAGTGTACAACTGTAATTATATATTGATCACTTTATGGCATCTGGAATGTTGATATAATATGTGCATTTTGTTGTGGTGCCTTGAATATAGATATGCATTCCAATTGAATTACATTAACATAGCTCACGCTAGAAAATAACACTAAAAGTTTATATATAAAATTTGTACTTGTTATCTTGCTTCAGCCTGCAAATAATTGTACTATGTTTTTAATTTCTTAGATATATTTGCAATATGTATCTATTTTGAAATACAACACACATATATTTACATATATGCAGTTTTTCTAACATATCCAACCTTCTAATGGCGTTTGTGTTCGTGCAGGTATTTCTATCAAGGTCCATGTTCTAAGTGGTTCTAAGTTATTGTAGGCTTTAACATGGTGAAAAGTCAAGGTAGTTTAGGCATGTGCAGGCCCTAAAGGTCTAAGTGTCCGAGCCTTAAGCTCTGATACCATCTGTAGTGCCCCTCTATCCGGAAGGGCACCGGAGTTCTAGTATTTGAAATCAAGTTTGTAACCAGCTCCTGCGGAGTTGTTTTTCTTTCTTATTTATTTCAATAATAAATAAGTATCATTATGTTTTCGTTATGCTAATTTTCTGCATAATTTTAGTGATTAGAAAATGTCTAGCAGCATACAGTGCACCTACATATAGTAATTTTAACAACATACATAAATTGTAATTTCTGGCATAATACCTAGTATATTGAAATATAAATCATTTTTCTAACTACCAGTAGAATACCTGGACCGATGTAGTTTGTATATTGTTCCCTTGCTCCTGTAGCCTTTCCCGTCCAAGCTTTTTGCTCCCGCAGACTTTCTGTTCCAAGCCTTTATACCAAAATGGATGAACCACCTTGCCAACCAGCTCTTATCGTGCTGGCCCTAGGAAACCGACGGGTTTCCTAGCCCCCGAGCCCACAAACCAATAATCCCGACAGCATCGTTCCTTAGTACCTTTCCATAGTCAAGATTTAACCCCACCTCATTCTTTTGAGTTTCCCACCTCCTCAAAGCTTCGAGTTATCCCCCTCCTCGGCATTCCTCCTTTTCATCAAAATACTAAGTGTACTTCTCCCAAAAACCAACCCAAAAACCCCCCTTCATCTCCGTGAAGCCATTGCTTTATAGATCCATTTTCCTCCTCCACTTGTCTTCCGGTTTACTCCACCGCCTTCCAAAAACCCTCGAGCCCCCAAAACATTAAATTGATGGCTTGCTTTACAATCCAATTCATAATAGATATTATTTTATAGTACTTATTTTCTCGAGTAGTCCAATGGTATTAAGACTAGTTAGGTTGGAATTTATGGGTTCAATGTACCTTATTTAATGATTCTCGAAATTTTCCATTTAGGACATTCATGAGGCGGTGGATTCAATATTAGTCTTGTCCTCCATTTAATATGTTGATTAAAATAATACTTAAATACTATCATGTTGACCCTTGGAAATTTGAAGTGGTAGATTGTTTTTAATTATAAATATATTTAAAATCAAATCTCAAATCGGTTGTCTGACATGACAGTAATTTATGAATATAAATTTAATTGAGTTTTTTTTTTATATCTTAACCTTCATTTAATAATTTAATAATACTCCTTTCTCATTTCATAACAATAAATTAATTAATTTAATAATGCAAACACGTTCACTTACCCACTTATGATTTCTTTTATTCCAATAAGGACACATTTTCATTATTAACATTAGTTTAAATAATAACAATAATAACAATATTAATTAATAATAATATTAATATTAAATAATCATAATAATAAATATTAATGGTGAATTAAGTACCTTAGCACTAATCTAACATACCTAATTAATAAATGAAGTACTCTTAGGGGTTTAATTAATCAATATTAACAATTAGATAGTACACGCTTCCAGCATTAATGTTTATCTGCTATACTTCCTATTTCCGATACCTTCACTTGATGAGAATTACAATTGGCGGCAATTATTTTAATTGTTCATTACAATGTTTACATATATGACTAATTAACTTATTTTATACATAAGCAAATCGATCATCTATTACTCATGTCCTTTACGCAAACCTTAACTGAGTTATCTATGACAACTTATAACATTGTTAAATATTGATAAGTATGTCGTAAACTGATACTATCGCACATGTACAAAATGTGCATGCGTGGCCAGCGTATGCACAGGTCTGACAGGTACTATAAACATACATCATATTTCCTATGCTTAACAGCTAACTAATACTAATAATACTTCATGCAAATAGAACAAGTATGTTACATTTATCATAACATTACTTAAAACATCATTGATTTCATTTCGTTATTTTTATGATTACATCAGTTCAATCAATCAAGTACAAGGAAATGTACCTACTACCACTAACCCAATATCAAGGAATACCCAACCCTCAACAGTACTCACTAAAATATCCTCCCATCCTAACCTGCGTCCGCATCCTCCCTATCCTTCCTCTGCTAGTACAAAAGTGGATGTCAGCTATACTGACCTAGCAACATAGAACGTGAGAGCGGTAGCGTCGGCTAACTAGCGGACCTAACCTCTCCTAGCAGGCATCTGACCATCGTCATCGCAACAACTTGGGGAGCGTGTCTCAGCACGGCCCTCCCACGACCTCGGGTATCATAGAAACATAGGGTGGGCAATACATCCATCCCTCTCAACATACTGGGTCTACGCCCTTATCAACTCATACTTTGTTTCTCTCGAGATTATTGGTTTGTGTCATCGTATCATCAACTTTGGTAAACAAGGCTCTCTGCAAAATAGGTACTATACCATACTTCGTATCAAGTATCCCGCTATTACATAGCCCCGATGTCCTGCAGATTAGTACTTTGCATCCATACATTTATAACAATATTTCCATTCTATCATCGTCTGATCCATATTGCCAACATCATTTATTTCCTCACATAAAATCATTAAATCGATCACAGCATAAATACCACATCATATATATCACATTTCATCCAGGACGATTATTAAACATATACTATCATTATGAAATAAAAGAATCTCGTGATAACTACAACATAGTAACCACATAAACCAAATAACATCATGAGGATGGTAACATCATACATCATAACCGTAGTATCAGCATGGGCACAGTAACATCCTAAACATAGTAGCAACATATCATCATGTCTAACATGCCGAAAATATAGTTCACTCTGTCTAGCTGAGTCGAACAGATAGTAAGCAAATAAAGTGAAAGGTGTCTAACTCATAAACACGCCTAGTCAAAATATGGGGCGTTACAATAGACCTCTCTTCTTCTCCTTCCTACTCTTCCACTGACTCTTACAATGTACTCTCTCTCTCTCTCTTTCAATCCCTGTGGATTGCACAATCTGCTCAATGAGTCGGCCTCTGATTTCTGGAAGATGTTCAGACTCTGTATGACCAAAAACTCGACTACACTCTACTTAATAACTTTAGTAACTATGTGTCCAACCACTTTACATACAAAAGACTCCTATATATAGATGGCCCGAAGGTATCATCGTAGTTACAAAACTGTGGGCCTTATCCCAACAGTGACTCAACCCTAACCACTTACAGTCAACTAGCTGTACTTTCATGGCCGCCTCCTGTCTCGTTGCCGCTTCCTGCAGTCCTTAGTCTTTAATGCATCGGCCCGTTGCTTCTTCTTTGGTTCAAGCAACGCTGACTGTAGTCCTTCTTCTTAATGAGGGTAGCTGAACCCTCTCTTCATCTTCGGCGCCTTTATTATGGTGGTTGAGCTCTCCCTTCGGCCTCTTCCTTGTACCACGCGCTTTGACTTTCCTATACATATCGCCGCAATTCCCGTCGGAATTTGCGCTACGGCGATATCTTTGCCTTGTCGCCAAAATTGGTACTTTCTCCCCAAAAATGGTTATCTTTTCCAAAATTAGCAGCTTTCTAAATGTTGCGAGAGTTCTCTCCAACATAAACCATAAGGGTTTTTGGGTTTAGGTCTTTCACTTTGTAAAGACATGACCTTCAGGCATGATCTATTTAAGAAGACAATTTTGTATGGGGTTACATGTTGGAGTTACACTCTTAGTTTTGTTGTCACAATTGTGAAATCTCTCTAATCTAAGAATATTGTAAAGGCTCGGCAGCTGGGTGTGCAGAGACCTGTCTGAGAGGAAGGAGAGTCTGCAGCTGAGTGCGCAGACTAAGAACGGTTGTCCCCATCCCTTATTAAAGAAATATATTACCAACCGTTCTTGTGGACGTAGCTTCCCACCCGGGGGAGTGAACCACGTTAAATCCTGTGTTGTGTGATTGTGTTTATGAATGAATGATTATTGGTGTTGTCTATAATTGAATGTCTAAATGTTTCTTTGAATGATTTTATGGGAAAATATTTTATATGCACTTGCCATTAGAAGGAATATGGAAATGATATGTTAAGTTTCGCATGAATAGTTGAATGGTGAACATTTATTCTTGTGTATGAAGGCAGTGATTCAGTCATTTAGTTAAGTACTTTCGTATCTGCAGTGAAGGAATGTACAACAGTGGATTAGATCAATCGTCTATAGTCAAACCATGACATCCTGAGTTAATGGATGAATGTTAGAAGGATAGACAGTTAAGCGTCTGAATGAATGGATGAGTGATATTCATTTCAGTACCTTAAGTGCTTCACGATAATCCAAGTATAGAATAAAGTGGATTGTTCGCAGCTTCAGTAGAGTCCCACAGTAGAAGAACATAGTGGTGCAGACCGCAGCGTTGCCTATCGCTGCACAGTCTGACCTTGCAGCAATCACCCTCTGTTGTGCTGCGCAGTATGACAATCCAAGCAACTCATCACTTACTGTGGAAACCTGATTCCGCAGTACCCCATAGATACACCTCGGGTGAGACTTTAGCCTGCTTGTAGGCTATTGCCGAAAGGGCCGGTGCGAAGGGGTTTTGTTGGTCCAAGGGGAAACAACAAAGAACCTGGGTCTTATAGAAAACCTCTGGGTCAATTATAGCCAACAAATGGTTCCGTTTCTGTGCTAGGATCTGTGGAGAGTTGCAATCGTGATGTGTGACGAAGAATACCAGTTCCTGGAAGGCTCTGACAACTAGCATCCTAAAAAGACAGAAATCCAAGCTTGGTGGGATAATACTATAAGAGACTTTAAAAGACAAGAGAATAGACATCCGCGTCTAAGTGACACACAGTGGTCAGATAGGTATCTATTCAATGATATTCATGATATTTTCCGGGCATCATTTCCCAACAAGCTGCATTCGTGGATCTCGCGGCTCGCAGAGAAGAAAAATTGTTTTCAAGGAGGAGTTCCTACATAGTGGACTCCTGAGCTCACAACGCAACTGAAAGCAATAGATAGCCCATTGGCACACGCAGTTGATTTCTGGGTTGATCATATGCTAGAAGGATTTGTAACAGAATTTGCTGTAGACACACTCAAATCCTATAGCCAAGTAGAAGCATACTTCTTCGAAGGATTTCAAGGTAAGTTCCTGAACAATCTTAGCCTCTATATTAAGATGTTGTTAGCTGAGAAAGGTGTTTTAAGAATGCAGTAATATTCTTAATTTTTTCATGGTAAACAGTATATTTAGTGATTCTGATGAAGAAACACATAATCTTAGAAGTGGTAAGAGATATAAATTTAATAAGAACCGTGGAGGCCCTGGACTCCATAGTAATACTGAGATCCTGTTTAACATTGACAACGAAGCTGCACCACCATTTACCCCTGAGAACCAACCGGTTGCAAAAACTGCACAACCCTTATCTCAGAACCCACCCGCTACGCATCCCACCCCGCAGAATACTCATCCCAGTCTGTCTCTCCCGATAGTCCCATTTGTATTCACTGCGCAGAACCCTTTACAGCAGCCGCGCACTAATTCGGGTGCTCCAACACCTAGTAACACAATGGAAAACACTGATATGAAGCTCCCGATATTCAGAGGAACCAGCCTAGAAGATCCTGAATAGCATTGGTTTCTTTGTGAAGCCATATGGAGTGTAAGACAAATCTAGGATGATGCAGTGAAGAGAGCACAACTCATCACAACTTTCAGGGACAGAGATTTACATTGGTTCATGAAGTACTCTACCACACGGTTACGAACCCTCACAGAAATTAAAGTTGCGCTCGTGACTGAGTTTAAGAAACCTAAATATGAATCTCAGTGTATAACTGAGTTGAAAGAAATAAAGCAGACACCGACTGAAACGGTTTGGGAGTTTGATCAAAAGTTCAAGACCCTATTAGACCAAGTGATCTTTGTTATAGCTCCGGAACAGCACAAGGAATGGTTCATTGCTGCGTTGTTGCCCCATATTTGGGTACCACTGATGCAGCAGAAGGTCACATCCCAGGCAGAGGCCTTGGAGATCACAATGAAGCTAGAGGCTTCGCCGATTGGTGAGACTAGTTCTAGGATGTCTCAGATCCAGAACCAGCTAACCACCCTGACACTAGAGTTGCAAAGCATGAAGAATGGAAAAGAACAAAGGTATGAACCTAGACATGAGGTTTGGTGTACATCTTGTAAAGGAGAAGGCCATGACCGAGAGCATTGCCCGCTATTCCGCGACTATCTTAATAGTGGTGCACCCAACCCATTAAATCAGAATCAGGCCCCATGGTGTGAAATCTGTAGAACCACATGACACATACCTGAAGACTGCTATCTTATACAGAAGTATTGAAAACACCTAAAAATTTATACTACAATTTATGTAAATCAGTTGGACATGATGAATCCAACTGCCGCGCATATGAGCTAATGAATGAGAGAAAATGGGATATGGACTCAATGAGAGGCGCTAGCTTGTACCATGTACAACAAGATACCCAGTCGAAACAAGAGAATGCATAATATGACCAAGGAGGATACAGAGGTCGTGATGCTGGATACTATGGCAGAGGCAGAAATGTTGGCCCCGCGCAGGGAAGAGGCCGCGGCTAGGTCGTTTGCTATAATTATGGCCAACCAAGTCACGTATCCAGAGACTGTGTTAACCCATGCACTACGTGCAATTATTGTAAATCATTTTACCATGTTATTGAATATTGCCCAGTGCTAGAAGTGGAAATGCAAAAAAGAAGACATACGGATGTGCCAAACACAAACGTCCAGTGGATCGCAGTAGAGAAAAGACAAGCAAACCCGAGCATCAATGTGGTCACGTGTAGTGGTGCTCAGACAGGCCACGATAGGGGAGCAGAAGCTTCCATGTTAGGAGAGGCCCACACAAAGCAGCCTCCTCTTGAGACAAAATGGATAAGGAAATCCCCAGGGAAAATTCCTCCTCTTGACTTATAGAAGAATAAGGAAGTCTTTGTCGACGCGCGGGATAGCTTCAGAAAACCAGCAACATAAACAAAGAGAATCCCATTGCAGAGTCAAGCACCGCATGTTGAAGACATGCCAATGGCCTATGACAAAACAAGCACTGCGACGGATGTCAGCACCTCCGTTGCGCAGTTCTTGAGAAGCTGCATGAAGCTACTTAAAAGTGAGGATGCCATAGTTGAGCTGCAGAAGCTCATAAACCAGTATGAGCCACAGAACGGAACAGAGGCTTCTGATAGCACAGTACATCACACAAGGAAGCATAAAAGAACAACCCGAGAAATGAGACTTACCATGCAGATTGGAGATTTTGAAATGGATGAAGTCATCCTTGATCTGGGATCTGAAGTAAATGTCTTAACTAAGCAAACATGGCAGCAGATGGGTTGACCAAAGTTATCATGGTCACCTATCCAGTTAAGAATGGCTAACTAAGAGAAAGTCATACCTTTTGGCCGGTTAGGTGATGTGATAGTCGACATCGATGGAGTCCAAAGTCATACAGACTTTGAAGTTATCGAGATTGTGGATGATAGTCAGCCTTTTCTTGCACTGCTAGGAATTGACTGGGCTATGGATAACTTGGCTATTATTGACTTAAAATCAAAGAAGATGATATTTGAAGAAAAGCATATTAGGGTCATCACACCGTTGGATCCTGCAGATGGTGACAGATACAGTGAGCCGATTCAGGAGGAATCCAATGCTCAAGACTTGGACAGACTATACCAACTCACAGTGAACCAGGAATATTACATTAATCCTACTGTGGATGGCACACTCAATTGGATATGTGACAGCTCCTACATCTTTGATTCGGAGGCAGGGCTATAAAATTGGCAAAGCCGAATGCATGAAGTATTAGCAAGAAGGTGCGCGCAGATTACGAAATCACTACGTTGGATCAAGAAGGAGGTAGGTCCTATTCCCATATATGATGGTTCTGCTAATGTTTATAATTTTATAAAGGAATATACTACAGCTATCCCAGATGAGCACAGATTACCAGCATTGGATATGGCATTGTGTGACACACCCGCAAGATGGTGGGCTGCACACAAGCAGACATTGACCACTTGGGATCAATGCAGAATTAAGATGCAGATTTGGTTTGCTGAAAAGGTTACCCTACCTTTTGAGAAGTTTAATGGATAGACAGACCCTAGTCATCATATTGAAGTCTGTTCACAGGCATGGCTAGGAAGGCCACGTGAAGAATGGGTGCACCTGTTCATGCATACCCTGGAGGATGACATTCCAAAGAAATGGTACCTAGACCTGGAGTTGTGCAGGGAAACCACAAATTGGGAAATGTTGACTACGAACTTCCAGAGGGACTTCAGCTTTGAGGACGAGAACCCGCTGATCAATGAGGCATTGCAAATAATTAAGAAATGCATATTCAGGGAAGACTGCCCTCACAGTAATATGACATTGGAGTAATTCTTTGGGGCAGATACCGTTCTTGCGAACCTACAGGCGGAATGGAAGGAACATGAGGAACACCTTATTGAGTGTTACAACCTATCTGAAGACACTGATGATAGAAATGAAGAAGAGGATGACAATCCACGCAACATAAACATACCAGAGTCAGAGGGTGCACGTGACATAGAAGGAACTCCATTAGAAATCCCATATATGAGTGGACCAGTAAAGACACAGAAAGTGAATATTGGCACAAAAGAAGAACCGAAGTTCGCAGCAATTGGAGACTATTGGGATGATCAGACTGTTGCAGAGATCGCAGACACCTTGCATGAGTATCCGGAGTTGTTTCTGACAAAATTTATAGAAATGAAAGGAATTCTCAGAGACCTAGGAGTTATGAAAATACCTTTGAAGCCAGGCGCAAAGCCTGTGAAGCAGAGACCGTACAGATTAAATCTGCATTATAAAGAAAGAGTACGCATAGAGCTTGATAAGAAGCTTGAATCAGGAATCATTGAACCTGTTGAGGAATCAAAATGGATTAGTCCCATGGTCATTCAAGATAAGAAAGCGAAGGGTGAGATCAGGATTTGTGTTGATATCAGGAAATTGAATGATGCTTCCATGCACGACCCTTTCCCTACTCCTTTCACAGATGAAGTGCTTGATAATGTTGGAGGGAATGAGGCCTATTCTTTTACTGATGGTTTCTCCGGATATCATCAGACCAAGATTGATCCCGCAGAAAGGCATAAGATGAATTTTGCTACAGAATGGGGGTCGTTCCAATACACAGTAATGCCTTTTGCCCTGAAGAATGCACCTGCCATATTTTCCAAAGTAGTCCTCGCAGCATTCAAAGAGTTTATGCATAAGTTTTTGGAAGCCTACTTTGATGATTGGACTGTCTTTGGCCTATTGAAGAACCATTTTGCGAACCTTATAATGATGCTTGAGAAGTGTTGACAACATCAAATCTCTTTAAATATAAAGAAGTGTATTTTTTGTGTTCCTTATGGGATTCTACTTGGACATATTGTTTGTAAGCAAGGATTGATGGTGGATCCTGCGAAGATCGCAATAATTGTGAACTTGCCAACACCAACTTCAGTCAATATGTTGTGCTCTACCTTAGGTCATATTGGATACTACAGGAAATTTATAAAGGGTTACGCGCAGATAACCGCAACAATGGAAAAGCTGCTAAAGAAAGACACACTGTTCATCTGGAACGCGGAATGCGAACAAGGGTTTGATACATTAAAAGAAAAGATGGTCACTGCGCCAATTCTAGTCTTTCCAGATTGGTCGAAACCATTCCATGTCCATGTTGACACGTCATGCATTGCATTGGGAATCATATTAGCTCAACCCAAGGAAGGAGGTATTGACCACCCCATTGCATTTTCAAGCAGGAAGCTCTCAACAGGAGAGAAGAATTATACCACTACCGAGAGGGAAGGCCTTGCACTGGTATATTCTCTATAGAAATTCAGGCATTACTTGCTTGGTGTTCACTTCCTTATGTTCACTGACCATTCTGCATTGAAATACTTGGTCAATAAGCTAGTGTTAGGGGGGCGCATATGCAGATGGTTGTTGTTGTTCTAGCAGTATTGTTTTGAGATTGTTGTTAAGCCAGGTAGACTGAACTTGGGACCTGATCATCTATCAAGGATTGAGTCAGGAGAAGAGCCAATGAACATTGAAGACAGTCTGCCTGATGCACAGTTATTTAGTATACAGGTTGCTCATGACTACTACAAGGATATCATCAATTGTTTAACAACAGGGTTGGCACTGCAGGAACTATCTGTCTAGCAGAAGAAGTAGCTAGTGGTGCGCACCGCAGACTTCACTATAATTGCAGGCCAGTTATACAAACTCGGGCCAGATGAAGTCCTATACAGATGCGTACTAGATCATGAGAAACCATTGATTCTAGTAGACGCGCATTTAGGGATCACAGGAGGTCACTATGCAGAAAGGTCCACTGCGCAGAAGATATTGCGTGCAGGGCTATGGTGGCCCACGATCCACAAAGATTCCAAAGAATATTGCAGGAACTATGATGTCTATCAGAGGACAGGAAGACCTTCACGAAGAGATGAAATGCCATTAAATCGATAGTTGACTTTGCAGGCATTTGAGAAATGGGCAATTGATTTTGTGGGTTTTAAAACCCACCAGAGAAGAGAACTAGTGCGAGGTATATTATCACTGCTATTGATTTCCTCACCAGATGGGAAAAAGCAAAGCCGGTGAAGGACTGCAGCACCAGTACTGCCGCGCAGTTCATTTTTGAAGAAATATTGTCAAGATTTGGATGTCCAAAGATTTTGATGAGTGACCAAGGTACTCATTTTTTTAACAAGACTATTGAGGCACTTACAGAGGAATTCCAGATTCGTCATCAGCCCAGTACCCCATATCATCCATAGGAGAATGGCACTGTAGAGGCTTTCAATAAAATTCTGGAGAATGCACTATCTAAGGTCTGCAATGTGAATAGAGATGATTGGGATCTGTGCATCTCTTCTGTGTTATGGGAATACAGGACCACATGCAAGAAATTGACAGGACATACACCATTCTAGTTGGCTTATGGGTAGGAAGCTATAATGCTAATGGAGTACATTGTGCCTAGTTTGAGGATCGTTGCGTTCACAGGGATGGCGGACCGCACAGCATTGGAAGAAAGGTTGCTACACCTTGTTGGGTTGGAGGAAGATCGTTTCATTGTCGGTTTCCACCAACAAGTTCCGAAAGACCGCAAGAAAGCTTGGCATGATCGCCATATAAAGAACAAGTGCTTTCAAGTAGGTGACCTAGTCCTCCTGTATGACAGCAAATTCATGAAATTTCCTGGTAAATTTAAGATGCATTGGCTTGGTCCATATACTGTAATACATATTACTAACACTGGTGTAGTCCAGTTAGCCAATTTAGCTGGCGATACTCTACCAACCCTGCTAAATGGAAGCAGGCTAAAGCTATATCATGACAACCCTACTTCGTAGCATCCTGAATGATAAGAAGAGGAAGAGATTTCCAAGTGTCAGGTACAGTTGAAATTGGACACTGGAAATTTCAAGGAGTCTGTACATGTATATGTGTGTACCGCGCAGCACTACTGAAGCTGTGCGGAAGGGAAAAAAAAAAGAAGAATTGCGCAGTTGAAAAATAGTAACACTGCAAAGTAACTGTGCAGGATCGCAGTTGGCTTGCCGAGCAGTTCGGCACAACACTTAGAAAAATATCCATTACACTACCATTAGAAAAAAATATAGCCATTATGTGACCGTTGCAACGAACCAATCGAGCGTTTAAAGGAAAGATAGTTGTTTTGGACACACTGACGACGGAAGGGAAAGAGGGATTCGCTCAAATTGGCCAATGAACGACTCATTAAATGCTCATATAGCCATTGGGAGGCACGGGGAGGACTCAGCTGCGCTTATAAATAACACTGCTATAGGACTCGCGGGCATTACTCAGCACTTAGAATTTTCTTGCGATCATTCCCTGAGCTAATATCACTCTATCCTTTGATTATCACAGCCGTTATCTAACCAGCGAATGTCCGAACCCTCCTATAGAGAAGAAGAGCTCACACTTGAAGAATCACTTGGAGTCTTTCAGTACGGGGGAATTGCAAAGTTAATGAAAACCCCTGCTAAGAAGGTTGTAATCGAACCAGATCAAGCAGTCAGGAGATCACCTTCCCATACTCCAATCATGTAGGACAAAGGGAAAGATAAAGGGAAAGACGTAACTAGACCACGAAGCAATATCATAAAGATGGGCCAGATGGTGCAAAGCTCATCGGTTTATTAGAAGGAACCCTTGAAGTTGAAACCCGAATATATATCACCACTGGCATTGGACGCCCTAGTCTTTAAACTGGTCAAGTGTGCTAAATATGAAATCCCATTGTTGCCAATCTCAAAACATGTAGAGGTTGCCAAGAACCTGCTTGGAAAGATTCCGGACTGTAAGTGGGAAGATTTTGACCTCTTAGGCATGCAAAAGGAAGATCCTCATGCGCCTAAGTACTCATAGTTCCAGCCTGACTAGTACATGTGCTGGAAGAAATATGCCAAGGGCTCATTTAACTTGGTTGCCGAAAGTTGGCTGACACCAGTAGTTCAGTCAGGATTGTTGAATCTCCTCTGATTGCCACATTTTGATTGCTCACCGGAAGTTAATGTCGTGGTTCGCACACTGATGGAGGGAATCCACAAGGGATACTTGTGGCTAGACAAAAATATTGATGTCAACATTGCCTTGATCCACTGCATAACAGGTCTCAGCAAGCGCGGTAAGGATCCCAAGCAGTTCTTTCAAGGGAAGAGAAAGGAAAAAGAGGCTATTGAGAAAATGAAGAAAATCCATGCATTGGTGAAGGGGAAAAAAGGTTTTCCCACAGAAGAAATTGAAGACATAACGGCAAAATTTGTCACACAGTTACTCGTAGGAAAAGTCCTCAGAACAACTAGGCCTCTAGAGGTGCCTGTAGGCGCAGTATTACTCAGTGCCACAGCAGCTGAAGGCACTGAATTCAATTGGTGTCAATACCTTCTGAATGAGTTATTGGATGAGCTCAACGATACCCAGGAAAACAACATACAATTCCACTTCACATGGCTGATCATCCTCATCACCTTTTGTAGATGGAAGGATCCAAGGGACTATGTGGGTGTCAATATAGAAACCAATGATCCTAGAGGGTTCTGTTATGCCAACCTCTGGACAAACATCAACGCAGAACGCCAGCACATGACAGCTAAATTTTTCTATCAATATTACACTCAGCTACTCGATGCGATTGTCCGTACACCCCACATCACAAAGAAGATAACGTCGAAGTACATTCGTGTTTTTGATTTCAGTGCAGACATGCGATGTATCTTCATTTCACCCAAAGCAAGAATGAAGAATCCAGAATGGTACCCAGGTAGCTACCATATGTATGAGGAGGAAATCCAATCCCTTATGAAGGATTGGCCCACCGACTTCCGTGTGGAAGTCATGGATGTTGAGACAGACTATGATGAAGATGAGCCAATCCAGTTGGAATGCCCGATTGTTGAAGAAACAGGGAAGTGGAAAGAGCCTGAGACTTCGCAGAAGCCAAAGGCATGGAAGAAGATGAAGGCCACAAAGGTTCAATCTGAGGCAATCCTGAATGAAGATGACTACGAGATGATAGCGAAAACAGTCTCAGAACAGATGAAGGAGCTCATGGTGGATAAAGATAAAAAGGATATGGTCATCCAGGATGACCTACAGAAGACGCGGCTTGCAATGCAAGGCCTTATGAAGAAAATGGACGATGTCCAGAAGAGCATAACCTTGCCGTGAGAAGCAAGAGTAGAAGGGAGGTCGGTAGGAACCTCGCAGCAAACACTGCCACAACTAGCCATAACGCTACCATCTAAGACCAGGATTGTCCATGTGGACCCATTGGCAATTGCATTGCCAATGGCAGAACAAGTCGTGTTGGACACAAAGGGAGTCGAGCGGATAGAGCTCGACTTGGCAAAGATCCCCTTACTAGGACTACACTTCATCCACACGTAGATCATCGAGGAGATGCATGAGCAGACAATAGACTCAATGAAGTCACAAGTAGAGCTGCAAGCAGCAAACAAGCAAATTCAGCTGCACGCAGAAATGCAGCTACGAAATGAACAGGACCGCCGACAAAACTTGCAGACTACCATATCTAATGTTGCGCAGGATATTGAAGGTATATAACTCTAGGATGATCCTGTGGACAAAGTTCTGAGGGTCAAAGATAAGTTGAGATCCTTCAAGTTGGAGATGCAAGATAAAGAGATTTTTTATGAGGCCGATCTTGTCATGTTGAAGGAAAAACTGAATAAGCAGACGCCATTAACTGAGCAGCAGTTAAGAGAGCAAGTAGTGAGTGTCTCCGCGAAAAGCATAACAAGTGAGATGGCTAAGTGCCAACATATCTTAGAAAAGGTGTCAAATGCATTCACTGCTCTTGAAGAGGGTCAAGGGCTACAGCAGGTGAAGACCGCGGTAAAGGAAAAACAGACCGCGCTGGAAAAATTGGACGTAGAGTTCAAAGATCTGCCACCCAGGGAGAGGATACCGAGATACAAGGAAATATACAGCTTAAAGAAGGAAGTCCAGGCACTATGAGAAAAAGACATTGAGATGGATAATTAGTCGCAGCATCTCCTAGAGGATGCCATGGCGGTGTCGCAGCAGATAGAAGACAAGCTGGCGGAAATGCACGACAACCAGGAGCAGGTACAAGGCCAAATTGGATAGGAGATAACTCCAATACTGCTTGAAGCAGTTAAACAGGTTGAACAGGATACCAGAGAAGCAGTGGAGCAGTTGTCTAGCACGTATAATGAATTCGCAGCCAAATTAGTTCCACCGGTCGCGACGCAGAGTGAGACAAATGAAGCAGTAAATGGCTCGGGTACGAGCCACATGTAAGTGTTAGGGGGATGTTGGGCCCAAGTTGAAGTAAAGTTTTGGATAACAGTTTTGAATATGGAGCTGAGCGCAGCTCACAAAGATAAATTTTGTCTAAGTGTTGAGGACGCTGCAAAGATGTGCACAACATCCAAGTTTTGATCAGGCTACGAAGTTGTGCGCAGCATCTGAATTTTTGGAAGCACCACGAAGACCAGTGCTGCGAGGAAGCACTACTGCGAAGCAGTCAGGACATGTGGAGCTAGAAAAGCAGAGTGTTAGACATAGATCAGGTGCAAGTATTGGTTGGACTGGTAATGGTCTATTTTTGGAAAGATGATCCAGAAGTGTCGAGCGGCGGGCACGAGCAAATAAGGCAGGCGGCTAATGCACGAGTTTGTTGAGGAAAGCGACGTCTTAGCACGCTTGGTGGGCGGAACCATTAAAGGAAAACAGTTCGACAGAGTGTTAACACCTAAAAAGTCCTCACTAGCTCATTTCCTTATTCACATGACCCATTTGTCCACTTTTCCACCATCTGAGCCTCTAAAGCCAACAAAAGGTCACCAAAAGACCTTAGTACACCCCTTTTTCCCACTCAAAAAGATTATTTTTCCTAAAAAAGCATAAAAAAACCTCAAAAAGGGTCCAAAATTCCCAAAAATATTAAAAAGGGAATAAAAATATTAATTTTATTCAAAAAAGGAAAATGGAGGGAAAAGTACCTAAACAATGTTGGTCAATACCATTGGTTTCCACAAAACCACAAATGGTATTCCTCACCACCAAAACCTATAAAAAGGTGGTAGGGGTTCCTCATTTCACATCCATCCATATTCCTATCCTCATGCTGCCAAAATCTCCCTTGAGGTTTTGGCCATTGTAGCAACCTTGGAGAAAGGACCCATTGGAGATTGGAGCTGCTCACCATTAGAGCTACTCAACAACCTTCATCACTTGGAGGTATTGTTATTGCAAGCACTTGCTTGCCCCCATTTTCAATACAAAAATTATTTCTTATGTTTCTTGTTCTTGTTTTTTAATTCAAAAATGCACATGCTAGTTTAGTTTAGTTTAGATTTAGTTTATTGTTTTTTTTTTAATATTGAGACTGTTGCTACTAGTTAGCAGGTGCCCATAGCACTAAGCTTGGTTGCAAAACCAAGCCAATAGTTTTTTGGCGACTCCGCTGCTTTTAGAATCTTTAGATCTCACTTTTGCTTTAGATCTTACTTTTTGATAGTATTAGTTAGTTTAAGTCATAGATCTGCCACCCTAGACAGCAGATCCATTGCTGTTCTAGATCTGGGCCCATTTTTTAGCCATTAACAGCCCGAAATTCTCAATTTTTGAGTTCATTTTTCGGCGTCCACGTACGGCTTTCGCCTCGCGGCTTTTTTTCCCAACAGTCGCGCGGCTCATCGCGACTGCGCGGCTTTTTTCCACGCGGTTCAACGCGGCCATTTAGCGCGCTGCACATCACGGCTTCGTGGACATTTTCCGCATTGCACATCGCCACTATGTGACGACATCCCGCGCGGTCCATCACGGCTTCGCGGCCGAAACCCGCGCTATCCATCGCGACTGTGCGACAGAAACCCGCGTGGTCCATCGCAACTGTTCTGTCAAAACCCGCGATGCCAATTTTTTCATTCGGCCGATTCGTTTAAAAAATTAATTTTTTACTGTTTTTTCTACCCACATAGCACATTTTACAGTACTAAGATTCCAGCATTGTTTACAGCCATAGGAAAATTTTACTATTTAGAATGCACATGTGAAAAAGTCTTTTTAAAAATTTTCAGAAATTGAAAGAAGGATTTATTTTGCATTTTATCTAGATTAAAAAAAAATTGTTGTTTGCTTCTTTAATATTTTTCCCATAGCAATTTTTGAAAAAGAATTCCATTTATTTCTTAAAGAAGTCATATTATTTGCTTTCCTATTTCAAAAGATCCTTTGTTTTTTGAATAGTATTTGCAAAGCATTTAATTTCCATTTATTAAAAAAGACATATTATTTGCTTTTCTATTTTCAAAAGATCCTTTGTTTTTTGAATATTTTCTGCAAAGCATTTACTTTTTTCAATTTCAGTTTAAAATATCACACGTGCACCCACTCAAACACATAATTTAAACTGAGCCTTAAAACTTACCCTAATTTCAACCCACTTTTAACCCCACTTGGGGAACATTAAAAGAACTTTGTAGCTAGGTAGTATTGAGGGGATAGGTGTTCCAATAACACCCCTCAGTTATTACATTTGAGACATAGAAGTTTTCCATTAGGGAGCCAAAATCTCCTAGTATTTATTGGCACGGTCACAACCGGTTTATGGGAAGGCCTCTCCCCTAGGAGGGTTGAAGTCGCGAGGATGGTTCCAGAATCCTGAGTGGAATACCGAAATCCATTCAGTAACCGAAGGGCTACCATTCGCAGTTCTCGAGATATCCCTGTATGGGGGTATTGCGGTAAAAGGACCAAACAATAGATTTTCCTTTTCTCGATGTGTCATGAACGGAGTATCCTAGTAGCCATTCTTTAGGATTGATTACCCGGTGTCCCTCCCGGTAGGGGGATATCTAGCCATCGACTCAACACTCAATATTGTCTGACTTGGATTTCATCACCTTGCAGAGAATATAGTTTGTTGATTCACAATACTTTTAGTTAGGTGTTTGCATGATACAATCCACCTTTGGTCTAGTTACACCTATTTTTTCTAGAAGTTGTTTGCATGTTGGTACTCTGACCATTTTTTGCATCCCTCCACTTATTATAGCACAGCTGCTATAATAAGTGCCTTTTTGAGGTTGATTTTTTGGCCTGAGAGCCTTCATTTTCACTCCCCTTCTTGCACCTTTGGTTGCATTAGGGTTTTGAGTTTTTTATACATTACCATTTTTCACATAAGATTTTTCCACAAAAAACTTATTTCTCACCATTGAGAATTTTAGATGCTCTCGTCGTCTTCAGGGCGAACTCCCAGAGTTCAGTCTACTTGGCTCGCCACATCACCGACACTGATCCTTATCCCTTTACTCGACACATCGTCGGTCAACCAGGCAGTCATCCGATTCTGACATGCCTCACTTCACATCTGATTCTGAGGCAGAATCCAAAAACCCCACTACGTTATGCCCAACCAACCTTGTGGCTGGAACACCATTTGACCCACTCTTTACCAACACCATAGGTGAGACATCCACAGACCCTTCTACTGCGGTGCCATCCATGGCAGCAACCACCCCCCTGGGTATGCCTAATATGGGCAACACTCCACCCTTAGGAATGCCCAACATAGGGCCACCTCCTGTTATAGGAATCCCCAACATAGGGCCACCACCTGTTATGGGTATGCCCAACATAGGGGTCACACCCCCTCTGATTGCCACAACCCAGATTCCAGGAATCACCACTACTATTCCTAACCCAAGTGTAACCCATGTTGCACTTGGAAGCGCTGGCCCATACCAGACCACACCGATTGGAGGACACACACCTTCAATACTTAGCATACCTTTAGGCGCTACTGGACCCCTACATCATACCACCATGACTAGGCATGTCCCAGTCCCAGTCACTACATCTGCTAGCTTACCATACATGGCAAGTCTGAACTTGCCAGACTTAGCCAGGCTCACCAATGATCCTATCAGACACGATCCTACGTGGCCTCACATGCCCATCAAACTCCCCTCCGACATCCCTAAGTTTGAGGGCAAGGCAGGTGAGGACCCCCAAAACCATATCATGTACTTCCATCTATGGTGTTCCTCCAACTCCATAGTGGATGACTCTGTTCTCCTCCGTCTATTACAGTGCACCTTCACTGGCTCTGCAGCTAAGTGGTATATCGAGCAGCCCCATGGGACGCATGCCACCTTTACCTCCCTTGCCTTGACCTTCCTGCAGTTCTTCCAGTTACCTGTTCGCTATGATGCGGGAGTTGAGATCCTACTGTCTTGCAGACAGAACAAAGCCACCCACATCATTGACCACATTCATGAGTGGCGTCGACGCCGAAGCCTCTGCAAAATCAAGTTAGACGACCGTATCTTCTTAGATTGGTTTCTCAAATCCCTACTCCCTCTCATTGCGAAGGATGTGGCATCCGAACGACCCCAGTCTGAAGAAGAGGCCATCCTCAAAGCCCAATAGTTTGACCTCATTTACGCCCAGTCGGGTTATCTGTATACCATTATACCAGATGCCCCTCAGGGTGAGTCATCCCAACATGATGCGTCGGGGGAATCCCATGCCGCTGATGGAATCATTGGTCGTATGGCCTCGCATCTCCAACCCTTTTCCATTGCACATCCTAGCCATGGTCCCGACCTTTCGCGGGCTACATCTCAATCGGGAGCAACCAGTTCATATGCTCCCATGGCACATCACCACCATACCCACTGACCTTCATGTCCACCTCAGTGCTTTGGTCATGCACCACCTGCATATGCCCCCCCAGCTGCACCTCAACCAATGTATTACCCACAGCTAGCTGTGACAACTAACCCAACACCTCCAATAGCTCAGGGTTACCAACAACCCCAGCAGGTATCTGGTCCACTTCCAACCCCACCGGTGTATTATCCACCACAACCTGCTCCCGCACCTGCGGCAAACCAAAATCCTCCTACTGCTCAAGGGCAAGTGTACACACAGTACAACCAGCCCCAGCACCAAAACAACCAGCGCAACCAAGGTGTGCAACAAAACTGTGGAAGAGGATGTAACCGCGGAAACAACCAACAACAACATCAAGGTCCTCCACCTCCCAATCCTCCGCAAAATAATAACGCTGCGCCTCCCAACCGCAATTCGGATCAGAATCCCAAGCAACCTAGAAATAATAACCTCAGAACAAACCACCCTTGTTCTATCTGCGGGGTCTATGGTCATTACACACATTCTTGCCCACATTTGGAGCGAGCTCGACAACTCTGGATCGACGATGCCCATCGTCAAGGGCAAGCGGCTCCTCAGCCGCCACCCAACCCTCCACCACCACAACATCAACCTTTGGTGTTGCAAAATCCCTTTCCAACCCAAGGCGTAGTGAACACTCAGCCGTTAGCTCCCCCTCAGGGCAACGTGCCACCACAACAGATCACTTATGCAGCCCCTGATCAACCGATGTTTGATTCAGGTACTCACCATTTCTTGATGATGTCAACTGCCGATGCCAACCTCCAAACCCATCGGAACCAATATGGCTCCACCTCTGAAGCCCCTCCCACCGACAAAAACACTAACGTTAATCCCACAGATCAAATGTTACGTATAACTCCGTCTCCACTTGATGGTGCTCCCAAAGCACCTCGCTTCCCACTTCGTCGCATCAACAATAATCCCAATGCTCGCGCTGCGTCGAATTACAACATTGTAGATGACTTATCCCAGTCTCCTGCAACCATGTCTGCTTTAGAGGTCTTGAAAAACTGTCCTTCACAGCGCAAGACTTTTCTCTCTGCCATTGGCACCATTGACCCCAATGATTCACAGCTGATCGCATTCGATTCAGACCAGTCCAAACCACGCTTACCATCTACTTTAGCGTTCCAAGTTTCCGTTTCCGTTCGGAATCTTGTCATTCATCGATGCATTATCAATGAAGGGGCCTCAACATGCGTCATGTCTACATTCGTTTGGCAGAAGTTGGGATCCCCTACTCTCCAGCAGTCCACCACTGCATTGCGAGCCTACGATGGCCGTTTGGCACAACCCCAAGGTCTGTTAGCTAATGTCCCCGTCCAGCTGGCGTGTAAAACCGTGCTCATTGACATTGAGTTCATCAATGCCCAACTCGTCTATAACCTCCTACTTGGTCGCAGCTACATGTATGCCATGTGGGTTGTTGCCTCATCCATTTTCCATACCATGATGTTCCTCCATGAGGGACGCGTGGTCAAGGTCGACCAACTTACCTATTACGACACCAAGGCCCCCGCCACACCTGAAAATGTTCTCCCCATGGTTGAACAACCTGTTTGTGATGCAACTACCTCGTTCGTTTCCTCAGTAGGGCCTAGACTTTACTCCGAGGCGCCGATGAATTCTACATTCCAATCTATTCCACCACCGTCACCGGAGACCCACGTCGCTGACCTCTGTACTCTTTCACAGAATACACAACAACCCGGTAATCAACCACCCTTGTTCCCTAAACCACCATTGGTCCCTAGTCACATTGGTGTTACACCCATCCACACAATCCCCTTTCTATTCCCTCCCTCGGGTGTAGTAAGCGCTCCGGTTATGGCTACCCTTAGTCTACCCGGGTTAACATTGGGATTACCCGTGTGGTATATTTCGCCTCCCGTTCCTTCGCTGACACCAAATGTCATCTTGCAACCGGTGCAACCCATTGTTACTTCTACTCAACCACCTCCTGGTATCACTACTCCTTCGTCATCGACGAATCCCCCTCCACTCATCAGGCCCACTGGGGGCAGAGGCCCACAACCATACACTGCGGTACCCCCACCCAAGGCAGTTAAACCTCCCCCTGTATTTTGTGCTCCTCCAAAATGCTCGTTGTGTGATGAGATAGGCCATCCAACCCATCAGTGTCCACAGTTACCTGCATTACAGGAACACATGCAAATGCTTGACGACGACCCCAACATCCCGGTTGTCAAAATCGATCCAAACCCCATGCCTCGTGACAAATCACTGCGTACCAACCACCCATGTGCGATATGCGGTATTTATGGCCACTACTCACATCACTGTCCTGACATCCCAGATTACAGAGCAGATCTCTACGAGATGAATAATTTAGACCTTGAGACGGCACCCCCTACTATCGAGGAGATCTACCCTCCCGCATCATCCTCATCCGGAGAGATCAACACCATTTATATGATCTCTTCGACCACCCAAACCTCGTCAACTGACATGACCACTCACAGCTCTCGCAGTGATAAAGAGATTCTAGAGGCTGCTACTGCCCCAAATTATCCCTGGGAAGACATGCACCATCGTTCATACTTCCTCCCAGAAGAGACCTCATCCACCACCACTACCCAATTCGTGGTTGAGTCCAAAGATTTCCTTCCTACTAAAGTCGACGGGTTGAAGGATCCCATTCCTACTCCTGATGCCTCTAAGGAAAATAACATGGCCAATATTTCTCCCATCATCCACATTGACATCTCTGACCCACTTGGTGCCCTTCATACCATTACATTAGGATCCTCCCACAGTGAGAATGAGATCGGAGAATACCAACAACTGTTCCAAGAATTCACTGATGTCTTTACTTGGTCAGATACCCAAATGCCTAGCCTTGACCCCGCCATTTATACGATCTCCACTGGATACCCCTCTGTCCGATCGGCCCCTTCCATTGATCCCGTTCGCACACATGTTCCACTCTGCTACGTCAGGTTCGCTGATGGGGCAAGCCGTTGGTCCCCCCAATCTGGCCTCCGCAGCTTGGGTAATATATTCCCCTTCACATGAGTTGATCCACATCGACGGAGTGTGTTTGGGTGCCGCTACCAACAACCAGGCTGAATATGATGCCGTGACCGGTCTCTTGGCCACAGCTCTCCAAATGAGCATACGTCACCTTAACATTTTCCTGGACTCACAACTCCTTGTTTCCCAACTCAACAATGATTACCAGGTATGAGATCCCTGTCTGTTCAGAAAATTTTTGCACACTAAACAAATGATTCGACAGTTTGAATCCATTTCATTCACACGTGTCCCAAGAAACCTCAATAGTGTAGCAGACCATATGGCCAACAATGTACTTGACTGGCACACTAATCGCATCATACCATAAACAAATAATGCATCCACGTCCATAAAATGTGCCTCCACGGGCATATACCAAAAAACAAAATGTGCATCCACGTGCATACCATGTGCCTCCACGGACGAACATAAAGACAACAAGTGCATCCATATGCATACACGACTATAAAACAACATCATATATATATATATATACATCATCGTATAGTCAAAACATGTCATAGGTGCCCTCAGCACCCAATATACAAAAAATACATCAACCGTACAAAAAGGTGCTTCCCCATATGCTCATCAGCATTTGGGGGAAAATACACATCATCTAGTCATCAGGGTCCCTGGGCTCCTCTGGCGCCTCCTCCACGGGCCCCGCTGGATCATGGCGAGCCCGAACTCTCCGCACTGCTGGCCCCGCTGGATCATCCCATAGACGGATCCTCCTCTCAGCCGGCCCTTCCGGGTCATCCCGAGCACCATCCGTGTGCTCTGCCACAAAAAATGCTATCCTCAACAAGAGCGACCGCCACTCACGCGGCGCACCGAAGCAACACTCCACAATGTCCCGGTCCAAGTCTCTCCAGCCATCCTCGGGGAGTCCAGCTAGAATCATGTCGAATGTCTGTCTGACACCCTCTATAGCATCATCTCGAGGGCCAACCCCTCGCCCACGAGCCGCAAATCCTCCACCACGTGGAGTTGGTACTGCTGCAGGAGGTTGAGAAACCACCATCGCTCGCCCCTGACGAGCCACGTAGTCAGCCGGCGGTACAGGACCAACATCTGCACAATGCAAGTAAACCATCATATACATATCTAACTATAATCATAAACAAATCACATGATATAGTATAAAACAAACCACAAAACATACCGTCTAAACCCCAGGCCTATCCCTGGGCTCGAGGCATCTCGGGGTCGCCTCGGTAGTCCATGCCAGCATATGGGTAATCCTCATCACCAGGGGCATCTGCTCCCACTGCTCATATACCTCCTCCGTAAAAAACCTGCGGACACCACCACCGCCACGAGGCATCATATGCCCCCACCACACCATGTGCGGCTCGCTCACAAGACCATCACGAATGGGCACCCGTGGTCGTAAGGTCGGCACCCGCTCGAAGAAAAGACAGCATAGAAAGGAGGCATAACAGAACTCTCCTCCCTCTCGACAACACTTGTCCAGATCTCTCCGGACACCAGCTAGAAACATCTGAGCCTAGGCATAATAAGTCCCCCGAAGCACAGAGTCCACCATCATCGTTTGTCCCCCTGACAAACGATGTGGTGCCGCAGCACCCAATACTCACAGAACACACGCCCCAACAGCCCGCATGTCCCACTCCCGTAGTGATCACAGACTCAACGCACTGTTCTACAAAATGGCCCCATCAACACAGAAGGTCTACAGCAAATCCTCCATATCAACACCTGGCGGGATCCTCGGCAGAAGATCTCCCACCTCCCCTAAACGAGGCAACCCAGTGAGAAAATATATGTCTGTGAGGGTGATCTCCAACCTCTGTCCCCCAATCATAAAAGCACCCTTTGTTGGCACCCACCAACTCACCAACTTGTTCAGGAGCCATCTCACTGAACGCATTGGTGGGATCTGAGCGAACTTCAGAAGTCCACTCACCGCCAAAGTCTGCTGAACCCCCGGATCAGTCTCAATCCTCAGCATCAGATCGTCATCTATCTGTCGCTCTCGCCATGAAGTCAATGGTCTCCTCAACATCCTACCAAAAAACAACAGAAATTTTTAGCCCCAACAAAAAAAATTTGCAAAAAATACCATCGCGGCTTTTCCATCAAAAGCCGCGATGATCATCGCGGCCTCCATTCAAGAGCCCACGATGAACATCGCGGGTATTTTCCAGACAGTCGCGATGAACATCACGACTATCTCCCATGAACTCCCGATGAACATCGTGGGTTCCAACCTCACAGTCGCGATGAACATCGCGACTGTCAGCCTAAAACCCGCGTGGTTCATCGCGGGAAGAGACCCGAAACCCGCGATATTCCACATTGGAAGGTCAACGTGGAATTTCACGGCCTTCGAGGGCCCGCCGCCAAACAAAAAAGACATAATTGAAAAGGCTAAGGCAAATAGGGTTACCTGAAACTCGCGGAATCGAAAACCAACGGTGAAATCTCCCGGAAAATCAAGAAAGAGCTCTGACTGCTCTGCCAAACTCACACGTAACAATGACATGTCATATGGGCCCCACGCCCTATTTATAGAGATTCCACCATTTTTCCAACAACCATTCCGGTGTCATACGACGTCCATTTCTCAAACCGTTGGTACCATTGGAATCAGAACAACGAGAACTTCATGATAGTTCTTTCCTTTTCCTGTTTTCATCAAGTCCATTTTTTGACCATTTTTTCACGCCCTCGTTGCCTCGGTTTGCATGCCACATCGGCCATCGTCCGTTTTTGGCATGCCTTATATCGCCGGATTTAGTTTTCCCGCGCTCGTGATGATTCTTGAGATCATTTCTCACTCTCGCGCCTAGATTTTTTGGGCATTTTTTCCCATGCCCCCCTCGTCGCCTCGGTTTGCGTGCCACATCGATCGTCATCCGTTTTTAGCAAATCCTATATCGCCTGATTCAGTTTTCCGCACTCGTGATGATGCTTGAGATCATTTCTCGCTCTCACGCCTATATTTTTTGGACATTTTTCCCATGCCCCCCTCGTCACCTCGATTTGCGTGCCACATCTGTCGTTCTCCGTTTTTGATGAATCTTATATCGTCAGATTTAGTTTTTCGTGCTCGCGATGATGCTTGAGATCATTTCTCGCTCTCACGCCCATATTTTTAGGGCATTTTTCCATGCCCCCTCGTTGCCTCGATTCGCGTGCCACATCGACCGTCTTCCATTTTTGACAAGCCTGATATCGTCGGATTCAGTTTTTCATGCTCGTGATGATGCTTGAGATCATTTCTCACTCTCACCTCCACCTCGGTTTACGTGCCATATCCACCGTTCTCCATTTTTGACAATCTTTATGTCGGCGAATTCATTTTTCCGCACTCATGATGATGCTTGAGACCTTTTCTCACTCCCATCAATCCCTTTTTGTTCGGTATAATTTTATCCCTTTTTCGGGCCGAACAATCCCTTTTTATGAAAAAGGCACTTAGGGAGTTTCTGTTAAGCTCTTTTCTGACTCCTAAAACAATGAAAAGATCGCCGAGCAACCTTGCTTCCTTTCATGCTCGCTAAACGTATCTGAAAGGGCGTCTACCTGGTATAAGTTTACCCCTTTTCCGGACCTTGTAGACTAATTATGAAAAAGGAATACTCTAGTCACATCGGCTAGAAGAGTTCTCCATTTGCATCATTTTATGCTTTTTCGGGCCTTGGAGACTAACTCACGAAAAAGAACACCAATGGAGTCCACTTATCGCTTTCAGACTCCCTAAACATGAAAGCGACCATAAGCAATCACCATCCTGGGCTCGTAAAACCAACAGGACAGTAGTCATAACCATTGCAGAGTCTTCTTATCGTTTTCAGACTCCTTAAAAATGAAAGCACCAATGAGCACGAACAGTCCTGGGCTCACAAATCCACAAGACAGTACCATTTGAGAGCACACTTTTATCCCTTCTTGGAGCTCATTAAAACTATGAAGAAGGACCCAATGGTGCTTCTCGGTGCCACAACAGATCACGTCTACTCATATGGAAGCTTCCCCATTTTGGTCGCCTTTGTTCAGAGTATTCTGCAGTATGTCACCCTGAGAACCCCTCGACAGCACCCATCAGCTTGATTCCCCCCCAAAGTCAATACATACCCTTCAGTCCTTAAAAGCAATGATACCCACACCTACAAGTTAGTTCCCTACGCTGCCAAGTCAACCATGTCATCATGCTCTGAACAAAGGAAGTTTGAGTCTACCCACTACATGACCCCAGTTACTTCCCATCCCCACAAGTATGTCAGTCCTACCATCAGTTTTACCACACTTCAGCTCTACACCTCGCACTCCTATCAAGGAAACATCATTCCCTTGTTAGTTGCTGGTCTCCCTCTATCGACGACAACCCAATTAATTCCAGAGGATAGACTTAGAGGTCCCTGTGTCTTGGACTCATCACCATTTATGGTGAGTGCCTATGAATCATTTCGAGAAGAGTCCTCAGTGCCCCTCCAAATGGTTGTTTCTCACATGCTTGACTTCAACACCTTGATCGCATCATTGAGAATCGCACAGGGTATTGGTCCGCTCAGTTATCAGTCGAAGACCCCGGATACCGCCCAACTCCTCCACATTTGAGAGTCTACTTATGGATACAACCAGTTACACCTTTTTCTATAGATATCCAGGTTGCGCATGGCGGCAGTATTCAGATGTACACCAGTTTTATACTCCCTCGAGTATACAGTCACATATACTTCCCAGAAATGGCTCATAGTCATTGCGTCCCTACAGATATTGGACACCTTCAGTTTCAGCAGTTCATCAGTTATTCCAGTGTATCAGTTATTGAGATCAGTCATGTCATGATCATGAGTACATCCCAAAATGATGTACCCTCTAGACCATTATGATGTACCAGTAATTTTTTTATGTATTAGGTCCCCCTTCTTGGGACTAATTGTTATGTATATGTCTTGATACAAGCATGGGTATGCCCACCTCGTCCATTATCATAGATTATTCCTCATTCATATTGAGGCCATGTAATATTGTTTATTTTTTGCATCTTCCAAGGGCCGCGGATCCAGTCTCCAATCGGTCTCTTCTCCTCCCCAAACCCCAGAAAAAAGACAAAAGAACTATGATGTCTATCGGCCATACGATGAGCTCCTACCCTCACACATCAGGGGGCAATCTGTTAACACCGAAAAAGTGCTCACTAGCTCATTTCCTTATTCACATGACCCATTTGTCCACTTTTCCACCATCTGAGCCTCTAAAGCCAACAAAAGGTCACCAAAAGACCTTAGTATACCCCTTTTTTCCCACTCAAAAAGATTATTTTTCCTAAAAAAGCATAAAAAAACCCTCAAAAAGGGTCCAAAATTCCCAAAAATATTAAAAAGGGAATAAAAATATTAATTTTATTCAAAAAAGGAAAAAGGAGGTAAAAGTACCTAAACCATGTTGGTCAATACCATTGGTTTCCACAATACCACAAATGGTATTCCTCACCACCAAAACCTATAAAAAGGTGGTAGGGGCTCCTCATTTTACATCCATCCATATTCCTATCCTCATGCTGCCAAAATCTCCCTTGAGTTTTTGGCCATTGTAGCAACCTTGGAGAAAGGACCCATTGGAGATTGGAGCTGCTCACCATTGGAGCTACTCAACAACCTTCATCACTTGGAGGTATTGTTATTGCAAGCACTTGCTTGCCCCCATTTTCAATACAAAAATTATTTCTTATGTTTCTTGTTCTTGTTTTTTAATTCAAAAATGCACATGCTAGTTTAGTTTAGTTTAGATTTAGTTTATTGTTTTTTGTTTAATATTGAGACTGCTGCTACTAGTTAGCAGGTACCCATAGCACTAAGCTTGGTTGCAAAACCAAGCCAACACAGAGGCATCCTTTTGGCACACATGTGACATGAAGGCCGATAGCGACAGATTGAAGATGTGGAGAACTGCCATGATTGAAGCAGATGCTACTAGATGCCAGCAAGTCGGTTTAGGGAAACCGGCGCAGTTTGTAAACCATAAGGGTTTTTGGGTTTAGGTCTTCGACTTTGTAAAGACATGACCTTCGGCCATGATCTATTTAAGAAGACAATTTTTTATGGGATGGGGTTACATGTTCGAGTTACACTCTTAGTTTTATTGTGACAATTGTGAAATCTCTGTGAGCTAAGAATATTGTAAAGGCTCTACAGCTGGGTGCGCAGAGACTTGTCTGAGAGGAAGGAGAGTTTGCAGCTGAGTGCGCAAACTAAGAACGGTTGTCCCCATCCCTTGTTAAAGAAATATATTACCAACCGTTCTTGTGGACATAGTTTCCCACCCAGGGGAGTGAACCACGTTAAATCTTGTGTTGTGCGATTGTGTTTATGAATGAATGATTATTGGTGCTGTCTGTAATTGAATGTCTAAATGTTTCTTTGCATACTGTTATGGGAAAAGCTTTTATATGCACTTTCCATTAGAAGGAATATGGAAATGATATGTTAAGTTTGCATGAATAGTTGAATGGTGAACATTATTCTTGTGTATGAGGGCATTGAATCAGTCATTTAGTTAAGTACTTTCGTATCTGCAGTAAAGGAATGTACAACAGTGGATTAGATCAATCGTCTATAGTCAAACCATGACATCCTGAGTTAATGGATGAATGTTAGAAGGATAGACAGTTAAGCGCCTCAATGAATGGATGAGTGATATTCATTTCAGTACCTTAATCGCTTCACGATAATCCAAGTATAGAATAAAGTGGATTGTTCGCAGCTTCAGTAGAGTCCCACGGTAGAAGAACATAGTGGTGCGGACCACAGTGTTTCCTATCGCTGCACAGTCTCACCTCGCAGCACTCACCCTCTATTGTGCTGTGCAGTATGACCTTCCAAGCAACTCATCACTTACTGTGGAAACCTGATTCCATAGTTCCCCATAGATACACCTCAGGTGATACTTCAACCTGCTTGCAGGCTGTTGCCGAAAGGGCCAGTGCGAAGGGGTTTTGTTGGTCCAAGGGGAAACAACAAAGAACCTGGGTCTTATAGAAAACCTCTGGGTCAGTTATAGCCAACAGTAATTCAGCAGAATATAAAACTAAGAATACTCTGTGGCCAGAGTCATTGTAATTTTGGTACAAGACATCTTAATACAGCAATGTCATCTTTGGATCCATCTTTTGATTATCACTAAAATTTCTTTAAGGATTTCTGATTTTATGTTCCAAATTTTCATCTGCTATGCATATGATCTCTTGTTAGATATATAATGAATACATAGATCTGTTGTATTGGTTTTTCTGTCTAACTGATGTGTGTATGAAAATATTTGATTAAATTTCTTTAATTAAATACTTTCTTTATCGATTTATGCAATTGATCAGATATATATATATATATATATTCAATCATTGTTGATTTTTCAATCAAAAAAAGGATAATAGGTTATATCTTGATGGTCTTTAAGCTTGGATTATTGTTGTTTAATTTTCATTAAATAAATCATAATTTAAGTCAACAAATATCTCATCTAAAGGCATTTTTGTTAAAGGTGACAAACTGTTTGTTCTCTTACACCTCAAGGTTGATCTACATAAACACCAAGCTTTTCATTTTAGAATAGATCTGACTTAAGATTAGGTTCTTTTTTCTAAATAGGTTAAGTTAGAATTGTTCACTGTTTTCCATACCTTAGTTTCCCTAAATTGGGAAACTGATCTTATTGATCAAATCACTTACTCATAGAGTGCCAGCGGAGGCTGAATATCCGTGGGTGATTACCACACCAAACAACTCAAGGATAGATTTTCCCTTGCGCAGGGTCTTTCGAATCCTTTGGTTGGGTTTTCATCCCCTATTGTGTGCCTTGGAACGCATTCCAACACCCTGCACTTACCCTACACACCCGAGGCATCAACAATGACACACTAAGATTTCTTTGTACACATCAGAATAAATAGTAGTCCAATATAATCCTACTCTGAGGATTTTGCTAATTGTAGCTTTCCATGAAGGGTGTCCTCCACACACTCCTTTGTGAAAATCCTTCATAACTTGTTGTGCTTAATTCTCTAACAAACAATTCAACAAAATTACCCCTGGATCTTTCCAATATAGATATTCATTTAAAATGCAAAACTTTGTTGCCTTTAATTTTACAAACCTTGATCTAGTTTTGCTTATGTTTGGAGGTGTCTACAACTTTTGTAAAACATAAACAATGTCACCATAGCAAGGAGACAGAGAAAAATATTTAACCACTAGAAGGTCAAGAACTACTTCAACTGAAACATCAGGTATAAAATTCATGTCTAGAGAATCACAATTCATTTCATTCATTAGCTTTGCTAATCCTTGTCCCTTTATCAGCTTCATAGGTTTAATCTCGAGATCATATTCTAACAATATTGCAATAAATTTGGCTCTTTTTCGATGAGGATCTGGTTGAGTGAGTATATCTTTAAATGCAGTAGTCGGGACATAGGCAATCACATGTAAATGTAGAATGTAGACTCTAAAATACTTCAAAGGACTTGATCAATGCATAAGCTTGTTTATCCATTATGTCATACTTTAATTCTCCATGTCTTAAGCTCTTTTTGAAAAAAGGCAATTGGTTGTTCCATGTTCTCATCATTTTTCTGCAATAGAACTCCAGCTATGGTGTGTTGTGAAGCAAAAGAAAAATTAATGAACTATTTTGAGAAATATGGACTAATTAGGACAGGGGCCTATGTGAAAGACTTTTGTTTAAAAGGCTTTTCTTTTGGATTGATGGGAATTGTGTGTTGAATTATGGAAGTGTCACTCTTTCAAATCTTTGTAGATCCAAGCAAATACATCTGAAAACTCTTTCATTAACTCAACATACTTCCTTTCTTCTTTTGGTGGCAGAATCTTAGAAATTTTCACTATCTTGGACTTCTCTTTTGTCCCAATATTGCAGTCTTAATTTGATTTCGCTTTCCTGGGGTTCTACCTTTGGATTTTTTGCTACATCATTCCTGTCAAAAAATATTTCCAAAGGTATGAGGCCTTTTGGAATAACATTGTTCTTTAGCTGAATTATTTATTTTCCTCTAATATCGCCTTTAAACTTTTCTTGTTCTTATAGAAATTTTTCATTATTAACAACTCCATCTGTATCTTGATCTTCATTATCAATGGTTGTACTAGAAAAATCATCTGTCATTTCCAAAAAACTCTTAATCTGCAAATCATCTTCAAAAACTTACCATTGTTTCGAATTATGACGGATGGAAGGCCTATTTACAACTTCAATCTCATATTTTTTATTCGAAAAACTAGGTATTCTAAAAGCATCGGCAGTAGTATCCAAAGAATCTTCTATTGAGTTGTTAATCCTGGGTATTACCACTATTTCATGTTCATCAGATAAATTTCTGAGCAAATCCCAAAATTCATTTCTATATGCTCTCATCATTGGATGTTTTGTTTGGTAGCTACCATTTACTTGATTTATTACCAACTCAGAATATCCAAACACTCCAATTTTCTTTGCTTTTAAATCTTTCAACACATTCAATCCTAAGATCAGCGCTTCATATCCTGCAACATTGTTAGTACATTCAAAATCCAAATTGAAAGAATACATCAAGAACTCTCGATCAGGAGATATTATCCACACACCTGCACCAACACATTCTTTGCTTATTGACAAATCAAAATGCATAGTCCAAATTCCTTCAATTCTCAGTTTTTGTATAAGTATTTCCTTTTCTTCAGTCAGATTATTATCTTCTTGTTGTTTATTTAGACTTGTTTTTCTTCAGACTGAAACTCATCATAGAAAATAGTGTTAAGATTTAATATGCTAAGACAGAAAATAGCAGCATTACATTCCATTTCACAATAATAGCATATACAGGATCACTGAAGAAACAACAAGCACAGTATAAACACAAGAGACACAGATTTATCCTGGGACACCCTCATGGGGTAGAAAACCCAGCAAAGCTTCTTCAATATAGATTACCAGCAATATACAAAGATGAAAACCAAAGACATGATCTCCTCCTCCACCATAGCAGACCTCTCCTCCACAAGTGCGCCCCTCTCAAGTGAGTGAAGTGTATTAAATGAGGAATACACCTCCTCTATTTATACACTACTCTAACTTGTCTTTTACACAAATCATGTAGGCTCGTATTTAACCATTGGGTTAAATATCCCATTATAACTGATTGGGCCGACCCCACTAGGGTGGTCTAACAACCCTTTGACCCACATAACACATACAGGGCCGACCTCCACTACGGAAGTCTAATAACCCAAGTTACCACATTCCGACGGAGGAATAAACATCTCCGGATATACAATAAGATCTTCAAGGAGGAATGAAACATCTCTAGAATAATAAAGTACAAATATAATATTATTTGAAGTTACAATATCTCAACACTCCCCCTAAATGAGAAGGATATTATAACAACATCTGCACAAGCAAGGAGTCATCAACATCATACATGATACATCTATAAATCATTGGAAGCTTTCTCAACATCATCAGTAACTCAAGCAGTTACTTGAACATCTTCAATACTGGAATATCAACATCTTCAGTACTGAGTCTTTATCTTCTGCAGCAATCGAACAACTACAACAACATCAACATCTGGATCCTCACGATTATCAGCATCGTCATCATATGATCATCTGCATCGGGATCATCTCGATCTACAGCATCTGGATCATCTCGATCTACAACATCTGCATCATCTCGATCTACAGCATTTGGATCATCATGATCTACAACATCTAGATCATCTCGATCTACAACATCTGAATCATCTCGAACTACAGTATCTGGATCATTTCGATCTACAACATCTGGATCATCACGATCTACAACATCTGGATCATCTCGATCTACAGCATCTGGATCATCTGTATTAGCATCCACACCAATACATCTATCATCAAAACATGTATTCTTACTAATACATATATCATCAAAAAACATGTATTCTCACTAATACATCTATTATCAAAAGCATGTATTCTCACTAATACATCTATCATCAAAAGCATGTATTCTCACTAATACATCTATCATCAAAAGCATGTATTCTCACTAATACATCTATCAATACAAGTATCCACACCGATGCAAGTATACATCATCAATACAAGTATCCACACCGATACAAGTATACACAACAGCAGCATACCCTGCAACACACATGATCCAATTACAGGATGGTCAATCCCTCTCACTTTAGGACATAGGCCCAAGGATGATACAATCCTGATCCACTTACGGGATGATCAATCCCTCTCAATTTAAGACATCTTTCATGTCTATGGACGATGCAATCCAGATCAACTTACAGGATGATCAATCCTTATCCTTTTAAGACACCTCACCATGTCTAGGGATGATGCAATCCCGAATCAACTTACAGGATGATTAGTCCTTATCACTTTAAGACACCTCACCATGTCTAGGGACAATGCAATCCCAATCTACTTAAAGGATGATTAGTCCTTATCACTTTAAGACACCTCACCATGTCTAGGGACGATGCAATCCCAATCTACTTATAGGATGATTAATCCTTATCACTTTAAGACACCTCACCATGTCTAGGGACGATGCAATCCCAATCTACTTACAGGATCACTAGTCCTTATCACTTTAAGACACCTCACCATGTCTAGGGACGATGCAATCCCAATCTACTTACAGGATGATTAGTTCTTATCACTTTAAGACACCTCACCATGTCTAGGGACGATGCAATCCCAATCTACTTACAGGATGATTAGTCCTTATCACTCTAAGACACCTCACCATGTCTAGGGACGATGCAATCCCAATCTACTTACAGGATGATTAGTCCTTATCACTTTAAGACAAGTCTCATGTCTAGGGACGATGAAATCCCATCACGTACATTTTGAACCCAGTTCACGGACGATGCAGTCCTCACACATACCTTTAAGACAAGTCTCATGTCTAGGGATGATGCAATCCCAACACATACATTTTGAACCCAGTTCATGGATGATGCAGTCCTCACACGTACCTTTAAGACAAGTCTCATGTCTAGGGATGATGAAATCCCATCACATACATTTTGAACCCAGTTCATGGACGATGCAGTCCTCACACATACCTTTAAGACAAGTCTCATGTCTAGGGATGATGCAATCCCATCACGTACATTTTGAACCTAGTTCATGGACGATGCAGTCCTCACGTACATTTTGAACCGAGGTCCAGGGACGATGCAGTCCTATCGTCAATTCTCCGAGACATCAGTCTACGGATCAATTCTGGGACCTAAGTCCAGGGAAGATACAATCCCCTACCTGTTCATTCAGGACTTCATTATCGGAGACCCAGTCTACGGCTCAATTCTGGGACCAGAGTCCGGGAACGATACAATCCCCCACCTGTTCATTCAGGACTTTATTTTTGGAGACATCATGTCTACGGATCTCTTTTAGAACATGTGTTCAAGGATGATACAATCCCTCTTCTTTCTTGGAGACATCTGTCTACGGCTCACTTTAGGACTGAAATCCAAGGATGATTCAATCCTCACATGTCCATGAAGGACTTCATTCTCGAAGACATCTGTCTACGGCTCCTTTTAGAACATGTTTTCAAGGATGATGCAATCCCTCTTCTTTCTCGGAGACACCTGTCTACGGCTCCTTTTAGAACATGTGTTCAAGGATGATGCAATCCCTCTTCTTTCTCGGAGACACCTGTCTACGGCTCCTTTTAGAACATGTGTTCAAGGATGATCCAATCCCTCTTCTTTCTCAGAGACACCTGTCTACGGCTCCTTTTAGGACTGAAGTCCAGGGATGATCCAATCCCCTCATGTCCACCAAGGACTTCATTCTCGAAGACATACTTCTACGGTTCCTTTTAATATTTCTCAGCCTACTTTCCCTGGTTGAGAAAGATTCCTTCTGAGCCTTGCCATACTTCTAGACCTAGGAAGTAATGCATCAATCTGAGATCTTTCATTTTCATTTCTGCAGCCATCTTCTTCTTTCTTTTCATGATATGTTTCTCATTCCTTGTCAGAAAGAGATCATCATCATACAATAATGGTATGATAGGTTCATCATCCACAACCTTAAGGTAAAGGTTAGGAACAACTTTACTTTTGGTAAAGCCCAAGCTTATCAAGAAACTGTCAATTCTCCCCCTTTTTTTTGACTGAACATCATTCACACTCTGCATTGAATGATCTTCTGCATATCTATCTGTGCCATCTCTCGTTAGATGGGTCTACTGATATGAGCCTCAATATTATTTGAACTCTGTGGTGAGTTCCTTCTTGCATCCATGTCATATGTGTATAGAAACCATATTCAACCTTGTAGCAAGGGTTGAGATCCACATCACCCATGGTGATAATTAAGCTCATCAATTGATTATCGATCCTGGGAACCCATACAAAACCTAATTCACACTTCTTCTTTAATTACACCATTAAGATAATGGTCTTATCTAGCCACTTGGAGCAAACATCTCATCATGATTCTCTTCCTCTTTCTAAGAGAATCTTCTAGCCACAAGCCTTTTATAGTGTGTTTGATTTGTAAATCTTTTTGTTGAACATCCATCGCTTTTTCAGTGTTCATCATTCATCATGATCTTTCCTACAAATCAAAATTAAGTACATGATTAGTAATACTTCATAATCATCAAATCATATTGACATGATAACCTATTATGCATACAGATATCATTTACATAGTTATGCAACTATTTTGACCAATACTTTGGCACAACACTTTCCCATATCCTGTATGCATACAGTGGCTATCTATATTCCTTCCATCTCTACCAGAACATACTATCGAGAGTGTGCACATCTCTCAGCATGTCAGCAAAGAGGTTTCATTCTAGACGAGCAACAATGGAATGTTTGTCCAACTTACCAATCATATGCATATTAGTAGTATACTGTCCAATGCTCTATGAATGTTTACACTCAGCATGATATATTCTAGGAATACAAATATACATACAAGCAATATCATTTACTATTTCAAATAACAACTCAAATACTTATCTTTTATGTTTGTTTGGTTGCCTCCCGCTTGATCTTCTATATGTCTTTTGAACTTCTATTCATTTTGTACCACTGTGCATGCTCAAGTGTGCACTAGTGTCATCCTCATGATCTCATACACAAACATACATTCATCAGTATATTCTCAATATTATCAAAACATTCTAATTCTAAATAATCTTGAATACGTATAGTCATGATCATTAGTATTCAAGGTTTCAAGGAAGTCTTCTTTTACTCATGCATATTCTTGTTTGATCATAGTACTCTTCTGGTTAATTAAATCATCAAGATAAGAGATATAATATGCATAAACCCTTGATTACTAACTTTATGAATAAGCATAACCAATCATACCAAGTATGCTTATCTAAGGGATCCTAACACAAGGTAATATTCTAACTTGACATAGGAAAACATACCTGGATTAGTATACCTGCTTAGTTATGTACAACATACCTAAACAATCTCTTCATTGATTTAGAGATCCTAAGCTAGAACCTGCATGTCTCATAGGTTAAGCATAATATAACAAAGTCATACATACCTCGTAAGTAGAACAAAGATTATGGATGAGTCTTTGTCTTCATGTTGTCATGGTCATGGAACTTGATTTGTCTTTTGTGATGTACCTGTATCTTGTTAGCAGACAACATCAACCTCACACAACACCATAATGTATTAGTACAATCATATAGCCCTAATCAATGAATGTATGCATTCATACTGTTACTAGGGTGATAAGACAATTCTAACATTAATCAAGATTGTACTAATAAATAATATGAAGACAAACACATTATGAACTTAATCAAGAATCAGATTTCAAGACATACCTGAACCTCCTTAAGTCATACCTGTCGAGACTTCTTGTAGTCTTCTTATGTAAGGCCTTAGCCTCAACTCCCCCTGAAACTTGATCTGGAGCTTGATTAGGGTTTGCTAGAGAAACCCTAGAAATTCAATCTTTGAATTTCACACTTCTGAATAGATGGAAGGATGTGTCTTGCTAAGCTGATCAAACTAGCATACTTCAATTTTGAAATCTCCAAAATTTGACCCCTCAAAATTGCCTTCGAAATTTCTGAATCTTCTAGACAGGAACCCAAAATAGGGTTTGATGAAGCCCACCCTTCTTTCCAATCAAAAGGTTCGATCCAAGGCTCTAAACTCTTATTTTTCTGAGGAGCTTCCACCCGCGGTTACAGACTTCAAAAATTCCAACTTTTGATGAAGCCCTAATTTTCCATCTTTCCGATCAAAATCCCAAACTGGGGTTTGATCAAGCCTGGTCTTCTACTCAACCAAAAAATTCGATCTTGGTCTCTAAATTTCGATTTTCCTGATTATCATTCAGCCGTGGATTCCGATTCCAAAAATTCTAACTTTCTCCGAAACCCTAAATTCCAGAAGCCATGAATGAAGGTGCTCCAAAAATAATTATGTTTTGACAGAAATATGTACCTGATTGTTTCTGCTGTAACTCCGAACATTTCGCTCCACAGGTTCTGCAAACTTTTTCTGCAGTATCCTGACCTGTCATCTTTCCATCCCAATAGGTCTGACCTCAATTGTATTTTCTGAGAGAGATTTATGCCAAGTGTCGCAACGTGACCTGTTTATGGGATAAAACAGGAGAGTGAACTTGTACGGCGTGCCATGTGTCACTGGTTCAGCTTCGGCCTCGAAAAAATATTTCTTGAGATAGTATAGTCTGTGTACTACCTGTAACTTTTTACGAAATTTCATTTGGATCTTCCTATCCCAAGTTATGACCTTTTTTCCTATGTCACCTGATTTTGACTGAGATATGGAAGAGGCAGAAACCCTAACTTGTACTGATCATAACTCACAAAGTACAATGAAGATGAGGGTTCCCTTTGGACACAAGGTACCTGGGTATGTAATCTACGACCTGTAAATGTTTCAGATCCTGAACCTTCTCCAAAATGGATTTATAGAGAAAGTTCCACGATGACTGGTTTTTTCTATATAAAACCCTAACCTTCAAATTGTCGCAAGAGAAGCAAGTGTCGTAAGTTCCATACATTGCCTTCCTTCAGGCTAGCTCTGATACCATGTTAAGATTTAATATGTTAATACAGAAAATAGTAGCATTACATTCCATTTCACAATAATAGCATATACAGGATCACTGAAGAAACAACAAGCACAGCATAAACACAAGAGACACAGATTTATCCTAGGAAACCCTCATGGGGTAGAAAACCTAGTAAAGCTTCCTCAATATAGATGACCAACAATATACAAAGATGCAAACCAAATACATGATCTCCTCCTCCACCATAGCATGCCTCTCCTCCACAAGTGCGCCACTCTCAAGTGAGTGAAGTGTATTAAATGAGGAATACACCTCCTCTATTTATACACTACTCCGACTTGTCTTTTACACAAATCATGTAGGCTCGTATTTAACCATTGGGTTAAATATCCCATTATAACTGACTGGGCCGACCCCACTAGGGTGGTCTAACAACCCTTTGACCCACATAACACATACAGGGCCGACCCCCACTAGGGAAGTCTAATAACCCAAGTTACCACATTCCGACGGAGGAATAAACATCTCCGGATATACAATAAGATCTTCAAGGAGGAATGAAACATCTCCAGAATAATAAAGTACAAATATAATATTCTTTGAAGTTACAATATCTCAACAAATAGAAGATCCTAAACTGGTATCCACTGCATAAATGGAATGACTATCTGGTTCATTTTTGTTGCTTACCACATACGCAAGATTTTTCTCTGTATATAATCTTCTGTGTTCACCAAGAACTGGAATTGTAGCGAATGACATATCCATCTGCAAAGTCCCCCTAAGTTTTGAAGCCCAGGACCTGGATAATAACATACCAAAATTTGTGGGAATATCCACAGCAACCACATCCATAACAACACTTTTGAATGGAATTTTAGTGAGAGAAACCACCACGTCTTTTATCAATCCCAAACATTTGACCTTTTTTTAATCAAAAGAAAACAAATCTTTATATGGCCTTGTGATTTCTAAATCCAGACTTTCTGTTAGAGCAATATTATACCTTAGTACATTAATCATTAATTAATTGATGGTTATTAGTTTCTAAAGTGGTTAATAATCACATCCCTAGGTTGTTAAGAAGTTGTTATAAGTTGGTTAGAACTTGTTGGGGCAAGTGTGAACTAAACCACAATGTATGGGCCAAGGATGGTCAAATATAGATGTCGAGTGCTCTCCTTGAGACCACCACATGCATTTATTACCACATCCATTCCTAAGGCGCATTCCTTTCCCTGTTTTATGGATCTAGGTTTGACCAAGGGTGCACATACATTAAACCTAGTCTTTTTCCCCTCTTTTGGATATTTTGGCCTACCCTAGCCTACCTAAATTGAAACTAACCACCTCCTCCACATGTGTGAACATAATTTTGGTCTCCCATGCTCACCCAATGTCCACATGCATAATTCGGACATGTTTGGGATATTTTGGAACCATTTGGTCAACCAAGGGGGGATTGCGGATCAATCTAAGCTAGCTAAGTGTGGACACTCCAAGTGCATCCTATTTATTCTTATTTATATATAAGGATGATCCAAAATCATTGTAACATTGGACAGTTAATAAACTCTAATGTTTGATCATTTGTGTTTCCTGGTTTTTGATCATTTGTGTTCATATTTGATCATTTATGCCTGGTTTTTTATCATTTGTTTTCCATAAATCTATATGCACTTGTTTCTTGCATAATAAGTTAAATATTTCAATTGTGAGGTATCTATAGTAGCTAGATCCTACTGTTATATATATTTTACATGGTATCAAAGCTCTTGGAGCTATTATTCGAACCAATAGATTGTTTTAGTGGTGTGCCAGAAGCAGTGGAGAAACCACGGAAGTCCCTGGAACCGTTGCACTGAATCCATTAGAGAAATAAATTGGAGTCTATCTAGGGTGTGACACTCTCTCGAATGCACCTACTATCAAGAAGGATTTGAATATGTTAGTGTAGATCCCCTCCTGAGTGATTGAGAGTTTTCTATTGCAGGTACAACTGCTTCTACATGGATTCAAAAGTTCCTCTTCTTACTCCATTTAGTTATGCAGAATGGAAGCCTAAAATTTATGCATATCTCAAGAGATGAGGTCTCTATTATTTTTCCATTGGTGCTGAGAGTGAACCATAGTCTTATGAAGAGAAAAATCATTGGCTAAATGATTGTGACAAAGCATTCAAAGCTATGTGTCTAGCCATGTCTCCATGCATGCACTACTTGATTGGTTCTGCAGACTATCCATTTGAGCTATGGTTCGAATTGGACAAGGATCTTGATAAGAAGAATAATGGTGCATTGAGTGAGACTATGGACACCTCATCATGTTCTCTCCCTCCTTATGGTTCGGCCTCTACTCTCTTTGGTGAAGTTGTTCAAGAAGATCGAATGGAAAAGTATTCAACACGAGTTCCTATTGTTATATATCTCTTTGATTCGAATGCTTCCTCTACATGCTATCAAGTAGAATGTGAAGATACATCATCTATTGCACAAGATGTTGCTTCAAATGATGAATATACAACAAATGGAGCAGCCATTATTGAATAAGAATTGTCACTACATTCATTGTTCTCCAATAATTCTTCAAATGCTGATTTTGAGGATGATAAGCTAGTTGTTGAAGATCCTTTGCATACTTCACTAGATGATGGTGCAAAATATTCTGATATTTTGGATTATTTGAAGGCTTCATCAAAGTGTGATATGTATGCAAATTCACTCACCAATTTTGATCCAAATCCTTCTACCTATTCCTCTATGGTGACTAGCACATTTTCTCACAATTTTATTGAAGAAGGAGACATTGCCATTGTATTGGCATGCATTGAACCTTTGTTCATATCACTTGGACCTGATCATACCTGTTTTGCATCTGATTTTAGTTCATATTTAAAGTCCAAATATAATTTGGAACTATTGTTCATCACTCTTAGAGCTTCCATAATAGTTTTGGGTTCAAAGTTTCAAGAAATTTCAGTTTTGTTTGATGTTGATTTCTCCACTATTGGTTCAAAGTTTTTGGCACAAGCATATCAAGACTCATTTGGATATGATTTTAGTCTGATGTTAAAGTCTAATGAGAAGCCACTTCTGCTCTCACATCAATTTATTGGATTTTTTCTACATGGATACATTCTCCATCATACAGTTGTTCGTGCTTTTGATCTAGTTGAGCAACAATCTCTTCTTCCAAAGAAGAAGGTTCCTTCAAACATATAATCAAGTTCACACCTACTTGAGTTTTGGAGAAGTTTAATTTTGGTATGCTTCATGTCCATTTTAGAGGGGAGGTTTTATTTCCCATGTGGTTTTCCTTCTTTTCTTGGTTACATGGAAAAATAACTTTTAATGTTGTAAAAGGTGACTTGAGCCTTAGTTACCAAGGCCTTATTTTTTATAATCCACTAAATATAGATTATGGGGGGGTGTTAAAGAAATATTATACCTTAGTATTGGTGATTATGGAGCCTGATCTTCCAGTCTCATAGATGATGTTGTTTCATCCATGTTGTACCCCAAGTTTGGTTATGATCCCGGCATGCGCCCCAGGGGTCTGGGGGAAGTGCCCCCGAGAAAGGGGGTTCAGGGGATAGCCCCCAAAGGAAATTTTTGGGTTGTTTCACCAACAGATTACAGGCTCATGGTTTTGGGTAACCCATGGTATTTTCCCTTTGTATTTCCCCTTTATAAGAAAGACATTGTAATATGGCTAGGGTTGATGTATTAGGTATGATGCAGTGTAAAGATCTCTGAGATCGTGAAGAGAGACTGTGAGACAATGAAGAGGAAGTGCAGTGGATGTGCTACAGGTTGTATCCCTTCATTTTCTGGATGGTATAATAATAACGACTGGCAATTTCAGTATGGACATAGCCCATCTTGGGTGAACCACGATATATTGGTGTCTCTCTTGTAATGTGTTTGTGTGATTATATTTGCATTTCTATTTATTGTTATTGATATGCGATCTTGTTTTTCTAACAAGTACCTTAATCATTAATTAATTGATGGTTATTATGTGCTAAAGTGGTTAATAATCACATCCCTAGTTTGTTAAGAAGTTATTATAGGTTGGTTAGAACTTGTTGGGGCAAGTGTGAACTAAACCACAATGTATGGGCCAAAGTATGGGCCAAGGATGGTCAAATATAGATTTTGGGAGCTCTTTGGGACCACCACATGCATTTATTACTACCTCCATGCCTAAGGTAACTTCCTTTCCTTTTTTTATGGATCTAGGTTTGACCAAGGGCGCACATACATTGAACCTAGTCTTTTGCCCCTCTTTTGGCTATTTTGGCCTACCCTAGCCTACCTAACTTCCAACCAACCACCTCCTCCACATGTGTGAACACTATTTTGGTTACCTATTCTCACCCAATGTCCACATGCACAATTTGGACCTTTTTGGTATATTTTGGAACCATTTGGTCAACCTAGGGGGGATTGTGGATCAATCTAATCTAGACAAGTGTGGACACTCCAAGTGCATCCTATTTCTTCCTTTTTCTATATAAGGATGATCCAAAATCATTGTAACATTGTACAATTGATAAACTCTTATATTTGATCATTTGTGTTTCCTGGTTTTTGATCATTTGTGTTGATATTTGATCATTTATGCCTGGTTTTTATCATTTGTTTTCTAGAAATGTATATGCACTTGTTTCTTGCATAATAAGTTAAATATTTCAATTGTGAGGTATATCTAGTAGCTATATCCTACTATGATAGAGATTTTACACTTTCCACTACAACCTTTGGCATCAAATTATGTGAAGCTCCTGAATCAAGCCTGCAGTTATGGAGAATCATATCATGGACATTCAGATTCACATAGAAAGGTGGAACTTCTTCCAAACTCTTATCTTCCATTTTGGAACCCAAAAGAATAGTTGGGGCATCATCATTCAGTTCTAAAGTATTAGGTTCTATTTGTCCTTCACTTCTAACCATCTTTGAAATATGTTCCTTATATTCATTGTTTTTCAATATCTCATTAAATGGGATAGAAATTTTAATTTTTGAAATTTCAATTTGCAAGCTTAAAGGAATGAGCGTTTTGTCAGTTTCTTTGGTTGAATCTCTTTTACTTTCCGAAATATTCTTCACTACATATTCTTTTGTTTTTTCTTTCTTATGTTGATTGGTTGAAGGTTGATCAATAGGACCCTTCCCTTTATTTACAACTACATCTATGTTTCCAAGGTTGATCTTTTTTCTGAAGGTCATTCACTTCATTCTGATACCCGGTCTCATATTGTTCTATTTCTAATTCAAAAGTATTACATTCCCCATCTTTGGAAAACATGTCATGTTCCATATTAGTCAAATAAACTTCAGAATCAAGATCATCGAAATGATGTATCTCACTTTCCACAAGATCAGTGTCTCCTTCTTCATCCAAACAAATTTCAGGGAATGGAGGTCTTACTTGATGATCTTCTGCATTTATTTGATTCCTCTGATCTTTTTGTCTTATCTGTGGAGGATTTTGTCTTCAAAAATTCAGATTTCTAATCTACGGTTCTTGTTGATCTCTATTTTGGGGTTTATTTTCCAAGGTTAATCTGTCCATGATTCTTTCCAGAGTTTTCATCATCATATCAAATATAGCATCGGTGGAAGAATATGTTGATGCTAGGTTCTCTTGTTTAATTTTCCTCCTATCCATTTTTGTTTTATGTTTCATCTTCCCAGGAGCCATCAAATTCGCCTCTACTTCTACAACATCTTTTAACATATCTGGTAGAGTGGCTCATTTTATTTCTCTCGGCATACAAGAAAAATCCCTATCAAAATCATATGCATAGTGTATTTTGGTAGCCCCTAATGGGGGTTTAACATCGGTAGGAATTGAATTATAAAACCTCATAAATCTTGAGGAAAATTCTTGAAGAAACTCAAAACCCCCTTTCTTCAGATTATTATATCGTGTTAAGATTTGTAAAGGATTTTTCTTATCTTCCCATCTTTCAAGCAAACGATTTACAAACTCATCGTAGGAAGGGATAGATCTTGCAACAAGAGTTCTAAACCATTTATTGACCTCTCCGGACAAGCTTTGAGCCAACAATCTCATTTTCCCATCATCATGATCTACTTCTTCAAGGTCAATGAAATCATTAAACCTACCAACATGTTGTTGAGCTATGTAATTTCCCTCTCCATCAAACAGTGTGATCCTTTGTGCATAATTTTGAGGGGGGTTATGCAAAACAACAGGTAGGGAAAGTAGGGGAAATCTAGAATCCATGACTATTGGGTGGTTTTGAACAATATTATGAGTTTGAGGTGGTGGATTCTGAATTGTCTGTTCTTTCAACTCAACTTTTCCATATTTATGTAAATCTTCCCAAATAGTGTTAAATTTTGAGCATTAATTCATTATACTCTAGGATCTTTGCTGAGAGAATAACATCTACAGTATATCAATGCATGACAATCATAATATGACAAGCATCACAAGCATTACAAGAATCAAAAGCATAGAGACAAGAGACACAGAGTTTCCGTGGGGAAAACCCTAAGGTGAAAAACCCCACAACTTCCTCAGAGATAGAGAGAGAAATGGCTCAACCAAAATACAACCAAATAACACTGAGATAGTATCCTAGCAGATGATCCTCCTCCTCCTCACAAGTGCGCCACTTTCCAGAGAGAGAGTGAGTTACTTTTCCGAGTGTGTAAAATAGAGATCTCCTATCTCTATTTATACTTACCCTTTTGCCCAGTGACCTACTGGGGCCGACTTGTCTACTTAGATACATCCACATTATATTATATATAATTCTGGGCCGACCCCAAATGGTGGTCTAATAACCCATCGGCAAGTACACACACTTGCGACACTTGTCAATCCACATGACGACACTTCCTTATAGAGGAATAACACATCTGTTATAAGGGTACAATAAATATATATAAAATATACAGATGAAATACATTCCGAAGTTACATATACATCAACACTCCCTCTTAACTAGGAAGGTATTTCTCGACACAGATCTGCTAGACAAGTCTTCTTCTCTGGATCATCATCATCGATGTATCGTCATCATCATCGTCACTGCTGCTGCTATCTCAACCAATCTCTGACTCTACTCGTCATAGGAAGTTCTACAGAGCCAGTCCTTTTTCATAGTGGATGTAGGCCTGCCATCTGCAGGTCTTCATCATCACTGGCCATACTGTGGAATCCTCAGGACTTATTACGTGCGTCACAAAACCTGGTTGCAGCATCCCAGGCTATTACGAGCACACAGCTCTACCTGTAGGATCTCCCAGGAGCACATTACATGTGACCCATCACAAAACCTGGCTGAAGCATCCCAGGCTGTTACAAGCACACGGCTCTACCTGTCGGAACTCCCAGGAGCACATTACATGTGATCTCACCACAAAACCTGGCTAAAGCATCTGAGGCCTTTTTCATCCTGTCCAGATCTCCCAGGAGCAAATTACATGTGGTCATGGCAAAACCTGGCTGAAGCATCCGAGGCCTTTTTCATCCTGTCCAGATCTCCCAGGAGCAAATTACATGCCATAGGACAAAACCTCGCAAGAGCATCTCAGGATGTTACGGGTACACAACTCCGACCTGAAATCTCCCAGGGCACAAATTACATGTCCTCCCAAGCAAAACCTCGCAAGAGCATTTTCCAGATGTCCCAGGGCACCGAATTACATGCCATAGGAAAAACCTCGAAAGACCATCTGCAAATCTCCCAGGGCACAAATTACATGCTTTCCTGCACAACCTGATCCACGGCCACAAAGTATCATCTGATACTCATCAAACATCATCCTGATGTACACATGATCATCCTAGTCATCATCACTGCAACATCCTGCTACATGTCATTTGGAGAAGCTCGTCATCCACGATCATCCAAGTATCCACCTGATACATACATAGATACATGATCCACACAATGTATCCATCAACATACATGATCCACCTGATCATACAAAGATACATGATCCACACAATGTATCCATCAGCATACATGATCTACCTGATCATACAAAGATATATGATCCACACAATGTATCCATCAGTATACATGATCTACCTGATCATACAAAGATACATGATCCACACAATGTATCCATCAGCATCCAACATGATGTGTTCATACAAAATACATACACATGATCCATCCGATCATATCCAGCATCCAACATGATGCATATACAAAATACATACACATGATCCAACCGATCATATCCAAGCAAAAACCAGAACATCCTCCTGATGTTCATCATTCAGCGCTTACATCCACAGCCATGTGAAGGATCCCCCTTCCAACATGCTTGGAATGGCTTCAGCAAATGTGTTCATCACTTCTTCCTCGAAGTGTCCTCGATCTGAAGCATGCCAAGCCTCTCTCTGAAGTACTTGAACTTCACCCTGGCTAGTGGCTTCGTCAGCACATCTGCAATCTGCTCGTCCGTCGTAACATACAGGAGATTCACAGCTCCTCTCTGCACCATATCCCTGATATAGTGATATTTGATCTCTATGTGTTTCGACCTGTCATGAAACACTGGGTTCTCGGATAGCTTCACACAACTCTGGTTATCACAGAAGATACCAGTAGCATCCAGCGGGAGATCAAATAACTCAGACAGTAGCTTCCGTAGCCATACTGCCTCACAACTAGCTGAACAGGCTGCAACATACTCAGCCTCTGCTGTACTCAGTGCTACACAGGACTGCTTCCTGCTAAACCAAGAGATCACACCTGATCCCATATTGAAGCAACACCCAGATGCGCTCTTCCTATCTGCAGCACTGCCAGCCCAATCTGAATCAACATAACCCTGCAGGTTAAACTTTTGATTCGCTTCATACTTGAGCCCATAATCCACTGTACCCTTCAGGTACCTCAGAACATGATTTACAGCAATCAGGTGAACACTCCTCGGATCCGTCAGGAACTGGCTCAATGTGTTCACAGCAAAGCAAATATCTGGTCTTGTGTTCGTCAGGTACATCAAGGACCCAATCATCTGACGATACATGGAGACATCAACTGGCTCAGATGAAGCATCACATAGAAGCTTCAGATTCGATGCCATAGGTGTGGCCATGGCCTTTCAATCCATCATCCCAAATCTCTTCAGGATATCTACTGTGTACTTCCCTTGACCAAGGAAGATCCCACCTGCATTCTGCCACACCTCCATACCTAGGAAATAGTGCATCATTCCCAAATCTTTCATATCGAATTCTACGGCAAGCTTCCTTTTAGTATCTGCAATCAGTCTGTCATCTCCTGTTACAAATAAGTCATCCACATACAGGAGTAGAATCATAGGATTCCCTTCCTCAACCTTGTAGTAAAGGTTGGAATCTGCTTTACTCTTGGTAAATCCCAAACTAGATAGGAAACTGTCCATCCTACCATACCAAGTTCTGGGAGCTTGCTTCAAGCCATACAATGCTTTCTTCAATCTGCACACATATGACTCCCTGTCAGGTCTTGGGACTGCATCCCAAACATCTTCTTCATGATCTACGGATCATGGAATTCCATTTCTTCATCCCAGATCCTGGGAACTTCAATATCTTCAATAGATATCTTTGTTGCTGGAACAAATGTTGTAGTCCTTTTTAGGTGAAGATATATGGTCTTTCCTACAAAACAAGTTAAATTGCATGATTAGAAACATCTCATAATTTTCAGAACAAATTCTTTACACATAAAGAAATATGTCATGCAGTCATGCAGTTATCTTAGCCAATGCTTCAATACAACATTTATCCATGTTCCACAAATTTCTAGATGCCTTCTAGTCTCTACCAGAACATTGTTAAGAGTTTGCACTACTCCCAACATGTCAGCAAAGAGGTTTCATTCTAGATAAGTAGCACTGGAATGTTGTACAGTGCCATAAGCCACTTACCCATCACATGCATATTAGTAGTATACTGTTCATTAATGCAATCATTCAAATATGCACAATACATCTCCTAAGTCTATGAACATAAGCATAATATTATTAAACAAACAAAATAGGCAAGAAATGATAATTGAAATACTTATCTTTGTTTGTTTGTTTGGGTGGACTCCCTCTGAGTCTTTGCTTCCTGGTAGGAGCTGCTGAAGTAGCTTCTTCTACACCTTTCTGTTGTGGAATGTAGGAAGATGGTCAACTCCCTCTGAAGATCTGCATCCTTGCAGGAGCTGCTAGAGTGTGCTCCCTTTTTATCTTTGCTTCCTGGATTACCTGTCCTTATATTCATATTTGCTGACATCAATATTCTTGAACCCAGAAAAGTATATTCTGTAAGCCTTCGAGCTTTCACTGTATCCCACAAAAATACCCTTCTTTCCTGAAGGATCTAGTTTAGTCCTCTTTTCCTTTGGGACATGAGTGTACACTGGACAACCAAATATTCTGAGATGACTGACTTCAGGTTTCTTACCAGAAAAGACCTTTTCTGGTGTCTTGTTGTCCAATATCTTGTGGGGTGTTCTGTTCTGCACATATACAGCTCTTCTAGCTGCTTCTGCCCATAGATGCATAGGAAGATCCTGGTCATGCAACATTGCCCTTGCTGCTTCCATGATAGTTTTGTTCTTCCTTTCTGCAACACCATTCTGTTGAGGATTATAAGGAGTAGTCAACTCCCTCTTAATCCCTGAATCACTGCAAAGCTTCTTGAAGTCATTTGAGGTGAATTCTCCACCATTGTCGAATCTGAATTTTTTGATCTTCTTGTCAGTTTGGTTCTCCATCAAGGTTTTGAATTCCTTGAATTTATCAAGCACCTCATCTTTGCCCTTCAAGAAGTATACCCAAGTCTTCCTAGAGAAGTCATCAATAAATGAGACATAGTAAACATACCCACTTAGGTAACTGGATGACATAGGACCACATACATCTGAGTGGATGATTTCCAGGATGTCTTTTGCCTTGCTTTCACTACTTGGGAAAGCCTTCTTAATGTTCTTACCTTTTGCACATCCTTTGCAAACACCTTCATTTTTGGTCTTGATTTCAGGAAGACCCTCTACTGCCTTGCTTGCAATTGGAAGTGCTCTATAGTGCACGTGAGCAAGTCTTCTATGCCAAAGTTCACTTGGCTCCATGGATTCATGCACCATGGCATGTTCAGGTTGTCCCTTCAATTTATACAAGCCTCCCTCTTGCTCTCCAATTACTACTGCATCATCTATGGTCTTTCCCTTTGGCCACATTAGGACTTGGCCATCCACAAATGCAACCCTCATACCTTTTGCATCTAATGCAGAAATGGAGAGTAAGTTCTTCTTGAGCCCAGGTACATAAAGTACTTCCTTCATCCTCAGAGATTTTCCAGAATCTAGGTTGTAGGAGGCTTCACCACTTCCTTTGATTGGGTATTGATAATCATCCCCAAGTTTCACCTTATGGGGTGATTCATGTTCAGATAGGTTCACAAAAGATTCTTTGAACCCAGTCATGTGTTTGGAAGCCCCACTATCAATCAACCAATCATTACAACCATGGGAAATGGTACCTGTGAGAGCAGAGATCAGAACATACTCTTCTTCACTTGATGAGTCATCACTACTATCACTTTCTGCCCTAGCCTTCTTCTTTGTAGGTTCATCATCTTCAGCAACATGAGCATGAAACCTTCTTTTGCCACCCTTCTTCTTCTTATTTGAGATGTTGTTGTCCTTCTTGTTCTTGGGACAATTTATGGCAATATGTCCTTTCTCATTACAGGTGAAGCATACTCTTCTTTCTTTGAATTGATGTGAAGATCTCTTGGAGTGAGATGGCTCTTTCTTGAACTTTCCTTTCCTGGTGTGGGATGCAAGAGCTTGATCTTCACCTCCCATCTTTTCTTCACGAGCTATAAGTCTAGCTTCTTCTTGAGAGAATTCTTCCCGAAGTCTACTGAAGGAGATCAACTTCTTCATTGCACAAATTCCTTGAATAAAGGAATCCCATGACCTGGGTAGGCCATTTAGAGTGGTCATCACCACTTCACCATTCTCCACCATTTCATCTACTGCTTCTAATTGTTCCTTGATCCGGGAGACCCTTGAAAAGTAAGATTGAATGGTTTCTCCATTCTGAAACTTCACTGCTTTCAATTGGTTCCGCAGGGTCATCTTCCGATTTATGTTCTTTCCTTCAAATAGCTTGGTCAAAGATTCAAACATCTCCTTGGGTGTCTTAAGAGAAGACACATGGGGTATGAGATGGTCTTTGATAGAATCAGCAATGATTCTCTTTGCCTTGACCAAGTTCTTCTTGTGCAATGCCTTGGCTTCTTCATCCTCTGGGATAGGGTGTCTTCTTTCACATATGAGTCCAACTCATTCTCTTCCAGGATTAACCCAATCCTATACTTCCAGGCTCGGAAGTTATCAGCCCCTTCAAGCTTATCCTCAAGATTAGTGTGGAGAGACATCTTTAAGAGTACTTCAAATGGAAATAGAAAAGATTTAGGACTTGCCACTTGAAGTGCTGAAAACTGGATCTGGTCCCGGATTAGGGTTTGTCAGAGAAACCCTAAAAATTCAAAATGTGAATTTCAAAATTCCAAAAGGATAGAAAGATGCGCCTTGGAGAGCTGATCATCCTAGTACATTCAGAATTTGAGATCAGCAAAGTCTTGCCCTTCAAAATTGCCTTTTTGTCCTCCCGGGTTCACTAGGGAGAGCCCTGAATTAGGGTTTGAGTTTCCCGGAGATCTACCCAGCCAAAAATCTCGATCCAAAGCTCTAACCTTCGATTTTTGCAAGGAGCTTCCAGCTGTGCCTTCAGTTTCCAGAAATTCCTATTTTTGTGGAAACCCTAATTTTTAGGGCCAAATCTGAAAATGCTCGGAACTGAATTCTGATTGGACAGATAGATGCGCCTTGATGAGTAGATCCAATCTACTATACTGAATTTCAAAAATCTATGGAGAGAAACCCAATAAACAAGGAACACAAGCTTCCGTCACTGCAAAATGTCTTCTTCTCAGGTTAGCTCTGATACCATGTTAAATTTTGAGCATTAATTCATTATACTCTAGGATCTTTGCTGAGAGAATAACATCTACAGTATATCAATGCATGACAATCATAATATGACAAGCATCACAAGCATTACAAGAATCAAAAGCATAGAGACAAGAGATACAGAGTTTTCGTGGGGAAAACCCTAAGGTGAAAAACCCCACAACTTCCTCAGAGATAGAGAGAGCAATGGCTCAACCAAAATACAACCAAATAACACTGAGATAGTCTCCTAGCAGATGATCCTCCTCCTCCTCACAAGTGTGCCACTTTCCAGAGAGAGAGTGAGTTACTTTTCTGAGTGTGTAAAATAGAGATCTCCTATCTCTATTTATACTTACCCTTTTGCCCAGTGACCTACTGGGGCCGACTTGTCTACTTAGATACATCCACATTATATTATATATAATTCCGGGCCGACCCCAAATGGTGGTCTAATAACCCATCGACAAGTACACACACTTGCGACACGTGTCAATCCACATGACGACACTTCCTTATAGAGGAATAACACATCTCTTATAAGGGTACAATAAATATATATAAAATATACAGATGAAATACATTCCGAAGTTACATATACATCAACAAATAGACTGTAATAGATATGATTGAAATCTATTCTGATCAATAATAGTTTCTTTTAAATCTGACTCAGATTTATATCGAAATAAATACTATTCAAACCTTTCACCTAAACCAATATCTTCATAGCTAAATAGTTCTTATTGAAAAAAAGGAAACAAAGTTTCAGACTGAGATGTACCTTCTTGATATTTCCCCTTAATCCTTCTCAGAAGCTCTTCCGGATTTTCTACCACTTGAAATAACTGGCAACATGGATTGCTCCTCATGTGAATCTTTCTAGAAGCCACAATTTATTTCTTGGAGTCTCCTTTCTTTAAAATTTGAATATTTCAAACTGAATTCGCTAGGGAAAAACACAACCAATAACAAATATCAAACTTATATCCCCACAAAAATCTAATCATAATGTCGCTCTTCCCAGGGAAAATATGAACCTTCGTTCCCTAGAAACGACGCTAAAATGTTAACACTCAGAATTTACCCTTTGGTTATGGAAGGATAATCCTAAGGTAACTCTTTCAAACCAATCTTCAGGAGGAAAAATAGTCTTTTTCCTACCAGAGAGGGCTCTCTCAATAAATGGGTATAATGACTATAGATATTTTCAGAACTGGTTTTTATTTAAAATTTGTAAGAGGATGAAACATATGAATAACCTTGGGCATGGAGTCACATCTGGAATATTTAAAGACCAACATAATTTCAGCAATAAGGGTTTTTTCAAAGGCAAGTTAGTTGTTATTTCATAGTCAAGTTCTTGTTTGGCAGGTGGTATTTCACAAAAAGAATGACAGTCCATCAATATTAGGCATCAAACATGGATGAATCCAACATTGAATTTGGAGGAAAAATATGAATACTTTGATATGATTAAACCATAGCATAATTACATGAATTCTAATTCAAATAAACTTTCATCAAAGCATGAAGGGAAAACATAATGGAAAGAATTTCACTGGAAAGAACAACTCACATAAAGGAATGGAAATTATAGTTTGCAATTCAAACAACACGGGAATATTTGCTCTTCAAAAATGCGCTTCAACTCTGCATGGCTATCTTTATTAAGACTGAAGCAATATCGATACAAAAGTGTGTTTCTCTTCATGGGTTCCAACCCTTACAAATTTGCCAAAATAGTCTTTTATACATTGAAAGATGCTTGAGGAAAAACCTAACTGCCTCATTACTAAAAACAGTAAACTCTACACTAACTACTATAATGTATTTGGAGTCAAAATTTATACAATTTCCAAAATTTCAAAAAATATTCAAAATCTAATAATTGATGTCTTTTTGTTGGTAGCAGCTGCTGACAATGTTTTTCCCGAACATGAGTCTTCAAGAGTGCAAGGTGTACTTCATATTTCCATACTTTTCTATTGTCTTCCATTGATCTGTAGTGGGTGTTAGAAAAACATGATCGCAAAGAAATAACAATAAACAAGATGGAAATATGAATTACAAAAACACATTACAAGAGAGAGACCAATATAACGTGATTCACCCAAGATGGGCTACGTCCACACATAAATTTCCAGTACTTATTATAATACCATCCAACAAAATGAAGGTATACAACCTGCAGCACATCCGCTGCAACTTTCTCTTCACTCTCTCTCAGTCTCTCTTACACGATCTAAAATATCTTTACAATGCTACAATACATTACACAACCATATTAAAATGTCTTCCTTTTAAATGGGAAATACCATGGTAAAATACCACGGGATACCCAAAACCATGGGCCCATAATCTGTTGGCGAAAAAAAAAACCCATAATAAAAAATTTGTGCACCCCCCAAGACCCCCTGTTGCACGTGCCGAGATCATAACCAAAACTGGGGTACAAACACAATTGAAACAACATCATCTATGATACTGGAATATCAGGCTCTACAACCAACAATGGGTATTTCATAACTTGTCATCTCTTTGACCAAAACCTTCATCTCTATGTGATCTACAATTGTTGGATTCTTATACTATTCTTGAGGTTTCTAGAAAGACCTAGGTTCTACGCGATTCAGCGAACCAGTAAAACCACATTTTCAATGCCCCTTTTGGAAACAGTCTGCGAGCAGACTGAGGTCTCACCTAAGACAAAGTTGATGGGGAGGTTGTGGAATTAGGTTTCCACAACCAGGTGATGAGTGCTTAACAGACTGGTGTGCAGAGCGCTATAGGACTCGTGCTGTGAACTGGAGACTGCATGAAGTTCACCTCTTCGCGGGTAATGATTATACAATAGCACATCCAAGGACTGCACGTTCAAAACGGTTACTCGACGATAGGACAATGCCACAAAGGACTACGCTTCCTCTTCAACACTTATGCAACTTCAATGGACTTTACTTAGTGTAAGTTATAAATTCAATACATAATGGGTTGCAAGCCTTGCTAACTTATAAACTATAACGACAACATTGTAATTGCGCACTTCCAGTGCTGTGCTCAGGGAATCGCACTATACAGACTTCATTGGATAAGTGTTTACCCGATTAACTTATGCATTCATCTGACTTAGAAATACTTATGCATTTATGATTCCTTCACATATGTTGATACTTAACATATTATTCCCATCATTATCCTTATGGCGAATACATATAAAAGCAAGAACACATGAACTCCTAAACAAGATCTTAACCATTCAACATAAGCAAAGACACAGATTCGAACACATAATCAATCACATAACACATAATTTAACGTGGTTCACCCCCAGGATGGGAGCTACGTCCACAGGAACTGTTGTTATATTATTTATGGGAAGGGTACAACAGTTACAGTCTGCACACTCAGCTGCAGACTCTCTTCTCTCTCAGTAGTTCTCTGCGAACACAGCTTGCAGAGCCTTTTACAATCGTCTCTCAACAGAGATCAATATTCAACAATAATCAACAACTCTCGAATATTCAACCCTTTCCCTTACAAAATTCCCTTTATACAGAGATCATGCACATAGGTCAAATATGTTACAATGCATAGGCCAAAAACCTTAGGTTACAAAATGGTGCGGTTACCCGCCGAATTAGCCTGTCGTAGTCGACAACTGCTTTACATGCTTATGTCCATTCTACTGGACCACTCCCAGCTTGCACGCCCTTCTGACATCCGCAGTCTTTACAAAACGGTTATATTGCATCATGGCGTGTCGCTTTCCACCCCTCTGGCCTTCCTTTCGCTGTTGGTTTCATGGTTTAGCTTCTAGTTGTTTTCCATCACTCTCTTGACACATTGCTTTCATCCGCCTTCACGCTGCTCCACACCAATTCCCTGGAATCAAGGAGTCGCTTACCCAAACAGGTTGCTTTTGCAGCTCGACCTTTCCTTATATTCTTTACCCAAAATAGGTTCTCTACTGGCACTACGGGGTGCTACCACTTCGTGGAGCTAGCACTTAGCCGCATGGTTCTTACCCTGTCAATACTACGCCGCGCTCAATTTCGTAGCTCCCCAAAATTGTCTTGCCAAAACGGCCTTCATTTGAGCTGCGTTGTAACTTCGCAGCTCCAAAACTGTATTGCAAAAGAATTCCTTGCTTGGGCTGAGCCCAACAGGCCCCTAACACTTACATGTGGCTCATCCTCGAGCCACTTTCCACTTCTTGTTCCATGAGCTTCTCTTCCTCTTGCAGATCTAGCTTAGCAGGGATCTCTTGATACATTGTGCTCAGCTTAGCAACTATATCCTTGGAATCATGTTCAATTGCTTTGACAATTTCTAACACATCTGGTGTTAAGACATCCTGAGTTTGCTCTTGTACTGACACCTGCGTGTTGCGGACTCCCTGTAGTTTTCCTTCGATCTATTGCATTAGTTCATGGGCTTCCTCCTTTAGGGGCTATGACTTGTCTCTAGCTCCACCCTCCTGTTCTCTTAACACTTGAAGTTATCTTTTTAATTCTTTGACTTCTGGAAATATGTGGAGTCTATCTTTTGGTAGCAGGGTCTTCATCTTCGTATTCAAGGCGTCTAACACTACCTTCTTTTCCTGTAAATTGGTTTGGACCTGCAACAACTGAGGGTCCTCTTGCAGCGCAGTAAACACTCTTGTAGCTTCATCCAACAAGTTTTGACATTTACCCACTTCACTCGATATTCTCTCTACGGCAGCTTGCAGTCCTGCTGCTCTAAGCTCTTGCTGATTCGGTGGTGTCTTCGGGGGATTCTGTGCTTCCAAAGTGGAAATCTTTGCTTGATAATCAATCTCCATATCTTTCATCTCAGCCTTAAGATTGCTGACTACCGAGCTGATCTTCTTTATAGTTTCCGTGAGCTCTGGCTGCTCGTTGCATTTTGGTATCTCCATGCAGACTGAAGCAATAGTTTGCTCTATTCTTCTTCGCTCCTCATGTGCAGTATCAAGTGCTCTAGCCTTCTCTACGGTTTCTTCCTGCAACCTTTTGTAATTTGCTTGTAAGTCATGGTGTTGGTTCAAAGTGACCATGTCTCTATCATGTATCTCCTCCACAACCTGTAGGTGCAGATTGTGTAACCCTTCTAGTGGTAGCATAGCTATATCAATGTCCACATGCTCTACTCTCTACGCACTAATAGCTAATTCATCACGCGGTAAAATGATACTGAGTGGTTCAATGGTTTTGGTTCCAAGGTCAGGGATAAAGGTGTTTTCTTTGATTGCGATGTGTCCCCTAACCTTCCTTCTGACTTTGATTCTCGATTCAAAGCCAAGTCGCATTGGACTTGCTCAAACTTTGCTGCTATCCCTTGCAACACAATGAGATTCTATTGCAGACTTGCTTGAATTTCCTCATTCTTATTGTCTTTGAGGTTCAGCACGTCTTCTAGATGCGTGGTGACCGTGGATGCATGTTGGGTGTATTTACTGTCTTAAGGAATCACCAAATATTTAATTATCGATCAGGGTTGGTAATCTTAGAGTTGTGGCACAGTATATGCTGAGGTAGAATGGTACCTAAGGCTTCGACTCAACAAACCTTGTAAATATTTAATAATGAAAAGATCGAAAGATACTTCAAAATGAAAAACCAAGTCAAACTTCAAAAATACAACTACTGAACTAATTAAACCTAACTAAACCAATAGATCAGAATAGTATCCATCTATGCTACTCTATTCTATAGGCAATAAATGAAAAGATAAAAACAACAAATATTACTCTAGGAACAAGACTTGATCAAAAGTAAAACTACTTTGATGAAAAATGGAAACTACTGACTAATGATTCAAACTCTAGTCTAGGAAATTATTAGAAAACAACTATAAATGAGTTTAGAAACCTATTTATGAAATGATTCAATTGACAACTAATTATGGAAACAAGAAACTATATTAACTTAAAGAAAAACTACAAACTACTTAATGAATTCAAAAACTATTCGTGTATTCAACTCAAGATCAAACTAAACTACCTAATTCCATTCTCCTTGAGGATTATGAGGAAATGTATCAAATGTAATAGGAATGGGAGAGAATGTATCAAAATGACTTTCAAATGTGACAAGGTGTTAGAACAGTAATCCATACTTAGTACCATAGTCCATAACCATAGTCAAATTTTTATTGCTCATGTGCTTCATTACACCATAGTTTGGACTAGGTGACTTTAGTTGGTCAAATACCCACATTTGAGAGTGTTCACACCCACTTCCAAGCAAACCAGTTCACCCAACCTCCTATTTTGTCCACAAGTGCACCCTCATTAAATGTTGGAGTGCTCTCTCTCCTTGATTTGGGGAATTTCTTTTGACTAGGGGTGCTAGGGTGGATTTTGCCAAATTTTTGCTAGATTTGGAGCATTTATTGCTCCCTTGGTCCTCCCAAACACCTCTACTTGCTCACCCACACCTACCTTGGCCTCATTTATGACCCAGCATGCTTCAGTCACCTTCACAACTGAATTCATGACTATTTGGGATGATTAGGACTGAGTTGGACCCACCTAGGGGGGATTGAGGCCAATTTGGCAATTTTGACTTGTACACTCATCTTGAGCTATCTAATGCTCTCTAATTTCTCATGGATGTAATAAAAACTTATTCTTAACATTTTCATATGTTAGACAGTCAGTTAATGCAAATATTAAGCTCACATTGTGTGTAAAATTGTCTCATTTTTCAAGCTTTTTCACTGGTTTTGCAAATAATTCAATTTTGTGAGGTTCTCCATAGCTCATAGATCTTACTGTGATCAAAATAATCACATGGTATCAGATCCATTGTGGATTTAGTGATTTGCAGGTCAATATTGAGCATTGAGCACAAGGACGAGATGGTGGAAGGGCTTCCAGAAATCAAATCTTCAAATGGTGCATGCATTGGTTGTGTAGTTGGAAAGCATCCTGAGCGTAGCTATGAGAAGGGAATGGCAAGGAGAACCACTCAACCACTTGGATTGGTACATTCAAACCTCATTGGTCCTCTTCCCACTCCATCATATGGTGGATCAAGGTATGTACTCACATTCATGGATGACTACTCTCGATTCTGCTAGGTTTACTTCCTTAAATTGAAATCAGAAGTGTTTGAGAAATTGAAGAATTGGAAGGCATTAGTGGAGAATCATAGTGGTCATAAGATAAAGATCCTTAGGAATGATAATGGAAAGGAGTATGTGAATAATAACATTCAGCATGTTTGTGAGGAATGTGGCATCCAAATGCAACATTCAATCCCCTACACACCTCAACAAAATGGTGTGGCAGAGAGGAAAAATAGATCTCTCAAAGAGATGGCCACTTGCATGATTGAAGCTAGGGATCTAAGCCCTAAGCTATGGGATGAAACCATCAATTGTGCTGCTCATATTCAGAACAGAGCCTTTCACAAATCAGTCAAAGGAAAAACCCCCTATGAGGCATGGTTTGGCCAAAAACCAAATGTGTCAAATTTCAGAATTTTTGGGTCTAGAGCATGGGCTCGAATTCCATCAAAAAAGAGGAAGGCTTTGGAGCCACAAAGCAGAGAATGTATCATGGTTGGATATGGTGAAGACACAAAGGGATACAAGCTCTTTGACACATCCACACTCAAAAATTTCATTGAGAGAAGTGTGCAATTCGAAGAAGAACCAATTCCTGATTTTGAGCTTGCACCGGGGGAAAGCTCTTCTCCTCCACACCTTAATGAAATTAGTGATGATTCCACTTCCGGTTTTTCTGATATTTATGAAGATGACATGGCTGAAGATGACATTTCTGTACATGATTCACCATCAAGGCCCAAGTGGGATAAAAAAATCATACAAGCAGCAGGAGAATTGGTAGGCAATTCCCAAGAGCCTAGGAAGACTAGATCTCAAACAATCAATGCTTCCTTTGCAAATGAAAGTGAACTTGTTGATCAATTCTATATGATTATTGGATCTGATCCAACATCATATCAGGAAGCTCATCGTGATCCAAGGTGGAGAACAGCAATGCAAGAAGAAGTCCAATCTATCCAAGAGAACAAAACATGGGATTTGGTGCCTCTTCCTCCCAAGAGGAAACTTGTGCAATGTAAGTGGATTTTTTGAACCAAACATGTTGCTGATGGTTCTGATCTGAAGTACAAGGCTAGTTTAGTGGCTAAGGGCTACTCACAGATACACGGTGTGGATTATACAGAGACCTTTGCACCGGTTGCAAAGATGGACTCAATTAGACTAGCTCTAGCCATGGCAGCTAGTAAGGGTTGGGAAGTTCACCATATGGATGTTAAAAGTGCATTCTTGCATGGTGAGATACAGGAAGAGATATATATGCATCAACCTGAAGGATTCCAAGAGGATCCCATGTTGATGTATATGTAACTTCGGAATGTATTTCATATATGTTGTATGTACTCCTATAGAGATGGTTTTATTCCTCTATATGGAAGTGTCGTCATTGTAAGTGTCGTAACTTATACTTGATGGGTTATTAGACCGCCTTGTTGGGGTCGGCCCTGTATAAGTCATGTGGGTCAAAGGGTTATTAGACTTCCCTATTGGGGGTCGGCCATGTGGTTCGAAGGGTTATTAGACCACCCTATTGGGGGTCGGCCCAGTCAGCATTATATTATGTGGTTAAGTTCGAGCCTACATGAGTTAGGTAAAAAGGCAAGTCAAGTCAAGTATAAATAGAGTGCGGGAGGCACTCTATTTTACTCACTCACTTCTCACACATGCTCTCAAGGAGGAGAGGCGCACTTATGGAGGAGGAGGATCTGCTGCTAGGTTATGGCTATCTCTTATGGTTGGTTGTATCATTGCTCTATCTATCTCTGAGGAAGTTATTGGGGTTTTTCACCTTTATGGTTTTCCCCAAGTAATTCTTTGTGTCTCTTGTGTGCTTGCATTATTGTCTCCATGATTGATATGCTGTAGATATGCTGTACATGTTGTTCTCTCAGTTAATATCCTAGATCAGATTGAAGTAAATTCTGAAAATTTAACATCCCACACTTGTTTGCAGGTTGAAGAAGTCATTCTATGGACTCAAGTAAGCCCCCAGGGCTTGGTATGCCAAAATGGATGCTCTTTTGCTCTCAATTGGTTTCTGTCGATGCAAGTCTGATCCAAATGTTTATTTGCATAAATGTGATGATAATGTGTAGGTCATTGTACTGTATGTTGATGATATTTTAATTACAGGGAGCTGCAACAAACAAATTGGCTCAATTAAAGCTTCTTTGCACAGTGAATTGGCCATGAGCGACCTAGGATTGCTAAGGCAATTTTTGGGTTTGGAAATTGAGCAATCTGAGAGAGGTATATTGTTGAGTCAACCTAAGTATGCTTCAGACCTATTATTGAAGTTTAAAATGGCTGAATGTAAGGCAGCCAAGTTGCTATTCCTTTCAGGCATAAAACTAGTTGAATCTGAAGACTCTCCATTGGTGGATTGCACACTCTACAGGCAGCTAGTTGGAAGCTTGTTGTACCTTACACATACAAGACCTGGTTTGTCTTATGCTGTAAGTGTTGTAGAAAGGTATATGAAATAGCCACATGAGATCCATTGGAAGGAAGCCAAAAGGATCCTTCAATATGTCCAAGGAACAAAGAGCTTTGGGGTACACTATGCAGTTGGTTCTTCACTACAACTAGCTGGATTTTCTGATTCCGATTGGGCTAGAGATCCCATCGATAGACAGTCCACTTCAGGTTTTGTTTTTATGTTTGCTGAAGGTTCCATTTTCTGGTCAAGTAAGAAACAGTATACCATTTCACTTTCATCAGCAGAGGCCAAGTACAGGGCAGCAGTGAACGCAGCCACACAGTGTGTTTGGTTGCAAGGCATTCTTCGGGAGTTTGGTGTTGCTATTGATTCTCCAACCAACATTTGGGTGGATAATCAATATGCCATAAAGATATCTACTGATCCAGTACAGAGTCAAAGAACAAAGCACATTGAAATCCATATGCACTACATTCGGGGCTTGGTGCATGACAGGGTGATTTCCTTGTAGTATTGCCCATCCACCGAGCAAACTGCAGATATTTTCACCAAGTGTTTTACTGAGAAGACCTTCACTCACTTAAGAGATTTGATTGGAGTGAGTGATGGATGGTGATTGCTGCAATTTAATTGCAGGTTCAGCCCCATGTCCATTTTAGAGGGAATTTTTTATCCCATGTGGTTTTACTTCTTGTCCTCGGTTTATATGGACAAATAAAAATTATGTTTGTAATGAGGTGACTTGAGCCTTTGTTGCCAAGGCCTCCCACTTATTTTCATGAGTTGTACTAAGTTATGGTTAAGGGGGGGGTGTTAGAACAGTAATCCATACTTAGTACCATAGTCCATAACCATAGTCAAATTTTTATTGCTCATGTGCTTCATTACACCATAGTTTGGACTAGGTGACTTTAGTTGGTCAAATACCCACATTTGAGAGTGTTCATACCCACTTCCAAGCAAACCAGTTCACCCAACCTCCTATTTTTTCCATAAGTGCGTCCTCATTAAATGTTGGAGCGCTCTCTCTCCTTGATTTGGGGAATTTCTTTTGACTAGGGGCGCTAGGGTGGATTTTGCCCAATTTTGGCTAGATTTGGAGCATTTATTGCTCCCTTGGTCCTCCCAAACACCTCTACTTGCTCACCCATGCCTTCCTTGGCCTCATTTATGACCCATCATGCTTCATCCACCTTCATACCTGAATTCGTGACTGTTTGGGATGATTAGGACTGAGTTGGACCCACCTAGGGGGGATTGAGGCCAATTTGGCAATTTTGACTTGTACACTCATCTTGAGCTATCTAATGCTCTCGAATTTCTCATGGATGTAATAAAAAACTGTTCTTAACATTTTTAGATGTTAGACAGTCAGTTAATTCAAAGATTAAGCTCACATTGTGTGTAAAATTGTCTCCTTTTTCAAGCTTTTTCACTGGTTTTGCAAATAATTCGATTCTGTGAGGTTCTCCATAGCTCCTAGATCTTACTATGATCAAAATACTCACACAAGGAAACAAAATGGAAGCAAATCTAATTTAACTTATACAAATAAATGCAAACTAAAGAGTGTCCAATTACAACTAACTTTAAACATTGTAATCTATTTTCTATCCATAAGCAAATGACATGGGACAAATACAATCTAGATTCAAGTAGAAAACTTAATAAAGATATTTACTTGAAAATGAATTTGATTTAGAAGCAAGTAGAAAACTTGATAAAGATATTTTATTTCCGAATCAGATCCTATTCTATGAACATCTTTACTAACTATGTGAATGAGAGAAGCAAATCCTATGCTTGAACTAAGAAACTATCAAAACTAATGTACTTGGAGAGTGAAATTACTAAGTTCAATCCAAAATAAATCTTAACATGAATGAAGTAAACTAAACTAGGAATGAAATTGATAAATACTAGAATAGTAAAATATTAATAAATCAGATATAAAGGAAAAACATAATCTGGAAAGCAACTAAAGCAAAGTTAAGGGAATAGAATGAGAACTAAAAATGATTATAAAACTTAATTAAAACTCCATGTAGTGTAGAAAAAGGTCCTGATTACATGGATAAATGCTAATCAATTACAATAAATATTATAGTTCGAAAACCTAAGAAACTGGATTCTAAACAAGTATAAAAACAATGCAGAAAATATTAAAGTCCGTATGACAATCCAGATGATAGTCTAGATGATAGAAAATTATATAAACTAGGGAAAGAAGAAGACTAAATGATCTTAACACCAGTTGGTTGATGCATATGAACCTACAGTGCAAGGAAAGCAGTAATTAGACTGTCTAAAAGCTGAAATAACAAAAAGCTATCTATACTAATCATTCTCTAAGGAAATGAACTATTTCTATGCCATGATAAAACAAGGCTGAAATGTAAATGGAACTAATCTACAGCTACAGGAAAAATTAGCAGAAGTAGTTCTAACTATGAATTAAACTTGAACTACGAAAACATTAACTAGTTGGCTTTATCTAATTGCAAATGAAAAAATGGAAAGCAAACTAAGAAGACTTAAGCATGACCGATCACTTTAACTTTTAAAAATGTAAATTAAACTAGTAGCCATATATGAATCATGGGAAATAAAACAACATCTATAGGAAACTAGATTAAATACATATATTGAAAAATAAACTATTTACTTGCAGAGAAGAAATGCAAAATATATGCAAAAACCTCTGGTTGTTGAGGGGCCCTTCTCAGGAATCAAGGATTGAAGCTTAACTCAAATTATTCACCAACAATAGAACATCAACAGCTAAAGTTAGGAACTTCCATTAACTGACAAAAATATTACACAGTGTCTTTATAAAAATTGTTGCTATCGTCTATGTGTGCTACAATGGTGCGTTTCTCCACAAGAAACGTCTTTATATAAGTTTTGACAACAAGAGAGAAGATAAAACCTTTCAGTGGCCAACCTCTCTAAAAATAGAGGTCTTAATGGATGTAGAATAGCTGCAGGACGGCTTACGACAGCACACAGGCCGTCTGCCTGAGTCCACAGGCGTTGATCTTCCTTGATGTGAGCAGTTGTGCGTTAGTTATCCTTGACGTTGGCAGGTGATGCGATGTCAAGCTAGGCGGAAAAGAGAGTGGATCTTCTAGAATGGAGGCTCACGAACCATGAGGGCCACGTCCTTAACAGAACCCACATCATCGTTTTTGTCTTTAATGCCCTGAAATATCTCAACCAATGATTTTGCAGGTGTGAACGAAGGGTTGAATGACGGTTGGAATGCGGCTAGGAATCTTCGGCATGAACGTGCAGCTGAATGAAGGTCCGGATGATGACCACAAGTTGTAGAACAAAAACTAAATGACAAGCATGTCTAGAAATGTGAGATGATTGTCAATAAACCATAAAAATGATGATATTTAACCAAGATTTACGTGATATGCAAATACATTCATACCTGGGTCTGATTGATGGTCTGAATGGAAAGGAGAATGACTTATCATATCAAAATAGTGAAAATAATGCCAATCAGAGCATGTTTACTGATCAAAATGGTGACAAAAATGACACCAACATTCCCCCAAACCAGAGATATGCCAGGTCCCACTCAGCAAGCAAAGAAGAAATTAGGAAGAAGGCTGAGCTGCGGTAGCAGCTGCCTTCGACTTGGAAGAGGAAGTGGATTTATCCCTAAGCTTCTTGAATTGATCCTTCAAAGCATCATGCTTCAACTAGAGAGAAATGTTGGAAGTTGTTTTGGTGTCGTTTAAATCTTCAATTCTCTTTACTTGTAAGCGTAATTATTTGTTCTCTTCACGAAGCCCAGAGATTATCTCGACATACTTCTCACTATGGATTTTTAACTATTCTATGTATTGGGTTAATTTTTCCACAATCTGATGGAGTGGAGTAGATGCTCCTACAAAATACTTAGGGTCTTTTTGAGGGCTTTATCCCTTTAGAAATGGTTTGGGATCAGCAGATGTAATGTGTTCCTCAGGAGTCGTATCTTCAATATGTGCATGGGAAGACTACAAGACATGATCTTCAAGCAAACGGGCAGATATATTGGCTAACGAAAGAAGGGATGATTCAAGTGCAGGTTGTCCGTCTGGTCATCAAGACTATCTGAATGCATTGGATGAATGATGGACTAACCGATAGAATGGACGATGGTTTGATCGACAGATTGGTCACGATTGGCCTTTCTTGACTTTGTGGGTATTGGTGAAAAGAATGGGGATTTCATAGTTGTGTCCTCGTGGACAGGCTCAAGAGAGGATGAGTGAACAAGGTGCATTTCTCCTTAGGCTCCCTCACTAAATCGTACAGACTTGGCATCCCTTTTTGGTTGGCCAGGGGTTTGAACAGGCTCATCTACATGGTTTTGAAATTGGTGACGCTTGCGAGAGGCAGAGGCTTTAACAAGGGGTTTCTTGACCAGATGTGGGTTTAGTGTTTCAAGCACAAAGCTATCCCATGTTTGCCCCTTTTCTTTCAACTGGTGGGTGATCAGGATTTTTATGAGACAGTGATGGTATAAACTGCCAATAGGGTTAACTACATTTTTCCTAACCTGGATAGACATATTTTCTAGGCTCTTTAGAAAATAAAATGGAAAATTTAGGGCTTGATTATTAACGAAATGTGCCAATAATTGGAAGTGGAAGGCTTTGAAAATGGTGTACTTACCTTCACAGGTGATCAGCTAGATGATGACAGTCAAGGGCTCGAGATATTCAGGATTAACCCACTCCCGATGGAACCCTTTTGTGCCTACAACGTGTTGGTATTTGGATTTGAGAGCAAATTCATGATCTGTACATGGAAGGAAAAGGTGTTTGTGCCAACGGGCACCCTCCATGGGAAGTTTTGTGGCCAACACAATAGACTCCTCCGTTACAGGAAAGGTGAGATGGCCAACCTTAGTTGTTTTTCCATCGAACCCCTTAGCAAAAAGGAGTGAAATCTCGTCATCGTCAAGGAGATGAATGAACGGACTCCAGCACACTTGGAGAAACACTTCACGGCAGGCCTTGAATTCAGGAATGCGGAGCAAGTCCTGGTAGCTGCCAGGCTTGTAACGGATTGACATTGCTAAGCAGAGGTCGAGGGATGCAAATGGATATAGTGGATGCAATAAATTGCAAGAGACATGGCCTGATGGACTCTGTAAAGATAAGGGCAAGTAGAATGAAACAGAATTCACGTAGGGGTTTGTTTAAATCGTGAGAAGAGATTTACCACACTCGAATGAACATGTCATCATGCAAAAATATTTGAATCGCATGCCATCATGAAAATGTGTGCATTGGTGAATTCGTATGGTTATGATATATTCAACCATGTCCAAAGTAAACTTTGGACAGGTTGAATGTAATGTTCATCATGAGATATTTAAATATAAGTAGCATAAAAGAACATGATGAATTTCAATTAATAAAATGACAGATCGCATGCATATAACTTAATGAAGAGTTAAAACCATATAATAGCCATAAAATGATTTTGAAAAACGCAATAATGCATGATTAACTGATTCATTTGATGAAGTCGAAATGAGAAAAGGAGTGAGATCGAGTGCAGAGATGACGTTTGATTGATCCCTGGTATGGTTAGTCAATTGGATTTTACCAGTAGAATTCAAAAATTAGATCTTAATACACTTAATCATGTTGTTATAAGCTATGATTTCATTTGGTACTTCATTCGGCACTTCATTCATATCACCGATCATTTGCCTCATTCGTCACTTCATTCGAATCATCATTCGACCCTTCATTCGGTCCTCCATATGGACCTTCTTTACAAAAGTGTGCTTTGCTGGATCTGACTGCTGCTGAATATGTAGAGAATTTTTATGGGACTGTCAGCACACAAAAGGATGATGTAAGCCTTCTTTTCTGAAGCTTTAGTCGCACTCCGCTTGATTTATCATGGATCAGAACAATCTTCTGCTACTTGCATTATCCTGAAAACACCTATAATTTTGTCAGAGATAAATGAACGTTTTATAAATATTCAGAAAGTAAAAACAATTCTGAACCTCCCCCAAACCAAAAATATGGCATGTCCTCAAGCCATCAAAGAAAAACTGATTAATATTCAAATATTTTCAATTAATAATTTAGTCGATAGCTCTAAAATTTTGTTATTATTTTTCGCAAGAGAGAAAGAAATACTAAGTAATAAATGGAGACGATTCAGATATGTACATTCATAAAAAAAATAATAGTGCTTAGGAAAACCATATGAATAATGATAGTACATTTGATACGCAAAAATTCCATAGGAAAACCAGTCATCCATGACTCATTTTAAAGATCTCTTGTCATCCAAAGAATATAGATAAAGTTTACCCCAGAGTTTGTGAGATTTATATAGTTATGGGTCCCATTTCTAGGATAGTCATACCCTAGGTATTGTTTGAATTAGATGACAGGGTCCAAGTCCAACTTATGGCCATTCTCTAATGACAGTATAAATAATTGGCCTAAACATGTATTTGTATACTCAAGTTTTTTTAGATGAGCCATGTGTTAACCAAACCTCTTTTACCAGATATTGAGCCCGCTTCCAGCAGGCCTGTTCAGTACCCCGACGGGTTTATCTTGGTACCATGCAAGCATAGCCCCGTTGCTAGTGAGCTTGTTCGGTACCTAGATGGGTTTACTTGCATTTACCAATCTTCCTTGTTTAAGATTTTACTTATCATGGACCCATTGCCAGCGAGCCTATTCAATACCCTGGTGGGTTTGCTTCGTATAATGATTTTTTAGTATGAGGAAGTTGGTTGGCACTAGAGTGTGCTAAGCTTGCTAAACACATAATTCAAATTTTTAGAGTGAACCTTATGAGTAACTTTATTTATAATGGCCTAAATTATAGATCATGTCAACAGATAATAACCCAAAGTTGTTCCTTGACCTCTTAGTCTATCTTCTTCATAAAAGATCAGTAATGTTCCCCACAAGTAGAAAATATCACTTACTCTTGGGATACCTTTTTTTAAAAGTGCTTAAGAGACAAGCTTTGATAATGAGTCTAGGATGAGCTAGTAATCCATAGGTGTAAGATAGAACTTTTAAAATCATGATGATTAAAGTAGGTCTTAAGCAATTGTTCTAATGATAAATCAGAAATGTGCATGTCTGAATCAAATACCATATACATAATCATAGAAGAAAGTGGTTAGAAATTGTTCGGATATCCACATCATATTTTTCAGAATCTTGCATGCAATTAGGGTTTGCATGCAAATTCTAGGGTTTGCACGCATTTTGCATGCATCCCAGTCACCAGGTTGATGCCTCCAACACCTTAGCCACCTTATTCTAGCACCCAGGAGCCACTTACTTCAAATTTTTAGCCCTCCTAGTTAGGAAGGCGCCCACTTCTCACCTACTTCCAGAGAAGGATGCACTTCTTCACCTACCACTACAGTTCCACTTCAGTTACATTCAGTTAGCTCCGATTCTCCCTGATTTGAGGCTAGTTTCACTCCCGACTGACTGTTTCACTTCTGTTGGACCTCCAGATTGACTAGATGACTTGTTCTGACTTCAGTTAGCCTCCCATGCGCCCCCCACTGAGCCTCCTTCCCTTAATCAATGTTACACACTTCAATTACACTTATTACACTCAGTTAGACTCAGACACCTGGATGACTGGTTCTTGTGCATTGATGAGCACCACTGATTGATGATGAGGACTCCTAGTTGGAGTCAAGCTACTCCATTCAGTGATTTGAATGACCTTCTTAGGCAATTCGAATTTCTCACTCACATAGTCAGATTGTATTATAATTATTCACCCTTATTGGGATATTGAGCACTACTGCATGTTTTGCACAGTTTTGCACCATATTTTCTATGTTCATCTGTTGTGATTGATTTACTTGTTCATTAGATCTTTTGTGACTAATTTTACATGGTATCAGAGCCACTGCAGGGACAAGATCTCTTTTCCACAGGTGGTTCTACAAGAAGATTTGAGTGAATTGCTCAAAAATTGCAAAAGTTTTGGCATGAAATATCTCAAGGGCATTCGCTCGTGTGCATGCAAAGCTTGAAAATACTTCCAATACCACTCCAGAAGCTTGAGTTTCCACATAATTCCTGGATCTGTAACATTGGACCCATTCAACATTGTTTGATCTCCAATCCCAGGTGTGATGCAACTCTAAAAGGGTGGATTGTTCGACCTCATTGTTCTTGGTTTATTGTGATTTGCAGGTTTATTGTCTCCATCAATTGCATTCGCTACACTGTGCATGCAAGCTCCTCTACATCAGTGTGCACTCGCTCCTAGAAATGGAATACTCTTCTTCAAAGCCTATCCTCACCCCATTCAATTATTTTGATTGGAAAGATGATATGGAGATCATATTAAGTTCAAAAGGTTACTACCGAGTCACTCTTGGTCTTGAATTGGAGCCAAACAATTTGTCAGATAGAACCAAACACTACAACAAGCTTGATGAAGCTTATGGTCTTCTTTGTCTCTCCATCTCCAAAGATATTCACTTCCATCTCAGTGGATTGAAGACTCCAAAAGCTATATGGGAGCAACTTGAAACACTATTTGGAAAGCATGATGAGCTTAGTGCTTTTCAATTAGAGAACGAATTGATTGCCCTTAGTCCTGAGAATTTCGAGACCATCAATGAATTCTTCACAAAATTCAAGAACTTGAACTTGCAGTTGAAAAACAGTGGAGTTATCAAAGAGGACAAACAATTGATCCTCTCCATTCTAAGCAAACTTGGTAAAGATTATTTGGTATTTGTCTCTACTTTCAATTCCGGTCGGCTAACTACCCCGAATTGGAAGATGCCTACCTTGAATGCCTTCATTGAGTCCGTCACAAAAGAGCATGACAAGTTGATTCAAATGGGGTCCATAAGCTCCAAAGATTCAGCCCTATATGTTCAAGGACCCAAGATCCCAAATGGTAAAGGAAATCAAAAGAAGGAGAAGCCCAAATTCAAGCCTCACAAGCAAAGAGAGAAAGGCAAACAAACGGATGCACCATCCAGTTCGAAGTTCAAGCAAAAGGGCAAAGAAGGTAACCAAAAATCTAAATGTACTTATTATAACCGTGGCTTTCATCCCAAAAGTTCATATATGAAGAAGACTATAGATCAAATGGCCCTCCTTTTGGAAAAGAACAATATAACCCTTCTTGACGGTGCAAGGAAGAAGGATAGGAATGATGATCATGAAAGAGGACAAGCACTCATGGCAACTGTTTCGAAGCCCACTACTCTCTTGATAGATTCGGGTGCATCAAATCATATGGCTGCAAATATTGATTCTTTTTCTTCATTCGATCCAAACAGCTCCATCCCCATCCATTTGGCAGATGACTCAAAAATTTCTTCAAAGGGCAAAGGTACGATTCATATAGATCATGGAAGCTTTCAGAATGTTCTCTATGTGCCTTCCTTGGCTTCAAATCTTCTTTCTGTGTATCAAATGACACACACTGGTGAACCGAAGCAAGTTACATTCAGCCCTAATACATTTGAAATTTTTGATATCAAAAGTGGAAGACTTGTTGCAGTCGGAAAGGCAAACCACACTGCAAAATGCTATGAGTTTTCACACTTTATTCCGCTTGCAAAGCCCACTGCTCTTCACACACATAGTAATGAGGTTAGTAGGCTTTGGCATGAAAGATTTGGACATCTTAATTATAAGTATTTTCTCCTTCTATCAAACAAATCCATGGTAGATGGTCTTCCACAACTCCGTTCCTCAAAGGGAATATGCACTGTTTGCATTATTGGGAAGCACCCCGACAACAGATTCGACCGCGGCAAAGCTAGCAGAGCTTGTACAGTTTTGGGGTTGATACATTCTGATATCAGTGGTCCGCTGCCCCATATGTCATTAAATGGTTCAAGGTATGTTTTGACATTTATTGATGATTTTTCCCGCTTTACATGGGTATTCTTTCTCAAAAACAAGTCAGAAGTGCTTGGAAAATTCAAGGATTTTAAGGCTTCTGTTGAGACTGCCACTGAGAGCGAGATCAAAGCTATTAGATCTAATAATGGTGGAGAATATATTAAGTCCGATTTGTTGCAACTTTATTCCCAAAGAGGAATTCAGATCCAACATACAGTTCCCTACACACCCCAGCAGAACGGTGTAGCGGAAAGGAAAAACCGGTCACTGAAAGAGATGGCTACATGCATGATTGAATCAAAAGGTTTGGATGCAAATATTTGGGCTGAAGCAATCAATGTTTCTACATACATACAGAACCATGTTCCACATTCATCCGTGAAAGGTATGACTCCTTTCGAAGCATTCTTTGGTCACAAACCGGATGTGTCAAATTTGAGAGTTTTTGGCTCTACTGCATGGGCTAGAATTCTTTCCAAGAAGAGACGAGCTTTGGATCCACAAAGCATCGAGTGCATACTGATAGGATATGGGGAAGAATCAAAATCATATAAACTCATGGATATCAGATCTAAAAAGATATTCATAGAGCGCAGTGTGCAATTTGAAGAACCGCTTCAAGAATTGCAACTAGTCGAGGAAGAGACTGTCGATTCACCGCCTTCACCAGAAGAAGATCCGTGCAGCGATAATGAAGGTATGAGTTCTGATATTTCTGATATTTCAGCATCATATGATGATCATAACATATCAGTTTCGGAATCCGACCATTATGATCCTCCTCAGTTACCAAAGTGGGCCCAAAACACTCTCTAATCTGTTGGTTCGAACCTTGGAAATCCTGCTGATCCGAGACGAACAAGAGCAGACTTTCAAAGAGCAAGTATGGCACTTTCTATTGCTGATCCATTAATTTCCGAGATTTGTTATTTGATGGCTGGTTCAGATCCCACATCATACTATTCTTCCCACCGAGATCCAAGATGGCAAAATGCCATGGATGAAGAGTACAGTTCTCTTCAAAAGAACAACACATGGGAGCTAGTTCTCTTCCACCTGGAAGAAAATTAGTGAAGTGTAAATGGGTCTACTGCACGAAAGTTGCTGCTGATGGATCTATCAGAAAATACAAATCAAGGTTGGTGGAAAAATGTTTCTCCCAAGTCCAAGGAGTGGACTACACTGAGACCTTTGCACCAGTTGCAAAGATGGATTCCATCCGCCTTGTTTTGGCTATTTCCGCATCCAAGCACTGGGAAGTGCACCACATGGATGTGAAGAGTGCATTTCTACATGGAGGATTGCTGAAGAGGTATATATGCAGTAGCCAGAGGGATACACATTAGATCCATTATTAGTTTGCAGATTGAAGAAATCTTTGTACGGGTTAAAATAGCCCCCAAGAGCTTGGTACGCAAAGATGGACTCCTTTCTTCTTTCTCAGAATTTCCAAAGGTGCAAATCTGATCCGAATGTGTATCTTCAGTGAGTTAAAGGTAATTTGTTGGTTATTTTACTTTATGTTGATGATCTTCTAATTACTGGTAGCACTCTTACTTCAATAAACAAGCTAAAAACTGCCTTAAATCTAGCTTTTGACATGAGCGATTTGGGCTTGCTGAGTCACTTTTTGGGATTGGAGATAGCCCAAAATTTTGATGGGATCACTATATCTCAGAAAAAATATGCTTCTGACCTGCTATTGAAGTTTAATATGGATGAATGTAAGGCACCCCCATTCCCATTCCTCTCAGGAATCAGTCTTGAGGAGGGAGATTCTACACCGCTTGCAGATTGCAATATGTATCGACAGTTGACTGGTTCACTACTTTATTTGACACACTCAAGGCCTGATATTTCATATGCCATGAGTGCCGTGTCAATATATATGCAGCAGCCACATGAGCTTCATTGGAGAGCAGCCAAGCGGATCTTGCAGTATGTGCAAGGTACGAGACAGTTTGGCATACATTATGTTGCAGATTCTGAGCTTGATTTCATTGGTTTTACTGATTCAGATTGGGCAGGTGATAGAATTGATCAGAAGTCCACTTCCGGTTATGTTTTCATGATTGTTCATGGTTCTATTTGCTGGTCCAGCAAAAAGCAAGCAGCCATTGCACTTTCTTCAGCAGAGGCAGAGTATCGAGGGGCAGTCAATGCCTTCATTCAGACAGTTTTGTTGCAGGGTATTCTTTCCGAGTTTGGTTTTGGTGGCACTACTTCGACTGTCCTATTTTGTGACAATCAAAGTGCTATCAAGATATCCACATATCCAGTTCAACGGCAGAGGACCAAACACATTGAGATTCATATGCATTACATTCGACAGTTGGTGCATGACCGCACCATCATTCTGCAATATTGCCCTACTGATGAGCAAATTGCAGACATCTTCACTGAGAAGTTCTCTTACCTCCGTTCACTATTGGGGGTGAGTTCCATCATGGTGGAGACAGATTGATCCATTATTATGCTTTAGCTTGAGGGGGGCTTTCTTCCCACTGGGTTTTCCCTCTTTCCTCACTTAGTTTATTTTCAGCATTTTTTGGATTATTGTATTGGGGTGACCTTTGGTCTTAGTTACCAGAGCCCCACATTATTTTTTGCACATCATAGTCTAGCTTGAGGGGGGGTGTTTGGATATCCACATCATCTTTTTCAGGATCTTGCATGCAATTAGGGTTTGCATGCAAATTCTAGGGTTTGCATGCATTTTGCATGCATCCCAGTCACCAGGTTGATGCCTCCAACACCTTAGCCACCTTATTCTAGCACCCGGGAGCCACTTACTTCAGAGTTTTAGCCCTCCTAGTCAGGAAGGCGCCCACTTCTCACCTACTTCCAGAGAAGGGCACACTTCTTCACCTACCACTGCAGTTCCACTTCAGTTACATTCAGTTAGCTCTGATTCTCCTTGATTTGAGGCTAGTTTCACTCCCGACTGACTGTTTCACTTCCGTTGGACCTCTAGATTGACTAGATGGCTTGTTCTGACTTCAGTTAGCCTCCCATGCACCCCCCACTGAGCCTCCTTCCCTTAATCAGTGCTACACACTTCAGTTACACTTGTTACACTCAGTTAGACTCAGATTGACACCTGGATGACTGGTTCTTGTGCATTGATGAGCACCACCGATTGATGATGAGGACTCCTAGCTGGAGTCAAGATACTCCATTCAGTGATTTGAATGACCTTCTTAGGCAATTCGAATTGCTCACTCACATAGTCAGATTGTATTGTAATTATTCACCCTTATTGGGATATTGAGCACTGCTGCATGTTTTGCACAGTTTTGCACCATATTTTCTATGTTCATCTGTTGTGATTGATTTACTTGTTCATTAGATCTGTTGTGACTAATTTTACAGAAATGATATAAAGAACACTTTAACTTTTCACTATAAATTTTCAATTTTCCACAATAATCGAAAGAGAAGGAGTTCAAATGTGTTATGAGTTTTTTAGAGCACTTCCCTTTTCAGATAATATTGCATGATCTGATTATACAGATAAGGTACTTGTAATCAAACTACAAAACCACTTGTTATATGATTCAAATTTATTCGAAACAAAAACATATGTACAAGGAGCAGTCATATGAAATTTTATTAAGATTAGGAAAAGGGAAAAAAAAGTCTTCCTATTTTAGTTGACAAAATTCCATAAGATGGTCATAAGAGTGAATTTCCTATATAGATGTAATCAATTGTTAGAAATGACTCTTATTATTTTTATTTTTATTTTTAAAACCAAAAATATATTTACATACATACAGATGAAGATAACCCAAAATAATTCAAGAACCGGGAGAAGGAGGAATGACTTCCTCTTCTATCAGCTCCATCTCCTTCTGTTGTAAGGCATTCTGCACAAAATATTGTTTAGATATTGGTTGATGATAAAGTCTAATTCTATTTCCATTTACAACAAAAGAAATTTGCAAATCATCAATTGTCTTAATCTTAACAGATCCATTATCAAAAGTTGTAACAATTTCATATGGACCCATCCAACGAGTATTTAATTTACCTTTAAATTTTTTGTACCTTGAATAAAAAAGTAATGCCCAGTCTCCAGTTTTTAATTGTTTTTGTTTAATGTATTTATCATGCCACTTTTTGTGTTGGGTTTGTATTAAAATTGTGCATTGAATAGCATCTTGTCTAATCTCGTCTAATTCATTTATCTGCATGATTCGTTGTTTATGTGCTTCTTCTAGATCCATCCCTAATTGTGCAGCCATACGAAAGGTTTTGACTTGAAATTCAATGGGTAGAAGAACTTGTTTATCGTAAACAAGTTCATAAGGAGTGTGGCCAGTGGTATTCCTCCAAGTTATTCTATAAGCCCACAAGTGTTCTAGGAGCCTATCTTCCTAGTATTTGTGGTGTAATTGGATAGTCTTAGTTAGGATGGCTTCTAATACTTTATTGGTAGACTCTACCTGACCATTGGCTTGCGGGTGATATGGTGAAGATTTACAATGTCTAATGCCATATTTGTCAGTAAGCTCTTTCATCAACTTGGAGGTGAACTGAGATCCTTGATTGGTTACAATTTCTATAGGTACACGGAACCGGGTAAATATTTCTTCATATATAGATTATACCACAGATTTTTCTGTGGCTCATAATAAGGCTTTAGCTTCTACCCACTTGGTGACATAGTCTGTGCAGACTAGGATGTACTTCTTCTTGCGAGACATAGGGAAAATTGGCCCAATGAAATCTAGAGCCCATTTTTCAAAAGGCTCAATCATAAACTGGGGTTGTAAGGGAATCTCATCGGATGGTATAGGTCTACCCATTGTTTGGCAACTGTCACATCCCTTGACATATTTGGCAGCATCCTTAAAAATGCTTGGCCAATAATACCTAGAGTGCAACACTTTGTATGTTGTTCTCTTGTCAGAAAAATGCCCGCCACAAGGTACACCATGAGATGCATGAAGGATCTCCGCCATCTCATCCTCTCGTACACATTGTCTATTAATAAGATCAGGACCAATACCAAAACGATCATTGTCCACCCAAGAATAATTAGAACTTTGAACTATGATCCTACATTTATCGGGTGGGGAGAGATGGTTTGGTATATTTCCAATTGCTAAATAATTGACTATGTCTGCAAACCAAGGGGTTCGAACAAACACAACAAACAGGTGGTCATCTAGAAAGCTATCATTGACGGGACTGGCATTATTGTCAATTTGAATTCGAGAGAGAAAATATGCTACCATATTCTCTCGACCGGGACTATCAACAATAGTAATGTTAAATTCTTGTAACAAAAGAAGCCACTTAGTCACCTTGCCATTGGTGATTGGTTTATTCATTAAAAATATAATGGCAGAGTGGTCTGTTGAGGTATATGTAAGTTCAGAATGTATTTCACCCATGTATTTCATCTATGTATATTAACACCTATAGAGATGTTATTATTCCTCTATACGGAAGTGTCGTCATTTGTATTGACAAGTGTCGCAAGTGTTGTAACTTGCCGATGGGTTATTAGACCAACATGTGTGGGGTCGGCACTGATTAAGTTAACATTGGGTTATTGTACTAAGCTAGACAAGTCGGCCCCATAAGTTTATTAGGCAGTCAAGACAAGTATAAATAGAGATCTCCCGATCTCTATTTGGATAACTTCATAACTCACTCTTCCTTCACTCGGAAAGTGGCGCACATGTGAGGAGGAGGATCAGCTGCTAGGAGGAGTCTATCTCTATGTACTTTGGTTGTACTATTTCTCTATCTATCTCTGAGGAAGTTGTGGGGTTTTTCACCTTAGGTTTTTCCCCACAGAAACTCTGTGTGTCTATTGTTTCTTATGTTTTGCTTCTTGTGATGATTGACATGCTTGCTATGATTGATATGCATTGATATACTATACATGTTATTCTCTCAGTAAAGATCCTAGAGTATATTGAATTAATGCTCAAAAATTAACATGGTATTAGAGCTAACCTGAGAAGAAGACATTGTGCAGTGACGAAAACCAGGGTTTCTTGTTTATTGGGTTTCTCTCCACAGATTTTGGAAATGTAATATTATAGATTGACTCTCATCAGCAAGGTGAATGTATCTGTCCAATCAGAATTCAATTCTAAGCACTTTTCGTTTTTTCCCTAAACATTAGGGTTTCCTCAAAAATAGGAATTTCTAAAATCTGAAGACATAGCTAGAAGCTCCTTGGAAAAATTGAAGTTTAGAGATTTGGATCGAGATTTGTGGCTGGGTAAATCTCCGTAAAAATCAAACCCTAATTCAAGGTCCTCCCTAGTGAACCCGGGAAGACTAGAAGGAATTTCTAAAGGGTGAAGCTTTGCAGATCTCAAATTCTGAATACACTAGGATAATTAGCTCATCAAGGCACATCTTTCTATCCTTTCAAAAAGTTGGAATTCACATTTTGAATTTTTAGGGTTTCTCTGAAAAACCCTAATCTGGGACCAGATCTAGTTTTCAGCAAATCAAGTGGTAAGACCTAAATCTTTTATATTTCCATTTGAAGTACTCTTTAAATATGTCTCACCACACCAAGCTTGAGGATAAGCTTGAAGGGGATGATAACTTCTGAGCCTGAAAGTATAGGATTGGGTTAATCCTAGATGAAAATGAATTGGATACATATATCAGTTCTGAAGTCTCCATCTCAGAGGACGAAGAAACTAAAGAATTTCATAAGAAGAACTTGGTCAAGAAAAGAGAATCATTGCTGATTCTATCAAAGACCATCTCATACCACATGTGTCATCTCTAAAGACACCCAAGGAGATGTTTGACTCTTTGACCAAGCTATTTAAAGGGAAGAACATAAATCGGAAGATGACTCTGCGGATCCAACTAAAAGGGGTCAAGTTGTTGAATGGAGAGACCATTCAATCTTATTTCTCCAAGGTCTCTCAGATCAAGGAACAACTTGAAGTTGTCGATGAAGTAGTAGATAATGGTGAAGTGGTTATGACTACTCTAAATGGCCTACCTAGGTCATGGGATTCTTTCATTCAAGGAATCTGTGCTAGAAAGAAATTAATCTATTTCAGTATATTGTAGGAGGAATGTTCACAAGAAGAGGCTAGGCTTGTAGCCCGAGAAGAAAAGATGGGAAATGAAGATCAAGCTCTCATAGCTCACACCAAAAGAAGCAAGCCTAAGAAGGAACACTCTCATTACAAGAAATCCTCTCACACCAATCATAAGAATAGGAAAGAGATGAGATGTTTCACATGTAATGAGAAATGACACTTTGTTGCAGATTGTCCCAAGAAGAAGAAAGACAACAACTTCAACAAGAAGAAGAATAACAAGAAGAGATATCATGCTCATGCTATTGAGGATGATGAACCTCCCAAGAAGAATTCCAGAGCAGAAAGTGATGATGATGACTCATCAAGCGAAGAAGAGTATGTCCTAATCTGTGCTCTCATAGGTACTATTTCTCATGGTTGTAATGATTGGCTTATTTACAGTGGGGCTTCCAAACACATGACTGGGTTTAAAGAATCTTTTGTAAATCTATTTGAACATGAATCACCCCATAAAGTGAAACTTGGGGATGACTACCAATACCCCATCAAAGGAAGTGGTGAAGCCTCCTACAACCTAGATTATGGAAAGTCTTTGAAGATGAAGGAAGTTCTTTATGTACCTGGGGTCAAGAAAAACCTACTCTCCATATCTGCATTGGATGCAAAAGGTATGAGGGTTTCATTTGTGGATGGCCAAGTTTTAATGTGGCCAAAGGGAAAGACCATAGATGATGTAGTGGTGATTGGAGAGCAAGAGGGAGGGTTGTATAAATTGAAGGGACAACCTGAACATGCCATGGTGCATGATTCCGTGGAGCCAAGTGAACTTTGGAATATAATACTTGCACATATGCACTACAGAGCATTACCAATTGCAAGTAAGGTTGTAGAAGGTCTTCCTGAAATCAAGACCAAGCATGAAGGTGTTTGCAAAGGATGTGCAAAAGGAAAGAACATAAAGAAGACATTTCCAAGCAGTGAAAGCAAGGCAAAAAATATCTTGGAAATTATCCACTCCGATGTATGTGGTCCGATGTCATCCAGTTCTTTGAGTGGGTATGTTTACTATGTCTCTTTCATTGATGAATTCTCCAAGAAGACCTAGGTTTACTTCTTGAAGAACAAAGATGAAGTGTTTGATAAGTTCAAGGAATTTAAAACCTTGATGGAGAACCAAACTGATAAGAAGACAAAAAAATTCAGATCCGACAATGGTGGAGAATTCACTTCAAGTGACTTCAAGAAGTTATGCAGTGATTCAGGGATTAAGAGGGAGTTGACTGCTCCTTACAATCCACAACAGAGTGGAGTTGTAGAAAGAAAGAATCGAACAATCATGGAAGTAGCAAGGGCAATGCTGCATGACCAGGATCTATGTATGCATCTATGGGTAGAAGCAACTAGGACAGCTGTTTATGTGCATAACAGAACACCCCACAAGATATTGGACAACAAGACACCAGAAGAGGTCTTCTCTGCTAAGAAACCTGAATTCAGCCATCTCAGAATATTTGGTTGTTCAGTATACACTCATGTCCCAAAGGAAAAGAGGACCAAGCTAGATCCTTCAGGAAAGAAGGGTATCTTTGTGGGTTATAGTGAAAGCTCGAAGGCTTACAGAATATACTTTCCAGGGTTCAAGAAGATTGATGTCAGCAAAGATGTGACATTTGATGAAAACTCAACATTCATCAAATCAAGGAAGACACCTGTTGAAGATTATGAAGAACCTAATGAAAATAGATTTCAAGACACTACTATGACTGAAGCAATTCCAGATGTAGATCATGAAATTGAATATCTGCAAGAACCTGTAGATCCACCCCATGAGAATAACTCTCACAAGAGGAAACCTTCATGGTCTAGAGAGCTCATTCAAGATGCAGAAAGATATGGCATTCTAGAAGAAGAACACAGAGAAAAGAAGAGAACTAGATCACATACCAGCTATGTTGCTTTACTCTGTGATATCGTGAACAAAGAACCTTCCAATTATGAAGAAGCAGCTGAACAGAAAGAATGGAAGGATGCCATGGTCAAAGAATACCAATCAATAATGAAGAATGATATTTGGGATGTTGTCCCAAGACCTGAAGGGAAGTCTGTTGTGACTTCCAAATGGATCTACAAGATCAAGCATGTTGCAAATGGAAGCATAGAGAAATACAAGGCAAGATTTGTAGCTCGTGGCTTCTCTCAGAAAGAGGGAATAGATTATGAAGAAACTATTTCTCCTGAATCTAGGTACACTTCCATCAAATCAGTACTTGCTCTGGTTGCAGTGATGAAATGGAAGATACACCAGATGGATGTCAAGATTGCTTTCTTGAATGGTGTAGTTGAAGAGGAAGTGTATGTAGAGCAGCCACTCGATTTTGAGACACATGACAGGAATTCATATGTGTGCAGGTTGAAGAAAGCCTTGTATGGCTTAAAGCAAGCTCCTAGGACTTGGTATGGTAGGATGGACAGCTTTCTATCCAGTTTGGGCTTTACCAAGAGTAAAGCAGACTCTAACCTTTACTACAAGGTTGAGGAAGGAAATCCTGTGATACTACTCCTGTATGTGGATGACCTATTTGTTACAGGTAATGATAGTTTGATTGCTGATACCAAGAGGAAGCTTGTTGCCGAGTTCAATATGAAGGACTTGGGGATGATGCACTATTTTCTAGGCATGGAGGTGTGGCAGTGTGCAAATGGTATCTTCCTTGGGCAAGGGAAGTATGCAGTAGAGATTCTGAAGAGGTTCGGGATGATGGATGGCAAGGCCATGGCCACACCTATGGCATCAAACCTGAAGCTTCTATGTGATGCTTCATCTGATCCATTTGATGTTACTATGTATCATCAGCTGATTGGATCCTTGATGTATTTGATAAACACAAGACCAGATATTTGCTTTGCAGTGAACACATTGAGCCAGTTCTTGACGGATCCGAGAAGTGTTCACCTGGTTGCTGTAAAGCATATTCTAAGGTACCTGAAGCGTACAGTTGATTATGGGATCAAGTATGATGCGAAACAAAAGTTTAACCTGTAGGGTCATGTTGATTCAGATTGGGCAGGTAGTGCTGCAGATAGGAAGAGCACTTCTGGGAGCTGCTTCAGTATGGGATCAGGTGTGATCTCTTGGTTTAGTAGGAAGCAGTCCTACATAGCACTGAGTACAGCCGAGGCAGAGTATGTTGCATCCTATTCGGCTATTTGTGAGGCAGTAGGGCTACGGAAGCTACTGTATGAGTTATTTGATCTACCGTTGGAGGCTACTGGTGTCTTTTGTGACAACCAAAGTTGTGTGAAGCTATCTAAGAACCCAGTGTTCCACGATAGGTCGAAACACATAGAGATCAAATATCATTATATCAAGGATATGGTGTAGAGAGGAGTAGTGAAGCTCCTATATGTTGCGACAGATGAGCAGATTGTAGATGTACTAATGAAGCCACTAGCTAGAGTGAAGTTCAAGTACTTCAGAGAGAGGCTTGGTGTTCTTCAGATTGACGAGACTTCGAGGAATAAGTGATGGACACATTTGTTGAAGCCATTCCAAGCATGTTGGAAGGAGGATCCTTCACATGGCTGTCGATGTAAGCGTTGGATGATGAGCATCAGGATGATGCTCCAGTTATTGCTCTATATATGTATATGCATCATGTTGGATGTTGGATATGATCAATTGGATCATTTATGTATGTATGCATCATGTTGGATGTTGGATATGATCAATTGGATAATTTATGTACATATGCATCATGTTGGAGGTTGGATATGATCAGTTGGATCATTTATGTATGTATGCATCATGTTAAATGTTGGATATGATCAGTTGGATCATTTATGTATGTATGCATCATGTTGAATGATGGATATGATTAGTTAGATCATGTATGATTGATATGTATCAGGTATGATTAGGTGGATCATGTATTTGTATATGTATCAGGTGGATACATTGTATGATCAAGTATATCATGTATGATGATATGTATCAGGTAGATACTGTGTATGCATCAAGTGGATGCATTGTATGATCAGGATGATCATGGATGATGATCTTCAACATGTTTCTCCAGATGACATGCATCAGGACGATGCAGTGATGATGATCAGGATGATCATGTGTACATCAGGATGATGTATGGTGAGTATCAGGATGATACTCTATGTCCATGGAACAGGTTGTGCAGATAAGCATATAATCCTAGCCCTGGGAGGTTTGTAGATAGTCTTTCTAGGTTTTACCTATGGCATGTAATACTGGCCCTGGGATATCTAGAAAATGCTCTTTCGAGTTTTTTCTTTGGAGGACATATAATCCTAGCCATGGGAGGTTTTCAGATTCTCTTGCTAGGTTTTTTCGCTGGCATATAATATCTCCCTGGGAGATCTGGCAAATGCTCTTTCGAGGTTTTTTCCTATGGCATGTAATCCTAGCCCTGGGAGATCCGATAGGTTGAGCTATGTGCTCGTAATCAGTCTTGGGGTGCTCTTTCGAGGTTTTTCCATGACCACATGTAATAAGTCTTGGAGATCTGGACAGGATGAAAAAGGCCTCAGGTGCTCTTTAGGGTTCTTGCTTGGCAAGACACTCTTTTAACGTTTTGTGGTGGGGGTCACATGCAATAAGTCCTGGATATATGGATAGGATGAAAAAGGCCTCAGATGCTCTTTAGGGTTCTTGCTAGTCAAGAGACTCTTTTAAGGGTTTGTGACAGTCACATATAATACTAGCCCTGGGATATCCAACAGGTAGAGCTATGTGCTCGCAACAGCCTGGGATGCTCTTTCGAGGTTTTGTGGCGCACGTAATAAGTCCTTAGAATTCCACAGTATGGCCAGTGATGATGAATACCTGCAGGTTGTGGGCCTACATCTAGTATGAAAAAGGACTGGCTCTATAGAACTTCCTATGACGAGTAGATTAACACCTATAGAGATGCTATTATTCCTCTATACAGAAGTGTCGTCATTTGTATTGGCAAATGTCATAACTTGCCGATGGGTTATTAGACCACCATGTGTGGGGTCAGCCCTGATTAAGTTAACATTGGTTTATTGTACTAATCTAGACAAGTTGGCCCCATAAGTTTATTGGGAAGTCAGGACAAGTATAAATAGAGATCTCCCGATCTCTATTTGGATCACTTCATAACTCACTCTTCCTTCACTCGGAAAGTGGCGACATGTGAGGAGGAGGATCAACTACTAGGAGGAGTCTATCTCTGTGTACTTTGGTTGTACTATTGCTCTATCTATCTCTAAGGAATTTGTGGGGTTTTTCACCTGAGGTTTTTCCCCACAGAAACTCTGTGTGTCTATTGTCTCTTATGTTTTGCTTCTTGTGATGATTGACATGCTTGCTATGATTGATATGCATTGATATACTGTACATGTTATTCTCTCAGTAAAGATCCTAGAGTATATTGAATTAATGCTCAAAAATTAACATGGTCGGTGTGTATGAAAACTTCATATCCTATGATATAATGGTGAAACTTGTTGATGGCATAGACTACTGCCAGAAACTCTTTTTCAATAACAATGTATTTCGTTTCTGCAAGGGTCAAATTTTTACTAGCAAAATAAATGGCATGTGATGTTTGTCCCTCTTTTTGACCTAAGACTCCTCCTATAGCTATATTGGAAGCATCAGTGGATATATGAAAGGGAAGGGACCAATTGGGGTCCCTGAGTATTGGTGCCACTGATAGATTTTCCTTCAAAGTTTCAAAGGCATGTTGACAAGGTTCAGTCCATTGAAATTATGTATCTTTCATGAGTAGTTTGAACATGGGTGCGGCTATCTTAGTGAAATTTTCAATAAAACATCTATAATAGCCTACATGGCCAACAAAGCTTCTTACTTCCTTCGGAGTTTTTGGAGGGGGAATATTAACAATTATTTCTATCTTGGTAGGATCCACCTTGATGCCTTGAAGAGAGACATGATGTCCCAGAACTATGACCTCGGTTAGTAACATTTTACATTTTTCATGACTAAGGGCTAATTTCGTTTCTTGGCACCGAATAAGAATTGTTTTGAGGTTATCAAAGGCTTCTTGGAAGGTATTACCATAAACTATAAAATCATCCATATAAACTTCTACACAAACATGTATAAGGTCAGCAAAGATTCCTAATACTGCACGCTGGAAGGTGGCAGGTGCATTACACAGGCCAAATAACAGCACTCGATAGGCATATGTCCCCCAAGAACAAGTAAAAGTTGTCTTGTCTTGATCCTCAAGTGCTATTAATATTTGGTTGTACCCACTATACCCATCAAGGAAAGAAAAGTATTGATTCCCTGACAAGGTATCTAACACCTGGTCAATAAAAGGTAAAGGGAATTAGTCCTTAAGAGTGGCCTTATTCAATTCTTGAAAGTCAACATAGATACGCCATTTCCCTATAACTTTCTTTGGAACTACTACTAGAGGAGACACCCATTTACTGTTAGGGATGGATTCATTCTTCCCTGGGGCTTCCTGACAGGAGGTATGTTTGAATATGTGTAAATGTGGTGAATACAGGTATCTAGGTGTATACCCTTCATATCGGTGTATTCCAATGCAAATGCTCTAGTTTGACTTTTGAGAACTTTTAGTAATTGTTTTTGCTGACTCTCATCTAAACCTGCATTTATATGTAGAAATTTTTTGGAACTAACCTCACAAGGTATGGTATAGGATCCTAGATGTTCTTCAATTGCGAAGACACGGGGTGTACTTGTAAGTCTTGAGAGGCTCATGTTTTCTTGGAATTCGTCTCCAAAGATTTGGTCAAGTTGGGAAAAATATTGAGGAAAGTCTATACATTTTGTGGAAGAGATAAATTGGTTCAACACGTTCTCAGGATTTTGTTCTTGAAGTTCCCAGGAGAAATCACTAACAAGGGAAATTTCTTCCAAATTCTCATCCCCAAAAGGACATTCCAACCAAAACACATTTTCAGTTACTAGCTGTGCTGGTGGGTATAAAGCTAGTTTTCTTATAGATAACGCATCAGAAATAATCATCTCTCCATCCCTACATCCTATAAATGCATTGGCAGTAGCCAACCAAGGTCTTCCCAGAATAATGGGGTGACCTTTGGAAGGGTCCTTTGATTCTATGACCATAAATTCCACGAGATATTCCCATGAAGTCACTAATACAATGATATCATCTAAGATTCCAATAGGCTATACCATAGTGTGATCTGCTAATTCTGGCATTGTTGGGGTAGGGCGGAGGGAATTGTCCTAAATGGAGAGTTTCTAAAACTGTGGTAGTCATCAGGTTAATAGCAACTCCTAGATCAATAAGTTTGTTTCCTATGGCAGTGCCATTGATGATAACAGTCACCACATGATTTCCTGGATTTGTATATTTTGGAATTATCGGTTGGGTTGCTATGTAATCTGACATTCCCCCTATGACATGAATTGTCGGAGGGTCTTTTTTCTTTTTTTTTGGTATTTTAATACAGAGTTCCTTTATCACTTTACTATAGATTGGTATATCTTTAATGAGTTGTAACAAAGGGATATTGATACAAATATTTTTCAATTCGTTAATGATATCGTACTCTGGATAAGTTACAGGTTTTTCTATTACTAGACGCTCTGGAAATGGAGGTGACTTTTCTCCTATAATTACTTATTTATGAGGATGGTTGTGTGTTGAATATTTAGGAATAACCACATCTTCAAGAATGGCATAATTCAAAACTTCACTAGGTATGTCTTCTTCTTCATTCTCTTCTTGGATAACAACTAATGACTTGGGTTGATCTTGCAAAACTCTTCCAGACCACAGTTGAATCTCATGTACTGGTGCGGTCGAAATAGCATATGATGAAAGAGGTAGCAACCCAATGCTATTAAGAGCTTGATTTGGATTCTTGTTAGCATTTGGTATCAGTTGTGTAGGTAATATTGTGGGCCTTGGTGGATTCATATTCTGGAAATGGTGAGGTTGATTTGTGATGGGGGGTAGTGAAGGAGGTACAAATCCAGGCAAGAGTTGCTGGATATTAGGTGAGTAAGGATAGTTAGGCATAGGAGGAGGTGGTTGGACATAAGCTTGTCCTCTCCATCCTTGTGGCCATTTCTGTTGTTGAGCATTATGAGGAGGATACTGAGGTGGCCAATTTTTCCAACCTGAAGTGTTCCATTGTTGAGGAGGTTGATAATGATAGTAATAGGGTGGAAATTGTGATGATGGATCCTGGTATGATGATTGATCTCTAGGTTTCCAAGGCCTCCTATATGTTTCACCAAAGTTTCCACTCTTATATACATCTTGCAACCCAACAAACGATGGACAATTATCAGTTGGATGTTCGTCTGTACAAAGGTGACAAACTGAAACATTATTCAATGGGAATTCCCATTGGGGAGGTTTAGTTCTACACATAGGACATAAAACATTCATTGCTGCATGCTCTTCATCCTGTCTCTTTTTAGATTGTAATGCATCTAATTGAGAACCCATGGCTCCTAAGATATCTATTTTGAAAATTTCCAATAGGTTTCCCAACTCTACCCTTATAAATCCACTAGGACTGGATGAATTTCCTTTCAGGTTTCTAGTATAGGATTCTAGAAAGTGTCTTCCACTTTTCCCTCTTCTCCTAGAGTAATTCCTACATAGCTGACAAATATGTGCAAAAGACTTATGAGAGATGTCTTTTGCTGCCATGAGATTAAGGTTTTCTAAGAATTCTTCTGAGATTCCTTTGATGAAGAGTGTTCTTACTGCATCTTCCCGAAGATCACTATATTTGGATTTATGTAACACATAGTTAAATCTTTCGAGATAGTCTTCTAGGCTCTCATCTTCAAGTTGTTGTATTTTGAAAATATCATTGCGAGAGTCCTTAGGTTTATAGTAATCCTGATATTTCTGTATAAATGCATTCTTCGTGTCTTCCCAAATTGTAATACTAGATTCTCCTAATCCCATAAACCATCGAAGAGAAGAATCTTTTAATGTGGTAGGAAAAAGTCTTAGCTTCTGGCCATCTTGAAGATAGTTATAGCTCCTACACAAAATGTCAAATTCGAATAAGAATGTATCCAGATCCTCGCTACTCTTCCCATAAAAGGTCAATAGTGAGGAGGGAGGAATGTTTTTCATGATTACATCTTGTGCAATGTCTAAGATAGGGAACCCAAAAGTACCTTTCGTTCTAACATCTCCCTCTTCTTCCTCATGTCAGACATGATCTTCGTTTTCATCCTCCATGAAGACTCGATTGCCAAAGAGAGAATACCTAGGTGGTTCTTTTCTTGGTGAATATGGGATGTCCCAACGCTCTGTTTGAGGGAAAATATTCCTATTTTTAGGGGAAGAATTATGAGCTATGTGGGAGTCCAATTTTGAAGGTCCTACAGTTGTTGTCTCAATCTGTGAAATAACTATGTTCACAGAATTTTCAAAAAGAGTGTCTACTTTTGTAGGATCGACAAAGTCTACTAGGTTTGGACCACCTACTATTGAAAAGGTAGGTTCTTTGGGTTTTTGAACTAATGGAGGGTTGGGAGGTTCTGAAGTTTTATCCTTCTTGTTAAGTTTATGCTAATTTGACTAGCAAGATCACTGAAAGAAACACAATCACAAGATAGACAAGGATTTACCCTGGGAAACCCTCATGGGGTAGAAAACCCAACAAAGCTTTCCTCAATATAGATGATCAACCAAATACAAGATGTAGAAACCAGAACAAGAGCTCCTCCTCATCCTATGCATACCTCTCTCTCACTTGTGCGCTACTCCTAAGTGAGTGAATGAATGAGATAAGTGAGGAACATCCTCCTCTACTTATACTCATCTCCCGACTGACCTTTTACCCTAATGGGGCCGACCTCTCTCTGGAGAGTCTAATAACCTTCAAATAATAAACTCAGAGCCGATCTCACATGGGAGATCTAATAACCCTAGTTACTACATTCTCTCGGAGGAATAAACATCTCCCTATATACAATAAGGTCACAATGGAGGAATGTACCATCTCTGGAAATACAAATATAATATTATGTGAAGTTACAATATTTCAACACTCCCCCTTAATGAGAAGGATATTATAACAACATCTGCAGGAGCAAGGAGTCATCGACTACATGATACATGATACATCTATAAATCATTGGAATCTTTCTTTATACATCATCATCAGTAACTCAGACAATTACTGGAACATAATCAATACTAGAACATCAACATCGTCAGTATTGATTCTTCGTATTCTGCAGCACTTGATTAGATACAACATCATCATCTGGATCTCTCAATCAACAGCCTCATCATTTGGATCTACCAATCAATATCATCATCTAGATCCTCACGGTCAACAACATCGTCATCATGATCAACAACATCGTCATCTAGACCATCATGACCACAACATCATCATCTAGATCATCATGATCAACAGCATCGTCATATAGACCATCACGATCACAGAATCATTATCTAGACCATCACGATCAACATCATCATCATCAACTGGATCCTCTCGATCAAAAGCACAATAGCAGCACACCCTGCAACACACATGTTCTATTTAAGACATCATATCATGTCTAGGGACGATGTAGTCCACTCGTCAACTTAGACAAAGTCTAAGGACCACTTCTCAGAGACATCTGTCTATGGATCAGTTTAGGACTAAATTCCAGGGATGATACAATCCACTCACTATTGGAGACATCTGTCTGCGGCTCACTTTAGGACTGAAGTCCAAGGATGATACAATCCCCTCACTCTCAGAGACATCTATCTGCGGATCAGTTTAGGACTAAAGTCCAGGGATGATACAATCCACTCACTCTTGGAGACATCTGTCTACGGCTCACTTTAGGATTGAAGTCCAAGGATGATACAATCCCCTCACTCTCAGAGACATTTGTCTGCAGCTCACTTTAGGACTGAATTCCAAGGATGATACAATCCCCTCACTCTCGGAGACATCTGTCTGCGGCTCACTTTAGGACTGAAGTCCAAGGATGATACAATCCCCTCACTCTCAGAGACATCTGTTTGCGGCTCACTTTAGGACTGAAGTCCACGGATGATACAATCCTCTTACTCTCGGAGACATCTGTCTATGGCTCACTTTAGGACTGAAGTCCACAGATGATACAATCCTCTTACTCTCAGAGACATCTGTCTACAGATTACTTTAGGACTGAAGTCCACGGATGATACAATCCTCTTACTCTTGGAGACATCTATCTGTGGATCACTTTAGGACTGAAGTCCATGGATGATACAATCCTCTTATTGTCCACTTAGACAAAGTCTAAGGACCATTTCATCAACCTCATCGTCGGAACAGGAAACCTCATCATCAACCTCATCGTCGGAATAGGTAGCCTCATCATCGATACAGTATCCTCATCAATACATGTATCCATATCATCAATACAAGTATCCACACCAATACAAGTATTCATATCATCAATACAAGTATCCATATCATCAATACAAGTATCCACACCAATACAAGTATCCATATCAATATAAATATCATCAATACAAGTAATATAAGTATCCATATCAATACAAATATCATCAATACAAGTATTCACACTAATACAAGTATCCATATTCATATGGGAAATCTCATCATCGATACAGGTATCCATATCGATACCAGTATCCAAATATTATCATCGACCATATCACTCCCCCTATTCAAGGAGGGTCCTTCTGAACTACACCAAGCTTGTCTCGGAAGTACTCAAACTTTACTTGAGACAGAGGTTTGGTCAATACATCGGCAACTTGATCATCGGTTCCTACATACTCGAGCTTTATAACTCATTTTTGCACCATATCCCATATATAGAAATATCGGATCTCTATGTGCTTTGACTTATCATGGAACACTAGATTCTCTTTCATCTTGATACAACTCTGGTTGTCAATAGAATCACAGTGGGGTCCATCTCTAAGTCAAACAATCCTGATAATAACTTTCGAAGCCATATCACTTCGCAACTAGTAGAGCAGGCAACTGTATATTCTGCTTCAGCTGTGCTGAGAGCCACACTTGACTGCTTTCTGCTAAACCACGAGATCATGGCAGATCCTAGACAATAACATCCACCCAATGTACTCTTCCTATCTGATACACTTTCTGCCCAATCAGCATCTATGTAGCCATACAATCTAAAGTCATGATCTCTACTATAATAGAGACCAAAATCTATCATACCCTTTAGGTACCTCATCACATGCTTTGCAACAATTAGGTGAACTCATCTAGGTTCCACTAGGTACTGACTTAGAGTGTTCACTGCAAAGCATATGTCTGGCCTGGTATTCATTAGATACATTAATGACCCAATAATCTATCTGTACAGAGTCACATCCACTAACTCTGAAGAGTCATCAACTAATAGATTTAAGTTGGAATCCATGTGAGTGGCCATGGCTTTGCATTCCAACATATTGAATCTTTTCAAGATTCCCATAGCATACTTACCTTGGTTGAGAAAGATTCCATCTGGTCTTTGCCATACTTCCAGACCTAGGAAGTAGTTCATTAATCAGATATCTTTCATCTCAAACTCTGATGAGAGCTTCTTCTTGCACTCGATAATAACTAGTAGGCTCTTTATCTACAAGATCACACATAAAAGCCATATAGTTGGAGAATGGCTTTGGTTTCTTGCTTACTCTAGCGGAGCCTTCAGGAGCTCCATACTTTTCTGCTCCTAGTATAATATCTCTTGCCCATGCTAGCTAACTTTTCCTTGAAATATTTGAAAGGGGGGGTTCTTGTGGCTCTATCATATCATGGTCTTTAGGTGTTACATCTTCAAGGATGGGCACAGTCTCTGTAGTTCTGGGAGGTGCATCTTCTTCATATACTTCTTCATACTGGCACTTCCTAGTTCTCTTAAGAGTTGCTTCTTCATCAAATGTCACATCCCTACTTATTTCCATATGATGAAAACCTGGGATGTAAATTCCGAATGCTTTGGATGTTTCACGATATCCAACAAATACTCCCTTCTTCCCAGAAGGATCTAACTTGGTCCTCTTTTCTTTTGGAATGTGAATGTACACTAGACATCCAAATATCTTGAGGTGACTTACCTTAGGCTTCTTTCCTGTGAACACTTCTTCTGGGGTCTTGAAATCAAGAGCATTGTGGGATAGTCTATTTTTCACATAGACTGTTGTCCTAGCTGCTTCATTCCATAGATACATAGGTAGGTCTTGATCATGTATCATTGTCTTTACAACTTCCATGATGGTTCTATTCTTTCTTTCTGCAACACCATTTTGTTGGGGATTGTAGGGAGTGGTTAGCTCCCTCTTGATTCCAGCTTTTTTATAGAAGTCTTCAAAGTCCTTTGAAGTATATTCTCCACCATTATCTATGCTGAGTATTTTGATTTTCTTTTCTGAATGATTCTCTATCAAGGCTTTGAACTCCTTGAACTTTCCGAAGACTTCATTCTTTCCTTTTAGAAAGTATATCCAAGTCTTCCTTGAATAGTCATCAATAAATTTGAGATAGTATTCATATCCACTCAAGGATGTGGAGGGCATTGGTCCACATACATTTGAATGAATTAACTCCAAGGTACTCTTAGTCTTTGTTTCACTCTTTGAAAATGGGTTCTTTATATTCTTCCCTTTTGCACATCCTTTGCATGTGCCAGCATGATCAATCTTTAAGTCTAGAAAACCTATAACTACCTTGCTTACATAAGGTAGTGCCTTGTAATTAATGTGAGCAAGCCTCCTATTCCATAGCTCATTTGGGCTAGTGGCTTCCTGTACAAGGGCAGCTTCTGGATGGCCCTTGAGCTTGTACAGACCTCCTTCCTCTTCACCAATGACAATTGCATCCTTAATAGATTTACCTTTGGACCACATTAATACTTGTCCATCAATGAATGCAACCCTATAACCTTTCTTATCCAATGCTGAGATGGAAAGCAAGTTCTGCTTCAATCCTGATACATACAATATTTCCTTCATCTTCATGGGGGTTATAGAATCAAGCTTGTAGTTTGCTTCACCAATTCCCTTGATGGGATATTGATAGTCATCTCCTAATGACACTTTCTGTGGGGAGGTCTTATCTTCCAGTTTTGAAAGATTTTTCTTTTGTCCAGTCATTTGCTTCGAAGCACCACTATCAATCATCCATGTATCTTATCCAGGTGTTATATATCCAGAGAGTGCATAGAATTGAACATACTCTTCTGCATCTTCTTCTTCATTTCTTCTAGATCTTCTCTTGAAGAAGGGCCTTTCTTCCTCTTCTTCTTCTCTTCTAGATATTTTCTTGTGAGGCCTTTCTTCCTGTTCTTCTTCTTCACTATCATCTTCTGCAAGATGTGCTTGATGTCTTTTATGGTGAAGATATTTCTTCTTCTTTGAAGGACAATGTGTAGCAATGTGTCCTATTTTATGACAATTGAAACATTGGAAAGAAGAGTGTTTTCTTCTTCCTTTCTTCTGAAATATTTGTGGAGATTGAGACTCCTTGTGACTATCCTTCTTGAAGTAAGATTGATTCCTTCTTCTCTTGGTTTGTGTAGCCAAGGCTTGGTCATCTTCTTTGAGCAGGGCTTCTCTGTTGGCAACCCTAGCTTCTTCTTGGATGCAATCTTCCCATACCACATCAAACTTCATGTTCTCTTTTCTGGCACACATGGTTTGGATAAATGACTCCCATGGTCTAGTGAGACCATTTAGAGTAGTCATGACTAGTTAATATTCATCAAGGGTATCTCCAATAGCATCTAGTTTTTCCTTGAACTGGGAGATCCTTGAGAAATAGTCTTGAACAGATTCTCCTTTATTCATCTTTGTGCTCTTCAATTGAGCTCTCAGATTCATCTTCCTATTGATTTTCTTTCCCTCATACATTCTGGAAAGAGCATCATACATTTCCTTTGGAGTCTTCTCAGATGCCACTTGGGGAATCAAGTGGTCTTTAATAGAATCAACAATGATTCTCTTTTCCCTAATTAGGTCCTTCCTACACTTCTCTTTGGCTTCATCTTCTTCAAGTTCTGCAATCTCATCTTTAATATATTGGACAAGATCATTCTCTTCAAGAATGAGGCCAATTCTGTATTTCCATGCCTGGAAATTTTCTATACCCTCTAGCTTGTCTTCAAACTTAGTGCTTGGACCCATATTATCCAGGTATCAAAGAGATTAAGATTTCAAAAGATAGAATAGTACTTACCAAGAGATGATCTTGATTGAATTGAGAATTCTGGTGTGATCAACTTCTGGAAACTTCAACTTTACACCTTCTAGTTCTGCAACAGAATTTATGGATTTCTGGTCTTTTCTTTTATGATTTTCTGGTGCACAGGTTTGCATCTTTTCAGGTTCACTGGTGTAGAGGTGTGCACTTTTTCTGGTTTACTGGTTTACTGGTTTTCTGGTTTTCTGGTCCAGAAGTCAAACTAGGGTTTGACAAAGCCCAGTGTTATACCCACTCAAAAAGTTCGATCCAGGGCTCAAAACTTCAATTTTGAGGAGGGCTATCTAGCCATGCAGTCAAAAACCAAAAAAACTCCAACTTTTGCAGAAACCCTGATTTTCACCGGAGGAGGAGAGAGAGAGATTTTCACCTTGCGAAAGATGTCCTATTTAGGCTAGCTCTGATACCATGTTAAGTTTATGCTAATTTGACTAGCAAGATCACTGAAAGAAACACAATCACAACATAGACAAGGATTTACCCTGGGAAACCCTAATGGGGTAGAAAACCTAGCAAAGCTTTCCTCAATATAGATGATCAACCAAATACAAGATGTAGAAACCAGAACAAGAGCTCCTCCTCCTCCTATGCAGACCTCTCTCTCACTTGTGCGCTACTCCTAAGTGATTCAATGAATGAGATAAGTGAGGAACATCCTCCTCTACTTATACTCATCTCCCGACTAACCTTTTACCCTAATGGGGCCGACCTCTCCCTGGAGAGTCTAATAACCCTCAAATAATAAACTCAGGGCCAACCTCACATGCGATATCTAATAACCCTAGTTACCATATTCTATCGGAGGAATAAACATCTCCGGATATACAAATATAATATTCTTTGAAGTTACAATATTTCAACACTTCTGAGTTTCCTCTTGTCTCAGTTCAATCTCAATATGAGCTTGAGGTTATTCTAGTGTAATTTCTTTATGAACAGACTTTTATGATGTCTCTATGGTTTCCCCTAAATTATTTCCATAGCTTTCCAAGTAGGACTATCCCCTTTAGGTGTCTTCCGATACCTTTCTGCTGAGTTAGTCGTTGGGGTGGCACGCCCCCCATATAGGTTAGTAGGAATTTTAGTAGGAAGGATAGTTTTAATGTATCTACCTTTTGAGTCTCTATACCTATTCATGAAAACAAGACTATAACTGAAACAAATTCTAATTTCATTAGTATTAATGTTGGGTTTTGGGGATGCCTGTTATAACAGATGCACAGGTTCTTACCTCTCGTCTTACCGTTGACCTGCCACCAGCCTATTTCTAAGTTTCAAAAGGGAAATTCAATCTATCACTAAGTTCTTAAGAGAAAATTCTACCTATCTACAACTCCCCAGCAACAACACCAAAATGTTGTGTGTATTTATTGTCTTAAGGAATCACCAAATATTTAATTATCAACCATGGTTGGTAATATTAGAGTTGTGGCATAGTATATGCTGAGTTAGAATGGTACGTAAGGCTTCGGCTCAGCAGACCTTGAAAATGTTTAATAATGAAAAGATCGAAAGATCTTTCAAAATGAAAACCGAGTCAAACTTCAAAAATACAACTACTGAACAAATTAAACCTAACTAAACCAATAGATCAGAATAGTATCAATCTATGCTACTCTATTTTATAGACAATAACTGAAAAGTTAAAAACAACAAATATTACTCTAGGAACAAGACTTGATCAAAAGAAAAACTACTTTGATGAAAAATGGAAACTACTGACTAATGATTCAAACTCTAGTCTAGGAATTAGAAAACAACTATAAATGAGTTTAGAAACATATCTATGAAATTATTCAATTGACAACTAATTATGGAAACAAGAAACTATGTTAACTTAAAGCAAAACTACAAACTACTTAATGAATTCATAAACTATTAGTGTATTCAACTCAAGATCAAACTAAACTACCTAATTCCATTCTCTTTGAGGATTCTGAGGAAATGTATCAAATGTAATAGGAACGAGAGAGAATGTATCAAAATGACGTTCAAATATGACAAGGAAACAAAATGGAAGCAAATCTAGTTTAACTTCTACAAATAAATGCAAACTAAAGACTGTCCAATTACAACTAACTTTAAACATTGTAATCTATTTTCTATCCATAAGAAAATGACATGGGACAAATACAATCTAGAAGCAAGTAGAAAACTTAATAAAGATATTTACTTGAAAATGAATTTGATTTAGAAGCAAGTAAAAAACTTGATAAAGATATTTTATTTCTGAATCAGATCCTATTCTATGAACATCTTTATTAACTATGTGAATGAGAGAAGCAAATCCTATGCTTGAAATAAGAAACTATCAAAACTAATGTACTAAGAGAGTAAATTACTAAGTTCAATCCAAAATCAATCTTAACATGAATGAAGTAAACTAACTAGGAATGAAACTGATAAATTCTAGAACAATAAAATATTAATAAAGCAGATATAAAGGAAAAACATAATCTGGAAAGCAACTAAAGGAAAGTTAAGGGAATGGAACGAGAACCAAAAATGATTATGAAACTTAATTAAAACTCTATGTAGTGTAGAACAAGGTCCTAATTACATGGATAAATGCTAATCAATTACAAGAAAGATTACAGTTCAAAAACCTAAGAAACTGGATTCTAAACAAGTATAAAAACAATGCAGAAAATATTAAAGTCCGTATGACAATCCGGATGACAGTCTGAAAGATAGTCCGAATGACAGAAAACGATATAAACTAAGGAAAGAAGCAGACTGAATGATCTTAACGCCAGGTGGTTGATGTATATGAACCTATAGTGCAAGGAAAGCAGTAAATAGACTCCCTAAAAGGTGAAATAACAAAAATCCATCTATTATAATCATTATCTAAGGAAATGAACTATTTCTATGGCATGATAAAACGAGGCTCAAATGTAAATGGAACTAATCTACAACTACAGAAAAAATTAGCAGAACTAGTTCTAACTATGAATTAAACTTGAACTACTAAAACATTAACTAGTTGGCTTTATCTAATTGCAAATGACAAAACTGAAAGAAAACTAATAAGACTTAAGCATGGCTGGTCACTTTAACTTTTAAAAATTGAAATTAAACTAGCAGCAAGATATGAATCACAGCAAATAAAACAATGTCTACAGGAAACCTGATTAAATACATATGCTGAAAAATAAACTATTTACTTGCAGAAAAGAAATGTAGAATGTATACAAAAACCTCTGGCTGTTGAGGGGCCCTTCTCAACAATCAGGGATTGAAGCTTAACTAAAAGTATTCATCAACAAGAAAAAATCAACAACTAATTTCGGGAACTTTCATTAACTAAGAAAAAGATTACACATTGTCTCTATAAAAATTATTGCTATCATCTATGTGTGCTACGATGTTGTGTTTCTCCACAAGAAACGTCTTTATATAAGTTTTTACAAAAAGAGAGAAGGTCGACCCTTTCAGTGGTCGACCTCTCTACAAATAGAGGTCTTAATGGATGTAGAACAGCTACATGATGGTTTATGAAAGTGCACAGGCCGTCTGCCTGAGTCCACGGGCGTTGATCTTCCTTGATGCGAGCAACGGTGCGTTAGTTATCCTTGACATGGGTAGGTGATGCAGTGTCGAGCTAGGAGGACAAGAGAGCGGATATTCTAGAATGGAGGCTCACAAACCATGAGGGCCACGTCGTTAACATAACCCACATCATCGTTTTTGTCTTTAATGCCTCGAAATATCTCAACCAACAATTTAGCAGGTATGAACAGAGGGCTAAATGACGGTTCGAATGCAGATAGGTGCCTTCGACATGAACGCACAACTGAATGAAGGTCTGAATGACGACCACAACTTGTAGAAAAAAAACTAAATGACAAGCACGTCTAGAAATGTGAGATGATTGTCAATAAACCATAAAAATGATGATATTTAACCAAGATTTACGTGATATGCAAATACGTTCATACCTAGGTCTGATTAATGGTCTGAATGGCAAGGAGAATGACTTATCATATTAAAATAGTGAAAATAACGCCAATCAGATCATGTTTACTGATCAAAATGGTGACAAAAATGGACACCAACAATGCGATCATCTCATAATCGTCATCATGTAGCTTCGCGTCCAATTGGCCCTTTGAAGCTTTCTGCTTCTTTTTCTAGACTTTCTTTGGTACTGAGATTTCGGGCTCCTTCCTTTTTCCTAATGGTGACTCTTCGACAATTGTTGTTGGAATTGATTACTTTCTTCAAAGTCACTGTCAATGATCATAGGTCCTTCGAATTTCCATTCATCCATCCATTCCTTCATAATGAGGTTGATATCTACTTCGTTCATGTGATAGTTCCCTTGGAACCATTAAGGGTTCTTAATATGTGCCTTCGCTGAAATGTAGATGGAATACAATGCCAGCATAAAAATTTAATGTGTGAATATACTTAGATGTTACCTATTTGGATATGCGCGGTGTGCGAACGATCACATCACACAGCTGCTCGTAATATGTGTAGAAAACTTCATTCGACGCGTGTTGTCTTTCTGGTATCAAATTTGCCGAGAGCGTTGTCTTTCTGGTATCAAATTTGCCCAAAGATTTGCATACTTGGGTACTCGACAATCATTGCTGGGAGAGGTGAGGACAACATAGTGCCTTGGGTCCGTCCAGCCTACAAAGGAAATCAGTACCATCAACCAACTATAATGGAAAGCAGCGCCAGTGGCCTGAGTTTCGCGAACATATTCCATAAACTCGTTCAGTAAATATTTATATCGTCCATGATGAATACTCTTTTTCCTTTGGGAATATGGTATTCCTCCTTCATTTGCGCGGCAACTTCCTTGTCTCTGGTTTTGCCGACAAAGAACTTCTTAGGGTCTTCACCCCCGCTTGCTTAGCCCTGTGATCCGATGGATCAAGTCGATGTTGAGGTCTACATTTCTATCCATCCAAAGGTATCCTTGGTGTGTGCGTGATATGAGTGTGCGCACCACCATGTTAAGTTCTGGGCTCTAGTCGAAGTGCAAGAGCCTCAATAGGTTCAACAACCCTGATTCCACTACTTCAGACAACCAACTCTGCGCAACCAAAAACGGTTGTTCTTCACATCCATCTTTGAGCACATATATCTATCTGGCTGAAATTGTGGGTACTTAGGCTCGTCTGGATACTTCTACTGTTGCAGCAAGTTGTAATATTCAAACTTACAGTCTACGAGCTTACCCAGCAGATTTGATTCTGGTCTTACATGTTTGGATATGGGCAGAAGTGGTATCTCATAGTTCGCATTTTTGGAGAGCTTTACCTCCGATGCATCTGTTGTGCATGAAGAGATATATTCTGGCGTCAAGGTTAATGGAAGCTCCTTATCCCCTAGTGGAACTTCTGGTAGCTTAGAGCCCTTTACTTTCACCTTAACTTTCTCAACTATGGGTTCCTTACCCTTGCTCTACATTTGTGTAGAATGTCATGGCGAATGGCGTGAACCTTGTCCTTGTTCTGTAGCAACCTTCTTACCAGGGATTCTCATCAACCCTTCAAGACAAGTTTGCTTAAACACCTTCACATCCTACTCGACTGTGGACTCTTGCTCAACTATAGAATCGTCAGACATTCACTAGACTGTTCTCTGCAGATTCACGAGATAACTGAGCACTTACTGGAAATAGATTGAACTATGGTGTGCGGAAAAAATTCAGAGTTTCGGTAACGCCCGTGAGTCCAAACTTAGCGGTATTTATAAGCGAAGTTAGGCTTCGCCGCCACGCCATCAACGGCTATAAAAGCATTAAATGTCATGTCCATTGGCCAAATCCGCTAAGGATCCAGGTCCTTTCCTTCATTAACTCCTCCATAACAGCTTTTTTTGTGTTAAATGCTTAAGCGATCGTCGGCAAAATCACTGTATAATGGCAGGTTTCCCAACCAACATTGTAACGACTAGTTTCTTGGAGCGTTGCGTCAAACTATGCGGTGGGTTGTCACTATTCCCGATGTGGTTACTTCACGATGTCGTGCTTCTTTCTTCTAAAATTTGCATATTTTTTGTTCTATTTGATATATGTAGCTACATGTTATAGGTTAAACTTGCACCTCTCCATCCGTGATCACCTTGAGCTGTTGATCACACAAAAGGACAACTTGGATGGAGGAGCATGTTGACCTTAGATGATACTTTGACTTACTCCATTTCCTAATTTTACTGGAAAAAACCCTAAACATATCATTATGAGATATGAGCGCTACTCTACCTAGAGAGACTAGCGCCCATAACGCTACTCCAGTGTACAATAGCAGCGCCCAAAGCCTTATGGGTGCTACTCCTTCTCAGCATAGTAGCGCTCACCATTTAAAAATATATGAGCGCTAGTTGGTAAGCACTAAAGTAGCGCCCTATACGCTACTTCACTGAATAATAGTCACGTACATATCAAAAGATGATTAAAAAATAATTAATTTTCTCGAGGAGGATTAGTTGCTGGTAGTTTCCCAACTTCCCCCAACTTCCTCCATAACCATACATCAACCTGAACTACTTCTCTAATCCTATAAATACAAAGAAGACTAAAGAGAAAGGTTAGATGGATTAATGGAGAAACTTTGAGACATAGAGATCTAAAGAAGAAGCTTGCATTTGGAGGAGTTGATGCTGAAGATATCCAAGCCAGAGAAGAGCCAGAACCCAGAATCAAGTTGCAGGAGCCTGTCATAGAGTCAGGTATACTTGTACATCAATTTACTTTTGGCAATAAAGGTTGAAGTGTCTTTCTTGTTCCAATTTAAATGTGTTCTGAAATGACATCTTAATTTGGATCTGTTTTGGTCAATATTGAATGTTAAACATTGTTTTTGTTTTCCTTCAAGCTTTATATATTGCCCAAGATGCTTTGAGAAAGGTATTGTTATTGCAGGTTTACTGAAAGAAAGGTGGATTTGAAGGTTGAGCACAAGATCAAGTTAAGGCTAGGATCAAACTTCGATTGAAAGGTGTGTTCTTAAGATCCATAACTTGTTTCTTTTCATAAACATTTCTGTAATATCATCAATACACTTACCTGTCACCCCACTCCAGTTGATAGCATTAGTTTCCTTTCTATAGGGTAGATTTTCCCGCCAATAGACTGGTGACTCCGCTGGGGATAGTTGAGTTTTTTCTCTAGGAAACCTTGTTCTTGTTTGTCTTCCCAAGATTGTTTTGACTCCTTTGATGTGTTGAGAAACCCTGTAGGTATTCCCTGCCTGTTTCTTTCTGCTTCCATAAGTTTTTGGTATCTTTTAAAGTCAGTTTATTAAGCTGTTGATATATGAGCGCTACTCTGCTATACATACAGTAGCGCCCATATGCTACTGTGCTATACATACAGTAGCGCCCATCTCTGCAGGGGCGCGAGTTTCCCTACTGCACAGTAGGGTACGTTTCCTGAAGCCTTCTGTTAGTGGTTTGCTTGATTTTTTATCCATTTTTGTGGTTTGTTGACTTTGCTTTTAGGTCTTCATGACTGGTGTATGAGGTTTTCAACTTTTGTTTGAGTCGTAGAACCTTTCTTTGAGTCTTTTTCCATATTTTGAATCGCTTGTTTACCTTTGGAACATTTGGATTGTTTATGACTTTTTTGGAAGACTAGGTTGTGTCTTGTGGTGAACACTTCTTCTTTTTAGACCCTGACTACATGTTGCTAGTTTACAAACCTGCATACTTTTGTATCTGCTGTTTGTGGCAACGTTTGTCTGCTCTTTACTCATCCTATCCTTTGTTTTAGGTTTTGGTCCGTTTTTAGAGCCTCTAGGGTGTCTTCTGATTTGGTTGATTTCCAATCTTCTTGGACATATTGCCTTTTTCGGGTTTCAAGTGTATTTGAAAGTGCTTTAGGCTTATTCATTTCCCAGTTCTTTGTGTTAGTAGGGTAATTGGCAGCTTGCTTGTCTACTTTTGCTTGGCATAGTGGTCTTGCTAGGGTTAGATTCTTTAGGTCAGTCCTCTTGTATCTATCTCCTTTGTTTTCTCCCACTTTGTTTCCGAGTTTAGAGGCTTTTTCTTTGCAAAAAGCCTGTAGATCAAGTCTTTTTTGAGCTAGTGTCTTGACAGCTATAAGCTTAAGAATTGTTTAGCCATACTTACACACATTGCACATAAGTTTTATTTTGCTTTCTATCTTTACAGTTCCTTTTTGTTTATAGAAAAAGAAAAAAAAATTGGTAGTTTAAGTTTAATAAGACTTATTTTTTCTTGTTACAAGATAGCATAGGATATTTTGTACAATTTCAATAAAGAAAACAAAAAAAATTTAAGTAGATTTGCTCAGATTTTTAGTTTTAGAAAGAAGTAAATGAAATAATAAAAAGAGATTTGTTGTAGAAAGTTTTGATTTTATGCACTTTTGTTTTCTTGTTGCAACCACGCCACACAAAAGCACTACCCTTTTTGAGTAATAACATCCCTAAAAATATTTTAATAAAATAAACTAGAAATAATTTTTCTTTTTAGGGATACACTACACCAACTAGTTTTGGTTAGGATCTTGAGTTTAAATCACCTTATACCACTCAAAATCACACATTACGCAAAAATCATAGTTGGACTATCATAGGTAAACCCATTTCACTCAAAACTTGCCTGGGATCTATGCAGTAGGTCATTGCGAGATCAGATTGTTGGGAATACTCCTCCTACTTTCTGTTCGAGCATACGTCAGGATTGGATTGCGTATTAGGGACTCTTTCAAGTTTCGGGCTAAGTTACCCTGCCCCACGCTTTCTGATTCGACAGATGACTGTTCCCCCAGGAGTTTTCGGTGTTGTGGTATCCTTAGTATCTGACTTTAGGTTCATACACAGGTGACAGCAGAGGGTATATCTGTTTTACCTAAGACAGACGTGGGAGGAAACCCCTTGCAGGTATTTGGGAGGGCGGTTGGGTGATTCCAACGCTTGCACCCTTAGTCATTGTATTGTGGACCTCGGGTAACTGTCTTTCTTCATTCGTTGATCTGTTCTGGGCCCGCATCATCCTAGACGCTTCTCCGGAAGGCATCTTTGTTTGCCTGGTTTGCATACTTAGGACTTTTTAGTTGGCGTGTTGTTTACCCCCTAGTTGTAGTGGCCACTAGGTTCTAGTCTGTTATTTTATATATATAATCACGGAGAATCAAGAGCTTCGTAGATCGAGAAGGTTTCAAAACCTTCCACCACTTAGAACAGAACCTTTACAGCCAGCTAGACGACAGCGGGTAAACCCCGGTATTTCTTCAGAAATTACTCCTGAAACAAAATTTCCTGAGGAAATTCCTGCAACAGAAAACTTTGAAATAGAGGTTCCTGAGGAACCACTACCAGGTACCCCAGATCAGCGACACTTTAGTTCAGTTGAGGTTGAAGATCTTACATCTGCGGAGTATAGCACTCCTTTCAATCCTCCTTTGACCAATACTAGAATTATGCTTCTGTCACCGGTTGGTTTCCAACAGCTCCATTTCTGTGCAGATAGTTCCTTGCCCGGACATCTGATGTCTACTTTAGGAGGTGAACAGGGAGTTCCCCAAACTCCCAGCTTAGGTATGAACACTAACACGGTAAATCCTTCTTTTACTGCTACGCCGAGTAAGGCACAGACAACCTCTGTGTCTACTTCGTCTTTCAGTTTCAATACTGGTACATTAGGTATGCCAAGTTCAACAACGATGGCATCTATCCCTACACCTACTGTTGGACCTAGCAGTACAGCCAACTTTTCACCACCTCCTTCTTTTCAACCGTTATATCAGATACCTAGTACTTGGATTTCCACACCTGCTGCAGGACCAAGTGCTTCTGCAACCGTGCCAGTCATGAGTACCATGACTGCACCATCTACATTATCTTCTATTGGGTTCAATACCTTTGCAAGCCCTAACATGAATCAATGTAATATGCCTCCAGGTAATGTCCCTTTTTCCTTATTTTCAAGGGGAGGGGGTAATATTTTTAACCAGCAATATGGCGGGGCTAATACCCAGCCACAGTGGACGAACCCACAGAGCACTAATCCACTCTCATATGTGTGGGTAAATTTTAATAACTCTTTCGTACAACAACAGATGGCGGGGGGCAACCCCTACCAACAAGTAGCTGGGGGCAACCCCTATCAATAGATGGTAGGTGGCAACTCCTATCAGCATATGGCCGGGGGCAACCCTTATCAACAGACAGCTGGAGGCAACCCCTACCAGCAGTTCATGGATCAAACTATGGGTGGTTCCCCTTTTTCGACCCCAGCTTATCAAGTACCGTCTTACCGGCCTCTTTTACCATTTCTGGCAACTTTAAATTTTCCATATCTTTCCAAACTGACTAACAATCCAGTGTGTCATAATGCTATATGGCCATCAGTTCCCACCAAGTTACCTTCGGACATTCCAAAGTTCGAAGGAAAAATAGGTGAAGACCCTGGTGACCATGTCACTACTTTCCACTTATGGTGTTCCTCAAATTCATTAAACAAAGATTCCATTAGATTGAGACTATTCCAAAGGACCTTAACTAGTGCTGTAGCCAAATGGTACATTGAGTTACCTGCAGCTACATTCTCTAATTTTGGAGATCTCGTCACTGTCTTTTTGAATCACTTCCAGCTTCCTGTTCGGTATGATGCCGGAACAGACCTTTTTTCTATATTTAGGAAAAATAAAGCCACTCATTTATCTAACCACATTTAGGAGTGGCAAAGACGGAAGAGGCTCATTAAGGCCAACATACCTCTAGAGTTCCTTCTTGAGTGGTATTTGAAAACACTCCTTCCTTATATTTCTAAGGAAGTAGCTACATCTGGAGTATCTAACGAGGAAGAAGCCATCCTACGGACCCAGAAGTTAGATCTCGTTTATGCGCAATCTGGGTTATTGTATGAGATTATACCTGACGCACCGCGATCGAACACCGATCTGAGTAGACCCAAACCTGGACCACATGCTAACGTCATAGTGGGTTCAGTTGACTCTGCAGCTTTCGAAGCACTGACCAAACAGGTTCGTGCCTTATCAATCAAACAATCGGCTGCAGATGTTTCTTCCGTCATAACCTCTCCTTCTACTTCTGAGCCTGTCAACCAGGTCCAAAACAATCAAAAGGGCCCTCAGCAGCCCAATAACAAAAAGAAGGGCAAGAAAGGAGAGGGGAACCAACAAAAGCCCAAAAAATAGAATGTCGAAGAGGGTAATAAAGAGGAAAAGAAGGTTAAGTTACCTTGTAAACTTTGCAAGCAGAACCACCTTACTCACCAATGCCCTCTGCTAGAAGAAGCCTAGAAGCTCTTAAGAGAAAAGAAGCATGCCATCCTGAAAGATCCATTCCCTAAAGGACAGAGCTCAACTTCTGGAACCTCCAATACTGGGGGCACTACAGATGCTACGGTTGATCAAACTTTTATCAACATGGTTAATTCAGATGCACTCTTACAAACCAGAGCTAGGAACTATACCCCGGATGCACAGAAAAAGGATAAAGAGATTCCAGAATCCTCTACTCCACTCCATATACCTGTGGACCCAATGCCCAAGCTTCCAAAAGGTGTCTTGAAACGGGCATCGCATAATCCCAACACTCGGGCCGCTTCCAACTACAATGTGGTTGAAGATTTAGCCCAGACCCCTTGTGCCATGTCTACTTTAGAAGTCTTGCAAAGTTGTCCTTTACAATGGAATGCACTTCTGGCAGCCATTGGAAGTATGGAATCCTCTAATATGTCTGCGCGATTTGATATGACTGATGTCAAGTACCGGTTTCCCTATCACGTTGCCCTTCAGATTGAATTCGTTCATGGTCCAATGACCATCAAACGAGCTATAGTAGATGAGGACGTGTCGACTTGCGTAATGTCAATTTCCTGTTGGAAAGCTCTAGGTTCTCCTGAGTTAGCCCCTTCTAACACACTGCTTACTGCATTTGATGGCAGAACTTTTCGTCCACATGGAGTTTTGCCATCATTTGATGTCACTTTGGCTAGTAAGACAGTTGCTGTTGAAGTAGAAGTTCTAGACACTCCGCTTGATTACAATATGTTATTAGGCAGGAGTTGGACATATGCCATGCGAGCCATTGCATCGGCAGTTTTTTGAGTGGTTATGTTCCCATTTGAAGGTAAGATCGTTACAGTCGATCAACTTTCTTTCACTCAGGGAAACAACCAGACTTCTTCGGAGACCACAGTACTATTGATTGATCAAACCACCCCGGTTGGTGAGAGTTTAGGAGCAGGACTTTACGGGTCACTAATTGGCACTTTTGACCTATCGGCTCCTACCTTATTCATTGGTACTAAGGGATGTTCATCATCTGAAACTTCCATGGTTAGTTCAACAACTGATTCTGGGTTTCTCCCAACTAATACAAACCCCTCCGTGCCCACCCCTGTTGTAGAAGTTACCCACTTGGATTCTTATCAAACTGCAACAGAACATGTGTCGACTCCATCGGTGTCTGTTGAATCAAATATAGATTGTGCTACTACTCAGCCACCAGACCCGACCCGCTCTCTTGACAATTCAGATACTACTTTACCTTCTGAGGAGGAAATGTTAGAAGCCATGACCGACCCGGATCATCCTCAGGAACATATAGATCCCGGGTCCTTCTTGGTTCCTTTTCTTAACTTGATAGAGAGAGGTGAATTTTGTCCGACACCTAGTGAAAATACTAATTCCACTTCTTCACAAGTTGGTCTTGTTGAAGGGAATAGATTGCATACCTTACTGGTGAACATTTTCACTGGGGCCAACGAAAAAAAAATAAAATTTTGAAACGGTTTGTTATCTCGATGAGATCATTCCGTATACCAACCTTTTTCGTGATTTCCATAACACCTTTTCCCGACCTCACGAGGAGGATCCAGGCATTGACCCTACCTGAAGAAGTATTACGCTTAGGCTGAAGTACATTTTCTTGTAACATAGTTGTATATTTTTGTAAAGCTAGTTGTGTTATGCTCGCTAGTTAATCTTATGTGTGTTTTTCGTTTCGTGTACCAGATGTCAACCGAACATTTCTTAGGATTTGCTGATGGTGCCAGTCGCCACACCTGTCAGTTGGCTTCAGCAACTTGGGTCATTTATTCACCCACTGGCCAACTTGTCTCTTCGGGGGGGTTTGTTTGGGTCCTACCACGAATAATGTGGCTGAATACAGTGCAGTTATAAAACTTCTCCGAGATGCTCTCAGTCATGGCATTTCACATTTGGAGGTAAGACTTGACTCACAATTAATTGTATTTCAGTTAACAGGTGTCTATCAGATCAGGGATCCAGGATTGCTATGTCAGTTCCTATGAGTTAGACTATTGGAAAGACAATTTCATTCTATTATATATGAACACATTCCAAGAAGTTTAAGCACTTTAGCTGATTCATTAGAAAACTATGTGTTAGACTGGCATTTGCATCATACATTTTCATAAACAACATTGCACACATAAAATTAAAACACATACGCATGTAAATAACCGATACTGTATATAGCCGATACTGTATTGCAAAAAATATATGAGTTTTGAGTCACGAGTCTATCAATTCAAGTCATAAAAGTACAAAAACTGGGCATAGTAGCCTCAAAAAATATATACATAGAATGTATCCCTCTCCTATGGAGAAGGAGGGACATCATCATCATCTACTGCATTGCGATAGCATATGACTATCCTAACTATCTTTTGTAGCACCCTAAGCCATGTCGGGGGCACCCCAACAACATCTTCCTGCATATCAATAGGTATCTGATCCATACGGCATGCAGGAATTTCATGAGTCAACCGACTCATTTTTCTCTCTAAGGTCCCTAACATAACATCTACTGCAGCAATATCAGCTGGCCTCACAAAGATGGTAGGATGTCCCTCAGGACGAACAGGCCCCATATCTGCATATGACACTTGATTAGAACTTCAAAACTCATTCATAAAAATCAAATACTTGAAAAAGTTTGAAAAAATTAAATAAACCTCAAAATTTAAACATACCAATATCTCCCCAGGCTCCACCTGGAGGAAGCACCAGCTCTGGATCATGACGGAAATCCAATCCAGCATATGGAAACTGCTCAAAAGCGGGCACTTGCCTCTCCCACCACCCCTAGAAATCATCAGTATGATAACAGTAGTGACTTTCCCCACCACCCTGGCGGAGGAATATGTCACCCCAACGGCCTAGTCTAGGCTCACGGGGGTTAACCTGAGGTAGAGGCATCCCCAAACTGATAGCAGGCATCCTCTCAAAGAAGAAAGTACACAAAATGCTACCGTACCCAAAATTCTTCATTGTGCCGGATTTGCAACCTGTCAATTGAGATTTCATATTCGCCAGTAAACTAGTACACCAATCATATACATGACCGAGTAAGCATTGTACACCAATATGCATAGAGTGCCTAGAAGCTAAGTGTTGTGATGCACTAACTGCCACTCGGTTGATCATGCTCACTATCACTTTCAAAGGGAGACCGTCAATGGTTGAGATCAAGACTTGGCTTCCCTTTTTCTCAGCTCCGGCACTACAATATGTATTCACGTACTCTTACACAGACCTTACACTCACACGAGAAGACCCTTTCAGATTGATTACATCTCCTCTCCGTGAGAGACCAGTAATGAAATATATGTCATCAACTGTAAGCTCCAAAGTTTGCCCACGGATGACAAAAGTATTGGTATCCACATCCCAGTACTGAATAAGTCTTCGAAACAGTTTGTTTAAAGCCCTCATGTTTATGGTTCGGTAAAACTTCAATAAACCGCATCTTCGGAGAGCATGGAGAGTGGCCGGATCTTGCATGGCCAACCTATTCATGTCCTCATGCTCTCTCTCCCTCCATTGAAGAACCATCTTGCACAAAAAATGAAATTTTTTTGAGTCTCGACACTTGTATATAGGTTTCCAAGTATGAGCGCTACTGTGTATACTACACAGTCACGTATGGGCGCTACTCTGCTTAAGAATAGTAGCACCCATCGCGTTTACACGCTACTGTTACTATTACACAGTAGCACCTGCGCAGCAAGGCTTGTGAGCATCACGTTGCAAGCTAATTTTTGCTCAAAAAATGAAAACTAAACCATGAAAATGCAAGTAAGGTGGATTTTAACTTACTTGGTGGAGGAATAACGACGTTTGGATGTTTGGTTTGATCGCCACAGAGATTTGAAATTTGCAAAAGGTTGCCCCAATCTTTTCCCTACAAAACAAATTGAAAATTGATTTTTTTTAAAATGAAATTATATATATATTGGATTTTGATTTTTACCCACCATTGTTTAATTTTCTATAGTTTCAAAATTTTCAAAAAATCCCTAATTAATCAATTGAAACACATATATGGTACAATACTAATCCAAGCGCAATTTTCATTTATTTTTTGTCGATTTCATCTCCTAAGTTAAAAAACTTTTGATGATAGACCTTGCCAACTAGTTAAATAGTTCAAATTCATATATCATTCGAGATTTTTTGCCGCATCGACTAATATTTTGTTGAAGACCTAGTTTTGGCAGAGTATGAATCTATGATCCTAGAAGCTGACCTTTAAGTCATTTTAAGCTCTTGTTTGGACTATTTAAACCTAAACAAGATTGCCGAGCAAGCTTGTCCTCTTCAAGCTCGTTAAAGTAATCAAAGGCTCATCCACTCAGGTATAGAATTACCCCTTTTCCGGGCCTAGGTGGATTAACTACGGAAAAGGTATACTCCTGTATGCGCTAGAAGAGTTCTTCTTCCATTGTTTTATACTTTTTCGGGGGAGGAGACTAACTGCACGAAAAAGGACCTTTTGGAGCCTTTCTTTAGGGTTTTCAGGCTCTCTAAACATGAAAATACCAAGCGAGCATTCACCTACTCGGGATCGATGTGAAATCCACGAGAGGGTAAGTAGAGGACTGTTTAAGTTTTTCAACTCTATAAACAAGAAAACACCGCCGAGCATAGACCAATCCGGGCTCGATACTAAAATCCACGAGCAGATATATGGAGTTATTGTTTAAGTTTTTCAGACTCCTTAAAATTGAAAACACCGGCGAGCATTAATCTGCTTGGGCTCGATACTAAAATCCACGAGCAGATATATGGAGTTATTGTTTAAGTTTTTCAGACTCCTTAAAACTGAAAACACCGGCGAGCAAGAACAGATCTCGGCTCGATATTAAAATCCAGAGATCAGTAATATAGAGTAATCTTCTATGTCTTCTTCGAACTCTATAAATAATGAAGAAGGTCCTGAGTCTTCCTCCCATGGGATCGTTAAACTATTTACATGGTTGGATCTATTGAGTTTTCATTCTTTTTTGGACTCATTAAAACAACAAGAAGGGTATTCTTTTTTCTAAAAAGAATACGAAACGGGAAAGACATATCATATCTTCATTGTGAAAGGAAGTTCAGTCAGTTCTATCCTTGAACACAGCACCTACTTGAGTCTATCTTGTCGGTTGGGTTTAGTTTTTGACCTCAGGGTGAACCTTTCCTCCGAGTTATTTACTCCCTCGGTTGGTTATTCTTCCAACCATATGGAGGGTCTTCTAATGTCTCTTACATTTTAGACTTATTATTTACCCCATTATGTCAGAAACTACCTGAGTCACTTTGTGTTGTGCTCAATGTTCAAGGATATACCCTGTGTCGGACATTCTGCAGTTTACCTTGACCTCATGTGTCGGCCTTCCTAGTGTCAGTCTTGTTACATATTATTCCATATCAGCTCTTACCAGTTGAGTGTTCCTCGAGTTGGATGATGGAGGATGCCTTAAGGCCTCCCTTCCAATGAACTTCTTCCCATCAACATCAATTCATTTTACTCTGGGAACGAAGTTTAGAGTTTCGGTTAGTACCTTGGATATTGCAGTCACCAGTGGCAATTTTCCTCGCTGTTGAATGATGAGAATATATCAATGTCTTTTCTTCGACAGGATTCCCCAAGTGTTCGACTCCAAGTCCATCTATTCACACTTGGCGTATCGTACTTGGTACCTTGGACCCCATCATCATTATCGGTGGAAGTCCTCACGTTTGTTAACGGTATACATCAATGACCTGTAATCAAACGATACCCCCCATGTTCGACTGTCAGCTCATCTATTCACATGGTTAGGGTTTGTACCTAGAGTTATTTTGGATGAAGGCCTTGGGATTTTGGATGACAGTACCTCATTTTGTTATCACCCAAGTTGCGCAAGACTGAGCCTCACTTATTTTCGGCTCTCCATGAGACATAGATCCAGTTTGTTGTTATGGCTATGATCTCTCAGTTTGACATGGATCCACGCTTGTATTTCAAGTGGCCATGCTCTATATACATCTCCTTGTTATGTATCAAAGATCATGTTGTATCACACTACACATCTATATGGTGCCAAAGTTGTAATTGCTCGCTGACCTTGATCTTTGTTGCAGGTGTTCTTGCAACTTGTTTTCTACGGTTCTTTGCTCCTCCTCTGGCTTTGGATTATAATGTATTTCGGCCATCGTTTTCCCTCTGACCTCACACATTAGGGGGCATCTGTTATGGGTTAAACTTGCACCTCTCCGTCCGTGATCACCTTGAGCTGTTGATCACACAAAAGGACAACTTGGATGGAGGAGCATGTTGACCTTAGATAATACTTTGACTTACTCCATTTTCTAATTTTACTGGAAAAAACCATAAACATATCATTCTGAGATATGAGCGCTACTCTACCTAGAGAGACTAGCGCCCATACGCTACTCCAGTGTACAATAGCAGCGCCCAAAGCCTTATGGGCGCTACTCCTTCTCAGCATAGTAGCGCTCACCATTTAAAAATATATGAGCGCTAGTTTGTAAGCACTAAAGTAGCGCCCTATACGCTACTTCACTGAATAATAGTCGCGTACATATCAAAAGATGATTAAAAAATAATTAATTTTCTTGAGGAGGATTAGTTGCTGGTAGTTTCCCAACTTCCCCAACTTCCTCCATAACCATACATCGACTTGAACTACTTCTCTAATCCTATAAATACAAAGAAGACTAAAGAGAAAGGTTAGATGGATTAATGGAGAAACTTTGAGACAAAGAGATCTAAAGAAGAAGCTTGCATTTGGAGGAGTTGATGCTGAAGATATCCAAGCCAGAGAAGAGCCAGAACCCAGAATCAAGTTGCAGGAGCCTGTCATAGAGTCAGGTATACTTGTACATCAATTTACTTTTGAAAATAAAGGTTGAAGTGTCTTTCTTGTTCCAATTTAAATGTGTTCTGAAATGACATCTTAATTTGGATCTATTTTGGTCAATATTGAATGTTAAACATTGTTTTTTTTTTCCTTCAATATTTATATATTTCCCAAGATGCTTTGAGAAAGGTATTGTTATTGCAGGTTTACTGAAAGGAAGGTGGATTTGAAGGTTGAGCACAAGATCAAGTTAAGGATAGGATCAAACTTCGATTGAAAGGTGTGTTCTTAAGATCCATAACTTGTTTCTTTTCATAAACATTTCTGTAATATCATCAATACACTTACCTGTCACCCCACTCCAGTTGATAGCATTAGTTTCCTTGCTATAGGGTAGATTTTCCCACCAACACTACATTTTGAGCTTTGTACTACGCGGTTCTTCTTTTCTTTTCTTTTTTCCATGCCCAGCTTCACTTCTTGACTAGTGATGTGTGGTCGATGCATTCTTTTCATCAAACTTCGCATATCGGACCAAAATTGTGTACAGACTCTTTTGAATTTCTAGTGCCCAATTTCAACTGTACTTGACACTTAGAAACTCCCTTCTCTTTCGATAACTGAGGGTTCTGCGAAGTAGGACTATCCCTGTAGGGTTTTAGTCTACTTGCATTCACCAAAATTGGTAAGTTATCTCTAGATAACGTGGCTAACTGAACTGCACCACCGTTAGTAACATGCATAACAGTATATGGTCCAAGCCAATGCATTCTAAATTTGCTAGAAAATTTCATAATCTTGCTATCATACAGGAGGACAAGGTCACCTACCTGAAAGGACTTGTTCTTGATGTGGCGATCATGCCATGCTTTTTCTATGTATTTCTGCACTTGTTAGTGAAAGCCTGCAATGAAGCGATCCTCCACCAATCCAACCAAGTGTAGAAGCCTTTCTTCTATTGTTTGTTCATCCTCCATGCCTGTGAATGCAGCAATCCTTAAGCTTGGTACAATATACTCCATCGGCATCATAGCTTCCTGTCCATAGGCAAATATGAAAGGTGTATGGCCTGTCAACGTCTTGCAAGTGGTTCTGTATGCCCATAACACAGGTAGAATGCACAGATCCCAATCACCCCTGTTTACATTGCATACCTTTGTTAGCGCATTCTCCAATACCTTGTTGAAAGCTTCAACAGTTCCATTGGATTGAGGATTGTACGATGTACTCCTCTGATGATAAATGTGGAACTCTTCAGTAAGGGATTCAATAGTTCTGTTCAAAAAGTGAGTCCCTTGATCACTCATTAAAATATTCGGGAATCCAAATCTGGTAAGGATGTTCTCAAAGATTAACTACGCGGCAGTAGTTGCGCTATAGTCATTCACTAGTTTAGCCTCTGCCCATCTGGTGAGATAATTAGTCACGGTGATAATTTATCTCGCACCAGTCCTCTTTCTCGGTGGGTTAATAGGTCCCACGAAATCAATAGCCCATTTTTCAAATGCTTGTAGTGTCAACTGTGGTTTCAATGGCATTTCATCTCTTCACGACGGCTTTCCCGTTCTCTAACAGACATCAAAACTCAGGAAATATTCCTTTGAATCTTTATGGATTGTAGGCCACCACAACCCTGATCTCAATATCTTCTGTGTAGTATCTCTTCCTATGTAGTGACATCCAGATGCATCTGAATCTGCATCAGCCAATATGAATGGCTTCTCATACTCCAACACACATATGTGTAGCACTTCATCTAGTCCCACCTTGTATAGTTGTCTTCATATGATAGTGAAGTCTGTTGCTCTCAATACCAGCTACTTCTTATGCTGCATATTAGATTCTGTAGGTTCCAACCCTGTAGTTAGAAAGTCTACAATATCCTAGTAATAATCGTCAGCGACTTGTATGGAGAATAACTGCACGTCAGGAAGATTGTCTTCAAGATTGGTAGGTTCTTCGCCTAACTCAATCCTTGAGAGATGGTCAGGTCCTAGGTTCAATCTTCCTGGCTTAACCACAATTTCAAAACCATACTCTTGGAAGAGTAGTATCCATCTACATATTCTCCCACCTAACACTGTTTTAGTGACCAGATACTTTAAAGCGGAGTGGTCAATAAACATCGAGAAGTGCGCACCGAGCAAATAGTGTCTAAATTTTTGCAATGCATACACCATAGCTAAACCTTTTCTTTATGTGTTTGTATTTTTCTTTTCAGTTGATGAGAGCTTCCTGCTCGAGAATGCAATGGGATGCTCAATGCCTCCCTCTCCTGGTTGTGCTAGAACCACACCAAGTGCAATGGACGAAGCATCAACGTGTACATGGAATTGCTTGTCCCAATCTGGAAAGACAAGGATAGGCACAGTTACAATTTACTCCTTTAGTGTGTCTAGGCCTTGCTCACATTCTGCATTCCAGATGAGTTGCGCTTCTTTCTTCAACAACTTCTCCATTTGCGCGGTTATCTGTGCATAACCCTTAATAAATTTTCTATAGTATTTTGTATGTCCCAATGTAGTGCGAAGTTGTTTCACTGAATTCAGTGCTGGCAGGTTCACAATAATTGCGATATTCGCAGGATCAACCATCAAACCCTGTTTACAGACAATGTCTCCCAACAAAATTCCATAGGGCACACAAAAGATGCATTTCTTCAATTTCAAAGAAATCTGATGTTGTCTGCACTTAGCTAACATCATTCTAAGGTTCTCATAGTGGTTCTTTAGTAAACCAAAGATAGACCAATCATTAAAATAAACTTCTAAGAACTTATGGATAAGTCGTTCAATGCAGCCACAACAACTTTGGAAAATATAGCTGGTGCATTCTTCAACCCAAAAGGCATAACAGTATACTAATATGATCCCCATTCAGTAGAAAATGTTGTCTTATGTCTATCTGCTTCATCAATCCTGATCTGATGGTATCCAGTAAATACATCAATAAATGAATAGGCCTCACTTCCTCCAACATTGTCTAGTATTTCATCTGTAAATGGAGTAGGAAATGGGTCATGCAGCGAAGCATCATTCAGCTTCCTCAAATCTACGTATATTTTGATCTCGCCTTTTGTCTTCTTATCTTGGATAACCATCGGGCTTATCCACTCCGACTCTTCAACTGGCTCAATGATCATTGCATCAAGCATCTTATCAATCTCTACCTTCACTCTCTTGTTATGTATGGGATTCAATCTGTAAGGCCTTTGCTTTACGGGCTTCGCGCCTGGCTTGAGAGGTATCTTCATAACCCCCAAGTCATCCAAAATTTTTTTCATTTTGGAAAACTTTGTTGGAAACAAATCCTGATACTCATGTAGAAGGTCTACGATCTGCACGATCGTCTCATCATCCCAGTAATCTCCAATGGATGCGAACTTTGGCTCTTCGCTTGTGCCAATATTCACTTTTCTTGTCTTGACAGGTCTTCTCATATCTAGAATTTCTAATGGAGTTTCCTCTACATCATGCACTCCTTCTGACTCGGGTATATTGATGTTGCACGAATCCTCCTCATCACTTTCTTCTTGTTGTTCTTCATTTTTATCGAGATTATAACATTCAAGGGCATGTTCTATCTGTCTTGCCCATTATGGTTGTAGGTTCACAGGTAATTTTACATCTTCAATTATCCTATCTTTGATTGCCTCTAATGCCTCATTTATACTTGGGAATTCTTCTCTAAATATTATTTCTTTAATAATCTACAGAGCTTCGTTTATACTTCGATATTCATCTTCAAAACTGAAAGTTAGCTGGAAGTTCGCGGTTAAGAGATACCAATATGTGGTTCCTCTGCAAAGTTCGGTGTCTGTGTACCAATCTCTTGGAATTTTCTCTAATGTGTGCACAAACAGATGAACCCATTATGATTGTGGTCTGTTTATCCATGCTTTTGAACAAATTTCTATGTGATCCCTTGGATCCGTTTGTCCATTATACTTTTCAAATGTCAGCGCAAATTTTTCTATGAATTTGATTTGCATCATGTGTCTGCACTATTCCCATGTGTTCAAAGTCTACTTATGCATGGCACACCATCTAGCAGGTGTAGCGCGCAGTGCTATATCTAATGCTGGTATCCTATGTTCAGCTGCAACTGATACAGTATATTCTTGAATAAATGAATAGACATTAGTTGAACCATCATAAGTGGGGATTGGAATTCCTCAGTTCCAATCCAGTGCAGTGACTTCGTGATCTACGCGCACCACTTGGCAGACACTTTATTCATACGGCTTTGCCAATTTTCCAGTCTTGCGTCGGAGTCTGATACACAAGAACTGTCACATCGCCAACTAAGTGCTCCATCTGTCGTAGGATTGATGTAGTCATCATGATTCACAATCATCTTGTAGATCCGATCAAGAGCTTGTGCTATGGATTCTTCCTGAATCGGCTCACTATATCTTTCTCCTTGCGAAGGGTCCAAAGGTGCAATCACCCTAATATCCTTCCCTTAGAAGATCATCTTTTTGGTTTTCAGGTTTATGATCGTGAGGTTATCCATTTCCTAGTCTATCCCCAATAATGTTGGATATGGGTTACTATCATCAGTCATCTCGATAACCTCGAAGTCTGTGGAACTTCTGACTCCATCGATGTCCACAGGTACATTCGCGAGTCTTCCAATGGGAATAACTTTATGTTGATTCGCTAATCTCAACTGTATAGGTGACAATGATAACCTTGGTTTCCCCATATGTTTCCATGTCTTTTTGCTCAACACATTTACCTCTGATCCTAAATCAAGGATTATCTCATCAATCTCATAATCTACAATCTGGGCCTCATTTCTCGTCATGTTCTCTTATGGCTCTTGATATGGTGAACTGCACTCTGGGAAACATCCGTCTTACTGCATGGTTCATATTGGTTTAGTAAATTCTAGAACTCCACTACAACATTTGCACTCTTCAATAATTTCATGAAGCTCCGTAGGAACTGCGCAATAGAAGTGGTTGCTTCTGTTGCAGCATTGGTTTGATCATACGTTGCTGGAATATCTTGTATGTCCATTGTTTCACTTCACAAAGGGATTCTTAGTGACATAGCTTCTGGCTCTTTGAAGATGTCTCATGCTTCTGCGAAGACTTCCTTATTTCTCACCAGATTGAAAACAGGTGTTTTCCGAGTTTCTTTTTTGATCTAGACCACTTCAGCAAGGGTCTTCTTAGTTTGGTGGTCTCCAGAAGTTGAAGCTTCTGGTTCTTTGTCTTTTCCTGTGGAAACACCACTTCACGTCATAGCATTAATATGTGGATCTCTAGTCCTTTTCTCTGTTGTGATCATCTGAATATTCGAGTTAGGTGCTTTTTGCTTCCTTTTTTGAATTTATGTTGCTAACATTGGGCATGCCTCAATGACATGATGAAAATATTTGTAGTAACTACAGGTTGTACACGCATTGGTACAATATCTAGATAAGTGACCTAGCTAGCCACAGTTATAACATATCATCTGCCCTCTTCCTCTTCCTTGTCCTAGGCCAGTGTTTCTTCCTCTTCCATGGAATCCTCCACAGCCTTTGTATGCACCTTGATCATACTGCATGTTATCCTTGTTCTACGATGTTTCTTCTTGAACTTTGTATACTCCACCACGCATATGCTATACATCTTGCTTTCTTTCCATCATGAGCTCATATGCTCTACAGTTGGAATCATCATGTCCAACGGATTTACAGAATGTGCAATATAAATTCTTAGGTGTTCGCACATATTTCTGGATTAAGTAACAATATTCTGGCCGGTGTCCTCTAGTTATACAAATCTCACACCATGGCCCTTGGTTATGATTCAGTGGATTTTGTGCTCCACTGTCTAGGTAATCTTGAAACAAAGGACAATGTTCCTTCGGGTGTCCTCTCCCTTACATCTGCCACACCATATTTATTCTCTTTGTTCCTTTCCCTTCTTAATGTCCTGTAACTGTAATTTCAAGGTAGCTAGTTGGTTCTGGATCTGGACCATTCCTGTGCTAGTCTCTCCTATTGGTGAAGCTTCAAATTTCATCACAATTTCCAGGGCTTCTTCCTGTGAAGCAACCTTCTGTTGCATCAACAGTAGTCTAATATGGGGAAATGGCATAGCTATGAACCACTCTTGGTGCTATTGCGGTGCGATGTCAAAACTGACTTGGTCTTAAACTTCTGGTCTAATTCCCAAACTAAATTAGTCGTTTTCTGCTTGATTTCTTTTAGTTATGTTATACATTGTGATTCTGACTTTGGTTTCTTGAAATCTCTTAAGAGTGCAGCCTTAATATCCACTAAGGTTCTATTTTTTCCTACAGAATACTTCATGAACCAGTTCAAGGCTCTGTCTTTGAATGTCATGATGAGCTACGCTTGCTTCACAGCATCATCCTGGACTTGTTTGATGCTCCACACGACTTCACATAGAAACCAGTGTTTCTCAGGGTCATCTAGACCCATTCCCTTAAATATTAGCAGTTTTATATCATTAGTCATTCAACTTCCTGGTGGCGCAGTGTTCTGAGTGGTGTTAGGGATACTACTGGGCGGGATGTTTTGAGTCAGAATATTCTGAGTCGTAATGGTATGAGTACTCACTCCTGCGGTGTTATGGGTATTGATGTTCTGAGGATTGGGAATATTAACAACTGGAGGATTCTAAACTGGCGAAATCTGTGAAATAGGAGGCAGAGTATTCTCAACTAGTGTGTTATGTGGAGTGATAGCCTGATAGGTAGCAGATGGAGGTGTTGTCTGGCTATCAGGCTCTACTTGGAAATCAGTCTCTACGTAGAGTTTAGGCTCTTTAAGGTTCTTTTCTGTATTAACCTTATATCTTTTTCCACTTCTCAAATTGTGTGTATCTTCATCAGAGTCGCTATAAATGTTATCTACCATTACAGATTCAAAAACTTCTAGGAATTGTACTCCATTCTTAAAAACCCTTTCTTAGCTAAAAGCATTTTAATGTATAAACTCATGATGTTGAGGTACTTACCTCTGAATCCTTTGAAGAACTCTGCCTCTGCTGCGCTGTAGGAATTTAGGGTGTCCACAACGAATTCTGTAACGAAACCTTCTAGAATACTGTCAACCCAAAAGGTTATTGCTCGCGAGAGTGGACTATCTACTTCTTTAAGCCTTTAAATAAGTTCTGGATTCCACTCAGTAGGTGCTCCTTCTTGCAAACAGTTATTTCGCTATGCGAGTCTTGATAACCACTCGTGCAACTCGTTTCCAAAGCTTTCACATAAAATTTCATGAATATCCTTCCACAGGTATTTATTTAACCAATATACATCAAAGAGATGCGGATGTCTATTATCCTTTCTTGCAAAATATCTTTCTATCTTTTCCACCCAGTTCCATATTTTTGTTTTCTCAATATTCCAACTTTCGGTGCTCATCACCAGTTCAAGCACGGAAACAGAACCATTTGTTGGTTTCTCACACTATTCTTGAGGTTTTCTACAAAGACCCAGGTTCTGCGTGGTTTAGGGAACCAACAGAACCCCCTTTTCACTAGCGCTTTCGGCAACAGTCTGCGAGCAGACTAAGGTCTCACCCGAGGCAAAGTTGATGGGGAGGTTGTGGAATCAGGTTTCCACAACCAGGTGATGATTTCTTAATAGACCGATGAGCAGCGCGCTACAACACTCGCACTGCAAACTGGGGACTGTACGAAGTTCACCTCTTTATGGGTAATGCTTATACAATAACACATCCAAGGACTGTGCGTTCGGAACGGTTACTCGATGATAGGATAGCAGCACAGAGGATTGCACTTCCTCTTCAACACTTATGCAACTTCAATGTACTTTACTTAGTGTAAGTTATACATTTAACAACATAATGGATTGAAAGCCTTGCTAACTTATACCTTATAACAACAACACTGTAACTGCGCACTTCCGGTGTTGCACTCAGGGAATCGTACTATATAGACTTTGTTGGCTATGTGTTTACCCAATTAACTTATGCATTCATCTGACTTAGAAATACTTATGCATTTAACATTCCTTCACATATGTTGATACTTAACATATTATTCCCATCATTATCCTTATGGAGAATACATATAAAAGCAAGAACACATGAACTCCTAAACAAGATCTTAACCATTCAACATAAGCTAATACACAGATTCAAACACATAATCAATCACATAACAAAGAATTTAACGTGGTTCACCTCCAGGATGGGAGCTACATCCACAGGAACTGTTGTTATATTATTTATGGAAAGAGTACAACAGTTCCAGTCTGCGCACTCAGCTGCAGACTCTCTTCTCTCTCAGTAGATCTCTGTGCATGCAGCTAGCAGAGCCTTTTACAATCGTCTCTCAACATAGATTAATATTCAAAAATAATCAACAACTCTCAAAGATTCAATCCTTTCCCTTACAAAATTTCCCTTTATATAGAGATCGTTCCCGTAGGTCACGTCTGTTACAATGCATAGGCCAGAACCCCTTAGGTTACAAAATGGTGCGGTTACCCACCGACTCGGCCTGTCGTAGTCGACAGCTTCTTTACATGCTTCTGTCTGTTCTATTCAACCACTCGCAGCTCGCATGCCCTTTTGAAATCCACAGTCTTCACAAAACAATTATACTGCATCGTGGCATGTCGCTTTCTGCCCTTCTATCCTGCCTGTCGTTGTCGGCTTCGTGGCTTAGCTTCTAGTTGTTTTTCGCCACTATCTTTACAAGTTGCTTTCATCCGCCTTCACGCTGCTCCATACCCATTCCCTAGAATCAAGGAATCGCTTACCCAAATAGGTCGTTTTCACAGCTTGACCCTTCCTTATATTCTTTCCCCAAAATAGGTGCTCTACTAGCACTACACCATGCTACCACTTCGTGGAGTTGGCACTTAGCTGCATGGTTCTTACTCTATTGATACTGCGCTATGCTCAACTTCGCAGCTTTCCAAAATTGTCTTGCCAAAACTGCCTTCATCTAAGCTGCACTGTAACTTCGTAAATCCAAAACTGTCTTGTACAAAAATGCCTTACTTGGGTTGAGCCCAACAACAATGGAAATTGGAGGTATCCTTTCACCTATCATGGCCAGCTGGTTTAAAATTTCAAATTTTCTGAGATTTTTTCAAGCAAAATATTTCCTGTTAGAACATGAGTTAAATCTTGAAAATTTTCATAATTCATCTTGACTTTGAATAGTAGCTCTTTATCATTTTTATGAGAAATTAAATCATTATTTTCTTCCCAACATGAGGGAAATCCTTTCTAAAATAAATTTTCAAATCCTTTTTTGAAATATTTAACCTGTTTCTTCATTTGTTCTGCTCTAGCCTAAACATTTTCAATGTGTGCATGTTTCCCAAGGATTCTCCTTGCCCAAGTTATGACTGTCACGTTGTTCTTGATAGCCATGGCATTTAGATCATCATCTGTCAGACTATTCAAAAAATATAGAGTATTCTGGGTTCTGTCCTTCGGTTTTATATCTAAAACTTCCCTCATGGTTTTACAGCTTTGTAAGCTATCATTTGCTATTTTTTATTTTGACTTCATGAAACTTAAATAGGGCCTGAATTTTACTGCTTCATTAATGATTGAATCCCATATCAAGTGTTTTGCACCTTCCATTGAAATCTTCCCTGTTACTTGGGTTATGAATCTTTGATTTTTGTTTATTAAATCTTTATTCTTATTTTGAAACTCTTTTATTTCATTCTCCTTTTTTTTCTGATTCTCTTCTTATAATCTTTTATTTTCATCTTTTAACTCTTTGATATCCACCTCTCTCAAACTAACTTGAGACATAGCTTGGATGAGGTCTTATGTATTTTCTTCTCTGTTGGTTTGACTGGTTCCCTGCTGCTCTTGTGCTATAGCTTCCAATTTTGTTTTAAGTTCTTCAACTTGAGTTTTGTGACTTATTCTATTTTTCTCCGTATCTACTTATTTTCTATAAATTTAAGTAACTTTTCTTTACTTTCATCCAATTCCCGAGACACGTTTTTTTTTCTTGATCCAACATAGTCAATTCAGAAGCTTGAATTAACTATTTTCCTGGGATTTTGAGTTTCTTCTTGAGTAGATGAATAGTTTTATCTTTATCCATTAACATCTTTTTGCTTGGCTCGCCCTTGTTATATTCATCACTATTTTCAATCAAATTTGTCTGCAATCTTTTAATTTGCTCATGGTGGGATTTATTCTCAGTTTTTTCTTGTCTCAACTAAATCTCTAACATGTTAACTGTGTTCGGAATCTTTGAAACCTTCAGGGTGGCCTTCATTAAGTTTGTATTAATGAATTTTGCATTTTGCCTATGCAAATGAATTTTATCTAGAACTATTTTTTTTTTCAAATTTAGCTTCATTTCTGTGACTTTCTCATCGGATGACACAACCAAATTTAAAGTTTTTTTGACCAGATCTCTACTGGTCATCAAGGTGATATCTGAGCCAATTACACTTCTTACTCTTGGAAATAAATTATAAGTTTTTTCTGAGGTTTCTTGCTTTTCCTGTCCTTATTTAACATACAGCTCAGCCCTTGACTGGAATTTACTCGTGTTACCTACATCCTTTGCTTCATGAAACCTGTACTCATGTATTTGAACTTCTGGATATGGATACTTTTCTTTCTTTTTCTCTTTATCACTTGCAAACACAACCAAATCCCCTTGAGAATCTACTTTGAGCTTCTTTTCTCTTTATTGCTCTTCAACTTCTGCATCAGTGATCTCTTCAAAATTCCTTTTCTAACAATTTCCATCTTTCCTGGAGTAGGTATTATCTATGTTGAATATTTTGTTGGAACAGAAAGATCTGATTGTGAACATGTTGAAACCTCTTTTTCAAATTCATATTGTATAATATTATCCATTTTTTGTAATCCCTCAACCTCCTGATGATCGAATGCTTTGCTCCTATTATGTTGTCTTCTTTGAGAAATGATGTGATAGGGATCATAGTTGATAGAAATTTATTTTTTAAGATCCAACTCTTCTAACTGTTTTTCTATAAAAGACAGTGCATTCTTATTCTTTACAATCAAAGGTCCAACTTTCAAAGGAAATTTTATATCATAAGCCTTTTTAAAAGCTAGAAAGTGATCATTTTCAACAATTAATTTTTGCCTGATAACTTCCAAGCCAAATACTCTTGAGGTTAAAAAGGCTGGAAAGATATAAGGTTGCTTCACGAACCCATAAATTCTGACTATTGGGTGTTCTTTTAACATAAACCAATCCCCTGCTGCCATGTCCTGCTTCAACTGTCTTCATATCCGACAGTACCCTTGGAAGTTCTTCTCCAAAAATTATTTTATATAATTCTGATAGAATATGGTTCCCGATATTAAACATATTTTCCTCCAATGTATTTGAAAAAACCACCTGTGAAAAATGTAGATCTTTCTTACTAGAAAATAGAAAACATTTCATTAAATAAGACTGGAATTTGAAGTGCCTGGTATTTTGGAAATTCACTAACTGAGAGTGAATACTTTCATCTAGGAATTCATCATATTTAAGACATGGTACCTGGATGTACTCTACCCCAGGTATGCCAAAACGTATTTTAAAGAGAAAACACAATTGAACTTTTGTTTCTACTGTTGGGCCTTGGAAATGCCCCTTTTTTACGACACTTATTTCATCATTTTGCCCTGTTACATCGTACTTTCATAAACCATATACATGCCTTTTTCCAAATCAATCAACAATCCTAACAAGGTATAATTCATTATTGTTTCATTTAATGAATTCCTAAGATTGTTATGGTTATGAATTCTAGCCTTCGATTTATGCTAACTTGTGTTGATTTCATTAAGTTAAGATCAAAGCACAGGTGTATCGGCCGCAATGCCTTGGGAAAGAATCACACGTGGTGCCAGTTGTTACTCTTCAAGATTTTATTCCTCATATTCAAAGGGACAACGCATCTTTCCACATGAAGCTGTAACAGGTCTTCACTGAAACAGAGCATTGCTGCAACAGACATGACGCCTCCTAATTGGTTAATCCACTGATCCATTGACTGCAAGAGTAACATCATCCTTTATGTCTAACGACCGCATTCAATACGGCTGTAACTGTTTAGTTGTAAATCTGCAACATGAAGATCAAAGATCTTCATTGCTGCACGAAATTTGTGGATCATGAACTGTATTCTTCATGTATAAATATGGGAAGGCTTTTAGAGTTTGGGATTGGTTAATTATCATTTTGTACGAGCTGTAACAGAGCACTGAGACTGTGGATTACCATCTTTAATGAAGAGCAGGGTTATTCATATTTTTGTGTCTTAATTTGTGGTAGTTCACGATGTCTCTGTTAGAAGGCCAGGGCTTGCCTTCTCATAGAGATTGTCGAGTTAAGTAGGTAGTTAGATTTATTTCTCGTTGTGTGTTGTGGAATCGCATTAGGCGTATGACTGATAGCTGCTATAGAGAATTTACAATTGCATTCTTTCTTGGTAGTTTATTATTTTCATCCTAAATAGCTGCAACTGTGTGGTGTGACAGTCGACTGTGTAGGTTAGATTGATTAATGCATGTGTGTTCAATCTAGCTGTTATAGCCAAGCTCAGCTTCAATTCTTTTTAGTCATTTATGCTTTCTAGGATTTCCAATATTTATCAATTTAGAGTTCAAGCTTATTTCTAATTTTGGTTGTTGTTGTATCTTTATTAAATTCATTATATTAGGCAGATTGTGATTGAGTTATAGTAGTTGCTGGATGAATCATTTTGGTAAAGATTGAATATTGTAGTTTGATAATTATAGGATTTAACTTCTTGCAAAAGTAATCTAGTTCATTTCTATTCTTAGATCAATAACTGCTAGGTTGATTTCTGTAGGAAGGTAGTTGTACTTTGAATTCCTAGATGTATGAGTTATATTAGTTTTCTTTATGGAATGAGTTTGGTTGAGCAGATAGGTAGGATTATTATCTCTATTTAGCTAAATCAACTACTTGAAATGTTAATGCATAGATTGTGCGTATTTCCATTGAGATAAAAGAATTCCCTGGGTTGACAAATTATATTGAGCATCCTGTGTGTTAGTTGTAATTAATTAGCATATAGAGTTACCAACATTTTGGCGTTGTTGCTGGGGATGGTAATTGATAGACATAGTTAGTAGTTGCTTTTACTGATTTCATTTTGGTTTAATCATTTACAACATGCACGAATACAAGAAAAACAAATCGGGAACCCCCTTTGAACACTAACACTGCATGTGGAAGAGGTCGAGGTCGTAACACAGGTCTGGGAAGACAAACATTTATTGAGGATATAATTGCTAAAGCTGATTCTTATACCAGACAACCACGGACGTCTATAGGAAGAGGAAATTATGTTCCTCCCAATCTTGAGAATTTAGCATCAACGGTGGAGAACACAATGGGACCATCTACTCCCAGCGTAGAAAAGAAACCTCCTAAAGACAAGGGAAGCGTTATGGGTGCACCGGATAGAGAGGATATTTATCATATTAACAGGACCAGAGTTACTAATGAAGTGTGCTTGGAGACTCACCGAGAAGCAGAGGAAGAGAGAAGGGGAGAAGAACAAAGGAGGAAAGAAGAAGCAAAAGTAGAGGAAGAACGAATAAAGAAGTCCATTGAATTTTGGAACAACATGGCTAATAGAGAACATGAAGGAGAGAACGAACATCAAGAGAACCGGGAAGAGGAAGTGGAAGATAATCATCCTAGTGACACTGTGGTCACATTAGAATTCCCTATCCTCCAGACACGTGGAGTAGCTCCTATGAAAAACATCTCACCATCATATCTCCCGAATTTCCATGGTAAATATTCTGAAGATCCTGATGAATTTCTTTTTGAGTTTGATATCCTCTGTTGCAGTTATGACTATACCTGCAGTGATCAGAAGCTAAAACTATTCCCAGCCACCTTAAAAGGAAATGATCTTCTCTGGTTCATGAGTCTAGGTCGTGAGACCATTACTACTTTGGACCAAATGAAACAAACCTTTCTTTCTAAATATCAAGAATATTGTAGAACCATGGATAGAAGGGAAGAGTTGTTTAAAATGGTTCAGAAGGAAGAGGATAGCTTGGAATACTCTGTGGAAAGATTGTTGTACAATTTACAAAGGCCTGGTCACACTGAGATTGGAAAAGATGTACTCAAGATTATCTTGCTACGAGGAATTAGAGAAGATTTCCTTGATATGTTGAATTTGTTCGGGAAAGGGGACACCTCAAAGGAACCCTTCAAGAAGATCATCGAATTATGTCGAAGGTACTCAAGGGGATCCTCTAGAACTAACAAGTGAGACAAAGATCGAGATCTGGATGTCTTCACTAGGACACAGAAGTCGGCTAGTGGAGGAGCCACTCGAGCAGAAATAGGCAACTTACTGGAGAATTTTAAAACTGATATGATGAGTTCCATTTCCTCGGAGTTAGATGTTTTGAGAGAAAAACAAAGGAAAGCAGTAGAAGATATTACACTTGGTGTATTCTGTCCTAAATGTAGGAAAAAGAAACCACTGAAAGATTTCCTGTTGGACAAGGCAAAGATATATAGGATATGTGAATTGGATCATGAGACCAAGGAATGTCCTTCATTACCCAAATTCAAAGAATTTCTGCAGGAATCCACTTCAAATGTGGAATAGGCTTACTTTATTGCACAGAAGAAACCTTGGCATCCTCGCAATCAAGGTATGAATCCAGATCCATCAATTTTCTTGAATAATATGAATGGTATGAACAATATGAATAATATGAATAGAAAATTCCCTTCACATTATTCTAATAACCAGTGGCATCCATCTCAGAAGCCAATGCAAAATCCTAATTCTTGGACACCATAGTCACAACAGTCAAACAATCAAGCTCCCTAGAATTCCAACTGGAGAAATTCTTACCAAGGAAATAACTTTCCCCATCACCAGACTCAATATCAATAGTACTCTCCTCAACAGTATCCTCACCAACAATATCAACAGCCATAGCTACAGTTCCAAAAAAATGTCACACCTATGAATGCACGACTTCTACCACAACTACTTGCACAACCTAACCCAAACCCGAATAATAAAGCAGTTCATCAGTTTGAGACTGCCAACATGCCTGCGTATTCCATCTCCCAAATTCCTTGCAATGATATACAATTACAATCAGGGAGGGTAGTGGAACCCATCATCACTGAGGATGTTCCATCCCGAGTGACTGAAACTGGAGTGAATCAACACTTTAAGAATATGGTTAATTTAGCAGTCCCCATCATTGAGGATGCTGACATTCCTACCGAAATAGTAGCTGGAACTCAGAAAGTGACACACGATGAAGCATAGCTTACACAATTGATGAGAGAACCGCCATATCCTAAACGATTGGCCTGCAGAAAATAGTGGAACAACCTCAATTCAATCTCGTAGGAGAATTGAAGAATTTGTATGTCAAAATCCCACTGTTACAAGCCCTCCATGACGTGCCCATTTATGCTAAGACTGTTAGAGATTTATGTGTCAAGAAGCTAGGAAGAATACTTAGGGATCCTCCCACTGTCCATGTATTGGGAAAACTTTCCAAATTAATAATGGGGGAGACTCCTATGGCAAACTATGATGACCCTGGGAATCCTATTGTTACAGTTCACATAGGAAACACACAAATCCCCAATGTCTTGGTAGAATTAGGCACAAATATTAATGTTATGACAATAGAAACTGTGAATAAACTTGGACTCACTGATCTTCGGCCAACCCCTACCATTCTAGAACTTGCTGACATATCAACAATTAAGCCTGAGTGGATCCTCGACAACCTGGTAATCTCGGTTGACTCATGGGAATACCCCGCAGACTTCTTGGTGTTACAGCTGAAGTCTCAGTTGGGGGGACACCTGCTGATACTTGGGAGACCATGGTTGGCCAAAGCAGATGTGTATATCAGTTATCGATCAGGATCCATGACTATCTCAGACGGGACTGAGATCAAAAGCCTAACCTTATACCCTCTAGCTCAACCAAGCATAGAAGCTGAAACTCCACTTTGGGTGGATTTGGAGGAGGAGGAAGGTGTTCAGCCATTATTAATGATAAAGAGAGCCTTAACTTTTAAAGATGAAACAGAGGATGATACCATTAACAATTTCATCAGTGGGCCCACGTCTGTCAATAAGCATGTTTACCAGATTCTTGGTAGTACATTAGATGAGAAAGAACAAGAAAATCTCACGGAAGAAACTCTAGTCAATGATGCCCATATAATTCCAATTCTCAAAAATTCAAAAAGTGTCCCAGTAGAAATTGAGCTAGGGAAAATATTGAACATCAATCCAAACCTTGCACCCAGTGAGCTGGAACAGCTAATCACTCTGTTGAGACAACATAAAGGAGCTTTCGCTTGGGAATACAAAGACATGAAGGGTGTTCCTTCTAATCTATGTACCTATCACGTTTATATTAAGAGCGACTCGAGGCCAGTGTGTCAACCACAATGAAGGATGAACCCGAATCTAAGGGATGTAGTGAAAGAGGAGATCCAAAAAACTTCTGGAAGATGGGTTTATATACCCAATTTCAGACAGTGAGTGGGTTTCTCCACTCGTGATTGTGCCAAAGAAGAATGGGAAATGGAGGGTCTGCATGGATTACAGAGAATTGAACAAAGCAATGCAGAAGGACCACTTTCCCTTACCTTTTATCGATCATGTCCTTGATACCTTGTCTGGGAAGAAGTATTTTTCCTTTATGGATGGCTTTAGTGGCTATAACCAAATCCAGATTGCTCTAAAAGACCAAGACAAAACCATTTTCACCTGTCCTTGGGCACTTTTGCATACAGGGTACTTCCTTTTGGGTTGTGCAACGCACCAGCCACATTTCAAAGAGAAATGATTGGAATATTTTCAGAAACGGTAAATGACTACATGGAAATTTTTATAGATGACTTCACTCCATACGGTAGTAGTTATGAAGAAGCATTGAAAACTTTAGAAAAGGTCTTGAAACGTTGTGAACAAAGCCAACTCTGTTTAAGAACTGAAAAGTGCCATATGATGATGAGAGAGGGCATAGTTCTGGGGAACTTCATCTCTTCTGATGGTATCCAGGTAGACCCATCCAAAATTAAGGTGATTGAAAATATACCAACTCCTGGAACACAAAAATATGTACGTAGCTTCTTACGGAATGCTGACTATTACAGAAGATTCATAAAAAAAAATTCCAAACTAGCCTCTCCTTTGTTCACTTTGTTGATGAAGGATGCACAGTTTGTTTGGAATGATGCATGCCAAACAACGTTTACTGAACTTAAGAAAAGGTTGTTTACAGCACCCATCTTATGACGGCCCAACTGGGATTTGCCTTTTCATATCTCTTCAGATGCTTCAGACACTGCCATTGGAGCAGTTTTAGGACAGTAGGAAGGTAATGCCCCATATGCAATTTATTACATTAGTAAGAACTTATCCCCTGCTGAAGTAAACTATACTATCACGGAGAAAGAATTCCTTTCCATAGTTTATGCCATCAACAAATTTAAACACTACATTACTGGATACTCCACTTTTGTGCACAGTGATCATTCTGCCATCAAATATTTAATGAATAAACCAATCACGAATGCTAGAGTTACTAGATGGATGCTACTGTTATAGGAAGTTGACATCACAATTATTGATAGACCAGGGAAGGAAAATGTTGTTGCGGACTTTTTATCTGGACTTACTAACAATGATGACAATTTACCAGTCGAAGAATCCTTCCCTCATGAGCATTTGTTTGCAGTATCAGCTCATTCCCCATGGTATGCATATATTTCTAACTTTTTGGCTACAGGTAAGCTTCTAGCACATCTGTCGAAAAGAGAAAAAAGAAAGATCATACAATAGAGTGCTAGGTATTGCTGGATTGATGGACATATTTTCTACACATGGATTGATTTAGAAATCAGAATATGTGTTAGAGAAGATGAAATTTTCAGTATCCTTAAAGCTTGCCATGATGAGCCCTGTGGGAGACACTTCGCTGACAAAAGGATGGGTCATAAGGTTTTGAGAATGGGTTATTTCTGGCCCACATTGTTCAGGGACGCAAAGAAGTATGTTAACTCATGTGATAGCTGCCAAAGGATGGTCCATCCCAACAGATTAGATGAAATGCCTCTGCATCCATAGCTCGTGGTTGAACCATTTGACAGATGGGCTTTGGATTTCGTAGGGCCTATCAACCCTCCCTCAAAACATCAAGTTCACATCTTGGTTTGCACATATTACATGACCAAATGGGTGGAATCCATAGCCTTGGTCAAATCCAATGATCAGGCTGTAATTGATTTCCTATATGAAGAAATTTTTACTCGGTTTGGAGTACCTAAGGAAATCCTTATAGATGGTGGACCACAGTTTGTGTCTCACAAATTGTAATCCCTGTAACAAAAGTTTCACATTCAACACAAAATAACCTCACCATATCATCTACAGGCCAATGGCCAAGTGGAAAGTACAAACAAGGTCATCGAGGCTATTTTGACAAAGACAGTGAAAATCCATCATAAAGATTGGGTTGAGAGACTTCCAGAGCCATTGTGGGCCTATCGCACTACATGGCGTAACACCAATGGTTTTTCCCCATATGAATTGGTGTATGGTATGAATGTTGTTTTCCCAATTGAATTTTAAATAAGAACTTTGAAGACAGCTATGGAAGCAAACCTTGATTTATCAGAAGCACAGAGGGACCGACTTAAACAACTTGATGAATTGGATGAGAAGCACACAGTCGCAGTGCATCATACATCTTTAATCCAATAGCAGCGCTCTAAATAGCATGATAGATTTATAAAGAAGAGAGTCTTCCGAGAAGGAGACTGGGCTCTGTTATATGATTAACGGTTCAAGAAGGATTTCAAAGGAAAATTGCACACTCGTTGGTTGGGACCTTATCAGATAGATCGAGTATTTGACAATGGAACAATCGATTGATCACCATTGATGAAAACAAGACACCATTATTTGCAAATGGTCATCGGCTGCGACTGTATCACAAATCGATCTCAAAGAATGCTTTAATTTCACATGTTGCAACTGATCCAGATTATCAGTTAATGCCAGGGCATGGATTTTTCTCAACCCCTATGAATTTTTAAGAACTACAATGTCCACACATAATTTGTACATAAATAATTTGTTTTTTTTTCTGTATTTTATTTATTCTTTCCGTTATGCTTGATCGGGTTTGTTTTGAAAGAACTATGTGCAGGAATTAATTGGAGGAGCAGTAGTCGTGATTGGGCCAAACGATTGTAGATACCTTTCATTGTTTTCCTAATCTAATAAATCTCTTTGAAGAAGATGGATAATTCGTCGTCCTTCAGCAGCCAGCCGAAAATTTTCCTGTTACTCCACTTTGCGCAACTGCAATTCCTTACCTTGTTTATTCTCCCCAAGTCTCGCAGCTGTGACTCCACTATTTTTATCCACTTTACTTTTCCAGCAGCTACGAATCCACTGCTTTTTCCCATTCTGCCAAGTATCGCAGTTGTGACTCCGCTATTTTCATTCATTTCGTGTTTTGCCGACAGTTGTGACTTCGCTACTTTTTCCTATACTGCCAAGTTTCGCAGTTGTGACTCAGCTATTTTCATTCATTTCGCCTTTCTCCGACAGCTACGACTCCATTACTTTTGCTTATTCTGCCAAGTTTCATAGCTGTAACTCTGCTATTTTTCATCCATTTCGCTTTTTCTAGCAGCTGCAACTCTGCCATTGTTCAACCATTTTTGCCAATCTTTGCAGCTGCAACTCCGCTATTTTCATTCATTCCACTTTTTGCCAGCAGCTGCGACTCCACTATTCTTTCCTATTCTGCCAATTTTTGCAATTGTGGCTCTGCCACATTTCGCTGAACTCTTCCCAAGTCTTCATTCCTAGTTCCTCTTATTCATCAACTGCAACTCCACTAGATCGTCTTCCTCCTAGAACAGTCTCGTCGCTAATGATTTGACCAGGCTCTAGTTTAAATGATGACTCCATAGCTCCAATTGCAGTCTGCCAAGAACGAAGAAAATTATTGGGCCATCTAATTTACTTGTCAGCATGGATGTACTTATCAGTCTGGTTGGCAGTGGCCAACTTATCTCAGCACATGTGCATTTGTGATCCCTTAATGGAAGTAATGACGAAGTCGGGTTACGGTGGTAATTTAAGGATGAGATCATAACGCGAAGGTACAAATTCTAACCTTTTACATGATTAAGCACAAAATTAAATGTGGCAATGATGAGCATCACCTTACATGAGCATAAAAGAATGTGTCAAGATTACAACCTGACCATCACCTTACCCGATTCGTACCAAAATTTATGCCATTTTTTCCTTAAACTGTATCATCTCACTGACGGTTGAAAACTACGCCATCTTTCCTAAAATACCCAATTTCCAATTCCGGCTATTCCATGACTGTCTGTAGGCTGTAACTTCCATCTTTGAACTAATAATCATTGTATTCGTTGCCTGAATTACGAAGGGAGGTTGATATGGGTAACCCGGTTAGGCATGAACCTAAGAACATGGAAGCTCTGCGTGCCAACGCAGAATTTTTTGCCATTTTTGCAGCAGTCGGGTGGACCGAGTATTTTCAACGTTTAAGCGGTTTCCACATCAAAACGACATTACAGTTTATTTTTAACTTGATTGATACTCATTCTCAAGTCAAGGGGGTACGCATTGAGGTTACAGAGGCAGTTATATCTGAGGTTACTGGATTACCCCAGGTTGGGAAGAATTTTTTTGGATGGAAAGTGCCGAATGCAACAGCAATAAGGGAATTCCTTGCAGTCGGGGAGAATGTTCTCCCAAAATGCCATGGAATTGCACTAGAATTGTTACCTCGTCCTTAGGATCAAGTGGAAATTTTTCTAAAGAAATATATCTCCTGTGAAGGTAGGTACCAAACTGTCTATTTCTACGAATTTCCACTATTGTCTCACCTACGCCATGGTAATTTAGTGAATATGCCATTCTATCTCTTTAAGACCCTGCAAAACATGGCTGGGTATGCAAGAACAGCCCGACACCCAGTTTCCTCCCTCACCAATCATGGCCTAATTAAATTGCTTATCTTGAGGGCCATTGCAAATAAGAATTTGACCTGGGCTCAATTTCTTGCTACGGTCGAGGTAATTAGAGAACTTGCATTAGATTTGGGGGCTGTCAAAGAAGGAGAAGAGGACCGGAGCTCCTCAAATTCAGTTGGGGGGAGGATGGAAACTTGAATGATGGGGAAGAAGAAATATACATGGGGGAAGCTGCGACAGCAGTGAACCCTGTTACAGATATGGAAGATGGAAACCTAAATGAGAGGGAAGGAGAAGTAGACATGGGGGAAGCTGCGATAGTAGCAAGCCCTGTTATAGATGGGGTATCAAAAAATCAAAATGTGGGGGAATCTGCTACAGCAGCGAACCCTTTCATTGAGGAAGTGGTGATGGAAGCCATGGAAGATGAGGCAGTAACATTAGAAGTTGCAACAGCAACAAATATTATAGGGGAAGAAACAGAGCCAATTGAAATTGTAGTTAGGGTGGCGGTTGAAGTAGTGGAAATGGCCTCATTAGTTGCTTCAGTAGAAGAAACTGAAACCGGAGCAGTTGTTGAAGCTGCGACAATGGAAGCTGCAACTGCGGAAGTGGAAATGCAAGAAGGAAGCTACCAGGAAGAGGCAACAGAGGAAGGAAATTGGAGGTTTTAGATATTGCATCCTCCCCGAAAATCAAGGGAACTATTGTTGAAGAGGAGGAATTCATGTTTCTCTCTGAAAATTTGGAAACCCCTACGTCACAAAAGAAAAGAAAAAAGTCAGGGAATAAGGGTCATACAACTACTTCAGCAAAGAAGAGAGGAACCAGAGCTGCTACAGCAGCAGGGGCATGTAGTAAAAGCCAGCCATCGAAAGTTGTGAAGAGAAGAAGGAATCGATCCATGGTAGCAACAGACACAACATGTGCAATTGGGGAAAACATTGAATTACCCATAGCAGAAGCAGCTTGTGTAATTGGGATAGGCATAGAAATTCCTATTTTAAACCCCAAAACACCTGCTGCCACACAAGAACCTGTTGTGGGCGAACCCCAAGTTGAAAACCTCCTTTATCAAAATGAACTATTAAAAGAGGAAGTGAAATGGCTTTCGGATGAGTTAGAGAAATGGAAGGAAGTGACTGGGAAATAGGCAGAGAGGAATTTGAATATATTGGTAGAGGTTGCAAATTTGCTAGAAAATTCATCTCCCACTTTGTCAAATGAGGAACAAGGAGAAATGGTATGCCCAAAATGTGGGGAGATATTCTTTTCAGCAGGACATAGAGTCATGGTGGTGGGTTTGGGAACACAAGAGCCTGTACCAGTTGAGAAAGGAAGGGAAAGTGTATTTGCAGTAGAGTTGATGAAGGAGAATGAGGAAGAAGCTAATATAATCCCTGATTTGGATTTAGGAGAAGATGAAGCAATGTAGTCCCAACCATCAGGAAATAGTAAGCCATTCCAGGACCAATCTCATCTTTCAGAAGATATCGAGGTAATTCAAGAACAACCTAAGAAATTTCAAGAAATAAGTAAACAGGGTGTTGTTACACAAGAACCATTACCCCTGAAATTGTTTAGTGAAGTTGCAAGTTAGATAGCAATTGTTGATATTGAGGAACAAGGGGAAGATGTCGTTACACAAGAACCAATTTCCTTAAAAATATTTGTTGAGATTGCAACTCAAACTGATGTTGTTTAGGTATAAATGAAGGGACAGGATGCTGTCACACAAGAACTATCGTCCCCAAAATTAGCTGTTGAAATTGCAACATAAGCAGAGGTCACTTCAACACCAATGGAAGATGAGGCTGCTACACTATCAATCCAAAATGGGGAAACTGGAACATCTGGTGACAAGGTAAGAATGTTACTTTTTCAAGGCATCATTAATTTGGATTTTGATGATGAAAACGATGTGGAGGATAGAAAGATTCCATGACCACAGAAAAAAATCTCTCACTAAATTTTGAGCTAGATAAATGGAAGAAATATATTGCTCAATGCAGGGAAGGGATGGTCCCCCTCCATGAATATAGAAATTATTTCATGGAATTGAGAGAGAAATGGGCTGAGGAATTGTTCTTCCAGAAAGTACAGTGGGAAAACGTTCAAAAGAAGTTGGAAAAATTGAGGAAATTCAAGTCCATGCAACAAGAGATGGATCAATTGTATATTCTTTCCCAGGAATTACTAAGTTGCAGGGCTCCATCCCTTTCTTACCCTGTCTTTTTTTTAGAAACAGAAAACTTTATTCAAGATGAGGGCATTAAAAAAAGGAAGGCCATTTGAGCTAGCAACAATCTCCCATTTTTCAGAAACTTTCCTGGCAAGCAATGATGAAGAGCAAAATCTGTTATGTGAATTATATTTACATGAGAAATCCTACTATACCGACTCTAATTCTAATCTTGTGCCCCATTTGAGGGATGTTCAGCTGAGAGCATTTGCTTCTTTTGTCATCAACCATGTAAAATGACGAGATGCCTTCCAAACCATCACAAAGAATGAGGACAATGGCACTCTTTGTATCAGAAATGAACCTCGGCTTCCAATAGGACTCAAAGCCAGGTATGCAAAGGCTCTCGAGTTTCTTGAGATTGTTCAGCACTTGGAAAATCTACAAGAGAAAATCATCACTACCTATGTTAAGATAATTTCTAGTAATCAGTAGCATGCCCTGGACGGTAGTGAGTACAGATGGTTATATTCTTCTCCAACTTTGAAGGAAGGGGACCCATATTGCTTTGAGAATTTTAAGCAGGATTTAACAAGGGTGCCTAGGTATGTACAGTGCATGAAAAAGTGTGGAGCCTGGTGGCTTGGGTTAACATTCAGGTTTCCCCTCATTTGGCTTCATGTGAGTCCTTATAGAAACAACTATGTTTTGACTAAAAAGGAGGAGAAGCAATGTTGGGAGAAGTGAGCTTCCTATCATGGATTTGTGCATCATGGGGAACCAATGAAACTTGCCTACAATCTTATCAATCTTCACAGGTTCATTCTGGATTCAGATTCGGACTAGTGGAAGTTGTTGCATGAGGACATGCAAATGGATAGTTGGGGGGAGATGTTGGTCCCTGGAAATGCCCCTTTTTTACCACACCTATTTCATCATTTTTCCCTGTTACATCCTACTTTCATAAACCATATACATGTTTTTTTCCAGATCAATCAGAAATCCTGACAAGGTATAATTCATTATTGTTTCATTTAATTAATGCCTAATATTGTTATGGTTATGAATTCTAGCCTTCGATTTATCCTAACTTGTGTTGGTTTCATTAAGTTAAGATCAAAGCACAGGTGTATCAGCTGCAATTCCTTGGGAAAGAATCACAAGTGGTGCCAGCTATTACTCTTAAAGATTTGATTCCTCATATTCAAAGGGACAGTGCATCTTTCCACATGAAGCTGTAACAGGTCTTTGCTAAAATAGAGCATTGTTGCAATAGACAGGACGCCTCCCAATTGGTTAATCCGTTGATCCATTGACTGCAAGAGTAATAGCATCCTTCATGTCTAACAACCTCATTCAATATGGCTATAATAGTTTAGTTGTAACTTTGTAGCATGAAGATCAGAGATCTTCATTGTTGCACGAAATTAATGAATCACGAACTGTATTCTTCATGTATAAATATGGGAAGGCTTTCAGAGTCTGGGGTTGGTTAATTATCATTTTGTACGGGCTATAACAGAGAATTGAGACTATGGATTACCATCTTTAATGAAGAGCAGGGTTATTCATATTTATGTGTCTTAATTTGTGGTAGTTCACGACATCTCTGTTAGAAGTCCAGGGCCCGCCTTCTCACAGAGATTGCCAAGTTAAGTAGGTAGTTAGATTTATTTCTTATTGTGTTTTGTGGAATCGCATTAGGCATATTACTAATAGCTGCAACATAGAATTTACAATTGTCTTCTTTCTTGGTAGCTTATTATTTGCATCCTGAATAGCTGCAAATGTGTGGTGTGATAGTCGACTGTGTAGGTTAGCTTGATTAATGCATGTCTGTTCAAATTAGTTGTTATAGCCAAGATCATCTTCAATTCTTTTCAGTCATTTATGCTTTCTAGGATTTCCAATATTTATCAATTTAGAGTTCAAGTTTATTTCTAATTCTGGTTTCTATTGTATCTTTATTAAATTCATTAGATTAGGCAGATTGTGATTGAGTTATAGTAGTTGTTGGATGAATCATTTTGTTAAAGATTGAATACTGTAGTTTGATAATTATAGGATTTAACTTCTTGCAAAAGTAATCTAGTTCATTTCTATTCTTAGATGAGTAACTGCTAGGTTGATTTCTGTAGGAAGGTAGTTGTACTTTGAATTCCTAGATGTATGAGTTAGATTAGTTTTCTTTATGGAATGAGTTTGGCTGAGCAGATAGGTAGGATTATTATCTATATTTAGCTAAATCAACTACTTGAAATGTTTATGCATAGATTGTGCGTATTTCCACTGAGATAAAAGACTTCCCTAGGTTGACAATTTATATTGAGCATCCTGTGTGTTAGTTGTAATTAATTAGCATATAGGGTGACCAACAACTACTACGTCACTATCTAACCCTAAAAATTGAGATATTAATGATAATACCAACTGTGTATTCTCATTGAAGAAATTCATATCTAGTGGGTAGGGGTGTCTTCAATTTCAAGGTCGGGATTGAGGCAACTAGTTAGAAAAGCTTGCCTAGTTTCAGGGTATGATTGTCGGTAATGGATGACTGTCGATTCTTTGTTAAGGTTTTCCCATTCATGAGTTTTAGAAAAAGGTACTTCTAGGGAATTCCTAATAGTAACAGACTCAATAGGGAAAATATATTTAGATTTAGAAGCGTTCATGATTACTTTCTCACTCTGTGAGTAATTCATTGCACACCATGAAATGAACTCGGGAAACCCTAATATCTGGTCTGGACAAAAATAGATAAAAGTGGACTCAAAGACTCTGCATACATATGAATTCTCCTAGTATGACCTGTTCAACCTGAATTTAATCTCTGTAACCGACAATTTAACCATGGGGTCGTAAATGTCTTTATCCCTTTCCTCTAGGGCTTCATCTATTTTAATATTCTCACCACCTGGGGTCTCTTTCACTTCCTCCATTATAAAAATATGTTATCTAACTGACTGCACAAGTTCCGAATCCTACCTGGCACTGACAAGTTTGAAAAAGGCATGCTCTCTCACTTTCCCGGTGCGCACACGTCTCGAACCTTCTGATGCTTCATGAGAAAAATGTAAACCACCACCTTTTGATGATTCACGAGACAAATGTAAACTATCATGTGCTTCTATTCTTATATAGCCAACGAAAGTGGTTTCGCATGGCTCTCGGGTGGTTTTCGTTATTGCTTCTACAATTTGCAAAATGCCTAGGCTTCGACACGTGGAGGGCGGTTTTAAATTTCGCAACTGCTCATCCATTCATTTTATCATGCATATTGGCGGTGTGGAACGACTAGGAGTTGTCGATATATGGATTTCTGATCCATCAACGGTGAAACTTGATCTCCCTTTAAGATTTTCACTTTTACTACTCAGATGGAGTTTCACCCTACTAAGTTCCATGCTTCTTTCCCAGCGGAACCCTATGTTACACCTAAATATTCCCATCATAATACTCAGTGCATCCCTGAAGTTCCTTTGACTAAGTTATCAACTTGGAAGAGATACTGACCTACTTCTATTGGGTCTAGTGAGGTCATCCCAGGTCACCTTTGTGCAACCTGCGACGTCGCAGGTTGTCCTATTGCAGCCTGCGAAGTCGCAGGTTGTCCTACTGCAGCCTGCGACGATGTCAGTTAAATGGATAAATAGTATCTTAAAGCCCATTCTCGAAGGTGTGTGATGTGTTTCTCTATCCCTAGCTTATAGGGGAGGATCCCTTAACCCTCTCCCACTATATCTTAACCTACCCTATCCTCCTAGTCCCATATATATGAATCTCATTCCCATTCCAAAGGGAGGAAGTCTATAGCACTTGCATGCTACTGAAATTAGCTTAGGAGATCTATACTCATCTCTTGGGAGACCTATACTTCCTTTGGAGGATTTGGCATTGGCTTGTTGGAGGAGGATTGTGACATTAAGCTTTGGTTGTAACCATCACTCTTTTGTACTTCCCTCTTTTAATATAGTAATATAAACTCTTTCCACCAAATATTGTTGTGTTAATGATGTTTTGTGTAGTTTACTTGCTTAACCATTTACTTAGATCTGTTACTGTTTAGATGCATTTTACTCACTTGTATTGTTCTGTATATGTCTTGACAGGTCTTGCAGCTGAGATCTAACAACCGTGGAGCTTGGAACAACATAAAGGAGAAATATCTATAAGCCATAGGTAATACATCTAATCACTCTATCTTTAACTAGATCTAGGAAAGTAGTTTCATATTCTGTCTCACTTGTTCTAGACTTACGTTGAGCTAGGTAGATCATGCCTTAAGTCCGCTTTCGGTAGATTGTCCGATAACAAGTTTGGCGACCATACTAGGGAAGATTACATGCATTGTTGTTTTAAGTTTTCAGTTTGAAAGTATTTTTCTTTGATTTCTTTATCAACCATTTCATTTTCCTCCTTAACCATTTCGCCACCAGATCTTCTTCTTGAACAGTCTGTTGACTTCCTTAAAGTTTGTATGTTTGATTGTCAAGCCTTTTAGTTGATCGTATTTGGAGATATTTTCATCCTTGCATAGGGATCTCGCCCTTCGCACCTGGGTAATATATCCAGAGTGACAATCCCCTGTCAGGTGCATTCTGCTACTCTACAACCTGCGACGATGTCGCATGCCACAGTTTGACATCCCGCAACGTTGTCGCAGTTTGCCTATTTTCCACCTGCGATGGTCGCTCTGAGTCTGAACAGAGACTGCAACGAGTAGTTTAGTTTTATGCTTGGGTCCTCTCCCCAACAACCTTTTATTTTGGTTTGCCTTACAGACCTCCTCTGCACTGTATCTTCCAGTTAGAAACCTTTTTGATGTTGCATTGTTAGTGTTTGGCTTCGTTTGGTTTGATTTGGAGTGGTGGACACTTTTTTCTCCCCCACCTTCATCCACTTGACCTTTTATTCCCTCCTCTCCTCACCTGATCTTATCTGTGTATTGGATCCGATCCCATACCTCTTTTGCACGTGTTACTTAGCTTTGATTGCATTCGGTTGCTTGTTGAGTGTCTTGAGTGCTCTAGTTCATATGAGTGCTTGTCATTTTCTTGAGAATTTCTGAGTGTTTGGAGTGTTGCAAATAATCTCTCTTTTCAGCATTCACGCTTAAAAACATTATTGTTATCAAGTCGTAATCTTGGCATATCATTGGAAAAATTCAAACTGCATCATTTTACCGTTTTCAAGTGCATTTGAAAATTGTTGTGGAAATTGATTCATGCGTTGGAATTTATCATTCATTAGTATTTTGGAAAAGTTTGAGAGGAAAATTAATCATTTGTTCTTTTAGGGAATTATGAGCCATTCATTTTCTTGAAAAAATTCAAGTGACATCAAGCTTTTGCAAAATTGATTCCATGCTTGAAAAATTATATGCACCTTTGGTTTTTTATGTTTCTAAGCTATCATAGTGAAATTGGAAAAGTTAGTGCTCTTTAGATAGAAGTTCTCTCTCTTCATCACTTAGCTTCATTTTTTTATTTGAAAAGACAAGAAAATGCTTAGATTTGGTTTTTGATGCTTGTGTATTTTTTGTGTTTTGCTTGGAAAAAACGAAAAGATTATTTTTATTGTCAAATTTGGTAGATTTGGGATTGTGTTGCATTTTGTTGTTTTGGTAAAATCACTTGGAAAAAGATTTCTCCTTCTCGTATATAGAGTTCATCAAAAGAAAAGTGCATTTTTTCATGTAGTTAGGGCTTGCATTCTGTTTACGTTTATGTACTCACCTCATGCATTCACCTAACTATCCACATAAAATTAATGGTAGAACTAGCATAAAAATTTTAGTAACTTGTGTGTTAAGTTAGAGACGTGTTCCGGCATCATAAAATGTGGTAGCTATTTTTACTTGCCAGCACTGTATTCCAGGGGTATTGTAGTCTTCAACATACCAACCGGTATATTGAAGCTCTTTCACGTACCAACCAGGTATATCGAAGGCTCTTTCATGTACCTTAGGGTACGTCGAAAGGCACTTCACGTACTTGGCATATATAGAAAGGTGTTTCATGTACTCGATAGTATATAGGAAGGTCTCGTGCCGTATGGTTGTGCATTAGACAACACCACTACAGATTTGAGCTCCCACGTACTTGAGTATATCGAGAGACACCATTAGGATTCCTAAAACCAACTGAGCTATCCATTTAGCCGTCTTGGCATAGAAATACACCGAGAATAGCACTCGGGGATATTACTACGCACGTGCCATCCAGGTAGTCGAGTATTCAAGCAAGGGTACGGTCCCAATCCACCTTGTCGTGTTTTATTGTTGGACCCTGCGGTATATAGCGAGTTGCAAAGCCTTGAAAATCCTATGAGGTTCCAGAATTTTGAATCCACACCTATCACATAAGTTTGCTTGTGGCCTTAGTTTGTGTAGGTTTTTCTGGACAACTTTTCTTTTGTTTATATTACCCTAGGAGAAAGTCTATTTTAGTCACTCTGGCTGAATTTCCTTGGATAAGGTCCCGTAGAATTTTTTAACTTACCACCTAAATATCCCCTCAACCAGGAGGTAATTTCGAAGGTAAGAATGGACCCACACGTCACGGTTGTGTCACCTGAAGTAGAAAACCCTACTTTGAATATTGGAGCACACATGTTCCCTGGAGATTCACCTGCCTCCAACCCCCCACAGGGTGAAGAGTGTTAGTTTTTCATCATTTAATTCAATATGAACTAGGATCTTAACTGAGATAACAAAATGTACAACATATCAAACACAAGAGACAAGAGACACAAAGCATTTCACCGGGGAAAACCAAGAAGGTGAAAAACCCCGCAACTTCCTTAGAGATAGAATGAGCACCAATACAAAGATTACACAGATCAAACACCAAAACAAGAGATAGTCTCCTAGAAGATGCTCCTCCTCCACTTGTGCACACATCCTCTATTTATACTTTACTTCACTTGTCTTTTAACTCTAACTAGGTCGGCCGCAACTTAACTACTTAACATAATGCTAACTGGGACGACCCCACTAGGGTGGTCTAATAACCCTTTAACCCACATAACTCATACAGGGCTGACCCCACCAAGGTGGTCTAATAACCCATCAGATATAAGTTATGACACTTACAATATAACTTGCGGCACTTGAAAATACAAATGACGACACTTCCAATCGAAGGAATAATACATCTCCGTTGGGGATACAATAAAGTACAAATGTAATACATACAATATACAAGTGAATATCTTCCGAAGTTACAAATACATCAACACTCCCTCTTAACTAGGAATGTATTCTCTTGACACAAGTCATCAATACATATCGGCACAAGTCTTCAATTCTGGATCTAGATCATCGTCACTGGATTACGAACCATCATCGTCACTGCTGTTGTACTCTTCATCTCGATCACTGGTGCTATCTCTCAATTCTTCTCATTATAGGAAGTTCTACAGATCCAGCCCTTTTTCATGATGGATGTAGGCCTAGCCTCCTGTAGGTCTTCATCATCTCTGTGAGCTGGCCATCCTGTGGAATCCTCAAGACTGATTACGTGCGTCAACAAAACCTTGAAAGAGCATCCCAGGACTAATTATGAGCTTACTCCTCAACCTATCAGATCTCCTAGGATCTTTTACATGTGACCACCATGTTTGACGGACAATCCACTCGACTGGACGCGAGCTGGATCTCCCTATATCAATGTGAGTCTAGAACAAATAGTATAGACTATAAACCACTTTCCTAGATCTAATTAAGGATCAAGTCACTAGATGTCTTACCTTAAACTTGTAGTCCTTTCTCTTGGATGTTTCTCCATGCCTTGCGGTCGTCAGATCTCAACTACAAGACCTATCAAGATACACAGAACAATGCAAACAAGTAAAGAGTATCTATACAATAATATATCTAAGTAAACAGTTAAGCATGTAAACTACGCAATACTATCAACACAACAATATTGGTGGAAAGCATTTATATTACTGTAAATATAGGGAAAGTACATAGAAGAATGATTACAACCGAGGCTTAACACAGCAATCCTTCTCCATCCAAGCCAAATGCCCTATCCTCCCAAGGAAGTGTGAGTCTCTCAATGTATGAGTTAGAGATCTCTCAATGATGATTTCACCAGCATGTAGACACTATAGACTTCCTCCCTTTGGAGAGGGGTAGAGATTTACTTATATAGGACTAAGTGGATAGGGTATGGCTAGGATAGGTTGAGATATGGTAGGTGAGAGATAGGAGATCCTTCCAAGAGGTTAGGAACCGAGTGCCAGCTCCCATAAGAGGTCAGGGATAAGGATCCAATTCAGTAGGCTTTGAGAATAGGCTCGAAGAAGCTACTTTTTCCTATTAACTGACATTGTCGCACCCTGCAAGAGAGAAGGATGCGACATCGCAGGTTGCATGAGTGCACCCTATGATAACCTCTCAAAACCTAGCATGAATGCAATGGTATCTCTTCCAAGTTAATGGCTTAGCCAATTAAACTTTAGGGATGTATACACTGAATCTCATGATGGTAGGATTTTAGGTGTAACAGAATGCCCCCCAAAGCATGAAGCTGTTGAAATTTGGAAAGGTGAAATGCTTGGGCAGAATGAATGGCAATGGCTTGTTGGACGAAGGATGCTACTGCAGTACAACTGACTCTGAGTACATAGTCTCATATGATGTACAACATGGTTTCCGACCAATACAACGTAGATCCATGGTAGTAATGACCGACTGAACACAATCATGGCTACTAGACACAAGCATAGATCCATGATGAGATGGTAACATGGCCACAACCAATACAAATGTGGATCCGTGTGACATGACTCAATACAAACTCCATCGCAACCTAGGTAAAACATGACTCCCCAGGGTCTTCAAGCTGAACCCGCAATGATACAAATCTATCCATGTGATTACAAATGTCTTGACGTCGAACATGGTAGAAACCACTTGATTACTGGTCATTGATGTATACCATTAACAAGTGCGAGGGAAATTACCATTGATGTCAATGATCCCCAAGGTGTCACAATACTGATCATCAAGCGTGAATAAATGAGTTGAAGTTGAAGGTGAGATGAAATCTTTCAATCAAGACTCAAATATGTAAACTCATGTTGAAAGTGAGGTAACCTGCCATTGAGGCATGCAGGGCCAAGGTACTTGGTTGGTTTCTAGATTCGATCCTCGGATGATGTGTTGAAGTCGACAAGGATGAATCCGTCAAAGGAGGGCCATGATGAATCCCCCATCATCGACACGAAACATGACAAAGGATGTGTAGAGAAGATTGGATTGTACAGTAACATGCAAGACTGACTCATAGTAGACCGACATGATGGAAGTTGTACTGGCTGCAAATAATAAATAGTGAAAATATTCTTGAACATGCGCATGGCATGCCTTGGTAGTATTGACTTGATGAGTCATGGTACCAGCTCCTAATCCAACTGAAGATATAAGTGTTCTTTGAATGACTCAAAGGAATAACAAGACTCAGGAAATAGGTGAAACTTGAGGACAAACAGATGATCCAAGTGAAGTATGCAAATGCAAATGAGTGCGCTGTTCAAGAAATGACTAGGTACTGCCACTAATAAAGGGTGTAACATAAAAACTTTCCTTCTTCCCCATCATGAACGATGAGTGCCTCATGTGTTTTTTACGAGCTTGATGAGGGTAACCAAATGCTCAGTATAGCTCATCTCATAAATGAGTCCAATCCCAAATATTTTCCGAACCTGGGATAGGAGGGGTTCATCCCATGGCGGGCCCTTTAATGCAAAATTTTAACTAGTCCATAGAAGGTAAACTCAGTCATCATTTCATGTTTAGAGAGTCTGAAAAGAACTAAAGAAGACTCCAAAAGGTCCTTTTTCGTAAAGTTAGTCTCTTCGCCTGAAAAAGGGTAAAACAATGCGAGAGAGAACTCTTCTAGCCATGGTTGGTTGGAGTATTCCTTTTTCGTAAAGAGTGCTTCCTGGTCCGAAAAGTGGGTAAACTATCACCAGGAAGACGACCATTCAAATACTTTAACAAGCGTGAACGTGACAAGTTCGCTTGGCCATATTTTCCTATTTTAGGAGTCTGAAAAGAGATTAAAAAGGACTCCATGAACAACTTTGTCATGGTTGATAACTGAGTATGACAAAGGAAAAAGTAAACTCGACACAGTTCCTTTTCCGTAAATAGTCTAACGAGGCCGGATAAAGTGATAAACCTATACTTGTTAGACACACCTTTTTACTCAATTTTTTAATGAGCATGATAATGGCATCAAAAGCGCTCAGAATATTTTTCATATTTGAACTAGAGCACAAAAAAGTAAAAACTAATCTCAAACCACTTTTCATGTTTTAATCAGAGCACGAAAAAAGTGAAAAGTAAGCTCAAATACCATCTTACTATTTTTAACGAGCTCGAAGATAGGTTGAAAGAATGCTCATGATGTCTGCTTCATTTTTTAACGAGCTTGTAATATAAAATGAACTATGCTCGGGATAATGCCCATTGGCAGGTTTCTTCCCAACATGATGGCTAGAGGTTGGAAAGTTTTCCCCCAACACAAGAAACTCACGACTTACTTCTAGTATGATTTCTAGAGGTACTGTTTCATTTTTTAGGGAGCTTGATACAGGAAAAGATCAGGATTATTTTCATGTTTTAATGAGCTCAAAAACCAAAAAGGAAACTATGCTCGAAAAAAGTTCATATTGGTGGATTCTTCCCATCACGAAAACCAAAGTTTGGTACATGCCCCCAGCATGATTGCTAGAAGTAAGTGACTTAGCTCCAACATGATGTGGAGAGGCGATCAAGTTGACTTCAACACAACGTCCAGAGGTTGAAGACATGCCCCCCAAGCTTCATTTCATTCGCCTAAGGCATAGGCGGATGAAAAGAAGGTTCAGGTACTAAGTCTACGAGAAGACTCCACTCAAAGGGAAAGGACTTGTTTCATTTTTTAATGAGCTTGACACAAGATTAGAAATCTGCTCGAGGGAACCTATTTCATTTTTTAACGAGCTTGACATAGAATGGGAACTATGCTCAGGAAATGGTTTCATTTTTATGCAACCTTGAAATCAAAGAGAAACTTTGCTTGAAGGAATGGTTTTATTTTTGGGTAAGCTTAAAACCAAAGGTAAACTATGCTTGGAAATGGGTTTCATTTTTATGTAAGCTTAAAACCAAAAGTAAACTTTGCTTGAGAAATTGGTTTCCTTTTTATGCAAGCTTAAAACCAAAGGTAAGCTTTGCTCAAACTACTGGTTTCATTTTTTAACAAGCTTGAAGCCAAAGGTAAAATCTGCTCACTATTAAGGCCCATTGATGGGTTCCTTTCCAACATGATGCCCAGAGGTTGGTAAATGCCCCCAGCATGATTGCTAGCGGCTTAACATGGTAGTGTTCCCTGAACATGATTGCTAACGGTACCACGTGTGGCATGCCCCCCAGGATTCATTTCGTCTGAAAATGCTGCTTGCTAACCCAACTACCAACCTGGATACTAATATGAAAATGTTCACCAAGGGGGGAAAGCGAGAATCAGATGAAATAAAAGTTCAAGTTCTAACTCTAGCGAGAGACTTGAACCAATGGGAGGGAGATATATTTCATTTTTACACAAGCTTGAAATAGAAAATAACTATGCTTGAGGGGGGCCATCTTATTTTTTAACGAGCTAGAAATAGAATAAAACTATGCTTGAGTGGATGGTTTCACTTTTATGCAAGCTTGAAACCAAAGGTAAACTATGCTAGAGTGTTCGGTTTCCTTTTTTAACGAGCTTTAAAGATAACATAAACCGTGCTCGTGCCCCCCATCCTTAGGGGGAAGAAACCACTAAAACATGTGGAACATTTAGGGAAGTCTGATGACTAGGATTCATGGAATGAGTGGGTGTCACATAGGAAAGTTGATCAATGGTCACAATCCTCATATCATAGGGAAAATACATCACTCAAAAGAGTGTGGACACTACGAATTTCATAGCATAGACATAATCACGTCCAAGGAGAAGATTGAAATCTAAAAGACCTTGGACAGCCATGACATCAACATAAATAGTTTTACCTCTCAACGTGACAGGTAACTACGGGAGAATCCCTAAATGTCCGATAGGCCTTCTATTAAATCCAAAATATGGTCGATAACCGGGACAAGCTGAGGAGACCCTATAGCTTGCTAAGAAGTTAAGGATAAAATACTAATAGAAGCTCCCTCATCAACTATAGTGTGAAATATTTATTTATCGGCAACACCTACAGATATCAGGAAAGGAACATCTAAGGGGAGATGAGGTTCTGCTAGACTATTCCAATCAAATTAAATAACCTCAATGTTTGGAGGGGGTCCCGTGGAAACAGACTCTTGCCCCCCATGATCAGAACTGACTAGAAAAACATCAATGGTTATCAATCCACTCTCATGAGGGAGATTAGGATGAGATGAAGACTATGTTAAGGTGACAGTTGCAGTCTGAACGCTCTCTAATAGAAGAGCGGGATCGAGTGGAGATGACAGTGACTCGATCACTTCACTCTCGAAAGGAAGAGTGGGATCAATTGCAGATGAAACTGAATTGATCACTTGGTCAACTAACGGGGGGTCAAGGGACAACTTACTATCATTTGTTGGAAGCACCTGTCGAGGACTAGTAATATCTTCCAACCACTATGAAGCTTCATCCATGCTTGGACAAAGGAAAGTACGATGCATACCCTTGCATATCAAACAGGGATACATGACTTTACCCTTCCGACCCTTCAAAAATGGATCACTGGTTGAGGGGGTGCTATTAACATGCTAGTCAGAGGTTGACGATACAAGTGGTTTGGGTTTTTTAGACCACACTTCTGCACACGGGAAAGACTAGGACAATCCTTGAGAAGGTGATCACCCTTGCAAAGTTTGCAAGGGAACTTGGGCTTACGAGGTGTTCGCATAGAATGAGTGCCATCATAAGCAGATGGTGGACGCTTGGTCTCTTTCTTATCCTTCTTCTTCTTAACCTTCCTTTTCTTCTTCTTCTTATCCACCTGATTACTAACACTAGAGTTTTCAGTAGGAGAAGAGGAAGAGACGGAATTCGATTCAACTTTTGACGTAGAAGGAGAAGGGTCACCATGAGATTGATGCTCATGTGGTGAAGGACCTAGGTTCAACACATTTTGTGCACTTGGTGTAACTGGATTGGAGAATAAGCATACTGGTAATCCTATCGTCAATCCACGAAGACTAAACGTGGCCATAAAGGGAGGACCAATAGTTCCACAAGGGAGAATAACAAATGGCATACCCTGGAAAGGGGTTCCTTGATTGGTAGTCCCGGAAGAATCTTCCATATCTAAACTTCCTAAGATTATCTAAAGTACCACACAAATCAAACACTACTCAAGTCTAAAAGCAACAAGCAAATTGTGTGAATAGGAGTGGATTCAAAGTTTGGAACCTCACAAGATTGTCAAAACATCACAAATCGCTATATACCGCAGGGTCCAACAGCAAAACGTGACAAGGAGGATTGGGACCGTACCCTTTCCTAAATACCCAACTACCTGGATAGTACATGCATAGTAATCTCCCCAAGTGTTGTTCTCGATGTAATGCAATGTTAAGACAGCCAAATGGATAACTCAGATGGTTTCAAGATTCCTAGTGGTGTCCCCCGATATACGCAAGGTATGTGGGAGCTCAAATTAGTAGTGGTGTTTTCTAATGCACAACCGTTCAGCAAGATACCTTCCGATATACTATCGAGTACGTGAAACACCTTTTGATTAAATCCAAGTACGTGTGGTACTTGGTGGGTACGTGAAAGAGCTCGATATACCGATAAGTACGTGGAAGACTACAATACCCCTGGAATACAGTGCTGGCAAATAACGATAGCTGCCATGCTTAACGACGCCAGAACACATCTCTTACTTAACACACAAGTTGCTAAATTTTTTTAACCTAAGATGGCATTAATTTTATCTTATGTGGTTAGGTGGATGCATGAGGTGAGTACATAAATGTAAACATAATGCAATCCTCAACTACATGATAATGCACATTTTCCTTTCCTTTTCAATGAAAACTACTTAAGGTAAGGAGAGATTTTTCTTTCTTTCAAACCAAAAGTACTTAAGTAGTAGCGAAAAAAAGAATTCCTTCCTAGAGTGCAATAACTCTAACTTTCTGCAATAATCAGCTAAAAAGTGCAAAGAAAATGAAATATGCAACTAATCTTAACAATAATATAGGACAAAATTGATGAAGCACTTTCAATTTTCAAATGCATGTATCAAAAATGGAACCTGATAACTAAACACTTTTCATATCTATGTATAGAAAGTGAGAGAATATCTACAACACTCTAATCATTCAGAAATTCCCAAAGAAAAATGACAAGCACCCAAACAACTCAAAGGCACTCAAGAAAGGCTCAAAATCTACCAAATGCAATAATTATAACTCATTTCCTATCTTTTTACACTTGAAAAAGACACATCTAAGCTACGAATAGAAGGATTTCACAAACGTTTCCAGTCAAATGCAAGACAAAGGAAAGCACTTAATAATCATGTCTAACTCAAATGTACACAAGACTGAAACAAACCTTTTCTTCTTCCTATGAGTGTAAGACCAAAAATGCCAAATGATCAAATTAAAGCAAGAAGAATACTTATGCTTTCCAATTTCATGAATATAGCAAACGAGTGACAAAATCAAGCTTTTCTTTGAACTAAAGTGGAGACGAAGAATCAATCTTCCCCAAAAATGATTGAATAGCTCAACATGTGGGGGAAACAAGATGCATAACCCAAGAAAAAGAGGCTCAAAAAGACATGGATATCCCACACTCTTCAAGTCTTTAAAACAATCCAATCACGCCAAACCAAAAATGATCTCAAAACCTTGAGATGGGTCAAAACGACTATAGGATGCACGATTCATGGAATCCATTTCGCTTAAAAATGCAAGCAAAACACCAATTTTGACTCAAAGGGCCAAACATGAATCCAAATCTCAAAAGACCCAAAAACCAATACAAACAAGCCAAACAAACACTATTGGACAAAAGGGTCTCTACCTAGAAGGTACAATGCAGAGGAGTCTGCACACAAACCAAAACTCAAATTGGAAATGGAGGAGGGGTGCCTGTACGGAAAAAATGGCAGATCGACGCACTTTGTGCTTGTACACAATGCGACGTCACAGTTCACCAATGCGGGAGGAGCAACGGTGTCGCAAAATACCAATGGAAGGGTTGTGATGACTAACTAACAGGAAAAGAACAGAGATCAAAAATGACACAGTGTCGCTCTGAGTCCACTGACCAGGTGTGACAGGTGAGATCTAAGTTCAAAAATGAACTAATTATCGAAACAGTGAGCATGAAATGGTTTGAAAATGAGAAGTACAAACTCGGAGGAAGGTAATTAGACTCTTCAAAGTGAAGATCTGATGATGAAACCAACTTAGGAGGCAAATGACAAATGAAAAATGCTTGGCAAGAAATCAACTGAAAACAACATTCAAATTGACACTACAAAGAAATATTCTCCTCTAGTATGGTCGCCAGATTTCTTTGACGGACAATCCACTCAAGTAGACGCGAGCTGGATCTCCCTATCTCAATGTGATTCTATAATAAATAGTACATACTATAAAACACTTTCCTATATCTAATTAAGGATCAAGTCACTATATATCTTACCTTAAACTTGTAGTCCTTTCTCCCGGATGTTGCTGCACGTCTTGCGGTCGTCAGATCTCAGCTGCAAGACCTGTCAAGATAAAAAGAACAATGCAAACAAGTAAAGAGCATATATACAATAATAGATCTAAGTAAACAGTTAAGCGGGTAAACTACTCATAACTATGTACACATCAATATTGGTGGAAAGCATTTATATTACTGTAAATATAGGGAAAGTACATAGAAGAATGATTACAATCGAGGCTTAACGTAGCAATCCTTCTCCATCCAATCCAAATGCCATATCCTTTCAAGGAAGTGTTAGTCTCTCAATGTATAAGTTAGAGATCTCTCAATGATGATTTCACCAACATGTAGACACTATAGACTTCCACCCTTTGGAGAGGGGTAGAGCTTCACTTATATAGGACTAAGTGGATAGGTTGAGATATGGTAGGAGAGAGATAGGGGATCCTTCCAAGAGGTTAGGAACTAAGTGCCATCTCCCCTAATAGGTCAGGGATAAGGATCCAAGTCAACAGGCTTCGAGAATGGGCTCGAAGAAGCTATTTTTGCCTATTAACTGACATCGTCACACCCTGCAAGAGAGCAAGATGCGACGTCGTAGGTTGCATGAGTGCAGCTTGCGACAACCTCTCAAAACCTAGCATGAATGCAATGGTATCTCTTCCAAGTTAATGACTTAGCCAATGAAATTTTATGGATGTATACACTGAATCTCATGATGGTAGCATTTTAGGTGTAACACACCACGAAACCTCGAAAGAGCATCCCAGCACTTTTACGAGCACACAACTCAACCTATCGGATCTCTCAATATCTTTTACATGTGGTTAGGAAAAACCTTAAAAGAGTGTCTTGCAACCTACAATATCTCTAAAGAGAATCCCAATACTTTTACGAGCACACAGCTCAACCTATTGGATCTCGAGGACTAATTACATGCCTTCTATAACAAAACCTCGAAAGAGCATCCCAGGTCTTTTACGAGCACACAGCTCAACCTATCGGATCTCCCAGGATATTTTCTATGCTACCTATAGCAAAACCTAGAAAGAGCATCCCAGGAATTTTACGATCACACGGCTCAACCAATCGGATCTCCCAGGATCTTTTCTATGCTGCTTGTACAACCTCTCCACGGCCACGGAGTATCGACCTGATACTCATGATCCCACTGATCATCTTCTTTGCATGGAGCATCATCCTGATGCTCGGGATCATACTGATCATCATCATATAGTACATCTTCCTAATGTAGTACATCCTCCTAATGCACAACATCTAGAGCATTGAACTGATGCTCATCACATATGATCGTCTTGATCATCATCATACAATATCATCCTGATGTACCACATCTGGAGCATCAACCTGATGCTCACCACACATGGTCGTCTTGATCATCATAGCATCATCCTGATACATATCATCACATGATCATCATCACAGTATCGTCCTGATGCATATCATCATCACATGATCATCCTCTTCAGATCATCTCATCGTCCACGGAACATAGCCCAAATGCACATCATACAGTACTTACACCACCAACATGGGAGAACACATCTACCACCATTCGGGGAAGGCTCCAACCCTTAATTTTTCACCGTGGGAGAACACAACTACCACCATGTGAAAAATGGATCAGCAATTACATCACAACCATGGGAGAACACATCTGCAACCATGTCGGAAAAGCTCGGCAATTACATCACGAGCATGGGAGAACACATCTACAACCATGTCGGAAAATATCATGTGCATCTGCGTCTTCTAGACTCATTGTTAGGATATTCCTATACTCCATTCTAGTCCTAGCATCATTTTCATTATTTTCATTTTCAGTCATGCATGCACTTTTAGGGTTTGCATGCATCCCAGTCATCAGTCCCAGCACCTAGCCCTCGGAGCTTCTTTCCACTCAGTTTCAGCCCTCCACTGAGCCTCCTTCATTTAGTTAGTGTCTCTATGTGCCAGTTACATTTAGTTCCACCTACCACACTCAGTTTGACTGACGGTTGACAGTTACTTGTGCATTGAGGACTCTACCGATGATGAGATAGACTACTAGTTTTGCTCTAATGACACTCCATTGATCTTTTGATCACTCCATGAAGGCTAATTCGAATTGCCACCTTAGGCATTTGAATCCTCGTGCATTGTACTATTTATTTCTCCATATTGTGATTAATTAATTAGTGTGTGTGAAGTATTTTTGCTTATATCCGAGTTCTATTGTATTATTATTCTGTTGCTCATTACACTGCATCGACCACTCTTCTTCTATCTTCCTGCTTAATCATAATTACTCTTCTGAGGTATACATCATCTCTTAGATCTGCTGTGAGAATTTTCACATGGTATCAGAGCATGTTGAGAGTATTGTTTATCTCCATTCCTGAAAGTTTTTTGCAGGTTATTATCAAGATTTCGAGTGCAGCAGTTGCAACAGTTTCTGCATTTATGCAGCAGTAGCAGTTACAGATATTATCTATTGTTTTTGCAGGTCTTCTACAACTTCAATGTATTTAGAAGAAATCCCTCCTCTTTCTCCATTCAACTATGATGAATGGAAACAAAAAATGATAGCATATTTGAAGAGCCATGATATCTTTGATTGTTATTTTGAAAGACAGTTTGAATCCTCTGAAGAGAAGATTGGATGGTTGAATAAAGGTGACATGGCCTTTGGAAGAATGATGCTTGCTTTTCCTGAATACATGTTATACCAAATATTTTATGATGTTGAAACTCCAAAAGAGATATGGACCCATCTGGATGAAAGATTCGGCAAACAGAATGAAGGATTTGGTCCAAACCCCTTCAAGAGCAAGCAAAGTGATGCATTCGCCCTCCTTGATGATCTCATTGATCATGAACCAGTATCGAACACATCTCATATTGAATTTGTCCACAAAGAAGAAGAACCTGCAGATTCTACACTCATGCTCCAAATTTCTTCTCTTTCTGTGCCAGCTCACACTCTAGATATTGTAGAAGGTCCTAAATCCTCTCTTGCACCAGAGTCTGTTGGTCTGCATCATGATCTATTGAATGTTTTGGAGGTCAAATCAGCTATTGGAGGTGATGCATTCGATCTCCTCAAGCAATCACCTCTTATTTACTACTATATGATCATTATTCCATGCTTTCAGAAGGTTATTGAAGAATATGGCCATTGCCATTCACTTGGGATAATTTCTCATGCACACCATGGTTTTGATCTCACCCTTGTTGGTTCAAAGGAGATCTTAAGAAACCATTGCCATTTGCTTGGGATAATTTCTCATGCACTTACTGGTTTTTATCTCACCTCTTATGGTTCAAAGGAGATCTCAATAAACCATGATTCAAGTCTTGGATCTAATTTGGATTCTAAGCAATCACTACTTGGGATAATTTCTCATGCATATGAGAGTTTTGATCTCACTCCTATTGGCTCAAAGGAGATCTCAAGAAACTATTCTTCAATTCTTAAATTTGATTTGGATTTCAAGCTATTATTTGATGGTTCTTTTTGGCATAATCTCACCCATGATGGTTCGAAAGAGAAGACAAAAGACTATCTGCACATTCATAGATTTGATCCTACCTTAGTTGATTCGAATCACAGGTTCAATGATCATCCTCATACCTGCTTGAGTTTGTAACATTTATTTTTGTGTGTGCCTTACAGTCTATTTTGAGGGGGGGTATTTTTCCCATGAGGTTTTCCCCATTTCCTCGGTTTATTGATTGTTATTATTCATTGTATTGGGTGACTTTTGGTCTTAGTTACCAGGGACTAGGATGGATTAAGGGGGGGTGTTAGGATATTCCTATACTCCATCCTAGTCCTAGCAGCATTTTCATTATTTGCATTTTTAGTCATGCATGCACTTTTCAGGTTTGAATGCATTATTTAGGGTTTGCATGCATTTGCATGCATCCCAGTCATCAGTCCCAGAACCTAGCCCTCAACTAGCTATCCCCGAGAGCTTCTTTCCACTCAGTTTCAACCCTCCACTGAGCCTCCTTCATTCAGTTAGTGTCTCCATGTGCCAGTTACATTCAGTTACACCTACCACACTCAGTTTGACTAACAATTGACAGTTACTTGTGCATTAATGACTCCACCGATGATGAGATAGACTACTAGTTTTGCTTCGATGACACTCCAGTGATCTTTTGATCACTCCATGAAGCTTAATTCGAATTGCCACCTTAGGAATTTCAATCCTCATGCATTGTACTATTTAGTTGTCCATATTGTGATTAATTAATTAGTGTGTGTGAAGTATTTTTGCTTCTCTCTGAGTTCTACTGTATTATTATTCTGTTGCTCATTATACTGCATTGACCACTCTTCTTCTATTTTCTTGCTTAATCAATTACTTTCTTGTGAGGTATACATCATATCTTAGATCTGCTGTGAGGATTTTCACACTCATCACTTCCCCTTGGAATGAACCTTGATCTGAAGTACACCAAGCCTCTCTCTGAAGTACTTGAACTTCACTCTGGCTAGTGGTTTGGTCAACACATCTACAATCTGCTCATCTGTCGCAACATACTGGAGCTTCACTGCTCCTCTCTACACCATATCCCTGATATAGTGATATTTGATCCTGATGTGCTTTGACTTGTCATGGAACACCGGGTTCTCTGACAAATTCACACAACTCTAGTTTTCACAATAGATATAAGTAGCATCCAACTAGAGATCAAATAAATCAGACAGTATCTTCCTTATCCATACTGCCTCATAACTGGTCGAACAAGCTGCGACATACTTTTCTTTGCCTGTATTTAGTGCTACGTGGGATTGCTTCTTGCTAAACCAAGAGATCACACCTTATCCCATACTGAAGCAGCACCCCGAAGTGCTCTTCCTATCTGCGGCACTGCCTGACCTATCTAAATCAACATAACCCTCCAGGTTAAACTTTTGATTCGTATCATACTTGAACCCATGATCAATCCTACCCTTCAGGTACCTCAGAATATGATTTACAGCAATCAGGTGAACATGTCTAAGATCCGTCAGGAATTGGCTCAAGGTGTTCACCGCAAAGCAAATATTTGGTCTTGTGTTCATCAGGTACATCAAGGACCCAATCATCTAACGATACATAGTGGCATCAACTGACTTTGATGAAGCATCACTCAAGTACTGTTCTGATGGAAGTGTATCTGGCTATAGGTGCAAAAGTCTCTTCATAATCTATCCCTTCTTTTTGGGAGAAGCCACGAGCCACAAACCTTGCCTTGTATTTCTCTATGCTTCCATCTGCAGCATGCTTGATCTTGTAGATCTACTTGGAAGTCACAAAAGACTTCCCTTCTAGTCTTGGGACCACATCCCAAATATCATTCTTCATGATCGACTGGTACTCCTCGATCATGGCATCCTTCCATTACTACATCTAATATCCTGGGAACTTCAAATTCTTCAATATCTTCAATAGGTAGTTTTCTTGAACTTCGTTGCTGGAACAAATGTCGTTGTTGAGTCAAGTCTCTCTTGTAGGTGATGGTACATGGTATTTCCTACAAAATAAGTTCAATTGCATGATTAGAAACATCTAATAGATTTTAGAACAAATTCTTACACATAAAGATATATGTCATACAGTCATGCAATTATCTTAGCCAATGCTTCAATACAACATTTATCCATATCCCATAACTTTCTAGATGTCTTCCATCTCTACCAGAACATTGTTAAGAGTGTGCACAACTCCCAACATGTCAACAAAGAGGTTTCAATCTAGATAAGTAGCAATGGAATGTTGTACAGTACCATAGGCCACTTACCCATTATTTGCATATTAGTAGTATCTTGTTCATTAATGCAACTTTTCTAAAATGCATAATATACATCCTAAATCTAGGAACATAAGTATGTACATGACTAAACAACATTATTTAACTAATCAAATATATAATAAATGACAATTCAAATACTTATCTTTGTTTGGTTGTGGGTGGACTCCCTCTCAATATTTGCTTCCTTACAGGAATTACTGAAGTGTGCTCCCTCTTGATCTTTGCTTCCTTGATTATCTGTCTTTGAACTTATATCCATCTTGGACCACTTATGCATGCTTAAGTGTGCACTAGTGTCATCATTGTGTCATCCTCAAGATCTCATACATAATCATACATTCATTAGTATAATCTCAATACTATCAAGATAAGTGTTAGTATTCAAGGTTTCAGGGAGTACTTCTTTTACTCATGCATATTCTTATTTGACCGTTGGACTCTTCTAGTTTGTCATATCATCAATCAAAGTAAGAATCATAATATGCATAAACCCATGATTACTCAAACTTATAACTTCATGAATAATCATTATCAATCATACAAAAGTATACTTATCTAAGATCTAACACAAAGTGGGATTCTAACTCGATATAGGAAAACATACCTGGATTATCATGTTTCTCTAACATCCAAACAATGTCTTCTTTGTTCTCTTAGAGACCTTGTGCTAGCAACCTACATATCTCAAAAGTTAATAATTGTAGAACCAAGTTATACATACCTCGTAAGTAGAGCTTCTATGTGATCCATGACTATGGATGAGTCTTTGTCTTCATGTCACCATGGTCATATGTTCTTGATCTAGAACTTGATTTTTCTTTATTGATGTACCCTTCATGTTAGTGGACAAAATCATCCTCATGCAACACCACAGTGTATTAGTACAATCATAAGTGCCATACCCCTAATCAATGAATGTCTTCTATCATTCACATGCATTCATACTTTTACTAGGGTGATAAGACAAGCCTAAAATTAATCAATATTGTGCTAAACCCAATAATATGAAGACAAACATATCATAAACTTAATCATGAACAGATTTCAAAACATACATTGTATCTCCTCAAATCACACCTGTCGGGATTGCTTGTAGTCTTCTTATGTAAGGCTTTAGACTCATCTCCCTCTGGAACCGGAATCTCTTCACTTATATAGGTGGCCAAATCATTCTCTTCTATGATTAACCCAATCCACTTTGATTTGATGAAGCTATATCTGGAGCTGGATTAGGGTTTGTCCAATCCACTTTGATTTGATGAAGCTGGATCTGGAGCTGGATTAGTGTTTGTCAGAGAAACCCTAAAAATTCAAACTTTGAATTTCAAAATTTTGATTGGATTAAAAGATGCTCCTTGTTGAGTTAATCAAGCTGGCATACTTCAATTTTGAAATCTCCAAAATTTGACCCCTCAAAATTGACTTTGAAAGTTTCGGATCAACAGCTTCTATCAAATTCTAGTTTTCTAGTCAAAATCCTGAACTAGGGTTTGATAGAGACCAAGGTTCTACCCAACCAAAAACTTTGATCTTGGTCTCTAAATTTCGATTTTGATGAGGATCATCCAGCCGTGGTCTCAGATTTCAAAAATGCCAACTTTCTCTGAAACCCTAATTTCCCGTAGTAGTGACAAACCAAAAATGAAAGTGCTCAAAATCTAATTCTGTTTGGACAGAAATATATTCCATATTGTTTTTGATGTATTTATGAAATTTCAAATCCTTAGGGTCTAAAACATCAGCCTGTGTTAGACTGACCTGTCATCTTTCCAACCCCACAGATCTGAGCTCAAATGGATTCTCTGAGAGAGAGATATTCCAAGTGTCGAAACATGTCACTGTTTCAACTTCGGTCTCTAAAACCTAGACCTATGAAACTAAAATCCATTCCCTAAATATCTCTTTTTACGAAATTTCATTTGGAGCTTCCTATCCTGAGATATGACCTTTTTTCCTAGGTCACCTGTTTAGGACTGCATTCTGGAAGAGGCAAAAACCCTAACTTGTACGGATCATATCTACCAAAGTACAATGAATATGAGGCTGTCCTTCAGACAAAACGTACATGGACATTTCATATTCGACCTGTAAAGGTTTTAGATCCTGAACCTTCACCAAAACTGAGTTATAGAGAAAGTTCCACGATGACTATTTTTTACTATACCAAGCCCTAACTTCCAATTTGTTGCAAGTGCAACAAGTGTCATGAATGCCATACCATGCCTTGCTTCAGGATACTCTGATACCATGTTAGTTTTTCAGCATTTAATTCAATCTAAACTAGTATATTAACTGAGAGAAAAACATGTACAGCATATCAAACACAAGAGACAAGAGACACAAAGCATTTCACCGGGGAAAACCAAGAAAATGAAAAACCCCGCAACTTCCTTAGAGATAGAATGAGCACCAATACAAAGATCACATAGATCAATTCCCAAAACAAGAGATAGTATCCTAGCAGCTACTCCTCCTCCACTTGTGCACACTCCTCCTCTCTCTCACTAATGCGAAGTGAGTGAGTGAGTGAATGTGTAAAATGAGGATCACACATCCTCTATTTATACTTTACTTCACTTGTCTTTTAAATCTAACTAGGTTGGCCCCAACTTAACCACTTAACATAATGTTGACTGGGCCGACCCCACTAGGGTGGTCTAATAACCCTTTAACCCACATAACTCATATAGGGCCGACCCCACCAAGGTGGTCTAATAACCCATCAGATATAAGTTATGACACTTACAATATAACTTGCGACACTTGCAAATACAAATGACGACACTTCCAATCGGAGGAATAATACATCTCCATTGGGGATACAATAAATTACAAATGTAATACATACAATATACAAGTGAATATCTTCCAAAGTTACAAATACATCAACAAAGAGGTGCAAACTTCCACTTCACAAGACTTACCTCCCGTTTTAACGGGAGAGCCTGGATCGTTGGAATGGATAAATCCTCCCCAGGATGACCATGTATCAGCTATTGGTCCAGCTGCAGCCTTTTGGACATCATCTCTAGGCCACCAAGTGGCTCATTTTTCCATTTCATACCCACCCAGTTGGGATACCCCTGAAGACCCTCGAGCGTGTTATCATGATCTTATGACTCGATTACATGCTATGGGTGAGGAGTTTCGAAGACAAAGTATTTTACAAAGGGTTGAAGACCCGACGTTACCTCCATATCAGCCACTCCCGAGTCGTTATTTATCTTTTGATTCACCATAATCACCCACCCACCACATGACCACTCATGACTCTGGTCAACCCTCTCTTCCTGCAAGCACACCCCTTAGACAGGAGACTAGTTCTATACCTCAAACGACTCAACCTGTTGAAGGAAAAAATTCCAACACACCTGTTACCACCACGGTTACATTACCCACTCCTCCCCCACCACAAAACTCGCGGGGAGGATACTCTTTACCCTCTACCTTCCTTACGGGTAATTTTCCTACCGTAGTAGGTGATCAACAACCTACGTTGGGTCAACCATTGATTAATGGTCAGCATGTGGTTGCTAGGGGAAACCCCCATCTCCTAACCCCAACACAAGAGGAGGAGTTCCCATCAGACCTTCCGTTGGAACTTCCCACCCCGCCGGCCCATCCACCACGGGATTATCTCATGTTGAGGGACCACCCAATGTAACTCAACCACCATGGAGTCAAGCGTATCTAGGTTATCTTAACCCTGCGTCGGGACAATTCAATCCCAAAAATGCACCTTATGGGATACCTTATCCCAACAATCCATACACTCTATGGGGGCATCAAAACATTTTACAACATGGACCCCCCCCAACCATCCCTCAAGTATCACCACCCCCGCTTTGTCCCCCTCCCCCTCCCACCGAAGGTGTCGGGCCCCCATATAATCCCGGAGGAGGTAAAACTCTACCTTCTGGTGGAGGACCACCCCCTTCTGGCCACAATGGCCCACCCACTCCCGACGACGGAGGCGGAGGCCCTCCCCCTTCTGGTAGAGATGCTGGAGGAACACCTTACTATGGAGGTGGCGATGGACCCCCACCTTATGGTGGAGGACCACCCCCCAACGGCGGTGGTGGTTGGAGGACCACCTTATTATAGTGGAGATGGTGGCGAAGGACCATACCCTTCTGGTGGCAGTGATGGAAGTGGACCCTATCCCTCCGGCGGAGGAGGTGGCCCACCCCCCACTCCTGGTGGAGTCAGTGGAGGACCACCTTATTATGGCGGTGGTGGCGGACCTCCACCCCCTCTCGAAGGTGGTGGTGGACCTCCACCCCCCTGCTGGCGTTGGCGGAGAGACCCCACCCTATGGTTATGGACCACCTTATTATGGTGGCAGACCGACATATGGTTCGGGCGGCATTACCCCTTACGGTTAGTTCCCCCAAGGAACTCCTTACAACCAGTCGATTCAAGGTCCTACCGATCCATACATGCCCTATCAGTACCCCTAGCTAAACCAACAGTTTCCATTTTTGGCTACTTTGGACCTACCCAAGCTGTCTCATCTAACGAATGATCCCATCTTCCATGGGCGTAACTGGCCTCCCATTCTGGTTAAGTTACCATCAGATATCCCAAAATTTTATGGCAATCCTGGTGAAGACCCAAAAAACCATGTGATGACATACCATTGATGGTGTTCATCCAAATCCTTGATCGACAACTCGGTCCGTCTTAGGTTATTTCAATGGACTCTCACCATCCCAGCTGCCAAGGGGTATATTGAACTACCACCCAACTCCTTTCCATATTTCGGTTCTCTTACTATGTCATTTTTGACCCACTTCCAGTTGCCCATTCGCTATGAGACTGGTACCGACTTATTGACCTCTCTTCACCAAAATACCGCAACCCACATCTTAGATCATATCCATGAGTGGTGGCAAAGACGATGTCTTATTAAGGCTCATATTCCGAACCAACTCTTAGGTGACTGGTTCAAAAAGTCACTTTTACCTGTCATAGCTCGAGATATCGCTATGGGAGGGGCCATCACTGAGGAATAGGCTATTTCCCATGCCCATTACTTAGACTCGGTCCATGCTCAATCCGACACGTTATACGAAATCGTTCCTGATGCACCCCGCCCTACGTATGACCCTACGCAACCACCTAAGGGACCTCAAGCCAATGGCATCATCGGTTCCCTTACCATCCAGCCTCCTACTCAAATTGTTGGATCGTCGAACCCCCAGGGATCTTCCCCATCCCCAACATAGGCTGGCAACAACATCACCAAGTCGCCCACTCCTTCCTTTACCGAAGAGGTGAATTCTGTTCAATCAGCTTCATCTCAGAAATCCAGTGGTAAGAAGAAGAACAAAGTGAAACCTAAGCAACCTTCTAACCAACAGGAACCCAAGCCCACCCCCGAAGACACTAAACAGAAGAGGAAGTTAAAGTATCATTGTTTACTGTGCAGTGGAGACCACTTCTCAAAGGAATGTCCCCACCGAGACGAAGTGTAGAAGTTTCTCAAGGGAACCTCTACCCTCGCATTTCTCAACAATCCCTTCCCTGCTCAGAACCAACAACTGATCACACACACCTCTCATTCCCAAGGAGAGGCATCCTCTACCGCACATGTTCTCATGATGCGTAGTGAGACCGTCAACTTGAACACACGTTCTCATTCATATGACTCAGTCCCTCAGAAGGAACCGGTTGGAAGTAATACTGAAAAAGCTTCCACTTCTATTCCCGACGTCACCGTACCACATGCTTTTCTCACCATTGAGAAGCCTTCTTTAGAGTCAATGTTGTGTCTGCCCAAGAGCACGATTCGAAGAGCCATTTTCATTCCTAATGCTCGAGAAGCTCAAAAATGCAATAGTGTAGAGTACTTCGCACAAGATCCTTGTGCTATGTCGACACTAGAGGTCTTGCAGAACATTCCTAACCAGCGCAAGACTCTCCTCACTACCATTGGCATGGTTGATCCAGATTCTTCTAATACCATCATGTTCCGACTTGAGTACTTTAAGCCGAGGCTTTCCCATCTATTAGCATTTCAAGTTTCCACAAACATTGATGGGAAGACAATCCATCGTACCGTCTTGGATGATGGCGCCTCTACCTTGGTCATGTCTATTTCATGTTGGAGAGCCATTGGTTCTCCCGAGTTGAACCATTCTCCCACCACCTTGAAAGCATTCAACAGACGTGGCTTTCAACCTCATGGGCTATTACAAGCCTTAGCAGTCAATTCGGGGGGTAAGACCACAACCATTAACGTGGAAGTATTTGCAGCCCCTTTATATTATAATCTCTTAGTTGGTCACAATTGGTTTTACGCCATGACTGCGGTCGCATCATCTGTATTTCGCATAGTACAATCCCCCCATCGAGGCCAAATTGTCACTGTCGACCAACTGGATTTCTATACACCTGACACCATTACTCATCTGGGTGATAATGTTCCGTTACTTGGAAAATCTTCGCAGCTATATCAGAGCATGGGGTTCGGACTCATAAAATATTCATCTCTTATGGGCGTTTTTCCAACCTCGGATCCCCCTAATCATGTTGCCACGGTGAACATGATCTCCTCTAGGATTTCATTTGTCCCCAACTCTACTGATCAGGTTTGTACTTGATGAAGCCACTATGCACCTGATTGGAGACACCATGCCTCTTTCACCCACTAATATCACTTATGAGGCCATCCAGTCAGCACCTGAGGAAGTGTCATCTTCTCATTCATCGATGGCTTTTCCGGTTACAACCAACTTGAGATGCGCCCATCTGATCAACATAAGATAGCTTTCATCTATTCTTGGGGCACGTTTTCTTATCGCAAACTCCCTTTTGGACTTAAAAATGTTGTCTCCACATTCCAGTGGGCCATTTCGTACGCTTTTCATGATGTGAAGGACTTTGTGGAACCTTATCTCGATGATCTCACTGCTCATTCGCGGCAACGTCAGTACCACATTGATTATCTGACGGTCATTTTCCTCAGATGTAGGCGGTATAACATCCACTTGAACCCTCACTAGTGTATTTTCTGCATCGAGTCGGGATACCTCCTCGATTTTATCTTCTTGAAAGATGGGATCCGCATTGATCCCTTAAAGGTGGAAGCCATTGTCTCTCTCCCACCTCCCACGGACATTACAAAACTTCAAATTTTGCAAGGGAAGGCAACTTACCTACAACGTTTTGTATGTAAATTCGTGCAAAAAATGCAAGGTTATATGAGACTACTCAAGAAGGACGTCCCGTTCATTTGGGATGATCAAGAACAACAATCATTTGACAGTCTCAAACATGCCATTACGCATGCCCTTGTGCTCCAACCGTCCAATTACTACAAGGATTATATCCTTTATCTCGCTGCTTTTTCCACCACGATCGCCATGGTCTTGGTACAGGAGGACAATAATGCCCGGGCACATGTGATCTACTACCTAAGTAAGGGTCTTATGGACTCTGAAACTTGTTATTCGCATGTCGAGAAGCTCATTCTCACGGTAGTCATTGCCGTCCAAAAGTTCCGTCACTACATACGGCTCTGTACCACCACCATCATCGCCGACTCAAACCCCATGTGCCACGTTTTAACACGTCAAGTGTTTGGGGGAAAGTATTCATGCTAGATCGTGATACTTCAGGAGTTTGATCTCCTCTTCGAGAAGGCCAAGTCTAAGAAGTCGTTGGTGTTTTCCGAGCTCATCTGTGATCCTCCTCATGTTGATGTAGAATCTGAGCCCAATGATTATCTTATGGATGAATCATTGTTCCTCATCAGCACGTCTGACCCATGGTATGGAGATATTACCTTATATCTTCAAACCCAACATTTCAACCCCCAATTGTCTCGTGACTATCGTCATCGAATTCGCTACCACGCAAAGTATTACCTGATCATCAGTGATATCTTGTACCATCGCGGCATTGATTATATTCTTCAATGTTGTCTCACTCCTGAAGAGGCTGAACACATCTTGAATGACTATCACGCTGGGACTTGTGGTGGTCATCTCTCTGGGATGGCTACAGCCCAGAAAATACTGCGTGTGGGATATTATTGGCCATCTATCTTCAAATATTGTATTGAGACCGTTAAAAAATGTCCCCCTTGCCATCATTTTCAAACGAAAAAGCACACCCATCCAACCCCATTACACTTGGTTATTGTCATTGGCCCCTTCGCAAAATGGGGCATTGACTTCATGCACTATAATCCTACCTCGGTCAAAGGGCATGGTTATGTCATAGTAGTCGCGGATTACTGTACAAAGTGGGCTGAGGCTATGCCTACATACATTGACGATGGAAAAACCGCCGCACTCTTCATGTTCAATCATGTTATCTCACGGTTTGGAGTCCTACAAGCCATAGTCACTGACCATGGATCTCACTTTCAGAACCATATGGTCGATGAGCTCAGCACTAGATTGGGTTTTCGTCATGAAAACTCAAAACCTTACTACACGTAGTCCAATGGAAAAGTAGAGGCCATTAACAAGGTCTTGAAAACCATGATTCAATGCATGGTGGTTATGCATAAGTCCAACTGGCACAACATGCTCTTTTCCGCACTATGGGAATACCAGACCTCCATTAAGACTTCTACCAGATTTACACTATTCCAGTTAGTTTACGGATTGGAGGTAGTCCTACCAATAGAGTGTGAGATTCCATCGCTCAAACTCACAGTCGATCTTCTTCCGAATACCACTACCGAGGAAGAACATTTCCTTTACCTTGCAAAGCTTGACGAGACCCGCCGCGATGCTGCTCTTTCCAACAAGGCACATAAGAAGAGAATCAAGGCACAATACTATAGGTGATTCCAACCCCGCGTCCTTAATGAATGTGATTTGGTCCTCACATACGACAAAAGGCACGATAATCTGGGGGCAGGTAAGTTCGAGTCCATGTGGCATGGACCGTACATAGTAAAATGTGTTATGGAAAAAGGAGCCTACGAACTAGAGGACTACGATGGGATATCTTTGGGTGAGCCCTACAACTGGATCTACTTGAAGAAGTACTATGCCTGATTCTTTCATGCATAGACATCTTGTATATACTATACATGGCGTGTGTGTTTTGTGTGGTGTGACGCTTTTATTTTAGTGTGTCTAGGTCTTGTTTTGTTTCTTATACCATGTTCTATCTGCATGTGCAAATGGAAACTTGCTACGGATTCATGGACGGTGCCAACCGGCATACCCGTAACCTTGCTTTGACAGCCTGGGTACTCTATTCTCCCACTAGCGAGCTCATCGGCTCATGAGGAATTTGTCTAGGTTTCGCAACCAACAATGCTGCGGAATATCAGGCAGTCATTGGAACCCTAACCGACTCTCTCTCCTTGGGTATGGACCACGTTGTTATCTATTTGGATTCGCAACTGGTGGTCTCTAATCTTAACAAGATTTATGCTATCCGTGACCCTACCCTACTCCGTCTCTATAGACGAGTTCGTCTCCTAGAAAGGTCCTTTTGAATCTATTCAGTACCTACACATTCCACGATATATGAATACACTTGCCAAATCGATGGCCAAATTCATTCTAGATTGGTGTTGGCAGGAGGTTTGGTAAACTACTATCGCAGCATTTCCAATGCTACGACAAGGCAGAAGATGGCGCAAAAGGTGACAAACGGAAGATTATTTTGTGCATGTGTGGGTCAATTGTACCACGGATTGCGGGTTTTGGGTCATTTGGACCACATATTATGTATTGTTGAGTCAGTTATACCACAGAATGCGGATTTTTGGTCGTTTTTGGACTAGGTAAGTTAGATATTGAGTCAATTGTCCATAGTGTCGGTTAACAATTTGTTAGAAAATGGACAAGAGTTGTAAAGCAGAAGCCTATATATAGATAAGAATTGTAAGTGTTGGGGGGCATAATCGTATGCTGTAGATATTATGTGAAGCTCTACTGTTGGTTGTATGTCTTCCATGTATGTTTTGATGTCAAGATTCATTGCGGAGATCTAGTTTTTGCAGAGACATTGTATCTGGGTCGACAATGATAATATGATGAAACTATTTTGGTACAATCTCTGTGTTCAATCTATTCAGTTATGGTAATGTGATGTTGCACTATACAAATAATGTCATGCTTCTTGATGCGATAATTGTTTTACAATTACTGTCATTGCAATGATGAATGTCTCAGTTGAATATTGCTTTAAATACCATGTTCAATGCTTAGAAATCTCTATCCCAGTTATGCAATAAGTTTAAGTATTATAGCCGCAACCATCCTCCTTCATTTGGCGGAAACATGGTTTCATCTACTCTTCCTGGACGCCTCAGGTGAGACCTCATCTACTCTGTAGGTGTTGTTGGGTAGGATAAAACCTGTCCGGGACGGTGGCCAAGGAGACTGCGGTATGTGTCGACAGTGAGTGGAACCCCTGTCAACTTGCGTCGCGCTAACAAATGATTCCGTTGCTGAGACCGTGTATGAAGTGAAAGGAGGATATGTTGTGGCACCCAAAGAAACCGAATATCCAAGAGTGGTTTGATCAAAAGTTGCAGGAATTCGCTAAAGAGGAAAGCTGGAACACCTGATTGACAGTAGGATAGTGGGTAGATAGATACATTCACAACAGTCCACACGAATAGTTCTTCTATGAGTTCCTAGTCCTATTGTTCGAATGGTTGTCAAAGTTGACATTCCAAAAGAAGAACTTCCAAGGTGGTGAACCGACGATCGGGACCCCCAAATTGATTCAAGAACTGCGGGAAGTTGATAACAAAGCATCGCGGGCTATCGAAGTGTGGTTCGATAGCATCCTAGAGGGCTATATCACAGAGTTCATGGTTGATACTTAGAAGTCCTATAGTGAAGCTGAAAGATACTTTTTCCGCGAACCTCGGGACAGGTTTTTACTGTCGCTTCAACTATCGATCAAGATGCTTATTTTCGAAAAGGGTATATTGAAGATGCATCTTGATTAGTAGATATCCTGGTGGGCGGAGGAAATGGGTACTGCAACAGTTGGGGGGCGGTATATGGAATGATAAGGGGTAGATGGGTGCAGGTCATGATGAGACTGTGAGTGAAGCCAAGGAAGAAAGTGGTCTTATGAGGGGAGGAGCAAGGTTCCGAAAGGAAAAGAGGCAGAGGACGAGAGAAGGTCCTACTACGATCGAACCACAAGACCATGAAGGAAGACCACACAAAACAAAGCGACCTCACAGTCCTGACAAGGACAACTAGGCTACGCCCAGGATAGAGGTAGGCCCAAACCCCAGCACCAACGTACCCACACCTCCGCTCACTATCTCTCAGATAATAAGAAATACCACTTCGACACTGCCAAGTTCGTCAATCCCACAGAAGTTAATCAATAGTAGTACAGCGAAAGGAGGAAGGAAGCCCAGAATGGCGGGTGATGATGCTAAGTTACCATTGTTCCACAAGAGTGGGACAAATAACCTAGAACAATATTGGTTTTTGTGTGAAGCGATCTGGACCATAAAATAGCTCACCGATGATGCTGCTAAAAATGGACAGTTAGCGACGACTCTACAAGGTCGTGCATTGCATTGGTTTATGAAGTTTGTTCTAGTCCCTATAGGAGCCCCAGAGAAGTCGTTGGATGAGATTCGGGATGGGTTGTTTGCCGAATTTAGAAAGCCCAAGTCTGAGGCTCAATATATTACAGAATTGAAAGAAATTAAGCAGTATCCCAATGAGATGGTATGGGATTTCAACCAGTGATTCAAGACACTAATGGCAAAGGTTAGTTTCGATATGAGCACCGTCCAACACAAAGAATGGTTTATCGTGACACTGCTACCACATATTTGGCTACCATTGATGCAACAAAACATCTCGACACCCAATGAAGCTCTAGAGATTGCAATGCGGTTGGATATGTCTCCGATTGGGGAAACTGCAGCCGAGATGTCGCAGATACAAACATAGCTCGCTAACTTAACTATACAGCTGCAAGATTTGAAAAAGGGAAAGGAGTAGCGTGAAGATGTCTGGTGTACACGATGTCGAGGAGAAGGGCATACGAAGGACAATTGCCCAGACTTCCACAATTATTTGGTTTCAGGAGCGCCAAATCCATTGAATGGTGGTAGCATGCCATGGTCTCGCATCTACAAGGTGTATGGGCACAGTCATGAAAATTGCCCATATATGCAGAAAATGGTCACCACCCCAAGGAATCTCTATTGTACATTCTGAAAATCGGTGGGTCACGATGAAAAGGATTGTCATGCATATGGGTTGCTACAAGAAAGAATGTGTGATGCGTTTTATGTAAAGAACGACCAGCGTGCCGTACAACATCCACAACTGCAGGTAGCCCAGCCGTTACCTCAACTGCAGATGTAGTTTGTACCTTAGCAGAAGCAACTGCCACAGTTCATGCCACAATATGCTCTGATACAGATGGCTCCACAACATCCACAGTATGTACAGCAACCGTAGTATGCACCACAAGGACAAGGAATGCAACTGGCACCAGTGCAGCAACAATTTAGTCAACCATAGTACCAACAGCAGGGAGGATTCCAGGGAGGATTCCCAGGAGGCCGTGGTGGTGGATTTAGTTTTGGCAGAGAATGAGGTGGTCGCAGACCTGTTCAATGTTACCACTGTGCAGTATGCGGACACTATCAGTGATACTGTCCACTGCTACAGAACTAGTGTACATTCTGCTTTGTTAACGATCACACAGTTCAAAATTGCCCATAGTTGATTGCACGATGGAAAGCAGTAAATAATCCCAAGTTGCAGGCCCATCCCTAGGAACAGCAATCTTCCCAGAACCAAGTGCACCAGTGAAGAACCAGAATATGCAGTAGAATCAGAATTAGAATGTGAACCCACCCAGGAATCTGCCGCTGAACCAGCCCCAGGGTGAAAACATCGCGACAATTTTTGTAGAGCCACGACCACAAGATGCTTCTGTTGCTGTGGTCACTCGCGGCAGAAAGACAACTAAAGCGGACATCTCAATGATCAGGTTAGCTGAACAAAAGCAGACAGCATTTGACATTGATAAGGAGTGGGAAACGTTTATTCCAACACGACGTGCACTAGAAAATGACAGAGGTAAAGCTGTTGTGTATGACATGCCCTCTACTTTTGATGCTACTTCAGAGGTCGACCCGTCACAATGGTCCCGCACACTTCGAGCATTTTTGGAACATTGTTTGTCCTTGGAACATCTTGACCAAGCAAGATTGCAAGAAGATGGTGATCCCCCCATTGAGCTGGTCTCCTGTATAGCTCCGATTAGCTAATCACGCTAAAGTCACACCAGTTGGGAGAGTTCCACGAATGGTGGTGGACATTGAGGGAATGAAAACATATGCCAACTTTGGTGTAATAGAAGTAGTCGAGGGCAGAATCTCTTATCCAGCATTACTGGGGATTGGATGGGCTAATGATAGCGTAGTTGTAATCAACTTCAAGCGATGAATGATGACTTTTGAAAATCGCGATCTCAGATTTATCGCCCCGTTGGATCTGGATGAAGGACGTCACTACATAGAGCCAGTGAAGGATGATGATCCCAACGAATGGGACCATGCATTCAACATTTCTCAAGATTATATCCATTCGACTGCCAACGGCAAGCTGGGATGGCGCAGCGACAGCTTTGCATCCTCCAACTTTGATGATGCACTAGAATATTGGCAGAACCGCTTGCACGAGGTATCGCTCCGTATGTGCGGGCTGGTTATATAGTCAGTATGCTGTATCACAATTGAAATAATTACACTACCAACATATAAAGGGCTTCCTGGCTTATCTGACTTTCTGATGGATTTCGAAGAAAGAGTTTTCGAACCTCAGCGATTGAGGGCGTTGAACAAAACATTGAAGGCTGCTCCAGCACACTGGTGGGAAACACACAAGGCATCAATTGATGGATGGTCGAAATGCAAAATATTGATGATGGTATGCTAAGGTGATACCGAGGTCTACCACACTTGGGAAGTATGATGGTCAGGACGACCCTGGTGGTCATTTGATGGAGTGTCAGCAGTTATGGGTATCGCGACCAAAATATGAATGGGTCCATGCTTTTATCCATACTTTGCATGAGATGCCACGCTCATGGTATACTGCAGCTGAGTTGTGAGGGGAAATTTCTACTTGTTTGGAGCTCACTTCTGTTTTACTCATACATTCAGTTTTGCGGATGCCGATCCCGAGGTCAATAATGCATTACAACTCATCCATGATGTAATTCTGCAGGTTGTCTCGGTGGCCTATCCTGCGGATCGACATGCGCATTGCCAAATGCAGTCTCTTGTGGAATGATTCAATATCAATGGTGGGCCAGAAGATGGTGATGATCCGCGGAATGTGAATATCCCGGAATCCGAAGGAATTCGTGTTGTGGTACCACCTGATCCGCCAAGTGATCCTATCAGTCAGCCGTTGAAAATACGCAAGATTAACATTGGGACAGAGGACACTCTGAAGTTCACAAATGTCGAGGATTACTGGGATGATGAGATGATAAGAAAGGTCACTGATATGCTCCACGAGTTTCAAGATGTATTTTCGACACAATTTTCTGACATGAAGGGGATTTGGGGCGATTTAGGGGAGATGAAGATTCCATTAAAACCAGATGTTAAGCCGGTCCGGCAGCAACCCTATCGGCTAAATCCGTGACATAAGGAGAGGGTCAAGCCATAACTTGATTGCATGTTGGACGTTGGTATCATCGAACCAGTCGAGGAGTCTGAATGGATCAGTCCTATGGTGCTGCAGGACAAGAAAACTGGGGAGGTGCGCATCTATGTGGATTTATGAAATTTGAACGATGCCTGCTTGCATGACCCCTTTCCAACCCCATTTACTGACGAAGTGCTTGAAGGAGTTGGCGGCCAGGAGATGTACTCATTCATAGATGGGTTTTCTAGATACCATCAGATTCGCATTGCAAAGGAAGATCGCCATAAGACAACCTTTGTTACCGAATGGGGTTGCTTTCAGTACACCGTGATGTCGTTTGGCTTGAAGAATGCGCCTGCGATATTCGTGCGGGTTGTCATTGCTACATTCAAATATTTCATTCATAGGTTTTTATAGGTATACATGGACGATTGGATGGTCTATGGGTTAGTCCGCGATCATCTGGTGAATCTGCGGTTGATGCTGGAGCGATGCTAGCAGCATCAGATATCGTTGAACTTAAAGAAGTGTATCTTCTATGCGTCGTTTGGCATACTTTTGGGTCATATTGTGTGTAAGCAAGGATTGTTGGTTGACCCAGCAAAGATTGCGCTTATTCTGAGATTCAAACCATCGACTACTGTTAAGAAGTTATGGGAGACGCTGGGACACACGGGGTATTATCTCAAGTTCATCAAGGGTTATGCTGTGGTTACTGCCCCTATGGAGAAGTTGTTGAAGAAGGATGTGGCATTCCAGTGGAGCCCAGAATGTCAGGCTAGCTTTGAAACACTGAAGGCGAAGATGGAGTCGGCACCAATATTGGTATTTCTGGACTGGAGTAAGGAATTCCATGTCCATGTTGATGCCTCTTCGATTGCATTGGGCGTCGTATTGGCTCAACCAGGAGAAGGATTTTTTGATCATCCTATTGCTTTTGCAAGTCGGAAGCTATCCTCCGCCAAAAGGAATTACACTACTACTGAGAGGGAAGGTCTGGCAATGGTCTATGTGCTGCAGAAGTTCAAAGACTATTTGTTGGGTGGGCACTTTAAAATGTTCACCAACCATTCTATGTTGAAATACCTAGTCATAAAGCTTGTGTTGGGGGGGAATATATGCCGTTGGATACTTCTTTTTTAGGAGTTTGATTTTGAAGTCATTATGAAGCCCGACAGGTTGAATGTTGGTCCTGATCATCTCTCATGGATCGATACAAGAGAAGAGCTGACCAACATTGACGATGGTTTACCGGATGCTCAATTGTTTTGGGTTGAGGTTGCAGATGGCTACTTTACGGAAATCATTCAGTTCCTAACAATGGGTACTGCAACCGACGAGTTCACCACTAGTATGAAGAAGCAGTTGGTAGTTAAGGCTGCAGACTTCCAGCTAATAGCAGGAGAGTTATACAAAATGGGTGCCGATGAGGTATTGCGCAAATGGGTCTTACCGCATGAGCAAGCGCAGATATTAGCAGAAGCGCATGGAGGAGTGGCCAAAGGACACTATGGCGGTCGGGAGACCGCTAGGAGAGTGTTGCGTGTCAGGTTATGGTGTCCCACACTACATAATAATGCGATAGACTATGCGCAGTCTTGTGACGTCTGTCAGCGAACTAGAAAACCATCCCGACGCGATGAGATGCCACTCATGCCTCAGTTGACATTATAGCCGTTCGACAAATGGGCAGTGGATTTTGTAGGACTGATCAATCCACCAGGGAAGCGCATGGGTGCGCACTACATTATCAAGGCGATAGAGTATTTGACTCGATGGGAAAAGGAGGCACCAGTAGTTGATTGTTCCGTAGCATTGGTGGCGCGATTTTTGTTTGATAACATCATCACTCGTTTCGGCTGCCCCAAGATACTGCTGAGTGACCAGGTGTAACGCTCCCTTCCAGCATTCCCGTGCAAGGGAGGAAACGTTAACATCACACGAGCTTATGGCAGACTTAGCCCCAATAATTTGGCTCATAACGCATGCAATTTAAAACTTCCAAATGCAGATTCATCTCAATTTAAACACAGCGGAAATTAATCATTACGTATGCACCTTATCTCTTCATACATTCAGCATATCCATATCATTCATACATGTAACAGTCACTAAATTTCATTAAGCATGGACAATTTATCACACTGCATAAAACATGATGCATTTCATTTCATTAACAAGAATAATTAATCCTTCAGATTGAATGCATTGCAAACACAGTCTGTATCTAAATTAATTCACCGATTACTTATCTTGAACTGTAATGGTCCAAACGACTGGCTATGGAAGAGCAACGTTCCTCCCAACCATAGACCTCTGTCCAGCTTGTGTTCTTTTAGCTGAGAGGTCACCCCCGAGCTGGGCTGTGTATCCACTAAGGAGGACTAGCTGGGTTCACTCATAGCCACGGCTTCAGTCAAACATCCGAGCAGATAGAGGAGGGTAATGCTAAGCCAGTGAGCTCAACCACAGAGCTACAGGCATCTCAAGTGGGCTCAACAGTCAGGCACCCACATTACCTACCACATCCAACACAAGGAAGATCCCCTTCTCTGTTACACAGTCCCTCAGGCAACTCTTCCCTCCAGTGCTCTTCAGGATGGGCATAGAAAGGTCCAGCTGCTGATCCTTGAGATCCTAGCCTTCACAGGGTTTATCAAGCATACCCAACCTCTGCATAGTCAATCCCCACTTGATTTCTCACCATTCTGCTCACCAAATACTCAAATTCGTCACTCGTTTTCTGAGCTGCAAAAACTGGGTTTTCCCATTGATTTCGGGGTAGCTAATGCTCCCAAATTCGCCCCAAGGTTCATGCTAATGGATTCCCCATTGGATTTCCTTGTTCCATGCCAAATCTGGACGTTTTTGGTCTTTCAAAATCTGGGTTCTCTCAAGGTCGCGATTTCTGGTTTTTCCTCACTGCTGGCACCCGTTTTTGGATGGGAATGATGCTAGTTTCACAATGGACTGGGGTGAGAATCAAGCAACCTCCCATGAGGTTGAGTGACTTCTTGCCCAAGTAATCAGAGCCCATGCCCACCCATACGAATTTCAGGGCTGCCCATGCTCCATTGAAGCCATGGGCTGAAATCTCAACCACCTTCTTACAGCAGGCATTAATGTCACCTAGGGAAGTCAATGGGTTCTCATAATGACAAATGGCAGCCTAGGGTTTAATCCCATAGCCCCCTCACCACTCCCTAGTGGATACACGTGGCCCCTTCTCATTCGTTGCCTCCATAGCCAGTTTTTGGTATTTTATTTCCATATTAAACATTTACATCAATTTACAATATCCCATGGCTTAATAGCACGTGGGTAACAAAATATCAAGCGTGTCTAATTTAAATAAAATCCGAGCATAAACTAGCGGGGCCTTGGACTTGAGCTCCACGCTAGGGAAACATACATCGCGTATTTACAATATTTACATTAGAGCCAATATTTCCTAAGGGTCAAAATTGGGGTATTACATTCCCCTCCCCCTTAGAACAACACCGTCCTCGGTGTTCTCAAAACTGAACAAAAATGGGAATGCCTCCCTCATGGCATCCTCTAGCTCCCATGTAGCCTCGTCGGGACTAAGGTGCTCCCATTGGACCTTTACCTGCCCGATGGCTCTGTTCCGGAGCACTGTGACTTTCTTGTCGAGGATGCGCATAGGTTCTACTTGGAACTCTCCCTCGGGTTCCACCTGTATCACATTCCAATCAATCATATGATTAGGATCATGTACATACTTCTTAAGCAAAGATACATGGAAAACATTATGAGCTCTTATGCTAGCAGGCAATGCAATTCTATATGCAACTGGCCCTATCCTATCAAGGACTTCAAATGGCCCACAATATCTGGGCGACAACTTGGCACAACTCCCCAACTTGAGGGAACTCTTCCTTGGTTTCACTCTCAAATAAACATGATCCCCAATCTGAAATTCCTTATGTACTCTTTTCAAATCTGCATAACTCTTTTGCCTGTCCTGAGCTGCCTTTAAATTCTGCCTGATCTTAACAATTTCCTGTTCCATTTCCTTGATCATCTCTGGTCCAAGCACTACCCTGTTCACTGGGCCGTCCCAATTCACTGGTGTCCTGCATCCCCTGCCATACAATGCTTCAAATGGACTCATTCCCAGGGATGCATGGTGTCCATTATTGTATGCAAATTCAACAAAGTGTAAATAATCTTCCCACTTGGATGGTTTGTCCATCACATACATCCTCAGCATATCTTCAAGAACCTGGTTCACCCTTTCGGTTTGGCCGTCCGTTTGAGGATGGTAAGCTGTACTGAAATTCAATTTAGTTCCCAATTCCTGAAATAATCCCTTCCAGAAATTGGAGGTGAACTTTGTATCACGATCAGAAATTATTGCCTTAGGCAATCCATGCAATCTGAATATCTCTCTCATGAAGATGTTCGCAATGTCACTAGCCTTGTGAGTGGACTTCACTGGAATAAAGTGAGCTACCTTTGATAGCTTATCCACCACAACCATGATTGAATCATGCTTCCTCACTGTCATGGGAAGACCTGTTATAAAATCCATGGAGATCACTTCCCACTTCCATTCTGGAATGGGTAAGGGCTGCAGTAACCCTGCTGGATGTTGGTGTTCTGCTTTGACTTGTTGGCACTTCTGACACCTAGCAATGTACTCAGCTATGTCCTTCTTCATGCCATTCCAAAAGTATTGCTTTCTTGCCACTGTTATAGTCTTCTGATATCCTGGATGTCCAGAGTACGGCATTTGGTGTATTTCATCCATCACTAGTTTCTTCAAATCTGCATTATTTGGAATGTACAACCTATCTTTGTAGATGAGGATACTGTCTTCACCCAGCTGATATCCTGCATACTTTTCATCCACATCACCATGCTGCAACTTCTCTTTAATTTGAAGGTAAGTTTCGTCACCGTTTTGGGCTTCAAGAACTCTTGTCTTCAAATCTGATTTGCACATACTTACTGCTGACACATGAAATTTTCTGCTAAGAGCATCTGCAACCTTATTCTCTTTCCCTTTTACATGTTTAATTTCAAAATCAAATTCACATAGAAATTCCATCCATCTAGCTTGCCTAGCATTCAAGTTTGGCTGATCAAACAAATACTTCAAGCTCATGTGGTCCGTTCTAAGCTCGAATCTTCTTCCCATCAAGTAATGCCTCCACATTTTAAGAGCATGCACTATGGCTGCTAATTCTAAATCATGTGTGGCATAATTCTTTTCATGCTCTTTCAATTTCCTAGATTCATAGCAAATCACAATTCCTTCTTGCATGAGAACCCCACCCAGTCCTTCAATGCAAGCATCTGTGCATACTACAAAATCCTTCCTTGGATCGGCTATCTTCAAAACAGGAGCACTAGTAAGTAACTCCTTTAATTTCTGAAAACTTTTCTCACATTTTTCCGACCATACAAATTTGATGTTCTTCCTTTGCAATGAAGTGATCGGATGAGCTATCCTGGAGAATCCTTCAATAAACCTTCTGTAGTAACCAGCAAGGCCCATAAAAGATCTAACATCTGGAACATTTCTTGGAGTTGGCCAATCCATGATGGAATTAATCTTCTCTGGATCCACTGCAATTCCTTCTTCTGAAATGACGTGACCCAAATATTGGATCCTCTTTTGATAGAATTCACACTTGCTTAACTTGGCATACAGCTGATGTTCTCTAAGAACTTGCAACACCATTCTTAGATGCTCCTCATGTTCTTCTTCATTACTTGAATAGACAAGAATGTCATCTAAAAACACAATCATAAACTTGTCCAAATATTTGCTGAATACACTATTCATGAGACACATGAATGTGGCAGGTGCGTTGGTAAGGCCGAATGGAACCACAGTGAACTCATAATGACCATATCTAGTTCTGAAAGCCGTCTTGTGAATGTCTTCTTCTTTAATCCTCACTTGATGGTAGCCAGACCTCAAGTCAATCTTTGAAAATAATTTGGCTTCCTTCATTTGATCAAACAAGTCATCAATTCTTGGTAATGGATACTTGTTCTTAACTGTCACTTTATTGAGTTGCCTGTAATCAATACACAGCCTTAAAGTCCCATCTTTCTTCTTGACAAATAACACCGGTGCTCCCCAAGGAGACACACTAGGCCTGATATATCCTTTATCTATTAATTCCTGCAGCTGTATCTTCAATTCCACCAATTCCGGTGTACTCATTCTATAAGGAGCTTTGGAATTCGGCGCTGCTCCCGGAACAAGATCGATGGTAAAATCAATATCTCTCGTCGGTGGCAACCCTGGTACCTCATCCGGAAACACATCCTGGAACTCTTGCAATATCCTGAAGTCTTCTAGTCTTGGCCCTTTGTCCTCTAATGAATCTGGCATATGGACTGCATATAATTGACAACCCTTCTTATAAAACTTATTCAGCTGCAGGGCTGAAATCTGCCTTATTGAAACTTGCTTGGGAATCCCTTTTACCAATGTGGGCCTTCCCTTTTCATCAATGCACTCAAGTGCTTTCTCATAACAGTCCAATTTGGCTCTGTGTTTTTCTAACCAATCCATGCCAATTAATGCATCATAGGATCCTAATGGTAACACATTCAATTCAGCATATGTGTGGAGTCCATTCAATTCTATGGGACACTCCATCACTACCTCACTTACTTTTCTCTTGGTTCCCGTGGCTAGTTGCACTAGCCAAGACTTATTATGCTTTATTTTTCTAAGAGAACAACCTTCAACCACTTTTGGAGAAACATAACTATGAGTAGATCCTGGATCAATCAAAACAGAAATAGATTGCGTAGCAATCTTACCTTCGACTTCCACCACTGATGACTGATGGTCTGCTTGGTGATTATCCAACGCTGCATAAATCCGAGGTGCTGCCCTTTCCATGTCCTCTACCGTAGCTACTCCCTTCAGGTTGTTCAACTTTCGAGCATTGTTTTTCCGATGTGGACAATCCTTCAACATGTGGTTTTCTCCACATCCCCAACACTGAAGTGGTCCCTTTGATGCTTTGTCTACTGCCACTGCTGGTTTGAATCCACTCCTTGCTTGTTGTCCCTGTGGAAAGGTTCTAGGCTGACCTCTGAATGGTGGCTTGAAGCCATCCTTCTTCTGGTCAAACTTCCCTCTTGGCTTTCCTTTCCATGCTGGGTTAGCCTCTGTTTTTCCTTTATTTTGCTCATAGCAGTGCATTGCCATCCTAATGGCTTCATCCAAACTTGGTGGATTAACAAACTCAATACGATCTCTGAAACTCTGAGGTAGACCCCCAAGAAAGCATTGGATTTTTACTCTCTCATCTTTGATATAGTCAACATACCTCAGTAATTCCAAGAATTTGTGGACATGCTCTTCCATAGATTTTTGTCCCAACCTGAGTTCATTAAACTCTTTTCTCTTACCGTCATAATACCTAGCAGAAAGGTATTTCTCCTTGAAGTACCCCTTAAATCTTTCCCAACTAATCCTTCTTTCGTTAATTCTTTTCACTTGCAAGAGATTGTCCCACCAAATGGAAGCTCTGCCATTTAAGTTGTAAATGGCAATTCTGGCATTCTCATTTCCCGAGTAGTCTTGAATTCTGAAGTATTTCTTCATTCCCAGAAGCCATGCTTCTGCCTCTTGACCTGTCTTTCCTTCCCCATCAAATGTAGGAGGTCTTGCCTTCCTAAATTCTCCCTGTGGGATACCCTTGAACCTCTTTCTTCCGTCCAATCTCTTAGGTGCATGTCCCGGACTTCTTCTAGAACATTTGGAGTCACCCGACCTGCTGGAAGAAGACCTTGATGAAGATGCTTTATGTTTTCTGCTCACCGAACTCTTCCTTGGGCTTGGAGTCCTTCTCCTCGAACGACCTCTAGAATGACTCCCTGCATCTCTTCCTTCTTCACCCATATTGCTTGGGTTGGACCCAAGGTTTATCTTATGCTGCATATCAGTGAGGCTTTGCAAAATAGCAGCATTGAGTTGGTGTTGTTCTTCTTGAGCCTTCATCAATCTTTCATTGAAGCTCACCATGGTTTCAACCAAATTTTGAGGAGTCACCTGCTCCCTTCTCCCATTGGATTCAGTCTCCGCATTCCCTTCATGCACATTTTCTCCTAGAACGTCTTCTTCGTGTTCATAAGGATCTTGAGCATCGTTAATGGTCACCATCTTACCTCTGCTACAATTATAAACTTTATGAGCTGCAAACACTGTGCATTATTATGATATTTGTTAGACCCCATAAAAATGCATCTAGGAATACACAACAATCAACATTTAACATAATTAACTCATGGAATAATCAACATAGCTGTTACTTATTCAATTCTTTTGCCCATATTGCCATTAATCCCTGCTAGACAAGCTTTCCAATGCCTGTCCCCGTGCTCCATTCCGACATCGGGTGTGGAAACAGCGTTGTTTCAAAAATGACAACTCTTACCAATAATTCTGCACAGTTTACACAGTTGTGTTTTGGTCCCGAAGATCAACTTCAGCCACCTGTGGAAGAAAATCTATGCATAACCACAAAAACTTATCTATCGGGCGAAGTTAGTCCATATAACAAGGAATACTCAGCAATTTACGGATTCCAATTCCGATGCACCATTCATCTTTTATGAATTTCTGGGTTTTACTACTTCTCTCTTTTCACATTTTTCCAAAATCCCAAATTTTGGGCCAAAAATGGCTATCTCCCAAACGGTGCATTTCTGGGAAATCTTCGTCTAACGGAAGTTGTCTGTCTTAATGAGAATATGAAATGTCTAGTTCAGTAAAATTTCTGACTCCCACATCTAGGGTCACTTTTACTGCCCACAAGCTTTTCAAAATCCCGAAAAAGTGGCCCGGAACAGTGCTTTTTGGCCTTCTTGCTCACCCCGACTCCACATCCTTTGGAGTTTGGTTCCAAGATTCGGAACTTAACATTGTGCCTGCTTCATGGCCGCGCCTGATCAATTTCAGCTCAAACCGACCTTCTGTCAAGCCTCGGGACTCTATCCTTCAAAAGTCACTATTTCCCCTTTTCTATCAAATTGGAGTGTAATGGGCTCGGGGTCTTCACTGGTTCTTTCATGGCCCCCGTCAATGGCCTCCGAGCCCCACCGAAATCATCCCATTCTGAGTTTTTTTTTTTTTTTTTTTATATTATATCGGGCCGGTTCAGCGAATGCTCCCGCAACTGCGGGGCGGTTCACCGAATGCTTCCGCAATGCGGAGCAGTTCGGCGAACGCTTCCGCAATGGCGGAGCGATTCGCTGAATTCTCCCGCAACTACGGAGCCATTCGGCGAATTCTTCCGCAACTGCGGAGCCATTCGGCGAAGGCTTCCGTTGCGGAGCCATTCGGCGAAGGCTTCCGCCGTTTCGGAAGACTTTCCCGAATCCTTCCGCGATTTCGGAGCCCTTCGCGGAATCCTTCCGCCGTTTCGGAACCATTCGCCGAAGTCTTCCGCAGTTGCGGAACGACTCGGCGAAGTCTTCCGCCGTTGCGGAACGATTCGGCGAAGTCTTCCGCAATTACGGAACGATTCACCGAAGTCTTCCGCAATTGCGGAACGATTCGCCGAAGTCTTCCGCAGTTGCGGAACGATTCGCCGAAGTCTTCCGCAACTTCGGAACGACTCGCCGAACTCTTCCGCGTTGCGGAACGATTCGCCGAAGTCTTCCGCAACTTCGGAACGACTCGCCGAACTCTTCCGCGTTGCGGAACGATTCGCCGAAGTCTTCCGCAACTTCGGAACGACTCGCCGAACTCTTCCGCGTTGCGGAACGATTCGCCGAAGTCTTCCGCAACTTCGGAACGACTCGCCGAACTCTTCCGCGTTGCGGAACGATTCACGGAATCCTTCCGAAATTTCGGAAGAGAATTCCTTCCGCAATTTCGGAAGAGATTTCCTTCCGAAAATTCATTTTCACGCCGACACTTAGAAAATTTTTCATTTAAACAAAATTTTTCTCCGCTGTTTCGGAGCCTCTGGCTGAATTCTTCCGCGATTTCGGAACGATTCGCCGAATGCTTCCGCAGTTGCGGAAGACATTCGGGAATCCCTTCCGAAACAGTCTTTAAACAGTTTTTAAACAAAATTTTCAAAACAGACTTTTAAACAAAATTTTTCCCAAAAACTTAACTTCTTCTCTTCTCTTTACTATCAGTTTTGGCCCATAGCGGCCCAGTGCTGCAACGCAGCTCTGATACCAAACTGTAACGCTCCCTTCCAGCATTCCCGTGCAAGGGAGGAAACGTTAACATCACACGAGCTTATGGCAGACTTAGCCCCAATAATTTGGCTCATAACGCATGCAATTTAAAACTTCCAAATGCAGATTCATCTCAATTTAAACACAGCGGAAATTAATCATTACGTATGCACCTTATCTCTTCATACATTCAGCATACCCATATCATTCATACATGTAACAGTCACTAAATTTCATTAAGCATGGACAATTTATCACACTGCATAAAACATGATGCATTTCATTTCATTAACAGGAATAATTAATCCTTCAGATTGAATGCATTGCAAACACAGTCTGTATCTAAATTAATTCACCGATTACTTATCTTGAACTGTAATGGTCCAAACGACTGGCTATGGAAGAGCAACGTTCCTCCCAACCATAGACCTCTGTCCAGCTTGTGTTCTTTTAGCTGAGAGGTCACCCCCGAGCTGGGCTGTGTATCCACTAAGGAGGACTAGCTGGGTTCACTCATAGCCACGGCTTCAGTCAAACATCCGAGCAGATAGAGGAGGGTAATGCTAAGCCAGTGAGCTCAACCACAGAGCTACAGGCATCTCAAGTGGGCTCAACAGTCAGGCACCCACATTACCTACCACATCCAACACAAGGAAGATCCCCTTCTCTGTTACACAGTCCCTCAGGCAACTCTTCCCTCCAGTGCTCTTCAGGATGGGCATAGAAAGGTCCAGCTGCTGATCCTTGAGATCCTAGCCTTCACAGGGTTTATCAAGCATACCCAACCTCTGCATAGTCAATCCCCACTTGATTTCTCACCATTCTGCTCACCAAATACTCAAATTCGTCACTCGTTTTCTGAGCTGCAAAAACTGGGTTTTCCCATTGATTTCGGGGTAGCTAATGCTCCCAAATTCGCCCCAAGGTTCATGCTAATGGATTCCCCATTGGATTTCCTTGTTCCATGCCAAATCTGGACGTTTTTGGTCTTTCAAAATCTGGGTTCTCTCAAGGTCGCGATTTCTGGTTTTTCCTCACTGCTGGCACCCGTTTTTGGATGGGAATGATGCTAGATAGTTTCACAATGGACTGGGGTGAGAATCAAGCAACCTCCCATGAGGTTGAGTGACTTCTTGCCCAAGTAATCAGAGCCCATGCCCACCCATACGAATTTCAGGGCTGCCCATGCTCCATTGAAGCCATGGGATGAAATCTCAACCACCTTCTTACAGCAGGCATTAATGTCACCTAGGGAAGTCAATGGGTTCTCATAATGACAAATGGAAGCCTAGGGTTTAATCCCATAGCCCCCTCACCACTCCCTAGTGGATACACGTGGCCCCTTCTCATTCGTTGCCTCCATAGCCAGTTTTTGGTATTTTATTTCCATATTAAACATTTACATCAATTTACAATATCCCATGGCTTAATAGCACGTGGGTAACAAAATATCAAGCGTGTCTAATTTAAATAAAATCCGAGCATAAACTAGCGGGGCCTTGGACTTGAGCTCCACGCTAGGGAAACATACATCGCGTATTTACAATATTTACATTAGAGCCAATATTTCCTAAGGGTCAAAATTGGGGTATTACACCAGGGAAGCCACTTTCTCAATCGCACCATCAACGCATTGATGGAGGAACTGCAAATATAGCACAAGAAGAGTACACCATATGATCCACAAGAAAATGGCATGGTGGAAGACTTCAACAAGGTATTCTAGCATGCTCTGACAAAGGTGTGCAATATGAACCACGATGACCAGGAATTGAAAATCCCAGCGGTGTTGTGTGCCTATCGCACCACCTGTAAAAGGTTGATAGGGAAAACACCATTCAAGTTAGTATATGTACAAGAAGCAATTATGCCCATGGATTATATTGTCCCGATTTTGTGCATCGCGGCCACAACAAGCCTAGATGATGCAGCAACACTAGATGAACGTCTAGAGCAGTTGGTGAAGTTGGAGGAAGATCGTTTCATCGCTGGGTTCCACCAGGGAGTAGAGAAGGATCGCCAAAAGGCATGGCATGAACGACACATAAAAAACAAACAGTTTCACCAGGGAGACTTGGTGCTGTTGTACGACAGCAAGTTTATGAAACATCTAGGGAAGTTGCAGATGCATTGGCTTGGTCCGTATCGCATTAATAGTATTACTTCGAGGGGCGCAGTTCAGCTGCAGCAGCTGGACGGGGTGATGCTCCCAAAATAGGTGAATGTTCATAGGTTGAAGCCCTATAAGTTGGGCTTGAAACAGCATGATTCCTGAGTCGCATGGAAAAACAAAATGTGTGTGTGTTGCAGGATGATCAGTGGCAGGATGGCGCACTGATGGAGAAATAAATGCGCAAGAAGGAGGGCTTGTGCTGCAAGTTTGGAGTGGTCTGCGACAAGTGGCAATGTTGCGATTGGGTCACATCAGAAATCATTATGTAGCCGAGACCTTTACCTTTTTGGGAAGATATGATCATTAGACGAATCAGATCGTGTCAGAAATATGCACATTTGGAATGAGGAATACACCGAGGCAGCATAGCTGACGACACCTGGAAGGATGGTTTACAGGGTTGGCACGAGACATCCACCATGGCAGTATGGCCGAAGAACTATTTCGCACACTTTTGCACCCAGGGCGATAGGAGGGGGTATGATTGCTCCGCCCACTTTCGATGTCGGAGCAATGGAATCTTATGATTACCCTGGAGCCTGAGTAGGTGGTGCACAGGATTTCCAAGACAAATGAACGGTCAAACGCACTATATAAATATAGGACCCAAGGATAACAAGAGCACAAAAGTTGTTTTCATTTTAGCAATGTTATGTTATGAGATGTTTGGGAATCTAGCTAAGTTAGGAATTCCAAGGAGGTTGTGGAAATGATTGATTTTATTTCCTGTGGGAAGACACCAGGTGTGCTGAGGGCCCAAACCACGAGTGTACATGAGTGGTTAGAGCAAGATGCACCTTAGACACTCAGGGGTTACAAGCATGAGGTCTTATCTGAGATGTCTAGGCAGTTGGTGACGATTCAAAGTCTCGTGGTCCCTGTGACCACACCAAAGGGGGGGGTCGTCGACCCCGGGTCCCTGTAACGTATGCTTACTGGTGTGAAACATATGTGCCAGAACCGCTGGCTTGTTTTACACCCTAGTGTTGCTTGCCAAATGCCTCTCCATCTACAATCGGTCTCTCGAGACTGGAGGATGAGTTTGCAAGGCCTGCGACAGTAAGCTGGTGTGAGTCCACTTTTGGGAAAGAAGTACATGACAGCGAGCAGATGGTCCATGTTACAGAAGGAGCAAGACAACACTGCGTGATCTAGATAGCAAGAACAATTGAACAATCATATGAAGACTTCAAAGTCAAAATGACGGAGTACACCATCTCCAGTTGACGTGGCTTGAGGGCGAGCCACAAGATTGTGTTGGGAGCTTGTTGGTAGGCGGTTTGGTAAAGTGCTATCCTAGCATCTCCAATGCTGCGACAAGGCAAAAGATGGCACGAAAGGCGACAAGAGAAAGATTATTTTGTGCATGTGTAGGTCAATTGTACTGTGGATTGCGGGTTTTGGGTCATTTGGACCACATATTATGTATTGTTGAGTCAGTTATACCGCAGAATGTAGTTTTTTGGTCGTTTTCAGACTAGGTCAGTTAGATATTGAGTCAATTGTCCATAGTGCCGGTTAACAAATTGTTAGAAAGTGGACAAGAGTTGTAAGGCAGAAGCCTATATATAGATAAGAATTGTAAGTGTTGGAGAGCATAATCGAATGCTGGAGATATTATGTGAAGCTCTGTTGTTGGTTGTATGTCTTCCGGGTATGTTTTGATGTCAAGAGTCATTGCGGAGATCTAGTTTTTGCAGAGACATTGTATCTGGGTTGACAATGATAATATGATGAAGCTATTTTGGTACAATATCTATGTTCAATCTGTTCAGTTATGGTAATGTGATGTTGCACTATACAAATAATGTCATGCTTCTTGATGCGATACTCGTTTTATAATTACTGTCATTACAATGATGAATGTCTCAGTTGAATATTGCATTAAATACCATGTTCAATGCTTAGAAATATCTGTCCTAGTTATGCAATAAGTTTAAGTATTATAGCCACAACCATCCTCCTTCATTTGATAGAAACATGGTTCTATCTGATCTTCCTAGACGCCTCGGGTGAGATCTCATCTGCTCTGCAAGTGTTGTTGGGTGGAATAAAACCTGTCTGGGCTGGTGGCCAGGGAGACTACAATATGTGTACACAGTGAATGGAACCCCTGTCAATTGGCGTCGCGCTAAAAAATTGTTCTGTTGCCCAGACAACTGGCAACGTTACGATCAGGTCAAATTAGCAATAAATGCCAAAAGTTAAATAGTTAATTAACGGTGCGTGTTCGAATGATGGGAATTAATGGCAGATCCGGCCTATCGGATGACAGGATCGACAGCATATTTGAGTCATTAATATAGGATTTTGGTTGAATTAATGCATGCTTTCATGATGATTACAGAGGATTCGGATGGAAGCTATAAAACCAGGTAGGAGTTGGTCAGAAAGCACTAGGATTTTCGTTGATAAGTGCCTGTGCAGAGGCGATGAGTGTTGGCGTAAACTTGGTGATGTGTTGGGAAAGGTTTTGTTGAATTTGCAGAGTGGTGTTAATTTGAACCAGCTATTAGTTATAAGTGCTGTGAGGTATGCCAGGTGAACTGGAGACAGTTGAGATTAGCAGCGAAGTGGAGTCTCCCTTCATCCTGGTGGTTGTTGAGCAAGAAGTTGTGTCATCCAGAGCCATTAATATTGGAGCCGAAGTTGCAAATATGTCAGTGGGAGTATCAGTCATCACTAAGAGGTGGCGGGGAGGTCAACACTCTGAATCCTTGTAGAGTAAGAGGGTGCTTCGATCATCCACCGTGATGGTGGGCGAAGCTCAGGAAATGGTGGGGTAGTCCAGTCACCACATTCACGAGTTTGCCCCATGGGTGGGACTCTCAGCCGGTGACATCCTTGTCTATATCCCTCCCATTCATCCAGATGCCACCCCATGCAAAATAAACCCAAAACAGAAGTATGGTGTTAAGATGTCGGCGCTCCCGGATGGAATGGAGCACTCTGTGGATATTGGGCCGATGTTGATGCGCCTGTGTTACGATGACCATGATATGGTGGCCTACCCTGACATTGCATCCGCCCCATATGTGCCTAAGACACGCCTTTCCCCAACGCCGACTGTACAAGACTGGGCACGAGGATTGAAGCAGGCCGGCTTGTTAGGGCTTATTAACATGCCACATTTTGGGCGACTGGCAGAAGTTAATGTGTGCGTGAAGCAGCTCCTTACATGCTTTCATGGTGGTTTGTTGTGGCTGGACAAAGAAATCCCGATCACCATCAATTTAATTTCGCACATAACCAGCTTGCCTAAAAATGGAGTTGATCCGTCGCAGTTCATCCAAGGAAAGGCAAATGACAAAAAGCGGGCGTTGCAGTTGGCATAGAAATATGGATTAGAAATGGATGGGCATGGGTATCGCACCAGCAGCTGCAATGATCAGGCGGTACTCACGAGCATTAAGATCCTATCTTGCAAGGTGGTTAGGGGTGTTCGGCCTAACCAGTGCAACTCGGGGATTGTTGCATGCGCAGAGAAATGTGTGGAAGGAGTCCAAACAAACTGGTCTCTGTTTCTCTTGAATCAATTAATGGAGGATGTTGTGGCGGTCCAATCGGGAAAGGGTGCCTTCACATATAGTTGGTTGTTGCTATTAATCGTCTTCGTTGCATGGAAAGAGCCCGATACGTACTAGGGCATGGACAGTCCGGTTGCAGCAGAACGACAAGGTGCACAATATCAGAATCTGTGGTATGTACGGGAGCCAGAGAGACTCCGGGATTGCCAATTGCAGTTTTGGTTGTTTTGGGAGATGCTTTGTGCTGCGGCAACACAAGTCCCGCGAATATCTGAAGAAACTGCAGCGTGGTTCAGACCCGTCATGGTGTTTGCAATTCAGCCACATACCATACAGATACAATTCCGCCGTGATCTTGATCGGAAATGGTTGCAGACCTCGTATAAGGTGAAGTCCGAAGATTTAGAGGGTACTATGAATGAGTGGCCGGAGTCATGGCGACAACCCATGATTTTAGCAGAGATAGAAGGTGGTGGCCTGGCGTTGGGACCAGATGATCAGGCATCGGCCCAGGACCAGTAGAGTCACCATAACTCAAGGCAAGAATTGACCAAAACGATATCCGATGATAATGACCAGGCCCTTGAAGAAACCCGATCGAAAAGGTATCAGGAGCATGAAACAATCAGCGGGTTGTCATTGCCAGCCAAGGCATAGTTGGGCTGCCTACTCACAGTGCTCAATACTGTATCCTTTGCGGCAGCAGACAAGATGTCAAGGAAAGTGGATGAAGAGTTCCATGCTATCACCGCTCGATTAAAGTCTCTGTATGATATGGTTTCCAGAAAAGCACTAAAGGAAGCAGTGGTACCAACCTTTGGCACAATTAGCACTGAGCTGCGGGTGAGGAATGTGGAGATTCCCATGATTGCAATTGTGACTGAAGATGAAGCTACCAACGCCATGCTGTAGCAACTAAAAACGGTGACCATTAATGTGAATGCCTTTCCCGCGGAAGGGTTGACCACTATGCAGGATACTACCAGCAAGGAAACGACAGACCGACTGTGGCAGATCAGTGGTATGTGTGTACGACTATGGGCGAGTGATGCCAATGCGAAGTGCACTATCAAATAATTGACCGCTAGGGCTGCTTCCACGGCAAGCCATGGATGACCTCAAAGCACACATCAAGGGAGAACGGGATGAGAAGGCACACGAAATCAAAGGCTTGAAAAAGGAACATGATTTCCTTATTGCGAAGAAGGCTCGTATGTGGGATGACAATGTATGGGTTGACCGAGCGATCACGGAAGCTTATCAACATGTGCTGGAGCCCACTGAAGAGGTGGACTTGCTCCACCGGGTGTAGAAACTGGGGGCTACCATTATTCAGTTGCGATAGGAGAACCAAGCGTTGAAGGCCCAGATGAATCCGGGTACGCCTCAAGATGAAGTTGATGAATGAAAAAGGGAAATTGAGGAAGTTGCCACTCAAATGGAGGAGCTGGAGACGCAGGAAACCAGGCTCACGGCCGACACTGTACAATTCTGGGGCCGCATTGTTCATGACGAGTAGGTTGAACAGCTGACTAAGTATCGGGAGGAAGCTGAGGGACAGTTGGCCACATTGAAAGTGGCAATGCGCACTATGCCACCACTGGAGCAAGTTGCTAAGTCTCAGAAGCTAAAAGATTTGCAGCAACATGTCGCCAAGGTGGACGAGCGACAGAAGATGCGCGCGGCATAGTTGGAGAAGTTCCAGGACAGTGGCGGCAAATTCATGATGAAAGCTAGTGAAGCTCTGCAGGCAATACAAAAATGTCGACAGCAGGTAGTGGAAAAGCTTAGAGATCACCCATCTACCGAAGATGTGGTCAACAGTCAATCAGTAGCTACGAAAGCCAAGGAGGTGGTGTGGACAGTTGAACAATCGTATGAGGACTTCAAAGTCAAAATGACAGAGTACACCGTCTCCAGTTGACGTGGCTCAAGGGAAAGCCAAAAGATTGTGTTGGGGGCCTTTTGGCAAGAGGTTTGGTAAAGTGTTATCGTAGCATCTCCAATGTTGCGACAAGGCAGAATATGGCGCGAAAGGCAATAAGCGGAAGATTATTTTGTGCATGTGTGGGTCAATTGTACCGTGGATTGCAGGTTTTGGGTCATTTGGACCACATATTATGTATTGTTGAGTCAGTTATACCACAGAATGTGGATTTTTGGTTGTTTTTGAACTAGGTCAGTTAGATATTGAGTCAATTGTCCATAGTGTCGGTTAACAAGTTGTTAGAAAGTGGACACAAGAGTTGTAAGGAAGAATCCTATATATAGATAAGAATTGTAAGTGTTGGGGAGCATAATCGAATGCCAAAGATATTATGTGAATCTCTATTGTTGGTTGTATGTCTTCTGGGTATGTTTTGATGTCAAGAGTCATTACGAAGATCCAGTTTTTGCAAAGACATTGTATATGGGTCGACAATGATAATATGATGAAGCTATTTCGGTACAATCTCTGTGTTCAATCTGTTCAGTTATGATAATGTAATGTTGCACCATACAAATAATGTCATGCTTCATGATGTGATACTTTTTTTACAATTGTTGTCCTTGCAATGATGAATGTCTCGGTTGAATATTGCTTTAAATACCATGTTCAATGCTTAGAAATCTTTGTCCTAGTTATGCAAGAAGTTTAAGTATTATAGCCGCAACCATCCTCCTTCATTCGGCGGAAACATGGTTCGGTCTGCTCTTCCTGGATGCCTTGGGTGAGACCTCATCTTCTCTGTAGGTGTTGCTGGGTAGGATAAAACCTATCTAGGTCGGTGGCCAGAGAGACTGCGGTATGTGTCAACAGTGAGTGGAACCCTTGTCGACTGGCATCGCGCTAACAATTGGTACATTGCACACACATAACATTTGTATAAAAATATAAAAGCATTTGATAACATGTAAATCATCCATGGTATAAGAAAACACATAAACAAGATCACATTAATCATCCAGAAAACACATAATGTATAAAGCCGCCGAAAATGTATGTATATATATATAAGTCAAAATGATGGTGCTGATACAAAATCCAGAGCATGCTAGCTTTCAGTAGGTCTCTACAAAATCTGAATCTCATGAGCTTTCAGTATACATAAGTAGGACATGATCCTAAGGCTCAGGTCACCTAACCCTAGATCTTGAACCTCTTGGTTGCTGCCCGTGAAAGCAGACCATGTCCCTAGCCACTTTGGCCATCAACGTGCCAAAACGATCAGACACCCTGACAACATACTTCTGGTAGCTCCGAGGTAGATCACGAACACCCAACTCTGGGATATCCAGGGTAAGCCTCTGGAGGTTCTCATAAACCTCCTCGGTAGCATCTCGTGCGATGACACCCATGACCGGTACCTCTCCTCTCCTCACGATGAGAGAAACTCCTACTGGTCGAGACGGACCCACATCTACACACAACACCGAGTTATCAGCACTACTCCAAAAAATCATAAAATATATAAAATGAAAAACACAAAAGTTGTTGTTCTTACCTATATCACCCCATTGTGCTCTCTCGAGGAGCACTAGGTCGGGATCACCTCTGAAGTCTGTCCCGCTGTAAGGGTAATCCTCAATCATGAGGAGTCGTCCCTCTAGTCAAGTGAAGAACCCGGTACCATATCCTATGATGGGGCCCCCACCGCCATGGCAGACCATCATTTCTTCCCATCAAGTCATATGTGGATCCCTAGCATCCCAGTCATCCAAGTCCACCTATGGACGCAGATGAGGTACCTGCTCCAGTAAGAAAGATATCACCACGAATCCATATCCAAATTGTTTCAGTGCCCCGCGCTGACATTTGGTAAGCTGACCCCAGAGGTTTGTAAGGATTCCTTCACACCAGTTGAATGCCCTGGGAGCCATGCACTCCTCTGTGTACAACAATTGAGTCTTGCTCGCAAGGTGAGCAGACTGACTCCACGCCACCCTTACCAGGGTGAAGAGCACGACACATAATGGACGATCTCGAATCCCCTTAATGGGAATCTTCCCACTACTAGCCACGGTATCTTCGATTGAGTACTAAGTAATCAGGTCATCTATAGTCCGGTCACCTCCTCGTGACCCATTACGAGATACAGGTTCCCCCTCTGGGATAATCCTGTCAGAAAATAGATGTCCTCGGCATCTATACTCAATGTATGTACTCCCATCTCAAAGTGCTCCTGCGCTAGATCCCAACATCAGATCATATGTGTCAGTAGCTGAACCTAGGAACTCATGCCCAACACTCGAAGGTATTTGAGAAGTCCACAATTCCTCAATGCGACAACACATTGAGGGTCATTTTCAAACTGTGCATCATTCAACTCATGTTCTCATTCCCGCCACTCTAAGACCATGATTATCACTGTGAACCTGTTAAGAATCACAAATGAGAAACATTAGAACTCACCCCATGCATCAAATATTTTTCTTTTGGGTTGGGTAATGAGTTGAACTTGGACGTTTCCGCTGCCGCAGGATGTCCTTGCAGATAGTGCGACATCATCGAAAACCACCCTTATGAGATTTTCAATGACCCTAGGTCATCGTAGTTCCCGTAAGGGTGGCCTGTGCCGACCCGTGGGCGCATTGTCCCCCAGTAAAACAACTCAAAACCTTAAAAAACAAGCAAAAAACATGAAACCAATCCACTGGAAATTTGCAAAGATGAGTTTAGGCCTACCTTCCTCTGACGGCTCACGGAATGGTGGACCGCAGGTCCCAGAATCAGTAGTTGAAGTTTGGCTCCAAATGGCACTTCACACTCTCCATGCTTGGTAAAAAACAATTGTAATTTCTTTTCACTATTTCATCCTTTTTATAAAAAAAAATGGAATATTCCTTTTATAAATTGATGCTTTAGTGGGTTTTTTGCCATAGTTTGAATCATTTACTGCACTTAAATGCTTGGTTAACTGTTTTTGACCTAGTCTTTGAGTTGCAAGACAAGTTAAGTGCCTAATTAATGCCATTTTTCACCGTGACGATCATCTCATAAGTATCATCAAGTATGAACAACTTCTTCGAGCGCCTTTTTGTCATTATTTTGCTCATTAAATTCAATTATTAATGACAACCGAGCTTAGTCTTTGTTCTTTCTCATGCTCATTAAACGACGAGAATAAGTCACCAAGTTATAGTTTATCACTTTTTCGGGCTCGTTAAACTCCTACGAAAAAGGAAACCCCCTGGAGTCTCTCTTTAAGCTCTTTTCAGGCTCTCTAAATCCGAAAAGATCGCCAAGCAAACTTGTCGCGTTCACGCTTGTTAAAGTATTTGAATCGTCATCTTCCTGGTGATAGTTTACCACTTTTTCAGACCAGGGGGCACTACTTACGAAAAAGGTATACTCTACCCAATCACGACTGGAAGAATCCTCTCTCGCGTTGTTTTACCCTTTTCCGGGCGAATAGGTTAACCTTACAAAAAAGGACCTTTGGAGTCTTCTATAGTTCTTTTCAGACTCTCGAAACATGAAATGACGTCGAGTTTACCTTCTATGCACTCATTAAAATTCAACATTGAAGGACCCGTCATGGGACGAACCCCTCCTTTCTCAGGTTCGGAAAATATTTGGGATTGGAATCATCTATGAGATGAGCTATACTGAGCATCTGGTTACCCTCATGAAGATCATCAAAAACACATGAGGCACTCATTAGTCATGATGGGGAAAAGGAAAGTTTTTGTATTACACATTTACCAATGGCAATACTTAGTCGTTCTTGAACATGGCACTCATTTGCATTTGCATATAGTACTTGGATCATCCGTTTGTCCTAGATTTTTTCATACTTCCTGAGTCTTGTTACTCCTTTGGGTCATCCAAATAATACTTCTTATACCATCAGTTGCATAAGGAGTTGGTTTCATACTCGTCATGTCAATACTTCCAAGTCATGCCATGCCCATGTTCAAGAATACATTCACCGTTCATCATTTCAGTCAGTACACCTTCCACCATGTTGTTCTACTCTGAGTCAGTATTGCATGTTATTGTACCATCCGATCTACTCCAAACATATGTTATCGAGTTTTGTGTTGATGATGGTGGATTCATCATGGCCCTCCTTCGACGGGTTCATCCTTGTTGACTTCAAATCATCATCCAAGGATTGAACTTAGAAACCAATCGAGTACCTTGGGCCTGCATGCCTCAAGGGCAGGTTACCTCACTTTCAACATGAGTTTACATCATTGACTCTTGATTGAAATATTTCGTTAAGCATTCAACTTCAACTCATTTATCCGTTCTTGATGATATGTACTGTGATACCTTGGGGATCATTGACATTAATGGTGATTACCCTCACGCTTGTTAACGGTATATATCAATGACCGGTAATCAAGTGATTTCTACCATGTTCGACGTCAAGACATTTGTAATCACACGGATATATTCGTATCATTGCGGGTTTGGCTTGAAGACCCTGGGGAGTCATGTCTTACTCGGGTTGCGACAGAGATTGTTTTGAGACATATTATGCGGATCCACTTTTGTATTGGTCACGGATGTGTTATCATCTCATCATGGATCTACGCTTGTGTCTAGTCTCCATGATTGTGTTCAGTCGGTCATTACTACCATGGATCTGCAATGCATTGGTTGGCAGCCATGTTGTGAGTCATATGAGACTGTGTTCTTAGAGTCAGTTGTACTGCAGTAGCATCCTTCGTTCGACAAGTCCTTTCCATTTCCTTCTATTAAATCATTTCACTTGTCAAGTTCCAACAGCTTCATGCTTTGGGGGGCATTCTGTTACACATAAATATTCCCATCATAATACTCAGTGTAAACATCCCTGAAGTTCCTTTGACTAAGTTATCAACTTGGAAGAGATACTAACCTACTTCTATTGGGTCTAGTGAGGTCGTCGCAGGTCACCTTTGTGCAACCTGCAACATCGCAGTTTGTCCTACTGCAGCCTACGACAATGTCAGTTAAATGGATAAAGAGTATCTTCGAGCCCATTCTCGAAGGTGTGTGATTTGGATCTCTATCCCTAGCCTATAGGGGAGCTGGGATTCAGTTCCCTAGCCCTTTGGTAGGATCCCTTAACCCTCTCCCACTATATCTCAACCTACCCTATCCTCTTAGTCCTATATATATGAAGCTCATTCCCATTCCAAAGGGAGGAAGTCTATAGCACTTGCATGCTAGTGAAATTAGCTTAGGAGATCTCTACTCATCTCTTGGGAGACCTATACTTCCTTTGGAGGCTTTGGCATTGGCTTGTTGGAGGAGGATTGCAACGTTAAGCTTTGGTTGTAATCATTACTCTTTTGTACTTCCCTCTTTTAATACAGTAATATAAACTCTTTCCACAAAATATTGTTGTGTTAATGATGTTTTGTGTAGTTTACTTGCTTAACCGTTTACTTAGATCTGTTACTATTTAGATGCATTTTACTCGCTTGTATTGTTCTGTATGTCTTGACAGGTCTTGCAGCTGAGATCTGACGACCGTGGAGCTTGGAACAACATCAAGGAGAAAGATCTACAAGCGAGAGGTAAGAAAAGAAGTTTCATATTCTGTCTCACTTGATCTAGACTTACGTTGAGCTAGGGAGATCACGCCTTAAGTCCGCTTTTGGTAGATTGTCTGGTAACACCCTACTTCCTCGGTCAATATTCCATCATGCGATCCGAACCGTTGGATTATCCCTTCTTTTATCATTGCTTCTCTGTCTATATACCGACTAGTACGTGGAAGAACTACACAGTCCTCGGGTTGCAGTGTAGGAAAATAAGGATAGCTCCTATGCTTAAGGACGCTAGAACAAGTCTCTAACCTATCACTCAAGTTGCTACAGATTTTACCTTAACTACCACTTCATTTTATCTTGTATAATTAAGTGGATCAATGAGGTGTGGACTCATCCCAATATCATGCATGACCTAAATGAGGTGAAAGTCCTTTTCCTTCGATGAAGATTATCTATGAGAGAGAAAGATATTTCTTTTCTTCCTAAGACAAGTGAATTCTTCCCAAAATGAAATACTACTTCTTCACTTTCATTTTCAAACAAAAACCAAAAGAAAAACAACTATCTTTCAATCGACCCAGAAATACAAAAAATAACACCTAAACAAGTTTTTTCTTATTTTTTATTTTCAAAGAAGCTTAAAACTACAATCCAAGATGAAAAATGGGCTCCTTTCAATTGCAAAACCTCTTAATTTTGAGCAAAGAAGCAAAAAAGTTAAAGAGCAATTCAAGAGATTTTGATTTCTTTTAACAATGCATTCAAGAAATTCTAAGAATTATTTTGCTTGCTTTGTTTTGATTCAAATGTAAGAGATCAATCAGTCTGCAATATTCAAAAGCAAAGAAGTTCCAAGAAAACTAATCACCCAAAACACTTAAAACTCAAGCTTCAAACAATCAAACCAAACCCACAACAATCAAAGCTTTCACAACACCATACTTCAAAGACTTGAAACTCAAAGCCAAGCAAATTAGAGGCTTCCCAAAAACCACAAGACTAGCTTCCCTTGTGAGGGATTGAAATTTCCCAAGACAAGATAGGAAACCGCTTGAATACCTAGGGATTGCCCAGAAACCAAACTAAGCTCCAAAATCTCAAGAAAAACACGAGAAAAAAGGGAAAAAAAACACATTTGGAAAAGAGTGTGACTGAGATAGGTAAGGAAAAAATATCAGAAAACAACCTAGTCCAATATTAAGTGGGAATCTCAGTCCTAAAGAAAAATTTTGCAGGGCGACATGGTCTGTTGTGTAACAAAGTGCGTCTATCAGGGTCAACGCAAGTTTAAGCTACGCCTAGGTGTGTTGATGTCGCGCTATATATGAATCCAGAGTGTGCAGATGACAATAGACAATTTTTCTCAAATATAAAGGACAAAGAATCCCAGAAATCAAAGGATCTAAATGGAATTAATGTGTCAAATTTTATCTAGATCACCCAGTGACTCAAGAAGATCAAATTTCAATAATCAAGACAAAAACAAGTGAAAAAATAAAAAATAATCCCAAGGCAAAGCAAGACAGATCTAGGAAGATTCTCCCTAACGGAGTCACCAATTTTCTTAGCGGATAAGTCTATGAGTGCGGACACAAGTGGACATCCCTAGTTCAAATGAGTCGAATCTAGAACAAAACAAGACAATGCATACACACATTTCCCTAAATTAATCAAGTATTGATGAGATACAAATAAGAGAAAACTCACCTCTTGAATGAATTTTCTCCTTGATATCCTTGAAATGTTACAATCCAACTTCTTGAATGAAGAACCTGTACGAGATTCACCCCAAACAAAGACCAAGTGGATTGCGGAGTTGAGAAGATTAGAGAAAAAGGATGAGAGAGGATTCCCACAGTTGTGGAACTCGAGAAATATCCAAGTAAATAAGAGGGAAATATAATACAACCATATTCTGCTTTAGAAGCCTCTCGAAGACCTAATTTTCTGCTCATATAGAGGTCAACGCGATTTGCAGTGGAGAAACATGCATATGTATGGGTTGACGTGGTTTGTTGTATTGGCAAGGTGCACCATTGATGAAAGTTGCAGTGATACACACTGCATCAAGGGGGTTACGATGCAAGCTTCTAGGAAAGCAAAGCGCGTCGAGGTTGTAAAATAAGATGATTTGCAAGCGAAGGAAAATAGGATTCATCTTCTATGATAATCTCTTCAAGGATTGTGACAATGCTAGGTTACATGATTCATAATATTGAATTAAATTTAGTGTAACAATAACTCGCCCTCCCAAAGGTATGCTATGAAAAACAACCCATAACCCTAATGCACAAGCTACTCAGAAATACAATGTTGTCGAAGACCTAAATCAAGCACCATGTGCCAGGTCATCCTTAGATGTGTTGTAGATTTGTCTTGCGCAGTGAAATGAAATATTATCTGTTATCATTGTTGTTGACCATCTTATACAAACTTGATCACATTTGACTTAGAACATTCAATGTGTAGGCTCCCTTCACATATTGCTTTTCAGATTAAAGCGGTATCTCATGGTAAAAAAATATTTTGAACCATTGTTGATGAAGGGGCCTCTACATGTGCTGTGTCATTAAAATTTTGGCAAACATTAGGATCACCCACCCTAGTCCCATCCCATACTATGCTCAAAGCATTTGATGGAAATTCATTCCCAACTCACAAACTAATCATCACCTACACAATCGAATTGGGGGTGTTGGCAGGCCGTTTGGATGAGTCAGCTGCACAGTATCGTGAATGTTGTGCAAGGTCAAAGATTCCGTGCAAGGAGGAGAACCGCGCACAAGTCGGTTATAATAATATTTTATGTATTTTTGGGTCATTTTGGACCGCATTGTGTGGGTTAGGGTCATCCTTTTTGTAGAGTTTGTTAAGAATTAGTTAGGTGGTTTCCTAAGTGGACCATGAATGTAAAGGAGCAAGCCTATAAATAGATGAAGTATTGCAAGTAATAGATCATCTTTATCCTGAGAATTGTTATTGTGATATGTTTGGATATTGATCTTGGTCAGGTTGGATCTGGGTATGCGACAGAAGAACTGTATTGATGTATCTGTGATTTGTTGCGAAGATTAATATGACATGACAAAGTTTGAGTGTGTATTTTCCCTTTTTTGTTATGAATGTGATCTATGATATGAATCTCTAAATGATGCGATGTTTTCCAGTTTCAAATGATGTTATCCTGTTATATTTGTTTGCGCATTGATGGTTTTGTTGACAATAAGATCTGTTGAATGATGTTGTGACTCTGTTTAATGCATAAGTTGAATACTTAGATCTGTTATATAATGTTGTGCTAAGTTTATAATTAGACACACATGGTCCTTCTTCATTTGGCGGAAATGTGGTTCCGTCAACTCTCTCTCGAACATCTCGGGTGAGACTTCATTTGCTCCGCAGGTGTTGCTAGACAGGGTAAAACTTGTTTGGGACGGTGCTTAGGGAGATCGTGGTGGTTTGGGTGTCAACAGAGTGAGGAACCCCTGTCAACTGGGTTTGTGTCAACAAATGGTTCTGTTGTCGGGACCCTAGTGCGAAGTGGAGGAAGGATATGTTGTGGCATCCAACAAGACCGAAAATTCAAGATTGGTTCGATCAAAAGTTGCGAGAGTTTGCTGAGAAAGAGAATCAGAACCCTGGACTGACGACGGATTGGTGGTTGGAAAGTTACATACACGATAGTCCATACAAATATTTTTTCTGTGAATTCTCGATCATCTTGTATGAATGGTTGGCACAATTGACCTTTCGCAAGGTAAATTTCCAAGGCGGTGAGCCAACGTACTGGACCCCAGAATTGATCCAGGAGTTGTAGGAGGTAGACAATGGAGCATCGCGGGCTGTTGAATTCTGGTTTGACAATATATTGGAGGGATATATCACCGAGTTTGTGGTTGACACGATGAAATCTTACAGTGAAGATGAAAGGGAATTTTTCAACAGACCGAGAGGCAGGTTCCTATTGGTGCTACAATTGTCCATCAAGATGCTCATCTGTGAAAAGGGCATACTGAAGATGAACCTAGAGTAAAAGAACCCTGGTGGGTGGAGGCTGTGGATACCATGACAGCAGGGGGGAGGTGAATGGAATGATATGGGTTAGATGAGTGCAAGTTACGACAAGACTGTGAAGGAAGCCGAGGAAGAGAGTGGTCTTACGAGGGGAGGAGCAAGGTTTCGACAAGAGAAGAGTCAAAGGACAGGAGAAGGTCCTACTGCAATCGAAATGCAAAACCGTGAAGGAAGACCACATGGGACGAAGCGACCTCATAGTGTCGACAATTACAACCAGGCTATGCCTAGGATAGAGGCAAGACTGAACCCCAATAGCAACATACCCACACCTTCACTCACTATATCACAACCAGGAAGAAATACGACTTTGACACCACTGTGTTCATCGTGTCAACAGTATTCAATTACTAGCGGATCAGCAACTGTAGGGAGGAATCCCAGGATGGTGGATGAAGATGCGAAGTTACCTCTGTTCCATGGAAATGGAACTGACAACCCAAAGAAATATTGGTTCTTACGTGAAGCTGTGTGGATTGTTAAACAAATTACGGATGATGAGGCCAAAAAAGGTCAATTGGCGACAACTCTTCAAGGTCGCACATTGGATTGGTTCATGAAATTTGTACAAGTTCCTGCAGGAAGTCCAGAGAAGGAATTGGATGAAGTCAAAAAGGGATTAATTGCAGAGTTCAGAAAACCGAATTCTGAAGCACAATACATTATGGAACTGAAAGAGATCAAGCAATATATGAATGAAACTGTTTGGGATTTTGAGCAAAGGTTTAAAATGCTAATGGCAAGAGTCATATTTGAGATGCATTAGAGGAAATTTCAATTTAAAATGGGCCTTCCAAAAATAATACAAATTCCATGTCATCATGTATTAGCCAATCAAAATGCTTTAAAATTCAACAAGGGAGCACCTAAAAAAATTGGAGGGAAAAAATAAAAACTACTTTTTTGGATTGTATTTTCAACTTATCTCCTTGTAGGTTTACTCAAATTTCAATCAGGACAACTCGTTGGATGCATAATCCAATGAGTACCCATGTTTCATACTTTTAACAACATCCACACCATGAAAAATCAAAAATACATTAAAAACGTGTTTTCTCTCACTAGAAACACGTTTTTTAATGTATTTTCAATTTTTCATGGTGTGGATGTTGTTAAAAGTATGCCACATGGGTACTCGTTGGGATGCATAATTTAATTGTTAAAAGTATGCAACATGGGTACTCATTGGGATACATAATTTAATTATGCATCCAACGAGCCCTCGCACTTGAAATTTGAGTAAACCTACAAGGAGATAAGTTGAAAATGCGATCCAAAAAAGTAGTTTTTTTACTCTCTCTCTCTACTATTATTTTATTATTTTCTTATTTTTTTTTAGGAGGCCCATTTTTTACCCAAATTTCCTCTAATGAGCGACGTTCAGCATAAGGAATGGTTCATCGTGGCGTTACTACCTCATATTAGACTCTCGTTGATGCAACAAAACATTGCGACATCGAGCGAGGCTCTGGAGATTGCGATGAGGTTAGAAGCTTCACCTATCGGTGAGAATGCAGTCAGCATGTCTCAAATCCAGACGCAACTAGAAAACCTAACAATTTAGTTGCAAGATCTCAATAAGGGTAAAGAGCACCGCGAAGAGGTTTGGTCACTACAATATTTGAACCTAAAATCCGACGAGAAAATCTGACGACCTCCGACGAAAAGGACTGTATCGTCGGATTTCACCTTAAAAATTACAAAATTTGATGATTTTTTATAAATTGATAGAAGGCGCTATCGGATATCCAAAATCTCTATGGATATCTGACGAGGCACCTGGAATAGTTACCAACGTTGTCGGATATATGACCGAATATTAAGCTCGAGGATGTTGGATATCCAACCTCATATTAAGCCCTAGGATGTCGGATATCCAACTCCAAGTGATACCCGAGGATGACGGATATCCTACTGATTATGATGCTCTAGATCGTCGGTGATCCGACATCAACTCTCCAACGGTAACTAAGTTCAAGGCATCGGATATCCGATGGAAGGATGACTTTTAAAACCTATAAATATCGAAACATTCCGACATGTTTGCTATACAAGCGACGGTTTGCGGAAGTTTTTTTATTCGGCGGACTGTTTTTCATTATTTCCATTGTTTTTGTTATTCAAGCAAGCGAAGTGTGGAGCTTCATTTTCTAAGATCGATAATCTTCATTCAAGCTCTTTATGAGAAAATGTCAACTAGCAATATTCCTGATCTAGACAAACAAAATTGACGATTGCTTGCTAGATTGTGGGAAGGAGTTGAAAGAAGGGGTGATGGGAAATGCTATTGTCCATGTAGTCAATGCAGGGGATTTAAGAGGAGAATAATTTTGATCACAACAGCCATAAAACATTGTAGGGAGCATGGGCACGTTGAGGGGGGACATGAATACCATCCATTTGTAAGTTTTGCATTATATATGTTTTTATTTTGATTGCTTTTGTAAATGTATGTATTATTTTAATATTTCTTTTATAAACTTAAATCTATTGATTGTGGTTTCAATATATGGGGAGTAACATGGACAATAACTATTATTTTAATATTTATTATTTATTATAATATTTTTTTCTTTTGTGCATGTTGAATCTAGGGTATAGTAGAATAACTCATTTAATTGTTTGTTAGTGAGACTAACCCACTCACTGGGGAAAGCACTTAACTCTCTATATTTGTGGCACTTTCCATCATGATAATAGAAATAACGACTATATTGGCATGTTGTAATTTCTCTTATATTTTCTCTATAGAAACCATAGCATCGTTTATCTTACCTTAGTGGACAGTATGAGAAATTTTGAGTTATATTTGAGTAGCTTTGTTCAGTAATTGGGTCAATTATTATGTCTCTTGGATAGTTTGGATGCACCTATTTGACCAACAGTACAATTGGTCATTGTTCTTTTCATCCCAACAGTACAAAATTTGTTACATTTTAAATGCATCACATAAATGTTTACATTTTGCGTTTGAAATTTTTACATTTTGCATTTGAATTTATTATATTAACTTTTATCTATTGTTGGTTTCATGTAATTATAAAGGAAAGACATCCTACGGCATATCGTCCAGAGGAAGTGCTTCCAGAACAAGTACCGGAGGAACATAGAGCTATGAATATTAATGGAGAACAAGTTAATGATCACATTGAAGAAGATGATCATACTAATAACATAGTTGAAGATGATGTTACAAATACTTTGATCCATGATTCATTTAATGTTAGAATGGATGATCATCATCATCATCATCATGAAAATGATGAACATTTTGATGATATTCATGATATACTTCTTCTTGATAAGGCATACGAACCCCTTTATGAGGACTCCAAGACAAATCTTCTCTCTGCTATATTGTTGATAATGAACTTGAAGGTTATGAATGGTCTTTCAAACATATCAGGCACACGGATGTTAAGGTATGTAATATATTCCATCACAAAATATATATGATCATGTATTTTATTGTTAATTCATATATAAGTCAAATTATTACGGATGAAATGAGTTTCATTAATATTATTTCTATATTATATTAACTAGATTTTTATTTTAATTTGTTGTAGCAAGATAGGTGAATATTTGTTACCACCGTCAAATATTTTACCTCACACATATCGAGATTTATCTTCCATCATGAAATAAATTGGAATGCAGTATGAAGCAATTCATGCATGCCCCGATGACCATGTTCTATATTACAATCAGCATGAATTTGCAACAGAATATCCTGAATGTCATATCAGTAGATATCGCATAGATCAAGTGACTAAAAAGGTGCCTCGCAAGGTTCTACATTATATTCCCATTATTCCACGTTTGCAACGACTGTTCAAGTGCAAAAACATAGCGTAGTTTATGGATTACCATGCATGGAACAGAAGTCAAGACGACATTATTCGGATGCCTGCAGATGGGTCTGCATTTAGAGATATGGAGGAAAATTGGCCTCACTTTAAAGAAGAACCTCGTAATCTTAGGGTTTCTTTGGGAGAAGATGGTGTCAATCCATTTGCAGAGATGAGATCCGTTTACTTGGTGTGGCATATTTTTGTTATCAACAACAACATTCCTCCATGGTTGACAATAAAGAGGGAGCACATTATGTTGTCGATGATTGTTCCAGGTACGAACCCTGCAGTTTTTTTTTTAATGTAGTGGTATCTCATTTGTTGTATTTTTGTCGCATAATGTCATATATATATTTAATGTTTTTCTATTGTGCAATATGGTTTAATATATATCTAAATGGTACATCTCATAATTATATTTTTTATATGTTCAAATCAATCAGGCAAGTACCAAGTCAAAGATATGAATGGCAATATTGAACCTCTTATTGACGAGCTACTGAAGTTATGGAATGACATCACTATGTATGATGTATCTAGACCAATACGACAAAGGCAATTTCAATTCCATGCAATGCTTGTATGGACAATACATGATGCCCTAGGGTTAACCCATTTTTGTGGTATGTAATTATAAGTTCCACTTTATTTGCATTTAATTTTACGAACTACTAGTTAATATACTATGCACGCATGTTTTTCTAAATAATCCAGTCATCTTGTATATAATTATAATTGACCTAGATATTCCATCTCTTTATGTAGGTCTTCAGACAAAGGGAAAATTTGCATGTCCAGTTTGTGATCCTAAGATCAAATCTCGTCGTTCAAAAAGCTTAGGAAAGGAGGTGTTTGATGAGTATAGGCACTTCCTATCTAAGAATCACAGATATCAAACTACTGAAAAACATATGTTCAATGGAAAGCAAGAGACTGCATTAAAACTGCAGAGAATGACACCTCACTTATGGAAGTTGCAATATAATAGAAATCATCAAGGTACATATAATGAATCATCGTATATGATATGTTATATTGTGTGTTGTTTACTGTAATTGACATTGATTTATGTAATTTCATGATTGTCATTCATGTGATCATGAAGGCATTAATGGGCTTCCACGAGGAATGAAAAGTTATCCTAGACAATTTTGTAGGTTTCCCTACTATGAGCACCTACAAATTGCTCATCTATTTGATACAATGCATATCGGAAAAAATGTGACCGAAACATTATGGTGAATATTTGATGGAAGGAGTGACAAAGAAAAAATTGCCAAAATTTGCAAAGACATTCAAGATAGCAACCATGCAATGAAAGACATCATTCAATTTCATAGCAACGGAGAGAAAATTAATATAAACTCACTTCCATGGATGTTAACAGACCAGCAAATTAATGTTGTAAAAGAAGTCATTCGAAAAATTAAATTTCCCACCGGATTTTGTGCAAACATGAAGAATATCATAAGATTTCGCGGGGGTGAAAACTCACGATTGGCATGTCTTCATGAAGGTAATTATTATGGTATGCATTTAATTATTTTTTTTTCCTATTCCAATGAATATGGTTGGTATTTTTGTTTGTCTACTCTTTGTTGATAAAATGAAACGATTCGTATATTATTGTTACAACATGTTCTACCTCTCTCTATCCTGGACAACTTCGACAACAATTTCAAGCAAATAATATATAGTCTCGGGAAATACATGAGGTAAGTGGTGATTTTTTCCATGCGCTTAGTGTTTGTTTAATTCAACATAGAACTTATATTTGATTTTCGTTCTCTAATTCATGTTACGTAATATAATTTTTTTCCTTTAATATCTTGATTTGGTTGTCATGTCACTTGTAGATGGTTGTCATCTAAAGAATTCCATAAAGAAGACATAAAGTATTGGAGGAGAAAAATTCCTCGTCTCATGTGTGAAATGCAGAAGCATCTACCTTCAACATTTTTCAATGCACAGGAACACTACCTCATACACCAAGTTGAGGATATTGAACTGTGTGGACTTGTGCACTCAAGGTCCATGTGGATGGTTGAGAGGCACTTGAAACTTATGAAGGGTTTGGTTAAACAACGAGCATATGCTTAGGGTTATATGATGGAGGGATATATGGTATACCAAAACATGTTGTATATTAGTGAATATCTTCCTAAATTAGCGTCAAAGCTCAATTTACGTCGCATTTGTGATCCGGAATCCAATAACAATTTTGAAGGGGGGTACCCGAAGGGGAAAGGTAGATCGAGGAAGGTGAAAGGTAATATAACACATTTGAATGGTGATTTTTATGTATATATAATATCATACATATTCTATTTTTATTTTCAGTATTTTGCATCAATTTAGAGTGTAATATACTTTGTTAAGTGACTATACATTTGTACTGAATTTTAATTTTATTGTCATCAAACAGTTGGTCGAGAGTGGGATACAATGCATTTATACATCACAAACAATCTAGACTGGATGAAGGTATGGATCGAACAATGTGAACAATCTGGTCATGGAATATCATGGGAAGGTGTGGCTTCATTGGTTAAAGCTGCACATCACAATGGAGACACCAATCTAACACAAAGGGAAATCGATTTAGCAAGAAGTTTAAAAGATAAGCAGGTAAGCATATTAATCAGCCACACTATTTATTTTTTTGTAAAAAATATTGTCGTTGTATGTCACGCTGATTTTTTTCCTTGTATGGCATTATAAACATTCACTAGTTAATCATAAATATTGGATCATTATGTAATATTTTCCTATATGGCTTGTTGTAGCTAAAACACCATAAGGCTATGTGGTGCAATGGATGTAGATATTGCATCAAAAATTTGGATGAAACGAAGAAAACATCTGATTGTGGGATATCTGCAGTCTTTGAGGTGACCAATGTTTCTTCTAGAAGTGACAGACATCCAGAACTCTCTGAAAATCGATACTATGGGTATCTGGAAGACATTCTTCAATATGACTTTAACTCCTTCAAGGTATTTCTGTTCATTGTCAAATGGTACAGGTTTTGATTGAATCAACGATCCTGATAAAACAATTATTGAACATGATAATGGATTTACCATGGTAAATACAAGGTTGTTTGAGCCAGGAATGGAGCCCTATGTTCTTCCAACCCAATGTGAACAGGTATTTTACTCTGAGGTTCCAGGTAGAGTGGGTTGGTCATTTGTTGTGAGACACAATCCAAGGGGAATGACGGTAAAGTATAACGTAGATGAAGGTAATGAAGAAGTTCTTGAAGAAGAAGACGTTGTTAAAGATGATCATGATCAACATGAGTTAGATTATCATGTTCCAGAAGAAGATGTTGAAGAATTTCTTGAATCAAATGATGTATCAAACAATGTCCATGAAGATGATATCGACGATGATATGATGATCGTAACTGACATCGACAACGATGATGATATGGCCAATCCTTACAATGTTGAATCTCGATCATCGGATGATAAAGATGATGACTCGGATGGATAAGACAATGAAGTCCATTGAAGTGTATGAGGTATGTAGTAATATGTCTACTCTATATATTTTGATTTAATTTTGCGATAGAAATATTGACTTTTTGCTGGTACGTATAATAAATTAGCTGTTTCTTAGTGTTTTTTCCATTTTCGTGTATGTTATAATTAGATACGCCATTGCTTGTTATAGAGTATGACAAAAAACACATTTACTTTTTTTGTACATAGATATTTTGTCGGGTTATGGGGAATTTAGAGTGGTGTGAGGGGGGGGAGGGGCCATAACAGCTTCCACCTTCACGTCGTTGGCCCTGTTTAGTAGAGAATAATAAATTATTCTTGAAACAGAGAGAAGCTTAGTAAGGAAATGCACAATATTTATCATGCTAACCCAAATGGTGTGTAGCTTGATCATGACCATCATCTTCATCATGATCATCATCGTTGTCGTCGTCGAATTCTTTTGAAGTCATAAGTATGATATTCGACGCCTCTAGTCATTAGTGGTATGGCTAGGTCATCGGATCCATCATCATCATCATCATCATCTTCATCATCCTCGTCATCTTCTTCATCATCATCAGATATACCTATAGACTAATTAATGTGCTAGATGGGGCCAACGTTGAAAATTTTTAAATATGTGTTGGCTTGTACTGAAATTTGGCATGGTTCTACTAGACGCATGCATTGACGATGTGGGAGGGTTTCTAGGCTCAAACATCATCATCATCATCGTCGTCGTCGTCATCATCATCATCAGCAGCAGCATCGTCATCTTCATCATCATCTTCATCATCATCTTCATCATCTTCATCATCATCATCATCATCGTCGTCGTCGTCGTCGTCGTCGTCGTCGTCGTCGTCGTCATCGCCGTCATCGTCATCATCATCATCAGCATCGTCATCTTCATCATCATCTTCATCATCATCTTCATCATCCTCATCATCATCATCATCGTCATCATCATCTTCATCATCCTCATCCTCATCATCATTGTCATCATCATCGTCATCATCATCTTCATCATCCTCATCCTCATCATCATCCTCATCATCATCACCGTCATTTCCATCATCATCATCATCATCATCATCATCATCATCATCATCATCATCGTCATCGTCATCGTCATCATCATCATCATCAACAGCATCGTCATCTTCATCATCATCTTCATCATCATCTTCATCATCCTCATCATCTCCATCATCATCATCACCATCATCATCATCATCATCATCATCATTATCGTCATCATCATCTTCATCACCATCATCATCATCATCATCATCATCATTATCCTCATTAGCATCATCATCATCATCATCATCATCGTCGTCATCGTCATCGTCGTCATCGTCATCATCATCATCATCAGCATCGTCATCTTCATCATCATCTTCATCATCATCTTTATCATCCTCATCATCATCATCATCATCATTGTCATCATCATCCTCATCCTCATCATCATCGTCATCATCGCCATCATCATCATCATTGTTGAATATTGTAACTTCTAAGAATATTATAATGTGTACATTATTATTCTGGAGATGTTTCGTCCCTCCGAGGTAACCCTATCATGTATCCGGAGATGATTATTCCTCCCGGGGTTTGTGGTAACTAGGGTTATTAGACCCACTATGTGGGGGTCGGCCCTGTTCTTATATTTTAGGGGTTATTAGACTTCTCCAGGAGAGGTCAGCCCCATTAGGTATTTTGGTCAGTCGGGAGTTAGTATAAATAGAGGAGGTGAACTCCTCATTAGACACACTTGTACAAAAAAGAAAATTAGCGCACTTGTCTGGGAGATATGCTAAGGAGGTAAAGAAGGAGGGAGCACATCTTGTATTTTGGTTGATCATCTTATTGAGGAAAGCTTTGCTGGGTTTTCTACCCCATGAGGGTTTCCCAGGGTAAATTCTGTGTATATCTTGTGATTATGTTTCTTTCAGTGATCTTGCTAGTCTACTTGGTTTAAACTTAACATGGTATCAGAGCTAGACTGAATAGGACATCTTTCACAAGGTAAGAATACCTCTCTCTCTCTCTCCGGTGAAAGTTAGGGTTTCATCAAAAAGTTGGTATTATTGAATTCTGGTTACATGGCTGGATATCCCTTCTCAATACCTATCTTTTGAGCCCTAGATCGAACTTTTTGGTTGGGTATAACTCCGGGAAATCCAAACCCTAGTTTTACCAAAAGTGCGATAAGTCAAAAATTGGTTTCAGAAAAAAAGTTGGCATTTTTTAATTCTGATTACATGGCTGGATATCCCTTCTCAAAACCTATCTTTTGAGCACTAGATCGAACTTTTTGGTTGGATAGAAATCCGGGAAAGTCAAACCCTAGTTTTACCAAAAGTACGATCATCCAGAAATTCTATCCCAGAATCCGGAAAGGTAAAAAAAAAAAAAAGGTAAATATCTCCGGGTAAGTACTACTCTGTCTCTTATCTCTTGGACTCCCCCAAGAGAAGATGGCTCCAAACACTAAGCTTGAAGACAAGCTAGAAGGCATAGAGAATTTTCGAGCATGGAAATACAGAATTGGTCTCATTCTTGAAGAGAATGATCTTGCTCATTATATCAAAGATGAAGTTGCAGAACCGGATGGAGATGAAGCCAAAGAGAAGCATAGGAAGGATTTGATTAGGGAAAAGAGAATCATAGCTGATTCTATTAAAGACCACTTGATTCTCCAATTGGCTTCCAAGAAGACTCCAAAGGAAATGTATGATGCCCTAGGAAGAATGTATGAAGGAAAGAACATCAATAGGAATATGAATCTAAGGACTCAGTTGAAGAGTACCAAGATGCACAAAGGAGAATCCATTCAAGACTACTTCTCAAGAGTCTCTCTAATCAAGGAGAAACTAGATGCCATTGGTGATACTCTTGATGAAGATGAACTTGTGATGACTTCCCTAAATGGTCTCACTAGACCTTGGGAATCTTTCATACAAACCATGTGTGCCAGAAAAGAAAGCATGAAGTTTGATGTAGTATGGGAGGATTATGTTCAAGAAGAGGCTAGGGTAGCCAACAGAGAAGCTCTTCTCAAAGAGAATGACCAAGCCTTGGCCACCCACACCAAAAGAGGAAAGAGAGGCCACTTCAAGAAAGTGAACTACAAAAGGTCTCAACCCTCTCATAGATTCAAAAGGAAAGGAGGAACAAACTCAGAAAGAGACCTCTCCACAGTCCAATGTTATAATTGTTTTAAACTAGGACACTATGCTAAAGACTGTACTCTTCCAGGAAAGAAGAAGAAGAATTTTGTTCACAAAAGACATCATGCACATATGGCAGAAGATGATAGTGAAGAAGAAGAAGGAGAAGAAGAAGAAGAATAGAAGGAGGAAAGGCCTCAAAGGAAAAGATCTAAAGTAAAGAAAGAAGATCCAGAAGAATATGTCCTATTTTCTGCACTCTCTGGATCTGTGTCTCCTGGTGAAGATACATGGCTCATTGACAGTGGTGCTTCAAAGCACATGACAGGTCAAAAGAAAACTTTCTCAAGAATTGAAGAAAAGTCCTCACCCCAAAAGGTATCTCTAGGAGATGATTATCAATATCTCATCAAGGGAATTGGTGAAGCAAGCTACAAGCTTGATTTTGGAACACCCTTGAAAATGAAAGAAGTCTTATATGTACCAGGTTTAAAGAAGAACCTTCTCTCTATCTCAGCACTAGATAAGAAAGGCTTTAGGGTGGCTTTCATAGATGGACAAGTACTCATGTGGTCCAAAGGAAAGTCAATTAAAGATGCAGTTGTCATTGGTGAATAAGAAGGAGGTCTCTATAAGCTCAAGGGTCATCTAGAAACTGCCCTTGCTCATGAAATCTCTATCCCCGGTGAGCTATGGCATAGAAGATTAGCTCACATTAACTACAAAGCATTACCTTATGTAAGCAAGGTGGTCATAGGGTTACTAGACTTGAAGGCTGATCATGATGGCTCATGTAAAGGGTGTAAGAAAGGGAAGAATGTCAAGAACCCCTTTCCAAAGAGTGAAACAAAGACTAAGAGCATTTTGGAGCTAATACACTCAAATGTATGTGGTCCAATGCCCACCACTTCTCTAAGTGGGTTTGAATACTATCTTTCATTCATTGATGACCATTCAAGGAAAACTTGGATATACTTTCTAAAAGGTAAGAATGAAATCTTTGGAAAGTTCAAAGAGTTCAAGGCTCTAATAGAAAATCTATCAGAAAAGAGAATCAAGATTCTCAGAACAGATAATGGTGGAGAATATACTTCAAAAGAATTTGAAGACTTTTGTAAAGAATCCGGAATTAAGAGAGAACTAACCACTCCCTACAATCCCCAACAAAATGGGGTTGCTGAGAGGAAAAATAGAACCATCATGGAAGCTATGAAGACTATGATACATGACCAGGATCTTCCCATGTATCTGTGGGCTGAAGCAGCTAAGACAGCAGTATATGTGCAAAATATACTATCTCATAGTGCTCTTGATTTCAAAACTCTAGAAGAAGTGTTTACAGGAAAGAAGCCCGAGGTAAGTCATCTTAAAATATTTGGGTGTCCTGTGTACATCCACATTCCAAAAGAAAAGAGAACCAAGTTGGATCCTTCTGGCAAGAAGGGAATATTTGTTGGTTATTGTGAATCATCCAAAGTTTTCAGAATTTACATACCAGGTTTTCATCATATAGAAATAAGTAGAGATGTAACATTTGATGAAGAAGCAGCTCTCAAGAAATCTAGGAAGTGCCAACTTGAAGAAATCTATGAAGAATATCCCTCTCCTAGAATCACAGAGGCTGTACACATCCCTGAAGATGATTCACCAGAGGATCATGACATGTTGGAACCACAAGAACCTCCTATTACAGATGTATCTAAGAAAAGAAGGCCAGCATGGGCTAGAGATATTATTCAAGGAGCTGAAAGATATGGAGCTCCTGAAGGCTCCACTAGAGAAAAAAAGAAACCAAAGCTAGTGTCCAACTATATGGCCCTAATGTGTGATCTTGTGGATCAACAACCTACTAGCTATGAAGAGGCATCTCAGAAGCAAGAATGGATAGAAGCAATGACAGAAGAATATCAGTCAATAATGAAAAATGATGTCTGGTATATAGTTCCTAAACCAAAAGATAAAAGTGTGGTCTCTTCCAAATGGATTTTCAAGATAAAACATGCTGCAAATGGTAGCATTGAAAAATATAAGGCAAGATTTGTAGCCAGAGGATTCTCTCAGAAGGAGGGAATTGACTATGAAGAAACATTTGCACCTCTTGCTAGGTATACTTCAATTAGAACTATCATGGCACTTGCATCTATAATGAAGTGGAAATTACACCAAATGGATGTTAAGACAGCTTTTCTGAATGGTGTAATTGAAGAAGAAGTGTACATAGAACAACCACAAGGGTTTGAGGTTAAAGACGGAAGAACTCATGTATGCAAACTGAAAAAGGCATTATATGGGTTGAAGCAAGCTCCCAGGGCTTGGTATGGAAGGATTGACAATTTATTAACTAGCATGGGTTTTACCAAGAGTAAAGCTGACCCAAATCTTTATCTCAAAGTGATGAATGATGAACAAGTTATACTGTTGTTATATGTAGATGATCTATTTCTAACCGGAAATGAGAAACAGATTATTGAAAGCAAGAAGAAGCTTTCTTCAGAATTCGAGATGAAAGATCTCGGATTAATGCACTATTTCTTAGGTCTAGAAGTATGGCAAGAACCAAAAGGAATCTTTCTGAATCAAGGTAAGTATGCTGTGGAAATTCTAAAAAGGTTTGATATGTTGGAATGTAAACCCATGGCCATTCCCATGGACTCCAACCTGAAGTTATTAGTTAATGACTCATCGGAACTAGTGGACCTAATTCTATATAGACAAATCATTGGGTCATTGATGTATTTAACAAATACTAGGCCAGATATATGCTTTGCTGTAAATACTCTAAGTCAGTATCTAGTAGAACCTAGAAAGGTTCATTTAATAGCTGCAAAGCATGTGATGAGATACCTAAAAGGTACATTGGATTTTGGTCTATATTATCTTGGAGATCATGAACTCAGGTTACATGGTTACTCAGATTCTGATTGGGCAGGAAGTGTCTCAGACAGAAAGAGTACATCAGGTGGATGTTATGGTCTTGGATCTGCCATGATCTCATGGTTCAGCAAGAAACAATCTAGTGTGGCCCTCAGTACTGCTGAAGCAGAATACATAGCTTCCTGCTCTGCCAGCTGTGAAGCAGTATGGATTCGGAAGTTATTATCTGGAGTGTTTGACTTAGAAATGGATCCCCCTGTGATTATGTGTGACAATCAAAGCTGCATTAAGATGACGGAAAATCCTGTATTCCACGATAAGTCAAAACACATAGAGATCCGATACTTTTATATATGAGATATGGTGTAGAGAGGAGCTATCAAGCTCGAGTATGTAAGCACTGAGGATCAAATTGCAGACATCTTGACCAAACCTCTGTCTCAAGTGAAATTTGAATACTTCCGAGACAAGCTTGGTGTAGTTCAAAAGGACCCTCCTCGAAAGGGGGAGTAGTTTGGTTACTAATGATGAGATTGCCTCATCAAACACAAGGTCATTGATAAGGTCACTTGTTCACCACACCTAGATACTTAGAAATACTTAGATTTAGGACTCTTATACTTAGTTTTTATTTATACATGCTTTTGATGTTAGATGTATTAGTGAGAATACATGCTTTTGACGTTAGATGTATTAGTGAGAATACATGCTTTTGATGTTAGATGTATTAGTGAGAATACATGCTTTTGACGTTAGATGTATTAGTGAGAATACGTGCTTTTGATGTTAGATGTTATGCTTTTGACGTTAGATGTATTAGTGAGAATACATGCTTTTGATGTTAGATGTATTAGTGAGAATACATGCTTTTGATGTTAAGATGTGTTAGTGAGAATACATGCTTTTGATGTTAGATGTATTAGCGAGAATACATGCTTTTGAGATTAGATGTATTAGTGAGAATACATGCTTTTGATGTTAGATGTATTAGTGAGAATACATGCTGGATGTATTAGTGAGAATACATGCTTCTGATGTTAGATGTATTAGTGAGAATACATATTTTTTGATGATACATGTAATGTACTTGTATGGTTGAGGATACTTGTACCTGTATTGATGAGAATACAGGTGAGGATTGCATCATCCTTGAACTCAAGTTCTAAAGAGAGCCGTAGACATGATGTCTCCGAGAATGAAGTCCTTGGTGGACATAATAGGATTGCATCATCCTAAAGAGAGCCGTAGACATGATGTCTCCGAGAATGAAGTCCTTGGTGGACATGATAGGATTGCATCATCCTTGAACTCAAGTTCTAAAGTGAGCCGTAGACAGGTGTCTCCGAGAAAGAAAAAGGATTGGATCATCTCTGGACTTCAGTCCTAAAGTGAGTCGTAGACAGGTGTCTCCGAGAATGGATGATAGGACTGCATCGTCCCTGGACCTCGGTTCAAAATGTACGTGATGGGATTGCATCATCCCTAGACATGAGATTTGTCTTAAATTGATAAGGACTGATCATCCTGGAACTGGATCGGGATTGCATCATCCCTAGACATGAGATTTTTCTTAAATTGATAAGGACTGATCATCCTGGAACTGGATCGGGATTGCATCATCCCTAGACATGAGATTTGTATTAAATTGATAAGGACTAATCATCCTGGAACTGGATCGGGATTGCATCGTCCCTAGACATGAGACTTGTCTTAAATTGATAAGGACTGATCATCCTGGAACTGGATCAGGATTGCATCGTCCCTAGACATGAGACTTGTCTTAAATTGATAAGGATTGATCATCGTGGAACTGGATCGGGATTGCATCATCCCTAGACATGATACTTGTCTTAAATTGATAAGGACTGATCATCCTGGAACTGGATCGGGATTGCATCGTCCCTAGAAATGAGACTTGTCTTAAATTGATAAGGACTGATCATCCTAGAACTGGATCGGGATTGCATCGTCCCTAGACATGAGACTTGTCTTAAAGTGATAAGGACTGATCATCCTGGAACTTGATCAAGATTGTATCATCCATGGACCTATGTCCTAAAGAGAGCAGGATTGATCATCCTATAAATTGATTGGATGTTGATGATCGTGTGATGACGATGTTGATGATCGTATGATGACGATGCTGATGATCGTATGATGATGATGCTGATGATCGTACAATGACGATGTTGATGATCGTGTGATGATGATGCTGATGATCGTGCGATGACGATGCTGATGATTGTGTGATGATGATGCTGATGATCGTATGATGATGATGCTGATGATCGTATGATGACGATGCTGATGATCGTGCGATGACGATGCTGATGATTGTACGATGACGATGTTGATGATCATGTGATGACGATGCTGATGATCATGCGATGACGATGCTGATGATCGTGTGATGACGATGTTGATGATCGTATGATGACGATGCTGATGATCGTGTGATGACGATGTTGATGATCGTACGATGATGATGACGATGCTGATGATCGTGCAATTACGATGCTAATGATCGTGTGATGACGATGTTGATGATCGTATGATGACGATGCTGATGATAGTGTGATGACAATGCTGATAATTGTGTGATGACAATGCTGATAACATTGATGTTCCAGTAACTGGTTGAGTTACTGATGATGATGAATTGAAGAAAGCTTCCGATGATTTATAGATGTATCATGTATGATGTAGTCGGTGACTCCTTGCTCCTGCAGATGTTGTTATAATATCCTTCTCATTAAGGGGGAGTGTTGAATATTGTAACTTCTAAGAATATTATAATTTGTACATTATTATTCCGGAGATGTTTCATCCCTCCGAGGTAACCCTATCATGTATCCGGAGATGATTATTCCTCTGGGGGTTTGTGGTATTTAGGGTTATTAGACCCACTATGTGGGGGTTGGCCCTGTTCTTATATTTTAGGGGTTATTAGACTTCTCCAGGAGAGGTCAGCCCCATTAGGTATTTTGGTCAGTCGGGAGTTAGTATAAATAGAGGAGGTGAACTCCTCATTAGACACACTTGTACAAAAAAGAAAAGTAGCACACTTGTCTGGGAGATCTGCTAAGGAGGTAAAGAAGGAGGGAGCACATCTTGTATTTTGGTTGATCATCTTATTGAGGAAAGCTTTGCTGGGTTTTCTACCCCATGAGGGTTTCCCACGGTAAATTCTGTGTCTATCTTGTGATTATGTTTCTTTCAGTGATCTTGCTAGTCTATTTGGTTTAAACTTAACAATCATCACCATCATCATCATCATCATCATCATTGTCATCGTCATCATCGTCATCATCATCATCAGCAGCAGCAACAGCATCGTCATCTTCATCATCATCTTCATCATCCTCATCATCGCCATCATCATCACCATCATCATCATCATCATAATGAATAATCCCCATCATCATCATCATCACCATCATCATCATCATCATCATCATCATCATTATCATTATCATCATCATCATCATCATCATCGCCATCATCATTATCATCACCATCATTATCACCATCGCCATCCTCATCATCGTCATCGTTGTTAACACCCAAAAAGTGCTCACTAGCTCATTTCCTTATTCACATGACCCATTTGTCCACTTTTTCACCATTTGAGCCTCTAAAGCCACCAAAAGACCTTCTTACACCCCTTTTTCCACTCAAAATAAATATTTTTCCTCAAAAAGCATAAAAAACCCTCAAAAAGGGTCCAGAATTTCCAAAAATATTAAAAAGGGAATAAAAATATTCAAAATATTCAAAAAAGGAAAAAGGAGGGAAAAGGTACCTAAACCATGTTGGTCAATACCATTGGTTTCCTCAAAACCATAATGGTATTCCCCACCACCAAAAACTATAAAAAGGTGGTAGGGGCTCCTCACTTTCCATCCATCCATCATCCTATCCTCATGCTGTCAAAATCTCTCATGAGCTTTTGACCATTGTAGCTATCTTGGAGAAGAGACCTTTGGAGCTTGAAGCTACTCACCTTGGAAGTTGCTCAACACAAATCCTCACCATTTGAGGTATCTTAATACAATACTCATTCTTTTTATTTCTTGTTCTTGAATCATTTTCAGAAAATTTTATTTGTTATATGCACATGCTAGTTTAGTTTAGATTCAGATTTATAATAATTGTTTTTGCTTTCAATCTTTGAAACTGCTATCACTTGTTGATAGGTGCCCATAGCACTCAATCTTGGTTGCAAAACCAAGCCAACAGTTTTTGGTGACTCTGCTGGTTTCGAATTCTTAGATCTCAGTTTTTTGCTTTAGATCTTAGTTTTTGTTAGTTTTAATCAGTTTAATTCATAGATCTGCCATCCTAGACAGCAGATCCATTGCTGTTCTAGATCTTGGCCCCTTCTATTGCCCTTAACAGCCCGAAATTTCCATTTTTGGGTTCATTTTTCGGCGTCCGTTTTCGGCTTTCGCCTCGTGGTTTTTTGCCTGACAGTCGAACGGCTCATCGCGACCTCATGGCTTTTTTCCGCGCGGCTCGCCACGGCTTCGCGGCCGATTTACGCGCTACACATTGCAGCTTCACGGCCATTTGCCACGTTGCACATCGCGACTGTGTGACGAAAACCTGCGCTGCACTTCGCGGCTGAAACCCACGCTGCCCATCGCGACTGTGTGACAGGAATCTGCGCTGCACATCGCGGCTTCGCGGCCGAAACCCGTGCGGCCCATCGCGACTGTTTTCTCGAAACCCGCGATGCAAGTTTTTTCAATTCGGCCAATTCTTTGAATATTATGTTTTGCTGTATTTTCTGCCCATTTAGCATATTTTACAGTATTAAATTTCCTGCATTTTTACAGCCATATGAAATCTTTTACTATTTAGAATGCTTCATTAAAAGTCTTTTTACAAAAATTTTAGAAATTGAAAGAGAGATTTTTCTGCATTTTATCTAGATGAAGGTTTTACTGTTTATTTGCTCGATACTTTGCCCAAGCAATTTTTAAGAGATCCATTTATTTCTTGAAGTATTCATGTTATTTTCTTTCCTTCGAATTATTTCAAAGATCCATTATTTTTGAATAGTTTTTTCAAGCATTTACATTTCAAAAATGCCTTTATTTTTTGCAAAACTGCAAGCGTCTTTTCTTTCATTTGTAAAATCGCCCAAGCGAGGCAATTCAATTTCAGTTTAAATACTACGCTTGCACGCACTCTACCACATAATTTAAACTGAGCCTTAAAATTTACCTTAAACTCAACCAACTTTTAACCCCACTTGGGGAGCACTTAAAAGAATTTTGTAGTTAGGTAGAATTGAGGGGATAGGTGTTCCAATAACACCCCTTAGTTATTACATTTGAGACATAGTGGTTGTCCTCTATGGTACCAAAATCCATTATAATTTTGACATGGTTATCAACCAATTTATCGGGAAGGCCTCTCCCTTAGGAGGGTTGAAGTAGCCAGACTGGTTCTGGAAGTCTGAGTGGAATACCGCAATCCATTCAGTAACCGAAGGATACCTTTCGAAGTTCTCAATGTACACCCCCCTGGTGTACAACAACGATAGAACCAAACTGCAGATTCACCCAATCGAACGTGTCATGAACGGGGTATCCTAGTTGACACTCTTTAGGATTGTCTACCCGATGTCCCTCCCGGTAGGGGGATATCTAGCCATTGATTCAACACTCTATATTGTCTGACTTGGATTTCATCACCTTGCAGAGGATATCATTTGTTGACTCACAATACTTCTAGTTAGGTGTTTGCATGATACATTACCCACCTTTGGTCTAGTAGCACCTCTTTTTTCTAGAAACTATTTGACTTTTGGTATTCTGACCAATTTTGTTGCATCCCTCCACTTATTATAGCACAGCTGCTATAATAAGTGCTTTTTGAGGTTGATTTTTGGCCTGAGAGCCTTATTTTCACTCCCCTTTTTGCACTCATTGTTGCATTAGGGTTTCGAGTTTTTTACATCACCACCTTACACTGAAAATTTTTAAAAAACATATTTCTCACCATTGATAATTTAAGACGATCTCATCATCTTCAGGGTGAACCCCCTCAGTTCAGTCTAATTGGCTCTCCACGTCATCGACGTAGAGCCTTATCCCTTGACTCAACACGTCATCGGCCAAACATACAGTCATCCGATTCTGACATGCCTCACTTCACATCTAATTCTGAGGCTGAATCCGAAAACCCTACTGAATTATCACCAACCAACCTCATGGCTGGAACACAATACGACCCACTTTTTACCAGTACCATTGGAGATACATCCACAAACCCTTCCACTACTGTGCCATCCATGGTAACAACAACCCCTCTAGGCATGCCTAATATGGGGGACACTCCACCTTTAGGTATACCCAACACAGGACTATCTCCTATTATGGGTATGCCAAACATAGGAATCACACCACTTGTCATTACCACAACCCAGATCCCAAGAATTCCTAGCGCTATTCCTAACCCTAGTGTAACCCATGTTGCACTTAGAAACGCTGGCCCATACCAAACCACAACAATTGGAGGACACATACCTTCAATACCTAGCATACCCTTAGGGGCTACTGGACCACTACATAATGCCACCATGAATAGTTATGTTCCAGTCACTATGCCACACCTATCTGCTATTTTACCTTACATGGCTAGTCTGAACTTACCAGACTTAGCCAGGCTAACCAACGATCCTATAAGGAACAACCCTACATGGCCACCCATGCCTACAAAGCTCCCCTCGGACATAACCAAGTTTGAAGGAAAACTTGGGGAGTACCCCCAAAACCACATAATGTCTTTTCACCTATGGTGTTCATCTAACTCCATAGTGGATGACTCCATTCATCTAAGACTGTTGCAACTAACGTTCACTGGCTCTACAGCCAGGTGGTACATCGAACAACCACATGGCACCCACCATACTTTTACGTCTCTCGCCTCCACTTTCCTTCAATTTTTCAGCTACCTGGACGTTACGATGCAGGAGTTGAAATACTGTTGTCTTGCAGACAAAACACAGCTACCCACATCACGGACCACATCCATGAGTGGCGCAAGCGTCATAGCCTCTGTAATATTAAACTGGATGACCGTATATTTTTGGATTGGTTCCTTAAATCACTCCTACCCCTAATAGCAAAAGACGTCACTTCCAAACAACCCCAGTCAGAGGAATAAGCTATCCTAAAATCACATCAATTCGACCTAATCTATGCCCAATCAGGCTATCTCTACACCATCATACTAGACGCCCCACGAGGCGATTCTTCATGCGGTGATGCGTCGGGGGCATCACATGCCGCTGATGGTATTATTGGCCAGGTCACACTGCAAATTAAACCTTTTAGCCTGGTGAGCACCATAAATGCCCCAGACCTCTCTAGGGCTACATCTAATTCTAGAGCGACAACTTCGTACACTCCAACGAATCAGACTCATCACACTCATGGACCCTCTTGTCCACAACATTGCTATGGGAAAACTCCATTGACATATGTACCACCCACATACTATAACCAACCAGCCACCTAGAACCTAATTCAGTTCCCGCCACAACCAATGTATTACCCACAGCAAGCTACAACAGCTAACCCAAAACCTCCAATAGCTAAGGGTTACCAACAACCCCAGCAGGTAACTGGACCACCTCCAGCCCCACCAGCTTATTATCGACCGCAACCTGCTCCCGCACCTGCGGCAAACCAAAATCCTCCCGCTGCTCAAGGGCAAGTGTACACACAACACAATCAGCCCCAACATCAAAACAACCAACGCAACCAGGGTGGACAACAAAACCGTGGAAGAGGACGTAACCGCGGCAACAACCAACAACATAATCAAGGTCCACCACCTCCCAATCCTCCAAATAATAACAATGCTGCTCCTCCCAACCAGAATCCGGATCGTCATCCCAGGCAACCCAAAAACAATAACCTAAGAACAAACCACCCATGTTCTATATGCGGGGTCTATGGCCACTACACACATGCTTGCCCACATTTGGAGCGAGCTCGACAACTCTGGACTGATGATGCCCATCTCCAAGGGCACGTGGCTCCTCAAGCGCCACCCAACCCCCCACCCCTTCAACAGCAACCTATGGTATTACAAAACCCCTTACCACTCCAAGGCATAGTGAACACCCAGCCGTTGGCACCCCCTCAAGGTAACGCGCCCCCACAACAACAAATCACTTATGCCGCTCTTGATCAACCCATGTTCAACTCAGGTACCCACCACTTGTTAATGATGTCATCCACGGATGTCAACCTCCAAACCCGTCGGAACCAATATGGCTCCACCCCTGAAGACCCTCCCGCCAACAAAAACACTAACGCCCATCCCACTGATCAGACGTTACATATACCTCCGGTTCCACTCGATGGTGCCTCTAAAGCACCTCGCTTCCCACTTCGTCGCATCAACAATAACCCCAATGCTCGCACTGCGTCGAATTACAGCATTGTAGATGACTTAGCCCAGTCTCCCGCAGCCATGTCTGTTTTAGAAGTCTTAAAAAACTGTCCTTCACAGTGCAATACTTTGCTCTCTGCCATTGGTGCTATTGACCCCAATGATTCACAACTGATGGCATTCGATTCGGACCAGTCCGAACCATGCCTGCCCTCCACTTTAGCATTCCAAGTTTATGTTTCCGTTCAGAATCTTGTCATCCATCGGTGCATTATCGATGAAGGTGCCTCTACATGCGTTATGTCCACATTCGTTTGGCAGAAGTTGGGATCCCCTACTCTCCAGTAGTCCACCACTGTGTTGCGAGCCTATGACGGTCGTTCGGCTCAACCCCAAGGTCTCTTAACTAATGTCCCTGTCCAGCTAGCTGGTAAAATCGTGCTCATTGACATAGAGGTCATCACTGCCCAACTTGATTATAACCTCTTACTTGGCCGCAACTACATGTATGCCATGCGGGCGTTTGCCTCATCTGTTTTTCGTACCATGATGTTCCCCCATGACGGACGCGTGGTCAAGGTCGACCAACTCACCTATTACAATCCCAATGCCCTCACTGCACCCAAAAATGTTCTCCCCATGGTTGAACAACCTGTTTGTGGTGTAACTACCTCGTTTGTTTCCTCCGTGGGACCCAGACTTTACTCCTACACGCCGATGACTTCTACATTCCAATCCATTCCACCCCCGTCACCCACGACCCATGTCTCTGACCTCTGTACTCTTTCCCACAATACACAACCACCCAACAATCAACCGCCCTTGTTACCGAAACCACCATTGGTACCTAGTCACATTGGTGTTACACCCACCCACACAATCCCCTTCCTATTCCCTCCCTCGGGAGTAGTAAGCGCCCCGGTTATGGCTACCCTCATCCTCCCCGAGTTAACCTTAGGCTTACCCGTGTGGTATATTTCGCCTCCCACTCCCCCATCGACACCAAATGTCGTCCTACAACCGGTGCAGCCCATTGTCACTACTAGTCAACCACCTCCCAATGTCACTACCCATTCGTCATCTACGAATCCCCCTCCTCTTATCAATCCCACTAGGGGCAGAGGCCCACAACCATACACTGTTGTACCCCCTCCCAAGACATTTAAACCCCCCCCCTGTGTTTCATGCTCCCCCCAAATGCTCGTTGTGTGATGAGTTAGGCCATCCGACTCATCAATGTCCACAATTACCTACATTACAGGAACACATGCAAATGCTTGACGACGACCCCAACATCCCGGTTGTCGAACTAGATCCAACCCCTAAGCCTCGTGATAAATCACTGCGTACCAACCACCCTTGTGCAATATGCGGTATTTATGGCCATTACTCACATCACTGTCCTGATCTCCCAAATTACAGAGCAGCTCTCTATGAGATGAATAATTTTGACCTTGACACGGCACCCCCCACAATGGAGGAGACATACCCTCCCGTATCACCCCCATTCAGAGAGATTAACACCATTTATATGATCTCTTCGACTACCACTCCCCCGTCAAACGATTTGACCACTCAAATTTTCCACAATGATGAGGAGATTCTAGAGGCTCTTACTACCCCTGATTACCCCTGGGAAGACATGCACCATCGTTCCTACTTCCTCCCAGAACAGTCCTCCTCCACCACAGCCACCCAATTTGCGGTCGAGTCCAAAGATTTCCTCCCCACCAAAGTCGACTGGTTTAAGGATCCTATTCCTACTCCTGATGCCTTTGAGGAAGGGAACATGTCAAACATTTCCCCTATTATACAAATCGACATTTCCACCACACCTGGAAAACCTGAGCTCATCTTGCTAGGTGCATCATGCACTCAAGCAAAAACTCAAGCATATAAGAAACTCTTCCAAGAGTTTCATGATGTCTTCACATGGTCTTACACAGAGATTCCTGGCCTCGATCCCAAAATTGTGGAACATCACATCGACACTTGGCCCAATGTGCCTCCTGTCCGACAAAAACAACGGCCCATTCACCCATCCAAGCTCCCAGCTGTTAAAGCTGAGATTGAAAAACTCCAAAAAGCAGGATTCATATATCCTATTGCCTACACCACCTGGGTTTCAAACCCAGTACCAGTAAACAAAAAGGTGGGCACCATACGCGTTTGTACTGATTTCCAAGACCTTAACCTCTCGTTCCCCAAAGACAACTTCCCCACACCTTTCATTGACCAACTAATCGATGAATGTGCGGGACATGAGGTCCTTTTTTTTATGGATGGTTTCTCCGGATACAACCAAATAAAAATCCGTAAAGAAGATCAATATAAGACAGCTTTCACCACCCCATGGGGCACCTTCGCCTATCGCATCATGCCTTTTGGCCTCAAGAATGGTGGAGCCACATTCCAACGCGCCATGACTTATTGCTTCCACGATCTCCACAAGATCATAAAAGTTTATCTGGACGACCTCACAGCTCGATCCAAAAAGCGATCTAACCATTTAGACGACCTTCGACAAGTTTTCATGCGTTGTCAAAAATACAACATCCGCTTGAACCCCCTCAAGTGTGTCTTTTGCATTCCATCAGGTCGCCTACTGGGGTTTGTTATCTCAGAAAAAGGCATCACTTTAGACCCCTTAAAAGTCCAAGCCATTCTAGAGTTACTGTCACCCCGCACATTAAGATAACTACAAATCCTACAAGGGAGGTCCAACTTCCTCCGCCGCTTTGTCCCTGACTATGCCACAATAGTCCACGGTTTCCTATGACTACTACGTATGCATACCCGTTTCATATGGGACCAACAAGCAGAGACAACTTTCACCGATTTAAAGAAAGCACTCACAAACGCCCCGTTGATTTCTCCTTCATATTTCACAAAAGATTTCACCCTCTATGTTTCAGCATCCGAACATGCTATATATGGAGTCCTTGTACAAGAAGATACTGCTTGCCAAGAGCATGTCATCTACTATGTGAGCCAGACCTTGTCCGGCCCACCCCTCCGATACCCACATGAAGAAAAGATGGCCCTCGCCGTCGTTTTTTCAGTACAAAAGCTGCGACATTATATTCTCTTAAGCCACACCACAGTCGTAGCTAATTCCAATCCTATGGTTTACCTCTTGATGCTTCACCTTCTTCAAGGCCGCGTAGCTAAATGGGTGATTATCCTGCAAGAGTACGACCTTAGTTTCAAGACCCCAAAGAGCACCAAGGCCCTAGCACTAGCTCAACTCATCACAGATCTCCCATCTTCTTCGTCATCACCCGCTATCCAAACGGATCTCACTGACGACCACATTTTCATCATTTTGTCTGACGACCCATGGTACGGAGACATCTTAATCTACCTCCGCACACAAAAATTTTGACCCCACATCGATCGTGATGGACGCCGTCGTATACGACACCACGCCCCCCGATACCTCTTATTAGGCGATGTACTTTATCGACATGGCGTCGATACCATCTTACGACGCTGCCTATCTCATAACGAGGTAGAACAAGTCCTTAATGATTGCCATAGCGGTGCCTGCAGAGGCCACTTCTCCGGCATGGCTACCGCCCAAAAGATCATCCGCGCAGGTTACTTTTGGCCTTCATTATTTACTGATTGCATCACCGCAGTCAAACATTCTCAAAACTGCCAACTTTTTGCCCCAAAAGCAAGAACCCCACCCGCCCCCCTTCATCCAGTCGTCATTGCCGGACCATTCTGCAAATGGGCCATTGACTTCCTTGATTGCAATCCCACGTCAGTCGGTGGTCACAAACACATTATTATGGCCGTAGATTATTTCACAAAGTGGGCGGAGGCCATGCCAACTTACAATTGCAAGGCCAACACGGCAGCACGGTTTTTTCTCAAACATGTTATCGCTCATTTTGGAGTGCCAAAGCAACTCGTCTCAGACCACGGCTCTCACTTCGAAGACGCTGTCTGGAGAGAACTATCAACCTTACTGAAATTTGAACACCATTTCTCCTCTGCTTACTACCCCCAAGGAAACGGCCAAGTTGAAACGATCAACAAAATTTTGAAAACCATCCTCCAGCGCACTGTAGACAAACACAAGACAAATTGGCACCACATGCTCTTCCCAGCACTATGGGCATACTGCACGTCAAGCAAAACTGCCACCGGTTTTACCCATTTCCACTTAGTTCACGGTGTCGAATCCATCCTCCCCATTGAGTGCCAAATTCCAACCCTACATATGGTCGTTGAACTCCTACTGGACACTTCCCCAATCGAGCAACGCTTACTACTCCTCGAGCAGGCCGATGAAGATCGGCGCACAGCCCTTCAAACCATGGAAGTAGCCAAGAACCGATCCAAACTGAGTTATGATAAACATGTCCACCCAAGAACTTTTACTGAAGGGGACCTTGTCCTCGCCTATGATCAGGCTCATGACAAAACCGGGAAAGGAAAGTTTGTGTCCATGTGGCAAGGCCCATCTATTATACACACTTGCCTCGGATAGGGGGCATACATTCTGACCGATTCAGAAGGAAACCCCCTATGCAACCCACGCAACGGGTTGTACCTCAAGTGATTTTACCCATAGTAAATCTGATGGACACCACCATCCATGATTGTACAGTATTATTTTCTTTTTCACAAAAAAAAAAAACCTAAATATTTGTTTTCTCTGCATGACCACAGATGGATCCTATTCCACTCTGCTACATTGATTTCGCTAATGGTGCAAGCTGTTGGTCCCCCAATCTGGCATCAGTAGCTTGGGTAATATACTCCCCTTCACATGAATTGATCCACATCGACAGAGTGTGTTTAGGTGATGCCACCAACAACCAAGCTGAATACGATGCCGTGACTGGTCTCCTGGTCGCAGCTTTCCAAATGAGCATACGTCACCTTAACGTTTTCTTGGACTCACAACTCCTTGTTTCCCAGCTCAACAATGATTACCAGGTATGCAATCCCTGTCTTTTCAGAAAATTCTTGCGCACTAAACAAATGGTTCGATAGTTTGAATCCATTTCATTTACACATGTCCCAAGAAACCTCAATAGTGTAGCAGACCATATGGCCAACAACATTCTTGACTGGCACACCAATCAAATCATATCATAAACAAAAATGCATCCACGTGCATAACATGTGCCTCCACGGGCATATATAAATATGACAATGTTGCATCCATGTGCATAACATGTGCCTCCACGGGCATACAGAAAATCAAACATGCCTCCACGGGCGAACAAAAAGACAATGAATTCATCCATGTGCATATACGACTATATACCAAAATCATATATATATAAATCATCATAATATAGTCAAAACATGTCATAGGTTCCCTCAGCACCCAATATACAAAAATACATCAGCCATACAAAAAAGTGCTTCCCCATATGCTCATCAGCATTTGGGGGTAGATACAATATCATCTAATCATCACGGTCCCTAGGCTCCTCTGGTGCCTCCTCCACTGGCCCCGCCGAATCATACCGAGCCCGAACTCTCCTTTCCGCCGACCTCGCTGGAACATCTCGTAAATGAATCCTCCCCTCCATCGGCCCTACTTGATCCTGCCGAGCCCCATCCCTACACTCAGCCACCAACAACGCTACTCTCAGCAGGATCGAGTGCCACTCACGAGGTGCATCGAAACATCGCTCGACGATGTCCCGATCTAAATCCCTCCACCCATCCTCTGGGAATCCTACTAGAATCATATCTAGTGTCTCTTGGACACCCTCCACAGCATCATCTCGAGGGCCAGCTCCTCGACCGCGAGCCCCAAATCCTCGACCATGCGGAGGCGGGTACCGCTACAGGAGGTGGAGCAACCACCATCACCCGTCCCGTACAAGCCACATAGTCGGCTGGTGGTACAGGACCAACATCTGCACAATCATGCAAGTAACCATCATATAAATATCTAACTATAGTCATAACAAACACATCTAAAAAATGATATAGTAGAAAACAAAACACAAAACATACCATCTAAACCCCAGGCATGTCCCTGGGCTCGAGGCATCTCTAGATCTCCTCGATAATCCATACCAGCATATGGATAGTCCTCAATCAGCAGGGGGATCTGCTCCCACTGCTCATACATCTCCTGTGAAAATAACCCGCGGATACCACCACTACCATGGGGCATCATCTACCCCCACCACACCATGCGCGGCTCGCTCACCAGATCGTCTCGAACCGGTACCCGTGGCCGCAAAGTCAGCACCCGCTCAAAGAAAAAACAACACAAAAAGGAGGCATAGCAGAACTCTCCCCCCTCCCGACTGACCTTGTCCATATCTCTCCGAACACCAGCCAAAAACATCTGACCCCATGCATAGTAGGTCCCCCTTAGCACAGAATCCACCATCATCGTTTGTCCCCCCGACAAATGATGCGGCGCCGCGGCACGCAACACCCGCAGAACACAAGCCCCGAAAGCCCGCATGTCCCACTCTCACAATGATCTCAAACTCAGAGCGTTGTTCTGCACAATCACCCCAGGAACACTTAAGGTCTCCAGGAGATCCTCCATGTCCACACCTGCCGGAATCCTCGGTAGAAGATCCCCCACCTCCCCTAAGCGAGGTAACCCGGTAAGAAAATATACATCAGTAAGGGTGATCTCCAACCTCTCACCCCCAACAATAAAGGCACCCTATGCAGGAACCCACCAACTCACCAATTTGTTCAGTAGCGGTCCTACTGAACGCATCGGTGGAATCTGAGCGAACTTCAAGAGTCCACTCACCGCCAGAGCCTGCCGAATCCCCTGATCAATCCGAACCCGAACCATCAAATCCTCCTCCATCTCTCACTCTCGCCATGCCACCAATGGTCTCCTCAACATCCTGCCAAAAAACAAAGAAACTTTTAGCACCAAGGAAAATTTTTGAAAAAATACCATCGCGGCTTTTCCACCAAAACCCGCGATGATCATCGCGGCTTCCATACAAGAACCCGCAATGAACATCACGGGAATTGGCCAGACAGTCGCGATGAACATCGCGACTATCTCCCCCATACTCGCGATGAACATCGCAACTTTCAGCCCGACAGTCGCGATGAACATCGCTACTGTCAGCCTCAAACCCGCGATGTCCATCGAGGCAAAAGACACGAAACCCGCGATATTCCACGTTGGAAGGCCAACATGGAATTTCGCGGCCTTCGGGGGCCCGCCGCTAACCAAAAAAGACATAATTGAAAAGGCTAAGGCGAATAGGGTTACCTGAAACTCGCGGAATAGAAAACCAACGGTCAAATCTCCCGGAAATCAAAAAAGAGCTCTGATTGCTCTGTCCAACTCACATGTAACAACTTCATCACAGTTTTTTCCTTTTCCTGTTTTCACCAGGTCCATTTTTCGACCATTTTTTCACACCCTCGTTGCCTCAGTTTGCGTGCCACATCGATCGTTCTCCATTTTTGACAAGTCTTATATCGTCGAATTCAGTTTTCCGCGCTCGTGATGACGCTTGAGATCATTTCTCGCTCTCGCGCCCAGATTTTTTGGGAATTTCTCCCATGCCCCCTTGTCGCCTCGGTTTGCGTGCCGCATCGACCATCATCCATTTTTTACGAGTCTTATATCATCGGATTTAGTTTTCCACGCTCGTGATGATGCTTGTGATCATTTCTTGCTCTCACGCCCATATTTTTTGGGCATTTTTTACCATGCCCCCTCGTCGCCTCGATTTGCGTGCCACATCGGTCGTCATCCATTTTTGACAAGCGTTATATCGTCAGATTTAGTTTTATGCGCTCGTGATGATGCTTGAGATCATTTCTCACTCTCACCCCTTATTGTTTCGGGCATTTTTACCATGCCCACCTATCACCTCGGTTTGCATGCCACATGGGCCGTTGCCCCTTTTTGACAATCTTTATGTCACCGGATCCAGTATTCCGCACTAATGATGGTGCTTGAGACCTTTTCTCACTCTCATCAATCCCTTCTTGTTCGGTATAATTTTAGCCCTTTTTCAGGCCGAGCAATCCCTTTTACGAAATAGGCACTTAGGGAGTTTCTGTTAAGCTCTTTTCTGACTCCTAAAACAATGAAAAGATCACCGAGCAACCTTGCTTCCTTTCATGCTCACTAAACGTATCTGAAAGGGCGTCTACCTGGTATAAGTTTACCCCTTTTCCGGACCTTGTAGACTAATTACGAAAAAAGGAATACTCTAGTCACATCGACTAGAAGAGTTCTCCATTTGCATCATTTTATGCTTTTTTGGGCCTTGGAGACTAACTTACGAAAACGAACACCAATGGAGTCCACTTACCACTTTCACACTCTCTAAACATGAAAGCGACCACGAGCAATCACCATCCTGGGCTCGTAAAAAACCAACAAGACGGTACTCACAACCACTGCAGAGTCTTCTTATCATTTTCAGACTCCATAAAAATGAAAGCACCCATGAGCACGAACAGTCCTGGGCTCACAAAATCCATAGGACGGTACCATTTTAGAGCACACTTTTATCCCTTCTTGGAGCTCATTAAAACTACAAAGGACCCAATGGCGCTTCTCGGCGCCAGAACATATCACGTATACTCATCTGGAAGCTTCCCCATTTTGGTCGCCTTTGTTTAGAGTATTCTGCAGTATGTCACCCTAAGAATCCCTCGACAGCACCCATCAGCTCGTCCCCTCAATTAATACATACCCTTCAGTCCTTAAAATCTATGATCCCCACACCTGCAAGTCAGTTCCCTATGCTTCCAGGTCAACCATGTCATCATGCTCTAAACAAAGGAAGTTTGAGTCTACCCACTATATGACCCCAGTTACTTCCCATCCCCACAAGTATGTCAGTCCTACCATCAGTACTACCACACTTCAGTTCTACACCTCGCGCTCCTATCAAAGAAACATCATTGCCTTGTTAGTTGCTGGTCTCCCTCTGTCGATGACAACCAAATTTATTCCAGAGGATAGACCTAGAGGTCCCTATGTCTTGGACTCATCACCATTTACAATGAGTTCCTACGAATCATTTCGAGAAGAGTCCTCAGTGCCTCTCCAAATGGTTGTTTCTCACATGCTCGACTTCAACACCTTGATCGCATCATTGAGACTCGCACAGGGTATTGGTCCATTCAGTTATTTGTTCAAGACCCCAGATACCACCTGACTCTTCCACATTTGAGAGTCTACTTATGGAAACAACCAGTTACATTTTTTCTATAGATATTCGGGTTGCGCATGGCGACAGTATTCATATGTACCCTAGTTTTATACTCCCTCGAGTATACAGTTACAAGTACTTCATAGTGATGACTGGCAGTCATTGAGTCCCTACAGATGTTGGACACCTTCCGTTTCAGCAGTTCATCAACCCTTCTGAGACCTTATTCAGAACGGTTGTTGCTCTATTCCAGTGCATCAGTTATTGAGATCAGTCATGTTATGATCATGAGTACATCCTAGAATAATGTCCCCTCCGGACCATTATGATGTACCAGCAGATTTTTTATGTATTTTTAAGGTCCCCCTTCTTGGGACTAATTGTTATGTATATGTCTTGATACGAGCATGGGTATGCCCGCCTCGTCCATTATCAGAGCTTATCCCTCATTCATATTGAGGCCATGTAATATTGTTTATTTCGCAGCTTCCAAGGGCCGTGGATCTAGTCTCCAATCGGTCTCTTCTCTTCCCCAAACCCCAGAAAACAGACAAAAGAACTATGATGTCTATCGGCCATACGATGAGCTCCTGCCCTCACACATCAGGGGGCAATCTGTTAACACCCAAAAAGTGCTCACTAGCTCATTTCCTTATTTACATGACCCATTTGTCCACTTTTTCACCATTTGAGCCTCTAAAGCCACCAAAAGACCTTAATACACCCCTTTTTCCACTCAAAATGAATATTTTTCCTCAAAAAGCATAAAAAACACTCAAAAAGGGTCCAGAATTCCCAAAATTATTAAAAAGGGAATAAAAATATTCAAAATATTCAAAAAAGGAAAAAGGAGGGAAAAGGTACCTAAACCATGTTGGTCAATACCATTGGTTTCCTCAAAACCATAATGGTATTCCCCACCACCAAAAACTATAAAAAGGTGGTAGGGGCTCCTCACTTTCCATCCATCCATCATTCTATCCTCATGCTGTCAAAATCTCTCATGAGCTTTTGGCCATTGTAGCTATCTTGGAGAAGAGACCTTTGGAGCTTGGAGCTACTCACCTTGGAAGTTTCTCAACACAAATCCTCACCATTTGAGGTATCTTAATACAATACTCATTCTTTTTATTTCTTGTTCTTGAATCATTTTCAGAAAATTTTATTTGTTATATGCACATGCTAGTTTAGTTTAGATTCAGATTTATAATAATTGTTTTTGCTTTCAATCTTTGAAACTGCTATCACTTGTTGATAGGTGCCCATAGCACTCAAGCTTGGTTGCAAAACCAAGCCAACAATCGTCATCTTCATCATCCTCATCCTCATCATCGTAACTGTTAATTCAATCCCCAAACCAAATATAATCAACAAAAATCATCCATGTTGCAATCTGATTTGGGGGAGAGAAAGCAAAGATATCTTTATTATTGAATAAAATGAATAACAAATTAATACTTAACCATTGTTGTTGGAACCTTCATCACCAGAGCACAAATTCCTTTGAATTGGGCTATAAGTTTGCTTACATTCCACATATAATATTTGACTTTAGTATGGTTAGGAAAATCCTATGAGAAGTTTTAACCCAACACAAATCCGGAATTTTGTTAAGGGTTAGGGGAATTTGAATAGGGGATGAATAATTAAAATGCAAGCTCTTCTCCTCTTGGGATTTCTCCAGGATATACTTGCCAATGAAATCTTATCCCTTTCCATAACCAAAATATTGTATTTATACCCAAGGAAATAAGTTAAGTTATTTGGTTGTGGAAGTTAGGGCATGTACATGTGTATGCATATCATATTTTTTTTGTCTAGGAGCATGCATTTAAAGTGCATTTTTTTTCATTTTTTACAACTGCACTCGCATGTTGCTTTAAGGAAACTCATGGATAGCACTATAATACATCCATACCATGGAATTAAACCTAACATGTATCCCACATAGATAATTTGTGTACTAATCCTAGGTAAATAAGTGACATGTCAATTTAGGGTCATTGGTTTGTGTGTTACTGGGAATATGCTAGTGTATTAGGAGGTAAGGATTAACGTATTAGGGTATACGTGTTAGTGCATTACAAGGTTAGTGTGTTTGTGGGTATGCGTTAGATTATTAGGGTGTATGACGGTGTTATTAGTGTGTTAGAAGGATATTGAATTAGGGTGTATGGATTAGTGGTTATGTTTGTTAGGGGTAAGAGTTAGTGTGCCGAGACATATGAGTTAGAACATTAAGGGTATGTGTGTTATTGATTTAAGGGTTTATTATATTAGGGGGTATGTGTTAGTGTGTTTGGGGTCATATTATGTTAGTGGGTGCAATTCAATGTGTTAGGGGGTTAGTTTATTAAGTGGTACAAGTTAGTTTAATGTTAGGTAGTTAGTCTAGCCAAAACTTCGCCCGTCCGGCCAAAACTTGGTCGGAATCTGGCGATATAAAATCTAAAAAATACGGTGATTTGTGTTGATTAAATCGTTTTTCTGAACATTTAGATGAATTCGGCACCCTAGAAAACCTCAGGAGCATCGAAATTATGCAGGATTAATACTGTTATTTGAGATTCTAGAAATTCTATGCCGGATTCCGGCAAATTCCTGTCTGAAAATACGTTTTTCTCTTAGCAAAATCGTAACAGTTTTAGACAACTCGTATAATATAACATATAATATATATGTTAATATATAATATATATATATATATATGTTATATAATATATATATATATATGATATAACATATATATATATATATATATATATATATATATTATATATAATACATATATATAATATCATAACAATGCTCCCGTTGTAACCTAACACTAGACATCCTCCCATGAGAGCGAACTAGTCGAACCAATCGAACCAGCGCTAATTCCATTACGAAATTGCCGAGGCCGATACCTGCACATGTTGCAGGGGAGGGGAGATACATTCATTGCCCATTGCAGAGGAATTTCACAAGCAAAAATGACACAATGAATTCGGTAAGCCGACCATTAACCCTACCAGTGTAGGAATTTCACGGGAAAAAATGGCCCCCGGGAATAATACGATGACGTTGGGTTTGAAATCGTGTGTTTTACCGAATACATGTTTCTATGAAATGAATAACCAAATATGTTTGCTAGCCATGTTGTTTATTGAAGTTTAGAATGCTTCTGGCAGTTTTATTTCTAAGTAGGGATTAAATGGTTACAAGCCACTGATAGAGAGCAATGATCTTGCAACATTCTGGCAATAGCTCTGCGTTTCACCTATTTCTTCTTTTGCATGAAGAATTTTGATTTGGTATTTTATGTGCAATGTTGAGAGTGTATCTCTGCTTTGAATGCTTGCTGGCCAGTAAGTGACTCATGTCTAAATGATGTTTTCATTCTCTGTGGGTTGATTCTATTTAATGGAAGGTTGTTTTAATAAGATCATGGTGTTTAGGAAAAGTGTTTGGACTCTGTCCAAAATGTGGGCTTTCGTCTAAAATTGGGATTTAAATCTGTTTAGGAAGATATTGTAAACCCTAGATAGTGAAAATGTGTTGAATGGTTGTTTGCTTGGGATTTTAAGTTTGAGGTTTCGTGTTGTGTATCCAAAACACCTACGATGTTAACTACTTCAAGTTTGATGTGCTGGTAGGGAGATTCGACACCCTGACTAGCGTTTGTTTCAAGAATAATATTTTGTGAGTCTTATCTTGGAAATCTAACTGTTGGTTTTAATTGATTGCTTTGCTATTGAGAAGAATAGAAATGCTGGAAAGCTCTAGATAGGAGATTTATTTTGTTTCTCTTGGAAAGTTATAATGATGTGGTTGTTTATTGTGCATCTACCAATGCTAGCGATATTTAAATGTTTGAAATGTTGGCAAAGGATTTGAAATTTAGCTAAAAGACCTTGTAAACCTTACTATACTACTGTATCTAATGTCATTGTAAACGTTACTATACTACTGTATCTATTCACTTGCCATTGTATTTATATTACTGTAAGTATACCACTGTATACACTCCACTGCATATTCACTGATTTATTCATCATGGTTGTGCCAACAAGTATATAGAATACATATCACTGTACGTACCTCTTTGTAAATGCACTGTCACTTGTATCAGACCCTTGAACCGTGTATACATTTATGAAAACATCACTGTTACTATTGTATGTAACTACGGAATCATAGTGTCGTCATCATAATCAAGCATAGAAGTGCATCATCATTAGTGTCTTCATCATTTTACTGTATAGGAGTGCATCATTGATTTTCTTTTAAAAGCATGCCACTGTATTGTAGCTGCTGCTACAACAGTCACCACCGAGACTATGTAGATTAGGGAACACTCTTCACTGTTGCCACCGAAGTTTCCACAGTGAAGTCTGCTGCAAAAAAAAAAATCAGATGCCTCTGTGATAGGTTTGGATCCTCTTCTCTGCTGCTGTTTTATTCCCCAAGAAAGATAAAAAAAATAAAATCTTCAAAAAGGATGCCTGCTCCCACTGAAAATCATTACTCAGTCAGCAAATTAGGGCACCTTCAAAAACCCACATAATTTCCACAGTCTGCAAATTCGGATTGTTTTTTGATTGCAAAAAATAAGGGAAATTCGGGAATGGAAGGTCCAGGGCATTGCCTAAAAATTCTGAGCATTGCATAAAAATTCTGATCTCTACTCTCATAAGGAACATAGAAATTGAAGAGTTTGAGAGACCTCCCCAACTCATTACTAAATTAATCAATGCAAATTCCTGAGAAAACCACATAAGATTTAATTAGAGGAATGGAAGGGTTTATAGACTATCACCATCTCTCCTACTAGCGGAATTTGTTTACCTTGCTCCAAGGACCCCTACTAGCAGAATTTGTTTACCTTGTTTAATTTCTTTGGTATCTATCGCCAAATCAAAGTAAGTGCATGCAAGGTAACCAAATTTCTGCAATAATTGATCCAAATCAATGTACTAATCAAGAGACTTGGATTACATCATAGTGATGACACATGACAGGATTCCATAGGTCCAATAGCATGCAATTATGGAGGCAGTTTGTCAAAAGTGGTGGGTGAACAAAAGACTTGATTTCCATTGCTACAATCTGCTCACAAAATACAGTATAACACTCCCAACTCCTCTCAAATATGTATATGTAGAATCTCAAACTATATATGGAAAGAGGAAATAATGCATGATAAAGTTGGAAGATTACGCATGCCACACTTTCTATATCTTAACTCAATGTCTAGATTTTAGTGGTGGGAGTTCTCCTTTTGTATAAAATGCTCACATACTTGGGAGTGCAACACCTGCGTTGTCCACAATGTGGTCATGCATAAACTTTGGAGCACATTTTCTAGCTCTGTCCCTTTGCTCTAAATGCATGGACCTAGGTAGATTCTATCCATCAACAATATTTTCCTACTTCATTAACCTAGTGCATTGCCTTCTACAATTTCCTACCATGCACCATTGAATTTTAGGACACCTGGATGCTCTTCCAAAAAATCCCTTCTTTTGGATATGGAGAAAATGAAATGATTCGAAGAAACCAACAAGGATGATTTGGTACTTTTATGTTTTTAAGTCCTGTAGAAGTCTAGAATCACATAGTTTTGTCAAGGGTTTTATATTTTTGTATGAATTTCAAGATATGGAAGGCAGAAAGTATGAAAAATACCCAGTCAGTTCTTTGTCAAAGGTCAATGTTTTTTGAACTTGTAGTTAGGATAAGAGAGGTCTAAAATCTTATTTGTTATCATCATGTCTATGGTTTAGCATTGAAGAAGAAAAAAAATGTAATGCCTAGGTAGAAAGAAAGTAAAGGCTAGACTGCGTTAGTTTGGAACTTTGGCCTTCAAGCAACCTCTATACTTTCATTGCATAGGGAAACCTTGCATTCTTTCTATAATATGAAAAAATTAGCCATTTTTGTGAAAAAAAGTTAAATTTTTTTATTAAAAGTTATGCAAGAGGAAGAATCACTTTGAAACTGTGAATTCTTCTTTTGCATATTTGTATACACCACATAACTTGATCTGTAGTAGAAGTGATTTGAATTTGGTGAATAAATTTTGGATTGTGTCAAATATTCTTGGGCTTAAACTTATTAGATCATTTTGCAATTTATGTCCTTGCATCACATCTTTCTTCCCAAATACTCCTTCCAGCAAGGTTCGGACTTGATTGGGAGATGTTATAGATTCAATGTGAAATAAGAGGTTAGGTGAAAGAGAAATATCTTAGGTATCTTAGTGTAAATTATCCTAAATAATTTATGGCTTGAGGTTTTCTCTTCGAACATAGTATATCCTTCCCAACAGATTTGATCCTCTGTATTGTGTCCATATGTACAATATCATGCAGTGTTTAATACAATTGAAGAAATACGACCTTCGTACCATACCTCCGATGGCATTCAACGCCGGATTTCAGCCCTTTCCATTTGTAATGGGAGTTGGATATCCGATGCGGACACTGAAGGTATCCAACATTCTTGCCATACCACCGACGACAAGGAACGTCGGATACCAGCCCATTCCATGTGTAATGGTCGTCGGCTATCCGACTCCCACAGTGAAGAAATCCAACATTCTTGCCATACCTCCGACACCAAGGAACGTCGGATTCTAGCTACTTCAATGTGTAATGGTCGTTGGATATCCAATGACCACACCAAAGGTATTTGACGTTCTTGCCATACATCCGATGGCACGAAATGTCGGATTCCAGCCATTTCCATGTGTAATGGTCGTCAGATATCCAACTTCCTATGAAGTGACCAAAGTCGGTTATCCGACTGCCTTATTGTCAATTATCCGACTGCCTTGTTGTCGATTATCCGACTGCCTCATGGATTCAAATAACCGACGAAGTTCCAGCCGTCGGATTTCAACCGAATTTGGACCAACATTAAAAAAATATGGAGGTTGTCGGATGGTCGACCACAAGATGTAGAAAATCTGACTTTTTGGATGTCGGATTTTGGGTCCAAAAAACCTAGTGGGTGTACTCGATGTCATGCAAAGGGACATACCAGGGATAACTGCCCAGATTTCTGCAACTACCTAATATCAGGAGCGCATAACCCATTGACTAGTGGAGGTATGCCATGGTGTTGCATTTTTCAAGTCTATGGGCATCAACATGAGGAGTGTCAATACATGCAGAAGATGGTCACGAAGCCGATGATTATGTACTGTACATTCTGCAAGTCTGTCGGGCATGAAGATAAGGATTGTCGTGCATATGGCCTACTTCAGGAAAGAACGTACAACTCATACTATGTAAAGGACGACCATCGTGCAGTACAACAACCGTAGCCATAGCCACAGGTGGCCCGGTTGCCACCTCAACCACAGATGCAATTTGTACCACAGCCACAACCGCAACAGCAGTTTGTGCCACAACTGCATTATAATCAGATGTAGGTGGCTCCATAGCAACCACAGTATGTTCAGTCGTCGCAGTATGTCCATCCAGGGCAGTTTGTTCAGCTGCAACTGAATCCTCTGCAACAACAATATAATCAACCGCAATATCAACATCAAGGAGGATTCTGTAGAGGATTCCGAGGAGGACGAGGTGGAGGCTTTGGTCGAGGAGGATGATGAGATCGCGGACCTATCCAATGTTATAATTGTGGAGTATTGGGACACTGCCAGAGAGATTGCCCGCAGTTGCAAATGCAGTGTACATATTGTTTTGGTATGGATCACACTGTTGAGAACTATCCATAGTTGATCGCGAGATGGCAGGCAGGAAATGTCAGATAGTTGAATAACGAGAACCAGAACCAGTTTCATAATCAAAATCAGTTCCAGAATCAGAATCAAATGCAGAACCAAAATCAGAATGTGAATCAACCCGTGCAACCACCGCCGAACCAGAATCAAGGATCAACTGTCATGACGATTTCAATAGAACCGAGGACGTAAGATGTTGTCATTGTTGTTATCACTCGCAGAGGGGCGATAACAGGAGAATATGGTCCGCATCCACTAACATGGCTAGCTGGGAATAAGAAGGTGCAGTTCGATATTGATGTTGAGCCAGACACATTCTTTGAATCACGTAATGCGATGGGAAGAAATCTTGGTAAGACAATTATTTATGACATGCCCACTGCTTTTGACTAAACTTCGGAAGCAAGACCATCGCGACAGTATGGTACTTTGCATAATTTCTTTGAAAGTTGTTTATCACCGGCAAGAGACCCCGATGCTCTTGTTGAGATTGAGAATCTATTGCACCGACCGGCCAAGGGACGGAAAGAGTCCATAGTGAACTCTTTACATAGGAAGAAGATAGGAAAAGAGATGCGCATGAATGTCCAGATTGGGGACTGCGATGTCGATTCAGTCATTCTGGATCTAGGCTCATATGTCAATATTATAACAAAGCATGCATGGAAAAAGATGGGGAGCCCATCGCCGAGCTGGTCTCCCGTACAGTTGCGACTGGCTAATCAGGCCAAGGTAACACCAATTGGGAGATTTCTGCGCCTTGTTGTGGATATTGAGGGGATGAAAACATATGTTGATTTTGATGTTATTGAAGTTGTCAATGGGGGAAGATCCTATTTCGCGTTGCTAGGGATCGGATGGGCCAATGACAGTATGGCCATAATTAATTTCAAGAAGTGGGTGATGACTTTTGAAAATCAAGACCTCAGAGTCATAGCTCCGTTGCATCCAACTGAAGGGCGCCAGTATGTTGAACTAGTCAAGGATGAAGTTGTAAGAGGATGGGATCACACCTATAACATTTCAAAAAATTACATCCATCCAACTACCAACGCTGAACTCGGTTGGCGTAGCTTTAGCTCTGCATCTTCCGATCCTGATGATGCATTAGAGAACTGGCAGAATCGAATGCATGAGGTGTCATTCAAAAAGTGCGGTTTGATCATGCAGTCGTTGTGCCGCGTCACGACTAAAACTGTTGAATTACCAGTATACTAAGGACTGCCCGAGTTGTCCGAATTTTTAGTGGCATTTGAAGACAAAGTGTCAGAACCACAGCGGTTGCTGGCGCTAGAGGAAGCGCTAAAGGATGCTTCAGCCGGTTGGTGGGATACCCATAAGAATTCGATTACTGGATGGTCGCAGTGTCAAAGATTAATGATGGTTCGCTTTAGCAATGTAGAATTATACCACACTGGAAAGTATGATGGGCGGAATGACCTTGGTGGTCATCTAATTGAATGCTAGACTTTGTGGGCCTCGCGACCAAAGGATGAATGGGTCCATGCCTTTGTCCACACTTTGGATGAAATGTCGCGATCTTGGTATGCCACAGTTAAGTTGCTCAGGGAGATTACCACTTATTTAGAATTGACGGTTTGCTTCACCAATACCTTTAGTTTCGCGGATGCCAATCTAGATGTTCATAATGCCCTGCAGCTCATCCGCGATGTTTTTCTGAAGGTGGTTCTAGTTGCCTACCCTGTGGATCCTCATACGCATTGTCAGATGCAATCGATGATGGAATGCTATAATATTATTGGAGGGCCAGAGGATGGTGATGACCCACGGAATATCAATATTCTGGAATTAGAAGGGAGTCGGGATGTCGTAGCACCTGACACACTGACAGATCCGATAACTCAGTCGCTGAAGCTTAGGAAGGTCAACATTGGGACGGAGGAGAACCCAAAGTTTGCGAATGTCGGGGACTACTGGGATGAAGAAATGATGGCGAAGGTCACAGACGTGTTGCATGAGTTCCAAGATTTGTTCCCTACAAAGTTTTATGAAATGAAGGGAATCCTAGGGGATCTAGGGGAGATGAAGATTCCATTGAATCCAAATGCGAAACCAATTAGGAAGCAACCATATCGACTGAATCCGCAACACAAGGAATGGGTCAAAATTGAACTTGACCGAATGTTGGATGCTGGAATCATCGAGCCAGTCGAAGAATCAGAATGGATTAGTCCCATAGTGGTGCAAGACAAGAAGACAGGTGAGATACGGATTTGTGTCGACCTGAGGAAGTTGAATGACGCATGTATGCATGATCCATTTCTGATGCCATTCACTGATGAGGTACTGGAAGGAGTGGGTGGTCAAGAGATGTATTCCTTCATAGATGGATTTTCTGGTTATCACCGTATCAGGATCAGGAAAGAAGATCGCCATAAGACAACGTTTGTGACTGAATGGGGTTGTTTTCAGTACATCGTGACGCCATTTGGGCTTAAGAACGCACCTGCGGTATTCTCCCGAGTTGTTGTTGCTGCGTTCCAAGATTTTATTCAGAAGTTTCTGCAAGTTTATATGGATGACTGGATAGTTTACGGATTGATCAGTGATCATCTGGCAAACCTGTGACTGATGCTGAAGCGCTGTAGGCAGCATCAGATCTCGCTGAACTTGAAGAAGTGTATTTTCTATGCACTGTTTGGGATGTTGTTGGGTCACATTATTTGCAAGAAAGGATTGTTGGTTGACCCAACAAAGATTGCATTGATTTTGAGCTTAACACCGCCTACAAATGTAAAGCAGTTGCGAGCGACGCTGGGGCACACAAGGTACTATTGCAAGTTTATCTGTGGTTATGCAGTGATCACAGCTCCTATGGAAAAGTTGTTAAAGAAGGATGCGATATTCTTATGGAGTCCATAATTTCAAGTAAGTTTCGAGACGCTGAAGGCTAAGATGGCTTCGGCACCGATACTGGTATTTCCTGATTGGAGCAAGGAATTCCATTTTCATGTGGATGCATCATTGATTGCGTTGGGAGTAGTGCTCATGCAACTAGGGGAAGGAGATCCCTATCACACAATTGATTTTGCGAGTCGAAAGTTGTCATATGTGGAAAGAAATTATACAACTACCAAGAGGGAAGGTCTAGCGATGGTATATGCACTATAGAAGTTTAGGCATTACCTATTGGGGGGTCATTTCAAGATGTTTACAGACCATTCTGCTTTGAAATATCAAGTCAATAAGCCTGTGTAATTGGCTACTTCTCTTTCAGGAATTTGACGTTGACGTAATTGTGAAGCCAGGTCGCTTGAATTTAGGGACAGATCATTTATCACGAATTGAGATAGGTAAGGAACCAACCAACATTGAAGATGGGTTTCCAAATGGACAATTATTCAAAGTCAAGGTGGCTGACGACTACTATGAAGAAATAATTCAGTTTCTGGCGATGGGAACCGCACCAGAGGAGTTTACCACAAGTCAGAAGAAGCAGTTGATGGTTAAGGCTACAGATTTCCAGTTGATCGCAGGACAAGTTTATAAACTAGGACCCGACAAGATATTGAGGAACTGTGTCCTACCTCATGAGCAAGGGCAGATATTGGCATAGGCACATGCGAGAGTGGCTAGTGGACACTATGGCGGTCGCGCTACTGCAAGGAAGGTGCTTCGCGTAGGGATTTGGTGGCCCACTATTCACAATGATGCAAGAGAGTATGCGCAAACTTGCGATGTCTGCCAATGAACTAAAAAACCATCATGGAGGGATGAGATGCTGCTGGTACCTCAAATGACATTGCAACCATTTGATAAATGGGCGGTGGATTTCGTGGGGCCAATCAACCCACCTGGAAAGAGAAATGGTGCACGGTACATCATTACAGCGACAGATTACTTAACAAGGTGGGCGGAGGCCACACCTATCGTATATTGCACCACTGCAACAACAACACGGTTCTTGTTTGACAACATTGTTACTCGGTTTAGATACCCGAAGATATTGATGAGTGACCAGCGGAGTCACTTCATCAATCGTACATTCAACACATTGACTGAAGAGCTCCAAATACAGCATAAGAAGAGTACCCTGTATCATGTGCAGGAAAATGGCACAGTGGAGGCCTTCAACAAAGTGTTGGAGCATGCGCTTACAAAGGTTTGTAACGTGAACCGCGGCGACTAGGATTTGAATATTCCAGCAGTCTTGTGGGCATATCATACCACATGTAAAAGATTGACGAGACAGACACCGTTCAAATTGGTGTATGGGAAAGAGGAAGTTATGCCTATGGAGTACATTGTTCTGAGTCTGCGCATAGCAGCAGCGACAGGCATGAATGATGAAGCAACATTAGCAGAACGACTGGAGCAGCTGGTACAGCTTGCGGAAGACCACTTTATCGCAGTTTTTCACCAGCGTGTCGAAAAGGATCGACAAAAAGCTTGGCATGATCGCCATATAAAAAACAAATAGTTTCAGCAAGGCGACTTGGTGTTGTTGTGTGACAGCAAGTTCATGAAGCATCCTGAAAAGTTACAAATGCATTAGCTAGGTCCATATTGTATTAGTTTCATTACTTCAAGAGGTGCAGTATAGATACAGCAGTTAGATGGAGCGATGTTACTGAAGCTAGTGAATGGTAGTAGGCTGAAGCCCTACAGGACGAGCCAGGAGCCGCGCAATGTTTAAGGCATTGTGCAAGTCGGAAAAAAAAATGCAAGATGCTAGGTGGCGGGATGGCGCACCAGCAGGAACAAAATGTGCAAGTAGGAACGATGATAGCATGGTTCGGGAGCCATGTTGCGATAGCCGCAAGGTCATGACACAGTCAAATTAGCAATAAATGCAATTAACCAACAGCGCTCGATGAAGTGACATGTATTTATGGCAGATCCGACCGTTAGATTGACAAGATCGACAGAGGATTCGGGCAGTTAATGCATGATTTGGTCATGACGATCGATGTGATTTGGTCATGATGATGGTGGGATCGATTTGCCGCTATAAGAACGGGCTGAGGCTAGTCAGAAGCCATCATTTTGCAAGGTGTGAGTTGAGCAGAGTAGCATTGAGATGAATTGTTCAAGGCTGAGTCGAGTTGCAGAGCGGAGTTGCATTGTGTTTTCAAGTAGGGTAAGATTGAGCAACAATTCGGTGTTGCAGGGGACTAGTGCGGAATGCAGAGTGAACCAGACACGCTTGAGATCTCGAGTGAAGTGGAATCACTAGTCATCCCTATCACAATTGAGAAGGAAGTTGATAGTATGTCGGTCGGGTCATCATTAGTGGTGAGGAAGAAGAGGGGAGGCAGTGGCCTAGCTCCCCACCACTAGGGAAGAGGCAAACCAGATCATCTACATAATTGCTAGAGGAGGTACCTGCACAAGCGAGTCCATCGAGCTCAGGAGTTATGGAATCAACAACTCGAGCAGGGGTATCCGCTGTGGATATCCTTGGGTATATACCTCCCTGTCAACCTGGTGTGCAGCCCCAAAATCTTACAAAGAATTAGAGATACCAAGTCAGGATGCCAGAGATCCCATAAGGAATGGTATGCACCGCTGACATTGTGCCTGGGTTGATGCAGATGAAGTATGACGATCACGATCTGCTGGCGCTATAGGACGTTATGACGAAACCTTTTTTGCCGAGAGTTGCAGTAGGAGGCGGCCTAACACCACGCATTCCATACGATTGGGCACGCGACTTGGAAAAAAAAGGATTGTTGGGTTTGATCAACATGTCGCACTTTGGGTTGTTGACTAATGCAAATGCCTGCATTAAGCAGCTTTTGGCCTGTTTTCATGGAGGAATTTTATGGTTGGACAGACTAGTCATAGTCACGGTCGACCTCATTTTAGAGATCATGGGGTTGTCAAAGGATGGGCCAGAACCCTTGTAGTATTTTCAGGGGAAAAACAATCATAAGAAGCTTGAAGCGAGGTTGAGGACGCGCTATGAATTGCAGCGCGACAGACAGGCATACTGCCTCGACAACATTAATGATCCGGCGGTTCGCATCAAGGCACAGATATTGGCTACTAAAATAGTTAGGAATAGTCGACCCAACCAAGGCAATTCAGGGGTCATTGCATGTGCCGAGATGTGTGCGCAAGGGGTACAAATGAACTGGTCACTCTTTTTGCTGAACCAGTTGACGGAGGATGCTATGGTGGTCCAGGCGGGAAAATGGTCATTTGCGTACAGCTGGTTGTTGATCTTAATCACGCTCGTCGCTTGGATGGAGCTCGATGACTATCAAGGGATGGACGTAGACGCGGTAAAGGTTTGTAAGGGAGCACGCTACCAGAACCTTTGGTGGGTGTAGGATCCTGAGGGACTTAAGGATTGTGCAGCACAGTTATGTTTCTACTGGGAAGCACTATAGGTGGCAATTGAGCAGTTTTTTGCGGTTTTCTCAAGCAGCCATAACGAAATATAAAGGGATTTCTCGGTTTGCAATTGGCCCACACAGCATTCATGTGCAAGCATGGTGTGATCCGAGGAAGCAATGGTTGCAGACACCATACAAATTGTCCGATGAGTAGATGGATGCAATCATCGATGATTGGCCTGTAGAATGGCAAGAACTGGTTAGTCTGGAAGAAGAATCGACGGGGCTACCATTGGATGCACCAGAGATGGAACAACAGAATAACCCTGATTCAGATCAAGAGTTGTCACAAACACCTACTGATGAGGAGGTAGAGCGCGAGGTTGAGGAGGGTAGAACGAAGATGCATCACAAGCGGGGTATGACCAGTGGCACAACCCCAGTGATGGAAGTGCAGTTGAACCGGCTTATTGTGGCCTTAACAAATGCAACAAATGCGACAGCTCAAGCAATGAAGATGCATGCAACAGAAGGTTTCAACAAGGTACAAGCTCGACTTGATTCTTTATTTGATATTGTTTTGAAGAAGGCACCGGAGGTAGCGACTGTGTAGGCAGTTGGTGTAATCAGCACTGGGACGCGGGTTCAGAATGTGCAAATTCCCCCGAATGTGGTTGCGACCGACAATGAGGTTCTCCAGGATTCACTGTAGCAGTTACAAGGTTTGTCCATCAACATCAACGAGTTTTCTTCGCAGACGTTGGTGCAGATACATACGATTTCCATCCAGGAAATGGCGGACAAGGAGCAGAATGTCAACGGTGAGTTCTTACAATTGCAGGAGAATGAGGTAGCGGCCCAAAAATAAATAGATGAATTAAAGGAGAAGGCAGTAGTAGCATGGGAGGTGGTCGACGAATTGGATAACAAGCTAGAGTAGCTGATTGTCGAGAAGGCTAGCGCAATAGAGGAGCTGAAGAAGGACCAGGATCGGTTGACGGTGGAGAAAGAAAACCTCTGGGATAGCAGAGTGCGGATGGAAGAGGAAATTGCTGAGGCCTGTCGGTATGTATTGGAGCCCACTGCAGTGTTGGATGCAGTTGAAAGAGCGCAGCGACTTGGGGCTATCATTGCCCAGTTGCAGCGAGACAATGTCGACTTGCAACCTATGGTACAACCAAGCACACCACCGGAGCAAGTAGCAGAAAGGAAACACACCATGGAGGAGTTGGCGACCCAGCTGGGAGAGCTGGAGCAAGCATCGACAAAAATCACTGCAGAGACTGCACATTTTTGGGGCAGTGTAGTCCAGTATTAGCAATTAGAGCAGCTGACCAAGCTGCGGTAAGAGGCAGAAGGGCAGCTGGAAACACTGAAGACGTCGATGAGAACACTGCCACCGGTTGTTCAGGTCACCAAATATGTGGAGCTAAAGGATTTACAGTAGTGTGTTGCAAAGGAAAAAGAGTGTCAGCAAAAGCGCAGTACACAGTTGGATGAGTTCCAAGAGATTGGAGCACATTTTTCTCTTAAGGAAGTTTCTGCAGTATAGGTGGTACGAGAAGGTCAGAGGAAATTTGTTGATAAGTTGATTGAGCACCCATCAGCGCAGGACTTGACAAAGAGTCAAGATATTGTTGCTAGGCTAAGGAGAAAATCAGGGATATCGATCAGTAGTATGAAGACTTCAGCCTTAACATCAACAAGTACACCATGTCCAGCTGACGTGGCTCGAGGGCGAGCCACAAGATTATGTTGGGGGCCTGTTGGAAAGCGGTTTGGATGAGTCAGCTGCATAGTATCACGAATGCTGCGCAAGTTCAAAGATGTCGTGCAAAGAGGAGAACCGTGCACAAGTCAGAAATAATAATATTTTATGTATTTTTGGGTCATTTTGGACCGCATTGTGCGGGTTAGGGTCATCCTTTTTGTAGAGTTTGTTAAGAAGTAGTTATGCGGTTGTCTAAGTGGACCATGAATGTAAAGGCGCAAGCCTATAAATAGATGAAGTATTGCAAGTAATAGATCATCTTTATCTGGAGAATTATTATTGCAATATGTTTGGATATTGATCTTGGTCTGGTTGGATCTGGGTATGCGACAGAAGAACTGTATTGATGTATCTATGATTTGCTGCAAAGACTAATATGACATGATGGAGTTTGAGTAGAACCATTGTGTCTTTTCCCATTTTCTGTTATGAATGTGATCTGCGATATGAATCTCTAAATTATGCGATGTTTTCCTGTTTCAAATGATGTTATGTTGTTAGATCTGTTTGCGCATTGATGGTTTTGTTGACAATGAGATCTGTTGAATGATGCTGTGACTCTGTTTAATGCATAAGTTGAATAATTATATCTGTTATATAATGTTGCGCTAAGTTGATAAGTAGACACACATGGTCCTTCTTCATTCGGCGGAAATGTGGTTCCGTCAACTCTCCCTCGAACATCTCGGGTGAGACTTCATCTGCTCTGCAAGTGTTGTTGGACAGGGTAAAACCTATATGGGCCAATGCTCAGGGAGATCAGGGTGGTTTGGGTGTCGACAGAGTGAGGAACCCCTGTCGACTGGGTTTGTGTCAACAGGGGGTGAGACCATTATTGTTGAAATTGAGGTAGTGGATGCACCCATTGATTACAACCTTCTATTGGGAAGTAGTTGGATACATGCAATGACATCAAACATTTCTTCAGTTTTCTAAGTAATTTGATTTCCTTATCGAGGGAAAATAGTTACAATTGACCAGTTAGAATACTGTACACCCGACACTAGTGTCCATTCCAATGTACCTTTCATAAGGGATTCACAAAGGGTGATTCAGGATATTGGCATAGGGATGTTTAAAGACACTTCCCTCATGGGAAATTTTACAATCCCACCACTAGTACGCCTCCAATAATTTTCTCCAATATTCACCATAATATTTGTGGATTTTACCCATTATCACTTTTTTCGAACCCCATTCCAATGAATGACTCTACTTCATCAAATGTAGTCTCAACAGAATGTTCATTAGTAGAAAATAATGAAGGGATAGTGCCCAATTCTTCATAATTTGGTGGATCAAAGAGTAGCTTTCTCTTATCTAGTATATAAGTTCCATACCAAGCTATCCAAATGGCCTCGGCAGATATGGATCAACAACTTCCCCCATGGGAGGAATATGATCCGTACACTTCACCCACATGGGTTGTCGATACTTCCAGTTCTTGTGACCTTTTGGATAAAAAACATTCATTAGATGAAGCTAACCTTGAAGTCATGAATATGCCTAAATGACCCTGGGATGACATGCCTCATCGGTCATCATTTCTTCTAGAGGAAGAATCATTGGAGGTTTGGCCGAAATACCTTACCCCTCATGACAACATGGAATGGTTCCAATGCCCCGTTTTAACACACAATGTATATGCTAAGGGAAATTTGGAAAATATTTCTAAGACCATTCCTATTAATATCTCTACCAAGCCAAGACTTATTGAAAACATCAATATAGGTGTTTATTTCTCCCTAGAATAAATCTTACAATACACAGCTCTTTTTAAAGATTTTTGTGACGTGTTTGCTTCGTCATATGAAGAAATGCTTGGCATAGATTCTACAATACTTGAGCATGAGATCAAAACCTAAGAAAATGCTAAACCTGTGGGACAAAAGCTACGCTCGTTTAATCCCAAGAAAGTGATTGCCATTAAAGTAGAAGTAGAAAATCTCTTGAAAGTTGGATTCATTTATCTTGTGCCTATGACTGAGTGGGTATCCAATCTCATTCCCATTGATAAGAAGCAAGGAACCATCTGCGCGTGTACTAACTTTAGGGATATTAATTTTTCCTATCCAAAAGACAATTATCCCACACCCTTTATTAATCAAATAACTCATGAATGTGCCAGTAGTGAAATCTTTTCCTTCATGGATGAATAGCTACGATCAAATACATATAAAGAAGGAGGACTAGCATAAAACTGCTTTCACTTTCCCTTGGGGCACTTTTGTGTATTGAAATATGCCTTTTGGTATGAATTCCATGATATTAAGCACGCCAATGAGGTTTTTCTTCATGAATTGGGAGCTTACTCTAAGATAATAACCAATCATTATACACACCTTTGTGTAGTCTTCATGCGTTGTCACCAATATAATATAGGTTGAAGCAACATAAGTGTATATTTGTGTGTTCATTGGGATATTGCTTGGTTTCATTGTAGCCAAGTACGGTATTATGGTTGATACATTTAAGTGTTAGAACTCTAAATAGGTTCAATATCATACTAGAATTCAACAAGCTAGGATGTAGAAATTAGGTAGTACTCACTATGAATTTACACAAAGACTTGCATAAATAATAAGAAGAAATATTGAAGCAAAAACATAAGAGAGAGAACTCAATTGGTGTAAACTTCCACTCTATATTATTCATAAATAAGATTACAATATATAATACATCTTTTTGAGAGAATTCGAGTGCCTTGGAGGCAAGTTGAAAATATCACATGTTGCAGGATTAGAATAGAAAAAATCCCCCCATCTAGGCAACATAAAACTCCAAATCATATCAAGTGGTCATGAATTGGTTAAGTTGGAATAGGTATTCCATGAGTGATCAAAATGGAACTGGTAGGAGGATTTTCAGGAGAAAAAGCAGGAAGGGGTTGAGGCAAAAGTAGGAAATATTGCCCAAAGTCATCCCAGCGCTCTTGCTCATCTTAATCCATGTGGAAAGCAGGAAAAAGAATCCTTAAATCACAAAAGTTGGATAAAATAATAATAAAGCAAGTAAGGCACTCTAGCTCATAAAATATGGAACTAAAGCCAATGAGGGAGCTATAGTGGATAAAATTGACTAAGGTGAGCCAAGCAAGCGCTAGGTGAAAAACTAACATATGTATAACACTTAGGAAACATAAAATAATTTTTAAACTAAGGTATATATGGGTTAATTATTCTAACATACCCCCTTAAGCCTGACTTATGTGAGTAAGATATCAAAATTAGGGCCCAAGCAACAAAGTCTTATGGTCACCCTTTACAATTTATTATGTCCATGTAAACAGAGGAAAGAGAGAAAACTACTTGAGAAAAAAATGCCCCTCAAAAATGACATGAAATACACCATAATAAGTCTCTCCAAACTCCAAGCACGTGTGAACTTGGTCAAATGTCTAGAGGAAGCTTCTTCTTGGGAAGAAGTGGACTATTCTCAACTGAATCAAGAACATAACCAGCTGCATGAAGGATGTATCCATGTATAACAATTGAGATTCACTGATAGTAGAGTGAATGTAGGTGCTCACCAGACTTGAACTTCTTGAGATCATGTCCAAATGAGGCTTGATATTCTCCATCTTTAGGAGGAAATGCACTTGTCATCATGTAACAGTGGATAGGAAGCAATAGACCAAGGAGGGTGAATGCATAATCTCCATAATTTGATATATCCTTCAAAAAATCCAATACCACACCAAACGTTGAACCAAAATCCTCATGTGAAAGAGAGGAATCAAATTCCTCTTCATCTTTTAGAGAAGGCTTGGGGTGTGATTGATCTGCCACAACAAGTATATCATCCTCACAATCTAAAGAATGACAAGAGAACATGATGAGAGATGGAAGGATACTTATTCTTCAAAAATGGAAGTTTGAATGTCTTATTTGGATCAACTGCATATCAAGAGGAGAAATAAAGGTTCTCATAAACTTCTACTACAATTGGAGAAGGATCCACTTCAAGGAGACTTTCACCATTTGAACTTATGTTGAGATTTCTGCAAACTTGATATTCAATACCTACAAATTAAACTTTTTGAAATCTTACACTGGAGGACTATCTGATCTATCTAAGTTATGAGCTATGCTTTATCCACTAGGTACATTTGGGAGTGCATCACACCTGGGTAGACCCAAATGGCAAGCCAAAGGACTCAAGGCAATTGCCCCAATAATTCTATGATAACTCCACTGCTTCTAGTGCTCTACTGCAAGAAACTATGCTTAATCTAAGCTCCCTAAGCTCTGATACTGTGTCATAATTCTAAATAGGTTCAAGACCATACTAGAATTAAACAAGCCAGGATCTAGAAATTAGGTAGTCCTCATTAAGAATTTACAAAGAGATTTACAAAATAATAAGAAATATTTAAGAAAAAACATAAGAGAGAGAACTCAATTGGTGTAAACTTCCACTCTATATTCATCAATAAGATTACAATATATAATACATCTATTAGAGAGAATTCGAGTGCCTTGGAGGAAAGTTGAAAAGCTCACATGTGGCAGGCTTAGCATAGCAGAAATCCCCCCATCTAGGAAGCATCAAACTCCAAACCATAGCAAGTGGTCATGAATTGGTTAAGTTGTCTTAGGTTGGCCATGAGTGACCAAAAGGAAACTAGTTGGAGGCTTTTCGAGAGAAAAAGCAGGAAGGGGTTGAGGAAAAAGTAGGCAATCTTTCCCAAATTCATCCTAGCGCTCTTGTTCATCTTAATCCATGTAAAAAGTAGGACAAAGCTTCCTTAAACTCACAAAAACTAGATAAAAGCACAATAAAGCATGTAAGGTGCTCTAGCTCATAAAAGTTGATTTAAAAGCTGGAACTAAACCAAATGAGGGTGCTATAGTGGATAAAATTGACTAAGGTGGGCCAATCAAGCATTAGGTGAACAACTAACATAGGTCTAACACTTATGAAACATAAAATAATGTTTAAAATAAGGTATACATGGGTTAATTATTCTAACATTAAGGTCGAGGAAATACTTCATTTACCCACTCGAAAACAATCATACAACTTGAGATTTTACAAGGGAAAGCAAATTTCCTTAGAAGATTTATCACCAATTATGTTGAAATTGCTAAAGGTTTTATGAAACTTCTCAATAAATACATGCCATTTATATGGGATGACCAAGCTCAATGCTCATTTGATGCATTAAAGAACACTTTGATATCAGCCCCAGTACTTAGTCGCCCAGACTATAGTAGATACTTTCTGCTTTATTTGGATGCTACTGGGTCAACCATAGGGATGGTTTTGGTGCAAGAAGATGAGTCATTACAAGAAAATGTTGTGCATTCAATCGTGTCGTAGATAGATTCGGTGTACCTCGAGATATCGTTACTGATAGCAGATCTCATTTTAGGAATTCCATCATGGAAGAACTTACTGCCAAGTTAGGTTTGCGAAAAAAACTATCTTCTGCATACTATCCACGATGAAATGGTCAAGTAGAATCCATTAATAATGTTTTGAAGATCGTTATGCAAGGAATAGTTAATAAGAACAAAACCGATTGGAATCTGATGTTGTAGCCGCCCTATGGGAATACTGAAGCTCAGCCAAGACTGCAACTTGTTTCACCCCATTCCAACCGGTAGATGTATTTGAAGCTGTGTTATTGATTGAATGTGAGATCCCTCATTAAAATTAGCTATTGAACTCCTACCAAACACTTCTGCAAAAGAATAATGGATCCTATATTTACAAAGTGTCAATGAAACTCGACGAGAAGATTCTCTTATTGCAAAAGTACAGAAGCGATGGGTTAAAACCCAATATGAAAAACATGTCCACCCTCGATTCTTTTATGAAGGAGACCATATATTTTTGGTTTATGACCAAGACCATTATAAGTTAGGGAAGGGGAAGTTTGTTTCACTCTACAATTGAGCAAAGTAAGGATACTCTCTTATTCCATGTTTTTTACCTAAGGATGGCCCTCAGTATATAGGATTTGGAGGCTTAACTACTATGGAGAAAAGGATGGATCAAGGGAGTATATGATGGATCAAGAAGGATTATCCTATTTGAAATGGAGATGAAGGGAGGATTCGAAGCATGGAACCTCCTATCCAAAATATTATCCAAAATCATGATCCTAGATCCATTCCAAAGTAGTTGGAACCAAAATTATTGCTCCCCTAAAGAAGGCCACATAGTGATAAAAAGGAGAATTATTGCTCCCCTAACACTGGGTGTTTGGAATTATCACTCCCTAGAGAAGGTAGGGGGGGCGATATTCTTCAAAAATGGGAAAAAGGAAAGGTCTAGATGATGATATTTTGACCTCCTAATGATGGATTTCTCTACCCAACATGTATAGGGACCATAATAGGCTTTACGTTTCCTTCTTGAACACATCCAGGAAGCATAATAACCACATTTTCATGGTTATAAAACACAAAAATCAAGGAAGACACATAAATGTGAAATTTTGAGGTCTAACAGATTCCCCCTAAAGTGTGGGCTCGGAAGGGATCTGATATTGGCCGAAACACTTTATCAAATATGGGTACAAAAGGTGTTCGGAAGAGAGCTGGAAAGGAGCTACAAAACAAAGACTAAAAAATGCATCAATATCATCCCCAAGGTGGGCATACCCATGCTCATAACAAACTGACTCAAAGCATGGCTACTGAACAATACATTACAAATCCATGATAGTATTGACTCAGAATATGGCCACTAATATACAATGTGGATCCATATCTAAATGACTCAAAAAGATCATGGCTATGAGAATACAAAGTAGATCCATGATGTAATAATGACATAGCCACGAACCAATACAAAGTGGATCTGTGTGACTGTAATACCTCATTTTTCCCTTGATGATACTTGGCTTCAATGTAAAGACTGTATATATATGTAGTATGTGTATTTTCCCTAGTGTGGAGCTCAAGGCCAAGGCCCCACTAGTGGATGTTTAAGTTTATTGCTTAGGCAAGTATTTGGACAGTTTGATTATTCATGGGTTGTTAAGACATGAAGAAATGTAAATGATGTAATTATTATTATGAATAAAATAACCAATAAGTTGGATAAGGAGGCAACTAATGATAAGGGGCCACGTGTATCCACTAGGGAGAGGTGGGGGCATTATGGGATTTGTTTCCATGTTGCCACATGTCCGACTGTGAACCCGTTTGAACTCCCTGCTGACATTAATTCGGTTGCAGAGGGTGGTTGAGAAACCTGTTGCTGAATTTGATGGAGTATAGAGCATGCCTATGATTTCATATGGAAGGGCATGGCTCTGATTGCTTGTGCTGGAAGACACTCAACCACTGGGAAACTCACAGAACCATTTTTGACTACCCATGGTGGAGAAGAACAAGGGGGGGGGGGGTTCAGACATTCGTTCATCATCCATTCACGCAATTGCCATTCACGATCCATCGCCCCAGAGAGAGAGAGCTTGGTCATACGTTCCTGCATACACAAAGTCAACAGAGTGGTATAACCTGAATATAATCGTGTTTTCCTGTGTAATAGAAAATACCAGAGAGTTAATAGCCATAGAAATTGTGTATGCGCTAAGCCAACCTATCGGTGACATAGTGCTCCATGACAGAGTGGTAAGAACCCATGAGGAAACTGTAAGCCTGAACAGTGCAGAGAAGCTGTGAGAACCTAGGAATTGGATCGTTGGGAGTAGATTGTGGAACAGAGCCTTGTCCACAAGCCTAGAACGAACCTGCTTGTTGAAATGCGGAAGAAGGTTGGGTTGCTTGATAAACCCAGTGAAGGCTAAAATATCATAGAACTAGTGACTGGACCTTTCTATGCCCATCCTGGAATAGCACTGGAAGGGAAGAGGCCTTGAGGGACTGTGAAATAGAGAAGAGGGTCCTCCTTGTGTTGGATGTGGTAGGTAATGTGGGTGCCAGGTTGGTTGAGTGTTGAGATGCCTGCAGCTCTGTGGTTGAGCTCACTGGCTTAGCAACGCCTCCCTTGCTATCCTTGTTCGCTTGATAAACCCACTATTGGTTGGATTAGCATGACCAGCTAGCCCGATATGCTTGATAAACCCAACTGTATGGTGGCTTGGCATGACCCTGCTGTTGGTATGCTTGATAAAACCAACTGGAAGTTGGATTTTCATGACCAGTGTGTCACTGAATGCTTGATAAACCCACTGTAGGTTGGCTTAGCATGGGTAGGTGCCCTGGAATGCTTGATAAACCCAACTACAGATTGGCTTAGCATTGGGATGGAACCTTGACTTTGAGAGAACCTGGTAGCCCTCCTTAGTGGATACACAACCCAACTCGGGGGTGATCTCTCAGCTGAAAGAGTATAGGATGGATAGAGATCGAAGGTTGGGTGGAACGTTGCTCTCACTTAGCCAGTTGCTTCAGAAATTGAAAGATAAGTATTTCTTGTTATGTTAAATGATGATGTTTCATTGTTATGAAATGGTTGCTTATGTTCAATTGTGGAATTGTGGAATGCATCTTTATATGAATTGATTGACAAGAAGTCATGTGCAAGTCTGAGTAGGATGCTGAGATTATTGTTATATGTATATCATGATATTGCATGAGTTTAATGCATCATAAGTCTTGCATATGATAGATGTAGTTGTTAGATCTAGCTTTATGTATTTTACATGTTGTGATTTATTTGATTAACCCTGTGAATGAGTTGTATGCTTACATCTAATCCTTAAAAAGGAGGGGAAGTCCCTCGAAATGTTTCAGAACCCTTCTGTGGATCAGGTGGAAGGGAAGATCATGGCAGGAAAAAAAAGTGAAATCTTTAAGTGGAGTTATGGATAGAATTTCAATGGGAAATTTGACATGGTAAGAGTGCTCAGATGGGGCAAGGATTTCACCATTGGATAGATCTCTCCAAGTGCTTTCCAATGATACCAACCTTGTCTCATTTGGACCAAGGATGGAGAAGTTATGCCCCTCAGAAGATTGGGTGGAAAGTTACCATGACAGAGGGTATGGTTCCGCATGCCTGCATCCGCAATGCGGATTACGGATTGCGGAAGCATGGAAGTCAAAGTTTTGTTTGGACTTCGGCACTTCTGCATTTGTGGATTGTGAAAGTGACAACTATCGAAAGTTGAGATTTGACCTTCCACACCTGCAACTACGGATTGCGGATTGCGGATTGCAGAAGGGTAAGTTTATGGTTGTGGAATTTTGGACTTTCGCATTCGCAGTTGCGGATTGCGGATTGTGGAAAGGTAAGTTTCCAGTAGAGAAGTTCGCACTTCCGCATCCACAATTGCGGATTACGGATTCGCAGTTGCAAATTGTGGACCCGAGCTAATTCGACTATGTGTGTGTGTTCCATCGGATTTGGAGAAAAAAAAATGTATCAAGGTCTCTCGTGGCCATGTTGGTCAGTGGGGACGTGACAGAGTGGTATCAAAGCTTCAGTTGCAACACTAGGAGCTATTTGGGCCGGATCATGCATGAATTTGTGGTCAAGAGATGCTCCCATGGCATGGTTTTAATGAACTATTTGATTAATTGATTGTTCAAATGAATAGTTCTAGGTTGAATGGGTATGATAGAGTTTATTTGTATGCTTGTGATATCTAATAGAATGTCTTTGATATGCACAGTGATAGCAACAATTGTGAGACAAATCATATCACAGGGCAGCGCACAGTAAGGTGTAAGAATAATCACTCTAAATGATGCGCAGGACCCATTTGAACCAGAAGACAATGCGTTGGGTGAAAACATGCAAGAAGCACATACAGAGGTCGAGTCTGATATAAGAAGGGAGCAAGTAACGCCCCCAAACTTGGCCGAGACTATGGTAAGAATTAACGAGCGGATGATGAAAGCGCGAGAGGATCAACATCAACTCAATGCGGCCATTTTGCAGAGCCTTACAGACATTCAACAAAGGATTAACGGTGGCTCTAACCCAAGCAATGAAGGCCGAGAGGAGAGAAATGCAGAAACTCAGTCTAGGGTTCGTTCTAAGAGAAGAACTCCAAGCCCTAGAAGAGGTTCTGTGAGTAGAAGGCACAGGACACCCTCTCCTTGATTATGGGGCAAGTCATAGTTACATTACTCCTAGTTTAACTAAAAGGTTTCAATTAAATAAAATAAAACATGGTAAGTCTTGGATGGTTTAGTTGACCACTGAAACTAGGAGGAAAATTAATGAGTTGGTTAGAGGCCATCCAATAAATATGAATGGGCTAGAGACTTATGCAGATCTAAATGTCATGCCATTGGGTTCATACGTTGTATTAATCGGTATGGATTGGTTAGATTCTCATCACATGGTATTAGATTTCTATAAATATTTTTTCAGTTGTATGGATGAGCAAGGGAAGCAAAGGACATTAAAAGGCACTTCTAGGCTTATCTCTTTAAGAGAAATTTCAAGTATGTAGCTGAAAAAGTGTTTCAGGAAAGGGTGCCAATTATTTGCAGCTCATGTGGAAGAGCCCAATAAGGGTAAAGGACTAAGTATGAAATATTTTCCTATATTTTAGGAGTTTGAAGATGCATTTGTGGAAATGTCGGGTTTGCCATCGAGAAGAGATATTGATTTTTATATTGATTTGGTGCCTAGGGATGCCCTAGTTTCAAAGATTCCAAACAAGATGAGCAAGCCAAAATTAAAGGAGTTGCAGATGGAGCTATAGGATTTGTTGAAGACAAGGTACATACACCCAAGTGTGTCTCAATGGGGATCACTAGTACTCTCTGTGAAGAAGAACGAGGGAACATCGAGGTTATGTATTGACTTCAGGAAGTTAAATAAGGTCACAATGAAGAACATGTATCCTTTAACAAGAATCGATGACCTATTTGATCAGTTGAGAGGGAGAAATATTTTCTCAAAGATAGATTTGAGATCTAGATATCATCATATAAGAATCAAAGATGAAGATATAAGCAAGACGACATTCAGGACTAGTTATGGTGACTATGAATTTGTAGTGGTGCCATTTGGGTTGGAAAATGCACCAACTACCTTCATGTGTTTAATGAATGGAATATTCAGGAAGCACCTGGATAAGTTTGTCATCATATTATTGGATGACATTCTCATCTATTCCAAATCAAAGGAGGAATATGAAGAGCATTTGAGATCAGTACTACAAGTACTAAGGGAACATCAACTTTATGCAAAGATGAGTAAGTGTTCATTCTATTAGAAATAGATCCATTATTCAAGTCACATTATATATGAAGAAGGGATAGTAGTAGATCTTGAAAAGATTGAATCCATTATGGGTTGGAATGCACCCAAGAATGTGTCTAAGGAAAGATCATTCATGGGGATGGTTGGATACTATAGAAGGTTTATTTAAGTATTTTCAAAAGTGGCACATCCAATTATCTCTTTTCAAAAGAAAGGGATCAAGTTTGATTGGATGCCACAATGTGAAAAAAGTTTCCAACTATGGAATAAATTGCTCACAAGTGCACCAATTCTCAAGATTGCAAACCAAATGAAGATTTTGTGGTTTGCATTGATGCCTACAAGGAAGGAATTGGTGCAGACCTCGTGCATAATGGGCATGTAATTTGTTATGAGTATAGGAAGCTAAAGGAACATGAGATAAATTATGTCACATGTGATTTAGAGTTTGCTATTGTAGTTCCTACCTTACAAATGTGGAGACATTATCTCATGGGCAAAAAATTCGAATTGGGGATAGATCACAGTGGACTGAAATATATGTTCAAGAATTAGACCTTGAAAACAAGGCGATCTAAATGGTTATAGTTTCTTTGTGAGTTTGAATTTGAAATTAAACATATTAAGGAGAAAGAGAATAAGGTTGTTGATGCATTCTGTAGGAGAATACATGCTACAACTACTAGCATGGGAAAATCTAATCTAAGGACCATAATTTTGGAGGATATTGTCTTAGATGAGAATTACCATTAGGTAAATGATGCTTTACAACATAACAATATATTACAAAAATATGAAGGGTACACATAGGAAGAATATGGACTTCTTCTGTATAAAGGAAGTGTATATGCTCCTAATTCTATTGAATTGGTAATGGATGAGATGCGTAAGGTTCCTTATGTAGGACATCAAAGATATTAGAAGACCATTGCAGCGATAAGAAGTCAATACTTCTGGCCAAGAATGAAAATGGATATTATTGATTATATAGCAAGATGTATGGAATGTTAGAGGGTAAAGGTTGAGCATGGACATCCAACATGATTGCTACAACCATTTCCATTTATAGAATGGAAATGCGATGTGGTGACCATATATTTCATCACCAGGTTTCCCATGACAACAAAGCATCATGATTCCATCACGGTAGTGGTGGATAAGTTGGAAAATGAAACTTGTTTATTCCTATTAAGTCGACTAATAAGGATTTTAATATAACATACATTTACATGAAGGAAATCCCCGGGTTACATGGGATACCTAAAGAAATTGTGTCAGATCGAGATCCCAAGTTTACCTCAAAATTTTGGAAAGGATTTAACATCCCATTAAACAAATATAAGAGAATATAACTATGGCATCAACACAAGATAGAAACTTATCTTTGAAATTATCCTCCAAACCAACTGTGGGTGAAATACGTTCCACTCAACCTTAGGCTCTCTTTCAAACCTTACATATCTTTGACAGAGACCACCACCGAGTAACACAACTATGGGCATGGGACTTATGCCCATAGTTGTGTTGCAAGTCTCATGCCCATAGTTGTGTTGTAACATGAGCATGTTTGCTTGTCCATGGCATGATTGCATTACATAAATAATATGGATTATGTGGTTTTGTTTGCCTTCTATGTATATGTTGTTTCCACTGTAAAATGATTAATTTAGTAGGCATATGATTGACCAATTAGTATAAGAGCATGAATTTGATGGAATAAGCTAGGTTTATAAGTATCCCATGGTCTTTAAAAGGAAATTGAGGCTATCACGTATGCCACAGTTTGGTATCAGAGCACCCCATCTTCTCCATGGTGTCATAGAGGTGGCTAGGTGAATGATATCTTGGTATCAGAGCACCTCGTCACCTCAATGGTTAAGTAGAGGATGGTTGGGCGCATGATATTGAACAACTATCCACTCACTATGTAATGGGCCTGATTCAAATAAAGAATCATACATTAATTAACTCATAAGTACCCCAAATCATGGAGGTTAGGGTAGGGTTGTAACAAATGTAGGCATACCTCAAGGGAGTTGCCTTAAATTTGTAACGACACTATAGTGTTGAGTAGCCCTATTGTGAGTATTATGTGTCATTGTTTATAAAGAATATTTTGGTAATGTTAAAGGACGCTTTAGTAATGGTGTTTCAATTTACAAAGGTACGCCTCCTTATCTTTAGAAGGCTCAAGGTTTGGTGTCTCATAGTTATGATTATAGGTTTTGAGATTCATCTTATTATGGAAAGGTTGTGATGGAAAGGTTATGATGGGAAGGGTCATCATTTGAAAGGTGGACAAGGAGGATGAAGCATTTAAGGCTCCACCTTTATTAACAACATGATTATGTCGAGGGAGGTTGGGGTCATTGCAACATAACCTATGTGCACAAGAGTAAGCACATAGGATATCTATAGGGCCTTAGGGGAATCCTTGGTTACTATGCATGTGTATGTTTTTTTATAGGAGAGGATAAAATTCCAAACATAATCAATAGCAGAGACCTAGAACAATATGCCCTACACAAATTATACAATTGTATTGCAATAATACTACAATAGTATGCCACAATTTACATCAATTGAAAAAACAAGATTATAAGAGTGGATATTCTCTATAGCTCATAGCCCTAAGGAGGATAACAATATCAAATTTCATAACAAGATATAAGAAGTTATAGTAAGAATGTTTGCCAAGATCATAAAGAGCCATGAAGCAAAATAAGAAGAAGACGAAGAAGAAAAAATTATGATGCTACAACACATATTTATACATAATTTCTAGGAACATTTAGTTATGCCGTGACTAACAACATGCTAAATTATAATAATTATTGATTACTCTTCTTAGTTGGATTCAAATCTTGAGTTAGATTGGATGTTATAAAAGTTTGATATTGACAATTAGGTGTCAACTTGGTTTATTGAATGCTAGAAGATGCCACTACCATCTGCCAAATATAGTTGAGTCACATATGATTATTTTATGTCGAGTCAAGTTCTCTAGTTGATAGAAGTTTTGACTCCAAATTGCCCAAGATTAATTTATGTCGAGTCAAATTCTCTCTTTGATAGAAGCTTTGACTCCAAAGTGTTCAATGAAATGTATGATCGAGTCAAGTGCTCTAGTTGATGGAACTAATTTTGAGATATTGCAAACTAACATTCTAATTAATTAAGTTGTTTCTCCCGGTGCCTTTGTAAGCCTTATAAAGAGATACAACAAATCTTCTTACTCTAGGGTTTGGTGGATTGGACCACCAAAAGTCCATGTTGATATGAGGGGACCATTGAAGACGAGGTCGATTGTCTTATTCAATTTTTGATCAAGTTTGTATTCGAGACTGAAATTGTCTTATTCATTAATTATGGACGGTGAAGGGAAATCCAAAGTTGCGGGGGAAAATGTTGTTTTTCACCATGGAAGTTCTTTTGGCTCATTATGTATGCCTAAGGTAGACAGAAAGTTGCCCTAAGTTGTAAGTGGGAAACTTGACATATTGTGGGAATTTGTTGTGGTTGAAGGGGGTAAGATTTATTTTTATTCCCAAATGGTTGCACATGTAACACAACAATTATGGGCATGGGGCTGAGTGTAAACAGCTTGCAACACAACTACGGGCACGGGACATAGTTTAAACAAAACCCCTAAAGAAAGTGGTGGCACAAAAGGACAAAAATAATTCCATTTTACCCAGTGGGCCGGGACATGAGTTGGAGAGCAGGCCACGTGGAAGGACCCAGGTGGTCAGAAAGTGGCCCTTGGATGCCTTGAAAAGAAAAGCTCTGTATCATGTGCACACATACATATCTAAACATTATATTTGTCACCAACCCCTCCTACACCATGCACGTTGAGTAAATAAAGCAAAGAGGGAATACCGTCAGTGGCTGTCTCCACGTGTAAGGAGTGGCCCACCATTCCCGTCCCGTTCTGTCACCGCCCGGAGGGATAAGCGGTGAACGGACGTAGCGGTGAACATGCTGACAAAAGCAACGGCACCCGACCGTCCCGTCCCCGCCCCGTCAAACGTGCGAGGCACCCAATTGGCTTCTTCCACCGTTAGATTTAACAGGCAGGAGACCGGCCCTGCCCTTGTTCCGTCGCTGTCATGGGACCGTCACCCCCCACCCGCCATGGGGCCCGCGGCTTCCGTTAATCACAAGTTGCTGAATTCACCGCCTCCCCGCCGTCGATTTCACTCGGGACAAAATTCCATTTCTCCCGCTTAGTTTAGAGGAGTTTTCCTGGAATCTTCGGCCACCCTCAGATAAAACCCTAAATTTTCAAACGTGAAACAAGAGGAGTTTAAAGTTTTAAACTAAGCTCGGATTAAGGAGAATTACAGAGCGGGAAGGGGGGAGTAAAGTGGACGTAGTGTGCGTTTAATGCAAATGGGGAGTGGTGGGCGGAGGGGGGCAAAGGCTAAGGCTGAGGCAATGCCAATGGCAATGGAACAGAGAGTGGCTGCCGCTGACAATTATTTTGGTTGACGGGCATTCATGGCTGGTTGTAATCTGATATTACAGCGACTGCCCACCACCATTGCCTTGTTTGTAGTGAGGTACTAAGATATTTGCTTTCTTATATCAATGGACCTGGAGTTTCTCTGGGAACTGTTTTGCAGTTTTTGGTGATCTCTGCCTTTTATGGTAGGTGCCCATGGTTTCTTTTCTGTATTTTGTTTCAGTAGAGGCTTTGGGTATTGTTTCTGCTACTGTATAGCGCTTGAACTTGTTGGGTTTTACAGGCATCAAAATTCTACTGTTGTTTTAGGCACACCGGATCTTGTAGTAGAAAATGATGGGATGGTAACGATGGCTTCATATGTATGTTTAGATTGGAAAAAATATGATATTTTTTACATTGGTTTTTATTTGTGCAGGTTTGGAGCAAGTGAGATGGATGCTTATGAAGCTACACGGATTGTGTTCTCCAGGATTCAAAGCTTAGAGCCAGAAAACGCGTCTAAAATTATTGGGTATTTGTTATTACAAGACCATGGTGAACAGGAAATGATTAGGTTGGCTTTCAGTCCTGATTCCTTGATTCAGTCCATGATCATTAAGGCTAAGAAAGATCTAGGTTTGATGCAGCAGCAAGGTGCTCCAGCTCCTACAGTTTCATCTTATCTGTCCAGAATCAATCGTCCCCCCAACTTGACACTACAGTCTGCTCAGATTTCTCAATCCAGAGCTTTCTCTTCTCCAACCACTCTTTCACCTCATGCACCTCCATGGGGATCTCATATTTCTCAGCAGACTAGGCCATTATCAAACAATTTGAACTCGATCTTGAATGAGATACAGACCATCACTAGTACTTCTAGTACTATAAATTCTAATAGCAATGGCTATCTTAATTTCAGTCTCTCACCCATGCCAGATCAAGCTAATAACCTTCCATTGGTTTATAGCAACGAACATCCTGGCCTTGCAGAGGAATTTCAATTGCAAGATCAGCTTTCCTTTCTCAATGATTCTCCCGAGTCTGCCAAATCTCATGCTAATTATCTTAGCTATCCAGAGATGTTGCAGGCATATTGCAACGGAAATCAGCCTTTGAGCATGGACCATGTAAGCCCAACAGCAGCTAATAATTGCTACCCTGGTACTAATCATGTATCTAAGCAGCCTAGTTCGATTGCTGATATTTACAATCTAACTTCGGATTCTGCAGTTGGATCAGCCTTAGCGTGGAAGCCATGCATGTACTTTGCTCGGGGTTACTGCAAGAATGGGAGCAATTGCAGGTTTCTTCATGGTAACTACGGTGGTCATGTAAGGTCAGACACCAGTAATGATCATATTGAAAAGTTCATGGGATCCAGTAGTGGGCCATTGGAAAAACTGGAGTCAGAATTAAAGGAATTGCTCAGAGGAAGGTCACCGGTTTCAGTTGCTTCTTTACCTCAGTTCTACAGTGAGAGGCTCGGGAAGGCTCTTCAGGCCGAGAGGTTTACAAGGTATAGAAGTGAACGAGATTCTTCTGATCACTTGGCTAGTCCTACATCCAATTCTGGATCTCGCCAAATATACTTGACTTTTCCTGCAGAGAGTACCTTCAGGGAGGAGGACGTATCAAATTATTTTAGGTAACATATTGTTGCAGCAGATTGAACATTACACTACTAGTATTAAGTAAGGATTGTAGAATAAGTCCAGCTAAATTTTTGTGTTGATGGACGCTGATTATGGGATGTCATGTGGTGTTTCTGTCAGCATTTTCGGACCCGTGCAGGATGTAAGGATTCCTTATCAGCAGAAGAGGATGTTTGGGTTTGTGACGTTTGTTTACCAAGAGACTGTTAAAATCATTTTGGCAAAAGGAAATCCTCATTATGTCTGTGATGCCCGTGTTCTAGTCAAACCATACAAAGAAAAGGGATCGAAACCCACAGACAGGTATAATCTCAAATGTATATTGTTTCGTTTTGTTTTTTAAACAAAATTAATTGGTCTGCTATGGAAGTAAGAATTTCGATTTGATTTCTTATTAACAAATCTATGAACTAATCGTGGCATTTCAGAATGAAGTATACCGACTGTAGAGGCGAGTATTCAGGATATGTGTCAGCTCACAATCTGGATATTAATGACAGCAATTTGCAACTTGGTATGTTTTTGTTTTAGTTCATGATGACCCATTGGGTTCTCCTGCTGTAGTAGAGCTGGAATTAATGCAGGGACCTGGTTTGAGTATTGCAGGCCCTCCCAGATTTGTTGAAAGCAGCTTAGAGCTGGTGACAAGAAAGCAGTTGGATGAGCAGGATCAGTTAGAGCAAGCCATAGAGCTTCAAACAAAACGGCTTGCAGAACTGCAGCTTGCTGACAGAAAGAGATCACAGCTTCCACCTTCAGATCCTCAAGTTTCTATGACTTCAACAGTCTCCAGCACGGCTCCCCATTATCAAAATCAGTTCTCAAATGGATCCAATATTCATTCAGAAGAGGACGCTGCAACCTCAGAAGGTCATTAGGCCATTAGGCCATTAGGATTAATCAGTTAAATTAGTTACCCTCTTGGGAAATCGTTAATGTATTGCACTGGTGTGGTTAACTCGTGAATACATGTGTTTTCTGCAGATTTCAGCAGTTCTACATTAGCAGAACATTTTGGTTATGTGCTACAGGTTTTAGATAGCGAATCAGGCTATGATGAACGCCAAAAACCTGTCAACCATCACCATGACAGGTAAAAACATATGCTCCCATCCGATAATACCATTTCATCATTCTTAACTAAATGGTATAGAGAATATTTTTATTTCAGTCTTCCTACAGAGACTATGAAGGATCTAGAGTAAAGAGTCACAATAAAATTATAACGATTGACCATTTTAATTACAATTTGCTTGATTCCGCCTGTTATATTTATACTATGAATACTTCATGTTTTCTAAACCATTTTCTAATATGATTACATATTGGTTAGAGCACAAACTCTTTCTGGAAGCTTCCTATTGTTAATGGTGCAATGAGAATGTAAACACTCCATTTATACATATATACTTGTATGTTTCGAAGTTGTATAACTACTTACTGGGCAAATTCAACAAGCTAAACTGTCTGTCTTTGTTAATGGTTCAGTGAGAATGTAAACACTTGACTTATATTACTGTTACTCGTATTTTGAATTCTAAACCATTCTTCATAAAATTAATTATCTGTTTAGAGGATAAACTCAACAAGCTCTGGTTTCTGTTTCTGCAGACTTCCTATTGCTAATGGTGCAATGAGAATGTAAACATTTGAATGTTATTCAAGGTGAGAAGTTTTAATGAGGGGTACTCAATTTTTTGGTTTGAATTGTTAATTTCGCATAAAACCTAATACAACGCAGTTTTTGCTGGTTGTTGCAGATGATTATCAGAACTTAAACACCTGGGTTAGCAAAGCTGGCATAAGAGCACGAGTCTCCAGATAATAGTAGGCAGCTTCAACGAGCTTGTAGGAAACTTCACATATATTCAATTCTTACATATTTATGAACGTTATGAAGATACTCAGCACCACCAGCACAAACTAAGGGAAAAAGGTGCAAGGGTGCAACTGCATTTAATTTTACTCGAAATACAAATATACAGACAGGAGAGGAGTGGGAGACCCACTTCAGCCTGCCGGCCATTGAGTACAGAACCTTCAAGTCTGGCTGCTCTTCAACTAGTGCAAACGTTTTCAATTAAAAGTTATGTAATACAAAGCTTTTGTGATGAAAAAATTCATGATATCATTAGAGGAAAAAGTAGGGCTTCTTCTGATACAGAAAAAAAAAATGTAACAAGACAGCAAGCAAATTTACAGAAAGTGTACAGCAAACGCAGCAGAGACAGAGACAGAGAATCTATAGCAGACATGTATCCATTAATGAAATTCTGCATTTCTGGCTACAGTTTCACAGTACAAAGGAGAAAAAAAATCATTCAAATCATTCTGTTATTAAGCATGGAAATTTGGAAATGTTGATTGTTTTTTATACTTATGAAAATTCAATTTCTGACCAGCTCTCCGTGACATGGTTGTCTGTGACAAACTAAAGGTACCTTCCACATGGGGTCTGACATGTAGATGGCCCACGAGCAACAATAATTTGCATTAAATTAAATTTTCTGAAAGGTTCTTCTCCTCCATGTGGGTCAGTTGGCCACTACATGAAACAGTGCAACTGGCCTGTCTCTTCTGCAAGTCAAATAAAGCAGTAAAAAAACTATTTCGTTACTTAAATTGTCAGATCGGATGGGAAACAAAGAATATATGCGTGTAAACTTTACAAATTACTACAGCCTATGAATAATCTAGCTAGCTAGCTAGCTTTCAATTTACTGTACAGGAATCTGATTTCATTTCCTTGTGCCACTGTAAAAGTGTAACTTTACAAATTACTACGGCCTATGTGAATAATCTGGCTAGCTAGCTTTCAATTCGTTGTACAGGAATCTGGGTTCATTTCCTTTGAAAGACACAAGCTTTTAATTATGCCACCATAAAAGTCAGTCTGATCAATGAACATCCAGATACATATCTGATAAAGTTGGGTAGCGTCCAAAAGAGTTCTTGGCGTTTACATCAGATCAGTCCTTTCATATCAACAGTGGACAAGATGGGGACACATAAAAGAATATGTTTCTGTCATATCATGTGGAATTCAATAATCAGATCCTTAGTTAGTACTGATCCTGTAAAATATTTAATATTGCAATTCCCATGGATGATGGAGCTTCCTCTCTAATTTAATCTCTGAGCGGAATCTTCCTCATATAATAATTAGGTTAAACATTTATAACTAAACATTGCAATCCCCATGAAGCATCCCCTCTAATATCATCTCTGGCAGAATCTTCATATAATTAGTATGTTAAATACTTGTTTCTTCCCTCAAAACACGTTTTGATCCATGCTTAATGAACCAGTCAAGGATTTACTATTTATAGCGGAGAAAATAAAATATTGAAAACGTGCTTTCCTGTAAATTGCAGTTGGCAACCTTTTGACAAACTATCATGATTTTGAAAAAGAGGACGTGTACTGCATAAAGAATAAAATTAACTTTTGAGAATTCCTCAGATTATTATAAATTTACATGATTATAATTGGGAAAATGGAATTGGAATCAATTTTTGAGATTTCTCATTGAGATTTTCCAATAATGTATGTACTACTCGAATAATTGTGATGGAACCCAAAAATTTCTTATTGAGATTTTTTAATAATTAATGTATTATTTAATTAATTGTGAGGAAATTTATTTAAGTATAAATTATTAAAGAGAATCAAGTTCAATAGAATAATAGTATATTGATTAAGAATTTATTTTTTATTATATTATTTTATTTGTAAAAATTGAAATTGAGCGGTGATTCCAAGTTCCAACCACCTAAAACCAAATTGACTACAACAATTAAATAATTATAATTAAAAAATTTATGAAAACATGATTTTAATAATTTAATGTAACTTGTTTTGTTTTCGAAGAAGATAGTCCAACTCTTTTATTGACATTTCATTTACAATCCAAGTAGAAAATAATATATTATATATTTAATATTTTTCTTCAATTCAAACTTCGTGTATGGAAAATAGTTTTTCTTCCATTTCGCATTTGATATTACTTTTTATTTTGATGATGTTATGCATGTTCAATTTTTATTAAAAAATAATATTATTTTATGGATTATAGTGGAATAATTTAAATATTTAATACATGTAAATGATATTATAATAAATGTTGATTAAGTATTTAATTTAGTTTATGTTTAGTATATTTATTGTTATTTTTTATTTTCATTTTATTTAAATATTTATTTTTCTTTAATTTAAAGACTGGTATATTGAAATGGTTTGAATATTAATATATCATGTAATTAGTTTTTTATAGAATGATATTATAATGTTACAATTTATAAGTTTTCCATATGTTTGTTAATTGGGTTTAATATGAGTGGTTATTGTATGGAGTGTTATTTTTTTCACTTAGAGGCAATAAGTTAAGGAGTGATTACCTTCTAGAGAAGTATTGGTTACTATGTTCAAGACCAAGAAGACTTAGTTACCTTGTTGCTATGTGATTTATACATTCACAAGGTATTGTTTATGGCTATGTGTTTTATATACCCTCAAGGTAATGTTTGATGCTATGCAATTCATTTGGTTACTTCTCATCCTGTTGCCGTCGGAACATGCACACGGGGGGTTATCACAACATAAATCTTCAAGCTGCTTAGGTGTGTTCCTTGGGGCAAGTTTTGAGTTGAGATATTGTCACTCAACACTCAACTCCTCCGTTTAGGCCAAATCCTAATTGAAGCCAAGGGGGGTAGTCTCTATGGAATGTTTCTAAGGCTATTAGAATGCTTTGGTGAATTAGTTTAAGGATGTTTTTTTAAGGAGTTTTGTGATTTGACTAAAAGGGTTCCAAGATGACTTGCAAAATAGCTTATAAAAATGCTTTCACAAGCGAAATAAAATGACAAACAATAGATAACACAACAATGATATTAAGCAAATAAATGGAAAGCTTGTTGTGGACCAGTGCCTTATGGAGTCAATATGTAAGATACAAAATATGTTGCTGAAAGAGAAATGTTTTGCGATTGCTTCTTGGATTATAAAAATGCAGAGTTATTTAGGGAAAAGGGGAGCTCCCGAGATACCGTGAGGTACAGGGAGAAATGTCCAGAAACTGAAAAATGGTGGCTCCTCACGAAGACGTGTGGGATGGAATGGAGTCTCTAGTGCGGTGTTCAACACTACACCAACTAGGATGTAGCCTAACTATGCCCTGAGGCCGCCTCCCAATTGTTCCCGCTTCCTCTGAGAAATTTTCCCACATAAGATTCGAGTAACGAAGTGCCGGATTTTCACTATGTGAATGGGTAGTTAATTTTATTATGTGATTTTTAAACTTAAATGTGAAAAATTAAAGAAGTGGCTACCATCGTTTCTGATTTCCCACAGGCCCAGGCAAGATGCCCACAAGGGGAAATATCATACTTTGATATGTAAGCCAAATGTTTATTTCCAGTTAATGATTGTATAAAGGAAAACCTAAAGCTTATAACATAAGTAAAGCAATGAAGGGCGGCCATGGCGGCCATGGTGGCCCTGCAGAGGAGGGTTTCTGCGTTTGAAGAACTCGACCATTAAGATCCCAGAGCTCTGGAAGGTATTTAATCGACCTGCTGGTTACGTGGTGAAGTTCCGTCAATGGTTCAGCTCTTAATAAGCTGTTGTTTTTGCTTATATGGGACAGAAATATGTGAAAATGTAGGGATCCTTGTTGATTCTACTACATGTGCAATATGTAATTTTGATCATCTTTTTGAAATAAAATTATGGACTTTTTCCAAGGGAAAAAAAAAAACATAAGTAAAGCAACACAAAACTTATGTGTCACTTTCTGATCATCCACCAGTAATCGGCAAAGCCTTTGTGTGGTGGTGAGAGCATACTTTGTGGCAACGATGTTTTGTGTTATTTCTAATCTACTCTTGCAAAAACGAAAAAATGAATTAAAAGTAAAATTAAACTTGATTTAAAGTATACACCCTGCAAATTAAAAGTGTGTGTGTTTGCTGTATTGTTAGAAAAAATTATTCACAAAAATTTGACAAAGTACAAATCCTCCCAGGGGGATGGGGTGTGGGTGCTGAGTATCCCATTTCTCTCGTTTAATGATATTACAATATAGAATTTCTTGTGATCCCTTGTAGAATGGGATCACTAAGCTTACAATGCTTGAGAAAAACAAGTTTTATGAACAATAGAGGTCCCGGGGTACCCTGGGTGGCTAAAAATTTGAAATTTTGCCAGAGTTTCTCTCCCTTTTTCTTTCAACCTGCTAAAAACCAACAAGTTATTAGTTCCTAAAAGTGCCCAATAACACTTTGAAAGTGTCTTTGGACAACCAAAAAAAATTACTAAAAAATTGTGAATTTTTTTCTTAGTGTAGATTGCAAAATTGAGCACAAGAAAGCAAGCTTTCTTGTGGATCTTGGCTTGCATTTGAGGGAAACCAATGAAGCACTTTTAAATTTTCTAAATATGAAACTTTAAACCAATATAAAGACTCTTTTGCACAAACTTCAAGATTTACCTTAAATTAGCTTACATAAAGAAGACTTATTGTTAGATCTAGATGACAAATCCAACTTTAACAAATACTTAGATCTAAGCATCCAAAACTATGACTAAGTCTGATTTTAAGAAATAAATGAGATCTATAGCATGAGAACAAGTAACAAATTAAATCTTTGAAAGAAGAAATAAGGTGGAAGCAAAGGCCCTTGGAACTTGGGTGATGAGGTCCTTCACAATAGCGTTGAAAGTGGACTATGTTGTCTTTGACGAAAATACTTGGAGGATGAGAGAAACAGACGAGATATCCCCTCAATCCAAGCAAAGCACCTAAAAAAAAAATCCTTAGACTTTCCAAGAAACTCGTTAAATCATTAGTAAAAATCTATATTGAAGAAAAGAAGAGCATATATAACATCTCATAAGCATGCAAATTCTTATCCTTGAACATAAATGATTTAAAAGAGCAAGAAACTATATTACTCATTCATTTCGATTAATACTAATCCTTTAGAATGCTAATGATTCGTCAAGCAATAAAGCAATATGCAAGAATCATTTTTCAGTTATCTCAATACACATATGCAACAATGTTCATCCACTTTGAGCCAAGGACACCATATGAGACCTCCAAATCCTTTTTATTCAAAAAGAACTCAACAAAAATATTACATAAGTGAGCAGCAGTTCCACACCTTCCATCCTTGATTGAGAGAATGGACCGTGATTATATAGCACAAGAGAGAGGGGATAGGCGAATAGCTCAAGGAGAGGAGAAGGTGCATCACATGAGATAATCAAGGGATGATGAGGGTGTTAACTTTAATTTCAAGAGGTAATTGTGGGATATGTTTGTTGTGATTTGAATGAGGAGGTGCCACATCTCCATAAGGAGATGTGCCCTCGCCAACCTCCCAACCAACCCATTTAAATGATGCCACATAACACAATCGCTCATGTAAGCATTCACGTGAAGAGTGAGTCAAAGAAAGAATCAAGGAGCGATCGAAGGGAATGAGCGATAGTTGAGGGATGAGGTGGGTTCCACCTCAAAGGGAGGTGCGCCCCCTCTCATTTTATCCACCCATGAACCAATAGCCTCCATATACCAAGAATGGAATGTGTCATCATCATTAGAGAGGGCGCATGGAATGATTTGAGTCTCCTTCATTTGATTCCCAACACGTGCCTTTATTCATTGGGTTGAGTCGTCTTTTAATTGACATGGCATGCCAACTCATTTGGCACATGCAAAATGATCCCTTTTTTATATTTTATATTTTTTTCCTTGGTGCAATTTGGGTTTTTTTAGCATTAAAATGCCACTTTGCTGCATCTTTAAGGAAAAATGCTTCTAGAGGTGGCGTAATCACCCGGAAAATGGAGAAAGTGGGTCCTAGGGTAAAAAGGATGCTATGAGCATTAAAACGAACATCCCCATGCCAAATTATGCCTCCAGACCACACTTTTATTATAATTTGAATTTTTCCATTTAAACCATTAAAAAATGGTATAGTTTTACGGAAAAATTTAATTTCTTTGGAACTTAGAAAAAACTAGGGGGACCTAGCACATGTCCACATGACTCAATTGTAATATATAGCATGGTAATATACATTGACACTTGAACACTAATAACCTCCTAAGATTGAGAAATCATGTCGACCACTACAACTTTGGAGGTGTGAGTGAAAAACTCGAAAATTATATGTCATTTATTCAACAACATATAATTGACAAGGGAAAAAACACTATGGGCTAGTTGGACTGATAAATGTCTTAGGAAAGTCGATTTCTTTACAAAACCATCATGCTATGACATTTTTTACAATTTCTTCGCAAGGCATGGACATGTGATTTTATTAAAAAAAATGGGCCAAGGTGGTCTGCTAGGACTTCTGGTCTTCTGATTATGAACAAGTAGACTTGTTCTATCTTCACAAGCTCAATTGAAATCACCTAAGTGCAACATAGCTGATAACATCTGGCTCCAACTGTGGGACGTGCATTTGTTGTAGTCGAGGGGTTCGCATAGTTACCATGATACATAATATATTATACAAGCATGCACAAGATACAAATACAAGTAGACAGAAGATGGAGAGAAGCACAAGCCTTTGTATTACTCAACAATGCAGACAATACACAGAACAGATCTAAGATTACAGTATATGGCTCACAAACCTATATATATGTCCTTTTACAATCAGTTATGTAACTGTCTTGTCGGCGCAACCAACCGACATAGCCCGACTAGTCGACACAGCTTGTCGACTTACATACAAAAGGTCGGGCAAAGGGCATAGTCGACAAGCCGACTTAGGCTCCTCCAACATCTCCCCCACCTCAAAAGCTTTCTTCATCCCAAAGAAACGAGGAGATGTGTCTAACTGATACAAAATTTAAGTGGATGTCACTGTGATGTCTAAAGGGAACTGGTTTCTGTTTGTTGTTGTACGTAGAACTCAACGATTGCTTCGGCCGAGATAGATAGCTGGTGTTGAGAATCCTCCCAAGTGCGTAGCATTTTTTGGATATCAATGGAAAGTGTTGTGAGGCTCGACAAGTCAACTACATTTTCTTGTCTTGTCTTGCTCCGCAGATGAATTAAGTCGAGACCAAATAAATTAATTCTCATTGGCAACTGTAAGCAGAGTTTGGAGATGTGGTCGGAGTTGTTCTACTTTGAGGAGGCTGTGTTGGTCCTGACTCATCCACTGTTCTTCACTATTTTCTAACTTCTCCAATTTCCTGTTTTCCCTCACAATTTGTTCTTCAATAGTTCGGCCCATGATGTATTCAGCTACTTGGCGTTGTTGATGAAGTTTGCTAATTAGTGTGCGTGTCTCCCGCATTTCTCTGAATACATTGCCATAATGTGTGTACCAATTACGGAGGACATCGGTGACTGTAGCTGCTTGGTCATTGTACTGGATGAGATGATCGTGCGCTGAGGTGAACACTTCATATTTTTAAGACAACAGAGACAATGTTTATGTGGCCTGTTCCTGTCGGTCCCTGGTGACTTCATTGTATAGTGTTTCCATGACAGATTGAAACAATTGAAAAGCTTTATCAAGTGTGCTGGTCATGTCGGAATTGGGTGGAATTGGGATGACTTGTTGTGCTAAGTCTTGACACTTAGTCAAAAATGCAGTTTGGTCCTCCTCTAGCTGGTGAATGCAGTCTTCAACTGCCAGTCGTCTATGTCGTTGTTCGCGAGTAATTGCATCGACAAACAGGTCAAGCTCTGCTTGCATGGCCTGTTGTGGATTGTATGTCAAAATGGGCCCGAATTGGTTAAGATGTACAGATGAGCGACCCAATTAAGAGATATGGTTCAGATGCTGCTGCTGTTGCTGATGTTCTTTGTCTTGTCGCCGTTTTTCCTTACGCTGCTTCTTCTTGGACTTCCCTTGAGATTATGGAGCCGTTACTTGCTATTCTGATTCTTTTCGTATCTCAGCTGCTTCTGATGGATGTTCTTCCTCCACTTGTGCTTCAAAAATGGCTTGTTCTGCTTGTACTGAGCTTCCTGGTGCAGCTGCTGTGTCTGTCGGGAGTGCTTCCTCGACTATTGCTTGATTGGCTTGTTCTGCTAGCTCAATTGCTGCTGTTAAAGCTTCTCGAACTGATGTTGCTTGCTCTTGAAATTGAATTGCTTCTGGTGTTGTAGTGGTCCCGTCGGCAGGGGTGGGGGACGACACACTAGTAATGACTTCACCAGTTGGTGACACAAGTGTTTCCTCGACTGGGGGGGAGGGGGTGGAATGGGGATGCCAGACGGTTCTAGACTGACTACGGGAGATACAACTTTTGGGATCATTGACTCAATTTTCTCAAGGAATTCAAGTTCTGACGGACTCTTTGATGGTTCGACGACATGTTGGGCAGGTGTGGGTTCTTCCACTGATGGGTTAACTGGAAAAGATATAAATGATGATTTTTGCTGAGCGACAATAGGGTTGTTTGGGTTGGGATTTCTTTGGAGTTGGGTAATGTGCATACTGACCACTTGTGGAGTTATGGCTTTTGGAAGGGACGGACTATCGGTTAAGATAACACCAGGGGAAGAGTCAGTCGGTGGACTAGTATTGACAAGGAATGGTTTCTTAGTGACTAACTCTCGCCACTATGGAAAGATGTTAAGGAGTTGGGATATAAACTGATTAAGGTCATTGTTGGCTTGGATCTTTTGTCGAAGGGGAAGGGGAAGGGTCTGCACAATATTTGGGATCTGAAGTGGTGCTGAATGTGCAGGTGGAGGGAGTGCCAGGGGTGTGGGGGGAATTGCATCCTCCATAACGATGGTCGGACATGGTGGAGGTGGGCTGTCAGTCAGGTCGACATGAGGTTCGACCATAATCTTGACTTTCTTTTTGAGTTGTGGTTGGTTACGAGGTTGCTCAACTTCCAAAAATCTCTTGATCTGCTTGTCGAATGGTACTTTGTGCTTTGCTGCATCTTCCAAAATTTGTACTGCGCTATCGAACAATTTTGCTTCATATTCCTCCATCAACTCTAGATAGATCATCTTTATTTTTCCTTTTCCCTGTGTTTGTGCATCCCTAGTTTTTTGAGCTTGTGATATTTCGTCGGCCAGCCATTGGATGTTGTCGTCAGTCAGAGCATACTCAGGATTATCGGAGGGAGTCTCTGCATCTGAATGTTCAGCTGCATCAGGTGACTCTTGATGTGCTATGAGAGTAAGTGCTAGGGTTTGTGGCTCGACCATGGGATCAGCTTGAAATGTAAATTTGTTCATGTACAGACGGCTTTCGTATTCTTCTTCCTTCTCTGCATCTGATAGTGGTTCGAATATGGGAATGCCGACCGCGCATGCCTTAGCGGGAATTATCAATTTTGTGTTGGACTGCCTGCTGAGCTCGTTGAATATTTCATTGACAAAAGGGTAATAGTTGAGAGGTTGTGCAGTACCAGCTACGCCCTGCAAGTGCTAGATCGATGTGTGGTCTAGTGCAAGTTGGATGTGCGCTGTCAGTGGAATATTTTGTCGAACATTCTGGGGTACTCTACATCTGGTCGACAAAATTTTTAGCTTTTGGAACTAGACTTCTAGCAAAATATTCACTGTCAACGGACCCCGTCGTATGCCTCCATGCGTGAAGCAACATAAGTTTTCTATTAGCACAGGTCTTTCTTGAATGAAGTCCGTATTTCCTGTCGGCCTTATATGAGTCATGGAAATCCAGATGGTTAAAGATGGATATCGAATGGCCGTGCCGTCTTCTTGACACCTGAAACATATATTCCAAATAATGTCGGCCAAATAGTCATCCCACTTGTAAATTTTTCCTTTTATTGCCATGTTCCAAACTGCCTCTAACATTTCAGTTTTTAGATCTGAGCCTCAACTGGAACTTAACAAAGCATTCAAAATGATTAGGGAAACTGTCTTGAGATTAACATACTTGATTTGATTTACTACTAAGCCTCAGGAATTTTTACCAGCTGGGTGATCATTGAATTCTTTAATCAATTCCGGCTTCTATCGAGTGGGTACATCCTCACCTTTGCTCGACAACCCTGTGATCCTGTGAATACGTTCACCATTTATTTCGACCAGAACATCGAAATAAAATTTCCCATTGTGATATCTGCTTACTATGAATTGGGCAATAATATCTTTAAGTCCGCCAAAGGGTTCGAGCAGAGGTGCATGCATATATTGTAGAATTGTAGCAGTCTGCAGCTTTTTGGATTCATCCCTCTAATGGCCATCTATTTCCTTTCCCCAATCGAGAATGTCAATCCAAGATCTTCTCCAATGTGTCTCCGGTACCTTGGCATTTTGAACCAGCTGCAAGTGGGTTTCTAGCAGGGACTGGGCTTTCTCCAACTCACAGACTTTGGCCGCGGTTGAGCGAGTTGTCGTCTGAACTTTCTTGGGAGCCATGGTTTTTGTAAGCTTCTTTGGTTCACATGAGGTTTTCGGTTGCTCCGAGGTATGGTTCTCAAGTTCTTGGAAAAAGAGTAACCAAGAATCCTCCAGCACGGGATTTATAGTAGAAGAATTTGACACGGTTAAACGTGAGTTAAATGGCCACATTGAAGACTGATTTGACAAGGAATTTAATTTGGAATGACAGGCTATCCGTACCTCATCGTTTGTATGTCGTATTTTTTGATCTCCATGTCGGCCATCCCGACTACTTTTTTCTGCTGCATATAAGTCGGGGGGATATCGTCGTGTTTCTTTTTTCTGGTCATGTCGGTCATGAATGAGCTGGAGAGGCTGAGGAATATGGTCATGAATGAGCTGGAGAGGCTGAGGAATATGATCATCCACTTTCTTTCTTCTATCTCTATACTCACGGCGCCTATCATGTCAGTGGTCATGCGCCGGTCTTCTTTCAGTTCGATCCTTTCTTTTATCAGTTTTGATCGTCCAGTCCCTTGTCATTATGAATGTGAACTGAATTTATTTTTAGAAAGAATTGCTTATAATGCTTTTCTCACCATAGTTGGTTACAACTGTTTTTTTTTTTTGAATGCATCATGTCTTGTAACGTTTAAGTTAGGCACCATTAACAGGATTTTTGAAAACACTGCCTTGTAATGTCTTCAACCGTACTGATACGTTGGAATTAATGGTCTTGACTATGTATGGGCCCATCCACTCTGTGTGCAACTTATTGGGTTTTCCATTGACGTGGCTATTGTACAACAAAGCAAAGTCACCAACTGCCATATTTTTATGCTTGATGTTTCTGTTATGTCACGCTTTTTATTGTTGTTTCTAGATTTATTGCTGCTAGATTGCCATCTTTCGGGATTCGTCGAGCCTCGACAGTTGAATAAGGCATTCCCTTTGTTAATTTTCGACATAAATATGAAGTACTTCTGTGATTCTTGGGGCCTGTCACCGAAAATGCAATGGGACGGCTACTTCTTTCCCATAGACAAGCGAAAATGGTGTCTGGCCTATCGTTCTTTTATGCGTTGTTCTGTATTCCCAGAGAACAGCAGGTACTTTATCATCCCATTCGTACTTATCCATGTTGCACATTTTCGCCAGTCCTTTAGTGAGTTTTTTGTTGAATGCTTCGACGACACCGTTTGACTGTGGGTGATACGCTGTGCTTATCCTGTGATCAATTGCAAATTGTTTTGTAAGTGCTTCAATAGTTTTACAGAAAAAATGCGCACCTTGGTCACTGATTAAAGTAATTGGGCATCCGAATCGCGTAATGATGTTCTCATATATAAATTTAGCAGCAACTTCGCTAGAACATGTCTCGACTAGTTCTGCTTCTGCCAATTTGGTGACGTATTCTACAACGGTGATATTGTAGCGTGCTCCTGTCTGTCTACCAATCACTGGAAAGGGTCCAATGAAATCAATTGCCCAGATTTCAATTGTCCGGCTTGGATTAACTGGAATCAAAGGAATTTCTGTACTGGGTAACGGTCGACCCATGCACTGACATTTATCACATTTGTTTACAAACTCTCGAGAGTCTTTGTGAACTGTCGACCACCAAAGTCCAGCCTATAAAATATTTCTCACTGTTATATCAACATGATAGTGTCCTCCTGCCGGTCCATAGTGTGCTTCTGAAAGTATATTTTGTCGCTCATGCTCTAGTGCACACCAATGCAAAACATCATCTAGGCCAAGTTTGTACAAGAATCCATTGATGAGAGAGTAAGGGGCAGCTTTCATTGCAAGAATTTTCTTCTTCTTCTCTGGAATTCCTTCTGGGGCTTGTCCATCCTCGAGGAATTGTGCGATCTCTGCAAGTTCCGAGGGGGCAGCTTCAATTCTAAGCAGATGTGCGTCGGGAAGATCATCTTCTATACCTGTCAGTTCCTCTCCAGTATCAATTCTTGACAAATGGTCTGGTCCAACATTCGCCTTCCCTGGTCTGATTATTACTTCAAATTCAAACTCCTAGAATAGTAATAGCTAGTGACATAATTTCCCATGATGCAATGGTTTATTGACTAAATACTTCAAGGCTTGATGGTCTGTGTAAAATACAAAAGGATTAGCCAATAAGTAATGCCGGTATTTATTCAATGCAAATACCATTCTTAATGCTTCTCTTTCTGTCGTAGAATAATTCCTCTTCACTTTGTTTAGCTTCCTGCTACTGAACGCATTAGGGTAGTCCATTCCATCATCTTCAGGCTGTGTTAAAATAGCACCGACTTCTATTCCGGATGCATCAATATGGACATGGAACTTAATTGACCAGTTTGGAAAACGTAGGATGGGTGCTTCGACAAGTTTTCTCTTCAATATGTCGAATGATATATTTCACTCCTCAGTCCACCTGTACTCTTGATTTTCTTTCAACAATTCTTCTAGAGGATATGTCATATTGGGATAGTGTCTAATGAACTTTCTGTAATATCCTGTTTGACCCAACAAGATTCGCACTTGTTTATCATTTACTGGGGGCTTCAAGTTGAGAATGATTTTTATTTTGGCATAGTCGGCCTTGATGCCTTCTTTACAAACTACATGGCCCAGAAGTATTCCAATAGGAGTCGCAAAGCTACACTTCTTTATGTTCAGCGACAACTAGATCTATCGACAACGTTCGAGCGTTAACCGAAGCCACTTACAATGATCTCTCAACATAGAGTAAATTGTCCAATCATAAAAATAGAATGCCATCGTTTTGTAGATGTACTCCTGGAAGGCTTTGACAACATTACGAGAAAACACCGCCAGTGCATTTTTTAGACCAAATGGCATGACTTTGTAAGCGAACGAGCCAAATTCGCACATGGATGTGGTCTTATTTTGATCTTCGTTGGCTATAGGTACTTGGTTGTACCCAAAGAATCCATCCATTAATGAATAACAGTAATGTCCTGCGACTTCATTTATGATTTTTTTGGTGAACGACGTAGGGAATGGGTCAGTGAGTGTAACTTTATTGAGTTCGCGAAAATCGACACAAATCCTCAGTTGTGTCGAGTCATGTTTCTTCGGCTGAACGACCATTGGAATCGCCCATTCTGATTGATCAATAGTGTATATAATTCCAACTTCTAGCATACTATCAATCTCCTTCTTCACAATGTCTTTGTATCTATGCGCAAGTTTATACGGTCTTTTCTTCACCGGTTTGGCGTCTGGTCAGATGTCGATCTTCATTTCACCCATCTCCTGCACAAGTACTTTCAAGTATTTATAGTCATGTGCAAATACATCGTGAAATTCTTTAAGAAGGCTGGTGATTTTTGCAGTCTGCTCCTCATTCCAGTAGTCGCCAATTTTCGCCATCTTGAGTATGCCATCATTTGAAATATCAACTTCTTTGATTTTAACCTTTGCGTCCATCCACTCCTGGGAACAGTTGTCATTGATTGGTCTCTCGCCTTCCTTCATCTCCATGAATTGTAGCGGAAAATATTTTTTTGATAGTCTTTCTGGCTCTTCTTTTTCTGCAGTCTCTATGTTGAAAGCTACTTTGATAGGCTTCAATGTGTCAGGGTGATGTAGCTTTCTGTCGAACAATTTTCCTTTCTTTTGCAGGTACATTTTCTATCGGCTGCAAAAATTATTTAATTTGGTTGCTCGCTTCTATTAGCTGCTCCTCCTTCGGGGAAAACTATAAGTCTTTGATGAAGTTTTATTTGAGTTCTTTCCATACGAACGTCTCTCCTCTTGCTTCCTCCATTTTATACCATTTATTTGGCAAGTCATCGAGTGTACTTTGAAAGAGCTGTGGCCAAGCCCTTTCATCCTTGTATCCCAGTCTTCACCATTATTTTTCGCATTTGTCGACATGGGCCTCAGGATCTTGTCCTTGAGTGAAAGTTGGGACATCTTCCTGGGATGTTAACTTCTTGCCTCAAAACCTTTCAAAAAAGTATGTCGATGAGTTGGTCCATGTTTGGAGTCGTGATTGATGAGTATCACACCATCTCGCAGCCTATCCCGTAAAAGTCTCGACCAAACTCTGCAGTATTCCTTGTTCACCGATATGTTTCGAAAATTCCTCGACATGTGCTATCGGTGATTGACGTTCTTTATATCTCAGCGCAGGATGATGTGTAGGTTCAATCTTTGTTGGTGCAAGAGTCGGGTATTCACGAATTTTCCATTCAAATATTTTTGGGATGGTCGAGACTGAGAAACATTTCTTGAATTGTTTTTTCGAGATGGCTTCCACTGTCCAGCATTCTTTTGCATGAAGATCATAATTTTCCATCTGCCACTCGTAAAGCTCAAAATCAGAATTATATCTAACCAACGTAGGGTTTCCCAGATAGAGTTCCCCTTGATAATTTGGTTCGACATAGTCCTCATTTTTGTCTATTCGATAAAGCTGTCTAATATCGTTATTGTCCTCGATAGGTTCATACCAAGGTTCTCCCTGAGATGGGGAAATTGGTATTATTACCTTCTGACCGTTGCCTTTTAGTTTGATGCGACCCTTATCAAGTGAAATCGAGGCCTTCATTTTTCGGCCCCATGGTCGGCCAACCAAGGCTGGAAAGGAACTTGCCCCATCCTTCGGATTTATGATTTCGAAATCAATTTTTGTCTTTATGCCTTTGATGGATGTTTCCACCTCTCTCTAGACTTCAATCGGCTCAATGAGTCCTTGATCTGCAAGCTTTAGATAAATGCCTGATTCTTGTAGTGTTGGTCGACCTAATTGGTCCCAAGTATCACAAGTCATGATATTGAATTGAGAACCAAAATCGAGTACGACTTTTCGGACGTGATATCCATGTATCTCGAGGTCAACGAGTGGGTCGGAAAATGTTTTTAGCTTGTCTTTGCACGACACATTTATTTTTTATTTTATGCAACAAGTCAATTAGTTTTCCCACAGCTTCATCCTTAGAAATTAAATTAACCAATTCGTTAATTTCTTCATGTCGAATTTCTTCATTTTCTTCCAGTGCTGCCAAATCAGAGAATATGTTAGATGCATTTTTAAACAAAGATTTTTGTTTAATAGGATTAGGATAATCCTATTAACTTAGTACTCTCCTTATTTGAGGTTTATCTGGACCAATATGAGTTCCTTGTCTAGTTACAATTTGCAAATTTTTAGTTCAAATCACATCACATTCTGGTACACAAGACACAGCGTTAACATTCTTTTTATTCCTGATTTTTTCAATCACAGTAGGACAATCCTCTAAAAAGTGATCGCCTACTCCACATTTGGTACAAAATTTTAAATCAGTTCTATCCTTATATGGGAAATCTGCCTGGCAGTGCTCTTCGCTAAAACAGGTGAAACATTGGCTAGGTCAGTGAGGTCGAAAATCTCGATTGTTATTTCCTCGGCCTCGGCCCTGGCCTCGGTATCCTCTGTGTCTTTTATAGTTATCATTCCACTGATAATATATTCGTCGATCATATCGCGGGTATCTGTCATTTCGGTCATTGTGGTCATAATGATCATTCCTTCCATCATTGTGATCATATATCTATCGTGTCTATCATTTGTCACTGCTCGACATAATTAGTTTGGTACACTGCATGATAGTTCTGCGTGTTCTTCAAGTTTAAATGACATTCTGTGATAGAATGTGTGTCAACTTCATAGATTTGACACCACTTTGCTTGTTTATTTTTCATGTTATATGGGTAGTTGTCTGTCTTGTGTAGATCATAGTCTTGACATATGTCGCAAAAGCATCTTGTTTGAACAAATTTGACATCTTGTCATCGCTCCTCCATACGACAAGCGTCCTTGTGATGACCTGCAGCGGAGCATTTCGTACACCACACTTATGAGCCTTTGAAACTGATATCTCGGATAGACTGCTACATGTTATCCAGGCGCTCTTCGATGTGTCTATCGACAGGGGCCAAGGGATACTCGTCATCCATTTCAATATCCAATGCCTTTGTCAAGGCCTCTTCATATGAATTGACGCTTTTCCAGCGTACATGCACTTTAACTTTTCTAATCAATCCAGCCATGAACCATTTGATTAGAATTTTTTCTTCAATTTCATAGTCGATCTGGCTCAAGAGATCCTTGAATCTCTTGCCGTATTCCTTCACAGTCTCTGCCGGCCTCTGGACTGTCGTCTTCAGTTTTTCAGCGGCCAAGTATGTTTCATCCAAAGTCTTAAACAAAGACATGAAGTGTTGTTGAATTTTCTAGTTTGCATTCGCTCCCGATTCTCAATCAAAGAGAGTGTTCGAGAATCCAAGAATCTCTAGTTCTTGCACGAAAACTAGATTGAATTAGTATCCACACATATTTACCAAATGAAAAAATAAGTTGCATAAAATTATTGTACATAAATGAAACTATAATACATCAATAATATACATGGAGCGTAATATACAAAAGTATTGTACAAAAAGAAAAATTTGAAATAATGCAAGGCAAAGGTTTAGAAATGGCCCTGCTCCAAGAATGCCCACATGGGCACTAGTTGTTATTTCTGAAGAATAATTTGAGATGTTGTCCATTGACCGGAAGAACCAATATTTCCCCATCCATTGTGCAAAAGTTAGAATGAGTTGAACCCTGTTGGCTCAAATACGATGTATGGTCCCATCCAAATGCTGTCAAATTTTCTGTGATTTCCTAGTTTCTCTATCTTTTTATCCTACAACAGAACCTTATTACCGGGCAGAAAAATCTCTTGGCCTCGCAGACTTGTAGTATTCTTCACCTTGTCTCGGTTTTTGATTCTTTGGTCTAAAGCTCTTCTCCTGGTCTCATCTAACTTCATTATCTTATCAACTCTGTGATTCATGGCATCATCATCTGGATCATCATCATGAAGTAATTGATATACTGGAAACTGTATGTAGATGGGAACTGATACTTTTAAACCATATACTTGTTGAAAACGAGTCTTCCCTGTTGAACGCTTCTGTGTTATTCTGTCAGCCCATAATGAAAACTTGATTTGGCTATCCCAAGAATTTTTGTTCTTTCCAACTGTTTTCTTTAAAATATTCATCAATCTTTTGTTAATGGATTCAGCTAAGTCATTCCCTTGTGGATAGCAATTAGAGGAGTGAGATAAAACAATGCCATACTTGAAACAAAAAGATGAAAAAGCCGTTGAGCTAAATGCTGGGCCATTATCAGTTGTTATCTTAGCTGGGACACCGAATCTAATTATGATTTGATCTTCTAGGAAATTCATAACTTCTTTATCAGTTGCATTTTTAGTGGGGATGGCTTCCACCCACTTGGTGAAATTGTCGGTAGCAGTAAGGATCCAAGAGTGACCATTGCTTGATTTCTCCTTGAGTTGACCGATAAAATCAAGACCCCATTGCTGGAAGGGTTCTTGAACAACTAATGGTTTCAAAGGTAAGGCTGTCAACTTTTGCTTCCTAGTGAACATCTGAAATTGGAGGCAAGATCTGACATACTTATGTACATCACCGAATAGAGTAGGCTAGTGGTAACCAACTCTGAGGATTTTATGGGCTATTGTATATGCTGCATAGTTCCCTCCACAAAATCCTAAGTGAAATTATGTTAGGATATTTTTGGATTCCGACTCATCGACACATCTAAGCATTAATCCATCTGGATTCCTCCATCCCAATCCATCTTGAGAGATGAAATATCTAGTAGCTTTTAATCTTAATGCTCTTCTCTTATGGCCTACTAGATGCTCAAAGCAATCAAAATTACATAGAATATAGATTATATCGACACACCATTGCTGTTGACTTAAACGTTGAAGACCTTCTAACATGGTTGGTTATGATACACTGGTTTGACACACCATCCCTATGGCTTCTTCATTACTTTGAGTTAGCATTTTGGATTATTCCTGTCCCTTTATCAACTTTGTGGGTCTTATTTCTAATTCATACTCTTGGATTTTAAAGACCCACTTTCCCCTTATTCCAAAGCAATCTGGTTGAGCCAAGATATATTTAACTGCAGAATGGGGGACAACCAATTATTCTTGAGTAGACAATGTACATCTTAAAATGCTTTAGGGATTTGACGAGAGCATAATCTTGTTTCTCCATGGAAGTGCATTTTAACTCAGAGTTCTGCAAAGCTCTGCTCATAAAAGATATTGGATGCTCATGACCTTCACTATTATTTTGGAGTAAGACTCCTGCTATTGTATGTTCTAATGCAAATGAGAAAATATGAAAATCCTTTGAGTAGTCGGGGTTGATTAACACAGGGGATCTGGAAATATTATCTTTGATACATTTAAAGGATTAATTTCTTTCTTTTTCCCATTGATACTTAGCATCCTTCTTTAATAATTCATGAAATGGATTCATTAATTCTGCTAAGTTGGGGATGAACCTCCTAATAAAGTTGATCTGACCATTGAATGACTGGAGAGCTTTGACATTTTGGGGAATGTTCACTTTCTTTATGGCTTCAACTTTGTTGGTTTACTTATTCCTTTTCTTTTTAGAGGGGATGACCCGAGCTCGGCGTAGTTCATTATTGTAGACCCAACAAAATCCCCTTCACTAGCCTTTTCGGCATCAACCTGTGAACAGGATGAAGTCTCACCCGAAGCGAATATGGGTGGTTACAAAATCAGGTTTCTGCAACCTTGGTGACGCATGGTTAGGTTATGCGAGATTTTTATGCACAACTTACTCAACATATACTTAAAATATTATTACCAATATGTGACTGCACACTCCGCAGTTCTCAACAACCTACAGACTTCGCTGAATCGTTGCTACCTTTACTCTACTAACTACGCATTTTCCATACTTAACAAAAATTTGCAATATTCATACATATGTGTTCCGCTACTTAACATATAATTCTCATTTACATTCATATGAAAAATATTACTTAAGCATAATCATACATGAACACAAATATAACATAGATTCACACACATAACACATATATTTACTTTGTTCACCCCCCAGATGGGAGCTACGTCCATGGGAACTGTTCTTATATTACTTGGAAGGGGTAACAGTTCTAGTCTGCGCACTCAGCTGTAGACTCTTCTCTACAATAGATATCTATGCATATAGATGCAGAGTCTTCTCCTCGCTTAGATCTCTCCCAGTCTAGATCTAGCATAATCTAATCTCACAAAATCTAACCCTTCCTTATACAAAATTTCCCTTTATATAGATTGTGCCTGAAGGTCACATATTTACAATAACTATGGGACAACCCCCATAGTACCCTTAAACCCAAAATGGCACGGTTCTCCTGTTGAACACGCTTTTCCTTAACTTTGTTGGAGCTCTGTTGTCCTTTTGCGCTACTTCTCTGGCTCTGACACTTCTCTGACAATCACAGTTTTGACCGCGCAGCTCTAACACTATAGTGGCATGTCCTTTGCACCATTCCGCTTCTTTACTCTTCACTTATGTATGTGACAGTTCAACGCTTCATTCATAACTGCTCCAAATACCTTGATCGTCCTTATTACTTATCCTTTACTAAGGGGACAGGTCCTTTCCTACCACTTCGCTTCGCTCCATACCCTGCTCCCGGGAATTGTGTGGAGTTGCTTCTCTCAAAACGGGTCCATGTTAGGCCTCGCCTAACTTGTACTTTCTCCATCAAAACTTCCTTCACTTGGGCTGCGACCAACAGGTCCCTAACACTTACTTGTGGCTCGTCCCCAAGACACTTTCACTGGGATGCTTCGACTGCTCATCCCCTGGGATGTTTGAATTCGCAGCGAACTACTGAAAAGTTGCACCCAGCCTTGCAACTATTTCCTTAGTCTCTTGCTCAAACTCCTTAATTGTTTCGAGCACCATATCAGAGACCAGTTCTTGAAGTTGCTCTTTTACTATATTCTCTGTTGTCCGGAGTTCTTGCAACTTCTCCTCAATTTCTTCAGAAAGTGCCAGCACTTCTTCCTGCATCGGCTGTAACTTCGACAAAGTTTCATCTTCCTTCATCCTTAACGATTTCAGCTCCTTCTGGAGTTCTTTCATCTTGAAAAACTTCTGGATCCTTTGCCTTGGCAGAAAATCCTTCATAGCCATGTTCACAGAGTCAAGATATTTCTTCCTTTGCTAAACTTCGTCCTGAATTTTCTGTAATTCAGGGTTTTCCTGCAGCATAGCCCATACCTTGGTGATTTATTCAAGTAGGTCTTGACATCTCGTCACCTCTGCAGATATATTTTTTGTTGAAGCCTTCAATTCTTCAGCTCTTGCTTCTTTCACATCCGGCAGAGTGCCAGGCTGTTGCTGAGACTGCAAGTTAACAATATTCTCTTTCTATCCAATCTCCATATCTTCCATCTTAGCTTTGATATTTTCCACAGCAACACCAATCCTCAGGATAATGGCTTCTACTTCGGGCTCTTCTGCACAATCTGGGATCTTCGCGCAGACTTCAACGACAACTTTCTTCAACTTCTTCTGCTTCTCCTGTGCATATGCTAACTCCTTTGTATTCAGTGCGCATTCATCCTTCAACTCTTTGTAGCTATTCTCCAGCTTCAAATGCTGGTTATAAGAGACCATGTCTCTATCTCAGATTTCTTCCACAACCTACAAGTGCAGATTATGCAATCCCTCAATGGGAAACATCCCAACGTTGATGTCTAGATGTACGAACTACTTCGCATCTTCAGTAAGGTCGTCGGTCAGGAACTTTATGACATTCATCGGCTCTATTCTGACTAGCCAAGGTCTCAATGTTAAGGAAGGCACCTTTATTTTCCTTTGGCTTGACTCGCATGTCCGGTCTTCAGAATCTGATTCTCTAACCAAGTCTCGCTAGACTTGTTCAACTCTTGCTACGAGACTCTTTAGTTCTACGAGGCTCTCCATCATGCTCGCTTGGACTGCTTCGTACTTGATGTCCTTCAATAAAAGTGTCTCTTCAATATGCTCATTCACCTGGGCTGTGATGCAGTCAGTCATCATCGTGTAAATGTGCATCGAGCGAAGTCTTGTTTGTTTTCTATTTCTTCCTTTGCGTTCCTTCTGGCACAGCTGTGTCGGGTTCCTTTCTTTTCTCTCCTGCTGGTAGACCAACAACTTGTTGTTGTTCTTCTCCTTGATCTGCTTCTAGCTTCTGTGTGCTTGTTGTCTCATCATCTTGGTTTTGTGTATTCTCAGCTGCCCTTTCTTCTGATGTGGTGATCAACGTTTCTAGCACATCAACCTTCCACTCTGGCGACTAGTCTTCTATGATCAGATCAATTTTCTGTCCATCTAATTGATATAGGCCTTCAAACCATTTAGGATTCTTTAGTTGTGCTTTTAGATGAATGTAGATGAAGTGCAGTCCATCTTTGAAAGTCATCTTACAAATAAAGACAGTTGTTACTTCTTTAGTGATACGCGGAGTCCTCTGGATGACTTCGCATAACTGCTCATAATAAGTGAACAACTCGATGTTGTTTATCCTCTGTCTGTCTGGCTTTGAGTTTTCCCACATGTTCGTAAACGTAGGTCCTCGACAGTCTCCAATGAATACTGGGACATTCTGTTGATAGTTAGTTTCTTTCCAACCTACGAAGGCGATCAACACTAGCAACCAACTATATTGAAAATGATGTCCACCATCTTTTGTATCTCGAATATCATCTAGAAATTTGTTCAGAAGATAGCTCACCCAATTGTATTGAAGTCCATCCTTGGCCTTTGCAGCTAAGGATATTGTAGCGGCCGACACCTTGTTCGGTCTGCATTTCCTTAGGATTTCCCCCGCAAGGAGTTGGATAGTGAACTGTGTATCTTGATCCTTTATTCCAACTGTTGTATATCCGCAGTTTCCCTTGAGCAACCCAAATCCGCTCTTCATTCTCTTAGCAATCTCTTTGTCCTTGTTTTTTCCTATGAACTCAACTGTGGTATCGACACCTCTCTTGCTCAAGTGCGTGATCTGGTATATGAGATATATGTTGATGTCTATCTTGAGATTTAACCACAAGTATCCCTGGTGCATGCATGAAAACAGTGTGCGCACAACAACTGTGAGCTCTGGGCTCCTATCAAAGTGCGGAATGCGCAACAAGTTCAAAAACCCTGATGCTTGTAGCGGCGTAATCCAGTCTTGTGCTTGAATGGTTGTCTACTTGTTGGCTTCGTCATGTTTTGTGCACATGTACTGATCTCGTTGGAACCGCGGGTACTTTTATTCTTGGAGCAAGTCATGGTCTGCAAATTTTCACTCTGGAATTTTACCAAGCAAATTCTCCTTAATTTGCACATGACTTGACATGGGAAGCAACGGAATCTCGTACTGTGGATACTTCATGAGAAGCACATCTGGCACATCGCATTTCCTTGGCGGTATGTACTCTGGAACAAGCAGGATGGGCTTGTTGTGAGTCAGTTCTGGTGGAAATGGCTTCGGAATACTCATGGCGTTCGGATTTTCTTGTTTAGTGGCCTTTTGCTTGTCTTTGTGCTTCGTCTCCGATACATTTCGACCAAATTGAGATGATCCACCTCTCTCTGGGACATATTTCTTCATGGGCATCTTCATGACCCCTTCCAAACCATAATGTCGGAAGTCTCTTAAAATTTCGTCTAAGGTTGACTGCTCAGACATACACTGTCGGATAACTATTGCTCGTGATTGGTAAAGAATTGGAAATTACAAGCAGTAAAAATTAAAATTCGCGGTAAAACTAGTAAGTATGTGGTCTTTACTATTTATAGGCGCAACAGCACTAAGGCGTGCCCAAAAATGGCTAACTTAGCATTAAATGCCATGTCCGTTGGCCAAATATTGCTTAGATCTTGGTCCTTTCCCTTCATTGAATGTGTCTTCAACGGACGAATATGCCTTAAATGCAGAAACATCCAGTTCCCGAAAGTACTGTATAACGACTACTTTCTCACCAAAAACTGTAATGACTAGTTTTCTATTTACTTCACTAGCGGTTAGGTGAATCGCGAGGTTCAATGCGCATTTCCCTTCTCTCAACATTAACTTCGCAGCGCGACTCCCTTATTTTACTTCGCAACTTATCTTGCTATGGCAACACATCTTTCCATCTTGTGAAAACTTCGCATTTTAACAAAACTATGTGTAGACTCTTCCCTTTATTTTTAGTGTCCAATTTCAACTGCACTTGACACTTAAAATGTTCTTGCATTGCTTAACTGATAACTGGAAGAGTAGGGCCATCCCTTTAAGGATTTAGTATACTCCCATTAACAAGTACTTTCATTTTTTCTCTAAGTAGTGTGGCTAATTGAACTGCGCGACAATTAGTGACATGCTTAACAATGTATGGTCCTAACCAATGCATTTTGAATTTTCCAGGAAATTTCATAAATTTTCTATCATAGAGGAGGACAAGGTATTCTACCTGGAAGAATTTATTCTTGATGTGTCTATCAAGGCATACCTTTTCTCTATCTTTATGCACTTGTTGGTGAAATCCTGCAATGAAGCGATCTTCCTCCAATCCAACTAAGTGTAGTAATATTTCATCCATTTTCTGATCATCAGCCATATCTGTGAATGTTGCAATTCTCAAGCTTGGTACTATGTATTCCATAGGCATGACAACTTCCTATCCATATGCTAACCTGAAAGGTGTATGACCTGTTAAATTCTTACAAGTTGTTCTATATGCCCATAATACTGCTGGTACTCTAAGATCCCAATCATCACTGTTTGTGTTGCATACCTTGGTAAATGCATACTCCAATACTTTGTTAAAGGCTTCTATAGTGCCATTAGCTTGTGGATGATATGGTGTGATATTTTGATGGTAGATCTGAAATTCTTCTGTTAAGGATGCAATAGTTCTATTTAGGAAATGGGTTCCCTGATTGCTCATTAGAATCTTCGGACATACAAACCTTGTCAAAATATTCTCAAAAATGAACTGCGCGGCAGTAACTGCACTACAGTCCTTCACTGGTTTTTCCTCTACCCATCTAGTTAGATAATCCATAGTTGTGCTAATATATCTTTACCCAATTCGCTTTCCTGGTGGGTTAATAGGTCCCACGAAGTCAATATCCCATTTATCAAAGGCTTTTAATGTCAGTTGTGGCATCAATGGCATCTCATCTCGACGAGATGGATTTCTTGTTCTTTGCCATACATCACACTTCCAGCAATGTTATTTTGAGTCTTTGTGTATCGTTGAACACCATAGTCCCAATCTCAAAATTTTCTGCACGCTAGCTCTTCCTGTGTAGTGTCCTCCAGATACACCTGAATTTGCTTCGTCCAGTATAATAAACCTTTCATGTTATAGTACGCATCTTCACAATACTTCATCTGGTCCCAATTTGTATAATTGTCCCACAATTAGAGTAAAGTCAGCTGCTCTTACCACTAATTGTTTCTTTTGATACGTAGTAAATTCTATAGGTGCCAATACTGTAGTCATAAATTATTCAATATCTCTGAAATAGTCATCTGCTATATGGATAACAAACAACTGCGCATCTGGTAGATTATCCTCCAGATTACTAGGTTCTTCGCCTGAATCGATGCAAGAAAGATGGTTAGGTCCTACGTTCAATCTTCCTGGTTTCACAATGATTTCAAAATCATATTCCTCAAATAGTAACAACCATCTGCATATTCTCCCCCCTAACACTGGTGTTATCACCTGATAAATTTTCAAGCTTTCATTAGTGAGGGATGGTTTTGCCAAAAAATCAAAATGATGGTCCCTTACGCCAAAAGCTTTTCTAGGTTTGGCAAGTGAAAAAGTTTAAAGATTTTTAGGTGAAAAAATGAGGATTTTTCATTAAATGGGATAAGATTTGATTTCTCAAATCAAATCTTAGTTTATATATTTTTTAAATTATGCTTTTGAAGCAAAAGCAAAGTTTATTTTTATTTTGGATTAAAGTTTATTTTGTAAAAAATAAACTAAAATATTTTGGGCCAAGCTTTGAGCTCTTCATGACTTATCACTATGACAAACAAGCTAAGCTACAAACACACAGGCTAGCTCCAAATCACTAAGCGCCAAGTCACATGGAGAAAGGCCCCCACGAGGGGTATGATAGCGCTTATTTCATCAATAAATAATGAAATTAGTGATGAATATAAACAATTGTGATATTCAACATTCGGTGCATGTGGGATCAATGCCAAAAACCAGAAAATATATAAAAATGCAAATACACACATTAAATGTTATGCAAAGGTGAGGTCGTGGCAAAATATATCTGTGCAGATTCAAGCTATTCATACGCCATGTGTAGTGGAGTTCCGTTAGTTTTGAAACTTGGATGGCACAACGTAATATATGGGTGTTTTGTTTGCTGGAGTTACATTTCGTGGAGATTCTGAAGAGATATTGAAAGTGGTCTTGAAGGAAGTGACAGCATCTAATGGACAGATCATTCTCTTTATCGATGAGATACATACAAGTTGTTGGTATCGATGCTACAAGTGGAGCTATGGGTGCTGCTCTAGAGTGCAAATTTCACTGCTGTTCCTTTGGATCGATATATTACTGGGTGTTTTCTACCCGACAAAGCAATCAACCTTGTTGATGAAGCTGCTGCAAATAGAAAAATGGTATTAGAAAACAGTTCAAATGGCATGCGAAACTACCTTCGGTTGAAAATATGTGGGACTAGTAGATGCAGCATGATTATTTAAGATTCCACAGTTTTTATTTAGAGCTGAAAATGGTTCAATACATCTACACAGAAGTTGCTTGCATAGATTTATTTGCAGGTTTGTTGCTAATATAGATCGAGGCCGTGTGTTCCTTGTTTGCTGTAGACACATAGTAACAAGTGACATTGTCGCATGGTTCTGATTATATCATTTTGGAGGAGTTGATGATTTATAGTTTCCATCGTAAATTGTAGTCATAGTGTTCGAGTTTGCCCGAGGTCTTGAAGATTACATGTCTCAACGCTGAATGCAAGGGATAGTCAAGCCTCTTATTCGAGGTTTATTTGGAGAACTTAAATCATTTGCAGATATACCCAAAGCTCAAGAATTAGAGAAAGTGACGGTGCCGACGTTGTCATTTATCAAAGATGGGAAAACAACAGGATTCCAACTGCATTCGAGACCTGGAGCTACCTAGAAAAAATTTGCATCAGACGAGTCACGAAGATATCAATGGATTTTAAACATTCCACAATACCAATGTACGTAGGTAATTGATAAAGCAAGTGGTTGCGGAATACAAACTACCATCACATGTGTTTATTTTTGATACATCCGCTATAAAAAAATGGTATGGCAAACCACTTAAAAGGCAATGCGGAAATTGCCTTACGTGGCATCAAAACTATTCCCTATTTATGGAAGAAAATGAGGTTTTTTATTTGGCATTATTGGACTGCCGAATGTAGGGAAGTCGACAATCCTCAATACTTTAAATAAGCTCCCCATACTTGCTGAAGATTTACCCTTTTACACAATTGAGCCCAACGAAGCTCGAGTGAATGTTTCAGAGGAGCGTAATCTATATAAGCCCAAAAGTGAGTTTTTTGCATTTTTTGAAAGTGCATGATATTGCAGGATTAGTACGAGGAGCACATCGAGGACAAGGGCTTGGGAATAATTTTTTTTTCTCATGTTCGAGCTATAGACAGAATTTTGTATGTTCGTAGAGCATTTGATGATTCATAGGTTGTTCACATAAAGAATGTTATGTCCCCTGTTGGAGATTTAGAGGTGAACCCATTATTCCCTTCAGTGGAGCTCTAAAACAAGAATTTGTTGATAGGCCTCCCGATGAAGCTGCGAAGTATTGTGAGGAAAATAAGATTCAATATTGTCAAAAGGGTTTGGTTATATTATTTCAGAAAAACTTGGAGAACAACCCAATGGGTCAAAGATGAGGTGGGAAAACACCTGGCAGTTAAAAGATAGAATTAAAGAAATTTCGAAGCTTTTTCAGCAGTTGGAGAATCCTTGCAGTCGGGTTTTTCTTGTTTATAATTATTGTAAAACTTTGTTTAAAGATTAGTTCCAGGTTTAAAATAAAGCTATCTTTAGAAAAATATAGTTAGGGTTTTCCCATGGATCAATTTTTTGTATAAAATGTGCATTTTGCAATGTAAAAAACGGGGGAATTTTCAGGAATGAGGAGACCTATTCTGGGCATTTGAAGTTTATTCCAGAAATGAATAAAGATTTCAGAGTTTGAGCAGTTTTGAATCAAAGATTCATGCGTTGTTGGTATTTACAGTCTGTATCTTTTCTCTTCTCACTTGTGCATGTTTACTTTCCTAGTTATGCTGTCCATTTTGTCTTTTCTTCTATACTTAGACGAACGTCTAAAATAAATTGGGATTCATATTGTTATTCCTCAGTTTATCGCGTTTAAGTATCCATTTGCTTCTCTAAAATCAACAATGGATTCATCCTAGTATGATGCCCATTGATTGGTGGATTGTCTTTAATTCTTTCTTTTCGCCTGCAAAAAGCTTTGACCGTAACCTAACAATTACCTTGCCTTTGTACAAAAATTCTGTTTTTGCTGCTGATCTATTATTTTTCTGTTTCTCGACTCCATTACCCAATGGTATCTTTTTCCTGTTGATCTAACCACATTATTTAAAGCCTACAAAGTTTTTACTGTGATTTTACAAATTTGGCCATTGAATTTATTGTCAAGCTGCTGTCGTGGTGACATTGGATAGCAGATTTGCTGAGAGAGCCCTCTCTGGCTGAAAGAGGCCAAATTTTCAGTCTAAAGATTGGTTTGAAATAGGTTACCTCGGGGTTTCTTTGATACAGCCCAAGGAAAATCCGAGTGATAACAACTGGTTTATTTACCAAGTACTTCAAAGATGAATGGTCAGTAAATATACAGAAATGCGAACCTAGCGGATAGTGTCTAAACTTCTGCAATGCATACACCATAGCTAAGCCTTCCCTTTTTGTCGTGGTATGATTCTTTTTTGTTGAAGATAGCTTTCTTCTTGAAAATGCGATGGGGTGATAGATGCCTCCCTCACCTGGTTGAGCTAATATAATGCCAAGTGATATAGCTGAAGCATCTACATTTACATGAAATGGTTTATTCCAGTCAGGAAAGACTAGAATAGGCACTATAACTATTTTCTCTTTCAATGTGTCCAATCCTTTTTGACAATATTTAGTCCAACTGTACTTCGCTTCTTTATTCAATAATTTCTCCATAGGTGCAGTGATCTGTGGGTATCCTTTAATGAACGTTCTATAGAATCCTGTGTGCCCCAATGTAGTGCATAGCTATTTCACAGAGTTAGGCACTGGGATATTTACGATGATTGCGATTTTCGCTAGATGAACCATCAATCCTTGCTTACATACTATGTGTCCCAATAAAATACCATAAGGTACACATAAAACACACTTCTTCAGGTTCAAGGAAATATGGTACTGTTTACACTTCGCTAACATCATTCTTAAGTTTGCATGATGATTCTTCGAAAGGCTGAATATTGTCCAATCATCAAAATAATATTCTAAGAATTTATGAATATAATCCTTAAATTCAGCTACAACAACTCTTGAAAAGATAGAAGGTGTGTTCTTCAATCCAAAAGGCATAACAGTGTACTGATATGATCCCCATTTAGTAGCAAATGTGGTCTTATGTCTGCCTTCTGTAGAAATTCTGATATGATGATATCCAGAAAATCCATCATTGAAAGAGTCTTCCTCCTGTCCACCTACGTTATCTAGCACTTCGTCTGTGAATGGAGTAGGAAATGGGTCATGTAGAGATGCATCATTCAATTTTCTGAGGTCCACACAAATTTTGATTTCACCTTTAGTTTTGTTGTCTTGAATTACCATGGGACTTATCCATTATGATTCTTCTACTGGTTCAATGATTCATGTATCAAGCATTTTATCAATTTTTGCTTTCACTATTTCTTTATATCTGGGATTCAATTTGTAAGGTCTTTTCTTAATAGGATCCACATCAGGATTGATAGGTATTTTTATAACTCCCAAGTCACCTAAAATGCCTTTCATTTTAGAAAATTTGGTAGGAAATAAATCTTGATATTCACGTAGTAGGTCTGCAATCTGTCCTACTATTTCTTCATCCCAGTAATCCCCAATAGAAGCAAAATTTGGTTCATTCCTAGTACCAATATTGATCTTTCTGGTCTTCACAGGGTTACTCAGGTCTAGAATTTCTAAATCAGGCGCTTCTACATCATGTTTTCCTTCAGACTCAGGTATATTAACATCGTGAGGATCTTCATCTTCATATAACGCAAAGTTATAACATTCAAGGGCATGCTCCAGCTGTATTTCCCAATATGGTTGTTCATATACAGGAAACGAGACATCATTAAATATCTTCTTTTTAATGATCCGTAAAGCCTTATTGACACCCAGAAAATCATCCTCAAAGTTGAAATTGGATTGAAAGTCATTTATCATTATGTGCCAATCTGTTGTACCTCTGCGAAGTTCTGCTTCTGTATACCAGTTATTTGGTATTTGATCCAATGTGTGCACAAACATATGAACCCATTCTGTCTTCAGTGTATGTATCCAGGATTTCAAGCAAAACTCTATATGATCTCTAGGATCAGTATGTCCATTGTATTTTGCTTGTACAATTTCATTTTTCTCTGCAAATATGATTTCCATCATGTTCTTACATTCTTCCCATGTGTTCAGGTTGTCTTTATGCTCATCCCACTATCTAGAAGATGTATCTCTCAATGCTATATCCAAAGCTACTAACTTATGTTCATATGAAACTAATTCTAGATATTCATGAAGAAATGCATGGATATTACCTTAACTATCATAAGTAGGAATTGGAATTACCTCTATCCCAATCCACCATAGTGACTTTGTTATCTTCGCACATTGTCTTGCTAATACTTCATGCATTCGGCTCTACCAGTTCTCCATTCCCGCATTTGATTCTGATACGCAAGAACTATCGCATCTCCGGCTCAATGTTCCATCATCTGTAGGATTAATGTAATCTACTTGATTCACTGTCATCTTGTAGATATTATCAAGTTCTTGAGCTCTTCATTATTCTCGAACTGGTTCAACTTACCTAGGTCCCTGTGAAGGATCCAAGGGTGCGATGACCTTGATATCTGGTCCTTCAAATATCATTTGTTTTTTCTTCAGATTGATGATTGCGAGGTTATCAATTGCCCAGTCAATCCCCAATAATGCGGGATAAGGATTGTTGTCATCTATGATATCAATAACCCCGAAATATACTTTACTTCGCACTCCATCAATGTCAACAAGAACACTTGATAATCTCCCAAAAGGTATAACCTTTTGCTGATTAGCTAACCTCAACTGTATATGCGACCAAGACAACTTTGGATTTCCCATTTGTTCCCATGTTTGTTTTGTCAGGACAGTCACCTCTGAGCCTAGGTCGAGAATGACCTGGTTCATTTCAAAATCTACGATCTATGCATTTAGCCTCATTTCTCTTCCTATCCTTCTATGGTTCTTGATATGATGAAATGATCAGTGTGCATCATTGAATGTATTATGATGTTCGTAATGTCTTGATAGGTTCTGTAATTCTCCTAAGGTGTTTCCATGCCTTAGCAACTTTATGCATATTTGTAGGAACTGCGTAATAGGACTCATCTGCTCTGGAGAAGTTCACGATCCATCATACGAGATCGACATGTCTAGTATCGGTGTCTGATCACTTTGCAATTGGGTCCTTGTAATCAAAGGTTCCAAGTACTGAAAGCCTTTTCTTGCTTCCATGAATACCTTTTTCTCCTGGCCAGGGTTAAATGCAGGAATTTTTCTAGTTGCTTTTCTTACCCAAGGCCCATCAGTAGGATTTGGTCTGTTTAAGTGATCTTTAGAAGTCAAAGCTTTGCTTGTCCTGTCGTTTCTTGTCGTGGATCCACTTCGCATCACAACATGAATTTTGTGATCTCCATTTCTTTTCTCAGCTGCGATCATCTGTATATTCTGGTTTTGTCCTTCTGGTGTTTTCTCTTGCATTTTTCCTTGCAAAATGGGGCATGCTTCCATGACATGGTCAAATGACTTACATTACTTATAGGTAGTGCAAGGATTCTAACAGTCTCTTGCTAAATGTCCTAGCTGAGCGCAGTTATAATAGACAATCTGACCTCTTCCTCTTTCTTAGCCAATATTACATCCTCTTCCTCTGAATCCACCACATCCTCTATATGCGCATTGATCATACTGCGCATTTTCATTATTATGCGGTGTTTCTCCTTGGACTCTGTAGACATCATGCTTTCTTTCTATCATGAGTTCATATGCTCTGCAGTTGGTATCATCATGGCCAACTGATTTATAGAACGTGCAGTATAGGTTCTTTGGTGTATGTACATACTTCTAAAGTAGGTAACAGTCTTCTAGGCGATGTCCTCTACATCGAAAAATATCGCACCATGGTCCTTGCTGTTGATTCAATGGGTTTGGTGCACCACTAGTGATGTAATCTTTGAATATAGGACAATGTTCCTTGGAATGTCCTTGTATTATCTCTTTTCCTTTCTTCATATCTTGTAGCTGTAATGTTAAATTTTCTAGCTATGTTTGTATCTGTACCATACCTGTGCTAGTTTCTCTTATGGGCAAAGCTTCTAGCTTCATTGCAATCTCTAATGTTTTTTTTTACGATGTTACCTTCTGTTGCATAAGTGGTAATCTAATATGGGGAAACAACGCAACTATGAACCATTCTTGATGCTTTTGCGGTGCTATTTCAAAGCTAACTTGATATAACAAGGATTTGAACTTCTGATCAAATTCCCACACAGTCTCATTAGGTTTCTGTTTGATTGATTTTAGTTCTGTGATGCACTGAGATTCTGACTTAGGTTTCTTAAATTCACCAATAAGCACATTTTTGATATTCACTAGTGTTTTGTTCTGTCCAACAGAATATTTCATGAACCATGTTAAAGCTCTGTCTCTAAATGTTGTAACTAGATGAGCTTGTTTTATAGAACCATCCTATACTTGCTTAACGTTCCATACAACTTCACAGAGAAACCAATGTTTCTCTGGGTCTTCTAGACCGGTTCCTTTAAAAATAGGTAGCTTAATGTCGTCTGCGATTCTTATTCTAGGAGGTGTATTGTTCTGAAACGCGAAAGGTATACCACTACTTGACTGATTCTGAGTACTGGTTCCTACAATATTACTACTACTAGTGTTCTGCGAACTAGTAAGATTTATTTTGTCAACTATAGGTTTCTGCATAGCAATAGGTTGGTAGGAAATGCGTCTGAGTTCTGTTTCACTATCAGACTCAACCTGATATGAGTTTCTATCACTTCCTAACTCAGTTTCTAGGAATGTGCGAGGTTCATCTTCACGAGACCTCTTTCTAGTTCTAACTTTATATATTTTTCCACTTCACAAAATACCAATATCTTCGTCTGTGTCACTATCTGTGTTACTGAACATTACATACTCAAACCCTAGGAATCTAATTGCATTCTTAGGACTCCTTTTTCAGCTAATAGCATTTTAATGTATAAACTGAAATTTTTCAGGTACTTACCTCTAAATCCTTGGAAGAAATATCCTTCTAGTACGCTATAAGACTTCAAAGTGTCTACAACGAACTCTGTAACATACCCTTCCAGTAAGCTATCCAACCAAAATTCTACTGCTCTTGAAATTTGGTTGTTAATCCCTTTAAGCCTTTGAATCAACTCTGGATTCCAAACTGTAGGTTCTCCACCTTGATAATAGTTTTTCCATTTTTCGATCCTCGATATCCACTCATGCAACTCAGTAGAAAAAGATGCGAAGAAAATTTGATGCAGGTCAGTGAATATATACCTCTGCAACCATTGTTCTGTGGTAAGATGCGGATGCCTATTCTCTCTCTTCGCAAACTCAAGTTCTTTCTGGCTTACCCAATTTTGTATTTATTTCTTTTCTGGATTCCACATCAATCTGATACAGCAATATCACACTTTATCGGCATAACAAGTCTCAAGGAAACAAAACCATTTGTTGTGCTTCCTTCTCTTCTAGGATGACACATCAACATCGCATATCACCATCACAGCTAGTCCAAGTCGGCATCAGAACCATTTGCCGGTTTCCTTCTTCACATCGACATAACACATCTCCAGTTCTAGTGCGACAATGAAACCATTTGTTGGTTTACTTATTCCTTTTCTTCCTAGAGGGGTTGAACTGCGGTCTGCGTTGTAGCTAGGGTTTTACCCCTAGCTTGTGCAAATGAGCACCTACTAAGGAGAAGGGACTCCTTAGTAGCAGTTCAGTAAATGTAAATTAAAATGCTAAAACAGAAATATAAATTACTCTAAACATGTGCATGAAACAGAAAAAATAAGATGTAAAGAATGGCTTTTGTATTAATTTTACCTCCAATGTGAAGGTTGGTGAAGCTCTTGCAATGCTCCAAGAGGGTTGCTCCAAGCTCCAACTTGATCCTTCTCTTTCTCCAATGGTGGAAATGGGCCAAAAGGGGCTCTCAAGGTGAAAGTAGCTCAAGGGTGAGCTAGGGTTTCAAGAGCTATTTTGGCAGAGTAAGGGTGCTTATGATTGTGGATAGAAATGAGGGTTCTCCATCACCTATTTATAGTTTTTGGTGGTGGAGTGCTGGCCCATGGTTTTGGGAACCATATGGTTTAGGTCAGCTGTATAGGGTTTTTTCCTCCTTTTCCTCATTATTTTATATTTTTTATTCCCTTTTTAAAGGGTTTTTGCTATTTTTAGAGGAATTTTGGATATTTTTGGAGGAAAAAGGGTTTTTTTTGCCTTTTTGAGGCTTTTTTGATGGTTTTGTGGCCTTTTGGAGGCATTTTAATCCTTTTGGAGGCTTTTTAGTGGGATTTTTAGGGTTTTTAAGGGAAATATGGTAGGAAAATGGACAAATGAGCCATGTAATGGGGTAGATGAGGTGGTGAACACTTTTTGGGTGTTAACATGCGTAGTTCCTTATTGTAGACCCAACAAAATCACCTTCAATGGCCCTTTTAGCATCAAACTGCGAATAGGATGAAGTCTCACCCGAAGCGAAGATGGGTGCTTATAGAATCAGGTTTCTGCAACCTTGATGACACGTGGTTAGGTTATGCGAGATTTTTATGTGCAACTTACTCAACATCTGCTTAACATATTATTACCAATATGTGACTGCGTACTCCACAGTTCTCAACAACCTACAGAATTCGCTGAATCGTTGCTACCTTTACTCTGCTAACTATGCATTTTCCATACTTAACACAACTTCGCAATATTCATACATATGTGTTCCTCTACTTAACATATCATTCTCATTTACATTCATATGAAAACAAATACTTAAGCATAATCATACATGAACACAAATATAACATAGATTCACACACATAACACAAATATTTACTTCTTTCACCCCCCATATGGGAGCTACGTCCATAGGAACTGTTTTTATATTACTTGGAAGGGGTAACAATTCCAGTCTGTGCACTGAGCTGCAAACTCTTCTCTACAATAGATCTATGCGCACATAGTTGTAGAGTATTTTCCTTGCTTAGATATCTCTTAGTCTAGATCTAGCATAATATAATCTCACAGAATCTAACCCTTCCTTATACAAAATTTCCCTTTATATATATTGTGCCCGAAGGTCACATCTTTACAATAACTATGGGCCAACCCCCTGTTGAAGCCTCGAGTGTGATGTTGGAGTTTTTCCAAGGAAATCAACATGAAGGAGAAATCCCAATCTGAAAGGCTTCAAACAACCCTACGCAATGATGGTTCAATCTCCAAATTTTTTGTTGTGACTAACTCCTACGGATATCAGGCCTCCGCTAGCACTGTATGGGTGGATCCAAATGGATCTGTCTTCCTATCAGGGAAGATCTAAAACATTTGTAGCTAAAGTGTAAATGATGTTAATTTTAAAATTGATCTAATTAAGTTAGGTTAAACCTAAAAAATGTGATTGGAATTTGCAGAACAATCAAATCTGAGATATTTGACAAATGTTATACCAATTGGTACACATATAAATTAGATCTAACATCACCAACTTCAAATAAAACAAGACAATGAAAACTGAGTTGTTTTATTTAAATAATTAAACCATAAGACCATTCTATCACTGATATGCCAATTAAAAAATTAGCATAATAAATAAAGATGACTTTTAACAGTTGCAGAAATAAATGATATGAATTAAATAAAGAAATTTAATTAATGCACGACCTACACATGAACCAAGTGATGAGAAATCAAACACACAGATCAATGTATTTAATAAGCATACAACATGAAACAGAGTTATTCAATGATCAAATGGGAGACTAGAACTTATCAAAGAAATATGACAAATATGACAAAAGAAAAGGTCATGAGAAACTGATTGAATTTCATTAAGATTGGAAAAAAATAAAACTCCTAAAAAACATAGCATCTTGAGTTCTCCCTTGGTGATTCCCCCCCTTCCTATGAGATCTACGTCCCCTTAAACAATAATTACAAACGATTACAAAGGACCAATTTCCCATAAAAATAGGGATTACAAAATATCGTTTAAGATTTTCCAAGGGAAAATTTCCACTTGGAAAATACATCTAGCAGATCTTCAACATCCTGATATTTTTCATGCTCAAGTGTTAACTGTGCTTTGCAGGTGAAATAATCGATCTCCGTTTTCTTCAGCTTTTTCCATTCACGCTAGAAAAGATTAATCTTCATCTATGAAGCTATAGGTGATTTAATTAATTCTTTAATATCAGCTATGTGAACCTGATTTAGCTGCTCAATCCTCTCTTTGGACTTAAAATGCTTCTCTTCAACCTATTCAATCATAATCCTGGGAAGTAAGTGGGCTGTGTTGATGCCCCAAATTCGGATGTAGGAGAAATATTCTCCCACATACCAATCTCCCATCATAGGAATTAATGTCTTGGCCTGGTCTGAAAAGGTAGGAGCATCCTCCTTGAAGATCTTTTGATAGATTGAGCCAAAGAAGTGATCACATATGTCATACATGAGAGGTGTGAAGTTATCCTCCCATAGTGTAGAGCAGTAGATATGGACTGGAGGTCCAACCATTGTCCAGTTCCACCCCATAGTAGGGAAAGGAAAAGCTGAGTAGAAAACATCCATAATATAAGTGGAGAAGTAAAATGTAGGCTTCCTTAAGGCAGGAGTCTTCTGGTACTTCTCAATTGCTGCCTTCAATTCCACTGACAAAATCTGATCCCAATTGAAAGATTCTCCTGTCGTAAGAACATGATGGGCCAGGGGCGCGCATTCTGCTTTGAAAACTGAACATTTCATAAATCCATATAGCCTACAAAGCATGGCTTCTAGCAAAGAGAAGGGTTCCCTGAACTAGGAGAAGGGGCACAATTTGTCGGCTTTAAGTGTAAATATTGCAGGGTTTTCCTTCCAGGACTTAAGCATTTCATCAAAATTATACCAGGTCGCGGCGAAGTCCAAGAATTTCTTATTGAGCAGCTGTTGGGGTTGTCTGCATGCATAGGCTCTGGCGAATACCTCAGGTCTGAAAGAGGTCAGTTGGGTTTCATCTATTTCATTAAAGGAGCGGTCTTGCGGATTGGTGTGGTCAATAATCCATTTAATGGCATCGGTGTAGGGAATCAGCGCAGGTTTGGCTGCAATGGCGTGGAGCTGGGACTTGCTAATATTTATGTAGGAAGGCTGGTCACATTGAATTTCTGAGAAATCATCGTTATAAAAAATGGATTAAATCCGCGACCAGTCGAGGTAGTAGGTTTCAGATACCCTCCCATTGGTATCTGAAAAAATGCCATTGTTTGGGTCCTTATTCTTCAGCTCATTTAGGGCAGTTTTGGACCTGGTGTTTTTCGACATGGTTGATAGAAATTGAAAATTTCTGATAAAAGTGATGAAAACAATTAATCAATTGGAGTTATTTTTTGAATTTGTGCAAATGATTGATAAAAAGACTGAAAAACCTACCTGTAAACTGATGAAGAAGGTAAATTCGTGAATAGAGTAAAAATCCGCAGTAAAATTCTTTTGCCAAAGTGGAATTTGCAGTTTGAGAATGGTAAAAAATAATAAAAATTCAAAACATTTAACCAACTGTGAAATCAATTCGGACCATAAATCTCAAAGAAATCGACGGTTGAGATTAAAATGAGCAAAGCGGAAAAGAAGTTGCGGGAGCGATTTTTTGAAGATTTCGATTTTGGTTTCCGTAGTCTGCAATCCGTCAGGATTGCAATTTCAATTTGTTTATTTTAGTTTCCGAATTCCGCAATCCGCATTGCAGAATGCGGAAATATAGAAACATAGATGCAATTTTTATTGACAAAATACTTTCTGCGTTCCGCAATCCGTAACTGCGGGTTGCGGAAACGTGAAACTGAAAATTCGATTTTATTGAACAAATGCTTTATGACATCCGCAATCCGCATTTGTAGGTTGCGGGTTGTGGAACAGAGAAATTCAAAACTTGAAATTTTCAACATCCGCAATCCGCATTGTGGATTGCAGATTGCGGATTGCAGAAACAACACGTTTTCAAGAAAAACTATGTTTTTCTGCAACTCACGAAACACATTAAAACAATATTTTTTCAACAAATTGTATTAAATCGAAATGACATGGGAATAAAGACAACAATCATGACACCCCAAAGACGAAATAAGAAAATTCGAGATTACCCTAAAAATAAAAAACTGGGGCTCCCATTTCTATCAAAAAAATGGGATCTGTTGTGCCTACAACAAATGGCGACTGGCTGGGCGAAGCAGTTATCTTTGTAAAATAATATTCAAATTTGAGAGAGGAAAATATCAGAATAAAAGATGGTTCAGTCTACAACCATAATTTTTTTTCATAATGTCACAATCAAACATCAGAGTTAATTTCATATGATTGATATGTCCCCAATCAAAATCACTTGTGATAATGTTCACTTGAAAAAACAACCTAGCAGCAAAGAGGCAATCCTTGTACTAACATGAAGGCATGAGAGAACATTTTGTAATAAACCTTAGGATAAAGCTTCTACCTATTCCAGATCACCAAACCATCAATCACCTTGAATTATTAATCATTTATTTATGTATTTAGTAACCTTTTTTTTCAATTTGTGTATTCATTTAAAAAAAAGGTTGAAACTAAGACTTTGTTGAAGCAAGACCACTACCCTGAATTGGTGATCAGATTTTGGAAATGCCATTCACAAACCCTACCTGGAAACTGAACAAGCTAGCTATGAAAAGAGACTCCGTGTCTTTTAGATTTGGTACTAAAAGAAATTACCATGGCTTGGTGACCATATAGCAGTAATTGCAGTCCAAAGTAGGACCCATGATCATGGTAAGGATGGCTTGCAATAAGAACCCATGTACTTGAATACAACAAGTTGCATTAACAAATAAAAAAGAAAGAAACAAAGTTAATTAAAATGTAAATTGCAAAACACTACCATGGCTTGGTGACCACATTTTAGTAGTGTCACTCACTGATACTTGCAGATCATGAATGGACCGACCTGTGATAGGATCTTCCACCTTCCAACAAAGCTGAAAGTCATCTCCCTAGCTTGATGACCAGATGTGGATGTCATTCCACAGAGTATCTATGAACATGATAGGCTGGCTTGTAATAAGACCCCCTAACTTGCAATTCACAGTTATTTAGGTATATTTTATTTGATTTCAAGATGATCAAGGTGGGATCTAGAATAGAGGAAAAATTCACCAGTATATAAATATTTAATGCCAATCACTGATGGAACATGTGACAGGAAAACCAAATCACCCCTACGGTTTCAATTATCAAAGTGAGGCATTTGTAAAAATGGTGATTCAGGTGGGAAGGTATCAATTAAGGATCTTCATAGGTTGGTTGTTGTATCTCATGAAAGCACACCTTCATATATAGACTGAGTAAAATCGGCCTGACATGACCACCCCAAATTTTAGACTAAATTGATCTAAAATACACTGATCAGTAGCCTTGGACAAATTCTTTATCATTATCATGTTTTGGAAGAAAGCAAAATTCAAAGGACATTCCAAAGGAAAGAAGAAAAAAAAAACCACACCTATGTACAGATAAGCCAATGCTTACCTTAAATGAAATACTTCTTGAGAATTTGAACGTTTACTGGATATATTTCAAAGAAACCTTCCAGTTTTCGTAATTGGACAGTACTAGGGCTAAGATTTTCTGTAACAATGAATGGCCCTAGCCACAAGCGTTGGAACTTAGTATATTCATTTTTATCCTTGTGTTGTTTGTCCCATTTCAAAACCAAATCCCCCACTTGGAAATCTCTATCGGTTGAAGATTTTTTATCAAACCACCTTTTGACTAACTGTTGATGTTGGTACAGTTTATTCTTGGATTTCTCCCTATCCTCTTCTAATTTAAGTAATGAATCAATTATGTGTTGAAGAGGAGAAGAGTCATCCTGTAAGAAATATTGAGCCAAATATAATGATGGGAGTAATAGGTTTGAGAGTAAAATGGCCTCCTTTCCATAGACCAAGTAGTAAGGGGAATTCGCAACAACAGCCTTTGGGGTTACTCGGTCTGCCCAAAGAAAATTGAAAAGTTGAGTGTGCCAATTCTTATGATGAGTAGCCATAGTCTTCTTTAGAATATTGATCAAGTTTTTATTCGAAGACTCAGCCAATCCATTTCCCCGTGGTTAATAATTGGCAGAATACGCGAGTTTAATCCCTTTCTCAAGGGCATATTGGATGATATCGATAGAGGAAAAATAATATGCATTGTCAAAAAACAAAGACTTGGGAACTCCAAACCTAGTGACAATATTAATCTCAAGAAAGGATATCACTGAGTTTGTATTGGCACCCCTAAGGGGAACTGCTTCTACCCATGTGGTGAAGTAATCTGTTGCGCTTAGGATGTATCGATGCTGTAAGGAGGAAGGGGGGGTGATAGGACCAACGAAATATAGGCCCAATTGCTGAAAAGGAGACTGGACAATGACTGGTTGAAGGGGAAAATCATATTTCTTAACCTTACCAGCACATCTTTGGCAGGCTTCACATTTTATGGCAAAGGTGTATGCATCTTTGAACAAGGTTGGCCAGTAGTAGCCAACTCTTAGAACTTTATGGGAAGTTGTCTCCCCTAAATAGTGTCCTCCCGTAGGTCTTGCATGGAATTCCAACAAGATGTTATCAGTTTCTGTTTTTTCAAGACACTTGAGAAAAACTCCATCATAATTTCTTCTAACAGCACACCATCAATAAATTGATAAGGTGCAGCTTTCAACCTCATAGCTCTGCACTTCTTAAAATATAAAGTTTGAGGAGAAAACCCATGAGTGAGAAAAAATATGATGTCATCATACCATTTAGATTATGGAGCAGAAATAAAATTTACATTATCTTTAGATGTGCCTTCCTCTTGATTCCTGTCCAGCTATTCCTGTACAGGATCATTAGATTCGGAAACAAGTAAACACAAACCTTGTCCTTTCACAATTTTAGCGGGCCTGATTTCCAAATCATACTCTTGAAGTGCAATCATCCGATGGACACGTTTTTCACCAAGTTCCTTTTGGACCAAGACATTTCTTATTACTGCATAAGGAACAGTAACTTTAGTTCTAGACTTTAGGAGATAGGGTATGAAATGTTTAACAGACTTATAGACTGTATATGATTTCTTATCAATCTGAGAGTAATTCAATTCAGCTCCTTTAAAAGTAGAACTCATAAAGGAGATAGGAATTTCGATGTCCTCAACATGTTTCTGTGTTATGACAGCAGCATAAGAAAAGTCAATAGAAAATGTATATAGAATGAAATCCTTGGTGAAATTAGGTGACAACAACGCAAAAGCTTCTACAATAGCTTTCCAAATTTCAACAAAAGCATCTCTTTGAATATCTGACCATTTAAATTGTACATTTTTTTTAATCAGATCTTGTAAGGGTCTAACAATTTGAGCAAAGTTAGGTACAAAACTTCTGACAAAGTTGATCTTGCCCAAGAAGAACTGCATGGATTTCTTGGAACTTGGAAGTCCAATCTTAGCAATAACATCTATTCTTTCAGGATCAATAACCATACCGTGTTTTGAAACTATGAACACAAAAATTTTACCTTCTGTGACTGCAAAAATGGAATTCTTTGGGTTCAAAGAGATATCATACTTCCTGCACCTTTCAAACACCTGTTTAAGAGAAAACAAATGATCATTCATCTTTTTAGAGTAGATAGTTATATCGTCCAGATACACAACTACAAAATTATGCATTATTCCCCTGAAAGCTATATCCATAGCTCTCTAGAAAGTGGCACCTGCATTAATCAATCCAAAAGACATTCTTTTGTAAGTAAAAGTTCCCCAAGGCGTTCTGAAAGCCGTTTTAAGTTGGTCAGAAGGGGTAACTAATACCTGATTATACCCAGAGAAACCATCTGACAAAGATAACATTTTGTCACTTGCAACATTTTGGCACATGATACTTGTCTTTCTCATATGCTTTATTCAAATTTTTGAAATCTACAAACAATCTTATTTCCCCATTCTTTTTACGAAAAGGAAATAAATTGGAAATCCGTTGTGTGTGTCTTACGTGGAATATTATCCTAGATGTCAATAATTTTTCAATTTCTTTCTTGAAAGATGGCTTCAGACTAGGATGCATCTTCCTCATCTTCCGTTGGAAGGGTTTGACATTAGGATTCATAGGGATATTGTGCTGCATGATTTTGGTATCAAAAGTGTTAAGGTCATCATAGGTCCAGGAAAACACATCCTTAAATTCCCTGCACCGTTTGATAAAGGATTTTTTCTCATCAGGTGAACAATCGATCCCTGGATTAATCAGTTGAGGATGTTGTTCAGTTCCCAAATTGACATGATGTTAATTCAAAGAAGAGTTGTGTACGGTCTTGCAGTTAGTTTTATGTTTAAATTTGTCCTGCAAGTCATAATATTTCTCCAAATTTATTACTGATTTAGGAATCAGGTTGGAAGGAAAATTGGGATCAGATAATGATCTTTCATGATCAACCTCATCAATTGCTACATCTTTGAAGGTATCTTGAGCTATTAGGAAATATATGATTTGTTGGTCATCATTGAACACCTTCCAATTTGTGACATTATTTGGGATCGATGGTCTGTTAACTAATTCAATCAAAAAAGTATCAGGAGACATACCTTCAGGAGGGATAGGTCTTGAAGCAGTTTTAGCCAATAAATCAACATCAAAATTTTGGGATCTAGGGATAGACTTAATGTTAAATTATTTGAAAGAATTGGTCAAATCCCTGACAAGTTTATGATATTTTATTAAACGGGGAGATATACAGTGAATTTTATTTCTCACCCGTTTCATGATGATATTAGAGTCCCCATAACACTCAATAACCTGAGCACCCAAATCAATTTCCTTTCTGAGTCCCTGGACAAGAGCTTCGTACCCAACAACATTATTAGTGCATTCAAACTCTAATCTACAGGAAATCATTATCTTGGTGCCTTTGGGATCTATTAACACACAACCTACACCACACTACAAGAAAAAAGGTCATTGGTGAGGGTCATGCCTGTGACGGACCTTTAAGGGTTGTCACCAATGTCGTATATGATGACGGTCCTTAAAACATCGTCATTATAAGTTCCTTTTGAGATGGTCCTTTAAGGTTCGTCACCAAATCCCTTTTCAGGGATAGGTTTGGTGAGGGTTGTTAAAGGACCGTTATTGATTCTCTCTTTGGTGACACTTCTGGTGACAATATTTTAGTAGCCCTCACTAATACATGTTTATTTTACTTTTGGTGAGTGTAGTAAATGTTTGTCACCAATTATCATTATAATTGGTTTTTGGTGACACTATGTGAGCGTTGCTATATTTTTCGACAAAAGAATATAATGGTTTAAGACAGCTAGTATTGTTATGGATTCTTTGTAATTAATCTGTTTCCAAGGTCATACTAGTCACAATACCTACTCATAAGGTCTATAAGCAATCTCTAGTGGTTTTCCATAAGAAACCGCTAGCAATTTATAAGTACCATTCCAAAATGGATCCATAAGCAATCTGATCTTTTGGGTATTCGACATCAACAGAATTGATTCATATATCCTGTTAGATTGTACTTCCAAGCTTTGAAAACCATTGGCATTAATGGAGGGACGTCTACTCATCCATGTTCTACTCCAACACCTTAATTCACATGGTTTGGATTGCATGACGAATGGTTTGGTTGAAGAATTTGCATTTTAGCATGTTTTAGCAGACAATTACAGGCTTGACTCAAGCCTGTAGAATCTCCAGTTTCTGTGTATTTTAAATATTTCAGTAAAATACTGAAGATGAACATATTGTTGGTAAAATGGAATGTCTCGTGTATGGGGAAGGGAATCCTGAAAATGAATAGAACCTTGATACTCTCTTAGAGTCATCCCTCCCAGCATAAGCAAACTTTCAGTTATATTTGGAATTATTCTTTTCAAGTTGCAGATATAATGATTTCTTCCAACAGAGTTATATCTTTAAAATCCATGGAGGATCTGTATTTGCATGATTGGAAGGGTTGGATCTCAGTTTTATCCCCTGCCTATGTGGTATGCTATTCAAAGTCTTCTCTTAATTCCGGACAAGTATTGTTCCTGTAGGGTTAAATTCAATATATTTTTCCTAATAATGTGTATAAATTCTAGCATATAAGAATGATTTTTATATATTTCAATTAGCTTTTCAAGGTCATTTCATGGCTTATTATATATCGTGACATGTGAGACCAAGTATTTTTGTTCAAATAATTTCCATAAATGGAGTGACCGTTAACTCATTGCTTTTTGGACGAATGGGTATATGCTGATTTGACCCCATCAATTGTCGTAATTAGCTCTATCCTTTTGTCCCTGCATGTCTGAACAATTATATGTACACCCGATTTGAAAGTTGGATATCTTTGTTATGCATATGTCAAGCCTGTAAATACCAATTTGGGTTAAAGGATACCGGTTTGATCACCTAACTTCCTTTCAGTAGAGAAAGTTTCAGTTGGCATGGCTAGTGCTGCACGTAGGGAGGAGCCATATTCCATTGAACTGTTGGATGAAGATCCCTATAGTAAGAGGATTTTTCAACAAATTGGAATGTATGCATTTTTTAGTAAATTCAGAGGGCACAATGAAGATGTGACCAAGGAATTTGCTCTCAATTTCGATGGAGCTTGTTCTAACATTCGGGGGTTTCTGCTTCCAGTTTCAGAAACTTCCATTGCTCTCGCTGCAGGATTACCACAAATAGGGGAAAGATGGTTTAAAGCTGGTCATTTGAAAAACCCTGACTCTTAGAAACAATTTGTGAAGGTGGCTAATTCTAGTATTCATTGGAAGAAGGGAGCTGAACGCAACTGTTTCACTGCTAAATGGGGTAATGTCATTTTCTTTTTGCAGAAATATTTGACTTGTGAAGGATGATATAGCCTTGTCTTTCTTTATCATATTCGGCTTCTCCTTCACATTAAAGGAGAAGAATTGATGAACATTCCATACTTTTTGTGGAAGAGCTTGTCTAAAATGGCTTCAGCTGCCCAAAAGCGTCCTGGTCAGCGACTTGGTAATAGCTTGTATCATCATGGTTTAATTAAGTTGTTGATTGTGGAGGAATTACAGAAGAGCAACCTAACGTGGGAACAATTTTTAGTGGAAAAAGGTTTTCAAGAGTAGGTTAATGATGATCCACAAGATTCTATATCGCCCCCTCCAACAGTTCAGACAGAATTTGATCTAGCACCAACATTTTATGAACCAATTCAATCCCAACCATCTCCAAAGAGGCATAGAGATGATGAAGAGGTTAATAAAATTTCAGTTACGGTGAGAAGAAGATCTACAAGGCTAGAAGGCATTTCTGAAGAAGTTATTGAAAAAGTTAGTACATCTGAAGATATGTTTTCGACAATACCCAAACGTACAAGAACCCGTTACACACAGAGTCAGAATTTAGAGTCAACACCCCTATCGGAATTGGAAGCTACTCAGTTTCAAGACCAAGCTCAAAGGGAAGAAGACGAATCTAATCAAGTGGTAAGGCCTGATTCTCCTGGTTTAATTTCAAGTAAGTTATAGAAGAGGATTAAGAAACTTCAGAAGCAAGTTCGTGAATTTCAAGTTTTGGATAGACATGTTAAGAATGAAAATGAAAAGTTAAAACAGAGGAGTAGATAGTTACAGAGAAAGAATGGTGTTCTTAAGAAAAGACTGAAAATTTTGAGAAATAAGGCTCACCGATGGAGTTTGCAAAACAAAAGGTTGAGGAAACAAAATAAATTTCTTAGAGATAAATCAATACTAAAGGAATCAGTACCACTGGCTGAGGATAATACAAGTTTGGAATTATTGGCTACAACAGCTGTAGAAAACATTCTTCCTAGTACCTCTAAAAGTTTTGAAGATAAAGAAAAAGCCATAGATGTTCTCTATGAATTTTTTAATCAAATTCTTGATGATGTTTGGACTAATACCCTGGCTTTAGCATCAGCTGAAGTAAATATTGTTAAATGGATTGGAAGAAATGATGAATTATATGACTTGGGCCTTATTTATCAACAACGATATAAATTTGAAGTACAACATATGCAAGAAACTTGGTTTTCTGCTTACTTGGTTCAAGAACAAAAGTGGAAGTCCAAGATACAGTCTTTACAACAACAATTAATGATTAAAGAAGAAGAAAAGAGACAAATGTTTAAATTTGCTGAGCAAGCCATTTCTTGTAGAAGTCCTGCTAGAGTTTATTCAATGTACCTGCATGAACAATGGGTAGGCCTTTAGATGATTAGATTGAATAATAACAAAAAGTTCATGATGGGAAATGTTGATGACTTTGTGGATATCTATAATGACTCATCTACAAGGGAAAAGGATTTGTTGTGTGAACTTTATCAATTTAAATTCTTTCTAGAACATGAATTGGAATGGAATCCCAATCCTGTAGTAGGAGATATTCAGTTACGAGCCTTTTCATGTTTTATTCAGAATCAAATTAAGTGGGAAATAGGGATGAAATTCTTTTATAAGTTGGAATTCCAGTCTGAACTTCACGTCAGAGGAGAGCATCCAGATGCTGAAGTGGCCTTTTCTAGTCATAGTCAATTCCTCAGGGATCCTATGAGGGTGAAACAATTTAGAATGAATCAGAGATCAGCGTTACAGAGTTTTGAAGAACTTATATCTTGTGGGACTTTGGCCTCTTTGCAGGCCTCAGAGACCCGTTGGAATTTTCTTCCTCCAGTACTCCAACAACGGGACCCCATGGGATACCCATTTTTCTAGGTTGCCTTTTCAAGAACAAGTTTGTATGTGAATTCTCTACGAAGAAATGGTACTCAATGGCTTGGGTTAAGGTTCCATTTCCTTTTGCTCTGGTGCAGCAAAACTGAGTACAGTGTGGTTGGGAAGTGGTATGATTTTGCAGAGAACTCTTCATGGATGGAAGTGGATCATCATTTAGGCTTTCGGGAAAGAAATGGAGTAAGTCACCCATCTTACAGTTGGACCAAGCTACATCAAAATTTACTATGGGGGGGGAATAAGTTGCATAGGGGCATGCAACAAACTTCCTTCTAGGGCAGATGCTTGGTGCTTGAATTGTTACCCAAAGTGTAGGTTTTCACTTGGATCTCCATCGTGTTGTTACTTGGTAATATACCAAAGGATGTTAAAAACCTATAATTGTTTTGTCAGGATTTCAGGTTTATTCAATGCACAATAGTGGAAATATCCTTCTTGTTTATCTAGACTCTAAAGTATGATATTTCAAATCTAATGATTCACCCTGCTATGTCTTTTTATGTTTATGTGAATTTGAACTTGTTCAAAATAAGTGTATAAATTTTTCCTTGGAAACTTACTAAATCCCATAATCTGATATTTTATAGTGGTTTTAGGAAAAACTTCGACCTGTTATTTCATGTAAATGAACCAACTGAACTATACTTGTTTTGTTACAAGTAGTTATATAAGGGCCATGTTCACATGAAACTATTAGCATTGATTGCAAGGTAATCAGTCCTGCAACCTCTTACAAATCCATTTTTTCCATAAACCTGAAATAATGCTGAAAATGTTATAGTTGCAGTCACTGCCCTATTTAATTTCGATATGATTGGCATACAATTAGTATGATTATCCTTTTGATCAATGTGTTGCATCTTCCTCTTGCCTCCTGGGCGATTGTACAATGTATTTAAGGCATAACCATATTCATTATCATGTGGACTATCCTGTAGCCATCTCTGGGGGTGTTTTCACATCTAGGAATTTTGTTTGTGTATTTTGACTATGTTTCATGTTAGTATGGTTCTCTTTGGTGTTTAGGGATGTATCCACACCATGGTTCCATACCCTATTGTATTCCATAGATTTATCTCTGATATTTTTATGTCCCTATGGGAAATATAACGATTGCAGGGACACAATTATATGTTTGTTCAAGTTTTCTCTTAAGGCGCACCCAATGTTCGACATTAGAAATAAAATTTTGGTTTTTTTCCATTATTTAAATAATTATTTTTTCGTGTTTTCATTGGATTTTCACTGATGATTTATTCAATAAATATAAGCTCAGGGGACTCTTCTGATAGGTGTCCAAGTAGACATCAGTGACCATTGAATTCTAATGCATTGATAACCACCGCCACCCAGAGATCCGTAACTTTCATTGATCTTAGATTTTATGGGTTTTGGGAACCCTCATTTGTTTTCATTTCACATTTTTTCGTAGGCATGGTAGGGTTCATCAGTACTGCATCTGTATTGCCATGAATATGGCTTGGTTTAAACATAGGCAACAATAGAAAAAATCAGTAAGTTACATTATGTTTCGTTGATTTAGTTCAACGAATCATGTTTTAAGCAGAATCTATACATGTTTGTGGATATCATTATTGTTTTTAGTTGCTTTCCCATGGGATCTGATGACTGTCTTGTTTAGTGTTTTTAGATAGTTTAATAACGTATATATACAGGCTTGGCCTAAGCCTGTAAGTTGAGTTTTTGTTTATAATTACATATGCACAAATGGAAATCGGACACATGGGTCTTATTTGGAATCGTGTCACCTAGCCCATCCTCCTGTTGGTTGCTCCAAGTTCATTCTGATGTAGATTTTCCTTGAGCAAGCTTGAACTCAAGCAACCTATTGTCAATACTTTTGTATATCCACATGCAGCTAATTCTTCACTATTTATGGAATTACTAGAACATTCCCAATTAGCTTCAAAGCCTTCAAACCTGCCTTTGAACAATTCTCAAATGCATTCACAAATTATTGTGCCAAAAAAATGCTTCAGACAATTCTTCAATTCTGATCTTAGGTTTGTAGAGTTCCTATAGAGATCATCCTCTTGTTCTCATAACTCTCTAGACTGCTTACTTTCATCAGCTGTAGGTTATGTGTTTATCTAGGACTCTGCCTAGTCTTTCTTAGACCCAGCCAAGAAAATTGGATACAAGACCCTGCTTGTATTATATGTACATATGCATATCTTATCAAATTTCATCATCTCTGTCATGTCACACTTTATCAACCTGTCACAACCATGTTTTCAGTCCGTCCTCAGTAATATCATCAGTCTAACAGTTTAGTCATATTAATAAAGTTTGCTCATCAACTAAATGTGCTCATATCTTCAAGGTCTTCCCATATCTTCAAGGTCTGCTTATGTCTTCAACTTCTGCTTATCATCATTTCCTCAACCAAACAACTGCTGCTCATCACGTTGTTACTGTCATCATTGTCATGTTAATTATCATATCGAACTGTCACATCATCCACAGTGATGTCCAATATTGTTACTGGTAAGCCAAGGCTTGCATTGCTATATAAGGATGTCATGTCAAATTAGTCCATATACTGCTCATACTCAATGGTCAAGCTGGTCATGTATGTCACAGTCACTGCTGCTCATACCAAGGTCACTGTGCATGTATATCACTGAGATATCATCATATTAATACATCGTTACCAGTATATACATCACTGTATCTATTGTGTAATTCTATGCATCATCATTATCAACATCAGTGTAGGCAACATAAACATCAAGTGTTCATCAAATCATGGCATGGTAGATCATCATCAAGGTCTGTATACATCAAGGTTTGAACATGAATATTGCATCATCTCATTGCTATTCAGCTGTGTGTACATCACTGTTCATAATTCACCTATCTCCATACTGTAGTATGCAGCATCATCATAAGGTAGCATACATCCTGGGCTTTCATCATTCAGATTGTTGAAGGTGTAAACAAGGTCAGCAGACTTGTTAGGGCATCATTCTGCTGCTGTAAACAAATTTTGGATAGTCCCAAAAGCTCTCAGAAGTTATATACCCGAAATCAGAAATAATAGACAAGAAAATTAGACTCCTATCATGCTCCTGCAATTTTCCACTTGTCCACCCTTTGCTGCTGCTATATATCAGTCCAAAATTCCTCAGTCACACCAAAAATTAGAGTTAAAAAAAACTGTTTACTGTAGCTGCTATCATCAAGTGGTATACTAGACCAACTTCACAATTAAGAACTTCATCCATCAAATTTTAAGAGCTTCATATCATCTAGCTATGACATGTCATCATCCAAGTGCCATCATGCCACCATATATGTGGGTGCCAAACCTTTACATGCACCATGACCATCTTCAGGGGTTTCATGACCCCATCAACCCACAAATGACCATAGAATGGGTCATTTGCCCACTTTGGTGTTCCAAATCCCAATCATGCCATGTCATTAATATTTTTCACTTCTTTGTCATGTCATGGTTTGTTTGCCCAAGCTGTCATGTCCACGTATGTCATCCAATGCCCATATTCCTTTTGCCATGTCATTCATGCTTATCATGCATGCTTGTCAATGTTATCTAGCTTGCTTATCTTCATGCCATGTACACCTTTGTCATTAATGTTGTCATCAATGACAATCATAGACAACCATATTCATCAGTAACTAAGGTCTTTTAGAGACCTTAAATGCAAGGGGCTTCAAATGCCCGCATTGGATGGTGTACTGTATCCTATTAGTATCAACTAGGCAAGAGCTAGGTAAAAGAGACATCCATAGTGCCATTCTCTTAGACCACAATATCATAGTGTTTGGGGGAACAAACGGGTCTAATAAGATAAATGATCTGCACACTTTAGACTTGTAGACCAATGAATGGAGGCATGCTTGCATTCGAGGAACTCCACCATCCCCAGAGAGGGGGAGGAAATTACTTGATTGATGTTCATATTCTGGACCTGAAGCTAATGAAATGGATTTCCCTTGATGTGAATGGGATCTTATTGCTCCTAGAGATAGCCACACTATAATTGCTATTGAAAACATGCTTGTGGTATAAGGTGGATATTCTGGATACCATTACTTAGGAGAATTTGATGTTTTGGATCTTCAAACCTTAACTTGGGGATGACCAAATAGATGAAAAGCTACAACAACTAATTGTCTATGGGCCTACCTTTCACTTGGAGTACATTGGCAGGTTCCTTGCAAACAATACCACATGTCCACTTTGTCTCATTATTTCTATTCCCTTGAACACAAAAAATTATCTCATTGCAAGTAGCATGGAACTAACTCCTACATTTATGGAACTAATTCCTAACTCCTAAAGTTCTTAAGTAGCATGGATGCACAACAGAGTGGAATTCCTTCTATTTAGGTTCCTGGTCTAGGTCTTGTACTTATCCTTACGCCTTTGAAAGTAATGCATAAAAGTAGGGAATACCAACATGAGAAGGGAACCCATGATTTAACCTTGCATCCACCTCACTATTACAGTGAACCAACTGGATAAGAAAACTATGTATTGAAGAAATATAGTGAACCATGGCTTTATCTCTAATATTTTTATGTCCCTATGGGAAATATAGCGATTGCAGGGACACAATTATATGTCTGTTCAAGATTTCTGGTAAGGCACACCCAAGGTTCGAAATTAGAAATAAAATTTTGGATTTTTTCCATTGTTTTCATTGGCTTTGCACTGATGATGTATTCAATAAATATAAGCTCAGGGGACTCTTCTGATAGGTGTCCAAGTAGACATCAATGGCCATTGAATTCTAATGCACAGATATCCACCGCCACCCAGATATCCACAACTTTCATTGATCTTAGATTTTATGGGTTTTGGGAACACTCATTTTGTTTCATTTCACATTTTTTCTAAGGCGTGATAGGGTTCATCACTACATCTGTATTGCCATGAATATGGCTTGGTTTAAACACAGGTAACAATAGAAAAAATCAGTAAGTTACATTGTGTTTTGTTGATTTAGTTCATTGAATCATGTTTTAAGCAGAATCTATACATGTTTGTGGATATCATGATTGTTTTTAGTTGCTTTCCCATGGGATCCAATGACTGTCTTGTTTAGTTTTTTTAGACCAAAATTTATATGTAAATGGATAATCCCAAGAGATATTTTGATGCATATAGGATTTCGTATGTGGGATGTGGGTATCTTCATGATAAGTTTTCAATTTTTTTTGCTCGGTTTTGAAGGTGTATTCGTTGGGATAAAAATTACAAGTGTGTGAATGCAATTTTGATGTTTTCATATTTGAGTTTTAAATTTATTTATAATTTTTAGATATTATTATGGGTTTAACAAGATGACCATCTAGTTGTGGGGATTATAGGGGTGTTGTGGAGGATTTTTATGGTGATTTTAGGAAAAACTTCGACCTTTTATTTCATGTAAATGCACGAACTGAACTATACTTGTTTTGTTACAACTAGCTATAGAAGGGTCATGTTCACTAGGACTATGTGCTGGACATGAAACTATTAGCATTGATTGCAAGGTAATTAGTCCTGCAACCTCTTACAGATCCATTTTTTTCCATAAACTTGAAATAATGCTGAAAAGGTTATAGTTGCAGTCACTTCCCTTTTTAATCAATCTCTGTGAAGATAGTTATTTGTATCAAACATGACTTTTGCGAGAGGGAGATATACCAGTACTTGTGGAATTATTAGAATCAGACACTGCTTGGGCTTCTCCAAAAGTGAATTCTCTATCATCAATCCTCCATGTCACCTTTGCCATGTCTTTGTCCTCCAGCTTGCTTGCCATGCTTGTCCATGCTTGTCTACAGGCTGGGCCTAAGCCTGTAAGTTGAGTTGTTGTTTATAATTACATATGCACAAATGGAAATCGGACACATGGGTCTTATTTGGAATCCTGTCACCTAGCCCATCTTCCTGTTGTTTACTCCGAGTTCACATTCTTCTCAATCTTTGATCAATTCAATGTCATTGCTTTTCCAAGGTATAAAACTATTAATTGCATCCGCTAAATACTTGCATTGATTACTTCTATGCTTAAGCTTGATTTCATAATCAGGATCAACCAGAATTGATTGTGGGCACACAAGATAATATCCATCACCTAATATTTCCCCATTAGGCATGACAAAGTTTGGTTCAATTCTTTTGATGTAACCCTTTGCAACCTTCAATTGACCATTAAAATATGTCCATAAACATTTTTTTCCATTCAATCCCGCATCTGAAGATGGTAATTGCAGTTGAACCTGCCAATAAACAAATTCCTGTGAGATTCCTCGGAATAAGAATGGAATATTAAACATAGAAATAAAGAGGCTTAGAACTTACCTGTTGTATTGATTTTCCAATTGGGTCACGATTATGTTCTCCCAAAGTCAAAGGAGTTTGTTTTGGCAAAGCATGATGAGGACTCAGAGAAGCCTGTTAGTAAATAAATACTTGTAAGATATAGTGAAATAATGATTATAACATTGCAGTAAATATTCAATAGTTTCAAAATTCACCATCGACTTTGGAGTATGAAATGTATTAGACTTTGGAGTATCAAATGTATTAGATGGTCTAGGAGCCATTGTATTTTTTCCAATGAACCTTGACTAGGATTATTTTGGAGACTCTCCTAAAAAATAAATACTTGTGAGCGATTTTCAAATAATGGAAAATAAAAATGGAAAAAATAAGAGTTGGTTTAAAAAACTACATGGATTGGGGTGACTAGATTAAGAGGTGACAGTTGCAGAGGTCATCGATTTGATTCAACATCTGACATGGAAATATTACTTTTCCAATATAATAGTTTGCAGTAGATATCATGAAAGCAAAAGATAAAGGGTTAGGATGCAAAAACAATAATTCATATATTACACACCCTACAACAATACGATCATGTTCATGTTAGCATTATGATTTTGAAATCCCCAACTTTAAAGATGGCCTACATAAAAAATTAAAGTCTACACATGCAATCCTTACATTGTTGGATTTTGGAACAACTTTGCCACTTTCTTTCCCCACCTCCATGGAAGCTTTCCATTCCATTAATTCTTCAACATCTTTTTTCAATCTTCCGAGTTCCGTGTCTTTTTCTCTTAATTTCTCTTTAGTATTATGAAATTCCTTCTTGTACGAACGCTCTTTTCCAAATAATACTGTTGGAGTGACTTCGAATCCAACCCCACGTACACGACCCCTCCTCTCAGGCCCCAAAACTATAGCAAGGGCATATTGCTTTGTAGCATATGTAGGAGACACTAACTCATTTTGTGCCGATTCAATTTGATTCTAGCAATGTCAACATTTCAACAAATTGATATAAGAAACATCATAAACTCTAAAAAAAGCATAAATGATACAAGAATAGGTTCGGAACTTACTATTTTCTTTGGAATGAATGATGACATTGGAGTGCCATCCTTCTTGTTATGGAATTTCATCCACACATCAACCCTAGTTATAGGCTTATTACTTGGACCACGAGATTGATTCTAGTACCAACAAATACAACAATCTAGTTAACTATATTTAAAGTTGTTAATTGTGAACAAATAATAGAATTTGTTGCAACTTACAAGGTCATCTTCAACCCTAAAGTAACCTCTACGGCCATAAGTGTGGGTCTCTTGTTCCAATGCCTTATTTACCTTATTTGTTCTTGACCTCTCCTACAACTCAATAAAAAAATAGATGCTAAGATTATAGTTGATTGTATGAGAGGATTCAAAATCAAAGATGATAACATTCAAATCTGTCTTTCATTTTTACCTTGAATTTAGGGTCAGATCGTAATCTAACAAATTCAATCCAATCAGTTTCATTTACTCCAATAGGAATGTTTGCAATCCTCTCCTCATCTGTTTCGTATTTCAAATAGTATTTCTTATACAAATTATATATATAGGTTCTCAAGCATTGAGATATTACTTTATGACACCATTGCTCTGCTGACGGATCTATTTGGTAGGTACACCACAATAGATAAACAATCCATTATTAGATACAAGCGTTATTTGAAACTAAACCTATCACACACAAGCTCAATATGCATCAATATATAAAGTTTAGAATAAGTTGATGCTCACATTGATTGCACTCCACATGTCTTTCTTTTGCACTTCAGACACTTTTTTCCATTCCATGTGCTCGATGCCTAGAATTTCCCTTGCAAGAACACCTAAAAATGAGGAGAATTTCTCTGAATGTGGACCGATAGGCTGGCCCCTCTCATTAAATTGAATTTCAGGCAATGCAATTCCCTCTATAGTGGTTCCAAAGAGACATTTTGTTGGTCCTCTACTCCTTCTTTTCACATTTATTGCAGTACTAGATTCGGTAGATGCATTTGCATCTTCTAAACCATGCTCTTGTTGTGGTGGATCCTGATCCAAAACATGCTCTTGTTGTGGTGGATCCTGATCCAAAACATGCTCTTGTTGTGGTGGATCCTCCTCCAAAACATGATCTTGTTGTGGTGGTTCCTGTTGAAAATTTTCTGGAAAAACAAACCAGTACCCCTCTTGAGACAATGACAATATGAAATTGTTAATATGAAATCTTGAAATACTTGTATAGGACAAAAAATGTTTAGAAATGATCATACCTTCCAGTATTGGTTCTTTCACATCTTTCTCAAGAGTATGTGCATTAGAATTGTTGTCGACACTATAGCAAGTAGATTCAGTTTGTAATGGGACAGTGGATCCCGATGCTATATTTTGTTGGAATTTGTTTCCCATCTTAGAGCCTATGGTCAAGTATATTATAAATTTTTTTAATATAATTGTTTATTTATTAAAAAATAAATAATAAGTTACCATCATGTTTAAAATATTTACCTGAAGTTGTGCCACATATAACATTGTCATTTCTTTTGGTAATGCAGCCTGACTTTGTTAAAAGTGATGTATTGCAACGTCTTAATTTAATCTTGTTAGCTCCCTACAAATATGGATTGCAGTTCGTGCTCAAAGAAAGTTAAACAATTTTTAAGGTATAAAAGAGGGGACAATAATTGTTAAAAAAATTATTGAAGTTATTGAAATCCCAAACAAAAAAAATAATGTCTTACTTTGATATGGACATTCGCAAATAAACTGCATAACAAGCCAACTAACACAATCCTGAAAATTAAATAGTATTTATGAACATTATACAAATATCTTTAACTCATTCATAACAAAATGTCTAACAATGTATACTAAAATATAGAGGGTGCTTTTTGGGAATACTTTGTGGTCAAAAGTTTTACAGGCAAACTACATGAAATCTAATGTTATTAACTGGTTCAGGATGCTATTGCATCTTGGACTGCTCAGGATGCTACTGAAACTTATGACTCCAAGACACTCTCTTTTCTTCTATTTAGATTTTTCGGGTATTCTTTGATGTGTAATCTTCACATGCTTCATCGAATCTTCTATTATTAAACCTTTTAATTCATATTTCCGTCTTTTGCAGATTTTGATTATTTAACCAATTAAAATCTCAATGGACATCTTCCAGGTTTGCGGGCTTCACGCCCTTTCAAATCTCTATTTTAATGAACTAATTAATTAATTAACTAGTCAATTAATTCATAAATTAACTTCATGCCTGTAGGCTTCATTTCCTTCAAAACTGCATGCTTGGGCTTTCTACGGGCTTCCTTTCTCCCAAAACTTGGGCATGATATTTTTTAATCTTCTGGCTTCTTCTTATTAAGATCTCCATATTTATAAGATCTGCAGTGATGGTGGAGAAAAACTTGTCACAGAAAAATAGAGCAACTGTCTTGCCCACAAGATCAGATACTGGGACTTGGTCACCTCTATTATTTGATCACAAAGTTACGCTCATCAGAAACCAAGAGTGACTCCAGGGTTTGCGATTCTGAGGACATAACTGCCATATTTCCAACAGGGGCGTCTCAAGACATGGGAAAATATTTTAAAAAAAGGCTGGATTGGTCCCAGCAGATGTTGGCTGTGTATGAAGAATGGTGAAACCACAAAACATCTTCTCATGAAGAGTGTTTGGAAATTATGCTGCACAGCTCTAAATACTAAGCAGATGTGAGGTGGGGTTCTAAGAATTTTGATATAAATTTGCTTAACTGGTTTAGAATCTGTAAATCTTACCATTTACTCCCGGTTTAGATTCCAATATTTTTCCTTGAAGAAATTCTGCGATTTTTGCTAACTAGATGTTGGAGAGACTGACTCGGGCATTTACAAGACCTCTGTAACTTTTGGAAAGAGCGAATCTGCATTTTCTGTTTGGATTTGTGAGTAAGTGGATTTCCAGCAACGATACATCTGGAAAATTCTGGTAACCCTATTCTAATACTACGAGATTAGGGAACGGAGCAAGTCTGCCCATCTCCTGCATCAACAAGGGTGGAAACGGTCGGTGGCACCTCAGGTTGGCCTACTTATTTCAAATCCACAGTATGATGATGTAATGTATTTTAATATCTAGTTCATGGATGTACAAAAACAACTGACAAGATAACAAAAAATGTCTTTGCAAAAGGCCAATTATCCACAGTAAATGTCATTTGCAAATTAGGATTTTAAAATACTATTAAATTTTGAAATACTCATCATAATTCATCTTGACCGAAAGGGACAATAAGGACAAAACAATGGCCAATAAAGACAAAACAATAGTATGAGCAATATAGTACAAAGGGACAATAAAGACAAAACAATAGTATGAGCAATATATTACAAACAATAGTACAAGGCAATGGTACCTCTTTTTGTTTCCACGGGTTAAGATTGCCTGTTGTAAGAGAGTTTGCTTCTCATTTCCTCTAGTCTTCATAGTTTTCTAACTTCAACGCCAAGCAAAAAATGTTTTCAATTAAAATATTGTTGAATACATATGAGCTTTGTTCCTATTTATATTACAAAATGAAAAAAAAAATTGGAGGGAAATCTAAATACTAAAAACAATGGAGGGAAATACAAATCCAAACATTCTTTTCTTGACAATAGATGTTCCTATTTCCATTTACAGATGTTACTATTTTCTCCAAATTATTATATAAAGTACATAAAATACTTATAAATTAGAAAAAAAATTTAAAAAGTATCACCAAATATTTTATAGTTAGAATTTAAGAATTGATTGGATTTGCCAAGACTTATACATTTTTAAGTATGGATCCTTAAAATTTTAAGAGGTAGTCATGATTATAGAAGATACACAATCCACTAAAAAATGCACAACTAGAAGGAAAGCATATGGATTTGAAAAAACATAAAGTTAACATCTTCACATGTACAAGAGTAAAATCATTATAAGTCAAACAATATAATTTCTCAATCAAACTAATGGTGTGAAAAAAAGGTTTGTAATGGTGAGTGTAATGCATTGGTTTTCTATTAATGTTAACCCTTCTCCTACAAAAACTAATGCAACAATTAAATAAAGTTGAAATGGACCTACTTAAACTTCATTGCCTACAACACATTCTCACGCCATAAAAGAGGTGCCAATACCTAGTATATTATCTAAGCAAAGACATTTAAAAACATATATATGAACCTCAATGGTGAGGTATGCCTTCAAATATGCAAAAGTTCCTCTAAATATGGGGAAATTTTCGGTTAGTAATGCGAAAGGTCTATTGAGTAAATTCTCACCCTACAACCTCTGAGTGATTTGCTTCCTTGATCAAACATAATGAGTGATGCCTAAGATAAGATCAAACCAAAATGTGTGATCCAAGGTTCTTCTCATGGATTGCAATTATCACTATTCTAAAAATACCCTATCCGTTAATATGACTTCACATTGAGGAATTAACACCTTTACAAATGATGGTGGACTGAGTTGGTTTCCTAGATGGGTGTTCCATGTGTCATAGGTATAGAGAAGTCCTTATGCGGTTGCAAGCCCCCGATCACCTAACGTTGGAGTATTGGTCATGATGTGTGACCCCTAACTTAACTCGTTGGTTAAGTCGATCTTGTGTGGGATCATATACTTATTGGATGCTTTATACCCCTGGACCTCTATAATATATATGAAAGAGTCATGTTCTCATCATGTTATATCAACTTGGTCTTCCTCTTGTGTGTATGATTGGGGTTCGTTATTCTATAGCTCACTATCCTTATGTAGTAGAGAAATTATACTCGGGTATTCTTTGATGTGTGACGCATGGTCTCCCACCAGGTATGCGTTCGCCTAGGGTTTATGGCAAGCTGAGACATTGTGAAGTCATGAATGACTGTTGATTTTGTGGATTCTATCACAGTGAAAGGTTGTAATTGGGTTTTCTCCCCCATGAGGGCTTTCCATGATACATGTTGTGTAGTTGTGCATTTTCTATAAACATGTGATCCTATAATTTGCTTACTGTTTCTATAGCTACCATCATATCTAGGGATGAAGTTGGAACGTAAGCATGTTGTTTTGCATCAATATAGCTTTGAAAGAACCACCTATATTATAATGTTGTTTGTCATTATAGCCGAATACACATTCACAGGAGGGTGTGGACCACCCATCGCAAGGTTGTCATGAAACTGAGAATGCATATGTGTTTTAATACTAGAAACAAAAGTGCGAGGACTAGTAAGAGTGACGGTAGCATTTCCCAATGCCACTGAGCCAGGGGATGGATCCCTCAGCAAATAGTTGGTCCTCACCATTTTTATCCCTTGATGGTGGTAGCAGTACTTAATGATGGTGGACTGAGTTGGTTTCCTTGATGGGTGTTCCATGTGTCATAGGTATAGAGAAGTCCTTATGCAGTTGCAAGCCCCTGATCACCTAACGTTGGAGTATTGGTCATGATGTGTGACTGTAGCTAGGGTTTTCACCCCAGCTTGTGCAAATGAGAACCTACTAAAAATAAAGGACTCCTTAGTAGCAGTTCAATAAACAGTAAATAAAAACAGTATAGTAAAATGGAAATTATTCTAAACATGTGCATAAAATAACATAAAAGTAAGAAAAATGGTTTTTTATATCAAAGATTATACCTCCAATGTGAAGGTTGGTGAAGTTCTTGCAATAGTCCAAGAGGGTTGCTCCAAAATCCAGCTTTGCTCCTTCTCTTTCTCCAAAGGGTTGGAAAAGGGCCAAAGGGGCACTCAAGGGTGAAAGTAGCTCAAGGGTGAGCTAGAGTTTCAAGAGTGATTTTGGCAGAGTAAGGGTGTGTTTGATTGTGGATATGAAATGAGGGGTCTCCATCACCTATTTATAGGTTTTTAGTGGTGGAGTGCCAGCCCATGGTTTTGGGAACCATATGGTTTAGGTCAGTTGTATAGGGTTTTTTCCTTCTTTTTTCCTCTTTTTCCTCTTTTTTTATATTTTTTATTCCCTTTTTAGAGGGTTTTTGCTATTTTGGAGGAATTTTGGATAATTTTGGGGGAAAACGGGGTTTTTTAGCCTTTTGGAGGCTTTTTTGATGGTTTTGTGGCCTTCTGGAGGCTTTTTTGGCCTTTTGGAGGCTTTTTAATGGGATTTTAAGGTTTTGAAGGCAAATATGGTAGGAAATATGGACAAATGAGTAATGTAATGGGGTAGATGAGGTAGTGAGCACTTTTTGGGTGTTAACAAATTGCCCCCTGATGTGTGAGGGCAGGAGCTCATCGTATGGCCGATAGACATCATAAGTCTTTGATGGTTTTCCTGGGGTGTGGAGAAGAGAAGGAACGAATGAGAGCCCGGAACAACGGTCCCGAACAAACTGCAAAACCTGAAAGTACATGACCTCAATAATGAATGAAGAATAATCTGAATATATGGACGAGGCGGGCATTCCCATGCTCGTATCAAGATATAGAACAATAATAACAATGGCGTCCAAAATATGGGGACCTGACATATACATGGCCTCAAATAAGGAATGAGGAAGAATCTCAATATATGGACGAGGCGGGCATACCCATGCTCGTATCAAGATACATAAAAAATAACAGTGAGGCTCGAAAGGGGGACCTATAGGATACATAGAGAACCACTGTGTACATCATAAGGGTCCAGAGGGGACACAAATCTGGGACATACGGCTGTGCTAACCATGTCTGAGCTGAAGAACTGATGCACTGGAATAACAACAGTGCTACTGAGTGTGGTACCAGAGGAACTGATGAGCTGCTGGATCATAGTGACAAGGGGTCATACTCTCAATGGTACACTGAACCGGGTACTCAAGGAAGCATATAACTGGATGGCTTCCGAATAAAATCGCCAACGCAACCCGAAAATCCATGGGAACATATAGCTGGGTGTTCCGAAGTGACTCACCAATGTGCTAGAGTCGGGGGAAATCCGGGGTCTTCGACCAATAACTGAAGGGATATATATCGTGTGCGATTCTCAACGATGCGATCAAGGTGTTGAAGTCGAGCATGTGAGAAACAACCACTCGGAGAGGCAATGATGACTCCTCTAAAAATGGGTCGTAGGAATTCACCACAGATGGTGATGGGTCCAAGGCGCAGGGACCTCTGGGTCTATCCTCTGGAATAGAGGGGCTGTCGTCGACAGAGGTAGACCTGCAACTAGCAAGGAAATGATGTTTCCTTGATAGGAGCGCGAGGTGGAGAACCGAAGTGTGATAGTACTGATGGTAGGACTGTCATATGGTGGGGAATAACTGGGCAAGTAGAGTGGGTGGACTCAAACTTCCTTTGTTTAGAGTATGATGGCAGGGAAGATCGGGCATCATATGAAACTGACTGAGGGGAAAGGGATCATAGCTGTAAGGGATCAAGGATAGTGACTGGGATGAGTGATACTCAAGCTGGTGTAAAATGGCAGGAGATTGCAGAAGACTCTGAACAAAGGCGACCTGATTGGGGGTGCTGCTGAGATGATCGATCATAGTGCTAGGAGGCACGGGGGGACTTCTTCATGGGTTAAGGAACTAGAAGAAGTGTGTGTAAAATGGTTCTGTCGTGTGGATTTATACTAGCCCAGGACAGTTCATGCTCGTGATTGCTTTCAATTTTAAGGAGTCTGAAAGCGATAAGAAGACTCTTAAATAATGGAATGGTACTGTCGTGTGGATTTGTATGAGCCCAGGACAGTTCATGCTTGTGGTTTCTTTCAATTTTAGAGAGTCTGAAAGCGATAAGAAGACTCCAGGGGGCTGCTTTTTCGTGTGTTAGTCTCCAAGGCCCAAAGAAGCATAAAAGGATGCAATGAAGAACTCTTCTAGCCGATGTGACTAGAGTATTCCTTTTTCGTAATTAGTCTACCAGGTCCGGAAAAGGGTTAAACTTATACCAGATAGACGCCCTTTCAGGTACTTTAACGAGCATGAAAGGAAGCAAGATTTCTTGGCGATATTTTCATTGTTTTAGGAGTCAGAAAAGAGCTTAACAGAAACTCCCTAAGTGCCTTTTTCGTAAAGGACTTGTCCGGCCTGAAAAAGGGATAAAATTATACTGAACAAAAGGAATGGTCAGGCAAGGAGGAAGTGCTCAATCAAGGAACACTGATGATGACCAAGAACGAGGGTAGGGGGGAACACTGGTGGGCCTCCTTGTGGGATAATGAATGGTGGCAAAAGAACAAAATAATTGCAGTATGATAGGAGTGAATGGCTCATGTAAAAATGTGGAACAATCCGATGGCGACCGATGTGGTGGGAAAATCGAGGCAGCAAGGTGTTGGGACACAATGGTGAAATTGTATCTGGTGAGAGCGAGAAATGATCTCAAGCATCATCATGAGCTCAGAAAACTGGATTCGGTGATATAAAAAGTGTCAAAAACAGAGAACGACTGAAGTGGCACACAAACCGAAGTGACGGGGGGCATTTTGGAAAAAAATACCCAAAAAAATATGGGGGTGAGAGCGAGAAATGATCTCAAGCATCATCACGGGCTTGGAAAAATGAATCCGATGATATAAAGTATATAAAAAATGGGCTATGGCTGATGTGGCACGCAAACCGAGGCGACAAGGTGTCGGGACACAATGTTGATATTGGTCCTAGTGAGAGCGAGAAATGATCTCAAGCATCATCACGAGCGCGGAAAAATGAATCCGGCAGTGGAAATAGTGCGAAGAACGGAGGTCATAAGGACTCCGGAATGGTCAAAGGAAAGAACTATGCATATCAAATCAAATCAAATATACAAGTGACACATGACCTCAAAAATGGTTGAGATCACAAATGTGAAAAAGTGAGCAGGGTTAATGTCCTTCCCCATGCTATGTGCATGGGGTTTGTGATTATGGATCACATATGTGTGGGTTTGAACAATGGGTTCACTGACGTGCTGAGATAGATGTGATGGGGAAGGTTCAAAATGATTGATCATGCCCCCTATCCCAGGGTCGGGGTAATCTATTATGCTCCCTAACTCAGAGGTGTCAATGTGGGGCTCTATGATAGCGGGGTCAAGACCAGGCATTTTGGTATAGGACCAGGCAAAGACATCACGGAACTCTTGGAAAAGTTTCGTGTACTCTCCGATATCGTGCTCAGTGCAGGAGGCTCCTAAAGTAATGATTTTGAGGGGCACCGCCTGGGGTAGAGATATCAATATGGATTGCAGGTGAGATGTTGGCCATGTTACCCTCCTTAAAGGCATGAGGAGAGGGAATGGGATCCTTAAACCAGTCAACTTTGGTGGGAAGGAAATCTTTTGACTCAACCACAAATTGGGTGGCTGTGGTGGAGGAGGACTCTTCTAGGAGGAAATAGGAACAATGGTGCATGTCTTCCCAGGGATAATCCGGGGCAGTGAGAGCCTCTAGAATCTCCTCATCATTGCAGAGACTTTGAGTTGTCAAATCGGTTAACGAGGGAGTGGTAGTCGAAGAGATCATATAAATGGTGTTAATCTCTCTGGAGGAGGGTGAGACTAGGGGGTGGATCTCCTCAATTGTGGGCGGTGCCGTCTCAAGGTCCAAATTATTCATCTCATAGAGAGCTGCTCGATAATTTGGGAGATCAGGATAGTGATGTGAGTAATGGCCTCAAATACCACATATTGCACAAGGGTGGTTGGTACGCAGTGATTTATCATGAGGCTTAGGGGTTGGATCTAGTTCGACAACCGGGATGTTGGGGTCTTCGTCAAGCATTTGCATGTGTTCCTGTAATGCAAGTAATTGTGGACATTGATAAGTTGGATGGCCTAACTCATCACACAATGAGCATTTGGGAGGAGCACGAAACACAGGGGGGGGTGGGGGGGTTTAATTGCTTTAGGCGGTGGTACAACAGTGTATGGTTGTGGGCCTCTGACCCTAGTGTGCTTGATAAGAGGGGGGGGATTCGTAGATGATGAAGGGGTAGTGACACCGAGAGGTGGTTGACTAGTAGTGGCAATGGGTTGCACCGGTTGTAGGATGACATTTGGTGTCGGCGGGGGAACGGGAGGCGAAATATACCACACGGGTAATCCTAAGGTTAACCCGGGGAGGTTGAGGGTAGCCATAACCGGGGCGCTTACTACTCCCGAGGGAGGGAATATGAAGGGGATTGTGTGGATGGGTGTAACACGAATGTGACTAGGGACCAATGGTGGTTTGGGTAACAAGGGCAGTTGATTGTTGGGTGTTTGCGTATTGTGGGAAAGGGTACATAGGTCAGATACTTCGATCGTGGGTGATGGGGGTGGAATGGATTGGAATGTTGAGGTCATCGGCGTATCTAAGTAAAGTATGGGTCCTACGGAGGAAACAAACGAGGTAGTGGCACCACAAATGGGTTGTTCAACCATGGGGAGAACATTCTCAGGTGCAGCGGGGGCGTTTGGATCGTAATAGGTGAGTTGGTCGACCTTGACCACACGTCCGTCATGGGGGAACATCATGGTATGAAAAACGGAAGAGGCAACCGCCCGCATGGCATACATGTAGCTGCGGCCAAGTAAGAGGTTATAATCAATTTGGGCATTGATGACCTCTATATCAATGAGCACGGTTTTACCAGCCAACTGGACGGGGACATTCGCTAAGAGACCTTGGGGTTGAGCCGAACGACTGTCGTAGGCTCGCAACACAGTGGTGGACTGCTGGAGAGTAGGGGATCCCAACTTCTGCCAAACAAATGTGGACATAACGCATGTAGAGGCACCTTCATCGATAATGCACCGATGGATGACAAGATTCCGAACGGAAACAGAAACTTGGAATGCTAAAGTGGAAAGCAGGCGTGGGTCGGACTGGTCCAAATCGAAGGCCAGCAGTCGTGAATCATTTGGGTCAATAGAACCAATGGCGGAGAGCAAAGTCTTGCGCTGTGAAGGACAGTTTTTTAAGACTTCTAACGTAGACATGGATACGGGAGACTGGGCTAAGTCATCTACAATGTTGTAATTTGACGCAGCGCGAGCATTGGGGTTATTATTGATGCGACGAAGTGGGAAGCAAGGTGCTTTAGAGGTGCCATCGAGGGGAGCCGGGGGTATACGTAATGTCTAATCAGTGGGATGAGCGTTAGTGTTTTTGTCGGCGTTAGAGGCTTCAGGGGTGGAGCCATATTGGTTCCGACGAGTTTGGAGGTTGACATCAGCGGATGACATCATTAACAAGTGTTGGGTACCTGAGTCTAACATGGGTTGATCAGGAGCGACATAAGTGATTTGTTGTTGTGGTGGCGCGTTGCCTTGAGGGGGAGCCACCGGCTGAGTGTTCACTATGCCTTGGGTTGGTAAGGGGTTTTGCAGCACCAAAGGTTGATGCTGAGGTGGTGGGGGGTTGGGTGGTGCCCTTGGTGATGGGCATCATCAGTCCAGAGTTTCCGAGATCACTCCAAATGTGGGCAAGCATGTGTGTAGTGGCCATAGACCCCGCAAATAGAACAAGGATGATTTGTTCACAGATTAGGATTTTTGGCCTGCTTGGGTGACCGATCAGGGTTCTGGTTGGCAGGTGCCGCGTTATTATTGTTTGGGGGATTGGGAGGTTGAACACCTTGGTCTGGAGGGGGGTTGTTCCCACGGTTATGGCCTTTGCCATAGTTTTGCTGGCCCTGTTGGCGCTGGTTGTTTTGGTTCTGCTGTGGATTCTGTTGGGCATATACATGCCCTTGGGTAGCAGGTGGGTTATGGGGTTGTGCAGGTGCGGGAGCAGGCTGTGGTGGATAATAAGTAGGGGGAGGTTGCACAGGTGCTGAACCTTGTGGGGGTTGCTGATACGTCTGCGGAACGGGTTGGGGGTTTGTCACAGGGGCTGCCTGTGGTGGGTAATAAGCAGGTTGGGCTTGAGAAGACACAAGAGCTGGTGCAGCCTGTGGGTGGTAATATGGCTCAGGTGCGACTGGGGGGGCGTAAGAGGGGGATGCATGACCAAAGCACTGAGGTGGATAGGAGGGTCCATGGGAATGGTGGTGATGTGCCATAGGAGCATACAAATTAGTTGCTCCGGAGTGAGATGTAGCCCGCGAAAGGTCGGGGCCATGGCTAGGGCGTGCTATGGAAAAGGGTTGGGGATGCGAGGCAACACGGCTAATGATGCCGTCTGCGGCATGGTATGCCCCCGGTGCATAGTGTTGGGAGGAATCACTGTGAGTGGCATCAGGTATGATGGAGTACAGATAACCCGACTGGGTGTAAATGAGGTCAAATTGTTGGGCTTTGAGGATGGCCTCTTCTTCAGACTGGGGTTGTTCGGATGCCACATCCTTGGCAATGATAGGAAGGAGGGATTTTAGAAACCAATCTAAGAAGATACGGTCATCTAACTTGATTTTGCAGAGGCTGCGGCGTCGACGCCACTCATGAATGTGGTCAGTGATGTGGGTAGCCATGTTCTGTCTGCAAGACAGTAGGATCTCAACTCCCGCGTCATAGCGGACAGGTAACTGAAAGAATTGCAGGAAGGTCAAGGCGAGGGAAGTAAAGGTGGCATGGGTCCCATGGGGCTGCTCGATGTACCACTTAGCTGCAGAGCCAGTGAGGGTGCACTGTAACAGACGGAGGCAGATAGAGTCGTCCACTATGGAGTTAGAGGAACACCATAGATGGAAGGACATAATATGGTTCTGGGGGTCCTCACCTGCCTTGCCCTCAAAATTAGGGATATCGGAGGGGAGATTGGTGGGCATGTGAGGCCACGCAAGGTCGTGTCTGATGGGATCGTTAGTTAGTCTAGCTAGGTCAGGAAGGTTGAGGCTAGCCATGAATGGAAAACTAGTAGAAGGATGTGACATACTAGTGGGTGTGACCATGTTGGGGCCAATGCCCCCAAGTGGAGGGGCTGGGTTCGGGATGTTTCCCCCAAGTGGAGGAACGAAAGTGGTATGGGATGGTCCTGCACTGCCCAGGGAAGTGTGAGTCATGGATGGAGTGCCGACAGGTATGCAGCTACTAGAATGGGTACAGTGATCGGAATGGTAGATGAGGGCCCCATCGAGGGCATACCCAAAGCGGGTGTGGTAGCTGGTGTGGTGGTGGATGCTCCACCAATGGTCCCTACAAAGAAAGGGGTGGAAGTCATGCCAGCCATGGGGCTGGTTGGTGCAGTGTAAATGGGGTTCTCGGACTCTGCCTCAGAATTAGAGGTAAAATAAGGGGCGTCAAGATCAGGTGACGGAGTTCTATGCCGTTGACGAGTGGAGTCAAGTGACAAAGCTCGAGATCTATGATGAGTGGTATCAAGTGATGAAGATCTATGTCTATGACGAGTGGTGTCAAGTGAACCGTGCTGTGGGGGCTCGCCTCGTAGGCGTCGAGAATGTCTCAGGGACTCAATGGTGATAGATGGTGTAAAAAATATGGGGGTTGTGTTGAGTGAAAAACAACTCAAAAACCCTAATGCAACCGAGTGTGCAGAAGGAGAGCTCAAAAAATATGGCACTTAGGCCAACAACCAACTTAAAACACTTACTATAACAGCTGTGCTACAATAAGTGGAGTATCAACAGAAATGGTCAGAATACCAACAAGCAGCAGGTTTCCTAAGAAACAAAAATAGTGGAATCGATAGACCAAAAGGTGGTAAGGGAGCATGCAAACACCTAGCTAAATAGTATTCTGAATCAACTAGACATATCCTCTGCAAGGTGATGAAATTCAAGTTAGACAATATGGATAGTAGAGCCAAGTGGCTAAAGATATCCCCCTACCGGGAGGGACACCGGGTAGTCAATCCTAGAAGAAAGCAACTAAGATACCCTGTTCATGACACGTCCAGAAAAGGTGAATCTACCATTTGGTTCTATCGCCGCGGTATCCCCATATGGGTGATACCCCGAGAACTATGAAAGGTAGCCTTTGGTTACTGAATGGATTGCGGTGTTCCACTCAGGCCTCTGGAACCAGTCTAGCGACTTCAACCCTCCTAGGGGAGAGGCCCTCTGATAAACTGGTTGTGACCGTGCCAAAAGATACTAGGGGATTTTGGTTCCCTAATGGACAACATCTATGTCTCAAGTGTAAGCAACCGAGGGGTGTTATCTGGATGCCTATCCCCCCGATCCTACCTAACTACAAAAATTCTTATGTGTTCCCCAAGTGGGGTTAGAATGTTGGTTGTGTTAAGTAGTTTTTTAGGGCTCACTTGAATTAGGTGACAGAGTGTTTGCGTGTGAGATGATGAACCCAAGTAAAAGTGCCACGGGGGGGCACCTTTCTAACTAAAAATAACAAGACAAAATGTAAACTTTGAAATGCAAAATTTTCTCTTTTCAATTAAAATGCTAAAATTTAAAAATATTCTGTAAATGGAATAGAAATAAGACTACAGAAAAGGCTGTAGGGAAGTATGGCTGCAGGTAGGACAGATGGTTGTGCAGGTGCAGAAAATAGTGCAGCAAAGTGCTGAGTTCAAAACAGGGAAAAAGTGCAGAAAACAGACCGCGGGTCTGTGGCAAATCTGGGCGGTTGGACCGCGGGAAACAGCTCAATAGTCGCGGACAGGTTGCGGGATTTTGGCCGATAGATGCAGTCAGACCATAAGAAACAGGTAGAAATCCACAGGCAGGTTGCAGGAAAATGGTTGAAAGCCACAGGCGGGACGCGGGAAAAAGGCTGAAAGACGCCGGCGGGTTGCAGAAAAATGGCTGAAAGCCACAAGCGGGTTGCAGGAAAATGGCTGAAAGCCACAGCCGGGACGCAGGAAAATGGCCGAAAGATGCCGATCGGTTGCAGAAAAATGGCTGAAAGCCTCAAGCGGGCCGTGGAAAAGAGAGTTCACAGCCGCAGTCAGACCGTCCCAAACAAGCTAATAGTCGCGGTCGGATCGTAGGTAATAGACTGAAAATTGCCGGTAGGTCACCGGAAACAGTCTGAGAGCCGCGGTCGGATCGTAGGTAAATGCCTGAAAGACGCGGTTGGAACACAACTACAGGGGGTAAAAGATGCGGTTTATGGAAGCCGAACATAAAAATATTGCAGAAAATTAAAAACGTTTGAAACTTTAAAAACTATAACCATAAATTCAAACGAACACAAGGGGAGTCGCCAAAATTGTAGCTAGGGTTTTCACCCCATCTTCTGCAAATGATCACCTACTAAGGAGAAAGGACTCCTTAGTAGCAGTTCAATAAACAGTATAGTAAAATGGAAATTATTCTAAACATGTGCATAAAATAACAGAAAAGTAAGAAAAATGGTTTTTTATATTAAAGATTATACCTCCAATGTGAAGGTTGGTGAAGTTCTTGCAATAGTCCAAGAGGGTTGCTCCAAACTCCAGCTTTGCTCCTTCTCTTTCTCCAAAGGGTTGGAAATGGGCCAAAGGGGCACTCAAGGGTGAAAGTAGCTCAAGGGTGAGCTAGGGTTTCAAGAGTGATTTTGGCAGAGTAAGGGTGTGTTTGACTGTGGATATGAAATGAGGGGTCTCCATCACCTATTTATAGGTTTTTAATGGTGGAGTGCTGACCCATGGTTTTGGGAACCATATGGTTTAGGTCAACTGTATAGGGTTTTTTTCCTCCTTTTTTCCTCTTTTCCCTCTTTTTTTATATTTTTTATTCCCTTTTTAGAGGGTTTTTGCTATTTTGGAGGAATTTTGGGGGAAAAAGGGGTTTTTTAGCCTTTTGGAGGCTTTTTTGATGGTTTTGTGGCCTTTTGGAGGCTTTTTAATGGAATTTTAAGGTTTTGAAGGCAAATATGGTAGGAAATATGGACAAATGAGTCATGTAATGGGGTAGATGAGGTAGCGAGCACTTTTTGGGTGTTAACAGTGACCCCTAACTTAACTCATTGGTTAAGTCGGTCTTGTGTGGGATCATATACTTATTGGAGGCTTTATACCCCTGGACCTCTATAATATATATGAGAGAGTCATGTTCTCATCATGTTATATCAACTTGGTCTTCCTCTTGTGTGTATGATTGGGGTTTGTTATTCTATAGCTCACTATCCTTCTGTAGTAGAGCAATTATACTCAGGTATTCTTTGATGTGTAACGCATGGTCTCCCACCAGGTATGCTTTCACCTAGGTTTTATAGCAAGTTGAGACATTGTGAAGTCATGCATGACTCTTGATTTTGCGAATTCTATCACAGTGAAAGGTTGTAACTGGGTTTTCTCCCCCATTAGGGCTTCCCATGATACATGTTGTGTAGTTGTGCATTTTCTATAAACATGTGATCCTATAATTTGCTTACTGTTTCTATAGCTACCATCATATCTAGGGATGAAGTTGGAACGTAAGCATGTTGTTTTACATTAATATAGCTTTGAAAGAACCACCTATATTATAATGTTGTTTGTCATTATAGCCAAATACACATTCACAGGAGGGTGTGGACCACCCATCGCAAGGTTGTCATGAAACTGAGAATACATATTTGTTTTAATACTAGAAACAAAAGTGAGAGGACTAGTCAGAGAGACGGTAGCATTTCCCAATGCCACTGAGCCAGGGGATGGATCCCTCAGCAAATAGTTGGTCCTCACCGTTTTTATCCCTTGATGGTGGTAGCAGTACTTAATGATGGTGGACTGAGTTGGTTTCCTTGATGGGTGTTCCATTTGTCATAGGTATAGAGAAGTCCTTATGCGGTTGCAAGCCCCTGATCACCTAACGTTGGAGTATTGGTCATGATGTTTGACCCCTAACTTAACTCGTTGGTTAAGTCGGTCTTGTGTGGGATTATATACCTATTGGAGGCTTTATACCCCTGGACCTCTATAATATATATGAGAGAGTCATGTTCTCATCATGTTATATCAACTTGGTCTTCCTCTTGTGTGTATGATTGGGGTTCGTTATTCTATAGCTCGCTATCCTTCTATAGTAGAGAAATTATACTTGGGTATTCTTTGATGTGTGACGCATGGTCTCCCACCAGGTATGCTTTCGCCTAGTGTTTATGGCAAGCTGAGACATTGTGAAGTCATGCATGACTCTTGATTTTGCGGATTCTATCACAGTGAAAGGTTGTAACTGGGTTTTCTCCCCCATGAGGGTTTCCCATGATACATGTTGTGTAGTTGTGCATTTTCTATAAACATGTGATCCTATAATTTGCTTACTGTTTCTATAGCTACCATCATATCTAGGGATGAAGTTGGAACGTAAGCATGTTGTTTTACATTAATATAGCTTTGAAAGAACCACCTATATTATAATGTTGTTTGTCATTATAGCCAAATACACATTCACAGGAGGGTGTGGACCACCCATCGCAGGGTTGTCATGAAACTGAGAATGCATATGCATTTTAATACTAGAAACAAAAGTGAGAGGAATAGTCAGAGAGACGGTAGCATTTCCCAACGCCACTGAGCTAGGGAATGGATCCCTCAGCAAATAGTTGGCCCTCACCGTTTTTATCCCTTGATGGTGGTAGCAGTACTTAATGATGGTGGACTGAGTTGGTTTCCTTGATGGGTGTTCCATGTGTCATAGGTATAGAGAAGTCCTTATGCGGTTGCAAGCCCTTGATCACCCAACGTTGGAGTATTGGTCATGATGTTTGACCCCTAACTTAACTCGTTGGTTAAGTCGGTCTTGTGTAGGATCATATACTTATTGGAGGCTTTATACCCCTGGACCTCTATAATAGAAATGAGAGAGTCATGTTCTCATCATGTTATATCAACTTGGTCTTCCTCTTGTGTGTATGATTGGGGTTCGTTATTCTATATTTCACTATCCTTCTGTAGTAGAGCAATTATACTCAGGTATTCTTTGATGTGTGACGCATGGTCTCCCACCAGGTATGCTTTCACCTAGTGTTGATGGCAAGCTGAGACATTGTGAAGTCATGCATGACTCTTGATTTTTTGGATTCTATCACACTGAAAGGTTGTAACTGGGTTTTCTCCCCCATGAGGGCTTCCCATGATACATGTTGTGTAGTTGTGCATTTTCTATAAACATGTGATCCTATAATTTGCTTACTGTTTCTATAGCTACCATCATATCTAGGGATGAAGTTGGAACGTAAGCATGTTGTTTTGCATTAATATAGCTTTGAAAGAACCACCTATATTATAATGTTGTTTTCCATTATAGCCGAATACACATTCACAGGAGGGTGTGGACCACCCATCACAGGGTTGTCATGAAACTGATAATGCATATGCATTTTAATACTAGAAACAAAAGTGAGAGGACTAGTAAGAGAGACGGTAGCATTTCCCAACGCCACTGAGCCAGGGGATGGATCCCTCAGCAAATAGTTGGCCCTCACCGTTTTTATCCCTTGATGGTGGTAGCAGTAATTAATGATGGTGGACTGAGTTGGTTTCCTTGACGGGTGTTCCATGTGTCATAGGTATAAAGAAGTCCTTATGCGGTTGCAAGTCCCTGATCACCTAACGTTGGAGTATTGGTCATGATGTGTGACCCCTAACTTAAATCGTTGGTTAAGTTGGTCTTGTGTGGGATCATATACTTATTGGAGGCTTTATACCCCTGGACCTTTATAATATATATGAGAGAGTCATGTTCTCATCATGTTATATCAACTTGGTCTTCCTCTTGTGTGTATGATTGGGGTTCGTTATTCTATAGCTCACTATCCTTCTGTAGTAGATCAATTATACTCGGGTATTCTTTGATGTGTGACGCATGCTCTCCCACCAGGTATGCCTTCGCCTAGTGTTTATGGCAAGCTGAGACATTGGGAAGTCATGCATGACTATTGAATTTGCGGATAATAATATTTAAATAATAAACTGCAATAATGGTAACACTTTGTCACTTTGTATATCGTAAATTAAATTACATCAAGAAACGATGCCTGCATTTTCTAAGATTCGAAAGGTTCAATTTTATACCATTTGTAAAGATTAAAAATATTCAATTTTATACCATTTTCAAAGATTCAAAAGATACCATTTTCAAAGACTAAAAAATTCAATTTTTGAATTTTGGTGCGGATGAAATTAGGGTGGGAATGATTTGCTCTGGCTTAAACCAACCGCATGGAGAGATAGACAAAAAATCACAATGAAATGCTGTTGGGTTGAACCGCGAATGGAGAGATAGACATAGGTGCCGATCAGAAGGAAAGGGAGTGAGATGAACTGCCGAAATTAGGTTCCAACACTATCCATGCAGCTCTTCTTTTTATTTTTGATGTAGGAACCACCTGCAATTTCAACAAAAAGCGCTTCCCCAAATTCTTGAACTCTTACCTTGAGTATAAATTCAATTTCTTTGTTCAGAAATGGCATTTTCCTTTTAATAATATGATTACAATTGGGCCATGATCTACTGCTTCTCGTACACAAATGGAATCTAAAATGGAGTTCAATTCCCAAACAGAGTATACTTGGGTATTCAAATTTGTGCACAATGACAATTTGCCACGATTTTTCCTCCAGGCCAGTGTTCATTTCTTCAGTGTTTGTTTCAACATTTGAGAAACTTAGTTTTTCATGAACAAGTGGAAAAAATAACTACTACCCTTAAACACACTTCCAAATATTCAAACCCTAACCTTGAAATATGGAACCTGGCTATCAATTCCGTAACTCGATCTCTGTATAAAAATGTTAAACAAATGCTAAAATCTCCAATATTTTACCTTCAACGACAATAGATTCTCACCCAACACATTTATTTATTCTGTTAAATTTTGGTTAGGGTTAGGGTTTTATGCAGAATGTACTTTAAACAATCTAATTGAAGTAACTTGATGTTCCATTTTCAATCGCTTCACTTCCTTCCAATTTGCATAACCTGAGATCTCATAACATAAGGACACTCGAGTGATAAACAATCACATCGAGTCAATTTTCAGAAGGGTCTTCCAATTCCAAATACTTCGCAGAAATCGCATATTCCTGTAGTTGCTTACTGTTAGGAAGTCAGCCAATTAACAAAGCCTATGCACTCATTTTTCGCTGCAGGAATTGCATACAAATTCTGGAGTAAATGACTTTATGTTTTCAGCAGGACGCCTTTCACATTCAACAGAGACAATGAAATTCATAAAAAATACATAGAAAGAGATATTCACAAGTCCATATGCATATAAAATGCTTTCATTAATCAAATTCAATTACTCATAATTTCGTGACCTGATTACACAATATGGGAGTATTCTACCCTCGTCCCCTCCTCTCTATTTTCGTATCCTCTTTGCCTCTGCCTCACCTCCGCTCTACCTCTGCTGTGGCCCGTAGGCTTACAATCGTATATATGAAGAATAAATTTAACGGTTTAGCCCTAACAACCTTTCTATATTTCTGTAACTACCTCCATAAATAGGAGTTTGGCTTTATCCTAAAGGATGATGCATCACTGACACCTCATGACACTTGGAAACTTCTAGTTTAACCTTGCTAACTATTGAACATTTACAAGATTTCCTTTAGGCTCAGGGAGGATCTATCAAGATTCAAAGAATCGACAGATCCTCTAATCTAGGTAGAAAAAGTGATTCATTTATTCTGCGACTAGTATGCAATAAATCCGCTCCTTGGGTAACATCCGAATGAACTCAGAGGAACCAACAAGAGGATGGGCTATGTGACACGATTCCAAATAAGACCCATATGTCCGATTTCCATTTCTGCATATGTAAGTATAAACAACAACTCAACTTACAGGCTTTGGTCAAGCCTGTAGATATACGTTATTAAACAGTCTTAAGGATGAAAATCAATTTATTTTAACATAATAGTGACAATTACAATTACAAGAACTTTACAAAAACTTTAGGAGTTAGTTCCATAAATGTATGAGGTTTGTTATTTAGCTACAAGTTATGTTTCCAAGTATATCTTGTATTCCTGCGAGCATTAGAGGTTAGAGAGAGGCTTGAAAAATGATGGTTAGGAGGGTTAGCTATACAATGTAAGAATCAAGGCAAGAAAAACAGAGGATAGTTCAGAGTTTGTTTATTAGCCTGCAAATTTCCAAGTAATAAATGGAAAAGGATTATTTGCCATGATGCTGTGTGTTGATTTCATATATGTCTGTGTGATTGATGAACTCTGGTGAATATACAAGCTAACTAGGAAATGAATTAGTTAATTGTGTTACTCTCTGTTGGGATACATTTTAATTTTAAGGTTGAATTAAGATCTAAGGTTGAGTGTTGACTACATTGGAATTACGCTCAGTATGAAGAGGAGTGATGTTGAACACTCTGCATTGAAGGGCTTCCTGGAATGAATTAGTTTTGAGTCTGGGTAGAATCTTTATGGGTTCTACTTTCTTAGAAGTTAGATGCCATATTGGTTCGAATTTCAATGGTTCTACAAATTGACATCTAAAGAGACAATTACAATAATGCATTAAGCCACAGAGATTATTTCCAGAAGGTCTAAGTCAAATATTTGAACAGTTTAGGGAGTTTTTTTATATCAGAATACCTCTTAATAAGAAATGTGGGTTTATGCAATGGTTTGACCGCAATTTGTTAGTGCAAAGCTGTGTGTTTTCAATATATATGAGGTTAAATATCAACTAAATTTTTTAGTTCATTGTAGACATAATTTCAAAGGAGCTTGGAGCATATTATCAAATGGACAAAAGAAACTGGATGAACTTCAAAAATAGGTATAGTTTCTATATTTGGTTATTCATGGTGATATACCAAAAAAATGTATCAGTGCTAACTTGTTCTCAATTAAATTTATGTGACTTAATGAAAATTGGTTATGTGTAGGACACTACAAGAATATAGAGATGGGGTTGAGGAATTCTTAAAGTTTGCCGAGGCGCATTCAAGGAATAAGATGTCCATGTAATAAATGTGGCATAGTCAAAGTACAAACATTTGATAAAATACGCGAGCACTTGATTTGTGATGGAATAATAGAACAATATAAAATTTGGTATTTTCATGGAGAGAGCATTCACAGTCAAGTATCTTGAAATAAATGAATTGATCTAGTTTCAAACTTACTTGTATTACAATAAAGATATAAATTATATTTATATGTGCTGTATTGCAATAAAGATATAAATTATATTTATATGTGCTTAATTATGTTTTCCTCTCACCTTTAGATTCCATCCGTTATTGATGAGGCTAGGCAACGCTCTGAAAATGAGCCACATGAAGTTATAGAGCATATATCATCTCAACTGGTAAGCTAATTTGCATTGGTAAAGGCCCCTATTTGACCAATATCTATTCATTCTAATTTTCATAAAAACCATAAAATCACTGACATGAATTTTAATTTTCTTATTAATAGGGTTATGGACATGTAGAATGCCATTACGATAATCAGGTTGATGAGCCTGGAACATCGTTTCAGAATGGTAATGATCCACTCGAAAAAGATGATGATACAACCATTGTTGGTGATCAAGTGCTTCATATGGTGAATGATGCTTATCCATGTCTTGATCAAAACCTAAACGAAGGTTGTGATAATGTGGGTTTGGCATCAAAAAATGTACTAAATGAAGTTAATGAATATAGGAAGTTAATCGAAGATGTAAAGATGCCATTGTACCCTGGTTGTGTTGATTTCACAAAACTATCAACAACCGTAGAATATTACAATCTCAAAGTGAATAGTGGATGGTCTGATAGAAGTTTTGGCCAAATGTTAAAATTGCATAAAAATACACTTCCTAGAGATAACACACTTCCAGATTCTGCATATGCTGCAAAAAAGTTGATAAAATCATTGGGATTAAACTATGATATGATACATGCATGTCCCAATGATTGCATTTTATATCGAGGAAGTAACGAAAGTAAAGATGAATGCCCAACATGTGGAAAATCTCGATGGAAGGTGGATGCTCAATCTCAAAAGGTGCATCAAGGTGTTCCTGCAAAGGTGTTAAGATATTTCCCCATAGCACCGAGGCTAAGGAGAATGTATAGGTATGATTTTCAACACCATAATTGTATTCAAGTTTTCACCTTCTTGTATTATCTTTACCATTTCATAGTGTTATTATATGATAATATTATATATAAATGAAATATTTTCTTTGTTGTTCTAGCTTTGCGGACATGTCACAAAAAATGAGGTGGCATCATGAGAATGCAAGCAATGATGGTCATATGCGCCACCCTGTTGATAGCCCAGCCTGGAAAACTATTGATGAAAGATGGCCTGGTTTTTCAGGTGAACCCTGCAATGTATGACTTGCAATGGCAGCAGATGGATTTAATCCATTTGGAGACTTGAGCAGTACATACAGTGTTTGGCCTGTAGTGTTGGTTACATACAACCTCCCACCATGGTTGTGCACAAAAAGGAATTTTTGTATGTCAACATTGTTAATACCTGGTCCCAAGCAACCAGGTAATGACATTGATGTGTATTTGGAACCCTTGGTAGATGAACTAAAGGAATTATGGGACCAATGAGTATGGACATATGATGCTTACAATAACACATGCTTTAACATGAAGGCAATTCTTATGTGGGTGATTCATGACTTTCCAGCTTATGGGAATATGGCTGGTTGCACAACAAAATGCTATAATGCATGCCCCATATGTGGAAAGAACACAGAATCAGAGTACCTCAATTGTAGCAAGAAATGTGTGTACATGGGACATAGGATATTTCTTCCTCAAAATCATAAGTTTCGCTCACAGAAGGGACCATTTAATGGGAAGGAGGAGCTTCGTTATGCCCCTCCAGTTGTAAGAGTGTCAGATATTTTTAAGGAAACAAGGGGAAACGAAACAGTTTGGGGGAAGAGTGAATCAAAGAAAAGGAAAATAAATAAGGAAAAAGGTGAAAAAACTAATGTTGTGGTGTGGAAGAAACAATCAATCCTATTCAATCTGCCATATTGGGAGGTATGTAGAGACATCAACCATTCCTAATTATTATAAATTGCATGCTTATATGATGTCATTGTGCTTAGATGTCTTCATTGAATTCATTGTTTATGATTTCCTCCATATTAAATAATTTTCCAATATTCTCCATGTGTTGGAATGTAGAAACACCTACAATGTCACAATTTAGATGTAATGCATGTGGAGAAGAATGTGTGTGAAAGCATTTTTGGAACTCTCTTGGATATAAAAGGGAATTCCAAAGATGGAAAGAAATCACGAGATGACTTGCAAAAAATGGGTTTGAGAAAATCACTATGGCCAGAAGTTAAAGGAAAAAAAATATTCCTTCCACCTGTACCGCATACTCTTTCAAAGAAAGAGAAAGAGACCCTATGTCACGTTCTTTTCACATTAAAAGTGCCAGATGGTTATAGCTCTAATCCAAAAAATCATATATCTATGGAAGAGCTTAAGTTCCATGGAATGAAAGCACATGATTGCCATGTTCTAATGCAACAACTTCTCCCAGTAGCTCTATGCCATGTGCTACCAATTGCTGTTCGAAAGACGCTTTGTAAGCTCTGTTGCTTTTATAGGCAGATTTGTGCAAAATCGGTTTCAATAGAGAGCCTTGACAAGTTGGAAAATGATATCGTGGAGACAATGTGCTCGCTTGAAAAGTACTTCCCTCCTTCATTTTTCGATATAATGATGCATTTGATATGTGAGCTTCGATATTGTGGCCCAGTTTCATATAGATGGATGTACCCCTTTGAGAGGTACATGGAACTTTACTTGCTATCAAGAACCACAAGAAGAATAATTTATTCAAAGCTTTTGACATTACTTAAAAAATATGCTCTTTTTGTAGGTGTATGAAAGTATACAAGAGTTATGTTAAGAACAAAAATAGGGCTGAAGGATGCATCACTAAAAGCTACAATGTGGAGGAATCAATAAAGTTTTGTGGAGGATACTTGAAAGGTATGGAAGCTATTGGAACCACACATGGTCGAAATGAAGTGTGGGATGATGAAGTTGAAGAAGTAATTCTTGATGGAAATCCATTATTTGCTTCAGTTCCATCAGAAATGGATAACATTAGTTGGGAACAAGCCCATAGGTGGGTTCTATTTCACACAAATGAAGTTGATCCATGGATAGAGTAAGTAACATGTTTGACCTTCAAAATTTTGTTTGTTTGTGGTTTAACAAAACACAGATCCATGGATGGAATAATGTATTTGACATTTCAAATTATTTTTATTCATATTTTATCAAAACACATTAACAACCAATTTTACTATCCATAATTGTCAAATTAGGATGCACAAAATGGAGATTCTCAACTCATTTACCCAAACCAAAAAAGATGAAGCTCTATTGCAGAGACTCCACACCCAACAGTTTTCTGGTTGGCTAAAAAAATAGGTCACTTTATACTATTTATATTATAAGTACTTACAAATCATTACATGTTGAATATTGTCATGTACAAATTTAAATATTTTGTCATAGGTTGGATGTATGTCTTCTAACTACATTAAAAAAACTGAAAATATGTAGGTGGAAGGAGACAGAAATGTGTCTGATACACTTAAATGGCTAGCGCGAGGCCCAAGGAAATTTGTGAATAAGTATAAGGGATACCTAACCAATGGTTATAGATTCCATACAAAAAGAATGGATAATGAGAGAACCACACAAAATAGTGGTGTGTGTTTGGAAGCCAAAACAATGATGAGGTCAAGTTCCAAAGATCCAAACCCTATACTTCAGAAAACAACATTTTATGGAGTAATAGAAGAAATAATTACATTAGACTATTTTTGTATGGAGTACACGTTGTTCAAATGTAATTGGGTCGATGTATACAATAAGAGAGGGATTAAAACTGATGATTTGGGTTTTACAATGGTGAATATGAAGAAATGCTTAAGTCAGAATCATTGGCAAGATGATCCATTTATTATGGCATCGCAAGCTAAACAGGTATTCTATGTACAAGATCCAGTTGAGACTGACTGGTATGTAGTGTTAACATGTTCTCCAAAAGGATTGAGAAATAGTACATCATATGAACCCGAGTATGCATATTTGTCAGGGGTTACAGAATTTCAAGAAGCAAAATGTGTAAATGAAGAAGATATAGTCGATGTCGATGTTGATGTGAACGTTTATTATGTCCGTTTAGATTGTGAAGGAATATGGTTGAATATTAAACAATAAAACATATCAATTCTACTATATTCACTTTTACATGGTTTATACATTTGCAGACTTTGCATATTGGGTCACTAATGGTTTGGATTTACATTGAATGAATGATGTTCTTGATAAATGCTAGTTTTGATCTTTTATCTTGGACTGAATTAAGATGTTGTTGGACTATCCAGTGGATTATTTACAGCTCGTCCTTTATGTTTGATTATGCTCTTGGAAAGTAAGTGGACTACTATGTGGTTGTAATTGCTTCATATTGACTTTCTAGATGTGTTAACTTGGGTATGGAATTATATCATTTTATAGTGGTGTATTTTTGGTTGTGTTTTGCATTTGTTTTTTTATTTTTAAATCATTAACTTGGAGTTATTCCACAATAGATTTCTTTAAGGAAAAAATTAGTGTGTTCTGTGTTGGTTTTGCATGCTTGGAATTGTATAAACAGTCTTTAAACATATGGGGCACAATATGCTACCTGACCTGTTCTCTTGATGATGGTAAGTAACAACAATCCTTTGTGGATTTATACTGATCTTGTATGGTGCTTATATATTTATAGTACTTACCTATTTCATTTTTCAGGAAATTCCTTCCAGGGAAAATAGTCACATTTTCAATGTTGGCAATCCTAATAATGAGGTCACTGTCAAGCAGCTGGCAGAAATAATGACTGAGGTATGGTTCATGCTTTTCGCTGGAGTTCAAAAAATTTGTTTGAATAGCTTTTTGAATAATATCTTGTGCTTTTGTTGTTGTCAATAGTGTTGATTTATAGTGCTTGTTTAGTTTCCATTGACCTTCATTAACATTTCATCGCAACAGAAGCATAAACTATGCTTCCTTTGTTCTGTGACCAGTCTGCAATAAATCCGCTCCTCAGTTAACATTAGAATGAACTTGGAGGAACAAAGAGGAGGATGAGCTGGGTGACATGATTCCAAAGAAGGCCCATATGTTTGATTTCCATTTGTGCATTTGTAAGTGTAAAAAAAACTCACTGAGATAACTTCCTGACCTCTTTGTTACTTGATGACTTGATTCATGATTCGAGAAAGTAATGTCATCCCCATATTTTAATTTCACAGATTCTGTGAGACATCCTGAATTAGAACTGTCAATCTTCAGTTTACCAAGCCCCGCTTTAGCCTCAGCTATAAACTGTTGTTTCAATGGTGGACTACCACTTAGATATTCTGAGGCACGACATTCAGCCCATGCATTTTTTCTTTCTTCTAATTGATCTCTAGTTGCATATGCATAAGGAAGTAACTCCAGATCTTCATCCCCCTCAGACTGTACCTTGTCAGTCCAACTAGTAAGCTCAAGTGCTACCTTGCTTGCAGATAAATTTGGATCGTATGTCAGAGTAAACCTTGAAAAGGCATTACACTAACCATCTATACTATGAGGAAAATCACCCAAAGAATGTTGATTCTTCTCAAAAGGAATGAAATTTTTTTTTGCTCGAGTTAGAAGTATGAAGTCAATGTGTTCCCAAACATCATACTGCTTTACATTGTGAATGCAAACAGTATGAAGATCCTTACACGAGATGATAACAGAGCAGAGGGGACACTTCTTCCAGTTGTCACCTTTGTGATAAACTTCTCCCATCATCAAATACCGCAGAATACAAGGAAAAAAAAAGATGTGACCACAAGTGAGAGAGGAACATGTAATGGAGATTATGAGAAGGTAAGATGCAGCACCCAGTGTGAGAATGAAACTGAATGTCAGCAGACTGAGGTTCTATCTAGTTTAAATGATATAGACAATGGTCAACCATCCAACCAGGGGGACCATCAAATGAGAATGGGATCTGCAGGGAAAGACAGTGTCCCTGTGAGTGTGTCTTATGATGTAATAATAAATGATCCTTCTACTCAAGGGGCTCCATGCAGTCAAGCAGATGGTTATTCTAAAAAAATGTTTTAGGGATTTGTGCGGCTGAATACAGTCCAGAAATTGATGGGATGAATCTAGGTGAAGGGCCTGGTTACACAAGCTTAGTGGCAGAGGGTGATGGGAGTTCAACAAATTTGGGAGAACAAATTTGGGAGAATGTGATTTCAGCCCCCCAAATTTAGGTCAACTAGGAAAGGACATAATAGACTGGAGAAAAGAAAATCAAAGAAAAAAGAACCTGAAGTGAATGTCATAATACAGGAAGCAACTAAACAATATCTCATAAGCAAGGCACCACTTGTTCCTTTTCATTTATAAAGAGAGTATTTCTAACCAAATTCCAAAACATCCACCCTGAATTCTTTTTGTTTGATAATATTGTCTAGCCCATTAAATTGTAGGGATTGCAAATTTGGATAATGATAGAAACAGTCTAGATGCTTTTGCTTGCATGAATCAATTATCATATACTTGTACGCCATCTAAAGTTTTGTGCAAGCAGAGATTGAATAGTATGCCAGACAACCCAAAACACCTTTTGTGATTCTTCAAATCTAGAACAAGTTAACAAAAAAGGGGACATAATATAATCACTATGCTTATAGCTGCGGTGTTGTGGGAGACCAATTATGAGGACACCTTCCTCTCATCAATCTAAGCTTGAGATTGGAAGACAATCCTATCACGAGCCACAATTTCCTCTTCAATCTCTTATTTTCATGATGAGACCTCCCACTCATCTCACAACCGCTATCCACTATCCTTTGATGTACATGTTTAGTAGCCAAAGCTTTGAAAAACACCTTGGATAGTCTATCTCTAGATTTTAACCGATGCAGTTGGGCTCAAAGTTGAGTTCCATGTGGTTTGTTGAATCCTGAAATTCCTCTGCATATTATATTGTCGCAGATTGGATTTGAATTATATCGTGCAAGTTTCAGAACCACACTTAAAAAAATTATGAGGTCAAGTATTCTTTTAAACAAGACTTTTGAGAATGATATCCAATGTTAATGTTATTGTTGCACAGAGTAGGACTTTTGAGGACCATAAAAATTTGATGATCCAATATGAAGCAAAAGAGAGAAATAATGAGAAATAATGACTTTTGAGGACCATAATGTTATTTGTTGCACAATGCTTATATATTTATAGTCCTTACCTATTTCATTTTTCAGGAAATTCCTTCCAGGGAAAACAGTCACATTTTCAATGTTGGCAATCCTAATAATGAGGTCACTGTCAAGCAGTTGGCAGAAATAATGACTGAGGTATGGTTCATGTTTTTCGCTGGAGTTCAAAAAAGTTGTTGAATAGCTTTTTGAATAGTTTCTTGTGCTTATGTTGTTGTCAATGGTGTTGCTTTATAGTGCTTGTTTAGTTTCCGTTAACCTTCATAGAATTTCATCACAACGGAAGCATAAACTATGCTTCCTTTGTTTTGTGACCAGTCTACAATAAATCCGCTCCTCGGTTAACATTAGAACAAACTTGGAGGAACAAACAAGAGGATGAGTTGGGTGACATGATTCCAAAGAAGGCCCATATGTCTGATTTCCATTTGTGCATTTGAAAGTGTAAAAAACAACTCATCTTACAGGATTGGGCCAAGCCTGTAGATATACGTTATTAAACTGTTGTTACAACATTTTATATCATCTTTTGGTATCTTGTTTCCATATGCTTAAAACATCTTATATATCTATTTTAGTTATCGTGTAAACATGTTAGTGAATCATTTCTATTTACTTTACTTATAACAATGTGATATTTTTGCCTTTTCAAATTAGTAAAATGTTATAATAATAACAACCAAATGTTCAATTTATTCCAGCAGGCTATTGGTCATCACCATCTACTAGGGTTACATTCTGCTTGTGACAATTTATAATTATAATTATTTTTTTTACAATTTTAATTGAAATGGCAATGGTCCTTTATGTTGCGTCATTAAAAGATTTTCAAAATGAAAAGTGGTGACAATCTCATAGCGGTTGTCACCATTGATATGTTAATGGAAATATCCTCAATAGTGAGGGTCATTGCAAGGCCCTCATCATATGTCATTGGCGACGTTCAGTTTTTTTGGTGATGGAGGCCCTTAGGTCCATCACCAAAACTTCATATAAATTGGTGAGGGTAACTATTTGTCACTAATAATCCTTATTAGTGTCGAACATTGGATGTCACCACACCACCTCTACTTTTGGGGACACAACCATTGGTGACATTCACATTTTGGTGACGCCCTCCTTTTTCACCATCACCGATGAGATTATGGTGACATGTATCAACCCTCACCAATGATCGATCATTGGCCGTCACCATATACCCATCAAATGGTGAGGGTCAAAGCAGGTCCGTCACCAATACTTCGTAATGATTGGTGATGGTCACAACCTGGAATAATCATAATTATTGGTGGCAGGCCTTGAATGTCACCACATACCCCCACTTAAGGTGATGATGCCTTTGGCGACACTCAGGTTTTGGTGACGGGATCCCTCTTGACCATCACCAAATGAGTTTATGGTGACATTTTGGACCCTAACCAATGACTTTTTTTCTTGTAGTGCCAGCTGCTTCTTTAGATTTGGATCCATCGAAAAACAAAGTCCAGGAATCTAATTCTAATCTAAAATTTGTATTTACATTATAAACATTATGTACAATGGAACTAGAAAATGGGACAACAATATAATTAATAATTTCAGATTGATTTTGAGCATTCTCAACAGGTGAAGAATCAGCAGGCAAATTCCCGGAAAATATATCAAATGTATAATGTTCGATATGTGAACTAAAGTAAACAACAGGCTCACTAGAATCATTCAAGTCAATAACTATCTGTTTCATGTATGGTTCCCTCATGATCTTAATTTGATTAGGTTTTCCATTGTAAGGGAGTCATAAATGGGGCCAGTCAGTGGCAAAATAGCCTTTAAGTTTCTCTGAACAGTCTCTACTTAACCACATGCCATATGCTTTGGGAATGTCAGCAACAACAATATCAATAGTTTGGTGAATCCTTGGATTAGCATATAACGTTAGAAGGACATTTTTCAATTCCCCCACTACCCTAACTCTTGATTGACCGAGTTGAACAATCTGGGTAGGGAAGGGTTCCCAAGATGCATTCAGTTTTTTACAGACAAACAATGGCATAACATTTGATGAAGCACCAGAGTATATCATGCAGTTGTTTACAATCCCGTTGAATATCTCAAAGGTGACTAGAAAAGGAGGAGTCTTCTTCCCATATGGATTTTGGCTCCCGGGCTTAGAATAAGTCTCTAAATTATTGTTTTGAACTTCCCTAGACTTATTTAAAATCATGCTTTTAGGCAGATTTTCCCTCATAGAGGGTATTTTTAGGAGTTCAAAAAATATATATTAGCCTTCATCCTTTTCAAGTCATCAACTAGATTATATTCAACCTCAGAAATGATTATTTCCTTTTGTGTTACTGTTTTTCCTTTTTTGGGACAAGATGATGATGGTGAAGATTCTTGTGAAGTTTTCCCTTTACTTCTGGTATTGTAAGGGTGTTGCACATTAAAAAATGTTTCAGGTTCATCTTCCTCTTCAACCATAGGCAATTCAGAAAAAAAAAAAAAACTAATGGTATTAACATGCTGGTCCTGTTCTTCATCAGGTGGTTCAGAATTTTCAATTTATTTAGGATTTCCCTCAATGTCACTAGGGGCAGTTTGAGACTCGATAGCCAGAGTTTTCAAAATGGAATAAATTTCTTCAGAAGTTAATCCTTCATCAAGATTGGGTGGGGTTTGATGTTGGAGGTTGGTAAGGTCTCCTGAAAGGGGGCCTTACAAACCCTCTGTTATTGGCTTGATTTTCAGTGTTAGTCTTCTTCAAATCCACCATTTCATTGGATATTTTCTGTAAAAACTTTTTCATGTTATCCATTTCAAAAGGATCTTTATTTTGTGTAGTGGGTTTACAGGGGTTCTCCTGCTTCTTGCGAGATGTAGAAGGTTGATCAGTTTGAATGTCTGGGTTGTCTTGCAAACAAAACATATCCTTTTATACTAGGTTTGCTTCAGCAAAATCCTCTTGCAAGTTGTTCTTATGTTCCCTCTTAACCCACATAGAAATAGGAATGGGAAGACCCTTGATGTAATAGGAAACCAATAATTCTTCTGCTGGAAGAAAATTGGTATGGATTCTGTTTTCTAGAGTTGATAATCATGGTTAAAATCCTTCACCCTTTATTTTCCTTTTATTTTCATCGAGGAAAGATCCATGACCAGATCCTTAGGAGTTCTATCATCTCCAAGTTTTTGGATAAATAGGGCTTCAAAATCATCCCAGGAACTGATAGATATGGATTCTAAGGAGAAATACTAGGTAGAGGCTTTCCCTTCAAAAGTGTAAGGGAATAACCTACAGACTACATCTTCATGTATTACACTTCTTAGCCTAATAACTTACATGAAGGTTTTTATGTGATCTTCTACATGAGACTTATCATCAGGATTGAATTTGGGGAGCCATTTATCTGGATTTTTGGGTTGTCTATGTTGTTCTCCAGGGATGAATACATCATCCTGATCTAACCAAGGTCTGTTAAGTGGATCTGCCATTGGTATATCTTCTTCATAGGAGGAGCTTGAGGATGATTCACTGTCCGAATATTCCTCAGATGATGATGAAGATGAGGAAGGAGGTGTTGGTGGCGGTCCACCAGATGCTATGTTGGGCTATGGATTATCCTGAACCTGATCAAATACAGAATTAATATGAATTTCAGGAAATAGTTCCTGTCGCACTGTGTTCTGATTGTCTATATCAATCTGTGGATTGTTGGTCGAGTTGTATTGGGACAATAAGCGTCTCATATTCTCATGTGTTTCAAACCTCTGTTCTACTCTGGCAGTAATGTATTGAGTACTCTTCCTTAGTTTCTCAAGAGTCAAAGGCCCTCTGGTTGGTGATACAAAGATAATTCCAGACCTTCTATTTTCTTGTCCTGTTACAGGAGTAGCAGGGACTGTAGTTTGATCTTCCACTGGTTAATCGGTTGATGTGGATGCTTGAGTTTGAATCCTGGTAAAAACTGGTGTCCTTATAGGAGGAGGTTTTCTAGTGTTTTGTTCAGGCATGACCGGTCATGTCCCTCCTTCTAGCACCATTTGTTGAAGCCTCGGGTTTGATGTTGGAATTTTTCCAAGGCAATCAACAGGAAGGAGAAATCCCAATCTGAAAGGCTTCAAACAACCCTACACAAGGATGGTTCTATCCCCAAATTGTTTGGTGTGACTAAATCCTACAGATATCAGGCCTCCGCTGGCACTGTATGGGTGGATCCAAATGGATCTGTCTTCTTGTCAGGGAAGATCTAAAAGATTTGTAGCTAAAGTGTAAATGATGTTAATTTTAAAATTTATCTAATTAAGTTAGGTTAAACCTAAAAAATGTGATTGGAATTTGCAAAACAATCAGATTTGAGATATTTAACAAATGTTATACCAATTGATACACATATAAATTATATCTAACATCACCAACTTCAAATAAAACAAGACAATGAAAACTGAGTTGTTTTATTTAAATAATTAAACCATAATACTGTTCTATCACCGATATGCCAATTAACAAATTAGCATAATAAATAAAGATGACTGTTAACAATTGCAAAAATAAATTATATGATTTAAATAAAGAAATTTATTTAATGTATGACCTACACATGAACCAAGTGATGAGAAATCAAACACATAGATCAATGTATTTAATAAGAATACAACATGAAACAGAGTTATTCAATGATCAAATGGGAGACCATAACTTATCAAAGAAATTTGAAAAATATGACAAAAGAGAAGGTCAAGAGAAACTGACTGAATTTCATTAAGATTGCAAAAAAATACAACTCCTAAAAAACAGAGCATCACGAGTTCCCCTTTGGTGATCCCCCCCCCTTCCTATGAGATCTAAGTCCCCTTCAATAATAATTACAAAAGATTACAAAGGACCAATTTCCTATAAAAATAGGGATTACAAATGTTGTTTAAGATTTGGTAAGGGAATATTGCCACTTGGAAAATACATCTAGCAGATCTTCAACATCCTGATATTTTGCATGCTCAAGTGTCACAACTGTGCTTTGCAGGTGAAATACTCGATCTCCCTTTTCTTCATATTTTTCCATTCACGCAAGAAAATATTAATATTCATCTCTAAAGCTATAGATGATTCAATTAATTCTTTAATATCTGCTATGTGAATCTGATTCAGCTGCTCAATTTGCTCTTTGGACTTCAAATGCTTCTCTTCAGCCTATTCAATCATAATCCTGGGTAGTAAGTGGGTTGTGTTGCTGCCCCAAATTCGGATGTAGGAGAAATATTCTCCGACATACCAATCTCCCATTGTAGAAATTAGTGTCTTGGCTGGGTATAAAAAGGTAGGAGCATCCTCCTTGAAGATCTTTTGATAGATTGAGCCAATGAAGTGATCGCATATGTCATATATGAGAGGTGTGAAGTTATCCTCCCACAATGCAGAGCAATAGATATGGACTCGAGGTCCATCCATTGTCTAGCTCCACCCCGTAGTAGGGAAAGGAAAAGCAGAGCAGAAAACATCCATAATATAAGTGGAGAAGTAAAATGTAGGCTTCCTTGAAGCACGAGTCTTCTGGTACTTCTCAATTGCTTCCTTCAATTCCACTGAAACAATCTGAGCCTAATTGAAAGATTCTCTTGTGGTAAGAACATGATGGGCCAAGGGTGCCCATTCTGCTTTGAAAACTGAACAGTTTGGCGATCCATATAGCCTGCAGAGCATGGCTATTAGCAAAGAGAAGGGATCCCTCAGAACCAGGAGATGGGGTACAAATTGTCAGCTTTAAGTGTAAAGCTTGCAGGGTTTTCCATCCAGGACTTAAGCATTGCATCAAAATTATAACGGGTCGTGGAAGAGTCCAGGAATTTCTTATTGAGCAGTTGTTAGGGTTTTCTAAGTGCATAGGCTCTAGCAAATACCTCAGGTCTGAAAGAGGCCAGTTGTGTTTTAGCTGTGTCATTAAAGGAACAGTCTTGCGGATTGGTGTGGTCGATAATCCATTTAATGGCATCGATGTAGGGAATCAACGTATGTCTATCTGCAATGGCGTGGAGTTGGGACTTGATAATGTTTATGTAGGCAGGATGGTTGATGAGTCCAATTTTGAGGTATTTGATAACCTTTTTCCCCCAGTAAAACTCAAGCAATGGCAAAGAAACACACTCATTTGTGGGAAAAATGTTTTACTTTAATTATTTAATGAAATTGTTTTTGATGATTATTCTTGTGTGTTAAAATGCATATTCAATAAACTAATTCTGTGGAAACCAAGCGTGATTGAGTAGGTTCAGGGGCATTAAAGGATGAACGCGTAAAAGACTAAGGGATCACCAAGCTTGGCACCTTGTTTCCTGATTTATAGAGAACGCACTCCTATTTAAGGGGAATCGGCATTTAGACATTTAGTTAAGTTCAACATTAAGAATTATATAAATATGGACCTCTCAGGTAGCGAGAGGTCTCTGTTGACATTTTTGGAGAAACATTGTTTTAAGTTTTTTGCACTATTGAGATACTGCGAAGTTACAGGCCTTTGTGAAGACATGGATTTTATATTTTAATAAGAGATTGATGTTAAATTCCAGCCAGCGTTTATAAATTTCTTTCTCTCTTGAGTATGGGTTGGAGAGGGCCCCTCCAACACGTAAGTCAGGGGATTTCCATTTTCAGGTATTTTCCAATTATGTGTTTTACATTGATGAAAAGTTATATTGCATATGGAAGCGCTTGAATGATGTATTAGTTCTGTAGTGATTCATAATACGTTCTGTAGTACAGCAAAACGGTTTCAGTAGTCCTATAGCTGCTTTCTTCCAAACACACATTTTAACAAACGATTACATATGTATTAGCTTTGCTTTCAAAAGTCATGGTTTAGATCTGAGGTTTATGAATGTTTCCCATCGTGATTAATTACTCCGACTTCTTAGTAAATAGATGTGTAGCATGAAACGATCACACTTCAATCTTAGTTTTAGTATTTAAATGATTTAGATCAGAACTCTAGTTTTATGCATAAAGTAATTACAACCCTTGTTTTCTCCAATATTAGAATAGATCTGTTATGACATTTCACTTTCTAGATTTACCATTCTGCACTTAAGTAACTTCATAAGATTATCTCTCCCACTTTCAGCATTTTAATTATTTAAAATAGATTTACTGCTTTTAGTATCTTCATTCTTTAAAAATAGATTTACTGCTTTCAGTATTTTAATTCTTTAAAATAGAGTTATTGCTTTCCAGTATTTAATTCCGTAGTATAACCAGTTTTACATATTGAGTAGGAAACCCTTAAAACATCAATACCGACACCCAACCGCGACAAAGATTATCCTATAAGAGCACAGATAGTGCCTGCACCTCTAAAGTTTGTACATCCCCCGGGTTGACATTTAAAGTAGGCTCTTAGTACAACTGCCCTCATTGGGCATCCATATTGGGAGCTCACCACTGGTCACGTTGAATTTCTAAGAAATCATCATTATAAAAAATGAAGTAAATCCACGACTAGTCGAGGTAGTAGGTTTCAAACACCCTCCCATTGGTATCCGAAAAAATGCCACTCTTTGGGTCCTTGTTCTTCAGTTCATTTAGGGCAGTTTTGGACCTGGTGTTTTTCGACATGGTTGATATAAACTGGAAATTTTTGATAAAAGTGACGAAAAAAATTAATCAAACGGATTTTATTTTCCGAATTTGCGCAAATGATTGATAAAAAGACTGAAAAACCTACCTGTAAACCGATGAAGGAGGTAAATTCGTGAACAAATTAAAAATACATAGTAAAATTCTTTCGCCAAAGTGGAATTTGATGTTCGAGAATCGTAAAAATTAAATAAAAATTCAAAACATTTAACCAACTGTGAAATCAATCCGAACCATAAATATCAAAGAAATCGATGGTTGAGATTAAAATTGTTGATGTATTTGTAACTTCAGAAGATATTCTTCTATGTATTACACTTGTACTTTATTATATTCATGATGGAGATGTATTATTCCTCCAATCAGAAGTGTCGTCATTTGTATTTCTAAGTGTTGAAAGTGTTGCAAGTGTCGCAACTTATATTTAATGGGTTATTAGACCACCAGTGTGGGGTCGACCCTGCTTGTGTCATGTGAGTGGGTTATTAGGCTTCCTTAGGAAGTTAGCCAGGGAAATGTTTAGGGGCGAAATTTAGCCAATTGGCTATTTTTCGGACTTTATTTCAAAAAATAAATTCGCTATTTGGTCATTTTTAGCCTCTATTATCGCTTATATTTACATAAAATTCGTTTTTTTAGCATAATATTCGCCAAAATTTACAAGTTTCAATAGTAAATCATATGTTTCATATTTAATATTCGCCTACCAATCTATATATATGTTTTTTTCAATCCAAAATAATCGCCTAGAATAATATACTTAGGTATACTTTTATAATCCTTCAAAAATACCCTGAAGTCAGCTCAGCTAGAATTAAAGGCAGGTTAAGTTGTGTATAAATAGAGAGTGAGTGTGTCTCATTCTATTCATTCACTCACTCATCCAACTCACATTAGTTGATAGAGGAGTGCGCACAAGTGGAGGAGGAGTAGCTGCTAGAGTCATCTATCTTTTGGGGATTGATCTTTGTATTGGGGCTTATTCTATCTCTGAGGAAGTTGCGGGGTTTTTCACCTTCTTGGTTTTCCCCGAGGAAAATCTGTGCCTCTTGTGTTTGTGATTGTTATGTTGTGCATGTTATTCTCTTAGTAGATCCTAGATAATGTTTGAATGAAATTATCGAAAAATTAACATGGTATCAGAGCCGTGCTAAGAAGAAGACACTGTGCAACTATGGAAGCTAGGGCTTCTTAATCTTTGGGTTTCTCTCCTCAGATCATCAAAGGGAGGAGGCTAGGATGAATCTCCTTGGAAGGGCGCATCTTTCTGTTGAGACAAAATTCAATTATGAGCACTTTCAGTTTTTGGCCCGTCACTGCTGTGGGAAATTAGGGTTTTAGAGAAAGTTGGAATTTTTGGAATCCGAGATTACGGCTGGATACTCCTCAATAAAATTGAATTTTAGAGACCAAGATCGAATTTGTTGGTTGGGAAGAACCCCGGGAATCATCAAACCCTAGTTCGGGATTTCAATCGGAAAGGTGGAAAATTAGGGTTTCTGCAAAAGTGGAAATTTTTGGAATCTGTGACCACAACTGGATGCTCCTCAGAAAAATTGAAGTTTAGAGCACAAGATCAAACTTTTTGGCTGGGTAGAACCCCGGGCATTATCAAACCCTAGTTCAGGATTTTGTCTAGAAGATCCGGAAGTTTCAAAGGCAATTTTGAGGGGTCAAATTTTGCAGATTTCAAAATTGAAGTATACTAGCTTGATCAACTTAGCAAGGTGCATCTTTCCTTCCATTCAGAAGTTTGGAATTCAAAGTTTGAATTTTTAGGGTTTCTCTGACAAACCCTAATCTAGCTCCAGACCCAGTTTTTAGCAAATCAAGTGGTAAGACCTAAATCTTTTATTTCCATTTGAGTTTCTCATTAAGATGTCTCACCACACCAAGCTTGAGGATAAGCTTGAAGGAGTTGACAACTTCCGAGCATGGAAGTATAGGATTGGGTTAATCCTAGAAGAGAATTATTTGGATACCTACATAAAAGAAGAGGTTCTAGTCCCAGAGGGAGATGAGGCTAAGGCCTTACACAAGAAGAACTTGGTCAAGGTCAAGAGAATCATTGCTGATTCTATAAAAGACCATCTCATACCTCACGTGTCTTCCCTAAAGACACCTAAGGAGATGTTTGACTCCTTGAATAAGTTGTTTTAAGGAAAGAATATAAATCGGAAGATGACTCTATGGAATCAATTGAAAGGGGTAAAGTTCCAGAATGGAGAGACCATCCAATCCTACTTACTAAGGTCTCTCAAATCAAAGAAAAACTTGAAGCTGTGAATGAAATAGTGGAGAATGGAGAAATTGTCATGACCACATTGAATGGCCTACATAGGTCACGAGACTCCTTCATCCAAGGTATTTGTGCAAGAAGGAAATTGATCTCGTTCAGTAGACTATGGGAAGAATGTGCACAAGAAGAAGCTAGACTTGTAGCCTGAGAAGAAAAGATGGGAATTGAAGATCAAGCTCTCACATCACACACCAAGAAAGGTAAGCCCAAGAGGGAGCAATATTTTCACAAGAGATCTTCACATCACTATCATCAAAGAGATAAGAAAGATATAAGATGCTTCACCTGTAATGAGAAGGGACACTTTGCCTCAGAATGTCCCAAGAACAAAAGGAACTCCAACAACAACAACAACAACAACAACAAGAGCAACAAGAAGAGATATCATGCTCATGCTGCTGAGGATGATGAACCTCCCAGGAAGAAGACTAAGGTAGAAAGTGAAGACTCTTCAAGTGACGAAGAATATGTCCTAATCTCTGCTCTCACAGATACTGTTACACATGGGTGTAATGATTGGATTATTGATAGTGGGGCTTCTAAACATATGACAGGATTCAAAGAATCTCCTATAGACCTATCTGAACACGAGTCACCTCATAAGGTGAAACTTGGGGATGACTATCAATACCCCATAAAAGGAAGTGGTGAAGCCTCCTACAAGTTAGACTCTGGGAAGTCTATAAAGATGCAAGATGTTCTATATGTACCTGGACTCAAGAAAAATATTCTTTCCATATCATCTTTGGATGCAAAAGGGATGAGAGTTGCATTTGTGGATGGCCAAGTACTTATGTGGCCAAAATGTAAGACCATAGATGATGCAGTAGTGATTAGAGAGAAAGAGGGAGGATTGTACAAATTGAAGGGACAACCTGAACATGCCATGGTACATGAATCCATGGAACCAAGTGAACTTTGGCATAGAAGGCTTGCTCATGTGCACTATAGGGAACTACCAATTGAAAGCAAAACAGTAGAAGGTCTTCCTGAAATCCAGTCAAAGCATGAAGGTGTTTGCAAAGGATGTGCAAAAGAAAAGAACACAAAGAAGGCATTTCCAAGTAGTGAAAGCAAAGCAAAAGGAATCTTGGAGATTGTCCACTCTGATGTATGCAGACCAATGTCATCCAGTTCTTTGAGTGGGTATGTATCTTATGTTTCTTTAATTGATGATTTATGTAGGAAGACTTGGATCTATTTCTTGAAGAACAAAGATGAAGTATTCAACAAATTCAAGGAATTCAAAGCCTTGATATAAAACCACACTGAAAAGAAGATCAAGACCTTTAGATCCGACAATGGTGGAGAATTCACTTCAGCAGACTTTAAGAAGCTACTGTAGAGTTGGACTCCGGAAGATAAATAATCTATGGATGAACCTCTCATCGATTTTCAACATTGGTTAAGGTGCACACTATCAGAGACTCCAGTGGTTCCTACAAGGAAGCAAAGATTGAGAGGGAGTCCACCCAACAACCAAACAAAGATAAGTATTTGAATTGTCATTTCTTGTATATCTGATTGTTTAAATAATGTTATTCAATGATGTATATACTTATGTTCCTAGACTTAGGTTGTGTATTATGCATATTAGAATAATTGCATTAATGAACAGTATACTACTAATATGCATCTGATGGGTAAGTTTCCTATGGAACTGTACAACATTCCATTGCTACTTATATAGAATGAAACCTCTTTGCTGACATGTTGGGAGTAGTGCAAACTCTTAACAATGTTCTGGTAGAGATGGAAGGCATCTAGAAAGTTACCGTATGAATACGAGACATGGATGAATGTTGTATTGAAGCATTGGCTAAGATAATTGCATGACTGTATGACATATGCCTTTATGTGTAAGACCTTGTTCTGAAAACTATGAGAATATTCTAATCATGTAATTGAATTTGATTTGTAAGAAAGGTCGTGTAGAATCACCTACAAAAGAAGGACTACAACATTTGTTCCAGCAACGAAGCTATCTATTGAAGATATTGAAGAATCTGAAGTTCCCAGGATCTGGGATGCTATAATGGAAGGATGCCATGGTCGAGGAATACCAGTCGATCATGAAGAATTATGTTTGGGATGTGGTCCCAAGACCAGAAGGGAAGTCTATTGTGACTTCCAAGTGGATCTATAAGATCAAGCATGATGCAGATGGTAGAATAGAGAAATACAAGGCAAGATTTATAGCTTGTGGCTTCTCCCAGAAAGAGGGGATAGATTATGAAGAGACCTTTGCACCTGTAGCCACATACACTTCCATCAGAATAGTACTTGCTTTGGCTGCAGTGATTAAGTGGAAGATATACCAGATGGATGTTAAGACAACTTTCTTGAATGGTGTAGTTGAAGAGGAAGTGTATGTGGAGTAGCCACTCGGTTTTGAGACACATGACAGGGAGTCATATGTGTGCAGATTGAAGAAATCCTTGTATGGCTCGAAGCAAGCACCTAGTACATGGTACGAAAGGATAGACAACTTTTTGTCTAGTTTGGGATTTACCAATAGTAAAGAAGATTCCAACCTTTACTACAAGGTTGGGGAAGGAAATCCAGTGATACTCCTATTGTATGTGGATGATCTGTTTTTGACAGGAGAGGATAGGTTGATTGCTGACACGAAGACAAAGCTTGCTGCCGAGTTTGAGATGAAGGACTTGGGTATGATGCATTACTTTCTAGGTGTGGAGGTCTGGCAGAATGTAGATGGAATCTTCCTTGGACAAGGGAAGTATGCAGTAGAGATCCTGAAGCAGTTCGGGATGATGGACTGCAAGGCCATGGCCACACCTATGGCATCGAACCTGAAGCTATTGAGTGATGCTTCATCAGAGTTGGTTGATGTCACGGTGTATCGTCAGATGATTGGGTCCTTGATGTACCTGACGAACACGAGACCAGATATTTGCTTCGTGGTGAACACCTTGAGCCAGTTTCTGACAGATCCTAGACATGTTCACCTGATTGCTGTAAAGCATATTATGAGGTACCTGAAGGGTACGATTGATTATGGGATCAAGTATGATGTGAATCAAAAGTTTAACCTGGAGGGATATGTTGATTTAGATTGGGCAGGAAGTGTTGCAGATAGGAATAGAACTTCTGGGTGTTGCTTCAGTATGGGATCATGTGTGATCTCTTGGTTTAGCAAGAAGCAGTCCTGCATAGCACTGAGTACAACCGAAGAAGAGTATGTCATAGCTTGTTCAGCTAGTTGTGAGGAAGTATGGCTAAGGAAGCTACTGTCTGATTTATTTGATCTCCAGTTGGATGTTACCTATAGCTATTGTGACAACCAGAGTTGTGTGAAGTTGTCAAAGAACCCGGTGTTCCATGACAGGTCGAAGCACATCGAGATCAAATATCACTATATCAGGGATATGGTGCAGAGAGAAGCAGTGAAGCTCCAGTATGTTGTGACAAATGAGCAGATTGCAGATGTGTTGAACAAACCACTAGCCAGAGTGAAGTTCGAGTACTTCAGAGAGAGGCTTGGTGTTCTTCAGATAGAAGATACTTCGAGGAAGAAGTGATGGGACACATTTGCAGGAGCCATTCTAAGCATGGTGGTAGGAGGATCCTTCCCATGGCTGTGGATGTAAGCGCTGTGTGATGAGAATCAAGACGATGCTATGTTTACTGCTATGTATGATGATTAGGATGATCATGTGTGATGAGCATCAGGATGATGCTCTAGATGATATGCATCAACATTATGTTGTGACTATGATCAGGATGATCATGCGATGATGATATGCATCAGGATAATGCTGTGATGATGATCAGGATGATCATGTGATGCTGATATGCATCAGGATGATGCTGTGACGATTATCAGGATGATCATGCGATGATGATGTACATCAGGATGATGTACTGTGTGATGATGACCAGTATGATCATGAGCATCAGGATGATGCTTCATGCAAGGATTATCATGTGGATCATGAGTATCAGGATGATACTCCGTGGCCGTGGACAGGTTGTGTGATAAGCATATAATCTTGCCCTGGGAGATTTGTAGATACTCTTGCGAGGTTTTTTTTATGGCATATAATAGCTCCCTAGGAGATCTGGCAAATGCTCTTTCGAGGTTTTTCTTGGGAGGACATATAATCTTTCCTTGGGAGATCTGTAGATACTCTTGCGAGGTTTTTCCTATGGAATATAATAGCTCCCTGAGAGATCTGGCAGATGATCTTTCGAGGTTTTGTCATGTGGCATGTAATAGTTCCCTGGGAGATCTGATAGGTTGAGCAGTAAGCTCGTAATCAGTACTGGGATGCTCTTTCGAGGTTTTTCCAAACCACATGTAATCAGTCCTGGAGATCCGATAGGTTGTGCTAGGCACGAAAAAGTCTTGGGATTCTCTTTCGAGTTCTTGCCGGTCGTGCTATGCACATAAACATTCCCGGGACACTCTTTTAAGGTTTCGTGGTGGTCACATGTAATAGCTCCCTGGGAGATCCTATAGGTTGAGCTGTGTGCTCGTAAAAGTCCCGAGATGCTCTTTCGAGGTTTTGTTGATGCACGTAATTAGTCCTGGGATCCACAGGATGGCCATCTCGTAGAGATGATGAAGACCTATAGGAGGCTAGGCCTACATCCAGCATGAAAAAGGGATGGCTCTGTAGAACTTCTTATGACAAGAAGAATTGAGAGATAGCCCAGTGATCAAGATGATGAGTAAAGCAGCAGTGACGATGATGCTCCGTGATCTAGTGATGATGATACAGCTCCAGAATTGAAGACTTGTGCCGATATGTATTGATGTCCTGTGTCTAGAGAATACTGTCCTAGTTAAGAGGGAGTGTTTATGTATTTGTAACTTCGGAAGATATTCTTCTATGTATTACACTTGTACTTTATTATATTCAAGATGGAGATGTATTATTCCTCCAATCAGAAGTGTCATCATTTACATTTGTAAGTGTCGCAAGTGTTGCAAGTGTCACAACATATATTTGATGGGTTATTAGACCACTAGTGTGGGGTCGGCCCTGCTTGTGTCATGCGAGTGGGTTATTAGGCTTCCTTAGGAAGTCGACCTAGCTAGAATTAAAGGAAGGTTAAGTTTTGTATAAATAGAGAGTGACTGTGTCTCATTCTATTCATTCACTCACTCATCCAACTCGCATTAGTTGAGAGAGGAGTGCACACAAGTGGAGGAGGAGTAGCTGCTGGAGTCATCTATCTTTTGGGGATTGATCTTTGTGATCTTTGTATTGGGGCTTATTCTATCTTTGAGGAAGTTGCGGGGTTTTTCACCTTCTTGGTTTTCCACGAGGAAACTCTGTGTCTCTTGTGTTTGTGATTGTTATGCTGTGCATGTTATTCTCTTAGTAGATCCTAGATAATGTTTGAATGAAATTATTGAAAAATTAACAAAAATGAGACAAAGCGGAAAAGAAATTGTGGGAGCGATTTTTTGAAGATTTCGATTTTGGTTTCCACAATCCGCAATCCAAATTTTGGGTTGCGGGATTGCAATTTCAATTTGTTTATTTTAGTTTTTGACTTCCGCAATCCGCATTGTGGAATGCAAAAATGCGAAAACATAGATGCAATTTTTATTGACCAAATATTTTTCGCGTTCCGCAACCCGCAATTGCGGGTTGCGGAACGGAGAAATTCTAAACTTGAAATTTTCAACCTCCGCAATCCAAATTGCAGATTTTGGATTTCAGATTGCGGAAACAACATGTTTCCAAGAAAAAATATGTTTTCCGCAACTCACAAAACACATTAAAACAAGATTTTTTCAGCAATTTTTATAAAATCCAAAGCATGAAAGGACACAGGAATAAAGAAAACAATCATGACACCCCAAAGATGAAATAAGAAAATTTGAGATTACCTTCAAAATTAAAAAACTGGGGCTCCCATTTTTATTAAGAAAATGGGATCTATTAGGCCTACAACGCCCCCATAGTACCCTTAAACCCAAAATGGCATGGTTCTCCTGTTGACCATGCTTTGAATTATATTCGTTGGAGCTCTGCTATCCTTTTGCGCCACTTCTTTGCCTCTGACACTTCTTTGACAGTCGCAGTTCTGACCGTGCGGATCTAACACTACAATGGTGCATCCTTTGCACCATTCTGCTTCTTTATTCTTCGCTTCTGTAGCTAACAGTCCGCCGCTTCATTCATAACTGATCCAACTACCTTGATCGTACTTAGTACTTCACCTTTACTAAGGGGATAGGTCCTTTCCTGCGACTTCGCTTCCCTCCATACCCTGCTCCCGGGGATTGCGGAGTTGATTCTCCCAAACTGGTCGATGTTAGGCCTCGCAAAACTTATACTTTCACCATCAAAACTTCCTTCACTTGGGCTGCACCCAACAGACTCCTTCAGGGTCTATATTCACACCATATTTGGAGATGACGTGTCCTAACAAATTTCCTTCATCAACTGCCAAGACTGATTTGGATGGATTCAATGATATGCCATATTTATGGCATATTTCAAAAAATTATTTTAGGTGATTAACATGGTCGGATATTTCTTTAGAGAAAGCGGTTAAATCATCCTGATAGACTTCAATGATGTTATGAATTATTTCTTTAAAAGCATAATCCATAGTAGTCCGAAAAGTAGCTCCTGCATTCAATAATCCAAATGGAATTCTCAGATACTAAAAAGTACCCCAAGGAGTGGTGAAAGTGGTCTTATGTTGATCCTCTTTGTTTATCAATACTTGGTTGTATCCAAAGAAACCGTCCAACATAGACATCATTTTTGAACCTATTACCCTTTGGAGAAGGGTTTCCATATTCAACAAAGGATAATTGTCTTTTAGGCATGCCGTATTGAGGTTTTTGAAATCAATAGATATTCTAATCGAACCATTATTCTTCCTCACAACCACCAAATTAGAAAACCAATTTGAATGTCTTGTTGGTGAAATGATTCCAACAACCAACATATTTTCTAATTCTTTTTTGACAATTGGTGCTAATTTGGGGTTTATCTTTCTAAGTTTTTTCTGGAAAGGTTTTACTTCCTTCATTTCTTGTTTCAAGGGTGTAACGTTCCCCTCACCCAATCCGACCATTGGGAGGGGAAGTTGGCCAAATATGGGCTTACAAATTTCGCCCCAAGTTCATAATACATTTTTTCAACAATGCAATGTGTGCAGAAATTTAAATAAACATGAACAACAGAATTCAGATCTATCCACACACACATCTAATATGCAATTACGAGCATAAACATTACAAGCATCAAATAAAACATTTCTAGATTTAAATACATAAAAATACTTATCTTTAACAAATGCAGATCCAAGCAACTGACTATGTAAGAGTGCTTTTCCACCCAACCATAGGCACTCTGTACAACATATACTATTTACGTTGCTGAGAGGCCACCCCCAAGCTGGGCTATGAGGCCACCAGGGAAAAGGAAACACCTACAGGATTCTATCTCTCAGCCCACAACCCATTCTACTCCCTGTTCTTAGCCAAATTCTCATACAAAGCTCTACATGGATCTCACTCAGCCCTCACAGCCTTAGCTTCCACAATACCTACCCCACACAAAACCCTTCTTGTTCAGGCATCCCTTACATCGATCCATGGTTCTCTTGGGATATCCATCTTCCTGGGTGCTTCTAGTGTGTGCATAGAAGAAGTCTAACCTGGTATTGGTTACTATAGAACCTCTTGCAACCTCAATCTATGGCTTCTCAAGCACTTATGAGCAGCAAAAATCAAGGGTAAGGGTTCCTAGCCTGCCCAACCTCTCTGTTCACCTACAACCACAATACCCACTTCCAAATATGCAACAAGGTCTCCAAATTCGAATTTATGGGTTCAAAACAACATGGTAAGTTCATGGACACCAATGGAGAGCTCTGCACCTTCTAAATCTTCATGTAAGAATGAGACAAATGAGGGTTGACTCCAAGGATATGAGAAAATGGTGACAAGAAAACTGACATAACTTCTGGTAGTAGGGAAAGGACTCCTGGTAGCTGCAAGACTGACTTCTATCATGATAGAACTATCATGAAAGTGTAGTCATTCCCATGCTTCAATAACTACATGAGGTGACTTTTCCCACCAACCCCACACATGCATTAATGATTGGAAAATGGTTAAAAAAGGAGATAATTGGATTTTTCTCATCACATGACAGATTTTAGGGTGATTTCTAAGGTTGACACATTGCAGCATAGGATTGGTTTTCCCATAATTCCCCTTCCTCTTTCCCTCTGGTGGAATCATATCCCCTTTGGTGCTCTGTTCACAGCCATTGTTGGACCATTATATTATTCATGCACATAATATTTACATAATATTCCAAATCAACATAAAATCCAATTAAACAGTCCAAATGAAATATAAACATCATGCATGCCTAAACATTCACTAGTCGGGCCTTGGCCTTGAGCTCCGCACTAGCATATTTACATCATTTACATAATATTGGATAAATACATTCCAAGTCAAAACTAGGGGTATTACAATTCCCTCGCCCTTGGAATAACAACGTCCTCAGTGTTTTCTCAAAATTGGAACACAAATGGATACGCCTCTCTCATGGAATCCTCCAATTCCCACGTAGCCTCATTGGGACCGAAGTGCTTCCATTGCACCTTTACCTATCTGATGGCTCGGTTCCAAATCAATGTCTCTTTCCTATCTAGGATGCATAGTGGCTCGGTTTGGAACTCTCCCTCGGTTTCCACCTGAATCACATCCCAATCAATCACATCGTTAAGATCATGTACATATTTCTTAAGCAAAGAAACATGAAAAACATCATGATCTCTAGTGTTAGTAGAAAATGCAATTCTATATGCAACTGGCCCTATTCTCTCAAGCACTTCATATGGGCCACAATATTTAGGTGATAGCTTGGCACAACTCTCAAGCTTCAAGGAACTCTTCCTTGGCCTCACTCTAAGGTAAACATGATCTCCAACATGAAACTCTCTATGCACTCGGTTCTTATCTGCATAGCTTTTCTATCTATCTTGGGTTGCCTTTAAATTTTGCCTAATATTTGCAACTTCTTGTTCCATTTCCTTAAGAAATTCCGTCCCAAGTACAATTTTGTTAACTGGATTATCCCATGTAACTGGTGTTCTGCACCTTCTACCATACAAAGCTTCAAATTGACTCATGCCCAATGATGCTTGTTTCCCATTATTATATGCAAACTCTACCAAATGTAGATAGTCTTCCCACTTGGTTGGTTTTTCCATCACATACATGCGTAGAATGTCTTTAAGAACCCGATTTACCCTTTTTATTTGTCCATATGTTTGCGGATGGTAGGAGGTACTAAAGTTCAGCTTCGTACCCAAATCAACAAAAGAGTTTTCCAGAAATTTGAAGTAAACTTAGTATCCTTGTTTGAAATTATTGCTTTAGGCAAACCATGCAACCTGGAAATTTCCTTCATAATTTATTTTGCAATTGCATCCGTTTTATACGTGGATTTAACCGGTATAAAGTGTGTTGCCTTAGATAATTTATCCACCACAACCATGATGGAATCATGCTGCCTCACTGTCATTGGCAAGCCTGTAATAAAATCCATGGAAATCACATCCCATTTCCATTCCAGAATTGGCAAAGGCTGCAACAAACCTGCTGGGTGTTGATGTTCAACCTTTACTTGTTGACATTTCATACACTTAGAAATATACTCAGCAATTTCCTTTTTCATTCCTGTTCAAAAATATTGCTTTCTCGCTATAGCAACGGTTTTCTGGTATCCCGGGTGACCGGAATATGGCATTTTGTGAATTTCATCCATGACAATTCTTCTCAAATATGCCACATTAGGAATGTAAATTTTGTTTTTATAAACAAGAAGCCCGTCACCTTCCAAATTGTAACTTTCATACCTCTTTTCCAAATTCTATTGTTGCAGTTTGTCCTTTATTTGCACATACAGTTCATCTTCAGCAGTACAGTTAGCAATCTACTACCTCAAATCTGATTGGCAGGTACTAATGGCTGCCACATGCATTTCATGTACTTTTCTGCTAAGTGCATCAACCACCTTATTTTCCTTGCATTTTATGTGTTTGTTTTCAAAATCAAACTCACATAAAAATTCCAGCCATCTAACTTGCCGAGCATTTAATGTTGGCTTCTCAAACAAATATTTCAGACCACAATGGTTTGTCCTTAGTTCAAATTTTTTGCCCATTAAATAGTGGCTCCACATCTTCAAAGCGTGCACTATGGATGCAAGCTCCACATCATGAGTAGCATAGTTCTTCTCATGCTCTTTCAACTTCCTTGACTCGTAGCATACCACATAGTTATCTTGCATAAGAAATCCTCCAAGTCCATCTTCGCATGCATCTATTCATACCAAGAAATATTTCTGGATCTGCAATCTTTAGAATTGGAGCACTTGTGACAAGCTTCTACAAAAGCTCGAAGCTTTCTTCACATCTCGGTGTCCACTCAAACTTTATCCCCTTCTTTTGCAAAGAAGTGATTGGGTGTGCAACCTTGGAGAAGCCTTCAATAAACCTCATGTAGTAACCAACAAGAACCATAAATGATCTCACATCTGTCACATTTCTTGTATTTCACCAATTCATGATGGCTTCAATATTCTCGGGATCCACCGATATTCCCTCCTCGAAAATAATGTGACCCAAATAATGAATTTTATGTTTATAAAAGTCACACATTTTCTTAGCTTTGCATACAACTTATGCTCTCTTAGCAATTGCAAAGTCATTCTCAAGTGTTCTTCGTGCTCTTCTTCATTCTTGGAAGAAATAAGAATGTCATCTAGAAATACAAGAATAAACTTGTCCAAATACTTGCTGAAAACACTATTCATGAGACACATGAATGTAGTTGGTGCATTGGTGAGACCAAATGGAACCACCAAAAAATCATAGTGCCCATACCTTGTTCTAAAGGCTGTCTTGTGAATGTCTTCTTCTTTGATTCTCACTTGATGGTAACCAGACCTCAAGTCAATCTTTGAGAACACCTTTTCCCCTCTCATTTGATCAAAAAGATCATCAATTCGATGCAAGGGGTACTTGTTCTTCACTGTAACGTTGTTAAGTTTCCTGTAATCAATACATAACCTTAGTGTTCCATCTTTCTTTTTCACAAAAAGTATAGGTGCTCCCCATGGAGACACACTTGGCCTTATGCACTTCTTTTCCAACAACTCTTGCAGTTGCATTTTCAGCTCTAATAATTATTGTGTACTCATCCTGTAAGGTGTTTTGGAAACTGGAGTAGCTCCTGGAACAAGATCAATTGTAAAATCAATGCCCCTCTTTGGAGGAAGTCCTAGAACTTCATCAGGAAACACATCCTTGAATTCTTGCAAAACATAATGGTCTTCCAACTTGGAAATTTAATTTTCGGTTTTCACCAAAATATGGGTTGCATACAATTGGAAACCTTTCCTACAGAATTTCTTCAACTGCATGGCTTAAATATGCCTAATAGAAACTAGACTTGGAATACCCTTTACAACCCTTGGGTTTCCTTCTTCATCAATACACTCAAAAGTATTGCTGTAGCAATCAAGTTTAAGTCTATGAGCTTCCAACCAATCCACTTCAATGAGAATATCATAGGAACCAAGTGGAAAAATGTTCAGATTTGCAAAAGTGGATAGTCCACCCATTTCCAATGGACAATTCTCCACGATTTCGCTAGCCTTCCTCTTAGTTCCAGTGGCTAGTTGAACTAACCATAATTTACTATGCTTTGACTTCTTAAAAGCACAAATCTCAACAACTTTAGGACTGATATAACTATGAGTAGATCCAGGGTCAATCAAAATAGAAATAGATTGCTTATAAATCTTACCTTAAACTTCAACCACAGTTGACTAATGATCTGATTGGCGTTCCTCTAGTGCTGCATAAATTCTAGGGACGGTCCTTGCCACTTGACCCACTGTTTCAGCTCCTTGGATGTTGTGAACTTTATTTTCACTCCTATTCCAATGTGGACAGTTTCTAAGCATGTGATATCCTCCACATCCCCAACATTGAAGAGTCTCTCTTGGTTCTCTTGGCTTGTCTCCCATCATCCTAGATGGCTTAGTCACACCCTGTGGTGGATGCCTTGGTTGATTCCTGAATTTAGGAGGCTTGAACTCCTTCTTCCTTTGGTCAAACTTTTCACTTTTCTTATCCTTCCATGCCTTATGGACTTCTGGTATTTTTTTATTTTATCAAAACAATACTTGGTCTTTCTTATGGCCTCCTCTAGAGTTTGAGGTTCATCAAACTCAATTCTATCTTTATATGACTAGGGAAGTCCACTTAGAAAACGATGAATTTTCACCTTATCATCCCTGATATATTTGACATACCTTATCAGCTCCAAGAATTTGTTTGCATATTCTCCCATTGTCATTTGTCACAATTTCAGCTCATGGAACTCTTTGATTTTATCATCATAGTACATGTCAGAAAGGTAATTTTCCAGGAAGTACTTCTTGAACGACTTCCACAAAATCTTCCTTTCATTAATCCTCTTTAATTTCCTAAGGTGTTCCCACCATATAGATGTTGTTCCATTCAGATTGAATATGGTCACTCTTGCCTTCATATTTCCTAAATACTCTTGGACTTGGAAATACTTCCTCATCCCAAGAATCCAAGCCTCAGCTTCTTGACCAGATTTAACCCACCATCAAAGGTAGGAGGTTTGACCTTCTTAAATTCTCCATAAGAGTTGTTCTTGAAATAACTCTTCCTCTTGTTTCTATGAGATGAAGAGATTGAAACTTCAATGGAGTCTTTAGAGTCAGATGAGTCACTACAAGATATTTCTGGAGTATATGTCCTATCTCTAGAAATCCTTCTTGAACTATGGGATTTCTTGTGGGAATGCCTCCTTGAGCTACCGCCACTCCTTTCCTGATTTTCTGAATCTTGCCCATGGTTTATCTTCCTTTGAATGTCAGTCAAGTTTTGAAGCATAGATTCATTCAACTGATTTTGATCCTCTTGGGCTCTAATCAGCCTTTCATTGTCTCCTCCTTCGATTTCGCGTAATCTAGTGCACAAGATTGACTGCATTTTTCGATTTCGGGCACCCAAAAATCGGCTATGAAAAACCCTTCTTTTTCTGTGATCTGTGCTCTGTAGATGACCCCTACATTACCTTACCAGTGTCAGGCATAAGCTGTTTCAAGGACCTAGAAGAGCATTTCCCTAAAACTACTTTTACGTGCCTGAGTGCAGGAGATAGCGACACGTGGATAGGGTGGTTTTTGTTTTGGGTTGCAAAAATGAATTAACCTCCATGCATCTTCATGGGCCTTAATCAATCTCAGTCATCAATCAAATCTATGCAATCCCCAATATTGACATGATCACCATAGGTCCCATTACCCCTATCACCTATGCACTGGATGTCTGGACCCAACATAACATCACTACTTGTTGGCCGAACGGTAGTTTCAGGGTCCGAGAAGAGCATTTTCCTGAACCCACTTTTACGATCCTGAATGCACAAGAGAGAAACACGTCATCGAGCGGTTTACCACTTCAGGGTCGTGTAGCTCTGATTAACCTTCATGCATGTTCAAGGCCCTTAGACACTGACTATAATCAGAGTGGTGTAGCAGAAACATGGTGGAACTTTCGTTGGAGTTGGAGTTGGTTTCTTGCATGAGGAAAAGCAAGCTTGGGAGGGGAGGACTGTCATGCTCCCATATTGCTAGCACCAAGTAGCATCCAATGTCACATCAAAACCCCATGGGTCCTAGTGAAATTCAATTAATTAATTAATAAGGGGGTGGCATTACTTAGGCAAATAAATTATTAAGTGGGAATAATTTATCCTATAGCTGTTTTAATTAATTAAATTGAAGGAGATGTAATTGTTATTTTTGTATTTAATTATTAATTACATATGTTGATGAGTTGGATGATGACAAGGGTCCCATGAGGGTGCATGAAGAGATAAGGCTATCCTTATGAGTTTTCACACCAAAGAGGAAACTGGAGGAAAAGTGTCGTAAAGCAAAAGGAAGGAAACTGGAAAAAGCAATGAAAAACAAGCAAGTGCATACAGAAGGAAAGTGCATAAAGCAGGCAAGTGTAGAAAATTAGCCAGTCTTGAAAAGTAGGAAACATCCAGAAAGCAAGGAGGCGCAGTTTCTAAAAGCAAGAGGAAGTCATAAAGCAAGGAAATTTGGAAAAGAAGGAAAGTTATCAAAAGAAAAAAGAAAGAAGTTTCTTGATTTGTGCAACTCAAGAAGGATTAGAAACATCCAGAAAAGCTACAGGGTCCAATTTTAACAAGTGAGGACTTATCCATGAGGCTAAGTTTGTCCAAACCCAATCCAACTAACCAAGGAAACATCCATGCCTCCTCAAATTCAAATTTCTATGAGGATAAGCTCAACCATGAGGGTAAAAGTCTATACAATAAGGAGGAGAACTCCATTTCACATATTTTGACAGTTTATTGTTTGTATGTGAGTAAGCTCAAGCTTCTCTAGGATTTGATGATGCACCCTTAGCCACGTGTGGGATATGTGACCCATATTTTATGTTCTAGTCTTATGCACATGATCCGGTGCAGCCATTTATTTCAATTTTCATATCTGATCCATATCTATGATTACATCCTCTCTTCTTTCTATCTTCTGAAGCATTCTTCTCATTCGGTGGAAACAACGTTGAAGGGTCGAAATGGAGGATATGGGTTCAAATTTTATGAGAATTTATGGGTTGTGAGACCTGGTTCCATTGCGTTTGGAGGGTCATTCCTATTAATAAAATCCTTTTTTATTTTCGAAAAATGTTTCTGGATGACCAAGATACAACCATTCTCACTCGAGCCAAGGTTTCAATGTTGAGAAGCGCACGTGTGCAAATTGGAGAAGTTTCAGTTGATGAGTGTGCCCCCTATGAGAAGTCACTGAGATATGGTGCGACTTTCATGAGACTAAATATTACCTATATTCACATATTTCATATCCAAATAATATCATGCTTCTTGTTCTCTTCTCTCCCTCTACACCTAGTATTGTAAGAATTCCATGGTTAGAGATTCTCAGTAAACTATGAGATAAAACCGTCTTCCTTTGTTGCTCAGTATTCTATAATATAGTATTATTCTGTTATTTTATATGTATCTGAGCCATATTTTTCATCATAAGGATAATTCGAGAGCCTTAGAGGCTGATTGTGCACACCTTTCACAAGACTAGCTCTCTGTGCATTTTTATTAACTAGTTTTCCAGGATTTGCAATATATAAAGCTCAGAGTAAATATTTTCCTTTATGGAGGTTGTTGTAGTCTGGTAAATTCCTTTATAATCCATCACAATACAAAAATCAGATATTCATGACCCTCTCTGGATGTTTGAGTCCATAATTATCAAGACTAGCTCATTAGGCACCCGAATTTGATTAGTTTTGCAGTTTGATTAATTAAAAGGTCTTTGTATACTCAATTTTGGTTCTGTCAGTTTTTATGGGTTCCTGATACATATATAAATATCATCCCGCCATAATATTTAGAATTTGTGACCATTACGGTCTGTTTGAAAGAGCCTGGAAACAAGCTAGTGGAGCAATCCTACATAGCGCTCTTTCTCCCCTTGCTTCCAAACACTGCCAGATCCTCCCAAATCATCAGTAAATATTTTCCATCATTATATTAGGGCGTTAATTATGTTTCATCCTTCTATGTTTTATTTCGATTGTAAGTGGAATATTTTAGTAGGCATATGTTGGTGTGCCCAGGAATCCTTGGAGTAGACTTCATCCTGGATGATGTTAGAAACATAAATGGCCCCAATACATTGTTATTAGAAATCAAAACCTGGAATTGATGATGTTTTCCTTTCTTTTGCACACCTAGTACATTTTTCAGATCGAAAAGTGTCCAACAGTTAAGCTCTGGGTGGGTTAACCAATGACTAGTTCTAGTCCCTTCTTCACTAGTTTTGAGAACTAGTTATTGTTTGCAATTTTATGATTTTTAAAGTTATATTTGAGATGATATAATATTATATCAGATTAGGGATATTGCATTATGGTTTCATTGTCTTCTATGTCGACTTCTTCCAGCATCCAACTATTCCTTTTATTGCATTTATTGTGTTGTAAATAATCATTGTTACCTTTTCTGACATCAAATATCTCGCCACAAAAAATCCTTTGCACACATTTCCATCTATTAGACAACATGGAAACAAGATGATGTGACAAATAACCCATGTGGAAACTTCAGCGTGTCCCTTTTGTACTTGATCCTTTTGGGAAACATCATTCCAGTAGCACAGAACAATGAATTGGATTTTCTCTTTTTGTCCTTTTGCTTGAGCTCATTAACTCATGCAATAAACTTTTATGTCTCCATAACCAAATTCAAATCGCACGGACATGAATGTCATTAAATACCCGTCTTTTCAACTTATTTTTCACGCATGCGTAGAGCCACCTTTCAATTCTACAAATGGACTATGAATTCCCTGGTTCATCATCATTGTTCCTCCACTGTCTATCTTTTTTTGTGTCTTGATGTCTTTGAGTCTTTCATCATGTTTTCTTTCTTCCAAAGTTGTAATGAATCTCTAGATAGTGTTCTCCTGGCAGTTCAGTCACAACAAGTGTATTTCACATGACTAAGAGTGGACATGGGAATTTGGAAAGCCCAATTGAATGAGTTTGATTTCAACCATTGGTACGCACAGTCCCAGGTTAATCACATCACTGCTAAGGGATTATCCGGTCTGAGCAGGCGAGTCGAATTTATGGAGCACAACAATAGTGTATTATAGATATGATGGACCTGATTCGAACCGAACAGTCGGCTACACATGTATCATCTTCAACTCTGCAAATTTGTCCTCTGCAACCATCCTCTAAATTCAATGAGCCAGTTCCAATGGACCTTGAGGTTCATCTTGCGCAAAAACCAATAGGCCATGATGCATAATTATACCTTGACCTGTGACTTTGAATTATCTCCATAGCTATCAATTTTGGTTGAAATGACTTTCATTATCGTTTTATACTTCAATTGTCTTTAATCCTTGGCATGCTTCCTCCTTTGTACTTCAACTCCTTTCTTTGTGATAGAGGACTCATGCAATTTTGTAACGACACAATTTTGAATATAATACAAGCTTTGTTTAAGTATCTACGTGGATTTCAACTCTTTTTTTGTTTGTTCATCAACAACACTCATTTGCATTCTTATTTTTATGTATGATCTCTTTTATGCGACAATCCAACACATCACAACAAATACTTGAATATATGTACATATGTATTGCAACATAACATTAATGCGACAACCAACTGCAAATATTCTCTAACTGCAATACTTCACTAACAAACTCCTTGAATTCCTAATGAATATTTTGTTGAATTCAAGGATATCACTCAATCTCTTAGAGATCAGCAAGATGGGAAACAATTGCTTGTTGCTTGAGACATACTTGGTTTGTTAGCCTCTTCTTTGCATGCTTGAGTAGTTTTCCTTACCCATATATTCATGTGTGCACTTCCATTTTGAGATGTGCCTGACTGTCTTCCCTTTTGGTCCTATTATTATTATTGTTTTTATGGAGACTATTTCTATCTGGAAAATTCATTGTTCTTCGACAATACATAGCCTTGTGTCCAAAGCCATAACATGCATAACATCTCACAGTTTGACAATACTTAGTAATATGATCAATATAGTTTCACCTTGTGCAATTCCTTGTATTAATCCTTCTTTTGGTAGTGTACCAGGAAGACTTGTAATTACAAAAGGAAGTATCATACCTGAATGAATTCCTTTGACTTGGACTTTGGTTACTGTCACATAATTTCCCAGATGTTTTGTCGTAGCCAAGTCCTGACTTTTATGGTGGTGATCTATGATCATTTAGAATCTTATTTAGGATCAATGTATTGCCTTTGAATTTTCTTCTTCATCTCATCTTCAAGAAAAACCTGTCCACTTCATGAATGTGCGTAGCCCGGAGTGTCTATCATGATGTGATCTTGGATCCGTTTCCTTCCTTTTTTACCTTAGTCAATATTTGTTCTAAGCATGAGATATATCTATCCTTTTGTTCAAGCTAACTTGTTAGTCATTTATTTTTCTTCTTTGACTCTTCCAAATATGTCTTCAATACTGATTTCTCTTCTTCAAGCATTTTGATTTTTTCTACTGTGCAATATAGTTGTTTCTCAAAATTCATTGCATTTTCACTAACCTATTTTTCAAGAGACTCTTGAATAACCTTGGATTGCTTGGATTGTTCTTCATACTTTTACAGTTGGTCCTACAACATTTTATTCTTCCTTGTTGGCTTCTTTAATTCATCCAAGGTGCTAACCAGTTCACCTTCCCAATCAACGTATGCACCTTGTTCTTCATCAGATTGACTCTCAAATTTAACTTCTATGATAGGCTTTGAAGGTGTATTGAAGGATCAACTAAATAAATAATTATCCATTGTTCCTAGTTGACTTTGCGCAATTGGTGTGGTTTTCTTGATAGAGAAACAACTCTTTTTCTTTTCTTCATTGTTTTCATCTTCCACAAAGGCCATGAAAAGAACTTCTTTTCACTTGTTTTCACAATCACATTCCTCATATAAATTATTGTCTTCCTCAATGTACAAAATATTCCTTTGTTTTGGAACTTTCTTCTTAGATTTGTCTTGAGTGCACGCCAACCTTCATTCATTGTAACTAGCCTCTTCATCACTATCATTATATTCGTCTGTATTATATGGTCAATTTGAAGAAAACTGGCCTACTCTTCCACATCTAAAACAATTGAAAGTAATTTCCCTTATATTTACAACATCCTCTTTTCAATTTTCTAACAAAGTTTGATTCTTCCTCATCCGATTCACCACAAGATCCTTTGTCATATTCATGCTTTGCTAACCTGGTGGAATTAAAGGTTGCTTCCTTTCTGATTGGATTTTCCCTTTCAGTTCTCATCTCATACATAGTTAGGATCCCTTGATGATCATCCTTTTATGATATCTGCAAGATTATCTATGTCTTCTAATACATATACATTTGATTCAAATCTTGGAGGCATAGTTCATAGTATCTTCTACACAACTGGTTTTCCATCTAGTGTAACTCCAAGACTTTTGATAGCATTAGCTAACTCTTCAACTGGAATGAAATACGAGGAAATATTTTGTTCATCTTTCATCTTCAAGGATTCATATAATTTAGAGTAATTATGTAGCTTTGATTTCTTTACCTTTTTGTCTCCTTCATAGATTTTTCTGAGCTTGTCCCATACCTCCTTAGTTGAAGTACAGTGCATGAATTTAGTGAATTTTGTGTCTGTAATCCGACATAAAAACGCATTCCTATATTTTGCATTGTACTGATAATGTATTTTCTAAAGAGGATCAACTGGTGTAGTTGTTGGGGCATTATAACCATCCTAAATAATCTGCCATACACTCCAAGTGATAGAAAATATACTTCCATCCAAATCCTCCAGAAGGTGTAGTAGGTACCATCAATCTTTGTGCTCTGTTAGTGGAGAGACCTTCCTACTTTTCCATGTCTGCGCACAGATCTATGTTCCAAATGTTAAGTTGTTACTGAATACACCCGCTCTAATACCAATTGTTGGAATCTTATTAATACTGAGAGGGGGGCGGTTGAATCAATATTAGCGCAGTTATGAACACTTTTTACTTCATTTCTGATTTAACTTGAACTTAAATTATGCATTCACATAAAAAATAACATTCATCCACACATATGCGCAACACACAAATTTTTATGTGGAAACCTGTTGTAGGTACAATAGATCCCATGTTTTAATGAAACATGGGAGCCCCACTTTTTATATGCAAAGGTAATGTTTAAATTCCTTAGTCATTTTTTTGGGTCTTTACCTTGCTTATCATTCTTTCTATTGCTTTGACATGATTTGATCTGGTTAGCATTTTTCCCTTTGAAAATGCCCTTGATTTTGTGTGTTTTTGTGAGTTGCAGAAAGCTTTGGTTTTCCCAAAGGTTAGCCCTTTCTGCAACCCGCAATCCGCAATCCGCATTAGCTTGGTTTTTGGTTTTGGAATGTTCTCTTTCCGCAACCCACAATCCGCAATGCGGATTGTGGATGTGGAAATATTTGTCAATAATCACGGTTTGTCACACCCGCAACCCGCAACCCGCAATTGCGGATTGCAGGAAGTTTTTAAAATAAATTGCACCTTGCATTTTCGCAACCCACAATTGCGGATTGCGGATTGTGGAAAGTGTTTAAAGAATAAGTTTTCATTTATATTTACGCAACCCGTAATTGCGGATTGCAAAAATTTCTTATTTTAATTTTCGTCGTTTGCATTTCCGCAACCCACAACCCGCAATTGCGGATTGCGGTTTGTGGAAACTTTTGGTTTGTTATATTTGGAGTTGCCTTCCCGCAATCCGCAACCCGCAATTGTGGATTGCAGATTGCGAAAAGAATGTACATATTTGTAACAATAAACTTCCGCAACTCTCCTTCCGCATCCCGCATATTAGATCTCAGCCATTGATTTTTGGTCATTTCACGGTCCAGATTGCATCCGACAGAATTGTTAAATATGTCGAATTTTTTCTATTTTCTTTATCATTTTTTGATTTTGAGAATTTACCTGCTGCAAGGATTTTTCATTGTGAATTTTTACCAAGGTCATTTTCCACTTCGTGTCAGCACAGGTTGGTTTACTCTCGTCTTTCATTGGTTGTTTGTGGATTTGGCTAATTTTAAACTGTTTTTAATTCATTTTAATTTATCTTACCAAAATCTACCAGTTTCCACCATGTCGAGAGTTACCCATTCTAAGACTGCACAGAAAGACCTGTTGAACAAAGACCCCAACTTTGGCTACCTTGTTGATACCAGTGACAGAGCCTTAGAGACCTATCAGATTGAATGGTCTAAAATTTATGCCATTTTCGACAATGACGACCTCTCGGACATTCAAGAGAACCGACCTGCCTATGAGAAGATTAGAAATTCTCAGCTTCATGCCATAGTAGCCAGACATTCCCTTATACCTTACACAAGTGCCATCAAGTGGATAATTGTTGATGTATATGTAACTTCAGAATGTATTTCACCTATGTATTTCATCCATGTATATTGTACTCCTATAGAGATGTTATTATTCCCCTATACGGAATTGTTGTCATTTGTATTGACAAGTGTCGCAAGTGTCGTAACTTGCCGATGGGTTATTAGACCACCATGTGTGGGGTCGGCCCTAATTAAGTTAACAATGGGTTATTAGGCTAAGCTAGACAAGTCGGCCCCATAGGATTATTGGGCAGGACAGGATAAGTATAAATAGAGAGCGGGATCTCTCTATTTGATCATCTCAGTATTGACTTCTACACTACTCGAAAAGTGGCGCACATGTGAGGAGGAGGATCACCTGCTAGTAGAATACTATCTCTTGTACTTTGGTTGTATCATTGCTCTCTCTATCTCTGAGGAAGTTGTAGGGTTTTTCATCTTTATGGTTTTCCCCGATGAAACTATGTGTGTCTCTTGGTGTGATTGATATGCATTGTTATACTTGATATGCTGTGCATGTTATTCTCTCAGTAAAGATCCTAGAGTATATTGAATTAATGCTAAAAAATTAACAATAATTGACCATGCCAACCCCAAAGACCGTTCCTTCAATAACAGTGCAGGGTCCCTTCTGGTTTCCTTTCGCCCTGAAGTTTTTATTAGGGGTTATGCCCTTAAGCCAGCCACCCAGCTTCTTAACGCTTCTTTACTGGAATCTGCCAACTCCAGGTTTAACTTCGACGAGATGATTAAGTCTTGGATGAATAACCCTGCTATATTTATAAATAAGGCCGATAACCTACACCCCATTTCGTGGTTTAAGGAACCTTATTCTCTTTTAGCAGCCATGCTTTGTAGGCTATATGGTCTACCTAATTGTTCCATGTTCAAAGCCGAGTGGGAACCCATGGCCCATCACATTCTTACAACTGAAGAGTCATTCAATTGGGCTTCGGTTCTCTCAGTGGAGTTAAAGTCAGCTATTGAGCAGTATCAGAAGACACCAACCACAAGAAATCCCTCTTTCTTTTATTTAGCATATGTTATTGATGTGTTCTGCTCAGAATTCCAGTACCCTTTGATGGGATGGAATTGGACACTTTTAGATCCCCCTGTTCACATTTACACTTCAACATTGTGGGAGAACAATTTTGTTCCTTCATTGTATGAGATCCGTGATCACTTCTTCGGTACAATTTACCATCAGATATTCAGGGAAGATGCAGCAACCTTCTCCCCTAATGCAAAAATTCTCATTAACACCATTGGTGATTGGTATGTGGGGGAATTACTCTCCTATATCAGAGTTTGGGGAAGTAACATAGTACATCTGCTGCCAAGGATAGTCCTAGATAGACTACTCCTTGAAGAGATAGCCTTCTAGACTGTGATAGATGGGGTGTTCCTCAAGTTGTCTGGACCCAAAAGAAAGGGATGACCTAAGTTCCCTTTGAACCTTGGACCATTGGTTATTCCAACATCAACATATGCTACAGTTAGGGGAAACAAGATTGTTTCTTTAAAGTTGGGATCATCCCCAAAGAGAATGCATGATCCCAAAGGATTCATGGCTGCCCATTTTTCCCAAGAACATATGAAAAAAACCTATGTGCATGAGGCTTCTCTTGATGACTCTATTTACCAAGGAGAAAATCTATTTTCTGAAGTCCTGGTTAGGGATAAGACTAAAGAAGAGCAGAGTTTCATCCTTCAGTACCAGAAAGAGCTTAAGACTAAGGTTTTAAGTTACAATAGAATGGAGCTGCAACTGGTAGATCATGTCAGAAAGGAAAGGGAATAAAAAAAAGCACAAAAGGTAGCTACTCCTCTGATGTTGACATATCCAGATGGAGGAAAATGCAAGGGCCTTGTAGAAGATGTTCAACAGATCAAGGAGATCCTAATTCAGTCAGCTGATGAGTTTAAGAAAGAGCTGGCACATATGAATTCGACACTTGACACCCAAGTCATTGCTGCAAGTAGTCTAGCCGGTGATACTCAAGTGGTTGTGAGTAACCCAACAAAGAGGAAGAATATTCAAACCCCTGCATCTACTATACCTACATTGAATATTGAAGACACTGATGTCGAGGATGAAAGAATTCCTCCTATGATTGTTGTCCAAGAGGTAACTGAAGGTTCCCAGGCAGATGCTGATTTGCTTGGCAGCATAGTGATAGAGGATCCTATTCAAGATCAAAATTTTGATCAAGTCACGTCTACTGCTGAAACATTAACTTCTGCACCCTTAGCTTCTTCTCTTGAACTTACTTCCACCTCTTCTATTCAACTTACTTCCACCTCATCTTCTGAGACTACGTTACCATAATCCACCATTTCTCAAATATTTGATGCACTGACCTCCATCACTACTTCATCTTCGACTTTTCCAATTCCACCTATCACTCCATCACCAATAGTCACTGAGATCCAACTTCCAACTATTTCTCTATAGCCCTCACTTACTATTGACCCAACTTCCCTTACTGAGTTTGCCACTCTATTTACTTCTCCTCCTTCTCCACCTTTAGCTTCTGCTACCAGTGCCCCTTTGATATCTACCTCTCAGATTACCATGTCTATCCCTAATACCACTGTCACACAAAAAATGGATTTGGTTGCAACAGGTAACAATACCAAATCTGCTACAAGTAGCATTTTTCATCTGCAACCGAGTTGATAGTTGATCCTGAAGATGATGCTGTGGTTCCCCTTGGGAATTACTTTTATAGGAAGGCAACAAAAGTAGTGGTTAAAAGAGGAAGAAAGAGAAGCAGGGGATCAGTTGTGTCGCAAGCACTTGTTCCCAATCAGATAATTTGGGCTAGACAGTTTAATGACATCCAACAGGAAGCATTAGAAACTGTAGCAGCCATGGGGGAATTTTCTGGACCTAATTTGATACAATAACCTCTTTGAATAAAGAGATTGATACCGAGAAAGAGGAGTTGAAGAAGCTACAGGAGCACCTGGTTAAAGTCAATCAAGAGCATGAATCTCAAATTCATGGATTGAGGAATCAGTATGAAAATCAGCTGAATGATTTGCAGGAACAAGATTCTTCTCTTAAGAAGGAACTACAGGATGCACAGGTCCTAAACACTGCAAATATGGAGAATATAGAAATATTGGAACAACAGTTAAAGGATGCAACTGGAAGTGCATCCTTTTCTTCTTTCTCTAGGTTTTCTCAGGAAGAGTTCAAAGACTTGTCCAATAAAGTGAATAAGGAGCATTGTGAACTCTTAGCTGAGTTGTTCAATTCCCTGAATGACATTCAAGAAACTCATGGTGCTTTTGGGCGAATGTCTGCTATCCTTGAACAACACGCTGAGAATAGTTGAAAAGCTTCTAAAGCTTATGATGATGTTGTTGAATGGAAGAGGTATATCAAGGAAAAACTAGAGGACATACCAGTTTTTGATATCTTCAAGTTCAGAAGAATTAGAACATTTTTGAATGCCTGGCAGAATGTGTCTAACATGGTAGAAGAAACAATCTAGAAAGCACAAGCCATCTGTGGGAAAAGATGGTATGCTGCAGACAATATCATGATTAAGCTACAGTTTCCTACTATGGATCTCATTGAGAAATCTTTCCCACTGAAATTGATTATCGAATAGGTTGACACCAGATGTGAGAAGGTCAAAGAGCATATTCAACAGCTCGAGTATATAGGGATTTCAGAAGTTGAAAAGTTCATCAAGCATCCTGCCAGCTTAGAAGGAAAGATCCATATTTTTCTGCGCACTTGGCCTAAGCTGGCCAAGAATGAGATGGAATCTTTCACTTGTGATGCTCAGTTGGGGCTCGAGTCATCCAATTATCCAGTTTTAGATGAGCTTCTAGAAGTTTGGACCAAGTGGCAGGATGCCCTTGGTCATGCTTAGAATAGTTTGATTTTGTAATCCCTGTTTTATGGGAGGTCTATCCTTTGTAACTATTTTTGTAATTATTATTTAAAGGGTATAGGTCTCATAGGGGAGTGGGGAGAAAATCGCTAGAGAAGGACTGGAGAAACGTTGTTCCACTTGAGATCTTGTAATTTATTGCAGACCTGATGAATCAAAGTTAGTTTCTTTTGGCATCTTTTTGTCTATGTTGTCAAATTTCTTTGATGATATTTGATTTCTTCACCTTAATCATAGATTGAACATTGTTTGATTTTGCAATCAATCATTAATGCATTGATCTATGATTTGGATTTATCTTAATTGATGATCTGTGTGTCTTTATGTTTTAACTGAATTTATTTAATTAAAACATTTATCTATTTCTCCAAATGATTAACATAGATTATTAAGTTAATGTTATTTTTTCAATTGGCATTCCAGATACAGGATAAGCTTGCATGTGCATAATCCTTAAGCTACTATCATTTGATTTTTATCTTTTGGTTCTATCTTAAGTTAATGAGTAAAAGATCCAATTTTACATTTCTGTCAAGCTGGTGAAAGGACTTATTAAAATTCAAACCAAGTTATCCTGCACAAAAACAGAACACTTTCTTTATATTAGATCTAACTTAGATTAGATTTCTTTTAAGATAGATTCCTTTATAGAGTTAGAACACTTTGATATTCCCTTACAGGAAGATAGATCCTTTTAGGATAAAACCCCATAAGTGCTAGCAGAGGCCTTTATATCCGTGGGAGTTAACTACACCAAACAGTCCGGGGATAGAACTGTTCTTGCGTAGAGATTTTTGAAGCCTTTCAGGCTGGGTTTTCATGCTCTGTTGTTAGTTTTGGAACCCATTCCAGCAACCTACATACCTGAGGCTTCAACAAATGGAACTAGAAGGAGGGCCAGAAGCAAGATATTACTAAACAAAATACCAATAGACCTCCTCCTACAAGAATACCCGATTGTCACCTGTAGTCACACGCAAGCATCAACCTTTGTAGAAAAACCGGTGCAAGATCCAAATGCCATTCCTTCTACCCTTGTGATAGAGCAGGAAACTAGGAGGGCCGATATTGTTTTTGTCTCACCCACTAGGGGACCCGTCACACTCGAACAATTACTCAAAGGTTCTTATGATAGTGTTTCTAGGTTACAACAAAGGATCACATAAGAGCGTAATATTGGACTAGCAGCAATTCAACATCACCAGAACACCGATCCACAAGTTAATAATTCAGATAATCAAAATTTAGGTGACCAAAATCATGAACAACATAATTCACCTCGGCATAATCTGCTCCCCGATTTCAACCTTGATACATTATTCGGAGAAACAGAACTAGAACAACCAAACGTTGCCATAGGTGGACCACCACTGAATCCTCCTTCATATTCATCATCCCCATCTAAAGAGTCATCACATAGTGAGTCAGACTCTAGTTCTTCCTCAAAAGATATACCCATGGCAAGAAATGGAAACAAACCCTGGCCGGACCAGGATGCTCTGTTTATAGTTGGAGAACAACACAAACTCCCTAAGAACCCTGAAAAGTGGCTCCCTAAGTTTGATCCCTATGAGAAATCACTTGTCCTTGATCATATTAAAACTTTTATGTAGGCCATCAGACTTAGGAATGTCATTCATGAAGATGTAGTTTGTAGATTGTTCCCTTACGATTTCCAGGGAAAAGCATCCAATTGGTACTTTTCCCTGGAGGCCAGATCCATCTCTTCCTGGGATGACTTTGAAAAAATGTTCATTCAGAAATTTGGAGATGACAAGACTCTAGAATATTTGGTCATAGACTTGTCCTCAATGAAAATTAGAGGCAAGGAAAGAGTGAAAGATTACAATCAAAGGTTTTGATACTTAAAAAATAGAATCCCTACCACTATTATTCCTGGAGAAGAACTTCTGGTTGCTTATTATGTTAAAGGTTTACCTGTTCCCATTGCTATGTGGGTAAAAAGAGCACGAAAACATAACTTGCATGAGGCCTTTGCTGAGGCTATTCAAGTTGAAAAAGATATATTCTGTTTTAAATATAACCCTGATGTTACATCAGATCAACCTTCAACCTCCAAAATAAAGCAATAAAATACTCCAAGATCCACAGTGCAAAACAAGGACCCATTTGAGATGAATGACATGAAAAAGTTTCTCCAAAATATCTCAAATGAAATGGTAGACCTGAAAAAGACTAACACAGAAAACCAGAACAATAACAGGGGATTCAATAGACAACCTTTCAGAAGACCTTATCAACCCCCACAGAAACAAGTCCCACCTAAACCTGATGAAGGATTGAACTTAGAAGAAATTATTTCTATCTTCAAACCTTTGGTTTTAGAATCACATAATTCTCCTAATCATCTAGATGAAAACCCACAAGAGAATCAAGATCCTGAACCACTAGATGAGTAGAGGACCAACAGATAAACACTATCAGCTTCTTTTTAGAACATCCCATGGTTGAGGAGGAAGATGATCCTGAGGCTGTCTTCAATGTCCAACACCCCTATAATATAAGGAGTAAAGGACAACCCACACAAGAAGCTTCCACTTCAACACCCGCACCAAACAGAGGCAAAGCACCAGCACATAAGGACACTGTAATTCCTTAAATAGAATATAGTCTAATTGATGACTTATAAATAGTGAAAGCCAACATTTCTCTTTTTGAACTTCTGAAAATCCCTGCAATGAGAGATAGTCTACCCAAAAGCATGATTGTTAACAAACCTAGGGAGGTTCAAAACAACAATCTAGAGACATACTCTAAACCTAGAAATCAGAAACCAGGTTCAATAGAAATGTCCACAATTGTATGATAGATTCAGGGGCTTCATCGAATGTGATTCCTCTATCTGTTTGCAAAAAGTTGCATGCCTCTTGGGAGCCCTGCCCTAATCAAATTCTTCAACTTGATAGATCCAAAGTTAGGGTAGTGGGAGAACTGAAGAATGTCCTATTAACACTATCTAGTGACCCTAGAATCCACCAGACTGGGGATATTATTGTGGCTGACTTCCCAGAAATGTATGGAATGTGGTTGATAAGGGATTGGTCAAAGAAGCTCAAAGGCTACTTCAATACCGACTAGTCCCACTTATGGCTTCCCTACAATGGAATACCAAACAGAATCAAAATCAGCAGGGAACCTTACATGAAACAAATTGTTATAGACTTAAATGATACTAGTGAGCCTGCTGCATACTTCAGCTCACATGTGGAACATTACATGTTCGATACATTCTTTGGGGATCTACCTGCGGATTTCTCACCAGCTGAGAATGCACAGAATCAGTCCTAAATTGTCAATCTTACTTCTGTTCCATTCTCAGGTATTGTTGTACATAATGTATACAATGTAAATACTAATTTTAGGATAGATGTTGGGCCTGGCCCAACTGGGGCAATTTTGAGTAAGAAGGATTTTGGAACTGCAAGCTGAGTGCAGTTTAGTAAAAGTATTTTTGTATAAGTTTTGGGAGGCTGCGAAGTTGCACATAGCACAGCGTTGGAGGAAGCTGTGAGGATCAGTACTGTGAGGAGGCAGTGCTGCGAATTGTCCAGTCCACGGGATGCCAGCGAAGTAGAGTGTTGGAAAAAAGACGGCACATATTCCAATTAGACCATCAGTGGTCTATTTTTGGTAAAGATGCTCCAGGAGTAATAAGCAGCGGGCAAGAGCAAATCAGGAAGAAAGCAACTGGTCGCACATGCGAAAGATGCCACTACTTGAACCAGTCGCACAAGACCATTAGAGGAAGAACCGCTTGGTGAAAGCGACCTGTTGGCATGCACGCAAAAGGAAGGCCGATAGTGATGTGATGCAGGCATGGAAGACGGCCACGATGGAATATTCGCTACCAGGTGCCAAAAGTTCGGTTTTGGGGAAATCGTGACAGTTTTGTAAACCTAAGGGTTTTTTCCTACAGATTGTAAAGACATGACCTAAGGGCATGATCTATAAATAAGGGCATTTTTGTATGGGAAAGGGTTGTTGTTGTAGGGTTGTTAACTCTTCATTTTGTTAAGCTTTGAATATTGTTACATCTTTTAAGCTTAGTGCTATTGTAAAGGCTCTGCAGCTGAGTCCGCAGAGACCTATTTGAGAGAGAAGAGAGTCTACAGTTGAGTGCGCAGACTAAGAACTGTTGTACCCTTCCCACAGACTAATTTAATAACAGTTCTTGTGGACATAGCATCCATCTGGGGGGTGAACCACGTTAAATTCTGTGTAGTGTGATTGTTTGTATTTTGCAACTGTTCATTTGCTTAGTATGGATGTTTAATGCCACAGTTATCTGTTATGTGATTGCTTTTATATGTATTTGCTGCAGGAATGATGGGAACAATATGTTAAGTGATACATGTGTGGATGAATGTTAAGTATTCAACACTTCTAAGTCTTTGAATGCATGAATATTTTGGATAAGCACATAGTTAAGCACTTAATTTGAGCATAGCGTTGGCGTGCAGTATCGTATGTTCATTTGTCTACATATATCATAACGATAATAACCTAAGTGTGGTCGAATGGATAAGGATTGTTAAGTAAGCTAGATCAGAGTTGATCAAGTCCTGAAGTGGACGTGCGGTCTAGTTGATGCGATGACCTATTGTGAGTACTGCGAGATAAGATGTTGATAGCTTATCATTGTAGCTCAGGAAGTATCCCATACCGCGCAGTCCTTGGATGCGCTGGTTATGCAAGCACCTCTGCTTGCCGAAGTATCTGATGCGAAGTAGAGACTTCGCACAGTCTTTTGTCCGCAGCAAGAGTCCTTTACCATGCTTCCCATTCGTCTCTTTCACACTCGCATCACCAGGTTGGGGAAACCTGATTATGCAACCACCCCCTCATCTTCACCTTGGGTGAGAGCTCAGGCTGCTCGCATTCTGTTGCTGAAAGGGCCAGTGAACAGGGGTTTTGTTGGTTCCTTGAATGGTGAAGTACCTGGGTCTATATTGGAAACCTCTAGATCAGTTACCTAAGCCAACAAATGGTTTCGTTGCCGCGCTAAGACTCAGTGATGTGATAGTGTCTTTGGAAAGTAATGTGACGAAGAATACCAGTTCCTATTGGGTTCAGACAATTAGCATCCCGAAAAGAAAGAGATTTGGGACTGATGTGATAAGACCGAAAGAGATTTTGCAAAGCAAGAGAACAGACACCCGCGTCCATCTAACGTAGAGTGGTTGAACAAATATTTGTGGAAAGATATTCACAAGATATTCTGGGCCTCGTTTGGAAACGAGTTGCACGAGTGGATCTCGCGACTCACAGAGAAGAAAACCTGTTTTCAAGGGGGAGTACCTACAGAGTGGACTCCAGAGCTCATTGCGCAACTTAAAGCAATAGACAACCCACTGTCACGAGCAGTCGACTTCTGGGTTGATAGCATACTTGAAGGATTTTTAACAGAATTTTCTGTAGACACGCTGAAATCCTATAGCCAAGCTGAAGCATACTTTTTCGAAGGATTCAGAGGTAAGTACCTGAACAATATTAGTCTATACATTAAAATGCTTTTAACTGAGAAAGACGTTTTAAGAATGCAGTAATATTTTTGAATATGTCATGGTAGAAAGTATATATAGTGACTCTGACGAAGAAACCCATAATATGAGAAGTGAAAAGAGATATAAGTGTAATAAAGAAAAGAATCCCAGAGGACCTGGACTCCACGTGAATACTGAAATCCCATGTGACCTTAACAATTAGACCGCGCCATCATCAGCCACCATCCACCCTATTACACCTCAGAACCAGCCGGTTGCAAATACCGCGCTTCCTCTATCTCAGAACCCACCCACTACAAGCGTAGCGCAACCCACCCCACAGAACATCGATATTGGTAGCATTGCAGGAGCGGGTGCTCAAACCATTCCAACTCAGACTATTCCAATTTAGAATACCCAGCCTCAGAACATTCCGCAGAGTAATATCACTTGCACTATTCCGAGTACCACCTTTACGTTTTCTGCTGAGAACCCGGCGCAGAATCAAAGCACTACTCAGGGTGCTCCACAACCAAGAAGGAGAATGATAGATAACGATATAAAACCACCGATATTCAAAGGAACGGGTCTAGAAGACCCTGATCAACACTAGTTTCTATGTGAAGCCGTATGGAGTGTAAAGCAAGTCCACGATGATGCTGTGAAGAGAGCGCAACTCATCACTAGTTTCAGAGATAGAGCATTGCATTGGTTTATGAAATATTCTCAGGCACATTCGAGAACCCTAACAGAAATCAAGGCTGCACTTGTAGCAGAGTTTAAGAAACGAAAATCTGAGTCGCAGTGCATAACAGAGTTAAAAGAAATTACACAGAAACCTACCGAAACGGTCTGGGAATTTGACCAAAAATTTAAAACATTGTTGGACCAAGTGAGCTTTGTTATAGCTCCACAATAGCATCAGGAATGGTTCATCACTGCACTGTTGCCTCACATCAGACAACCATTGATGCAGCAGAAGGTTGCATTGCAGGAAGAGGCCTTATGGATCACGATGAAGTTAGAGGCTTCGCCAATCAGTGAGACTAGTTCGAGCATGTCTCAGATCCAGAACCAGTTGACCACCTTAACATTAGAATTACAAGGTATGAAGAATGGAAAGGAACAAAGATATGAATAGAGGCATGATCTTTGGTGTACATGATGTAAGGGAGAAGGCCACACTAGAGAACATTGCCCCTTATTTCAAGACTATCTCAACAGTGGTGCGCCGAACCCAATGAATCAGAACTAGGCACCGTGGTGTGAAATTTGTAGAACCAGAGGACATCGACCTGAGGACTATTATCTAATACCGAAATACGAAAAGACACCTAAAAACTTATATTGCAATTTTTGTAATTTAGTTGGACATGATGAATCCAAATGTCACACATATGAGCTTATTGAACGAAAGAAAGCGAGCTATGGAAGCAATGCAAGGCGCTGGAATGTATTGCATCCAAGAAGAAAATCAGCCAAAACAAGAGAATGCCCACTATGATCAAGGTGGATATAGAGGCCGTGGTGGTGGATACTGCGAGAGAGGAAGAACTGTCAGCCCAGCCCAAGGAAGAGGTCGCAGCCAGGTAATTTGCTATAACTGTTGTCAGCCAGGCCATGTCTCTAGATATTGTACCAACCCTTTCACTACGTGCAGTTACTGTAAATAATTTGACCATGTTATTGAAGACTGCCCTGTACTAGAGGTAGAAATGCAGAAAAGAAGAAGGTTAAAACCGCCAAATCCCAACATTCAGTTGATCGCAACAGAGAGAAGAACTGTGGATCCAAGCATAAATGTGGTAACGCGCAGTGGTGCTGATACAGGAAGAGATAGAGGAGCAGAAGATTTGACTTTGAGAACGCGCGATCCTAAGAAGACTCCTGGTGAACCGGTATGGATTAGAAAAGCTGCTGGGAGAACACGGAGTCTGGACCTACAGAAAAATAAAGGAGCATTTACAGAAGCACAGGATATCCTTAGAGAGTCAACACCTGAGTCAACCAGAATCCCGTTGCGCAGTGAAGTACCGCAAATAGAGGATATGCCAGCAGCATATGATCACACGAGCACTGCAACAGACAAAGGTACCTTTGTTGCGTAGTTCCTACGGAGCTGCATGAAGTTATTGAAGAGCGCAGATGCTATCGTGGAATTTGAAAAACTACACAATCAGTATGAGCCACGAAGTGAGAAGGGGGATGCCCATGGCACAATCCATAACATTAGAAGTCCCAAAAGAACAGGGAGGGAGATGAGATTCACTGTACAGATCGGGTACTGTGAGATGGATAACATCATTCTTGATCTTGGATCCGAAGTAAATGTCTTGAGCAAGCAGACATTGTAGCAGATGGGAAAAACTAAGTTACAGTGGTCACCTTTACAGTTAAGAATGGCCAATCAAGGGATAGTTATACCATTGGGAAGGTTACCCAACACCGTTGTCTACATTGACGGAGTGTGAAGCTATGCAGATTTCGAAGTGATTGAAATCATGGATGATAGCCATCCTTATTCGGCACTGCTGGGTATCGATTGGGAAATGACTAACTCCACCATTATCAACTTGAAAACCATGAAAATGATATTTGAAGGAAATGATATAAGGGTCATCGTTCCATTGGACCTCTCACAGGGTGAACAATATGTGGAACCGATTCAGGAGGAAACTAGAGCCCAAGACTTGGACCATATTTACAAGATGACAACGAATGCTGCTGATTATACTAATCCAATTGCGGATGGAACGCTCAGCTGGCACTGCAACAGTTCTTGTATATCAGACTTTGATGCAGGACTGGAAAACAGGCAAAGCAGATTGCATGAAGTATCTTCCAGGAGATGCGCCAAGATCACGAAGTCACTCCGCTGGATTGGTAAAAAGGTAACTCCAACTCCTACCTATGATGGTTTATCTAATGTTTATTGCTTTATCAAAGAATATACTGTAATAGTTGCAGATGAATACCATGTATCAGCATTAGACATGGCACTGCGTGAGACACCTGCCAGATGGTGGGATGCGCATAAGAAGACACTGACAACATGGGATCAGTGCAGAATTAAGATGCAAATCAGGTTTGCTGAGAAGGTTAAACTACCTTTTGAAAAATATAATGGACAAAGAGATCCAAGGGATCATATTGAAGCTTGGGTGGAAAGGCCACAGACAAAATGGGTGCACCTGTTTGTGCACACGCTGGAGGAACCGATTCCGAAGAAGTGGTACCTAGACCTGGAGTTGCACAAGGGCACAATGGACTGGTTTGTCCTAACTGCGAGATTCCAGCAGGATTTGAGTTTTGAAGACAAACATTTGAGTATCAATGATGCGCTACAGGTTATTAAGGAAAGAATATTCAACCCAGACTGTACATAGGGAAACATGACTCTAGAAGAATTCTTTGGGGAAGACAGCATACCTGCGCGCCTACAACTAGAATGGGAGGAGCAACTAGAGCATGCCCTTGATTGTTATAACCTCGCTGAAGAACCTGAGGATAAAACAGATAGTGATGAGGAGGACCCACGCAACATAAAGATACTTGAATCAGAGGGAGTGCGCGAGGTTGGAGGACCTCCACTGGAAATTCCAGATATGAGTGGACCTGTCAAAACAAGAAAAGTCAACATTGGCACCAGTGAAGAGCCAAAGTTTGCAGCTATCAGAGACTATTAGGATGAAGACACAGTCGAGAAGGTCGCGGGCATACTACAGGAATATCGAGAATCATTCCTAACCAAATTCACAGAGATGAAAGGTATTCTGAGAGACTTAGGAGTGATGAAAATTCCTCTTAAGCTTGGCACGAAGCCTATGAAGCAAAGACCGTATAGAGTAAACCCGTGTTACAAAGATCGAGTTAAGGCAGAACTCGATAGGATGCTCGATGCAAGGATCATTGAGCCTATTGAAGAATCTCAGTGGATAAGCCCAATGGTTATCCAGGATAAGAAAACAAAGAGTGAGATTAGGATCTGTGTGGATCTCAGAAAGATGAATGACGTGTCAGTGCATGACCCATTTACTATACCTTTTATTGATGAAGTACTTGATAATGTTGGAGGGAATGAGGCATATTATTTTACTGATGGATTCTCTGGATACCATCAGATCAGGATTGATCTCACAGATAGGCACAAGACTACTTTTGCTACTGAATGGGGGTCGTTCCAGTACACAGTGATGCATTTTGGTCTGAAGAATGCACCTGCTATATTTTCTAGAGTTGTAGTTGTTAAATTTTTTATACATAAGTTCTTAGAGGTTTATTTTGATGATTGGACTATTTTCGGCTTACTGAATAACCATGCTGCGAACCTCAGGATGATGCTGGAAAAATGCAGACAGCATCAAATTTCATTAAATCTAAAGAAATGTGTTTTCTGTGTTCCATATGGAATTTTATTGGGACATATTGTGTGCAAACAGTGCTTGATGGTTGATCTTGCGAAGATCGCAGTCATTTTAAACTTGCCTACACCAAACTTAGTGAAGTAGCTACGCACTACATTGGGGCATACCGGTTATTACAGAAAGTTCATAAAGGGGTATGCACAGATAACCGTAGCTATGGAGAAGCTGTTAAAGAAAGATGGACCATTCATCTAGAACGAAGAATGCGACCGAGGCTTTGACACATTAAAAGAAAAGATGGTCACTGCGCCGATCATAGTTTTTCCAGACTGGGAGAAGCCATTTCATGTCCATGTTGATGCTTCGTGTATAGCATTGGGCGTGGTTCTTGCTCATCCAGGGGAGGGAGGTATCGATCATCCCATCGCATTTTCCAGCAGAAAGTTATCCTCTGCTGAGAAGAACTATACCACTACTGAGCATGAAGGACTCGCTATGGTCTATGCGCTGCAGAAGTTCAGACATTACTTACTTGGTGCGCACTTCTCTATGTTCACTGACCATTCTGCTTTGAAATACCTAGTCAATAAGCCAGTGTTAGGGGGGCGAATTGCAGATGGTTACTACTCTTTTAGGAGTATGATTTTGAAATTGTTGTTAAGCCAGGCAGGTTGAATTTAGGACCTGATCATCTGTCAAGGATCGAGTCAGGAGAGGAACCTACGAACCTGGAGGACAATCTTCTTGATGTGCAATTGTTCGCCATACAGGTTGCTGATGATTATTATAAGGACATCATTGAATTTTTGACTACTGGGTTCGCACCCACAAAGTTCACTACGCAGCAAAAGAAGCAGCTGGTAGTGCGAGCAGCAGACTTCACCATCATTGCGGGCCAGCTATACAAGTTGGGACCTGATGAAGTACTGCGCAGATGTGTACTAGAGCATGAGAAACCATTCATATTGGTTGATGCACATTCAAGAGTTGTAGGAAGTCACTACGTAGGGAGAGTTACTGCGCAGAACATATTGTGCGCAGGTCTATGGTGGCCTACAATCCATAAAGATGTGAAGGAACATTGCCAAAGTTGCGATGTGTGTTAGAGGAGCCGAAAGCCATCACGAAGAGATGAAATGACATTAAATCCACGGTTGACATTGTAGGCCTTTGAGAAATGGGCCATTGATTTTGTGGGACCTATTAACCCACCAGGAAAAAGAATTGGTGTGAGGTACATCATTACTGGTACTGATTACCTCACCAGATGGGCAGAAGCAAAGCCAGTAAAAGATTGTAGCATAGCTACAGCCGCAGAGTTCATTTTTGAAAATATCCTTACAAGGTTCAGATGCCTGAAGATTTTGATGAGTGATCAAGGCACTCATTTTCTGAACAGGACCATCGAAGCTTTAACCGAAGACTTCCACGTTCATGATTAGCGCAGCACGCCTTATCATCCACAGGTGAATGGAACTGTTGAAGCATTCAACAAAGTGCTGGAGAATGCGCTAACCAAAATATGCAATGTCAATCGGGACAATTGGGACCTGCACATTCCCTCTGTATTATGGGCGTACAGAACTACCTGCAAGAACCTGACAGGACACACACACTTTAGGTTGGATTATGGGAAAGAGGTGATCATACCAATGGAATATATCATTCCCAGTTTGAGAATAGTTTCATTTATAGGGATGGCAGATCACAACGTGTTGGAATAACGACTCTTACACTTGGTTGGTCTTGTTGGCGGATATTTCTACCCTATAGTCAGGAAACTAAACTATCAACTTGGTTGGGGTGACAGGTAAGTGCATTTATGTCATTACAGAGGTGTTTACAAAAGAAATAGATTACAGATTTAGAGAACATACCTTGTACTGGAGTCTGATCCTAGCCTTGACCCAGTCTTGTGTCCAGCTCTCAAATCTACTTTCTTTCAGCAAACCTGAAACAACAATACCTTCCTCAAACACTTTGGGCAACATATAAATCATAAAATAAACAAAGATTATGTTTAATATCCAGTATTGACCAAAATGAATCCAACTCAAAATGCCATTTTATAACACCTTCAGATTGGAACAAGGAAACACTTCAACCTTTATTTGTCAAAATAGTATGCAGTACAAATATACCTGATAATGAAACAGGTTCCTGCAACTAGATCCTGGGCTCTGGCTCTGCTCTGGTCTGAATGTCTTCTGCAACAGTTTCTCCATTAACTCATCCTCTCATTCTTTAGTAATCATTTGCATTCATAATTTCTTCTAACCTTGCTCCCTTAGCCTTCTAGGAATTTATAGGTTTAAGGAAGCAGTTCAAGTCGATGAGGAGGTTGGGGAAGTTAAGAAACTGACTTCAACTAATCCTCTTCGATGGATTAATATATTTTTTAATCATTTTTAAGATACACGCGACTATTACACAGTGGAGTAGCGTATAGGGCGCTACTCTATTGTTTGAGAAATAGCGCTCATTTAGTTTTAAATTCCGAGCGCTACTTTGATAATAAGGAGTAGCGTATATATTGATATGGGCGCTACTATTATGCACTGGAGTCGCGTATGGGCGCTAGTCTCTTTAAGTAGAGTAGCGCTCATACCTCAAAATGATATTTTTGTATGTTTTCAGTATTCTCAGGAAATGGGATGAGTTGTCATATCATCCAAGGTCAACATGCTCCTCCATCCAAGTTGTCCTTTTGTGTGATCAGCAGCTCAGGGTGATCACGGACGGAGAGGTGCAAGTTTGACCTATAACAGATGCCCCCTAATGTGTGAGATCAGAGGGTAACGATGGCCGAAATACATTATAATCCAAAACCAGAGAGAGAGCACAGAACCGTAGGAAAAAGTCGCAAGAAACCTGCAACAAAAATCAAGGTCAGCGAGCAATTACATTGTTGACATCTTATAGATGTGTAAGGTGATACAACATGATCTCCGATACATAACAAGGAGATGTATATAAAAAGCATGGCCACTTGAAATACAAGCGTGGATCCATGTCAAACTAAGAGATCATAGCCATAACAACACACTGGATCTATGTCTCATGGAGAGCCGTATAGAAGTGAGGCTCAGTCTTGCACAACTTGGGTGATAACAAAAATGAGGTTATGTCATCAAAATCCCAAGGTCTTCATCCCATAAGGACCCTAGGTACAAACCCGAGCCATGTGAATAGATGAGTTGACAGTCGAACATGGAGGGCATCGTCTGATTACCGGTCATTGATGTATACCGTTAACAAACGTGAGGACTTCCATCGATAATGATGATGGAGTCCAAGGTACCAAGTACGATTCGCCAAATGTGAATAGATGGACTTGGAGTCGAACACTTGGGAATCCTGTCGAAGAAGAGACATTGATGTATTCTCATCATTCAACAGCGAGGAAAATTGCCACTGGTGACTGCAATCTCCAAGGTACTAACCGAAACTCTAAACTTCAATCCCAGAATAATGATTTGATGTCGATGGGAGGAAGTCCGTTGGAAGGGAGGCCTTAAGGCATCCTCCATCATCCAACTCGAGGAACACTCAACTGGTAAGAGCTGATATGGAATGACATGTAACAAGACTGACACTAGGAAGGCCGACACATGAGGTCAAGGTAACTGCAGAATGGCCGACACAGGGTATATCCTTGAACATTGAGCACGACACAAAGTGACTCAGGCAGTTTCTGACATAATGGGGTAAATAAGTCTGAAATGTAAGAGACATTAGCAGACCCTCCATATGGTTGGTATAATAACCAACCGGGGGAGTAAATAACTCAGAGGAAAGGTTCACCCTAAGGCCAAAAACTAAACCCAACCGACAAGATAGACTCAAGTAGGTGCTGTGTTCAAGGATAGGACTTGACTGATACTGCCTTTAACAATGAAGATATGATGTGTTTTCCCGTTCCTTATTCTTTTTAGATAAAAGAATACCCTTCTTGTGGATTTAATGAGTCCAAGAAAGAATGAAAACTCAATAGGTCCAACCATGTAAATAGTTTAATGAGCCCATGGGAGGAAGACTCAGTACCTTCTTCATAATTTAAAGAGTTCGAAGAAGAGATAGAAGATTACTCTATATGTACTGATCTCTAGATTTTAGTATCGAGCCGAGATCTGTTCTTGCTCGCCGGTGTTTTCAATTTTAAGGAGTCTGAAAAACTTAAACAATAACTCCATATATCTGCTCGTGGATTTTAGTATCGAGCCCAAGCAGATTAATGCTCGCCGGTATTTTCCTGTTTATAGAGTCTGAAAAACTTAAACAATCCTCTTCTTACCCTCTCGTGGATTTCACATCGAGCCCGAGTAGGTGAATGCTCGCTTGGTATTTTCATATTTAGAGAGTCTGAAAACCCTAAAGAAAGACTCTAGAAGGTCCTTTTTCGTATAGTTAGTCTCTTCTCCCGAAAAAGTATAAAACAATGAAAGGAGAACTCTTCTAGCGCATACTGACGTATACCTAGAGTATACCTTTTCCGTAGTTAATCCACTGAGGCCCGGAAAAGGGGTAATTCTATACCTGAGTGGATGAGCCTTCGGATACTTTAACGAGCTCGAAGAGGACAAGTCTGCTCGGCAATCTTGTTTAGGTTTAAATAGTCCAAACAAGAGCTTAAAATGACTTAAAGGTCAGCTTCTGGGATCGTAACTTCATGTCCTGCCAAAAACTAGGTTTTCAACAAAATATTAGTCGATGACGCAAAAATCTTAAAGAATATATGGATTTGAAATGTTTAGCTAATTGACAAGATTTATCGTTAAGAAATTTGAGGTCAGGAGACGAATTCGACAACATTTGAGTGAAAATTGAACTTGGATCAATTTTATACCTTATTTTGTGTTTCAATTGATTAATTAGGGTTTTTGAAAATGTTTGAAACTATAGAAAATTAAAAATTATAGGTAAAAATTAAAATCCAATTATATATATAATTTCAATATTAACAAATCAATTTGCATTTTGTGTTGTAGGGCAAACATTGGGCACATTTTCACGAATTTCAAATCTCCTTTGTGATCGAAAGGAGCATCCAATCGCCAAACTGCTTCCACCAAGTAAGTAGAAATCAACCCAACTTGCATTTCAATGGTTTATTTTTAAAATTTTGAGGAAAAAATGGCCCGAAACGCAATGCTCATAAAGTTTTATGCGCGGGCGCTACTGTATATACATAATAGTAGCGTACGAAGGCAATGGGCGCTACTTTGCTCAAACAGAGTAGCGCCTACACGCTACTGTGTAGTATACACAGTAGCGTACATACTTGCAAAGCCAAATTAAAGCGCCGAGACTCAAAATTTTTGGGGTTTTTGTGCAGGATGGTCTTACAATGGAGGGAAAGGGAGCATGAAGACATGGATAGACTAGCTATGCAAGACCCTGCTACCCTTCATGCACTCCGTAGATGCGGTTTGTTGAAATTTTATCGAACCGTAAACATGCGGGCACTAAACAAGTTGTTTCGGAGATTGATTCAGTATTGGGATGTCGATACTAATACCTTCATCATCCGGGGGCAAACTCTTGAGCTTACCGTTGAGGATATATACTTTATAACCGGTCTCTCAAGGAGAGGAGACGTAATCAATCTAAAAAGTACATCTCGCTTGGGTGCACGATCAGTGCAAGAATATGTGAACACCTACTGTGTTGCCGGAGCAGAGAAATCGGGAAGCCAAATCCTGATTTCAACTGTTGATGGTCTCCCGCTGAAAGTGATAGTGAGCACGATCAACCGGGTATCCGGTAGTGCATCACAACACTTGGCTTCTAGGAACTCGATGCATGTCGGTGTACAGTGCTTGCATGGGCATGTTTATGATTGGAGTACTAGCTTGTTGGCAAACATGAAGTATCAATTGACAAGTTGCAAATCTGGTACAATGAAGAATTTCGGGTACGGGAGTATCTTGTGTACTTTCTTCTTCGAGAGAATGCCTGCTATTAGTTTGGGAATGCCATTACCACAGGTTAACCCCCGTGAGCCCAGACTAGGCCGTTGGGGTGACATTTTTCTCCGCCAGGGTGGTGGGGAGAGTCACTATTGTTACCATACAGATGACTTCTGGGGGTGGTGGGAGAGGCAAGTTCCCGCTTTTGAGCAGTTTCCCTATGCTGGACTAGATTTTCGTCACGACCCAGAGCTGGTACTTCCGCCAGGTGGAGCCTGGGGAGATATTGGTATGTTTACTTTTTGAGAATTTATTTAATTTTTTCAAACTTTTCAAATATTTGATTTTTATGAAATGAGTTTTGGAGTTCTAATCAAGTGTTCAATGCAGATGTTGGGCCTGTTCGTCTCGAGGGCCATCCTACTATCTATGTGAGGCCGGCTGATATCACCGCAGCAGAAGCTATGCTGGGAACCCTGGAGAGGAAAATGAGTCGGCTGACTCATGAGATTCCTGCAAGCCGCATGGACCAGATACCTGTTGACATGCAGGAAGATGTTGTTGGGGTGCCCCCAGCATGGCTTAGATTACTGCGTAGGGTTGCTAGACTAGTGATATGCTACCGTAATGGGGTAGATGATGAGGAGGTTCCTCCTTCTCCATAGGAGAAGAAAAACATTATATGTATATATTTTTGAGGCTGCCATGCCCAACTTTTGTACTTTTATGACTTGACTTATGAGACTCATGACTCGAAACTCATATTTTTTGATACGGTATCAGTTATATATACAGTATCGGTTATTTACATGTGAATGTGTTTTTAAATCTTATGTGTGGAAAGTTTTTTACAATGTATGATGCAAATGCCAGTCTAACACATAGTTTGCTAACGAATCAGCTAAATTGTTTAAATTTCTTGGAATGTGTTCATATCTGATAGAATGAAAATGTCTTTCCAATAATCTAACTCGTAGAAACTGTCGTAGCAATCCTGGATCTCTGATCCGATAGACACCTGTTAACTGAAATACAATTAGTTGTGAGTCAAGCCTTACCTCCAGGTATGAAATACCATGACTGAGGGCATCTCGGAGAAGTTCTATAACTGCACTGTATTCAGCCACATTGTTCGTGGTCGATCCCAAACAAACCCCCCCCGAAGAGACAAGTTGGTCAGCGGGTGAATAAATGACCCAAGCTGCCGCAGCCAACTGACAGGTGTGGCGACTGGCGCCATCAGCAAATCCTAGGAAATGTGCGGTTGACATCTGGTACATGAAACGAGAAACACACATCAGATCACCTAACGAACATAACAAAACTAACTATACAAAAATATACAGCTATGTTACAAGAAAAAGTACTTCAACCTAGGCATATTACTTCTTCAGGTAGAGTCAATGCCTGGATCTTCCTCAGGAGGCCGGGAAAAGGTGTTATGGAACTCACGGAAAAGATTAGCATACGGGATTATTTCATCGAGATAACATCCCGTTTCAAAGAAAATGTTTCCGTTAACTCCAGTAAAAATGTTCACCAACGAGTTATGTGCTCTATTTGCTTCAACAATGGCAACTTGTGAAGGGGTGAGACCAGTATTCTCATCGGGTGGTGAACAAAATTCTCCTCTCTCTAATAAGTGAAGAAAAGGAAACAAGAAGGATACGCGATTTATATGTTCACGAGGATGGTCTGGGTCATTCAAAGCTTCTAACATTTCCTCATCAGAAGGTAAAGTAATTCCTGAACTGTTGAGAGAATGAATTGGGTTAGGTATCTGAGTAGTGGCACCATCTATATTTGACTCGACAGACACCAATTGAGTCGACATATGTCCTGTTGTAGTTTGATGAGACTCCAAATGGGTAACTTCTTCAACAGGGGTAGGCACGGAGGGGTTTGTATTAGCTGAGAGAAACTCGGAATCAGTTGTTGAACTAATCATAGGAATTTCAGACGATGAACATCCTTCAGTACCAACAAATAAAGTAGGAGCGGGTAGATCAAAAGTGCCAATCAGTGATCCAAAAAGTCCTGCTCCTAAACTCTCGCTAACTGGGGTGGTTTGATCAATCATAGGAATCGTGGTTTCCGTAGAAGTCTGGTGTTTTCCTTGAGTGAAAGAAAGTTGATCGACTGTAACGATCTTACCTTCAAATGGGAACATGACCACTCAGAAAACTGCCGATGCTATAGCTTGCATGGCATAAGTCCAACTCCTGCCCAATAACATATTGTAATCGAGCGGAGCGTCCAGAACTTCAATCTCAACAGCAACTGTCTTACCGGCCAAGGTGACATTAAATGATGGCAAAACTCCATGTGGACGGAAAGTTCTGCCATCAAATGCAGTAAGCATTGTGTTGGAAGGGACTAACTCAGGAGAACCTAGAGCTTTCCAGCAGGAAATAGACATTACGCAAGTCGACGCTCCCTCATCTACTACAGCTCGTCTTATGGTCATTGGACCATGAACGACTTCAATCTGGAGGGCAACGTGATATGGCAACCGGTATTTGACATCAGTCATATCAAAACGCGCAGACATGTTGGAGGACTCCATACTCCCAATAGCTGCCAGAAGTGCATTTCGTTGCAAAGGACAACTCTGCAATACTTCTAAGGTAGACATGGCACAAGGAGTTTGGGCTAGATCTTCAACTACATTGTAATTGGAAGCAGCCCGCGTGTTGGGATTGTGCGATGCCCTCTTTAAGACACCTTTCGGGATCTTAGGCATTGGGTCCACTGGTATGTGGAGTGGAGTGGAGGATTCAGCAATCTCCTTATCCTTTCTCTTCGTTTCCGGGGTATAGTTTTTAGCTCTGGTTTGCAAAAGTGCATCTGAGTTGACCACGTTTATGAATGTTTGATCAACCGAAGCGTGTGAAGTGCCCCCAGTTTTGGAGGTGCCAGAAGTGGAGCCTTGTCCTTTGGGAAATGGATCTTTCAAGACGGCAGGCTTCTTCTCTTTCAAAAGCTTCTGGGCTTCTTCTAGTAGAGGGCATTGGTGAGTAAGGTGGTTTTGTTTGCAAAGTTTACAAGGGAACCTAACCTTCTTCTCTTCTTTATTACCCTCTTCGGCGTTATCTTTTTTGGGCTTTTGTTGGTTCCCCTCTCCTTTCTTGCCCTTCTTTTTGTTGTTGGGCTGCCGAGGGCCCTTTTGATTGTTCTGAACCTGATTAACAGATTCAGAAGTAGAAGGAGAGGTTGTGACGGAAGCAATGTCTGCAGTCGAATGTTTGACAGTTAAGGCTTGGACCTGTTTGGTTAGTGCTTCGAAAGCTGCAGAGTTAACCGAACCCACTATGCCGTCAGCATGTGGTCCAGGTTTGGGTCTACTTAGATCAGTGTTTGATCTCGGTGCGTCCGGTATAATCTCATACAGTAAACCATATTGTGCGTATACAAGGTCTAACTGTTGAGTCCTTAAGATGGCTTCTTCTTCATTGGAGACTCCAGATGTCGCTACTTCCTTAGAAATATAAGGAAGGAGTGATTTCAAGTACCACTCGAGCAGGAACTCTGGAGGGATATTGGCCTTTATGAGCCTCTTCCGTCTTCGCCACTCCTGAATGTGATCAGATAGGTGAGTGGCTTTGTTTTGTCTAAATGTAGACAAAAGTTCTGTTCCGGCATCATACCGAACAGGAAGTTGGAAATGGTTCAAAAAGACGGTGGCCAGATCCCCAAAACTAGAGAAAGTAGCCGCAGGTAACTCAATGTACCATTTGGCCGCGGGACCAGTTAAGGTCCTTTGAAACAATCTCAATCTGATGGAATCTTCGTTCAATGAATTTGAAGAACACCACAAGTGAAAGGTAGTGACATGGTCACCAGGATCTTCACCAGCTTTGCCTTCGAATTTGGGAATATCCGACGGTAATTTGGTGGGAACTGATGGCCATGCTGAGTTATGACACACAGGATCATTTGTCAATTTTGAAAGGTCTGGCAAATTCAAAGTTGCCAGAAAAGGTAGACGAGGCCGGTAAGATGAAGCTTGATAAGGGAAAGCACCCATTGTTTGTCCCATAAATTGTTGGTAGGGGTTGCCCCCAGCCATTTGGTGATTAGGGTTGCCCCCGGCCATGTGTTGGTAGGAGTTTCCACCTCCCAACTGTTGATAGGGGTTACCCCCAGTTAACTGTTGGTAGGGGATACCCCCAGGTATTTGTTGGTAGGGGTTGCCCCCTGCCAGTTGTTGTTGTTGTGAGAAAGAATGATTAAAATTTCCCCACCCATACGAGAGCGGATTAGTGCTTTGTTGGTTCGTCCATTGTGGCTGGGTGTTAGCCCCGCCATATTGTTGGTTGAAAAAGTTGCCCCCTCCCCCTGAGAATAAGGAAAAAGGAACATTATTTGCAGGCATGCTAGCTTGATTCAAGTTAGGGCCTACAAAGTTGTTGAAACCAGCCGAAGCTGATGTGGACGGTGCAGTCATGGTACCCATGACTGGCATGTTTGCTGAAACACTTGGTCCTACCACAGGTGTGGAAACCCAAGTACTAGGGATCTGATATAAAGGTTGTGAAGTAGAAGGTGTTGCACAGTTAGCCATACCGCTAGGTCTAACAGTAGACGTGGGAATAGATGCCATTGTTGTGAAACTAGGCATTCCTAAAGTACTAGTGTTAAAACTGAAAGATGGAGTAGGCACAGACGTAGTTTGTGCCTGACTAGATGTAGCGGTAAAAGAAGGGTTAACTGTGCTGGTATTCATACCTAAAGTGGGAGTTTGGGGACCCCCTGGTTCACCTCCTGTGTTAGTCATTAGATAATCGGGAAGCAAAAGATCTGCACTGAAAAGAGGCTGTTGGAAACCAACAGGTGACAGCAACGGAATTCTAGTGTTAGTTAAGGGAGGATTGAAAGGAGTGCTATACTCCGCTGAAGTAAGATCTTCCACCTCAACAGTACTAAAATGTTGTTGATCTGTGATACCTGGTGATGGTTCCTTAGAAACCTCAGTTTCAAGGTTTTCTGTTATAAGTATTTCTTCAAGCAGTTCTATTTCAGAGGTAATTTCTGAAGAAATACTGGGGTTTACCCGCTGTCTTGTAGCTGGTTGAATAGGTTCTATTCTAATAGGAGGAAGGTTTTGAATCCTTCTCGATCTACGGAGTTGTTGATTATCCGTGATTATAGATATCCAATAAACAGCCTATAACCTAGTAGCCACTAAGACTAGGGGGCAAAGAGCACACCAACTAAAAATTCCTAAGTATTCAAACCAATCAAACAAAGGTGCCTTCCGGAGAAGAGTCTGGGATGATGAGAGCCCAGAACAGATCAACGAAGGATGAAGAACAGTTACCCGGGGTCCACAATACAATGACTAAGGGTGCAAGCGCTGGAATCACCCAACCGCCCTCCCAAAGACCTGCAAGGGATTTCCTCCCACGTCTGTTCTAGGTACAGCAGATATACCCTCTGCTGTCACCTGTGTAAGAACCTAGAAGTCTGATACTAAGGATACCACAACACCGAAAAATCCTGGGGGAACAGTCACCGGTCGAATCAGAAAGCGTGGGCAGGGTAGCTAAGCCCGAAACTCGAAAGAGTCCCCAATACGCTATCCGATCCTGGCGTATGCTCAATCAGAAAGTAGGAGAGGTATTCCCACAAACCGATCTCACATTGACCTACTGCATATGCTCCCAGGCAATTTTTGAGTGTGGTGGATTTGCCTAAATGATAATCTCACTACGATTATTGCGCAATGTGTGATCTTGGGTGGTTTAAGGTGATTTAAACCCAAGACCCTAACCAAGACTAGTTGGTGTAGTGTGCCCTAAAAAAAGAAAAGGTTTCTAGTTCATTTTATTAATAAATTTTAAGGGCTTTTATTACGCAAAGGGGATAGTGAGTGTGTGAACGTGGTTACAACAAGAAAACTAAATGCAAATATATTCAAATTTTCTTACAACAAAACTCTTTTATTTTTTATTTTTTCATCTATCTTTTTCAAAAATGAAAATCTAAGCAAACTTTCCTACTAATTTTTTGTTTTCTTTTTGAATTAAACAAAATATACTAAGCTATTTTGCATTGACAAAAACAAGTTCTATTTAACTCAAAGTACCAAAATTTTTTTTGCTTTTTCAATGACCGAAAAAGAACTATGAAAAAAAAAGAAAAAAAAGAAGAAAAAAAAATGGAAAGCCAAATAAAAACTTCTTATGCAAAAAAGTGGAAATATGGCAAATGTTCTTGAGCCTACAGCTATCGAAACCTAACTCGAGAAAGGCTTAATCTACAGGTTTTTTACTCAGGAAAAAGCCTATAAACTTGGACACCAAGTGGGAGAAAACCAAGGAGAGAACACCCAAGGACTGACCTAAAGTGTTTAACCCTAACAAGACCACAAAGCCAAGTACACGTAGACAAGCAGGCTGCCCTACTAATACGAAGAAAACTGAGAGGTGAAAACTAGCCTACAGCTATTCAAAAAGCACTTGTGACCATCGAAGACAAAAGTCTCGGAAGAAAATGAAACTTGACAAAAAGAGAAGACACCCTAGAAGCTCCACCAAAGACCAAACCCTAAACAAAGGACATGGATAGGAGAGAGCAGACAACTTCACCACAAACAACAGATACAGGAGTGTACGGGTTTGTAAATGGGCAAAAGCAGTCAGGGTCTGAAAACAAGTGAAAATGTTCGTCACCAAACACCACTAGGTCTTCCAAATAGGTCAAAAAGGTCTCAAAGAAATCCAAAGGTCAACAAATGGTTTAAAAAATGGAAAAACTTTAAGGAGTGGTTCTATGACTTGAATCAACGATTAAAAACCTTATGCAATCATCCCAAGAATCCTACAACAAAGTCAGAAAGTCTCCAAAGGGCCAAAAGCAAGAAAAATCAAAAAATGACTGCTTTAGGAAATATACTCTACTGTGCAGTAGAGCAACTCGCGCCCATGCCAAAACGGGCGCTACTGTATATACAGAACAGTAGCGTATGGGCGCTACTGTGTATATGTAAGAGTAGCGCTCATATTTCAAAGGCTAGGAAAATGACTTTGGAGGGTATGAAAATCGATGAAAGCAGGCAAGCCAAAAACACAGGATACCTAAAAAAGTTCTTAACACATCGAAGGAATCAAAATAAACCGAGAAGACATCCAAAAACAATGGTTTCCTAAATCCAAAAACACTTTATCCCCAGCGGAGTCGCCAGTCTGTTGGCGGATATTTCTACCCTATAGTCAGGAAACTAAACTATCAACTTGGTTGGGGTGACAGGTAAGTGCATTTATGTCATTACAGAGGTGTTTACAAAAGAAATAGATTACAGATTTAGAGAACATACCTTGTACTGGAGTCTGATCCTAGCCTTGACCCAGTCTTGTGTCCAGCTCTCAAATCTACTTTCTTTCAGCAAACCTGAAACAACAATACCTTCCTCAAACACTTTGGGCAACATATAAATCATAAAATAAACAAAGATTATGTTTAATATCCAGTATTGACCAAAATGAATCCAACTCAAAATGCCATTTTATAACACCTTCAGATTGGAACAAGGAAACACTTCAACCTTTATTTGTCAAAATAGTATGCAGTACAAATATAACTGATAATGAAACAGGTTCCTGCAACTAGATCCTGGGCTCTGGCTCTGCTCTGGTCTGAATGTCTTCTGCAACAGTTTCTCCATTAACTCATCCTCTCATTCTTTAGTAATCATTTGCATTCATAATTTCTTCTAACCTTGCTCCCTTAGCCTTCTAGGAATTTATAGGTTTAAGGAAGCAGTTCAAGTCGATGAGGAGGTTGGGGAAGTTAAGAAACTGACTTCAACTAATCCTCTTCGATGGATTAATATATTTTTTAATCATTTTTAAGATACACGCGACTATTACATAGTGGAGTAGCGTATAGGGCGCTACTCTATTGTTTGAGAAATAGCGCTCATTTAGTTTTAAATTCCGAGCGCTACTTTGATAATAAGGAGTAGCGTATATATTGATATGGGCGCTACTATTATGCACTGGAGTCGCGTATGGGCGCTAGTCTCTTTAAGTAGAGTAGCGATCATACCTCAAAATGATATTTTTGTATGTTTTCAGTATTCTCAGGAAATGGGATGAGTTGTCATATCATCCAAGGTCAACATGCTCCTCCATCCAAGTTGTCCTTTTGTGTGATCAGCAGCTCAGGGTGATCACGGACGGAGAGGTGCAAGTTTGACCTATAACAGGTCTGGAGGAGGATCGCTTCATCACAGGATTTCACCAACAAGTGCAGATGGAACGGAAAAAAGCATGGCACGATCGCCACATCAAGAACAAGTCTTTCCAAGTAGGTGATCTAGTCCTCCTATATGATAAAAAATTCATGAAATTTCCTGGAAAGTTTAAGATGCATTGGCTTGGCCCATATACTGTAATGCATGTTACTAATGGTGGCGTAGTTCAGTTAGCTACCTTAGCTGAAGATACTTTGCCAAGTTTGATAAATGGAAGCAGACTAAATCTTTACCGCGATAGTCCAGCTTCATAGAATCCTGTATGATCAAGGGAAATGCACCGCGTAGCACTGCTGAAGTTGCGCAGAGGAAAAAAAAAAGAGAGAAGATAAAAGAGGAACTGTGCAGTTGCGAACTCCACAGGGAAATTGTGAAGACCAAGTTAAATGAGAAAAAGCTTTAGTTCAGAATCAAGAAATCCGGTGCCGCGAGGAGACCCCGCGAGATCTATCAGGACCTACCATGCATTTTGACACAACACCCAGGAAAATAGCCATTACAATGTCGGTCAGAGATTATAGCCATTATATAGCCGTTGTCGGCGATCGCTTGGGCATTTAACACAGAGATAGCCATTCTGAGCGAGTTTATGATGGAAAGGACCGAAGAATCCACCGGATTTGGCCAATGCCTATAAGTAACACCACATTCAGACTCGCGGGGGTTACCAAACACTCAGAATTTTATTTCAAAGCACTACTGTGTGAGTTATTTTCAGTAAGCAATCTGGAAACCTATGAGAGTTTCCCAGTGGATGTCTGAGTACTCTTGCATTGAAGAATAATTCACGCTTAAGGAAGTTGTAAAGGTCTTTCACTACAGGGGGGATTGAAGGGTTAATGAGAACCCCGAACAAGAAGGGCATCTTCGAACCAGGTTAGGCATCCAGACGTTCACCAAGACATGGTCCACTGATGGAAGATAGAGGTAAAACTCCAGTAGCACCAATAACGAAGATACCCTAGATGGCTTCGATAGTCCAGAAGCCACAAGTAGTAGCTCAGGAAATACCTTTGACATTAACTCCAGACTACATCTCACCGCGTGCATGGGACGCACCGGTCTTCAGACTACCTAAGAATGCCAAATACGACATCCCGCTATCGCCAATCTCAAAACACGTCGAGGTTGATAAGAACTTGCTGGGTAAGATCCCAGAATGTAAATGGGAGGATTATGATCTGCTTGCAATGTAGAAGGAGGAGCCCAATGAGCCAAAGTTCCCACAGTTCCAACCAGACCAGTACATGTGCTGGAAGAAGGACGCAAAGGGAAAGCTGAACCTCATCGCCCAAAGTTGGTTATCTGTAGTAGTCTAGTCCAGGCTGCTTAATCTGCTTAAACTTCCGCATTTCGATAGGTCGCCAGAGTTGAATGTGGCAGTGCGAACACTGATGGTACGCATGCACTAGGGTTACTTATGGTTCGACCGCAACATCGACATAACTATTGACATCATCCACTGCATTACTGGGTTGAGTAAGAGGGGTAAAGATCCCCGACAATTTTTCCAAGGAAAGAGCAAGGACAAAGAAGCTATGGCAAAAATGAAAAAGACTCAAATGGTTGTCAAAGGAAAGAGGGGCTTTTAGATGGACGATATTGAGGACAAAGCAATGAATTTTGTCACATAGCTTTTAGCCGGGAAAATATTGAGAAAGTGCAGGCCTTTGGAGGTAAGTGCGGGCGCAGTATTGCTTAGCGCCGCGGCCGCGGAAGGAGAACAATTTAATTGGTCTCAATATTTGTTGAATGAGTTCATGGAGGAAATCATTGACACACAGCTCAATAGAGGGAATTTCCATTATACCTGGATTATAGTACTAATCGCCTTTTCCGGCTGGAAGGAGCTGAAGGATTACGTTGGCGTAATCATTGACACCAACGATTGTAGAGGATCCCGTTATGCAAACCTCTGGGCAAATATGAATTTAGAGAGGTAGCACGTGACAGCTGAGGTCTTCTTCCAATATTATAGCCAGCTGCGCGACGCAATCATAGCCACACCCCGGATAACAAAGCAGGTAACAAGCAGGTATATTCGCATTGTTAATTTTTATGCTGACATGCGTAGTATTCAAATTTCAGCCAAAGCACAGAAGAGGAAGGTGGAATGGTTCCCAGGAAACTACCGCATGTAGGAAGATGATATTGACAATATCATGAAAGAATGGCCTGCCGAGTTTCGAGTGGAGTTTATAGAGGTCGAAAGTGACTCCGCTAAAGACGAACCCATTCCATGCCCTATTGCCGAAGACAAGGAAGCAGGAAAAAGAAAGGAACCTGAGAACCCCTTGGAGAAAAAGGGAGCACACAAGAAGCAGAAAGCTGACAAAGGAAATTTAGATACAGTCCTCAAGAGTGACGATTATGAAATGTGTTCGGATATCCATCATCTATTTCGGGATACATATCTATTTCAGGATCATCTATTTCGGGATACATATCTACTTCAGGATCTTGCATGATCTATTTCAGGATATGCAGTCCAGTCACCAGTTTGATGCCTCCAGCACCTTATCCACCTTCTTCTAGCACCCGGGAGCCACTTTCCACAGAGTTTTAGCCCTCCTAAGCTGAAAGGCACCCTCTTCTCACCTACTGACAGAGAAGGGCGCACTTGTTCACCTACCACTGCAGATTCACTCCAGTTACATTCAGTTAGCTCCGATTCTGATTGATTTCACTCCGATTTCACTCCTGACTGACTGTTTCACCTCCGATTGACCTCCAGTTCGATTAGGTGACTTGCTCTGACTCCAGTTAGCCTCCCATGCGCCCCCACTGAGCCTCCAGATCCTATATCAGTGCTACACACTTCAGTTACATTTATTATGATCAGTTAGACTCAGCTTGACACCTGGATGACTGTTTGTTGTGATTGATGAGCAACACCGATGATTGATGAGGACTCCTAGATAGAGTCAAGCTACTCCATTCAGTGATTCGAATGACCTCCTTAGGCAATTCGAATTGCTCTGTTCATTGTGACAGTTTGTATTGTAATTCATTCACCCTTTCTGGGATAGAGAGCACTGCTGCATGTTTTGCACAGTTTTGCACCATATTTTCTATGTTCATCTGTTGTGATTGATTTACTTGTTCATTAGATCTGCTGTGACTAATTTTACATGGTATCAGATCCATCGCAGGGACAAGATTTCTTTTCTACAGGTGTTCTACATGAAGAGAGAGCAATCTTTGCTCACCAATATATTTCAGCAGTGGCATGCAAAATCTCATGTGCATTCGCTCATGTGCATGCAAGGCTGAAAACATAGTGTTTGTTTGTGTGTGATTTGCAGGTTTCTTACTTCCTCCATGTGCATTCGCTAATGCAAAGATGGAGACTTCTTCTTCACAAAATATTCTTACTCCATTCAACTATTATGAATGGAAACCAAAGATGATTGCATTCTTGAAGAGACAATGTCTTTTTGATATGTGCAATGGTAATACAAGAGTTTTTGATTCCGATGAAGAGGAGAATGATTGGCTCAATGATTGTGACAGAGCTTTTGGAACAATGTGTCTTTCTATGTCTCCTTGTATGCGCTACCTCAGTAATACTGCTGAAAATCCAAGTGATCTATGGGTCCAACTTGACAGAGAATTTGGAAAGCAGGAAGAAGAGGATCATGCTATCCTTTTGGAGAACAAGACCAATGAGATCTCCTTATGTGTTCCTTCCGATCATGTGTTGGCCTCAACAATTGTTCAAGATGAAGAAGAAACTGTAGATTCAACACTCATTCTCTCAAAGTCTTCTATTTCGAATTCTGAGCAAGATAAACAAGCTCATACTCTAGATTCTGAAGAGGTTCTTGAATCCTCTCTTTCACATGAGTTTGTCGGCATGCAGAATAATGATCTACTTGAAGTTTTGGAGGTAAAATCTGATTTTGGAGGTGAAGCATTCGCCCTCCTTGATTGCATGCCTCCTATAGACTTATGTTCTATCATTTGCAAAGTTTCTCAGATGTTTAATGAAGATGAAGAGCACTACCATTCGCTTGAGTTCAAATCTCATGCACTTTTTGCTGATTTTGGTTTTGATCTCACCCTTGTTGGTTCAAAGGAGATCTCAAGAAACCATTCATCTATTTTTGGAGCTGATTTAACTTCTATTGATAAGAAGTTCAAGTTTCAAGATCTATTTTATCCGATTGGAGCTATTCCTACCTCACTTGGTTCGAATCACAGGTTCCAGGATCATCCTTATATTTTCAGATTTGTTCTCACCATTTTCGGTATGAAGAGCAAGTTCTTAAAGTCTCCACATTCGCTTGCATCCACTGATGGAGAATTCAAGCACATGTTTTTGGAGCATAATCCATTTACTCCCAAGAGTAAGATACCTCCAGACATATCTATTTTAGTTTGGAGCAGTTAAATCTTTTGGTGTACTACAGTCTATTTTGAGGGGGGGTATTTTTCCCATGAGGTTTTCCCCATTTCCTCGGTTTATTGACTGTTATTAGTTTTTGGATTATTGTATTGGGGCAACCTTTGGTCTTAGTTACCAGGGCCCCACATTATTTTAGTTGGCACATCATAGTCTAGCTTGAGGGGGGGTGTTCGGATATCCATCATCTATTTCGGGATACATATCTATTTCAGGATCATCTATTTCGGGATACATATCTACTTCAGGATCTTGCATGATCTATTTCAGGATATGCAGTCCAGTCACCAGTTTGATGCCTCCAGCACCTTATCCACCTTCTTCTAGCACCCGGGAGCCACTTTCCACAGAGTTTTAGCCCTCCTAAGCTGAAAGGCACCCTCTTCTCACCTACTGACAGAGAAGGGCGCACTTGTTCACCTACCACTGCAGATTCACTCCAGTTACATTCAGTTAGCTCCGATTCTGATTGATTTCACTCCGATTTCACTCCTGACTGACTGTTTCACCTCCGATTGACCTCCAGTTCGATTAGGTGACTTGCTCTGACTCCAGTTAGCCTCCCATGCGCCCCCACTGAGCCTCCAGATCCTATATCAGTGCTACACACTTCAGTTACATTTATTATGATCAGTTAGACTCAGCTTGACACCTGGATGACTGTTTGTTGTGATTGATGAGCAACACCGATGATTGATGAGGACTCCTAGATAGAGTCAAGCTACTCCATTCAGTGATTCGAATGACCTCCTTAGGCAATTCGAATTGCTCTGTTCATTGTGACAGTTTGTATTGTAATTCATTCACCCTTTCTGGGATAGAGAGCACTGCTGCATGTTTTGCACCATATTTTCTATGTTCATCTGTTGTGATTGATTTACTTGTTCATTAGATCTGTTGTGACTAATTTTACAAAATGATCGGGGTAAAGTTCACAGAACAAATGGAAGATCTGATGACTGACAAAGAGAAAAAGGACAAGGACATACATGATAGTCTGCAATAGAATCTGATTGCACTGTAGGGGATTACGCTGAAAATCAAAGAAGTACACAAGAGATTACCCCCTCCACGTGACTCAGAGTCCGAAGGGAAGTCGGGAGGAACTTCGCAGCAGAGAACACGGCAGTTAACCATGATTGTCCCTGCAAAGTCCCGTATTGTCCATCTGCACCTGGTAAAAGTAAACTTTCCTATGACAGAGAAACTAATGTTAGACACGAAGGACGTCGAGCGTGTGGAGCTCAACTTAGCAGAAATACCACTGTCAGGCCTACATTATTTACATCTACAATGTGTGGAAGAAATGCATGAGAGAACCACTGACGCACTGAAGGGACAAGCTGAGCTGCAAGCAGCTAATAGGCAGTTGGAGGAAGATGGCTCGCGGAGAGCTATGGAACTACAAGATGAGCAGGATCGTCGGCTAAGACTGGAGTCCACGATCACTGCGGTCGCAGATAACATAGATGAATTTGAAGTGCAACTAGAGCCAGCGGATACCATTGTTAAGATTGGTGATCTGATTACCAGTATTAAGACAAAGATGGAAGACATGGAGGTTCTCCATGAGGCTAACATTGCTTCATTGAAGGAACAAACCAATCCATGGATCCCACCAAACGAATAGCACCTAAGGGAGGAAGTTGTGAAGGCCGCCGTAGAGAATATTGCTGCTGAAGTGGCTAAGTGCCAGGATCTATTGGAAGCAGCGTCGAAGGCATTTACTTCCCTTGAGGAAGACCCGACATTACTTCAAGTAAAGAATGCAGTGAAAGATAAGAAAGCCACCTTGGAGAGGTTGGATGCAGAAGTGAAGGCCCTACTACCAAGAGATAGGCTCCAGAAGTACAGGGAAATAACCATCCTCAAGAAGGAAGTGCAAGCCTTGTGAGAGAAAGAGACTGAAATGGGCGATAAGTCGTAGCCATTACTGGAAAATGCCAGCACGATCTCGCAGGAGATCGAGGAAAAGTTAAAGGAGTTGCGTGAGAGAGCAAATGGAAGGCCAGCTCAGCAATGAGATAACACCTGAGATGATGGATACAATCAGGCAAGTCGAGCAAGATACGAAGGACACGGTAGAAAAGCTGATCGGCACATACAATGAGTTCGCTGCGAAGCTAACTCCGCAAGTGGCGGAACAGCTTGGAGAAGTTGCAGGTGGCTCAGGGGCGAGCCACATGTAAGTGTTAGGGGCCTGTTGGGCCTAGCCAAAGTGGGGCAATTTTGAGCAAGAAGGATTTTGGAACTACAAGCTGAGCGCAGCTCAGTAAAAGTATTTTTGTATAATTTTTGGGATGATGCGAAGTTGCGCGCAGCACAACGTTGGAGGAAGCTGTGAGGATTAGTACTGCGAGGAGGCAGTGCTGCGAAGTGTCTAGTCCATGGGATGCCAGCAAAGAAGAATGTTGGACGGAAGACGGCACGTATTCTGGTTAGACCATCGGTGGTCTATTTTTGGTAAAGATGCTCTAGGAGTGCTAAGCGGTGGGCAGGAGCAAATCGGGAAGAAAGCGACTGGTCGCACACACGAAAGATGCCACTAATTGAACCAGTCGCACGAGACCGTTATAGGAATAACTGCTTGGTGAAAGTGACCTATTGGCATGCGCGCAACAAGAAGGCCGATAGCGACGTGATGCAGGCGTGGAAGACTGCCACGATGGAATATTCACTACCAGGTGCCATAAGTCCATTTTTGGGGAAACCGTGATAGTTTTGTAAACCTAAGGGTTTTTGCCTACAGATTGTAAAGACATGACCTACGGGCATGATCTATAAATAAGGGAATTTTTGTATGGGAAAGGGTTGTTGTTGTAGGGTTGTTAACTCTTCATTTTTTTAGGCTTTGAATATTGTTACATCTTTTAAGCTTAGTGCTATTGTAAAGGCTCTGCAGCTGAGTCCGCAGAGACCTATCTGAGAGAGAAGAGAGTCTGCAGCTAAGTGCACAGACTAAGACCTGTTGAACCCTTCCCAAAGACTAATTTAACAACAGTTCTTGTGGACGTAGCCTCCATCCGGGGGTGAACCACGTTAAATTCTGTGTAGTGTGATTGTTTGTATTTTGCAACTGTTCGTTTGGTTAGTATGGATGTTTAATGCCACAGTTGTTTGTTATGCGATTTATTTTATATGTATTCGTCGCAAGCATGATGGGAATAATATGTTAAGTGATACATGTGTGGATGAATGTTAAGTATTCAACACTTCTAAGTCTTTGAATGCATGAATCTGTTGGATAAGCACATAGTTAAGCACTGAATTTGAGCATAGCGTTGGCGCGAATAGTATCGTATGTTCATTTGTTTACATATATCATAACGATAATAACCTAAGTGTGGTCGAATGGATAAGGATTGTTAAGTAATTTGGATCAGAGTTGATCAAGTCCTGAAGTGGACGCACAGTCTAGTTGATGCGCTGACCTATTGTGAGTACTACGGGATAAGCTGTTGATAGCTTATCGTCGTAGCGCAGGAAGTATCCCATACTGCACAGTCCTTGGATGCGCTGGTTACGCAAGCGCCTCTACTTGCCGAAGTATCCGACGCGAAGTGGAGACTTCGCGCAGCCTTATGTCCGCAACAAGATTCCTTTACCATGCTTCCCATCTGTCTCTTTGACACTCGCATCACCAGGTTGTGGAAACCTGATTTTGCAACCACCCTCGCAGCTTCACCCCGGGTGAGACCTCAGGCTGCTCGCAGTCTATTGCCGAAAGGGCCAACGAAAAGGGGTTTTGTTGGTTCCTTGAACCACGAAGTACCTGGGTCTATATTGGAAACCTCTAGATTAGTTACCTATGCCAACAATAGGTTTGAATGCATGGACTCTATTTTTTGATGACTCTAGATCTAAAGATGGAGCTGGTGCAGGTTGTGTCTTAATTGATCCAAAAGGGACCAAAACTATGATTGCCTGCAGACTGTAGTTTGAATGCACCAACAACATAGCTGAGTATGAGGCCTTAGTCGAGGGACTCAGGAAGGCGATTGATATGGATGCCCAGGTAATTGAATGCTATGGAGATTATGAGATCATAGTCAAATATGTGAGAAAAACAATCTATTATTTATCTCCTCATTTGATTAACTATCAGAAACTAGTAAGAGATCTCACTAACTCTTTTTTTGCATTTAACATCAAGTCAGTCCCTAGATCACGAAATGTTGATGCAGATTTACTGGCTAATACTGCATCTAGGTTGATCCCACCAGAAGGTTTGTCCCCTAACACTTTCTCGATTGAACTTATGTACAAACCTTCTATTCCTAATAATGTGAATAATTGGAAGGTGTTTTATGATGACCAACAAATATTAGACTTTCTCACAGCCCAGGACACTTTTCAAGATGTGGCAATAGATGAGGCTGAGCATGATAAGTCTCTATCTGATTCCACTCATCCTTCCAATCTTATCCCTAAATCAGTCGTCAACCTGGAGAAATACTACCATATGCAAGATAAGTTCAAGCAAAAGACCAACTGTAAAACCCAGAGTTCATCCCTCCACTATGAGCCTTTCAACCTAGGAACTGAACATAACCCTCGTTTCATCAATCTAGGGTTTGAATGCTCTCCTGAGGAAAAGAGAGATTTTATCAAACTATGCAAGGACTTCAAAGATTCCTTTGCATGCACATATGATGAACTCAAAAATTTTGACACCAGTATCATGCAGCATAATATACCAATGAAACTCGAGGTAAAACCTTATCAGCAAAAGTTAAGGAAGATGCATCCCAGTCTGGAACCCTCTATCAAGAAGGAGCTCGAGAAGCCGCTAGCAGCAAGAATTGTTTTCCCTGTCAGACATACACAGTGGATTGCTAACCTGGTACCTGTTCGGAAGAAGAATGGGGAGATCATACTCTGTGTTGATTTCAGGAACTTAAACAAAGCTTCTAAAAAGGACAATTACCTTGTTCCTCCTTTGGAGCAGATTCTAAAGAAAGTAGAAGGGTCCAAGATGTTTTCTCTCCTTGATGGCTTCTCAGGATATAACAAATTCCTAGTTGCCCCTGATGATCAACTAAAAAAATCTTTTAGGACCTCTTGGGGAACCGTTGCCTACAGGCAAATGCCTTTTGGGTTGATAAATGTAGGTGCCACATTCCAGAGAGCTATGGACACAGCTTTAAGGTTTAATGCATAATTCTGTCATTGTGTATTTAGATGATAATACCATTTATTCTAAAAAATGACATGAACATTTATCTGCTCTGAAACAGGTGTTTGAGGGCTGCAGGAGATATGGAATCTCATTGAACCCAAAAAAATCTATATTTGCAGCCACCAAAGGTAAGCTGTTGGGTTTTATTGTTTCAAAATACGGCATGATCATTGATCTAGAGTGCACAGAAGCCATTTCGAAGATCGACCTACCCAGTTCACGTAAAGCCCTGCAATCTTTTCTTGGTAAGATTAATTTCGTTCGTAGATTTGTTCTGAATTTTGCTCAAATTGTTAAACCGTTGCAACAATTGGTTAAAAGGGATTCCCAGTTCAAGTGGTATGAGGAACAAAGAAATGACTTTGTTGAAATCCGGAAAGCCATTGCGGAAGCCCTCGCTCTGATGTCTCCAGAATTAAACAAATATTTTATTATGTACACGTTTGCTATTGACTTCTCCTACATAGCCGTCCTTACACAAAAACATGAGAATGATGCTAAAATCCCTATTTTGTTTATGATCTCCATGTTCAAAGGAGAAGAAATCAACTACTCCTAGATCGATAAACAAGCTTACACGGTCTATAAATCGGTAAAACATTTTAGACCATATGTATTGAAAACTCGGACTAAAGTCATTGTTCCTTATGCAGCTATCAGAAATGTTCTGGTTCAGAAAGAATTGGGTGAAAAGAGAGCTCACTGGATGACAACACTGCAAGAATATGATTTGGAGATCAGACCAGCAAATATTGTGAAAGGACAAGGCTTGTGTCTTCTCACCGCTCAATCCAATGATCCTGTACAACAACAGATTGAGTGGGAACAAGAGGAAAGTATGACAACATTTTCTATTAATGTTATAACAACTCAAACATCCGAATGGTATGATGACATTAAATTATTCCTTACCCATGGGTTTTCTCCTGAAACCCTTGAATTTAAAAAACGTAGAGATTTAAGGTTAAAAGCTACACCATATCAATTTATAGATGGGGTTTTGTTTATGAAGAATTATGATGGTGTTTTTCTTAGATGTTTAGAGAAAGAAGAAACTGATAATATTATTTTGCAATTTCATGCAGGACCTGTGGGAGGGAACTTATCAGGAGAAACCACTGCACATAAGATCTTGAGGGAAGGATACTACTAGCCTACTTTGTTCAAAGATGCATACTCTTATGCCAGAATATGTGAAGCGTGCCAGAAGTGTGCTGGGAAAATGAAAAAACTTGCTTTTCCTTTGCAGCCAGTTACAGTTCAGTTTCCATTTCAATAGTGGGGACTGGATCTTGTTGGACCTATCAACCCTACTTCCTCCCTGCAACATAAGTACATCTTGACAGCCACGAACTACTTTACCAGATGGGTAGAGGCAGCCCCTCTCAGACAATGCAAGACAAACCAAGTGATATCTTTCCTTGAAAGCCAAATAGTCACTAGCTTTGGTGCACCTGAATTCTTAGTGTTTGACAATGCCTCTTATTTTTCCTCAATTGATCTTACACAATATGCCCTTGAAAAAGGGATAAAGCTGAAATTTCCTGCCAATTACTATTTACATGGGAATGGATTAGCAGAGTCTTCCAACAAAAACTTGCTTAACATCTTAAGGAAGACAGTTGCTACTCACCATAAAGATTCGTACACCCAGCTATACAATGCTCTTTGGGAATACTAGGTCACCCCAAAGGTATCCAAAGGGAACTCCCCTTACTGTTTAGTTTGTGGTAAGGAAGACATCTTTCCATCCAACCTCATGATTCCTTCACTACAGTTGACACAGTCCATACAAGAGGATGATTCTTCCCCACTCCAACAAAGAATTGATATGTTACTCAAGCTGGAAGAAGATAGGGAGAAGTCCAAAAACAAGTTGTATCAACATCAGCAGCTGGTAAAGAGGTGGTTTGATGAGAAGTCCTCATCTGTTAGGGAGTTTACTATGGGGGACTTGGTGTTAAAGTGGGATAAGCAACACAAAGACAAGAATGATTACACCAAGTTCCAACGCTTATGGCTAGGACCATTCATTGTTAGAGAAAAGCTTGGTCCTAGTACTGTCTAGTTGCAGACACTGGAAGGTATCTCATATACCTACCCAGTGAATGTACAGTTGCTAAAAAATTAGTTTGTTTAAATGAGCAGATTCGCTTACTTCTACATAAAGTGTGGTTTGCTTTCTTTCCTTCTTTCTTTTCATTTGATTTTTATTTTGTACATTGGTTTCATTCAAAATAAGTCTGCACATTTTGGCAAGGGTTGTTGATCAGTATGTCTCAGGTTAGCACAAGTTGAAGTTTTGAGGTAACAATGTCAGTTTTATTTCACTCAGCCTGTAGCTGAATTTTTTTTCATGAAATTAAACAGTCAATATTTGCAAAGCTTTGATTGATACCCTCCCACCTTAATCACTATCTTTATGGATGTTTTATTTGGTTAATTGAAGTTGAGGAAGCAATTAGATTTTCCTGCCTTATATTTCATTAGTGAATGGTAGCATGTATTCATAACCTTGTCAGCCTTACCTATTCTGGATCCCACTCTGATCACCTTGAAATAATTCACTTTAATAATTATAGATTACAAGATGGGGGGTCTTATTACAAGCCAACCCATTGCATTCATATATGTTTAAGTGGAATGACATCTCCACATCAGGCCACCAAACTTGGGAGGTGACTTTCAACTACTACTGGAAGGTGGAAAATCATATCACAGGTCGGTCCATTCATGATCTGCAAAACATTGGTTAGTAACACTACTGTCATGTGGTTACCAAGCCATGGTAGTGTCTTGTAATCTATGCACTAATAAATTTTGTTTTCCTTTGTAAGATAGTTTGTTGTATATGAGGATAAGGGGGGCCTTATTACAAGTCATCCCTACCATGATCATGAGTCTGATTTTGGACTGAAATTACCACTTATGGTCACCAAGCCATGGTAATTTCTTTTAGTGTCAAAACCTAAAAGACAGGGAGTCTCCTTAGCAAGCTGGCTTGTTCAGTTTACAGATCAGGTCTATGAATGGCATTGCCAACATCTCATCACAAGGTCAGGGAAATGGCCTTGTATCAACAAAAGGCTTGTTTGCATATTTTCATTCTATTTTGAAAAGAAAAAGAAAAAAGAGTAAATATAATATAAAAATAAAAATAAAAGGAAAGGAAATGTATATATTGTGAGTAATGCGTTTGTACATTAACAAATAATCAATAAAGTCAAGGTGATTCAAGATTTTGCAACCCATAATGGCTCTAAGTTTTCTCTAAGGCTCATCATAAACTGCCTTTCTATGAATGCATAATGGTAAAGGATTCTTGTTTACTTCTAAGACTGCCTTTTCATATGAACATCATCATTAAATGTTTTTGGATGGGGATATATCAATAATATGACTGGATCTTCTATTTTGATTGTGTTTTTAGAAGAAAATTTTGTAAATTATAGGTTAAAACATCAAGTTTGCTGACATATATTCCTTTTAGCTAAAGACTTCTTTCACGGAGATAACTGGTTCGTCCCAGTCAATTGCCATTTGTTGTAGGTACAACAGATCCCATGTTTTAATGAAACATGGGAGCCCCAATTTTTATATGCAAAGGTAATGTTTAAATTCCTTAGTCATTTTTTTGGGTCTTTACCCTGCTTATCATGCTTTCTATCGCTTTGACATGATTTGATTCAGTTAGCATTTTTCCCTTTGAAAATGCCCTTGATTTTGTGTATTTTTGTGAGTTGTGGAAAGCTTTGGTTTTCCCAAAGGTTAGCCCTTTCCGCAACCTGAAATGCGGATTGTGGAATCTTGGTTTTTGGTTTTGGAATGTTTTCTTTCCGCAACCTGCAATCCGCAATGCGGAAATATTTGTCAATAATCGCGGTTTGTCGCACCCGCAACCCGCAATTGCGGATTGCGGGAAGTTTTTAAAATAAATTGCACCTTGCATTTCCGCAACCTGCAACCCATAATTGTGGATTGCAGATTGCGCAAAGTGTTTAAAGAATAAGTTTTCATTTTATATTTCTGCAACCCGCATCCCGCAATTACATATTGCGGAAAATTCTGGTTTGTTATATTTAGCGTTGCCTTCCCGCAACCCGCAATTGTGGATTGTGGATTACGGAAAGAATCTAAATATTTGCAACAATAAAATTCCACAACTCTCCTTCCGCATCCCGCATATTAGATCTCAACTGTTGATTTTTGGTCATCCCACGGTCCAGATTGCATCCGACAGAATTGTTAAACATGTTGAATTTTTTCTATTTTCTTTATCATTTTTTGATTTTGAGAATTTATCTGCTGCAAGGATTTTTCACTGTGAATTTTTACCAAGGTCATTTTTCGATTCGTATTAGCACAGGTTGGTTTACTCTCGTCCTTCATTGGTTGTTTGTGGATTTGGTTAATTTTAAACTTTTTTTACTTCGTTTTAATTTATCTTACCAAAATTTACTAGTTTCCACCATGTCGAGAGTTACCCGTTCTAAGACTGCACAGAAAGACCTGTTGAACAAAGACCCCAACTTTGGCTACCTTGTTGATACCAGTGACAGAGTCTCAAAGACCTATCAGATTGACTGGTCTAAAATTTATTCCATTTTCGACAATGATGACCTATCAGACATTCAAGAGAGCCGGCCTGTCTATGAGAAGATTAGATATTCTCAGCTTCATGTCGTAGTAGCTAGACCTTCCCTTCTACCTTACACAGACCCAGTCAAGTGGATAATTAACCATGTCAACCCCAAAGACCATTCCTTCAATAACAGTGCAGGGTCCCTTCTGGTTTCCTTCCGCCTTGAAGTTTTTATTAGGGCTTATGCCCTTAAGCCAGCTACCCAGCTTCTTAACACTTCTTTCCTGGAATCTGCCAACTCCAGGTTTAACTTCGACGAGATGATTAAGTCTTGGATGAATAACCCTGCTAAATTTATACCTAAGGCCGATAACCTATACCCCATTTTGTGGTTTAAGGAACCGTATTCCCTTTTAGAAGCCATGCTTTGCAGGTTGTATGGTCTACCTAATTGTTCCATGTTCAAAGCTAAGTGGGTGTTAGGAACCCATGTCAACCCTTCTATTTACTTTGTTAGTATATTGTTGTTGGATGCATATGCTTTGTAAGTCGTCCCATAGTATTTGTTGATCCATAGTTGTGTTATTGTTGTTTGGCGCATATGCTTTGTAAGTCACCCATAGTATTGTTGATCCATAGTTTGTATTGGCCCATGGTTTTGACCCATAGTATTGGCGCCTAGACTTAGTATATAAGTGTGTGTTGAGGCCTATGAAGGCATCGTGAAGTTATTTGTATTGAGCTTTCTCAAAGGAGTTTTCCCCCCTCGAAGTGGCATGCGATCAATATAAAAGTGATTCTGAGTTTTGTTATTTCTGCTATCCCATGTGTTTTCATTAATTTAATATTGCAGGTTCTTCACAGTGGGAACATGTGGCCCATCACATTGTTACAACTGGAGAGTCATTCAATTGGGCTTCGGTTCTCTCAGTGGAGTTAAATTCAACTATTGAGCGGTATCAGAAGACACTAGCCACAAGAAATCCCTCTTTCTTTTATTCAGCATATGTTATTGACTTGTTCTGCTCAGAATTCCAGTACCCTTTCATGGGATGGAATTGGAAACTTTCAGATCCCCTTGTTCACATTTACTGTTCAACATTGTGGGAGAACAAGTTTTTTCCTTCACTGTATGATATTTGTGATCACTTCTTCGGTACAATTTACCATCAGATATTCAGGGGAGATGCACCATCCTTCTCCGCTAATGCCAAAATTCTCATTAACACCGTTGGTGACTGGTATGTGGGGGAATTATTCTCCTATATCAAATTTTGGGGAAGTAACTTAGTACATTTGCTGCCAAGCATAGTCCCATATAGACTACTCCTTGAAGAGATAGCCTTCCATACTGTGACAGATGGGGTGTTCCTCAAGTTGACTAGACCTAAAAGAAAGGGATGGCCTAAGTTCCCTTTGAACCTTGGACCTTTGGTTATTCCAACATCAACATATGCTGCAGTTATGGGAAACATGATTGTTTCTTTAAAGTTGGGATCATCCCCAAAGAGAATGCATGATCCCAAAGGATTCCTGACTGCCCATTTTTCCCAAGAACATATGAAAACAACCTATGTGCATGAGGCTTCTCCTGATGACTCTATTTACTAAGGAGAAAATATGTTTTCTGAAGTCTGGGTTAGGGATAAGACTAAAGAAGAGTAGAGCTTCATCCTTCAGTACCAGAAAGAGCTTAAGACTAAGGTTTTAAGTTACAGGAGAATGGAGCTGCAACTGGTAGAGTAGGTCAGAAAGGAAAGGGAATAAAAAGAAGCACAAAAGGCAGCTACTCCTCTGATGTTGACATATCCAGATGAAGGAAAAGGCAAGGGCCTTGTAGAAGATGTTCAACAGACCAAGGATATCATAATTCAGTTAGCTAATGAGTTGAAGAAAGAGTTGGCACATATGAATTTGATGCTTGACACCCAAGTCATTGCTGCAAGTAGTCTAGCCAGTGATACTCAAGTGGTTGTGAGTAACCCAGCAAAGAGGCAACAGATTCAAACCCCTGCATCTACTATACCTACATTGAACATTGAAGACAATGATGTCAAGGATGAAAGAATTCCTTCTGTGATTGTTGTCCAAGAGGTAACTGAAGGTTCCCAGGAAGATGTTGATTTGCTTGACAGCATAGTGATAGAGGATCCTATTCAAGATCCCATTTTGATCAAGTCACTTCTACTGCTGAAACATTAACTTCTGCACCCTTTCCTTCTTCTCTTGAACTTACTTCCACCTCTTCTATTCAACTTAATTCCACCTCATCTTCTAAGAATACATTACCATCATCCACCATATCTCAAATATTTGATGCACTGACCTCAATCACTAGTTCACCTTCGACTTTGCCAAATCCACCTATCACTCCATCACCAATAGTCACTGAGATCCAGCTTCCAACTGTTTCTCTACAGCCCTCACTTACTATTGACCCAAGTTCCCTTGTTGATTTTTCCACTCTATTTACTTCTCCTCCTTCTCCACCTTTTGCTTCTACTACCACTGCCCCTTTGATATCTACCTATCAGATTACCATGTCTATCCCTAATACCACTATCACCGAAACAACCGCTTTGGTTGCAACAGGTAATAGTACCACATCTGCTACAGGTAACATTATTTCATCTACAACTAAGTTGAAAACTGATCCTGAAGATGATGTTGTGGTTCCCCTTGGGAATTACTTTTACAGCAGGGCAGAAAAAGCAGTGCTTAAAAGAGGAAGCAAGAGAAGCAAGGGATCAGTTGTGTTGCAAGCACCTATTCCCAATCAGATAATCTGGGCTAGACAGTCTGATGACATCCAGCAAGAAGCATTAGAAATTGCAGCAGCCATGGGGGCATTTGCTGGAGCTAATTTTTATATAGTAACCTTTCTGAATAAAGAGATTGATACCAAGAAAGAGGAGTTGAAGAAGCTACAGGAGCAGCTGGTTAAAGTCAATCAAGAGCATGAATCTCAAATTCATGGATTGAGGAATCAGTATGAAAATCAGTTGAATGATTTGTAGGAACATAATACTTCTCTTAAGGTGGAACTGCAGGATTCATAGGTCCTAAACACTGCAAATATGGAGAAGATAGAAATATTGGAATAACAGTTAAAGGATGCAACTGAAAGTGCAGCCTTTTCTTCTTTCTCTAGGATTTCTCAGGAAGAGTTCAAAGACTTGGCCAATAAAGTGAATTAGGAGCATTGTGAACTCTTATCTGAGTTGTTGAATTCCCTGAATGACATTCAGGAAACTCATGGTGCTTTTGGGTGAATGTCTGCTAACCTTGAACAACACGTTGAGAAGAGCCGACAAGCTTCTAAAGCTTATGATGATGTTGTGGAATGGAAGAGGTATATCAAGGACAAACCAGAGGACATCACAGTTTTTGATAGCTTCAAGTTCAAAAGAATTATAACATCTTTGAATGCCTTGAATATTGTGTCCGACATGGTAGAAGAAACAATCCATAAAGCACAAGCTATATGTGGGAGAAGATGGTATGTTGCAGACAATATCATGGTTAAGCTGTAGTTTCCTACTACGGATCTCATCGAGAAAGATTTCTCACCGAAGTTGATGATCGAACAGGTTGACACCAGATGTGAGAAGGTCAAAGAGCAGATTCAACAACTCGAGTACATAGGGATTTCAGAATTTGAAAAGTTCATCAATTATCCTGACAGCTTAGAAGGCAAGATCCATATTTTTCTGCGCACTTGGCATAAGTTGTCCAAGAATGAGATGTAATCTTTCACTTGTGATGTTCAGTTGGGGATCGAGTCAGCCAATTATCTTGTTTTAGATGAGCTGCTAGAAGTTTGGACCAAGTGGCAGGATGCCTTTGGTCATGCTTAGAATAGTTTGATTTTGTAATCCCTGTTTTATGAGAGGTCTATCCTTTATAACTATTTTTGTAATTATTATTTAAAGGGTAGAGGTCTCATCGGGGAGGGGGGAGAAAATCACCATAGAAGGACTAGAGAAACGTTGTTTCACTTAAGATCTTGTAATTTATTGCAAACCTGATGAAACAAAGTTAGTTTCTTTTGGCATCTTCTTTGTCTATGTTGTCAATTTTCTTTGATGATAATTGATTTCTTCACCTTAATCATAGAATGAAGACTATTTGATTTTGCAATCAATAATTAATGCATTGATCTATAATTTAGATTTATCTTAATTGATGAGTTGTGTGTCTTTATGTTTTAACTGAATTTATTTAATTAAAACATTTATCTATTTCTGCAAATGATTAACAGAGATTATTAAGTTAATGTTAATTTTTCAATTGACATTCCAGATACATGATAAGCTTGCATGTGCATAATCCTTAAGATACTATCATTTTATTTTTATCTTTTGGTTCTATCTTAAGTTAATGAGTAAAAGATCCAATTTTACATTTCTGTCAAGCTGGTGAAAGGACTTATTAAAACTCAAACCAAGTTATCCTGCACATAAACATAACACTTTCTTTAGATTAGATCTAACTTAGATTAGATTTCTGTTAATATAGATTCCTTTCTAGAGTTAGAACACTTGATATTCCCTCATAGGAAGACAGATCCTTTTAGAATCAAACCCCATCAGTGCCAGTGGAGGCCTTTATATCCATGGGAGTTAACTACACCAAACAATCTGGTGATAGAACTACTCTTGCGTAGAGCTTTTTGAAGCCTTTCAGGATGGGTTTTCACCTTCTGTTGTTATCCTTGGAATCCATTCTAGAAACCTACATACCCAAGGCTTCAACAAAATCCAAATGGAATAAAACCACAGAATGCTCTCTTATATCAAAAGATTACATTCATGGAAGCATCAAATTCCGAAGTTCTACAACACCAACTGGAAGGAGGCACCAACCCCTTGGTTTTACAGAATATGACCTGAAGGAAGCACCGACTTCCTGATTTACCAACTTCAACTAGAAGGAGGCATCGACCCCCTGCTCCTTGCCCCATCCTGTCTCCCTTGTATGAAAGTAGAAGATATTGTCTTGCTGTCCTAGTAATCCGTGTACTCTTCAGATAATTTGTTGTTCTTTTTTTTGTGCACCATTTGTATCCTTGAGATATTGCAATCACTGATTTGTATCAAAAAATTCACTTGAATACATCAACATTATACACTTGAATTCATACTTCACGTGACTATATAAACATTACACATCTGACTTCATACTTCATGACATTATGCATTCTGCGCTCTGATTCAGTATGTTGTTCTGTTTCTACACATTTGCAAACTTTAACTGATACTACATATCATGTGCCATTATGCTATTCTGTTGTCACGCATCTATATTAGGTTAATATGTGCACCTTCTACTATATCTGTTTTCATCCTTGGTGCATCCTTCTTTAGATAATATATGAATTTATTTGCATCATATATGATACGACATTTCCATTCTTCGCACTTGTATCAAATCACGACCCTTATCATAAAGCATATCCTTTACTATGTTGCAACTCTGTCTTTGCGCATCAAATAAACTAGTTGTCCTTCAAGTATGTTTTCACACATATGTCTTAGACAATCTGTGACTTTCTGCGTACTGTCTGCGATACTATTATTATGTACTCATGCACTTGCACATCCTCTATAGCCCTGCATTCCTATCTTGGTGCAACTGTCACATATAAACTACATCATTCTACGCACCATCAACAATTATGTTCTTATGTTCATGTGCACTTGGATCTCTAGTATATCATGTTGTTCTAGTTCCACGAGCCCTTGATGCCCCAAGATTTGGAATCTTTTCAAATCTGTATTTTCCAGTCTCGATCTTACAAGCTTACTTCAAACCTCCAACTTGGGTTCTTATTTATACTTGTCTTGCGCAAATGGTATGTCCACAAGTTGGTCATGGCGTTTCTTCTTCCTTGCTTCACGGTTCTACTTACTTCACGCTTCTGCAACTTGTCAAGTTTTGCATCATTGATATGTCATCTCTTGTGGGTTTTGTGCATAATTGGTCCTTTTCGTAATGGGCCTTGTGCCCTTGGAGTGTGGTTTTGTGCCCTTGATGTATCATTGATTGTGGGAATTGCACACTTGACTTATATGACCGACACATTCTTTTAGTGCACTTGCATGCTTCAACAACTCGTATGCTTCTTTTGATTGGTGAGTCTTGCACACTTTCAGTATTTTCTTTCATTTTCAACCACTTCTAACTTATAAGCCTCTTGTGCACTCCCAAAACTTATCTAACCATCTCTTTGGCATATACCATTGAAGTAGTATGACTGGGTGAACTTGAGACCTGCACCTATATCATATGTACCCCTGATCGTACTTCTGCATATGCTTATGTGATCTTGATGTACTTCTTATGTACTTCTTCAAATTGGATTCCATATATTTCTTCACACTGGATTTCTTCAAGGTGTCTTGTGAAAATATTCATAGCATATCTAAGAGCTGATGTATACCTCACAAGAAGAATTAAGCAGAAAATAGAAGAAGAGTGCAAAATGGAGCAAAAGAACACAGATGCAATAGAACTCAGATAGGAGCAGAATAATCACACATGTTTCATTAATATGTATAATAAACAATAATGCTACAATGCATAGGATTCGAATACCAAGGGTGTAATTTGAATTAGCCTTCATGGATTGATCATAAGATTAGTGGAGTGTCATCAAAGCACAAGTAACCATCAACCATGTGTCAAACTGAATCTAACTGGGTGTAGAAGGTGTAATTGATGCATGGAGCACTGATAGAGGGCGCATGAGGAGATAACTGGAGTCATGAGGAGCTAACTGGAGTCAAAATAGTCAATCTAGGATCTCTGGAGGTCCATCAGAGTGTTTCAATGAGTTAACTAGACCATTTGTCCTTAAATCAGGGAGCAGATCCATAAATCAAGGAACTAACTGAGTGTAACTGAGTGGTAGGTGAGAGAGGGTGCCTTTCACATGTGGTAGGTGAAAGGAGTGCGCATTATGCACTAGGAGGGATAGAAATGATCAGAAGGAAGCACTCGGGGCTAGCAAAATGGGGACTAGGTGCTGGAGGACACCATGCTGATGACTAGGATGCATGCAATTGCATGACTGCATGCAAAAATGCATGCATGAATGAAATGAAAAATAATGATAATGTTGGTAGGAATAGGGTAGAGTATAGGAATATGCTAACACCCCCCCTTAATCCATCCTAGGCCCGGTAACTAGGACCAAAGATCACCCATATAATGATAAAAAATAAGAACTGTCCATAAACAGAGGAAATGGGGAAAACCTCATGGGAAAAATACCCCCCCTCAATAGAACAAGGAAATGAAAGAACCATCATACTAAGCAGAGAAGGAAAATTTTTTCCTCAGTGAAATTTTTTGCAAAAAACTTGGCAAGTTGATCCTCTGTAGGATGCCAATGCAGGTGCTAGTTCTGGATCTGGTCTTCTAATGTGACTCCCACTGTGTAGAAGATGTATTGGCCAAAGCAAGTCTTTCATGAAACCTTTCTTCTATTGGAACGAATGGCTCATGATGAGTCTTTCCAAAATATTTTGGATCGAACCCCACCATAATGCAACATCTCTTAGGAAGAGGTATATGGCATAATGCAAGGTTGGCATGATATTGAGATCTGGTAGTTCTGTGATCACATGAATCCTATGTTCCCAACAGCTACAAGGACTGTGTGAGCCCATATTGGCCTTGGCCCTGGATTGGGCGCATGTGTTGGTTATGGATCTAAATATGAATGTTCTTCAACTTTGATCTCAACATCAAGATCTTGATCTTCATATTCATTAGAAGAAGAGTCACTTGGATCTACATCAGATTCCAAAGGAGTAGGAAGAGAGAAGGGAAGAAAATGTGAGAACTCATATGACTTGGAGGCATGATTTGTAAACCCTTTCGCTATAGTCTTCCCAGTAGAGATCTCTGTAACCTCAACTATGTCGGGACCAAAGGTCACCTTCTTTGGTGATCCAGTGTGAGTCAACTGATATACAGACAACAAATTTGTTGTCAGAGAGGGGATGAATAGAACATTCTTGAACTTGCCATGCTCCATATGCACTGTACCCATCCCTTTGAAAGAGATCTGAGAGTTGTCTCCCATGTGAATAGTAGGGCCATCTTTGAGATCTAAAGAAGAAAATGATTCTTCAGAAGCAACCATGTGGTTGGAGGCTCCTGAATCTATGAGGGCCTTTGATTTCAAAAATCCAGCAATCAATGCATGACATTTCTCATGACCATCAGATTCACTTCCAGAATCAAACACTCTTGCATCTTTTGGGAGAGCAATGTTGTTCTATTCAATAAGCTTGGTTAATTGATCTATTTTCTTGTGCATGCAAGATCTCTCTGGGTGGTTTCCATTCTTGCAGTAGGGACACTTAGATCCATCAGATCTTTTCTGTTTGTCCTTCTTGGAGCTGAAGGCCCCTTTTGATGGACTTGAATTGGATTTCAGCTTGGGTTCATATGCCTTCTTGTCCTTTCCTTTGTGGCTCCCTTTCACATTCTCACTATTTCCTTCACCAACTAAAAGAGAATGATCATTGGAGGCCTTGATGACACCCATTTGGATCAACTCGTCTTGTTCTTGGATGAGAGTTGCAGTGAAAACTTCTAATGAGGGAATATTCCATCCAGGGATTGACATTTTCCTAGAGTGGAAGGTAGATACAAAGACATAAAATTCAGATCCTAGCTTACTCAGAATGGAGAGCACCAATTGCTCATCCTTCTTATCAATGCCACACTGCTTGCATTGCATAACCAAATGTTTGAATTTTGAGAAGAATTCTTGAATGGTCTCAAAACTGCTTGGTTGTAGGGAAACCAATTCATTCTCTAGAACATGGCCTCTTATCTCATCTTGTTTTCCAAAGAGGGCCTCTAACTTCAACCATAACTCTCTTAGATTCTTCAACCCTTCGAGATGAAACGGTACATATCTAGAAATATGAATGTACATGTAACCAAAGGATTCATCTAATCGATTCAGATGCTTGGTTCTCTCTACAGCTGAATTTGGTTCGGTTTCTCTTCCCATTATTATTCTGTGTAGAGATTTGCTTCTCAAGGACATTTCCATATCAATCTTCCAATCAAAGTAATGAAAGGATTCAGGATTCTAGGAGTGAGAGGAGCATTCAAATTGCTCATCTCATCTGCTTGAGCGAATACAAGGTGAAACTGCTGGAATTGCTAGAACTGCTAGAACTTCGAATGACCTGCAAAAAATTATCAAGAATGGAGATAGACTATACTCTCAACATGCTCTGATACCATGTGAAAATATTCACAGCAGATCTAAGAGATGATGTATACCTCACAAGAAGAATTAAGTAGAAAATAGAAGAAGAGTGCAGAATGGAGCAGCAGAACATAGATGCAATAGAACTCACATAGGAGCAGAATAATCACACATGTTTCATTAATCTGTATAATAAAAAATAATGATACAATGCACGGTATTTGAATACCAAGGGTGTAATTCGAATTAGCCTGCATGGATTGATCATAATATCAGTGTAGTGTAATCAAAGCACAAGTAACCATCAACCATATGTCAAACTGGGTCTAACTGGGTGTAGAAGGTGTAATTGATGCATGGAGCACTGATGGAGGGCACATGAGGAGCTAACTGGAGTCAAAAGAGTCAATCTAGGCTCTCTGGAGGTCCATCAGAGTGTTTCAGTGAGTTAACTAGGCCATATGTCCTTAAATAAGGGAGCAGATCCATAAATCAAGGAACTAACTGAGTGTAACTGAGTGGTAGGTGATAGAGGGTGCCTTTCATATGTGGTAGGTGAAAGGAGGGCGCATTATGCACTAGGAGGGCTAGAAATGATTAGAAGGAAGCTCCCAGGGCTAGAAAAATGGGGACTAGGTGCTAGAAGACACCATACTGATGACTAGGATGCATGCAATTGCATGCCTGCATGCAATTGCATTACTGCATGCAAAAATGCATGCATGACTGAAATGAAAAATAATGATTACGCTAGTAGGACTAGGATGGAGTATAGGAATATCCTAACATGTCTTTCATATAATTCTTTAAACTAGCATAAGAATATCGAATCCTCTCTTAAACCAGTTGACATCAATGACAACCAAATTTAAACTGGGGCAGGGATAGGGAGTTGTAGCTTCCTTCTAGTTGGTGCCGATAAATAAGGGAGTTGGATGTTCCTTCAGGTTGGAGCTTGTAAATTAGGGGGTTGGAGCCTCCTTCCAGTTTGTGTTGGTAAATTAGAGAGTTGGATCTTCCTTCAGGTTGGTGGCTATAAATTAGGGGGTTGGTGCCTCCTTCCAATCGGTGTTGGAGAATCTTGGAAGTTGGTGCTTCCTATGAATGAAATCTTGCTATTATATAAGAAAATCATTCCATAGTTTTCTCTCATTTGGGTTTCCACGTTAAATATATTGTGCATTGTGTATGGTTTAAGTGATGATGAATGTCATTGTTAATGGTTAATGTTTACATGATATAATTAATGTTTGAAATGGTAAAAAAGTGCTCAATACTAATTCACCCCCTTCTTATTATTCCCAACATTAGCAACTCTAATATTTATTCAGTCTGGGACACTATCGGAGGATTGTGTAAGGCCTCGTTGTGCAAGAAGGATCGAGTACAAATGACTCATTCAAACTAAGGGATTCTTGCAAATATTCCCTTTACAAACAAGATTCAACATATTCAAATTTAAAAGGTGAGGGGTGTTAGTATAATCCACGAATGCACCCAAATACAACATGCAATTCAACTTTTCCTTCAATTTGATACCTACAAAACACAAGCAAGTGCCAAAAGAAAATGCACTAGAACTTAAAAAAAAAAAAAAAACAATTTGCAAGTTACAGTTTTGAATGTTGAATTGATGAATCTACTATACTTGAGTTCTTGAATGATGATGATTTGCTTCTGCAACTTATTCTTTTGGAGCAGTTGTTGTTGGTGCCCAAGTTTTGTTCAATTACTACGCACTGAGCCCACCAATGGCAGATTGTGTTGCACCAAACATAAATCAGTTGATAGTTGCATACCAATAACAACTTTTGGGTTTTATTACTCCAGCCTATATAAGGCACATTTTTGTAAAGGGTTGGGGTTCTGGGTTTTGTTCTAAGGCATAGTTCCGAGGAGTTTTGTGATGTAAATCAGTAATGTGTGGGATTTTGCACAGTGCCTATGTTTGTGCTAAGAAACCCTGTGATCTATAAGCTGTTAAGTTGAATCTATACAATGGCATGTTGATACCCATTTTGGCTAAGAAATATATATATATATATATATATATATATATATATATAGATATAGATATAGATATATAGATATATATATATATATATAGATATATATAATGAAGTATATGTTTTTGTTTTAATTCTCTTGCGCGTTGTGCTTGTTATGAACGATTCTAAATGATCTAAATTGTTAAGTGTACGAGAATTATGGATTCAATGTATGTAATGAGTGTGAATGCTTAAAGGGTAAATAGTGATGCCTTAGTTCCTCCTTATGTAGCCCTGACTCTGGCCTCTGTTGATTCCTATGCATGTCTTGGGTGAGACTGTACCCTATTTGTAGGGTATTGCTAGATGTCGATGCACATGGGGTTTTGTTGGGTACACAAGGTTGAATCCAGGGTCTAACAGATTGTATCCAACAATGGTTCCATTTTCGGGACCTGATGGGAATTTTGTTGGGAGGAAATAATTAGGTGGAAACCTACCAAATATGAGACTAAGCAATGGTTTGTGAGTAAGGAGGATGAATTCGCGCAGAAAGAGAATAAATATATGTGTATTTTGGCCCAATATTGGAAGGATGGATATATTTACTCCGATCTGCACGAGATTTTATTTTGTGAGTTTCTTATTTTGTTGTTTGAATGGATGCATATGAATATTGAGATAAATACTACCTAGAGCTCACCTCGACTAGTAGTATGGGCCAGGGAGAAGATTCAAGAACTGAAAGATCTGAGCAATATGTGGACTAGAGTCATCGATTTTTTGTTCTTGTATGTGAAGGAAGGCTATGTTATATAATTTTCCATAAGGTTGAGTGAATCATATAGTCACGTCAAAGAAATATTTCAAGAAGGTCCAAGAAAGAGGTTCGTGAAGTTAATTATGCTCCGGATAAAGATGTTGTTCATGGAAATGGGACTGACATCGATGAACCCCGATAGTATGGAATTGTAAGCCTTGAAATGTGAGGGTGTAGCATGAGGAAAAGGGAGAACTAATTAACACACTATGGATCCATAAGAGAAAATACTCCAGAGGGGGGAAATACATGAATGACAAGCTGGAATAAGAAAGGCGACGAGGAAAGGAAAGAAAGAAAAGCAATTGAATGGAACAGATGAATCAGAGCAGAGAGGAAAGAAGATTTCTAGAGAAGGGAAAGTGTGAAAATAACGTGCAGAAGGTCCCTCTGTGCGAGAAGGGTGCACAGAGTCTGGGAAAGAAGAGTGTTCATAGGATGAGAGACCTCCCAAGAGGTGGGGAATGGAAGCAAGTGAGATCTATGATGAAAAAACGATGGAAAACCCTTGAGGTTGGAAGAAAATAAGAATCAAGAAGATTTGCAATAAATAGGAGTATGGATGAATGGAGTGTCTTGCATCATTAGAAGAGAGACCATGCAACCGGATCTAATTTCCTCTGGAACCAGTACTATCGAAAGATGGGTGCCAAATGGTGATCCTCCCTTTGGAGCAACCGCCTAGTGTTCTTTATCAAATTAAGAAAACCAGTTAACGAGACATATTTCTATTGAAATCAGGTATTCATTATTGTTGTAAAGTTTCCATTCTAAACAAAGATTATTGATGCTCTCTCCTGCAACACCCCCGCAAATATTTGTTATTTCTCATATTTAATTGAGTTATTTGAAAAGTTGTTCGTTTTACTTGAAACATTTTCAATTTATATATTTTTTTTCTTTAATATGAAAATTCATTTGAGAAATTTTTTTGTTTGATATTTGTGCAGGTATGAAGTCTTTATTAGAACAACAAGAAAATGGACCAACACATTAAGGAACATCAAATGACTCGGAAAAACATGTTCTTCTTTCTTCTCCTCTTTTTTTTTGAACATATAAACTTGAATGTAGATTTAATGGAATGAACACAATAATTTACACTCTCGACTATAGGATGGTTTGACCCAACATCAATAGAATCAACCCTAGGAGGATTTAGGTACCTTGTCATAACCATGCTCTCAAGGGGAAATAATCGCTTCTATGAGGAGGATAGGATAAGGTGTACTGTCTTTAATTTTGAGATTATAAGTTATAAAACAATTTTGAATTCTCTCTTGATATTTATTCATGGTTCTCTATAGATGTTGCAATCCTAAACCTAACAACCATACAAGATAATAGGAACAACGAGAGTCTTTTAATATTTTGATGAAGATCAACTCCAAGATATTTGTATGAAGTCAATTCCTCCAATTTTTCCGTTTTCATATAATAAATTTCATAAATGATATTTTTCTATTAGATTACCATAACCTTTTTGTAACTAGGGTTTTCACCCTAGCTCATGCTAAAGAGCACCTACTAAGGATTCAGGAATCCTTAGTAGCAGTTCAATAATGAATAAAAAATGAGATTTAAAACAAGTAAAAACTAAGCATTAACATGTGCATAAAAAAAATCTAAGCTATAACAGTAAACAATAAATATCCATGAGAACAGAGTAAATGAGATTTACAATTTTTATTGATTGGGAAAACTAGGTTTTGCAAATATTTTACCTCAAATGAAGAGGTGGTTGGAGTCCTTATAGCAATACGGGAGTACCTGCAACTATCAAGGAAATGATGTTTCCTTGATGGGAGCACAAGTTGTACAACCAAGAGGTGATAGTACCGAGGGTGGGACTGACATACTGTGGGGGTGGGGAACAAATGAGGGTGTAGAGTGGGAGGGGGACTCAAACTTAATTTGTTCAGAGTATGATGACATGGTTGATTGTAATATCCCAATTTTGACCCCATTGCATTAAAATGTACATGATGTAATATTGTTATAAAATCATGGTGAGGACCTCAAGGCCAAGGCCCCGCCATCGATTTATTGATGCATATGGTTTACGTGCTATCCAGGCACAATGAATTGTAAATATTATGTAAATATGCATTTTAATAAAATACCCACAACTAGCTATGCAATGCAACAAGAGATGTGGGCATGATTTTACAAGGAATTGGGAGGGAGATATTCAAACCCTTGAGCCAATCAAGTCAAGCCAAGTGTCAATGAGATAACCCATCAAACCCTCAACTACCCATGTTGACTTTGTACCCAATCATTCATTCTCCCAAGAGTTGGTTGAGGTAGTTAATGCCTTGGGGAATGAGAGGTATGGCTATCCAAATTCGAGTATGGGCAACCACCCTACATGGAAAATCGTGTTTGGCTTCCTTGGAAAGAAAAGAGCCATGAATTTTCTCCCCAAGCCATTACCCATTAAGCAGTTTTTCCTCTCTCAAGTTTTTGGGAGCTTCCTGGGCGTTTTTCCTCCATGCTTTCCTGGGTTTTCCTTTTTTTCAATTAGGAAGAGGGAGTTTTTGTGTTGCAAAGATACTGGAAGAAGAGGGAGCTAGATTGGGGTTTCAATGAGGCCATTTTGGGCAATTGAAATGCTCATAACCTGTGGGAGAAATCGGGTTTGCTCCCTGTGGTTGAATCCCCTTTTTCACAGTCCATTTTGGTGTGCCCATGATGTTAAGTTTATAATAATTTGACTAGCAATATCATTGAAAGAAACACAATCACAAGATAGACAAATATTTACCCTAGGAAACCCTCATGGGGTAGAAAAACCAGCAAAGCTTTCCTCAATATAGATGATCAACCAATACAAGATGTAGAAACCAAACAAGAGCTCCTCCTCCTCCTATGCAGACCTCTCTCTCACTTGTGCGCTACTTCCAAGTGGATGAATGAATGAGATAAGTGAGGAACATCCTCCTCTACTTATACTTGTTTTCCGACTGAATTTTTACCCTATGGGGCCGAACTCTCCTAGGAGAGTCTAATAACCCTCAAATAACTAACCCAGGGCCGACCTCTCCTAGGAGATCTAATAACCCTAGTTACCACAATCTCTCGGAGGAATAAAAATCTCCGGATACATAACAAAGTCCCATCGAAGGAATGAAACATCTCTAGAATAATAAAGTACAAATATAATATTCTTTGAAGTTACAATATTTCAACACTCCCCCTTAACGAGAAGGATATTATAACAACATCTGCAAGAGAAAGGAGTGATCAACTACATGATACATGATACATCTATAAATCATTGGAATATTTCTTCAGTAACTTAACTAGCTACTGGAACATCTTCAAGATCTTCAATACTAGAACATCAACATCTTCAGTGCTGATTCTTCATCTTCTGCAGCACTCGAACAGCTACAGTAGCATCATCATCACACAATCAACAACATCGTCATCACACGATCATCAACATCATCATCACACGATCATCAGCATCGTCATCAAACGATAATCAACATCATCATCACATGATCATCAACATCATCATCAAGATCATCACAATCAACAACATCGTTTTCTAGATCATCACGATCAACAGCATCGTCATCTAGATCATCATGATCAACAATATCATCATCTAGATTAGCATCATCGTCATCTAGACCATCACGATCAACATCATCATAGCATCATACCCTGCAATACACATGATCCATTTAAGACACCATAACATGTCTAGGGACGATGCAGTCCACTCGTTAACTTAGACAAAGCCTAAGGACCATTTTTCAAAGACATATGTCTATGGATCAATTTAGGGACCGAAGTCTGGGGATGAAACAATCCCCTCTCGTCCACTAGGGACCACGGAGACATATGTCTGCGGATCAATTCAGGGATCGAAGTCCGGGGATGATACAATCCCCTCTTGTCCACTAGGGACCACTTCTCGGAGACATCTGTCTACGGATCAATTCAGGGACCGAAGTCTGGGGTTGATACAATCCCCTCTCGTCCACTAGGGACCACTTCTCGGAGACATCTGTCTACAGATAAATTCAAGGACCGAAGTCCGAGGATGATACAATCCCCTCTCGTCCACTAGGGACCACGGAGACATATGTTTGCGGATCAATTTAGGGACCGAAGTCCGAGGATGATACAATCCCCTCTCGTCCACTAGGGACCACTTCTCAGAGACATTTGTCTACCGATCAATTCAAGGACCGAAGTTCGAGGATGATACAATCCCCTCTTGTCCACTAGGGACCACAAAGACATATGTATGTGGATCAATTCAGGGACCGAAGTCTGGGGATGATACAATCCCCTCTCGTCCACTAGGGACCACTTCTCGGAGACATTTGTCTATGGATCAACTCAGGGACCGAAGTCCGGGGATGATACAATCCCCTCTCGTACATTTTGAACTAGTGGTTCCGGGATGATGCAATCCCCATCACATACATTTTGAACTAGTGGTTCCGGGATGATGCAATCCCCATCACGTACATTTTGAACTAGGCGTTCAGGGAGGATGCAGTCCTATCATATCAACTAGGTACCATACCCTGACCTCATCGTTAGAACAAGTAGCCTCATCATCGATACAAGTATCCATATCAATACAGGTATCCACATCATCGATACATCATCCTCATCAATACAGTATCCTCATAAATATAGTATCCACAGGTATACTCATCATTGGCCTTACCGTCAATATAGGCAATCTCATCATCGATACAGGTATCCACATCGATACCAGTATCCAAAGATATCTTTATCGACCATATCACTCCCCCTTTCGAGGAGGTTCCTTTTGAACTACACCAAGCTTGTCTCGAAAATACTCAAACTTTACTCGAGACAGAGGTTTGGTCAACACATCAGCAACTTGTTCATCGGTGCCTACATACTCGAGCTTGATAGCTCCTCTCTACACCATATCCTGTATATAGAAATATCAGATCTCTATGTGCTTTGACTTATCATGGAATACTGGATTCTCTGTCATTTTGATACAACTCTGGTTGTCACACAGGATCACAGTGGGGTCCATCTCTAAGTCAAACAATTCTGATAACAACTTCCGAAGACATACCGCTTCACAAGTAGCAGAGCAAGCAGCTATATATTCCGCTTCAGCTGTGCTGAGAGCCACACTTGACTGCTTCCTGCTAAACCACGAGATCATAGCAGATCCCAGACAATGACATCCAATCGATGTACTCTTCCTGTCTGATATGCTTCCCGCCCAATCAACATTTGTGTAGCCATACAATTTGAAGTCATGATCTCCTCGATAATATAGACCAAAATCTATCGTACCCTTTAGGTACCTCATCACATGCTTTGCAGCAATCGGGTGAACTCATCTTGGTTCCACTAGATACTGACTCAGGGTGTTCACCGTAAAGCATATGTATGGCTTGGTATTTGTCAGATACATTAATGACCCAATAATCTATCTGTACAGAGTCACATCCACTAACTCTGAAGACTCATCAACTAACAGTTTCAAGTTGGAATCCATGGGAGTGGCCATGGCTTTGCATTCCAACATATTGAATATTTTCAAGATTCCCACAGCATACTTTCCTTGGTTGAGAAAGATTCCATCTGGTCCTTGCCACACTTCCAGAGCTGGGAAGTAGTGCATCAATCCAAGATCTTTCATCTCAAACTCTGATGAGATTTTCTTCTTGCACTCGATAATCTGTTTCTCATTTCCAGTCAGAAATAGATCATCCACATATAGCAACAATATGACAGGTTCATCATCCATAACCTTGAGATAAATATTAGGATCATCTTTACTTTTGGTAAAGCCCAAGCTTGTCAAGAAACTGTCAATTCTTCCATACCAAGCTCTGGGAGCTTGCTTCAACCCATACAAAGCCTTCTTCAGTTTGCATACATGGGTTCTTCCATCTTCCACCTCAAATCCTTGAGGTTGTTCTATGTACACTTCCTCCTCAATCACACCATTCAGGAAAGCTGTCTTCACATCCATCTGGTGTAAATCCCACTTCATTATGGATGCAAGTGCCATGATGGTTCTAATGGAAGTGTACCTTGAAACTGGTGCAAATGTCTCTTCATAGTCATTTCCCTCTTTCTAAAAGAATCCTTTGGACACAAACCTTGCCTTATACTTTTCAATGCTACCATCCACAACTTGATTTATTTTGTATATCCATTTGGAGGATACCACACTTTTGTCTTTAGGCTTAGGAATTATATCCCAAACATCATTCTTCATTATTGACTGGTGTTCCTCTGTCATTGCCTCTACCCATTCTTTCATATGAACTGCCTCTTCATAACTAGTAGGCTCTTGATCTACAAGATCACACATCAAATCCATATAGTTGGAGAAGGGTTTTGGTTTCTTGCTCACTCTAGTGGAGCCTTCAGGAGATCCATACTTTTCTGCTCCTAGTATAATATCTCTTGCCCATGCTGGATTTCTTTTCCTTGAAATGTTTTAAATGGGGGAGTTCTTGTGGTTCTATCATATCATGGTCTTCATGTGTTACATCTTCAGGGATGGGAACAGTCTCTGCAATTCTGGTAGGTGCATCTTCTTCATATACTTCTTCATACTGGCACTTCCTAGATTTATTGCAAGCTATCTCTTCATCAAATGTCACATACCTACTAATCTCCATATGGTGGAATCCTGGGATGTATATTCTAAATGCATTGGATGTTTCACAATATCCAACAAATATTCCCTTCTTTCCGGAAGGGTCTAATTTATTTCTCTTTTCTTTTGGAATGTGAATATATATAAGACACCCAAATATCTTGAGGTGGCTTACCTCAGGATTCTTCCCTGTAAACACTTCTTCTGGGGTCTTGAATTCAAGAGCACTATGAGATAGTCTATTCTGCACATAGACTGTTGTCATGACTGCTTCATCCCATAGATACATAGGTAGGTTTTGATCATGTATCATTGTCTTCACTGCTTCCATAATGGTTCTATTCTTTCTTTCCGCAACACCATTTTGTTGAGGATTGTAGGGAGTGGTTAACTCCCTCTTGATTCCAGCTTCTTTACAAAAGACTTCAAAATATTTTTAAGTGTATTCTCCACCATTATCTGTCCTGATTATTTTGATCTTCTTTTATGAAAGATTTTCTATCAATGCTTTGAACTCCTTGAACTTTCCAAAGACTTCATTCTTCCCTTTTAGAAAGTATATCCAAGTCTTTCTGGAGTAGTCATCAATAAATGTAAGGTAGTATTCATATCCACTCAAAGATGTAGAGGGCATTGGTCCACATACATCTAAATGAATCAATTCCAAAATACTCTTAGTCTTTGTTTCACTCTTTGGAAATGGGTTCTTGATATTCTTCCCTTTTGCACATCCTTTGCATGTGCCATCGTGATCAATATTCAAATTTGGTAGTCCTATGACTACTTTACTTACATGAGGTAGTGCTTTGTAGTTAATATGAGCAAGCCTCCTATGCCATAGTTCACTAGGGATAGTGGCTTCATGAACAAGGGCAGCTTCTAGATGTCCCTTGAGTTTGTATAGACCTCCTTCCTCTTCACCAATAACAATTGCATCCTCAATTGATTTTCCTTTGGACCACATGCGTACTTGTCCATCTATGAATGCAACCCTATAACCTTTCTTATCTAGGGTTGAGATAGAAAGTAAGTTCTTCTTCAATCCTGGGACATATAATATCTCCTTCATCTTCAATGGTGTTCCAAAATCAAGCTTGTAGCTTGCTTCACCAATTCCCTGGATTGGATATTGATAGTCATCTCCTAGAGATACCTTTTGTGGAGAGGTATTCTCTTAAAGTTTTGTAAGAGTTTTCTTTGGACCTGTCATGTGCTTTGAAGCACCACTATCAATGAGCCATGTATTTTCTCCAGGTGTTACAGTCCCAGAGAGTGCAGAGAATAGAACATATTCTTCTGCATCTTCTTCTTCTATTCTAGCTCTTTTCTTTTGAGTCCTTTCCTCTTCTTCTTCTTATTCACTTTTATCTTCTGCTAAGTGTGCTTGATGTATTTTATGGTGGAATCCCTTCTTCTTTTCCTTTGAAGGACAATTCCTAGCAATGTGTCCTATTTTATGACAATTGAAACATTGGAATGTGGAATACTTTCTTCCTTGAGTAGTTCCTCTTTTCTTCTGAAATCTTTGTGGAGGTTGAGACTCTTTGTGACTATCCTTCTTGAAGTAGGGTTTATTCCTTATTCTCTTGGTGTGGGTGGAAAAGGCTTGGTCACCTTCGTTGAGCAAGGCTTCTCTGTTGGAAACCCTAGCTTCTTCTTGGATGCAATCTTCCCATACCACATCAAACTTCTTGCTCCCTTTTTTGGCACACATGGTTTGGATAATTGACTCCCATGGTCTAGTGAGACCATTCAGAGTAGCCATGACTAGTTCATCTTCATCAAGGGTATCTCCAATGGCATCTAGTTGTTCCTTGAACTGGGAAACCCTTGAGAAATAATATTGAATGGATTCTCCTTGATTCATCTTGGTGCTCTTCAATTGATCTCTCAGGTTCATCTTCCTATTGATGTTCTTTCCTTCATACATTCTGGAAAGGGCATCATAGATTTCCTTTGGGGTCTTCTTGGATGCCACTTGGGGAATCAAGTGGTCTTTTATAGAATCCGCAATGATTCTTTTTTCCCTAATCAAGTCCTTCCTATACTTCTCTTTGGCTTCATCTTCTTTAGGTTCTGCAATTTCATCCTTGATAGATTGGGAAAGATCATTCTCTTCAAGAATGAAACCAGTCTTATATTTCCATGCCCGAAAATTCTCTATACCCTCTAGCTTGTCTTCGAGCTTAGTGCTTGGAGCCATCTTATTCAGGGGTCAAAGAGATTGAAGTTTCTCAGGAGATAGAATAACACTTACTAGGAGATGTGCTTGATTGAGTTGAAGGTTCTGGTGTGATCTGCTTATGGAAACTTCAGCTTTTCACCTTCCGGATCTGCAACAGAATTTCTGGTTTTTGGTCTTCTCTTTTCTAGTTTTCTGGTGCACAGGTTCGTGGCTTTTCTAGTTCATTGGTGCACAAGTGCACAACTTTTCTGGTTTTTTGCACTTTTGGTCAAACTAGGGTTTGACTTTCCCGAAGTTCTACCCAACCAAAAACCTCGATCTAGGGCTCAAAACTTCAATTTTGAGGAGGTCTATCCAGCCATGCAATCAGAATCCAAAAATTCAAACTTTTGCAAAAACCCTAATTTTCACCGGAGGAGGAGAGAGAGGTATTTTCACCTTGTGAAAGATGTCCTATTCAGGCTAGATCTGATACCATGTTAATTTTATACTAATTTGACTAGCAAGATCACTGAAAGAAACACAATCACAAGATAGAAAAAGATTTACCCTGAGAAACCCTCATGGGATAGAAAACCCAACAAAGCTTTCCTCAATATAGATGATCAACCAATACAAGATGTAGAAACCCAACAAGAGCTCCTCCTCCTCCTATGCAGACCTCTCTCTCACTTGTGCGCTACTTCCAAGTGGATGAATGAATGAGATAAGTGAGGAACATCCTCCTCTACTTATACTTGTTTTCTGACTGACTTTTTACCCTATGGGGCTAACCTCTCCTAGGAGAGTCTAATAACCCTCAAATAACTAACCCAGGGCCAACCTCTCCTAAGAGATCTAATAACCCTAGTTACCATAATCTCTCGGAGGAATAAAAATCTCCGGATACATAACAAAGTCCCATCGGAGGAATGAAACATCTCTGGAATAATAAAGTACAAATATAATATTCTTTGAAGTTACAATATTTCAACACTCGATTTGGGGAAAATCCATGGCCATCCTGTTTGTAAATCCAATTGCTGGAAATGTGTATCCATGCCCAGTTTTGAGTTTGTTGTGTGTAAGTGAGTGTTGGGATTGAGATGGGTATCTCTTGCTTTGGCTCTGCATGAGCTGGAATGTCCCCTTTTCCTTGTAAGAATCATGGCTAGCTCGAGGGTGGCAGTTGTGTTGAGAGAATTGATGAACAAAACTGGCCTATGGTTGGGTGGAATGTTGCAGTGACATAGCTAGTTGTTTGGGACAATTGCACAATGAAGATAAGTAATCTCTATGTGTATTTACTTCTGTAATGTTTAATTTAATGATTATTTTGATATGCTGGATGAGCATGAATTATGTGTGGATGTTTTTTTAATTCCACTGTGCATACTTATTTGTTTTGCATCTGCACACTCTTGTTTTTAATTGTATGAATCTAACGTATGGGCTGAGTTTACGTAAAAGCCCAGATATTGGTATCATGTTCCCTTCCTGGAATTGGATAGATGGGAGGGTACGTTACAGCTGACCCGGAAGCAGATGAAACTAACTTCGGGGATGAGGATCATAGCTTAAGGGACCAGGGGTTGTGACTGCAATGGGTGAGACTAAGGGGAACAAACTGATGAATGATATCAGGAGACTCTAAGGGTGCCATATCGCAGAATACTCTGAACAAAGGAGACCATACTGGGGAGCTTCGATACTGGTGGGACTGGATATGATCCGTCGTGGTGCCGAGATTCACCGTTGGGGCCTTCTTCATGGTTTAAGGAGCTCAAAGAAGGGATAGAAGTGTGCTCGAAATGGTACTTTCATGTGGATTTGTACGAGCCCAGGACAGTGCATGCTCGTGAGTACTTTAAATTTTAAGGAGTCTGAAAGCGATAAGAAGACTCAGAAATTGTGGAGAGGTACCATCATGTGTATTTATACGAGCCCAGGATGGTGAGTGCTCATGGTTGCTTTCAATTTTTAGAGAGTCTGAAAGTAGTAAGAAGACTCCAAGGGGGTTGTTTTTTGTGTATTAGTCTCCAGGGCTCAAAAAAGCATAAAAGTATGCAATGAAGAACTCTTCTAGCCGATGTGACTAGAGTATTCCTTTTTCGTAATTAGTCTACAAGGTCCGGAAAAGGGTTAAACTTATTCCAGATAGATGCCCTTTCAGATACTTTTAGCGAGCATGAAAGGAAGCAAGATTGCTCGATGATCTTTTCATTTTTTTTAGGAGTCAGAAAAGAGCTTAACAGAAACTCCCTAAGTGCCATTTTTGTAAAAGAATTGTGCGACCCAAAAAAGGGAAAAAATTATACTGAAAAAAGAGAATGGTCAGGCAAGGAGAAAGCATTCAATCAAGGGACCAGTATGTGAGCCAAGACCAAAGGTGTGGGGGGAACACTGATGGGGCCTCCTTGTGGGGTGATGAATGGTGTAAAAATAATGCAATGATTGCAGTATGGATGGGTCGGAGAGCGCATGGATAGGTTATGATGAAAAATGGCACAAGGCAATGGCAGTCAATGTGGCACGAAAATCGAGGAGACGAGAGGCATGGAGAATATGCCTAAAAAAAGTGTCAATGAGAGCGATAAATGATCTCAAGAATCATCACGAGCATAGAAATCTGAATCCGACAATATACAACATGTCAAAAAATGACGATGACCGGTGTGGCATGCAAATCGAGGTGTTGAGGGGCATGGGAAAAAAGGCCTAAAACTGTGTTCGGTGAATGCGAGAAACGGTCTCAACCATCACCATGGGCTGGGAAAACTGAATCAGGTGGTGTCTACGGTTCAAAAAATGAACATCGTATGACCTCGGAATGGTCAAAACAAAAATTGGCCAAAATGTCTATAAATAGTAAATGGGCCCATGTGACATGTGTCATTGTCACTGTTCAGTTTGGCAGAAGTGTGAAGGGGCACATAAGTGAAAATTCATATCTTGCACAAACCGACCGGTGAAATCGATATTTGCAAGTTGTAGGTAAGCCTTATGGTCTTTTATGATATTTTTGATGCATTTTTGTGGGGATTTGGGCCTCTGGGGAGGTGTGCCGAGCTCCTCTTAGCATCACCACGCCGGGGCACTGGTTTCAAGGGGAATTGCATGCTCTATAGCGCAGCTCTGGGAGGGATTTCCACTCTTTCCAAGCATAGCTGGGGGCCCCATAGTCGCACTCTGAAGCACAGCTTTCTGGGAGGAAAGCACGGTTCAGGGCACGACTATAGTCCCCACAGTCACACTCCGAAGCGCGTCTTTTCGGGAGGAAATAACGCTGCAGAGCGCAACCGTGGGCCCCACAGGTGCACTCTAGGGGCGTGCTTTCTGAGGAGAGAAGCACGCTCCAAAGCACACCGATGGGGTCAGAAGGTGCACTGAGAACCATGTTGTTTTTCCTAAGTGTCGGTGCGCTAATCCGAGGGTGATCACGGTAGGGTTTATATGGTTCTGATGGGTGTTTTTTGGTCTAATTGGCAGGATGTCAAGGGTTTCCTGGAGAGAGCGGGAGGTGTCGGGGTGATACTAGAGGCGATCCAACAGGACAAGGACTTACAAGAGAGTTTGGCATACTACGGATTACTGATATTTGCGCAGGTACCTTTGATGCGTTCAACTAGACTGTTGCTGAACAAGTTGATTGAATTTTGGGATCTGGATGCAGAGGTATTCGTTAGTCAGGGTGAGCGGTTGGAGATCACACTCACCAATGTGTAATTTTTGACGGGGCTGCCCAGGTTGGGAAATATTTATGATACTCAGTCAAGGAGGCCGGGTGACATATCCATGGAGGACTTGTTGGAGAGGCATTGTTATCCGAAAACTTTTGTGGATGAAAATGCACTATTGATTTGTGACATTCAGAGCGTGACAACTAAGGTGATTGCGGCGTTGGTGTTGCATGTACTGGGTTCACATTCCCCTCACCAGGTCTCGAGGGGACAGATGGTGCTGGTAAAGATGGTCTTGGCCGAGACTTATTACGGTTGGGGCTAGATGTACTTGACGATTTTTCAATGACTGCTGAATTGGATGATTAGTCAGGGAGGGGAGTTTTGTTTCCCCTCATTTCTTTTCTCTTTCTTATTCGAGCAAGTCCCCACACTACGACTGCACATATCAGTGCATTATGGGGGACCGACAAAGTCATGGCTGCGGATTTGAGGCGAGATGATGACTTGCGAGGGTGGGTGGATTGTGGGTCGGTTCTTCACTGAGGAGTTATTTACTCAATGGATGCAGTTGTCGATGGTGATCTAGGATTACTCATATTATCGGATAGATTATAGGGGGGACCCGGAGCTACCACGGCCTCCTGGTCAGGCTTGGGGACCATATGGTATGTATTTGTTTTATTTATAATATCATGTTGTATCTACTCGATAGCATAGATGATAGATAAAGGATTTTGTGACACTGAGTATTTGATTTTCTTCGTGCAGATGTGGGACTGCAACCGCCACAGGGGTACCGGGAATGGAGGGGTTGAGTAGAGGGAGTGGATCTAGCTAGAAGTGGACAGGCTCATCGGTAGAGTAGTTTGGCCACTTTGGATGCTTTGTGAGATGGTATTGATCGACTGCTAGAGGGGGTGGTGGACGAGGGCTAGCAGAATTTGGATCAGGCACTGATCGACATATGTTATGATGCTCCACGGGAGTGGAGGCCGATTATGCGGCGCATTGCGATGGAAGCAGAGGTGGTGAGAGCCATGGCCCGAGGGGATACCCCTTATTATGGAGATGAGGATGCCGAGACAGATTCTAATGAGCCAGAGGAGGATCAGGTAGAGGAGGAGGAGGAGGAGAAGGAGGAGGAGGAGGAGGAGGATGATCGGGGAGATGACTTTGACTAGACATTTGACGGAACTGCCCCCAATGCGATGGGCATTAGGATTTTTGTATACTTGGATTGTATTATATGATGAGGACATTGTTTTGGCTCCTGTATGTATGTATGTGTATGGGGTGCTGAGGGCACGATGAAATTTTTATTTATGATGTATATATATATATATATGCACGTGGATGCAACTTATGATGATGGCTATGTTTATGTATGTGCACGTGGATGCAACTTATGATGATTATGATGATGTCGTCTTTTTGTTTTATATGATTTTTATGTATGCCTATATGATGGATAGATGCATGGGTATGGTTTACTTCCTACACGTTGTGATTGATATGCCAGTCTAGAATATTGTTATCCATTTGGTCTGCTACACTGTTTTGACTTCTTGGGACATGAGTGAATGAAATGGAATCAAACTGTCTGATCATTTGTTTAGTGCGTAGGAATTTTCTAAAAAGGAAAGGATCTCGTACCTAGTAGAAATTGTTAAGTTGGGTGACAAGAAGCTAGGAGTCAAGGAACACATGAAGGTGACTGATACCCATCTGAAGCGCGGCAGTTAAAAGAGCGGTCACAACATCGTACTCATCCTGGTTATTGGTAGCGGTTCCTATGCACACCCTGTCTAGGTGGATCAAGTCATGTGAGGGAGAATATAATACCCAAGCGATAGAGGTGAGGTTTGGAGACCAGCGACTTGCACTGTCGGTGAAACTGACAGAGTATTGTGGAACAGGATCCATTTGTGGTCATGCAGGAAAGTAAAGTGTAAGGTCCTAAATGTAAAATAGGTAAAGAAAAAAAAATGATATTGTACAACATGGACTAGTGGGTCCAAAAAGTGCTAAGGGTAAAAGTGTTTAAGATACAACCCATTATGGGGGTTACTCAAGGGGTTTCCTTCGAATTTGGTGAGGATATATGCCCCATGTCTGAGATAGGTATGAACGATGTATGGGCCTTGCCACATGGACTCAAACTTTCCTTTCCCAGTCTTTCATGTGCTTGGTCATAAACAAGGACTAGATCTCCTTCGCAAAAATTACATGGGTGGACGTGTTTATCATAGCCGAATTTGGAGTGGTTCTTTGCACCCTCAATGGTTTGGAGGGATGTGTGGTGATCTTCATTGGTGTTAACACTTATTATTGTTTCCACCAGAGAAGGTGAAGGAAAACCCCCACTCAATGCCCCAAGGTCACCCATTGGCTGGCTACATCAAAAAAAGAATTAGGAAACCCAAAATTGGCTATGTATCAAATAAATCCAAGCTAAATGACTGAGCCACAGTGAGAAAATGGGAAAATACAAGGTAGGAGGGCCCTTCCACAGGGAAAAATAGCAGTAAGAGCTTCTTCCGCAACCAAAGAAAATTGGACGGCTAAGATCAAGGAGCGTATCAGATCAACGGTTGAAAGGGCATTCCAAAAGCTTGCTTCTGAGTTCCGCATCCACATTGTGGATTGCAGGAAGCAATGTCCCAATGAGCACAAAAGAAAAGTTTTCGCAACCCGCATTGCGGGTTGCGGATTGCGGAATAGTGGTTTTCCAAAATAACAAAAAGGTAAGTTTCCGCATTGCGGATTGCAGATTGGGGAAAAACAATCTTCCAGTGGGAGAAAAATATAGTTTCTACATCCCGCAGTCTGCATTGCGGAAATGTCATTTTCAGAAACATTAAAAAGTAAGTTTCTGCATCCTGCATCCCGCATTGCAAATTGTGGATTGCGGAAAGATAATTCTCTAGAAAAGCATGAGTCCGGAATACCAATCCCTGCAAACCACGTGGATAATTGTGGGTTGCGGAAAGGCCGTTGCAGAAAGGTACGCTAGAGAATGACCGTTGCAGAGTGGAAATTGCGGAAGCACAGTTGCGAAAATAAAATTGTGGATCGAGAAAGTTTTGCAGATCCAGTTACAGTCGCGGGAGATGAAGATTTTTACAGGGAAATGACATGCCCGGGAGTGGTGAAGGGGCCTTTTTCTGTTACCTGTCCTGATCAATATAAATGGCTTGATCCGCAGGATGAACATGTAGCTTCCATGGCCCAATGGTGCACTTCCATCACTGGTATTTCTTCCCCTCCACGCATGACAGAATCGATAGTTGTTGATTCAGGTGGCTTAGCTCGAACGACTTCATCATTACCAGTGCAAGTTGTTTTGAATCAATTAGGATATTTTTCTGTTTGTAAGCCTATAAAGGCAAGGTCTGAAGTAGACCAAAAGGTTGGACGTTTTTGTTTCAGAGAGATTATTGCTCTACACTATATTAAATTCAGCCTCTTAATTCAATGAGCAGACCCGATTTTGGAGCTTGATATTCCTATGATGTGTGTTTCAGATGTCAGTTATTTTCTGTGTATGTGTTCTTGCTTTGTATTTCCATTAATTGTTTACTTCTGCAGTACCTAAAGATCAACATTACATGGTTTGGAATTCATGCCCACATGATCCAGATGCATATGACTAGGTATTCCACCATTTTTCTCTTGAATTTGCAGGTTAGAATTCATTCTTAAATGATCTAGCCCTGTGGCCGAACTTGTCCCCTTCTTCTACCTCCATTTGCTGATCACTTTGACGTGAAAGAACCATGTCTAACTTGCCTCCTGCTCCTGCAAATCACGGCCCAAACCTAACATTGATGAAAATAACCCACCAAAGTTGAATCCATGCCCAACTTTCCTCCTGTTCTTAACTCCAACCAACTAAAAAACCACTTTTAATTCGTTATTTGAAGGTCTAGCCACCACTTTGACCGATATCCCAGCCCATTTTAACTCGCATCCTGTTGTTGGAGACCCCAAAGGGATATCCCTCCATGTAGTTGGAAGGGCCAGTTTCCATCCAATAGAGATTGGTTTGCAACAGTTACCCCATGGTATTTCCTACCACAACCCAGGAAAATCTTGGGTGATAACATTTTGGCGACTTCGCTTGGGAGAATATCTGGTTTTCAAGGTATAAAATCAGACCTCTAAGGGAGAACAAAGAGTCTGAGATTCCAAGGTTGTATCATTTTCTCCGACGACTCTAACTTACATTCTAGTGATTCCACTAGAAATCGAGCCTACTTCCAAAATTTTGTATCATATCAGAGCTGATTACTGAGAGGGAACAGTAGTCAGACGCTAAAAGGATCCTGCATTATTCTTGTGGTGATTCCACCTTTCAAACCAAAGAGCCCCTAAAAGAAATTCTGGCTCCCAAAATAGTACCTACCAGAAGTCACCCAGATCCTGAGCTACCAATGGTTACTTCAGACCTAGAAAAGGTCATCAAGAAAGCAAAGAGAATCCCAACAGGTACGTCTCTTATCTAGGTTTTTTTATCTACCTAAGAAAGAGGCATGTGTTGTAGAAAGCGTCCCTACAAGTTTAAGGACTGAGTCTTCCCCATTCAGACCTAGGTATGAGACTGATCTAATGAAAACCATGTTTGATCAAAGAAAATTCCAGACCCATTTCCTGGGTACTTGGTGGGAAAATTTACAAGCTTGGGAAGAAACTAGTCACCTGCCTCCCTTTGCTAAAACTGCTGGCCAAAGTACCCAAGTCCTGAGTACCACTCCTGCTGCTCCTAAAACCCCCTCTTCTCCCAAAAAAAACCTAAGAGCCATGGATGCCAGATTTGCTCCTTTGGCCCTCCCACCAAATCCTGATTACTTACCTGTGGGCTATGCCCAACGCCTCATGAGATTTGATGGGGAGGGAAGGGTCTCTGCACAACAACATGTAGACTAGTTCAATGACTTCACAGACCTAGAAGAGGTAGATGAAGACAATGTTAAGATGAGGTTGTTTTCCCAAATTTTAGAAGGAGAAGTGAAGAAATGGTTTAGACCCCTTCCCAATAGAGGGATAGCTACCTATGAAAGATTTGAAGAAGCTTTCCTAGCCAGATGGAAGGATAAGAAAAACCCTCTCCATATTCTCACTCAGTATGAACATACAAAGAAAACTAATGCAGAGACTATCCAAGAATTCTCAGCCAAGTTCATGAGAATGTACAATTCTATCCTTGTGGACAGAAAACCCCTTGTTGGAGCAGCCAAGCTTTATTTTGCCAACTATTTTGACAATGAATTTTCTCTCATGTTGAGATAAAGGATATCTCCCACTCTCCCTAATATGTAGAAAGATTCCCTAGAAGTAGAAGCCAATATGATGGCCTCTGGAAAAATGAAACACTTGACTGAATCTGAGAAAAAGAGATGCAATGAAACAGTGCATCCTTCCACATCCCAATCCATGGATGCAAAATTTGAGCAGATGATGAGAACTATGGAGAGACTAGTGGATAGGATCTCCCTTTATAACAGGCCTCCTACGAGAGAAAACCCAGAGCCTCAAGCTCAAAATAACAATCTCAGAATACCCCCTTCCCCACAAGGAAGACCTATATACCCAAGAAACCCTAACAATCAGCCAATCAGACCACCTTTTGCTGAGAATTTCATGGATGAAGAAGAAGAAGATAGATGGGCTGAGGACCAAATCCATCTCTTTGATAATATCCAACCCCAATTCTATTTGACTAAAGATGAACATGACCGGTCTTCCTTGCAGTCAGATGATGCCCCTGGTGAATCAGAATATGACCAATACCAAAGAGGGATCCACAATGCCATCTGTGAATTCGAGAGGCAACATAATTTGAGAAGTAGAAAAGTAACAGTAGACTAAGGAAAGACTGTTGCTGATCCATCCTCTTCTCAGCCACCAAGAAAGGAAATCCCTGGGAGAAAGGACCCAAAGGTTGCAATCTCTAAGGAGACTCTTGGTAAGGAGGAAGAACCTCCAAAGAAAAGTCCAGAATGGAGAGGTGAAGGTGAAACGAAGATAGAAGAAAAGATCCATACTGCTTTCAGTTTGGAGAATGAAATATCTAATATTAAGATCTCCATCCCCTTGAATGAATTGGTTAAAAAATCAGAGTATAAAGACCAGATCCTGAAGGTAGTGAATGATGGAGAAGAAAAGCAGCCTGATACTATCAATCTGCAAGATGACAAGCCCACCCTCCTATTTGGCCCCCATGTACGAAATGCCTCAGAAATTGATGTCCCTCCTTTCTATATCAGTCTCAATATACATGACCATATCCTGCATAATGCCATGTTTGATTCAGGAGCCTCTCATAATCTCATGCCCAGTTCAATGGCGGAGAATATTGGGTTAGAACTAACCAGACCTTATAAATATTTGTTCTCCTTTGATTCCAAAAGAGTTCCGTGTGTAGGGATGATTAAAGACATGGTGGTCTCACTGACTTAGATACCTCAGATTAATATGATCATGGATGTGGTAGTGGCTGATATTCCACCTAAGTTTGGGATGTTGTTATCCAGATCATGGACGGCAAAGTTAAAAGGAACCATGCAAATGGACATGTCTTATGCTACCATCCCTGTTTTTCGAGAAAGAAGAAAACTGTACAGGGAGCATAGACTGTCATACGTGGTGAGCGACAAGGATAGGCCTGAGAACCACCCCATATTTTCCATAGACACGGATGTAGGTTGCTCAATTCTATGCTATGATCCAGGTTCAGAAGGAGAAGATGTGAAAGCTTCCAAGTTACCTGAACCAGATGGTGAAGCTGATGATGGAAATGGGGTGCAATGCCTTGAAAGCTTAGCTAACATAGAGAATGATGGGCAGTAGGTGGAAGAGGGCAGAAATGAGAAATCAGAGTTGGAAGCAGAGGCCATGAACACCCTCCAAAAATAAGATCACTGGATCATAAGGTTCGATGGGGTCGTGAACAAAGAAGGAGCTGGAGCAGGGGTGTGGATCATCCCTCCCGACGAAAGAAATGCATGTGCCATGTTCCATACTTTCAAACTAATGTTTGACTGCTCCAATAATGTGGCTGAATATGAAGCTCTGTTATTGGGGTTGAATGTACTCAAAGACCTAAAAGCTAAAAAGATCAAGATCTATGGAGATGAAGAGCTAATAATCCAACAGGTGAAAGGAAACTATGAGGCTAAACATCCCAGGCTAAAGTCTTACAGGAATGTTGTATGGGATATGTTTGACAATTTCTTCACAAAGAAGGATATGTTTTTCATTCCCAGAGAGAAGAATACAATGGCAGACAACCTAGCTAGTTCTTCCAGCAGATTTGAACTCCCTGCTTACCCTGCCAAAACTCACATGATTAATGTAAGGCATAGGCCCTCTGTCCCAGACAAAACTAACCACTGGCATATATTTGAAGATGACCAACAGATAAAGAAGTTTCTAGAAATGACTAGGGAGTTTTCCAATATCTAGATTGATCAAGAGGACTGTGAAGGGGAGGAATGGGAACCTGACCCACCAGAGCTCAAAACCACTTTGGGAGGCAAAGAGATTCTACAGCAGTTACATACCCAAAGGGTTGGTCCCACTGGAAAGAATGTTTGATGAAAATGATGTGGCCAGAGATCACAATGTGGCTTCAAACTCGAAGGAAGTAGAAGACTGTAACATTGGGAGAAACGAGGAACCCATAACTGTCAAACTGTCAAAATATTTGGCCCCAGGTATCAAAAAGGATATATGGATTTGATGAGAAATTTCTATGATGTGTTCGCATGGTTCTATGAAGATCTAAAGGAATATGACACATCTATCATGCAGCATACCATACCAATCAAGACAGGGGAGAAGCCATTTAGGCAGAAGCTGAGAAGGATGAATCCTATGCTACTCCCACTGATAGAAAAGGAGGTGAAAAGGATGTATGAAGCCAAAATCATAGTCTCTTTGAGATTTTCACAGTGGGTGGCTAACATAGTCCTAGTAAGGAAAAATAATGGTGAAATCAGACTATGTATTGATTTTAGAAATCTCAATAAGGCGTCCCTGAAGGATAACTACCCCTTGCCCAAAATGGACCACATTTTGCAGAAGGTTATAGGGGCATCAAGGATGTCCATGATGGATGGATTTTCAGGATACAATCAGATTAAGGTGCTGCCAGAAGATTAGAGAAATATAACCTTTACCACACCTTGGGAAACCTCCATGTATGCTAAGATGCCCTTTGGTATGTTGAATGCAGGGCCAACTTCCAAAGAGCTATGGACATAGCTTTTGCAGGAGAGAAAGACAAGTTTGTGGTGGTTTAAATGGGTGACATCACTATATACTCGAGGTCTAATGCAGAACACCTAAAACATTTGCACCAAGTGTTAACCAAGTGCAGAAAGTTTGGAATCTTTTTTAACCCTAAAAAGTCTAATTTTCCCATGCAAGAGGGTAAGCTGCTGTGTCACATAATATCTAAATATGGGATCAAAATTGACCTAGACATAATAGAGGCAATACAGAAAATTGAGCTCCCCAAGAGTAAAAAGGAAATTCAATCCTTTCTAGGCACAGTGAACTTCATAAGGAGATTTATCCCCAATTTCGCAGAAATCATGAGATCAGTCACCTGCATGCTTAAGAAATACAATCAAGTCAGGTGGATTGCAGAAGCTAGGAAAGCATTTGAGGGTATAAAGAGGGAAATTGTTTAAGCAATTGTACTGATCAACCCAGATTTTGAAAAGGAGTTTCTTATGTTTTCTTTTGCCTCTGAGCATTCCATAGCAGGTGTGATTTTACAAAGAAATCAGGAAGGGGATGAACAACCCATATCTTTCTTCAGCAGGGCTCTCATAGATGCTGAGCTCAAGTACAACATCATGGAAAATCAAGCCTATGCCATGGTCAAAAATCTAAAGGATTTTAGGGTTTATGTCCTACCTTCCCCTGTTGTAGCCTATGTTCCCAATGCTGCTGTGAAAGATATATTAAGATAACCTAATCTAGAAGGTAGAAGAGCGAAGTGGATAGCTACGCTACTGGAATATGATCTGGAGATCAATCCTACAAATCTTATTAAAGGGAAAGTCCTGGACAGACTCATCGCTGAGTCAAATTGGGATTCAATGAGTATGAACCTGCTGTCACATATACAGGGATAAATTTCCCAAGATCCATTAACTCAGATATCAGACAAATTCTTGTCCTCTCCTTAGTATTCTGATGTTGTATACATTTTGTAGAACTTGCAAGCGCCCCTTGAGATGGGAAAAAGAAAATCTAGATATACCAAGATGAAGGCTGCGAAGTATTGCATACTGGAAGGTTGTCTTTATTGGAAAGACCCTGGGGGTGTCCTATTGAATTGCAATGTGAAAGATGAGGCCAAAGAAACACTAAAAGAGTTCCACAAAGGATTCTGTGGAGGGAATCCCCACTGTTAACAAAATTCTCAACGCAGGGTTCTATTGGCCTACTATGTTCAAAGATGCTTACAAGGAGATATCCAGTTGCCATGAATTACAGGTCTTTGAAGGAAAGATGAAGCTCTTGTCATTGCCATTGAAACAAATATCTGTAGAATCCCCTTTCCAGTAGTGGGGACTTGACTTCATTGGTGAAATTTTCCCCAACTCCTCTGGGAAGCATAGATGGATATTGACTACCACTGACTACTTCACCAAATGGATCGAAGCAATACCTACCAGCCAAGCCATAGATACAGTCATCATCAAGTTTTTGGAGGATAATATCATGACCAGGTTTAGATGTCATGTCAATATAATCAATGATAACGCGCAGGCCTTCAAATCCAAGAAGATGGTCAAATTTTGTGACGCGTTCCACATCAAATTATCCCATTCTACCGATAACTACCCCCAGGGGAATGGATTGGCAAAATCCTCTAACAAAATCCTAGTGAGGATAATCAAGAAGCTGCTGCAAGAAAACAAAAAGGCTTGGCACACCAAACTGACCCTTTCCCTGTGGGTTGATAGGATCACCTCCAAAAGGTCCATTGGAACTTCTCCTTTCAAATTAGTATATGGAACAGAGGTGGTTTTCCCTGATTCCCTAAGAGGGCCCACAATGATATTGCTACATGAGCAAGAAGAAGAACCAAACCCCAAGCTGAGGAGAGCTAATCAACTAGTGGAAGTGCAAGAGATTAGAGAAATACCAAGGCGGATGATTTTCAGGTGGGGGTTCTGGTATTAAAGTGGGATTCTAGAAGAGAAGAGAAGGCCCAAAAGTTTGATAACCTCTGGCAAGGGTCCTATACAATCGCCGCTTATCAAGGGAACAATGCTTTCTTCCTATAGGACAAAGATGATGAACCAGTTGGAAAGGGAGCCATTAATGGGCAGTTCTTGAAGCGTTATTTCAGGTAAAGAACAAGTCTGTCGACCCACCCCCATTGTATATTTTCATTTTTATGTTTCAGTTTGTCTTGTTCCAGTTTTGTGATATGAAGGGGAAAGAAAGAGAAAGGGAATAAGGGCTACTAGTCTACATGTTCTTGCTACCTCGCAGGGAGGATATCATCCCCGGTTGGAGCCGCTGTTAACACTTATTATGGTTTCCACTTGAGAAGGTGAAGGAAAACCCCCACTCAAATCCCTAAGGTCACCCATTGGCCGGCTGCATCAAATAAAGAATCAAGAAACCCAAAATTGGCTAAGTATCAAACAAATCCAAGCCAAATGACCGAGCCAGAATGAGAAAATGGGAAAATACAAGGCAGGAGGGCCCTTCGGTGGGAAAAACTAGTAGTAAGAGCTTATTTTGCAACCAAAGAAAATTGGACAGTTAAGATCAAGCAGAAGATTAGATCATTAGTCGAAAGGGCGTTCTGCAAGCCTGTTTCCGAGTTCCACATCCGCATTATGGATTGTGGATTGCAGGAATGTCCCAATGAGCACAAAAGACAAGTATCTACAACCCACATTGTGGGTTGCGGATTGCGCAATAGTGGTTTTCCAAAATAACAAAAAGACAAGTTTATGCATTCCGCAATCCACATTGCGGATTGCAGATTGCGGAAAAACAATCTTCCAGCAGGCGAAAAATATATTTTCCACATACCACATTGCAGATTGTGGATTGCAGAAAAGACATTTTTAGAAACATAAAAAGGTATGTTTCCGCATCCCGCATCCCGCATTGCGGATTATGGAAAGATACTTCTCCAGAAAAGCATGAGGCCGGAAGACCAATCCCTGCAACCCACGTGGCTAATTGTGGGTTGCAGAAAGGCCATTGCGGAAAGGTCCGTTGCAGAATGACCATTACGGAGGGGCAATTGCGGAAGCACAGTTACAGAAAAAATATTGTGGATCGAGAAAGTTTTGCAGATCCAGTTAGAGTCGCGGGAGATGAAGATTTTTACAGGGAAATGGCACGCCTAAGAGTGGTGAAGGGGCCTATTTCTGTTACCTGTCATGATCAATCTAAATGGCCTGATCCATAGGATGAATAGGTGGCTTCCATGGCCCAATGGTTCACTGCCATCACTGGTGTTTCTTCCCCTCCGCGCATGACAAAATCGGTGGTTGTTGATTCGGGCGACTCAGCTCGAATGACTTCATCATTACCAGTTTAAGTTGTTTTGAATCAGTTAGGATATTTTTTTGTTTGTAAGCCTATAAAGGCCAGGTCCGAAATAGACCAAAAGGTTGGACATTTTTGTTTCAGAGAGATTACTGCTCTGCGTTGAATTAAACTCGGCCTCTTAATTCAATGAGCAGACCCGATTTTGGAGCTTGAGATTCCTGTGATGTGTGTTTTTTATGTCAGTTATTTTCTGTGTATGTATTCTTGCTTTGTATTTCCATTAATTGTTTACTTCTGCAGTACCTAAAAATCAAGATTACATGGTCTGGAATTCATGCCCACATGCTCTAGATCCATACGACTAGGTATTCCCCCCTTTTCCTCTTGAAGTTGCAGGTTAGAATTCATTCTTAAATGCTCTAGACTCATGCCGCCGAAATTGTCCCCTTCTTCTACCTCCATCTGCTGATCACTTTGACGTGAAAGAATCATGTCTACCATGCCTCCTGCTCCTGCAAATCATGACCCAAACCTTCCATTGATGATAGTAACCCATCGAAGTTGAATCCATGTCGAACTTTCCTCCTGGTCGTAACTCCAACCAACTAAAAAACCCCTTTTAATTTGTTGTTTGAAGCTCTAGCCACCACTTTGACTGATATCCCAGCCCATTTCAACTTGCATCCTATTGTTGGAGGCCCCAAAGGGAGATCGCTCCCTATGGTTGGAATAACTAGTTTCCATCCACTAAAGATTGGTTTGCAACAGTTACGCCATGGTCTTTCCTTCCACAACCCAGGAAAATATTGGGTAATAATAGTTGGCTTGCTCCAAAAGGATTAAGCGTTTCTCAAGTGGTGACGTGTCCGGGAGGAGTTCAACCACAATATGTAATGCGGGGATCTAGCATTCAGTGGGAAGCACAAACTCGACACCGTGAACCAAGTGAAAAGGGGTAAAACCCATGTCAATCTTAGTGGATGTACAGTAAGCCCAAAGTGCAGGAAACAACATATGATGCCAATTGGACTTGTGGTGGTCCACAGTGTGTTGAAGGATGGTATTCATAATTTTATTGATGGCCTCCACTTGGTTGTTCCCCTGAGGGTAATAGGCGAAGGCATACTGGTGATCAAATTTGAGAAAAGTTGGCAACTCCTTCCAGACAGAGTCCTCAAAGTGTTTTCCATGGTCAAATACGAGTTGCTTTGGGACCCTGAACCGAGTGATGACATGGTTGAAAAATAAATGGGCTGCAGTATCATCTTTGCAATTGAAAGTAGGCATGGCCTCGACCCATTTGGTAAAATAGTCGATAGCCACAATGATGTACTTATGGTCATTTTCCGAGGGGGGGTTGCACTCCGTAAAATCAATGGCCCATTTACAAAAGGGACCAACGGTGATAACTGGATGGGGGGGTGCAGGAGGGGTCCTCACCTTGGGGGCAAAGAGATGGAAATTTTGGCAATATTTGATTGCTATGATGCAATCAGTAAAGAGGGTGGGCCAAAAATAGCCTACGCGGATGACCTTTTGGGCAGTGGCCATTCCGGAGAAATGACCGCCGCAGGCTCCACTATGACAATCATTAAGAACTTGTTTAGCCTCGTCGGGTGTAAGGCATCGACGTAAAATTATGTCAACACCTTACCTATACAGGACATCTCCAAGGAGGAGATAACGCGAGGCATGATGGCCTATGTGACGATGCTCATCGCGGCTGACATTGGGTCGGAACTTCTATGTGTGTAGGTACACCAGGATGTCTCCGTACCAGGGGTCATCTGACGAAATGATAAACAAGTGGTCGTCTAGAAAATTGGTAGTGATTGGTGGTGGTGTGGATGAGGATGGTAAATCCGTCATGAGTTGAGCCAAGGAAAGGGATTTTGTGCTTTTGGGAGTAGTAAATGTTAGGTCATATTATTGAAGTATGATGACCCATTTAGCCACACGGCCTTGAAGGAGGCAGGGAATCAAGAGATAGATCATGGGGTTGGAATCTGCCACAACTATGGTTTGGCTTAATAGGATGTAGTGACGAACCTTCTGGAATGAGAAGACGACGGCAAGGGCCAACTTCTCTTCATGGGGTGTAGCTAGGGTTTTACCCCTAGCTTGTGCCAATGAGCACCTACTAAGGAGAATGGACTCCTTAGTAGCAGTTCAGTATATTAAACTAATTATGCAATAAACAAAACATTAAATTATTTCTAATACAAGCATGAAGCATAAACACCAAAATGAAAGAATGTCTTTGTATTGATGTTACCTTGAGTGTCAAGGTTGGTGAAGCCCTTTGCAGTGTCCAAGAGGATGCTCCAAGCTTCAAGAATGCTCCTTCTCCTTCTCCAATGTTGGGAATGGGCCAAAGGTGGCTCTCAAGGTGAAAATAGTTCAAAGGTGAACTAGGGTTTCGAGAGAGATTTTGGCAGAGTAAGGGTGCTTGTGATTGTGGATATGGAATAAGGGATCTCCATCATCTATTTATAGTTTTTTGGTGGTGGAGTGCTGACCCATGGTTTTAGGAAACACATGGTTTTCGGCAGCTGTATAGGGTTTTTTCCTCCTTTTCCTCATTATTTTATATTTTTATTCCCTTTTTAGGGGATTTTTGCTATTTTTGGAGGAAAAGGGGGTTTTTTAGCCTTTTTTAGGCTATTTTGATGGTTTTTTGGCCTTTTGGAGGCATTTTAGGCCTTTTGGAGGCTTTTTAATGGGTTTTTTGGGATTTTTAATGGAAATATGGTAGGAAAATGGACAAATGAGTCATATAATGTGGTAAATGAGCTAGTGAGCACTTTTTGGGTGTTAACAGATTGCCCCCTGATGTGCGAGGTCAGGAGCTCATCGTATGGCCGATGGACATCATAAGTCATGAATGGTTTTCCTGGGATGTGGAGAGAAGAGAAGAAACAAACTGGAGCCCGGAACAACGATCCTGAACAACTGCAAGAACTAAAAGTACATAACCTCAATAAAGGATGAGGAATCATCTGATCATATGGACGAGGCGGGCATTCCCATGCTCGTATCAGGATATAACATAATAACAACAATGGGGTCCAAAACATGGGGACCTGAAATATACATGACCTCAAATACTGACTGAGGAATAATCTCAATATATAGACGAGGCGGGCATACCCATGCTCGTATCAAGATACATAAATATAACTGTAAGGCCCGAAAAAAGGGGGACCTGTAAGATACATGACTACTGTGTACATCATAAGAGTCCAGAGGGGACACAAATCTGGGACATACTGCTGAGCGGATCATGTGTGAACTGCAGAACTGGTGCACCGGAACAATCAACAGTGCTACTAAGTGTGGTACCAAAGGAACTGATGAGCTGCTGGATCATAGTGACTGGGGTCATACTCTCCATGGTACACTGAACTGGAACTGAAACTGGGTACTCAAGGAAGCATGAAACTGGATGGCTTCCGAATACAAACGCCAACGCAGCCCGGACATCCTCAGGAACATACAACTGGGCGTTCCGAAGTGACTCACCAATGTGCTAGAGTCGGGGGAAATCCGGGGTCTTCGACTAAAAACTGATGGGATATAATCCTACGCGATCCTCAACGATGCGATCAAGGTGCTGAAGTCGAGCATGTGAGGAACAACCACTCGGAGAGGCAATGATGTCTCCTCTCGGAATGATCCGTAGGCACCTACCACAGATGGTGATAAGTCCAAGGCGTAGGGACCTCTGGGCCTATCCTCTGGAATAGAGGAGCTGTCGTCGACAGAGGGAGACCTGCCCCTAGCAAGGCAATGATGTTTCCTTGACAGGAGCGCGAGGTACAAGACCGAAATGTGATAGTACTGATGGCAGAACTGATAAACTGTGGGGGGACAACTGGGCAAGTAGAGCGGGTGGACGCAAACTTCCTTTGTTCAGAGTATGATAATGGAAATGATCTGGCAGCATATGAAACTGACTGAGGGGAAAGGGATCATAGCTGTATTGGATCTGGGAGGATAACTGGCTGAGGGAGACTCAAGCTGGTGTAAAATGGCAGGAGACTGCAGAATACTCTGAACAAAGGCGACCTGATTGGGGGTGCTGCCGAGATGATCGATCATAGTGCCATGAGGCACGGGAGGATACTTCGTCATGGGTTAAGGAACTAGAAGAAGTGTGTGGATAAAATGATACTGTCGTGTGGATTTTACGAGCCCAGGACAGTTCATGCTCGTGGTTGCTTTCAATTTTAAGGAGTCTGAAAGCGATAAGAAGACTCTGAGGTAGGGGAATGGTACTGTCATGTGGATTTTACGAGCCCAGGACAGTGCATGCTCGTGGTTGCTTTCAATTTTAGAGAGTCTGAAAGCAAGTAAGAAGACTCCAGGGGGTTGCTTTTTCGTAGATTTAGTCTCCAAGGCCCAAAGAAGCATAAAAGGATGCAATGAAGAACTCTTCTAGCCGGTGTGACTAGAGTATTCCTTTTTCGTAATTAGTCTACCAGGTCCGGAAAAGGGTTAAACTTATACCAGATAGACGCCCTTTCAGGTACTTTAACGAGCATGAAAGGAAGCAAGATTGCTTGGCGATCTTTTCATTCTTTTAGGAGTCAGAAAAGAGCTTAACGGAAACTCCCTAAGTGCCTTTTTCGTAAAGGACTTGTCCGGCCCGAAAAAGGGATAAAATTATACCGAACAAAAGGAATGGCCAGGCAAGGAGGAAGTGTTCAATCAAGGTTTAGTAATGATGACCAAGAACGAGGGTAGGTGGGAACACTGATGGACCTCCTTGCGGGGTAGATGAAATGGTGGCAAAATAACGAAACATTTGCAGTATGACAGGAGTGAATGGCTCATGTAAAAATGTGGAACAATCCGATGGCGGCCGATGTGGCACGCAAACCGAGGCAGCAAGGTGTTGGGACACAATGTTGAAATTGTACCAAGTGAGAGCGAGAAATGATCTCAAGCATCATCACGAGCTCGGAAAAATGAATCCGGCGATATAAAGGATGTCAAAAACGGGTAACGGCCGATGTGGCACGCCAACCGAGGTGACGGGGGCACTTTGAAAAATGCCCAGAAAATCTGGAGGTGAGAGCGAGAAATGATCTCAAGCATCATCACCAGTTCGGAAAAATGAATCCGATGATATAAAACATGTGAAAAATGGAGAACGGCCGATGTGGCACGCAAACCGAGGCGACTAGTGACGTCTGAAAAATGGGTAAAAAATGACAGGAAAAAAATAATGCAACGAGGTGACCATCATGACGGTCACGTCGCGCTGATTCCAGTGGTGGAAACGGTTTGTAAAAACAAAAAACGAAAAAGAAAGTACTGTACAACGCAGACCAATGAGGCCGCGGGTTTCTTTTTTATGGGTAAAAATGCTTAAGATACAACCCATTACGAGGGTTGCGCAAAGGACGGCCTTCAGATTCAGCTAAGATGTATGCCCCCTTGCCGAGGCAGGTCTGCACGACGTAAGGGCCTTGCCACATAGATTCAAACTTCCCTTTACCGGTTTTGTCATGGGCTTGGTCATAGGCGAGGACGAGGTCCCCTTCGTGGAAAGTTCGAGGGTGAACATGTTTATCATAACCGGCTTTGGAGCGGTTTTTGGCAGCTTCGATGTTCTGGAGAGTGGCCCGGCGGTCTTCATCGGCTTGTTCGAGGTGCAGCAGACGTTGCTCGAGGGGGGTGGTGTCAGGGAGAAGCTCAACGGCGATCTGTAAGGCAGGGATCTGACACTCGATGGGGAGAACAGACTCTATACCGTGAACTAAATGAAATGGTGTAAAACCAGTGGCGGTCTTAGTGGAGGTGCGATAAGCCCACAAAGCAGGGAACAACATGTGGTGCCAATTGGACTTATGCTTGTCAACTGTTCGTTGGAGGATGGTTTTAAGGATTTTATTGATGGCCTCTACTTGGCCGTTCCCTTGGGGGTAGTAAGCAGAGGAGAATTGGTGCTCATACTTAAGGAGGGTGGATAACTCACGCCAGACGGCATCTTCGAAGTGTGAACCATGGTCAGAGACTAACTGCTTAGGAACCCCGAATCGAGCGATGACATGGTTGAAGAAGAAGCGGGCAGCAGTGTCAGCGGTACAATTGAAGGTAGGCATGGCCTCCGCCCATTTGGTAAAGTAATCAACAGCGACAACAATATATTTGTGGCCGTTGGCAGACTCGGGTCTACATTCCATGAAGTCTATGGCCCACTTACAAAAGGGACCAACGGTGACGACTGGGTGTAACGGAGCAGGAGGTGTCCGGGCCTTGGGGGCAAAAATTTGGCAGTTATGGCAGTGTTTGACCGCAGTGATGCAGTCAGTAAAAAGTGTGGGCCAGAAGTATCCGGCGCGGACGACCTTTTGGGCGGTGGCCATCCCTGAGAAATGGCCTCCGCAGGCACCGCTATGACAGTCATTAAGGACGTGTTCAGCTTCCTCATGGGTAAGGCAACGACGAAGAATTGTGTCAACCCCGCGCCGATAGAGGACATCGCCTAAGAGGAGATATCGAGAGGCCTGGTGTTGGATGCGACGGCGTCCATTTCGTGTAACTTTGGGTCTGAACTTCTGCGTGCGTAGGTATAACAAGATATCACCGTACCATGGGTCATCGGACGAGATAGTGAATAGGTGATTGTCGGGTAACTCATCGGAGATGGGTTTGGCCGGGAGAAAGGAAGGGAGATCAGTAATGAGCTGGGCAAGCGCGAGGGCTTTAGTGCTCTTAGGTGTTTTGAAGGTAAGGTCATATTCTTGGAGGATAATGACCCATTTAGCAACACGAACTTGGAGTAGCCGCCGGTTCAGAAGATATACCATGGGGTTAGAGTTGGCAACGACGGTGGTATGACTCATTAAGATGTAGTGTCGCAATTTTTGAACGGAAAAGACTACTGCGAGGGCAAGTTTCTCTTCATATGGGTAACGTAATGGTGGACCAGACAAGGTCTGGCTAACGTAGTAAATGACGTGCTCTTGGTGAGAATCGTCTTCTTGAACTAAGACTCCAGATACGGCATGCTCGGAGGCCGACACGTAAAGGATGAAGTCTCGAGTGAAATCCGGAGGGGAAATCAGAGGGGCTTGTGTGAGGGCCTTCTTGAGGGCCTCGAATGCAGCTTCTGCTTGCGCATCCCAGACAAAGGGTACGTGGGTGCGGAGTAGGCGCAAGAAACCGTGTACTGTAGTGGCATAATCAGGAACGAAGCGTCGAAGGAAGTTAGATCGCCCCTGCAGACTTTGGAGCTGCCGGAGCGTGCGAGGAGGGGGGGAGGTCTAAAATAACTTGGACTTTTAGAGGGTCAACAGTAATTCCTTTCTGGGAAACAATGAAACCCAACAATCGGCCTGCCGGTACGCAAAAAACACACTTGTGTGGGTTCAAGCGAATTTGGTATTTGCGACAACGCAGAAAAATTTGCCGAAGGTCGTTAAGGTGGTCTGATCGTTTCCGGGAACGAGCTGTAAGGTCATCAAGGTAGACTAGCAGGATATGGACCAAGTCGTGGAAGCAATAGGTCATGGCCCGCTGGAAAGTGGCACCATCATTTTTGAGGCCGAAAGGCATGACGCGATAGGCAAAGGTGCCCCAAGGGGTAGTAAAGGCAGTTTTGTACTGGTCTTCCTTACGGATCTGAATCTGATTATATCCGGAAAAACCATCCATGAAGGAGAGGACCTCATGTCCCGCACACGCATCTATGAGTTGATCGATGAATGGTGTGGGGAAGTTGTCTTTGGGACAAGCATAGTTTAAGTCACGGAAGTCAGTGCATACGCGGATGGTGCCTTGCTTTTTGTTAACTGGAACAGGGTTTGAAACCCATGTGGTATAGGCAATAGGATAAATGAACCCTGCCTTGCGCAGCTTCTCAATCTCGGCTTTGACAGCTGGGAGCTTGGAGGGATGAATGGGGCGCTGTTTCTGACGAATAGGGGTTACATCAGGCCATGTGTCAATGTGGTGCTCTATAATTGTGGGATCAAGACCAGGCATTTCGGTATAAGACCAGGCAAAGACATCACGGAATTCTTTGAAAAGGTGTGTGTAGTCCTCAATCTCTTGTTTACTGCAGAATGCTCCTAGAGTAATGAGTTCAGGAGCACGACCTGGAGCAGCAATATCAACTTGGATGACAGGTGAGATGTTGGCCATGTTACCTTCCTCAAAGGCGTCAGGAGCAGGAATAGGGTCCTTGAACCAATCAACCTTAGTGGGAAGGAAGTCTTTGGATTCGACCGCGTATTGGGTAGCGGTGCTAGAGGAAGACGCTTCTGGGATGAAATAGGAACGGTGGTGCATATCATCCCACGGGTAATCCGGGGCAGTTAGGGCCTCAAGAATCTCCTCATCAGTACGGAAAGTCTGCGTCGTCAAATCGGTTGACGAGGGGGTAGTGGAAGTGTTGGTTGAAGAGATCATGTAGATGATATTAACCTCTTCGGAAGGGGGAGAGACCGGGGGGTAGATCTCCTCAATGGTAGGTGGTGCCGTCTCAAGATCCAGATTGTTCATCTCATAGAGAGCCGCTCTGTAATCCGGGAGATCGGGACAATGATGTGAATAGTGCCCGTAAATACCGCAGATGGCGCAGGAGTGGTTGGTACGTAGGGACTTATCTTTAGGCTTAGGAGTGGGGTTTAGTTCGACGGTTGGGATGTTGGGGTCATCATCGAGCATTTGCATGTGCTTCTGCAATGCGGGTAACTGTGGGCATTGGTGGGTCGCATGGCTCAACTCGTCACACAGCGAGCATTTGGGAGGAGCACGAAACACTGGAGGGTTCTTGACTGTCTTGGGAGGTGGGACAGCAGTGTAAGGTTGTGGACCTCTGCCCCCAGTGGGTTGAGGAGGAAGAGGAGTTGTCGTGGAGGACGAAGGGGTAGAGACACCGGGAGGTGGCTGAGTGGTAGTAGCCATGGGTTGCACCGGCTGGAGGACGACATCAGGTGTCGGCGGGCGAACGGGAGGCGAAAGGTACCATACAGGTAATCCCAAGGTTAACCCAGGGAGGCTAAGGGTAGCCATGACCGGGGCGCTTACTACTCCTGCTGGAGGAACTAGGAAGGGGATCGTATGGATCGGTGTAACACCAATGTGACTAGGTACCAATGGTGGTTTAGGCAACAAGGATGGTTGATTGTTAGGTGGTAGGATGTCATGGGACAAGGTACATAAGTCAGACATTTCAGGCGTAGATGATGGCGGAGGAATGGAGTGAAAGGTAGAGGTCATCGGCGCGTCTGAGTAGACTCCAGGCCCCGTAGAGGAAACAAACGAGGTGGTGGCACTAGAAACAGGTTGTTCAACCATGGGGAGAACATTCTCTGGTGCCGCTGGAGCATTGGGATCATAGTAGGTGAGCTGGTCAATCTTAACCACGCGTCCTTCATGGGGGAACATCATGGTGCGAAAGACAGAAGAGGCAACCGCCCGCATGGCATACATGTAGCTGCGGCCAAGTAGAAGGTTGTAATCCAATTGGGCATTGATTACCTCTATGTCAATAAGGACTGTTTTACCACCTAACTGGACTGGAACGTTGGGTAGAAGGCCTTGGGGCTGGGCCGAACGACCGTCGTAGGCACGTAACGCAGTGGTGTACTGCTGGAGAGGAGGGGATCCTAGCTTCTGCCATACAAATGTAGACATAACGCATGTGGAAGCACCCTCATCGATGATGCACCGATGGATAACAAGATTCCTAACGGAGACAGTAACTTGGAAGGCTAAGCTGGAAGGTAGGCGTGGTTCAGACTGGTCTAAATCAAACGCCATCAAATGTGAATCAGTTGGGTCAATCCCCCCGATGGCGGAAAGTAAAGTCTTGTGCTGGGAAGGGCAGTTCTTCAAGACTTCCAACGCAGACATGGCTGCGGGAGATTGGGCTAGGTCGTCTACGATGTTGTAGTTTGACGCAGCGCGCGCGTTAGGGTTATTGTTGATTCGGCGAAGTGGGAAACGAGGTGCTTTCGCAGCGCCGTCTATGGGCGGCGGAGGTATACGTAATGCCTGATCGGTGGGATGGGCGTTAGTAGGTTTATCCGTGGGAGGGGCTTCAGAGGTGGAGCCATATTGGTTCCGACGGGTCTGTAGGTTGACGTCAGCAGATGACATCATCAGTAAGTGGTGGGTACCTGAGTCAAACATGGGTTGATCAGGAGCAGCGTAGGTGATCTGTTGTTGTTGGGGTTGCACGTTAGCTTGAGGGGCCAACGGCTGAGTGTTCACCACGCCTTGGGTCGGTAATGGGTTTTGCAGCACTAAAGGGGGTTGCTGAGGTTGGGGGGGGTTGGGTGGCGCTTGGGGGGCCGCATGCCCTTGGCGATGGGCCTCGTCAACCCAGAGCTGCCGAGATCACTCCAAGTGTGGGCAAGCATGGGTGTAGTGTCCATAGACCCCGCAAATAGAACAAGGGTGGTTCGTCCGCAAATTGGGGTTTTTGGCCTGCTTGGGCGGGCGATCAGGGTTTTGATTAGCGGGGGCCGCATTATTGTTGTCAGGGGGATTAGCCGGTTGACCAGCTTGGTCTGCAGGTTGGTTATTTCCCCGATTACGGCCTTTGCCGCGGTTCTGTTGGCCCTGGTTACGTTGGTTATTCTGGTTTTGCTGCGGGTTATGTTGGGCGTAAACTTGCCCTTGGGCAGCAGGTGGATTTTGAGGTTGCGCAGGTGCAGGAGCAGGCTGCGGAGGATGATATGCAGGTTGAGGCTGAGCAGGTGCATCAACTTGAGGGTGTTGCTGATAGGACTGCGGAGCAGGTTGTGGTTGTGCCGCAGGGGCTGCCTGGGGCGGATAATAAGCGGGTGGGGCTTGTGGAGGCGCAGGAGCGGAGGCAGCCTGCTGATGGTAGTAAGGCTGAGGGGCGACTGGAGGAGCATAAGCAGGAGTCGCATACCCGAAGCACTGTGGTGGACATGAGGGCCCATGGGAATGGTGATGTGTCATGGGAGCATATGAGTTGGTTGCTCCAGACTGTGAAGTAGCCCGCGACAGGTCGGGGCCAGGGGTAGGACGTGCTATAGAAAATGGTTGGGGATGCGAAGAAACACGGCCAATGATACCATCTGCAGCGTGGGATGCCCCCGGCGCATCATGATGGGAGGACTCGCCGCGAGGGGCGTCAGGTATAATGGTATAAAGGTAACCCGACTGGGCGTAAATGAGGTCGAACTGCTGTGCCTTAAGGATGGCCTCTTCTTCAGACTGGGGTCTTTCTGAAGCTACATCCTTAGCGATGACAGGAAGCAGGGACTTGAGGAACCAATCGAGGAAGATACGGTCATCTAGTTTAATCTTGCATAAGCTACGGCGTCTACGCCACTCATGGATGTGGTCCGTGATATGGGTAGCCGTGTTTTGTCTACAAGATAGAAGGATCTCAACGCCCGCGTCATAGCGGACTGGCAACTGGAAGAACTGCAGGAAGGTCGAGGCCAGGGAAGAAAAGGTGGCGTGGGTCCCATGAGGCTGCTCAATATACCACTTGGCTGCAGAGCCAATGAAGGTGCGCTGTAAGAGACGGAGGCGAACAGAGTCATCCACAATGGAGTTAGAGGAACACCATAGGTGAAAAGACATGATGTGGTTCTGTGGGTCCTCACCGGCCTTACCCTCGAATTTAGGGATGTCAGAGGGTAGTTTGGTAGGCATATGAGGCCACATAGGGTCGTGTCGAATAGGATCATTGGTCAATCTGGCCAGGTCAGGTAGGTTGAGGCTAGCCATGAACGGCAAACTGGAAGAAGGCTGTGACACAGTAGTGTTGTGGACCAAGTTGGGGCCAGTGCCCCCAAGTGGAGGGACAAGATTTAGGGTGGTGCCCCCAAGTGGGGGAACTGAGGTAGTGGAGGATGGTCCAGCACCACCATGGGTATTGTGAGCCACTGATGTAGTGGGGATAGGTATTCCCGCTGTGGGAATAGGTACCGTGAGGGGAACGGTAGATGGTTGCCCCATGGAGGGCATACCAAAAACAGGTGTAGTAACTGGTGTAGTGGTGGATATGCCACCAATGGTCCCTACGACAAATGGAGTGGAAGTCGTACCAGCCATGGGGCTAGTAGGGGCAGTATAAATAGGGTTCTCAGACTCTTCGTCAGAATCAGAGGTAAAGTAAGGTGCGTCACTATCTGGTGACGGAGACCTACGTCGCTGACGGGTGGAGTCAAGTGACAAGGCTCTAGATCTGTGATGAGTGGTATCAACGGACAATGATCGGAATCTATGACGAGTGGTGTCGAGAGAACCGTGCTGTGGGGGCTCGCCCCTGAGGCGCCGAGAATGTCTCGGGGACTCAATGGTGACAGATGGTGTCTAAATCTCTGTGGGTTGAGGTGAGTATAAAAACAACTCAAAAATCCTAATGCAACTGAGTGTGCAGAAGGAGAGCTAAAAAGCAAGGCACTCAGGCCAACAACCAACTCAAAACACCCACTGCAACAGCTGTGCTACAATAGGTGGAGTAACAACAAAGATGGTCAGAATACCAACAAGCAGCAGGTTTCCTAAAAAAGAAAAATGGTGGACTCACTAGACCAAAGGGAGGTAAAGGAGCATGCAAACACCTAACTAAAAGTATTCTGACTTAACTAAACATATCCTCTGCAAGGTGATGAAATCCAAGTCAGACAATATGAGTAGGAAAGCCAAGTGGCTATGATATCCCCCTACCGGGAGGGACACCGGGTAGTCAATCCTAGAAGAATGGCAACTAAGATACCCCGTTCATGACACGTCCAGAAAGGTGAATCTGCCGTTTAGTTCGTTGACCGCAATACCCCTATACAGGGATATCCCGCGAACCGCGAAAGGTAGCCCTTCGGTTACTGAATGGAGTGCGGTATTCCACTCAGGCCTCCGGAACCAGTCTCCCGACTTCAACCCTCCTAAGGGAGAGGCCCTCTGATAAACTGGTCGTGACCGTGCCAAAAAGTACTAGGGGATTTTGGTTCCCTAGTTGGACAACAACTATGTCTCAAGTGAAATAACCAAGGGGTGTTATTGGAAGCCTATCCCCCTGATCCTACCTAACTACAATGATTCTTTTGTGTTCCCCAAGTGGGGTTAGAATGTTGGTTTAGTTAGGTACTTTTTAAGGCTCACTTGATTTAATGTGACAGAGTGTGTGCTCGTGAGGTGTTGAACCCAAAAACAGAAGTGCCACAAGGGAGGGCAACTTCCAATCTATCAAAAATGCTGAAATTGATTCTTTTAATTTGCAAAATTTTATGAAATAAAAATACTGAAATTTTAAAAAGATTCTGTAAAAGGAACAGAAATTATGTTGCAGAAAGGCTGTAAGGAAGTAGGCTGCAGGTGGGACAGAGGGCTGTTCAAATGCAGAAAATATTGCAGCAAGAGGGGCTGGGCTCAAAAACAGAAAAAGAGCAGAAATCAGACCGCGGGTCTGTGGCGGGTCAGAACAGGCCGACCGCGGGTTTGAATGAAACAGCGGCGGTCAGGTCGCGGCTATCGGGCCAATAGTTGCAGTCGGGACGCAGGAAACAGGGGAAAAGGCACAGTCGGGTCGCGGCTATCGGGCCAACAGTGGCAGTCGGGACGCAGGAAAACTGGAAAAAGACACAGTCGGGTCGCGGTAAAATGGCTAACAGGCGCAGTCGGGACGCGCGAAAGAGGCAGGAAGCCGCAGTCGCGACGCAGGAAAAAGGCCGACAGGCGTAGTCAGATCGCGGCAAACAGGCTGATTAGCCACGGTCGAATCGCAGGTAACAGACTTGAATCCGCCGGCAGAGCGTCGGAAGCAGTCTGAGAGCCACGGTCGGATCGCGGGTAAAGGCCTGAAAGGCGCGGTCGGGACGCGACTGCAGAGGAAAAAGACGCGGTATGCAGCGGCCGAAAGGGACAGCCGAAAGAAAAAATTTAAAAATGGAAACCAGAAATTCGAAAACTAGGGGAGTCGCCAAAACTGTAGCTAGGGTTTTACCCCTAGCTTGTGCCAATGAGCACCTACTAAGGAGAATGGACTCCTTAGTAGCAGTTCAGTATATTAAACTAATTATGCAATAAACAAAACATTAAATTATTTCTAATACAAGCATGAAGCATAAACACCAAAATGAAAGAATGTCTTTGTATTGATGTTACCTTGAGTGTCAAGGTTGGTGAAGCCCTTTGCAGTGTCCAAGAGGATGCTCCAAGCTTCAAGAATGCTCCTTCTCCTTCTCCAATGTTGGGAATGGGCCAAAGGTGGCTCTCAAGGTGAAAATAGTTCAAAGGTGAACTAGGGTTTCGAGAGAGATTTTGGCAGAGTAAGGGTGCTTGTGATTGTGGATATGGAATAAGGGATCTCCATCACCTATTTATAGTTTTTTGGTGGTGGAGTGCTGACCCATGGTTTTAGGAAACACATGGTTTTCGGCAGCTGTATAGGGTTTTTTCCTCCTTTTCCTCATTATTTTATATTTTTATTCCCTTTTTAGGGGATTTTTGCTATTTTTGGAGGAAAAGGGGGTTTTTTAGCCTTTTTTAGGCTATTTTGATGGTTTTTTGGCCTTTTGGAGGCATTTTAGGCCTTTTGGAGGCTTTTTAATGGGTTTTTTGGGATTTTTAATGGAAATATGGTAGGAAAATGGACAAATGAGTCATATAATGTGGTAAATGAGCTAGTGAGCACTTTTTGGGTGTTAACATGGGGGTAACATATTTGTGGACTAGATAAGGTCTGGATCACATAGTAAATGACGTGTTCTTGTTGTGCACTATCTTCTTGAACCAACACCCTCGAAACAGCATAGTCGGATGCCGAAACGTAAAGGATAAAATCCTTCGAGAAATCAAGAGGTGAAATCAACGGGGCGGAAGTCAAGGCTTGTTTGAGAGCTTCAAAAGACTCTTGTGCTTGGTGGTCCCACATGAAAGGATTGTGAGTGCGAAGCAAGCGAAGGAAACCATGAAATTTCGTAGCATAGTCCGGAACGAAGCGACGGAGAAAGTTGGATTTCCCTTGAAGAATCTATAATTGGCATAATGTGTGTGGGGATGGGAGGTCTAGGATGGCTTGAAACTTCAAGGGGTTGACGATAGTTCCTTTTTGTGAAATGATAAAACCCAATAACCGGCCTGCAGGAACGCAAAATACACACTTGAGGGGGTTCAAGCGAATTCTATACTTGCGACAACGCAGAAAGACTTTCCGCAGGTCATTTAGATGGTCGAACCATTTCTTGGATCTAGCTGTGAGGTCGTCTAGGTAGACTAGAATGATATGAGCCAAATCATGAAAGAAATATGTCATGGCCCGCTGGAATGTGGCACTGGCATTTTTAAGATAGAAAGACATGACGCGATAGGAAAAGGTGCCCCATGGGGTGGTGAAGGAAATATTGTATTGATATTAATTTTGGATTTTGATTTGATTATACCCAAAGAAACCATCCATGAAGGATAGTATCTCATGTTTCACACACACATCGATAATTTGGTCAATGAAAGGCGTGGGGAAGTTGTCTTTGGGGCAAGCTCGGTTTAAATCGCAAAAATTAGTACAGACGCGAATGGTACCTTGATTTTTGTTAATTGGCACTAGATTGAAAACCCAAGTGGTGTAAGCAATGGGACAAATGAACCTAGATTTACAGAGTTTCTCAATCTCAACTTTGACTGTGGGGAGCTTGGATGGGTGGATGTGTCGTTACTTCTGGCGAATGGGTCAAGACCAGGCATCTCGGTATAGGACCAAGCAAAGACATCGCGAAACTCTTGGGAGATATTCTTATAGGAATGGATTTCATCTTCGGTACAAGAAGAACCTAATGAGATGAGTTTAAGTGTACCGAGTGTGGTAGAAATGTTAACCTGTATGGTTGGTGAAATGTTGGCCATGTTACCTTTTTCGAAGGCATCGGGGGCTGGGATGGGGTTTTTAAATGTTGATGTATTTGTAACTTCGGAAGATATTCACTTGTATATTTTATTTGTACTTTATTGTATCCCCAATGGATATGTATTATTCCTCCGATTGGAAGTGTCGTCATGTGTACTTGCAAGTGTCGCAAGTTATATTGTAAGTGTCGTAACTTATACTTGATGGGTTATTAGACCACCTTGATGGGGTCGGCCCTGTATGAGTCATGTGGGCCAAAGAGTTATTAGACCACCCTAGAGGGGTCGGCCCAGTTAGCATTATGTTAAGTGGTTAAGTTGGGGCCGACCTAGTTGAGTAAATGTCAATTCAAGTTAGTGTATAAATAGAGAGTGTGTCTCTCTCATTTTACACATTCTATTATTCACTCACTTCGCATTAGTGAGAGAGAGGAGGAGTGCACACAAGTGGAGGAGGAGCATGTTGCTGAAGATATCTATCTCTTGGGTTTGATCATGGTGATCCTTGTATTAATGCTTATCCTATCTCTGAGGAAGTTGTGGGGTTTTTCACCTTCTTGGTTTTCCACGGTGAAATGTTTTGTGTCTCTTGTATCTTATGCTTGATATGCTGTACACGTTATTCTTTCAGTTAAGATCCTAGATATATTGAATTAAATGATGAAAAAATAACATGGTATAAGAGCTATCCTGAAGGAAGGCATGGTATGGCATTTATGAGACTTGTTGCACTTGCGACTAATTGGAAGCTAGAGCTTGATATAGCAAAAACCAGTCATCGTGGCACTTTCGCTATAAATCCATTTTGGCGAAGGTTCAGGATCTGAAACTTGCAAAGGTCGTATATAACATCCCCATGTACCTTGTGTTCGAAGTAAAACATCTAATTAACTGTACTTTCTATTTTATGATCAGTACAATCTAGGGGTTTGGCCTCTTCCATATCTCAGTCATAAACATGTGACCTAGGAAAAATGTCACAACTTGGGGTAGGAAGCTCCAAATGAAATTTCGTAAAAAGTGATAGGTAGAGAACGGACTTTAGTTACTCAGGTAAGGTTTTCAGAGGCCGAAGTTGAACTAGTGACACGTGGAAGAATCCAATTGAGGTCAGAACTGTGGGGTTGGAAAGAAGACAGGCCAGGCTACCACAGGCCAAAGTTTCAAACCCTGTGGATTCATGATTTCAGAGATGCACCAGAAACAATAAGGTGCATATTTCTGTCAAAACATAATTGGATTCTGAGCACCTTCATTCTTGGCTTGTCACTGCTGCGTGAATTTAAGGCTTCGGAGAAATTTGGAATTTTTTGAATCGGAGACCACGGCTGAATGATCCTCATCAAAATCAAAATTTAGAGACCAAGATTGAATTTTTTGGTTGGGCAGAAGGCCGAGCTTGATCAAACCCTAGTTTGGGATTTTGATCGGAAAGGTGGAAAATTAGGGCTTCTGCAAAAGTTGGAGTTTTTGAAATCTGTGACCGTGACTGGAAGCTCCTTAGATAAATCGAAGTTTTGAACACAAGATCAAACCTTTTGGATGGGTAGAAGATCGGGCTTCATCAAAACCTAGTTCGGGATCCTGTCAAGAAGATCTGCAAGTTTCAAAGGAAATTTTGAGGGGTCAAATTTTGGAGATTTCAAAATTGAAGTATACCAGCTTAGTTAGCTCAACAAGCCACGTCTTTTCATCCAATCAGAAGTTTGAAATTCAAAGTTTGAATTTTCAGGGTTTCTCTAACAAACCCTAATCCAACTCCAGATCCAGTTTCAGCAAATCAAAGTGGAATGGGTTAATCCTAGAAGAGAATGAATTGGACACCTGCATAAGTGAAGAAATTCCAGTTCCAGAGGGAGATAAGGCTAAGGCCTTACATAAGAAGACTACAAGAAATCTCGATAGGTATGACTTGAGGAAATACAGGTATGTTTTGAAATCTGTTCATGATTAAGTTTATGATATATTTGTTTTCATATTATTGAGGTTAGTACAATCTTGATTAATTTTAGACTTGTCTTATCACCCTAGTAAAAGTATAAATGCATGATAGAAGACATTCACTGATTAGGGTTATGACACTTATGATTGTACTAATGCACTGTGGTGTTGTATGAGGTAATGTTGTCCGCTAACATGAAAGGTACATCAAGAAAGTTCTACTTCAAAGAACATATGACCATGGTGACATGAAGACAAAGATTCATCCATAGTCATGGATTGCATAGAAGCTCTACTTACGATGTATGTATAATTTGGTTCTACAATGGTTAACTTATGAGTTATGCAGGTTACTAAGCACAAGTCATTGAAGAGAACAATAAGACATTGTTTGGGTATGTTAGACATAACTAGCTAACATGATATTCCAGGTATGTTTTTTCCTATATCAAGTTAGAATCCTACCTTGTGTTAGGATCTTATACTTTTGTATGAATGATAATGATTATTCTTGAAGTTAGAAGTTTAAATAATCAAGGGTTTATGCATATTATGTTTCTTACCTTGATTGATGATATGACTAACCAGAAGAGTCATATGGTCAAATAAGAATATGCATGAGTAAAATAAGTCTTCCCTGAAACCTTGAATACTAACGCTTATTACCTATGTATGAAATGATCATGACCATACATAAGATTATTTAGAATCATAATGTTTTGATAGTATTGAGATTATACTAATGTATGTATGGTTATGTATGAGATCTTGAGGATAACACAATGGTGACACTAGTGCACACTTAAGCATGCATAGTGATCCAGGATGGATATAAGTTCAAGGACAGATAATCCAGGAAGCAAAGATCAAGAGGGAGCACACTCCAGTAGTTCCTGAAAGGAAGCAAAGATTGAGAGGGAGTCCACCCAACAACCAAACAAAGATAAGTATTTGAATTGTCATTTACTATATATTTGATTACTTAAATGATGTTGTTCAGTCATGCACATACTTATGTTCCTATATTTAGGATGTACATTTTTCATTTTAGAAAAGTTGCATTAATGAACAAGATACTACTAATATGCAAGTAATGGGTAAGTGGCCTATGGTACTGTACAACATTCCATTGCTACTTATCTAGAATGAAACCTCTATGCTGACATGTTGGGAGTTGTGCACACTCTTAACAATGTTCTGGTAGAGATAGAAGGCATCTAGAAAGTTACAGGATATGGATAAATGTTGTATTGAAGCATTGGCTAAGATAACTACATGACTGTATGAGATATGCCTTTTATGTATAAGACTTTGTTTTGTAAACTATGAGAAGTTTCTAATCATGCAATTGAATTTGACTTATAGGAAAGATCGTGTACAATCAGCTACAAAAGAAGGACTACAACATTTGTTCTAGCAATGAAGTTCAAAGAAAACTATCTATTGAAGATATTGAAGAATATGAAGTTCCCAAGATTCGGGATGTAGTAATGAAAGAATGCCATGATCGAGGAATACTAGTCGATCATGAAGAATGATGTTTGGGATGTGGTCCCAAGACCAGAAGGGAAGTCTGTTGTGACTTCCAAGTGGATCTATAAGATAAAGCATGTTGCAGCTGATAGCATAGAGAAATACAAGGCGAGGTTTGTAGCTCGTGGCTTCTCCCAGAAAGAGGGGATAGACTATGAAGATACTTTTGCTCCTGTAGCCAGATACACTTCCATCAGAATAGTACTTGCTCTGGTTGTAGTTATGAAGTGGAAGATACACCAGATGGATGTCAAGACAGCCTTCTTGAATGGTGTAGTCAAAGAAGAAGTGTATGTGGAGCAGCGACTCGGGTTTGAGACACATGACAGGGAGTCATATGTGGGCAGATTGAAGAAATCCTTGTATAGATTGAAGCAAGCTCCTAGGACTTGGTATGGTAGGATAGACAACTTTCTATCCAGTTTGGGCTTTACCAAGAGTAAAACGGATTCCAACCATTACTACAAGGTTGAGGAAGGCAATCCAGTGATACTACTATTGTATGTGGATGACCTGTTTGTTACAGGTGAGGATAGATTGATTGCTGATACAAAGAGGAAGCTTGCTGCCGAGTTCGAGATGAAGGACTTGGGGATGATGCATTAATTTCTAGGCATGGAGGTGTGGCAGAGTGCAAATGGAATATTCCTTGGACAAGGGAAGTATGCAGTAGAGATCCCGTGATGCACCTGCAACAATTAATTAACAAGAATATGCGAAATAACAGAAATGACAGAACTCAGAATCACTTTTATATTGATCACAGGCCACTTCAAGGGGGCAACCTCCTTTGAGCAAGCTCAATACAATTAACGTCACGGTGCCTTCATAGGTCTCAACACACACTTATATACTAATTCTGGGCGCCAATACTATGGGTCAAAACCATGGGCCGTTACAAACTATGGATCAATAATACTACGGGCGACTTACAAAGCATATGCGCCAACAACAATAACATAAACTATTGATCAACAAATACTACGGGACGACTTACAAAGCATATGCGTCCAACAACAAAATACTAACAAAGTAAAGACATGGGTTCCTAACATCCCCTCCCCCTTAAAAAAAGCTTTGTCCTCAAAGCTTTAGATGTGGAAATTATTGTTGAATCTGAATGAGAGGTTCCCATGTAGCATCCTCTGGTTGCATGTCGTGCCACTGAATTAAGACCTATGTGATAGAGCGAGAGCGAAGTTGACGCGTGCGCCAATTGAGGATGGTCTCTGGCTCCAAAAGGATGGATCCTTCATTATCCTGTTCGGGTAAAATCCTTTGTCCACTGATGTTGGTGCCGAGAACTTTCTTCAGACAAGAGACATGAAAGACTGGATGAATGCGGGAAGAAGGAGGAAGTTCCAATTTATAAGCAATAGACCCAATCTTCTGAAGAATCCGATATGGCCCATAGAACTTTGGAGCGAGCTTATGACGCCCTTTGAGTTTCAAGGATGATTGTTTGTACGGCTGGAGACGAAGAAAAACCATATCGCCGACTTGAAAAGTGCACTCGGAATGCTGCTGATCAGCTTGTTGCTTCATGCGATTTCTTGCCATGTGAAGATTGTCCCGCAAAATGCAAAGAATCTGATTGCAGTTTCGAAGGACCGTGTCAACTTCTTGAACTGGTGAACTGGTGGGGGTGTATGGAAGAAGAGATGGAGGTGCCTGACCATAGACTGCTTCATATGGGGTCATTTTAGAGGCAGTGTGGTAAGAGGTATTGTACCACCATTCAACGAGAGGGAGCCATTTTTCCCACTGATGTTGTTGTTCCGAGGCGAAGCAACGACGATAAGTTTCCAAGAATTTATTGACAATTTCAGTCAGACCATCTGTTTGTGGGTGATAGCCTGAACTCATCTTCAGTTTGGTGCCAGTGTGTCGAAATAGTTCTGTCCAAAAATGACTGGTGAAAGTCGCATCATGATTTGAGACAATGGAAGAAGGGATGCCATGAAGACGAAAGATCTGGTCCAGAAAAATTTGAACGACGGAGGAGGTTGTATAGGGATGGCTGAGAGCACAAAAATGACTATATTTGGAGAGGCGATCAACCAAAACGAGAATCACTGTCTTCCCGCCAGATTTAGGGAGCCCTTCAATGAAATCCATAGAAATATCTGTCCAAATTCGTGTAGGTATGGGCAAGGGTTCAAGCAATCCTGGAAGGAGTGTTGTTTCACCCTTATTGCGCTGGCAGGTATCACATTCGGCCACCATCTGTTGAATTGTCCTTTTCATGCCCTGCCAAAAGAAGTTACGTCGTGCTCGTTCATACATTTGGAGGAACCCAGAGTGCCCTGCCGATGGAGAAGCATGGAGTTCATAGAAGACAACCTGTTGAAGATCTGTGCTCTGGGGAAGCACCAGACGACCCTTGTATCGCAGAGAAGCACCATCCCAAGAGTAATGTGGTACAGCAGAAGGGTTGTTGGTCAAGCGTTGGATGATTTGAGATAAGGAGGAGTCATTGACATAACCCTGTTGAACAGATTGCAACCAATTTGGAACAGGCATAGAAATAGCTGAAAGAAAACCTTGGGCCTCAAATGTGCGAGAAAGAGCATCTGCCACAATATTGTCTTTACCCTTCTTGTAAGTGATCTCATAGTCATAACCCATGAGTTTGCTAACCCATTTCTGTTGTGCCGGGGAGGAGACATGCTGGTCCAAGAAATATTTCAGACTCTGGTGATCAGTCTTGATGCAGAAATGATTCCCTAATAGGTATGGGCACCACTTCTGTACTGCATGCAAAATAGCCATCATTTCCTTCTCATAGGGAGAGGTAGCTAGATTCTTACCTGAAAGGGCTTTGCTAGTGAACGCAATGGGGTGTTCATCTTGAAGGAGAACAGCACCAAGTCCATTGCCGCAAGCATCACTCTCAATAGTGAAGGGCTTGGAAAAATCGGGCATAGCTAGCACAGGTGTAGTACACATAGCTTGTTTTAGTTTGTCAAATGCACACTGAGCAGCAGGTGTCCATGTGAAGGCGTCCTTTTTCAACAGAGCAGTTAATGGAGCTACAATCTTCCCATAATCCTTGACAAACTTGCAGTAGCCAGTCAACCCCAAAAAATCACGAAGGCTCTTGAGTGTCTGAGGATGCGGCCAATTGTTCATGGCATCGATTTTGGCAGGATCCACACGAACCCCTTGTGCTGAGATAATGTGCCCAAGATACTCAACTTCCTTCTGTCCAAAAACACATTTAGACTGCTTGGCATGGAGATGATGGTCAGAGAAAACTTGCATGACAAGATCCAAATGTTGGAGATTTTCATCCCATGTTTTACTGTAGATGAGGATATCATCAAATAATACTAGAATGAATTTCCGCAAGTAGGGTCGAAATATTTTATTCATTAAGGCCTGGAATGTGGAAGGAGCATTAGTGAGGCCAAAGGGCATGACCAAAAACTCATAATGGCCATCATGTGTGCGGAAAGCTGTTTTAGGGATATCATCCTCATGAACCCGAATTTGATGATACCCAGAACGAAGATCCAACTTGGAGAAAAAGTGAGCCCCATGAAGCTCATCAACAACAAGAATTGGAAACTTATCCTTGATGGTGAGGTGATTAAGTGCTCGGAAGTCGATGCAGAGGTGCCATGACCCATCTTTTTTGCGGACAAGAATAACTGGAGAAGAAAAGGAACTAGTGCTTGGGCAAATAATACCTTGCTTCAATAAGTCCCGAACGAGCATTTCAATCTTCGTTTTTTGGTGAAATGGGTAGCGATAGGGCCTGATGTTGGGAGGAACACTACCAGGAAGGAGGTGAATACGATGGTCTTCTGGCCTTGAAGGTGGCAATCCCACTGGTTCAGCAAAGACACCTGTATATCGATCCAGAATTTGTTGTAGATCCAAAGGAGTAGTGGAGACCGCTAATGGTTGCATCTGGATGGAATGGATCTGAGCGATGACACCATGTGAATTCTTCTTGAGGATTTTTTCCATGCGATGTAAACTGATGATGCTGAGAGAACCTGGTTGTAATCCTGTCAATGTGTGTTTGTGTCCATTGAGGGAAAACTGCATCCAAAGTTCAGCAAAATACCATAAGATAGGGCCAAGTGTGCGTAGCCATTGAGTGCCCAAAACCACATCATATCCGCCTAAGGGCAAGGAAAATATGTCAGAGTGCAAGGTATAATCTCCCATAGAGATACGCACATTTCGACACTTCCCTTTGCAAGGTAAGGTGCCCCCATTGGCAACCATGACTTCAAAGTTGGAGCAAGGATGGATAAAATAATCAGCTTGTTTGGCGATCTGAGGGTCAATAAAATTATGAGTGCTACCAGAATCAATGAGTATTGTAAGAGGAAGCTTCTTGAAGTAACCCCTGACCCGCATTGTTTAGGGGGTGGTGATTCTAGCTAAAGCATGGAGAGATATTTCTGGCTGGTCATCCTGAGACGGAGGTTCAATAGGTGGTTCTTGAATGTCGACCGGAGCATCCAGTGTTTCTGGATCTTCGTCACCAATTTCAGAGGCAGGCAGAGACTCCACATCCAAGAGATAGAGCTTTTGCTGAACACATCTATGTCCCCGAGTGAATTTCTCATCACAATTATAGCAAAGCGCCTTTTCTCTGCATGCTTGCATCTCTGTTTCAGACAAATGCTTGATAGGAGTTGGTCGAGGAGCCTGCGGTATAGGTGGTCGCTGAGAACCCATATTTCGGAAGGGAACAAAATTGGGCTTGGAGCATTGTTGGGCTGCAATCTTGTATTCTGCCAACTTAGCCAACCCTAGTGCTTCCATCATTATGTTGGGATAGAACATTTTGACCTCAGAGCGGATGGCATCCTTTAGACCACTGATAAAATAACTTCGGTAAAAGTCATCAGACAATCCTTCGGTGTGGTTGGCTAGATTCTCAAATTCGGTTTGATACTCTCTCACAGTGCCAGTTTGGCGAAGTTTAGTGAGGGCTCCTGTGAAGTCATCAAAAGCACTAGGACCAAATCGTTGCAAAAGGAGCTGGCAAAAGTCTGGCCATTTGGGCTCTGGATGAGCCTTGATGTACCAACGGTACCATTGAAGAGCTTCCTGTTCCAAATGAAAGGATTCCAACGGAACTTTGTTGACATCAAAAGTATTATGCAGACTGAAATACTGTTCTGCATGATAGATCCATCCAGTTGGATCGGTACCATTGAAGCGAGGAAAATCAAGCTTCGGACCACGGAAATTGCTGGAAGAAGAGAACCCATTGTCTACTGAAGACTTGGACTGCCGTTTGTTGTTAATAGCTGAATGTTCAAGATGGAGACCGAGAAATTTTTCATCCAGATCCTGGAGTTTGGCTTGGATGGCTGCAAGTGCGTCCTCCATGGTTTTTGCTCCTGCACGGGTGACAACCATAACAAGGATTTTTTTTTTTTTTTTTTTTTTTTTTTTTTTTTTTACGGTTGACTGGGTGGGAAAACAAAAACAGAAACTACTTCAGTAAAGGAAAATCTGGATAGACAGGGAAGCAAAAATGAGGATTTCAGAAGCGAGGTGAAAGAATGGGAAAATTTGGCAGAGGGGAACAAAGAAGCAGAATTCAGCAAGGAACTCTGTGGTAAAATTTGAAGGTGATTGGGTGAAATCTGAAGAAGTTATGGCAAACCCTAAAAATAGACAAATGTGGGATTTCGGGATTTGGGAAGGGGAATTGGGGATAGGGTACTCAGGACTGAAATATGCAGAATGGGATGACAGGGGTTCCCCAAAAATTTCAAGGGAAACAGAGTGAAAATAAGGGAGATATGGAGGAAAAATTGAATTTTATACTCGGTTTTTTTTTTTTTTTTTTTTTTTTCTTCGGTTGACTGGGTAGGAAAACAAAAATAGAAACTACTTCAGTAAAGGAAAATCTCGATAGACAGGGAAGCAAAAATGAGGATTTCAGAAGCGGGGTGAAAGAATGGGAAAATTTGGCAGAGGGGAACAAAGAAGCAGAATTCAGAAAGGAACTCTATGGTAAAATTTGAAGGTGATTGGGTGAAATCTGAGGAAGTTATGGTAAACCCTAAAAATAGAAAAATGTGGGATTTTGGGCTTTGGGAAGGGGAATTGGGGATAGGATCCTCAGGACTGAAATATGCAGAATGGGATGACAGGGGTTCCTCGAAAATTTCAAGGAAAACAGAGTGAAAATAAGGGAGATATGGAGAAAAAACTGATTTTTTTTTTTTTCCAGACTGGAGTGGCTACGACTCGAAAGGGAAAGGGATCTGGAACAGTGTCGAATGGATTGAAAACGGCTGAATCTGGAATGGCTTGCAAAATGGATCTGAAGCGACGCAGCAGTGATCGACAATAGTTCAGCTGAAAGTAGATATGGACCCCCGGTATGTGCGGCTTCCTAATAGTTCAGGGGTTTCACTCGACCACCAATGCTGTCTGACAGCTTGCGTATTGGGGCAGTACCCCTCACTCCATGGCTTAGGTAAAACTGATAACCGCTTTGCCACAAACGACAGCTCTTGGTTTACCTCACGGGTGGGAACTAGTCAATCAGGTAGGGGTCGTTGCCCTTTTCCCTGGTAGGTCCTCTCAATGGGCCAGCTACTTAGAGGTTCCTGTGGTACTCCTCACAAAGAGTTTTAGGGATTATGCCCAAGTACTTCCCACAGTTAAGCGGATAGGGATTATTCCCAAATCCGAACCTGCAACAGATGCGGACAAAACATTTGGCAGAAATTTCACCTAGCGAGCCCAAGAAAGTGCTCTGATACCAGATGTGATGCACCTGCAACAATTAATTAACAAGAATATGTGAAATAGCAGAAATGACAGAACTCAAAATCACTTTTATATTGATCACATGCCACTTCGAGGGGGAAACCTCCTTTGAGCAAGCTCAATACAATTAACTTCACGGTGCCTTCATAGGTCTCAACACACACTTATATACTAATTCTGGGCGCCAATACTATGGGTCAAAACCATGGGCCGTTACAAACTATGGATCAACAATACTACGGGCGACTTACAAAGCATATGCGCCAACAACAATAACATAAACTATTGATCAACAAATACTACAGGACAACTTACAAAGCATATGCGTCCAACAACAAAATACTAACAAAGTAAAGACATGGGTTCCTAACAGATCCCGAAGTGGTTCGGGATGATGGACTACAAGGCCATGGCCACACCTATGGCATCAAACTTGAAGCTTCTGTGTGATGCTTCTTCTGAGACGGTTGATGTCATGGTGTATCATCAGATGATTGGGTCCTTGATGTACCTAACGAACACGAGACCAAATATTTGCTTTACGATGAACACATTGAGCCAGTTCCTGACGGATCCCAGAGGTGTTCACTTGGTTGCTGTAAAGCATATTCTGAGGTACCTGAAGGGTACGGTTGATTATGGGATCAAGTATGATGCGAATCAAAAGTTTAACCTAGAGGGTTATGTTGATTCAGATTGAGAAGGCAGTGCTACAGATAGGAAGAGCACTTCTTGGTGTTGCTTCAATATGGGATCAGGTGTGATCTCTTGGTTCAGAAGGAAGCAGTTCTACGTAGCACTGAGTACAGTCGAAGCAGAGTATGTCGCAGCTTGTTCGGCTAGTTGTGAGGCAGTATGGATTAGGAAGATACTGTTTGAGTTATTTGATCTCCTGTTGGATGCTATCTGTATCTATTGTGACAACCAGAGTTGTGTGAAGTTGTCAGAGAACCCAGTGTTCCATGACAGGTCGAAGCACATTGAGATCAAATATCACTATATCAGGGATATGGTGCAGAGAGGAGCAGTGAAGCTCCTGTATGTTGCAACGGATGAGCAGGTTGCAGATGTGTTGACGAAACCACTAGCCAGAGTGAAGTTTGGTGTTCTTCATATTGAAGACACTTCGAGGAAGAAATGATGGGACACATTTGCAGGAGCCATTCCAAGCATGGTGACAGGAGGATCCTTCCCATGGCTATGGATGTAAGCACTGTGTGATGAACATCAGGACGATGCTCCAGTTACTGCTTTGGATATGCATCAGTTGGATGCTTTGTATGATCAGTTGGATCAAATATTCGTATATGCATCCGTTGGATGCTTTGTATGATCAGTTGGATCATGTATGATGACATGCATCATGACGATGATCATGTCTGATGAGTTTCAGGATGATACTCTGGATGATATGCATCAGGATGATGCTATGATGATGATCAGGATGATCATGTGATGATGCATATCAGGATGATGTATGGTGAGTATCAAGTTGATACTCCGTGGCCGTGGACAGGTTGTGCAGATGAGCATGTAATATTGCCCTGGGAGATCTTATCGGTCGTACTTAGGCACATAAAGGATCCCGCGATACTCTTTCGAGGTTTTGCTCTAGGAGGACATGTAATATTTCCCTGGGAGATCTTGTCGGTCGTGCTATGGCACATAAAGGATCTTGGGATACTCTTTCGAGGTTTTGTCCTATGGCATATAACAACGCCTTGGGAGATCCGATGGGTTGAGCTGTGTGCTCGTAATCAGTCCTGGGATGCTCTTTCGAGGTTTTTCCATGACCACATGTAATCTTACCATGGGAGATCCAATAGGTTGAGATGTGTGCTCATAATCAGTCTTGGGATGCTCTTTTGAGGTTTTGTGGTGACCACATATAATCAATCTTGGAGATCTTTTCGATCGTGCTTAGGCACATAAATGTTCCTGGGATGCTCTTTAGAGTTCTTGCCGGTCGTGCTATGCACATAAACGTTCCTGGGACACTCTTTTAAGGTTTTGTGGTGGGGTCACATATAATATTTCCCTGGGAGATCTTGTTGGTAGTGCTTAGGCACATAAAGGATCCTGGGATACTCTTTCAAGGTTTTGTGACGCTCATAATAAGTCCCGAGGATTCCACAGTATGGCTAGTGTTGATGAAGACCTGCAGGAGGTGGGCCTACATCCAGAATGAAAAAGGGCTAGCTCTGTAGAACTTCCTATTACGAGAAGAATTTAGAGATAGCCCAGTGATCGAGATGTCGGATATAGCAGTAGTGATGATTGTTAACACCCAAAAAGTGCTCACTAGCTCATTTACCACATTATATGGGTCATTTGTCCATTTTCCTACCATTTTTCCCTTAAAATCCCAAAAAATCCCATTAAAAAGCCTCCAAAAGGCCTAAAATGCCTCCAAAAGGCCACAAAACCATCAAAATAGCCTAAAAAAGGCTAAAAAACCCCCTTTTCCTCCAAAAATAGCAAAAATCCCCTAAAAAGGGAATAAAAAATATAAAATAATGAGGAAAAGGAGGAAAAAACCCTATACAGCTGCCCAAAACTATGTGTTTCCTAAAACCATGGGTCAGCACTCCACCACCAAAAAACTATAAATAGGTGATGGAGATCCATTATTCCATATCCACAATCACAAGCACCCTTACTCTGCCAAAATCTCTCTCGAAACCCTAGTTCACCTTTGAACTATTTTCACCTTGAGAGCCACCTTTGGCCCATCCCCAACATTGGAGAAGGAGAAAGGAGCATTCTGAAGCTTGGAGCATCCTCTTGGACACTGCAAAGGGCTTCATCAACCTTGACACTCAAGGTAACATCAATACAAAGTCATTCTTTCATTTTGGTGTTTATGCTTCATGCTTGTCTTAGAAATAATTTAATTTTTTGTTTTTGCATAATTAGTTTAATATACTGAACTGCTACTAAGGAGTCCATTCTCCTTAGTAGGTGCTCATTGGCACAAGCTAGGGGTAAAACCCTAGCTACAGTTTTGGCGACTCCCCTAGTTTTCGAATTTCTGGTTTCCGTTTTTAAATTTTTTCCTTTCGGCTGTCCCTTTCGGCCGCCGCATACCGCGTCTTTTTACCTCTACAGTCGTGTCCCGACCGCGCCTTTCAGGCCTTTACCCGCGATCCGACCGTGGCTCTCAGACTGCTTCCGACGCTCTGCCGGCGGATTCAAGTCTGTTACCTGCGATCCGACCATGGCTAATCAGCCTGTTTGCCGCGATCTGACTGCGCCTGTCGGCCTTTTTCACGCGTCCCGACTGCGGCTTTCTGCCTCTTTCGGGCGTCCCGACTGCGCCTGTTAGCCTTTTAGCCGCGACCCGACTGTGTCTTTTTCAATTTTTCCTGCGTCCCGACTGCCACTGTTGGCCCGATAGCCACGACCCGACTGTGCCTTTTCCCCTGTTTCCTGCGTCCCGACTGCCTCTGTTGGCCCGATAGCCGCGACCTGACCGCCGCTGTTTCCCTTAAACCCGCGGTCGGCCTGTTCTGATCCGCCACAGACCCGCGGTCTGATTTCTGCTCTTTTCCTGTTTTGAGCCCAGCCCCTCTTGCTGCAATATTTTCTGCATTTGAACAGCCCTCTGTCCCACCTGCAGCCCACTTCCTTACAGCCTTTCTGCAACATAATTCCTGTTCCTTTTACAGAATCTTTTTAAAATTTCAATATTTTTATTTCAGAAAATTTTGCAAATTAAAAGAATCAATTTTAGCATTATTGATAGATTGGAAGTTGCCCTCCCTTGTGGCACTTCTGTTTTTGGGTTCAACACCTCATGAGCACACACTCTGTCACATTAAATCAAGTGAGCCTTAAAAAGTACCTAACTAAACCAACATTCTAACCCCACTTGGGGAACACAAAAGAATCATTGTAGTTAGGTAGGATCAGGGGGATAGGATTCCAATAACACCCCTTGGTTATTTCACTTGAGACATAGTTGTTGTCCAAATAGGGAACCAAAATCCCCTAGTACTTTTTGGCACGGTCACGACCAGTTTATCAGAGGGCCTCTCCCTTAGGAGGGTTGAAGTCGGGAGACTGGTTCCGGAGGCCTGAGTGGAATACCGCAATCCATTCAGTAACCGAAGGGCTACCTTTCGCGGTTCGCGGGATATCCCTGTATAGGGGTATTGCGGTCAACGAACTAAACGGCAGATTCACCTTTCTGGACGTGTCATGAACGGGGTATCTTAGTTGCCATTCTTCTAGGATTGTCTACCCGGTATCCCTCCCGGTAGGGGGATATCATAGCCACTTGGCTTTCCTACTCATATTGTCTGACTTGGATTTCATCACCTTGCAGAGGATATGTTTAGTTAAGTCAGAATACTTTTAGTTAGGTGTTTGCATGCTCCTTTACCTCCCTTTGGTCTAGTGAGTCCACCATTTTTCTTTTTTAGGAAACCTGCTGTTTGTTGGTATTCTGACCATCTTTGTTGTTACTCCACCTATTGTAGCACAGCTGTTGCAGTGGGTGTTTTGAGTTGGTTGTTGGCCTGAGTGCCTTGCTTTTTAGCTCTCCTTCTGCACACTCGGTTGCATTAGGATTTTTTTTTTTTTTTGAGCTGTTTTCATACTCACCTCAACCCACAGAGACTTAGACACCATCTGTCACCATTGAGTCCCCGAGACATTCTCGGCGCCTCAGGGGCGAGCCCCCACAGCACGGTTCTCTTGACACCACTCGTCATAGATTCCGATCATTGTCCGTTGATACCACTCATCACAGATCTAGAGCCTTGTCACTTGACTCCACCCGTCAGCGACGTAGGTCTCCGTCACCAGATAGTGACGCACCTTACTTTACCTCTGATTCTGACGAAGAGTCTGAGAACCCTATTTATACTGCCCCTACTAGCCCCATGGCTGGTACGACTTCCACTCCATTTGTCATAGGGACCATTGGTGGCACATCCACCACTACACCAGTTACTACACCTGTTTTTGGTATGCCCTCCATGGGGCAACCATCTACCGTTCCCCTCACGGTACCTATTCCCACAGCGGGAATACCTATCCCCACTGCATCAGAGGCTCACACTACCAATGGTGGTGCTGGACCATCCTTCACTACCTCAGTTCCCCCACTTGGGGGCACCACCTCACATCTTGTCCCTCCACTTGGGGGCACTGGCCCCAACTTGGTCCACAGCACTACTGGGTCACAGCCTTCTTCCAGTTTGCCGTTCATGGCTAGCCTCAACCTACCTGACCTGGCCAGATTGACCAACGATCCTATTCGACACGACCCTATGTGGCCTCATATGCCTACCAAACTACCCTCTGACATCCCTAAATTCGAGGGTAAGGCCGGTGAGGACCCACAAAACCATATCATGTCTTTCCACCTATGGTGTTCCTCTAACTCCATCGTGGATGACTCTGTTCGCCTCCGTCTCTTACAGCGCACCTTTACTGGCTCTGCAGCCAAGAGGTATATTGAGCAGCCTCATGGGACCCACGCCACCTTTTCTTCCCTGGCCTCGACTTTCCTGCAGTTCTTCCAGTTGCCAGTCCGCTATGATGCGGGCGTTGAGATCCTTCTCTCTTGTAGGCAAAACACGGCTACCCATATCACGGACCACATCCATGAGTGGCGTCGACGCCGTAGCTTATGCAAGATCAAACTAGATGACCGTATCTTCCTCGATTGGTTCCTCAAGTCCCTGCTTCCTGTTATTGCTAAGGATGTAGCTTCAGAAAGACCCCAGTCTGAAGAAGAGGCCATCCTTAAGGCACAGCAGTTCGACCTCATTTACGCCCAGTCGGGTTACCTTTATACCATTATACCTGACGCCCCTCGCGGCGAGTCCTCCCATCATGATGCACCGGGGGCATCCCACGCTGCAGATGGTATCATTGGCCGTGTTTCTTCGCATCCCCAACCATTTTCTATAGCACGACCTACCCCTGGCCCCGACCTGTCGAGGGCTACCTCCCAGTCGGGAGCAACCAACTCATATGCTCCCATGACACATCACCATGCCCATGGACCCTCATGTCCACCTCAGTGCTTTGGGTATGCGACTCCTGCTTATGCTCCTCCAGTCGCCCCTCAGACTTACTACCATCAGCAGACTGCCCCGGCTCCTGCGCCTTCACAAGCCCCACCAGCTTATTATCCGCCACAGGCAGCCCCTGCGGCACATCCACAACCTGCTCCGTAGTCCTATCAGCAACCCCCTCAAGTTGCTGCACCTGCTCAGCCTCAACCTACATATCATCCCCCGCAGCCTGCTCCTGCACCTGCGCAACCTCAGAATCCACCTGCTGCCCACTGGCAAGTTTACGCCCAACAGAACCCGCAGCAAAACCAGAATAACCAACGTAATCAGGGCCAACAGAACCGCGGCAAGGGCCGTAATCGGGGAAACAACCAACCTGCAGACCAAGCTGGTCAACCGGCTAATCCCCCTGACAACAACAATGCGGCCCCCGCTAATCAAAACCCTGATCGCCCGCCCAAGCAGGCCAAAAACCCCAATCTGCGAACAAACCATCCTTGTTCTATTTGCGGAGTCTATGGACATTACACCCATGCTTGCCCACACTTGGAGCGAGCTCGGCAGCTTTGGGTTGACGAGGCCCATCGCCAAGGGCATGCGGCTCCCCAAGCACCGCCCAACCCCCCCCAACCTCAGCAACCCCCTTTGGTGCTGCAAAACCCCTTACCGACCCAAGGCGTAGTGAACACTCAGCCGTTGGCTCCCCATCAAGCCAATGCGACCCAACAACAACAGATCACCTACGCTGCTCCTGATCAACCCATGTTCGACTCAGGTACCCACCACTTACTGATGATGTCATCTGCTGACGTCAACCTACAGACCCGTCGGAACCAATATGGCTCCACCTCTGAAGCCACTCCCACGGATAAACCTACTAACGCTCATCCCACCGATCAGGCGTTACGTATACCTCCGCCTCCCATAGACGGCGCTGCGAAAGCACCTCGTTTCCCACTTCGCCGAATCAACAATAACCCTAACGCGCGCGCTGCGTCAAACTACAACATCGTAGACGACCTAGCCCAATCTCCCGCAGCCATGTCTGCGTTGGAAGTCTTGAAAAACTGCCCTTCCCAGCGCAAGACTTTACTTTCCGCCATCGGGGGGATTGACCCAACTGATTCGCATTTGATGGCATTTGATTTAGACCAGTCTGAACCACGCCTACCTTCCAGCTTAGCCTTCCAAGTTACAGTCTCCGTTAGGAATCTTGTTATCCATCGGTGCATCATCGATGAGGGTGCTTCCACATGCGTTATGTCTACATTTGTATGGCAGAAGCTAGGATCCCCTCCTCTCCAGCAGTCCACCACTGCGTTACGTGCCTACGACGGTCGTTCGGCCCAGCCCCAAGGCCTTCTACCCAACGTTCCAGTCCAGTTAGGTGGTAAAACAGTTCTTATTGACATAGAGGTAATCAATGCCCAATTGGATTACAACCTTCTACTTGGCCGCAGCTACATGTATGCCATGCGGGCAGTTGCCTCTTCTGTCTTTCGCACCATGATGTTCCCCCACGAAGGACGCGTGGTTAAGATTGACCAGCTCACCTACTATGATCCCAGTGCTCCGGCGGCACCGGAAAACGTTCTCCCCATGGTTGAACAACCTGTTTCTAGTGCCACCACCTCGTTTGTTTCCTCTACGGGGCCTGGAGTCTACTCAGACGCGCCGATGATCTCCACCTTTCAATCCATTCCTCCGCCATCATCTACGCCCGAAATGTCTGACTTATGTACCTTGTCCCATGACATCCTACCACCTAACAATCAACCATCCTTGTTGCCTAAACCACCATTGGTACCTAGTCACATTGGTGTTACACCGATCCATACGATCCCCTTCCTAGTTCCTCCAGCAGGAGTAGTAAGCGCCCCGGTCATGGCTACCCTTAGCCTCCCTGGGTTAACCTTGGGATTACCTGTATGGTACCTTTCGCCTCCCGTTCGCCCGCCGACACCTGATGTCGTCCTCCAGCCGGTGCAACCCATGGCTACTACCACTCAGCCACCTCCCGGTGTCTCTACCCCTTCGTCCTCCACGACACCTCCTCCTCCTCCTCAACCCACTGGGGGCAGAGGTCCACAACCTTACACTGCTGTCCCACCTCCCAAGACAGTCAAGAACCCTCCAGTGTTTCGTGCTCCTCCCAAATGCTCGCTGTGTGACGAGTTGGGCCATGCGACCCACCAATGCCCACAGTTACCCGCATTGCAGAAGCACATGCAAATGCTCGATGATGACCCCAACATCCCAACAGTCGAACTAAACCCTACTCCTAAGCCTAAAGATAAGTCCCTACGTACCAACCACTCCTGCGCCATCTGCGGTATTTACGGGCACTATTCACATCATTGTCCCGATCTCCCGGATTACAGAGCAGCTCTTTATGAGATGAACAATCTGGACCTTGAGACGGCACCACCTACCATTGAGGAGATCTACCCCCCGGTCTCTCCCCCTTCTGAAGAGGTTAATATCATCTACATGATCTCTTCAACCAACACTCCCACTACCCCCTCGTCAACCGATTTGACGACGCAAATTTTCCGTACCGATGAGGAGATTCTTGAGGCCCTTACTGCCCCGGATTATCCCTGGGATGATATGCATCATCGTTCCTATTTCATCCCAGAAGAATCCTCCTCTAGCACAGCTAACCAATTCACGGTTGAATCCAAAGACTTCCTCCCCACCAAGGTCGACTGGTTCAAGGACCCTATTCCTGCTCCTGATGCCTTCGAGGAAGGTAACATGGCCAACATCTCACCTGTCATCCAAGTTGATATCGCTGCCCCAGGACGTGCCCCTGACCTCATCACTTTAGGAGCATTCTGCAGTAAACAAGAGATTGAGGACTACATAAACCTTTTCCGAGAATTCCGTGATGTCTTTGCCTGGTCCTATACCGAAGTGCCCGGTCTTGACCCTGCCATCATAGAGCACCACCTTGACACCTCTGAGTCAAGGGGCATAATAGATTCCCTCGACCCTGGGATAGGGGGCATGATCAATCATTTTGAACCTTCCCCATCACATCTATCTCAGCACATCAATGAACCCATCGTTCAAACCCACACATATGTGATCCATAATCACAAACCCCATGCACATAGCATGGGGGCAGGTCATTAACCCTGCTCACTTTTTCACACTTGTGATCTCAACCATTTTTGAGGTCACATATCACTTGTAGATTTGATTTGATACGCATAGTTCTTTCCTTTGACCATTCCGGAGTCCTTATGACCTCCGTTTTTCGCACCATTTGCACTGCCGGATTCATTTTTCCGAGCTGGTGATGATGCTAGAGATCATTTCTCGCTCTCACCTTCAGATTTTCCGGGCATTTTTCAAAATGCCCCCGTCACCTCGGTTTGCGCGCCACATCGACCGTCACCCGTTTTTGACATCCTTTATATCGCCGGATTCATTTTTCCGAGCTCGTGATGATGCTTGAGATCATTTCTCGCTCTCACTTGGTACAATTTCAACATTGTGTCCCAACACCTTGCTGCCTCGGTTTGCGCGCCACATCGGCCGCCATCGGATTGTTCCACATTTTTTACATGAGCCATTCACTCCTGTCATACTGCAAATGTTTCATTATTTTGCCACCATTTCATCTACCCCGCAAGGAGGTCCATCAGTGTTCCCACCTACCCTCGTTTTTGGTCATCATTACTAAACCTTGATTGAACACTTCCTCCTTGCCTGGCCATTCCTTTTGTTCGGTATAATTTTATCCCTTTTTCGGGCCGGACAAGTCCTTTACGAAAAAGGCACTTAGGGAGTTTCCGTTAAGCTCTTTTCTGACTCCTAAAAGAATGAAAAGATCGCCGAGCAATCTTGCTTCCTTTCATGCTCGGTAAAGTACCTGAAAGGGCGTCTATCTGGTATAAGTTTAACCCTTTTCCAGACCTGGTAGACTAATTACGAAAAAGGAATACTCTAGTCACACCGGCTAGAAGAGTTCTTCATTGCATCCTTTTATGCTTCTTTGGGCCTTGGAGACTAAATCTACGAAAAAGCAACCCCCTGGAGTCTTCTTACTTGCTTTCAGACTCTCTAAAATTGAAAGCAACCACGAGCATGAACTGTCCTGGGCTCGTAAAATCCACACGACAGTACCATTTTACACACACTTCTTCTAGTTCCTTAACCCATGAAGAAGTTTTCCCCCGTGCCTCCTGGCACTACGATCGATCATCTCGGCAGCACCCCCAATCAGGTCGCCTTTGTTCAGAGTATTCTGCAGTCTCCTGCCATTTTTTACCAGCTTGAGTCTCCCTCCGACCCATCACCCTCCCTAAGCCATTACAGCTATGATCCCTTTCCCCTCAGTCAGTTTCATATGCTGCCAGATCATTCCCATTATCATACTCTGAACAAAGGAAGTTTGAGTCCACCAGCTCTACTTGCCCAGTTATTCACCCACAGTTTGATCAGTCCTGCCATCAGTACTACCACATTTCGGTTTCTACCTCGCGCTCCTGTCAAGGAAACATCATTGCCTTGATAGGGGCAGGTCTCCCTCTGTCGACGACAGCTCCTCTATTCCAGAGGATAGGCCCAGAGGTCCCTACGCCTTGGACTTATCACCATCTGTGGTAGGTGCCTACGGATCATTCCGAGAGGAAACATCATTGCCTCTCCGAGTGGTTGTTCCTCACATGCTCGACTTCAGCACCTTGATCGCATCGTTGAGGATCGCGTAGGATTATATTCCATCAGTTTTTAGTCGAAGACCCCGGATTTCCCCCGACTCTAGCACATTGGTGAGTCACTTCGGAACGCCCAGTTGTATGTTCCCGTGGATGTCCGGGCTGCGTTGGCGTTTGTATTCGGAAGCCATCCAGTTTCATGCTTCCTTGAGTACCCAGTTTCAGTTCCCGATCAGTTCCAGTTCAGTGTACCATGGAGAGTTTGACCCCAGTCACTATGATCCAGCAGCTCATCAGTTCCTTTGGTACCACACTCAGTAGCACTGTTGATTGTTCCAGTGTATCAGTTCTGCAGTTCACACATGATCCGTTCAGCAGTATGTCCCAGATTTGTGTCCCCTCTGAACTCTTATGATGTACACAGTGGTCATGTATCTTACAGGTCCCCCTTTTCGGGCCTTACAGTTATGGTTATGTATCTTGATACGAGCATGGGTATGCCCGCCTCGTCCATATATTGAGATTATTCCTCAGTCAGTATTTGAGGTCATGTATATTTCAGGTCCCCATTTTTTGGACCCCATCGTTGTTATTATGTTATATCCTGATACGAGCATGGGAATGCCTGCCTCGTCCATATGATCAGATGATTCCTCATCCTTTATTGAGGTTATGTACTTTTAGTTCTTGCAGTTGTTCGGGATCGTTGTTCCGGGCTCCAGTTTGTTTCTTCTCTTCTCTCCACATCCCAGGAAAACCATTCATGACTTATGATGTCCATCGGCCATACGATGAGCTCCTGCCCTCGCACATCAGGGGGCAATCTGTTAACACCCAAAAAGTGCTCACTAGCTCATTTACCACATTATATGGCTCATTTGTCCATTTTCCTACCATTTTTCCCTTAAAATCTCAAAAAATCCCATTAAAAAGCCTCCAAAAGGCCTAAAATGCCTCCAAAAGGCCACAAAACCATCAAAATAGCCTAAAAAAGGCTAAAAAACCCCCTTTTCCTCCAAAAATAGCAAAAATCCCCTAAAAAGGGAATAAAAAATATAAAATAATGAGGAAAAGGAGGAAAAAACCCTATACAGCTGCCCAAAACTATGTGTTTCCTAAAACCATGGGTCAGCACTCCACCACCAAAAAACTATAAATAGGTGATGGAGATCCATTATTCCATATCCACAATCACAAGCACCCTTACTCTGCCAAAATCTCTCTCGAAACCCTAGTTCACCTTTGAACTATTTTCACCTTGAGAGCCACCTTTGGCCCATCCCCAACATTGGAGAAGGAGAAAGGAGCATTCTGAAGCTTGGAGCATCCTCTTGGACACTGCAAAGGGCTTCATCAACCTTGACACTCAAGGTAACATCAATACAAAGTCATTCTTTCATTTTGGTGTTTATGCTTCATGCTTGTCTTAGAAATAATTTAATTTTTTGTTTTTGCATAATTAGTTTAATATACTGAACTGCTACTAAGGAGTCCATTCTCCTTAGTAGGTGCTCATTGGCACAAGCTAGGGGTAAAACCCTAGCTACAATGATGATGATGCTTCGTGATCCAATGATGATGATCCAGCTCCAGAATTGAAGAGTTGTGCCTATATGTATTGATGACCCGTGTCAATAGAATACCTTCCTAGTTAAGAGGGAGTGTTGATGTATTTGTAACTTCGAAAGATATTCACTTGTATATTGTATTTGTACTTTATTGTATCCCCAACGGAGATGTATTATTCCTCCGATTGGAAGTGTCGTCATGTGTACTTGCAAGTGTCGCAAGTTATATTGTAAGTGTCGTAACTTATACTTGATGGGTTATTAGACCACCTTGATGGGGTCGGCCCTATATGAGTCATGTGGGTCAAAGGGTTATTATACCACCCTAGAGGGGTCGGCCCAACCAGCATTATGTTAAGTGGTTAAGTTGGGGCCAACCTAGTTGAGTAAAGGTCAAGTCAAGTTAGTGTATAAATAGAGAGTGTGTTTTTCTCATTTTACACATTCTATTATTCACTCACTTCGCATTAGTGAGAGAGAGGAGGAGTGTGCACAAGTGGAGGAGGAGCATGTTGCTGAAGATATCTATCTCTTGGGTTTGATCATGATGATCCTTGTATTGATGCTTATTCTATCTCTGAGGAAGTTCTTCTCTGAGAGCGCACTGTAGGTCATAGGGTGGGGTAGGATTTATGTGTTGCAGACCGCGTGAAGGGTGGGGTAGTGTGCGTTGTGGGCCGTGGGATGGGGCGGGTAGTTTGTGCTGTGGGCCGCAGGATGGGGGGGGTAGTGAGCGTTGCGGGCCGCGGGATGGGGCAGGTAGTTCGCGTTGCGGGCCGCGGGATGGGGCGTGTAGTTCGACCTGTGGGCCACAGGATGGGGGGGTAGTGAGCGCTGCAGGCCATGGGATGAGGCGGGTAGCGGGTGCTGCAGGACGCGGATGTCATGGTAGAACCTGCGGTAAGGGACGAGAAGAGATGTTGTAGACCGTGGCTGTCGAGCCAGAACCCGCGCTCGGCAGCACGAAAAATGACCGCGAAGGACGCCGACCGGAATGGAAAAAACATGGATTTTCGGGCATGCAAAAAAAATAGGGGTTGGGGCTCAAGGGTGAACCAGGTTGGTAAACAAACAAGCAAAATAACAACTACAAACTAAACAAAATAACCAGAGATTCAAACTAGTTAAGTCACCAAAACTGTAACTAGGGTTTTCACCCTAGCTCATGCTAAAGAGCACCTACTAAGGATTCATGAATCTTTAGTATCAGTTCAATCATGAATAAAAAACGAGATTTAAAACAAGTAAAAACTAAGCATTAACATGTGCATAAAAGCAAATCTAAGCTATAACAGTAAACAATAAATATCCATGAGAACACACTAAATGTGATTTATAATTTTTATTGATTGGGAAAACTAGGGTTTGCAAATATTTTACCTCAAATGAAGAGGTGGTTGGAGTTCTTGCAGCAGTACAGGAGTAGTGCACCGGTGCTCCAATGTTCCCTTCTCTTCTCCAAATGCATCAATGGTGGCTAAAACTCCATTCAAATGGTGGGCTCAAGCTCAAAATGAATGGCTAGGGCTCATTAGGAATTTCGGCAGCATAAGGTTAAAGTGGATAATGGATGAGAAATAGGGGGCCTCTATCACCTATTTAAAGATATTTTGGGTGGTGGAGTGTTGACCCATTGTTTTAGGCACCGAGTGATTTAGGTTAATGGTTTAGTGTTCTTCCTTTTTTTCCCTCCTTTTTTCTTTTTTTTGAATTTATTTTCAAATTTATTCCCTTTTATTTAATTTTTTGGGAATATTTGACCCCTTTTTAGGGTTTTTTGTTATTTTTGAAGGATTGGGATTAATTTGAGGAGGAAAACATTGGTTTTTTCCTTTTGGGTAACCATTTGGGGATTTTTTAAGGTTTTGGAGGCCAAAATGGTAAGAAAAGTGAAGAAATGAGTCATGTGACTAGGAAGATGAGCTAGTGAACAATTTTTGGGTGTTAACACTTTGTATTGTTAGTGTTAATAGTCATTCTTGCACTCCTTGCCATAAAAACATTATCATTAGTGTAAATAAGAAGGGTGATGACTATACCATTTACAACCATGATGACATGACATGTTTCTTCCAAACAACCATCTAACATGTCAATAAAAAAAAATAGAAAACAAAGATAAACCCAACAAAGCATCAAATTCTTTTTTAAAGTTAATGAATCAACACATTGATTTTATTATTGAAGTACTCCTTATGATTTGTAATTGATGATAACTCTTAAACATGACCTTTAACTCTTTTTATTAATAAAGAGAAATTAAAATAATTATAATATGAAATAGAGACCAACTTAATTCCATGTCAAAAAAAATTTAATTAAAAATACAATATAATAAAGTAAAATAATAAGTGTACAAATATATGATAATGCAACATAAATAAATGATTAAAATCAAATAAAAAAAATTCAAATTTGATAGAAGTTAGAGAAATAAATTAAGTGTAATACATAAATAAATTATTAAAATCAAATTTAAAAAAAATAAAATTGATAGAAGTCAAAGAAATAAATTAAGTGTAATAAATAAAGAGATAAGAAGATTTGATTAAAGTTCAATTACAATAATAAATATTAACACAAAACTTAAATGATAAGAATCGATTATAAAAGCAACAACAGTCTTGGAAATCTATATTTTAAAAATATATATCAAACACAACTTTAATTTCATAAAAAAATTCGTAAGAAAATTAAATTTTATCCCTAATTTTTTGTCTGACAAAAAGTCAACTCTTTTGTTTAAACAAATTAATATAACATCCCAAAATTAAGTTTTCAAACTTTAACCCTAATTTTTGACATCATATCGATCGCAGCAACCCATGATTGTAACTCTTTCCGGTATTTGAAATAATTGTAAATGCCAATCCATTGACTTTCTATCGATCCAATGACTTTCTGCAATATTTCCGAGCTCCTCCTGCACCTGCAGTCTTTCAGAGATACTTGTAAATGTCAATCCAATGACTTTCTGCGCTATTTCCGAGCTCTTTCTGCAGTCTTGGTCTTCATTTTAAAAATTTAACATACATCACAATACACGCATGCTTTCCTCTCCTTCCCTCTTTAGCGATTGACGTGATATTTTGCGATGTTTCTCAGCTCCTGATGCAGTCTTGATCTTCATTTTAAAATATAGCATACATTACATCAACACGCATGCCTTCCCTTCCTCCTCTCTGGGCGATTGACGCGATATTTTGCGATGTTTCTCAGCTCCGGCCATCCTGATGCAGTCTTGATCTTCATTTTAAAATATAGCATACATTACATCTACACGCATGCCTTCCCTTCCTCCTCTCTCGGCGATTGACGCGCAAATGGCAGGAGGAATTTTGAATCGCCAAAGCGCCAAACTGATCCAGATCCAGTCGTCCGTGTATATATATGTGTGTGACAGAGAGTTCTCAATATGCTTCTTGCACATTGAATTTTGGGTTTGCACAAAATGAATTGCCTACAATATGGGTTGTGTCTTCGGTGCCTGCTATATTTCTCCGTAGCTTTGATCGTGGTGACACCTTGGCTTGCAGAAGCAAGGATTCGCCATTACCGGTGGACTGTGAGATATGAGTATAAATTTCCTGACTGTTACGAGAAATTGGTGATTACTGTCAATGGACAGTTTCCAGGCCCAACCATAAAGGCCCGGGAGGGCGACACCATCTACGTTGAGCTCACTAATCAACTAGAAACTGAGAATGTTGCCATTCATTGGCACGGTATCCGCCAGGTATTTAATCTCCATCTTCCTGCAGTACAAATTGCCTTGGATTGATGCGTTTATATTTTACATTTACAAATTGGAATAGAGGGGAAAGCACTTCTTCTTGCAAGATTCAGCGGTCAAGATTTAGGTAGTAGCATTTAACTTGTGGGTTATAAAAGTTTGGCCACAAATTAAGTGACTGTAATTATAACTAGCATAACTATTTAACTTGTGCCTAGAGAACACTGATAGGTCACAAGTTAAGTGCTATGGACAAGTTATCTATTACTTGTTCTCCATGCTTAGTTTAATAGCTTGTTGTTTATGCCTCAGCTACCTTGTTACCTTCTTTAGTTAACTGGGTTGTTTGTCACTACCTCTTATACCCTTCTTTAGTTAAATGGGTTGTTTGTCACTACCTCTTATCCATAGATGCATGAGCAAATATTGTATTTATGAGCTGATAGCTTATCTGATATGCCCAGTCTCTGTTAGACTCTATTTATGTAGCCGTGTTTGTATTTTGTAGGCCCAAAAAACTTCTTAAATAGAATTTATCACTCACAAAAGTTTAGATAGAGATAGAGAAAGAGATGTAGGAGTGAAGAGAAGAAGTGAAAACCCACGAAATGTATGAAGAGTCCAAACTCTGTAAAATTGTGAAAGATTGAAGTTGCGGCAAAGTTACTTTGTTTTACAGTGGTAATATATAAGTTTTAGTTTTATGTATTCATTGTCAAGAATGTTGATTTATGCATCCCCACATCTACTTCATATTGACCTGTCGTAAATGTTGTTTACATTTGCGGTGTGTAAATCAAATCAAGATTCCAAGTATTTCAGGGTGGTAAATACCCTAGTTTAAGTGCATAGTAACTTCAAAGAAAAGAAAGATATTCATTTACTGCTCAGAGTGGTTTTTTTTTTTTTTTTATTCTAGTCCCTAACTAATTAGTTTCTCTGCAGTATGGAACACCATGGAGTGATGGAACCTCACAAGTTACACAGTGCCCTATTCTGCCGGGAGAGACATTCATCTACAAATTTATAGTGGATAGAGTAAGCATTACAGTTTCATTACACAAAACCACAGCCAATTCAAATTGTTTTATATGATCGTATTCATGATTATTTCTGGCATAATTATATCGTGCAGCCTGGAACTTATTTCTACCATGGCCATTATGGAATGCAAAGGACAGCGGGTTTGCATGGATCTATTCAAGTAGCCGTTGCCGAAGGTGTGAAGGAACCCTTTTCTTACCACAAAGAACTCAGCGTTCAATTGAGCGATTGGTGGCATAAAAGCCATGCCGAACAAGCCACAGGCTTGTCTTCCATCAATTTTATCTGGGTTAAGGAACCCCAGGTGACAAGCTGCTGCAAATTATCACTTGTTTAACATATAATAGATGAAAAAAAATCTTATGAAATCTATCAACAGAATTAATTATTGTTTGGTTTTATAATATTGCCAGTTTGGTTTTATTAAAATCTATTTATGCACACCTGCTCTTTTATATATGTGGATTTGACATGAATCTCTACCCAGTACTGGTACTTCTCCTTAGAATAGTAATACAACAAGTCTACTTTTATGATCAGGGTCTATTTGGACTACTAATTAGCTGTGATTTCGGTGATCATGTTGTGGAATATAGTCGCTGCTTATTGAGGGGCGTGGATCTTACAATTGCTCGCTGGTGAACTCCATAAGCAATTCAGCAGGAACGGGCAGTATCTGCAACTCCACAATTCCTGATTGTTATACTCCTCATACTCTATCTGTAGTACCTGGCCAAACATATCGACTGCGAATTGCTAGTGCAGCTTCATTATCTTCATTGAATTTCCTTATTGAGGTATATTGATCCCTTCGGATGTTGCAAACTTACAGTTTGGTATATCTGAAGATTTTCATTTGCTTGGATAAGGTTTTAGATATGTATTATATTTTAGCCTTTGCAATTTTTAGGTGTATATGAAACTTTGAATGGATTTCACCAACTCAATCCACTAAATTGTTGATGGATTTCAATGGTGAAAAATGCAATGCAGGGGCACAACTTGACTGTAGTTGAGGCGGACGGCCACTACGTGGAGCCCTTCATTGTTGAGGACCTCAACGTATACCCGGGAGAGACGTATTCAGTACTGATAACAGCAGATCAAAATGCATCCAGAAATTACTGGGTAGCGGTCAATGTGCGAGGTCGTCAACCCCAGACACCAACTGGACGTGCCATCTTAAGATACGTTCCAAATCCTTCGTCAATGCTGCCTCCTTCCATGCCTCCAAAAGGCCCGCTCTGGAATGATACTGCTTACACCAAAAATCAGGCCAAACTTTACAAGGGCAGAGCAGGATACACGAACCCTCCTCCCCTCACATCCCACAAGCGCATTGTGCTTCTCAACACACAGAATAAAATCAATGGCTATACCCGTTGGGCAATTAACAATATCTCGTCTGTACACCCTTATACACCATTTCTCATAGCCGTCAAGTATGGATTGAACACAGCCTTCGACCAGTTCCCGGCTCCAGAGAATTACAAGCATCCCTACAACATATACAGTAATGAATCCAACCCAAACTCCAATTACGGCAATCCGATTTACAGATCCGTATTCAACAGCACGGTGGATGTAATTTTGCAGAACGCCAACAAGATGGATAATTCGAGCGAGATTCATCCATGGCATTTTCACGGTCATGATTTCTGGGTTCTTGCTCATGGAGACGGGGCATTTGATCCGCTGAAGGATACAGAGAAGTTTAATCTGAAAAGTCCGCCCATGAAAAACACAGTGCCTCTCTTACCATCTGGTTGGACTGCCATAAGATTTATAGCTGACAATCCGGGAGTGTGGGCTCTCCATTGTCATGTAGAAGCACATTTTCTACACATTTCTTTCTGGGAATGGGAGTGGTGTTTGAAGAAGGGGTTGAAAGAATCGGAAGATTGCCTAGATCCATTATGGGCTGCGGCGAAAGCAAGGCTTTTCTGCGTTATTGAACTGCTCACACATGGATTTCCGCCTCGCAATTGCTTTAACATTCTATTTTTTAATGGTTAAGGTGTAGCTGTAATAATGGATGCCGAGTATCAAACTCTATTTCTTTGATGTATCAAATTCAATTTATTTTTCTGTAACGATAACTATATTCCATTTCATTGTAACCTTTACTGCTAGGCACATATTATTCGGGCTGTATTTTATATATATATATATATATATATATATTTTTTTTTTTTATTTTTTTTGGATTTTTTAAATGACTAAGGCCGGTAGAAACTCATCAAATTTGCCATAAATATGGAATATTATTTCTAATACATTCATCAAATTTGAAAGGCATCTTAATGTCATATATTGATATAATGGTATAACATATATTAATTTTATTTTCTCTTTTTTCAAAATATTATATTATATATATATATCTATATATATATATAATTTAATATTTAACATTTTTAATAAAATATATATTTAATTAATTAAATATATATTTTATTAAAAATATTAGATAATTTATAAAAAATGTTAAACATTTTTCATCATAATCTTAATAATTCTTAATAGATGAAACAATTGTTTTCTATTTCATCATAATTTTAATACTTTTTAATAAATGAAATAATTGTTTTAATTATAGATATACATTCATTATTAATTCCATTTTTTTATAATATTATAAATTATCTTTCAAATATTAAATAAAAAAAATGTTATATTCATAGACACTTATAACAAGCATACTTTAGATGCAAATAAATGAAATACTTGTTTTAATTTTAGTACTTTTTAATAAATGAATATAATTGTTTTAATTATAGATATATATTCATTATTAATTCCATTTTTTTATAATGTTATAAATTATCTTTTAAATATTAAATAAATAAAAAATGTTATATTCATAGACACTTATAACAAGCATACTTTAGATGCAAATAAATGGTTCTTATACATCAATTTATTTTCTTATTATCAACCTATATTTATGTCAACCTATTTTGTCATAATGTATAATTTGTTTTCTTATTATTAACCTATTTATGTCAACCTATCTTGGCATAAGCATTTTGAGACACTATTAACCATCATTACCATCATAATATGATCTGAATCCTCCCATCATGGCCAAGTGTGGATCTTATCAAGCCATTATTTCCAAATATAGTGTTTCATTAGTTGTCCTTATCTTATTATGTCATTAATATATTGAGATTAATCATATTGAAGCTAGCTCTAAAAAGAGGCCTTTTGAAGAGAAAAACTCCTCATAGTTAGGGTTGACTATAACAAATCTAATGTAAAGACAAACAAATTCCCTAGGATCATTTACTTATATTCATGCAATGAACCAAATAAAAAAGAAAGAGAAGGAAATGAATCTAAAAGAAGGGAGGATGAGGCACATAGAACCACTTGGTTGTCGTATAACTTCCTCCCATGTACCAATCCTAAAGCAATCCAATTGATGACTCTAGAACATGAACACAAGAATACAAACGCCTTCCTCAAATCTTGTAAAATAATGACAACATGAACCAAATCATAAATCAAATTTATCATGAAGTGATCTGAATTAGCCTATCAAGAAGATGAATCCATAATATCGATAAGCATCAAACATAAAAAAGAAATGAACACTATGAACACTAGCTTGGGGTGGCGAGAGAGGGGGGGAGTGAAGAGGAGGGATCTCTATTGATTAACGTAATAACAACAGGTACAAATCACCTAATATTGTTTTTTTTCACCTTCCAAAACCTTTGTCTAGGACCCTATGAGCCCAAGCCATTAATGCCTCGATCTTCCAAAGTCTTGAATCTTATTTTTGAACACAATGGAGAAGCCAATAATGAACGGGGGACTTCACCAAACAAGGGATGATGAAATCTAAAAAAAGGGTCTCTAAGTAGGGAAAGGACATAAAAACTCGGGACGCTTTGATAAATTCTTCCATTAACATGATAATATGAGTGCTAGATGCCACTATCTATTCCATGAATGCTTTATATATACATTATATGGCATGTTTGAGACCGTTAGAGGGTGGTTTCAAGGAGTTACAACCAAGAAAATGTTATTCCAACTGTTCAGATTTGTGAATTTTATAATTTTTTTAAGCATCTTTCAAGGCACATTATCATTTATCAAAGGAAATGAGTGTGCACACATGCCCTTCTCCAAAGGAAGGTGAGTGTGCCCCTCAAAACCTTGTTTTCAATTATTTTTGGCCTAGATTGAGTTGGTAACTTGTCCCTAGGGGAAACCATCAATTATGTAGGATCTTGATATGCCATTGAGGGCCTTTAGCAGCTATTAGGGACTCTTTAGATGGAATTAGGGGTATCTTAAGGTCAATTAGGGGAATTCGGAATCCATTAGGGGCACTTAGATGCCATTAGGGTCACTCAAATGCCATTAGGGTGACTGAAGTGAATATTAGTGCTATAACAAATGCCCCATAATGTATGAGTTCAAAAGGTAGTTGACGACTGAAATACATTGTAACACTAGGATATAAATGTCAATTACAGGAAATTTCAATTTAAAATGGGCCTTCCAAAAATAATACAAATTCCATGTCATCATGTATTATCCAATCAAAATGCTTTAAAATTCAAAAAGGGAGCACCTAAAAAAATTGGAAGGAAAAAATAAAAACTATTTTTTTGGATCTTATTTTCAACTTATCTCCTTGTAGGTTTACTCAAATTTCAAGTCGGGGGACGCGTTGGATGCATGATTAAATTATGCATCCAACGAGTACCCATGTTGCTTACTTTTGACAACATTCACACCATGAAAAATCGAAAATACATTAAAAAACATGTTTTCTCTCACTAGAAACACGTTTTTTAATGTATTTTCAAATTTTCATGGTGTGGATGTTGTTAAAAATATGCAACATGCATACTCGTTGGATGCATAAATTAATTATGCATCCAACGAGTCCTCCTGCTTGAAATTTGAGCAAACCTACAAGGAGATAAGTTGAAAATACGATCCAAAAAGTAGTTTTTTTACTCTCTCTCTACTATTATTTTATTATTTTCTTATTATTTTCCTTAGGAGGCCCATTTTCTACCCAAATTTCCTCTAATTGCAAGTGGGCTCAGGTGGATGTTCTGAGACATTGGCTTGAAAAAAAATTGTAACACAAACCAATATATCATATAACTATCTTCCCCGAAGTGGGAATACCCATGCATAAGTGTAAACAAACATGGACACCAAATCAAGTACACTATGAATCCATGAAGTATATAAGATGTTGAATCATGGACACAAAAATATACATGGTGGATCCATGTCAAAGGTAGATCATAGCTACAAGTACATCCAAAGTTGATTTATGTCTCAATAATCACAAGGAGAACAACTAGAACTAAGATAAGAACAACCTGCTACTGCATAAACTACCAATGTCATATAGTGTGTTGTGCAGTTTTGCACAACTTGGGTAGAATCACAATAGTGGTAATTCTACGGCAACCCAAGGTCTTCAATCCAAACTATTATCTTGTATGCATCCTCAGAGATGGAGGATATCGTTTGATTATCAGTCATTGATATATACCATTAACAAACTCAACCCACTTATGATGATAATGGGGATCATGGTACTTAGCACATTCTAACAAGTGTGAATATATGTGCTATCATCGAACACTTGTAAAATCCACGAATAAAGGGACATTAATGTATTCCCACTATCAATAGCAAGGAAACGTGCCACTAATGACTGGAAGCCCCAATTTATTATAAAGGTCAAGCTAAATCCCTCTCACATTGTCAATGTGTTAACGTTGATGGGAATAGATCCATTGGAATGAAGATATTAAGGTATCCTCTATCAACAAACACGAGCACATAACATGAATTGATTTGTTTTGAAAGGTCTTGGACAAAAATTTTGCATGAAAGTCTTGCATGAAATATGTTGACAAAGACAAGGACTTCCATCAATAATGAAAATGGAACCCAAGGAATGGAATGAATCCCTAAATGTGAATAGAGTCCTTGTTGTCGAACACATGTGAAACCAATCAATAAATGACCAATGATTAGATGTCATTTGTCGAGGCCAAGGTAACCTACCAATGATGAAAGTAGTCCTAGGGTGCCAACAACTCTAGGTCAATCTCTTAGAGAAATATGTTCTAGTCAATGAGAAACAACGCATTAATGAGAAGTCAATGGGGACCTTCTACACAATCACAATATAACACTAGTTATTGGGTCTTGGTTGTGTATGGACACAACCAAGGGGTTTTCACTCAAGATATGGCTATTAATGAATTAGTTGGGTCAATCTAATTATGGAAAATTAGTGGGTGAAAATGTAAAAGGTATTTTCAATATAAATGGAGGTAGTGGAGAATTTATTGCCCATCTCCATCGAGCATGGGAAAAATAAAGGGATAAATGGAGCTATTGGAGAATTTATTGCCCACCTCCATCGAGCATGGGAAAAATAAAGGGATTCAGAGGTCATTATATATGTATTATTTTGGTATTATTGTAGAAACTCCTATTCATTCCTAAAAGTTGTGGGTGCATAAGAAAATTCAAGTGAATGAGTTCCGCAACTCCCTTACTCTCCATGGGAAAGGGAGGGTCATGCAATTAGTCCTTTTGTTATTAATAAAGAAAATATGAATTTATTAGTCTCCATTATGTGCTGTAATAGCTATTGTTTAGTTGTGAAATGTTACGGTTAGCCGTCAAGTACAAATTGAAAAAAGGCCTCGACCAATTCCTAGCTCCAGAGAATTGCAAGCATCCCTGCAACATATACATTAATGAATTCAACCCAAACTCTAATTATGGCAATCTGATTTAAATATCGGTTTTCAACAGCACGGTGGATGTCATTCTGCATAATGCCAACAAGATGGATAATTCAAGCAAGATTCGTCTATGGCATTTTTATAGTCATGATTTATGGATTCCTTCTCATGGAGACATGGCATTTGATCCCCTCAAGGATACATAGAAGTTTGATCTGAAAATTCCACCCATGAAAAACACAGTGCCTCTCTTACCATCCGGTTGGACTACCATAAGATTATTAGAATAATTAACCCATCTATGCATTAGTGTAAACATTATTTTTTTGTGTCCAAGTGTTGGACCATGGTTAGTTATGTTCATAGGTGTCTAAAATAGGTTGTGTGGCCCCATTAGCATACTTGGACCTCATCTCTTGATGTTTATCCACAAGTGTGCTCCACTGCTGCTTTGTTGCCTTCTTTTACCTTTGCTTTACTGAGTAAGAGAAATCTGGTTTCTTTTGACAGCTTTATCCTACTTTATACTTCTTTTCTTGCTAGATAAGGTTGGATAAGGGCACTATCATGATTTTTCCAAGTCTACTTGCTTTATGCCACCACCTCTTCCTCCCTTTTCTCCTGAAAAGCCTCCAACATGTTGCTTTTTAGTCACTCATGGCCTACCAAGACTGCTTTAGCCAATTGTGACCTCTAGCATAGATTTGGAATCTACGTTTGCCTAGATGGGATGTTTTTTTCTATTCTAATCCTGCCACTTGTGAGGCACTCGACATTCTCTAAGAGATGTATTATATATTGTATTCTTATTGGTGAATAATATATTGTGAGAATTTTTTCTAGTTTCCTTCCATATTCTTCTTCTCATATTCTCTTGCTAAGTGAAGTTGTCTAATTGAATCTAGATCTAGGCAATCTAAATTCTCATATGGTATTAGAGCTAGTTTGATTCAAAGCAATTTCTAGAGTGTTTTTTGCAGGTCATTTCCATCACCAGGAGTGCACCAGCAAAGTATGGATCAAAATCAAGGTGTGATTATTATTCCCTTCAATTAATTCGATTGGAAGGCCCACATGATCATCCAGCAAATAAGGGTATTTATAGAGTCACTATGGAGCTTGAAACTGAGCCAAATGTTGTTGCACAAAAAGCTAAGTGGTTCACTAGGATTGATGAAGCTTATGGTTAGCTTTTCCTCTTTGTCTCTTAAGATATTCTATTCCATATTGATACTCTGACAACTCCAAATCAAGTGTGGAAGAAGCTGGAGGCTCTCTTTGGAAATAAAGATGAGTGTATTGGAGAAAACTCACTATGGCTTGGGGTAGACAACAATAGACAGATGACTACCAGAAATCAACTCAATTCTCAGAACTATGCTATATAAATGACAATGCTAAGATAATGGAGAATGTAACCAACCTCGATCCAAATGTTTGATGTAGATCCCCGTTGGAGATTTTCAATCCGTGCACTTGAATCTACAAATTAGTCTTGACAACCAATATACAACAAGTACATATAATATATAAATGACATTAACATCATCAATAGCAATGGCCCATGATATAACAAGTAAATGCAACCCATTGTATGATAAACAACATTTACAACATTAATGGACAAGAATATGAGTATTTCTATTAATAAACAAGAAGAAGTACAATGTGATACGACCTCTTGCCGACAACCAATCTGAAACAAGATCTGGATCAATCCACTTGTGCCTCCACCACTTCAATCCTCCATGAATGGAAAACTCAAACTATGGTAGGAGTTTGGAAGGTGAACATAAAGGGTTCACAACTACAAGGATCAATGAGTGTAGACTCAAGATAGGGAAAAAATTCACTAGAGTTCTCTTGCTCTTCTTTCTCCTCTTGTCCATAAGCCATATGTGCTCAATATATAGTCCTCTCAAAGGTAAGTGAAAGGACACATCGGGGCATTTCTTGGGTAGATGGAGAGCCAAAGGTCACCCAATGACCACGTTTTGGGAGTAAAAAGTAATAAACTAGTGATTTTTACCATTTTACATGCTACCCGCGGGCTATAGTGATGCAACTCGCAGGTACATTGGATATAGTGATGCAGCTAGCGTACAAGGGAAAAAATAGGAATAAATAGTGTCTGAAGGATATAAAGTGGTTCTGAGTCAGTGGAATGGATCCTCTACGCCAAAGAGTGCTGATTCTCACAAGGTGGAAGATTACATTGTAATAGATGCCCCCCTAATGTGTGAGGCCAGCGACTAATGCTACGATGGTCGAAATACATTATAAATATCATAAGTGGAGTGATGGAGACACAAGTGGAATAAGCAACTCACTCGTCATAATACAATAGTGTCCCTGAATACATGTCGGTAGTACAAAAATCTGATACAATGGCCATGAATAGGCAGTACATATTGAATACATGTCGTAAGTGATCATAGCCGTGATTCCTCTACAGTAAGATATGGTCTCCTGCTGAAAAGGAAATAACTGGTGCAAACTGGAGGTACAAACTGCTGATATCTAAGAGGTGATATCTTAGATGTAAATTCATAGTCATAAGTAGCATATTGAATGCCACTATCGCCTGGGGTCTTCTACACAAGTCTTTGACGGTGCAAGTCCCATCAAGTGAATAAAGGAGTTGAGGTCGAACCTGATGTGACATCGTCTGATTACCGGTCAATGATGTATACCATTAACAGACATGAGATAACCCACCAATAATGAAAATGGGCATCAAGGCACAGAGCACAATCATCGGAGTGTGAATAGATGAGTTGAAGTCGAACACTAGGATGAATCCATCGATCAGGGGACATTGATGTATTCCCAAAACTGTCAATGGCGAGAGAACCTGCCACTAATGACTGCAAGCCTCAAGGTACTCAACCGAACTCTAAGACTCAAGTTCCGGAATAAATGGGTTGAAGTCGACGGAACGAGACTCGCTGGAAGGAGGGAATTAAGGCATCCCCCATCAACCAGCACGAGGTACCAGCTATGCTGAAAGACTTGGAAGAACTCAAGTGAAACGGACTGACTCAATAAGGATGGCCGACATGCAATAGTCAAGAGATCTAAGGAGTGGCCGACTCTGGGTTTAGGACTTCCTTTGAACAAGAGCATGAGTAGATGGATACACTCATGCAGCATAGAATTGACATAAACTGTGCAATACATGAGACATTACAAAGGGCTCCATAATGACTATAAGTTTAACCAATCGATGGAGTAAACTGAGAAACAAGTACATCTCCTAAGGTCCAACTATAGTCCCGACTCATAATGTATGGAGTGGAATGAATGCTCTGTTCAAAGGCGACACAACAACTTCCAACTAGAAGTAGTAACCATAATCCCGTCTGGCTTTTTGGAATTTTATTTTTTTTGGTCTTTTTCATATTTGGTGAAAGCTTGAAAAAGAATAAAATTGCTTATAGTTCAACAAGTGAGGGAACGAATGTCAAATAGCGAGCAGACTAGTTCCAAGCAGTGGAACATACCTATGATCAATGCAAGGAAGTGCATGTAGGCTGTGGACACATGGGGGGGTGTTCCCTCAGGGTCAAAAGGTCATCAAATTGTGAAGGGAAAATATAATCTCTGCAGTGCTCAATAGGGAAAAGTGCTCAGGCACCAGGCTAACAACTGAGTAAGCGGGAGCTAGCACAAGGCTCAAGCGAAAAGCAGGATGATGCAATGCAATCACAACATGATATAACTGAGGGGGAGTCCTTTAGGGAGATGGCTAGCATAATACAAAGTAGAGTATGAGTCTTCATCGCAACATCATGGCGTAACCACAAAGGACTCCCAATCCTAAGGACAAACAATGGCATGGGCACCAAAATGCACAAAGGGGTTCTAACTAGGGTACCCATGTTCGAAAAATCCCTACCACCACATAACGACACTTCTATAGCAGTGTGAAGGTTCCGTGTCAGTTAAGAAGCGGGGTCGCACCTAGGATTTATGAAAGTAGTCAAAAGATCAAATGCATAATGCATGTGGAAAGGGCATCTAACCTATATGCCAGGTGTGAAACATACCTTCCATAGGTGTGAAATGGTCCAAAACAACTTTCGCCGAAGAAATCTGATTAAAAATTCTACTCCATGACATTATATTAGTCCATAATGGCATCAAACGGTAAAAACTATAGACAAGTGGGTCCTAAAAATTATAAATAGTAATAAAAATTTACAATTTACAATTCATTTTTAGTATTCACCCATTTGGAGCTTTGTGGTTAGTTTTCACCTGAAAGTTCAGTTGGTGATTCTGGGAGCTACAAGCATCCGTTCATTGAACCGTCTGGAGCAGGTTGGTAGTCTCATCCATACCTTTAAATTCATTGCATTCATTTTAGTTTTCAGCACTGGGATTTTTAGTTTGGCCAAGCCCTAAATGGCTTCAGCGCTACCCGCGGGATATCACTATGCGGGTTGTAGGTAGGGAACGATACGTACAGTCAATGCACAAGTTAACCGCGGGTACCCGCACCTATATACATATTAGCCCGTTGCTATGGTCGTGAAGTTGATTTTGCAAATAAAAATGACTAAAATGCTTGTTTTTCTCACTCCAGGATGGTTCTAGAGTGGAGGGAGAGGGAGCATGACCAAGTAGATGAGGTTGTGCGCAACGATGTGCAAGCACAACAAGCATTGCAAGCATGTGGGTTGTACAAATTTTGGATTATAGGGGATTTGAGGGCCCAAAACCTACTACTCCGCCAGTTGATCGATTATTGGTATGTTGATGCATAGAACATCGATCTCAATGGGAAAATCCTCACACTGGAAGTGGAAGACATCTACTTCATTACCGGTTTGTCCCATCGAGGTGAGGTGGCCAGCCTTCGGTCTCGTACTATGGGTGGTGGGATCACCATCCTTGATTACATAGCGCGGTATTGTCCCACAAACACACGAGTGGTGGGAATTCAGGTGCCCATCAATGCCATAATAGATATGAGCATGAAGATCATTGTGGCTACCTTAGTGCAGATAACGGGTTCAAAAGCTCTGCACTAGGCATCCAGGCTAGTGATGTTCTATGCATCACAATGCATGCAACCTATAGTATTTGATTGGTGTACCACACTACTGGGGTCTATGAAGACCCAACTGACAGAATGCAAAGAAGGGAAGGCCAAAAAATTTGGGTATGGAAGTATCTTGTCCAGCTTCTTCTTTGAGAGAGTTATGGGGCTTAGTCCAAGGGTGGATGTCCTTCCTCATAGTCTTTGTGATCTAGCCCTGATCCAGTGGGTTGAGATCTTGATACGATAGGGTGGTGGCCATCTGGCATCACCATATACTGAGGAGTTCTTCCACTGGTGGGACCGACAGGTCATTTCCATAGAGGACTATCCCTATGCAGGGATAGACTTCCACCAGGATCGATACATGCCACTCCCACCAGACGCAGTTTTCGGAGACATTGGTGAGTACTCTTTTTAGGTTTTTGTGTATTAATTTTGTATGTATTTTTTATTATTGATGTAAATGAAAAAATCGTTTTGGTGGTAGTCATAAGCTAATGTTTGACTATTTGCTCACAGACAAGGGCCCAGTGAGACCCGATGGCTTCCCGAGACATGGTCGCCAGGGCAGGGGTTATGAGGTAGGTGGTACTGCAGCAGAGCGCACTCTACAGACCTTGCGGCACAACCTATCACAAATGGTTGCCAGGATTCCACAGATAGAGGTGGCGCGACTACCTGAGGATATGCAGCGCCAAGTAGTGGGGGTTCCAGGTGACTGGGTACGGCTACTATAGCGGGTATCCAATGCAGTTCACTATTTCTATGAGACACATCCTGTCGAGGCGGTAGCTAGGCCTCCTCATAGGGAGTAGATATCCCAAGATCTCATTTTTGTATCGATATGTATATTTTTTAGGGCTACGGGCTCTAGTTTTGTATGACACTACCATTTTTGGACATATTTATAAAAAACTTTGGTTCTCCGGTTCTACTATATGTGTGTAAGTACAAATGTATGAATGTCTCTTTTATTTGTGTGCTTCATGGTGAATGTGACAAATGCCAATCTAATACATAGTTAGTGTATGCATCAAATATATGATTAACACTTCTCGGAACATGTATGTATGTAATTGAAACAAAATGTCATTCCAAGAGTCTTACCCTTAGGAATTTCCGTAGTAGCATAGGGTCTCGCACACGGTACTGCCCATTCAGCTGAGACACAACTAGTTGTGAATCTAGGCGGACTTCTAAAGACTGGATACCATGCGAAATGGCATCCCGAAGTAGCTCAATGACGACACTATACTCAGCCACATTGTTAGATGTAGGACCAAGACAAGCACCTCCTGAGGAAACAACTAGGTGGTCAAATGAGAAAATAACCCAGGCAACAGACGCAAGCCACTGTGTATGATGGCTAGCACCATCCGTGAACCCTAAGAATGTAGGAAACTCTGCTGACATCTGTCAATCAAACGGAAGCTAATCAGTAGACCCGAAAACCAAAAGAAATCTAAACTATGTACAAAAACAACTATACAATAGTATACAAAAGTATCAGCCTGAACCAAAGGTTCAAGCGTAATACCGCTTGACATAGAGCCCATTTCTAGGCTCCTTCAAGATAGCCCCCTCATAGTCTTCTAATTCATAGGCTCCTTTTTCCAGGACATGCCTCATGATGTAAGGGTCGTGCCACATGGGGTAAACTTTCCTGCCCCTAGGGGTTCTTTAGCTTGGTCATATAAGAGGACCAAGTCACATTCAGCATACTGCCAAGGACATACAGACCTATCATACTGAACCTTAGCACAATGTTTGTTGGCATCTATAGCCACAGCAGCATCTTGACGTTACTCATCAAGTTGCTCAAGGTGGATTAAATGTTGCTCAAGATCTGTCGTATCAGGGAGGAGCTCTATGGCCAGTTTAAGTGAAAAGATCTCGCATTCAATCGATAAAAGTGACTCCACACCATGAACTAGTTGAAATGGTGAGAACCCCATGGCAGTCTTGACTGCAGTTTGACATGCCCACAAAGAAGGATATAAAATGATGTGCTAGTTGGTCTTGCTTTGTTGGATGGTATGTTAGAGAATGGTCTTCAAAGACTTATTAACTGCTTCAACTTGACCATTCACTTGGGGATAATAAGAAGACGAGTGTTCTTGATGAAACCCAAGCTTGAGAGACAAACCCTCCATCATCTTGTTCTGAAAGTGACTACCATGGTCAGTGACAATCTCTGTTGGAATACCGAACCGAATGATAATTTGATTGAACACGAAATGGGTTGTTCAAGCACCGTCGGCTTTAATGGTAGGCATGGCCTCAGCCCATTTGGAAAAGTAGTCCATTCCCACTATAATATGGTGATGCCCCCCAACCAAAGCTGGTTTGCAATCCATGAAATCCACCCCCCACTTGGTGAAGGGACCGACGGTGACGATCGGATGAAGGGTTCTGGATGCGAGCGTATGTTCCGAGAAAACACTTGGCAAGGGTGACATCTCTTCACAGCATTAACACAATCCTTAAATATGGAAAGCCAAAAATAACTAGCTCGCATAATACGTTGGGCTGTAGCAAGCCCGGATAAGTGACCGCCACACGCCCCAGCATGGAAATCATTAAGCACCCGCTCCGATTCTTCGTGAGTTAAGAAACGACAGAGAATAGAATCCTTTCCTTGGTAGTACAAAGTGTCACCAACGATAGTATAATCTTTAGCATGATGTTTTACATGCCGTCACTCATCTCATGAATAATGCGGAGGAAACTTCAAAGTTTGGAGATATACAATGACATCCCTATACCAAGGGTCCTCTGACGAGATAAGAAATAAGTGCTCATCCACAAAGGAATCTTCATGAATGACATCCTCATCAAGTATCGGAAGGTCTGACATAAGCTTAGCAAACACCATTGATTTCATCGACTTCGCTGAAGCAAAATCGAGATCGAACTCCTGAAGGATAACAATCCATTTATTGTACTCCCCCCCGATAACGTGTCATGATAGCACGAACCGAAACGGATTGATATGCACGACAACTGTGGTTGTTCTAAGCAAAATGTAATGTCGTAACTGTTGGACTGAATGAACAGTTGCAAGTGCCAACTTTTCCACATGAGTATATCTTAGCTCAGCGTCTACTAGATTTTGACTAAGGTAATAGATGGCATGCTCGACAAGTGCATCATCAACCTGAACCAAGACCATGCCAATCATCTCTTGAGACGCGACCACGTAAAGAATAAAATCTCATGCGAAGTATGGTGGACTAAGCACAGGGGCCGATACCAAATCTTTCTTAAGGGCGTCGAAAGATTGTTGGGCTCGCTCATCCCAAATAAAGGGTGTGTCCTTCTTCAATAGGAATGCGAAACCTTTGGTAAGATTAGCATAATTGACTACGAAACGACATAGAAAAGTGGCTCTCCCCTAGAGGCTCTGAAGTTGCAACAAATTGCACAGAGGAGGAAACTGAAGTATCACCTCAACTTTGAGAGGATTGACTCTAATACCCTCTTTAGAAATTATGAATCCCAAAAGGCGACTCATCCTTACAGCAAAGATGCATTTGTTAGGATTCAATTGAATCTTGTATCGTATACATCATTCGAGAATCATGCGGAGGTGCTTGGGGTGGTCCATCCTCTTGCGAGAATGGTTGGCAAGGTCATCCAAGAAAACCTCCATAATAGTTTTAATATCGTGAAAGACATAGGTCATGGCACGCTGAAATGTAGCTCCAAAATTTTTAAGGCCGAAGGGAATTTTTCTATATGCAAACGTTCCCCAAGGAAAAATAAAAGTTGTCTTATGTTGGTCCTCGGGTTTGATTTGAATCTGGTTATATCCAGAAAATCCATCCATGAAGGAATAAATCTCATTTCCGGCGCAAGCATCCAAGATTTGATCTATGAATGGTGTGGGGAAGTTGTCTTTCAGACATGCATGGCTCAAATCTCTAAAATCGGTGCATACACGAATCGGTCCCTGCTTCTTATCCACATGAATGGGGTTTGAAACCCATTTGGTAAGGGGAACGGGGTAGATGAAACTAGCTTTGAGCAGTTTCTCCACCTTTGCCTTGATAGCAGCTGTTTTTCCATAGTTCACAGCATGTAAGCGTTGTCGAACCAGTTTAGCGTTGGGATACGTTCTAATCTCATGTTCAACAATGTGGGGGTATATTCTTGGCATCTCCTCATATTACCTGGCGAAAGATTCCCATAGTTCTATAAAGAATTCAGTGTAAATAGCAATCTCCTCAGGAGTGCAATCATCACCAATGTAGACATTCTCAGCCTTTTCGGGAGTACGAGAGATATTGATCGACGTAGTTGGGGAAATGTTAGTCATATTCCCTTCCACAAAAACATCATGCGACTGTAAAAGAGCCACAGGGTGACCAACCATCTCCGCTAGAGTCATCCTAAACTCTTCTCATTCGGCAAGCTCGAGGTTGGGAAGGAAATAAGAGTGATGGTGCATATCTTCCCAAGGTCTCTCACTACCACACATGGCCTCCATAATAGCTTCATCAAAAGGAAAAATATCATCAAGGCAATCATGTGAACAAGACGAGTTGGCTGCCCAAACTGACAGCGTAACGGGATCTTCCTTGACTGTCTGAGAAGAAGAGAGATCCGGCTCTGCAGTGGCTTATTGAATATGTTGATAAGAAAGCTCAGCTACATACAGTGGCATAGACATCCCGATATGCGTAATGTTTCCAGACGTGGAACTCATGGACGAAAAATTCCACGGATCATCAAAATAGGAAGTCCTGAATGACATATTATGTGGAGGAGGAGACGCATTGTCGGTAATGGTTCCAATAAAATTCACAGGTGTGGCAAAATCATAAGTTCCCATCAATGAAGGGTACATGACAACACCCATGTTCCCAGTTGCTGGCTGAGAATGAGTAACCTACGGGACTATGGATCCCATGGATGCTGTGGAAGAGGAGTTAACGAAATCCAGTTGATCGATGGTCACAACATTTCCTTCATGAGGAAAGCAAATAACTCTGAATACATTGGACGCGATAGCTTTCATGGCATACATCCAATTCTGACCAAGTAAAAGGTTGTAGTCGATGGGCGCATCAACCACCTCGACTTCAATAGGCACAGATTTACCTCCCAAGCAGACAACAAGGGAAGGGATAATTCCATGCGGCTTAAATGAATGACCGTCGAATGCAGTGAACGTGGTTCTAGACATGAGTAGAGGAGGAGAGATGAGAGTTTTCCAACAAGATAACAACATTACTGACGCAGATGCACCTTCGTCAACCATCGTACATTTGACAAAATTTTGAAGGCACGCCACCTGGATTTGAAAAGCCACGTGGTAGGGTAAGTGAGGTTGGACATCAGTAGTATCGAACTTGATAATAGTGGGACTTCCCCTATCCTGAACTCCTAATGCACTCAAAAGGGAATGCTTCTGAGAGGGACAGGCTTGCAATACTTCAAGAGCCAACATGGCACATGGATTTTGGCCCAAATCTTCCACAATTGAGTAGTTATGGGAGGCTCGACCATTAGGATTATGTGTAGAGCACTTAAGAACACCTTTCGGTATCCACGACATATTAGAGGGATTCTTTATATGCAAGGAATTGTCAGGAGGAGGGGGAGGCTCACTCCCCAAATTGGGTTGTGGTGCATCATAATCGCGTTGATGAGTGGCAACACTAACCTTTGACTGAACCATGTTCACACATCCATAACCACGAGTGTTGGAAGAAGACGTTGCCATCTCAGTAGGTCCATAACCAGTGGTGGGAGCATGCGAAGCCATGTTTTGATGATGAGGTAGGGGATCCTTCAACACAGCTGGGCTCTATGCCAAATGCTTCGATGCTTTTTCAATTCAAGGATATAAGTGAGTAATATGGTCTTCCCCACAGAGCTTGCAAGGAAACTTCACCTTACGCATAGGTTTACGGTCTTCACTAGCATTTTCGCCTTCTCGAGGAGGGTTGGCATTATCCTTACGGGGGGGGGGAGGTATTGCGATTGCTATTGTTATTCCCATTGTTTCCACCCTTACGATTGCTTCTCCCCTTTTTCTTACCACCAGGTTGCTAGTTACCTGATTGGTCGTTTGCACACTGTGTACATCGGACGATGGGGTGGAAGTTGACAAGGTGTGAACCTATCTGGGAGTAGACTGATTTAGCGACAAATTTTGCATTTGATTATCTACCAAATCTACAAGGTGCATGCTTGCGGATCCTATGATGCTATTGGCATGCGGTCTAGGAACTGACTGAGGCTCATGATGTGTGTGCGGTGTGTCAGGAATAATATTATACAAAATGCTAGACTGAGAGTATAATAAGTCTAGCTACTGGACTTTCAAGATGGCTAGCTCCTCAATCACAATGCCGGACATCGAAACATCCTTAGCAATGTATGGGAGTAGATACTTGAGGAACCATTCCAACAGGAACTCTAGAGGAATGTTGGATTTCACTAACCTCTTCAGCTGACGCCACTCTTGAACATGGTCAGAAATATGTGTGGCCTTGTTTTGACGGAAGGTAGATAAAAGTTCGGTACCAGTATCATAGCGAACCAACAACTGGAAATGATCTAAGAAAACCAAATCGATCTCGTTAAAACCCCTATAAGTGTTTCCAGGTAACTCGACATACCACTTCGCAGCTGCCCCCGTGAGGTGCGTTGATATAGTTGCAATATAACGGAATCGTGATTCAATGAGTTGGAGGAGCACCAAAGGTGAAATGTCGTGACATGATCACCCGGGTCCTCACCACCTTTCCCTTCAAACTTAGGAATGTCTGAAGGGAGCTTGGTAGGGATCGGGGGCCAAGTAGGGTCGTGACACACCAGATCATTCATGAGCTTCGAAAGATCCAGAAGATTCAAGTGTGCAAGGAATGAGAGCTGAGGCTGGAAAGCTTGATTATAAGCCCCCATAAAAGGTTGGTTGAATGAAACCGAATTATAAGATGGACCAAAAGCTTGATCATGAGGATTAAACTACTGATGATGAGAACCTGATGGACCATAAGCTTGACTATGGCCATAGGATTGATAAACTCCTCCTGCCTGACCCATATGAGAGTAAGCAGATATATAAGTGTTTTGGGAACCATATTGGGGTGGTGGGTTGTACTGGTGGCTAGCACCGACTGTGTTGTAGTAAACGCTTCCACCATGAGTATGGGGCATATACGTACTATTCGTAGTGGGAATCGTGTTCTAATGACCATAATGGTAAGGTATGTTCCCACCCTCAGCATTAGGATTAGCTTGAGCATTCGTGTGGTGACCAGAAGCATGAGATGTATTCCCAACCCCAACATTGGTGTTACTAGTAGCAGGGATGGTGGTGTTATGTCCATGTGGATAGGATATATTCCAACCCCCTACATTGGAATTACTAGTGGCGGCAATGGATGCAAAAGTCTGCGGTATATGTCCACCCCCGTGGTTAAGAGGAGCATTAACATTCATAAAAGTAGTCTTTGGTTGACAAGTAGCGGCATGTGTATTAGGTGGTGGATGGCGAGTCGTGTTTCAAACAACGTTCCTATTAGGTTGGGAAATCCTAGGAGGTGGTCTTCTTCCAACATTAGCATTGTTAGGAGGAATATGACCAGTCCCCATGCTATGTGTGTGAGTGGACAACGTAGTGCCCTCAATGAGGGTAGTGACCCCAGTGGGTATAGTATGTCTAACACCATGATTAGTGCCAGCGTGACTACCAAACGTAGTGGAAGGCTCAACTGTACTATAATTAGGCATACCAAAAGAGAGTGCGGTTGGGCTAACTGTAGGACTAGTTTCATCATGTAACTCTGGCATCCCGTGTCTATAATTGCGTGGAAATGAAGGAACGAACGTGTAAGGTTGGCATCCCGTGAAGATAATTATCCGGATTTGAAGGATCGAATGGATCGTGTTCAAGTGGATTTGGCCAAATCAAACCAGGTTGAGTCTCAAGTGGATCACCTCCCCATGCCTCACGAGGAGTAGGGGAATCCGAAGTGCGTTCAACTCTACCCGATGGATTCAAAGGTATTTCTTGAGTATCAGAATGTGCAGCAGTCATGACGTCTTGGACATATGTCTCGTAAGAATCCAAAGACTCAGAGGGAGCCCGTCGGTGTCCCCTAGCAACATGGCGTGAAAGCTTGGTAGGTTCTAAACCATCCAACTGACGGGATCGAGAGAGAGTAGGACTCCGCATGCGACGATATCTCTAGAGAGAATATAGAATCAAAATGTCCCCTAAAGGCCAACTATCAATCAAAAATAGTAAATCAAAAGCACACACCTAGAGAAACTACAGCCAAGAGTAGACAAACAGAGTGGCTAAATGAGCTCCCGACACTAGAGAGGGTATGTCTCACCTAGGAGAGGCTTGAGACTCCCAAACTATAGCCATAGGTAACAGAATTAGTTATAACAGCCCCCATACCTCACTGCATGCACAAGGTCAAGTCCCTATACAATGGCAATTGTGTTGTCCGACCCCTATCTGACTCAAGACACAAACAGCATAACCACTGCAAGTACCCTATGCGATACCTAGGTAAGGCAACTATGGTCACCGCAATATAACCAATGCTCAGGGGGACAGTCGCAGTTGGGATCTGTCGTATGGGCAGAGTAGCTAAGCCTGAAGCATAAGAGGATGAACCTCTATTACCCCTAGATACGAACAAACCCTAGAAATATCTCCCACGTTCAGCCGGTATCAGAGGGATATCTCTTCAACCAACCTCCTGTGACCTCGTGCTTAACTCTGGATTGAGTAGAGCTTCCTAAGAACACCAATATATACCATGGATTCCTCCACTCCCTGGTCAGACACCTAATGTTTTGTCTAGTAGTCTTGGATTGTTAACTCGCAATGATCTATTCCAAGACTCTAAACCTATGCTAGTTGGTGTACCCTATAAATAAAATCGATCTAATCAATTTTAAGATTAAGCATTAATTTTAATGGCTGTGATTACTCAAAGGATATGATTGTGAAACTAGTGATGTGTAAGACTCAATAGTATGCAAAATCATCAAATCCTAGACACATCCATCCAATGAAAACAATGCCACTAACATGCAAAATCAAACCAACAGTTTCGAAATAAATATGCAATCCTTTTATATTTTTCGATGCACAATCAGAATCTAAATGAAGGTAGAAAGCACTCAATGCAAGATGCAATACATAAAAGCAATTTTTTTTTTGTATTTTCTCTTATAAACAAAAGCAAAATGCAAAACTAAGTGTATATTTTTGTATTTTTAAATATATGGAAATGAAAAATGCAAGCAAAATCTTACTATCTAGTCACTAATATGCCGAGGAGATCAATAAGACAACCCAGCAAGTACCAAACAGTAAGACTCAACCAAATGAATGAGCTCAAAAGAAAAAAACCAACAAGGCTAAATCCAAAGATGGGTAAAAACCAATAAGGCTCAACCAAGAGAAAAGAACAGTTATGGTCACAACCAAGGCGTGGAACAGTCAACAAACAGGCCAACAAAGACTCATGATCAACCAAAACCAACCCACCAACAACCAAAGGTCATAAATCAACCAAAGATGGATTTATACGCTACTGTCGAAGGAATACCTTCGGGTACCCGCGAGTAGTAGAGTAAACAGAGGCGGGCATATGCGGGAAGAGCTAAGCTAGCCCACGGGTAAGGAAAGGAAAATGGGAAAACCGAGAGTCCAATGGCTCAGAAAAAAGCAAGTTTTCTATAGTGTATCTCAACGGCAAATAAGTGACACAGAGCTTCGACAAACAGCAACTCTAATTAAGGACTAATGCTCAAAAAATCCCCAAAATGGATGTTTTCCCCATCGGAGTCGCCATTTCTGTGTTGGTGAAAACTCTATATGGCTTGGGGTAGACCACAATAGATAGATGACTACTAGAAATCAACTCAATTCTATGAACTATGTTATATAAATGACAATGCTAAGATAATGGAAAATGTAACCAACCTCGATCCAAACGTTTGATGTAGATCCCCGTTGGAGCTTTTCAATCCGTGCACTTGAATCTACAAATTAGTCTTGACAGCCAATATACAACAAGTACATATAATATATAAACAACATTAACATCATCAATAGCAATGGCCCATGATATAACAAGTAAATGCAACCCAATGTAAGATAAACAACATTTACAACATTAATGGACGAGAATATGAGTATTTCTGTTAATAAACAAGAAGAAGTACAATGTGATATGACCTCTTGCCGGCAACCAATCTGAACCAAGATCTGGATCAATCCACTTGTTCCTCCACCACTTCAATCCTCCATGAATGGAAAACTCAAACTATGGTAGGAGTTTGGAAGGTGAACATAAAGGGTTCACAACTACAAGGATCAATGAGTGTAGACTCAAGATAGAGAAAAAATCCACTAGAGTTCTCTTGCTCTTCTTTCTCCTCCTATCCATAAGCCATATGTGCTCAATATATAGTCCTCTCAAAGGTAAGTGAAAGGACACATCGGGGCGTTTCTTGTGCAGATGGAGAGCCAAAGGTCACCCAATGACCGCTTTTTGGGAGTAAAAAGTAATAAACTAGTGATTTTTACCATTTTACATGCTACCCGTGGGCTATAGTGATGCAACTCGCGGGTATGTTGGCTATAGTGATGCAACTCGCGGGTATGTTCGCTATAGTGATGCAGCTAGCGTACAAGGGAACAAATAGGGAAAATAGTGTCTGAAGGATATAAAGTGGTTCTGAGTCAGTGGAATGGATCCTCTAGGCCAAAGAGTGTTGATTCTCACAAGGTGGAAGATTATGTTGTAACAATGAGATCAGAGATCATCTATTGGAAATTGAGTTGATCTCACCGAGTCCAAGCAATTTCAATACAATGGAAGAATTCATCTCAAAGTTTAAGAACCTAGTGCTTCAGCTTAAATAGTGTGTTGTTGAGAAGAAAGAAGAGTAGCTAATCCTTTCCATTTTGTCAAAAATCAGTCCTAAATACTCATTATTTGTGTCTACATTTCATGCTACAAAGCTTGCAGTTCCCAATTGGAAGATGCCAACCTTGGATGCATTCATAGAATCACTCACTCAAGAGTAGGATAAGCTAGTTCAAATGGGAGCCCTGATTCTCTCCAAGGACCATGCACTTGCTGCTCATGGAGCAAAGAGTTCCAAAATTTTCAAATGCAAATGAAATCAAAAGATGAAGGAAAAGATGTTGCTAGATGAAGAGGACTCCAATTTAGGTGATGAAGATTCCAAATCCAAGGAGATGAAGAACAAGAAAGAGAGATTCAAGTTCTCTTATTGTAGCAAAGGTTCCCATTCTAATAAATCTTGTTTTAGGAAGAAATTATAAATCATGACCAATATGCTTGAAGAACATAATATTGATGTTCCTAGTTTTGCAAGAAAAGAAGAAAGCAAGCCTTATGTTGAACATGACACTGTCTTCGTACTACTCACAAAGGTAATCATATGTATGCCCTAAGTGCTCAAGTACACACTCTTTATCATGTCTCTTATTTTGATTCACATTCTGATATATCATAATCAGAAACCTCCATCCCTTCCTTGGAAGAATCTCCAAACAGTTCACCTAAGTCTCCTCCCAATTCTAGTTATTTTTCACTAGTTTCTAATGTGTCTTCTGAAAGGTTCTTCCATATCCATTCAAATCCTTCCTATTCTGATTTGGAATATGATATATAGGATGATAAACATATCATGACAACTCCCACACCATTTCCTCAACCATTGGATGCACAAAATACCCTACAACCCCCAAGTTTTCTAGTTGAGAAACCTCACAATTCCATGGTTTCCAACACAATCTCGCTTGTCTCTGTTGTTCTTATGTCTTTCATATATTTAATTGGTTGGACATCAATGTATTTGGCCATAATTGGACTATTGTTCCACATGTCTAGACCTGACCTCACCACCCATGGTTCAAATTTCAAGTTCTCGGATCCTCCAAACTCACTCAATTGTTAGTGTGATCTACTTGTTCACACTTTTCCTGCTATGACCCTATTCGATCATGGAGAAACTATATCATTGTTTTTTGCTACTCCATATATATGACTCCTATTCTGATATTTTATTCTCATGAGCCTCTTTACAGAATTAGGAAGGTTCTACATCAGTTTGAAAAGAAGGTACATGGTTTGATTCACCATATTACAACTGCACAAGAAACTGATCCTATTGAGTCCATTGATGCTCTTTGGGAAGGATTTTGCACATATCTCTTTTCGATAATTGATTATGTATTCATATCAGATCATGTATGTTTTAATAGAAATAAGCATTCATATGATGCTCCTTCATCACCAGATGATGAGTTTCATGGGACCTCTGCACATGTTTTTTTCCTACACTACATTGATACATTGGTGCATGATCATGGCATCCACAACATATTCACCAAGTTTGTTACCAATAAGTAGTTCATTCATCTTATCCAAGTGAAGAACAAGACAGTGTAAAGACATTTTGTTTATCTCTGTTCCATGTCCATTCTTGAGGGGGGGGGTTTCTTCCCAAGTGGTTTTCCTTATTTCCTAGTTTTACACAGACAAATAATTTTTTGTAAAGGTGACCATAAGCCTTCATTGCTTGGGCCCTCATTTTTTTTTCATATCACTTACCTATGTCAAGCTTAAGGGGGGATGTTAAAATAAATAACCCATCTATGCCTTAGTGTAAACATTATTTTTTGTTTCCTATGTGTTGGACCATGGTTAGTTATGTTCCTAGGTGTCTAAACTAGGTAATGTGGCCCCATTAACATACTTGGACCTCATCTCTTGATTTTTATCCACAAGTACGCCCCACTGCTGTTGTGTTTCCTGCTTTACTGAGTAAGAGAGCTCTGGCTATTTTTGACAAATTTATCCTGCTTTTTATGCTAGATAAGATTGGATAAGGGTGCTATCATGATTTTTCCAAGTCTGCTTGATTTATGCCACCACCTCTTCCTACATTTTCTCCTGAAAATCCTCCAACGTGTTACTTTTGAGTCACTCATGGAATACCAAGACTGCTTTAGCCAATTTGTGACCTCTAGCGTAGATTTGGAATCTTCTTTTGCCTAGATGGGATATTTTTTGCTATTCTAAGCATGCCACTTGTGAGGAACTTGAATTCTCTCTAAGAGATGTATTATATATTGTAATATTATTGATGAATAATACAATGTGAGATTTGTTTCTAGTTGACTTCCATATTCTTCTTTTCATATTCTCTTGCTAAGTGAAGTTGTCTAATTGAATCTAGATCTAGGCAATCTAAATTCTCATAAATATTTATAGATGATCATCTGGGAGTGTGGGATCTCCATTGTCATATAGAGGCGTGTTTATTTCTAGGAATGGCAGTGGTGTTTGAAGAAGGGGTTCAAAGAATCAGAAGATTGTTGAGATCCATTATCAATTATGGTGAAAGAAAGGCTTTTCTGTATTATTGAACTGCTCACACATGGATTTCCGCCTTGAAATTGATTTAACATTCCAATGTTTAATGGTTAACATGTAGTTTTAATAATGAATTGCAAGTATCAAATTCAATTTATTTTATGTAACGATAACTATATTCCATTTCATAGTACACATTTACTGCCATCCATAATTATTCGATATATATATATATATATATATATATATATATATATATATATATATATATATATATATATATATAGAGAGAGAGAGAGAGAGAGAGAGAGAGAGAGAGAGAGAGGACATACTCAGTAAAAAAGCAATTCTAAAAGGATCGTGGATATTTACAAATGAAGACCTCATTCTAGAATATCATGTTGAATTAAGAAAGGAGATACAAAAGGTAAAATAAGCTATGAAGGAGGGGAAATGGGAATTAATAAGAAATAGGAAAGTTGTTATTTGAGATAGAAACCAAAAGTATAGTAATAAATAACAATTCGACACACTTCGGATCCTCTCTTGGAACTATTGAGGCTTTCCATGGAGCAAAGGTCCCTAGTTTAGTTGCATCCCAAATGAAATCGATATTATATTACTGGTTGAAAGTTGGGAGCATGAGGAATCCAAGGTCCCTAATATAAATGGATATGTCCTTTGGTCAATATGGAATAAACATTCTTATCATAGAGGCATTGGAGGTATAGCTTTTTACATCAAGAAGAGCATCTCCCATCATGTTAGGATTTATAAGAAAGACCCTTACAGCCAATATATTTGGATAAAGATTACAGATATTAATGATAAAGGAACCTACATAGCCATTTGTTATTTTTCCCCTATCAATTCTAACTTCTATAAAAAAATAATTTAGATAAAAATTGTCCTTATAATGGTTTAGAACATGATATTTCTAGTCTTGGGAAGGAAAGAAATATCCTTTTAATGAGTGACTTCAATGCTTGAACTTCAAGTAACCAAGCTAATATTTTAAGCAATTATTACAACCCTATTCATCTTTGGTTAGACAAAGACCTTGCACTCGCTAATAAGTACAAAAGAAGATATGAATATCTAGGTGAAAATTTATTCAGTTCTAATCTAGTCATGTTTTGTAGTGCTCAAGATCTTATAATTTGTAATAGTCTGATAAAATGGCCAAATTCTAGTTGGATGACTTGTATTCATGTGCTTGGAAATAGTGTAGTAGATTATGTTATATCTAATATCCCTTTATACAACAAATTAATAGATTTTGATTCAATGACCATGAGCTTGACTCTGATCATAGGCGTTTAATTATAACTCTCATCTTGTCATGCATTGCGATCCCAAAGAGGAAAACTATCTTGTCCAAAAGCACCTGATCTTTGATAAAAATAAAGCTGACATTTTTCTTCACGATTTAAAAAATGACACGTTTCCTTTATCTAGTATGGAAATATAGAAAATATCTACCATAATTTTATTACAGCTCTCTCTTCATCCATTAACAAGTTCTCTATTTAATTCTTGTATAAAAATAGAGATAGTAGAACCAACCTTATGTATGATCAAGAGTGTAAAGATGCGATAAAAGAAATTAAGAAAGCTACTGTAAAATCACTAAAAGTGGACAAGATAAATCACTACAGCCCTAATTAAAAGGAAACAAAGGAACTATCTAAGTAAAAGGCAGGAAAATGTCTTACATCTCTCCAAGATGATTCCTAAATAATTTGGAGGAAAATACTAACTTGCAAAACAAAAGAATATAACAAGATTGTTTTGAAGGATTGGAATTCCTATCTTAAAAAGCTTTACAAATACCCGTATATCAGAGATAACATTCAAATCCTTCTTACAAAAAATAATTTTTTTGGTTAGAAGACATAGATTTTGGGGTTAAGCACCTAACAATTGGAAAAACCAAAGACATTGAAGGCTATCAAGCAGAAATCTTTAAAATTCGAGGGCTTGTCCTCATCTTGCACATCAACAAAATATTTAATCTAGCATTTAAGCAAGAGTTCCCTACTCCTTGGACTCAGAGACTAATTATTCATATTTTCAAAAGTGGTAAGAAAAATAACCCCTCTATTTATCAGACCATTATGATTAGCCTTCTCTTAGATAAGTTATACGGTATTATCTTAGAAAAGAATATCAACAAATGGTTAGAAATGGAAGGTAAGTAGGTTAAAGAACAAGAAGGTTTTCAGAAGGCATCACTCAAACACAAACCACCTCGTTATGCTTAAGATAACTGCGGAGAAATGTTGTAATAATAAGTCTGATCTATTTTGTTGCTTTGTGGATTTTAGAAAAGCTTTTGATACAATGCCTATAAATAACCTATGAAATAGATTAGAGGAGCTCAAGGTTACTTTCGAATTGAGAGATGTCGTAATAAGTTTATACAGAAAGTTTATTGCCAATTTTAAGAACAATGAGGGGTGGTCAATAGATATAAACTGTAATATTGGATTTAAGCAAGGTTGTCCCCTCTCCCCTACCATTTTCGACATTTACATTGATAAAATAGAAGTTTGTAGGAAGCTTTTTGCACAAACATGATCTTATATGGGATAGTTATCATCCTCCTGCTTTATGTTGATGATATTTTTCTTATGTCTAGGTGTCCCTTTGATCTTGAAAAGAAATTAAGAATTCTCAAATATTTATGCACTAATATGGGTATGACTGTTAACACCGACAAGACAAAAGTCATGATTATAAAATACAAGAAAGACACCTACGCTAATGTTTTATATGGCAATAAAAAACTAGAGAAAGTGACTTCTTATAAGTACCTTGGAATTGATATTCATCACAAGCTCAACTGGAACTATAGCATTGAGAAAAGGATTAATGGAGGGTGGAAAGATTATTTTGGTCTTGGAAACAATTGTAAATTAGCCAACTTGGTCATGTGGGATAAAAATAAGTTCCTCTTTGAAACTCTTGTCATCCCCATTATCTTATACAATTGTGAAGTGTGGGTTTGCAACATTTCTAGATAATATTTGAGAAAGGTTGAGAAAATATAGAAGCGTTTTATAACTTATAACCTCAAAATTAAAATCAATACACCATATCTGATTCTCCTCATAGAAGTGGGTCTTTCCCCCATTGAGAGCATGGATATGAATAGGTACCTAATGTACAAGAACATGATAAATAACATGGGATATGAGAGAGTTCCTAAAATTGCTTTAAAGTCAAGTCAAAACCAACTACGCCTCAAGCAGATTTGGTGTAAAGATACCATGGCTTGGTGAAACCATAGGGGCATTGACGAAAAATGACAATTTCAAGAATATCTCCTCCCTTGGAATTGATTTCAACTATCACGTCCCCTCCCATCGATCTAACACAAGGAAGGGAACATGACACTCATTCTAGGATTTTAAAAAAAATCAAGCCCCATCATCTTTAACAAATTCATGAAACAGATAAAACACATGTGTGTGCAGATGTATAATTCAATTAAACAAAGCGGAATAAAACATTATCCACACACATTTATCATACATTCAACATATTAATAACAGTCATCAAATTAACACATTTCATAACCAAAACACATAGGTAATACTTATCTTGATTGTGAAATTTCTCCAAGCAACTAGCTATGCAACTGCAACATTCCACCCAGCCATAAACCAATTGTGTTCATTAATCTCTCAACACAATTTCCACCCCCGAGCCGGGAATGATTTCCATAAGGAATGGGAACACTCAAAATCATGCATAGCAAAATGAACATCACTTCTAAGCCAAGCCAAGCCAGACCATAAATAGGTTTATCAAGCCAGATCTGAACCCTCTTCTATTTTTGGATGCTTGCACTCAAGATCAAGCCAAAGTAATGGATGCCCATAACTCATGCCCCAACATACTCTTTCTACACACATCAAACACAATTGTTGGCATAGCAAAATGTTTTCAACTATGGGATTTGCAAAACATGGTTCCCATTGGCTCTCCCAATTCGTGGCACACCCAAAAACGAACCGTGGGAAGGGAAATCGACCACAGGGAGAAAAAAATCGAGTTCCCAGCAGGTATATGGGAATTTAGAGGCAAAAATGACCTCTATGGGCCTCCAAATCGTGACTCCATATTTCCCATACAACATGCAACACAAAAATGACCTCCTAGCTAGAGAAAAATGGAGGAAAACTTAGAAAATCATGAGGGAAAATGCCGAGGTAGCTACAAAATCGTGAGAGAGAAAAAAAAAACCCATGAAGAATCACTTAGGGAGAAATTTCATGGTTCTTTTCTTTCCCATGAATCCAAACACATTTTCCAAAAATTGTGTCTTTCCCATACCTAAATCTGGATAGCCATACCTCTCCATTTCCCCAAATAATAACTATTTCAACCAATTCTTGGGAGAAATAAATGATTGAGTACAAAAGTCAACATGGGTAGTTGATGATTCATGGGTTCTCTCATTGAAACTTGGATTGGATTTATTGGATCCAATAGTTTGAATATTTCCCTACCAATTCCTTGTAAAAATCATGCCCCCATACTCTTGTTGCATTGCATTGCATAGCTAGTTGTGAGTATTTTTATTAAAATGCATATTTACATTATATTTACGGTTTCTATTGTGCCTATCTAGCACGCAACCCATATGCATCAATTTTAACACTAAATCGATGGTGTAGCCTTGGCCTTGAGCTCCTCACCATGATTTTATAATGATATTACATCATTTACATGTTAAATGAAATGGGATCAAAATTAGTATATTACATCAACACAAAGTAAAACCGAGCTCCCCTAAGTGTAAGAGCTCCCCTTGAGTGTAAGTACTGATAAGATTACCTTTTCTGCTCCCCTGACTTGCATCACTTGTTTTACTTTGAATCTCCCCCTTTGACACCAATGGAAAAGGTATTCTCAATTTGATTGTGCTACTCCCCCTGAGGCTACACCTTCTCCTTTGTTGTTCAATACTGAGTTATCAAAGGTGTTACTCCTATATTTTTCCTAAGACATTCAAAGACCTCTCTGGGAAGCGATTTAATAAAGATATCTGCAACTTGTTCTTTTGTGGGTATATATTCCAGTTTTACACTTTGATCTTCAATATGTTCCCTTAAAAAGTGATATTTGATAGGATTTTGTTTTGTCTTTGAGTGCATAACGAGATTCTTGGATATGCTTATTGCACTGGTATTGTCGCAGAGTATTGGTATGGGTTGGTTAGACATTTCTTGGACTTCTTGTAGAATCTACTTCATCCATAAAATCTATGTACATCATGCAACTACTATAATATATTCAACTTCATTAGTAGACAAAGAGATAGAGGCTTGCTTCTTGCTTACCCATGACACCAAACACTTTCCCAAAAAGAATGCACATCCACTAGTACTCTTTATATCATCGACACGTCATGCCCAATATGCATCAGAGTATGCTGTTAAAGTAAAAAATTTACTCTTGGGATACCACAAACCAAATTCCAAGGTTCCTTTTAAATAACAAAATATTCTCTTTACTGCATAAATATGAGTTTATTTTGGCTCAGATTGAAATCTAGCCACTAAACTAACTTCTTGCATGATGTTAGTCCTATTCATAGTTACATATAGTAAACTACCTATCATAGATCTGTACAATTTTTGGTTTAATTTTGTAGATTCATCATCCTTTCTCAGTTTGGATCCTTTGACTATTGGAGTGCTTACTGGCTTGGAGCCCTCCATCTGAAACCTTTTGAGCATATCTTGAACATAATTGGAATGGGATATAAATATGCCTTTGTCTGACTATGTAATCTGCAATCCCGGGAAGAATGATAACTCTCCCAGCATTGACATTTCAAACTCATATTAAATTATTTCATTGTATCTTTTGCTCATGTCATTAGTGCTTCTCCCAATGATAATGTCATCAACATATATTACTATGATTATCATTTCATTTTCTTCCATTTTAATGTATATTTTTTTGTTTGCATCTCCTCTTCTGAATCCTTGTTATCATAGATATTGGTCTAGTATTTCATACCAGGATCTTGGTGCCTACTTCAACCCATACAATGCCTTTTTAAGTTTACATGCATAATCCTTCTTTTATGAAAGTTGGAATCCTTCTAGTTTCTCAATATAGACTTCTTATTCTAATGTTCCATTAAAAAATGATGACTTGACATCCATTCTGATCAACCTTGAAGTTTATGTGACATGCCAAGGATAAAAACATTCTTATAACCTCCATCCTTGCTACAAGTGCAAATGTTTCTTCGAAATCAACCCCCTCTAACTGCACATAGCCCTTCCATACAAGTGTTACAACATAATCTTCCACCCTGTGAGCATCAACATTCTTTGTCTTGTAGGATCCATTTCATTGACTCAGATCCACTTATATCCTTCAGAGATACTATTTTTCCCTATTTTTGTTCCTACCCTCATGTTGCATCATTATAGCATGCGTACCCGCGAGTTGCATCACTATAGCCCACGGGTATAAAGTAAAATGGTAAAAATCACTATTTATTACTTTTTACTCCCAAAAAGCGATCATTGGGTGACCTTTGGCTCTCCATCTGCCCGAGTAATGCCTCGATGTGTCCTTTCACCTACCTTTGAGAGGAATATATATTGAGCATATATGGCTTATGGACGGGAGGAGAAAGAATAGCAAGAGAACTCTAGTGGATTTTTTCCCTATCTTGAGTCTACACTCATTGATCCTTGTAGTTGTGAACCCTTTATGTTCACCTTCCAAACTCCTATCTAGTTTGAGTTTGCCATTCATGGAGGATTGAAGTGGTGGAGGCACAAGTGGATTGATCCAGATCTTGGTTCAGATTGGTTGCGGGCAAGAGGTCGTATCACCTTGTACTTCTTCTTGTTTATTAATAGAAATACTCATATTCTTGTCCATTAATGTTGTGAATGTTGTTTATCTTACATTGGGTTGCATTTACTTGTTATATCATGGGCCATTGTTATTGATAATGTTAATGTCATTTATATATTATATGTACTTGTTGGATATGGGTTGTCAAGAATAATTTGCAGATTTCAAGTGCATGGATTGAAAGCTCCAACATGGATCTACATCAAACATTTGGATCGAGGTTGGTTACATTTCTCCATTATCTTAACATTGCCATTTATAATAGCGTTGTTTTGAGAATTGAGTTGATTTCTGGTAGTCATCTGTTTGTTGTGGTATTCCCAAGCCATAGTGAGTTTTCTCCAACACAGAAATGGCGACTCCGTTGGGTAAAACATCCATGTTTGAGAATTTTTTTAGCATTAGTCCTTAATTATAGTTGTTGTTTATCGAAGCTCTATGTCACCGATTGGCCATTAAGATACACTATAGAAAACTTGCTTTTTTTTCTGAGCCATTGGAATCTTTATTTGCCCATTTGCCTTTCCTCATCCACGGGCTAGCTTAGCTCTGCTCGCGTACACCCGCCTCTGTTTACTCTACTGCTCACGAGTACCCGCAGGTATTCCTTCGATAGTAGCCTACAAATCCGCCTTTTGTTGGTTTATGACCTTTGGTTGTTACAGGGTACTTGCAGTGTTTATGTTGTTTGTGTCCTGAGTCAGATAGGGATTGGACAGCACAGTTCTATTTGTGCAGTGGACTTGACCCTGTACACGTAGTGAAGCCTTGGTGTCTCTATAACTGATTCTATTACCTCCTGCTATAGTTTGGGAGTCTCAAGCCTCTCCTAGGCGAGACATACCGGCTCTATTGTCGGTAGCTCATTTAGCCACTCTGTTTGTCTGTTCTTGGCTGTAGTTTCTCTAGGTGTGTGCTTTTGATTTACTGTTTTTTATTGATAGTTGGCCTTTAGGGGACATTTTTATTATATATTCTCTCCGGAGATATCATGGCGCAGAGCCCTACTCTCCGCTGGTCCCGTCGGTTGGCTGGTTTAAAGCCAGCTGAGGTTTCATGCCGTGTTTCTAGAGGATGCCGGAGGGATCCCTCTGAGTCTTCAAATTCTTACGAGACTTATGTCCAAGACATTATGACTGCTACACATTTTGATACTGAGGAAAACCCTTTAGCTCCATTGGGTGAAGTTGAACACACTTCCGTTCCCCATACTTCTTGTGAGGTGTGGGGAGGTGATCCACCTGAGACGCAACCTGGTTCTATTTGGCCTAATCCACTTGAACGATATCTGTTTGATCCTTCGAATATAGATAATTATCTTTAAGGAATGCCCAACTTACCCGAGGATGAAGAACGGGATGATCCTTTCGTTCCTTCATTTCCACGTAGTTATAGACACGGAATTCCTGAGTTACATGACGACACTGGTCCTACAATCAACCCAACTGCACTCTCTTTTGGTATGCCTAGTCATAGTACTGTCAAACCTTCCGCTATGTTTGGTAGTCATGCTGGCACCAGTCATGGTGTTAGCCATACTATACCCACTGGGGGCACTGCGTTGTCCACTCACACACATAGTATGGGGACTGGTCATGTTCCTCCTAACCATGCTAATGTTGGAAGAAGACCACCTCTTTGGATTTCCCAACCTAATAGGAACGTTGTCTGAAACACGACTCGCCATCCACCACCTAATACATCTGCCGCTACTCGTCAACCCAAGACTGCTTTTACGGATATTGGTGCTCCTCCTAACCATGGGGGTGGACATATACTGCATACTTTTGCGTCCACTGCCGCCACTAGTAATGCTAATGTAGGGGGTGGGAATATCTCCTATCCCCATGGACATCATGCCACCATCCCTGCTACTAGTCACACCAATGTTGGGGCTGGGAATAGATCTCATGCTTCTGGTCATCACACGACTAATCAAGCTAATCCTAATGTTGGGGTTGAGAACATACCATACCATTATGGTCATTACAATACGGTTCCCGCTATAAATAGTACATATATGCCCCATACTCATGGTGGAAACCCTAACTACAACACAGTCGGTGCTGGCCACCAATACAACCCACCACCCCAATATGGTACCCAAAACACGCATATACCTGCTTACTCTCAAATGGGTCAGGTAGGAGGAGGTTATCAATCCTATGGACATGGGAAATCTTATGGTCCGTCAGGTCCTTATCATCAGCAGTTTAACCCTCATGGTCAAGATTTTGGTCCATCTTATAACACGGTTCCGTTTAACCAACCTTTTATGGGAGCTTGTAATCCAGCTTTCCAGCCACAGCTCTCGTTTCTTGCACGCTTGAATCTCTCGGATCTTTCAAAGCTCACGAATGATTCATGTGGCATGACCCTAGTTGGCCCCCAGTTCCTACCAAGCTTCCTTCGGACATTCCAAAGTTTGAAGGGAAAGGCAATGAGGATCCGGGAAATCATGTCACAACGTTTTACCTTTGGTGCTCCTCCAACTCTTTGAATCATGATTCCATTAGATTACAACTATTTCAACGCACCCTCACAGGGGCAGCCGCGAAGTGGTATGTTGAGTTGCTTGGGAACACCTATAGGGGATTCAACGAGATTGTTTTGGTTTTCTTAGACCATTTCCAGTTGTCGGTTCATTATGATACTGGTACTGAGTTGTTGTCCACCTTCCGTCAGAATAAGGCCACACATATTTCTAACCACATTCAAGAGTGGTGTCGACGGAAGACATTAGTGAAAGCCAACATTCCTCCAGAGTTCCTGTTGGAATGGTTCCTCAAGTCTCTACTCCCATACATTGCTAAGGATGTTTTAATATGCAGCATTGTGACTGAGGAACAAGCTATCTTGAAAGTCTAGCAATTAGATCTACTTTATTCTCAGTCTGGCATTTTGTATGACATTATTCCTTATGCACCGAGAACAAGACATGAGCCCACGTCAGTTCCTGGACCACATACCGATGGCATCGTGGGGTCCGCATGCACTCTCCCTATAGACTTGGTAGCTAATCAAATGCAAAATTTGTCTCTAAACCAGTCTACTCCTGGATAGGTTCACACCATGTCCACTTCGACCCCATCGTCCGATGTACACAGTGTGCAAATGACAAACCAGTCAGGTAACCAACAACCTGGTGGTAAGAAAAAGGAGAGAAATAATTGTAAGGGTGGAAACGATGGGAATAAAAATAGCAATCGCAATACCCCCCCGTAAGGAAAATGCCAACCCTCCTCGGGAAGGAGAAAATGCTGGTGAGGATTGTAAACCTAGGCGTAAGGTGAAGTTTCCTTGCAAGCTTTGTGGGAAAGACCACCTTACTAACTTATGTCCTCAAAATGAAGAAGCATTGAAGCACTTGGCACAGAGCCCAGCTGTGTTGAAGGATCCCCTACCTCATCACCAAAACATGGCTTTGCATGCTCCTACCACTGATTATGGACCTAATGAGACGACAACGTCTTCTTCCAATACTACTGGTTATGGATGTGTGAACATGGTTCAGTCAGAGGTTAGTGTTGCCACTCATCAGCGCGATTATGATGCACCACAACCCAATTTGGGGAGTGAGCCTCCCCCTCCTCCAGATAATTCCTTGCATATCGAGAATCCCTTTATTATGCCGCAGATAACGAAAGGTGTTCTTTAGCGCTCTACGCATAATCCTAATGCTTGAGCTGCCCACAACTACTCCATCGTAGAAGATTTGGGCCAAACTCCGTGTGCCATGTCGGCTCTTGAAGTTTTGCAAGCTTGTCCTTCTCAGAAGCATGCTCTTTTGAGTGCGTTAGGAGTTCAGGATGGGGAAAGTCCCACTGTTATCAAGTTCGATACTACTGATGTCCAACCTTACTTACCCTACCACGTGGATTTTCAAATCCAGGTGGTGTGCCTTCAGAGTTTTGTCAAATGTACTATGGTTGATGAAGGTGCTTCTGCGTCAATAATGTCGTTAGCTTGTTGGAAATATCTTGTCTCTCCTCCCCTACTCGCGTCTAGAACCATGCTCACTGCATTTTACAGTCGTTCATTTAAGCCGCATGGAACTATCCCTTCCCTTGTTGTCTCCTTGGGAGGTAAGTATATGCCAATTGAAGTCGAGGTGGTTGATGCGCCCATCGACTACAACCTTTTACTGAGACAGAATTGGATGTATGCCATGAAGGTTGTCGCATCTACTGTATCCACAGTTATCTGCTTTCCTCATTTTGATCCCTCAGGTATTGGTACTATGGCACCTTCAATGGTTAACTCTACTTGTGTTATGTCTGAGGTTAACAATAGTGAATTTGAAAATGTTTCTACCGTAGTGACTTGTATCAGATTTTTCTTTACATACATTTAAGAGATGATCTTGGTACTTATGTTTCCTGGATACATGATTTTTAGTTGGACTTATACTCGTTTTCTAGTCCTTTTCAACATTTGCTTCGTTCATGGCAAGCATATTCGGAACCTTGCATATAGGTTTAGGCCTCTCCATTGTTATGATGCATTTGAACCTCGTGCCATCCGAATTCGCAGACACCCCCTAAGTGTCCTTATCTTGCTCATGTTCCTTGCATTATGCATAGCTTTGTCCCATGTGCTTGGAACTAGTCTCGCATGTCCCTGACACTCGTCTGCTCTCATTACGAGCATTCTTTCATATCTCCTTTGAGCTCATTAAAAACAGTAAGGAGGTCACGAGTTTACTTTTTCGGGCTCGTTAAACCTTTACGGAAAAGATTTTTATAAAGTCTTTTTTAAGCCCTTGTTAGACTTTTTCAAAATCAAACAAGATTGCCAAGTATACTTGTTATTTTAGACTCGTTAAAGGATTTGAAGCGACATCCACTTAGGTATAAGTTTACCTCTTTTCCGGAACTTTGTGGATTAATTACAAAAAATGTATACTCTAGTCATATGTGACTAGAAGAGTTCTTCTCTCATTGTTTTACACTTTTTCGGGTGAGGAGACTAACTTTACGAAAAAGGACTTCGCTTTTATATCATGTTGTGATTGCATTGCATCATCTTGCTTGCCACTTGAGCCTTGTGCCGGCTCCCGCTTACTCAGTTGTTAGCCTGGTTCCTGAGCACTTTTCCCTATCGAGCCCTGTAGAGATTATATATTTTCCCTTCACAATTTGATCACCTTTTGACCTTGAGGGAACCCCCCCCTGAGTGTTCACAACCTGCATGCACTTCCTTGCATTGATCATAGGTATGTTCCACTACTTGGAACTAGTCTGCTCGCTATTTGACACTCGTTCCCTCACTTGTTGTACTATAAGCAATTTTATTCTTTTTCAAGCTTTTCCCAAATATGAAAAAGATCCAAAAAATCAAATATTCCAAAAAGCCGGACGGGATTATGGTTACTACTTTTTGTTGGTAGCTTTTATATCGCCTTTGAACAGAGCATTCATTCCACTCCGTACATTATGAGTCGGGACTATAATTGGACCTTAGGAGTTGTACTTGTTTCTCAGTTCTCTCCACCGATTGGTTAAGCTTCCAGTCATTATGGAGCCCTCTGTAATGCTTCCTGCATTGCACAATTTATGTCAAGTCTATGTTTCCTGAGTCTATCCATTTGCTCATGCTCTTGTTCAAAGGAAGTCTTGAACCAGTGTTGGCCACTCCTCAGATCTCTTGACTATTGCATGTCGGCCATCCTTATTGAGTCAGGCCGGTTCACCTGAGTTCTTCCAAATCTTTCAGCATAGATGGTACCTCGTGTTGGTTGATGGGGGATTCCTTAATGCCCTCCTTCCAGTGAGTCTCATTCCATCGAATTCAACCCATTTATTCTGGGACTTGAGGCTTAGAGTTCGGTAGAGTACCTTGAGGCTTGCAGTCATTATTGGCAGGTTCTCTCGCCATCGACAGTTTTGGGAATACATCAATGTCCCCTGATCGATGGATTCATCCTAGTGTTTGACTTCAACTCATTTATTCACACTCCAATGATTGTTCTTTGTGCCTTGATGCCCATTTTCATTATTGGTGGGCTATCTTGCGTCTGTTAATGGTATACATCATTGACCGGTAATTAGACGATGTCTCATCAGGTTAGACCCCATCTCCTTTTATTCACTTGATGGGACTTACACCGTCGAAGACTTGTGTAGAAGACCCCAGGTGATAGTTGCATTCAGTATGCTACTTATGACTTTGACTTTACATCTGAGATATCACCTCTCAGATATCAGCAGTTTGTACCTCCAGTTTGCACTAGTTGTTTCCTTTTCAGCAGGAGACCATATCTTACTGTAGATGGATCATGGCTATGATCACTTATGACATGTATTCACTATGTACTGCCTATTCATGGGCATTATATCAGATTGTTGTATTACCGACATGTATTCAGGGATACTATTGTATTATGACGAGTGAGCTTCTCTTTCCACTTGTGTCTCCATCACTCCACTTCTGAGTTTTATAATGTATTCGACCATCGTAGCATCAGTCTCTAACCTCACACATTAGAGGGAATCTGTTACAACGTAATCTTCCAACCTGTGAGCATTGGCATTCTTTGGCCTGTAGGATCCATTTCACTGACTCAGATCCACTTATATTCTTCAGAGATACTATTTTGCCCTATTTTTATTCCTACCCACATGTTGCATCATTATAGCATGTGTACCCATGAGTTGCATCACTGTAGCCCGTGGGTATCAAGTAAAATGGTAAAAATCACTATTTATTACTTTTTACTCCCAAAAAGCGGTCATTGGGTGACCTTTGGCTCTTCATATTCCTGAGTAACACCTCTATGTGTCCTTTCACCTACCTTTGAGAGGACTATATAATGAGCACATATGGCTTATGGACGGGAGGAGAAAGAATAGCAAGAAAACTCTAGCGGATTTTTGCCCTATCTTGAGTCTACACTCATTGATCCTTGTAGTTGTGAACCCTTTATGTTCACCTTCCAAACTCCTATCTAGTTTGAGTTTGCCATTCATGGAGGATTGAAGTGGTGGAGGCACAAGTGGATTGATCCATATCTTCATTCAGATTGGTTGCTGGCAAGAGGTCGTATCACCTTGTACTTCTTCTTGTTTATTAATAGAAATACTCATATTCTCGTCCATTAATGTCGTAAATGTTGTTTATCTTACATTGGGTTGCATTTACTTATTATATCATGGGCCATTGTTATTGATAATGTTAATGTCATTTATATATTATATGTACTTGTTGGATATGGGATGTCAAGACTAATTTGCAGATTTCAAGTGCATGGATTGAAATCTCCAACGGGGATCTACATCAAACGTTTGGATTGAGGTTGGTTACATTTCTCCATTATCTTAACATTGTCATTTATAATAGCGTTTTTTTGAGAATTGAGTTGATTTTTGGTAGTCATCTATCTGTTGTGGTATTCCCAAGCCATAGTGATTTTTCTCCAACACAACAAGTCTTTCCTTGTTTCTCACCACCTATCCAGCTTCATTTTGTTTATTTATAAAAACCCATTTGGTCCCTATCACATTTTTTCCTTGGTTCTAGGAACAAGTTCCTAGGTTTCGTTCTTTTCAATTTGATCAAATTCCTCATTCGTGGCTTTAACCTAGTATTTGTCACGACTTACCTCTTCAAAACAACTAGCTTATATCTATGACAAAAGAAAAAAAATTAACTCTTCAGGTACTCTTATCATTTTTATGCTTCTTGTTTCTAGTGCTCCTCCATCTTTATCACTAATAATCAAATCATCAGGATGATTTCCTTTCACATTTTTTTATTGTGTTTTTGTATACTGTCTATTTTCTGATTCTCTCTCATTTTCTTCATTTTCTAGTTCTTATTCTTCTAATCAGACTTCTTTTATTTCTCCCAATGGTTATAGTATGTTTTTTTCTTTTCTAGATCTATTGAATGTTGTGATGGGCCTTGGATTTATCATATTTTTATCATCATTTCACCTTATCTATAATCCATTTTGCCTATCCATATTCATGAATTAATCCCTTCTTACGCTCATATTCGAATTTTTATGCTCAAGTAATTTTTCCATTACATGTCTTAGTATTTCATTTGATTTTTGACTAACATTGAGGGAATTAGTGTACTATGTATTTGCTTTGAATATTGAATCAATTGTTAGAAGCAGCTACAATATATTTGAGGGAGTTCTGTAGTAGCTACAGAAACTATACAGGCAGCTACAGAAACTCTACAGGCAGCTGTGGAAACTCTACAGGTAGTGAAAACTTTGTATGTAGCTGCAGAAACTCTACAGGTCAGCTGCGGAAACTTTGTATGCAATTGCAGAAACTATACAGGTAGCTACGGAACCTTTACAAAACCTACCAGCTGTAGAACCTCTACAGAACTTACCAGCTGTGGAACCTCCTACATAAGCTACAGAAAGTCAATAATTCAAATTTTACCTTCAACCACCAACTTTGGAGAAATATATTCATTAGGAGTAATGGATTTTTATAAATCCATTATTTCTATTATTCTTATATCTCTCAAATCATGATGTTAAATTAAAGTTGGTAAATGGAGGTGGATATGAGTGCATATTTGGCTTATCCACAAATATTTGAAGATCTCTATCAAATATATGATGGACCTAAGAAGTCAAAAGTTGTTAAGAGACATTTGGGATGAGTTTTGACTATTTTATTATAGCCTCTATCCCTAAATTCGAATTTGACTTCAAAGGTATTCTAACCAGCATGTATTTAGTAAGGATCTTGAATTAGTTTTGAGATCCGAACTTTTAGGAATTTGTTGAGGATATTTTGGATCCTCATTTATTATTTGTTATGGAGAAATCATGTATAAAATAAAAGTTCTTTCTCCATTCTATGGGAGGACTCTTAAAGCATTAGCCAAATTAATGATGGAATAACTTCAATTTTAACTTAATTCCATATAGCTCTTAGTTTTATTATTTTCTTTTTGTAGCATGATTTTATTCATTTTATGGTCATGTAGTTATAATTTGTTGCTTTGTTTCAATTTGATAATTTTGCATTTCTCATTATGTTGTTTATTTCTGCAGTTTGATTTTAATCTATAGATTAATGATTTAAATGTTTATTTTTACAATGAATGTGCTTAATGCAATATTGTTATTTACTCCATTGGATCATAAACATTAACTTGTATTTGGCAAGGATAGATTTTATATTTTATTTTTGCAATTTACCTTTTTGTCAAGTGTGTTGTGAACTTAGATTTAGAATTTACTTTCTGCAGAGTGTGAATATAGTTTTAGAATTTACTTTCAAGTGTGAATTTAGTTTTAGCATTTACTTTCCTGTTGTGTGATTTACTTTCCTTGCAATTTAGTTTCAATAGTTGTTTAGATGACTAGTTTCTTGCCAAGACAATGTAACTGCTCATACCATTGTTTGTAAGTAAGGTTATTGAACTACAACTTCAAGTAGATAAACCAATGTAAGAGGAGATTGTGGTTTGCACATACAGTGCACGGTAACTCGCAAGTTCTCAACGAACCCCGGGTTGACAATTAATGTACACTTCTTATTTGTTTTCTAAGTAATTAGAAGGCAATTAAAAAGCCCGTCATTTTGGCGTCGTTGCCGAGGAGTTACCACAACCATTGTCTTTTTTTGCTTGAGTAAATTTTATTTTGGTAGTGAGGTATTTGTTTTTTTCGTTATACATGCATATGTTTTTGTTTGAAGGATTGAGGTGTAGAGACAAGTAAGATGCAAAGACGACCTCCCTGTAGCATTGCTATAGTGTAATAGCCCATCGCAAGTCTCTGCAATCTGAACCATGTTAATAATTTATGCAATAGTAGTAGATTTGTTTATGCCTTCTATTTTCATGAATAAAATCAAAGATTCAAGAGGATGATTATGTGGTGCAGTAAGGGCCACACATATTACTAATTTGTCTTTTGCAGAAAGCTTGGATAGAGGAATGAGGCTCGGTGAATGAAGATTCTATTGAAGGATTCAAGAGGATTCGAGGGGAATCCATTGAAGAAAGATTACACAAGACTCCAAAATTTCAAAAGAGGTATGTAATATGTTATTCAATTCATAAAAATACATCCTTTAGCACTAAAATACAATTTTTGAAGTTTGACTATAATCATTCATTCATAACTTGCAAACTTTTCATTTTTTGAGGATCCGTAGCTCAAGTGCGGAACCTTCCAAAAAAATATGTGTAGGTCAACTCAGGGTTTGGATTGTTGAATTTTTTTTTTTATTTGGATGTATTACATCGAAATTATACCCCTAGAACATTCACTCCCATCTAGATCATCATTTTAGTGAAAAATTGGCTATTGGGGCATTTTGGCTTATTAGGCTTACTGAAAACGCAGTCAGGACAATCGTGTTTTGAGAGACCATATGGGCCCATTTTTAAAATATGATTTTAGACAAAGTATTCCTTGGAATCTAGTTTCTAACCCAATTCGAAGTTTTCAATTTGGGTATCAAATGAAAAAGATATGGTCAAAATACTGACTGGGTGTAGGGTAGACAACTCAAGAACACAGTTGGGACAGTCAATTTTTGGGTGCCTAAATGGATGAACTTTCTAAACCTATTTCTAAGGAATATGCTCCTATGAATATAGTTTACAATTCAATTTAAATCACTCAAATCCGATATTACACGAGGAATTTATGCCCAAAATACTAACTGCCTATCCTAAATCAGCACTCCCGGAACTCTGTCTCATAGGTTGTTCTTTGGCATATTCGAAACATCAATTATTATTGAATTAAAAACCTATTCTTATTGGAGGTACATATGGGAACCTAATTTAATGTCCAATTTGAATCGATTTAATCCATCATCAAATGAAAAATTTATGCTCAAATTAATGACTGTTGGTCTAGGCTGGAAATTGAAAACCAGCTTGTCTTACATGATGTTTTTTAGCAGATTTGGAATACCATATTAATGCATTTTCAAAACATATTTATAATGGAGTTATCCCTTTGAATACACTTTGATTTGGATTTGGAATCACTCAAATCGGTTTTGAAATGAAGAAGTTATTAACAAAATATTGTTGGGCAGTCTAGGCTGGCCACTTCTCTCCAATACGTAAAAAGTGAATTCTTGTTTGTTTTATCTTCCTTGGATTTGTTTTATAATAATTTGTTGTCTTTATCTTGCATATGCTTGGGATTAAGAGAGACTGATCACCTCTCTTCCTCCATGAACTCACATTTTATTGCAGGTAAGTGCCAATTTTTTTTCAGGTCCTTGGAAGATTAAAGAAGGCTAATCTATGCATGAAGTGATTCGTGAAGACCAAATTTAATGCCGATGGGAATCCCTTGCAGAAATCCAACATTGAAGATTCATCATCATGATATGTGCTACTTTTCAAGCAAGGGAGGGAACATGATGCCAATCTATGGTGCTTTTCATATAACGTAGCCAATTCATTAGATGCATACGGTTAAAACAAATGTGTGCAGGTGTAAATCAAACAAATATGCACAGCGAAAATAAACTCATCCACACACATGTTTTCATATGCACTCAATATATCAATAATAGTCATTAATTTAAACATTGTAGAGGTAAAATACATAGATAGAAAACACTTATCTTTGTTGTGCAATTGTCCCAAACAACTAGCTATGTCACTACAACGTTCCTCCCAACCATAGGTATCTGCCCAGCCTGTATTCTTTTAGCACTCAGAGACCACCTCCAAGCTAGTCATGATATCTACAAGGAAAAGGAGCCCTCAAGCACAGCACAACCCAAAGAAATGGATACCCATCTCAACTCCAACATTCATTTACACACAACTACTCAAAACTAGGCATGGATACACATTTCAATAATGGGTTTCATAGGATAGGGTCTATGGGTTTCCCCCAAAACGTAGACACACCAAAAACAGACCGTGGGAAGAGGGAATCAGCCCCAGGGAAGAAAATCAATTTTCCCCACAGATGTATGAGCATTCAGTGGGCCAAAACGGTGTCAATAAAACCCCAAATTGTTTCCCCTCGTTCCCCACTGTTAGCCACAACAAAAACGCCCTTCCCAGCTAGGAAAATGAAGGAACACACATGAAATCAATGGAGGAAAACACCTAGGGAGGTCCAAACTCGTGAGAGAGAAACTGATGGATGAATAATGGCTTTGGGGGTAATTTCGTGGCTCTTTTCTTTCCCAAGGGCCAAACACAAAAATCTAGGAAGGGTGGCTTGTCCATACTCGAATTTGGACAGCCATACCCCTCCATTCCCAAGCTACCTCAACCAACTCTTGGGGGAGTAAATGATTGGGTACAAAAGTCGACATGGGTAGTTGAGGGTTTTGTGGGTTCTCTCATTGACACTTGGCTTGGCTTGATTGGCTCAAGGGTTTGAATATTTCTCTCCCAATTTCCTTGTAATATCATGCCCCCATCTCTTGTTTCATTTCATATCTAGTTGTGGGCATTTATATTAAGATGCATATTTACAATTTCCATGTTTCACTAGCACATGGGTATCATAATTTCAAATACTTGCCTCTTCTAGGTTGAGCGTTCACTAGCGGGGCTTTGGCCTTGAGCTCCACGCTAGGAATCATACATAATATACATACAATATTTACATTATAGCCCAAAATATTACAAGGGTCAAAATGGGAGACGTTACATTCCCCTCCCCTTGGAATAACACCGTCCTCGATGTTCCAATACCTAGGAATACATACACGTTATATACATGTCCAAAATTCACAAAAAATGGCAGGTCTGTCCTACATTTCACCCTTTTCTAGGGTTTTCAGGATCAAGTCCTTTGGTCTTCACAAACTGCTCCTGCTGGCTGATACCTTCTAGCTCTGCATGAGGGCATTGTTCCAAAATAATCCCTTCCCTTTCTTTACCTTCCCGCTGATCTACAAGTCTGGAAACTTTATGGCGGCTACCCTCTTGATGTTCCATTGTTGGGCAGTCGCGGAGGCAATGATTTCCTCCACATCCCCAACATTTTGCTCGTGGCTTTACCTTTTCCTGCTCTGTTTCCTTTGAGTCTTCCCACCTAGAACATTTATTAATCGACCGATTGGATGAATGCATCTTCATTGATTCACTTTCCTTTCCCTTACTGATTGCGCCCAGAATGATTTTTACCTCCTTTTGCAGATGAATAGAATCCTACAAAACCTTGTGGTTCATCTCATTCTGTTGCCTCTGTAGCTTGAGCATCTCTCCAAGATTTTCTTGGGTCTTGGAAATTGTTTGAAGAAGACTTTCAGCCAACTCTAATAGCCCTTGGTCTGTTTCCATGGTCAATGGAAACAACTGACCACACTTTTCTTACTAGCAACACTTTCTTGTGCCGGCTGCAACCAATTGTTTCACCTTCTTACCTATGAAATTCATCATGGAAATCCTTTGTTAGGACAAGCATAATATAAACATTAAAATTAGTCAATTATTTTCCCAATTGACATGGAATTTTCATGCTTTATTCATGGGACTTCCACACTTTTCATGCTTTCCCAACATACACATGAACTCATTCATGTTCATCCTTTCACATGAATTTTACTATTTCAGCATTCACAATTCATTTCAAGCAATTCTACATAATCTATTTTCAGCCATGACATGCACTCAACAATCTTTTGTTTTATAAATGCATCAATCAAAAGGAAAGAGAAGAGTAGGAGTTTTCTCCCTCTTAGTCTTGTTCTATTATGGAGCTACACTAGTGCTGTGGTTTCATGCTCCTTAGTCTCTTTCACTTCAATGTGAATGCTTGACTTTCCTTTCTTGGATATGACACTTAGTGTCTAAGGTTTGTCTAAGGATTTTCAACTAGGGGACCCTTCTCCATTGTTGCCTACAGACCTTTGGTTGCTAGGACCCACTCATGTCCACTAGCAACATCTTTCATTACTGCTCATACTGGTCATATGTCCATCTGCATCCCTATGATGCCTGTTGGCTGCTTTTTGGACAGACCCGGGTTTTAATGAAGCGCAGCAACAAAACCCCTTGGCGCACTAGCCCTCTCGGTAACGACCTGCGCAACAACTCGAGGTCTCACCCAAAGTGGCTATGGGGGGTTAAGGAATCAAGCTTCCTCAACCTTGGTGGTGTGGAGACTACAATCTTCTCCCCTCTCACAGGAGTTCTCAAGTGGAATGTCTTACTCCTCTGTAGCTCTCAGTGCGACAGCGCTGCAACTCGTACCAACTTAACCGCGAGGTCCCTCGTTCCCAGCACATGAGGTGATTACCCTCCACATTGATACCCTATGTATCGTTCTTGCTTGCGTGCCCAGCGCAGTAACGCATGCCTCAATCGCCCCAGCGACAGCATTCTACAGGGTTCTTTGACACTTAACAATTATAGCTATCAAGAAAGCTTGTGAACTTACTTAGCATATTCATAAAGATAACGCAATGTTCATGCATACACAGATAGTGAACTAAAACATGTAATCACACAGCACAGCATCGCAACAAGGAAAATTATGAAGCTCACCTCCACGGGGAAACCACATCCACGGGGAGTGTATCTTATATTAATCACAGAATAGGAATTACAATCCTGCTGTGCACACAGCTGCAGCCTTAGATCTTTCCAGGAAACTCCACGCACACAGCTGGGAGCCCTTCTCTCGATCTAGTCTCTTCCTCCATAGAGATTACAATAGTCCAGACGTCGACTCAGACAGTTTGCAACTCAGGGATTAACTTCACGGCTATCCCGGCTCTAACTCTTCTTCTAACAACACAATAGAAGACTGACTGGCTAGCTTTTCTCAATAGCTGCCTTACGTCTCAACGTCTAATGGCTAGCTTACTAAGTGACTGACTAACCAACTAACGTCTATCCTTTACAATTACACATATATATAAGTGGCCATGACGGTCACACCTTTACAAAACTGTGGGCCTTTCCTAGCAGTATTCCCCAAAAACCCTAACCACAGACATGGCTAGGTGTACTGTAGGCGCCGCTTGCAGTCATGTCGCCGTTTCCTGCAGGTTTCATGACTTTCGGCGCAGATTGCGGGTATGGGCACCGCTTCATCGTTTACCGCTCCTTGTCCTTCACCTTCAATGCTTTAGTCCGTTGCTCTTCCTTGGTTAGAGCAACCATAACTTCTGTACTTAGCCTTAATGAGGGTAGATGAGCCCTCTACTCCGTCGCTTCATTTATTATGGTAGCTGAGCTCTCTACTCGGCCACATTTATTTTCCTTTGACATGTGCGCACAAGCTCCGCAATTTTCGGTCCATAATCTACGCTGAGCTCGTCCATCTGGCACCGTACTGCGCACCATTTGCTTCTACCCAAAAATTGGTGCTTGTTCAAAATTAGCACTTTCCTTCAATACTTGTTCTTTTTCCTCAAAATTCGCAGCTTTACCATAGCTGCGGCCTAGGCTCCAACAGGCCCCTAACACTTACTTGTGGCTCGTCCTCGAGCCACTCGCAGCAACGTGTGGTCGCTTTACTTGCGCATCTGCTTTTGCTTGGACCTCCGCAAATGCTTTCTTCAACTATGCAATAGCGGAGTCCATTTTATTGAGGCACTCCACAGCTGTCTGCACCATTTCTGCAGTGGCGTCTTCTTCAGTGATGTCATCGACCATCTGTCAAGAGTCTGCAATTTCTTTGATCTTTGCCTCGGCTTGGGCAGTAAGCTCAGCATACTCATCCATAAATGGCTGAATGCTGTTAGTGAGTTTAGCGTCTTCATTTTTGAGTTTGTGCAGTTGCTGTTGTACTCTGCGCACTTCACTCATTTTCCTCATTTTTGCTAAGCCTTCTAATGCCTTAGCTTCTTCATTCAAAACAGTTAGGGACTGTTCTACTGCTTGTACTTGTTCCAAAAGACCAACTTTGAAGGGGAGCTTCTCAAGCTCAGTCCAAGCCTCCATAGCTTGGGTCATCAGGTTCTCGGCTTCAACTGCTTGGCTCTTCATTTGTGTGGAAGTTCTGCATAGCGCTTCAAATTGTTCATGTCTATCATTTGTAGAATGCGCTGCAACACGAGCTTCTAATTCAGCGATCTACGTTATATGGTCTTCAGCCATAGCAACTATTTCTTACTCTAGGGCTTTCACCCTTCCACCAATAATTTGAACTTTCTCAATCAGAGAAAGGTCTGGTTGAATCTCGCAGGCCGGCAACTCCTGGGCGATTTCATCAACTACGTTTCTTATACCAGTGTCTTGTGCCTCATAGAGTGCAAGCTTCTCAGATATGTTCTTATAGCCTGTCTTCAGCTCTATCTCCTGCGATTGCAGCCTTTGGTTTGCATGGAATGTGGAGAGCTCTCTAGCTCTCAGCTCAATAGAGACCTTCTCTTGCACTAACTGTAAGGTTTCTATCGGAATAACAGACAAATTTATTTTAATGGGGTCAACTGTGCTTACCTGCAGTGCGGCCAAAGGATCCAGAAGTGTCATGCTTGTAGGCGGGATGTGCACGACAGTATGTCTCTCGGCAAGTGCTTCCACTTTCTCAGGGCTTATAGGTACTTGTGGCGCCTGCAAAGTAGATGCTGGTGCATGGGTCTGCGCAACTCTTCCTGCGAGACCTTTTAATTCTACGAACTGTAGGTCCAGATCACTTCTGATGTGAGCGTGCACGGTCCGCAGCTCGCGAAATTGCTCTTTCAAATACTGGTCGATCCCCGAGGGAATGTCCTCAGAGGGATGCGACACCTTTTGTTTCTTGGTTGCTGGTTCTGTGGAGCCTTCATCACTTCTTTGCTCAGGGGCTTCCTTGCCCTTATCCTTCTCTTGCACAGCAGCGGGTGGCATCGCAGATGTGATTTCGGCGGCCTCCCTCCATTCATCCGACCAAGATTTGATAGTTTCTTCAACATCTTCAGTGGTCATTCTGTAAAGGCCTACGGCCCATTGTTCTTGAATTCTGCAAGGGCGGAGATAAATCTCATGCAGGTTGGCAGAAAAGTCCAACTTCCCTTCATATATTTTTGCTGTCTCCTCACTCAGCCTCGGCATTTCTTGAATGGTATCTTTAAGGAGATGGTAGTATTCACAAAATACAACGATGTTCATCTTGCGCTTCACGGGATTATTAGAATCCCAGAGGTTAACATAGCGGATTCCGGCAGCTTCTCCTGCGCGGCGCAGAAGGAACTGAGTGTTCGGGGGTTCCTTCCACCCGACGAGAGCACATAAAATTAAAAGCCAAGAAAAATGGAACAACTGACCGGGGGTGTCTTGGACGTTCCGGCAGTCTTACAAGAAAGAATTGAGGAGGAAGAGAGACCAGTTGTACTGCTCTCCCTCCATAGCTGCGCTAGCGAGCTCCACGACAGCTACAGTAACTTCTTTAGGTCTGCACTTTGTAAGAAGTCTGCCTGCAAGCAGACTGCCTGTAAATCTAAGTGCTTCATCCTCAACTATAGTGAGGTCATAAGCCCAACCTCCTCTTGTCAATTTGTATTTCTGCACCAACTATGCAGCTAACTTTTTGTCTTTAGCCTTTCCAACAAAATGAATATTGGGGTCCTTACCAACCTTAGATAGGCCGGTAATACGATGAATCAAGTCGACATTTAAATCGATTGGCCTCCCCAGCCAAAGGTAACCACCATGAACGTAGGATAGCAGTGTCTTAATAAATGCATTGAATTCATTGCTACGCCCGAAGTGTGGTAGCTTTAACATGTTTAGGAGTCCAGGCCGCTCAAGATTTGCGGCAAATTCCTTTGGAACGAATTCATCAACCTTTCTGGTGGGATTGTGGACTACCGTCAGATAATGATCTGGCGCAAATTGAGGATATGTTCTGTAGTCGCCCAAGTTGAAATCAGAGAACTTGACCAGTGGAAGGTGTCCAAGTAGGGACCCTTCTTGTCACACGCCAGTGGGCAGTGGAGGTAACGGAATCGGATACTTTGCATTCTTCTGAATATGCACTTCTGGTGCATCATCTGGACGCAGTGGAATATAGTTCACCATAGTGGCTAACGGATCTGGAATAGGTTCATCTGGCTACTGCTACTGAGATGCCCTGGTGCCCGGAGATTGACTTGGATCAGTCCAGCCAGGGTGTACGTAAGTCGAGGTCGTCACGGGAGTAGTCATGCCGAAATCTAACCCTCGGCGCATAAACTGACGAACAACTTCTTCAGTAGATAGGTTCTCCGTGCTGAACCAGTATAGATGATCAAGGACTTGAACAGACGAATGGCGGAACAGCATAGAATACGAACACTGAAAACAAAGGAAGCAGTCTACACACTCGACTCTGAAAACAATAACTTAGATTCTCAAACAAGACTATGCAACTCGAGAAAAGTAACCCGAAAATATACAAGTGCGGGGTATTTATAGCCAAAGGTGATAGTAAATGCGGGCAAGTGGGGCTACTAGATGTAGGTGCCTATGCATGAGTTGACAATCCCTCTATCCCCCTTGCCTCTACGGTGCATTAATTGTGATGGACGGGCTCTGACAGCCTTCCGGGAGAAGCTAAAGCTTTCGGCGCATGAGTTAAATGCAAATCTTACAGAGATCAAGCCGAATCTGTCAGAGCGGCTACAATTAAATGGCGGGCTTATCCTGCATTAATACTCAGACGCGGCTACATAACTGCTGTAATTCAACTTTTTCGGCGGGTCATTTTAGCTTACGTAACTGTGCATATAGAGGGGTCCACAACGAGAACTCCTCAAGCGGAAAATTGACACAGGAAACTTCGCAAGAGCGATAGTTCGACGACCCGGGGAAAAACTTCGACAGAGCGTAAATAGGGTCACTCCATACAAACTTTATTGACATGCGCGGATGTTTCAAGGAACTGCGCGAGAAGCCGGAGACTGAAAGTGTCTCGCAACTTCCGTGTAGACTGTGAAAATGCGATGCCTCTTTCAACTACACTGGACATATGCACTTCTCTAGCAATGTATTAAGTCGACCGGGCGGAGTGGCCATCTCGATAAAGCTTGAGCCGACTCCCGTTGATCATTGTGGGCAACAATTCTCCATTGAGCTTCGCAAGCTGAACTGCTCCTCCTTCTGTTACTTTTATGACCCGAAAAGGGCCTAACCAATGTGCACGAAACTTGCCTGGGAACTTGATGAATTTACTATCATAGAGGAGTACCAAGTCGCCTTCTTGAAATACTTTATTCTTAATATGCCTGGCATGCCAAGCTTTCTGTCTTGCCTTCTGTACTTGTTGATGGAATCCAGCTAAAAGTCTGTCTTCTTCTAAGGCAAGCAATTGTGAAAGTCTTTCGCTCATAGTATCAGTATCTGCCATTTCTGTAATTTGTGCAATTCTGAGACTGGGAACAATGTATTCCATGGGCATAACTGCTTCTTGTCCATACACCAAACTGAAAGGTGTGTGACCTATTAATTTCTTGCATGTGGTTCTGTAAGCCCATAATACAGCTGTGACTCTAACGTCCCAATCATCTCTTTGTTGATTACAGATCTTCGTCAGGGCATTCTCAAGAATCTTATTGAATGCCTCCACCGTACCATTATCTTGAGGGTAGTAGGGTGTACTCTTATGGTGACTGATGTGGAATTCCTCGGTAAGGGCCTCTATAGTGTTGTTCAGAAAATGCGTACCCTAATCACTCATTAGAATTAGTGGGAATCCAAACCTAGTGATAATGTTCTCAAAAATGAACTGCGCGGCAATGACAGCATCACAGTTCTTAAGTGGCTTCGCCTCAGCCCATCTGGTGAGGTATTCAGTAGCTGTGATGATGTATCTTGTGCCGGTTCTCTTTCCTGGTGGGTTGCTAGGTCCTACAAAATCAATGGCCCATTTATCAAAAGCACGCAGTGTTATCTGGGGTCTTAGCGGCATTTCATCTCTCCTTGAGGGTCTTCTTGTCCGCTGGCATACATCGCAACATTTTCATAATTCCTTAGTATCCTTGTGCAATGTCGGCCACCAAAGACCTGTGGCTAAGATCTTCTACGCAGTCAGCTTTCCTGCGAAATGGCCTCCTGCGGTACCTGAGTGCGCTTTTGCGATGATGGAGTTCTTCTCGTGTGGTAAGATACATCTGCGCAAGAGTTCATCAAGGCCCAACTTATAGAGCTGGCCTGCTATCAGAGTGAAGTCTACGGCTTTGACCACAAGTTGCTTCTTCTGTTGGATAGTAAAGTCAACTGGCGCTTGCCCGGTAGTGAGAAACTCAAGAATATCGGAATAATATTCATCTGCTGTTTGAATAGAAAACAACTGCGCATCAGGAAGATTGTCCTCCAGATTTGTAGGTTCCTCTCCTGACTCTATCCTAGATAAATGGTTAGGTCCTGCATTCAATCTTCCTGGCTTCACAATAACCTCAAATCATATTCCTGGAAGAGAAGTAGCCATCTGCAAATTCTTCCCCCTAACACTGGCTTATTGACCAAATATTTGAGAACAAAATGGTCAGTATACATTTTAAAATGTGTGCCCAATAGGTAGTGCCTGAATTTCTGTAGGGCATACACCATAGCTAGTCCTTCTCGTTCTGTAGTGGTGTAGTTCTTCTCAGCGGTAGAGAGTTTTCTGCTGGAGTAAGCAATGGGGTGGTCAATACCTCCTTCTCCCGGTTGTGTCAGCACAACCCCCAATGCTATGGAAGAAGCATCTACATGAACATGAAAGGTTTTTCTCCAGTCCAGGAAAACTAGAATAGGCGCAGTGATCATATTTTCTTTAAGTGTATCCAAGCTCTGTTGGCATTCTTTTGTCCATTGGAACTTCGAATCCTTTTTTAGCAATCTTTCCATAGGCGCAGTTATCTTTGCATATCCTTTGATAAATTTCCTGTAGTACCCTGTATGTCCCAATGTAGTGCGTAATTGTTTGACTGAGTTGGGCGCAGGTAAATTAGCAATGATGGCAACCTTTGCAGGATCCATCAGGAGTCCTTGTCTGCATACAATATGGCCCAACAGAATACCAAAAGGTGCACGGAAGATACATTTTTTCAAGTTAAGGGAAATATGATACTGTCTACATTTTTCTAACATCATGCGCAGGTTTCCTATATGGTTCTTTAGTAAACCAAACACAGTCCAGTCATCGAAATAGACTTCGAGAAACTTATGAATGAATTCTTTAAAAACAGCAACAACAACTCTAGAGAAGATAGCAGGTGTGTTTTTAATACCAAAGGGCATTACCGTATACTGGAATGATCCCCATTCAGTTGCAAAAGTGGTCTTGTGACGATCTTCTGGATGGATTCTGATCTGATGGTATCCCGAAAAGCCATCAGTGAAGGAGTAAGCCTCTTGTCCTCCAACATTATCAAGCACTTCGTCGGTAAAGGGAGTAGGAAATGGATCATGCGCTGATGCGTCATTCAGCTTGCGCAAGTCCACGCAGATTCTTATTTCTCCTTTTGTCTTCTTCTCTTGTACCACCATAGGACTAATCCAGTCACTTTCCTCTACTGGTTCAACGATACCTGCTGCAAGCATCTTGTCAATTTCTTCTTTAACCTTTTCTTTATATCGTGGATTCAATCTGTATGGGCGTTTTTTTACTGGCTTGGCGTCTGCTTTCAGAGGTATGCACATCACTCCTAAATCTCCTAAGATGCCTTTAATTTCTGTGAACTTAGTAGGAAAGATATCCTAGTAGTCACGTAATAAATCTGAAATATGGCCAACAGTTTCATCATCCCAATAATCTCCTATAGAAGCAAACTTGGGTTCGGCTTCTGTACCAATGTTAATCTTTTTGAGCTTGATGTGTTCGGTAATGGCAGGAATATCAAGCTGAGGACCTTCAACATTGCGCGTCCCTTTTGATTCTGGAATATTGATGTTGCGAGGATCATCCTCGTCTTCTCCAGCGGTAAAATTATAGCATTCCAGGGCATGTTCTATCTGGACAGCCCAATCTGGTTGGGAATATTCTGGTAATGGACATTGTTCAAATACCTTCTTTTTAATACACTTTAAAGCGTGGTCGATGCTCGGGTATTCTGACTCAAAACTAAAGGTAAGCTGAAAACTTTCTATCATAAGAGGCCAAGTGACAGTGCCTCTGCGCAATTCTGTTTCAGTGTACCAGTTCCTTGGAACTGTATCCAATGTGTGGATGAATAGGTGAACCCACTCATCTTCTGGAATATCTGACCATTGCTGAATACATGCTTCAATGTGTGACCTGGGGTCACTCTGTCCCTCATATTTGCACAACACTTCTGCTGTAGTTCCCTGAAATCTACGCAGTATCACTCTGCGACAGTCTTGCCATGTGTGAATATTCTCTTTATGCGTACCCCACCATCTTGTGCGTGTAGCGCGCAGTGCTACATCCAATGCTTGTATGCGCTGCTCTTCTGGGATCTGTTGTTCATATGTATGTATGAATTCACTTATTTTAGTTAAACCCTCAAAAATTGGAGTGTCATTCAATTCTGTACCAATCCATCGAATGGATTTAGTCATCATGGCGCAACGCCTTGCAGAAACCTCATGTAAGCGATTCTGCCAGTTTTCCAATCCTGCTTCTGAATCTGATGTGCACGAACTATCGCATCGCCAGCTAATATGGCCGTCTGCTGTGGGATTGACGTAGTCACTATGACTAGCAGTCATCTGATACAAACTTTCCATGTGGCACGCTTCTTCTTCTGCCCGAATGGGTTCAATATATCTTGGTCCTTGAATGGGATCAAGCGGTGCAATGACCCTAATCTGGTCATCCTCAAAGGTCATCTGTCTTTTCTTCAAATTAATGACAGCTAAATTATCAAATGCCCAGTCTATGCCTAAAAGTGTTGGGTATGGTATACTATCATCCAGAATTTTGATTACTTCAAAATCTACAGTACTTCTTACTCCTTCAATATCAATAGGTACATTGGGTAGTCTGCCCAATGGAGAGACTCGTTGCTGATTCGCGAGTCGTAGCTGGATAGGAGATCTTGTAAGATGAGGGCTACCCATCTGTTCCCATGTCTGCATGGTGAGAACATTGACTTCTGAGCCCAAGTCTAAAATGACTTCGTCCATGTCAAATGCTCCAATCTGCGCTATGAGCCTCATCTCTTTTCCAGTTCTAGTATGACTTCCAATCTGGTGAACAGCACGCTGCGCTGTGTTCGTCGAGTAGATTGTTGACATTTATCCAATAGGTGTTGAAGTTCCATAGCTGCTTTTTCATTGCGCAACAACTTTAAGCAGTTTCTCAGGAAATCATGGACACTGCCTAGTGCATCGTCTTCATCATCAAGCCTTCCAGGTGTAGTGGCTTGTTCTTGTACTAGGTTCTCTTGTCTTAGCACTTGCGGTCTGATGTCATTATGCGGAATTGCGACCGAAGTTGAAGTTCTCAGATCTGAGAAATACTCTTGAGCTTGCTTAAATGCTTCTTTCTACTTCTGCAGGTCAAGCGGGGATGGTTTAATATTAGGGTGGTGCACCCATTGCGTCGCTTGCTTTCCAGTTCCCAACTCTGGCACACCAGTGGTTGCTCCACTGCGCGTCACTATATTAATTGTAGGCTCTGGTTCTCTTTTTTCTGCTCCTATCAACTGAATATTTTGATTGACCTGTGGCGTCTTTGCTTGCATCTTAGCCATCAACTGAGGGCATTCTTCAATGACATGATCATAAGATTTACAATATCTGCAAATGGTTGTAGGATTCTGGCAATCCCTTGCAAAATGACCTTGAGGTCCACAATTGTAGCAAGTAATCTGTCCTCTTCCTCGACCGAAACCTGCTGCGAGTCCGCGACCCCTATAATTTCCTGTTCTGCTTGCGCGATCTAGTTCATACGGTGGACCTGCTGTGGGTCCTTGTGCCTCTGATTGTACTCTATAAACATCATGTTTTCTTTCTATCATAAGGTCATATGCTCTACAGTTATTCTCATCATGGCCTACTGATTTACAGAAATTGCAATATAGATTCTTTGGAGTTTGTACATATTTCTGTAACAAGTGACATTCTTGTGGTCTGTGACCTCTAGTTCTATAGATTTCACACCAAGGCCCCTGGGCCTGTGGTAAAGGGTTAGGTGCTCCAGTTGCAATATACTCTATGAAAACGGGACAATGGTCCTTTGAATGACCTTGCGCTTTACACTTTGTACACCAAATTTCTTCTTTAACTTCCTTGCCTTTCTTAATATCATGGACTTGCAAGGTTAAGTTTGCTAATTGGTTCTGCAACTACACAACATCATTGCTTGTTCCAGCAATTGGTGAAGCTTCTAATTTCATGGCCATCTCTAGAGATTGTTCCTGAGTAGTGAGATTATGTTGCATAAGAGGAAGTCTAATGTGTGGAAGCAGCGCAGCAATGAACCATTCCTTATGCTGCTGCGGTGCAAACTCAAAGCTTACTTGATCTATCAGAGCTTTAAACTTCTGGTCAAAGTCCCATACTGACTCTATAGGTAACTGTTTTATGTCTTTGATCTCTGTTATACACTGTGATTCTGATTTAGGTTTCTTGAATTCCTTAATCATAGCGCTTCTTACATCAGCAAGCATCCTATTCTGTGCTGCTGAGTATTTCATGAACCAAGTTAAGGCTCTTTCTCTTAGTGTAGTTGCTAACTGAACGAGCTTAACAGCATCGTCATTAATTTTCTTAATTGTCCAAATGGCTTCACATAGGAACCAATGCTGCTCAGGGTCTTCTAGCCCTGTTCCTCTAAAAGTTGGTAGCTTCATGTCATCACCCATCCTTCTTGCACTAGGTTGAGGTGGAGGGGCTGTAGCAGTGCCCCTCCACCTAGAAGTACTGTGGTGGTGAGGTACTAGAAGTACTGTGCGGGCTACTAGAAGGTGTTACTGCGGGGTTATACTGAGCCCCGTCTGGTTTTTGCGGTGTAAAAGGGTGATAAGGGATATGAGCACTCCCTTGTCTCTCTAGGTGACTTGCTCTAGGAGCTTGGCTATCTTATGGGCTAGACTCAAAAGAATGTTGGTCAGGACCTACTTTATACCGCTTTCCACTACGAGTGCAACCACTAGCTTCAAGATCACTATCAGAATCTACGGACATTACTTGTCTATGCTATTCATCAGAAGCTATGCATAGTTTTCCTTTTTCATACAGAAGCATTTTAATCCATAAGTTCAGAGAATTTAAGAACTTACCCCTGTGTGCTTTGAAGAAGCTCCTCTCAGCTTCGCTAAAGCTCTTTCTCGTATCTACTGCAAACTCGGTGATGAAGCCTTCCAGCAGACTATTCAACCAAAAGTCTACTGCGTGGGACACAGAATTATTTACCCGCTTCAAAATACTGCTTAGCTCAGGCGTCCAAGCGACGGGTCGCTCAACATGCACAGTGGGTCTAGTATCTGCTAACTTGGCTACCCACGCATGCAATTCTAGTGCAAACGTGACAAAGAAAATTTTGTGAAGGTCAGTATAAATATACTTCTGCAACCAGTCTTCTGTCTAAAGCCTAGAGCTTCTATTTTCTCGTTCAGCGAACTCTCTAGCTTTTAAATCAAACCAGTCTTGAATTTATTTCTCTATAGGATTCCAGTAGCACATTGCCTTCAAGGTAATAGGGTCAAAGTCGACAACAGAAGCATTTGTTGGTTCCACAAGTCATAAGGCAACAGTACCATTTGTTGGCTTAACCAACCATAAGGAAACAATCTCGCGCGTCGCCGGAGTAACAAGTCTCAAGGAAATGGAACCATTTGTTGGCTCCTTCTTTCTCTAGGTTTCGCATCAATCTCATGCATCACCGAAATAACAAATCTCACAGTAACAAGTCACGAGGCAACGGAACCATTTGTTGGCTGCTTTTTCGATAGACCCGGGTTTTAATGAAGTGCAGCAACAAAACCCCTTGGTGCACTGGCCCTCTCGGCAATGACCTGCGCAACAGCTCAAGGTCTCACCCAAAGTGGCTATGGGGGGTTAAGGAATCAAGCTTCCTCAATCTTGGTGGTGCGGAGACTGCAATCTTCTCCCCTCTCGCGGGAGTTCTTGGGTGGAATGTCTTACTCCTCTGTAGCTCTCAACGCGATAGCGCTGCAACTCGTACCAACTTAACCGCGAGGTCCCTCGTTCCCAGCATACGAGGTGATTACCCTCCACGTCGATACCCTATGTATCATTCCTGCTTGCGCGCCCAGCATAGTAATGCATGCCTCAATCGCCACAGCGACAGCGTTCTACAGGGTTCTTTGACACTTAATAATTATAGCTATCAAGAAAGCTTGCAAACTTACTTAGCATATTCATAAAGATAACGCAATGTTCATGTATACACAGATAGTGAACTAAAACATGTAATCACACAACACAGCGTCGCAACAAGGAAAATTATGAAGTTCACCTCCACGGGGAAACCACGTCCACGGGGAGTGTATCTTATATTAATCACAGAATAGGAATTACAATCCTGCTGCGCACACAACTGCAGCCTTATATCTTTCCAGGAAACTCCACGCACACAGCTGGGATCCCTTCTCTCGATCTAGTCTCTTCCTCCACAGAGATTACAATAGTCCAGACGTCGACTCAGACAGTCTGCAACTCAGGGATTAACTTCACGGCTATCCCGGCTCTAACTCTTCTTCTAACAACACAATAGAAGACTGACTGGCTAGCTTATCTCAATAGCTGCCTTACGTCTCAACGTCTAATGGCTAGCTTACTAATTGACTGACTAACCAACTAACGTCTATCCTTTACAATTACACATATATATAAGTGGCCATGATGGTCACACCTTTACAAAACTGTGGGCCTTTCCCAATAGTATTCCCCAAAAACCCTAACCACGGACATGGCTAGGTGTACTGTAGGTGCCGCTTGTAGTCATGTCGCCGTTTCCTGCAGGTTCTGTGACTTTCGACGCAGATTGCGGGTATGGGTGCCGCTTCATCGTTTACCGCTCCTTGTCCTTCGCCTTCAATGCTTTGGTCCGTTGCTCTTCCTTGGTTAGAGCAACCATAACTTCTATACTTAGCCTTAATGAGGGTAGCTGAGCCCTCTACTTCGTCGCTTCATTTATTATAGTAGCTGAGCTCTCTACTCGGCCACATTTATTTTCCTTTGACGTGTGCGCGCGAGCTCCGCGATTTCCAGTCCGTAATCTGCACTGAGCTCGTCCATCTGGCACCATATTGCACACTGTTTGCTTCTACCCAAAAATTGGTGCTTGTTCAAAATTAGCACTTTCCTTCAATACTTGTGCTTTTTCCTCAAAATTCGCAGCTTTACCATAGCTGCGGCTTAGGCTCCAACAATGCCTTCCTGGTCCTTGCTTCCAGCAATACCTACACTCAAACATTGAATCAATTCACATGTTTAGTTTATTTTCATAGGGTTTATCTCTAAACAAGAGTTTAGGAAATCATAACCAAATCATATACACACGTATGTTTATAAGCAAGAAGCTACAAGGTATTCAAATACTTATCTGTATTGGATGTCTTCACTTTATTCCACGAGATCATTCTTTTCTTTATGAGCCTTGGATTTCCCGTGGATACAATTATGAATGTTGGGCCAGCACGTAGGTGTTGATGCCTTGGGGGTGCAGGGTAAGTGCAAAGTGCTGGAATGGGTCCAAGGCACACAATAGGGGATGAAAACCCAACCAAAGGCTTCGAAAGACCCTATGCAAGGGCAATTCTATCCTCGAGCTATTTGGTGTGGTAATCACCCACGGATATTTGGCCTCCGCTGGCACTCTATGAGTAAAAGATTTGATCTTAAAAGATCAGTTTCCCAGTTTAGAGAAACAAAGGTGTGAAAAACAGTTAGCCATTCTAACTAAGCCTATTTAGAAAATAACCTAATCTCAACTCAGATCTATTCTAACATGGAAAGATGAGTGTTTATGCAGATCAACCTTGAAGTGTAAGAGAGTAAACAATCTGTCACCTGTAACAGAAATGCCTTTGGATGAGATATTTGCTGACTTAAATTATGATTTATTTAATGAAAATTAAACAAAATAATCCAAGCTTAAAGGCCATCAAGATATAACCTGTTATCCTTTTGTTGATTGAAAAATCAACAATGATAGAATATATATGTGATCAATTGTAGAAATCGATAAAGAAAGTATTTAATCAAAGAAATTTAATCAAATATTTTCATACACATGTCAGTTATACAGAAAAATCAGTACAACAGATCTATGTATTCATTATATATTCAACAAGAGATCATATGCATAACGGATGACAAATCTGGAACATAAAGTCAGAAATCCTTAAAGAAATTTAAGTGATAATCAAAAGATGGATCCGAAGATAACATTACTGTATTAAGATGCCTTGTACCAAAATTACAATGACTCTGACCACAGAGTACCTTCAGTCATATCTCCTGCCGAATTACAGTTCCAAATATTCCAACCCTTTACTAAGAGAAACATTCCTCCTTATATACTAAATTTACATCAAAGTTCCTAAAGGAGAAATTCTACAAAATAGGGATTACAAAATCGGATCTAACCATCGATCCAAGAAATCTTGCTATTTTTAAGCTTAAAAGATTTTCCGCAACCTTTCACAAAGGAAAGATTTGTTCTTTAATCAGATAAGGTCTCGTGGCACCATAAAAATTCAATCACAGATTGTTCACTAGCATTGACAGGTGGTGTGTCTTGCAGAGCATCTGCTGTAGGAAATTCGGGGTCGGGGAACCCACTGTCAAAAACAGAGAAATCAATTAGAGGATTTACTTCAGAAACAATAGCTAGCATGTTAGGTTCTTCATTGATTATAAAGTCCTGTATAACATCAGTATCGAGATCAGTTGATTCCTCTAGAATTTCCTTCCTTTGCTTTTCGGGATTGTGCATGTAGGCAGACAAAGTTTCAAAGTCTTCTTCACTGCTACCACTGCTAAGATCAGGAACACCTGCATCAAAAGGTGGTGACAACATTTCTTGATACAACAAGGGGTAGAGTTCCTCATTTCCAACCTGAACATTAGAAAATTCACCATCTGCATGAAAATTGCTCATTTTGGATGAGTCTTGGATAGAAGGATATAAAAAGAATGCCAAACAGTGTGTTTCCTGTTTCAGAAGGAAATGGATGAACTGGAACTTTCATGTTAATTTCTATTTAAAGGCCAACAAGTAGGTTGATGATAATCGGGCGAGGCAATCTGCAATGATTAAACTTATCCAGTCAATTCATTGTAATTACTTCAATTGCAATGAAAAGAGCCGAGGTATGTGCTAGTCGGATCAAAGCTTGTGAGAAGTACGAGTTCAATCACTACTCGCATGATTTTGAATTGCCTTTACGATCACATCGTTACAAGCAATCTCCCATCAATAATTATGACTAGTGATTAATAACGGAGATGAAGGTTATGGTGACAAAGCTGATGTGCAAAAGGTCTCGACTAGGAGTTCTAGTACACAAGCTATCAAATCTTCGCACGTAACAAATTCAATCATTAAGAGGTGGAACAAAAATGAAAAGATGTCAAAACTCGAGTCCAGACATGGTAAACTTAAGCTAGAGAGATGGTGTCCATCCAACGTGAATTAACTAATAGACTGGTATTAGTGTCTGCTGTCATGGATTGCACAAAAATGATAATTTGGTAGAACCAGCTTTCAAAAGACAAAATGGGAAAGCCTGACTTAACTGATTACCCAAAATCAACATGACTGTGAGATCATAACAGACGGAGGATGAAGATTAACCAAAGCAGGATGCGGAAATGAGTTCAAACATTTTCATGGAGTTCTTATTCAAGGATCCCGCAAGCCGAAACCCAAAAGTATGTATTTGCGGGTTGCGGGTTCACAAAAATGAAAGTAAAAAAAGGATTTCTGAAAGCCAAAAACCTACTATGCGGATGGCGGGCTTCGGAACGTTAAAATGTGGCACAAAATAACCATCCCGAAACCCGCATCCCGAAATTATGGGTTGCGGGTTTTGGGAACACACACCAAATAAACAAAAAAAACACAATCCCGAAAGCCAAATGCCGCCATTGCGGGGTTTTGGTTTTGGGGTAATTATTTCTCAGTCTTATTAAAGAACAATTCCACAACTTGCAGCTGTCGGGTTGCAGGTTTCGGAATTACCAAAAACAAAACTTAAAAAACAACAGTCCCACAACCCGCACCTATTGGGTTGCGAGTTGCGGGTTTTGGGTTCTCCAAATGTTGGGTTTCGAGATGATGATAACAGTCAGCAAAATACTCAAAATTTTGGCTTTTTTCAGATCGAAACACTTTGGAAAAATTAATCAAACCCTTACAGACAAGCAAAACAAAAGCATGGGTGAAGAATTTTTAGAGGTATAATCAAAATCCAAAATTTTCAAGATGACTCGCCCAAACACCTTTGCGTTTATTAAAATTGGGGGATCCCATGCTTAGCTTAGCATGGGATCTGTTGTGGACACAACAATAGGCTACTCCACAATCATTCAAATAGGAAATGCCAGGCCAGTACACCGACTGGGTTTATCAATCATTTCCTTTAGCAATATGCTAGGCCGGTGCTCCTACTGGTTTTATTAATTAATTAAGGAATGTTGGGCCAGCATACACATTGCTTTACAATATCAAGTAGTTAATGCCCAACTAGTCACTCTCTGGACTTATCAAGAAATTTATAGCGTTCGACTACTTACTCCTTGGATTTCTCCATAATTTATATCGCCCACTCATTTACTCTCTGGATTTTACCAGTAATTTATATCGCCCACTCATTTACTCTCTGGATTTACCAGTAACTTATAGTTATTTCAAGGTCTTGATTTCCAGCAATGACCAAGGTTTCCAACAAAGAAATAATAGTGTATCAGCTTAGCTGTTAGAAGACTTATACCTGAAATCTTCATTATTCCAAACAAGACATAAATGAAAATGAATACTTATCTGTATTGTGCATTTCCCCTCTGGACCACAGGGTCCTACTTTGCTTTGCAAGCCTTGGCATCGCCTATGGAATTTGATGTAGTTAATGCTTAACTAGTACACCTTCACACCGACTGGGTTTACCAAGGATTTGGTGGTGCCCAACCAATCCCATACCTGGTTGGCCCTCTCTAGTGACAAGCCAACACATTCGTCTAGGTCATCAGCCAATGGAAGGAAACTGTGCCACCGACCATTATAGGTCAAGGCTCTATTATGGAGCCTTAGGAATCTCGGGGTTTTCAGTCAGTCTTAGCGCCCCCCTCCTACTGCTAACCCAATAGATATTTTTTCCTTCACCAATGCCACCACACCTTCTCACACCACAACCCTTCACACACACATCAACTCTTCATTCATACAAGGACGTCACTCCTTTTGTGCGAATCGGTGGTTCGTTTTAGGAACTTTATAGGTGACTTTCTTGAATGCAAGTTAGCATGGCCCCACTCACATAAGGATGATACCCCTTTTCACTACACATCTCCTTGGGTTTATCCATCCCTTCTAGTATTATTTAGTGTGAGCATAGAAAGGTTACCAATTCCTATACAGTCCTTCTGCATACCCTTCTTCACTTTGCCTCTTATTGTGTAGTGCCAATTGGAATCTGTCTAGGATGACAACACAAGAAGGATAAGCAGGCTTATCAGTATTGCTGCTCAAAATCATAACCACATTCCATAACATTCACTATCAAGTATTGAAACACCAGGAATGTGTCCATTCCCTTAGGGTGTAGTCAATATTGACAACCCTATCATGACTCGGCACCAGAAAAGGTGTGCACCCCCTTTCCAATGTGAGCCATGTAGGCCCTAATCATACTCAAGAAGTTTGAAATTATATATATATAAATAACATAGAGCATGCTCTGCATATTAACCCTAATAATTTAGATATGCATGCTCTTATCTAGGGTCACAAAATACTCATTCATTTTGTAGATGTATCTTTTCTTCATTTGTGAAGAATGGGGGCTCCCTTCTCTAAGTCAATAGTTCTTCAATTTTCCACCCCAATATTTCCACGTTCCATAATCCACACATGCCTTCTTGGAGTAGCTTTACCATCTCACTCTCATGGTTTTCCAACATACAGCTCAGCTGAGATGTCATTCTTAAAATATGCAATGGTGTTTCACCTGAAACCCATTTCCAAAGCATGGGGTCCTTCCCATGGAGTTTGGCTTCTACAGGTCATCACACATGGTCTTCCTGCAATGTGTCTTCCTAGCACATTTATCAAATAGCAAAACAGTCAGCAGCATTCAATAAAATTCAAATCTGATTTTCCTTAATCATTCGATGACATTAATAATTAAATTCAAGTATGAATTTGCAATCCTGTCCTTTGCAGAATCGATTTGCTTAGCCATGAGTCTGTTCTCATATCGTTTGGCTCTTTCTCATGGTAGATTCCAATCTTCATCATGGACTTACCCACATTTTCCATGCCCAAAATAATCTACCTGAAATATGAAGCTTCAATCAGCCAAACATGTTGTGAGTATCTACGCATATAATCCTTTCATCGCTACAACAGTCACTAAAGTGATCTCAGAATTATAACACTCAATCATTCAAACACCTTCAGCTGTTAGCATTTGAGTTGCAATGAAATATATCTATATATCTATATATGCATCGTTATCATCAATAAAATTGCAAGACATGGGTACACTATCCGTGCAATTTAAATAAATTGTAAATACTCATTACTTCACATTCCATGCAATCTATGTCCTTCCATAGAGCACTCTGGTATCCCATCATCATGTCTACCTTCTTCATGCAATCTTTATCCTTCATTCATAGCAGCTCATGAAATTCTCTTAGTATTAACAATGGTTCACCATTTCATCTATTATCTAAATGCTTTGAAACCTATACATATCACAACTGTGCATTCTCGCAATGCATCTCAACATGTGCACTTACACATATGCATGCACATTCACAACATTTACGTAATATTTTAATGTGCATTCACTCAATGCATAATCCCTCAATACAACTTTGCATCAATCCGCAGATACTATGCATTCCAACATATTATGGCCTAACCATTCATATGGCATGTACTACCACAAAATGACTATAGGTCTTTACTTTCTTTGGTTATTTAAACTTATAATCCAGCATACACAATGGCATGTTATAATTTCATATGAATGCATTGAGGTTTCTAAGCAATTATAGGGTGTAAGGATCCTTTCCCTCACTTACCCGCACCTCATCATACTCGGTATATTAACATTCACATTCAGGCAATCAATACCATATGCAAACCAAATCAACATAGTTGAACATAGTTGAAGGGATCTTACCAAATCCTCTTTCAACATTCATGCAATTAAGCACAAATAACCATTACTTGCATGGTTGTCATTAACATCATTTGAAGTTACATGATCAGTTGGCCTCTTACCAAGGCTTCACGGTTCTTTTTCCAACCTCATGCTCGTAGATTTGTTGCACCATCTTTTCCTCATAAGGTTGTTGGTCATATGCAACAATCATCATCCACGCCCTTAGTCATGCTTCGGTTGTCTTTGGTCCTATAACCATTGCAAACACGACTAGTTATTTAAAAACTACCATAATCATCTTTAAGTGGCTCATTGCATATGCAAAACCTCACTATTCTACCAATATGCAATATCACATATATACACAAGTACTTTTACATGCATTGTGAAATTTTTATCAATATGCCATCTAGTGCATATTCATTTCAGCTATCTAATCTCTTACATTTTCAATCATGCTTTTATGGTCTGATTCATACCATCATTATCAACAACATTACTGGTGATCAACCATAAGCAATACCATTAATGGGCTATTGCATGTGTAACTTTCACTACCTTTACCCATATGCAACATCATGCTTTATGTATAAGTGATTCACATGCACTATGCAATGACTCCTTAATCATGCCCATTAATCCATATGTATTACTCTCTTGCATTTCCAACATCCCTATGCCATAGTTTTCAACTTATGAAACTTAGGAAATATAAATACAATAGCAAGAGAGGAGTTAAGAAATTCCCCCTTTCCAATTCCTCATAGTAGCATGGAATTTCCTCTTCCGCATCATAGCTGATCCAGTTTCATGGGCTCTCTACCATACACACAAGGTATCATTAGCTGTCATTTCTCACCAAGTAGCAATTTAATACAAATGTAAAACATTCTTAGTTGCTAATTTGCAAGCATGCAATTCCTATGCTATAACAGAAATACTTAAGGTGAGAAGCTTCCCTCTTTATCAACATTGTCTTACTTAGCTCCCATAGAATCTTTCTCACCATTTACGACGTCTCAAGGGGACGATGGAGGTCAAGGGGGATTTCCCCCTTGTGGCTTCCCTATGCCACTATAGGGAAAGTCGAGGGCAGCGCACTCTTTTTTTTATTTTTTTTTGTAAATCCTTCAATTTTGGCAATCTGGTGCATGAGTTCAAAGCCATTTTTCAACTTTCAGTACCAGAAATCCACCCTGGAAAACAACTGAAATTCTCTATTTCAGTGGACTTGGCAATTCTCTTCCAACCCATTGTGGACAAAATTGTTGAGTTCTTCCGGTTGAAAACTCAGCTTTTCCTTCCGTCATTGCAGTGGAACTCGCCAATTTCTTCCGACACTATGGTGCAAACTCGCCAATTCCTTCCAACACTACGGCGGAAACTCGCCAATTCCTTCTGACATTGCAGTGGAAACTCACCAATTCCTTCCGACACTGTGCGCAGAAAATCGCCAATTCCTTCCGACGCTGCGGTGGAAACTCACCAACTTTTTCTGCCATTGCGACGCAAACTCGCCAACTTCCTCTGACATTGCGGCACAAACTCGCCAACTTCCTCTGACATTGTGGCGCAAAATCGCCAACTTTTTCTGTCGTTGCAAATGAACTCAACGAACTCGCTGAGTTTCACCGTCGTTGCGGATGAACTCATTGAGTTCTTCCGGTTTAGCAAACTTAAAAATTTTCGGTCGACCATTTCGGAAAAAACTCGTCAGTTCCTTCCACCATTTCGGCAAAAACTCACCAACCTTTTTCGTCGTTTCGGTGAAAACTCGCCAACTCTTTCCCCCGTTGTGGACCAACTTGCTGAGTCCTTCCGCTGTTGCAATCCAACTTGCCGAGTCCTTCCATCGAAAGATACTTAGAAAAATTTTGAAAATTTTTCTTCCTTTCCCGGGCATTTCGCAACTCCGTCGGTGCAACTTAGCCAATTTTGCCGAACGTGTCGGCTCCACTCAGTGAGTTATGCCGCCATTTCAGGTCAACTCACCGAGATTCGCCAACACAGTTTTTGGCAGAAAACTCATAGACACTTAGAAATTTTTGTTTGCAAATTTGAAAATTATTAGTGTTGAGCAGGAAGCATACTTACCCCTGTAAGTTGTGATAGGTATGCCATGAAGACCCAATGCTGCAACTAGCAACTCTGATACCATATTTTGTCACGTACCCACCCATCCATCCAAGGCAAGGGAGGGAACATGATGCCAATCTATGAGGATTTTCATATAACATAGCCAATTCATTAGATGCATACGGTTAAAACAAATGTGTGTGGGTGTAAATCAAACAAATATGCACAGCGAAAATAAACTCATCCACACACATGTTTTCATATGCACTCAATATATCAATAATAGTCATTAATTTAAACACTGTAGAGGTAAAAAACATAGATAGAAAACACTTATCTTTGTTGTGCAATTGTCCCAAACAACTAGCTATGTCACTACAACGTTCCTCCCAACCATAGGTCTCTGCCCAGCCTGTATTCTTTCAACACTCAGAGACCACCCCCGAGTTGGTCATGATATCTACAAGGAAAAGGAGCCCTCAAGTACATCACAACCCAAAGCCATGGATACCCATCTCAACCCCAACATTCATTTACACACAGCAACTCAAAACTGGGCATGGATACACATTTCAACAATGGGTTCCATAGGATAGGGTCTATGGGTTTTCCCCAAAACGTAGACACGCCAAAAACGGACCGTGGGAAGAGGGAATCAACCCCAGGGAAGAAAACCGATTTTCCCCATAGATGTATGAGCATTCAGTGGGCCAAAACGGTCTCAATAAAACCCCAAATCATTTCCCCTTGTTCTCCATTGTTAGCCACAACAAAAACGCCCTTCCCAGCTAGGAAAATGAAGGAACACACAGGAAATCAATGGAGGAAAATGCCCAGGGAGGTCCAAACTCATGAGAGAGAAACTGATGGATGAATAATGGCTTTGGGGGTAATTTCGTGGCTCTTTTCTTGCCCAAGAGGCCAAACATGAAAATCTAGGAAGGGTGGCTTGTCCATACTCGAATTTGGACAGCCATACCCCTCCATTCCCAAGGAATTAACTACCTCAACCACTCTTGGGGGAGTAAATGATTGGGTACAAAATTCAACATAGGTAGTTGAGGGTTTTGTGGGTTCTCTCATTGACACTTGGCTTGGCTTGGCTTGATTGGCTCAAGGGTTTAAATAATTCCCTCCCAATTTCCTTGTAACATCATGCCCCCATCTCTTGTTGCATTGCATAGCTAGTTGTGGGCATTTATATTAAGATGCATAGTTACAATTCCCATGGTTCACTAGCACATGGGTAGCATAATTTCAAATACTTGCCTCTTCTAGGTTGAGCGTTCACTAGCGGGACCTTGTCCTTGAGCTCCACGCTAGGAATCATACATAATATACATACAATATTTACATTATAGCCCAAAATAATACAAGGGTCAAAATGGGGGGCGTTACAAACACATTGCCAATAAGATTGCAAATGCAGGAACAACATGAGAAGCCAAGGACTATTCTTTCAAATTTTACTTTTTTTGCATAGTAATTGGGCATAATATGGTCATAATGAAACAAATTATGTATAATACCATGGAAATATGGCTTTGAACCTCTTCATCCATCACTTATTACAGTGTTGTCATATAGATAAATGGACCAAATGTTAAAGACAGAGAAATTTGTGATGGCTAAACCATGTTTTTACTCACTCATATTTTTGGAAAAGTGCAGAAATTGACTTGCAAATATCTTACAAACAGTGAATTGGTTTTTTGCAAAACTTGGCGAAGATAAACATCAGTATAAGAAGAACAAATCCAAAAAAATTCAGCTCAATCCAATGTACGGTTTTCGAGAAATCAAGCATAGTCAGCTACAACCATTTTCTCATTTTCTCAAAAACCGTGATTTGGGTTTCTCCAATTTTTTGTCGGGAGGAGTATAATGGCATTCCTAACACCCCTGCAAAGTTTGGTAAAAACCCAGTTTATATTTTCGAGAAATCAAGCATAGTCACCTACAGCCATTTTCTCATTTTCTCAAAAACCTGATGTGGATTTCTCCAATTGTTTGCTGGGAGAAGCATAATGGCATTCCTAACACCCCTGCAAAGTTTGGTGAAAACCCAGTTTATATTTTTGGAAAAAATCCCATTTTTTTTAAAGCTGCAAATTTGAGGTTCATTGGCTACAAAATCTATTTTTCTTGCATTTTTGCATTGAAAATGTATGTTGGCATGGAGAATTGTTTAGGATGAAATTTCACACCTCTTGATGATCAGGTACATTAGTGGTGGTTTGTTGATGATGCATTTTGAGTCATGTATAAAAAGGAACATCATTCAGCTTGGTTGACACGGGGTTGCATGAGGACATGCAACATTTACTGTTTGGGAGAGATGACGGGCCTTGGATTTATCATCTTTTTATCATCATTTCACCTTTATCTATAATCCCTTTTTCCTATCCATATTCATGCATTAATCCCTTCTTACTCTCATATCTAGGTTTTTATGCTCAAGTAATTTTTCCATTACATGTCTTAGTATTTCATTTGATTTTTTACTAACATTGAGGGAATTAGTGTACTATATATTTGCTTTGAATATTGAATCAATTGTTGGAAGCAGCTACAATATATTTGAGGGAGTTCTGTAGCAGCTGCAGAAACTATACAGGCAACTACGGAAACTCTACAGGCAGATGTGGAAACTCTACAGGTAGCAGAAACTTTGTATGCAGCTGCAGAAACTCTACAGGTTGATGTGGAAACTTTGTATGCAGTTGCAGAAACTCTACAGGTATCTATGGAACCTTCACAGAACCTACCAGCTGAGGAACCTCTATAGAACCTACTAGTTGCAGAACCTCCTATAGAAGCTACAGAAAGTCAATAATTCAAATTTTACCTTCAACCACCAACTTTCGAGAAAGATATTCATTAGGAGTAATGAATTTTTATAAATCCATTGTTCTATTATTCTTATATGTCTCAAATCATGATGTTAAATTAAAATTGGTAAATGGAGGTGGATATGACTGCATATTTGGCTTATCCACAAAGATTTGAAGATCTCTATCAAATATATGATGGACCTAAGAAGTTAAAAGTTGTTAAGAGACATTGGAATGAGATTTGACTATTTTATTATAGCCTCTATCCCTAAATTCGAATTTGACTTCAAAGGTATTCTAAATAGCATGTAGCTAGTAAGGATCTTGGATTTGTTTTGAGATCCGAACTTTTAGGAATTTGTTGAGGATATTTTGGATCCTCATTTATTATTTGTTATGGAGAAATCATGTATAAATAAGAGTTCCTTCTCCATTCCATGGGAGGACTCTTAGAGCATTGGTCAAATTAATGATGGAATAACTTCAATTTTATCTTGATTTCATATAGCTTTTAGTTTTATTATTTTCTTTTTGTAGCATGATTTTATTCATTTTATGGTCATGTAGTTATAATTTGTAGCTTTGTTTCAATTTGATAATTTTGCATTTCTCATTATGTAGTTTATTCCTGCAATTTGATTTTAATCCATAGATCAGTGATTTAAATGTTTATTTTTACAATGAATGTGCTTAATGCAATAATTTTATTTACTCCATTGGATCATAAACAGTAACTTGTATTTGGAAAGGATAGCTTTTAGATTTTATTTCTACAATTTACTTTTCTGTCAAGTGTGTTGTGAACTTAGATTTAGAATTTACTTTCTTGTACAGTGTGAACGTAGTATTAGAATTTACTTTTCCCGCAAAGTGTGACATAGTTATAGAATTTACTTTTCTGCAGAGTGTGAATGTAGTTTTAGAATTTACTTTCAAGTGTGAATTTAGTTTTAGCATTTACTTTCCTTGCGATTTAGTTTCAATAGTTGTTTAGATGGCTAGTTCATTGCCAAGACAATGTAACTGTTCATACCATTGTTTGTAAGTAAGGTTATTGAACTACAACTTCAAATAGATAAACCAATGTAAGAGGAGATTGTGGTTTGCACATACAGTGCACGGTAACTCGCAAGTTCTCAATGAACCCCGAGTTGACAATTAATGTACACTTCTTAGTTGTTTTCTAAGTAATTAGAAGTCAATTAAAAAGTCAGTCATGTCGCTTCATCAACTTGTACATATGCACTTTAAATTATTTTATCCATTCTTAAATTGTAGAAAATATAGGCCTTGCATTGCGAGGCATACCCCAAGAAAATGCCTTCATCTACTCTATAATCAAATTTTCCCAAGTCATCATTGACTCTTTTAATACAAAATTTGATTATGAATACTTTGAAATATTTAATTGAGGTCGCTATTCCTTTCCAAAGATCATAAGGAGTTTTATCACTATTTACTCTGAATTGATCCATGTTCAATATGTGAACAATTGTGTGAATAGCGTGACCCTAGAAAGCATCAGATAGATTTGACTCATTAAGCATTGTTCTAGCCATTTTCTATAAAGTCCTTTTTTTTCTTCTTTCAGTTACACTATTTTGCTAAGGAGTTCCAGTGGTTGTGTATTGTCTTATGGTTTCATTTTCTTCACAAAAGTTTTCAAAGTTTTATGAGGCATATTCTCCACCATTATCTGAATGAAGAATATTGATATTTAATTTTGTTTCATTTTCAACCATGTTTTTTAATATTCTAAAGTTCTCAAAAGCTTCATATTTTTCTTGAGAAAACATACCCAATTCATTCTAGTATAGTCATCAATGAACAACATAAAATAATACTCTCCATTGAAAGTATTTGTTCTAGCTGGCACACAAAGATTGATGTGTGTCAATTATGGGGTTTTTGTTCTTGAGTATTCTTTTGTTTTCAATATTGTTCGTGTCAGATTTCCATATTGGAAAGGTTTGCATATAGTCCTATCAGGTTTTATGATTTTAGGCATATCTCTCACAACTTTCTTCTTACAAATATTTACTAGATTGTCGAAGTTAATATGTCCCATTATTCTGTGCCAAATCCAACTTTCATCAACTTGTCCTATACAACATTCTTCCCTTTGTGTGGAATCTAGCATATACACATTGCTAGCGGTCTTGGGTGCTCTTTCTACCAATCTCCCTGATTTTTCTCTTCTTATTTGACATTCTTTAGAGTTAAAAATTAGAGTATGTCCTTGATCACACATTTGGCTTACACTCAAGAGGTTGTTTTTCATGTTCTCAATCAATAACACATTTTTTTCTTTAGCATCCTTTTTCCCAAGAGTGATTGTGCCTCTTCCAAGAATTTTTGTTGTTCCATCTCCTTCGAAGGTAACACTTCCTATTAATACCAAAAAATTACACACCATGCTCATTCCCAAGGTACATCATCCATTTATTCCTTTTTCCCCATATTTTACCTTCACCAACCCAAAATACTAAAGTTTGAAATTAAATTGGCTTAAAACTATTATGTCCCTCTCTAAAATAGGGAAATGTGGCTTAATTCCCTCCAAAAAAGAAGAAAATATTCCAAATTATCCCGAAAAAAGCAAGAAATAAAGTAAAAAGGGGGAAATATTCAAAAAATTTAAAAAGGAGGGAAAAACCTAAACTACCGCCCAAAACCAAGAGCCAATACTATGGTTTTCCCAAAACCATGGACAAGAAACCTAGGGAAAATATTCCTATAAATAAATGGTGAAGACCCCCCATTTCACAACAATTCCATTTTGCTACCGAAACTCTGTCAAAATTTCTATAGAAACCCTAAAATACCCTTCATGCTTGAGTTTCCCCTATAGTTGATATTGGAAACCTAAGAGTATTCGGTGGAGAACCAAGAGACTTCAAAGGCCAAGAGCATTCTATTCTACATGACTATAAGGGCCCATTTTCCTCCATCATTCCAAGGTTATAATTCACTGTAAAACCATTTTTTACTTAATAAAAAAAGAAAAAAAAACGCTTTCCCTACTCTTTGTATTTGCGAAAGAAGAAAATATTAGATTAGATTTGTTTTTTCTTACATTTGTTGCACATGATTTGAGTTTATTTTACTGTTTCTAATGCCATTTTACTATAGTAGTTTTTCTTCATTGTTTTGTTTATTTTTATTTTCCATTTCTAAATGTTACTAAGACCTCCACAAGTCTTAGTAGGTTATTTCCAGCACCAGCTAGTGTGAAAACACTAGCTATAGTTTTGGCGACTCCAACCGGGTCAATCTCCATCGATCTGTGGTTTCGTTATGCTAGTAGTTTTTCCAAGTTTTCTTATTTCAATTTCTTAGTTTGCAATGACCTTTTTCTTTTCTATTAGAGCCATCTAACACTTTCTATCAGCTTTGGCATAGGAAACCGGGCTATATTTTCTAGTTTGGCCTCTGCCAATGCAATACTTTTCCAAAAAATTGTTTTTCGTTTTGGGTCGCACCTGTTGGCCCCTCTTTTTTGAACCAAGCTACGGTTTTTCCCTTTAGAAGTGCAACCAGGCTCCTCTATGCCAGTTCGCAACTTTCCCCCTACAAAGAGTGACATGGGTCGTGACTTTTGCTAGGAAAAGAATGACCCAAGTTGTGGATTTTCCCTCAAAAGAAACAAACCAACCCATTTTTTGGGTCTGAACACTCTGTCATGGATATTTTTCAGTCTGTTGCATCCTAGGTCACAATTGTTCCCTTGATAGGTGTGGCCTGCACTTGTTTTCTTCCTTTTTAGCTATTTTTCTACCTATTGAGCCCCTTGTTCAGTTTCTTCCCATAGTAACCTGATCTGCTTGATCCGGAATTCTATTTGCAGAACCCTTACTATTATGTTTGCTTATTGTAGAACGTATTTGGATCTCTCTTTCATGACCATTCTGTAGCATTTTGTCTTACATTGATTTCTACATTTTATTAATTGAAATATAGATCCATTACATTTGCACTTTTTATTTCAAAAAGTTATTGGTTAAAGTAGTGCTTTGATGTATTAGAACTTAGATGTTTTCTTTCCATTGAAAAATAAAAAAGAAAAAGTTTATTTTTTCCTTAGTTGACTTCTACTTTCAGCATTTATTTTCTAGTCACTCACCACATCAACACATAGATCACACCTTAATATTAAACGCTTGGTCCATGACCCCAAGCTGAGCCTAAAATTTACCTTAATCAAACATACATTTCACCTCACTTGAGGAATAAATGAATTTGGTAGTTAGGTAAGGCACTGGGTATAGGAATCCAAACAACACCCCTTGGCCACTTACATCTAAGACATACGTGTTGTCCTCTAGGGTACCAAAATCCTCTATGATTAGCATGGTTGACACCGATTTGTCAAGGGACCTATCCTTTAAGAGTGTAAGTGGAAATATTGGTTTTGGACGTCTAGGTGGAATACCACTCTCCACTCTGTATTGAAGGACACCAACTTGTTGTCCTCATTGCACATATCGACGACCATACTAATTGTGTGGCGGCCAAAGGACTGAATATGCGGGACACCTTTTCAGATTTTCTTTGAAGGAGGTAGATTATTTGGTAGTATTTTTAGGGATATTTTACCCGATATCCCTCTCGATAGAGGGATATCCCTTATTCACTTTGGTCTTCCATTTCATATCATCTTACTATGAATTTCATCACCCTATAGAGGATATGATTTGTGAGGGATTCCATATTCTAGTTAGGAGGCTACTTGCACCCACACCCCATAGGTTAGTGGGTCATTTTTATTTTGATAGGTAGTGTTTCTTGTTGGTTTTATGACCACTTTGTTGCTTCTCACTTGCTGTAGCACATGATTATAGTAGTTTTTTTTAGCTTGTTTTATGTCCTAGGCACCCCTTTTGTTGAGAGATCTCCCCTTGCACACTCGGTTGAATTTGGATTTTTTTATCCTATTTTTAGACCATCTTTATTTAGCACTGTCACATGTCACCATTTCTCCCCCAAGATACTCTCATAAACTCTGGGGGAAGTCACCACAATACGTTCCACTGGACCCCATGCGTCGGACCCCCCTTTGGTACACTTCCTCGTCTCCGATATTTTTTCTCAAGAAACCTTATTTCACTTTGGACTCTTCACAGTCAAATTCACCCATACATTCACCCCCACATAGACCTATTTCTGGCAGGAATCCTAACCCACTCTATGGAGGGGTCATTGGTGGTGGGAATGGTAGTGGACCTGTAGCCACTACGACGACCATTCTAGTTTTCGGCTCCATGGGAACCACTATTCCCAGTAACATTTGACCTACTCTCACAACTGCAGTACATACACTCACTAGATCCATACCCACGGGAAGGGGACCCACTCCCATGACCACATTCCACACCGCCACTAGATCGATCCCTTTTGGTAGTATTTCTACCCCCATGACTACAATCCCTCTAGCCACTAGATTTATTCCTGGGGTCCCTATCCCCTCCATTCAAGTTACATCGAAACCCATCGCCAATTCCATGGTCCTCCTCATGATGACCATTATCTTGTTGGAGTCATTTTCCAACCAATACATCATTTATTTGGGATTAACAGCCTAATTTACCACTTATCCTAAGTATTTTGAATCAAATATGTGCTTACATCATCCGCATATCATCCGTTTCAGTTAACTCAGCCTCCTACTTCATTTAGGAATCCAACTGGGATGATTTGCATGATTAAAGTGCCCAACTCAATTCAACTAGGAGCATTTCACCTAAAAAATAGTTAACTAGAGTCAGAAAGGCGCCCTCCTACTAGATTTGACCTAATTTCACCTAAAAACTAGTTAACTGTAGTAAAAAAGGTGCCCTCACCTATTTTGGGGAATTTAGTTGAGTTTCAGACTCAGTTAGAATCAGTTTAACTATTTCAAAGTCTATTAGAGTCAATTATAGTGTAGTTAAGTGGTTAATTGATGTTCTGAGTGGTGTTAATTGACCAATAAGCCACTCTCATGCATTCAATTCGATTGAACTCTCCAGGATTCGAATTGCTTGGCTATTCAAGCCATTATTTTGGCATTGTAATTATCTTTTGAGTTAATGATAATGAATTATTGTTGCAAACCTTTTGCACCAGTCTTTTGACACTCAATTTGCTGTAAAGATCCGAATGCATCTCTTGTTATTGTAACTATTGTTCTTGTTTTCTATATCTGTTGTGCTTGAATTTTACATGGTATTAGAGCCATAACAGGATAAGGAAACTCTTCTACATAGTTTTACAGGGATCACGGATGAAGCTTGAGCAAGATTGCTCAAAATTATTCCAACACTGCACGAGAAGCAGGAAGTTTTCCACATAAATCCTGGATAATTGTGCATCTGGTTTATCAAGATTGCTTGATAGGCTACTCCAGGAGTGATGCAACTTCAAAAGTGAAGGTTGTCAACCTAAAAAATTTTGTTTGTTTTTTTACCGCAGGCGTCTCAAAAGCCTCCTATTTCATTCACTATAGCTCAAGATGGACTCTTCTTCAAACAATATTTTTACTCCTTTCAATTATCAGCAATGGAAGGAAGATACAGAGATCATATTGTTCTCCAAGGGACTCTACAGAGTCACTATGGGAATAGAACCAGAGGCTAATGCAGCTATAGAGAAGTCCAAGTTCCTGAATAAGCTTGATGAAGCCTATGGTTTCTTATGTCTCAGTATTTCGAAAGACCTTCTCTTCCATCTCAGTGGATTGAAGACTCCAAAAGAAGTATGGGAACAACTTTCCAATATCTTTGGCAAGAAGGATGAATTGAGGGATTATCAGTTGGAGAATGAATTGATTTCCCTCAATCCTAGAAATTTTGAAACCATTAATGAGTTTTTCACCAAGTTCAATTATTTGGTGCTTCAGTTGAATCAATGTGGTGTAGAGAAGAAGGAGGATCAGTTGATTCTCTCAATCCTTTAAAAACTAGGAGCAGATTATTCTGTGTTTGTCTCTACCTTTCAGTTGGGAAAAATCATGATTCTGAATTGGAAGATGCCATCCTCGAATGCATTCATTGAGTCCTTAACCAAATAGCATGACAATCTTGTTCAAATGGGGTCCATGAGATCCTCCAAGGATCAAGACGTATTTGCTGGAGGAGCCAAGGCTATGAATTCTAAAAGAAATCAAAAGAAGAAGGAGAAGACCAGGTTTGATCAACCTACATAGAAGGAGAAGACCAAGTTCGATCATCCTACGCAGACGTAGAATACCAAGCAATCATATGATCCCTCAGGATCAAGAAAAGATAATAAAAAGAAAAAGGAGAAGACAAAGTGTTCTTACTATGGCCAGGGATTTAATCCTGAAAGCTCATGCATGAAGAATACTATTGATCAGATGGCCCTTCTCTTGGAGAAGAACAACATCACTCTTCCATAGGGTGCAAGGAAGAAGGACAATGGAGATTAGAATGATCATCCAAAAAGAGGTCATGCACTCATGGCAAGTGTTTCGAATTCAAAATGCCTTCTCATAGATTCGGGAGCTTCGAATCACATGGTTTCAAGCAAAGACTCTTTCTCATCATTGGATTCTGACAACTGCATCTTCAACCACATGGGAGATGATTCACAAATTTAATTGAAAGGCAAAGGTACAATTCACTTAGAACATGATAGTTTTCAAAATGTTCTATATTTCCCTTCTCTAGCTTCAAACCTACTTTCTGTGTATCAAATGAAACATATTGGTTTTCCCAATAAGGTTGTATTCAGCCCTGATGATGTTGAAATTTCTGAAATTACTACTGGAAAGCTCATTGCAACAGGCAAGGCAAATCATGCTGCAAAAACATATGAGTTTTCCCATTTTTTCCATATTCAAATCCAAGTGCCCTTCTGACTCATGGAAATGAGGTTAGATGGATATGGAATGAGAAGTTTGGGCACCTTAATTACAAATATTTGCAGCTTCTACAAAAGAATTACATGGTTGAAGGCCTTCTGAACATTAAATACTTAAAAGGGATATGCAAAGGTTGCATAATTGACAAGCATCCTGAGCACAAGTTAGATTGAGGCAAAGATAGCAGGGCTTCTTGTATTTTGGGGCTGATTCAGAGTGATATCAGCAGTCCATTACCAAATATCTCCATGAATGGCTCTGTAACGTCCCCCTCCTATCATACCAGTATGATAGAGAGGACGTGACCCTAAATGCGGGCATCTAGTCGCATACTTAGTAAACAAACATTCAATTTAAAATGGAGCTTTTAACTAAGTATTCAAGTAATTGAAAGAACATATGGAAATGCATAAACATTTGAAAACACAGCGGAAGTAAATTCATTTAACACATCCATCATTCATTCAAATATTCATCGAATAAAAATTGCAAGATTAACACAGGAGAATACTTATCTTATAACAAAATAGTCCCAAGCAACTGGCTATGCAACTGCAACGTTCCACCCAACCATAGGCCAGTTGTGCTCATCAATATCTTAACACACTGCCACCCCCGAGCTGGGCATGATCTCTACAAGGAATCGGGGAACAGCAGACTCACACATAGCCAAGCATACACCAAGATGAGCCAAGCCAATCTACAATTGGGTTTATCAGGCTACTAGGAAATGGCAAGGAAGAATTGCTAAGCTAGTGAGCTCAACCACAGAGCTATGGATACCCCTCCCAGATCTATTCAGCTTGGCACCCACAATGCCTACACACCCAACACAAGGAAGTATTCTCTTCACTGCCACACAGTCCCTCAAGCCATACCTTCCTTTCTAGTGCTCTCAGGGTGTGCATAGAAAAGTAGCCAAAGCCCTCTTGATCTTCTTGAGAGGTTACTCCCTTCACTAGGTTTATCAAGCCAATTCTATCCACTACCACTCCAAGTTTCTTGCTCACAGGTTCAAAACAAAACTGGGATGCACATAACAGCAGAACTACACTTATTGGTCATGGTAAAACGTTTTTACAGTGAGATGCCCAAAGATGGGGTTTTCATTAGCTTCAGAAAAACGTGGGCAACCCAAAAACGAAACTGGAAGATGGGGAACAACCTTGGGAAGCCAAATCCGTTTTTAGAAAAATGTTCATGGACATTCTGGGGCAAAAATGGCCTCCATAACAGTCCCAAATCGTAGCCCTTCTCTCCCAGCTGTTGTATAATGCAAAAACGGGCTCCCAGGCATGGAAATTCCAGGAAAAATGGATGAAAATGTGTAGGGAAAGACCCAGCTAGCTTAAACTGCGTGAGAGAGGAAAGACTGTGGGTTCATAATGGCTTTAGGCACCATTTCATGGGTGTTTTCTTGCCCAAGGAGACAAAACACGATTTTCCAGGTTGACGGCTTGCCCATGCACGAAATTGGCTGCCATACCTCTTCATTCTCAAGGCATTAACTGCCTCAACCAACTCTTGGAAGATTTAAATGATTGGGTCCATAACCCAAAATGGGTAGTTGGTGGTTTATGGGTTTTCTCATTGACATGGATCAACACCATTGGCTCAAGGGTTTGAATAATTTCCCTCCCTATTCCTTGTAGAATCATGCCCCCATCTCTTTGTTGCATTGCATAGCTAGTTGTGGGTATTTTTCATTAAAATTCATATTTACATGATGTCTCATTTACATTGTGCCTATCTAGCACAAGAACCATAGGCATCTATTCCTTTAATTGCCGATACATCAACGCTAAATAAATGGTGGGGCCTTGGCCTTGAGCTCCTCACCATGATTAAATTGCAATATTTACATCATTTACGATTTAATACAAAGGGGGTCAAAATGGGGACATTACAGGCTCAATGTATGTTCTCACATTCATTGATGACTTTTCCAAGTTCACATGGGTCTCCTTTCTCAAGAACAAATCAAAGTGTTTGAAAGGTTCAAGAATTTCAAGGCTTCTGTTGAGACTACCACTGGGAGTAAGATAAAAGATCTTAGATATGATAATGGTGGAGAATATATCAAAAAAAATCTGCTGCAACTTTGTGCAGACAATGGAATCCAAATCCATCACACAGTCCCCTACAAACCTCAGCAGAATGGTGTAGCAGAGAGGAAAAACTAAGCATTGAAAGAGATGGCTACTTGTATGATTGAGTCGAAAGGTTTGGATTCAAATATTTGGACTAAGGCCATGAATTCTGCTGCATAAAGTCAGAATAGATTTCCACACTGATCCTTCGAATTTAAAACTCCTTTCGAATCCTACACTGGTCACAAGCCTGATGTGTCACATCTCAGGGTTTTCGGGTCCACTGCATGGGCTAGAATTCCGCTTGAGAAGAGAAGATATTTGGAACCAAAAAGTACTGAGTGCATTCTCATTGGAGATGCTGAAGAATCCAAAGGATACAAAATCATGTATATCATATCCAAAAGAATATTCATCGAGAGAAGTGTCCAATTTGAAGAACCGGTTCATGATCTACAACTAGTGGAGGAAAAAACTACCAAATTGCTTCCTCTTCCGGAAGAAGATTTGAGAGATGATACTGAAAGTTCATGTTCTGGTATTTCTGATATTATGTTTTATATTAATGAACATAAAGAATGAAGTTCATATTAAAATATAGATGAGCCCCCTCAATTGCCAAAGTGGGAAGAAAAGACTCTCACATCTGTCGGTTCCGACATTGGAAATCATGTCAATCCAAGAAGAACCCGAGCATAATTTCAAAGAGAAGGTATGGATATTTCATATGTTGATCCATTGTTGTCCAAAACTTGTTTTTTGATGGTTGGTTCAGATCCAAAATCATACTACTGTTCCCACTATGATCCGAGATGGAAAACTGCCATGGATTAAGAGTACAATTCTCTTCTGAAAAATGCAACATGGGAGCTAGTTTCACTTCCACCTGGGAGGAAATTGGTTAGATGCAAATGGGTCTATCGAACCAAAGTTTTTTTTTCTGGTTCAACCTGAAAATAAAAATCAAGGTTGGTGTAAAAATTTATCTCACAAGTCCAAGCTGTGGAGTACACAGAAACGTTTGCACCGGTTGCAAAAATGGACTCAATCCGGCTAGTTTTGGCAATTTCTGCATCCAAGCACTCGGAGGTGCACCACATGGATGTGAAGAGTGATTTTATTCATGGGGATATTCAGGAATATATCTACATAAAATATCCCAAAGGTTACATATCAGGTCCAACACTTTTTTGCAGATTAAGGAAATCTTTGGTTGGTTTAAAAAGGGCCCCAAGAGCATGGTATGCAAAGATGGATTCCTTTCTTCTGTCGCAAAACTTTGCGAGATGAAAATCAGATCCGAATGTATATATACAGAAGCATGAAGATAATTTTCTGATAATTTTACTTTATTTTGATGACTTATTCATTACAGGAAGTAGTCTTGCTTCGATTGGCACAATAAAAACTGCTTTACACCAAGCATTTGATATGAGTGATTTAGGCTTGCTGAAGTAGTTTCTTGGTCTCAAAATAACTCATAATTTTGATGGAATCATGATTTATAAATAAAAATATGATTTGTACCTACTAAATAAGTTCAATATGGCATAATTTAAAGCTACACCATTCCCATTCCTCTTAGGAATCAGTCTCGAGGATGGTGATTCTACACCGTTGGTGGGTTCTACACTCTACCGACAACTGATTGGTAGAATTTTGTATCTCACACACTCTAGGTCTGATATTTATTATGTCATGATTAATGTTTCAAGGTACATGAAGCAGCCCCATAAGCTTCACTGGAAGGAAACCAAAAGGATCTTGCATTATGTGCTGGGTATGAGACATTTTGGCATTCATTATGTTGCAGATTCTGATCTTGACTTGGTTGGATTCACTAATTCAGATTGGGCAAGTGGTAGAATTGATAAGAATTCCACTTCTAGATATGTTTTCATGATTGGTACAAGTCCTATTTTATTTTCAAGCAAAAATAAGGCAGCCATTTCCTTATGTTCAGCAGAGGTAGAGTATCTAGGAGTAGTCAATGCTTGCATTCAGGCAGTTTGGTTGTAGGGTATTCTAGGTGAGTTTGATATTGGTAGCACCACTTCTATTGTAATTTTTTGTGACAATAAAAGTGATATCAAGATATTGACAGATATCGTTCATAGACAGAGGACCAAGGATATCGAGATCCAAATGCACTACATCCGAGAGCTCGTGCATGAGAGAACCATTGTACTGCAGTATTGCCCTGCAAAATATAAAATTACAGACATCTTCACCAAGAGCTTCACTGAGAAGAAGTTCTCTTACCTCCGTTCACTGTTGGGGGTGAGTCCTACTATGGTGAGGACAGATTAGGTCCTTCATTGTTCACTTTGAGGTGGGGTTTTCTTTCCCACTGGGTTTTTCCCTCTTTCCTCACTTAGAGTTTTTGAGCATTTTTTGGATTATTTCTTTATAGGGTGACCTATGGCCTTTGTTTTCGGGGCCCTCTTTATTATTGTATTTTACTTCTCCACGTGAGATTATCTTAAGGGGGGGTGTTGGAGTCATTTTCCAATTACACATCATTTATTTGTGCTTAAAAACCTAATTTACCACTTATCCTAAGTATTTTGACTCAAATATGTGCTTACATCATCCGCATATCATCAGTTTCAGTTAACTGGGTCTCCTCCATTCGGGGATCCAACTGGGGTGATTTGCATGATTAAAGAGCCCAACTCTATCAAACTCGGAGAATTTCACCTAAAAGTTAGTTAAATGGAGTTAGAAAGGAACCCTCCTACCATATTTGACCTAATTTCACCTAAAAATCAGTTAACTGGAGTCAGAAAGGCAGACTCACCTATTTTGGGGCATTTAGTTGAGTTTCAGACTCAGTTAGACTCAGTTTAACTGCTTCAAACTCTGTTAGATTCAATTACAGTGCAGTTAAGTGGTTAACTGATGTTCCGATTGGTGTTAACTGACCAGTAATCCAGTCTCATGCATTTAATTCGAATGACCTCTCTAGGATTCAAATTTCTTGTCTATTCAAGCCATTATTTTGGCATTGTAATTCTCTTCTGAGTTAAAGAGAATGAATTACTGTTAAAAAACTTTTGCACTAGTGTTTTGACACTCAATTTGTTGTAAATATCTGCATGCATCTCTTGTTATTGTAACTGTTGTTCTTGTTTTCTAGATCTGTTGTGCTTGAATTTTACATGTCCCTCTATTATTTGGTGGAGGTGGCACCACGATCATTGCTATAGAAAACACACATGTTGGATCTACCATGTCACATCCTACTACTAGTTTTCCATTCATCACTAATATGAATCTTCCTAACCCGGCTAGATTAAATAACGACCTTATTCGACATGACCCTACATGTCCCCCTATGCCTACCAAGCTCCCTTCAGACATCCCTAAGTTCGATGGGAATGGTGGGAAGGACCCTCAAAATCATATTATGTACTTCCACTTGTGGTGTTCCTATAACTCTATAATGGATGACTTCATTCGCTTACATATGTTACAATGAACCTTCACTAGCGCTGCATCCAAGTGGTACATCGATCAACCCCACGGGGTGCATCCCACCTTTGCATCCCTAGCCTTGACTTTCCTACAGTTCGGTATGATGTTGGTTTCGATATCATTCTTTCTTGTAAACAGACTATGACCATCCATATCACAGACCTCATCCATGAGTGGCATACTTGCCAAAGTTTATGCAAGATTAAATTTGACGACCAAATCATCTTATATTGGTTATTGAAGTATCTTATCCTAGCCATTTCCAAGGATGTGGCATCAGAATTCCCTCAAACGAAAGAAGAGGCCTTCCTCAAATCCCAACAATTTGACCATATATACGCACATTCACGCTATTTGGATACCATTCTTCCTGATGCACCTCGCGATGATTCCTCTCAGAAAGATACACCAGGGGAATCCCATGTTGCTAATGGGGTCATTGATGCCGGCGCATCCATCATTTGATATTATGTGCCTTTGTCGCCCACCCCAACTACTTATAACACTACCCCTATCCCTATGCAACCCACAATGAGTTATGGACCTAATCTATCACGCCCATTGGCTCACTCCGGAGCGACGCCCTCATACGTTCCCCCAGCCCCCACTCCTCATGTACATGGACCAACTTATCCAGGACCTGGATTTGGAAACAATCCGCAAGGGTATGCGCCTCCCCTAGTGACTAACTCTTATTATCCTTTCCCTATCCCACCGTCAATAGCTCCTGTACCCCCAACCTCAATCTCCTCCTATCCCACAATGGCAAGTTTATGCCCAACTGAACTAGGCTCGAACCCAACCAGCCCCCAGAATCAACCAGGAAAACCTAATTAGATATGAGGTAAGAATTGTGGAAACAAGGAAGGCCAAGGAGGAGCTGGACCACCTCCTAACCCCCCATGTAATAAAAGAGAAAATACCACCAACCAGTACCCTAGCAAAGAGAGAACTGATAATTATGAACCAACCATCCATGTTCTCTCTGCAATGTCTATCGACATACACGCATCACTACCCCCATTTGGAAAATTATTTTCAGGTATGGGATGAATCCAATCGTCAAGAGGCCACTTTTTCCCTGTAGGCATAACCTAATCCACCTTCGTCAGTGCAACAATCAATGGTTCTTCAAAACCCCTTACCCTCTCAAGGGGCCATCAATACACAACCTCTGGTTACGTATGCTACATCCTCGAGCCAACTTCTTGAATCAGGAATCCACCACCTCTTAATGATGCCTTCCGAGTTCAACTTCTTGACTCGCCGTAATCAATATGGTTTGGCTACAAAGACCATTCTAGTAGATATGATTGTCACATCTACCCCCATAGACCAGTCTTTATGCCTTCCTCCACCACCAACTGATGGGACCCCCAAAGCCCCAAAATTTCCTTTACGTTGCATTACAAACAATCCAAATGCTTGAGATACTCCCAATTACAACATTGTGGATGATTTGGCCCAATCCCACACCACTATGTCATCCTTGGAAGTTCTTAGGAACCACCCAGTGCAACGAAAATCCCTACTATCAACCTTACATGCGATCAACCTAGAGTCACATTTGATGGCATTCGACTTGGATTAGTCTGATCCCCGCATGCCTTCATCCATCACATTCAAATCCCCGTCTTGATCAGGAACTTAGTAATTCATCGATGCATTGTCGATGAGGGCACCCCTACATGCATCATGTCAACATCATTTCCAACTTTGTTTGGAAAAAAATTAGGTCCCCTCCATTACAACCTTCCATGATAGCATTATGTGCTTATGATGGTCGTGCATCCAAACTATAGGTCCTTCTCCCAAATGTCCCTGTCCGGTTAGTGGGGAAAACTTTCCTAATTGATATTGTAGTCGTTAACACCCAACTTGACTATAACCTTCTTTTAGGATATAGTTACATGTGTGTGATGAAGGGAATTTTCTCATCCATATTTCGGCTCATGATGTTCCCCCATCAGGAGAGGGTCGTCAAAATCGACCAGCTAACCTACTATGACCCCAAAGTGCTAGCCAATCCAGAAAATGTCCTCCCAATGGTCGACAAATATGCCCTTGACGTGTCCGTCCCATCGATTTCCACTGTGGGGATAGGTCTGTATTGCGATGCTCCAATGACTACCACATTTAAGGCCTTTCCTTTGCCTCCCTAAACCATAGAGATATCATATTTATGCACCATTTCTTTGAGCAAACCAGTCCTTGAATCATGGATTGCTACTCAGTCGACGCCCCAACCACAACCTTAGTGGAAATCGCAATCTCAACCACCATCAGTTCCCAACCATGTGGGAGATGCCTTGATACACACAATCCCCTTCTTGTTCCCACTAGTAGGAGTCATCAGCATGCATGTGGTGGAAATGTTGAACCTCCCTAGATTTACATTAAGGATTCCTATATGGTACTTACCTGCACTAAATCCCACCCCAACCCCATAGGTCGTTTTACAACCTGTCCAACAAATTAAGACTATCAATCATCCACCTGCTGGTGTGTCCGCGATAACACCATCCAACTCCACCCCTCCACCTCTCAATAAGATTGCGGGAAAGACTACAAAGACGACCACCGTGGAAATTGTGAATAAAGTTGTGAATCCTCCTCCTCTTTACTCGGCTGTAGCACCTTTGGCTTTCACTTTCTATGATGTTTTAGGTCACGCTACCTAGAACTGTCTTCAATTATCCATCCTCAGCACTCACATGCAAACATTATATTATGTCGAAAACATCCTGGTAGTTCAAGTGCCATACTCTCCTTAATCATGTAACAAATATTTACACACTAACCATTCATGTGTGGTTTGTGGTCTCTACAGTCATTACTCCCACCACTGCCCTGATTTACCAGAATATTGGTCTGTGTTGGTAGATTTGTGCAATCTCTCTATGGAGTCTCAGGTCACCTTCATTGAAGAAATCCACCCCTAGGAATCTACTTCGACCGAAATGGACATTATTTATGTAATCTCAACTACGAATCCAACTACCAAATCGTCCTCCCATACCGATCCCTCTGATCTCTCCACTTGATGATTTTGAAGTGACAAATAAATACTTGAAGTCTTAATTGAGCCTGAATTCCCTTGGGATGACATGCATCATTGTGCTTAGTTTATCCCCAAGGAACCTACCCCATCTACGGTTGATAATTTCTTGGTTGAGTCAAAATATTTTATTCATGGAAACATTGATTGGTTCAAGAATCCTATCCTAGCCCCAGACACCTTCGAGGAATGTAACATGGCCAACATCTCTCCCATTAGCCAATGCAGCAACCGTATCTGGTTGTTGGGTTAAGAAGTGAATCCGACTTCCATGTTGAGAATAAATATATATGAATAGTATAATAATTAATTGATAGATGATAATGATTACAAATGAAGCTCACCTTTATAGGCATGAGCGTGTAAAATGAAAGGTTACACCCTTTCATGTAATAATTAACTAATTTAATTAATATTTTATTTTATATTTGTTACATTGCCACTCCCTTTAAAGGGAGCTTTGTCCTCAAAGCTGTATTTGAGGACATCATCTTTTATTCTTGATTTGTGTTGATGCTTGATTTAAGTTAAGTGATCTAGACTGGTCTCTCTATCTTGATGATGGCCTGGGTCCTTCTTATGCTATGACTCTTTCTCCTTGGGTGGCGAATTCCTTAGACCATACAATCGATACTTACATCCATTCCATGTAAAACTCATGTATTGTTTTTGTAGATTGGTAGAGTACATCCCTAGTGATGCTAACCAGTCGGCGCCTAATACCATGTCTACATCCTTGAGTGGTAAAGCAATACAATTGAGTTGTAGGTGTAAGTTTTGTATGTGTAATGACATCTTATGACATTTTCCTACTTCTTCTATGTTTTTATTAGCGATGGTTGATGCTTTAAGCCCTTTTGCAGGAAACACAAAAAGATTAAGTTCCTTTTCCTTATTGATGTCGACCAAATTATGGGTACTTCCAGAATCGACCAAAATTGTGACATCCCTATCTTTAAGTTTCCCATTAAGTTGTAGTCTTTTTGGTCCTAAATTCCTTGATTCTATTACTCGGAATATCAATTGTTCTATTTTGAGGATGTAGTGATTTCTCAACTGAGGTGGAATATATTTTCTTGCGAGTGCTTGGCTTCCTTTCTGTTGGGTGTACTCTTTCTCAGGTGTCTCTACCTTTTCTTCCTTACAAACTTGTTGAGTACACGTAACCGTCGCAACTGATGCTTCAGACGAGCTTGTGTCTGTATATGCCTCTCTTGATACATGTACTTGCTTCCCATTAATGATTTTGCAATGTATTGTGTAATTGGTTTTGCATTTATGGCCTAGAAACCAATCTTCTCCACAACGACGACAAGTATTCTTCTTGTTTTTCCTGTCACTATCGGTGCGACTGCTCGATGTTTCTGAGCTCTTTTCAACTTCATAGCCATATGACTGATATTTGTTACATTGATGACCGGGTGACCATGTATCTTCGCAATACATGCACTGGGTCTCTTGCTATTGCAAATATCCCTTATTAAGGTTCCCCTATCTTGATTGTTTGAATTTTTCCTCATTAAGTTTTTCTTTGCGCCTAGCCTTATCCAAATTGGACACATTATGTAATTCTAATTCGTCTCTTATGTATGGTTGAAGACCAGAGATATATGTCTGGAGGCGCTGACCCTCTGTTAATTCTGGTACGCGCATCGCTAATGCTTCCCATGCATAGGTGTATTCTTCCACGTCGCTTTCTTGTTGTAGCCTAGTTAGTTTGGTGAAAAATTATTTCTCTATCACATCTTTGAATCTTTTAAAGAAATCATTTTTGAATGTGTCCCAACTATAGGCACATACCGTTGTCATTTGCTTCCACCACATGTACCAATTGTATGCTTGTCCTTTGAGCTGCATGGAGGCGTATTTAATTTTCTCATCATGTGATAAGATTTTGTGAATGTAGAAGAATTGATCCTCCTTGTTGATCCATGCCACGCTTTGTTTTGATTCTCCATTGAACTTGGGTAACTCCAATTTAGGTTTCATTGAGTATCCTCCCATCGATTGCATTGTGGCCCAATATGGTTTATGATGATTGTAGTCTTTATGGTCTTTCTGAGATCTCCACTTTGGGGGGATTTGATTCATGATCATTGGTATTGGTTGTATCGCGACATGAATGGTCTCCCTTTGGCGACTCGCCATTTCTAGCATCATCTCTATCCTTAAAACACTGCTTGATATGTTTTAATCCTGCATAGAAGTATGCTTTAATTTCCTCTCGTACCTTCCTCATTTCCCAGGAGACTACTTAGGCAACTTTGTATTGCACCTTGCGTGAAAACTCTTCTTTTTCTTCTTGAAACTCTTTGTCAAGTTTGTCCATTCTAGTGTTTAGACCTTCGAGGATTTTTAAATCTCTAATTTGGTATTTTTCTAATTTTTTGAGTTGGTCCTTCATTTCTATCATAGTTCTCGATCTAGTGGGGGAGGGTGAATATGGGGGAGTTATTTTGGTTTATGGGGTAAGGGAAAAGACAATCACTATAGCAATGCTAATTACTATAATTAATAGTGTTTTTAATAAAAATAATAATAAATATAATAATATTATATTTAAATATTTTTATTATAAGGTTGGAAAAATTATAAAAATTATAAAATTTATTTTCTTTTATTTTTTATTTGGCCTTGTTTTTTTTTTTTTTGCAGGTTTAGGGTTTTACGTGGAGAGAAGGATGCGTGGGCGTAAGGGAAAGAGGACGCACAGAGCATGAGGGAGAGGGAGCAGCGAGCAAGTGGGAGGAGGATGGATGTGGGAGTGCTAACAGTGGCCGTAGAGAGGTGGACGCAGTGTAATAGGAGGATGCGTGGGAGCAGAGGTAAGAGCTGCGCGTGGAGGGGATGTGTAGAGGGAGGTGTGCAGCATTGGTTGGCTAAAGTGAGAGGCTAAAGTTGAGTAGGTAGGCTATAATTCGTAAAAAATGAGGAACTGAGAACGAGGATTGGAATTAAGAAACGAGAGTTAGAAGCGACTGCTGTACCATTCCCATGTATCCCGCTAGGCACTAGCTAGCTCGGATTTTAAAGTTGCTAAATTTTTTATAGCCTCTGCCGCATTGTGATAGCATCCTTTTGGAAATTTATCCAAGAGTTATTGGAGGTCTATCTAGATGATTGGACAGCGTAAAACTTCTTGAAAGAGAATATAGCCATGGTCAGACTTATGTTTTACCACTGCAAGCAGTTACAGATTTCACTTAACTTGAATAAATGTATTTTCTACAAAACGGGAGCAGAGGGAAGAGCTGCACAGGGATATGCGCGTGGATGGGATGTGTATATGGAAGTTGGAGGAATGGGGGCGCAGCATGGTGTGGTCGGAGTGGAAGCATGGGCAGAGTGCCCGATAGGAGGAGTGGCGTGAGGTGAGGGAGGGGTGGACATGAGGAGCACAGGAGAGTGGGATGCAGCGAAAGAGTGTGGAAGAGTGTGCTGGAAGGGAGGGCAGGTGTGAAGGAGGGAGGGCTGGAGGGGTAGTGGTAGAAGAGAGAAGTGTGAGCTGGAGATGGAGGCGATGAGCACTGATTGGGTGTGGAATCGGAGAAGGAGTGTGGGGATAGGAGCATGCAATGGAAGGTGGAGTGCAGAAAACTAAACCGAACACGGCTCTAATACCAATGCAGAAACCATATCTGGTTGTTGGGTTAAGAAGCGAATCTGACTTCCATGTTGAGAAGAAATATATATGAATAGTATAATAATTAATTGATAGATGATAATGATTACAAATGAAGCTCGTCTTTATAGGCTTGAGTGTGTAAAATGAAAGGTTACACCCTTTCATATAATAATTAACTAATTTAATTAATATTTTATTTTATATTTGTTACATCCAAGTGGATATATCTGTTAAATCTGGTGTTGTCAAAAATATCACATTAGGTGCCTCCTGCACCCCTGAAGAAGTCACCACCTATAAGAAACTCTTCCAAGAGTTTCATGATGTTTTGCTGGTATTACACCAAGATGCCCGACCTCAATCCTTCCATCCTTAAGAATCACATTGACACTTGGCCCGATGTTGTGCCTATCTTCCAAAAGAAAGAACCATCCATCCATCTAGAATGCCAGTGATAAAGGATGAAATTGAAAAATTGCACCAAGCTTGGTTCATATACCCAATCATGTTTACCACTTGGATGTCTAACCCTGTGCCCATTAATAAAAACAAGGCACCATTTGAGCATGTACTAAATTTCTAGATTTGAATCTGGCATGTCCCAAAGACAAATTACCGCCACCATTTATTGATCAACTCATTGATGCGTGCACTCACCATGAGTTTCTTTCCTTCATGGATGGATTCTCTGGTTACAATGAGATTCAGATCTGCAAGGAGGATCAGTATAAGACTTCATTTACCTACTTGTGTGGCACCTTTTCCTATCAATTTATGCCATTTGTCCTAAAAATTGTTGAAGCCACCTTCCAGCAGGCCATGACCTTCTATTTTCATGACTTGGTCCATATTATCCTAGTCTACTTGGATGACCTCACGACACGATCCCATAAATGATATCAACACTTGGAAGGCCTTCTCAAAGTATTCTTATAGTGTTGAAAGTACAACATTCTCCTGAACCCCCACAAGTGTGTGTTTTTCATCCGTGCCGATTGATTGGCGGGATTCATTGTCTCCCAAAATGTATCACAGTGGGTCCTTTGAAGGTTCAAGCCATCATTGACCTTCCATCCCCTCACACCTTGCTCTAGTTGCAAAGCCTTCAAGATAAGGCCAATTTTCTCCATTGATTCATCCTGGATTACACCATGAAATTTCATGATTTCTTGTGCTTAATTCAAACCCACGTTCCTTTTTTTTGGGACGAACATGCACAAGGTACTTTCGATGCACTGAAACAAGCCCTAATTTCACTCCCTTGATATCACCACCATATTTCATGAAGGACTTTATCTTTTACGTTTCATCATCCAAGCATGCCATCGTAGGAGTTCTATTCTAGGAAGGTACTTCTCGCAAAGATCATGTGATATACAATGTAAGTAAGACCTTATCTATCCCACCACTGTGTTATCCCCACGAGTAAAAAATGGCCCTATGCATTGTCTTCTCAATTCAAAAACTGCACCAAACATTCTTATGAGCAGAACTATAGTAGTGGTAGTACCAACGCGATGGTTTATCTCTTGATTTGTCACCTCATCCAAGGTCGGGTGGCCAAATGGATCATTATCCTTCAAGAGTGTGACCTTGAATTCATCACACCCAAGATCACTAAGGCATTGGCCTTGGCACAACTTATGACAGACTCACCATCTTCATCTATGTCACCTTCGATCATGATCATCCTATCCGGTGAACATATGTTTACCATTTCCTTGGATGACCGTGTTATAGATACATCCTTGTTTATCTACGCACCCAAATATTTCGATATCACCTCATTCGCAATGACTTACATTGCATCTTCCATCAAGCTTCTCAGTACCTTCTTATCGGCGATGTCCTTTATCAATGTGGCATCGACACCATTTTGTGTCGATGCCTTACACATGAGGAGGTTGATAAGGTCTTGAACAACTCACATAGCAGAGCCTGTGGCATCCACCTCTCTAGTATGGACACTTCCCAAAAGGTTATTTCACCCATTATTTTTGGCTGACTCTTTTTACCAATTGAATTATGGTAGTCAAACACTGTCACAATTTCCAAATATTTTCCCCAAAGGAAAGAACCCCTCTTGTGCCACTCCATTCGGTTATCATTGTTGGTACTTTCTACAAATGGGCTATTAATTTCATGGAGTGTAATCCTAACTCAACCAATGGTTATAAATACATCATCGTGGTCGTCGTCTATTTCATCAAATGGGTTGAATCCATGCCCACATTTAACTGTCGGGATGAGACTGTGGCATGCTTCTTCGTTAACCATTTCATTACTCGTTTTGGGGTCCCTCAACAACTCACATATGACCATGGAATCTAGGGCTTGTGACAGGAATAGGGACATTGATATAATTATAGGAACAAATATATAGGTATAGGTTGTCAGAGACAATGATACAATGATTATTAGATATTTATTCTTCTATTCATATCAGGGTGGTAGGATGGGGAAAGGAAAGGGGGTTGTCGCCTCCTTCTAGTTGATGTCGTTAAATCTAGTGAGTTGGATCTTACTGAGGATTGGAGTTTTCACTTCACGTAGGATCCTATGGTAAAACCAGGAGGTTGTATCCTTCTTCCAGTTGATTCTGGTAAATCTAGTGAGTTGGATCTCACTGAGGATTGGAGTCTTCACTACAGGTTGGAGCCTATGTTAAAACTAGGGGGTTGTAGCCTTCTTCCATTTGGATTTGGTAAATCAATTGAATGTAATATTTATATTATATAAGAAAAACATTATGTGTTTTTCTCCCATTTGGGTTTCCATGTAAAATATCTTGTGTATTGTGTATGGTTTATGTGATAATGAATGTTGTTACAGAGAAAACTTCATATGGCTTGGGGTAGACCACAGTAGACAACTAACTATCAGAAATTAACTCAATTCTCAATGCTATGTTATATAAACGACAATGCTAATGTAATGGAGAATATAACCAACCTCGATCCGGACGTCCGATGTAGATCCCCGTTGAAGCTTTCAATTCGTGCACTTGAACATGCAAATTAGTCTTGATAGCCAATATACATCAAGTGCATATAATATATGAAAGACATTAACATTATCAATAGAAGTGGTCCATTATATCATAAGTAAATGCAACCCAATGTAATATAAACAACATTCACAACATTAATGGATGAGAATATGAGTATTTCTATTAATAAATAACAAGAAGTACAATGTCATACGACCTCTTGCCGGCAACCAATCTGAACCAAGAACTAGGTCTCTCCACTTGTGCCTCCACCACTTCAATCCTCCATGGAATGGAAAACTCAAACTATGATAGGAGTTTGGAAGGTGAACATAAAGGGTTCACAACAACAAGGATCAATGAGTGTAGACTCAAGATGCGGCAAAAAATCCACTAGAGTTATCTTGCTCTCTCTTTCTTCTCCCTTCCATATGCCATATGTGCTCAATATATAGTCCTTCCAAAGGTAAGTGAAAGGACACATTGAGGCATTTCGGGGAAAATGGAGGGCCAAAGGTCACCCTAAGACCACTTTTTGGGAGTAAAAAGTAATTTACTAGTGACTTTTACCATTTTACTTGTCACCCATGGGCTATAGTAGTGCAGCTCGCAAGTATGTTGGCTAAAATGTAACAGCTAGCGTACAGGAAGAAAAATAGGGAAATAGTGTGTCTAAAGGACATAAAGTGCCTCTGAGTCAGTGAAATTGATCCTGCAGGCCAAAGAGTGTTGATGCTCACAAGGTTGAAAAATATGTTGTAACAGATGCCCCCTAATGTGTGAGGTCAGAGACTGATGCTACGATGGCCGAAATACATTATAAATCTCAGAAGTGGAGTGATGGAGACACAAGTGGAAGGAGCAGCTCACTCATCATAATACAATAGTATCTCTGAATACATTTTGGTATAGTACAACAATCTGATACAATGTCCATGAATAGGCAGTACATAGTGAATATCTGTCATAAGTGATGATAGCCATGATCCCTCTATAGTAAGATATGGTTCCCTACTGAAAAGGAAACAACTGGTGCAAACTGGAGGTACAAACTGCTGATATCTGAGAGGTGATATCTCAAATGTAAAGTCACAATCATAAGTAGCATACTGAATGCCACTATCGCATGTGGTCTTCTACACAAATAGTCTATGGTGCAAGTCCCATCAAGTGAATAAAGGTGTTGAGGTCGAACCTGATGTGACATCGTCTGATTACTAGTCAATGATGTATACCATTAACAGACGGGATATAACCCACCAATAATTAAAATGGGCATCAAGGCATAGAGTACAATCATAAAAGTGAGAATAGATGTGTTCAAGTCAAACACTAAGATGAATCCATCGATCAGGGGACATTGATGTATTCCCAAAACTGTCGATGGCAAGAGAACCTACCACTAATGACTGCAAGCCTCAAGTTACTCAACCGAACTCTAAGTCTCAAATTCTAGAATAAATGGGTTGAAGTCGACGGAACAAAACTCGCTGGAAGGAGGGCATTAAGGCATGCCCCATCAACCAGCAATAGTTACCAACTACACTGAAAGATTTGGAAGAATTCAGGTGAAACGCACTGACTCATTAGGGATGGCTGACATGCAATAGTAAAGATATCTGAGGAGTGGCTGACTCTGGTTTCAAGACTTCCTTTGAACAAGAGCATGAGCAAATGGATAGACTTAGGCAACATAGACTCGATATAACACTGTGCGATGCAGGAGGAATCAACAAAGGGCTCCATAATGACTGGAAGCTTAACCAATCGATGGAGTAAACTGAGAAACAAGTACAGCTCCTAAGGTCCACCTGTTGGCAGGCGATTTGATGGGGAAATGTCACGATACCGCCAATGCTGTGACACACCGGAAGAGGGCGTGAAAGGAGTATTTTGTGTTAAAGAATACCGCAGTTGGTGGGTTTTGGGTCAATTGGACCACATATTGTGTAATAGTGAGTCAGTTGTACCGCAGTATGCGGGTTTTTGGGTCATTTGGGCCAAGTCAATTAGATAGTTGGTCATTTGTCCATAGTGTCGATTAAGAAGTCATTTGTAAGTGGAAAAATATGGTAAGGGAAAAAGCCTATAAATACATGAGAGTTGTAAGTGTTAGAGAGAGAGAGAATGGAGAGGAATGGAGAAGAAGTATAAGACCAATTGTGTGCGAGATCTGTGTTTTTGCTTCTGGTATATGATTGCGACAGTAATATAATGATGTTTTGGCCCGAACCTTGAGTAATGTTGCAATATGTGAATGTTGTTTGATGCAATGTCTTCTTACTATTTCCATGATGATAACTACTGTGATTACGTAATATGTTTTATGTGATGATAAATGCTGCGATGAAGTAATCTAGTATAACTCCTTGAATGTTGCGATGAAGTAATATGGTATAACTCTCTGTTGAATGCTTAAGGGTTTTGTTTAAGTGTCGGGATAGGGATAGTCTGTGTTTCCACAACTCTCCTCATCCCTTGGTGGAAACATGGTTCCATCTGCTCTTCCTGGATGCCTCAAGTGAGACCTCATCCGCTCTGTGGGTGTTGCTGGGTGGGCTCAAACCTACCCAGGCCAGTGCCCAGGGAGACTGCGGAATGTGTCAACAGTGAGCTGAACCCCTATCGACTAAGGTTGCATTGGTCAAAAAATGGCTCCATTGTCGGGACCATGTGCAGAGTAGAAGGAGGTCATGTTGTGGCACCCAACGAAGCCGGAGATACAGAAATGGTTCGATCAGAAGCTGCAGGAGCTTGCTGAAGAAGAAAGCCAGAATACACAACTGACAGTAGATCACTGGTTGGGAAGATATATTCATGACGGTCTGCACGAATGGTTTTTCTGTGAATTCCCAGTCATTTTGTATGAGTGGTTGTCAAATTTGACCTTCCATAAGAGGAACTTCCAGGGTGGTGAGCTGACGACTTGGACCCCGGAGTTGATTCAGGAGCTACAGGAAGTCGATAATAAGGCATCGCGGGCTATCGAAGTTTGGCTTGATAGCATCTTGGAGGGATATATTACTGAATTTGTGGTCGACATGAAGAAATCGTATAGTGAAGATGAAAGATACTTCTTCTGAGGACCAAGGGGAAGTATTCTATTGTCACTCCAACTGTCGATTAAGATGCTAATCTGTGAAAAGGGTATATTGAAGATGCACCTTGATCAGTAGACATCTTGGTGGGCGAAGGCCGTGGGTACCGTGACTACTGGGGGGTGGTATATGGAATGGTAAGGGGTAAATGGGTGCAGACCATGAGAAGACTGTGAGTGAAGCCGAGGAAGAAAGTGGTCTTACGAGGGGAGGAGCAAGGTTTTAACAAGAGAAGAGGCAGAGGACGGGAGAAGGTCCTACTACGATCAAACTGCAAAACCGCAAAGGAAGACCACACGGGACGAAGCAACCTCACAGTTTTGATAGGGATGACTAGTCTATGCCCAAGATAGAGGCAGGACCAAACCCCAGCACCAACATACCCACACTTCCGCTCACTAACTCACAACCAGCAAGAAATACCACTTCGACACCACCAGGTTCGTCAATTCCGCAGAAGTTAATTGGTAGTAGCACAACGACAAGAGGAAGGAGGCCCAAAATGGCGGGCGATGATGCTAAGTTACCATTGTTCCACGGAAGTGTGAAAGATAACCCAGAACAGTATTGGTTTTATGTGAAGCGGTCTGGACCATGAAACAGATCACTAATGCTAATGTTAAGAAAGGGAAGCTAGCCATGACTCTGCAAGGTCGTGCATTAGATTGGTTCATGAATTTTATTCTAGTCCCTACAAGGGCCGCAGAAAAGTCACTAAATGAGATCCGGGATGGGATGATTGCTGAGTTTAGAAGGCCTAAGTCGAAGGCTCAATACATTACAGAATTGAACGAAATTAAGCAGTATCCCAATGAGATGGTATGGGATTTCGACCAGTGATTCAAGACACTGATGGAAAAGGTTAGTTTTGATATGAGTGCCGTCCAACATAAAGAATGGATCATTGCCGCACTGCTACCCCACATTCGGTTCTTGCTGATGCAGCAAAGTATATCGACACCTACCGAAGCTCTAGAGATTGCAATGCGGTTGGAAGCATCACCGATTGGAGATAATGCAGCTGGGATGTCGTAGTACAGACACAGCTCGCTAACCTGACTATACAATTTCAAGATTTGAAGAAGAATAAGGAACAACATGATGAAGTATGGTGTACGCAATCCCGAGGAGAAGGGCATACGAAGGATAATTGCCTGAATTTCTATAATTATTTGGTGTCAGGTGCGCCAAACCCACTGAATGGCGGCATTATGTCGTGGTGTTGCATTTGTCATGTATTTGGGCACAGTCACGATAATTGCCCATATATGCAGAAAATGGTAACAACCCCACGGAATCTTTATTGCACATTCTGCAAGTTAGTGGGTCACGATGACAAAGATTTCCGTGGATATGGGTTGTTGCAGGAGAGGATGTGTGATGCATTCTATGTCAAGTACAATCAGCGCACTGTGCAACAACCACAAATGCAACCACAGGTAGCCCAACTGCTACCGCAGCCGCAGATGCAGTTTGCACCATAGCAACAACAACCGCAACAATTCATGCCGCAATACAACCTGATGCATATGGCTCCCCCACAGCCACAATATGTACAGCAACCACAGTATGCACCACAAGGGCAAGGGATTCCACTAACATTGATGCAGCAACAGTTTAACCAACCACAGTACCAGCAGCAGGGCGGCTACTGAGGAGGATACAGGGGCGGATGCGGTGGCGTATTTGGTCATAGAGGAGGAGGCCAAGGTGGTCATGGACTTGTGCAATGTTACCACTGTGTGGTATGGGGTCAGTATCAGTGCAACTGCCCACTACTACAGAATCAGTGTACGTTCTGTTTTGGTAATGATCATATGGTTGAGAATTGTCCACAGTTGATTGCACGATGGCAGGATGGGAACGCTCCGCAACTATAGAATTAGGCCCAGCCACAGCAACTAGTGCAGAATTCGGTACAACAACCAGTATAGAACCAAACCCCACGACCACCGTCGAATGCCAATCAGAATATCAATCAACCGAGGAATATGCAATAGAACCAGATGCAGGGTTCAAATATTGTGACCATTTCTGCAGAACTGCAACCACAAGATGCTTCGATGGCTGTTGTCACTCGTGGAGGAAAGATGACTGGGGAAGATAGTTCACGACCACTGATTTGGTTGGATGGTTAGAAGACGGTACCCTTCGACATTTATACAGAGCGGGAAACATTCCTAGAGACACGTCACACCTTTGAGAAAGATTGCAGTACGGCTATTGTTTGTTATATGCCGCCTATCTTTGATACTACATCGGACACTGATCGGCCACCACCACTGGGGACATTGCAAAAGTTTCTTGAAAATTGTCTGTTATTGGCCCAAGACCCAGCTACCCTGGTTGAGATTAAGGGATGGTTGCAGCGATTTGCGAAAGGATGGAAGGAGTTGGCAATAAACTCCCTGCAACGACAAAATACTGGCAAGGAGATGCGAATGAATATTCATATTGGTGACTATGATGTTGACTCTGTGATTCTTGACCTTGGTTCGGATGTTAACATCTTAACCAAGAAGGCATGGCAGAAGATGGGGAGTCCCCCATTGAGCTGGTCACCTATACAACTCTGGTTGGCTAACCATGCGAAGGTAACACCCATTAGGCGAGTTCCGTGGCTCACGATTGACATTGAGGGCATGAAGACTTATGCTGACTTTGACGTTATTGAAGTAGTTGAGGGAGGAATCTCTTATCTGGCGCTCTTGGGGATTGGATGGGCTAACGATAGTGGATCTGTAATCAAATTCAAGAAGCGCATGATGACCTTCGAGAATCATGATTTCAGAGTCATAGCCCCATTGGATCCGGCTGAAGGACGCCGATACATTGAACCTGTCAGAGATGGTGATACCGTTGGATGGGACCATGCATTCAATATTTTTGAATATTATATCCACCCTACCATCCATGGTGATTTGGAGTGGCACAGCGAGAGATCTGCATCTTCCGACTCTGATGATGCTTTAGAACATTGGCAGAACCAGATGCATGAAGTACCATTCTGAAAATGTAGCTTAGTTGTGCAATCCTAATGTCAGGTTGCGACAGAGACGGTCACACTGCCTGTCTATGAGGGGTTTCCTGGCCTAAACTTTTTTTTAGCAGAATTTGAAGACTGCGTCTCAGAACCACAGCGACTGTTGGCATTGGAGGAAGCAGTGAAGGATGTTCCAACATGCTAGTGGGCGACACATAAGAAATTCATTAAGAGTTGGTCACTGTGTCGAAGGTTGATGATGGTTCGGTTCGGCGATACTGAGGTTTATCACACTAGTAAGTACAATGGCCGGACTGATCCCAGTGATCATGTGATAGAATGCCAACGATTGTGGGTAGCGCGACCCAGAGATGAATGGGTCCATGCTTTTGTCCATACTTTGGAGGAGATACCGCGCTCATGGTATACTGCAGCTGAGTTGCGTCGAGACATTACAACATGGGGGTAGTTGACGATCTCTTTCACTCACATGTTCACTTTTGTAGATGCCAACCCTAATGTCCATAACGCCCTACAGCTCATCCGCGATGTGGTATTTCAGGTTGTTCCGACGGCCTACCCTGTCGACCCACACACACATTGTCAGATGCAGTCTCTCATGGAGTGCTTCAACATCAGTGGTGGCCAGGAGGATGATGATGATCCCCGAAATGTTAACATTCCCGAATCTAAAGGATTCGCGATGTGGTCCCACCTGTTGCGCCAAGTAATCAGTTCAGTCAACCATTACAGCTTCGCAAGATGAATATTGGCACCGAGGCTACTCCAAAGTTTTCTAATGTTGGGGATTATTGAGACGATGAGATGATGAGTAAGGTTACTGAGTTACTTCATGAGTTTCAAGATGTGTTTCCCACAAAGTTTTCCGAAATGAAGGGGATCCTGGGTGATTTAGGAGAGATGAGGATTCCATTGAAACCAAATGCTAAGCCAATCCGGTAGCGACCTTATCGGTTGAATCCGTGACATAAAGAGAAGGTCAAGGCAGAACTTGATTGGATGTTGGATGCTGGTATTATCGAACTTGTGGAAGAATCCAAATGGATCAGTCCTATGGTGGTGCGGGACAAGAAAACCGGCGAAGTGTGCATTTGTGTCGACTTACGGAAGTTGAATGATGCCTGTTTGCATGACCCTTTTCTAACCCCATTTACTGATGAAGTACTTGAATGAGTGGGTGGCCAAGAGATGTACTCATTCACTAATGGATTCTCGGTCTACCATTAGATTCACATTGCCAAGGAAGATCACCACAAGACAAATTTTGTTACTAAATGGGGTTGCTTTCAGTACATGGTAATGCCGTTTGGTTTGAAGAATGCACCTACGATAGTCTCCCAGGTCGTTGTTGCCGCATTTAAAGATTTTATTTAGAATTTTTTGTAGGTATATATGGATTATTGGACTGTTTATGGATTGATTCATGATCATCTGGCCAATCTGCGGTTAATGCTTGAGCGATGCCGACAGCACCAGATATCACTGAATTTGAAGAAATGTATTTTCTATGCACCGTTTGGGATATTGCTGGGTCATATCGTGTGTAAGCAGGGATTGCTAGTTGATCCAACCAAGATTGCGCTCATTTTGGGGTTGCAACCACCAACCACCATTAAGAAGTTGCGCGCCACCTTGGGTCATATGGGATATTATCACAAGTTTATCAAGGGTTATGCTACGATTACTGCCCCTATGGAAAAGTTGTTGAAGAAGGACACGGCATTCCAATGGAGCCCGGAATGTCAGGATAGTTTCGAAACGCTCAAGGCGAAGATGGCATCGGCACCGATCTTGGTCTTTCCGGACTGTAGTAAGGAATTCCATGTTCATGTTGATGTTTCATCGATTGCACTAGGTGTTGTGTTGGCTCAACCTAGAGAAGGCAAATTGATCATCCTATTTCTTTTGCCAGTCGGAAGCTGTCCTCTGCATAACACAATTACACTACCACAGAACGCGAAGGTCTGGCCATGGTTTATGCGCTGTAGAAATTCAAGCACTATTTGTTGGGTGGCCACTTTATAACTTTCACTAACCATTCTGCATTGAAATACTTGGTCAATAATCCTATGTTGGGGGGGAAGATCTGTCGTTGGATACTCTTGTTTCAGGAGTTTGATTTCGAAGTTATTGTGAAACCGGGGCGGTTGAATGCTGGACCAGATCATTTGTCACGGATTGATACAGGGGAGGAACCAACTAATATTGAAGATGGGTTGCCGGATGCCCAACTATTTCAAGTTTCCACTGTTAATCAGTATTTTGATGACATCCTTCAGTTTCGGATGACCGGCACCGCGCCTGTTGACTTTACCACTGCCTAGAAGAAGCAATTGGTTATCAAGGCTGTTGATTTTCAACTAATCACGGGAGAGTTGTATAAATTGGGCACTGATGAGATATTGCGCAGATGTGTCTTGTCGCATGAGCAAGCGCAGATATTGGTCGAGGCACATGGTGGAGTTACGGGCGACCACTATGGCGGTAGGGAGACTGCCCGGAATATACTACGTGCAGGACTTTGGAGGCCCACATTACATAATGATGCAACCGACTATGCGCAGTCTTGTGATGTTTGTCAGCGAACTGGAAAGCCATCCAGACGCGACGAGATGTCGCTGCTACCTCAAGTGACATTGAAACCATTCGAAAAATGGGCTGTGGATTTTATAGGACCGATTCATCCACCAGGAAAATGCATAGGTGCACGGTATATTGCCACGGCGATAGAGTACTTGACTTGATGGGCTGAGGCGGCACCTGCAGTTGATTTCTCCACCGCAATGGCTGCTCGATTTTTGTTTGGTCATATTATCACTCAATTCGTTGCCCTAAGATATTGCTGAGTGATCAAGGCAGCCACTTTCTTAATCGCACTATCAGTGCATTGACGGAGGAATTGCAGATACAACATAAGAAGAGTACACCCTATCACCCACATGTGAATGGAATGGTGGAGGTGTTTAACAAGGTATTGGAGCATGCATTGACAAAGGTGTGCAATGTGAACCACGACGACTGGGATCTGAAAATCCCAGCAGTGTTGTGGGCCTATCGCACCACATGTAAAAGGTTGACTGGTCAGACACCTCTCAAGCTGGCATATGGGAAGGAAGCAATTATGCCAATGGAGTATATTGTTCCAAGTCTATGAATTGCGGTTGTTATGAGCATGGATGATGTTGCAGCATTAGTTGAGCGTCTAGTGCAATTGGTGCAGCTGAAAGAGGATCGATTTATCACTGGCTTTCACCAAGGGGTGGAGAAGGATCGCCAGAAAGCATGGCATGATCGCCGCATAAAAAATAAACAATTTCAACAAGGCGATTTGGTGATATTATACGATAGCAAGTTTATGAAACATCCAGGCAAGTTGCAGATGCATTGGCTGGGTCCATATCGCATCAATAGTATTATGATAGGAGGAGCGGTTCAGTTGCAGCGGTTGGATGGGGCGATGCTCCCCAAGCTGGTAAATGGTCACAGATTGAAGCCCTATCGATCGGGCTTGGAACAACGCGATGCCTGAATCACATCGAAAAAAGAAAAAAAAAGAGAAAGTGTGTGTTGCAAGTTGCTTGGTGGCCGATGGTGCACCAACAGAAGAAGGTATGCGGAAGCAGGGAGGCTTGTGCCACAAGTTTGGAACAATCAGAGATTCATGACAATATGGCGACCAGAACCAATGACAGTTTTGGTTGAAGGATTTTTGTGATGATTACAGAGGATTTGGAGGTACGGGGCAATGTTGTGATTACTACTCCACTCATATCTTGTCACCACTACCCCTCATCCCTATACATGATTGTACCAGATAGATTCGGCCAGATTACCACAAGACGACGGCATGTTTTGCACATGGCACGCTGGGCCGATACGATCAGCATGATGTGAGGAGATTGCTCACACATCAGCATGTGAGATCTTTGATGACAGCATGGTCACCCCCCGTGGTGTCAATCAGTGGGGTTACACATGCAGATGAGAGGTAGTAGAGCATCATTCCCACTGTTGTGACCCAGGAATGATCCGGCTATAAGTAGCTGAGGCAGCTAGTAGTTCGCTACAATGACGCTTGTTTTGAAATAGAGTGGTTATGATGGTCGATCATTTTGTGAATTGAGTTGTGAGGAATACCAAGGAGGTCGTGGAAATTCTTCACTTCATTTCTCATGGCAGCACTACAGGGGCCCTACGAGCCCAAACGATGAGTGTCCCTGATCGACTTGATACGGTAGGTGCACTTACACTGTGTTATGCCTGAGCCAAGGGGTGGTTCAGCATGTTTAAGTACACAGTAGTTGTTCAGAGGATCGTGCTCTTCTTGACCAAAGAAGTGGTTGGGGCAGTTGCTCCCCGCCCACAGTAGGAGCCGTTTGCCGGTGTGAAACAGATGTGCCAGAGTCATCTGCTAAGTTTGCACCTTAGTATTATTCATCCTCTTTTTCTTCCCATCAGTACCCTTCCAAGAGACTCAAGGATGAGTTTGAGAAGTACATGACAACAAGTCGGGCGACGACGATTTTGGATTGAACATACAGCACAATGAGTCGACGATTAGTGTAGCAGAAGGAGTAGACAACACCGCGTGATCTAGACAGCAAGAATAGTTACCAGACCATAGTTCATTTCGAAGGCACTCTGTCCAGCAGTTGACGTGGCTCGAGGGCGAGCCACAAGATTGTGTTGGGGGCCTGTTGGCAGGCAGTTTGATGGGGAAATGTCACGATACTGCCAATGCTGTGACACACCAGAAGAGGGCTCGAAAGGAGTATTTTGTGTTAAATAATACCGCAGTTGGTGGGTTTTGGGTCAATTGGACCACATATTATGTAATAGTGAGTCAGTTGTACCGCAATATGCAGGTTTTGGGGTCATTTGGGCCAAGTTAGTTAGATAGTTGGTCATTTGTCCATAGTGTTGGTTAGGAAGTCGTTTGTAAGTGGAAAAATATGGTAAAGGAAAAATCCTATAAATACATGAGAGTTGTAAGTGTTAGAGAGAGAAAGAATGGAGAGGAATGGAGAAGAAGTAGAAGACCAATTGTGTGTGAGATCTGTGTTTTTGCTTCTAGTATATGATTGCGACAGTAATATAATGATGTTTTGGCCCGAACCTTGAGTAATGTTGCAATATGTGAATGTTGTTTGATGCAATGTCTGCTTACTATTGCCATGACGATAACTACTGTGATTACGTAATATGTTTTATGTGATGATAAATGCTGCGATGAAGTAATCTATTATAACTCCTTGAATGCTGCGATGAAGTAATATGGTATAACTCTATGTTGAATGCTTAAGGGTTTCTGTTTAAGTGCCGCAATAGGGCTAGTCTGTGTTGCCACAACTCTCCTCCTCCCTCAACGGAAACATGGTTCCATCTGCTCTTCCTCAACACCTCGAGTGAGACCTCATCCACTCTGTGGGTGTTGCTGGGTGGGCTCAAAACTTCCCGGGCCAGTGCCCAGGGAGATTGCAATATGTGTCAACAGTGAGGTGAGCCCCTATTGACTGAGGTCGCGTTGGTCAACACCACCTATAGTCCCAACTCATAATGGATGGAGTGGAATGAATGCTCTGTTCAAAGGCGACACAACAGCTGCCAACTAGAAGTAGTAACCATAATCTCATCCAGCTTTTTGGAATATTTCACTTTTTTTTGTCTTTTTCATATTTGGAAAAGCTTGAAAAAGAATAAAATTGCTTATAGTACAACAAGTGAGGGAACGAGTGTCAAATGGAGAGCAGACTACTCCCAAGCAGTGGAACATACATATGATCAATGAAAGGAAGCATGTGCAGGATGTGGACACTCGAGAGTGTTGATGTATATGTAACTTCAGAATGTATTTCACATATATGTATATTATATTCCTATAGAAATGTTATTATTCCTCTATACGGAAGTATCGTCATTTATATTGTAAGTGCCATAACTTATACTTGATGGGTTATTAGACCACCTTGTTGGGGTCGGCCCTGTATAAGTCATATGGGTCAAAGGGTTATTAGACCACCCTATTGGGGGTCGGCCATGTGGGTCAAAGGGTTATTAGACCACCCTAGTGGGGGTCGGCCTAGTCAGCATTATGTTAAGTGGTTAAGTTGAGGCCGACCTAGTTGAGTAAAGGTCAAGTCAAGCTAGTGTATAAATAGAGAGTGTGTCTCTCTCATTTTACACATTCTATTCTCTCACTCACACTTGGGAGAGTGGCGCACTTGTGAAGGAGGAGGCTCTGCTGCTAGGAGAAGACTATCTCTTGTATTCTGATTGTATCATTGCTATATCTATCTCTGAGGAAGTTATTAGGGTTTTTCACCTTTATGGTTTTCCCCAAGTAAACTCTGTGTCTCTTGTGTGCTTGCATTATTGTGTCCATGTTTGATATGCTGTAGATTTGCTGTACATGTTGTTCTCTCAGTTAAGATCCTAGATCAAATTGAAGTAATGATCCGGATCTTGGGGGCTGAGACCCGAAAGGCTTGAATGCCGAGAGAGGAGGAAATTAGGCATGCAAATCTGTCATAAAATTAACATGAAAACCCTAATATTGCATAAGAATAAGCATGAACAAAAACACATGTAGTCAATGGGAGGTGAGGCTCAAAGAGAAGCCCCACCTCTGAAACTAATTACCAATAAGTCACTCAATTCTAATTAATCTCACAATGAACAATAGAAAATAGGAGAGAAACCAAATGAGTAACTTGATATCATGAGAAGGCTTGCTAGGCCTTTATATAGCATTATTACAATGTGTTTTGAGGCTATACCATGGTCCAAAACTATGTGCTACTAAATACCATGGATGAGAGAGGGTGGCCTCTCTATTTAATACTTTTATGGCTTATACATTCGAATTTAGACCATATGCCCCCTAAAATTCGGATCATTCCTCCCCCCTTAGAAAATTATGGTCCCCATCATTTCATGCTAAAAAGAGACCCATGATTACTCTGTGCTAGCTACCAATGAAGAGAAGGGTTTTGTGTGGTTGACCCATAACCATGGGTTTTGTGAGGTTGACCCATAACCGTGGGTTTTGCAAGGGTGACCCATAACCATGATGGCAATGACAAGCTTGATTCCAATGAAGAGAAGAGTTTTGTGTGGTTGACTCAAAACCATGGGTTTTGTGTGGTTGACCCATAACCGTGGGTTTTATGTGGTTGACCCATAACCATGGTGGCAATGACAAGCTTGTTTCCACTGAAGAGAAGCGTTTTGTGTGGTTAACCCATAACCGTGGGTTTTGTGTGGTTGACCCACAACCATGATTACAATACATAACTATGGGTTTTGTGTGGTTGACCCATAACCATAGGTTTTGTGTGGTTAACCCATAACCATGGGTTTTGTGTGGTTGACCCATAACCATGATTACATTAAGATTTTTAAAAAATCGAAAAATCATGATCTTTGGTGCAGTTGATGTCTTGCTGCAAATCCATTCATACCTTCTGATGCATGTACTAAAATTGAATTCCATTGAAGACCCATTTGAGATCTCGAAGAGACCTTTCCATCCATATAACATACTTGCTCTGGGGTGGCCCAGAGATTGAGAAAATGTTTGTTGAATCTCAAGAGACGCGCGCACACTATTTTGCAGACATCTGTTGCTTCAATCAATGATATCTCTCAAACCAGAAAGCCAAATAAAAAACCGTGAAATACCCATTTTAGCTGACAGAAATAGATTTCCAATGAGATATGGTAGAGACTCTGAAACATTATATGGAGTCTATAGAACTTGTTTAAAGTGTTTGTACGTCCGGCCGCATTGTGTACAAACATGTGTTACTTCAAACAAACATATCTCACAAACCAGGAAACAAAATGAAATTCTGTGAAATACCCATTTTAGAAGACGAAAAGATCTTTCTAATGAGCTATGGTAGATCCTCTAAGACATTCTATGGAGTTAATAGTACTTGTTTAAAGTTGTTGTACGTCCGGCCACATTATGCACAAACATATGCTACTTCAAACAAGCATATCTCACAAACCGGGAAACAAAATGAAATTCCGTGAAATACCCATTTGAGCTGACTGAAATACCTTTCGGATGAACTATGGTAGAGCCTCTGAAACCTCCTGTGCAGTCCATGGAACCTGTTCAAAGTTTTCTGAATGTGAGAGTGTTGAGTATAGAAATGCCAAGGGTTTGTAGAGAAGCATGGGTTGTTGTAGAGGTTGTGGAACCTCCGTTGAACCTGCATAATCCTTCAAAATATTGTCCCAATGGAGAGCGTACCCGCTCTGATACCACTGATCCGGATCTTGGGGGCTGAGACCCGAAAGGCTTGAATGCCGAGAGAGGAGGAAATTAGGCATGCAAATCTGTCATAAAATTAACATGAAAACCCTAATATTGCATAAGAATAAGCATGAACAAAAACACATGTAGTCAATGGGAGGTGAGGCTCAAAGAGAAGCCCCACCTCTGAAACTAATTACCAATAAATCACTCAATTCTAATTAATCTCACAATGAACAATAGAAAATAGGAGAGAAACCAAATGAGTAACTTGATATCATTAGAAGGCTTGCTAGGCCTTTATATAGCATTATTACAATGTGTTTTGAGGCTATACCATGGTCCAAAACTATGTGCTGCTAAATACCATGGATGAGAGAGGGTGGCCTCTCTATTTAATACTTTTATGGCTTATACATTCGAATTTAGACCATATGCCCCCTAAAATTCGGATCAAGTAAATTCTGAAAATTTAACATGGTATCAAAGCTAGCCTGAAAGAAGGCATGATATGGCATGTATGACACTTGTTGCACTTACAATGCTAGGGATTGATATAGCAAAAATCAGTCATCCTAGCACTTTCGCTATAAATCCGGTTTGGAAAAGTTGTCGGGTCTGAAAATTTTACAGGTCGAATATAAGATCCCCATGTACCTTGTGTCTAAAGGACAACCTCTAATTCGTTGTACTTTATGATTTATGATCTATACAATATAGGGTTTCTACCTCTTCCAAATTGGAGTCAAAATTAGGTGACCTTGGGAAAAAGGTCATAACTTGGGCTAGGAAGCTCCAAATGAAATTTCATAAAAAATGACAGGTAATACACAGATTGTACTATCTCAGGAAAAATTTTCAGAGGCCGAAGTTGAACCAGTGACACATGGAACTCTATACAAGTTCGCTCTCCTGTATTATCCCATAAACAGGTCACGTTGCGACACTTGGCATAAATCTCTCTCAGAGAATCCAATTGAGGTCAGACCTGTCGGGATGGAAATATAACAGGTCAGGATATCTCAGAAAAACTTTTCAGAGGTCGAAGTTGAACCAGTAACACGTGGTACGCCGTACAAGTTCGCTCTCCTGTATTATCCCATAAACAGGATGGAAAGAAAACAGTTCGGGCTATCTCAGGAAATATTTTCAGACCCTGTGGATTGAAAAGTTCAGAGTTACACCAGAAACAATCAGGTACATATTTCTATCAAATCAGAATTATTTTTGAGCACCTTCATTCATGGTTTCCGGAATTTAGGGCTTCGGAGAAATTTGGAATTTTTGTAATCGGAGACCACGGCTGAATGCTACTCATCAAAATCGAAGTTTAGAGACCAAGATCAGAATTTTTGGTTGGGCAGAAGGTCGGGCTTGATCAAACCCTAGTTCGGGACTTTGATCAGAAAAGTGGAAAATTAGGGCTTCTGCAAAAATGGGAATTTTTGAAATCTATGACCACGGCAAGAAGCTCCTCAGAAAAATCAAAGCTTCAAGCTTTGAATCAAATCTTTTGGTTGGGTGAAGCTCAGGGAAACTCAAACCCTAATTCAAGGTCCTCCACAGTAAATCGGGAAATCTAAAAGGCAATTTCGAGGGGTGAAAATTTGCAGTTTTCAAATTCTGAATATACCAACTTGATCAGCTTATCAAGGCGCATATTTCTATCCTTTCGGAAGTTTGAAATTCAAAGTTTGAATTTTTAGGGTTTCTTTGACAAACCCAAATCCAGCTCTAGGTCCAGTTCTTGCAAATCAAGTGGATTGGGTTAATCCTAGAAGAAGATGGATTAGTCACCTGCATAAGTGAAGAAGTTCCTGTCTCAGAGGGAGATGAGGCTAAGGCCTTCCATATGAAGATTACAAGCAAGCTTGATAGGTATGGCTTACAGGTATGTTTCATGGTTAATTTTATCATATGTTTGTCTTCATATCATTACAGTACAATCTTGATTAATTACTAGACTTGTCGTATCACCTTAATAGAAGATATTCATTGATTAAGGTTTTGACACTTATGAATGTACTAATGCATTGTGATGTTGTATGAGGTTTATGTTGTTCACTGACATAAAAGGTACACCAAGAAAGACAAATCATGTTCTACTTCAAGAACATATGATCATGGTGACATGAAGACAAAGATTCATCCATTGTCATGGATCACATAGAAGATCTACTTTCGAGGTATGTATAACTTGGTTCTACAATGGTTAACTTATGAGACATGCAGGTTACTAGCACAAGTCACTGAAGAGAACTAGAAGACATTATGTGGGTATGTTAGACATAACTAGCTAGCATGCTAATCCAGGTATGTTTTTCCTATATCAAGCTAGAATCCTACCTTGTGTTAGGATCTTATACTGTTGTGTTGTTGATAATGATTATTCATGAAGTCATAGGTTTGAATAATCATGGTTGTATGCATATTATGTTTCTTACCATAATTGATGATATGACTAACCAGAAGAACCATGAAGGTAGGTTTGAATAATCACGGGTTTTATGCATATTATATCTCTTATCTTGATTGATGATTCAACTAACCAGAAGAGTCCTATGATCAAATAAGAATGTGTATGAGTAAAAGAAGACTTCCCTGAAACCTTCAATACTAATGTTTATTATTTGTGAAGGATCATGAATATACATGTTTAATATTATTGTGTTTTGATAGTATTAAGATTATACTAATAAATGTGTGATTATGTATGAGACCTCAAGGATAACAAAATGATGATACTAATAAGCATGCATAGTGATTAAGGATGGATGTAAGTTCAAGGACAGGTAATACGGGAAGCAAAGATCAAGAGGGAGCACACTCCAGTTGTTCCTGTAAGAAAGAAAAGGAGCGCACTTCAGTAGTTTCTGCAAGGATGCAGATATTCAGAGGGAGTTGACCACTTTTCACAATCCACATAAGAATGGAGTTGCAGAAAAGAAGCAAAGACTGAGAGGGAGTCAACCCAACAAACAAACAAAGATAAGTATTTTAATTGTCATTACTTGCATATTTTATTGTTTAAATAATACTGTTCAATAATGTATATACTGATGTTCCTAGAATTAGGTTGTGTATTATGCATATTAGAATAGTTGCATTGATGAACAGTATACTACTAATATGCATGGGTAAGTGGCCTATGGCACTGTACAACATTCCATTGCTACTTATCTAGAATGAAAGCTCGTTGCTGACATGTTGGGAGTTGTGCACACTCTTAACAATGTTCTGGTAAAGATTGGAAGGCATCTAGAAAGTTATGGGATATGGATAAATGTTGTATCGAAGCATTGGCTAAGATAATTGCATGACTGTATGACATATTTATTTATGTGTAAGAATTTGTTCTGAAAACTATGAGATGTTTTCTAATCATGCAATTTAACTTGTTGTGTAGGAAAGATCATATGCCATCACCTACAAAAGAAGAACTACAACATTTGTTCAGCAACAAAATTATCTATTGAAGATATTGAAGTTCCCAGGATATGGGAAGAGTGCCATGATCCGTCAATCATGAAGAATGATGTTTGGGATGTAGTCCCAAGACTTGAAGGGAAGTTTGTTATGACTTCCATATGGATCTATCAAGATCAAGCATGCTGCAGATGGCAGCATAGAGAAATATAAAAGTGTTGAAATAGAAGATACACCAGATGGATTTCAAGACAGCTTTCTTGAATGGTGTATTTGAAGAAGAAGTGTATGTGGAGAAGCCACTTGGTTCTGAGACACATGACAGGGAGTCATATATGTGAAAAACTTGGGTATGATGCACCACTTTCTAGGTATGGAGGTGTGGTAGAGTGCAGATGGAATCTTCCTTGGACAAGGGAAGTATGTAGTAGAGATCCTGAAGAGGTTCGGGATGATGGACTGCGAGGCTATGGCATCAAACCTGAAGCTTTTGTGTGATGCTTCATCTGAACTGGTTGATGTCACTATGTATCGTCAGATGATTGGGTACTTGATGTACCTAACGAACATGAGACCAGATATTTGCTTTGTGGTGAACACATTCAGCCAGTTCCTGACAGATCCAAGGAGTGTTCACCTAGTTGCTGTAAAGCATATTCTAAGGTACTTGAAAGGTATAGTTGATTATGGGCTCAAATATTATGCGAATCAAAGGTTTAACCTGCAGGGTTATGTTGATTTAGATTGGGCAGGCAGTGCTGCAGATAGGAAGAGCACTTCTGGGTGCTGCCTCAATATGGGATCAGATGTGATCTCTTGGTTTAGCAGGAAGCAGTCCTGCGTAGCACTGAGTACAGCCAAAGTAGAGTATGCTGCGATGGATGAGCAGGTTACAGATGTATTGACCAAGCCGTTGGCCAAAGTGTAGTTTGAGTACTTCAAATATAGGCTTGGTGCACTTCAGATCGAGGTTCATTCCAAAGGGAAGTGATGAGTCCGGAAGATGCAGATGCACATGAGCTTTTCTGACATGGTTGATGTGTTCTCCCTTGGTCATGATGTAATTGTTGAGCCATTTTTCACATGGTGGTATATGTGTTCTCCCATGGTGAAAAAGTAAGGGCTGGAGCCTGCCCCGCATGGTGGTAGATGTGTTCTTCCATGTCAGTGGTGTAAGTGTTGGATGATGTGCATTTGGGCTATGCTTCGTGGACGATGAGATGATCTAAAGAGGATGATGCTATGATGATCAGGAGGATCATGGATGATGAGCATCAGGACGATACTCCAGTTACTACTCTGTATATGTATATGCATCATGTTGGATGCTTGTTATGATCAATTGGATCATTTATGTATGTATGCATCATGTTGGATGTTGGATATGATCAGTTGGATCATTTGTATGTATTTTGTATATGCATCATGTTGGATGCTTGGACCATGTATCTGTATATGTATTAGGTGGATACATTGTATGATCAGGTAGATCATGTATGTTGATATGTATCATGTATTTGTATTTGTATCAGTTGGATACATTGTATGATCAGGTGGATCATGTATGATGATATGTATCAAGTAGATACTTGGTTTGCATCAGGTGGATGCACTGTATGATCAGGATGATCATGGATGACGAGCTTCAGGATGTTGCTTCAAATGACATGCAACAGGATGTTGCAGTGATGATGATCAGGATGATCATGTGTACATCAGGATGATGTATGGTGAGTATCATGTTGATACTCTGTGGCCGTGGAACAGGTTGTGCAGATAAGCATGTAATTTGTGCCCTGGGAGATTTGCAGATAGTATTTTGAGGTTTTTCCTATGGCATGTAATTTGTACCCTGGGATATCTGGAAAATGCTCTTTCAAGTTTTTGCTTGGGAGGACATATAATTTGTGCCCTGGGAGATCTGCAGATAGTCTTTCGAGGTTTTCCCTATGGCATGTAATTTGTGACCTGGGATATCTGGCAGATGCTCTTTCGAGGTTTTGTCCTATGGCATGTAATTTGTGCCCTGGAAGATCCGATAGGTTGATCCGTGTGCTCGTAATCAGTCCTGGGATGCTCTTTCGAGGTTTTTCCATGACCACATGTAATTTCTGCCCTGGGAGATCCGATAGGTTGAGCCTTGTGCTCGTAATCAATCATGGGATGCTCTTTCAAGGTTTTGTGGTGACCACATGTAATTTGTGCCCTGGGAGATCCGATAGGTTGAGCCTTGTGCTCGTAATTAGTCCTGGAATTCTCTTTCGAGGTTTTATGGTGGGGTCACATGTAATAAGTCCTAGAGATCTGGATAGGATGAAAAAGGCCTCAAATGCTCTTTAGGGTTCTTGCTAGTCAAGAGACTCTTTTAAGGTTTTGTGACACACGTAATAAGTCCTGATATTTCCACAGTATGGCCCGTGATGACGAAGACCTACAGGTGGTGGGCCTACATCCAGTATGAAAAAGGACTGGCTCTGTAGAACTTCCTATGATGAGTAGATTTAGAGATTGATTGAGATAGCAGCAGTAGTGACGATGATCCAGAGAAGATGACTTGTGCTAGAAGACCTGTGTTGAGAAATACCTTCCTATTTAAGAGGGAGTGTTGATGTATATTTAACTTTGGAATGTATTTCACATATATGTATATTGTATTCCTATAGAGATGGTATTATTCCTCTATATGGAAATATCGTCATTTATATTGTAAGTTTCATAACTTATACTTGATGGGTTATTAGACCACCTTGTTGGGGTCGTCCTTGTATAAGTCATGTGGGTCAAAGGGTTATTAGACCACCCTATTGCGGGTCGGCCATGTGGGTCAAAGGGTTATTAGACCACCTTAGTGGGGATCGGCCTGGTCAGCATTATGTTAAGTGGTTAAGTTGAGGCCGACCTAGTTGAGTAAGGGTCAAGTCAAGTTAGTGTATAAATAGAGAGTGTGTCTCTCTCATTTTACACATTCTATTCTCTCACTCACACTTGGGAGAGTGGCACACTTGTGGAGGAGGAGACTCTGTTGCTAGGAGAAGACTATCTCTTGTATTCTGGTTGTATCATGGTTCTATCTATCTCTGAGGAAGTTATTGGGGTTTTTCACCTTTATGGTTTTCCCCAAGTAAACTCTGTGTCTCTTGTGTGCTTGCATTATTGTGTCCATGATTGATATGCTATAGATTTGCTGTACATGTTGTTCTCTTAGTTAAGATCCTAGATCAAATTGAAGTAAGTTCTGAAAATTTAACAGGGGGGGTGTTCCCTCAGGGTCAAAAGGTCATCAAATTGTGAAGGGAAAATGGAAGCTCTATAAGGCTCAATAGGGAAAGTGCTCAGGCACCAGGCTAACAATTGAGTAAGCAAGAGATGGCACAAGGCTCAAGCGGTAAGCAGGATGATGCAATGCAATCACAACTTGATATAAATGGGGGAGTCCTTATGGGAGATGGCCAGCATAAGACAAAGTAGAGTATGAGTCTTTATCGCAAAGTCATGGTGTAACTACAAAGGACTCCTGATCTTAAGGACAAACAATGGCATGGGCACCAAAATGCAAAAAAGGGGTTCTAACTAGGGTACCCATGTTCGAAAAGGCCCTACCACCACATAACGACACTTCTATAATAGTGTGAAGGTTCTGTGTCGGTTAAGAAGTGGGGTCACACCTAGGGTTTATGTAAATGGTCAAAAGGTCAAATGCGTAATGCATCTGAAAATGACATCTAACCTATATGCCAGGTGTGAAATATACCTACCGTAGGCACGAAACAATCAAAACAACTCTCGTCGAAGAAATTTGGTAAAAAATGCTACTCCAAGACATTATATTAGTCGAAAACAGCTTAAAACGGTGAAAACTATAGACAAATGGGTTTTCAAATTTATAAATAGTAATAAAAAATTACAATTTACAATTCATTTTCACTATTCACCCAATTTGAAGTTTTTGGTTAGTTTTCACCTCGAAGTTCAATCGCTGATTCTGGGAGCTACGAGCATCCGTTCATTGAGCCATCTAGAGTAGGTTAGTAGTCTCATATATACCTTTCATTTGATTTTTTTTATTTGAATTTTCATTGGTCCAATTTTTTAAATGGACAGGCCCTAAATGGTCACGGTGGTACCTGCGGGCTACTAGAATATGGGTAGCAGGTAGGGCAAGGTACCCACAGTCAACGCATGTGTTGACCGCAAGTACCCGCCTCTGTGAGCTAATTTTCTTGCGGGTACGGTCATGGAGTTTTTTTTAAAATAAAATTGACTAAACTCTTACTTTCTCTTCCTCCAAGATGGTTCTAGAATGGAGAGAAAGGGAACATGACCTTGTGGATGAGGCCGTCTGCAATGATTTTCCTGCACAGCAAGCTTTACAAGCATGTGGGATTTACAAATTTTGGAACATAAGGGGTTTGAGGGCCCAAAACCTATTGCTTTTTCGTTTGATATATTACTGGGACATAGATGCACAAAAATTCAACCTAGATGGGAAAATACTTTCCTTGGAGGTCGATGATATCTATTTCATTACTGGTTTGTCCCATCGAGGTGAAGTGGCAAGCCTTCGATCTTGTTCTATGGGTGGTGGGATCACCATCGCTGACTACATAGAGCGGTATTGTCTTCCCAAGACTCGGACAGTGGGGAGTCAGGCGCCCATCAGAGCCATAGTCGATCTAAGCATGAAGGTTATAGTGGCTACCTTAGTGCAGATTATAGGTTTGGTAGCTCTTCACTAGGCATCAAGGTCGGTGATGTTCTATGCCTCACAGTGTATGCGACCCATGGTGTATGACCAATGCACAACATTACTAGGGTCCATGAATACCTAGTTAATGGAGTGCAAGCAAGGGGAGGTAAAAAACTTTGGATACGACAGTATCTTATGCAGTTTATTCTTTGAGCGAGTTATGGGGCTTAGTCTGAGGGTTGAAGTCCCTCCTCATAGTCTCCGCGACCCTCCTCATAGTCTCTAGGACCCAGCACTGACCCGGTGGCGGATGTCTTGACGCGACAGGGTGGTGGCTGACAGGCATCACCATACATTGAGGAGTTCTTTCACTGGTGGGACCAGCATGTCATATCTATAGACGACTACCACTATGCAGGGATAGAATTCCATCAGGATCGTGACATGCCACTTCCACCAGGAGCAGCGTTTGGAGACACTAGTGAGTTACTCTTTTTATGTATTAAATTTTTTGGATTTTTTGATGATAAATGTGAATGCAAAAATATTTTGGGGGGTAGTGTCACAAATTAATAATTCATTGTTTTCTCGTAGAAAAGGGTCCAGTAAGACCATAGGGCTTCCTGATACATCGTCGACAAGGTAGGGGTGATGAGGTGGTGGGTGCTGTAGCAGAGTGTATCACTACAGACTGTGGAGGTCAACCTATCATGGATGACCAACAAGGTACGAGGTATAGAGATAGCACAGCTACCAGAGGATATGCAGCGCCATGTGGTGTGGGTACTGAGCAACTGGGTGCGACTACTGCAGCGTATAGCGAACACAATACATTATTACTATCAGACGAATCCTGCCGAGGCAGCAGCTAGTCCTCCTCGTAGGGCTTAGACATCTAAGAGTCCCATTTTTGTATCGATATATATATTCTTTAGGGATACGGGCTCCAGTTTTATATTATGACACTACCATTTTTGGACATATTATTTATGAAAACGATGGTTCTGCGGTTCTACTATATGTGTGTATGTACAAATGTATGAATGTGTATGTTATTTGTGTGCTTCATTAAGAATGTGACAAATGCCAATCTAGGACATAGTTAGCATATGCATCAGATATATGATTAAAACTTCTCGGAACATGAATGTATGTAATGGAAACAAAATGTCGTTCCAAGATTCTTACCCTTAATAATTTCCGTAGTAACGTAGGATCCCTCACATGGTACTGACCATTCAACTAAGACATAACTAGTTGTGAGTCCAAGCGGACTTCTAAAAATTGGATACCATGCGAAATAGCATCCTGAAGTATCTCAATCACGACACTATACTCAACCACATTGTTAGATGTAGGACTGAGACAAGCACCTCCTGAAGACACAACCAGGTGGTTAGGTGAATAAATAACCCAGGCAGTAGAAGAAAGCTATTGTGTATGATGGCTAGCACCATCCACGAACCCTGAGAACATAGGAGATTCCGCTGACATCTGTCAATCAAACAGAAGCAAATCAACAGACCCAAAAACCAAAGGAAATCTAAACTATGTACAGAAGCACCTATACAATAGTATACAAAAGTATTAGCTCGAACTAGAAGTTCAAGCGTAATACAGCTTGAGGTAGAGCCCATTTCTAGGCTCCTTCAAAACATTCCCCTCATAATCCTCTAATTCATAGGCTCCTTTTTCTAGGACACGTCTCATGATGTAAGGACCATGTCACATGGGGTTAAACTTGCCTGCCCCTAGGGGTTCTTTAGCTTGGTCATATAAGAGGACCAAGTCACCTTCAGCATATTGTTGGGGACATACATACCTATCGTCCTGAACCTTGACACGATGTTTATTGGCATCTATAGCCACGGAGGCATATCGATGTTGCTCGTCAAGCTGCTCAAGGTGGATTAAACGTTGCTCAATAACCTACGTATCAGGGAGGAGCTCTATGGCTATTTTTAGTGAAGGGATTTCACATTCAATTGGTAAAATCGACTCCACACCATGTACCAGCTGAAACGGAGAGAACCCGGTGGTAGTCTTGACTGCGGTTCGATATGCCCATAAAGCAGGATATAACATAATATGCCAGTTGTTCTTGCTTTGTTGGATGGTACGTTGGAGAATGGTATTTAAAGACTTATTGACTGCTTCAACCTGACCATTCGCTTGGGGGTAGTAAGAAGATGAGTGTTCTTGACGAAGCCCAAGCTTGGGTGACAAATCCTCCATCATTTTGTTCTGAACGTGACTGCCATGGTCAGTGAAAATCTCTTTCAGAACACCGAACCAAGTAATAATCTGATTGAATACGAAATGGGCTGTTGTAGCACCATCGGATTTTACGGTAGGCATGGCCTCATTCCATTTGGAAAAGTAGTCCACGACCACTATGATATGGTGATGCCCCCCAGCCAAGGCTGGTTTGCAATCCATGAAATCCACCCCCCACTTGGTGAAGGGATCGATGGTGACGACCAGATGAAGGGGTGCTATATGTGAGTGTATATTCTGAGAAAGCACCTAGCAAGGGTGACATCTCTTCATAGCATTGACACAATCTTTAAAGATCGAAGGCCAAAAATAAACCATCTCGCATAATACGTTGGGTTGTAGCAAGCCCAGATAAGTGACCGCCACACGCCCTAGCATGGCAATCATTGAGCACACGCTCTGCTTCTTTGTGAGTCAAGCAATGATGGAGAATAGAATCCTTTCCTCGACGATACAAAGTGTCGCCGACGATAGTATAATCTTCAACATGGTGTTTCACACGCCATCGCTTGCCCCATGAATAATGCGAAGGAAACTTCAAAGTTTGGAGATATACAATGATATCCCCATACCAAGGGTCCTCTAACGAGATAAGAAATAGGTGTTCATCCATAAAGGAATCTTCATGGACAACATCCTCATCAAGTCATACAAGGTCTGACATAAGCTCAGCAAAAACTAAGGATTTCACCGACTTCGCTGAAGCAAAATCGAGATCAAACACCTAAAGGATCACAATCCATTTATTGTACTCCCCCCTATAAGACATCATGATAGCACGAACTGAAACGGATTGATATGCGCTATAACTATGGTTGTTCTAAGCATGATGTAGTTCTATAACTGTTGGACTGAATGAATAGTCACAAGTGCCAACTTTTCCACGTGAGTATATCTCAGTTCAGAGTCTACTAGATTTCGACTAAGGTAATAGATCACATGCTCCACGAGCACATCATCAACCTGAACTAAGACCATTCCAATCATCTCTTGAGACACAACCACATAAAGTATAAAATCTTGTGCAAAGTCGGGTGGACTAAGCACAGGGGCTGATACAAAAGCTTTCTTAAGGGCATCGGAAGACTATTGGGCCCACTCGTCCCCGATAAACGGTGTTTCTTTCTTCAACAAGTGCATGAAACCTTTGGTAAGACTAGCATAATTTACTACAAAGCGACGTAGAAAAGTATCTCTCCCCTAGAGGGTCTGAAGTTGAAACAAATTGCGCGGAGGAGGAAACCGAAGTATTGCCTCAACTTTGAGAGGATCGACTCTAATACCCTCTTTAGAAACTATGAATCCTAGAAGGAAACCTGACCTCACCGCAAAGATGCATTTATTGGGATTCAACCGAATCTTGTAGTGTATACATTGTTCGAGAATCCAACGGAGGTGCTTGGGGTGGTCCACTGTCTTGCGAGAATGGCAAGCAAGATCATCCAAGAAAACCTCCATTATACTTTTAAGGTTGTGGAAGGCATAGGTCATGCCACGCTGAAATGTAGCTCTGACGTTTTTAAGGTCGAAGGGAATTTTTCGATATGCAAATGTACCCCAAGGACAAATGAAAGCAGTCTTATGTTGGTCCTCGGGTTTGATTTGAATCTGCCTATACCCTGAAAAGTCGTCCATGAATGAAAAAATTTAACTTCCCGCACAAGCATCCAAGATCTGATCAATGACTGGGGTGGGGAAATTGTCTTTCGGACATGCACGGTTCAGGTCTCTAAAATCAGTGCATACACGGATCATTCCCTGCTTCTTATCCACAGGAATGGGGTTTGACACCCATTCGGTAAGGGGAACGGGGTAGCTAAAACCATCTTTGAGCAGTTTCTACACCTTTTCCTTGATAGCGGCTTCCTTCCTAGGGTTAATAGCACGAAGACGTTGTTGAACCGGTTTAGCATGAGGATACGTTCTAATCTCGTGTTCAACAATACTGGGGTCTATTCCTGGCATCTCCTTATATGACCAGGCGGAAGATTCTCGAAGTTCTGTAAACAATTCAATGTAAATGGAAACATCCTTAGAAGAGCAATCATCACCAATGTAAACGTTCTCAATCTTTCCTGGAATGGGAGAGATGTTGATCGGTATAGTCAAGGAAATATTAGCCATGTTACCCTCCACATAAATCTCATGTGAGCCTAAAAGAGCCATAGGGTGACCAACCATCTCGGCAAGAGTCGTCCTAAAATCTTCTTGTTCAGTGAGATTGAGGTTGGGAAGGAAATAAGAGCAATGATGCATATCCTCCCAAGGTCTCTCACTACCACACATGGCCTTGATAACAGCTTCATCCGAAGATAAAGTACCATCAAGGCAATCGTGTGAACAAGACGAGTTGACTACCCAAACCGACAGCATAACGGGATCTTCCTCTTCCGTCCGTGAAGACGAGGGATCCTACTCTACCATGGCTTGTTGAATATATTGATAATCAAGCTCAGCGACAAACAATGGCATAGACATCCCGACGTGCACAATGTCTCTGGACGTGGAACTCGTGGACGGTAAAGTCCATGGATCATTAAAATATGAAGTCCAAAATGGTACATTATGCAATGGAGGAGACGCATCGTCAGAAATGGTTCCAATAAAATTAATGGGTGTAGGGAGATCATAAGATCCCATCAATGAAGAGTAAGATCTGACACCCATGTTCCCAGTTGCCGGCTGAGAATCTGTAACTTGGGGGACCACTGATCCCACGGATGTTGTGGGATAAGGACTAACGAAATCCAGTTGATCGATTGTCACAATCTTGCCTTCCTATCGAAACCAAATAACTCTGAACACAGTAGATGTGACAGCTTTCATAGCATACATCCAATTAATACCCAATAGAAGGTTGTAGTCGATGGGCGCATCAACCACCTCGACTTCAATAGGCACAAGTTTACCTCCCAAGCAAACAACAAGGAAAGGGAAAATCCCATTCGGCTTAAATGACCGACCGTCAAATGCAGTGAGCATGGTCCTAGACGTGAGTAGAGGAGAAGAGCAAAGATCTTTCGAAGAAGATAAAGACATCACTGACATAGAAGCACCTTCTTCAACCATCGTTCTCTTGACAAAATTCTGAAGGCACACCACATGGATTTGAAAATCCACATGGTAAGGTAAGCGAGGTTGAACATTAGTAGTGTCAAACTTTATAACGTTGGGAATCACCCCATCCTGAACTCCTAAAGCACACAAATGGGCATGCCTTTGAGAAGGACACGCATGTAAAACTTCAAGAGCCGACATGGCACATGGAGTTTGGCCCAAATCTTCTACAATGGAGTAGTTATGGGCGGCTCAAGCATTGGGATTATGCATAGAGCACTTAAGAACACCTTTCGGTATCCACGACATAGTAGAGGGCTTCTCGATATGCAAGGAATTATTAGGAGGAGGGGGAGGTGTTCGGATATCCACATCATCTTTTTCAGGATCTTGCATGCAATTAGGGTTTGCATGCAAATTCTAGGGTTTGCATGCATCCCAGTCACCAGGCTGATTCCTCCAGCACCTTAGCCACCTCTTTCTAGCAACCAAGAGCCACTTACTTCAGTTCTTTAGCCCTCCTAGTCTGAAAGGCTCCCACTTCTCACCTACTGCCAGAGAAGGGCGCACTTTCTCACCTACCACTACAATTCCACTTCAGTTACATTCAATTAGCTCCGATTCTCCCTGATTTGAGGCTAGTTTTACTCCCGACTGACTGTTTCACTTTCGTTGGACCTCCAGATTGACTAGATGACTTGTTCTAACTTCAGTTAGCCTCCCATGTGCCCCCCACTGAGCCTCCTTCCCTTAATCAGTGCTACACACTTCAGTTACACTTGTTACACTCAGTTAGACTCAGATTGACACCTGGATGACTGGTTCTTGTGCATTGATGAGCACCACCGATTGATGATGAGGACTCCTAGTTGGAGTCAAGCTACTCCATTCAGTGATTCGAATGGCCTACTTAGTCAATTCGAATTGCTCACTCACATTGTCAGATTGTATTGTAATTATTCACCCTTATTGGGATATTGAGCACTGCTGCATGTTTTGCACAGTTTTACACCATATTTTCTATGTTTATCTGTTGTGATTGATTTACTTGTTCATTAGATCTATTGTGACTAATTTTACATGGTATCAGAGCCATTGCAGGGACAAGATCTCTTTTCTACAGGTGGTTCTACAAGAAGATTTGAGTGAATTGCTCAAAAATTGCAAAAGTTTTGGCATGAAATATCGCAATGGCATTCGCTCCTGTGCATGCAAAGCTTGAAAATACTTCCAATACCACTCCAGAAGCTTGAGTTTCCACATAATTCCTGGATCTGATACATTGGACCCATTCAACATTGTTTGATCTCCAATACCAGGTGTGATGCAACTCTAAAAGGGTGGATTGTTCAACCTCATTGTTCTTGGTTTATTGTGATTTGCAGGTTTATTGTCTCCATCAATTGCATTCACTACACTGTGCATGCAAGCTCCTGTACATCAGTGTGCACTCGCTCCTAGCAATGGAATACTCTTCTTCAAAGCCTATCCTCACCCCATTCAATTATTTTGATTGGAAAGATGATATGGAGATCATATTACGTTCAAAAGGTTACTATTGAGTCACTGTTGGTCTTGAATTGGAGCCAAACAATCTGTCAGATAGAACCAAACACTACAACAAGCTTGATGAAGCTTATGGTCTTCTTTGTCTCTCCATATCCAAAGATCTTCACTTCCATCTCAGTGGATTGAAGACTCCAAAAGCTATATGGGAGCAACTTGAAACACTATTTGGCAAGCAGGATGAGCTTAGGGCTTTTCAATTAGAGAATGAATTGATTGCCCTTAGTCCTGAGAATTTCGAGACCATCAATGAATTCTTCACAAAATTCAAGAACTTGAACTTGCAGTTGAAGAACAGTGGAGTTATCAAAGAGGACAAACAATTGATCCTCTCCATTCTAAGCAAGCTTGGTAAAGATTATTCAGTATTTGTCTCTACTTTCAATTCCGGTTGGCTAACTACCCTGAATTGGAAGATGCCTACCTTGAATGCCTTCATTGAGTCTGTCACAAAAGAGCATGACAAGTTGATTCAAATGGGGTCCATAAGCTCCAAAGATTCAGCCCTATATGTTCAAGGACCCAAGATCCTGAATGGTAAAGGAAAGCAAAAGAAGGAGAATCCCAAATTCGAGCCTCACAAGCAAAGAGAGAAAGGAAAACAAATGGATGCACCATCCAGTTCGAAGTTCAAGCAAAAGGGCAAAGAAGGTAACAAAAAATCTAAATGTACTTATTGTAACCATGGCTTTCATCCCGAAAGTTCATGTATGAAGAAGACTATAGATCAAATGGCCCTCCTTTTGGAAAAGAACAACATAACCCTTCCTGACGGTGCAAGGAAGAAGGATAGGAATGATGATCATGAAAGAGGACAAGCACTCGTGGCAACTATTTCGAAGCCCACTACTCTCTTGATAGATTCGGGTGCATCGAATCATATGGCTGCAAATATTGATTCTTTCTCTTCATTCGATCCAAACAGCTCCATCCCCATCCATTTGGGAGATGACTCAAAAATTTCTTCAAAGGGCAAAGGTACGATTCATGTAGATCATGGAAGCTTTCAGAATGTTCCCTATGTGTCTTCCTTGGCTTCAAATCTTCTTTCTGTGTATCAAATGACACACACTGGTGAACCGATGCAAGTTACATTCAGCCCTAATACAGTTGAAATTTCTGATATCAAAAGTGGAAGACTTGTTGCAGTTGGAAAGGAAAACCACACTGCAAAATGCTATGAGTTTTCACACTTTATTCCGCTTGCAAAGCCCACTTCTCTTCGCACACATGGTAATGAGGTTAGTAGTCTTTGGCATGAAATATTTGGGCATCTTAATTATAAGTATTTTCTGCTGCTATCAAACAAATCTATGGTAGATGGTCTTCCACAACTCCGTTCCTCGAAGGGAATATGCACTGGTTGCATTATTGGGAAGCACCCCGAGCACAGATTCGACCGCGGAAAAGCTAGCAGAGCTTCTACAGTTTTGGGGTTGATACATTTTGATATTAGTGGTCTGCTGCCCCATATTTCATTAAATGTTTCAAGGTATGTTTTGACATTTATTGATGATTTTTCCCCGCTTTACATGGGTATTCTTTCTCAAAAACAAGTTAGAAGTGCTTGGAAAATTCAAGGATTTTAAGCCTTCTGTTGAGACTGCCACTGAGAGCAAGATCAAAGCTCTTAGATCTGATAATGGTGGAGAATATATTAAGTCCGAGTTGCTGCAAATTTGTTCCCAAAGTGGAATTCAGATCCAACATATAGTGCCCTACACACCCCAGCAGAACGGTGTAGTGGAAAGAAAAAAACGGTCACTGAAAGAGATGGCTACATGCATGATTGAATTAAAAAGTTTGGCTGCAAATCTTTGGGCTGAAGCAATCAAAGTTGCTGCATACATACAGAACCATGTTCCACATTCATCCGTGAAAGGTATGACTCCTTTCGAAGCATTCTTTGGTCACAAACCGGATGTGTCAAATTTGAGAGCTTTTGGCTCTACTGCATGGGCTAGAATTCCTTCCAAGAAGAGACGAGCTTTGGATCCACAAAGCATCGAGTGCATACTGATAGGATATGGGGAAGAATCAAAAGCATATAAACTCATGGATATCAGATCTAAAAAGATATTCATAGAGCACAGTGTGCAATTTGAAGAACCGCTTCAAGAATTGCAACTAGTCGAGGAAGAGACTGCCGATTCACCGCCTTCACCAGAAGAAGATCCGTGCAGCGATAATGAAGGTATGAGTTCTGATATTTCTGATATTTCAGCAGCATATGATGATCATGACATATAAGGTTCAGAATCTGACCATTATGATCCTCCTCAGTTACCAAAGTGGGCCCAAAACACTCTCCAATCTGTTGGTTCGAACCTTGGAAATCCTACTGATCCGAGACGAACAAGAGAAGAATTTCAAAGAGCAGGTATGGCACTTTCTATTGCTGATCCATTACTTCCTGAGATTTTTTATTTGATGGCTGGTTCAGATCCCACATCATACTATTCTGCCAACCAAGATCCGAGATGGCAAAGTGCCATGGATGAAGAGTACAGTTCTCTTCAAAAGAACAACACATGGGAGCTAGTTTCTCTTCCACCTGGAAGAAAATTAGTGAAGTGTAAATGGGTCTACTGCACAAAAGTTGTTGCTGATGGCTCTATCAGAAAATACAAAGCAAGGTTGGTGGAAAAAGGTTTCTCCCAAGTCCAAGGAGTGGACTACACTGAGACTTTTGCACCGGTTGCAAAGATGGATTCCATCCGCCTTGTTTTGGCTATTTCTGCATCCAAGCACTAGGAAGTGCACCACATGGATGTGAAGAGTGCATTTCTACATGGAGACCTTGCTGAAGAGGTATATATGCAGCAGCCAGAGGGCTACACATCAGATCCATCATTAGTTTGTAGATTGAAGAAATCTTTGTACGGGTTAAAACAGGCCCCAAGAGCTTGGTATTGAAAGATGGACTCCTTCCTTCTTTCTCAAAATTTCCAAAGATGCAAATCTGATCCGAATGTGTATCTTCAGCGAGTTAAAGGTAATTTGTTGGTTATTGTACTTTATGTTGATGATCTTCTCATTACTGGTAGCACTCTTACTTCAATAAACAAGCTAAAAACTGCCTTAAATCTAACTTTTGACATGAGCGATTTGGGCTTGCTGAGTCACTTTTTGGGCTTGGAGATAGCTCAAAATTTTGATGGGATCACTATATCTCAGCAAAAATATGCTTCTGACCTGTTATTGAAGTTTAATATGGCTGAATGTAAGGCAGCCCCATTCCCATTCCTCTCAGGAATCAGTCTTGAGGAGGGAGATTCTACACCGCTTGCAGATTGCAATATGTATCGATAGTTGATTGGTTCACTACTTTATTTGACACACTCAAGGCCTGATATTTCATATTCCATGAGTGCCGTGTCAAGATATATGCAGCAGCCACATGAGCTTCATTGGCGAGCAGCCAAGCGGATCTTGCAGTATGTGCAAGGTACGAGACAGTTTGGCATACATTATGCTACAGATTCTGAGCTTGATTTCATTGGTTTTACTGATTCAGATTGGGCAGGTGATAGCATTGATCGGAAGTCCACTTCTAGTTATGTTTTCATGATTGGTCATGGTGCTATTTGCAGGTGATATCCATTGCACTTTCTTCAGCAGAGGCAGAGTATCTGTAATGTCCCCATTCCAATAATTTCATAGTAAGACAATCCCATCAATCCTACTAGTTTCCTAGGTTGGATGGGCACATGTGGAATGGTAATAAGGAAGCAAATAAATGATGTTTAGACATTATAAGGGTTCAAGTATTTAATAAATATAGTGAATAAAGAAATTCAAGAGAAATCATAGGTGACAAATGGTTTTGGAGACATATGGAGGATGTGGGACCCACACTAGCTTGATTTTTCATAATACATGGTATCTCTCTTTTGCAAATTCGAATTAATGGGAATGTGAACACTCTTGGGTGAGTTGGTAAGTCATAAAACATGTCATTGAGCATATTAGGTCGAATTGGGAAGGATTGGTAACCTCCATGGAAGATAAAGAGTCAAAGTGGAAGTTTGTGGACACTTGGGCTAGATTCCCTAGCCCCTATGACACCAATGATGGAGCATCTATGACAAATATGACAAATTGCAGACCTGACCTCTGACATCTGACCATTATGACATGTCAGCCCCAAAAATAGGCTCAAGGAAGTCGAATTTGGGAGTTGGAGAAGCCAAAGAGACTCAAAATCGAATTTGGGGAGAAGATGGAAGGTTGGAACTAGGAGACAAGTGGCAAATGTGGAATAATTCCTAAATGGAAATCTATTGAATATATTGAGAGGATTTCGACCCTTAGAAGGCTAATGTTGGTTATAAAATGTAGAAATGAATTATGAGAATGGCTTTTGATGATTTGAGAAAAATTGCATTTGTGAAGAGAGAGCTAGTGGATGACTAGTTTCTTGCCTTAGCCAATTTCGAGGGTGAAAGATTCCCATCCAAGTTGGTGTTTGGAGAGGCCACTCAGGTCTTTCATGGTGCTTTAATGGAGTTTGTATTTGCAGGTATCAGCTATAGGAAGTTTCATGGTTTGGTTTAGTGCAGCACTCTCTCTCCACCGTTTCCAGTTTTGAAGGCATATTCATGCTCCTTGAGGGAGGGCGTTTTTGGTGAGCACTTGTGCTTCTTGAGAGAGCTTCTCATTATATATTTATGATTGTAATAGCTTCATATCCTCTGTTATTCATATTCAGAAAGTCTCAGGTCTAAATACCCACTGGTTGTATGCAAAACTATTGATTAATGAGCAAAGAATGTCCATTTCCCCAATGCATTGATGTATGACACTATAATGTTGATTATTTCGAATGGATGGATGATTCTCTGATATATTTGTGATCAATATAATGCCATGGATTTCTTATACAAGTTTCATGTACTGTACTTGAGCATTTGAAGCATTTTTACTCAGTTTAGTTGTATTGGAAGATGAAATAGTGCCATTTCCCCAAGGGTCGAATTGGGGGTTTTTGCTGTTGAATGTGAGAGAGTTATAACAGTAGTAAAAATCAATTAATGGTGCATATGAGACCTCAATAACATACTTAACACATTATATACCTCTGTTCATAAATTTGTGGGAGTTTGGAGGCATTTGGAAGGCCATTTTCAGTGTTACCCGGGGGGGATTTGATGCACAAATTACTAGTCAAAATTACCTATATTGATCAGAATACAAATCAAGTTTGCAGCAGTATTTGGAGGTCCATAAAACATCCCTGAACCTGATATTCAAGTCTAAATACCATTAATACACTCATACAGAAGATTTGGGAGCATTTGGGATGATTTGGAGGTCAAAACAGTTAAACTAGTCAAAGGTCGAAATTGGGGAAAAAGTTGAAAAATTGGCATTTTAATAAAATTTGAAAAAGGGATATTACAAGTGGTATCAGAGCATGTTCTTGGCACCTGATGGTCCTAACAAGAAGTCAAAAGAATAATCCACCACCCTTTGAACCAGTAGTTGAAGAGGTTTTTGTTGAAGAAGAGGTAGTAGAAGAAGAGGAGTCTTTTGCTGAAACCATGGGTAGAGAGGAGGATGACAAATTAAAACATAAGGAGGAACTTATTGCAACCTTAGATCCATGTTTCTCTAAAATTTCAGCAAACATGGATAGGATAGGTGATAAATTGTTGCAAGGATTTGAATTGTTGATTAGCCAGCTTCAAAGCAAAGGGATGATAGGAGATAATAGTGGTTCACACTCAGGGGAAAAGATGAAAGGGAATGAGCATATTTTCTCAAGTACAGGACCTCATAATAGACCTGATGAATTTCAAAGCACACAAAGGCATACTGCACCTAAATTTCTCACACCCAAAGAAGAGCCCAATCTTGAATTGGATTACAAGAAACTAGTAAATGATTGGAATGATTTGAATGAAGAGTGTAAAAGAGGTGTACCACTCAGTGACTACATTGATGCTATGCAAAAGATTAAAATGAAGGGAGACAATAGGAGTCCATTCCATAACAAAGAATTGAATAGTGCTATTGGAAAAATGTCACTTCCTACTTTTGATGGTTCTTCTCAAAATTCTGCTAACACTTGGGTGCAAAAATTGGATGTATATTTTCAGCTGAATCCTATGTTGGAAGAGGATGCATTAAAAATGGCCATTTTGCATTTGGAAGGAGATGCCAATGAATGGTGGTTCTATGGTTTGAAAACCTTGGGTCATGATCAGGTTAAAACATATGGAGAATTTGTTGATAGGGTACTAGAGAGGTTTGAACAAAAAGATCCAGAATTGCCTTTCAAGGAATTAGCTCAATTGAAGCAAACTGGGACACCTACTGAATATATGTTGGACTTTCAAAAATTATCAGTCAAGGTGGCTGATGTATCTATGGGAAGGTTGGTATTGCTGTTCACTGAAGGTTTGGTTGAACCCTTAAAAGGTTTGGTCAAATCCCACAAGCCAACTACATTAAAAGATGCAATGAGCTTGACTAGGGATCTCCAAAATGTGCTTCCTAGAACGAGATTTCCTCCCAAGCCTGACTTCAGAATTGAAAAGAAACCTTGGCAAAGAGATGCACCTGATAAGAAGCCATGGCAAGAAGATGAATATGGAAAGGATAAGAAAGAGGAACTAAGCAGGGAAGAGCTCAGAAGGAAGAAATTGTGTTACTCATGCTTCCAACCATGGGTACCTGGACATAAATGTGCTAAAGGAAAGGCCCAATTCATTGAAGTATTTTGTGATGAGGGATATGAAGGGGGCATGGAGGAAGAAGGAAATAATTCAGCCCAAGAAGAAGGATATACTACAGCAGAAGAAGGGAAACCAGAGGTGAAGCATCCCTCTCCCACCAAAGTAACAATGGCAGTACTTTCAGCAGTACCTCGCTATCATACTATCCGATGCAAAGGTATGGTACAAGGACAAAGAACTTCAGTTTTGGTAGATGGAGGAGCCACCCATAACTTCATTGATGCAGAGATGGTGGAGAAAAGAAATATACCTATTGAACCATTTGATGGCTTCACAGTTGTCATTCCCGGTCACAACACAATGGAGTGCAAAACATGGATTCCCCAGCTGCAAGTCACCATAGGTAACTATACTTTTGTTGATAGTTTTTATGTGGTTGATATTGCTGATACTAATGTTGTTTTGGGAGTGCAATGGTTGTATTCAATAGGAGAGCATACAGTAAATTATAAAATTCCTGAAATGAAATTCCAAGATTCAAAAGGAGTACTAAGGATTGTGAGAGGGCAACACACCTATCCGAATCAGGTAGTTTCTTCCCACAGCATGAAGCACCGGAATAGAAATATTATGGGAGACATTACTCATGGAAGGCCACCTGATAGAGGAGGGACAAGTTTGCAGCATGGTAAATTGAGATTGCTTGAGGGCAAGCAATCTTGGGTCGGGAGGACTGTAATGTCCCCATTCCAATAATTTCATAGTAAGACAATCCCATCAATCCTACTAGTTTCCTAGGTTGGATGGGCACATGTGGAATGGTAATAAGGAAGCAAATAAATGATGTTTAGACATTATAAGGGTTCAAGTATTTAATAAATATAGTGAATAAAGAAATTCAAGAGAAATCATAGGTGACAAATGGTTTTGGAGACATATGGAGGATGTGGGACCCACACTAGCTTGATTTTTCATAATACATGGTATCTCTCTTTTGCAAATTCGAATTAATGGGAATGTGAACACTCTTGGGTGAGTTGGTAAGTCATAAAACATGTCATTGAGCATATTAGGTCGAATTGGGAAGGATTGGTAACCTCCATGGAAGATAAAGAGTCAAAGTGGAAGTTTGTGGACACTTGGGCTAGATTCCCTAGCCCCTATGACACCAATGATGGAGCATCTATGACAAATATGACAAATTGAAGACCTGACCTCTGACATCTGACCATTATGACATGTCAGCCCCAAAAATAGGCTCAAGGAAGTCGAATTTGGGAGTTGGAGAAGCCAAAGAGACTCAAAATCGAATTTGGGGAGAAGATGGAAGGTTGGAACTAGGAGACAAGTGGCAAATGTGGAATAATTCCTAAATGGAAATCTATTGAATATATTGAGAGGATTTCGACCCTTAGAAGGCTAATGTTGGTTATAAAATGTAGAAATGAATTATGAGAATGGCTTTTGATGATTTGAGAAAAATTGCATTTGTGAAGAGAGAGCTAGTGGATGACTAGTTTCTTGCCTTAGCCAATTTCGAGGGTGAAAGATTCCCATCCAAGTTGGTGTTTGGAGAGGCCACTCAGGTCTTTCATGGTGCTTTAATGGAGTTTGTATTTGCAGGTATCAGCTACAGGAAGTTTCATGGTTTGGTTTAGTGCAGCACTCTCTCTCCACCGTTTCCAGTTTTGAAGGCATATTCATGCTCCTTGAGGGAGGGCGTTTTTGGTGAGCACTTGTGCTTCTTGAGAGAGCTTCTCATTATATATTTATGATTGTAATAGCTTCATATCCTCTGTTATTCATATTCAGAAAGTCTCAGGTCGAAATACCCACTGGTTGTATGCAAAACTATTGATTAATGAGCAAAGAATGTCCATTTCCCCAATGCATTGATGTATGACACTATAATGTTGATTATTTCGAATGGATGGATGATTCTCTGATATATTTGTGATCAATATAATGCCATGGATTTCTTATACAAGTTTCATGTACTGTACTTGAGCATTTGAAGCATTTTTACTCAGTTTAGTTGTATTGGAAGATGAAATAGTGCCATTTCCCCAAGGGTCGAATTGGGGGTTTTTGCTGTTGAATGTGAGAGAGTTATAACAGTAGTAAAAATCAATTAATGGTGCATATGAGACCTCAATAACATACTTAACACATTATATACCTCTGTTCATAAATTTGTGGGAGTTTGGAGGCATTTGGAAGGCCATTTTCAGTGTTACCCGGGGGGGATTTGATGCACAAATTACTAGTCAAAATTACCTATATTGATCAGAATACAAATCAAGTTTGCAGCAGTATTTGGAGGTCCATAAAACATCCCTGAACCTGATATTCAAGTCTAAATACCATTAATACACTCATACAGAAGATTTGGGAGCATTTGGGATGATTTGGAGGTCAAAACAGTTAAACTAGTCAAAGGTCGAAATTGGGGAAAAAGTTGAAAAATTGGCATTTTAATAAAATTTGAAAAAGGGATATTACAAGTGGTATCAGAGCATGTTCTTGGCACCTGATGGTCCTAACAAGAAGTCAAAAGAATAATCCACCACCCTTTGAACCAGTAGTTGAAGAGGTTTTTGTTGAAGAAGAGGTAGTAGAAGAAGAGGAGTCTTTTGCTGAAACCATGGGTAGAGAGGAGGATGACAAATTAAAACATAAGGAGGAACTTATTGCAACCTTAGATCCATGTTTCTCTAAAATTTCAGCAAACATGGATAGGATAGGTGATAAATTGTTGCAAGGATTTGAATTGTTGATTAGCCAGCTTCAAAGCAAAGGGATGATAGGAGATAATAGTGGTTCACACTCAGGGGAAAAGATGAAAGGGAATGAGCATATTTTCTCAAGTACAGGACCTCATAATAGACCTGATGAATTTCAAAGCACACAAAGGCATACTGCACCTAAATTTCTCACACCCAAAGAAGAGCCCAATCTTGAATTGGATTACAAGAAACTAGTAAATGATTGGAATGATTTGAATGAAGAGTGTAAAAGAGGTGTACCACTCAGTGACTACATTGATGCTATGCAAAAGATTAAAATGAAGGGAGACAATAGGAGTCCATTCCATAACAAAGAATTGAATAGTGCTATTGGAAAAATGTCACTTCCTACTTTTGATGGTTCTTCTCAAAATTCTGCTAACACTTGGGTGCAAAAATTGGATGTATATTTTCAGCTGAATCCTATGTTGGAAGAGGATGCATTAAAAATGGCCATTTTGCATTTGGAAGGAGATGCCAATGAATGGTGGTTCTATGGTTTGAAAACCTTGGGTCATGATCAGGTTAAAACATATGGAGAATTTGTTGATAGGGTACTAGAGAGGTTTGAACAAAAAGATCCAGAATTGCCTTTCAAGGAATTAGCTCAATTGAAGCAAACTGGGACACCTACTGAATATATGTTGGACTTTCAAAAATTATCAGTCAAGGTGGCTGATGTATCTATGGGAAGGTTGGTATTGCTGTTCACTGAAGGTTTGGTTGAACCCTTAAAAGGTTTGGTCAAATCCCACAAGCCAACTACATTAAAAGATGCAATGAGCTTGACTAGGGATCTCCAAAATGTGCTTCCTAGAACGAGATTTCCTCCCAAGCCTGACTTCAGAATTGAAAAGAAACCTTGGCAAAGAGATGCACCTGATAAGAAGCCATGGCAAGAAGATGAATATGGAAAGGATAAGAAAGAGGAACTAAGCAGGGAAGAGCTCAGAAGGAAGAAATTGTGTTACTCATGCTTCCAACCATGGGTACCTGGACATAAATGTGCTAAAGGAAAGGCCCAATTCATTGAAGTATTTTGTGATGAGGGATATGAAGGGGGCATGGAGGAAGAAGGAAATAATTCAGCCCAAGAAGAAGGATATACTACAGCAGAAGAAGGGAAACCAGAGGTGAAGCATCCCTCTCCCACCAAAGTAACAATGGCAGTACTTTCAGCAGTACCTCGCTATCATACTATCCGATGCAAAGGTATGGTACAAGGACAAAGAACTTCAGTTTTGGTAGATGGAGGAGCCACCCATAACTTCATTGATGCAGAGATGGTGGAGAAAAGAAATATACCTATTGAACCATTTGATGGCTTCACAGTTGTCATTCCCGGTCACAACACAATGGAGTGCAAAACATGGATTCCCCAGCTGCAAGTCACCATAGGTAACTATACTTTTGTTGATAGTTTTTATGTGGTTGATATTGCTGATACTAATGTTGTTTTGGGAGTGCAATGGTTGTATTCAATAGGAGAGCATACAGTAAATTATAAAATTCCTGAAATGAAATTCCAAGATTCAAAAGGAGTACTAAGGATTGTGAGAGGGCAACACACCTATCCGAATCAGGTAGTTTCTTCCCACAGCATGAAGCACCGGAATAGAAATATTATGGGAGACATTACTCATGGAAGGCCACCTGATAGAGGAGGGACAAGTTTGCAGCATGGTAAATTGAGATTGCTTGAGGGCAAGCAATCTTGGGTCGGGAGGACTGTAATGTCCCCATTCCAATAATTTCATAGTAAGACAATCCCATCAATCCTACTAGTTTCCTAGGTTGGATGGGCACATGTGGAATGGTAATAAGGAAGCAAATAAATGATGTTTAGACATTATAAGGGTTCAAGTATTTAATAAATATAGTGAATAAAGAAATTCAAGAGAAATCATAGGTGACAAATGGTTTTGGAGACATATGGAGGATGTGGGACCCACACTAGCTTGATTTTTCATAATACATGGTATCTCTCTTTTGCAAATTCGAATTAATGGGAATGTGAACACTCTTGGGTGAGTTGGTAAGTCATAAAACATGTCATTGAGCATATTAGGTCGAATTGGGAAGGATTGGTAACCTCCATGGAAGATAAAGAGTCAAAGTGGAAGTTTGTGGACACTTGGGCTAGATTCCCTAGCCCCTATGACACCAATGATGGAGCATCTATGACAAATATGACAAATTGCAGACCTGACCTCTGACATCTGACCATTATGACATGTCAGCCCCAAAAATAGGCTCAAGGAAGTCGAATTTGGGAGTTGGAGAAGCCAAAGAGACTCAAAATCGAATTTGGGGAGAAGATGGAAGGTTGGAACTAGGAGACAAGTGGCAAATGTGGAATAATTCCTAAATGGAAATCTATTGAATATATTGAGAGGATTTCGACCCTTAGAAGGCTAATGTTGGTTATAAAATGTAGAAATGAATTATGAGAATGGCTTTTGATGATTTGAGAAAAATTGCATTTGTGAAGAGAGAGCTAGTGGATGACTAGTTTCTTGCCTTAGCCAATTTCGAGGGTGAAAGATTCCCATCCAAGTTGGTGTTTGGAGAGGCCACTCAGGTCTTTCATGGTGCTTTAATGGAGTTTGTATTTGCAGGTATCAGCTACAGGAAGTTTCATGGTTTGGTTTAGTGCAGCACTCTCTCTCCACCGTTTCCAGTTTTGAAGGCATATTCATGCTCCTTGAGGGAGGGCGTTTTTGGTGAGCACTTGTGCTTCTTGAGAGAGCTTCTCATTATATATTTATGATTGTAATAGCTTCATATCCTCTGTTATTCATATTCAGAAAGTCTCAGGTCGAAATACCCACTGGTTGTATGCAAAACTATTGATTAATGAGCAAAGAATGTCCATTTCCCCAATGCATTGATGTATGACACTATAATGTTGATTATTTCGAATGGATGGATGATTCTCTGATATATTTGTGATCAATATAATGCCATGGATTTCTTATACAAGTTTCATGTACTGTACTTGAGCATTTGAAGCATTTTTACTCAGTTTAGTTGTATTGGAAGATGAAATAGTGCCATTTCCCCAAGGGTCGAATTGGGGGTTTTTGCTGTTGAATGTGAGAGAGTTATAACAGTAGTAAAAATCAATTAATGGTGCATATGAGACCTCAATAACATACTTAACACATTATATACCTCTGTTCATAAATTTGTGGGAGTTTGGAGGCATTTGGAAGGCCATTTTCAGTGTTACCCGGGGGGGATTTGATGCACAAATTACTAGTCAAAATTACCTATATTGATCAGAATACAAATCAAGTTTGCAGCAGTATTTGGAGGTCCATAAAACATCCCTGAACCTGATATTCAAGTCTAAATACCATTAATACACTCATACAGAAGATTTGGGAGCATTTGGGATGATTTGGAGGTCAAAACAGTTAAACTAGTCAAAGGTCGAAATTGGGGAAAAAGTTGAAAAATTGGCATTTTAATAAAATTTGAAAAAGGGATATTACAGTATCGAGGGGCAGTCAATGCCTGCATTCAGGCAGTTTGGTTGCAGGGTATTCTTTTCGAGTTTGGTTTTGGTGGCACTACTTCAACTATCCTATTTTGTGACAATCAAAGTGCTATCAAGATCTCCACAGATCCAGTTCAGCGGCAGAGGACCAAACACATTGAGATTCATATGCATTACATTCGACAACTGGTGCATGACCACACCATCATTCTGCAATATTGTCCTACTGATGAGCAAATTGCAGACATCTTCACCAAGAGCTTCACTGAGAAGAGGTTCTCTTACCTCCGTTCACTGTTGGGGGTGAGTTCCATCATGGTGGAGATAGATTGATCCATTATTATGCTTTAGCTTGAGGGGGGGCTTTCTTCCCACTGGGTTTTCCCTCTTTCCTCACTTAGTTTATTTTTAGCATTTTTTGGATTATTGTATTGGGGTGACCTTTGGTCTTAGTTACCAGGGCCCCACATTATTTTTTGCACATCATAGTCTAGCGTGAGGGGGGGTGTTTGGATATCCACATCATCTTTTTCAGGATCTTGCATGCAATTAGGGTTTGCATGCAAATTCTAGGGTTTGCATGCACTTTGCATGCATCCCAGTCACCGGGTTGATTCCTCCAGCACCTTAGCCACCTCTTTCTAGCACCCAAGAGCCACTTACTTCAGTTCTTTAGCCCTCCTAGTCTGAAAGGTGCCCACTTCTCACCTACTACCAAAGAAGGGTGCACTTTCTCACCTACCACTGCAGTTCCACTTCAGTTACATTCAGTTAGCTCCGATTCTCCCTGATTTGAGGCTAGTTTCACTCCCGACTGACTGTTTCACTTTCGTTGGACCTCCAGATTGACTAGATGACTTGTTCTGACTTCAGTTAGCCTCCCATGTGCCCCCCACTGAGCCTCCTTCCCTTAATCAATGCTACACACTTCAGTTACACTTGTTACACTTAGTTAGACTCAGATTGACACCTGGATGACTGGTTCTTGTGCATTGATGAGCACCACCAATTGATGATGAGGACTCCTAGTTGGAGTCAAGCTACTCCATTCAGTGATTCGAATGGCCTACTTAGTCAATTCGAATTGCTCACTCACATTGTCATATTGTATTGTAATTATTCACCCTTATTGGGATATTGAGCACTGCTGCATGTTTTGCACAGTTTTACACCATATTTTCTATGTTCATCTGTTGTGATTGATTTACTTGTTCATTATGATCCCACGGATGTTGTGGGATAAGGACTAACGAAATCTAGTTGATCAATTGTCACAATCTTTCCTTCCTATCGAAACCAAATAACTCTGAATACAGTAGACGTGACAGCTTTAATAGCATACATCCAATTAATACCCAGCAGAAGGTTGTAGTCGATGGGCGCATCAACCACCTCAACTTCAATAGGCACAAGTTTACCTCCCAAGCAGACAACAAGGAAAGGGAAAATCCCATGCAGCTTAAATGACCGACTGTCAAATGCAGTGAGCATGGTCCTAGACGTGAGTAGATGAGGAGAGAAAAGATCTTTCCAAGAAGATAAAGACATCACCGACGTAGAAGCACCTTCTTCAACCATCGTTCTCTTGACAAAATTCTGAAGACACACCACATGGATTTGAAAATCCACGTGGTAAGGTAAGCGAGGTTGAACATTAGTAGTTTCAAACTTTATAACGTTGGGAATCGCCCCATCCTGAACTCCTAAAGCACACAAATGGGCATGCCTTTGAGAAGGACACGCATGTAAAACTTCAAGAGCCGACATGGCACATGGAGTTTGGCCCAAATCTTCTACAGTGGAGTGGTTCTGGGCGGCTCAAGCATTGGGATTATGCATAGAGAACTTAAGAACACCTTTCGGTATCCATGACATAGTAGAGGGCTTCTCGATATGCAAGGAATTATCAGGAGGAGGGGGAGGCTCATTCCCCATATTAGTTTTTGGTGCACCATAATCGCGTTGACAAGTAGCAACACTAACCTCCGATTGGACCATATTCACGCATCCATAGCCACTAGTATTGGAAGAAGACGTTGTAGTCTCATTTGGTCCATAACTAGTAGCGGGAGCATGCGAATCCATGTTTTGATGATGAGGAAGGGGATCCTTCAACAAAGCTAGGCTCTGTGCAAGATGCTTTGATGCTTCTTCGATTCAAGGACACAAGTGAGTAAGATGATCTTCCCCACAAAGCTTGCAAGGGAATTTCACATTATGCCTAGGTTTATGGTCCTCACCATCATTTTTGCCTTCCCTAGGAGGGTTGGCATTCTCTTTTCGAGGAGTATTGTGATTACTATTATTGTTCCCATTGTTTACACCCTTACGGTTGTTTCTCCCCTTCTTCTTACCACCAGGTTGTTGGTTACCCGATGGGTTCATCGATAGCACAGTGTGTACATCGGATGATGGGGTGGAAGTGGACAAGGTGTGAACCTGTCCAGGAGTAGACTAGTTAAGCGACAAATTTTGCATTTGATTAGAACCCAAATATATAGGTCGAGTACTTGCGGATCCCACAATGCCATCGGCATGTGGTCCAAGAACTGCCTTGGGATCATGTCGTGTTCGTGGCGCATCAGGAATAATGTCATACAAAATGCCATACTGAGAATATAATAAATATAACTGTTGGAATTTTAAGATGGCTTGTTCCTCAGTCATAATACCGGAAATCCAAACATCCTTAGCAATATATGGAAGTAAAGACTTGAGAAACCATTCCAACAGAAACTCTGGAGGAATGTTGGCTTTCACTAATCTCTTCCGTCGATGCCACTCTTGAACGTGGTTAGAAATATGTGTGGCCTTATTCTGACGGAAGGTAGACAAAAGTTCAGTACCAGTATCATAACGAACCGACAACTGGAAATTACCTAAGAAAACCAAAGATATCTCATTGAAACCCCTATAAGTGCCCCCATGCAACTCAACATACCACTTCGTGGCTACCCCTGTGAGGGTGCATTGAAATAGTCGCAATCGAACGGAATCATGATTCAACGAGTTGGAAGAGCACCAAAGGTGAAAAGTTGTGATGTGATCACCCGGATCCTCACCACCTTTCCCCTCAAAATTAGGAATGTCCAAAGGGATCTTGGTAGGGATCAGAGGCCAATTAGGATTGTGACACACTGGATCATTCATGAGCTTTGAAAGATCCAGAAGCTTTAATCGAGCAAGGAACGGGAGCTGCGGTTGGAAAGCTTGATTATAAGCTCCCATAAAAGGTTGATTGTAAGGACCTGAAGGATAAGAAGGACCATAAGCTTGACCATGACCAATAAAATGCTGATTATACGAACCTGACTGACCATAAGCTTGACCATGGTCATAAGGTTGATAACCTCCTCCAACCTGACCCATGTGAGAGTAAGCAGGTATATATGCATTTTGAGCACCATATTGAGGTGGGTTGTAATGATGGCCAGCACCGACTGTATTGTGGTAAGGGTTTCCACCATAATTATGTGGCATATACATGTTATTCATCGCGGGAACCATGTTGTAATGACCATGATTATAAGTTATGTTCCCACCCCCTACGTAAGTATTATTAGTAGCATGAGCAGTCGTGTGGCGACCATAAGTATGAGATGTATTCCCAACCCCAACATTAGTATTACTAGTAGCAGGAATGGTGGCGTTGTGACCATGAGTATAAGGTATATTCCCACCTCCTACATTAGCATTACTAGTAGCATCAGCGGACATAAAATTATTGGTATATGTCCACCCCCGTGATTGGGAGGAATGTTAACATTAGCAAAGGTGGCCATTAGTTGACGAGTAAAGGCATGTGTATTAAACTATGGATGGCGAGTCCTATTTCGAACAGTGTTCCTATTAGGATGGGTAGTCCTAGGAGGCGGCCTTTCTCCAACATTTGCATTATTAGGAGGGATGTGACCAGTCCCCATACTATGTATGTGACTGGAAAATGTGGTGCCCCTAGTGAGGATATTGCCCCCAGTGGGTGCAATGTGGCTAACACCATGACTAGTGCCAGCATGACCACCAAATGCAGTAGAAGGATCAACTTTGTTGTAACCAGGCATACCAAAAGAGAACAGGGTAACGTTGGTCATAGGACCTGTGTCATCATGTAACTCTAGCATCCCATAATGGAAATCATGTGGATTCAAAGGATCGAACGGGTCATCCTCGGGTGGATCCAGACCAAACAAACTAGGTTGGGTCTCGAGCGGATCACCCCCCCACGCCTCTCAAGGACTAGGGGTGTCTGAAGTGTGTTCGAATCTACCTGATGGAGTCATGGGGATTTCTCCCCTTCCAGAATGTGCAATCATGACATCCAGGATAAATGTCTCGTAAGAATCTGAAGACTCAGAGGGGGCCCTTCGACGTCCCCTATCAATACGGCGTGTAAGCTCGGCAGTCGGTAAACCAGCCAACCGATGTGATCGGCGGAGAGCAGGACTCCGCGCCATGATATCTCCAAAGAGACTATAAAATCAAAGCGTCCCCTAATGGCCAAACTATCAATCAAAAACAGAAAATCAAGAGCACACACCTAGATAAACTACAACTAAGAGAAGACAAACAGAGTGATTAAATGAGCTCCTGACACTAAAGCTGGTATGTCTCGCCTAAGAGAGGCTTGAGACTCCCAAACTATAGCCAAAGGTAACAGAATCAATTATAAAGGTTCCTAGGCTTCACTGTGTGCAAAGGGATAGAACCCTCGGCAACAAACAACTGTGTTGTCCAACCCCTATCTGACTCAGGATACAAACAGTATAACCACTGCAAGCACCCTGTGTGATACCTAGGTAAGGAAACTATAGTCACTGCAGTATAACCAATGCTCAGGGGGACAGTCACAGGTGGGATCCGTCGTATGGGAAGAGTAACTAAGCCCGAAATTTGAGAGGTTCAAATCCCCCAAGAGTCCCTAGATACGAACAAATACTGGAAATATATCCCACATTTGGCCAGTATAGGCCGCAGCTATGGCAAAGCTTCCAATTTTGAAGAAAAGCACCATTTTTGGGCAGAAATGAATAGTGCGTGGTACGACGCCAGATGGACGAGCTCACCGCAGATTGCGGGCCGGAAATCGCGGAGCTCGCGTGCACGTCAAGGGAAAGAGTAAATAAGGTGGCCGAGTAGAAAGCTCAACCACCACATTAAATGAAGCAATGGAAGAGGGCTCAGCTACCCTCATTAAGGAAAGGTACAGGATTTATGGTTGCTTGGACTAAGGAAGAGAAATGGGCCGAAGCACTGAAGGCAAAGGACAAGGAGAAAAGAATGATGAAGTGGCGCCCATACCCACGATCGGCGCTGAAAATCACAGAGTTTGCAGGAAGCTGCAACATGACTGCAAGAGGCGCCTACAGTACACCTAGCCGTGTCAGTGGTTAGGGTTTTTGGGGATCACTGTTGGGGAAGGCCCATAATTTTGTAAAGGTGCGACCCTTAGGGCCACCTATATATATGTGTAATTGGGAAGGTTAGAAGGTTAGAAGGTGAGAAGGTTACACAGACAGTCTAAGTTGATGTCTGAGTCTTTTGTATTGCTGTATTTTGTAAAGTTGTTAATGATCATTGTATGTATGTAAGAAGGCCGCGATCTTGCAGGGAGACCGTTTGGCGTAAGGGCCATTGTATGTATCGACCAGTCGCAAGAGGACTGGGGAATGTAATTGTATGTCTTTGTCATTGAAGTATCTATAGAAGAGGAGAATAGATCTAAGAGAAGGGCTCCCAGCTGTGTGCGTGGATTTTCCCAAAAAGATCTAAGGCTGCAGTTGTGTGCATAGCAGAACTGTGTAAGCCCCACCTAAAGATAATATAAACAAGTCCTGTGGACGTGGCTTCCCTCCTGGAGGAGAACTACATAAGTCTTTTTGTTGTGGTGATGCTTTATGTGATTGCAAGTCTTTTCTTTACTGTCTATGTTTCTATGAATGCTTCGTTATCTTTATGAATGAGTATGTAGAGTAAATCCTTGAAGCTCCCTTAGAAACGTACTTGTGCCTCGTCGGAGGAGTCCGTAAGAACACTGTCATCGTAGCGATTAAAGTGTGTGTTGCTGTGCCATTGCGCAAGGGATCTCAGAGGTGATACATAGTGTATCGAAGGTAGCGGGTAAACGACTCATGCGCAGGAGCGGAGCTATCGCGCAGCGCGGCCAGGAAGAGTGAGATCCAGCGCTGTAGCGCCGGGATACTTGTGAAAGAGTAAGACGCTCTGTTAAGAAGGGGAGAGAGAATATTGTAGATTCCGCACCGCTTTGGTTAAGGAAACCTGATTCCTTAACCCCCCCATAGCCACTTCGGGTGAGACTTCAGGCTGCTGCGCATCTCGTTGCCGAAGGGGCCAGTGCGCCAAAGGGGTGTTTGTTGTTGCGCATCCTGAAAACCCGGGTCTGTCCAAAAAGCAGCCAACAAATGGTTCCGTTGCCTTGAAACTTGTTATGCCGGCGATGTCCGAGATTGATGCGAAACCTAGAGAAAAAGGGAGCCAACAAATGATTCCATTGTCGGCTTTAACCCTATTATTTTGAAGGCAATGTGGTGCTGGAATCCTACAGCTAAAGAAATTCAAGAGTGGTTTGATTCAAAGGCTATAGAGTTCGCCGAACGTGAAAATAGAATCCCTAGGATTCAGACAGAGGACTGGTTGCAGAAGCATATTTATACTGACCTTCACAAAATCTTCTTTGTAGCATTTGCACTCGAGTTGCATGAGTGGGTATCCAAGATAGCAGATACTGAACCCACTGTGCATGTTGATCGACCTATCGTTTGGACGCCTGAGCTAGTTATCATTTTGAAGCGGGTAGATAATCCTGTATCCCACGCAGTAGACTTTTGATTGAATAGTCTGCTCGAAGGTTTCATCACCGAGTTTGCCGTAGATACGAGAAAGAGCTTCAGCGAGGCTGAAAGGAGCTTCTTCAAAGCATACAGGGGTAAGTTCTTAAATTCTCTGAACTTGTGGATTAAAATGCTCTTATATGAAAAAGGAAAACTATGCATAGCTTTCAATGAATAGTATAGACAAGTAATGTCCGCAGAGTCTGATAGTGATCTTGAAGCTATTGGTTGCACTCGTAGTGGAAAACGGTATAAAGTAGGCCTCGACCAGCATTCTTGTGAGTCTAGCCCAGAAGATAGTCGAGCTCATAGAGCGAACCATATAGAGAGACAAGGGAGTGCTCATATCCCTTATCACCCTTTTACACCACAAAAGCCAGACGGGGCTCAGCATAACCCCGCAGTAACATCCTCTAGTAGCCCGAATGGTACTTCTAGTACCTCAGCCCCACCTTTGTTTAACCATCCCGGAGGCAGTGCCACAGCACCTCCACATCAACCTAGCGCAAGAAGGATGGGTGATGACATGAAGCTACCAACCTTTAGAGGAACAGGGCTAGAAGACCCTGAGCAGCACTGGTTTCTATGCGAAGCCATTTGGACAATTAAGAAAATTAATGATGATGATGTTAAGCTGGTTTAGTTAGCAACCACACTAAGAGAGAGAGCCTTAACCTGGTTTATGAAATACTCAGCAGCACAGAATAGGACGCTTGCTGATGTAAGAAGTGCTATGATTAAAGAATTCAAGAAACCTAAATCAGAATCATAGTGCATAACATAACTCAAAGACATAAAACCGTTGCCTACAGAATCAGTATGGGACTTTGACCAGAAGTTCAAAGCCTTGATAGATCAAGTAAGCTTTGATTTTGCACCGCAGCAGCATAAGGAATGGTTCATTGCTGCGTTGCTTCCTCATATTAGACTTCCTCTTATGCAACAGAATCTCACTACTCAAGAACAAGCTCTAGAGATGGCTATGAAACTAGAAGCTTCACCAATTGATGGAACAAGCAATGATGTTGTGCAGTTGCAGAACCAAATAGAAAACCTAACCTTGCAAGTGCATGATATTAAGAAAGGAAAGGATGTTAATGAAGAAATTTGATGTACAAAGTGTAGAGCACAAGGACATTCAAAGGACCATTGTCCTGTTTTCATCGATTATATTACAACTGGAGCACTTAACCCTTTACCATAGGCTCAGGGGCCTTGGTGTGAAATCTGTAGAACTAGAGGCCACAGACCACAAGAGTGTCACTTGTTACAGAAATATGTAGAAACTCCAAAGAATCTATATTGTAACTTCTATAAATCAGTAGGCCATGATGAGAACAATTGCAGAGCATATGAGCTTATGATAGAAAGAAAAAATGATGTTTACAGAGTACAGTCAGAACCACAAGGACCCACAGTAGGTCCGCAGTATGACCCAGCTCGCGAAGGCCGAGGAGGAAATTACAGGGGCTGAGGATGCGCAGCAAGTTTTGGTCATGGAAGAGGACAGATCACTTGTTATAACTACGGAGCTCAAGGCCACTATGCAAGGGATTGCCAAAACCCTACAACCACCTGCAGGTACTGTAAATCTTATGATCATGTCATTGAAGAATTCCCTCAGTTGATGGCTAAGATATAAGAAAAGAAGCCACAGGTTAACCAGAATATTCAGTTGATTGCAGCAGAAAAAAGAGAACCAGACCCTATAGTTAATATAATGACGCGCAGTGGAGCAACCACTGGTGCACCAGAGTCAGGAACTGGAAAGCCAGCGACACAATGGGTGCGCCATGCTAATATTAAACCATCCCCGCTTGACCTACAGAAGCAAAAAGAAGCATTCAAGCAAGCTCAAGAGTATTTCTCAGATCCGCAAGCTTCAAGTTCTGTCGCATTACCGCACAATGATATTAGACCGCATGTGCCACAACAAGAGAACCTGGTACGAGAGCAAGCCACTACATCTGGAAGGCCTGATGAAGAGGATACACTAGGCAGTGTTCATGCTTTCCTAAGAAGCTGCTTAAAGTTGTTGCGCAATGAAAAAGCAACTCTGGAACTTCAACACCTGTTGGATCAGTGTCAACAATCTGCTTCGATGAACACATCGCAGCGCACTGTTCATCAGATCAGGAGTCATACTAGAACTGGAAGAGAGATGAGACTCACAGTGCAGATTCGAGCATTTGAAATGGATGAAGTCATTTTGGATTTAGGTTCAGAAGTTAATGTTCTCACCATGCAGACATGGGAACAGATGGGTAACCCTCGGCTTATCAGATCTCCTATCCATCTAAGACTAGCAAATCAGCAACGAGTTTCTCCATTGGGCAGATTACCCAATGTACCTATTGATATTGAGGGAGTAAGAAGTTCTGCAGACTTTGAAGTAATCAAAATTCTGGATGACAGTAGACCTTACCCAGCACTTTTAGGCATAGACTGGGCATTTGATAATCTGGCTGTCATTAATTTGAACAAAAGACAGATGACCTTTGAGGATGAACAGATTAGGGTCATTGCATCACTTGATCCCCTTCAAGGACCATGGTATATTGAACCCATTCAAGAAGAAGAAGAAATGCGCCACATGGAAAGTTTGTATCAGATGACTGCTAGTCATAATGATTATGTCAATCCCACAGTGGACGGCCATATCAGCTGGCGATGCGATATCTCATGCACATCAGATTCGGAAGCAAGATTGGAAAACTGGCAGAATCGCTTACATGAGGTTTCTGCAAGGCGTTGCGCCATGATGACTAAATCCATTCGATGGATTGGCACAGAATTGAATAACACTCCATTCTTTGATGGTCTAACTGGATTAAGAGAATTCATACATGCATATGAACAAGAAATCCCAGATGAGCAACGGATACAAGCATTGGATGTAGCACTGCGCGCTACACCCGCAAGATGGTGGGGTGCGCATAAAGAAAATATTAACACATGGCAAGACTGTCGCAGGTTTATACTGCACAGATTTCAACAGACCACAGCAGGATTTTTGCGCAAATATGATGGCCAGAGTGACCCCAGATCACATGTTGAAGCATGTATTTAGCAATGGTCAGATATTCCAGAAGATGAGTGGGTTCACCTATTCATCCACACGTTGGATATAGTTCCAAGGAACTGGTACACTGAAACAGAATTGCGCAGAGGCACTATCACTTGGCCTCTCATGATCGAAAGTTTTCAACTCACCTTCAGCTTTGAGTCAGAACATCCAAGCATCGATCAAGCTTTAAAGTGTATTAGAAAGAATGTATTTGGACAATGTCCTTTACCAGAGTATTCTCAACCAGATTAGGTTGTCCAGTTGGAACATGCCCTGGAATGCTATAATTTCACCACTGGAGAAGAGGATGATGATCCTTGCAACATCAATATTCTAGAGTCAGAAGGGACGCGCAAATTCGAAGGCCCTCAACTTGATATCCCTGCCATTACATAACACATCAAGCTCAAGAAGATTAATATTGGTACAGAAGCCGAACCCAAGGTTGCCTCTATAGGAGACTATTGGGATGATGAAACTATTGGCCATATTGCAGATTTACTACATGAGTACCATGATATCTTTCCTACCAAGTTTACATAAATGAAAGGCATCCTAGGAGATTTAGGAGTTATGCGCATACCTTTGAAAGTGGATGCTAAGCCAGTAAAATAGCGCCCATATCGGTTGAACCCGCGATATAAAGAAAAGGTCAGAGAAGAAATTGATAAGATGCTCGCAGCTGGTATCATTGAGCCAGTAGAGGAAAGCGATTGGATTAGTCCTATGGTGGTACAGGAGAAAAAGACAAAAGGTGAAATAAGAATCTGCATGGACCTGCGCAAGCTCAACGATGCATCAGCGCATGATCCATTTCCTACACCCTTTACAGACGAAGTGCTTGACAATGTTGGAGGACAAGAGGCTTACTCCTTCACTGATGGCTTTTCAGGATACCATCAGATCAGAATCCATCCAAAGGACTGCCATAAGACCACTTTTGCGACTGAATGGGGCTCATTCCAGTATATGGTAATGCCCTTTGGTCTTAAAAACGCTCCTGCTATCTTCTCTAGAGTCGTTGTTTCTATTTTTAAAGAATTCATTCATAAGTTTCTAGAAGTCTATTTTGATGACTGGACTGTGTTTGGTTTACTAAAGAACCATATAGGGAATCTAAGGATGATGTTAGAAAAATGTAGAAAGTATCAGATCTCCCTTAACTTGAAAAAATGTATCTTATGTTCTCCTTTTGGTATTTTGTTGGGTCACATTGTGTGCAGACAAGGACTCATGATAGATCCTGCGAAGGTTTCCATCATTGCTAACTTGCCTGCGCCCAACTCAGTCAAACAATTGTGCACTACATTGGGACATATAGGATACTACAGGAAATTTATCAATGGTTATGCAAAGATCACTGCGCCTATGGAAAGACTGCTGAAAAAGGATTTGAAATTCCAATGGACAGAAGAATGCCAACAGAGCTTGGACACACTTAAAGAAAAGATGGTCACAGCACCTATTCTAGTTTTCCCAGACTGGAGAAAACCCTTTCATGTTCATGTAGATGCTTATTTCATAGCATTGGGGGTTGTGCTCACACAACCGGGAGAACGAGATATTAACCACCCCATTGCTTACTCTAGCAGAAAGTTGTCTACAGCTGAGAAGAACTACACCACTACAGAAAGAGAAGGACTAGCTATGGTCTATGCCTTACAGAAGTTCAGACACTATCTATTGGGTGCTCATTTTAAAATGTATACTGACCATTCTGCCTTGAAGTACTTGGTCAATAAGCCAGTGTTAGGGGGAAGAATTTGCAGATGGTTACTCCTCTTCCAAGAGTATGATATTGAGATTATTGTGAAGCCAGGTAGATTGAATGCAGGACCTGACCATTTATCCAGGATAGAGTCAGGGGAGGAACCTACAAATTTGGAGGACAATCTGCCTGATGCGCAGCTGTTTTCTATTCAAGCAGCAGACGAATATTATTCTGATATTCTTGAGTTTCTCACTACAGGACAAGCACCAGTTAAGTTCACAATATAGCAGAAGAAACAACTTGTTGTCAAAGCCGTAGACTTCACTTTGATAGCAGGCCAGCTCTATAAGTTGGGCCCTGATGAAGTTTTGCGCAGATGCATTTTACCGCATGAGAAGAACTTCATAATCGCCGAAGCGCACTCAAGAACCGTAGGAGGCCATTTCACAGGAAAGCCGACTGTGCAGAAGATCTTAGCCACAGGTCTTTGGTGGCCAACATTGCACAAGGATACTAAGGAATTCTGCAAATGTTCCAATGTGTGCCAACGAACAGGAAAACCTTCAAGAAGAGATTAAATGCCGCTAAGACCCCAAATAACAGTGTGTGCTTTTGATAAGTGGGCCATTGATTTTGTGGGACATATCAACCCACTAGGAAAGAGAACCGGTGCAAGATACATCATCACAGCTACTGAATACCTCACCTGATGGGCTGAGGCGAAGCCAGTTAAGAATTGCGACGCTGTCACTGCCGCACAGTTCATTTTTTAGAATATTGTCACTAGATTTGGATGTCCACTAATTCTGATGAGTGATCAGGGCACACACTTCTTGAACAAGACTATAGAGGCCCTTACTGAAGAATTCCACATTAGTCACCATAAGAGTACACCCTACCACCCTCAAGCTAATGGTACGGTGGAGGCATTCAATAAGATTCTGTAGAATGCCCTGACCAAGATCTGTAATCAACAAAGAGATGATTGGGACCTTAGACTCACAATTGTGTTATGGGCTTACAGAACCACATGCAAGAAATTAACAGGTCACACACGTTTCAGTTTGGTGTATGGACAAGAAGCAGTCATGCCCATGGAATACATTGTTCCCAGTCTCAGAATTGCTCAAATTACAGAAATGGCAGATACTGATACCATGAGTGAAAGGCTGTCACAATTGGTTTCCTTAGAAGAAGACAGGTTTTTAGCTGGATTCCATCAACAAGTGCAAAAGGCGAGATAGAAGGCTTGGCATGATAGGAATATTAAGAATAAATTCTTTCAGGAAGGAGACTTGGTACTCCTCTATGATAGTAAATTCATCCAGTTTCCAGGCAAGTTTCGTGTACATTGGTTAGGCCCTTTTCAAGTGATGAAGATAACCGAAGGTGGAGCAGTTCATCTTGCGAAGCTTAATGGAGAGTTGCTGCCCACAATGATCAACGGGAGTTGGCTCAAGCTTTATCTCAATGGCCACTCCACCCTATCGACCTAATCAGTTGCTAAAGTTGTGCAAATGTACAGTGTAGTTGAAAGAGGCATTGCACTTATCAGTCTACACGGAAGTCACGAGATATGTTTCAGTCTCTGGCTTCCCGCGCAGTTCCTTGAAGCATTCACGCAGTCAATAAATTCTGTTCTGAGCGAGCCTATCTTCGCTCTTGCGAAGTCCCCCAGGTTGTCGAACTCTCACTCTTGCAGAGTTCCTTGTTGTCTATTTATTGCTCTTGCAGAGTTCTCCTCGCCGTGGAGCCCTCCATGTGCACAGTTACCCATGCTGAAGTTACCCACCGAAAATTTGAATTGCGGTAGCTCTATAGCCGCGTCTGAGTCTTAATGAAGGACGAGACCGCCATTTAATTATATTTGCTCTGACAAATTCGGCTTGATTTCCCTAAGATCCACATTTAATTAAGGAGTCGAAGGCCTTATCTCATCTCCCGAAGGCTGTCAGAGCCCATCCCTCACATTTAATGCACCACAGAGGCACGGGGGTAGGGGGGTTGTCAACTCATCCGCTTAGGCGCCAACGGTTATTTGTGCCACTTGTCCGAATTTACTACCACCTTTAGCTATAAATACCCCTCATTCGTATATGACTGGGTTACTTTTCCTTGCTAGTGCGTTGTATAGTTGCCCTGTTTGAGAGTCTAAGTCATTATTTTTAAGAGCCGTGTCGTGCAAACTATTTTCCCGTTTTCAGAGTTCAAATCCTACGCTGTTCCACCCTTTTCTATTCAGTGTTTGTCGTGTATGCAAGTTCATGACGGAGAAACTATCAACTGAAGAATTTGTCCGTCACTTCAAACGCAGAGGGTTAGATTTCGGTATGGGTACCCCGATCAGGATTGTTGAGCTTCCTAATCCTAGACAGTCCCCGGGCACGTGGGCATGTTAGCAGCCAGAGAAACCCATTCCAAAGCCCTTGGCCACTCTGGTTAACTACATTCCTCCGTGCCCAGATGATGCACCCGAGGTGCGTATTCCCAAGAATGCCAAGTATTCGATTCCACTGACACCAATGGCGGAAGTCATGCAAGAAGAAGGATCCTTGCTAGGACATCTCCCGCTGGTTAAGTTTTCTGACTTCAACTTGAGAGATTACATAATGTATCCTCAGTTTGCACCAGATCACTATCTGACAGTGGTCCATAATCCTGCTAAGAAGATTGACGAATTCGTCCCGCAGGAATTTGCACTAAATCTTGAAAGGCCTGGACTGTTGAACCTGTTGAAGCTACCGCACTTCGGGCGTAGCAATGAAGTTAATGCGGTAGTCAAGGTCCTGTTATCCTGTGTTCATGGTTGTTATCTTTGTCTAGGGAGACCAATTGATCTGAATGTGGACCTGATTCACTGAATTACCGGCCTATCTAAGGTTGGTAAGGACCCCAACGTCCATTTCGTTGGTAAAGATAGGGACCGAAATCTCGCTGCATAGGTGGTGCAAAAATACAAATTGTCGATAGGAGGTCAGTCCTATGACCTCACTATAGTTGAAGATGAAGCACTCAGATTCATAGGCAGTCTGCTCGCAGGCAGACTTTTAACGAAGTGCCGACCTAAAGAAGTCCCTGGAGCTGTTGTAGAGCTTGCAGTCGCAGTTGCGGAGGGTGAGCAGCATAACTGGTGTCTCTTCCTCCTGAATACATTCTTGGACGACTGCCGGAACGTTCAGGACACCGCCAATCAGCTATTCCATTTTTCTTGGCTCCTGATTTTGTGTGCCTTTGCCAGGTGGAAGGAACCGCCCAACACTCAGTTTATTCCGTGTCGTTCAGGAGAGGTTATAGGGATGCGCTATGTTAACCTCTGGGATTCTAATAATCCTTTGAAGCGCAAGATGAACCGCACCGTGTTCTTCGAGTACTACCATATCCTCCGGGATACCATTCTGTAGATGCCGAGGCTTACTGAGGAGACGGCAGAAATCTATGGAGTGAAGTTGGTCTTTTCTGCCAACTTGCATGAAATCTATTTCCGCCCTCGCGGAATTCAGTCGAAAGAATGGGCCATAGGGCTCTAGTGAATGACTACCCAAGACGTAGAGGACACTGTCAAGTCCTGGCCAAATGAATGGAAGCAGGCCACTAAAATCGCTGCCACGATGCCACCCCCTGCAGTGCCAGAGAGAGATAAAGGAAAGGAAAAGGCCGCGCAAAAGAATGATGAAGGTCCGTCAGGACTAGCTACAAAGAAGCAAAAGTTGTCGCACCCCACAGAAGTGACCGAAGATCCCCCTGAGACCCTTGCTGCAGGGCTCGACCACTACTTGAAGGAGCAATTTCGTGAGCTGCGTGCCTCGCAGGCCAATATCAGAAGTGCTATGGACCTGCAGCTCGTGGAGTTGAAAGGTCTCGCAGGACGAGTTACACAAACCCATGCACCAGCATCTAGCTCGTAGGCACCGCAACCATCTACACGCACCGAGTGGGTTGAAGTACCTACAGAGAAGCACAATGTCGTCCACATCCCGCCTGCAAGCATGACACTCCCGCATCCTTTGGTTGCACTGTAGGTAAGCGCAGTCGGCCCTGTTGAAATAAATTTGTCACTAATTCCATTGGAAACTCTACATTTGGTTCAAGAGCAGGTCTCTACTGAGCTGAGAGCTAGAGATATCTCCACATTCCATGTCAATCAAAGACTGCAGACGCAGGAAGTAGAGTTAAGGGTAGGCTACAAGGAGATCTCTGCGTAGCTTGAACTTCATGAAGCACAAGACACTGGGATGAGGAATGCCGTTGATGAAATCGCCCAGGAGCTGCCAACCTGCCAGATTCAACAAGACCTTCCTTTAGTTGAGAAAGTGCAACGCATCGGCAGAAGGGCGCAAGCCCTAGAACAGCAAGTAGTTGCTATGGCTGAAGAACATAGAAAGCAGCTCACCGAGTTGGAAGCTCGTGTTGTAGTGCCTCCCGTGGATGAGACGCAAGAACGACTTGAAGCACTGTGCATAGATTCTATCCAAATGTAGCACAAAACAGATGAAGCCCATCAGTTAATGACGCAAGCTATGGAGGCTTGGGCTAAGCTTGAGAAGCTCCCTTCCAAAGTTGCCCTTTTGGAATAGGTGGAAGCAGCAGAACAGTCCCTAACTATTCTAAGCAAAGAAGCTAAGCCCTTGGAAGGCTTAGCCAAAATGAGAAAGATGAGCGAAGTCTACAAAGTCTAGCAAGAACTGCACAGGCTCAGAAACAAAGATGCTACTCTCGCCAACATCATTCAGTCATTTATGGATGAGTATGCTGAACTTGCTACCCAAGCAGAGGCCAAGGTCAAAGCATTTGCTGAGTCTCAAGAATTGGTCGATGGCGTAGAAGGAGAAGAAGCTACTGCAGACATGGTGTAGACAGCTGCGAAGTGCGTGGAAGACATGGACTCCGCTATTGTGTAGTGCAAGCAAGCCTTCGCTGCGACCCAAGCCAAGTCAGATGCACAACTAAAACGACCGCAAGCTAGTGCAGGTGGCTTGAGGATGAGCCACAAGTAAGTGTTAGGGGCCTATTGGAGCATAGGCCGCAGCTATGGAAAAGCTGCCAATTTTGAAGAAAAGCACCATTTTTGGGCAGAAATGAACAGTGCGCGGTACGGTGCTAGATGGACGAGCTCACCGTAGATTGCGGGCCGAAAATCGTGGAGCTCGCGTGCACGTCAAGTGAAAGAGTAAATAAGGTGGCCGACTAGAAAGCTCAACCACCACAATAAATGAAGCGGCGAAAGAGGGCTCAGCTACCCTCATTAAGGCTAGGTACAGGAGTTATGGTTGCTTGGACCAAGGAAGAGCAACGGGCCGAAGCATTGAAGGCGAAGGACAAGGAGCAAAGAACGATGAAGCGACGCCCATACCCGTGATTAGCGCCGGAAATCACGGAGTCTGCAGGAAGCTGCAACGTGACTGCAAGAGGCGCTTACAGTACACCTAGCCGTGTCAGTGGTTAGGGTTTTGGGGGATCACTGTTGGGAAAGGCCCACAGTTTTGTAAAGGTGCGACCCTCAGGGCCACCTATATATTTGTGTAATTGGCAAGGTTAGAAGGTTAGAAGGTGAGAAGGTTACACAGACAGTCTAAGTTGATGTCTAAGTATTTTGTATTGTTGTATTTTGTAAAGCTGTTAATGGTCATTGTATGTATGTAAGAAGGCCGCGATCTCGCAGGGAGACCGTTTGGCGTAAGGGCCATTGTATGTATCGACCAGTCGCAAGAGGACTGGGGAATGTAATTGTATGTCTTTGTCATTGAAGTATCTGTAGAAGAGGAGAATAGATCTAAGAGAAGGGCTCCCAGCTGTGTGCGTGGAGTTTCCCAGAAAGATCTAAGGCTGCAGCTGTGTGCGCAGTAGAACTGTGTAAGCCCCACCTAAAGATAATATAAACAAGTCCTGTGGATGTGGCTTCCCTCCTGGAGGAGAACTACATAAGTCTTGTTGTTGTGGTGATGCTTTATGTGATTGCAAGTCTTTGCTTTATTGTCTATGTTTCTTTGAATGCTTCGCTATCTTTATGAATGAGTATGTAGAGTAAATCCTTGAAGCTCCCTTAGAAGCGTACTTGTGCCTCGTCAGAAGAATCCGTAAGAACACTGTCATCGTAGTGATTAAAGTGTGTGTTGCTGCGCCATGGCGCAAGGGCTCTCAGAGGTTATACATAGTGTATCTAAGGTAGCGGGTAAACGACTCGTGCGCAGGTGCGGAGCTACCGCGCAGCGCGGCTCGAAGATTGAGATCCAGCGCTGTAGCATCGGGAGACTTGTGAAAGAGTAAGATGCTCTGTTAAGAAGGGAAGAGAGAAGACTGTAGATTCCGCACCGCTTCGGTTAAGAAAAAATGATTCCTTAGCCCCCCCATAGCCACTTCGGGTGAGACTTCGGGCTGTTGCGCAGCTCGTTGCCGAAAGGGCCAGTGCACCAAAGGGGTGTTTGTTGTTGCGCATCCTGAAAACCCGGGTCTGTCCAAAAAGCAGCCAACATAAATGACAATGCTAAGGTAATGGAGAATAGAACCAACCTCGATCCGGACGTTCGATGTAGATCCTCGTTGAAGCTTTCAATTCGTGCACTTGAACCTGCAAATTAGTCTTGATAACCAATATACAACAAGCACATATAATATATTAAATACATTAACATTATCAATAGCAATGGTCCATGATATCATAAGTAAATGCAACCCAATGTAATATAAACAACATTCACAACATTAATGGACGATAATATGAGTATTTCTATTAATAAATAACAAGAAGTACAATGTCATATGACCTCTTGCCGGCAACCAATCTGAACCAAGAACTGGGTCTCTCCACTTGTGCCTCCACCACTTCAATCCTCCATAGAATGGAAAACTCAAACTATGATAGGAGTTTGAAAGGTGAACATAAAGGGTTCACAACAACAAGGATCAATGAGAGTAGACTCAAGATGCGGCAAAAAATACACTAGAGTTATCTTGCTCTCTCTTTCTCCTCCCTTCCATATGCCATATGTGCTCAATATATAGTCCCTCCAAAGGTAAGTGAAAGGACACATTGAGGCGTTTCAGGGAAAATAGAGGGCCAAAGGTCACCCTAAGACTACATTTTGGGAGGAAAAAGTAATTTACTAGTGACTTTTACCATTTTACTTGTCACCTGCGGGCTATAGTGGTGCAACTCGCGGGTACACTGGCTAAAATGTAACAGCTAGTGTACAAGAAGAAAAATAGGGAAATAGTGTGTCAGGAGGACATAAAGTGCCTCTGAGTCAGTGAAATGGATCCTGCAAGCCAAAGAGTGTTGATGCTCACAAGGTGGAAAAATATGTTATAACAGGTTGGAGCCTATGTTAAAACTAGGGGGTTGTAGCCTTCTTCCATTTGAAGTTGGTGTTGGCAGGCGGTTTGGTAAGGAAGAATCGCAGTATCACTGATGCTGTGACACGTCAGAAGAGGTCGTGGTAGAGGGTTATTTTATGCAATTTTGGTCAATTGTACAACAGTTTGAGGGTTTCAGGTCATTTGAACCATATGTGATGTAATTTTGGGTTAATTATACCACAGAATGCAGGTTTTTGGGTCATTTTGACCACTTCAGTTAGATTTTGGGTCATTTGCTCAAAGTGTCGGTTAGGAAGTTGTTAGTAAGTGGACAAGCAATGTAAAGGCGGAAGCCTATTTATAGTCATAGAGTTATATGTGTTGGATATCTTGATCATAAACTTGATTGGGAGCTTGAGCTGATGAGCGTCTGTAGTTGTAATCAAGAGTTATCTGTGAAGTCTGTGTTTTTGCAGAGATATTGTATCAGGGATTTGCTGAAGTAATATGACATTACGGAACTATTTGGTGAAATTCCCTATGTATGTTTTATGATAATGCATGTTGCGATTCATGAATGATGCCATGTTTTCTTACTACAGCTAATGCTTTAATGTTATACTTGTTGCGATGAAAGATCCTGTTGAATGATTATGTGGATATGAATGATATTAAATCTGAATGCATGTATCTATTGTTGAATGTTGCGATAAGTTAAAGTAGTTGCTACCACAACAACCTCCTTCATTCGATAGAAACATGGTTCCGTCCACTCTCCCTTGAACACCTCAGGTGAGACCTCATCTACTCTGTAGGTGTTGCTGGACAGGGTAAAACCTATCCAGGCCGGTGCTCAGGGAGATCGCGGAGGGTTGGTGTCGATAGTGATGGGAACCCCTATCGACTAGGTTTGAGTCAACAGTTGGTAAATCAATTGAATGTAATCTTTATACTATATAAGAAAAACATTATGTGTTTTTCTCCCATTTGGGTTTCCACATAAAATATCTTGTGTATTGTGTATGGTTTATGTGATGATGAATGTTATTGTTAATGGGTAATGTTCACATATGATATTAAAGTTTAAAATGGTAAAAAGTGACCAATATTGATTCACCCCCCCTCTCAATATTGGTGAATATTCCAACAATTGGTATCAAAGTGAGTTACCTTCAAAAAATTTTAATCACTGGAAGGGAGATCATGAACAGATATGGATCGACAAGAAGGATTCTCTTCAAGTGGTATTCATATATTTGATGGAAATTATTATGCATTATGGAGTATCAGAATGAGATACTAATTGTTGGATTTAGGGGTGGATGTCTGGCTTTATATTGTTAATGGCTACACTGCTACAAAAATACCACCGAAATCTACACCCAAAAAGGATTTAAAGAAGAACAATGCAATGGAAATGGATGCCATTTTAGATGGATTATCAGATTCTGTGAAAAACAAGTTAGGAAAGTCTTTACAGCTAAAGAGCTTTGGGACAAGCTACATAATTTTTACAAAGTCAAGGAAGAAGCAAATGACTACCATATGAAAAAGGTGAAGGAAGCTCATCTAATAGAGACAAAGAAAATGAATATGATGGGAAAAAATAGAGAAAGGTACCAAGTAAGTTACTCTATAAATGTTTTATATATGGAAAATGGGACATGCTACTGTTGAGTGTTCATATGAAGAAGGAGAAGATAGTGATTCAAAGGAAGAAGACAAATTCCTCATGTCCATGATTACAAATGCTGCTGATGAAGAAGATGAACTGCAAAAATATCTTGAAGAATTTGATCTTGAAAAACAACTAATATGTGCCCTAGATGAAATCCAGAAGCTCAAGAAGAACAATGTGTTGCTAGATGAACTACTAGAAGAATCAAAAGGTTAAAATCATAAAGACCATGAAGAGACTGAAAAGACTATTGCTGCCCTGAAAACACGAGTGGAAGAAGCAAAGAAAATTGAAGTCCTAACAAACCAACTAAAGGGGAAGGAATAAATTTTCCAAACAAGAGAGTTTGAGATTGTTACTCTACGGAAGAAATTGGAGAATATAGCTTCCACAAACTAAAAGTTTGAGAAGAGCACATTGATCTTAGATGACATGCTCAGCCAACAAAGATCTCCACTTGAAAAAATAGGATTGGCTCATGATAAACATAAAAATGTTGAAGAAGGTGAAAGCTCCAAACCACCAATAAAGAAATTTGAATGTTCCAAGATAAATGAAGACAAGGCTAAGAGTTATGCAAACATTCTTAGAAGCTCCCATCAAGGGAGAGATTGCAAAGGAAGGACTCATCAGCAAGGTTCATAGAAAGATGAATACAAAGATGTTGCACCATCAAGGAGATCTTCTACACCAAGGTATCTAAGCATATTTCTTGGTAATTGTTTCTCTTGTAATAAATTTGGGCATAAGGCTATAGATTGCAAAGATTGTGAAGTAAATGCTCAAACAAATGAAGGTGTCCACTCAAACTACAATGTTGGATGTTACAAGTGCCGCAATTATGGACACATGGAAAAAATTTGTAGAATCATTATGAATCATAATGTTGAATGCTACTAATGTCATGACTATGGACACATGGAAAGAGATTGCATTAGCAACATGGAAATATATCCTAAACAAAATGTTACAAAAATTTGGAGAAGAAAATCAAAATATTTCCAGGGGGAGCAACCCCAAAGAGAAGAGATATTGTTAGGGGGAGTTACAATTTTCCATTGGTGTTAAAGGGGGGGAGAAACATCAGGAGGAGTATGATCCTAGGGGGAGTATGATGGTTGACATCAATGACAAAGGGGGGTATTTTTGAATAATTTTTTCATTGATGTCAAATTCCTAGTGTATATAACTCCAAAATGGTCCCCTTATGGCATAGCGGTTACACATGTCCCTCACAGGAAGACACTTTGTTGTACACAAGTGGTGCAAAGACCCTAGAGAAGCTCCTAATGACGATGATGATATGGAGTATAAAGAAGTTCCTTAGGTGTTCTGAAGAAATGTAAAGAATGTTGTAAAGAAATGATGGTGGGTCCACATGACCAAGATGATGGGTCACATGACCATGATTGTGGGTCACCTAACCATGATGATGATGGGTCATTACTTTGTTAGTATATTGTTGTTGGACGCATATGCTTTGTAAGTCATCCCGTAGTATTTGTTGATCCATAGTTTGTACTGGCCCATGGTTTTGACTCATAGTATTGGCGCCTAGACTTAGCCAATGGTTTGTATTAGCCCATGGTTTTTATTGACACATAGTATTGACCCATTGTATTGGCGCCTAGACTTAGTATATAAGTGTGTGTTGATGTAACGTCCCCTTACATCATCGAATGCAGGGAATGAAACATTAACACACACCGGGCTTTTGGAAACTTAGCCCCACATATTTTTACTCATAAAATACATAACAATCAAAACTTCTGTGTGCAGATTCGAATTTCATTAACATGCAGAATAATCATTCAAATACCACATTACAAAACACGGAACAAATATATAAATTAAAATCATAGAGAGCACTTATCTTGATAAGTAGATGTCCAACGACTGGCTACGTGAGAGCAACATTCCACCCAACCATAGATCTCTGTCCAGCCTGTATTCTTTCAGCTGAGAGATCACCCCCGAGCTGAGCTGTGTATCCACTAAGGAGGAACTAGATGGCTCACTCACAATCAGGGTTTCACTCAGACAGCCATGCTAAGCCAACACACAGTTGGGTTTTTCAAGCATGCCATAGGAAGTGGGGAAGGATGCTAGTCCATTGAGCTCAATCCCAGAGCTAGGTCCACATCAAGCTAAACTCAAACGATCCCAGCCTCCATTCGAACATCCACACTTGGATTTCTCACAACTCTGTTTAGCAAATAACCCAAATCCGTCACTGATTTTCTGGGCTATCCAAACTGGGTTTTCCCATGGATTTTGGGGTAGCTATTGCTCCCAAATTCACCCCAAGGCTCATACCAACGGATCCCCCATTGGATTTCACTATCCAATACCCAATCTGGGCGTTTTTGGCTTCCCAAAACGTGGATTCATTCCAAGTCGCGATTTATGGTTTTCTCCCTCATTGGAGCTCGTTTTTGGATGGAGAATGAAGCTAGATACTTTTCCAATGGAATGGGGGTGAGAATGAAGCAACCTCCCATGAGGTTGAGTGACTTCTTGTACAAGAAAACAAAGCCCATACCTACCCATACGAATTTCAGGGCTGCCCATGCTCTATTGAAGCCATGGGATGACATCTCAACCACTTCCTTACAACAGGCATAAATGTCATCTAAGAAAGTCAATGGGTTCTCATAATGACATATGGAAACCTATGGTCCACTCCCATAGCCCCCTCACCACTCCCTAGTGGATACACGTGGCCCCTTCTCATTCATTGCCTCCATAGCCAGTCTTGGAATTTTATATTGCATGATGTTTATTTACATCCTATTACAATTTCCATGGCTTAAGAGCACATGGTATCAAAATATCAATTACTTGCCCTTTAAATAAAATTTGGGCTTTCACTAGCAGGGCCTTGGCCTTGAGCTCCACGCTAGGAAAACATACGTCACATGTACACATTATTTACATTAAAGGCTAATATATCCTAAGGGTCGGATTGGGGGTATTACAGTTGAGGCCTATGAGGGCACCGTGAAGTTACTTGTATTGAGCTTGCTGTAATGTCCCCATTTTGACCCCCTTTGCATTAAAATTGTAAATGATGTAAATATTGTTATTTAATCATGGTGAGGAGATCAAGGCCAAGGCCACACCACTGATTTAGCGTTTTATGTATCAGAAATTAAAGAAATAGATGCCTATGGTTCTTGTGCTAGATAGGCACAATGTAAATAAGACATCATGTAAATACGAATTTTAATGAAAATACCTACAACTAGCTATGCAATGCAACAAAGAGATGGGGGCATTATTCTACAAGGAATAGGGAGGGAAATTATTCAAACCCTTGAGCCAATGGTGTTAATCCATGTGTCATGAGAAAACCCATAAACCACCAACTACCCATTTTGGGTTATGCACCCAATCATTTAATTCTTCCAAGAGTTGTTTGAGGCAGTTAATGCCTTGGGAATGAAGAGGTATGGTAGCCAATTTCGTGTATGGGCAAGCCATCAACCTGGAAATTCGTATTTTTTCTTCTTGGGCAAGAAAACACCCGTGAAATGGTGCCCAAATCCATTCTGAACAGATAGTTTTTCCTCTCTCACACAGATTGAGATTGCTGGAAGTTACATTCACATTTTTCATAAAAAATGCAGGGTTTTCTTTGCCCAGAAACTCATTTTTGGTTTTGGATAGTAGCTGGGAAGAAGGGGCTGCGATTTGGGACCGTATGGAGGTCGTTTTGTCCCAGAATTGCCATGGGAATTTTTCCTAAAAATGATTTCTGCTTCGTGGGGTTTTCCCAAACCTCCATTGTTCATTTTTAGCCTTCCCACGTTTTTCTGAAGCTCAGGGAATCATTTTCATGCTTATCACTGTACAAACATTTTTCTCCTGTCCGGCCATTGTAGTTAGCTGATTATCTGCATCCCTGTTTGATTTGGAGACTGTAAGTAAGAGATTGGAGTGGTAGTGGACAAAGAGGGCTTGATAAACCTAGTGGGGGAGATAACCTCTCAAGAAGATCAAGAGGGATTTGGCTACTCTTCTATGCACACCCTGAGAGCACTAGATGGGGAAGGTATGGCTTGAGGGACTATACAGCAGTGAAAAGAATACTTCCTTGTGCTGGGTGTGTAGGTATTGTGGGCACCAAGCTAGATAGATCTTGTAAGGTTACCCCTAGCTCTGTGCTTGAGCTCACTAGCTTAGCCACTCTTCCTTTCCATTTCCTAGCAACCTGATAAACCCAATTGTAGATTGGCTTGGCTCATCTTAGTGTATACTTGGCTATGTGTGAGTTTGTTGTTCCCTGATTCCTTGTAGAGATCATGCCCAGCTCGGGGGTGGCAGTGTGTGGAGATATTGATGATCACAACTGGCGTATGGTTGGGTGGAATGTTGCAGTTGCATAGCCAGTTGCTTGGGACTACTTTGTTATAAGATAAGTACTCTCTTGTGTTAACTTTGCAATTATTTATTTATGAATATCTTGAATGTATGATGGATGTGTTATTGAAATTGCTTCCGCTGTGTTTTTCTAATAATTACACATTTCCATATGTCTTTTATACTATGTGAATGCTTACTTAAAATTTCATGGGGCTAGATGCCCGGTTTTAGCATCACGGTCCTCTCCATCTAACTGGTATGATTGGAGGGGACATTACATTTTGGTATCAGAGCTGTTGGTTGCAGCATTGGACCTCTATGGGACAAACCAGATTTCAGTCACATGGGAAGGTCCCTTCCTGATCACCACAGGTATCAGCATCGGGCCTAAACTGGCTAATTTGGATAGTTTGCAGAGGTAAGGTTACCTCCTGCTGAGCAAGCAGTCATCACTGAAAGAAGGAAAGATTTCAAATTTTCATAAGAGTTTTTGGAAAAATTTTGTTTAAGTCTGTTTCGGGAAGAATTCGGCAAGTTGGCCCGAAACTGCGGAAGGATTCCGCGAGTTGTTCTGCAACGCGGAAGAATTCGGCAAGTTGGCCCAAAACTGCGGAAGGATTCTGCGAGTCGTTCCGCAATGCAGAAGAGTTCGGCAAGTTGGCCCGAAACTGCAGAAGGATTCCGTGAGTTGTTCTGCAATGCGGAAGAATTCGGCAAGTTGGCCCGAAACTCCGAAAGGATTCCGCGAGTCGTTCCGCAACACGGAAGAGTTTGGCAAGTTGGCCTGAAACTGCGGAAGGATTCCGCGAGTTCTTCCGCAACGCGGAAGAATTCGGCAAGTGGACCCAAAACTGTGGAAGGATTCCGTGAATCGTCCTGCAATTGCAGAAGGACTCGGCAAATCATCTCGCAATTGCGGAAGGACTCGGTGAATCGTCCCACAATTGCGGAAGGACTCGGCAAATCATCCCGCAATTGCAGGAGGACTCGACAAATCATCCCGCAATTGCGGAACGACTCGGCAAATCGTCCCGCAATTGCGGAAGGACTCGGCAAATGTCTTCTGAAATTGTAGAAAGAATTTCAGAATGTCTTCCGAAACTGCGGAAAGGATTTCAGAATGTCTTCTGAAACTGCGGAAAGGATTTCTTCCAAAACTGCGGAAAGATTTCAGAATGTCTTCCGAAACTGCGGAAGGAATTTCCAATTCTCTTCCGAAATTGCAGAAGAACTCCACAAGTTGCTCCGAAACAAGGAATTTCAGCCATTTTTCAGGGAGATTTTCAGGTGCCGAAAATGGAAAAATTTCCATGGAACTTATGCACCAGATTGCGCGAAATGGAAATATTTACAACAAAAAAAACAGGGCGTTGCCCTCGACCCGCCCTGCAATGGCACAGGGAATCCACAAGGGGCCAAGCCCCCTGGACCCCCGTCGTCCCCCTCATATGTCGTTGATTGTGAGAAAATTCTATGATTTGACAAATTGTCAATATAATATTTTCCCACGTGCATGAAAATAATTTAGGAATCTTTGAGAATATAATGCAGCTAACAATTGTGTTGATGAACACATTTTGCAGAATCACAGTTATATCAGGGCATCACTCTAGATAGTACAGTTGGAAAGTTTTGGATCTTGGTTGGGCCAAGAAAATCAACATCATGAATGATGCATAGGATCCCTATGAGCCTGAGACAGATGCCATGGGGGAGAACATACATGTTGAAAATGCTGAAATAGAATCTAATGGGAGAAGAAATCAAGAGACTCCTCCAGGTATTGCAGCCACCATGAGAAGCCTAAGGGTGGAGTTGAAAAGCTGTAGAGAAGATAATGAAAGGATGATTAAAGCTCAGGAAGAACAAAATCAGTTGAAGGCAGCCATGCTATAGAGTTTGACAAACATCCAAAGGCAAATAAACTCTAGGCATCATACATCAAATCTAGAATGGGGTGGGAGTAGTTCTAGAAGGAATTCTTGTAAGAGGGCCAGTAGCTCAAGAAGAGTTTCTACAGACAGAACGTATACTCCAGAAATCTCTTCTAATGAATCATCTGACTCTGAAGAATCCATTGAGGTTTTAAGCTCTTCATCTCGCGGGAGTAAGAGGAAGAAGCACTACAAGAACAATTCACATGGGGAATTTAAGAAGGTGAAACCTCCTACATTTGATGGAGAGATAAAGTTTGGTCAAGAAGCTGAAGCTTGGCTTCTTGGGATGAGAAAGTATTTCCAAGTCCAAGACTACTCGGGGAATATGAAGGAATGGGTAGCCATCTTAAACTTGAATGGAAGAGCATCTATATGGTGGGAACACATCAGGCAAGTGAAGAAGATCAATGAAAGGAAGATTGTGTGGAAGCAGTTCAAGAAATACTTCAAGCAGAAATACCTCTCTGACAGATACTATGATGATAAGATCAAAGAGTTCCATGAGCTGAGATTGGGACAATTGACCATGGAAGAATATGCAAACAAATTCTTGGAGCTGCTAAGATATGTCAGGTACATTCGAGATGATAAGGTGAAAATTCAACGTTTCCTAAGTGGACTGCCCCAGTCATATAAAGCCATAATTGAGTTCAATGAACCTCGAACTCTAGAGGAGGCCATAAGAAAGGCCAAGTATTGCTTTGATCAAAACAGAAGCAAACCAGAATTCCATAAGGCATGGAAGGATAGGAAAAACGAAAAGTTTGATCAAAGGAAGAAGGGGTTCAATCCTCCTCAATTCAAGAATCAGCAAAGGCAACCATCACAAGTTGTGACTAAGCCAACTAGGATGGTGGGAGACAAGCCAAGAGATCCAAAGGAACCAAAAGAACCACTTCAATGTTGGGGTTGTGGAGGGGAGCACATGCTTAGGAACTGTCCACATTGGAATGGGAATCCAAATCAAGTTCACAACATCCAAGGAGCTGAAACTGTGGGTCAAATGGTAAGGACAATCCCTAGAATCTATGCAGCTCTAGACGACCGCCAAGCAGATCATCAGTCAACTGTGGTTGAAATTGAAGATAAGATTGCTAAGCAATCTGTTTCTATTTTGATTGATCCTGGATCTACTCACAATTATGTCACTCCTAGAATTGTTGAGATTTGTGCTTTTAAGAAATTAAAGCATAGTAAATCATGGTTAGTTCAACTAACCACTGGAACCAAGAGAAAAGTTAGTGAAATTGTAGAGAAATGTCCATTAGAGATGGATGGGCTATTGACTTACGCAAATCTGAATATTTTGCCACTTGGTTCCTATGATATTCTCATTGGAATAGATTGGTTAGAAGCACACAGGGTTAAACTCGACTGCTACAATAAGACATTTGAATGCATGGACGAAGAAGGAAACTCGAGGGTTGTAAAAGGCATTCCAAAGGTGACTTCTATTAGACAGGTTTCAGCCATGCAGCTGAAGAAGTTCTATAGGAAGGGATGTCAATTGTATCCAGCCCACATTTTAGAGGCAGCAGAGAATGAAACTCTTAAATTGAAGGACTATCAGGTATTGCAAGAATTCAGGGATGTTTTTCCTGATGAGATTCCAGGACTCCCTACAAAGAGAGACATTGACTTTACAATTGAACTTGTGCCAGGAGTGGAACCAGTGTCTAAGACACCCTATAGGATGAGTACACCAGAATTGCTAGAATTGAAAATGCAATTACAATAGTTGTTGGAAAAGAAATATATTAGGCCAAGTGTGTTCCCGTGGGGAGCACCTGTTCCATTTGTGAAAAAGAAAGATGGAACACTCAAGTTATGTATTAACTACAAGCAGTTGAACAAAGTCACTGTGAAGAACAAATACCCATTGCCCCAAATTGATGACGTTTTTGACCAAATGAGAGGAGCAAAGGTATTTTCAAAGATTGACTTGAGGTCTGGTTACCATCAGGTAAGAATCAAAGAAGAAGATATTCATAAGACATCCTTTAGAACGAGGTATGGACACTATGAGTTTGTAGTGGTACCCTTCGGTCTCATAAATGCACCAGCTACATTCATGTGTCTCATGAATAACATTTTTAGCAAGTACTTGGACAAGTTTGTTCTTGTTTTCCTAGATGACATTCTCATCTATTCTAAAAATGAAGAAGAGCATGAAGAACATTTGAGAATGACGATGCAATTACTAAGGGAGCATAAGCTATATGCAAAGTTGAGCAAATGTGACTTTTATAAAGATAAAATTCACTATTTGGGTCACGTCATCTCCGACGAAGGAATATCTGTAGACCCTGAGAAGATTGAAGCCATTATGAATTGACCAACTCCAAGGAATGTGACTGATGTAAGATATTTTATGGGCCTTGCTGGTTACTACAGGAGGTTTATCGAAGGATTCTCCAAGGTTGCAAACCCGATCACTTCTTTGCAAAAGAAGGGGATAAAGTTTGAATGGTCACCAAGATGTGAGGAAATTTTTCAATGGTTGAAGAATCTTTTTACAAGTGCACCAATTTTGAAAATTGCAAGCCTAGAAAAAGACTTTGTGGTGTCTACCGATGCATGCAATCAAGGACTTAGAGGAGTTCTTATGCAAGACAACCATGTGATATGCTATGAGTCAAGAAAGTTGAAGGAGCATGAGAAGAACTATGCTACTCATGATATAGAACTTGCAGCCATAGTACATGCCTTAAAGATGTGGAGGCATTACTTAATGGGAAGAAAATTTGAGTTAAGGACAGACCATTGTGGTCTGAAATACTTGTTTGATCAACCAACTTTAAATGCTAGGCAAGCTAGATGGTTGGAATTTTTGTGTGAATTTGATTTTGAAATCAAACACATAAAAGGGAAAGAAAACAAGGTGGTTGATGCACTCAGCAGGAAGGTACATGAAATGCATGTGGCGGCACTTAGTACTTGCCAACCAGATTTGAAGCAGCAGATTGTTAACCATATTGTTGAGGATGAAGTGTACATGCAGATAAAGGACAAATTGCAACAGCAAGACCTTGGCAAGAAGTATGAATGCTATCATTTGGAAGAAGGTGGACTTCTTACTTATAAGAATAGAGTCTATGTTCCAAATGCGGCAGATTTGAGGAGGATTGTTATGGATGAAATCCATAAAGCTCCATACTCTAGTCACCCAGGATATTAAAAAACAATTGCTACAGCAAGAAAATATTATTTTTGGCCAGGCATGAAGAAGGACATCGTTGAATACATTTCTAAGTGCATGGAATGTCAGTAGGTGAAGAGTGAACACCAACATCCAGCAGGTTTATTGCTCCCAGTGCCAATTCCAGAATGGAAATGGAAAGTAATATCCATGGACTTTATTACAGGATTTCCAATGACTGTGAGACAACATGATTCCATCATGGTTGTGGTGGACAAGTTAACAAAGGCAGCACATTTTATACTGGTTAAGTCCACACATAAAGCCGATGCCATTGCAAATATTTTCATGAAGGAAATTTTTAGATTACATGGGTTTCCTAAGGCAATAATTTTCGACAGGGATACCAAGTTCACTTCCAATTTTTGGAAAGGTATCTTTGCATATTTAGGCACACAGCTAAGCTTTAGTACCGCATACCATCCTCAAACAGATGGGCAAACAGAAAGAGTAAATCGGGTGCTTGAAGACATGCTCTGCATGTATGTAATGGACAAACCATCCAAGTGGGAGGATTATCTACACTTGGTAGAATTTGCATATAACAATGGGCAACAAGCATCATTGGGAATGAGTCCTTATGAGGCTTTGTACAGCAGAAGGTGTAGGACACCAGTGACTTGGGACAATCCAGTGAACAGAATTGTACTTGGGCCATAATTGCTTAAGAAAATAGAGCAAGAAGTTGCCAAGATCAGATAGAATTTAAAAACGGCCCAGGATAGACAGAAAAGCTATGCAAATAAACATAGAGTGCATAGGGAATTCAATGTTGGGGATCATGTGTATCTTAGAGTGAGATCATGGAAGAGTTCCTTGAAGCTTGGGAGTTGTGCCAAGCTATCGCCTAGATATTGTGGGCCATTTGAAGTTCTTGAAAGAATAGGGACAATTGCATATAGACTGGCATTTCCTGCTAGCACTAAAGCTCATAATTTTTTTCATGTCTCTTTGCTTAAGAAATATGCACATGATCCTAACCATGTGATTAATTGGGATGTGATCCAGGTGGAAACCGAGGGAGAATTCCAAACCGATCTGTTGTGCATCCTAGACAAGAAGGTAACATTGCTCCAGAACCGAGCCATCGAATAGGTAAAGGTGCAATGGAAGCACTACGGTCCCGATGAGGCTACATGGGAGCTGGAGGATGCCATGAGGGTGGCATATCCATTTTTTTTCAATTTTGATGAGCACTGAGAACAGTGCTAATGTAAGGGGAGGGGAATGTAATGTCCCCATTTTGACCCCCTTTGCATTAAATTGTAAATGACGTAAATATTGTTATTTAATCATGGTGAGGAGCTCAAGGCCAAGGCCCCACCATTGATTTAGCATTTTATGTATCGGCAATTAAAGAAATAGATTCCTATGGTTCTTGTGCTAGATAGGCACAATGTAAATAAGACATCGTGTAAATACGAATTTTAATGAAAATACCCACAACTAACTATGCAATGCAACAAAGATATGGGGGCATGATTCTACAAGGAATAGGGAGGGAAATTATTCAAACCCTTGAACCAATGGTGTTAATCCATGTGTCATGAGAAAACCCATAAACCACCAACTACCCATTTTGGGTTATGCACCCAATCATTTAATTCTTCCAAGAGTTGGTTGAGGCAGTTAATGCCTTGGGAATGAAGCCAATTTCATGTATGGGCAAGCCATCAACCTGGGAATTCGTATTTTTGCTTCTTGGACAAGAAAACACCCATGAAATGGTGCCCAAAGCCATTATGAACATATAGTTTTTCCTCTCTCACTCAAATTGAGATTGTTGGAAGTTACATTCACATTTTTCATCAAAAACGTAGGGTTTTCTTTGCCCAGAAACTCGTTTTTGGTTTTGGATAGTAGTTGGGAAGAAGGGGCTGCGATTTGGGACCGTATGGAGGTCGTTTTGTCCCAGAATTGCCATGGGCATTTTTCCTAAAAACGATTTCTGCTTCCTGGGGTTTTCCCAAACCTCCATTGTTCATTTTTAGCCTTCCCACGTTTTTCTGAAGCTCAGGGAATCATTTTCATGCTTATCATTGTACAAACGTTTTTCTCCTGTCCAGCCATTGTAGTTAGCTGATTATCTGCATCCCTGTTTAATTTGGAGACTGTAAGTAAGAGATTGGAGTGGTAGTGGACAAAGAGGGCTTGATAAACCTAGTGGGGGAGATAACCTCTCAAGAAGATCAAGAGGGCTTTGGCTACTCTTCTATGCACACCCTGAGAGCACTAGATGGGGAAGGTATGGCTTGAGGGACTGTACAGCAGTGAAAATAATACTTCCTTGTGCTGGGTGTGTAGGTACTGTGGGTGCCAAGCTAGATAGATCTTGTAAGGTTACCCCTGGCTCTGTGCTTGAGCTCACTAGCTTAGCCACTCTTCCTTTCCATTTCCTAGCAGCCTGATAAACCCAATTGTAGATTGGCTTGGCTCATCTTGGTGTATGCTTGGCTATGTGTGAGTCTGTTGTTCCCTGATTCCTTGTAGAGATCATGCCCAGCTCAGGGGTGGCAGTGTGTGGAGATATTGATGATCATAACTGGCCTATGGTTGGGTGGAACATTGCAGTTGCATAGCGAGTTGCTTGGGACTACTTTGTTCTAAGATAAGTACTCTCTTGTGTTAACTTTGCAATTATTTATTTATGAATATCTTGAATGTATGATGGATGTGTTATTGAAATTACTTCCGCTATGTTTTTCTTATAATTACACATTTCCATATGTCTTTTATACTATGTGAATGCTTACTTAAAAGTTCATGGGGCTATATGCCGGTTTTAGCATCACAGTCCTCTCCATCTAACTGGTATGATGGGAGGGGACATTACACTTGCTCAAAGGAGGTTGCCCCCTCGAAGTGGCCTGCGATCAATATAAAAGTGATTCTGAGTTTTGTCATTTCTGCTATTTCACATAATCTTATTAATTAATTGTTGTAGGTGCTTCACATCTGGTATCATAGCACTTTCTTGGGCTCGTTGGGTGGAATTTCTGCCAATTTTTTTTTCGCATCTGTTGCAAGTTCTGATCTGGGAATAATCCCTATCCACTTAAATGTGGGAAGTACTTGGGCATAAGCTCTAAAATGCATTGTGAGGATTACCACAGGAACCCCAAAGTAGCTAGCCCATTGAGAGGACCTGCCAGCGAAAAGGGCAACGACCCCTACCCGATTGACTAGTTCCCACCCGTGAGGTAAACCAAGAGCTGTCGTTTGTGGCAAAGCGGTTATCAGTTTTACTTGAGCCGTGGAGTGAGGAGTACTTTCCCAATACGCAAGCCGTCAGACAACATTGGTGGCCGAGTGAATCCCCTGAACTGATAGGAAGCCACACATACCTGGGGTCCATATCTATTTTCAGTTGAACTGTTGCCGATCACTTCCACTCCAGATCCAGCCGTTTCAGATCTATTCTGAAAGTCGTTCCAAATCTAGTCGTCATTTCAGATCCAGCCGTTTTTCGATCCCTTCCACGCCGTTACAGATCCATCTATTGCGGATCCCTTTCGCGCCGCCATTGCTATTCCATCTGTGAAAAAAAAAATCCCATTTTTTGGCCATATTTCCCTTGTTTCAACTCTGTTTTCCCTAAAACTTCACTGACATCCCTGCAATCTAATTCTGCATATTTCATTCCTGAAGACCCTATCCCAAATTCCACTTCCCAAGACCAGAAATCCCACATTTGTCTATTTTTAGGGTTTGCCATAACTCCTTCAATTTTCACCCAAATGCCTTCAAATTTTGCCACCGTGTTCCTTTCCTAATTCTGCTTCTTTGTCCCTCTCTACCAAATTTTCTCATTCTTTCACCCCGCTTCTGAAATCCCCATTTTTTGCCTCCCTGTCCATCAGAAAGTGTCCAAATCCTAGTCAAACCCCAATTACCAATCCAAGTTTTTCCCAAATCCAAATTTGCCTTTACTAAATAAGCTTTTATTTGTGTTTTTCTATCCATTTCCAAAAAAAAAAAAAACTCCTGGGTGTGGTTGTCACCCGTGCAGGAGCAAAAACCATGGAGGAAGCACTTGCAGCCATCCAAACCAAACTCCAAGATCTGGATGAAAAATTTCTCAGCCTCCATCTTCAGCATTCAGTCATGAACAATAATCGATAGCCATAATCTTTTGCAGCCACCGGGTTCTCTTCTTTCAACAATTTTCGTGGACCAAAGCTTGATTTTCCTCGCTTCAATGGTACTGATCCAACTGGATGGATATATCGAACAGAACAATATTTCAGTCTACATAATACTTTTGATATCCAAAAAGTTCCACTTGCATCCTTTCATTTGGAACAGGAATCCCTTCAATGGTACTGTTGCTACATCAAAGCTCATCCCGAGCCAAACTGGACAGATTTTTGCCAACTCATTTTGCCACGATTTGGTCCTAGTGCTTTTGATGACTTCACAGGAGCACTCACTAAACTGCACCAAACTGGCATAGTGAGAGAGTATCAGATGGAATTTGAGAGACTAGCCAATCACACAGAAGGATTGTCTGATGAATTCTACAGGAGTTGTTTTATCAGTGGTCTCGAGGATGAAATCCGCTCAGAGGTCAAAATGTTCTGTCCCAACACAATGATGAAAGTCCTAGGGTTGGCTAAGTTGGCTGCGGACAAGATCGCAGCTCAACAACGCTCCAAACCCACCTTTGTTCCCTTAAGAAATATGGGTTTCCAACGACCTCCCATCACACTTGCTCCTCAACCAACTCCTATCAAACATTTGTCTGAAATAGGGATGCAGGCACACCGAGAAAAAGGGCTTTGTTGTAATTGTGATGAGAAATTCACTTGGGGACATAGATGTGTTCAACAAAAGCTCTATCTCTTGGATGTGGATTCTCCGCATGCCTCTGAACTTGGTGAAGAAGCTCTAGATACAGTCAATGATCAGGTTGACATTCAACACCCGCCTACTGACACCCCATCTCAGGACAACCCACCCGAGATCTCTCTCCATGCTGTAACTGGCGTCACCACCCCACAAACAATGCGGGTTAGGGGATACTTCAAGAAGCTCCCTCTTACCATACTCATTGATTCTGGTAGCACTCATAACTTCATTGACCCTCGGATTTCCAAACAAGCTGATTGTTTTTTCCATCCTTGCTCCAACTTTGAAGTCATGGTTGCCAATGGGGGCACCTTACCTTGCAAGGGGAAGTGTCACAATGTGCTTATCTCTATGGAAGATTATAACCTACGCTCTGACATGTTTGCCTTGTCCTTAGGTAGATGTGATGTGGTTTTGGGCGTTCAATGGTTACGCACACTTGGCCCCATCTTATGGGATTTTACTGAACTTTGGATGCATTTTTCAGCCAATGGGACACAACACAAAATTATGGGCTTACAACCAGGGTCTCTCCGCATCATCAGTTCACATCGCCTGGAAAAGATCCTTAAAAAGAATTCACATGGTGTCATTGTTCATCTCCATTCCCTTCAGATGCACCCACCAATGGTCTCCAGTACTTCCTTAGATAGATATGCAGGTGTCTTTGTTGCACCCATGGGCTTGCCGCCTTCACGAGACCTTTCTGGTAACATTTAGCCGCATCTACATCTCAGCAGGACATGATGGCTATTTTGCATATAGTATAGAAGTGGCAGCCATCCCTATTGGGCAATTATTTCTGCATCAAGACTGATCTCCAGAGTCTGGAAACTTTCCTGGAACAACGGGTCTCCTCCCCAGCACACCTGAAATGGGTTATCCAACTCATGGGTTATGACTATGCGACCACTTACTAGAAGGGTAAGGACAATATGGTGGAAGATGCTCCTCCTCACACATTTGATGACCCAGTTTCTCTTATATCTATTTCTTTGCTTGTTCCAAATTGGTTGCAATCTGTTCAACGGGGCTATCTCTTCTATGAACTCCATGCTTCTTCATCAGTAGGGCACTCTGGGTTCCTCAAAACGTATGACCAAGAACAATGTAACTTCTTTTGGCAGGGACTCTAAAGGACAATTCAATGGATGGTGGTTTACTGTGATACTTTCCAGGTCAACAAGGGTGAAACAACCCTCCTTTCAGGACTGCTCGAACCCTTTCCCATCCCTCCACAAATTTGGACAACTATTTCTATGGATTTCCTAGAAGCGCTCCAGTGGTATAGTACCACATCTCAAAGGACACCATATGAAGCAGTCTCTGGATAGGCACCACCATTTCTTCCTCCATACACCTTCAGCAGCTCCCCAGTTCATGCAATTGACTCAATTCTTCGAAACCGTGATCATCTTCTTCTCATTCTGCAGGACAATTTTCATATGGCAAGAATTCGACTGAAACAACAAGCCGATCAACACCGTTCTGAGGGCACTTTTCACATCGTTGATATGGTTCTTCTTCGTCTACAACCTTTCACGCAATCCTCCCTGAAACTCCAAAGGTGCCAGTGGCTCGGAATGCAACCCGAGGATGCTACAGGGTACCCACTCCTTCAGATTCTGCATCAATTTCCACATCTAAAGCTTTGAGGACAAAGATTTTTCTAATGGAGAGGGGATGTTAGGAACCCATGTCTTTACTTTGTTAGTATATTGTTGTTGGACGCATATGCTTTGTAAGTTGTCCCGTAGTATTTGTTGATCCATAGTTTGTACTGGCCCATGGTTTTGACTCATAGTATTGGCGCCTAGACTTAGCCCATGGTTTGTATTAGACCATGGTTTGTATTGACACATAGTATTGACCCATGGTATTGGCGCCTAGACTTAGTATATAAGTGTGTGTTGAGGCCTATGAAGGCACAGTGAAGTTATTTGTATTGAGCTTGCTCAAAGGAGGTTGCCCCCTCGAAGTGGCCTCCGATCAATATAAAAGTGATTCTGAGTTCTGTCATTTCTGCTATTTCGCATAATCTTATTAATTAATTGTTGTAGGTGCTTCACAAGAATTCCCTAAGGTTTCCTTGAATAAATTTCAGAATTAAATGTGAAGTATCCCCAAAATAATGATGATTGGTCCACATGATCCCAAATGTTATGGTGCTTTGGCTCATTGGACCACATGAAGTGGCAAGGATCCCCGCAATAAATAATGATGTGTCCACCAAGTATGATGATGTGGAAAATACCTAAGGCCATTTTAGAAGATATGGAGTGATATTGAAGTTTTGGTGAAGTGTCGTGATGGATCCTTGAAGTGGGGTACTAACCCTTGAGACTCCCCTAAAAATTGGAAATCGACTTTTTTAAGGAAGAGTAGTTTTTTGTTGCAAAATTGAGTTGGAGCCCCCTTGAGGAGTATAAATATGAGATGGAAATTTCATTTTTAATCATATAAATTGAATATATCATATACAAGAGTAGAGGACCGAATTTCAAGGGCAGATGAAGTGAAGAAGGCCAAAGTTCTAGTGAAAGATGAAATCTTGTGGTAATTTCTATTTGGGTTTGTTTGTTGTGAAATTTGTTTCAGGTCATCATGAAATTTTTGCTATAAATTCTATTATAGGATGATTCAAAAAGTGTCCTTCCGATGAGATGAATTATAGGTCTTTATGAACATGTGGTAAAAGTTTCAGATGTTGATACAGTACATTTTCAGATATATGACCTTAGGAAGTTAGGGTTTTTGAATAATCTTCAAACAGGTCAGTTTGACATTTTATTTATATATTTTGATATAGAAAGTTTCTAACTATTGTAAACATCTTGAAGAATACATGGTCAAAGTTTCAGATCCCAGTTCACTACATTTTCAGAGATATGATCTCTAGAAATAATGGATTCTAAATGACTCAAAATCATCTTTAAACATGCCAGTTTGGAATTTTATTTATATATTTGATCCAGAAAGTTTCTAATTGTACCCATTGTAGGGGAAGAATTAGACACATTGAAGAATACATTGTTCAATTTTTATACTATGTTTCACTAAAGTTTCAAATATATGATCTCTAGAAGTAAGGGTTTCTGAATGACTCGTAAATCATCCTTAAACATGTCAGTTTGGAATTTTCATTATAAGTTTTGATTCATGATGTTTTAGAGAGTTCCTCTTCGAGGATATGCATTAGATATATTGAATAACATGTGGTATAAGTTTCAGATCCTAATTCATTATAGGTTCATATTTATAATTGTTGGAATTCAGGGATTGTGGCAGGAATACAGACAGTGATATAAGTACATGAACAAAGATACATGTACATGGTTTTAGAGATAGTGATACAGTGATTATTAGAGACTGATTCTTCTATTGATATTATGGTGGTAGGAAAGGAAAAATAAAGGGGTTTGTAGTCTCCTTCCAGTTGATTCTAGTAAATCTAGTGAGTTGGAGCTCATTGAGGATTGGAGTCCTTACTACAGGTTGGATCATGTGGTAAAACATGGGGGTTGTAGACTCCTTCCACTTGATGATGGTAAATATAGTGAGTTGGAACTCACTGAGGATTGGAGTCCTCACTATAGGTTGTATCCTATGGTAAAACCAAGGGGGTTGTATTATCCTTCCAGTTGGAGCTAGTAAATCAATTGAATGTAATCTTTATATTATATAAGAAAATAATTATGTGGTTTTCTCCCATTTGGGTTCCATGTAAAATATATTATGTATTGTATATGGTTTATGTGATGATAAATGCTGTTGTTAATGGTTAATGTTTGCATCTGATATTAAAGTTTTAAATGGTAAAAAATGTGCAATACTAATTCACCCCTCCTCTCAATATTGGTGAATATTCCAACATCTGGTAAAATGTGCCTAGTACTAGCTCACCCCCCCTCAGTATTATTATTTTCTAACATGTAGTATGCATTTACTCAAGAAGTACATAGAATATATTGGATGATGAAGCATCCAATTAAGGAGTGGTTCTTTCTTGCATCATATACTAGATTGTAAACATTTTTTATGGAGTTGGAATTAATCACAATGTAAATGGGCATACAACTCATATGTAAAGGATAATATAGATTTAGGTAGAATAAAGAGGGGGGGCATGTTGTTATTCCCAATACCTAGATAAAAAATTTAAGGGGGATTGGTGCTTATCCCAAGTGGTTGATGTTGGTGGCAGCCAAGACTAAAATATATCTAATTGGTGGTGGTTTTCCCTTGATCCGATATTTCTACAATAGAAATTTCTCAAACAAAAATATTCAATAAGGACCTTTTACTGATTATTATAGTTCATATGAACATGAGAAATTGTCATTGTGCATATTTAAACAAAATCAACCATGTGAGAGAAACAACCAAAATCACACATTAAATTTTACACATATGTGGAGTTCACCAAACTCTTCTAGTTACATCTCCGGGCCCACTTCAACTATGAACCGATCCATTAATATGATGAATAAAATGCATAAAATATGACTACATCACAAATGTATTATTTCACCTTCACTATCTAGACTTCATAACAAGTGCCTCTAAAAACCCACACTCTCTTGAATATCCTTCACCTTTTTTCTTCGGACCAAGGATGGCAAAGAATGACACTTGTATCAAGTATACAAATCTGTAGTTGCTTCTTCTGCACAACAACTGTCTTTGAAAAGCCACAAACTCCTTCAAGCCCTTCATCTTTCTTCTTTGGATGGAAAATGTCGAAGGCCGACACTTATATCAGTGCATAGTTGTAGCTTATCAATTGATCTCAATCTATAGGATCTAAGCACGTTCATACTTTCCTTACCATGTCCCAAGGATCTTATGAAACTCTGACAAGTTAACAAAGCTGTCAAATAAGGATTTAGGAAAACAAGGCCTCTCACAAATATGTGGCTACAATCTCATTACATAATGGCAACAATAATTTTCAAGTTACAAATGCCATCAAAGTGTATTAGTGGAAGACACCGTGGACTTCAAATTCCACTATCAAAGTGCACATGGTTATTTTCCATCAACAATTCATATGGCAATCTTGATTCATAACTATGACAAGAAGAAATGCACTTAGTGGAAGACTTTTATGGTCTCCAAATCCACTAACCAAAGTGCATATAGCTAGTTTCGACTAATAATTTCATATGGCAACATCACAATTACAATGTAAATAAAAGTGCAATGATGGAGAACACAATGGTCACAATTCCACCATAACATGTGCAAATGGCCACTAGCTTTGTGTGCCATCAACCTTATTACACAAGGCATCACTACACTACATTACATTAGGCTTCATTGAAATGCCTGGCAATGCACTGGGATTCAATAGTTTCCATATAAAACAATGCAATGCACTGGGATTCAATAGTTTCCATATAAAACTATAATGCACTGGGATTCAATAGTTTCCATATAAAACTATAATGCAGATCCCACCAATGCCTTAGACTTCAATAGTCTTAATAAACTATCATATTAAAACAAGGGGTTATATAATTTCAACACAATGGACATAAATTCCAAAATCAACTTTATACCAAAGTTTCATTACCCGCGATTCATGGTGCACTTGGACTCCTTTCCTTGACCTTTGTATACCTCTACAATGGAGCCCCATGGCTTCGGCCTTGTCTTGAGACTTCTCATCCACGTGATTTGTTTTTTGGAACAATGGTAAGAGCGCTTAAATAGGAGTGGGGTGGTCGGGATGAAACACCACCCCACTTTTCATGGCAACAAAACTTAATTGTGGCATGAACCATAACCATGATAACTATGGCGCCTGAATTTACACCAACCTGATAATATTCCAAGGTTTGTTTTTGACACACGGTTGCAACCGGGAACCAAACTAAACTTGTGGTCATCAAAATAAAACCACTGCCAAATACTTCCAATGTCTAACTGTCACTCATGGGATAAACTTGGCGCTTGACCATTCCAATAGTTTGACAACCACATAACCAAATGGTGGCATAAAACATCCTCCAACAAACACTTGACATGGATTATCAAAGTCCAACTAACTCGCTGCATTTAGCAAAGTGCCAACTATATAGTATGCGTATTCATGGAATCCACCAGCATTCATTTCCAAGTCATCGTTGGTCCATATAATGTGGGTATATCATAACGATGGGGTCGAGGGCTAATCCCTTGGAACCCTTTTTACGGTCGAATGAAATTTCATCAAATCTCTAATATAAGTTTTGAAGATAATGGTTAAGAGCCATTTTGATGTCGTGTTGGCAAAGATAATGGTCAATTCTTGTACCCTCACATAAGCAAATGTTTTGGTAGAGAAAACCATATGGTGGTCAACTAGACTTCCGCGTTTCAACCTCTGGTTGGTCCACGTAACTTTCCACTATGCCTCAATCTGGCCACATGTCAAGAAACAACTAGTCCATATCATTGCTTCCTACCAAATTAGCATTGTCCATTCACCTACAATCTACTACATGGTGCCACGGGGTTTTTCACGTAAGCACCATACGGGCCACGTGGAACCCTTTAAATGGTGCCACGTGGCACACTTTTTTGTCATATTTCCTCTATTTTGCTAAGACTTCAAAACTTAATATCTCATCCATCTAGATTCCATTTGAGGTGAAATGAACGTTGCCAGAAATCTCTCATTCATCCCTTCACAATGGATTTATCTTCATTAGAATCCAAGATAATCTATTTTTCTCGGTTAAAAAGATTCACCTGGATCATTACTCCCCACAAAGAGGACTTTTGGACCCCAAAAGTTACATCCATAAATAAAAACTCGGTTTTTCTACTTTGTGGACCTTGTTTGAATCCTCCTCTTCTTCTTTTGATTCTTATTGCACAGGTGCCTACATAACTTGCTTTCCTTTCTTTGGACCAAGCCCTAGATGGAGATTCTAGCACTTTTCGACCCAATGTCCGATCATATTGAAATGAGTGAAAACATTCTTCGACTTCAAGTCCTTTCCATTCTGCATCTTCAAACTTGAAGAGTGGTCTCTTGTCCCCTTTCTGGTAAACATGAATTTCCTATAAAAGGAATTTTGCTTCCAACATTTGGCCACGTAATGGTTATTTAATCCATAAAAAAGTACATGGATAAGCATACCATAAATTCTTTGTTACATGGCCATCCTTCACATAATCAAAGAATACCTTGGAATAATTATGCTCGTCATACCTTTTAGAACTATTCTTTGGAAAAGCTTGATGAGGTGAAATTGTCTTCACTCCTCCCTTGGAATTTCCATCTCTCTTTGGAGATGCCTTAGATTCTTTTCCACTGTCATGAGATGATGTGCCATCATTTTGCTTGAGTGGTTTTAGCAAGGTTTTAGGCCCTTGGCTTGAAACATCTCTTGCTTCAACTACTCTGGAGCACTCTCCAATCTCCCTTTTACCATATCCCAAACCTACAAATTGAGGTATTCCTACAACCTCCAGTGGTTTTATGATAACTTGGTCATTAATGACAAGTACTCCTCCTTTATAACTCATCTTGTTAAGGAGCTTCATGCCCACACCTTTAGTGTGTCTTCCGAAAGAACCAAATCCATCATCATGCAGAGAAGGAACTAAACATGGAGAATCATTTACCTCCGCATCTATTTGAGACTCCTAGTCATCTTCCTTATATCCTGATTTGTATGAAGTTATAGAGGAAGCTTCTAGAAAACCACCTTTGTCATCTTGTGCGTGGAGGGTATCCTCTATGATCTAAAAAAATGGACAAGCATCAGTACTTTCACAACAAGAACTATAACTGGTATACCTACCATGGCCACAAGTTGGCCTCATCTTCAATGGAATTTTAGATGCTTCTGCAGTGGAGAACTCTCTAACTTTCTCCTCCACTACTCGTTCCAAAACAAGTCACAAATTCCTCTTTTCATATTCTACGAATTCAAGAATCCTTTTGAGCTCGGCATTCTCTGCTTAAATGCATTGGTTGATTTATTCCAATTCCTGGATCCTTGCATGCTTCAAGCCTTTTCCCATGATGATGTTCACAATATACAAATCTTGTTAAACCTACTCTAATAACAACCTAATCCAAGATTTCTACGAGAGAAATTTCTCAAAAAAAAAAATCAATAAGGGCCTTTTACTGACAATTATAGTGCATGTGAACATGAGCAATTGTCATTGTGCATCTTTAAACAAAATCAACCATGTGAGAGAAACAACCAAAATCACACATTCAATTTTACGCACATGTGATAACGGAGTTTTGCAGACTCTTTTGGTTACATCTCTGGGCCCACTTCAATTGTGAATCGATTCATTAATATGATGAATAAAGTGCATAAAAGTTTATTACATCACAAATGGATTTCATCTGTAAGAGGTATTTACCAACTGCTCACTATCTAGACTGCATAACAAGTGCCTATGAAAAGCCACTCTCTTGGAGATGCTTCTTCCACACAAGATCTCTCTATGAAAAGACACAATCTCCTTCAAGCCCTTCACCTTTGTTCTTCGGATGAATAATGTTGAAGGCCAACACTTGTATCAGTGCATAGCTATAGTTGATCAATTGATCTCAATCTGCAAGATCTAAGCAAGTTCATACTTTCCTCATCATATCGCAACGAGTTTATGAAACTCGTACAATTTAACAAAGCTACCAAATAAGGCTTTAGGAAAACAAGGACTCTCACAAATATGTGGCTACAATCTCATTACATCATGGCAACAATAATTTTCAAGTTACAAATTCCATCAAAATGCATTAGTGGAAGACACCGTGATCTTCAAATCCCACTATAAAAATGCACATGGCTATTTTCCATCAACAATACATATAGCAATCTCAAGTCACAACTATGACAAGAAGAAATGCACTTAGTGGAAGACTTCTATGGTCTCCAAATCCACTATACAAAGTGCATATAGCTAGTTTCCATTAATAATTTCATATGGGAACAACACAATTACAATGTAAATAAAAGTGCAATGGTAGCAAACACAATGGTCACAATTCCACCATAACATGTGCACATGGACACTAGCTTTGTGTGCCATCAACCTTATTACACAAGGCATCATTACATTACATTAGGCTTCATTGAAATGCCCATCAATACACTAGGCTTCATTAGTTTCCATATAAAACTATAATGCAGAGCCCACCAATGCCTTAGACTTCAATAGTCTTAATAAACTATCATATTAAAACAAGGGCATATATCATTTCAACACAATGGGAATAAATTCCAAAATAAACTTTAAACCAAAGTTTCATTACCCATGATTCATGGCACACTTGGACTCCTATCCTCGGCCTTCGTATACCTATGCAATGGAGCCCCATGTCTTCGGCCTTGTCTTGAGAATTCTCATCCACATGACTTGTCCATTTGAGCAATGGTAAGGGCAATTACATAGGAGTGGGGTGGTCGGGGTCAAACACCACACCCACTTTTTGCGGCAACAAACCTTAATTGTGGCATGAATCATAACCATGATAACTATGGCACCTAAATTTACACCAACCTGGGAATATGCCAAGGTTTGTTGTTGACATACGGTTGCAACCGGGAACCAAACTAAATGTGGTCATAAAAATAAAACCACTACCAAATAGTGCCAAAGTCCAATCGCCACTCATGGGCTAAACTTAGTGCTTGACCATTCCAATATTTTGACAACCACATAACCGAATGGTGGCATAAAACATCCTCCGCCAAACATTTAACATGGATTATCAAAGTCCAACTAACTCAACGCATTTATCAAAGTGCTACTAGCTATATAGTATGCCTAATCATGGAATCCACCAATGTTCATTGCCAAGTCATCACTCGTCCATATAACGTGGGTATATCATAATGAGGGGGTTGAGGGCTAAGCCCTTGTCCTCCTTTTTACCGCTAAATGAACTTTCAACAAAGCTCAAATACAAATTTTGAAGATATGGTTAACAACCACTTTGATGTCGCGTTGGAAAAGGCTTGTGGTTCGCAGACATGAGGTCGATGTGTTCAATTCTTGCATGCTCACATAAACTTATTTTTTGGTAGATCAAACCATATGGTGGCCAACTAGACTGCGACGTGTTAGCCTTTGGTTGGTCCACGTAACTTGTTAGTATGCCTCAATATTGACACCTGTTGAGAGACAACTGGTCCATGTCACTACTTCCTGCCAAATCAGCACTGTCTAGTCACCTACAGTCTGCCATGCGGCACCATGGGGTTCCCTTCCAGTGGTGCCACATGGCACCCTTTTTTTCCATCTTTCCTCTATTTTGCCGAGACTTCAGAACTTAATATCTCGGTCGTCCAGAGTCCGTTTGATGCTAAATGAATGTTGTCGAAAATCTCTTGTTGATTCGTTCATGATGGTTCATCTTCATCAGAATCCAAGACAATCAATTTTTCTCAGTTACAAAGATCCACCTAGATCATCCCTATATACGGTTTCCAAAGTAAAAACATGTGTTCCTCTTATGTGCTTGTTTTTGTGCATTATTATTATTATTTTCTAACAAAATTACCCTTGTGGACTGATAGCCCGAACTAAAGGTTTTCCTCTGTCATAGAAAGAACCAGTATGATGGAGTGCCTATGGATAGGAGGAACGTCTAGCTAGTTGGAGGACCTTAAAAGATAAGTTTCTCAATTGCGAAGGAATGAATGCCATGGTTGATATTTCTGATATGCATTTGTTTAATTTAATGTTTATGGAAATGTATGTTTGGATGGAATTAATGGACATTGTATGGATGTGTTCATGGAAGGAATGCTTGGATGTTTTAGAATGAGAATTTTAGTGTAATTGACTACTATATACATATATTTACTTCTTCTATTAAAATTAATGGTATAGCAAGTTGATGGAAAATTTTGGAATTGGTATCAAGGATGTATTTTATATGTGGAATTGAGTATCACGTAGCCCAAAATGTGTAAAGAGAATTTAGAGTACATGATAGTTGTTCCAAAAAAAAGGGAGTTAGGAACAACAACACCCCCTATTGGTTGTCCAAAACTAGAGAAACCTAAATATTGGGTACTTGCACTTACAAAAGACGTCCCCCAAGTGACATTTCGAATAATATGAGGAATATTAACAAAATAATTACTTCCACTAGATGATTTGATCATGTCGATACCTATCCTGCCAAAAATATTACACCTCAAAATGTCACCCTTATGTGTCATTCTTTGTTTTCATGCTTCATCACCATGAGAAGTATGATTCTTATGCTCCCTTGGTGTGTTAGAACCCATCATCATGTGGTTGGTCCACTCCCTAGCCAAGTTTGGAAGAGCATCCTATCATTTGGGGGTCGAAACTCTCCTTCATAAACCCTAGTTTGAGATTTGGATGGGAATTATCGCCCCCTTCCCCTTGTACAGGGAGGGATAAAAACAAACTTCCAGTGTTGGGGGAGGGATAATTTCCCTTTTTATCACCATATGGCCTTCATTGGTGAAGTGATAATTTTGTCCCAACCACTTGGCCATGAATCAATGAGCAAGATTTGTATGAGATTTTGAGTGGATGATCCTATCATTCATGTATCACTCCCTTTTACATTCCAAGCAAGTTCAATCTCTCTTGATCCAACATATCTTCCCTTGATCCAATCCCTTCTCCAAGTAGTTTGGCCTCCCAGATCCTATAAATTAAGCTCACTATTTAGATTTCAAACATGGAAAGAAAGCTTGAAGATGCAATCCTTATCATTTAGTCTAATTCTCAAGGGGTCTGGAAGGAGAGCTTGGAGGAGATGTTGCTACTAAGTCAAGTATATGCTTGTATGTACTTCCTTATGGATGTCCATTTAATATAAACTTGGCATATTTCTCCCTATTTCATGTCTTTCATGATGAATGTATGAATGTGTTTATCATTTGATAGTTAGATTCTTGTTTATATGCTTGTTTCTCTAGAAAAGGTGTTGTCTTTCGTTTGTGTGCACGTCCATAAGCCCATATCTAGGAGTTGGATCAACGTAGGAGAAGCGAGGACAACCATCGAAGTGGGGTAGGTCATCTATCTCTTGTGTCTCTTCCATAGATTGATTTCTTGTGTATGAAATAGATCTAGGAGGATTTTACAGTCCACTTGTTGACTTCTATCTTGGATTAGGGAACCATTTTATATCCAAGATAAGTTCTACCTGTCTGCAGAGAGAATTTTCTACCACAAAAAATAACACTAGGGACAAAAAGACTTGCTCTCCCTATACCTAGTGAATCCAAAAACATTTGTCATCCCTACCTGAGACTAAAAAAAATGCAATTCAACCTTTATAATTTCAATGGATGGAAATTCGAACGCTCACACAATACAGGAGCCTCATAATTGGTTAGAGGAGGGTTGAAATTAACCAAGTAATAATCAATTAGGAATTCAACTGTTGGTAGAGAATTGTCTTGATTAGATGAAAAATCACCTCCTTCCGTCCATGGAATTTGGTTACCTAAACCTTCAAGAAAAACATTATCAATATTTTTTTGCAATAGATTATTCTCCAATAGAAGTATCCAAAGGAATTCATGTGCTTCATCCTTACTGTTACTCGAGTGGTGATATGGAACTAACAATGGACACCTCATTAGAGGCTATTCCATGGAATTAGGAGGAATGCCCTGATTTCTCTAGGATCGGTGAGTTAATTATCACATCCCCTCCCACAGAACCGACCGACAAAGGGAACATGATTGATATGTGGGGTACTAAGATTCCCCACTGAGGTTGTATTATCAAATTCATGAACATTTAAATGTGTGTGCAATGCATATTAAAAATACACAGTGGAATTAAAATCAATTACACGCACACAACATGCATGTATCAACATGTTCATGACATGTATAACAATAAAATCATGCACAAAAATATTCTCATCTTATGCTATCCATAGGCATTCAATTGCAACAATTCAAATTGACTCATTCATTCAATCTAGCATAAGCAAACATCCTCTCATAATACACAATTTTATCATAAATAAACAATAAATACTTATCTTTAAATCGGAGTTGTCCATGAAACTGGCTATGGAGGAGCAATGTTCCACCCAACCATAGGTCTTTGTCCAGCCTATATTATTTCGGCTAAGAGACCACCCTCGAGCTAGGCTATGTATCCACTAAGGAGGAACTACTCAGGCTCACTCACTGCCATAGTCACGGATACTCATGTTAAGACAACACACAGATGAGTTTGTCAAGCATGCAGGGAGATAGGGAAGGAGAATGCTAAGCCAGTGAGATCAACCACTGAGCTACATGCATCTCAACTGATCTCATATATCCTTGGCACCCACAATACCTATGGGGATGATAGATTTTCGTTTTTCCATCAGGAAGTTAATTTATGGGACAAGTAAATTGAGCCCATAACCTGTCATACAAATTTCTGAACTTGCCTTGCCCATGTTCCATTAATTTCATGAGTTGATTTCTCAGTTGCCTCTTAACAGAATTAAATGTCAACATACTAGTCAAGATGGGTTCTCAAATCGACACTTGGCAACAAAGGATTGAATCCCCCAACCCCTCACCTCTCCCTAGTGGATACATTCAACCCCCTAATTTTTAGTTGCTTCCATAGCCATTTCTTGGAATTTTTATTTACATCATAAATATTTACATGATTTTACAATTCCCATGGTTTACTAACACATGGTTCCCAAAATATAAAATACTTTCCTTTACAAGTCATGTGTTCGCTAGCAGGGCCTTGGCCTTGAGCTCCATGCTAGGAACTATAGACTACATATTTAAAATATTTACACATTAAGCCAATAATTTCAAGGGTCGAAATGGGGGTATTACATTAACCAGCTTGACAAACAAGAACTAAAGGATTGAAAATTTCAAGTGATAAAAAACCTAAGGAAAACTAAGAACACCACCAATCAATACTATGCTAAAAATATTGAAGGATAAGCCACAATAAAACACACTCTTCCAAAGGGTTGAAAAATAAGGTGATGAAAGTTTTGAGGCCAAACCTAGTGAAGAGATGAAAGAATCCTTCTAGAAATCAACGCTGAGTTGGAAGAAAACCAAGACCAACCAACAAAGGTATGAGATCCACTTATAGTAACCTCATATTAAACAATCACCAAAGGTGCAATATCTCTCACGAATATGCGAAACGTCCAAGGGAGTTGAGAATGAGATCTACTATCTACTGCAGGTACTGCAAGTAAGTTTTCACTTGCAATGACCTATCTGAAACATAAGAAAGACCACTAAGGATGCCAATTCACAATCAATAGTTGGACAAAATAGTCATGGGACAAGTTTTTGTGTTGGGAGGGGGCATAAAAGACTTCATCATATTTCCAAATTGAGAGGAGATATCTCAACACTTAAATCAACTTGACATAGTTCTTTATGCCTATGTTAGAGGAACTTTTCTAACAAATACCTCTTACTACTTCTGGGGTTATCACTCTTTAATCAGATCCTAGTTCTGTTTTGGTGGCCTCGGAGAATTCACTTTACACACCTACACCAAGTCCCTAAAACCTAGACTAATGTTGGTTTTTCTATCCATGGAAAACATGTCTAGTTTCTTTTAGATTTAACATTTCTTTTAAAATATTTTTTGTTTATTCAAATGGGGAATCAAAATGAAACTTTGTTGGTGTTTTGACTCAAATTTGAAGAAATTGCACAATAAATTGTGAAAAGGATTTGCAATTCAATTGTTTTCTTTTCAAATTAAACAATGCAAACCTAAGAGCTACTTTGCAATTCAAATCAAATAAAAGACATAATTTTTTTTCAATGCACTATTATTTTCAATTTTAGAACTCAAACTTATGCAATTTGAAACACAAGTGTGCCAAAAATAATAATTTACACAATTCACTCAACAAAACAACTAAATCTACAATCTAGGATTTGTTTTCCAAATTTGCAAGCCACACGAAAAAACAAATCAAGCAAGATAATTTACTGTGCCAAGTCTATGAGTATACAACAAAGGATTTACATCTCACAGAAAACATTTCCTAATTCATAGATATGTTAGTTTTTCAGAATTTACTTCAATCTGATCTAGGATCTTAACTGAGAGAACAACATGTACAACATATCTACAGCATATCAATCATGGACAATAATGCAAGCACACAAGAGACACGTAGTTTACTTGGGAAAAACCATAAAGGTGAAAAACCCCAATAACTTCCTCAAAGATAGATAGAGCAATGATACAACCCAAGCATAAGAGATAGACATCTCCTAACAGCAGCTTCTCCTCCTCCACAAGTACGCCACTCTCCAAAGAGTGTGAGAGAGAATAGAATGATCAAATAGAGTGCCTCCCGCACTCTATTTATACTTGACTTGACTTGCCTAATAACCTTTACTAGGTCGGCCTTAACTTAACCACATAACATAATGCTGACTAGGCCGACCCCCAATAGGGTGGTCTAATAAACCTTTGACCCACATGACTTATACAGGGCCGACCCCAACAAGGTGGTCTAATAACCCATCAAGTACAAGTTACGACACTTACAATATAAATGATGACACTTTTGTATAGAGGAATAATAACATCTCTATAGGAATAGAAACACTTCCGTATAGAGGAATAATAACATATCTATAGGAATACAATATACATATATGTGAAATACATTCCGAAGTTACATATACATCAACACTCCCTCTTAACTAGGAAGGTATTTCTCGACACAGGTCTTCTAGCACAAGTCTTCTTCTCTAGATCATCATCATCGAATCATCATCATCATCACTGCTGTTGCTATCTCAATCAATCTCTGAATCTGCTCGTCTACAGAGCCAGTCCTTTTTCATACTGGATGTAGGCCCACCACTTGCAGGTCTTCATCATCACTGGCCATACTGTGGAATCCTCAGGACTTATTACGTGCGTCACAAAACCTCGCAAGAGCATCCCAGGACTTATTACGGGCACACAGCCCAACCTATCGGATCTCCCAGGGAGCTATTGCATGTGACCCCACCACAAAACCTCGAAAGAGAATCCCAGGACTGATTACGAGCACACAACTCAACCTATCGGATCTCCCAGGGCGCTATTATATGTGGTCACCACAAAACCTTGCAAGATAATCCCAGGACTTATTAGGGGAACACATCCCAACCTATCGGATCTCCCAGGGCGATATTACATGTGGTCATGGAAAAACCTCGAAAGAGCATCCCAGGACTTATTACAGGAACACATCCCAACCTATCAGATCTCCCAGGGCGTTATTATATGCCATAGGACAAAACCTCGAAATAGCATTTGCCATATCTCCCAAGGAGCTATTATATGCCAGTGGCAAAACCTAACAAGAGAATATGCAAACCGCCCAGGGCGCTATTATATGTCCTCCCAAAGCAAAACCTCGAAAGAGCATTTGCCAGATCTCCCAGGGAGCTATTATATGTCAGCGGAAAAACCTATCAAGAGAATCTACAAACCTCCCAGGGCGCTATTATATGCTTATCTGCACAACCTGTCCACGGCCACAAAGTATCAACCTAATACTCACCATACATCATCTTGATGTACACATGATCATCCTGATCATCATCACTACATTGTCCTGACGCATGTCATCTGGAGCAACATCCTGAAGCTCATCATCCATGATCATCCTGATCATACAATTCATCCACCTGATGCATACATAGTATCTTCCTGATACATATCATCATACATGATCTACCTGATCATACAATGTATCCACCTGATACATCTACAAATACATACACATGATCCAACTGATCATATCCAGCATCCAACATGATGCATTCATACATATAAATGATCCAACTGATCATATCCAGCATCCAACATGATGCGTACATACATATAAATGATCCAATTGACCATATTCAACATCCAACATGATGCATATACAGAGCAGTAACTGGAGAATCATCCTGATGCTCATCATCCAGCACTTACATCCATAGCCATGTGAAGGATCCTCCTTCCACCATGCTTGGAATGGCTTCAGCAAATGTCTCCATCACTTCTTCCTTGAAGTGTCGTCAATCTGAAGAACACCAAGCCTCCCTCTGAAGTATTCGAACTTCACTCTGGCTAGTGGTTTCATCAACACATTTGCAATCTGCTCGTCCATCGCAACATACAGGAGCTTCAATGCTCCTCTCTGCGCCGTATCCCTGATATAGTGATATTTGATCTCAATGTGCTTCGACTTGTCGTGGAACACCGAGTTCTCATATAGGTTCACACAACTCTGGTTATCACAAAATATACCAGTAGCCTCCAGCTGGAGATCAAATAACTCAGACAGTAGCTTCTAGAGCCATACTGCCTCGCAACTAGCCAAACAAGCTGCAACATACTCTGCTTCGGCTATACTTAGTGCTACACATGACTGCTTCCTGCTAAACCAAGAGATCACATGTAATCCCATACTGAAGCAGCACCCAGATGTGCCCTTCCTATTTGCAGCACTGCCCAATCTGAATCAACATAACCCTGCAGGTTAAACTTTTGATTCGCATCATACTTGAGCCCATAATCAACTGTACCCTTTAGGTACCTCATAATATGCTTTACAGCAACCAGGTGAACACCTCTGGGATCAATCAGGAATTGGCTCAATGTGTTCACCGCAAAGAAAATATCTGGTCTCGTGTTCGTCAGGTACATCAAGGACCCAATCATCTGATGATACACTGTGACATCAACCGGATCAAATGAAGCATCACACAGAAGCTTCAGGTTCGATGCCATAGGTGTGGCCATGGCCTTGCAGTCCATCATCCCGAACCTCTTCAGAATCTCCACTGCATACTTCCCTTGTCCAAAGAAGATTCCATATGTACTTTGCCACACCTCCATGATTAGAAAATACTGCATCATCCCCAAGTCCTTCATCTCGAATTTGGCAGCAAGCTTCCGCTGCGTGTCGGCAATCAATCTATCCTCACCTGTAACAAACAGTTTATCCGCATACAAAATTAGTATCATTGAATTGCCTTCCTCAACCTTGTAGTAAAGGTTGGAATCCGCTTTACTCTCGGTAAAGCCCAAACTGGATAGAAAGCTGTCTATCCTACCATACCAAGTTCTGCACATATATGACTTCATGGCATGTGTCTCAAAACCAAGTGGCTGCTCCACATACACTTCCTCTTCGACTACACCATTCAAGAAAGTTGTCTTGACATCCATCTGGTGTATCTTCCATTTCATTACTACAGCCAAAGCAAGTACTGATCTGATGGAAGTGTGCCTGGCTATAGGTGTAGAAGTCTCCTCATACTCAATCCCTTTTTCTGGGAGAAGCCACGAGCTACAAATCTCTTTTTGTATTTCTCCAGGCTACCATCTACAGCATGCTTGATCTTGTAGATCCATTTGGAAATCACAGCAGACTTCCCTTCAGGTCTTGGGACTGCATCCCAAACATCATTCTTCATGATCGATTGATCATGGCATTCTTCCATTACTTCATCCCAGATCCTGGGAACTTCAATATCTTCAATATCTTCAATAGATATCTTTGTTGCTAGAACAAATGTTGTAGTCCTTCTTTTGTAGGTGAAGGTATACGATCTTTCCTACAAAACAAGTTAAATTGCATGATTAGAAACATCTCATAGTTTTCAGAACAAATTCTTACACATAAAGAAATATGTCATACAATCATGCAATTATTTTAGCCAATGCTTCAATACAACATTCATCCATATCCTGTAACTTTCTAGATGCATTCCAATCTCTACCAGAACATTGTTAAGAGTTTGCACTACTCCCAACATGTCAGCAAAGAGGTTTCATTCTAGATAAGTAGCAATGGAATGTTGTACAGTGCCATAGGCCACTTACCCATCACATGCATATTAGTAGTATACTGTTCATTAATGTAATTATTCTAATATGCATAATACACAACCTAAGTCTAGGAACATAAGCATATACATCATTGAACAACATTATTTAAACAAACAAATATGTAAGAAATGACAATTCAAATACTTATCTTTGTTTGGTTGTTGGGTGGACTCCCTCTGAATATTTGCAACTCCATTATGATGTGGATTGTGAGAAGTGGTTGAGTCCCTCTGAATATTTGCATCCTTGTAGAAACTACTGGAGTGTGCTCCCTCTTGATCTTTGCTTCCTGGATTACCTGTCCTTGAACTTATATCCATCCTCGATCACTATGCATGCTTACAAGTATCATTATTGTGATATCCTCGAGATCTCATACATAATCATACATCCTCAATACTACAATAATCTTAAACATGTATAGTCATGATCATTTCAAACACAGATAATAAGCATTAGCATTCAATGTTTTAAGGAAGACTTCTCTTACTCATGCATATTCATATTTGACCAAAAGACTTTTCTGGTTAGTCATATCATCAATCAAGGTAAGAGACATAATATGCATAAACCCTGGATTACTTAAATTTCCAACTTCATAAATAATCATTATCAATCATGCCATGTATACTTATATAAGAGATCCTGACACAAGGTAGGATTCTAACTTGATATAGGGAAAACATACCTGGATTAGTATGCTAGCTAGTTATGTCTAACATACCCGCATAATGTCTTCTTGTTTTCTTCAATGACTTGTGCTAGTTACCTGCATATCTCATAGGTTAACCATTATAGAACCAAGTTATACATACCTCGTAAGTAGATCTTCTATGTGATCCATGGCAATGGATGAACCTTTGTCTTCATGTCACCATGGTCATATGTTCTTGAACTAGACCATGATTTGTCTTTCTTGATGTACCTTTCATGTTAGTGGACAACATCAACCTCATACAACATCAACATGCATTAGTACAATCATAAGTGTCAAAAACCCTAATCAATGAATATCTTCTATCATGCATTCATAATTTTATTAAGGTGATACGATAAGTCTAAAAATAACCAAGATTGTACTAACCGTAATAATATGAAGACAAACATATCATAAACTTAATTATGAATAGAATTCGAAACATACATGTATGATTCATACCTGTCGAGATTGCTTTGTAATCTTCTTATGTAAGGCCTTAGCCTCATCTCCCTATGAAACATGAACTTCTTCACTTATGCAGGTGACCAATCCATTCTCTTCTAGGATTAACCTAATCCACTTGATTTGCAGGAACTGGATCTGGAGCTAGATTAGGGTTTGTCAGAGAAAACCTAAAAATTCAAACTTTGAATTTCAAACTTCTGAAAGGATAGAAAGATGCGCCTTGATGAGCTGATCAAGCCAGTATACTCAGAATTTGAAAACTGCAAAGTTTCACCCCTAAAAATTGTGTTTTGAAACTTCCGGATCTTCTGGACAGGATCCCGAACTAGGGTTTGATAAAGCCCACCCTTTTTTCCAACCAAAAGGTTCAATCCAAAGCTCTAAACTTTGATTTTTCTGAGGAGCTTCTAGCCGTGGTCATAGACTTAAAAAATTCCAACTTTTGCAGAAGCCCTAATTTTCCATTTTTTCCGATCAAAGTCCCGAACTAGGGTTTGATCAAGCCCGACCTTCTACCCAACCAAAAAATTTGATCTTGGTCTCTAAATTTCGATTTTGATGAGTATCATTCAGCCGTGGTCTCTGATTACAAAAATACCAACTTTCTCCGAAACCCTAATTCCCGGAGCCATGAATGAAGGAGCTCAAAATCCAATTCTATTTTGATAGAAATATGCACTTGATTGTTTCTGGTGTAACTACAAAATTACGAATCCATAGGGTCTGAAACTTCTTCCTGTGGTATCCCGACCTGTCATCTTTCCAACCCCACAGGTCTGACCTCAATTGGATTCTCTGAGAGAGAGTTATGCCAAGTGTCGCAACGTGACCTGTTTATGGGATAAAATAGGAGAGTGAACTTGTACGAAGTGCCACATGTCACTGGTTCACTTTCGGCCTCTGAACCTTTGGCTTGTGAAAGTACAGTCCGTGCCCTACCTGTCACTTTTTACGAAATTTCATTTGGAGCTTCCTAGCCCAAGTTATGACCTTTTTTCCTAGGTCACCTGTTTATGACTTAGATCAGAAGAGGCAGAAACCCTAGATTGTACAGATCATAAAAAAAAAGTACAATGTATTAGAAGCTGTCCTTTGGACACATGGTACATGGGGATCTGATCTTCGACCTGTAAAAGTTTCAGATCCGAAAACTTTGCCAAAATGGATTTATAGCGAAAGTTCTACGATGACTAGTTTTTTCTATATCAAGCCCTAGCATCGCAAGTGCAACAAGTGTCATACATGCCATACCATGCCTTCGTTCAAGATAGCTATGATACCATGTTAGTTTTTCAGAATTTACTTCAATCTAATCTAGGATCTTAACTGAGAGAACAACATGTACAGCATATCTACAGCATATCAATCATGGACAATAATGCAAGCACACAAGAGACACAGAGTTTACTTGGGGAAAACCATAAAGGTGAAAAACCCCAATAACTCCTTAGAGATAGATAGAGCAATGATACAACCCAAGCATATGAGATAGACATCTCCTAGCAGCAGCTTCTCCTCCTCCACAAGTGCGCCACTCTCCAAAGAGTGTGAGAGAGAATAGAATGATCAAATAGAGTGCCTCCCGCACTCTATTTATACTTGACTTGACTTGTCGAATAACCTTTACTAGGTCGGCCTCAACTTAACCACATAACATAATGCTGACTAGGCCGACCCCCAATAGGGTGGTCTAATAACCCTTTGACCCACATGGATGACCCCCAATAGGGTGGTCTAATAACCCTTTGACCCATATGACTTATACAGGGTCGACCCCAACAAGGTGGTGTAATAACCCATCAAGTATAAGTTACGACACTTACAATATAAATAATGACACTTCCGTATAGAGGAATAATAACATCTCTATAGGAATACAAACACTTCCATATAGAGGAATAATAACATCTCTATAGGAATACAATATACATATATGTGAAATACATTCTGAAGTTACATATACATCAACAAGATAGGAACATAGGCTTTGGTGGTGCAACCTGGGCACATGGGAGGTTCCCAATTAGGGAACATGCATGCAGAAACAAATGCACGGGGCTATCAAGTCTAGAGCCTATGCACATTTCCTTAGTGGTGAGAAAAATCACATTTAAGTCTACAAAGCTCAAAATTTCTTCCTTCTACAATGTTTATTTCATAGATTGACTAACCTAGGATGAAAACCTACAACTTAAACCTAGGGAAAGGATATAAACCAACCCAAAAGAGAAAATTTCTAAGAATCATCCGTAGTTGAGTCACCAATTTTGTTGTAGGTATTTTCTTCCTATTACTAGATCTAGGTTTCTCCACTGAAAGGGTTAGAACCTCACTATAGACAGTGGGATGGAAAACAATCAAACATTCCTTAAGTTGAGATGGGATGGAAAACAATCAAACATTCCTTAAGTTGAGATGTTATTGCATGGAATAGAAAGGGTGAAGAGAAAGAACTCACCTTGTCTTGATGGTTGGTGTCGATCCAAGTTAGATCCAACTTTAGTTAATATTTAGATCTAGGCATGCAACGACACGAAAGCTAACAACAAAATATCCATTCCAATTAAGATACCAACCTAAATTTCCATAAGGTTTAACAATTTATCATCAATACTATAACATAGACATGAATTAAATATTTATAACAAAATGTTTTCTTTTGTGAGGCAAAGGATTAAGATAAATCTATATAAAACATAAAAAAATGTGTTACAACAAGTAGATATACATGATCTTCATGCAACACCTCCATCACTTGCATCCTTAACCACATGTATAAGAGTATTCGAGATATAGATCTCAGTGTCTCAATGTCATAGTATGTGCTACAACTTTTCAACATTAGGAAGGAGTATATGGTAAATTACATTTTTAAGCTTTGAATTATAATAAATTTTATTTTAAAATAGTTAATGAAAAGATTGATACAAAATGAGTCCATGAGTTTATGAAGTGATAATCATGAGTTTATGAAGTTATACTCAAAGTTTTTGGAGTGATAATCAAAGTTGCATTATGTTATTAAGTATTATAATTAATATGGATATATATTTTAGTTTGATTAGATTAAATAATTGATAAAAAAATATTGATTTTTAAATCATTTAAAAATAATTATTTATGAAAGTGTTATTCTAATTTTATCTATTCGACATTTAAAACTGTATAAAATTAAAGAAATTTATATTACTTATTGAGATACAAAAGTTTTTTCATCCTAATTATACATTCACTTAGCAGCTCTAAAAAACAATTATTGACTTTGCACTTAACGCCTCAAAACAATCAATCCTATCAAGTTAAAGTTATCTTGATAAACAAGTCCATGCACAATTTTTGACTTTGCACTTAACGCCTCAAAACAATCAATCCTACCAAGTTAAAGTTATCTTGATAAACAAGTCCATGCTTGTATTGTGTTACATTTAAATATAAGAATACTAAAGAATATTTACAAATATAGCATATACATATGGAAACAAAAACTACTCACCATTTTATGAATCAAAGATAAGATCAATACTTTAAACAAAACAACTTATACATTTTGAAAAATAAAAAATTAAATGCATGTTTCTTCTTAAAATACTAAAGTCCGTTACAAAGAGTTCTATGTTTTTAATGTTGACATGTAAAATATTTGAAGCCGGATTGAACGGGTCAATGCTTATCATAGATTTTGGAATTTTGCTCCACTAGATGCAGGAACAATAGTCCAGCGCCGACGCTTAGAAAGCTGTTGACAGATGATATTGTATGGTATGATTTGATATTGTAGCTGGTGTATCGTTTTCACAGGCTTTTATCATTTTGCCAACTCACTTTTTCCGATATTTCAGAGTTCCCCCGGCATGTTGTAGGGGTACGGCTTTCATTTTAAAATAACTTCCGTAAGCTCTCCTCCTGGCTGTTGACGTGCTAAAAAATCCACGTTACCTGACTGGACTTTTTAGCTTGTTATTGTCCATTGACTTTCTTCCCTTCCTCTGTTAAAGAGTCTGAATTATATACTTTGCGTCCTGCAACTATCCAAACAAACAAATATTGAAGCAGAGAATGAATTGTATCTGAAATGTATCGTCCGTGCCTTTTATATCTTGCAGTAGCTCTGATTGTAGTGGTGCCGTTGTTTGCAGAAGCAAGGATTCGTCATTACAGATGGGTTGTGAGATATGAGTATAAATTTCCTGATTGTTATGAGAAATTGGTCATTACTGTCAATGGGCAGTTTCCAGGACCAACCATTAAAGCCCAGGAGGGCGATACTATCTACGTTGAACTCACTAATCAACTGGAAACTGAGAATGTTGCCATTCACTGGCACGGTATTCGCCAGGTATTTATTGATCTCCATCTTCCTGTACAATTTTATATTGCCTTGGATTAATAAGGTCATGCTGTTTTAAATCTAAATGTCCTATGAAAATATTGTCATTAACTTATTTATTTAACGTTTGCAGTATGGAACACCATGGAGTGATGGAACAGCAGGAGTTACACAGTGCCCTATCATGCCGGGAGAGACTTTCGTGTACAAATTTAGAGTGGATAGAGTAAGCATTAATAGCCTTTTCACGTTCCATCACTCATATCACAGTCGATTCAATATTGGTATTAAATATGATCTATATATTGCAGCCTGGAACATATTTCTACCATGGTCATTACGGAATGCAAAGAACAGCGGGTTTGCACGGATCTATTCATGTAGCTGTTGCTGATGGTGTGAATGAGCCCTTTTCTTACCACAGAGAACTCAGCGTTCTATTGAACGATTGGTGGCATAAAAGCCATACCGAACAAGCCACAGGCTTGTCTTCAATCCCTTTCGTCTGGGTTGCTGAACCCCAGGTGAAAAGCTCGTCCTCCAAGTCACTATGGTTTAACATATAAAAAAGATAAAATAAAAGTTTTAATTGGATTGAAGAGGCACATTTTACAGTCCAGTATGGAGAGATGTATAACTTCTCCAGTGCATTTGTCTTTTATAAAAAATAATATATCGGCTCATAACTTTTTCAGTGCACTTGTCTTTTATAAAAAATAACATATCCGCTCAAAACATATTTAAAATATTTGGAACATTATATATATATAACTACATAAATGAAATAAATTAAAACCATAAACATTGCATTACACACTCTAAAAGGGAGTATGTACCTCTGAAAGTTTTAATCCCTATCCACACTTGGTAGATCCCCTTTTAAATAAATATATGCTGATACAAGTACAGTCATTTAATTTAATTTTGGATCGATCCAAATCTATCCCAATTTCAAATAAACAAAATATTATCTTAATAAATTTAGACTTAAAATGAATCTTTACCTTGTAACCCCATATTACTATTACTACAAGTCTATTTTTACGATCCGGGCCCATTTTTGCGATGATGTTGTGGACAGTCGGTGCTTATTGAGGGGCGTGGATCCTACAATTGCTCGCTGGTGAACGCTATAAGTAATTCAGCAGGAACGGGCAGTATCTGCAACTCCACAGTTCTTGACTGCTCTATTCCTCACATTCTATCAGTAATACCTGGCAAGACTTACCGACTGCGAATTGCCAGTGCAGCTTCGTTATCTTCATTGAATTTCCTTATTGAGGTATATTCCCTTCCGATATATTCTTTCATATATTTTTCTACAGAACTATTAAGCACCCAACAGAAAACAAATGGATTTATGCTGCAAGTTGCAAAGGTATAGGTTGTATACTGAAGTTTTTCATGTCTGTGAATTGCAAGGTTCAAAGCTTTGCATCTTAATAGTTAGATATGCATTTTTAGAGCTATATGTGTAATCCTGGATTTAAAAAGTTCTGATACTGTTTATAGGGAAAAATATCTTAGAAAACTGATTTAGCGGATAGAGAGTTCTGTGTCATAAAACAAGCGTTTATCAATGTTTTAGAATTTAGAATGAATTTCCATTAATTTTTTTTTAATATATTTGTTTCATCTTCATCCATCTCTACAATTCTTCATCCATCTCTACAATGATCTTCAAACTCAGAAATGAATGAATCTAGATTAGTTAAACCAATCCATCTCTACAATGATCTTCAAACTCAGAAATGAATGAATCTAGATTAATTAAACCATCATAGACAGGTAGCTTGCATACCTCTGATCCAATCCAGCCCAGTGACTTTGTCATCCTTGCACACCTCTGATCGAATCCAGCCCAGTGACTTTGTCATCCTTGCACACCTCCTCATGGATACTTCATGTAGCCTGTTCTGCCAATTTTCCAATCCTTCCTCTGAATCTGATGTGCATGAGCTTATGCTTCTCCAACTTAAATTTCCATCTGCAGTTGGGTTAAAATAATTCTCCTGCCTACAATGCAGGAAAAAACCTTTCATCCAACTATTTGCTAACAACCATAGTCAAAGTCAAAGCTATGCACCTACCAATAAGGAAAAACATACCATCATCTTCCCTAAACAGATCAAACATTTTCCGTCACACAACCCAAAAAAATCTGAAAATCTAAAGTGTTGATGTCAATGCAGGGACATAACTTGACTGTAGTAGAGGCGGACGGCCACTACGTGGAGCCCTTCGTTGTTGAGGACCTCAACGTATACCCGGGAGAGACGTATTCAGTAGTGATAACAGCAGATCAAAATGCATCCAGAAATTACTGGGTAGCGGTCAATGTGCGAGGTCGTCAACCCAAGACACCAACTGGGCGTGCCATCTTAAGATACGTTCCAAATTCTCCGTCGATGCTGCCTCCCTCCATGCCTCCAAAAGGTCCGCTCTGGAACGATACAGCTTACACCAAAAATCAGGCCAAACTGTACAAGGCCAGAGCAGGGTACGCGATCCCTCCTCCCCTAACGCCACACAAGCGCATCGCGCTTCTGAACACACAGAACAAAATCAATGGCTACATCCGTTGGGCAATTAACAATATCTCGTCTGTGTACGCGCATACAGCATTTCTCATAGCCGTCAAGTACAGATTGAACATCAGCTTCGATCAGTTCCCAGCTCCAGAGGATTACGAACACTACAACATATCCCTCACTCAATCCAACCAAAACGCTACCTACGGCAATCCGATTTACAGATCGGAATTTAACAGCACGGTGGACGTAATTTTGCAGAATGCCAACATGCTGGCTAACAATACGAGCGAGATTCATCCATGGCATCTTCACGGCCATGATTTCTGGGTTCTTGCTCATGGAGACGGGGCATTCGATCCGCTGAAGGATACAGAGAAGTTTAATCTGATAAATCCACCCATGAAAAGCACAGTGCCTCTCTTTCCATACGGTTGGACTGCTATTAGATTCATAGCTGACAATCCGGGAGTGTGGGCTTTCCATTGTCATGTAGAAGCGCATTTCTTTCTGGGAATGGGAGTGGTGTTTGAAGAAGGGATTGAAAGAATCAAAAGATTGCCGAGATCCATTATGGGCTGCGGCGAAAGCAGGGCGTTTCTACGTCCTTGAACAGCTACACCCTTACCCTTAGCACATGGATTTCTGCATTGGAAATTCTTTGAACTCTCTCTTGTTTATTCGTTAACGCGTAGCTGTAACTGTGGATGTCGAGTATCAGAATGAAATGCTTTGATGGAACGATAACCATAATCCAATTCCATGTTATTGTATCAAAACATATGTGATCGAAGATTCGAATGGGAAGGGAAGGGTTACTGAATATAACTGCCATTTTTAAGTGTCTCTTCCTATGTACTTTGCAGGGTTCTAGCTCCCCGTTACCATACAGAACTGGTTTTGACTAATTTCAATAAATGTTAATAATAATTATATTTTGTAATTTTTTAAAAATAATTATATTTTATAATTTTCTAGGATAAAATAAACAAATTTCTATTAAGCCATACCAATTTCTTTTAAGTACTTCAAACATTAATATGGGCATCTACATAAGTAAGGATTTGTTCTATCATAATGACGCTTCCCCCCATGACGAGAGAGAGGAAGGAAACGTTCAAATACATCGTTACCAACTGACGATTCATATCAATGATGGTCAAAGATTGTGATCTCTAGCATATAAAACTGCATGGTATGGGAGTGAATGCCATTTACACTTCTAATTAACATATTTGGTATGTTAGTTCTAGATCCTAATAGGAAAGAAGAAATTGGAGTAAATGTGAAGAGTTTGCCAAAGGGAGAGAATTATGTCAAAATACTATAAGGGTGAGAAGAGAGCCTACTTACCTAATTTTGACCCTTTGGAACATGCAAATTTAACTTGAGTGCATCCATTATTGATTATTTATGCTGAGATGTCTATGATTTGGAGCTTTGTGAGATCCATACAAACAACAACTAAAGGAAATTGTTGATCAAGATCACCAAGTCCATTTTTTTGCTAATCATATTGATTCTCCACTTTATCTCTCAAATCATGCAGATATGTTTGCTAGAGTGGAAGTTGCATCATAATCCCTAATGCATAGCAATGTTCCTTAAATAAGTCGCATGATGATTCTACAAGCTATTGGTATGCCCTCCTCCCAACAAGCCTAATTATGATCTCTATCATAAAAGAAGAAAACTGTCTCAGGCCGGATTGACAAATATCAATTGTCCATGCACATAGATATGAGCAAGAGATAATGGGTCCTCTCTAGATGGTGTAGATCCATCAAGTTTCTCCCCAAATTCATATTGCCACCAATCCCACATTGGTACATGCCTGAGTGGTAATAGACAAGGCCCCTCCACAAATGGTGTATATTGATCGTGCAAATCTCCATCATTTAATATCAACCATTTGCACAGTGTCAACTAATTAGGAGGTAACGAGAAGGACCCATGTGCAAATGGTATTGTTATAATGATATTTAACACCTTTGATGAAGAAGGCCTAAGTGGACATCAAGACACCTTCTACACAAGAAACTGACATCAAAATATTGAAATTTACAGAGAATTTGAGTCTAGTTTCTACTTTCCCTAGGGAAAGAGACAACCAGTAACTACATTCATCCCTAAAATCATGACCACATCAATAAGGTCCCCACATTGGGCCTATAAAGCATGACCAATGTTTCAAATCGGGTAAAAGAAGCACGAAAAATGTGCACTCAAGTAAACAAAGGTTCAATTTCATATGGATGAAACTTGTAATGCACGCATAGCATGCACTTTGTGATCATCGCCTAGTTTAAAACTAATTCAAAGCTATAAATGATGGAAGAGGTTAGACAGAGGTCGAAGAGCATTATCATACTAGAGAGTAGGAGACTTATGTTGTTCGAAGTTTCTAATCATTGAGGCTAAGGGAAAAGGAGGAGACCCATGCCCTAGAGAAGGTAGTACAACAAGCAAATTCAATGATTGTAAGTACTACATTTTCCTTCGATGATTAATACAAATCAATTTGTTTTCCCCTCCCAAAAAATATGTGTGTTATTCATTTTGGATATGCGATGTATAAGTTAGATGTATATGCATGTTTATTATTATTTAGTTATTGGAAGAATGAGGAAGGAATTGCGTTTTCTTGTGTGTAGGAATGTTCTCATGGCTTAGGAACAATGATTCAAATTCAAGAACTTGGAGTGAAAAAGTTTTGGACAAATGATAGTAACAAGGTACACACCACTCTTCCTTTTTTTGAAAAATTTGTGTTTTGGGAATATGTACAACCTTAGTGATCTTTGGGCAGGTTCACCATAGAGAAATACCCATAAAAGAAAACCAATTAATTCATACAAGAACAATTCACAATCTTTACAAGCAACTATGAATGAACAACGAAGTTGGAATATGACTTACTTGGTTCCAAACATTTGGAGAAGAAACCCTTGGTTTGCTCCAATCCTCCTGCTCAAACCCTTTGATTTTCTATCTAAAAATAATCAAGAAACTAACAAAGAGTAACCACATTAGCAAAGATTATAAATATAATTAAAAAACTTGCAAAATTACTCATCCAAATTAAACATTCATAAACATAGATTGAAGAATTAATATTGGATGGAAAAGAGATTTCTTATATCTATATCTATATATATATATATATATATCTATATATATATCTATATATATACATATATATATATATATTCATATATGTATATGTATCTATATGTATATATGTACATATCTATATACATATATACATATATCTATGTATGTATATATATCTATGTATATATGTACATCTATGTATATATATATACATATGTGTATATATATATACATAGATGTACATATATACATAGATATATATACATACATAGATATATGTATATATGTATATATATATATATATATGTATATATGTATGTGTATATATATATATGTATATATGTACATATATATATGTATGTATGTACATACATACATAGATATATGTATATATGTATATATATACATATATATACATACATGTATATATGTATATATGTAGTATCATATATACATACATACATATATGTATAGATGTACATATATACATAGATGTACATATATATATGTATGTATATATGTACATATATATATATATATATGTACATATATATATATATATGTACATATATACATAGATGTATATATGTACACATATATATATATGTATACATACATATGTATATATGTACATATGTATATATATGTATATAGATGTGTACATATCTATATATATATATATATATATGTGTGTGTGTGTACATATATACATATATATATGTATGTATATATACATACATATATATATGTATATATGTACACACACACACACATATATATATATATGTACATATCTATATATATATATATGTATGTATATATATATAGATATGTACATATCTATATATATATATGTATGTATATATATATAGATATGTACATATCTATATATATATATGTATGTATATATATATAGATATGTACATATATATATATATATGTGTGTGTGTGTGTACATATCTATATATATATATATATATACATACATATATATATATATATATCTTTTGGAAGGAAAATATCCATCACTCTAAATAAAGAGTGATCATAAATTGCCCAGGACGACCTATTCTTTCATATTCAAAAAGTTTACATCAACTTACAAAAAATCTGTCCAACTCGGATAAGAAAGCTTCAAAAAAGACTGTTCATGAGTACATCTTCTTCACACAACAAAAACTCCCCCACACTTAAGGGCTTGTCTTCTACTTATGGGAGATTAAGCTAGAACTCCACCCTAATCTCTCCTGGTGGAATTAGTAAGGCATTTTTTGAAAGTAGATCAGCCTCAGCATTGAGTTCTCGGTAGACATGTCTGAATGTGATGGAGCTGAAGCAGGAAACAAGGCTTTGTATTTAAGTTAACAGAGACTGCAAATGATGAGCTCTGATCTATAGCTTGTGGTTTGCCCAATCTATGACCATTTTGGAATCATAGAAAACTTGGAGGGTTGAAATCTAATGCCTTATAGCAGTCAACAACACAACCCATAATGTTGATAGTTCAACCTTGCTATTAGTACTGTGCCCAGTGCCATAGAGGATGTTTATTTTGTTGTGCTCATTTAGATAAATAACCCCTCCTGAGCCTCCTAAATGTGGATTACCCTGGCTTGCCCCGTCGAAATAGGCCCAGGGGAGGTTATTATCAATGGTAGGATGAACCGCATATATATAAGTAACAACAAGATACAAATAAGAAGATATTACCTGAGTCTTGCTATGACACCATTATGAAATTGATATCAGAGTTCTTCCACCCAAGCCTTCAAACACTCAACTTCCAATCTGGTTCCCTTCTTAGAAAATATGCTCAAGAGAATCTTTACAATTCTCTAGCACAATAAAACTCATAAGAAAGGGTTGGAAAATCTATGTTCCAGATATTGGATATGGAATTTTGTAGACACAGGGTAAAGGGTCTTTTGAATATGGTTTTTACATGAACAACATGAGGGTATGTTTAATATTCCAAAGCTTCAGCCAAAAGAACTAAGATTCAAGATCTAAGATCATTTTTTTTCATTTGTGTCTCTTTTATATGGATGAGGAGGGAGTTGAGGAAGTTGGAGACAATTACTTATGAGATTGGTATAACTAGGAGTGGTCAAAACTGAAACTTTTCCTGTAAAATAACTGATTTATTTTTCTCTCAAAAAGGATCATAGGTATTATAGCCAAAGGGAGAGTGCATATACACTGTCTAGCAGTAGAGTAGGGCACACATGACTTGAAAAACATGATTTTAAAGAAATTTTCCAAGAGAGAGTGTTGTTCATAGATCATAAGGGATCATGAAAGTTTGCAAAATAGGGAAAGGGATAAGATCAAACCATCATAGGCATCTATGGGACAAATGTGACAAAAGATGCTATAACAGTTTGCTTCACATGCATGTTGAATCTAGGGAACTAAGAAGAATAACTATTTTGTTTATATGTTGGTGAGACTAACCTACTCACCGAGGAAATTGCTTTGCTCATTATCTTTGTGACACTCCCTCATAACATAATTAGTGACCATACAAGGGAAAGTTCTTTGAAATTTATTTAGATCGAGTTGTTTTGCTCTATTTTTTTCTATTTAAAAAACATATTTTATATTTTGTCTTACCATGGATGTTAGTGTGGAAAATTTTGGGGCAAATCTGAGTAGTTTTTCTCTGCATTTAAATCATTTTTCCCTCTCTCGGACTACCTCACGATGCCTGTTTGATCAACAATAGCTAAATTTCATACTTTTTCAGTCATAAAGTAATGACCAAACCCTCTTGGTCTCTCTTTTTCAACCAACAGTAGTGACCACTAGTAAAAAGAGTTAGTTTTACCTTGTTTTTTTTCATTTTTTTGTCTTTTTATCTTCCTATTTGTGTTTCACTCAGAAGTAATACTCAAGAGTAGTTGATGGATCTATTTTATTGCTTGTATGTTTCATTTACCAAGGAAATATAAAATATTACTTAGTGTCTTAAGAAGAAAAGTGAATTGCTTTTCAAGCTTTTTTAGGTGAATGCTTCAAGTAGGTAGTGTTTGATAAGATTTTTTGTTATTTAAAACAAAACAAATGCATGCATTACACCTTTCATTCGTGAATCACATGTTTTCATGAAACTTAAGATACCTTTCTTGAAATCAACACACCTTTTTGTGTTTTGCAATTTAGTATTTTAGAAAGAAAACATTACTTATTTTATCCTAAAATCTTTGTTGTTATTACCAAAGATAACATCAACAACGCAATGATTGCATTGTTTGTTGTATACTAATCTTTATCAACCATAAATATTTTGTTGGATTTAAACAATATTAAAAACATTTTTGCATTTGAAAAGATGTCAAGGAAAACTTTTCCCATTGTACCCAACTCTATGTTGTTTTCATAAAAAAAAAACTCAAAAGTTGCAATGATTGCATGCTGAAATGTATTATTTATCAACCACTAGAGTTTGTTTGCATCAAGTATTTCATAGTGTTTATGCTATTGCATTGGATTGAATGGAAAAAGGAACCAATTTTCTCTCTTTTAAGTTAAAAATTATTCATCGAAAGGGAAGAAATTGGTATTGGATTTTTCATTCTTTGATTTGTCACTTTGAGTCAATAGCATCATCAACAAATTTCACAATATACCTTTGAGTTAAACAATAAACATTAAAATGAATGGTTAAATCAAATCAATTAAGATTTGTTTTATAGAAAACACATCTTATATTAAGAAGTAGGGGCTTGGTTTAGGGTTGGAGGGTAAACATCTCCAAGGAAACCAAATATGAAACTAGGAAATTGATTAATGAGAGAAAATCCTTTGTTAGCAAGACTCGCTTTCTAAGAAAGAACATCTAACACATGTGTTAAAAACTACGGTTGAGCTAGGAAAGTGGGGAAAATATACCCCCCTTACTTGTTTAGTGTAATTAACACATGTATGGCAGTTTTGAATTGAAGTAGAAATACCTAGGGGTGACACCACTTTTCTCTCGAGCTTTGGGTCTAGGAATTAAGTTCTAGATTCCCTGTGCATATGCCTAATATTGACTCATTATTGTTCCCCCCAACCACCAATTGTGAAGTGGTAACCTTAGTTTCTATTCCTAGGATATCAGATGGGTGATTGCAAGTGGGAAATCCTTGTGGTATTGTTGACTTAGACCCAATCAACAGGGGTTCCAATCACTGTCGACACCAACCCACTGTGATCTCCTTGAGCACCAACCCAGACAGGTTTTACCCTGTCTAGCAACACCTACAGAGCAGATGAGGTCTCACCCTAGGCAATCAAGGGAGAGTGGACGTAACCATGTTTCCGCCGAATGAAGGAGGATGATTGCGACAACACTTAATTAACTTATCGAAACATTCAAGACAGATCTATGCATTCAATTTTAACATCATTCATATTCATAACAAAAGCATTCATTGCAACAAGTATAACATTAAAGTATTGACTGCAGCAGGAAATCATAGCATCAATTGTAAATCGCAACATGCATTATCATGACAAGAAAAGGTACACATGGAATTTCACCAAACAGTTCCGTCATGTCATATTAATTCAACAAAAACCCTGATACAATATCTCCACAAAACTTGTTATATCTCCAATTGCCACACCATGTGTAAGTGAGAATATACATGTTTTACCACCATGGAAAACATGATGTTTATGCCTCCTAAGGGTGTTAGGACCCTTCATTCTAATGTTGGTACCTTCCCTAGTCACACTTGGAAGAAAATCCAACAAGCAAGGGGTCGAAACCCGCATTAACCACCTCCAAAAATTAAGCCTTCTGGAACTACCACGCCCTGCATGCCTATGGGGGAGCGGTAGTGTCAAACTACCGCGTTTTGCATGCCTATGGGGGAGCGGTACTACCGTGCTTTGCTTAGTTATAGGGGAGCGGTAGTTTTGATTTAGGCTTATCGTTTTTATTTTGGATCTTGGATCTTGTGGAGATTTTCTTGGGATGAGGCACCCCTTCGAATCCCATCTCACTTTCTCTCCTTGGCATGATTTTGATCTTTGATCCACATATTATTCACTTAGATCCATAATCTCCTCTTAGTGGTTGGCTTCCCAAATCCTACTTAAAGAGAGCCATCCATGATCTTAGGGGGGTGATCTTGGAAACATTAAACCTATGATCCTATGAGTTTTGCAAGGGTGATGTTGGAGAGCTTGGAAGGAGGTGCTACTACTTTGGACATCAAGGTATAACATTGTAATCAACTTCTTTTGGCTTTCTTATCATTAATATAACTTAGCCTATTCCTCTCATTTTCATGTCTTTAATGATGAATGCATGAAATTGTCTCTATTTATGTAGTTAGATCTTTGTTTATACATATATTGCGTTGGAGAAGGTGTTGTGTTTCCTTTGTGAATAGGTTCATAAGTCCATAATCAAAGGCAAGAGCTGTAGCAACTTAGGAGCAGCAGGACAACCATCAAAGTAAGGTATGCCATCTACTTGCTTTGTATTTCCATAGCTTGTTAACTGATGTGTGAGCTAGATCTAGGAGGACTATAGTGTCTATTTGTTTCATCTCTGTCTTGGGTAGGCAACTAGGGGCCTTTTCTAATCCCAAGGGGATATCTACCTATCCGTAGGGAGATTTTCTCACAACAGAAACTGGCGACCATACTGGGGACCCTTTCTTCCCTAGTTTCACCTTTGCTTACTTGTTTAGATCATCAAATCCTCTTCTAAGTGTTGTTTCTCATCACCTTAGATCCTCTTTGATCATCATTGAGGACCATTTTAAACTTAGGACCTTATCCTTGCTCGGATCTTGGCCAAACTTTGATTTTTTTTAATCCTAAAGGAGACTACCGCTCCCCCATAGTGTTCTAGGGCGCGGTAAACTACCGCTCCCCCATAGTGTTCTAGGACGCGGTACTGTCAAACTACCGCTCCCCCACAGTGTTCCAGGGGGCGGCACTGTCATTTTTTGGTCATTTTTGAGCTTATTTGGAGGGGTTCCCTTGGGTTTTTTGCTTCCAAACTCTTGGGGTGCCTCCATATGGTCCATGGGATTCTTTTTTACACATTTTTGAAGAGATTTGAGTCTCTTTTGAGTCCTTTTCATCCACATTTTTGTCTCTAGTCCTTCATTGGCATCTTTGAGGCCATTTGGTCAATTTTGAGTCCTCTGAGCCATTTTTTAGTTCTGGGAGTCAAGTGTACCTTCCCAGTCACTTTAGGATCTCTATAGCATAACTTTGAACCCTTCCAGACCTCATTTGGTAAGATTTGTGCCCCTTTTTCTTTGTTTGGAAGACTAGGTTCTATCTTGGAAAGTTGAAATCCCCTTGGGTTAACTTGATCCCTTGTGTACGCTTTCAATTTTTATGATTTAGAGTCTCTTGATCAGTGATTTTGTGACCATTACATGACTAATTTGGACTGATACAATTCATTTTTAGCTTGTTTTAGAAACTCTTTGCATCTTTTGGAAGATCAAAGCCTTTGTTTGGTTTCTTGAGTCAGACTAGTGCTTTGTTTGCTTGTTAGGTAGAATTGTCATTCTTTTCAAGCCCCAATAGCTTGCATTGGTTTTTAAAACTTCTTCTCGCCCTCGGATTGTGATTGGATTCATTTTTTTTCGGAAATCTCTTTAGTGTAATATTCCAAAGGTTTTGAGATCATTTTTTGGTTTGGTGTGTTTGGATTGCTTGGCATCTTATTTCCTTTACATCCTATTTAATGATTGTTTGAAAAGATTGATTCCTTGCCTCCGCTTTAGTTCAAAGAGAAGCTTGATTTTGTCATTCTTTTACCATATTCATGAAATTGAAACACAAAGGTATTCTTCTTGCCTTAATTTAATCATTTGATATTTATGAGAAGAAGAAATGCTTGTTTCATATTTATGTGCATTTGAGTTAGATGATATTATTAGGTTCTTCTCTTTGTCTTGCATTTGATTGGAAGCATTTGTAGAATCTTTCTTTCCGTAGCTTGGATGTGTCTTTTTCAAGTGTGAAAAGATAGGAAATGGATTAGAATCATTACGTTTGGTGTTCATATAAAGAACTTTTTTATTGCTTTGGGTTAGTTTTGGGTACATATTTTACTTCTTTCTATCATTTTGAAAAGAAATAAAATTGCATGTGCATTGGGTTGTGCATATTGGGAACAGAAAGAATTCTTCCTTACTTTAGCTAGTGTTCATCAAAGAGAAAGGCTCATTTCGATTCATCTTCATTTTCATGGTTTGAGTCGTCACAACACCATCAAGTTTCACTTCCATAACCCGATTGTGTAAGGTAGCCTCTAAAATTAATCTCCCTAACTAAACCAATATTAACCTCACTTGAGGAAATCAAAAGAATTTGGTAGTTAGGTAGGACACCGGGGATAGGCATCAAAATAATTTCCCCTTGTCATTTTTCATCTGAGACATAGTCGTTGTCTTTAGGGAACTAAAATCCTCTAGTATTTATTGACACGGTCACAGCCAGTTTGTGGAGGGGCCTCCTGACTGTTTTTAACTTTCAGGGGTTAAACGGCCGCGAGATTGAGAACCGGATGGAATCTGTGGAATGCCGCACTCCACTTAGCCCTAAGGCAACATCGATCATTGTCTTACTTGTAAGGCAGAAGCACCCAAAACCTTTTCCAACGTGTCATGAACGAGGTAGCTTAGTGACTTTTCTAATAGGGCTCTTTTACCCAGGATCCCTTTCGGTAGAGGGATATCCTTCCATTATTGGTCTCTCATTTTGTATTGTTCGACTTGGATTTCATCACCTTGCGAAAGATACAATTTGTTGAGGTCTCCAGCTCTTAGTTAGGAGGTTTTGCTTGCTATCTTGTAGAGGGTCTTTTTATTTGTAGGTCTGCTTGTTGGCATTCTGGCCGTTTTGTTGTACAGCTCGCTTACTATGGCAGCGGCCTCGGTATAGTTTTTTGAGCTTGCTCTTTTGGCCTATGATCCTTGTCTTTTCCTAGCTCCCCTTTCACACACTCGATTTCCTGAGGGTTTTTGAGTTCTTTTTAACAAGACTTCATCCACATCACTTAGTTTTGTTTCATGGAGAATCCACCTCCATGCACCCATGCTCCTTCTGGGACTGTAATTCTGGAGACCCCTTTTCAAGGGGTACCTTTTACTTTTCCTCCAGTTGGAGATATTGGTCCTCCTTTTATTGCCATGTTAAATCTTCCTGGATTAACCATAGGATTACCGGTATGGTTATTCAATCCGGTAATTCCGATTGCGCCCAATGTTTCGAATGTTAACTCTCCACCACGAGAGAGTCAATCCCAAACTAATCATTCCCCTTTTTTGTTGGATGAATATTCTTCCGTTCCTTCTTCCTCGCCTGATCAAAGCAACAGTGTTAGTAATCAGGTGGATAAGAAGAAGAAGAAAAGGAAAGTTAAGAAGAAGAAGGATAAATAAGAGACCAAGCGTAAACCGGTTGCCCCTAATGGAAATCATTCTACGAAAACACCCCATAAGCCCAAGTTCCCTAGCAAACTTTGTAAGGGTGATCACCTTCTCAAAGATTGCCCTGATCTTTCCCGTATATCAGAAGTGTGGTCTAAAAAACCCAAACCACTTGTATCGTCGACCTCTGACCATCATGTCGGTGACACTCCTTCGACCAGTGACGCCTTGGTGAAGGGTCGGAAGGGTAAAGTCCTATATCCCTGTTTGATATGCAAGGGTATGCACCGTACTTTCCTTTGTCCAAGCATGGATGAAGCCTCGCGGTGGTTGGAAGATATTACTATTTCTCAACTGGTGCCTCCAACAGACCATAGTAAGTTGTCCCTCGACCCCCCACTGGTTGACCAAGTGATCAATTCAATTTCATCTGCAATTGATCCCACTCTCCCTCCCGAGAGTGAAGTGATCGAGTCACTGTCATCTCCACTCAATCCTGCTCTTTCATTGAAGAAAGTCCAGACTGAAGCAGTCATCTCAACACAATCTTTGTCTCATTCTTATCTTCCCAGCGAGAGTGAATTGGAAACCGTTGATGTTTTCCTTATCGGTTCAGAATGTCCTCGGCAAGGGGAAACCCTGTTCGTTTCCACGAGACCCCCTCCAAGTACTGAGGTTATTTCCTTTGATTGGAATGGCCTAATAGAATCTCGTCTTCCTTCGAGTTTTCCTTTTCAAATATCTGTAGGAGTTTCTGATAAAGAAATCTTTCGTACAATAGTTGATGAAGGAGCTTCTGTTAGTATTCTATCCTTAACTGCTTGGCAAGCCTTAGGTTCTCGTCGGCTTGTGCCTGTCACTGACCAGATACTGGCTTTCAATAGAAGGCCTACTGGACCTTTAGGGTCCCTTCCTCAGTTACCTATCACTTTGGGAGGGAAAATTGTCTGTATTGATGTCATGGTTGTCCAAGGTCCCTTAGATTTTAATCTACTCCTTGGACGTGATTACGTCTATGCAATGAAGGCTGTAGTATCCTCACTCTTCCGAGTGATGTATTTTCCCCATCATGGGAATATTGTGACCATCGATCAACTTTCCTTTGTGACGCCCACTCATCGCATGACTCCTAGTCACCAGACTTCCCTAAATGTTCCACATGTTCTAGTGGTTTCTTCCCCCTAGGGGGGGGGATGCTTGGAGCAAAGTTCTATTCTGGTGTCAAGCTCGTTAAAAAATGAAACCATTTTCCCAAGCATAGTTTATTTTTGGTTTTAAGCTTGTGTAAAAATGAAACCAACCATCATTTCAAGCATAGTTTACTCTTGGTTTTAAGCTTGTGTAAAAATGAAACCAACCATCACTTTGAGCAGAGTTCCCTTTATGTGTCAAACTCGTTAAAAAATGAAACAGGTCACTATGAGCATAGTTCCCTTTCTATGTCAAGCTCGTTAAAAAATGAAATAGGTTCCTACGAGCATAGTTTATTCTCTGTTTCAAGCTCATTAAAAAATGAAACCGACCATCAAGCACAGTTTACTTTTGGTTTTAAGCTTGTGTAAAAACGAAACCAATCCCAAGCATAGTTTACATTCAGTTTCAAGCTTGCGTAAAAATGAAACTACCTTCGAGCATAATTTCTTTCTGTTTTAAGCTCACTAAAAAATAAAAGGACCCTTTCAAGCATTGTTATTATCTATTTTCAAGCTTGTGTAAAAATGAAATAGATCTCCCTTCCATTTGTTCGAGTCTCTCGCTAGAGTTAGGATTTGAACCTTCATTTCATCTGCCTGGGTCACTTGGTCCTGGTTCTCCCTACCCCCCGGGTGTACACATTCGGATTAGTAGCCAGGATTTTTGGGTAAGGAAGAAGAGTAGTCAGACGAAATGAAGCTTGGGGGGCATGTTTAGCCATTAGCAATCATGCTGGGGGCATTTACCAACCTCTGGTCATCATGTTGGAAAGGAACCCGTCAATGGGCCTTAACCCTTAGTAGAGTTTACCATTGGCTTCAAGCTCATTAAAAAATGAAACCAGTAGTCTGAGCAAAGTTCTACTCCTGTGTCAAGCTTGTTAAAAAATGAAAACAAATACTTTCCCTTTGAGTCGAGTCTCCTCATAGACTTAGTACCTGAACCTTCTTTTCACCTGCCTATACTTTAGGCGAATGAAATGAAGCTTGGGGGCATGTCTTCAACCTTTGGAAGTTACATTGAAGTCAACTCGATTGCCTCTCCACACCACGTTGGAGCTAAGTCACTTACTTCTAGCAATCATGCTGGGGGCATGTACCAGCCTTTGGATTTCATGATGGGAAGAAGTTCACCATTGGGAACATTTTCGAGCATACTTTCCTTTTTAGGTTTCGAGCTCATTAAACCATGAAAATTATTCTGAGCATAGTTCATTTTCTGTTACAAGCTCATTAAAAAATGAAGCAGACATCATGAGCATTCTTCCAACCTATCTTCGAGCTCGTTAAAAACAGTAAGATGGTGTTTGAGCTTACTTTTCACTTTTTTCGTGCTCTGGTTAAAATATGAAAAGTGGTTTGAGCTTACTTTTTCCTTTTTCGTGCTCTGGATCCAAACATGAAAAAGATTCCGAGTGCTTTTGATACCATTATCGTGCTCGTTAAAATTGTAGTAAAAAGGTGTGTCTAACGAGTATAGGTTTATCACTTTATCCGGCCTCGCTAGACTATTTACGGAAAAGGAACTGTGCCGAGTTTACTTTTCCTTTGTCGTACTTGGTCATCAACCATGACAAAGTTGTTCATGGAGTCCTTTTTAAGCTCTTTTCAGACTCCCTAAATAGAAAAAGATTGCCAAGCAAAATTGATTCGTTCACGCTTGTAAAAAGATTTGAATGATTGTCTCCCTAGTGATCGTTTACCCCTTTTTCGGACTAGGGCGCACTACTTACGAAAAAGGAATACTCTAGCCAATCATGACTGAAAGAGTCCTCTCCCACGTTGTTTTACCCTTTTTCGGGCGATGAGGCTAACCTTACGAAAAAGGACTGTTGGAGTCTTCTTTAGTTCTTTTCAGACTCTCTAAACATGAAATGATGACCGAGTTTTCCTTCCTTGGACTTGTGAAATCAAACATCGAAGGACCCTTTTGGGACCGAACCCCTCCTTTCTCAGGTTCGTAAAACATGTGGGATTGGACTCATCCAAAGGATGAGCTATATCGAGCATCTGTTATCCTCCTCAAGCTCGTTAAAAAACAAAGAGGTACTCATCAAACATGATGGGGGTTGGGGGGGAATAAGTTAAGTTTCTTTTAGAAAGCTTCATGGCAGCTTGTGTCGCCCTTGAACATGGCACCTTTTTGTGTCTCGTCATACAGTTTGGTAATCTACTTATCTCTGAGTCATGCCAATTCTATGAGTTGTCCCACTCCTTCAAATCATCTGAAGAATGCCTCAGTCATCGTTGCATTATGTCTTGGTCTCTGCCTCATTGAGTCAATGCTGTCGAGTCATTATTGTCGTGCCATTCATGTTCAAGGGAAGTTTACCTTAGACATACTATGCAATATTGTTAGCCTTTACATCCCTGTGTTAGTCCATACTCATCTGATTCATTACTTCATATCACTTTCCTATGTCGGTTTCGTGTCGATGATGTGGGATCCATTATGGCCCTCCTTCGACGAGTCTATTCCTGTCGACTTCAACTCATTATCCAGGAATTAGTCTTAGAAACCAACCTTAGTACCTTGGTACCTGCATGCCTCAATGGCAGGTTTCCTCGTATTTTGACAGTAGGTTTTCATCATTGACCTCTGATCAAATGATCTCGCGGATGTTCGACATCAACTCATCTATTCACATTTCGTCGAGATGTACTATGATACCTTGGGAGTCATTTTCATCATTGGTGATTTCCCTCGCACTTGTTAATGGTTTCAATCATTGACTGGTAATCAAGTGGTTTCTACCATGTTCGACTTCAACACTTTGTAATCACATGGTTAGATTCGTATCGATTTGGGATCGAGTAGAAGACCCTGGATAGTTCTGAAGTCTTTTTAGCACATCCAGGTTGCGATGGAGATTTTTTGAGTAGGTTCCCACATATTATGTTGGTGACCTCATTGATGTACTGTCACATAGATCCACTCTTGTATTGGTCATGGCTGTGTCATTGTCTTTTCATGGATCTACGCTTGTAGTCTAGTATCCATGATTTGTCTCCAGTCATTGTTGAGTCAGTATTATCATGGATCTGCAACGTATTGGTTGGAAGCCATGTTTTCAGTCAGTTGTTCCGAGCATGGGTATACCCGCCTCGAGGTCGTTAGACATATTGTTGATATTTGCTTGCAGCTCTTCTCCAACTCTCCTTTAGATATCCTCGCAGACTTATTATTTGTAAAGTGTTTCGGCCATCAGATTCCTTCTGACCTCACACTTTAGGGGGCATCTGTTAGACCTCCAATTTCCACACCATGTGTAAGTGATAATATACATGTTTTACCACCATGGAAAACATGATGTTTATGCCTCCTAAGGGTGTTAGGACCCTTCATTCTAATGTTGGTACCTTCCCTAGTCACACTTGGAAGAAAATCCAACAAGCAAGGGGTCGAAACTCACATTAACCACCTCCAAAAATTAATCCTTCTAGAACTACCGCGCCCTGCATGCCTATGGGGGAGTGGTAGTGTCAAACTACCGCGTTCTGCATGCCTATGGGGGAGCGGTACTACCGCGCTTTGCTTAGTTATAGGGGAGCGGTAGTTTTGGTTTAGGCTTATCCCTTTTATTTTGGATCTTGGATCTCATGGGGATTTTCTTGGGATGAGGTACCCCTTCAAATCCCATCTCACTTTCCCTCCTTGGCATGATTTTGATCTTTGATCCACATATTATTCACTTATATCCATAATCTCCTCTTAGTGGTTGGCTTCCCGAATCCTACTTAAAGAGAGCCATCCATGAGCTTAGGGGGTGATCTTGGAAACATTAAACCTATGATCCTATGAGTTTTGCAAGGGTGATGTTGGAGAGCTTGGAAGGAGGTGCTACTACTTTGGACATCAAGGTATAACATTGTAATCAGCTTCTTTTGGCTTTCTTATCATTAATATAACTTATCCTATTCCTCTCATTTTCATGTCTTTAATGATGAATGCATGAAATTGTCTCTATTTATGTAGTTATATCTTTGTTTATACATATATTGCGTTGGAGAAGGTGTTGTGTTTCCTTTGTGAACAGGTTCATAAGTCCATAATCAAAGGCAGGAGCTATAGCAACTTAGGAGTAGCAGGACAACCATCAAAGTAAGGTATGCCATCTACTTGCTTTGTAATTCCATAGCTTGTTAACTGATGTGTGAGCTAGATCTAGGAGGACTATAGTGTCTATTTGTTTCATCTCTGTCTTGGGTAGGCAACTAGGGGCCTTTTCTAATCCCAAGGGGATATCTACCTATCCGTAGGGATATTTTCTCACAACAAAACCAGATCTCAACAATATCTCTTGATCTCAGAACATACGCATTAAACGCATCTACAAGATATCCTTACGACCTACAACTCTCTGTTTATATTTAGGCTTCCACCTTTACAATGCTTGTCCACTTACTAACAACCTTCTAACCGACACTTGGAAAAATGAATCAAAATCTAACTGACGTGGTCCAAATGACCCAAAAACCTGCATTCCACGGTACAATTAACCTAAAATTACATATCATATGGTTGACCCAAAATCCCGCATTCTACGGTACAATCGACTAAAAAATACATAAAATAATGCAGCCTTTTTCCTTCCGCGACTTCTTTTGATGTGTCGCAGCATCGGCGATGCTGTGATTCTTCCTTACCAAACAACTTGCCAACAGGCCCCCAACACAATCTTGTGGCTCGCCCTCGAGCCACGTCAACTGGACATGGTGTAATAGGATGTCTTTACCTTGAAGTCATCGTACTACTACGTGACTGTCGTCACCATTTCCTTTGCTGCCGTCATCGCCTCCTGACTGTCAATGACATCCTGGGGCGATGGGTGCTCGATCAGCTTTGCAACCACTTGTTGACGATGTCCCTGTACTGCTTGGAGAACTTCGCCAACCTTGGTCATGAACTGTCCCCCAACATCTTGAAACTGCTCCAGCTGCGCAACACGCTTCTTTTGTTGCTCATCAGCCTTGGTGACTTGTTGCTGCAATTCCTTTAAGTCCTGAGACTTGGCGACCTGTTCCATGGGTGGAATTGTGTGCATGGCTTCCTTGAGTGTCACCAACTATCCTTCTACGTTCTGCCGATACTTAATCAACTGTTCAACCTGCTCATCCTGGACAATTCAGCTCCAGAACTGTATTGTATCGGTTGTGAGCTTCGTTGCGGCCTTTTCCAGCTCTAACTGATTTTTGACCTCCTCAATCGCCCTTTTTTTGTTGTCAACTTCAACTTGAGGTGTACCAAGATTCACCTAAGCCTTCAACTCCTGATTCTCCTGCCGCAACTGGACAATGGTATCCCCCAGTCGTTGCACCCATTGGACAACATCTAACTCTACGATAGGCTCCTGCATATGCTAACATGCCTCAACAACAGCCGTCTTGACCCGCTTGCTTCTATCCCACAGACGGGCCTTCTCCGCAATCAGGAAATCGTGTTCCTTCTTTAGTCCTTCAATTTCGCAAGCCTTCTCATCCCGTTCTTTCTTAATGTCTTCTTCGAGCTCATCCACAGCCTGCCATGCTAAAGCATCGCTGCTGTTCAATTCTGTGATGGAACGCTCTGCGTCGGCCTCGCTCTCCTGCAATCGTACACACATACCACTAATCTCCCGCAGTCGGTCTGTCGTCTCCCAGCTGGTCGCTGCCTGCATAGTGGTCAACCCTTCCACTGGCAATGTGTTCACATTGATGGTCACCTTCTTCAACTATTGCATCAAGGCATTCACATCCTCATCTTCAGTCACAATCGCAATCGGGGGAATCTCCACATTCCTGACCCGTGGCTTGGTGCTGATTATGCTAACTTGTGGTGCGACTGCTTCCTTTGGTGCCTTCCTTGAAACCATATCGTACAGGGAGTCCATATGAGCAATGAGCGCATGGAACCCTTCATCCGTCTTTACCGCCATCTTTTCAGCTGCCACAGTGGATACATGATTGATCGCTGAGATAAGTCAACGCAAGTGCACTTCTGTCAACAGGGGCAACCCATTGATTGTTGCCAAGTCCTGGTGCCCTTTCGTTCTGTTCTCTTCCAAGGCGTAGTCACTGTCATCATTCGTCAGTATTTGAATGGACAATGATCAGAATCATGATAACTGTGCGGGTCCTATGCTGATATACGATCTTCTGGACCCTTCACCGGCTCTCCAACCTCAATCTCAGCCAATGCCACAGGTTCACGCCATTCTGGTGGCCAATCATTCACAATGGCATCCAGTGCTTCCGTCGTTACCTTGTAAGGGGTCAACAACCACTGCTGACCAGGGTCACACCTTGCTTGCACATAAATAGCATGCGGTTGAACCGCAAACTCCATGATTGGCGTAAACTTTCCTGCAGTGTCTTCGGATATCCGCGGTACCTTTGTCACTGCATTACAAAGCATCTCCCAATAGAGCCAAAATAACAATTGGCAATCCCGGAGTCTCTCTAGCTCCTGTACATACCATAAGTTTTGATAGCACGCACCCCGCCGCTCTTTTGCAGCCACAACTTCCATGCCCTAGTACACATCAGGCTCCTTCCAAGCCACAAATGCAATCAAGAGCAACAACCAGCTATATGTAAATGAGACCTTACCGGCCTGAACTGCTGTGGCATCCTCCACCAACTGATTTAATAGAAATAAGGACCAGTTGATTTGGACGCCCTCCGCACATTGTACTACACATGCGATAATCCCTGAGTTGCACTGGTTAGGACGACCAACCCTAACTACCTTGCAAGATAAAATCTTGGTGCTGGTGAGTACCACCTTATTATTGATACTAGTGGTGCTATACCCACGACCATCCGTTTCCAAGCCATTATTCTTCACCAGCTGACCCGCCCACTTTTTGTCGTTCATCTTCCCTTGGAAGTACTGCGATGGACCAACTCCATCTTTAGGTAACTTGGTAATGTGTGAAATCAAATCAACAGTTACTAGAATTTCTCTGTCCAGCCACAAGGAACCACCATGGAAGCACGCAAGCAGCTGCTTCACACACGCGTTAACTTTCGCCAGCCACCCAAAGTGTGGCATGTTAATGAGCCCTAACAAGCCGGCCTGTTTCAATCCTCGTGCCCAATCCTGTGGAATCAGTGTTGTGGTAAGTTGTGACCCAGGCACATATGGAGCTGATGCAATTTCTGGGTAGGCCACCATATCATGATCATAGTATCGTAGGCGCATCAACGCCGACACAATATCAATAGAGCACTCCATTCTAATAGGGAGCATCGACATCTTCACACCATACTTCTGCTTCGGGTTCAGCTTGCGTGGGGTTGCATCCGTCCGATTGGGAGGGATATACCTAGGGATGTCAATAGCCGACAGTCCCTCCCATGGGACAGACTCATCAATGCGGTGACTAGACTGCCCTACCTGCACCTGAGCTTCTCCTACCACTGCGATGGATGATCTAAGTTGCCTCTTGCTCTGTGGCGACTCAGAATGATGACCCCCTCGATGCTTCTTGGCGATTACTGATGTTCCCCCCGGCATGTTTGTGACTTCTATCCCAAGATTGATGTCTCTTGCAGACGCAACTTCTTCCTCAATTACAATCCCAGTGAAAGGAGACTCAACCTCGTTGCTAATCTCAATTGTTTCTAGCTATCATGGCATACCTTACCCAACACTCTCAACTAATAGCTTCTCTGTCTTAACGACACTCTGCAAGTTCAACTGAACCTTTCCCAACGCACAACTGCATTCACCAAGCTATAACAATACTCTTCAGCTCTGCACAGACACTTAACAACTAAAATCTCGGTGCCTTCCAACCAATTCCTACCTATTTTTATAGCATCCAGTCGAATCCTCCGTAATCATCACTAAATCCTGCATTATCTCAACCGAAATCTTGTATTAATGACGCAAATCCATCGTCTATCCTGTCAGCTGATCGACCGAATCCACCATTAATGTCCATCATTTGAACAAGCAACGTTAATTAACTATTTTAACTTTTGGCATTTATTGCTTATTTGACCTGGTCGTGACCCTGCCACTTGTCGTAGACCACTCCTAACTTGCGGCACAAGCCTCCCTGCTTCAACATTCTATTCCTATTGGTGCGCTAACCTGCCACTGATCTACCTGAATTTTTTTTTTCCCCGATGCGAATCAGGCATCGTGTTGCTCCAAGCCTGACCGATAGGGCTTCAAACTGCTACCATTAATCAACTTTGGGAGCATTGCTCCATCCAACTACTGCAACTGTACCGCTCCGCCTGAAGTTATGCTATTGATGCGATATGGACCAAGCCAATGCATCTGTAATTTTCTTGGATGTTTCATAAACTTGCTGCCATACAACAGCACCAAGTTGCCCTATTGAAACTGTTTGTTTTTGATGTGGCAATCATGCCAATCCTTCTGGTGATCCTTCTCCACACCTTGATGGAAACTGGCGATAAAGCGATCTTCCTCCAGCTGCACTAACTCTGCTATACGTTCCTCCAATGCTGCCTCAGGATCCATTCATGTCATTGCTGCAGTGTGCAGACTTGGAACAATGTACTCCATGGGCATGATTGCTTCTTGTCCATACACTAGCTTAAATGGTGTCTGACCTGTCAACCTTTTACATGTGGTGCGATAGGCCCACAATACTGCTGGGATTTTGAGATCCTAGTTGTCGCGGTTCGCATTGCACACCTTTGTCAGTGCATGTTCCAATATCTTATTGAAAGCTTCCACCATGCCATTTTCCTGCAGATGATATGGCATACTCTTCTTATGCTATATCTGCAGCTCCTCCGTCAATGTGCTGATGGTTCAATTGAGAAAGTGGTTGCCTTGATCACTCAGTAATATCTTGGGGTAGCCGAAGCAAGTGATAATGTTGTCAAACAAAAACCGCGCAACCATGGCTGCGAAATAATCAACAACTGGTGCAACGTCCACCCATCTTGTCAAGTAATCTGTCACCGTGATGATATATCTGGCACCAGTGCGCTTACCTGGTGGATTGATTGGTCCCACAAAATCCACTGCCCATTTGTCAAACGGCTGTAGTGTTAACTGAGGCATCAACAACATCTCATCCCTCTTGGATGGCTTCCCGGTTCTTTGACAGATGTCGCAGGACCGCGCATAGTCTGTCGCATCATTATGCAATGTGGGCCACCAAAGCCCTGCACAAAGCACCTTCCTGGAAGTCCCCCAACTTCCATAGTGCCATCCAGCCACTCCTCCATGTGCTTTTGATAGGATCTACACTTGCTCGTGTGGCAAGACACATCGCCATAATATCTCGTCTGCACCCATCTTGTATAACTCTCCTGCGATGAGCTAGAAGTCGACATCTTTAAACACCAACTACTTCTTTTGATTCGTGGTGAACTCCTCTGGTGCGGTACCTGTTGCCAAAAACTGAATGATTTCTCCAAAATAGCTATCAACTACTTCAACCCAAAATAGTTGCGCATAAGGCAACCTGTCTTCAATATTAGTTGGTTCTTCTCTTGTGTCAATCCACAATAGGTGATCAGGGCCGGAGTTCAACCGCCCTGGCTTCACAATTACTTCAAAGTCAAACTCTTGAAAGAGAAGTAACCATTGACATATCTTCCCCCCCAACACAGGCTAATTGACTAGGTACATCAATGCAGAGTGTTCTGTGAACATCTTAAAATGTCCACCCAATAAGCAGTGTCGGAACTGCTGCAGCACATAGACCATCGCCAATCCTTCCCTCTCAGTATTGGTGTAGTTCTTTTCTGCAGATGACAACTTCCGACTGGCAAAAGCAATAGGGTGATCAAGATCCCCCTCTCCTGGTTGCACTAGCACCACACCGAGTGCAATTAATGATGCATCAACATGGACATGGAATTCCTTACTCCAGTTCGGGAATACTAGTATCGGTGCCGAAGCCATCTTAGCCTTCAACTACTCAAAACTATCTTGACATTCGGTGCTCCATTGGAATATTGCATCTTTCTTCAATAGCTTCTCCATAGGGGTAGTGATCACTGCATATCCCCTGATGAACTTGCGGTAATACCCAGTATGTCCTAAAGTCGCCCTCAGCTGCTTGAAAGTGGTCGACGGTGTCAAACTCAAAATGAGCGCAATCTTCGCTGGATCAACTAGCAACCCTTGTTTGCACACAATGTGACCTAGCAAAATCCCAAATGGCACGCAAAAAATGAATTTCTTCAAATTTAGCGATATCTGGTGCTGTCGACAGTGCTCCAGCATCAACCATAGATTGGCCAGATGATCATGGATCAAACCATAGACTGTCCAATCATCCATGTATACCTACAAGAATTTCTGGATGAAACACTTGAATGCAGCAACAACAACCCGTGAAAATATCGCAGGTGCATTCTTCAGTCCAAACGGCATTACAATATATTGAAAACATCCCCATTCTGTTACAAAAGTCATCTTATGGTGGTCTTCCTTTGCAATATGGATTTGATGATAGCCTTAGAACCCATCCGTGAAAGAATACATCTCCTGGCCACCTACTCCCTCAAGTACTTCATCAGTAAATGGTGTCAGAAATGGATCATGCAAGCAAGCATCGTTCAATTTCCGTAGATCGACACAGATGTGCACCTTGCTAGTATTCTTGTCCTGCACCACCATAGGACTGATCCATTCTGACTCTTCAACCAGTTCAATGATACTAGCATCCAACATGCGATCAAGTTCGGCCTTGACCTTCTCCTTATGTCGTGGATTGAGCTGATAAGGTTGCTTCCTGATCGGTTTCGCATCTGGTTTAAAGGGGATCTTCATCTCGCCTAGATCACCCAAAATACCTTTCATTTCAGAGAATTTTGTAGGAAAAAGGTCTTGGAACTCATGCAACAACTCAGTGACCTTTCCCATCATCTCATCATCCCAATAATCTCCAACATTCGCGAACTTGGGGGTGGCCTCCGTCCCAATATTGATGTTGCGAAGCTTCAAGGGCTGATTGAACGGATCACTTGGCAAACCAGGTGGTACCACATCGCGACTTCCTTCCGACTCCAGAATATTGACATTCCATGGATCATCACCGTCTTCGGGCCCACCAGTGATGTTATAACATTCCATAATGGATTGCATTTGGTAGTGCGCATGCGGATCCGCCGGGTACACCACAGGAACAACCTTTAGAACCACATCGCGAATGATCTATAGAGTGTTATGGACATCCGAGTTGGGATTAGCAAAACTGAACGTATGAGTAAAGCATATGGTCAACTCCAACCAAGTAGCGATTTCTCCCCATAACTCAGCTGCAGTATACCATGACTGAAACATTTCATCCAAGGTATGGATAAATGCATGGACCCACTCATCTCTTGGTTGCAATGCCCATAATGTCTGACACCCCATCAAATGGCCTCCCGGATCATTCCGACCATCATACTTCCCTGCATGGTAGACCTCAGTATCGTCGAAGTGTACCATCATCAATCTTCTGCATTTTCACCATCCATCAATTGATGCCTTATGTGTCACCCATCAGTGTGCTGGAGCAGCCTTCAATGCTTCATCCAATGCTAGCAATCGCTGTGGTTCTGAAACTCTTTCCTCAAACTCCGTCAGAAAGTCAGACAAGCCAGACAATCCTTCATAGATTGGTAGTGTGACCGTTTTAGTAGCGACGTGACATAGTGACTGCATGATCAACCCACACTTACGAAGTGACACCTCGTGCAAGCAATTCTTCCAGTGTTCTAGTGTGTCATCAAAGTCGGAAGACATAGAGCTGTCACTGCGCCATCCCAGCTCACTGTTGGCAGTTGGATGAATATAGTCTTCGAAAATGTTAAATGTGTGGTCCCATCCATTGGGATTGTTGTCTTTTACTGGCTCAATGTATTTGTGATCTTCAGCCAGATCCAACGGGGCTATGACTCTGAGATCGCGGTTTTCGAAAGTCATCATCCACCGCTTGAAGTTGATTACCACACCATTGTCGTTATCCCATCCGATCCCCAGCAACACAGGATACGAACTTCCTCCTTCAACCACTTCGATGATATCAAAGTCAGCGTAGGTGTTCATACCCTCAATGTCTACCACCAAATGTGGGACTCTCCCAATTGGCGTTACTTTAGCGTGATTAGCTAATCGGAGCTGTACAGGAGACCATCTCAATGGGGGGATCCCCATTTTCTGCCATGCTTGCTTGGTTAAGATGTTGACATCCGAACCAAGGTCCAAAATAACTGAATCCACGTCATAGTCCCCAATCTGGATATTCATTCGCATCTCCTTACCTGTCTTCCGCCGCTGTAAGGAGTTTATTGCGGACTCCTGTCGTCCCTTAGCTGGACACTGCAACAACCCTTCAATCTCAGTAAGGGCTGCAGGATCTCTTGCCAACAATAAATAGCTCTCAAGAAACTTCTGTAACGTGCCAGACTGCGCTGAGAGACCTGCCTCCGACGTTGCATAAAACGCCGGGGGCATGTCATAGATGATAGCTTTACCACGATCCTGATCCAACACATGAAGTGCTTGGAAGAATGTATCGCGCTCGGACTCAACGTCAAACAATAACTTCTTCTTCCTGGCCATTTGAATGTCCCCTCCTGTTACCGTGCCTCCACGAGTGATGACTACGACAGCCGCATCTTGTGGTCTTGGCTCCACCGAAATTGTCGTAACATTTGCACCCTGATTCTGATTAGGTGCAGGATTCCCTTGTTGGTTCAGATTTGGATTAGCGTTTTGGTTCTAGTTCTGCACCGGTTGTTGAACCTGATTCTGTACTGGATGCTGTGCCTGGTTCTGCAACTGCGGAATATTCCCTTCCTGCCATCGTGCAATCAACTGCGGGCAAATTGTTTTGGTATACAACCACACCAGCACACAATCTATCACAATAACTTCAAGTGAGCCTTAAAATTCTCTTAATTCAACCAACATTCTAACCCCATTTGGGGAACACAAAAATAATATTGTAGTTAGGTAGGACTGAGGGGATAAGTATCCAAATAACACCCCTCACTCACTTACATGTTGAGACATAGTGGTTGACATTTAGGGTACCAAAATCTCTTATTATTTGTTGGCACGGTTTAAAACCAATTCGTCGAGAAGGCCTCTCCCTTAGGAGGGTTGAAGTAGCCAGACTGGTTCCGGAGGCCTGAGTGGAATACAACAATCCATTCAGTCATCGAACGATACCTACTCACTGTTCTCATTGTACCACCCTTGTGGGAGTACAACGGTGATAGAACAAGAACTGTAGATTCACCCAACCGGACGTGTCATGAACGGGGTATCTTAGTGGCCCATTTTCTAGGATTGACTACCCTATATCCCTCCCGATAGCGGGATATCTAGCCTTTGATTCTACAATTTATATTGTCTGACCTGGATTTCATCACCTTGCAGAGGATATATCTTATTGAGTCATAATACTTTTTAGTTAGGTATTTGCATGCTCCATTACCTCCCTTTGGTCATTGAGTACACCTTTTTTCTATTTTTAGGAGCCGTTTGCATGTTGGTTTTTTGACCACATTTTTTTATTACTCCACTTACTATAGCAAAGCTGTTATAGTAAGTGTTTTGAGGTTGGTTGTTGGCCTGAGTGCCATTATTTTTTACGCTCCCCTCCTGCAGACAATGTTGCATTACGGTTTTTCAAGCTTCACACTCACCACCACCAGTTAATTTTAATACACAACCGTCACCATTGATTCCCCGAGACGTTCTCGTTGTTTTCGGGGAGACCCCCCACAGTACAGTTCCCTTGAATCCACACATCATCGTAATAGAGCCCCGTCATCCAATTCTGATGTGCCTCATTTCACATCTGACTCTGAGGCAGAATCCGTAAATCTCGCATACACCGCACCCACTAGCCCCATGTTTGGTTCGAATTATGGCAACTTTTTCACAGGGACTGTTGGTGGAACATCATCCACCCCCATCACCACAACGACCACCACGGTAGCCACAACTACCACACCTCCATTATGGATGTCCGACATGGGACCCACACCTACATTAGGTATGCCCAACATGGGACCTACACCTACCATTACTGCCACTACTCAGATCCCAATAATTACTGGAACCATTCCAAACCCATCTGTAACTCATGTTGCACTTGGAGGCACTGGCCCCTCTCACACATCTTTAGGTGGAGGGCACATCCCTTTTACAACTAATCTCCCCCTAGGGGGCAGTGGCCCAATTGATAATGCTACCACTAGCATTTATGCACCACCAACCATGTCACACCCCTCTGCCAGTCTACCATTTATGGCTAGCCTTAACTTACCAGACCTGGAAAGGTTAACAAATGACCCAATTAGACATGACCCTACTTGCCCCGCCATGCCCACAAAACTCCCCTCGGACATCCCAAAGTTTTAAGGGAAGGCTGGGGAAGACCCCCAAAACCATATCATGTCGTTTCACCTATGGTGTTCCTCAAACTCCATAGTCGATGATTATATTCGACTTCGACTTTTACAAAGAAATTTCACTGGCTCGACAACCAAATGGTATATTGAGTAGCCACATGGGACGCACCCCACGTTTACATCCCTCGCCTCAAATTTACTACAGTTCTTTCAACTACCCGTACACTATGATGCAGGAGTAGAAATCCTATCGTTTTGTAGACAGAATACGACCACCCATATCATAGATCATATCCATGAGTGGCATAAACACCGTAGTCTCTGCAAGATCAAGCTAGATGACTATATCTTCCCGAATTGGTTCCTGAAATCACTCCTCCCTCTCATAGCCAAGGATGTAGCTTCTAAACGACCCAGTCGGAAGAAGAAGCCCTTTTAAAAGCTCAACATTTCAACTTGATATATGCCCAGTCTAGATATTTATACACAATATTACCTGATGCCCCGCGCAGTGATCCACCCTGGAATGACGCACTAGGGGAATCCCATGCCGCCAATGGTATCATTGGCCAGGTTGCGGAACAAAACAAACCTTTCACCATGATGAGTACCAACAACACCCCAGACCTTTCTAGGGCCACATCTCATTCTGGAGCTATAAATTCGTATGCTCCAGTGATACACACCGACCACACCCATGGACCCTCATGTGCATCACAGTGTTATGGGAAAGCACCATTAGCTTATGCACCACCTCCATATTGTTGGTTGTGGAGCTTGATCTCTAGATTCAGAGATATTATTATTCAGCCGTGTCCGTACCCCAGGTTTGGTTATGATCTCGGCACGACCCTAGGGGGGTCTGGGGGAGTGTCCACTCCCCCAGCTAGGGGATGCGGGGGCCAACGGGCCCCTGTCAGGGGTTTGGGGGAAGAAACCTCGAGAAAGGGAGTTTGGGGTCAATGCCCCAAAGTTACGGGGGTTCGGTGGTGTAGCCCCTGAGGAAAATTTTTGGGGCTGTTTTCGCCACCAGTTTTCGGGCCCATGGTTTTGGGTAACTCGTGGTATTTTCCCATTGTATTTCCCTTATAAAAGAAAGACATTGTAACATGACTAGGGTTGATGTATTAGGTATTATGCATTGTAAATATCTCTGAGATCAAGAAGAGATACTGTGAGACAGTGAAGAGGAAGTGCAGCAGTTGTATCCCTTCACTTTGATGGATGGAATAATAATAAGTACTGGCAACTTCAGTGTGGACGTAGCCCAAGTTGGGGTGAACCACGATATATCTGTGTCTCTCTTGTAATGTGTGTGTGATTATATTTTCATTTATGTTTATTGTTATTGCTCTACGATCCTGTTTTTCTAACACATATTATAACTAGCAGGCCAATCAGACTTTGGTTCACCCACAAGCCCAATCGACTTATTACCCTCAATAGGCAGCACCTCCTGCTCCAACACTACCAATAGCTCAAGGTGTAGCTAGGGTTTTCACCCCAGCTTGTGCAAATGAGCACCTACTAAGGAAAATGGACTCCTTAGTAGCAGTTCAATAAACAGTAAATGAAAGTAATAAAACAATACAAATTCTAAACTAGCATGAGCATTGATAAACATAACAAAATATAGAAATATGGTGAAGATATTTCTTTTTGTATTAAAATTTTACCTCAAGTGTAGAGGTTGGTGAATTTCTTGCAATGGTCCAATAGGGTTGCTCCAAACTCCAGCTTCTTTACTCTTTCTCTTTCTCCAAAGGGTTGGAAATGGGCCAAAAGGGGCACTCAATGGTGAAAGTAGCTCAAGGGTGAGCTAGGGTTTCGAGAGTGATTTTGGCAGAGTAAGGGTATATTTGACTGTGGATATGAAATGAGGGGTCTCCATCACCTATTTATAGGTTTTTGGTGGTGGAGTGCTGGCCCATGGTTTTGGGAACCATATGGTTTAGGTCAGCTGTATAGGGTTTTTTCCTCCTTTTTTCTCTTTTTCCTCCTTTTGTTATATTTTTATTCTCTTTTTAGAGGGTTTTTGCTATTTTGGAGGAATTTTGGATAATTTTTTGGGGAAAAGGGGTTTTTTAGCCCTTTGGAGGATTTTTTGATGGTTTTGTGGCCTTTTGGAGGCTTTTTAATGGAATTTTAGGGTTCTGAAGGTAAATATGGTAGGAAATATGGACAAATGAGTCATGTAATGGGGTAGATGAGGTAGTGAGCACTTTTTGGGTGTTAACAGATTGCCCCCTGATGTGTGAGGGCAGGAGCTCATCGTATGGCCGATAGACATCATAAGTCTTGTATGGTTTTCCTGGGGTGTGGAGAAGAGAAGAAACAAATTGGAGCCCGGAACAACGGTCCCGAACAACGGTCCCGAACAAACTACAAAAACTAAAAGTACATAACCTCAATAATGGATGAGGAATAATCTGATCATATGGATGAGGCAGGCATTCCCATGCTCGTATCAAGATATAGAACAATAATAACAATGGGGTCCAAAATATGGGGACCTGACATATACATGGCCTCAAATAATGAATGAGGAAGAATCTCAATATATGGACGAGGCGGGCATACCCATGATCGTATCAAGATACATAAAAAATAACTGGGAGGCCCGAAAAGGGGGACCTGTAGGATATAGAGAGAACAACTGTGTACATTAGAAGGGTCCAGAGGGGACACAAATCTGGGACATACTGCTGGGTTGACCATGTCCAAGCTGAAGAAATGATACACTAGAATAACAATAGTGCTGCTGAGTGGGGTACCAGAGGAACTGCTGAGCTGCTGGATCATAGTGACGGGGAGTCATATCCTCAATGGTACACTGAACTGGAACTGAACTGGGTACTCAAGGAAGCATATAACTGGATGGCTTCCGAATACAATCGCTAACGCAACCCAGACATCCACGGGAACATATAACTGGGCATTCTGAAGTGACTCACCAATGTGCTAGAGTCGGGGGAAATCCGGGGTCTTCGACCAATAACTGAAGGGATATAAACCCTGTGCAATTCTCAACAATGCGATTAAGGTGTTGAATTCAAGCATGTGAGAAACAACCACTCGGAGAGGCAATGATGACTCCTCTCAAAATGGTCCATAGGCACTCACCACAGATGGTGATGGGTCCAAGGCGTAGGGACCTCTGGGTCTATCCTCTGGAATAGAGGGGCTGTCATCGACAGAGGGAGACCTGCAACTAGCAAGGCAATGATGTTTCCTTGATAGGAGCACGAGGTGGAGAACTGAAGTGTGAGAGTACTGATGGTAGGACTAACATACTGTGGGGGATAACTGGGCAAGTAGAGGGGGTGGACTCAAACTTCCTTTGTTCAGAGTATGATGGTGGGGACGATCGGGCAGCATATGAAACTGACTGATGGGAAAGGGGTCATAGTTGTAATGGATCAAGGATAGTGACTGGGATGAGTGATACTCAAGCTGGTGTAAAAATGGCAGGAGACTGCAGACTACTCTGAACAAAGGAGACCTGATTGGGGGTGCTACCGAGATGATCGATCATAGTGCCGAGAGGCACAGGGGAAATTCTTCATGGGTTAAGGAACTAGAAGAAGTGTGTGTAAAATGGTACTGTCGTGTGGATTTATACAAGCCCAGGACAGTTCATGCTCGTGATTGCTTTCAATTTTAAGGAGTCTGAAAGCGATAAGAAGACTCTGAAATAATGGAATGGTACTGTCGTGTGGATTTGTACGAGCCTAGGACATTGCATGCTCATAGTTGCTTTCAATTTTAGAGAGTCTGAAAGCGATAAGAAGACTTGAGGGGGTTGCTTTTTCATGTGTTAGTTTTCAAGGCCCGAAGAAGCATAAAAGGATGCAATGAAGAACTCTTCTAGCCGATGTGACTAGAGTATGCCTTTTTCGTAATTAGTCTACCAGGTCCGGAAAAGGGTTAAACTTATACCAGATAGACACCCTTTCAGGTACTTTAACGAGCATGAAAGGAAGCAAGATTGCTCAGCAATCTTTTCATTGTTTTAGGAGTCAGAAAAGAGCTTAACAAAAACTCCCGAAGTGCCTTTTTCGTAAAGGACTTGTCCGATCTGAAAAAGGGATAAAATTATACTGAACAAAAGGAATGGCTAAGCAAGGAGGAAGTGCTCAATCAAGGAACATTTATGATGACCAAGAACGAGGGTAGGGGGGAACACTTGCAGGCCTCGAGGGATAATGAATGGTGGCAAAATAACAAAATGATTGTAGTATGACAGGAGTGAATGGCTCATGTAAAAATGTGGAACAATTCGATGGCGACCGATGTGGTGCGCAAACCGAGGTAGCAAGGTGTCAGGACACAATGTTGAAACTGTACCAAGTGAGAGTGAGAAATGATCTCAAGCATCATCACAAGCTCGGAAAAATGAATCCGGCGATATAAAAAGTGTCAAAAATGGATAACGGCCGATGTGGCATGCAAACTGAGGTGACGAGGGTGTTTTGGAAAAATACCCAAAAAATCTGGGTGTGAGAGCGAGAAATGATCTCAAGCATCATCACGGGCTCGGAAAAATGAATCCAATGATATAAAATATACCAAAAATGGAGAGCAGCCGAAGTGGCACGCAAATTATGGCAACAAGGTGAAATGTCACGATGTCAGGAAAGGTTCTGGTGAGAGTGAGAAATGATCTCAAGCATCATCACGGACACATAAATATGAATCGGGCAGTGCAAATGGTGCGAAAAACAGAGGTCATAAGGACTCCGAAATGGTCAAAGGAAATAACTAGGTTAAAAAATGGTTGCAAATAAAGGTGATCCCACCAAGCCAAGGATGCAATGGTGGGGAGAAATGATTACCCGCGGAGGAAGAATACTAGGTGTATCAAATCAAATCAAATATACAAGTGACACGTGACCTCAAAAATGGTTGAGATCACAAATGTGAAAAAGTGAGCAGGGTTAATGACCTGCCCCCATGCTATGTGCATAGGGTTTGTGATTATGGATCACATATGTGTTGGTTTGAACAAGGGGGTCATGGACGTGCTGAGATAGATGTGATGGGGTAGGGTCAAAATGATTGATCATGCCCCCTATCACAGGGTCGAGGTAATCTATTATGCTCCCTGACTCAGAGGTATTACTGTGGTGCTTTATGATAGCGGGGTCAAGACCAGGAATTTCGGTATAGGACTAGGCAAAGACATCGCGGAACTCTTGGAAAAGTTTTTTGTACTCTCCAATCTCATACTCACTGCAGGAGGCTCCTAATGTAATGATTTCAAGAGCACCAGGTGGGTCAAAGATATCGATGTGGATTATAGGTGAGATGTTGGCCATGTTACCCTCCTCAAAGACATCAAGAACGGGAATAGGATCCTTAAACCAATCGACTTTGGTGGGAAGGAAATCTTTGGAATCAACCACAAATTGGGTGGCTGTGTAGGAGGATGACTCTTCTAGGAGGAAATAGGAACGATGGTGCATCTATTCCCAGGGATAATCCGGGGTAGTGAGAGCCTCTAGAATCTCCTCATCATTGCGGAAACTTTGAGTTGTCAAATCTGTTGACGAGGGAGTGGTAGTCGAAGAGATCATATAAATGGTGTTAATATCTTCGGGTGAGGGTGATACGGGGGGGTGGATCTTCTCAATTGTGGGGGGTGCCGTCTCAAGGTCCAAATTATTCATCTCATAGAGAGCTGCTCTGTAATCTAGGAGATCAGGACAGTGATGTGAGTAATGGCCGTAAATACCACATATTGCACAAGGGTGGTTGCGGGATGTTGGGGTCGTCGTCAAGCATTTGCATGTGTTCCTGTAATGCAAGTAATTGTGGACATTGATGAGTTGGATGGCCTAACTCATCACACAACAAGCATTTAGGAGGAGCATGAAACACGGGGGGGGGGGGGGGGGGGGTTTAACTGCTTTAGGCGGGGTTACGGTAGTGTATGGTTGTGGGCCTCTGCCCCCAGTGGGCTTGATAAGAGGAGGGGGATTCGTAGATGACGAAGGGGTAGCGACACCAGGAGGTGGTTGACTAGTAGTGACAATGGGTTGCACCGGTTGTAGGACGACATTTGGTGTCGGCGGTGGAACGGGAGGCGAAATATACCACATGGGTAATCCTAAGGTTAACCTAGGGAGGCTGAGAGTAGCCATCACCGGGGTGCTTACTACTCCTGAAGGAGGGAAATAGGAAGGGGATTGTGTGGGTGGGTGTAACACCAATGTGACTAGGTACCAATGGTAGTTTGGGTAACAAGGGCGGTTGATTGTTGGGTGTTTGTGTATTATGGGAAAGAGTACAGAGGTCAGAGACTTCGGTCGCGGGTGACGGGGGTGGAATGGATTGGAATGTGGATGTCATCGGCGTGTTTGAGTAAAGTTTGGGTCCCACGGAGGAAACAAATGAGGTAGTTGCACCACAAACAAGTTGTTCAACCATGGGGAGAACATTTTCGGGTGCAGCGGGGGCATTGGGATCGTAATAGGTGAGTTGGTCGACCTTGACCATGCGTCTGTCATGGGGGAACATCATGGTACGAAAAACGGATGAGGCAACTGCCCACATGGCATACATGTAGTTGCGGCCAAGTAAGAGGTTATAATCAAGTTGGGCATTGATGACCTCTATGTCAATGAGCATGGTTTTTCCAGCCAACTGGATGGGGACATTGGCTAAGAGACCTTGGGGTTGAGCCGAATGGCCATCGTAGGCTTGCAACACAGTGGTGGACTGCTGGAGGGTAGGGGATCCCAAATTTTTCCAAACGAATGTGGGCATAACGCATGTAGAGGCACCTTCATCAATAATGCACCGATGGATGACAAGATTAGGAACGGAAAGAAAAACTTGGAATGCTAAAGTGGAAGGCAGGCGTGGTTCGAACTAGTCCAAATTGAAGGCCATCAATTGTGAATCATTTGGGTCAATAGCACCAATGGCGGAGAGCAAAGTCTTGTGCTGTGAAGGACAATTTTTTAAGACTTCTAACGTAGACATGGCTACGGGAGACTGGGCTAAGTCATCTACAATGTTGTAATTTGACGCAGCGCGAGCATTGAGGTTATTGTTGATGCGACAAAGTGGGAAGCGAGGTGCTTTAGAGGCACCATCCAGTGGAGCCGGAGGTATATGTAACATCTAATCAGTGGGATGAAAGTTAGTGTTTTTGTCAGTGGGAGGGGCTTCAGGGGTGGAGCCATATTGGTTCCGATGGGTTTGGAGGTTGACATCAGTGGATGACATCATCAACAAGTGGTGAGTACCTGAGTCGAACATGGGTTGATCAGGAGCGGCATAAGTGATCTGTTGTTGTGGGGGTGCATTGCCTTGAGGGGGAGCCAACGGCTGAGTGTTCACTACGCCTTCGGTTGGTAAGGGGTTTTGCAGCACCAAAGGTTGATGCTGAGGGGGTGGGGGGTTAGGTGGTGCTTGAGGAGCCACGTGCCCTTGGCAATGGGCATCATCAGTCTAGAGTTGCCAAGCTCACTCCAAATGTGGGCAAGCGTGTGTGTAGTGGCCATAGACCCTGCAAATAGAACAAGGATGGTTTGTTCGCAAATTAGGATTTTTGGCCTACTTGGGCGGCCGATCAGGGTTTTGGTTGGCAGGTGCCACGTTAGTGTTGTCTAGGGGATTGGGAGGTTGACCACCTTGGTCTAGAGGGGGGTTGTTCCCATGGTTACGTCCTTTTCCACGGTTTTGCTGTCCATGTTGGCGTCGGTTGTTTTGGTTCTGCTGCGGATTCTGTTGGGCGTAGACTTGCCCTTGGGCCGTAGGTGGGTTCTAGGGTTGTGCAGGTGCAGGAGCAGGTTGCGGTGCATAATACGTAGGGGGAGGCTGCGCAGGTGCTGAACCTTGTGGGGGTTGCTGATACATCTATGGAGCAGGTTGGGGGTTTGCCACAGGGGTTTCCTGTGGTGGGTAATAAGCATGTTGGGCTTGAGAGGACACAGGAGCTGGTGCAGCATGCGGGTGGTAATAGGGCTGAGGTGCGACTAGGGGGGCGTAAGCGGGGGACGCATGACCAAAGCACTGAGGTGGACATGAGGGTCCGTGGGAATGGTGGTGATGTGCCATGGGAGCATACGAATTGGTTGCTTCGGACTGTGATGTAGCTCGCGAAAGGTTGGGGCCATGGCTAGGACGTGCTATGGGAAAGTGTTGGGGATGCGAAGCAATACAGCCAATGATTCCGTCTGCGGCATGGGATGCCCCCGACGCATCATGTTGGGAGGAATCATCGTGAGGGGCGTCAGGTATGATGGTATAGAGATAACCCGGCTGGGCGTAAATGAGGTCAAATTGCTGGTCTTTGAGGATGGCCTCTTCTTCAGACTGGGGTCGTTCGGATGCCACATCCTTGGAAATGACAAGAAGGAGGGATTTTAGAAACCAATCTAAGAAGATACGGTCGTCTAACTTAATTTTGCAGAGGCTGCAGTGTCGATGCCACTCATGAATGTGGTCAGTGATGTGGGTAGCCGTGTTCTGTCTGCAAGACAGAAGGATCTCAACTCCCGCATCATAGCAGACAGGTAACTGAAAGAAATGCAGGAAATTCGAGGCAAGGGAAGTAAAGGTGGCATGGGTCCCATGGGGTTGCTTGATGTACCACTTAGCTGCAGAGCCAGTGAAGGTGCGCTGTAACAGACGGAGGTGGACAAATTCATCCACTATGGAGTTGGAGGAACACCATAGATGGAAGGACATAATATGGTTCTAGGGGTCCTCACCTGCCTTGCCCTCAAACTTAGGGATGTCAGAGGGAAGCTTGGTGGGCATGTGAGGCCACGTAGGGTCGTGTCTGATGGGATCATTAGTCAGTCTAGCTAGGTCAGGAAGGTTGAGGCTAGCCATGAATGGAAAAATAGTAGAAGGATGTGACATACTAGTGGGTTTGACGATGGTGGGGCCAATGCCCCCAAGTGTAGGGGCAGGGTTTGGGAGGTTGCCCCCAAGTGTAGGAATGAAAGTGGTATGGGACGGTCCTCCACCACCAAGGGTAGTGTGAGTCACTGATGGAGTAGGAATAGGTATTCCAGCTACTGGAATGGGTGCAGTGATCGGAATGGTAGATGTGGGCCCCATAGAGGGCATACCCAATGCAGGTGTGGTAGTGGATGCTCCACCAATGGTCCCTACAAAGAAAGGGGTGGAAGTCACGCCAGCCATGGGGCTGGTTGGTGCAGTGTAAATGGGGTTCTCGGACTCTGCCTCAGAATCAGAGGTAAAATAAGGGGCATCTAGCTCGGGTGACGGAGTTCTATGCCGTTGACGAGTGGAGTCAAGTGACAAAGCTCGAGATCTATGATGAGTGGTATCAAGTGATGAAGATCTATGTCTATGACGGGTGGTGTCAAGTGAACCATGCTGCGGGGGCTCACCCTAGAGGCACCGAGAATATCTCAGGGACTCAATGGTGACAAATGGTGTCAAATATCTGGGGGTTGTGTTGAGTGAAAAACAACTCAAAAACCCTAATGCAACCGAGTGTGCAGAAGGAGAGCTCAAAAAATATGGCACTCAGGCCAACAACTAACTCAAAACAATTATTGTAACAACTGTGCTACAATAAGTGCAGTATCAACATAAATGGTCAGAATACCAACAAGCAGCAGCTTTCCTAAAAAATAAAAGTAGTGGACTCGCTATACCAAAAGGAGGTAAGGGAGCATGCATACACCTAACTAAATAGTATTCTGACTCAACTAGACATATCCTCTGCAAGGTGATGAAATCCAAGTCAAAAAATATGGATAGTAGAGCCAAGTGTCTAAAGATATCCCCCTATCGGGAGGGACACCGGGTAGTCAATCCTAGAAGAAAGACAACTAAGATACCCCGTTCATGACACGTCCAGAAAAGGTGAATCTACTGTTTGGTTACTGAATGGATTGCGGTATTCCACTTAGGCCTCCGGAACCAGTCTGGCGACTTCAGCCCTCCTAGGGGAGAGGCCCTCTGATAAACTGGTTGTGACTATGCCAAAAAATACTAGGGGATTTTGGTTCCCTAATGGACAACAACTATGTCTCAAGTGTAAGCAACCGAGGGGTGTTATTTGGATGCCTATCCCCCCGATCCTACCTAACTACAAACATTCTTGTGTTCCCCAAGTGGGGTTAGAATGTTGGTTGTGTTAAGTAGTTTTTTAAGGCTCACTTGAATTAGGTGACAGAGTGTGTGCGTGTGAGATGATGAACCCAAGTAAAAGTGCCACGGAGTGGGCAACTTAACTAAAAATAACAATACAGAATTTAAACTTTGAAATGCAAAATTTTCTCTTTTTCAATTAAAATGCTGAAATTTAAAACAAAATATTCTGTAAATGGAACAGAAAGAATACTTCAGAAAAGGTTGTAGGGAAGGATGGATGCAGGCAGGATAGATGGCTGTGCAAGTGCAGAAAATATTGCAGCAAAGTGCTAGGTTCAAAACAGGAAAAAATGCAGAAAACAGATCGTGGGTATGTGGCAAATCTGGGCGGTCGGACTGCGGGAAATAGCTCAATCAGTTGCGGACAGGCTGCGATATTTTGGCCGAAAAATGCAGTTGGGCCACTGGAAATAGGTCTAAAGACACAAGCGGGTTGCAGGAAAATGGCTGAAAGCCGTAAACGGGACATGGGAAAATGGCCTAAAGACGCCGGTGGGTTGCAGAGAAATGGCTGAAAGCCGCATGCAGGACATGGGAAAATGGCTTAAAGACGCTAGCAGGTTGTAGAGAAATGGCTGAAAGCCGTAGGCAGGATGCGAGAAAATGGCTTAAAGATGCCAGTGGGTTGTAGAGAAATGGCTTAAAGCCGTTGGCAGGACACAGGAAAATGGCCTAAAGACGCCGACGGGTTGCAGGAAAATGGCTGAAAGCCGCAGGCAGGATGCAGGAAAATGGTTTAAAGTTACCGGTGGGTTGCAGAAAGATGGCTGAAAGCCGCAGGAAGGACGCATAAAAATGGTTAACAGCCGCCGTCGGATCGCAGCAAACAAGCTACTAGCCACGGTTGGATCGTAGGTAACAGACTTGAATCCGCCGTCAGGGCACCGGAAATAGTCTGAGAGCCGCGGTTGGATCGCAGGTAAATGCCTGAAAAACGTAGTCGGAACGCAACTGCAGGGGGTAAAAGTCGTGGTGTACGGCAGCCGAAAGGAAAAAATAGAAAAATATTGCAGAAAATTGAAAACGCTTAAAACTATTAAAACTATAACCATAAATTCAAAAGAAACACAAGCGGAGTCGCCAAAACTGTAGCTAGGGTTTTCACCCCAGCTTGTGTAAATGAGCACCTACTAAGGAGAATGGACTCCTTAGTAGTAGTTCAATAAACAGTAAATGAAAGTAATAAAACAATACAAATTCTAAACTAGCATGAGCATTGATAAACATAACAAAATATAGAAATATGGTGAAGATCTTTCTTTTTGTATCAAAATTTTACCTCAAGTGTAGAGGTTGGTGAAGTTCTTGCAATGGTCCAAGAGGGTTGCTCCAAACTCCAGCTTTGCTCCTTCTCTTTCTCCAAAGGGTTGGAAATCGGCCAAAAGGGGCACTCAATGGTGAAAGTAGCTCAAGGGTGAGCTAGGGTTTCGAGAGTGATTTTGGCAGAGTAAGGGTATATTTGACTGTGGATATGAAATGAGGGGTCTCCATCACCTATTTATAGGTTTTTGGTGGTGGAGTGCTAGCCCATGGTTTTGGGAACCATATGGTTTAGGTCAGCTGTATAGGGTTTTTTCCTCCTTTTTCCTCTTTTTCCTCCTTTTTTTATATTTTTTATTCCCTTTTTAAAGGGTTTTTGCTATTTTGGAGGAATTTTGGATAATTTTTGGGGGAAAAGGGTTTTTTTTAGCCTTTTGGAGGCTTTTTTGATGGTTTTGTGGCCTTTTGGAGGCTTTTTAATGGGATTTTAGGGTTCTGAAGGTAAATATGGTAGGAAATATGAACAAATGAGTCATGTAATGGGGTAGATGAGGTAGTGAGCACTTTTTGGGTGTTAAGACAATGCTACCTTCAACCGCAACAAGCACCAGGTCCACCTCAGAACCCTCCTGCTTACTATCCACCACAACCTACTCCAGCACCTGCATGACCTCAAAACCCACCTACTTCCCAAGTGCATGTATACGCACAACAAAACCAACCTCAAAACCAAAACAACCAGCGTAATCAAGGAGGTCAATAGAATCACGGAAGAGGATGCAACCGCGAAAATAACCAACAACAAAACCAAGGAGGACAACCACCTAATCCTCCCAATAACAATAACGCTGCTAGTGCAAATCAAAACCCTGATCGTCCACCAAAACAGGGCAAAAATCCTAACTTGAGAACAAACCACCCGTGTTCCATATGCGGTGTATATGGCCATCACATGCATAATTTCCCACATTTGGACCGAGCACGTCAACTCTAGACTGATGATTTCCAACGACAAGGACACGCTACACAACCAGCACCACCTCCTCAGCCGCAACCCATGATATTGAAAAATCCTCTACCAAACCAAGGAGTAATAAACACCCGTAAACCAAGGAGTAATAAACACCCATCCAATGGATCCCCCACAAGGATCCGCTACACCACAGCAGCAAATTACCTATGTAGTAACTCAGTACCAACACATAGAGTCCAAAACTCACCATTTGCTAATGATGTCATCAAACGATGTCAACCTTCAAACTCACCGCAACCAATACGGCTCAGCCCCGAAAACTACGCTTACTGATCCATGTTCAAGTACCCTCCCAAATGATCAGCTACTATGCATACCTAATATGCCCATGGACGGGGGTCCAAAAGCCCCTCGCTTCCCTTTAAAATGGATCAACAATAATCCTAATGCTCGTGCAACTTCGAACTACAACATTGTAGAAGACTTAGCCCAGTCCCCCACTACTATGTCTGCTCTAGAAGTCCTAAAAACTTGTCCTGCACAGAGAAAATTGTTGTTGTCCACCATTGGTGCCATAGACCCTAACGACTCCAATATGATGGATTTCGACTTAGACCAAGCTGAACCTCATCTGCCTTCATCACTAGCTTTTCAAGTTTCTGTGTCTATCCAAAACCTTGTCGTTCATCGATGCATCATCGATGAAGTTGCCTCCACGTGCGTTATGTCAACTTTTGTCTGGAAGAAACTTGGATCCCCAACACTACAGCCATCCACTACTGCATTGCGAGCTTACGATGGTCGTGCAACTCAACCAGAGGGCCTATTAGTTAATGTGCCTGTACAGCTTAGGGGCAAATTGGTTCTCATAGATATAGAGGTCATCAATGTTGAACTTGATTACAATCTCCTTTTGGGACGAAGCTACATGTATAAAATGAAAGCTGTTGCTTCTTTCGTCTTCTGCCTCATGATGTTTCCCCATGAAGGACGCTTAGTCAAAATCGACCAGATAACATACTATATTCCTAATGCCCCCGCAACACCTGAAAATGTTCTCCCCATGATCGAACAACCTATCCAGAGTGCACCCACATCGTTCGTCTCCTCAGTCGGACCCGAGATATATTCAGATACTCCCATGACCTCCACTTTCCCATCTATCCCACCCCCTCTGCGGATAACTGAAATATCTGATTTGTGCACCCTCTCGTACAACACATAGCAGCATACTCAACAACCTCAACCACTGCCACAACCACCCTCAGTGCCTAGTCATATTGGAACAACACCGATTCACACTATCCCATTCTTGTTTCCATTTTTAGGAGTTGTCAGCATGCCAGTAATGGCTATGCTTAACCTTCCATGTTAACATTAGGATTACCTGTATGGTACCTACCTGCCCCGACCCCCCCCCCCCAACACTGACCGTTGTTTTACAACCAGTGCAACCCATTAATACTTCGAACCATCCACCACCTGGCATATCGAACCCCCAAAACCATCCACCACCTAGTGTACCGAACCCCCAAAATCATCCACCACCTGGTGTATCGAACCCCCAAAACCAACCACCTCCAACAGGAGCTACTAAATTAACATCTAGTTATGTCCCCCCTCAATCCCGCCACACTGGGGGCAGAAGTCCACAGAACTACACCACTGGACCCACCACTCGCACCCCCCAGTGACTCCCAAATTAGCAAACAATCCCCCAACAATCCGCATACCCCCCAAGTGCTCCTTGTGCGACGATATAGGCCATGCTACACATCTATGTCCATAATTACCGTCACTTGAAAAACACATGAATGTGTTGGATGACGACGTGAACATTCCATTTGTTAAACTTCAGCTACCCCCTCAACCTTGCGATAAATCACTATGTACAAACCACCGTTATGCGATCTATGGCATCTATGGACATTATTCACATCACTGCCTCGATCTCTCAGATTATAGAACAGCACTATACGAATTGAATAATGCCGACCTAGAGATACCCCCCCACTCATTGAGGAAATATTCCCCCCAAAATATTCCCCTTTAGAAGAAATCAATACCATTTATATGATTTCAACCACCTACAAGTGTGAACCGATTAATTTGATGATTCACTACTTCTGTAGCGATGAGGAAATCCTAGAAACACTTACTACACTGGACTACCCCTAGGACGATATGCACCATCAATCATACTTCATCCCTGAGTCATCTACCTCCACCACGGAAAACCAACTGTCTTTTGAATCCAAAGATTTCTTACCAACCAAGGTCGACTGGTTCAAAGATCCTATCATAGCCCCATATGCCTTTAAAGAAGGTAATATGGCCAACATTTCACCAATCATAAAAATTGACATCTTCACCACACATGGAAAATATGAACTTATCTCCTTAGGAGCATCATGCACCGAAGAGGAAGTTCGAGCCTATAAGAAACTATTCAAAGAGTTTCGCGATGTCTTTTTCTGGTCTTACACCGAGATGCCTGGTCTTGATCCTACAATCGTAGAACATCACATAGACACTTGGCCCAACATATCTTCGGTCAGCCAAAAACAACGTCCCATTCACCAATTTAAGCTCCCAGCCATCAAAGCCTAAATTGAGAAGCTTCGGGCAAAAGGTTTCATATACCCTAAAGCTTATACCACTTGGGTTTCCAATCCAGTTCCAGTCAACAAGAAAGTGGGCACCATACGTGTCTGTACTGATTTCTGAGACCTCAACATAGCTTGTCCCAAAGACAACTTCCCAACACCATTCATCAATAAGCTAATTGATGCATGTGCGGGGAACGAGATACTGTATTTCATGGAGGTTTCTCTGGATATAACCAAATCCATATCCGCAAGGAAGATCAATATAAGACTGCTTTCACTACCCCATGGGGCACCTTCACCTACCGCATCATGCCTTTCGGTCTCAAGAACGCTGGAGCCACATTTCAGCGAGCTATGACTTATTGTTTTCATGACCTGATTAACATCATATTGGTTTATCTAAACGACCTCACAACTCGATCTAAGAAATGATCCGACCATTTAGACGACCTCCGACAAGTCTTCTTGCGCTTTTGCAAATACCAAATCCATTTGAACCCACTCAAGTGTGTCTTTTGCGTTCCAGCAGGCCGTCTGTTGGGTTTCATCATTTCAGAAAAAGGGATCACTGTCGACCCTCTAAAGGTCCAAGCCATAGTAGACCTACCATCACCTTGTACACTAAGACAGCTACAAAGCCTTCAGGGTAATTCCAACTTCCTCCAACGCTTTGTCCCAGATTATGCCACGACAGTACATGGTTTCCTTCGTTTGCTATGCCTTCATATCCGTTTTGTATGGGATGACCAAGCAGAAGGAGCTTTCACAGACCTGAAGAAAGCACTTACAAGTGCCCCCATGATTTCTCCTCCAGACTTCACAAGAGACTTTATCCTTTACATTTTGGCATCCGATTACGTAGTTTCTGGAATACTCATCCAGGAATACTCCGCTCGTCAAGAGCATGCCATTTACTATGTGAGCCAAACCTTATTAGGCCCACCACTGCGCTACCCACATGAAGAGAAAATGGCCCTCGCTGTCGTCTTTTCAGTACATAAATTGTGCCATTACATTCTCCTCAGCCATACCATGGTTGTTGCAAATTCCAACCCGATGGTCTATCTCTTGAATCGCCACCTTCTGTAAGGTCGTGTTGCCAAATGGGTGATTATCCTACAAGAATATGACCCGACTTTTAAAACCCCAAAGAGCACCAAATATTTAGCACTTTCTCAACTCATTACAGACATACCATCTTTGTCATCATCACCAGCTATCCATACTGATATAATTGAGGAACATTTATTCATCATCTCGTCTGACGACCCTTGGTACGGCGACATTTTGGTATACCTCTGCACACAGAAGTTTCGACCCAATATCGACCATGACGGACGCCATCGCATTCGTCACCATGCCCCCCGTTATCTCCTTTTAGGTGATGTCCTCTATCAATGTGGCATTGACACAATCCTACAACGGTGCCTTTCCCAAGAAGAAGCAGAACAAGTCATTAATGACTGTCATAGCAGCGCCTGTGACGACCATTTCTTTGGAATGGCCACCACCCAAAAGGTAATCCATGCAAGTTATTTTTGGCCGTCATTATTTACTGACCGTATCACAGTAGTCAAACATTTCCAAAACTGCCAGCTCTTTGCCCCAAAGGCAAGAACCCCCCCTTCCCCCCTTCATCCAGTCGTCATCGTTGGACCATTTTGAAAATGGGCCATCGACTTCATGGATTGCAATCCTGCATCAGCTGGCGGCCATAAACACATTATTGTGGTCATCGATTACTTTACCAAATGGGTAGAAGCCATGCCCACTTACAACTGCAAAGTCGACACTGCAGCCCGCTTTTTCCTCAACCATGTTATTGCTCGTTTCAGAGTACCAAAGCAACTCGTCTTAGACCATGGTTCTCACTTCAAGGACTCTGTTTGGAGAGAATTGTCAACACTCCTTAAGTTTGAACATAATTTCTCTTCTTCCTATTACCCCCAAGGGAACGGCCAAGTTGAAGTTGTTAACAAAATTTTGAAGACCATCCTTCAGCGCAATGTCGACCGACATAAGCCCAATTGGAATCACATGCTTTTTCCCGCATTATGGGCTTACTGCACGTCCACCAAAACCACCACCGAATTTACCCCTTTCCATTTGGTTCACGGTGTGGAATCCCTCCTTCCCATCGAGTGTTAGATACCGGCATTACAAATTTCCATAGAAATCCTCCCGGATACTTCACCAATTGAAGAACGCTTACTTCTTTTAGAGCAGGCCGACGGAGATCGCCGTGCAACTCTCCAAACAATCGAATCCACAAAGAACAGATCAAAACTCCATTACGATCAAGCCCATGACAAAACGGGAAAAGGAAAGTTCGAATCCATGTGGCAAGGCCCATATATCATACACACTTGCCTTGGACACGGGGCATAGCTTTTGACCGAATCAGAAGGCAATCCCATGCGCAACCCCCGTAACGGGTTGTACCTCAAACGATTCTACCCATAAAACATCTCCTGGACATCATAGTCCATATTGTATAGTTTTTAATTCATTTTTTTCCTGTAAACTTTCAAAACCTTACATTTTCATTTTTTCCTGCATGAACACAGATGGATCCTATTCCACTCTACCATATCGGCTTTGCCAACGGTGCAAGTTGCTGGTCTCCAAATATCGCCTATGCACCTTGGGTACTTTATTTCCCTTCACACAAGTTGATCCACCTCAATGGAGTGTGCATAGGTGCTGCCACAAATAATCAAGCTGAATACGATGCCGTGACCGGTCTACTGGCCGCTACTCTCAAATGGGCACAAGTCACCTTAGCGTCTTCCTGGACTCCCAGCTCCTTGTTTCCCAGCTCAACAACTGTTACCAGGTACATGATCCCTGTCTATTTAGAAAATTCCTGCGCACTAAACAAATGATTCGACACTTTGAATCCATTTCATTCACTCATGTCCCAAGAAATCTAAATAGTGTAGCAAACCAAATGGCTAACAACATTCTAGATTGGCACGTCAACCAAAACATGTAGGACATCACAACATGCATCACATAGGCATAAAAAAATCAAATAAAAAAACTAAATAAATCATCATAATATTGCATCCACGTGCATAACTCGTGCCTCCACGAGCATACAACAACCATAACTATTGCATCCACGTGCATATAATATGCCTCCACGGGAAAACAAACAACATACAATTGCATCCACGTGCAACAAGACATAAAAGCAATGACAAGATGTGCATCCACGTGCATACATGACTGTATAATAAAAATGCATCAATATGCATAAATATATATATCATCATATAGTCATAATGTCAAGAGTGCCCTCAACACCCAAATATACAAAAAATACACCAGCCGTACAAAATATGTATCAACAAAAACATTCCCATATGCTCATTAGCATTTGGGGGTAGGTACAAGATAACCTAATCATCATCATCATAGTCAACCGCCTCCTCCGGCTCCTCCTCCTCCAGATCATATTGATCCTGAGCTCTCCTCTCAGCTGCCAACACAGCTACCCTTAGCAGAATCGATCTCCACTCACGGAGAGCATCGAAACAACGGTCCAATACACGCCGATCTAGGTCTCTCCAGCCATCATCAGGTACATAACCCAACAGATCCTCAAAGGTATCATAAACATTCTCTATGGCATCATCTTGGTGACGCAAAACTCCTCGTGCACGAGGCAGAGGTACCACCACCACCATATGTCCCCTACAGCCCCGATGATCTGCTAGAGGCAGCGGACCCACGTTTGCAGTAAACCATGCTAAAACATGTCAATATCATATATACATCTCTGGCTATAATCACAAAAAAATATACAAAAAACATGATATGATAAGAACAACAAAAACAAAGACGTACTGTCTAATCCGCAATCCTGTCCCTGAGCTTGAGGCATCTCGATGTCCCCCCGGAAGTCCATACCCTAGTACGGATAATCATCAATCATGACAAGGATCTACTCCCACTGCTCGTACATGTCCATTGTGAAGAACCGTCGAATACCACCACCACCTCGGGGCATCATCCCCCCCCACCGCACCATCCGCGGCTCACTCCTTAGTCCCTCTTGAATCAGCACACATGGCCGCAAGGTAGGTACCTGCTCGAAAAAAGAAGCAACATAGGAAAGAGGCATAAATGAACTCTCCTCCATCATGCCTCACCTTGTTCAGCTCTCGCAAAACACAAGCAAGGAACATATGACCCCAAGCAAAATAGGTCCCAATCATGGCATGATGAACCATCATCATTTCGCCCCCCGAAAAATGATGGGGTGCCTGTGCACCAAGCACCTGCAAAACACAAGCTACCACTGCCTGCATCTCCATCTCTTGCAGATCCGAGACACTTAGTGTGCTATTCTGCGCACGGGCCCCTCGAATGAAAAATATCTCAAGGAGATCCTCTATATCCATACCGGTCGAGATCTTGGGTTGGGTGTCCCCTATCTCACCCAAATGGGGCAAGCCAGTAAGGAAATACACATCAGTCAAGGTGAGATCTAGTCACTCACCTTGCCCAATAAAATCTACCTCCTCTGGGTCCCAGAAGTCAATCAACTTGTTCAGCAAGTCCCTGACTGAACGTATGAGAGGAATCTGCGGGAGCTTCAGTAGTCCGCCCAAAGCTAACGTCGCTCACACATGTGGACTCACCCGAATAGTCTCCATCAACTCCTCATTGATCTCTCTCTCCCTCCAAGATGCTTGCAGCCTCTTGAGCATCCTGCCAAACCAAACACAAAATTTTTTAGAAAAAATACCATAAATTTTTTTCCCAAAGCTAGTGATCCACATCGCAGCTTTAAGCACCCGCAGTTGTGATGCACATCACGGCTATAAGCACCCACAACCGCGATGCACATTGTGGCTGTAAGAACCCACAACTGCGATGCACATCGCAGTTGTGAGGCCCATAGCCGCAATGTGCATCTCACGAAAAGCCTCAAAACCCACGATATTCCACATTGGCAAGCCAACATGGAATATTCGCCACTTTGGAGACCCCAAGACCCCCCAACAACAAATAAATTGAAAATCTAGAGCACGTAGGCTTACCTGAAACTCGCAGAATGAAAAAATGATGGTCAAAACTCCCACAAATGAAGAAAATGCTCTGACTAAATCAAATTACTCTGTCAAACTCAACCGTAAAAATGACACATGTCACATTGGGTCCACTATCTATTTATAGAAATTTGACCAATCTTCAGTAAACCGTTTCGGCATCATATGATGTCCATTTTTCAAACCATTGGTACCATTGGAATTAGCGCAGTGAGAAATTCACGATAGTCCACTCCTTTTCTCATTTCGACCAGGTCCCATTTTAGGAATTTTTCACATGCCCCTCATCGCCTCGGTTTGCGTGCCACATCGACCGTTGCCCATTTTTGACGATCTTTATATCGCCAGATTTAGTTTTCCATGCTCGTGATGATGCTTGAGATAATTTCTCGCTCTCACCACCAGATTTTCTGGACATTTTTTCACACACTCGTCACCTCGGTTTGCGTGCCACATCGACCGTTGCCCATTTTTGACGATCTTTATATCATCGGATTAAAATTTCTGCACTCGTGGTGATGCTTGAGATCATTTCTTTCTCTCACCCCCTGAATTTTTGGGCACTTTTTCACATGCCCGTCGTCCCCTCGATTTGCATGCCACATTGGCAGCCATAAGATTTTACAAATTTTCACATCACAACTTATACATGAGCCCTCCACTCAATCCATACTGCAATTATGGCGTCGTTTTGCTACCATTCATCAACCTACAAGGAGGCCCCATTAGTGTTCCCCCCTATCACCGTGCTTGATCCCCATACTCGCCCTTTGATTGAACACTTCCTCCTTGCCACTCCATTACTTTTGTTCGGTATAATTTTATCCCTTTTTCGGGCCGATCAATTCCTTTACGAAAAAGGCACTTAGGGAGTTTTTGTTAAGCTCTTTTATGACTCCTAAAACAATGAAAAGATCGCCGAGCAATCTTGCTTCCTTTCATGCTCGCTAAAAGTATCTAAAAGGCCATCTACCTGGTATAAGTTTACCCCTTTTCTGTACCTTGTAGAATAATTACAAAAAATGAATACTCTAGTCACATCGGCTAGAAGAGTTCTCCATTTGCATCATTTTATGCTTTTTCGGGCCTTGGAGACTAACATACAAAAAATACCACCAATGGAGTCTACTTACTGCTTTCAGACTCTCTAAAATTGAAAGCAACCACGAGCAATCACTGTCTTGGGATCGTATAAATCCACATGACAGTACTCCTCCACCAATTCAGAGTCTTCTTATCATTTTCAGACTCCTTAAAAATGAAAACACTCATGAGCATGAACAGTCCTGGGCTCACATAAATCCACAGGACAGTACCATTTTAGAGCACACTTTTATCCCTTCTTAGAGCTCATTAAAACCATGAAGAAGGCCCCAACAGTGCTTTTCGGTGCCACAACAGATCATGTCTACTCATATGGCAGCTTCCCTATTATGGTTTCCTTTGTTCAGAGTATTCTGCAGTATGTCACCCTGAGAGTCTCCCAATAGCATCCATTAGCTTGTCCCCCAGAGTCACTCTAGTCTGCAATACATAACCCTGATCCCAAGCTATGATCCCCACACATATAAGTCAGTTTCATATGCTTCCAGGTCAACCATGTCATCATACTCTGAACAAAGGAAGTTTGAGTCTACCCACTCTATGACCCTAGTTATACCCCATCCTCACAGTATGTCAGTCCTACCATCAGTACTATCACACTTCAGTTGTACACCTCGCGATCCCATCAAGGAAATATCATTACCTTGGTAGTTGCTGGTCTCCCTCTATCGACGCCAACCAAATCTATTCCAGAGGATATACCTAGAGGTCCCTGTGCCTTGGACTCATCACCATTAGTGATGAGTGCCTACGGATCATTTTGAAAGGAGTCCTCAGTGCCTCTCGAAATGATTGTTTCTCACATGCTTGATGTCAACACCTCGATCGCATCGTTGAGACTCGTACAGGGTATCACTCCTTTCAGTTGTTTGTTGAAGACCCCAGATATCAACTGACTATACCACATTTGATAGTCTAATTGAAGAAACAACTAGTTACATACTCCGATGGATATCCGGGTTATGCTTGGCGATAGTATTTAGATGTACCCTAGTTTTATACTCCTTCGAGTATACAGTTACATATACTCCTCAGAAGTTGACTCAGAGTCATTGAGTCCCTACAGATGTTGGACACCTTTAGATTCAGTAGTTCATCAACCCTTCCGACACCTTATTAAGAATGGTTGTTGCTCTTTTCCAGTGTATCAGTCCTTCAGATCAGTCATGGCATGACCATGAGTATCTCCCAGCATTGTGTCCCATCTGGACCATCATGATTTACCAACAGATTTTTATGTATTATTCAGGTCCCCCTTCTTAGGCATAATTGTTATGTATATGTCTTGATATGAGCATGGGTATGCCTGCCTCATCCATTATCAGAGATTATTCCTCATTCATTTTTGAGGCCATGTGTTTTTCAGTTTTTGTAGTTTACCAGGGTCCGATGTTCTAGTCTACAATCAATCTCTTCTCTCCTCCAAACTCTAGAAAAAAAAAAGAAATATGATGTCTATCCGCCATACGATGAGCTCCTGCCCTCACACATCAAGGGGCAATCTGTTAACACCCGAAAAGTGCTCACGAGCTCATTTCCCTATTCACATGACCCATTTGTCCACTTTTTCCACCACTTGAGCCTCTAAAACCTTCAGAAGGTCACCAAAAAGACCATAATACACCTTTTCCCCCTCAAAATATGTATTTTTCCTCAAAAACACAAAAAAACCTAAAAAAGGGACCAAAATTCCCAAAAATCAATTAAAAGGGAATAATATTCAAAAAATATTCAAAAAATGAAAAAGAGGGAAAAAGAAACCTAAACCATTTTGGTCAATACCATTGGTTTCCTCAAACCATAATGGTATTCCCTATCACCAAAAAACTATAAAAAGGTGATAGGGGCTCCTCACTTTTCATCCACATTTCATCCTATCCTTATGCTACCAAATTCCCTTTGAGAGCCCTTGCCTCCCATTTCGAGTTTGAAGATCCCCATTGAAGCATTGGAGAAGAAGAGACCATTGGACATTGGAGCACCTGAACCTTGGAGTTGGTCAAACTCACCTTCCTCACCATTTGAGGTAATACAAAAGATTAAATTTTCTATTTCTTGTTTTTATTATGGATCTTACTGTTTACCATTTTTTAATTTAGTTCATTTACTTGCACATGATAGATTAGTTGTTTATTTTTTACATTCAACAAAGTTTTTACATATTTTTATTGAGACTGCTACTACAAGTTAGCAGGTGCATCCCTGCACATGCTTGGGAGAAATCACAAGAAATAGTTCTGGGTTATCTGTCCCATTCCCATGGAACAGTGGTAACTTAGCATCATCGCCTGCCATCCTGGGCTTCCTTCCTGCAAGTACTAAACTACTAGCGATCAAGTTTTGTTGACCTGGTGGGGTCGAAGTGGTGTTTCTCACTTGTTGAAAGATAGTGAGCAGAGGTGTGGGTACGTTGCTGTTGGGGTTAGGTCCTGCCTCTATCTTGGGAGTAGCCTGTGTGTCCTTGTCTGGACTATGAGGTCACTTCGTCCTGTGTGGTCTTCCTTCACAAACTTGTAGTTCGATCGCAGTAGGACCTTCTCCTATCCTTTGCCTCTTTTCCTGTCGAAACCTAGCTCCTCTCCTTGTAAGACCACTCTCTTCCTCGGTTTCACTCATAGTCTCGTCGTGACCTGCACCCATCCACCCCTAATAATTCCATGCACCGCCCCCCTGCTGTCACGATACCCACGGCCTCCTCCCACCAGGTTGCTTACTAGTCTATATGCATCTTCAATATACCCTTTTTGCAGATAAGCATCTTAATGGACAGTTGGAGCGAAAACACAAACCTTCCTCGGGGTTCACGGAAGAAATATCTTTCGGCTTCACTATAAGAATTCTGTGTATCAACCGTGAATTCAGTGATATACCCTTCCAAGATGCTATCAAGCCACACTTCAATAGCCCGCGATGCTTTATTGTCAACTTCCTGCAGTTCTTGGATCAGCTTCGGGGTCCAGGTCATTGGCTCACCACCTTGGTGGTTCCTCTTTTGATAGGTCAACTTTGCCAACCACTCGAACAAAAGGACCAAAAATCCATAGAAAAACCATTTGTGTGGATCGTCATGAATATATCCATCCACCCACTGATCTACTATCAGTCGAGTGTTCCAGCTTTATTCTTCAGCAAATTCCTGCAACCTCTTATCAAACCAACTCTGTATCTCCGGTTGCGTTGGATGCCACAACATATCCTCCTTTCACTTCACACACGATCCCGGAAACAGAACCATTTGTTGACTCTGACCCAGTCAATAGGGGTTCCCATCACTATCGACACCAATCCACTGCGATCTCCCTAACCACTGGCCCAGACAAGTTTTACCCTGTCCAGCAACACCTGCAGAGCAGATGAGGTCTCACCCGAGGCGATCAAGGGAGAGTGGACGGAACCATGTTTCCACCGAATGAAGGAGGATGATTGTGGCAACACTTAATTAACTTATCGCAACATTCAAGACAGATCTATGCATTCAAGTTTAACATCATTCATATTCATAATAGAAGCATTCATTGCAACAAGTATAACATTAAAGTATTGACTACAGCAAGAAATCATAGCATTAATTGTAAATTGCAACATGTGTTATCATGACAAGAAAAGGTACACAGGGAATTTCACCAAAGAGTTCCATCATGTCATATTACTTCAACAAAAAACCCTGATACAATATCTCCGCAAAACCAGATCTCAACAATATCTCTTGATCTCAGAACATACGCATAAAACGCATCTCCAAGATATCTTTACGACCTACAACTCTCTGTCTATATATAGGCTTCCACCTTTACAATGCTTGTCCACTTACTAACAACCTTCTAACCGACACTTGGACAAATGACTCAAAATCTAACTGACGCAGTCCAGATGACCCAAAAACCCACATTCCACGGTACAATTAACCCAAAATTACATATCATATGGTCCAATGACCTGAAAGCCCACATTCTGCGGTACAATCGACTCAAAAATACATAAAATAATGCAGCCTTCTTCCTTCCGCGACCTCTTCTGACATGTCATAGCATCGGTGATGCTATGATTCTTCCTTACCAAACAGCCTACCAACAGGTATCTCAGGTATAACATCTAACATCTGCCTCAGTTCCTTTGGAGGGTATTCACCGAAGGTAATTACCTTCAACTTGGGTGATTGTTGTGTGAAGGTTATCATAATTGTTTCATTCACACCTTCGTTGATTGACCACTGGGACTTCATATCCTCTAGGAATGATTTTTAGGAAGGCCATATTTACTCATCTCTTCACTAATTGGATATGGTCCTTCACCACCCCACTCTAGTTTTTGGAAGATTAGTTTGCTTGTTGTCACTTAGAGTTATTTTTTGTAGTTGTGTGATTTCTAATCATTGTGTCTATTTGGATTTAGGATTGATTGTTTGAGTTTTTTATTTCATATTTTTATCTAAAAACTTAAAAAAATTTCAAGGTGGCTAACCAACCAATCCTTTGTTCAAGGTGGTAGATAGGAGAGTCACCTAAAAATCAAAGGCCTTGCTACTTCACGGATACACTTACAATCACCCAACACTGTTCATACTAATTCAAAAGATGAAAATTTTGCAACTCTTGGTAATCTTATGGGAGAAAGTACTTATTTCTCAATATTAGACCAAGCCCCTTCAATCAAATTTTTTTTCAAGGTCCCTTAAACATAATTGAAGAATTTGATCCACCATAAATTGACACTATTGATAATCACACACTTGCCAACATTAATCCTCCTTTGACAAATCGTCATGGTCTCGTTATACTAGTAGTGGGCAACTCACCCCCTACTGATTTGTTTTCCTTTGTTACAATTCAGATAACAACATGTCAGGTCCTAATGCATCATCATATGCCCAAGGATCTAGTTCCACCATTCCTCATGTGGCTATAGGGGGAATTAGTGCTTCCTCCATAACCTAGTTTAGTGGAGCTCCCCCTGCTACTAGCATGTCTCATAATAAAGGTACCCATCTTGTGGAATGTCGATGATAAGTGTGCCAATTCCATCACATGGTTTCCTTTTCATTAATGCAACCACCACTAGGCACTTCCTTTCCTATTTCTAACTTCTTAGGTCCTAATCCTAGAAGTGGGTTAGCATCAACATCAAGTATCTCTACCAGTGAGTCAACTTTACAAATGTGGGTTTTTTCTATGGTTGAGATATTCCATCCAAAACTAGCAACATCTCAAGGGGTTTTCATCCCCCACAAGGCATTCCTAATTTTTGGCATGGTCCTATTTTTCGGCAAACCCTACATCATGAAATGTTAATGTTCCTGACAGAAAATCTTCACGTTGGAGTGGAAAGTTTCCATGGAATTATCCTCCACCTTGGGTAAGTAATGTTCCGAGGGAAATATGACTTAGATAAACCCTCCTCCTATGAGTGGTAATGTGCTAGGGGGCACCAATCCACTTGTTAACACCATTCTTCCATGGAGTTGATTTTTTCCTGGAAGTAACCATCCTTCTTAGGGAAGCATTCCACCTTGGGTGGGAAATTTTTCCGAGGGAAACACTACTTCTTGGAATACCAATCAATTACAAGGACAAAACTTCACCTCTTAGGGAAATCAAGCTGCACCCATTATAAATAATACTATGTCAACTTCAATGCGATCATCATTTTTGGCCACATTAAACTAGAGTTATCTCATATAACCAATGATCATGTTTTACATATAAATGGGTGGCCTTTGTAATGTAACTAATCTTATCATAGGCACATTAACTCACAATTTGCAAAATTAAACAAACAAAAAACTGTGGATAACTTGGGACAATTGACTAGCTAGTTTGACTAGAATTCTAGAGGAAAATCCCAAACAACACTAGACACTCCCAATTTCTCCAAGATGAAGTTCAAGCCTGCTAGGATGAAAATAATGTGACAAAAATTCCAATACTTCGATAGTGGCACATTTATGGGTGCTTCACGCCTGGGAAGATTTCCTTGGAAGAGCCAAGGCTATCAATGCACATTACCCAAGAAATTCTATGGAAACCCAAGGCTTCTAGTGCTCATTGGAATTAATCAGGCTTGAGATAGACTAAGTGGAATGTCCCATCCTTCTACAACAAGGATACAAAGGTTTAGACTCAAATTGACATGTTTTGGAGGCCTGAAAGTCAAGTGGGATATATAGGACTGCTCAACTAGTTAACTTCCAAGCTTTTCCAAACGACTCTAGAGTGTCACGAATATCTGATCCGGGGATTGGGATAGATTCATCAAAGTATTAATAACCTGCAGAAACTCACATAATCAAAATTAGACATATAGAAGATGATTAATTGCATTAAAACGGGAAACTAGCTAGACTTGGCATTGTAACGAGCTTAGGGTGAGTAAATCATTAACACTAACAATTTTATTGTAGAACCACGAGAAACATGATATAATTAATTTGTGGGAGAGTTCATAGAAATTAAAAATATGTAATAATAGCATCAATCACTTGTTCGAGTCATTTTCCAACAACACATCATTTATTTGGGCTCAACAACCTAATTTACCACTTATCCTAAGTATTTTGACTCATATATGTGCCTACATCATCATCATATAATCAATTTCAGTAAACTGGGCCTCCTCCTTCATTCGGGGAGCCAATTGGGTCATCAATATCAGCTAATTGGGCCTCCTCCATCATTCGTGGAGCCAACTGGGGTTATTTGCATGATTAACGCTCCCTACTCAGTCCAGCTGAAAACATTTAATATTATATTTAGCTAACTGGAGTCAGAAAGGCGCCCTCCTACTCATTTTGACCTAATTTGGTGTTATTTCACCTAAAAATTAGTTAACTGAAATAAAAAAGGTGCCCTCCCCTAATTTTGGGCATTCAGTTGAGTTCTAGATTTAGTTAGACTCAGTTACTGTTAAATTTTCAGAATTTACTTCAATCTGAACTAGGATCTTAACTAAGAGAACAACATGTACATCAAACCTATAGCATATCAACCATGGACACAATAATGCAAGCACACAAGAGACACAGAGTTTACTTGGGGAAAACCATAAAGGTGAAAAACCCCAATAACTTCCTCAGAGATAGATAGAGCAATGATACAACTGGAATACAAGAGATAGTCTTCTCCTAGCAGCAGAGCCTCCTCTTCCACAAGTGCGCCACTATCCCAAGTCTGAGCGAGAGAATAGAATGTGTAAAATGAGAGAGACACACTCTCTATTTATACACTAATGCTGACTGGGCTGACCCCCACTAGGGTGGTCTAATAAACCTTTGACCCACATAGCCGAACCCCAATAGGGTGGTCTAATAACCCTTTGACCCACATGACTTATACAGGGCCGACCCCAACAAGGTGGTCTAATAACCCATCAAGTATAAGTTACGACACTTACAATATAAATGACGACACTTCCGTATAGAGGAATAATAACATCTCTATAGGAATACAACCACTTCTGTATAGAGGAATAATAACATCTCTATAGGAATACAATATACATATATGTGAAATACATTCCGAAGTTACATATACATCAACACTCCCTCTTAAATATGAAGGTATTTCTCAACACAGGTCTTCTAGCACAAGTCATCTTCATTGTCACTGCTGCTGCTATCTCAATCAATCTCTGAATCTACTCGTCATAGGAAGTTCTACAGAGCCAGAAATTTTTCATATTGGATGTAGGCCCACCACCTGCAGGCCTTCATCGTCTGTGCAAATGGTCTGATAGAGGTGGCCTCTCAAGACTAATTTTATGTGCGGATGCAATACCGGAAAGAGTATCCCAGGAAAATTTATGTGCCTAAGCACGACCGGCAAGATCTCCCAGGACTGATTACATGCATCTCCTCCACAATACCTTTAAAGAGCATCCCAGGAACATTTATGTGCCGCAGCATGACCGGCAAGATCTCTAAAGAGCATCCCATGACTTATTATGATCACACAGCTCAACCTCTCGAATCTCTAGGACTGATTACATGTGGATAGACCAAAACCTTTAAAGAGCATCCCAGGAACATTTATGTGCCGCAGCACGACCAGTAAGATATCTAAAGAGCATCCCAGGACTAATTACGAGCACACAGCTCAACCTCTCGGATCTCTAGGACTGATTACATGTCTCCGTAGTAATACCTCATCCCAGGACTGATTACGAGCACATAGCTCAACCTATCGGATATTTGAGGACTGATTACATACTACATAGCAATACTGGAAAGAGTATCCCAGGAACATTTATGTGCTGCAGCACGACTGGCAAGATCTCCCAGGATTGATTACATGTTATCTGCACAACCTGCCACATATCATCTCTGACCTCCAAGTATCAACCTGATACTCATGATCCCACGAATCATCATCGCACAAAGCATCATCCTGATGCTCATGATCACACTGATCATCATCATTGTACCATCCTAATACATATCATTTGGAGCAACATCCTGAAGCTCGTCATCATGATCATCCTGATCATACAATGCATCCACCTGATGCATACCAAGTATCTACCTGATACATATCATCATACATGATCCACTTGATCATACAGTGTATCCACCTGATACAAATACAAATACATGATCCACCTGATCATATCTGATACATATCAACATACATGATCTACCTGATCATACAATGTATCCACCTGATACATATACAGATACATGGTCCAAGCATCCAACATGATGCATATACAAAATACATACAAGTGATCCAACTGATCATATCCAGCATCCAACATGATGCGTACATACATATACATATAAATGATCCAACTGATCATATCCAGCATCATCCTGATGCATATACAGAGTAGTAACTGGAGCATCGTCCTGATGCTCATCATCCATGATCCTCTTGATCATCATAGCATTGTCCTCTTCAGATCATCTCATCGTCCACGAAGCATAGCCTAGATGCACATCATCCAGTACTTACACCACCAACATGGGAGAACACATCTACCACCATTCAGGGAAGGCTCCAGCCCTTACTTTTTCACCATGGGAGAACACATCTACCACCATGTGAAAAATGGCTCAGCAATTATATCACGACCAAGGGAGAACACATCAACCATGTCAGAAAAGCTCATGTGCATCTGCATCTTCCAGACTCATCACTTCTCTTTGGAAGGAACTTTGATCTGAAGTGCACCAAGCCTCTCTCTGAAGTACTCAAACTCCACTCTGGCCAATGGCTTGGTCAATACATCTGCAACCTGCTCATCCGTCGCAACATACTCTGCTTTGGCTGTACTCAGTGCTACGCAGGACTGCTTCCTGCTAAACGAAGAGATCACACCTGATTCCATACTGAAGCAACACCCAAAAGTGCTCTTCCTATCTGCAGCACTACCTGCCCAATCTTAGAATATGCTTTACAGCAACCAGGTGAACATCTCTCGGATCCCTCAGGAACTGGCTCAATGTGTTCACCACAAAGCAAATATCTGGTCTCGTGTTCGTCAGGTACATAGAGGACCCAATAATCTGACGATACATCGTGACATCGACTGGATCAGATGAAGCATCACACAGAAGCTTCAGGTTTGATGCCATAGGTGTGGCCATAGCCTTGCAGTCCATCATCCCGAACCTCTTCATAATCTCTACTGCATACTTCCCTTTGTCCAAGAAAGATTCCATCTATACTCTGCCACACCTCCATACCAAGAAAATAGTGCATCATCCCCAAGTCCTTCATCTCGAACTCGGCTGCAATATTCCGCTGTGTGTCGAAAATCAATCTATCATCTCTTGTTACAAACAGGTCATCCACATACAATAAGAGTATCCCTGGATTGCCTACCTCAACCTTGTAGTAAAGGTTGGAACCCACTTTACTCTTGGTAAAGACCAAACTAGATAGAAAGCTACCTATCCTACCATACCAAGTTCTGCACATATATGATTTCCTGTCATGTGTCTCAGAACCAAGTGGCTGCTCCACATACACTTCTTCTTCAACTACACCATTCAAGAAAGATGTCTTGAAATCCATCTGGTGTATCTTCTATTTCATCACTTTTATATTTCTCTATGCTGCCATTTGCAGCATGCTTGATATTGATAGATCCATATGGAAGTCATAACAAACTTCCCTTCAGGTCTTGGGACTACATCCCAAACATCATTCTTCATGATCGACGGATCAGGGCATTCTTCTCATATCCTGGGAACTTCAATATCTTCAATAGATAATTTTGTTGCTGAACAAATGTTGTAGTTCTTCTTTTGTAGGTGATGGCATACGATATTTCCTACACAACAAGTTAAATTGCATGATTAGAAAATATCTCATAGTTTTCAGAACACATTCTTACACATAAAGAAATATGTCATACAGTCATGCAATTATCTTAGCCAATGCTTCAATACAACATTTATCCATATCCCGTAACTTTCTAGATGCCTTCCAATCTTTACCAGAACATTGTTAAGAGTGTGCACAATTCCCAACATGTCAGCAAAGAGGTTTCATTCTAGATAAGTAGCAATGGAAAGTTGTACAGTGCCATAAGCCACTTACCCATGCATATTAGTAGTATACTGTTCATCAATGCAACTATTCTAATATGCATAATACAGAACCTAATTCTAGGAACATCAGTATATACATTATTGAACAATATTATATAAACAATAAAATATGCAAGTAATGACAATTCAAATACTTATCTTTGTTTGTTTGTTGGGTTGACTCCCTCTCAGTCTTTGCTTCTTTTCTACAACTCCATTCTTATGTAGATTGTGAGAAGTGGTCAACTCCCTCTGAATATCTGCATCCTTGCAGAAACTACTGAAGTGTGCTCCTTTGCTTTCTTGCAGGAACAACTGGAGTGTGCTCCCTCTTGATCTTTGCTTCCTGGATTACCTGTCCTTGAACTTAAATCCATCCTTAATCACTATGCATGCTTATTAGTATCATCATTGTGTTATCCTTGAGGTCTCATACATAATCACACATTTATTAGTATAATCTTAATACTATCAAAACAAAATAATCTTAAACATGTATATTCATGATCATTCACAGATAATAAACATTAGTATTCAAGGTTTCAGGGAATTCTTCTTTTACTCATACATATTCTTATTTGATCATAGGACTCTTCTGGTTAGTTGAATCATCAATCAAGATAAGAGATATAATATGCATAAAACCCATGATTATTCAAACCTATACCTTCATGATTCTTCTGGTTAGTCATATCATCAATTATGGTAAGAAACATAATATGCATACAACCATGATTATTCAAACCTATGACTTCATGAATAATCATTATCAACAACACAACAGTATAAGATCCTAACACAAGGTAGGATTCTAGCTTGATATAGGAAAAACATACCTAGATTAGCATGGCAGCTAGTTATGTCTAACATACCCGCATAATGTCTTTTGGTTCTCTTCAGTGACTTGTGCTAGTAACCTACATGTCTCATAGGTTAACCATTGTAGAACCAAGTTATACATACCTCGAAAGTAGATCTTCTATGTGATCCATGACAATGGATGAATCTTTGTCTTCATGTCACCATGATCCTATGTTCTTGAAGTAGAACATGATTTGTCTTTCTTGGTGTACCTTTTATGTTAGCAGACAACATAAACCTCATACAACACCATAATGAATTAGTACAATCATAAGTGTCAACACCCTAACCAATTAATATCTTCTATCATGCATTCATAATTTTGTTAAGGTGATACGACAAATATAAAATCAAGATTGTACTAACCCTAATAACATAAAGACAAACATATCATAAACTTAATCATGAACAAATATCGAAACATACCTCGATGAGTCATACCTGTCAAGATCGCTTGTAATCTTCTTATGTAAGGCCTTAGCCTCATCTCCCTCTGAAATAGGAACTTCTTCACTTATGTAGGTGACCAATCCATCTTCTTCTAGGATTAACCCAATCCACTTGATTTGCAAGAATTGGACTTGGACCTGGATTAGGGTTTGTCAGAGAAACCCCAAAATTCAAACTTTGAATTTCAAACTTTCGAAAGGATAGAAATATGTGCCTTGATGGGCTGATCAAGCTGGTATATTCAGAATTTGAAAACTGCAAAGCTTCACCCCTCGAAATTGCCTTTTAGATTTCCGGATTCACTAGGGAGGACCCTGAATTAGGGTTTGAGTTTCCCGGAGCTTCACCCAACCAAAATATTTGATTCAAAACTCTAAGATTTGATTTTTCTGAGGAGCTTCCAGCCGTGGTCACAGATTTCCAAAATTCCAATTTTTATAGAAGCCCTAATTTTCCATCTTTCCGATCAAAGTCCCGAACTGGGGTTTGATCAAGCCCGGCCTTCTACCCAACAAAAAAATCTGATCTTGGTCTCTAAATTTCGATTTTGATGATTAGCATCCAGTCGTGGTCTCCGATTACAAAAATTCCAACTTTCTTCGAAGCCCTAAATTCCGGAAGCCATGAATGAAGGTACTAAAAAATAATTCTATTTTGACATAAATATTTACCTGATTGTTTTTGGTGTAACTCCAAACTTTTCGATCCATAGGGTCTGAATTTTTTTTTTGAGATAGCCCATTCTGTTATCTTTCCATCTCGATAGGTCTGACCTCAATTGGATTCTCTGAGAGAGAGTTATGCCAAGTGTTGCAACATGACCTGTTTATGGGATAATACAGGAGAGCAAACATGTACGGTGTGCCACGTGTCACTGGTTCAACTTTGGCCTCTGAAAATTTTTCTTGAGATAGTAAATTCTGTGTACTACCTGTCACTTTTTATGAAATTTCATTTGGAGCTTCCTAGCCCAAGTTATGACCTTCTTCCCAAGGTCACCTGATTTTGACTCAGATCTGGAAGAAACAGAAACCCTATATTGTACAGATCATAAATCACAAAGTACAACGAATTAGAGGTTGTCCTTTGGCCACAAGATACATGTGGATCTGATATTCGACTTGTAAAAGTTTCAGATCTGAAAACTTTGCCAAAATGGATTTATAGCGAAAGTACTACGATGACTGGGTTTTGCTATATCAAGCCCTAGCATCGTAAGTGCAACAAGTGTCATACATGCCATATCATGCCTTCTTTTAGGCTAGCTCTGATACCATGTTAAATTTTCAGAATTTACTTCAATCTGAACTAGGATCTTAACTAATAGAACAACATGTACAGCAAACTTACAGCATATCAACCATGGACACAATAATGCAAGCACACAAGAGACACAGAGTTTACTTGGGGAAAACCATAAAGGTGAAAAACCCCAATAACTTCCTCAGAGATAGATAGAGCAATGATACAACTAGAATACAAGAGATAGTCTTCTCCTAGCAGCAGAGCCTCCTCCTCCACAAGTGTGCCACTCTCGCAAGTGTGAGTGAGAGAATAGAATGTGTAAAATGAGAGAGACACACTCTCTATTTATACACTAACTTGACTTGACCTTTACTCAACTAGGTCGGCCTCAACTTAACCACTTAACATAATGCTGACTGGGCCGAACCCCACTAGGGTGGTCTGATAACCCTTTGACCCACATAGACGACCCCCAATAGGGTGGTCTAATAACCCTTTGACCCACATGACTTATACAGGGCCGACCCCAACAAGGTGGTCTAATAACCCTTTGACCCACATGACTTATACAGGGCCGACCCCAACAAGGTGGTCTAATAACCCATCAAGTATAAGTTACGACACTTACAATATAAATGACGACACTTCCGTATAGAGGAATAATAACATCTCTATAGGAATACAACCACTTCCGTATAGAGGAATAATAACATCTCTATAGGAATACAATATACATATATGTGAAATACATTCCGAAGTTACATATACATCAATAGTTACACAGTTTCAGAGTCTGTTAGAGTCAATTACATGGTAGTTAAGTGGTTAATTGATGTGCCAAGTGGTGTTAACTGCCAAGTAAGCCACTCTCATGCATTCGATTTGAATGACCTCTCTAGGATTCTAATTGTTGGGCTATTATTGCCATTGTTACACATTGTAATCATGTTATGAGTTAATGATAATGCATGAGTTGCTGCAAACCTTTTGCACCATTGTTTTGACACACAATTTTCCGCATGCATCTCTAGTAACCATTGTTCTTGTTTTCTAGACATGTGATGCTTGAATTCTACATGGTATCAAAGCCATGACAGGACAAGGAAAATACTATACAAAGTTTTACGGATGAATCTTTATGCACTAGTGTTTCTGCACCAGTGCTTTTTGCACCAGTGTTTCTGCACCAGTGTTTTCCGCACCAGTGTTTTCTGCACTAGTGCTTTATGTACTAGTGCTTTCTGCACTAGTGTTTATGCACTAGTGCTTTCTGCACTTGGATCACATATGAATCTTGAGGAAGATTGCTCAAAATTATTCCAATACTGCACTAGAAGCTGAAATTTTTCTACATAAATCTTGGATAATTGTGCATCCGACTTATCAAGATTGTTTGATAGGCTATGCCGGGTGTGATGCAACTTGAAAAGTGCAGGTTGTCGACCTAAATATTGTTTGTTTTTTTTTACTACAGGTTTCTCACAGCCTCCTATTGCATTCACTATAGCTAAGATGGACTCTTCTTCAAACCATCTTCTTACTCCTTTCAACTATCATCAGTGGAAGGATGATATAGAGATAGTAATGCACTCCAAGGGACTCTACAGAGTTACTATGGGCATAGAACCAGAGCCTAATTTAGCTATAGAGAAGTCCAAGTTCTTCAATAAGCTTGATGAAGCTTATGGTTTTTTATGTCTCAATGTTTTGAAAGACCTTCTTTTCCATCTCAGCGGATTGAAGACTCCAAAAGAAGTATGGGAACAACTTGCCACACTCTTCGGTAAGAAGGATTATATGAGGGCTTATTAGTTAGAGAATGAATTGATTTCCCTAAATCCTACAAATTTCGAAACCACCAATGAGTTTTTCACCAAGTTCAAGCATTTGGTGCTTCAGTTGAAGAAATGCAGTGTCGAGAAGAAGGACGATCAGCTGATCCTTTCAATCCTTTCAAATCTAGGAGCATATTATTTTGTGTTTGTCTCTACCTTTCATTCAGAAAAACTCACCATTCCAAATTGGAAGATGCCATCCTTGAATGCATTCATTGAGTCCTTAACTAAAGAGCATGACAAGCTTGTTCATATGGGGTCCATGAGATCCTCCAAAGATCAAGCCATATTTGTTGGAGGACCCAAGGCTACAAATGCTAAAGGAAAGCAAAAGTAGAAGGAGAAGACCAAGTTTGATCATCCTAAGAATAAGGAGAAGACCAAGCAGTCAGATGAGCCCTCAGGCTCAAGAAAAGACACGCAAAAGGTAAAGGAGAAGACAAAGTGTTCTTACTGTGGTAGGGGATTTCATGCTGAAATATCATTCATGAAGAAAACTATTGATCAGATGGCTCTTCTCTTGGATAAGAACAATGTTACTCTTCCATATGGCGCAAGGAAGAAGGAAAATGGAGACCGGAATGATCATCCAGAAAGAGGTCATGTACTCATGGAAAGTGTTTCGAATCCAAAAGATATTCTTGTAGACTTAGGAGCTTCGAATCACATGGTTGCAATCAAAGAATGCTTCTCATCATTGGACTCCGATAGCTGCATCTCCATCCACATGGGAGATGATTCACAAATTTCATCAAAAGGCAAAGGTACAATCCATTTAGAACATGGCAGTTTTCAAAATGTTCTCTATGTTCCTTCTCTAGCTTCGAACCTGCTTCTGTGTATTAGATGACACATACTAGTTTTGTCACGTCCCCTCCCATCCTACCAGCTAGATGGAGAGGATCATGAGGTTAAACCGGGAATCTAGCCCCATACACAGTAAATAAACATTCAATTTAAAAGAAGATGAAGGATGTGGTGCTCAATCTGGGAAATTAGCCCATATCCATTCATTAAACTTATTGACACAAGACATGTATGTGTGCAGGCTGTAGAACACAATGGAGTTTGAATAAATCTTGTTTATATCTAACATACATTCAAGCTGTTCTGTAACAACCATTAAATAGGGACCTTGGCAGAATTATAAAAGGTCATATGGAATTGCATAAACTCGTAAAAACACAGCGGAATTTAGTTATGAATTACACAATCTTCACACATGGAAAATATTCATCAAAAGAACAATGGCAAAGTTACAAACAAGAGAATACTTATCTTATGCGAAAGTAGTCCCCGAGCAACCAGCTACACTTCTGCAACGTTCCACCCAACCGTAGGCCAGTGTGCTCCTCAATCTCTCAGCACCACTGCCACCCCCGAGCTGGGCATGATCTCCACAAGGGAAAGGGGAAAACAGGCTCTCACATAGCCAAAGGTATATCAAAATCAGCCAAGCCAATCAGCAATTGGGTTTCTCAGGCTATTAAGAGATGGGTGCATGCATCATCAAAAGCATAAGTGTTGGGCATGAGAAAAACGCCTATACAGTGAAGTTTCCAACAGTGGGTTTCTACCAGTTCCAGAAAAAACTGTGGGTAGACTCAAAACGAATCTGTAACTAGGAAAATCGACTAGGAGAGCAACCCATTTCAGAAAAATGCCCCAAGGGCAAAAACGACCTCCCCCTCAGTCCAAAATCACATCCCTCCTTCCCCAGCTGCTCCAAAATACCAAAACGAGGTTCTGGGCATGGAAAAACACAGGGTTATGGCCAAAAAACGTGAGGATAAACTTCAGGGAGCTCAGACTGCGTGAGAGGAAGAATGGCCATGGGTGAAGAATGGCTTTGGGCCAATTTCGTGGGGGTTTTCTTGCCCCACAAGCAAAAACACGATTTTCCAAGTTGATGGCTTGCCCATGCACGAAAATTGACAGCCATACCTCTCCCATCCCAAGGCATTTATTGTCTCAACCAATCTTTGGAAGAAGTAAATGATTGGGTGCATGAGACAAAATGGGTAGTTGGTGGTTTATGGGTTTCCCCATTGACACATGGATTAATACCATTGGCTCAAGGGTTTGGATAATTTCCCTCCCTCTTCCTTGTAAAGATCATGCCCCCATCTCTTTTGTTGCATTGCGTAGCTGGTTGTGGGTTTTCTCATTAAAATTGCATATTTACATGATATCCGATTTTACATTGTGCACTGCTAGCACAAGGACCATATGCATCTATTCTAATTGCCGATACATAAAACGATAAGTCAGTGGCGGGGCCTTGGCCTTGAGCTCCTCACCATGACTAAATGACAATATTTACATCATTTACAATGTTAATGCAATAGGGTTAAGCTGGGGACGTTACAAGTTTTCCCAAGAAGGTTGTATTCATCCCTAATGATGTTGAAATTTCTGATATTAGCACTGGAAAACTCATTTCAATAGGAAAGGAAAATCATGCTACAAAAACATATGAGTTTTCCCACTTTCTGTCATATTCAAATCCAAGTTCCCTTATGACTCATGGAAATGAGGTCATCCATATATGGCATGAGAGGTTTGGACACCTTAATTACAAGTATTTTCAGCCGCTACAAAATAATTCCATGGTTGAAGGCCTTTCGAACATCAAATCCTCAAAAGGGATATGCAAAGGTTGCATCATTGGCAAGCATTATGAGCACAAGTTCGATCGAGGCAAAACTAGCAGAGCTTCTTGTATTTTGGGGCTAACTCACAATGATATTAGTGTTCCATTACCAAATCCCTCCATGAATGGATCAAGTTTTTTCTCACATTCATTGATGACTTTTCCAAGTTCACATGGATCTACTTTCTCAAGAACAAATCAGAATTGTTTGAAAGGTTCAAGAATTTCAAGGCTTCTGTTGACACTGCCACTAGGAGAAATATAAAATATCTTAGATCCGATAATGGTGGAGAATATATCAAAACTAAGCTTCTGCAACTTGGTGCGAAAAATGGAATCCAAATCCAGAATGGTGTAGTGGAGAGGAAAAACCGAGCATTGAAAGAGATGGCTACTTGTAGCAGACAATCCCCTACACACCTCAGCAGAATGGTGTAGCGGAGAGGAAAAACCGAGCATTGAAAGAGATGGCTACTTGTATGCTTGAGTCGAAAGGTTTGGATTCAAATATTTGGGCTGAGGCCATGAATTTTCATGCATAAATTTAGAACAGAGTGGCACACTCATCTGTCAAAGGTATAAGTCCTTTCAAATCCTATACTGGTCACAAGCCTGATGTGTCACATCTCATGGTTTTCGGGTCCACTGCATGGGATAGAATTTCGATTGAGAAGAGAATATATTTGGAACCAAAAAGTAATGAGTGCATCCTCATTGGATATGCTTAATAATACAAAGGATACAAAATCATGGCTATCATATCCAAAAGAATATTCATCGAGAGAAGTGTCCAATTTGAAGAACCGCTTCATGATTTACAACTAGTGGAGTAAGAAATTGCCAAATTGCTTCCTCTTTCGGAAGAAGATTCAGGAGATGATACTGAAATTTTATGTTCTGATATTTATGATATTATGTCTGATATTAATGAACATGAAATATCAGGTTCATATTCAAATCCAGATGAGCCCCCTCAGTTACCAAAGTGGGCAGAAAAGACTCTCACATCTACCGATTCTAACATTGGAAATCTTGCTGATCCAAGAATAACTCGAGCAGAATTTCAAAGAGAAGGTATGGCTATTTCATAAGATGATCTATTTCTGTCCTAAAAAAGTGATTTTTGATGTTTGGGTCAGATCCCAAATCATACTACCATGCCCACAGATATCCGAGATGGAAAACCGCCATGGATGAAGAGTACAATTCTCTTTAGAAAAATGCAACATGGGAGCTAGTTTCACTTCCACCGGGGAGGAAATTGGTTCATTGCAAATGGGTCTACTGAACCAAGTTTTCTACTGATGGTTCAACCTACAAATAAAAATCTAGGTTGGTGGCAAAAATTTTCTCACAATTCCAAGGTGTGGACTACATAGAAACTTTTGCACCGGTTGCAAAAATGGACTCAATCCGGCTAGGTTTGGAAATTTCCGCATCCAAGCACTGGGAGGTGCACCAAATGGATGTGAAGAGTGATTTTATTCATGGGTATATTCAGGAATATATCTACATGAATCAGCCATAAGGTTACATATCATATCTGACACTTGTTTTCATATTAAGGAAATCCTTGTATGGTTTAAAACAGGACCCAAGAGCTTGGTATGCAAAGATGGATTCCTTTCTTCTATCACAAAACTTTGTGAGATGCAAATCAGATACGGATGTATATATAAAGAATCATGAAGGTAATTTTATGATAATTGTACTTTATTTTGATGACCTATTGGTTACAGGAAGAAGTCTTGCTTCGATCGACACTATAAAAACTGCATTACACCAAGCATTTGATATGAGTGATTTAGGCCTACTAAAGCAGTTTCTTAGTCTTGATATCACTCATAATTTTGATGGGATCATGATTTCTCAATAAAAATATGATTTCTAAATTCTATAATGGGTTCAATATGGCAGAATGTAAAGATGCATCATTCCCATTCAATTAGTCTTGAGGATGGTGATTCTACATCGTTGGTGGATTCTGCACTTTACCGACAATTGATTAGTAGTCTTTTGTATCTGACACACTCTAGGTATCATATTTCTTATGCCGTGAGTTCTGTGTCAAGGTACATGTAGCATCCCCATGAGATTCACTAGAAGGAAACCAAAATGATCTTGCATTATGTGCAAGGTACGAGACATTTTGGCATTCACTATGCTGCGGATTCTGATCTTAACTTGGTTGGATTCACTGATTCAGATTGGGTGGGTGATAGAATTGATTGGAAGTCCACTTCCGGATATGTTTTCATGATTGGAACAGGGCCTATTTTTTGGTCAAGAAAAAATCATGCTGCCATTTCCTTATCTTCAGCAGAGGCAGAGTATCGAGGAGTAGTCAATGCTTGCATTTAGGCAGTTTGGTTGCAGGGTATTCTAGTAGAGTTTGATATTGGTAGCACCACTTCTACTGTCATTTTTTGTGACAATCAAAGTGATATCAAGATCTCGACATACCTAGTTCAGAGATAGAGGAACAAACATATCGAGATCCACATGCACTACATCCGAGAGCTTGTGTATGACATAACCATTGTACTGCAATATTTCCCTACAGAAGAGCAAATTGCAGACATATTCACCAAGAGCTTGACTGAGAAGAAGTTCTTTTACCTCCATTCACTGTTGGGGGTGAGTTATACTATGGTGAGGACATATTAGATCCTTTAGTGTTCATTTTGAGGGGGTGTTTTCTTTCCCACTAGGTTTTTCCCTCACTTAGATTTTTTGGATTATTTCTATACTGGGTGACCTATGGCCTTTGTTGTTGGGGCCCTTTTATTATTTTATTTTAATCCTCCACATGAGATTAGCTTAAGGGGGGGTGTTGGATTCATTTTCCAACAAAACACCATTTATTTGGGATTAAAAGCTTAATTTACCACTTATCCTAAGAATTTTGACTCATATATGTGCTTACATCATCAATATATCATCAGTTTTAGTCAACTGGGCCTCCTCCTTCATTTGGGGACCCAACTGGGCTATCAATATCAATTAACTGGGCCTCCTCCATCATTCGGGGAGCCAACAGGGGTGATTTGCATGATTAAAGCACCCTACTCAATCCAACTGACAACATTTAATATTATATTTAGCTAATTGGAGTTAGAAAGGTGCCCTCCTACTCAGTTTGACCTAATATGGTGTTATTTCACCTAAAAATCAGTTAGCTGAAGTTAGAAAGGAGCCCTCCCCTAATTTTGGGCATTCAGTTGAGTTCTAGATTCAGTTAGACTCAGTTAGACAATTTCAGAGTCTGTTAGAGTCAATTACATGGTATTTAAGCGATTAATTGATGTGCCGAGTGGTGTTAACTGCCAAGTAAGCAACTCTCATTCATTCAATTCGAATGACCTCTCTAGGATTCGAATTGCTGGTCTATTATTTCCATTGTTACACATTGTAATCATATTTTGAGTTAATGATAATGCATGAACTGCTGCAAACCTTTTGTACCTGTGTTTTGACACATAATTTTCTGCATGCATCTCTAGTAACTATTGTTCTTATTTTCTAGATCTGTTGTGCTTGAATTTTACATCACTCACTAATATGCACCCCTCCTTAGGAAAATACAAGGTAGAACAATAGGCACAATAAAAAACCAGTACATTCTCTCACTAAAGAACAAGAATGTGTTCAATTGGAGAAGGTTTGGATTTGAAATAACATGAAATGAACTACAATAAACTCAATGGCAATGGTTGAATTCCATTATCCTCAAAATCTAGCTAATCTCTCAACTAGTTGGCGACAGTAGGGGCACATCTCCCAACTGATTGACAAGGGGCACATCTCCCATGTCTATAGAACCTTCAATATCTCTAATTCGAATGCTCAGACTGACAAAAGATGTGAAATGGAGTTGTAATCCTTCTTGTATAAAATTCTCCTTCATAATTGAGATTATCTTCCTTCCTTCTAGGACTTGCCATCTATGAAATTCGAATTTAGTGATGAGTGGGGCTTCCTTGGCAAGTTGATTTTGCATTTTGGACCCACTTGCCTCATGAATTTTCCCTCGGATAAATTTAGCTGTTGTTTCTTTCCTTGATCCTTTTTTGCTTCTTTCCTTCTTTTTCCAATCTCTCTTATCTTCAAAAATTAGGAAACTCTTTCTTTCTTTGATTTTCTGTTGCTTTCCTTCTTTTTCTGCTCTTGGGATGCTTTTCCTACTTTTCTTGTTGTTACTGCTTTTGGGCTACTTTTCCTTCAATATTTTTTGAGGAGGACAACTCATAGGATTTATCCTCATCCAATTCACCTCCTTTAGCCACCTAGGCCATTACAACTTATAAATTTTTATTATAATTATTAAATGAAATAAAATTGAGCCCCACCATAGTTTATTTAATTTCCTAAGTGATTATGGCCAAAATAAACCTCTTTATTAACTAATGCAAGTATTCCACTAGGATCCATGGGGGTTCTAATGGTCCTAGTGTTGAACCATGATGCATCCAAAGTGGGGACATTACAGTCCTCCCCTCCCAAAATTTGCTTGTCCTCAAGCAAGTTGAAATTGGGTGTAGTGGTACTCAAAACTAAACCCAATGAAGCATCACCATGATGTTGTTTCTCTAACTCTGATTATAACCTTGCCTCCAAGAATAATTTTGTTTCTATAATTCAACTTAATGTTCAACCCAGTTAAAACAACTGAGAAGAATCATGTGATCCCTAAAGAACCTGATAGATGCAAGGTGTCTATGACAAACAAAAAACTTCATCATAAAAGCAAAAAGAATCCTCACCCATGTAAGCAAGTCTTTACTATCCTTGAGTATCCATTTCTTCTATGTACCTATCCACCCAATCCATGGATGAATAAATAATTTGGCTTGCTGGTCTGTATGAAATGTGATCATCCACCTCACTTAGAGAGAATTTATCCACCCTTGAGGGCAGCTCATGATCCTTCTACATCAAATCCAATGCTTGTACATCATCCCCCATGATAGTGCTCTCCTCGAACACTTGCAATTCTAATTTGTCCTCATGTACAAGCCTCACATGAGGATCCATCATAATAATATGCGTGTTACCAGCCATGTATGTTTGAATGGTAGTGGTGCAAGAGGAAGGATGTGATATTCTCAACTCCATGAGTAGCTTCTCTACCTCCATTTCCATGTCTTCTGCATTTTTAATGTCCCTCTTTAAGAATTTTATTAAAATGACCAATTTTTCACTTTTTCCCCAAATTCGACTTTGACTAGTTTTGATGCCTAGGTCTCCAATTTGCCCCAAATGCTTCCAAATATTCTGAGAAGGTATATGGATGATGTTAGAACATAAATATGTGTTTCAGGGATTGTTTTGGACCTTTAAAACACTTCTTCAAATCCTCTTTCAATTCTGGCCAATGTAGGGAACTTTACTAGTAATTTCCCTTTGACTAGTATTGGTCTCTAGGCCTCCAATTGGCTCCAGATGCCTTCACATATTCAAGGAAGGTATATGAAGGATATTTGTACTTTATTATATGTTCACGGATGATTTATGACCATTAAAAGAACTCTTCAAACTTGTTTAAGATTCTGGACAAAGTATGGAATTTAACTAGCAATTTGAGGTTCAAATCCCCCCAGGGTAAGTTCTAAAAATGGCTCTTCAAATGCCTCCAAACCTACTCGAAATTATGAACATAGGTAGGGAATGTCTAAGGGACATTATTTAGGTCTCATGTGAACCATTAATCAATTATTAAGTTTGTTCTAACCTTCTCCCAAACAGCAACAAAAATCACTAATTCGACCCTTGGAGAAATGGCACCAAATCTTCTCCAAATGTAAATAAACTAAGTAAAATGACTTCAAATGCTTAATTTATGAACATGAAACTTTTATAATACATAAATATAATTCCATTCATCAATAAACCATCAGTATTTTACTTATCCATTCGAATCCATCAACATTACATTGGTTCACAACAAGGTAGTGGAGAAATGCATAGTATCCTAGGAAATATTTAACCCAGATATTAACTCAAGTTCAGAATTTTAAATTAAATTTACTTGTCCATTTTTTATAAATTCACCGAACAGAGCAGGAAGTCGGTGATGGGTAAGGAGACTTGAAACTGAGTTTGGTAAGATGAACTTTCAGTTCTGGAATTTATATGGGACAATGTGTAGCAACAACTTAGATAGTGGGTAATTGGATCCTTTGTACAAAGCATGGAGACCATTTATGTTTTGGACATCAGCTACCGCTGAAGCTTACTGACATCCACATCTACAAACTAGATCAGGAAGGCTAACAGGGTTTATAAAAGTCAATGGGTTGTTGGCTATGCTTAGAATAATAAATAATCAGTCTTGGAAGAGTTTGCAAAGAATTGGGGCTTCTGGTCTCTTCCGAGATTGTGGAGCTAGTCTTTTTCTTAACTTTCCAAGAAAGGTCAAAAGGATTCCAAAATCTGATTTTTTGGACTGATATGGATACTAGGATGTGTCAAGGACCTACTCCAACTGACGGATCAACAAAATAGCGCACAAAATGAATTTTATAGAAAAAATGGCAAAACTAGTCAAATTTAGGCATCAAACTAGCTAGTCTTGGATTTTGACATGGTAAACTGCTTAAAAGAAATGTAAAATCTGTTCTGATGATTATATTAAGTCTGATATTAATTATTATTTCCAATAAACATTCAATATAGAGTTCAGAACAATTCTTTTATCTTCTAGTGCTTGCTTTGCAAATAACAATGCCTCATAGGCTATTTTCTTATTACATGAGCTAGTAGAAAAAAGAAGAGAATATGTTAGGCCTGAGTTTAGATGTTTATTACAGTGCTTCGATGGCTGGAAAATGGAAGCAAACCATCCTCTCCAATGACAGAAGGAAAGAAGATTCAATCTCTCAGTTCTTCACCTCTTTGAGTACAAAACATGACACCCTTGGGGAATCTCGAACTAGAATCACTTGGACATGATAGAAGTTGAATGAATGGCTGTAATTTCAACTTTATTTCTGAATATGTCCATCACACATCAGATCCTTCATCTCATTGATCACTGAAAATCTTTCAATGGAGCAAACCTTCCACCAACACCCTGCAATACTAAAGAATGGGGAAGAAGAGAGGGGATATTGAGAAGGATTATTCTTGAACTCTTAAAATATACTGAAGCAATTCGACCCCAGACTGATATCAGAACTTTAATGGCTGCAAAATTATCTTCAGTGGCTGCAAATAGATCTTCAATGGCTGCAAATAGATCTTCAATGCCCGTTAGAGAGAAAGAGAGAGAGAATGAGAGAATGGGGCACATCACCCATAGAGTGGCTTGGGCACATCACCAAACCTAGAGGAGCTTCAAATCTCTCATACAAACTTCACAATGACAAAAGTTGTGAAATGGAGTTGGTTGGCTTCTTTTATAAACTTCATGATGACCTGCTAAGCAAGTTGAAGAGCTTGGTGACCTGTGAGAATAGGTCACCCATGAGTGGACATACTTTCCTTTATTTTTCCTTACAAGCTTTTCTCCTTTAGAAACTGTGCCCCCCTTTGTCTCCATATGTTTCCTTCTTTGTAAAAGTTGCTTGATTTGTAAACTGGACTCCTTTTTGGAAACTACACTCTCCTTTTGCTTTTTCTGGTTGTTTCCATTTTCTTGCTTTTAGAAACTCTTACACCTTTCCTTCTTTTGTTCTTTTCCTAAATCCACAAATTGATTTAGCCATATTTCTATTTTCTTGTTTCTAGATTCACTTTGGAAACCTTATCTCCATGAGGGTGCCCTCTTGGCCCACTTGGTCCATTATTAGCAATAATCATTTAACTAAAATAGTACAACTCATAAATAATTTAACTTAGCAATTAATTAATTATCGAGTAATTAATTAATTATTATGGTGTAATGCCTCCAAAAATATCTCCATTAATTTAATGATAACTCCATTACTTTCTTAGATCCTTATTTTGGGCATTGATATCTTCTGGGAGCCCACCTCATCCATTTAATACCCAAATACAACCTTAGGCATCTTCCATAAGATATTTTCCATACTTTCTCATCAATTAAATAATAATTGCCTAGGTGACTTAGGCCAAAATTTCCCCATGGACTATAGAAAAAATATGGGGATATGACAGTCCTCCCTTCCCAATATTGCTTGTCGTCAAGCAATGATAGGATTCCACCAAGCTTTTGCTACACTACTCTGATTTTATTTGTCCCCATCCACTGAAGAATCTGAAAATTAGACTTGGGGCCTTCAAAAATATCTAAATAAAATGTAAGATGACTATGAAGGGTAAACTGCACTGTAAACTCTAACTGCAATAAATCATGAACAAAAATCTTAACCCCGTTAAGATAATTGAGTAGAATTGCTGGATCCCACTGCTTCCTCTATAAGGACCCAAAATTTTCTGTCACCTTTAGAAAGTTGTCATTGCAAGGAAATCCTGGATCCCATTGTCCCTGATGAATACCATCAGTCATCACTATTACTTGTAACAACTTGTCACTCCAGGGTATGCCAGGATCCATCCACCATGCTGGAAGTGTGCCACTCCCAATGCAAAACTGAATAGCTGTGAGACTTCTCCACCAAACATAGAAATTCTTGAGAGCATGCAAATCAGAATGCATCTCTTGTGTGTGTGCACTGGAGACATCTAATGGCTGCAAAATACATCTTTACTGCATCTCACATGTCAGAACAATGTCAGTTATAACAAAAGATTTACTGCAAAAATAAAAGAACCTTTTACCTTCCAGGGTCTTCATTGCAATGTTGCATCTACCCATCCATCCAATGGATGGACAAGCACTTTCATTTGCTGAACCATATGGAATGTGATCAGCCATATGTATGTCCTCCTCAAATGAATAGATCTCATGGTCTCTATGGAACTCCATTGGTGCTACCCTCTTCATCCAATGGTTCAACTCTCTGCCATTGATCCAAGGGTGCAAAACTCCATCAAATGACCCACACTTTGGAAGCAAGTGTAGATATGATTCCTCCTTGTCAAAAGTGGCTGCACACACTTGCATGGGCTGCCTCCAATGCTGCGTTTTAAGGAACATGTCATCAACCTCAATTTTAGGACCCTCCTGCTCATCATGTGACACCAAGAGGAAGAATCCTTTTACCCAATTTTCATTCCCAAAATTTGTGGTTGAATGTGAAGTGGGGAATGAAGGATGGTGAGCCATGCTTTTGAACATTTCATCCACTGAAGTTGTGGATGTATCCTCTCCATTGATTGCTGATCCATCTATGGTGTACTATTGGAGCCTAGGCCGCAGCTATGGTAAAGCTACGAATTTTGAGGAAAAAGCACAAGTGTTGAAGGGAAAGTGCTAATTTTGAATAAACACCAAATTTTGGGCAGAAGGAAACGGTGCACAGTACGGTGCCAGGTGGATGAGCTCAACGCAGATTATGGACCGGAACTCGTGGAGCTCGTGCACACACGTCATGGAAGAATGAATGTGGCTGAATAGAAAGCTCAGCTACCATAATAAATGAAGCGACGGAGTAGAGGGCTCAACTACCCTCATTTAAGGTTAAGTACATAAGTTATGGTTGCTTGGATCAAGGAGGAGCAACGGACCAAAGCATTGAAGGCGAAGGACAAGGCACCCATACTCGCAATCTGCGCCGGAAGTCACGGAACCTGCAGGAAGCGGCGACATGACTGCAAGCGGTGCCTACAATACACCTAGCCATGTCTGTGGTTAGGTTTTTTGGGGATTACTGTTGGGAAAGGCCCACAGATTTGTAAAGGTGCGACCGTCATGGCCAACTATATATATGTGTAATTGTAAAGGTTAGATGTTAGTCAGTTAGCTAGCCTTTATATGTTGAGACGTAGGTTAGCTGTTTGAGATAAGCTAGCTAGGTAGTAAGTCTTCTATTGTGTTGTTAGAAGACGAGAGTAGAACTGGATAGCTGTGAAGCTAAATCCTTGAGTTGCAGACAGTTTGAGTCGACGTCTGAACTATTGTAATCTCTGTAAAGGAAGAGACTAGATCGAGAGAAGGGCTCCCAGCTGTGTGTGTGGAGTTTCCTGGAAAGATCTAAGGTTGTAGCTGTGTGCGCAGCATATTGTGTAACTCTATCATTTTCTGGTTAATATAACACTCCCATGGATGTGGTTTTCCCCATGGAGGTGAACTTCATACTTCTCGTTGTTATGATGCTGTGATTGAGTGATTGCCTATTCTAGTTCACTACCTGTGTATACATGAATATTGCATTATCTTTATGAGTGTTAAGTAAGCTCTTGAAGCTTCCTTGGTAACTATAATCGTTAAGTGTCGAAGAATCTGTAGAACGCTGTCGCCGCAGCGATAGAGGAATGCATTACTACGCTGGGTGCGCAAGCAGAAAGGATACATAGAGCGTCGATGCAGGGGATAGTTGCCCCGTGCACCGGAGCGGAGATACCGCGCAGCTAGGCTGTTGAAAGAGATTTCAGCGATGTTGCGCTGAGGGATCTGCGGAAGAGTCAGACATTCCGCTTTGAGGAATTATCAAGGAAGAGAGAGCAGTCTCCGTGTTGCCTAGGTTAAGGAAATATGATTCCTTAGCCCCCCCATAGCCACTTCGGGTGAGACCTCGAGCTGCTGCACAGCTCGTTTCCGAGAGGGCGAGTGCGCCAAGGGGTTTTGTTGTTGCGCTTCATTAAAACCCGGGTCCGTCCAAAAAGTAGCCAACAAATGGTTCCATTGCCTTGAGACTTGCTACTCCGGCGACACGTGAGATTGTTGCCTTATGGTTGGATAAGCCAACAAATGGTTCCATTGCCTTGAGACTTGCTACTCCAGTGACGCGCGAGATTGTTGCCTTATGGTTGGATAAGCCAACAAATGGTTCCGTTGCCGCGTGACTTGTTACTGTGAGACTATTTCCGCGACGTCTGAGATTGTTGCTGAAGCCAACAAATGGTTCTGTTTCCTTGAGATTTGCTCAGCTAACAAATGTGTTACTGGAATCCTACAGCTAAAGAAATTGAAGACTGGTTTGATTTAAAGGCTAAAGAGTTCGCTGAACAAGAAAATAGAAGCTCTAGGCTCTAGACAGAAGACTGGTTGCAGAAGTATATCTATACTGACCTTCACGAAATTTTCTTTGTCACATTTGCACTTGAGTTGCATGCTTGGATAGCCAAGTTAGCAGATACTAGATCCACGGTACATGTTGATCGACCCGTCGCTTGGACGCCTGAGCTAGTCAGTATTTTGAAGCGGGTAGACAATTCTGTGTCCCGCGCAGTAGACTTTTGGCTGAATAGTCTACTGGAAGGTTTCATCACTGAGTTTACAGTAGATACAAGAAAGAGTTTTAGTGAAGCTGAGAGGAGTTTCTTCCAAGCACATAGAGGTAAGTTCTTAAATTCTCTAAACTTATGGATTAAAATGCTTCTGTATGAAAAAGAAAAACTATGCATAGCTTCCGATGAATAGCATAGACAAGTAATGTCCGCAGACTCTGATAGTAATCCTGAACTTATTGGTTGCACTCGTAGTGGAAAACGGTATAAAGTAGGCCTTGACCAACATTCTTTTGAGTCTAGCCCAGAAGATAGTCAAGTTCCTAGAGCAAGCCATATAGAAAGACAAGGGAGTGCTCATATCCCTTATTACCCTTTTACACCGCAAAAGCCAGACGAAGCTCAGTATAACCCCGCAGTAACACCTTCTAGTAGCCCACACGGTACTTCTAGTACCTCTGTACCACCTTTGTTCAACCATTCAGGAGGCACTGCTACAGTACCTCCACCTCAACCTAGCGCAAGAAGGATGGGTGATGACATGAAGCTACCAACTTTTAGAGGAACAGGGATAGAAGACCCTGAGCAGCACTGGTTCCTATGTGAATCCATTTGGACAATTAAGCAAATTAATGATGATGCTGTTAAACTGGTTCAGTTAGAAACCACACTAAGAGAAAGAGCCTTAACTTGGTTCATGAAATACTCAGCAGCACAGAATAGGACGCTTGCTGACGTAAGAAATGCTATGATTAGAGAATTTAAGAAACCTAAATTAGAATCACAGTGTATAACAGAGCTCAAAGACATCAAACAGTTACCTACAGAATCAGTATGGGACTTTGACCAGAAGTTCAAAGCCTTGATAGATCAAGTAAGCTTTGAGTTTGCACCACAGCAGCATAAGGAATGGTTCATTGCTGCGCTGCTCCCACACATTAGACTTCCTCTTATGCAACAGAATCTCACTACTCAAGAACAAGCCCTAGAGATGGCTATGAAACTAGAAGCTTCACCAATTGCTGGAACAAGCAACGATGTTGCGCAGTTGCAGAACCAGTTAGCAAACTTAACCTTGCAAGTGCATGATATTAAGAAAGGCAAGGATGTTAAGGAAGAAATTTGGTGTACAAAATGTAAAGCGCAAGGTCATTCAAAGGACCATTGTCCCATTTTCATAGAGTATATTGCAACTGGAGCACCTAACCCTTTACCACAGGCAAAGGGGCCTTGGTGCGAAATCTGTATAACTAGAGGTCATAGACCACAAGAATGTCACTTACTTCAGAAATATGTACAAACTCCAAAGAATCTATATTGTAATTTCTGTAAATCAGTAGGCCATGATGAGAACAATTGTAGAGCATATGATCTTATGATGGAAAGAAAGCATGATGTTTATAGAGTACAAGCAGAGACACAAGGACCCACAGTAGGTCCACAGTATGACCAAACTCGCGACGGTCGAGCAAGAAATTATAGGGGTTGCGGACGTACAACAAATTTTGGCCGCGGAAGAGGATAGATCACTTGTTATAATTGTGGAGCGCAAGGTCATTTTGCAAGGGATTGCCAAAATCCTACAACCATCTGCAGATACTGTAAATCTTATGATCATACCATTGAAGAATGCCCTCAGTTGATGGCTAAAATGCAGGCAAAGACGCCACAGGTCAATCAGAGTATTCAGTTGATTGGAGCAGAAAAAAGAGAACCAGACCCTACAGTTAATATAGTGACGCACAGTGGAGCAACCAATAGTGCGCTAGAGATGGGAACTGGAAAGCAAGCGACGCAATGGGTGCGCCGCGCTAATATTAAACCAGCCCCACTTAATCTGCAGAAGCAAAAAGAAGCATTCAAGCAAGCTCAAGAGTATTTCTCAGATCCGAGAGCTTCAAGTTCTGTCGCAATTCCGCATAATGATATTAGATCACAAGTGCTAAGACAAGACAACCTGGTACAAGAACAAGCCACTACATCCGGAAGGCCTCATGACGAGGATGCACTAGGCAGTGTCCATACTTTTCTGAGGAACTGCTTAAAGTTGCTGCGCAATGAAAAAGCAACTATGGAACTTCAACACCTATTAGATAAGTGTCAACAATCTGCTTCGACGAACACACCGTAGCGTGCTGTTCACTAGATTGGGAGTCACACTAGAACTGGAAAAGAGATGAGGCTCACAGCGCAGATTGGAGCATTTGAAATGGACGAAGTCATTTTAGATTTGGGCTCAGAAGTTAATGTTCTCACCATGCAGACATGGGAACAGATGGGAAGTCCTCAGCTTACAAGATCTCCCATCTAGCTAAGACTCGCGAATCAGCAACGAGTCTCTCCATTGGGCAGATTACCCAATGTACCTATTGATATTGAGGGAGTAAGAAGTTCTACAGACTTTGAAGTTATCAAAATTCTGGATGATAGTAGACCTTACCCATCACTTTTAGGTATAGACTGGGCATTTGATAATTTGGCTGTCATTAATTTGAAGAAAAGACAGATGACCTTTGAGGATGACCAGATTAGGGTCATTGCACCGCTTGATCCTATTCAAGGACCAAGGTATATAGAACCCATTCGGGTAGAAGAAGAAGCGCGCCACATGGAAAGTTTGTATCAGATGACTGCTAGTCAGAGTGACTATGTCAATCCCATAGCAGACGGCCATATCAGCTGGCGATGCGATAGCTCGTGCACGTCAGACTCAGACGCAAGATTGGAAAACTGGCAGAATCGTTTACATGAGGTTTCTGCAAGATGTTGCACCATGATGACTAAATCCATTCGATGGATTGGCACAGAATTGACTGACACTCCAATTTTTGATGGTTTAACTGAAGTAAGCGAATTCATACATGCATATGAACAACAGCTTCCAGAACAGCAGCGCATACAAGAATTGGAGGTAGCACTGCGCGCTACACCCGCAAGATGGTGGGGTGCGCATAAAGAGAATATTTACACATGGCAAGACTGTCGCAGATTGATACTGCGCAGATTTCAGGACACCACAGCAGAAGTGTTGTACAAATATGATGGACAGAGTGACCCGAGGTCACACATTGAAGCATGCATTCAACAATGGTTAGATATTCCAGAATATGAGTGGGTTCACCTATTCATCCACACATTGGATATAGTTCCAAGGAATTGGTACACTGAAATAGAATTGCGCAGAGGTACTATCGGTTGGCCTCTTATGATAGAAAGTTTTCAACTTACCTTCAGCTTTGAGTCAGAACATCCAAGCATTGACCACGCTTTGAACTATATTAAAAAGAAGGTATTTGAATCATTTCCATTACCAGAAGATTCCCAACCGGATTGGGCTGCTCAGATAGAACATGCCCTGGAATGCTATAATTTCACCACTAGAGAAGAGGAGGATGATCCTCGCAACATCAATATTCCAGAATCAGAAGGGACGTGCAAGGTTGAAGGTCCTTAGCTTGATATCCCTGCCATTACAGAACACATCAAGCTCAAAAAGATTAACATTGGTACAGAAGCCGAACCCAAGCTTGCTTCTATAGGAGATTATTGGGATGATGAAACTGTTGGGCATATTTCAGATTTATTACGTGACTACCAGGATATCTTTCCTACCAAGTTCACAGAAATGAAAGGAATCCTAGGAGACTTAGGAGTGATGCGCATACCTCTGAAAGCAGACGCCAAGCCATTAAAACAGCGCCCATATAGATTGAATCCGCGATATAAAGAAAAAGTTAAAGAAGAAATTGATAAAATGCTCACATCATGTATTATTGAGCCAGTAGAGGAAAGTAATTGGATTAGTCCTATGGTTGTACAAGAGAAGAAGAAAAAAGGTGAAATAAGACTCCGTGGACTTGCGCAAACTCAATGACGCATCAGCGCTTGATAATGTTGGAGGACAAGAGGCTTACTCCTTCACTGATGGCTTTTCAGGATACCATCAGATTAGAATCCATCCAGACGACCGCCATAAGACTACTTTTGCGACTGAATGGGGCTCATTCCAGTACACGGTAATGCCCTTTGGTCTTAAAAACGCACCTGCTATCTTCTCTGGAGTCGTTGTTGCTGTTTTTAAAGAATTCATTCACAAGTTTTTAGAAGTCTAGTTTGATGACTGGACTGTGTTTGGTTTATTAAAGAATCATATAGGGAATCTGCGCATGATGTTAGAAAAATGTAGACAGCATCAGATTTCCCTTAACTTGAAAAAATGTATCTTCTGTACTCCTTTTGGTATTTTGTTGGGTCATATTGTATGCAGACAAGGACTCCTGATGGATCCTGCGAAGGTTGCCATCATTGCTAATTTACCTGTGCCCAACTCAGTCAAACAATTGTGCACTACATTGGGACATACAGGATACTACAGAAAATTTATCAAAGGTTATGCAAAGATCACAACACCTATGGAAAGATTGCTGAAAAAGGATTCGAAATCCCAATGGATAGAAGAATGCCAACAGAGCTTGGATACACTTAAAGAAAAGATGATCACTGCGCCAATTCTAGTTTTCCCAGATTGGAGAAAACCCTTTCATGTTCATGTCGATGCTTCTTCCATAGCATTGGGGGTCGTGCTTACACAACCGGGAGAAGGAGGTATTGACCACCCGATTGCTTACTCTAGTAGAAAGCTGTCCACAGCCGAGAAGAACTACACCACTATAGAAAGAGAAGGACTAGCTATGGTGTATGCCCTACAGAAGTTTAGACACTACCTACTAGGCGCACATTTTAAAATGTATACTGACCATTCTGCTTTGAAATACTTGGTCAATAAGCCAGTGTTAGGGGGAAGAATTTGCAGATGGCTACTGCTCTTCCAAGAATATGATTTTGAGGTTATTGTAAAGCCAGGTAGATTGAATGCAGGACCTGACCACTTATCTAGGATAGAGTCAGGGGAGGAACCTACAAATCTGGAGGACAATCTTCCTGACGCGCAGTTGTTTTCTGTTCACGCAGTTGACGAGTATTATTCTGATATTCTTGAGTTTCTCACTACTGGGCAAGCGCCAGTTGAGTTTACAATCCAGCAGAAGAAACAACTTGTTGTCAAAGCCGCAGACTTCACATTGATAGCAGGCCAGCTCTATAAGTTGGGCCTCGACGAAGTCTTGCGCAGATGTATCTTACCGCATGAAAAAAGATCTATCATCGCAGAAGCGCACTCAGGTACCGCAGGAGGCCATTTCGCAGGAAAGCCGACTGCACAGAAGATCTTAGCCGCAGGACTTTGGTGGCCGACATTGCACAAGGATACTAAGGAATTCTGCAAATGTTGCGATGTGTGCCAGCGAACAGGAAAACCCTCAAGGAGAGATGAAATGCCGCTAAGACCCCAGATAACACTGCGTGCTTTTGATAAATGGGCCATTGATTTTGTAGGACCTATCAACCCACCAGGAAAGAGAACCGGCGCAAGATACATCATTACAGCTACTAAATACCTCACCAGATGGGCTGAGGCTAAGCCAGTGAAGAACTGTGATGTTTCCACTGCCGCGCAGTTCATTTTTGAGAACATTATCACTAGATTTGGATGCCCACTAATTCTAATGAGTGATCAGGGTACACATTTCCTCGATGAGACTATAGAGGCCCTTACTGAAGAATTCCAAATTAGTCACCATAAGAGTACACCCTATCACCCTCAAGCTAATGGTACGGTGGAGGCATTCAATAAAATTCTTGAGAATGCCCTGACGAAGATCTGTAATCAACAAAGAGATGATTGGGACCTTAGAGTCATAGCTGTATTATGGGCTTACAGAACCACATGCAAGAAACTAACAGGTCACACACCTTTCAGTTTGGTGTATGGACAAGAAGCAGTTATGCCCATGGAATACATTATTCCCAGTCTCAGAATTGCGCAAATTACAAAAATGGCAGATACTGATACCATGAGTGAAAGACTTTCACAACTGCTTGCCTTACAAGAAGACAGAATTTTAGTCGGATTCCATCAACAGCTACAGAAGGAAAGACAGAAAGCTTGGCATGACAGGCACATTAAGAATAAACACTTTGAAGAAGGAGACTTGGTACTCCTCTTTGATAGTAAATTCATCAAGTTTCTGGGCAAGTTTCGTGTACATTGGTTAGGCCCTTTTCGAGTGACAAAGATAACCGAAGGAGGAGTAGTTCAGCTTGCAAAACTTAATGGAGAATTGCTACCTACAATGATCAACGGGAGTCAGCTCAAGCTTTATCGCGACGGCCACTCCACCTTGTCGACTTAATATATTGCTAAAGAAGTGCAGATGTCCAGTGTAGTTGAAAGAGACATCGCATTATCATAGTCTACACGGAAGTCGCGAGACCCTCAGTCTTTGGCTTCCCACGCAGCTCCTTAAACCATCCGCGCATGTCAATAAAAGTTTGTATGGAGCGACCCTATTTGCGCTCTGACGAAGTTTTTTCCCCGGGTCGTTGAACTGTCGCTCTTGCGGAGTTCCCTGTGTCAATCTGCTGCTTGAGGAGTTCTCATTGTGGACCCCTCTATGCACAGTTACCTAAGCTGAAATGACCCGCCGAAAAATTTGAATTACAGCAGTTATGTAGCCGCGTCTGAAAATAAATGAAGGATAAGCCCACCATTTAAGTATAGCCGCTCTGACAGATTTGGCTTGATCTCCGTAATATTTGCATTTAACTCATGCGTCGAAAGCTTTAGCTTCTCCCGGAAGGCTGTCAGAGCCCGTCCATCACAATAAATGCACCTCAGAGGTGAGGGGGATAGAGGGGTTGTCAACTCATGCATAGGCGCCTACAGCTAGTAGCCCCACTTGCCCGCATTTACCATCACCTTTGGCTATAAATACCCCACACTTGTATATTTTCAGGTTACTTTTCTCGAGTTGCATAGTCTTGTTTGAGAATCTAAGTTATTGTTTTCAGAGCCGAGTTGTGCAGAGTGTTTCCTTTGTTTTCATCATTCATATCCTACGTTGTTCCGCCATTTGTCTGTTCAAGTTCTTGTTGCCTATACCGGTTCACGACAAAGAACCTGTCAACTGAAGAAGTTGTTCGTCAATTCCTGCGCCGAGGCTTAGATTTCGGCATGACTACTCCGGTGACGGCCTTGACTTACGTACACCCTGGTTATAATGATCCCAGACAATCTCCGGGCACAAGAGCATCTCAGCAACATCCAGAAGAGCCTGTTCCAGAGCCATTGGCCACTATGGTGAATTATATTCCACCGCATCCAGATGATGCGCCAGAGGTACATATCCCGAAGAATGCAAAGTATCCACTTCCGTTACCTCCACTACCGGCTGGTGTGCGACAAGAAGGGTCCCTGCTTGGACACCTTCCACTAGTCAAGTTCTCTGATTTCAACCTGGGAGACTATAAAACATATCCTTAGTTCGTGCCAGATCGATATCTGATGGTAGTTCATAATCTCACCAGAAAGGTTGATGAATTCGTCCCAAAGGGATTCGCAGCAAACTTGGAGAAGCCGGGTTTGTTGAACTTATTGAAGCTACCGCACTTCGGGCATAGCAACGAAGTCAATGAAGTTGTTAAGACACTGCTATCCTATGTTCATGGAGGTTACCTTTGGCTGGGGAGGCCAATCGATTTAAACGTTGATTTGATTCATTGCATCACCGGCCTATCTAAGGTTGGTAAGGATCCCAATATTCATTTTGTGGGAAAAGACAAGGATAGAAAATTGGCTGCACAGCTGGTGCAGAAATACAACTTAACAAGAGGAGGTCGGGCTTATGACCTCACCATAGTAGAAGACGAAGCACTTAGATTTACAGGAAGTCTGCTTGCAGGCAGACTTCTCACAAAGTGCAGACCGAAGGAAGTTACTGGAGCTGTCGTGGAGCTCGCCATCGTAGCTGCGGAGGGAGAATAGTACAACTGGTCCCTCTTACTCCTCAATTCTTTCTTGGAATACTGTCGGAACGTCCAAGACACCCCCGGTTAGTTGTTCCATTTTTCTTGGCTTTTAATTTTATGCGCTCTCGTCGGGTGGAAGGAGGCCCCGTACACTCAGTTCCTTCGGTGCCGCGCAGGAGAGGCTGCCGGAATCTGCTATGTTAACCTTTGGGAGTCTGCTAATCCCGCGAAGCGCAAGATGAACCGCGCTGTATTTTGTGAATACTACCATCTCCTCAGAGATACCATTCAGGAAATGTCGAGGCTGAGCGAGGAGACAGCCAAAATATATGAAGGAAAGTTGGCCTTTCTGCCGACTTGCATCAACTTTACCTCCGCCCCTGCGACATTCAAGAGGAATGGGCCGTAGGCCTTTATAGGATGACCACCGAAGATGTTGAAGAAACTATCAAGTCTTGGTCGGATGAATGGAGGGAGGCCACCGAAATCACATCCGCGATGCCACCCACCACTGCGCAAGAGAAGGATAAGGGAAAGGAAGCCCCCGAGCAAAGAAGTGATGAAGGTTCGACAGAACCAGCAACCAAGAAACAAAAGGTGTCGCATCCCTCTGAGGCCATTCCCTTGGGGATCGACCAGTATTTGAAAAAGCAATTTTGCGAGCTGCGGACCGCACACGCTCACATCAGAAGTGCTCTAGACCTGCAGTTTGTGGAATTAAAAGGTATCGCAGGAAGGTTTGCGCAGACCCATGCGCCAGCATCTACTTCACAGGTGCCACAAGTAACCACAAGTACCGAGCGAGTTGAAGTGCTTGTAGAAAGGCATACTGTCATGCACATTCCGCCTACAAGCATGACACTTCCGGATCCGCTGGCTGCACTATAGGTAAGCGCAGTTGGGCCCGTTGAAATAAATTTGTCTTTAATTCCTATAGAGACTCTACAGATAGTGCATGAGAAAGTTTCTGTTGAGTTAAGAGCTAGAGAGCTCTCTACATTCCAGGAAAACCAACGACTGCAATCGCAGGAGATAGAGCTGAAGGAAAGCCATAAGAATATCTCCGAGAAGCTCACACTTTATGAGGCACAAGACACTGGGATAAGAAATATAATTGATGAAATTGCCCAAGAAATGCCAGCCTGTGAGATTCAACCAGACCTTCCTCTGGTTGAGAAAGTTCAAATTATTGGAGGAAGGGTGAAAACCCTGGAGCATGAAATAGTTGCTAGGGCTGAAGACCATAGAACGCAGATCATCGAGTTAGAAGCTCGTGTTGCAGCACATTCTACAGATGATCGGCAGGAACAATTTGAAGCGATGCGAAGAACTTCCACGCAAATCAAGAGCAGAGCAGAAGAAGCCGAGAATCTGATGAACCAAGCTATGGAGGCTTGGACGGAGCTTGAGACGCTCCCTTTAAAAATTGGTCTTTTGGAATAGGTACAAGCCGCAGAACAGTCCCTAACTGTTCTGACTGAAGAAGCTAAGGCCTTAGAAGGCTTAGCAAAAATGAGGAAAATGAGCGAAGTGCGCAGAATCCAACAGCAACTGCACAAGATCAGAAATGAAGATGCAAAACTCACCGACAGCATTCAGCCATTTATGGATGAGTATGCTGACCTCGCTGCCCAAGTCGAGGCAAAGATCAAAGAAATTGCAGAATCTCAACAGGTGATTGATGGCACTACTAAAGAAGAAGCCACTACAGAAACGGTGCAGACAGCTGTGGAGTGTGTCAATGAAATGGACTCCGCTATTGCGCAGTGGAAGAAAACATTCACGGAGACCCAAGCAAAAGCAGATGCGCAAGTAAAGCGACCACACGCTAGTGCGAGTGGCTCGAGGGTGAGCCACAAGTAAGTGTTAGGGGCCTGTTGGAGCCTAGGCCGCAACTATGGTAAAGCTGTGAATTTTGAGGAAAAAGCACAAGTGTTGAAGGGAAAGTGCTAATTTTGAATAAACACCAAATTTTGGGCAGAAGGAAACGGTGCGCAGTACGGTGCCAGGTGGATGAGCTCAACGCAGATTACGGACTGGAACTCGCGGAGCTCGCGCGCACACGTCATGGAAGAATGAATGTGGCTGAATAGAAAGCTCAGCTACCATAATAAATGAAGCGACAGAGTAGAGGGCTCAGCTACCCTCATTTAAGGTTAAGTACAAAAGTTATGGTTGCTCGGATCAAGGAGGAGCAATGGACCAAAGCATTGAAGGCGAAGGACAAGGCGCCCATACCCGCAATCTGCGCCAGAAGTCACGGAACCTGCAGGAAGCGACGACATGACTGCAAGCGGCGCCTACAGTACACCTAGCCATGTTTGTGGTTAGGGTTTTTGGGGATTACTGTTGGGAAAGGCCCACATATTTGTAAAGGTGCGATCGTCATGGCCACCTATATATATGTGTAATTGTAAAGGTTAGATGTTAGTCAGTTAGCTAGCCTTTAGATGTTGAGACGCAGGCTAGCTGTTTGAGATAAGCTAGCTAGGTAGTAAGTCTTCTATTGTGTTGTTAGAAGACGAGAGTAGAACTGGATAGCTGTGAAGCTAAATCCTTGAGTTGCAGACAGTCTGAGTCGACGTCTGAACTATTGTAATCTCTATAAAGGAAGAGACTAGATTGAGAGAAGGGCTCCCAGCTGTGTGCGTGGAGTTTCCTGGAAAGATCTAAGGCCGCAGCTGTGTGCGCAGCATATTGTGTAACTCTATCATTTTCTGGTTAATATAACACTCCCGTGGACGTGGTTTTCCCCGTGGAGGTGAACTTCATACTTCTCGTTGTTATGATGCTGTGATTGAGTGATTACCTGTTCTAGTTCACTACATTTGTATACATGAATATTGCATTATCTTTATGAGTGTTAAGCAAGCTCTTGAAGCTTCCTTGGTAACTATACTCGTTAAGTGTCGAAGAATCTATAGAACGCTGTCGCTGCAGCGATAGAGGAATGCATTACTGCGCTGGGCGCGTGGGCAGAAAGGATACATAGAGCGTCGACGCAGGGGATAGTTGCCCCGTGCGCCGGAGCGGAGATACCGCGCAGCTAGGCTGTTGAGCGAGAGTTCAGCACTGTTGCACTGAGGGATCTGCGGAAGAGTCAGACATTCCGCTTTGAGGAATCATCAAGGAAGAGAGAGCAGTCTCCGTGTCGCCGAGTTTAAGGAAATCTGATTCCTTAGCCCCCCCATAGCCACTTCGGGTGAGACCTCGAGCTGCTGCGCAGCTCGTTGCCGAGAGGGCCAGTGTGCCAAGGGGTTTTGTTGCTGCGCTTCATTAAAACCTGGGTCTGTCCAAAAAGCAGCCAACATGTACTCATCTGGCTCTTCCTTGGAAGAGTGACTTTCTTCAATGAAACTCTCAAGTTCATTCTGAAAAAATTCATGTGCTTGTTTTTCATCAACTCTATCTGCACATTCCTCAAGCACATACCAATTAGACTGTTCCTCATGATCCACCAGCTCATGAGGTTCCTCCCTTGGAACATGAAATAATTCAGCCATGTTATTATGAATTTGTGAAAGTTGGGAGGTACAAAGTGATTCTGGCAACTTCTCATTAAGCTGCTCAATCTGATTCTCAAATTCTTGATAAGCACCATGAGTACCAATCAGAGAATTCTGGGTGGCTTCCAACATATTATTGAGCTTGTTGATCTCCTCATCATTGCTTATTGCAGCATTATAGTACATATTCACAAGCTTCAGCAAGTGATCTCTATCAAAAAGCAGCTGAGAGAAATTTCCTTTTAGGCTTCCTACTGCTTCCTATATGTGCACAAAATTTTCAACAAAGGGTTACTCCTCCATTGATGTAGTTCTCCAACAATAGTGAGAGATCAAAGCATTAAGTTCATGGAGGTTTTTCAGGGCCTCCTTGATTTTTTCCTCACTCATTTTCAATGGTCCAATCAGGGCAAGAAGTTCTAGCTGGTGAACCTCCTCTTCTGCTTCTTGCAATTCAACCTTCTCCCAATTCTGAATTCTGACACTATAAGGATCTTCTAATCCATCATTCCCCTTGGAAGTGGCTGCCATCTTGGGCTGCAAAAAAGGCATGCAAAAATCAGAATTGCAGCCATACCTTTGTGCCCAAATTTCCTCCTCATGTGGTGTTTTATGGCAGCATGCTTCTTTCCCAAATTCCTTGGTTCACACCCAGCTGATTTGGGCTTGTCTTCCACCTCAACCTGAAGTTCCAATGATGATTTCAGATCTGATTGATGTTCTTCTTTTGGATCTGATCCAAAATATGTCTTACCATCATCAATATTCCCCATATCTTCTGCATTTATCTTGAAATCACCCACGAAGAAATTGGGAGTGATTTCACCTTCCACATTGCCAACAATCGAATGTTTGACTGTTCGATCTTTAGTTGTGCATGGATCTTTTTCCTCTCCTTTTGACAAAGGATTTGGTGACTCATCATCCTCATGGATGTTGCAAATATGCTGATATCTAACCATGGTATTCCCTCTTTCTTCCACACTTTGAGGGTCTCCTGATGTTCCCACAGTCATTGGTTTCTGAGGAGATAAGCATTGAGAATTAAATGCTTCATTACGAGGAACTAGTTTCTCCACATCATGGCACACATTATTGACAATGTATTCTATTTTATTCTGATGATTTCCAAAAGGAACATGGGTACAAAAATCTGATTGAGGTCCATACCTTTTCATCATACTTCTCCCTTCAAACAGTGGAGCTATGGTGCCTTGTTTTGCCACCCATTCTCTAGGTTCACATCAAACTGATGTGTGGTCATCTTTTGCTTCACTATGTAGCTCATGTAGTGACTTTGGATCTGATTTAGGTTCTTCTTTTGGATCTGATCCAACATATGTCTCACCATCATTAAGCTTACCAATCTCCTCTAAGGTGATCTTGAAATCCTCAACATAGAAGCTTGTAGTGGATTATGCTCCCATTCTGTCAACAATCTCATGATTGGTCTTTGGGTCTTGTTTCTCCTTCGTTGTCTTAGGATAAATATTCTTGGAGGATCTTCTTGAAGAGGATCCAAAAATTCTTGTGAAGTCACATGCATCCAATGCAACTTTGATATCTTTTACTATCTCTTCCATAGAAGGTTGAATTTTGACTGTAGAACATGCAACTTTTCGCTGAATATGGCTATCAGAATAACCATTGTCTGTTCTATCAATCATGATCTCATGGGAGATGCTCATGGAATGTACTTCTTGGGAATTCTCTTCCTCATATCGTCTACAATATTATTCATACTGCTCATCATAATATTCATCATACTCCTCATCATAATCTTCATCATACTCCTCATACGAATAATCTTCTTGCTCATACAACTCAAAGTCTAAATCTTCCATAACTGGAACTAATTCCACATCTGCAATCTTGAATATAGTGTTGAGATAATTTTCCAATGAGAATTACTTTCCACAGGCTGAGCCAAAGAAAGTGCTCTGATACCACTGTAATATGGGGATATGACAAAATGGCACTGTTCTTTCATTAAAAATGTGATTTATACATTTCTACTTGGAATTTCGACCTAAAAATTTCTGGAGATGAAGACTAGAGTATTTAATTCATATTAAAAAATAAATGGGGCATGATAATATCCCCCAAAGAGTACAATAGTTCACCAAAAATGCCCTCCCTCAAGGAGCAAGAATATGCCTTCAAAATTGGAAATGGTTGAGAGAATGTGATGCATTAGAAGAAAACATGATCTGCCCTGTAGATTACACCTGCAACAAATGACTCCATTAAATCTCCAAATGAAAGTTTTGAATGTCCTTTCCAATTACCAACTTGGATGGGAATCTTTCACCCTCGAAATTGGCTAAGGCAAGAAACTACTCATCCACTAGCTTTCCCTCTTCACAAATGCAATTGCAAATTTCTCAAATGATGAAAAGTTGTTTTAATTCTTTTTTATTGAAATTTATAAACTTCTAATGTCCTCCATGGGACGAATTCCTTCCAAGAGACTCATTCCAACTCAAGTTGGGAAGAGATTCCAAAGAACGCCACTTGTACAACAATTCCTAGTCTCCCACTTCCACCAAATCACATGTGGAAGCATATTAGCTTCCCTAAATCCCTTGAGAGCCCTCTTGGAGGCTATTTTTAGCCATGACATGTCATATATGTCATATGTCAGCCTTCATGTCTGATTTGTGTCATAGGTGTTATAGCATCTTCATCATTGTTGTCATAGATCTAGGGAATCTAGCCCAAGTGTCTCACTAGCTCCAAATTGCCTCTTCCTCTTCCATGGGAGTTACTATTCCTCTACACTTCGACCTTGGATGAGTCATGCAATGAATAATACCTTTTGAAATCCCCCAAGTATGTTACCATTCACCTTGAATTCGAATTGGTGAGAGAATAATGCCAAGTGTAGTGGGGAAATCTAGCCATATGTGGGCCCCCCTTCCTCCATATGTCTTCATGATAAAATGATACTTGATTTTAACTTGTATATATTTATTTATCTCTTTTATTAAATATATTCCATTCTAATTTTCAAACATCGTTTATTATTCCCCTTATTCCAAATCCCAAATCTTCCACCCCAAACCTATGAAACTAGTAATTTTCCTCCTTGGCAATTATTTGACCCTTAGCATCAATTTGAAAAACTCTAATGAATATGTCCAATGTGCTTAGGCCATTGTGACCCAATGCCAATTTGGGACATGAAAAATCCTCCCTTCCCAATATTGCTTGTCCTCAAGCAATTTCAAACATGGGTGTTGAAGAACCTGCTTTCTGTATAATTCTTTGAAGTTGCCATTGAATTGTCCAACCTTGAGTCTTTGAGATTCCATGAATATTTTAGAGAGGAACCACCATCCTTGCTTTTGCACTACTCTGATTAAAATCACTTTATTAAGTGGTGAATCCATTCCCCATACTACTTGTTTCCCAAAAAATTGAAACCAATGAGACAAAAATGATCCCAGGGTCCCATTGCTTGTATTGCACCCCAACAATTAAGAGTGTTCTCGAACCCATACCATCAGATAAGAGGATTCCTAGATCCCATCTTCTTGTATGCATTCTTCCAAACATCATGAGTACAAAATAGATATCATCAAAATACATAACAACATAATGAAAATGTACATCAAGGAGATGCTTCATCAAAGAGTCATGAAAGTTCTTATACCTCCAAGCAAGTAGACCACCATTTTCCAAGTGCATAAAATATTCAAGTGACCCATCAAATATGCTCCAATGACATAGGTGAGGATCCCATGTCCTATAATGCTTCTCCAAAAGGATGTGATATGCATCAAAATATTCAGCCATGTATTCCTTCATCCAAGAAGTGAATGAAGAATCTCAACTAAAATTTGAACCAAATAATGAGCAGAAAAAACAAGGAGACTTCAAAGGACTCAAAGAAGTCTCACCCTTACATCCATGAATGTGAGAATCATAAATATGTAAAAAAGTATGTGGGTGCCAACAAAAATATTCTCCCATCATAAATCTATTCACCCAAGTGTTGGATGAAGTTCCTCCAACATCAAATGAACCAAGTGTTGAGCAAGAAAAACCATGAGTCTTCAAGTGACAGAAATGTATATCATAGGTGCATCCATGTAGATGTGAATCATCATAAAGTGACAAATGATGCTGCTGAAAATGTGAATAAGAATGTGCTCCAACCATGTCATCATAAAAGGTAAATATAGGAGTTCCATACTCCTCATTTGGCACCATAAAAAAGAACCCTTTCACCCATACTTCATTGAGACTAATGCTGCAAAACATGGAATTGTAGGATGTAGGAGAATGAACTAACTCACCCCAATGATCAACAAGTGTAGAAGCTTCATCATGGGAATGATCCATATGGGTAGTATCATGCAGCTCCTTCAAAAGTGTGAAACCTTTGTCATAGATTGGTTCCAATGTAGAGGAATCATGCTATTCTTTAAAAATTGCATAACCTTCATCAAGAGACAATTCAAGTTCATCTTTCACCACATCAAGTGTTTGTATCCCTTCAAGTTCATCTTCAAACACATTAAGCACATTCAAATTTCCACATTTCTCATGATCCACCATGTCATGAGAATCCTCCAAACAATCTACCATTTGACAATTTGAAACATAGGAGGAAAAACAAGTATCTTGCAACTTTTCAAGAAGTTTCTCATTTTGAATTGTGAGCTTATGATTATCCTCATTATTCTTCAAGTATGAATCATGTAACAATTCATTAAGCTCAAAGAAATGGTTTCTATAAAAAATAAAAGACATAAAATTACCTTTGATGTGGCACATTGCTCTTTGAATCTTCTCCATGTCTTCAAGGAAGGATGTTTTCTCCAATGAAGTAGCTCTCCAACAAGAATTTGACACCAATGCTTGAGTTTCATGGAGAATTCTAAGGGACTCTTGGATATTCTTTTCATTCATCTTTAAGGACCCTTCAAGAAAATGAGGATCTTGCAAATAAACCTCCTCATCTTCTTCCTTCTTGCTTGGACCAACTTCATGAAGCTCAAGTGGTGATGTGGAAGCTGATCTTGTTTCTTCTTCAATTGCTACAAGGTCTTCATTTTCATGCTTAGAAGAATTTTGTCTTGCAACAATACTATCAAAAGTGATATCTATGTCACCAACATAGAGGTGTGAGCACCCATCAGTAGGTACTCCTTCATAGTTCAAGCATCCATCAGTAGATGCTCCTTGATTCATGTCCAAGGTAGAATGTGTCTCGACTTGATCTACAATATTTTCAATAGGTTCTTCTTCATGCTCTTGTGATGTCTCTTCATTTTGCTCCTTCAAGCAAGTTGATGCATTTTCCCCTTGTTTTCCATAGTATCAATATATTTGGAATCTATTTTTGAAGAATTCCCAAAAAGTATCCCCCAGATGGAAATACCTACATTCCTGAGGCTTCAGTTTTTTCATTGATATTTTCACTCACACATATATGATACTCTCTCCAAGGTATTTTACAAGAATGGCATAAACCTTTCTTCACTAACTCCACATATTCATTTTTGGGTCTATTTGCAAAAATATGTTCAGCATAGTACTCAAAAGACATGGCATTTTGTGTATTTTTGCTCCAAGCAAGATATTCTTGATATTTTTGATATTGTTGGGGCAAGGTTTTATAGGTTGCTCTGCATCTTTGTAACTCATCCATAGAATTATCCTTTGGTGGTTTGACATCCTCATATTTATCATACATAGGTTCATAATCATAATCTTCATTCCTCCTGAAATTGAAAGAAGTGTTGCATGATGACACCTCTTCCTTGTACCATTCACATTCTGCTTCATATTGCTCATAATCTGCATATTCCTCCTAAGAATTGTACTCATAGGATTCCTCATAATAGTAAGACATGGCTGCCAATTATTCTTAAATGTATGTACCTAATCCACAAGTTCAAGGATGAAATACGTACAGCAGTGTATGGTTGTGGGCCTCTGCCCCCAGTGGGCTTGATAAGAGGAGGGGGATTCGTAGATGACGAAGGGGTAGTGACACCGGGAGGTGGTTGACTAGTAGTGACAATGGGTTGCACCGGTTGAAGGACAACATTTGGTGTCGGCGGGGGAACGGGAGGCGAAATATACGACATGGGTAATCCTAAGGTTAACCCGGGGAGGCTGAGAGTAGCCATAACCGGGGCGCTTACTACTCCTGAGGGAGGGAATAGGAAGGGGATTGTGTGGGTGGGTGTAACACCAATGTGACTAGGTACCAATGGTGGTTTGGGTAACAAGGGCGATTGATTGTTGGGTGTTTGTGTATTGTGGGAAATGGTACATAGGTCACATACTTTGGTCGTAGGTGACGGGGGGGGAATGGATTGGAATGTTGAGGTCATCGACGGATCTGAGTAAACTCCGGGTCCCACGGAGGAAACAAACGAGGTAGTTGCACCACCAACAGGTTGTTCAACCATGGGGAGAACATTCTCGGGTGCAATGGGGGCATTTGGATTGTAATAGGTGAGTTGGTCAACCTTGACCACGCGTCCGTCATGGGGGAACATCATGGTACGAAAAACGGATGAGGCAACCACCCTCATGGCATACATGTAGCTGCGGCCAAGTAAGAGGTTATAATCAAGTTGGTCATTGATGACCTCTATGTTAATGAGCATGATTTTATTAGCTAACTGGATGGGGACATTAGCTAAGAGACCTTGGGGTTGAGCCGAATGGCCATCGTAGGCTCGCAATGCAGTGGTGGACTGCTGGAGAGTAGGGGATCCCAACTTCTGCCAAATGAATGTGGACATAACGCATGTAGAGGCACCTTCATCGATAATGCACAGATGGATGACAAGATTCCGAATGGAAATAGAAACTTGGAATGCTAAAGTGGAAGGAAGGCATGGTTCGGACTGGTCCAAATCGAAGGCCATCAGTTGTGAATCATTTGGGTCAATAGCACCAATGGCGGAGAGCAAAGTCTTGTGCTGTGAAGGAAATTTTTTTAAGACTTCTAACGCAGACATGGTTGCGGGAGACTGGGCTAAGTCATCTACAATGCTGTAATGTAACGCAGCGCGAGCATTGGGGTTATTGTTGACACGACGAAGTGGGAAGCGAGGTGCTTTAGAGGCACCATCTAGTGGAGCTGGAGGTATACATAACGTCTGATCAGTGGGATGAGCGTTAGTGTTTTTGTCGGTGAGAGAGTCTTCAGGGGTGGATCCATATTGGTTCCGACGGGTTTGGAGGTTGACATCAGTGGATGACATCATTAACAAGTGGTGGGTACCTGAGTCTAACATGGGTTGATTAGGAGCGGCATAAGTGATCTGTTGTTGTGGTGGTGCGTTGCCTTGAGGGAGAGCCAATGGCTGAGTGTTGACTACACCTTGGGTTGGTAAGGGGTTTTGCAGCACCAAAGGTTGCTGCTGAGGGGGTGGAGGGTTGGGTGGCGCCTAAGGAGGTGCATGCCCTTGGCGATGGGCATCATCAGTTTAGAGTTTCCGAGATCGCTCCAAATGTGGGAAAGCATGTGTATAGTGGCGATAGACCCCGCAAATAGAACAAGGATGGTTTGTTCACAAATTAGGATTTTTGGCCTGCTTGGGCGGCCGATCAGGGTTCTGGTTGGCAGGGGCTGCGTTATTGTTGTTTGGGGGATTGGGAGGTTGACCACCTTGGTCTGGAGGGGGGTTGTTCCCACGGTTACGGTCTTTGCCACGGTTTTGCTGGCCCTGTTGGCACTGGTTATTTTGGTTCTGCTACGGATTTTGTTGGGCATACACTTTCCCTTGGGCAGCAGGTGGGTTCTGGGGTTGTGCAGGTGCGGGAGCAGGCTATGGTGGATAATAAGTAGGTGGAGGCTGCGCAGGTGATAAACCTTGTGGGGGTTGTTGATACGTCTGTGGAACAGGTTGTGGGTTTGCCGCAGGGGCTTCCTGTGGTGGGTAATAAGCAGGTTGGGCTTGAGAGGACACAGGTGCTGGTACAGCCTACGGGTGATAATATGGATGAGGTGCGATCGGGGGGGGGGGCGTAAGCGGGGGATGCATGACCAAAGCACTGAGTTGGACAGGAGGGTCCATGGGAATGGTGGTGATGTGTCATGGGAGCATACGAATTGGTTGCTCCGGATTGAGATGTATCCCGTGAAAGGTCGGGGCCATGGCTAGGACGTGCTATGGAAAAGGGTTGGGGATGCGAGGCAACACGGCCAATGATTCCATCTGTGGCATGGGATGCCCGCGGAGCATCGTGTTGGGAGGAATCACCACAAGGGGCGTCAGGTATGATGGTATATAGATAACCCGACTGGGCGTAAATGAGGTCAAATTACTGGGCTTTGAGGATGGCCTCTTCTTCAGACTAAGGTCGTTCGGATGCCACATCCTTGGCAATGATAGGAAGGAGGGATTTTAGAAACCAATCTAAGAAGATACGGTCGTCTAACTTGATTTTGCAGAGGCTGCGGCGTCGATGCCACTCATGAATGTGGTCAGTGATGTGGGTAGCCGTGTTTATCTGCAAGACAGTAGGATCTCAACTCCCGCGTCATAGCGGACAGGTAACGGAAAGAACTACAGGAAGGTCGAGGAAAGGGAAGTAAATGTGGCATGGGTCTCATGGGGTTGTTCGATGTACCACTTAGCTGCAGAGCCAGTGAGGGTTCCCTGTAACAGACGGAGGCAGACAGAGTCGTCCACTATGGAGTTGGAGGAACACCATAGATGGAAGGACATAATATGGTTCTAGGGGTCCTCACCTTCCTTGCCCTCAAACTTAGGGATGTCGGAGGGAAGCTTGGTGGGCATGTGAGGCCACGCAGGTTCGTGTCTGATGGGATTGTTAGTCAGTCTAGGTAGGTCAGGAAGGTTGAGGCTAGCCATGAATGGAAAACTAGTAGAAGGATGTGACATACTAGAGGGTGTGACCATGGTGGGGCAAATGCCCCCAAGTGGAGGGGCTGGGTTCGGGATGTTGCCCCCAAGTGGAGGAATGAAAGTGGTATGGGACGGTCCTGCACTGCCAAGGGTAGTGTGAGTCACTGATGGAGTGGGAATGGGTATGCCAGCTATTGGAATGGGTGCAGTGATCGGAATGGTAGATGTGGGCCCCATCGAGGGCATACCCAAAGTAGGTGTGGTAGCTGGTGTGGTGGTGGATGCTCCACCAATGGTCCCTACAAAGAAAGGGGTGGAAGTCACGCCAGCCATGGGGCTGGTTGGTGCAATGTAAATGGGGTTTTGGGACTCTGCCTCACAATCAGAGGTAAAATAAGGAGCGTCGAGCTCGAGTGACGGAGTTCTATGCCGTTGACGAGTGGAGTCAAGTGACAAGGCTCGAGATCTATGATGAGTGGTATCAAGTGATGAAGATCTATGTCTATGACGGGTGGTGTCAAGTGAACCATGCTATGGGGGCTCTCCCTGGAGGCGCCGAGAATGTCTCGGGGACTCAATGGTGACAGATGGTGTCAAATATCTGGGGGTTGTGTTGAGTGAAAAATAGCTTAAAAATCCTAATGCAACCGAGTGTGCAAAAGGAGAGCTCAAAAAATATGGCACTCAGGCCAACAACCAACTCAAAACACTTACTGTAACAACTGTGCTACAATAAGTGGAGTATCGACAAAAATGGTCAGAATACCAACAAGCAGCAGGTTTCCTAAAAAATAAAAATAGTGGACTCGCTAGACCAAAAGGAGGTAAGGGAGCATGCAAACACCTAGCTAAATAGTATTCTGACTCAACTAGACATATCCTCTGCAAGGTGATGAAATCCAAGTCAGACAATATGGATAGTAGAGCCAAGTGGCTAAAGATATCCCCCTACCGGGAGGGACACCGGGTAGTCAATCCTAGAAGAAAGGAAACTAAGATACCCCGTTCATGATACGTCCAGAAAAGGTGAATCTGCCATTTGGTTCTATCGCCGTGGTATCCCCATATGGGTGATACCCTGAGAACTGCGAAAGGTAGCCTTCGGTTACTGAATGGATTGTGGTATTCCACTCAGGCCTCTGGAACCAGTCTGGTGACTTCAATCCTCCTAGGGGAGAGGTCCTCTGATAAACTGGTTGTGACTGTGCCAAAAAATACTAGGGGATTTTGGTTCCCTAATGGACAACCGCTATGTCTCAAGTGTAAGCAACCGAGGGGTGTTATTTGGATGCCTATCCCCCTGATCCTACCTAACTACAAAAATTCTTATGTGTTCCCCAAGTGGGGTTAGAATGTTGGTTGTGTTAAGTAGTATTTTAGGGCTCACATGAATTAAGTGACAGAGTGTGTGCGTGTGAGATGATGAACCCAAGCAAAAGTGCCATGGGGTGGGAAACTTTCTAACAATACAGAATTTAAGCTTTGAAATGCAATTTTTTTTTTTTTTTTAATTAAAATGCTAAAAATTAAAAATATTCTGTAAATGGAACATAAATAATACTGCAGAAAAGGCTGTAGGGAAGTATGGCTGCAAGTAGGACAGATGGTTGTGCAGGTGCAGAAAATATTGCAGCAAAGTGCTGGGTTCAAAACAGGAAAAAAGTGCAGAAAACAGATCGCGGGTCTGTGGCAAATCTGGGATGTCGGATCGTGGGAAACATCTCAACAGTCACGGACAGGTTGCGAGATTTTGGCCGAAAGATGCAGTTGGACCATGGGAAATAGGTCAAAAGCCGCAGGTGGGTTGTAGGAAAATGGCTGAAAGCCGCAGGTGGGACACGGGAAAAAGGCCGAAAGACGCACGCGGGTTGCAGGAAAATGGCTGAAAGCCGCAAGGGAGATGCGAGAAAATGGCTGAAAGACGCAGGTGGGTTGCAGAAAAATGGCTGAAAGCCGCAAGAGGGACGTGGAAAAAAGGCTGAAAGACGCAGGCGAGCTGCAGGAAAATGGTTGAAAGCCGCAAGCAGGACGCGGGAAAAAGGCTGAAAGACGCAGGCGGGTTGCAGGAAAATGGCTAAAAGCCGCAAGCGGGACGTGGAAAAAGGGTTAACAGACGCAGTCGGATCACACCAAACAAGCTAATAGCCGCGGTCGGATCGCAGGTAAATTCCTGAAAGACACGGTCGGAATGCAACTGCAGGGGGTAAAAGATGCGGTTTACGGCAGCCGAAAGGGACAGTCGAACAGAAAAATATTGCAGAAAAGAAAAAACGTTTAAAACTTTAAAAACTATAACCAGAGATTCTGGGTTCGATCCCCAGTGGAGTCACCAAAACTGTAGCTAGGGTTTTCACCCCAGCTTGTGCAAATGAGCACCTACTAAGGAGAAGGGACTCCTTAGTAGCAGTTCAGAAAAACATTAAATGAAAGACAATGCAGTAAAATGGTAATTATTCTAAACATGTGCATAAAATAGACAAGACAAGATAATAAAAAGGGTTTTTGTATTAATTATACCTCCAATGTGAAGGTTGGTGGAGCTCTTGTGGCAGTCTAGGAGGGTTGCTTCCAAGCTTCCAGCTTTGCTCCTTCTCTTTCTCCAAAGGGTTGGAAATGGGCCAAAAGGGGCACTCAAGGGTGAAAATAGTTCAAGGGTGAGCTAGGCTTTTAAGAGTGATTTTGGCAGAGTAAGGGTGTATTTGACTGTGGATATGAAATGAGGGGCCTCCATCACCTATTTATAGGTTTTTAGTGGTGGAGTGCTGGCCCATGGTTTTGGGAACCATATGGTTTAGGTCAGCTGTATAGGGTTTTTTCCTCCTTTTTCCCTCTTTTTCCTCTTTTTTTTATATTTTATATTCCCTTTTTAGAGGGTTTTTGCTATTTTAGAGGAATTTTGGGGGAAAAAGGTGTTTTTTGGCCTTTTGGAGGCTTTTTTAATGGTTTTGTGGCCTTTTGGAGGCTTTTTAGTGGGATTTTAAGGTTTTGGAGGCAAATATAGTGGGAAATATGGACAAATGAGTCATGTAATGGGGTAGATGAGGTAGTGAGCACTTTTTGGGTGTTAACAAAACCAACTACACGGCCGTATCTTGCCCTACCCATGACCCGCATAGCTATAGCCCGCGGGTAGCGCCGAAGCCATTTAGGGTTTGGACAAACTAAAAATCCCACTGCTGAAAACTAAAATGAAAGCATTGAAATGAAAGGTATGGATGAGACTACCAACCTGCCTCGGACGGTTCAATGAACGGTCGCTTGTAGCTCCCAGAATCGGCAACTGAACTTTAAGGTGAAAACTAACCAAAAGCTCCAAATGGGTGAATAGTAAAAATGAATTGTAAATTGTAATTTTTTATTACTATTTATAATTTTCAGGACCCACTTGTCTATAGTTTTTACCGTTTTATGCCGTTCTGGACTAATATAATGTCTTGGAGTAGTATTTTTTCATCAGATTTCTTCGGTGAAAGTTGTTTGGACCATTTCACACCTACAGTAGGTATGTTTCACACCCGGCATATAGCTTAGATTCCATTTCCATGTGCATTATGCATTTGACCTATTGACCATTTTCATAAACCCTAGGTGCGACCCCGCTTCGTAACCAACATGGAACCTTCACACTACTATAGAAGTGTCATTGTGTGGTGGTAGGGATTTTCTGAACATGGGTACCCTAGTTAGAACCCCTTTGTACATTTTGGTGCCCATGCTATTGTTTGTCCTTAGGATTGGGAGTCGTTTGTAGTTACACCATGACATTGCGATAAAGACTCATACTCTTCCTTGTCTTATGTTGGCCATCTCCCTTAAGGACTCCCCTCAGTTATATCATGTTGTGATTGCATTGCATCATCCTGCTTTTCGCTTGAGCCTTGTGCCGGCTCCTGCTTACTCAGTTGTTAGCTTGGTGCCTGAGCACTTTACCCTGTCGAGCCCTAGAGAGCTTAAATTTTCCCTTCACAATTTGGTGTCCTTTTGACCCTGAGGGAACACACCCTCGAGTGTCCACATCTTTCATGCACTTCCTTGCATTGATCATAGGTATGTTCCACTGCTTGGGACTAGTCTGCTCGCTATTTGACACTCGTTCCCTCACTTGTACTATAAGCAATTTTATTCTTTTTCAAGCTTTCCCCAAATATGAAAAAGACCAAAAAAATCAAATATTCCAAAAAGTAGGACGGGATTATGGTTACTACTTATTGTTGGCAGCTGTCATGTCACGTTTTAACAGAGCATTCATTCCACTCCATACACTATGAGTCGGGATTATAGTTGGACCTTAGGAGCTGTACTTGTATCTCAGTTTCTCCACCGATTGGTTAAGCTTCCAGTCATTATGGAGCCCTTTGTAATGCCTCCTGCATTGCACAGTTTATGTCAAGTCTATGCTACCTGAGTCTATCCATCTGATCATTCTCTTGTTCAAAGGAAGTCCTAAAACCAGTGTCGGCTACTCCTCAGATCTCTTGACTATTGCATTTTAGCCATCCTTATTGAGTCAGTCTGTTTCACCTGAGTTCTTCCAAATCTTTCGGCGTAGATGGTACCTCATGTTGGTTGATGGGGGATGCATTAATTCCCTCCTTCCAACGAGTCTTGTTCCTTCGACTTCAACCCATTTATTCCAGGACTTGAGGCTTAGAGTTTGGTTGAGTACCTTGAGGCTTGCAATCATTAGTGGCAGGTTCTCTCACCATCGACAGTTTTGGGAATACATCAATGTCCCCTGATCGATGGTTCATCCTAGTGTTCAACTTCAACTCACTTATTCACACTTCGATGATTGTGATCTGTGCCTTGATGCCCATTTTCATTATTGGTGGGTCATCTCACGTCTATTAACGGTATACATCATTGACCGGTAATCAAACAATGTCACATCAGGTTCAACTTCAACTCCTTTATTCACTTGATGGGACTTGCACTGTCGACACTTGTGTAGAATACCCCAGGCGATGGTGGCATTGAGTATGCTACCCATGACTTTGACTTTACATCTGAGATATCACCTCTCAGATATCAGTAGTTTGTACCTCTAGTTTGCACCAGTTGTTTCCTTTTCAGCAGGAGACCATATCTTACTGTAGAGGGATCATGGCTATGATCACTTATGACATATATCCATTATGTACTGCCTATTTATGGCCATTGTATCAGATTGTTGTACTATACGGACATGTATTCAAAGATACTATTGTACTATGATGAGTGAGATTCTCTTTCCACTTGTGTTTCCATCACTCCACTTCTGAGTTTTATAATGTATTTCGGCCATTGTAGCATTAGTCTCTGACCTCACACATTAGGGGGCATCTGTTACAACGTAATCTTTCACCCTGTGAGCATTAGCATTCTTTGGCCTACATGATCAATTCATTGACTCAGATCCACTTTATATCCTTCAGATACTATTTTGCCCTATTTTTATTCCTACCCACTTGTTGCATCACTATAACAAGCGTACCTGTGAGTTGCATCTATATAGCTCACGGGTAGCATATAAAATGGTAAAAATCACTAGTTTATTACTTTTTACTCCCACAAAGTAGTTATTGGGTGACCTTTGACCCTCCATCTGCCCAAGTAACATCTCGATGTGTCCTTTCACCTACCTTTGGGAGGACTATATATTGAGCACATATGGCTTATGGATGGTAGGAGATAGAAGAGCAAGAGAAATCTAGTGGATTTTTGCCCTATCTTGAGTTCACACTAATTGATCCTTGTAGTTGTGAACCCTTTATGTTTACCTTCCAAACTCCTATCATAGTTTGAGTTTTCCATTCATGGAGGATTGAAGTGTTGGAGGCACAAGCAGATTGATCTAGATCTTGGTTCAAATTGGTTGTCGACAAGAGGTTGTATCACATTGTACTTCTTCTTGTTTATTAATAGAAATACTCATATTCTCATCCATTAATGTTGTAAATATTTTTTATCTTACATTGGGCTACATTTATTTGTTATATCATGGACCATTGCTATTGATGATGTTAATGCCGTTTATATATATTATGTACTTGTTGTATATTGGATGTTGAGACTAATTTGCAGATTCAAGTGCACGGATTGGAAAAGCTCCAACGGGGATCTACATTAAACGTTTGGATTGAGGTTGGTTACATTCTCCATTATCTTAGCATTGCCATTTATAATAGCATAGTTCTGAGAATTGAGTTGATTTCTGGTAGTCAGTTGTCTGTAGTGGTCTCCCAAGCCATAGTGAGTTTTCTCCAACACAAACTCATCTTGCAAGTCTTTGTTCTTGAGCTTCAAACTCATGAACAATGCTTTTGTCTCCTCTTTGTATTTTTCAAATGACCTCAAAATTTTCTTCTTGAGTCTTTGTTGTGGGGAAAATGCACCTATAGTTCAAGGGAGAAACTTACAACTTACGGTGATAAAGATAGACTTACAAGCATTCTGCAAGTACAACAAATAAATGAAGAGATTAGGGTTAGAGATGTAGGCACCTCATTCAGAAGGTTAATCCTAGCTTTTCCTCCCTCGCTCTTCAATGCTTATCCAGTGTCGCAATGCCCAGACCTACAAAACAACTTTATACCTTTCTCAAACACATTTGACTACATATATAAGACTGATATCCATGACATGACAAGACATCAAACTATAATTAAACAGTAATCAAATCAGAGACATAAGAGAATAGGTCATATTTGGAAAGGAAAGAATGTATGATCTTTATTGATGAATGAAAGAAAGTACATAAAGTTATTCCTTCCTTCAAGCTTTGCACTTCACGAAACCTAGATTCAAGGTCTCCTACTTCTATTCTCTAAGGATTCCGACCTCTAATTAACTGTGCTAAGGTTTACCAAAACTGAAGCACAAGAGAGGGGGATAAGGGTCTCCATTCCTCCAACATAACTTTGTAATTGGGATTAGTCCCCTCACATGGCCCTTCTACCCTCCTTATATAGTCAGTGAGGAGGAGGAAAAGAAGTTATAACCGCTCAAGAGGTTTCCCAACCAACTTAACTTACTCGAATTTCGAGATTTTGACCAAAACAGGGGTGTACTCTACTCTACAGTAGACAAAGTAGCATACATATGGAGTTGAGGGCTACTTTAATGAAGCAAAGTAGGGTACACACGCTACTATCATTCCTGTGTACCAACGCTCATGTTGAAAAATGGCCAAAAACAGGCTTTTCTGCTCATTTTCAGGAGATGGTTTGGTTTGGAAAAATGTTTCCAAGGGTCATATACATCAAATGGGTCAAGAATGAGGTAATTTAAACCATTTTTAGTGTCCCAAATGACTCCTCCATCCACAAATGTCCTGTTGTGTGACTGAACTTGATCTCAAGAAATGTCGTCATGCGACCAAGGGATGCAAGTATCGTCACGGACGGAGAGGTGTCATTTCAAGCTATGACAGATGCCCCCTAATGTATGAGGTCAGAGGGAGTGTGGGAAACGATGGCTAAAATACATTATAAATAACAAAGAGTTGAATCATGGAGGAACGGAGAAACCAAGAATCATAGGCTCAAATGAAGTACCTGAAAGCAAAGGCAATGTCAGACAAACTTATCCTTGGGGTAACTATCCATGTTCAAATAGTGGAACATGACCTCCAAGAGGATACAATAACGATCCAAAATACTGATGCATATATCATGGCCACTAAAAATACAAGCGTGGATCCATGAGGAACATAAGTGTAAACATAGCCACATAAATACAAGGTGGATCTATGTCAAAACTAGAGAACATAGCCATAGAGAAAAAGCTGGATCTATGTCTCATCAAGAGCCTAAAAAGAGTGTGGCTCAGTCTTGCGCAACTTGGGCGATAACATAAATGAGGTGATGCTATCGAGGATCCCAAGGTCTTCATCCAAAAACAACCCAAGGTACAAACCTATCCGTGCGAATAAATGAGTTGATGTCGAACATGAGAGGTGTCGTTTGATTACTAGTCATTGATGTATATCGTTAACAAACGCAAGGGTGTCCACCAATAATGAAAATGGAACCCAAGGTACCTAGTACATTCAAGCAAGTGCGAATAGATGGTCTTGCCGTCGAACACTTGAAGAATCCATTGGATAGGAGACATGGATGTATTCCCATCTATCCAATAGCGAGAAAAACTACCACTAATGACTGCAATCCCCAAGGTACTAACCGAAACTCTAAACTTCATTCCCAGAGCATAATGAGCTGAAGTCGATGGGAAGAAATCCGTTGGAAGGGAGGCCTTCAAGCATCCTCCATCATCCAACACGAGGGACACTCAATAGGTATGAGCTGATTTGGAGTAGGACTAAACACATGATGAAACATACTGACACCAAGGAATGGCTGACACAAGAGGTCAAGGCAACTGTAGAATGGCTGACATAGATTATACCTTTGAACAGTGAGCATGACACAAGAGTGACTTAGGCAGCTTTTAACACAAAGAGACCATGATGCAAATCTGCAATGTAGGAGACATTACCAGATTCTCCATATGATTGGAAGACTAACCAAACGGAAGAGTAAGAACTCTGAGATCAGTTTATCCTAAGGCCAACACTAGAACCCAACTTGTTTGATAGACTCAAAATAGGTGCTTTGTTCAAGGAGATAGTTGACTTGTTGCCATCATATTGAAAGATATTTTAACATTCTTCCCTTCCCTTTCCTTTTTCATTTTTTAACGAGCTTGACAAAGAACTAAAGCATGCTCGATGGTATTTTCATATTTAAGGAGTCTAAAAAACCTAGAAGAAAACTCCATACACCTATCTGTGGATTTTATATCGAGCCCAGATTGGTCTGTGCTCGGCGGTGTTTTCTTGCTTATAGAGTTGAAAAACTTAAACAGTCCTCTATACACCTATCCATGGATTTTATATCCATCCCAAGTAGGTGAATGCTCGCTTGGTGTTTTCACATTTTGAGAGTCTGAAAACCCTAAAGATGACTCCAAAGGTCCTTTTTCGTAAAGTTAGTCTCCTTCCCCGAAAAAGTGTAAAATAATGGAAGAAGAACTCTTCTAGCGCATACAAGAGTATACCTAGAGCATACCTTTTCCGTAAATTATCCACCAAGGCCCGAAAAAGGGGTAATTCTATACCTAAGTGGATGTCGGTTCAGTTATTTTAACGAGCTCGAAAAGACAACTATGCTCGGCAAACTTTTCTTATTTAAGGAGTCTGAAAAGGGATTAAAAGAACTCCATAGGGATCTTTTTCCGTAAAGGTTTAACAAGTCCGGAAAAGTAAACTCATGACCTCCTTACTGTTTTTAATGAGCTCAAAGGAGATACAGAAAAATGCTCATAATGTCCTTACTATTTTTAATGAGCTCGAAGTGAAGATGAAATAAATGCTCATAGCCTCCTTACTATTTTTAACGAGCTCGAAGGAAAGGTGGAAGAAATGCTCGTAACCTACTTACTATTTTTAACAAGCTCGAAGTGAAGGCAGAAGAATGCTCGTAACCTATTTACTATTTTTAACGAACTCGAAGTAAAAGAAGATTGCTCAAAACCTACTTACTATTTTTAACGAGCTCGAAGTAAAAGAAGAATGCTCGTAGCCTACTTACTGTTTTTAACGAGCTCGAAGTAAAAGAAGAATGCTCGCAATGGGACGAGACGAGTGTCAAGGACATGCGAAACTAGCTCCAAGCACATGGAACAAAGCTATGCCTAATGCAAGGAACATGAGTAAGATAAGTACAGTCAGGGTGTGTCTCCTCCAGGTAAAAGGTGTCAAATTGTGAGGGCAAAATGATACATGGCTTAGCGGAAATGAGATTAGAGATGGAGGCTTATACAATAGGGTAAAAGCGTGGAAGCCAACATCAGGCTCATTAGCACAAGAGAGATCATAACAGATGCACATACAACTTGAACATAAAGATGGGAGCCTTATCAGGGATGGCCAGAAATAGATGAGGAAGAAAGCTATGAGGCTTCTTCTCAAAGTCATGATAAATCTAAAAAGGCTCCCAAGCCTATGAGAAAAACTCAGCATGGGCACCAGAATGGCATAAGGGTGCTGACTAGGGTGACCCATGTTAGGTAGGCTCTGCTGTCGGACTGGTGCACGATGCATAAAGAGATGGCTAACACACCAATATCCAACAGGTTCGACCCTATGGCGAATTCAGATGGCAAAAGGTTCAAATGCAACATAACAGCGGGGAAGCCTAAACCTATATGCAAGGTTCCAAATATACCTGACATGGTCGCACAAGGTCTCAAAAAGGACCAGTAAGAAAGTATACATCCATCTAAGAATATTGTCTCCAAGAAACATTAGTACCAGGATCATATCTAAAACATATGTAAAGAAAGAGCTGATACAAGTCACTGTGGTAGAAATATTTTCAACTTCACTATTATCAACAACAGGCATAAACAAGGCAGAGTTTTCAAATGAAGACTCTATGGTACCCAAGCTTGAGGACTTACAATCAACAAGATCAACTTTAGGATGAAGATCAAAGTTGAAGGACATGATGGAATCCGTAGAAACAAATTCATCATCACAGGAGTTGAAAATTCTAGAAGCATAAGCAAACTCAGTAGGAACACCGATTTGCAGATCTATAGGAGAGTCCAAAGACTCAACAGTAGGAAGATCATACTTTAATGTCAAACCGGGGATAGACATAACTACGACTAGATCAACATCCAAATGAATGGCAAACTGTACTATGGACTCTAGGAAAACTTCATTGGAAGGAAGTATATCATCCCAGATAAAACACATATCTAAACATTCAGATGGAGGTGTCACTTGGTCAAAAGCTGGGACCAAGTCCTGAGAAGGTAAGCATGAACTTAGATACTTCTTCTCAGTAGCAGTTGAACTCAAGGAACAATATGCCACATAAGTCCCATGTGACATAGTAGTGCATAATGACGAGGGATTATACTGGTCTACAGTTGGGTAATAAGGAGGATCAACGAATGCAAGCTGGTCGATGGTGACAATGTTTTGGTTATGAGGGAAATGCATCACATGAAAGAGTGTAGACACCACAACATGCATAGCATAAACGTAATCATGCCCGAGGATCATATCAAAGTCCATAGGGTCCTTTAAAACCATAAAATCAACTAAGACTGTTTTTCCACCCAAGGTAACAGGTGCCTGAGGGAGGAATCTGATTGGTTCACTAGGTCTTCTATCAAAGGTCAACGACCAATTAGCAGCTGGAATAACATTAGGGAAACCCAAATCTCTCCAAGCATAAGCGAATAAGATACTAACAGAAGCACCTTCATCAACAATGCATCGATCAACCGTATGGTTCTTGATATCAACCTTTATCTGGAAAGGTGTCGAAGAAGGAAGACGAGGCTCAGCTAGACTATTCCAATCAAAGGAAACAATCCTAGGGCTTGGTAGGGGTTCACATGGCACAGATGAAGTGCCCCCTTTTTTAGGAATATCCAAACTGGTAATGCAGAAGACTTCAGCAGTAGGTGCATCAATCTCCGAAGGACTGATGGGATCGGTCGAAGATTGCATCGATTCGATCACTTCACTCTCCGAAGGAAGAGTGGGGTCGACTAAAGATTGCATTGGTTCAACCACTTTATCAACCAAAGGTTGACCTGACTGCAGGGAATCTATAGACAACTTAGGAACAGAGGTTCCTTCAGACACGGACCACACTCTTCGTGCCTCTGGAATGGCAGGGCATCGGTGAGTAAGGTGATCTCCTTTACAAAGTTTACAAGGGAAGTTTGGTTTCCATCCTATAGGTTGAGACTCCTTTACAACGTTGGTATTCTCAGCATGACTAGCATTGGCTGACAGCTTGCCCCCAGCATGACTCACAGAGGCTGGTTGCTCAGAAGCATCAGACTTTTAAACTAAGGACCACACTTTTTGCACTTCTGGAAGTACAGGGCACAAGTAAGTAAGGTGATCTCCCTCGCAAAACTTACAAGGGAACTTAAGCTTCTGTTTGTTTGGTTTTCCGACAATGTCAACTTTCTCAGCATGACTTGCAGTGGATGATCTGGTGTCTCCAGTATGACTCATAGGAACTGGTGACTTGTCATTAATATGAATAGCAGTGATCAATGACGTGTCCTCAACATGACTGACAGTGGTTGAAGACAAACTTTCAGTATGATTTTCAGTGACTAAAAGTTTTCTCCTAGCATGACCTCCAGAGGCTAGGTAGGTGCCCCCTGCATGACTTGCAGAGGAAGGGTGCTTGCCCCCAGCATGACTTGTAGAGGCTGGGTTGCTTCCCCCTTGTTTTGGCATCTTCTTCCTATTCTTCCTCCGTCTATTCCTTTTAGATTGCTGGCTACTAGTATTGCTACTTTCGCCACATGAGGTAGAAGGAGGAGGAGAAGATGTTACTGGCAAAGGAGGCACAGGGTTCTGATGCTCTTGATTTGAGGTGCTCACAAAAGAAGCGTCAGTAGCATGCAAGGCATTCAGAGTGGAAAACAACCAAACTGACAGCCCTATAGTGAATCTAGGAAGATTCAAAGTAGCCATTAAGGGAGTACCAATGTTTCCAATGAATGGAACAACACAAGGATCCACCGGAACAAGGGTACCTTGATTGGCACTCGCCGAAATGCTAGACATAGTTTCCTGCTCACATGAGCAATAAGTTCTCTAAGGTAAACTAAGACAAGTAGCACAAAGAGCACACCACTAAAAAAGGTCCTAGGTAAATAAAACCAGAAAAACAAATGCCTTCCAGAGAAGACTCTAGGATGATGAGGTCCTAGGACAGATCAACGAAGGATGAAGAACAGTTACCCGGGGTCCACAATACAATGACTAAGGAGGCAAGCACTGGAATCACCCAACTGCCCTCCCAAAGACCTGCAAGGGGTTTCCTCCCATGTCTGTCCTAGGTACAACAGATATACCCTCCGTTGTCACCTGTGTATGAACCTATGGTCAAATACTAAGGATACCACCACACCAAAAACTCCTGGGGGAACATTCTCTAGTCGAATCAGAAGGTGTGGGCAGGGTAATTGAGCCCGAAACTCAAAAGAGTCCCCAAACACGATCCAATTCTGGTATATGCTCAAAACAGAAAGTAGGAGGGGTATTCCCAACAATTTGATCTCACAAGACCTACTACATAGATCCCAGGCAAGCTTTGAATGAAGTGGGTTTACCTGCGATAGTCGAACTACGATTTTTATGTAATGTGTGATCTTGGGTGGTTTAAACCCAAGATCCTAACCAAGACTAGTTGGTGTAGTGTACATTTTATTAGAGTTCATTTTAAAGGTTACTTACTTACTCAAAAAGGTGGTGGGTGTGTGAGAGTGGTTATAATAGAGATAGAGTACTGAAAATGAAATATTTACCACCAAACAAATCTTTTCTTTCCAATGCAAGTCTTAAAATTCTGATCTAGAATGCATATGCAAATGCAATTTTTAATCTTTCGAATGCAAAAAAGGTAAAAATAAAGTCTAAATGTACAAAATTAAACTCAAAACCTAAGAATGCAGCTACTCAAACAAATAGGTATGCAAAAGAAAACTTGTTCTTTTTTATGCAAAGCACTCTAAAATCTTTTAAGCCACTTGAAAGGTACTCTATTAAGAAAATGAATCAAAATTCTATATGCTTTCCAAAGGTAAGAAACAAAACTGAAACTAACCTACTATCAAAGCAAAGCAAAGAAACTTTCAGGTTCTCTTTATGAAACAGTAAAAGCTACCAAATATGACTTTCAAATTCTTATTGATGTAAGCAAGCCAAACATTGGGAAAAGAGTACGAAAACTACTTTTAGACCCAAACGAAGCAAATGATCTACGAAGAAGTATGGTTTGGTAAAGTCAGGTCTGCACATAACAATGCAAACAAGGTCTTGAACAACAGCCAAAACACTTGAGCTTTAACTACAAAAGAAAACTTAAAAGCATAAGGGAGGATAAAAAACCAATCTAAAAGAGAAATTTCACTCAAATAGATACAAACAGGGTCAAGAAGACTCAAGAGGTTTCAAATCTAGTGGAAATGGGGCAAGCAGGTTCAATCAGACTCAAATTAGGGCACAAAACACCAAACAAGTCCACAACCCCCCAACTTGGGTCAACAAGCCCCAAAACTTTCCAAACAAGCCCAAATTGATCAAAAGAGGTTCAAATCATGAATGTAGGATCAGTACAAGCATGGGAGACCACTTACAGGGGTTTAACACAGACCTAGGGTCATCAGGGACCACAAAAATGCATCCAGAACCCCCAGATTTGGGTCCACAACCCAAAAAATCAAAAACTTTAAACCCATATTTTGAGCACTACTGTGTATGAAGGAGACTAGCGCCCAGGGTGCTACTGTACTGCACACCAGTAGCGTATAGGTTGAAAAAATTGAAAAAATGGGGTTAAAACCCCCCACATTTGGGTCCACAAGGGTTTCCAAGGGCCGAGAAGGGTCTGTAAAAGCCTAGTAGGGTCAAATAGAGCCTACTAACTGATTCTAATCAAGAAATTGAATAAAGACCATCAAACAAAACTAAATAAATGACCTTGGATACCCCTAAGCAGTTAGGATTTCCCCAGTGGAGTCGCCATTCTGTTGTGGGGAAAATGCATGTATAGTTCAGGGGAGAAACTACCAACTTACGGTGATAAAGATAGACTTACAAGCATTCTGCAAGTACAACAAATAAATGAAGAGATTAGGGTTTAGAGATGTAGGCACCTCATTCATAAGGTTAATCCTAGCTTTTCCTCCCTCGCTCTTCAATGCTTATCCAGTGTCGCAATGCCCAGACATGCAAAACAACTTGATACCTTTCTCAAACACATTTGACTACATATATAAGACTGATATCCATGACATGACAAGACATCAAACTATAATTAAACAGTAATCAAATCAGAGACATACGAGAATAGGTCATATTTGGAAAGGAAAGAACGTCTGATCTTTATTGATGAATGAAAGCAAGTACATAAAGTTATACCTTCCTTCAAGCTTGGCACTTCACGAACCCTATATTCAAGGTCTCCTGCTACTGTTCTCCAAGGATTCTACCTTCTAATCAACTGTGCTAGGGTTTACCAAAACTGAAGCACAAGAGAGGGGGATAAGGGTCTCCATTCCTCTAGCATAACTTTGTAATTGGGCTTAGTCCCCTCACATGGCCCTTCTACCCTCCTTATATAGTCAGTGAGGAAGAGGAAAAGAAGTTATAACTGCTCAAGAGGTTTCCCAACCAACTTAACTTACTCGAATTTCAAGATTTTGACCAAAACAGGGTTGTACTCTACTCTACAGTAGAAAAAGTAGGGTACATATGGAGTTGAGCACCACTTTAATGAAGCAAAGTAGGGTACACACGCAACTATCTTGCCTGTGTACTAGCGCTCATGTTGAAAAATTGCCAAAAACAAGCTTTTCTACTCATTTTTAGGAGATGGTTTGGTATGGAAATATGTTCCCAAGGGTCATATACATCAAATGGGTCAAGAATGAGGTAATTTCAACCATTTTTAGTATCCCAAATGACTCCACCATCCACAAATGTCCTGTTGTGTGACTGAACTTGATCTCAAGAAATGTCGTCATGCGACCAAGGGATGCAAGTATCGTCGTGGACGGAGAGGTGTCATTCCAAGCTATAATAGTCTTGGATTGAATTTAAGATCAACATCCAACGGTGTGCATGTAAATGCATTATTGTCTTTCAACATGACTTCTTGTTCATCTTCTGTAACTACAACTTCATCATCATTACATTCAGAATTTTCATCTATTGAAGAGTGCTTACCTTCACTTGTATATGAAGCTTGTACATGCTTCTCTTCTTGCTTTTCATCCTTGAATTTTGTGTCCTCTTCTATGTCTTGACTCCTTCTTTGGCATTCTTCTTCCAGCTTAAACCAGAGATCCTTGGCTGAAGTATACTTTCCAATGCTTTCTTTGATAGGGTTTGAGAGTCCATCCATCAAAAAATTCAATGCAACTTCATTGTCTTTCTCAACTGCTGCCTTTGTCTTCTTGCTTGTCTGGACTGGTGGGTTCACAACAATTTCCCAAACACCGAAATTCTTCAAGTAAGCCTTCATCTTCCTTCTCCAACCAAAATAATCTTTCATATAAAAACCTAGAACTTCATTGTTTGTTTGTGCTTCCATTGTGTCTATTGATCTCCTTCAAGCTTGTTAGGCTTATGTTGAAGGCCCTCGCTCTGATACCAATTGTTAGACACAATGGCTCACTGAGAGGGGGTGTGTGAATCAATGAGCTTACACTTTATTCAATGTCAACTTCAAACACAATCTTATATCATCATTCAAATATTCACTTCAATATCATATTCATCAATAACATATATCATCTAAGCACATGTCAAGTAAATCAAATTATCATCAACACATTTCAAGTGGCAGAGGATATAATTGTAATCTTTTGTATTAGTTCAACAACTACAACTGTGAGGTCAATCAACACCTACTGATACAGAAGCACCAACTTCCAAACAAGGACACTGGTTGGTCTTTTTCTTATATCCTACTAAGAAAAATGACTACAAGACCTTGCTTGTATTAACAAACAAATTCATACGTCATTTTTATCAATCATGGTCATATCATATCAATTGCATATCACTTCATTATCCATACTGTCCCCTTCTATCACTGTCAACAGGTTGTCATCTATCTGTGCTGTAAATGTCTTCAATTATGTCCTCACATCTTCATCATTCTGTTCATATGTCATTCTATCATCATGCTACCCAAAATATCATTGTCTCTTCATATTGTCTTATATCATTATGTATTACTATTGTGTAAATAATATCACAAGCACTACTGCCCCAAACAAACCAGATATCAAAAGATAAAACATTGTGTTCATCACTAGCAATTTATCATAATTCTTTTCAGGTAGGTCTTAAATTAATTTGCCATATTAGCATTCTGTCCATACCAAGCAGCTGCCTCATTTCATAAAATCTTCATCATTCAGCTGTGCCCAAAAATAAAAGGTAAAAGAAAAAATTATTTTACTGTTCCAGCTACTCCACGAGTTCTGCTCCAATACTATTCCTGTACTTGCACAGAGCTCCATTGTCACCTGAATTTGAATAGTCTGAAATTTTCTCATAAATGAGGTCGTTTGCCTTGTATTTATACTGGTCTTCTACAAAAACTTTGCTGAGCCGAGTTGTAATCAATTTCTATTTTTATTTATTTTAAGCCTTTATTTGGACCCGACTTGTAAAAAGAGTATTTCAATTTATATTTTTATTTAAAATAAATTGTATTTTAAAAGCTGGGCCGACTTCACCATTAGTTTTAATTTCAAGTACCTTTGTGCCATGTTTAGGTTCCAATGGCTCCAAAGCACACATCATCTTCATTTCTTTCATGTCCATGCTTGTACCTTGCCATGTCTTGCCCTATCGTCAAGGCATGTCCACTTTCAATGCCTGTCATAAACACTTGTTATGCTTGCCATGTTTGTCATACTTGTCATCTTTGTCATTCTTTTCTTACTTGTCCACAAGCCATGCTATTGTCTTCCATGTCCTTGTCTTGACCTTTGTCATTTGTCATACTTGTCCATTGCTTTGCCACTTGTATTTGTCCTCCATATCATCATAGGGTTGCATCAAGCCACTAGGGATTTCAACGACATGCCATGTTCATGATGCTTGTCAACAAATGGACCATTGTCAACTTTACCATCAAGCCAATATGTGTGTGGGTGCCTCAACCACATCATTGCCATGTATTCTCCTTGTCCAATGCCAAGTCATTCATGTTCTTCATTCCTTCAAATGTACCTTGACATTAATGCATTGTCCACTTGCCATCTTCATGATTTCCATCTCTAAGTCTTATATTCAAATGACCACAGTATGCGTCATTTGACTTATTAGGTGTCCTACTAGCTTCAATGCCCACATCCAATGTCCTTAACATGTTATGTCTTCTTGTGCTTGCCAACTTTCCTTGTGTGTTCTTTATCCATGCCATCAATGGTTGTATACTGGCCATGCTTGTCTCCATGTCCTTCATAATTCAACTTGACCTCTGTCATTAATGTATTTTCATCAATGACAACCATACTCAACAAACCCCCCCTTTGTCATTGATGGAAACTACAAAATTTTTCAGCCTTTGACATTAATGACAAAGGGTCAAGTAGCCATTAAAGGCTTCACAATACCCAATTTTTTTTTAATCTTTGAATACTTCATCATATTTGCTGATATCTCCCTTTGACTGAGCTTGGTATAATTTATGGGAAATCATACTCTTGCCTTGTCATCTCAGTTATTCATACCAATATACATATTTTGGCTATACATGCTCCCCTTGAGCTCATGTCCTCAATTTATTTTGAACAATTTATCCTAGAAGAATTTATTACCTTGTCACCATACTTCTGTGATATCTAATCTGACTTATCTGGCAGAGATGATGTTTTCCTTTCAAATGTCATACTGAGGTCGGATCATTAAGCTTCATTGTGTTCTTCATATCCTTTAGATTTGACTTAGAGCTGTGCAGATTTTAACAAATTTGAATTGATTAGTTCTGCCTCAAACTAATTGCTTCCTCTTCGATTTAGTCCTTTAACTCTGTCACTTGGTCTTCATGCTGCTAAGTCACTCAGTGCGGATTTTAACAGTATTCTTTGTGTTCTTCTGAAGCTCTGCTTCTAAGCTTTCAATGATGCTTTTGACTTTGAATGTCATAGCCAAAATCAAAGATAACGATATCCCCAGTTGTTCTTCATATAATGATGATACACTCAATAACCAGTTAGATAATAATCAACTTGACATCCAATCACATTCAAAACTAAATGCATTGGTAAATTCATAAAAGGTAAGACACCAATTGTTAATGTCATGCACTTTGCTAAGGTCTTCTTCTGGGCTAATCTTCTTTAATAGTTTTCTTGTTTATACAATTAGATGTCAACAAAAATTTCTTGCCAAACATATCCACAATTGAATGTATTAATAAATTCATAAAAGGTAAGCATGCAGCAGGTTGCTTCATTTTGTTTGATCATCATACTCCCCCTATGAACATGCACCTTCCCTTTCATCTCAAATTGTTTTCATCCATGCTCACATCTTTATATGCTTTGCCATGCATTTGTTGTCCTTTTAAAAACTCGATCCTAGGACCTGTTTGGAGAGATATTTACATGCCATTTGAGTTCATCCTCCAAAATCATGAACTCAAGGTCTGTTCAAGATCTTTTAAGGACCTCAAAATTGGCTTGCCACATGGTAGCCATTTTCACTTACGTACTGATTCTCAACTTCATTTAAATTTAGCAAAATATTTTTTTTACCCATACTTACTTTTTGACAACTTTCTTCTTATCATTTTCTTCATTATTTTCATTGGTCATCTTGGCTGAGATATATGTTAATCTTCTAATGGATTGCTTCCATGTGTTCCAACAATCTTGTGCTTTATGTCCAAACCTACTTCAAGTATAACATCTAGTAGTATAGGCCTTTGTCTTTTGATCTTCAGAATTTTTGGAATTGGTCTTCTTCCAAGGTACACTGTTTCTTCTTGCTGATGTGTACAAGAAACTCCCTCTTGGTTGACTTCTTTGGCTTGCACATTCTTGGGCTTTATGTCCAAACCCACTACAGTTGTAGCATCTTAATGTATGATAGTTTGCAGCAACATGTCCATCTTTGTTGCATGTCCAACATCTAACATAGTTGTTTTGTTTTCCAATATTCCCTCTTCCATCTACACAATTTATTGCCTTGTGACCAAAGTTAGAACAAGAAAAACAATAGCTACTAAATCTATATTCATACCTTGGACCTTGTTTCCATCTTGGAATTGTTTCTATGCTTTGAGGATTGGGCCTAGCTCCTTGATGTGTCCTTGAACAACCAACATCTTTGTTGTCATGAGATGCATCCTTGGTCATTGATGGACCAGCTTCTGGAGTCTTTGGAGACCACTTGTCTTCTTCTAGATTGTCTTCTACCTTTTTATACCCAAGGCCAGTTTTTTCATGGGGAGACCTTTGGAAATCAAATAATTTATCCAACATGACCAAGCTGCTGTTGAACTTCTCTTGATAGTTTGATTTTTCGATCTTCTTCCTCAATTCAACTATTTTCATTTCAATCTTTTGACAAATTTTCTCTTTCTCATCTAACTGATTTTTCAAGACTTCTTCAATTCTTTTGCACTCTTCCAATTGAACCTTCAAATCAAGATTAACCCATTTTGTCTCTTCAAGTTCTCTAGGATCCACATCATTTTTTTCTTGTTCATTTCCTAGTTCATTCTTCAACCTTTTGACCTCAAGATTTTTAACTTCTAACTCATCTTGCAAGTCTTTGTTCTTGAGCTTCAAACTCATGAACAATGCTTTTGTCTCCTCTTTGTATTTTTCAAATGACCTCAAAATTTTCTTCTTGAGTCTTGGATTGAATTTAAGATCAACATCCAACAGTGTGTATGTAAATGCATTATTGGCTTTCAACATGTCTTCTTGTTTATCTTCTGTAAGTACAACTTCATCGTGATTACATTCAGAATTTTCATCTATTGAAGAGTGCTAACCTTCACTTGTATCTGAAGCTTGTACATGCTTCTCTTCTTGCTTTTCATCCTTGAATTTTGTGTCCTCTTCTATGTCTTGACTGCTCCTTTGGCATTCTTCTTCCAGCTTAAACCAGAGATCCTTGGCTGAGGTACACTTTCCAATGCTTTCTTTGATAGGGTTTGAGAGTCCATCTATCAAAAAATTCAATGCAACTTTCTTGTCTTTCTCAACTGCTGCCTTTGTCTTCTTGCTTGTCTAGATTGGTGGGTTCACAACAATTTCCCAAACACCGAAATTCTTCAAGTAAGCCTTCATCTTGCTCCTCCAACAAAAATAATCTTTCATATAAAAAATTGGAACTTCATTGTTTGTTTGTGCTTCCCTTGTGTCTATTGATCTCCTTCAAGCTTGTTAGGATTATGTTGAAGGCCCTCGCTCTTATACCAATTGTTAGACACAATGGCTTACTAAGAGGGGGGGGCGTGAATCAATGAGCTTACACTTTATTCAATGTCAACTTCAAACACAATCTTATATCATCATTCACATATTCACTTCAATATCATATTCATCAATAACATATATCATCTAAGCACATTTCAAGTAAATCAAATTATCATCAACACATTGCAAGTGACACAAGATATAATTGTAATCTTTTGTATTAGTTCAACAGCTACAACTGTGAGGTCAATCAACACCTACTTATATAGAAGCACCAACTTCCAAACCAAGACACTGGTTGGTCTTTTTCTTAGATCCTACTAAGAAAAATGACTACAAGAACCTACTAAACAAATTCATACATCAATTTTTATCAATCATAGTCATATCATATCAATTGCATATCACTACATTATCCATACTGTCCCCTTCTATCACTGTCAACAGGTTGTCATCTTTCTGAGATGTCACTGTCTTCAATCATGTATTCACATCTTCATCATTCTGTTCATATGTCATTCTATCATCATGTTGCCCGGAATATCATTGTCTCTTCATATTGTCTTATATCATTATGTCTTACTACTGTGTAAATCATATCACAAGCCCCAAACAAACCAGATATCAAAGATAAAACATTGTGTTCATCACAAGCACTTTATCATCATTATTTTTAGGTATGTCTTAGATTAATTTTCCATATCATCATTCTGTCCATACCAAGCAGCTACCTCATTTCATAAAATCTTCATCATTCAGCTGTACCCAGAAATAAAAGGTAAAAGAAAAAATTATTTTACTGTTCCAGCTGCTCCACGAGTTATGCTCCAATACTGTTTCTGTACTTGCACAGAGCTCCACTGTCACCCGAATTTGAATAGTCTAAATGTTTTGCTCAGAGCCACACAAATTTTTTCTCATAAATGAGGTCATTTGCCTTGTATTTATACTAGTCTTCTACAAAAAAATTTGTTGAGCCGACTTGTAATCAATTTCTATTTTTATTTATTTTAAACCTTTATTTGGAGCCGGCTTGTAAAAAGAGTATTTCAATTTATTTTTTTATTTAAAATAAATTGTCTTTTAAAAGATGGGCCGACTTCACCATTAGTTTTAATTACAAGTACCTTTGTGCCATGTTTAGGTTCCAATGGCTCCAAAGCACACATCATCTTCATTTCTTTCATGTCCATGCTTGTACCTTGCCATGTCTTGCCATATCCTCAAGGCATGTCCACTTTCAATGCCTGTCATAAACACTTGTTATGCTTGCCATGTTTGTCATACCTGTCATCTTTGCCATTCTTTTCTTACTTGTCCACAAGCCATGCTATTGTCTTCCATGTCCTTGTCTTGACCTTTGTCATTTGTCATACTTGTCCATTGCTTTGCCACTTGTATTTGTCCTCCATATCATCATAGGGTTGCATCAAGCCACTAAGGATTTTAATGACATGCCATATGCATGATGCTTGTCACCAAATGGACCATTTTCAACTTTACCATCAAGCCAATATGTGTGTGGGTGCCTCAACTACATCATTGCCATGTATTCTCCTTGTCCAATGCCAAGTCATTCATGTTGTTCATGCCTTCAAATGTACCTTGACATTAATGCATTGTACACTTGCCATATTCATGCTTGCCATCTCTAAGTCTCATCTTCAAATGACCACAATATGGGTCATTTGAATTATTAGGTGTCCTACTGGCTTCAATTCTCACATCCAAAGTCCTTGCCATGTTATGTCTTCTTGTGCTTGCCAACTTTCCTTATGTGTTCTTTATCCATGCTTGTCAAGTCTTCCATATCATTGTGCTTGCTTGTCATGCTCCTTCATGCTATCAATGGTTGTATACTGGCCATGCTTGTCTCCATGTCTTTCATAGTTCAACTTGACCTCTGTCATTAATGTATTGTCATCAATGACAACCATACTCAACAAAATCCCCCTTTGTCATTGATGGAAACTACAATTTCTCTCTCCCTTTGACATTAATGACAAAGGGTCAAGTAGCCATTAAAGGCTTCACAATACCCAAATTGTTTTTTATCTTTGAATACTTCATCATATTTGTTGATCTCTTCCTTTGATTGAGCTTTGTATAATTTCTGGGAAATCATCCTCTTGCCTTGTCATCTCAATTATTCATACCAATATACATATTTTGGCTGTACATGCTCCCCTGAGCTCATGTCCTCAATTTATTTTGAACAACTTGCCCTAGAAGAATTTATTCCCTTGTCACCATACTGCTGTCATATCTTATTTGACTTATCTGGCAGAGATGATGTTTTCCTTTCAAATGTCATATTGAGGTCGGATCATTAAGCTTCATTGTGTTCTTAATATCCTTCAGATTTGACTTAGAGCTGTGTAGATTTTAACAAATTTGAATTGATTAGTTCTGCCTCAAACTGACTGCTTCCTCTTCAATTTAGTCCTTTAACTCTGTCACTTGGTATTCATGCTGCAAAGTCACTGATTTTGGATTTTAACAGTATTCTTTGTGTTGTTCTGAAGCTCTGCTTCTAAGCTTTCAATGATGCGTCTGAATTTGAATGTCATAGCCAAAGTCGGAGATAAAGATATCTCCAGTTGTTCTTCATATAATTATCATACACTCAATAACCAGTTAGATAATAATCAACTTGACATCCAATCACATTCAAAACTAAATGCATTGGTAAATTCATAAAAGGTAAGACACCAATTGTTAATATCTTGCACTTTGCTAAGGTCTTCTTCTGGGCTAATCTTCTTTAATAGTTTTCTTGTTTATACAATCAGATGTCAACAAAAATTTCTTGCCAAACATATCCACAATTGAATGTATTAATAAATTCATGAAAGGTAAGCATGCAGTAGGTTACTTCATTTTGTTTGATCATCATACTCCCCCTATCAACATGCACCTTCCTTTTCATCTCAAATTGTTTTCATCCATGCTCACATCTTTATATGCTTTGCCATGCATTTGTTGTCCTTTTCAAAACTCGATCCTAGGACCTATTTGGAGAGATCTTTACATGCCATTTGAGTTCATCCTCCAAAATCATGAACTCAATGTCTGTTCAAGGTCTTTTAAGGACCTCAAAATTGGCTTGCCACATGGTAGGCATTTTCACTTATGTACTGATTCTCAACTTCATTTAAATTTAGCAAAATATTTTTCATTACCCATACTTTCTTTTTGACATCTTTCTTCTTGTTGGGCCCAAGTTGGGACAAAGTTTTGATAACACTTTTGATAAGCAGGAAAAGCTGAGCTGAGCGCAGCTCAGAAGAAGATGTAATTTTGTCTAAGTGTTGAGGGTGTTGCGAAGTTGTGCACAACATCCAAGTTTTGGCCATGCTGCGAAGTTGTGCACAGCATCCAAATTTTGGAAGTACCACGAAGACTAGTGCTACGAGGAAGCAGTGCTACGAAGAAGTTAGGCCATGTGGAGCCAGCAAAGTGGAGTGCTAGACAAGAATCAGGTACAGGTACCGGATGGACCAGTAGTGGTCTAATTTTGGAAATATTCTCCAGGAGTGTCGAGCGGCGGGCACGAGCAAATCAGGAAGGCGGTCAATGCATGAGTTTGTTAAGGAAAGGACAGCTCAGGGAAAGCGATGGCTTGGCATGCCTAGTGGGAGAGACCATTAGAGATGAACGGTTCAGTGAAAGTGACCTATTGGAATGTGTGCGACAGGAAGGCCGATAGCGACAAAATGAAGACGTGGAGAACTACCACGATGAAGCAGACGCTACCAGATGCTAGCAAGCCGATTTAGGGAAACCGACACAATTTTGTAAACCCTAAGGGTTTTTGGGTTTAGGTCTTCGGCATTGTGAAGACATGACCTTTGGGCATGGTCTATTTAAGAAGATAATTTTGTATGGGATGGGGTTACTTTTGGGGTTACATTTGGTTGTTACATTTTTGGGTTTTGGATGTTGTATTGTAAAATCTCTTTTGAGTTGAGAAGATTGTAAAGGCTCTACAGCTGTGTGCGCATAGACCTATCTGAGAGGAAGGAGAGTCTGCAGCTGAGTGCGCAGACGAAGGATGGTTGTCCCCATCCCTTTTAAAGATATATATTACCAACCGTTCTTGTGGACGTAGCTTCCCACCAGGGGAAGTGAACCACATTACATATTGTGTTGTGCGATTGTGTTTTATGGATGAATGCTTATCTGTGTTTTCTGTAAATGAATGTTTAGATATTTCCTTCCATGCTGTTATGAGAAAACTGTTGTATGCATTTGCCATCAGAAGAAGTATGGAGATGATATGTTAAGTTCTGCATGAATAGATGAATGGTGAACATTTAGCTTATGTTTGAGAATAATGAATCAGTTAGTTGGTTAAGCGTTAAGAGATCACTTAAGTACTTCCTTATGTGCAATAGAACAATGCATAATGATTAGATTGTATCAATAGAATATGCTCAAATCGTAACCATACCAAGTGGATGAACGAATAGGAGATGGATAATCGGCTGAGTAGTTGAATGAGTGGATGAGTGATACTCAGTTCAGCACCTGAAACGTTTTTGTGTGATCCAAGTATAAAGTTGAATCGAATTGTTCGCAGTTTCAATAGAAGTCCAACGGTAGAAGGACTTGGTAGTGTGGACCGCAGCGTTGTCCATCGCTGCATAGTCCCATTTCACAGCGCATACCCCTTGTTGCGTTGCGAAGTACATCTGTCCAAGCAACTCATCACTTACTGTGGAAACCTGATTCCGCAATACCCCATAGATACACCTCGGGTGAGACCTCAACCTGCTCGCAGGTTGTTTCCGAAAGGGCCGATGCGAAGGGGTTTTGTTGGTCAAAGGGAGACCGCGAAGAACCTGGGTCTTATAGAGAACCTCTGGGTCAGTTATAGCCAACAAATGGTTCTGTTTCCGCACTAGAATCCGTGATGAGTTGCAATCGTGATGTGTGATGAAGAATACCAGTTCTCGGAAGGCTCTGACAACTGGCATCCTGAAAAGACAGAAATCCAAGCTTGGTGGGACAAGACCATAAGAGACTTTGCAAGGCAAGAGAATAAACATCTGCATCTATGTGACACACAATGGTCGGATAGATATCTGTGGAAAGATATTCACGAGATTTTCTGGGCATCATTTCCAAACAAGCTGTACGCATGGATCTCGCAGCTCGCAGAAAAGAAAACCTGTTTTGAAGGAGGAGTTCCTACAGAGTGGACTCCTGAGCTCATAACGCAGCTCAAAGGAATAGACAGCGCATTGACACGTTTAGTTGATTTTTGGGTCGATCATATGCTAGAAGGCTTCATAACAGAATTTGTTGTAAACACACTCAAATCCTATAGCCAAGAAGAAGCATACTTTTTCGGAGGATTCCAAGGTAAGTTGCTGAACAATCTCAGTCTATACATTAAGATGCTGTTAGCTGAGAAAGGTGTTTTAAGAATGTAGTAATATTCTTAAGTCTATCATGGTAAACATTATATATAGTGATTCTGATGAAGATACCCATAATCTTAGAAGTGGTAAGAGATATAAATTTAATAAGAATCTTGGAGGCCCTGGACTTCATATCAATACTGAGATTTCTTGTGACCTTGACAACGAAGCCGCACCACCATTTACCCCTGAGAACCCACGGCTGCAGAGACTGCGCCACCTTTATCTCAAAACCCACCCGCTATGCAACCCACCCCGCAAAATACTTAGCCTAGTACGTCTATCCCGACAAGCCCATTTGTTTTCACTGCATAGAGCCCTTTACAGCAACCACGCACTAATCCGGGTGCCGCACCACCTAATAGGACAATGGAAAACACAGATATGAAGCTGCTGATATTCAAAGGAACTGGCCTAGAAGACCCTGACCAACATTGGTTCCTTTACGAAGCCGTATGGAGTGTAAGACAAATCTAGGATGATGTCGTGAAGAGAGAACAACTCATCACCACTTTCAAGGATAGAGATTTACATTGGTTCATGAAGTACTCTAACACACAGTCGAGAACAATCGCAGAAATTAAAGCTGCGCTTGTGGCAAAGTTTATGAAACCCAAATTTGAATCTTAGTGTATAACCGAGTTGAAAGAAATAAAGCAGAAACTGAATGAAACGGTTTGGGAGTTTGATCAAAAGTTCAAAACCCTATTAGACCAAGTGAGCTTTGTTATAGCCCCAGAACAACACAAGGAATGGTTCATTGCTGCGCTGTTGCCCCATATTACATTACCATTGATGCAGCAGAAGGTTACGTCACAGGAAGAGGCCTTGGAGATCACAATGAAGCTAGAGGCTTTGCCGATTAGTGAGACTAGTTCTGGAATGTCTGAGATCTAGAACTAGCTGACCACCCTGACATTAGAACTGCAAAGCATGAAGAATGGAAAAGAACAAAGGTATGAACCTAGACATGAGGTCTGGTGTACAAGTTTTAAAGGAGAAGGCCATGAATGGGAACATTGCCCTTTATTCCTCAACTATCTTAATAATGGTGCGCCCAACCCAATGAATCAGAATCAAGCCCCATGGTGTGAAATTTGTAGAACCACAGGACACAGACCTGAAGACTGCTATCTCATACAGAAGTATGTGAAAACACCTAAAAATTTATACTGCACCTTCTATAAATCAGTTGGATATGATGAATCCAACTGCCGCGCATATGAGCTAATGAATGAGAGAAAATGAGATATGGACTCAATGAGAGGCACTGGATTGTACTATGTACAAGAAGATAATTAGCCGAAACAAGAGAATGCACAATATGACCAAGGAGGATACAGAGGTCGTGGTGCTGGATACCGCGGTAGGGGAAGAAATGTTGGCCCGATGTAGGGAAGAGGCCGCAGCCAGGTCATTTGTTATAATTGTGGCCAGCCAGGTCACGTATCTAGAGATTGTGTTAACCCATGCACTACGTGCAATTATTGTAAATCATTTGAGCATGTTATTGAAGATTGCCCAGTACTAGAGGTTGAAATGCAGAAAAGAAGACGGACGGATGCACCAAACACGAAGGTCTAGTGGATCGCAGCGGAGAGCAGACCAGTAGACCTGAGCATCAATGTGGTCATGTGCAGTGGCGCTGAGACAGGCCGTGATAGGGGATCAGAAGCTTCCACATCAAGGGAGGCTCACATAAGACAAAATCCTCTTAAGACATTATGGATAAGGAAAGATCCGGGAAAAATACCTGCTCTCAACCTACTAAAGAACAAAGAAATCTTTATCGACACGTGGGATACCTTCAGAGAACCGGAAACAAAGTCACAGTGGATCCTGTTGCACAATGAAGCACCGCATGTTGAAGACATGCTAGTGACTTATGATAAAATAAGCACTGCGACGGATGTCAACATTTCCGTTGCGCAGTTCCTGCGAAGCTACATGAAGCTACTCAAAAGTGAAAATTCCATAGTATAGCTGTAGAAGCTCATAAACCAATATGAGCCGCAGACCGAAATAGAGACTTCTGATAGCGTAGTACATCACATAAGGAAGCATAAAAGAACAGGCCGAGAAATGAGACTTACCGTGCAGATAGGATATTTTGAAATGGATGAAGTCATCCTTGATCTGGGATCCGAAGTAAATGTCTTAACTAAGCAGACATGGTCACCTATCCAGCTGAGAATGGATAACCAAGAGAAATTCATACCTTTTGGCCGGTTAGCTAACGTGATAGTCGACATCGATGGAGTCCAAAGTCATGCAGACTTTGAAGTTATCGAGATTGTGGATGATAGTCAAGCTTTTCCTGAGCTGCTAGGAATTGACTGGGCTATTGATAACTTGGCTATTATCAACTTAAAAACAAAGAAGATGATATTTGAAGGGAAGCATCTTAGGGTCATTGCACCATTGGATCCTGCAGATGGTGACAGATACAACAAGCCGATTCAAGAGGAATCCAAGGCTCAAGATTTGGACAGACTATACCAGCTCACAATGAAGCAGGAAGATTACATTAATCCTACTGGAGATGGTACACTCAGCTAGAGATGTGACAGCTCCTGCGTCTTTGATTCGGAGGTAGGGTTGGAAAATTGGCAAAGCCGAATGCATGAAGTATCAGCAAGAAGATGCGCACAGGTTACGAAAACACTCTGCTGGATTGGAAAGGAGGTAAGTCCTATTCCCACATATGATGGTTCTGATAATGTTTACACTTTCATCCAAGAATACACTACAACTATTACAGATGAGCACAGATTAGCAGCATTGGATATGGCACTGTGCGACACACCCGCTAGATGGTGGAATGCGCACAAGCAGACATTGACCATGTGGGATCAATGTAGAATTAACATGCAGATTTGGTTTGCTGACCGGGTTACTTTACCCTTTGAAAAGTTTAATGGACAAACATATCCTAGTAAGCACATTGAAGTTTGTTTGCAGGCATGGCTAGAAAGGCCACATGAAGAATGGGTGCATCTATTTGTACATATGCTCGATGAGGGAATTCCGAAGAAATGGTACCTAGACCTGGAGTTGCACAGGGAAACCACTAATTGGAAAATGTTGACTGCGAACTTCCAGAGGGACTTCAGCTTCAAGGACGAGAAACCGTTGATCCATGAGGCATTGCAGTTAATTAAGGAATGCATATTCAGGGGAGACTGTCTTCACGAAGATACTACATGGGAAGAATTCTTCGAGGTAGATAGTGTTCCTACGAACCTACACTCGGAATGGAAGGAACATGAAGAACATCCCATAGAGTATTATAACCTAGCTGAAGAAGATGGTGATGGAAAGGAAGACGATGATGATGATCCGCGCAACATAAAAATACAAGAATTAGAGGGTGTGTGCAATGTAGAAGGACCTCCGTTAGAAATCCTAGATATGAGCGGACCAGTAAAAACACAGAAGGTGAATATTGGCACAAGCGAAAAACCGAAGTTCGCAGCAATTGGAGACTATTGGAATGATCAGACTGTTGCAGAGATCGCAGACACTCTGCATGAGTATCAGGAGCTGTTTCCGACAAAATTTACAGAAATGAAACGAATTCTGGGAGACCTAGGAGTCATGAAAATACATTTGAAGCCAGGTGCAAAGCCCGTGAAGCAGAGACCGTACAGACTAAATCCGCAGTACAAAGAAAGAGTACTCACAGGGTTGGATAAGATGCTTGAAGCAGGAATCATTGAACCTGTCGAGGAATCAGAGTGGATTAGTCCCATGGTCGTTCAAGACAAGAAAGCGAAGGGTGAGATCAGGATTTGTGTGGATCTCAGAAAACTGAATGATGCTTCGATGCACGACCCATTCCCTACTCCATTCACGGATGAAGTGCCTGATAATGTTGGAGGGAATGAGGCCTATTCTTTTATTGATGGTTTTTCGGGGTATCATCAGATAAGGATTGATCCCGCAGATAGGCATAAGACGACTTTTGCTACAGAATGGGGGTCATTCCAGTATACAATAATTCCTTTTGGCCTAAAGAACGCACTTGCCATATTTTCCAGAGTGGTCGTCGCAACATTCAAAGAGTTTATGCATAAGTTTCTCGAAGCGTATTTTGATGATTGGACTGTGTTTGGTCTATTGAAGAACCATTGTGCAACCTCATAATGATGCTTGAGAAGTGTCGACAACATTAGATCTCTTAAAATATAAAGAAGTGTATTTTTTGCGTTCCTTATGGGATTCTACTTGGGCACATTGTTTGTAAGCAGGGATTGATGGTGGACCCTGCGAAGATTGCCATTATTGTGAATTTTCCTACTTCAACTTTCGTTAAGATGTTGCGCTCTACCTTAGGCCATACTGGATACTACAGGAAATTTATAAAGGGTTACGCGCAGATAACTGCAACAAGGAGAAGCTGCTAAAGAAAGACGCACTGTTCATTTGGAACGTGGAATGTGAACAGGGTTTTGACATACTTAAAGAAAAGATGGTGACTGCGCTGATTCTAGTCTTTCCAGATTGGATGAAGCCATTCCATTTCCACGTTGACGCATCATGCATTGCCCTGGGAATTGTATTAGCTCAGCCAGGAGAAGGAGGTATTAACCACCCTATTGCATTCTTGAGCAGGAAGCTCTCGACAACAGAGAAAAATTATACTACTACTGAGAGGGAAGGCCTTGCGATGGTATATGCACCGCAGAAATTTAGACACTACTTGCTTGGTGTGCACTTCCTTATGTTCACTGACCATTATGCATTGAAATACTTGGTCAATAAGCCAGTGTTAGGGGGGTGCATATACAGATGGTTGTTGCTATTCCAGGAGTATGATTTTGAAATTGTTGTTAAGCCCAGTAGACTGAACTTGGGACCTGATCATTTGTCAAGGATTGAGACAGGAGAAGAGCTGACGAACATTGAAGATAGTCTACCTGATGCACAGCTATTTTCTATACAGGTTGCCGATGATTATTATAAGGATATCATTAATTTTTTGACAACAGGGATGGCACCACAGGAATTATCTGTCCAATAGAAGAAGCAGCTAGTGGTGCATGCCGCAGACTTCACTATAATTGCAGGTCAGTAATACAAACTCAGGCCGGATGAAGTCATGCACAGATGTGTATTAGATCATGAGAAATCATTTATTATAGCAAACATGCATTCAGGGATCGCGGGAGGTCACTATGCAGGAAGGGCTACCACGCAGAAGATATTGCGCATAGGGCTATGGTGGCCCACGATCCACAAAGATTCCAAAGAACACTGCAGGAACTGTGATGTCTGTCAGAGGATAGGGAAACCTTCATGAAGAGATGAGATTCCATTGAACCCACAGTTGACCTTGCAGGCATTTGAAAAATGGGCAATTGATTTTGTGGGTCCTATAAACCCACTAGGAAAAAGAACTGGTGCAAGGTATATTATTACTGCTATTGATTACCTCACCAAATGGGGGAAGCAAAGCCTGTAAAGGACTGCAGCGCCAGTACTGCTGCGTAGTTCATTTTTGAAGAAATATTGTCAAGATTTGGCTGTTTGAAGATTTTGATGAGTGACCAAGGTACTCACTTTTTGAACAAGACCATTGAGGCACTTACAGAGGAATTCCACATTCGTCATCAGCGCAGTACTCCATATCATCCACAGGCGAATGGCACTGTTGAGGCTTTCAATAAAATACTGGAGAACGCACTCACTAAGGTCTGCAATGTAAATAGAGATGATTGGGATCTGCGCATCTCCTCTTTGTTATGGGCATACAGGACTACATGCAAGAAATTGATAGGTCATACACCTTTTGAGTTGGCTTATGGGCAAGAAGCTATAATGCCAATGGAATATATTGTCCCCAGTTTGCGGATCATTGAGTTCACAGGGATGGCAGATCGCGCAGCATTGGAAGAACGGTTGCTACAACTCGTTGGGTTGGAGGAAGATCGCTTCATTGCCGGCTTCCACTAGCAAGTTCAGAAATACCGTGAGAAAGCATGGCATGATCGCCATATAAAGAACAAGTGCTTTTAGGTAGGTGATCTAGTCCTCCTATATGATAGCAAATTCATGAAGTTTCTTGGTAAATTTAAGATGAATTGGCTTGGTCCATATACTGTGATACATGTTACTAACATTGGTGTAGTCCAGTTAGCCAATTTAGCTGGCGATACCCTACCAACTTTGATAAATGGAAGCAGGCTAAAGCTGTATCATGACAGCCCTGCTTCGCAGAATCTTGAATGATAAGTAGAGGGAGAAATTTCTAAGTGTCAAGTATAGTTGAAATTGGACACTCGAAATGTAAAGGATCATGTACATGTATGATAAGTAGAACAATGTGTGTACCGCGTAGCACTGCTGAAGCTGCGCGGGAAAAAAAAAAAAAAAAAAAAAAATTTGAAACCACGCAGTTGAAAATTTTTGGCACTGCGAAGTAACAGCGTAGTATCATAGATGGCTTGTCGCGCAGCTCAACGCAAGACTCAAAAAAATAGCCATTACAAAACTTTTTGAGAAATATAGCCGTTATATGACCGTTGCAATGAACCGCTTCAACATTTAATGAAAACATAGCCATTCTAAACACGCTGAAGACGGAAGGGACTGAAGGATTCGTTCAAATTCACCAACGAACACTACATTAAATGCCCATCTAGCCATTGGAAGGTGCGGGGAGGACTCAGCTGCATCTATAAATAATGCCGCATGAGGACTCGCGGGCATTACCAGACACTTAGAATTTTCATGCGTTGGCTCTTGTGTTAGCAATCCTTAGTCATATCTCAGAAACAGTTCCCTACTCTCACCAGTGAATGTCCAAATCACCAGACAGAGAAGAAGAGCTTACACTTCAAGAAGTAATTTGAATATTTCAGCATGGGGGGATTGTAGAGTTAATGAAAACCCCTTCCAAGAAGACTATACTCGAACCCGGTCAAGCGTCTAGAAGGTCACCTCGACATAATCCGATCATGCAGGACAAAGGGAAAACCACAGCTGGACCACGAAGCAAGATTCCCAAGACGGGCTAGACGGCGCCGAGATCACCAATATTTCAAAAGGAAACCTTGAAGTTGACACCGGAGTATATATCACCATGGGCGTTGGATGCCCCAGTCTTTAAATTGGCCAAGAATGCTAGATATGAAATCCCCTTGTCGCCCATTTCGAAGCATGTAGAGGTTGCCAAGAACCTGCTCGGGAAGATCCCAGACTGTAAATGGGAAGACTATGACCTCCTAGGCATACAAAAGGAAGAGCCCCATGGTCCCAAGTACCTACAGTTCTAGCCTGACTAGTGCATGTGCTGGAAGAAATAAGCGAAGGGCATATTTAACTTGGTTTCCGAAAGATGGTTGACGCTGGTAGTGGAGTTCAGATTGTTGAACCTGCTTCGACTACCTCATTCTGATCGTTCTCCAAAACTTAATGTAGTGGTTCGCACTCTGATGCCGCGAATTCACCAGGGGTACCTATGGATGGATCGAAATGTGGATTTACACATTGACTTAATCCACCGCATAACAGGATTAAGCAAGTGCGGAAAGGATCCCAAGCAGTTCTTCCAAGGCAAGGGTAAGGAAAAAGAAGCTGTCGCGAAAATGAAGTAGAGCCATGCATTGGTGAAGGTAAAAAGAGGATTTCCCACAAAAGAAATTGAAGATAGAGCGACAAGATTTGTCACACAGTTGCTCACAGGAAAAATCATAAGAACAACCAGGCCTCCGGAGGTGCCTACGGGCGTAATACTACTTGGTGTTGCAACGGCTGAAGGGACCCAATTCAATTTGTGTCTGTACCTTCTAAATGAGTTCCTGGATGAACTAAATGATACTCAGGAGAATGGAGGTCAGATCCACTTCACGTGGCTGATTATCCTCATTGTATTCGTAGGATGGAAAGAACCAAAAAAATATGTCGACGTAATTACAGAAACCAACAATCCCATAGGATTCCATTATGCCAACCTTTGGGAAAATCTGAATGCAGAGCGGAAGCACACAACAACTGAGGTATTCTATCAGTATTACACCCAGCTACGCCAAGCGATCACCCATACGTCGCGCATTACAAAGCAGGTAACGTTGAAGTATATTCACGTTATTGATTTTATGGTGGATATGCGATGTATCTTTATTTCACCCAAGGCAAAGATGAAGAAGCCAGAATGGTACACGGGTAACTACCATATGTATGAGGAGGACATTGACATCCTCATGAAAGACTGGCTGGCCGATTTCCGTGTTGAATTCATGGAAGTTGAGATAGACTCTAAAGAACATGAGCCAATCCTGCTATCGGAAAGCGGAAAGAGACTGAAACCCCGAAGAAGCCAAAGGCATGGAAGAAGATGAAAGCAATAAAGAGTCAATCTGAGACAGTGCTTGTTACATCGTAATCTTCCACCTTGTGAGCATCAGCATTATTTGGCCTGTAGGATCCATTTTAGTGACTCAGATCCACTTATATCCTTTAGACACTATTTTGCCCTATTTTATTCCTACCCGCATGTTGCATCATTATAGCATGCGTACCTCCGAGGTTCATCACTATACCCCGCGAGTATCAAGTATAATGGTAAAAATCACTATTTATTACTTTTTACTCCCAGATAGCGGTCATTGGGTGACCTTTAGCCCTCCATCTACCCGAGTAATGCCTCGATGTGTCCTTTCACCTACCTTTGGGAGGACTATATATTAAGTACATATGGCTTATGGATGGGAGAGGAAAGAGAATATCAAGAGAACTCTAGTGGATTTTTGCCCTATCTTGAGTCTACACTCATTGATCCTTGTAGTTGTGAACCCTTTATGTTCACCTTCCCAACTCCTACCTAGTTTGAGTTTTCCATCCATGGAGGATTGAAGTGGTGGAGGCACAAGTGGATTGATCTAGATCTTGGTTCAGATTGGTTGCCGACAAGAGGTCGTATCACCTTGTACTTCTTCTTGTTAATTAATAGAAATACTCATATTCTCGTCCGTCATGTTGTAAATGTTGTTTATTATACATTGGGTTACATTTGCTTGTGATATTATGGAACATTGTTATTGATAATGTTAATGTCATTTATATATTATATGTACTTGTTGGATATTGGATGTCAAGACTAATTTGCAGATTTCAAGTGCATGGATTGAAAGCTCCAACAGGGATCTACATCAAACATTTGGATCGAGGTTGGTTACATTTCTCCATTATCTTAACATTGTAATTTATAATAGCATTGCTTTGAGAATTGAGTTGATTTCTGGTAGTCATCTGTCTGTTGTGGTATTCCCAAGCCATAATGAGTTTTCTCCAAAACAATGCTGAACAAAGAAGACTTCGACATGATTACAGAAAAGGTTTCATAATAGATGGAAGGCCTAATGACAAAAAAAGACAAGAAGGACAAGGTCATCTGGGATGACCTGCAAAAGACTAGGCTTGCACTGCAAGGTCTTATGAAGAAAATGGACAATGTCCAAAAGAGCCTAACCTTGCCGCGTGAAGCAGGAGCTGAAGGGAGGTCGGTAGGAACCTTGCAGCAGGAACCGCCATGGCTAGCCATAATGCTGCCTTCAAAGACCAGGGTTGTTCATCTGGACCCATTGACCATAGCGTTACCAATGGCAGAACAAATCATTCTAGACACAAAGGGTGTCAAGCGAGTAGAGCTCGCCCTAGCCAAGATTCCTTTTCCTGGATTACACTTTCCGCACACGCAGATTGTTGATGAGATGCATGAAAGAACAATAGAGTCCATGAAGTCACAAGCAGAGCTGCATGCAGCAAACAGGCAGCTCGAGTTGTGCGCAAAAATGCAGCTACGTGATGAATAGGACTACCAGAAACAATTAGAGACTACCATATCTACTGTTTCCCAAGATATTGAAGGTCTAGAACTCCAGGATGATCCTACGGACACAGTTCTGAGGATCAGAGAAAAGGTGAGATCTTTGAAGATGGAGATGCAGGATAAGGACAACCTCTATTGGGCCGATCTTGCTGCCTTGAAGGAAAAACTGAATACGCAGACGCCATTAACTGAGCAGCAGTTAAGAGAGCAAGCAGTGAGTGCTACTGCGTAGAGCATAACGAGTGAGAGGGCTAAGTGCCAAGATCTCTTGGAAAAGGTTTCAAAGGAATTCACTTCCCTTGAAGAGGATCAAGGGCTACTGCAGGTGAAGACCACGGTAAAAGAAAAGTAGACGGTGCTAGAAAATTTGGACGTAGAGGTCAAGGCTCTGCCACCCAGGGAGAGGCTGCCGAGGTATAAGGAGATATTAGGATTGAAGAAGGAAGTCTAGGCATTAAGAGAAAAAGAGACTGAGATGGATAATCAGTCTCAGCAACTCCTTAAGGATGCCATGGGGGTGTCGCAGCAGATATAAGACAAGCTAAAGGAACTGCACGACAACCGAGAGCAGGTACAAGGACAGATTGGAGAAGAGATAACTCCAGCACTGCTTGAGACAGTAAAACAAGTTGAACAAGATACCAGAGAAGTAGTAGAAGAGTTGTTCGGCACATATAATGAATTTGCGGCCAAATTAGTTCCACCAGTCGCGGAGCAGAGCGAGATGACTGAAGCAGCAAGTGGCTCGGGGACAAGCGACATGTAAGTGTTAGGGGCATGTTGGGCTCAAGTTGGGACAAAGTTTTGATAACACTTTTGATAAGAAGGAAAAGCTGAGCTGAGCGTAGCTCAGAAGAAGATGTAATTTTGTCTAAGTGTTGAGGGTGCTGTGAAGTTGTGTGTAGCATCCAAGTTTTGGCCATGCTGCGAAGTTGTATGCAGCATCCAAATTTTGGAAGTACCGTGAAGACTAGCGCTGCAAGGAAGTAGTGCTGCGAAGTAGTCAGGACACGTGGAGCTAGCAAAGCAGAGTGCTGGACGAGAATTAGGTACAGGTACCCGATGGACCAGTAGTGGTCTAATTTTGGAAAGATGCTCCAGGAGTGCCGAGCGGCGGGCACGAGCAAATCAGGAAGGCGGCCAATGCATGAGCTTGTTAAGGAAAGGACAACTCAACGAAAGCGATGGCTAGCATGCCTAGTGGGCAAGACCATTAGAGATGAATGGTTCAGTGAAAGTGACCTATTGGAACGCGTGTGACAGGAAGGCCGATAGCGACAGAATGAAGACATGGAGAACCACCACGATGAAGCAGATGCTACCAGATGCTAGCAAGCCGGTTTAGGGAAACCGACACAGTTTTGTAAACCCTAAGGGTTTTTGGGTTTAGGTCTTCAGCATTGTAAAGACATGACCTTCGGGCATGGTCTATTTAAGAAGACAATTTTGTATGGGATGGGGTTACTTTTTAAGGTTACATTTGGTTACTTTTGGTTGTTACATTTTTGGGCTCTGTATGTTGTATTATAAAATCTCTTTTGAGTTGAGAAGATTGTAAAGGCTCTGCAGCTGTGTGCGTAGAGACCTATCTAAGAGGAAGGAGAGTCTGCAGCTGAGTGCGCAAACTAAGGATTGTTGTCCCAATCCCTTTTAAAGATATATATTACCAACCGTTCTTGTGGACGTAGCTTCCCACCTGGGGAAGTGAACCACGTTACATATTGTGTTGTGCGATTATGTTTTATGGATGAATGCTTATCTGTGTTTTTTGTAAATGAATGTCTAGATGTTTCCTTGCATGCTGTTATGAGAGAACTGTTGTATGCATTTTCCATCAGAAGAAGTATGGAGATGATATGTTAAGTTCTGCATGAATAGATGAATGGTGAACATTTAGCTTATGTTTGAGAATAATGAATCAGTTAGTTGGTTAAGAATGAAGATATCACTTAAGTACTTCCTTATGCGCAATAGAACAATGCATAATGATTAGATTGTATCAATAGAATATGATCAAATTGTAACCATACCAAGTGGATGAATGAATAGGAGATGGATAATCGACTGAGTAGTTGAGCGAGTGGATGAGTGATACAGAGTTTAGCACCTTAAACATTTCTGTGTGCTCCAAGTATAAGGTTGAATCGAATTGTTCGTAGTTTCAGTAGAAGTCTCGCGGCAGAAAGACTTGGTAGTGCGGACCGCACTGTTGTCCATCGCTGCGCAATCCCATCTCGCAGCACACACCCCTTGTTGCGCTGTGTAGTATGTCTGTCCAAGCAACTCACCACTTACTGTGGAAACCCGATTCCGTAGTACCCCATAGATACACCTTGGGTGAGACCTCAACCTGCTCGCAGGTTGTTGCCGAAAGGGCCGGTGTGAAGGGGTTTTGTTGGTCAAAGGGAGACCGCGAAGAACTTGGGTCCTATAGAAAACCTCTGGGTCAGTTATAGCCAACACTTCTCATCATTTTCTTCATTATTTTCATTGGTCTTCTTGGCTGAGCTGTATGTTAATCTTCTAATGGATTGTTTCCATGTATTCCAACAATCTTGTGCTTTATGTCCAAATGTTAACACCCAAAAAGTGTTCACTACCTCATCTACCCCATTACATGGCTCATTTGTCCATTTTCCTACCATATTTCCCTTAAAAACCCTGAAAATCCCACTAAAATGCCTCCAAAAGGCCACAAAACCATCAAAAAAGCCTCAAAAAGGCTAAAAAACCCCTTTTTCCTCCAAAAATATCCAAAATTCCTCTAAAAATAGCAAAAACCCTCTAAAAAGGGAATAAAAAATATAAAATAATGAGGAAAAGGAGGAAAAAACCCTATACAATTGACCTAAATCATATGGTTCCCAAAACCATGGGCCAGCACTCCACCACCAAAAAACTATAAATAGGTGATGGAGACCCCTTATTTCACATCCACAGTCATAAGCACCCTTACTCTGCCAAAATAGCTCTTGAAACCCTAGCTCACCCTTGAGCTACTTTCACCTTGAGAGCCCCTTTTGGCCCATTTCCACCATTGGAGAAAGAGAAGGAGCAAGTTGGAGCTTGGAGCAACCCTCTTGGAGCATTGCAAGAGCTTCACCAACCTTCACATTGGAGGTAAAATTAATACAAAAGCCATTCTTTACATCTTATTTTTTCTGTTTCATGCACATGTTTAGAGTAATTTATATTTCTGTTTTAGCATTTTAATTTACATTTACTGAACTGCTACTGAGGAGTCCCTTCTCCTTAGTAGGTGCTCACTTGCACAAGCTAGGGGTAAAACCCTAGCTACAGTTTTGGCGACTCCACTGGGTTTGAATTTCTGGTTTTAGTTTTAAAATTTGTTTAGTTTTCTGCAATAATTTCTCGTTTTTTCCTTTCAGCTGTCCCTTTCGGCTGCCGTAAAATGCATCTTTTCCTTCTGCAGTCACGTCCTGACCGCGTCTTTCAGGCCTTTACCTGTGACCTGACCGTGGCTCTCATACTGTTTCCAGTGCCCTGCCGGTGGATTCAAGTCTGTTACCTGCGATCCAACCGTGGCTAATCAGCCTGTTTACTGCGATCTGACTGCGCCTGTCGGCCCTTTTCTGGCATCCTGACTGCATCTGTTAGCCTTTTTTCTGCGACCCGACTGCGTATTTTTCCCTGTTTCCTGCGGTCCGACTGCCTCTGTCGGCCAAAAAGCCGCGACCTGTCTGTGCCTGTTTCCCTCAAACCCGTGGTCCGACTGCTCAGGTTCGCCACAGACCCGCGGTCTGATTTCTGCATTTTTTCCCTGTTTTTGAACCCAGCCCCTTTACTGCAATATTTTCTGCATCTGCACAGCCATCTGTTGCACCTGCAACCCTACTTCCCTACAGCCTTTTCTGCAACATAATTTCTATTCCCTTTACAGAATCTTTTTAAAATTTCAGCATTTTAATTCAGAAAATTTCGCATGTTAAAGTTTCGAATTTAGTATTATTGTTAGTTAGAAAGTTTCCCCCCTTGTGGCACTTCTATTTTGGGTTCATCACCTCACGAGCACACACTTTGTCACATAATTCAAGTGAGCCTTAAAAACTACTTAACTCAACCAATATTCTAACCCCACTTGGGGAACACAAAAGAATTTTTGTAGTTAGGTAGGATCGGGGGGATAGGCTTCCAATAACACCCCTCGGTTACTTACACTTGAGACATAGCTGTTGTCCAATTAGGGAACCAAAATCCCCTAGTACTTTTTGGCACGGTCACAACCAGTTTACCAGAGGGCCTCTCCCCTAGGAGGGCTGAAGTCGCGAAACTGGTTTCGGAGGCCTGAGTGGAATACCGCACTCCATTCAGTAACTGAAGGGCTACCTTTCACAGTTCTCGGGATATCCTTGTATAGGGGTATTGTGGTAAAAGGACCAAACGACAGATTCACCTTTCTGGACGTGTCACGAACGGGGTATCTTAGTTTCCATTCTTCTAGGATTGACTACCCGGTGTCCCTCCCGGTAGGGGGATATCTTAGCCACTTGGCTTTCCTATTCATATTGTCTGACTTGGATTTCATCACCTTGCAGAGGATATGTCTAGTTGAGTCAGAATACTTTTTAGTTAGGTGTTTGCATGCTCCCTTACCTCCTTTTGGTCTAGTGAGTCCACCATTTTTTATTTTTAGGAAACCTGCTGCTTGTTGGTATTCTGACCATTTCTGTTGACACTCCACCTATTGTAGCACAGCTATTACAGTAGGTGTTTTGAGTTGGTTGTTGGCCTAAGTGCCTTGTTTTTTGAGCTCTCCTTCTGCACACTCGGTTGCATTAGGATTTTTGAGCTGTTTTTTACTCACCTCAACCCACAGAGATTTGACACCATTTGTCACCATTGAGTCCCCGAGACATTCTCAGTGCCTCAGTGGCGAGCCCCCACAACACGGTTCACTTGACACCACCCGTCATCGACACAGATCATCATCACTTGATACCACTTATCATAGATCTCGAGCCTTGTCCCTTGACTCCACTCGTCAGCGGCATAGGACTCCGTCACCAGATATTGACGCTCCTTACTTTACCTCCGATTCTGAGGCAGAGTCTGAGAATCCCATTTATAATTCCCCTACTAGCCCCATGGCTGGCGTGACTTCCACTCCTTTCTTGGTAGGGACCATTGGTGGCACATCCACCACTACACCAGCTACCACACCTGCTTTGGGTATGCCCTCCATGGGGCCCCCATCTACCGTTCCCCTCACTGCACCTATTCCCGCAGTTGGAATACCTATCCCCACTCCATCAGTGGCTCACACTACCCATGGTGGTGCAGGACCATCCTATACCACCTTAGTTCCCCCACTTGGGGGCAACATCCCAAATCCTACCCCTCCACTTGGGGGCATTGGCCCCAACTTGGTCCAACCCACCACTATGTCACATCCTTCTTCCAGTTTGCCATTCATGGCTAGCCTCAACCTGCCCGACCTAGCCAAATTGACCAATGACCCTATCCGACATGACCCTGCGTGGCCTCACATGCCCACCAAGCTCCCCTCTGACATCCCTAAGTTTGAGGGCAAGGCAGGTGAGGACCCACAAAACCATATTATGTCCTTCCATTTATGGTGTTCCTCCAACTCCATAGTGGACGACTCTATTCGCCTTCGTCTGTTACAGCGCACCTTCACTGGCTCTGCAGCCAAGTGGTATATCGAGCAACCCCACGGGACCCATGCCACCTTTGCTTCCCTTGCCTCGACCTTCCTACAGTTCTTCCAGTTACCTGTCCGCTATGACGCAGGCATTGAGATCCTCCTATCTTGTAGACAAAACACGGCTACCCACATCACGGACCACATTCATGAGTGGTGTCGATGCCGTAGCTTATGTAAGATCAAATTAGACGATCGTATCTTCCTAGATTGGTTCCTCAAGTCCCTTCTCTCTGTCATTGCTAAGGATGTGGCATCAGAAAGACCCCAGTCTGAAGAAGAGGCCATCCTTAAGGCCCAACAATTCGACCTCATTTATGCCCAGTCGGGTTATCTCTATACCATTATACCTGATGCCCCTCATAGAGATTCCTCCCAGCACGATGCGCCGGGGGCATTCCATGCTGTAGACGACATCATTGGCTGTGTTTCTTCGCATCCCCAACCATTTTCCATAGCATGTCCTAACCCTGGCCCCGACCTTTCGCGAGCTACCTCACAGTCTGGAGCAACCAACTCGTATGCTCCCATGACACATCACCACCATTCCCATGGACCCTCATGTCCACCTCAGTGCTTCGGTCATGCGACTCCCGCTTATGCCCCCCCGGTCGCATCTCAGCCCTACTACCACCAGTAGGCTGCACCAGCTCATGTGCCTTCACAAGCCCAACCCGCTTATTACCTGCCACAGGCAGCGCTTGCGGCAAACCCACAACCCGCTCCGCAGCCATATCAGCAACCCCCTCAAGTTGCTACACCTACGCAGCCTCCACCTACATATTATCCACCGCATCCTGCTCTAGCACCTGCGCAACCTCAGAATCCACTTGCTGCCCAAGGGCAAGTTTACGCCCAACAAAACTTGTAGCAAAAACAGAACAACCAACTCAACCAGGGCCAACAAAACCATGGCAAGGGCCGTAATCGTGGGAACAACCAATCTACAGACCAAGGTGGTCAACCTCCTAATCCCCCAGACAACAATAATGCGGCCCCTACTAACCAAAACCCTGATCGCTCGCCCAAGCAGGCTAAAAAACTCAATTTGCGAACAAACCATCCTTGTTCTATTTGCGGGGTCTATGGCCACTACACACATGCTTTCCCACACTTGGAGCGAGCTCGACAAATTTGGGTTGATGATGCCCATCACCAAGGGCATGCAGCTCCTCAAGCACCACCCAACCCCCCGCAACCTCAGCAGCCACCTTTGGTGCTGCAAAACCCCTTACCAAACCAAGGCATCATGAACACTCAGCCATTGGCTCCCCCTCAAGCCAACGCACCACGCCAACAACAAATCACTTACACCGCTCCTGATCAACCCATGTTCGACTAAGGGACCCACCACTTGTTGATGATGTCATCCACTGATGTCAACCTCCAGACCCACTGAAACCAATATGGCTCCACCTCTGAAGTCCCTCCCACTGATAAACCCACTAACGCTCATCCCACTGATTAAGCGTTACGTATACCTCCGCCCCCCCTCGACGGCGCTCCCAAAGCACCTCGTTTCCCACTTCACCGTATCAACAATAACCCCAATGCGTGCGCTGCGTCCAACTACAACATTGTAGGTGACTTAGCCCAATCTCCCGCAACCATGTCTGCATTAGAAGTCTTGAAAAACTGCCCTTCCCCATGCAAGACTTTACTCTCAGCCATTGGGGCTATTGACCCAAATGATTCGAATTTGATGGCATTTGATTTGGACCAGTCGGAACCACGCCTGCCTTCCTCCTTAGCATTCCAAGTTTCTGTTTCCGTTCGAAATCTTGTCATCCATCGATGCATCATCGATGAAGGTTCCTCCACATGCGTTATGTCTACATTCATATGGTAGAAGTTGGGATCCCCTACTCTCCAGCAGTCCACCACTGCATTACGCGCCTACGACGGTCGGTCGGCCCAGCCCCAAGGCCTCCTACCCAATGTCCCCGTCCAGTTAGGTGGTAAAATCATACTCATTGACATCGAGGTAATCAATGCTCAACTGGATTATAAACTTTTACTTGGCCGCAGCTACATGTATGCCATGCGGGTGGTTGCCTCTTTCGTTTTTTGTACCATGATGTTCCCTCATGAGGGATGCGTGGTCAAGGTTGACCAACTCACCTACTATGATCCCAATGCCCCCGTGGCACTAGAAAATGTTCTCCCCATGGTTGAACAACCTGTTTCTAGTACAACCACCTCGTTTGTTTCTTCTACGGGGCCCGGAATTTACTCAGACATGCCAATGACCTCCACCTTTCAATCTATTCCGCCTCCATCACCCGCCACTGACGTGTCTGACCTATGTACCCTGTCCCACAACACACAAACTCCTAATAGTCAACCGCCCTTGTTGCTTAAACCCCCTCTAGTACCTAGTCACATTGGTGTTACACCCATCCACACCATCCCCTTCCTAATCCCTCCCTCGGGAGTAGTAAGTGCCCCAGTTATGGCTACCCTTAGCCTCCCTGGGTTAACCTTGGGATTACCCGTGTGGTACCTTTCACCTCCCGTTCCCCCACCGGCACCAAATGTCGTCCTGCAACCGGTGCAACCCATTGTCACTACTAGTCAACCACCTCCCGGTGTCGCTACCCCTTCGTCCTCGATGAACCCCCCTCTTCTCACCAATCCCACTGGGGGCAAAGGCCCCCAACCATCCATTACTGCACCCCCTCCCAAGGAAGTTAAACCTCCTCCCGCGGTTCGTGCTCCCCTCAAATGCTCATTATGTGATGAGTTAGGTCATCCGACTCATCAATGTCCCCAGTTACCGGTATTACAGGAACACATACAACTGCTTGACGACGACCCCAACATTCCCATTGTCAAACTCAACCCCACCCCCAAGCCTCACGATAAAACCTTGCGTACCAACCACCTCTGTGCAATATACGGTGTTTACGGGCATTACTCCTATCACTGTCCCGATCTCCCCAATTACAGAGCAGCTCTGTATGAGATGAACAACCTGGATCTTGAGACGGCACCACCCACCATTGAGGAGATCCACCCCCTGGTCTCCTCCCCTTCAGGAGAGGTTAATACCATTTATATCATCTCTTCAACCACTACTCCCTCGTCAACTGGTTTGACGACTCAAACTTTCCGTACTGATGAGGAGATTCTCGAGGCCCTGACTACCCTGGATTATCCCTGGGATGACATGCATCATCGTTCCTACTTCCTCCCAGACGAATCCTCCTCTAGCACCACTACCCAATTTGTGGTCGAATCCAAAGACTTCCTTCCCACCAAGGTCGACTGGTTCAAGGACCTTATTCCTGCTCCTGATGCCTTCGAGGAGGGTAACATGGCCAACATCTCACCTATCATCCACATTGATATTGTTGTCCCCAGAGGTGCCCCTGAACTCATTACTTTAGGAGCCTCCAGCAGTGAGCAAGAGATTGAGGACTACAAAAAACTCTTCAGAGAATTCTGTGATGTCTTTGCCTGGTCTTATACCGCGATGCCTGGTCTTGACCCTACTATCATGGAGCACCACTTTGACACCTCTGAGTCAAGGGGCATAATAGATTACCTCGACCCTAGGATAGGGGGCATGGTCAATCATCTTGACCCTACCCCATAACATTTATCTCAGCATGTCAATGAACCCCTCGTTCAAACCAACACATATGTGATCCACAATCACAAACCCCATGCGCATAGCATGGGGGCAAATCATTAACCCTGCTCACTGTTTCACATTTGTGATCTCAATCATTTTTGAGGTCACATACCACTTGTAGATTTGATTTGATTAGATACTCCTAGTATTCTTCCCCCGGGGGTAATCATTTCTCCCCACCACTGCATCCTTGGCTTGGTGGGCTCACCTTTATTTGCAACCATTTTTTAACCTAGTTATTTTCTTTAACCATTCCGGAGTCCTTATGACCTCCGTGTTTTGCACCATTTGCACTGTCGGATTCATTTTTCTGCGCTCGTGATGATGCTTGAGATCATTTTTCGCTCTCACCAGGACCAATATCAACATTGTGTCCCGACACCACTCGTCGCCTTAGTTTGCGTACCACATCGGCTGCCATCGGATTGTTCCACATTTTTACATGAGCCCTCCACTCCTGTCATACTACAAATATTTCATTATTTTGCACCATTCATTCACCCCAAAAGGAGGCCCACCAGTGTTCCTCCCTACCCTCGTTCTTGGTCATCCTCAATGTTCCTTGATTGAACACTTCCTCCTTGCCTGGCCATTCCTTTTGTTCGATATAATTTTATCCCTTTTTCGGGCTGGACAAGTCCTTTACGAAAAAGGCACTTAGGGAGTTTCTGTTAAGCTCTTTTCTGACTCCTAAAACAATGAAAAGATCACCGAGCAATATTGCTTCCTTTCATGCTCGTTAAAATACATGAAAGGGCATCTATCTGGTATAAGTTTAAACCTTTTCCGGACCTGGTAGACTAATTACGAAAAAGGAATACTCTAGTCACACCGGCTAGAAGAGTTCTTCATTGCATCCTTTTATGCTTCTTCGAGCCTTGGAGACTAACACACGAAAAAGCAACCCCCTGGAGTCTTCTTATTTGCTTTTAGACTCTCTAAAATTGAAAGCAACCATGAGCATGAACTGTCATGGGCTCATCTAAATCCACATGACAGTACCATTCCATTACTTCAGAGTCTTCTTATCGCTTTCAGACTCCTTAAAATTGAAATCAACCACGAGCATGAACTATCTTGGGCTCGTATAAATCCACACGACAGTACCATTTTATACACACTTCTTCTAGTTCCCTAATTCATGAAGAAGTCCCCCCGTGCCTCTTGGCACTATGATCGATCATCTCGGCAGCACCCCCAATCAGGTCTCCTTTGTTTAGAGTATTCTGCAGTCTCCTGCCATTTTATACCAGCGTGAGTCCCCCTCAGCCCAATCCCCATCCTTGATCCATTACAGCTGTGATCCCTTTCCCACCAATCAGTTTCATATGCTGCCCGATCATCCCCGTTATCATACTCTGAACAAAGGAAGTTTGAGTCCACCCACTCTACTTGCCCAGTTGTCCCCCCACAGTTTGTCAGTCCTGCCATCAGTACTCTCACACTTCGGTTCTCCACCTCGTGCTCCTGTCAAGGAAACATCATTGCCTTGATAGTTGCAGGTCTCCCTCTGTCGACGAAAGCCCCTCTATTCCAGAGGATAGGCCCAGAGGTCCCTACGCCTTGGACTCATCACCATCTGTGGTAAGTGCCTACGGATCATTCTAAGAGGAATCATCATTGCCTCTCCAAGTGGTTGTTTCTCACATGCTCGACTTCAGCACCTTGATCGCATTGTCAATAATCGCGTAGGGTTATATCCCTTCAGTTTTTAGTCGAAGACCCCGGATTTCCCCCGACTCTAGCACATTGGTGAGTCACTTCAGAACGCCCAGTTATATGTTCCCGTGGATGTCCGGGCTACGTTGGCGATTGTATTCGGAAGCCATCCAGTTATATGCTTCCTTGAGTACCCAGTTCAGTCCCAGTTCAGTGTACCATCGAGAGTATGACCCATTGTCACTATGATCCAGCAGCCCATCAGCTTCTCTGGTACCACACTCAGCAGCACTGTTGTCATTCTAGTATATCAGTTCTTCAGCTTCGACATGGTCAGCCCAGCACTATGTCCCAGATTTGGTGTCCCCTCTGGACTCTTATGATGTACACAGTGGTTCTCTATGTATCTTACAAGTCCCTCTTTTCGGGCCTCATAGTTCTTTTTATGTATCTTGATACGAGCATGGGTATGCCTGCCTCGTCCATATATTGAGATTCTTCCTCATTTAGTATTTGAGGTCATGTATCTTTCAGGTCCCCATTTTTTGGACCCCATTGTTATTATTATGTTATATCCTGATACGAGCATGGGTATGCCCGCCTCGTCCATATGATCAGATGATTCCTCATCCATTATTGAGGTTATGTACTTTTAGTTCTTGCAGTTTGTTCGGGATCGTTGTTCCAGGATTCAGTTTGTTTCTTCTCTTTTCCACACCCCAGGAAAACCTTACATGACTTATGATGTCCATCGGCCATACGATGAGCTCTTGCCCTAACACATCAGGGGGCAATCTGTTAACACCCAAAAAGTGTTCACTACCTCATCTACCCCATTACATGGCTCATTTGTCCATTTTCCTACCATATTTCCCTTAAAAACCCTGAAAATCTCACTAAAATGCCTCCAAAAGGCCACAAAACCATCAAAAAAGCCTCAAAAAGGCTAAAAAACCCCTTTTTCCTCCAAAAAATCCAAAATTCCTCTAAAAATAGCAAAAACCCTCTAAAAAGGGAATAAAAAATATAAAATAATGAGGAAAAGGAGGAAAAAACCCTATATAGCTGACCTAAACCATATGGTTCCCAAAACCATGGGCCAGCACTCCACCACCAAAAAACTATAAATAGGTGATGGAGACCCCTTATTTCACATCCACAGTCATAAGCACCCTTACTCTGCCAAAATAGCTCTTGAAACCCTAGCTCACCCTTGAGCTACTTTCACCTTGAGAGCCCCTTTTGGCCCATTTCCACCATTGGAGAAAGAGAAGGAGCAAGTTGGATCTTGGAGCAACCCTCTTGGAGCATTGCAAGAGCTTCACCAACCTTCACATTGGAGGTAAAATTAATACAAAAGCCATTCTTTACATCTTATTTTTTCTGTTTCATGCACATGTTTAGAGTAATTTATATTTCTGTTTTAGCATTTTAATTTACATTTACTGAACCACTACTAAGGAGTCCCTTCTCCTTAGTAGGTGCTCATTTGCACAAGTTAGGGGTAAAACCCTAGCTACACCAAACCTACTGCAAGTGTAACATATAGTAGTATAGGCCTTTGTCTTCTGATGTTCAGAATTTTCAGAATTGGTCTTCTTCCAAGGTACACTGTTTCTTCTTGCTGTTGTGTACAAGGAATTCCCTCTTGGTTGACTTCTTTGGCTTGCACATTCTTGGGCTTTATGTCCAAACCCACTACAGCTGTAGCATCTTAATGTATGACAATTGGAAGCAACATGTCCATCTTCGTTGCATGTCCAACATCTAACTGAGTTGTTTTGTTTTCCAATATTCTCTCTTCCATCTACACAATTTATTTCCTTGTGACAAAAGTTAGAACAAGAAAAACAGAAGGCATTAAATCTATATTCATACCCTGGACCTTGTTTTCATCTTGGAATTGTTTCTGTGAAGAACCTGCAATAATTAATTAATGCAAATACACAAGATATCAGAAATAATAGAACTCAGAATCACTTTTATATTGATCACGAGCCACTTCGAGGGGGAAACCTCCTTTGAGCAAGCTCAATACAATTAACTTCACGGTGCCTTCATAGGCCTCAACACACACTTATATACTAAGTCTAGGCGCCAATACCATGGGTCAATACTATGTGTCAATACAAGCCATGGCATAAGTCTAGGCGCCAATACAATGAGTCAAAACCATGGGACATATAATACTATGGGACGACTTACAAAGCATATGCGCCCAATACTATGGATCAACAAATACTACGGGATGACTTACAAAGCATATGCGTCCAACAACAATATACTAACAAAGTAAAGACATGGGTTCCTAACATCCCCTCTCCCTTAGAAAAAGCTTTGTCCTCAAAGCTTTAGATGTGGAAATTGATGCAGAATCTGAAGGAGTGGGTCCCCTGTAGCATCCTCGGGTTGCATTCCGAGCCACTGGCGCCTTTGGAGTTTCAGGGAGGATTGCATGGAAGGCTGTAGACGAAGAACCATACCAGCGATGTGAAAAGTGCACTCAGAACGGTGCTGATCGGCTTGTTGTTTCAGTCGAATTCTTGCCATGTGAAAATTGTCCTGCAGAATGAGAAGAAGCTGATCACGATTTCGAAGAATTGAGTCAATTGCCTGAACTGGGGAGCTGCTGAAGGTGTATGGAAGAAGAACTAGTGGTGCCTGTCCAGAGACTACTTCATATGGTGTCCTTTGAGATGTGGTACTATACCACTGGAGCGCTTCTAGGAAATCCATAGAAATAGTTGTCCAAATCTGTGGAGGGATAGGCAAGGGTTCGAGTAGTGCGGAAAGGAGGGTCGTTTCACCCTTGTTGACCTAGAAAGTATCACAGTCAACCATCATCCGTTGAATTGTCCTTTTGAGTCCCTGCCAAAAGAAGTTACATTGTTCCTGGTCATACGTTTTGAGAAACCCAGAGTGCCCTACTGATGAAGAAGCATGGAGTTCATAGAAGAGATAGCCCCATTGAACAGATTGCAACCAATTTGGAACAAGCAGAGAAATAGCTGTAAGAGAAATTGGGTCATCAAATGTGCGAGGAGGAGCATCTTCCACCATATTGTCCTTACCCTTCTGGTAAGTGGTCGTATAGTCATAACCCATGAGTTGGATAACCCATTTCATGTGTGTTGGGGAGGAGACTCGTTGTTCCAGGAAAGTTTCCAGACTTTGGAGATCAGGCTTGATGCAGAAATAATTCCCCAATAGGGATAGCTGCCACTTCTGTACTGTATGCAAAATAGTCATCATTTCCTATTGAGAGGTAGATGCGGCTAAATTCAAGCTCATTGGTTCAGCAAAGACACCTGCATATCTATCCAAGGAAGAAGTGGAGACTATTGATGGGTGCATCTGAATGGAATGGAGCTGAGCGATGACACCATGTGAATTCTTCTTAAGTATTTTTTCTAGGTGATGTGAACTAATGATGCAGAGAGACCCTGGTTGTAAGCCCATAAATTTGTGTTGTGCCCCATTGACTGAAAATTGCATCCAAAGTTCAACAAAATCCCATAAGATGGGGCCAAGTGTGTGTAACCATTGAACGCCCAAAATCACATCACATCCGCCTAAGGACAAGGCAAACATGTGAGAGCACAGTTTATAATCTTCCATAGAGATACGCACATTGTGACACTTCCCCTTGCAAGGTAAGGTGCCCCCATTCGCAACCATGACTTCAAAGTTGGAGCAAGGATGGACAAAACAATCAACCTGTTTGGCAATCCGAGGATCAATGAAGTTATGAGTGCTACCAGAATCAATGAGTATAGTAAGAGGGAGCTTCTTGAAGTATCCCCTGACTCGCATTGTTTTTGGGGTGGTGATGCTGGTTACAGCATGGAGAGAGATCTCGGGTGGGTCGTCCTGAGATGGGGTGTCAACAGGCGGGTGTTGAATGTCGACCTGATCATCTATTGTATCTAGAGCTTCTTCATCAAGTTCTGAGGCAAGAGGAGAATCCACATCCAAGAGATAGAGCTTTTGTTGAACACATCTATGTCCCCGAGTGAATTTCTCATCACAATTATAAGAAAACCATTTTTCTCGGCATGCCTGCATCTCTGTTTCAGACAATTGCATGATAGGAGTTGGTTGAGGAGCAGGCGTGATGGGAGGTCGTTGGGAACCCATATTTCTGAAGGGAACAAAGGCGGGTTTGGAGTGTTGTTGAGCTGCAATCTTGTCCTCAGCCAGCTTAGCCAACCCTAGGACTTCCATCATTGTGTTGGGACAAAACATTTTGACCTCTGAGCGGATTTCATCCTTGAGACCACTGATAAAACAACTCCTGTAGAATTCATCAGACAATCCTTCTGTGTGATTGTCTAGTTTCTCAAATTCCGTCTGATACTCTCTCACTGTGCCAGTTTGGTGAATTTTAGTGAGTGCTCCTGTGAAGTCATCAAAAGCACTAGGACCAAATCGTGGCAAACTTTGTTGGCAAAAATCTCTCCAGTTTGGCTCGGGATGAGCTTTGATGTACCAACGGTACCATTGAAGGGCTTCCTGTTCCAAATGAAAGGAAGCAAGTGGAACTTTCTGGACATCAAAAGTATTATGCAAACTGAAATATTGTTCTGCTCAGTATATTCATCCAGTCGAATCAGTACCATTGAAGAGAGGAAAATCAAGCTTCAATCCACGAAAATTGCTGGAAGAAGAGGCTCCGGTGGCTGCAAACGATTCTGGCTGTCGGTTATTGTTCATGGCTGAATGCTGAAGATGGAGGCTGAGAAATTTTTCATCCAGATCTTGGAGTTTGGTTTGGATGGCTGCAAGTGCTTCCTCCATGGTGTTTGCTCCTGTGCGAGTGACAACCATAACCAGTAATTTTTTATTTATTTATTTTTTTTTTTTGTGTGGGGGGGGGGGGAATGGATAGAAAAACACAAACATAAGCTTATTTGGTAAGGGGAAATTTGGATTTGGGAAAAACTCGGAGGGGTAATTGGGGTTTGACTGGGTTTTCGACACTTTTTGAGGGACAAGGAAGCAAAAAATGGGGATTTCAGAAGCGGGAACTCTATGGTAAAATTTGAAGGCAAACGGGTGAAAATTGAAGAAGTTATGGCAAATCCTAAAAATAGACAAATGTGGGATTTCTGGTCTTGGGAAGTGGAATTTGGGATAGGGTCTTCAGGAATAAAATATGCAGAATGGGATTGCAGGGATGTCAGTGAAGTTTCAGGGAAAACGAAGTTGAAACAAGGGAAATATGGCCGAAAAACATATATATATATATATATATATATATATATATATATATATATATATATATATTCCAGAAATGGATCGGCAACAACGACGTGGAAGGGATCTGCAACAGATGGTTCTGCAACGGCGCGGAAGGGATCGAAAATGGCTGGATCTGAAATGGTGACTGGATCTGGAACGACTTTCAGAATAGATCTGAAACAGCGGGATCTGGAGCGGAAGTGATCGGCAATAGTTCAACTGAAAATAGATATGGACCCCAGGTATGTACAGCTTCCTAACAGTTTAGGTGTTTCACTCGGCCACCAATGTTGTCTGACGGCTTGCATATTGGGGCAGTACCCCTCACTCCACGGCTCAGGTAAAACTGATAACCGCTTTGCCACAAACGTCAGCTCTTGGTTTACCTCACAGGTGGGAACTAGTCAATCAGGTAGGGGTCGTTGCCCTTTTCGCTGACAGGTCCTCTCAATGGGCCAGCGACTTTGGGGTTCCTGTCATACTCCTCACAATGATTTTTAGGACTTATGCCCAACTACTTCCCACAGTTAAGCGGATAGGGATTATCCCAAATCTAAAGCTGCAACAGATGCGAAAAAACGTTTTGGCAGAAATTCCACCCAACGAGCCCAAGAAAGTGCTCTGATACCAGATGTGAAGAACCTGCATAATTAATTAATGCAAATACACGAGATATCAAAAATAATAGAACTCAGAATCACTTTTATATTGATCACGAGCCACTTCGAGGGGGCAACCTCCTTTGAGCAAGCTCAATACAATTAACTTCACGGTGCCTTCATAGGCCTCAACACTCACTTATATACTAAGTCTAGGCACCAATACCATGGGTCAATACTATGTGTCAATACAAACCATGGCCTAAGTCTAAGCACCAATACTATGAGTCAAAACCATGGGACATATAATACTATGGGACGACTTACAAAGCATATGCGTCCAATACTATGGCTCAACAAATACTACGGGACGACTTACAAAGCATATGCGTCCAACAACAATATACTAACAAAGTAAAGACATGGGTTCCTAACAGTTTCTTTTCTTTGAGGATTGGGCCTAGCTCCTTGATGTGTCCTTGAACAACCAACATCTTTGTTATAATGAGATGCATCCTTGGTCATTGATGGACCAGCGTCTGGAGTCTTTGGAGACCACTTGTCTTCTTCTAGATTGTCTTCTACCTTTTTATACCCAAGGCCAGTTTTGTCATGGAGAGACCTTTGGAAATCCAATAATTTATCCAACATGACCGAGCTATTGTTGAAATTCTCATGATAGTTTGATTTTTCGATCTTCTTCCTCAATTCAACTATTTTCTTTTCAACCTTTTGACAATTTTTCTCTTTCTCATCTAACTCATTTTTCAAGACTTCTTCAATTATTTTGCACTCTTCCAATTGAACCTTCAAATCAAGATTAATCCATCTTGTCTCTTCAAGTTCTCTAGGATCCACATAAGTTTTTTCTTGTTCATTTCCTAGTTCATTCTTCAACCTTTTGACCTTAAGATTTTTAACTTCTAACTCATCTTGCAAGTCTTTGTTCTTGAGCTTCAAACTCATGAACAATGCTTTTGTCTCCTCTTTGTATTTTTCAAATGAACTCAAAATTTTCTTCTTGAGTCTTGGATTGAATTTAAGATCAACATCCAACAGTGTGCATGTAAATGCATTATTTGCTTTCAACATGAATTCTTGTTCATCTTCTGTAAGTACAACTTCATCGTCATTACATTCAGAATTTTCATCTATTGAAGAGTGCTTACCTTCACTTGTATCTAAAGCTTGTACATGTTTCTCTTCTTGCTTTTCATCCTTGACTTTTGTGTCCTCTTCTATGTCTTGAATCCTCCTTTAGCATTCTTCTTCCAGCTTAAACCAGAGATCCTTGGCTGAAGTATACTTTCCAATGCTTTCTTTGATAGGGTTTGAGAGTCCATCCATCAAAAAATTCAATGCAACTTTATTGTCTTTCTCAACTACTCCCTTTGTCTTCTTGCTTGTCTAGACTGGTGGGTTCATAACAATTTCCCAAACACCGAAATTCTTCAAGTAAGCCTTCGTATTGCTCCTCCAACAAAAATAATCTTTCATATAAAAAAATGGAACTTCATTGTTTGTTTGTGCTTCCATTGTGTCTATTGATCTCCTTCAAGCTTGTTAGGCTTATGTTGAAGGCCCTCGCTCTGATACCAATTGTTAGACACAATGGCTGACTGAGAGGGTGGGGGGGGTGAATCAATGAGCTTACACTTTATTCAATGTCAACTTCAAACATAATCTTATATCATCATTCACATATTCACTTTAATATCATATTCATCAATAACATATATCATCTAAGCACATGTCAAGTAAATCAAATTATCATCAACAAATTGCAATTGACACAAGATATAATTGTAATCTTTTGTATTAGTTCAATGGCTAACACTGTGAGGTCAATCAACACCTACTGATATAGAAGCACCAATTTCCAAACCAAGACATTGGTTGCTCTTTTTCTTAGATCCTACTAAGAGAAATGACTACAAGACCATGCTTTTATTAACAAACAAATTCATACATCAATTTTTATCAATCACAGTCATATCATATCAATTGCATATCACTGCATTATCCACACTATCCCCTTATATCATTGTCAACAGGTTGTCATCTATCTGAGCTGTCACTGTCTTCAATCATGTCTTCACATCGTCATCATTTTGTTCATATGCCATTCTATCATCATGCTTCCCAGAATATCATTGTCTCTTCATATTGTCTTATATCATTATGTCTTATTATTGTATAAATCATATCACAGGCACTGCTGCCACAAACAAACTAGATATCAAAGATAAAACATTGTGTTCATCACTAGCACTTTATCATCATTCTTTTCAGGTATGTATTAAATTAATTTTCCATATCAACATTTTGTCTGTACTAAGCAGCTGCCTCATTTCTTAAAATCTTCATCATTTAGCTGTACCCAGAAATAGAAGGTAAAAGAAAAAATTATTTTACTGTTCCAATTGTGCCAAGAGTTCTACTCCAATACTGTTCCTATATTTGCACAGATCTCCATTGTCACTCGAATTTGAACAGTCTGAATGTTTTTCTCAGAGCCACACAAAAGTTTTCTCATAAATGAGGTCATTTGCCTTGTATTTATATTGGTCTTCTACAAAAACTTTGTTGAGTAGACTTGTAATCAATTTCTATTTTTATTTATTTTAATCCTTTATTTGGATCCAACTTGTAAAAAGGGTATTTCAATTTATATTTTTATTTAAAATAAATTGTCTTTTAAAAACTGGGTCAACTTCACCATTAGTTTTAATTACAAGTACCTTTGTGCCATGTTTAGGTTCCAATGGCTCCAAAGCACACATCATGTTAATTTATTTCATGTCCATGCTTGTACCTTGCCATGTCTTGCCATATCCTCAAGGCATGTCCACTTTCAATGCTTGTCATAAACACTTGTTATGCTTTCCATGTTTGTCATACTTGTCATCTTTGCCATTCTTTTCTTACTTGTCCACAAGCCATGCTATTGTCTTCCATGTCCTTGTCTTGACCTTTGTCATTTGTCATACGTGTCCATTGCTTTGCCACTTGTATTTGTCCTCCAAATCATCATAGGGTTGCATCAAGCCACTAGGGATTTCAACGACATGCCATGTGCAGGATGCCTATCACCAAATGGACCATGGTCAACTTTACCATCAAGCCAATATGTGTGTGGGTGCCTCAACCACATCATTGCCATGTATTCTCCTTGTCTAGTGCCAAGTCATTCATGTTCTTCATGCCTTCAAATGTACCTCGACATTAATGCATTGTCCACTTGCCATCTTCATGGTTTCCATCTCTAAGTCTCATCTTCAAATGACCACAATATGGGTCATTTGACTTATTAGGTGTCCTACTGTCTTCAATGTCGACATCCAATATCCTTGCCATGTTATGTCTTCTTGTGCTTGCTAACTTGCCTTGTGTGTTCTTTATCCATGCTTGTCAAGTCTTCCATATCATTGTGCTTGCTTGTCATGCTCCTTCATGCTATCAATGGTTGTATACTGGCCATGCTTATCTCCATGTCCTTCATAATTCAACTTGACCTCTATCATTAATGTATTCTCATCAATGACAACCCTACTCAACAAACTCCCACTTTGTCATTGATGGAAACTACAATTTCTCTCCCCCTTTGACATTAATGACAAAGGGTCAAGTAGCCATTAAAGGCTTCACAATACCCAATTTTTTTTTTTTTCTCTTTGAATACTTCATCATATTTGCTGATCTCTCCCTTTGATTGAGCTTAGTATAATTTTTGGGAAATCATCCTCTTTCCTTGTCATCTCAATTATTCATACCAATATACATATTTTGGCTGTACATGCTCCCCCTGAGCTCATGTCCTCAATTTATTTTGAACAACTTATCCTAGAAGAATTTATTCCCTTATCGCCATACTTCTGTCATATCTGATCTGACTTATCTGGAAAAGATGATGTTTTCCTTTCAAATGTCATATTGAGGTTGGATCATTAAGCTTCATTGTGTTCTTCATATCCTTTAGATTTGACTTAGAGCTGTGCAGATTTTAACAAATTTGAATTGATTAGTTCTGCCTCAAACTAATTGCTTCCTCTTCAATTTAGTCCTTTAACTCTGTCACTTGGTCTTCATGCTGCTAAGTCACTCAGTGCGGATTTTAACAGTATTCTTTGTGTTCTTCTGAAGCTCTACTTCTAAGCTTTCAATGATGCTTTTGACTTTGAATGTCATAGCCAAAATCAAAGATAACGATATCCCCAGTTGTTCTTCATATAATGATGATACACTCAATAACCAGTTAGATAATAATCAACTTGACATCCAATCACATTCAAAACTAAATGCATTGGTAAATTCATAAAAGGTAAGACACCAATTGTTAATGTCATGCACTTTGCTAAGGTCTTCTTCTGGGCTAATCTTCTTTAATAGTTTTCTTGTTTATACAATTAGATGTCAACAAAAATTTCTTGCCAAACATATCCACAATTGAATGTATTAATAAATTCATAAAAGGTAAGCATGCAACAAGTTGCTTAATTTTGTTTGATACTCCCCCTATCAACATGCACCTTCCTTTTCATCTCAAATTCTTTTCATCCATGCTCACATCATTATATGCTTTGCCATGCATTTGTTGTCCTTTTGAAAACTATATCCTAGGACCTGTTTGGAGAGATCTTTACATGCCATTTGAGTTCATCCTCCAAAATCATGAACTCAAGGTCTGTTCAAGGTCTTTTAAGGACCTCAAAATTGGGTTTCCACATGGCAGCCATTTTCACTTATGTACTGATTCTCAACTTCATTTAAATTTAGCAAAATATTTTTCTTTACCCATACTTGCTTTTTGACATCTTTCTTCTCATCATTTTCTTCATTATTTTCATTGGTCTTCTTGGCTGAGCTGTCAATTAATCTTCTAATGGATTGTTTCCATGTATTCCAACAATCTTATGCTTTATGTACAAACCTACTGCAAGTGTAACATCTAGTAGTATAGGCCTTTGTCTCCTAATATTTAGAATTTTCTGAATTGGTCTTCTTCCAAGGTACACTGTTTCTTCTTGCTGATGTGTACAAGGAACTCCCTCTTGGTTGACTTCTTTGGCTTGCACATTCTTGGGATTTGTGTCCAAACCCATTACAGCTATAGCATCTTAATGTATGATAGTTGGCAACAACATGTTCATATTTGTTGCATGTCCCAACATCTAACCAAGTTGTTTTGTTTTCCAATATTCTCTCTTCCATCTACACAATTTATTGCCTTGTGACCAAAGTTAGAACAAGAAAAACAATAGCCATTAAATCTATATTCATACCTTGGACCTTGTTTCCATCTTGGAATTGTTTCTTTTCTTTGAGGATTGGGCCTAGCTCCTTGATGTGTCGTTGAACAACCAACATCTTTGTTGTCATGAGATGCATCCTTGGTCATTAATGGACCAGCTTCTGGAGTCTTTGGAGACCACTTGTCTTCTTCTAGAGTGTCTTCTACCTTTTTATACCCAAGGCTAGTTTTTTCATGGGAGACCTTTGGAAATCCAATAATTTATCCAACATGACCGAGATGCTGTTGAACTTCTCATGATAGTTTGATTTTTCGATCTTCTTCCTCAATTCACCTATTTCCATTTCAAGCTTTTGACAATTTTTCTCTTTCTCATCTAACTGATTTTTCAAGACTTCTTCAATTCTTTTGCACTCTTCCAATTGAACCTTCAAATCAAGATTAACCCATCTTGTATCTTCAAGTTCTCTAGGATACACATAAGTTTTTTCTTGTTCATTTCCTAGTTCATTCTTCAACCTTTTGACCTCAAGATTTTTAACTTCTAACTCATCTTGAAAGTCTTTTTTCTTGAGCTTCAAACTCATGAAAAATGCTTTTGTATCCTCTTTGTATTTTTCAAATGACCTCAAATTTTTTTTCTTGAGTCTTGGATTGAATTTAAGATCAACATCCAATAGTGTGCGTGTAAATGCATTACTGGCTTTCAACATGACTTCTTGTTCATCTTGTGTAAGTACAACTTCATCGTCATTACATTAAGAATTTTCATCTATTGAAGAGTGCTTACCTTCACTTGTATCTGAAGCTTGTACATGCTTCTCTTCTTGCTTTTCATCCTTGACTTTTGTGTGCTCTTCTATGTCTTGACTCCTCCTTTGGCATTCTTCTTCCAGCTTAAACCAGAGATCCTTGACTGAAGTATACTTTCCAATGCTCTCTTTGATAGGGTTTGAGAGTCCATCCATCAAAAAATTCAATGTAACGTTATTGTCTTTCTCAACTGCTGCCTTTGTCTTCTTGCTTGTCTGGATTGGTGGGTTCACAACAATTTCCCAAACACCAAAATTCTTCAAGTAAGCCTTCATCTTGCTCCTCCAACCAAAATAATATTTCATATAAAAAAATGGAACTTCATTGTTTGTTTGTGCTTCCATTGTATCTATTGATCTCCTTCAAGCTTGTTAGGCTTATGTTGAAGGCCTTCGCTCTGATACCAATTGTTAGACACAATGGCTCACTGAGAGGGGGGGGTGAATCAATGATCTTACACTTTATTCAACGTCAACTTCAAACACAATCTTATATCATCATTCACATATTCACTTCAATATCATATTCATCAATAACATATATCATCTAAGCACATGTCAAGTAAATCAAATTATCATCAACACATTGCAAGTGACATAGGATATAATTGTAATCTTTTGTATTAGTTCAACGGCTACAACCGTGAGGTCAATCAACACCTACTGATACAAAAGCACCAACTTCCAAACCAAGACACTGGTTGGTATTTTTCTTAGATCCTACTAAGAAAAATGACTACAAGACCCTACTTGTATTAACAAACAAATTCATACATCAATTTTTATCAATCACAGTCATATCATATCAATTGCATATCACTGCATTATCCATACTGTCCCCTTCTATCACTGTCAATAGGTTGTCATCTATCCGAGCTGTCACTGTTTTCAATCATGTCTTCACATCTTCATCATTCTGTTCATATGTCATTCTATCATCATGCTGCCCAGAATATCATTGTATATTCATATTGTCTTATATCATTATGTCTTATTGCTGTGTAAATCATATCACAAGCAATGCTGCCCCAAACAAACCATATATGAACGATAAAACATTGTGTTCATCTCTAACACTTTCTCATCATTCTTTTCAGGTATGTCTTAAATTAATTTTCCATATCAGCATTATGTCTGTACCAAGCAGCTACCTCATTTCATAAAATCTTCATCATACAACTGTACCCAGAAATAAAAGGTAAAAGAAAATTTTATTTTACTGTTCCAGCTGCTCCACGAGTTCTACTCCAATACTGTTCCTGTACTTGCACAGAGATCCATTGTCACCCAAATTTGAACAATCTAAATGTTTTGCTCAGAGCCACACAAATTTTTTCTCATAAATGAGGTCGTTTGCCTTGTATTTATACTGGTCTTCTACAAAACCTTTGCTGAGCCGACTTGTAATCAATTTCTATTTTTATTTATTTTAAGACTTTATTTGGAGTCGACTTGTAAAAAGAGGTTTCAATTTATATTTTTATTTAAAATAAATTGTCTTTTAAAAGATGGGTTGACTTCACCATTAGTTTTAATTACAATTACCATTGTGCCATGTTTAGGTTCCAATGGCTCCAAAGCACACATCATCTTCAATTCTTTCATGTCCATGCTTGTACCTTGCCATGTCTTGCCATATTCTCAAGGCATGTCCACTTTCAATGCTTGTCATAAACACTTGTTATGCTTGCCATGTTTGTCATACTTGTCATCTTTGCCATTCTTTTCTTACTTGTCCACAAGCCATGCTATTGTCTTCCATGTCCTTGTCTTGACCTTTGTCATTTTTCATACTTGTCCATTGCTTTGCCACTTGTATTTGTCCTCCATATCATCATAGGGTTGCATCAAGCCACTAGGGATTTCAACAACATGCCATGTGCATGATGCTTGTCACCAAATGGACCATTGTCAACTTTACCATCAAGCCAATATGTGTGTGGGTGCCTCAACCACATCATTTCCATGTATTCTCCTTGTCCAATTCCAACTCATTCATGTTCTTCATGCCTTCAAATGTACCTCGATATTAATGCATTGTCCACTTGCCATCTTCATGCTTGCCATCTCTAAGTCCCATCTTCAAATGACCACAGTATGGGTCATTTGACATATTAGGTGTCCTACTGGCTTCAATTCCCACATCCAATGTTCTTGCCATGTTATGTCTTCTTGTGCTTGCCAACTTGCCTTGTGTGTTCTTTATCCATGCTTGTCAAGTCTTCCATATCATTCTACTTGCTTGTCATGCTCCTTCATGCTATCAATGGTTGTATACTGGTTATGATTGTCTCCATGTCCTTTATAATTCAACTTGACCTCTGTCATTAATGTGTTGTCATCAATGACAACCATACTCAACAAAATCCCCCTTTGTCATTGATGGTAACTACAATTTCTCTCCCCCTTTGACATTAATGACAAAGAGTCAAGTAACCATTAAAGGATTCACAATACCCAATTTTTTTTTATCTTTTAATACTTCATCATATTTGCTAATCTCTCCCTTTGATTGAGCTTGGTATAATTTCTGGGAAATCATCCTCTTGCCTTGTCATCTCAATTATTCATACCAATTACATATTTTGGCTGTCCATGCTCCCCCTGAGCTCATGTCCTCAATTTATTTTGAACAACTTATCCTTGAAGAATTTATTCCCTTGTCACCATACTTCTGTCATATCTGATCTGACTTATCTGGAAGAGATGATGTTTTCCTTTCAAATGTCATACTGAGGTCGGATCATTAAGCTTCATTGTGTTCTTCATATCCTTTAGATTTGACTTAGAGTTGTGCAGATTTTAACAAATTTGAATTGATTAGTTTTGCCTCAAACTGACTGCTTCCTCTTCGATTTAGTCCTTTAACTCTATCACTTGGTCTTCATGCTGCTAAGTCACTAAGTTTGGATTTTAATTGTATTCTTTGTGTTTTTCTGAAGCTCTGCTTCTAAGCTTTCAATGATGCTTTTGACTTTGAATGTCATAGCCAAACTCAGAGATAAAGATATTTTCAGTTGTTCTTCATATAATGATGATACACTCAATAACCAATTAGATAATAATCAACTTGACATCCAATCACATTCAAAACTAAATGCATTGGTAAATTCATAAAAGGTAAGACACCAATTGTTAATGTCTTGCACTTCGCTAAGGTCTTCTTCTGGGCTAATCTTCTTTAATAGTTTTCCTGTTTATACAATCAGATGTCAACAAAAATTTCTTGCCAAACATATCCACAATTGAATGTATTAATAAATTCATAAAAGGTAAGCATGCAGCAGGTTGCTTCATTTTGTTTGATCATCATACTCCCCCTATCAACATGCACCTTCCTTTTCATCTCAAATTGTTTTCATCCATGCTCACATCTTTATATGCTTTGCCATGCATTTGTTGTCCTTTTCAAAACTCGATCCTAGGACTTGTTTGGAGAGACCTTTACATGGCATTTGAGTTCACCCTCCAAAATCATGAACTCAAGGTCTATTCAAGGTCTTTTAAGGACCTTAAAATTGGCTTTCCACATGGCAACCATTTTCACTTATGTACTGATTCTCAACTTCATTTAAATTTAGCAAAATATTTTTCTTTACCCATACTTGCTTTTTGACATCTTTCTTCTCATCATTTTCTTCATTATTTTCATTGGTCTTCTTGGATGAGTTGTATGTTAATATTCTAATGGATTGTTTCCATGTATTCCAAAAATCTTGTGCTTTATGTCCAAACCTACTGCAAGTGTAACATCTAGTAGTATAGGCCTTTGTCTTCTGATCTTCAGAATTTTCTGAATTGGTCTTCTTCCAAGGTACACTGTTTCTTCTTGCTGATGTGTATAAGGAACTCCCTCTTGGTTGACTTCTTTGGCTTGCACATTCTTGGGCTGTTTTTCCAAACCCACTACAGCTGTAGCATATTAATGTATGACAGTTGGAAGCAACATGTCTATCTTTGTTGCATGTCCAACATCTAACCGAGTTGTTTTGTTTTCCAATATTTTCTCTTCCATCTACACAATTTATGCCTTGTGACCAAAGTCAGAACAAGAAAAAAAATAGCCATTAAATCTATATTCATACCTTGGACCTTTTTTCCATCTTGGAATTGTTTATTTGCTTTGAGGATTGGGCCTAGCTCCTTGATGTGTCCTTGAACAACCAACATCTTTGTTGTCATGAGATGCATCCTTGGTCATTGATGGACCAGCTTCTGGAGTCTTTGGAGACCACTTGTCTTCTACCTTTTTATAACCAAGGCCAGTTTTGTCATGGGGAGACCTTTGGCAATCGAATAATTTATCCAACATGACTGAGCTGCTGTTGAAATTCTCATGATAGTTTGATTTTTCGATCTTCTTCCTCAATTCAACTATTTCCATTTCAAGCTTTTGAAAAATTTTCTCTTTCTCATCTAACTAATTTTTCAAGACTTCTTCATTTCTTTTGCACTCTTCCAATTGAACCTTCAAATCAATACTAACCCATCTTGTCTCTTCAAGTTCTCTAGGATCCACATCAGGTTTTTCTTGTTCATTTCCTAGTTCATTCTTCAACCTTTTGACCTCAAGATTTTTAACTTCTAACTCATCTTGCAAGTCTTTGTTCTTGAACTTCAAACTCATGAACAATGCTTTTGTCTCCTCTTTGTATTTTTCAAATGACCTCAAAATTTTCTTCTTGATTCTTGGATTGAATTTAAGATTAACATCCAATAGTGTGCGTGTAAATGCATTATTGTCTTTCAACATGACTTCTTGTTCATCTTCTGTAAGTACAACTTCATCGTCACTTCATTCAAAATTTCATCTATTGAAGAGTGCTTACCTTCACTTATATCTGAAGCTTGTACATGCTTCTCTTCTTGCTTTTCATCCTTGACTTTTGTGTCCTCTTCTATGTCTTTACTCCTACTTTGGCATTCTCCTTCCAGCTTAAACCAAAGATCCTTGGATAAAGTATAATTTCCAATGCTTTCTTTGATAGGGTTTGAGAGTCCATCCATCAAAAAATTCGATGCAACTGTATTGTCTTTCTCAACTGCTGCCTTTGTCTTCTTGCTTGTTTGGACTAGTTGGTTCACAACAATTTCCCAAACATCGAAATTCTTCAAGTAAGCCTTCATCCTGCTCCTCCAACCAAAATAAACTTTCATATAAAAACTTGGAACTTCATTGTTTGTTTGTGCTTCCATTGTGTCTATTGATCTCCTTCAAGCCTGTTAGGCTTATGTCGAAGGCCCTCGCTTTGATACCAATTGTTAGACACAATGGCTCACCGAGAGGGGGGGGGGGTGAATCAATGAGCTTACACTTTATTCAATGTCAACTTCAAACACAATCTTATATCATCATTCACATATTCACTTCAATATCATATTCATCAATAACATATATCATCTAAGCACATGTTAAGTAAATCAACTTATCATCAACACATTGCAAGTGACACAGGATATAATTGTAATCTTTTGTATTAGTTCAACGGCTACAACCGTGAGGTCAATCAACACCTACTGATACAGAAGCACCAACTTCCAAACCAAGGCTCTACTTTGTCTTTTTCTTAGATCCTACTAATAAAAATGACTACAAGACCCTACTTGTATTAACAAACAAATTCATACATCAATTTTTATCAATCACAGTCATATCATATCAATTGCATATCACTGCATTATCCATACTGTCCCCTTCTATCACTGTCAACAGGTTGTCATCTATCTGAGCTATTGCTGTCTTCAATCATGTCTTCACATCTTCATCATTCTGTTCATATGTCATTCTATCATCATGTTGCCCATAGTATCATTGTCTCTTCATATTTTCTATATCATTATGTCTTACTGCTGTGTAAATCATATCATAAGCACTGCTGCCCCAAACAAACTAGATATCAAAGATATAACATTGTGTTCATCACAAGTACTTTATCATCATTCTTTTCAGGTATGTCTTAAATTAATTTGCCATATCAACATTCTGTCCATACCAAGCAGTTGCCTCATTTCATAAAATCTTCATCATTCAGCTATACCCAGAAATGAAAGGTAAAAGAAAAATTTATTTTACTGTTCCAGCTGCTCCACGAGTTCTGCTCCAACATTGTTCCTGTACTTGCACAGAGCTCCATTGTCACCTGAATTTGAACAGTCCAAATGTTTTTCTCAGAGCCACACAATTTTGTTCTCATATATGAGTTCGTTTGCCTTGTATTTATACTGGTCTTCTACAAAAACTTGGCTGAGCCGACTTGTAATCAATTTCTATTTTTATTTATTTTAAGCCTTTATTTGGAGCCGACTTGTAAAAAGAGTATTTCAATTTATATTTTTATTTAAAATAAATTGTCTTTCAAAAGTTGGACCGACTTCACCATTAGTTTTAATTACAAGTACCTTTGTGCCATGTTTAGGTTCCAGTGGCTCCAAAGCACACATCATCTTCATTTATTTCATGTCCATGCTTGTACCTTGCCATGTCTTGACATATCCTCAAGGCATGTCCACTTTCAATGCATGTCATAAACACTTGTTATGCTTGCCATGTTTGTCATACTTGTCATCTTTGCCATTCTTTTCTTACTTGTCCACAAGCCATGCTCTTGTCTTCCATGTCCTTGTCTTGACCTTTGTCATTTATCATATTTGTTCATTGCTTTGCCACTTGTATTTGTCCTCCATATCATCATAGGGTTGCATCAAGCCACTAGGGCTTTCAACGACATGCCATGTGCATGATGCTTGTCACCAAATGGACCATTGTCAACTTTACCATCAAGCCAATATTTGTGTGGGTGCCTCAACCACTTCATTGCCATGTATTCTCCTTGTCCAATGCCAAGTCATTCATGTTCTTCATGCCTTCAAATGTACCTCGACATTAATGCATTGTCCACTTGCCATATTCACACTTTCCATCTCTAAGTCTCATCTTCAAATGACCATAGTATGGGTCATTTGACTTATTAGGTGTCCTACTGGCTTCAATGCCCACATACAATGTTTTTTCCATGTTATGTCTTCTTGTGCTTGCCAACTTGCCTTGTGTGTTCTTTATCCATGCTTGTCAAGTCTTCCATATCATTGTGCTTGCTTGTCATAATCCTTCATGCTATCAATGGTTGTATACTTGCCATGCTTGTCTCCATGTCCTTCATAATTTAACCTGACCTATGTCATTAATGTATTGTCATCAATGACAACCATACTCAACACGGGGGTACCAGGTGTATGGGTGCGCCTACTGCAGCGTACAGCCAATGTCATGCACTATTATGGTTAGACTCATCCCACCGAGGTGGTGAGACCTACCCATAGGGTTTATATGCCAAGGTCTCATTATTTTTGTATCGGATATGTATATTTTTTAGAGCTACGAGCTCCAGTTTTGTACTGTGACACCACTTTTTGGACATATTATTTATAAAAAACTATGATTTTTTGGTTCTATTATATGTGTATGTACAAATGTCTGAATGAATGTCTATTTGTGTGCTTCTTTTATTGATGAGACAAATTTCAATCTAGGACATAATTAGCATATGCATCAGGTACATGATTAAAACATCTCGGAACATGAATGTATGTAATGAAAACAAATTGATGCTCCAAGAGTCTTACCCTTAAGAACCTCTGTAGTAATGTAGGATCCCTCACACGGTATCGGACATTCAATTGAGACACAACCAATTATGAATCTAGGTGGACTTCTAAAGATTGGATACCATGCGAAATGGCATCACGAAGTATCTCAACAAAGGCACTGTACTCAACCACATTGTTGGATGTAGGATCGAGACAAGCACCTCTCAAAGAGACAATCTGATGGTCAGGTGAATAAATAACCCATGCAACAGAAGTGAGTCTCTGTGTATGATGGCTAGCACCATCCGCAAATCCCAAGAACACAGGAGATTCCGCTAACATATGTCAACCAAAAGGAAGCGAATCAGCAGACCCAGACAACCAAAATAAATCTAAACTATGTATATAAGTAACTATACAATAGCATACAAAAGTATCAGCTCGATCTAGAAGCTCAAGCATAATACCGCTTGAGGTAGAGCTAATTTCTAGGCTCCTTCAAGGAGTTCCCCTCATAGTCTTCCAATTCGTAGGCTCCTTTCTCAAGGACACGCCTCACTATGTAAGGATCGTGCCACATGGGGTTAAACTTTCCTTCCCCCAGGGGTTCCTTAGCTTGATCATATAAGAGGACCAAGTCACCTTCAGCATATTGCTGGGGACGGACAGACCTATCATACTGAACCTTAACACGACGTTTGTTGGCATATATAGCCACAACGACATCTCGACGCTGCTCGTCAAGCTGCTCAAGGTGGATCAAACATTGCTCAACATATGAGGTGTCAAGTAGGAGATCTATGGATAGTTTCAATGAAGGGATTTCACATTCAATCGGCAAGATAGACTCCACACCAAGTACTAGCTGAAATGGTGAGAAACCGATGGCAGTATTAATTGCGGTTCGATATGCCAATTGCTCTTTCTTTGTTGGATGGTTCATCGAAGAATGGTCTTTAAGGACTTATTGACTACCTCGACCTGACCATTCGCTTGGGGGTAGTAAGAAGATGAATGATCTTGACAAAACCCAAGCTTGAGTGACAAATCTTCCATCATTTTGTTTTGGAAGAGACTTCCATGGTCAGTGACAATCTATTTCAAGATAGCGAATCGAGCGATAATTTGATTGAACACAAAGTGGGATGCAGTAGCATCGTCAACTTTATGGTCGGCATGGCCTCATCCCATTTGGAAAAGTAGTCCATGACCACAATGATATGGTGATTCCCCCCAGCCGAAACTGGTTTGCAATCCATGAAATCTACCCCCCACTTGGTGAAGGGGCTGATGGTGACGACTGGATGAAGAGGCGCAGGATGCAAGTGAACATTTCAAGAAAACACTTGGCAAGGGTGACATCTCTTCACAACGTTCATACAATCTTTAAAGAACGAAGTCCAGAAGTAACCAACTTGCATGATACATTCGGTCATCGCAAGCCCAGATAAGTGACCACCACACGCCCCACTGTGGCAGTCATTTAGCACTAACTCTGCTTCTTCATGAGTAACAGAATGACATAGGATGGAGTCTTTTCCCCAACGATACAAAGTGTCGCCGATGATGACAGAGTCATTAGCGTGATGTCTCACACACCATCATTCATCTCGTGAATAATGCAAAGGGAACTTCAAATTTTAGAGATATATAATGATATACCCATACCAACGGTCCATTGATGCGATAAGAAATAAATTTTCATCCACAAAAGTGTCTTCATGGACGATATCCTCATCAATTCGTGGGAAATCTGACATGATCTCGGCGAAAACCAAGTATTTCACTGATTTCACCGAAGCAAAATCAAGATCAAACTCCTGAAGCATAACAATCCACTTATTATACTCCCCCCCAATTAGGCATCGTGAAAGCATGAACTGAAATGGATTAACATGTGCTATGACAGTGGTTTTCCTAAGCATAATGTAATGTCGTAAACATTGGACTGCATGAACAGTCGCAAGTGCCAATTTCTCCACGTCAGAGTATCTCAGCTCAACGTCTATTAGATTTCAACTAAGGTAGTAAACAACATGCTCTTGGAGCACATCATCCACCTGAACTAAGACCATACCAATCGTCTCTTGAGACACGGACACATAAAGAAAAAAATATCTAGCAAAGTCGGGTGGAATAAGCAGAGGGGCCAATACCAAAGCTTTCTTCAAAGTGTCAAAAGACTGTTGGGCTCACTCATCCCAAATAAAAGGGGTGTCCTTCTTCAAAAGTCGTGCAAAAAATTTGGTAAGACTGGCATAATTCACGATAAAGTGTCGTAAGAGAGTGGCTCTCCCTTGGAGGCTCTGAATCTGAATCAAGTTACGCGGGGGAGGCAACCGAAGTATTGCCTCAACCTTAAGAGGATCGACTCTTATACCCTCTTTGGAAATTATGAACCCTAAAAGGAGACCTGTTTTCATGACAAAGATACATTTGTTGGGGTTCAAACAAATCTTGTAACACTGGCATCTTTCGAAAATGAGGTAGAGGTGCTTGGGGAGGTCCACTCTCTTATGAGAATGGCCAGCAAGATCATCCAAGTAAGCCTCCACTATACGACTGAGGTCGTGAAAATCATATGTCATGGCATGCTGAGAAGTAGCTCCAGTGTTTTTAAGGCTGAAGGGCATCTTTCGTTACGCAAATGTACCCCAAGTAAATATAAAAGCGGTTTTATGTTGATCCTCAGGCTTAATCTGGATCTGGTTATATCTTGAGAAACCGTCCATAAACGAAAAAACCTCAATTCCTGCACACACATCCAAGATTTGATCTATGAATGGAGTGGGAAAGTTATCTTTCAGACATGCTCGGTTCAGATCTCTAAAATATGTGCATACACGGATGGTTCCTTGCTTCTTATCCACAGGAACGAGATTTGACACCCATTTGGTAAGGGGAATCGGGTAGATGAAACTAGCTTTGAGTAGTTTCTCCACCTCTCCCTTAATCGCGGTTGCCTTCCTAGGATTCACAGCACAAAGTCATTTTTGAATTGGATTAACATTAGGATATGCCTTAATCTCATGTTCGATAATGCTAGGGTCTATTCCTGGCATCTCCTCATATGACTAGGTGAAAACATCCTGAAATTCCTTGAACAACTCGGTGTATATGCAAATATCATCAGGAGAACAATCAACACCGATATAAACGTTCTCAATCTTTTCGAGCGTGCGAGAGATGTTGATCGGTAAGGTTGGGAATATATTATCCATATTCCCCTCCACGTAAATCCCATGTGAATCCAAAGGAGCCACTGTTGGGCCTTGGAAATGCCCCAACATTACATCATTTTGTCCTGTTACACCCTACTTTCATAAACCATTTACATGCCTTTTTCCATATCAATCAGCAATCCTGACAAGGTATAATTCATTTATGTTTCATTTAATTAAATGCCTAAGATTGTTATGGTTATGAATTCTATCCTTCAATTTGTGCTAACTTGTGTTGATTTCATTAAGTTAAGATCAAAGCACAGGTGTATCAGTTGCCATGCCTTGGGAAAGAATCATACGTGGTGCCAGTTGTTACTCTTCTGATTTGATTCCTCATATTTTCAAGGGACAATGCATTTCTCCACATGAAGCTGTAACAGGTTGTTGAAACAGAGCATAGCTGCAACAGATAGGACGCATCCCGATTGGTTGAACCATTGATCCATTGACTGCCAGTGTAACATCTTCCTTCATGATTAACGGCCTCATTCATGTTGGGCCCTGGAATTGTCCATTTTTCATCACTTACCGACATACCTTTCATCCATTTTCTTACCATTATTTCTCATTTTTCATTCCATTTTTCATTCATTTGTTGTAGCTGCGCATTGAACAGCCTGCTACTTCCATTGATGTTTTAAGTGGTTAATAGTGATTATTTCCTTTTATCTTTGATGAATTAAAAGACTATTATGCATAATTTTACTAATGATGGTTTGTGGAGTGAGTTGTCACGTACAGGACGCTCATAGCCAGCTGTTACAGCCTTAACCAAAAACGCATGCCACATAAGAACACCTTGATTCGCATCTTGATTTGCGGACAGATGGAAACGAATCTCAAACATATGAGACATGGGTTTTGTGCGTAACATCCTCATTTACCTGACTCGCGAGGAAATCGCCCAAACAAGCTACGGTTTGTGCTATGCAGGTGGTTCTTCGAGAGGGTATTTTCCAGATTTGGTGTTGCGGCCGGCTCCAAAGTTGCCAACAGTTACGGTCGTGTTCCAGCTGTTGCAGATCACAAGTTGGGGGTTCAGTTCTTCATTTCCATTAGATAATTTTATGTATAAATATGTAATCAATCTCATTGAGAAGGGGATAGATTGATAGAGATTAAGCATGATAGATTAGGCAGGATAGGAGATGGATGATAGGAGATGCAAGATAGGAGAGAACACAATGTTATGATGTAGGATTTGATCCAGATCTGTTGTAATTTTTTTCATTATGATAATACATGCTGGCAATTTCTTAATTCTGGAGTTGTAGACTTTCATTGTGGAGATCCAGATCTGCTCAGTGGAGGAAGGGCCCTCTTCCCTGAGCAGATGCTGGTAGTGTTAACTGTAAGTGTGTTATTGTTTAGATCTGCTTATTATTTTGTTTATGCTTTCATTCATTAAGCTTATGATAGTTGTATGCTTTCATTCATTAGATCTGTCATAATCGTTGTGTTGATAATTCATTTGGTAAATCGTTGGCCAACATAACAATTCTTTAGATGTACGTAATCAGATCTTGTTTCATAGGAATAGATCTTGTTTGAAGTGTGTTCGATTTACAGTTTGATTTATGAATGGGTTGAGGTTTGATTTACTTTCAAGAAGCTGTGACTTATTTTACAAATAGTTTCGATTGCATACCAATAGATAGCAATGTCAGGTAGAAATTGTACTTGCATATATTTTGCACGATAGCTTTGAAATAAAAGACTTCCTCGGGTTGATAATTTATGTTTAGCACTCTGCATGTTAAGTTTTAATTAACTGACATATAGTGGGCACGACATTTTGGCGCCGTTGCCGGGGAAGTTATCAATTGTGCAATAGTATATCTGACATTGTTTTGCAGATGCATTGTTAAAATAGAGCATGTAGGTTGCATGATTACATTTCAGTTTATTGAATTTATTTTGAGTGTTAATTTTCTGTCTTTACATTCAGTTTTATTTCATTTTCAATCTTTGATTCATAAATCTTATCATTCCCTTAGTGGTGTTGTGAGCACCACCCATTCTACTAACAAGTTGACAGGAACATTGGAAGGAGGAGCCTCAAGATAGCACACAAAGAATCTAATGAAGGGATGGCAGGTGAAAAAGATGGAGAAGTTGTTACCTTCGAATTTCCCATCAGAGATTCGAGCGGAATGGCACCAACAAAAAGAATTCCTCCACATGTTCTACCAAATTTTCACGGTTTGGAAAACGAAGACCCTCATGTATTTTTATTTCAGTTTGAAGTACTTTGTAGAGGATATGGTTATTGTGCTAATGATCAAAAGTTGAATGTATTTCCCCTTACTCTAAAAGGAACAGCCCTCCGATGGTTCATGAGCCTCGGTGGGAATTGTATACAAACTTGGGAAGACATGAAACATGTGTTCTTGAAAAGGTACCAAGATTATTGTAGGGTCAATGAAGACATCTTCGAAATGACACAAGGAGAAGAAGAGAGTCTGGAGGAATACATAGAACGATTTCAATATAACCTCCAAAGATCCAAACAGAGGAAACTGGGGAAGGAAATCTTAAAAACACTTCTACTCAAGGGAATCCAAGCTGAATGTTTAGAAATATTGAATCTGATCGGAACAGGTAATGTATTTCAATTAGCATATGATGATATTTGTGAGTTAAGTAGAAGGTATTCAAGAGGAAACTTCAAGACTGGTAAGAATTCTAAGGACCTTTTATCTCTATTTTTGAAATCTGCTGCAAAAACAAGAGTTTTACGAACTGAAATCAGCAATTTATTTGACATTTCTAAAGCTGATTTACAATCGGTTGTTTTGCAGGATAAGGAAAAGCAGGAGGAAATAAGAGAAGCAAGGGATTTCCCTTTGGATAATCTTGAAAGTTGTGGTATATGTGACTTGAATCATTCCACAGATCATTGTCCCTATTTACCAAAGATGAAAGAAACATATCATAGAGATCTGGGAGTTGCAGCCAACTCGTTGCAACAGTCATGTCAACCATGGCCTACATCTATGGTTCAAAATTCTATCCCTCCATTTTCTTACTCTCATACTCAGCCATTGAATACTCTTCCACCATGGCAGCTGTTGCAGCCTCAATTTAACTCTTACCTACCTTACCCACAAGGTTGGAATGGCCCATCTTATGATCATATGGCCACTCTTCCTCATGCTGCAACACAAGTTGGTCCTTCAATATCAACCTCACAAATCAATCATCTACATCAGCCACATCTATCTTCTCATCAAACTCCTTGGTACCCAACACAATTTCCTGTCCAATCCACCCTCCACCCTAACCATAATAAAGCAGTACAGTTTGCTTACAGTGCTGAACTGCAAAATGTTCCTACACTTCCCTCTTATTCTACCTCATCTACACCGCTGAAAAAAGGATGTGCGTTGTTGAAGCAAATCCATACGAGGCCTGAACATGTTTTAGATCCAAGTTTTGCAGATGGAGTTTCTTCTAGTCCTCATAAGCAAGCAGACAAGATCAACAATACACACGTAATATTTGATGGAGAACAACCATTGGAACCAGAAGCATCATTCACATCATTAGATATGGAAATCTTATGCATTGAGGAAGATCAGTTTAATAAGGATCTTCATGATGTAACATCCATGAGCAATCAAGGGAGCAAAGACTATATTGAAGCTTGGTTTCAATCTGTCATCGGTCTGCAGCATCATTTCATACTTCACCAATTCTTGGCACCATCATTTGAAGGGAAGTTGATCTCTAATATCTTAGAATTCATAAAGTTATATTTTTCTATTGAGAGTATGAGCATACTTGAGTCACTTTTTCGAAAATGGCTCCATTGGAAATATGCATACACTTAAACAATTTTTATATTTCCAAGTAGCATAGGGTAGGATAGAATATCAGAATAAAACCATGCTTTTGTTTGTTTGTTTTTATTTTTTTATTTTTGAATAAGTATGCTCTCTTCCTGCGCCTTGTTGCGATCTGGAAGATCAGAAAGTAGAAAGATAAGGAATGGGTATGAGATGTTTTCATGAATGCTTTGGAATTGTTGACTATTTGAACAAAAATGCTCAAGTCCTTTTTGTCATCAATTTCCCAATTTCAATTTGTTTCTATTTGTTACAAATAAAAATAAAAATATCATGAAAACAAAATTACAGTAATTCAAGAAAGTGAATGAAGGATCCACAGGAAAATGAGCCCATGATTATGGAACCCTTCAAGCTTGAAATTTGACATAAAGTTGTTAGCTGCAACAACCCAACTGTGAGTGATTACTCTCAGCTGTGATTACTCGCAGCTACAACAGTGAGCTGCAACATTGGCTGTGACAAGGAGATGCAACACCCAGCTGTGACTGTGCTACAGGTAAAAATTAATGAGTTTGAGATACGTGGGTGTTGCACATCATGATATGTCTTTAGTTTTTATTTTCCATAAAAATTCACATGCTTTATTTCAACATTATGTCATTTTTTAAGAGTTGCAGCTGTGGCTGCAACAAACTGTGTAAGTCAATCTAGGTGCTCAATGCTTGAAATTTTTGGTATGGATGTGTATTATATTTAAATTTACATCATTAAAATCATTCACACCTATTTTGATCACTTTTTGCGGGTTAAATTTAATTTATTGGATTTTTGTGACATTTTGGCTTGAAAATTTTACTAAAACATAGACGGGACAGTCCATTTTTGGGAGACCAAATGAACTTATTTTTAAAACCTGTTTATACACCAAGTAGCCCTTTGAATCTAGTTTCCAAAACAATTTGAATTTTTACGATTGGGTGTCAAACGAAAATTTTATGGCCAAAATACTAACAGGGTGTCAAGCTGGCAGCTTAGGAACAGAGCTGGGACAGTCCATTTTTGGATGCCTTATTGGACATATTTTGCAAACCTGTTTTATTGGTATATTCCCCTATGAATCTAGTCTACAATGCAATTTGAATCACTTCATTCCGATGTCGTACGCAAATTTTATGACCAAAATATCGACTGTCTGTCCCAAATCTGCATTCCTAAAAATATATTTTCTAGACTGTTCATTGGCTTATTTGATCCATCAATTCTTGTTGGATTCAAAACCTGTTTCTAATGGATATACCTACATGAATCTACTTTCATCTCCAATTGGAATCACATCAATCCGTTATCAAACGAAAAAGTTAAGCCTAAAACCGTGACTGTTGGTCTAGTCTAGAATTCAAAAAAAACACCTTGTCATGCAGGCTGTTACTGAGTGATTTGGAAGATCATTGCATAGAATTTTAAAAACCTGTTTCTAATGGAAATAGACCTATGAATTTAATTTCATTTGGCTTTGGAATCACTCAAATTGGGCAAGGAACGAAGACGCTATGATCAGAATACCGTTGGTGAGTCTAGATGGACATTGCTCTGCCGCAGGTATAAAATGGATTTTGCTTTGTTCATTTTTATTTGGATTTGTTTTATGAGTAATTGCTTGTTGTTTTTTTCATTAGTGTTGGGTGAAGAGAGACCAATCATCTCTCTTCTTCCATCATCTCATGTTTTATTACAGGCAAAAGCTAGGTTTTGCAGGTCCTTGGAAGAAGAAGGTCAATGCATGCACGAGTGACTCTTGAAGACTTTTTATCAATTTGCAATTGGATTGAGCACATAAAAAAAAATGGAGAGATTGATGTGCAAACCATACAGAGTCCAATGTTTCCGAAGTCAAGTCCCATTGCTACATGACAGAAATCATTTTTAGACACCTGTCATCCCACTTGTTGCTGAAAGAAACCCCTCAAGAAGTCAATTTTCCTATGGTAGATTCATTCACCCTCCTCATTTCAAAACCCTAAAAATCCATTCATGTCGAAGTCTCATTTTCCACTGCTTATGTAGTCACCATAACCATTTTATTTCCCATCACTACTACATCATGACTTCACATATACTTTCCGCTTCTGAGTTTCATGTTGGTCCTATTTTTCACTATGATTCTTCACAATCATTTATTTTGTACTCGTATTGGATGATGTGGAATGCATTAAGGTCCAACTTCCAATGGTCTTGTCCCATCGACTCCGACACATCATCTGGGATCAAGATTAGAGTTTTTATAGTGCCCTGGTATCTGCATGAATCAATGGCAGATTTCCTTGTTGTTAATCATGGGGATTCATCAATGCCTCTTGATTGACAAATCTTGCAGGTGACTCGACTCCAGCACATCCATTCGTACCTGTCAAGATGCACTAAGGTACTTTAGAGCTCATTGTCATCAAAGGTGAGTTTCTTCACATTGGTTAACGGCATACATTAATGGCCGGTAATCCAATGATTTCTTTCCATGCTCGACTTCAGCACATTCATTCGCATGGTAAGAATTGTACCTCGGGTTTGTAGCAGCTGAAGATTATGTGATCTAATGGTTTCAACAATGACTTGCAGCATCATTTGTTCAGTAGTTTTGCAGTTGATTTGCAGAATAAGAGAAAGGGATTTCTGCTTCTATGGTAGAATTTTTCCTCATCAATTGTCTCAGCAGTTAGTCTTACAGGAAACCAGCACAATATCATGGATCAAATTCAGTCTCATCCAGTTTCAGCTCTCATATACATATGTCTCAGCATCAAATCAGCCTACATAGCTCCAGCATACACCAGTCCATTCATGTCAACCAAGGCTTCCATGGAGGTAACACTTGAGGTAAAATAGCATGAGTTTTTTATTTATTAAAGATTTAGGGAAATGTCATGAAGAACCACTAAGCATTAGCCATTTCCATTTTCTAAATAACATTTTAGGTCCATCCATTCCCATCATTTCCCACTCAGTTTTAACACTTCATCATTCATGCACATCCACTTCAAATTCCAATCCAACATCTCACCAACCCAACTGACCAAGCATGAAAAAAAAAAAAGGATACCTTATTGTTGTCACACAAGAAGCAACAATAAGAAGTCTTGCTGCTGTCACACAAGAACCAGCAGTAAGAAAAGAAGTCTTGCTGCTGCCACACAAGAATCAGTAGTAAGGAACGGTGCTCTGTTGCCATATAAAAATAATGAGGAGAAATAAAGCAGCAGATACACATCTTGAAAAGAGAAGGATAGGCTAGACACAAGAACCTACAACATGAAAAGTTGAAGTAGAAGCCATTCCTTCTCAAGAGTATGCTATCACACAAGCACAATAGAAAACAAAGGCATGATTTATTTGATTTGTTTACTTTGTTCAGTGGTGCACATAATGGTTCACATCTTCATAATTCAAAATTATTGAGAGCCACATTTTATATGGTATATGGATTTTCCACCATCTTATACATATGGTATCTTTACCATCCACTAATGCCTACATTGGTTTTAGCCGTCATGAGCATGATACATGCACAATGGAAATCCTGTAGCAACCTTTTCAAGGTGTGATGTGAAGTATATCTCAGCAGCATGAAGGTAATGATTACTCTCAGCATTGGTCATTTGTCAAGTTCGACAGAATTTCTGAAATAAGTTTGATTGTTGTGGAATGTGCAAAAGAATGTTTGGCATTATTTGAAGTGTTACAAAACACTCCATGATAAGGGCATAACCAACGAAAATTCTAGCAACCTTCATTCAATCATGAGAATGGATGAAATCTACTGTGGTTTATTGCAACAGAATTTGCCATGAATTTGATGAGAAAATGGTTCTAAAACTCTTTTATTTCCCATGAATAATAATTCCTGTAGTGAGTTTGGCTTGTGAAGATCACTGTTATTTTTTTTTGGCACTTGTGACATATGGAGGGTCTACAAATTCTATGATTGTCAGATGATATTTGAGCAGCTTGGGTCATCATAAAAGGAAATTTGCAATTCTGATCTCTTGCTGGTATGAAGATTTCCTATGCATTGTCATTTTATTTTTGCAATACATTATGAGCACTTAACCACAACCATGGGGAATCAAAAATTGAGCTCACACAGTGAATTTCAAATAGCATACAGTGATTTTTCAGGCAACCTATAGTCATTTTTGTAAGTCAAAGATGTGTTTCCAGCTAGCACATATACAAAAATTGGATGTTGACAGTGATAGTGCAGATACAAGAAAACAAAAGTCCCAAAGTTCACTTGATTTCATGAATGGAAGGTAAAATACTCAGTTTGGGGGAAATGGTTGTTCACAACTAAGACGAAAACTCCTCTTTTGCATGAGGACATGCAACATATTCAGTTTGGGGAGTGGTTTTTGACATTTTGTGCATACTGATTTTTATTCATTCACAGCTGGCAAAAATGAAGAATTTGATTTAAGGATATCTCACAAGCCACGAATTGGATCCTCATGAAATTTGGACAGGGAATGCATAACAACATGATGAACAATCGTGGTAAGTTTCAGCTCAATCTAGTGCACGGTTTTCGAGAAAATGACCATCATCACCTACAGCCAATTCGCATTTTTCTCGAACTCCGTGATGTGGGTTTGTCTAATTTTTGGCGTGGAGATGCATTAGAGTGGTAGCTACTTGCCTGCAAAATTTCAGCCCAACCCAGTTTGTCGTTTGAGAGAAAATGGCTTTAGAAGTTTCCCGTTCAAAAAGACTAAAACGCCGTAAAATATTGCCGTTTCCCGTTTTCCGACAGCTGCAAGTCCACCAAATTTGCCGCTAAATTTAGCGCTATTCCGCCAAATTTGCCGCTAAAGCCTTCGCCAATTTCTCTGCTAAAATTAGCTGCCTGTTTTTCGGCAGCTGCGACATCTTTTCCGGCAGCTGCAACATATTTTCCGGCGACTGCTTTTCGGCAAGCTGCGACATCTTTTCCGGCAGCTGTGACATCTTTTCCGGCAGCTGCGACATCTTTTCCGGCGACCGCTTTCCGGCAGCTGCGACATCTTTTCCGGCGGCTGCGACATCTTTTCCGACAGCTGCAAGTCCGCCAAATTTGCCGCTAAATTTAGCGCTGTTCCGCCAAATTTGCCGCTAAAACCTTCGCCAACTTCTCTGCTAAAATTAGCTGACTCCGCCAAATTTGCCGCTAAATTTAGCGTTGTTCCGCCAAATTTGCCGCTAAAACCTTCGCCAACTTCTCTGCTAAAATAAGCTGACTTCGCCAAATTTGCCGCTACATTTAGCGCTGTTCCGCCAAAATCTTCGCTAAAACCTTCGCCAAATTCTCTGCTAAAATAAGCTGACTCCGCCAAATTTGCCGCTACATTTAGCGCTGTTCTGCCAAAATCTTCGCTAAAACCTTCGCCAAATTCTCTGCTAAAATAAGCTGTGACTTTGCCAAATTTCTACTAAAGAGCTGCGAAATCCGCCAAATTTTCTGCTAAATCCTTCCCTAAGTGACTCTGTCAATTTGTGTTAAACTCTCTATTTCTTCTAGCTGCAGCTGTGCAAATGGTAAAATAAAAGAACAAGTGAATGAGTTTTTTTTTTTTTCAAGTTGGACGCTACACAGGTATTGGGTTGCATGAGGACATGCAACAAGTTCAGTTTGGGGGAGATGTTGGGCCCTGGAATTGTCCATTTTTCATCACTTACCGACATACCTTTCATCCATTTTCTTACCATTATTTCTCATTTTTCATTCCATTTTTCATTCATTTGTTGTAGCTGCGCATTGAACAGCCTGCTACTTCCATTGATGTTTTAAGTGGTTAATAGTGATTATTTCCTTTTATCTTTGATGAATTAAAAGACTATTATGCATAATTTTACTAATGATGGTTTGTGGAGTGAGTTGTCACGTACAGGACGCTCATAGCCAGCTGTTACAGCCTTAACCAAAAACGCATGCCACATAAGAACACCTTGATTCGCATCTTGATTTGCGGACAGATGGAAACGAATCTCAAAAATCTGAGACATGGGTTTTGTGCGTAACATCCTCATTTACCTGACTCGCGAGGAAATCGCCCAAACAAGCTACGGTTTGTGCTATGCAGGTGGTTCTTTGAGAGGGTATTTTCCAGATTTGGTGTTGCGGCCGGCTCCAAAGTTGCCAACAGTTACGGTCGTGTTCCAGCTGTTGCAGATCACAAGTTGGGGGTTCAGTTCTTCATTTCCATTAGATAATTTTATGTATAAATATGTAATCAATCTCATTGAGAAGGGGATAGATTGATAGAGATTAAGCATGATAGATTAGGCAGGATAGGAGATGGATGATAGGAGATGCAAGATAGGAGAGAACACAATGTTATGATGTAGGATTTGATCCAGATCTGTTGTAATTTTTTTCATTATGATAATACATGCTGGCAGTTTCTTAATTCTGGAGTTGTAGACTTTCATTGTGGAGATCCAGATCTGCTAAGTGGAGGAAGGGCCCTCTTCCCTGAGCAGATGCTGGTAGTGTTAACTGTAAGTGTGTTATTGTTTAGATCTGCTTATTATTTTGTTTATGCTTTCATTCATTAAGCTTATGATAGTTGTATGCTTTCATTCATTAGATCTGTCATAATCGTTGTGTTGATAATTCATTTGGTAAAGCGTTGGCCAACATAACAATTCTTTAGATGTACGTAATCAGATCTTGTTTCATAGGAATAGATCTTGTTTGAAGTGTGTTCGATTTACAGTTTGATTTATGAATGGGTTGAGGTTTGATTTACTTTCAAGAAGCTGTGACTTATTTTACAAATAGTTTCGATTGCATACCAATAGATAGCAATGTCAGGTAGAAATTGTACTTGCATATATTTTGCACGATAGCTTTGAAATAAAAGACTTCCTCGGGTTGATAATTTATGTTTAGCACTCTGCATGTTAAGTTTTAATTAACTGACATATAGTGGGCACGACAATTCATTATGGCTATAACAGTTTAGTTGTAACTCTGCAGCATGAAGATCGTAGATCTTCATTGCTGCACAAAATTAGTGGATCATGAACTGTATTCCTCATGTAGAAATTCGGGAAGGCTCTCAGAGTCTGGAGTTGGATAATTATCATTTTGTACGGGCTGTAACAGAGGCTGATACTGTGGATTACCATCTTTTAATGAAGAGCAGAGTTATTTCCATTTATGTGTCTTAATTTGTGGTAGTTCACGGTGTCTCTATTAGAACGCCATGGCCCGCCTTCTCACAAATATTGCTGAGTTAAGTAGGTAGTTAGATTTATTCATTTCCTGTTGTGTGTTGTGGAATTGCATTAGGTGTATTTCTGATAGCTGCAATAGAGCTTTATGATTGCATCTGTTATTGGTAGTTTATTCTTTGCATTATGAATAGCTGCAACTACGTGGTGTGATATTCGATTCTGTAGGTTAGTTTGACTAATGCATGTGTGTTCAATAGTTGTTACAGCCAAGCTCAGCTCCATTCCTTTCAGTCATCTATGCTTCTTAGGATTTCCAATGGTTATCAATTTATAGTTCAGGCTCATTTCTTAATTCTAGTTGTTGTTGTATCTTTAATTGAATTCATAGATTAGGTAGATTATGGTTGAGTTATAGTAGTTGCTGGATGAATCATTTTGGTAAATATTGAATACTGTAGTTTGATAATTATAGGATTTAACTTCTTGCAAAAGTAATCTAGTTCATTTATATTCTTAGATCAATAATTGCTAGGTTGATTTCTGTAGGAAGGTAGCTGCACTTTGAATTCCTAGATGTATGATTTAGATTAGTTTTCTTTATGGAATGAGTTTGGCTAAGCAGATAGGTAGGATTATTATCTCCATTCACTCGATCAACTACTGGAAATGTTTATGCATAGATTTTGCTTATTTCCATTGAAAGAAAAGACCTCCCTGGGTTTGACAATTTATATTGAGCATCATGTATGTTAGTTGTAATTAATTGGCATATAGGCTGACCAACATTTTGGCGCCGTTGCTGGGGATGGTAATAGATAGACATAGTTAGTAGTTAGTTTTATTTGATTTCATTTTAGTTTAATCATTTACAGCATGCATGAATACAAGAAAAACAAATCGGGAACCCCCTTTGAATACTAACACTACAGGTGGACGAGGTCGAGGTTGTAATGCAGGTCTGGGAAGATCAACATTCATCGACGATATAATTGCAAAAGCTGACTCTTCTACCAGACCACCGTGGATGTCTACAGGAAGAGGAAATTATGTTCCTCTCAATCTTGAGAATTCAGCATCAACTGTGGAGAATACAACGGGACCATCCAGTTCCATTGTAGAAAAGAAACCTCCTGAAGACAAGGGAAGCGTCGTGGGTGCACCAGATAGAGAGGAGATTCATTATATCAACAGAACCATAGTTACTAAGGAAGTGTGGTTGGAGACTCGCCGAGAAGCAGAGGAATAAAAGAGGCGAGAAGAAGAAAGGAGGAGAGAAGAAGAAGCAAAGGTAGAGGAAGAACGCATAAAGGAAGCCATTAAATTTTGGACTAACAACATGGATGATAGAGAACAGGAAGGCGAGAATGAACATAGGGAGAAATGAGAAGAAGAAGTGGAAGATAATCATACTGGTAATACTGTGGCTACATTAGAATTCATTATCCTCCAGACACCTAGAGCAGCTCCTATGAAAAACATCTCACCATCAGTTCTCCCGAATTTCCATGGTAAATATTCTGAATATCTTGATGAATTTCTTTTTGAGTTTGATATCCTTTGTCACAGCTATGATTACACCTCTAGTGCTCAGAAGCTGAAACTATTCCCAACCACTTTGAAAGGGAATGCTCTGCGTTGGTTCATGATTCTAGGTCATGAGACCATTACTACTTGGAATAAAATGAAACACACCTTTCTTTCTAAATATCAAGAATATTGTAGAACCAGGGATAGAAAGGAAGAGTTGTTTAAAATGGTTCAGAAGGAAGAAGATAACTTGGAAGACTTAGTGGAAAGATTGTTGTACAATTTACAGAGGTCTAGACACACTGCGATTGGAAAATATGTACTTAAGATTATTTTGCTACAAGGAATTAGAGAAGACTACCTTGACATGTTGAATTTGTTGGGGAAAGGGGACATCTCAAAGGAACCCTTCGAGAAGATCATTGAGTTATGTCGAAGGTACTCAAGGGGATCCTCTAGAACTAACAAACGAGACAAGGATCGAGATCAGGATGTCTTGACTAGGACACAAAAGTGAGCTAGTGGGGGAGCCACTCGAGCAGAGATAGGAAACTTGCTGGAGAATTTTAAACTGATATGATGAGCTCCATTTCCTCCGAGTTAGATGTCTTAAGAGAAAAACAGAGGCAAGTAGTAGAAGATCTTACACTCGGTGTATTCTATCCTAAATGAAGGAAAAAACACCCAATGAAGGAATGCCTGCTTGACAAAGAAGAAATATGTAGAATATGTGAGTTGGATCATGGCACCAAGGAATGTCCCTCACTACCTAAGGTTAAGGAAGTTCTGCAGGCATCCACTTCAGATGTGGAACAAGCTTACTTCATTGCACAGAAGAAACCGTGGCAGCCTCGCAATCAAGGTATGAATCAGGACCCATCATTTTTTCTGAATAATATGAATGGTATGAACAATGTGAATAATATGAATACACAATTTCCTTCACATTATTCTGGTAACCAGTGGCATCCATCTCAAAATTCAATGCAAAATCCTAGTTCTTGGACGCCTTGGTCACAACAGTCAACTAATCAAGCTCCCTGGAATTCCAACTAGAGAAACTCTTACCAAGGAAATAATTTTCCCCATCACCAGACTTAGTATCAATAGTACCCTCCTCAATAGTATCCTCGCCAACAATACCAACAGCCATAGCTGCCATTCCAAAACAATGGCGCACCTATGAATGCACCACTTCAACCACAACTACCTGCACAACCTAACCAAAACCCAAATAATAAAGTAGTTCACCAGTTTGAGACTGCCAACATGCATGTGTATTCCATCTCCCAAGTTCCCTATAATGATATACGATTATGATCACGGAGGGTAGTGGAACCCATCATCACTGAGGATGTTCCATCCCCAGTGACTGAAACTGGAGTGAATCAAAACTATGAGAATATGGTTCATTCAACAATCCCCATTATTGAGGATGTTGACATTCCTATCAAAATAGTAGCTGAAACTCAGGAAGTGACGTATGATGAAGCATAGCCTACACATTTGATGAGAGAACCACCATACCCTGAACGATTGGCCCTGCAGAAGACAATGGAGTAGCCTCAATTCAATCTGTTGGGAGAGTTGAAAAGTTTGTATGTTAAAATTCCATTGTTACAAGCCCTTCATGACATGCCCATTTATGCTAAGACTGTTAGGGATTTGTGTGTCAAGAAATCGAGAAGAAGGCCTAGGGATCCTCCCACTGTCCATGTATTGGGAAAAATTTATGAATTGATAATGGGGAAGACTCCTGTGGAAAAATACGATGACCCTAGAAATCCTACTATGACAGTTCACATAGGAAACACACAGATCCCCAACGTCTTGGTAGACTTAGGCATGACTATTAACGTGATGACCATAGAAACTATGAAGAAACTTGGACTCACTAACCTTCGGCCTACCCCTACCATTTTAGAACTTGTTGACAGATCAACGATCAAGCCTGAGAGAATCCTAGACGACCTTGTAATATCTGTTGACTCATGGGAATACCCTGTGGATTTTTTTGTGTTACAGCCAAAATCTTAGTTGGGGGGACACCCACTAATCCTGGGAAGACCGTTGTTGGCCATAGCAAATGCTTGTATTAGCTATCGGTCAATATCTATGACCATCTCAGACAGGACTGAGATCAAAATCCTAACCTTATATCCTCCAGCTCAGCCAAGCACAGAAGCTGAAAATCCACTTTGGGTAGAGTTGGAGGAGGAGGAAGGTGTTCAGCCTTTATTAATGATAGGGAGAGCCTTAATGTTTAAAGATGAAACAAAGGACGATGCCATTAACAGTTTCATCAGTTAGCCCATGTCTGTCAACAAGCATGTTTACTAGATTCTTAACAGTACGTTAGATGAAGTAGAACAATAAAATATTATAGAAGAAACTCTAGTCAGTGACGCCAGTATAATTCCAGTACTCCAGAATTTGAAAAGTGTACCAGTAGAAATTGAGCCAGGGAAAACATTAAACATCAATCCAAACCTTGCGCCCAGTGAGATGGAACAACTAATCACTCTGCTGAAACAACGTAGAGGAGCTTTTGCTTGGGAGTACACAGACATGAAAGGTATTCCTTCTAATCTGTGCACCCATCACATTTACATTAAGAGTGACTCAAGGCCTGTGTGTCAACCACAACGAAGGATGAACCCGAACCTAAGAGACATAGTGAAAGAGGAGATCCAAAAAATTTTGGAAGCAGGATTTCTATACCCGATTTCAGACAGTGAGTGGGTTTCTCCACTCGTGATTGTGCCAAAGAAGAATGGGAAATGAAGGGTCTACGTGGATTATAGAGAATTGAACAAAGCAATGTAGAAATACCACTTCCCCTTACCTTTTATCGATCAGGTCCTTGATACCTTGTCTGGGAAGAAGTATTTTTCCTTTCTGGATGGCTTTAGTGGCTATAACCAAATCTAGATCGCTCCAGAAGACCAAGACAAAACCACTTTCACCTGTCCCTGGGGCACTTTTGCATACAGGGTACTTCCTTTTGGGTTGTGTAATGCACCAGCCACATTTTAGAGAGCAGTGATTGGAATATTTTCAGAGATGGTAAATGATTGCATGGAGATTTTTATGGATGACTTTACTCCATATGGTGATAGTTATGAAGAAGCACTGAAAAGTGCCATATGATGATGAGTGAGGGCATAGTTATGGGGCACTTCATCTCTTCTGATCGTATCCAGGTATATCCATCCAAAATCAAAGTAATTGAAAATATACCAACTCTTAGAACACAAAAAGATGTGCTCAGCTTCTTAGGGCACGCTGGCTATTACAGAAGGTTCATAGAAATTTTTTCCAAACTAGCTTCTCCTTTTTTACCTTGTTGATGAAGGATGCACAGTTTGTTTGGAATGATGCATGCCAAACAACGTTTACTGAACTTAAGAAAAGGCTGTCTACAACACCCATCTTACGAGGGCCCAACTGGGCTTTACCTTTTCATATCTCTTCAGATGCTTCAGACAATGCCATTGGAGCAGTTTTAGGATAGCGAGAAGGTAATGACCCATATGCAATTTATCACATTAGTAAGAACTTATCTCCTACTGAACTAAACTATACTATCACAGAAAAAGAATTCCTTGCCATAGTTTATGCCATTAACAAATTTAGACATTACATTACTGGATACTCCACTTTTGTGCACACTAATCATTCTGCCATCAAAAAATTAATGAATAAACCAATCGCGAATGCTAGAGTTACTAGATGGATGTTACTGTTACAGGAATTTGAAATCACAATTATTGATAGACCAGGAAAGGAAAACGTTGTTGCAAACTTTTTAGCTTCACTTACTAACAGTGATGACAATTTACCAGATGAAGATTCCTTCCCTGATGAGCATTTGTTTGCAGTATCATCTCATTCCCCATGGTATGTAGATATTGCTAACTTCTTGGCTGCAGGTAAGATACTAGCACATCTGTTGAAAAGAGAAAGAAGAAAAATCATACAAAAGAGTGCTAGGTATTGCTGGATTGATGTACATCTTTTCTACATAGGGCTTGATTTAGAAATTAGAAGATGTGTTAGAGAAGATGAAATTTTCAGTAGCCTTAAAGTTTGCCATGATGAGCCCTATGGAGGACACTTTGCTAATAAAAGGACAGGTCATAAGGTTTTTGGGTGGGTTATTTCTGGCCCACATTGTTCAAGGATGCAAATAAGTCTGTTCAGGCATGTGATAGCTGCCAAAGGATGGGCCAACCCAACAGATTAGATGAGATTCCTTTGCAGCCACAACTCGTGGTTGAACCATTTGATAGATGGGCTCTAGATTTCGTAGGGCCTATCAACCCTCCCTCAAAACATAAAGTTCACATCTTGGTTTGCACAGATTACATGACCAAATGGGTGGAAGTTGTAGCCTTGGTTAATGCTAATGATCAGGCTATGATTTATTTCCTATATGAAGAAATTTTTACTCGGTTTGGAGTACCTAAGGAAATCATCACAGATGATGGACAACAGATTGTGTCTCACAAATTGGAAACACTGTTACAAAAATTTCATATTCAGCATAGAATAACCTCGCCATATCATCCACAGGCCAATGGCCAAGTGGAGATTTCAAACAAGGTCATCGAGGCTATTTTGACAAAGATAGTGAAAAGCCATTGTAAAGATTGGGCTGAGAGACTTCCAGAGGCACTATGGGATTATCACACTACATGGCGTAACACCACTGTTTTTCCCCCCTATGAGTTAGTGTATGGTAAGAATGTTGATTTCCCAATTGAATTCGAAATTAGAACTTTGAAGATAGCTGTAGAAGCAAACCTTGATTTATCAGAAGCACAGAGGAACCGACTGAATCAGCTTAACGAATTGGATGAAAAGCGCACAACAGCAGTAAATCATACAACTTTAATCCAACAACAGCGCTCTAAATGGCATGATAGATTCATAAAAAAGAAAGTCTTCCAGGAAGGAGACTAGGCTTTGTTATATGATTCACAGTTTAAGAGGGATTTCAAAGGCAAGCTACGCACTTGTTGGTTTGGACCTTATCAAATAGATTGTGTATTTGACAATGGAACAGTCTGGTTGATCACCATTGATGAAAACAAGACACCATTATTTGAAAATGGTCATCAGCTGCGACTGTATCACAAGTCGATCTCAAGGGATGCCTTCGTTTCATAGGTTGCAGTAGATCTAGATTGTCAGTTAACGCCAGGGAAGGGATTTTTCTCAACCCTTGTGAATTTTTAAGAACTGCAATGTCCACACTAATTTGTACATAAATAATTTATTTTTCATTCTGTATTTTATCTATTTTCCATTTTGCACTTGATCGGGTTTGTTTTGAAGAATTGTGTGTAGGAATTAATTGGAGGAACAACAGTCGTGACTAGGCCAGATGATTGCAGGCACCTTACATTGTTTTCCTGATTTAATAAATCTCGTTGAAGAAGATGGATGATTCGTTAGCTTTCAGCAGCCAGCTAAAAATTTGCCTGTTACTTCAGTTTGCACAGCTGCGATTCCTTGCCTTGTGCATTCTTCCTATTTTCGCAGCTGTAACTCTGCCATTTTCCATTCACTTCACTTTTTCAGTAGTTGCGACTCCACTACTTTTGCTTATTTTTCCAATTTTCACAGATGCAACTCCATTATTTTCATTCCTTTCATTTTTCCAGCAGCTGCGACTCCGCCATTTTTGCCTATTCCACCAAGTCTAGCAGCTACGACTCCGCTATTCCCATTTCATTTTCTCTTTTTTCCAGCAGCTGCGACTCCGCTATTTTTTACTATTCTGCCAAGTCTAGTAGCTGCAACACCGCTATTCTTTCCTTTTCTCTAAATTTTTGCAAATGGAACTTTGCCATATTTCGCCGAACTCTACTCAAATCATTTCATTCATTGTCTGCAACTCCGCTAGATTGTCTTCCTTTTGGAACAGTCTCACCATCAATGATCTGACTTAGCTCGAATTTAAATGATGACTCCACAGTTTCAATCACAGTCTGCCAAGAATGAAGGAAATTATTGGGCTGTCTTGTTTTCCTATCAGCATGAATGTACTTATCAGCTTGGTTGGCGGTGTCCATCTCATCTTGGCACACACGTATTCTAATAGAGATGCGACTGTGAAATATCATGCCACGACAGAATGGCGGCTTGAGCATTAATTTTGAAGGTACAAGTTCTAACTATAATCATGATTAAGCATCAAATTAATTGCGGAAATTATGAGGATGTCTTGTCTTTTATCACCATCAGCATTTTGTACACACTTAATCACCAAAGAATGTGTTGGGAGTAACAACCTGACCGTCATTTTACCCGATTTGTACTAAAATTTCCCAATTTCACCATTTTTCCTTAATTGTATCATCTACCGTGAGTTGAAAACTGCACCATCTTTCCTGAGATAACCAATTTCAAATCCCGGCTATTCCATGAATGTTCGAAGGCTGCAACTTCCACGCCTAATCTGATAAGCACTGTATCTGTTGTTTGGATTATGAAAGGAGGTTGATATGGGTAACCCGGTTAGGCATGAACCTGGAAATACGGAAGCTCTGCGTGCCAATGCAAAAGTTTTCGCCATTTTTGGAGTAGCTGGGTGGACCGAGTATTTCCAACATCTAAACGGTTTCCACATTGAAACGACATTATAGTTCAATTTTAACTTGACTGATACCCATTCTAAAGTCAAGGGGATATGCATCGAGGTTACATAAGCCATTATATCTGAGGTTACTAGCTTACCCCAGGTTCGAAAGAAATTGTTTGGACGGAAGGTACCAAATTCGACTGCAATAAGGGAATTTCTTGCAGTTGGGGAGAATGTCCATCCAAAAGGTCGTGGAATTGCACTGAACTTGTTGCCTCGTCCCTGGGATCAAGTGGCAATTTTTCTAAAGAAGTATATCTCCTGTGAAGGTCGGTACCAGACTGTCTATTTTTCTGAATTCCCTTTGTTATCTCATCTACTCCATGGAAACCTGGTTAATATGCCATTTTATCTCTTTAAAACCCTACAAAATATCGCTAGTTATGCAAGGGAAACCCAACACCCAGTTTCCTCCCTCGCCAATCATGGCCTAATTAAATTACTTATCTTGAGGGCCATTGCACGTCAGAATTTACCCTGGGCTCAATTTCTTGCCGGAGCTGGGGTAATTAGAGAACCTGCATTGGAATTGGGGGGTATGGCAGAGGAAGAAGTGGACTGGAGCTCCTCGAATCCATTTGGGGGGGAGGATGGAAACCTAAATGAAAGGGAAGGAGAAGTAGATATAGGGGAAGCTGCGACAGTAGCAAACCCTAGTATAGATGGGGTATCTGGAAACCAAAATATAGGGGAAGCTGCGACAGCAGCAAACCCTTTCATTGAGGAGATAGTGATGGAAGTCAGGAAAGATGAGGCATCAACATCAGAAGCTGCAGCAGCAGCCAACCCTACAGGGGAAGAAATAGACCCTATTAAAATTGCAGTAAGGGTGGTGGCTGAAGCAGCAGAAATGGCATCATTAGCAGCTGCAGCAGAAGAAGCTGAAGCTGGAGCAACTGTTGAGGCTATGACAGTTGAAGTTACAATGGGGCAAGTGGTAATGCAGGAAGGAGAGTACCAGGCAGGTGTAGCAGAGGAAAGAAAAGAGGTGTTGGATATTGCATCCTCCCTAGAAATCAATGGAACTATTGTGGAAGAGGAGGAATTCGATTTTCCCTCTGAAAATTTGGAAACCCCTGTGTCACAGAAGAAAATAAAAAGGACTGAGAATAAGGGTCAGGTAGCTACTTCAAAAAGGAATAGGAGACCTAGAGATGTTATAGCAGCAACAACAAGCAGTGTTAATCAACCATCAGAAGGGGTGAAGAGAATAAGGACCTGATCTATGGCAGCAGCTAAGACAATAGGAGAAATTGGGGCAAACATTGAATTACACTCAGCTGAGACAACAAGATAAATTGGGGCAAATATTGAGGTACCTTTAGTAGAAGCAGCATGTGTAGTAGGGATAGGCATAGAAACCCCCATCTTAGATCCCAAACACCCGCTGACACACAGGAACCTTCTGTGGATGAACCCCAGATTGAAAATCTCCTGTATGAAAATGAACTATTAAGGGAAGAAGTGCAAATACTTCGAATTGAAATGGAGAAATGGAAGGAAATAAGTAGGAAACAAGCAAAGAGGAGTTTGGATATATTGGTGTAAGCTACAGAACAAGTGGAAATTTCATTCCCCGACTTGAGCCATGAAGGGTTGGGAAAAGTGATATGCCCTGAATGTGGAGACATATATAAATTGGCAGGGCATAAAGTCATATTGGTGGACCTTGTTGCACAAGCGCCTGAACATACAAAACAAGAAGGAAAAGTGCCTGCAATTGAGCTGATGGGGGAAGATGTAGTCTAGGAACCTTCTCAGCAACTTGGACAAATGAAGGAAAAGGATGCTATCACACAAGAACCAATGCCCTTTGAAATATTGACTAAGGTTGCAACTTGGACTGAAATTGTTGAAGGTAAAATCCAAGAAGAAAATGTTGTTACACAAGAACCAACATCATCAAAAATGTTTGTTGAGGTTGCAACTCAAACTGAGGAGGAAGAGGTTGAAATGGAGAGAAAGGACGTTATTACACAAGAACCAACATCTTCAAAAATGTTTGTTGAGGTTGCAACTCAAACTGAGGAGGAAGAGGTTGAAATGGAGAGAAAGGATGCTGTCACACAAGAACCAGCAGTCCCAGAATCAATTGCTGGGATTTCAATACAAATAGAGGTCACTACAGTACCAATGGAAGATGAGACTGCTACACCATCAATCCACAAAGTGGAAGCTAGAACATTTGGTGATGAGGTAAGAATTCTACCTTCTCAAGGCATCATTTATTTAGATTCTGATGATGAAAAGGATGTGGAGAATGGGAGAATTCAACGGTTAGAAAAGAAGATTCTCTGGCTGAATCTTGAGTTAGATAAATGGCATAAATACATTGCTCAGTACAGGATAGGGATGATTTCTCTCCATGAACATATAAATATCATCAGGGAGTTGAGAGAAAAGTGGGATGAGGAGTTATTCTTCCAGAAAATCCATTGGGAAAAAATTCAAAAAAGGTTGGAAGAATTGAAGAAACTTAAATCCATGCAACAAGAAAAAGACCAAATGTATACTCTTTCCCTAGAATTACTAAGTTGCAGGGTTCCATCCCCTTCGTACCCTGTCTTTCTTCATGAGCAGGCAACTTTATTTAAATTGAGGGCCCTAAAGGAAGGAAGATCATTTGATCTACCAATAGCTTCCCGGTTTCTAGAAACTTTTCTAGGAAGTGATTTTGAGGATCAGTATTTGTTATGTGAATTATATTTACATGATAGAGCTTGTTACATTGAATCCCCCTCTAACCCTGTGCCTTGTTTGGGGGATGTTCAGCTGAGGTAATTTGCCTCTTTTGTCATCAACCATGTGAAATGGCGAAATGATTTCCAAACCATCACAAAGAATGAAGAGAATTCTACTCTATGGATTCAGAATGAACCTCAGGATCCAAGAGGACTCATATCAAATCATGCTGGATCTCTCAGGGTTCCTGCAATTGCCCAATACTTTGAAATTTTGCAAGAAAATCCTCACTACCTGTGTCCCGATGATTTTTAATATGCAGGAGTGTGCTTTGGAAGGTAGTGAATACAAATGGCTATATTCTTCTTCATCTCTGAGGGAAGGGGATCCATACTGCTTTGAGAATTTTAAGCAAGCCCTGACAAGGGTTCTTGGGTATGTGCAGTGCATGAAAACATGTGGACCTTGGTGGATTGGATTGAGATTCATATTTCCCCTCATATGGATGCTTGTGAGTCCTTACAGGAACATCTATGTTTTGACTAAGGAAGAAGAGAAGCTGTGTTGGGAGAGATGGACAACTTGCTATGGATTTGTGCCTTATGGAGAACCACCAGAACTTGCCTACAGTCTCACCAATCTTCACAAATACAAATTGGACTCAAATTAGGATTAGTGGAGGTTGTTGCATGAGGACATGGAATTGGATAGTTGGGGGGAGATGTTGGGCCCTGGAAATGTCCCTTTTTTACCATACCTATTACATCATTTTGTCCTATTACACCCTACTTTCATAAACCATTTACATGCCTTTTTCCAGATCAATCAGCAATGATGACAAGGTATAATTCATTATTGTTTCATTTAATTAAATGTCTAAGATTTTTATGGTTATGAATTCTATCCTTCGATTTGTGCTCACTTGTGTTGATTTCATTAGGTTAAGATCAAAGAACAAGTGTATCAGTCACCATGCCTTGGGAAATAATCATATGTGGTGCCAGTTGTTACTCTTCTCATTTGATTCCTCATATTTTCAAGGGACAACGCATCTCTCCACATGAAGTTGTAACAGGTCACTGAAACAGAGCATAGCTGTAACAGACAAGACGCCTCCTGATTGGCTGAACCGTTGATCCATTAAATGCTAGTGTAACAACATCCTTCATTATTAACGACCTCATTCATTATGGTTGTAACAGCTTAGTTGTAACTCTGTAGAATGAAGATCATAGACATTCATTGCTGCATGAAATTAGTGGATCACGAATTGTATTCCTCATGTATAAATTCAGAAAGGCTCTTAGAGTCTAGGTTGGATAATTATCATTTTGTACGGGATGTAACAGAGGCTGATACTGTGGATTACCATCTTTTAATGAAGAGCATATTTATTTCCATTTTTGTGTCTTACTTGGTGGTAGTTCACAGTGTCTCTGTTAGAAGGACAGGGCCCGCCTTCTCACAGAGATTGTCGAGTTAAGTAGGTAGTTAGATTTATTCATTTCCTGTTGTGTGTTGTGGAATTGCATTAGGTGTATTTCTGATAGCTGCAACAGAGATTTATGATTGCATTCTTTATTGGTAGTTTATTCTTTGCATTACGAATAGTTGCAACTGCATGGTGTGACAGTCGACTGTGTAGGTTAGTTTGATTAATGCATGTGTGTTCAATAGCTGTTATAGCCAAGCTCATCTCCATTCCTTTCATTCATCTATGCTTCTTAGGATTTCCAATGGTTATCAATTTATAGTTCAGGCTCATTTCTTAATTCTGGTTGTTGTTGTATCTTTAATTGAATTCATAGATTAGGCGGATTATGGTTGAGTTACAGTAGTTGCTGGATGAATCATTTTGGTAAAGATTGAATACTGTAGTTTGATAATTTAAGGATTTAACTTCTTGCAAAAGTAATCTAGTTCATTTATATTCTTAGATCAATAATTGCTAGGTCGATTTCGGTAGGAAGGTAGTTTCACTTTGAATTCCTAGATATATGAGTTAGATTAGTTTTCTTTATGGAATGAGTTTGGATGAGAAGATAGGTAGGATTATTATCTTCATTCACTCGATCAACTACTGAAAATGTTTATGCATAGATTGTGCTTATTGCCATTGAAATAAAATACCTCCCTGGGTTTGACAATTTATATTGAGTATCCTGTATGTTAGTTGTAATTAATTGGCATATAGGGTGACCAACCTTCTCTGCAAGAGTCGTCCTAAACTCTTCTCGCTCAATAATATCAAGGTTGGAAAGTAAATAAGAGTGATTATGCAAATCTTCCCAAGGCCTCTCACTACCACACATGGCCTCAATGATAGCTTCATCCAAAGGCAAAGTACCATCAAGACAATCATGCAAGCAAGATGAGTCGGCTGCCCATGCGGGTAGCATAACAGGATCTTCCACTTCTGTCCGTGAAAAGGAGAGATACGGCTCTGTAGTGGCTTGTTGAATATCATGGTATGCAAGCTCAGCTGCAGATAGTGTCGTAGCCATTCTAATGTGCGAAATGTCTCAAGACGGGGAACTCATGGATGGTAAAGCCCATGAATCATTAAAGTATGAGGCTCGAAAAGGTACATTATTTAATGAGGATGGCACACTATTGAAATGGTTCCAATAAAGGAGATTGGTGCAACAAAGTTGAATGATCCCATCAAGGATGTATACAATCCTACACCAATATTCCTAGTTACTGGCTGAGACTTTTTGATTTGGGGAGCAACAGTTCTCGACGATGCTATGGAATTGGGACTAGAAAAGTATAGCTGATCAACTGTCCAAATTTGTCCTTCGTGAGGAAAGCAAATAAATCTAAACATATAGGAAACTATCGCTTTCATTGCATAGATCCAATTCCTACCCAAAAGAAGGTTGTAGTCGATGGGCGCATCAAACACCTCGACTTCAATAGGCATGTATTTCCCACCCAAGTGGACCTCAAGGGAAGGGAGAATACCATGTAGCCTAAACGATCGACCATCAAACGTAGTAAGCATGGTAATAGATTTTGGCAAGTGATGAGAGCCAAGAGATTTCCAACAATCCAACGACATCACTTAGGTGGAAGCACCTTCGTCAACCATCATACATTTAACAATTTTCTGTAAGCACCTAACATGGACTTGAAAAGTCACATGATAAGGAAAGCGAGGTTGGATATCGGTAGTGTCGAATTTAATCATGTTAGGGCTACCCTGATCCTAAACTCCCAAATCATACAAAAGGGAATTCCTCTGTGAAGGACATGCCTGTAAAACCTCAAGAGCTGAAATGGCACACGAAGTTTGGCCCAAATTTTCTACAATGGAGTAGTTTTGGGAGGCTCGGGAATTGGGATTATGAGTTGAGTGCTTAAAAACACCTTTCGGTATCCGTGACATGGTAGTGGGCTTCTCCATATGCAAAGAAGATTCAGGAGGAGGGGGCTCATTCCCCATATTCAGTTGCGGTGCACCATAATCGCGTTGGCGAGTAGCAATACTAACCTCATATTTAACCATTTTCATGCATCCGTAGCCACTGGCATGAGAAGAGGATGTCGAAGTTTCGTTAGTCCCATAACCAACAATGGAAGCACTCGAAGCCATATTTTGATGATGCAGAAGGGGATCTTTCAACACAACTAGGCTCTGTGGAAGATGCTTCGAAGCTTGTTCAATTTGAGGACACAAGTGGGTAAGGTGATCTTCCGAACAAAGTTTGCAAGGGAGTTTCACCTTACGTCTAGGCTTACGGTCCCTACCAGCATTTCTGCAGTCCTAAGGAGGGTTGGCGTTCTCTTTCCTAGGAGTATTTCTATTACTTCCATTGTTTCCACCCTTACGATTGTTTCTCCCCTTCTTCTTTCCACCAGGTTGTTGGTTACCTGATGGGTTCACCGATTGTATAGAATGGACATCGGACGATTGGGTGGAAGTGGATGAGGCATGATCCTGTCTAGGGGTACATTGGCTAATAGATAAATTTTGCATTTGATTTGTAACCAAATCTATGGGTTGAGTATTCGTGGATCCAACAATGCCATCAGCATGTGGTCCAAGAATAGGCTTGGGCTCATGACGTGAGTGCATTGCATTAGGAATAATATCGTGCAGGATACCAGACTGAGCGTAGACTAGGTCTAGCTGCTGGGATTTGAATGTAGCTTGCTCCTCAATTGTAATGTCAGACACTGAAACATCCTTCAAAATCTAAGGAAGTAAAGACTTAAGGAACCATTCCAACAAAAACTTTGGAGGAATGTTGGATTTCACTAGCCTCTTCCGTTGACGCCACTCTTAAATGTAATCAGATATGTGTGTGGCTATGTCTTGGTGGAAGGTAGATAGGATTTCAGTGCCAATATCGTATCGAACCGACAATTGAAAATGATCTAGGAAAACTAAGGCTATCTCATTAAAACCCCTGTAAGTTTCCCCAGGCAACTCGACATATTTTGCGGCTGCCCCCGTGAGGGTGCGTTGAAATAGTCTCAACCAAATAGAGTCGTGATTTAACGAATTTGAGGAGCACCATAAGTGAAAAGTAGTAACATGATCACCCGGATCCTCACCATTCTTCCCTTTGAACTTTGGAATGTCAGAAGGGAGCTTGGTAGGATCGTGACACACCAAATCATTCATGAGCTTCGAAAGATCTGGTAGATTCAAGCAAGCAAGAAACAGGAGCTGCAACTGTGAAGCTTGATTATAAGCTCCCAAAAGAGGCTGACCTTGTGGACCCGAAGGATGATATAAACCATGACCATGACCATAGGGATGACAACCACCCCAAACCTAACCCGTGTAAGGGTACGAAGGTATATGTTTGTTGTAAGCACCATATTGAGGAGGGTTGTAATAAGGGCCAGAACCAGCTGTGTTGTAATAAGGGTTACCACCATAATTATGGGGCATATAAGAGCTATTTGTAGCAAGAGCAGTCGAGTGATGACCATGAGTAAAGGGTATGTTCCCACCTCCCATATTAGGAGGGACATTCAAGTTAGAAATTGTGGTTGTAGTAATGGGTATATGCATAGAAGCATGTGGGTTAAATTATGGAATATGAGCTGTATTATGAGAAGTGTTCCCACCAAAATTAGGGGTAGTCCTGGGAGGTAGTATTCCTCCAACATGTGGAATAGATGAAGGAATATGACCAGACCCAAATTAAAATGGAGAAAAAGAGGGTGCACCACCCCTAGAGGGAGCAGTGCCCCCAGCACTAAGGCTAGAGTTAGCATGACTACCAGACGAAGTGGATGTAGCATTCATATTAAGACTCAGCATACCAATTGATAAAGGAGTCGTGGTCAAAGGAATTGTTGTATCAGTAAGATTTGGCATCCCATATTGGAAACCATGTGAGTGTGTACCATCAAATGGGTTTGAATCCGGGGGTGGATTCATCCCAAACACAATAGTATTGGCATGTGGTGGTAAACCTGATCCCCAACCATCCCTAGGAGTGGAAGGAGCAGTGTGTCCATTGACATCACTCGATGGAGTCATGGGAATTCCTGTAGTTCCAGATGCAGAAGTCATAATGTGAGATTCTTGAAGCTCGTGAGGAGTATCAAAAGGATCAGAGGCAATCCTCCAGTGTCTCTTATAAAAAGGACGTGCTACCTCGTTGACCGGTGAAGATGTGGATCTCGCTTCATGATAACTCCAAAAATTCAATAAATCAAAATGCCTCCTAATGGCCAACTAACGATCAAAAGAGCACACACCTAAAGAAACTATAGCCAAATGCACACAAACAGGACTGGCTCAAGGGACCTCTCGACACTACAGCCAATATGTCTCGCCTAGGAGAGGCTTGAGACTCCCAAACTATAAACGGAGGTAACAGAATCAGTTATAACGGATCCCATACTTCACTTCATTCACAGGGTCAAATACCTATACAACAACAACTGTGCTGTCCAACCCCTATTTGACTCAGGCCAATCGCATAATAACCGTAATGAATTCCCTATGTGATACCTAGGTAAAGCAACTAAGGCCACCACATATAACCAATGTTCAGGTGGACAGTTACAGGTGGGATCCGTCGTATGGGCACGGTATCTAAGCCTGGAACTCAAGAGGGTCAAATCCACCAAGAGCCCCCGTACACCAACAAATCCTGGAAATATCTCCCACGTTCAGCTAGTATTGGAGGGCTATCTCCGCAACCAACCTCCCGTGACCTCGTGCTTAACTCTGGTTTGAGTAGAGCTTCCTGATAACACTGATGTATACCATGGGTTTCACCACTCCCTGGTCAGACACATAATGTTTCATTTAATAGTCTTGGATTTTTAACTCACAATGATTTATTCCAAGACTCTAAACCTATGCTAGTTGGTGCACCCTATCAAAGAGAAAATCGTTTCTAATCAATTTTAAGATTAAGCGTTAATTTTAATGGTTGTAATTACTCAAAGGATATGGTCGTGAAACTGATGATGTAAAAAGACTCAATGGTATGCAAAATCGAAAAGCACTAGACTCATCTATTCAATAAAAACCATGCCACTAATATGACAATCAATCCAATAGTTCTTTCAGAAATAAATATGCAATCTCTTTATAGTTTCAATGCACAAGCAAGTCCTAGATGAAAACACAAGCACTCTGATACAAAATGCGGGAACATAAAGAAAATATTTTTGTATTTTCGCTTATAAATGAAAGGAAAATGCAAAACACCATTTTTGTATTTTTTCAATATAAATGGACTAAAAAAATGCAAGCAAAATCAAACTATTCGATAAAAAATGCGGAGCATATCAAGCAGACAACCCAGCGAAATCCAAACAGTAAGACTCAGCCAAGATAATGAGCTATAAAAACAAAAAATGGTGGGAAACCAAAAAGCTCAATAACTAAAGAAAGAGGAGTTTCTGGTCAATAACAGAGCATGGAACAGTCAGAAACCAGGCCTACTAAGACTCAGGAATACTTAGAACCAACCTAGCAACAACCCAAGGTAAAAAACAAGACAATCCCGGAGTCATACGCGACTGTTCATCGAACAGTAGTGTCTGTACGTTGGGGACTGTACTAACAGTAGCGGGTAGATGCGAGCAAGACAAAGTTGACCCGCATATAGGGAAAGGTAAATGAGCCAAAAAAGAATCCAACAACCCATAAAAAACAAGTTTTCTAATGCAGAACCCAACGGCCAGTCAATGACACAGAAGCTCGACAAACAACAACTCAAAATAAGGAAAAATGCCTAAAAATCCCCAAAATGGAGGTTCTTCCCAAGTGGAGTCGTCATTTCTGTTACGGAGAAAAACTTCCTATGGCTTAGGGAAGACCACAACAGACAGATGACTACCATAAATAAAATCAATTCCCAATGCAATGATATATAAATGAAAATGTTAAGATATGGAGAATAAGACCAACCTTCAACCGGATGTTCGAAGTATATCCCCCGTTGAGCTTTCAATCTCTACACTTGACCCTGCAGATTATTGTCAACAACAAATACAAGCTTGTGTATATAATATATGAAATACATTAGCATAATCAATAGCATGGTCTATGATATAATAAGAAAATGTAACCCAATGTAATTTAAACAACATTTACCAAATCAATTGGACGAGAAAATGAGTATTTCCATTAATAATAACAAGAAGTACATGATACAACCTCTTGCCAGAAACCAATCTGAACCAAGAACTAGGTCCCTCCACTTGTGCCTCCACCACTTCAATCCCCCTTGCAATAGAAAACTCAAACTATGAAGGAGTTTGGTACGTGAACATAAGAAGTTCACAACAAAAAGGATTAGTGGATGTAGACTCAAGTCGCAACAAAAATCCAATAGAGTTACGGTGCTTTCTCTTTCTCCCCCTTATGTAGCTAGGGTTTTCACCCTAGCTTGTGCAAATGAGCACCTACTAAGGAGAAGGTACTCCTTAGTAGCAGTTCGAGAAAACAGTAAAAAACCTAGTGTAAATGGTAAGAAATTAATCTAACATGTGCATGGGTGCTTAACAAGTAAATCTGCAGTAAAAAATGGTAAACAATAAACATTCATTGATTTCTTATGCAAAACAAATATAGAAGAGAACCATATATTTTCATTAACCTGAAAATGGAGTTTTACATAAAATGTTACCACAATGGTGAGGTTGGTGGAGCTTGTGCAGTCATAGGGATGAATTGCTCCAATGCTCCAATGCTTCCTTCTCTTCTCCAAATGCAATAGGGATTGGCTAAATGGCTCACTCAAATGGTGAATCTAAGCACAAATGGTGAGCTTAGGGTTTCGGGAATGATTTGGGCAGCATGAGGGTAAGATGGATTGTGGATGAATAATAGGGGGCCTCCATCACCTATTTATAGGTTTTTTGAATGGTGGAGTATTGACCCATGGTATTTGATACCACATGGTTTAGGGTTTATTTCCTTATTTTTCCCTCTTTTTCCTTTTTTGAATTAATTTTTGAATTTTATTCCCTTTTTATTTGATTTTTGGGATTTTTGGGCCCTTTTGGAGGGTTTTTGGCACTTTTGAAGGAAATTTAATTATTTTGAGGAGAAAAAGATTGATTTTGGCATTTTTTATGACTGTTTGAAGGTTTTTTGAGGTTTTGGAGGCTAAAATGGTGGGAAAAGTGGACAAATGGGTCATGTGACTAGGGAGATGAGCTAGTGAGCATTTTTTGGGTGTTAACAGATTTCCCCCTGATGTGTGAGGGCAGGATATCATCGCATGGCCAATAGACATCATACGTTCTTTGTCTTTTTCCTACGGTGTGGAGGAGAGAAGAGATTGATTGGAGACCGAAACAACGGCCCCATACAAACTGCAAAAACTAAACATACATGGCCTCAAAATGAATGAGGAATAATCTCTGATACATGGACGAGGTGGGCATACCCATGCTCATATCAAGATATGCAAAATAATAATAATGAGGTCCAATGAGACTTGAATAATACATGGAGAACTGTTGTGTACATCAGAATGGTCCAGAGGGGACACAAAATTAGGATATACTCATGGTCCTACCATGAATGATCTGAAGCACTGATACATTGGAATGACAATAGTTGCTCTGAATGTGGTACCAGAAGGATTGATGAGCTATTGGAACTGAAGGTGTCTAATAAATGGGTGGACTCAATGATAGAGAGTTAGAATCTCAATGGTACAATGGACTGTAACTGAGTGGGGTACTCGAGGAAGCATACAACTGGGGTACTTCCGAATACTGTCGCCAAGCGCAGCCCGAATATCTGCAGGAACATATAACTAGGGGGTTCCAAGGTAGACTCACCAATGTGCTAGAGTCAGGGGACATCCGTGGTCTTTGATTAATAACTGAAGGGACCAATACCCTGCACGAATCTCAATGGTGCGATCAAGGTGTTGAATTCGAGCATGTGAGAAACAACCATTCGAAGAGGCACTAAGGACTCCTCTCCAAATGGTCCATAGGCACTCACCACTGATGGTGATGAGTCCAAGGTATATGCACCTCTGAGTCTATCCTCTGGAATAGATGGGCTGGCGTTGACAGAGGGAGAACTGCAACTACTAAGGAAATGATGTTTCCTTGATAGGAGCGTGAGGTGTACAACCAAAAGGTGATAGTATTAAAGGTGGGACTGGTAGACTTTGGGGGTGGGGAACAATTGATGTCATAGGGTGGGGGGACTCAAACTTCCTTTGTTCAGAGTATGATGAAATGGCTAACCCGGTAGCATATGAAACTGACTTTGAGTACGGGGATCATAGCTTAAGGGACCAGGGACTATGACTGCAACGGGAGAGACTCAAGGAGACAAAATGATGAATGATATTGGGAGACTCTAAAGGTGACACATCGCAGAATACTCTGAACAAAGGTGACCACACTGGGGAAGCTTCCATAATATTGTGACTAGATATGATATGTAATGGTGCCAAGAGGCACCATTGGGTCCTTCTTCGTGGTTTAAGGAGCTCAAAGAAGGGTTAGAAGTGTCCTCAAAATGGTACTGTTGTGTGGATTTGTACGAGCCCATGAGAGTTCATGCTCGTAAGTGCTTTCAATTTTAAGGAGTCTAAAAGCGAGAAGAAGACTCTGAGGTGGAGGAGAGGTACCATCGTGTGGATTTATATGAGCCCAGGACAGTGAGTGCTCGTGGGTGCTTTCATTTTTAGAGAGTATGAAAGCAGTAAGAAAACTCCAGGGGGGTTCTTTTTCATGTGTTAATCTCCAAGTCCCAAAAACGCATAAAACGATGCAATGAAGAACTCTTCTAGTCGATGTGACTAGAGTATTCCTTTTTCGTAATTAGTCTACAAGTTTCGGAAAGGGTTAAACTTATACCAGGTAGACACCCTTTCAGATACTTTTAGCGAGCATGAAAGGAAGCAAGTTTGCTCGGCGATCTTTTCATTCTTTTAGGATTCAGAAAATAGCTTAACATAAACTCCCTAAGTGCCTTTTTCGTAAAGGAATTGTTTGGCCCGAAAAAGGGATAAAATTATACCGAACAAAAGTAATGGCCAAGCAAGGAGGAAGTGTTCAATCGAGGGACAAGTATGGGAGCCAGGAACATCACTGGGGGGGGAACACTTGTTTCTTGGTTTTTCAACCAAGCATGTGCAAGGATGCACCTATTTACTTGTAATAGCAGTCTTCAAATAAAAGCAAAAACAATTATAAATCTGAATCTAACATTAACATGTGTATATAAAAATAAACTTGAAAAGATTAACAGAAAGAACAAGAAATGTAACAAAGAATGATTTTGTATTATAATACCTCAAATGGTGAGGATGTTTGGTGTTGAGCAGCTCCAAGGTTGAGGTGCTCCAGGCTCCAATGGTCTCTTCTCCAAGATTGCTAAAATGATCAAAGAACTCAAGAGAGATTTTGACAGCACGAGGATAGGATGGATGATGGATGGAAAGTGAGGAGCCCCTATCACCTTTCTATAGTTTTTGGTGATGGGGAATACCATTATGGTTTTGAGGAAACCAATGGTATTAACCAACATGGTTTAGGTCTCTTTTTCCCTCCTTTTCTTTTTTTGAATATTTTGAATATTTTTATTCCCTTTTAATATTTTTTGGGAATTTTGGACCCTTTTTTAGGGTTTTTTGTGTTTTTTGAGGAAAAATATATATTTTGAGGGGAAAAAGGTGTATTATGGTCTTTTTGGTGACCTTTTGATAGATTTGGAGGCTCAAATGGTGGAAAAGTGGACAAATGGGTCATGTGAATAAGGGAATGAGCTAGTGAGCATTTTTTGGGTGTTAACAGATTGCCCCCTGATGTGTGAGGGCAGGATCTCATCATATGGACGATAGACATCATAGTTCTTTTGTCTTTTTTCCTAGGGTTTGGAGAAGAGAAGAGACTGGTTGGAGACTGGAGCAATGGCCCCTTGGAAGCTGCAAAAAACTGAAAAAATACATGTCCTCAAAATGAATGAGGAATAATCGGTGATTATGGACGAGGCGAGCATACCCATGCTCGTATCAAGACATATACATAACAATTAGGCCCACAAAGGGGGGCCTGAAGAAATACATAAAAATCTGCTGATACATCATAATGGTCTAGAGGGGACACAATGCTAGGACATACTTCATGGTCATATCATGACTAATCTAAAAAAATGATACACTGGAAAAGGGGACCAACCGTTCTGAATAAGGTATCAGAAGGGTTGATGAACTGTTGAAACTGAAGGTGTCCAACATCTGTAGGTACTCAATAACTGTGAGTCAACTCTGAGGAGTTATGTAACTGTATACTCAAGGGAGTACAAAACTGTCGGTAAACGCAACCCAAATATCCATAGGAAATTGTAACTAGTTGTATCCTTAATTAGACTCTCATATGTGGTAGAGTCAGATGATATCCGGGGTCTTTAACAAATAAATGAAAGGACTGATACCCTGTACGAGTCTCAATGATGCGATCAAGGTGTTGAAGTCGAGCATGTGAGAAACAATCATTTGGAGAGGCATTGAGGACTCCTTTCGAAATGATCTGTAGGCACTCATCACTAATGGTGATGAGTCCAAGGCACAGGGGCCTCTGGATCTATCCTCTGGAATAGGTTTGGTTGGCGTCGACAGAGGGAGACCAGCAACTTCCAAGGAAATGATGTTTCCTTGGTAGGAGCGCGAGGTTTATAATTGAAGTGTGATAGTACTGATGGTAGGACTGATATACTGTGAGGATGGGAATGACTGGGGTCATAGAGTGGGTGGACTCAAACTTCCTTTGCTCAGAGCATGATGACATGGTTGACCTGGAAGCATAGGAAACTGATTTTTAGGTGTGGGGATCATATCTTAAAGGATCGCGGGTATGTATTGCATATTGGAGTGACTCTGGGGGGGACAAGCTGATGGATGCTTTCGGGAGACTCTCAGGGTGACATACTGCAGAATGATCTGAACAAAGGTGACCAAGATGGGGAAGCTGCCATATGAGTAGACATGATCTATTGTGGCACCAAGAAGCACCATTGGGTCCTTCTTCGTAGTTTTAATGAGCTCCAAGAAAGGATAAAAGTGTGCTCTGAAATGGTACTGTCCTGTGGATTTTCTGAGCCCAGGACTATTCGTGCTCATGAGTGTTTGTTAAGATTTAATATGCTAAGACAGAAAATAGTAGCATTACATTCCATTTCACAATAATAGCATATACAGGATCACTGAAGAAACAACAAGCACAGCATAAACACAAGAGACACAGATTTATCCTGGGAAACCCTCATGGGGTAGAAAACCCAGCAAAGCTTCCTCAATATAGGTGACCAGCAATATACAAAGATGAAACCCTGAGATATGATATCCTCCTCCACAATAGCAGACCTCTCCTTCACAAGTGCGCTATCCTTAAGTGAGTGAGTGTGTCAAATGAGGAATACACCTCTTCTATTTATACACTACTCCAACTTGTCTTTTACACAAGACATGTAGGCTCGTATTTAACCGTTGGGTTAAATACCCCACTACAACTGACTGGGCTGACCCCTCTAGGGTGGTCTAATAACCCTTTGACCCACATAACACATACAGGGCCGACCCCCACTAGGGAAGTCTAATAACCCGAGTTACCACATTCCGACGGAGGAATAAACATCTCCGGAATAATAAAGTACAATTATAATATTCTTTGAAGTTACAATACCTCAACACTCCCCCTTAACGAGAAGGATATTATAACAGCATCTGCATGAGCAAGGAGTCATCAACATCATACATGATACATCTATAAATCATTGGAAGCTTTCTCAACGTCATCAGTAACTCAACTAGTTACTGGAACATCTTCAATACTGGAACATCAACATCTTCAGTACCGAGTCTTTATCTTTTGCAACACTCAAACAACTACAACAACATCAATATCTGAATCCTTACGATCGTCAGCATCGTCATCACACGATCATCATCATCGTCATCACACGATCAACAACATCGTCATCACATGATCAACATCGTCGTCTCATCTCGATCTACAGTATTTGGTTCATCACGATCTACAACATCTGGATCATCTCGATCTACAACATCTGGATCATCTCGATCTACAGCATCTGGATCATCTCAATCTACAACATCTGGATCATCTCGATCTACAGCATCTGGATCATCTTGATCTACAGCATCTGGATCATCTCGATCTGTAGCATCTGGATCATCTCGATCTACAACATCTGGATCATCAGTATTAGTATCCACACCAATACATCTATCATCAAAACATGTATTCTTACTAATACATATATCATCAAAAACATGTATTCTCACTAATACATCTATCATCAAAAGCATGTATTCTCACTAATACATCTATCATCAAAAGCATGTATTCTCACTAATACATCTATCATCAAAAGCATGTATTCTCACTAATACATCTATCATCAATAGCATGTATTCTCACTAATACATCTATCATCAGAAGCATGTATTCTCACTAATACATCTATCATCAATACATAGCAGCATACCCTGCAACACACACGATCATATTACAGGATGATCAATCCCGCTCTCTTTAGGACATAGGTCCATGGATGATACAATCCAAATCAAGTTCCAGGATGATCAATCCTTATCACTTTAAGACAAGTCTCATGTCTAGGGACGATGCAATCCCATCACGTACATTTTGAACCCAGTTCATGGACAATGCAGTCCTCACATGTACATTTTGAACCAAGGTCCAGGGACGATGCAGTCCTATCTTCAATTCTCGAAGACATCAGTCTATGGATCAATTCTGGGACCAAAGTCTGGGGAAGATACAATCCCCTACATGTTCATTCAGGACTTCATTATCGGAGACCCAGTCTACGGCTCAATTCTGGGACCTCAGTCCGGGGAAGATACAATCCCCTACCTGTTCATTCAGGACTTCATTATCGGAGACCCAATCTACGGCTCAATTATGGGACCTCATTACGGGGAAGATACAATCCCCTACCTGTTCATTCAGGACTTTATTATCGGAGACATCATGTCTACGGCTCAATTATGGGACCTCAGTCTGGGGAAGATGCAATCCCCTACCTGTTCATTCAGGACTTTATTATCGGAGACATCATGTCTACGGCTCAATTTTGGGACCTCAGTCCGGGGAAGATACAATCCCCTACCTGTTCATTCATGACTTTATTATCGGAGACATCATGTCTACGGCTCACTTTAGAACATGTGTTCAAGGATGATGCAATCCCTCTTCTTTCTCGGAGACACCTGTCTACAGCTCACTTTAGAACATGTGTTCAAGGATGATGCATTCCCATCATGTCCACCAAGGAATCTCATTCTCGGAGACATCATGTCTACGACTCTCTTGAGGATGATGCAATCCTATCATGTCCACCAAGGACTTCATTCTCGAAGACATACATCTACGGCTCTCTTGAGGATGATGCAATCCTATCATGTCCACCAAGGACTTCATTCTTGAAGACATACGTCTACGGCTCTTTGAGGATGATGCAATCCTATCATGTCCACCAAGGACTTCATTCTCGAAGACATACATCTACAGCTCTCTTGAGGATGATGCAATCCTATCATGTCCACCAAGGACTTCATTCTCGAAGACATACGTCTACGGCTCTCTTGAAGATGATGAAATCCTATCATGTCACCTTAGACCCTGTCTAAGGACCATCCACCAACCTCTCTGTCGGCATCACTAATATAGGTATCCTTATCATTGACCTCACTGTCGATGCAGGCAATCTCATCATGAGTTATCACATCACTCCCCCTTTCGAGGAGGGTCCTTTTGAACTATATTAAGTTTGTTTCGAAAAACTTTACTTGAGGTAGAGGTTTGGTTAGTACATCGGATCGGTAGAATTTTGGTTAGTACATTAGTAACTTGTTACAAATTCAAACTTTTGGTTCCTTTCTACACCATATCTTGGAACACTAGATTCTCTGCCATCTTGATACAACTCTATTTGTCACATAGGATCATAGTTGGGTCTATCTCTAAGTCAAACAATCCTGAAGCCATACTGCTTCATAACTTAGCAGAGCAAGCAGCCATATATTCTGCTTGTGCTAAGAGCCACACTAGATTGTTTCCTGCTCAACCACGAGATCATGGCTGATCCCAGACAATAACATCCTCTCGATGTGCTCTTCCTGTCTGATAACACTTCCTGCCTAATCAACATCTGTGTAGCCATCTGAAGTCATGATCTCCAAGATAACATAGATCAAAGTCTATTTTATCCTTTAGGTACCGTATCACATCATTTGCAGCTTATCAGGTGAACACATCTAGTTTCCACTAGATATTGACTCAAGGTGTTCACAGCAAAGCATATATCTGACCTAGTATTCATTAGACACATCAATGACTCAGTATTTTTTCTGTACAGAGTTCTATCCACTAACTCTGATGTGTCATCTGCTAACAACTTCAAGAGTGGCCATACCAACACATCAAGTCCTTTTAATATTTCTCAGCATACTTTCCTTGGTTGAGAAATATTCCTTCTAATCCTTGCCATACTTCCAGACCTAGGAAGTAATGCTTCAATCTGAGATCTTTCATTTTCATTTCTGCATCCATCTTCTTATTTCTTTTCATGATCTGTTTCTCATTCTTTGTCAGAAAGAGATTATCATCATATAATAATGGTATGCTGGGTTCATCATCCACAACCTTAAGGTAAAGGTTAGGAACAACTTTACTTTTGGTAAAGCCCAAGCTTATCAAGAAACTGTCAATTCTCCCTTTGTGATTGAACATCATTCACACTCTGCATTGAATGATCTTCTACATATCTATATGTGCCATCTCTCGTTAGATGGGTCTACTGATATGAGCCTCAATATCATTTGAACTCTGTGGTGAGTTCCTTCTTGCATCCATGTCATCTGTGTATAGAAACTATATTCAACCTTGTAGCAAAGGTTGAGATCCTCATCACCCATGGTGATCATTAAGCTCATCAATTGATTATCGATCCTGGGAACCCATACAAAACCTGATTCACACTTCTTCTTTAATTACACCATTAAGAGAATGGTCTTATCTAGCCACCTGGAGCAAACATCTCATCATGATTCTCTTCTTCTTTCTAAGAGAATCTTCTATCCACAAGCCTTCTATAGTGTGTTTGATTTGTAAATCTTTTGTTGAACATCCATCACTTGTTCAGTGTTCATCATTCATCATGATCTTTCCTACAAATCAAAATTAAGTACATGATTAGTAATACTTCATAATCATCAAATCATATTGACATGATAACTTATTATGCATACAGATATCATTTACATAGTTATGCAACTATTTTGACCAATACTTTGGCACAACACTTTTCCATATTCTGTATGCATACAGTGGCTATCTAGATGCCTTCCATCTCTACCAGAACATACTATCGAGAGTGTGCACAGCTCTCAGCATGTCAGCAAAGAGGTTTCATTCTAGACAACAATGGAATGTTTGTCCAACTTACCAATCATATGCATATTGGTAGTATACTGTTTCAATGCTCTATGAATGTTTACACTCATCATGATATATTCTAGGAATACAAATATGCATACAAGCAATATCATTTACTATTTCAAATAACAACTCAAATACTTATCTTTTATGTTTGTGTGGTTGCCTCCCGCTTGATCTTCTATATGTCTTTTGAACTTCTATTCATTCTGTACCACTGTGCATGCTCAAGTGTGCACTAGTGTCATCCTCATGATCTCATACACAAACATACATTCATTAGTATATTCTCAAAACATTCTAATTCTAAATAATCTTGAATATGTATAGTCATGATCATTAGTATTCAGGGTTTCAAGGAAGTCTTCTTTTACTCATGCATATTCTTGTTTGATCATAGTACTCTTCTGGTTAATTAAATCATCAAGATAAGAGACATGATATGCATAAACCCTTGATTACTAAATTTATGAATAAGTATAACCAATCATACCAAGTATACTTATATAAGGGATCCTAGCACAAGGTAAGATTCTAACTTGACATAAGAAAACATACCTGGATTAGTATACCTGCTTAGTTATGTACAACATACCTAAATAATTTCTTCAATGATTTAGAGATCCTGAACTAGAACCTGCATGTCTCATAGGTTAAGCAAGCATAATATAACAAAGTCATACATACCTCGTAAGTAGAACAAAGATTATGGATGAGTCTTTGTCTTCATGTTGTCATGGTCATGGAACTTGATTTGTCTTTTGTGATGTACCTATATCTTGTTAGCAGACAACATCAACCTCACACAACACCATAATGCATTAGTACAATCATATAGCCCTAATCAATGAATGTCTTCGATCATTCACATGCATTCATACTGTTACTAGGGTGATAAGACAATTCTAACATTAATCAAGATTGTACTAATAAATAATATGAAGACAAACACATCATGAACTTAATCAAGAATCAAATTTCAAGACATACCTGAACCTCCTTAAGTCGTACCTGTCGAGACTTCTTGTAGTCTTCTTATGTAAGGCCTTAGCCTCAACTCCCCCTGAAACTTGATCTGGAGCTTGATTAGGGTTTGCTAGAGAAACCTTAGAAATTCAATCTTTGACTTTCACACTTCTGAATGGATGGAAGGATGTGTCTTGCTGAGTTGATCAAACTAGCATACTTCAATTTTGAAATCTCCAAAATTTGACCCCTCAAAATTGCCTTCGAAACTTCTGGATCTTCTGGACAGGAACCCGAACTAGGGTTTGATGAAGCCCACCCTTTTGTCCAATCAAAAGGTTCGATCCAAGGCTCTAAACTCTTATTTTTCTGAGGAGCTTCCAGCCGTGGTTATAGACTTCAAAAATTCCAACTTTTGCTGAAGCCCTAATTTTCCATCTTTCCGATCAAAATCCCGAACTGGGGTTTGATCAAGCCCGGTCTTCTACCCAACCAAAAAATTCAATCTTGGTCTCTAAATTTTGATTTTCTTGAGTAGCATTCAGCCATGGATTCCGATTCCAAAAATTCTAACTTTCTCCGAAACCCTAAATTCCAGAAGCCATGAATGAAGGTGCTCAAAAAATAATTCTGTTTTGACAGAAATATGTACCTGATTGTTTCTGCTGTAACTCCAAAATTTTTGCTCCACGGGGTATGAAAAGTTTTTCTATGGTATCTTGACCTGTCATCTTTCCATCCCAATAGTTCTGACCTCAATTGGATTCTCTGAGAGAGAGTTATGCCAAATGTCGCAACGTGACCTGTTTTGGGATAATACAGGAGAGCGAACTTGTATGGAGTGCCACGTGTCCTTGTTTGAACTTCAGCCTCTAAAAATTTTTCTTGAGATATCTAGCCCTGTTATCTTTCCATCCTGATAGGTCTGACCTCAATTGGACTCTCTGAGAGAGATTTATGCCAAGTTTCGCAACGTGACCTGTTTATGGGATAAAACAGGATAGAAAACTTGTACGGCGTTCCACATGTCACTGGTTCAGCTTCGGCCTCTGAAAAAGTTTCCTAAGATAGTACAGTCTGTGTACTACCTTTCACCATTTACGAAATTTCATTTGGAGCTTCCTAGCCCAAGTTATGACCTTTTTTCCTAGGTCACCTAATTTTGACTGAGATCTGGAAGAGGCAGAAACCCTAACTTGTACTGATCATAACTCACAAAGTACAACGAATATGAGGGTTCCCTTTGGATACAAGGTACCTAGGGATGTAATATATGATCTTTAAAGGATTCAGATCCTGAACCTTTGCCAAAATGTATTTATAGCGAAAGTTCCACGATGACTGGTTTTTGCTATATAAAACCCTAACCTTCAAATTGTCGCAAGAGAAGCAAGTGTCGTAAGTTCCATACATTGCCTTCCTTCAGGTTAGCTCTGATACCATGTTAAGATTTAATATGCTAAGACAGAAAATAGTAGCATTACATTCCATTTCACAATAATAGCATATACAGGATCACTGAAGAAACAACAAGCACAGCATAAACACAAGAGACACAGATTTATCCTGGGAAACCCTCATGGGGTAGAAAACCCAGCAAAGCTTCCTCAATATAGATGACCAGAAATATACAAAGATGAAACCTTTAGATATGATCTCCTCCTCCACAATATTAAACCTCTCCTCCACAAGTGCGCTATCCTTAAGTGAGTCAGTGTGTCAAATGAGGAATACACCTCCTTTATTTATACACTACTCCGACTTGTCTTTTACACAAGACATGTAGGCTCGTATTTAACCATTGGTTTAAATACCCCACTACAACTGACTGGGACGACCCCTCTAGGGTGGTTTAATAACCCTTTGACCCACATAACACATACAGGGCCGACCCCCACTAGGGAAGTCTAATAAACTGAGTTACCACATTCCGACGGAGGAATAAACATCTCCGGATATACAATAAAATCTTCACGGAGGAATGAAACATCTCCGGAATAATAAAGTACAATTATAATATTCTTTGAAGTTACAATATCTCAACAGTGTTTTCATTTTTAGGGAGTCTGAAAACGATAAGAAAACTCTGTAGTGGTGGTGGAGTACCATCCTGTGGATTTATATGAGCCCAAGACGGTGATTGCTCATGGTTGCTTTCATTTTTTGAGAGTTTGAAAGCGGTAAGTAGACTCCATTGGTGTTCTTTTTCGTAAGTTAGTCTCCAAGGCCCGAAAAAGCATAAAATGATGCAAATGGAGAACTTTTCTAGCCGATGTGACTAGAGTATTCCTTTTTCGTAATTAGTCTACAAGGTCCGAAAAAGGGGTAAACTTATACTAGGTAGACGCAATTTCAAATACTTTTAGCGAGCACGAAAGGAAGCAAGGTTGCTCGGCGATCTTTTCATTGTTTTAGGAGTCATAAAGGAGCTTAATAGAAACTACCTAAGTGCCTTTTTCGTAAAGGAAATGCTCGGCCCAAAAAAGGGATAAAATTATACCGAACAAAAGTAATGGAGAGGCAAGGAGGAAGTGTTCAATCAAAGGGTGAGTATGGGGATCAAGCACGGTGATAGGGGGGAACACTAATGGGGCCTCCTTGCAGGTTGATGAATGGTAGCAAAACAATGCCATAATTGGGGTATGGATGGAGTGGATGGCTCATGCATAAGTTGTGATGCACAAAATTGTAAAACTCGACAGCGGTCGATGTGGCCCGCAAATCGAGGTAACAAGGTGTAGGGACACAATGTCAAAAAGGGTTTATGGTGAGAGCGAGAAATGATATCAAGCATCATCACGAGTGCGGAAAACTGAATTCAGCAATATAAAGAACTTCAAAAATAGACAATGGCCGATGTGGCACACAAACCGAGGCAACGAGGGGCGAGTGAAAAAATGCCCGAAAAATATGGTGGTGACAGCGAGAAATGATTTCAAGCATCATCACAAGTTTGGAAAACTGAATCCAATGGTATAAAAATCACCAATAAACTGACAACAGTCGATGTGGCATGCAATTCGAGGTGGCGTGGGTCATGGAAAAAATGCCCGAAAGTGTTTAGTGAGAGCGAGAAATGATCTCAAGCATCATCATGGGCACGAAAATATGAATCCTGCGGTGCAAATGGTGTGAAAAACGGAGGTCATAAGGACTCCGGAATGGTCAAAGGAAATAACTAGGTTAAAAAATGGCTACAAATAAAGGTGACCCCACCAAGCCAAGGATGTAGTGGTACGGAGAAATGATGACCTGTGGGGGAAGAATACTAGGTGTATCAAATCAAGTCAAATATACAAGTGATATGTGACCTCAAAAATGATTGAGATCACGCATGTGAAAAAGTGAGCAGGGTTAATGACTTGCCCCCATGCTATGTGCATGGGGTTTATGATTGTGGATCACATATGTGTTAATTTGAACAATGATATCATTGAAATACTGAGATAGGTGTGACGGGGAAGGTTCAAAATGATTGATCATTCCCAGGGTCGAGGTAATCTATTATGCCCCCTAGATCAGAGATGTCAATGCAGTGCAGATGCTGTCTTAGAGAGGGATCAACAGGGCATTGACCAACTGCTCGCGGGGGGGTATACCATGAGGTTGTGGGTCGTCGTGGCATATTGAAGTGATGATATGATGATGGGGGATTCCTCTTGTGGGGTGGATGCCCTTAGTATCTCCGACAAGAATTATGATGATGATGAGTAGGAAAGGTTTTGGGCCTACCCCCATGTTGTGGACATTTGGTTTCCTCGTCGATTTGAAAGGGTTGAACATGTGTGTCAAAGGGATTAGTGGAAGGGGCCGACTGGACAGAGGGGTCTCCAGTGGAAACCGTGTAAATGGTGTTAATTTCTTCCGAGGAGGAAGATTTTGGGGGATATATTTCCTCAATGAGAAGAGGGGATATCTCTAGGTCGGCATTATTCAGTTCATATAGTGCTGCTCTATAATATAGGAGATCAGGGCAGTGATGTGAATAATGGTCGTAGATGCTGCATAACACACAAGGGTGGTTGGTACGCAAATATTTATCACGAGGCTGAGGGGGCAGCTTGAGTTTGACAACTGGAATGTTAGTGTCATCCTCCAACATTTGCATATGCCCTTGAAGTGCCAATAATTGTGGACATTGATGGGTAGCATGGCCTATATCGTCACACAAAGAGCACTTGGGGGGAGCACGGATTGTTGGGGGATTCTTCGCCAACCTGGGAGTCAGTGGGGCGGTGCGGGTTGTGGGTTCAGTGGTGTAGGTTGTGGGTCCAGTGGTGTAGGTTTGTTGACCTATGCCCCTATTGTAGTGGAGTTCAGGGGGAGCATTACTAGATGTTGATGCAGTGGCCCCTATTGGAGGTGGCCGATTCTAGATGTTTGCTACACCAGGGGGTAGATGGTTAGAAGTATTGATGGGTTGCACCGGTTGTAAAATGACGTTCGGTGTCGGGGGAAGGGTTGGGGCAAGTAGGTACCACACAGGTAGTCCTAATGTTAATCCTGGGAGATTAAGTGTAGCCATGACTGGTGTGTTGATGGCGCTTGAAGGGGGAAATAAAAATGGGATAGTATGAATTGGTGTGGCTCCTACATGAGTTGGCACTGAGGGTAGTTGTAGGAGTAAAGGGGGTTGTTGGTTTGGTACCTATGTGTTATGCGAGAGGGTGCACAAATCAGATATCTCGTTTATCTTCAAAGGGGGTGGGATGGATTGGAATGTGGAAGTCATAGGTGATTCCGAGTATAATCTGGGTCTGATTGTGGAGACGAACGATGTAGGTGCATTTTGAACTGGTTATTCAATCATAAGGAGAACATTTTTAGGTGCAGTGGGAGTGTATTGGTTTCAACGCGTTTGGAGATTCATGTCATATGATGACATCATAAGGAGATGATGAGTATTTGAATCCATCGGTTGGTTTGTGTGTGCAGCATATGTGATTTGTTGTTGTGGTGCTGTGGTTCCTTGAGAAGGATCCAACGGACGAGTGTTCGCCACTCCTTGTGTGGGAAAAGGATTCTGCAGCACCATGGGTTGTGGTTGAGTAGGCAACGCTAGTTGTGCCACATGCCCTTGGGGTTGGACATCATTATTCCACAGTTGGCACGCTCGCTCCAAATGAGGGCAAGTATGTGTGTAATGGTCATATACTCCGCATATGGAACACGGGTGGTTTGTTCATAAATTGGGGTTCTTACCCTGTTTCGGTGGTCGATCAAGGTTTTGGTTGGTTGGGGTAGCATTCTTGTTGTTTGTAGGATAAGTCTAAGGGACTGGAGGTTGTGGTGCAGCAAGTGCTTCCTGTGGTGGGTAATAAGCTGCTGGGGCTTGTGAGTGAACATGAGCATGTGTGTCCTGTTGATGGTAATACATAGGGGGTGAAACCAGAGGTGGATAGGCTGAAGGTGCGTGATGAGGTGGACCTCTTTCTTGTTGTTGTTGTGGGTAACCTTGAGCTGCTGGAAGTGTTGGAGCAAGAGGTGCTTCTTGTTGAGGATAATAAGCCACTTGGGATTGTGGCTGAACCGGAGTTTGGTGGGCCTGCTGGTTATAGTATGAAGGTGGTGCATAAGTTGATGGTGCTTTCCCATAACACTGTGGTGGACATGAGGGTCCATGAGTGTGGTGTGTGTGTGTTACTGGAGCATACGAAGTTGTAGCTACAGAATGAGATGAATCCCTAGAAAGGTCTGGGGCGTTGTTTATACTCATCATGGTAAAAGGTTTGTTTTGCACCATAACCTAGCCGATAATATCATCGGCGGCATGGGATGCCCCCGCCGCGTCATGGCGGGATGGATCGTCGCACGGGGCGTCAGGTAAAATAGTGTATAGATATCCTGAATGGGAATATATGAGGTCAAATTGCTGAGCTTTTATGATAGCTTCTTCTTCTGATTGGGGTCGTTCAGAAGCTATATCTTTGGCTATGAGGGGGAGGAGTGATTTGAGGAACCAATCCAAAAAGATTCAATCATCAAGCTTTATCTTGCAGAGGCTATGACACTTACACCACTCATGGATATGATTAGTGATGTGTGTAGCGGTGTTCTATCTACAAGACAAAAGTATTTCCACTCCTGCATCATAGCATATAGGTAGCTGAAAGAACTGGAGGAAAGTTGAGGCGAGGGACGTAAATGTGTTGTGGGTCCCATGTGGCTGCTCAATGTACCACTTGGCTGCAGATCCAGTGAAAGTTCTTTGTAAAAGTCTCAGTCTAATGGAATCATCTACTATGGAGTTAGAGGAACATCATAGGTGAAATGACATGATGTGGTTTTGGGGATCTTCCCCAGCCTTTCCTTCAAATTTTGGGATATCTGAGGGGAGCTTTCTAGGCATGGATGGCCACGTACAGTTGTGTCTGATAGGGTTGTTGATTAACCTTGCCAGTTCTGGTAAGTTTAGACTAGCCATGTATGGCAGACTGGCAGATGCATGTGGCATGGTCACTAGGGAATAGTTGTTAAGGGTAGCATTATGGAAAGGTCCAGTGCCCCCTAAGGGTATGCTAGGTGTGAAAGGGATGTTTCCTCCAGCCGATGTGGTGTGGGAGGGGCCTGTGCTCCCAAGTGCAAAATGGGTTGCAGATGGGTTAGGGATGGTTCCGGTAATCCCTGGGATCTGGGTAGTGGTAATGAGAGGGAGGGTGACCCCCATGTTATGCATACCTAAAATAGGTGGTGGCCCTGTGTTGGGCATGCCTAGAGGGGGTGTGGCTACTGTGGCTGTCACAGTAGTAGTGGGTTTTGTTGATGTAGCTCCAATAGCACTGGTGAAAAGGGGGTCATATTGTGATCTAGCCATGGGGTTGGTTGGTGGTGTCATGGTAGGGTGTTCGGATTCAGCCTCGGAATTGGATGTAAAATGAGGCATGTCAAAATTGAATGAATGGGTTCTATGCTGATGACGTGTGGAGTCAAGGGATAACAATCTACGTCTATGACGTGTAGAGTCAAGTGTACCGAACTAAGGGGTTTCACCCTGAAAACAACGGGATCGTCTTAAGTTCTCAGTGGTGAGATAAAAAACTCAAGACCCTAATGCCATGATGTGTGCAGGAGGGGAGTATGAAAAAACAATGGCTCTCAGGCCAACAACCAACCTCAAAAACACTTATTATCACAACTATTTTATAATAAGTGGAGGAATCAAGAAAAGTGGTCAGAATACCAAAAATCAAACTGTTCCTAGAAAAAAGTGGTGCTTACTAGACCAAGGGGGGTAGTAGAGCATGCAAACGCCTAACTAAAAGTGGTATTATGACTCAAATAAACATATCCTCTGCAAGGTGATGAAATCCAAGTTAGACAATATGGGTAGTGGAATCAAAGGCTAGATATCCCCCTACCGGGAGGGACACTGGGTAGACAATCCTTAAAATTGGTCACTAGGATATCCCATTCATGACACGCTTGGTTGGGTGAATCTAAAGTTTGGTTCTATTGCCACTGTACTCCCATATGGGTAGTACACCAAGAATTACGAAATGTATCCTTCGGTTACTGAATGGATAGCGGTATTCCACTCAGGCTTCCGGAACCAGTCTGGCTACTTCAACCCTCCTAAGGGAGAGGCCTTTCCGATAAATTGGTGTATAACCGTGTCAACAAATAATAAGGGATTTTTGGAATCTAAAAGACAACCACTATGTCTCAGATGTAAATAATTGAGGGGTGTTATTGGAACATCTATCCCCCCAATCCTACCTAGCTACAAGATTCTTTAAGTGCTCCCCAAGTGGGGTTAAAGTGTTGGTTGAGTTTAGGTAGATTTTAAGGCTCAGTTAATTAAAAATGTGGCAGATTGTGTGCAAGTGTGATTATTTAACTGAAAATGAATTTGCCTTGCTTGGGGGATTGATTACAAATGAAAAAACAAGACGATTCCAATTTGCAAAAAATAAAAGACTTTTTCTTAAATGTAAATGCTTTAAACAAAAATACTTCAAAAACTGTGGATTTTCAAAATAATTTTTAAAGGAAAGCAAATATTGTAAGAAATAAATGGATTTGTAAGTGCTTGCTTGGGAAAAACTACTGAGCAAATCTGAAACATGGTTCAAAATTTGATAAGAAATGAAATTTATGATCTAAACAAAGTGCTAAAAACCTTTCTTTCACTTACTGAATTTTTTTTAAAAGATTTTAATGGAGCATATGCAATAGAAAAAAGATTCACTATTGCTGCAATAATGTAGAAAAAATAATGCTGAAAAATATGGGCCAAAATAGGTGAACTGAAGTGATAAATAACACTAAAATAAAAAAAATTAGAGAAATTTCTATGAAAAATTTCTTAAATCTAATAGGATATTTGGATTCCTTGATCGAAAACACCCAATTTGAAAAAACAAATTGTCTCAAATGGAGTTTGGGAGAGGGAGATATGGTCGTTTGAAAGTTGAGTCGCCCTACCAGAAAATTACATCGCGGGTTTCGGGCGAAAATTTGCGATGGGAATCGCGGGTTTCGAGCGCACAGTCACGATGTGCAGCACGGAAAAAGGCCGCGAAGCCACGATGTGCAGTGTGGAAAAATGTCACGAAACCGCGATGTGCAGCGCGGAAAAAGGCCGCGAAGCCGCGATGTGCAGTGCGGAAAAAGGATGTGAAGCCGCGATGTGCAACACGAAAAAAGGACACAAAGCCACGGCGCGCAGCACGGAAAAAGGCCGCGAGGTTGTGATGAGCCGCGCGAATGTTGGGCGAAAATTTGCGATGCGAAAAACGAAAAAAAGGTCGCTGAAAACGAAACCGAAAAGTGAAATTTCGGTCTATTAAAGGCTACAGAAAGGGCCAATAGCTAGGGCAACAATGAATATGCTGTCTAGTATGACAAATCTGCTAATTGGAATGGTAAAAACAAATAAAAAACAAAGATCTAAAACAAAAATTTCAGAAATTTAAAGCTCGAAACCCAGCGGAGTCGCCAAAAATTGTTGTTTGGTCTTTCAACCAAGCATGTGCAAGGATGCACCTATTAACTTGTAATAACAGTCTTCAAATAAAAGCAAAAACAATTATAAATCTGAATCTAACATTAACATGTGCATATAAAAATAAACTTGAAAAGATTAATAGAAAGAATAAGAAATATAACAAAGAATGATTTTGTATTATAATACCTCAAATGGTGAGGATGTTTGGTGTTGAGCAGCTCCAAGGTTGAGGTGCTCCAGGCTCCAATGGTCTCTTCTCTAAGATTGCTAAAATGGTCAAAGAACTCAAGAGAGATTTTGACAGCATGAGGATAGGATGGATGATGGTTGGAAAGTGAGGAGCCCCTACCACCTTTTTATAGTTTTTGGTGATGGGGAATACCATTATGGTTTTGAGGAAACCAATGGTATTAACCAACATGGTTTAGGTCTCTTTTTCCCTTTTTGAATATTTTTAATATTTTTATTCCCTTTTAATATTTTTTGGGAATTCTGGACCCTTTTTTAGGGTTTTTTGTGTTTTTTGAGGAAAAATATATATTTTGAGGGGAAAAATGTGTATTATGGTCTTTTTGGTGACCTTTTGATGGCTTTAGAGGCTCAAATGGTGGAAAAGTGGACAAATGGGTCATGTGAATAAGGGAATGAGCTAGTGAGCACTTTTTGGGTGTTAACAACACTGATGGGGCCTCCTTGAGGGTTGATGAATGGTGGAAACATAATGCAATAAATACAGTATGGAAGGAGTGGAGGGCTCATGGATAGGCCGCGATGCAAGAATTGGTAGAAAATGTCGACAGCCGATGTGGCATGCAAATCGAGGTGGAAAGGTGTAGGGACAAAATGTCAAAATGTTTTGGTGAGAGCGAGAAATGATCTCAAGCATCATCACGGGTTCGGAAAACTGAATCCGATGGTATAAGAATCGCCAAAAACTGACAATGACCGATGTGGCACACAAATCGAGGTGATGGGGGGTGTGAAAAAAGACCCAAAAAGTATGGGGGTGAGAGCAAGAAATGATCTCAAGCATCATCACGGGCGTGGAAAACTAAATCCTGTGATATAAAAAATGTCAAAAATTGATAACAGCCGATGTTGCACGTAAATCGAGGCAACGATGGGTGATAAAAAATCCCTGAAAAAGGGTCCGGTGAAATCGAGAAACCGACTCAAACACCATGAAGGTCTAGTCGTGCTAAATCCAATGGTATCAACAGTTTGGAAAATGGACCTGACTCTGGAATGGCTAGAAGAAAAATAGGTAAAATGTCTATAAATAGTAAGTGGACCCATAGTGACATGTGTCATTTGCATGGTTGAGTTTGACAGGAGAATTGAGTGAGTCAGAGGTGATTTGGCATTTGCGAGAGAACCGACCGGTGGATTTTCATTCCGTGAGTTGCAGGTAATCCTCTAGGCCCTTGTCTATAATGTCATTTGATATCAAGGGGGAATTTTGTCCTCGAGGATAGTGTACCAGCCACGTGGGGTCACTAAGGTGGTATATGGCAAGTTCCGAGGAGATTTGCGTGCTTCGGATCGCGCCTGTGGCCCCCATAGTCGTGTTCTCAGAACGCGACTGTGGCTCCCACAGTCGCGTTCTCAGAACGCGACTGTGGATCCCATGACCATGATATAGAACGTGACTGCGGGCCCCATAGGTGCGCTCAAGAAATGCGCTTTTCGAGGAGAAAATTGCGCTCCAAAGTGCACGTGTGGGGTTTAAATTCCCCAGAATCCATGCCGAGGTGCCATTTGGTCGGTGCACCGATCCAGAGGGGATCAATGGAGTATTTGATGTGGTTCTGATGAGATTTCATTGTGTGGTTGGTAGGATGCCAAAGGTGCAGTGGAGAGAGCGTGAGATACCAGAGTACTTGATGAGGATCATCTGGCGGGATCATCGTGTGCAAGGGACTTTGGCACTTTGTGGGCTACTAAAGTTTTCACATGTGCCCCTTATGCATTCAACATTTCTATTGTTGAATAGGCTGGTCGGGTTTTGGGACCCGAACATTGAGGCGTTCATGGTCCAGGGTGAGAGACTGGATCTCACTCTTGTGGATGTGTACTTGACTGAATTTCCCTGTTTGGGTAGGATGGTGGATACTCAGCCTCAGAGGCTGAGGGACATGGACATGGAGGATATGATGGAGAGCCATTGTTTTTTGGGATCCTATGTGCATAAAAATGCACTATTGGTGTGTGATTTGCAGGCTCCAAAGACCCAAGCGATCGTGGCATGTGTGGTGCATGTGTTGAGATTGTAGGTGCCTCACCGAGTGTCGGAATGGAAGATGCAGTTGATTGAGCAGGTGTTGGCAGGGACCTACTATGCATGGGGTCAGATCTTCCTTTCGTGTGTTCAGCTGGAGCTGAGCAAGGTGAGGCAGATCAGAGGGGAGTTCTACTATGGTTATTTTATGTGTTGTTTCTTTTTTGAGCGGATTCCTACGCTGTGGACTCGCGTGCCGATCCAAGATGGAGGACTGAGGGAGCCACGGATGGTGCGGTGGGGAGAGATGATGTGTCATAGTTGTGGTGGGGTTGTGGACCAATATTTTATGGCAGAGTCATTTAGGCAGTGGCTGCAGATGCCTGTTCTGTTCAATGACTACCCATGCCGAGCTATGGACTACCGGGGGGATCCTGAGTTGCTGCGGCCTCCTGGACAGGTCTGGGGGCCAGATGGTACGTATGCATTTTGGTTTCTTTTGATCATATATTGTTGTACTTTTGCTTGAAATTCTATGATGACAGCTAGAGTTTTTTTATGATGTTGACCTTTCTGGTGTGGGTTTTTGTAGATGTGGGACCACAGCCACCACAAGGGCATCGGGACTACAGGGGTTGCATAGTGATGGTATCCCCACCTGATCGAGGGGAGGTTCGATGAAGTGACGACGATGTTACTGTTAGGAACCTATGTAAACCCTTCTTTTTACTATGTTAGTATATTGTTATTGGACGCATATGCTTTGTAAGTCGTCCCGTAGTATTATATGTCCCATGGTTTTGACTCATGGTATTGGGCATAGACTTAGTATATAAGTGTGTGTTGAGGTCATTGAAGGCACCGTGAAGTTAATTGTATTGAGCTTGCTCAAAGGAGGTTGCCCCCTCGAAGTGGCCCGTGATCAATATAAAATCGATTCTATTCTATTATTTCTGATATCTCATGTATTTGCATTAATTAATTATTGTAGGTACATCACAGTTACATTGGATGCCTTACGGGCCAGCTTTGATTGGTTACTGGTCGAGGTAGAGGATGTGGGTTGGCGAGATTTTGACCCGGAGCTACTAGATGTTTGTTACGATGCTGAATGGGAGTGGAGATCTATCATGAGGAGGGTCATTGTATTGGCAGAGGAGAGGAGAGCTCGGGACCAGTTGGATGCTCCTGAGGATGATGACGAGGATCCATAGGAGGAGGACCTAGAGGAGGAGGATCCAGAGGAGCCAGAGGAGGAGTGGGGAGAGGATGAGTCAACAGCAGAGGCAAAGGTTGCAGGTGATGATGAGGACATAGACCAAGGGGAGCATTCTGACTAGACAGTTCGTGATCTTCCCCGAAATGATGATGACCATATGGGGATGTCTTTTGTATATATGGCTGATGTCATATTGAGAGGATACCGTTGGGGCTCTTTGATGTATATTTTTTGTATAGTTGGGTGCTGAGGGCACTCATGAATTTTTTATGACCAGTCACAGCATCATACTCAGCCTGGCTTTTCCAACTTATACCCATCTGGAGGGCAGTAGTCAGGAGACCAGTCATAGCATCGTACTCAGCTTGGTTATTAGTGGCAGCACCTATGCACACGTCATCGAGATGAATCATCTCATGTGAGGGGGAATAAAGTACCCAAGCTGTGGAGGCGAGATTTGGAGACCAACGACTTGCACCATCGGCAATCCAACATAGTAAAGTGGAACAGGATCCATCTGTGGTCATGTAGGGAAAATAAAATGTAAGGTCTTGGAGGATGAAAGTGAAAAGAGAATCAAAACTGTACAACATGGGTTGTTGTGTCCAAAACGTGCTAAGGGTAAAAGCATTTAAGGTACAACCCATTATGGGGGTTGCGCAGGGGGTTTCCTTCTGAATCGATCAGAATGTATGCCCCGTGTCCAAGGCATGTGTGTACAATGTAGGGGCCTTTCCACATGGATCCAAACTTTCCTTTACCTATTTTATCGTGGGATTGGTCATAAACGAGTACAAGGTATCCTTCACGGAAGGCACGTGGGTGAACATGTTTGTCATAACCAGCTTTGGAGCAGTTCTTCGCGGCCTCAATGGTTTGAAGGGTTGCACGGCGGTCTTCGTCGGCTTGCTCCAATAGAATTAAGCATTGTTCGAGCAGTGATGTGTCTGGAAGGAGTTTGATAGCGATGTGCAATGCTGGGATCTGACACTCAATGGGGATCACAAATTCAACACAGTGAACCAAATGAAAAGGGGTAAAACTGGTGGTGGTCTTAGTGGACATACGGTAAGCCCATAGTGTGGGAAAAAGCATATGATGCCAGTTGGACTTATGTCGGTCAATGGTGTGTTGAAGGATTGTCTTCAATATTTTTTTGATGGCCTTGACTTGGCCATTTCCTTGGGGGTAGTAGGTAGAGGAATATTGATGTTTGCATTTGAGGAGAGTTGAAAACTCTCGCCAAATAGCATCTTCGAAATGTGAGCCATGGTTGGAGACGAGTTGCTTAGGGACTCCAAAATGAGTGATGACATGGTTAAAAATGAAGCGGGCTGCAGTGTCATCTTTGCAGTTGAAGGTAGGCATGGCTTCGGCCCATTTGGTAAAGTATTTGATGGTCACAATGATGTATTTATGGCCACCAACGGAAGGAGGGTTACATTCCATGAATTCAATGGCCCATTTGTAAAATGGACCCACGGTGACGACCATATGAAGGGGGGCGGGGGGTGTCCTTTCCTTGGGGGAAAAGAGCTGGCAGTTACGACAACGTTTGACCACTGTGATATAGTCAGCAAATAGTGTGGGCCAAAAGTACCCTGTGTTAGACACAATGGCTTACTAAGAGGTGGGGGGTGAATCAATGAGCTTACACTTTATTCAATTTCAACTTCTTCTTCTAACTACTTCACATTCACATCAAAAATCATATTCATCAATAAACTAAGCACATTTCATTTACCAACATAAACACATCACACAAGGCACATGAGACATAAGATATAGTTGTAATATTTTTATATTTTTTTCAAACGACTACAGCCATGAGGCAATTCAGCACCAACTGAAATCAAAGAGCATCAACTCTTTATCTAGGACCTTGCCTAGTTTTTCTTAGACCCAGCCAAGAAGAGGATACAAGACCATGCTTGTATTTACAAATGGATTCTGTCACATCAATTGTAGCTTGTCACTTGTCATTAACTAGTCTTCTCTATCATTGTCATCATCTCAGTTAAACATCTCTGTCACATCACATCATCCACTTCAAGATATCATTGTTATCTAAACATGTGGCTGTCAATAACATGCTGTCATATGTCACTGTGTGTCTGTCATCTTGGATCTTCTGCTCATGTCTTCAAAAGAGAGTTATCCATCAACTATCTGTTGTAAGATACATGACTAATAATAAACCCTAGCTCAGATATATTACTGAGAATCACTGCTGCTCATAAGTTCATATGTCAAGTCTATCCATATTATTATCATCAATCCCGAGCATCAACATGGTATCAAAAATTATCCTATCATATCACAAATCAAACGTATCTGCATAATGTCTTCATTGTTTACCAGTTTCCTAGCATCATCAAACAGTATCATTCTGATTACCAACATATCATTATAGGATTCAAGTTCCAGCCAACATCTTCATCAATTTGTTCTCAGCATCACTACATGATTTTGTAGCCCAAAACATATCAGCAAACTGTCCTGGAATTCATTCTATCCAGCCTCATCAGAATCAACATTCTACTCATGGCCACACATCTATCATGTCTTTGTATAACATTCTTCTGTCTTAAGATGTCACATAATAGCCCTAGATCATCATCCAATTTATGTACCATCCAGTGTTATCATATCAACATATTATGTCTTTTAGCATGTTGTCATCATCATGTCTTCAAAACAAAAACAAAGATAAAAGAAACATTTCTTATTCTCTCAAGCACATCACAAACATGTTATTTAATCCATGTATATTTGACAACCCTAGATTATCAAATCTGCATCATCATTTTCAGCATTTTTTCCATCATATTAATCAACCATGGTTGTCATCAAAATATACTAGCAGCTGATTTTTATAAGCTTCAAAAATCAGATATCAGGTTCACTTCTAAACTTCATTGATTGTAAATTTCGACCTGCTATTACTGAGTTGACTGTAAATTTCAACCTGCTATTACTGAGTTGACTGTGGCTTCCTCAGAACTGTGTACCCAAAATTATGAGCTTAACTCACCCGAAAATCAGAGATATTATGTTCAGAATTTGCACTAAAAGATATGCTTGCAACTACCTCAGAGTTCTCCTTCAATTCCAAAATTTTAGAGTTAAAAAAATAAACTTTAACTTCAAAAGTTCAAACCTTTTATTGATGCTTCCTGAAGATGCAAGAAAAAACATTTCACTTCAATTTTGCTGTGACCGCTACAGTATACCCGAAAATTTCAGAGCTCATTTCATTTAAAACTTGCTTGAATTTTGGAGTGGAGAAGCTTGCAATTTATACAAGTCGTGTGGGTTAAAAAATGAGTTTGTACACCTTGCAAATTAATTAAAATTGATAATTAAATCTTTTCTTAGGTCGGCTAAGCCAATATATGGGGTTAACTTTGCCACACAACTTCAAAAATTAATATCTCTTCAACCATAAGGAACCATGTGACGTGCCACCTACCATTGGAAACAGCATGGTGATGGCTACTACCTTGTGAGGGTCTTAATTGCATTAGCAAGGTTCTTCACCCTTAATTTTTTCAAGATATTTCCACATCATCAAGAACTAAGTCATCAAGGTGTAAGGAGCTTCAAATAAGGAAATCATCAAGTGGTATACTAGACCAACTTCACCAACATCCCATTAGCCCACTAGGTGTTCCAATGGGCTCCAATGCCCACACCCATTGTCATGCTTTCCATTTCCTCCATGTCATCATGCTTAGACTTTGTCATTAATGGTGTGTCATCAATGACAATCATATACATCCATATTCATCACCCTACGCGGATCACCTTTTGGGCAGTGTCCATTCCAAAGAAATGGCCATCGCAGGCTCTGCTATGAGAGTCGTTGAGAACCTGTTTGGCTTCGTCTCATGTGAGGAAACATCGTAAGATGGTGTTGACACTGCGTCGATATAAGACATCCCATAGGAGAAGATAATAGGAGGCATGGTGAAAGATGTAACGACGTCATCGCAATCAATATCAGGTCGAAACTTTTGCGTGTGGAGGTAGACCAAGATTTCACCATACCAAGGGTCGTCTGATGAGGGGATAAAGAAATGTTTGTCAGGTAAACTAGTAGTGATAAAGGGTGACGGTGATAGGGGTTGTGAATGTCAGTTTGTACTCTTGGAGGATAATGACCCATTTAGTGACGTGTCCTTGAATAAGGCGATGGTTCAAGAGATACACCATAGGGTTGGAGTCGGTGACAACTGTAGTGTGACTCATAAGGATGTAGTGTCGCAACTGTTGCATGGAAAATATGATGGCGAGGGCCAGTTTCTCCTCATATGGGTAACGTAGTGGTGGGCCTGATAAGGTCTGGCTCACATAATAAATGGTGTTCTCTTGACGAGCATAATCTTCTTGAACAAGAACCCCAGAAATGGAATAATCAGATGCCGAAATGTAAAGGATGAAGTCCTTTGAGAAATCCGAAGGGGAGATCAATGGGGCATGTGTGAGATATTTCTTAATGTCCTCGAAAGCAACTTGCGCTTGGTCATCCCAAACAAAAGGGATGTGAGTACGGAGCAAATGAAGGAAACCATGAACTGTTGTGGTGTAATTGGGGATGAAACGACGAAGAAAATTAGCTTTCCCCTAGAGGCTATGTAACTGCGGTAGTGTACATAGTGATGGTAGTTCTAGGATGGCTTGGAATTTTAATGGATCTACAGCAATTCCTTTTTGGGAAATGATGAAACCCAACAACTGGCCTGCCAGAACAAAGAATACACACTTGAGTGGGTTCAAGGGGATTTTATACTTGTGACAATGCAAAAAGACTTGCCGGAGGTTGTTCAGATGGTCAGATCGTTTCTTGGATCGAGCCATGAGGTCATCGAGATAAACCAAGATGATATTAACCAAGTCATGAAAACAATAGGTCATGGCCCGGTGGAAGGTGGCACCAGCATTTTTGATACCAAATGGCATAACGTGATAGGAAAAGGTGCCCCATGGGGTGATGAAGGTAGTCTTGTATTGATCTTCTTTACGAATTTGAATTTGATTGTACCCAAAGAAACCATGCATGAAAGATAGCATCTCGTGCCCCACACATGCATCGATGAGTTGGTCAATAAATGGCGTGGGGAAGTTGTCTTTAGGAGAAGCTTGGTTTAAGTCACGAAAATCAGTACAGACATGAATGGTGCCTTGCTTGTTGTTGACCGGTACTGGGTTGGAAACCCAGGTGGTATAGGCGATGGGGTAAATGAACCCACCTACGTGAAGCTTCTCAATTTCAACTTTGACAGCGGGAAGCTTAGATGGGTGGGTGGGGCGTTGTTTTTAGCAAACAGGTGGCACATCTAGCCAAGTGTCAATGTGGTTCTCCATGATAGCAGGTTCAAGACCAAGCATCTCAGTGTAGGACCAGGCAAAGACGTCACAAAACTCTTGGAAGAGCTTCTTATATGCTTGAACTTCCTCCTTAGTGCATGATGCACCTAATGAAATGAGTTCAGGTACTCCAGGTTTGGTGGAAATTTCAACTTGTATGGTGGGTGAAATGTTGTCCATGTTACCCTCCTCGAAGGCATCGGGAGCTAGAATGAGATCCTTAAACCAGTCAACCTTGGGAGGAAGGAAATCTTTGGACTCGAAATAGAATTGGGTTTCCGTGGAGGTGGTAGACTCGTCCGGGATGAAATATGATCGGTGGTGCATATCATCCCAGGGGTAGTCAGGTGTAGTGTCACATACCCAACCATCATACCAGCATGGGAGAGAATGTCACTCTAATTCCGGGACATCTAGCCCCATACTTAGTAAACAAACATTCATATAAAATGAAGATGGACATATGGAAATGCATAAATATTTGAAAAAACACAGCAGAATTAATATCTATTACACATCCATCATACATTTAAGATATTCATGTCATTCATCAATTAAAACAATACAGAATTAGCACATGAGAGTACTTATGTTGAAACAAAGTAGTCCCTGAGCAACCAGCTATGCATCTGCAACGTTCCACCCAAACATAGGCCAGTTGTACTCATCCATCTCTTGATACAACTGCCACCCCCGAGCTGGACATGATTTCTACAAGGAAGAAGGGAACAACAGACTCACACATAACCAAAATACACCAAAATCAGCCAATCCAATCAGTAGTTGGGTTAATCAAGTTGCTAGGAGATGGAAAGGAAGAATTGCTAAGCTAGTGAGCTCAAGCACAAAGCCATGGATACCCCTACAAGATCTATCCATCTTGGCACCCACAATACCTACACACCCAACACAAGGAAGTATTCTCTTCACTGCTACACAGTCCCTCAAGCCATACCTTCCTTTCTAGTGCTCTCAGGGTGTGCATAGAAAAGTAGCCAAAGCCCTCTTGATCTTCTTGAGAGGTTATTTTCTCCACTAGGTTTATCAAGCCAATTCTGTCCACTACCACTCCAAACTTCTTGCTCACAGGTTCAAAACAAAACAGGGATGCACATAATAGCAAAAGTATAAGTGCTGGGCATGAAGAAACGTTTTTACATTGAGATTCCCAAAGATGGGGTTTTCATTAGCATCATAAAAACATGGAAAACCCAAAAATGGAAATGGAAGATGGGGAACAACCCTGGAAAGCCAAATCCATTTTCAGAAAAACATCTATGGACATTCTAGGGAAAAAATGACCTCCATAACAGTCCCAAATCGTGGTCCTCCTCTCCCAGCCATTGTGAAAAAAAAATGAGTTCACAGGCATGGAAAATGCAGGAAAAATGGTGAAAAACGTGATGGGGAAAGCTCAACTAGCTCAGACTGCGTGAGAGGGAAAAGGCCATGGGTGAAATATGGATTTGGGCACCATTTCGTGGGTGTTTTCTTGCCCAAGAAGCAAGAATATGAAATCCCAGGTTGATGGCTTGCCTTTGCACGAAATTGGCTTCCATACCTCTCCATTCCCAAGGCATTAACTGCCTCAACCAACTCTTGGAAGAATTTAATGATTGGGTGCATAAGCCAAAATGGGTAGTTGAGGGTTTATGGGTTTTATCATTGACTCATGGATTAACACCATTGGCTCAAGGGTTTGAATAGTTTCCCTCCCTATTCCTTATAAAAATCATGCCCCCATCTCTTTGTTACATTGCATAGCTGGTTGTGGGTATTTCATTAAAATTCATATTTACATGATGTCTTAATTTACATTGTGTCCATCCAGCACAAGAACCATAGGCATATATTTTAATTTCCGATACATAAAAAAAAAAAACGCTAAATCAATGGCGGGGCCTTGTCCTTGAGCTCCTCACCATGATTAGATAACAATATTTACATCATTTACGATTTAATGCAATGGTGGTCCAAAATGGGGACCTGACATTCCCCTCCCCTTACATTAGCACTATCTTCAGTGCTCATCAAAATTGAATAAAAATGGATATGCCACTCTCATGGCATCCTCCAGCTCCCATGTAGCCTCATCGGGACCATAGTGCTTCCATTGTACCTTTACCTGTCCTATGGCTCGGTTCCAGAGCAATGTTACCTTCTTTTCTAGGATGCACAATGGATCGGTTTGGAACTCTCCCTCGGGTTCCACCTGGATCACATCCCAATTAATCACATGGTTAGGATCATGTACATATTTCTTAAGCAAAGAGACATGAAAAACATTATGAGCTCTAGTGCTAGCAAGTAATGCAAGTCTATATGCAACTAGTCCTATTCTTTCAAGCACTTCAAATGGCCCACAATATTTAGGTGATAGCTTGGCACAACTCCCAAGCTTCAAGGAACCCTTCCTTGGCTTCAATCTAAGATACACATGATCCCGAACATTGAATTCCCTATGCACCCTATGCTTATCTGCATAGCTTTTGTGTCTATCCTGGGCTGCTTTTAAATTCTGCCTGATCTTTGCAACCTCTTGCTCCATTTCCTTAAGCAATTCTGGCCCAAGTACAATTCTGTTCACTGGATTGTCCCAAGTCACTGGTGTCCTACACCTTCTTCCGTATAGAACCTCATATGGACTTAGTCCCAATGATTCTTGCTACCCATTGTTATATGCAAACTCTACCAGGTGTAGATAATCCTCCCACTTGGATGGTTTGTTCATTACATACATACGGAGCATGTCTTCAAGCACCTGATTTACTCTTTCCGTTTTCCCATCTGTTTGAGGATGGTATGTGGTACTAAAGTTCAATTGTGTACCCAAATCTACAAATAGACTTTTCCAAAAATTGGAAGTGAACTTGGTATCCCTGTCAGAAATTATTGCCTTAGGCAACCCATGTAATTTGAAAATTTTCTTCATGAAAATATTTGCAATGGCATCGGCTTTGTGCGTGGACTTAACCGGTATAAAATGTGCTGCCTTTGTTAACTTGTCCACCACAACCATGATGGAATCATGTTGCCTCACAGTCATTGGAAATCCTGTAATAAAATCCATGGAAATTACTTCCCATTTCCATTCTGGAATTAGCACTGGGTGCAATAAACGTACGGGGTGTTGGTGTTCAACCTTCACCTGCTGACATGTCATGCACTTAGAAATGTATTCAGCGACATCCTTCTTCATCCCTGGCCAGAAATAATATTTTCTTGATGTAGCATTAGTCTTTTGATATCTGGGGTGACTGGAGTATGGAGCTTTATGGATTTCATCCATAACAATCCTACTCAAATCTGCCACATTTGGAATATAGGCTCTATTCTTATCAGTAAGAAGTCCGTCTTCTTCCAAATGATAGCCTTCATACTTCTTTTCAAGGTTTTGCTGCTGCAATTTGTCCTTTATCTGCACATACACTTCATCCTCAGCAATATGGTTAGCAATCTGCTGTCTCAAATCTGGTTGGCAAGTACTAAGCGCTGGCACATGCATTTCATGTACTTTCCTGCTGAGTGCATTTGCTACCTTATTCTCTTTCCCTTTTATGTGTTTGATTTCAAAATCAAATTCACACAAAAATTCCAACCATCTAGCTTGCCTAGCATTTAAAGTTGGCTGATCAAACAAGTATTTCAGACCACAATGGTCTGTCCTTAACTCAAATTTCCTGCCCATTAAGTAATGCCTCCACATCTTTAAAGCATGTACTATGGCTGCAAGTTCTAAATCACGAGTAGCATAGCTTTTTCTCGTGCTCCTTCAACTTTCTCGACTCATAGCATACCACGTGGTTGTCTTGCATAAGAACTCCTCCAAGTCCTTGGTTGCATGCATCGGTACACACCACAAAGTCTTTTTTCGGGTCTGCAATTTTCAAAATTGGTGCACTCGTAAGAAGATTCTTCAACCGTTGGAAACTTTCCTCACATCTTGGTGACCATTCAGACTTTATCCCCTTCTTTTGCAAAGAAGTGATCAGGTTTGCAACCTTGGAGAATCCTTCAATAAACCTCCTGTAATAACCAGCAAGGCCCATAAAAGATCTCACATCTGTCACATTCCTTGGAGTTGGCCAATTCATAATGGCTTCAATCTTCTCAGGGTTCATAGATATTCCTTTGTCTGAGATAATGTGACCCAAATAATGAATTTTACCTTTATAAAAGTCACATTTGCTTAACTTTGCATACATTTTATGCTCCCTTAGCAATTGCAATGTCATTCTCAAATGTTCTTCATTCTCTTCTTCATTCTTAGAATAGATGAGAATGTCGTCTAGAAATACAAGAACGAACTTGTCCAAATACTTGCTAAAAACACTATTCATGAGACACATGAATGTAGCTGGTGCATGTGTGAGACCAAATGATACCACTACAAACTCATAGTGTCCATACCTTGTTCTAAAGGTTGTCTTATGAATATCTTCCTCTTTGATTCTTACTTGATGGTAACCAGACCTCAAGTCGATCTTTGAAAATACCTTCACTCCTCTCATTTGATAAAAAAGGTCATCAATTCGGGGAAATGGGTATTTGTTCTTCACGGTAACTTTGTTCAACTACCTGTAGTCAATACATAACCTGAGTGTTCCATCTTTCTTTTTCACAAATAGAACAGGTGCTCCCCATGGGGGCACACTTGGCCTGATATATTTCTTTTCCAACAACTCTTGTAATTGCATTTTCAATTCTAGCAATTCCGGTGTACTCATCCTATAGGGTGTCTTAGACACTGGTGCAATTCCTGGCACAAGTTCAATTGTAAAATCAATGTCTCTCTTTGGAGGAAGTCCCGAAATCTCATCAGGAAAAACATCCTTGAATTCCTGCAATACTTGGTAGTCCTCCAACATAGGAGTTTCATTTTCCGTTGCCTCCAAAACATGGGCTACATACAATTGACAACCTTTCCTACAGAACTTATTCAACTGCATGGCTGAAACCTGCCTAACAAAAGTCACCTTTGGAATGCCTTTTACAACCCTTGGGTTTCCTTCTTCGTCAATGCATTCAAAAGTTTTATTGTAGCAGTCAAGTTTAACCCTATGTGCCTCTAACCAATCCATTCAAATGAGAATATCATAGGAATCCAGTGGCAAAACATTCAGATTTGCATAAGTGAACAGCCCGTCCATCTCTAAGGGACATTTCTCTACAATTTCACTAACCTTTCTCTTGGCTCCAGTGGCTAGTTGAACTAACCATGATTTACTATGCTTTGATTTCTCAAAAGCACAAACCTCAATAATTTTAGGAGTGATATAACTGTGAGTAGATCCAGGATCAATCAAAACAGAAACAGATTGCTTAGCAATCTTACCTTCAACTTCAACCACAGTTTATTGATGATCTGCCTGGCAGTCGTCTAGTGCTGCATGGATTCTAGGGATTGTCCTCGCCAATTGACCCACAGTTCCATCTCCTTGGATGTTGTGAACTTGATTTGCATTCCCATTCCGATGTGGACAGTTCCTAAGCATGTGGTCTCCTCCACAACCCCAACATTGAAGTGGTTCTCTTGGCTCCTTTGGATCTCTTGGCTTGTCTCCCATCATCCTAGTTGGATTAGTCACAACTTGTGATGGCTTCCTTTGCTGATTTCTGATATGAGGAGGTTTGAAACCTTTCTTCCTCTGTTCAAACTTCTCATTTTTCTTGTTCTTCCATGCCTTATGGAAATTAGGTTTTCTTTTGTTTTGATCATAGCAATACTTGGCCTTCCTTATTGCCTCCTCTAGAGTTCAAGGCTCATCAAATTCAATCCTATCTTTATATGACTGGGGTAGCCCACTTAGAAAATGCTGAATTTTTACCTTATCATCTCGAATATACCTGACATACCTCAGTAGTTCCAAGAACTTGTTTGTATACTCTTCCATGGTCAATTGTCCCAATCTCAGCTCATGGAACTCTTCGATCTTGTCATCATAATACCTATCAGAGAGGTACTTCTGCTTGAAGTGTTTCTTGAATTGCTTCCACCCAATCTTTCTTTCATTGATCTTCTTCACTTGCCTGATGTGTTCCCACCATATAGATGCTCATCCATTCAAGTTGAAGATGGCGACCCTTGCCTTCATATTTCCATAGTAGTCTTGGAATTGGAAATACTTTCTCATCCCAAGAAGACAAGCTTCAGCTTCTTGACCAGACTTTACCTCTCCATCAAATGTAGGAGGTTTTGCCTTCTTAAATTCCCCATGTGAATTGTTCTTGTAATGCTTCTTTCTTTTATTCTTGCGAGATGAAGAGCTTGAACCCTCAATGGATCCTTCAGAGTCAGATGATCCACTAGAAGAGATTTCTGGAGTATAGGTTCTGTCTCTATAAACTCTTCTTGAGATATTGGACCTCTTGCAGGAATTTCTCCTTGAACTACTCCCACTCTTTTCTGGATTTGATGTCTGATGCCCAGAGTTTATTTGTCTTTGGATGTCTGCCAAACTCTGTAGCATGGCTGCATTCAACTGATTTTGTTCTTCCTGAGCTTTAATCATCCTCTCATTATATTCTCTACAGCTTTGCAACTCCACCCTTAGGCTCCTCATGGTGGCTGCAATATCTGGGGGAGTCTCTCGATTTATTCTTCCATTGGATTCTATTTCACCATTCTCAACATGTATATTTCCCCCCATGGCATCTATTTCAGGCTCATAGGGATCTTGTGCATCATCCATGATGTTGATATTCTTAGCCCAACCAAGACTAGAACTTTCCAACTACACTTATCTGGAATGCTGCTTTGATGTGACTATAATTCTGCAAAGTGTGTTTATAAACACAACTGTTAGCTGCATTATAATGCTATAAATTATTTGCATGTATGTGGAAAATCCCTTATTGACAACTTTGTCCAATCATAGACTTTCCCCACTGGCGCATATGTTAAGGCTAAAATGGCTGCCATTGTGCAGATGTTGAGATTAAAATTGCCGCAGAAATTTAGCTTAAAGAGTGCCACCCATGTCGCGGAATTTTAAGCTAAAATTTTCCACCGCGCATGTCGCAAATTTTATCCTTAAAATTGTCGCGGTGTTAAGGTAAATTTTTGCCGCCGCGCACGTTGCAGACTTCATTCTTAAAATTGCCATGGGTGTTAAGGTAAATTTCGCCGCTGCGCACCGTGCACGTCGCAGACTTCATCCTTAAAACTGTCGCGGGTGTTCAGGTAAATTTTGCTGCCACGCGCACAGAAATTTAGCCTAACTTTCACCTCCGCACGTGCAGAAAGTTAGCTTAAATTTCACTGCGCCGCACTGCGCAAAGTTAACCTATTTTTCGCCAAGTTTGCTGACACGTGCGTCGCAGAAAATTAGTCTAACTTTTGCCACCACGCTTGCAGAAAGTTAGCATAACTTTCGCCGCCGCGTGCACAGAAAGCTAGCCTAACTTTCACCGCCGTGCGCGCAGAAAGTTAGCTTAACTTTCGTCGCCGCACACCGCGCAAAGTTAACCTATTTTTCGCCAAGTTTGCCGCCGCGTGCATCATAGAAAATTAGTCTAACTTTCGCTGCCGCATGCGCAGAAAGTTAGCCTAACTTTTGCCGCCGCGTGCGTAGAAAGTTATCTTTACTTTTGTCGCCGCCACAGCCGTTAGGAAAAATTTTGAATTTTTTTTCTATCTTTCGGCGCAGAATTTAACAACTTTCCCGCCAACCGTGTCGCAAAAATTAGCGTTAATTCTGCCGCCGCGTGCACAGAACTTAACGCTAAAATCGCCAACAGAGCCATTAGTAGAACTCATAACTACTTAGAAAAATTTGCAAATTTTCATACACAGTTAGAATTTTTTTTTCTGGAAATGTGCCCTTTGTTTCTTTACAGAGGTGAGTTACTACAGATCAAACTTGCATAAAAACAGTAAAATAATGCCAAGAACTTGCACCTCTGAAAAGGGATTTTCTTTTCATTTCAAATTCAACAATCCAACCAATGGATTCACAATCAATCTTCAAGCACCCAACAAGCATGGGCAAGGAAACTCATGAGCATAAGGGCATAATTTGCAAGCTTTCCTCGCTTCTAAAAACCATCAATCGACCACATAAATGTTGGTTCATTGTAATTAACAGACATCATTAAGATATGGGGCTATAACATCCAACTGTTTAGGATTTCAATCATGAAATTAACACACAAAAAATCATACCAGCCATGCCCAACATTCAATTTCATGCATTCAAAGCATCATGGACATCCAAGGGACAAGGAGTCACAATTAATCAAGGCCTCAAGCACATGATGCGTTTGTTGATGTATATGTAACTTCGGAATGTATTCCATCTATGTATTTCATATATATTTATTGTACCCTTATTAGAGATGTGTTATTCCTCTATAAGGAAGTGTCATCATGTGGATTGACAAGTGTCACAAGTGTGTGTACTTGTCGATGGGTTATTAGACCACCATGTGTGGGGTCGGCCCTGAAATATATATTATATTGTGGATGTACCTAGCTAGACAAGTCGGCCCCATAAGGTTACTGGGCAAACAGGTTAGTATAAATAGAGATCGGGAGATCTCTATTTTGATCATTCAGAAAGACACGCTTCTCTCACTCAGAAAGTGGCACACTAGTGAGGAGGAGGATCATATGCTCTAGGAGACTATCTCAAGTGTATTTTGGTTGTACTTTGGTTGAGCGATTGCTCTCTCTATCTCTAAGGAAGTTGTGGGGTTTTTCACCTTAGCGTTTTCCCCACGGAAACTCTGTCTCTTGTCTCTCATGCTTTTGATTCTTGTGATGCTTGTCATGCTTATTGTGATTGTTATGCATTGATATATTGTATATGTTATTCTCTCAATAAAGATCCAAGAGTATTGTGAATTAATGCTCAAATTTTAATAGCGTTATCTCATATGGATAACAATTAGCAACAAACAACAACCAACACACAACAGCATGCCCCATGCACAACACACAAAATCATATTTTCCTAATATGTTGTGTGGATGTCGGCCCAACTGCCTCAGTGTTGTAACCATGGGATCTAATACCATTCTGTCACATACCCAGCCATCATACCAACATGGGAGAGAACTTCACTCTAATTCTGGGACATCTAGCCCCATACTTATCAAACAAACATTCATATAAATTGAAGATGGACATATGTAAATGCATAAATATTTGAAAAAACACAGCAGAATTAAATTCTATTACACATCCATCATACATTTAATATATTCATGTCATTCATCAATTAAAACAATACAGAATTAGCACATGAGAGTACTTATGTTGAAACAAAGTAGTCCCTGAGCAACCAGCTATGCATCTGCAATGTTCCACCCAACCATAGGCCAGTTGTACTCATCCATCTCTTGATACAACTGCCACCCCTGAGCTGGGCATGATTTCTACAAGGAAGAAGGGAACAACAGAATCACTCATAACCAAAATACACCAAAATCAACCAAGCCAATCAGCAGTTGGGTTTATCAGGCTGCTAAGAGATGGAAAGGAAGAATTGCTAAGCTAGTGAGCTCAATCACAGAGCCATGGATACCCCTACAAGATCTATCCATCTTGGCACCCACAATACCTAAACACCCAACACAAGGAAGTATTCTCTTCACTGCTACACAGTCCCTCAAGCCATACCTTCCTTTCTAGTGCTTTCAGGGTGTGCATAGAAAAGTAGCCAAATCCCTCTTGATCTTCTTGAGAGGTTATTTTCCCCACTAGGTTTATCAAGCCAATTATGTCCACTACCACTCCAAACGTCTTGCTCACAGGTTCAAACCAAAACAGGGTTGCACATAACAACAAAAGTATAAGTGCTGGGCATGAAGAAACGTTTCCACAAAGAGATTCCCAAAGATGGGGTTTTAAGTAGCTTCAGAAAAATGTGGGAAACCCGAAAACAAAAATGGAAGATGGGGAACAACCTTGGGAAGCCAAATCCATTTTCATAAAAACGTCCATGGACATTCTGGGGCAAAAACGGCCTCCATAACAGTCCCAAATTGTGATCCTCCTCTCCCATCCATTGTGCAAAACAAAAACAAGTTCCCAGGCATGGAAAATGCAAGAAAAATGGTGAAAAACGTGATGGGGAAAGTCCAGCTAGCTCAGACTGCATGAGAGGGAAAAGGCCATGGGTAAAAGATGGCTTTGGGCACCATTTCGTGGGTGTTTTCTTGCCCAAGAAGCAAGAATACGAAATCCTAGGTTGATGGCTTGCCCATGCATGAAATTGGCTTCCATACCTCTCCATTCCCAAGGCATTAACTACCTCAACCAACTCTTAGAAGAATTTAATGATTGGGTGCATAAGCCAAAATGGGTAGTTGAGGGTTTATGGGTTTTCTCATTTACACATGGATTAACACCATTGGCTCAAGGGTTTGAATAGTTTCCCCCCCTATTCCTTATAAAAATCATGCTCCCATCTCTTTGTTGCATTGCATAGCTGGTTGTGGGTATTTCATTAAAATTTGTATTTACATGATGTCTTAATTTAAATTGTGTCCATCCAGCACAAGAACCATAGGCATATATTTTAATTGCCGATACATAAAAAAAAACACTAAATCAATGGTGGGGCCTTGGCCTTGAGCTCCTCACCATGATTAGATAATAATATTTACATCATTTATGATTTAATGCAATGGTGGTCCAAAATGGGGACGTGACATGCAGTAAGTGCATCAAGGATTTCCTCATCACTACGGAAGCATTAAGTTGTCAAATCGGTTGACTGGGGTGCATTGGTGGTGGAAATCATGTAAATGGTATTAATCTCTTCTGAGGAGGAAGATGTTGGGGGATGAATTTCCTCAATGGTAGGAGCGGATATTTCTAGATTGGAATGAGTTAGTTCATAGAGGGCTAATTTATATTCTTCGAGATTGGGGCAGTGATGTGAGTTATGGCCGTAAATACCACATATCGCACGAGGGTGATTGGTACGCAATGATTTATCATGGGGCTTAGGGACAGGGTCAAGTTTAACGACTAGGATGTTGGGATCGTCATCCAATATTTGCATGTGTTCTTGAAGTGTCGGTAGTTATGGACATTGATGGGTAGCATGGCCCAAATCATCGCACAAAAAGCATTTGAGGTGAGCACGGAATGGCGGAGGATTCTTTGCTAGATTTGGTGTAGCTGGGGCAATGTAAGTTTGTGGACCCTTGCCCCTAGTGTGGCGGAGTGGAGGTTGTACACTACCTGATGTTGATGCAGTCGACACCCCTGGAGGTGGGCGGTTCATCACGGTAATAGGCTGAACCGTTTGTAAAATGACGTTTGGTGTCGAGGGAGGAGTTGGGGCGGGTAGGTACCACATAGGTACCACACAGGTAGTCCTAACATTAACCCGGGAAGATTCAAAGTAGCCATTACTGGGGTGCTGACTGCTCCTGAAGGAGGGAATAAGAACGGGATAGTGTGGATAGGTGTGGCTCCCACATGACTGGGAACTGATGGTGGTTTTGGCAATAAAGGGGGCTGCTAGGTGGGTGTTTGTGTATTATGTGAGAGGGTGCACAAATCATAATTCTCGGCTGACCACAAAGGTGGGGGAATGGATTGAAATGTGGAAGTCATAGGTGTATTGGAGTATATCCCGGGTCCGACTGAGGAGACCAACGATGTATGTGCATTGTGAACGGATTGTTCAATCATGGGGAGAATGTTTTCGGGTGCAGTGGGGGCATTGGGATCGCAGTACGTAAGTTTTTTGCTCTTGACCACATGTCCCTCATGGGGGGACTGTTGGGTCTAGGAAATGCCCCTTTTTTTCCATCCTTATTACATCATTTTGCCCTGATTACATCCTATTTTCATAAGCTATACCTATGCCTTTTCTCCAGATCAACCAATGATATTGACAGGTATAATTCGTTATTGTTTTATTTATTTTATGCCTAAGATTGTTAAGGTTTTGGATCCTAGTCCTTGATTTATGCTAATCTGTGTGATTTCATTTAGTCAAGACCTAAAGCATAGGTGTATCAACCAAATGGCACCAGCTATTACTCTTCAAAGCCCGGTTCCTCATACTCCAAGGGACAACGCATTCCTCTACGAGAATCTGTAACAGGCCTCCATTGAAATAGAACCCAGCTGCAACAGACAGGTCACATTCCAGTCTTCCAAATCCATTGATCCATTGATTACTAGAGTAACAGCTCCTTCATGAGTAACAACCTTATTTAATATGGTTGTAACAATTAGAGGTAACTCCGAAGCATGAAGATCATAGATCTTCATTGCTACACGACTTTGGTGGATCGTGATCTATACTTTCAATGTATAAATATGAGAAGGCTCTTGTAGCCTGGGGTTGGACAATTACCATTTTGGATAATTTGTAACAGAGCACTGAGACTGTCAATTTCCATCATTAATATAAGAGCAGATTTCTTCATTTATCTATCTTAATTTGTTGTGATTCTCGGCATCTCTGTTAGAAGGCTAGGGCCGACCTTCTAACAGAGATAACCGGCTTAAGTAGGTAGGGTAATTTAGCTTTCTTTCTGTTTTGTGGTGTGGAATCATTGTAGATGTTACTGTTAGCTGCAACAGAGGTTAGCTTTCCTTTTGGTAGTTCACGATTGCATCTTGAATAGTTGTAGCAGAGTGGTGTGACAGTTGAATGTGTAGGTTAATTCATTTTAATGCATGTGTGTTCAAATCAGCTGTAACAGCCAAGCTCAATTCCAATATCTTTCAGTTGTTTATGCTTTCTAGGATTTCCAGTAATTATCAGTTAGAGTTCAAGCTTATGTTTAGATTCTAGTTGTTGTTGTATCTTCAATTGGTTTATTAGAGTAGGCAGATTGTGATTGAGTAATAGTAGCTACTGGATGGATCATTTTGGTAAAGATTGAATATTGTAGTTCGATAATTATAGGATTTAACTTCTTGCAAAAGTAATCTAGTTTATTTCTATTCTTAATTTTTATAACTGCTAGGTTAATTTATGTAGGAAGGTATCTGCAATTGAATTCCTAGATGTATGAGTTAGATTAGTTTTCTTCATGGAATGAGTTTGGCTGGATAGACTGGTAGGATCATTATATCCATTTAGTTAATCAATTGCTTGACATGTTTATGCATAGATTGTGCTTATTGCCATTGAAACAAAAAGACCTCCCTGGGTTTGACGATTTATATTGAGCATCCTGTGTGTTAGCTTTAATTAATTGACATATAAGGTGCCCAACATTTTTGCGCCATTGTTGGGGATGGTAATAGATAAATAGAGTTAGTAGTTGGTTTCATTTGATTTCATTTTGGTTTAATTATTTACAGCATGCATGAATACAAGAAAAACAATTCGGGAACCCCCTTTGAATACTAACATTGCAGGTGGAAGAGGTGGAGGTTGTAACGTAGGTCAGGGAAGACATACATACATTGATGAAATAATTGCTAGAGCTAATTCTTCCACTAGACCACCGCGGACATCTATAGGCAGGGGAAATTTTGTTCCTCCCAATCTTGAGAATTCAGCATCAACAGTGGAGAATACAATGGGACCTTCAACTCCTGTTGCAGAAAATAAACCTCCTGAAGATAAGGGAAGTGTTATGGGTGCACTAGATAGAGAGGAGATATATCATATCAATGGAACCAGAGTTACTAAAGAAGTGTGGTTGGAGACTCACCGAGTAGCAGAAGAAGAGAGGAGGAGAGAAGAAGAAGCCAAAGCAGAAGAAGAAGTCAAAGAAGAAGAAGAACGCATAAAGGAAGCTATTGAATTTTGGACTAGAATGGCTGGTAGAGAACAGGAAGGGGGGAACGAACATGGGGAGAATCAGAAAGAAGAAGGGGAAAATAATCATCCTGGTAATACTGTGGCTACATTAGAATTCCCTATCCTCTAGAAACCTGGAACAGCTCCCATGAAAAATATCTCACCATCAGTTCTCTCGAATTTTCATGGTAAGTCTTATGAGGATCCTGATGAGTTTCTTTTTGAGTTTGATATCCTCTGTTGTAGTTATGATTACACCTCTAGTGCTCAGAAGCTAAATTTATACCCAACCACCTTGAAAGGAAATGTTCTGCCCTAGTTCATGAGTCTGGGTTGTGAGACCATTACTACTTGGGACCAAATAAAAAATACCTTCATTTCCAAGTACCAGGAGTATTGTAGAACTAGGGATAGAAAGGAGGAGTTGTTTAAAATGGTTCAAAAGGATGAAGAAATCTTGGAAGACTTTGTGGAAAGATTGTTGTACAATTTACAAATATCTGGTCATGCTGAGATTGGAAAGGACGTGCTCAAGATCATTTTACTACGAGGAATTAGAGAAGACTGCCTTGATATGTTTAATTTGTTGGGAAAAGGGGACATCTCGAAGGAACCTTTCGAGAAGATTGTTGAATTATGTCAAAGGTACTCCAGGGGATCCTTTAGAACCAACAAATGAGACAAAGATCGAGACCAGGATGTCTTCACTAGGACTCAGAAGTCAGCTAGTGGAAGGGCCACTCGAGCAGAAATAGGAAACTTACTGGAGAATTTAAAAACATACATGATGAGCTCCATTTCCTCAGAGTTAGATGTCATGAGAGCAAAGCAGAAGCAAGTAGTAAAAGACCTTACACTTGGTGTATTCTGTCCTAAATGTAGGAAAAAACACCCACTGAAAGAATGCCTGCTTGACAAAGTAGAGATATGTAGGATATGTGAACTAGAGCATGATACCAAGGAATGTCCTTCACTACTTAAGGTCAAAGCAGTCCTGCAGGCATCCATTTTGGATGTGGAGCCAGCTTACTTCATTGCACAGAAGAAACCATGGCAGCATAGAAGAAACCATGGAAGCCTCGCAATCAAGGTATGGATCCAGACCCATCATTTTTTCTGAATAATATGAATGGAATGAACAATATGCATAATATGAATACACAATTCCCTTCACATTATTCTAACAATCAGTGGCATCCATCTCAGAACCCAATGCAAAATCCTAACTCATGGACACCATGGCCACAATAGTCAAACAATCCAGCTCCTTGGAATTCCAACTGGAGAAATTCTTACCAAGGAAATAAATTTCCCCATCACCAGACTCAGTATCAATAGTATCCTCGTCAACATTATCAGCACCAACATTACCAGCAACCGCAGCTCCCATTCCAAAACAATGCCACACCTATGAATGCACCACTTAGACCACAGCTACCTGCACAACCTAACCCAAACCCAGACAATAAAGCAGTCCATCAATTCGAGATTGCCAACATGCTTGCGTATTCCATCACCCAGATTCCCTACAATGATATACAATTAAGATCAAGAAGGGTGGTGGAACCTATTATGACTGAGGATGTTTCATCCCCAGTGATTGAAACTGAAGTGAATCAACACTATGAGAATATGGTTAATTCAGCAAGCCCCATTATTGAGGATGTTGATACTCCTATCGAAACAGTAGCTGAAACTCAGAGAGTAACACACGATGTATCACAACCTACACAGTTGATGAGAGAACCGCCATACCCTGAACGATTGGCCCTGCAGAAAATAGTGGAACAACCTCGATTCGATCTCTTGGGAGAATTAAAAAATTTGTATGTTAAAATTCCACAGTTATAGGCCCTTCATGATGTGCCCATTTATGCTAGGACTGTTAGAGATTTATGTGTCAAGAAACTATGAAGAAGGCCCATGGACCCCCCCACTGTCCACATATTGGGGAAACTTTCCGAATTAATAATGGGGAAGGCTCCTGTGGCAAAATACGATGACCCTAAAAATCCGACTGTTACAGTTCACATAGGGAACACACAAATCCCCAATATCTTGGTAGATTTAGGCGCACCTATTAATGTTATGAACATAGAGACTGTGAAGAAATTGAGACTCGCTAATCTTCATTTGACACCCACTTTTTTGGAACTTGTTGACAGATCAACGATCAAGCCTGAGGGGATGTTAGATGACCTCATGATATCAGTTGACTCGTGGGAATACCCTACGGATTTCTTGGTGTTATAGCTGAAATCCCAGTTGGGGGGACACCCACTGATCCTAGGAAGACCGTGGTTGGCCACAGCAGATGACTGTATCAGCTGTCGGTCAGGATCTATGACCATTCCAGACGGGACTAATATCAGTACCATAACTTTGTACCCTCCTGCTCGACCAAGCACAGAAGCTAAAACTCCATTGTGGATAGATTTGGAGGAGGAAGAAGGTGTGCAGCCGCTATTAACAATAGGGAGAGCCTTAATGTTTAAAGATGAAACAAAGGATGATGCCATTGATAGTTTCATCAGTGAGCCCACGTCAGTCAATAAAAATGTCTATCAAATATTGGACATTACTTTAGCTGCAACAAAACAAGAAAATCTTACAGAGGAACCTCTAGTCGATGATGCCAGTATAATTCCAGTACTCAAAAACTTGAAGAGTGTTCCAGTAGAAATTGAGCTAGGGAAAACATTGAATATCAATCCAAATCTTGCACCTAGCGAGCTGGAACAACTAGTCACTCTGCTGAAACAATGAAGGGGAGCTTTCGCTTGGGAGTACACAAACACGAAAGGGATTCCCTCCAATCTGAGCACCCATCACATTTATATTAAGAGCAACTCCAGGATTGTGTGTCAACCACAATGAAGGATGAACCCGAACCTAAGAGACATAGTGAAAGAGGAGATCCAAAAACTTTTGGAAGCAGGATTTATATACTCGATTTCAGACAGTGAGTGGGTTTCTCCACTTGTGATTGTGCCAAAGAAGAATGGGAAATGGAGAGTCTGCGTGGATTACAGAGAATTGAACAAAGCAATGTAGAAGGACCACTTCCCCTTACCTTTCATCGATCAGGTCCTTGATACCTTGTCTAGCAAAAAGTATTTTTCCTTTTTGGATGGCTTTAGTGGCTACAACCAAATCCAGATTGCTCCAGAAGACTAGGACAAAACCACTTTCACATGTCCTTAGGGAACTTTTGCATACCAAGTACTTCCTTTTGGGTTGTGCAACGCACCAGCCACATTTCAGAGAGCAGCGATTGGAACCTTTTCGGAAATGGTAAATGATTGCATGATGTTTTTATGGATGACTTTACTCCATATGGTGATAGTTATGAAGAAGCACTGAAAAGTGCCATATGATGATGAGCGAGGGCATAGTTATGGGGCACTTCATCTCTTCTAATCGTATCCAGGTATATCCATCCAAAATCAAAGTAATTGAAAATATACCAACTCTTAGAACACAAAAAGATGTGCTCAGCTTCTTAGGGCACGCTGGCTATTACAGAAGGTTCATAGAAAATTTTTCCAAACTAGCTTCTCCTTTTTTTACCTTGTTGATGAAGGATGCACAGTTTGTTTGGAATGATGCATGCCAAACAACGTTTACTGAACTTAAGGCCAATGATCAGGTTGTGATTGATTTCCTATATGAAGAAATTTTTACTCGGTTCGGAGTACCTAAGGAAATCATTACAGACGATGGAGCACAGTTTGTGTCTCACAAGCTAGAAGCACTGTTACAGAAATTCCATATTCAAAACAGAATAACCTCGCCATATCATCCACAGGCCAATGGCCAAGTGGAGAGTACAAACAAGGTTATCGAGGCTATTTTGACAAAAATAGTGAAGAGCCATCATAAAGATTGGGTTGAAAGGTTTCCAGAGGCACTATGGGCCTATCGTACTACATGGCATAACACCACTGGTTTTTCCCCATATGAGTTAGTGTACGGTCAGAATGTTGTTTTTCCAATTGAATTTTAAATCAGGACCTTGAAAACAACAGTGGAAGCAAACCTTGATTTATCAGAGGCACAGAGGGACCGACTAGATCAACTCAATGAGTTGGATGAGAAGCGCATAGCTGTAGTACATCATACAACTTTAATCCAACAACAACGCTCTAAGTGGCATGATCGATTTATAAAAAAGAAAGTATTCCAAGAAGGAGACTGGGCTCTGTTGTATGATTCATGGTTTAAGAGGGACTTTAAAAGCAAGTTGCGTACCCATTGGTTGGGCCCCTATCAGATAGATTGGGTATTTGATAATGGAACAGTTCGGTTGATCACCATTGATGAAAACAAAATACCATTATTCACAAATGGTCATCGGTTGCGACTGTATCACAAGCCAATCTCAAAGGAAGCTTTCGTTTCACATGTTGCAGATGATCCAGACTATCAGTTAATGCCGGGACAAGGATTTTTCTCAACCCCTGTCAATTTTTAAGAACTGCAATCTCCACATGATTTGTACATAAATAATTCATTTTCTTTTTCATTCTATATTTGATCTATTTTGCATTTTGCATTTGATCGGGTTTGTTTTGAAGAATTCTGTGTAGGAATTAATTGGAGGAACAACGGTCGTGATTGGGCCAGACGACTGCAGGCACCTTGCATTGTTCCTGATCTAATAGAGCTCTTTTTAAGAAGATGGATGATTTGTTACCTTTCAGTAGTCAGCTGAAAATTTTCCTGTTACTTCATTATTGTGCAGCTGCAAATCCTTACCTTGCTCATTCTTCCTATTTCATTAGCTATGACTCCTTACCTTGGTCATTCTTCCTATTTTAGTAGCTGCGACTCCGCTATTTCCACTTCATTTTTTCTCTTTGCCAGCAGCTGCGACTCTGCTATTCCTGACCATTCCTCCAAATCCATCAGCTGCGACTCCGCTATTTCCACTTCATTTTCGCTCTTTGCTAGCAGCTGCGACTCCGCTATTCCTGACCATTTCGCCAAATCTAGCAGGTGCGACTCTGCTATTTCCACTTCATTTTCTCTCTTTGCCAGCAGATGCGACTCCGCTATTCTTGACTATTCGGCCAAATGTAGCAGCTGTGACTCCACTATTTTTATTTCGATTTTTCTCTTTCCGTACAGCTGCGACTCCGCCATTCTTGCCTATTTTGCAAAATCTAGCAACTGTGACTGCCATTTTCATTTCCATTTTGATTTTCTCGTACAGTGGTGACCCCACCAGTCTGCTTGCTCTCCAAATGATGATGCCAATAATGATTCAATTGGGCATCATTTTAGTTGCTTGCTCCACAAGATCCAATCACAGTTCACCATGAAGGAAATTTTTGGGTGTCTTGGGTATCTGTCAGCTCGGGTGGCGGTGGCCACAGCACTTCAGCACATGCGCATTTATGCTCATTTTTAATGGAGGAAATAATGAAAGCAGACTATGACAATTAATTCATGGCTGAATGCATAACGCAAAGGTACGGATTCGAAACTTTTACATGATTTGGCAGGAAATTAAATACGGTAATAACGATTATGTGTTGTCTTAGCCCTCAATTAGCCATACCATTTAACCACCAGGGAATATGTCAGAATCACGTTTGTATTTACTTCTTGGCACCTTACCCGAGTTATACCAAAATACTCCAACTATGCCAACTTTCCATAACTGTCTCATTTTACCTGGACTTCATACCTGTGTCGACTTTCCTAAAATACCCTATTTTTGAACTCCAACTATCCCTTGCATGTTCGTATGCTGCAACTCCCACGTCTAGACTGGTAATTGCTGTATTCGTTCTAAATTTTGAGGGGAGATTGAGATGGGTAACCCAGTCCGGCATGAACCCGTAAACACGGAAGCCTTGCATGCCAATGTAGAAGTTCTTAACATTTTCATAGAAGCAGGTTGGATGGACTACTTTGAACAGTTGAACGGTTTCCACACAGAAACTGCACTACAATTCGCCCTTAACCTGACTAATACTCACTCTGAGGTCAGGGGACTGTGCGTGGATGTTACAGAAGAGATCATAGCAAAGGTTATTGGCTTACCCCAGGTTGGGAAGAAGTCATTTGGATGGAAGGCACATAATGCAAATGCTGTGAGAGAATTTTTGGCAGTCAAGGAGCATGTTAGTCCAAAGCGTCGTGGGTTGAAACTGACATCTTTACCACAACTCGAGGATCAAGTAGCAGTCTTCATGAAGAGATATATCTCTTGTGAAGGAAGGTACCAAACTGTGTCCTTCTATGAACATCCCTTATTTTCTCATTTACGTCATGGCAATTTGGTAAATATACCATTTTATCTTCTTAAAGCCCTACAAACCATGGCCGGATATGCAAAAAATGCCCAACACCCAGTTTCCTCCCTTACTAATCATGGCCTAATTACATTATTAGTCTTAAGAGCCATTGCAAATCGTAATTTAATTTGGGAGCAATTTCTTGCTGGAGATGGGCCATTCAGAGAACCTGTATTAGAAATGGAGGATGTTGGCGAAGGTAATGAGGTCCGACGTTCCTCAAATCCAGTTGGGGGGGAGGTTGGAGCATTAGGAAACCCGACTAAAGACGAAGAGGAGGTAAATATGGGAGAAGCAGCACTAGTAGAAAACCCTGTCGCTGAGGAGATTGTGATGGAAGCCATGGTGTAGAAGGCAGTGACATTAGAAGCAAATACTCAGGTAGAAGAAGCTGAAATTGGAACAGCTATTGAAGCTGCAACTATAGAAGCAAGAATTCATGAGCAAGGATATCAGGTAGGAATACCAGGAGAAGGGACTGTGTAAATTTTGGATATTGTGTCCTCTCCTAAGATAAGAGGGACCATTATTGAAGAAGAGAAGACCGAAGAAAAGACCATTGTGTAAAAGAAACGAGGAAGAAGGCTATGGAACAAGGGTCAAACATCCACTGCAGTAAAGAAAAGAAAAACCAAAGCTGTCACAGCATCAATAGCAGTAAGTAGTGAAGAACACCTAGTGTGAATGGTGAGGAAAAGAAGGACTTGATCAACTGTAGCAACAGAAGCAGCTATAGCAGTAACAGTAGCAGAGGCAGCAGAGACAGCAGAAGAAGCAAAGATAGTGGATGCAATTGGGGGTAATAATGAAGCACCCTCAGTAGAGACAGTAGGAGTAATCAAATCAAATAACGAGCCACCTATGGAAGAAATAGCACCTATAACAGGGGTAGATATAGAAATTCCCATTTTGGACCCCAAGTCATCTGCTGTTATGCAAGAACCTTCCATAGAAGAACCTCAAATTGAAAATATCCTGTATGAAAATGAATTATTAAAGGAGTAGGTGCAGACATTGTGAAATGAGTTGAAAAGATGGAAGGGAGTAGTTGGAAAACATGCAAAGAAGAATTTGAATGCATTGTTAGATGCTGCAAACTTATTAGAAAATTCATCTTTTTCATTAGAAAATCAGGAGCAAGGAGAGATTGTTTTCCCAAAGTGTGGAGACATATTCTTTGCAGTAGGACACAGAGTTATTGTGTTGGGAGTTGTATCACAAAAGCATGCACAGATAGAGCAGTAGGAAGAAAGAATGCCAGAAATAGAATTGATGGGGGAAAATGAGCCAAGAATTGAAGAGATTCCTGATTCAAATATAGGAGATAAAACAGTGCAGTCCCAGCCATAAGGGGATACTGAACTTCTTCAGGACAAGTCTCATCAGTTAGAGGTATTTGATATAACCCATAAAAAATCTCAGCAGTTCGAGGAAATTGAAGGGAAGGGGGTTGTTACACAAGAACCAGCACCCTTGGAAATATATAGTGAGGATGCAACTCAGACAACAATATTTGACATCAAGGATCAAGAAGAGAACACTGTTACACAAGAACCAATGTTTTCAAAATATTTTGTTGAAGCTGCAATACAAACTGAGATGGCTGAGATTGAAATGGAAAGAAAGGATGCTGTCACACAAGAACCAACATTCCTAAGAATATTTTCTAAGGCTGTAACACAAACTGAGATGGATAAGGTTGAAATGGAAAGAAAGGATGTTGTTACACAAGAACCAAAATCCTCAAAATCAATGGCTGAGACTGCATTACAAGCATAGACCACTGCAACACCAATGGGGGATGAAATTGTTACACTGCCAAAGCAAAACAAGGAAGTCATTTATCTGGACTCTGATGATGGAAAGGATGTGGAGAACAAAAGATTTCAATGGCTAGAGAAAAAGATTCTCTGGCTAAATATCGAGTTGGATAAATGGCAAAAATATATTGATCAGTTCAGGACAGGTATGATTTCTCTCCAAGAACATAAAAATTTCATTAGGGAGTTGAGAGAAAAATGGGCTGAGGAGTTATTCTTACAGAAACTCCTGTGGGAGAAACTTCAAGAAAAATTGGAAGGGTTGAAGAAACTTATGTCCCTGCAACAAGGAAAAGACAAAATGTATACTCTTTCCCTAGAATTATTGAGTTGCAGGGCTCCATCACCCTCTTACCCTGTCTTTCTCCACGAGCAGACAACTTTATTTCAATTGAGGGCTCTGAAAGAAGGGAGATCCTTTGATTTGGAAACAACTACCCAGTTTTTGGAAAATTTTCTTAAAAGTGATTTTAAGGATAAGCATTTGTTATGTGAATTGTATTTGCATGACAGGGCTTGTTATATTGACTCTCCATCCAATCCATTGCCTTGTTTGGGGGATGTTCAGCTGAGGAAATTTTCCTCTTTTGTCATTAACCATGTAAAATGGCGATATACTTTCCAAACCATCCTCAAGAATGAGGAGAATTATACTCTCTGGATTATGGGTGAACCTTAGGATCCAAAAGGACTCATAGAAAATCATGTTGGATCTCTCAAGATTCCTGCAATTTCCCAATACTTTGAAATTTTGTGAGATAAAATCCTCACCACATGTGTCCCGATGATTCTTAATATGCAGTAGAGTGCTTTGGAAGGTAGTGAATACAAATGGCTATATTCTTCTTCATCTCTAAAGGAAAGGGACCCATACTACTTTGAGAATTTCAGGCAAGCTTTGACAAGGGTTCCTAGATATGTGCAGTGCATGGAAAAATGTTGGTCTTGGTGAATTGGATTAAGATTCAAATTCCCTCTCATATGGCTTCCTGTGAGTCCTTACAGAAACAACTATGCTTTGACTGTAGAAGAAGAAAAGCTATGTTGGGAGAAATGGACATCCTGCTATGGGTTTGTGCCTTGAGGGGAAACACCAAAATTTGCCTACAATCTTACAAATCTTTAGAGATTCAACTCAGACTTAGATTCAGACTAGGGGAGGTTTTTGCATGAGGACATGCAATCAGATAGTTGGGGGGAGATGTTGGGTCCAGGAAATGCCCCTTTTTGACCATCCTTATTACATGATTTTTCCTTGATTACATCCTATTTTCATAAGCTATACCTATGCCTTTTCTCCAAATCAACCAATGATATTGACAGGTATAATTCGTTATTGTTTTATTTATTTTATGCCTAAGATTGTTAAGGTTATGGATCCTAGTCCTTGATTTATGTTAATCTATGTGATTTAATTTAGTAAAGATCTAAAGCGTAGGTGTATCATCCAAATGGCGCTAGCTGTTACTCTTCAAAGCCCGATTCCTCATACTCCAAGGGACAGCTGTTAACATCCAAAAAGTGTTCACTACCTCATCTACCACATTATATGGCTCATTTGTCCATTTTCCTACCATTTTTCCCTTAAAATCCCTTAAAATCCCACTAAAAAGCCTCCAAAAGGCCTAAAATGCCTCCAAAAGGCCACAAAACCATCAAAATAGCCTCAAAAAGGCTAAAAAACCCCTTTTTCCTCCAAAAATATCCAAAATTCCTCTAAAATAGTAAAAATCCCCTAAAAAGGGAATAAAAAATATAAAATAATGAGGAAAAGGAGGAAAAAACCCTATACAGCTGCCCTAAACCATATGGTTCCCAAAACCATGGGTCAGCACTCCACCACCAAAAAACTATAAATAGGTGATGGAGATCCCTTATTTCATATCCACAATCATAAGCACCCTTTGCCAAAATCTCTCTTGAAACCCTAGCTCACCATTGAGCCACTTTCACCTTGAGAGCCCCTTTTGGCCCATTTCCACCATTGGAGAAAGAGAAGGAGCACATTGGAGCTTGGAGCAACCCTCTTGGACATTGCAAGGGCTTCATCAACCTCCACATTGGAGGTAATATCAATACAAAAACCATTATTTAAATTTGTTGTTTATGTTTCATGCACATGTTTTAGAGTAGTTTTACATTTTTGTTTTAGCATAATAATTTCCATTTACTGAACTGCTACTAAGGAGTCCCTTCTCCTTAGTAGGTGCTCATTTGGACAAGCTAGGGGTAAAACCCTAGCTACAGTTTTGGTGACTCCACTGGGGATCGGTGTAAAATGATACTGTCGTGTGGATTTATACGAGCCCAGGACAGTTCATGCTCGTGGTTGCTTTCAATTTTAAGGAGTCTAAAAGCGATAAGAAGACTCTGAAGTAATGGAATGGTACTATCGTGTGGATTTAACGAGCCCAGGACAGTTCATGCTTGTGGTTGCTTTCAATTTTAGAGAGTCTGAAAGCAAGTAAGAAGACTCTAGGGGGTTGTTTTTTCGTATGTTTAGTCTCCAAGGCCCAAAGAAGCATAAAAGGATACAATGAAGAACTCTTCTAGCCGGTGTGACTAGAGTATTCCTTTTTCGTAATTAGTCTACTAGGTCCGGAAAAAGGTTAAACATATACCAGATAGACGCCCTTTCAGGTACTTTAACGAGCATGAAAGGAAGCAAGATTGCTCGGTGATCTTTTCATTGTTTTAGGAGTCAGAAAAGAGCTTAACGGAAACTCCCTAAGTGCCTTTTTCGTAAAGGACTTGTCCGGCCCGAAAAAGGGATAAAATTATACCGAACAAAAGGAATGGCCAGGCAAGGAGGAAGTGTTCAATCAAGGATCAGTAATGATGACTAAGAGCAAGGGTAGGGGGGAACACTGGTGGGCCTCCTTGCGGGGTGAATGGAATGGTGGCAAAATAACGAAACATTTGCAGTATGACAGGAGTGGAGGGCTCATGTAAAAATGTGGAACAATCCGATGGCGGTTGATGTGGCGTGCAAATCGAGGCAGCAAGGTGTCGGGACACAATGTTGAAATTGTACCAGGTCAGAGCGAGAAATGATCTCAAGCATCATCATGATCTCGGAAAAATGAATCCGACGATATAAAGAGTGTCAAAAACGGGTAACGGTCGATGTGGCACGTACACCGAGGTGATGGGGGCGTTCTGGAAAAATACCCAAAAAATCGGGGGGTGAGAGCGAGAAATGATCTCAAGCATCATCACGAGCTCGGAAAAATGAATCCGGCGATATAAAGAGTGTCAAAAACGGGTAACGGCCGATGTGGCACGTACACCGAGGCGATGGGGGCGTTCGAAAATAGTGGCCAAAAAAAAAAAAAATGGGGACTCCAAGTTTTGCAGGTACATCAAAGGGCTTGGGCTGCAAGTGACATGCTTAAGGGTAAACCAGATTTGCAATATTAAACCAAACTAACAACTAAAACAAAAATTTCAATAAATTTAACCAAATATTCAAGCTATCGGAGTTGCCAAAACTGTAGCTAGGGTTTTCACCCTAGCTTGTGCAAATGATCACCTCCTAAGGAGAAGGGACTCCTTAGTAGCAGTTCAAGAAAACAGTAAAAACCTAGTGTAAATGGTAAGAAATTTAACTCAACATGTGCATGGGTGCTTAACAAGTAAATCTCTAGTAAAAAATGGTAAACAATAAGCAAATGTAACCCAATGTAATTTAACCAACATTTATGAGATAAATTAGATGAGAAAATGAGTATTTCCATTAATAATAACAAGAAGTACGTGATACAAACTCTTTCCGACAACCAATCTAAACCAAGAACTAGGTCCCTCCACTTGTGCCTCCACCACTTCAATCCCCCATGCAATGGCAAACTCAAACTATGAAGGAGTTTGGTAGGTGAACATAAGAATTTCACAACAACAAGGATTAATGGATGTAGACTCAAGTCATGTCAAAAATCCAATAGAGTTACGGTGCTTTCTCTTTCTCCCCTTTCTGTGGCTAGGGTTTTCACCCTAGCTTGTGCAAATGAGCACCCACTAAGGAGAAGGGACTCCTTAGTAGCAGTTTGAGAAAACAGTAAAAAACCTAGTGTAAATGGTAAGAAATTAATCTAACATGTCCATGGGTGCTTAACAAGTAAACTGCAGTAAAAATTGGTAAACAATAAACATTCATTAATTTCTTATGCAAAACAAATATAGAAGAGAACCATATATTTTCATTAACCTGAAAATGGAGTTTTACATAAAATGTTACGTCAATGGTGAGGTTGGTGAAGCTTGTGTAGTCGTAGGGATGAATTGCTCCAATGCTCCAATGTCTCCTTCTCTTCTCCAAATGCAATAGGGATTGGTGAAATCGCTCACTCAAATGGTGAATCTAAGCACAAATGGTGAGCTTAGGGTTTCGAGAGTGATTTGGGTAGCATGAGGGTAAGATAGATTTTGGATGAATAATAGAGGGCCTCCATCACCTATTTGTAGGTTTTTTGAATGGTGGATTATTGACCCATGGTATTTGGTACCACATGGTTTAGGTTATTGGTTTAGGGTTTATTTCCTTCTTTTTTGCCTCTTTTTCTTTTTTTGAATTTTATTCCCTTTTTATTTGATTTTTGGGAATTTTGGGCCCTTTTGGAGGGTTTTTGGCACTTTTGAATGAAATTTAATTATTTTGAGGAGAAAAAGATTGATTTTGGCCTCTTTGATGACCATTTGAAGGTTTTTTGAGGTTTTGGAGGCTAAAATGGTGGGAAAAGTGGACAAATGGGTCATGTGACTAGGGAGATGAGCTAGTGAGCATTTTTTTGGGTGTTAACACCTTCCATGCACCATAAGAGCTCAATATATAGCCTTCCAAAGGTAGGTGAAAGGTTGAATTGAGTTGTTTATGGGGTACATGGAGAGCCAAAGGTCACCCTAAGATTGCTTTTTGGGGTGAAAAGTAATTATTCTATGGTTTTTACCATTTAACTCAATGTACACTAGCTACATTAGTGCAGCCTATGTATATGCTGGCTATAGTGGAACAACAAGCGTACATGAACAAAAATAGGGAAAAATGGGTTCCTAGAGAAAAAATAATGGATTCGAGTCTCTAAAATGAATGCTGAAGGCCAATGAGTGCTGATGCTCACAAGGGTGGAAAAATACGCTGTAACATCTCACCAATTCAAATTTGTTAAATATACAACATCAGGAGACATTGTCCAAACCAATCTTGTGTAGTCAAGATTGATCCTCTCGTATATAGGTGAGCAATTTGATTTCCTTCCGTGTAAAGGTTATTCCTCCCGTATAGAGGTAATTGATCAAAGTAATGATGTTGTAAATTCTTGTTGGACAAGGCTCCTAACTTGTGTGTATCAATTCATGATTATCATGTGAACCTTCTGTATAAAGGTATCCATGAGATGGACCTCCCGTATAGAGGTGTAAATTTTGTATAAAGGTCATGATTTACTTGTTAAAAGCATTTAATGTTGTGTGATATATTATTAACCATGATCACAAGATTGCTATTAAGTCTCCTTTAGAGATTTATCACCTCTATAGTGAATTACTTTAGCATATGATCATTTGGTTCGAAATAATATAACATGATCACAACATCCGATAATTCTTCTTAGTATAATGTAATGTGACGGATAATTAAAGTTACATATTGACCATGTAGTAAGAGATAAAGAAATAAAATATAACGCATAGAGATCAAGAGAATTCAAAATTTCCCATGCAGACACTTCAGCTAATTAAAGAGAACTCGAATTATTAAAGCTTCAATTAAGAATCAATGTTTCAGTTAAAGCATCAGTTAAAGATATGTATCAGTTAACTAAAGAACTCACAGTGGTCACTTCAAGTAAATTAGTCAACATGATTATAGTTAACTATGTGTTAAATAAAAGGGACTAGTTAACTAAAGTATTTTCACTTTAGTTAAAATAAAATACGACACTTCAGTTAAAGAGAGTTAACTAAGTGACAACAAAGAAGATCTAGTTAACTAAGTGCTATTGCATGACGATACTTATGTTAAACTAAAAGATGACACGTGAGTTGTAACACTTGCATTTCGACACTTAATTTAGCCACCTAACTAAGTGGGAAATATTTCAGTTAAGAGGTGAGTTCATCCTAAGTGACAGCTCAGTGAGATGAAGCACTTCATGAGAAGTGGGGCGCACCTCTCCATGTAAGATTAATACATCCAGTTTGAGGGTGAGTTTATCCTGAAGCTAGAAGTTAAAAATAGAAGAGAAAATGTATAAATATGTTATATAGGATTGTTGAATCTAGTGTGAAGCGAATTCTCTTCTCCATTGAAGGCAAGGCGCTTCTCTTTGTGCAAGGTATTGTCCGTGCTTGTTATTGTTGTGCTAGGCACACATCCGATTGATCTCTATTCTCTATTCCTTCTGTATTTTCATCAAGAGTGTTTGGTGATCTCTTATCTTCCAAAATCAATTTGCTATGTTGTAAAAGAAAGCAATCTCTACTATCCATTATATTATACTGAGAATAATTGTTGGGGTTTTTGTTCTCATAATGTTCAGGATTTTCCCCAGGGTATATCTTGTGTTATGGTTGTATGAATTTTATGGATTGAATTGTCTCATTTATTCACGTCTTTGCATCTAAAAGAATTAAATATCAAATCTCAACCAAATTTCAACATGGTATCAGAATTCAGGGCATGAAGGAGCTCATTTTTGCATGCTAGCTAGAGCGTACGTAGATTTTGAGAAGTTGAGCACAAGATTTGAATACTATGGCATCAATCTCTGTACGATCAAAAGATCGTCGTGAGGGCACCTCAAACTTCAACACTTGGAAGGATAGGATTATCAACATCCTAGAGGAACATGACTTAGATGGCTATGTATCCAGTGTGGTGGAGGAGCCTACATCTAATGTAGGGCACATCAACTTCAAGAAGAATCAAGCTAAGGCTAAACATATCATCTATGATTCGGTAAACGATAACTTGATGCCTGTGATCACACCGCTGAAGACCACAAAAGAATGTTATGATACATTGACTAATCTATATGAGAAGAAGGCCCTGATTCAAAAGAGGGAATTGAAGAATAATCTTTGAAAATTAGGGATGGAGATGGATGAGACAGTGGACTCCTTCTTCTCTAATGTATCTCAGGTAAGAGATCATCTTGCTAGGATTGGAGTAGTGGTGGATGAAGATGATCTTCTCCAAACTGCTATTGATGGTATCCCATCCTCATGGGAGATATTCTTGGCTGCAGTAAATGGCCGAGCAGTACAACCTAACTTAGAAAGGTTGTGGCATGATTTCATCCAAGAGGAGGGGCAAATCCATATCAAGTCATTATGCATCAAAGAATAAAATCTTTCCCTCGCGACAAGAATGAATAAAGGAAAGAAACCCTTCTTCCAAAAGAAGTTCTCTCATCCAAAGAAGAAGGAGTTCAACAAAGGCTTTGTCAAGTCAAAATCTATATGCTTAAGTTGCAACAATAAAGGCCATTTCTCAAGAGATTGAAGAGAAAAGCAGAAAGGAAAGTTTCATGCTTCTACCGCCATAGAAGATGAAATCACTCAAAAGATTGCATTCAAAGAAAAAGAGACAAAAATGGATTATTATCTTGTCTCAACCCTTTCGGGATCTGTAATCACAAATACAGACACATGGTTGATTGATAGTGGTGCATCCAAACATATGAATGGTTACAAAAGTACCATCACCGATCTAAAAGAGAAATAATTCACATGCATGGTAGAGTTGGGGGACAACTCAACTTATATGATCCAAGGAGTTGGATCCACCTCATTACAACTGAGCACCAGTGATATTCTACATGTGGAGGATTGATTCGATGTTCTAGGAGGGACATAATAAGAATCAAGTCTTGTTTGAATGTTCACCTCAGGATCACATATGAAGGCATTGGCATTAGGATCATTTCCCCCTTGCAGGGGGGTTGGCTGGATGCCCCCTGGCGGGGTGCCAGTGTCAAAATAGTGGGTTGTTATTTCCCACCGCATTGAATCATAGTTGGTGCATCTTGTTTCCTAGAGTTAGCATTTTGCTTACTCTTGTATTTCTTCTTCTTGTCCCTAAGGTATTTGGACTCGACTATAAGGATTTCAGAATTCTGGGAAGGATTAGCACTTTGATTACCTTTATACTTCTTCTTCTTTCCTCTAAGGTCTATTGATGAGACTATGAAGATGTTAGAAGTGTTGGAAGGATTAGCAGGTTCCTGCATTGCCTGGCTAGCTATGGGTTGCAAATTCTAAATAGAAACTTGTCCCAAATGTTGGGTAATATGTTCAATATGGTTGAAAAAATCCATCATACCATTGACATGGGGTCCATGTGGCATCCTAGCTGGATCAAACATAGGTCTTGCAGGTTGGTTCCAAAAAGATTGGTTACTTCCTAGAACCTGACCACTCCATTGTGGAATGGGGTTAATGGTTGGATTTCCCCCTTGCAGGGTTAGACTCCAAAAATATTGGTTACTTTATAGAACCTGACCACTCCATTGATGTGGTCCTTGGGTGTGATAAGAATTCCAAGGTGGGTTTCCCCTTTGCAGAGACTGACCCCAAGAAGATTGGCTACTTCCTGAAACATGACCAATGGGTGGATTGCCTCCTTGCGGAGGTGGGACCCAAGAAGATTGGTTACTTCCCAGATCCCAACCACACCATGGTAGTTGAACTTGGTATTGAAAATAATTCCAAGGTTGAGTTCCCTTTTGCGGAGTTTGCATCCAAAAAGATTGGTTACTTTCTAAATGTTTTCCACTCCATGGTGGAACATGATGGATGGATGGATTTCCCCCTTGCGAAGGTAGGCCCCAAAAATATTTCCTACTTTCAAGAATTTGAACAAACCATTGATTGTTTCCTTTGTTTAGATAAGTGTTCCAAGGTTGATTTCCTCCTTGCGAAGGTGGGCCCCGAGAAGATTGGATACTCCCTGAAACCTCCCACTCCATTGTAACAAATTGGGGTTGATAGGTGGATTTCCACTAGGCATTGTGCTGGGATAAGTCAGAGGATAATCCCCCGAGGCATTTCCACTGATCTGGAGATCATAACCCCAATTGGCATAAATGTTCCATGGTTCATTGCTTCTACCAGGAATATTACCATTCCATGGTGAATGGTTTCCCCTAGAAGTAGAATTTGGAAAAGTGTTAGGTATACCAAGAGGATTCTGGTTTACTCCTTGTGTGTGTTGAACTTGATTAGCCAAACCATATGGAAAACCAATGTTTGGTAAGGCACACCCTTGAGTAGAGATTCCTGCAGACGAAGTGGATGTACTTTTGGGATTGGAACCCGAAACTGTACCAACTGGCACCGAAGTACTAGTTGAACTTGTGCTACTAACAGGTATACTAACTATTGGGATTGATGTAGAGGCCAAATTGGAAGTATTGCTACCTCCAGCAACTATTTGATGTTGCGACGATGTAGTCCCTTATGATCCTGACGAAGCCATAGGGTCACTTGTTTAATTTTGCATGTCATTCAAACTTTCAAAAAGAGGTTTGATATCACCCAGTGACTCATGGATAGTGAGTATAGATGGTTCTGAAATACTCATCAAAAGAGGAATTACATGAGCATTTGAGTAATTTTTCAATGTTTCAATTTCAACTGGAGTAAGATTATCAACTATGTCTGTATTCAGTTCGTGATGTGATAATGAATGTGCAGGGTTTGTTTGATGGTGTTCTTATCGAGTAATATTAATTGAGTTTAAAATCAGTTCTGTTCCCAAGTCACTAGGATGTGGTTTTTGTATATGTCTCTGCAGTGTAGCAGGGCCTTCATTTTCTGGTGATTCACCTCGCTGCCGTCGTGATTGGTGGATTGGGAGAGTAGCCACTTCTAAGAATTTGATAAAAGGATGTGTGTAAAATGATATTCTTAATCAAACAATCCTAAGACAGTCTAGACTCAACAAAAAATAAAAGGTGTGCACAGAATAAAAAATTTCTATAGATCCGAGCAAGCAAACTAGTTTTCCAAAGAGACAAAGCTCAGTGAAAAGCTGGATTAGAGGGCCTTCCGAAACTAGTAGTTGTTGAGGGATCTCAAGCCTCAAACAATTGCTAGCAGAGAAGGTATGAGAAATAGTTATAATGAACTTTCATTGCCAAGGGTGCAAGTGTTGGTTCCTGACCAATCACCCTTCCAAGGAGTAAAAGATCCAAATTTTGTCTCGGGTATTGCAAGATTTCCCCACTTACAATAGCCTATGTGATATCCTAGGAAGCAAACTACTTTTCCAAAGAGACAAAGCTCAGTGAAAAGTTGGATTAGAGGGCCTTCCGAAACTAGTAGCTGTTGAGGGATCTCAAGCCTCAAACAATTACTAGCAAAGAAGGTACGGGAAAGAGTTACAATGAACTTTAATCACCCTCCCAAGGAGTAAAAGATCCAAAGTCTGTCTCAGGTATTGCAATATTTCTCCACTTACAATAGTCTATGTGATATCCTAGGAAGCAAACTACTTTTCCAAAGAGACAAAGCTCAGTGAAAAGCTATATTAGAGGGCCTTACAATAGCCTATGTGATATCCTAGGAATAGAAACTAAGGTTACCACTTCACAATCAACGGCTGGGCGGAACAGTTGTAAGTCGAGGACAACTCTCATAACCATGTACTCTAGAAAAGTGATGTCACCCCGAGGACTTGTCACTTTACATAGAATTCCTTGATGAGATCATGTCCCACTAAACAAGAAAGAGAGGGGGAACCACTCTTACTTATCCAGATTGACCTTGTGCTTAACGCATGTTTTAGAAGCGCTTTCCTGACAAACATTTTTTTGTTACTAATGGATTTAAGCTCTCAGTAATCAATGCTAGTTTGAAAAAATTTCCAGCTCGGGAGTGTTAACTCTCCAAACCTAATCCAGGGCACTAACCTAATCTTGTTGGTGATATGAAAATCAAAAGTTGGTCAATTTTAGATTAAGCACCAATTGTAAGGGTAGTTTGCTTAGTTTTAGCAGTGGAAGTGAAACTGGTGGTGCTTAGACTTGAACAATATGAACCACACAATGCAATATGCTCACTATACTACCTTTCAATTCGATGAATGTTCTAAACTAATGAAAGGTTAGATGTTCATGTGTTTCTTTCAATCATGCAAAATGGTTTGGTCGATTTTGTATTTTCATGCACAGTTTTTCTGAAATATGGATAATAATTGATTTCATTATACACGGGGGATCTCTATTTCTCATTCACAAGATCACATTGAGGACCAAGTGAAGAGGATACACAGAGCCCTTTGGAATGCTTATGAATTAAATTCTAGATTATTACACTTGAGATCCACTTTCTCATTCACAAGATTGCATGAAGGCCCAAGTGAAGAGGATATGGTGGCTCGAAAAACTGTATGCAAAAATGAAATCTACTCTGTTACATGTGAGATCCACTTTTTCATTCACAAGATCACACAAAGGCCTAAGGGAAGAGGATACAGTGGCTCAAAAATAAGATGCTTGAAAAATCAAATCCTAAATTGTTACACTTGAGATCCACTTTCTCATTCACAAGATCACACAAGGCCCAAGTGAAGAGGATACGGTGGCTAGGACATAACTTATCACAAGAAAATTGAGATCTAAAGCTACAACTTCCTCTAATTGTGCAAGAGTATAATGAAAATACTTGTGGATCCAAAACAAAATTAACTAATTAAAGTGTGTTTTCAGTTTTGGAGGGAAATTGTTTTCAAAATGTCTCAAAGTGTAATGTTCAAATTTTTTTTTTTTCAATGCAAATGTGTTCAAATGATATTTTCAAAGGTTAGAACTAAGACTTGGTTCCATGTTTCAGATATGCAAGTTTATGAGATTCAGAAATTAAAGGGCCTTAAGGTTCTTTACACAAATTTTTATGTTTTTTCCACTTTTCACTATTTGCAAACTATGAAATTAATCAAAATGATTTAAAGATCGGTCCTAATATTATCCAATCAGGGATCTAAAAGCAAAATATGGCCTTAATCAAATGGGTCTACCACAACATGTAAGAAAAATTTGAACGAAATGTCAATTTAAGCCATTTTTAAAGGTTTTTGGAAGGAAATCCCAAATCTGAAAATATCAATCCAAACCCTCCCAAATATTTCTTAATTAGTATTAAAATGATTTTAACATGTCTTGAATCAATATTCAGGTTTGCAAGTACAAAAATGAAGCCTAAATGTGTCCCTAAAACAGTGAAATCTCAAAGTTAGTTCTAGTAATTTTGTGCAAATTTGAAACAAGAAAGCTTTAAAATTCTTTAAAAATCTTCCAAATATTGAGAAAAGGAGGATCCAAATGAGGTTTAAACTCTAATCTAAGAGGTTCCTAATCCCATCCATAAATAAAAAAATCACAAAAAATAAGACAAAGGTGAAGAACTCGGCCCTCAAAACTCAAAAGCCCAGTCGACACATAGTCTGGAACAGAGAATAGAGACAATAGTGGGCTATTGCAGGTTGTACACAAGCAAGGTCAAACAATGCCACAGTTTAGTAGTGTACAGGGTAAGACATCTCACTGTGGACACAGGTAGAGTGCCCCAGCCTTCTAAATCAAGAAAAATCGAGATCCAAGCTAAATTTTGAAGGATTTTCAGAGTTTGAGAGTGGATCTAGGCCGGTTTGGGGCCTCTAGACTTGAAACATAAGTTCTTGAAGGGATCTTAAAGCTGAAATGGAGTAGATCTGAAAGGTTAGTACACCAAAAAATATGAAGAAATTTTCAAGAAATTTCAACAAGCTAGTATGGTCACCAATCTGATAATAGCTTTTAAGGTAGGGATGTGTCTACCCTAAAAATATATATTACTATGGAATGGTGAGTTCCAATGTCAGGTATGAAACAATTAATACAAATTTCCTAAGATATTTAATAAACTATCAAGCATTTCTCAAGATATAAAGCCATCATAAACACATCTCATATGGAAGGAAACTTGATTCATTTCATATTAAGCTAGAGAAGGAAGTACATATCTACCATATAGCTTGATGTGCATCCTTCTTCCTTTGCCATGAGCTATCCTTTCTCCACCCTTGATTTTGATGAAGTTGAGCTTTCCAATCTTCAGAATCTCTCCAGCATGCCTTTGCTCTTCCTTTGTCCTTCTCTATGATGCCCCAAATTCCTTTGTTTTATAGCATTGGGAAATGGGCTCTCAAGTTTCTCTTTTCAATGTGGGAAAGTATTTCAGCCCTTAGCTTCGCTTCGGACCTCACACATTAGGGGGTATCTGTTAACAATCAAATTAACACCCTTAATAAAGTGAAGGCAAAAGCATATTTTTACTATGCACCTGCAACATGAAGACAAATGACAAGTACAGAAGAGAACAGTCCTCTCTGATCTAATCACTACTTCCATAACTGGAAGGATTGATTAAAGAAAGAGGAATCTTAAGGAGACAAGGTTCAGTGATTGAACTGCTCAATTGAAGGCTCAAATCTAGTCTTTATCAGTCAACAATGAGTAGAAATGCACAAGATTTCATTAATTGTGCTTGAAAATACTAAAGTTGTGACAAAAGCCTAAAAATACTATGGAAAGTGGGTTTTTGAGAGAAAATAATCAAAAATCCTGAAAAGGGACAATCCCACATTGAAAAGAGAAACTTGAGAGCCCATTTCTCAATGCTATAAAACAAAGGCATTTGGGGCATAGTAGAGAAGGACAAAGGAAGAGCAAAGGCATGCTGGAGAGATTCTGAAGATTGGAAAGCTCAACTTCATCAAAAGCAAGGGTGGAGAAAGGATAGCTCATGGCAAAGGAAGAAGGATGCACATCAAGCTCCATGGTAGATATGTACTTTCTTCTCTAGCTTAATATGAAATGATTCAAGTTTCCTTCCATATGAGATGTGTTTTTTATTGTTTTGAATCTTGAGAAATGTTTGATAATTGATTAAATATATTAGGAAATTTGTGTTAATTGTTTCATATCTGACATTGGAACTCACCATTTCATAGTAAGATAGCTTGTTTAATGTAGATCTAACACTACCATTAAAGCTATTATCAGATGTTTTGAATCTTGAGAAATGTTTGATAATTGATTAAATATCTTAGGAAATTTGTGTTAATTGTTTCATATCTAACATTGGAACTCACCATTTCATAGTAAGATAGCTTGTTTAATGTAGATCTAACACTACCATTAAAGCATATTTAAGTACAATTAATGCAATCTTGTGCATTTCTTCTCACTGTTGACTGATGGAGACTAGATTTGAGCCTTTAATTGAGCAGTTCAATCATTGAACCTTGTCTCTTTAGACTTCTTCTTTCTTCACTCAATCCTTCCAATTATGGAAGTAGTGATTAGATCAGAGAAGACTATTATCTTCTATACTTGTATTTTGTATTCATGTTGTGGGTGCATAGTAAAAATATGCTTCTTCCTTCACTTTGTCAAGGGTGTTAATTTGATTGTTAACAGGCCCTAGATTATATCCAGTAGATCCCACTTTGTATAGATAGTTTATAGGCTCTCTAATGTACTTAATACATTCGAGGTCTGATATATGTTATGATGTGATCATTCTAAGTCAATTTATGTCTAGTCCGATACACCGACACTAGATAGCAGCTAAGCATTGCTTAGGTACCTTCAAGGTACAATTTCATATGGAATCAGATATTCCTTTGGTGGAGGAGTCATGTTACTTGGTTATACAGACTGAAACTGGGGAGGAAGCATCGTGGACCATAAGAGCACATTCAGCTATTGCTATAGCCTAGGATCAACTATGATATCTTGGTCCAGCAGGAAGCAGGGCTCCGTAGCACAGAGCACTACCGAAGTAGAATACATAACTGCTAATGTTTCCTGCCGAGAAGCAGTGTGTCTCAGAAATCTACTTGCAGGGTTGTTCAGTGAAAAGATTGAGCCTATAGTTATTAGGTGTGACAATCAGAGTTGCATCAAGATTTCCGAAAACCCAATGTTTCATGACAAGTCGAAGCACATTGAAATGAAGTATCACTTCATCTTATACATGGTTCAGAAAGGTATAGTGAAACTTCAATACATTGCTACTGATGAGCATATTGCAGATGTGTTAACAAATCCTCTATCAATGAAAAATTTTAGGTAATTCTGAGACAAGCTTGGTATGGTAGAGAATGCATCCCTCACTGAGAGGGAGTGTTAAATATACAACATCAGGAGACATTCTCTGAACCAATCTTGTGTATTCAAGATTGATCCTCCCATGTAGAGGTGAGCACTTTGATTTCCTTCTATGTAAAGGTTATTCCTCCTGTATAGAGGTAATTGATCAAAGAAATGATGTTCTAAATTCTTGTTCGACAAGGCTCCTAACTTGTGTGTATCAAGTCATGATTATCATGTGAACCTTCCGTATAAAGGTATCCATGAGATGGACCTCCCGTATAGAGGTGGAAATTCCATATAAAGGACATTCTTTACTTGTTAAAAGCATTCAATGTTGTGTGATGTATTATTAACCATGATCACCAGATTGCTGTTAAGTATCCTTTAGAGATTGATCACCTCTAAAGTGAATTACTTTAACATATGATCATTTGGTCTAGAATAATATAATATGATCATAGCATCCAATAATTCTTCTTAGTACAATGTAATGTGATGGATAATTAAATTTAGCACATATTGACCATGTAGTAAGAGATAAAGAAATAAAAGATAAAGCATAGAGATCAAGAGAATTTGAAATTTCCCATGCATACTTTTCAACTAATTAAAGAGAACTCGAATTATTAAAGCTTCAGTTAAGTATCAATGCTTTAGTTAAAGCATCACTTAAAGATATGTATCAGTTAACTATAGAACTCATAGTGGTCACTTCAAATAAATCAATCAACTGATTTCAGTTAACTAAGTGTTAAATAAAAGGGACTAGTTAACTAAAGTATTTTCACTTTAGTTAAACTAAAAGACGGCACTTTAGTTAAAGAGAGTTAACTAAGTGTTATTGCATGATGACACTTATGTTAAACTAAAAGATGACATGTGAGTCGTGACACTTGCATGTCGACACTTAAGTTAGCCACCTAACTAAGTGGGCAAGCTTTCATTTAAGAGGCAAGTTCATCCTAAGTGATAGCTCAGTAAGATGAATCACTACATGAGAAGTGGGGCGCACCTCTCCATGCAAGATTAATACATCCAGTTTGAGGGTGATTTTATCCTGACGTTAGAATTTAAAAATAGAAGAGAAAAATGTATAAATATGTTATACGAGATTTTTGAATCCAGTGTGAAGAGAATTCTCTTTTCCATTGAAGGTGAGGTGCTTCTCTTTGTCCAGGTTATTGTTCGGGCTTGTTATTATTGTGTTGGGAACACATCTGATTGTCCTCTCTTCTATATTTCTTCGGTATCTTCATCAAGAGTGTTTGGTGATCTCTTATCTTTTGAAAGCAATCCGCTATGTTGTAAAAGAAAGCATTCTCTCCTATCAATTATATTATACTAAGAAGAATTGTCAGGGTTTTTGTTCTCATAATTTTGAGGATTTTCCCCAGGGTATATCTTGTTTTATGGTTGTATGAATTTCATAGATTGAATTGTCTCGTTGCTTCAAAGTCTCTCCATCTAAAATAATTAAAGATCAAATCTCAACCAAATTTCAACAAAATTTTCCTATATGTAACATTCATTCATTCTTTTATGGAAAGTATAATACAATGGAATAATGTGTTTATGAAATATCTTTACATATCTTATTCATTTTCTTGATGAATATCATGGTTTTGTCACTTTATTTACCACTTTCAAATGGTATTACTACTATTTTTAGTCTCTAGATCTTGTGCTCCAAAATCTTATATGGTATTAGAGCTACATGGGTTCTAAAGTAGTTGGTATACAAGATTGTAGGTTTAAGAACAAATTGAAGTTTTAAGAACAAAGTGTAGGTTGAAGACACTATTGGGAGCACATTAGTTGAAATGGAGTTATCCCCCCAAAAATCCTTACCCCCTTTAATTAATTTGAGTGGAAATCAAGAATTAAAATTCTATAGGATCACTATGGGAATAGAGGTAGAGCGTAATTTAGCTATAGAGAATTCAAAGTACCTAAATAGAATGGATGAAGCCTCTAAATTACCATCTTACCGTAGTATCTTTGGGTCTCCTATATCACATCGAAGTATAAAAATATCCAAATGTAATATCAACCAAGTTCTCTAATCTTTTTGGAAAGAAAAATGAGATGAAAGACCACCAATTGGAGATTGAGCTCCTTGGTTTAATCCCTTGTAACTTCAAATCAGTCCAAGATTTATTCAAAAGTTTCAAGTATATATTACTTCGTCTCAAGTTGTGCAAAATAGAGAAATACAATGATCAATTAGTGATTTCAATTCTATCAAAATTGGGACCAGACTATTCTGTTTTCGTCTCATCTTTCCATTCAACAAGATTGGCACTTGGTGCCTCATGGAATATTCCTACATTGGACAATTTTGTAGCTTCACTTCTATAAGAGCAAGGTATTCTCAATCAAATTGGATTTCCTAAGTCCTCTAAGGCACATTCCCTTGTTTCTAGTCAGGGAAAAAATAAGAAGAGTAAGCAGACACACCAATTCAAAGCAAAAATGAACACAATCCAAGAGTTTCACATGAATATTTAAACTCCGAAGATGGGAATACCAAGAAGGAGCAAAAATTATATGCATATTGTAGGAAGGGACCACATAGAGAACAAGATTACAAGTACAAGAGATTCAATGAAGAAGCAGAATAGGAGAAGTGCAACTATTAGAATATTGAGAATATGCATGAACATACAACAATATGTTTTCCAACATGAAAAGAAAGATCCATATACTAGTCTATTCTTCTATCCATACAAGCAACAATAATCAAAGTAAGAAACTTGAGACAAGAGAAAATAAATGATATACCAGATATTTGTGGTAAAACCCCAAATGGGTAAACATCTAGGGGAAGGTATTGTCTTCTTATTCTCCAAAAATATCCAATCTTACACTTGATCTCCACTCCACATATGCTTCACATTTTTTCAATATAATCCATAAGATATCAATATATGCTCAAAGAATCTCCTTCACCTCTATTATATATCAAGATTTATGGAAGAATAACATCCAAAAATACATGTGGCATAAATGATTTTCCACCTCCTTATATAATGAATGGTAATAGGAGAATATTACTCCATGATGCATGTGGAATAACTCTTTTTACTTAATATTATATTTATTTATGCCTTGCTTTTCTAGATAAGACATCTTACTACATCACACTAGACATCATTACACATGTAATATTAAAATTACACATTCCAACACCCCCCCCCCTTAATGATGAGTAGGGAGAACAACACATATATGGAGGAATATGGCATTACATTAACATTCCCCCTTTATTTAAACTTCTCACATTCCCAAAAAACTTTGAAGATACACAAAATTCACTTTTATCATGGCTTTGGTGAAGATATCGGCTACCTGATTTTTTGTGGGACAATAATCCAAACAAATAACAAGGTATGCAACGAGATCTTGAATGTATGAGTATCCAAGTCAATGTGTTTAGTCTTAGACTAATACACTGAATTGTATGCAAGTTAAATTTCACTCTAATTGTCACATCTTAATTCAGTAGGATACTTCTGAACCAATACAAGTTCTGTAAGAACATGCCAAATCCACACTGATTCTTTAGTTGCTTCCTTAGTTTCCATGTACTCTAATTCACAAGAAGAAAGAGAAATAGTTCTCAAATTCTTACTAGACTATGAAATTGGACCTAGAAGAAGATGAAAGATGTACCCTGTAGTAAACCTTCTATCCAAATCATCCCCTACCCAATCAAAATATGTATAACCAAGAAGTGAAATTGTATCCCTACTAGAATAGAACACACCATAACGCAATGTCCCCTGTAAATATATGATAATTCTCTTTATTGCTTTCTGATTAATTTCATGAGGATTTTGCATAATCGAAACCATGCTAACTAAAAAAGAGAGATAATAGTATGTTGTGTGTCAAATATATCAAACTCCCCACACGTTGATGATACAAAGTGACATCAACAAGAGAATTGTCACAATCAACAATTAACTTTACACTGGACTAAAATGGAATAGGAGAAGGCTTACAATCACTCATATGAAACCAAGAAAGTAAATGTGTAGAATACTTAAGTTGAGACAAGAATATACCATCAACCATATTCCAAATTAGTCACGGGGGCTTCACCAGAAGGCAATATAATACCACGTTCATTCATATTGCAGCATTAAATATTCATGAAAACCTAAAAATTATATTGCTTATATATTAAGGGGCAAAGGTTTTTTTTTATTTAATGTAACAATACAAAAATACTTTGGGGTCTTTTTTATATGAGTAGGCTGACAAATATCCACCAAATGGAGATGGTGGGATCACAATCGGATGAGAACTCGGTTGAGGCAAGGCTCGGGATTACCAGTACGTAGGGAAATCACGTCTTGAGGCATGCTTGAGGCCAGGGGGTTTCGTGGTGAAGTGGGTTTCCAATCGATCATAATTGAGAGACAGTGGTCATTGACAGCCATGAATTGTTACCAATAACACTCAACCAGTTGTTACCAATAGCCTTGGGAGGATCTAAGCCTTCAAGGCCTGTTATAGGCCCTCGATAGGCCTTGGGGGCTTGAATACCCAACCACTCGTGCCTATTACATGCCTTGGGAGGTTTATTCATCCTCCTACAGCTTGTTACAGGCCCTGGGGGTTTGGATACCTAGCCCACAATAGGCTTAGTCAGTGATTGGGGAACTGAAACATGCACTCTAAATGTTGTACTATATGCATTGGCTTTAGTGACATACAAGAAGTGATCTCCTATCTCTTCATTAGACCATTAGATGTTTCAAATCATAATGATATGTGGTTGATTAATTGCATTGTGGGTGAAATAATGTGCATCCACAATATACATCGAAAGAAGCAAGGTGCATCGTAGAAAGCATGTGGGATCATAAGAGAGGTATCATATCAATATACTAGGTAGAAATATAAAGGGGCTAAAAAATGTTAATGAAAAAGTTGACTTACAATATCTAGTGAAAATAGGGGTTTTTTAAATTGGGAAGGCATATTGGGAGGGGGTAAAAAAAACGATTTTGGAAGGTATTTTCCAATATTTAGTGAAATTACGGGTATTGTTTCATATGCCATGAACGAACGTGCTATGATAGCGGTTTATTGACTGAAGCCCCCGTGAAATTAGTGGACCCAAAAAATAATGCAAGAGTCCTAAGTTGGTCATTTAAAATTCATTAATAAGATTATTCTTGATTTCATGCATAAATGTAAGCTACCTGCCAATAAGGATAAGATCATGCACAGAAATACCATAATGAGGACATCTTCATCAAATTTCTTTACATATAGATTTGGATAAGATATACACCGCTTAAAACCATTCTTCAATAAATACGTATCAATTTTCTCATACCAAGCTCTAGGTTGTTGTTTAAGATGATATAAAGACTTGTTCAATTTGCATACCGAACTTGAAGTTTCAACAGTAATAAAATGAGGTGGATATTGCATAGAAATGTATTCACGAATATCACCATTCAAAAACACACTCTTGACATCCATTTGGTGTATTTCCCATTGATAAGATGTAGAAAGAGAAATAATAGTTCTTATTGTGTTCATTTTAGCAACTCGAGAAAAACTTTCAGTATAGTCAATACCTTCTTGTTGAGAGAATCATTTTGATACTAATGGAGATTTATGTTTTTCAATATGCCCTTCTCTTGTAAAATTTATAAAATTATATATAATTACATCCAACTAAATTATTTCCAAGAGGAAGAGGTACAAGAGTCCATGTCTTGATTTTCACTAATGATTTATACTCATAAGTCATGGATTTCTCCCATTCATGTTTATCTTTGGCTTGAGAAAAGGTAGAGGGATCATCTATCGAAACTACTTTAGTCATAATATCAAAGTCATATATATTTTTATGAGTATCGAAACGAATACCAATCTCAAAACTTGTAGATTCAAGAGTTTTCGAGGCCCAAATAGGGAGAGGATTAGTGGTAGGAACCACACTAATATCTTCGTGACATTCAGGTGGAGCACTTGAAGAAGAAGGTGAACTAGGATCAAGTGTAGGCACATAAGTAGAGGAAGTGGTAACAAATATAAGAGTAATATAATATCAATTCAAATTCAAGGTAACATGAGGTTCAATAGACTCAAGAGGAGGAGATACTTCATTGAAATGAACATCTTTCCTAATGATAACACCTCTAGTATATGGATGAAACAACTTGTACACATTGGAATCCTCACAGTAACCAATAAAAGTATATTTGTGAGACTTGGGTTCTAACTTTTTCCAATTTTTATTTGGAATATGTGCACAACATTCACTACCAAATATCTTAAAGTTACTAATATCAGGTTTTATTCCATTCCATTTTTATTTGGGAATAACCTAATATGGTACTTGGATTACCTTCAATTTCTTCCACTAATTGAAGGTAATCCAAGAATCATAAGAATCATTCAAGCAACCTAATATCAAGGTATTTTTTAAGGATCGTAAAAGTATACTTAAGTATACTATTCTAGACGATTATTTTGGATTGAAAAAAAACATATATATAGATTGGTAGGTGAATATTAAATATGAAACATACAATTTACTACTGAAAGTTGTAAATTGTGTCAAATATTATGATAAAAAAACATATTTTATGTAAACATAGGCGATATTAGAGACTAAAAATGACCAAATAGTGAATTTTTTATATAAAAGACCAAAAAATATCCAATTGGTGAAATTTCGCCCCTAAAAATTTCCTTGCCTAATATTCATGCCATAATTTACATTTTTCATCAACATGAGAAACATAGGAATAAAAAGGTTGATTTTTACATAAATTAAAACTAGTAAACTTATATAAACTAGCATCATGATCAACAAGACCTGAAGAAACAATTTTTAAGTTATGTTTGATATCTTTTAAAACATATTTATCATTCCAAGCTTCAAATATATAACATTTCTGACATGCATTATAAATCAAAAGCAAGTCGATGGGAATTCCTTAAACATGAAACATATCTTTCAAAGTACCATTAGGAGCACTAACATTACCAGATCCTAAAATTGAAAGAAGTTTAGCATCACTTATAGATACATTATGTGTTGTGTGCTTTTTAGTGTCTTAAGTGTTAAATAAAGAATTTGTACTAGACATATGATTAGATGCACTATAATCCATTATCTATTCCACAGTAGAAGAATATTTACTAGGTTGAACAAAATAGGAACATTGGGATATTTGTTCTTCTTCAGAAGGATTCTTATTTTCTTTCGCAAGTTCACGTCTCCATTTTAAAAAAAAATCCTGTTTTTTCCACAATGCTTACAAGGATTATACACTTTCTTTCTATTATACACCATGTTAGAAGAATCATCATTAGAAGAGTGAGGGGTTGATCCTTGATTATGTGGTTTTGAATGTTTAATAAAAAAATTATTATGATTCTTTTACTATGTCACATTAGAGATTTACTATTAGATAATAGACCAGAAGAAATTAATCTATCTTGCTCAGTTATCAAACATTTACAAAATTCTTCAAAGGTTGGTTTCATAGTTCCTTTAGACATTTCAATAGATCTATTCCTAGTTTGGATGAACATATCAAAATATTAAATTAACTTTTGTTCTACAATAATAATAATAGAATTATCTTTTTTGTTGTAATATTTACCACAATTATTTAACTTTTCATTATAGGTTTTAATTTCAGCAAGAAATGACTATTCTAAAAAACAATTAGGGTATAACTCATGGATTTTCTTTTCAATATAGTAATAAGAAACATCATCACTTTTATTAAGTAAATAAGATAGGGTTTTCCATACCTCAATGGGGCTATCCTCAACCTCAATATGTACTTGTAGACTATCTGAAATGGTTTGTCCAATGAGTCATCTTTCTTGATCACATCAATATTCCCATATAGATAAGTATTTTTCATCAGTTGATTTCATTTGGACACCTTTAACTAATCTCCATATATTCTTACTCCTGAAAACATCAATCATATTCTCTTCCAAGTGAGATAGTTAGGTCCACTTAATTTAGGAATAGAATCTACTTCTGAAGTTGTTGTGCGACAAAAGAATGAAACCCTAATGCAAAATATTTCCTTTTCACAAAAAGCTAATATCTTGAAGAAAAAGTGATAAAAAATGGAGAATTTTTACCAGATCCAAATCCTAGTAGCAGCTATATCATGGCTTCGCAGACCTATAGCAGAAACAAAGAACATAGAATCAAATTAGGAAAATGTTTTGCTAAAATGATTCCCACATGAGTTTTGTACAGAACAGTCACGTGTAGATGCACTTTTTCTTAAGGAAAGGAATGTGGCATGCACTTCCTTAGACTAAAGAGATTGCATCTTCCCTAAATTTTATGAAACCTATAAAAATAAAAAAGTTGTGAAACTAGTTGTTGTCTTGTACGGAAACCTGCGACAAAACACAACTAGAGATGTAAGGACAACATATTTTTTGCAAAAACACTAGATCCTTGATATCAAGTTATTAAGCAATGGATTTAAACATAGATCTACGGGGAAAAAAATATGAAAAATAAATGGTGACGATTAGGTTTTGAAAAAAAAAATCTCAAACATGTAGAAAACGCCTAGATCTAGAGAATAAACACAAGGGTTTGGTAGATCAGATGGAAAATATACTAGATATGGAAAACCAAACAAAAAAAATTGAAGAAATATTGCTTGTAAAAAAAAATTCAAAAAATTACTGAAGAAGATAGAGCATAGTAACTAGCTTTGATACCATGCTAGAATATTGAGAATATGCATGAACATACCACAAGATGTTTGCTAACATGCAAAGAAAGAATCTACTAGTCTAGCCTTCTATCCATACAAGAAACAATAATCAAAGTAAGAAACTAGAAACAAGAGAAAATAAATGATACACCAAATATATGTGGTAAAACACCAAATGGAGAAACATCCATAGGAAGGTATTGTGTTCTTATTATTCAGGAATATCAATTCTTGCACTTGAGATCCACTCCACAAATTTTTATTTTTTCCATTTATAGACCTTTGCTATCAATTTGTTGACCTATATCACTTGAGGAAACATCCTTGTGTTGGTTGTGGAGCCAGATCTCCAGTCTCATAGATTCAACCGTTTTTTAACCCTAGGTTTGGTTATGATCCCAACATGATCCCCAGGGGGTCCCAGGGAAACGACCTGGAGAAATAGGGGTTCGGGGGCATAGCCCCCGAGAAAACATTTTGGGGTTGTTTTTGCCAACATTTTTCGGGCCCATGGTTTTGGGTAACCCGTGGTATTTTCCCATTGTATTTCCCTTATAAAAGAAAGACATTGTAACACGGCTAGGGTTGATGTATTAGGTATTATGCATTGTAAATATCTCTGAGATCAGGAAGAGAGACTATGAGATAGTGAAGAGTAAGTGCAGCGGTTGTGTTGTAGGTTGTATCCATTCACTTTGTTGGATGGTATAATAATAAGGATTGGCAAATTTTAGTGTGGACGTAGTCCATCTTAGGTGAACCATGATATATTGGTGTCTCTCTTGTAATGTGTTTGTGTGATTATATTTGCATTTATGTTTATTGTTATTGCTCTGCGATCCTGTTTTTATAAAAATTGGTATCAGAGCCAAATGTCTATTTGGCAGATAAAACCGCAGGAAGCTAGGGTTTCTGATTCGAGTGGGAGTAATGGAAGAAAAAGGAAAGTTTAAGGTCGAGAAGTTTAATGGCCAAAACTTCCAGTTATGGAAGATGAAAATGGAGGACTATCTATACCAGAAGGATCTATTCCTACTATTGGGAGGAAGAGCAAAGTAGCCGACAGCTATGAAGGACGAAGAATGGTAGGTTCTTGACAGAAAAGAACTGGGAACAATACGGCTGTCCCTGGCTTCGTCGGTGGCTTTCAATATCTCAAAAGAAATGACAATGGAGGGTATTTCTAATGAAGCGTTTATTTAATATGAATATGTCTGAAGGTGGATTTGTTACTGATCATTTAAATGAATTTAATATGGTTACAAATCAACTAAGTTCTATAAGTGTGAACTTCGATGATAAGGTTAGGTCTCTTCTAATCTTGTGCTCATTGCCAGAAAGATGGAATAGCTTGGTTATGGCTATAAGTAACTCTGTCTCTGGTTAAAACAACTTGAAATTTGATGATGTTATTGGTGTTATTCTTAGCGAGAAAATGTGAAGAAAAAGCACAGGTGAGACATCAGGTAATGCGTTTACCATGGAGAGCAGGGGAAGACAAAAGGAGAGAGGAAAGAGCCAAGGTAATCGTGGCAAGTCTAAAATGGGAAGATCCAAGTCCAGACTAGGAAAAATAGAGTGTTGGAACTCTGGAAAGAAAGGACATCTGAAGAAAGACTGCAGATCTCTAAAGAAGAAAGGAGATGGACAGTGGAAAACTACCCAGGAAGCAAATGTAGTAGGTGATGTGTTACAAGATGCTTTGATTCTTGCATTAGATAATACTAGTGATTATTGGGTAGTATATTCAAGGGCTTCATGTCATGCTACACCCCATAGGAAATATTTTCATGATTATGTTCCAAGTGATTTTGGACATGTTTTATTGGGTGATGATGAGCCATGTAAAATTGTTGGAATGAGTAAGGTATGGATAAAATTTAAGAATGGAACTGATTGGCTGCTGAAAGGTGTTAGGCATATTCCTGCTATGAAAAGAAATTTGATCTCAACAGGCCAGTTGGGAGATGGCGGCTGTCTATCCACGTTAGGTTCATACCATGGGATTCATAGAGAGAAGACAGTTCCATGAACACCACAAGAAAATGGTGTGTCAGAAAGAATGAACAGAACAATCGTGGAGCGTGCAAGGTGCATGAGATTGCATGCAGGGTTTCCCTTACAGTTTTGGGTAGATGTTGTAAATACTGTTGTTTATTTAATAAACAAAGGACCTTCAAGTGCTTTGGATGGTGGTATTCCAGAGGAGGCATGGATAGATAAAAGGGTAAACTATTCATTTCTGAGAACATTTGGTTGTGAAGCATTTGTCCATATTGAGAAAGAAAATAGAAAAAAAGCTTGAAGCTAAATCCAAGAAATGTACCTTTATTGGATATGGGGTTGATGAATTTGGTTATCGCTTATGGGATTATGAAAATAACAAAATCATCAGGAGTAGAGATGTGATATTCAATGAAAAGGTCATGTATAAAGATCAGTTGCAGGGAAATAAACTGTAAAAGGAAAACACAGAGTACACAGTACTTGATGAAATTGAAGAAACTGAAGTTCCAAAGGTGCCAGAAAATCAAGAACAGCAGCAAGTACCTGAAACTCTTGTGACTGCGAGATGATCTACCAGGTTAAGTAGAATCCTTGAACGATACTCTCCTTCACTGTATTATTTATTGATGACTAATGCTGGTGAACCAGAGTGTTATGAAGAAGCAATGCAGGTGGAAACTAGAAAGAAGTGGGAGCAAGGCATGAATGAGGAAATGGACTCATTGGTAGGAAACCAGACTTGGGATTTGGTTCATTTTCCTGCTGGTAAAAGAGCATTGTGAAAAAAATGGATTTACAGGTTGAAGGAAGAAGAAGGAGGTAAGAAGCAGTACAAGGTCAGACTTGTTGTAAAGGGGTTTGCACAGAAGAAAGGTATAGATTTTGATGAAATATTTTCTCCTATTGTTAAGATGACTTCAATTAGGACTATTTTAAGTCTAGTGGTAGTAGAAGATTTGCATCTTGAACCGTTAGATGTAAAAATAACCTTTCTCCATGGGGACTTGGAGGAAGAGATATATATGCAGCAGCCACAAGGGTATGAGGTCAAAGGTAATGGGAATGTGGTATGCAGGTTGAAAAAGAGCTTATATGGCTTGAAGCAAGCTCCAAGGCAGTGGTATTTAAAATTTGACAGGTTTATGACAAAACAAGGTTATAGTAGATGTCATTCTGACCACTGTGTTTATTTCAAGAGGGTAGATAAAGGAAGTTATTGTTGTTCAAGATTTCTACCTTAAAGTGAGGAGATGGACACTACCAACTGGGCGGGGGTTGACAGGTAAATACATTATTTGCATTACAACTAGTTCTTACAAATGACAGAGATCGGGATATCGAAAGACATACCTTTACTCGACGGTTGGTCCTATCTTTCACTTGATCTCCCGCTTGATGAACCTGCAATACAAAGGATACCTTCCTCAGCGTATCTTGACCATATAACATATGATGAAATTATAAAGCAATTTAACATCAAATATAACCAAGCATTAATCCAAATAGACACACAATCCAATAGATATCTGATTTGGGACAGGAAGGGTATTTGGACCTTTTTATTGTCAAAGAAACATGAACCATACAATATACCTGACGTGCTGAGATGTTTCTGTAATCGAGTCCTGGGCTCCTGTTGTTGGTAAGAGGTTTGGTAGAGTGCTATCGCAGCATCTCCAATGTTGCGACAAGGCAGAAGATGGCATGAATGGCGAGAATATGACATGAATGGTGACGAGTGGAAGATTAGTTATGCATTTTGGGTCAATTGTACCGCAGAATGCAGGTTTTGGGTCATTTGCACCACATATTATGTAATGTTGAGTCAACTATACCGCAGAATGCGGGTTTTTGGTCATTTTTGGATAAGTCAGTTAGATATTGGGTTATTTGTCCATAGTGTCAGTTAGGAAGTCAGTTAGTAAGTGGACAAGAGTTGTAAGGCAGAAGCCTATATATAGATAAGAATTGTAAGTGTTGAAGATATAATTCACAGAGAGAGATTTGGCAGCTAAAGAATGGGAAGCTCTAATGTTGGTTGTATGATTTCCAGGTATGTTTTGATGTCAAGAGTCATTGCGGAGATCTATTTTTTGCAGAGGTGTTGTATCTGGGTTGACAATGATAATATGCTGAAGCTATTTTGGTGCAATCCCTGTGTTCAATTTGTTCAGTTATGATAATGTGATATTGCACTATACGAATAATGTCATGCTTCTTTGATGCGATACTTGCTTTACAATTACTATTGTTGCAATGATGAATGTTTGGGTTGAATATTTCTTTACTACTATGTTTAATGCTTAAAGATCTCTCTCGTTGTGTTACAATAAGTTTAAGTATCATAGCCGCAACCATCCTCCTTCATTAGGCGAAAACATGGTTCCATCTGCTCTTCTTGGATGCCTCGAATGAGACTTCATCTGCTCTGTAGGTGATGCTGGGCAGGATAAACCCTGTTCGGGCTAGTGCTCAGGAAGAATACGGTATGTGTCGACAGTGAGTGGGACCCCTGTCAACTGGAATCACGTTAACAAATGGTTCTGTTGCCAGGACTGTGTACGGAGTGAAAGGAGGACATGTTGTGGCACCCAATGAAACCGGAGATCCAAGAATGGTTTGATCAAAAGTTGCAGGAATTCGTTGAAGAGGAAAGCAGGAACACTCAATTGAAAGTAGATCAGTGGGTGGGTAGATACATTCACGACGGTCCACATGAATGGTTCTTTGGTGAATTTATGGTCCTATTGTTTGAATGGTTAGCAAAGTTGACCTTCCAAAAGAGGAACTTCCAAGGTGGTGAACCGACGACCTGGACCCCCGAATTGATTCAGGAACTGCAGGAAGTTGATAATAAAGGATTGCGAGCTTTCAAATTGTGGTCGATAGCATCCTAGAAGGCTATATCACAGAGTTTGCGGTTGACACTTAGAAGTCCTATAGTGAAGCTGAAAGATATTTTTTCCACGAACCTCAAGGTAGGTTTTTACTATTGCTTCAACTGTCGATCAAGATGCTTATTTCCGAAAAGGGTATATTGAAGATGCATCTTGATTAGTAGACAGCCTCATGGGCAGAGGCCGTGGGTACTGCAACTGTTGGGGGGCGGTACATGGAATGGTAAGGGGTAGATGGGTGCAGGTCATGATGAGACTATGAGTGAAGCTGAGGAAGAAAGTGGTCTTACAAGGGGAGGAGCGAGGTTTCGACAGGAAAAGGGGAAGAGGACAGGAGAAGGTCCTGCTACGGTCGAACCGCAAGACCGTGAAGGAAGGCCACACAGGATGAAGCAACTTCAAAGTTCTGACAAGGAAAACCAAGCTACACCCAGGATAGAGGCAGGACCAAACCTCGGCACCAACGTACCCACACCTCCGCTCACTATCTCTTAGATAACAAGAAATACCACTTCGACACCGCCAAGTTCGTCAATTCCACAAAAGTTAATTGGTAGTAGTACAACAAAAGGAGTAAGGAAGCCCAGAATGGTGAGCGATGATACTAAGTTACCGTTGTTCCCCCACGACGTTCTTCCCCCATGCTATGTGCATGGGGTTTGTGAGTGTGGATCACATATGTGTTGGTTTGAACGATGGGCTTATGGACGTGCTGAGATAGATGTGATGGGGTAGGGTCAAAATGATTGATCATGCCCCCTATCCCAGGTTCGAGGTAATCTATTATGCCCCCGAACTCAGAGGTGTCAATGCAGTGATCTATGATAGCAGGGTCAAGACCAGGAATTTTGGTATAGGACCAAGCAAAGACATCGCAGAACTCTTGGAAAAGTTTCTTGTACTGTCTAATCTCATGCTCGGTGCAGGAGGCTCCTAACGTTATGAGTTCAGGAGTACCAGCTGGGGCAGAGATATCAATGTGTATTATGGGTGAGATATTGGCCATGTTAACTTCCTTGAAGGCATCAGGAGTGGGAATGGGATCTTTAAACCAGTCAACTTTGGTGGGGATGAAATCTTTGGACTCAACTGAAAATTGGGTGGCTGTGGTGGGGGAGAACTCTTCCGGGAGGAAATAGGAACGATGATGCATATCTTCCCAAGGGTAATCAGGTGCAGTAAGAGCCTCGAGAATCTCCTCATCATTGTGGAAACTTTGGGTTGTCAAATCGGTTGATGAGGGAGTGCTAGTAGAAGAGATCATATAAATGGTATTAATCTCTCTGATTGACGGGGATGCTGGGGGGTGGATCTCCTCAATGGTGAGGGGAGCCGTCTTGAGGTCCAAGTTGTTCATCTCATAGAGGGAGGCTCTGTAATCTGGGAGATCAGGGCAATGATGTGAGTAATGGCCGTAAATACCGCAGATTGCACAAGGGTGATTGGTACACAGTAATTTATCGCGAGGCTTATGGGTAGGGTCGAGTTGGACAACCGGGATGTTGGGGTCATTGTGAAGCATTTACATGTGCTCTTGTAATGTGGGTAATTGTGGACATTGATGGGTAGCATGGCCCAACTCATCACATAATGAGCATTTGGGAGGAGCGCGAAACATGGGGGGGTTTTAACCGTTTTGGGCGGGGGTAAAGCAGTGTATGGTTGTGGGCCTCTGCCCCCAGTGTGCTTGATAAGAGGGGATGAATTGGTGGATGAGGAAGGAGTAGTGACACCGGGAGGTGGTTGACTAGTAGTGTCGATGGGTTGCACCGGTTGTAGGACGACATTTGGTGTCGGGGGGGAAATGGGAGGCATGATATACCACACAGGTAGTCCTAAAGTTAACCTCAAGAGGCTGAGAGTAGCCATAACCAGGGTTCTTACTACTCCCGAAGGAGGGAATAGGAAGGGGATTGTGTGGATGGGTGTAACACCAACATGACTAGGTACCAATGGTGGTTGGGGTAGCAAGGGCAGTTGATGGTTGGGTGGTGGTGTATTGTGGGAAAGGGTACATAAGTTAGATATTTCGGTCGCTGGTGACGGGGGTGGAATGGATTGGAATGTTGAGGTCATCGACGTATCTGAGTAAACTCTAGGTCCCATTGAAGAAACCAATGAGATAAATGCACCACAAACAGGTTGTTCAACCATGAGGAGAACATTTTCGGGTGCAGCGGGGGCATTGGGATCGCAATAGGTGAGTTGATCTACCTTAACCACGCATCCGTCATGGGGGAACATCATGGTATGAAAAATGGATGAGGTAACCACCCGCAGGGCATACATGTAACTATGGCCAAGTAAGAGGTTATAATCAAGTTGGGCGTTGATGAACTCTATGTCAATAAGCACTGTTTTTTCAGCCAACTGGACAGGGACATTAGCTAAGAGACCTTGGGGTTGATCTGAACGACCGTCGTAGGCTCGTAACGCAGTGGTGGACTGCTGGAGAGTAGGGGATCCCAACTTCTTCCAAATGAATGTGGACATCACGCATGTAGATGCACCCTCATCGATGATACACCGATGGATGACTATTAAGTTTAAACCAAATAGACAAGCAAGATCACTGAAAGAAACACAATCACAAGATAGACACAGAATATACCCTCGGAAACCCTCATGGGGTAGAAAACCCAGCAAAGCTTTCCTCAATAAGATGATCAACCAAAATACAAGATGTGCTCCTTCCTTCTTTGTCTCCTTAGCAGATCTCCCAGACAAGTGCGCACTCTTCCACAAGTGAGTGAATGATCTAATGAGGAGTTCACCTTTCTTATTTATACTGACTCCTAACTGACTAAAAGACCTAATGGGGCCGACCTCTCCTGGAGAAGTCTAATAACCCCAAAAATATAACCATAGGGCCGACCCACACATGGTGGGTCTAATAATCCTAGTTAATACAAGCCCTCAGAGGAATAAACATCTCCGGATACATAATAGGGTTACCTCGGAGGGATGAAACATCTCCGGAATAATAAAGTACAAATATAATATTCTTTGAAGTTACAATATTCAACAATGACAAGATTCCAAACGAATATAGAAACTTGTAATGCTAATGTGGAAGGCAGGTGTGGTTCGGATTGGTCCAAATCAAAGGCCATCATTCATGAATCAGTTGGGTCAATAGCACCAATGGTTGAGATCAAAGTCTTGCGCTATGTAGGATAGTTTTTTAAGACCTCTAACACAGACATGGTTGTGGGGGACTGAGCTAAGTCATCTACAATGTTGTAATTAGATGCAGTGTGAGCATTGGGGTTATTGTTGATGTGGCGAAGTGGGAAGCGAGGGGCTTTTGAGGCGCCATCTTATGGGGCCAGAGTTATTTGTAATGACTGATCAGTGGGAAGAGCATTGGTGTTTTTGTTGGTGGGAGGGGCTTCAAGGGTGGAGCCATATTGGTTCCGACAGGTTTGAAGGTTGACATCGGTGGATGACATCATTAACAAGTGATGGGTACCTAAGTCTATAATGGGTTGATCAGGAGCGGCATAAGTGATTTGCTGTTGTGGTGGTGCGTTTCCTTGAGGGGGAGCCAATGGTTGAGTGTTCACTACGCCTTGGGTTGGTAAAGGGTTTTGTAACACCAAGGGTTGAGTCTGAGGTGGTGGGGGGTTGGGCGGCGCCTGAGGGGCTGCATGCCCTTGGCGGTGGGCATCATCAGTCCAGATTTGTCGAGCCCGCTCCAAATGTGGGCAAGCATGTGTGTAATGGCCATAGACCCCGCAAATAGAACAAGGATGGTTTTTTGGAAAATTAGGATTTTTGGCTCGCTTGGGCAGCCTGTCGGGGTTTTGGTTGGCAGGTGTCGCATTATTATTGGTCGGGGGATTAGGGGGTTGGCTGCCTAGGTCTGGAAGGGGGTTATTCCTACAGTTACGTCCTTTTCTGCGAGTTTGTTTTCCTTGTTGGAGTTGGCTATTTTGGTTCTGCTGCGGATTTTGTTGGGAATACACTTGCCCTTGGGTGGTAGGTGGGTTCTGCGGTTGGGCAAGTGCGGGAGCAAGCTGCGGTGGATAATAAGTGGGTGGAGGTGATGCAGGTGCTAAACCTTGTGGGGGTTGTTGATACGTCTGTGTGACGGGTTGTGGGCTTGCCGTAAGTGCTTCCTGTGGCGGATAATAAGGAGGGGGGATTGAGAGGATACAGGAGCTTGCGTAGCCTACGGGTGGTAATATGGCTGAGGTGCGACCGCGGGGGCGTAAGTGGGGGATGCATGACCAAAGCACTGAGGTGGACATGAGGGTCTGTGGGAATGGTGGTGATGTGCCATGGGAGCATACGAATTGGTTGCTCTAGAGTGGGATGTAGCCCACAAAAGGTTGGGGCCAAGGATAGTACGTGCTATGGAAAGGGCTAGTTATGTGAGGCAATGCGGCCAATGATGCCATCTGCAGCATGGGATGCCCTTGGTGCATCATGTCGGGAGGAATCATCATGGGGGGCGTTAGGTATGATGGTATATAGGTAACCAGACTGGGCATAAATAAGTTAAAATTGTTGGGCTTTTAAGATGGCCTCTTCCTCAGACTGGGGCCGCTCGGATGCCACATCCTTGGCAATGACAGGAAGGAGAGATTTTAGAAACCAATCTAAGAAGATACGGTCATCTAACTTGATTTTGCACAAGCTGCGGCGTCGATGCCACTCATGAATGTGGTCAGTGATGTGGGTGGTCGTGTTTTGTCTGCAAGACAGTAGGATCTCAACTCTCGCATCGTGGTGGACAGGTAACTGAAAGAACTGCAGGAAGGTCGAGGCAAGGGAAGTAAAGGTAGCGTGGGTCCCATGGGGTTGCTCGATGTACCATTTTGCTGCAGAGCCAATGAGGGTGCATTGTAACAGACGGAGTCGGACAGAGTTGTCCACTATGGAGTTGGAGGAACACCACAGATGGAAGGACATAATGTGGTTCTAGGGGTCTTCACCTACCTTTCCCTCAAACTTAGGGATGTCTGATGGCAGCTTGGTAGGCATGTCAGGCCATGAAGGGTTGTGTCTGATGGGATCATTGGTCAGTCTGGCCAGATCAGGAAGGTTGAGACTAGCCATGAATGGAAAACTAGTAGAAGGATGTGACATACTGGTGGTTGTGGCCACGTTGGGGCCAATGCCCCCAAGTGGAGGGGTTGGGTTTGGATTGGGGATGTTTCCCCCAGGGGGCGGAACAAAGGTGGTATGGGATGGTTTTGCACCGCCAAGGGTAGTGTGAGTCACTGGTGGAGTTGGGTTAGGTATGCTAGTCACTAGAATGGGTACAATGATCGGAATGGTGGGTGTGGGCCCCATTGAGGGCATACCCAAAGCAGGTGTGGTAGCTGTGGTAGTGGTGGATGCTCCACCAATGGTTCCTACAAAGAAAGGGTTGGAATTCATGCCAGCCATGGGGTTGGTTGGTGCATTGTAAGTGGGGTTTTCGGACTCTGCCTCAGAAGCAGACGTAAAATAAGGGGTGTGAGGACCGGGGGATGGAGCTCTACGTTGTCGACAAGTGGAGTCGAGTGATGAAGCTCGAGGTCTGTGACGAGTTGTATCAAGTGATGAAGCTCTATGTCTATGACTGGTGATGTCAAGTGAACCGTGCTGCGGGGGATCGCCCCGGAGGCACCGAGAATGTCTTGGGACTCAATGGTGACAGATGGTGTCAAGTATCTGGGGGTTGTGTCGAGTAAAAAATACGGCACCCAGGACAACAACCAGCTCAAAACACTCACTGTAACAACTGTGCTACAATAAGCGGAGCATCAACAACAATGGTCAGAATACCAACAAGTAGCAGGTTTCCTAAAAAATAAAAATAGCAGACTCGCTAGACCAAAGGGAGGTAAGGGAGCATGCAAACACCTAGCTAAATAGTATTCTTACTCAACCAGACATATCCTCTGCAAGGTGATGAAATCCAAGTCAGACAATATGGATAGCAGAGCCAAGTGGCTAAATATATCCCCCTACCGGGAGGGACACCAGGTAAGAAAATCCTAGAAGAAAGGAAACTAAGATACCCCATTCATGACACGTCCAGAAAAGGTGAATCTGCAGCTCTGGTCCTATCATTGTGTGGGCCTAAAGAGAACACCACAAGCAGACCAACGAGTAGGTAGCCTTCGGTTACTAAATGGATTGCGGTATTCCACTCAGGCCTCCGGAACTAGTCTGGCTACTTCAACCCTCCTAAGGGAGAGGCCCTCTGATAAACTGGTTGTGACCGTGCCAAAAAATACTAGGGGATTTTGGTTCCCTAATTGACAACAACTATGTCTCAAGTGTAAGCAACAGAGGGGTGTTATTTGGATTCCTATCCCCCCATCCTACCTAACTACAATATTCTTATGTGTGCCCCAAGTGGGGTTAGAATGTTTGTTGTGTTAAGTAGTATTTTAAGGATCACTTGAATTAGGTGACAGAGTTTGTGCGTGTAAGGTAATGAACCCAATCAAAAGTGCCACGGGGTGGGCAACTTTCAACCAATAATACTAATGTAGAAATTAAACTTGTAATGCAAAATTTTCTTTTTTCAATTGAAATGCTTTAAACCTTTTTTTTTCTTTTTTTTAAAACTCTATAAATGGAACAGAAAGCAAACTACAAAAAAAGGCTGTAGGTAAGCATGGCTACAGATAGAACAGGTGGCTATGTAGGTGCAGAAAATACTGCAGCAAAGTGTTGGGTTCAAAACAGGGTAAAAAAGTGCAGAAAACAGATCACCGGTCTATGGTGAAACTACGCGGGCAAATCGCGAGAAATTGGTTGAAATCCACGGGGAGATCACAAGAAACGGGCTAAAAGCCACGGCGAGATCACAGGAAACAGGCTGGAATCCACAGGGAGATTGCAAGAAACAGGCTGGAAGCCACGGGGAGATCGCAGAGAACAGGATGAAAGCCGTGGGGAGATTGCAGGAAACAGGCTGGCAGCCGCGGGGAGATCACCAAAAACAGACTGAAAGCCATGGTCGGAGCGCAAGAGACAGACTGAACGCTACGGGGAGATCATGGGGAATAGGCTGGAAGCCTGGGGAGATCACAGAAAATAGGTTGAAAGCTACGGGGAGATCACAGGAAACAGGCTGGAAGTCGCGGTCAGATCGCCGAAAATAGGTTGAAAGCCACGGTCGGAGCGCAGGAGACAGACTGAACGCTGCGGGGAGATCGTGGGGAACAGATTGAAAGCCATGGTCGGATTGTAGGAAACAGACTAGAAGCCGCTGTTGGATCGCAGCTGTGGGGAAAAAATACGCGATTTCCAGTAAAAAACCCAACTGCCGAAAGGGACAGCCAAAAGGGGAAAACAGAAAAATTATTGCAGAAAACTAAAAAATTCTAAAAATTATAACCAGAAACTCAAAGGAACACTAGGGGAGTCGCCAAAACTGTAGCTAGGGTTTTCACCCTAGCTTGTGCAAATGAGCACCTACTAAGGAGAAGGGACTCCTTAGTAGCAATTCAATAAAAATAGTAAAATATGGTAAAAACAAGACAGTAAATAAAAACAGTAAACTACTCCAAGCATGTGCATAAAAAGGAAATGACAAGATAATGAAAATTTGTTTTGTATTAAGTTTACCTCAAATGTGAGGTTGGTGGACCTTTGCAGTAGTCCAGGGGCTACTCTAATGCTCCAGTGTTGTTCCTTCTCCTTCTTCCAAGGTGTTTTGGATATGGGCCAAAGGGGTTCCCAAGTGGGAAATTAGCTCCAAGTAGAGAGCTAGGGTTTCAAGAGAATTTTTGGTAGCATAAGGATGGGAGAAATTGGGGGTATGAAATGGGGAGCCTCCATCACCTATTTATAGGTTTTTAGTGGTGGAGTGTTGACCCATGGTTTTGGGCACCATATGGTTTAGGTCAATTGTATAGGGTTTTTGCTTCTTTTTTCCCTCTTTTTTCTCTTTTTTATATTTTTTATTCCCTTTTATTAGATTTTTGGGAATTTAGGGCCCTTTTAGAGGGTTTTTGCTATTTTCGGAGGAAATTTAAATTATTTTTGGGGGAAAAGGGGTTTTTTGGCCTTTTGGTGGCTTTTTAATGGTTTTTTAAGGTTTTGGAGACAAATATGGTAGGAAATATGGACAAATGAGTCATGTAATGAGGGAGATGAGATGGTGATCACTTTTTGGGTGTTAACAATAAGGAGCAGGTCAAGGCTGAGCTGGATCGCATGTTGGGCGCTGTAATGTCCCCATTCCAATAATTTCATAGTAAGACAATCCCATCAATCCTACTCGTTTCCTAGGTTGGATGGGCACATGTGGAATGGTAATAAGGAAGCTAATAAATGATGTTTATACATTAGAAGGGTTCAAGTATTTAATAAATAGAGTGAATAAATAAATTCAAGAGAAATCCTAGGTGACAAATGGTTTTGGAGACATATGTAGGATGTGGGACCCACACTAGCTTGATTTTTCATAATACATGGTATCTCTCTTTTGCAAATTCAAATTAATGGGAATGTGAACACTCTTGGGTGATTTGGTAAGTCATAACACATGTCATTGAGCATCTTAGGTCGAATTGGGAAGGATTGGTAACCTCCATGGAAGATAAAGAGTCAAAGTGGAAGTTTGTGGACACTTGGGCTAGATTCCCTAGCCCCTATGACACCAATGATGGAGCATCTATGACAACTATGACAAGTTGCAGACCTGAACTCTGACATTTGACAACTATGACATGTCAACACCAAAAATAGGCTCAAGGAAGGTGAATTTGGGAGTTGGAGAAGCCAAAGAGACTCAAAATCGAATTTGGGAGAAGATGGAAGGTTGGAACTAGGAGACAAGTGGCAAATGTGGAATATTTCCTAAATGGAAATCTATTGAATCTATTGGGAGGATTTCGACCCTTAGAAGGCTAATTTTGGTTATAAAATGTAGAAATGAAGTATGAGAATGGCTTTTGATGATTTGATAAAAATTGCATTTGTGAAGAGAGAGCTAGTGGATGACTAGTTTCTTGCCTTAGCCAATTTCGAAGGTGAAAGATTCCCATCCAAGTTGGTGTTTGGAGAGTCCACTTAGGTATTTTATGGTGCTTTAATGGAGTTTATATTTGCAGGTAGCAGCTACAGGAAGTTTCATGGTTTGGTTTAGTGCAACACTTTCTCTCCACCATTTCCAGTTTTGAAGGCATATTCATGCTCCTTGAGGGAGGGCATTTTTGGTGAGCACTTGTGCTTCTTGAGAGAGATTCTCATTATATATTTATGATTGTAATAGCTTCATATCCTCTATTATTAATATTCAGAAAGTATCAGGTCGAAATACCCACTAGTTGTATGCAAAGCTATTGATTAATGAGCAAACAATGTCCCTTTCCCCAATGCATTGATGTATGACACTATAATGTTGATTATTTTGAATGGATGGATGATTATCTGATATATTTGTGATAAATATACTGCCATGGATGTCTTATACAAGTTTCATGTACTGTACTTGAGCATTTGAATCATTTTTACTCAGTTTAGTTGTATTGGGAGGTGAAATAGTGCCATTTCCCCAAGCGTCGAATTGGGGGTTTTTGCTGTTGAATGTGAGAGAGTTAGAACAGTAGTAAAAATCAATTAATGGTGCATATGAGACCTTAATAACATAATTAACACATTATATACCTCTGTTCATAAATTCGTGGGAGTTTGGAGGCATTTGGAATGCCATTTGCAGTGTTACCCCGGGGGGGATTTGATGCACAAATTACTAGTCAAAATTACATATATTGATCAGAATACAAATCAAGTTTGTAGAAGTATTTGGAGGGCCATAAAACATCTATGAACCTTATATTCAAGTATAAATACCATTCATACACTCTTACAGAAGATTTGGGAGCATTTGGGTTGATTTGGAGGTCAAAAAAATTAAACTAGTCAAAGGTCGAAATTGGGGAAAAGGTGGAAAAATTGGCATTTTAATAGAATTTTGAAAAAGGGTCATTACAAGTGGTATCAGAGCATGTTCTTGGCACCTGATGGTCTTAAAAAGAAGTCAAAAGAATAATCCACCACCCCTTGAACCAGTAGTTGAAAATATTTTTGTTGAAGAAGAGGTAGTAGAAGAAGAGAAGTCTTTCACTAAAATCATGGGTAGAGAGGAGGAGGACAAAGCAAGATATAAGGAGGAACTTATTGCAACCTTAGATCCATGTTTCTCTAAACTTTCAACAAACATGGATAGGATAGGTGACAGATTGTTGCAAGGACTCGAATTGTTGATTAGCCAACTTCAAAGCAAAGGGATGATAGGAGATAATAGTGGTTCACACTCAGGGGAAAAGATGAAAGGGAATGAGCATATTTTCTCATGTACAGGACCTCATAATAGACCTGATGAATTTCAAAGCACACAAAGGCATACTACACCTAAATTTATCACACCCAAAGAAGAGCCCAATCTTGACTGGGATTACAAGAAACTAGTAAATGATTGGAATGATTTGAATGAAGAGTGTAAAAGAGGTGTACCACTCAGTGACAACATTGATGCTATGCAAAATATTAAAAGGAAGGGAGACAATAGGAGTCCATTCCAAAACAAAGAATTAAACAGTGCTATTGGAAAAATGTCACTTCCTACTTTTGATGGTTCTTCTCAAAATTCTGCTAACACTTGGGTGCAAAAATTGGATGTATATTTTCAGCTGAATCCTATGTTGGAAGAGGATGCATTAAAAATGGCCATTTTGTATTTGGAAGGAGATGCTAATGAATGGTGGTTCTATGGATTGAAAACCTTGGTTCATGATCAGGTTAAAACATATGGAGAATTTGTTGATAGGGTACTAGAGAGATTTGAACAAAAAGATCCAGAATTGCCTTTCAAGGAATTAGCTCAATTGAAGCAAACTGGGACCCCTACTGAATATCTGTTGGACTTTCAAAAATTATCAGTCAAGGTGGCTGATGTATCTATGGGAAGGTTGGTATTTCTGTTCACTGAAGGTTTGGTTGAACCCTTAAAAGGTTTGGTCAAATCCCACAAGCCAACTACATTAAAAGATGCAATGAACTTGACTAGGGATCTCCAAAATGTGCTTCCTAGAACAAGATTTCCTCCCAAGCCTGACTTCAGAATTGAAAAGAAACCTTGGAAAAGAGATGCACCTGATAAGAAGCCATGGCAAGAAGATGAATATGGAAAGGATAAGAAAGAGGAACTAAGCAGGGAAGAGCTCAGAAGGAAGAAATTGTGTTACTCATGCTTCCAACCATGGGTACCTGGACATAAATGTGCTAAAGGAAAGGCCCAATTCATTGAAATATTTTGTGATGAGGGATATGAAGGGGGAATGGAGGAATAAGGACATAATTCAGCCCAAGAAGAAGGATATACTACAGCAGAAGAAGGGAAACCAGAGGTGAAGCATCCCTCTCCCACCAAAGTAACAATGGCAATACTTTTAGCAGTACCTCGCTATCATACTATCCGATGCAAAGGTATGGTACAAGGACAAAGAACTTCAGTTTTGGTAGATGGAGGAGCCACCCATAACTTCATTGATGCAAAGATGGTGGAGAAAAGAAATATACCTATTGAACCATTTGATGGCTTCACAGTTGTCATTCCCGGTCACAACACAATGGAGTGCAAAACATGGATTCCACAGCTGCAAGTCACCGTAGGTAACTATACTTTCGTCGATAGTTTTTATGTGGTTGATATTGCTGATACTAATGTTGTTTTGGGAGTGAAATGGTTCTATTCAATAGGAGAGCATACAGTAAATTATAAAATTCCTGAAATGAAATTCCAAGATTCAAAAGGAGTACTAAGGATTGTGAGAGGGCAACACACCTATCCAAATCAGGTAGTTTCTTCCCACGGCATGAAGCACCGGAATAGAAAGATTATGGGAGACATTACTCATGGAATGCCACCTGATAGAGGAGGGACAATTTTGCAGCATGGTAAATTGAGATTGCTTGAGGGCAAGCAATTTTGGGTGGGGAGGACTGTAATGTCCCCATTCCAATAATTTCATAGTAAGACAATCCCATCAATCCTTCTAGTTTCCTAGGTTGGATGGGCACATGTGAAATGGTAATAAGGAAGCTAATAAATGATGTTTATACATTAGAAGGGTTCAAGTATTTAATAAATAGAGTGAATAAATAAATTCAAGAGAAATCCTAGGTGACAAATGGTTTTGGAGACATATGGAGGATGTGGGACCCACACTAGCTTGATTTTTCATAATACATGGTATCTCTCTTTTGCAAATTCAAATTAATGGGAATGTGAACACTCTTGGGTGAGTTGGAGGGTCATAACACATGTCATTGAGCATATTAAGTCGAATTGGGAAGGATTGGTAACCTCCATGGAAGATAAAGAGTCAAAGTGGAAGTTTGTGGACACTTGGGCTAGATTCCCCAGCCCCTATGACACCAATGATGGAGCATCTATGAAAACTATGAAAAATTGCAGACCTAACCTCTGACATCTGACCACTATGACATGTCAGCACCAAAAGTAGGCTCAAGGAAGGTGAATTTGGGATTTGGAGAAGCCAAAGAGACTCAAAATCGAATTTGGGAGAAGATGGAAGGTTGGAACTAGGAGACAAGTGGCAAATGTGGAATATTTCCTAAATGGAAATCTATTGAATTTATTGAGAGGATTTAGACCCTTAGAAGGGTAATTTTAGTTATAAAATGTAGAAATGAAGTATGAGAATGGCTTTTGATGATTTGAGAAAAATTGCATTTGTGAAGAGAGAGCTAGTGGATGACTAGTTTCTTGCCTTAGCCAATTTCAAGGGTGAAAGATTCCCATCCAAGTTGGTGTTTGGAGAGGCCACTCAGGTCTTTCATGGTTCTTTAATGGAGTTTATATTTGCAGGTAGAAGCTACAGGAAGTTTCATGGTTTGGTTTAGTGCAGCACTTTCTCTCCACCGTTTCCAGTTTTGAAGGCATATTCATGCTCCTTGAGGGAGGGCATTTTTGGTGAGCACTTGTGCTTCTTGAGAGAGCTTCTCATTATATATTTTTGATTGTAATAGATTCATATCCTATTTTATTAATATTCAGAAAGTATCAGGTCAAAATACCCACTGGTTGTATGAAAAACTATTGATTAATGAGCAAACAATGTCCATTTCCCCAATGCATTGATGTATGACACTATAATGTTGATTATTTTGAATGGATGGATGATTATATGATATATTTGTGATAAATATACTGCCATGGATGTATTATACAAATTTCATGTACTTTACTTGAGCATTTGAAGCATTTTTACTCAGTTTAGTTGTATTGGGAGGTGAAATAGTGCCATTTCCCCAAGGGTCGAATTGGGGGTTTTTCCTGTTGAATGTGAGATAGTTAGAACAGTAGTAAAAATCAATTAATGGTGCATATGAGACCTTAATCACATAATTAACACATTATATACCTCTGTTCATAAATTCATGGGAGTTTGGAGGCATTTGGAAGGCCATTTGCAGTGTTACCCGGGGGGGATTTGATGCACAAATTACTAGTCAAAATTACATATATTGATCAGAATACAAATCAAGTTTGCGGCAGTATTTGGAGGGCCATAAAACATCCCTGAACCTAATATTCAAGTCTAAATACCATTCATACACTCCTACAGAATATTTGGGAGCATTTGGGTTGATTTGGAGGTCAAAACAGTTAAATTAGTCAAAGGTCGAAATTGGGGAAAAAGTGGAAAAATTGGCATTTTAATAGAATTTTGAAAAAGGGTCATTATAGACGCTGGTATTATTGAACCAATTGAGCATTCAGAATGGATTAGTCCTATGGTGGTACAGGATAAGAAGACTGGTGAAGTGCAGATTTTCGTTGACCTCCGGAAGCTAAATGATGCATGTTTGCACGAACCATTCCCCACTCCATTTACCGATGAAGTGCTTGAAGGTATGGGTGGCTAGGAGATGTACTCCTTCACAGATGGGTTCTTTGACTATCATCAGATCCGCATTTCCAAAGAAGATCACCATAAGACAACTTTCGTTACTGAATGGGGCTGATTTCAATACACTGTAATGTCGTTTGGTTTGAAGAACACACCTGCGATATTTTCGCAGGTTGTCGTTGCTGCATTTAAAGACTTCATTCATAAATTTTTACAGGTATACATGGACGATTAGATGGTCTATGGTTTGGTCCATGATCATTTGGCGAATATGTGGTTGCTCGAGCGATGCCGACAGCACCAGATATTGCTGAATTTGAAGAAATGCATCTTTTGTGCACCGTTTGGGATATTGCTCAACCATATTGTGTGTAAGCAAGGGTTGTTGGTCAATTAGGCTAGGATTGTGCTCATTTTTAGTTTGCAACCACTGACCACTGTTAAGTAGTTGCAGGTGACTCTGGGACACATGGGGTATTATCGCAAGTTCATCAGGGGTTATGCTGCGATTATTGCCCCTATGGAGAAGTTGTTGAAGAAGGATGCGGCATTCCAGTGGAGCCCGGAATGTCAGGATAGCTTTGAAACACTGAAGGCGAAGATGGCGTTGGAACCAATATTTGTATTTCTGGACTACAGTAAGGAATTCCATGTCCATGTTGATGCCTCATCGATTGCGTTGGGTGTCGTATTGGCTCAACCAGGAGAAGGCGACCTTGATCATCCTATTGCTTTTGCAAGTCGGAAGTTGTCCTCTACAGAAAGAAATTACACTACCACTGAGTGGGAAGGTTTGGCAATGGTCTACGCACTGCAAACGTTCATGCACTATTTGTTGGGTGGGCACTTTAAAATGTTCACCGACCATTTTGCGTTGAAATACCTAGTCAATAAGCCTGTGTTGAGGGGGAAGATATGCAACTGGCTACTTCTTTTTTCAGGAGTTCGATTTTGAAGTCATTTTGAAGCCAGGTCGGTTGAATGCCAGTCCTGATCATCTCTCGTGGATCGATACGGGAAAGGAGCTGACAAACATTGAAGATGGTTTACTAGATGCTCAACTATTTTGGATTGAGGTTGCAGATGTCTACTTTGCGGAAATCATCCAGTTTCTGACAACGGGTGTTGCACCAGACGGGTTCACCACCAGTCAGAAGAAGTAGTTGGTAGTCAAAGCTGCATACTTCCAGCTAATTGCAGGAGAGTTATAAAAAATGGGTGTCGATGAGGTATTGTGCAGATGTGTCTTTGTGCATGAGCAATCACAAATATTAGCAGAAGCGCATGGAGGTGTAGTCGGAGGACACTATGGAGGTAGGGCGACTGCTAGGAAAGTGTTGCATGCTAGGCTATGGTGGCCCACCCTACATAATGATGCGACAGACTATGCGCGGTCCTGTGATGTCTGTCAGCGAACTGGAAAACCATCTCGACGCGATGAGATGTCGTTGATGCCCCAGTTGACATTACAGCCGTTCAACAAATGGGTGGTGGATTTTGTAGGACCGATCAATCCACCAGGTTAGCACACGGGTGCATGCTATATTATCACTGTGACAAAGTATTTGACTCGATGGGTAGAAGCTGCACCAGTCATTGATTGCTCTGCGGCCACAACCGCGCGGTTTCTCTTTGACCACATTATCACTCGCTTCAGCTGCCCCAAGATATTATTGAGCGATCAAGGCAGCCACTTTCTTAATCGCACCATCAGCACATTGATGGAGGAGTTGCAGATACAACATAAGAAGAGTACACCCTATCATCCGCAGGCGAATGGCACAGTGGAGGCTTTCAATAAGATATTGGAGCATGCACTGACAAAGGTGTGTAACGTGAACCACGATGACGGGATCTCAAAATCCTAGCAGTATTGTGGGCCTATCGCACCACATGTAAACGACTGACAGGGTAGACACCATTTAAGCTGGTGTATGGACAAGAAGCAATTATGCCCATGGAGTATATTATCCTGAGTCTGTGCATTGTGGCTGCAACAGGCCTAGATGATTTAGCGGCACTAGGTGAACGTATAGAGAAGTTGGTGCAGTTGGAGGAAGATCGTTTCATCGCTGGGTTCCACCAGGGGGTCGAGAAGGATCGCCAGAAAGCATGGCATGATCGACACATCAAGAAAAAATAGTTTCAAAAAGGTGATTTGGTGTTGTTGTACGGCAGCAAGTTTATGAAACATCCAGGAAAATTGCAAATGCATTGGCTTGGTCCGTATCGCATTAGTAACATTACTTCAGGAGGAGCGGTACAGTTGTAGCAGTTGGATGGGGCGATGCTCCCCAAATTGATTAATGGTAGTAGGTTGAATCCCTATCGATCGGGCTTGGAACAATGCGATGCCTGAGTCGCATCGAGAAAAAAAAAAACAAGTATAGATTGATTGGTGGCAGGATGGCACACTAATAGGGACGGAATGTGGAAGCAAGGAGGCTTCTACCTCAAGTACGGAGCTATTTGCGACAAGTGGCAGTGTTGTGATTGGGTCACATCAGAAATCATTATGCAGATGGGACTTTTTCCTTTTGGATGGATATGATCATTAGTCGATTTAGATTGTGCCAAAAGAACGCACATTTGGAATCAGGAATACACCGAGGCAACATGGCCGATGGAACCTGGAGGGATGGTTTGCATGGTTGGCACGAGGCATCCACCATGGTAGCATGGCCAAAGGGATGCTTCGCACATTTTTGCATGCAGGGCAATAGACAGAAGTATGATTGCTCCGCAGTCAGGCTAATACTCACACGGAGCAGCGGAATATTATGATTACCCTGGAACGTGAGTAGGTGGTGCAAAGGAGTGCCAAGGAAGATGAACGGCTAAATGCAATGTATAAATATAGGACTTAAGGATAGTAAGAGCACAGAGGTTGTTTCAGTTAAGAGGGGTTATGTTATGAAAGGCTTAGGCATCTAGCTAAGTTAGGAATTCCAAGAAGGTTGTGGAAATGATCCATTTTATTTCATGTGGTAGCACACTCGATGTGTTGAGGGCCCGAACCATGACTGTACATGAGCGGTTGGAGCAAGCTATGCCTCAGACACTCCAGGGTTACAAGCATGAAGTCTCATTCGAGATGTCTAGGCAGTTGGTGATGGTTCGAAGTCTTGTGGTCCCTGTGACCACACAAAAAGGGGGGGTTGTCGCACCTGGATCCCTGTAACATGTACTTATTGGTGTGAAACTGGTGTGCCAGAACCACTGGCCTGTTTTACACCCTAGCGTTGCTTGCAAAATTCCTCTCCATCTACAATTGGTCCCTCAAGAATGGAGGATGAGTTTGCAAGGTCTACGATAGTAAGCCGGGAAGAGTCCACTTTTGAGCAAGAAGTACATGGCAGCGAGCAGACGATCAATGCACCAGAAGGAGCAGAACAACATCGCAAGATCTAGACAACAAGAACAGTGGTCAAACTAGAAGTTCATCCCTAGTAGAGTAAAGACCACCGATTACACTGTATCCTGTTGACGTGGCTCGAGGGCAAGCCACAAGATTGTGTTGGGGGCTTGTTGGCAGGCAGTTTGGTAGAGTGTTATTGCAGCATCTCCAATGCTGTGACAAGGCAAAATATGGCATGAATGGCGATAAGATGACACGAATGGCGAAGAGCGAAAGATTAGGTATGCATTTTGGGTCAATTGTACCGCAGAATGCAGGTTTTGGGTCATTTGGACCACATATTATGTAATGTTGAGTCAGCTATACTGCAGAATGTGGGTTTTTGGTTGTTTTTGGATAAGTCAGTTAGATATTGGGTCATTTGTTCATAGTGTCAATTAGGAAGTCAGTTAGTAAGTGGAAAAGAGTTGTAAGGAGGAAGCCTATATATAGATAAGAATTGTAAGTGTTGATGATATAATTTGCAGAGAGAGATTTGGTAGCTGAAGAATGGGAAGCTCTGATGTTGGTTGTATGATTTCCGGGTATGTTTTGATGTCAAGAGTCATTGCGGAGATCTAGTTTCTGCAGAGGCATTGTATCTGGGTTGACAATGATAATATGATGAAGCTATTTTGGTGCAATCCCTGTGTTCAATTTGTTCAGTTATGATAATGTGATATTGCACTATACAAATAATGTCATGCTTCTTTGATGCGATACTTGCTTTACAATTATTGTTTTTGCAATGATGAATGTTTGGGTTGAATATTGCTTTACTAATATGTTTAATGCTTAAAGATCTCTCTCGCTGTGTTACAATAAGTTTAAGTATCATAGCCGCAACCATCCTCCTTCGTTTGGTGGAAACATGGTTTCCTCTGCTCTTCCTGGATGCCTTGGGTGAGACCTCATCTACTCTGCAGGTGTTTCTAGGCAGGATAAACCCTGTCCGGGCTGGTGCTCAGGAAGACTACGGTATGTGTTGACAGTGAGTGGGACCCCTGTCGACTGGCGTCGCATCAACACCTACTCTTCACAATGACTTGGGACTTTCCTCTAGCATAACAGTGCTTAAAGCCTTTCTTCTAGGTCCCTCTCTCATGGATCCTCCTTGTATTTATGGGACAAGGTAGGCAGTTTCAATAAAGAGGTGGTTGAATTGGGAGGTTGGGGAAGTTGCAGAACCAACTTCAACTAATCCCAATTCATCAAATTAATATATTTTTTATTACATCTTAAGATGTGCACGAGTTTCCTCAAGGCATAGTAGCACACAGGACACAACTTTAGTGTTTGTCAATTAGCGCCAACAACGTTTCCAAGGTGTGCGCTAGTTTCACTTCAGCAAAGTATGGCATACTAGAAGATGTGCACTATTCTTCTGCCCACATAGTAGCACACATGTCAAAATATCAGGTAAATCATGGAAATTCCTAGCTGAAGAGGGTAGGTTTAGTCCATACATCATCCAGGGCAATCTTTGCTCTTCAATCCATGTTGTCCTTTTGTGTGATCAATAGCTTAGTGTGATCACGGACGGAGAAGTGCAGATTTGACCTATAACAGATGCCCCCTAATGTGTGAGGTCAGAGGGAAACGATGGCCGAAATGCATTATAAGTCCAAGTTAGGGGAGGAACAAGAAACTGTAGAACCAAGTCACAAAAAACACCCGAAACAATGATCAAGGTCTGCGAGCAATTACAATCTCGACATCATATATATGTGTATTATGATCTCTGATACATAACTAGGAGATGTATATATAGAGCATGGCCACTGAAATACAAGTTTGGATCCATGTCAAAAGAGAGATCATAGCCATAACAACAAGCTGGATCTATGTCTCATGAAGAGCCAAAATGGGTGAGGCTCAGTCTTGCGCAACTTGGGGGATAACATAAATAAGGTGATGCTATCATAATCCCAAGGTATTCATCCAAAACAACCCAAGTTACAAACCCTAACCATGCGAATAAGTGAGCTGAAGTCGGTCATTGATGTATACCGTTAACAAACGCGAGGACTTCCATCGATAATGATAATGGGGTCCAAGGTACCTAGTATGATCCAACAAGTGTGAATAAGAGGACTTGAAGTCGAACACTTGATGAACCTATCGAATAAGAGACATTGATGTATTCCCATTTATTCAACAGCGATGGAAACTACCACTGATGACTGCAATCCCCAAGGTCTTAACCGAAACTCTAAACTTCGTTCCTAGAGCATAATGAGTTGATGTCAATGGGAAGAAGTCTGCTGGAAGGGAGGCCTTAATGCATCCTCCATCATCCAACACAAGGAACACTAACAAGTATGAGCTGGTGTGGAAATAACAAGATGAAACAAACTGACACCAAGATGGCCGACACATGAAGTCAAGGTAAACTACAAAATGGACGACACAGGTTGTATCCTTGAATAGTGAGCACGACACAAAGTGAATTAGGTAGTTTTCAACATGAGGGGAAATGATATAAGCCTACAATGTAGGAGACATAACAAACCCTCCATATGGTTGGAAGAATAACCAACCATGGGAGTAAAAAATCGGAGATCAGGTTCACCCTAAGGCCAAAAACTAAAACCCAACTGACATGAAAGACTCAAGTAGGTGCTGTGTTCAAGGATATGACTGGCATAACTTCCTTTGAAACTGAAAAAGATGTGATATACCCTTCTTATCCCTTATTCTCTTTAATAAAATAATATCCGTCTTGTTGTTTTAATGAGTCCAAGAAGAAAAGAAAACTCAATAAGTCCAACCATGTAAAGAGTTTAACGAGTCCATGGGAGGAAGAATCAAGGCCTTCTTCATTGTTTACAGAGTTCGAAGAAGAGATAGAAGAATACTCTATAGTACTGATCTCTGGATTTTAATATCGAGCCGAGATCTGTTCTTGCTCACCCATGTTTCCAATTTTAAGGAGTCTAAAAAAATTAAACAATAACTCCATACACCTACTCGTGGATTTTAATATCGAGCCCAAGTAGGTTAATGCTCACCGGTGTTTTCCTGTTTATAGAGTCTGAAAAACTTAAACAATCCTCTATTTACCCTCTCGTGGATTTCACATCGAGCCCGAGTAGGAGAGTGATTGCATGGTGTTTTCATGTTTCGAGAGCCTGAAAACCCTAAAGAAGGCTCCAAAAGTTCCTTTTTTGGTAAATTTAGTCCCCTCCCCCGAAAAAGTATAAAACAATGAGAGGAGAACTCGTCTAGCCACGCATGACTAGAGTATTCATTTTTTGTAAGTAATCCGCAAAGGTCCGGAAAAGGGTTAAACTTATACCTAAGTGGATGGACCTTCAATTCCTTTAACGAGCTTGAAGAGGCCAAGTTTGCTTGACAATCTTGTTTAGTTTTTCATAGTCAAAACAAGAGCTTAAAACGACTAAAGATAGCTTCTAGGATCATGTGTTCATAACCTGCCAAAGAATAGGATCTCAACAATCGCATTAGTACTGATCGACAAATCTTCTCACTGACATAATAATGACGATATAATACCTATATGATCTATCAATAAGAAAATAAGTAATTTCCAGTTTGATTCTAGTGAAAAGTTGAGATATTTGGGTTAAATTTACCTCACCAAAGTGTCGAAACATGAGTGATTAAATAGAACATTTTTTGCACAACTTGAAACTATACACTTTTGAAAAAAGTGGGTAAAAATTAAAGTCAATTTTATATAATTAGTTTCAAATTTAAAACTCAAATATCATTTTGGAAATTTGTGGGGAAAATTGGGAGCAAACCCTCGATCTTCTTCCACTCATTGCAATCAAACCGGAGCATCAATCGACCTTCCGCCTCCACCAATTTCTGCCAATACTTGCAATTTAATGCATTTTTTATCAATTTTTATGGTTAAAAATCATTTTCTAGCAATGTACAAATTGTATTTTGCGTGTGCGCTGCTGTGTATGAAGGAAAGTAGGGCATACTGATAGTGTGCGCTAGTTTCCTTCAAGGAAAGTAGCACTCAAACATGCCTATGTAGCTTCGACAGTAGCGCACACCCCTGAAGATGAGGTAAAAAATGACGAGGGCTAAAAATTTGACCTTTTCTTGGAAGGATGGTACTTGTTTGGAGAGAAAGAGAGCATGAGGATGTGGGTCAGATAGCTTTGCAAGATCCAGGGACTCTTCATACACTTCGAAGGTGTGGGTTGTTGAAATACTATAGAACCGTTAACATGAGGGCACAAAACTGCTTGCTTTAGAGGCTTGTTCAGTATTGGGATGCAGATTCCATGGTATTTAATATCTGGGGAGAAACCTTAGAACTCACCATGGATGACATTTAATTTATCATGGGTATCTCTCGGAGGGGAGACGAATTGAATCTGAAGGAGTCCTCACGCAATGTGGGTGCCTTATCCGTACAAGAATATGTGAATACTTACTATGTACCGGGAACAGAAAAATTCGGTAGTCAAGTGCTCATCTCGACCATTGTTAGCCTCCCTCTCAAAGTTATTGTGAGTATACTGAATCAAATGAGAGGGAGTGCTACACAACATTTAGCCTCGAGACACTATATGCATATTGGTATTGAATGCTTGCAGGGGCATGTATATGACTGGTGTACTAGTCTTCTGGAAAATAGCCCCTTTTGTCAAGCTTTTTTATCATGTTTTCAGTGGCTAAAGTGTATGCTTTTTTGTTCGTTAATACTGTTTATACAACCCCTCCCCTTGCCGCGGAAACCTTTTCCCCTGTCAAAGATTTTCTCTACACCCTGTTAGTCTTTCCCGAAGTCTTCTTTGAAACCCTGCTAGACCTTGTTCCCTATCCTAGCAAGTCGTTCAGCATGAAGTCATGACGACCCTTTCGAGCCAAGGTAGTGGGGCAGCCACCCAAAACCTATTGTCTTACTTGTGTTGTTTTCAACCATGTTCTTTTAACAAAAGAATCAAGCACGTTAGCGTCGTGATCTCACTCTCTCGAGCTGACTTGAGGGAGAAAACTAGCTCTGCCCTTGTTTATTTTAACAGAAAATTATGTTTGGTTTAATATATGCTTTTTGAACTGTTGTTTTAAATTGTTTGAAACGTAGTATCATTTAATGGATTTCAGCAATGTTGTTTCACTCGGGATATGATTATATAAGGAAGTTTTTGGCTCAAAGCTTGATATGTATTCTAGTTTGACTAGGTATTTTACTCATGCATGGTTTTGGCTAGGTTTAAACACAATGCCTAAAGGAGCCAAGAAGAAGTCTAAGATTCTTGAGCCCGAAAAGGTAGCGAAGTTGTTCCAGAAGCAAGGGTCGAAAAGCTATATGAGGATACCAAGCCAATTATGGGTATCGCCCCTGAATTCAAGTGGGGGGAACTGCACCATATGATAAGAGATCAAGATATTCCCGGATCATTCTTGGAGGAAATGTACTTGTATCAAAACATCCGAAATTTGGGCATCACAAGAGTAGCCATGCAACCAGAGATTTTTCCTTGCTCGAAATTCATCGGATGGATCCTAGCACATGCTAATGCCCAATCAAGAGTTATGTCCGACAACATGGGAGAGGATTTTGCCTCATTCTATCTAGCCCATATTTCGACCACCTACAAGTTGCCCCGTCCTCAAATGTTGTTGAACGATGCTTCGCTCAAAAGTCTCAACATGGACAACTTGGAAATGGCCAGGAAGTTGTTGATTATAGGTAAGCAACCGAGGCTAAAGGAGAGTGATGAATATGAAGTCCAAGCGCTAAGGCCTCCTTTCAGAATCATTGCCCTCATGCTAAGTAGAATCTTCAGTAGAGCTAATGGAACTATTTATAAGCTGCATTAGATTCCTTTAATCCACTATGTAGCTTTGAAGGGCATAGTTTTCAATTGGGCATACATCCTCTCAGAAAATATGTCGTCAGCCGTAGCTGCTTCCAAGGAAGGTTTTGTCCTAAAGAAATCAAAATTCTACATGTCATCATACCTGGTAGATTGCATTCTGTCAAGGCATCATTTACCAACTTAGGATGCATTTGGAACAAGGCTAACTCCCCAGTTTATATCGCTTATAAGATCCTTTGGGCCTAGAACTACAAAAGCTATTACAAGGCCATATGTGAAGAGTTTATCATGCCTCTGTATGAGCTGATGTTCAACAGTGAGCCCAGCTTCTTATCTGAGAATGCCATGGAAGTCATGGATAAATATGTTGAATTTTATCTTTCAGAAGAGGGTACTTACATAAGGATGTATTGTTGCTTGATGTTTCTACCAAGCATGTGCAAGGATGCACCTGCTAACAAGTAGCAGCAGTCTCAAATAAATCAATGTAAATAAGCAAATATAAACTATAGATTGATGGCAATAAACAGTAAAATAAAGAATTCTAGATTGATAACAATGAACAAAATTGATTCATAAGCATGTAAATAAAATTTAAACTTTTGTATTAACTCAAACGGTGAGGATGGTGAGTTTTGGGCAGCTCCAAGGTTGAGGTGCTCCAATGTCCAATGGTCTCTTCTTCTCCAATGCTTCAATGGTTAGGCAAAGCTCAAAATGGATTTTGGCAGCATGAGGATAGGATGAAATATGGATCAATAGTGAGGATCCCCTATCACCTTTTTATAGTTTTTTGGTGATGGGGAATACCATTATGGATTGAGGAAACCAATGTTATTGACCAAAATGGTTTAGGTTTCTTTTTCCCTCTTTTCCCTTTTAATATTTTCGGGAATTTTGGACCCTTTTTTAGGGTTTTTTGAGGAAACATACATATTTTGAGTGGAAAAAGATGGGTTTTGGTCTTTTTGGTGACCTTTTGAAGGTTTTAGAGGCTCAAATGGTGGAAAAAGTGGACAAATGGGTCATGAGGATATGGGAATGAGCTAGTGAGCACTTTTTGGGTGTTAACAGATTGCCCCCTGATGTGTGAGGGCAGGAGCTCATCGTATGGCCGATAGACATCATAGTTCTTTTGGTTTTTTTCTTGGGGTTTAGAGAAGAGAAGAGACCGATTGTAGACTGGAACACCAGACCCTGGTAAACTGCAAAAACTGAAAAATACATGGCCTCAAAAATGAATGAGGAATAATCTCTAACAATGGATGAGGCGGGCATACCCATGCTCGTATCAAGACATATACATAACAATTAGGCCCAAGAAGGGGGACCTGAATAATACATAAAAATCTGCTGGTACATCATGATGGTCTAGAGGGGACACAATGTTGGGACACACTCATGGTCATACCATGACTCATCTGAAGGACTGATACACAGGAAAAGAGCAACAACCATTTTGAATAAGTTGTCAGAAGGGTTGATGAACTGCTGGATCTAAAGGTGTCCAACATCTATAGGGCCTCAATGACTGTGAGTCAACTTCTGAGGAGTATATGTAACTGTATACTCGAGGGGGTGTAAAAATGGGGTACATCTAAAAATTGTCGCCAAGCGCAACTCGAATATCCATAGGAATATGTAGCTGGTTTTTTCCTCAATTAGACTCTCAAATATGGTAGAGTCAGGTGATATATGGGGTCTTCAAAAAACAACCGAAAGGACCAATACCCTGTATGAGTCTCAACAATGCGATCAAGGTGTTGAATTCGAGCATGTGAGAAACAATCATTTGGAGAGGCAATGAGGACTCCTTTCAAAATGATCCATAGGAACTCATCACTAATGGTGATGAGTCCAAGGCACAGGGACCTCTGGGTCTATCCTCTAGAATAGATTTGGTTGGCGTCGACAGAAGGAGACCAGCAACTACTAAGGCAATGATGTTTCCTTGATAGGAGCGCGAGGTGTACAACTGAAGTGTGATAATACTAATGGTAGGACTGACATACTGTGGGGATGGGGTATAACTGGGGTCATAGAGTGGGTGGAGTCAAACTTCCTTTGTTCAGAGTATGATAACATGGTTGACCTAGCAGCATATGAAACTGAATTTTAGGTGTGGGGTCATAGCTTAAGGGATCATGGTTTTGTATTGCAGACTGGAGTGACTTTGGGGGGACAAGCTGATGGATGCTATTAGGAGACTCTCAGGGTGACATATTGTAGAATAATCTGAACAAAGGTGACTATACTGGGGAAGCTACTGTATAAGTAGACATGATCTGTTGTGGCACCGAGAGGCACCGTTGGGGCCTTCTTTGTGGTTTTAATGAGCTCCAAGAAGGGATAAAAGTGTGCTCTAAAATGGTATTGTCCTGTGGATTTGTGTCAGGCCAGGACTGTTCATGGTCATGAGTGCTTTCATTTTTAAGGAGTCTGAAAATGATAAGAAGACTCTGAATTGGTGGAGGAGTACCGTCCTGTGGATTTATACGAGCCCAAGATGATGATTGCTCGTGGTTGCTTTATTTTTTAGAGTCTGAAAGTAGTAAGTAGACTCCATTGGTGGTATTTTTCGTATATTAGTCTCCAAGGCCCAAAAACGCCTAAAATGAAGCAAATGGAGAACTCTTCTAGCTGGTGTGACTAGAGTATTCCTTTTTTGTAATTAGTCTACAAGGTTTGGAAAAGGGGTAAACTTATACCAGGTAGACGCCCTTTCAGATACTTTTAGCGAGAATGAAAGGAAGCAAGATTGCTCGGGGATCTTTTCACTGTTTTAGGAGTCATAAAATAGCTTAACAGAAACTCCCTAAGTGCATTTTTCATAAAGGAATTGATCGGCCCGAAAAAGGGATAAAATTATACCGAACAAAAGTAATGGTGAGGCAAGGAGGAAGTGTTCGATCAAGGGATAAGTATGGGAACCAAGAATAGTGGTGGGGGAGAACACTTGATGAGGCCTCCTTGTGGGTTGATGAATGATAGAAAAACAATGCCCTAATTGGGGTATGGATGGAGTAGATGGCTCATGTATAAGTTGTGATGCACAAAATTGTAAAACTCGACAGCGGCCAATTCGGCCCGCAAATCGAGGTAACAAGGTGTAGGGACACAATGTCAAAAAGGGTTTTTGGTGAGAGTGATAAATGATCTTAAGCATCATCACAAGTTCAGAAAACTGAATCCGATGGTATAAAAATCACCAATAAACTGACAACCGTCGATGTGGCACGCAAATCGAGGTGGCGTGGGGCATGGAAAAAATGCCCAAAAGTTTTTGGTGAGAGTGAGAAATGATCTCAAGCATCATCATGGGCACGGAAATATGAATCCAGCGGTGCATATGGTGCGAAAAATGAAGTTCATAAGGACTCCGGAATGGTTAAAGAAAATAACTAGGTTAAAAAAATGGCTACAAATAAAGGTGAGCCCACCAAGCCAAGGATGCAGTGGTGGGGAGAAATGATGACCCGCAAGGGAAGAATACTAGATGTATCAAATCAAATCAAATATACAAGTGATATGTGACCTCAAAAATGGTTGAGATCACGCATGTGAAAAAGTGAGCAGGGTTAATGACCTGCCCCCATGCTATGTGCATGGGGTTTATGATTGTGGATCACATATGTGTTGGTTTGAACAATGGGGTCATTGAAATACTGAGATAGATGTGATGAGGAAGGATCAAAATGATTGATCATGCCCCCTATCCCAGGTTCGAGGTAATCTATTATGCCCCCTAACTCAGAGGTGTCAATGTGGTGTAGATGTTGTCTTAGAGAGGGATCAATAGGGCATTGAGCAACTACTAGTGAGGGGGTATACCATGAGGTTGTGGGTGTGGTGGTATACTGAAGTGATGATATGATGATGGGGGATTCCCCTTGTGGGGTGGATGGCCCCAGTATCTCCGACGAGAATCACAATGATGATGAGTAGGTAAGGTTTTGGGCCTGCCCCCATATTGTGTACATGTGGTTTCCTCGTCGATTTGAAAGGGTTGAACATGTGTGTCAAAGGGATCAATGGAAGGGGCCGACCGGACAGAGGGGTATCCATTGGAAACCATGTAAATGGTGTTAATTTCTTTTGAGGAGGAAGATGGTGGTGGATGAATTCCCTCAATGGTAGGAGCGAATGTTTCTAGGTCGGCATTATTCAGTTTGTATAGAGCTGTTCTATAATCTAGGAGATCAGGGCAGTGATCTGAGTAATGGCCGTAAATGCCGCATATCGCACAGGGGTGATTGGTACGCGGCGATTTATCGCGAGGTTGAGGAGGCAGTTCAAGTTTGACCACTGGGATGTTAGCATTGTCATCCAACATATCCATGTGTTCTTGAAGTGCTGGTAATTGTGGACATTGATGGGTGGCATGGCCTATGTTGTCGCACAAAGAGCACTTGGGGGGAGCACGAGTGGTTGGGGGATTCTTTGCCAATTTGGGGGTCACCGGGGAGATGCAAGTTGTGGGTCCAGTGGTGTAGGTTTGTGGACCTCTACCCCCATTGTTGAGGGATTAAGGGGGGACATAACTAGATGTTGATGTAGTGGCCCCTGTTGGAGGTGGTCAGTTTTGGGGGTTTTGTACACCAGGTGGTGGACGGTTATGGGGTTTGGTACACCAGGTGGTGGATGGTTTTGAGGGTTCAGTATACCAGGTGGTGGATGGTTTTGGGGGTTTTGCATGCTAGGTGGTGGATGGTTCAAAATATTGATGGGTTGTACCGGTTGTAAAACAATGGTTGGTGTCGGTGGAGGGGTTGGGGCAGGTAGGTACCATACAGGTAATCCTAGCGTTAACCCTGGGAGGTTAAGTGTAGCCATTACTGGTGTGCTGACAACTCCTGAAAATGGAAACAAGAATGGGATAGTGTGAATCGATGTTGTTCTGATATGACTAGGCACTATGGGTGGTTGTGGTAGTGGTTGAGGTTGTGGAGTATGGTGTTGTGTGTTGTGCGAGAGGGTGCACAAATCATATATTTCAGTTATCCAGAGAGGGGGTGGGATAGATGGGAAAGTGGTGGTCATGGGAGTATTCAAATATATCTCGGGTTCGATTGAGGAGACGAACGATGTGGATGCAATCTGAATGGGTTGTTCAATCATGGGAAGAACATTTTCAGGCGCCGCGGGGGCATTGGGATCATAGTATGTTATCTGGTCGATTTTGACTATGCGTCCTTCGTGGGGGAACATCATGAGGCGAAAAAATGAAGAAGCGACAGTTTTCATTTTATACATGTAGCTTCGTCCTAGAAGGAGATTCTAATCAAGTTGGACGTTGATGACGTCTATATCTATGAGAACCATTTTTTCCCCAAGCTGTATGGGCATGTTCACTAGCAGACCCTATGGTTGAACTGGACGACCATCATAAGCTCACAATGCGGTAGTGGATGGCTGTAGTGTTGGGGATCCAAGCTTTTTCCAGACAAAAGTCAACATAATGCAGGTGGAGGCACCTTCATCGATTATGCATCGATGAACGATGAGGTTGTGAATGGACACAAAAACCTGAAAAGATAGAGATGAAGGCAGACGAGGTTCGGCTTGGTCTAAGTCAAAAGCCATCATATTGGAGTCGTTAGGGTCTATGGTACCAATGGCAGATAATAACAATTTTCTCTGTGCAGGACAAGTTTTTAGGATTTCTAGAGCAGACATAGAAGCGGGGGACTGGGCTAGGTCTTCTACAATGTTATAGTTCGAAGCTGCATGAGTGTTAGGGTTGTTGTTGATTCGTCATAAATGGAAGCGAGGTGCTTTTGGACCCCCGTCCATGGGCATATTAGGTATGCGAAGTGGCTGATCAGTTGGGAGAATACTCAAAGATGGATTAGTGGGAGTGGCCTCCGGGGCTGAGCCGTATTGATTTCGGCGGGTTTGAAGGTTGACATCATTAGAAAATGGTGAGTGTGTGATGAACCTGCAATAATTAATTAATGCAAATACATGAGATATCAGAAATAATAGAACAGAATCACTTTTATATTAATCACGGGCCACTTCGAGGGGGCAACCTCCTTTGAGCAAGCTCAATACAATTAACTTCACGCTGCCTTCAATGACCTCAACACACACTTATATACTAAGTCTATGCCCAATACTATGAGTCAAAACCATGGGACATATAATACTATGGGACGACTTACAAAGCATATCCGTCCAATACTATGGGTCAATACTATGAGCTAATATAAACTACAGATCAACAAATACTACGGGACGACTTACAAAGCATATGCCTCCAACAACAATATACTAACATAGTAAAGAGAAGGGTTGACATAGGTTCCTAACATCCCCTCTCCCTTAGAAAAAGCTTTGTCCTCAAAGCTTTGGTTGGAGAAATTGCTGCAGAATCTGAAGGAGTGGTTCCCTGGTAGCATCCTTGGGTTGCATTTCGGGCCACTGACGCCTTTGGAGTGTCAAGGAGGATTGCTTGGAAGGCTATAGATGAAGAAGAACCCTGTCAGCTGCATGGAAAATGCACTCAGAACAGTGTTGATCGGCTTGTTTTTTCAGGCGATTTCTGGCCATGTGAAGATTGTCCTACAGAACGAGAAGAATCTGATCGTGGTTTCGAAGAAACGAGCCAATTTCCTGAACTGGGGAGCTGCTAAGGGTGTATGGAAGAAGAACTGGTGGTGTTTTTCCATAGACTACTTCATATGGTGTCCTTTGAGATGTGGTATTGTACCACCAGAGCGCTACTAGGAAATCCATAGAAATAGTTGGCCAAAGCTGTGTAGGGATGGGCAAGGGTTTGAGAAATCCCGAAAGGAGTGTCATTTCACCCTTATTGACTTGGAAATTATCATCATCAGCCACCATCTATTGAATTGTCATTTTTAGTCCCTGCCAAAAGAAGTTACATTGTTCCCAGTCATACATTTTGCAGAACCCAGAGTGCCCTGTGAAGAAGCATGGAGTTCATAGAAGAGATAGCCTTGTTGAACTTATTGCAACCATTTTGGAACAAGCAGAGAAAGAGCTGTAAGAGAAACTGGGTCATCAATTGTACTAGAAGGAGCAGCTTCCACCATATTGTCTTTACCCTTCTTGTAAGTGATCACATAGGGATAACCCATGAGTTGGACAACCCATTTCAGGTGTGTTGGGGAGGAGACCCATTATTCCAGAAAATTTTCCAGACTCTAGAGATCAGTCTTGATGCAGAAATAATTCCCTAATAGGTGTGGTTGCCACTTCTGTACTGCATGCAAAATAGCCATCATTTCCTGCTGAGAGGTAGATGTGGCTAAATTCTTACTGGAAAGGTCTCTTGAAGGCAGCAAGCGCATTGCTTCAGCAAAGATACCTGCATATCTATCCAAGGAAGTAGTGGAGACTGTTGATGGGTGCATCTGAATGGAATTGAGCTGAGCGATGACACCATGTGAATTCTTCTTAAGGATTTTTTCCAGGCAATGTGAACTGATGATGCAGAGAGACCCTGGTTGTAATCCCATAAATTTTTGTTGTGCCCCATTGACTTTAAACTGCATCCAAAGTTCAGCAAAATCCCATAAGATGGGGCCAAGTGTGCGTAACCATTGAACGCCCAAAACCACATCACAACCTCCTAAGGACAAGGAAAACATGTCAGAGCGTAGGTTATAATCTTCCATAGAGATACGCACATTATGACATTTCCCCTTGCAAGGTAAGGTGCCCCCATTGGCAACCATGACTTCAAAGTTGGAGCAAGGATGGACAAAACAATCAGCCTGTTTGGCAATCCGAGGGTCAATGAAGTTATGAGTGCTACTAGAATCAATGAGTATGGTAAGAGGGAGCTTCTTGAAGTATCCCCTAACCCGCATTGTTTGTGGGGTGGTGATACTGGTTACAGCATGGAGAGAGATCTCGGGTGGGTTGTCCTGAGATGGGGTGTCAACAGGCGGGTGTTGAATGTCGACCTGATCATATACTGTATTTGTAGCTTCTTCACCAAGTTCTAAGACAGGCGGAGAATCCACATGCAAGAGATAGAGCTTTTGTTGAACACATTTATGTCCTCGAGTGAATTTCTCATCACAATTATAGCAAAGCCCTTTTTCTCTGCGTGCCTGCATTTCTATTGCAGACAAATGCTTGATAGGAGTTGGTTGAGGAGCAGTCGTGATGGGAGGTCGTTGGGAACCCATATTTATAAAGGGAACAAAGGTGGGTTTGGAGCATTGTTGAGCTGCGATCTTGTCCTCGGCCATCTTAGCCAACCCTAGGACTTCCACCATTGTGTTGGGACAAAACATTTTGACCTCTGAGCGGATTTCATCCTTGAGACCACTGATAAAACAACTCTTGCAGAATTCATCAGACAATCCTTCTGTGTGATTGGCCAATTTCTCAAATTCTGTCCGATACTCTCTCACTGTGCCAATTTGGTGAAGTTTAGTGATTGCTCTTGTGAAATCATCAAAAGCACTAGGACTAAATCGTGGCAAAATGAGTTGGCAAAAATCTGTCCAGTTTGGCTCGGGATGAGCTTTGATGTACCAATGATACCATTGAAGGGCTTCCTGTTCCAAATGAAAGGATGCAAGTGGAACTTTTTGGGCATTAGAAGTATTATGCAAACTAAAATATTGTTCTGCTCAATATATCCATCCAGTCTAATCAATACCATTGAAGCGAGAAAAATCAAGCTTCGGCCCATGAAAATTGCTGGAAGAAGAGAACCCGGTGGCTGCAAAAGATTTTGGCTGTCTAGTATTGTTCATGGTTGAATGCTGAAGATGGAGGCTGAGAAATTTTTCATCCAGATCTTGGAGTTTGGTTTGGATGGATACAAGTGCTTCCTCCATGGTGTGTGCTCCTGCACAAGTGACAACCATAACCAGGTTTTTTTTTTTTTTTTTGTGGAATGGGTAGAAAAACACAAACAGAAGCTGATTTAGTAAAGGGAAATTTGGATTGGGGAAACAATCTGATGGGTAATTGGGGTTTAACTAGATTTTGGACACTGTCGAAAGGACAAGAAATCAAAAAGGGGGATTTCAGAAGCGGGGTGATAGAATGAGAAAATTTGGCAAAAAGGGACAAAGAATCAGAATTCAGAAAGAAACTCTGTGGTAAAATTTGAAGCTGATTGGGTGAAATCTGAGGAAGTTATGGCAAACCCTAAAAATAGACAAATGTGGGATTTTGGGCTTTGGGGAGGGGAATTAGGGATAGGGTCCTCAGGAATGAAAGATGCAAAATGGGATGACAGGGGTTCCCCGAAAATTTCAAGGGAAACAGAGTGAAAACAAGGGAGATATGGAGAAAAACGGTTGGATCTGAAACGAAGACTGGATCTGGAACGACTTTTTTTTTTTTTTTTTTTTTTTTTTTTTTTTTTTTCTAGAAATGGATTGGAAACAGTGGTGCAACGGCATGGAAGGGATCGAAAACGGCTGGATCTGGAACGACTTTCAGAATAGATCCGAAACGGCTAGATCTGGAGCGTAAGTGATCGGCAACAATTCAACTAAAAGTAGATATGGACCCCAGGGATGTGCGGCTTCCTAACAGTTCAGGGGTTTCACTTGGCCACCAATGTTGTCTGACAGCTTGCGTATTAGAGCAGTACCCCTCACTCCATGGCTCAAGTAAAACTGATAACCGCTTTGCCACAAACGACAGCTCTTGGTTTACCTCACGGGTGGGAACTAGTCAATCAGGTAGGGGTCATTGCCCTTTTCGCTGGCAGGTCCTCTCAATGGGCCAGCTACTTCGGGGTTCCTGTGGTACTCCTCACAATGAGTTTTAGGGCTTATGCCCAAGTACTTACCACAGTTAAGAGGATAGGGATTATTCCCAAATCTGAACCTGCAACAGATGCGAAAAAATAATTTGGCAGAAATTTCACCCAGCGAGCCCAAGAAAGTGCTCTGATACCAGATGAGATGAACCTGCAATAATTAATTAATGCAAATACACGAGATATCAGAAATAATAGAACATAATCACTTTTATATTAATCACGGGCTACTTCGAGGGGGCAACCTCCTTTAAGCAAGCTCAATACAATTAACTTCACACTGCCTTCAATGACCTCAACACACACTTATATACTAAGTCTATGCCCAATACTATGAGTCAAAACCATGGCATGTCCGTCCAATACTATGGGTCAATACTATGGGCTAATATAAACTACGGGACGACTTACAAAGCATATGCGTCCAACAACAATATACTAACCTAGTAAAGGTAAGGGTTAACATAGGTTCCTAACAGAGTGTTGGACTCTGTATGCTAGTAATCGGTTACCGCATAGGTAATTTGCTGCTATGTTGCAGCGGATCCTTGTGGGGGATCCATCGGATGAGTGTTTACCACTCCTTGGTTGGGTAGAGGATTTTGCAAGATCATGGGTTGCGGCTGAGGAGGTGGTGGTGGTTGTGCAGCATGTCCTTGTCATTGGGCGTCGTCGGTCCAGAGTTGACATGATCGATCTAAATGGGGGCAATTATGCGTGTAATGGTCGTAGACCCCGCATATGGAACACGGGTGGTTTGTTCTCAAATTAGGATTTTTTCCCTATTTTGGTGGACAATCAGGGTTTTGATTTGTAGGAGCAACATTATTGTTATTGGGAGGATTAGGTGGCTATCCTCCTTGGTTTTGTTGTTGGTTATTTCCACAGTTGTGTCCTCTTCCGCGATTCTGTTAACCTCCTTGATTACATTGGTTATTATGGTTTTGAGGTTGGTTTTGTTGTGCGTATACGTGCCCTTGGGAAGTAGGTGGGTTTTGAGGTCATGCAGGTGCGGGAGTAGGCTGTGGTGGATAGTAAGCGGGAGGGTTCTGAGGTGGACCTGGTGCTTGTTGCGGTTGTGGGTAACCTTGAGCTACTGGAAGTGTTGGAGCAAGAGGTGCTACCTGTTGAGGATAATAAGCTGAATGGGCTTATGGTTGAATCGGAGTCTAATGGGCCTACTGGTTATAATATGGGGGTGGAGCATAAGTTGATGGTGCTTTCCCGTAACACTGTGGTGGACATGAGGGTCCATGAGTGTGGTGGGTGTGCATTACTGGAGCATACGAAGTTGTAGCTCTAGAGTTAGATGTAGCCCTAGAAAGGTCTGGAGCATTGTTTGTACTCATCATGGTGAAAGGTTTGTTTTGTGCCATAACCTGGCCAATGATACCGTCAGCAGCATGGGATGCCCCCAGCGTGTCGCTCCACGATGGATCACCTCGAGGGGTGTCTGGTAAGATTGTGTATAAATATCCAGATTGTGCATATATCAGGTCGAACTACTGAGCTTTTAAGATGCCATCTTCTTCCGACTAGGGTTGTTTAGAAGCTACATCCTTGGCTATGAGAGGGAGGAGTGATTTCAGGAACCAATCCAGGAAGATATAGTCATCAAGTTTTATCTTGCAGAGACTACGATGCTTACACCACTCATGGATATGATCGGTGATGTGTGTAGAGGTGTTCTGTCTACAAGACAGTAGTATTTCCACTCCTACATCATAGTGTACAGGTAGTTGAAAGAACTGAAGGAAATTTGAGGTGAGGGATGTAAACATGGGATGTGTCCCATGTGGCTATTCAATATACCACTTGGCTGCAGAGCCAGTTAAAGTTCTTTGTAAAATTCGGAGTCGAATAGAATCATCTACTATGGAGTTTGAGGAACACCATAGGTGAAATGACATGATATGGTTTTGGGGGTCTTCCCCAGCCTTTCCTTCAAATTTTGGGATGTCTGAGGGGAGCTTTGTGGGCATGGGGGGCCAAGTAGGGTCATGTCAGATGGGATCATTTGTTAGGCTAGCCAAGTCTGGTAGGTTAAGGCTATCCATAAATGGAAAACTGGCAGAGGGGTATGATGTTGTCATGGGGTCATAAGTGCTGGTGGTGGCGTTATGTATTAGGCCACTGCCCCCTAGGGGGATATTGATCATGGGAGGTATGTTCCCTCCACTCATAAGAGTGTGGGAGGGGCCCGCACCACCAAGTGCAATGGGAGTCACAGATGGGTTGGGAAGATATCCAAGAGGTGTTGGAATCTGAGTGGTAGCGGGGATAGTAGGTATAGTTTCCATAGTGGCCATGCCTAAGTTAGGTGGGGGTCCTGTATTGGGCAGGGGTCCCATGGTAGGCATACCTAATGTAGGTGTAGATCCCATATTGGGAATCCCTAAGGGAGGTGTGGTAGTTGTGGCTACCATGGTGGTCATTGTGGTGGCGGGGGTGGATGATGTTCCACCAACAGCCCCTATGAAAAAGTTATCATAATGCAAACCATCCTTAGGGCTAGTGGGTGTGGTGTATGTTGGATTTTTGGATTCTACCTCAAAATTAGATGTGAAATGAGGCGCGTTAGAATCGTATGATAGGGCTCTATTCTGATGACATGTGGAGTCAAGGGAACCGTACTACGAGGGGTCTCCTCGGAAGTGCCGAGAACGTCTCGGGGAATCAATGGTGACAGTTTGTGAAAAAACTACTAGGTGGTGGTGAGTGGAAAGCTCTAAAGCCCTAATGCAACCGTGAATGCAAAAGGGGAGCGTAAAAAATAAATGGCACTCAGGCCAAAAACCAACCTCAAAACACTTACTATAACAGTTGTGTTGTAGTAAGTGGAGTAATAAGAAAATGTGGTCAGAAAACCAACATGCAAACAACTCCTAAAAATAGAAAAGGGTGTACTCTATGACCAAAGGGAGGTAATGGAGCATGCAAACACCTAACTAAAAATTATTATGACTCGACAAGATATATCCTCTGCAAGGTGATGAAATCCAAGTCAGACAATATAAATTGTAGAATCAAAGGCTAGATATCCCCCTATCGGGAGGGACACCGGGTAGAAAATCCTATAAGTTTGGCCACTAAGATACCCCGTTCATGACACATTCGGTTGGGTGAATCTGTAGTTTTGTTCTATCACCATTGTACTCCCATGAGGGTGGTACAACGATAACTACGAAAGGTATCCTTCGGTTACTGAATGGATTGCGGTATTCCACTCATACTTTCAGAACCAGTCTGGCTACTTCAACCCTCCTAAGGGAGAGGCCTTCCCGATAAATTGGTTTTAAACCGTGTCAACAAATAATAAGGGATTTTGCTTCCCTAAATGTCAACCACTATGTCTCAACATGAAAAATGAGTGACGGGTGTTATTTGGATACTTATCCCCTCAGTCCTACCTAGCTACAAACTTCTTTTAGTGTTCCCCAAGTGGGGTTCGAATTTTTGTTTAGTTAAGAGGATTTTAAGGCTCACTTGTAATTATTGTGACAGACTGTGTGCTGGTGTGGGTGTATACCAAAATAATTTCCCTCACATGGGTGATTTAATCACAAACTAAAATAAGGATTCCAATTTGCGAAAAAAAATGAAAGACGTTTCAAATGTAAATGCTTTAAATAATCTTTTAAAAAAAAATGTATTCTTTAAAAAAAATTGTAAGGTAAATCAAATAACATATGTAAAAATAAATGGATTTCTAAAGTCTTTCTTGGGAAAAATATTGAGCAATTTTAGAAATGTGGTTCTAACCTGGAAATATATGAAACTTACCACATGAGAAATACTTAAAAAATCTTTCTTTCAATTCGTTGAAATTTTTCAAAAGGATAAGTGAAGCATCTAACAGAATATCAATTAATAATGTTGCAATAATGACACAGTGGGCTATAAAAAATTGCAGAAATTAATGCTGGAAAAAATGGGCTGATTAGGCGAAAATTTTTGAAAAAATTGGCCAAACTGAAATAGGAAATATCGCGGCTGTTAGGTCAAAACCCACGATGAGACGTGCTGCGATGTGGGGGAAAGACGCGATGTGAATAGCGGCACGGTGGTCAAAAGTCACGATGAGTCGCGCAGAAAAATGCCAAACAGTCGCAATGGACCACGCAGGGAAAGGTCACCCAGCCACAACAGGTAGTGCGGAAAAATGTCCAAGCCACCATCTCTCCTGCCCAGGTATGTTACATATTTTGTCATCCATAAGGAGGCAGTGAGGCAGGTTTTTATAGATGGATTTGGCAATTTCCTAAATAAACTGAAGAATGCCTTTTTCCCAGCACTGCCCTTCTATGTTAGAGCATACAAGTTCTCTAATGTCAAATCAGCTGAAACCTTTGTTCAGGAATTAAGAGATTTTCACTTTGGGGAGAGAATTTTCACAAAGAATAACAGTCTTAATAAGGCTGCAGACCATTGCAAGGAATTCAATGCGCACTTTGAATATGCGACTACTTCGATGAGGATGAAGAAGTTTTTAAAAGGGTCAGCAATATGACCGAACTCAGAAGGTGCCTTCGCCTCAAGAGCAGAGCTGGCTCTAGCTCCACTGCAGCCCAAGCTTCCAAGGAGGCAGAATTGCAAAGGGAAAGAGAGGAAGCTGAAGCCCTAACGAAGGAGGATAAAAGGCTTAAGGAGGAGGTTGAAAGATTCCAAATGGAAGCAGCGAAAAGAGTGCGGAAAGAGTAGGAGGACAAACTCTGAGATGAAGAAGCTCAAAGACTTCGAGATGAAGAATTAGAGAAGATCAAAAAAGAAGAATCTTCCAATTTGCAAGAAGAGAGGGAGAGGAGAGAAAGAGAAGGAGTTGAAAAGCAGCTGAAGGCTGAGGAAGAAGATAAATCCAAGAAGGATGTAGAGCTAGGAAGCCCAGACATGCAGTTAATGGACATAGACTCGTCCCAAGTGACCCAGGCCTTAACTGCGGAAGATGACTTCCCCATAGGAGAGCTTCCACTAGTCCCTTTCACCCCATCAAAGAGTCACACTGTGACCCAATGGGACAAATTTGTTTTTGACAAGAAGAGAAATCCATTGTATGAAAGACAGAGACAAGGATGAAGAAACCCTTTCAACTAGACATCGTCACCAAGCGAGAAACCGCTGTCATGCAAGGCACGTAGAGTGTTCTCGATTTTATGGCATCCACCACTATAGTTGTTGCCAAGGCAAGCGAAGACAATGTGCACAAGCTAGTGAATGATGTGGATGTGGGCAAGAAGAGGGTGCGTAGGTTGCATCTTACTCTGGTAAAGGAGCATGCATATAGAGAGTTACTGGTAAATAAATATGATGGCCTCTTATCAGAGCAAAGAGAATTATCCAGTATGTATCAACATCTAGAGGAAGAAAAGGAAGCTTTGGTGGTATAGATGATGATAGTGGAAGGAGAGAAAAATGATCTCGAAGCCAGGACCATTCAATTGGAAGAAGAGAAAGAGATGATGATAGAGCAATTAGAGCTAGCAAACAGCAAGGCAAATGATTTGAGCCCCTTCCATGAGCAGTCCCGTGACATACTAAAGAAGATACATGAGTCACAGGAACTTATTACTAAAGAAGTTTGCAGAATAAAGGCAATGGTTTCTAGGATGAAAGAAATTAATTCTGAGGCCAATAGGCTCAGGAAGAAATATGCGCATGTAAAGGAAGACATTAAGAAGCATATTGAATGGCGAGAAGGGAAGTCAGGATTCTTCAAACACCTCCCTCTCAAATCTGTGGCCAATTTTAAATAAGATGCAGGTTTTATGGAGTTCTGCAAGAATTGTGGTGTAAAGTTCAACTCTGTAATCCAATCCACCACCAAAAGATGCAGCAGTATCTACCTTAAAATCTAGAAAAATCATGAAAGGTGTCAAATGGTTGTTCCCCGAACTCTAGAGGCCTTCTCGGACAAAGACCAACACTTGATTGAGTTGAAGAATGAGCTAAACACAAAGATGGAATATGTGAAGAGAATATATGTGTTAACAGCAGAAGACCTTCACCAATGCATTAGGAAACCCTCCATTCATGCTCACCTTCTTGAAGAATTCCTCCAGACTGCAGCAACTGAGGTGCAAAGCATTGAAGCAGACTTAGCCAAGCATGAGATTTCCCTGAAGTTCATGCTCCTTGCCCCTGCCAACACCATTGTAAGAGAAACAAGCATATGGGTCAGCTATATAGCAGAGGTGGTAGCGCCAATTATATCAGAAGCTCCAGTCGGGAACTAATTTGGCACTACATAATTGTGTGATTTCGATCTGGGAATAATTTTTTCTTTTTTATCTTAGTCTTGAAATTAAAGACAACTGGATTTTTGTTTCTTTTGTAAAAAACATTTGGGAATTATTCTAATTTTTGTAAAAGGGCACTAAAAGACAAATTAAAAGATTCATTTGGATTAGGGTACACATAGGAGCTCTTGGAGCATTTTGTAAAGCTATATATAGATGAATAGAGAAAGGTAGAAGGAATTTTGGCGGGTGAAAGGACAATTTTTTGTACGTGAATTATTTTCCTACAGATATAAGAAAGCTCCATTTTGCCTAAAGAAAGCCTGCACTACATTTTTTCCTGAAGATGTGTTAAATGCCTGCTGGATTATTTCTGCATCATTGATACATATACTGTGAGATCATTCCTTGTTGTTCTGAATTATTTTTTTGTAATGAATGTTCTCATATTTTTATGTGCAAAGATGTGCATCTTAAATGAGTAATGAAATGTTTTAATTCAATCAAAGCTATCTTTGATATCTTTTATCTTGTGCTGGAAATGAATCTTTATGATTAAATAGCTATTTTTGAGATCTTTGGATGTTTCTTTCAGTATATTACACAGACTTTCAGTTTGCTCCTTGCAAGGATAGATTAATTTGCTTAAGTAGTTGTAGATCATATTTGTTTAATTGCATGCATTTAGTTAAAAACACTTGCATATCATCTTTAAAATAAAATACATAAACAGTGGATCGGGCTACAACCGGTGAAAAGAAAACAAGTCTTTAAACCTTATATGGTAACCGGGCCATTAACTAGATGGATTCCCCATACCAAACGGTGAACGATCTAATTGGGATTGCATACTGGGGAGAATCCCTTGCTGATTGATGTTATGATTTTCGAGGCATCAACAGTTTTTGGCACTATAAGGAGGGCCACCAGTGCATGGCTGGCAGAGGATATCCTTTCGTTAGAAGAAATCTGACTGAAGACTGGCTTGAAATAGCTATCCTAGACAATTTTGATCTGGAATCAAGAAATCAAGAAGATCCCAATTCTGAAATTGAGCTGCAAGAAACACTATATGCTGTTCCTTTTGTAGAAGTAGCAGATTTCATAAGACATACACATTCTTATGTTAGAGAACTTGGTGGTTTGAATGTAATTCCCCTACTCCCCAAAAGAAGATCTCCTAGGAGGGAAATGCAGTACACAAGAGATTTAGTTTTAGTTAATAACTTAGAAGAATTGGTAATCTATCCTTAGAAGAGATCACAGAGCCTCTTGGAGAAATCAGACTCGATACTCCTCCAAATCTAGAAGAACCTCATACTCCATGAAATTCTCCACCTCATACTCCACATAACACTCCACCGCATTCTCCATGTATAATCATGGTTTTGCTGGCATTGAGAGCAAGAGGAGCATTGAATTGAGCTGGGACATTCCATGATCTGCCCAAGAATCCAGAAAAGCTTTTGCCCAAGTATGATCTGGGGAAAGGTATCTGTGTTGAAGATCACCTTAAGAGCTTTTATTTGGCCCCGATTCTTCTAAATGCAAAACACGAAGATGTAGTCTATAGACTTTTTCCCTATACTTTTGAACCCAAGGTATCTTCCTAGTATTTAAGTTTGCAAGCCAGTTCCACATCAAATTGGGAAGAATTCGAGAAGTGTTTCTTAAGTAAATATGGAAATCAGAAGACGGTCGCTACACTTATGAAAGAATTGATGTCCATGAGAATGGAAAATAAAGAAAAGGTTTAAGAATTCAATCAAAGATTTACTACATTATTAAATAATTTTAGTGCAACAGCTAAACTAGCTGAAGAATCTTTAGTCGAATATTATACAACAACACTTGATCCTCCCATAGCAATGTTTGTTAAAAGAACAAAGAAAACTACCTTGATATAAAACTTCGAAGAAGCCAAGAAGTTGGAAGAAGAAGCAGACATCATTGCTAAGAATTCTCTTGATCTTTATCTAAAGCCAACAGCTGTTAAGAAATCCATTTTGTTAACCAGAAATAAAGAAGAACCATCAACAAATATGGAAAATATGGTCAAAATGATGCAAAAGCTTTCTAATAAAATTGTAGATCTGGAGAAAGATAAGACAACCAGCACTTCCAGGAAACCATTCAAACCTTTCTATAAAAAAAGGGATGAAAGTGGACAGCTGCTTCCACCTGTAAACAATCCCGTTGTTCTAAATTTAAATGAAGTAGGCATGGACCATTTATGTACCTTCCATCAAGAACAACACTCAAAAAAGAGTTGTCCACAATGGATAAATTCAATGAGCCTGGTGATGAATCAAATGTTAGATGCACAGATAACAGATCAGAAAGATCCTGTAGAAGAGCAAATTTTTGAACAGGAAGAACCCGTTCCCAACACCACAATGGTCCTATGGGATTGGGCACCCATGCAAGAACCTTCTTTTGAAGATCTGGCTGATGAATTTCAGACCACATCAATTAATGTCACCACTGGAATTAAGGGCTTGGTGCTTGTTCAAACCATTGATGCACCTAAAGCCAGGGTTGCAAAGGAAATGCCAAAGCGGCACATAACTATCATTCCACCTCAGCCTAATGGAAACCCAGTAGTGAAAAAAGAACCAAGCGCAGAAATATCTAAACAGCCAAAAGTTACACCAAACAAAACAGAAAATCAGCCACAAGTCTCAAAAGAATGTGATATGAGATATGACATAATAGAAGACATTAAGAAGGAAAAAGCAAATGTCTCTATATTTGATATGTGTAGTTTTCCCCAGCAAAGAAAGAAGTTGTTAGAATCTTTTGACCCACAAGCTAGTACTTCGGTAGAAAACACGGAAGAGAACCCTAAGATAAACGAAGCTAGCATTTGTTAACACCCAAAAAGTGTTCACTACCTCATCTACCCCATTACATGGCTCATTTGTCCATTTTCCTACCATATTTCCCTTAAAAACCCTAAAAATCCCACTAAAAAGCCTCCAAAAGGCCACAAAACCATCAAAAAAAGCCTCAAAAAGGCTAAGAAACCCCTTTTTCCTCCAAAAATATCCAAATTCCTCAAAAAATAGCAAAAACCCTCTAAAAAAGGGAATAAAAAATATAAAATAATGAGGAAAAGGAGGAAAAAACCCTATACAGCTGCCCTAAACCATATGGTTCCCAAAACCATGGGCCAGCACTCCACCACTAGAAAACTATAAATAGGTGATGGAGATCCTTCATTCCACATCCACAATCATAAGCACCCTTACTCTGCCAAAATAGCTCTTGAAACCCTAGCTCACCCTTGAGCTACTTTCACCTTGAGAGCCCCTTTTGTCCCATTTCCACCATTGGAGAAAGAGAAGGAGCAAGTTGGAGCTTGGAGCAACCCTCTTGGAGCATTGTAAGAGCTTCACCAACCTTCACATTGGAGGTAAAATTAATACAAAAGCCATTCTTTACATCTTATTTTTTTTGTTTCATGCACATGTTTAGAGTAATTTATATTTTTGTTTTAGCATTTTAATTTAGATTTACTGAACTGCTACTAAGGAGTCCCTTCTCCTTAGTAGGTGCTCATTTGCACAAGCTAGGGGTAAAACCCTAGCTACAGTTTTGGCGACTCCCCTAGGTTTGAATTTTTGGTTTCAGTTTAAATTTTTTTTAGTTTTCTGCAATAATTTCCTGATTTTTCCTTTCGGCTGTCCCTTTCGGCTGCCATAAACCGCATCTTTTCCCTCTGCAGTCGTGTCCCGACTGCGTCTTTCAGGCCTTTACCTGCGACCAGACCGCGACTCTTAGACTGTTTCCGACGCCCTGCCGACGGATTCAAGTCTGTTGCCTGCGATCCGACAGCGGCTAATCAGCCTGTTTGCTGCGATCTGACTGCGCCTGTCGGCCATTTTCCTGCGTCCCGACTGTGGCTTTCAGCCCTTTTGCTGCAACCCGACTACGTCTGTTAGCCTTTTTCCCATGACCCGACTGCATATTTTTCCCTGTTTCCTGCGGTCGGACGGCCTCTGTCGGCCAAAAAGCCGCGACCTGTCTGTGTCTGTTTCCCTCAAAGCTCCCAGCTATCAAAGTCGAGATTGAGAAACTTCGCAAGGCAGGATTCATTTATCCTATTGCCTATACCGCATGGATTTCAAACCCCGTTCCCGTAAACAAAAAACAAGGCACCATCAGAGTATGCACTGACTTCCGCGATTTAAACCGTGCTTGTCCGAAGGACAACTTCCCCATGCCATTTATTGACCAACTCATCGATGCGTGTGTGGGGCATGAAGTTCTCTCCTTCATGGATGGTTTTTTCGGATACAATTAGATTCAAATCCGTAAGGAAGACCAGTACAAAACTGCCTTTACTACCCCATGGGGCACCTTTTCCTATTGCGTCATGCCTTTCGGACTCAAAAATGCTGGTGCCACCTTCTAGCGGGCCATGACCTATTGCTTTCATGACTTGGTCCATATCCTGTTAGTCTACCTTGATGACCTTATAGCTCATTCCCGAAAATGATCAGACCACCTTAATGACCTTCGGCAAGTTTTTCTGCATTGTCGCAAATATCAAATCTGCTTGAACCCACACAAGTGTGTCTTTTGCATTCCGGTAGGCCGATTGTTGGGTTTTATTGTTTCCCAGAAAGGAATTACTGTTGATCCCCTGAAAGTCCAAGCCATCTTAGACCTTCCCTCTCCTCGCAAGCTCTGGCAGCTCCAAAGTCTGCAGGAAATCTAGATCGCAGACTTTGCCTTTTCTGTTGACCTTTGAAATTTTTAATCATAATGTGCATAACTATTTGTAAGATTCTGGGGCTTCTTCAAATGTCATGCCACTGTCAATTTGCAAAAAGATTAATGGGAAGCCAATTCCATCACCATCTCAAATCATACAGTTAGATAGAACTGTTGTTAAAGTCATTGGAGAAATGAAAGATGTGCTTATTAGGTTGTCAGTGTTAAATTTTCAGAATTTACTTCAATATGATCTAGGATCTTAACTGAGAGAACAACATGTACAGCATATCTACATCATATCAATCATGGAGACAATAATGCAAGCACACAAGAGACACAAAGATTTACTTGGGGAAAACCATAAAGGTGAAAAACCCCAATAACTTCCTCAGAGATAGATAGAGCAATGATACAACCAACCAATAGAGATAGCCATAACCTAGCAGCAATCCTCCTCCTCCATAAGTGCGCCTCTCCTCCTTGAGAGCATGTGTGAGAAGTGAGTGAGTAAATAGAGTGCCTCCCGCACTCTATTTATACTTGACTTGACTTGCCTTTTTACCTAACTCATGTAGGCTCGAACTTAACCACATAACATAATGCTGAGTGGGCCGACCCCCAATAGGGTGGTCTAATAACCCTTTGACCCACATGGCCGACCCCCAATAGGGTGGTCTAATAACCCTTTGACCCACATGACTTATACAGGGCCGACCCCAAACAAGGTGGTCTAATAACCCATCAAGTATAAGTTACGACACTTACAATATAAATGACGACACTTCCTTATAGAGGAATAATACCATCTCTATAGGAATATAATATACATATATGTGAAATACATTCCGAAGTTACATATACATCAACACTCCCTCTTAACTAGGAAGGTATTTCTCAGCACAGTTCTTCTAGCACAAGTCATCTTCTTTGGATCATCGTCACTGGATAATCGTCATCGAGTCATCATCATCATCGCCACTGCTGCTGCTATCTCAATCAATCTCTGAATCTACTCGTCATAGGAAGTTCTACAGAGCCAGTCCTTTTTCATACTGGATGTAGGCCCACCACCTGCAGGTCTTCGTCATCACTGGCCATACTGTGGAATCCTCAGGACTTATTACGTGCGTCACAAAACCTCGAAAGAGCATCCCAGGATGTTACGGGTACACAACTCCGACCTGTAGGATCTCCCAGGGCGCTATTACATGTGACCCCACCACAAAACCTTGAAAGAGCATCTCATGATGTTACGGGTACACAACTCCGACCTGAAATCTCCCAGGGCACAAATTACATGTGGTCCACCACAAAACCTCGCAAGAGCATCTCAGGATGTTACGGGTACACAACTCCGACCTGAAATCTCTCAGGGCGCTATTACATGTGGTCATGGCAAAACCTCGAAAGAGCATCTCAGGATGTTACGGGTACACAACTCCAACCTGAAATATCCCAGGGCCCAAATTACATGCCATAGGACAAAACCTCGCAAGAGCATCTCAGGATGTTACGGGTACACAACTCCGACCTGAGATCTCCCAGGGCACAAATTACATGTCCTCCCAGAGCAATGTCTCGAAAGAGCATCCCAGGCTGTTACGGGTACACAACTCCGACCTATAGGATCTCCCAGACATGCTCATCTACACAACTTGATCCACGGCCACAGAGTATCAACCTGATACTCACCATACATCATCCTGATGTACTCATGATCGTCCTGATCATCATCACTGCAACGTCCTGCTGCATGTCATCTGGAGCAACATCCTGAAGCTCACCATCTATGATCATCCTGATCATCATCACTGCAACGTCCTGCTGCATGTCATCTGGAGCAACATCCTGAAGCTCACCATCTATGATCATCCTGATCATCATCACTGCAATGTCCTGCTGCATGTCATCTGGAGCAACATCCTGAAGCTCATCATCCATGATCATCCTGATCATCACTGCAACATCCTGCTGCATGATCCACCTGATCATCAATGCATCCACCTGATGCATACCAAGTATCTACCTGATACATATCATCATACATGATCCTCCTGATCATACAATGTATCCACCTGATACATGATACATATCACCATACATGATCCACTTGATCATACAATGTATCCACCTAATACATATACAGATACATGGTCCAAGCATCCAACATGATGCATATACAAAATACATACACATGATCCAACTGATCATATCCAGCATCCAACATGATGCATCCATACATAAATGATCCACCTGATCATATCCAGCATCCAACATGATGCATCCATACATAAATGATCCACCTGATCATATCTAGCATCCAACATGATGCGTACATACATACATAAAAATGATCCAACTGATCATATCCAACATCCAACATGATGCGTACATACATACATAAAAATGATCCAACTGATCATATCCAGCATCCAACATGATGCATTCATACATATATAAAAATGATCCAACTGATCATATCCAAGCAGAAACCAGAACATCATCCTGATGCTCATCATCCAGCGCTTACATCCACAGCCATGTGAAGGATCCTCCTTTAGACATGCTTGGAATGGCTTCAGCAAATGTGTCCATCACTTCTTCCTTGAAGTGTTCTCGATCTGAAGAACGCCAAGCCTCTCTCTCTGAAATACTCGAACTTCACCCTGGCTAGTGGCTTCGTCAGCACATCTGCAATCTGCTCGTCTGTCGCAACATATAGGAGCTTCACGGCTCCTCTCTGCACCATATCCCTGATATAGTGATATTTGATCTCTATGTGTTTTGACCTGTCATGAAACACTGGATTCTCGGACAGCTTCACACAACTCTAGTTATCACAGAAGATATCAGTAGCTTCCAATGGGAGATCAAATAGCTCAGACAGTAGCTTCCGTAGCCATACTGTCTCACAACTAACTGAACAGGCTGCAACATGCTCTGCCTCAGCTGTACTCAGTGCTACGCAGGACTGCTTCCTGCTAAACCAAGAGATCACACCTGATCCCATACTGAAGCAACACCCAGATGTGCTCTTCCTGTTTGCAGCACTGCCATCCCAATCTGAATCAACATAACCCTGCAGGTTAAACATTTGATTCTCCTCATACCTGAGCTCATAATCCACTGTACCCTTCAGGTACCTCAGAACATGCTTTACAGCAACCAGGTGAACACTCCTCGGATCCGTCAGGAACTGGCTCAATGTGTTCACAGCAAAGCAAATGTCTGGTCTCGTGTTCGTCAGGTACATCAAGGACCCAATCATTTGACGATACAAAGAGACATCAACCGGCTCAGATGAAGCATCACATAGAAGCTTCATATTCGATGTCATAGGTGTGGCCATAGCCTTGCAGTCCATCATCCCGAACCTCTTCAGGATCTCTACTGCATACTTCCCTTGTCCAAGGAAGATTCCATCACTTCATCCCAGATCCTGGGAACTTCAATATCTTCAATAGATAATTTTGTTGTTGAACAAATGTTGTAGTTCTTCTTTTGTAGGTGAAGATATACGGTCTTTCCTACAAAACAGGTTAAATTGCATGATTAGAAACATCTCATAATTTTCAGAACAAATTCTTACACATAACGAAATATGTCATACAGTCATGCAATTATCTTAGCCAATGCTTCAATACAACATTTATCCATATTCTGTAGCTTTCTAGATGCCTTCCAATCTCTACCAGAACATTGTTAAGGGTGTGCACAACTCCCAACATGTCAGCAAAGAGGTTTCATTCTAGATAAGTAGCAATGGAATGTTGTATAGTGCCATAGGCCACTTACCCATGTATATTAGTAGTATACTGTTCATCAATGCAACTATTCTAATATGCATAATACATATCCTAAGTCTAGGAACATGAGCATATACATCATTTGAACAATTTTATTTAAACAAACACATATGTAAGAAATGATAATTAAAATACTTATCTTTGTTTGTTCATTGGGTGGACTCCCTCTGAGTCTTTGCTTCTTTGCGGGAGATACTAGAGTCATAATCTGAAGTAGCTTCTTCTACACCTTTCTATTGTGGAATGTAGGAAGATGTTCAACTCCCTCTAAATATCTGCATCCTTGCAGAAGCTACTGAAGTGTGCTCCTTTGCTTTCTTTGCAGGAACAACTGGAGTGTGCTCCCTCTTGATCTTTGCTTCCTGGATTACCTGTCCTTGAACTTACATTCATCCTTGGTCCCTATGCATCATGATTGTGTTATCCTTGTGATCTCATATAAAATCATACATTCATTAGTATACTATTAAAACACAATAATCTCAAGCATGTATAGTCATGATCATTTCAAACAGAAATAATAAGCATTAGCATTCAAGGTTTATGTAGGAATCTTATGGTTAGTCAAATCATAAGAAGCATAACATGTCTAAACCTATAATTACTCAAACCTATGACTCTTCGCATTAGTTGAATCATCAATTAAGATAAGAGATATAATGTGCATAAAACCTGTGATTATTCAAACCTATACTTTCATGATTCTTCTGGTTAGTCATATCATCAATTATGGTAAGAAATATAATACGCATACAGCCATGACTTATTCAAACCTATGACTTCATGAATAATCATTATCAAACAACACAACAGTATAAGATCCTAACACAAGGTAGGATTCTATCTTGATATAGGAAAAACATACCTGGATTAGCATGCTAGCTATTTATACTCACATGATGTCTTCTTGTTGTTCTTCAATGACTTGTGCTAGTAACCTGTATATCTCATAGGTTAGCCATTATAAAACAAAGTTATACATACCTCATAAATGGATCTTCTATGAGATCCATGACAATGGATGAGTCTTTATCCTCATGTCATCATGATCATATGTTCTTGAACTGGAACATGCTTTGTCTTTCTTGGTGTACCTTTCATGTTAGTAGACAACATAAACCTCATACAACACCATAATGCATTAGTACAATCATAAGTGTCAACACCCTAACCAATGAATATCTTCTATCATGCATTCATAATTTTGTTAAGGTGAAACGACAAATCTAAAATCAAAATTGTACTAACCGTAATAACATGAAGACAAACATACCATAAACTTAATCATGGACAAATATCGAAACATACCTCGATGAGTCATACTTGTCGAGATCGCTTGAAAACTTCTTATGTAAGGCCTTAGCCTCATCTCCCTCTGAAACACGAACTTCTTCACTTATGCAGGTGACCAATCCATCTTCTTCTAGGATTAACCCAATCCACTTGATTTGCAAGAACTGGACCTAGAGCTGGATATGGTTTTGTTAGAAAAACCCCAAAAATTCAAACTTTGAATTTCAACCTTCCGATAGGATAGGAATATGCGCCTTGATGAACTGATCAAACTAGTATATTCAGGATTTGAAAACTGCAAAGTTTCACTCCTCAATTTTTCCTTTGAAACTTTTGGATTCACTGGACGTGACCCTAAACTGGGGTTTGATGAAGCCCACTCTTCTGCCCAATCAAAATGTTTGATCCAAAGCTCTAAGCTTCTATTTTTCCGAGGAGCTTCCAGCCGTGGTCACAGATTTCAAAAATTCCCATTTTTATAGAAGCCCTAATTTTCCACTTTTCTGATCAAAGTCCCGAACTAGGGTCTAATCAAGCCCGGCCTTCTACCCAGCCAAAAATTCTGATATTGGTCTCTAAATTTCTATTTTGATGAGTAGCATCCAGCTGTGGTCTCCGATTACAAAAATTCCAACTTTCTTCAAAGCCCTAAATTCCGGAAGCCATGAATGAAGGTACCAAAACAATAATTCTGTTTTGACAGAAATATGTACCTGATTGTTTCTGGTGTAACTCCGAAATTTTTGATCCACAGGGTCTGAAAAAGTTTTCTGAGATAGCCTGACCTGTTAGCTTTCCATCCTCACAGGTCTGACCTCAATTGGATGTTCTGAGAGAGAGTTATGCCAAATGTCGCAACGTGACCTGTTTTGGGAAAATACAGGAGAGCGAACTTGTACGGCGTGCCACGTGTCACTGTTTGACCTTCGGCCTCTGAAAACGTTTTCTGAGATAGATCGGCCTGTTATCTTTCCATCCTGACAGGTATGACCTCAATTGGATTCTCTGAGAGAGAGATATGCCAAGTGTCGCAACGTGACCTGTTTATGGGATAATACAGGAGAGCGAACTTGTACAGCGTGCCACGTGTCACTGTTTGACCTTCGGCCTCTGAAAACGTTTTCTGCGATAGCTCGGCCTGTGTACTACCTGTCACTTTTCACGAAATTTCATTTGGAGCTTCCTAGCCCAAGTTATGACCTTTTTCCCAAGGTCACCTGATTTTGACTCAGATCTGGAAGAGGCAGAAACCCTATATTGTACAGATCATAAATCACAAAGTACAACGAATTAGAGGTTTTCCTTTGGACACAAGGTACCTGGAGATTTTAGCTTCGACCTGTAACAATTTCAGATCCGAAACCTTCGCCAAAACGGATTTATAGCGAAAGTGCTACGACGACTGGTTTTTACTATATCAAGCCCTAGCATCGTAAATGCAACAAGTGTCATACATGCCATATCATGCCTTCTTTCAGGCTAGCTCTGATACCATGTGAAATTTTCAGAATTTACTTCAATATGATCTAGGATCTTAACTGAGAGAACAACATGTACAGCATATCTACATCATATCAATCATGGAGACAATAATGCAAGCACACAAGAGACACAAAGATTTACTTGGGGAAAACCATAAAGGTGAAAAACCCCAATAACTTCCTCAGAGATAGATAGAGCAATGATACAACCAACCAATAGAGATAGCCATAACCTAGCAGCAATCCTCCTCCTCCATAAGTGCGCCTCTCCTCCTTGAGAGCATGTGTGAGAAGTGAGTGAGTAAATAGAGTGCCTCCCGCACTCTATTTATACTTGACTTGACTTGCCTTTTTACCTAACTCATGTAGGCTCGAACTTAACCACATAACATAATGCTGAGTGGGCCGACCCCCAATAGGGTGGTCTAATAACCCTTTGACCCACATGGCCGACCCCCAATAGGGTGGTCTAATAACCCTTTGACCCACATGACTTATACAGGGCCGACCCCAAACAAGGTGGTCTAATAACCCATCAAGTATAAGTTACGACACTTACAATATAAATGACGACACTTCCTTATAGAGGAATAATACCATCTCTATAGGAATATAATATACATATATGTGAAATACATTCCGAAGTTACATATACATCAACACTCCCTCTTAACTAGGAAGGTATTTCTCAGCACAGTTCTTCTAGCACAAGTCATCTTCTTTGGATCATCGTCACTGGATAATCGTCATCGAGTCATCATCATCATCGCCACTGCTGCTGCTATCTCAATCAATCTCTGAATCTACTCGTCATAGGAAGTTCTACAGAGCCAGTCCTTTTTCATACTGGATGTAGGCCCACCACCTGCAGGTCTTCGTCATCACTGGCCATACTGTGGAATCCTCAGGACTTATTACGTGCGTCACAAAACCTCGAAAGAGCATCCCAGGATGTTACGGGTACACAACTCCGACCTGTAGGATCTCCCAGGGCGCTATTACATGTGACCCCACCACAAAACCTTGAAAGAGCATCTCATGATGTTACGGGTACACAACTCCGACCTGAAATCTCCCAGGGCACAAATTACATGTGGTCCACCACAAAACCTCGCAAGAGCATCTCAGGATGTTACGGGTACACAACTCCGACCTGAAATCTCTCAGGGCGCTATTACATGTGGTCATGGCAAAACCTCGAAATAGCATCTCAGGATGTTACGGGTACACAACTCCAACCTGAAATATCCCAGGGCCCAAATTACATGCCATAGGACAAAACCTCGCAAGAGCATCTCAGGATGTTACGGGTACACAACTCCGACCTGAGATCTCCCAGGGCACAAATTACATGTCCTCCCAGAGCAATGTCTCGAAAGAGCATCCCAGGCTGTTACGGGTACACAACTCCGACCTATAGGATCTCCCAGACATGCTCATCTACACAACTTGATCCACGGCCACAGAGTATCAACCTGATACTCACCATACATCATCCTGATGTACTCATGATCGTCCTGATCATCATCACTGCAACGTCCTGCTGCATGTCATCTGGAGCAACATCCTGAAGCTCACCATCTATGATCATCCTGATCATCATCACTGCAACGTCCTGCTGCATGTCATCTGGAGCAACATCCTGAAGCTCACCATCTATGATCATCCTGATCATCATCACTGCAATGTCCTGCTGCATGTCATCTGGAGCAACATCCTGAAGCTCATCATCCATGATCATCCTGATCATCACTGCAACATCCTGCTGCATGATCCACCTGATCATCAATGCATCCACCTGATGCATACCAAGTATCTACCTGATACATATCATCATACATGATCCTCCTGATCATACAATGTATCCACCTGATACATGATACATATCACCATACATGATCCACTTGATCATACAATGTATCCACCTAATACATATACAGATACATGGTCCAAGCATCCAACATGATGCATATACAAAATACATACACATGATCCAACTGATCATATCCAGCATCCAACATGATGCATCCATACATAAATGATCCACCTGATCATATCCAGCATCCAACATGATGCATCCATACATAAATGATCCACCTGATCATATCTAGCATCCAACATGATGCGTACATACATACATAAAAATGATCCAACTGATCATATCCAACATCCAACATGATGCGTACATACATACATAAAAATGATCCAACTGATCATATCCAGCATCCAACATGATGCATTCATACATATATAAAAATGATCCAACTGATCATATCCAAGCAGAAACCAGAACATCATCCTGATGCTCATCATCCAGCGCTTACATCCACAGCCATGTGAAGGATCCTCCTTTAGACATGCTTGGAATGGCTTCAGCAAATGTGTCCATCACTTCTTCCTTGAAGTGTTCTCGATCTGAAGAACGCCAAGCCTCTCTCTCTGAAATACTCGAACTTCACCCTGGCTAGTGGCTTCGTCAGCACATCTGCAATCTGCTCGTCTGTCGCAACATATAGGAGCTTCACGGCTCCTCTCTGCACCATATCCCTGATATAGTGATATTTGATCTCTATGTGTTTTGACCTGTCATGAAACACTGGATTCTCGGACAGCTTCACACAACTCTAGTTATCACAGAAGATATCAGTAGCTTCCAATGGGAGATCAAATAGCTCAGACAGTAGCTTCCGTAGCCATACTGTCTCACAACTAACTGAACAGGCTGCAACATGCTCTGCCTCAGCTGTACTCAGTGCTACGCAGGACTGCTTCCTGCTAAACCAAGAGATCACACCTGATCCCATACTGAAGCAACACCCAGATGTGCTCTTCCTGTTTGCAGCACTGCCATCCCAATCTGAATCAACATAACCCTGCAGGTTAAACATTTGATTCTCCTCATACCTGAGCTCATAATCCACTGTACCCTTCAGGTACCTCAGAACATGCTTTACAGCAACCAGGTGAACACTCCTCGGATCCGTCAGGAACTGGCTCAATGTGTTCACAGCAAAGCAAATGTCTGGTCTCGTGTTCGTCAGGTACATCAAGGACCCAATCATTTGACGATACAAAGAGACATCAACCGGCTCAGATGAAGCATCACATAGAAGCTTCATATTCGATGTCATAGGTGTGGCCATAGCCTTGCAGTCCATCATCCCGAACCTCTTCAGGATCTCTACTGCATACTTCCCTTGTCCAAGGAAGATTCCATCACTTCATCCCAGATCCTGGGAACTTCAATATCTTCAATAGATAATTTTGTTGTTGAACAAATGTTGTAGTTCTTCTTTTGTAGGTGAAGATATACGGTCTTTCCTACAAAACAGGTTAAATTGCATGATTAGAAACATCTCATAATTTTCAGAACAAATTCTTACACATAACGAAATATGTCATACAGTCATGCAATTATCTTAGCCAATGCTTCAATACAACATTTATCCATATTCTGTAGCTTTCTAGATGCCTTCCAATCTCTACCAGAACATTGTTAAGGGTGTGCACAACTCCCAACATGTCAGCAAAGAGGTTTCATTCTAGATAAGTAGCAATGGAATGTTGTATAGTGCCATAGGCCACTTACCCATGTATATTAGTAGTATACTGTTCATCAATGCAACTATTCTAATATGCATAATACATATCCTAAGTCTAGGAACATGAGCATATACATCATTTGAACAATTTTATTTAAACAAACACATATGTAAGAAATGATAATTAAAATACTTATCTTTGTTTGTTCATTGGGTGGACTCCCTCTGAGTCTTTGCTTCTTTGCGGGAGATACTAGAGTCATAATCTGAAGTAGCTTCTTCTACACCTTTCTATTGTGGAATGTAGGAAGATGTTCAACTCCCTCTAAATATCTGCATCCTTGCAGAAGCTACTGAAGTGTGCTCCTTTGCTTTCTTTGCAGGAACAACTGGAGTGTGCTCCCTCTTGATCTTTGCTTCCTGGATTACCTGTCCTTGAACTTACATTCATCCTTGGTCCCTATGCATCATGATTGTGTTATCCTTGTGATCTCATATAAAATCATACATTCATTAGTATACTATTAAAACACAATAATCTCAAGCATGTATAGTCATGATCATTTCAAACAGAAATAATAAGCATTAGCATTCAAGGTTTATGTAGGAATCTTATGGTTAGTCAAATCATAAGAAGCATAACATGTCTAAACCTATAATTACTCAAACCTATGACTCTTCGCGTTAGTTGAATCATCAATTAAGATAAGAGATATAATGTGCATAAAACCTGTGATTATTCAAACCTATACTTTCATGATTCTTCTGGTTAGTCATATCATCAATTATGGTAAGAAATATAATACGCATACAGCCATGACTTATTCAAACCTATGACTTCATGAATAATCATTATCAAACAACACAACAGTATAAGATCCTAACACAAGGTAGGATTCTATCTTGATATAGGAAAAACATACCTGGATTAGCATGCTAGCTATTTATACTCACATGATGTCTTCTTGTTGTTCTTCAATGACTTGTGCTAGTAACCTGTATATCTCATAGGTTAGCCATTATAAAACAAAGTTATACATACCTCATAAATGGATCTTCTATGAGATCCATGACAATGGATGAGTCTTTATCCTCATGTCATCATGATCATATGTTCTTGAACTGGAACATGCTTTGTCTTTCTTGGTGTACCTTTCATGTTAGTAGACAACATAAACCTCATACAACACCATAATGCATTAGTACAATCATAAGTGTCAACACCCTAACCAATGAATATCTTCTATCATGCATTCATAATTTTGTTAAGGTGAAACGACAAATCTAAAATCAAAATTGTACTAACCGTAATAACATGAAGACAAACATACCATAAACTTAATCATGGACAAATATCGAAACATACCTCGATGAGTCATACTTGTCGAGATCGCTTGAAAACTTCTTATGTAAGGCCTTAGCCTCATCTCCCTCTGAAACACGAACTTCTTCACTTATGCAGGTGACCAATCCATCTTCTTCTAGGATTAACCCAATCCACTTGATTTGCAAGAACTGGACCTAGAGCTGGATATGGTTTTGTTAGAAAAACCCCAAAAATTCAAACTTTGAATTTCAACCTTCCGATAGGATAGGAATATGCGCCTTGATGAACTGATCAAACTAGTATATTCAGGATTTGAAAACTGCAAAGTTTCACTCCTCAATTTTTCCTTTGAAACTTTTGGATTCACTGGACGTGACCCTAAACTGGGGTTTGATGAAGCCCACTCTTCTGCCCAATCAAAATGTTTGATCCAAAGCTCTAAGCTTCTATTTTTCCGAGGAGCTTCCAGCCGTGGTCACAGATTTCAAAAATTCCCATTTTTATAGAAGCCCTAATTTTCCACTTTTCTGATCAAAGTCCCGAACTAGGGTCTAATCAAGCCCGGCCTTCTACCCAGCCAAAAATTCTGATATTGGTCTCTAAATTTCTATTTTGATGAGTAGCATCCAGCTGTGGTCTCCGATTACAAAAATTCCAACTTTCTTCAAAGCCCTAAATTCCGGAAGCCATGAATGAAGGTACCAAAACAATAATTCTGTTTTGACAGAAATATGTACCTGATTGTTTCTGGTGTAACTCCGAAATTTTTGATCCACAGGGTCTGAAAAAGTTTTCTGAGATAGCCTGACCTGTTAGCTTTCCATCCTCACAGGTCTGACCTCAATTGGATGTTCTGAGAGAGAGTTATGCCAAATGTCGCAACGTGACCTGTTTTGGGAAAATACAGGAGAGCGAACTTGTACGGCGTGCCACGTGTCACTGTTTGACCTTCGGCCTCTGAAAACGTTTTCTGAGATAGATCGGCCTGTTATCTTTCCATCCTGACAGGTATGACCTCAATTGGATTCTCTGAGAGAGAGATATGCCAAGTGTCGCAACGTGACCTGTTTATGGGATAATACAGGAGAGCGAACTTGTACAGCGTGCCACGTGTCACTGTTTGACCTTCGGCCTCTGAAAACGTTTTCTGCGATAGCTCGGCCTGTGTACTACCTGTCACTTTTCACGAAATTTCATTTGGAGCTTCCTAGCCCAAGTTATGACCTTTTTCCCAAGGTCACCTGATTTTGACTCAGATCTGGAAGAGGCAGAAACCCTATATTGTACAGATCATAAATCACAAAGTACAACGAATTAGAGGTTTTCCTTTGGACACAAGGTACCTGGAGATTTTAGCTTCGACCTGTAACAATTTCAGATCCGAAACCTTCGCCAAAACGGATTTATAGCGAAAGTGCTACGACGACTGGTTTTTACTATATCAAGCCCTAGCATCGTAAATGCAACAAGTGTCATACATGCCATATCATGCCTTCTTTCAGGCTAGCTCTGATACCATGTGAAATTTTCAAAATTTACTTCAATATGATCTAGGATCTTAACTGAGAGAACAACATGTACAGCATATCTACATCATATCAATCATGGAGACAATAATGCAAGCACACAAGAGACACAAAGATTTACTTGGGGAAAACCATAAAGGTGAAAAACCCCAATAACTTCCTCAGAGATAGATAGAGCAATGATACAACCAACCAATAGAGATAGCCATAACCTAGCAGCAATCCTCCTCCTCCATAAGTGCGCCTCTCCTCCTTGAGAGCATGTGTGAGAAGTGAGTGAGTAAATAGAGTGCCTCCCGCACTCTATTTATACTTGACTTGACTTGCCTTTTTACCTAACTCATGTAGGCTCGAACTTAACCACATAACATAATGCTGAGTGGGCCGACCCCCAATAGGGTGGTCTAATAACCCTTTGACCCACATGGCCGACCCCCAATAGGGTGGTCTAATAACCCTTTGACCCACATGACTTATACAGGGCCGACCCCAAACAAGGTGGTCTAATAACCCATCAAGTATAAGTTACGACACTTACAATATAAATGACGACACTTCCTTATAGAGGAATAATACCATCTCTATAGGAATATAATATACATATATGTGAAATACATTCCGAAGTTACATATACATCAACACTCCCTCTTAACTAGGAAGGTATTTCTCAGCACAGTTCTTCTAGCACAAGTCATCTTCTTTGGATCATCGTCACTGGATAATCGTCATCGAGTCATCATCATCATCGCCACTGCTGCTGCTATCTCAATCAATCTCTGAATCTACTCGTCATAGGAAGTTCTACAGAGCCAGTCCTTTTTCATACTGGATGTAGGCCCACCACCTGCAGGTCTTCGTCATCACTGGCCATACTGTGGAATCCTCAGGACTTATTACGTGCGTCACAAAACCTCGAAAGAGCATCCCAGGATGTTACGGGTACACAACTCCGACCTGTAGGATCTCCCAGGGCGCTATTACATGTGACCCCACCACAAAACCTTGAAAGAGCATCTCATGATGTTACGGGTACACAACTCCGACCTGAAATCTCCCAGGGCACAAATTACATGTGGTCCACCACAAAACCTCGCAAGAGCATCTCAGGATGTTACGGGTACACAACTCCGACCTGAAATCTCTCAGGGCGCTATTACATGTGGTCATGGCAAAACCTCGAAAGAGCATCTCAGGATGTTACGGGTACACAACTCCAACCTGAAATATCCCAGGGCCCAAATTACATGCCATAGGACAAAACCTCGCAAGAGCATCTCAGGATGTTACGGGTACACAACTCCGACCTGAGATCTCCCAGGGCACAAATTACATGTCCTCCCAGAGCAATGTCTCGAAAGAGCATCCCAGGCTGTTACGGGTACACAACTCCGACCTATAGGATCTCCCAGACATGCTCATCTGCACAACTTGATCCACGGCCACAGAGTATCAACCTGATACTCACCATACATCATCCTGATGTACTCATGATCGTCCTGATCATCATCACTGCAACGTCCTGCTGCATGTCATCTGGAGCAACATCCTGAAGCTCACCATCTATGATCATCCTGATCATCATCACTGCAACGTCCTGCTGCATGTCATCTGGAGCAACATCCTGAAGCTCACCATCTATGATCATCCTGATCATCATCACTGCAATGTCCTGCTGCATGTCATCTGGAGCAACATCCTGAAGCTCATCATCCATGATCATCCTGATCATCACTGCAACATCCTGCTGCATGATCCACCTGATCATCAATGCATCCACCTGATGCATACCAAGTATCTACCTGATACATATCATCATACATGATCCTCCTGATCATACAATGTATCCACCTGATACATGATACATATCACCATACATGATCCACTTGATCATACAATGTATCCACCTAATACATATACAGATACATGGTCCAAGCATCCAACATGATGCATATACAAAATACATACACATGATCCAACTGATCATATCCAGCATCCAACATGATGCATCCATACATAAATGATCCACCTGATCATATCCAGCATCCAACATGATGCATCCATACATAAATGATCCACCTGATCATATCTAGCATCCAACATGATGCGTACATACATACATAAAAATGATCCAACTGATCATATCCAACATCCAACATGATGCGTACATACATACATAAAAATGATCCAACTGATCATATCCAGCATCCAACATGATGCATTCATACATATATAAAAATGATCCAACTGATCATATCCAAGCAGAAACCAGAACATCATCCTGATGCTCATCATCCAGCGCTTACATCCACAGCCATGTGAAGGATCCTCCTTCCAACATGCTTGGAATGGCTTCAGCAAATGTGTCCATCACTTCTTCCTTGAAGTGTTCTCGATCTGAAGAACGCCAAGCCTCTCTCTCTGAAATACTCGAACTTCACCCTGGCTAGTGGCTTCGTCAGCACATCTGCAATCTGCTCGTCTGTCGCAACATATAGGAGCTTCACGGCTCCTCTCTGCACCATATCCCTGATATAGTGATATTTGATCTCTATGTGTTTTGACCTGTCATGAAACACTGGATTCTCGGACAGCTTCACACAACTCTAGTTATCACAGAAGATATCAGTAGCTTCCAATGGGAGATCAAATAGCTCAGACAGTAGCTTCCGTAGCCATACTGTCTCACAACTAACTGAACAGGCTGCAACATGCTCTGCCTCAGCTGTACTCAGTGCTACGCACGACTGCTTCCTGCTAAACTAAGAGATCACATCTGATCCCATACTGAAGCAACACCCAGATGTGCTCTTCCTGTTTGCAGCACTGCCATCCCAATCTGAATCAACATAACCCTGCAGGTTAAACATTTGATTCTCCTCATACCTGAGATCATAATCCACTGTACCCTTCAGGTACCTCAGAACATGCTTTACAGCAACCAGGTGAACACTCCTCGGATCCGTCAGGAACTGGCTCAATGTGTTCACAGCAAAGCAAATGTCTGGTCTCATGTTCGTCAGGTACATCAAGGACCCAATCATTTGACGATACAAAGAGACATCAACCGGCTCAGATGAAGCATCACATAGAAGCTTCATATTCGATGTCATAGGTGTGGCCATAGCCTTGCATTCCATCATCCCGAACCTCTTCAGGATCTCTACTGCATACTTCCCTTGTCCAAGGAAGATTCCATCACTTCATCCCAGATCCTGGGAACTTCAATATCTTCAATAGATAATTTTGTTGTTGAACAAATGTTGTAGTTCTTCTTTTGTAGGTGAAGATATACGGTCTTTCCTACAAAACAAGTTAAATTGCATGATTAGAAACATCTCATAATTTTCAGAACAAATTCTTACACATAACGAAATATGTCATACAGTCATGCAATTATCTTAGCCAATGCTTCAATACAACATTTATCCATATTCCGTAGCTTTCTAGATGCCTTCCAATCTCTACCAGAACATTGTTAAGGGTGTGCACAACTCCCAACATGTCAGCAAAGAGGTTTCATTCTAGATAAGTAGCAATGGAATGTTGTACAGTGCCATAGGCCACTTACCCATGTATATTAGTAGTATACTGTTCATCAATGCAACTATTCTAATATGCATAATACATATCCTAAGTCTAGGAACATGAGCATATACATCATTTGAACAATTTTATTTAAACAAACACATATGTAAGAAATGATAATTAAAATACTTATCTTTGTTTGTTCATTGGGTGGACTCCCTCTGAGTCTTTGCTTCTTTGCGGGAGATACTAGAGTCATAATCTGAAGTAGCTTCTTCTACACCTTTCTATTGTGGAATGTAGGAAGATGTTCAACTCCCTCTAAATATCTGCATCCTTGCAGAAGCTACTGAAGTGTGCTCCTTTGCTTTCTTTGCAGGAACAACTGGAGTGTGCTCCCTCTTGATCTTTGCTTCCTGGATTACCTGTCCTTGAACTTACATTCATCCTTGGTCCCTATGCATCATGATTGTGTTATCCTTGTGATCTCATATAAAATCATACATTCATTAGTATACTATTAAAACACAATAATCTCAAGCATGTATAGTCATGATCATTTCAAACAGAAATAATAAGCATTAGCATTCAAGGTTTATGTAGGAATCTTATGGTTAGTCAAATCATAAGAAGCATAACATGTCTAAACCTATAATTACTCAAACCTATGACTCTTCGCGTTAGTTGAATCATCAATTAAGATAAGAGATATAATGTGCATAAAACCTGTGATTATTCAAACCTATACTTTCATGATTCTTATGGTTAGTCATATCATCAATTATGGTAAGAAATATAATACGCATACAGCCATGACTTATTCAAACCTATGACTTCATGAATAATCATTATCAAACAACACAACAGTATAAGATCCTAACACAAGGTAGGATTCTATCTTGATATAGGAAAAACATACCTGGATTAGCATGCTAGCTATTTATACTCACATGATGTCTTCTTGTTGTTCTTCAATGACTTGTGCTAGTAACCTGTATATCTCATAGGTTAGCCATTATAAAACCAAGTTATACATACCTCGTAAATGGATCTTCTATGAGATCCATGACAATGGATGAGTCTTTATCCTCATGTCATCATGATCATATGTTCTTGAACTGGAACATGCTTTGTCTTTCTTGGTGTACCTTTCATGTTAGTAGACAACATAAACCTCATACAACACCATAATGCATTAGTACAATCATAAGTGTCAACACCCTAACCAATGAATATCTTCTATCATGCATTCATAATTTTGTTAAGGTGAAACGACAAATCTAAAATCAAAATTGTACTAACCGTAATAACATGAAGACAAACATACCATAAACTTAATCATGGACAAATATCGAAACATACCTCGATGAGTCATACCTGTCGAGATCGCTTGAAAACTTCTTATGTAAGGCCTTAGCCTCATCTCCCTCTGAAACACGAACTTCTTCACTTATGCAGGTGACCAATCCATCTTCTTCTAGGATTAACCCAATCCACTTGATTTGCAAGAACTGGACCTAGAGATGGATATGGTTTTGTTAGAAAAACCCCAAAAATTCAAACTTTGAATTTCAACCTTCCGATAGGATAGGAATATGCGCCTTGATGAACTGATCAAACTGGTATATTCAGGATTTGAAAACTGCAAAGTTTCACTCCTCAATTTTTCCTTTGAAACTTTTGGATTCACTAGACGTGACCCTAAACTGGGGTTTGATGAAGCCCACTCTTCTGCCCAATCAAAATGTTTGATCCAAAGCTCTAAGCTTCTATTTTTCCGAGGAGCTTCCAGCCGTGGTCACAGATTTCAAAAATTCCCATTTTTATAGAAGCCCTAATTTTCCACTTTTCTGATCAAAGTCCCGAACTAGGGTCTAATCAAGCCCGGCCTTCTACCCAGCCAAAAATTCTGATATTGGTCTCTAAATTTCTATTTTGATGAGTAGCATCCATCCGTGGTCTCCGATTACAAAAATTCCAACTTTCTTCAAAGCCCTAAATTCCGGAAGCCATGAATGAAGGTACCAAAAAAATAAATCTATTTTGACAGAAATATGTAACTGATTGTTTCTGGTGTAACTCCGAAATTTTTGATCCACAGGGTCTGAAAAAGTTTTCTGAGATAGCCTGACCTGTTAGCTTTCCATCCTCACAGGTCTGACCTCAATTGGATGTTCTGAGAGAGAGTTATGCCAAATGTCCCAACGTGACCTGTTTTGGGAAAATACAGGAGAGCGAACTTGTACGGCGTGCCACGTGTCACTGTTTGACCTTCGGCCTCTGAAAACGTTTTCTGAGATAGCTCGGCCTGTTATCTTTCCATCCTGACAGGTATGACCTCAATTGGATTCTCTGAGAGAGAGATATGCCAAGTGTCGCAACGTGACCTGTTTATGGGATAATACAGGAGAGCGAACTTGTACGGCGTGCCACGTGTCACTGTTTGACCTTCGGCCTCTGAAAACGTTTTCTGCGATAGCTCGGCCTGTGTACTACCTGTCACTTTTCACGAAATTTCATTTGGAGCTTCCTAGCCCAAGTTATGACCTTTTTCCCAAGGTCACCTGATTTTGACTCAGATCTGGAAGAGGCAGAAACCCTATATTGTACAGATCATAAATCACAAAGTACAACGAATTAGAGGTTGTCCTTTGGACACAAGGTACCTGGAGATTTTATATTCTACCTGTAACAATTTCAGATCCGAAACCTTCGCCAAAACGGATTTATAGCGAAAGTGCTACGACGACTGGTTTTTACTATATCAAGCCCTAGCATCGTATATGCAACAAGTGTCATACATGCCATATCATGCCTTCTTTCAGGCTAGCTCTGATACCATGTTAAATTTTCAAAATTTACTTCAATATGATCTAGGATCTTAACTGAGAGAACAACATGTACAGCATATCTACATCATATCAATCATGGAGACAATAATGCAAGCACACAAGAGACACAAAGATTTACTTGGGGAAAACCATAAAGGTGAAAAACCCCAATAACTTCCTCAGAGATAGATAGAGCAATGATACAACCAACCAATAGAGATAGCCATAACCTAGCAGCAATCCTCCTCCTCCATAAGTGCGCCTCTCCTCCTTGAGAGCATGTGTGAGAAGTGAGTGAGTAAATAGAGTGCCTCCCGCACTCTATTTATACTTGACTTGACTTGCCTTTTTACCTAACTCATGTAGGCTCGAACTTAACCACATAACATAATGCTGAGTGGGCCGACCCCCAATAGGGTGGTCTAATAACCCTTTGACCCACATGGCCGACCCCCAATAGGGTGGTCTAATAACCCTTTGACCCACATGACTTATACAGGGCCGACCCCAAACAAGGTGGTCTAATAACCCATCAAGTATAAGTTACGACACTTACAATATAAATGACGACACTTCCTTATAGAGGAATAATACCATCTCTATAGGAATATAATATACATATATGTGAAATACATTCCGAAGTTACATATACATCAACACTCCCTCTTAACTAGGAAGGTATTTCTCAGCACAGTTCTTCTAGCACAAGTCATCTTCTTTGGATCATCGTCACTGGATAATCGTCATCGAGTCATCATCATCATCGCCACTGCTGCTGCTATCTCAATCAATCTCTGAATCTACTCGTCATAGGAAGTTCTACAGAGCCAGTCCTTTTTCATACTGGATGTAGGCCCACCACCTGCAGGTCTTCGTCATCACTGGCCATACTGTGGAATCCTCAGGACTTATTACGTGCGTCACAAAACCTCGAAAGAGCATCCCAGGATGTTACGGGTACACAACTCCGACCTGTAGGATCTCCCAGGGCGCTATTACATGTGACCCCACCACAAAACCTTGAAAGAGCATCTCATGATGTTACGGGTACACAACTCCGACCTGAAATCTCCCAGGGCACAAATTACATGTGGTCCACCACAAAACCTCGCAAGAGCATCTCAGGATGTTACGGGTACACAACTCCGACCTGAAATCTCTCAGGGCGCTATTACATGTGGTCATGGCAAAACCTCGAAAGAGCATCTCAGGATGTTACGGGTACACAACTCCAACCTGAAATATCCCAGGGCCCAAATTACATGCCATAGGACAAAACCTCGCAAGAGCATCTCAGGATGTTACGGGTACACAACTCCGACCTGAGATCTCCCAGGGCACAAATTACATGTCCTCCCAGAGCAATGTCTCGAAAGAGCATCCCAGGCTGTTACGGGTACACAACTCCGACCTATAGGATCTCCCAGACATGCTCATCTGCACAACTTGATCCACGGCCACAGAGTATCAACCTGATACTCACCATACATCATCCTGATGTACTCATGATCGTCCTGATCATCATCACTGCAACGTCCTGCTGCATGTCATCTGGAGCAACATCCTGAAGCTCACCATCTATGATCATCCTGATCATCATCACTGCAACGTCCTGCTGCATGTCATCTGGAGCAACATCCTGAAGCTCACCATCTATGATCATCCTGATCATCATCACTGCAATGTCCTGCTGCATGTCATCTGGAGCAACATCCTGAAGCTCATCATCCATGATCATCCTGATCATCACTGCAACATCCTGCTGCATGATCCACCTGATCATCAATGCATCCACCTGATGCATACCAAGTATCTACCTGATACATATCATCATACATGATCCTCCTGATCATACAATGTATCCACCTGATACATGATACATATCACCATACATGATCCACTTGATCATACAATGTATCCACCTAATACATATACAGATACATGGTCCAAGCATCCAACATGATGCATATACAAAATACATACACATGATCCAACTGATCATATCCAGCATCCAACATGATGCATCCATACATAAATGATCCACCTGATCATATCCAGCATCCAACATGATGCATCCATACATAAATGATCCACCTGATCATATCTAGCATCCAACATGATGCGTACATACATACATAAAAATGATCCAACTGATCATATCCAACATCCAACATGATGCGTACATACATACATAAAAATGATCCAACTGATCATATCCAGCATCCAACATGATGCATTCATACATATATAAAAATGATCCAACTGATCATATCCAAGCAGAAACCAGAACATCATCCTGATGCTCATCATCCAGCGCTTACATCCACAGCCATGTGAAGGATCCTCCTTCCAACATGCTTGGAATGGCTTCAGCAAATGTGTCCATCACTTCTTCCTTGAAGTGTTCTCGATCTGAAGAACGCCAAGCCTCTCTCTCTGAAATACTCGAACTTCACCCTGGCTAGTGGCTTCGTCAGCACATCTGCAATCTGCTCGTCTGTCGCAACATATAGGAGCTTCACGGCTCCTCTCTGCACCATATCCCTGATATAGTGATATTTGATCTCTATGTGTTTTGACCTGTCATGAAACACTGGATTCTCGGACAGCTTCACACAACTCTAGTTATCACAGAAGATATCAGTAGCTTCCAATGGGAGATCAAATAGCTCAGACAGTAGCTTCCGTAGCCATACTGTCTCACAACTAACTGAACAGGCTGCAACATGCTCTGCCTCAGCTGTACTCAGTGCTACGCACGACTGCTTCCTGCTAAACTAAGAGATCACATCTGATCCCATACTGAAGCAACACCCAGATGTGCTCTTCCTGTTTGCAGCACTGCCATCCCAATCTGAATCAACATAACCCTGCAGGTTAAACATTTGATTCTCCTCATACCTGAGATCATAATCCACTGTACCCTTCAGGTACCTCAGAACATGCTTTACAGCAACCAGGTGAACACTCCTCGGATCCGTCAGGAACTGGCTCAATGTGTTCACAGCAAAGCAAATGTCTGGTCTCATGTTCGTCAGGTACATCAAGGACCCAATCATTTGACGATACAAAGAGACATCAACCGGCTCAGATGAAGCATCACATAGAAGCTTCATATTCGATGTCATAGGTGTGGCCATAGCCTTGCATTCCATCATCCCGAACCTCTTCAGGATCTCTACTGCATACTTCCCTTGTCCAAGGAAGATTCCATCACTTCATCCCAGATCCTGGGAACTTCAATATCTTCAATAGATAATTTTGTTGTTGAACAAATGTTGTAGTTCTTCTTTTGTAGGTGAAGATATACGGTCTTTCCTACAAAACAAGTTAAATTGCATGATTAGAAACATCTCATAATTTTCAGAACAAATTCTTACACATAACGAAATATGTCATACAGTCATGCAATTATCTTAGCCAATGCTTCAATACAACATTTATCCATATTCCGTAGCTTTCTAGATGCCTTCCAATCTCTACCAGAACATTGTTAAGGGTGTGCACAACTCCCAACATGTCAGCAAAGAGGTTTCATTCTAGATAAGTAGCAATGGAATGTTGTACAGTGCCATAGGCCACTTACCCATGTATATTAGTAGTATACTGTTCATCAATGCAACTATTCTAATATGCATAATACATATCCTAAGTCTAGGAACATGAGCATATACATCATTTGAACAATTTTATTTAAACAAACACATATGTAAGAAATGATAATTAAAATACTTATCTTTGTTTGTTCATTGGGTGGACTCCCTCTGAGTCTTTGCTTCTTTGCGGGAGATACTAGAGTCATAATCTGAAGTAGCTTCTTCTACACCTTTCTATTGTGGAATGTAGGAAGATGTTCAACTCCCTCTAAATATCTGCATCCTTGCAGAAGCTACTGAAGTGTGCTCCTTTGCTTTCTTTGCAGGAACAACTGGAGTGTGCTCCCTCTTGATCTTTGCTTCCTGGATTACCTGTCCTTGAACTTACATTCATCCTTGGTCCCTATGCATCATGATTGTGTTATCCTTGTGATCTCATATAAAATCATACATTCATTAGTATACTATTAAAACACAATAATCTCAAGCATGTATAGTCATGATCATTTCAAACAGAAATAATAAGCATTAGCATTCAAGGTTTATGTAGGAATCTTATGGTTAGTCAAATCATAAGAAGCATAACATGTCTAAACCTATAATTACTCAAACCTATGACTCTTCGCGTTAGTTGAATCATCAATTAAGATAAGAGATATAATGTGCATAAAACCTGTGATTATTCAAACCTATACTTTCATGATTCTTATGGTTAGTCATATCATCAATTATGGTAAGAAATATAATACGCATACAGCCATGACTTATTCAAACCTATGACTTCATGAATAATCATTATCAAACAACACAACAGTATAAGATCCTAACACAAGGTAGGATTCTATCTTGATATAGGAAAAACATACCTGGATTAGCATGCTAGCTATTTATACTCACATGATGTCTTCTTGTTGTTCTTCAATGACTTGTGCTAGTAACCTGTATATCTCATAGGTTAGCCATTATAAAACCAAGTTATACATACCTCGTAAATGGATCTTCTATGAGATCCATGACAATGGATGAGTCTTTATCCTCATGTCATCATGATCATATGTTCTTGAACTGGAACATGCTTTGTCTTTCTTGGTGTACCTTTCATGTTAGTAGACAACATAAACCTCATACAACACCATAATGCATTAGTACAATCATAAGTGTCAACACCCTAACCAATGAATATCTTCTATCATGCATTCATAATTTTGTTAAGGTGAAACGACAAATCTAAAATCAAAATTGTACTAACCGTAATAACATGAAGACAAACATACCATAAACTTAATCATGGACAAATATCGAAACATACCTCGATGAGTCATACCTGTCGAGATCGCTTGAAAACTTCTTATGTAAGGCCTTAGCCTCATCTCCCTCTGAAACACGAACTTCTTCACTTATGCAGGTGACCAATCCATCTTCTTCTAGGATTAACCCAATCCACTTGATTTGCAAGAACTGGACCTAGAGATGGATATGGTTTTGTTAGAAAAACCCCAAAAATTCAAACTTTGAATTTCAACCTTCCGATAGGATAGGAATATGCGCCTTGATGAACTGATCAAACTGGTATATTCAGGATTTGAAAACTGCAAAGTTTCACTCCTCAATTTTTCCTTTGAAACTTTTGGATTCACTAGACGTGACCCTAAACTGGGGTTTGATGAAGCCCACTCTTCTGCCCAATCAAAATGTTTGATCCAAAGCTCTAAGCTTCTATTTTTCCGAGGAGCTTCCAGCCGTGGTCACAGATTTCAAAAATTCCCATTTTTATAGAAGCCCTAATTTTCCACTTTTCTGATCAAAGTCCCGAACTAGGGTCTAATCAAGCCCGGCCTTCTACCCAGCCAAAAATTCTGATATTGGTCTCTAAATTTCTATTTTGATGAGTAGCATCCATCCGTGGTCTCCGATTACAAAAATTCCAACTTTCTTCAAAGCCCTAAATTCCGGAAGCCATGAATGAAGGTACCAAAAAAATAAATCTATTTTGACAGAAATATGTAACTGATTGTTTCTGGTGTAACTCCGAAATTTTTGATCCACAGGGTCTGAAAACGTTTTCTGAGATAGCCTGACCTGTTAGCTTTCCATCCTCACAGGTCTGACCTCAATTGGATGTTCTGAGAGAGAGTTATGCCAAATGTCCCAACGTGACCTGTTTTGGGAAAATACAGGAGAGCGAACTTGTACGGCGTGCCACGTGTCACTGTTTGACCTTCGGCCTCTGAAAACGTTTTCTGAGATAGCTCGGCCTGTTATCTTTCCATCCTGACAGGTATGACCTCAATTGGATTCTCTGAGAGAGAGATATGCCAAGTGTCGCAACGTGACCTGTTTATGGGATAATACAGGAGAGCGAACTTGTACGGCGTGCCACGTGTCACTGTTTGACCTTCGGCCTCTGAAAACGTTTTCTGCGATAGCTCGGCCTGTGTACTACCTGTCACTTTTCACGAAATTTCATTTGGAGCTTCCTAGCCCAAGTTATGACCTTTTTCCCAAGGTCACCTGATTTTGACTCAGATCTGGAAGAGGCAGAAACCCTATATTGTACAGATCATAAATCACAAAGTACAACGAATTAGAGGTTGTCCTTTGGACACAAGGTACCTGGAGATTTTATATTCTACCTGTAACAATTTCAGATCCGAAACCTTCGCCAAAACGGATTTATAGCGAAAGTGCTACGACGACTGGTTTTTACTATATCAAGCCCTAGCATCGTATATGCAACAAGTGTCATACATGCCATATCATGCCTTCTTTCAGGCTAGCTCTGATACCATGTTAAATTTTCAAAATTTACTTCAATATGATCTAGGATCTTAACTGAGAGAACAACATGTACAGCATATCTACATCATATCAATCATGGAGACAATAATGCAAGCACACAAGAGACACAAAGATTTACTTGGGGAAAACCATAAAGGTGAAAAACCCCAATAACTTCCTCAGAGATAGATAGAGCAATGATACAACCAACCAATAGAGATAGCCATAACCTAGCAGCAATCCTCCTCCTCCATAAGTGCGCCTCTCCTCCTTGAGAGCATGTGTGAGAAGTGAGTGAGTAAATAGAGTGCCTCCCGCACTCTATTTATACTTGACTTGACTTGCCTTTTTACCTAACTCATGTAGGCTCGAACTTAACCACATAACATAATGCTGAGTGGGCCGACCCCCAATAGGGTGGTCTAATAACCCTTTGACCCACATGGCCGACCCCCAATAGGGTGGTCTAATAACCCTTTGACCCACATGACTTATACAGGGCCGACCCCAAACAAGGTGGTCTAATAACCCATCAAGTATAAGTTACGACACTTACAATATAAATGACGACACTTCCTTATAGAGGAATAATACCATCTCTATAGGAATATAATATACATATATGTGAAATACATTCCGAAGTTACATATACATCAACAGTCAGCAGATCCTAGGGTGTGCCAATTTATTGATACAATGGTAGTAGATATTCCTGAGGCTTATGGTTTGATATTGAGTAGGGACTGGTCTAGGAAACTGAATGGTTATTTTGCAACAGACTGGTCTCACTTATCGTTACCATACCAGAATAGACAAAATCAGATTAAAATACTAAGAGAACCTCACATGAAGCAAAATGTAACTCAGTTGGAAGAAAAGAATGAAGCAGTAGCTTTCTCATCTTCGGTTTTGGGAAATTATTTCTTAGAGATTGAGCCAGGTAATTATCAAACGAAAAACGTTAGCCATGAATCAGATGAGCAGTCCAAACTCCTTCAATTTTCTTGGACTGATGATATTGACTGTAACATAGTAGGATTAGTTATTGACTTAGGTGATAGTGATACTAACTTAGTTAAAGCAGAAAACATTTTTTGGGTTCTATACTTTGACAGTTCCAAAACTCAAGAGGGATCCGGAGCTGGTTGTGTTTTAATTGATCCTAAAACCAACAAACACTTTTTATCTTGTAGACTAGAGTTCTAATGTACTAATAACACTATTGAATATGAAGCTTTGGTCCATGGGTTAAAGAAGGCTATTGGTTTAAATTTCAAGTACCTGAAAGTATTTGGTGATTCAGAAAAAGTTGTCAGACAAGTGAGGGATACAATTCATTGTCTTTCACCACATTTAAAAGGTTGTCAGTCTGAGGTATGGGATTTAAACCTTTGCAGCAAATGGTAAAGCAGAGTGTGCAATTCAAGTGGACAGACTTGGATAAAGTTTCATTTAAATAAATCAAAGTTGCCATAACTAATGCACCTTCTTTAAGAAATCCAGATTTCGAAAAGGATTTTATCATGTACAACTTTGCTTTATATAAATCTCTCCCAGTTGTGCTCACTCAGAAGGGAGAATTAGGAGATGAATACCCAATTTCCTTTATGAGCACTAGTCTATAGGGCACTGAACTAACTACCATGTTGTAGATAAGCAAGCATATGCAGTATTCAAAGAAGTAAAATAGTTCAAGCCATATATTCTAAAAAATAGAACTAAATTCATAGTGCCTCACCCCACTATTAGATCTCTTTTCGTTCAGAAAGAACTGGGAGAAAGGAGAGGAAATTGGGTCACTGCTATTCAAGAGTATGACTTGGAATTCAAACCAACTACCATTATAAAAGGTTAGGGTTTATGCAAGCTACTCACTGAAAATCCGGTTGATGAAGAGATATATTGGAGGAATGAAGCCGAGCTAAATATGATTGAGGTATGTCCCATTTTCACCGCCCCTGAGTCTTGGTATAGGGAACTAGTGCACTATTTACAGCAAGGGTATTTTCCAAAGCACTGGATTTCAAAGAAAATAAGGGCACTCCGTTTGAAATCAACAGCATATCAAATCATTGATGGAATTCTCTTCAAAACGAATTATGATGGAATTTTTCTCAGATGACTGGAGAAAGAAGATGCAAATAAAGTGGTTAGAGAATTACACGATGGACCTGCTGGGGGGCACTATTATTAAGATAATACATCTCATAAAATACTTAGAGCTTGATATTATTGGCCCACCTTATTTAGAGATGCTCACGCCTATGCTAGGATTGTGATGTATGCCAAAGGAGTGCTAGGAAATTGCCAAAGGCAGCATGACCCTTGCAGCGAGTCATTATCTCTGAACCATTTGAGCAATGGGGCATAGATGTTATTGGAGAAATAAACCCGAATTCTTCGCTACAACATCGGTACATCCTAATGGCCACTGACTATTTTATGAGATGGACGGAAGCCGCTTCGCTACGCAAAGTTAATGAAGATGTAGTTATCAAGTTCTTAGAACAAAACATCATAACCAGGTTTGGGGTTCCAATTTCCCTAGTTTTTGATAATGCAACTTATTTTTCATCTTTGAAAATAAATGAGTTTGTTTATGAGAAAGGAATTAAATTGCACTATTCAGCCAATTACTATCCCCAAGGAAATGGATTAGCTAAATCTAAAAAACAAAAACCTCATACGAATTCTTGAAAAAATCGTTATTGAAAATTAGAGAAGTTGGCATACGACCCTCCCAAATGCTTTATGGGAAGACAGAGTCACCCCTAAGAATGCCTTAGGAGTTTTCCCGTACACCCTAGTCTATGGTAAAGAATCCATCCTCCCTCCAAACATATTACTCCCATCCTTGCAATTGGCCCAAGCCCCCCTAGGTTCCAGCAACCAAGTCTTACAATCAAGAATTGATACTCTGCTGAAGCTTGAAGAGTCATGGCATAAAGCCAAAGACCGATTCCACCAACACCAAGACATAGTCAAAAGGTGGTCTGATAAACAGAAATCTGGCAAGAGAAGTTTTGAAGTAGGTGACTTAGTTCTGAAATGGGACCATCCACATGATGGTAAGGGAATGCACACAAAGTTTCAACATTTATGGGTTGGCCCTTACCAAATTTCTGAAAAGCTTGGCCCCTCGACGTATAAACTAAAAGGCTTGCAAGGGGAGGAAGTGAATCTCCCTCTCAACGGCTTCGCTTTAAAGCAGTACTTCGCATAAGTCCTATAAGGACTTTTGTACATAAATAAGCACTCCTATTTCTTTTCTTATTTTTCTGTTTTATTGCTTTCTGTCGTTTTTAAGTTAGCTTGGTTTGATTTTTACCTTGCTCTCTGCTCAATTTTTCTTTATTCTTTCTTTAATAAATCCTATCCCACCTCTTGGCTTAGCGGTAGGATAGGGCTCCGATCAAATCTCAAAATCTTGTAAGACAGAAATCTACTTATAAATAAAATGTATATTTGTGACTTTGCTTTCACTGATTGGTTTCCAGGAATGAAGAGATCCTTTTTTCTATTTGGTCAAAATTACCCCGGTTAAATAACTAAGCTTTAGCATTTCCTTCTTACTATCTTGGGGCTCCATTCACTCTAACATTAATGCCCGTCTCAGGAAGTTCACTATGATAGACCCATTGAGAGGAAGCATGTCTCATAGATGTATAGTATTTAAAATGATCCCATGCTACAAGTAAAAGGCCAAAAGAGCTTATATCAAAGAGTTTGTTTTCCAGAAATTCTTGCCTCAATTAAAGCATGGCTGAGAAAAGAAAAAAACATTCAATCAAGGAAGTTGTTCAAATAAATCAGCCCATCAAGGTTCTTCTCCATCCGTGAAGCATGATAATCAAATAAATCTCTCGCTCACACAAAAGGACATTATGGATTGAAGAACCTAAATCAAATATTGAAAGTTGAAGAAATTTATTTCTGGAAGGCTCAAACGGAAAAAGTTGTCAATTAAGAAACATCCAAAAGGGATGCAAATAGAATGGGAATGAGGAAAAAATGAATGTGTCTGTGAGATATTGTTACGATCCTATGGAGTCCTATATTAGTTGGCATCTGAAAGACAGAGTTTAAAATGAACTCCACACTCTGGCCCTAAGAGAGTTGTAAAGAAATCTGAGTCAAAGTTGTCTTTTCCCCAATGACCATTATGACAAGAGTGATCACTCCATTCACAGAAGCTGAACTATGAAGGCATTTTGTTACGCATGTAGCTAGCAGTTTGTAAGTTTTCTGACCTTGGGATGAGTTTGTTTCAGAGATCTGTGTTCACCAACGAATCACCAATTGTTGTAGCTGCAACATCCCCCTCAAAATTTTGTAAATATTGGGGCCCCTCCTTTATTTTTTGAGAAATTTTTGCGTAGAAGTCAAGTCCCATCCAAAAGGCCTTTCATACTTAGTTTTTCTAAGAGAGCAAGTTCTTTAATTTTGTTTTTTCTTAAGTAAAACTCATCTTTCCTCGCCGAAACAGCGGCACGTCTTGTCGAGTTGAACCGCAACGGTCGGTTTCATTTGTTAAGTTTTTTAGCCTTTCCCCTTTCAGCGCAACTCATTGGGTCATGTCACAACAGGCAGGTGTTTATTGTTAAGTTGTTAAGTTTTCTTGTTTCGGACGAACTTGCCCAGTTCCACCCCAATGGTGAGACGAACTCGCCCAATCCTTCCAAAGTGCGGCCTTTTGCCTTGTCTTTCTCCTGAGTTTTTTGTTGCGATGAGTCTCACTGGACTGTGCTGACATGATCGGAAATGTTTTTGTTGTTTCTGTTGAAGCCTCTTGTTGCGGAAAAACTCATAATTCTGGATCGAAACAGCTGGTGTTTTTGTTTAAGTCTTAAGTGCCTCAATGTGTTCCGACAGAACTCAGCAAGTTCCACTGAAACCATCGCTTACAAACCACAAGGAGTGTTGTCAAAAGAAAAGAAGCAGAGGCGACCGATGAGGCTCGAGGCCAGTCATCAAAATTAAGTAGCGAGCGGCTAAATTTTAGTCGGACTTCGAAATCGTCGTAACCCACCAGCCCATTGCATGAGTACTCAGCTATTGCCTCTTAAACTGGTTGCTCCAACCCGTCGAGTACTTCGTATTTTGACGTCTAAGAGTTAATGCTTGAGCGACACGATAGGACATCGGCCCCCTCACCATAATGACGTTTTTAATGCCGAACCTACCTGGTCACATCAGGGTTAATTGTTCACACGTGCAGGACATTTATATATAAAAAGTGGGTTTTTTATTGGCTATTCTTTTTTATTGTTAAAACCCCATTTTGAGGTCATTCCCACCTCTCCAAGACAACCAGGTGCGTAGTTCCATTAGCAGCAAAAGGCCCATTAACCGTTTGACAGGTAGGTGTTTCTACCCTTTTGTCAAGATTTTTTATCATGTTTTCAGTGGCTAAAGTGTACACTTTTTTGTTCGTTAATACCATTTTCACAGCCCCTCCCCTTGCTACAGCCACCTTTTTCCTTGTCGAGGCTTTTATCTACGCCCAGTTAGTCTTTCCCAAAGTCTTCTTTGAAACCCTGCTTTTCCCTGTTCCCTATCCCATCAAGTCGTTCAGCATGAAGTCATGACGACCCTTTCAAGCCAAGGCAGTGGAGTGAAACCCCGGTCGCAGCCACCCAAAACCTGTTGTCTTACTTGCGTTGTTTTTGACCCTGTTCTTTTAATAGAAGAATCAAGCACGTTAGTGTCGTGGTCTCACTCTCTTGAGCCGACCTAAGGGAGAAAACTAGCTCTGCCCTTGTTTATTTTAACAAAAAATTATGTTTGGTTTACTATATGCTTTTTGAACTGTTGTTTTAAATTGTTTGAAACGTAGTATCATTTAATGGATTTCAGCAATGTTGTTTCATCTGGGATATGCTTATATAACAAAATTTTTGGCTCAAATCCTGATTATGTATTCTAGTTTGACTAGGTATTTTACTCATGCATGGTTTTGGCCAGGTTTAAACACGATGCCAAAAGGATCCAAGAAGAAGTCTAAGATGTCTGAGCCCGAATCAGGTGGTGAAGCTATTCTGGAAGCAAGGGTCAAAACACTATATGAGGATACCAAACCAATTATGGGCATTTCCCTTGAATTCAAGTGCGGGGAACTGCACCATATGATAAGAGATCAAGATATTCCCAGATCAGTCCTGGAGGAAATGTACTTGTATCAGAACATCCGAAATTCAGGAATCACAAGAGCATCCATGTGACCAGAGCTTTTTCCTTGCTCGAAAGTCATCAGATGGATCCTAGCGCATGCTAATGCCTAATCAAGAGTTATGTCCGACAACATGGGAGAGGATTTTGCCTCGTTCCATCCAACCCATATTTCGGTAGCCTACAAGTTGCCCCATCCTCAAATGTTGTTGAATGACGATTGGCTCGAAAGTCTCAACATGGACAACTTGGAAATGGCTAGGAAGTTGTTGATTAGAGGTAAGCAGCTGAGGCTAAAGGAGAGCGATGAATATGACGTCCAAGCTCTAAGGGCTCCTTTCAGAATCATTGCCCTCATGCTAAGTAGAATCTTCGACAGAGATGATGGAACTGTTTATAAGCTACATTGGATTCCTTTAATCCACTATGTAGCTTTCAAAGGCACAATTTTCAATTGGGCGGACATCCTCTTGGACAATCTGTCGTCAGCCGTAGCCGCTGCCAAGGAAGGGTTGGTCCGAAAGAAATCAAAATTCTACATGTCATCATACCTGGTAGATTGCATTCTGTCAAGGCATCATTTCCCAAACTTAGGATGCATTTGGAACAAGGTTTACTCCCCAGTTTATATCTCTTATAAGATCCTGTGGGCCCAGAACTACAAAAGTTATTACAAGGCCATAGGTGAAGAGTTTATCATGCCTCTGTATGAGTTGATGTTCAATAGTGATCCCAGTTGCCTATCTAAGAATGCCATGGCAATCATGGATAAATATGGTGACTTTTATCTTTCAGAAGAGGGTACTTACATAAGGATGTATGGAGGTTCCAAGCCAACATCTCTCCTGCCCAGTTATGTTACAGATTTTGTGGTCCATAAGGAGGCAGTGAGGCAGGTTTTTATAGAAGGAGTTGGCAATTTCCTAAATAAACTGAAGAAGTCCTTTTTCCCAGCACTACCCTTCTATGTCGGAGCATACAAGTTCTCTAATGTCAAATCAGCTGAAACCTTTGTTCAGGAATTAAGAGATTTTCACTTTGGGGAGAGAATTTTCACAAAGAATGATAGTCTTAATAAGGCTGCAGACCATTGCAGGGAAGTCAATGCACACTACTTCAATGAGGATGAAGAAGTTTTTAAAATGGTCAGCAATATGACCGAACTCGGAAGGATCCTTTGCCTCAAGAGAGGAGCTAGCTCTAGCTCCACTACAGCCCAAGCTGCCAAGGAGGCAGAATTGCAAAGGGAAAGAGAGGAAGTCGAAGCCTTGACGAAGGAGGAGCAAAGGCTCAAGGAGGAGCTTGAAAGATTCCAAAGGGAAGCAACAAAAAGAGCGCAGAAAGAGAAGGCGGGCAAACTTTAAGATGAAGAAGATCAAAGACTTCGAGATGAAGAATTAGAGAAGATCATCAAAGAAGAATCTGCCAAGCTGCAAAAAGAGAGGGAGAGGAGAGAAAGAGAAGCAGTTGAAAAGCAGTTGAAGGCCGAGGAAAAAGATAAATCCAAGAAGGATGCAAAGGTAGGAATCCCAGACATGCAGGACATGGACATAGACTCGTCCCAAGTGACCCAGGCCTTAACCCCGGAAGATGACTTCCCCATAGGAGAGCTTCCACTCATCCCTTTCACCCTGTCAAAGAGTCACACTGTGATCCAATAAGACAAATTTGTTTTTGACAAGAAGATGAAATCGATTGTATGAAATATAGAGGCAAGGATGAAGAAACCCTTTCAACCGAACATCGTCCCCAAGCGAGAAACCACTATCATGCAAGGCACGCAGAGTGTTCCCGAGTTTATGGCATCCACCACTGTAACTGCTGCCAAGGCAAGAGAAGACAATGTGCACAAGCTATTGAATGATGTCGAAGTGGGAAAGAAGAGGGTGTGCAGGTTGAAGCTTACTCTGGTAAAGGACCGGGCATATAGAGAGTTACTGGTAAAGAAATATGATGGCCTCTTATCAGAGCAAATAGAATTATCCAGTAAGTATCATCATCTAGAGGAAGAAAAGGAAGCTTTAGCGGTACAGATGATGATAGTGGAAGGAGAGAAAAATGATCTCGAAGCCAGGTCCATTCAATTGGAAGAAGAGAAAGAGTTGATGACAGAGTAGTTAGAGCTAGCAAACAACAAGGCAAATGATTTGAGCCCCTTCCATGAGCAGTCCTGTGACATACTAAAGAAGATACATGAGTCACAGGAACTTATTACTGAAGAAGTTTGCAGAATAAAGGCAATGGTTTCCAGGATGAAAGAAATTAATTTCGAGGCCAATAGGATCAGGAAGAAATATGCATGTGTAAAGGAAGACATTGGGAAGCATATTGAATGGAGAGAAGGGAAGTCAGGATTCCCCAAACACCTCCCTCTGAAATTCGTGGCCGATTTTAAATCAGATGCAGGTTTTATGGAGTTCTGCAAGAATTGTGGTGTAAACTTAAACTCTGTAATCCAAGCCACCATCGGAAGATGCAGCAGTCTCTACCTTAAAATCCAGACAACTCATGAAAGGTGTCAAATGGTGGTTCCCCAAACTCTAGAGGCCTTCCTGGACAAAGACCAATGCTTGACTGAGTTGAAGAATGAGCTAAACACGGATATGGAATATGTGAAGAGAATAGATGTGTTAACAGCAGAAGACCTTCACCAATGCATCAACAACCCCTCCATTCATGCTCACCTTCTTGAAGAAGTCCTCCAGACTGCAGCAACTGAGGTGCAAAGCATTGAAGCAGAGTTAGCCAAGCATGAAATTTCCATGAAGTTCATGCTCACTGCCCCTGCCAACACCATTGTAAGAGAAATGGGGATATGGGCCAGCTATATAGCAGAGGTGGACAAACCAACTGAGGTGGAAGCACCAGTTGTATCAGAAGCTCCAACCGGGAACTGATTTGGCACTACATAATTGCCTAATTTCTATATGGGAACAATTTTTCCTTTTTTTATCTTAGTCGTGAGATTAAAGACAGCTAGATTTTTGTTTCTTTTGTAAAAGACATTTGGGAATTATTCTAATTTTTGTAAAATCGAACTAAAGGAAAAATTAAACGATTCCTTGGGATTAGGGTACACAGAGGAGCTCTTGGAGAATTTTGTAAAGCTATATATAGATGAATAGAGAAAGGTAGAAGTAATTTTGGCAGGTGAAAGGACAATTTTTGTCTTGTACATGAATTATTTTGCTACATATATAAGAAAGCTCCATTTTGCCTAAAGAAAGCCTGCACTGCATTTTTGCCTAAAGATGTGTTAAATGCCTATTGGATTATTTCTGCATCATTGATACATATACTGTGAGATCATTCCTTGTTGTTATGAATTATTTATTTGTAATGAATGTTCTCATATTTTTCTTTGCAAAGATGTGCATCTTAAATGAGTAATTGTTGTGCAGGAAAAATACCTTATAGTGAGGAGAAGACACTACTAACTTTGGCAGGGTGACAGGTAAATACATTCATTGTCTTGCATCAGTTACTACAAATGGAAAGAGATCGAGATATCGAAAGAAGTACCTTTTTATCAATGGATGGTCCTAGCTTTCACTTGATCTTCCACTATGATGAACCTGCAACACAAAGTAAACCTTCCTCAGCATATCTTGATTGTAATAAATATGATGAAATAAAAAACAACTTAACATCAAATACAATCAGACATTAAACCAAATGAACATTCAATCCAATAGACATTCAATTTGGGACAGGAAGGGTATTTCCACCTTTTATTGTCAAAGAAATGTAGAAAAGTATAGATATACCTAATCTATCTAAACACCTCTGCAACCGAGTCCTGGGCTCCTGCTCTTCACAATGACTTGGGAATTCCTCCAGCATAACAACAGTTAAAGCATTCCTTCTAAGTCCCGCTCTCATGGATCCTCCTTGTATTTATGGGACAAGGTAGGCAGTTGCAATCGAGAGGTAGTTGAATTGGGAGGTTGGGGAAGTTGCAGAACCAACTTCAACTAATCCCAATTCGTAATCTTAATATATTTTTTGACTTCATCTTAAGATGTGCGTGGGTTTCATACAACCGGAGCAGTGCATAGTATGCAACTCTTGTACTTTACAACAAGCATTTGTAACATTTTTTAAGGTGTGCGCTGGTTGTCCTTGAGCAAAGCAGCGTTTAGAACATTGGTTTACTGTACCAATAGTACCGCACAGGTTATGAAATTAGTAGAGACAATAATATTTTCAGCTGAAGAGTGTAGTTCTAGCAATAACTCATCTAGGTCAACCTAGCTCTTCAATCCATAGTGTCCTTTTGTGTGATTGACAGAGCAATGTGATCACAGACGGAGAAGTGTAGATTTGACCTATAACAGATTCCCCCTAATGTGTGAGGTCAAAGGGAAACGATGACCAAAATACATTATAATTCCAAGTCAAAGTAGGAGCGAGAAACCGCAGAACCAAGTCACAAAAGTACCTAAAACAACGATCAAGTTCAGCGAACAATTACAATCTTGACATCATATAGATGTGTAGCATGATATAACATGATCTCCGATACATAACTAGGAGATGTATATACAGCATGGCCACCGAAATACAAGCGTGGATCCATGTCAAAATGAGAGATGATAGCCATAACAACAAACTAGATCTATGTCTTATGAAGAGCCAAAATGAGTGAGGCTCAGTCTTGTGCAGCTTGGGTGATAACATAAATATGGTGATGCTATCAGATTCCCAAGGTCTTCATCCAAACAACCCAAGGTACAAACCCTAACCATGTGAATAAATGAGCTGAGGTCGAACATGGGGGGTATCATTTGATTAGCGGTCATTGATATATACCGTTAACAAACGCGAGGACTTCCATCGATAATGATAATGGGGTCCAAGGTACCTGGTACATTCCAACAAGTGTGAATAAGTGGACTTGAAGTCGAACACCTGAGGAACCTGTCAAATAAGAGACATTGATGTATTGCCATTATTCAATAGTGAGGGAAACTGCCACTAATGACTGCAATCCCCAAGGTACTAACCGAAACACTAAACTTCCTTCCCAGAGCATAATGAGTTGAATTCAATGGGAAGAAGTCCGTTGGAAGGGATGCCTTAATGCATCCTCCATCATACAACACAAGGAACAATCAAAAGGTATGAGTTGATGTGGAGTACGAAAAGTAACAAGATGAAACAAACTGACACCAGGATGGCCGACACATGAAGTCAAGGTAAACTGCAGAATGGCCGACACAGGCTTGTATCCTTGAACATTGAGCACGACACAAAGTGACTTAGGCAGTTTTCAACATGAGGGGGAAATGATATAAGCCTGCAATGTAGGATACATTAATAGACCCTCCATATGATTGGAAGAATAACCAATTGGGGGAGTAAAAACACGGAGATCAGGTTCACCCTAAGGTCAAAAAACTAAAACCCAACTAAAATGATAGACTCAAATAGGTGTTGCGTTCAAGGACATGACTAACTTAACTGCCTTTGAAACTGAAAATATGTGAGATACCCTTCTCATCCCTTATTCTTTTTGGTAAAAGAATGTCCTTCTTGTTGTTTTAATGAGTCCAAGAAATAAAACTCAATAAGCCCAACCATGTAAAAGTTTAACGAGCCCATGGGAGGAAGACTGAAGACCTTCTTCATTGTTTATAGAGTTTGAAGAAGAAATAGAAGAATACTCTATAATACTGATCTCTGGATTTTAATATCGAGCCGAGATCTGTTCTTGCTCGCTGTGTTTTAAATTTTAAGGAGTCTGAAAAACTTAAACAATAACTCCATACACCTACCCGTGTATTTTAGTATTGAGCCTGGGTTGGTATATGCTTGTCGGTGTTTTCCTATTTATAGAGTCTAAAAAACTTAAACAATCCTCTATATGCCCTCTCTTGGATTTCACATCAAGCCCGAGTAGGTGAGTGCTCGCTTGGTGTTTTCATGTTTCAAGACACTAAAAACCCTAAAGAAGGCTCCAAAATTCCTTTTTCATATAGTTAGTCTCCTCCCCCGAAAAAGTCTAAAACGATGAGAGAAGAACTCTTCTAGCCATAGATGACTAGAGTATTCCTTTTTCATAAGTAATCCGCAAAAGTACGGAAAAGGGTTAAACTTATACCTAAGTGAATGTACCTTCAATTCCTTTAACGAGCTTGAAGAGAACAAGTATGCTCGGCAATCTTGTTTAGTTTTTAAATAGTCGTAACAAGAGCTTAAAATGACTTAAAAGACAGCTTCTAGGATCGTAACTTCATGACCTACCAAATAATAGGATCTCAACAATCGAGTTAGTAGTTATCGACAATTTTTTCTCAATGACATAATAATAAAACAATATGGTGCTTATATTGCTCTGTCAATAAGTCATATCCGGTTTAATACTTTGAACTTCTTGTGAAAATTTCAAATACCTAAGTTAAATTTAACTCACCAAAATTTTTAGGTATTAATGATTAAATATAATATTTTAGGGACAAAATGAAACTATACACTTTTGAAAAAAGTGGGTAAAAATCAAAGTCAATTTTATATAAATAGTTTCAAATTGAAATATCAAATATCACAATTGAATTTTTTAGGGAAAATTGGAGCAAAACCTTGATCTTCCTCTGTTAGCTGTGATCAAACCGAGCCACTAATCGATCTTCTACTTCCACCAATTAAGTTATTTCCTCCCATACTTGCAATTTCATGCATTTTTTGTCAATTTTCATGGTCAAAATCAATTTCTAGCAATGTTTAAAACACGTTTCTGCATGTGCACTTCTGTGTGTGAGTAAAAGTAGTGCATTCTACCCAAGTGTGCTGGTTTAGTTCAAACAAAGCAGCGTTCAAGCGTGACTGTGTAGTGCACACTATAGCGCACACCCCTGAAAGTAGGGTAAAAAAGTGAAAATGACTAACTTTTGACTGTTTGAATGGCAGGATGGTTCTCATATGGCGTGAAAGGGAGCATGAGGACATGGTTCGAGAAGAATTACAAGATACATTGACCCTCCATGCAGTTGGAAGATATGGATTATTGAAATTTTATAGAATAGTCAACATGCGGGCACAAATCCGCTTGCTTGAGAGGCTTGTCCAATACTGGGATGCCAATGCATTGGTGTTTGATATCCAAGGAGAAATATTGGAACTCACCATAGATAACATTTATTTTATCACAGTTATCTCTCGGAGGGGAGACTTGGTGAACTTGAAAGGGTCCCCTCTCAATGTGGGTTCCTTTTCTGTGCAAGAGTATGTCAATGACTACTGTGTACCAGGAACTGAGAAGTCTGGTAGTCAGATTCTTATCTCAACTATTGCAAGCTTCCCCCTCAAAGTCATCGTGAGTATTCTTAATCGGATGGGAGGGAGTGCTACGCAACATCTTGCTTCGAGACATTACATGCATATAGGTATTGAATGCTTGCAAGGCAAAGTATATGACTGGTGTTCAAGTCTTTTGGAAAACATGAAGCTTCAACTCTCGGGGTGTAAGACCGAGAGGATGAAGAACTTTGGGTATGAAATCATACTTTGCACCTTTTTCTTTGATAGGGTTCCTGCTATCAATTTGGGCATGACCTTGCCCCCAGTCAACACTCATGAGCCAATGTTGTCTCGTTGGGGTGAGATCTTCCTCCGCCAGGGTGGTGATGAGAGCAACTTCTGTTACCATGAGGATGATTTTCGGGGTTGGTGGGAACGACAAGTGCCAACTCTTGAGCAGTTTCCATATGCGGGCATGGACTTCCGCAACAATCCTGAGCTGATACTTCCTCCAGGAGCAGCCTGGGGAGATATGGGTATGTTTATGCTTTTGAAAAATTATTTAATTTTTTTATTTATATATATGATTTTTATGATGAGTTTGAAATACTGAACAAAGTGTCATATGTAGATGTTGGACTAGTACATCCTGAGGGACACCCCCATACTTTCGTGAGACCAGTGATAGTGGGTGTAGCCATGCCATGCTGGGAAACATAGAGGGGAAGATGAGTCGGTTGACTCATGACATTCTGACTTACAGGAACGAGCGGATATCGCTCGACATGTAGGAGAATGTGGTTGGTGTGCCCCTAGCCTGGATTAGCCTACTGCAGAAAGTAGCTAGGTTGGTCATTTTCTATTGAGAGGAAGCAGAGGCAGATGAGGCCCCACCTTCTCCATAGGAGAAGGATATTCTATGTATATTTTTGAGTCCATCGAGCCCAATTTTGTATCTTATGAAATGACTCTGTGGCAGACTTATTATCCAAACTCATACTATCTTTTGATACGGATTATATATATATGGTATCAGTTATTTACATGTGTGTTATTGTGTTTTATGCATGAATTATTATGTGTGTGAATGATGAAAATGCAAATCTAAAACGTAGTTTGCAAATGAATCAACTAATGCATTCAAGTTCCTTGGAATATGTTGATATGTGATATAATCGAAATGTCTCTCAAGTAACTTAACGCGCAGAAACTGACGTAGCAAAGTAGGATCTCTAACCTGATAAACACCCATTAACTGAAAAAAAACTAACTGGAGTTGAGCCGTACCTCCAAATGTGAAATGCCATGGAACATAGCATCTCGGAGTAGCTCTATGACTGCACTGTATTCAGCCACTTTGTTCATTGTGGGACCTAAACAAGCCCCTCCCTAAGACACCAGTTGGCCATTTGGTGAGTAAATAACCCAAGAAGCTGCGGCCAACTGACGAATGTGGTGGCTAGCACCATTAGCAAACCCTATCAAGTGTTCAGTCGACATCTAAAACACAAAGCAATAGATGCATAAGACGTAACTACAACCTTAAACAAAACTAACTCTACAAAAATGTACAGCTATAATACATGAAAACATGCGGATGCCTAAGCGTAGTACTTCTTTAGGTAGAGCCCATTTCTAGGCTCCAACAACTTATTACCTTCATAGCCCATTAACTCATATGCACCTTTCTTTAGCACCTTAGAAACTATGTAGGGACCGAGCCACATGGACTTAAACTTGCCAACCCCTAAAGGTTCCTTGTCATGATCCCAGAGTAGAACAAGGTCTCCGTCAAGAAAAACCCTAGGTTGGACAGACTTATCATACTGTCCTTTGACTCGGTTCTTATGCGCTTCATTTGTTGTGAGTGCGTCATGGATATGCTCATCCAGATGTTCTAAATGCAACAAACGTTCTTCCAAGACTGAAGTGTCAGGTAAAAGTTGGATAGCCAACTTTAATGAAGGAATATCGCACTCAACCGGAATGACTGCCTCTATCCCATGTACCAGTTGGAAGGGAGAGAACCCGGGTAGCAGTCTTTACATTGGCTCGGTAGGCCCAAAGAGCAAGATATAGCATAATGTGCCAATTAGTTCTACTGGAATTAACAGTCCTTTGTAAGATGGTCTTCAAAGTTTTATTGACTACTTCGAACTGACCATTCGCCTATGGGTAAAACGAAGATGAATGCTCCTACCAAAAACCTAACATAGTGTATAGATCGATCATCATGTTGTTCTAAAAATGATTATTGTGATCACTCACGATCTCTTTGGGTATACCAAATCTTGCAATGATCTGGTTGAAAGCGAAATAAGCAGTCTTTTCCCCATCTTCCTTAACAGTAGGCACTGCCTCGACCCACTTGGTGAAGTAGTCGGAGAAAACAATTATATGATGATGGCCTCCAACCGAGACTGGATTACAATTCATAAAATCAACCCCCATTTGGTGAAGGGGCCCGCTGTTATTATAGGATGGAGAGGAGCTGGGTGTGCTCGCATCTTCCTGGTGAAAAACTAACATCTCTAGCAGCATTTCACAGCTTCCACACAATCTTTGAAGATTGTGGGTCAAAAATAATCGACACGCAATATTTTCTGGGTTGTTGCCAACCCAGAAAGATGACCCCCACAAGCTCCACTGTGGGAATCATTCAATACTGATTCTGCTTCCTCCAGGGTTAAACAACGACGTAAGATGGAATCTACCCCACGTCTGTACAAAGTATCAGAATGATGAGGTAATTCTTCGCATGACTCTTAAGCTTGCATCATTCATCCTTAGAGAAAGTGGTGGGACACCTCAAAGTCTGGAGCTATACTAGGATATCCCCATACCATGGGTCAGAGGATGCGATGAGAAAGATATGTTCATCCGGGAATGATGATTCTTCCTCAACGTGTATTGTGTCACTAGGAAACTCTGAAATCAGTTATGCGAACACCAATGATTTCTTTGACTTAGCGGACTAAAAAACCAAGTCAAATTATTGCAAGATGACAATCCATTTGTTAAATTTCCCACCGATTATTCGTTGAGTGAGGACAATTGGAAAGGATTGACTTCTGCAACCACAATGGTGGTATGTAATAATATGTAGTGATGCAGCCTCCGAACCGCATAGACAGTAGCTAATGCCAACTTCTCTACGTGAGAATACTTGATCTTAGGAGCTATCAAGGCACGCCATAGATAATAAATGACATGCTCTTGGAGCATGCCATCCTCCTGAACTAGTACTATGCCTATTGTGTATACTGAAGCAGCTAGATACAAGAGGAAATCCTTCGAGTAATCTAGCAAGCTTAACAAGGGGGCTAACAGTAATGCCTTTTTCAAGGCCTCAAATGATGCTTGAGTAGCTTCATCCCACAAAAATTAGGTGTCTTGTTTAAGCAGTCTCATGAAACCTTTTGTAATTTTGGAATAGTTAATGATAAAGCGTCTCAAGAAGTTGGACATTCCCTACAGACTTTGAATTTGTCTCAGAGTTTGAGGCAGAGGTAGATTTACAATCGCCTCAACTTTCAATGGAACCACCATTATGCCACGAACGGATACTATGAAACCCAGTAGTCATCCAGATTCAACGCAGAATACACATTTGTTGGGATTCAATCGAATCTTGTAGTATCTACACCTTTCAAGCACGAGTCTTAAATGATCAGGATGCTCCCGTCTCTTCCGATATCACGCTGGGAGATCATCAAGGTAAGGTTCAACTACATGCTTGATGTCATGAAAAGCAAAATTCATTGCTCGCTAGAAGGTAGATCCAGTATTTTTCAAACCAAACGGCATCTTCCGATAGGAAAAGGTTCCCCAAGGACAAATAAAAGTTGTCTTGTGTTGGTCTTCAGGTTTGATCTGTATCTGATTATATCCTAAAAACCCATCCATGAATGAGAACATTTCATGTCCTGCGCACGCGTCAATGATCTATTCTATAAATGGCATGGGATAATTGTCTTTAGGACAAGTTTTATTTAGGTCCTGGAAGTCAGTGTAGATTCTAATGGTACCTTGCTTCTTGTCTACCAGAACAGGATTTGAAACCCATTCCGTCATAGCTATCGGATAGATAAATCCAGCTTTGAGCAACTTGTCTACCTCTACCTTGATGGCAGTAGCTTTTTGAGGGTTAACTGGATGGAGCTTCTGTCTCACAAGTTTAGCGTTGGGGCATGTTGTGATGACATGTTCAACAATGGTGCGGTCAATGCCTGGCATCTCCTCATATGACCAAGAGAAAACATCATGGAATTCTTTAAAAATATTGGTATACAAAATGATCTCCTCGGGAGAATAGTCTGCTCCAATGAAAATATTTTCCACGACCCCGGGTTTGATGGAAATGTTGATCAGAATGGTCTTCGATATATTTTCTATATTCCCTTCAGCATAAACAGCTTTTGAAGTAGAAGGGATAGTGGAAAAATCAACACTTCTATCCTGTCTAGTTCGGGAAGAAAATAGGACTTGTGGTGAATGTGTTCCCAAGGGTGGTCCAGGCCTATCATAGCTTCCAAGATCGCCTCATCAGAGGGTAGAACAGTGTCTAGAAAGTCAAAAGAGTGGATAGAGTCCACTGACCATGCAGGAGCATATTCCATACCTGACTCAGCAAAGACCAATGGAGTCATGATATGTTCTGTTGCAGCTTGTTGTGAATCTAAGTAAGCCACCTCTGCAATAGATAAAGAAACAATTAGTTATGATTCAGTTGGGAGAATCCATGGATCTATCATTGGACTGACCGTGAAAATATCAGACGAAGAACATTCTTCAGAACCAATAAAGTGAACAGGAGAAGGTAGGTCAAAAGTGCCTATTAATGACCCATAGAGCCCTGCTCCTAAACTCTCAGTAATTGGGCAGGACTGATCAATCAATGGAATAGATGAATCCGATGAAGTCTGGTTGTGTTTCCGAGTAAAGAAAAGTTGATCGACTGTGACAATATTGCATTCGTGAGGGAACATTATAATCTGAAAGATAGCTGACGGCATTGCCTACATGGAATATGTCCAGCTCCTACCCAACAACAAGTTATAATTGAGTGAAGCATCTAGAACTTCAACCTCTACAAATACTAGTTTTCCTGCAAGTTCAACATCAAATGATGGTAAGACTCCGTGTGGATGGAAAGATATTCCATCAAAGGTGATAAGTACCGTATTCGACGGAGCTAACTCAGGTTCTCCTAAAGCGTTCCAGCAAGAAATGGACATTACACACGTAGATGCGCTCTCATCTACAACAGCTCGTCCAATGGTCTAAGGACCATGGATGACCTCGATCTGGAGAGCGACGTGTTGTGGCAACTGGAACTTGATATCTTTCATATCAAAATGGGCAAGCATGTGGGATGAATCTATGCTTCTGATCGCTGTGAGGAGTGCACTGCATTGTAATGGACAACTTTGCAGTACCTCCAAAGTGGACATGGCACAGGGGGTTTGGGCTAAATCCTCCACAACATTGTAGCTGGAGGAAACCCTCGCGTTGGGGTTGTGCACAGCCCGTTTGAAGACACCTTTCAAAATCTTTGGCAGCGGATCCACCAGTCTCTCGATGTGGAGAGGGGTAGATGACTCAGGAACATCCTTCTACTGCGGGTCCGGGGTGTAATTTCTAGATCGAGTTTGCAAAAGAGAATCTGAATTAACCATATTAATGAATGACTGATTAGATGAGGTGGTAGGAGTAGTGCCCCTAGCACCGGAGCTTCCAGAAGTTGAACTCTGTCCGTGAGGGAAAGGGTCTTTTAAGACAACAGGTTTCTTTTCACAGATCAGCTTCTGGGCTTCTTCCATTAGAGGGCATTGATGGGTAAGGTGGTCCTCTTGGTATAGCTTGCAAGGAAACTTAACCTTCCTTTTTTCCTTTTTACCCTCCTCGGCATTTTGCGTGTTCTTGGGATTTTGTTGGTTTCCCTCCCCTTTCTTGCCCTTTCTTTTCTTGTTGGACTGTCGAGGTCCCTTTTGGTTTGTATGCACCTGTTGTACAGATTTTGTTGTTGAAGGGGAGGATGCAATAGAAGTTGCTTCTGCAGCAAACTGTTTGACTGACAAGGCATGAACCTGCTTTGTTAAAGCATCAAACGCTGCAGAGTCTACTGAACCCACAATGCCATCAGCATGTGGTCCAAGTTTAGGTTTACCTAAGTCAATGTTAGACCTTGGCGCATCAGGAATAATCTTGTATAAGAGCCCAGACTGTGCATATACCAATTCAAGATACTGGGTTCTCAAAATGGATTCCTCTTCGGAGGACACCCCTGAAGATGCAACTTCCTTAGAAATTTAAGGAAGGAGTGATTTAAGATACTACTCTGATAAAAATGCTGGAGGGATGTCGGCTTTAATGAGCCTCTTTCTCCTTCGCCACTCCTGAATGTGCTCAGATAGATGAGTGGCTTTATTCTGTCGGAAGGTCGACAGAAGGTCTGTGCCGGCATCGTACCAGATAGGAAGTTGAAAGTGGTTCAGAAAAGCAATAGCTAAGTCCCAAAAGGTGCCATAAGTAGATGTAGGCAGTTCAATATACCATTTGGCTTTGACACTTGTCAAGGTTCTTTGAAAGAGCCTCAACCTGATGGAGTCATCATTCAGCAAATTCGAGGAGCACCAGAGATGAAAAGTTGTGACATGGTCACCGGGGTCCTCACCAGTCTTACCTTCAAACTTCGGTATGTCTAAGGGAAACTTAGTGGGAACAAGTGGCCATGCAGGTGTTGATGTATATGTAACTTCGGAATGTATTTCATATATGTATGTTGTATGTACTCCTATAGAGATGGTATTATTCCTCTATATGGAAGTGTCATCATTTATATTGTAAATGTCGTAACTTATACTTGATGGGTTATTAGACCACCTTGTTGGGGTCGGCCCTGTATAAGTCATGTGGGTCAAAGGGTTATTATACCACCCTATTGGGGGTCATCCATTTGGGTCGAAGGGTTATTAGACCACCCTATTGGGGGTCAGCCCAGTCAACATTATGTTATATGGTTAAGTTCAAGCCTACATGATTTATGTAAAAGGCAAGTCAAGTCAAGTATAAATAGAGTGCGGGAGGCACTCTATTTGATCACTCACTTCTCACTCATGCACTCAAGGAGGAGTGGCGCACTTATGGAGGAGGAGGATCTGCTGCTAGGATATGTCTATATCTTATGTTTGGGTTGTATCATTGCTCTATCTATCTCTGAGGAAGTTATTGGGGTTTTTCACCTTTATGGTTTTCCCCAAGTAAATCTTGTGACTCTTGTGTGCTTGCATTATTGTCTCCATGATTGATATGCTGTAGATATGCTGTACATGTTGTTCTCTTAGTTAAGATCCTAGATCAGATTGAAGTAAATTCTGAAAATTTAACATCGTATCAGAGCTAGCCTAAAAGAAGGCATGATATGGCATGTATGACACTTGTTGCACTTACGATGTTAGGGCTTGATATAGCAAAAACCCGTCATCATAGAAATTTCTCTATAAATCCGTTTTGACCAATTTTTTGGATCTAAAACCTTTACAGGTCGAATATTAAATCCCCATGTACCTTGTGTCCAAAGGACAACCTCTAATTCGTTGTACTTTGTGATTTATGATCTGTACAGTATATGGTTTCTGCCTCTTCCAGATCTGAGTCAAAATCAGGTGACCCTGGGAAAAAGGTCATAACATGGGCTAGGAAGATCCAAATGAAATTTAGTAAAAAGTGACAGGTAGTACACAGACCGTACTATCTCAAGAAAATTTTTTAGAGGCCGACATTGAACCAGTGACATGTGGAACACCGTACAAGTTCGCTCTCCTGTATTATCCCATAAACAGGTTACGTTGCGAAACTTGGCATAACTCTTTCTTAGAGAATACAATTGAGGTCAGACCTATCGAGATGGAAAGATAACAGGTCGAGCTATCTAAAGAAAAATTTTCAGAGGCCAAAGTTGAAAAACTGACACGCGGAATGCTGTACAATTTCGCTCTCCTGTATTATCCCATAAACAGGTCATGTTGTGACACTTGGCATAACTCTCTCTCTCAGAGAATCCAATTGAGGTCAGACCTATCAGGATGGAAAGATAACAGGTCAGGCTATCTCAAGAAACTTTTGCAGACCTTGTGGATTGAAAAGTTTGGAGTTACACCAGAAATAATCAGGTACATATTTCTGTCAAAACAGAATTATTTTTTAGTACCTTCATTCATGGCTTCCAGAATTTAGGGCTTTGGAGAAAGTTGGAATTTTTGTAATCAGAGACCACGGCTGAATGCTACTCATCAAAATAAAAATTTAGAGACCAAGATTAGAATTTCTGGTTGGGAAGAAGGCCGGGCTTGATCAGACCCTAGTTCGAGACTTTGATTAGAAAAGTGGAAAATTAGGGCTTCTATAAAAATGGAAATTTTTGAAATCTGTGACCACGGCTGGAAGCTCCTCAGAAAAATAGAAGCTTAGAGCTTTGGATCAAACCTTTTGATTGGGAAGAAGAGTGGGCTTCATCAAACCCCAGTTCAGGGTCACGTCCAGTGAATCCGGAAGTTTCAAAGGCAAAATTGAGGAGTGAAACTTTGCAGTTTTCAAATTCTAAATATACCAGCTCGATCAGCTCATCAAGGTGCATATTTCTATCCTTTCGGAAGTTTGAAATTCAAAGTTTTTATTTTTGGGGTTTCTCTGACAAACCCATATCCAGCTCCAGGTCCAGTTCTTGCAAATCAAGTGGATTGGGTTAATCCTAGAAGAAGATGGATTAGTCAACTGCATAAGTGAAGAAGTTCCTGTTTCAGAGGGAGATGAGGCTAAGGCCTTACATAAGAATATTACAAGTGATCTCGACAGGTATGACTCATCGAGGTATGTTTCGATATTTGTTCATGATTAAGTTTATGGTATGTTTGTCTTCATGTTATTACGGTTAGTACAATCTTGATTTTAGATTTGTCATATCACCTTAACAAAATTATGAATGCATGATAGAAAATATTCATTGGTTAGGGTGTTGACACTTATGATTGTACTAATGCATTATGGTGTTGTATGAGGTTTATGTTGTCTGCTAACATAAAAGGTACACCAAGAAAGACAAATCATGTTCTACTTCAAGAACATATGATCATGGTGACATGAAGACAAGGATTCATCCATTGTCATGGATCACATAGAAAATCTACTTTCGAGGTATGTATAACTTGGTTCTACAATGGTTAACTTATGAGACATCCAGGTTACTAGCACAAGTCACTGAAGAGAACCAAAAGACATTATGCGGGTATGTTAGACATAACTAGATAGCATTCTAATCCAGGTATGTTTTTCCTATATCAAGCTAGAATCCTACCTTGTGTTAGGATCTTATACTGTTGTGTTGTTGATAATGATTATTCATGAAGTCATAGGTTTGAATAATCATGGTTGTATGCATATTATGTTTCTTACCATAATTGATGATATGACTAACCAGAAGAATCATGAAGGTATAGGTTTGAATAATCACAGGTTTTATGCATATTATATCTCTTATATTGATTGATGATTCAACTAACCAGAAGAGTCCTATGATCAAATAAGAAAATGTATGAGTAAAAGAAGACTTCCCTGAAACCTTGAATACTAATGTTTATTATCTGTGAATGATCATGAATATACATGTTTAAGATTATTGTGTTTTGATAGTATTAAGATTATACTAATAAATGTGTGATTATGTATGAGACCTGAAGGATAACACAATGATGATACTAATAAGCATGCATAGTGATTAAGGATGGATGTAAGTTCAAGGACAAGTAATCCAGGAAGCAAAGGTCAAGAGGGAGCACACTCTAGTTGTTCCTGCAAGAAAGCAAAGGAGCACACTTCAGTAGTTTCTGCAAGGATGCAGATATTCAGAGGGAGTTGACCACTTCTCACTATCCACATAAGAATGGAGTTGCAGAAAAGAAGCAAAGACTAAGAGGGAGTCAACCCAACAAACAAAGAAAGATAAGTATTTGAATTGTCATTACTTGCATATTTTATTGTTTAAATAATACTGTTCAATAATGTATATAATGATGTTCCTAGAATTAGGTTGTGTATTATGCATATTATAATAGTTGCTTTGATGAATAGTATACTACTAATATGCATGGGTAAGTGGCCTATGAAACTGTACAACATTCCATTGCTACTTATCTAGAATGAAACCTCTTTGCTGACATGTTGGGAGTTGTGCACACTCTTAACAATGTTCTGGTAGAGATTGGAAGGCATCTAGAAAGTTAAGGGATATGGATAAATGTTGTATTGAAGTATTGGCTAAGATAATTGCATGACTATATGACATATTTCTTTATGTGTAAGAATTTGTTCTGAAAACTATGAGATGTTTTCTAATCATGCAATTTAACTTGTTGTGTAGGAAAGATCGTATGCCATCACCTACAAAAGAAGAACTACAACATTTGTTCAGCAACAAAATTATCTATTGAAGATATTGAAGTTCCCAGGATATGGGTGTAGTCCCAAGAGCTGAATGGAAGTCTGTTGTGACTTCCAAATGGAACTATCAGATCAAGCATGCTGCAGATGGCAGCATAGAGAAATATAAAAGTGTTGAGATAGAAAATACACCAGATGGATTTCAAGACAGCTTTCTTGAATGGTGTAGTTGAAGAAGAAGTGTATGTGGTGCAGCCACTTGGTTCTAAGACACATGACAGGGAGTCATATATGTGCATAACTTGGTATGATAGGATAGACAGCTTTCTATCCAGTTTGGGATTTACCAAGAGTAAAGTGGATTCCAACCTTTACTACAAGGTTGAGGAAGGGAATCCAGTGATACTACTTTTGTATGCGGATAACCTGTTTGTTACAGGTGAAGATAGATTGATTGCCGACACGCAGCGGAAGCTTACTACCGAGTTCGAGATGAAGAACTTGGGGATGATGTACTATTTGTTTTTGGCATGGAGGTGTGGCAGAGTGCATATGGAATCTTCCTTGGACAAGGGAAGTATGCAGTAGAAATCCTGAAGAGGTTCGGGATGATGGATTGCAAGGCCATGGCCACACCTATGGCATCGAATCTGAAGCTTCTATGTGATGCTTCATCTGAGCCGATTGATGTCTTTATGTATCGTCAGATGATTGGGTCCTTGATGTACCTGACGAACACGAGACCAGACATTTGCTTTGCTGTGAACACATTGAGTTAGTTCCTGACAGATCCGAGGAGTGTTTACCTGGTTGCTGTAAAGCATGTTCTGAGGTACCTGAAGGGTACAGTGGATTATGGGCTCAAGTATGAAGCGAATCAAAAGTTTAACCTACAGGGTTATGTTGATTCAGATTGGGCTGGCAGTTATATAGATAGGAAGAGCACATCTGGATGCTGCTTCAGTATGGGATCAGGTGTGATCTCTTGGTTTAGCAGGAAGTAGTCCTGCGTAGAACTGAGTACAGCTGAGGCAGAGTATGTTGAAGCCTGTTCAGCTAGTCGTGAGGCAGTATGGCTACGAAATCTACTGTCTGATTTATTTGATCTCCCGTTGGATGCTACTGGTATCTTTTGTGATAACCAGAGTTGTGTGAAGCTGTCCGAGAACCCAGTGTTTCGTGACAGGTCGAAACACATAGAGATCAAATATCACTATATCAGGGATATGGTGCAGAGAGGAGCTGCGAAGCTCCTGTATGTTGCGACGGATGAGCATATTACAGATGTGCTGACAAAGCCACTAGCCAGGGTGAAGTTCGAGTACTTCAGAGAGAGGCTTGGAATTCTTTAGATTGAGGACACTTCGAGGAAGAAGTGATGGACACATTTGATGAAGCCATTCCAAGCATGCTGGAAGGAGGATCCTTCCCATGGCTGTGAATGTAAGTGCTAGATGATGAACATTAGGATGATGTTCTGGTTTCTGCTTTGTATGATCAGTTGGATCATTTTTATATGTATGCATCATGTTGGATGCTGGATATGATCAGTTGGATCATTTATATGTATATGTATGTACGCATCATGTTGGATGCTGGATATGATCAGTTGGGTCATTTATATGTATATGTATGTACGCATCATGTTGGATGCTGGATATGATCAGTAGGATCATTTGTATGTATTTTGTATGCATCATTTTGGATGCTTGGACCATGTATCTGTATATGTATCAGGTGGATCATGTATGATGATATGTATCAGGTAGATACTTGGTATGCATCAGGTAGATGCATTATATGATCAGGATGATCGTGGATGACGAGCTTCAGGATGTTGCTCCAGATGACATGCAGCAGGATGTTGCAGTGATGATGATCAGGATGATGTATGGTGAGTATCAGGTTGATACTCTATGGCCATGGATCATGTTGTGCAGATGAGCATATAATTTGGCCCTGGGAGATTTGCAGATAGTCTTTCGAGGTTTTTCCTATGGCATGTAATTTGTTGCCCTGGGATATATGGCAAATGCTCTTTCGAAGTTTTTCTCTGGGAGGACATATAATTTGGCCCTGGGAGATCTGCAGATAGTCTTTCAAGGTTTTGCCTATGGCATGTAATTCGTTTCCCTGGGATATCTGGTAGATGCTCTTTCAAGGTTTTTTCCTATGGCATATAATCTGTCCCTGGGAGATCCGATAGGTTGGGCTGTGTGCCCGTAATAAGTCTTGGCATGCTCTTGCAAGGTTTTGCCATGACCACATGTAATATAGCCCTGGGAGATCTACAGATAGTCTTTCGAGGTTTTGCCTATGGCATGTAATTCATTGCCTTGGGATATCTGGAAGATGCTCTTTCGAGGTTTTGTGGTGACCACATATAATCTATCCCTGGGAGATCCTATAGGTAGAGCTGCGTGCTCGTAACAGCCTGGGATTCTCTTGCGAGGTTTTGTGGTGAGGTCACATATAATATGGCCCTAGGAGATCCTATAGGTAGAGCCGTGTGCTCGTAACAGCCTAGGATTCTCTTTCGAGGTTTTGTGACACACGTAATAAGTCCTGAGGATTCCACAATATGGCCAGTGATGATGAAGACCTGCAGGTGGTGGGCCTACATCCAATATGAAAAAGGATTGGCTTTGTAGAACTTCCTATGATGAGTAGATTCAGAGATTGATTGAGATAGCAGCAGCAGTGACAATGATGATGTCTCGATGACAATTATCCAGTGACAATGATCCAGAGAAGAAGACTTGTGCTAGAAGACCTGTGTCGAGAAATACCTTCCTAGTTAAGAGGGAGTGTTGATGCATATGTAACTTCGGAATGTATTTCATATATGTATGTTGTATGTACTCCTATAGAGATGGTATTATTCCTCTATACGGAAGTGTCGTCATTTATATTGTAAATGTCGTAACTTATACTTGATGGGTTATTAGACCACCATGTTGGGGTCAGCCCTGTATAAGTCATGTGGGTCAAAGGGTTATTAGACCACCCTATTGGGGGTTGGCCATGTGGGTCGAAGGGTTATTAGACCACCCTATTGGGGGTCGGCCCAATCATCATTATGTTATATGGTTAAGTTCGAGCCTACATGATTTATGTAAAAGGAAAGTCAAGTCAAGCATAAATAGAGTGCGGGAGGCACTCTATTTGATCACTCACTTCTCACTCATGTACTCAAGGAGGAGTGGCGCACTTATGGAGGAGGAGGATCTGCTGCTAGGATATGTCTATCTCTTATGTTTGGGTTGTATCATTGCTCTATCTATCTCTGAGGAAGTTATTGGGGTTTTTCACCTTTATGGTTTTCCCCAAATAAATCTTGTGTCTCTTGTGTGCTTGCATTATTGTCTCCATGATTGATATGCTGTAGATATGCTGTACATGTTGTTCTCTTAGTTAAGATCCTAGATCAAATTGAAGTAAATTCTGAAAATTTAACAGCAGGATCATGACACACAGGGTCGTTTGTGAGTTTTGAAAGATCTAACAAGTTCAAGGTTTCCAGAAATGGTAAACGCGGTTGTGCCAATGGCATTTGATAGATCGGAATCTAGTATTGGGTGTTTCCCACTACCTGATTCATGTACTGTTGGTTGGGGTTGCCCCCAGCCATCAGTTGTGAAGTGAATGCATTAAAATTGCTCCACCCAAAAGAAAGTGGATTACTTCCCAAGGAAGTGGTCCATTGCGGCAGGGTGTTAACCCCACCATATTATGGATTGATGCTATTACCCCCTCCTCCAGCAAACAAAGAGAAAGGGATACTCCCTGCAGGTATATCTGATGGATTAACATTGTAACCTGCATAGGGGTTAAAGCCAGGCGTAGTAGTAATAGACGGTGTCGTCATCGTACCCATAACATGCATAGATGTAGAAGGGATCGATCCTACAACGGCAGTGGAAGCAATAGCTTGAGTCACACCTTGGAACTGTTGTGTGACAGGAGGCTGAGTGAAATTCACTGCAGGTATCCCTGTCAAAGGGACATTATTTGGTACAAAAGTAGGGGTAGAAACTGAGGCAGATGTCAAAGCTAATGAGCTTGGCATGCCTAGAGTATCAGCATTAAAACTAAAGGACGGAGTCGAAGCAGAAGTAGTCTGCGATGAACTCGGTGTGGAAGTGTTTGTGAAATAAGGATTAATAATCCTTGTAGTCATAGTAGTTGTGGGAGTTTGAGGAACTCCCTGCTCATCTTCTGGGTTAGTCATGGTGTAACCAAGTGTGAACAACTATGCACTATACTCAGGTTGTTGGAAGCCTACAGGTACCAGTAGTAGATCATTGGGTCCAGTAAGAGGAGGGTTTAAAGGAGTGTTGAACTCTCTAGAAGTCAGGTCCTCAACCTCGATAGTATCAAAGACTTGTCGATCCGGTTTTCTAGGCTGTGGTTCTCCAAGAACCTCTGTTTCACCCGTAAGTTCAAAAGAACCACGAGAATCTGTCCTCCAGCGTCGCGGTGGCGGTGGAGGCTCCATAGTGAATGGGGGAAAGTTTTGCAACCTCCGAGACCTACAAAGAGGTTGGTCCTCCATAGCTATAAAAAGAAAACTAAGTAAAAACCTAGTGACCACTACGACTAAGGAGCAAACAGCATACCACTAAAAAAATTCCTAAGTGATCAAACCAAGCAAACAATGGAAAATACTCTCATAAGCAAGTCTGGGATGATTATGGCCTAGAATAGACTAATAGAGTATCGACGGTCAGTTACGTGGCATCCAATGGAGGTCCTCTGGGTGAAAGCATTTGAATCACCAAACCACCCTCCCGGGATTACTTCCAAAGGGTTACCTTCCGCGTCTATCCAAGGTGGAGTGGGAATATCCTTCCACTCTACCTATGTAGATCCCTATGGTGATGATATTAAGGATACCACCAATACGAAAGAACCTGGGGGAACAGTCGTCAACCTAGTCGAAATGCATGGGCAAGGTAGCAAAGCCCGAAATCCAAAAGCACTTTAAAAAGCACTAGTGGACCCCCGTATGCGAGTCAACTCTGGTTTATGGTTGAGAGGAAAGTGAGGGGGTATCCTTAACAATTCCAATCGCCCATGGCCTTGTGTTTAACTCTGGTTTGAGTAGAGAGTTCCCAGGATAATTTGATAGAGGTGGATTTACCTAATAGATAGTCGTACTATGATTGTTGAGTAATGAAGCCGATTTCGGGTGGTTTAAGGTGATTTAAACCCGAAATCCTAGCCTAAGCTAGTTGATGATGTGTATACCTAACAAGAAAAATGTTGCTAGTTAAATTTATTAAGATTTCTTTTTAAGGGCTACTTTTTACTCAATAATGGTAGTGCAGTGTGTGGAATGGTTTTGACCGAAAGAAAAGTGCGTAAAGAAATAATGCATTCAAATTCACAAAAGACTCTTTTCTTTTCGTCTATATTCTTTCAAAAAACTGAAACTAGGCAATCCTAAATCAAATTCCTTTTTGTATTTTCTTTTAAATTTCAAAGCAAAGCAAACTATTCTACTTCAAAACGATGATAAATCTTCCTACTAAGCTACCGAATTCACTTTTTGTCTTTTCTAATAATTGCAAAAGAAAAAAAACTTGAAAAGGAGCAAGTAAGACCTAACTCAAAGTGTGAGTAAGACAAACGACCTAATGGCTCAAAACAATCAAATCAAAAGACTTGAGAAAGACTCCACCTACTGAGTTGTTTCAATAGAAAAAACTCTAGGCTTGGAAACAAAGTGTAAAAGAAGCAAAGAAAAGAGATGACCGTAACAGAAAGGAAAACCTAAATGGCTGCTCCTAAGCACCAAAACCCTAAGAAAAAACTCGCCAAGCAAAGGAGTAGGTAAGCAAACCAAAAAGTGACCCTACCAACACACGAACTCAAAATAAAAACTAACTAGAAAGCTTTAACTCACTTGGACTGAACTGAAAAGAAAATAAGAAGGTATCTAGACCAAACAAGCTTTCAAAGCCACCCTAAGGACTCAAACTGGGATCAAACCTTAATAAAAGGAAAAGACACAGTAAAAATGTGTTATTTTTGCCACAAACAACAAATGTTAAGAACGCAGGTCTGTATGACTGCAACAAGCATCTAGGGCAAAGAAAATGTGCAACTGCGTCTAACAGAGAGTAGTGCACAGCCTTCAAAAGGGTTAAAAACAGTAAAGACACCTTAAACAGGTACTCAAGTAAGTAAAGGCAAACTAAAGGACTTCAGAGAGGCAAACAAGACTCAAAGGAGACATACAAGTCTCAGAGGTCAGTCAAGGAAGAAAAGAAAAAGGCTAGAAGTGACCCCAAACAACTGGAAATCAAACCCTAATAGAGGACTGGAATCTACAGGAAAATGCAATACTATGTAGTACAGAAACCAATGCACACTAGGAAAGATGCGCTACTGTGTAGTGGACAAAGCAGCGCTCATTAGATAAAATGCGCTACTATAAATAGGTTAAACCAGCGCACAAGGCCCAGGAGTAAACCAAAAGGCTTTGCAAAGGTGAACTGAGATGAATCAAGATAGAAAGAACATGCAACAATGACCTATAAGACCTCTCAAAGAACAAAAAGACTAAAATATACTGGAAGAAAAACCTAACAAGGTCTCCTAGAGCATAAAAACAACCGGTTACTCCCCAGCAGAGTCACCAGTCTATTGTGCCGAAAAAATACCTTATAGTGAGGAGAAGACACTACCAACTTGGGTGGGGTGACAGGTAAATACATTCATTGTCTTGCATCAGTTACTACAAATGGAAAGAGATCGAGATATCGAAATAAGTACCTTTTTATCGATGGCTGGTCCTAGCTTACGCTTGATCTTCCACTATGATGAACCTGCAACACAAAGTAAACCTTTCTCTGCGTATCTTGACTGTAATAAATATGATGAAATCATAAACAACTTAACATCAAATACAGTCAGGCATTAAACCAAATGAACATTCAATCCAATAGACATTCAATTTGGGACGGGAAGGGTATTTCCACCTTTTATTGTCAAAGAAATGTAGAAAAGTACAGATATACCTAATCTATCCAGACACCTCTGCAACTGAATCTTGGGATCCTGCTCTTCACAATGAATTGGGAATTCCTCCAGCATAATAGCAGCTAAAGCATTCCTTCTAGGTCCCTCTCTCATGGATCCTCCTTGTATTTATGGGACAAGGTAGGCAGTTGGAATCGAGAGGTAGTTGAATTGGGAGGTTGGGGAAGTTGCAGAACCAACTTCAACTAATCCCAATTTGTAATCTTAATATATTTTTTGACTTCATCTTAAGATGTGTGCGGATTTCATACAACCAGAGTAGCGCATAATATGCAACTCTTTTAATTTACAACAAACGTTTGCAACATTTTTCTAGGTGTGCGCTTGTTGTCCTTGAGCAAACTAGCGTTTAGAACGCTGGTTTACTATACCAACAGTAGCGCACATGTTGTGAAATCAGTAGAAATAGTAAGATTTTCAATTGAAAAGTGTAGTTCCAGCAATAACTCATCTAGGTCAACCTAGCTCTTCAATCCATAGTGTCCTTTTGTGTGATTGATAGAGCAATGTGATCATGGACAGAGAAGTGCAGATTTGATCTATCACAGTAATGAAATGTTTTAATTGAATCAAAGCTATCTTTGATATCTTTTATCTTCTGGTGGAAATGCATCTTTATGATTAAATAGCTATCTGTGAGATCTTTGAATGTTTCTTTCAGTATATTACTCATACTTTCAGTTTGCTCCTTGCAAGGATAGATTAATTTGCTTAAGTAGTAGTAGATCATATTTGTTTAATTGCATGCATTTAGTTAAAAGCACTTACATATCATCTTTAAAATAAAATACATAAATGGTGGATTGGCCCACAACTGGTGAAAAGAAATCAAATCTTTAAACCTTATATGGTAGTCGGATCGTTAACTGAATGGATTCCCCATACCAAAAGGTGAGCGATCTAATTGGGCTTGCTTACCGAGGAGAATCCCTTGCTGATTGATGATACAATTTTTGAGGCATCAATAGATTGTAAGTACTACATTTCTCTTCATTGATCAATAAAAATCAATTCGCTTTCCCTATCCCCCTTCCAAACAAAAAGTGTTATGTTTTTTGGATTTGTGATGTATAATCTGGTTTCTTGATACATGTTTAATATTATTTACCTGTTGGAGTAATGAGAAAGGTATTGTGTTTTATTGTGTGCGATAATGTTATCATTGACTTAGGAGTAGTGATTGGAATTCAATAACTCACCTTGGAAATTGTTTTGACAAGTGACAATAACAAAGTACACACCTCACTTCCTTCTTCTAAAAAGTTTGCTTCACATGCATGTTGAATATAGGGAATAGTAGAATACTTGTTTTGTTTATCTATTAGTGAGCCTAACCCTGTGATCGAGGAAAGCACTTAGCTCATTATATCTATGACAATTTCTGATCCGGATTTATGCAGGAACGCAACAGAATACACAAATACCCATAAAAACAAAGATGCAGCGGAAATAACACTTCATTTCATTACTCAAAGAACTAAAACTTGTTTACATAGAATATGGAAATAAACTAGCTAGAGTGCTGGTAGCTTATCTCTAAAAAGAGATGTGTTGGCTACATGCCTCTGAACTCTGTGTTACAATGAGGCTAGAAGGCCTATATATTATTGAGAAACAAGGGAAACTCTACACATCCAAAAACCTAACCCTAGGAGGTGAAACACCATAATATGGGCCCCGTTGGGTAACTTGGTACATCAATTTCCCGAGGTCGTGACTTTTCCATACTACCTCCGTTTGACGCACATGATACATCGTTAGAAAGATCTATTCAAGGACTACATCCATAAATGGAAAATCTGAAGTCCGGAATGGGCTCATATTTTCCCAAGTCCATCAGATGCTGAAAAAACGTCATTTAGGGCCTCAAAACGGCTCTGAAAGTTTAGGACCCCAAAACTGCCAAAAATAGTAAATTGTGCTACAATTAAGGAAACTGAAAAACTGAAGAAACAATGGTGGGGGTCCAAGTGGAATAGGTGGGTGGCCACCAATATCCTCCTAGATCATTCCTCCCCCCTTAGGAAGCAATGGTCCCCATTGCATTGAGTCCCTCCATGAGATGAGGAAACTTCTGTTGAACTTAGTCCTTGGTGAGCCACTTTCCTTGGTGAAGGAGTTGGCCTACTTTGACAACTCGATATAGATAGATCTTCTGTTGGCAGGTGTTCTTGATCTGTGTTTCCATAATCCAATTAGTTGTGGCTTGTTCCATGCAGTCTAGGTTTAACTCTGTTGGTGTGAGTTATTCTGCCACGTCTGATGTGTCCAGTAGAGGTGGAAAGTAGGATCAAAGGCAATCCACATTGAACATTGGGTGCAGACCAAGGAATGGTGGAATACTGAACTCGAAGGCATTGTCCCTGACAGCCTTGGTGATGGTGTATGGCCCGAATCAGAGCGGTCGAAGCTTGCAGTGGGGTCCAACAAGGCGTTCCTTCTGCAAATATAGCCACACTTTGTCGCCCACCTGGAAGTTGTGTTGCACCCGATACTGATCATGTCGTTGTTTGTACTTAGCATTGGCTCTATCCAATATGTCATGAACCTGTTGGCGAATATGCTGAATGCACTCAATGAAGTTGTTAGCCTTGGAAACTTCAGACTAGACATGAGCCAAATCAATGTGAGTAGCTGCAAATGGCATGGCTACGTCAATGGGACATAGTGGCTGGAATCCCAAGCCCACCTGAAAGGGGATGTGGTCTATTGAGCTGTGGAGGTCCCGTTTATAGCTATGTTGTACATAGGGGAGGCTCTCATCCCATGTGCATGGATGCTTTGAGTTGTACATGTGCAAAATGTGGACGATCATCCTATTGACGACCTCTGTCTGGCCATCAGTTTGGGGATGGAAAGCTGTGGAATTTGTGAGCTTTGTGTCTAGCATTGACCATAGGTTGGACCAGAATGTACTAAGGAACCTACTGTCCCGATCTAAGATGATAGACTGTGGGATCACAAAGTGTACTCACACTCATTCAAAGAAGAGTTTAGCAGTGGCTTCTACTGCGATATTCTTCTTGCAAGCCGCCATTATGGCCATATTTAAGGATCTGTCGACGACCATGAACACACAATCGTTGCCATGCTTAGTATAAGGAAGTCCCGACATGTAATCAATGGAGATGGATTCCCAAGGTCGACTAGGAGTAGGCAACGAAGTATAGAGGCCTTGCTTCTCGATGGACGGTTTGGCAATGGCGCAGGCAATGCAGGATCGAATGTACTTTCCAACGTCCTATCGAAGGTTCGGCCAATAGAAATACTTCTGCAGTAATGCCACTATTTTCTCGACCCCAAAATGCCTAGGGACCCGACTGTAGTGCACTTCCCAAATCATCTTGGCACCCTCACTTGAAGGAACACAAAGGTGTCCCATGTGACATAGTAGTGCATCCTGGAGGTGAAAATTTGGAACTTGGTTGCACTCCAAGAGACTCTTGTATGTGTGGCTGAATTCTAGATCGCTCTTGTAGAGAAGCGGCCAATCAGAAGTCTCGTTCCCACAAGAGTTGAGCACGGTGGTTATCACTACGATCGGTGGTCGGCTGAGGTAGTCTGGAACATTATTGGTGTTGCCCTTCTTGTACTTGATGTTCAAATGAAACTGTTGTAGATATGTGGACCACTTATGATGGCGATCATTCTATAACTTCCCTTATGTCCGTATGAACTACAGGGGTCGGTGGTCTGTGTGGATGATCGTTTCCTTCCCCAAAATGTAATGCTTCCATTGTCGGCAAGCCTGTACAATGGAATATGTCTCTTTGTCATAAGTGGGATATTTACAAACTGTGTCGGACAGTGTCTCACTTTGATATGCCACTGGATGCCCTTGTTGAGTAAGGACTGCCCCAATAGCATAGTCAGAGGCATCTATCTCAATCTCAAATGGTTGTTGCAAGTCTGGTAATATGAGCACTGGGGCACAACAGAGGTGATGTTTCAACTCTACGAACGCCTTCTATTGAGTTTCTAACCAGAATAATTTTGATTTCGCTCCTCCCTTGGTGACTTGACTCAAGGGCCAAGTGATATGAAAGAATCCCAACACAAACCTGCGGTAGAAATTAGCAAGACCCAGAAAGCTACGAAGCTCTGTTAGAGTGGTTGGGGTTGGCTGTCACGTCCCCATTTTGACCCCCTTTGTATTAAATTGTAAATGATGTAAATATGGTAATTCAATCATGGTGAGGAGCTCAAGGCCAAGGCCCCACCATTGATTCAGCGTTTCATGTATCGGTAATTAAAGAAATAGATGCCTATGGTTCTTGTGCTAGATGGGCACGATGTAAATAAGACATCATGTAACTACGAATTTTAATGAAAAATACCCACAACTAGCTATGCAATGCAACAAAGATATGGGGCATGGTTCTACAAGGAATAGGGAGGGAGATTATTCCAACCCTTGGGCCAATGGTGTTAATCCATGTGTCAATGGGGAAACCCATAAACCACCAACTACTCTTTTTGTCTCATGCACCCAATCATTTAATTCTTCCAAGAAATTGGTTAAGGCAGTTAATGCCTTGGAAATGAAGAAGTATGGCAGCCAATTTCATGCATGGGCAAGCCATCAACCTGGAAATTCGTGTTTTTGCTTGTTGGGAAAGAAAACACCCACGAAATGGTGCCCAAAGCCATTCTGAACAGGGGGGGTCTTCTCTCATGCACGCAGTTGGAGCTAGCTGGGTCTTTCCCTACACGTTTTTCATCCAAATCCTGCATTTTTCCATGCCTGGGAGTTCATTTTTGCATATAGAGTAGCTTGGGAGAGAAGGGCCACGATTTGGGGATTGTATGGAGGTCGTTTTTGCCCCCGAATGTCCAAGGACGTTTTTCTAAAAATGGATTTGGCTTCCCTGGGTTGTTCCCCAACTTCCCATTTCGTTTTTGTGGGTTCCCACATTTTTCTGAGTTAGCTGAAACCCCATCTCATGCATCTCACTATAAAAATGCTTTTATCCTGCCCCATAATTGTGTTCTGCTGTTGTGTGCATCCTCGTTTTTGGTTTGAATCTGTGAACTGAAGTTTTGGAGTGGTAGTGGACAGAAGTGGCTTGATAAACCTAGTGGGGGAGACAACCTCTCAAGAAGATCAAGAGGGCTTAGGTTACTCTTCTATGCATACCCTGAGAGCACTAGATAGGGAAGGTATGGCTTGAGGGACTGTACAACAGTGAAAAGAATACTTCCTTGTGCTGGGTGTGTAGGTATTGTGGGTGCCAAGCTAGATAGATCTTGCAAGGTTATACCTGGCTCTGTACTGGAGCTCACTAGCTTAGCAACTCTTCCTTTCCATCTCCTAGCAGCCTGATAAACCCAATTGTAGATTGGCTTGGCTTATCTTGGTGTATGCTTGGCTATGTGTGAGTCTGCTGTTCCCTGGTTCCTTGTAGAGATCATGCCCAGCTTGGGGGTGGCAGTGGTGCTGAGAGATTGAGGAGCACACTGGCCTACGGTTGGGTGGAACGTTGCAGTTGCATAGCCAGTTGCGTGGGACTACTTTCGCATAAGATGAGTATTCTCTTTTGTTAAATTTGCAATTATCATTTGATTAGTATTATGAATGTATGTGGATGTGTTAAATGAATTTACTTCCACTGTGTTTTTAAATGGTTATGCATTTGCATATGTTCATCTTCTTTTAATTTGAATATTTGTTTATAATGTATGGGACTGGATGCCCGGTTTAACCTCACGATCCTCTCCATCTAGCTGGTAGTATGGGAGGGGACGTGACAGAATGGTATTAGAGCTGCGTTGCAGCATTGGGCCTCTATGGGCCAAATCTGATAGCAATTACAAGAAAATTGTTGTCTTATGAGTTTTCAAAAAATTTTGGTTTAAGTCTGTTTTTGAAAAAAAAATTGTTTTAATCCGTTTCGAGAAGTCGTCCCAAAATTTCGGAAAGGTTCTGCGAACCTTCCCGCAATTGTGGAAGAGTTCTACGAACCTTCCCGCAATTGCGAAAGAGTTCTGCGAACCTTCCCGCAATTGCGGAAGAGTTCGGCGAACCTTCCCATTGCGGAAGAGTTCCGCGAACCTTCCTGAAATTGCGGAAGAATTCAGCAAACTGCTCTGAAACAGCGGAGGAAAAATTTTCTAAGTGTCGGCGTCGAAAGGAAATATTTTCGGAAAGAATTCTCTTCCGAAATGGCGAAAGGAATTCTCTTCCGAAATTTCGGAAGGATTCCGCGAATCGTTCCGCAACTGCGGAAGACTTCGCCGAATCCTTCTGCAACTGCGGAAGACTTCGGTGAATCATTCCGCAACTGCGGAAGACTTCGCCGAATCATTCCAAAAAATCACCCGAAACCGGGGAAGCATTCCGCGAACGGCTCCGAAATTGTGGAATCCTTCGCCGAATGGCTCTGCAATTGCGGGAGCATTCGCCGAATGGCTCCGGAATTGTGGGAGCATTTTCCGAATGGCTCCACAACTACGGAAGCCTTCGCCGAATGGCTCCGCAATTGTGGGAGCGTTCGGCAAATCGCCCCGCCATTACGGAAGCGTTCAGTGAACTGCTCCGCAATTGTGGAAGCGTTCAGCAGACTGATCCGCAATTGCGGAGCAGTCCGCCAAGCACCCCGCAATTGCGGAAGCCATCGCCAAACCACCCCGCAGTTGCAGGAGCATATAGTGAACCACCACGCAGTTGCGGGAGCAATCAGTGAACCGCCCATCGCGGCAGGATTCAGCGAACTGCCCATTGCGGCAGGATTCAGCGAACTGCCCGATGCGACCCGCCCTGCAGTGGCGCAGGGAAGCCACAAGGGGGAAAGCCCCCTTGACCCCCTCTTCTTTTTCCCCCTCATGTGTCATTGTTGTGATTTGACAAATTGTCAATGTAATGTTTTCCCACGTGCATGAAGTAATTTGTGAATTCTGAGAATGTAATGCAGCTAACAATTGTGTTGATGAACACATTTCAGAGAGTCACAATTACAGCAGGGTAGCACTCTAGATAGTACAGTGGGAAAGTTTTGAATCTTGGTTGGGCCAAGAAATCAACACCATGGAGGATGCACAGGATCTCTATGAGCCTGAGAAAGATGCCATGGGGGAGAACATACAGGTTGAGAATACTGAAACAGAATCTAATGGGAGAAGAAATCAAGAGACCCCTCCAGATGTTGCAGCCACCATGAGAAGCCTAAGGGTGGAGTTGCAAAGCTGTAGGGAAGATAATGAAAGGATGATTAAAGCTCAAGAAGAACAAAATCAACTGAATGCAGCCATGCTGCAGAGTTTAACAGACATCCAAAGGAAAATAAACTCTGGGCATCAGATATCAAATCTAGAAAGGGGTGGGAGTAGCTCTAGAAGGAATTCCCGCAAGAGGGCCAGTACCCCAAGAATAGTTTCTACAGACAGGACATATACTCCAGAAATCTCTTCTAATGAATCATCTGACTCTGAAGAATCCATTGAGGGTTCAAGTTCTTAATCCCACGGGAGCAAGAGGAAGAAGCGCTACAAGAACAATTCATCTGGGGAATTTAAGAAGGCAAAACCTCCTACATTTGATGGAGAAGTAAAGTCTGGTCAAGAAGCTGAAGCTGGCTTCTTGGGATGAGAAAATATTTCCAAGTCCAAGATTACTCGGGAAATATGAAGGCAAGGGTAGCCATCTTCAACTTGAACGGAAGAGCATCTATATGGTGGGAGCACACCAGGCAAGTGAAGAAGATCAACGAAAGGAAGATCGTGTGGAAGCAGTTCAAGAAATACTTCAAGCAGAAGTACCTCTCTGATAGGTACTATGATGATAAGATCAAAGAGTTCCATGAGCTGAGATTGGGACAATTGACCATGGAATAATATGCAAACAAGTTTTTGGAGCTGCTGAGGTATGTGAAGTACATTTGAGATGCTAAGGTCAAAATTCAGTGTTTCCTAAGTGGACTACCCCAGTCATATAAAGATAGAATTGAGTTTGACGAACCTCGAACTCTAGAGAAGGCCATAAGAAAGGCCAAGTATTGCTTTGATCAAAACAGAAGCAAACCAGAATTCCATAAGGCATGGAAGGATAAGAAAAATGAAAAGTTTGATCAAAGGAAAAAGGGGTTCAAGCCTCCTCAATTCAGGAATCAGCAAAGGAAACCATCACAGGTTATGACTAATCCAACTAGGATGATGGGAGACAAGCCCAGAGATCCTAAGGAGCCAAGAGAACCACTTCAATGTTGGGGTTGTGGAGGAGACCACATACTTAGGAACTGTCCACATAGGAATGGGAATGCAAATCAAGTTCACAACATCCAAGGAGCTGGAACTGTGGGTCAAGTGGCGAGGACCATGCCTAGAATCTATGCAGCACTAGATGACTGCCAGACAGATCATCAATCAACTGTGGTTGAAGTTGAAGGTAAGATTGCTAAGCAATCTGTTTCTATTTTGATTGATCCTGGATCTACTCACAGTTATGTCACTCCTAGAATTGTTGAGGTTTGTGCTTTCAAGAAATTAAAGCATAGTAAATCATGGTTAGTTCAACTAGCCACCGGAACCAAGAGAAAAGTTAGTGAAATAGTAGAGAAATGTCCACTAGAGATGGATGGGCTATTCACTTATGTAGATCTGAATATTTTACCACTGGGTTCCTATGATATTCTCATTGGAATGGATTGGTTAGAAGTACACAGGGTTAAACTTGACTGCTACAATAAGACATTTGAATACATGGACGAAGAAGGAAACCCGAGGGTTGTAAAAGGCGTTCCAAAGGTGACTTCTGTTAGACAGGTTTCAGCCATGCAGCTGAAAAAGTTCTACAGGAAGGGATGTCAACTGTATGCAGCCCACGTTTTAGAGGCAGCAGAGAATGAAACTCTTAAATTGGAGGACTATCATGTATTGCAAGAATTCAGGGATGTTTTTTCCGATGAGATACCAGGACTCCCTCCAAAGAGAGACATTGACTTTACAATTGAACTTGTGCCAGGAGCGGCACCAGTGTCTAAGACACCATACAGGATGAGTACACCGGAATTGCTAGAATTGAAAATGCAATTACAAGAGTTACTAGAAAAGAAATATATTAGGCCAAGTGTGTCCCCGTGGGGAGCACCTGTTCTATTTGTGAAAAAGAAAGATGGAACACTCACGTTATGTATCGACTACAGGCAGTTGAACAAAGTCACTGCAAAGAACAAATACCCATTACCCCGAATTGATGACCTTTTTGACCAAATGAGAGGAGCAAAGGTATTTTCAAAGATTGACTTGAGGTCTGGTTACCATCAGGTAAGAATCAAAGAAGAAGATATTCATAAGACAGCCTTTACAACAAGGTATGGACACTATGAGTTTGTAGTGGTACCATTCGGTCTCACAAATGCACCAACTACATTCATGTGTCTCATGAATAATGTTTTTAGCAAATATTTGGACAATTTTGTTCTTGTATTCCTAGACGACATTCTCATCTATTCTAAGAATGAAGAAGAGCATGAAGAACATTTGAGAATGACAATGCAATTACTAAGGGAGCATAAGCTGTATGCAAAGTTGAGTAAATGTGACTTTTATAAAGATAGAATTCATTATTTGGGTCACATCATCTCCGACGAAGGGATATCTGTAGACCCGGAGAAGATTGAAACCATTATGAATTGGCCAACTCCAAGGAATGTGACTGATGTGAGATCTTTTATGGGCCTTGCTGGTTACTACAGGAGGTTTATCGAGGGATTCTCCAAGGTTGCAAACCCGATCACTTCTTTGCAAAAGAAGGGGATAAAGTTTGAATGGTCACCAAGATGTGAGGAAAGTTTTCAACGGTTGAAGAATCTTCTTACAAGTGCACCAATTTTGAAGATTGCCTACCCGGAAAAAGACTTTGTGGTGTGTACCGACGCATGCAATCAAGGACTTGGAAGATTTCTTATGCAAGACAACCACGTGATATGCTATGAGTCAAGAAAGTTGAAGGAGCATGAGAAGAACTACTCTACTCATGATATAGAGCTTGCAGCCATAGTACATGCTTTAAAGATGTGGAGGCATTACTTAATGGGAAGAAAATTTGAGTTAAGGACAGACCATTGTGGACTGAAGTACTTGTTTGATCAGCCAATGTTAAATGCTAGGCAAGCTAGATGGTTGGAATTTTTGTGTGAATTTGATTTTGAAATCAAACATATAAAAGGGAAAGAAAACAAGGTGGCTGATGCACTCAGCAGGAAGGTACATGAAATGTATGTGGCAACGCTTAGTACTTTCCAACCAGATTTGAAGCAGCAGATTGTTAACCATATGGTTGAGGATGAAGTGTATGAGCAGATAAAGGACAAATTACAGCAGCAAGACCTTGGCAAGAAGAATGAAGGCTATCACTTGGAAGAAGGCGGACTTCTTACTTATAAGAATAGAGTCTATATTCCAAATGCGACAGATTTAAGGAGAATGGTTATGGATGAGATCCATAAAGCTCCATACTCTGGTCACCCAGGATATCAAAAAACAATTGCTACAGCAATAAAATATTATTTCTGGCTAGGTATGAAGAAGGATGTTGCTGAATACATTTCTAAGTGCATGGAATGTCAGCAGGTGAAGGTTGAACACCAACACCCAGCAGGTTTATTGCACCCAGTGCCAATTCCAAAATGGAAATGGGAAATAATTTCCATGGATTTTATTACAGGATTTCCAATGACTAAGAGACAACATGATTCCATCATGGTTGTGGTGGACAAGTTAACAAAGGAAGCACATTTCATACCGGTTAATTCCACACATAAAGCCGATGCCATTGCAGATATTTTCATGAAGGAAATTTTCAGATTACATGGGTTGCCTAAGGCAATAATTTCCGACAGGGATACCAAGTTCACTTCCAATTTTTGGAAAGGTCTCTTTGCAGATTTGGGTACACAGTTGAACTTTAGCACCGCGTACCATCCTCAAACAAACGGGCAAACAGAAAGAGTAAATCAGGTGCTTGAAGACATGCTCCGCATGTATGTAATGGACAAGCCATCCAAGTGGGAATATTATCTGCACCTGGTAGAGTTTGCATATAATAATGGGCAGCAAGAATCATTGGGAATGAGTCCATATGAGGCTTTGTACAGAAGAAGGTGTAGGACACCAGTGACTTGGGACAATCCAGTGAACAGAATTGTACTTGGGCCAGAATTGCTTAAGGAAATGGAACAAGAGGTTGCAAAGATCCGGCAAAATTTAAAAGCAGCGCAGGATAGACACAAAAGCTATGCAGATAAACATAGAATGCATAGGGAATTCAATGTTGGGGATCATGTATATCTTAGAGTGAGATCAAGGAAGAGTTCCTTGAAGCTTGGGAGTTGTGCCAAGATATAACCTAGATATTGCGGACCATTTGAAGTGCTTGAAAGAATAGGGCCAGTTGCATATAGACTTGCCTTGCCTGCTAGCAATAAAGCTCATAATGTTTTTCATGTCTATTTGCTTAAGAAATATGTACATGATCCTAACCATGTGATTAATTGGGATGTGATCCAGGTGGAGCTCGAGGGAGAATTCCAAACTGATCCATTGCGCATCCTAGACAAGAAAGTAACATTGCTCAGGAACCGAGCCATCGGACAGGTAAAGGTGCAATGGAAGCACTACGGTCCCGATGAGGCTACATGGGAGCTAGAGGATGCCATGAGGGTGGCATATCCATTTTTGTTCAATTTTGATGAGCACTGAGGACAGTGCTAATGTAAGGGGAGGGGTATGTCACGTCCCCATTTTGACCCCCTTTGTATTAAATTGTAAATGATGTAAATATGGTAATTCAATCATGGTGAGGAGCTCAAGGCCAAGGCCCCACCATTGATTCAGCGTTTCATGTATCAGCAATTAAAGAAATAGATGCCTATGGTTCTTGTGCTAGATGGGAACGATGTAAATAAGACATCATGTAACTATGAATTTTAATGAAAATAACCCACAACTAGCTATGCAATGCAACAAAGAGATGGGGCATGGTTCTACAAGGAATAGGGAGGGAGATTATTCCAACCCTTGGGCCAATGGTGTTAATCCATGTGTCAATGGGGAAACCCATAAACCACCAACTACCCTTTTTGTCTCATGCACCCAATCATTTAATTCTTCCAAGAAATTGGTTAAGGCAGTTAATGCCTTGGAAATGAAGAAGTATGGCAACCAATTTCGTGCATGGGCAAGCCATCAACCTGGAAATTTGTGTTTTTGCTTGTTGGGCAAGAAAACACCCACGAAATGGTGCCCAAAGCCATTCTGAACAGGGGGGGGTCTTCTCTCATGCACGCAGTTGGAGCTAGATGGGTCTTTCCCTACACGTTTTTCATCCAAATCCTGCATTTTTCCATGCCTGGGAGTTCATTTTTGCATATACAATAGCTTGGGAGAGAAGGGCCACGATTTGGGGATTGTATGGAGGTTGTTTTTGCCCCCTAATGTCCAAGGACGTTTTTCTAAAAATGGATTTGGCTTCGCTGGGTTGTTCCCCAACTTCCCATTTCGTTTTTGTGGGTTCCCACGTTTTTCTGAGTTAGCTGAAACCCCATCTCATGCATCTCACTGTAAAAACGTTTTTATCCTGCCCCATAATTGTGTTCTGCTGTTGTGTGCATCCTCGTTTTTTGTTTGAATCTATGAACTGAAGTTTTGGAGTGGTAGTGGACAGAAGTGGCTTGATAAACCTAGTGGGGGAGACAACCTCTCAAGAAGATCAAGAGGGCTTAGGTTACTCTTCTATGCATACCCTGATAGCACTAGATAGGGAAGGTATGGCTTGAGGGACTGTACAGCAGTGAAAAGAATACTTCCTTGTGCTGGGTGTGTAGGTATTGTGGGTGCCAAGCTAGATAGATCTTGCAAGGTTATCCCTGGCTCTGTGCTGGAGCTCACTAGCTTAGCAACTCTTCCTTTCCATCTCCTAGCAGCCTGATAAACCCAATTGTAGATTGGCTTGGCTCATCTTGGTGTATGCTTGGCTATGTGTGAGTCTGTTGTTCCCTGGTTCCTTGTAGAGATCATGCCCAGCTCGGGGGTGGCAGTGGTGCTGAGAGATTGAGGAGCACATTGGCCTACGGTTGGGTGGAACATTGCAGTTGCATAGCCAGTTGCGTGGGACTACTTTCACATAAGATGAGTATTCTCTTGTGTTAAATTTGCAATTATCATTTGATGAGTATTATGAATGTATGTGGATGTGTTAAATGAATTTACTTCCACTGTGTTTTCAAATGGTTATGCATTTGCATATGTTCATCTTCTTTTAATTTGACTATTTGTTTATAATGTATGGGACTGGATGCCCGGTTTAACCTCATGATCCTCTCCATCTAGCTGGTAGTATGGGAGGGGATGTGACACTGGCCAATCTCGAATGACTTGGATCTTGATTGGATCCACATGCACCCCACACTCATCAATAATGTATCCCAGATACTGAACCTGGGTCATGCCAAAAGTGCACTTGTCCAAATTGGCACACAACTTGTGCTTCTGCAGTGTTTGGAGGACCTGTCGAATGTGGTGGAGGTGCTCTTTCCCAAGCCTGGCTAAAGATTAGGATGTCATCCAAGTACACAACTACAAATGAGTTGGTGAATGACCACAATATGTCATCCATTAGTCTCATGAAGGTTGTGGGAGCATTCGTCAGCCCGAAAGGCATGACCAGCCATTCGAAAAGGCCCTCCTTGGCTTTGAAGGCAGTCTTCCACACATCGGCTAGTTCGATCGGTACCTAGTGATACCCGGACTTTAAGTCGATATTGCTGAAATATTTTTCCCCTTTAAGTTGGTCCATGAGGTCATCAATCTGGGGGATTGTGTACCTATTCCGGACAGTGATCTTGTTCAGTGCCCGATAGTCAATACAAAGTCTCCAAGTCCCATGCTTCTTTTGTACCAACACGATTGGGCTCCCACAGGGCGATGAAGTTGGTTGGATGTGACCCTTCTGTAGCAGCTTCTAAATCTGCCTCTTGATTTCATCATTCTCTAGAATAGAGTGTCGATAGATCGGTCCATTGGGCAGTGGTGCACCTGGGGTCAGATCGATGGGGTTCTTGACCTGACAGTGCAGAGGCACCCCTATGGGTGAGGTGAATATGTCCTGGTACTCTACCATGACCTTGTCCATTTGTTGTTGTCGGGCAGAGGAGCCTTTTCTATAGGTCATGGCCACAATATTCTTCTTTCCCTGAGGTTGGATCATCAAGAAAACAAATTTCCTAGTTTTGGAAATCAGCTTACTGCATTGTTTTGCAGTAACCAAAGAGATAGTGGCAGGCAGTAGTACCTCTAGTATCCTGTACAACTTATTTCCCGACATAATAATAATAGCGTGAAGTCGGGACTCATACATAGCATGTCGCTTCCATAAGTATGGTTGGCCTAATAATACATCACAAACATCAAGAGGAGCAATGTCACATAATACCTCATCAGTGAAGGGCTTGATTCTTGGTGAAGCCACTCGATGGTGTACAGATTCGGGTGTGCTATGGTCGGCAAGCCCAACTGCTTCACGACCTCTGCTGAAATGTGGTTCTTTTGGCTCCCATTGTCGATAATAAACTATAGCGGGGAACCCTTTACCCACATCTGGGAGTGGAAGAGACGCTCCTCCTCCTTTGAATCTTGTGGTTCTTCCTTTTGGATCTTCATGGTGACAACGGTGGCATTAGGATCTGCATCGATCATCTTCTTTCATTTTTCATTCCCCTTCTTGGGTTCTGATTCAGTGTCAGAGTATGCATTTGATTCAGAAGCCTTTATCGTGGCCACCAGTCACTACTTGGCCCGACACTCACTTGTGTTGTGAGTGGGGCTCTTATGGAACTCACACTACTTTCCTGCTTCCTTCTTTGGCTTCGTAGTGTTTCTCTTTTCTTATGGCTTTGGCAAGTTGTCTTGAGTCACCATGCCTTGGCTTTGTCCTTGGTACTGCGGTTTGGTGGCACCTTTCGCTTGCTTCTGATTCATAGATCCAAATTCTCACTTCTTCTGTTTGAATTTTTGCTCAATTTTGGAAGCATACCGGTATGCCATACCAAGCGAGGAGATGTCGAGGAACTCCATTTCCTCTTGAATGTATTTGTGCAGACAAATGCAGTACTTCAACACCAAATGTTTCTCTGAATCTTTGATACCCAACGTGGTGCACAGGGTATGGAACAAATTCATCATCTCATGCACATCTTGATCTCTTTGTTGCCGTAGTGTAGTCCAGTGTATGTACTTGTCCTCATAGCTCCCCACGGGATAATATTGTTCCTTTATGGCATCTCGAAAAGAATTCCAAGTGGGTATGACCGATAACAGAGAGGGATCCTCCTCGTCCTTTCTCTCACAGTAGGTTTCCCACCAGTCCTTGACATGGGGGGCGGCTTTGAGTAGTGAAAAAGTAATCTTTTCCTGGTCGAAAAAGTCATGAACCGAGAAATATCCTTCTAATAGATTCAACCATCTATCTACGGTGTTTGCATCTATTCGGCCATCAAATATGGGAATTTCAAAGTTTACTTGTACCTTAAAAGGGGTTGCACCTCCAGAGTGGCTGCTAGATGCAGAGGCACCGCCAGTGGGAAGTCGTTGAAGGAACTGGGCGAAGTTATCCATCATCGCATTCCTTTGTTTTTCAAGGGCCTCCTCGAGCAACATTTTGATCAGATCTTTTGTGCCCTCGTCTTTCTTTTTGTCCCCCATGGGCGGTCGTCGGGGTTTGCAAGGCTGATCTTGCAAAGGTTCAACCAGATCGAGCCCTAACGCCTTATACCCCGCCCTCGTTGGGGACATGCAAAGAAGGATCGAGAAAGAGTAGATTGCTCTGATACCACTGATCCGGATTTATGCAGGAATACAACAGAATACACAAATACCCATAAAAACAAAGATGCAGTAGAAATAACACTTCATTTCATTACTCAAAGAACTGAAACTTGTTTACATATAGGATGGAAATAAACTAGCTAGAGTGTTGGTAGCTTATCTCTAAGAAGAGATGTGGCAGCTACATGCCTCTAAACTGTGTTACAATGAGGCTCGAAGTCCTATATATTATTGAGAAACAAGGGAAACCCTACACATCCAAAAACCTAACCCTAGGAGGTGAAACGCCAGAGTATGGGCCCCGTTGGGTAACTTGGTACATCAATTTCCCGGCGTCATGACTTTGGCATACTACCTCTATTTGATGCACATGATACATCGTTAGAAATATCTATTCAAGGACTACATCAATAAATGGAAAATATCAAGTCCAGAATGGACTCATATTTTCCCAAGTCCATCAGATGCTAAAAAAATGTCGTTTAGGGTCTCAAAACGGCTTCGAAAGTTTAGGACCTGAAAACTGCCAAAAATAGTAAATTGTGCTACAATTAAGGAAACTGAAAAACTGAAGAAACAATGGTGGGGGTCCAAGTGGAATAGGCGGGTGGCCACCAATATCCTCCTGGATCAATTTCACTCATACTAGGTGTTAACACCCGAAAAATTGTTCACCTAGCTCATCACCTAGTCACATAACCCATATATCCTTTTTTCCTACATTTTTGGCCTCCAAAAACCCAACAATCCTTAAATTGGTAACTAGATGGGAAAAAAGTCATTATTTCTCTCATCAATTAATGAAAATCCTTCAAAAAACGTTAAAATAGGTTGGTTGTTTATACTGTTCTTGAGGTTTTCTAGAAAGACCCAGGTTCTGCGCGGTTCAAGGAACCAACAAAACCCCCTTTTCACTGACCCTTCGACAACAGTCTGTGAGCAAACTGAGGTCTCACCTGAGACAAATTTATGGGGAGGTTGTGGAATCAAGTTTCCACAACTGGGTGATGAGCGCTTAACAAACTAGAGAGAAGCACGCTACAGGACTCACGCTATGAACTAGGGGCTGCACGAAGTTCACCTTCTTCACGGTTAACACTTATACAATAGCGCATCCAAGGACTATGCGTCCGGGGTGGTTACTCAACGATAGGACAGTTCCATAGAGAATTGTGCTTCCTCTTCAACACTTATGCAACGTCAATAGACTTTACCTAGTGTAAGTTATGCATTCAACAACATAATGGATTGCAAGCCTTACTAACTTATACACCATAACAACAACACTGTAACTACGCACTTCCGGTGATGCGTGCAGGGAATCGCACTATACAAACTTCACTGGCTAAGTGTTTACCCGATTAACTTATACATTCATCTAACTTAGAAATATTGGTGCATTTGACATTCATTCAAACATGTTGTTACTTAACACATTATCCCCATATCTTATCCTTATGGAGAATACATATAAAATCAAGAACACATGAACTCATAAAAAAGATCTTAACCATTCAACATTAGCAAATACACATATTTAAGCACATAATCAATCACATAACACAAAATTTAACGTGGTTCACCCCCAGGATGGGAGATACATCCACAGGAACTGTTGTTATATTATTTATGGGAAGGGTACAACAGTTCCAGTTTGCGCACTCAGCTGCAGACTCTCTTCTCTCTTCAGTAGGTCTCTGTGCACGCAGCTTGCAAAGCCTTTTTATAGCCTTCTCTGAACAAGATCAACAAAAAGCATTCATTTCTTAACACTTAGAATATTTTACAATGAAAATTCAACCCTTCCCCTTACAAAATATGCCCTTTTATAGATCTTTCCCATAGGTCACATCTTTACAATCAATTGGGCCAAAACCCTAAGGTTACCCAAAACTAGTGCAGTTACCCACCACCCTCCCTATCGCCGTCGACAGCTTGCTCCACATGCTTCTGGCTAGACCACTCGCAGCTCACACACCCTTCTGACATTCGTAGTCTTCACAAAAATGGTTATACCTCATCGTGGTGCGTCTCTTTTCGCCCCTGTTTCCTGTCTGTCGCTACCGACTTCGTGGCTTAGCTACGAACTATTTTCCACCACTCCACTGACAGGTCGCTTTCTCTATCTCCACTCTGCTCCTTACCCAACTGCCAGGAATCTAAGATTCAGTTACCAAAAATAGGTCACTTTCATCTGCTTGACCTTACTTATATTCTTTTCCCAAAACTGCACAATGCCTCGACTCTGCACTGCTTGCTGCACTTTTGACTTCACATTCTCAGACTGCGCTATCGAAAAAACTGTGCCATATGAACTTTCACAGTTCGAACTGCACAGTTCCCAAAACTTGTACTTCATCAAAATTGTTCCCACTTGAGCCATGCCCAACAGGCCCCTAACACTTACTTGTAGCTCATCCCTGAGCCACTTTCATATGGTTGTTCCATCTATGCATCCTTTAAAGTACCTGATCGCACAGTGAACTCTTGAATAGTTGCATTGAGCTTTGCAACTATTTCTTTTGTCTCTTGCTCACATCCTTTTACCATGTCGAGCATTTCCTCTGAAGCAGGTTCCAAAAGTTATTCCTTGACGTTATTCTCTGTTTCCCGAAGATCTTGTAACTTCATTTCAATTTCTTCGGTCAAGGTTAGTGCTTCTTCTTGCAGCGGCTATAATCTTGAGGAGGCTTCATCCACCTTTGCTCTTAAATTTTCCAATTCCTTCTTAAGTGCCTTTCCTTCTACGAACTTATGCATCTTCTGTCATGCAGGCAAGTCCTTCATAGCAACATTCACGGAATCCAATTCCTATTGCTTCAGATGCACTTCACTGTGGATACTTTGCAATTCTAGTTCTTCTTGTAATATGGCCCAAATATTAGAAATTTCATCCAGCAGGTTTTTGCATCTCTCCACTTTTGCGCAAATGCTTTCCGTAGAGGCCCTCAGCGCCTCTACTCTTGCTTCTTCTAGTTGCTGCGTAGTATCAGCTAGTCATTGAGCTGCTGGCTCTACCATTTATGCTTGATGGGTAGCTTCCATCTCTGCAATCTTAATCGTATTGGAAATATTTAGCCCCTTCATTTTCTCTTGCATGTTATCCACAGCAATGCCAATCTTTAGGATAGCTGCTTCGATTTTTGGCTCCTCATCAATTACAGGTAGCTTCACACAGAAAGTTGACACTACTTCCTTTACCCTGCGTCGTTTTTCTTGTTCCTGGTCAAGCTCCCTCGTCTTTTGTTCGCATTCCCCTTGTGATTGTCTGTAGATTTATTCTAGTTGGCAGTGCTGACTGTGTGATACGATGTCTCTTTCATGTATTTCCTATGCTATCTGAGTATGCAGATTGTGCAATCCTTCTGCAGGTAGCATTACCACATTGATTTCCAATTGTGCAAGCCTCCTCGCGTTCTCATCCATCTCATCTGTTGGGAATATAATGGACATTAGTGTAATATTAACTATGTGTTTCCTTGTTGTAAAGGCAGGCGGACTACGCACCTTTCCACTTGACTCACCTAAGTGGTCATTGTTGTCTGGTTCCTTAGCCAAGTCTCGATGGACTTGTTCCATTCTTATGACCAGACTGTTTAGTTTGTTGATGCTTTCCTTTACCTCTGTTTGGGCTATCCCTTCCTTGTTTTCCTTCAGTGACATCACATCTTCTAGGTGTGTTGATACCCGTGATGTGATCTGCTCCTAATCATCATCGTGCAACTGCCTTTCCAGCGGTCTTCTTATGGCTTTTGCCTTCTCTTTCTGTGGCTTCTCTAGTATTTCTGTATCAGGATCTTTTCTTTTCTTGCCTGCCCCTTGGTTAGGTCTTGGGTTTGGTGCACTTGTGGTCTCTGGATTTTTTTATGTTTGGTCCTCTTCTTCGGTCTCCTCAGATGTAGTGATGAGCGAAGCTGGCGCATCTTCTTTCCATTCCTTCGGCTAGTCCTCGATCATCATCTCAATCATCTGCACATCTAGATGATACTGTCCTTCATACCATGTTTCCATTGTTAAGAGTGGTTGTATATAGATGAAATGTAGCCCAACCTTGAAAATCATATTTTCCTTATATCGGGTCGTCACCTCCGGTGTGATTGGCAGAGTCTTCTCAATGACTATACATAATTTCTCAAAGTAAGTCAGCAACTGCAGGTGGCTTAGCTTCTTCTTTTCTGGGTTTGTGGACACCCACATGTTCACATATCGCACCCCACGGTAGTCATCTTGTGATATTGGCAGACCGTATTGATATTGAGGTTCCTTCCACCCCACGAAAGTAATGAGTACCAGCAACCAGCTGAAGTGGAATGTTGAACCTTTGTCCTGAGTTTCATGGACATCCACTAGAAAACTCATTCAATAGATAGTTCGCCCAGTTATATTGATGTCCATCCTTACCTTTCGCAACCAAAGATACCAATAATGCTGAAACTTCTTTTGGTCTAGACTTCCTTAGAAGCCTTCCCGCCAGCAGTTGAATTGTGAACCGCAGAGGCTCGTTTTTAATTAGTTCAGTTTCATACCCTCTGTGTCCTCTTACTAGTTCGAATTCGGCTTTTATCTTCACGGCCAAATCTTTATCATCTTTCTTGTCGACAAACTCTGCAGAAGGGTCATCACCCCTCTTGCTCAATCCTGTAATCCTTGCTATAAGGTCAACAGTAATGTTAACGTTACGATCCAGCCATATGTACCCCTAGTGCGTGCATGAGAGTAGAGTGCATACCACGACATTGAGTTCATTTCTTTGCTCGAAGTGTGGGTTTCATAGCAAGTTGAGAAGACCAAACTGGGACAGCAGCACAGCCCAATCCATGGGAACAACCTCTGTTTTATTTTCAGCATCATTGCTTTTGCGGTACATGTACCTGTACGGTAGAAAGTGTGGAAACTTATCGTGATTCAATAAATCATGATCAGAAAATTTACAGTCGGGAATTTTACCAAACAAATTTTCTTTCACCCGCACATGTTTTGACATCGGCGGTAGTGGAATGTTGTACTATGCATTCTTTTTGTTGCTTGGTTTTTCAACCAAGCATGTGCAAGGATGCACATGCTAACTGTTAATTTTTCATAATTTAGTTCAATCTGATCTAGGATCTTAACTGAGAGAACAACATGTACAGCATATCAATCATGGACACAATAATGCAAGCACACAAGAGACAAAGATTTTACTTGGGGAAAACCATAAAGGTGAAAAACCCCAATAACTTCCTCAGAGATAGATAGAGAAATGATACAACTAGAATATAAGAGATAGTCTTCTCCTAGCAGCAGAGCCTCCTCCTCCACAAGTGTGCCACTCTCCCAAGTGTGAGTGAGAGAATAGAATGTGTAAAATGAGAGAGACACACTCTCTATTTATACACTAACTTGACTTGACCTTTACTCAACTAGGTCGGCCTCAACTTAACCACTTAACATAATGCTGACTGGGCCGACACCCAATAGGGTGGTCTAATAACCCTTTGACCCACATGGACGACCCCCAATAGGGTGGTCTAATAACCCTTCGACCCACATGACTTATACAGGGATGACACTTACAATATAAATGACGACACTTTCGTATAGAGCAATAATAACATCTCTATAGGAATACAATATAAATATATGTGAAATACATTATGAAGTTACATATACATCAACACTCCCTCTTAACTAGGAAGGTATTTCTCAACACAGGTCTTCTATCACAAGTCATCTTCTCTGGATCATCGTCACTGCTGCTGCTATCTCAATCAATCTCTGAATCTACTCGTCATAGGAATTTCTACAGAGCCAGTCCTTTTTCATACTGGATGTAGGCCCACCACCTGCAGGTCTTCGTCATCACTGGCCATACTGTAAAATCCTCAGGACTTATTACTTGCGTCACAAAACCTTAAAAGAGTCTCTTGACTAGCAAGAACCCTAAAGAGCATCTGAGGCCTTTTTCATCCTGTCCATATATCCAAGACTTATTACATGTGATCCCACCACAAAACCTCAAAAGAGAATCCTAGGACTGATTACGAGCACAAGGCTCAACCTATCATATCTCCCAGGGCACAAATTACATGTGGTCACCACAAAGCCTCGAAAGAGCATCCCAGGACTGATTACGAGCACAAGGCTCAACCTATCGGATCTCCCAGGGCACAAATTACATGTGGTCATGGAAAAACCACGAAAGAGCATCCCAGGACTGATTACGAGCACACGGATCAACCTATCGAATCTCCCAGGGCACAAATTATATGCCATAGGACAAAACCTCGAAAGAGCATCTGCCAAATATCCCAGGGCACAAATAACATGCCATAGGCAAAAACTCGAAAGACTATCTGCAGATCTCCCAGGGCACAAATTATATGTCCTCCCAAGCAAAACCTCTAAAGAGCATTTTCCAGATATCCCAGGGTACAAATTACATGCCATCGAAAAAACCTCAAAAGATTATCTGCAAATTTCCCAAGGCACAAATTACATGCTTATCTGCACAACCTGTTCCACGGCCACAGAGTATCAACCTGATACTCACCATACATCATCCTGATGTACACATGATCATCCTGATCATCATCACTGCAACATCCTATTGCATGTCATCTGGGGAAACGTCCTGAAGCTCGTCATCCATGATCATCCTGATCATACAATGCATCTACCTGATGCATACCAAGTATCTACCTGATACATATCATCATACATGATCCACCTGATCATACAGTGTATCCACCCGATAAAAATACAAATACATGATACATATCACCATACATGATCCACCTGATCATACAATGCATATACCTAATGCATACCAAGTATCTACCTAATACATATCATCATACATGATCCACCTAATCATACAGTGTATCCACCTGATACAAATACAAATACAAGATACATATCACCATACATGATCCACCTAACCATACAATGTATCCACCTGATACATATACAAATACATGGTCCAAGCATCCAACATGATGCATATACAAAATACATACAAATGATCCAAACGATCATATCTAGCATCCAACATGATGCGTACATACAAATACATATAAATGATCCAACTGATCATATCCAACATCCAACATGATGTGTACATATATAAATGATCCAACTGATCATATCCAGCATCCAACATGATGCGTATACAAAGCAGTAACTAGAGCATCGTCCTGATGCTCATCATCCCGTGCTTACATCCACAACCATGTGAAGGATCCTCCTTCAAACATGCTTGGAATGGCTTCTGCAAATGTGTCCATCACTTCTTCCTCGAAGTGTCATCAATCTGAAGAACACCAAGCCTCTCCCTGAAGTACTCAAACTTCACCCTAGCTAGTGGCTTCATCAGCACATCTGCAATCTGCTCGTCCATCGCAATGTACAGGAGCTTCACAGATCCTCTCTGCACCATATCCCTGATATAGTGATATTTGATCTCTATGTGTTTAGACCTGTCATGAAACACTGGGTTCTCGGACAACTTCACACAACTCTGGTTATCACAAAAGATACCATTAGCATCCAATGGGAGATCAAATAAATCAGACAGTAGCTTTCGTAGCCATACTGCGTCACAACTAGTTGAACAGGCTGCAACATACTTTGCCTCAGTTGTACTCAGTGCTACACAGGATGGCTTCCTGTTGAACCAAGAGATCACACCTAATCCCATACTGAAGCAACACCCAGATGTGCTCTACCTATCTGCAGCAATTCCTGCCCAATCTGAATCAACATAACCCTGCAAGTTAAACTTTTGATTCGCTTCATTCTTGAGCCCATAATCCACTATACCTTTTAGGTACCTCAGAATATGCTTTACAACAACCAGGTGAACACTCCTCGGATCTGTCAGGAACTGGCTCAATGTGTTCACCGCAAAGCAAATATCTGGTCTCATGTTTGTCAGGTACATCAAGGACCCAATCATCTGACGATACATAGTGACATCAACTGGTTCAAATGAAGCATCACACAGAAGCTTCAGGTTCGATGCCATAGCCTCGCAGTCCATCATCCCGAACCTCTTCAGGATCTCTATTGCATACTTCCCTTGTCCAAGGAAGATTCCATCTGCACTATGCCACACCTCCATACCTAGAAAGTGGTGCATCATACCCAAGTTCTGCACATATATGACTCCCTGTCATGTGTCTCAGAACCAAGTGGCTGCTCCTCGTACACTTCTTCTTCAACTACACCATTCAAGAAAGCTGTCTTGAAATCCATCTGGTGTATCTTCTATTCCATCACTTTTATATTTCTCTATGCTGCCATTTGCAACATGCTTGATCTTGATAGATCCATATGGAAGTCATAAAAAACTTCCCTTTAGGTTTTGGGACTACATCCCAAACATCATTCTTCATGATCGACGGATCATGGCATTGTTCCCATATCCTGGGAACTTCAATATCTTCAATAGATAATTTTGTTGCTGAACAAATGTTGTAGTTCTTCTTTTGTAGGTGATGGCATACGATCTTTCTTACACAACAAGTTGAATTGCATGATTATAAAACATCTCATAGTTTTCAAAACAAATTCTTACACATAAAGAAAAATGTCATACAGTCATGCAATTATCTTAGCCAATACTTCAATACAACATTTATCCATATCCTGTAACTTTCTAGATGCCTTCCAATCTCTACCAAAACATTGTTAAGAGTGTGCACAACTCCCAACATGTCAGCAAAGAGGTTTCATTCTAGATAAGTAGAAATGGAATGTTGTACAGTGCCATAGGCCACTTACCCATGCATATTAGTAGTATACTGTTCATCAATGCAACTATTCTAATATGCATAATACACAATCTAATTCTAGAACATCAATATATACATTATTGAACAGTATTATTTAAACAATAAAATATGCAAGTAATGACAATTCAAATACTTATCTTTGTTTTTTTGTTGGGTTGACTCCCTCTCAGTCTTTGCTTCTTTTCTGCAACTCCATTCTTATGTGGATTGTGAGAAGTGGTCAACTCCCTCTGAATATCTGCATCCTTGCAGAAACTACTGAAGTGCGCTCCTTTGCTTTCTTGCAGGAACAACTAGATTGTGCTCCCTCTTGATCTTTGCTTCCTGGATTACCTGTCCTTGAAATTACATCCATCCTTAATCACTATGCATGCTTATTAGTATCATCATTGTGTTATCCTTGAGGTCTCATACATAATCACACATTTATTAGTATAATCTTAATACTATCAAAACACAATAATCTTAAACATGTATATTCATGATCATTCACAGATAATAAACATTAGTATTCAAGGTTTCAGTGAAGTCTTCTTTTACTCATACATATTCTTATTTGATCATAGAACTCTTCTGGTTAGTCATATCATCAATTATGGTAAGAAACATAATATGCATACAACCATGATTATTCAAACCTATGACTTCATGAATAATCATTATCAACAACACAATAGTATACGATCCTAACACAAGGTAGGATTCTAGCTTGATATAGGAAAAGCATACCTGGATTAGCATGCTAGCTAGTTATGTCTAACATACCCACATAGTGTCTTCTGGTTCTCTTCAGTGACTTGTGCTAGTAACCTGCATGTCTCATAAGTTAACCATTGTAGAACCAAGTTATACATACCTCGTAAGTAGATCTTCTATACGATCCATGATAATGGATGAATCTTTGTCTTCATGTCACCATGAGCATATGTTCTTGAAGTAGAACTTGATTTGACTTCCTTGGTGTACCTTTTGTGTTAGCAAACAACATAAACCTCATACAACATCACAATGCATTAGTAAAATCATAAGTGTCAAAACCTTAATCAATGAATATCTTCTATTAAGGTGATACGACAAGTCCAGTAATTAATCAAGATTGTACTGTAATGATATGAAGACAAACATATGATAAACTTAACCCTGAAACATACCTGTAAGCCATACTTGTCAAGATTGCTTGTAATCTTCTTATGGAAGGCCTTAGCCTCATCTCCCTCTGAGACAGGAACTTCTTCACTTATGCAGGTGACCAATCCATCTTCTTCTAGGATCAACCCAATCCACTTGATTTGCAAGAACTGGACCTGGAGCTGGATTAGGGTTTGTCAAAGAAACCTCAAAACTTCAAACTTTGAATTTCAAACTTCCGAAAGGATAGAAATATGAGCCTTGATGAGCTGATCAAGTTGGTATATTCAGAATTTGAAAACTGCAAAGTTTCACCCCTCAAAATTGCCTTTTAGATTTCTGGATTCACTAGAGAGGACCCTGAATTAGGGTTTGACTTTCCTGGAGCTTCCCCAACCAAAAGATTTGATTCAAAACTCTAAGCTTCGATTTTTCTGAGGAGCTTCTAGCCGTGGTCACAGATTTCCAAAATTCCAATTTTTTGCAAAAGCCCTAATTTTCCATCTTTCCGATCAAAGTCCCGAACTGGGGTTTGATCAAGCCCAGCCTTCTAGCCAACCAAAAAATCTGATCTTGGTCTCTAAATTTTGATTTTGATGAATAGCATCCAGCTGTGGTCTCCGATTACAAAAATTCCAACTTTCTTCAAAGCCCTAAATTCCGGAAGCCATGAATGAAGGTACTAAAAAATAATTATGTTTTGACAGAAATATGTACCTAATTGTTTCTAGTGTAACTCTGAACTTTTTGATCCACAGGGTCTCAAAATTTTTTTGCGATAACCCAACCTATTAGCTTTCCATCCCGACAGGTCTAACCTCAATTGGATTCTTTGAGAGAGAGAGAGAGTTATACCAAGTGTCAGAACGTGACCTGTTTATGGGATAATATAGGAGAGCGAACCTGTACGGAGTGCCACGTGTCACTGTTTCAACTTCGGCCTCGGAAAACGTTTCCTGAGATAGCCCGACATGTTATATTTCCATCCAAATAGGTCTGACCTCAATTGGATTCTCTGAGAGAGAGTTATGTGAAGTGTCGCAACGTGACCTGTTTATGGGATAATACAGGAGAGTGAACTTGTACGGCATTCCATGTGTCACTGGTTCAACTTAGGCCTCTAAAACATTTTTCTGAGATAGTACAGTCTTTGTACTACCTGTCACTTTTTATGAAATTTCATTTGGAGCTTCATATCCCAATTTATGACCTTTTTCTCAAGGTCACCTGATTTTGACTCAGATCTAGAAGAGGCAGAAACCCTATATTGTACAGATCATAAATCACAAAGTACAATGAATTAGAGGTTTTCCTTTGGACACAAGGTACATGAGGATCTGATCTTCGACCTGTAAAAGTTTCAGATCCAAAAACGTCTCCAAAACAGATTTATAGCAAAAGTGCTACGATGACTGGTTTTTGCTATATCAAGCCCTAGCATCGTAAGTGCAACAAGTGTCATACATGCCATATCATGCCTTCTTTCAGGCTAGCTCTGATACCATGTTAAATTTTCAGAATTTACTTCAATCTGATCTATGATCTTAACTGACAGAACAACATGTATAGCATATCTACAGCATATCAATCATGGACACAATAATGCAAGCACACAAGAGACACAGATTTTACTTGGGGAAAACCATAAAGGTGAAAAACCCCAATAACTTCCTCAGAGATAGATAGAGCAATGATACAACCAGAATACAAGAGATAGTCTTCTCCTAGCAGCAGAGCCTCCTCCTCCACAAGTGCACCACTCTCCCAAGTGTGAGTGAGAGAATAGAATGTGTAAAATGAGAGAGACACACTCTCTATTTATACACTAACTTGACTTGACCTTTACTCAACTAGGTCGGCCTCAACTTAACCACTTAACATAATGCTGACTGGGCCGACACCCAATAGGGTGGTCTAATAACCCTTTGAACCACATGGCCGACCCCCAATATGGTGGTCTAATAACCCTTCGACCCACATGACTTATACAGGGCCGACCCCAACAAGGTGGTCTAATAACCCATCAAGTATAAGTTACGACACTTACAATATAAATGACGACACTTCCGTATAGAGGAATAATAACATCTCTATAGGAATACAATATACATATATGTGAAATACATTCCGAAGTTACATATACATCAACACTAACTAGTAGCAGCAGTCTCAAATAAAGCAATGTAAATAAGCAAATATAAACTATAGATTGATGGAAGTAAACAGTAAAATAAAGAAATCTAGATTGATAACAATGAACAAAATTGATTCATAAGCATGTAAATAAAAGTTAAAACTTTTGTATTACCTCAAATGGTGAGGATGGTGAGTTTTGGGTAGCTCTAAGGCTGAGTTGCTCTAATGTCCAATGGTCTCTTCTTCTCCAATGCTTCAATGGTTGGGCAAAGCTCAAGATGGATTTTGGCAGCATGAGGATAGGATAAAATATGGATGAATAGTGAAGAGCCCCTATCACCTTTTTATAGTTTTTGGTGATGAGGAATACTATTATGGTTTTAAGGAAATCAATGGTATTAACCAACATGGTTTAGGTCTCTTTTCCCCTCTTTTCCCTTTTTTGAATATTTTTTATATTTTTATTCCCTTTTAATCTTTTTGGGGAATTTTGGACCCTTTTTTAGGGTTTTTTGTGTTTTTTTGAGGGGGAAAATGTGGGGAATGAGCTAGTGAGCACTTTTTGGGTGTTAACAGATTGCCCCCTAATGTGTGAGGGTAGGAGCTCATCATATGGATGATAGACATCATAGTTCTTTTGTTTTTTTTTCCCTGGGGTTTGGAGAAGAGAAGAGACCGATTGGAGACTGGAACAATGGCCCCTTGGAAGCTGTAAAAAGCTGAAAAAATACATGGCCTCAAAATGAATGAGGAATAATATTTGATTATGGACGAGGTGGGAATACCCATGCTCGTATCAAGACATATACATAGCAATTAGGCCCAAGAAGGGGGACCTGAATAATACATAAAAATCTGTTGGTACATCATAATGGTCCAAAGGGGACACAATGTTGGGACGTACTCATGGCCATACCATGACTGATCTCAATGACTGATACACTAGAAAAGAGTGACAACCATTATGAATAATGTTTCAAAAGGGTTGATGAACTGCTAGAGCTGAAGGTGTCCAACATCTGTAGGGACTCAATTAGACTCTCGAATGTGGTAGAGTCAGTAAATGAGTCAAATTCTGAGGAGTATATGTAATTGTATACTCGAGGGAGTATAAAACTGCGGTACATCTGAAAATTGTCTCCAAGCGCAACCTGAATATCCATAGGAATATATAATTGGTTTTTTCCTCAATTATACTTTCAAATGTGGTAGAGTCAGGTGATATCTGGGGTCTTCAACAAATAACCGAAAGAATCAATACCCTATACGAATCTCGAAGATGCGATCAAGGTGTTGATGTCGAGCATGTGAGAAACAATCATTTGGTGATGAGTCCAAGGAACAGCGACCTCTAGGTCTATCCTCTGGAATAGATTTGGTTGGCGTCGACAAAGGGAGACCAGCAACTACCAAGGCAATGATGTTTCCTTGATAGGAGCGCGAGGTGTACAACTAAACTGTGATAGTACTGATGGTAGAACTCACATACTGTGGGGATGTGGAAAAATTGGGGTCATAGAATGGGTGGACTCAAATTTCCTTTGTTCAGAGCATGATGACATGGTTGACCTGGTAGCGTATGAAACTGACTTTTAGGTGTGGGGATCATAGCTTTAAGGGATCATGGGGGAGTTCTGCAGATTGGAGTGACTCTGATGGGAAAGCTGATGGATGATATCGGGAGGCTCTTAGGGTGATACATTGCAGAATGCTCTGAACAAAGGAGACCATAATGGGGAAGTTGGCTTGTGAGTAGACATGATATGTTGTGGTGCATAAAAGCACCGTTGGGTCCTTCTTCGTAGTTTTAATGAGCTTCAAGAAGGGATAAAATTTTTCTCTAAAATGGTACTATCCTGTGGATTTATGCGAGCCTAGGATTGTTCATGCTCATGAGTGCTTTCATTTTTAAAAAGTCTGAAAACGATAAGAAGACTCTAAATTGGTGGAGGAGTACCATCCTGTGGATTTGTACGAGCCCAAGACAGTAATTGCTCATGGTTGCTTTCAATTTTAGAGAGTCTCAAAGCAGTAAGTAGACTCCATTGGTGCTCTTTTTCATATGTTAGACTCCAAGGCATGAAAAATCATAAAATGATGCAAATGGGGAACTCTTCTAGCCGATGTGACTAGAGTATTCCTTTTTCGTAATTAGTCTACAAGGTCTGGAAAAGGGGTAAACTTATACTAGGTAAACACCCTTTCAGATTCCTTTAGCAAGCATGAAAGGAAGCAAGATTGATTGACGATCTTTTCATTGTTTTAAGAGTTAGAAAAGAGCTTAACAGAAACTCCCTAAGTGCCTTTTTCGTAAAGGAATTGATTGGCCTAAAAAAAGGGATAAAATTATACCGAACAAAAGTAATGGTGAGGCAAGGAGGAAGTGTTCGATCAAGGGACAAGTATGGGAACCAAGAATAGTGGTAGGGGGGAACACTTGATGAGGCCTCCTTGTGGGTTGATGAATGATAGAAAAACAATGCCATAATTTGGGTATGGATGGAGTTGATGGCTCATGTCTAAGTTGTGATACACAAAATTGTAAAACTCGACAGTGGTTGATGCAGCCTGCAAATCGAGGTAACAAGGTGTAGGGACACAATGTCAAAAAGGGTTTCTGGTGAGAGAGAGAAATGATCTCAAGCATCATCACGAGCGTGGAAAACTAAATCCGGCGATATAAAGAACGTAAAAAATGGACAATGGCCGATGTGGCAAACAAACCAAGGCGATGAGGGGCATGTGAAAAAATACTGGAAAAATATGGTGGTGAGAGTGATAAACGATCTCAAGCATCATCATAGGTTCAGAAAACTGAATCCGACGGTGCAAATGGTGTGAAAAACGGAGGTCATAAGGACTCCAGAATGATCAAAGTAAATAACTAGGTTAAAAAATGGCTAAAAATAAAGGTGAGCCCACCAAGCCAAGGATGCAGTGGTGGGGAGAAATGATGACCCGTAGGGGAAGAATACAAGATGTATCAAATCAAATCAAATATACAAGTGATATGTGACCTCAAAAATGGTTGAGATGATGCATGTGAAAAAGTGAGTAGGGTTAATGAACTGCCCCCATGCTATGTGCATGGGGTTTATGATTGTAAATCACATATGTGTTGGTTTGAATAATGGGGTCATTGAAATACTGAGATAGATGTGATGGGGAAGGTTCAAAATGATTGATCATGCCCCCTATCCCAGGGTCGAGGTAATCTATTATGCCCCCTAACTCAAAGGTGTAAATGTGGTGCAGATGTTGTCTCAGAGAGGGATCAATAGGGAATTGAGCAACAACTGGCAGAGAGGTATACCATGAGGCCGTGGGCCATGGTGGCATACTGAAGTGATGATATGATGATGGGGGATTCCCCTTGCGGGGTGGATTCCCCTAGTATCTCCGACGAGAATCACGATGATGATGAGTAGGCAAGGTTTTGGTCCTGCCCCTATGTTGTGGACATGTGGTTTCCTCATCGATTTGAAAGGGTTGAACATGTGTGTCAAAGGGATCAATGAAAGGGGTTGACCGGACAGAGGGGTCTCCAGTGGAAACTGTGTAAATGGTGTTAATTTCTTCCAAGGAGGAAGATGGTGGGGGATGAATTTCCTCAATGAGAGGAGGGGATATCTCTAGGTTGGCATTGTTCAATTCGTATAGTGCTGCTCTATAATCTGGGAGATCGAGGCAGTGATGTGAATAATGGTTGTAGATGCTGCATATCGCACAAGGGTGGTTAGTACGCAAATATTTATCACGACGCTGAGGGGGAAGCTCGAGTTTGACAACTGGAATGTTAGTGTCATCATCCAACATTTGCATATGCTCTTGAAGTGCCGGTAATTGTGGAAATTGATGGGTAGCATGGCCTATATCGTCGTACAAAGAGAACTTAGGGGGAACACGAATTGTTGGGGGATTCTTTGCCAACTTGGGAGTCACTATGGGGGTGCGAGTGGGTCCAGTTGTGTAGGTTTGTGGACCTATGCCCCCATTGTAGCGAGTTTGAGGGGGAACATAACTAGAGGTTGATGTAGTGGCACCTATTGGAGGTCGTCTTCTTTGTGGGTTTGGCGCACTAGGTGGTGAACTGTTTTGGGGGTTCGGTATGCCAGGTGGTGGATGGTTTGAAATATTGATTGGTTGTACTGGTTGTAAAATAACGGTCGGTGTCGATGGAAAGGTTGGGGCAGGTAGGTACCATATAGGTAATCCTAACGTTAACCCTGGGAGGTTAAGTCTAGCCATTACTGGCGTGCTGACAACTCCTGAAAATGGAAACAAGAATGGGACTAGGCACTATGGGTGGTTGTGGCAGTGGTTGAGGTTATGGAGTATGCTGCTGTGTGTTGTACGAGAGGGTGCACAAATTGGATATTTCATTTATCCGGAGAGGGGGTGGGATAGATGGGAAAGTGGTGGTCATGGGAGCATCCGAATATATCCCGGGTCCGACTGAGGAGATGAATGATGTGGGTGCACTCTGAACGGGTTGTTCGATCATGGGAAGAACATTTTCAGGTGCTGCGGTGGCATTGGGGTCATAGTATGTTATCTGGTCGATTTTGACTACGCGTCCTTCGTGGGGGAACATCATGAGGCAAAAAACTGAAGAAGCAATAGCTTTGATTTTATACATGTATCTTCGTCCCAGAAGGAGATTGTAATCAAGTTGGGCATTGATGATCTCTATATCTATGAGAACCAGTTTTCCCCCGAGCTATAAGGGTACGTTCACTAATAGGCCCTGAGGTTGAGCTGCACGACCATCATAAGCTCGCAATGCAGTAGTTGATGGTTGTAGCAATGGGGATCCAAGTTTCTGCTGTATGAAAGTCGACATAATGCAGGTGGAGGCACCTTCATCGATTATACATCAATGAACGACGAGGTTGCGAATGGACACGGAAACCTGAGAAGCTAGAGATGAAGGCAGATGAGGTTTGACTTGGTCTAAGTTGAAATCCATCATGTTGGAGTCGTTAGGATCTATGACCCCAATGGCAAATAACAACAATTTTCTCTTTGCGGGACAATTTTTTAGGATTTCTATAGCATACATAGCAGCCTGGGACTGAGATAAGTCTTTTACAATGTTATAGTTTGAAGCTGCACGAGCATTAAGGTTATTGTTGATTCATCTTAAAAGGATGCAAGGTGCTTTAGGACCTTCGTCCATGGGAATATTAGGTATGTGAAGTGGTTGATCAATTGGGAGGGTACTCAAAGATGAATCGGTAGGTGTGGCCTCAGGGGCTGAATCGTATTGATTTTGACGGGTTTGAAGGTTGACATCATTTGATGACATCATAAGCAAATGGTGAGTGTTGGACTCTATATGCTGGTAATCGGTTTCCGCATAGGTAATTTGCTGCTGTGTTGCAGCGGATCCTTGTGGGGGATCCATTGGACGAGTGTTTACCACTCCTTGGTTGGGTAGGGGATTTTTCAATATCATGGGTTGCGGCTGAGGAGGGGGTGTTGGTTGTGCAGTATGTCCTTTCCATTGGGCGTCATCGGTCCAAAGTTGCCACGCTCGATCTAAATGGGGGAAATTATGCGTGTAATGGCCGTAGACCCCACATATGGAACATGGGTGGTTTGTTCTCAAATTAGGGTTTTTGCCCTGTTTTGGTGGACAATCAGGGTTTTGACTGGTAGGAGCAGGGTTTTGTTGTTGGTTATTGCCACGGTTTCGTCCTCATCCGTGATTTTGTTGACCTCCTTGATTATGCTGGTTTTTTTGGTTTTGAGGTTGGTTTTGCTATGCGTATACATGCCCTTGGGAAGTAGGTGGGTTTTGAGGTCATGTAGGCACTCAAGCAGGCTGCGGTGGATAGTAAGCGGGAGGGTTCTGAGGTGGACCTGGTGCTTGTTGCGGTTGTGGGTAACCTTGAGCTACTGGAAGTGTTGGAGCAAGAGGTGCTTCCTGTTGAGGATAAGAAGCCGATTAGGCTTGTGGGTGAACCGAAGTCTAATGGGCCTGCTGGTTATAATATGGAGGTGGTGCGTAGGATGATGGTGCTTGTCCATAACACTGTGGTGGACATGAGGGTCCTTGAGTGTGGTGGGTGTGTATTACTGGAGCATACGAAGTTGTAGCTCCAGAATGAGATGTAGCCCTAGAAAGGTTTGGGGCATTGTTTGTGCTCGTCATGGTGAAAGGTTTTTTTTGTGCCATAACTTGTCCAATGATACCGTCGGCATCATGGGATGTCCCTAGTATGTCGCTCCAGGATGGATCGCCATGAGGGGCATCCGGTAAGATCGTGTATAAATATCCAGACTGGGCATATATGAGGTCGAACTACTGAGCTTTTAAGATGGCTTATTCTTCCGACTGGGGTTGTTCAGAAGCTACATCCTTGGCTATGAGAGGGAGGAGTGATTTTAGGAACCAATCCAGGAAGATATGGTCATCAAGTTTAATCTTGCAGAGACTACGGCGCTTATGCCACTCATGGATATGATCGGTGATGTGTGTAGCGGTGTTCTGTCTACAAGACAGTAGTATTTCCACTCCTGCATCATAGTGTACAGGTAGTTGAAAGAACTAAAGGAAAGTTGAGGCGAGGGATGTAAATGTGGGGTGCGTCCCATGTGGCTGCTCAATGTACCATTTGGTTGCAAAGCCAATGAAATTTCTTTGTAAAAGTTGGAGTCGAATAGAATCATCTACTATGGAGTTTGAGCAACACCATAGGTGAAATGACATGATATGGTTTTGGGGGTCTTCCCTGACCTTTCCTTCAAATTTTGGGATGTCTGAGGGGATCGTTTTGGGCATGGGGGGCCAAGTAGGGTCATGTCGGATGGGATCATTTGCTATCCTAGCCAAGTCTGGTAGGTTAAGGCTAGCCATAAATGGAAAAATGGTGGAGGGGTATGATGTTGTCATGGGGGCATAAGTGCTGGTGGTGGCATTATGTATTAGGCCACTGCCCCCTAGGGGGGATATTTTTCATGGGAGGTATGTTCCCTCCACCCATAAGAGTGTGGGAGGGGCCCACACCGCCAAGTGCAATAGGAGTCACAGATGGGTTGGGAATATGTCCAAGAGGTGTTGGAATTTGAGTGGTAGAAGGGATATTAGGTATAGCTGCCATAGTGGGAATGCCTAAGTTAGGTGGGGGTCCTGTATTGGACAGGGGTCCCATGGTAGGCATACCTAATGTAGGTGTAGGTCCCATATTAGGCATCCCTAAGGGAGGTGTGGTAGTTGTGGCTACCGTGGTGGCCATTGTGGTGGCGGAGGTGGATGATGTTCCACCAATAGCCCCTGTGAAAAAGTTGTCGTAATGCGAACCAGCCATGGGGCTAGTGGGTGTGGTGTATGTGGGGTTTTCGGATTTTGCCTCAGAATTAGATGTGAAATGAGGCACGTCAAAATCGGATGATGGGGCTCTATTCCGATAACGTGTGGAGTCAAGGGAACCGTACTGTGGGGAGTCTCCCCGGAAGCGTCGAGAACGTCTTGGGGAATCAATGGTGATAGTTTGTGAAAAAAAACAAACTACTAGGTGGTGGTGAGTGGAAAGCTCTAAAGCCCTAATGCAACCGTGCATGCAAGAGGGGAGCGTAAAAAATAAATGGCACTCAGGCCAAAAAACAACCTCAAAGCACTTACTATAACAACTATGCTATAGTAAGTGGAGTAATCAAAAAATTCGATCAGAAAACCAACATGCAAACAACTCCTAAAAATAGAAAAAGGTATACTCTATGACCAAAGGGAGGTAATGGAGCATGCAAACACCTAACTAAAAGTATTATGAATCGACAAGCTATATCCTCTGCAAGGTGATGAAATCCAAGTCAGGCAATATAAATTGTAGAATCAAAGGCTCTATCCCCCTACTGGGAGGGACACCGGGTAGACAATCCTATAAGTTTGGCCACTAAGATACCCCATTCATGACACGTTCGGTTGGGTGAATATGCAGTTTGGCTCTATTTCCACTGTACTCCCATGAGGGTGGTACAATGAGAACTACGAAAGGTATCCTTCGGTTACTGAATGGATAGCGGTATTCCACTCAGGCTTCCGGAACCAGTCTGTCTACTTCAACCCTCCTAAGGGAGAGGCCTTCCCGATAAATTGGTGTTAAACCATGTCAACAAATAATAAGGGATTTTGGTACCCTAAATGTCAACCTCTATGTCTCAACATGAAAAATGAGTGAGGGGTGTTATTTGGATACTTATCCCCTCAGTCCTACCTAGCTACAAAATTCTTTTTGTGTTCCCCAAGTGGGGTTAGAATGTTGGTTGAGTTAAGGTAACTTTTAAGGCTCACTTGAAATTATTGTGATAGATTGTGTGCCGGTGTCGGTGTATACCAAAACAATGTGCCTCGCATGGGTGATTTAATCACAAACTAAAATAAGGATTCTAATTTGTGAAAAAATGAAAGACATTTCAAATGTAAATGCTTTAATAACTGCTTCAAACAATATGGATTCTTTAAAAAGTAAAGCAAATAATGAATGTAAAAATAAATGGATTTTAGAGTCTTTCTTGGGCAAAATATTGAGCAATTTTAGAAATATGGTTCTAACTTTGCAATGTATAAAACTTAGAATCTCAGAAATACTTAAAAAATCTTTCTTTCAATTAACTGAAAATTTTCAAAAAGAAAAATGAAGTATCTAACCAAATATCAATTAATAATGCTGCAATAATGACACAGTGGGCTGTAAAAGATTACAGAAATTATTGCTGGAAAAAATGGGTTGATTGGCCGAATTTTTTTTGGAAAAATCGCTCTAACCAAAACAGGAAATATCATAGTTGTCAGGTCAAAACCTGCAATGAGTCGCGTGGCGATGTGGACAAAATCCGCAATGTGAATCGTGGCGTGGCGATCAAAAGCCGCGATGAGCCACGCAAAAAAATGCAAAACAGTCGAGATGGACCGCTCAGGAAAATGCCAAACAGTCGTGATGGACCGTGCGAGAAAAGGTTGCCCAGCCGTGATGAACCACATGGGAAAAAGTCAAAAAGTTGCGATGAACCACGTGGAAAAAAGGCTCATATTCACGATGGACTGCACGACTGTGGGTGCCAAAATTCGCGATGTACGGACAGAAAATGGTCGACGAAAAATGAACCCGAAAATTGAAATTTTGGGCTGTTTCAGGCTACAGAAAGGGCCAATGGCTAGAGAAGCTATCAAGAAGCTGACTAGTATGGCAGATCTACAGTTTTAAATGGGAAAAACAACTAAAATAAATATCTAAAGCAAAAATTTAAAATTCAAAAAATAGCGGAGTTGCCAAAAACTGTTGCTTGGTTTTTCAACCAAGCATGTGCAAGGATACACCTGCTAACTAGTAGCAACAGTCTCACATAAAGAAATGTAAATAAGCAAATATAAACTATAGATTGATGGCAGTAAACAGTAAAATAAAGAATTCTAGATTGATAACAATGAACAAAATTGATTCATAAGCATGTAAATAAAAATGAAAACTTTTGTATTACCTCAAATGGTGAGGATGGTGAGTTTTGGGGAGATCCAAGGTTGAGGTGCTCCAATGTCCAATGGTCTCTTCTTCTCCAATGCTTCAATGGTTTGGCAAAGCTCAAAAGATGGGCAAAGCTCAAGATGGATTTTGGCAGCATGAGGATAGGATGAAATATGGATGAATAGTGAGGAGCCCCTATCACCTTTTTATAGTTTTTGGTGATGGGGAATACCATTATGGTTTTAAGGAAACCAATGGTATTAACCAACATGGTTTAGGTCTCTTTTTCCCTCTTTTTTCTTTTTTGAATATTTTTTATATTTTTATTCCGTTTTAATATTTTTGGAATTTTGGACCCTTTTTTAGGGTTTTTTGTGTTTTTTGAGGGGAAAAAGGTGTATTATGGTCTTTCTGGTGACCTTTTGATGGTTTTAGAGGCTCAAATGGTGGAAAAAGTGGAAAAATGGATCATGTGAATAAGGGAATGAACTAGTGAGCACATTTTGGGTGTTAACACTTTTTCAAGTGCCTTTCTGGGGATTCGTTCCTTCTCGGACTAACGTATTCTAGAATGGGCCATATGGGTATCAGCGGATTCCCTTATGGAGCCTATGGCTTGGGGGTGCCTGGGGTCTTGATTTTTTCTTTCCCTGTGGCCTTATTGTTAACACCCAAAAAGTGCTCACTAGCTCATTTCCCTATTCACATGACCCATTTGTCCACTTTTTCCACCATTTCATCCTCTATAACCTTCAAAAGGTCACCAAAAATACCAAAATACATCTTTTTCCCCTCAAAATATGTAATTTTCCTCAAAAAATACAAAAAACCCTCAAAAAGAGTCCAAAATTCCCAAAAATCAATTAAAAGGGAATAAAATTCAAAATATATTCAAAAAAGAAAAATAAGAGGGAAAAAGAAACCTAAACCATTTTTCAGCAATACCATTGGTTTCCATAAACCATGGTTGTTTTCTCCATCACCAAAAAACTATAAAAAGGTGATAGGGGCTCCTCACTATTCATCCACATTCATCCTATCCTTATGATGCCAAATTCTTTCTTGAGAGCCCTAGCCTCCTTTTTGAGTTTGAAGATCCCCATTAGCATCTTGTAGAAGAAGAGATCATTGGAACTTTGGAGCACCTCACCATTGTAGCTGCTCAAGCTCAACCATCCTCACCCTTTGAGGTATTAGAAAACATTTAAGTTTTTATTTATTTCTCTCATGAATTTGATTTGTTTATTGTTTTAATCTAGAGTTATTTGCTTACATATGTTAGATCAAGATTTACCTTTTACATTTGTTTACTTTTACTATTTAATATAAACTGCTACTACAAGTTAGTAGGTGCACATTAGCACATGCTTGGGTGAAAACCCAAGCAACAGTTTTTGGTGACTCCCTTGTATTTAGAATCTTTGAATCTCTCTTTAGATCTAGATTGCTTGTTATTTTTGTTGTTATTTAGTGTTATTGTTGTATATCTGGCCTACTACTAAGACCATAGCTCACTGCCCTAGCCATTGGCCCTTTCTGCAGCCCATACAATCCAAAATTTTGACTTTCGGCTTTCATTTTCAGTGACTTTTTTTGTCCCGAAAATCGTAGGTTTTTACATCTACAGCCGCGATCCACACCGCGGGTTTTCCACCCAAAGCTGCAATTTACAAACTCTATTTTTTCCCTCGGTATCGTGGGTTTTTTCCTGTTAGCCGTGATCCACATCGCGGGTTTTTGACCCATAGCCACGATCCACGTTGTGACTTACAGCCCCCCAGCCGTGATCCACATCACGATTTTGTCCCAGATCCCAGCGATCTACATCGTGGGTTTTGCCCAGATCGTCGCGATCCCGATCACAGGATTTGCCACAGACAACCGTGATTTCGTCCTAAACCCAGCAACTTGCCATTTGACTTTTCATCACCCATTTCGACCCATTTTTTCCAACCATCTCCCCTGCATTTTCACAGCCCATTGTCTTACTTGCAGCCTTTGAGATTCCTTTTCCTTTTCTGGTATTTTCTTTACTACATCATTTTTAAAAAATTTCAGTTTATTGAAAGAAAAAGTTTTAAAGCATTTTTAAGTTGAAATCAGAATTTTAATTTGCTTTATATTTCGCCCAAGCGAGGCATTTTATTTTTGGTACATAACCACACCCGCACACACTCTATCACCATAAATCAAAGTGAGCCTTAAAATCTGTTTAACTCAACCAACATTCTAAACCCACTTGGGGAACATCAACAGAATATTGTAGTTAGGTAAGATTGAGGGGATAGGTATCCAAATAACACCTGTCACTCACTTTCATTTTGAGACATAGTGGTTGACATTTAGGGTACCAAAATCCCTTAGTACTTATTGGCACGGTTATACACCAACTTGTCAAAAAGGCCTCTCCCTTAGGAGGGTCGAAGTAGCAAGACTGGTTTTGGAGGCCTGAGTGGACTACTGCAATCCATTCAGACACTGAAGGATACTTACTCATTGTTCTCAGTGTACTACCTATATGGGAGTACAATGGTGATAGAACAGGAGCTGTAGATTCACCTTTCTGGACGTGTCATGAACGGTGTATCTTAGTGGTCTATCTTCTAGGATTGTCTACCCGGTGTCCCTCCCGGTAAGGGGATATCTTTAGCCTTTGGTTCTACAATTCATATTTTCTGACTTGGATTTCATCACCTTGCAGAGGATACATCTTGTTGAATCATAATACCTTTTTAGTTAGGTGTTTGCATGCTCTCCTACCTCTCCTTGGTTTAGTGAGTCCACCATTTTAATTTTTAGGAGCCATTTGCTTGTTGGTATTTTGACCACATTTTTTTATTACTCCACCTACTATAGCACAATTGTTATAGTAAGTGTTTTGAGTTTGTTTGTTGGCCTAAGTTCCATTTTTCTTTGCGCTCCCCTCATGCACACATGGTTGCATTAGGGTTTTTCAAGCTTTCCACTCACCACCACCCATTAGTTTAACTAGCCGACTATCACCATTGAGTCCCCGAGACATTCTCGACACTTCCGGGGTGAACCCCCGCAGTACGGTTCACTTAACACCACTCACCATAGATGAAGAGCATTGTCACTTAACTCCACACGTCATTGACATAGAGCCCCGTCATCTGATTCTTATGCACCTCATTTCACATCTGACTCTGAGGTAGAATCCAAAAACCCTATATACATAGCACCAACTAGCCTCATGGCTGGTACAACTTTTGACCCCTTCTTCATAGGGACTGTTGGTGGAACATTAACCACCCCCTCCACCACAATGGCCACCACAGTAGCCACAACTACAACAACTCCCTTAAGTATACCCAATATGGGACCCACACCTACCTTAGGTATGCCCAATATGGGAACCACACCTACCATATCCACCACTACTCAGATCCCAATAGCTACTAGACCCAATCCAAACCCATCTGTAACCCATGTTACACTTGGGGGCGTAGACCCCTCTCACACACCTTTGTTTGGGGGCACATTCCTATTACGGCTAATATTCCCTTTGGGGGCAGTGGCCCGATTCATAATGCTACCACTAACACTTATGCCCCAGTGACCAGGTCACACCCCTCTACCAGTTTTCCATTTATGGCTAGTCTTAACCTACCAGACCTGGAAATATTAACAAATGACCCCATTAGACATGATCCTACTTGGCCTCCCATGCTCACTAAACTCCCATCCGACATCCCTAAGTTTGAAGGGAAGGCTGGTGAAGACCCACAAAATCACATCATGTATTTTCACCTATGGTGTTCCTTGAACTCCATAGTGGATGATTCTATTCACCTACGTCTATTGCAAAGAACTTTCACCGGCTCAGCAGCCAAATGGTACATCGAGCAACCCCATGGGACATACCCTACGTTTACATCCCTTGCCTCGAATTTCCTATAGTTCTTTCAATTACCTGTCCACTATGATGCAGGAGTGGAAATCCTACTGTCTTGTAGACAAAACACGGCTACCCATATCACAGACCATATCCATGAGTGGCATAAGCGCCATAGTCTATGCAAGATCAAGCTAGACAACATTATTTTCCTAGATTGGTTCCTGAAATCTCTCCTTCCACTCATTGCTAAAGACGTGGCTTCTGAATGACCCCAATCGGAAGAAGAAGCCATTATAAAATCCCAGCAATTCGATTTAATCTACCCTCAGTCCGGCTATCTATACACCATCTTACCTGATGCCCTACACGGTGATTCATCCCGGAACGACGTGCAGGGGGCATCCCATGCCGCCAACGGAATCATTGGTTAGGTTATGTCACAAAACAAACCCTTCACCATGATGACTACCAACAATTCCCTAGACCTTTCAATGGCTACATCTCATTCTGGAGCTACAACTTCGTATGCTCCAATGACGCACACTCATCACACTCATGGACCCTCATGTCCACCACAGTGTTATGGGCACGCACCCTCAGCTTATGCACCTCCTTCATATTATAACCAACGGCCCAATCATACCCTGGTTCACTCATAAGCCCAATCGGCTTATTACCCTCAACAGGAAACACCTTCTACCCCAACAATTCCAATAGCTCAAGGTTAACAACAACCACAACAAGCATCGGGTCCACCTCCGAACCCTCCCACTTACTACCCACCGCAGCTTGCTCCAGCACCTGCGTGACCTCAAAATCCTCCTACTTCCCAAGGGCAAGTATATGCACAACAAAACCAACCCCAAAACCAGAACAACCAGCGTAATCCAAGAGGTCAACAAAATCAAGGAAGAGAATGCAACCGTGGAAACAATCAACACCAAAACCAAGGCGTTTAGCCACCTAATCCTTCGAATAATAATAACGCTGCTCCCGCCAATCAAAACCCTGATCGTCCACCAAAACAGGTCAAAAATCCCAACTTAATAACAAACCATCCATGTTCCTTTTGTTCGGTATATGGCCACTACACACATAATTTCCCCCATTTGGAGAAAGCACGTCAACTTTGGACCGATGACGCCCAACACCAGGGGCACGCTGCACAACCAGCGCTACCTCCTCAACAGAAACCCATGATATTGCAGAATCCTTTACCCAACCAAGGAGTAGTAAACACTCGTCCAATGGATTCCCCACAAGGGTCCATTGCACCACAACAGCAAATCACCTATGCTGCAACTGATTACTAACATACAGATTCGAGCACTCACCATTTACTAATGATATCATCAAATGATATCAACCTCCAAACTTGCCGAAACCAATACAGCTCAACCCCTGAAACCACGTCTATTGATCCATCCATGAACACCCTTCCAACTGATCAACCATTATGCATACCTAATATCCCAATGGATGGGGGTACTAAAGCCCCTCGCTTCCCCCTTAGATGAATCAACAACAATCCTAATGATTGTGCAGCATCAAATTATAACATTGTGGAAGACTTAGCCCAGTTCCCCGCTGCTATGTGTACCCTAGAAGTCCTAAAACATTGTCCCACACAGAGGAAATTATTGTTATCTGCCATTGGTTCCATAGACCCTAATGAATCACATATGATGGCATTCAACTTAGACCAAGCTGAACCATGTTTGCCTTCGACATTATATTTTCAGGTTTCCATATCCATTCGAAACCTTGTTGTTCATCGATGAAAGTGCCTCCACCTGCGTAATGTCAACATTTGTCTGGCAGAAACTCGGATCCCCCACACTGCATCCATCAACTACCGCATTACGAGCTTACAATGGTCATTCAGCTCAACTGCGAGGCCTTTTAGCTAACGTACCTATGTAATTAGGTGGCAAGACGGTTCTCATAGACATAGAGGTTATCAATGCCCAGCTTGATTACAACCTCTTATTAGGACGAAGTTACATGTATTCCATGAAAGTTGTCGCTTCGTTCATCTTCCGCCTCATGATGTTTCCCCATGAAGGACGTGTAGTTAAAATTGATTAGATAATATACTACGACCCTAATGCCCCTACTACACCTGAAAATGTTCTACCTATGATTGAACAACCCATTTAGAGTGCATCCACATCATTCATCTCCTCAGTCGGACTAGGGATATACTTAGATGCTCCCATGACTTCTACATTTGAATCTATCCCACCCCCATTGCAGATAACTGAAATATCTGATTTGTGCACCCTTTCGCACAACACACAGTCACCTACTCAACTTCCCCCATTACTGCCACAGCCACCCGCAGTGCCTATTCATATCGACGCAACACCGATACACACTATCCCATTCTTATTTCCTCCTTCGGGAGTCATCAGCACACCAGTAATGGCGATGATCAACCTTCTAGGGTTAACATTAGGACTACATGTGTGGTACCTACCTGCCCCAACCCCTCCCCTGTCACCGAATGTCATTTTACAACCGGTGCAACCCGTCAATACTTCAAACCGTCCACCCCCTGGTGTAGCAAACATCCAAAACCGACCACCTCCAACAGGGGCCATTGCATCAACATTTAGTAATGCTCCCCCTCAACTCCACTACAATGGGGGCATAGGCCCACAATCCTACACCACTGGACCCACAACCCGCATTGCCCCACCGACTCCAAAATTGGCGAAGAATCCCCCAACAAGCCGTGCTCCCCCCAAGTGCTCTTTGTGTGACGATATAGGCCATGCTACCCATCAATGTCCACAATTACCAACACTTCAAGAACACATGCAAATGTTGAATGATGACACTAACATCCCAGTTGTCAATCTAGAACTTCCCCCTCATCCTCGTGATAAATCGCTGCATACCAACCACCCTTATGTGATATGCGACATTTACGGCCATTACTTACATCACTGCCCTGATCTCTTAGATTATAGAGCAGCTCTATACGAATTGAATAATTCCGACCTAGAGATATCCTTTCCCCTTATCAAGGAAATATATCCCCCAAAATATTCCTCCTTGGAAGAGATCAATACCATCTATATAATCTCGTCAACCAGCGCACCCCAGTCAGCCGATTTGACAACACAATACTTCCGTAATGATGAGGAAATCCTTGAAGCACTTACAGCACCAGACTACCCCTGGGATGATATGCACCATCGATCATACTTCATCCCTGAAGCATCTACCCCTTCCACGGTGAATCAATTCTCTGTTGAATCCAAAGATTTCCTTCCCACTAAGGTCGACTGGTTCAAGGATCCAATCCTAGCCCTTGATGCCTTTGAGGAAGGCAATATGGCCAACATTTCACCCATTATTAAAATTGACATCTCTATTAATCCCGGAATACTCAAACTTTTTTCCTTGGGCGCATCATGTATGGAGGATGAGGTACAAAATTACAAGAAACTCTTCCAAGAGTTTTGATACGTATTTGCATGGTCCTACACTGAGATGCCAGGTCTTGATCCTGCTATTGTAGAACACCATATTGACACTTGGCCCAACGTACCACCTGTCTGCCAAGAGCAATGACCCATCCATCCATCCAAGCTTCTTGTCATCAAAGCAGAAATTGAGAAACTTCGAACAGCAGGGTTCATCTACCCTATAGCCTACACCGCCTGGGTTACTAACCCAGTACCAGTTAACAACAAGCAAGGCACCATCCATGTCTGTACTGACTTCCACGACCTAAACCTCACTTGCCCCAAAGATAACTTTCCAACACAATTTATCGACCAACTTATCGATGCATGTGCGGGGCATGAGATACTATCTTTCATGGATGGTTTCTCCAGGTATAACCAAATTCACATTCGTAAGGAAGACCAGTACAAAACTGCCTTTACCACCCCATGGGGCACTTTTGCTTACCAGGTTATGCCCTTTGGTCTTACAAACACTGGAGCCACTTTTCAGCGAGCCATGACATATTGTTTCCATGACTTGGTCAACATTATCCTTGTCTACCTTGATGACCTCATGGCTCGATCAAAAAAATGATCCGATCATCTTAACGACCTCTAGCAAGTTTTCATACGTTGTCACAAATACCAAATCCTCTTGAATCCCCTCAAGTGTGTATTTTGCATTCCAGAAGGCCGGTTTTTAGGTTTCATTATCTCACAGAAAGGCATCGCAGTTGATCCATTAAAGGTCCAATCCATCTTAGACCTCCCATCACCTCGTATGCCTAGGCAATTACAGAGCCTTCAGGGAAAATCAAATTTCCTTCATCGTTTTGTACCTGAATATGCCACAACGGTCCATGGTTTCCTTCATTTACTTTGTACCCACATCCCTTTTGTTTGGGACAATCAAGCACAAGGAGCCTTCGATGATCTGAAGAAAGCTCTCACCAATGCCCCCTTGATCTCCCCTCTGGATTTCTCTAAAGATTTCATTCTTTACATTTCTGCATCCAACTATGCCGTTTCAGGAGTCCTCGTTCAAGAAGACACTGCTCGTCAAGAGCACGTCATTTATTACATGAGCCAAACCTTATCCGGCCCACCACCATAGTACCCATATGAAGAGAAACTGGCCCTTGCCATTGTCTTTTCAGTACAAAAGTTGCAGCATTACATCCTCATGAGCCACACTAAAGTTGTCGTAGACTCTAACCACATGGTCTACCTCTTGAACCATCACCTTCTGCAAGGCCACGTTTCTAAATGGCTTATTATCTTGCAAGAGTATGACCTAGCTTTCACAACCCCAAAGAGCACCAAATCCTTAGCACTCTCTCAACTAATTATAGACCTACCATCCACATCGCCTTCCCCATCAATCAATACTGATCTCACTAACGACCATTTGTTCATCATCTCGTCAGATGACCCATGGTACGGAGACATTTTAGTTTACCTCTGTACACAGAAGTTTAGACCCAATGTCAACCATGATAGACTCCGATGCATCCGCCACCATGCTTCCCGTTACCTCCTCTTAGGCGATATCCTTTATCGACACGGTGTCGACACAATCCTATGACGTTGCCTTTCTCGAGAAGAAGCAGAACAAGTCCTTAATGACTGTCATAGCGGTGCATGTGGCAACCATTTCTATGGAATGGCTACTGCCCAAAAGGTCATCCGGGCATGTTATTTTTGGCCCTCACTATTTACCGATTGCATCACAGCAGTCAAACATTTCCAAAATTGCCAGCTCTTCACCCCAAGGCAAGAACACCCCCCTCCCCTCTTCACCCAATCGTCACTGTTGGACCCTTTTGCAAATGGGCCATTGACTTCATGGAGTGTAATCCTGCATCAGCTGGCGGCCATAAATACATTATTGTGGCCATCAATTACTTTACCAAATGGGCAGAAGCCATGCCTACATTTAATTTCAAAGCCGACACTACAGCCCACTTTTTCTTCAACCATGTTATTACTCATTTTGGAGTACCAAAGCAACTCGTCTCAGACCATGGTTCTCACTTGGAGGACTCCATTTGGTGAGAATTGTCAACCCTCCTTAAATTCAAATACCAATTTCCTCCGCCTACTACCCCCAAGGTAATGGCTAAGTCGAAGCTATTAACAAAATTTTGAAGACCATCCTCTAGCGTACTGTTGACCGACATAAGTCCAATTGGCACCACATGCTCTTCCCCACACTATAGGCTTACCGCATGTCCACTAAAACTGCCAACGGTTTCACCCCTTTCCACTTGGTTCACGACATGGAATCTGTCCTCCCCATTGAGTTTCAGATCTCGACATTGCACATCACTATCGAACTCCTCCCGGATACTTCACCAATTGAACAATGCTTGCTTCTTTTGGAGCAAGCCGACGAAGATCACCGTGCATCGCTCCAAAAAATTGAAGCCGCAAAGAACTGATCCAAAGTTAGTTATGATAAACATGTTCACCCACAAGCATTTAGTGAAGGAGACCTTGTACTCGTTTACAATGAAGCCCATGACAAAAAGGGAAAAAGAAAATTTGAATCCATGTGGCAAGGTCCATACATTATACACACTTTCCTTGGACATGGGGCATACATTCTGACCGACTCAGAAGGTAACCCCATGCGCAACCCTCGTAACGGGTTGTACCTCAAACTCTTTTATCCATAAAATCATCTGGACACCACAGTCAATATTGTACAGTATTAATTCATTTTTTCCATAAAACTTCCAAAAACTTACATTTTCATTTTTTCCTACATGACCACAGATGGATCCTGTTCCACTTTACTGTGTTGGCTTCGCTAATGCTGCAAGTCGTTGGTCTCCAAATCTCTCCTCCACAGCTTGGGTACTCTATTCCCCCTCACATGAGTTGATCCACCTCGACAGAGTGTGTATAGGCACTAATACCAATAATCAGGTTGAGTACGATGCTGTGACCGGTCTCCTAACCGCTGCTCTTCAAATAGGCATAAGTCACCTAAACGTTTTCCTCGACTCCCAGCTTTTTGTTTCCCAGCTCAACAATTTTTACCAGGTACGCGATCCCTATCTCTTTAGAAAATACCTGTGCACTAAACAAATGATTATACATTTTGAATCCATTTCATTCACCCATGTCCCAAGGAATCTCAACAGTGTAGCAGACCAAATGGCTAACAATATTCTAGATTGGCATGTCAACCAAACCATGTAACACTTCAAACATGCATCAAGATAACATCATAAGCTTGCACCCACGTGCATAGAATGTGCCTCCACGGGCATACAAAAAACATAGTATTGCATCCATATGCATAGAACATGTCCAAACGGGCATACAAAACAAAAACAATTGCATCCACGTGCAACAAAACATAAAGAAGGACAAATGTGCATCCACGTGCATACATGACTATATAATCACAAAAAATGCATCCATGTGCATAAATATATATATCATCATATAGTCATAATGTCAATAGTTCCCTCAACACCCGAATATACAAAAAGTACATCGACAGTACATAAATACATATCCACAAAAATGTCCCCACATGCTCATCGGCATGTGGGGGCAAGTAAAAGACAGCCTAATCCTCGTCATCCCGGCCAACTAAATCGTCTGGCTCCTCCTCCAGATCAAACTGGTCCCTATCTCTCCTCTCCACTGCCAACACAACTATCTGTTGCAAAATCGATCTCCACTCACGTGGAGCATCGTAACAACGTTCTAACACATGCTTGTCCAACTCAATCCAGCCATCATCCAGCACACCATCTAACATATCGTCAATGGTCTCACGTATATCCTCTACATCATCATCTCGACGACGTACAACTCCTAGCGTACGAGATGGAGTTGCCACCACTAGTGGAGGTACCACCACCACCACATGACCCCTACGTCCTTGATGCTCCGATGGAGGCCGCAAACCCACATCTGCAATAACAAAACACTAGATTACATCAGCAACATGAAACACTCCTAAGCTATCATCATAGAAAAACATAGAAACATGATATGCTAAAAAAGAAAGAACAAAAACAAATACATACCATCTAGCCCCCAGGCTTGACCTCAAGCTCGTGACATCTCAATATCCCCACGGAAATCCATATCCCGGTACGGATAGTCATCGAATAGAACTGGAATCTTCTCCCACTACTCGTACATCTCTGTCGTGAAGAACTATCAAACTGCACCGCCACCACTCTGGGGCATCATCTCTCCCCACCGCACCATTCATGGCTCGATAATCAAACCATCCCTAACTATGACATGGGGCCGCAAGGTAGGTACCCCGCTCGAAAAAGAAGCAACACGAAAATGAAACGTAGCTGAACTCTTCCCCTTGGAGCCTCACCTTTCTCAGCTCTCATTGAACACAAGCAAGGAACATTTTCCCCCAAGAAAAGTAGGTCCCAGTCATAACGCGATGATCCATCAACATCTTCCCCCCCCCCCCCCCCCCCCCCCGACAAACGGTGGGGCGCCTGTGCACCAAGTACCTGTAGCATGCAAGCTGCAACTACTCACATCGAAGGGTCCTCCAAATCATGAACGAGCAATGAACTAGCATGTACACCAGACCTTGGATGGAAAAACCTCTCTAGTAGATCCTCTCTCTCCACACCCACCGGTATCCTTGGCTGGGTGTCTCCTATCTCACCCAATCAGGGTAGTCCAATCAGAAAATAAACATTAGTAAAGGTGAGATCTAGTCTCTCACCTTGAACCATAAAGGCCTGCATCTTCCGATCCTAGAAATCAATCAACTTGTTCAACAACAAATTTGCTGAATGCATAAGGGGAATCTGAGCGAACTTCAGCAGTTCGCCCAAAGCCAAAGCCTCCTATGCATGATGGTTCTCCCAGATAATCTCCATCAGAGCCTCTGGAATCTCTCTCTCCCTCCAAGATGCCCTCGGCTGCCTGAGCATCCTGTCAAGTCAACATGAATTTTTTTTATAAAAATGCCATAAAATTTCCCCCTAGCAAACAATCCAGATGCGGCTGTGGGGCCCACAGTCGTGATCCATATCGCAACTGTGGAATCCATAGCCGCGATCCACATCATGCCTATGGGACCCAAAGTCGCGACCCACATCGTGCCTATGGGGCCCACAGTCGCGACCCACATCGCGGTTGTGGAAACCATAGCCGCGATCCACATCACAGCTATGAATCCTACAGCCACGATGCACATCGCGGCCGTGAGGGCCATAGCTGGGATCCACATCCCAGCTATGAATCCTACAGCCACGATACACATCGCGGCTGTGAGGGCCATAGCCGCGATCTAGATCGCGCAAAAAGGCTCAAGAGCCACGATATTCCACGTTGGTCACCCAACGTTCCTTATACACCACCCCCGAGACCCAATCCCCCCTGAAAGAAAATCAAATTAAAGTTTAGGGCCAATAGGCTTACCTGGAACTCACAGAATCAAAATCTGATAGTCGATTCTCCCGCAAATGAAGAAATCGCTCTGACAAACTCAACTCTCCTATCAAACTCAACCGTGAAAATGACACATGTCACTATGGATCCACTTGTTATTTATAGAGATTTGACCCATTTTCAATCAACCATTCCGGAGCCATACGAAGTCTATTTTTCAAACTGTTGACAGCATCAAATTCAACACAGTGAGAACTTCTTGGTGATCTAGTCAGTTTCTTGATTTCACCAGTCCCGTTTTTAGGCATTTTTTCACACACCCTCGTCACCTTGGTTTGCATGCCACATCGACCGTTATCCATTTTTTATGAATTCTATATCACCGGATTCAGTTTTCCTTGCTCATGATGATGCTTGAGATCATTTCTCACTCTCACCAGAAACCCTTTTTGACATTGTGTCCTCACACCTCATCGCCTCGATTTGTGTGCCACATCGGCACCTGTCAGATTTCACAAAATTTGTGCATTACAACTTATACATGAGGCCTTCACTCCATTCATACTGCAATTATGGCGTTGTTTTTCTATCATTCATCAACCCACAAGGAGGCCCCATCAGTGTTCCCCACTTATCACTATACTTGATACCCATACTTGTCCCTTGATTGAACACTTCCTCCTTGCCTCACCATTCCTTTTGTTCGGTATGATTTTATCCCTTTTTCAGGCCACTCAATTCCTTTACGAAAAAGGCACTTAGGGAGTTTTTTGTTAAGCTATTTTCTGACTCCTAAAAGAATGAAAAGATCATCGAGTAATCTTGCTTCCTTTCATGCTCGTTAAATGTATTTGAAAGGGCATCTACCTGGTATAAGTTTACCCCTTTTCCGGAACTTGTAGACTAATTACGAAAAAGGAATACTCTAGTCACATCGGCTAGAAGAGTTCTTCACTGCATCCTTTTATGCTATTTTGGGCCTTGGAGACCAACACATGAAAAAGAAACCCCATGGAATCAACTTATCACTTTCAATCTCTCTAAAACTGAAAGCAACCACGAGGATGAACTGTCTTGGGCTAGTACAAATCCACACGACAATACAATTTATGAGCACACTTTTATCCCTTCTTCGAGCTCCTTAAACCATGAAGAAGGCCCCAACGGTGCCTCTCGGCGCCACATCAAAGCATGTATAATCACACTATTATGGAAGCTTCCCCAATTTGGTCACCTTTGTTCAGAGTATTCTGCGATATGCCATCTTGAGAATTTCTCGATACCATACATCATTTTTCCCTCCTGAGAGTCTCTCCCATTGCAGTACATACCCCCGATCCCTTAAGCTATGATCCCCAAACCTAAAGTTAGTTTCATATGCTTCCAGGTCAACCATGTCATCATACTCTGAGCAAAGGAAGTTTGAGTCCACCCACTCTATGACCCCAGTTATACCCCATCCCCAAAACATGTCAGTCTTACCATCAGTACTATCACACTTCGGTTGTACACCTCGCACTCCTATCAAGGAAACATCATTTCCTTGGTAGTTTCCGGGCTCCCTCTATCGACGCCAACCAATTTATTCCAGAGGATAGACCCAGAGGTCCCTGTGCCTTGGACTCATCACCATCAGTGGTGAGTGCCTACGGATCATTTTGAAAGGAGTCATTAGTGCCTCTCTAAATGATTGCTTCTCACATGATCGACATCAACACCTTGATCGCATTGTTGATATTCATACAAGGCATCAATCCTTCCATTTATTATTTGAAGACCCCAGATGTCACCACTTTAAGAGTAACCAGTTATATGTTCCTATGGATATTCGGGCTGCACTTGGCGACAATATTTGAAAGTAACCCAATTTTATACTCCCTTGAGTATACAGTTCTATATACTCTTCAGATATTGACTCACAGTTATTGAGTCCCTACAGTTGTTGGACACCTTCAGATTCAGTAGTTCACCAACCCTTCTGACACCTCATTCAGAACGGTTGTTGCTCTTTTCCAGTGTATCAGTTCTTTAGATCATTCATGGTATAACCATGAGTATGTCCTAGTATTGTGTCCCCTCTCGACCATTATGATGTACACATCATATTTTTATGTATTGTTCAGGTCCCCCTTTTTGGCCTCATTGTTATTTATATGTCTTGATACGAGCATGGGTATGCCCGCCTTGTCCATTATCAGATATATTCCTCATTCATTTTGAGGACATGTATTTTTAGTTTGTGCAGTTTTCATGGGCCTGGTGTTCCAGTCTCCAATTGGTTGCTTCTCTCCTCCAAACCCCAGGAAAAAGACAAAAGAAATATGATGTCTATCGTCCATATGATGAGCTTCTTCCCTCACACATCAGGGGGCAATCTGTTAACACCCAAAAAGTGCTCACTAGCTCATTTCCCTATTCACATGACCCATTTGTCCACTTTTTCCACCATTTGAGCCTCTAAAACCTTCAAAAGGACACCCAAAAGACCAAAATCCATCTTTTTCCCCTCAAAATGTGCAATTTTCCTCAAAAAATACAAAAAACCCTAAATAAGGGTCCAAAATTCCCAAAAATCAATTAAAAGGGAATAAAATTCAAAATATATTCAAAAAAAAAAAGAGGGAAAAAGAGGAAAAAGAAACCTAAACCATTTTTCACCAATACCATTGGTTTCCATAAACCATGGTTGTTTTCTCCATCACCAAAAAACTATAAAAAGGTGATAGGGGCTCCTCAATATTCATCCACATTCATCCTATCCTTATGCTACCAAATTCTTTCTTGAGAGCCCTAGCATCCTTTTTTATTTTGAAGATCTCCATTAGCATCTTGGAGAAGAAGAGATCATTGGAGCTTTGGAGCACCTCACCATTGTAGCTGCTCAAGCTGAACCATCCTCACCCTTTGAGGTAATAGAAAACATTCAAGTTTTTATTTATTTCTCTCATGAATCTATTTTGTTTACTGTTTTAATCTAGAGTTATTTGCTTACATATGTTAGATCAAGATTTACCTTTTACATTTGTTTACTTTTACTGTTTAATCTAAACTGCTACTACAAGTTAGTAGGTGCACATTAGCACATGCTTGGGTGAAAACCCAAGAAACACTTATTTTTGTCTTTCCTCTACTGGGGCTGTTGATTATGTGGCGAGGTCTTGGATGAGCCACCCTAGTCTGGTGCGGCATGCTTTGCAGGTGTCTTCATCACTCCACTTAGACCACAGCAGTTGAAGGTACCTAGGATCTCTTCCAACATTTGTTCTTCGGACATAAACTTAACGAGCACTATTGCTTCTAGTTAGTAAGTTCTTATGATTTTCACAGTAGGTAAAAATTCAAACTCGTGGTAAAATGCATAAGTAAGAGTTGTTTGCTATTTATATAGTTTCTACCCCAATGGTGTGCTCTTCGACGGTTAACTTAGAGATTAAATGTTGTATCTGTTTGCAAAATCTCGGATGGATCTCCGTCTTGTCTAGCATTGAATGTGTTCGGAACGGCTAGATTAGGCATTAAGTACCATGCCCACTGGATAAGATCTCGTTGGAATATCAATATTTTCTGCTGTTAATTATGTCCAGTCGGACAAACTTTCTTTAATTGCCGAGGTGTAACGGTACTGCCAGGTCATATGATAGCCTAGTCATGGATTAAATACTAAGTCCATTGGCTGAATCTTTTTAGGATCTCAGTCATTTCATTCTTTATTATGATTGAGCAGAGAAGATATTCTTTTAATGCGGGATTTTGTCAGTGCCGCCATTTTGGATAACTGCTCACTAACCGGCCGACAGTTGTCATAGTTACCTTTTTCCATCATGATGCGCTGGTGGTTATGAGAAAAGGTTTTCTTGCACATGTGTCCTTTTTTCATCTTTAACTGTACAACTACAGTTCCACCTCATGCCTCGCATCGCAGCTTCTCGTTCTTCACAGTTTTCCATTTCCATTCGATCTACACAGCGACCTTTTGAGCTTCGTACTGCACGTTTTTTCTTTTCTTCCTATTCTCTCTCTTTTTTTTCTTTTTTCTTTTTTTTGTTCTGCGCAGCTTCACTTCTCAACTAGTGTTGCGCGGTACATGCATCCCTTCTATCAAACTTTGCGTATCGGCCCAAAACTGTGTACAGACTCTTTTGCCTTTCTAGTGCCCAATTTCAACTGTACTTGACACTTAGAAGGTTCCTTATCTTGTGATTACTGGGGGTTCTGCAAAGTAGGACTATCCCAATAGGGTTTTAGTCTACTTCCATTCACCAAACCTGGTAAGTTATCTCCGGCTAACGTGGCTAACTGAACTGCACCACCGTTAGTAACATGCATAAAATTATATGGGCCAAGCCAATGCATTTTAAATTTTCCAGGAAATTTCATAAACTTACTATCATACAAGAGGACTAGGTCACCTACCTAAAAAAATTTGTTTTTGATATAGAGATTATGCCATGCTTTTTCTCTGTCTTTCTGCACTTGATGGTGAAAGCCTGCAATGAAGAGATCTTCCTCCAATCCCTGCAAATGTAGAAGCCTTTCTACTATTGTTTGTTCATCTTCCATGCCTGTGAATGCAGCAATCCTTAATCTTGGTACAATGTACTCCATCGGCATCATGACTTCCTGTCCATAAGCCAATCTGAAAGGTGTATGTCCTGTCAACTTCTTGCAAGTGGTTCTGTATGCCCATAACACAGCTGGAATGAGAAGATCCCAATCATCCCTGTTTACATTGCATACCCTTGTCAGCGCATTCTCCAGTACCTTGTTGAAATATTCAACAGTCCCATTGACTTGAGGATGGTATGGTGTACTCCTCTAATGGTAGATGCGGAACTCTTCAGTAAGGGCTACGATAGTCCTGTTCAAAAAGTGAGTCCCTTGATCACTCATTAAAATATTTGGGCATCCAAATATGGTAAGGATGTTCATAAAGATGAACTACGCGGCAGTAACTGCACTACAGTCCTTCATTGGTTTAGCCTCTTCCCATTTAGTGAGATAATCAGTCACGATGATAATGTATCTCGCACCAATCCTCTTTCTCGGTGGGTAAATAGGTCCCACGAAATCAATAGCCCACTTATCAAACGCTTGTAGTGTCAGTTGTGGTTTCAATGGCATTTCATCTCTTCATGATGGCCTTCCTGTTCTGTGACAGACATCGCAACTCTGGCAATGTTCCTTTGAATCTATATGAATTGTAGGCCACCATATCCCTGCTCTTAATATCTTCTGCGCATTAGCTCTTCCTGCGTAGTGACCTCCAGATACACCTGAATGTGCATCATCCAATATAAATGGCTTCTCATGCGCCAACACACATCTGCGTAGCACTTCATCAGGTCCCAACTTATATAATTGTCCCAGAAATATATTGAAGTCTGCTACTCTGACTACCAGCTTCTTCTTCTACTGCATAGTGAACTATGTGGGTGCCAATCCTGTAGTCAAAAATTCAAAAATATCTTTGTAATACTCATCTACGACCTATATGGAAAATAACTGCGCGTCAAGTAGATTGTCTTCAAGATTGGTAGGTTCTTCACCTGACTCGATCCTTGATAGATGGTCAGGTCCTAGGTTCAATCTGCCTGGATTAACCACAATTTCAAAATCATACTCTTGGAAGAGTAGTATCCATCTACATATTCCCCCCCTAACACTGGTTTATTGACTAGATACTTTAAAGCATAGTGTTCAGTAAACATTGAGAAGTGCGCACCGAGCAAATAGTGCCTACATTTCTGCAGTGCGTACACCATATCTAGACCCTCTCTTTCTGTGGTCGTATAGTTATTTTCAGCTGATGAGAGCTTCATTCTCAAGAATGCAATGGGATGGTCAATGCCTCCCTCTCCTGGCTATGCTAGCACCACACCAAGTTCAATGGACGAAGCATCAACCTATACATGGAATTGCTTGTCCCAATCCAGAAAAAACAAGAATAGGCATAGTTACCATTTTCTCATTTAGCGTGTCTAGGCCTTGCTCACATTCTGCGTTCCATATGAACTTATTTTTTCAACAACTTCTCTATTGGTGCGGTTATCTGCACATAACCCTTAATAAATTTTCTATAGTATCATGTATGTCCCAACGTGGTGCGAAGTTGTTTCACTGAGTCCGGTGCTGGCAGGTTCACAATAACTACAATCTTCGCAGGGTCAACCATCAAACCCTATTTACAAACAATATGTCCCAACAGAATTCCATAGGGCACACAAAAGATACATTTCTTCAAATTCAAGGAAATCTGATGTTGTCTACATTTCGTTAACATCATTCTCATATTTTCATAGTGGTTCTTCAGTAAACCAAAGACAATCCAATCATCAAAATAGACTTCTAAGAACTTATGGATAAAGCCCTTGAATGCAACCACAACAACTCTAGAAAATATGGTAGGTGCATTCTTCAACCCAAATGGCATCAGCGTATACTGATATGATCTCCATTCAGTAGAAAATGTTGTCTTATGCCTGTCTTCTTCATCGATCTTGATTTGATGGTAACTTGAAAATCCATCAGTGAATGAGTAGGCCTCATTTCCTCCAACATTATCCAATACTTCATCTGTAAACGAAGTAGGAAATGGGTCATGCAGCGAAGCATCATTCAGCTTCCTCAGATCTATGCAGATTCTGATCGCACCTTTAGTCTGTTTATCTTGGATAACCATCGAGCTTATCCAATCTGACTCTTCAAGTAGCTCAATGATCCCTGCATCAAGCATCTTATCAATCTTTTCCTTCACTCTCTCTTTATATCTGGGGTTCAGTCTATAAGGCATTTTCTTAACGGGCTTCACACCTAGATTGAGAGGTATTTTCATAACTCCCAAGTCACCCAAAATGCCTTTCATTTTGGAAAACTTCGTTGGAAATAAATCCTGATACTCATGTAGAAGGTTTGCGATCTGCGCGACCATCTCATCATCCTAGTAGTCTCCAATGGATGCGAACTTCGGCTCTTCGCTGGTGCCAATGTTCACTTTTATTGTCTTAATAGGTCCACTCATATCTAGAATTTCTAGTGGAGGTCCTTCTACATCGCGCGCTCCTTCTGATTCAGGTATATTGATGTTCCACAGGTCCTCCTCATCACTTTCCTCTGCATCTTCTCCTTCATCTGCAGAAAGGTTGTAACATTCAAGGGCATGTTCTATTTCTTTTGTCCATTCTAGTTGTAGGTTCACCGGTATCCTTACATATTCAAATATATTTTCTTTGATTTCCTCTAATGCCTTGTTTATACTTCGGCATTTGACTTCGAATATCCGTTGTTTGATAATCTCCAGAGCTTCGTTTATGCTTGGAGACTCATCTTCAAAGATAAAAGTTCTTTGAAAGTACGCAGTTAAGATAGACCAATCTATTGTGCCTTTGTGAAGCTCTGTGTTTGTATACCAATCCTCTGGAATCTTCTCTACTGTGTGCACAAATAGATGAACCCATTCTTCCTGTGGTCTGTTTTGCCATGCTTTTGAACAAATTTCTATGTGATCTCTTGGATCCATTTGTCCACTATACTTTTTCATTGTCAGCTTCACTTTCTCTATGAATCCGATTTGCATCATGTGGATACACTGATCCCATGTGGTTAAAGTCTGCTTATGCATAGCCCACCATCTTGAAAGTGTAGCGCGTAGTCCTATGTCTAATGTTGGTATGTGATGTTCAGCTGCAACTGATACAGTATATTCTTGAATAAATGAATAGATGTTAGTTGAACCATCATAAGTAAGGATTGGGCTTACCTCTGTTCCAATCTAACGCAGTGATTTGGTGATATGTGCGCATCTTCTTGCAGATATTTCATGCATTCTTATTTGCCAATTTTCCAGTCGTGCGTCAGAGTCTGATACGCAGGAACTGTCACATCGCCACTTAAGTGTTCCATCGGTCGTAGGATTGATGTAGTCATCCTGATTCGCAGTCATCTTGTAGTTGCAATCAAGATCCTGTGCTCTAGATTCTTGGTGTATCGGCTCAATGTATCTTTCTCCTTGCGAAGGGTTCAAGGGTGAGATGACCCTAATATCCTGCCCTTCGAAGATCATCCATTTGGTTTTCAAGTTGATGATCGCGAGGTTATCCATCGCCCAGTCTATCCCCAATAATGTTGGATATGGGTTATTGTCGTCAGTCATCTCGATAACCTTAAAGTCCGTGGAGCTTTTGACTCCATCGATGTCTACAAGTATATTAGCTAATCTCTAAAAAGGTATGACTTTCTGCTGATTCACTAACCTCAACTATATGGGTGACCATGCTAACCTTGGTTTCCCCATCTGTTGCCATGTTTGCTTGCTCAAGACATTTACCTCTCATCCTAAATCAAGGATTATCTCATCCATCTCATAATCTCCAATCTGTGCACTGAGCCTCATTTCTCAGCCTATTCTCGTATGGCTCTTTATCCGATGAACTGCGCTCTGGGCAGTATTCGTGGAACTGTGCGGTTCATATTGATCTAGTAAATTATGCAATTCTACTACAGCATCTGCGCTCTTCAATAATTTCATGCAGCTCCTTAGGAACTACGCAACATAAGTGCCTATTTCTGCTATGGTACTAGTTTGATCATACGTTGTTGGCATATCTTGTATGTGCGATGTTTCACTTCGCAAAGGGATTCTTGGTGACATAGGTGTTGGCTCTTTGAAGATGTCCCATGCTTCTTCAAAGGATTCTTTGTTTGTCTCTAGATTGAAAGCAGTTGTTTCCCAGTTGCTTTTTGGATCCAAACTGCTTCAGCAGGGGTCTGATTAGTTTGGTGATCTCCAGAAGTCGAGGCTTCTGGTTCTTTGTCTTTTCCTGTGGCAACGCCACTTCACATCACAACATTAATATGTGGATCTCTAGTCCTTTTCTCTGCTGCGATCATCTGAATATTCGGGTTAGGTGCTTCTTGCTTCCTTTTTGCATTTCTACTGCTAATACTGGGCATGCCTCAATGACACGATCAAAAGATTTACGATAACTACAGGTAGTACACGCATTGGCACAGTCTCTAAACAGATGACCAGGCTTACAATAGTTATAACAGATCATCTGGCCTCTTCCTCGTCCTTGTCCCAGGCCAGTGCTTCTTCCCCTTCAGCGGAATCCTCCACGGCCTCTATATGTGCCTTGATCATACTGCGTATTATCCTTGTTCTGTGGTGTTTCTTCTTGAACTCTGTATACTCCACCATGCATATGCTCTACATCTTCCTTTCTTTCCATCATGAGCTCATATGCTCTACAATTGGAATCACCATGTCCGATGGATTTATAGAATGTGCAATATAAATTCTTAGGTGTTCACACATATTTTTGGATTAAGTAACTATCTTCTGGCCGGTGTCCTCTGGTTCTACAGATCTCACACCATGGCCCTTGGTTCTGATTCAGTGGATTTGGTGCTCCACTATCTAGGTAATCTTGAAACAAAGGACATCATTCCTTCAGGTGTCCTTCTCCCTTACATCTAGTACACCAAATTTCTTCTCTTTGTTGTTTTCCCTTCTTAATGTCCTGCAACTGTAATGTCAAGGTAGCTAGCTTATTCTAGATTTGGACCATTCATGTGCTAGTCTCTCCTATGTGTGAAGCTTCTAATTTCATTGCAATCTCCAGGTCTTTTTCTTGTGAAGCCACCTTCTGTTGCATCAATGACAGTCTAATATGGGGCAACAGCGTGGCTATGAACCATTCTTGGTGCTGTTGTGGTGCTATGTCAAAAATGACCTAGTCTAACAATGTTTTAAACTTCTGGTCAAATTCCCAGACTGTTTCATTAGGTTTTTTCTTAATCTCCTTTAATTATGTTATACATTGTGATTCTGACTTTGGTTTCTTGAACTCTCTTAAGAGTGCAGCCTTAATATCCATTAAGGTTCTATTATGTCCTACATAATACTTCATGAACCAGTTCAAGTCTCTATCTCTGAATGTAGTGATGAGTTGTGCTTGCTTCACAGCATCATCCTAAACTTGCTTGACGCTCCACATGAATTCACATAGAAACCAATGTTGCTCAGGTTCTTCTAGACCCTTTCCTTTAAATATCGGCACCTTAATATCGTCATTCATTCTCCTTCTAGTAGCGTAGTGGTATGTGCGGTGTTAGGGATATTACTGCGCAGAATGTTCTTAATCGGAATGTTTTGGGTCGGGATGGTCTGAGTACTCACTCCCACGGTGTTACTAGTACTGACGCTCTGAGGATTAGGAATATTAACAACTGGAGGATTCTGAACTGACGGATTCTGTGCAATAGGAGGTGCAGTATTCTCAACTGGTGGGTTCTGTGGAGTGATAAGCCGATAGGTAGATGATCGAGGTGTTGTTTGGCTATTAGGCTCTACTTCTAACTCTGTGTCTACGCGGAGTTCACTTTTCTCGGTAATATACTTATAACTTTTTCCACTTCTCAAATTGTGTGTATCTTCGTCAAAGTCACTATAGATGTTATCTACCATTACAGATTCAAAATTCTCCAGGAATCTTACTGCATTCTTAAAACAACTTTTTCATCTAAAAGCATTTTAATATATAAACTCAAATTGTGCGAGTGGACTATCTTCTTAGGTGCTCTGGAGTCCACTCGGTAGGTGCTCCTTGGAGACAGTTCTTTTGCTCTGTGAGTCTTGACAACCACTAGTGCAACTCATTTCCAAAACTTGCCCATAAAATTTCATGAATATCTTTCCGCATGTATTTATTTAACCAATCTACATCAGAGAGACGTGAATGTATATTCTCCTTTCTGGAAAAATCTCTTTCTGTCTTGTCCACCCAGTTCCATATTTCTATTTTCTCAAGATTCCAATTTTCGATACTCATCACCAATTCAAGCGCGACAACATAATCATTTTTTGGTTATTTATACTATTCTTTAGGTTTTCTAGAAAGACCCAGGTTCTGCGCGGTTTGAGGAACCAACAAAACCCCCTTTTCACCAGCCCTTTCGGCAATAGTCTGCAAGAAGACTGAGGTCTCACCCGAAGCAAAGTTATAGGGAGGTTGCGAAATCAGGTTTACACAACCGGGTGATGAGCGCTTAACAGACTGGAGATCAGAGTGCTATAGGACTCACGCTACAAACAAGGGGCTATGTGAATTTCACCTTCTTCGTGGTTAACACTTATACAACAACGCATCCAAGTACTGTGCGTCTGGGGTGGTTACTCGACGATAGGACAGTGCCATAGAGAACTGTGCTTCCTCTTCAACACTTATGTAACTTCAATAGACTTTACCTAGTGTAAGTTATGCATTCAACAACATAATGGATTTCAAGCCTTGCTAACTTATACACCATAACAACAACACTGTAACTGCGCACTTCCAGTGTTGTACGCAAGGAATCACACTATACAGACTTCACTGGCTAAGTGTTTACCTGATTAACTTATACATTCATCTGACTTAGAAATATTGGTGCATTCGACATTCATTCACACATATTGTTACTTAACATATTATCCCCATCTCTTATCCTTATGGAGAATACATATAAAAGAAAGAGCACATGAACTCATAAACAAGATCTTAACAATTCATAATAAGAAAATACATAGATTTAAGCACATAATCGATCACATAACACATAATTTAACATGGTTCACCCCCAAGATGGTAGCTACGTCCACAGGAACTGTTGTTATATTATTTATGGGAAGGGTACAACAGTTCTAGTCTGCGCACTCAATTGCAGACTCTCTTCTCTCTTCAGTAGGTCTCTGCACATGCAGCTTGCAGAGCCTTTTTATAGTCTTCTCTCAACAGAGATCAACATAAATAATTCACTTCTTAACACTTAGAATATTTTACCATGAATAGTTAACCCTTCCCCTTACAAAATATGCCCTTTTATAGATTGTTCCCGTAGGTCATGTCTTTACAATCAATTCGGACAAAACCCTAAGGTTACACAAAACTGGTGCGGTTACCTGCCACCCTGTCTGTCGTCATCGACAGCTTGCTCCACATGCTTTTGGCTATTCTGCTGGACCACTCACAACTCACACACCCTTCTGACATCTGCAGTCTTCACAAAAACTGTTATACCTCATCGTGGTGCATCACTTTCTGCCCCTATGGCCTGTCTGTCACTACCGACTTCGTAGCTTAGCTTCTAACTATTTTTCGCCACTCCACTGATAGGTCACTTTCCTCTATCTCCACTCTGCTCCTTACCCAACTGTCGGGAATCCTGGAGTCAGTTACCCAAAATAGGTTGCTTTCATCTGCTTGACCTTACTTATATTCTTTTCCCAAAACTGCGCAATGCCTCGACTCTGCACTGCTTGCTACGCTTCTAACTTTGCATTCTCAGATTGCGCTATCGACAAAACTGTGCCATCTAATCTTTCGCAGTCTGAACTGCGCAGTTCCCAAAAGTTGTACTTCATCAAAATTGTGTCCACTTGGACCACACCCAACAAAATCCCATAAAAAAGGGTCAAAATCCCCAAAAAGAAAAAGAAAAAGGGGAAAAAGTCAAAATAAAATAAAAAAAGAGGGAAAACTCAAAATACCACTAGCCAATGCTATTGGTTTCCCAATACCATGGGTCCATATTCCAGCACCCAAAATTGCTATAAAAAGGTAATGGAGTCCCCCCATTTCACATCAATGATCAACTCTTCCTACCCTTATGCTGCCAAAATTCTTGTTGAACGTTAGCCTATCACCTTGAGCTTTTGTTCCCCATTCAATTGAGTCTTGGCCACCTCTTGAGAATTTGGAGAAGAGAAAGGAACTCTAGATACCCGCCATGATACTCTTTGTACAGCTGCGAGAGACCACATCTACTCACCTTTTGAGGTAACTCTTATTGTAAACCCTTGTTTGCAAAATAATACAAAATATACTTCATGGGTTCTGATTTATTTGTTATTTTTACTATTGTAATTAGTTAGATTTATTCTCGTTGTTATTTACACTCACACATTATCCATTTTTGAAATTGCTACTAAGGGTTCCATAATCCTTAGTAGGTGCCCCTTTTCATGAGCTGGTGTGAAAACACCAGCTACAGATTTGGTGACTCCACTAGGTTGATTCCCATTGATCTTTGGTTTAGTATGATCAATAGTTATTTTTAGTTTTGTATTTTTATTTTGCTTTCATTTTACTTTTCTGGCCTAGCCGCAGGACCTCTACTTGTAGATCTGACCATTTCCTTCGTAGTACCCTTCATTATTTCCATTTTTACAGCCCATCCCGTGACTTTCTCCATTTAACCTGTAGCCCGAATGTGACTTCTGGCCCAAAACCCGCACTCCCAAGTGCAACTTTCAGCTTGAAAATCGCACTCAGAGTGTGACTTTATGCCTGTAATCCCTGTGCCTTCCGACCGGTAAGCCATGTGCTCTGTGCGCCTCTGATCCTATAAGCCATGCCCTTTGCACACCTCCCAACCTACTACCCACACCCTTCGCGCACCTTCGGCACTGAAACCCGTGCCCCCAACGTGCCTCTGAGCTTGAAACTCACGCCCTATTTCCTCTTTCTGTTTTTGTATTTAAGCGTGACTTTTTCTATAGCTTGCAGTGCCTAGATCGCGATTTCCGCTTCACAGTATTGTTGGAACATTTAAAAAACCCACTATGTCATTCTAGACTTAGGATAAAATTAATTAATCATTTATGATTAATTTCCTAAGTTTTGACTAGGTAGAATAGGCCAGTTTTGTCTTTTAGTGGACCACATGCTATCCTCATTCACAAAAATGAATTTGGATAGATTCTGGATAAGATTTCCTTGGATTCTGTCTGATTTTATTCCATTCCTGAATTAGAAAGACACTATCCAGTTTTAGTTAGCTTAGTCCTGTTTTTTCTGCTTTCTAGTGGAAAAGATAAAGCTAGTTTACTTGGAATCTTTTGCCACTTGACCAATTCGACCTCCACATCATATCTAACCTTCTAAACCCATAATTACATTTCATTTACCTCACTCATGAGCTTCCATACCATACTTTTCAAATTCGTGAGCCTCTAGCACAGTTTTGGAAACTGCTTTTGCCACCTAGGGTTTTTTTTGTCTTTTCTAAGCCTTTCTTTTTGCTCTTTCCATATTGCTTCAAAGCAATTCGATTTTCTCCATGGAGGGTGTATTATATATTGTTATCATATCAATGAATAAGATACAAAGTTTTTTCCATAATCTATTCTCTCTATTCTTCTTCTCTCATTGTCTAAAATATTCCATGGTGAAATTGTCTTATGAATCTAGTTCCTAGTAATTGAAAATCTCACATGGTATCAAAGCTAGCTTGATTCAAAACAATTTCCAAGAGTGTTTTTTGCAGCTATTACCATTACCAGGAGCGCATCAGTATGGAGAAAAATCAAGCCAAAGCTGTGACTCTCACTCCCTTCAATTTCTTTCACTGGAAGGTGCATATGATCATCCAACTTCGGAGCAAAGGATTGTATAGAGTCACTATGGGACTTGAAACTGAGCCAGGAGCTATTGCATTAAAATCCAAATGGTTCAATAGGCTTGATGAAGCTTATGGGTTACTTTGTCTATCTATATCTCCAGATCTTCTATTCCATATCGATTCTCTATCAACTCCAAATGAAGTGTGGACAAAGCTAGAGTCTCTCCTTGGAAAACAGGATGAGCTCAGAGGTCATTTGTTGGAGATTGAGATGACCCTCTTAGTCCAAGTAATTTCGATTCTATGGAGGAGTTCATATCAAAATTCAAGAACCTAGAGCTTCAACTCAAGCAATGTGGTATAGAGAAGAAGGATGAGCAATTAATCCTTATCATTCTGTCAAAACTGAGCTCTGAATACTCAGTATTTGTGTCTACTTTTCATTCTACAAGACTTGCAGTTCCCAAGTGGAAGATGCCAACCTTGGATGCATTCATTGATTCGCTCACTCAAGAAAAGGACAAGATGGTCCAAATGAGGGATCAATCACCCTCCAAATACTTTGCACTTGTTTCTCATGGAGCAAAGAGTTTCAAGATTGACAAATCCAAACAAAAGATATTGTCAGATGAAGAGGATTCCGATGGAGATTCCAAATCCAAGAAGATGAAGAAGGAGAAGCCCAAGTGTTCCTATTGCTGAAAAGGCACTCATCCTGAGAAATCTTGCTTCAAGAAGAAATTAGACATTGTGGCCAAGATGCTTGAAGAGCATAACATAGATGTTCCTGACTTTGCAAAGAAAGAACAAGGCCAGGTTGCTGTAGAACAAGAACTCTGTCTCCAAGCCTCTCCCAAAGGTAATAATATTTATGCTTTGAGTGCTAGAGTGAAATATAATTCTGATGTCTCTGATATTGATTCACATTCTGATATATCAGAATCAGAAACCTCCAGCTCTTCCTTGGAACAATCTTCAGTCATTTCATCCAAGTCTACTCTCAAAACTAGTCATTTTTTACTAGCTTCTGACTTGTCTTCTGAAAGGTATGTCCACCATCATTCAAATATTTTAGATTCTGATTTAGAAGCTTATTTACAGTCTGATATGCAAGTCATTACACATCCCACATCATATTCCCAACCTTTGGATGCACATAAGACCCTACAAACCCCAAGTTCACCAGTTAAGAAACTACACTATTCTATGTTTTCCTACACTATGTCAGTTGCCTCTGTTCCACTTTTGTCTTGCATATCTTTCATTGGTTGGACAGCCATTGTTTTGGAATTATTTGGACTAATATTCCACACATCTGGACATGACCCCATCACTCATGGTTCAAAATTCAAGTCCTCACACTCTCCAGGCTCGCTCAGCTATCCGGGTGATCTAGTTTCTCAAATTTTTTCTACTGAAATTATGTTCGATCATGGAGACTCCACATCTTTACTGGTTTCTGCTCCATATGACTTACATTCTGATATTTCAGAGCTGCATGATCTCATTTTAAATATCAGAAAGGTTCTACATCAATTTGAGAAGAAAGTACAAGAACTAGTACACCACATTGCATCTACAGAAGAAATTGATCCTATTGAGTTCATTGTTTCTCCTTGGGAAGGAGTATACATAGATCTTCTTTCCATCATTGATTATGTTTTCAGATTTGATTATGTATGTTACAGAAGCAAGAAAAAATCATTTGATGCTCCTCCATCATCAAAAAATGAACTTCATAGAGCTTCAACACATGGTTCTTGCCTACACAACATCGATGCACTAATGCATGATCATGGCATCCACAATCTCTTCATCAAGTCAGTTACTCGAAAGCATCCCATTTAGCTCATTCAGCTCATTCAAATGAGAAACATGACAGTATGAAGACATCAAGCATGTCCATTTTTGAGGGAGGTTTTTGTTCCCATGAGGTTTTCCCTGTTTCCTCGGTTTACATGGACTAGTTATTTTTGTATTGGGGTGACCATAAGCCTTGTTGCTTTGGTCCTATATTTCTGATATTTTTCTAATTCCCATCACATAAAGTTGAGCTTAAGGGGGGGTGTTGGAAAATTTAAAAAACCCACTATGTCATTCTAGACTTAGGATAAAATTAATTAATCATTTATGATTAATTTCCTGAGTTTTGACTAGGTAGAATAGGCCAGTTTTGTCTTTTAGTGGACCACATGCTATCCTCATTCACAAAAATGAATTTGGATAGATTCTAGATAAGATTTTCTTGGATTTTGTCTTATTTTATTCCATTCCTGAATTAGAAAGACACTATCCAGTTTTAGTTAGCTTTGTCCTGTTTTTTCTGCTTCCTAGTGGAAAAGATAAAGCTAGTTTACTTGAAATCTTTTGCCACTTGACCGATTCGACCTCCACATCATATATAACCTTCTAAATCCATCATTACATTCCATTTACCTCACTCATGAGCTGACATACCATACTTTCCAAATTCGTGAGCCTCTAGCACAGTTTTGAAAACTACTTTTGCCACCTAGGGGGTTTTTTGTCTTTTCTAAGCCTTTCTTTTTGCTCTTTCCATATTGCTTCAAAGCAATTCGATTTTCTCCATGGAGGATGTATTATATATTGTTATCATATCAATGAATAAGATACAGAGTGTTTTCCATAATTTATTCTCTCTATTCTTCTTCTCTCATTGTCTAAAATATTCCATGGTGAAATTGTCTTATGAATCTAGTTCATAGTAATTGAAAATCTCACAAGTATCACCCTGCAGCCTTTTTTGCCTCTTTTCTTTCCCAAACAGCCTCTTGTTTTCCTACATCCATTTTTCTATTGGTACTTTTATGCTATTTGTTTGCTGTAGCATTTGGGACATTTCACTTTGCATACATCCTTATTGTATTGCTATATCTTGCATTATATTTCAGTGAGCTTATTTATTTTATAGCAGTTAGTATTTTTATTTCAGTCTCAACTATTTATTTCAGCATTTATCATTGGAAATATTGGGTTTACACCACTTGTGCACCCACACACTCCCCAAAATTCAAGTGAGAATAAAATTGACTTAATTCAAACACACATTAACCCACTTGATGACCCAAAAACAACCTTGTAGCTAGGTAGGACATTGGGGTTAGGCATCCAAATAAAACTTCCTTTGTCATATACATTTGAGACATAGTTGTTGTACTTTAGGGATCCAAAAGCCCCTATTATTTATTGGTATGGTTGACACCGATTTGTCAGATGGCCTCTCCCTTAGAAGGGAAAGTGGCAAGACTAGTTCAGGATGTCTGCGTGGAATACCGCTCTCCATTCTGTACTAAAGGATACCAACTCATTGTTCTCATCGTGCATGTTGCCGCCCATACCAGGTGCACGACGGCCAAAGAAATGAATCCGCAGGACACCTTTTTGGACGTTCCATGAATGGGGTAGCTTAGTTTCCATTCTTCTAGGACTCTTTTACCCAGATTCCCTCTCGGTAGAGGGATATCCTTTAGCCATTTGGTTCTACATTTCGTATTTCCTGACTGTAGATTTCATCACCCTGCAGGGGATACGATTTGTGTGAGCTTCCATATCTTTTAGATAGGTGTTTGCATGCTCATATACCCACATTGGTTAGTGAGTCTACCTTTTTATTCCTAGGAGTGCTGCTTGTTGGTATTCTGACCATTCTATTGTCGCTTTGCTTGTTGTAGCACGTTGTTGCAGCAAGTGTTTTTGAGCTTGTTGTTGGCCTGAGTGTCGTCTTTTTACGAGCTCTCCTTTTGTATGCACGATTGCACTAGGAGTTTTGAGCATTTTATCCACCACAGTCCCTCGGCACTTTTACACCTATCACCATTGATTCACCAAGACACTCTCGTCACCTATGAGGACATTCCCTGCAGTATAATCCACTTGACCCCACTTGTCACGATCCCTCGAGACACACATATTCATCACTGGATCTTCATCCCGATGCCCCTTATTTCAAATCTGATTTTGAGCCACATTCACCTACATACACCGTTCTGTCTAGCCCCATGGATGACGTGAACCCCAACCCCTTTCACGACAGGATTATTAGCAGTGGTTCCACCACTGGCCCAGCCACCATTTCAGCATCCATCCCTACTATGCCATCTCCAGGACCTACACCTATAATTTCAGTCACTACTTCTATCCCCATTGGGAGCGGATCTATTCCGACCACTGTCCCTTTGGTCACCAATATTACTCTTGGGGTCACTGGCCCTTCCTCCTCGATCCCTCCGCACTTTACCAGTAGTCCCTTGATCCTCATTATGACACACGCCACTACCCCACCACTTGGTGGAGGTGGCCTCACAATCACCGCCAAGGCTAGCATGCAGGCCACTTCGACCACATCACATCCTCCTGCTATTTTTCCATTCATGGACAGTCTCAACCTACCTGATGTGGCCTGATTGAATAACGATCTGATTCGACATGACCCTACATGGACTCCCATGCCTACCAAAATCCCTTCGGACATCTCAAAATTCAAGGGGAAGGGTGGTGAGGACCCCCAAAACCATATCATGTCCTTCCACTTATGGTGTTCCTCCAACTCCATAGTGGATGACTCGATCCACATACGCCTTCTATAATGGACACTCATTGGCATTGCAACCAAGTGGTATATTGAACAACCACATGGGACAAACTCCACTTTTACATCCCTCACTTCGAATTTCCTGCATTTCTTCCAGTTACCAGTCCGTTATGACGTTGGTGTTGAGATTTTACTATTTTGCAGACAGAACATGGCTCATTGACCATATGCATGAATGGCATAGACGTCGTAGTTTGTATAATATCACGTTAGATGTCCGTATCTTTTTAGATTGGTTCAAGAATTCCATCATACCCATTATCGCCAAGGATGTGGCATATGAATGGCCCCAAACATAAGAAGAAGCCATACTTAAAGCCCAATAGTTTGACCTTATATATGCACAGTCGGGATACCTTTACTCCATTTTACGTGATGCTCCTCGTGATGATTATTCCGAGAAGGATGCGCCTGGCGCATCCTACACTGCTAATGGCATTATTTGTAATGTCCCCATTCAAATAAGTGCATAGTAAGACAATCCCACCAATCCTACTAGTTTCCTAGGTTGGATGGGCACATGTGGGATGGTAATAAGGAATCTAATAAATGATATGTAGACATTAGAAGGATTCAAGGATTTAATAAATATGACGAATAAATAAATTCAAGAGAAATTCTAGGTGGCAAGTGGTTTTGGAGACATATGGAGGTGGTGGGACCCACACTAGCTTGATTTTTCAATGACACATGGCAGCTCTCTCTTACCAATTCGAATTCATGGGAAGGTGAACACTCTTGGGTGAGTTGGTAAGTCATAACACATGGCATTGAGCATCTTAGGTCGAAATGGGATGGAATAGTAACCTCCATGGGAGAGGAAGAGTCAAATTGGAGACTAGTGGACACTTGGGCTAGATTCCCTAGTTTTATGACAACAATAATGAAGCATCTATGACATTTATGACAAAATTCAGACCTGACTTCTTACGCTTGACCATTATGACAAGTCAGCCCCAAAAATAGGCTCAAGGAAGGCGCTCATGGAGTTGGAGGAATCCAAAGAGACTCAAATTCGAATTTGGGAGAAGATGGAAGGTTGGAACTAGGAGACAAGTGGCAAATGAGGAATATTTTCTAAATGGAAAATTATTGAATCTATTGAGAGGATTTCGACCCCTTGAAGTCTAATGTTGGTTATAAAATGTACAAATCAATTATGAGAATGGATTTTGATGATTTGAGAAAAATTGCATTTGTGAAGAGAGAACTAGTGGATGACTAGTTTCTTGCCTTAGCCAATTTCGAGGGTGAAAGATTCCCATCCAAGTTGGTGTTTGGAGAGGCCACTCAGGTCTTTCATGGTGCTTTAATGGATTTTTATTTGTAGGTAGCAGCTACAGGAAGTTTCATGGTTTGGTTTAGTGCAGCACTTTCTCTCCACCATTTCCAATTTTGAAGGCATATTCATGCTCCTTGAGGGAGGGCGTTCTTGGTGAGCACTTGTGATTCTTGAGAGAGCTTCTCATTACATATTTCTGATTGTAATAGCTTCATATCCTCTATTATTAATATTCAAAAAGTCTCAGGTCGAAATACCCACTGGTTGTATGCAAAACTATTGATTAATGAGCAAACAATGTCCATTTCCCCAATGCATTGATGTATGACACTATAATGTTGATTATTTCGAATGGATGGATGATTCTCTGATATATTTGTGATCAATATACTTCCATGGATGTATTTAATGTACTGTACTTGAGCATTTGAAGCATTTTTACTCAGTTTAGTTGTATTGGGAGGTGAAATAGTGCCATTTCCCCAAGGGTCGAATTGGGGGTTTTTGTTGTTGAATGTGAGAGAGTTAGAACAGTAGTAAAAATAAATTAATGGTGCATATGAGACCTTAATAACATACTTAACACATTATATACCTCTTTTCATAAATTTGTGGGAGTTTGGAGGCATTGGGAAGGCCATTTTCAGTGTTACCCGGGGGGGATTTGATGCACAAATTACTAGTCAAAATTACCTATATTGATCAGAATACAAATCAAGTTTGCAGAAGTATTTGGAGGGCCATAAAACATCCTTGAACATAATATTCAAGTCTAAATACCATTCATACACTCCTACATAATATTTGGGAGCATTTGGGTTGATTTGGAGGTCAAAACAGTTAAACTAGTCAAAGGTCGAAATTGGGGAAAAAGTGGAAAAATTGGCATTTTAATAAAATTTTGAAAAAGGGTCATTACAAGTGGTATCAGAGCATGTTCTTGGCACCTGATGGTATTAAAAAGAAGTCAAAAGAATAATCCACCACCCTTTGAACCAGTAGTTGAAGAGGTTTTTGTTGAAGAAGAGGTAGTAGAAGAAGAGGAGTCTTTCACTGAAACCATGGGTAGAGAGGAGGATGAAAAATTAAAACATAAGGAGGAAATTATTGCAACCTTGGATACATGTTTCTCTAAACTTTCAGAAAACATGGATAGGATAGGTGATAAATTGTTGCAAGGATTCGAATTGTTGATTAGCTAGCTTCAGAGCAAAGGAATAATAGGAGATAATAGTGGTTCACACTCAGGGGAAAAGATGAAAGGGAATGAGCATATTTTCTCAAGTACAGGACCTCATAATAGACCTGATGAATTTCAAAGCACACAAAGGCCTACTGCACCTAAATTTCTCACACCCAAAGAAGAGCCCAATCTTGAATTAGATTACAAGAAACTAGTAAATGATTGGAATGATTTGAGTGAAGAGTGTAAAAGAGGTGTACCACTCAGTGACTACATTGATGCTATGAAAAAGATTAATAGGAAGGGAGACAATAGGATTCCATTCCAAAACAAAGAATTAAATAGTGCTATTGGAAAAATGTCACTTCCTACTTTTGATGGTTCTTCTCAAAATTCTGTTAACACTTGGGTGCAAAAATTGGATGTATATTTTCAACTGAATCCTATGTTGGAAGAGGATGCATTAAAAATGGCCATTTTGCATTTGGAAGGAGATGCCAATGAATGGTGGTTTCATGGGATGAAAACCTTGGGTCATAATCAGGTTAAAACATATGGAGAATTTGTTGACAGGGTACTAGAAAGATTTGAACAAAAAGATCCAGAATTGCCTTTCAAAGAACTAGCTCAATTGAAGCAAACGGGGTCCCCTACTGAATATATGATGGAATTTCAAAAATTATCAATCAAGGTGGCTGATGTATCTATGGGAAGATTAGTATGGTTGTTCACTGAAGTTTTGGCTGAACCCTTAAGAGGTTTGGTCAAATCCCACAAGCCAACTACATTAAAAGATGCAATGAGCTTGACTAGGGATCTCCAAAATGTGCTTCCTAGAACGAGATTTCCTCTTAAGCCTAGCTATAAATTTGAAAAGAAACCTTGGCAAAGAGATTCATTTGAGAGGAATAAAAAAGAGGGACTAAACAGGGATGAACTTAGAAAAAAGAAACTATGCTTCACATGCTTCCAACCATGGACACCGGGGCACAAATGTACCAAAGGAAAGGCTCAATACATAGAAGTATTTTTTGATAATGAGGGGTATGATGGGGGCATGGATGAAGATGGACACACTTAAGATCAAGAAGAGGCATATGAGACAGCAGTAGAAGAGGAAAGACAAGAAGAAAATCAGCCTTCACCGGACAAAGCAAGAATGGCAGTGCTTTCAGCAGTACCTCGCTATCATACTATCCGATGCAAAGGTGTGGTACAAGGACAAAGAACTTCAGTTTTGGTAGATGGAGGAGCCACTCATAACTTTATTGATGCAGAGATGGTAGAGAAAAGAAAGATACCTATTGAACCATTTGATGGCTTCACAGTTGTCATTCCCGGTCACAACACAATGCAATGCAAAACATGGGTTCCAAAGCTGCAAGTCACCGTAGGTAACTATACTTTTGTTGATAGTTTTTATGTGGTTGATGTTGCTGATACTAATGTGGTTTTGGGAGTGAAATGGTTATATTCAATAGGAGAGCATACAATAAATTATCAAATTCCCGAAATGAAATTCCAAGATTCAAAAGGAGTACAAAGAGTTGTGAGAGGGCAACACACTTATCCCAATCAAGTAGTGACTTGCAATAGCATGAGATCTATATTGAGGCATGGGGATATAGAATGGCCTACTGAATGTCATATTACATCTCCCAAGCCAACTATAAATATTGTCAAACACCCAAAGGAGATAGAGAGACTTTTGCAAAAATATGAAAAGGTTTTTAGAGACCTTCCACATGGTAGGCCACCGGATAGGGGGGTTGAGCACAGTATTGCTTTGGAGGAGGGTACTTCACCCATTCAGATACCACCTTATAGACATCCTAAAAGGTTTAGAGATGAGATTGAAAAATCTATCCAAGAACTCCTAGAGTTGGGACTCATTAGACCAAGCTCTAGCCCTTATGCTTCTTCAGTAGTGCTAGTGAAGAAAAAAGATGGAACATTGAGAATGTGCATAGATTTTAGAGCCTTGAACAAAAAGACTATAAAGAATAGGTATCCTATTCCTAGGATTGATGAGCTCATGGATGAGCTACATGGGGCCAAATACTTCTCAAAAATTGACCTTAGATCAGGGTATCACCAAATTCGAATGAAGGATGAAGATGTGCAAAAGACCGCTTTTCGATGTCATTTTGGCCACTTTGAATTTCTTGTCATTCCTTTTGGGTTACCCAATGCTCCAGCCACCTTTCAAGCATGTATGAATAGGATATTTTGCAAGCAACTAAGAAGGTTTGTTTTGGTTTTCTTTGATGATATTCTCATTTACAGTAAAACATGGGAAGAGCATTTGCAGCAGTTGGAGATTGTGTTGAAAATCTTGCAAGAAGAGTCCTTATTTGCTAAATTATCAAAATGTGAATTTGGAATGAAAGAACTACTGTATCTTGGGCACATTATTGGGCAAGAAGGAGTGAAGGTACACATGGAAAAAATCAGGGCTATCTTGGAATGGCCATCACCAAAAAATATTACCGAATTGAGAGGCTTTATTGGCATATGCACCTACTACAGAAAATTTGTGAAAGGGTTCTCCAAGTTGACTTCTCCACTTACTGATTTGACTAAGAAGGATGCTTTCAAGTGGGATGAAGAGGCTGCAAAGGCCTTCCAAAAAATGAAAGAGGTAATGAGTAGTTGTCCCATACTTGCACTTCCTGATTTTACTAAACCTTTTGTTGTGGAATGTGATGCTTCAGGTGGAGGAATAGGGGTTGTCCTAAAGCAAGGCCAACACCCCATAGCCTTTGAGAGCAGAAAGTTGCAGCCTCATGAAAAAATTTACTCCATCTATGATAAAGAAATGCTGGCCATTATGCATGCATTGGCCAAATTCAGACAATACTTGGTGGGCAGCAAGTTTGTGGTGAAAACTGACCACAATAGTCTAAGACACTTTCTCACCCAAAAAGATCTAAATGAAAGGCAACAAAAGTGGGTAAGCAAGATTCAAGCTTTTGATTTTGATATTGAATATGTCAAAGGAAAGAATAATATAGTAGCAGATGGTTTGTCAAGAAGGCCTTCTTTTTCTCTCATGGATATTGCCAAGGATTGGAAAAACATGCTACTAGTTGAATATGCCAAAGACAAATTTGCTTGTGATGTGTTGGATGGAATCAAAGGGGATGATAATTATAGGATTTTGAATGGGCTGATATATTATAAGGGAAGAATTTATTTAGTTCATAACTCCAAGCTCAAGTACCGAATTTTGCAAGAAGCACATGATTCCCCACTAGCGGGCCATCCGGGGATCTTCAAAACTTATAGACAGTTGAGGCAAAGATTTTTTTGGAAGGGGATGAAGGAAGATGTTCAGAAGTATGTGAATGAATGTAAAGCATATCAACAAAACAAATCAGAACTTACATGTCCAGCCAGCCTATTACAACCATTGCCCATTCTGGAGCAAAAATGGGACAGTATTTCCATGGATTTCATCACCGGATTGCCTAGATATTTGGGTAAGGATTGCATCTATGTGGTAGTTGATAGGTTGACAAAATTTGCTCATTTTTTTGCTGTTACATCATCTTTTAGTGCTGCACAAGTGGCTGATATTTTTTTCAAAGAAATCTTCAGATTGCATGGGCTTCCCAAGAGCATTGTCAGTGATAGAGATAGTAGATTCATGGGTGCTTTTTGGAAAGAAGTTTTTAGATTGGTAGGCACTCAATTGACTCCAAGTACCAGCTATCATCCACAAACTGATGGACAAACAGAGAGGGTAAATCAATGGTTGTAAGGATACCTAAGAAACTATGTGGGAGGGCAGCAAAAAGCATGGACAAAATGGCTACACTTGGGTGAGTTTTGCTACAACACTACTTATCATATGTCAATAGGAATGTCTCCTTTCAAATAATTATATGGTTATGATGCACTTACATTTGCTGACATTATATTTGGTGATAGTAGAGCCCCAAAGGCTAAACATTGAGTGGAAGAGAGCCAAGAAATTTTAAAGCTCTTGAAAGACAATTTGCAGGTTGCTCAAAATCAGCAAAAACAATATGCTGATAGACATAGAGAAGAAAGAACCTTCCAAGTCAATGATTTAGTATATTTAAGGTTGCAGCAGTATAAACAAACATCTCTCAAAAATAATGGAGCAGAAAAATTAAAACCAAGGTACTATGGGCCATACAAGGTAGTGCGGAAGGTTGGAGAAGTAGCATATGAACTAGAACTTCCGAAAGGGAGTAAATCCACAATGTATTTCATGTTTCTTGTCTTAAGAAAGCTCTTGGTCAGCAAATCATCACTTCAGAAATACTTCCTCCTTTGGATGATGAAGGTCAGCTCACACTTGTTCCAGAAAAGATTTTGAAGACACGGGAAAGAAGGTTGAGGAGTAGAATCATCAAAGAATATTTAGTGCAATGGAAGGACTTACCAAATGAAGATGCCACATGGGAAGAGGAGAAGATTTTGCAGCATCCAAATTTGAAATTGCTTGAGGACAAGCAATCTTGGGTGGGGAGGACTGTAATGTCCCCATTCAAATAAGTGCATAGTAAGACAATCCCACCAATCCTACTAGTTTCCTAGGTTGGATGGGCACATGTGGGATGGTAATAAGGAAGCTAATAAATGATATGTAGACACTAGAAGGATTCAAGCATTTAATAAATATGATGAATAAATAAATTCAAGAGAAATTCTAGGTGGCAAGTGGTTTTGGAGACATATGGAGGTGGTGGGACCCACACTAGCTTGATTTTTCAATGACACATGGCAGCTCTCTCTTACCAATTCGAATTCATGGGAAGGTGAACACTCTTGGGTGAGTTGGTAAGTCATAACACATGGCATTGAGCATCTTAGGTCGAAATGGGATGGAATAGTAACCTCCATGGGAGAGGAAGAGTCAAATTGGAGACTAGTGGACACTTGGGCTAGATTCCCTAGTTTTATGACAACAATAATGAAGCATCTATGACATTTATGACAAAATTTAGACCTGACTTCTTACACCTAACCATTATGACATGTCAGCCCCAAAAATAGGCTCAAGGAAGGCGCTCATGGAGTTGGAGGAATCCAAAGAGACTCAAATTCGAATTTGGGAGAAGATGGAAGGTTGGAACTAGGAGACAAGTGGCAAATGAGGAATATTTTCTAAATGGAAAATTATTGAATCTATTGAGAGGATTTCGACCCCTTGAAGGCTAATGTTGGTTATAAAATGTAGAAATCAATTATGAGAATGGATTTTGATGATTTGAGAAAAATTGCATTTGTGAAGAGAGAACTAGTGGATGACTAGTTTCTTGCCTTAGCCAATTTCGAGGGTGAAATATTCCCATCCAAGTTGGTGTTTGGAGAGGCCACTCAGGTCTTTCATGGTGCTTTAATGGAGTTTTATTTGTAGGTAGAAGCTAGAGGAAGTTTCATGGTTTGGTTTAGTGCAGCACTTTCTCTCCACCATTTCCAATTTTGAAGGCATATTCATGCTCCTTGAGGGAGGGCGTTTTTGGTGAGCACTTGTGATTCTTGAGAGAGCTTCTCATTACATATTTCTGATTGTAATAGCTTAATATCCTCTATTATTAATATTCAGAAAGTCTCAGGTCGAAATACCCACTGGTTGTATGCAAAACTATTGATTAATGAGCAAACAATGTCCATTTCCCCAATGCATTGATGTATGACACTATAATGTTGATTATTTCGAATGGATGGATGATTCTATGATATATTTGTGATCAATATACTGCCATGGATGTCTTCTACAAGTTTCATGTACTGTACTTGAGCATTTGAAGCATTTTTACTCAGTTTAGTTGTATTGGGAGGTGAAATAGTGCCATTTCCCCAAGGGTCGAATTGGGGGTTTTTGCTGTTGAATGTGAGAGAGTTAGAACAGTAGTAAAAATCAATTAATGGTGCATATGAGACCTTAATAACATACTTAACACATTATATACCTCTGTTCATAAATTTGTGGGAGTTTGGAGGCATTGGGAAGGCCATTTTCAGTGTTACCCGAGGGGGATTTGATGTCAAAATTACCTATATTGATCAGAATACAAATCAAGTTTGCAGAAGTATTTGGAGGGCCATAAAACATCCCTGAACCTAATATTCAAGTATAAATACCATTAATACACTCCTACAGAATATTTGGGAGCATTTGGGTTGATTTGGAGGTCAAAACAGTTAAACTAGTCAAAGGTCGAAATTGGGGAAAAAGTGGAAAAATTGGCATTTTAATAAAATTTTGAAAAAGGGTCATTACATTATTGGACGCATTGCATCTCGTAGTCAACCATGCTTCCATATGCCTCCTGCCACCACCCTAGCGTATAATCCCACACCTATCTCTACACCATCGGCCATGAGTAGTGGTCCCAATATTTCGCGCGCCATGGCCCACTCTGGAGAAACACCTTCATATGTTCTCCCAGCCCAAGCTCCCCATATACATGGACCTTCTTGTCTAACGCATTGTTACAGTCATACCCCGCCAGCATACGTCTCCCCTACCGCACCACCTACTGACTACTATCCACCAGTTGCACCCGCACCTATACAACCTCAATACCCTCCCGCTTATTATCCACCACAGGCTTCCCAACACCTTCCCAACCGTAAACCCCACCGTTCCCTAAGGGAAAGTTTACGCTCAACAAAACCAACCGTGGAACCAACCTACCCAACAAAATCAACAAGGACAACAAAATAGGTTACGCAGACGTAATCAAGGAAATAACCAGCCTCCCGACAGAGGTGGTCCACCACCAAACCCCCCTGATAATAATGGTGCCGCGCTGGCTAACCAAAATCTTGATCAAGAACTTGGGAAAGGTAAAAACCCCAACTTACGTATGAACCACACATGTTCTATTTTCGGGGTCTATGGACATTACACGCACAACTATTCCCATCTAGAGCAAGCTCGCCAACTCTAGAGTGATGATGCCCAATTCCAAGGACATGTTGCACCTCTTCCACCCCCAAAACCCCCCACAACCAAATGCACACCCCATGGTATTGCAGAACCCCCTACCCACGCGAGGAGTAGTATCCACCCAACCTTTGCCTCCCCCTCAAGGAGTTGTTGCACCTCCATATCCAATTGTTTACTCTGCTCCTGTTAGTCAACCCATTGAATCAAGTACCCACCACCTTTTAATGATGTCTTCGGCTAATATCAACCTTCAAACATGCTGTAACCAGTATGGTTTAACCACTGAAACCATTCCTGCAGACAAGGTCGCTACCACTCTTCCCACAGATCTGTCTTTACGTCTACGCCCAGCATCATTCAAAGGGGCCCCCAAAGCTCCTTGATTTTCTCTGCCAGGGATGATTTTAGGGGCGAAATTTAGCCCAATGGTGAAATTAAAGGGGTTTGAATTATTTAATGGGTGAATTTTGTATATTAAACCGATTTTCTATAAAATAAAAAATTTGTCCCCCTTTTATTATTAAAATATTTCTTAAAACCAAATAGCCATCTCTTATATTCATGAAAAAAATCGAAAAATACATTTTTGTCCTCTGAAATTCCCCGAGAATGCTCGAATCGCCTTTGATTTCTAAAAACTTTGAGTCGAATCCTTTTCTCGCCCCCAAATTCCAGTAAAATTCCCTTAAAATCGTGGATATCGCCCTCAATTTCTACCAGGTTTTGACTCAAATCCTTGGTTTGCCCCCGATTTCCAACATATTTTGACTCGGATCCCTAGTTGACCCTCGATTTCTGGTAACGTCAAAGTGTAGTGGCTATTTCACCCTACGTCTTTGGTGTAAATTGCCTTTACGGTTAAGTTTATGCTCGAATTCCTTGTTTAAATATTTTTTTAATCCTAAATCAGTCCACATTTCATGGAATCCAAATTGAGGAGACGATTTCAGCCCTATAAAATGCATAGGAACTCAGTGTATCACCTAGTGACACAGTCACAGATAGCTCGCAGAGATTCGAGAATTGGGGTTCAGGGTTAATCACTTAATCCTATTTTGTTCAGTTTCATAGTTCAATAATCAACGTTCCTAGGGGTAGGGGCTTGCATTGAACGGACATAGTCAGAGATTACACTATACATGTATTTATTTTGTTTATTTTTTGCAATATGTCAAATGAGTACTAGGAGAAGACTGCAAGCATCTATTGTTTCTCCTTGGGGATGCTCCCCCTAAACGCATGCTTATCCTTGTCAACTACTTTCCTTTTCTACATATTCTCCCCCAATGAAAAAGAGATGCATCTTTGTTTTGTGCCTTTCTTATCTTTTGCAAACAATTTTGCAATGCTACTCCCCCTTAGACTGTGGTTTTTTAATATGTCATTCAAGTTTGATTCCAAATTTTTCTTTTCAGCCAACTCATTCCTAAGATGTTCAATTGCAATCTCAAACTCATATATATTTTCTTCCTCACAGTCTAAAAAATTGCTTTCTATTTCCTCAAGTTTTTCATTTACAACAGAAATAGATTCAAGCTTGCATGTTGTTTGACCCAATACTGTCACCTTCTCAAACCCATATCGAGATTCCTATGCTTGAATTTCATCTAACCATCCTCCAATTGATCTTCAAAATACTTTTCTGAGCATGGTCATTGCTTGTCATTTATGTGAACCAATCCTTTATCATGTCAATTCCCAAAGTTTCATGCCACGCTTACAAGGGATGTCACAAATCATCATTATAGAGTGTTGCTATAGGCTTCAATATTGCACATGCTATTTGAATGTTTCAAAGGGTAAGGTCTAGATAAAATCAATCTTGATAAGAAAGAACATATATCAACATAAATCCTCCTGTAGAACTTATAACAAAGATAGTCATAAGCCAACAATTGATAGTTATGTCACAAGTTTTAATGGTTGGATGTTCTAGCTGATTTACCACAGGTTGATAGTTCATATTCAGACTTTGAAGAATCACTTAACATCATAATCATTATGATTCACAAAAAAAAATACATGATCGATGCTAAATCAAGGTCCGAAGGACATCATGACATGGTCTCCTCAGGTTGTTGGTTTTGTGTGTATATAATGATGATTGAATTGAGAAGGCTTGACAACTAGTGCTTCAGATATCATATGATATTTTCTTGTCCTTAATATATTCAATTGTTGGTTAAGATACAATCCTTTGTTCTCTTGTAGCACCCAATACTTTCATCTATACACCAACATCTTAATTAAGATTTTCCCAATATATGCATACTCACAAAAGCTTCTTCAAAGCATATATTTCTTGAAATTACTTAATACAATTCTAAAATAGAGTATCACCTCGTATATTTAGAGAATCTCAAACAAAGAGATTCACTCCATGCATAGACTCATCTCATTCATTAATTGTATAACAATAGTACATACCTTTCTCACTGTGCTCAGAGTATATAGTCATTTCTGTAGATAGTGTTCTTGAACAATGTGCTCAGACCTTACTTGTCATTACACCATTATTCAATTCTGATATGTGCTAGAATAGTCCTCCGACTTAGCATTCAAGTGTCTTGGGATGTGTGTCAAAGTTGTCTCTAATATCTGCAATAAAACATCATAATAACAACCCCAAAATTGCCTTATAATGTGTGCAAAAAGGGTTCTTCCATGTGGCCCTTAAGTCAACCTTAAAACGATCCAAACAATGTACAATAATAATCTTGTACTCTACCCTTCAACGATGTCAACAAAAATTGGAATTTGAGGCTAAGGAGGGATATGGATAATTGATCCTTACAGTTCAGTGACATGCTTTTAATCTTTGCTTATAAATTTCTACTTAAAAAAATTTACTTCAGTATGAATGCTTATTTTTGCAAGACATTTTCTTCTTCCTTGTCATCAGATTGGGTGAATTCTGTTCACAACATCAATCCACCTTTTTCATGACTAGATATGTTGCTACTCCTTTGGTTTCATGTCTACTATATTTTCAGACTCCAAATTTTCTTTAACAATGCTCTTGTTCTTTTTATCTTAAGCTCAAAAATCTTCAAGCATGAGAGGGAAATTTCCACAGTATTTCTAAGCTTCAAAGTTCTTCTTCTTATGTCCTAGGGTACACTATGTATCTTGTAGGAAAGAAGATAAAAAAAGGAGTTCTGAGAGAATAATCTCCCAATTCTTCAACATGCGAAACAAATTCTGCTTTATTATCAGATTTGCACCACCCTGCAACCCTGAAGTAAATATGCTTATGTTATGTGTTCAATCTATAGCCACTATGTTCACTCTTATTTTACGTCCTTCTTGGCTACAAATTTACCTGTAACTCTTCATCACATTACTCACCTACATATTGAGTACTTAGACTTGCCTCAACTCTGCATTCTTTGCTTGCTTATGTAGTTAGCCTATCCAAAATACAACTAACCCTCACTCTGTTCTATAAGGTATCTTCATTTGTACATACGAAATTGATGTCAATGAATTCACAATATACATGTCTCAAATATTCTTTTTATTCATTCGCGTAGTTGCATAACTGTCCTCAGTGACACATAGTTTTCTAAACTTCTTTGTTATGTGTTGGTTCCCAAGTTTTGGATAAGCCACTACATGCTGATCCAGACAGTTAGAAGTAGTTGTGTGCCAACAGAAGGCAGTTACATTGCACGTCGAGTTTACTTAGGTACTGTGCTCCACTAACAACTTGACAGTTTTGGGAACCAAAGCCTATATGAAGGCCTATTTTGTAAAGGGCGGGGTTCTAAAGGTGTTGGGATTTTAGTTCAATCAATGTTGTTATGTGGGTTTTGTGATGTAAGTTTGCATTGTCTATGCTATGATGTTTTTCCATACTCTATTGTTATGATGAAAGCATTAAGTTGTTGATTTGAGTCTGTATTAATGGATTGTAGCCAAATTTTTCCAATAATATAATATAGCTAGGTTCCTAGATTTACTTTGAATAGTTTATTGATGGATGAATGTATGATGAATGCTTAATAGTTGAATGGATACATATTATCTTGTTAATGGTTAATTGGCATGGTTAAGTAAGTAATGAATACCATGTTGAAGAAAGAGACTCTATCCTGCCCTGCACAACCTTGATTCATGCCTCAACATAATTTCCTATGCATGTCTTGGGTGAGACCTTACTATGCTTGAAGAATATTGAAAATTCCAACACATGTGGGGTTTTATTGGCCACCTATGTCGAACCCTAGGTCTGAATAAATCAACCAGCCAACAATGGTTTCGTTGCTGGGACCTGACGGGGATTGTGAGTGGAGGATGAATTAATGAGGTGGAATCCCACTAAAGACAAGATCAAACAATGGCTAGAAAGTAAAGAGGACGAATTCACATTGAAAGAGACTAGAGGACTCCAGATCTCTCCCTAGTAGTGGAAAGAAATATATATTTACTCATATCTGCATGAAATTTTCTTTTGTGAGCTTCCTATTTTGATATACGAATGGCCTAAGAGTCAGTTTGAGATAAATAGCACCTGGAGTGCACCTTGTCCAAAAGTATAGACTGAGGCAAAGATCCAAGAATTGAGAAATGTAGATAATACATGGTCCATAGCTGTTGATTTTTGGTTCTTGCATGTGAAAGAAGGGTATATTGTAGAGTTTGCGGTAAGTTGTAGTGAATCATATAGCTGCACATAAGAAATATTTGAGGAGATCCCAAGAAATATATTCCTGGAACATATTCCATTATGGGTAAAGATGTTGTTCATTGAGAGGGGATACTGAAAATGACAGCATAAGCCCTGCGTTGCGTGGGTGGGGTATGAAGAAGTGGGAGAATAGCTAGGCGCAACGATGGATCTAGAAGGGCTTAGATAAAATAGGAAGTCAGAATAAATAAGTAAGAAAATAAACCGATGGGGGGAGATAATGTAGATCGGAGAGGAAAGAAGAACGCTAAAAATGGAACTATGTGATGAGAGTGTGCAAAAGGGTCCTCTCTAATCTACATTATCTCCCTTCTTTAAATATTCTCCCTTCTTTGTGATATCACAGTTGGAATTTGGGCTTGTTAAATCATCCCACAGAAAGTTCTAAACCCAAAAAATACAACTCAATAGCTTTTATCTACAGTTTTTCACATTGTCGGGTCTACCTAGTGATAGTTCAACATATGAAAACTCAGAAGACAATATTAATATATAATTGGAGACGAAGTTGTGTTTGTGAATGCCAAACGCAACAATCAGGTACTCCCTATTTTAAGTTATTTTCCCAACTGATAGCCAGGTACAATTACCAAGCATAATGTCATACATAATTAGCTTTATGACTTGAAATATTCTAAGATTAGCATTAGAAGGCCTAGTCCCTTGGCATGCTACTGATAGATATATTTCCAATTTAGAGGCCAAAACATACTCACCACTAGAGGAGATTGATATCAATGGCTTCAAATCTAGATTTATTGAAAGTGGGTAGCTGAAGAGATCATGGTTCAATAGAAGTAGACATGGTCTGCTAGTTTGGAGCCGGTATATTTACATGTATGTAGCATGTAGACATCTCCTCTTATGTTTTTAGAAGATTTTTTTTAATTAGTCAGTTTTAATTAGGTTTTATATCTCTACAACCCCTAGAGAAAGCTTATAAGAAGTGATCCAAGAAATTTCTAGTTTGCATTGTAATAAAGATGTCACCAACCAATAATTTCGGGATCAATGAAAAGAATTGAGATAGTAAGGTTTGCACTAGCTTTAATATCATGTCAATATTTATAAGGGTCAATCTGTTGATGTATATGTAACTTCGGAATGTATTTCACATATATGTATATTGTATTCCTATAGAGATGTTATTATTCCTCTATACGGAAGTGTCGTCATTTATATTGTAAGTGTCTTAACTTATACTTGATGGGTTATTAGACCACCTTGTTGGGGTCGGCCCTGTATAAGTCATGTGGGTCAAAGGGTTATTAGACCACCCTATTGGGGGTCGGAAATGTGGGTCAAAGGGTTATTAGACCACCCTAGTAGGGGTCGGCTCAGTTAGCATTATGTTAAGTGGTTAAGTTGAGGCCGACCTAGTTGAGTAAAGGTCAAATCAAGTTAGTGTATAAATAGAGAGTGTGTCTCTCTCATTTTACACATTCTATTCTCTCACTCACACTTGGGAGAGTGGCACACTTGTGGAGGAGGAGGCTCTGCTGCTAGGAGAAGACTATCTCTTGTATTCTGGTTGTATCATTGCTCTATCTATCTCTGAGGAAGTTATTGGAGTTTTTCACCTTTATGGTTTTCCCCAAGTAAACTCTGTGTCTCTTGTGTGCTTGCATTATTGTCCATGGTTGATATGCTGTAGATTTGCTGTACATGTTGTTCTCTTAGTTAAGATCCTAGATCCGATTGAAGTAAATTCTGAAAATTTAACATGGTATCAGAGCTAGCCTGAAAGAAGGCATGATATGGCATGTATGACACTTGTTGCACTTAGGATGTTAGGGCTTGATATAGCAAAAACCAGTCATTGTAGCACTTTCTCTATAAATCTGTTTTGGAAAATTCGTCGGATATGAAATGTTTACAGGTCGAATATAAGATCCACATGTACTTTTTGTTTAAAGGACAACCTCTAATTCGTTGTACTTTGTGATTTATGATCTGTACAATATAGGGTTTCTGCCTCTTCCAGATCAGAGTCAAAATCAGGTGACCTTGGGAAAAAGGTCATAACTTGGGATAGGAAGCTCCAAATAAAATTTCGTAAAATGTGACAGGTAGTACACAGACTGTAATATCTCAAGAAAATTTTTCAATGGCCGAAGTTGAACTAGTAACACGTGGCACGCCGTACAAGTTCGCTCTCCTGTATTATCCCATAAACAGGTCACGTTGCGACACTTGGCATAAATATCTCTCAGAGAATCCAATTGAGGTCAGACCTATCAGGATGGAAAGATAACATGTCAGGATATCTCAGAAAAAAATTTCAGATCCTGTGGATCGAAAAGTTTAGAGTTACACCAGAAACAATTAGGTACATATTTCTGTCAAGTCAGAATTATTTTTGAGCACCTTCATTCATGGCTTCCGGAATTTAGGGCTTCGGAGAAAGCTGGAATTTTTGTAATCGGAGACCACGACTGAATGCTACTCATCAAAATTGAAATTTAGAGACCAAGATCAGAATTTTTGGTTGGGTAGAAGGCCGGGCTTGATCAGACCCTAGTTCGGGACTTTGATAAAAAAAAAGTGGAAAATTAGGGCTTCTACAAAAATGAGAATTTTTGAAATCTGTGACCATGGCTGGAAGCTCCTCATAAAAGTAGAAGCTTAGAGCTTTGGATCAAACCTTTTGATTGGGAAGAAGAGTGGGCTTCATCAAACCCTAGTTTGAGGTCACGTCCAGTGAATCCGAAAGTTTCAAAGGCAAAATTGAGGAGTGAAACTTTGTAGTTTTCAAATTCTAAATATACCAGCTTGATCAGCTCATCAAGGTGCATATTTCTATCCTTTCGAAAGTTTGAATTTTTGGGGTTTCTCTGACAAACCCTATTACAGCTCCAAATCGAGTTCCTGCAAATCAAGTGGATTCAGTTAATCCTAGAAGAGGATGGATTGGTCACCTGCATAAGTGAAGAAGTTCCTGTTTCAGAGGGAGATGAGGCTAAGGCCTTCCATAAGAAGATTACAAGCAATCTTGACAGGTATGGCTTACAGGTATGTTTCAAATTCTGTCCATGGTTAAGTTTATGATATGTTTGTCTTCATATCATTAAAGTACAATCTTGATTAATTACTAGACTTGTCGAATTACCTTAATAGAAGATATTCATTGATTAAGGATTTGACACTTATGATTGTACTAATGCATTGTGATGTTCTATGAGGTTTATGTTGTTTGCTAACACAAAAGGTACACCAAGAAAGTCAAATCATGTTCTACTTCAAGAACATATGCTCATGGTGACATGAAGACAAAGATTCATCCATTGTCATGAATCACATAGAAGATCTACTTTCGAGGTATGTATAACTTGGTTCTACAATGGTTAACTTATGAGACATGCAGGTTACTAGCACAAGTCACTAAAGAGAACCAGAAGACATTATGCGGGTATGTTAGACATAACTAGCTAGCATGCTAATCCAGGTATGTTTTTCCTATATCAAGCTAGAATCCTACCTTGTGTTAGGATCTTATACTATTGTGTTGTTGATAATGATTATTCATGAAGTCATAGGTTTGAATAATCATGGTTGTATGCATATTATGTTTCTTACCATAATTGATGATATGACTAACTAGAGGAATCATGAAGGTATAGGTTTGAATAATCATGGGTTTTATGCATATTATATCTCTTATCTTGATTGATGATTCAACTAACCAGAAGAGTCCTATGATGAAATAAGAATATGTATGAGTAAAAGAAGACTTCGTTGAAACCTTGAATACTAATGTTTATTATCTGTGAATGATCATGAATATACATGTTTAAGATTATTGTGTTTTGATAGTATTAAGATTATACTAATAAATGTGTGATTATGTATGAGACCTCAAGGATAACACAATGATGATACTAATAAGCATGCATAGTGATTAAGGATGCATGTAAGTTCAAGGACAGGTAATCTAGGAAGCAAAGATCAAGAGGGAGCACACTCCAGTTGTTCCTGCAAAAAAGCAAAGGAGCACACTTCAGTAGTTTCTGCAAGGATGCAGATATTCAGAGGGATTTGACCACTTCTCACAATCCACATAAAAATGGAGTTGCAAAAAAGAAGCAAAGATTGAGAGCGAGTCAACCCAACAAACAAACAAAGATAAGTATTTGTATTGTCATTACTTGCATATTTTATTGTTTAAATAATACTGTTCAATAATGTATATACTAATGTTCCTAGAATTAGGTTGTGTATTATGCATATTAGAATAGTTGCATTGATGAACAGTATACTACTAATATGCATGGGTAAGTGGCCTATGGCACTGTACAACATTCCATACTACTTATCTAGAATGAAGCCTCTTTGCTGACATGTTGGGAGTTGTGCACACTCTTAACAATGTTCTGGTAGAGATTGGAAGGCATCTAGAAAGTTACGGGATATGGATAAATGTTGTATTGAAGCATTGGCTAAGATAATTGCATGATTGTATGACATATTTCTTTATGTGTAAGAACTTGTTCTGAAAACTATGAAATGTTTTCTAATCATGCAATTTAACTTGTTGTGTAGGAAAGATCGTATGCCATCACCTACAAAAGAAGAACTACAACATTTGTTCATCAACAAAATTATCTATTGAAGATATTGAAGTTCCCAGGATATGGGAAGAATACCATGATCCATCGATCATGAAGAATGATGTTTGGGATGTAGTCCCAAGACCTGAAGGGAAGTTTGTTATTACTTCCATATGGATCTATCAAGATCAAGCATGCTAGAGATGGCAACATAGAGAAATATAAAAGTGATGAAATAGAAGATACACCAGATGGATTTCAAGACAGATTTCTTGAATGGTGTAGTTGAAGAAGAAGTGTATGTGGAGTAGCCACTTGGTTCTGAGACACATGAAAGGAAATCATATATGTGCAGAACTTGGTATGGTAGGATAGGTAGCTTTCTATCTAGTTTGGTCTTTACCAAGAGTAAAGCGGGTTCCAACCTTTACTACAAGGTTGAGGTAGGAAATCCAAGGATACTCTTATTGTATGTGGATGACCTGTTTGTAACAAGAGATGATAGATTGATTGCCGACATGCAGCGGAAGCTTGCAGCCGAGTTCAAGATGAAGGACTTGGGGATGATGCACTATTTTCTTGGTATGGAGGTGTGGCAGAGTACATATGGAATCTTCCTTAGACAAGGGAAGTATGCAGTAGAGATTGTGAAGAGGTTCGGGATGATGGACTGCAAGGCTATGGCCACACCTATGGCATCAAACCTGAAGCTTCTGTGTGATGCTTCATCTGATCCGGTTGATGTCACGATGTATCGTCAAATGATTGGGTCCTCCATGTACCTAACGAACACGAGACCAGATGTTTGCTTTGCGGTGAACACATTGAGCCAGTTCCTTACAGATCCGAGAGATGTTCACCTGGTTGTTGTAAAGCATATTCTGAGGTACCTAAAGGGTATGGTTGATTATGGTCTCAAGTATGATGCGAATCAAAAGCTTAACCTGTAGGTTTATGTTGATTCAGATTGGGCAGACAGTGCTGTAGATAGGAAGAGCACATTTGGGTGTTGCTTCAGTATGGGATCAGGTGTGATCTCTTGGTTTAGCAGGAAGCAGTCCTATGTAGCACTAAGTACAACTGAAGTAGAGTATGTTGCGACTGATGAGCAGGTTGCAGATGTATTGACCAAGCCGTTGGCTAGAGTGCAGTTTGAGTACTTCAGAGAGAGGATTGGTGCACTTCAGATCGAGGTTCCTTCCAAAGGCAAGTGATGAGTCCGGAAGATGCAAATGCACATGAGCTTTCCTGACATGGTTGATGTGTTCTCCCTTGGTCGTGATGTAATTGCTGAGCCATTTTTCACATGGTGGTAGATGTGTTCTCCCATGGTGAAAAAGTAAGGGCTGGAGCCTTCCCTGAATGGTGGTAGATGTGTTCTCCCATGTCGGTGGTGTAAGTGTTGGATGATGTGCATCTAGGCTGCGCTTCGTGGACGATGAGATGATCTGAAGAGGACGATGCTATGATGATCAGGAGGATCATGGACGATGAGCATTAGGACGATGCTCCAGTTACTGCTATGTGTATGCATCATGTTGGATGTTGGATATGATCAGTTGGATCATTTATATGTATATGTATGTACGCATCATGTTGGATGCTGGATATGATCAGTTGGATCATTTATATGTATGTGCGCATCATGTTGGATGCTGGATATGATTAGTTGGATCATTTATATGTATGTACGCATCATGTTGGATGCTGGATATGATCAATTGGATCATTTATATGTATGTACGCATCATGTTGGATGCTGGATATGATCAGTTGGATCACTTCTATGTATTTTTGTATATGCATCATGTTGGATGCTTGGACCATGTATCTGTATATGTATCAGGTGGATACATTGTATGATCGGGTGGATCATGTATGGTGATATGTATCATGTATTTGTATTTGTATCAGGTGGATACACTGTATGATCAAGTGGATCATGTCTGATGATATGTATCAGGTAGATACTTGGTATGCATCAGGTAGATGCATTGTATGATCAGGATGATCATGGATGACGAGCTTTGGGATGTTTGTCCAGATGACATGCAGCAGGATGTTGCAGTGATGATGATCAAGATGATCATGTGTACATCAGGATGATGTATGGTGAGTATCAGGTTGATACTCTGTGGCCGTGGAACAGGTTTTGCAGATAAGCATGTAATTTGTGCCCTGGGAGATTTGCATATAGTCTTTCGAGGTTTTGCCTATGGCATGTAATTTGTACCCTAGGATATTTGGCAAATGCTCTTTCGAGTTTTTGCTTGGGAGGACATATAATTTGTGCCCTGGGAGATCTGCAGATAGTCTTTCGAGGTTTTTCCAATGGCATGTAATTTGTGCCCTGGGATATCCGGCAGATGCTCTTTCAAGGTTTTGTCCTATGGCATGTAATTTTTTCCCTGGGAGATCCGATAGGTTGAGTCGTGTGCTCGTAATCAGTCCTGGGATGCTCTTTCGAGGTTTTTCCATGACCACATGTAATTTGTGCCCTAGGAGATCTGATAGGTTGAGCCTTGTGCTCGTAATCAGTCCTCGGATGCTCTTTCGAGGTTTTGTGGTGACCACATGTAATTTGTGCCTTGGGAGATCTGTAGCTAGGGTTTTACCCCTAGCTTGTGCCAATGAGCACCTACTAAGGAGAATGGACTCCTTAGTAGCAGTTCAATAATGATTAAATGATTAAGCTAAAACAACAATTAACAAACTACTTTAAACATTGCATGAGACATAAATGAAAGATGTAAAAAATGGTTTTATATTAATGTTACCTTGAGTGTCAAGGTTGATGAAGCCCTTTGCAGTGTCCAAGAGGATGCTCCAAGCTTCAGAATGCTCCTTTCTCCTTCTCCAATGTTGGGGATGGGCCAAAGGTGGCTCTCAAGGTGAAAATAGTTCAAAGGTGAACTAGGGTTTCGAGAGAGATTTTGGCAGAGTAAGGGTGCTTGTGATTGTGGATATGGAATAAGGGATCTCCACCACCTATTTATAGTTTTTTGGTGGTGGAGTGCTGACCCATGGTTTTGGGAAACACATGGTTTTATGCAGCTGTATAGGGTTTTTTTCTCCTTTTCCTCATTATTTTATATTTTTTATTCCTTTTTAGGGGATTTTTGCTATTTTTGGAGGAAAAGGGGGTTTTTTTAGCCTTTTTTAGGCTATTTTGATGGTTTTGTGGCCTTTTGGAGGCATTTTAGGCCTTTTGGAGGCTTTTTAATGGGATTTTTTGGGATTTTAAGGGAAAAATGGTAGGAAAATGGACAAATGAGCCATATAATGTGGTAAATGAGCTAGTGAGCACTTTTTGGGTGTTAACAGATTGCCCCCTGATGTGCGAGGTCAGGAGCTCATCGTATGGCCGATGGACATCATAAGTCATAAATGGTTTTCCTGGGATGTGGAGAGAAGAGAAGAAACAAACTGAAGCCCGGAACAACGATCCCGAACAACTGCAAGAACTAAAAGTACATAACCTCAATAATGGATGAGGAATCATCTGATCATATGGACGAGGCGGGCATACCCATGCTCGTATCAGGATATAACATAACAATAACAATGAGGTCCAAAAAATGGGGACCTGAAATATACATGACCTCAAATACTGACTGAGGAATAATCTCAATATATGGACGAGGCGGGCATACCCATGCTCGTATCAAGATACATGAACAGAACTGTGAGGCCCAAAAAAGGGGACCTGAAAGATACATAGCCACTGTGTACATCATAAGGGTCCAGAGGGGACACAAAATCTGGGACATACTGCGGAGCTGACCATGTCTGAACTGCAGAACTGGTGCACTGGAACAATCAACAGTGCTACTGAGTGTGGTACCAAAGGAACTGATGAGCTGCTGGATCATAGTGACTGGGGTCAAACTCTCCATGGTACACTGAACTGGAACTGATCTGGGACTGAAACTAGGTACTCAAGGAAGCATAGAACTGGATGGCTTCCGAATACAAACGCCAACGCAGCCCGGACATCCACAGGAACGTATAACTGGCCGTTCCGAAGGGACTCACCAATGTGCTAGAGTCGGGGGAAATCCGGGGTCTTCGACTAAAAACTGGTGGGATATAATCCTACGCGATCCTCAACGATGCGATCAAGGTGCTGAAGTCGAGCATGTGAGGAACAACCACTCGGAGAGGCAATGATGACTCCTCTCAGAATGATCCGTAGGCACTTACCACAGATGGTGATAAGTCCAAGGCGTAGGGACCTCTGGGCCTATCTTCTGGAATAGAGGAGCTGTCGTCGACAGAGGGAGACCTGCCCCTATCAAGGCAATGATGTTTCCTTGACAGGAGCGCGAGGTAGAGAACCGAAATGTGGTATTACTGATGGCAGGACTGATCAAACTGTGGGTGAATAACTGGGCAAGTAGAGCGGGTGGACTCAAACTTCCTTTGTTCAGAGTATGATAATGGGAATGATCTGGCAGCATATGAAACTGACTGAGGGGAAAGGGATCATAGCTGTAATGGCTTAGGGAGGGTGATGGGTCGGAGGGAGACTCAAGCTGGTATAAAATGGCAGGAGACTGCAGAATACTCTGAACAAAGGTGACCTGATTGGGGGTGCTGCCGAGATGATCGATCAAAGTGCCAGGAGGCACGAGGGAAAACTTCTTCATGGGTGAAGGAACTAGAAGAAGTGTGTGTAAAATGGTACTGTCGTGTGGATTTTACGAGCCCAGGACAGTTCATGCTCGTGGTTGCTTTCAATTTTAAGGAGTCTGAAAGCGATAAGAAGACTCTGAAGTAAAGGAATGGTACTGTCGTGTGGATTTAACGAGCCCAGGACAGCGCATGCTCGTGGTTGCTTTCAATTTTAGAGAGTCTGAAAGCAAGTAAGAAGACTCCAGGGGGTTTCTTTTTCGTAGATTTAGTCTCCAAGGCCCAAAGAAGCATAAAAGGATGCAATGAAGAACTCTTCTAGCCGGTGTGACTAGAGTATTCCTTTTTCGTAATTAGTCTACCAGGTCCGGAAAAGGGTTAAACTTATACCAGATAGACGCCCTTTCAGGTACTTTAACGAGCATGAAAGGAAGCAAGATTGCTCGGCGATCTTTTCATTCTTTTAGGAGTCAGAAAAGAGCTTAACGGAAACTCCCTAAGTGCCTTTTTCGTAAAGGACTTGTCCGGCCCGAAAAAGGGATAAAAGTATACCGAACAAAAGGAATGGCCAGGCAAGGAGGAAGTGTTCAATCAAGGTTGAGTAATGATGACCAAGAACGAGGGTAGGTGGGAACACTGGTGAACCTCCTTGCGGGGTAGATGAAATGGTGGCAAAATAACGAGACATTTGCAGTATGACAGGAGTGAATGGCTCATGTAAAAAATGTGGAACAATCCGATGGCGGCCGATGTGGCGCGCAAATCGAGGCAGCAAGGTGTTGGGACACAATGTTGAAATTGTACCAAGTGAGAGCGAGAAATGATCTCAACCATCATCACGAGCTCGGAAAAATGAATCCGACGATATAAAATATGTGAAAAATGGAGAACGACCGATGTGGCACGTAAACCGAGGCGACTAGTGGCATCTGGACACAATGTTGATATTGGTCCTGGTGAGAGCGAGAAATGATCTCAAGCATCATCACGAGCGCGGGAATATGAATCCGACGGTGCAAATGGTGCGAAAAACGGAGGTCATAAGGACTCCGGAATGGTCAAAGGAAAGAACTATGCGTATCAAATCCAATGTACAAGTGACACGTGACCTCAAAAATGGTTGAGATCACAAATGTGAAAAAGTGAGCAGGGTTAATGACTTGCCCCCATGCTATGTGCATGGGGTTTGTGATTATGGATCACATATGTGTGGGTTTGAACAATGGGTTCATTGACGTGCTGAGATAGATGTGATGGGGAAGGTGCAAAATGATTGATCATGCCCCCTATCCCAGGGTCGAGGGAATCTATTATGCCCCTTGACTCAGAGGTGTCAAGGTGGTGCTCTATAATGGTGGGGTCAAGCCCGAGCATTTCGGTATAGGACCAGGAAAAGACATCACGGAATTCTTTGAAAAGGTTTATGTAGTCCTCAATCTCTTGTTTACTACAGAATGCTCCTAAAGTAATGAGTTCAGGGGCATGTCCTGGAGCAGCAATATCAACTTGGATGACAGGTGAGATGTTGGCCATGTTACCTTCCTCGAAGGCATCAGGAGCAGGAATAGGGTCCTTGAACCAGTCGACCTTGGTGGGGAGGAAGTCTTTGGATTCGACCGCGTATTGGGTAGCGGTGCTAGAGGAAGATGCTTCTGGGATGAAATAGGAACGGTGGTGCATATCATCCCAAGGATAATCCGGGGCAGTTAGGGCCTCAAGAATCTCCTCATCAGTACGGAAAGTCTGCGTCGTCAAATCGGTTGACGAGGGGGGTAGTGGAAGTGTTGGTTGAAGAGATCATGTAGATGATATTAACCTCTTCAGAAGGGGGAGAGACCGGGGGGTAGATCTCCTCAATGGTAGGTGGTGCCGTCTCAAGGTCCAGATTGTTCATCTCATAGAGAGCCGCTCTGTAATCCGGGAGATCGGGACAATGATGTGAATAGTGCCCGTAAATACCGCAGATGGCGCAGGAGTGGTTGGTACGTAGGGACTTATCTTTAGGCTTAGGAATGGGGTTTAGTTCGACAGTTGGGATGTTGGGGTCATCATCAAGCATTTGCATGTGCTTCTGTAATGCGGGTAACTGTGGGCATTGGTGGGTCGCATGGCCCAACTCGTCACACAGCGAGCATTTGGGAGGAGCACGAAACACTGGAGGGTTCTTGACTGTCTTTGGAGGTGGGACAGCAGTGTAAGGTTGAGGACCTCTGCCCCCAGTGGATTGAGGAGGAGGAGGAGGTGTCGTGGAGGACGAAGGGGTAGAGACCCCGGGAGGTGGCTGAGTGGTAGTAGCCATGGGTTGCACCGGCTGGAGGACGACATCTGGTGTCGGCGGGCGAACGGGAGGTGAAAGATACCATACAGGTAATCCCAATGTTAACCCAGGAAGGCTAAGGGTAGCCATGACCGGGGCGCTTACTACTCCTGCTGGAGGAACTAGGAAGGGGATCGTATGGATCGGTGTAACACCAATGTGACTAGGTACCAATGGTGGTTTAGGCAACAAGGATGGTTGATTGTTAGGTGGTAGGATGTCGTGGGACAAAGTACATAAGTCAGACATTTCGGGCGTAGATGACAGCGGAGGAATGGAGTGAAAGGTAGAGGTCATCGGCGCGTCTGAGTAGACTCCAGGCCCCGTAGAGGATACAAACGAGGTGTTGGCAGGAGAAACAGGTTGTTCAACCATGGGGAGAACATTTTCCGGTGCCGCCGGAGCACTGGGATCATAGTAGGTGAGCTGGTCAATCTTAACCACACGTCCTTCATGAGGGAACATCATGGTGCGAAAGACAGAAGAGGCAACCGCCCGCATGGCATACATGTAGCTGCGGCCAAGTAGAAGGTTGTAATCCAATTGGGCATTGATTACCTCTATGTCAATAAGAACTGTTTTACCACCTAACTGGACTGGAACGTTGGGCAGGAGGCCTTCGGGCTGGGCCGAACGACCGTCGTAGGCACGTAACGCAGTGGTGGACTGCTGGAGAGGAGGGGATCCTAGCTTCTGCCATACAAATGTAGACATAACGCATGTGGAAGCACCTTCATCGATGATGCACCGATGGATAACAAGATTCCTAATGGAGACTGTAACTTGGAAGGCTAAGCTGGAAGGTAGGCGTGGTTCAGACTGGTCTAAATCAAACGCCATCAAATGTGAATCAGTTGGGTCAATCCCCCCGATGGCGGAAAGTAAAGTCTTGCGCTGGGAAGGGCAGTTCTTCAAGACTTCTAACGCAGACATGGCTGCGGGAGATTGGGCTAGGTCGTCTACGATGTTGTAGTTTGACGCAGCACGCGCGTTAGGGTTATTGTTGATTCGGCGAAGTGGGAAACGAGGTGCTTTCGCAGCGCCGTCTATGGGAGGCGGAGGTATACGTAACGCCTGATCGGTGGGATGGGCGTTAGCAGGTTTATCCGTGGGAGTGGCTTCATAGGTGGAGCCATATTGGTTCCGACGGGTCTGTAGGTTGACGTCAGCGGATGACATCATCAGTAAGTGGTGGGTACCTGAGTCGAACATGGGTTGATCAGGAGCAGCGTAGGTGATCTGTTGTTGTTGGGGTTGCACGTTAGCTTGAGGGGCCAACGGCTGAGTGTTCACCACGCCTTGAGTCGGTAAGGGGTTTTGCAGCACCAAAGGGGGTTGCTGAGGTTGGGGGGGGTTGGGCGGTGCTTGGGGAGCCGCATGCCCTTAGCGATGGGCCTCGTCAACCCAAAGCTGCCGAGCTCGCTCCAAGTGTGGGAAAGCATGGGTGTAATGTCCATAGACCCCGCAAATAGAACAAGGGTGGTTTGTCCGCAAATTGGGGTTTTTGGCCTGCTTGGGCGGGCGATCAGGGTTGTGATTAGCGGGGGCCGCATTGTTGTTGTCAGGGGGATTAGCCGGTTGACCAGCTTGGTCTGTAGGTTGGTTGTTTCCCCGATTACGGCCCTTGCCGCGGTTCTGTTGGCCCTGGTTACGTTGGTTATTCTGGTTTTGCTGCGGGTTTTGTTGGGCGTAAACTTGCCCTTGGGCAGCGGGTGGATTTTGAGGTTGCGCAGGTGCAGGAGCAGGCTGCGGAGGATGATATGTAGGTTGAGGCGGAGCAGGTGCAGCAACTTGAGGGGGTTGCTGATAGGACTGCGGAGCCGGTTGTGGATGTGCCGCAGGGGCTGCCTGTGGCGGATAATAAGCTGGAGGGGCTTGTGAAGGCGCAGGAGCCGGGGCAGTCTGCTGATGGTAGTAAGGCTGAGGGGCGACTGGAGGAGCATAAGCAGGAGTCGCATACCCAAAGCATTGAGGTGGACATGAGGGTCCATGGGCATGGTGATGTGTCATGGGAGCATATGAGTTGGTTGCTCCAGACTGGGAGGTAGCCCTCGATAGGTCGGGGCCAGGGGTAGGTCGTGCTATAGAAAATGGTTGGGGATGCGAAGAAACACGGCCAATGATACCATCTGCAGTGTGGGATGCCCCCGGCGCATCATGATGGGAGGACTCGCCGCGAGGGGCGTCAGGGATAATGGTATAAAGGTAACCCGATTGGGCGTAAATGAGGTCGAACTGTTGTGCCTTAAGGATGGCTTCTTCTTCAGACTGGGGTCTTTCTGAGGCCACATCCTTAGCAATAACAGGAAGAAGGGATTTGAGGAACCAATCTAGGAAGATACGGTCGTCAAGTTTGATCTTGCATAAGCTACGGCGTCGACGCCACTCATGGATGTGGTCCGTGATATGGGTAGCCGTGTTTTGTCGACAAGATAGAAGGATCTCAACGCCCGCGTCATAGCGGACAGGCAACTGGAAGAACTGCAGGAAGGTAGAGGCAAGGGAGGCAAATGTGGCGTGGGTCCCATGTGGTTGCTCAATATACCATTTGGCTGCAGAGCCAGTAAAGGTACGCTGTAGGAGACGGAGGCGAACAGAGTCATCCACGATGGAGTTAGAGGAACACCATAGGTGGAAAGACATGATATGGTTTTGTGGGTCCTCACCGGCCTTACCCTCGAACTTAGGGATGTCAGAGGGTAGTTTGGTAGGCATATGAGGCCACATAGGGTCGTGTCGAATAGGATCGTTGGTCAATCTGGCCAGGTCAGGTAGGTTGAGGCTAGCCATGAATGGCAAACTGGAAGAAGGCTGTGACACAGTAGTGCTGTGGACCAAGTTGGGGCCAGTGCCCCCAAGTGGAGGGACAAGATGTGAGGTGGTGCCCCCAAGTGGGGGAACTGAGGTAGTGAAGGATGGTCCAGCACCACCATTGGTAGTGTGAGCCACTGATGTAGTGGGGATAGGTATTCCCGCTGTGGGAATAGGTACCGTGAGGGGAACGGTAGATGGTTGCCCCATGGAGGGCATACCCAAAATAGGTGTAGCAACTGGTGTAGTGGTGGATGTGCCACCAATGGTCCCTATGACAAATGGAGTGGAAGTCGTGCCAGCCATGGGGCTAGTAGGGGCAGTATAAATAGGGTTCTCAGACTCTTCGTCAGAATCAGAGGTAAAGTAAGGTGCGTCACTATCTGGTGACGGAGACCTACGTCGCTGACGAGTGGAGTCAAGTGACAAGGATCTAGATCTGTGATGAGTGGTATCAACGGACAATGATCGGAATCTATGACGAGTGGTGTCAAGAGAACCGTGCTGTGGGGGCTCGCCCCTGAGGCGCCGAGAATGTCTCGGGGACTCAATGGTGACAGATGGTGTCTAGTCTCTGTGGGTTGAGGTGAGTATAAAAACAGCTCAAAAATCCTAATGCAACCGAGTGTGCAGAAGGAGAGCTAAAAAGCAAGGCACTCAGGCCAACAACCAACTCAAAACACCCACTGCAACAGCTGTGCTACAATAGGTGGAGTAACAACAAAGATGGTCAGAATACCAACAAGCAGCAGGTTTCCTAAAAAAGAAAAATGGTGGACTCACTAGACCAAAGGGAGGTAAAGGAGCATGCAAACACCTAACTACAAGTATTCTGACTCAACTAAACATATCCTCTGCAAGGTGATGAAATCCAAGTCAGACAATATGAGTAGGAAAGCCAAGTGGCTATGATATCCCCCTACCGGGAGGGACACCGGGTAGTCAATCCTAGAAGAATGGCAACTAAGATACCCCGTTCATGACACGTCCAGAAAGGTGAATCTGCCATTTAGTTCGTTGACCGCAATACCCCTATACAGGGATATCCCGCGAACCGCGAAAGGTAGCCCTTCGGTTACTGAATGGAGTGCGGTATTCCACTCAGGCCTCCGGAACCAGTCTCCCGACTTCAACCCTCCTAAGGGAGAGGCCCTCTGATAAACTGGTCGTGACCGTGCCAAAAAGTACTAGGGGATTTTGGTTCCCTAGTTGGACAACAACTATGTCTCAAGTGAAATAACCAAGGGGTGTTATTGGAAGCCTATCCCCCTGATCCTACCTAACTACAATGATTCTTTTGTGTTCCCCAAGTGGGGTTAGAATGTTGGTTTAGTTAGGTACTTTTTAAGGCTCACTTGATTTTATGTGACAGAGTGTGTGCTCGTGAGGTGTTGAACCCAAAAATAGAAGTGCCACCAGGGAGGGCAACTTCCAATCTATCAATAATGCTGAAATTGATTTTTTAAACTTGCAAAATTTTCTGAAATAAAAATACTGAAATTGTAAAAAGATTCTGTAAAAGGAACAGAAATTATGTTGCAGAAAGGCTGTAAGGAAGTGGGCTGCAGGTGGGACAGAGGGCTGTTCAAATGCAGAAAATATTGCAGCAAGAGGGGCTGGGCTCAAAACAGGAAAAGAGCAGAAATCAGACCGCGGGTCTGTGGCGAATCAGAACAGGCCGACCGCGGGTTTGAGGGAAACAGCGGCGGTCAGGTCGCGGCTAATAGGGGAAAAGGCACAGTCGGGTCGCGGCTATCGGGCCAACAGTGGCAGTCGGGACGCAGGAAAAATGGAAAAAGACACAGTCGGTTCGCGGCAAAAAGGCTAACAAGCGCAGTCGGGACGCCCGAAAGAGGCAGAAAGCCACAATCGGGACGCGTGAAAAAGGCCGACAGGCGCAGTCAGATCGCGGCAAACAGGCTGATTAGCCACGGTCGGATCGCAGGTAACAGACTTGAATCCGCCGGCAGAACGTCGGAAGCAGTCTGAGAGCCACGGTCGGATCGCGGGTAAAGGCCTGAAAGGCGCGGTCGGGACGCGACTGTAGAGGGAAAAAGACGCGGTATGCGGCGGCCGAAAGGGACAGCCGAAAGGAAAAAATTTAAAAACGGAAACCAGAAATTCGAAAACTAGGGGAGTCGCCAAAACTGTAGCTAGGGTTTTACCCCTAGCTTGTGCCAATGAGCACCTACTAAGGAGAATGGACTCCTTAGTAGCAGTTCAATAATGATTAAATGATTAAGCTAAAACAACAATTAACAAACTACTTTAAACATTGCATGAGACATAAATGAAAGATGTAAAAAATGGTTTTATATTAATGTTACCTTGAGTGTCAAGGTTGATGAAGCCCTTTGCAGTGTCCAAGAGGATGCTCCAAGCTTCAGAATGCTCCTTTCTCCTTCTCCAATGTTGGGGATGGGCCAAAGGTGGCTCTCAAGGTGAAAATAGTTCAAAGGTGAACTAGGGTTTCGAGAGAGATTTTGGCAGAGTAAGGGTGCTTGTGATTGTGGATATGGAATAAGGGATCTCCACCACCTATTTATAGTTTTTTGGTGGTGGAGTGCTGACCCATGGTTTTGGGAAACACATGGTTTTATGCAGCTGTATAGGGTTTTTTTTCTCCTTTTCCTCATTATTTTATATTTTTTATTCCTTTTTAGGGGATTTTTGCTATTTTTGGAGGAAAAGGGGGTTTTTTAGCCTTTTTTAGGCTATTTTGATGGTTTTGTGGCCTTTTGGAGGCATTTTAGGCCTTTTGGAGGCTTTTTAATGGGATTTTTTGGGATTTTAAGGGAAAAATGGTAGGAAAATGGACAAATGAGCCATATAATGTGGTAAATGAGCTAGTGAGCACTTTTTGGGTGTTAACAAGATCCGATAGGTTGAGCCTTGTGCTCGTAATCAGTCCTGGGATTCTCTTTCGAGGTTTTGTAGTGGGGTCACATGCAATAAGTCCTAGAGATCTGGAAAGGATGAAAAAGGCCTCAGATGTTCTTTAGGGTTCTTGCTAGTCAAGAGACTCTTTTAAGGTTTTGTGACGCACGTAATAATTCCTGAGATTTCCACAGTATGGCCAGTGATGACAAAGACCTGTAGGTGGTGGGGCTACATCCAATATGAAAAAGGACTGGCTCTGTAGAACTTCCTATTATGAGTAGATTCAGAGATTGATTGAGATAGCAGCAGCAGTGACGATGATCCAGATAAGATGACTTGTGCTAGAAGACCTGTGTCGAGAAATACCTTCCTAGTTAAGAGGGAGTGTTGATGTATATGTAACTTCGGAATGTATTTCACATATATGTATATTGTATTCCTATAAAGATGTTATTATTCCTCTATATGAAAGTGGTTGTATTACTATAGAGATGTTATTATTCCTCTATGTGGAAGTGTCGTCATTTATATTGTAAGTGTCTTAACTTATACTTGATGGGTTATTAGACCACCTTGTTGGGGTCGGCCCTATATAAGTTATGTGGGTCAAAGGGTTATTATAACACCCTATTGGGGGTTGGCCATGTGGGTCAAGGGGTTATTAGACCACCCTAGTGGGGGTAAGCTCAGTCAGCATTATGTTAAGTGGTTAAGTTGAGGCCGACCTAGTTGAGTAAAGGTCAAGTCAAGTTAGTGTATAAATAGAGAGTGTGTCTCTCTCATTTTACACATTCTATTCTCTCACTCACACTTGGGAGAGTGGCACACTTGTGGAGGAGGAGGCTCTGCTGCTACGAGAAGACTATCTCTTGTATTCTGGTTGTATCATTGCTCTATCTATCTCTGAGGAAGTTATTGGGGTTTTTCACCTTTATGGTTTTCCCCAAGTAAACTATGTGTCTCTTGTGTGCTTGCATTATTGTCCATGGTTGATATGCTGTAGATTTGCTATACATGTTGTTCTCTCAGTTAAGATCCTAGATCAAATTGAAGTAAATTCTGAAAATTTAACACAATCGAGGAATCAATGGAACCAAATTTCACCCAAATTCCATGCCTTGTCACAAGTGTGCTAAAAGAGATAGGTCTAGTGTGTTAGAGAGAGATAGGTTTAGTGCACTCGAGCAAATAGTGCAAAAGCTATGCACAAGTGTTGATCACATAAATACACAATTGCGTCAAAAAAATAATGCCAATCATGAGAGAAAAATGTCAAAATTAAGCGCTTTAGGCTTATAACACTCTATATTTAGATCAAGAAAACACAAGATGAGGAGATACATATGAAAGCTTAAGTTATGTATTTATATGGAGTTTATGTGAGACATCCTTTTAGAAGGTGTGGCTTCAAAGGAGCATTATATACCCACAAAACAATGACACACATTAGAATTCTAAAGTCAGTAAACTTATATATCAAGTTTGACTAGATCAGACTTAACCATAAATCTACTATACAGTCAAATTTGACTACATATAAAGTTTGAATAGATTTAAGCTGGTGTAATTAATAAATAAGGTGAAACTTTTGATATTATTATTCTCCCATATTGACATTTTGGTTTTTTGAAAGATGCTTCTACAACAATGGGAGACCTTATTGAGAACTCTTTAGGACCACAAAATGCAAGCAAACATCCAGAAAGTTCATCCAGCTTTGGATATTATCTTTGGGGTTTATAAGAAAAAATTCAACATAAACAAATCCATTATGAATTGTTGACGATCCCTGAGCTTCAAAAATAACCTACAAAAATTTTTGCAAGTATTGAGTTGTTATAAATTGGCGAGGATCCCCTGAGCTTCAAAATTTGCTTATGAAAAATTTTGTGATTATTGTTTTGATATAGTTAATCCTTTTCCAACCCTTTAGAGGCCAAGATAAGATGAGATTGGTTGTTATAGATAAATCGGTCCAAAGTATAACCACAAATACAGAAAGAAAGGGAAATATGAACATTGAAATAATGTGTAATATACATAGAAAAAACTTAATTGTGCGTGCTCAAAATAAAAATACATTGTAAAGCCAAAGTGTACATGCACATGCTCATCAGCGATGTGAATTGTGAAGTTCATTATACATGAGTGCAACACTCTCTGCTCAGTAGAAAATAACCTTTACCAAAAAAGAAAAATAATGCTCATATCTAAAAACTGCAAATATACTTGCAAAGCTAAAGCTCTATCCATAGTATAAAAAAATGCAATCACCAAACTCATTTGCAAACCATGTTACTGTGTTACATTCGCACTGTACTGGTTTGCAATCACCAAACTCATTTGCAAATTGGTATCATGAAACTGTGTTACATTTGCAATTAGATGTGAGCATAATAGAGCTTCCTAAAAGCAACACATGGAAGAGATTCCATAAACAACTTTGACATTGAAAAGTCTGCATACGTCTCTTTGGAGATGGGTTCAAGTAACTATAGTAAATTTGCCCCTTCCAATGAAATTATAAATGGGACTGCAACATATTCCATGTTTTCTTAGCCCTTCTATAGTTCCAATGACACTCTTAATTGATTCCATGAATCCACATTGCTATAATTGCCACCGGTTAAATTGCACTACACAATTTTATGCTAATTGGCATATCTATTAGAGAACTATCTAACTCGGTTCTCCAAAGGTTTTTAAGCTTTTGTTTCCTTCTGCACTGATTGAGATACCCCTGTTGTCATTCTTGTAAATTATGTTGTTAGTAGAAATTACACCTTTCAGAAGACATGGGAACTATCTCGTCACACTAAGTCCTTCCAAATAGGAATGTACAAGCCAATGTGCAATCTAAGCTCAAGATGCCTGCTATAAATGTAGGACTGGTTGTGGTTGCTAGTTTAACCTCTGTGAATGAGTATTTTTGCATTTCCTCCTGTTGTCTCTAGACCCTAAGTTCATACAAATGTTCTGAAATATATTTTATTTCCTATAGATTGTGTTCATGGGTCCAAAGAGTCAGTGTGCACACATTCAACTTGTCTTTAGTACTTCCATGCAATGTACTTTTTATTTCCCATACTGATTGATCAGTATTCATTTCCCATTTTCTATACTGTTCATTTCCCAGTTGATTTCTATCTGTACCGAGAGCTGATACAACCCAGGCCATTCTAAGAAGAAAATTTAGTGATTCCCATAAGAAGTCCTTAACAAAAATTAATTGTAAAATGCAATCAAGTAAGCTCGACAATATAATGTTGGGCATATTTTGAAATCCTAATGTGTAGTCATCCTCTATTACTTGTATGTCCCATATTTAAAGTTAGTATTTGATCATGTATGTGACTTATCTAGATGAAAGAGTGCTTACTAACTTGGGCAGATAATTTTCACCGCAACAGTTTTTGTCTCCTAGTAAGTTGGGCCTTCCATTCCATGTTCTTTTTTCCATTCCCCGTACTTGTTTTCACTGCAAGTAAACAATGCACAAAACTATAGTGTTGCACTTAACAGAGTAGGATTCTATTTCGCAACTATTCCCCATTCCCCATACTTGTGGTAGGAAAGATTAAATCCTAAAGGGAAGGATATAGATAGATGAATGGATTGATCAATATTAATTTCCCATACTGATTGATCAATATTCATTTCCCATTTTCCCTACTGTTCATTTCCCAGTTGATTGTTGTCTGTACCGAGAGCTGATACAATGCAGGCCATTCTAAGAAGAAAATTTAGTGATGCCCATAAAAAGTCCTTAACAAAATTAATTGTAAAATGCAATCAAGTAAGCTTGACAATATAATGTTGGGCATATTTTGAAAGCCTAATGTGTAGTCATCTGCTATTACTTGTATGTTTAATATTTAGAGTTAGTATTTGATCATGTATGTGACTTATCTAGATGAAAGAGTGCTTACTATTACTAACTTGGGCAGATAATTTTCACTGCAACAGTTTTTGTCTCCTAGTAAGTTGGGCATTTCATTCCATGTTCTTTTTTCCATTCCCCATACTTGTTTTCACTGCAAGTAAACAATGCACAAAACTGTAGTGTTGCACTTAATGGAGTAGGCTTCTATTTCGCTACTCTTGCATGTATGTACCATAAATGTTTGTGGTAGGACTCTTAAGCATATTATTGCTTAGAATATTTTAAGGTACTCTTTTTCCAGATTGTTACATCACTACATGTCTTTTCAACATTTGGAAGAGCTGGATGATGATGACCTTGTAATCTTCACATTAGTGGATTCCACCCCCCTTTGGAAAGATTTATATTTCCTTTCTATATTTCCTTGTCAATCCCTTGAAACAGTGTTGGATACTCTAGGTCACCATTTATACAGTCTATATTTAATAGCTCACCCATGGGCCATGATTTAACGATTCTCCTAATAATTCGTAGAGTGCCAAGTCACCCTCCATAACTAACCCTTTCTATGACATGTGTGAGAATCCACCCATTTGTCTAATGAAGAGATCTGGATGGGAGATTCATTCTTGTGGAGTTTACAAGATGGGTAATGTTGTTAAATTTTGTTTGATGTGTTTACTTCTTTTCTATGTGACTTCTGGGCCAGAGAATTTTTGTATGTTTAATTTTTAGCCATGAAAATAATCTTAGCAAGATATTTGTGGTTGTTTATGCCTAATTTTGATCATTGTTGGACTTCTTCAACTGATTTATATACCATTTTTATTACTTTCTTGTATAGGGACCACATGGAGTTGGTTGAACTTGAGAATATATAGGAAGGGGCCCTCCACTTGGGTCTCAGAAGTGCTTCAAATGTGGGAATGATGGCCATTTGGATTAATTCGGTAAAGATGGGGATTGGAAAATCCAAAATCAACCAGCAGGTATGTTTTGGTCCATGTTTGTGAGCTCCATCTTCTGGGCCAGAGAGTTTGCATTTTTGCAAGTTTAATTTTTATCCATGAAAAATTACCTTAGCAAGATATTTGTGGTTGTTTATACCTAATTTTGATCATTGTTGGATTCCTTCAACTGATTTATATATCATTTTTTATTACTTACCTGTATAGGGACCATGTTGAGTTGGTCGAACTTGAGAATATCTAGGAAGGGGCCTTCCACTTGGGTCTGAGCGATGCTTCAATTGTGCGAAAGATGGCCATTGGGCTCAAGACTGTAAATCCAAGGATTGGAAAAATAGATGTTACCATTGTGGCAAGTGGGTTCGTATGGAAATAAATTTTCAAAATAATCCAAAATCAACTAGCAGATATGTCTTAGTAATTGTGTTTGGGAAGTGTCTGTGATCTCCATCTTCCTATGAACAAACAAAAATGTTTTTATTTTATTTAAATCCACAGGTTAATCTTGATTCATAATGCACTAATGACTCATTTGGAAAACACTATTGTAATAAAGGTTGATAACATATATTGGTGTATTAATGTGCATGACTTGAAAATAATATATATTGGTGAGCTTGAAGAACTGGATAATATATTGGTGGATATTGTTAGGTTTGCTCATTTGCGGCTATCTCGGGATCATAAAGCATAGAAATAAAGGTTTGTCCTTGTGAATGAAGATTTAGAAGCACATGCTCATCTCTATAGAATCCCTTGTCGGACAGAAAAGCGGAGCCCTTGCCATACTGAAAGGTTTCTACAATTCTAACTGGTAAGTTGTTTCTTTGAGGGATATTTCTTGACCAACCACTCATTCATTTTTTCCTAGGGAAATTTGATATTACTTTATATCATCTATTGGTTGAATTTGTTATGGAAGCAAACTGTGAGGATACTTATATACAACCTAAAACACAGACCCTTTTTGTATTTTCAATTTTCTCAAGTAGGGATGTATCTTTGGATTGTTGTGGTTCAAAAAATGTTAAGGAGATAGATACCAAAATGAAGTGGCTTCGCATTTCTCATAAATTAGATTATGTCTAATGAGGATAACTTATGGGTTTCTTCAAATGCATAACCCTCTTTGGACAACCATAGTGTAGAGAAAAGAAATTAAGTAAACCCGTAGAAGATGTGGCCTCTTAAACAAGAGTATGTCTCCTTAAATGAATTTTACTTGTATTGCTTGAAAAATTTTCCAAGTTTCTTGTTAGTATTGGGTGCTGAACTCTGAAGATTTTGACTGTTTGTTAATGTTGTCTTTTTTCAGATTTGAAAAACCAAGTAGATTCATGGATAATTAATGACTGTTGGATATTTGGAGATATTTGGGTATATTTGACTTAAACGTTGAATAAATGGTATTTACTCATCCATCTATGCAGTGACGTCAATTGGTTGTGTTGCGTTTGGGCTTTAATTTCATGATGAAATATAAAAATTAACCTTTTCTATAATGGGATAAAATTGGTAGTAGGATAGTGATTATTTGTCCTTGTTAAATGAAGCTGAATTGGTTGTGATTCAATTCTAAGGGATATTTATCATTCTACATGATAGCATTCAAAATAGCGACGCACCTGGAATATGCTTTGAAGTGCTAAACTCAGCAGATTTTGTTGAGGTCATTACACCTTACAGTAAATATGTTCTTGTGTGTACTGAGGTGAAATGTGCAAGATAATCTTTTTAAACTGGTTTCTTAATATTCAGTGACTTGTTGCCTTATTTGATATCCTCTTGCATTTCTGGCAGCTTTACAAGCAGCTTGGTCCTTAGTCTGTCTATTTGATATCATTGTCAAGCCAAGTTTCAATCTATTTGTGCAAGCATTGCAACTTTTGTAATAATAGGGAATTGGATTATCCACTTCAATAAAAAAAAAATTGAACATCATGTTGCAGACTAGCATCTGAAATTGCATGATTGGGAGAGGGATGTGTTGAATGGGATGGTTTGTGAGTCCTGAGCATGTTTTGTACTCTCTTAAAAATTATCAATACAATTTTTGGGACATCAAATCTATACTCCCTATGAATGTTGAATTTTGTATATAATACTGATATGCCTTTTTTCATAATTGTCTAAAGAAACAAAAATTGTGGTTAGCAATAGCAGGGTCAATCCTTGCTTCTCTAGTCAAGCCTATGTTATTTTATGTTATCTATGTAATTCTCTTCTTATAATATAAATAAAAAATATCACATTAAAATACCATATCTGTGATACAATAATGCTGATTTAGGTGATTTAGAAGCATGAATCTCACCTTGTTGCTGAAGAATAAGATGATGATGTGTTGGAACTTGTCGAAGAAGAGACCTTTCAGGAAGTAGCTAAGCAAGAATCCTCTGCCTAATCGATTTGAGAATTTAGAAAGGAAGGGAAGTTAAAAGGATCACTTAATAATTGGTTTTGAATGTAATATTAGTTAATTACTATACGGTATTTTACTGTTAAGTCAAACCAACAGGGAATCTTGTTATTATGATACAGTTCAAATTTTGTTTTTCATTTCCTGTTGTTGCATAAATTTTTCTTCGTGCAAGTAGATTCATTTAAATGTGAGATTGGTTTGAGTTATTATTATGTAAAAACATAGGACTGCTGAAATTGTATATTTGTTTGAATTTCAGATGCTACCATGTGAAGGTTTTGTCACCTTCCAATGTATGGTTAAAATGTTGGAGTGCAAACAATGCACCCAATTAGTTGCATCTTGCTTGGATCGTGTATGTGATTGCATTTTTTGGTATTATATTTTTTGCTTGTCTATAATGTTTCAAGGGGAATTTCTTATTCATTTCATCAATCAGGTTCCATTGTCTCTTTACATTCTCTGGGAAGATATGTCCTATATTCCTATAGAATGGGTTATTTTCTCTTTCCAGAATGTCTTTGAACTATTATTCTCTTATTATTAAAGTTGACCCTTAAGTGTTGGGGTTATCCTACCTAAGGAGTTTGTCAATAATATTCATCTTCCCTTTTCCATGCTCTAAGATCCACCTCCACATCTTGGGCATACTATAAAACTTGGAATTCTTTATCAATTCTCTTCAAAAACTTATCCCAAGTAACCTTGTGTTTGTCATACTAGGGATCATGCTATTGGATTTCCTCTTTTTAATTTTGGGGGAATTCAATGCATTATGGAGGATGGCTTAGAAGATAAGAAATTGAAGTTGGTTTAAAATAGTCAAGTTGCATTCAAAATTATTTTGAAATGAGCCCTTTAAGAGAAGTGTGATCTTACCTCATCTTTGAGTTATTTGCATCTTGTGACGTCTGATTACTCTTCTTCATGTTAGCATGCTTAACTATTTTGAAAAGGCCACTATTCCTTGATTTTATTGTCAACATATTGTTATGGATTGGCATTTCAATTACCCCCAACTTATATTTCAGTTGACCCCATTCGATACAATACATAACTATTGTCAGGTCTTATAAGAATGGTAGGGGCATGGAATGGCAAGAGTGTTGGCCAACCATATAATGTTTAACATCATATTTAAATCATGCAATGGCTAAATTCAAAGAGATTAGAAGTGATATCTAGTAGACTTGATAAATGAGATTTTATATGATGAAATTTTTTTGAGAAATCCTTAACTTGAGAGTTAGCATGAATGTAGGAAAGTCTCCAATTTATTTGGCACGGTTGAGCGTAAAAATTAAGCTCCATTCTATTATTGGATTGCAGTAACCTTGTAGTAGTTGAAACTTTGGGAAGTTTTTTTTTTTTTGTTCTGTTCTGGAAATGCACACTTATATTGAAATTTGTAGAGTTGGAAATGCATACTTCTATAGAAATCTATATTGTTGGAAATGCACACTTTTGTAGAAATTTATAGTTCTAGAAATGCACACTTTTGTAGAAATCTGGTTACAGGTGGAGACTTTCATAGTCTCCTATAAAAGTCTTTGTATGGATTAATATGTTTATGATGATTGGGGGAGGGTATACTATAAGATGGTATTTATGGGTGAATGGGAAATGGGAGGATGGGAATAGATGTAACATGGATTAATAAATGATATTATGGATGTAGGAAATGAATATATGTAGGGAATTAATGGAAGGAATCATGTGGTGAATGTAGGGTAATATGAAAATTTGGGATTCAAGTGATCATATAGTCAATATGTTGAATAACTTAAACTTAAGTTCACCTCTGCCTTGTGCTTTCATATGATTGCATAAGGTAACAATAGTTCTTGGAATGTGTGTAATCATAAGGTTCCTCAAGCTGCTTGTTTCAGAGTTAGAACATTTGGTATGAGAATATTTGAAATGATGAAATGAAGTGGATTTTCAACAGACCCAATGATTGTAATATTTTATTTCTTGTTTACTGAATTTGGTATTTTACATTGTATTTCATTTTATGATAAACCTTGAGAATAAGAACGTTCCACTCATATCAAGCTGAGTATCTTAATGTTAGGATATTGATTGTAAAAGAACTAGAGATATATGGTATGAACACAAACTCTTTCTTTCTTTTTATTTATTTATTATTATTCTATTTTTTCTCTCAGATCTCAAATACCATTCTTGTTTTTCACTTATGCTCTGCCTCATGGTTCATTAGAGAGGTTTTCACCATGATTAGAACTTGTCTTAGAAGAGGTTTCCAAGCCAAGAAATGTCCTAGATGCCTCATAAAAAAATTTCATTATAAGATTTTTTCATTTTCTATGTTTTTTCTATTTTTATTAAGATGGTTTTTTACTTCCATATTGATGGTAGGAATGCCAGCAATCACAGTGAGCTATCATTGTGCTTGAAAAAGTCACAGGCCTTATTGTTGTTGGATTTGTGTCGACATATACCTTCTATGATGAGAGAATGAAAATATTGAAATTATGATGAGGGTGGTGCATAGTAATTCCTATGTATTCTCAACAAATTTGTGACCATCATGATAACAATAGAATGAGATAAATCTTGAAACTGTAATCTTGTTGTATTCTGAAACTATAATTTCACTCCCTCTATTTGTTTTTGAAGTTCACGCCATGGATTTGATTGTTTAGACTATGATGAAACCTTGTCAAAAATGGTTTGTACTGTTTCTTCTTGAGTATATATTTGTCAATGCTAGTGAAGAGAGTGTTTGTTGGTAATCAAAATTTGATGTATATGAAAAGCCTTGAGAATAGAACCAATGCAATTTGGAATTATGTTTACAACTTTGTTGTTGAAGAAGATTTTATAATGTTAATGCCACAGTATATGCATTTCTGTGATTTGACTTTGATATGTTCACAAGATTGAACTTGAGAACGTGGTTTAATCATCATACAAATCTTTAGAGGAGAAGACTCTTATTAATACACTATTTTTATCCTTTGTTGAAGATACCGATGTACTTTGAAATTATATGCTTTCAGTTTGAATCGACCCTGAAAAGGCATGATCTTATACAAGGCTACTTGTAGTTAACATTGTTTCTTGCATGTTAGAATATACCACAAGGCACTACCTTAACACATTGCTATGCATTTGTAAGCCAAAATAGGAGTTGCCAACTCATTATTTTCCTGGTATGCATTTGCACAATACACTTCCCTATTTGTTGCGTATTCTTGTAAGATAAGAGAAAGCTAGATTGGCCTCTTGAGACTAAATTAGTGAAGGATTGATTTGGGACATATGGCTGGAGACATTCTTTATATTTGAAAATTGCAGTGAAATATGTGCTATCATGAATGAATAATTGGTTGGGTATAAACAATGATGTGCTAATTTTGACTAGAGTTGAGAGTTGATGCAGAGTTCTGGGACAACATGATGACACTCTTAAAAACATGTAGTATAGAACGAGGCATTTTCTTTTGAGGGTAATGTAGCATATGATCATTCATTGTTCTTTTTAAGCAATAAGTATTGGTGGCAAGTTGAATTCATGGTAGCCTATAGAACTTAATGAATTCACTATCTCAGTATGGTATGCTTACTTGATTGGTTTTTGTTGGGGTTGGTTCAAAATCAGAAAACTTCGTAATATGGAGAAGATGGAAAGAGGTCTTAATGTTTGTGGAATGGATGACAATTCATTGATTACCCAAACTTGTTCCTCATTCTCCCTTGCTCTAGTAGCACTTGAAAGTGGCATTTGATGATTCTCTATGAAACTGACAACAAGTTCAAGTTTCAACATATAGATAACTTGTATATGTCATAATTTCATGTGTAAGTTGACTTACTAGTATGTATTAGATGCTCTTCCCTATCATGTATGCCATTTTTATTCATGCTTTCCTTGAAGGAATTTGGAAACCTTCCCAGGCAGCTTTGAAAACTATTGCATCTTATTGAACCTTCATATATCATCTTAGATACACAAATTGCTTCTAATGATGTCTTTTTTATTCATGCTTGCATTGAAAGAGAAGGCATTGAAACCTTCCCAGAAAGCTTTGAAAACTAATGCATCTTATTGAAACTTCATATATCATCTTAGATACACAAATTTCTTCTTATAAATTGATAGAAAAGAGTACTTTGTAGATTTTTCATTTATACATGAAGGCTCTCATACTTCGAAGGTTGTTAATAATTTACAAGGTGGCTGTAATTTCCAATGTGGCTACTAATTCCAATAATGATTTGTTCTTCACTCGTAGCAAATTTGGTATCGTCCTTGTTGTCCATCTTGTTTTCAGATATATGATGAAGACAAAGAAAATCCATTGGCTTGCAACAAAGTTTCATGGATTCAAATTATTTATAACCCTCATCTACCAAGGTTGCACGATTGTATGCACATAAACACAAGTGAAGGCAATGTAGTCTAGCATTATCCATGCTTCTTGCGGATTAGAAAAAGTGCAAGGGCATCTTCACCGATCGATATGTTCAATATTGTACAATCTTTGCACTCCATGCTTTCAAATTTATTACAGGCATGTTATCAATAGTTGGCATGCAATATCTCTCATCCCAGATTTGGAATACATATCTATAAGTGCAATACCCCAGTAACATCTGGCTCAAATCCATTATTAATTATGTGGCATGGATGACATTGCCCTATTGCAAAGCTACTAAATAGGCACATGCTAGTAATACACTTAGTACAGTGATTGGGTTAGGTTGCATATCCATAAGTCGCATTGATGAAAGAGCATCAACAACTCATGAACACGTGTGGTTTGATCATATATGACAGCCATTCCATTCACCTTTCAATGTTTTGTCAGACAACTGGCATGGCATATCCACAACATTGCATTTGGAATACATAGCTATAAGAGAGTAGTGAACAATAACATGTGACTATACTCTATTTCTAATAGTATAATCATGGATGTCGTTACCCTACTACAAATTTCCCAACTCATCACCTGCTGGAAGAACACTCACAATGGTGGCCTTGTTAGGATTCACATTAGTCATTTGTGTTTGTTGAAAGAGAGCTAATGCATGATCGTAAAATCCATTTTTTGCATATCCAGATATCCTCACATTCTAGAAAACCACAGTTAGTGATGAATTATATCAATTACTATGTGAAAAATATCAATACCTTGGCACTTGCCTTACATATATACCAGAGAATTCCCTACGGAAACATTAGATTCAAGTGTATTTCTGATCATGTACTCATGAATGTCTTTACCTTGTTGTAGAGCTATGAGATCTATGCATGTTGAGAGCATGTTTTTACCCTATTGCAGAGTTGTGAGATCTGTGCATGTTGAGAAAAATGCCCCATGCAAGTATTGAAGTGCATGGGGCATTTTTCTCATCACTGGGTGAATTTAGAAGTGCATGGGGCATGTATTGAAGTGCCTAGGGGGGATTTTGAAGTGTTGGGTAAACTATTGAAGTGCATGTTTTTATCATCCTTGGGAGAATTTAAAAGTGCCTGGGAAACTATTGAAGTGATTAGGTCATTTTTATCATCTTTCAGATAATTTTGAAGTGCTCGGGGCAAGTATTGAAGTGCATGGGGTGTTTTTCTCGTCACTTGGTGAATTTAGAAGTGCATGGGGATTTTTCTCATCACTAGGTGAATTTAGAAGTGCCTGGGGTTGTTGTTTATCAATGTATGGATTCTTTTATAGTGTTGGGACGTTTTAAAATAGTAATGGGAAAAGTTATCACTTGTCGAGATAAATTTGTGTGGATTGAGGCATTTTTGTGATTTCCTGGGTGATTATATCATTGTCGAGTGTTTTTCTCCCTTTCCTAGGGAAAGTATTGAAGTTTCTAGGGCATATTTATCATCACTGGATGAATTTTGAAGTGTCTAGGGAAAGTAATGAAGTTCCTGGGAAAACATGGAAGTGGATGGGGGCATTTTTATCTTCGCCGCGAGAATTTTGAAGTGCCTGGGGAAAATATTGAAGTGTATGGGTGTTTTTATCATCGTTGGGAGAATTTTGAAGTGGTCAAGGAAAGTATTGAAGTGCACGGGGCGTTTTTATCATCACTGGGTGAATTTAGAAGTGCATGGGTCAAGTATTGAAGTGCCTTGGGTTGAAGTGCTTGGGGAAAATATTGAAGTGCATGGGGATTTTTTATCATCCTTGGGAGAATTTTGAAGTGCCTAGGAAAATATTGAAGTGCTTAGGGCATTTTTATCATCTATGTGATAATTTTGAAGTGCTCGGGTCGAGTATTGAAGTTCTTGGGGAGTTTTTCTCATCACTGGGTGAATTTAGAAGTGCATGGGGCGTTATTCGCATCACTAGGTGAATTTAGAAGTGCATGGGATTGTTATTTATCAATTTATGGATGATTTTATAGTGTTGGGACGTTTTAAAACAATGATGGGAGAATTTATCACTTGCCGAGGAAAATTTGTGTGGATTGAGCCATTTTAAGTATTCACTGACAAATATTCAACTCTCCTACCATTCGACACCAAAGAGAAGAAAAATTGGTGAGAATATTGGTTGGTGCTGATGCATATGTAACTTCAGAATGTATTTCATATATGTATATTGTATTCCTTTAGAGATGGTATTATTCCTATATACGGAAGTGTTTTTATTCCTATAGAGATGTTATTATTCCTCTATACGGAAGTGTCGTCATTTATATTGTAAGTGTCGTAACTTATACTTGATGGGTTATTAGACCACCTTGTTGGGGTCGGCCCTGTATAAGTCATGTGGGTCGAAGGGTTATTAGACAACCCTATTGGGCGTCGACCATGTGGGTCAAAGGGTTATTAGACCACCCTATTGGGTGTCGGCCCAATCAGTATTATGTTATGTGGTTAAGGTAAGGCCGACCTAGTAAAGGTTATTAGGCAAGTCAAGTCAAGTATAAATAGAGTGCGGGATGCAGTCTATTTCATCCTTCTATTCTCTCTCACACTCTCAGGAGAGTGGCGCACTTGTGGAGGAGGAGAAGCTTATGCTAGGAGATGTCTATCTCTTATGCTTGGGTTGTATCATTACTCTATCTATCTCTGAGGAAGTTATTGGGGTTTTTCACCTTTATGGTTTTCCCCAAGTAAATTACGTGTCTCTTGTGTGCTTGCGTTATTGTGTCCATGATTGATATGTTGTAGATATGTTGTACGTGTTGTTCTCTCAGTTAAGATCCTAGATCATATTGACGTAAATTCTAAAAAATTAACATGGTATCAGGCTATCCTGAAAGAAGGCATGGTATGTCATGTATGACACTTGTTGCAATTGCAAAGCTAGGGCTTGATATAGAAAAACCCAGTCATCGTAGAACTTTCAATATAAATAAATTTCAACATAGTTTCAGGGTCTAAAAATAATACAGGACGAAGCTAAGATCCCCATGTACCTTGTGTCCAAAGGACAACCTCTAAGTCGTTGTACTTTGTGATATATGATCTGTTTAGTAAAGGGTTTTTGCCTCTTCCAAATCTCAGTCATAAACAGGTGACCTTGGAAAAAATGTCATAACTTGGGCTATGAAGCTCCAAATGAAATTTCGTAAAATGTGACAGGTAGTACACGGACTGTACTTTCTTAGGTAACTTTTTTAGAGGCCGAAACGGAACCAGTGACACATGGAACGCCATACAAGTTCGCTCTCCTGTTTTATCCCATAAACAGGTCACATTGCGACACTTGGCATAACTCTCTCTCAGAGAATCCATTTGAGGTAAGACCTATGGGGTTGGAAATACGATAGGTCAGGCTATCACAAGAAACAATTTTAGACCCTGTGGATCAAAAATTTTTGAGTTAATACAGAAACAATCAGGTACATATTTCTGTCAAAACATAATTATTTTTTAGCACCTTCATTCATGGCTTCCAGAATTTAGGGTTTCGGAGAAAGTTGGAATTTTTGTAATCAGAGACTACGGCTGAATGATACTCATCAAAATCGAAATTTAGAGACCAAGATCAGAATTTTTGGTCGGGCAGAAGGCCGGGCTTGATAAGACCCTAGTTCGGGACTTTGATCGGAAAAGTGGAAAATTAGGGCTTCTGCAAAAATGGAAATTTTTGAATTCTGTGACCACGGCTGGAAGCTCCTCAGAAAAATAGAATCTTAGAGCTTTGGATTGAACCTTTTGATTAGGCAGAAGGGTGGGCTTTATCAAACCCTAGTTCGGGGTCATGTCGAGTGAATCCGAAAGTTTCAAAGGCAAATTTAAGGGGTGAAACTTTGCAGTTTTCAAATTATGAGTATGCCAGCTTGATTAGCTCATCAAGGTGCATATTTCTATCCTTTCAAAAGTTTGAAATTCAAAGTTTGAATTTGTAGGGTTTCTCTGAGAAGCCCTAATCCAGCTCCAGATCCAGTTCCTGTAAATCAAGTGGATTGGGTTAAGCCTAGGAGAGAATGGATTGGTCACCTGCATAAGTGAAGTTCTTGTTTCAGAGGGAGATGAGGCTAAGGCCTTACATAAGAAGATTACAAGCAATCTCGACAGGTATGACTCATCCAGGTATGTTTTGAGATTTGCTCATGCTTAATTTTATGGTATGTTTGTCTTCATATTATTACGGTTATTACAATCTTGATTAAATTTAGACTTGTCATATCACCCTAATAAAATTATGAATGCATGATAGAAGATATTCATTGATTAGGGTGTTGACACTTATGATTGTACTAATGCATTATGGTGTTGTATGAGCTTTATGTTTTCCGCTAACATGAAAGGTACACCAAGAAAGATAAATTATGTTCTAGTTCAAGAACATATGATCATGATGACATGAGGACAAAGATTCATCCATTGTCATGAATAACTTAGAAGATCTATTTGCGAGGTATGTATAACTTGGTTCTATAATGGTTAACCTATGAGATATGCAAGTTACTAACACAAGTCATTGAAGAGAACAAGAAGACATCATGTGGGTATGTTAGACATAACTAGATAACATGCCAATCCAGGTATGTTTTTCCTATATCAAGTTAGAATCCTACCTTGTGTTAGGATCCCTTATATAAGTATACTTGGTATGATTGGGTATGTTTATTCATAAAGTTAGAAATGTAAGTAATCAAGGGTTTATGCATTTTATGTCTCTTATCTTGATTGATGATTTAACCACCCAGAAGAGTCCTATGATCAAATAAGAATATGCATGAGTAAAAGAAGACTTCCTTGAAACCTTGAATACCAATGTTTATTATCTGTGTTTGAAATGATCATGACTATACATATTTAAGATTATTGTGTTTTGATAATATTAAGATTATACTAATGAATGTGTGATTATGTATGAGACCTCGAGGATAACACAATGATGATACTAATAAGCATGCATAGTGATGGATATAAGTTCAAGGACAGGTAATCCAAGAAGCAAAGATCAAGAGGAAGCACACTCCAGTTGTTCCTGCAAGGAAGCAAAGATCAAGAAGGAGCACACTTCAGTAATTTCTGCAAGGATGCAGATATTCAGAGGGAGTTGACCACTTCTCACATCATAATGGAGTTGCAGAAAAGAAGCAGAGACTGAGAGGGAGTCAACCCAACAAACAAACAAACAAAGATAAGTATTTGAATTATCATTCCTTGCATATTTTATTGTTTAAATAATACTGTTCAATAATGTATATACTCATGTTCCTAGAATTAGGTTGTGTATTATGCATATTAGAATAGTTGCATTGATGAACAGTATACTACTAATATACATGGGTAAGTGGCCTATGGCACTATACAACATTCCATTGCTACTTATCTAGAATGAAACCTCGTTGCTGACATGTTGGGAGTTGTGCACACTCTTAACAATGTTCTGGTAGAGATTGGAAGGCATCTAGAAAGTTACGGGATATGGATAAATGTTGTATTGAAGCATTGGCTAAGATAATTGCATGATTGTATGACATATTTCTTTATGTGTAAGAATTTGTTCTGAAAACTATGAGATGTTTTCTAATAATGCAATTTAACTTGTTGTGTAGGAAAGATCATATACCATCACCTACAAAAGGACTACAACATTTGTTCAGCAACAAAGTTATCTATTGAAAATATTGAAGATATTGAAGTTCCCAGGATCTGGGAAGAATGCCATGATCGAGGAGTACCAGTCGATCATGAAGATGTTTGGGATGTAGTCCCAAGACCTGAAGGGGAGTCTGTAGTGACTTCCAAGAGGATCTATAAGATCAAGCATGCTGTAGGTGGTAGCATAGAGACTTTTTCTCCTGTAGCCAAATACACTTCCATTATATACGTACTTGCTCTAGCAGTAGTGATGAAATGGAAGATACACCAGATGGATTTCAAGACAGATTTTTTGAATGGTGTAGTTGAAGAAGAAGTGTATGTGGAGTAGCCACTTGGTTCTGAGACACATGACAGGGATTCATATATGTGCAAAACTTGGTATGGTAGGATAGACAGCTTTCTATCCAGTTTGGGATTTGCCAAGAGTAAAGTGGATTCCAACCTTTACTACAAGGTTGAGGAAGGCAATCCAGTGATACTACTTTTGCATATGGATGACCTGTTTATTACAGGTGAAGATAGATTGAATGCCGACACGCAGCGGAAGCTTGCTGTCGAGTTCAAGATGAAGAACTTGTGGATGATGCACTATTTTCTAGGTATGGAGGTGTGGCAGAGTGTAGATGGAATCTTCCTTGGACAAGGGAAGTATGCAGTAGAGATCCTGAATAGGTTCGGGATGATGGACTGCAAGGCCATGGCCACACCTATGGCATCAAACCTGAAGCTTCTATGTGATGCTTCATCTGAGCTTGTTGATATCACCATGTATCATCAGATGATTGGGTCATCGATGTACCTGATGAACACGAGACCAGATATTTTCTTTACGGTGAACACATTGAGTCAGTTCCTGACGGATCCGAGGAGTGTTCACCTAGTTGCTGTAAATCATATTCTAAGGTACCTGAAGGGTATAGTTGATTGTGGGCTCAAGTATGATGTGAATCAAAAGTTTAACCTATAGGGTTATGTTGGTTCAAATTGGGCAGGTAGTGCTGCAGATAGGAAGAGCACTTCTGGGTGCTGCTTCAGTATGGGATCAGGTGTGATCTCTTGGTTTAGCAGGAAGCAGTCCTGTGTAGCACTGAGTACAGCTGAAGCAGAGTATGTTGCAGCTTGTTCGGCTAGTTGTAAGGCAATATGGATTTGGAAGCTACTGTCTGAGTTATTTGATCTACCACTGGAGGCTACTAGTATATTTTGTGATAACCAGAGTTGTGTGAAGCTGTATGAGAACCCGGTGTTCCACGACAGGTCGAACACATAGAGATCAAATATCACTATATCAGGGATATGGTGCAGAGAGGAGCAGTGGAGCTCCTGTATGTTGCGACGGGTGAGAAGATTGAAGATGTATTGACGAAGCCACTAGCCAGAGTGAAGTTCGAGTACTTCAAAGAGAGGCTTGGTGTTCTTTAGATCGACGACACTTTGAGGAAGAAGTGATGGAGACATTTGTTGTAGCCATTCCTAGCATGGTGGAAGGGGGATCCTTCACATGTCTATGGATGTAAGCACTGGATGATGAGCATCAAGACAATACTCCAGTTACTGCTCTGTATATGCATCAGGATGATGCTGGATATGATCAGTTGGATCATTTATATGTATATGTATGCATCATGTTGGATGTTGGATATGATCATTTGGATAATTTATATGTATATGTATGTACACATCATGTTGGATGCTGGATATGATCAGTTGGATCATTTATATGTATATGTATGTACGCATCATGTTGGATGCTGGATATGATCAGTTGGATCATTTATATGTATTTGTATATGCATCATGTTGGATGCTTGGACCATGTATCTATATATGTATCAGGTGGATATTGTGTATGATCAGGTAGATCATGTATGTTGATATATATTAGGTGGATACATTGTGTGGATCATGTATCTACGTATGTATCAGGTGGATACATTGTATGATCAGGTGGATCATGTATGGTGATATGTATCAGGTAGATACTTGGTATGCATCAGGTAGATGCATTGTATGATCAGGATGATCATGGATGATGATCTTCAGGATGTTGCTCCAGATGACTTGCATCAGGACGATGTAGGATGATTATCAGGATGATCATGTGTACATTAGGATGATGTATGGTGAGTATCAGGTTGATACTCTATGGCCGTGGATAGGTTGTGCAAAGGAAATCCTAGATTTTTTCTAGGTCACATCCAGTATGAAAAAGGACTAGCACTGTGTATCACATGTAAGATTTGGGAGATCCGATAGGTTGGGCTGTGTGCCCGTAATAAGTCCTGGGTTGCTCTTTCGAGGGTTTGTGATAGTGGGCCACATGTAAGACCTCGGAGATCCGATAGGTTGGGTTGTGTGCCTGTAATAAGTCCTGGGATTCTCTTTCGAGGGTTTTTGGTGGGTTGCTACATGTAAGACCTAGGAGATCCCATAGGTTGGGCTATGTGCTCGTAATAAGTCCTAGGATGCTCTTTCGAGGGTTTGTAGCAGAGGTCACATGTAATCAGTCCTGGAGATCTTGCCGGTCGTGCTTAGGCACATAAATATTCCTGGGATGCTCTTTAGAGTTCTTGCCGGTCGTGGTATGCACATAAACGTTCCTGGGACACTCTTTTAAGGTTTTGTGACAGTCACATGTAATAAGTCCTGGAGATTTGGATAGGATGAAAAAGGCCTCAAATGCTCTTTAGGGTTCTTGCTAGTCAAGAGACTCTTTTAAAGTTTTATGACGCACGTAATAAGTCCTGAGGATTCCACAGTATGGCCAGTGATGATGAAGACCTGCAGATGGTGGGCCTACATCTAGTATGAAAAAGGACTGGCTCTGTAGAACATCCTATGACAAGTAGATTCAGAGATTGATTGAGATAGCAGCAACAGTGATGATGACGATGAGTCGATGATGATTATCCAGTGACAATGATCCAAAGAAGAAGACTTGTGCTAGAAGACCTGTGTCGAGAAATACCTTCGTAGTTAAGAGGGAGTGTTGATGTATATGTAACTTCAAAATGTATTTCATATATGTATATTGTACTCCTATAGAGATGGTATTATTCCTCTATACGGAAGTGTTTGTATTCCTATAGAGATGTTATTATTCCTCTATACGAAAGTGTCGTCATTTATATTGTAAGTGTTGTAACTTATACTTGATGGGTTATTAGACCACCTTGTTGTTGAGATATTGTAACTTCTAAGAATATTATATTTGTACTTTATTATTCTGGAGATGTTTCATTCCTCCGTGAAGATCTTATTGTATATCCGAAGATGTTTATTCCTCTGTCGCATTGTGGTAACTTGGGTTATTAGACTTCCCTAGTGGGGGTCGGCCCTATATGTGTTATGTGGGTCAAAGGGTTGTTAGACCACCCTAGTGGGCTCGTCCGAGTCAGTTGTAGTGGGGTGTTTAACCTAATGATAAAGTTGGGGCCGACCTAGTTAGTATAAAGTACAAGTCGGAGGTGTGTATAAATAGAGGAGGTGTGTTCCTCATTTAACACACACTTCCCTCACTCAGAATATAGTGCACTTGTGGAGGAGAGGTCTGCTATGGTGGAGGAGGAGATCATGTCTTTGGTTTGCATCTTTGCGTATTGCTGGTCATCTATATTGAGGCAGCTTTGCTGGGTTTTCTACCCCATGAGGGTTTCCCAGGATAAATCTGTGTCTCTTGTGTTTATGTTGTGCTTGTTGTTTCTTCAGTGATCCTGTATATGCTATTATTATGAAATGGAATGTAATGCTGTTATTTTCTGTCTTAGCATATTGAATATTAACATGGTATCAAAGCTAACCTGAAGGAAGGCAATGTATGGCACTTATGACACTTGCTTCACTTGCGACAATTTCAAGGTTTGGGTTTTGTATAGCAAACACTAGTCATTGTGGAACTTTCGCTATAAATACATTTTGGAGAAGGTTCGGGATCTTAAACCTTTACATGTCGTAGATAACATCCACAGGTACCTTGTATCCAAAGGACACCCTCCGATTCATTGTACTTTGTGATTTATGATCAGTACAAGTTAGGGTTTCCGCTTCTTCCAGATCTCAGTCAAAATCAGGTGACCTAGGAAAAAAGGTCATAACTTGGGCTAGGAAGCTCCAAATGAAATTTCGTAAAATGTGACAGGTAGTACACAGGCTGTACTATCACAAGAAATGTTTTTAGAGGCCTAAGTTGAACTAGTGACATGTGGCATGCCGTACAAGTTCTCTCTCCTATTTTATCCCATAAACAGGTCACATTGCGACACTTGGCATAACTCTCTCTCAGAAAATCCAATTGAAGTCATAATTGTCAGGATGGAAAGATGTTAGGTCAGGATACCACAAAAAAAGTTTTCAGACCCTGTGGATCGAAACGTTAAGTGCTACAGCAGAAACAATCAGGTACATATTTCTGTCAAAACAGAATTATTTTTTGAGCACATTCATTCATGGCTTCCGAAATTTAGGGTTTCGGAGAAAGTTGGAATTTTTGGAATCGGAGTCCACGGCTGAATGCTACTCAGGAAAATCGAAATTTAGAGACCAAGATCAAAATTTTTGGGTCGGTAGAAGACCGGGCTTGATCAAACCCCAGTTCAAGATTTTGATCGGAAAGGTGGAAAATTAGGGCTTCATCAAAAGTTGGAATTTTTTAAGTCTGTGACCATGGCTGAAAGCTCCTCAGAAAAATATGAGTTTAGAGCCTTGGATTGAACCTTTTGATTGGGTAGAAGGGTGGGCTTCATCAAACCCTAGTTTGGGATCCTGTTTAGAAGATCCAAAAGTTTCAAAGGCAATCTTGAGGGGTCAAATTTTGGAGATTTCAAAATTGAAGTATGCAAATTTGATCAACTCAGCAAAACACGTCTATCCATCCATTCAGAAGTGTGTGATTCAAAGATTGAATTTTTAGGGTTTCTCTAAAAAACCCTACTCGAGCTCTAGATCTAGTTTCAGGGGGAGTTGATGCTAAGGCCTTACATAAGAAGACTACAAGAAGTCTCGACAGGTATGTCTTAAGGAGATACAGGTATGTCTTGAAATCTGATTCTTGATTTAGTTCATAATATGTTTGTCTTCATATTATTTAGATTAGTACAATCTTGATTAATGTTAGAATTGTCTTATCACCCTAGTAAAAGTATGTGAATGATAGAGGACATTCATAGATTAGGGCTATATGATTGTACTAATGCACTGTGGTGTTGTATGAGGTTGATATTGTCTGCTAACAAGATACAGGTACATCACGAAAGACAAATCAAGTTCCATGACATGATGAAGACAAAGAATCCTCCATAATCTTTGATCACATATAAGTTCTACTTACAAGGTATGTATGACTTTGTTCTATTATGCTTAACCTATGAGATATGCAGGTTCCAGCACAGGATCTCTAAATCATTGAAGAGAACAAAGAAGATATTGATTAGGTATGTTAGACATAACTAAGCAGTTATACTAATCCAGGTATGTTTTCCTATATCAAGTTAGAATCTTACCTTGTGTTAGGATCCCTTATATAAGTATACTTCGTATGATTGGTTATGCTTATTCATAAAGTTAGTAATCAAAGGTTTATGCATATTATGTCTCTTATCTTGATTGATGATTTAACTAACCAGAAGAGTCCCATGATCAAACAAGAATATGCATGAGTAAAAGTAGACTTCTCTGAAACTTCGAATACTAATGTTTATTATCTATAATCATGACTATACATATTGAAGATTATTTAGAATTATAATGTTTTGATAATATTGAGATTATACTAATGAATGTATGTTTGTGTATGAGATCATGAGGATGACACTAGTGCACACTTGAGCATGCATAGTGGTACAGAATGAATAGAAGTTCAAAAGTCATATAGAATATCAAGCGGGAGGCAACCACACAAACATAAAAGATAAGTATTTGAGTTGCTATTTGAAATAGTAAATGATATTGCTTGTAATAGTTGTATGCATATTTGTATTCCTAGAATATATCATACTGAGTGTAAACATTCATATAACATTGAACAGTATACTACTAATATGCATATGATTGGTAATTTGGACAAACATTCCATTGTTGCTTGTCTAGAATGAAACCTCTTTGCTGACATGCTGAGAGCTGTGCACACTCTCGATAGTATGTTTTGGTATAGATGGAAGGCATCTAGATAGCCACTGTATGCATACAAGATATGGAAAAGTGTTGTGCCAAAGTATTGGTCAAGATAGTAGCATAACTATGTAAATCATATATGTATTCATAATAGGTTATCATGTCAACATGATTTGATGATTATGAAGCATTAATAATCATGTACTTAATCTTGATTTGTAGGGAAGATCATGAAGAATGATGAACACCGAACAAGTGATGGATGTTCAACAAGAAGATTTACAAATCAAACATAATATAGAAGGCTCATGGCTAGAAGATTATCTTAGAAAGAGGAAGAGAATCATGATGAGATGTTTGCTCCAAGTGGCTAGATAAGACCATTCTCTTAATGGTGTAATTAAAAAGGAAGTGTGAATCAGGTTCTGTATGGGTACCCAGGATTGCTAGTCAATCGATGAGCTTAATGATCACCATGGGTGATGTGGATCTCAACCTTTGCTACAAGGTTGAATATGGTTTCTATACACAAATGACATGGATGCAAGAAGGAACTCACCACAGAGTTCAAATGATATTGAGGCTCATATCAGTAGACCCATCTGACAAGAGATGGCACAGATAGATGGCTGTAGAAATAAAAATGAAAGATCTTAGATTGATGCATTACTTCCTAGATCTGGATGTATGGAAAGGCTCAGAAGGAATCTTTCTCAACCCGGGAAAGTATGCTGTGGAAATATTGAGAAGAATTGATATGTTGGAATATGAAGCCATGACCGCTCTCATGGGTTCCGAATTGAAGTTGTTAGCTGATAACTCCTCAGAGTTAGTTGATGTGATTATGTACAGACATATTATTCGGTTGTTGATGTATCTGACAAATACCAGGCCAGATATATGCCTTGCTATGAACACCTTGAGTCAGTATCTAGTGGAAACTAGATGTGTTCACCTGATAGTTACAAAGCATGTGATGAGGTACCTAAAGAATACGATAGACTTTGATCTATGTTATCTTGGAGATCATGACTTCAGATGGCTACACACATGTTAATTGATCAGAAAGTGTATCAGACAGGAAGAGCACATCGAGAGGATGTTATTGTCTGGGATCAACCATGATCTTGTGGTTTAGCAGGAAGCAGTTTAGTGTGGCTCTCAACACAAGCAGAATATATGGCTACTTGCTTTGTTAGTTGTGAAGCGGTATGGCTTCAGGATTGTTTGACTTAGAGATAGACCCAATCGTGATCCTATGTGACAAACAGAGCTGTATCAAGATGGCAGAGAATCCAGTGTTCCAAGATAAGTCAAAGCACATAGAGATCTGACATTTCTATATATACAAGATATGGTGCAGAAAGGAACTATAAAAGTTCAAATTTGTAACAAGTTGTCGATGTACTAACCAAACCTCTACCTCAAGTGAACAAGTTACCGATGTAATAACCAAACCTCTACCTCAAGTAAAGTTTGAGTACTTCCAAGACAAGCTTGGTGTAGTTCAAAAGGACCCTCCTCGAAAGGGGGAGTGATGTGGTCACTTATGATTAGATTGCCTGCATTGACATTGAGGTCGATGATGTGGATACCTATAATGGTAATGCCCACAGAGAAGCTGGTGGATGGTCCTTAGACAGGGTCTAAGTTGACAAGGGGATTGCATCATCCTTGAACACATGTTCTAAAAGGATCCGTAGACACATGTCTTCGAAAATGAAGTCCTTAGTGGACAAGTAGGGATTGGATCATCCCTGGACTTCAGTCCTAAAGTGAGCCGTAGACACATGTCTTCGAAAATGAATTCCTTAGTGGACATGAGAGGATTGGATCATCCTTGGACTTCAGTCCTAAAGAGATCCATAGACGTATGTCTTCGAGAATGAAGTCCTTAGTGGACATGAGAGGATTGAATCAACCCTAGACTTCAATCCTAAAGAGAGCCGTACAAGTATGTCTTCTAGAATGAAGTCCTTAGTGGACATGAGAGGATTAAGTCATCCTTGGACATGGTCCTAAACATACGGTTGAGGATTAAGTCATCCTTGGAAATAGTCCTAAATGTACAGTGGGGATTGGATTGTCCCCAGACTTTAGTCCCTTGAATTGAGCTATAGACATCATATCTCTGAGAATGGGGATTGGATCATCCCCGGACTTCGGTCCCTTGAATTGAGCCGTAGACATGATGTCTCCGAGAATGGGGATTGGATCATCCCCGAACTTTGGTCCCTTGAATTGAGCCGTAGACATGATGTCTCCGAGAATGGGGATTGGATCATCCCCGGACTTAGGTCCCTTGAATTGAGCCGTAGACATGATGTCTCCGAGAATAGGACTGGATCGTCCCTGGACCTCGGTTCAAAAGGTACATGATAGGACTGGATCGTCCCTAGACCTCAGTTCAAAAGGTACATGATAGGACTGGATCGTCCCTGGACCTCGGTTAAAAAGGTACATGATAGGATTGGATCATCCCTGGACCTCGGTTCAAAAGATACATGATAAGGATTGATCATCCTGGAACTTGATATGGATTGTATCATCCATGGACCTATGTCCTAAAGAGAGCGAGATTGATCATCCTGTAATATGATCGTGTGTGTTGCAGGGTATGTTGCTATTATGAGGATACTTGTATTGATGTATTGATACTTGTATTGGTGATGTGTATACTTGTATTGGTGTTGATACTTGCATTGGTGTGGATACTTGTATTGATGATGTGTATACTTGTATTGGTGTGGATACTAATACTGTTGATCTAGATGACGATGTTGTTGATCGTGTTGATCTAGATGATGATGCTGCTGATCGTGTTGATCTAGATGATGATGTTGTTGATCATGTTGATTTAGATGACGATACTATAGATCGAGATGATGATCCAGATGCTGGTCATATGATGACAATGCTGATGATCATATGATGATGATGTTGATGATTGTGTGATGACGATGCTGATGATGATGTTGATGATCGTATGACAACGATGTTGATGATCGCGTGATGATGATGCTGATGATCATGAGGATTCAGATGATGATGTTGATGTTGTTGTAGCTATTCGAGTGCTGCAGAAGATAAAAACTCAGTACTGAAGATGCTGATGTTCCAGTATTGAAGATGTTCCAGTAACTGCTTGAGTTACTAATGATGTTGAGAAAGCTTCCAATGATTTATAGATGTATCATGTTGATGACTCCTTGCTCCTGCAGATGTTGTTATAATATCCTTCTCGTTAAGGGGGAGTGTTGAGATATTGTAACTTCTAAGAATATTATATTTGTACTTTATTATTCTAGATATGTTTCATTCCTCTGTGAAGATCTTATTGTATATCCGGAGATGTTTATTCCTCCGTCGGATTGTGGTAACTTGGGTTATTAGACTTCCGTAGTGGGGGTCGGCCCTATATGTGTTATGTGGGTCAAAGGATTGTTAGACCACCCTAGTGGGGTCAGCCCAGTCAGTTGTAGTGGGGTGTTTAACCCAGTGGTAAAGTTGGGGCCGACCTAGTTAATATAAAGTACAAGTCAGAGATGTGTATAAATAGAGGAGGTGTGTTCCTCATTTAACACACACTTCCCTCATTCAGAATATAGCACACTTGTGGAGGAGAGGTTTGCTATGGTGGAGGAGGAGATCATGTCTTTGGTTTGCATCTTTGTGTATTGTTGGTCATCTATATTGAGGAAGCTTTGCTGGTTTTTCTACCCCACGAGGGTTTCCCAGGATAAATCTGTGTCTCTTGTGTTTATGCTGTGCTTGTTGTTTCTTCAGTGATCCTGTATATGCTATTATTGTGAAATGGAATGTAATGCTGCTATTTTTTGTCTTAGCATATTGAATATTAACACTTGTTGGGTTCGTCCCTGTATAAGTCATGTGGGTTGAAGGGTTATTAGACCACCCTATTGGGGGTCGGCCATGTGGTTCAAAGGGTTATTAGACCACCCTATTGGGTGTCGGCCCAGTCAACATTATGTTATGTGGTTAATGTAAGGCCGACCTAGTAAAGGTTATTAGGAAATTCAAGTCAAGTATAAATAGAGTGCGGGAGGCACTCTATTTCATCATTCTATTCTCTCTCACACTCTCGGGAGAGTGGCGCACTTGTGGAGGAGGAGAAGCTACTGCTAGGATATGTCTATCTCTTATGCTTGGGTTGTAACATTGCTCTATCTATCTCTGAGGAAGTTATTGGGTTTTTTCACCTTAATGGTTTTCCCCAAGTAAATTTTGTGTCTCTTGTGTGCTTGAATTATTGTGTCCATGATTGATATGCTGTAGATATGATGTACATATTGTTATCTCAGTTAATATCCTAGATCATATTGAAGTAAATTCTGAAATATTAACAGTTGGAAGCTTGGAATTGGTCCAAGAACTATCTCTCTATATAAAGGAAGTAGCCCGCTACTAGGATATTCACTTAATTCTATCAATTTGTTGGCCTGTCAAGATTCATGACCCCACATATCCATTGGACCATTAAGGGATGAGATAAAAAGTAGAGTCCCTACTTTTCCTGAATCTAGTTAGTGCAGTCATGTTTCATAGACACCTTCTATTTGTGAGTGATCAAATACTCCTTGTGAAATGTATAAATAAATCCATCCTCTCCTCATTCATACACTTGTTCATTCAAGATTCTAGGAGTCCAGAGAGTCCAGAGTTGAGCTTCGGTGTATGTTCTTTTGTTGCACTACCTTAGTAATCTACATAATCAAAAGCTTGAGTCTTATTCGCAAAATATTCTCCAAATTTTTACTATATTTTATAAATCAGTGAAAGATTCGGCAAGTTTTTACAATTTTTTATAATTAAGTGAAATATTCGACAAGATTTTTGGAGAGAGAAGAATGGGTGAAAAACGGAGAACATAATGTATAATGTAAAAATGTATATTTGATAATGTAGAAGATGGTAAAATGAATACAATCGGTTGGCTTAAATAAGCTTGTCTTGCACCTTTTCATGAAAGGGCATGACTATAATAATAAATTAATATTAATTATATTTAATATTAATTTATTATTATTTTATTGTTACATTTCCTTCCCCTTAAGGGAAGCTTTGTCCTCAAAGCTTATTTGATGACAATGGTTATGTGAACAGTCGCATCGTCTTTGATGCGGACACCTGTATGGTTTGGTACTGGTGGGTTTTTTCCCTGGTTCCATTTTGATTATGTGTTTCATTTTTCTGTTTGATGGGAGCTCCATAGGTAGCCCTTGAAACACCTTGCAATTTTTTTGAATCGCCTTTTGTATCTCTGGTTGTTTGTCCCTATCTCCTTTACTTGTTAGAAGCTTCCTTTCTTGACATTGAAGTATGTACGTTGGTGCGTCCTTCCGAAGTAACTTTTCCATCTAATGTGATGTAACTAGATGTGTCGGAGGTGGTTGGACCCCGTATAATTTGTGTGTTTTCCCGAACGCATGGAATTCAATAAAATGTTCTTGGTGATTTGCGGAGTATGTACCAAAGGTTTGTAACCATTGTATTCCTAATACAACATCGACTCCTCCTAGCGGTAACGCAAAGAAATCTGATTCTAAGTTGTACTCTTGTATTTGTAACTTGACTTGGTGACATTTTCCTATGTTGTCAATCTTCTTGCCATCTGCTATCATAACTTTCATGTTAGGTACTAGAAAAAAAAATAGGTTAAATATCTTAGCAAGGTTGACATTAATGAAGTTATGGGTGATGCCAGAGTCGATGAGAATTGTGACATCATTCTTTTCTATATGTCCACTAAGCTTCAATGTTTGCAGTTGGGAGATTCCGGTAATAGCGGCTAATGATATTTGTGGGGTGTCGTCCTCGATTTATGTGGGGTAGTCTTGTTGACTCTTCGCATCATTTTCAATTGGTTCCTTGACTTCCAACTCTACTTCATAGGCATACAATTTCTTTTGTAAGCATCTATGCGTAGGATCCCATTTGTATCCACAGAAATTACATTTCCCTTCTTTTATTCTCTGGGCCTCTAAACTGGGCTTCGCTCCTTCTCTAAGTTGAGGCGGTGCATATCTTGGATTTCCTGTGTATGCTGATAGGAGGGGGTTCTTTTTGGAGTCGTCTTGGTCAAAATTTGTATGAATGGATTTGCTTTCAATAATCTTGGCTTTATGTCGTGCTTCCTCCATGGTAGCGATGTTATGTAACTCTAGTCCATCACGGATGTGTTGTTTTAGGCCATGTATGTAGGTCTGTAGTCGTTGGTCATCGGTTAACTCTGGAACTCGAGTCGACAGTGCTTCCCACTCACAGGTGTACTCATCGACACTACTTTTCTGTTGTAACCTTGTGATTCTGGCAAAGAAGTCTTTTTCTTCAATGCATTGGAATCTTTTAATGAGGTCGTTCTTGAAACTAACCCAGTTGTGAGAACAGATTCTTGCAATTTTCTTCCACCATAAGTACCAGTTGTAAGCGTTTCCTTCTAGATGCATGGCAGCATATTTAACTTTCTCCTCTTCGTAATGGATATTGTGGATGTCTAAGTATTCCTCGGCTTTGTTAATCCATGCTATGCACTGTCGTTCATCCCCGTCGTATTTGGGTAGCTCAACCTTCACCCATATTTGGCGTCCTTGTGTATATGAGAATGATGACAATATGTTAAAGGATCTGGCTGCTCTGGTGTTCTGGGAGAGTTGGGTTGCGTATCTTTTGGTAATGGTAATCTTCCCAAGATGGCTTTTAAAACTACCTCATTTTTCTTTTGGTTGTCTTATAGAGTGAAAATGGAATTCTCTATTCGTGACGTGATTTGTGTCCAAGTTGCTGCCAAATGGTCACTAGTTTGATTGATCTTTGCCTGGAGTTCCTCATAGTTCTTGTTAATCTTCTCATTGATTGAATCGAACCGGGTGTTTAATTCACTCATTGATCTAGTGATTGGTGGAATCTTCTCGGTGCTGAACATGGATTTATTTTTATTCGCGATATGATGCCATCCAGCCACAATTTATTTTTCCAATTTCCCTTACGAAGAATAAAAATTAGAATGATAATCTAATCTTTTATGTATTGGGAAAATTTTGTTTATATATATATATATATATATTTGTTTTTTTTATTTATAATACAAAATATATTATAGTAATATAATATTATATTATGAAATGTAATTTGTTTGCAGGATGACGTGGGTGGTGGAGCGAGTCGGTGGGTGGTGGAGCGAGTCGGTGTGTGGTGGAGCTGGTGGTGGATTGGAGGGGAGCGAAAGGGTGGGGAGATGGCAGGGACAATGCAGTGGATGGAAGCGAGTGAAGAATAGCAGGAAGTGGAGGAAGGAGGAGTGGAGGAAGATGGGGAAGGGCATGAAAGAGGGTGGATGGTGTAGCAGGATGGCGGAGGGCACAACAGATTGGCAAAGGGTGCGGTGGACATGGGAATGCATGTACAGTGGAGGGCGCATAGAGGAAAAACAAGGGAGGGAAGAAAGGAGGGCAGACGGACAAGAGTGATGAGCGGTGGGGGAAGGAGGTCGAGAGTGGGGACAATGGTGGAGCTGGTGGTAGGGTGAAGCAAAGGCAGAGGAGTATGGGGGCGGAAGGTGGAGGACAGCGATGGAGCAGGAGTGGAGTGGGAAAGCGGCGTGCAGGAAGCGGAGGAGTGGGGGAGTTGTAGCATGAAGGGAGAAGTTGCAGCGTGAATGGAGTGGTGTGGGAGGATGCGGCGTGAAGGGGGACGACAGGGAGGGATGTGGTAGCTAGTGGGGGGGTGTGAGCACATGAGGGAGGTGGAAGTTGGTGGTGGGGGCAGCGTGAGCATGTGTGGGAGGTGGAAGCGGAGGTGGAGGGTAGCATGAGTGAGGGAAAGGTAAGGGGGAGGTGGGTGAAAACGATGGAGGGGGGTGTGGGCAGCGAAGGTGGTGGTGGTGTTGGTGCAGGGCCTGTGGCTCTAATACCAATGGAGAGAGAAGAATGGGTGAAAAATAGAGAATGTAATGTATAATGTAAAAATGTATATTTGATAATGTAGAAGATGGTAAAATGAATACAATCGGTTGGCTTAAATAATCTTGTCTTGCACCTTTTCACGAAAGGGCATGACTATAATAATAAATTAATATTAATTATATTTAATATTAATTTATTATTATTTTATTGTTACAATTTTACAATATCTTATAATTTAGTGAAAGATTCGCCAAGATTTTACAACATTATATAATGAAATGAAAGATTCACCAAAAACATTATATATACATATTATATTATTGATAAAATCGCCTTCAAGTTTTCCTATATATCGGGGAGATTCACCCATTTTTTATACATGTAAACTTTTGGGGGGTTCTTAAAATCATCCCTATCCTCTGCGTCGCATCAATAACAACCCCAATGCTCATGCTTCCCCCAACTATAATATCATGGATGACTTAGCCCAGTCCCTTACTGTTATGTCAGCCTTAGAAGTTTTAAAGAATTTCCCAGCGCAGCGTAAAACACTGTTGTCTGCCATAGGTGCAATCGACCCTTCTGAATCACGAATGATGGCATTCGATTTAGTCCAATCCGAACCACGCATTCCTTCCACCTTATCATTTCAAGTCTCTGTGTCAATCCAAAATCTTGTTATCCATCGGTGCATCATCGATGAGGGTGCCTCTGCATGTGTCATGTCTACATTCGTGTGGCAGAAGCTAGGATCCCCTACCCTACAACCATCCAAGACCGCCTTACGAGCTTATGATGGTCATTCATATCAGTCGCAAGGCCTTCTGGCTAATGTTCCATTCCAATTAGTTGTCAAAACCATCTTGATTGACATTGAATTCATCAATGTTGTTGGCCCTTTTCTCTTTATCTACTTTCCTTGGGGCTGACCCAGGTTCTACGAGGTTCTCTCTAGTATTTGGTCCAACAAAATCCCCTTCACTTGCCCTTTTGGCATCAACGTGCGAGCAGGATGAAGTCCCACCCAAAGAGAAGATGGGTGGTTACAGAATCAGGTTTCTGTAACCTGGTGACGCATGGTTATGTTATGCGAGCTGATGTGCGTAGCTTACTCAACATCTACTTCGCATATCGTAACCAACAAGTATCTGCGCACTTCACAGATCTCAACAACCTACAAAATTCACTAAATTGTTGTTACTTTGCTTCTATGACTACGCATTTACCATACTTGACACAACTTCGCAATGTTCATACATGCATGTTCCGTTACTTAACATATTATTCTCATTCACATTCATATGAAAACACATATATAAGAATAAACATTCACAAACATTCAATATAAAAGAGATTCAAACACATAACATGAGTATTTACATTGTTCACCCCCCATATGGGAGCTACGTCCACGGGAACTGTTCTTATATTTCTTAGAAGGGTTTAACAGTTCCAGTCTGTGCACTCAGTTGCATACTCTTCTCTACAGTAGATCTTGGCGCACATAGCTGCAAAGTATTTTTCCTCTCTTATATCTCTCTCATCATATATCTAACATAAGTCTAACAATATCTTATCTAACAAAATCTACCCCAGTCTCTCCAAGTCTAACCCTTCCTTATACAAAATTTCCCTTTGTATAGATTGTGCCCAAAGGTCACATCTTTACAATAACTATGGGCCAACCCCCATAGTACCCTTAAACCCAAAATGGCATCGTTCTCCTGTTGACCATGCTTTGTCTTTACTTTACTAGATCTCTTATGTCCTTCTGCACTGCTTCCTCTAGCTCTGACGCTACAGTGGTGCATCCTGTGCACCATTCCGCTTCTTTACTCTTTGCTTCTTTAGTTGACAGTCCACCGCTTCATTCATAACTTCTCCAAATACTTTGATGGTCCTTAGTACTTCACATTTACTAAGGGGACAAATCCTTATCTTCCACTTTGCTTAGCTCCTTACCCTGCTCCTGGGAATTGCGGAGTTGTTTCTCCCAAAACTAGTCGATGTTAGGCCTCGCCTAACTTCTACTTCTCCATCACAACTTCTTCCACTTGGGTCGCACCCAATAGGCCCCTAACACTTACTCATGGCTCTCCCCTGAGCCACTCTAACTGGGTTGTTCCAACTGCACATCCTCTGAGATGTTTGATTTTGCAGAGAAATTCTAAAAAGTTGCACTTAACTTCGCAACTGTGTCCTTGGATTCTTGCTCAAACTCCTTAATTATTTCGAGCATCTCCTCTAAGATGGGTTCTAGAATTTTATCCTTCATAATGTCCTCTGTTGTCCAGAGTTCTTGTAACTTCTACTCAATTTCTTCAGAAAGTGCCAACGCCTCTTCCTACATTGGCTACAACTTCAATGAAGTTTCAGCTTCCCTCGCCCTTAATGCTTCCAACTCCTTCTAAAGTTCCTTCTTCTCTATGAACTTCTGGATTCTTTGCCTTGGTGGAAGATCCTTCATAGCCATGTTCACATAATCGAGATCTTTCTATCGTTGTTGTACCTCGTCCTAGATTTTCCGCAGCTCGGGTTCTTCCTGCAGCATAGCCCATACCTTGGTAATTTCATCAAGTAGGTTTTGACATCTCGCCACTTCAGCGGAGATGTTTTATGTGGAAGCCTTCAATTCCTCGGATCTTGCTTCTTTATCGTGTTGTGAGGTTCCAGATTGTTGTCGGGCTTCTAAATCAACAATCTGATCCTTATAGACAATCTCCATGTTTCCCATCTTGGCCTTGAGATTGTCTATAGCGGCACCAATCCTCAAAATAGTCGCTTCTACCTTAGGCTCTTCTGGGAAGTATGGGATCTTTGCACAGACTTTGGAAATGGCCTTCTTCAACTTCTTCTGCTTCTCCTGCACATATGCGAGCTCCTTAGTTTTTAGTGCGCATTCATCCTTTAGGTCCTTGTAGCTCTCACCTAGCTTCAGATGCTGGTTATAAGAGACTATGTCTCTATCTCAGATTTCTTCCACAACCTGCAGATGCTGATTATGTAATCCCTCAATGGGAAACATCCCAACATTAATATCGAGGTGTGCAAGTTTCTTCGCACCTTCAGTGAGCTCGTTAGTTGTAAATATGACGTTCATCGGCTCAATTCTGACTAGCAAAGGTCTAATTGTTAAGGCAGTAGCCTTTCTCTTCCTTTGGCTTAACTCTCTTGACCGATCATCAGAATCTGGTTCTTTCACCAAGTCTTGCTCCACTTGTTCAATCCTTGCGACCAAACTCTTTAGTTTTGCAAGGCTCTCCATCATGGTTGTTTGCACTGCTTCTTTCTTACTTTCCTTCAATGCAAGTGTTTCTTCAATATGATATAACACTCTAGCAGTGATGCAATCATAGTCATCGTCATGCAATTGTGCATCGAGTGGAAACTTAGTAGCTTTTTGTTTCTTCCTGTGCATTTCTTCTGGCGCGACTGTATCGATTTGCTTTCTTTTCTCACCTACTGACAAGCCAGCAACTTGTTGTTGTTCTACACCTTGACTTGGTACTAGGTTCTACGCGCTTGCCTTGTGTATCTCCATCTTCAATTTCTTTTGAAGTGGTGATCAATGTGGCTGGTGCATCAACCTTCCATTCTGGTGGCCATTCTTCCATAATCAGATCAATTTTTTGCACCTCTAGCTTATATAGTCCTTCAAACCATTCAGGAGGCATGATTTGTACTCATGGTTGGATGTAAATGAAGTGCAATCCGGATTTGAAAGTCATATTTCGGATGTAGCGATCCGTCACTTCCTTAGTGATATGCAGAGTTTTCTGAATGACTTCACATAACTGCTCATAGTAAGTAAGAAACTGTATGTTGTTCAGCCTTTGTCAATATGGCTTCGATTTTTTCCACATGTTTGCAAACCTTTGTGCTCTACAGTCTCCAACGTATACCATGATGTTCTACTAATACCGAGGCTCCTTCCATCCTACAAACATGACCAGTACTAGAAACCAACTATATTGGAACTGACCTCCATTTTCTTGTGTCTCATGGATGTCTTCTAAGGATTCATTTAGGATATAGCTTTCCCAATTGAAATGAAATCCATCCTTATTCTTCGTAACTAAGGATATTGCAGCAACCAGTACCTCGTTCGGTCTACATTTCCCCAAGATCTTTCCTGCAAGGAGATGGACTGTAAGCCATGTGGCTTGATATTTGATCTCGGCGGTTGTATAACCACGGTTTCCTTTGGTTATCCTGAATTCTCTCTTCATCCTTGTTTTTCCCAACGAACTCAAGTACGGGATCAACACCCCTTTTACACAAGTGTGTGATCTGGTAGATGAGATCGATGTTAATGTCTATATTACAGTCTAACCATAAGTATCCCTGGTGCATGCATGAAAGTAGTGTGTGTACCACCGCTGTAAGTTCTGGACTCCGATCAAAATGTGGAATGCGTAGCAAGTTCATTAACCCTAATGGTTGAAATGGTGCAATCCACTCCTATGGGTGAATGGTGAACTGCTTAGTAGCTTCATCATACCTTCTGCACATGTATTGATCTGCTTGGAATTATGGAAATTTAGCATCCTGGAGCAAGTCATGGTCTGAGAATTTGGACTCTAGGATTCTACCAAGCAAACTCTCCTTGATCCGCACATGGATTGACATTGGCGGCATGGGAATCCCATAAATAGGGTTCTTCATGAGAATCACCTCTGATGCATCTTATTTCCTTAGAGAGATGTATTCTGGAATAAGCAGGATGGGTTTCTCTTGAGTTGGTGCTGGTGGAAATGGCTTCAGCCCACTCGCAGCCTTCATTTTTTCCTGTTCAGTGGCCTTCTGCTTGTCTTTCTGTTGTGGTTGATTCCTTGGTGAGTTTCTAGATGAACCACCGCATTCTGGGATTGCTTGTTTTATGGGCGTCTTCATAACTCCTTCCATACCAGAATGTCTGAAATCTCCCAAAATTTATTCTAATGTCGACTGCTCATACATATATTGTCAGATAGATATTTCTTTCAACTGGTAAACGCTTGGAAATTTATAGGCAATAAAAATGAAAATTTACGGTAAAACTAGTAAGTAAATGGTCTTTACTATTTATAGGCACCTCTGCACTAAGATGTTCCAAAAATCGATATCTTAGCATTAAATGCTATGTCCGTTGTTAACACCCAAAAAGTGTTCACTACCTCATCTACCACATTACATGGCTCATTTGTCCATTTTCCTACCATTTTTCCCTTAAAATCCCAAAAAATCCCACTAAAAAGCCTCCAAAAGGCCTAAAATGCCTCCAAAAGGCTACAAAACCATCAAAATAGCCTAAAAAAGGCTAAAAAACCCCCTTTTCCTCCAAAGATATCCAAAATTCCTTTAAAATAGAAAAAATCCCCTAAAAAGGGAATAAAAAATATAAAATAATGAGGAAAAGGAGGAAAAAACCCTATATAGCTGCCCTAAACCATATGGTTCCCAAAACCATGGGTCAGCACTCCATTACCAAAAAACTATAAATAGGTGATGGAGATCCCTTATTTCACATCCACAGTCATAAGCACCCTTACTCTGCCAAAATCTCTCTTGAAACCCTAGCTCACCATTGAGCCACTTTCACCTTGAGAGCCCCTTTTGGCCCATTTCCACCATTGGAGAAAGAGAAGGAGCACATTGGAGCTTGGAGAAACCCTCTTGGACATTGCAAGGGCTTCATCAACCTCCACATTGGAGGTAATATCAATACAAAAACCATTATTTAAATTTGTTGTTTATGTTTCATGCACATGTTTTAGAGTAATTTACATTTTTGTTTTAGCATAATAATTTCCATTTACTGAACTGCTACTAAGGAGTCCCTTCTCCTTAGTAGGTGCTCATTTTCACAAGCTAGGGGTAAAACCCTAGCTACAGTTTTGGCAACTCCCCTAGATTTGAATTTCTGGTTTCATTTTAAAAAAAAATTCCTTTCGGCTGTCCCTTTCGGCCGCCGTACACCGCGTATTTTCTCTCTGCAGTCGCGTCCCGACCGCATCTTTCAGGCCTTTACCTGTGACCCGACCGCAGCTCTCAGACTGTTTTCGATGCCCTGCTGGTGGATTCAAGTTTGTTACATGCGATCCGACTGCGGCTAATCATCCTGTTTGCTGCGATCTGACTGTGCCTGTCGGTCATTTTCCCGCGTCCCGACTGCAGCTTTCAGCTCCTTTCCGGCATCCTGACTGCGTCTGTTAGCCTTTTTCGCGTGACCCGACTGCATCTTTTTCGCTATTTCCTGCATCCCGACTGCGTCTGTCGGCCCAATAGCCGCGACCTGTCCGCGTCTGTTTCCCTTAAACCCGCGGTCCGCCTGTTCTGATTCGCCATAGACCCGCGGTCTGATTTCTGCATTTTTTCCCTAATTTGAGCCCAGCCCCTTTTGCTGCAATATTTTCTGCATCTGAACAGCCCTCTATCCTACCTACAGCCCCACTTCCCTACAGCCTTTCTTTAACATAATTTATGTTCCCTTTACAGAATCTTTTTAAAATTTCAGCATTTTTAATTCAGAAAATTTTGCAAGTTAGAGTTTCAATTTCAGTATTATTGATAGTTAGAAGTTTCCCCCCTTGTGGCACTTCTATTTTGGGTTCATCACCTCACGAGCACACACTCTGTCACATAATTTAAGTGATCCTTAAAAAGTACCTAACTCAACCAATATTCTAACCCCGCTTGGGGAACACAAAAGAATCTTTGTAGTTAGGTAGGATCGGGGGGATAGGCTTCCAATAACACCCCTCGGTTACTTACACTTGAGACATAGTTGTTGTCCAAATAGGGAACCAAAATCCCCTAGTACTTTTTGGCACGGTCACGACCATTTTATCAGAGGGCCTCTCCCTTAGGAGGGTTGAAGTTGGGAGACTGGTTTCGGAGGCCTGAGTGAAATACCGCACTCCATTCAGTAACCGAAGGGCTACCTTTCGCCGTTCTCGGGATATCCCTGTATAGGGGTATTGCGGTTAAAGGACCAAACGGCAAATTCACCTTTCTGGACGTGTCATGAACGGGGTATCTTAGTTGCCATTCTTCTAGGATTGACTACCCGGTGTCCCTCCTGGTAGGGGGATATCATAGCCACTTGGCTTTCCTATTCATATTGTTTGACTTGGATTTCATCACCTTGCAGAAGATATGTCTACTTGAGTCATAATACTTTTAGTTAGGTGCTTGCATGCTCCCTTACCTCCCTTTGGTCTAGTTATTCCACCATTTTTTATTTTTAGGAAACCTGCTGCTTGTTGGTATTCTGACCATCTTTGTTGATACTCCACTTATTGTAGCACAGCTGTTATAGTAGGTGTTTTGAGTTGGTTGTTGGCCTGAGTGCCTTGTTTTTGAGCTCTCCTTCTGCACACTCGGTTGCATTAGGATTTTTGAGTTGTTTTTCTACTCACCTCAACCCACAGAGATTTGACACCATCTGTCACCATTGAGTCCCCGAGACATTCTCGGTGCCTCAGGGGCGAGCCCCCACAGCACGGTTCACTTGACATCACCCATCATAGATTCAAATCATCATCCCTTGATACCACTCATCACAGATCTAAAGCCTTGTCACTTGACTCCACTCGTCAGCGACATAGGACCCCGTCACCAGATATTGACGCCCCTTACTTTACCTCCGATTCTGACGACGAGTCTGAGAACCCTATTTACACTGCCCCTACTAGCCCCATGGCTGGCACGACTTCCACTCCTTTTGTTATAGCGACCATTGGTGGCACATCCACCACTACACCAGTTACTACACCTGCCTTGGGTATGCCCTTCATGGGGCCCCCATCTACCGTTCCTCTCACTGCACCTATTCCCGCAGCTAGAATACCTATCCCCACTCCATCAGTGGCTCATACTACCCATGGTGGTGCAGGCCCATCCTATATCACCTTAGTTCCCCCACTTGGGGGCAACATCCCAAATCCTGCCCCTCCACTTGGGGCCATTGGCCCCAACTTGGTCCAACCCACTACTGTGTCACATCCTTTTTCCAGTTTGCCATTCATGGCTAGCCTCAACCTACCTAACTTGGCCAGATTGACCAATGACCCTATCCGACATGACCCTACGTGGCCTCATATGCCTACCAAGCTCCCCTCTGACATCCCTAAGTTCGAGGGCAAGGCCGGTGAGGACCCACAAAACCATATCATGTCTTTCCACCTATGGTGTTCCTCCAACTCCATAGTGGACGACTCTATTCGCCTCCGTCTCTTACAACGCACCTTCACTGGCTCTGTAGCCAAGTGGTATATTGAGCAACCCCATGGGACCCATGCCACCTTTGCTTCCCTTGCCTCGACCTTCCTTCAGTTCTTCCAGTTGCCTGTCCACTATGATGTGGGCGTTGAAATCCTCCTATCCTGCAGACAAAACATGACTACCCACATCACGGACCACATCCATGAGTGGCGTCGACGCCGTAGCTTATGCAAGATCAAATTAGACGACCGTATCTTCCTAGATTGGTTCCTCAAATCCCTTCTCCCTGTCATTGCTAAGGATGTGGCATCAGAAAGACCCCAGTCTGAAGAAGAGGCCATCCTTAAGGCCCAACAGTTTGACCTCATTTACGCCCAGTCGGGTTACCTTTATACCATTATACCTGACACCCCTCGCGGTGAGTCCTCCCAGCACGATGCACCGGGGGCATCCCACGCTGCCGACGGCATCATTGGCCATGTTTCTTCGCATCCCCAACCATTTTCCATAGCACGTCCTACCCCTGGCCCCGACCTTTCACGGGCTACCTCACAGTCTGGAGCAACCAACTCATATGCTCCCATGACACATCACCACCACCATGGACCCTCATGTCCTCCTCAGTGCTTCAGTCATGTGACTCCCGCTTATGCCCACCCGGTCGCACCTCAGCCCTACTACCACCAGCAGGCTGCCCCAGCTCCTGCGCCTTCACAAGCCCAACCCGCTTATTACCTGCCACAGGCAGCCCCTACAGCAAACCCCCAACCCGCTCCGCAGCCATATCAGCAACCCCCTCAAGTTGCTGCACCTGCGCAGCCTCCACCTACATATCATCCCCTGCAGCCTGCTCCCGCACCTACACAACCTCAGAATCTACCTGCTGCCCAAGGGCAAGTTTACGCCCAACAGAACCCGCAGCAAAACTAGAACAACCAACGTAACCAGGGCCAACAAAACCGCGGCAAGGGTCGTAATCGTGGAAACAACCAACCTGCAGACCAAGCTGGTCAACCGGCTAATCCCCCCGATAATAAGAATGCGGCCCCTGCTAACCAAAACCCTGATCGCCCGCCCAAGCAGGCTAAGAACCCCAATTTGCGAAAAAACCATCCTTGTTCTATTTGTGGGGTCTATGGCCACTATACACATGCTTGCCCACACTTGGAGCGAGCGCAGCAACTTTGGGTTGATGATGCCCATCGCCAAGGGCATGCAGCTCCTCAGGCGCCACCTAACCCCCCTCAGCCTCAGTAGCCTCCTTTGGTTCTGCAAAACCCCTTACCAACCCAAGGTGTAGTGAACACTCAGCCGTTGGCTCCCCCTCAATCCAACGTGCAACCCCAACAACAAATCACGTACGCTGCTCCCGATCAACCCATGTTTGACTCGGGAACCCATCACTTGTTGATGATGTCATCCACTGACGTCAACCTCCAGACCCGTCGGAACTAGTATGGCTCCACCACTGAAGCCCCTCCTACTGAGAAAACCCCTAACGCTCATCCCACCGATCAAGCGTTATGCATACCCCTGCCTCCACTAGAGGGCGCTCCCAAAGCACCTCATTTCCCGCTTCTCCGTATCAACAATAACCCCAATGCACGGGCTGCGTCAAACTACAACATCGTCAATGACTTAGCCCAATCTCCCCCGCAGCCATGTCTACATTAAAAGTCTTGAAAAACTGCCCTTCTCAGCGCAAGACTCTACTATCCGCCATTGGGGCGATTGACCCACATGATTCGAATTTGATGGCATTTGATTTGGACCAATCCAAACCACGCCTGCCTTCCTCCTTAGCATTCCAAGTTTCTATTTCCGTTCGGAATCGTGTCATCCATCGATGCATCATCGATGAAGGTGCCTCCACATGCGTTATGTCCACATTCGTATGGCAGAAGTTGGGATCCCCTACTCTCCAGCAGTCCACCACTGCATTACGCGCCTACGACGGTCGGTCGGCCCAGCCCCAAGGCCTCCTACCCAATGTCCCCATCCAGTTAGGTGGCAAAACCGTCCTCATCAACATTGAGGTAATCAATGCCCAATTGGATTATAACCTTTTACTTGGCCGCAGCTACATGTATGCCATGCGGGCAGTTGCCTCTTCCATTTTTCGCACCATGATGTTCCCCCATGAGGGACGCGTGGTCAAGGTTGACCAGCTCACCTACTATGATCCCAGTGCTCCCGCGGCACCCTAAAACATTCTCCCCATGGTTGAACAACCTGTTTCTCGTGCCACCACCTCATTCATTTCCTCTACAGGACCTGGAGTTTACTCAGACGTCCCGATGACCTCCACCTTCCAATCCATTCCTCCCCCGTCATCTACGCCCGAAGTGTCTGACTTATGTACATTGTCCCACGATAACCAACCACCTAACAATCAACCACCCTTGTTTCCTAAACCACCATTGGTACCTAGCCACATTGGTGTTACACCTATCCATACAATCCCCTTCCTAGTCCCTCCATCGGGAGTAGTAAGCGCCCCGGTCATGGCTACCCTTAGTCTCCCTGGGTTAACCTTGGGATTACCCATCTGGTACCTTTCGCCTCCCGTTCCCCCGTCGACACCAAGCGTCGTCCTCCAACCGGTGCAACCCATGGCTAGTACCACTCAGCCACCCCCCGGTGTCTCTACCCCTTCGTCCTCCATGACTCCCCTTCCTACTCCCAAACCCACTGGGGGCAGAGGGCCACAACCTTACACTGCTGTACCACCTCCCAAGACAGTAAAAAACCCTCCCATGTTTCGCGCTCCTCCCAAATGCTCGTTGTGCAATGAATTAGGCCATGCGACCCATCAGTGTCCACAGTTACCAGCCTTATAGAAACACATGCAAATGCTCGACGACGACCCCAACATCTCAGTTGTCGAACTAAACCCCACCCCCAAGCCCAAAGACAAATCCCTGTGTACCAACCACCCCTGTGCCATATGCAGTGTTTACGGGCATTACTCCCATCATTGTCCCGATCTCCTGGATTACAGAGCGGCTCTCTATGAGATGAACAATCTGGATCGTGAGACGGCACCACCCACCATTGAGGAGATCTACCCCCCGGTCTCTTCCCCTTCAAGAGAGGTTAATACCATTTATATGATCTCTTCAACCACTACCCTCTCGTCAACCGATTTGATGACACAAAATTTCCGTACCGATGAGGAGATTCTCGAGGCCCTCACTGCCCTGGATTATCCCTGGGATGACATGCACCACCGTTCCTACTTCATTCCAGACGAATCCTCCTCTAGCACAGCCACCCAGTTCACGGTTGAATCCAAAGACTTCCTCCCCACCAAGGTTGACTGGTTCAAGGACCCTATTCCTGCTCCTGACGCCTTCGAGGAGGGTAACATGGCCAACATAGGAGCCTCTTGCAGTGAACAAGAGATTGAGGAGTACCGAAAACTCTTCCGAGAATTTTGTGATGTCTTTGCCTGGTCCTATACCGAAATGCCCTGTCTTGACCCCGCCATTATCGAGCACCACATTGACACATGGCCTGACGTACCCCCCGTTAGTCAGAAACAGCGCCCCATTCATCCCTCAAAGCTCCCAGCTGTTAAAGCCGAGATTGAGAAACTGCGCAAGGCAGGGTTCATTTATCCTATTGCCTATACCACTTGGGTTTCAAACCCCATTCCCGTTAACAAAAAACAAGGCACCATCTGAGTATGCACTGACTTCCGTGATTTAAACCGTGCTTGTCCCAAGGACAACTTCCCCATGCCATTTATTGACCAACTCATCGATGCGTGTGCGGGGCATGAAGTCCTCTCCTTCATGGATGGTTTTTCTGGATATAACCAGATTCAGATCCATAAGGAAGACCAGTACAAGACTGCCTTTACTACCCCATGGGGCACCTTTGCCTATCGCGTCATGCCTTTCTGCCTAAAAAATGCTGGTGCCACCTTCCAGTGGGCCATGACCTATTGCTTTCACGACTTGGTCCATATCCTGTTAGTCTACCTTGATGACCTTACAGCTCGTTCCCGAAAACGATCCGACCACCTTAATGACCTTCGGCAAGTTTTTCTGCGTTGTCGCAAATATCAAATCCGCTTGAACCCACACAAGTGTGTCTTTTGCGTTTCGGCAGGCCGATTGTTGGGCTTCATTGTTTCCCAGAAAGGAATTACGGTTGATCCTCTAAAAGTCCAAGCCATCTTAGACCTTCCCTCTCCTCGCATGCTCCGGCAGTTCCAAAGTCTGCAGGGGCAATCCAATTTCCTTCGACGCTTCGTTCCTGATTACGCCACTACCGTTCACGGTTTCTTGCGCCTTCTCCGTACCCACATACCCTTCGTCTGGGATGAGAAAGCAGAAGCTGCATTCGAAGCCCTCAAGAAAGCTCTCACACAAGCCCCTCTCATCTCCCCTTTGGATTTATCTTAGGATTTCATCCTATACGTCTCGGCATCCGAGCATGCCATGTCTGGAGTCTTGGTTCAAGAAGACGCTTCTCACCAGGAGCATGTCATATACTACGTCAGCCAGACCTTGTCTGCCCACCCCTACGTTACCCATATGAGGAGAGACTCTCCCTAGCAGTGGTCTTTTCTGTCCAAAAATTATGACACTACATCTTAATGAGTCATACCACAGTCATCGCCGACTCTAACCCCATGGTATATCTTCTAAACCAGCGGCTCCTGCAAGGTCGTGTTACTAAATGGGTCATTATCCTCCAGGAATATGACCTTACTTTTCGAACACCGAAGAGCACTAAAACCCTCGCGCTTTCCCAGCTCCTTACTGATCTCCCTTCCCTTCTCCCGGCCAAACCAATCTCCGATGAGTTACCCGACAATCACCTGTTCACTATCTCGTCTAATGACCCATGGTACGATGATATTTTGCTATACTTGCGCACGCATAAGTTCAGACCCAAAGTCACTCGTAATGGACGCCGTCGCATCCGTCACCAAGCCTCTCGATATCTCCTCTTAGGCGATGTCCTTTACCGGCGAGGGGTTGACACCCTTCTTCGTCGTTGCCTTACACACGAGGAAGCTGAACACGTCCTTAATTACTATCATAGCGGTGCCTGCGGACGCCATTTCTCAGGGATGGCCACTACCCAAAAGGTTGTCTGCGTCGGATACTTCTGGCCCACACTTTTCACCGACTACATCACTGCGGTCAAGCATTGCCATAATTGCCAACTTTTTTCCCCCAAGGCTAGGACACCACCTGCTCCATTACACCCAGTCATTACCGTTGGTCCCTTTTGTAAGTGGGCCATTGACTTCATGGAGTGTAGACCCCCGTCTTCCAATGGTCACAAGTATATCATTGTCGCCATTGATTACTTCACCAAATGGGCAGAAGCCACGCCTACCTTCAATTGTACCGCTGACACTGCTGCCCGTTTCTTTTTCAACCATTTTATGACTCGATTCGGGGTCCCTAAACAGTTGGTCTCAGACCATGGTTCACACTTCGAAGATGCCGTCTAGCGTGAGTTATCCACCCTCCTCAAATTTGAACACCAATTTTCCTCTGCTTACTATCCCCAAGGGAACGGCCAAGTAGAGGCCATTAACAAAATCCTCAAAACCATCCTTCAACGAACTGTTGACAAGCATAAGTCCAATTGGCACCACATGCTGTTCCCTGCCTTATGGGATTACCGTACATCCACTAAGACCGCCACTGGTTTTACCCCATTTCATTTAGTTCACGGTGTAGAGTCTTTCCTCCCCATCGAGTGTCAGATTCCTGCCTTACATATTGCCGTTGAGCTTCTCCCCAACACTTCCCCCCTTGAGCAGCGTTTGCTGACACTCGAACAAGATAATGAAGACCGTCGTGCCACTCTCCAGAACATCGAAGCTGCTAAGAACCGCTCCAAAGCCGGTTATGACAAACATGTTCACCCTCGAACTTTCCATGAAGGGGACCTCGTCCTCGCCTATGACCAAGCCCATGACAAAACTGGCAAAGGGAAGTTTGAATCCATGTGGCAAGGCCCTTACATCATGCAAACCTGCCTCGGCAAGGGGGCATACATCTTAGCCGACTCCGAAGGCCACCCTTTGCGCAACCCCCGTAATGGGTTGTATCTTAAGTGTTTTTACCCATAAATGAAACCGTGACCTCATTGGTCCGCATTGTACAGTTTTCTCTCTTTTTTGTTTTTCACCTTTTTTACCATCATCTTACATTCATCATTTCTGCATGATCACAGATGGACCATCTTCCACCTTGTTACACTGGCTTCGCTGAGGGCACAAGCCACTGGTCTCCCAACCTGGCTTCTGCAGCATGGGTCTTGTACTCCCCTTCCAACGAGATGATTCACCTTGATGGAATATGTATAGGCGTTGCTACCAATAACCAGGCAGAGTATGATGCCGTGACCGGTCTCTTAACTGCTTCCCTCCAGATGGGCATATGTCACCTTCATGTGTTCCTTGACTCCCAGCTACTTGTCTCCCAGCTCAACAACTGCTACCAGGTGCGTGATCCCTGCCTTTTTAGAAAATTATTGCGCGCAAAACAACTCAGTCGACAGTTTGAGTCCATAACATTCACACATGTCCCAAGAGCCCAAAATAGTGTCGCAGATCAAATAGTAAACAACATCCTAGATTGGCATATCAATCACACCATGTAACACCCACATCATGCATCATCATCCCATAACATCTCATAAAAATATATATAAAAACCCAAAAAGATTGCATCGCATCAACATTTGCATCCATGTACATAAACCACATTCATTTCCATAGGGGCATCCACATGCCTAATCATACATACATCATGTTGCATCACATCAAATACACAAGGGGCATCCATGTGCCGAACATCCTAGCCTACTTGCATCCACATGCAATGTAAACATATCACAAATCATAAAGCGCATCCACGTGCGTACAAATAAAACAACATCATACAAAAAGGTGCATCCACATGCATATATATATATATCAAAAAATACATGTTCAGTGCTATACATGTCCTGAGTACCCCTGTACTCAGCTATACAAAAAATGGCTATACATCCCTAAAGCCTCATCAAAATACATGCCATAGCTACAAAACTCAGGGGGAGTCCCCTGCACTCCCTAATGAGAGTCGTATCCTGCATCACTGCCTGCATCAGCTGCCTCTAAGTCCTCCCCTCGCTCCTCCTCCAGCAAGTCCTCATCTCCTACGGGCTCCTGTGCCCATGCCCAGTCCACCAAGATCGCCACCCGGATCGCTATGGATCTGAACTCTTCGGGTGCCCTCATGCAATCCTGAACCACATCCGGATCGCCATCCCTCGTCGGTCACCCCTATCAGCAAACGGTCTAGTAGTGCCCAGACCGACTCCAGTGTCCCCTCTGCATCGCCGCGACGGACCTCCCCTCGCCCAGGCAGAGCTGGAACAGCCACAATCCCCCTCCGTGCCACATGTCCTGGCGGCGGCCTCGGACCCACATCTGTAGATCACCCATATGTCAGTCACAGTATATCAATCTATTATCATATATATAAAACTTGACATCCATAATATGCAAGCAAAAACATACATACCATCGGGTCCCCATGCCTGTCCTGGTGCTCGTGGCGCCTCTGGATCTCCCGTGTAGTCCATGTCCCTATTCGGGAAGTCGTCCAGTGTCAATGGTATCTGGAGCCACTGCAGGTACAACTCCTGCGTAAAATACCTGCCAACATCACCGCCACCACGGCGGCGCATCATCTCGCCCCACCGCACCATCCACGGCTCCCTCAAACCTCCTGCCCTGATCGGCACCCGTGGCCGGTGTGTGGGTACCTTCTCCATAAAGAAAGCACACAAGAAGGAACCATAGCAAAACCCCTTGCCAGATTCCTTCGCTGCCGTCAGCTGCCGCTGAACACAGGTCAGGAACATCTATCCCCACGCGTAATACACACCGTCCAGCATGCGCTCTACCATTTGCATCTGGCCCCCCGACACCTTCTCAGGTGACTGGGACCCCAATACCCGAACCACACATGCCGCCATGGCCTGCACTGATGGCTCCTGTAGGTCCCTCACCAAGAGTGCATTCCTATGCACCCTCACCTTTGGACCATAGTATCTCTCTAGCATGTCCTCCATGTCTACGTCCACGGTGACCCGCGGCTGTGTGTCCGCCACCCTGCCCAGACAGGGAAACCCCATCAAAAAGTATACATCAGTCAGGGTGAGATCCACCCTCTCACCCTATACTCGGAAGGTCTGTATGTCCAGCTCCCAGAAACTAATCAGCCGGTTCAGTAGCAACGCTGCTGACCGTATCATGGGTATCTGTGCGAACTTCAGTAGTCCGCACAGTCTCAGCACAGATCGCACATGGTGATCCCCTCGGATCACGGCCACGATCTCATCAGGTATCTCCCGCTCTCTCCATAGCACCTACGGCATCCTGTCAATCACACAAAGTAGACTCATCAGACTCATGTCCAAAAAATAAGCCCTTCCCCTCCTCCCGGAAGACCCTCATAGCTCGGCCCAAAACCACGGCTTTAGGGCTTCCTGCCGTGGTTTCCGACTGCGGCTGTCAGGCCTACACTCGCGGTCCTTAACCGCGTCTATTCGACCTAACCCCGCGGTTTGGCACCGCGTGTTCCTCCCTGGAACACACTGTACTAGACCACGTATCCAGCCGAGAAACACGCGGTCCCCAACTGCATGGTTCACCCCGAAACTCATTGTTTCGTCCCTCTAACCCGCGGTCCACCCCACGTGGACCGTACAACTAACCCTGAGACCCACTACCCAACCCCCGACCCTAAAAAACATGTAGGTATGAGTTTGACGGAATACCTGTATCTCCCGGATCTGAAATCGACCGGTCGGATCATCCAGAAATGCCACCTCAGCTCTGGTCCACTCTGATCACAAGTCAAAGTCAAATAGTACAAATGACACATGTCATGTTGGACCCACTCACTTTATATAGTCAGTTGGCTTTTTCTTGTTTTGGCCATTCTGACCCCATACGGAGTCCGTTTTTCGAACCATTTCCACCACTGGAATCAGCACGACGAGACCGTCATGATGGTCACCTTGTTGCATTATTTTTGCCCCATCATTTTTTGCCCATTTTTCTGACACCACTAGTCACCTCGGTTTGCATGCCACATCGGTCGTTCTCCGTTTTTCGCATATTTTATATCATCGAATTCATTTTTCCGCGTCGGTGATGATGCTTGAGATCATTTCTCGCTATCACCCCCTGATTTTTTGGGTATTTTTCTAGAACGCCCCCGTCGCCTCGGTGTACGTGCCACATCGGTCATTACCCATTTTTGACACTCTTTATATCGCCGTATTCATTTTTTCGAGCTCGTGATGATGCTTGAGATCATTTCTCACTCTCACCTGGTACAATTTCAACATTGTGTCCTGACACTTTGCTGCCTCGGTTTGCGCACCACATCGGCCGCCATCGGATTGTTCCACACTTTTACATGAGCCATTCACTCCTGTCATACTGCAAATGTTTCATTATTTTTCCACCTTTTCATTCACCCCGCAAGGAGGCCCACTAGTGTTCCCCCCTACCCTCGTTCTTGGTCATCATTACTGATCCTTGATTGAACGCTTCCTCCTTGCCTGGCCATTCCTTTTGTTCGGTATAATTTTATCCCTTTTTCGGGCCGGACAAGTCCTTTACGAAAAAGGCACTTAGGGAGTTTTCGTTAAGCTCTTTTCTGACTCCTAAAACAATGAAAATATCGCCGAGCAATCTTGCTTCCTTTCATGCTCGTTAAAGTACCTGAAAGGGCGTGTATCTGGTATAAGTTTAACCCTTTTCCGGACCTGGTAGACTAATTACGAAAAAGGAATACTCTAGTCACACCGGCTAGAAGAGTTCTTCATTGTATCCTTTTTTGCTTCTTTGGGCCTTGAAGACTAAACATACGAAAAAGCAACCCCCTGGAGTCTTCTTATTTGCTTTCAGACTTCCTAAAATTGAAAGCAACCACGAGCATGAACTGTCCTGGGCTCGTATAAATCCATACGACAGTACCATTCCATTACTTCAGAGTCTTCTTATCACTTTCAGACTCCTTAAAATTGAAAGCGACCACGAGCATGAACTGTCCTGGGCTCATATAAATCCACACGACAGTATCATTTTACACACACTTCTTCTAGTTTCTTAACCCGTGAAGAAGTCTCCTCCCGTGCCTCCTGGCACCATGATCGATCATCTCGGCAGCACCCCCAATCAGGTCACCTTTGTTCAGAGTATTCTGCAGTCTCCTGCCATTTTATGCCAGCTTGAGTCTCCCTCAGCCTAGTCACCCTCCCCGATCCAATACAGTTATGATCCCTTTCCCCTCCGTCAGTTTCATATGCTACCAGATCATCCCCATTATCATACTCTGAACAAAGGAAGTTAGAGTCCACCCACTCTGCTTGCTCAGTTGTCCCCCCACAGTTTGTCAGTCCTGCCATCAGTACTATCACATTTCGGTTCTCCACCTTGCGCTCCTGTCAAGGAAACATCATTTCCTTGATAGTTGCAGGTCTCCCTCTGTCGACGACAGTACCTCTATTCCATAGGATAGGCCCAGAGGTCCCTACTCCTTGGACTCATCACCATCTGTGGTAAGTGCCTACGGACCATTCTGAGAGGAGTCATCATTACCTCTCCAAGTGGTTGTTTCTCACATGATCGACTTCAACACCTTGATCGCATCGTCAAGAATCGCGTAGGGTTATATCCCATCAGTTTTTAGTCGAAGACCCCGGATTTCCCCCAACTCTAGCACATTGGTGAGTCACTTCGGAACGCCCAGTTATATGTTCCCGTGGATGCCTGGGCTGTGTTGGTGATTGTATTCGGAAGCCATCCAGCTATATGCTTCCTTGAGTACCCATTTCAGTTCCAATTCAGTGTACCATCGAGGTTATTGCTCCCAGTCATTATGATCCAGCAGCTCATCCGTTCCTCTGGTACCCCAGTCAGCAGCACTGTTGATATTCCAGTGCACCAGTTCTTCAGTTCACACATGATCATCCCAGTAGTATGTCCCAGATTTGTGTCCCCTCTGGACTCTCATGATGTACACAGTGGTTATGTATCTTACAGGTCCCCCCTTTTTTCGGGCCTCACAGTTCTTTTTATGTATCTTGATACGAGCATGGGTATGCCCGCCTCGTCCATATATTGAGATTATTCCTCATTCAGTTTTTGAGGTCATGTATATGTCAGGTCCCCATTTTTTGGACCCCATTGTTATTATTATGTTATATCCTGATACGAGCATGGGTATGCCCGCCTCGTCCATATGATCAGATGATTCCTCATCCATTATTGAGGTTATGTACTTTTAGTTTGTGCAGTTTGTTCGGGATCGTTGTTCCGGGCTTCAGTTTGTTTCTTCTCTTCTCTCCACACCCCAGGAAAACCATTCATGACTTATGATGTCCATCAGCCATACGATGAGCTCCTGCCCTCGCACATCAGGGGGCAATCTGTTAACACCCAAAAAGTGTTCACTACCTCATCTACCACATTACATGGCTCATTTGTCCATTTTCCTACCATTTTTCCCTTAAAATCCCAAAAAATCCCACTAAAAAGCCTCCAAAAGGCTACAAAACCATCAAAATAGCCTAAAAAAGGCTAAAAAACCCCCTTTTCCTCCAAAGATATCCAAAATTCCTCTAAAATAGCAAAAATCCCCTAAAAAGGGAATAAAAAATATAAAATAATGAGGAAAAGGAGGAAAAAACCCTATACAGCTGCCCTAAACCATATGGTTCCCAAAACCATGGGTCAACACTCCATTACCAAAAAACTATAAATAGGTGATGAAGATCCCTTATTTCACATCCACAGTCATAAGCACCCTTACTCTGCCAAAATCTCTCTTGAAACCCTAGCTCACCATTGAGCCACTTTCACCTTGAGAGCCCCTTTTGGCCCATTTCCACCATTGGAGAAAGAGAAGGAGAACATTGGAGCTTGGAGCAACCCTCTTGGACATTGCAAGGGCTTCATCAACCTCCACATTGGAGGTAATATCAATACAAAAACCATTATTTAAATTTGTTGTTTATGTTTCATGCACATGTTTTAGAGTAATTTACATTTTTGTTTTAGCATAATAATTTCCATTTACTGAACTGCTACTAAGGAGTCCCTTCTCCTTAGTAGGTGCTCATTTGCACAAGCTAGGGGTAAAACCCTAGCTACATCCGTTGTCCAAATATTGCGTAGATATTAGTCCTTTCCCTTCATTGAATGTGTCTTCAACGGATGAATATTCCTTAATTGTGGAAACATCCGGTTTCCAAAATTACTATATAATGGCTACTTTTCGATCAAAAACTATAACGGCTAGTTTTCCTTTACTTCGCTTGCGGGCATGTGAACTGCGAGGTTCACTGCGCATTTCTCTTTCACTTTGCTAGAGGAGATGTGAATTGCGAGGTTCACTGTGCATTTATCTCTCCTGGATGTTAACTTCGTAGCGCGAGTCCCCTCTTTTACTTCGTAACTCAACTTGTTATGTGTGCTTCACAGCACAACTTTTTTTTTGTGAAAACTTTGCAACTCATCTTGCTATATGTGCTTCACAGCACAACTTCCTTTTTTGTGAAAACTTCGCATTTTACCCAAAACTGTGTGCAAACTCTTTATTCTTTAATTTTTAGTGTCCAATTTCAACTGCACTTGACACTTAAAATTTTCTTGCATTGCTTAACTGAGATCTGGAAGAGTAGGGCCATCCTTGTAAGGATTTAGTCTACTCCCATTAACAAGTCCTTTCAAATTTTCTCCAAGTAGCATGGCTAACTGAACTGCGCCACCACTAGTGACGTGCTTAACAATATATGGTCCTAACCAATGCATTTTGAATTTTCCAAGAAATTTCATAAATTTGCTATCATAGAGGAGGACAAAGTCTCCTACCTGGAAAAATTTAGTCTTAATGTGTCTATCATTCCATGATTTTTCTCTATTTTTCTGCACTTGTTGGTGAAAACCTGCAATGAAACGATCTTCTTCCTTTCCAACTAAGTGTAGTAATCTTTCTTGCATTGTCTGCTCATTTTCCATATCTGTAAATGCTGCAATTCTCAAACTTGGTACTATGTATTCCATGGGAATGAAAACTTCCTATCCATATTATAATCTGAAAGGTGTATGACTTGTCAACTTCTTACAAGTTGTTCTATATGCCCATAATACTGCTGATATTTTGAGATCCCAATCATCCATGTTTGTGTTGCATACTTTGGCCAATACATTCTCCGGTACTTTATTAAATGCTTCTACAGTGCCATTAGCCTGTGGATGATATGGTGTACTCTTCTGATGGTAGATATGGAATTATTCTGTCAAGGTTGTTATAGTTCTATTCAGAAAATGGGTTTCCTGGTCACTCATTAAAATCTTTGGACAACCAAATCTTGTCAAAATATTCTCAAATATGAACTGCGCGGCAGTAACTGTGCTACAGTCCTTCATTGGTTTTGCTTCTTCCCACCTTGTTAAATAATCTGTAGCTATGATGATATACCTTGAGCCAGTTCGCTTTCCTGGTGGGTTAATAGGTCCCACAAAGTCAATAGCCCATTTATCAAAGGCTTGAAGTGTCATTTGTGGAATCAATGGCATCTCATCTTGACAAGATGGATTTCTTGTTCTTTGGCATACATCGCACTTTCGACAATGTTCTTTTGAGTCTTTGTGTATTGTAGGCCACCATAGTCCTGATCTCAAAATTTTCTGTGCAGTAGCTCTTCCTGCATAATGTCCTCTAGATACACCTGAATGTGCTTCAGCTAGTATACTAGGTCTTTCATGTTCTAGCACGCATCTTCGCAATACTTCATCTGGTCCTAATTTATACAATTTTCCAACAATTATGGTAAAGTCAGCTGCTCTTACCACTAATTGTTTCTTTTGCTCTGTATTAAAATCTGTAGGCGCTACTCATGTAGTCATATATTGTATGATATCTCTGAAGTAGTCATCTGCTATATGGATAGCAAACAACAGCACATTTGGTAGACTATCCTCCAAATTACTTGGTTCTTCGCCTGACTCAATGCGTGACAAATGGTTAGGTACTGCCTTCAATCTTCCTGGTTTCACTATGATTTCAAATTCATATTCCTGAAATAGTAACAACCATCTGCATATTCTTCCACCTAACACTGGTATATTGACCAAGTACTTCAAAGTTGAATGGTCAGTAAACATGTAGAAATGTGAACCTAGCAAATAGTGTGTAAACTTCTGTAATGTGTATACCATCGCTAAGTCTTCCCTTTCTGTCGTGGTATAATTCTTTTATGATGAAGATAGATTTATGCTTGAAAATGTAATGGGATGATCGATGCCTCCCTCACCCAGTTGAGCTAGTACAATTACAAGTTCTATAGATGAAGCATCTATGTGTACGTGGAATGGTTTATTCCAGTCAGGAAAGACTAGAATAGGCATTGTAACCATTTTTTGTTTTAGTGTGTCCAATCCTTTTTGGAAATATTCAGTCCAACTGTACTTCACTTCTTTCTTCAACAATTTCTCCATAGGCACAGTGATCTATGCATATCCTTTGATAAACTTTCTATAGTATCATGTATACCCCAATGTAGTGCATAACTGCTTCACAGAGTTAGGTGCTGGAAGATTTACAATGACTGCGATCTTTGCTGGGTCAACCATCAATCCTTGCTTACATACTATGTGTCCCAATAGAATTCCATAGGGAACACAGAAGACGCTCTTCTTCAAATTCAAGGAAATCTGGTATTGTCTACACTTTTCTAACATCATTCTTAAGTTCGCATAATGTTTATTTAGTAGACAAAATACTATCCATTTATCAAAATAGTCTTATAAGAACTTATGAATATAATATTTAAATGCAGCTACAACAACTCTTAAAAAATAGCAGGTGCATTTTTCAATCCAAACGGCATAACAGTGTACTGATATGATCCCCATTCAGTAGAAAATGTGGTCTTATGTCTATCTTCTATAGCAATTATGATCTGATGATATCTAGAAAATCCATCAGTGAAAGAGTATGCCTCCTAGCCACCTACTTTATCTAGCACTTTGTCTGTGAATGGAGTAGGAAATGGGTCATGCAAGGATGCATCGTTCAATTTTCTGAGGTCCACACAGATTCTGATTTCACCTTTATCTTTCTTATCCCGAATTACCAGAGGACTTATCCATTCTGATTCCTCTACCAGTTCAATAATTCCTACGTCAAGCATCTGATCAATTTCTTCTTTAACCCTTTCTTTATATCTAGTGTTGATGTATATGTAAATTTGGAATGTATTTCACCCATATATTTCATATATGTATTTTGTACTCCTATAGAGATGTTATTATTCCTCTATATGGAAGTGTCGTCTTTATATTATAAGTGTCATAACTTATACTTGATGGGTTATTAGACCACCTTATTGGGGTTGGCCCTGTATAAGTCATGTGGGTTGAAGGGTTATTAGACCACCCTATTGGGGGTCGGCCATGTGGGTCAAATGGTTATTAGACCACCAAGTGTGGGGTCGACCCGGATTAAGTTAACCATGGGTTAAGCTAGACATGTAGGCCCCATTAGTTTATTGGGCAGGACAAAACAAGTATAAATAGAGATCAAGAGATCTCTATTTGATCATTCATTCACACACTTCTCTCATTCGGAAAGTGGCACACTTATGAGGGGGAGAATATGCTGCTAGGAGAAGACTATCTCTTGTATTCTGGTTGTATCATTGCTCTATCTATCTCTGAGGAATTTATTGGAGTTTTTCACCTTTATGGTTTTCCCCAAGTAAACTCTATGTCTCTTATGTGCTTGCATTATTGTGTCCATGATTGATATGCTGTAGATTTGCTGTACATGTTGTTCTCTCAGTTAAGATCCTAGATCATATTGAAGTAAATTTTGAAAATTTAACATGGTATCAGAGCTAGCCTGAAAGAAGGCATGATATGGCATGTATGACACTTGTTGCACTTACGATGCTAGGGATTGATATAGCAAAAACCAGTCATCATAGCACTTTCTTTATAAATCCATTTTGGCGACGTTTTCAGATATGAAACTTTTACAGGTCGAATATAAGATCCCAATGTACCTTGTCTCCAAAGTAAAACTTCTAATTCATTGTACTTTGTGATTTATGATCCGTACAATATAGGGTTTCTGCCTCTTCCATATCTTAGTCATAAATAGGTGACCTTGGAAAAAAGGTCATAACTTGGGATAGGAAGATCCAAATGAAATTTCGTAAAAAGTGAGAGGTATTACATAGACTCTACTATTGCAGGAAATGTTTTCAGAGGCCGAAGTTGAACCAGTGACACGTGGCATGCCGTACAAGTTATCTCTCTTGTTTTATCCCATAAACAGGTCATGTTCCGACACTTGGCATAACGCTCTCTTAGAGAATCCAATTGAGGTCATACCTATTGGGATGGAAATATGACAGGTTGGGATATCTTAGGAAAATGTTTCAGACTCCGTGGATCGAAAAGTTCAGAGTTACACCAGAAACAATCAGGCACATATTTCTGTCATAACAGAATTATTTTTGAGCACCTTCATTCATGGCTTCCGGAATTTAGGGTTTCGGAGAAAGTTGGAATTTTTGTAATCGGAGACTACGGATGAAATCCACTCATAAAAATAGAAATTTAGAGACCAAGTTCAGAATTTTTGGTTGGGCAGAAGACCGGGCTTGATCAGACCCTAGTTCAGGACTTTGATTGGAAAAGTGGAAAATTAGGGCTTCTACAAAAATGGGAATTTTTGAAATCTGTGACCACGGCTGGAAGCTCCTTAGAAAAATAGAAGCTTAGAGCTTTGGATAAAACCTTTTGATTGGGAAGAAGAGTGGGCTTCATCAAACCCTAGTTAGGGGTCACGTCTAGTGAATCCGAAAGTTTCAAAGGCAAAATTGAGGAGTGAAACTTTGCAGTTTTCAAATTCTGAATATACTAGCTTGATTAGCTCATCAAGGCGCATATTTCTATCCTTTCAGAAGTTTGATATTCAAAGTTTGAATTTTTTGGGTTTCTCTGACAAACCCTAATCCAGCTCCAGGTCCAGTTCTTGCAAATCAAGTGGATTGGGTTAATCCTAGAAGAAGATGGATTGGTCACCTGCATAAGTGAAGAAGTTCCTGTCTCAGAGGGAGATGAGGCTAAGGCCTTCCATAAGAAGATTACAAGCAATCTTGACAGGTATGGCTTATAGGTATGTTTCGAATTTTGTTCATGGTTAAGTTTATGATATGTTTGTCTTCATATCATTACAGTACAATCTTGATTAATTACTAGACTTGTCATATTACCTTAATAGAAGATATTCATTGATTAAGGTTTTGATGCTTATGATTGTATTAATGCATTATGATGTTGTATGACGTTTATGTTGTTCGCTAACATAAAATGTACACCAAGAAAGACAAATCATGTTCTACTTCAAGAACATATGATCATGGTGACATGAAGACAAAGATTCATCCATTGTCATGGATCACATAGAAGAACTACCTACGAGGTATGTATAACTTGGTTCTACAATGGTTAGCTTATGAAACATGCAAGTTACTAGCACAAGTCACTGAAGAGAACTAGAAGACATTATGCGGGTATGTTAGACATAACTAGCTAGCATGCTAATCCAGGTATGTTTGTCCTATATCAAGCTAGAATCCTACCTTGTGTTAGGATCTTATACTGTTGTGTTGTTGATAATGATTATTCATGAAGTCATAGGTTTGAATAGTCATGGTTGTATGCATATTATGTTTCTTACCATAATTGATGATATGACTAACCAGAAGAATCATGAAGGTATAGGTTTGAGTAATCATGGGTTTATGCATTGATGATTTAACTAATCAGAAGAGACCTATGATCAAATAAGAATATGCATGAGTAAAAGAAGACTTCCCTGAAACCTTGAATACTAATGTTTATTATCTGTGAATGATCATGACTATACATGTTTAAGATTATTGTGTTTTGATAGTATTAAGATTATACTAATAAATGTGTGATTATGTATGAGACCCCAGGGATAACATAATGATGATACTAATAAGCATGCATAGTGATTAAGGATATATATAAGTTCAAGGACAGGTAATCCAGGAAGCAAAGATCAAGAGGGAGCACACTCTAGTTGTTCCTGCAAGAAAGCAAAGGAGCACACTTCAGTAGTTTTTGCAAGGATGCAGATATTCAGAGGGAGTTGACCACTTCTCACAATCCACATCAGAATGGAGTTGCAAAGATTCAGAGGGAGTCCACCCAGCAACCAAACAAAGATAAGTGTTTGAATTGTCATTTCTTACAAAATGTTATTCAATGATGTATATGCTTATGTTCCTAGAATTAGGTTGTGTATTATGCATATTAGAATAGTTGCATTGATGAACAGTATACTGCTAATATACATGGGTAAGTGGCCTATGGCACTGTACAACATTCCATTGCTACTTATCTCGAATGAAACCTCTTTGTTGACATGTTAGGAGTTGTACACACTCTTAACAATGTTCTAGTAGATATTGGAAGGCATCTAGAAAGTTACGGAATATGGATAAATGTTGTATTGAAGCATTGGCTAAGATAATTGCATGACTGTATGACATATTTCTTTATGTGTAAGAATTTGTTCTTAAAACTATGAGATGTTTTCTAATCATGCAATTTAACTTGTTGTGTAGGAAAGATCATATACCATCACCTACAAAGAAGGACTACAACATTTGTTCAGCAACAAAGTTATCTATTGAAAATATTGAAGATATTGAAGTTCCCAGGATCTGGGAAGAATGCCATGATCGAGGAGTACCAGTCGATCATGAAGATGTTTGGGATGCAGTCCCCAGACCTAAAGGGGAGTCTGTAGTGACTTCCAAGAGTATCTACAAGATCAAGCATGTTGCAGGTGGTAACATAGAGACTTTTGCTCCTGTAGCCAGATACACTTCCATTAAATCAATTACTTGCTCTGGCTGCAGTGATGAAGAGGAAGATACACTTTCTTGAATGGTGTAGTTGAATAAGAAGTGTATGTGGTGCAGCCACTTGGTTCTGAGACACATGACAGGGAATCATATATGTGTAGAACTTGGTATGGTAGGATAGACAGCTTTCTATCCAGTTTGGGCTTTACCAAGAATAAAGCGGATTCCAACCTTTACTACAAGGTTGAGGAAGGAAATCCAGTGATACTACTATGTGGATGACCTATTTGTAATAGGTGAGGATAGATTGATTGCCAACATGTAGCGGAAGCTTGCTTCTGAGTTCGAGTTGAAGAACTTGGGGATGATGTAGTGTTTGTTTTTGGCATGGAGGTGTGGCAGAGTGCGGATGGAATCTTCCTTGGACAAGGGAAGTATGCAGTAGAGATCCTGAAGAGGTTCGGGATGATGGACTACAAGGCTATGGCCACACCTATGGCATCGAACCTGAAGCTTCTGTGTGATGCTTCATCTGAGCCGGTTGATATCACTATGTATCATCAGATGATTGGGTCCTTGATGTACCTAACAAACACGAGACCAAATATTTGCTTTACGGTGAACACATTGAGCTAGTTCCTGACGGATCCGAGGAGTGTTCACATGGTTGTTGTAAAGCATATTCTGAGGTACCTGAAGGGTACAGTTGATTATGGGCTCAAGTATGATGCGAATCAAAAGTTTAACCTGCAGGGTTATGTTGATTCAGATTGGGCAGGCAGTGTTGCAGATAGGGATCTAATGTGATCTCTTAGTTTAGCAGGAAGCAGTCCTGCGTAGCATTGAGTACAGCCAAAGCAGAGTATGTTGCGATGTATGAGCAGGTTGCAGATGTATTGACCAAGCCATTAGACAGAGTGTAGTTTGAGTACTTCAGAGAGAGGCTTGGTGCACTTCAGATAGAGGTTCCTTCCAAAGGGAAGTGATGAGTCCGGAAGATGCAGATGCACATGAGCTTTTATGACATGGTTGATGTGTTCTCCCTTGGTCGTGATGTAAATACTGATCCATTTTTCACATGGTGGTAGATGTGTTCTCCCATGGTGAAAAAGTAAGGGCTGGAGCCTTCCCTTAATGGTGGTAGATGTGTTCTCCCATGTCAGTGGTGTAAGTGTTGGATGATGTGCATCTGGGTTGTGCTTCGTGGATGATGAGATGATCTGAAGAGGACGCTGCTATGATGATCAGGAGGATCATGGATGATGAGCATCAGGACGATGCTCCAGTTACTACTCTGTATATGTATATGCATCATGTTGGATGCTTGTTATGATCAGTTGGATCATTGCATCATGTTGGATGCTTGTTATGATCAGTTGGATCATTGCATCATGTTGGATGCTTGTTATGATCAATTGGATCATTTATGTATATATGCATCATGTTGGATGTTGGATATGATTAGTTGAATAATTTATGTATGTTTGCATCATGTTGGATGTTGGATATGATCAGTTGGATTATTTGTATGTATTTTGTATATGCATCATGTTGGATGCTTGGACCATGTATCTGTATATGTATCAGGTGGATACTGAGATCATGTATGTTGATATGTATCAGGTGGACACATTGTGTAGATCATGTATCTATGTATGTATCAGGTGGATACATTGTATGATCAAGTAGATCATGTATGATGATATGTATCAGGTAGATACTTGGTATGCATCAAGTGGATGCATTGTATGATCAGGATGATCGTGGATGACAAGCTTCTCCAGATGACATGCAGCAAGATGTTGCAGTGATGATGATCAGGATGATCATGTGTACATCAGGATGATGTATGGTGAGTATCAGGATGATACTTTGTCGCCGTGGATCAAGTTGTGCAGATGAGCATGTCTGGGAGATCCTATAGGTTAGAGTTGTGTACCCGTAACAGCCTGGGATGCTCTTTCAAGACATTGCTCTGGGAGGACATGTAATTTGTGCCCTGGGAGATTTGAGGTCGAAGTTGTGTACCCGTAACATCCTAAGATGCTCTTGCAAGGTTTTGTCCTATGGCATGTAATTTGTGCCCTGGGATATTTTAGGTCGAAGTTGTGTACCTGTAACATCCTGAGATGCTCTTTTGAGGTTTTTCCATGACCACATGTAATTTGTGCCCTGGGGAGATTTCAGGTCGGAGTTGTGTACCCGTAACATCCTAAGATGTTCTTGCTAGGTTTTGTGGTGACCACATGTAATTTGTGACCTGGGGAGATTTCAGGTTGGAGTTGTGTACCCGTAACATCCTGAGATGCTCTTGCTAGGTTTTGTGGTGGGGTCACATGTAATAAGTCCTGGAGATCTGGATAGGATGAAAAAGGCCTCAGATGCTCTTTAGGGTTCTTGCTAGGTAAGAGACTCTTTAAAGGTTTTGTGACACATGTAATAAGTCCTGAGAATTCCACAGTATGGCCAGTGACGATGAAGACCTGCAGGTGGTGGGCCTACATCCAGTATGAAAAAGGACTGTCTCTATAGAACTTCCTATGATGAGTAGATTCAGAGATTGATTGAGATCGTAGCAGCAGTGACGATGATGATGATTTGAGGATGATGATTCACTGATGATGATCCAGAGAAGAAGACTTGTGCTAGCAGACCTGTGTCAAGAAATACCTTCCTAGTTAAAATGGAGTGTTGATGTATATGTAACTTCGGAATGTATTTCACCCATGTATTTCATATATTTATTTTGTACTCCTATAGAGATGTTATTATTCCTCTATACGGAAGTGTCGTCATTTATATTGTAAGTGTCGTAACTTATACTTGATGGGTTATTAGACCACCTTGTTGGGGCCGGCCCTGTATAAGTCATGTGGGTCAAAGGGTTATTAGACCACCCTATTTGGGGTTGACCATGTGGGTCAAAGGGTTATTACACCACCAAGTGTGGGGTTGGACCAGATTAAGTTAACCATGGGTTAAGCTAGACATGTAGGCCCCATTAGTTTATTGGCTAGGACATAACAAGTATAAATAGAGATTGAGAGATCTCTATTTGATCATTCATTCACACACTACTCTCATTCGGAAAGTGGCGCACTTATGAGGAGGAGGCTCTGCTGCTAGGAGAAGACTATCTCTTGTATTCTGGTTGTATCATTGCTCTATCTATCTCTGAGGAAGTTATTGGGGTTTTTTACCTTTATGGTTTTCCCCAAGTAAACTCTGTGTCTCTTGTGTGCTTGCATTATTGTGTCCATGATTGATATGCTGTATATTTTCTATACATGTTGTTCTCTCAGTTGAGATCCTAGATTAGATTGAAGTAAATTTTGAACATTTAACATCTAGGATTCAATCTGTAATGTCTTTGATTAATAGGCTTCGCATCTGTCTTAAGAGGTCTTTGATTAATAGGCTTCGCATCTGTCTTGAGAGGTATTTTCATAACTCCCAAGTCACCTAAAATGCCTTTCATTTTAGAAAAATTGGCAGGAAATAAATCTTGATATTCATGCAGTAGTCTGCAATCTGTCCTACTATTTCTTCATCCCAGTAATCCCCAATAGAATCAAACTTTGGTTCATTCTCAGTACTAATGTTGATCTTTTTGGTCTTCATAAGACTACTCAAAATTGGAATTTATAAATCAGGCCCCTCAACATGGTGTTCTCCTTATGACTCAAGTATATGCACATCGCGAGGATCTTCATCTTCATCTAATGCAAAGTTATAACATTCAAGGGCATGCTCAAATTGTATATCCCAATCTAGTTGTTTATATATTGGTAACGGGGTATCATTGAATATCTTCATTTTAATGGCCCGCAGAGCCTCACTGATACTCGGACAATCATCCTCAAAACTGAAAGTGGATTGAAAGTCAGTTATCAATATGTACCAATCTATTGTGCCTCTACGAATTTCTTCTTCTGTATACCAATTCTTTGGTATTTGATCAAATGTGTGTATAAACATGTGAAACCATTCTTTCTTAGGTGTATGTATCCAAGCTTTCAAACAAAGTTCTATATGATCTATTGGATCATTTTGTCCATTATATTTTTCTTGTGCTATCTCATTATGTTCTACAAATCTAATTGCCATCATGTGATGACATTCTTTCCATGTGTTCAGGTTTTGTTTATGCGCAGCCCACCATCTAGCAGGTGTAGCTTGCAATGCTATATCTAGAGCAGCTAACTTATGTTCTCCTGGAACTAATTCTTGATATTCATGAAGAAATGTGTGGATATTTCCTAAACCATCATAAGTAGGAATTTGACTTACCTCTGTTCCAATCCAACATAGTGACTTTGTGATCTCTACGCATCATCTTGCGGATACTTCATGCATTCGACTCTGCCAGTTCTCCATTCCTGTGTTTGATTCTGATACGCATGAAATGTCGCATATCCATCTTAATGTTCCATCATCCATAGGATTAGTGTAATCTTCTTGATTCACTATCATCTTGTAGATATTATCAATTTCTTGGGCTCTACATTCTTCTCGAACTGGTTCAATATATCTAGGTCCTTGTGAAGGATCCATGGGTGCAATGACCCTGATATCCAGTCCTTCAAATATGATTTGTTTTTTCTTTAGATTGATGATTGCCAGGTTTTCAATTTCCCAATCAATCCCCAATAATGCAGGATAAGGATTGTTGTCATCTATTATCACGGTAACCTCAAAATCTGCTTTACTTCGCACTCCATCAATGTCAACAAGGACCCTTTATAATCTCTGAAGGGTATAACCTTTTGTTGATTATCTAATCTCAATTGTATAGGTGACCATGATAACTTTGGCTTTCCCATCTATTCCCATGTTTGTTTTTTCAAGACATTCACTTATGAGCCTAGGTCGAGAATGACCTGGTTCATTTCATAATCTCCAATCTGCGCATTTCGCCTCATTTTTCTTCCTGTCCATCTATGGTTCTTGATATGATGAACTGCTCTATGTGCATCATTTACTATATTACATTGTTCGTAATTTCCCAGTAGGTTTTGTAGTTCCCCTAAGGCATTTCCATGTCTTAGTAACTTTATGCATCTTTGTAAGAACTGTTTTATGGGACTTATCTAATCTAGATAAGTTCGCAATCCATCATACGAGATCTGCATATCCATTATCGGTGTCTGATCACTTCGCAACTGGGTTCTTGTGGTTGAACATTCCACGTTCTGAAATATTTTTCTTGCTTCCATGAATTCCTTTTTCTCTTGGTCGGGGTTAAATATAGGCATTTTTCCAGTTTCTTTTCTTAACCAAGGCCCATCAGAAGGCTTTGGTTTGTTTATGTGATCTTCAGAAGTCGAAGCTTCGTTTGTCCTATCATCTCCTGTCAGGGTTCTACTTCGCATCACAACATTTATATTGATCCTTGTTACTCTTCTCAGCTGCAATCATTTGTATATTCTGGTTTTGTCCTTCTAGTCTTTTCTCTTGCATTTTTCCTTGCAAAATGGGACATGCTTCAATGACATGATCAAATGACTTACAATACTTACAAGTAGTGCATGGATTCTGACAGTCTCTAGCTAGATGTCTTGGTTGAGTGCAATTATAGCATACAATCTGACCTCTTCCTCGTCCTTGGCCAGTGTTTCATCCTCTTCCTCTATATCCACCATGTCCTCTATATGTGCCTTAGTCATACTACACATTTTCATTATTATGCTGTGTTTCTTCTTGGGATTTGTAGACATCATGCTTTCTTTCTATCATGAGATCATAAGCTCTGCAGTTGGCATCATCATGTCCAACTAACTTACAGAATGTGTAGTACATATTCTTTAGTGTATGTACATATTTCTAAAGTAGGTAACAATATTCTGGGTGATTTCCTCTACATCGAAAAATCTCACACCATGGTCCTTGTTGTTGATTCAATGGGTTTGGTGCTCCACTATTGATGTATCCTATGAACATAGGACAATGCTCCTTGGAATGTCCCTCTCCTTTACATTTCGTACACCAAACTTCTTCTCTGGTTTCTTTTCCTTTCTTCATATCTTGTAGTTGTAATGTCAAATTGGCTAACTGTTTCTGTATTTGTACCATACATGTACTAGTTTCTCCTATAGGCGAAGCTTCTAGCTTCATTGCAATCTCTAATGCTTATGTTTGCGATGCTACCTTCTGTTGTATCAACGGTAATCTAATATGGGGCAACAATGTGGCTATGAACCATTCTTGATGTTGTTGTGGTGATATTTCAAAGCTAACTTTCTCTAATAATGTTTTGAACTTTTGATCAAACTCCCATATAGTCTCATTAGGTTTCTGTTTGATTTCTTTTAATTTTGTGATGCACTGAGATTCTGACTTAGGTTTCTTGAATTCTCTAATAAGCACAATTTTGATATCAACTAGCGATCTTTTCTATCCAAAAAAATACTTCATGAACCATGTTAGAGCTTTGTCTCTAAATGTAGTGACTAGTTGGGCTTGTTTTATAACATCATCTTGTACTTGCTTAACATTCCATACAGCTTCACAGAGAAACCAATGTTGCTCTGGGTCTTCTAGGCTAGTTCCTTTAAAAATAGGTAGTTTAATGTCACCTGTCATTCTTCTTCTAGGAGGTGTAGTGTTCTGAGATGATGAAGGTATACCACTACTTAACTGATTATGAGTATTTTCTCCTACAGTATTACTACTACCAGCGTTTTGTGAACTAGTAAGATTTATGTCCTCAACTATCAGTTTCTGCAAAGTAATAGGCTCATAACCAGTGCGTCTAGGTTTTGTTTCAGTATCAGACTCAACCTGATATGAGTTTTTATCACTTCCTAACTCATTTTATAGGTATGCGAGAGGTTTGGTTCCACGATACCTCTTTCTAGTGTTAACTTTATATCGCTTTCCACTTCTTAAAATACCAATTTCTTCATCTGTGTCACTATCTATGTTACTGAACATTACAGACTCAAACCCTAGGAATCTAATTGCATTCTTAAGACTCCTTTTTCATCTAGTAACATCTTAATGTATAAACTGAGGTTTTTCAAGTGCTTACCTCTAAATCCTTGAAAGAAATCATTTCTTCCCAATCCATTGTACCTCTACACATCTCCAGTTTAATGTACCAATTCTTTGGAACTATATCCAACATTTGTACAAATTGATGTGTCCATTCCTGCTTTGTCACTGCAATCCATGTTGAGATACATTGTGCAACATGGTTCGATGGACAGCTCAGTCCTGCATACTTTCGCATGGTATACTTGGCATCAAATATGACCTGCAACAACCTTTTTCACTATTTCCAATTGCCCATTTTATCCTTATGAGCATCCCACCAATGTGTGGGTGTAGCTTCAGCACGACATCTAATGCTAACAACCTTTGTTGTTCTAGTATCTGCACTTCAAAATTTCTTACACAGGTAAATTGGAACCCAAAATCCGATGACATATATGTCTGAATTTCAACAACACTCCATCGAAAATCCAACACACTACTTTTTTTTAAAACATCGGTAAAATTTGGATGGGTATCCGACAACAACAAGGACTTGTCGAATTACCGACAACACAATGTCGAATAACCTATGTATTTCTTTTAAGCTGGACGTCGCATAACCGACGCAAATACGTCGAATATCCAAAAACATTTACATATGTCAAGGTCGGATAACCGACCAAAATTGAGTCGAATATCTGACATTATTTACATACGAGGAGGTCGAAAAAACGACCAAGAATTCGTCGAATATCCGACAACATTTACATATGGAAAGGTTGGAAAACCGACCAAGAATCCGTCTAATATCTGACAGCATTTACATATGCCAAGGTCAAAAAACCGACAAAGCATCCATCAAATATCCAACGTATGCAACCATAGACAGAAGAGAAAATACGACGACAATTTCCATCGTAGATATAACAACATCATAGGATCAAGTTCAGTTGTCGTTGAATTAGTGGCGGAATCGAAGAATTTATAAAAAAAAACCTAGGAGGTTAATGCCAATACAAATATCCAAGGAACAATTACTGAATATTTTCCAAGATATTAATGATTACTATTAATACCAAATGAAATAAGCATTTAGTGATTTCATGTAGTCAACTGAATATAGTCACAACATAAAAATAAATTGACTCAAACAATTTTAACCAGCAGGAACACCATAATCATCCATAGAATATACAACCTTTGAAAATATTTTTTCAAATCTTGTAAAGGTTGAGTTTGTTGGAAAATAGATACAAGGTACTCCAGGAAATGTGTTGAATACTCCTTGTATTGTTTGCAAACACAAGCACTTGAGACATTAGTAACCATATCCTACAGTGTTTCCATCAAAATTTCTCCACTTGAAAAAAACTCAGGCATGTTTACAATCCATATCAAACAGTTGTAATAATAATTTGTTCCAAACATAACATAATCAAAGTTTGACCTAGTCAAGTTGTTTGTGCAAGGGATATTATGTGTTTGTGGAAACTCATCAAAAAATGGAGCATATACAATCAATTTCCAAAACTTGGATTTGGCATATTCGTTTTAAATCTCACGCATGCCAAGATATAGCCAAACGCTTCCTAAAAGCACAATGTGAAAAAACAAAATCTGAATTATTCTTTTCAAAAACTTATATGCAAAATTTTGCTAATCATCAAAAACTTAAACAAATTATTATTAATAGGTTTCAATCAAAATAATATTTGGAAACAAACATTCTCCATTCTCTTACTTGATTGATTTAGATGATTAAAACATAATTATTGCAACTTAACATTGATCATCAATCCAGTGCCTGTAGAATTAAGCAACTCCACAAACAACCTTATGGGGGAAGATAAAATGAACAACATTGAACATAGGCCTCGTAAGCTCAAGGTTGGCATCATATCCTTGGCATTAAAAAGTAATTCATGTTGGTTACATCTTAAAACTTTAATCCAGAATGCTACTATACATGGCACTAAGCTGGCATAAAAACAATCCTTCAACTCAGTTTGTGGATATGTATGGCATGTGCATATGTATGTGGATATGGTGTGCATACTTTACAAAGGCATAAAATATAACAACCTTCTCCATATGTGAAAGGAAAATTGAAACAAGGTGCAACTTTCTCTAGAATACCAATTGAGATTGCTTGCTTCCGTTTGGGAGTTGTTTGCAGGTGAAATGACTACCCATCCTACTTTTTTTCTACTTAGATGGTTAAAAAAACACAAGAAATGCTATATCATGGCCCAAAATTGATGCGTAGAAGTCATCTCAAGAATGTATAGTGTTGTTCTGAGACAATTTTAATGCACAATATCACAAAGAACTTGGACAGGTTGTTGTTTGTGGTTCAAACATATGCGCCCATATTTTCTATTTGTAGCTAATGGTTATGGTGGAAAAGATCCCAGACTTGTGATTATTTTCCCACATCTTAATGTTGATAGATGATTTAATGCATAGGTACCTAAATATTTTTGTTGTTGTTGGAATGAGGATATAATAGCCCTAAGTCGTGCCCATATTTTTTATTCCATAGTCGACTACTGCTATAACACTTAGAATATTGCTTTGGTATCTCCACGGGAATTTTCCACATGAAAGTTAGCAAACTGCTACAATAGATGTTATGGGCCCATATGACTTGTGAATTTTGTAAAATCCCAATCTATTTGTGAAAAATATTTTCCATAAAGATAAAAATTCCAACTAAACAAAAATGCATGTTAGTATTCTAGGAAGTCTGAGATCTTTTCTCATGAAGGAAATGCCCACATGACAAGTAGTGTCCACTTGGAACTCCAAAGGATTAATCAAGCAACTTCCACATGTCAACATGCCAACTAAATTTATCCTCCAAATACAAACATGACCTCCATAAGGTGTACAAAACATAAATGAAAAAAATTCCCTACATGAGGGATGACCTCTTCCAAGGGTGGCTCCTCCAAACAAGGACAATGAAGCAACCATCATCATGCCATTTGATCCCTCAAATATCCATATAAAATACATATGGAATCAACACTTTGAGGATGAATGTTAGTGCTATGATAGGTAGGGCATGGATATCCTCCCCCAAAGGATATCAACCTGCTCCATATGTGAAAGGAAGAGTGAAACAAGGTGTAGATTTCTCCCGAATACCAATCAGTATTTATATGCACTTTGTTACTATAATCTATATAGAGGATTTCTATGCACTTTTTTACACGTATATACTTATGCAAAATAGAAAACAACAAATCTGAATAGATGACCCAAAAGTTACAATCAAGCTACTTCAACCAACAACATACATATTCTGATTGGAAGAGCCTAAAATATTTGAAGATAAACAATAAAGAATCTTCATTTTTATATAATTAAATCCTTTCACTTAACAGTGCTACAAGTTTGCAGAATGCTTCTTAGAATAATGATTTAGCTAAAGTTGTGAGATGGAAAAAAACATTCTTAATTAGGAATACATTTCCAAAACCATTTAGAACATGTCTTGACATGGGAACATTGACTGAATCATTCCTAGTGATTTCCTACATAGGAATTTAGTGAGAGTTTAACAAAAGAGAATGACTCCATTTTTCAGAAGAAAAATAAAAACAATTGGAGCATTGAGTAATTTGGATTACAATTAAAAAAAATTATCTACACCACAAAGATGCATATAGGATAAGCAGATTATGCAAACATGATTACAGGTATAGAAATACCTTTTTGGGAGCTGGATGAACAAAGAGGAAGATGAGCTATCATCTCTTGGTATGCACATTCATCTTTCTCAGTTAACTGAGTTACCCCATCCAGCACAATACTTTCCAATATGTTACTTACTGCAGTAGAATATCAAGAGCCATTATGAACATATTAAGACTCAAATTTAAGTTATTATGAATTATGAAGATTGGCACAACCCCATAATTGATAATTTGAATACCTACCTAAAATACCATCAAATCTTGAAATTCATACTTGCTCTCAAACAATATCTTCTCCACCTTCAGCGAATGTGTCTCTCCCGAAGAGGAAGAAATAAATATCCTTGAATAGAAGAGATGTTTGCTAACAATAATTTAATTTCAAGTATGAAACTTAGAACCAAAGCATTTCGAACCAGAAATATTCCCAATTTAAAAATGTTAATCAAAACAAAGACATGTGAAATACAATTCCCAAGAAAAAAAAGTACCTAACCAACACACTAGTTGTTACAACAATAGGAACCACATGGTTAGAAAACTACAAACACAAATAAAATTATTAGATTTGTTATTGATGATATGGCAATGATTTGAATGTGAAATTTCCAAAACCATTAGTTATAGAGTTATCATATTGGTTCTTTAGCATCAAACTCTGTCACTCCTCTATGACCATTGGACTAATATGTCCATTATTTATGTGAAAACATTGTTTAAAATGAATGAAATTACATTCATAATCTATTGCAACTACCAACTAAAATATTCTTTGACAAACAATGTACTTAAATAGAATATTTACAGAAATATATATTGACATTTGTAATATACCTTGCCATATCTATTATGAGAAGATGATGATCAAACCAATACATTACATAATATACTTCAAAATGAATTACTACCATAAATTGATATTGTTACTCAGTTGAGTACCATTTTGGAGATGTCCTTATCTTTCATCCATCTTTTAGGAATTGCAGGTGCATCCCAACTTAGGTGTGTGGTTCCCCAACCCTTTTTTTCTCTTTATATTTGTTACTATCAATATTTGTTGTGGTGGTAGTGTTCATTTTGGTGACATGGACATTGAAGGAGCTATTAGAGCAAGGTTTGAATCTATTTGGTAGAAAAAGTCAATATATTGTAGTTGCCATAAATTTTTATTGGAAAGTCGAATTGAGGTGATATTTTCTTGTTGGAAACTAGAGTCAAAGGAGCTCCAATTGAGCTGCCAATTATTTTATTATCTTGGTTGAACCATAGTTGGACCCTTCTAACCCTATTGATCATTTTCATCAGAGTACAATCAATGAGTTCATTGAGTTCTTCATAAAAACCTCTTCTCCAAGATTCTATCCATTTTAGTTCACACAAATTATTTATCTAGAAAAGGATGAAAACAATGTAGAAAGAAGAAGACACATAGTTGAGCTCCTCTTTGGTCATCAAGCTTTGGGCACGGGTAAATTTGAACCCAAAATCCGACGACATATATGTCTGAATTTCGACAGAGGCATATTTCATATATGTAACCATTCTGAATCACCACAAATATATATATTCATCTCAATGAAACCATTCAAAAAATAGAGGATATGTATAGAAAGAAGGAATGGATACAATAATAGGTTGAATTGGTATAGGACAAATTCATGTTGTCATGGACAACAATATAGGAGGATGACCCATAGATTCAATACCTTATAGTTCAATTAACACTATCAAAATATCTTACATTTTACTGACCATAGGAAGGACTTTGATTTCTCATTTAGTAAGGACTATGTCAATTTTGATGCACTTATGCTCAAAAACCATGTTCAAATTGTCACTTATTTTCACAAAGATCATCTCTTTGCAAATACAAAAGTTACATCCTTAGTACAATATACATATGTAACATATAAAATGTCTGTCCTTTGGAATTTTTATATTCACAAGGGTTATTTGAACCAAATAGGTCAATCTAATGTGTTGCTAAGGATGTAAATAACAAGACATAATAGTTGTAAACAACAATGCATAAAAAACATATATATCTAAAATTCATATCTGAAAATTGCTAAATATATGAAAGATATAAACTTTATATATAAGCTCTAGATGAAGTAGAGTACATACTAAAGCCTTATGTCAATGATAGTACAAAAACTCCAACTATCCAAAAATCCCTAGGTAGGGTAAATCAACAAGCCCTAGCTCCACCAAGAATATCCAAGTGCTAGAATCTCTCTAATGCAACCTTCCAAGTGCTTTGTAACTTCTTTTTTTCAAATGGTGTTGGATGCTGGCCATGTTTCTCCTCCTATAAAACACATGACACATGGACTAGTTAAACTAATTATTATGCAATCATTTACCTTTTCTAGGAATTAAAAAAAATATCATTTCTCAAATTAAATATACTTACAAAAGTACAGATTAAATCGTTTATTAATTATGATATAATGTTATGAGAAAATTTAATGCCTGGGTACTCTCCTCTTTGTACTTCCTCCATGCATCTGACTTCTCATATGCTTTTACAAGTGTTTTCCATATTTTAATACTTACAACAATTTGTCTTTGTTTAGCCTTTGCTAGGGCGGGTTTTTTTTTATCTTCTTTGTTTGGTTGCACTGGAATCGCTTGCAATTTTGAGACATTTGTTTTTTGTCTTCTTTATTGACCCTAGGTGTGCCAAATCCAGTCTCCATGTCATGGATGACTTCTTTCTGCGGGTGCATCAATATCTTTGAGAATGACAAATGTAGATGGTTTTTGAAACGGTGAAGGCATGATTCCTTCTACCTGTTCACAAATTATTTTCTAGTATGGGAAACTTTAGGCATCATAAGCATGTAATATCTAGTATGTGAAAACTTATTGGGTTTTGGAAAGACTATTTATTGTATAGGGTAGGTTTTAGCGATGATAAATGGACCTATTGTTTACAAGAGCACTAACGCGAAGACCTTGAGCATGGTGAGATGCGTTGTTTGGAGGACTTGGAGCTTGATGTGATGTCATGATTGATGGAGTTTGGAGAGACACCTTTCTTGGGAACATGATGTGATGATGTACTTGGATGTTCACTTTTGTGATACAAATTAGAAAGCGGCCAACTTTGGTTGGAATTGACTTCTTATAGCTACGAGGGTTTATTGGGATGAAATTTCCTTCTTTCTTTTTTGAAAGATAAGTATTTCGGTTGGCGAACCTAAGAGTGGTTACTTAATGGTGAAACCCTTGTGTGCTTGAGATGATCACTTACATGTTTGAAGTATTTTATGGGTTGGAACCTAGTTGATATTGTGATCATAATAGTGTGGCCTCACTTATGATAGGTACTGAAGTCACTTCATTGATGGCAGGTATAAATACCTCATTGAGATCCTCTTTGTTTCGAGAATAATTTAATATTCTATACTAAACAGGGCCAACCACGTGAAGGTGGAAGCTCTTATGGCCCCTCCACCCCTCACATCACTCTCAATTCCCCATACCCAATGCATGTACTTGAAAGAAAAAAAAATTATGTGCAAACATGCAGATTTCATCATAAAGAAACATTTACCATTCATTCATTAAACCACTCATTCATTCTGTGGGAAAAAGATAATGCATGACATTATATTATCAAAAATAAGTATACATAGTGTTTCTTCAGTCACTTCTTTCTAGGTTTTTTTTCTTTTGACAAAATCAGCAAGCAACTCATCTTCTGCAACTTGTTGTTTAGTTCTTGTGGCATCTACAGCTTTCCGTACTGTCTTCCTAGTAAATTACTTGTGATGTGGATGTTGCGGAAAGGGTTCTGTATTTGTTGCAATAATGTTTAAATTTTACACTGATATCTTATGTTATTATAATGACAAGTATTTAATTAAAAAAAACATTACAGATTTTTTTTACCTGATGTGGCCACATCATGTACTTCATATTCCCATCTACGCTCATCTTGTATAGTGTCACCCTCTACATGCTCTATGGTTGAAACATGGAAAAGTACAATTAATATTCACCGGCATTTGAAATGCAATATTTTAAATTGTATCATATTAGTACATTTGTTACCAGGATTTGAAGCATGATATTCGATTGGTTGTTCTCCATGCTCAACATTAAGTGGATTGTTGCTTTCCTGCTCAAAACAGAGTTAATATTTTATGGAAAATATTTATAACGAATAGATTGCACAACTAATAAATATTCATTAAACTATATTGATTTTATATACTTGTGCGCAAGATGGATCGCCGGAAGATTGTGTTTTCCCAGACAAGCTTTTTCGGCGTTCAACAACAACTCCAAAGCCGTGCTGGAAGCCAAGATTCAAGTCTTCCTCTGTGGGCACTTCCTTGAATCGGTCATACTGCATATTTGCATAACGTCATGAATTTACATTTTGCAGTGAAATAAAACGAAAATAATTTGCAATTTATTATTTGGTTTCAATATTGGTTTTTTTATACTTACAATTCGTGCCACCAAATTCAAATAACCACCAGGCTCAAGCTTATGCTGACCAATTTTTTCTTGTCTTGCATTTGTGGCCTTTGATGTGTCTGATATCCTATGAAAATGTTGAAATACATTATATGTTTCAAATTTGACCTAAAAATTAATAATAATAAGGTTTATAATTACATTGTTGAAAGTATTGCATACCTTCCTGTGCCCGATGGCAGCTTTCCTTCTTTTCTCAAAGCCCTCTCCTTTCCATCTTCCACTAGGTCTTTCCACTCTCTTCCTGGAATCATTGGAGGGATATCATACCTAACTTTCCTTTCTATATGAACCCTATATTGGTCCCTCACAATCTTCATATGTTGGCCAGCCTTCTTTAGGACCTCGGCTCGATTAAAGGTCTCACCATCGAACATGCCAACTAAGCGATTAGTGAGCTCATATTTTAAATATTTACTTTGTTTATCCCACCTTGTGTGGATGGTGGGCCCAAATATCTCCAATGACAAATCATTTAGATTTTTATAAAAAAACAACATTTCCTGCAAAACATTCATGCCATCATTAGTTTAAAAACAATGTTTTATCAGTGTATTACAATCAAATTATAAACAATAACTTGAACAATGTATAAATACCTGGGATCTTCTCTATATTTATGGGAACGAGCTATTCGTCTTCCAAAAATGTGGTCTGTAGAGTACCCGTGCTAGTGACATGGGAAGATCCAGGAAATGTTGCTTCAATAATAACAATACTAGTCTCTACATCTACCCCTTCTTCTGCATGATATGGCATGTGTCGACCACTAGTGGGTGCACTAACACCTGGCCTTGAGGGTGTCGCGAAATGTGTTTCCTACTGTTTAGTTGAAAATAATGGAATATGATATGCAAGTGGATTCATTTGCTCGTGTGACGAATCTCCACGAGCATCACTAGTGCCAACAACACCTTGACCACTTGTGTGTGGGCGCAAAAAATCCTGTAAATACAAACCATATTTTAGTTCACCATCATATACAAGTAAAAATTATAAATACTAAATGAATTTATACTATAATTCAATATCCCGCAACTTACTTTCAAGGCATGAGATCTCTTTACCAAAACATCAACAGTTTCTCTAATCTCATTTGTCTGTGGCTGAATGAATAGTAGATGAAGGATATCCTCGTGATTTTTTTTTAATGTCTTCTCTATCATTTTAATTGGATCTAGATGAAAATGCACATGTTTTGTGCTTTCTATAACTCCCATATTTTGGATTCTAATTTGAGAAGAGTTGCGAGCAAAGCTTAGATGGAACCCTAGCCATGGTCGTCACCTCCCTCTCCGCATTCCATTGACTGTGAAGCAAAGAAGCTGTGTTGCCCCCGTCATGGAACACTTCCCATTCCCTTGCTCGGATGTACACAGAGAATACCATCATCTACAGGAATTTGAGCCTCCACGTTGTGCCACCAAGGGAAGCCGAAAGGGCCCAAATCATAAGGAGCAAAGAAAGATGCAAGCGCAGGTCTGCTTTGATGCCAGGATCAGCCAAAAGACAGAAGGTTGTAGGCCCTTTGACCTCTTGCTTTGTCTCGGAGAAACCAAAATCTCACCCATGATCCCTGTTGCAAGCACCAAAAGGAGTTTTGGTCGGCACCCTTTCTATCTGGAAACCCTCAACTGAGGATACTGATATGCCTCTTAGCAGGAACCAAACTCTCCGAGAGCAACAAGAGAAAATACGACCATCAAAAGAGATGGAGGACATCCCTGTTTTTGTGAAGCTTCTATCCAGAACAACAAGATGTACATGCATGCATGCAGCAGACTTTTTTTCTAAACTCCTACTCAAAGTTCAACTTTGGACTGGGATCCCCAAGATTCATTTCAGACTCTTGTTCCAAAACCGCTACCTAGAGGAGAATGCCCAGCTGAGAGACTATGGAATTGGATGAGATACTACCATTTCCTTAGTGGGAGGCCTCTACGGAGGTGACAGGAATCCTTCTTCAAAACATATTCCCAAATACCAAACCTTCAAAGTAGCAGTGAAGAACACTGGAGTCGGAGGAACGAGTGCAAGCTCAACCTAGAAATCATTATCAAGATCAGCATTCATTGTAGAACACTTAGAGGAAACACCCACATTGAAGCTGGAGAGCAGGGAGGCCATAAACACTGGCTGTGAAATACAAAAATCAGCCCTCATTTGCAGATTTAATGGCTTTTGGCCCTCTGCCGAAAGTTTGCAAGAATGGATACAACAATCCTCACAAATGAATCTGGAAATTTTCTTCTGCTCTAAAGGGTATTTTATAGCCCAGTTCGAGACGCAGGAGGACTGCAACAACATAATAGAATGCAGGCCTTGGTTCTGGGGAGGATCAGGGTTATCTATTGAACGTTGGTTCCAGGGGTTTGATCTTTGTCACCCCCTTCTATGGTCACACCTGTCTGGGTAAGACTACTGAATCTCCCTCTACATCTCTAGTCGTCAAGATCTCTAACCACTACCGGGAATGTGTTAGGCAGATTTTTTAAGATGGATACAGATCGATTGTCAAAATGTCTAGTGTCTTATGCCCGGATTTGTGTGGAGCTAGATCTCAGCAAAGGCCTACCGGACAAAATCTTTATATACTGGGGCAGAGACAACCCCCACCTGCAAGTCTTAGACTATGAACACGCAGTGTTTAGATGACATTCCTGTCAACAACCAGGGCATCTCCAGGATGCATGCCCTATAGCCCCGGTCTCTTCCTTCCACAGACGACCACAAGGCTGGCATGAAGGCGAAAAAATCAAGAAGACACCGACCTCATAGAAGAATGATTGCCCCAAAAGCACCCATGTCCCTCCTGCTTCATCTCAGCCACATTCAGCTCCATATTTAGAGATGACGTCGAGATCCCCTAGCACTGCTCCTAAGGATGATGATGGTAATGATAGATACATGATTTCAGCTTCAGGTATGAGTGGCCAGAAACGACCCCATGAATCTGATCACTCCGACTGTGATAAGGAGGCAGATATGAGCATTCAGTAGAACATAGAAGATTCTTCGACACAACAACTAACTGTAATTTCGATCTCAGTTGATCCTGATAATTCTACTGGGTGGATTGATGCTCGAAGGAAGAAAAAGGATCCGTGCTGGGCCTCATGGACCAACTTGATGTATTATTTGTCTGGGATGTTTCTTACAGTGAAGTTTCTGTCAATTAGGCTCAAAAAATTCATTTTCTGGTAGTCGTAGGTATAAGGGGAAAGGCCAATAGCTTGCTTATGTATCTCTATGTACTCTTTTCTGATTAGTATAAGGCTTCACAACTAACTTACAAAAAAAAAAAAATTGGGTCTAGATAAGAGCCAATGTCAGCATCGTGCATGAGCTCATCCACATCAAAATCTATTGATTGCTCTCAGCTCTGATGCTAGATCATACGCCAAAAAAGTAGTCTGCAACAAAAATATATAAAATAGTATTGACATGAAATCAATAGACTGAGGAAAAAAACATATCGATCATGATAGATATCAAAAATTATAACAATTAGGTATACCTGATGCCTCAAGGCTGGTGTCATCTAATCCATATCTAGGGACTTGCCTCAATCATCACCCTACAAAAAAAATATAGAAAACAATATCATAATCATACCAATATACACAAGAAAAAGACATAACAAAAAAAACATATTGCTTATATTATATTTGTACAATTAAAATGAATTATACTTGTTGCCTCGAGGATCATGTACTCATCTGATCAACGGTCGGGGACTTGCCCCGATCACTTCCCTAAAAAAAAATTGTATAAAACATTATCGAAATGGAACCAATATACTCATGAAAAGAAATAATAAAAAAACACATTGGGCATATTATAGTAGTACAAGTACAACGATGTATACTTTTCCTTGAGGTTGGTCTGGTCTAATCTACTACTAGGGAGGTGCCCCGATCAACACCCTGCAACAAAAATATAGAAAAAATTATCTAAACGAAACCAAAATACTCATGAAAAAAACATAATAAGAAAACATATTGATCGTATTTAAATTGTACAATTACACTCATGTATACATGTTGCCTCGAGGTTGTTGTCGTCTGATCAACAGGCGGGTGGTTTCCGCGATCAGCACTCTGCAACAAATATATAGATAACATTATCTAAATGAAACGAATATACTCATGAGAAAACACAACAAAAAAACTTTTTGTTCATATTATATTTGTACAATTACAAAGATGTATACCTGATGCCTCGGGGATGGTGTACTCCTCTGACTAGCTGCCGGGGAGATGCCTCGATCACTAGCCTGTGATGAAAATATAGTCATCGAATATCCAACATATCCAAAATGAAACCAATATACTTATGAAAAGAAATAATAATAAAACATATTGCGCATATTATAGTAGCACAAGTACAACTATGTATACCTGCTACCTCAAGGATGGTCTGGTCTGATCTACTACTAGGGAGGTGCCCCGATCAGTACCCTGCAATAAAAATATAGAAAAAATTATCTAAACGAAACCAAAATACTCACGAAATAAACATAATAAGAAAACATATTGATCATATTTAAATTGTCCAATTACAATCAGGTATATATGTTTCCTTGAGGCTGTTGTCATCTTATCAACAGCTGGGTGGTTTCCCTGATCAACACTCTGCAACAAATATATAGATAACATTATCTAAACAAAACGAATATACTCATGAGAAAACACAACAAATAAAATTTTTGTTCATATTATATTTGTACAATTACAAAGATGTATACATGTTTCCTAGAGGATGGTGTACTCCTTTGACCAGCTGTCAAGGAGATGCCCCAACCACTACCCTGCGAAATAAATATAGAAACTTTTAACGAACTTATAACAATAGACTAACGAAAAATACATAAGATGTTAAATTCATTAATTAAAGGTTGGGTAAATTGTTAGATTTACCGCTCCCATAGTAACCGCATTTGCATCTATTCGATTCAAATTGTAATTAATAAGAACTCTTCCCCTGCAACTATTGATTTAATGGCAAATTAAAAAACACGGTTTCCTTCACGCCCCTCAAATATGCAATTGGGTTGCTTAATTGTAGAGTCTGGTTGTGTATTGTTTATAAACCTTGCAATATTCCCTGTAGCTTTTGGCCTTCTGTCAATGTACATCGTTGCTCCTTTATTTTGATCATTCTCTTTCATCTGTAAATAATTTGCAGACAATCCATATCTGCGCATACTTCATGTATATTGGACCAGTCGCATCCAATCTTTGTAGTTGTAACAGGGTCCAACAAAACCCATCAATTCAGTACATCTGTTGTAACCCACCTTTATGCCATCTATGCAAAACAACCCCAAACCATGTAATGACGATGGTGCAATTCGATATATCCTCTCATTCACACAAAAATCTATGTTTAGTTGAGGAAGATCCTTGGGTACCCATTTTTTCAGTAGATGTTTGTACCTCAAGGGCACCTCGATGTCGCCTTTTGTCTCATCATCATAGGAACATGACCCCCCTTCAGTGAGAAAAATTTCCATGCATTTATGGAATTTTCTTATGATCTTTTGACATATAGTTGATATAAATCCTAAACTCCCCTCGCTCGAGGAAGACAAATCTGACAAATACCTTTTTGGTTCTACCTGTAGCATGGGACAAAATTTCAAATAGGACCTTATTGGGTATGCATAATTCATATTAGAAAATTACAAGGAATCAAGGCATGCATTTTCTATTAACGATGAGGTCTATAAAACACTAATTTCAACCCATGATGTACTCTCTTCTGAACACAAAACATCATCGCAATTGCATGACCAGATCGCTAATAATCCCCTACCCAATCTATAATGTCTCCATCCCTGGTAAAATCTTTTATTACTCAATTTTTTTCTATCTTGCATGTCAACACTACCTAGAACCTAAACTTGTCCCCGCAATGCAACCTAGAGTGTAAAAAGGGCATGGTGAACCACAAGGGGGAGAGTTTTTAATGTCGTTAACGTCACGGTGATTTTCTTTGGCTTGGTTTATCTTTTGAAATCGAGTTAAGTTAATTTATGTTTGGTATATTTTATTGGTATGCTTATGCTCATACATATTTAAGTGGAGAAGCATATATTTTATTCATATGATTATAAAGCAATAAGCATAAACCAAATTCCAAACAATAATAATGTGTGTTACATTGTTTTAATTAATAATAATGTGTGTACATTGTTTTAATTAAAATGTGTATAATATAATTGCGAATTACATTAGTATTTATGGCACATATTTTATTTATGTGTTCATGCTTTTGTAAAGATGCACATATTATATTTTAAGATCATGTATTTTATATGTTACATTATAAATGCATATATTTTTATGCAGGTATGTGTTTATATGTGTGTAGAAATGCTTATGATATTAACATATATATACATGTTTTATTACTTTGTTTTTAAATTAATGTGTTTACAATAAAATTGTATTGTGCAATATACATATTTTTATGTTGTGATCTTTTATATATATATATATATATATATATATATATATATGTTTCTATTTTATGAGAAAATAGAGGAATATGGAAATGTAACATGTTATGTTTATGCTTTTAAAAACAAATAGTTGAATGCTCTCCTTGTAGCATAGTTAAACGCTTCCATCGGTTTATCTCTGTCTTTAAATTTGATGCCAACAATTTTGGGGACATCCCTGCTAATGGGTGGAATGCTTCCATCGTGGAATACCCATGTTCGTTGTCGTCTATTTGGGAGGGATTTCGGTCTTGTCAATACTGCCATCGATTTGGCATCTCTACTTTCTCCAATTAGTTTGGATGGAAAAGTTTTTTAGTTTGTCTACATTTCTGCATTAAGATGTATGGGAACGATTTGGGGCATCTATATAGTTATTTCCTAAGATTGATAAAGTGATTTGGGAGCCTCTGCGTTTTTTCATGGTGTGGTAAAAACGTGTTTTCAGCGTTCCCATACATGCATTGGTTGATAAAACGATTTAGATGAACCTTTGCAATTTATTTCATATTTCAATGTTTGTGATTGCATTTTTATTATTGCTCAGAAATGTGGATGCCGAAAGAACGCAGTTGCTTTGCATCTTGTTCTTCCTGGAGGTATTGTCACAGCTTATATGTTATTTTAGAGTGATGGCGCAACTAATGGAGGGCACCACTGGTATGAATGCCCTGGAATGATCGTGGATGCTCTGTTTATTCACATGCTAAAGATTGCTTAAGTTTTTTACGTGTGGAAGTATGTTTTTCTATGATGGACAGGGAGATTCCAGTGGGAATCGACCCATGCAAGCCCTGAGACATGATGATGTGTGAATTTTCAGTAAACATTCGTTTGTTTCTACAGTATTTTATTTTGTATCTCCGCGTGGAAAGCAAGAGGAACAACGTGTGAGCTGTGGTAAAACTTTGGCTTGTTTCCATATTATCTTTTTGGCATCCTTGTTTCCTTATCTCTGCGTGGACAGCAAAGAGGGACAGCGTGTGAGTTGTAGTTTAAACTTTGGTGCGTTCCCCATAGTCGTGGGAGTGGTGGAGTTACTCTTCTATGTGTTATTTTCATGTTTATGCCTTATACTGCCACCGAATGCAATCGTCCTGTTTGAACGCGGTTATGGTTAATAATTGTTATGTTGCCTTCGAATTCATGTTAACCCTGTCTCTTGCATTTTCTTTTGTTTATACGTTTATTTTGCTTCCTAGTTTAGCATGATTGCTAGAGATAGCATGCATAGCATTTAGTATGCACGTCGCGATTTCCAAGTCCCTGTCGGGATCACGTTGTATGCATTGGTTGTATTTTATATATATAGTATAAAATTGTTATTTTATACAATGGATTTCATTTCATACTTTTGGTATAACATGGATATATATATATATATATATATATATATATATATTATATAATGGTTATATTTTATAGAATGTATAAAATGGCTTATATCATATAAGAGGGTTATGTGATATATATATATATATAATGGTTATGGTATATATAGATTTTATAAAATGGTTATGTTTTATATATATATACATGTTGTATAAGATGGATTATGTTATATATATATATATATATATATATATATATATATATTAATATATTATGCAAGGGTTGGGTGCATATGGTGGATATATATATATATAGTGCATACAATGGTTGTGGGATATGTATGTTTGCTTTCTTTTGGTTGTATATGTATATATGTTTTATGCATTGAGTTTTACATGCATTGACTGCGTTTGCATATATGCTTATGATGCGAGTGACAGTACAATTCCGGTCGATGTCAAATGCATTATTTGAATATGCATTGACCAAGTTTACATATTCATGATCTTTGTGTTACATTATGTTTATTCGTTGCATGTCGAATGCATCGGAAAGGTTACATATACATATACATGATATTTTGTATCACATGATATCTTTTGGTTGCATGTCGAATGCAGTTTATGCTTGTTGAATGCATTACTTATGTTTCATACTCACTTATGATGCTTGATACCTTGTGGTTGCATGTTGAATGCATAGGATGCATGTCGAATGCATTGGAAACGTTACATACACATATTTATGATGCTTGGCATTTTCTGGTCGCATGTCGAATGCATTATTTGCATGTGAAAGGTGTTTCTTATGTTTCATATACATGTTTATGATGCTTGTATCTCATGATATCTTTCGATTTGCATGTTGAATGCTTTGAGTGCATGTCGAAATGCTTGGATGGCTTGTCGAATGTACTGGTTATATTAATTATGGTATGACTGTCGTGAACAAAAGTTGGTAAACACATGCATTATGCCTTGGAGCATAGAAGCTCAAGTCTGGAGTACAGACTTGGGCCCGCCGAGAACAACACCATAGCTAGGTAAGAGGTTAGGACACGAGAAGTGTCTAGGTAGGAGCACTACCTTTTGATTTGCAGGAGTATTGTAGTAACCTCTAGAGTTGTGTGTGATTAGTTCTAGGGCTAAGAGACTTAAAACTCTATATCCTATTTGTGGATCACCATGCCCAACTTGGGGGTGGCCTTCGGATGGACTGAGTATAAGCCGTCGAAGAGCCTACGGTTGGGTGGAGCATTGCATTGCCCAAAACAGTTCCCCTTAATAAATATTTATGCTTGTTAATTTATGCCTAGCCAAATCTTCCCAAAGTTATGATTACACCTTTCGACATAGTCTATGGTTGACATAGTATTTAATGGGTGTAAGAGAAAAACTTGACATGTTCTCATATTAATATATAGGTGCATAAATTTGTCTTCATTGACTTATGGTGAGATTAATAGCACCTTTACATCTAATGGTTAGTTGAATTTCTTTTTAATGTAAACTACGACACCATGATGATTGAATATTATGTGGTTTGCATACTTCCGTGTTTGAGAAGGTTTTCCATTATGGAGTAACGATGTGTCGACAAGTTTTATAAAGGTCGAAAAAGTATGTAACTTATTGAATAAGGATCTTTGTATAAAATGGAATCTAGCACATGAATATATGTTTCGTGCACCATTTCATTTAAGGCTATAATTACCAAGTATGCTTGAGTATTGAATTGATTCATTACTTTACACGTATTCGCACCATGATATATCTTTTGTTATTTGATATAATGTTGAATAAGTATTACATGTCATTATATGGAAAGATAGGTGTATATCTTGTTTTTTTATCTATGTGAGACGTATGGTACATTGACATGCTTCTGATGTTAGATGACTCTAATTAAGAGTGTTGTGTTCAAGATAGCATCGAGTTATGGAACTAGCTTATTGTGTAAAAGGAGTGTTCTTATATGTTGTACCTTATTGTCTAAAGGTTATTCACTTGGTAGGTGAATTGATGATTGTACAATTGTCGAAGTATCTTAATTAAAAACAAAAAAAAAAAATCTTCTCATTTCCTCTTGAAAATGACAAGGATTTTTGGATGTTACATATGGTATCAGAGCGAAGGTTCCTACTCTAGGACCTATAGGCTCATTTATGCTTGATCCTGCAACATAGATTTAGATTTGCAAGGAAATATGAACCATGAAAAATGTTATTATGATTATGTTTTTGTGCTTGATTGTTGACATCCATGAGGCTTTAACTAATATACAAAATTGGTTGTTATGTGCGAGGAATTGAATGCACAAATATAAAGGCTTGGCAATTGAGAACCAAAGCTAATCAATGGCGAGAGAATCGGTAGACCAAAACGATTTCACAAAAATCATTGTAAGTGAATGCCTCTTTATGGTTGTTAAATTTAATAGATGGTTATGTGCAGTAGGCTCAACTTAAATCTTGTGATGTCAAGCCGGTTGGCCATGATAGTGGAATTAGAGCCACAATGAGAACCAAGGGTTCACTAATGAAATGTTATGAGACATTGCTACATGCACATGAGATAATGTGATTTGATAAATGATTGAAATGATTTTTATTATAGTCAAAACATGAGAATGAGATTTGAGACTCATTATGATTAACTGATGTTGAGTTGGAAGATCTGGAGCATCAATAATCCAATAACTACTTTGTTATGTGTTGAGTGTAAGCTCTGGAGCACATAGACTACTTTATTACGTGTTGAGTGTAAGCTCTGGAGCAATTAGGCTGACTATGATTAGATGATGTTGAGCTGGAAGCTCTAGAGCATCAGTAATCCAATAACTACTTGTCATGTGTTGAGCGTAAGCTCTGGAGCACATGGACTACTTTGTTATGTGTTGAGCATAATCTCTGGAGCACATGGACTACTTTATTATGTGTTGAGCGTAGGCTCTAGAGCACATGGATTACTTTTATATGTGTTGAGCATAAAGTCCTTGGAGCACTGGGTGAGTGTTGGGTATCGTAAAAGTCCCTGGAGAAATCTGTAACTCAGGAGAACTGGGTGAGTGTTAGGTATCGTCATGTGCATGATGCATGCCCTGAGGGGCATGACACCGAGAAGGTGTTGAGTACCATTTTGTGCTTGGTGCATGCCGAGAAGGCTTGGAATTTTCCTGGCCTCAAGCGAAAAGGCTTGAGGGGAAAAAGAGTTCCTAGACTCAAGCGAGGAGGCTTGAGGGGAAAAAGAGTTCTTGGACTCAAGCGAGAGAGGGGAAGTAGAGTTGTCCTGGACTCAAGCGAGAGGGCTTGAGGGGAGAGAGAATTTTACAGAATTCAAGTGAGAGGGATTGAGTAGAAAAACTTGAATATCACCTACTGATACATTCCACGATACTATGACTGGTATGGTTATACCACAGGTACGCAAATGGAAAATTTTGTGGCAAAAATATGTTTATTTAAATTCATGGATATGTGAATTAATGGATAGCTTAAGCTGGAATGAAATATTGTGATGTATTTTGTATTGTTGAGATACTTGAATGTGTCATAGAGTTGTTACTCAAATAAAATGTTACTGTTTGAAGTACATGTAATGTCTTGGTTTAACATTGTACTTGGTATACTGATAGCATTATGCATGTATATTTGTTTTCTTACACATTGGATGTGATACGGTCACTTGATGTGGTAGTTTTTGTTGGTACATGATAAGATGAAAGCACCTAGGGGTGCTAGTTATCTTTGTATTACGGTGAATACAGTTTCAGGCCAAAGTGGAACAACTTTAATAGCACATTGCAAAAATTAATATGTGTATATTGTAAACTAACATGCAGGCATGACATTGCAAGTTAAATAAACATGCATAGTGAAACAGTAAGTGATTATGCATGGGAGCATGTGGCTCCAAAGTTTTATGTTTTATATTATAAAACTAACATGTGAACCAGGTAGAACTGGTACCAACATTGCAAAGTATTTGCAATTTCCCAAGATAGAGAGCAGAGTGATACGGGAGATAAGTATTACAGGTATAAAAACTATGTCTTTATGATGTTTTCATTATAAGAATATTGTGTCGTTAATATATATTGGAAAGAGAATGTGGTTGCATATGGTAGAAATGCAGGAAAGGAAGATGAATAGGTAAAATAGTGCGAAAAGTGGCACAACACCGAGGACGGTATTCTTCGAAGAGGGAGAGTTTTGTAATGTCTCCATCCCTGGTAAAAGTTGTTATTACTCAATTTTTGTCTATATTGCATGTCGACACTACCTAGAACCTAAACTAGTCCCCGCAATGCAACCTGGAGTGTAAAAAGGGCATGGTGAACCACAAGGGCGAGAGTTTTTTAATGTCGTTAAAGTCATGGTGATTTTTTTTGGCTTGGTTTATCTTTTGAAATCGAGTTAAGTTCATTTATGTTTGGTATATTTTATTGGTATGCTTATGCTCATATATATTTAAGTGGAGAAGCATATATTTTATTCATATGATTATAAAGCAATAAGCATAAACCTAATGCCAAACAATAATAATGTGTGTTACATTGTTTTAATTAATAATAATGTGTGTACATTGTTTTAATTAAAATGTGTATAATATAATTGCGAATTACATTAGTATTTATGGCACATATTTTATTTATGTGTTCATGCTTTTGTAAAAATGCACATATTATGTTTTATGATCATGTATTTTATATGTTACATTATAAATGCATATATTTTTATGCAGGTATATGCTTTTATATATGTGTGTGTGTGTGTGTGTGTGTGTAGAAATGCTTATGGTGTATATATATATATATATATATATATATATATATATATATAAACATAATGTTAAATTACTTTGTTTTTAAATTAATGTGTTTACAATAAAATTGTATTGTGTAATATATATATTTTTTATGTTGTGTTCTTTTATATATATATATGTTTCTATTTTATGAGAAAATAGAGGAATATGGAAATGTAACATGTTATGTTTATGCTTTTAAAAGCAAACAAAAATATTTTATTTGTGGGGGGTCATTCTAACCTAGTGGTAGCCTCTCTAACTACCATCGAAAAGTTATTTTGGAAAAAGGAATATTTAGTTTATATGAGAAAAATCAATTAGATGGTATATATTTAATATGTTATATTATTTTTAACCTAGTTGGAGAGGAGAGGCGAGAGGTTTTTTTTGGAGGCTGGGCATTTCTTGTCCAGGGTATTTGGGGGATATCTACGTTGTTGTGGGGGATCGAAGGCTGAGAGAAAACGCGGCCAGCCAAGTTGAAGCGTTTGGCATCCCCACTTATGGGTATGTTGATAAAAATGTTTTGGAGGCTGGAGCAAGCTCCGCTTTTCACTTAAATCGTTTCTCTGTCTCTTAAACGCTGCCCACAATTTGGGATGCCTCTGAATGTTGAATGATTTCCTCATAACATAGTTAAATGCTGCCATCAGTTTATCTCTGTCTTTAAATTTGATGCCAACAATTTTGGGGACATCCCTGCTTATGGGTGGAATGCTTCCATCGTGGAATACCCCTGTTCGATGTCGTCTATTTGGGAGGGATTTTGGTCTTGTCAATACTGCCATCGATTTGGCATCTCTGCTTTCTCCAGTTAGTTCGAATGGAAATGTTTTTTAGTGTGTCTACATTTCTGCATTAAGATGTATGGGAACGATTTGGGGCATCTCTGTAGTTCTTTCCTAAGATTGATAAAGTAATTTGGGAGCCTCTGCTTTTGTTCATGGTGTGGTAAAAATGTGTTTTCAGTGTTCTCATACATGCATTGGTTGATAAAACGATTTAGATGAACCTTTGCAATTTATTTCATATTTCATTGTTTGTGATTGCATTTTTATTATTGCTGAGAAATGTGGATGCCAGAAGAATGCAACTTCTCTGCATCTTGTTCTGCCTGGAGGTATTGTCACAGCTTATATGTTATTTTAGAGTGATGGTGTAGCTAATGGAGGTCACCACCATTGTATCAACCCTTTCAGTAGAGCCTTTGTTGGTATGAATGCCCTGGAATGAGCGTGGATCCTCTGTTTATTCACATGCTAAAGATTGCTTAAGTTTTTGACGCGTGGAAGTATGTTTTTCTATGATGGGCAGGGCGATTCCAGTGGGAATCGACCCCTGTAAGCCCTGAGACATGATGATGTGTGAATTTTTAGTAAACATTCATTTGTTTCTGCAGTATTTTATTTTGTATCGCTGCATGGAAAGCAAGAGGAACAGCGTGTGATTTGTGTTAAACCTTGGCTTGTTTCTAGATTATCTTCTTGGCATCCTTGCATCCTTATCTCTGCGTGGACAGCAAATAGGGATAGCGTGTGAGTTGTAGTTTAAATTTCTGTGTGGTCCCCACAGTCGTGGGAGTGGTGGAGTTACTCTTCTGTGTGTTATTTTCATGTTTATGCCTTATACTGCCACCGAATACAATCGTCCTGTTTGAATGTGGTTATGGTTAATAATTGGTATGTTACCTTTGAATTCATGGTAACCATGTCTCTTGCATTTTCTTTTGTTTATACATTTGTTTTGCTTCCTAGTTTAGCATGATTTCTATGTTAAATTTTCAGAATTTACTTCAATCTAATCTAGGATCTTAACTGAGAGAACAACATGTACAGCATATCTACAGCATATCAATCATGGAGACAATAATGCAAGCACACAAGAGACACAAAGATTTACTTGGGGAAAACCATAAAGGTGAAAAACCCCAATAACTTCCTCAGAGATAGATAGAGCAATGATACAACCAACCATAAGAGATAGACACAACCTAGCAGCAGATCCTCCTCCTCCATAAGTGCGCCACTCCTCCTTGAGTGCATGTGAGAAGTGAGTGAGCAAATAGAGTGCCTCCCGCACTCTATTTATACTTGACTTGACTTGCCTTTTTACCTAACTCATGTAGGCTCGAACTTAACCACATAACATAATGCTGACTGGGCCGACCCCCAATAGGGTGGTCTAATAACCCTTTGACCCACATGGTCGACCCCCAATAGGGTGGTTTAATAACCCTTTGACCCACATGACTTATACAAGGCCGACCCCAAACAAGGTGGTCTAATAACCCATCAAGTATAAGTTACGACACTTACAATATAAATAACGACACTTCCGTATAGAGGAATAATAACATCTCTATAGGAATACAATATACATATATGTGAAATACATTCCGAAGTTACATATACATCAACACTCCCTCTTAACTAGGAAGGTATTTCTCAGCACATTTCTTCTAGCACAAGTCATCTTCTCTGGATCATCGTCACTAGATAATCGTCATCGAGTCATCATCATCGTCACTGCTGCTGCTATCTCAATCAATCTCTGAATCGACTCGTCATAGGAAGTTCTACAGAGCCAGTCCTTTTTCATACTGGATGTAAGCCCACCACTTGCAGGTCTTCGTCATCACTGGCCATACTGTGGAATCCTCAGGACTTATTACGTGCGTCACAAAACCTCGAAAGAGCATCCCAGGATGTTACGGGTACACAACTCCGACCTGTAGGATCTCCTAGGGCGCTATTACATGTGACCCCACCACAAAACCTCGAAAGAGCATCTCAGGATGTTACGGGTACACAACTCTGACCTGAAATCTCCCAGGGCACAAATTACATGTGGTCCACCACAAAACCTAGCAAGAGCATCTCAGGATGTTACGGGTACACAACTCCGACCTGAAATCTCCCAGGGCACAAATTACATGTGGTCATGGAAAACCTCGAAAGAGCATCTCAGGATGTTACGGGTACACAACTCCGACCTGAAATCTCCCAGGGCCCAAATTACATGCCATAGGACAAAACCTCGTAAGAGCATCTCAGGATGTTATGGGTACACAACTCCGACCTGAAATCTCCCAGGGCACAAATTACATGTCCTCCCAGAGCAATGTCTCGAAAGAGCATCCCAAGATGTTACGGGTACACAACTCTGACCTATAGGATCTCCCAGACATGCTCATATGCACAACCTGATCCACGGCCACAGAGTATCAACCTGATACTCACCATACATCATCCTGATGTACTCATGATCGTCCTGATCATCATCACTGCAACGTCCTGCTGCATGTCATCTGGAGCAACATCCTGAAGCTCATCATCCATGATCATCCTGATCATCACTGCAACATCCTGTTGCATGATCCACCTGATCATCAATGCATCCACCTGATGCATACCAAGTATCTACCTGATACATATCATCATACATGATCCTCCTGATCATACAATGTATCCACCTGATACATGATACATATCACCATACATGATCCACCTGATCATACAATGTATCCACCTGATACATATACAGATACATGGTCCAAGCATCCAACATGATGCATACATACATAAATGATCCAACTGATCATATCCAAGCAGAAACCAGAACATCATCCTGATGCCCATTATCCAGCGCTTACATCCACAGCCATGTGAAGGATCCTCCTTCCAACATGCTTGGAATGGCTTCAGCAAATGTGTCCATCACTTCTTCCTCGAAGTTTCCTCGATCTAAAGAATGCCAAGCCTCTCTCTAAAGTACTCGAACTTCACTCTGGCTAGTGGCTTCGTCAGCACATCTGCAATCTGCTCGTCCGTCGCAACATACAAGAGCTTCACAGCTCCTCTCTGCACCATATCCCTGATATAGTGATATTTGATCTCTATGTGTTTCGTCCTGTCATGAAACACTGGGTTCTCGGACAGCTTCACAGAACTCTGGTTATCACAGAAGATACCAGTAGCATCCAACGGGAGATCAAATAGCTCAGAAAGTAGCTTCCGTAGCCATACTGCCTCACAACTAGCTGAACAGGCTGCAACATACTCTGCCTCACCTGTACTCAGTACCACACAGGACTGCTTCCTGCTAAACCATGAGATCACACTTGATCCCATACTGAAGCAACACCCAGATGTGCTCTTCCTGTCTGCAGCACTGCCAACCCAATCTGAATCAACATAACCCTGCAGGTTAAACTTTTGATTCGCCTCATACTTGAGCCCATAATCCACTGTACCCTTCAGGTACCTCAGAACATGCTTTACAGCAACCAGGTGAACACTCCTCTGATCCGTCAGGAACTGGCTCAATGTGTTCACAGCAAAGCAAATGTCTGGTCTCGTGTTCATTAGGTACATCAAGGACCCAATCATCTGACGATACAAAGAGACATCAACCGGCTCAGATGAAGCATCACATAGAAGCTTCAGATTCGATGCCATAGGTGTGGCCATATCCTTGCAGTCCATCATCCCGAACCTCTTCAGGATCTCTACTGCATACTTCCCTTGTCCAAGGAAGATTCCATCACTCTGCCACACCTCCATGCCAAAAACAAATAGTGCATCAACCCCAAGTTCTTCATCTCGAACTCGGCAGTAAGCTTCCGCTGCATGTCGGCAATCAATCTATCTTCACCTGTAACAAACAGGTTTTCCGCATACAACTATTCAAGAAGGCTATCTTGAAATCCATCTAGTGTATCTTCTATTTCATCACTTTCATATTTCTCTATGCTGCCATCTGCAGCATGCTTGATCTTGATAGATCCATATGGAAGTCATAACAAACTTCCCTTCACGTCTTGGGACTACATCCCAAACATCATTTTTCATGATCGACGGATCATGGCATTTCATTTCTTCATCCCAAATCCTGGGAACTTCAATATCTTCAATATCTTCAATAGATATCTTTGTTGTTGGAACAAATGTTGTAGTCCTTTTGTAGGTGAAGATATACGGTCTTTCCTACAAAACAGGTTAAATTGCATGATTAGAAACATCTCATAATTTTCAGAACAAATTCTTACACATAAAGAAATATGTCATACAGTCATGCAATTATCTTAGCCAATGCTTCAATACAACATTTATCCATATCCCGTAACTTTCTAGATGCCTTCCAATCTCTACCAGAACATTGTTAAGAGTGTGCACAACTCCCAACATGTCAGCAAAGAGGTTTCATTCTAGATAAGTAGCAATGGAATGTTGTACAGTGCCATAGGCCACTTACCCATGTATATTAGTAGTATACTATTCATCAATGCAACTATTCTAATATGCACAATATATATCCTAAGTCTAGGAACATGAGCATATACATCATTGAACAATTTTATTTAAACAAACACATATGCAAGAAATGATAATTAAAATACTTATCTTTGTTTGTTCGTTGGGTGGACTCCCTCTGAGTCTTTGCTTTCTTGCAGGAGCTGCTGGAGTGTGCTCCCTCTTGATCTTTGCTTCCTGAATTACCTGTTCTTGAACTCATATTCATCCTTGGTCCCTATGCATGCTTATTAGTATCATGATTGAGTTATCCTTGTGATCTCATATAAAATCATACATTCATTAGTATACTATTAAAACACAATAATCTCAAGCATGTATAGTCATGATCATTTCAAACAGAAAATAATAAGCATTAGCATTCAAGGTTTATGTAGGATTCTTATGGTTAGTCAAATCATAAGAAACATAACATGTCTAAACCTATAATTACTCAAACCTATGACTCTTCAGGTTAGTTGAATCATCAAACAAGATAAGAGATATAATATGCATAAAACTTGTGATTATTCAAACCTATACCTTCATGATTCTTCTGGTTAGTCATATCATCAATGATGGCAAGAAACATAATATGCATACAACCATGATTATTCAAACCTATGACTTTTCAGGAATAATCATTATCAACAACAGTATAAGATCCTAACATAAGGTAGGATTCTAGCTTGATATAGGAAAAACATACCTGGATTAGCATGCTAGCTATTTATGTCTAACATACTCACATGATGTCTTCTTGTTCTTCTTCAATGACTTGTGCTAGTAACCTGTATAACTCATAGGTTAACTATTACAAAACCAAGTTATACATACCTCGTAAATGGATCTTTTATGAGATCCATGACAATGGATGAATCTTTGTCCTCATGTTATCATGATCATATGTTCTTGGACCAGAACATGATTTGTCTTTCTTGGTGTACCTTTCATGTTAGTATACAACATAAACCTCATACAACACCATAATGCATTAGTAAAATCATAAGTGTCAACACCCTAACCAATGAATATCTTCTATCATGCATTCATAATTTTGTTAAGGTGATACAACAAATCTAAAATCAAAATTGTACTAACCATAATAACATGAAGACAAACATACCATAAACTTAATCATGAACAAATCTCGAAACATACCTTAATGAGTCATGCCTGTCGAGATTGCTTGTAATCTTCTTATGTAAGGCCTTAGCTTCATCTCCCTCTGAAACAGGAACATCTTCACTTATGCAGGTGACCAATCCATCTTCTTCTAGGATTAACCCAATCCACTTGATTTGCAAGAACTGGACCTGGAGCTGGATATGGTTTTGTTAGAGAAACCCCAAAAATTCAAACTTTGAATTTCAAACTTCTTAAAGGATAGAAATATGCGCCTTGATGAGCTGATCAAGCTGGTATATTCAGAATTTGAAAACTGCAAAGTTTCACTCCTCAATTTTTCCTTTGAGACTTCTGGATTCACTGGACGTGACCCTGAACTGGGGTTTGATGAAGCCCACTCTTTTTCCCCATCAAAAAGTTTGATCTAAAGCTCTAAGCTTCTATTTTTCTGAGGAGCTTCCAGCCATGGTCACAGATTTCAAAAATTCCCATTTTTACAGAAGCCCTAATTTTCCACTTTTCTGATCAAAGTCCCGAACTAGGGTTTGATCAAGCCCGGCCTTCTGCCCAACCAAAAATTCTGATCTTGGTCTCTAAATTTCTATTTTGATGAGTAGCATCCAGCTGTGGTCTCCGATTACAAAAATTCCAACTTTCTCCAAAGCCCTAAATTCCGGAAGCCATGAATGAAGGTACCAAAAAATAATTCTGTTTTGACAGAAATATGTACCTGATTGTTTCTGGTGTAACTCCGAAATTCTTGATCCACAGGGTCTGAAAACGTTTTCTGAGATAGCCTGACCTGTTAGATTTCCATCCTGACAGGTCTGACCTCAATTGGATTTTCTGAGAGAGAGTTATGCCAAATGTCGCAACGTGACCTATTTTGGGATAATACAGGAGAGCGAAATTGTACGGAGTGCCACGTGTCACTGTTTCAACTTCGGCCTCTGAAAACCTTTCCTGAGATATCTCGGCCTATTATCTTTCCATCCTGACAGGTCTGACCTCAATTGGATTCTCTGAGAGAGAGTTATGCCAAGTGTCGCAACATGACCTGTTTATGGGATAATACAGGAGAGCGAACGTGTACAGCGTGCCACGTGTCACTAGTTCAACTTCGGCCTCTGAAAAAGTTTTATGAGATAGTACAGTCTGTGTACTATCTGTCACTTTTCATGAAATTTCATTTGGAGCTTCCTAGCCCAAGTTATGACCTTTTTCCCAAGGTCACCTGATTTTGACTCAGATCTGGAAGAGGCAGAAACCCTATATTGTACAGATCATAAATCACAAATTACAACGAATTAGAGGTTTTCCTTTGGACACAAGGTACATGGAGATTTAATATTCGTCCTGTAACAATTTCATATCCGAAAACTTCTCCAAAACGGATTTATAGCGAAATTTCTACGATGACTGGTTTTTGCTATATCAAGCCCTAGCATCGTAAGTGCAACAAGTGTCATACATGCCATATCATGCCTTCTTTCAGGCTAGCTCTGATACCATGTTAAATTTTCAGAATTTACTTCAATCTGATCTAGGATCTTAACTGATAGAACAACATGTACAGCATATCAATCATGGAGACAATAATGCAAGCACACAAGAGACACAAAGATTTACTTGGGGAAAACCATAAAGGTGAAAAACCCCAATAACTTCCTCAGAGATAGATAGAGCAATGATACAACCAACCATAAGAGATAGACACAACCTAGCAGCAGATCCTCCTCCTCCATAAGTGCGCCACTCCTCCTTGAGTGCATGTGAGAAGTGAGTGAGCAAATAGAGTGCCTCCCGCACTCTATTTATACTTGACTTGACTTGCCTTTTTACCTAACTCATGTAGGCTCGAACTTAACCACATAACATAATGCTGACTGGGCCGACCCCCAATAGGGTGGTCTAATAACCCTTTGACCCACATGGTTGACCCCCAATAGGGTGGTCTAGTAACCCTTTGACCCACATGACTTATACAAGGCCGACCCCAAACAAGGTGGTCTAATAACCCATCAAGTATAAGTTACGACACTTACAATATAAATAACGACACTTCCGTATAGAGGAATAATAACATCTCTATAGGAATACAATATACATATATTTGAAATACATTCTGAAGTTACATATACATCAACATTCTAGAGATAGTGTGCATAGCATTTAGTATGTACGTCGCGATTTCCGAGTCCCTCTCGGGATCACATTGTATGCATTGGTTATATTTTTTACATATAGTATAAAATTGTTATGTTATACAATGGATTACATTTCATACTTTTGGTATAACATGGACATATATATATATTATATAATGGTTATATTTTATAGAATGCATAAAATGGCTATGTGTTATATATCATATAAAAGGGTTATGTGATATATTTTATTTTTTATACAATGGTTATGGTGTATATAGATTTTATAAAATGGCTATGTTTTATATATACACATGTTGTATAAGATGGATTATGTTATATATATATATTTTATGCAAGGGTTGGGTGCATATGGTGGAAATATATATATATATAGTGCATACAATGGTTGTGGGATATGTACGTTTGCTCTCTTTTGGTTGTATATGTATATATGTTTGATGCATTGAGTTTTACATGCAGTGACTACGTTTGCATATATATTATTAATGTCGGTATCACATTTCATCTATATGTTACATGCCAACATTTGTATGCATTGTTTACGTTTGCATATATGCTTACGATGCGAGTGGCAGTACAAATCCGGTCGATGTCAAATGCATTATTTGAATATGCATTGACCAAGTTTACATATTCATGATCTTTGTGTTACATTATGTTTTTCCGTTGCATGTCGAATGCATAGGTTGCATGTTGAATGCATCAGAAAGGTTACATATACATATACATGATATTTTGTATCACATGATATCTTTTGGTTGCATGTTGAATGCGTTACTTATGTTTCATACTCATTTATGATGCTTGATACCTTGTGCTTGCATGTCGAATGCATAGGATGCACGTCGAATGCATTGGAAACGTTACATACACATATTTATGATGCTTGGAATTTTGTGGTCGCATGTCGAATGCGTTTCTGATGTTTCATATACATGTTTATGATGCTTGTATCTCATGATATATTTCGAGTTGCATGTTGAATGCTTTGAGTGCATGTCGAAATGCTTGGATGGATTGTCAAATGCACTGGTTATAGTACTTATGGTATGACTACCGTGAACAAAAGTCGGTAAACACATGCATTATGCCGTGGAGCATAGAAGCTCAAGTCTAGAGTATAGAATTGGGCCCGTCGAGAACAACACCACAGCTAGGTAAGAGGTTAGGACACAAGAAGTGTCTAGGTAGGAGCACTACCTTTTGATTTGTAGGAGTACTGCAGTAACCTCTAGATCTGTGTGTGATTAGTTCTAGGGTGACGAGACTTAAAACTCTTTATCCTATTTTTGGATCACCATGCCCAACTCGGGGGTGTCCTTCGGACGGACTGAGTATAAGTCGTCGAAGAGCCTACGGTTGGGTGGAGCATTGCATTGCCCAAAACAGTTCCCCTTAATAAATCAGTATGCTTGTTAATTCAATTTTGATGTATCGTCAATAAAGAAAATGCATCTAGAGTTTGTAGAGTATATTTTATAATACTAATGAATGTTGTAAGTATGATGAATACAGGAATAAGAAGACGGGGAGAATAACCATTTTTCAGTCCTACCGCATTGGTAAGAATAGTATGCTTGTAAATCCATCACACTCATTGATATATACATATATTGACTCATCTAATTGTGTCTTTAATTGTATTCGATTAATGCAAGTGAATAGTAATATCTATTATGTTTACTTCTTCATGTATTCATGTAAATTTTATTGGTAGATGGCCAAAGGAAAGAGACTACCATTGTTTGAAAAAGAGATTTTAGTATGATGCTAACCCTGGGAAAGAATAGTATCATACACATGCTTAAGGTTTTTCCATTCCATGTCTTTGATGTGAGGACATATATTAGAAATTTTGTTAATGTGTGAACATATGATTGTGGATGCAATAGAAGAATGGTTAAGCTTCTAGTGCTCTTGAATAAATGTGTAAAATCTTATGTGGACTAAGAACAAGATATTATCTTAGATCAGTCTGCATCAAGTGTGATCTATGTAAGAGTATGTGTGAAACAGAACATGTTTGTATGCATTTTGTGAATGATGTAAAGGAGAATAGTCAACATAACCTAGCCAAATATTCCTAAGGTTATGATTACACCTTTCGACATAGTCTATGGTTGACATAGTATTTAATGGGTGTCAGAGAAAAACTTGACATGTTCTCATATTAATATATAGGTGCATAACTTTGTCGTAATTGAATTATGGTGAGATTAATAGAACCTTTACATCTAATGGTTAGTTGAATTTCTTGGTGGTTTGCATACTTCCGCGTTTGACAAGGTTTTCCATTATGCAGTAAAGATGTGTCGACAAGTTTTCTTATGATCAAATAAGTATGTAACTTATTGAATAAGGATCTTTGTATAAAATGGAATCTGGCACATGAATGTATGTTTCATGCACCGTTGCATTTAAGGCTATAATTACCAAATATGCTTGAGTATCGAATTGATTCATTGCTTTACAAGTACTCGCACCGTGATATATCTTTTATTATTTGATATAATGTTGAATAAGTATTACATGTCCTTATATGGAAATATAGGTGTATATCTTGGTTTTTATCTATGTGAGACGTATGGTACATTGGCATGCTTTGATGTTAGATGACTCTAGTTAATAGTCTTGTGTTAAAGATAACATCGAGTTATGGAACTAGCTTATTGTGTAGAAGGAGTGTTCTTCTATGTTGTACATAATTGTCTAGAGGTTATTCACTTGGTAGGTGAATTGATGATTGTACAATTGTCGAAGTATGTTAATTGAAAACAACAACAAAAAATCCCCATTTCCTCTTGAAAGTGACAAGGATTTTGGGATGTTACACAATCCATACTCAATAAACAAAGGAAAAAGGATAAACATCATAGGCCACTATATAATATCAACCATTATTCGAGATGTTGAACATCCTATAGAAACCCCAAAAAAGTATACACTAAGGAAAGATTCAATAAAGGAATCAAAGAGTTCATTGAATGAATGAAAACTTGTTAAAAGAGCATTTTTGGAGATGATGGAACGGGTTGCCACTTGGAATGAAATTATATTAATAAACTAAGCGAACCTTTCCTATACATCCATTCTATGGTTTTCCTAGTGTTATAATCTAAGCATGTCACATGCAAAATATATAACATATTTGATGATCAAGTGGATCCCAAATGATGATCACACTTATCTTGGTAGATGAATGTGACAATTCATCGGCTATCCTCACTTTGGATGGTCTTGTTTTTTACATCAAAAGCGGGGGGGAATAGAGGTGAGAGGCTTGGGTATTTTCCTCAAATTTCTGGGAATACTAATAGAGGGAAAACCAGTGAAAATAATACTAGCAAAATATGATTTTAGGATCAACAAGTTAAAAGAGAAACAATCTATTATGGCTCGTGTACACTAAATATAATCTAGGGAATGTAAAACTAGAATGAGTGGAAAATCTAAAGATGACAACTCACTTTAAGCATTGAAGGGGTGCCACAACCTATTGAAAATTATGTTTTGTAGTGACTAAAACAAGCATATAAACAAAATTTGGTAACTAAAACAATTTTCTAAGTTCAACACTAACATTTTTTTCAACAAGAGAATTTATCAAATTTCTCCATTGTCTATACATGGCATGGGATTATTTTCCATGGATTCTATAAATTCATATATCACAAGATATCTAAACTGATGGAGTTTGTTGGACCATATTAAAATTTTGGAGATTGGATAAGGTCGGCCTAATATATGGAAAGTATGTAGCTGTATGCAATTTATACAAGCTATATGCAACTAAAAGAGACTAATAAAAATAAAGGAATAATTATATATTGATGGACGGCCAAAAGCTTCAAGAAAGACACCCAATTGAATATTTTGGATTGTCCATGAAGGAAATTGGGTAGTGGTATGTGCAATAAAAACAATAGGAGATTTAGAAAAATAGTCCTTTCATGACCTCTTTGTATTTAAGATTTTCATTTGGAAGCTCTCTAAAGTAACAACCAAACATAATAAAAAATAAAAAAAATATATAGGAATGTCCCTCAAGTAACTACTTATTTCCCAATATAGTTCAATTAAAACCAATATAAGTGAATTTCTTTAAAGGATAGGATATTATTCTCCCTTAAGGTGATGTATGTTTCCTTGTGTCCTTATTTTATCCATATCACTCTCCATGGAGTACCATTTCATAAACACTCAAGTCAATAATGGTGGATCACTTCATCTCCTTTATGTATTTTCTCTTTACGAATATTCCATAACAAACCTTCAATGGTCCCTGTGTACTATTGATATGAATATACCCTCCTTTGTACACCCAAATAATGCAATAGAAATTGTTTGTAGGGTCAACTGGAGTTAATACTACCTAGTTGGGTTTAAAATATGGCTAAGGTTGTCATTGAAAAGGATAAAAAAAGTTGTAGTGACTTACAACAAACTAATTCACTATAATGGATTTTTGTGGAGAATGAACCAAGTTGAGCAAACAATGAGTTGTTAGCACCTAATTATGCCCAAAAGATCCATAAAAGGTGATAGTAAAGATCATCTAGGGAAATTAAAACTGGGATGAGTGGAAAATCTAAAGAGGACAACTCACTTTAGGCATTGAAGGGGTGCCACAACCTATTAGAAATGATGTTTTTGTAGTGATCAGTAAAAAAATTAGTGAATTATCCATTTACTGATCATTATGTTTGTAAATTTAGTGAATTATAAAGGTTAATGCCATTTTAAGAGAACTTTAATCTTGACTATTGGCATACTTATATTCTGGAGTAATTTGGTGGTTTGGAGAAATTTTGTCAACACATTATATTTTTGGGAAGATAGCTATATTCCGTGGCAAAGAAAAATATATATATTCATAATGAATACATAGTTTGAAGTCTCAGCAATTAATTTAAATGTGGAGTAGGAGCTATAGTAAAATCCTAATTGGATGTTAACACCCAGAGACTATGTAAAGAAGGATTAAATGTGCATCATCTGAACATTAAATTATCCTATCAAATACAACTCAAGGCATTGAACTTATGGCTGTCATGACATAAGTACATTATGCAGTTGAAATTTACTTTATAGTAAAATCCTAATTGGATGTTAACACCCAGAGACTATGTAAAGAAGGATTAAATGTGCATCATCTGAACATTAAATTATCATATCAAATACAACTCAAGGCATTGAACTTATAGTTGTCATGACATAAGTACATTATGTAGTTTATATTTACTTGGAAGAGCTATCAGGTCCAAGCCTAATTTTGGAAAAATGGTTGGGGTGATGGATGTCAAGGGCATTGCTATAGTTCACTTGTTTGATGCTATAGGAGAAAGCATTATATTATCGGTTTACTGCTAAAACTGGTTCATTGCATAACAGTTACCAAGTCTAATAGAACTTGGCAGATTGAGTCATAGAACAATTACACAACAATATGTGGTTCAATCAACTTGTTTCTTTACTTAGAGATTAAATTCCTGACATAGTATTGTCCATTTAATCTACAATGCTCAGCTCTCATCACCAATCCATTTTTTTTACTGATCATTATTGCTTGGTGATGGTGTGTGGATCATATGAAAGTGTCTAGATATTTCGGTGTAGACCTTTGAATCTATTTTTGTGTGTGTGAAGCCATATTTTCCCCAACTAAGAAGTTGCGAGGGACATGATGCTTATTGTGTCATTTATTCTTTTTTGAAATGTTTCATGTAATTTCTCGGGGGGTTGGAGTGATAGCATAAGCCTTGCTTGGGGGGTTGAAGTGATAGGAGGACATGATGGCAAAGTTAGTGTCATAAATTGCTAAGAGGGTCGGTGATGGTAAAGGTAGTGGAATTTGAAATATAACAACATTAAAAACATTAAAAAAAAACTTGCATAGGTTGCAAAGTAATGGTGTTGAGGAAAAATGGAAAAGAGTTGCACAAAGCAAGAGACATTGATGACAGGTGATGATCCTAAACGTCATTTAGAGTGTGAGATGATGCAAAGGATTAGATGAGAGATAGAAGGATCTTTGGATAGCCCCCAAAGTAAATATAAAGAAAGTGTGTTGTTAATAAAATAACAAGAGTTCATAGAGAAAATAATTTTGGAAGAAATGAGGTGGTGACTGCATAATGGAAATAGTCAATTGCATGCACAAAGACATTGCCTAGGTCTACTAACCTAGATTTTGTTTTGAAAGTTGCAAATGAGCAGAGCCAAGAAGAGGCATTCATTTATGAATTTGAGTTTGTTTCATTTTGGTACTCTAAGTTTGTGGATTGACATACCACTAAAGAAGCAGGTCAAAACAGCATTGAAGCCACCATCCTACATCCTAACCACTATGCCTTTGGAATTTTTTCTATATCTCATTACAATTGTTGCACAAAGTACAAGTGTGTGCTTGATTAGTAGTTCAAATAATCCCATGACAGTGTAAGTGTGACATCCCAAGGGAGTCAAAAGTTGTCTTTAATATTAAGTAGTTATCTAAGTCTTTCCATAGGAGCAATGTCGATGATCCAACAACCAAGATTCCATGGATTTGTGTTGGTCCAACATTTAACATTCAATAAAAATCATTCAAACCATCAAATTTTTCTGCTATCTTATTGGATTTCAAATTCTAAGCCTACTTGCATGCATTCTAAAGAAATGTCTACATTTTCTTAATATATGTTTTATTTGTAATAATAATGTCCCTCTTACAATAGTGAATAATATAAAGCGCGAATTTGTATATTTTGATATCAATATTATATTTATTAATCAAATTTAAATTTGAAATTGATTTGTCAACCAAATTATTTTAAAAAAATTGAAGACAATATAAATATGAAAAAAGCATTGGTAGGAAATGTGACAATACACAAGCATGTAGCTTAAATATTTCAAATAAGTAAACTTGTATATCTTGTTTAATTAGATTTAAGTAGATTAAGGTTTTAAAATTTTATGAGCTTAAACTTTCAAATCAAAGAACTTGTGATTTTTTTAATTTAATTGTAAGTTTTAAGTAAATTAAGGTTTCCAAGTTTGTGAGTGTCTTTTTCACTATTTATAGGCATACATTTAAAACCTAATCTTCACTAAACCTAATCTATTCCACTTTTTGTATAGGTTCTATAGTGTACATAACGTCATGTTTTTTAATGGTTGCTTCTTCCTTAGTTTTACAATATCAATATCAATGATAGGATTATAAGAGATCATCTCGGATAAGGAATTTTTTTCTTTCTTTTTGCAATCCAATCATTTCTATACCTCATAATGGTTTGGCAAGCCTATAAAACAACTTTTTCCCAACAATGATGACATTTATTTTCCTCTACCATGTTCTTTGACTAATGCTTAATAAAATGCCTCTAAAATCATTTAACCCTCTATGTTGAACCTAGATAATGGGCATTCATATTTCCCCTCTTCTGTACAATTATACTTGCAAGAAAGGGAAATTCGGTCCTAGAAATCAGTGCAACCAAAAACATGCAATCTCACTAACCATAAATCGAAATCTTTGTGTATAAAGGGTTCTCTGCATAGACCTATATAGTTGAAATTTCAGTTTGAACAATGAAATTTGCAATTTCATCAATTTCATATTTACCATATTACGGAGGAGATACCCAAAAATGGGGTGATGTGAGTGCCCCTTTTACTATTCCCTCCCTTCCTTGTTATTATTATACTATCCTAATATTTGATGCTATATAAAGCCAAAGTCAATGTTTTCCATTGATACTTGAGATGTTTAGTTCCTTTTTCTTCTGTTACGAGCTCATATATTCTCCACTTTTTCTTTCTAGGACTATATTTTCCTAATATCCATGTTGTTGTTCATTTGATGTAATTCTCTTTGTCCTAATATGGAAAGCAATAACCACCTTTCCATGATGTACATAGTGGGGTGTATGTATCCTTCCATGATGTACACAATAGGAAATACCCTAGCATATATACCACTGGATGTGCATGTGCTTTAAGTGTGATGGTATATAGTTAACATCACTGCAATGTGTTTAAGTGTTTCCTTCTATGATATACCATATTGTTCTAAGAAGTAATTGCAATTCAAACTCCTACAAAAAGGAGAGTTCCTTTTTTTATTACTATGGTTAACTCATCTTTAAGATTTCACTACTCTCATTTGTCTAATATTGATACAAGCTATGACTAAATGTTTGGAATGCACTTCTAGATCACATGGAATGATGTGCTCTGCAATGATTTTATTTTTTTAGATCCATAACTAGATCATATTTTCTCACATTGATTTTATTTTTCTATGAGCTTGTATTCTCCTTTTCATTATAACAAAGTAATTAGATCTATGAAATGGTTAGGGTAAATCAATTTGGTAGTTTTACTACGGAGGCTATTCTTACTCTCTGTTTTCCTTTTCTCTAAGCATATCTCATGTAATGCCCCCTTTTTGCACTATTTCTTTTTTATATATTGATTTATTTCTAATGCATCTCATGTAGCTAAAATTCATAATCATAATGGATGCAGTTCGAGAACATGATTCTTTGTCTTTAATAAATCTCAATATGTATCATGATGTGTATGTCTTCTTTTTCTTAGATATACAATCCAATAACAACTTCACTCTTGTACCTATACGACTAAGGCTTTGAGATAACTCTACAATTTACCCTCGGTTTATTAATGCATCACTACATACATTAAGATTTTTTTTCTCATTTTATCAAAAGCATTAAGAGGGTCTACGCAGTGCATTTCCAAACCCCCAACCTTGGTCCACACAGTGCATTTAAAAACCCCCGAATTGGAAAAATTGCTTCATGCAACTGGTGAATAGTTGAAAATAATTTTTCAAACCCCCAACTGGTCAAACGAATTTTTTTAGGATTAGGTGTCTGGGTTGTTGTTCAAACTTATTGAAGACATTTCAGCGGCCTCCTCTACAATGGTCTCGATCTCCTTGTCTCAGCGGCCTCTTCTGCAATGGTCTCAGCGGTCTCCTCTGTTATGGTCTCGGTGGCCTCCTCTGCAATGGTCTCGAAATGCTCCCCTGATATGGTCTCGGCGGCCTCCTCTGCTATGGTCTTGGCGGCCTCCTCTGCAATGGTCTATTTGAACTCCTCTGCAATGATCTCGGCAGCCTCCTCTGCAATGGTTTCGATCTCCTTGTCTCGACGGCCTCTTGATCTGCAATGGTCTAGGCAGCCTCCTCTGCGATGGTCTCGGTGGTCTCAGAAAATTCACCAAAAAATGAAAAAATACAATTTCAAGGGGCCAGCATTGAAATACAAATCACTCTTCTATTTCATATATTTCAGCTCCAATTCCCTAATAAAAGTAGTGTTATCCCTCGTCTTGTATGAGGGTCACATCTGTGATTTTCATCGCATCCATGTTTATTTTGGGTTGGCATTTATGGGGCATTGCATGGGCTAGGGGTTCCCACCATCTTGGAGATCCTCCTTGTAATGACATCTTTGCTTACATTCATATATTTGATCGTATGGTCTAATGTTTGGAATGAGTTGGTGTTGGATCGTCATGCTAGAGTACTCATCTCCTGGTGTTCATTTCATACCAAATTCCTTTATGATGATGATCTTACCCTTGCATTGATGTCGCATGATATGGATTTTTGGTGATATCTTTGTGTGTGAGTTGATGTGGTTTTGATCTTTGTATGAGAGCTCCCTAGCTCATGTGAGCATTTTTGGCATAGTAGTGACATATTCGACACATTTACACTTCATGTCAAGAGAAAGCTACACTTTGGGCCTTATTTTATGATGATGTAGCTTTCTAAGGGGTTACATATGGATATGGATGTTGATTTAAATTGTGGAATTCCCTAGCATACATGGAATTATTGTGCACTAATATGACATCATAACATCATTTGTATGTGGTTTCAAGAGGTTAATCTTCATGTGCACTCTTTCCTAGATGGATCTATCCCTTTCAAGGACCAGTTGGTATGTTGTTGACTTGTTCTTGGAGCTCTATGCCAATAATGCGCTAGATTGGATGGATATTCTTAGTAGACGTGTTGGTTTTTTATGACATGGACTACCTTCCCTTGATCAACACTCCTTTATTTTCTCTTGATGATGCATATATTGAGGCATGATCACATGCTAATTACTTTTTTGAAGGGGTCATCCCTTCTATTCATGGATTTGTTGGATTGCTTATGATGACATGGCATGAAGGAGTATTATATGATTTGTTGGGAATGTAATAACCTTGGCATACTTCTCTAGGGTTCACTCCTTTTTGGTTAGCATGGTACATTCTTCAAGGGTGCATCACCTTTTGAAAGCCTATTATATCATTTTACTTGGTCAAAGTTTGTTATTGATGCACATGCTTCAAAGGTTATCTAAATATTTTTTGACTTCTTATTCCTTGTTCACACATGGGAGATTGTTACTAGAGTTTAGTCCTAAATTATTGGTGGGTTTTTTTGTAAATCATATGGTGTATCTCCATTCCAATCTTAGTGAATCCTTGGTTCATAATAAATATTCTTTGTTTTTTTAACCCAAGGCCCTATTTCTATAAGCCTTATTTGGAATTATTGTCCCTCTTGTGTCTATTTGTTTTGTTGGGGTTCCTTATACTCTTATTAATCAAAGATTTTTTACCTATATCTTTGACTTCATTTTTCATTAATGAGCATTTGGTTGTTGGTCTCTTTGGTTCATCGGGCCTAACTTATACGTTGTCTTAAATCCTCCTATAGTTCATCATCTCCTCCATGTTTCAAAATTCTATTAGGCTTTCCCTTTAGACCCTTGAGTTATTTGATACCACCCTAAGGCAGAGCATAATGGACTGCAAACATTCCCATTATGATAGGTGTATTCTATGTGAAATATCTAAATTTCGTGGGATTTTAAGAAGGCGTGAACATATTATAAAAGGAAATAGCACCTTAATCTCCTCATTGATCAATAAAGTGCATGCTCAAGAGGAAGCACACAATAATTCTTATGCATTGGTCATGCAAACAATGATGCAAGAGAAGAGGCATATATGATCTCTTGAAACATAATGCAATATTCTCCATAATGTGGTTAGTAATCTAAGTAGGGACTCTTACTCTACAACATTAAACGCCAGATTCTCCATGGGAACAAGCGCATTGGATAGAAACAGGGAAGACATGTTAGAAGCAAAGATAGATGGGAATGGATGAGAAAATGTTGAAGCCAGTAATTTTTTGAGAGGACAGGAAGAAGTTAGCAGCAAGAACAAGTTCCCATAGTTTCTAGATCGAATTTGTCATGTTTTGTAAATTTGCATTATATGTACATATATTTTAGCAAGTTTATAAAAGTAGAATAAATATGACATCCTCTATGAAGGATAGTAGTTCTTATTTTATTCTTACATTCTGAAATTTTGGGTCTTTATTGAATAAGAAATGGACATAAATATTATATCAGTTTGGATTTAATAATAATATATGGCTCATCAACAATCGATTCACTAAGAGCAACATGTCACAAAGTGAGATTTGGACTCAAGTGGAAAGGGTAACAATTTTCCTCACAACCATTCAAGCTACACCAAATAGTATTCTTAATCATTCATATGTATAAGTTTATAATAACAAATTATTTATTTTTAAATAAAAAATAACTTTTGGAGGGGATTTTTAATCTCAAATCCATTTCTCCTTGTTCGTAATAACTAAAAAAATAAAAGAAAATAAAGAGATGTCAAAATCATACATTATTGCGTAAATATCATAATTCATAAATAATATTAGTCAATTTTAATATAATCTCTTTTTTAAATTACGTTACTGTATTATATTAGTATATAAAGAAATTGTATGATGGCAGAGACTCTCTTTCTTCCATAGCTTGGGCAATTAAAGATTTAACTAGCTAGTAGATTTAGTCATCTTAGAGACTTTGGTATCTCTACTCCTAGAAAAACCTATGTCCAACATCCACTGAAGGGCTTCCATATCTACCATTTTAGAAGGATTCAGATATCATTTTTTTGTATCCTTCCTCTCCAATTTGCTAATCTCCACTTTGATAGAATCATAATTCTTATGGAATACATAACTTGATTAAAAAATAGAGGTTGTGGGATTTGGCATTGACCCTTTGCCTAGAAATTATATTACTAAAGGATCTAAAGAGACCCTTAACCATAAGAAACATAAAAACTAAAGACTAACAAGACCTATATGCTTGGAAATCATGATTACTATTCAATATCTAAATCTGAAAACGAGGATAATGAAGTCAAGATGGGAGTGCTTTTGGTTGTTCTTGGCTTGCATCTCATTAGATCATTTTCCTTGAGGATCTGGTTACTATCTCACTATAATGAGGAGGCACCTTACCTTCTGGTGCTATATTTGGGGGTGGTATGAAGCTTAACTCCATTATTTATTTATTTTTGAATCTTTTCATGGAGTTAATTACATGAGAACTCTATTATATTGTTTTCCTTGGAGATAAGGATGATTATTTTATTGTTTCTTCTAGGAAAGGAAAGTACAGGATCTCAACACCCATTGCTACTTTTAGTAAGGATTTTGTCGAGGAGGTTAAAAATTTAATATTTTATTATTTTCCTTGGATGAATGGTAGATCTAGGAGAACAAATAATATTTTATTATAAAAGGAGTGAGAGCTACAAGTCCATAAAAGACCATATTTCTCCTTAATTTGTGGGATAACTCCTCTCTTGAGACTCATTGAATATCTTGTGAAGGTTATTGGAAATCTAAGGGTTTTATTTGAAAGAGCGGTTGTAGTTTTTATTCCTTATTGATGAATGTGTGTTGTTGTTGTGTGGCTTTAGTACATTAATTAATCTTAGGTTTGGTTTTTTATTGTCGAATTGTTTGTGTCAGTCATGTTTGAGTCTAGAAACCCTCCCATGCCATCAATGCATGCGTCTAATCTAACCATGCCAAATTTCAGTCCATACAAGCACAAATTGAAACAATTTCATCGTTGGCCCCGTGCAGTACATTAATTAATCTATAGGTTTGGTTATTTATTGTTGAATTGTTTGTGTCAATCATGTTTGATTCTAGAAACCCTCCCACACCATCAAAGTATGTGTCTAGTCTAACCATGCCAAATTTCAGTCGATACAAGCAAAAATTGAAAAAATTTCATCGTCGTCCTCGTGTAGTACATTAATTAATCTATAGGTTTGGTTTTTTATTGTCGAATTGTTTGTATCAGTCATGTTTGAGTCTGGAAACCCTCCCACACCGTCAATTCATGCGCCTAGTCTAACCATGCCAAATTTCAGTCCATACAAGCACAATTGAAAAAAAATCATCGTTGGCCCTGTGTAGTACATTAATTAATCTATAGGTTTGGTTTTTTATTGTCGAATTGTTTTTTCAGTCATGTTTGAGTCTAGAAACCCTCCCACACTGTCAATGCATGCGTCTAGTCTAACCATGCCAAATTTCAATCCATACAAGCACAAATTGAAAAAAATTCATCGTTGACCCTGTGTAGTACATTAATTAACCTATAGGTTTGGTTTTTTATTTTTGAATTGTTTGTGTCAGTCATGTTTGAGTCTAGAAACCCTCCCACACCATCAATGCATGCGTCTAGTCTAACCATGCCAAATTTCAGTTCATACAAGCACAAATTGAAAAAATGTCATCGTTGGCCCCGCGTAGTACATTAATTAATCTATAGGTTTGGTTTTTTATTGTCGAATTGTTTGTGTCAGTAATGTTTGAGGATGGAAACCCTCCCACACTGTCAATGCATGCGTCTTGTCTAGCCATGCCAAATTTTAGTCCATACAAGCAAAAATTGAAAAAATTTCATAGTTGTCCCCCAACTTTCAACGTTGCAATCTAGTCTAACCATGCCAATGTTGTTTAATCACATGATAATTATAATATGTGTGGTCAAGTATGTGATCAAGCACACTGTTTGGGTTAGCATGATAATTGTGCATTTCCTTAATGAGCTTCTCTTTGTTTCAAGAATAATTTAATATTCTCTATTAAACAGGGCCAACCACGTGAAGGTGGAAGCTCATCTGAAGCCCCCCCCCCTCACGTCACTCTTAATCCCCCATAACCCAACAAAATCTATGTACAAAAAAATAATTTATTGTGTTTTTTGTCATACTTAAGAATCAATGTCTCTAATTATAACATATGCCAACATACAATAAAATGGCAAGAACACTTAGAAACAATTAATTTATTTGTACCAATAAAATTCAATAATTCTATCACAATATTAATTCAAAATATATAGAGTAGATATGTTAAGGCATACCTCATACACTTCAATGGACTTCATCATCTTCTTCGTCCAAGTCATCATCTGTATCATCCAATCCAGATTCAACATTGTAAGGATTGGCCATATCATCATCATCGTCGTCGATGTCAGTTTCGATCATCATGTCATCGTCGATATCATCTTCATGAACATTGTTTGCTACATCATCTGATTCAACTATTTCTTTGAAATATTCCTCTGGAACATGATCATCTAACTCATGTTGATCATCTTCAACATCATCTTCTTCTTCAAGACCCTATTCATTATCTTCCTCTACATTATACTTTATCGGCCTTCTCCTTGGGTCGTGTCTCATAACAAATGACCAACCCCCTCTACCTTGAACTTCAGAGTAAAATACTTGTTCACATTGTCTTGGAAGAACATAGGGCTTCGTTCCTGGCTCAAACAACCTTGTATTAACCATGGTAAATCCATTATCATGTTCAATAATAGTTTTATCGGGATCACATTGATTCAATCATAACCTGTACCATTTGACAACGAACATAACCACTTTGAAGGAGTTAAAGTCACCCAGAATAATATCTTCCAAGTACCCATAGTATTGATTTTATTAGAGTTCTAGATGTCTGTCACTTCTAGAGGAAACATTGGTCACCTCAAAGACTGCAGATATCCCACAATCTGATCTTTTCTTTGTTTCATCCAATTTTTTATGCGAAATTTACAACCATTGCACCACATAGCCTTATGGTGGTTTGCCTACAACAAGCCATACACATAAATATTACATCATGAATTGATGATTAAGTGCATGTTTATACCCTTCAGGGAAAAAAATCAACACGTACATCAATATATTTGAAAAATAAATAAATAGTATGGATAATTAATATGCTTTCCTGCTTATCTTTTAAACCATATGCTAAATCGATTTCCCTTTATGTAATATTGGTATCTCCATTGCGATGAGATGCTTTAACTAATGAAGCCACACCTTCCCATGATATTCCATGGCCAGATTGTTCACATCATTCAATCCATAGCATCATCCAATCAAGATTGTTTGCAATGTATAAATGAAGTGCATCCCACTCTCGACCAACTGCTTGATGAAAATAAAATTAAAATTCAATACAAATGTATATTCACTTAACATAGTATACACTTTTAATTGATGCATATTGAATATTAAAAATAAAATAAGTATGACATATACATAAAAATCAACATTCAAATGTACTATATTAACTAATATCCACTAGCTAATAATTACCTTTCACCTTCCTCGATCTACCTTTCCCCTTTAGGTACTCCCTTTCGAAATTGTTATTGGATTCTGAATCACAAATGTGACCTAAATTGAGATTTGATGCTAATTTAGGAAGATATTCACTAATATACATCATGTTTTGGTATACCATATATCCCTCCACCATAGAACCCCCAGGATGTGCTCATTGTATAACCAAACCCTTCAGAAATTTCAAGTGCCTCTCAACCATCCACATGGACCTTGAGTGTACAGGTCCACATAATTCAATCTCCTCAACTTGGTGTATGAGGTGTTATTGTGCATTGAAAAATGCTGAAGGTAGATTCTTCTGCATTTCACACCTGAGACGAGGAATTTCTCTCCTCCAATACTTTATATCTTCTTTATGGATTTCTTTAGATGACAACCATCTACAAGTGATGCAAACCAATCATGAGATTTTAAAAAAAAATTATATTACATAAAAATTAGTAAAACAAATGTAAAATATAATTTCTACAATGAATTAAACAAAAACTAAGTACATGCAAAAAATCGCTACTTACCTCATGTATTTTCCAAGATTATATATAACTTGTTTGACATTGCTATCAAAGTTGTCCAGGAGAGATAGAGGTAGAACATACTGTAACAATATAAAATCATTACAAAAGGTACACGACAAAATACCAACAATATGCACTAGAATAAAAAAAATATAGCAATATGCATACCATAATAATTACCTTGATGAGAGATAGTGGTGCCGATAAGGTCCTTCACGTGAGCATGAGAAAGTTGCAGCCGTCGCAAGCATCATGAGTGCACCTGGGGGTGGGGATCCTCCTCCCCCTACGTCGATCTCTGCCGAAGAAGCATTCAGACGATTAATCAATCCTTTGGGAAAGAAAACAGCAGATCCTTCAGTGCCTAAATTCATCAAGAAGTTGGACGCTATTCTGGAAATTGCCCTTCCAGAAGAACAGAGCATAAAAATCGCCCTAGACTTGGCGGAAAGAGGCTTGGTCGTTCAGTTCATGGGGCTCTGGTCGTCTGCTAGAACCACCAACGATTGGATCCAAATAAACTGGAGACCCCAACTCAAGAACAGTTTGACCTGCTACGTTGTGGGGAGGGGCTTCTTCATTTTTGAATTCATCTCAAAGGAAGACATAGTTTTAATCTTCAGAAGTGGCCCATACTTTATGGGGACCCAGGGCCTTTACCTGAATAGATGGATGCCCGACTTCGATCCCACAGTAGATGTTCCAAAAGAGGTTCCAGTTTGGGTTTGGCTACCCAACTTGCCGGTCCATTGCTGGAATTTTCACTCTCTCCAGAAGATCGGGAATGGGCTAGTTTGATTCATAGACAAAGCAGATAATAAAGCCCAGTACACCTATGCAAGGATCTGTGTAGAAGTGGATCTAGAAGTCGGGCTTCTTGAAGCCATAAAACTCACGGTGGGAACCTGGCATCACTATCAAAAACTGGACTATGAGCAACTTCCATTCAAATGTAGGAACTGCCATGAACACGATCATTTCCAAAGAAATTTCCCAAAGTCCCAACCTGAAGACAAAGATCAAGGAGAAGGCTGGCAAAAGATCAAAAAGGGCAAAGCAGCCACAAAGCCAATAGAGAAGAAAATCACAGTTCCACCGGAGAAGCCCCAACCAGAGAAGAAGAGCACAGATCTGTTGGAGAATCCCCATCCAATTCCAAACCCTAAGGAGATGTTGCATGAAGGATCAATCTCTGGAAAAGACACCGTAGTAGAGGTAGTCCAAGTGAATGAAGGCACTCATGAGAAATTTCCAGAAAATCCCTCCGACCCAACCCAGCAAGAGGATGACGAAAAGGAGAAAACCGAAGAAGAAGAACACATAAGCCTGGAATCGAACTTAGGGGGTTCAGAAACTGGAGGAACTGATTCAAGCAGCTCCCACACTACCCTGATAAAGATCACCAGGGGGAAAAAGTACAAACAAAAAGAGAGGGAGGAAAAGACCTACCTGGATGTGCTTCAAGGTGCTCAACAAACGCTCAAAGGAATGATCAACACCAGATCTACAAAAAAGCATGGCTTGGCTCCAAAGTGAGCCACCCCACTAGAATTGTAGAGGACTCGGAAGGAAATAATAAAATACATCTCCTAGAACTGTAGAGGACTCGGAAGCAATCTGAAAGAAGAAGCCCTAAAAGACATAGTAAGAATGTACTCGCCTGAAGCTCTTCTCATCCAGGAGACTAAGTTGGAGGATTCAGTTCTCCATCAAGCAAGTAAAAGGTTTTGGAAAAATGGCCAAGCTAGAGCAGTAAGTTCTAGAGGACCATCAGGAGGACTATCCACCTTCTGGGACACCTCCAAGTACAAGCTAACGACCGAAGAATTCAACATGCACTTGATCTTCACCAAGCTCCCCCACAAAGAGTCAGGTCACCAAGTAAGTCTTTTTAATTTGTATGTTCCGGTTTTGTTTTCAAAAAAAAGATCCTGTTGTGACTCTCTAAAGTCCTTTCTTAGCATGCACAATCCAGAGAATGTAATCTTAGCAGGAGACCTCAACCTAATCCTTGCGACTGATGAAGAGAAAGGAGGCTCCCCTGTCAGAGACCCTACAAGAGAATGGGTGGAGGATATCATTCTAGACTGGGAACTAGAAGATATCAAGCCCACTAAGGGGAAATTCACATGGTCAAACAAGCGTATAGGCTTGGTTCATATTGCCACCAGGCTGGACAGATTCCTTATCCAATCCTCATTTCTTACCTTTGGTCTCTTGGCCTCCTCAAAATTTTTACCTCACTATGTTTCTGACCATAAACCAATCCTCTTGGATATCTCTGTTGAAAAAAACCTTGGCCCAATCCCCTTCAAATTCAGCACTCTTTGAATTTAGCAAGACGGTTTCCAGGATATAGTCACTTTAGCCTGGAACAGACAAATCAATGGCTCCCCCTTCTTCGTCTAGGAAGAGAAACTAAGAGGGCTCAAAAAAGACCTGAAAATCTGGGCCAAGTCCATTAAATCCCCTTCCTCCAGAAGGTGAGAGGCACAGGAACCCCTTGAGACCTTCCAGTTTACAATGGAGGATTCCACAGTCACTCAATCCCTGCTTTCCAAAGAAGAGAAACTTCAAAAAGAGATTCATACAGCCTGTAGGTTGGAGGAGGAATATTGGAGGAAAATGTTGATGTATATGTAACTTTGGAATTAATTTCACCTATGTATTTCATCTATGTATATTGTACTCCTATAGAGATGTTATTATTCCTCTATACGGAAGTGTCGTCATTTGTATTGACAAGTGTCGCAAGTGTTGTAACTTGCCGATGGGTTATTAGACCACCTTGATGGGGTCAACCCTATATGAGTCATGTGGGTAAATGGGTTATTAGACCACCAAGTGTGGGGTCATCTTAGATTAATGTAACCATGGGTTATTAGGCTAAGTTAGAAAAGTCGACCCCACTGGTTTATTGGGCAAGACAGGACAAGTATAAATAGAGATCGAGAGATCTCTATTTGATCATCTCATTTTACTCACTCTTCCATCACTCAGACAGTGGCACACATGTGAGGAGGAGGATAAGCTGCTAGGAGAAGACTATCTCTTGTACTTTGGTTGTATCATTGCTCTTTTTATCTCTAAGGAAGTTGCAGGGTTTTACACCTTCTTGGTTTTCCCTGGTGAAACTCTATGTCTCTTGTGTGCTTGCATTATTGTGTCCATGATTGATATGCTGTAGATATGCTATACATTTTATTCTATTAGTTAAGATCTTAGATTTTATTGAAAATTATGAAAAACTAACATGGTATCAGAGCTATCCTGAAAGAAAACATGGTATGGCATTTATGACACTTGTTGCACTTGCGAAGCTAGGGCTTGATATAGAAAAAACCAGTCATTGTAGAACTTTCACTATAAATCCATTTTGGTGAGGTTTCAGGATTTGAAACTCTTACAGGTCGAAGATAAGATCCCCATGTACCTTGTGTATGAAGCACAACTTCTAATTCGTTTTACTTTGTGTTTTATGATCTGTACAATCTAGGGTTTCTGCCTCTTTCAGATCTCAGTCATAAACAGGTGACCTAGAAAAAAAGGTAATAACTTGGGCTAGGAAGCTCCAAATTAAATTCCATAAAAAGTGACAGGTAGGGAACAGACTTTAATTTCACAGGCCAAAGGTTCAGAGGCCGAAAGTGAACTAGGGACACATGGCACGCCGTACAAGTGCGCTCTCCTGTTTTATCCCATAAACAAGTCACATTGCGACACTTGCCATAAATCTCTCTCAGAGCATCCAATTGAGGGAATACCTTTCGGGATGTAAATATGATAGGTCGTGATACCACAGGTAGAAGTTTCGGACCTCGTGGATTCGTAATTTTGGATTTACACCAAAAACAATCAAGTGCATATTTCTGTCAAAACAGGATTGGATTTTGAGCACCATCATTCATGGCTCCGAGAATTAGGGTTTCGGATAAAGTTGGAATTTTTGTAATCAGAGACCATGGCTGAATACGACTCATCAAAATAAAAATTTAGAGACCAAGATCAAATTTTTTGGTTGCGCAGAAGGCTGGGCTTGATCAAACCCTAGTTCGGGACTTTGATCGGAAAAGTGGAAAATTAGGGCTTCTGCAAAAGTTAGAATTTTTTAAGTCTGTGACCACAGCTGGAAGCTTCTCAAAAAAATCAAATTTTAGAGCTTTGGATCGAACCTTTTGGTTGGGCAGAAGGTGGGATTTATCAAACCCTAGTTCGGGATCCTATCCAGAAGATCTGGAAGTTTCAAAGGCAATTTTGAGGGGTGAAACTTTACAGTTTTTAAATTCTGAGTATACCTACTTGATTAGCTCATCAAGGTGCATCTTTATCCTTTCAAAAGTTTGAAATTCAAATTTTGAATTTTTAGGGTTTCTCTGACAAACCCTAATCCAGCTCCAGATCCAATTTCAGCAAATCAAGTGGATTGGGTTAATCCTAGAAGAGAATGGATTGGTCACCTGCATAAGTAAAGAATTTCCTGCTTCAGAGAGAGATGAGGCTAAGGCCTTACATAAGAAGATTACAGGCAATCTCGATAGGTATGACTTTTCCAGGTATGTTTCGAGATCTGTTTATGGTATGTTTGTCTTCATTAAGTTTAGTACAATCTTGATTAACTTTAGACTTGTCGTATCACCTTAATAAAGTTATGAATGCAGATATTCATTGATTAGGGTTTTGACACTTATGATTGTACTAATGCATTGTGGTGTTGTATGAGGTTGATGTTGTCCGCTAACATGAAAGGCACATCAAGAAAGACAAATCATGTTCTAGTTCAAGAACATATGACCATGGTGACATGAAGACAAAGATTCATCCATTGTCATGGATCACATAGAAGATCTACTTATGAGGTATGTATAACTTGGTTCTATAATGGTTAACCTATGAGATATGCAGGTTACTAGCACAAGTCATTGAAGAGAACAAGAAGACATTATGCAGGTATGTTAGACATAACTAGCTAGCATGCTAATCCAGGTATGTTTTTCCTATATCAAGTTAGAATCCTACCTTGTGTTAGGATCTCTCATATAAGTATACTTGGTATGATTGATAATGATTATCCATGAAGTTATAGGTTTGAGTAATCATGGGTTTAGGCATATTATACTTCTTACTTTGATTGATGATATGACTAACCAGAAAAGTCCTATGGTCAAATAGGAATATGCATGAGTAAAAGAATTGTGATAAATTACCTGTTTATGAAATGATCTTGACTATACATGTTTAAGATTATCTTGTTTTAAGATTATACTAATGAATGTATGATTATGCATGAGATCTTGAGGATGGCTCAATCATGACACTAGTGCACATTTAAGCATGCATTGTGGTCCAGGATGGATAGGACAGATAATCCAGATCAAGACGGAGCACACTCGAATAGTTCCTGCAAGGAAGCAAAGATTGAGAGGGAGTCCACTCAACAAACAAACAAAGATAAGTATTTGAATTGTCGTTTCGTGTATATTTGATTGTTTAAATAATATTGTTGAATGATATATATACTTATGTTCCTAGACTTAGGTTGTGTATCATGCATATTAGAATAATTGCATTAATGAACAATATACTACTAATATGCATGTGATGGGTAAGTGGCCTATGGCATTGTACAACATTCCATTGCTACTTATCTAGAATGAAACCTCTTTGTTGACATGTTGGGAGTTGTGCACACTCTTAACAATGTTCTGGTAGAGATTGGAAGGAATCTCGAAAGTTACGGGATATGGATAAATTTTGTGTTGAAGCATTGGCTAAGATAATTGCATGACTGTTTGACAAATTTATTTATGTGTAAGAATTTGTTCTGAAAAAAATGAGATGTTTCTAATCATGCAATTTAACTTGTCTTGTAGGAATGATCATATACCATCACCTACAAAAGAAGGACTACAACATTTGTTCGGCAACAAAGTTATCTATTGAAGATATTGAAGTTCTCAGGATTCGGGAAGAATTCCATGATTGAGGAGTACCAGTCGATCATGAAGAATGATGTTTGGGATGCAGTCCCAATACCTGAAGGGAAGTTTGTTGTGACTTCCAAATGGATCTATAAGATCAAGCATGTTGTAGATGGTAGCATACAAAGCGAGATTTGTAGCTCATGGATTCTCCCAGAAAGAGGGATTGAGTATGAAGAGACTTCTACACCTATAGCTAATCACACTTCCATCAGATCAGTACTTTCTCTAGCTGTAGTGATGAAATGGAATATACACCAAATGGATGTCAAGATAGCTTTTTTGAATGGTGTAATCGAAGAGGAAGTGTATGTGGAGAAGCCACTCGGGTTTGAGACACATGACAGTGTTGATGTATATCTAAATTCGGAATGTATTTCATCTATGTATTTCATATATATTTATTGTACCCTTATTAGAGATGTGTTATTCCGCTATAAAGAAGTGTCGTCATGTGGATTGACAAGTGTCGCAAGTGTGTGTACTTGTCGATGGGTTATTAGACCACCATGTGTGGGGTTGGACCTGAAATATATATTATATTGTGGATGTACCTAGCTAAACAAGTTGGCCCCATAAGGTTACTGGGAAAACAGGTTAGTATAAATAGAGATCAAGAGATCTCTAATTAGATCATTCGAAAAGTCATATCTCTCTCACTCAGAAAGCGGTGCACTAGTGAGGAGGAGGATCATTTGCTTCTAGGAGACTATCTCAAGTGTATTTTGGTTGTACTTTGGTTGAGCCATTGCTCTCTCTATCTCTGAGGAAGTTGTGGGGTTTTTCACCTTAGGTTTTTCCCCACGGAACTCTGTGTCTCTTGTCTCTCATGCTTTTGATTCTTGTGATGCTTGTCATGCTTATTGTGATTTTTATGCATTGATATACTGTATATGTTATTCTCTCAATGAATATCCTAGAGTATTGTGAATTAATGCTCAAAATTTAACATGGTATTAGAGCTAACCTGAGAAGAAGGCATTTTGCAGTGACGAAAACTTGAGTTTCTTGTTTATTGGGTTTATCTCCACAGATTTTGGAAATCCAGTGTAGTAGATTGACTCTACTCATCAAGGAGAATCTATCTGTCCAATCAGAATTCAATTCTGAGCATTTTTAGATTTGGCCCTAAAAATTAGGGTTTCCACAAAAATAAGAATTTCTAAAATCTGAAGACATAGCTGGAAGCTCCTTGCAACAATCGAAGTTTAGAGCTTTGGATCGAGATTTTTGGCTGGGTAGATCTCTGGGAAACGCAAACCCTAATTCAGGGCTCTCCCTAGTGAACTCGGGAGGACAAAAAGGCAAATCTGAAGGGTAAAGATTTGTTGATCTCAAATTCTAAATACACTAGGCTGATCAGCTCATCAAGGTGCATCTTTCTATCCTTTCAGAAAATTGAAATTCACATTTTGAATTTTTAGGTTTTTTTCGACAAACCCTAATCTAGGACCAGATCCAGTTTTCAGCATTTCAAGTGGTAAGACCTAAATCTTTTCTATTTCCATTTGAAGTACTCTTTAAGATTTCTCATCACACCAAGCTTGAGGATAAGCTTGAAGGAGATGATAACTTCCGAGCTTGGAAGTATAGGATTGGGTTAATCCTGGAAGAGAATGAGTTGGACTCATATGTAAAAGAAGACATCCCTATCCCAGAGGATGAAGAGGCTAAGGTATTGCATAAGAAAAACTTGGTCAAGGCAAAGAGAATCATTGTTGATTCTATCAAAGACCATCTCATACCCCATGTGTCTTCTCTAAAGACACCCAAGGAGATGTTTGACTCTTTTACCAAGCTATTTGAAGGGAAGAACATAAATCGGAAGATGACCCTGCAGAACCAATTGAAAGGAGTAAAGTTTCAAAATGGAGAAACCATTCAATCTTATTTTTCAAGGGTCTCCCAGATCAAGGAACAACTAGAAGCAGTGGATGAAATGGTGGAGAATGGTGAAGTGGTGATGACCACTCTAAATGGCCTACCCAGGTCATGGGATTCCTTTATTCAAGAAATCTGTGCAAGGAAGAAGTTGATCTCCTTCAACAGATTGCAGGAAGAATGCTCTCAAGAAGAAGCTAGGCTTGTGGCCCGAGAAGAAAAGATGGGAAATGAAGATCAAGCTCTCATAGCACATTCCAGGAAAGGAAAGTTCAAGAAGGAATCATCTCATAACAGAAGATTCTCACACCACCATTATCATAAAGATAAGAAAGATCTCAAATGCTTCAATTGCAATGAGAAGGGACACTTTGCTTCAGATTGTCCCAAGAAGAAGAAAGACAACAACAACAACTTCAATAAGAAGAAGAAGATATCATGCTCATGCTGCCGAAGATGATGAACCCCCAAAGAAGAAGGCTAGGGCAGAAATTTATAGTGATGATGACTCATCAAGTGAAGAAGAGTATGTTCTAATTTCTACTCTCATAGGTACTATCTCCCATGGTTGTAATGATTGGTTGATTGACAGTGGGGCTTCCAAACACATGACTGGGTTTAAGGAATCTTTTGTGAATCTATCTGAACATGAATCACCCCATAAGGTGAAACTTGGGGATGATTATCAATACCCAGTTAAAGGAAGGGGTGAAGCCTCCTACAACCTAGATTCTAGAAAATCTTTGAAGATGAAAGAAGTCCTTTATATACCTGGGCTCAAGAAGAACTTACTCTCGATCTCTGCATTGGATGCAAAAGGTATGAGGGTTGCATTTGTGGATGGCCAAGTCCTAATGTGGCCAAAGGGAAAGAACATAGATGATGCAGTAGTGATTGGAGTGCAAGAGGGAGGTTTGTATAAACTGAAGGGACAACCTGAACATGCCATAATACATGAATCCATGGAGCCAAGTGAACTTTGGCATAGAAGACTTGCTCATATGCACTATAGGGCACTTCCAATTGCAAGCAAGGATGTATAGGGTCTTCCTGAGATCAAAACCAAACATGAAGTTGTTTGCAAAGGATGTGCAAAAGGTAAGAACATTAAGAAGGATTTCCCAAGTAGTGAAAGCAAGGAAAAAGACATCCTGGAAATCATCCACTCAGATGTATGTGGTACTATGTCATCCAGCTCTCTGAGTGGGTATGTTTATTATGTCTCATTTATTGATGACTTCTCCAGGAAGACTTGGGTATACTTCTTGAAGAGCCAAGATGAGGTGTTTGATAAATTCAAGGAATTCAAAACCTTGATGGAGAATCAAACTGACAAGAAGATCAAAACATTCAGATCCGACAATGGTGGAGAATTCACCTCAGGTGACTTCAAGAAGCTTTGTAGTGATTCAGGGATTAAGAGGGAGTTGACTGCTCCTTATAATCCTCAACAGAATGGAGTTGCAGGAAGGAAGAACAGAACAATCATGGAATTAGCAAGGGCAATGTTGCATGACCAAGATCTACCTATGCATCTATGGGCAGAAGCAGCTAGAACAGCTATATATGTGCAGAACAGAACACCCCACAAGATATTGGATAACAAGACACCAGAAGAGGTATTTTCTGGTAAGAAACCTGAAGTCAGTCATCTCAGAATATTTTTTTTTCCAGTATACACTCATGTCCCAAAGGAAAAGAGGACTAAACTAGATCCTTCAGGGAAGAAGGGTATCTTTGTGGGTTACAGTGAAAGCTCGAAGGCTTACAGAATATACTTTCCAGGGTTCAAGAAGATTGATGTCAGCAGGGATGTAACATTTGATGAAAACTCAGCCTTCATCAAATCAAGGAATGCACCTATAGAAGTTTATGAAGAACCTAAGGAAACTAGATTTCAAGACACTACCATGATTGAAGCAGTTCCAGAAGTTGTTCATGAGTTTGAAGATCCGCAAGAACCTGTAGATCCACCCCGTGAGGATAACTCTCACAAGAGGAAACCTGCATGGGCTAGAGAGCTCATTCAAGATGCAGAAAGATTTGGCATTCCAAAAGAAGAACACAAAGCAAAGAAGAGAACCAGATCACATACCAGCTATGTTGCTTTACTCTGTGACATTATGAACAAAGAGCCTTCCAGTTATGAAGAAGCAGCGGAAAAGAAAGAATGGAAGGATGTCATGGTTGAGGAATACCAATCAATAATGAAGAATGATGTTTGGGATGTTGTACCAAGACCTAAAGAGAAGTCTGTTGTGACTTCTAAATGGATCTACAAAATCAAGCATGCTGCAGATGGTAGTGTAGAGAAATACAAAGCAAGATTCGTAGCTCATGGCTTCTCTCAGAAAGAGGGAATAGATTATGAAGAAACTTTTGCACCTATAGCCAGGTATACTTCCATCAGAAAAGTACTTGCCCTAGCTGCAACGATGAAATGGAAAATACACCAAATGGATGTCAAGACTGCCTTCTTGAATGGTGTAGTTGAAGAGGAAGTATATGTGGAGAAGCCACTCGATTTTTGAAATACATGATAGGGAGTCGTATGTGTGCAGATTGAAGAAAGCCTTGTATGGCTTGAAGCAAGCTCCCAAAACTTGGTATGGCAGGATGGACAGTTTCCTATCTAGTTTGGGCTTTACCAAGAGTAAAGCGGATTCCAACCTTTATTACAAGGTTGGGGAAGGGAATCCTGTGATTCTACTCCTGTATGTGGATGACTTATTTGTAATAGGAGATGACAAATTGATTGCAGATACGAAGAGGAAGCTTGATGCTGAGTTCGATATGAAAGATTTGGGAATGATGCATTATTTCCTAGGTATGGAGGTGTGGCAGAGTACAGGTGGGATCTTCCTTGGTCAAGGGAAGTACACAGTAGATATCCTGAAGAGATTCGGGATGATGGATTGCAAGGCCATGGCCACACCTATGGCATCGAATCTGAAGCTTCTATGTGATGCTTCATCTGAGCTGGTTGATGTCTCTATGTATCGTCAGATGATTGGGTCCTTGATGTACCTGACGAACACTAGACCAGATATTTGCTTTGCGGTGAACATATTGAGTCAGTTCCTGACAGATCCGAGGAGTGTTCATCTGGTTGCTGTAAAGGATGTTCTGAGGTACCTGAAGGGTACAGTGGATTATGGGCTCAAGTATGAGGCAAATCAAAAGTTTAACCTGCAGTTTTATGTTGATTCAGATTGGGCTGACAGTGCTGCAGATAGGAAGAGCACATCTGGGTGCTACTTCAGTATGGGATCAGGTGTGATCTCTTGGTTTAGTCGGAAGCAGTCCTGTGTAGCACTGAGTACAGCTGAGGCAGAGTATGTTGCAGCCTATTCAGCTAGTTATGAGGCAGTATGGCTACGGAAGCTACTGTTTGAATTATTTGATCTCCCATTGGATGCTACTGGTATCTTCTGTGATAACCAAAGTTGTGTGAAGCTATCTAAGAACCCAGTGTGTCATGACAGGCCGAAACACATACAAATCAAATATCACTATATCAGGGATATGGTGCAGAGAGGAGCTGTGAAGCTCCTGTATGTTGCGATGGACGAGCAGATTGCAGATGTGCTGACAAAGCCACTAGCCAGGGTGAAGTTCGAGTACTTCAGAGAGAGGCTTGGTGTTCTTCGGATTGATGACACTTCGAGGAAGAAGTGATGGACACATTTGCTGAGGCCATTCCAAGCATGTTGGAAGGAGGATCCTTATGGATGTAAGCGTTGGATGATGAGCATCAGGATGATGTTCTAGTTTCTGCTTTGTATGATCAGTTGGATCATTTTTTTATGTATATGTATGTACGCATCATGTTGGATGCTGGATATGATCAGTTGGATCATGTATATGTATGTACGCATCATGTTGGATGCTAGATATGATCAGTTGGATCATGTATATGTATGTACGCATCATGTTGGATGTTGGATATGATCAGTTGGATCATTTATATGTATGTACGCATCATGTTGGATGCTGGATATGATCGGTTGGATCATGTGTATGTATTTTGTATAAGCATCATGTTGGATGCTTGGACCATGTATCTGTATATGGATCAGGTGGATGCATTGTATGATCAGGTAGATCATGTATGTTGATATGTATCATGTATTTATATTTGTATCAGGTGGATACACTGTGTGATCAGGTGGATCATGTATGATGATATGTATCAGGTAGATACTTGGTATGCATCAGGTAGATGCATTGTATGATTAGGATGATCATGGATGACGAGCTTCAGGATGTTTCTCCAGATGACATGCAGCAGGATGTTGCAGTGATGATGATCAGGATGATCATGTGTACATCAGGATGATGTATGGTGAGTATCAGGTTGATACTCTGTGGCCGTGGAACATGTTGTGCAGATAAGCATGTAATTTGTGCCCTAGGAGATTTGCAGATAGTCTTTCGAGATTTTTCCTACGGCATGTAATTTGTACCCTGGGATATCTGGAAAATGCTCTTTCGAGGTTTTGCTTGGGAGGACATATAATTTTTTCCCTAGGAGATCTGCAGATAGTCTTTCGAGGTTTTTCCTATGGCATGTAATTTGTGCCTTGGGATATCTGGCAGATGCTCTTTCGAGGTTTTGTCCTATGGCATGTAATTTGTGCCCTAGGAGATCCGATAGGTTGAGCCATGTGCTCGTAATCAATCCTAGGATGCTCTTTCGAGGTTTTTCCATGACCACATGTAATTTGTGCCCTGGGAGATCTGATAGGTTGAGCCTTGTGCTCGTAATGAGTCTTGGGATGCTCTTTCGAGGTTTTGTGGTGACCACATGTAATTTGTGCCCTGGGAGATCCAATAGGTTGAGCCTTGTGCTCGTAATCAATCTTGGGATTCTCTTTCAAGGTTTTGTGGTGGGGTCACATGTAATAAGTCCTGGAGATCTGGATAGGATGAAAAAGGCCTCAGATGCTCTTTAGGGTTCTTGCTAGTCAAGAGACTCTTTTAAGGTTTTGTGACGCACGTAATAAGTCCTGAGATTTCCACAGTATGGCCAGTGATGATGAAGACCTGCAGGTGGTGGGCCTACATCCAATATGAAAAAGGACTGGCTCTGTAGAACTTCCTATGACGAGTAGAGTCAGAGATTGGTTGAGATGGTAGTAGCAGTGACGATGATGATGACGATGCATCGATGACGATGATCCCGAGAAGAAGACTTGTCTAGAAGATATGTGTCAAGAAATACCTTCCTAGTTAGGAGGGAGTGTTGATGTATATGTAACTTCGGATTGTATTTCATTATGTATTTCATATATATTTATTGTACCCTTATTAGAGGTGTGTTATTCCTATATAAGGAAGTGTCGTCATGTGGATTGACAAGTGTCGCAAGTGTGTGTACTTGCCGATGGGTTATTAGACCACCATGTGTGGGGTCGGCCCTGAAATATATATTATATTGTGGATGCACCTAGCTAGACAAGTTGGCCCCATAAGGTCACTAGGAAAACAGGTTAGTATAAATAGAGATCAGGAGATCTCTATTTAGATCATTCGGAAAGTCATATCTCTCTCACTTAGAAACTGGTGCACTAGTGAGGAGGAGGATCATCTACTTCTATGAGACTATCTCAAGTGTATTTTGGTTGTACTTTGTTTGAGCCATTGCTCTCTCTATCTCTGAGGAAGTTGTAGGGTTTTTCACCTCAGGGTTTTCCCCACGGAAACTCTGTGTCTCTTGTCTCTCATGCTTTTGATTCTTGTGATGCTCGTCATGCTTGTTGTGATTGTTATGCATATATATACTGTATATGTTATTCTCTCAGTGAAGATCCTAGAGTATTGTGAATTAATGCTCAAAATTTAACAGACAAAGAGTCACATGTGTGCAAACTGAAGAAAGCCATGTATGGTTTGAAACAGGCACCCAGGACTTGGTATGGAAGGATAGATGGCTTCCTATCCAGTTTGGGCTTTACCAAGAGTAAAGCGGATTCCAACCTTTACTACAAGGTTGAGGAAGGAAATCCAGTGATACTACTATTGTATGTGGATGACCTATTTGTAACAGGTGAGGATAGATTGATTGTCGACACGAAGAGGAAGCTTGCTACCGAGTTCGAGATGAAAGACTTGGGAATGATGCACTACTTTCTTGGCATGGAGGTATGGTAGAGCACAAATGGAATATTCCTTAGACAAGGGAAGTATGCAGTAGAGATCCTGAAGAGGTTCAGGATGATGAACTACAAGGCCATGGCCACACCTATGGCATCGAACCTGGAGCTTCTGTGTGATGCTTCATCTGATCTGGTTGATGTCACGATGTATCATCAGATGATTGGGTACTTGATGTACCTGATGAACACGAGACCAGATATTTGCTTTGCGGTGAACACATTGAGCCAGTTCCTGATGGATCTGAGAGGTGTTCCTCTGGTTGCTGTAAAGCATATTCTGAGGTACCTGAAGGATACAATTGACTATGGGCTCAAGTATGATGTGAATCAAAAGTTTAACCTATAGGGTTATATTGATTCAAACTGGGCATGCAGTGCTGCAGATAGGAAGAGCACATCTGGGTGTTGCTTCAGTATGGGATCAGGTGTGATCTCTTGGTTTAGCAAGAAGCAATCCTACGTAGCACTAAGTAAAGCTGAAGCAGAGTATGTTGTAGCATGTTCAGCTAGTTGTGAGGCAGTATGGCTCTGGAAGCCACTGTCTGAGTTATTTGATCTCCCGCTGGAGGCTACTGGTATCTTTTATGACAACTAGAGTTGTGTGAAGCTGTCTTAGAACACGGTGTTCCACGATAGGTCAAAACACATTGAGATCAAATATCACTATATCGGGGATATGGTGCAGAGAGGAGCAGTGAAGCTCCTGTATGTTGCAATGGATGAGCAGGTTGCATATGTGTTGACGAAGCCACTAGCCAAAGTGAAGTTTGAGTACTTCAGAGAGAGGCTTGGTGTTCTTCAAATTGATGACACTTCGAGAAAGAAGTGATGGACACATTTGCAGGAGCCATTCCAAGCACGGTGAGAGAAGGATCCTTCCCATGGCTATGGATGTAAGCACTGGATGATGAGCATCAGGACGATGCTCCGGTTACTGCTCTATATATGCATCATGTGGGATGCTTGGTATGATCGGTTGGATCATGTATATGTATATGCATCATGTTGGATGCTTGGACCATGTATTTGTATATGTATCAGGTGGATACGTTGTATGATCAGGTAGATCATGTATGTTGATATATATCAGATGGATACATTGTATGATCAGTTGGATCATGTATCAGGTGGATACATTGTATGATCAGGTGGATCATGTATGATGATATGTATCAGGTAGATACTTGGTATACATCAGGTAGATGCATTGCATGATCAGGATGATCATGGATGACGAGCTTCAAGATGTGCTCCAGATGACATGCATCAGGACGATGCAGTGATGATGATCAGGATGATCATGTGTACATCAGGATTATGTATGGTGAGTATCAGGTTGATGCTCTGTGGCCATGGAACAGGTTGTGCAGATAAGCATATAATCTAGCCCCGGGAGGTTTGCAGATAGTCTTTCGAGGTTTTGCCTATGGCATGTAATGTGGCCATGGGATATCTGTAAAACACTCTTTCGAGGTTTTGCTTTGGGAGGACATATAATCCGGCCCTAGGAGATTTGCAGATAGTCTTTTGAGGTCTTGCCTATGGCATGGAATCTGGTCCTGGGATATATGGCAGATGCTCTTTCGAGGTTTTGTCCTATGGCATATAATCCATCCTTGGGAGATCCGATAGGTCAAGCTGTGTGCTCGTAATCAGTCTTGGGATGCTCTTTCGAGGTTTTTCCATGACCACATGTAATACGCCCTAGAGATCTGGACAGGTTGTGCTAGTCACGTAAAAGGCCTCGGATGCTCTTTAGAGTTCTTGCTAGTCAAGACACTCTTTAAAGGTTTTGTGGTAGGGGTCACATGTAATAAGTCCTGGAGATCTGGACAGGATGAAAAAGGCCTCAGATGCTCTTTAGAGATCTTGCTTGTCAAGACACTCTTTTAAGGTTTTGTAACAATCACATATAATATAGCCTTGGGAGATTCGACAGGTAGATCCGTGTGCTCGTAACAGCCTGGATGCTCTTGCGAGGTTTTGTGATGCACGTAATAAGTTCTAAGAATTACACAGTATGGCCAGTAATGATGAAGACCTACAGGTGGTGGGCCTACTTCCAGTATGAAAAAGGACTGGCTCTGTAGAACTTCCTATGATGAGAAGATTCAGAGATTGATTAAGATAGCAGCAGTGACGATGATCCAGTGATGATGATCCAGAGAAGAAGACTTGTGCTAGCATATCTGTGTCGAGAAATACCTTCCTAGTTAAGAGGGAGGGTTGATGTATATGTAAATTCGGACTGTATTTCACCTATGTATTTCATCTATGTATATTGTACTCCTATAGAGATGTTATTATTCCTCTATACGGAAGTGTTGTCATTGGTATTGACAAGTGTCGCAAGTGTTGTAACTTGTCAATGGGTTATTAGACCACCTTGATGGGTCGACCCTGTATGATTCATGTGGGTAAATGGGTTATTAGACCACCAAGTGTGGGGTCGACCCGAATTAATGTAACCATGGGTTATTAGGCTAAGTTAGAAAAGTCGTCCCAACTAGTTTATTGGGCAGGACAGGACAAGTATAAATAGAGATCGGGAGATCTCTATTTGATCATCTCATTTTACTCACTCTTCCATCACTCAATAAGTGGCACACATCTGAGGAGGAGGATCGGTTGCTAGGAGAAGACTATCTATTGTACTTTGGTTGTATCATTGCTCTTTCTATCTCTGAGGAAGTTGCAGGGTTTTTCACCTTCTTGGTTTTCCCCGGTGAAACTCTGTGTCTCTTGTGTGCTTGCATTATTGTGTCCATGATTGATATGCTGTAGATATGTTGTACATGTTATTCTCTCAGTTAAGATATTAGATCAGATTGAAAATTCTAAAAAACTAACAGCAAAAGTCGAGGAGTCTTTGGCTGCAAGCTGGTGACAAAAACACAAGTTATTTCCACAAGCAAGCCAAAGCCCGGAAGCAATTCAAGTATGTCAATGAAATCAATTTTCAAGATCAATCTATTAAATACTTTCAAGGGATCAAGAAGGTCGCTCACTCCTTCTTTAAAGATCTGTTCTCTACCCCGGACAAGCTTCCCCTTGATGCAAACACCCACCCTTTAGACCTCATCCCCAAGCTAGTCCGTGATGAGGAGAATCTGACATTGACTGCCCCGGTTACCATGAAAGAGGTTAAAAAAACCCTGGATCGAATGGACCTAGAAAAGGGCCCTGAGCTCGATGGCTTCACAGCGAGATTCTTCAAAGCCTGTTGGTCAACCATAAAATATGATCTGCTAAAAATCGTAAGGAAATCGCAGAATTGCATCAAGATTGGAGGCATCACAAACTCGGCCTTCTTAGCCTTGGTCCCAAAAGAGAAAGGTGCTCTGAGCTTCAGTAGATTTCAGCTTATCTCCTTATGCAACACCGGCTACAAAATAATCACCAAAATTATAGCCATGAGGCTTAAAAAAATTCTTCCAGACGTCATCCCCACGAACCAAGGTGGATTTATAAAAGGACGCCAGATCTTAGACAATATCATGTTGGTGCAAGAAGCCATTCATTCAAGTTTCCAGAGAAAGGGAAATGGAATGGTCATTAAGTTAGATCTCGCCAACGCATTTGACAGAGTCAGCCACGATTTTCTCTTCACAGTCATGGAGAAACTTGGCTTCGCAAAAAACTTCACAAGTTGGGTGAAAGCCTACATTACCTCCCCGTGGATTGCTCCATTGGTGAATGTCTGCCCTGTTGTTTTATTCCAGGCCTCGCGGGGCCTTAGACAATGTTTCCCTTTATCACCCCTCCTCTATGACATTCAAGATTTGGTGCTTAGCTTCCAATTCGGTCAGTGTCAATAGATCCATTCTCTTTCAGGTCTCAGAATGGTCCACAATGCTGAAGATATTAACCATGCACAGTTCGCAGATGACACCCTGCTCCTGGGAGGAGCAAGCATGATCACTGCCAGAAACTTCAAACGTGAGCTTGACATCTATAAGGAAATTTCAGGCAGCAAGATTAATTTCCAAAAAAGCATGATTTACGGTTGGAATTGCTCCCCCCGGGAGATGTTTGATATCACCAGAATCTTAGAAATGGAAGGATCAATGGTCTGGGAGTCCTTCAAATATCTTAGGATCCCAATTTTTAAAAAAATTCCCAAAGTTGCACACTGGTCGCCTCTTCTAGAAAAGATGAAAAGCAGAATTCAAGGTTGGGCAGCCAAATGGTTAAACACATCAAGAAAGTTAGTTCTCATGAAATCGGTGCTAATCAGTATACCCATCTATCAAAATTCAATCTTACTAGCACCTAAAACCTTCATAAGCAAGTTGGATGCATTGTTGAGGAGGTTTATGTGGGAAGGGGGGAAACCGAATGAGCGAAAGCTTCACCTAGTGAGCTAGGAAAAAGTTTAAAAACCTCTCCTGGAAGGAGGCCCGCAAATCTGGGACATAGCAATGCAAAACTTAGCCCTGGGCGCCAAATTGTTGTGGAATTTAGTGTCCGGCAAACCCTCCTGGAGAAAACGAGTGCTATGGAAGAAATACTTCCATGGGAAGCGTATTAGGTGTTTAGACTATCTACTGAGAGTCCCAAGAGGGTCCCCAATTTTCATGATGTGCCTAAGAGTTCTGGATCATTTCAAAGATATCTTGTACTAGATTCCAAGTAATTCCAAGTGTATAAGAATCTGGGAAGATTAGATCCTCGGAGATCCACCTCTGAACTAGGTTGGGGCACTGGAAAACATTAAAGATTGGATGCATAGTAGAAATATTCACACATTATGGGACATTTCAAGATGGGGACCTGACATGGACAGAAGTTGGGAGTCTTGGGACGTTGGAGACTATCCTACAAATCTAGAAGCAGAAGTCGGTAAGCTCATTGATCTTCTCCAACGGAAATCTCCATTAAAGGCATTAGCAAAAGATAGAAGAGGATGGGGCTCCACCTTGGGCAAGTACTCCGCAGCAGAAGGTTACCAAGCTCTTCAAGTGATTCCCTCAGCTCCCCTTAACCCTCCCTCTAGATATCCTTATGGTCTTTTATATCCATTCCAAAGATTGATTTTTTCATCTGGACTCTGGCTCATAGAAGCATTCTTACCTGCGACAACTTAAGAAGGAGGGGGTGGGAAGGGCCTTCAAGATTCCCGCTATGTCTGTTTGAAGAATAAAATGCTGACCATTTGTTATTGCTCTGCCCATTCACAAAAGATACCTGGAGTGAAGTTATGAGGATGAGTCTAGACAGGGTCAGCTTGCCAGACAACCTTCAAGACCTGCTAAAGAATTGGGCAGATTCCTCCCCTTTCTGCCTAAATAAAAAAGAGCTTCTGAAGACCTGTTGGATGTGGATCCCAAAATTCACCTGCTAGAAATTGTGGCTCGAAAGGAATAATAGAATCTTCAGAGATGAAAGTTGCAGCCCCTCAAGGCTTGCATTAAAAGCCAAAGCCTTGATGGGGGAAGCGATGGAAACCAAAGTCAATCTCAGGAATGCTAGAACCCTGGATGCTAAAGAAGACCAGTGGTTATTAGAAATCGTTCCAAATCTACATCTCAAGTCTATCCCTAGCACTTCTTGATCTGCTTCCTGTGAAATTCAACTGGAGGAGCACGAGTTCATCAAATGGAGGTCTAACTTGGAGGATCATATTCTCTTCTTCGATGGAGCTTCAAAAGGGAACCTAAGAGCGGCCAGTAGTGGGGGGGTGATCCTGAGTCCGTCTGGAGGTATCGATATGATTTTTGCTTGGGGGCTTGGCCAAGACTCCAATAACAGGGCAAAGGATCTAGCCCTTTGGCGAGGACTAAGGCAGGCCTTAAGGCTCAATCTCAATTCTTTGGTAGTCTTTGCAGATTCAAGGATAATAATTCAAGCAGCGATCACTAAAAGGACTCCGTCCTAGGTCCATCTAGCTCCCGTTCTCAAGAAAATCCAGTTGTTGGTCTCAAAGTTCCAAAAGATCCGCTTCTACCACATTCTTAGGGGTCTTAATGCCATGGCTGACCTAGAAGCCAACAAAGGTTCGCTCCTGGAAAAGAGTTAATGATCAATTGATGGGATCCTATTGGTCTGTAATATCCCTTGAAAGGCATGGCGTCTTTGACCGGTTGGTGATAAATACCCGTGATTTTGAGCTCCCTCTTCTGACAAAGGATTCGAATCCTATGCACTCTCCCTGGGAACGCTAGGCCCAACACCATACCTTTGAGTAGGCTCAGCAGCACTACGATCCAAGGATATATTCCATTGGCAATAGGATCATGATCCGATCAAAACAGGACAAGCAGACTTCCCATGATCTCCATTCAACAAGGTCTCAGTATTCTATGCATTCACTCCACGATTGTCAAAATTGCTACAATCTCTTAATGCACACAAGCCAAAGTTTCGGACCACGGTTCGATCCCACCGGCACCAAAAATAACGCCCTTCCAAGACAGGACCAGCAAACAACCAGTGACCCTTCCAGCGTTAAATTCTCTGATCTAGGAAGAAAGAGGCATTGCAACCTCCTTCTGAGTCTAAGAAGCAGTCCCATCTCAAGGAAGCCAATATGGTAGAAATTTCGAGCCCGAGCTTGTCCCTAGAAGAGAGGTTGCAAGAGTTACAGGAGTCATTGTCTAAGATTAAGAAGAAAGTCAGAGAGCCAAACTCAAAGTGGGGCACACTCATCAAAGAGCTTTCAGCGCTACGAGAAGAATTCACAGAGGCAAAAGAGGCAGGAGATGAGTTTTTCGATGCCACGGAGGTGCAGTTTAAAGACCAGGAAAATACAAATGGTGACTTCGGCAATAGTCTGTGTACACTGGAAATCAAATTCAAGAGGCTGGCCCGCTCTCAGGTTCTGCCCAATAATGACGATGAATGAGAAGTTGAACATTCTTCATCTCTTTTTCGTTTATAAGCCTATCTCTATGTTATTTTCTATTGTTTTCTTGCACTACAAATTGTTGCTAACCGGGATATCTCTCACCCGAAATTTTGTAAATCAATCTGACTACTGGTCTACTATTAATAGCAGTAAAGAAGAGTTGAAGCACTATTGTCTAAAATCACCCGGCAGTTATTTTGCCGGCCATTAATTCAAAAAAACCATAACCGTTTCTGTCAAAAAAATAATAATTACCTTGATGAATATATGCCAAACAGCATTTTCACCCCCACAAAATCACCTTTTTGTGTTATGATATTCATCATGTTCGAACAAAATCTGTTGGGAAATTTAATTTTTTGCATGACTTCTTTTACAACATTACTTTGATTCGCCGTTAACAACCATGGAAGTGAGTTTATATTAATTTGGTCTTCGTTGCTATGTAATTGAAAGATGCCTTTGATTGCATGGTTGGCTTCTTGAATGTCATTGAAAATTTTGACATTTTTTTCTTTGTCACTTCTTCCATCCAATTTTCTCCATAACATTTCAGCCGCTTTCTTTTCGATATGCATTGTATCAAGCAGATGAGCAATTTGTAGGTGCTCATAGTAGGGCAACCTACTGATTATTTTAGGATAAATTTTCATTCCTAGTGGAAGCCCATTAATGCCTTCATGATCATGACGGCCATCATGAATCATAGTTTATAAAGAAATTACAGAAATCAATATCAATTACAGTAAACAACACACAATAAAAAAAATCAAAACATTTCATATACGATGATAGATAGACAATTTGATCTGTACGTACCTTGACGATTTCTATTATATTGCAACTTCCATAGGTGAGGTGTCATTCTCAGCGGTTTTAATGCAGTCTCTTGCTTACCATTCAATAGATGTTTTTCGGTAGTTCGATACCTGTGACTCTTAGATAGGAAGTGCCTATACTCATCAAACACCTCCTTTCCTAAACGTCTTGAACAACGAGATTTGATCTTAGGACCACAAACTGGACATGCAAATTTTCCCTTTGTTTGAAGACCTACATAAAGAGATGGATTAACTGTGTCAATTATAATTATATATTAAATGAATGGATTATTTAAAAAAACATGTGTGCATAAAATATCAACTAGTTCATAAAATTAAATACAATTAAAGTGGAACTTAAAATTACAAACCGCAAAAATGGTTTAACCTTGGGGCATCGTGTACTGTCCATACAAGCATTGCATGGAATTGAAATTGCGTTTGTCGTGTTGGTCTAGATACATCATACATAGTGATGCCATTCCATAGCTTTAGTAGCTCGTCAATAAGAGGTTCGATATATACATTCATATCTTTAACTTGGTACTTACCTGATTGATTTGAACATATAAAATATATAATTATTACAACCATTTAGGTATATAAATAATACACAAAAGTAAATTAAAAATTATATATATGACATTATGCAAAAAAATACGACAAATGGGATGCCACTACATTAAAAAAAATGTTGTAGACACATACCTCGAATAATCATTGTGTAATACCCCAATTTTGACCCTTATGTTAAACTGGCTTTTATGTAATATTGTATACATGCGATGTATGTTTTTGCTAGCGTGGAGCTCAAGGCCAAGGCCCCGCTAGTGTATGTTCAGATTTTATTTAAAATGGATAAGCATTTGACATTTTGTTACCCATGTGCTATTAAGCCATAGAAAATTGTAAATTGATGTAAATATTAATATTGCAATAAAATACCAGAACTGACTATGGGAGCAACGAATGAGAAGGGGCCATGTGTATCCACTAGGGAGTGGTGAGGGGGTTGTGGGATTGAACCATATGCTGCCAAATGTCATCTTGTGAACCCTTTTGACTTTCCTTGCTGACATTTATTTCTGTGTGAGGAAGTTGTTAAAGAATTTAGTCCATGGCTTCAATAGAGCATGGGAAACCCAGAAATTCGTATGGCAGGGTATGGGCTCTGTTTTGCTTGACCCACAAATCACTCTACCTCTTGATAATCCTTCCAATATCATTCACATTCCATTGTTGTTCACCCAGCATCAATTTTCATCACCCATGAATTGCCAGCAGTGAGAAAAACCAGAAATCGCAACTTTGCAAGAACCCACGTTTTGAAGTACCAAAAACGCCCAGATTCGGTATTGGACAGTAAAATCCAATGGGGGATCCATAGATATGAACCTTGGGGCGAAATTGAGAGTATTAGCTATCCCGAAATCCATAGGAAAACCCAGTTTTTGCATCCCAGAAAACCAGTGATGGATTTGAGTTATTGAATGATTGAATTGGGAGAAATTCAATTATGAACAATTGAACAGAGGTTGGGTTTGCTTGATAAACCCAGTGAAGGATAGAATCTCAGGAAGCTAGCAGCTGGACCTTTCTATTCCCATCCTAAAGAGCACTGGAGGGAAGAGTTGCCTGAGGGACTGTGTAGCAGAGAAGGGGGCCTTCCTTGTGTTGGATGTGGCAGGTAATGTGGGTGCTTGACTGTTGAGTTCATTTGAGATGCCTGTAGCTCTGCGGTTGAGCTCAATGGCTTAGCATTACCCTCCTCTATCTTCTTGTATGCTTGCTAAACCCAACTGTGTGTTGGCTTAGCATAGCTATTAAGTGAAACCATGGTTGTGAGTGTGCCCAGCTAGTTACTCCTTAGTGGATACACAACCCAGCTCGGGGGTGATCTCTCAGCTGAAAGAATACAAGCTGGACAGAGTTCTATGGTTGGGTGGAATGTTGCTCTCACATAGCTAGTTGTTTGGACAGCTTTATCTTCAAGATAAGTGTTCTCTGTGTTATCCATTATATGCATTTTGTGTTATGCAGTATGTTAATTGTCCATGTTTAATGAAATGAAATGATTATCTCAATATGGGATTTATGCATGGCTTTGGAACGAGATTGAGTCTCTACATGTTGATTCATCCTCTGCTGTGATATATATATGTTATGCATTACTATTTGTGTGTGTGTAAATATGAGTTAATTCCGCTGTGCTTAGTTAATTTGAACTTGCACACATTAAGCTTTTAATTATTATGCATTTTTTAGTAACGTATGGGGCTGAGATTGTAGAACGAAGCCCGTATGTTTGGTCATGTTCTCTCCCCTGCATTGGGATGACGGGAGGGGACGTGATAGAGTGGTATCAGAGCCCAGCTTGCAGCACTGGGGCTACTTGGGCCAGACTCTGAGTTTGTAGGCATGTAACAGGACATTTTAACACAGTGTTGGGAAGTTGGGGGCAGCATTTTGATTGGGAAAAATGACAGGATCAGATTTCTCATATGTGGAAGAGGATCACACATGTGCATAGATCTCTCTAAGAGCTTTCCAACGGTACCAGAATTGCCTCATTTGGCCAAGGCACGAAGGATATACGAACCCCGAAAGTTACAGGAAACGTGGGTGTTTCCCGGGTTTCGGCTTTCGGCTTCGGCTTTCGGTTCTGGCTTCCGGTTTTCAGCTTCCGGTTTTCGGCTTTCGACTTCCACTTCCGATTCCGGCTTCCAGTTTTCAGCTTCCGGTTTTCGGCTTCTGGTTTCAGCTTCCGATTTTCAGCTTTCGGCTTTCAGCTTTCGGCTTTGGCTTCCGGTTTTCGGTTTTCGGCTTTCAGATTTTGGCTTCGGCTTCCGGTTTTTGGCTTTCGGCTTTCGGCTTCCAGTTTTTGACTTCCGATTTTTGGCTTTTGGCTTTCAGCTTCGGCTTCCGGTTTCGGGTTTTGGCTTTCATATTTCGGCTTCGGCTTCCGATTTCAACTTCCGGTTTTCAGATTTCGGCTTCCAAAAAAAAAAAGGAGTACAGAGCCCGGAATTTGGAATTTTGGAAAAATGCAAAAAGTGGAAAGTAGTCAAACCCAGAATGTTATAGAGGATGAATGGTGCATCGGAACAGAGATCGGTGAATTGCTGAGCGTTCCTTGTTATATGGACTAACTTCGCCCGGTAAAAAAAATTTTGTGATTCTTCATAGATTTTCTTCCACGGGTGGCTGAAGTTGGCAGTTCATGATATTTTTACAACTGTGTAAAATGTGCAGAATTTGGTGAAAGTTGTCATTTTTTAATTAACGTAGTTTCCACACCCGATGTCGGAATGGATCAAGTGGATAGGCATTGGAAAGCTTATCCAGTAGGGAATAATGGCACATAGCTGAAATTTGGATGGGGCCATCATATCTCACAGATAATTAGAGCAGAAATGTACCAGTGACTGTTTTGTCAAATTATTGACAATTATGGGCAATTTCCAGAATTGCTTGAATGGGCAAGGGAAATGAATGCATAGCAACTGTGTGAATAAATCCATGAGTTTTATCATGTTAAATATTTATTATGTATATGTCTATATGCATTCTTATGATGTCTAATAAATATTGTCATAATGCACAGTGCTTGCAACTCATAACATTAATAATTGTAGCAGAGGTAACATACAGGAACAATGGTGACCATAAATGATGCTCAAGATCCTTATGAGCATGAAGAAGACATCCTATGAGAAAATGTGCATGAAGAGAATGCTGAGACTGAATCCAATGGGAGAAGGGAGCAGGTGACTCCTCAAAACTTGGTTGAAACCATGGTGAGCTTCAATGAAAGATTAATGAAGGATCAGGAAGAACAACACCAACTCAATGCTACTATTTTACAAAGCCTCACTGATATGTAGTAGAGGATAAACCTTGGTTCCAATCCAAGAAATGCAGGTGAAGAAGGAAGAGAGGAAACGAGTCGCTTTAGAGGTCGTTCAAAGAAGAGGACTCCAAGCCCGAGGAAGAGTTCTGTGAGCAAGAAGCATAGAACATCTTCATCAAGATCTTCTTCCAACAGGTTGTGTAACTCCAAAGGTTCTAGGAGAAGTCCAAGGAATACTTCTAGAAGATTGGATGGAAGGAAGAAATTCAAGGGAATCCCACAGGGTGAATTCAGGAAGGCAAGGCCTCCCACATTTGATGGAGAAGACAAGACTGACCAAGAGGTAGAGGCATGACTTCTTGGAATGAAGAAATATTTCAGAATTCAGGACTACTCAGGAAATGAAAAGGCCAAAATTTCCATTTACAATCTAAATGGCAGAGCTTCAATTTGGTGGGATAACCTATTGCAAGTAAAAGGAATCAGTGAGAGGAAGGTCAGCTGGGAGAGATTTAAGAAGTACTTCAAGGAGAAATACCTTTCTGCTAGGTATTATGACAGTAAGAGAAAAGAGTTTAATGAGCTCAAGTTGGGACAAAAATATATGGAAGAGCATGTCCACAAGTTTTTGGAATTACTGAGGTATGTTGGCTATATCAAATATGAGAGAGTAAAAATCCAATGCTTTCTTGGGAGTCTACCTCAGAGTTTCAGAGATAGGATTGAATTTGTTAATCCACCAAGTCTTGATGAGGCCATTAGAATGGAAATGCATTGCTATGAGCAGAATAAAGGAAAAACAGAGGTCAACCAAGCATGGAAAGGAAATCCAAGAGGGAGGTTTGATCAAAAGAGGAGCGGCTTCAAGCCACCATTCAGAGGTCAGCCTAGAACCTTTCCACAGGGGCACGAAGCAAGGAGTGGATTGAAGCCAGCAGTAGCAGCAGACAAAGCATCAAAGGGACCACTTCAGTGTTGGGGATGTGGAGAAAACCACATGCTGAAAGATTACCCACATCGAAAGGATAATCCCCGAAAGTTGCACAACTTAAAGGGAGCAGCTACAGTGGAGGACATGGCAAGGGAAACACCTCGGATTTATGCAGTGTTGGATAATCATCAAGCAGACCATCAATCATCAGTGGTGGAAGTTGAAGGTAAGATTGCTACGCAATCTATTTCTATTTTGATTGATCCAGGATCTACTCATAGTTATGTTTCTCCAAAAGTGGTTGAAGCTTGTTCTCTTAGAAAGGTGAAGCACAATAAATCCTGGCTAGTTCAATTAGCCACAAGGACCAAGAGGAAAGTAAGTGAAGTAGTGTCGGAGTGCCCCATAGAATTGAATGGACTCCACACACATGCAGATTTAAATGTGCTACCTTTAGGATCTTATGATGCCTTGATTGGCATGGATTGGTTGGAAAAACATAAAGCCAAGTTGGACTATTATGAGAAATCACTTGAGTGCATTGATGAAGAGGGAAGCCAACATTGGTAAGAGGAATTTCCAAGCAAGTTTTAGTAAGGCAGATTTCATCCCTACAGTTGAAAAAGTTTTACAAGCATGGTTGCCAATTATATGCAGTTCATATGTCATATTCATCACAGGACAAGGGTTCAAGGATAGAAGATTTCTCGTTATTGCAAGAGTTACAAGATGTATTTCTGAATAAGGTGTTAGGACTGCCACCAAAGAGAAATATTGATTTTATCATCGATCTTGTTCCAGGAGCAGCGCTGAATTCCAAAGCTCCTTATAGAATGAGTACACTGGAGTTGGTAGAATTGAAGATGCAGCTGCAAGAATTAATGGACAAAAGGTATATCAGGCCTAGTGTTTCTCCTTGGGGAGCACCGGTGTTATTTGTCAAGAAGAAAGATGGGACTTTAAGACTGTGTATTGATTACATGCAGCTAAATAAAGTGATAGTCAAGAACAAGTATCCATTGCCAAGAATTGATGACTTGTTTGATCAAATAAAGGAAGATAAAGTATTTTCAAAGATTGACTTGAGGTCGGGGTACCATCAAGTAAGGATTAAAGAGGAAGACATTCACAAGACAGCTTTCAGAACTAGATATGGTCATTATGAGTTCACTGTGGTGCCATTTGGTCTTACCAACTCACCTGCTACATTCATGTGTCTCATGAATAGTGTGTTCATCAAATATTTGGATAAGTTTGTGATTGTGTTCTTGTATGACATTCTTGTCTATTCAAGGAATGAGGAAGAGCATGAGGAACATCTAAGAATGGTGTTACAAGTCCTTAGAGAACATCAAGTTTGTATGGCCTAAAAAATGTGAGAAAAGTTTTCAGCGGTTAAAGGAGCTACTTACGAGCGCTCCTGTTTTGAAGATAGCAGATCCAAAGAAGGATTTTGTAGTGTGCACAGATGCTTGCATTGAGGGGCTAGGTGGAGTTCTCATGCAAGAAGGAATTGTGATTTGCTATGAGTTAAGGAAATTAAAAGAGCATGAAAAGAATTATGCCACACATGATTTAGAATTAACAACCATAGTGCATGCTCTCAAGATATGGAGACATTATTTGTTGGGAAGAAGATTCGAGCTTAGGACGGACCACATGAGTTTGAAGTATTTGTTTGATCAGCCAAACTTGAATGCTAGGCAAGCTAGGTGGATGGAATTCCTTTGTGAATTTGATTTTGAAATTAAGCATGTAAAGGGGAAAGAGAATAAGGTTGCAGATGCTCTTAGCAGAAAATTTCATGTTGCAGCAGTAAGTATGTGTAAATCAGACTTGAAGCCCAAAATGGTGATGAGACTTGCCTTCAAATTAAAGAGAAATTGCAGCAGGGTAATGTAGGTGAAGCATGTGCAAGATATCAATTGGGTGAGGATGGTGTTCTCATTTATCATACCAGACTGTACATTCCAAATAGTGCATATTTGAAGAAGCTAGTGATGGATGAAATACATCAAATGCCATATTCAAGACACCCAGGATATCAAAAAACTATAGCAAGAAAACAATACTTTTGGCATGGTATGAAGAAGGACATAACTGAGTATATTGCTAGGTGTTAGAAGTGCCAGCAAGTCAAGGCAGAGCACCAACATCCAGCAGGGTTGTTGCAGTTGTTACCCATTCCGGAATGGAAGTGGGAAGTGATATCTATGGATTTTATAACAGGTCTGCCTATGACAGTGAAGAAGCATGATTCAATCATGGTTGTGGTGGACAAGCTATCAAAGGTAGCTCACTTTATTCCAGTCAAGTCCACTCACAAGGCTAATGACATTGCAAACATCTTCATGAGAGAGATATTCAAGTTGCATGGATTGCTTAAGGCAATCATTTCTGATCATGACACAAAGTTCACTTCCAATTTTTGGAAGGGATTATTTCAGGAATTGGGGACTAAATTGAATTTCAATACAGCTTATCATCCTCAAACAGATGGTTAGACTGAGAGGGTGAATCAGGATCTTGAAGACATGCTGAGAATGTATGTGATGGATAAACCATCCAAGTGGGAAGATTACCTACACTTGGTAGAATTTGCATACAATAATTGACATCATGCATCATTGGGTATGAGTCCATTTGAGGCATTGTATGGCAAAGGATGCAGGACTCCAGTGAGTTGGGACAGTCCGGCAAGCAGGGTAGTACTTGGACCAGAGATGATCAAGGAAATGGAACAGGAAATTGTTAAGATCAAGCAGAATTTAAAGGCAGCTCAGGACAGGCAGAAGAGTTATGCAGATTTGAAAAGAGTGCATAAGGAATTTTAGATTGGGGATCATGTTTATGTGAGAGTGAAACCAAGGAAGAGTTCCCTCAAGTTGGGGAATTGTGCCAAGTTGTCACCAAGATATTGTGGGCCATTTGAAGTCCTAAATATAAGAGGGCCAGTTGCATATAGACTTGCATTGCCTGCTAACATAAGAGCTCATAATGTTTTCCATGTATCTTTGCTTAAGAAGTATGTACATGATCCTAATCATATGATTGATTGGAATGTGATACAAGTGGAACCCAAGGGAGAGTTCCAAGTAGAGCCTATGCACATCCTTGACAAGAAGATCACTTTGCTCCAGAACAGAGCCATCGGGCAGGTAAAGGTCCAATGGGAGCACCTTAGTCCTGATGAAGCTACATGGGACCTGGACGATGCCATGAGAGAGACATTCCCATTTTTGTTCAGTTTTGAGAACACCGAGGATGATGTTGTTCTAAGGGGGAGGGGAATGTAATACCCCAATTTTGACCCTTATGTTAAATTGGCTTTTATGTAATATTGTATACATGCGATGTATTTTTTTGCTAGTGTGGAGCTCAAGGCCAAGGCCTTGCTAGTGTATGTTCGGATTTTATTTAAAATGAATAAGCATTTGACATTTTGTTACCCATGTGCTATTAAGCCATGGAAAATTGTAAATTGATGTAAATATTAATATTGCAATAAAATACCAGAACTGGCTATGGGAGCAACAAATGAGAAGGGGCCATGTGTATCCACTAGGGAGTGGTGAGGGGGTTGTGGGATTGAACCATATGCTGTCAAACGTCATCTTGTGAACCCTTTTGACTTTCCTTGCTCACATTTATTTCTGTGTGAGGAAGTTGTTGAAGAATTCAGTCCATGGCTTCAATGGAGCATGGGCAGCCCAGAAATTTGTATGGCAGGGTATGGGATCTGTTTTGCTTGACCCACAAGTCACTCTACCTTTTGGTAATCCTTCCAATCTCATTCCCATTCCATTGTTGTTCACCCAGCATCAATTTTCATCACCCACGAATTGCCAGCAGTGAGAAAAACCAAAAATCGCAACTTTGTAAGAACCCATGTTTTGAAGTGCCAAAAATGCCCAGATTCGGTATTGGACAGTAAAATCCAATGGGGGATCCATAGATATGAACCTTGGGGCAAAATTGAGAGTATTAGCTATCCCGAAATCCATAGGAAAACCCAGTTTTTGCAGCCCAGAAAACCAGTGACGGATTTGAGTTATTGGAGAAATTCAATTATGAACAATTGAACAGAGGTTGGGTTTGCTTGATAAACCCAGTGAAGGCTAGAATCTCAGGAAGCTAGCAGCTGGACCTTTCTATGCCCATCCTGAAGAGCACTAGAGGGAAGAGTTTCTTGAGGGACTGTGTAGCAGAGAAGGGGGCCTTCCTTATGTTGGATGTGGCAGGTAATGTGGGTGCCTGACTGTTGAATTCATTTGAGATGCATGTAGCTCTGCGGTTGAGCTCAATGGCTTAGCATTACCCTCCTCTATCTTCTTGTATGCTTGCTAAACCCAACTGTGTGTAGGCTTAGCATAGCTGTTAAGTGAAACCATGGCTATGAGTGTGCCCAGCTAGTTACTCCTTAGTGGATACACAACCCAACTCGGGGGTGATCTCTCAGCTGAAAGAATACAAGTTGGACAGAGTTCTATGGTTGGGTGGAATGTTGCTCTCACATAGCCAGTTGTTTGGACAGCTTCATCTTCAAGATAAGTGTTCTTTGTGTTATCCATTATATGCATTTTGTGTTATGCAGTATGTTAATTGTCCATGTTTAATGAAATGAAATGATTATCTCAATATGGGATTTATGCATGGCTTTGGAACGAGATTGATTCTCTACATGTTGATTCATCCTCTGATGTAATATATATATGTTATGCATTACTATTTGTGTGTGTGTAAATATGAGCTAATTCCGTTGTGCTTAGTTAATTTGAACCTACACACATTAAGCTTTTAATTATTATGCATTTTTTAGTAACGTATGGGGTTGATATTGTAGAACGAAGCCCGTATGTTTGGTCATGTTCTCTCCCCTGCATTGGGATGACGGGAGGGGATGTGACACATTGCCAACATTATGTGCTCCCTCTTTATTGATAGCCATGGAGGAATGTTATTGTTGATAACAAAAATAGGCCACACCGAGTAAATAGATCTCATCTCTGCAAATGGATTGACACCATCTACTGCCAAAGAACTCTTAACATTACGAGGTTCTTCTTTAAAGTGAGGCCATTTTTCCTCCATATCTCTAAATGCAGAAACATCTACAAGAATTTGAATAATGTCATCTTGACTTTTGTTTCGTGCATGGTAATCCATAAATCGCGCTATGTGTTTTCACCTGAACAGTCGTTGCAAATGTGGAATTATGGGAATATAACAAAGAAACCTGCGAGGCACCTTGTTTGTTACTTGATCTATTCGATATCTACTGATATGACATTCCGTACATTCTGTTTCAAATTCATGTTGATTATAATATATAACATGGTCATCGAGGCATGCATCAAGTGCTGACATATTACACTGGGTTCAATGACACAAAGTAATAATAGCTTAATATCTATCATGTTAAAGCATAATATAACACACCATACTTGTTCTGATTACCAATATGAGTGCATGGAATTTAATTTAAGGATGTTTCAAAAATGGGAGATAGGGGGATGCCACAGCTACATTTGTAACAATCGTTTTTATCGGATCGGATGGCATAAAAAATTATTATTCATCAGGGGACTAAAAATAGATTTTATCATTACTCAACTATGCCTTTTTATAACGTTGACTTATGATAGTCGGGATTCCATCATTTTCTTTTGCCTGGGCGAACCCGAGAGCTGGGAGAAACCAAGGAAAGCTGGGAGAACCTTTTACGTGAGATCATGATGGAAGATAAATATTGATATGTGAGAGGTAAAATATTTGATGGTGTTAACGCAAATTCAACTATCAAGCTACAACAAATTAAAATAAAAAACAAGTTAATATAATATATAAATAATATTAATGAAACATATTTCATTCGTATTAATTTTACTAATGAATTAACAATAAAATTATTAGAGGAACAAAGATAACCTTTATCGCGGTCATATATATGTGATGGAATATATACCTTAACATCCATGTGAATGATGTGTTTGAAAGACCATTCATAACCTTCAAGTTCATTATCAACAATATAGCAGAGAGAAGATTTGTGTTGGAGCCCTCATAAAGGGGTTCGTATGCCTTCTTAAGAAGAGGTAAATCATGAACATCATCAAATTCATCATTTTCATGATCATCATCATCATAATCCATTATAACATTAAATGTATCATGGATCAATGTATTTGTACCATCATCTTCAACTACGTTACCAGTATGATCATCTTCTTCAATATGATCATTAACTTGTTCTCCATTATTCATAGCTCCATGTTCCTCTGGTACTTGTTCTGAAAGCACATCCTCTAGGAGATATGTCGTAGGATGTCTTTCCTTTATAATTACATGAAACCATCAATATATATTAGTTAATATAAGAAATATTAAAATGATAGATACATTTACAAAAATTATCAATATAAAGACATATATAATGAAAAACTTACCAATGGATGATATTCATGTCCCCCCTTAGTGTTTCCATGTTCCCTACAATGTCTTCTGGTAGTTGTGATCTTTATTCTTCTCCTTTTAAATCCCCTGCATTGACTACATGGACAATAGCATTTCCCATCACCCTTTCCTTTTAGTCCATCCCAAAATTTAGCAAGCAATTGTCGATTTTGTTCGTCTGGATACGAAATAGTTTTATGTGACATTTTCTGATACAAAGATTTGCTGATGATTATCAATATTATAAAATCAAGCTCCACACCTCATTATTTTTAATCACGTTAACAATTGAAATAATTGTGGTTTTTTGTACGGAAAACAGTCCGTGCGAAGATTGTAATTTCTGGAAACCGTTTGTTGTATAGAAAATATGTCGGAATGTTTCTATAATTTATAGTTTCTAAAAATATAAGTTCGTCGGGTATCTGATGACATTATCATAGTTACTGTTATAATCTTCGTTGGATATCTGATGAATGTCATCGGATATGCAACATATATTGTTGGATACCGACGAGTGTCGAATATTTGACAACTACAATATCAATTTAAAAAAAAAAAGCAAAATTCGTAATTATAAAGGTGAAATCCGAGGACATGGCCAATTTCGTCGGAATTCACCATATTTTCTCATTGTATTTTAGGTTCAGATTTTGTTGTGAATTATAAATGAAGCTACAACTGTGAGGCCATCATACTTGGGTGGATCACATACCTATGTTCTGATCCAACATAATTAACATGTTATCCGTGCACACCTTCTCATATGTACTTCATGCATCCTTTACTATCGATATTCCAAAGCTTCTTCGGAGTCTGACATGCATGAAGTGAAACTTTGCCAACTTATAACCCCAGCAGTAGTCAAATCCACATAGTCCTCGATCTTTCCAATCATGTTGTATGTTAATTTTTCAGAATTTACTTCAATCTAATCTAGGATCTTAACTGAGACAACAACATGTACAGCATATCTACAACATATCAATCATGGACACAATAATGCAAGCACACAAGAGACACAAAGTTTACTTTGGGAAAACCATAAAGGTGAAAAATCCCAATAACTTCCTCAGAGATAGATAGAGCAACAATACAACCCAAGCATAAGAGATAGACATCTCCTAACAGCAGCTTCTCCTCCTCCACAAGTGCGCGACTCTCCCGAGAGTGTGAGAGAGAATAGAATGATAAAATAGAGTGCCTCCCGCACTCTATTTATACCTGACTTGACTTTCCTAATAACCTTTACTAGGTCGGCCTTAACTTAATCACATAACATAATGCTGACTGGGCGACACCCAATAGGGTGGTCTAATAACCCTTTGACCCACATGGCCGACCCCCAATAGGGTGGTCTAATAACCCTTCGACCCACATGACTTATACAGGGCCGACCCCAACAAGGTGGTCTAATAACCCATTAAGTATAAGTTACGACACTTACAATATAAATGACGACACTTCCGTATAGAGGAATAATAACATCTATATAGGAATACAAACACTTCCGTATAGAGGAATAATACCATTTCTATAGGAGTACAATATACATATATGAAATACATTCCGAAGTTACATATACATCAACACTCCCTCTTAACTAGGAATGTATTTCTCGACACAGGTCTGCTAGCACAAGTCTTCTTCTCTGGATCATCATCATCGATGCAACATCCTCGAATCATCGTCATCGTCACTGCTACTGCTATCTCTATCAATCTCTGAATCTACTCGTCATAGGAAGTTCTACAGAGCCAATCCTTTTTCATATTGGATGTAGGCCCACCATCTGCAGGTCTTCATCATCACTAGCCATACCGTGGAATCCTCAGGACTTATTACGTGTGTCACAAAACCTTAAAAGAGTCTCTTGACTAGCAAGAACCCTAAAGAGCATCTGAGGCCTTTTTCATCTTGTCCATATCTCTAGAACTTATTACATGTGACTGTCACAAAACCTTAAAAGAGTGTCCCAAGAACATTCATGTGCATAGCACGACCGGCAAGAACTCTAAAGAGCATCCCAGGAACATTTATGTGCCTAAGCATGACCGGAAAGATCTCCAGGACTGATTACATGTGACCTCTACTACAAACCCTTGAAAGAGCATCCCAGGACTTATTACGAGCACACAGCCCAACCTATTGGATCTCCCAGGTATTACATGTAGCAACCCACCACAAACCCTCGAAAGAGCATCCCAGGACTTATTATGGGCACACATCCCAACCTATCGGATCTCCTAGGTCTTACATGTGGCCCACTATCACAAACCCTCGAAAGAGAATCCCAGGACTTGTTACAAGCACACAGCCCAACCTATCGGATCTCCCAGGTCATACATGTGATACACAATGCTAGTCCTTTTTCATACTAGATGTGACCTAGAACAAATCTAGGATTTTCTTTCCACAACTTGTCCATGGCCACAGAGTATCAACCTGATACTCACCATACATCATCCTGATGTACACATGATCATCCTAATCATCATCACTGCATCGTCCTGATGCAAGTCATCTGTAGCAACATCCTGAAGCTCGTCATCCATGATCATCCTGATCATACAATGCATCTACCTTATGCATACCAAGTATCTACCTGATACATATCATCATACATGATCCACCTGATCATACAATGTATCCACCTGATACATACATAGATACATGACCCACACAATGTATCCACCTGATATATATCAACATACATGATCTACCTGATCATAGATAGTATCCACCTGATACATATATAGGTACATGGTCCAAGCATCCAACATGATGCATATACAAATACATATAAATGATCCAACTGATCATATCCAGCATCCAACATGATGCGTACATACATATACATATAAATGATCATATCCAGCATCCAACATGATGCGTACATACATATACATATAAATTATCCAACTGATCATCTCCAACATCCACTTGATGCATATACAGAGCAGTAATTGGAGCATCGTCCTGATGCTCATCATCTAGCACTTACATCCACAGCCATGGGAAGGATCCTCCTCTCACCATGCTTGGAATGGCTCCTACAAATGTGTCCATCACTTATTCCTCGAAGTGTCATCAATCTGAAGAACACCAAGCCTCTCTCTGAAGTACTCGAACTTCACTCTAGCTAGTGGCTTCGTCAGCACATCTGCAACCTGCTCATCTGTCGCAACATAAAAGAGCTTCACTGCTCTTCTCTGCACCGTATCCCTGATATAGTGATATTTGATCTCAATGTGTTTCGACTTGTCGTGGAACACTGGATTCTCAGACATCTTCACACAACTGTAGTTGTCACAAAAGATACCAGTAGCCTCCAGCGGGAGATCAAATAACTCAGACATTGGCTTCTGAATCCATACTACCTCATAACTAGCTGAACAAGTTGCAACATACTCTGCTTCAGCTATACTCAGTGCTACGCAAGACTGCTTCCTGCTAAACCAAGAGATCACACCTGATCCCATACTGAAGCAGCACTCAGAAGTTCTCTTCCTATCTGTAGCACTTCCTTCCCAATCTGAATCAACATAACTCTGCAAGTTAAACTTTTGATTCACATCATACTTGAGCCCATAATCAACTGTACCCTTCAGGTACCTCAGAATATGCTTTACAGCAACCAGGTGAACACTCCTCGGATCCATCAGAAACTGGCTCAATGTGTTCACCGCAAAGCAAATATCTGGTCTCATGTTCGTCAGGTACATCAAGGATCCAATCATCTGACAATACATAGAGACATCAACTGGCTCAAATGAAGCATCACATAGAATGCTTCAGGTTTGATGCCATAGGTGTGGCCATGGCCTTGCAGTCCATCATCCCAAACCTCTTCAGGATCTCTACTGCATACTTCCCTTGTCCAAGGAAGATTCCATCCGCACTACCACACCTCCATACCTAGAAAACACTGCATCATCCACAAGTTCTTCATCTCGAACTCGGCAGCAAGATTTCGCTGTGTGTTGGCAATCAATCTATCTTCACCTATAATAAACAGTTCATCCATATACAAAATTAATATCACTGGATTTCCTTCCTCAACCTTGTAGTAAAGGTTGGAATCTGCTTTACTCTTGGTAAAGCCCAAACTAGATAGGAAGTTGTCTATCCTACCATACCAAGTTCTGTACATATATGACTCCCTGTCATGTGTCTCAGAACCAAGTGGCTGCTCCACATACACTTCTTCTTCAACTACACCATTCAAGAAAGCTGTCTTGAAATCCATCTATTGTATCTTCCATTTCATCACTGCAACCAGAACAAGTACGGATCTAATGGAAGTGTGTCTGGCTACAGGAGCAAAAGTCTCTATGCTACCACCTGCAACATGCTTGATCTTGTAGATCCTCTTGGAAGTCACTACAGACTCGCCTTCAGGTCTTAGGACTACATCCCAAACATCTTCATGATCGACTGGTACTCCTCAATCATGGCATTCTTCCCATATCCTGGGAACTTCAATATCTTCAATATTTTCAATAGATAACTTTGTTGTTGAACAAATGTTGTAGTCCTTCTTTTGTAGGTGATGGTATACGATCTTTCCAACACAACAAGTTAAATTGCATGATTTAGAAAACATCTCATGTTTTTCAGAACAAATTCTTACACATACAGAAATATGTCATAAAGTCATGCAATTATCTTAGCCAATGCTTCAATACAACATTTATCCATATCCTGTAACTTTCTAGATGCCTTCCAATCTCTACCAGAACATTGTTAAGAGTGTGCACAACTCCCAACATGTCAGCAAAGAGGTTTCATTCTAGATAAGTAGCAATGGAATGTTGTACAGTGCCATAGGCCACTTACCCATGTATATTAGTAGTATATTGTTCATCAATGCAACTATTCTAATACGCATAATACACCACCTAATTCTAGGAATATGAGTATATACATTATTGAACAGTATTATTTAAACAATAAAATATGCAAGGAATGATATTTCAAATACTTATCTTTGTTTGTTTGTTGGGTTGACTCCCTCTCAGTCTTTGCTTCTTTTTTACAACTCCATTTTGATGTGAGAAGTGGTCAACTCCCTCTGAATATCTGCATCCTTGCATAAACTACTGAAGTGTGCTCCTTCTTGCTCTTTGCTTCCTTGCAGGAACAACTTGAGTGTGCTCCCTCTTGATCTTTGCTTCCTGGATTACTTGTCCTTGAACTTATATCCATCCTTAATCACTATGCATGCTTATTAGTATCATCATTGTGTTATCCTCAAGGTCTCATACATAATCACACATTTATTAGTATAATCTTAATACACAATAATCTTAAACATGTATAGTCATGATCATTTCAAACACAGATAATAAACATTAGTATTCAAGGTTTCAGGGAAGTCTTCTTTTACTCATGCATATTCTTATTTGATCATAGGACTCTTCTAGTTAGTTAAATCATCAATCAAGATAAGAGACATAATATGCATAAACCCTTGATTACTTACATTTCTAACTTTATGAATAAACATAACCAATCATACCAAGTATACTTATATAAGGGATCCTAACACAAGGTAGGATTCTAACTTGATATAGGAAAAACATACATGGATTGGTATGTTAGCTAGTTATGTCTAACATACCCACATGATGTCTTCTTGTTCTCTTCAATGACTTGTGCTATTAACCTGCATATCTCATAGGTTAACCATTATAGAACCAAGTTATACATACCTCGTAAATAGATCTTCTAAGTGATCCATGACAATGGATGAATCTTTGTCTTCATGTCATCATGATCATATGCTCTTGAACTAGAACATGATTTGTCTTTCTTGGTGTACCTTTCATGTTAGCGGACAACATAAACCTCATACAACACCATAATGCATTAGTACAATCATAAGTGTCAACACCCTAATCAATGAATATCTTCTATCATGCATTCATAATTTTATTAAGGTGATACGACAAGTCTAAATTTAATCAAGATTGTACTAACCGTAATAACATGAAGACAAACATACCATAAACTTAATCATGAAAAAATGTCGAAACATACCTGGATGAGTCATACCTGTCGAGATTGCTTGTAATCTTCTTATGTAAGGCCTTAGCCTCATCTCCCTTTGAAACGGGAACTTCTTCACTTATGAAGGTGACCAATCCATTCTCTTATAGGATTAACCCAATCCACTTGATTTGCAGGAACTGGATCTGGAGCTGGATTAGGGTTTGTCAGAGAAACCCTAAAAATTCAAACTTTGAATTTCAAACTTCCGAAAGGATAGAAATATGCACCTTGATGATCTAATCAAGCTGGTATACTCATAATTTGAAAACTGCAAAGTTTCACCCCTCAAATTTGCCTTTGAAACTTCTGGATTCACTAGACATGACCCCGAACTAGGGTTTGATAAAGCCCACCCTTCTTCCCAATCAAAAGTTTCGATCCAAAGCTCTAAGATTCTATTTTTCTGAGAAGATTCCAGTCGTGGTCACAGATTTCAAAAATTTCCATTTTTGCAGAAGCCCTAATTTTCCACTTTTCCGATCAAAGTCCCGAACTAGGGCCTGATCGAGCCCGGCCTTTTGCCCAACCAAAAATTCTGATATTGGTCTCTAAATTTCGATTTTGATGATTGGAATTCTGCCGTAGTCTCCGATTACAAAAATTCCAACTTTCTATGAAACCCTAAATTCTGGAAGCCATGAATGAAGGTGCTCAAAAATAATTATATTTTGACAGAAATATGTACCTGATTTTTTATGGTGTATCTCCAAAATTTTTGATCCACAGGGTCTGAAAAAATTTTGTGTGATAGCCCGACCTGTCATCTTTCCAACCCCACAGGTCTGACCTAAAATGGATTCTCTGGGAGAGATTTATACCAAGTGTTGCAACGTGACCTGTTTATGGGATAAAACAAGAGAGTGAACTTGTACGGCGTGCCACATGTCACTGGTTCAATTTCGGCCTCTGAAAACGTTACCCGAGAAAGTACAATCTTTGTGCTACCTATCACTTTTTACAAAATTTCATTTGGAGCTTCCTGGCCCAAGTTATGACCTTTTTTCTAATGTCACCTGTTTATGACTGAGATCTAGAAGAGGCAGAAACCCTATATTGTACAGATCATAAATCACACAGTACAACGAATTAGAAGTTTTCCTTTGGATACAAGGTACATGGGGATCTGATTTTCGACCTGTAAAAGTTTCAGATCTGAAAACTTTTCCAAAATGGATTTATAGCGAAAGTGCTACGATGACTGGTTTTTTCTATATCAATCCTTAGCATCGCAAGTGCAACAAGTGTCATACATGCCATACCATGCCTTCTTTTAGGGTAGCTCTGATACCATGTTAATTTTTCAGAATTTACTTCAATCTGATCTAGGATATTAACTATGATAACAACATGTAAATCATATCTATAGCATATCAATCATGGACACAATAATGCAAGCACACAAGAGACACAGAGTTTACTTGGGGAAAACCATAAAGGTGAAAAACCCCAATAACTTCCTCAAAGATAGATAGAACAATGATAGAGCCCAAGCATAAGAGATAGACATCTCCTAGCAGCAGCTTCTCCTCCTCCACAAGTGTGCCACTCTCCCGGGAGTGTGAGAGAGAATAGAATGATAAAATATAGTGCCTCCCGCACTCTATTTATAATTGACTTGACTTGCCTAATAACCTTTAATAGGTCGGCCTTAACTTAACCACATAACATAATGCTGACTAGGCCGACACCCAATAGGGTGGTCTAAAAACCCTTTGACCCACATGGCTGACCCCCAATAGGGTGGTCTAATAACCCTTCGACCCACATGACTTATACAGGGCCGACCCCAACAAGGTGCTCTAATAACCCATCAAGTATAAGTTACGACACTTACAATATAAATGACAACACTTCCGTATAGAGGAATAATAACATCTCTATAGGAATACAAACACTTCCGTATAGAGGAATAATGCCATCTATATCGGAGTACAATATACATATATGAAATATATTCCAAAGTTACATATACATCAACATTGTATAGATTTTCCAGGTCACCATTCCTAACCAGTTCCACATATATTCTTCCTTCAGTAGGATCCAACGGGGAAGTGACTCTTAAATTATCCCCCTCAAAAATCATTTTTCTTTTCTTGAGATCTATAATGGCGTGGATATCAAAGTCCCATCCAAGTCCCAATAGTGTAGGATATGGTTTGTTGTCATCTACAATCTCAATAACCTAAAAATCGGCTATACTATGAACCCATCCACATCAACGGGTACCCCATTCAACCTTCCAATCAGGATAATTCTATGTTGGTTAACTAGTCTCAATTGTACGTTAGACCAAACCAGCTTTGGACTCCCCATCATTTCCCATATTTGCTTTGGAAAAACATTCACATCAAAACCCAAATCCAAAATGATATAATCCATGTCATAATCTCATACATGCGCACTCGAGTGGAACTCCCTATTCGTCCTTCGATTACACTACACCTGTTTAACAGCAGCATGCTCTCCCATATCTTGTGTGCACCGGTCGATCATCCAGCATAGTATACACAGAGTAGATTCATCCTTTATCAATTCTACAGAACTTTTCAAGAAATTTCTTAGAGTACTTACCTTTTCATCTGGACCCTCTGGAATTGATTAGTCATACACTCTAGGCATGTCATATACAGGTGGTCCATCACATTCTTGACGTGATGATGACACCCCAAAATCTGGTTTTAGGATCTTTTTCCTACTTGTTGATACATGTCCTTCTCACTCTAAGGATCAAACATCACAGTCTTTCCCGTAGCTTTCCTAACCCATTGTCATGTGCACAATTCTTGCTTTGTTGCATCAACTCTTGTCCTTTCCCCACCATGCATAATAGTTGTTATCCTAGGTTGGCTGTTGCGCTCTTCTATTGCAATCATTTGCACATTCTGATTTTGGTTCGGATTTGGAATCTAGTTCTGGTTCTGATTCTGATTTGCATTCAGAATCTGATCTAATTTTGATTTTAATTCCTCTTATGTTTCCATTTTGTGACTAGGAGTGGGAAATCTTCTACCACATGATCCAACTTTCTATAGTATGTGTAGGTCATGCACGAGTTCTTGTAGTTCTGTGAAAAATGTCCTTCCTAGTCACAATTATAACAAATGATTGGTCCTCTACCTCTACCAAATCACTACAACAAATCCTGGAATTTGTTAGAAAAACAGGATCGCAGAGCAATAACAATAAACAAAAATGCAAATATAATCACACATACACATTACAAGAGATAACTACAACAAAATATCCCTTTAGGGGCGGATTTGGCTTGCGGGGGTCTTGATAAAACCCCCCCTAAAAGTTTTTTCAGACCTTTGGAAGTGGTCTTTTAAAACCGCCCCTAAAAGTCATGGAAATTGGACTTTTGGGGGTGGTTTTTTTAAATCCACCCCCAATAGTCCTGAAAATTGACTTTTGGGGGCGGTTTTTTTAAAACCCCCCCTAAAAGCCCAATTCTCAGAACTTTTGGGGGCGGTTTGTCAAAGCCCCCCCTAAAAGTCATGAGAATTCAACTTTTGGAAATGGTTTTTTTGGAACCCCCCTTAAAAGTCATGAGAATTGAACTTTTGGGGGCAGTTTTTGGAAAACCCCCCTAAAAGACCAATTCTCATAACTTTTGGGGGCGGTTTGTCAAAACCCCCCCTAAAACTCATGAGAATTGAACTTTTGGAGGTGGTTTTTTTGGAACCCCCCTTAAAAGTCATGAGAATTGAACTTTTTGAGGCGGTTGTTTGAAACCCCCCCCTATGTAATGTCCCGAAAATAGCAAAAATTTAAAATTTTTCCTTCCTGCAATATTCGTCAATTTATAGTAAAAAGATTCATTCATTAAATCTAACGTCATTAAAAAAATCCATACTTGCACGAAACAATTGTAAGCCTAAGACTTCTGTTTTACATGGTCTAATCTATGTGTAAGTTTAGAATTGCAGAAGCGATGTGGAAATGATAAGATGGCATGTTTTTGTTGCAATTGCAAATGCTAGTTCAAAGGTAGAATATAACACTCCTTACTGTTTTAAGAATCATGTGATTTTAATTGTGAATGTCTAATGACACCTTCAGGTGATGAGCTCCTTTGATGACGGTATGTTATTCACATGAGGATTCTATAATACTCCCAGATAGGTAATTGCATACCTTAGCAGGGTTGTCGGGAGGTATGGGCGATTGTAGTGGTTTTCGGACTTACTTAGCATAATGCTAATGCCATCCTGTACTCCTGTGTTTGCAGGTATATTCAATCTGCGATTGTTATCTCTAAATGGTTGGTTCCTATTTTACTATTGGTCCTATTTCACTGGGGTGCATGATAAGTCATTAAAAAGTGGTTACCCCATTACCATAGAAGTCCTCAACTTGCATGTTTCCCAATGTGAGGTTTACAACTATTAACTTCTTGTAATGCAACAAATGTGGGTTGGTCATGACTTTACTATAGTCCTTTTTTATAAGAATCGAGCCTTTTGTAATTTAACACAGGGGTGGTTGGATCCACGATTTCACTATAGGAGTTGCAAAATATTGAACTCCACTTAGAGTGAGGTTGGTGAAATCTTTAATGCACCTTTAGTGAATATGGAGAATAGCCTGGAAAGAGGGTTTGGATATCAATTTTGGGTTTTCTATCAGTAATCCATGTATTCGACTTGTTCTTTATTTCTGGCTCTGCGTTTCGTTGTTTGGTGATGGTGTGCTATACTGACCCGAGCTTTGCTCGTTGTCAGCACACTTGGTGACTATTTCTTTCGTCTATGGCGTAAAGTGGCCATGCTTCTTACAGGTGAGAAACTAATCTCTATTAGCAATTGACATTTCTATCTTCTTCGATTTGAAAACACATGTTTGAACTAATTGATATTGTATGTCACTTATGACAGGTGATAAATGCTTTGGTATGGAAGCTACGAAGATTTATGGTTTTGTGGGCATGGATAGGGTACTGGTAATTCGGGCTTACCCACTCTTGCCCTATCTCCCGCACCTCTAGTGTTGTATGTATGCATTTTGGTTTGTTTTAGAGTGGAGACTCCCGTAATCCCTTGGCTTACTGCTTCACCTTCGGAAGTCTGTTAGTTGCTTAATGGCTAGATCATAAAGAATGGGATTTCAATGTAATTTTAATAGTTGGAAAGTAACTGGGACTATGATGTAAAAGGATTTATGCAGTAGCTGGGTCTTACTGGTTACTCTACTTTGCGAAATCTTGTAAACATATAATGCTATTTCGTTTGGGTATGACTCCTGTGCAGTTGTAATGATTCCAAATGGTACAATTCTATTTTTCTTGTGTGAATACCATCATTTAAGCTGGAACTTATGTGTTCTAATATTATGGGGTTCCTGGGTATTTTTGTAAACTACTGTACAAAAATTGTCGACATGGTAAAAGGCCTTTGGCGCCTCCAACTTGGAAATGTAGTTGTGGTTCATGTGTTGATTTCATTTGCACTTGCTAACTATGTTGGATATTGCTACGGTGTTTATGTGTAAACAATGTATTGTCTGTGGAAAGATATAATATATGAAATGCCTCTTTTTTTGTAATGTGGTTAGATCTTGAATAAGAAGGTCTCGTTAACTTACTAGTTGCGTGGATAGAATGGATACTTACGTGGAGAGGGTTTCAAGGCTATACTCAGCGTTTTGTTTTATTTAGAGATTTGTATCCTGTAGGAATAACTTATACAATCTGGCTTTTAGAAGGCCACGGGAATTGACCCTGGTCCTAAGCTTTTGATAGGCATCTTCGTGGTTACCATACGAAATGCGTTTTGCCTCTATTTGTGATTGATCTCTACGTTTGATGTTTTTATGAGACTTGGACCCTGGAAAAGAACTTATTTCTGCGTCTTCTTGTTATTTGAAATGAAGCTTGAATGCTTTCATGTGGGTGACTATTGTAGGTTTGTATTGTCAAGCACTCTATATGCAGATAAATTGTTACCAAACACACAGAGCATATGAAATTTATTGTCAACCCGAGAAAGTCTTTTTATTTCAAAGGATAAGTGCACAATATATGCTTAAACACCAAACCATTAGAAGTGAATACTTTTATATTCTATCATCCATGTTCATCCCAAGAATCTATGCAATCCCAATTGCCTTCTAACTGCTATACTACAATTCTTCTCTATTATGCATCAATAAGAAATGGTATCAGATCTAATCAACAATTGTAGAAAAGAAATCTCATTCGTATTCTAGAACAATCACTTGTCTGATCTAATCAATCTGGGAATCATAAAGCATAAACTGAACATTAATCTAGAATTTCAATTGCAAAAGATTGAAGCAACTGTTCTAAGAAATTGAATTGCAGAATGGAAGTCAATCAACACATAACAAGAAAGCTAAATTGTAAGAGCTCCTAGGATCACGACTCAGCTGTAAGATGAACACGGCAGTGTGAACAGAAATTGAAATGCATAAAGCAAACCTTACTCAATCGACTGTTATTCTACGCCATTCACCAATCTCACAGAAATATAATTCTTGACTGAAAATCCACACAATAAATATTGCTGCTGCGTACAAAAGAAAAGAACAAAGCATCACACAACAATAAATTAAAAATCCTATTTTAACTCAGCAATCTCTGTGGAAGACAGGCCCAGTCTTCACACAGAGACGCTGGCTGAACAACACAACTCTTTAGCTCAGAAGTAACCCCTTATATTAACAGAAGGATGAATACACAGTTTTGCTCAGCTGCTAATACAATAATTTAATTGTCTGTTGTTCAACCCCTGAGTCGAAACAACTCCTCATATTTATACATACAAATTGTAACATCTAATCCTATAATTGGGCAGCCATGAAGATCTCTGATCTTCAGGCGCCCTAAATAACTAGCTGTTACAATGCGTGGCAGAACAGAAACATCCGAATATGAGAAAGTTATTAATTGACCCAAGAGTGGCGGTCTTTCCAGCTCTCAGCTAGACTCGAGCAGCAACATACTTAAGATAGCAAATTCTATTACATCTGCCCTGTCACAGCTGTGCTTTGATTGATGATTCGAGCCCCAAGGATCCCTCTACAAGCAACGAACATTCCTTCCTTCATGACTTGTTCAGCCCCGATCTTCCTGCAATCTATTTGTCTCAACTACCTTCATAAATCGCAACATGTTAGCACAATTTGAGAAATGCACAGCTTTAATTATCACAATCATAAGCATTAATAAAATAAAACAATGATCAGCCATACCTTGGTAATTTGGGGGATAAGGTAAGGACAATAGGTTTGATTGCCATGATAAATGGTGTAGGACAGGGGCAGGAAAGATGAATAATGATGACTAAAAAGGGCCAATTCTGGGCTCAACATCTCCCCCCAAATACCCTGTTGCATGTCCTCATGCAACAACCTGCATCTGAATCGTGTACTGAGCTCTATCCAAGGAGAGAGGAAGAAGTGTAGGAAACTCAAGCACCTTATCTATCTTTTGAAAGGCCTCTGTGAGTAACCCAGTATCTTCCAACCTCACTGTTTCCCTTCCACTGCTACTTGCTGGTATCTGGGAATGAAATTGGTGTAGTGGGAATCTTCCTGCAGTCTCATTATGTTGTGCCTGGGGGAGTTGAAAGGAAATCCTCAATCTGAATCCAACTCAATGACATCTCTAGGAGGTGGAAGCACTGGTTCTTGTGGGACAGTGTCTTCTAGCGCATCTAGTTTTAACAAGAGAGTTGTTGGTTCTTGTGTAACAGCAACATCCTTTAAACCTTCTTCAGCAGCTACCTTTATTGATTTTGGAGACACTGGTTCTTGTGTAGCAGCGTCTTCTTTGTCCTTCTGCTGCTGAGATAGGATATCCTTCTCATCGTGCAACCCTTCCTCCAAGATTTCGGTGTCACTTGAGCATGGTGTCTATACCTGTTCATCTTCACTCCACTGTATATCGGGAATGATATCCACTCCAGGGTTATCTTCTAACTGCAATTCAGGAGTTCCTACTGCAGCTTCCAAGGGTGTTGGTTCTTGTGTAGCAACATCCTGGCTTACCTCTTCATCCTTCTTTTGCTGCAACTCTTCTCCTATGAGTTCTGTGTCATGGGATTCCTCTGGGGTTACAACCCAGAGTTCATCATTAAACTCCAGAATCTCCTCTATCCCAGGTTCTTCCCCCATCTGTTTGGCAGATTGGACAAGTATATTCAGGTTTGCTGGTTCTTGTGTTGCATCTTCCTGTTCCAATTTATCACTGTCCTGCCTTTGTATCTCTTCTTCTAAAATTTATGTGTCCTGGGAGCATTCTGGGGTTTCATCATATTCCTTTATAAGCTCCAGCGCATCCTTCATTCCAAGTTCTTCTCCCATCTTCTCTATAATCTCTGTATCGTGGAAACATTCTGGGGTTACCATACATTCCTTATTAATCTCCAGAGCATCCTCCATCCCATGTTCTTCTCCTACCTGTTCCATAATTTTTGCATCATGGGAAGTGGCAGCTGAAGCAAGGATGTTTAAAAGTGCTGGTTCTTGTGTGGCAGCACCTTCTTTTTCCACTGCTTTCCCCACTGTGGCCACAGGCTGTTGTGCTGAATAAGTGCTAAGTAGAATTTTATGGCCTGCTTCCTCAAGGATTTCTCCATAGGTGGGGCAGAGTATTCGCTCATCCTTTTCTCCAGCTCCAGCAGAAACTGATTCCTCCACTTGGTCTGCAGCCTCTATTAGTGTGTACATTTTTCTTTCACCCTGCTTTCTGCAGGTTTCCTTCCAAGTTTCCAGCTCCCTTCTAAGTACTTGGAGGTCCTCTTTCAGCATTGCATTCTCATACAGAAGTCCTTCAATTCCAGGTTCTTCCTCCACTGACCTTTGTGGAGCATCCATCGGTCTTGGTGTAAGGATTGGGGGCTCAACCTGTGTCTCTGAGGTTGCCCATATTTTCCTAGCTGCCTCTGCTGCTGTGATTGATCGAGTTCGTTTCCTTCTGATTGGTGCTATTAGATCAAATTCATTGGTGGCTCTCTTCCTTTTCTGTGGCGTTTTCTTATGTGATTTTTCTTTTTGTGGTGTTTCCTCCTGTGGAGCTGGAATATAGGGGGGCAAAACTGAGGTCAAAGGAATATTTCCTTGCCCCTCATGCTGTTCTTCTTCAATCATAGCTCCTCCTCCTACCCACTCAGGTGAAGACTCAATTGTTACCAATTCAATGTCCTCTTCCATTGCCCTAGCTCCGTCATCTTCAGGTTCCATTGTCGCAGCATTTGATGCTGCTCCAATTTCACCTTTTGCTATCGAAGCTGTCCTGTTATCTAGGTTTTCCACAAGGGTTTCATTTATACTGTCGCCTAATGGCTCTGTTTCTACTTCCCCTTGATCTCCTTCAAGTGCAGTGTCATTCCCCACTGGTTCTGCCTGTGCTAGAGATTCATCTCCCCCGAATGGCTCTGATTGTGCCCCTGGTTGTTCCTCTACTGTGGTTTCACCCACCCTGGATGGCCCTACCTGTGCCCCCGATTGCTGTTCTTCTCCCATTTCATCCCTCCCCCCAACTTCACTAGAGGAACTCCGGTCCTCCTGTTGTGGTGGAACCTGTAATTGCTGTAATGGGATGACCCTCAAGGGAACAGGTTGCTGTGGTCGGGTTATAAATTGTTCCCAAGTTATATTATGTTGGGCAAGGGTTCTTACAATAATTAACTTGATAAAGCCATGGTGGGTGAGAGAGGACAGTGGGTGCTTCGCAGACTGAACAAATGTTGCCATATGACGCAAGTCATGCAATAAATAAAATGGAATGTTCAACAAAATGCCATGGCGGAGATGAGAAAGCAAAGGAAGTTTAGAGTTATACACAGTTTGATATCTACCTTCGCAAGTAATGTATTTCTTGAGGAAGACAGCAACCTAGTCCCATGGCTGCGGCAGTGAGTTCAGTGCAATCCCTCTCCTGGATGCTTCAACTTGCTCCCCTGGAAGTAAAAATTGTTCTCGTGCAACCATTACAGGGACTCGACGGTTAAACCAAGGTTTTCCCACCATCGGGATGGCTGTAACCTCGGATATAATGACCTCGGAGACGTCTATACACAGCCCCCACACCGTGGAGTGAGTTTTGGTAAGATTCAAGGCAAATTGCAGAGCTGCGTCCCGATCGAATCCGTCCAATCGCTCAAAGAATTCGACCCAGCCAGCAGCTTGAAAGATGGCAAGAACTTGAGGATTCCGTCTGAGTTCCCGGGTATTGAAAGGTTCATGGAAAACTGGAATTCCCATGGTCCTGGTTGCAAACTGAAACTGTTATTCCACAGATTACAGGATCCCAGAATGGAAGTTGCAGCACAGAGGATGCACGAATCGCTGAGCGGAGACGTTGAGAGAATGACCAAATTTGGAAAGTTGAGCACAGAACAGTGTTTGAAATTTTCATGCCGAATTGGGAAAGGTGGCAGTTATTAGCGTTTACGTCGTACGAGGGAAAGGTTTAATCAGGTATAATGGTGGTACGAGTGAAGGTACTACCAATATCGTTTAAATGATATCAATGCTTAATCACGTGATAAATGAAAGCCATACCTCATAAAACTGTGCGTCGAAAAGCTGCGGAAAATGGTGGAGCATGCAGTTGGTGACGTCACAGAGCCAAATTCGTGCACAGTCGGATGTGTGATCATGATGACTCGGATAAGGCAATAAGTTCTTCCGTCGGTGAAACACAAACTGTCGCTTCCTCGGGGTCGGAATGATGAGTTCACCGGCACGACTGAGGTGAATCAGCACCATGATTAGCATGTTTGAAACAATTCTTCTGTTAACACGGGAGTTACCACTGCAAGTTGCCAAAAAATGATAGCACGGCCGACGAAAAAGATGTTGCAGTCGTCAAAAAAATATGTTGCAGCCACCGGGAAAGAAGTTGCAACCACCGGAAAAGAATTCACGGCAGCTGAAAAAAGAATTTACAGTATCGGGGAAAATTAGAGCTGTCACGGAAAAGTTTTACGGTGGCGGGAAAGATTACAGCTGGCGGGAAAAGTTGTTGCAGCGCTGTGACGTGATGTTGCAGCCGCTGGATTGAAGTCGCAGCTGCCGGGGATGATTTACAGCTGCCGGGAGAAAGGATTTTAAGGTCGACGGAGAACAATAACGGCGAAATGTTGCAGCTGCCGATGTTGCAGCCGCCGATGTTGCAGCTGCCAGGAAGGATTGACGACTGATGGAAAAAGGGATATTATGGCTGCTGGAAATGAGGTGGGAGTCGCTGGGAAATGAGATGGCAGCCGCAGGGAAATGAGGTGGCAACTGCGGAAAAAAGATGTTGCAGTTGTCGATGTTGCAGCTGCGGGAAAACGGTTATGGCTGCGGGGAAATGATGTGGCAGTGGCTGGTAAATGAGGTGGCATCCGCTGGAAGATGAGGTGGAAGCCGCGGGGAATGAGGTTGCAGCTGTCGATGTTGCAGCCGCCGATGTTGCAGCTGCCGGAAAAGATTGACGGCAAGCAAGAAAAAGGATTTTACGGCTGCTGGGGAAAAGGATAATGTGGTTGCCGGAAAAAGATATACAGCTGCCGAAAAAGATATACAGCCGCCGAAAAATATGTTGCAGCTGCCAAAAAATATGTCGCAGCTGTCGGATTTTTTTTTTTTTTTTTTTTATAAGCAAGGACGGCACAGTGAGATTTTCGTCTAACGGGCCCAAACTGGTCGTTCTCCTGGCGCTTCCCTGAAAATTTTTGAAAAATGGCAGCAAACAAAAAGATCAAATGCAAAGAGGAAAAACAACAACAGTTATACGCTACAGCAGGAAATTATTTATGTACAGCAAATACAATTTTCAGTTTAAGGTTTGGAAAAGGCAGAGAAAAGTTCCTGCTCTGGTGCCAATTGATAGTCTGGATCGGCAGCAATTTGTGAAATGAATGCATCTTTCGAAATGGGCTTATGATACAGTCGCAGTCTGTGGCCGTTAGCAAGTAATGGTATATGATTTTCATCAATGGTCACCAGGCGAACAGTGCTGTTGTCAAATACCCTGTCAACCAAATATGGACCCAGCCATCTTGTACGTAATTTTCCTTTAAAATCCTTCTTGAATCTAGAGTCGTATAATAGTGCCCAGTCTCCTTCACGGAAGATTTTCTTTTTGATGAATCGGTCATGCCAGTTAGATCTCTGTTGCTGAAGCAGCACAGTCTGGTCTGCTGCAGCTAACCGTTTCTCATCCAGTTCATTTAATTGATTCATTCTTCTCTTCTGGGCTTCTGTTACATCCAAATTCATTTCGGTGGCTGTTTTCAGGGTCTTGATCTCAAATTCAATTGGAAAGATGGCACTCTTCCCATACACCAGATCATAGGGAGAAAACCCTGTGGTGTTGCGCCAAGTTGTGCGACATGCCCACAGTGCTTCTGGAACCCTATCAGCCCAATCCCTTCGATGGCTTTTAACTGTTTTAGTAAGGATTGCTTCAATAAATTTATTAGTACTTTCCACCTGACCATTGGCCTGGGGATGATAAGGTGAAGCTATCCTATGCTGCACATGATACTTCCGGAGCAAGGATTCAAATTGGTGTGAGATGAATTGCGGTCCTCCATCAGTAACTACTTCCTTTGGTACCCCAAAGCGGGTAAAAATTTCACTGTACAGAAAATCAATCACCGCCTGGTCATTAGCCTTAGCCAAAGCTACAGCTTCTACCCACTTGGTCATGTAATCTGTACACACCAGAATGTAAACCTTCTGTCTGGAAGGAGGGTTGATAGGGCCAACAAAGTCCAATGCCCATCTATCAAATGGTTCTAGTACCACTTGGGGCTGTAAAGGCATCTGATATGTCTTATTAGGTTGGCCCATCCTTTGGCAGCTGTCACAGGACTGAACATATCTTTTAGCATCCCTGAACAGTGTCGGCCAATAATAGCCCATCCGCAACGCCTTATGCCCTGTTCTTTTGTCTGCAAAGTGTCCTCCGCAAGGTTCATCATGACAGGCCTTCAGTATATGAAAGATCTCATCTTCCCTTACACATCTTCTAATCTCAAGATCAGGTCCTGTGTAAAAGAGATGGCCCTTGAGCCAACAATACCTGGCACTTTGCTGAATAATTTTTCTTTTCTCTCGTTTAGACATATGTGGCGGAAGCTTTCCTACAACCAAATAATTAGCAACGTCTGCATACCAGGGTGAATGAGCTGAGAGTGCGAATAAATGTTCATCCGGGAAAGCATCCTCAACAGGCGAACTGTCATCACTGTTAGTAAATCGTGATAAAAAATCAACAACAACATTTTCTTTTCCAGGTTTATCTATAATAGTAATATCAAATTCATGTAATAATAAAAGCCACCTGGTTACTCTGGCATTAGTGACAGGTTTGTTCATCAAATACTTAATGGCAGAGTGGTCAGTGTGCACAAATGTAGGATACCCAGTAATGTAATGCCGAAACTTATTAATAGAATAAACAATAGCAAGGAATTCTTTTTCAGTAACAGTATAATTTAGTTCAGCAGGGGCTAAGTTTTTACTAACATAATAGATAGCATAAGGTACTTGACCATCCTGCTATCCTAGTACTGCTCCAATGGCAGTATCAGAAGCATCTGAAGAAATGTGGAAAGGTATGGTCCAATTAGGTCCCCTTAGAATAGGGGCTGTGGACAGCTTCTCTTTAACCTTATCAAATGCTGTCTGGCATGATGTACTCCACACAAACTGTGCGTCCTTCATTAACAATGAAAACAAAGGAGAAGCAAGTTTGGAGAAGTTTTCTATAAATCTCCTGTAATATCCAGCATGTCCCAGAAAACTTCGCACCTCTTTCTGAGTTGAAGGAGTTGGTATATTTTTTATCACCTTAATTTTTGAAGGATCCACTTGAATACCATCGGTAGAGATGAAATGTCCTAATACCACCTCGTCACTCATCATCATATGGCATTTTTCAGTGCTTAATGAGAGGCAAGCCTGTTCACAGCGAATTAAAACTTTCTTTAAATTTTCCAGTGCTTCCTCAAAATCCTTGCCATAGGGAGTAAAATCATCCATAAAGACTTCCATACTATCATTAACCAATTCAGAAAATATGCCAATTACAGCTCTTTGGAACGTTGCAGGTGCATTGCACAAGCCAAAGGGAAGCACCCTGTAGGAAAACCTTCCCTAGAGGCAAGTGAAGGTGGTCTTATCCTGATCCTGTGGAGCAATCTGAATTTGATTGTACCCATTGAACCCATCCAAGAAGGAGAAGAACTTCTTCCCTGATAGGGTATCAAGTACTTGGTCAATAAAGGGCAGAGGAAAATGATCCTTTTGTGTAGCTTTGTTCAGCTCCCTATAATCAACACAGACTCTCCATTTACCATTTTTCTTGGGCACAATTACAAGTGGGGAAACCCACTCACTATCTGAAATACGATAGATAAATCCTGCTTCCAAAAGTTTCTAGATTTCCTCCTTCACTATATCCCTCAGATTGGGGTTCATGCGTCGTTGGGGTTGACATACAGGCCGGGAGTCGTTTTTAATATAAATATGATGAGTGCACATATTGGAAGGGATACCCTTCATGTCTGTATACTCCCAGGCGAATGCCCCCTTACGTTCCTTCAAGAGATTGGTTAGGCGCATCTGTTCTTCTGAGGAGATACCAGGGTTGATGTTCAAAGTTCTTCTAGGCTCTACCTCAATAGGAATGCTTCTTGAGTTTTTCAAAACTGGGATTATGTTTGTGTCATTGACTAGTGCTTCCTCCGTAAGCTGTTCTTGTTCTTCCTTACCAAGGGTACTGTTCAGGAGTTGATAAACTTCTTTATCTACTGAAGCAGGTTCGCTAATGAAATTACTAATGGCATCATCTTCTATTTCGTTTTTGAAGGTTAGTGCCTTCCCTATTGTTAATAATGGCTGAACATCCTCCTCCTCTTCCTGTTCTATCCAAAGGGAAGTTTCAGTTTCTAGACTCGGTCGTGCTGGAGGATACAGGGTGAGGTTTTTGGTTTCCATACCATCAGATATAGTCATGGACCCTGATCGACAGCTGATGCAAGCATCAGCTGTAGCCAACCAAGGCCTCCCCAAGATCAATGGGTGTCCCCCCAGCTGTGATTTTGGTTGTAATACCAGAAAGTCGGCAGGGTATTCCCATGAGTCTACTGAGATGACAAGATCGTCCAAAATCCCTTCGGGTCTGATGGTGGATCTGTCTGCCAATTCTAAAATGGTATGGTTCGGTCTAATATTGGTGAATCCGAGCTTCTTTACAGTCTCAATTGTTATAACATTGATCGCTGCTCCTAAATCTACTAGTACGTTGGGTATCTGCGTCTGTCCTATGTGTACAGTGACAGTAGGATTGCCAGGGTCGTCATACTTGGTCATAGGGTTTTTCCTGTCATTAAAGCAGATAAATTCCCTATGACATGAACAGTGGGAGGATCTCTGGGCTTCCTTCCCAGTCTTTTAGTGCACAGGTCCCGAACAGTTCTAGCATAAATAGGTACGTCTTGAAGAGCTTGCAAAAGGGGGATCTTAACATAAAGATTCTTCAACTCTCCTAGGATATTGAACTGAGGTTGCCCCCCTATTTTTGGCAGCATTAGTCTCTCAGGGTATGGTGGTTGCCTTACCAGCTGGGTAGGCTGCGTATTATCTGATTTATCGTTTAATGTTTCAATCGTCCCATCTGAGGGATGCTCAGCACCTTCAGTGATAGGAACCGGATCAAATGGATGCTGGGAACTCTCTCCTTTGTCATGCACAGAAGGTGGAATATCTTCTGAAATTACACGTTCTATTATCTTCCCAGACCGTAGGCGAATATCATTACAAGGTACAGGGGAGAGAGAGTAGGCCGGCATATTGAGAGCTTCCAATTGATGGACTGTTTTATTATTTGGGTTAGGATTAGGTTGGGCAGGCAGCTGAGGCCGTATTGGTATATTAGGAACAGGATTATTCTGCAGCTGCAGCTGCGACTGCTGAGGTGGGTATTGAGGATATTGATGAAATTGAGGATATGGAGGAGAATATGGTAATTGCTGAGGTGGAGGTGGTTGATGAAACTGGTTCCCAGGATGGAAGTTCCTCCATCCAGGAGACCATGACGTAGGTTGATGTGGTGGCTGTGTCCAAGGACTCCATGAGTTATAACTTTGTACTGCAGGTTGTGAAGGATTCCACTGAGCATAATTTTAAGGGAATTGTGTATTCATATTTTGCATATTATTATTCCAATTGTTCAAATTATTCAAAAATGGAAATGAATCTGGAGACATACCTTGATTTCGAGGCTGCCAGGGTTTCTTCTGTGCAATGAAGTAGGCTGATTCCACTTCTGGAGTTGATGCCTGCAGAACAGCCTTCACTTGGGGAAGTGTGGGACATTCTTTCATATCATGGTTCAGCTCGCACAGCTGACATACTTGTATTTTGTCAAGAGGGAATTCTTTCAGTGGATGAGTCTTTCTACATCGGGGACAGAACACACCTAGTGTGAGATCCTCCACTGCCTGTCTTTGCTTGGCCTTCAGGACATCAATCTCCGAAGAGATAGAGCTCATCATTTCTGTTTTAAAATTTTCAAGAAGATTTCCTATCTCTGCACGTGTAGCTCCCCCATTGGATGACTTTTGAGTTCTGTCGAAGACATCACGTTCCATCTTATCTCGTTTGTCCCGCTTATTATGCCTGGAAGATCCCCTGGAGTATCTCTTACATAATTCCACAATTGTCTCAAAAGGTTCTTTGGAGATATCTCCCTTTCCTAACAGATTTAACATGTCTAAACAATCATCCCTGATCCCTCGAAGCAGGATTATCTTGAGCACATCTAGCTCCATGTTCGTCTGCCCAGCTCTCTGCACATTGTAGAGTAGCCTCTCTACAAAATCCTCCAAACTTTCATCCTCCTTCTGCACCATCTTGAATAATTCCTCTCTTTTGTCCCTGGTGTTGCAATATTCTTGATATTTTTCCAGGAACACTTGCTTCATCTTATTCCAATTAGCAACAGTTCCTCCCCCAAGGCTCATGAACCATCGTAATGCATTGTCCTTCAGGGTGGCAGGAAAAAGCTTCAGCTTTTGGGCATCTGTGACATAATCATAGCTGCGACAGAGGATATCGAATTCAAAAAGGAATTCGTCTGGATCTTCTGCCGCCCTGCCATGGAAGCGAGGCAACACCGATGGCGAGATGTTTTTCATAGGAGCTGTCCCTTCTAGCTGCTGTATTGGAAATTGTAATGTAGCCATAGTTTCTTCTGGCAGGGAATTATTTTCATGATGGTATTGTACCACTGCTTCTTCCTCTTCATCCTCATGTCTGTTATTCATCTTTTCTTTTGTATCCTCTTCTTCGTTCGTTCCTGCATTCCTTACCTCAGTTGTAACAGCTGCGTATTCTTCAGTTGTAACAGCTGCGTATTCTTCAGGTGTAGCAGCTGCGAATTCTTCAGTTGTAACAGCTGCGAATTCTTCAGTTGTAACAGCTGCGTATTCTTCAATTGTAACAGCTGAATCAGCTGTCCCTTCTTTAGCAGGGGTATATGCAGGAATCACGGCTGCTCCTGTATCTTCCACCGTGGATTCTGATGCTGGCTCTCCAGGATCAGCAGGGCCTCTTCTGATAGGAGTCTCCCGTTGACTAGTCCTGACAGTTGAATCAGTTCTGTCAACAAGGTCGTCGATGAATGTTCTTCTACCCAACAGTGGACCTCGACCACGACCCGAACCACCTGCACTGTTAGTATTTTGTGGGGTTTTGGGGGTTGGGAGGTGATCGCATTTTACCCTCCCTGTATTCATGCGAAGCAGATCATTTCAAAAACAAACAAAAGACTGTCTAAAAGCAATTATCAGATGCAACTAATGACTAGTGTTTAATTTTTATCCTTCCCCGGCAACAGCGCCAAAATGTCAAGCACTCTATATGCAGATAAATCGTTACCAAACACACAGAGCATATGAAATTTATTGTCAACTCGAGAAAGTCTTTTTATTTCAAAGGATAAGTGCACAATATATGCTTAAACACCAAACCATTAGAAGTGAATACTTTTATCTTCTATCATCCATGTTCATCCCAAGAATCTATGCAATCCCAATTGCCTTCTAACTGCTATACTACAATTCTTCTCTATTATGCATCAATAAGAAATGGTATCAGATCTAATCAACAATTGCAGAAAAGAAATCTCATTCGTATTCTAGAACAATCACTTGTCTGATCTAATCAATCTGGGAATCATAAAGCATAAACTGAACATTAATCTAGAATTTCAATTGCAAAAGATTGAAGCAACTGTTCTAAGAAATTGAATTGCAGAATGGAAGTCAATCAACACGTAACAGGAAAGCTAAATTGTAAGAGCTCCTGGGATCACGACTCAGCTGTAAGATGAACACGGCAGTGTGAACAGAAATTGAAATGCATAAAGCAAACCTTACTCAGTCGACTGTTATTCTACGCCATTCACCAATCTCACAGAAATATAATTCTTGACTGAAAATCCACACAATAAATATTGTTGCTGCGTACAAAAGAAAAGAACAAAGCATCACACAACAATAAATTAAAAATCCTATTTTAACTCAGCAATCTCTATGGAAGACGGGCCCAGTCTTCACACAGAGACGCTGGTTGAACAACACAACTCTTTAGCTCAGAAGTAACCCCTTATATTAACAGAAGAATGAATACACAGTTTTGCTCAGCTGCTAATACAATAATTTAATTGTCTGTTGTTCAACCCCTGAGTCGAAACAACTCCTCATATTTATACATACAAATTGTAACATCTAATCCTATAATTGGGAAGCCATGAAGATCTCTGATCTTCAGGCGCCCTAAATAACTAGCTGTTACAATGCGTGGCAGAACAGAAACATCCGAATATGAGAAAGTTATTAATTGACCCAAGAGTGGCGGTCTTTCCAGCTCTCAGCTAGACTCGAGCAACAACATACTTAAGATAGCAAATTCTATTACATCTGCCCTGTCACAGCTGTGCTTTGATTGATGATTCGAGCCCCAAGGATCCCTCTACAAGCAACGAACATTCCTTCCTTCATGACTTGTTCAGCCCCGATCTTCCTGCAGTCTATTTGTCTCAACTACCTTCATAAATCACAACATGTTAGCACACTTTGATAAATGCACAGCTTTAATTATCACAATCATAAGCATTAATAAAATAAAACAATAATCAGCCATACCTTGGTAATTTGGGGGATAAGGTAAGGACAATAGGTTTGATTGCCATGATAAATGGTGTAGGACAGGGGCAGGAAAGATGAATAATGATGACTAAAAAGGGCCAATTCTGGGCTCAACATGTATGTTGAAAAGAATGAAAAAATCTCAGGGTTGTCTATTTGATTAACGTAGGGTTGTTGATAAAGTGGATATGGAAATGTAATTGTAAAAGCACAATGTATGCGATCTTTGTTCTACCTGTTGTCTTTGTTTTCAATTATGGTAGGTATGGTCTTGAAAAAGAAAGCTAAGATAGACCGGGAATATAATGTCTGCGTTTTTGGCTATAGTTTGTATAACTGGATTTCGAATGGTTTTACATGAGGTTTAACGTTTTCTGTTAAAAGTTTGATTTCCGTAGCTGAGTGATTTTGTTTGTAATTTAAAACAAGGGTTTAGATAAGAGAAATTAAATACTATATATCTTGCTGAGTTAAAATCAACGATTCTCATGTTCTAACAGTTTAAGCAATACAAATGACTAGCAAAGACTAGCTGGGTAGTCCTGCTGGGAATGCCATTCGATTCTGAGAAAACTTGATTAAAAATTGATATTGAGGACATTGCTATTTTAACATTGCATTTATAAAAGAAATATCAATTGTAGGAGGGTTTTATAAACAATTCATACCTGTTGATTCCTGTAGCTTGTCCTACTGATGATGACCTGCTGATCCCGGTAGCTTGGTCTTGCTGATACTGGCCTGCACACTCAGCCAACTAGTTATGGAAACTACTAACTCTTAGATGACTTGATAATTGATCTTGGATTGGATTAATTTGGTACTACCACGTTCCTCCCAACCATGATTCTACAACCATTCCTGGTTCAGTAAGAATCCCCCTGAGCTGGTTCTGACATGCAAATTGAGAAGTAGAGTCCCTAGATGTGTAGTTGGTTCAGAAATTTATGGGCAGAGTTCTTTTCCTAGAATAGAGAGTTCTTCTTGGCATAATAATACCAAAAGAAAAAGATCCCCCAAACTTTGGGGTCTGTCCTCCTTAAGTAGGACAAATCTTGAATTAGGACTGGTGGAATTTACTAGTTTCTTTAAACTTATAAAATAATATTTGTTTACTTAACTGCTAGTTTTTTTGGAACTAGGACTTCTCACTTTATTTGATTAAAGTGTTTTTGATATTTAATCTTTGTATAATAATAATAATATAAAAGAATTACAAACTTGTCTAAATATTAATAACTAATAATTAATAAATGGCATCCCACTTATGTATAAGTATACATGTAATAGATAACAATATTATATACTGAATCTCCTAAATAATAATACTTAGCTTTGTGGTCCTTAGCATTTTGTTTCACATGATGCTTCTTTTAATTCTTTTTAAGGAAAGGGTCCACTTCCTAGGACAGTTTTCGGTAAGCTGGTAAAGGCACCTCTAGTCTCTCCCTTTGCATGTCAGATTCCCTCGTTTTAACATGGTAGTTCCCGCAGTAGATGATGATAATAAGATTTATTTAATCAAGTCGAAATAGTTGTGGTAAGACACGTAAGCGCTATTCAGAATCCTCTTGACTCAACACTTGAGATTTAGTAACCCTGAGTGCTCTTCAAAGCCTTTTAACTCAACACTCTCACATGGGCATTACGCTAGTGCAATTCCAGAGCCTCTACTCAACACTAGAGCTAGAATGTGGTTGTGAGGCACATCTAGGATATTAAGTGGTCGCGGATTCGGTAATCATTTCTTTTAAGCTTGGAGTGTTCCAGGGCTCATGCCCAACACTCAACATACATCAGGGCTTAGGCCCAGTACGAAATATAATCCTCTAAATACATCAAGGCTTAGGCCCAGTATATAGGTCATTCGTGTGTTTCTGAGTCCACGCTCAACACACTACATAATCATCCATATAAATCATGCTCTGCACAGTATAATGTAACAAAAGAGAAGATCTCAGTATTTCATAATTTGTAACCAATTCTCATAATACAACATAGTTTATTCATTCGGGCTTTCCTTCCCAGTATATATTCAACAATGAAACAAATCAGGGTCCATGCCCAATACATCAACTCATGAAGAAATAAATCAAAACATACTAATGCTATGTCAAACATAATAAATCACATATACTGGGGCTGTGATCCGATATAATATCATAACATAGTTAGTCCAAAAAGTTGGGATATTGCACCCTAAAATCCCAATTCTCATAACTTGTGGGGGCGGTTTGTCAAAACCCCCACTAAAAGTCATGAGAATTGAACTTTTGGAGGCGGTTTTTTTTGGAACCCCCCTTAAAACTCATGAGAATTGAACTTTTGGAGGTGGTTTTTTGGCACCCCCCTTAAAATTTATGAAAATTGAGCTTTTAGAGGCGGTTTGTTGGAGCCCCCCCCTAAAAGTCATGAGAATTGAACTTTTAAGCTACTTGCAAGGTTGTTAGGTTAAAATCTTGAGCCTACCATTATTAGGTGTGACAATCAAAGTTGCATCAAGCTTTCTGAAAACCCAGTCTTTCATGACAAGTCAAAGCATATTGAAATGAAGTATCACTTCATCTGAAACATGGTCCAGAAAGGTAGAGTGAAATTTCAGTACATTGTTACTGATGAGTCGATTGCACATGTGTTAACAAATCCTCTATCAGTGACGAAGTTTAGGTACTTCTGAGACAAGCTCGGTATGACAGAGAATGCCTCCCTCAATGAGAGGGAGTGTTAAATATACAGCAGCAGGAGACATTCTCCAAACCAATATTTTGTATCAAAGATTGATCCTCCCGTATAGAGGTGAGCTATTTGATTTCCTTCCATGTAAAGGTTATTCCTCCCGTATATAGGTAATTGATCAAAGTAATGATGTTGTAAATTCTTGTTGGAAAAGGCTCCGAACTTGTGTGTATCAAGTCATGATTATCATGTAAACCTTCTGTATAAAGGTATCCATGAGATGGACCTCCCGTATAGAGGTGAACCTTCCGTATAAAGGTATCCATGAGATGGACCTCTCGTATAGAGGTGGACCTTCCGTATAAAGGTCATGCTTTACTTGTTAAAAAAATTTACTGTTGTGTGATATATTATTAACCATGATCACCAGATTGCTATTAAGTCTCCTTTAGAGATTGATCACCTCTAAAGAGAATTACTTTAGCATATGATCATTTGGTCTGGAATAATAAAATATGATCACAACATCCAATAATTCTTCTTAGTATAATGTAATGTGATGGATAATTGAAGTTAACGCATATTGACCATGCAGTAAGAGATAAAGAAATAAAAGATAAAGCATAGAGATCAAGAAAATTCGAAATTTCCCATGCAGACACTTCAACTAATTAAAGAGAACTCGAATTATTAAAGCTTCAGTTATAAAGCTTCAGTAAGTATCAATGCATTAGTTAAAGATATGTCTCAATTAACTAAAGAACTCACAGTGGTCACTTCAAGTAAATCAATCAGCATGATTTCAGTTAATAGGTGTTAAATAAAAGGGACTAGTTAACTAAAGTATTTTCACTTTAGTTAAACTAAAAGACAACACTTCAGTTAAAGAGACTTAACTAAGTGACAACAAAGAAGATCTACTTAACTAAGTGTTATTGCATAACGACACTTATGTTAAACTAAAATATGACATGTGATTTGTGACACTTGCATGTCGACACTTAAGTTAGCCACCTAACTAAGTGGGAAAGCTTTCAATTAAGATACAGGTTCATCCTAAGTGATAGTTCAGTGAGATGTAGTACTGCATGAGAAGTGGGGTGCACCACTCCATGCAAGATTAATACATCCGGTTTGAGGGTGTGTTATCATGAAGTTAGAAGTTAAAAATAGAAGAGAATAATGTATAAATATGATATATAGGATTGTTGAATCCAATGTGTAGCGATTTCTCTTCTCCATTGAAGGCAAGACGCTTCTCTTTGTGTAGGGTATTGTTCGTGCTTGTTATTGTTGTGTTGGGCACACATCCGATTGAACTCTCTTCTATAATGCTTTTGTATCTTCACCAAGAAGTTTGGTGATCTCTTATCTTCCGAAAGCAATTTGCTATGTTGTAAAAGAAAGCATTCTCTGCTATCCATTATATTATACTGAGAAGAATTGTTGAGGTTTTTGTTCACATAATTTTGAGGATTTTCCCAAGGGTATATATTGTGTTATGGTTGTATGAATTTCATGGAGTAAATTGTCTCATTACTTCAAGTCTCTGCATCTAAAATAAATAAAGATCAAAGCTCAACCAAATTTCAACACAAAATTATTATATGGGTGAAAGTCCTTGGCCTACCTATTGAACTATGGCATGATAATTTTTTTATGGATTCGGGGAATTGTTTAGGGCATGCAGTATTAATGGATCCCTCACTACAACAAAATAGCCCTTTACGGTCGGTTTTGTCTTGCAGGGGTCTTGGTAAAACCCCCCTAAAAGTTTTTTCAGACATTTGGAGGTGGTCTTCTAAAACCGCCCCTAAAAGTCATGGAAATTGGAAAAACCGCCCCCAAAAGTCCTGAAATTTGACTTTTGGGGGCGGTTTTGGGAACCCCCCCCCCCCCTAAAATCCCAATTCTCAGAACTTTTGGGGGCGGTTTTTCAAAACCCCCCCTAAAAGTCATGAGAATTGAACTTTTGGAGGCGGTTTTTTTGGAAACCCCCTTAAAAGTCCTAAAATTTGACTTTTGGGGGCGGTTTTGGGAAACCCCCCCCTAAAAGCCCAATTCTCATCAATTTTGGGGGCGGTTTGTCAAAACCCCCCCTAAAAGTCATGAGAATTGAACTTTTGGAGGCGGTTTGTTTGGAACCCCCCTTAAAAGTCATGAGAATTGAACTTTTGGAGGCGGTTGTTTGAAAACCCCCCCTAAAAGCCCAATTCTCATAATTTTTGGGGGCGGTTTGTCAAAACCCCCCCTAAAAGTCATGAAAATTGAACTTTAGGAGGTGGTGTTTTTGGAACCCCCCTTAAAACTCATGAGAATTGAACTTTTGGAGGCGTTTTTTTTGGTACCCCCCTTAAAAGTCATGAGAATTGAGCTTTTGGAGGCGATTTGTTGGAGCCCCACCCCCTTAACATTATCCTTTATGGCTAATGGGCCATGTGTAGGGCCCTAATCACCACATGATTCCTGCACAAGGAATATTTAGCTTGCAAGTGGGTATGGTGTCCATTTCAATATTTACAACATCATGAATGGTTCTTGAAGCCCAATCCATGGTGTCCATGGTGTTAGATCAGAATCTAGTTTATAATGACTGGTAGTTAACTCAAGGTATTGTGACCTATGGGCGTTTCTTTGTACCACCACATAGGCCATAGGCAAGGAATATTTAGCTTTTGAGTAGCACATTGTCATTTTTTTTAGTATTTTCATGTTGTGGATGGTTCTAGGAGCCTATGTTATGGTCTAGGGCCAAAATGTGGGTTCTTGGGCAATAAAACTTTATTTTGAGACTCATGGGCCATGCATAGGGACTTGAGTCATCATACATACCCTAGATAGGGAGTATTTTGTTTATAGTCTAAGTTCTTGTGTTTATTTTTGCATTAATTTTGGTTTGATAAAATCCCATATAGTGATCATTCAAACCTTGATGTTAAAGTCTTTGATCTCAAACTTTGGTTATAAATAACCCAAGGTCAAATTTTATTGTGTTAGTGTGATGATTTGGTGTAGTAGGCATGTTAGTGATTGGGTTAGGGGGGTAGTGGATTAGGGTTAGAGGGACACTAGCTTAAAGGGATATTTTCTGCAATTTCATAATGTGGTAGGCTTTGGGGAGTTTTTGGATTAGAAGCGAGGCACCCAAGGGATCAGTGGGTTAGTGGGAAAGGGGTTCTAGTTTTGTTGGTAGTAGTGGTTAAGTGGTTTATAAGTTATCATGTTATTCGGTTTGGGGCTAGATGTTAAGGTTAGGTACTAGGTGAGGGGGTTGGAGGTTGAAGATTCCTAGGTGCATGAATTCATTGCATGGATCAAGTGTGCCAAGTGCATGAGTCATTTACATGGGTTGGTTGTGTTAGGTCAGTGTCTAATTGGTGGCATTATTTATGGTGGCCATTTCAATATTTGTAACACAAAGGATGGTTCTCATGGCCTGGAATATGGCATGTGAACTAAATTTAGGGTCTAATGCCATATTAATTTTCCATGGGGTTGATGGTCCATGCATGTTAACCTATATTACCACATAAGAATCTCTAGCCTACATGTGAGATCATGATGATCAGCATTGCCACCATCATCGATGTCATTGTTGTTGTTGGTTTGTCCATGGTTATGTAAACCAATAAACCAACCATGGTTTAATATTTATAGGCTATGTAAACCAATAGTGGTTCTCATAACCTAAATAATGGTCCGTGGTTAATAAATTTACTATATGATTCATGGTCCATGTGTAGGGTGTAGCTAGTGTTTTACCCCTAGCTTGTGCAAATGAGCACCTACTAAGGAGAATGGACTCCTTAGTAGCAGTTCAGTAAGTGTAAATAATTAAGCTAAAACAAAAATTAAATTACTTCTAAAACATGCATGAAACATAGACATCAAATGAAAAGAATGACTTTTTCTATTAATGTTACCTTCAATGTAAAGGTTTGATGAAGCCCTTTGCAGTGTCCAAGAGGATGCTCCAAGCTTCAATATGCTCCTTCTCCTTCTCCAATGGTGGGGATGGGCCAAAAGTGGCTCTCAAGGTGAAAGTAGTTCAATGATGAACTAGGGTTTCGAGAGAGATTTTGGCAGAGTAAGGGTGCTTGTGATTGTGGATATGGAATAAGGGATCTCCATCACCTATTTATAGTTTTTTGGTGGTGGAGTGCTGACCCATGGTTTTAGGAAACACATGGTTTTGTGCAGCTGTATAGGGTTTTTTCCTCCTTTTCCTCATTATTTTATATTTTTTCTTCCTTTTTTAGGGGTTTTTGCTATTTTTAGAGGAAAAAGGGGGTTTTTTAGCCTTTTTTAGGCTATTTTGATGGTTTTGTGGCCTTTTGGAGGCTTTTCAATGGGATTTTTTGGGATTTTAAGGGAAATATGGTAGGAAAATGGACAAATGAGCCATATAATGTGGTAAATGAGCTAGTGAGCACTTTTTGGGTGTTAACAGATTGCCCCCTGATGTGCGAGGGCAGGAGCTCATCGTATGGCCGATGGACATCATAAGTCATGAATGGTTTTCCTGGGTGTGGAGAGAAGAGAAGAAACAAACTGAAGCCCGGAACAACGATCCTGAACAACTGCAAGAACTAAAAGTACATAACCTCAATAATGGATGAGGAATCATCTGATCATATGGACGAGGCGGGCATTCCCATGCTCGTATCAGGATATAACAAAATAACAACAATGGGGTCCAAAAAATGGGGACCTGAAATATACATGACCTCAAATACTGACTGAGGAATAATCTCAATATATGGACGAGGCGGGCATACCCATGCTCGTATCAAGATACATAAACATAACTGTGAGGCCCAAAAAAGGGGGACCTGTAAGATACATGACCACTGTGTACATCATAAGAGTCCAGAGGGGACACAAATCTGGGACATACTGCTGAGGTGATCATGTGTGAACTGAAGAAATGGTGCACTGGAACAATCAACAGTGCTACTGAGTGTGGTACCAAAGGAACTGATGAGCTGCTGGATCATGGTGACTGGGGTCATACTCTCCTTGGTACACTAGACTGGAACTGAAATGGGTACTCAAGGAAGCAGAGAACTGGATGGCTTCCGAATATAAACTCCAACGCAGCCCGAACATCCACGGGAACATATAACTGGACGTTCCGAAGTGACTCACCAATGTGCTAGAGTCGGGGGAAATCCGGGGTCTTCGACTAAAAACTGATGGGATATAATCCTACGCGATCCTCAACGATGCGATCAAGGTGCTGAAGTCGAGCATGTGAGGAACAACCACTCGGAGAAGCAATGATGACTCCTCTCAGAATGGTCCGTAGGCACTTACCACAGATGGTGATAAGTCCAAGGCGTAGGGACCTCTGGGCCTATCCTCTGGAATAGAGGGGCTGTCGTCGACAGAGGGAGACCTGCAACTATCAAGGCAATGATGTTTCCTTGACAGGAGTGCGAGGTGAAGAATCGAAATGTGATAGAACTGAGGGCAGGACTGACAAACTGGTGGTGACAACTGGGCAAATAGAGTGGGTGGACTCAAACTTCCTTTGTTCAGAGTATGATAATGGGAATGATCTGGCAGCATATGAAACTGACTGAGGGGAAAGGGATCATAGCTGTAATGGATCTGGGAGGGTAACTGGGCTGAGGGAGACTCAAGCTGGTGTAAAATGGCAGGAAACTGCAGAATACTCTGAACAAAGGCGACCTGATTGGGGGTGCTGCCGAGATGATCGATCATAGTGCCAGGAGGCACGGGAGGAGACTTTTTCATGGGTTAATGAACTAGAAGAAGTGTGTGTAAAATGGTACTGTCGTGTGGATTTTACGAGCCCAGGACAGTTCATGCTCGTGGTTGCTTTCAATTTGAAGGAGTCTGAAAGCGATAAGAAGACTCTGAAGTGATGGAATGGTACTGTCGTGTGGATTTTACGAGCCCAGGACAGTGCATGCTCGTGGTTGCTTTCAATTTTAGAGAGTCTGAAAGCAAATAAGAAGACTCCATGGGGTTGCTTTTTCGTAGATTTAGTCTCCAAGGCCCAAAGAAGCATAAAAGGATGCAATGAAGAACTCTTCTAGCCGGTGTGACTAGAGTATTCCTTTTTCGTAATTAGTCTACCAGGTCCGGAAAAGGGTTAAACTTATACCAGATAGACGCCCTTTCAGGTACTTTAACGAGCATGAAAGGAAGCAAGATTGCTCGGCGATCTTTTCATTCTTTTAGGAGTCAGAAAAGAGCTTAACGAAAACTCCCTAAGTGCCTTTTTCGTAAAGGAGTTGTCCGGCCCGAAAAAGGGATAAAATTATACCGAACAAAAGGAATGGCCGGGCAAGGAGGAAGTGTTCAATTAAGGATCAGTAATGATGATCAAGAATGAGGGTAGGGGGGAACACTGGTGGGCCTCCTTGCAGGGTAGATGAAATGGTGGCAAAATAACGAAACATTTGCAGTATGACAGGAGTGAATGGCTCATGTAAAAACGTGGAACAATTCGATAGCAGCCGATGTGGCGCGCAAACCGAGGCAGCAAGGTGTCGGGACACAATGTTGAAATTGTACCAAGTGAGAGCGAGAAATGATCTCAAGCATCATCACGAGCTCAGAAAAATGAATCCTACGATATAAAGGACGTCAAAAACGCGTAACGACCGATGTGGCACGCACACCGAGGTGACGAGGGAGTTTTGGAAAAAATACCCGAAAAATTGGGGGTGAGAGCGAGAAATGATCTCAAGCATCATCACCAGCTCGGAAAAATGAATCCGATGATATAAAACATGTGAAAAATGGAGAACGGACGATGTGGCACGCAAACCGGGGCGACAAAGTGTCGAGACACAATGTTGATATTGGTCCTGGTGAGAGCGAGAAATGATCTCAAGCATCATCACGAGCGCGGAAAAATGAATTCGGCAGTGCAAATGGTGCGAAAAACGGAGGTCATAAGGACTCCGGAATGGTCAAAGGAAAGAACTATGCATATCAAATCAAATCTTCAAGTGATATGTGACCTCAAAAATGGTTGAGATCACAAGTGTGAAAAAGTGAGCAGGGTTAATGACTTGCCCCCATGCTATGTGCATGGGGTTTGTGATTATGGATCACATATGTGTGGGTTTGAACAATGGGTTCATTGACGTACTGAGATAGATGTGATGGGGAAGGTTCAAAATGATTGAGCATGCCCCTTATCCCAGGGTCGAGGGAATCTATTATGCCCCTTGACTCAGAGGTGTCAAGGTGGTGCTCTATGATGGCGGGGTCAAGAGCGGGCACTTCGGTATAGGACCAGGAAAAGACATCACGGAATTCTTTGAAAAGGTTTATGTAGTCCTCAATCTCTTGTTTACTGCAGAATGCTCCTAAAGTGATGAGTTCAGGGGCACGTCCTGGGGCAGCGATATCAACTTGGATGACAGGTGAGATGTTGGCCATGTTACCTTCCTCGAAGGCATCAGGAGCAGGAATAGGGTCCTTGAACCAGTCGACCTTGGTGGGGAGGAAATCTTTGGATTCAACCGCGTATTGGGTAGCGGAGCTAGAGGAAGACGCTTCTGGGATGAAGTAGGAACGATGATGCATATCATCCCAGGGATAATCCGGGGAAGTCAGGGCTTCAAGAATCTCCTCATCGGTACGGAAAGTTTGCGTCGTCAAATTGGTTGACGAGGGGGTAGTGGTGGAAGAGATCATATAGATGGTATTAACCTCTCCGGAAGGTGAAGAGTCTGGAGGGTAGATCTCCTCAATGGTAGGTGGTGCCGTCTCAAGATCTAGATTGTTCATCTCATAGAGAGCTGCTCTGTAATCCGGGAGATCGGGACAATGATGGGAGTAATGTTCGTAAATACCGCATATGGCACAGGGGTGGTTAGTGCGTAGGGAATTATCTTTAGGCTTGGGAGTGGGGTTAAGTTCGACAGTTGGGATATTGGGGTCATATTTGAGCATCTGCATATGCTTCTGTAATGCTGGTAACTGTGGGCATTGGTGGGTCGCATGGCCCAACTCGTCGCACAATGAGCATTTGGGAGGAGCACGAAATACTGGAGGGTTTTTTACTGTCTTGGGAGGTGGTACAGCAGTGTAAGGTTGTGGACCTCTGCCCCCAGTGGGTTTGGGAGTAGGAGGAGGAGTCGTGGAGGACGAAGGGGTAGAGACACCAGGAGGTGGCTGAGAGGTAGTAGCCATGGGTTGCACCGGTTGGAGGACGACATCTGGTGTCGGCGGGCGAACGGGAGGCGAAAGATACCATACAGGTAATCCCAAAGTTAACCCAGGGAGACTAAGGGTACCCATGACCGGGGCGCTTACTACTCCCGATGGAGGAACTAGGAAGGGGATCGTATGAATCGGTGTAACACCAATGTGGCTAGGTACCAATGGTGGTTTAGGCAACAAGGGTGGTTTATCGCTAGGTGGTTGGCTGTCGTGGGACAAAGTACATAAGTCAGACACGTCGGTGGGAGAAGACGGAGGAGGAATAGATTGAAAGGTGGAGGTCATCGGCGCGTCTGAGTAGACTCCAGGCCCCGTAGAGGAAACAAACGAGGTGGTGGCACGAGACATAGGTTGTTCAACCATGGGGAGAACATTTTCAGGTGCCGTAGGAGCACTGGGATCATAGTAGGTGAGATGGTCAACCTTAACCACGCGTCCCTCATGGGGGAACATCATGGTGCGAAAGACGGAAGAGGCAACTGCCCGCATGGCATACATGTAGCTGCGGCCAAGTAAAAGGTTATAATCCAGTTGGGCATTGATTACCTCAATGTCAATGAGTACAGTTTTGCCGCCTAACTGGACGGGGACATTGGCTAGGAGGCCTTGGGGCTGAGCCGACCGACCGTCGTAGGCGCGTAACGCAGTGGTGGACTGCTGGAGAGGAGGGGATCCTAGCTTCTGCCATACGAATTTAGACATAACGCATGTGGAGGCACCCTCATCGATGATGCACCGGTGGATGACAAGATTCCTAACGGAGACAGTAACTTGGAATGCTAAGCTGGAAGGTAGGCGTGGTTCAGACTGGTCTAAATCAAATGCCATCAAATTCGAATCATTTGGGTCAATTCCCCCAATGGCGGAAAGTAAATTCTTGCGCTGGGAAGGGCAGTTCTTCAAGACTTCTAACGCAGACATAGCGGCGGGGGACTGGGCTAGGTCGTCTACGATGCTGTAGTTTGACGCAGCGCGCGCATTGGGATTATTGTTGATTCGGCGAAGTGGAAAACGAGGTGCTTTCGCAGCGCCGTCTATTGGAGGCGGAGGTATATGTAATGCCTGATCGGTGGGATGGGCGTTAGTAGGTTTATCCATGGGAGTGGCTTCAGAGGTGGAGCCATATTGGTTCCGATGGGTCTGGAGGTTGACATCAGCAGATGACATCATCAGTAAGTGGTGGGTACCTGAGTCAAACATGGGTTGATCAGGAGCAGCGTAAGTGATCTGTTGTTGTTGGGGCGCATTGGCTTGATGGGGAGCCAACGGCTGAGTGTTCACTACGCCTTGGGTCGGTAAGGGATTTTGCAGTACCAAAGGGGGTTGTTGAGGTTGGGGGGGGTTGGGCGGTGCTTGGGGAGCCGCATGCCCTTGGAGATGGGCCTCGTCAACCCAAAGCTGCCGAGCTCGCTCCAAGTGTGGGCAAGCGTGTGTGTAATGTCCATAGACCCCGCAAATAGAACAAGGGTGGTTCGTTCGCAGATTGGGGTTTTTAGCCTGCTTGGGCGGGCGATCAGGGTTCTGGTTAGCGGGGGCTGCATTGTTGTTGTCGGGGGGATTAGCCGGTTGACCAGCTTGGTCTGCAGGTTGGTTGTTCCCCCGATTACGGCCCTTTCCGCGGTTCTGTTGGCCCTGGTTGCGTTGGTTATTCTGGTTTTGCTGCGGGTTTTGCTGGGCGTAAACTTGCCCTTGGGCAGTAGGGGGATTCTGAGGTTGCGCAGGTGCGGGAGCAGGCTGCGGTGGATGGTATGCAGGTTGAGGCTGAGCAGGTGCAGCAACCTGAGGGGGTTGCTGATATGGCTGCGGAGCGGGTGGTGGGTGTGCCGCAGGGGCTGCCTGGGGCGGATAATAAGCGGGTTGGGCTTGTGAAGGTGCAGGAGCTGGGGCAGTCTGCGGATGGTAGTAAGGCTGAGGGGCGACTGGGGGAGCATAAGTAGGAGTCGCATACCCGAAGCACTGAGGTGGACATGAGGGTCCATGGTGGTGTGTCATGGGAGCATACGAGTTGGTTGCTCCAGACTGTGAGGTGGCCCGCGACAGGTCGGGGCCAGGGGTAGGTCGTGCTATAGAAAATGGTTGAGGATGCGAAGAAACACGACCGATGATGCCGTCTGCAGCGTGGGATGCCCCCGGCGCATCGTGCTGGGAGGACTCGCCGCGAGGGGCGTCAGGTATAATGGTATAAAGGTAACCCGACTGGGCGTAAATGAGGTCGAACTGCTGTGCCTTAAGGATGGCCTCTTCTTCAGACTGGGGTCTTTCTGAAGCTACATCCTTAGCAATAACAGGAAGCAGGGACTTGAGGAACCAATCGAGGAAGATACGGTCGTCTAGTTTGATCTTGCATAAGCTACGGCGTCGACGCCACTCATGGATGTGGTCCGTGATATGGGTAGCCGTGTTTTGTCTACAAGAGAGAAGGATCTCAACGCCCGCGTCATAGCGGACAGGCAACTGGAAGAACTGCAGGAAGGTCGAGGCCAGGGAAGCAAAGGTGGCGTGGGTCCCATGAGGCTGCTCAATATACCACTTGGCTGCAGAACCAGTGAAGGTGCGCTGTAAGAGACGGAGGCGAACAGAGTCATCCACGATGGAGTTAGAAGAACACCATAGGTGGAAAGACATGATATGGTTTTGTGGGTCCTCACCGGCCTTGCCCTCGAACTTAGGGATGTCCGAGGGGAGCTTGGTAGGCATATGAGGCCATGTAGGGTCGTGTCGAATAGGATCGTTGGTCAATCTGGCCAGGTCAGGTAAGTTGAGGCTAGCCATGAATGGCAAACTGGAAGAAGGATGTGACCCAGTAGTGGGTTGGACCAAATTGGGGCCAGTGCCCCCAAGTGGAGGGACAAGATTTAGGGTGGTGCCCCCAAGTGGGGGAACTGAGGTAGTGGAGGATGGTCCAGCACCACCATGGGTAGTGTGAGCCACTGATGTAGTGGGGATAGGTATTCCCGCTGCGGGAATAGGTACCGTGAGGGGTACGGTAGATGAGGGTCCCATGGAGGGCATACCCAGAACAGGTGTAGTAACTGGTGTAGTGGTGGATGTGCCACCAATGGTCCCTATGACAAACGGAGTGGAAGTCGTGCCAGCCATGGGGCTAGTGGGGGCAGTGTAAATAGGGTTCTCAGACTCTTCGTCAGAATCCGAGGTAAAGTAAGGGGCGTCACTATGTGGTGACGGAGTCCTACGTCGCTGACGAGTGGAGTCAAGTGACAAGGCTCTAGATCTGTGATGAGTGGTATCAACGGACAATGATCGGAATCTATGACGTGTGGTGTCAAGAGAACCGTGCTGTGGGGGCTCGCCCCTGAGGCGCCGAGAATGTCTCGGGGACTCAATGGTGACAGATGGTGTCTAATCTCTGTGGGTTGAGGTGAGTAAAAACAGCTCAAAAAGGCCTAATGCAACCGAGTGTGCAGAAGGAGAGCTAGAAAACAAGGCACTCAGGCCAACAACCAACTCAAAACACCCACTGCAGCAGCCGTGCTACAATAGGTGGAGTATCAACAAAGATGGTCAGAATACCAACAAGCAGCAGGTTTCCTAAAAAGAAAAAATGGTGGACTCACTAGACCAAAGGGAGGTAAAGGAGCATGCAAACACCTAACTAAAAGTATTCTGACTCAACTAAACATATCCTCTGCAAGGTGATGAAATCCAAGTCAGACAATATGAGTAGGAAAGCCAAGTGGCTATGATATCCCCCTACCGGGAGGGACACCGGGTAGTCAATCCTAGAAGAATGGAAACTAAGATACCCCGTTCATGACACGTCCAGAAAGGTGAATCTGCCATTTAGTTCGTTGACCGCAATACCCCTATACAGGGATATCCCGCGAACCGCGAAAGGTAGCCCTTCGGTTACTGAATGGAGTGCGGTATTCCACTCAGGCCTCCGGAACCAGTCTCCCGACTTCAACCCTCCTAAGGGAGAGGCCCTCTGACAAACTGGTCGTGACCGTGCCAAAAAGTACTAGGGGATTTTGGTTCCCTATTTGGACAACAACTATGTCTCAAGTGAAAGTGACCGAGGGGTGTTATTGGAAGCCTATCCCCCCGACCCTACCTAACTACAATGATTCTTTTGTGTTCCCCAAGTGGGGTTAGAATATTGGTTTAGTTAGGTACTTTTTAAGGCTCACTTGATTTATGTGACAGAGTGTGTGCTCATGAGGTGATGAACCCAAAAAATAGAAGTGCCACAAGGGGGGCAACTTCCAACTATCAATAATGTTGAAATTGAAAGTTTTAACTTGCAAAATTTTCTGAATTAAAAATACTGAAATTTTAAAAGAATTCTGTAAAGGGAACAGAAATTGTGTTGCAGAAAGGCTGTAAGGGAGGGAGGCTGCAGGTAGGACAGAGGGCTGTTCAGATGCAGAAAATATTGCAGCAAAAGGGGCTGGGCTCAAAACAGGAAAAGAGCAGAAATCAGACCGCGGGTTTGTGGCGAAACAGAACAGGCAGACCGCGGGTTTGAGGGAAACAGCGGCGGTCAGGTCGCGGCTTTCGGGCCAACAGACGCAGTCGGGACGCAGTAAATAGGGAAAAAGACGCAGTCGGGTCGCGGCAAAAGGGCTAACAGACGCAGTCGGGACGCCCGAAAGAGGCAAATAGCCGCAGTCGGGACGCGGGAAAATGGCCGACAGGCACAGTCAGATCGCGGCAAACAGGCTGATTAGCCACGGGTTGGATCGCAGGTAACAGACTTGAATCCACCGGCAGGGCGTCGGAAGCAGTCTGAGAGCCACGGTCGGATCGCAGGTAAAGGCCTGAAAGGCGCGGTCGGGACGCGACTGCAGAGGGAAAAGACGCGGTATGCGGCGGCCGAAAGGGATAGCCGAAAGTAAAAAATTTAAAACGGAAACCAGAAATTCAAAATCTAGGGGAGTCGCCAAAACTGTAGCTAGGGTTTTACCCCTAGCTTGTGCAAATGAGCACCTACTAAGGAGAATGGACTCCTTAGTAGCAGTTCAGTAAGTGTAAATAATTAAGCTAAAACAAAAATTAAATTACTTCTAAAACATGCATGAAACATAGACATCAAATGAAAAGAATGACTTTTTCTATTAATGTTACCTTCAATGTAAAGGTTTGATGAAGCCCTTTGCAGTGTCCAAGAGGATGCTCCAAGCTTCAATATGCTCCTTCTCCTTCTCCAATGGTGGGGATGGGCCAAAAGTGGCTCTCAAGGTGAAAGTAGTTCAATGATGAACTAGGGTTTCGAGAGAGATTTTGGCAGAGTAAGGGTGCTTGTGATTGTGGATATGGAATAAGGGATCTCCATCACCTATTTATAGTTTTTTGGTGGTGGAGTGCTGACCCATGGTTTTAGGAAACACATGGTTTTGTGCAGCTGTATAGGGTTTTTTCCTCCTTTTCCTCATTATTTTATATTTTTTCTTCCTTTTTTAGGGGTTTTTGCTATTTTTAGAGGAAAAAGGGGGTTTTTTAGCCTTTTTTAGGCTATTTTGATGGTTTTGTGGCCTTTTGGAGGCTTTTCAATGGGATTTTTTGGGATTTTAAGGGAAATATGGTAGGAAAATGGACAAATGAGCCATATAATGTGGTAAATGAGCTAGTGAGCACTTTTTGGGTGTTAACATAGGGCCCTACACATAATTACTTTACCTTTTCCTAAGAGGTGGAAAATGAGGCAGATGTGGTTTCTGGAGGCACATCTGAATTGGGATTCATTATTCTTCATAAATAATATGAAGAATCAAATTGGTTATGATTCTGGAAGCACTTTTGAATTGAATAGTAATTAATATGAAACCATGCTTAAGGGATTCATTATTGACCATATATAACATAAATAATCAAATTGGTTATGATTTTGGTGTTCTTAGTTCCAAAATATTCAACTCCAACTCCATCGGGCTAATAAAATTATAAGAAGACTTCCTTATATATATATATATGTGTGTGTGTGTGTGTGTGTGTGTGTGTGAAGAGACAACCTCATTCCTCTCTCTTTTGTAAATCAAAAGAACCTCATTAGCCTCATTTTTAGGGATATTAAAATCCATGACATTTGCAAAATTAACCTAAAGGTTATGATTGTCATAAAGGGAAGCTAGAATATCCAATTGACTTTGAAGACCATTCATCGAGCGAAATGATATGATATTGTCATATGCAAATAGAATAATGGAAATAGATAGTCGAAAGAGTAAACCTCCGTTAATGGCTCCCAATGTGTTTTTATAATTTTCTCTAGCTAGCAACTGTAGATCTAAAAAAGTGACAAGAGAGTAGTAGTCTTGTTTAAACCCTATTGTACTATGGAAATCATCTATCACACTATTTATTGTTCATACCTTGCCAACAATAGTCTCATAAAGTGTCATCAGGAAAAAAAACTTCCAAGGGTGGCAGATCCAATGCCTGAAGCCTTTCAACTAGTAGGTATCAAAAGACCACATCAAATGCCTTAGAGAAGTCCACAAAGTAGGAATATACTTTACCTTTGTTTGATTTGGCCTCCTTAGTGATAGATATCAAAATGAAACCTGCTCTAACCAATTCTCACAAGACCTCCTCAAAGCAATCTCCAAAATGAGGTCCTTAACCCATCAAGTCACCCAAGCAATCAACAAGTTATCCACGCTATCCTCCAAAGGCTTCCTTTGAAATTACTTGTTTATTAAACAATGTCCACTAAATATTTTTTAGGCCATCATGTTTTCCCACATAATAACCAAAGGCTTCGGAAATACAAGGGATGATCATAAGTAAAACGAACCACTCGAAGTCATAAGTCATGTCCACTTTATTTCCCTTACAATTCCTCAAAAATGGTTAGAAGCTCTTTAGTTTTTAAACAAAATATTTATAAACCACGTTTACTTCAATAAGATATTTCATTAACAAACTTTTTAAAAAGTGGGTAATTGGATCCACTTTTTCCCTCAAATATAATATTAAAGTCCTTTGAACAACCTATACTTTCCATGCCAAGGCTTCAATGCATCCCAACATAATCATCACGGAACTCCCAAGAAAGGGGCCCCCAAATATATTCATGGCATAAAAAAATAATATAGCAGGAAGCTCAATCCATGACAAAATTCAAAATGTAACTTGTCTCCACCCTATCAAGCAAATGGCCATTGTTTAATTTCCACAAAATCATGATGATGAGTCTCAATAAGAGCACAAACACGACATACTTTTGCAAGATCAACCTTAGTACATAAAACTTACAAATTTTGTTCACATTGAAGGTTCCTGGTTGAGACCTATGGCTTGAGGAAAACACCACTGAAACATGGCATATTTGAGGTTTGTTAGCACCCTAGGGCTGATGGCTAAGTGTGAGACTAAGGTTGTGGTCTTAGGTTTGAGGCACCTTCCACAGGCTGGGCACACATATTACAGCTCCAAAAATGCCAGCCCACAACTAGATTGTGGGCAAATTCCTTATGAGTTCCTTGGTTGGAAATTTAGTGGAGACATGCTTGTTCTTCAAGGATACAACTGTTTCTGATGTGTCTACGCCCTAAATGCAGCTACACAGAAGCCTGCAACCTCGGTTTTTATTCCTAAACCCTGCAAAAGGCCCTAAGAACCATCCATGGCATTTGAAATATTTCAACAACAATCATATGATCCATGTAGGACAATTATTCACTCTATATGCATTGTGTGGTGGTTATTTATTGTGTTCATATCCCGTGAGAGATAAAAGCCTCTTTTAGGCCCTAATACATTGTTTTACTCCTTGAACCATGTTCATGACACTAAAAACCATCTCGATGTAAAAATCCATGTAGTCACCTTTGTTCCTTGACCATTGAGGTAGTCCTCCTCCATTGAAACTTTAGTGTACTATGATTGAGCAAATAAACATAATTGGCCAAATCCTCTTCTAGATCACTTAAAACATACAATGTGCATGGTACATGAGCATTAAAAGCCTCTTCTAGCCCCTAATAAATCAGTGCCCCCCCTTGAACCATGCCGAATACATCAATAACCATCCTTGTGTTAGGATATCCACATCATCATTTTCAGGACCTTGCATGCAATTAGGGTTTGCATGCAAATTCTAGGGTTTGCATGCAGCCCAGTCACCATGTGATGCTTCCAGCACCTTACCCACCTTATTCTAGCTCCTGGGAGCCACTTAATTCAGATTTTTAGCCATCCTAGTCAGGAAGGCACCCACTTCTCACCTACTGCCAAAGAAGTGCGCACTTCTTCACCTACCACCTCAGTTTACACTTAGTTAGCTCCGATTCTCCCTGATTTGAGGCTAGTTTCACTCCTGACTGACTGTTTCACTCCGTTGGACCTCCAGATTGACTAGATGACTTGTTCTGACTTCAGTTAAGCCTCCCATGCGCCCTCCACTGAGTCTCCTTCCCTATATCAGTGCTACACACTTCAGTTACACATGTTACACTCAGTTAGACTCAGATTGACACCTGGATGACTGGTTCTTGTGCATTGATGACCACCACTGATTGATGATGAGGACTCCTAGTTGGATTCAAGAAACACCATTCAGTAATTCGAATGACCTTCTTAGTCAATTCGAATTGCTCAGTCATTGTTATTGTATTGTATTGTAATTATTCACCCTCATTGGGATATTGAGCACTGATGCATGCTTTGCACAGTTTTACACCATTTTTCTGAGTTTCATCTATTGTGATTGATTTACTTGTTCATTAGATCTGTTGTGACTAATTTTACATGGTATCAGAGCCATTGCAGGGACAAGATCTCTTTTCTACAGGTGTTCTACAAGGAGATTTGAGTGAATTTACTCAAAATTACAAAAAGTTTGGCAGGAAAGATCTCAAGGGCATTCGCTCCTCTGCATGCAAAGGTTAAAAATACTTCCAATACCACTCCAGAAGCTTGAGTTTCCACATAAATCCTGGATTTGATACATTGGACCCATTCAAAATTGCTTGATCTCCAATCCCAGGTGTGATGCAACTCTAAAAGGGTGGATTGTTTGACCTTACAGTGATTGTTTCATTGTGATTTGCAGGTTATTGTCTCCATCAATTGCATTCGCTACTCTACTTTTGCAAGCCTTTCTACATCAAAGTGCACTCGCTCCTAGCAATGGAATACTCTTCTTCAAAGCCTATCCTCACCCCTTTCAATTATTTTGATTGGAAAGAAGATATGGAGATCATGTTACGTTCAAAAGGATATTATAGAGTCACCCTTGGTCTTGAATTGGAGCCAAGCACATTGTCAGAAAGAACCAAACACTACAATAAGCTTGATGAAGCTTATGGTCTTCTTTGTCTCTCCATCTCCAAAGATCTTCACTTCCATCTCAGCGGATTGAAGACTCCAAAAGCTATATGGGAGCAACTTGAAACATTATTTGGCAAGCAGGACGAGCTTAGGGATTTTCAATTAGAGAATGAATTGATTTCTCTTAGTCCTGAGAATTTCGAGACCATCAATGAATTTTTCACAAAATTCAAGCACTTGACATTGCAGTTGAAGAATAGTGGAGTTATCAAATAGGATAAGCAATTGATCCTCTCTATTCTCACCAGGCTTGGTAAAGACTATTCAGTATTTGTCTCTACTTTCAATTCCGGTCGGCTAACTACCCCGAATTGGAAGATGCCTACCTTGAATGCCTTCATTGAGTCTGTCACAAAAGAGCATGATAAGTTGATTCAAATGGGGTCCATAAGCTCCAAAGATTCAGCCCTATATGTTCAAGGGCCCAATATTTCGAATGGTAAAGGAAAGCAAAAGAAGGAGAAGCCCAAATTCTAACCTCACAAGCAAAGAGAGAAAGGCAAACAGACGGATGCACCATCCAGTTCGAAGTTCAAGCAAAAGGGCAAAGAAGGTAACCAAAAATATAAATGTACTTATTGCAACCGTGGCTTTCATCCCGAAAGTTCATGTATGAAGAAGACTATAGATCAAATGGCCCTCCTTTTGGAAAATAACAACATAACTCTTCCTGACGGTGCAAGGAAGAAGGATAGGCATGATGATCATGAAAAAGGACAAGCACTCATGGCAACTATTTCGAAGCCCACTACTCTCTTGATAGATTCGGGTGCATCGAATCATCTGGCTGCAAATATTGATTATTTTTCTTCATTCAATCCAAACAATTCCATCCCCATCCATTTGGGAGATGACTCAAAAATTTCTTCAAAGGGCAAAGGTACAATCCATATTTATCATGGAAGCTTTCAAAATGTTCTCTATGTGCCTTCCTTGGCTGCAAATCTTCTTTCTGTGTATCAAATGACACACACTAGTGAACCGAAGAAAGTAACATTCAGCCCTAATACAATTGAAATTTCTGATATCAAAAGTGGAAGACTTGTTGCAGTCGGAAAGGTGAACCACACTGCAAAATGCTATGAGTTTTCACACTTTATTCCGCTTGCAAAGCCCACTGCTCTTCGCACACATGGTAATGAGGTTAGTAGGCTTTGGCATGAAATATTTAGACATCTTAATTATAATTATTTTCTACTTTTATCAAACAAATCCATGGTAGATGGTCTTCCACAACTCCGTTCCTCGAAGGGAATATGCACTGGTTGCATTATTGGGAAGCACCCCGAGCACAGGTTCGATCGCGGAAAAGCTAGCAGAGCTTCTATAGTTTTGGGGCTGATACATTCTGATATTAGTGGTCCGCTGCCCCATATGTCATTAAATGGTTCAAGGTATGTTTTGACATTTATTGATGATTTTTCCCGCTTTACATGGGTATTTTTTCTCAAAAACAAGTCAGAAGTGCTTGGAAAATTCAAGGATTTTAAGGCTTCTGTTGAGACCGCCACTGAGAGCAAGATCAAAGCTCTTATATATGATAATGGTGGAGAATATATCAAGGCCAATTTGCTGCAACTTTGTGCCCAAAGCAGAATTCATATCCAACATACAGTTTCCTACACACCCCAGCAGAACGGTGTAGCGGAAAGGAAAAATCGATCACTGAAAGAGATGGCTACATGCATGATTGAATCAAAAGGTTTGGCTGCAAATATTTGGGCTGAAGAAATCAATGTTGCTGCATACATACAGAACCATGTTCCACATTCATCCGTGAAAGGTATGACTCCTTTCGAAGCATTCTTTGGTCACAAACCAAATGTGTCAAATTTGAGAGTTTTTGGCTCTACTGCAGGGGCTAGAATTCCTTCCAAGAAGAGACGAGCTTTGGATCCACAAAGTATCGAGTGCATACTGATAGGATATGGGGAAGAATCAAAAGCATATAAGCTCATGGATATCAGATCCAAAAAGATATTCATAGAGCGAAGTGTGCAATTTGAAGAACCGCTTCAAGAATTACAACTAGTCGAGGAACAAACTGTCGTTTCACCGCCTTCACCAGAAGAAGATTCGAGCAACGATAATGAAGGTATGAGTTCTGATATTTCTGATATTTTAGCAGTACATGATGATCATGACATATCAGGTTCATAATATGACCATTATGATCCTCCTCAGTTACCAAAGTGGGCCCAAAACACTCTTCAATCTGCTGGTTCGAACCTTGGAAATCCTGCTGATCCAAGACGAACAAGAGGAGACTTACAAAGAGCAGGTATGGATATTTCTATTTCTGATCCATTACTTCCTGAGATTTTTTATTTGATGACTGGTTCAGATCCCCAAACATACTATCATGCCCACCAAGATCCGAGATGGCAAAGTGCCATGGATGAAGAGTACAGTTCTCTTCAAAAGAACAATACATGGGAGCTAGTTTCTCTTCCACCTAGAAGAAAATTAGTGAAGTGTAAATGGGTCTACCGCATGAAAGTTGCTGCTGATGGCACTATCAGAAAATACAAAGCAAGGTTGGTGGAAAAAGGTTTCTCCCAAGTCCAAGGAGTGGACTACACGGAGACCTTTGCACCAGTTGCAAAGATGGATTCCATCCGCCTTGTTTTGGCAATTTCCGCATCCAAGCACTGGGAAGTGCACCACATGGATGTGAAGATTTCTTTTCTACATGGAGATCTTGCTGAAGAGGTATATATGCAGAAACCAGAAGGCTACACATCAGATCCATCATTAGTTTGCAGATTGAAGAAATCTTTGTATGGGTTAAAACAAGCCCCAAGAGCTTGGTATGCAAAGATGGACTCCTTCCTTCTTTCTCAGAATTTCCAAAGATACAAATATGATCCGAATGTGTATCTTCAGCAAGTTAAAGGTAATATGTTGGTTATTTTACTTTATGTTGATGATCTTCTCATTACTGGTAGCACTCTTACTTCAATAAACAAGCTAAAAACTGCCTTAAATCTAGCTTTTGACATGAGCGATTTGGGCTTGCTGAGTCACTTTTTGGGCTTGGAGATAGCTCAAAATTTTTGATGGGATCACTATATCTCAGCAAAAATATGCTTCCAACCTGTTATTGAATTTTAATATGGCTGAATGTAAGGCAGCCCCATTCCCATTCCTCTTAGGAATTAGTCTTGAGGAGGGAAATTCTACACCGCTTGCAAATTGCAGTATGTATCGATAGTTGATTGGTTCACTACTTTATTTGACACACTCAAGGCCTGATATTTCATATGCCGTGAGTGCCACGTCAAGGTATATGCAGCATCCCCATGAGCTTCATTGGAGAGCAACCAAGCGGATCTTGCAGTATGTGCAAGGTACAAAACATTTTGGCATACATTATGCTGCAGATTATGAGCTTGATTTCATTGGTTTTACTGGTTCAGATTGGGCAGGTGATAGCATTGATCGAAAGTCCACTTCCAGTTATGTTTTCATGATTGGTCATGGCCCTATTTGCTGGTCCAGCAAAAAGTAGGCAGCCATTGCACTTTCTTCAGCAGAGGTAGAGTATCGAGGGGCAGTCAATGCCTGCATTCAGGCAGTTTGGTTGCAGGGTATTCTTTCCGAGTTTGGTTTTGGTGGCACTACCTCAAATGTCCTCTTTTGTTACAATCAAAGTGCTATCAAGATCTCCACAGATCCAGTTCATCGGTAGAGTACCAAACACATTGAGATTCATATGCATTACATTCGACAGTTGGTGCATGATCGCACCATCATTCTGCAATATTGCCCTACTGATGAGCAAATTGCAGACATCTTCACCAAGAGCTTCACTGAGAAGAAGTTCTCTTACCTTCGTTCACTATTGGGGGTGAGTTCCATCATGGTGAAGACAGATTGATCCATTATTATGTTTTAGCTTGAGGGGCGGCTTTCTTCCCACTAGGTTTTCCCTCTTTCCTCACTTAGCTTATTTTCAACATTTTTGGATTATTGTATTGGGGTGACCTTTGGTCTTAGTTACCAGGGCCCCACATTACTTTTTTTGCACATCATAGTCTAGCTTGAGGGGGGGTGTTCGGATATCCACATCATCATTTTCAGGACCTTGCATGAAATTAGGGTTTGCATGCAAATTTTAGGGTTTGCATGCAGCCCAGTCACCATGTGATGCCTCCAGCACCTTACCCACCTTATTCTAGCACCCGGGAGCCACTTACTTCAGAGTTTTAGCCCTCCTAGTCAAGAAGGCGCCCACTTCTCACCTACTACCAGAGAAGGGCACACTTCTTCACCTACCACCTCAGTTTACACTCAGTTAGCTCCGATTCTCCCTGATTTGAGGCTAGTTTCACTCCCGACTGACTGTTTCACTCCATTGGACCTCCAGATTGACTAGATGACTTGTTCTGACTTCAGTTAAGCCTCCCATGCACCCTCCACTGAGTCTCCTTCCCTATATCAGTGCTACACACTTTAGTTACACATGTTACACTCAGTTAGACTCATATTGACACCTGGATGATTGGTTCTTGTGCATTGATGACCACCACTGATTGATGATGAGGACTCCTAGTTCGAGTCAAGCAACACCATTCAATAATTCGAATGACCTTCTTAGTCAATTCGAATTGCTTAGTCATTGTTACTGTATTGTATTGTAATTATTCACCCTCATTGGGATATTGAGCACTGATGCATGCTTTGCACAGTTTTACACCATTTTTCTAAGTTTCATCTATTGTGATTGATTTACTTGTTCATTAGATCTACTGTGACTAATTTTACACCTTGGTGCTTAAAAAATTTTAATGGCAACTATGCAACACATATAGGCCAAATATTCTCTTTAGAGGTGGTATGTGTGGTGATATTGGACCATGAAGTTTATGGAAACATAGGGTATAAGGCCATATGAATTTCCTAAGGGGCTCATGGGCCATTACAACACCCTAAAACACTAGATAGGCCTTACATAGGGACTCTTTTAAGTGTCCAAGACATGATTCGATTCTCATCATTCTCATCCACTTCCTCACCATTCCTTGTCATCATCGTCATCCTCATCATTGGTATCATCGTCCTTGCCATCATCATCATTGTCATCGTCATTTTCATCATCATCATCATCATCATCATTGTTGAGGTTTTTCAAACCAATTAAGTTGGTTCCCACAGTCCAAGCCATGATCCAGGGTCAAAATATAGAGTCATACACCATAACAATTTTCTTTATGGATCATGGGCCATCCATAGGGCCCCTAAACATCGTGTGATTCCCGAGTAAAGAATCCTTAGATTACAAGTGGAAAATGAAATTAGAAAAGGAAATTATCTAGGCTATTAGGACAATCCAAGCCATGGTCTAGGTCAAAATACAAAGTATTACACCTTAATATTTTCCTTTATGGATCATGGGCCAAGCATAGGCCCCCTAACCATCACATGAGTCCCACACAAAGAATCCTTAGATTACAAGTCTCAATGCAAACAAGAAATAACAAAAGGATTTTGTAATGATCTGAAATGTTTTATGTAGTGTCTGAAGGAATAAAATGAAATAACAACATCTTGTCCCTATAAAATGCTAGAGATGGAATACAGTACCTAAACCAACCTCACCCCAGGAAAAGTCAACCATACAAACTCCTTTCATAAAACATTCAAAAGTCAAATATCTGCCACCATGTAGAAATCCTATCATTTGCTTTCCATCTCAAACCTCAAATTGGCATTACAATTTTCCCATTATGGCTTGAATTCAAGAAAAAAACTAACTCTCTCAGTTATTGTTATACTTAAATTTTAGAACCAAATACCATGCTTTCAATTATCGAATAGGTTGTTGAACCCATTACCAATTCTTGGGTATGATTTTTTTGTAAAGGTTTTGCTTAAAAGGATCATGCAACCTTACCTATTTCCTATAAGGATCCTAGAATTGCAATGTCTAGACTCATCATGGATTCACGTTCTTTAGGTGTGGCTTATTTTTCCTATACACAAAGCTCCACTACAGCATGCGCTTGACCATAAAACCATCTCACCTCATTCTTTAAAGGAGACCCATGTGGATTAGGAATGTGCCAAACATATTTTGGAGGTATGAGGTCTTTAATAGTTGTTGCGTGCTAGCCATGCCATCCATCATGTTTTTTATTTTTTACAATGTGAAAAGTCGACCTTTGTGTCCAAAGGAATAAACATGCACTTCTAGACAATAACCAATTACCACAAATATTTCCAACATATTTTCTCATCAACTTAAAAGCTCCTTGCCTCTTAGTATTTCTATTCAAATGCATAAAATGGTAGCAATAAGCCTCCCAAAAATTAATTACTCACTAAAAGTAGATGTCATGGAATTCATGGAGAAATCATATAATGAAGTATCCCCGAAAGTTATTTTCAATTTTGTATAACCTACACATATATGGTCAAACTCCATTAGTTATTTGATAGATAAAGTTACACACATGTTATTATATTGATAAAAATATTATAATTCATAATTCTATTTGACTACTAAAGTAACATTGTCTAATAACACACTTAACTGAGAATGCTAATGATCTAATCTTGGTGTCCATTATGTATGTAATAGATTCTATTCTCTTTCCCATCCAGGAAGAAATACACCAAAACGATGCATTGTGCAGCCTGGGGAGGGAAAATGAGATGGCTTAAGATTTGATTTGATATACATACATTCTATTCTCATACCTAGGCAGAAATAGAAAAACGATGCATTGTGCAGCCTGTGGAGGGAAAACGAGATGGCTTAAGATTTGATTTGATCATTGTAGCTGATCTAAAGGTTTAATGAGGGTTTCTTCCAGTCATAGTTGAAGAGAAAACTGATTGAGGAGGTCTGTAATTTTTTCTTGTGGAGGTCAAGTTGGCCAAGAACAAAGGGGTAGCAAGTTACTCTTACTCTCTCAGCTCTGCGTATGCAACTTTGTGGAGAGAAGACCATTTATACTGATAGAGGAGTCGAACTTTGGATTTGTGGACTGTTTCTACTGTAGGAGGGTGCACTTCCAACAGAGAATTAGGCACACTAGTTAGGGCACACTAGTGAAGAGGGATCAAGCACCAGTTCTTATCCTTATGGAATCTGCCATCTAGGGTGTTATATTTCATATCTGAACTGTAGAAGAGGGCATTGTTAATCACTACTGTAGGAAACATTGAGAATATCATACCCATTCAATGTGGCTGAGTTCTAATTATGTGGGTCGTGACACCATTGTGTAGAGTGCAGACTTGTGGTGGAGTTTAATTTGCGCAAAGGAGTTGGCTGCTATAGTCAACAATAGATTCCAAGGCATTCTAGGAAACTACAGCACCGTCGAGTATTGATTTGGGTCCAGACTTGGTATGACCATTTATACATTATCTCAGCACTCCAAAGAACTATAGTAGGCTCGTATTCCTTGTCAACATTCAAGTTAGATTTCCTGTAATAAATCAGATCTTGAAATATGTTATTGCTGCTAGCTTAGAGTTATGTACTATGGTGTGTATAAATGAAATTGTTGGAAATCTAAATATTAGTGTCTTGTAAGTTTGAGTTTACAGTATTTATAGCATATTAGTCTCTGCCGGTTCGATCACCGGTCTGGTTAAGTATTCAAATTAGTTGCCAGGAAATTGTCAACCAAGTGTTTGACAAAAATACTGAATAAATAAACTCCAGTCATTACCATCATATCAGGAAGGGGATGGTACATGTACTTAGCAACACTATTGGCGAATTGTTTGACGAAACTAGTGAACGAGAAACTTACACAATGAACAAAAAATTAGCTTAAATTTGGCAAGGACATTACATCTAGTTTGTGGCCGTATCAATATATTGTTGTTATCTGCTATAAACAACACTTGAGACATCAGGTTTGACATCTTCTTTAGATTTCCAGTACCCCTGCTTCTCAAGTTTATGTTCTCTTGTTACCTTCCGTCCAGTTGGAGAAACCATTTGTGCCCAATAATCTTCATACACATCATTGGATTTTGCAGTTTTCAAAGATAAGTTTTTACTACTAACAGAGCTAACCAATCTTTTCTCTTGAATTGGATCTATATGCTTCTACAGAATTTGAAGTCAACTCAGTTTCATTTCTGGTATTGAATGAATAATTTGAATATAAATTATAAGAATGTCCATCCATGTCTCCATTTTGACCATAATATGGTGGGATTTCTCCTAGTTTTCTATTACTATATCCAACTGAATCCCCATGATTATAATCAGAAGGCTCCCTAGAAAGCATAGGAAGCACAAGTTGTAAATCCGTTTGATAGATGAGCTTCAAGCATAGTAGTCATCAGACTCAGAAACAGTGATCTCCTTTGGAGGATTCTTTGCATTTGAATCATCCTTTCAAGGAAACACATCAACATATAGATCCAAACAGCAGCTTATCAGCAGACTGTTACAGCATTTTTGTGGAGAGATAATTATCCTACCTATCATCATTTTCTTGGGATCCATCTCAGCAGATTAGGAGGGCTATCTCTGGAGCCAAATCAGCAAAGTAGCAGTACACAGATGGTTTTCTCGGCAAGAAAAGTTTTGGACATGCGTTGAGCATGTGAATGAGCATTGATTTAAGATTTTTTCAAGGTCACTATGGCAGCATTTGGTCACACACCCAAATTAGCAGTTAATGGAGGTTCCTTGTTCAACAAGCAAAGTAGTTTTAGGACTGATTTCTATCATCACTTCTGAGAAGTTTGTTGGAGATATCAGTGTAGAAGTTTATAGAAAGATTTATTATCATTTTGATCCTTAGGTCAGCATGATTAATACCTGCTTAAACATAAGAATATGAGTTGATGTGGCAGGTGAGGGCATGTCAAGGATATGAAGGTTATGGAGTGTTGATTTTGGGAAGTTTGAATGCCATTTTGGAAGCCCTGAAAATAGCATATTGAAGTGCTGGTGTGAGGCTTCAATAATAGCATGTTTAGGAGTCCAGCATGGAATTTGTGGAGTATGAATGACCATTTGAATATGGTGTCGAAGTAAAGATGCCAGCAAAGAAGTGTTGCCTTTAGTCACTAGTGCTTAAAATGGTGCTACTTTTGTGCTAAGAAAAGATGTAAAATTCGTATGATGGGACACCTGCTTTTCTACATTTAGCATGTGGATAAAGTTGGCTAAGTAGGGCATGGCCTCATTCTCAACATGTGAGGGCCTTTCTCTTTTGCCCAGGATATCTTGGTTTTTGAACTAATTAAGGCCAAGAGGGGCATTGTCATGAATGATAATTTTAAGCATGAGATCAGCATGCTTTTGTCAATGTTTTCAACAACTTCCATGTGGTTTATCTCTAGCAGATGGAGGTGTTGCTTACTCTTTTTAAGGTGCCAATCTTGGACTATGCATGTGTGCAGTTAGGTGCCCTCATCTTGAGTTATCATTAAGCATGCAAACTAGTTCAGAAGGGGCAGTTAAGGCACCTCTATGGAATATATTTTCAGCATGTGAAGGACCTGTTTTCATCCCAAGTTTGCTAGCAGGAGACCACTATCATGTGGGAATTAATTTATCATGAGTTGGATTTAATTTGGAATGTTTCCCCAAGTTTCCAGGATGGGGGAGCGAGGAAACGCACATTGGGGACGTGTGGAGACCACCCCCAAATTTTAGTGAAATTCGGGGGGTGGGGGGTGGGGGGGCATCCATGTCATAATAAAAATTATAAAAAATATAAAAATTAATACTATATATTATTAAATCCTAGCAATAACAATTCAATGATTCATTCCATGTAAATAACTAAAAGTAAATAATAAATACTAAATTCATCATTGTGCAATGTAAATCAAAATGTAACAAATTCATAATACAAACACGTTACACAATTCATCATGATCGTTTTCAAATTTTTCATTTGAATCTTGATATTCATATTTCTAATTTCAGTCATTCTAATTGAAAAATTGAATCAATGATATTGCATGCTAAAATAGTAAAATAATAAATTACTAAAGACTAAGTCTGAAATAGAGACAAAAACAACAATTAAAATTAAAATTTTGTATTTTTAAACTGAAATTGGGAAAATCATGGGGGGGCGTCTAGGAGCCCCCTAGTTTTGAGAGGGAGCATGTGGGATCCCCCCTTCACCGAAGCGCGCTACAGAACAGGGGGACATGCTCCCTTGTGCGTTTCTGAGAGTTTCTTGATTTTGGGGACGCTGGGAAACATTTCGATAGGAGTACCCAAGTCCCTAGGGCGCAAGGACTCGGGAGCGAGGGGGGTGCGCCGTCGACCCTGGGGGATGAGTCCCCGTGGAACACTGCTAATTTGGCCTATGGAGGCTCTAATAGTAGTATGACCAGTCACACAATTGAAGTTGCTTTTAAGAGCTGAGAATCAGTTAAGTATAGTGCCACATTTGGGGTAAGAAGTCACATGCTAAAACTAGAAATCACTTCAAATTTAGAACACAGCTATTTTTAGAAAAGCATGGCAAGATGATTCTAGAATAGAACAGCAAGCATAAACACAAAGAAAGAGGAGGAAAAAATCATCAAAACAATCAGTCCTTCACTCTTCTTCTACAAGTCTTCTCCTCTTCTTCCTTCTTTATAAATTTTATGAATGCAAAGGCTACACAGTCTGATGTGTTTAATAGATCAATAAGGTCTTAAGAAATGACTATGTACTATTGTCATTTCTGATTAATGAAAGTCTACATGTTTGTTTTATGAAACATGCTTTACTGTTAAGAATTCATTCAAAGCGGAATGTTCTCTTTGCTTTTATAATTCAGATTCTAGGATTCTTTTAATCAATAAGATTCAATTCCAGATTGCTTTGCTGGTTTGCTTTCTATTCAATATTTTCCATCACCGCTCTTGGACTAGGCACGAGTCAATTATGCTACACGATCAAGTCTTTCGCAAGTTTTGAGAGCTGATTTTAAACATTAGTTCACAGATTTTGAATCTGCTCACTGATCTGTAATCTTTAATTGCAAATCTGCATTAAAGTTTTCCAATTTAAGGTATTTTGTTACCGTTTTTTAAGCTTTGGATTAGCCAGATTGCTTTGCTGGTATACTTTCTATTCCATCTTGTACATAACCCACTTTTGGACTAGGCGCCAGTCACTTATGCTACACAATCAAGTCTTACACAAGTTTCCAAAGCTGATTTTAAAGATTAGTTTAAAGACTTTGAATCTGCTCATTGATCTGTAATCTTTAATTGCATATATGCATAAAAGTTTGCCAATTTAAGGTATTTCATTATTGATTTTCAGGCTTTGGATCAGCAAGAATACTTGAGGGACACCCCCCTTGGATTAACAAGCACTAATCCGGAAGTGAAAGGTTCACTCTTAATAATAAGGACAGAGAATCTAGATGTTCTCAGATCCCCTTGGAACTGATTCCCTGAGGAACGATTCTCAGTGATAATATTTTTGGCCTTGTTAAGGAACGAAGTTCGAACACCAGTTCCCTGTGATCAGTAGAATGGCTACACAATTTATCAGTGACCAGCAGTTGGTCTGATCATCAAACTTCTCTCCTGACGGATCCATCCTACGGGATCCATTAACATGGACTGGTGGCATTACATAGAAATGCCTCATTAGACATCACTCTCATACCTGGAACCCTAAAGAGATATTTATTCAGTGACAAATTCCAAGAACTTAGAAAAACAGATGGCCGAACCTCCCATTCTAATAGTACCAATTCATGTTAATTTTTGAATGCCAGATCCGATCTTTGTTCTCAATAATTATGAAATTATAAACAGAAACACACTAACATTTTTAATTAATAACGCATCAAAAAATAAACAAGAAATCAATCACATTTGACACACTTGTTTACCCTGGAAAACCTCAATGGGGAAAATCTAGCAATCAATGATTTTATTAAGATAAAATCTGGGCTCCCATCTTGAGAAAATGGCCCACTGAAGAATAATACAATAACAGAAAGATACCCTAGCCTATCACACCTAGCTGCTACCTTCTATGTTGCCGCCTGCACCTTTCTCCTTTCCTGGAACCTTTCCTGTGCACACTTGGCTAAAAGTCTTTCTCCTCCCAATCAATGAGATCTCACTCACTTTGTGTGCATCTATGTGTCTCCTTCTCTCCTTAGGCTTTCTTTTATAACCTCTCAATGACCAAAACCCTAACCCTCAATCTCCAAAGTGATGGATGGTTGAGATTAGATCTCAAGCCTCACTTAAAATCAATGGCTGTGACTTAATCTTAAGTTGACTTTTAGTCATTAGCCAACATTAAGTTAATTAATGCGTTTTTCCTAAGTTAGACTTAGGAAAGAGATTCATATGTCACTTACTCTATCAAGCAAGGTCCTAGAGAGGTAATTTGGACAACACCTGCATGCTAGACACAGCCTATGCAAAATTACCTATTTGAGCTTAAAACATCAACAATTCAGTAGTTATGGAAGTAGGTTATCCCATTTAAACCCATTCTACATCACCAAGGGATTTAATTTGGTAGCACAATCCTAGAATCACCACTATTCCAATAGGTTTAATAGATTTTCATTTTAATATAAGCAAGAACAACCAATTCTCTCCTTCAACAAAATAGCATGCCATAAAAGAAGATAGGGATGCAGATTTTTAAATAGAGGGTTGGTTGCCTCCTTTACCCTCTATAATTCATGAAATAGCTTACTATGCCAAAAATTTTTAGTTATCAGTAATAATCCCAGAGATCCAATTTTCAAAGGTTTTTGGTCAGTAAAGTTTGACTAATTAAGCAGATTTTTAAGAGAGGATCGGCAGTCTTTTTTACCTTCAATAATTCATGAAATGGATCACTTTGCCCATTTATTCCGTTATCAGTAATAATCCCAGTCCTCTAGTTTCCAAAAATTTCCGATCAGTAAAGTTTGACCTATTATTCAAGTACAGTACAAAAAAACACACATGCAGGCAAAACTCATAGGATACAGCAGATCATTTTGTTGGCAACAGAAAAGACAAAAACATTGATATTTTTGTTCACAACAAACGAGGCAAAAGTATCGTTCATAGTATTTTGTCCACATTAAATGTTTAAATTCAATTTCCTTCATCATAAAAATGGAGTGCATTTAAGGAACTTATTTATCAAGAACGGTAGAGAGAAAATACATGTTTCACTAACAACACAACATGTCCATTGAATAAAACAGGGAGAGCATGCAATTTGCGTCATTTCATACTTGTGCCTTTTCCGTACTTCTTTCATATTTGAGACAAATGTGTGCTCCACAAGTTGATGTCTTGGAACACATTGGAGAGTGATTTCATACCATTCCAAGCCCCCCTAGCCCACAACGAGCCAGATAAAACAGCTCAAGATCCTTTTCGGCAAAAATATCTATTGTTCCCTTTCCTAGGGTAACCAACTTCATACTAACTACTTGTTCATCAATAGGTGGTAATCTTGCTCCAGTTCCATGAGCACCAACCTACATACAAAAGCATGCCAATCTTAGGAAATATGTATCCTGGGGAAACTTATATGTATCCTGGGAAACCTTTATTCCAAGGATGCTATGGGTAAATTGGGTTCTTCATGGATCAAGGATGACACAACTATATACTCATCAAGAGCTCAACATGTCACTTGTCCTTAGTGGGGAGGATAACACTCCTCAACCAACAGCTAAGCTAAGACCCAACTGAAAAAAATCCCCAAGAATTACATGATTTTTCGGAATTTTTCATATTCAAGGCTCATACAAAGCCTATGTTTTGCTTTTGCTTATCTTGGGTGAGGGGCTTTGAAACCCTATGGGAATTTTGGAATAAGAGAATGAAAGCCTTGGATCCCTCGAATCCTATCTAGTATTCTTTGTCAAAAGGTTGGAGGATATGGTGATGATAGTTGAAGGTCTCACTGAGGCCTTCTCTACATAGTCTCAGTGGCCTATCAACCTTGACTCTAACATCCTCAGAATAATCTTCATGTACCTCCATACGCTTTCCAAGGCCAAATTTTGGAGCCTTCAAAATTTTAACTTTTTTGATGAATACATTTTGCAAGGGTAAATTGAGGAAGTATCTTTTTCAATCTCCTTCCCAATCACCTCAGGAATAAATTTTTCCACAAGCTCTTTCAGATCACATGAATTAGCTTCAAGTACCATGATCTCTCTCATTTTCCTTCGAATCTATCTTATTTGACTTGTTTAGGAATAACATGTTCGCTCGACTTGATTGGGCCTCCTCTTTGTAAATCTGATGCAGAACATACTTAAACCATAGTTATCTGTTGTCTTAGCATCCACATGAGCTTCAATCAAAGTTTTCCACAAGTGGACCAAGAATTTAAGCTTATCATAGGTAAAATCCATTCCCCAAAAGTTAGTGAGGACATTCCTTCCCTGAACATCTTCAGCACAAAGCTTGATCTTTCTGTAAGCCTTATCTTCATCATTCTAAAGAAAGCTAAAGAAATCTCAAGCACACGATGTTATTCACGACAATTCATCGGAATGGTACATTGCTTTGCCCACAACTCCTCCAAAGATACCAATGTTTCCATACTTGGTAGCTCTTTTAATTCAGAGCACCCTCTAAAAATTAGCTCGAGAATCTTTTGACACTACGTGAATGCTCTTATGCTCTTCATCTTCACACAACCTTATTCCCACAACTCCTCCAAAGACACCAATGTTTCCATACTTGGCAGCGCTTCTAACTCAGAGCACTGGGAAACAGTTAGTTGGTGAAGGCTTGTACACCGTGCCAACCCCTGTATGATGTTCAACATCACACATCTGTCTGCTCACAACTCTTCCAAATATAATAGCTTTGAAACCAATTAATTGGCCAATGAATAAAGGTCTACTAAGCAGGATCCCATTGAGCGAGAACAAGCTACCCTAGGACTGGTTATCCATCGTGTTACACTACAAACTGATATATATACACGTTTTGTTGAGGAAATCACTAAGTCGCTTAGGGTTTTTAACCAACAAAAAAGGGAGGGTGTAACCTGTGTCTCGCACTAAATCCTGTGAAATCACTAGGTGGTACAGGGTTTTTAAATAGTAATAAAGGTAACTTGTGTACCACACCGGATCCTCCCGCACCTGTGTCTCGTGGAATCATTATAGAGAAAGAGTTGGTTGGGTTTTGTGTTCATGATATTATTTTCCTTGTGGCGTGGCATGATTAGAGCCACTTTCAGGGCAGTTTACTATTGCTTAAATAAGTCATGCACTGCACGAAGCTGTTCACAGAATCTATTCACGAAGAGATGTTGTTCACACATATAAGTCATTCATTCACTACAGGAAGCCATTCATAGAAGCCATTCACAAAGAAAATCCATTCAGTTTGTGTTGGCTGGTGCGGATGGAAATGAAATCATGGAAGGTGAGTTGGAAATGTAGGGTGCAGCACCTTATCAGCTATAATAAAAATCCAAGTGGTAGCAATCTATTTCTCCCCTGGTATCGCTTCTTTAACCTCCGGTATTGTCTGTCGGCAGCTTATATTCTTCCATACTTGGTAGCTCTGTTAATTTAGAGCACCCTAAAACAACTAAACATTGAAGCTTTGTACACTGTGCCAAATCCTGTAGGCTCTTCAGTTTAACACATCCTTCTTCCCACAACATATCCAAAGATGCCACTCTTTCCATACTTGGAAGCTCTTCTATCTCACAAGACCCACCAATACTTAACTTCTGAAGCTCTGTACAGTGAGCCAACCCCGGTATGCAATTGAGCTTCACACACCCATCTGCCAACAAGGTCTCCAAAGATACCAATGTTTCTATACCTAGCATCTCTTTTGGTTCAGAGCACCCACTAACATTTAGTATTCAAAGCTTTGTTAACTGTGACAAGCCCGGTATGCTATTCAATTGCACATGCCCACAACTACTGTGAGTATGTTGTTCAGTTCACCATTCATTTTTGTATATTTGGTTATTCAGTGACCATTTCCTTCTTTCATTTATGCAATGTTTATATCTCTCATCTAGCAAGAGTGAAGTGGAATATGCTCTAGAAAATGGGAATTATGGTGCTAAAGGGCGTAAGTTTCATGGTTTAATGTCCAAGACATACATGAGGAGTCTTATGTCATAGAACCTTGAATAGCAACATAGTTTCTCTTAGGACTACGTCTTTCATTCATTTTTGTATAGGTCTCGGCTCATATATGAAAAGAGAGGTCAGAGTAAAAGCTAGATGTGATAATCAAGGCAGTAAAGGAGCTGGTTGCAAAAATATATGTGTTCAACTGGCAGATTTAGGTTCTATAGACTCTTAGAAAACAATGAATTTGTAGGTATGGAACTAGAGCTCATTTGAATCGTAGAAGACAGTCTTTCCCACTTTATTACACTTGTGTTGATCAAAATATACCTAAATACAAGGAGAAGGTCACAGGTTGTAAAATATTGAGAAAACATCTATGAGTGAAGTTGGTTAGGAAGTATGCAAAATAACACATGAACAGTAGTCAAAGAAGCATGTACTCAAACATGCATGTGAATTAGTGTTAGTTTAATGGTGTTTTGAATAGTTAAAAAGCATAGAAGTTGGAAATGATGGCATGAAAATTATGTTTGCTTAACATTGTTACATATATTTATATTTTCCAAAATAAGGATTTTGCAGGTTTTACTGAAGTTGTCCAAGCATTGTTGAATGATGTTGAGAATCAAGACCACGTAAAGAGGCTTCTTGATACCACTGACATTGATGAAATGGTAAGCTTCAGAGATAAAGTTATGATCCAAATGTTATTCCCTTGATGACATTGATGTCCTCATGGTAAACTAACTTTGGTTCAAATCGTGATTGACAAAACTTAAGCTGTGACTGTGATTTCTAAACAATGCATGGCTTGCATTCAATAGGTAAATGATTGTCTGCATGATGATCAACAAATTGAGTTTAAAGAGCCATCATTTGAATATATGGAACCTTATTCTAAGAATGAACCACTCTTTTCCTTCACAAAATTACTCGCATCCGAAGCTGATCAAGTGGAAGATCTTGTTGATCCGTCTCAAGGAATTATTGAGAATTCCTCTGATTGCTTATCTAATAATAAAGAAATAGGTACATGTTCTCAGCCTCTAGGAGTTGAACCTCAAGGTTTTCCTTAAAAGGGACCCCTCGTTCCATCAAGCACTACACAGAACATGGGCTTTCACTGTTTCCGTTACCAAATGACTTTTCACAAGAAAATCTTATGGATTTTCAATTGCATGGAACAACCAATAAAGTAATCCCAGAGGAAAATAAATACCATGCTGCAAGTAACACTGTAAGCTTGGAGGAATTTCAAATGCACGTCACAGCGAACAAATAAGTCTCATGGGAAATAGGGAAACTATGCAAAGTCTGTGGATTCACAGCCTTTCCTCGTGACTATCAATGCAAAGCCTGTGGGGTGGCCATTCCTTGCCATTGTTATGATTGGAATCCCTTGGGTGCATGGACTGCATTTGGGTGGACATGTGATAGTTTCCAGGGTGGTTTGATCCAAGACAAACGATTTTACAAATAAAAGTCACACTGTTACCAAGACAAGTAAATTTTTGGTCCAGTAGAATTATTCCGTTTTTTATTGGAAGTGCAGATTTCATCCTTCATCTTGCAGCTGTCCTTTTCAGATAGGTGTCTCTATATAATATGGCACGCGGTTGTCTTCTTGAACCTCTGCTCTAGTACTTTCTGTGAGTTGTTTTGCACAACTGGAGAATGGTGGAATTTATTTGTCATCAGCTGCAATAGAAATATGTATTTCCCCTACAGTTATCAGTCTTCAAGGCCTATAAGATGCAAGATTGAATTTGTACCATTGCCAATTGATTTCACTCATAATTTTCAGAGTTCTGCCAGCGATTTGTGTTGGGTTGGATTGTGCTGGAACTGTAAAAATAAGGCTTTTGGATTTGTGCCAGTTAATAGTAGAGTCTGAACCTATTTTAGTGCTGCTGGATTTTTGTGGTTATTCCAAAAGGTGAGTTGGAACTTGGTCTTGAATGCAATTTGCACTTCAGATTGGTGACTTGTCTCCCTACATAGTCATGATTCAAAATCTTGTGTTTGAAAATTGATTTAATATTATCCTTACTGTTTGAAAATGTTACATACTTTGTTGATATGATTACTTCAAACTTATTTGGGTGCCAAGGGTGGTTTTTGTGGCTTCATGCGTCATTGGGTCAGTTATACTTAACATTCTTGCATGTGTTTTTTGGTGTAGACATTCTTTATCCATTGTCTTCTAAATTGAATTTGAAGGATTAAATTTAGTATCTATATTGTTCTCCTAAGCTGCATCCAGTTGGTCCTAATGTTACATTCACATAGTCTTGCTATAATAGCTCTGTGAGGTTCAAGTTTCCCCTATTAGGAATGACATGATACTTCTATGACTAGTAATCTCTCCCCTATTGTTTTTGTTGTTGTTTGTGTGGATCTGAATATTACCTGCAACCATATTTAACCATAAATGTTTCTCATAGTTCCTTCCACCATATTTAACCATAAATCAAAATGTTTCTCATAATTACATGCAACCATAGTCACCGTGCGTGGATGATCGTGAGATAAAGTGCTAGCTGAAATAATGGTTCAAAGTGATTAGTTCAAGTTGTCTGCAACCATAAACGGTCTCTGTAGCTAACTATAGCCGTAGTGACCATACATATACAACATTTCTAGTTGGAATCCTTGAATAAGATCAGTTATGTACATATCAGACAATTCTGCAGAAGAAATTGGAGAAACTAGGGCTTCCTATTCTGGGCACTTCCCTCCACCGATCAGTTGAAAAAGGAGGACCATCATACTCGCCCTAGGAAGGCACAACTTTATATGGAAGAAGTTTATCATTCTGTGGAGTTCCATTTTTTACTGCCGGACACTGCTAACAACAGAAGATTCAAATCTACAGAGCTCCAAAACTCATTTATTTGTTGTTACTTTGTGTGCTATACAGTGGCATGATCATAATCAAACAAACTGAGTGTCTACCTGGGTGGCATAATATTCTTCTTTTTAAATTCCAACTTGAGGTCAATTGGATGCATAATTGTATGTTGAGTCTAAATATGAATTTCCTAACATACATCTACATTATCTTGATTACATCATAGGATGTGAAGTGGTTAGCATATATCTAAAGAAGGTCAGAGCCATTCAGACTACTTTCTTAGGTCTCTCGAGTCAGAAACAATGTTGGGATTATTAGTCTTTCTTAGAATTACAAATGATGCAATCTTGGTGTTAATATTGCCCCTTTCCCCAATTCTTAAAGGGTTCTTGCTTAATGGAAGAGCGCCTGCTTTACAAGTAGGAGGTTGAAGGTTCGATTCCTTCGTGCCCTAATGATATTGCAATATTGATATTTTTAATAAAATATATTTTATTATGATTTATTATGGCTACGAGGGGGGTTCTAAATTGACTTCATATGTCACTACGAGGGGGGTTCTAAATTGAATTCATATGTCACTACGAGGGGGGTTCAAAACTGCCCTTGTATGTTACAACGAGGGGGGTTCAACACCCCCCTGTAAGTTTATATGAGGGGGGTTCATAACTACCCTCAAATGTTTGTAAGGAGTTTTAGGGGGGGTTTCAAACCGCCTTTGTAGGCCTCTATGAGGGGGGTTCCAAATCGTCCCTATAGGCATCTATGAGGGGGGTTACAAACTGCCCCTATAGGAATCTATGAGGGGGGTTCCAAACCGCCCCTATAGGACTCTACGAGGGGGGTTTCAAACTACCTCAATAGGCCTCTAAGAGGGGGGTTCAAAACCACCCCTATAAGCCTCTATGAGGAGGGTTCTAAACTGCCCCTATAGGCCTCTACAAGGGGGGTTCCAAACCGCCCCTATAGGACTATATGAGGGGGGTTCACAACCGCCCCTATAGGCCTCTGCGAGGGGGGTTCCAAACTGCCCCTGTAGGTTTGTATGAGAGGGGTTCACAACCGCCCTCGTAGGTCTCTATGAAGGGGGTTCAAAACCGCCCCTGTAGGTCTCTATGAAGGGGTCTACGAGGGGGGTTTAAAACTGCCTCCGTAGACCTCTACGAGGGGGGTCACAAACCGCCCCCAAAAGTTACTTTTGGGTGCGATTCCAATCTCATAAAAAACCTCCCTTAAAGGGAAAAAACTTTTAACATTGGTGCCTTTAGGGGCAGTTTTGCCAAAAACGCCCCCAAATCCAAAACCCCCCCCCATAGGTCACTTTTGGGGGCAGAAGACAACCCCCCCTAAGGGCCAAAAATGTAGTAGTGGAGACACAGATATATCGTGCTTCACCCAACTTGGGCTACGTACACCCTGAATTTTCCAGCCCTTATTATTATTACCGTCCAGCAAGGTGAAGGGATACAACCTACAGCACAGCTGCTGCACTTCCTCTTCACTCTCTCACAGTCTCTCTCTTGATCTTAGAGATATTTACAATGCATAAAACCTAATACATCAACCCTAGCCGTATTACAATGTCTTTCTTTTATAGGGAAAATACAATGGGAAAAATACCACGGGATACCCAAAACCATGGGCCCGCAAAAAATATGGCGAAAACAGAATGGGTGTACAGTCCTCCGGGGTGCACGGCTAAGACAATATCATCTATGAGATTGGAAGATCTAGCTCCACAACCAACAATCTCCCACTTGGAGACTGATCACAACAACTCCATGGTTGCTGCACTTGCTGGACTTGGACTTGGAAAATTTCTCCTCTTCACCTTCATGCGAGAAGGCAACCTAAAACCGAGCAAGAACTCAGTTTCTCTCTGGTCACTACCTTTGTGAACATGTCTGCAGGATTCTGGCTAGTATGTATCTTTTCCAGCTTCAACAGTTTATCTTCCAGAATAGAGCGTATGAAATGGTACTTGAGCTGTATATGTTTGGTCCTGGAATGGAATGTTGAGTTCTTTGCAAGATGAATGGCACTCTGGCTGTCACTATACAACCTGCTATCCTTCTGCTTCTTACCCACTTCCTCCATAAACTTCTGCAACCAAATCATCTCTTTACTAGCCTCTGTAATAGCAACATACTCTACTTTCGTTGTTGAAAGTGCAACAACCTTCTGCAGTTTCGAAATACAGCTTACTGTTGTTCCACCTGCAGTAAACACATACCATGTGGTGCTCCTCCTGCTATCCTTGTCACCTGCCATATCTGCATCAACATATCCCTGTAGAACAGTGTTTGAACCTCCAAAACATAATGCCAGAGTGGTAGTACCTCTCAAATACCTGAGAATCCACTGTACTTCCTTCCAATGTTCTTTACCTGGATTATTCATATATCTGCTCACAACTCCCACTGCATGTGCAATATCTGGTCTTGTGCACACCATAGCATACATCAAGCTGCCAATTGCTGATTGATAGGGAATCTTGGACATGTAATCAGTCTCTTCCTGTGTCTTGGGACACATTTCTCTATTTAGACTGAAATGGTTGGCCAAAGGTGTACTAACTGGTTTTGCATTCTGCATTCTGAACCTCTCCAACACCTTTTGTATGTACTCACTCTAATACAATGTCAATTTGTGATTTTTCCTGTCTCTCGTTATTCTCATACCAAGGATTTGCGTTGCAGCACCCAAACCCTTCATCGCAAATGAATTAGCTAGCTTCCTTTTGAGTACATTTATATCCTGCATGTTATACCCTGCAACAAGCATGTCATCCACATACAATAACAAGATAATATATCTTTCATTGTCTATCTTCTTGAAATAAACACAGTGGTCAGAATGACATCTACTATAACCTTGCTCTGTCATAAAGCTGTCAACTTTTAAATACCACTGCCTTGGAGCTTGCTTCAAGCCATACAAACTCTTTTTCAACCTGCATACCAAGTTCTCCTTACCTTTGACCTCATACCCTTGTGGTTGTTGCATATATATCTCTTCCTCCAAATCCCCATGGAGAAAGGTTGTTTTAACATCTAACTGTTCAAGATGCAAATATTCTACCACCACTAGACTTAAGATAGTCCTAATTGAAGTCATCTTAACAACAGGAGAAAATATTTCATCAAAATCTATACCTTTCTTCTATGCAAACCCCTTTACAACAAGTCTGGCCTTATACCGCTTCTTGCCTCCTTCTTCTTCCTTCAACCTGTAAATCCATTTGTTCTGCAATGCTCTTTTACCAGCAAGCAACTGAACCAAATCCCAAGTCTGGTTTCCTACTAATGAGTTCATCTCATCATTCATGCCTTGCTCCCACTTCTTTCTAGTTTCCACCTGCATTGCTTCTTCATAACATTCTGGTTCACCAGCATCAGTCATCAACAAATAATACATTGAAGGAGAGTATCGTTCAGGGAGTCTACTTAACCTGGTAGATCTTCTTGGAGTTGCAGGAATTTCAGGCACTTGCTGTTGTTCTTGATTTTCTGGCACCTTTGGAACTTCATTTTCTGTAATTTCATCAAGTATTGTGTACTCTGTGTTTTCTTTTTCCTGTTTCTTTCCCTACAACTGATCTTTATACATGACCTTTTCATTGAATATGACATCTCTACTTCTAATGATTTTGTGATTTTCATAATCCCATAAACGATAACCAAAATCATCAACCCCATATCCAATAAAGGTACATTTCTTGGATTTAACTTCAAGCTTTGTTCTATTTTCTTTATCAATATGGACAAATGCTTCACAATCAAATGTTCTCATAAATGAGTAGTTTACCATTTTATCTGTCCATGCCTCCTCTGGAATACCACCATCCAAAGCACTTGAAGGTCCTCTGTTTATTAAATAAATAGCAGTATTTACAACATCCGCCCAAAACTGTAAGGACAACCCTGCATGCAATCTCATACACCTTGCACACTTTATGATCATTCTGTTCATCCTTTCTGACACACCATTTTCTTGTGGTGTTCCTGGGACTGTCTTCTCTCTACGAATCCCATTGTATGAACAGTAACTATCAAACTCCTTGCCACAGTACTCACCTCCATTATCAGATCTGAGACACTTCAACCTTTTTCCTGTCTCATTCTCAACCAAAGCTTTCCACTTCTTAAAAGTAGCAAACACATCATATTTTTGTCTAATACAATAAACTCAAGTTTTCCTAGTTGCATCATCAATGAATGTAACATAATAATGAGAGCCACCAAGACATTGTACCTGAGCTAGTCCCCATACATCTGTATGCACTAGCTCTAACTTTTCATTCTTCTTCTGTTTCCCAACCCAGAGAAATCTGACTCTCTTTTGTTTTCCATAAACACAGTTCTCACATAATTCCAAACTTACCTGCTTCAAATCTGGTAGCAACTTCCTTGAGTGGAGAATCTACATCCCCTTCTCACTCATATGTCCAAGCCTATGATGCCACAATGTTGTATCTATTCCTCTGGAAGCTAAAGAGATAGAATGGTCAGTATTATGAGGACATAAATACAACATACCTACCCTGTCTCCTTTTGCTATCACCATTCATCCTTTACTAATCTTCCACCACTTTTCTCCAAATGTAGATAGACAGCCACCATCTCCCAACTGCCCTGTTGAGATCAGATTTCTTTTCATAGCAGGAATATGCCTAACATATTTTAACAGCCAATCAGTTCCATTCTTAACTTTTATCCATACCTTACCCATTCCAACAATTTTACATGGCTCATCATCACCCAATAAAACATGTCCAAAATCGCCAGGAACATACTCATGAAAGTATTGTTGGTTGTGGAGCCAGATCTTCTAGTCTCATAGATGATATTTTATCAGCCGTGTTTGTACCCCAGTTTTATATGATATGTAGGTGGACTATACACTCACCCCAGCGGGGGGATGTGGGGGCGCATCGCCCCCCCACGGAGTTCTAAGGGGGACCATCCCCCCTGGCTGGGGGGTCCGGGCTAGCGGTCCCTCGGTGGGGGTTCGGGGGCAACGCCCCCGAAGAAAATTTTTGGGGTTGTTTTCGCCAGCTGTTTTGCAGGCCCATGGTTTTGGGTATCCCGTGGTATTTTCCCATTGTATTTCCCTTATAAAATAAAGACATTGTAATACAGCTAGGGATGATGTATTAGGTTTTATGCAGTGTATAGATCTATGAGATCAGGAGAGAGACTGTGAAACAGAGAAGAGGAAGTGCAGCGGTTGTGCTGCAGGTTGTATCCCTTCACCTTGCTGGACGGCAATAATAATAAGGACTGGCAAATTCAGTGTGGACGTAGCCCAAGTTGGGTGAACCACAATATATCTGTGTCTCTCTTATAATGTGTATGTGTGATTATATTTGCATTTCTGTTTATTGTTATTGCTCTGCGATCCTGTTTTTCTAACAAGTATTTCCTATGGGGTGTAGCATGACATGAAGCTCCTGAATCTACTACCCAATAATCACTAGTATTATCTAATGCAAGAATCAAAGCATCTTGTAACACATCACCTGTTACATTTGCTTCCTGGGTAGTTTCCTTCTGTGCATCTTCTTTCTTCTTTAGAGATCTGTAGTCTTTCTTCAGATGTCCTTTCTTTCCACAGTTCCAACACTCTATCTTTCCCAGTTTGGACTTGGATCTTCCCATTTTAGACTTCCCATGATTACCTTGGCTCTTTCCTCTCTCATTTTGTCTTCCCCTGGTCTCCATGATCAACACATTACCTGATGTCTCACCTGTGCTTTTTCTTCGCATTTCCTCGCTAAGAATGACACCAATAACATCATCAAATTTCAAGGTGTTTGAACCAGAGACAGAGTTACTTACAGCCATGACCAAGCTATTCCAGCTTTCTGGTAATGAACACAATATTAGAAGAGCCCTAACCTCATCATCAAATTTTACACTTACAAAAATTAGCTGATTTGTAATCGTATTAAACTCATTTAAATGATCAGTAACAGATCCACCTTTAGACATCTTCATATTAAATAAACGCTTAATTAGAAATGCCTTGTTGGAGGCCGAGGGTTTTTCATACAGCTTACCCAATGCACTCATCAAACCCTCCGTTTTCATTTATTTTTAGATATTGAAAGCCACAAACAAAGCCAGGCTCAGTCATATTGTTCCCAGAGCCTTTTTGTCAAGAACCTCCCATTCTTCGTCCTTCATAGCCGCCGGCTACTTTGCTCTTCCTCCCAATGGCAGGAATAGATCCTTCTGGTATAGATAGTCCTCCATTTTCATTTTCCATAACTGGAAGTTTTGGCCAGTAAATTTCTCGACCTTAAACTTTCCTTCTTTTGCCATTTCTCCCACTCGAACTAGAAACCCTAGCTTCCTGCAAGTTTATCTACCAAATAGACCTTTTGGCTCTAATACCAATTGTTAGAAAAACAGGATCGCAGAGCAATAACAATAAACAAAAATGCAAATATAATCACACATACACATTACAAGAGAGACACAGATATATCGTGGTTCACCCAACCTGGGCTACGTCCACACTGAATTTTCCAGTCCTTATTATTATTACTGTCCAGCAAGGTGAATGGGATACAACCTGCAGCAAAGCTGCTGCACTTCCTCTTCACTGTCTCACAGTCTCTCTCGTGATATTAGAGATCTTTACAATGCATAAAACCTAATACATCAACCCTAGCCGTATTGCAATGTCTTTCTTTTATAGGGAAAATACAATGGGCAAAATACCAAGGGATACCCAAAACTATGGGCCCACAAAACAGCTGGCGAAAACAGCCCCAAAAAATTTTCTCGGGGGCTCCGCCCCCGCACCCGCGTGACTTGGGGGCGTTCCCCCGAACCCCTAAAAATGGAGAATGGGTGTACAATCTTCCGGGGTGCACGGCTAAGACAATATCATCTATGAGACTGGAAGATCTGGCTCCACAACCAACAGAATTAGCGTCTATTTTAGCTCCCTTTTTAACATCCACTGTCACTTTTAGTGTATTTTTCATCATTTTTTGTACAAAGTGGACGCTTTTCCACGAGATGGCGCTTCTAATGGCGTTATTTGTGTCCTTTTTTGAAAGTAGATGTTAATTGGGACGCTAATTAGCAACTAAATTAACGTCCCAACTAGCGTCCCAATTAGCATCCCAATTAGCATCCATAATAACATCCCATTTAACAACCAGAATAACCTCCAAAATAATGTCCAAAATAGCGCCAGGTATAGAGTAAGTGATTGCGCTAGGAATTTTGAAAGGAATTATGCCATGAATTATGAAAGGAATTACACCATGAATTGCACCCGGAAAAATGCCAGATTAAGGGCCAGGTATAGAGCCAAGCATATCGCCAGGCATAGTGCCTGGAATTCCTCCAGGAAGTTCGAAAGGAATTGCACCCAAAAAAAGTGCCAGGAAAACTCCAATGTTGCGTCAAGGATAATGCTAGGCATGCTGACAGAAGTAGCACCTAAATGGTCATTTTGGAAACCAAGATACCCTAATTAATCATAAATAAACCTAAGAAATCCTATGGTCCATAACGAAATTATAGTGTGCCTAACGACATGCCGATGCATATATCGACAATTATAAATATGGCAATGATGATTTATACAATATTTAATAGGATGTTGATGACGACGATGATGTCAATGCCAATAATGATGATGCATGTTATTATGGCATTATTTGCTATTGGTTGGTCCTAATGGAAACATAATTCACTGTAATGGCATCAGAGTGACCATAATATCCCCTAGATGACCCTAATCGCATCTGGATGTCCCTAACAACATTTGAGTGACCCTAATGAAACTTGACTCACCGTAAAAGTATGAGCATGACACTCTGTGTTGGGACGGTCTGGCTTCAAAGGGCTCTTTGACTGTGAAATGTGTCTATAATTGGGTTTTACAGGAGATGGCGGGGAAACCGTCTCCACTTTGGTGGTACACGAAGCTTTGGGGAAGGTGGATCCCTCTCAAACTTAAATGTTTTCTCTGGTTATGCCTTCATGATAAAATCCTCACGTGGAAAAACATTTTGAAAATAGGTTTCCAAAGCCCAGGTATGTGCATTCTGTGTAGGAAAGATTCGGAGGACACAAATCACCTCTTCGTTCACTGCAGTTTCACTAAGGAGGTATGGAAGGAACTGTTTAGAAGGCTACATCCGCCAACTGATTGGGAGGGTCACACCTTAGCTGATTGCCTTTTCTTTTGGCTTTGACACAATGGCTCCTACAAGGTGTTACCTATGTACTTCATTGAATGCATCTGGCGAACCAGGAATGAAACAATCTTTGATAATAAGAGCCTGTTGATCTCTGCCACTTTCAATCATCTTCTTCAACGGTGGAATGAAGTTCCAGTAACTGTTTACAAACGCAAGTTCAAAAATGTTATCTTCCCCGTGCTGGATGGTGACATGTTATGCGGTTGTTTCAATGGTGCCTCTAAATTTGGTATGTGTGGTGTTGGGGTCATCTTTTACCTGCGACGGAACCACATTATCCATATTCGTGTTGCTGTTGGCTTCGGAGACTGCTTTAAAGCCGATTTACTTGCTCTCCGCTCTCTTGTTTGGTTTGTTGTCATGAGGGGTTTTGTCTCCCTATCCATCTTCAATGACTCTCTGGTGGTCACAAACTGGTTTAATGGCCTACACTCCATCTCGGTGCCTCTGTTGGAACCTTGGTTCAATGAAGTGGCCCGTCTTCGAAACTCCTTCCTGTACATAAACGTCAAACATATTTTTCGGGAAGCCAACATGGAGGCAGATCGCCTCTCAAAGGATGTTATTGGGCCTATGGATGGATTGCTACATTATGAAGAACTCCTAGACAATCTGGCCGTTGATAAGGGTTCTCATCGTGCTTTTTGAGAATTGGTCTGTGTTTTCTCTTCTATCTTGGGCTATGTTTGTGGTTTGTTGGATGTAGTCTTTCTGCACATCTTTTGGCATGTAGACTTTTGTGTTATGATCTCTGGATTTTTGTAATCTGGGATGGCTGAATCTGTATTTTGGCTCTCGGTCTTTTGTTGACAGCAACAGATTGTAACTTTGAATTTACTCTTAAAATATCAAGGTACTATTTTTTTCTTTCTGAAAAAATTACTATTACCAATATTATTTTTATATTATAATATAGCTATATATATATATATATATATATATATATGATATAAAATAAATTAAAAAAAACATTAAAACAAAAAACAAAATAACACCCAAAAAAAAAAAACATAAAACACACCCACTTAAAAACCTAAAACCCCGCATATGGCCGCACCATGAAAAAGTTTTTGATCCCACCTTCGAACCAGTGCCTATGAAACAGAAACATCCATTCCATGATCGAACGACACCTTGGCCCTCAAAGCCTGAGATATCTTAAGGGAATAAATAGGCTTTCCCGAGTAGCTGTTGAGGCAAATAAATCTCTTCATTTCGTTCTTCAGTGTGGAATTCGTGGAATTTGGGGATATATATCTTTCATTTCATTTGTGCACTTGGAGCGGGGCAGAGCGTGAAATAAATAGATTAGGTTAAGCGAGCTAAGGGAGCTGGGGCATTAAGTAAGTAACTTGCCTGCTCGGTTTTATTGGCTATAGGATACTAGCGGGAGCGAGGATACTACCAGGTGTTTTTATTTATGGTTATTCTTCCCGAAGGCTTTCTTAACCTAATAAGTGTAACTGAAATTCCATGTTAACATATAAAACTAGTATGATAAGAGCCCGTTATTGACGTATTTCATTGACTGCAGTAGTCCCTCAAACCTTTATAATGAGGGAAACGGTTAAAGGTCTGGATCCATCCTTATACTCTACATCCAACATCCTTATGGGAGGCACTGTGCAATCGGGGTTTTAGGCATCTCAACTGCAATTTCTATGACCACTGAGGTAAGTAATGATCTCCATAATTCTGTTTCATGTAATCACTATAAAATAGAGACTGAGAAAATGCAGATTCCCACAATGAACAATCTGATGGATGGGGAGGAATGGTAGGATTCCAGGTGGATGATGTGGTCATATAAGCTTGAAAGCATGAAGCAAGCAGAAGCAGTAACTGATATCTTAAAAGTGTACCGGTTCTCAGACATGCCTTTATTTGAGCATTATCCCTGAGGAGTATTGAAGAACTTCTATGAAGGGGCCAGAGGCATTAAAAGCATAATATTTAGTATATAATATCCCCTAGACATGTAGAGAGAGCCCCCAAGGAGAGCGATAACAGTCATACTTTTCATGCCCAATGAGGATAACAGTCACATTTTTTATGCCCAAATTGAGCAATTCATGAAATTGGCGCATAGATTATTTATTCCCTTGCGCCGGCTAATGCAAATCGCAAGCTAGATTCAGGCAGGCTCAGGTAAGGTAGATACAGGTGATACCGACTCATATGAGGTAGACTCAGATTAGGTAGGCTCTGATGAGGTAGACTCACAGCTGGGGACTTAAATAAAATCTATCTTCTTTCTTTAAAAGCCAGAGCAAGAGCGTCGTATGATGAGAGGCGAGTTACAAGTAAAATGGGAAGTTGTGAAATCAAGGAGGGTGAAAAATGTACATTGGTACAAAATGTAGAGGATGCAGAAGAAATATGCCCATGATCAACAACATTTGGCAAAGTAGGCATAATGTTTGAGGACATCAGACTGGATTTCATTTTCTTACTTGAAGATGACAAAGAAAATGGAGGAAAGGGGTTTTCTTTATTAGAATCCATTGGTTCAGTGGGAATCGGATGATACTGCTTGTGGTTGTGTCACGTCCCCTTCTATCAATCTGGTGCAAGGGAGGGAAACATGACTGACATACTGGGCTTATTGACAATCTCTGCCCCATACATTACTCATAAATTCATAACAATTAAATTTTTCTGTGTGCAAACTCATACTTAATATAAACACAGCGGAAATAAACATATTTGCAAGCACACAAATAGTAATGCATCCTCATATCTAACATAGGCATATGATGGTTCATTATGCAGAGAATTCAATCTCGTACTAAGGCTATACACAGACTTTGTGTCGATTTTGTTAAGACAATCATTTCGTTTCATTAACATGGGCAATTAACATTCAGAATTAACACACTGCAAAACACATAATGCATATAATGTAAATCACAGAGAACACTTATCTGGAAGATGAAGTTGTCCAAACAACTGGCTATGTGAGAGAAACGTTCCACCCAACCATAGATCTCTGTCCAGATTGTATTCTTTCAGCCGAGAGATCAATCCCGAGCTGGGTTGTGTATCCACTAAGGAGGAACTAAACAGGCTCACTCACAGCCATGGTTTCACTCAACAGCTATGCTAAGCCAACTCACAGTTGGTTTTATCAAGCATACAACAGACAAAGGAGGGCAATGCTAATCCAGTGAGCTCATCCACAGAGCTACAGGCATCTCAGATGAATTCAGTAGTCAAAGCACCCACATCACCTACCACACCCAACACAAGGAAGGTCCCCTTCTCTACTGCACAGTCCCTCAAGCGTCCCTTCCCTCCAATACTATTCAGGGTGGGCATAGAAAGGTCCAGCTGCTAATCCTTGAGATTCTAGCCTTCACTGGGTTTATCAAACAAACCCAACCTCTGCTCAGTCATTCACAATTGGATTACCCACAATTTTGTTCATCAAATAACTCAATCCCGTCACCGGTTTTCTGGGCTATAAAACCTGGGTTTTCCAATGGATTTCGGGGTATCTAATACGCTCAAATTTTCCCCAAGGTTCATATCTATGGATCCCCCATTGGATTTCACTGTCAAATACCAAATCTAGGTGTTTTTGGCTCTTCAAAATGTGGGTTCTTGCAAAGTTGCGATTTATGGTTTTGCTCACTGCTGGGAATTCGTTTTTGGATGGAAAATGATGTTGGGTTCCTCCACAATGGAATGGGAATGAGGAAGAAGCAACTCCCATGAGGTAGAGTGACTTGTGGTACAAGAAAACAAAGCCCATATCTGCAAATACGAATTTATGGGTTGTCCATGCTCCATTGAAGCCATGGACTGAAATCTTTAACTACTTCCTTACAACATAAATAAATGTCATCAAGGAAAGTCAAATGGGTTCTCACAATGACATTTGGAAGCATATGGTTCATCCCCACAGTCCCCTCACCACTCCCTAGTGGACACATGGCCCCTTCTCATTCGTTGCTCCCATAGCCATTTTTTGGTATTTTATTGCAATATTAAATATTTACATCAATTTACAATATCCCATGGCTTAATAGCACATGGGTAACAAAATGTCAAATGCTTGTCCATTTAAAATAAAATACAAACATATACTAGCGGGGCCTTGGCCTTGAGCTCCACGCTAGGGAGACATACATCGCATGTACACAATATTGACATTAAGAACCAATATTTCATAAGGGTCAAAATTGGGGTATTACATTCCCCTCCCCCTTAGAACAACATCGTCCTCGGTGTTCTTAAAACTAAACAAAAATGGGAATACCTCTCTCATTGCATCCTCCAGCTCCCATGTAGCCTCATCGGGGCTAAGGGATTCCCATTGGACCTTTACTTGCCTGATGGCTCTGTTCTAGAGCAAAGTGACCTTCTTGTCGAGGATGCGCATAGGATCTACTTGGAACTCTCCCTCGGGTTCCACCTATATCACATTCCAATCAATCATATGATTAAGATCATGTACATACGTCTTAAGCAAAGATACATGGAAAACATTATGAGCTTTTATGTTAACAGGCAATGCAATTCTATATGCAATTGGCCCTATCCTATCAAGGACTTCAAATGGCTCACAATATCTTGGTGACAACTTGGCACAACTCCCCAACTTGAGAGAACTTTTCCTTGGTTTCACTCTCAAATAAACATGATCCCCAATCTGAAATTCCTTATGCACTCTTTTCAAATGTGCATAACTCTTTTGCTTGTCCTAAGCTGCCTTTAAATTCTATCTTATCTTAGCAACTTCCTATTCCATTTCCTTGATTATCTTTAATCCAAGTACTACCCTATTCACCGGGTTGTCCCAATTCACAGGAGTCCTGCATCCCTTGCCATACAATACTTCAAGTTGACTCATTCCCAAGGATGCATGATGTCCATTATTGTATGCAAATTCTACCAAGTGTAGGAAATCTTCCCACTTGGATGGTTTGTCCATCACATACATTCTCAGCATGTCTTCAAGAACCTGATTCACCCTCTCAGTTTGGCCATCTATTTGAGGATGATATGTTGTATTGAAATTCAATTTAGTTCCCAATTCCTGAAATAATCCCTTCCAGAAATTGGAAGTGAACCTTGTATCACGATCAGAAATTATTGCCTTGGGCAATCCATGCAACTTGAATATCTCTCTCATGAAGATATTTGCAATGTCACTAGCCTTGTGAGTGGATTTGACTGGAATAAAGTGAGATACCTTTCATAGCTTGTCCACCACAACAATGATTGAATCATGCTTCTTCATTGTCATGGGAAGACCTGTTATAAAAACCATAGAGATCACTTCCCACTTCCATTCAGGAATGGGTAAGGGCTGCAACAATCCTGCTAGATGTTGGTGTTCTGCCTTGACTTGTTAGCACTTCTGACACATAGCAATGCACTCAGCTATGTCCTTCTTCATACCATGCCAAAAGTATTGCTTTCTTGCTGCTGTTATAGTTTTCTGATATCCTAGGTGTCCAGAGTATGGTATTTGATGTATTTCATCCATCACTAGCTTCTTCAAATCTGCATTATTTGGAATGAAATGTACAGCCTATCTTTGTAGATGAGGATATTGTCTTCACCCAGTTGATATCCCGCATACTTTTCATCCACATTACCTTGCTGCAACTTCTCTTTAATTTGAAAGCAAGTTTCATCACCGTTTTGGACTTCAAGAACTCTTGTCTTCAAATCTGATTTGCACATACTTAATGATGCAACATGAAATTTTCTGCTAAGAGCATCTGCAACCTTATTCTCCTTTCCTTTTACATGCTTAATTTCAAAATCAAATTCACAAAGAAACTCCATCCATCTAGCTTTCCTAGCATTCAAATTTGGCTGGTCAAACAAGTACTTCAAGCTCATGTGGTCTGTTCTAAGCTCGAATCTTCTTCCCATCAAATAATGTCTCCACATATTAAGAGCATGTACTATGGCTACTAATTCCAAATCATGTGTGGCATAATTCTTTTCATGCTCTTTTAATTTCCTCTACTCATAGCAAATCACAATTCCTTCTTGCATGAGAACTCCACCCAATCCTTCAATGCAAGCATTTGTGCACACTACAAAATCCTTCTTTGGATCTACTATCTTCAAAACAGGAGTGCTAGTAAGTAACTGTTTTAACTGTTGAAAGCTTTTCTCACACTTTTCGGACCATACAAACTTAATATTCTTCTTCTGCAATGAAGTGATTGGGTGAGCTATCTTGGAGAATCCTTCAATAAACCTTCTATAGTAACCAACAAGGCCCATAAAAGACCTAACATCTGAAACATTCTTTGGAGTAGACCAATCCATGATGGAATTAATCTTTTCTGGATCAACTGCAATTCCTTCTTCATAAATAACATGACCCAAGTATTGCACTTTCTTTTGGTAAAACTCACACTTGATTAACTTGGCATACAACTGATGTTCTCTAAGGACTTGCAACACCATCCTTAGATTCTCCTCATGTTCTTATTCATTCCTTAAATAGACAAGAATTTCATCCAAGAACACAATCACAAACCTATCCAAATATCTGTTGAACATACTATTCATGAGACACATGAAGGTAGCAGGTGCATTGGTAAGCCCAAATAGCACCACGGTGAACTCATAATGACCATACCTAGTTCTAAAAGCGGTCTTGTGAATGTCTTCTTCTTTAATCCTCACTTGATGATAACCGAACCTCAAGTCAATCTTTGAAAACACTTTAGCTTCCTTCATTTGATCAAACAAGTCAACAATTCTTGGCAATGGATACTTGTTCTTGACTATCACTTTATTGAGCTTCCTGTAATCAATACATAGCCTCAAAGTCCCATCTTTATTCTTAACAAATAGCACCGGTGCTCCCCAAGGAGACACACTAGGCCTGATGTACCGCTTGTCCATTAATTCTTGTAGCTGCATCTTCAACTCCACCAATTTCGGTGTACTCATTCTATAAGGAGCTTTGGAATTCGGTGCTGCCCCTGGAACAAGATCGATGGTAAAATAAATATCTATCTTTGGTGGTAGTCCCGGCACTTGATCCAGAAATACATCTTGGAACTCTTGCAACAACGAGAAGTATTCTATCCTTGGTCCTTTGCCCTCTAACGAATCTGATATATAAAGTGCATATAATTGACAACCTTTTTGATAAAACTTTTTCAACTGTAAGGATGAAATTTGTCTTACTGAAACTTGCTTGGGAATTCCTCTTACCAATCTTGGTCTTCCCTCTTCATCAATACATTCAAGTGCTTTCTCATAACAGTCGAATTTGGCTCTATGTTTTTCCAACCAATCCATGCCAATCAAGGCATCATAAGATCCTAAAGGTAGCACATTTAAATCTGCATGTGTGTGGAGTCCATTCAATGCTATGGGGTACTCCACCACTATTTCACTTACTTTTGTCTTGGTCCCTGTGGCTAATTGAACTAACCAAGACTTTTTGTGCTTCACTTTTCTAAGAGAACAACCTTCAACCACTTTTGGAGAAACATAACTATGAGTAGATCCTGGATCAATCAAAACAGAAATAGATTGCGTAGCAATCTTACCTTCCACTTCCACCACTAATGATTGATGGTTTGCTTGATGATTATCCAATGTTGCATAAATTTGAGGCATTTACCTTGCCTTGTCCTCCACTGTAGCTACTCCCTTTAAGTTGTGCAACCTTTAGGTATTATCCTTCTGATGTGGACAGTCCTTCAACATGTGGTTTTCTCCACATCCCCAACACTGAAGCAGTCCCTTTGATGCTTTGTCTGCTGCTACTACTGGTTTGAATCCACTCCTTGCTTGCTTCCCCTGTGGAAAGGTTCTAGGCTGACCTTTGAATGGTGGCTTGAAACCACTCTTTTTTTTGTCTAACCTCCCTCTTGACTTTCCTTTCCATGTAAGGTTAACCTCTGATTTTCCTTTATTCTGTTCATAGCAATTCATTGTCATTCTAATGGCTTCATCGAGACTTGGTGGATTAACAAATTCAATCCTATCTCTGAAACTTTGAGGTAGAGTCCCAAGAAAGCATTGGATTTTTACTCTAATCTTTGATATAATCAGCATACCTCAATAATTCCAAAAATTTGTAGACATGCTCTTCCATAGATTTTTGTCCCAACCTGATTTCATTGAACTCTTTCCTCTTACTATTATAATACTTAGCAGAAAGGTATTTATCCTTGAAGTACTTCTTGAATCTCTTCCAATTGATCTTCCTTTCACTTGCAAGAGATTGTCCCACCAAATTGAAGCTCTCCCATTTAGATTGTAAATGGAAATTATGGCTTTCTCATTTCCTGAGTAGTCTTGAACTCTAAAATATTTCTTCATTCCAAGAAACCATGCCTCTACCTCTTGGCCAGTCTTGTCTTTCCCATCAAATGTGGGAGGCCTTGCCTTCCTGAATTCTCCCTGTGGGATTCCCTTGAACTTTTTTCTTCCCTCAAATCTCCTGGGCACATGCCTTTGACTTCTCTAAGAACCTCTGGAGTCACATGATCTGCTAGAAGAAGATCAAGAGGAAGGCGTTCTATGCTTCTTGATCACAGAACTCTTCCTTGGGCTTGGAGTCCTCTTCTTTGAACGGCCTCTAAAGCGACTCTCTGCATCTCTTTCTTCTTCACCCACATTGCTTGGGTTGGACCCAAGTTTTATCCTCTGCTGCATGTTAGTGAGACTTTGCAAGATAGCAGCATTGATTTGGTGTTGTTCTTCTTGAGCCTTCATCAATCTTTCATTGAAGCTCACCATGGTTTCAACCAAATTCTAAGTAACCTACTCCCTTCTCCCAATGGATTCAGTCTTAGCATTCTCTTCATGCACATTTTCTCCTAGAACATCTTCTTCATGCTCATAAGGATCTTGAGCATCATTTACGATCACCATTTTTCCTGTATGCTACTTCTGCTACAATTATTAAATTTTATGAGCTGCAAGCACTGTGCATTATGAAAATATTTGTTAGACATCATAAGTATGCATATAGAAATATACAACAATCAATATTTAACATAATCAAATCATGGAATAATTCACATAGCTTTTATGCATTCATTTCTTTTGCCCATTCATGCAATTTTGGAAATTGCCCATATTATCAACAATTTGACAAAACAGTCACTGGCACTTTTCAACTCTAAATATCTATATTGTATGATAGCCGCATTCAAATTCTAATCATACAACTTTATTCCCTGTTGGACAAGATTTCCAATGCCTATCCTCGTGCTCCATTCTGACTTCGGGTGTGGAAACTACGTTACTTCAAAAATGACTACTTTCACCACAATTCTGCACATTTTTACACGGTTGTAAAATATCATGAAATGCCAACTTCGGCCACCTGTGGAAGCAATTCCATAAATATTCGGAAAAACTTTTCTACCGAGAGAAGTTAGTCCATATAGCAAGGAACACCTAACAACTCACGGATTTTTGTTCCAATGCTCTATTCATCTTCTATAAAATTCTGGGTTTGACTACTTTCCACTTTTCACATTTTTCCAAAATTCCAAATTTTGGGCTAAAAATGGCTATTTCTCCAACGGTGCATTTCTGGAAAATCTTTGTCTAACAGAATATGTCTGGTTTACTGACAATATGAAATGCTGAGTTCAGTAATTTTCCTGATTCCGAATTATAGGGTCACTTTCAACCACTGCAAGCTTTTCAAAATCTCCAAAAAGTGGCCCGGAATAGTGCTTTTTGGCCTTCTTGCACACCCCAACTCCACATCCTTTGGCTTTTGGCTCCAAAATTTCAAACTTAGCACCATTCCTACTCCATGACCGCCACATATCAGTTTCGGCTCAATCCGACCTTCTGTCAAGCGTCGGGACACCGATTTGTAAAAGCCATTCATTCTGATTCTATGCCAAATCGGAGCATAATGGGCTCGAGATCTTCACTGCTTCATTCATGGCCTCCTTCAATGGCCTCAGAATGCCCCTGAACTCATCAAATTCCAACCTTGCATGCTCCTATAATCCAAAAATCAATTTTTGGGCTCTATACCTTCTTTTTTTTTTAATCCCGCCACACACAGGCCGCAACCCGACATCCCGAAATTGTGGGTTCGGGAAGTCAAGTTTTGGTCACGAAATGTAACCATCCCGCAACCCAAAACCCGAAACTCGAAATTGCAGGTTCGGGATTGCGGAAACCGAAACGCGCAATTTCAAAACTTTACATTCCCGCAACCCGAAACCCGAAATTGCGGGTTCAGGAAGTCAAGTTGAGGTCACGGAATGTAACCATCCCGCAACCCGAAACCCGACACCCAAAATTGTGGGTTCGGGATTGCGGAAACCGGAATGCGCAATTTCAAAACTTTGCATTCCTGCAACCCGAAACCCGACATCCCAAAAGCCGAAATTGTAGGTTCTGGATTTCGGAAATCCAAACGCAAATTTTGAAAACTCGCGTTCCGGAAACCTGAAACCTGACATCCCGAAAGCCAAAATTGTGGGTTCATGATTTCGGAAATCCAAACGTAAATTTTGAAAACTCGCATTCCTTAAACCCAAAACCCAACATCCGCAACCCTAAAACGCTTCCGGCCTTGCGACTTCCGGGGTCCATAACTCCTTCGCCCCTTAGCAAAATGGGACGAGTCTGGTACCATTGGAAAGCTCTTGGAGAGATCTATGGACCTGTGTGATCCTCTTCCACACCTAAGAAATCTGACCCTGCCATTTTTTCAATCAAAAATGCCACCCAACTTCACCAATATTGCATTAAAACATTCTGTCACGTGCCTGTAACTCAAAGTTTGGCCCAAGCAGCCCCAGTGCTGCAAGCTGGGCTCTGATACCACTCTGTCACATCCCCTTCCATCAATCCGGTGCAAGGGAGGGAAACATGACTGACATACCAGGCTTATTGATAATCTCATCCCCATACATTACTCATAAATTCATAACAATTAAATTTTTCTGTGTGCAGACTCATACTTAATATAAACACAACGGAAATAAACATATTTGCAAGCACACAAATAGTAATGCATCCTCATATCTAACACAGGCATATGATGGTTCATTATGCAGAGAATTCAATCTCGTACTGATGCTATACACAGACTTTGTGTCGATTTTGTTAAGACTATCATTTCGTTTCATTAACATGGGCAATTAACATTCAGAATTAACACACTGCAAAACACATAATGCATATAATGTAAATCACAGAGAACACTTATCTGAAAGATGAAGTTGTCCAAACAACTAGCTATGTGAGAGCAATGTTCCACCCAACCATAGATCTCTGTCCAGCTTGTATTCTTTCAGCTGAAAGATCACCCCCAAGCTGGGTTGTGTATCCACTAAGGAGGAACTAAACAGGCTCACTCACAGCCATGGTTTCACTCAACAGCTATGCTAAGCCAAATCACAGTTGAGTTTATCAAGCATACAACAGACAAAGGAGGGAAATGCTAAGCCAGTGAGCTCATCCACAGAGCTATAGGCATCTCAGATGAATTCAACAGTCAAGGAACCCACATTACCTACCACACCCAACACAAGGAAGGTCCCCTTCTCTGCTGCATAGTCCCTCAGGAGTCCCTTCCCTCCAATGCTATTTAGGGTCGGCATAGAAAGGTCCAACTGCTAATCCTTGAGATTCTAGCCTTCACTGGGTTTATCAAGCAAACCCAACCTCTGCTCAGTCATTCATAATTGGATTTCCCACAATTCTATTCATCAAATAACTCAATCTCGTTACCATTTTTCTAGGCTATAGAAACTGGGTTTTCCAATGGATTTCGGCGTATCTAATACTCTCAAATTCACCCCAAGGTTCATATCTATGGATCCCCCATTGGATTTCACTGTCAAATACCAAATCTGGGCGTTTTTTGCTCTTCAAAACGTGGGTTCTTGCAAAGTTGCGATTTATGGTTTTGCTCACTGCTGGGAATTCGTTTTTGGATGGAAAATGATGCTGGGTTCCTCCACACTGGAATGGGAATGAGGAAGAAGCAACTCTCATGAGGTAGAGTGACTTGTGGTAGAAGAAAACAGAGCCCATACCTACAAATATGAATTTATGGGTTGCCCATGCTCCATTGAAACCATGGACTGAAATCTTCAACTACTTCCTTACAACAGAAATAAATGTCATCAAGAAAAATCAAATGGGTTCTCACAATGACATTTGGCAGCATATGGTTCATCCCCACAGTCCCCTCACCACTCCCTAGTGGATACACATGACCCGTTCTCATTCGTTGCTCCCATAGCCAGTTTTTGGTATTTTATTGCAATATTAAATATTTACATCAATTTACAATATCCCATGGCTTAATAGCACATGGGTAACAAAATGTCAAATGCTTGTCCATTTAAAATAAAATACAAACATATACTAGCGGGGCCTTAGCCTTGAGCTCCACGCTAGGGAGACATACATCGCATGTACACAATATTCACATTAAAAACCAATATTTCATAAGGGTCAAAATTGGGGTATTACAAGTTGCCAATTGGAGTAACCTCCACCGATGAAGATATTGGTGTGAATACAATATATCCAAATGCATAGTCACCAACTACAGTTTCAATTTCACAACAGAGGGAACCCCATTAGTGATTTTGTGCCCCTGCTGGAGGCAATCAATTCGTTTCAAGCTCCACATCATCTGGAACTGGGTCTTCTAACAAGCAACGATTGAGATGGACTCCAGAACTCCATGACAAATTTATTGAAGATGTTAAGAACCTAGATGGTGCCGATAAAGCAACCCCAAAAGGTGTTTTAAAGCTTATGAATGTTGTGGGCTTGACAATATATCATGTGCAAAGCCACTTGCAGAAATATTGGATTGCTATTGTGCATCTACACCATCTTTAACAAACTTGAAATTGTGCATCTACACAATCTTTAACAACTAGAACGATTCCATGCTCTCTACGCTTCCCATATACAAAAAACTCATAGCAGCAGGCCTTCACATATGGGTATACAGGTATTTACGCATTGCCTTACTAAACTTTCAATAGATCTCCACAGGTTTTTCATTCGATTCGACCTTTGTTTACTTTATAACCATTTTTTTTATGTCTATAATCCATGAGAATTTTGTTGTACACATCTCTATTGGATTTCAAGTAGTCAACACAACCAATTTTTTTGAAAAATAAACAATATTGTCTTCTTCTGAGTTTACAAAAGAGAAGGCAAGGGTAAAGGTTTATTCATCCAGTTTCCAGTTCAGCAATTCACAGTTCACTATTTTCCTGTCGTAGATTTTCATTTACAGAAGTAAAGAAAAGTTGTAACTAGTTTTGATAGTCAATCTGTTGTGCTTCCATTATATGTTTTTAATAGTATGTGTTTATAGATCCTGGCACTAATTACAGTGCAGTTTTGAGGATCTTTAAGTTTTCCACTATTCATACTATGAATAGATCCTACTTGAAAACCAATCAATAGACTATAGTAACCAAGTCTAAGAAGAACAGAAATATGTATTCTAGACCCAATTTCATAACTAATCATATTGAAATAAGCTAGTTGAAGAGGGCAACTAGGGTCCACAACATTTTCTTGTGAGACCGGTCTAACTGTGGAGAATTATCTCTTGAAGGTTGGGAGGGATGCTATAGGGCAGGTAAGAACTTCATCTAGTCAATATTGTAGCAAATTAGCAATAAGGTGTTAAGTTAGTCATATACTAAGGAAAATGGCCTCATAAATTTCAGTTCCACACCTTTTCTTGCAGTTGGATAAAAAGTTCCATGTGGACTATAAATAGGTATTGATGCTACAATAATCATCTTGAATGAGGGAACATGTTACCTATTGTTCTAAGGAAGTTATATGTATGGTCCATGGGAGGCTAAATGCATGGAGTAAATCAAATAATAAGGTCAGACCCTATGGGAGTCGGTCAACTCAAAAGTGTTTTGAACACTCATAAAAGCATGAAGATTTTTGGTGCCTAAGTCAGATGATTAGTGTCTTGTAGCAAAGGAAGTTCCAATACTTCAACCTTAAGGAGCAAAGTTGCAGTAGAGGAACTTCAACCTTTTTCAAGTTGTAATTTATGTTACACCTAAAACGGGGAAATGGGTAATGTGTCTAACATATAATTAAATAAAATTGTAGGATGCTTACCTGAGTGAGAGTAACAATATTGACAAGCCCAATTCCCCTTATAGTAACAAGGGCGCCAATTTCAATCTGTTTTACCTACAGAACCATTCAAAGAACAAAATTTGAAAATTGGTTCAATTTTCCCCAAAATGGACCCCTTTCCAATTAAGGGAGGCAACAAGGCTCTTAACATCACACATCAAGCATCAGAGTAGGTTGTGCCACTGTTCAGATATCAATCAGGATTGACACTTTCAGAAGAAGAAAAAATGTAGATTCTATCGAGATCCTAGCTTATGTTGTGAGGGATTAACCTTTCTGATTATGCTTTAGCTTCATGCTATATAATTCTTGATGTATTCTTTCTTGTTCAGTAAGAAAATATAAGATGCATTTTTTTTTAAAAACTAACAAAATTGATAGCTACTAGTACTAAACAATAATGCAAATATAAAGATAACTAAAAGATGAGGAAGACAGATCAGAGATTCAGATTTATTCGTTCTGAGATTTACATTCTCTATAAGAGTCAGGCACCCATGGCTGGCAGTAAAGGAAGCCATTGCAAAACTTCCAAAGTCAGCAACTGGATCCAAAACAAAGTGCACGAATAAATTGTTATGTTTCTCCATTACCTGCAATCAATTTAAATTTTAGACAGGTTAAGCACAATAATTAAAATGTTGGGAACTTAGTTGAAGCATGTCTTTGTTTTAATATCTGGGCTATGAGCTTTGGCTTTTCTGTATCAGGCTATCAGCACATAACTTAGTTTTTATGTTATCAATATAATATTTAGAAATTTGTGTACAGGACCAAAACTCCTTTTTTGAGCTTTCAGGCTCAAATCTACCTTTCTGTTTATCAATCCCCCATATTCTCAACGCCGCTTGGGAGGTCCATACCCAAGATATTAGCGCATCAAAATAAATCTATTGAAATCAAAGTGGTAAAGGTCCAGTTTGCAAAACATGTACATCTCCACATAGCACATGCTTAGTTCTTTACACTAACTTCCCCCATGAGAAAGGCAATGTTGAATGACGTAAAAGCAAGCAGTCTTTGCCCCTGGTTCAAACTTTTGTCATGCATCATATTTATTTATCCCATAATGTAAATGCTTTTATTAAAAAAATGCACTTGAAGAAAGACTTCCATTATGATGCTTTTATTAAAAAAATGCACATGATGAAGATTTTGGTGCCTGAGTCAGATGATTAGTGTCTTGTAGCAGAGGAAGTTCCAATACTTCAACCTTAAGGAGCAAAGTTGCAGTAGAGGAACTTCAACCTTTTTCAAGTTGTAATTTATGTTACACCTAAAATAGGGAAATGGGTAATGTGTCTAAAATGGGTACAAGTTTCAGAAGCAACACATTCAAAATCTTAGGAAACAGAGAAATGACAATACACGCATCATTAGAAACATCAAACAAAGAAACACTGTAAACATGTTGTTTCCTTAATTTTGAGAATAAGAAAATAGGATAAAGTTGAAGTACCATAAAGAGATCATTAACGCCTCTACTTAGAGATCACAGTCTGACAAGTTACTCTTCTTTTACTTTTTTTTAGTTCAATCCAACCTTTGTCAGCAGGCTCCAAACCAGATTGCTTAGAAATTGATGGAATCTCAAGAAACCATAATTGCCTTCACCAGGATGCTTGAATGAAGTGACTGGATCCCTCTTCTTCTTCAAATGATTTTTCTTCACCTTTATCTTCTGCTCCCCAGGGGTGCAGCTAGGTAGGTAGGTTGGCTGTGACATCTCCATAACCACGATTGGGACAATAGCATCACTCATCCCTATGGCAGGGAGGAGCAGGTTATTGCAGGAGTCCTCTTGATACTTTGTTGGTTCCACCCAATGGTGATCAATCATCGAATCCTGTAAAATTAGTCATAGCATATCTAATGAACAAGTAAATCAATCACAACAGATGAACATAGAAAATATGGTGTAAAACTGTGCAAAATATGCATCAGTGCTCAATATCCCAATAAGGGTGAATAATTACAATACAATCATCTGACAATGAGTGAGAAATTCAAATTGACTACGGAGCTCATTCGAATTACTGAATGGTGTAGCTTGGTTCCAACTAGGAGTCCTCATCATCAATCAGTGGTGGTCATCAATGCACAAGAACGAGTCATCCAAGTGTCAATCTGAGTCTAACTGAGTGTAACTAGTGTAACTGAAGTGTGTAGCACTAATATAGGGAAGGAGGCTTAGTGGAGGGTGCATGGGAGGCTTAACTGAAGTCAGAACAAGTCATCTAGTCAATCTAGAGGTCCAACGGAGTGAAACAGTCAGTCGAGAGTGAAACTAGCCTCAAATCAAGGAGAATCGGTGCTAACTGAGTGTAAACTGAGTGGGTAGGTGAAGAAGTGCACCTTTCTCTGGCAGTAGGTGAGAAGTGGGTGCCTTCATGACTAGGAGGGATAAAACCTTGATAGAAGAAGCTCTCGGGTGCTAGAATGAAGTGGATAAGGTGCTGGAGGCATCAACCTGGTGACTGGGATGCATGCAAAATGCATGCAAACCCTAATTGCATGCAAGACCCTGAAAATGATGATGTGGATATCCGAACACCCCCCCTCAAGCTAGACTATGATATACAAAAAAATAATGTAGGGCCCTGGTTACTAAGACCAAAGGTCACCCCAATACAATAATCCAAAAAATGTTGAAAATAAGCTAAGTGAGGAAAGAGGGAAAACCCAGTGGGAAGAAAGCCCCCCCTCAAGCTAAAAACATAATAATGGATAAATTTGTCTCCACCATGATGGAACTCACCCCCAATAGTGAACGGAGGTAAGAGAACTTCTTCTCAGTGAAGCTCTTGGTGAAGATGTCTGCAATTTGCTCATCAGTAGGGCAATATTGGAGAATGATGGTGCGATCATGCACCAACTTTCGAATGTAGTGTATATGAATCTCAATGTGTTTGGTCCTCTTCCGCTAAATTGGATCTGCAGAGATATTTATAGCACTTTTATTGTCACAAAAGAGGACAGTCGAAGTAGTGCCACCAAAACCAAACTCGAAAAGGATACCTTGCAACCAAACTGCCTGAATGCAGGCATTGACTGCCCCTCGATACTCTGCCTCTGCTGAAGAAAGTGCAATGGCTTCCTACTTTTTGCTTGACTAGCAAATAGGCCCATTTCCAATCATGAAAACATATCCGGAAGTGGACTTCCGATATATGCTATCACCTGCCCAATCTGAATCAGTGAAACCAATGAAATCTAGCTCAGAATCTACAGCATAATGTATGCCAAAATGTTTCGTACCTTGCACATACTGCAAGATCCGCTTGGCTTCCCGCCAATGAATCTCATGGGGCTGCTGCATATACCTTGATACAGCACTCATGGCATAAGATATATCAGGCCTAGAGTGTGTCAAGTATAGTAGTGAACCAATCAATTGTCGATACATAGTGCAATCTGCAAGTGGTGTAGAATTTCCCTCCTCAAGACTGATTCTTGAGAGGAATGGGAATGGGGCTGCCTTACATTCAACCATATTAAACTTCAATAACAGGTCGAAAGCATATTTTTGTTGAGATATATTGATCCCATCAAAATTTTGAGCTATCTCCAAGCCCAAAAAGTGACTCAGCAAGCCTAAATCGCTCATGTCAAAAGCTAGATTTAAGGCAGTTTTTAGCTTGTTTATTGAAGTAAGAGTGCTACCAGTAATGAGAAGATCATCAACATAAAGAGCAATAATCAACAAATTACCTTTAACTTGTTGTAGGTACACATTCGGATCAGATTTGCATCTTTTGAAATTATGAGAAAGAAGGAAGGAGTCCATCTTTGCATACCAAGCTCTTGGGGCCTGTTTTAAACCATACAAAGATTTCTTCAATCTGCAAACTAATGATGGATCTGATGTGTAACCTTCTAGTTGCTTCATATATACCTCTTCAGCAAGATCTCCATGTATCCAGTTTAGCGGCAGAGGACCAAACACATTGAGATTCATATGCACTACATTCAAGAGTTGGTGCATGATCGCACCATCATTCTGCAATATTGCCCTACCGATGAGCAAATTGCAGACATCCTCACCAAGAGCTTCACTGAGAAGAAGTTCTCTTACCTCCGTTCACTGTTGGGGGTGAGTTCCATCATGGTGGAGACAGATTGATCCATTATTATGTTTTTAGCTTGAGGGGGGGCTTTCTTCCCACTGGGTTTTCCCTCTTTCCTCACTTAGCTTATTTTCAGCATTTTTTGGATTATTGTACGTTGATGTATATGTAACTTTGAAATGTATTTCATCCATGTATTTAATTTATATATTATTGTACTCCTATAGAGATGTGTCATTCCTCTATATCAAAGTGTCGTCATGTGTATTGACAAGTGTCGCAAGTGTGTGAACTTTCCAATGGGTTATTAGACCTATGGGGTCGGACCTTATTTTATGTAATATATGGTTGATGTACCTAGCTAGACAAGTCGGCCCCATAAGGTCACTGGAAAAACATAACAAGTATAAATAGAGATCGGGAGATCTCTATTTGGATCATTCGAAAACTCGTTCTTCCTTCACTCAGAAAGTGGCGCACTAGTGAGGAGGAGGATCATCTGCTACTAGGAGACTATCTCTGTGTATTTTGGTTGTACTTTGGTTGAGCCATTGCTCTCTCTATCTTTGACGAAGTTGTGGGGTTTTTCACCTTAGGTTTTTCCCCACGGAAACTCTATGTCTCTTGTCTCTCATGCTTTTGCTTCTCGTGATGATTGACATGCTTGTCATGATTGATATGCATTGATATACTGTACATGTTATTCTCTCAGTAAAGATCCTAGAGTATTGTGAATTAATGCTCAAAATTTAACATGGTATCAAAGCTAACCTAAGAAGAAGACATTGTGCAGTGGCGGAAACTAGGGTTTCTTGTTTATTGGGTTTCTCTCCACATATTTTGGAAAATAAGTATAGTAGATTGACTCTACTCATCAAGGAGAATCTATCTGTCCAATCAGAAGTCAATTCTGAGCATTTTCAGATTTGGCCCTAAAGATTAGGGTTTCCACAAAAATAAGAATTTCTAGAATCTAAAGACATAGTTGGAAGCTCCTTGCAAAAATCGAATTTTAGAGATTTGGATCGAGATTTTCGGCTGGGTAGATCTCTGAGAAACTCAAACCCTAATTCAGGGTCCTCCTCAGTGAACCCGGGAAGACAAAAAGGCATTTATGAAGGGTGTAGCTTTGTAGATCTCAAATTCTAAATACACCAGGCTGATCAAATCATCAAGGCGCATCTTTCTATCCTTTCAGAAGTTGAAATTCACATTTTGAATTTTTAGGGTTTCTCTAACAAACCCTAATCTGGGACTAGATCCAGTTTTCAGCAAATCAAGTGGTAAGAACTAAATATTTTCTATTTCCATTTGAAGTACTCTTTAAAGATGTCTCACCACACCAAGCTTGAGGACAAGCTTGAAGGGGCTAATAACTTCCAAGCCTGGAAGTATAGGATTGGGTTAATCCTGGAAGAGAATGAGCTGGACTCATATGTAAAAGAAGACATCCCTATCCCAGAGGATGAAGAAGCTAAGATATTGCATAAGAAGAACTTGATCAAGGAAAAGAGAATCATTGCTGATTCTATCAAGGACCATCTCATCCCCCATGTGTCATCTCTGAAGACACCCAAAGAGATGTTTGATTCACCATCCAAACTATTTGAAGGGAAGAACATAAATCGAAAGATGACTCTGCGGAACCAATTGAAAGGGGTAAAACTTCAGAATGGAGAATCCAGTCAATCTTATTTTTCTAGGGTCTCCTAGATCAAGGAACAACTAGAAGTAGTGGATGAAATGGTGGAGAATGGTGAAGTTGTCATGACCACTCTAAATGTCCTACCTAGGTCATGGGACTCCTTTATTCAAGGAATCTGTGCAAGAAAGAAGTTGGTATCCTTTAGCAGACTATGGGAAGAATGCTCACAAGAAGAAGCAAGGCTTGTGGCACGAGAAGAAAAGATGGGGAATGAAGATCAAGCTCTCACAGCTCACACCAAGAAAGGGAAGTCCAAGAGAGAGCCATCTCACTCCAAGAAATCTTCACATCACTTTCAAGAAAGAAGAATATGCTTCAGTTGTAATGAAAAAGGACATATTGCCATAAGTTGTCCCAAGAACAAGAAGGACAACAACAACTTCAACAAGAAGAAGAAGGGAAGCAAAAGAAGGTATCATGCTCATGCTGCTGAGGATGATGAACCTCCCAAGAAGAAGGCTAGAGCAGAAAGTGATGATAACTCATCAAGCAAAGAAGAGTATGTTCTAATCTCTGCTCTCACAGGTACTATCTCCCATGGTTGTAATGATTGGCTTATTGACAGTGGGGCTTCAAAACACATGGCTGGGTTTAAAGAATCATTTTCTAATCTATCTGAACATGAGTCACCCCATAAGGTGAAACTTGGGGATGACTACCAATACCCTATCAAAGGAAATGGTGAGGCCTCCTACAATCTAGACTCTGGGAAGTCTTTGAAGATGAAAGATGTTTTGTATGTACCTGGGCTCAAGAAGAATCTTCTCTCCATATCCACATTGGATGCAAAAGGTATGACGGTTGCATTTGTGGATGGCCAAGTTCTAATGTGGCAAAAGGGAAAGACCATAGATGATGCAGTAATGATTGGAGAGAAAGAGGGAGGATTGTATAAACTAAAGGGACAACCTGAACATTCCATGGTGCATGAATCCATGGGACCAAGTGAACTTTGGCATAGAAGACTTGCTCATATGCACTATAGGGCACTTCCAATTGCAAGCAAGGCTGTAGAGGGTCTTCCTGAAATCAATACCAAACATGAAGGTGTTTACAAAGGATGTGCAAAAGGTAAGAACATTAAGAAGGCTTTCCTAAGCAGTGAAAGCAAGGCAAAAGATATCTTGGAAATTATCCACTCCGATGTATGTTGTCCGATGTCATCCAGTTCTTTGAGTGGTTATGTTTACTATGTCTCTTTCATTGATGACTTCTCCAGGAAGACTTGGGTTTACTTCTTGAAGAAAAAATATGAAGTATTTGATAAGTTCAAGGAATTCAAAACCTTGATGGAGAACAAAACTGATAAGAAGATCAAGACAATCAGATCCGACAATGGTGGAGAATTCACTTCAGGTGACTTCAAGAAGTTATGCAGTGATTCAAGGATTAAGAGGGAGTTGACTGCTCCTTACAATCCACAACAGAATGGAGTTGCAAAAAGAAAGAATCGAACAATTATGGAAGCAGCAAGGGCAATGCTGCATGACCAGGATCTACCTATGCACCTATGGGCAGAAGCAGCTAGGACAGTTGTATATGTGCAGAACAGAACACCCCACAAGATATTGGACAACAAGACACCAGAAGAGGTCTTCTCTGGTAAGAAACCTGAGGTCAACCATCTTGAAATATTTGGTTGTCTAGTATATACACATGTCCCAAAGGAAAAGAGGACCAAGCTGGATCCTTCAGGAAAGAAGAGTATCTTTGTGGGTTACAGTGAAAGCTTGAAGGCTTACAGAATATACTTTCTAAGGTTCAAGAAGATTGATGTTAGCAGGGATGTGACATTTGATGAAAACTCAGCATTCGTCAAATCAAGAAAGACACCTGTTGAAGATTATGAAGAACCCAAGGAAACTAGATTTCAAGACACTACCATGACTGAAGCAATTCCAGATGTTGATCGTGAAATTGAAGATCCGCAACAACCTATAGATCCATCGCATGAGGACAACTCTCACAAAAGGAAACCTGCATGGGCTAGAGAGATCATTCAAGATGCAGAAAGATTTGGCATTCCAGAAGAAGAACACGGAGCAAATAAGAGAACCAGATCACATACTAGCTATGTTGCTTTACTCTGTGACATCATGAATAAAGAAACTTCCAGTTATGAAGAAGCAGTGAAAAAGAAAGAATGGGAGGATGCCATGATTAAAGAATACCAATCAATAATGAAGAATGTTGTTTGGGATGTTGTCCCAAGACCTGAAGGGAAGTCTATTGTGACTTCCAAATGGATCTACAAGATCAAGCATGCTGCAGATGGCAGCATAGAGAAATACAAGGCAGGATTCATAGCTCGTGGCTTCTCTCAGAAAGAGGGAATAGACTATGAAGAAACTTTTTCTCCTATAGCCAGGTACACTTCCATCAGAACAGTACTTTCTCTGGCTACAGGGATGAAATGGAAGATACACCAGATGGATCTCAAGATTGCCTTCTTGAATGGTGTAGTTGAAGAGGAAGTGTATGTGGAGCAGCCACTCGGTTTTGAAACACATGACAGGGAGTCATATGTGTGCAGATTGAGGAAAGCCTTGTATGGCTTGAAGCAAGCTCCCAGAACTTGGTATGGTAGGATGGACAGTTTCCTATCTAGTTTGGGCTTTACCAAGAGTAAAGTGGATTCCAACCTTTACTACAAAATTGAGGAAGGGAATCCTGTGGTTCTACTCCTGTATGTGGATGACCTATTTGTAACAGGAGATGACAGATTGATTGCCGATACAAAGAGGAAGCTTGCTGCCGAGTTCGATAATAAGGACTTGGGGATGATGCACTGTTTTCTAGGTATGAAGGTGTGGTAGAGTATAGATGGGATCTTCCTTGAACAAGGGAAGTATACTGTAGATATCCTGAAGAGGTTCGGGATGATGGATTCCAAAGCCATGGCCACACCTATGGCATCAAATCTGAAGCTTCTATGTGATGCTTCATCTGAGCCAGTTGATGTCTCTATGTATTGTCATATGATTGGGTCCTTGATGTACCTGACGAACACGAGACCAGATATTTGCTTTGTGGTGAACACATTAAGCTAGTTCCTGATGGATCCAAGGAGTGTTCACCTGGTTGCTGTAAAGCATATCCTGAGGTACCTGAAGGGTACAGTTGATTATGGGCTCAAGTATGAAGCGAATCAAAAGTTTAACCTGCAGGGTTATGTTGATTTAGATTGGGCAGGCAGTGCTGCAAATAGGAAGAGCACTTCTAGGTGCTGCTTCAGTATGGGATCAGGTGTGATCTCTTGGTTTAGCAGGAAGCAGTCCTGCATAGCACTGAGTATAGCCGAGGCAGAGTATGTTGCAGCATGTTCGGCTAGTTGTGAAGCAGTATGGATTCGGAAGCTACTGTCTGATTTATTTGATCTCCCATTGGATGCTACTGGTATCTTCTGTGATAACCAGAGTTGTGTGAAGTTGTCTGAGAACCCAGTGTTTCACGACAGGTCGAAACACATAGAGATCAAATATCACTATATCAAGGATATGGTGTAGAGAGGAGCAGTGAAGCTCCTGTATGTTGCGACAGATGAGCAGATTGCAGATGTGTTGATGAACTCACTATCCAGAGTGAAGTTCGAGTACTTCAGAGAGAGCCTTGGTGTTATTCGAATCGATGAAACTTCGAGGAAGAAGTGATGGAGACATTTGCTGTAGCCATTCCTAGCATGGTGGAAGGGGGATCCTTCACATGGCTATGGATGTAAGCGCTGGATGATGAGCATTAGGATGATGTTCTAGTTTCTGCGTTGTATGATCAGTTGGATCATTTACATTTATGTATGTATGCATCATGTTGGATGTTGGATATGATCAGTTGGATCATTTATGTATGTACACATCATGTTGGATGTTGGATATGATTAGTTGGATCATTTATGTATGTATGCATCATGTTCGATGCTTGGACCATGTATCTGTATATGTATCAGGTATGATCAGGTAGATCATGTATGTTGATGGATACATTGTGTGGATCATGTATCTATGTATGTATCAGGTAGATACATTGTATATGATGATATGTATCAGGTAGATACTTGGTATGCATCAGGTGGATGCATTGTATGATCAGGATGATTGTGGATGACGAGCTTCTCCAGATGACATGCATGAGGACGATGCAGTGATGATGATCAGGACGATCATGTGTACATAAGGATGATGTATGTTGAGTATCAAGATGATACTTCGCGGTCGTGTATCAGGTTGTGCAGATGAGCATGTCTGGGAGATCCTATAGGTCGGAGTTGTGTACCCGTGACATCCTGGGATGCTCTTTCGAGACATTGCTCTAGGAGGACATGTAATTTGTTCCCTGGGAGATCTTCAGGTCAGATTTGTGTACCCGTAACATCCTGAGATGCTCTTGCGAGGTTTTGTCCTATGGCATGTAATTTGCTCCTAGGAGATCTGGACAGGATGAAAAAGGCCTCAGATGCTTCAGCCAGGTTTTTCCATGACCACATGTAATTTGCTCCTGGAAGATCTGGACAGGATGAAAAAGGCCTAAGATGCTTCAGCCAGGTTTTGTGGTGGACCACATGTAATGTGCTCCTGGGAGATCCGACAGGTAGAGTTGTGTGCTCGTAATAGCCTGGGATGCTTCAACCAGGTTTTGTGGTGAGATCACATGTAATGTGCTCCTGGGAGATCCGAGAGGTAGAGCATTGTGCTCGTAACAGCCTGGGATGCTACCGTCAAGTTTCGTGGCGCATGTAATAAGTCCTGAGGATTCCACAGTATGGCCAGTGATGATGAAGACCTGCAGGTGGTGGGCCTACATCTAGTATGAAAAAGGACTGGCTCTGTAGAACTTCCTATGACTAGTAGATACAGAGATTGTTTGAGATAGCAGCAGCAGCGATGATGACGATGATTTGAGGATGATGCATTGATGACGATGATCCAGAGAAGAAGACTTGTGCTAGCATATCTGTGTTGAGAAATACCTTCCTAGTTAAGAGGGAGTGTTGATGTATATGTAACTTCGGAATGTATTTCATCCATGTATTTAATTTATATATTATTGTACTCCTATACAGATGTGTCATTCCTTTATACGGAAGTGTTGTCATGTGTATTGACAAGTGTCGCAAGTGTGTGAACTTGTCGATGGGTTATTAGACCACCATGTGTGGGGTCGACCCTTATTTTATGTAATATATGGTTGATGTACCTAGCTAGACAAGTCGGCCCCATAAGGTCACTGGAAAAACATAACAAGTATAAATAGAGATCGGGAGATCTCTATTTGGATCATTCGAAAACTCGTTCTTCCTTCACTCAGAAAGTGGCGCACTAGTGAGGAGGAGGATCATCTGCTACTAGGAGACTATCTCTGTGTATTTTGGTTGTACTTTGGTTGAGCCATTGCTCTCTCTATCTTTGACGAAGTTGTGGGGTTTTTCACCTTAGGTTTTTCCCCACGGAAACTCTATGTCTCTTGTCTCTCATGCTTTTGCTTCTCGTGATGATTGACATGCTTGTCATGATTGATATGCATTGATATACTGTACATGTTATTCTCTCAGTAAAGATCCTAGAGTATTGTGAATTAATGCTCAAAATTTAACATTGTATTGGGTTAACCTTTGGTCTTAGTAACCAGGGCCCTACATTATTTTTTTGTACATCATAGTCTAGCTTGAGGGGCGGTGTTCGGATATCCACATCATCATTTTCAAGGTCTTGCATGCAATTAGGGTTTGCATGCAAATTATAGGGTTTGCATGCATTTTGCATGCATCCCAGTCACCATATTGATGCCTCTAGCACCTTATCCACTTCATTCTAGCACCTGGGAGCTTCTTCCATCAGATTTTTAGCCCTCCTAGTCATGAAGGCACCCACTTCTCACCTACTGCCAGAGAAGGGTGCACTTCTTCACCTACCCACTCAGTTTACACTCAGTTAGCACCGATTCTCCTTGTAGAACACCTATAGAAAAGCGATCTTGTCCCTACAATGGCTCTGATATCATGTAAATTAGTCACAGCAGATCTAATGAACAAGTAAATCAATCACAACAGATGAACATAGAAAATATGGTGTAAAACTGTGCAAAACATGCATCAGTGCTCAATATCCCAATAAGGGTGAATAATTACAATACAATCATCTGACAATGAGTGAGCAATTCGAATTGACTAAGGAGGTCATTCAAATTACTGAATGGTGTAGCTTGGCTCCAACTAGGAGTCCTCATAACCAATCAGTGGTGGTCATCAATGCAGAAGAACCAGTCTTCCAGGTGTCAATCTGAGTCTAACTAAGTGTAACTAGTGTAACTGAAGTGTGTAGAACTGATATAGGGAAGGAGGCTCAATGGAAAGCGCATGGGAGGCTTAACTGAAGTCAGAACAAGTCATCTAGTCAATCTGGAGGTCCAACGGAGTGAAACAGTCAGTCAAGAGTGAAACTAGCCTCAAATCAAGGAGAATCGATGCTAACTGAGTGTAAACTGAGTGGGTAGGTGAAGAAGTGCGCCCTTCTCTGGCAGTAGGTGAGAAGTGAGCTCCTTCATGACTAGGAGGGCTAGAACTCTGATGGAAGAAGCTCCCAGGTGCTAGAATGAAGTGGATAAGGTGTTGAAGGCATCAACTTGGTGACTGGGATGCATGCAAAATGCATGCAAACCCTAGAATTTGCATGTAAACCCTAATTGCATGCAAGACCCTGAAAATGATGATGTGGATATCCGAACAAGTCCTTCCACTAGGAGGGCTTTCCAATCCTCTTCTTTTTTCATGAGAAGCATTTTCCTTAGGACAAGAAGCAGCCAAGTGCCCATGCTTGAAACATAACCTGTAATGGAAAGAAATATATTTGTGGTCCAATACTAGTGTCTAGTTGTGGTCTTAGTACTCCAACATGATTTTTTCAAGAATATCCTTGCTCAAATCAGCATAAATGCATATTCAAGTAGTGGTAGAATCATGGTATCAAGATTCAGTTGTATTGGCTTTTGTTATACGGAAATTAGAGGCCAACAAGGTGCAGGACAATATTCCAGATCCTCACTTGAAACTGATGGTAAATCAAATATGTTGGTCAAAGGTTCCTTTTAAATTTAATTTTAATACAAATATATATTTCCAAGTAGTTTCTATTAATTTTACCTATGTTATTATCTGTTACAAAGTATCCATAAAGTCACGGCATTGGGTATAACAATGAAGGGAGGTGGAGGGAATGAACTCAACATTGATTTTAGAATCAAACGTTGAATATAGTGACTGTGACAATGAGCAAACAAGAATGAGAGGATTGAATTAAGGAACAAGACAAATAATTAGAGAGTATAATATAGATGCATTGGTTTCCTGTGTTTTTATTTGAATGTTTAATTTATTGGTGGGTCACACTAGGGCCTGCCACCCACCACAAAAAAGGAAGGAGGAAGCAGGGTTTATAACTTTATAGTAGAAAACATCCAGGAAATGCCTCAGAAACGTTCTTGAGAGGCTAGAGTTTAGTCATCCATCTTCTTGTATCCCATACTTTGTTCTGCAATCTTCCATTAACTTTGCTTTCAAAATATTTTACAATCAAAGAGTTAAAACAATTGACTTTCTTCTTCTCATTGATATTAAAGTGTCATCGGTCATGTTGCAACAATAAATAGACATTTCTTGGTGTCAAATCAGCAATGGCACTTTAATGGCCCTTGTTTCAATGCAACCTATAGCAGCAATACAACCACATCTCCGAGGAAAGGATTACAAGTTTGATGAAGATGTTTTAATTTGGGAGATATATTTACATCTTGGAGGTAGAAAAATCTCGGACCATGACCCAAGAGTGGGGGAGGATTTCTTGCATCTCTATCATACTTCATCAAGTGGTGTATATGTTCCCTATGATATATTTCAGCCTTAAAAAGAAGGCATGTTGCCTACCTAGTATCGTATCCCAGTCATTAGAGAGGGCTTCATGCAGAGATATTTCCATTGATAGGCAAAATTTCATCTCGAAGACTGGAAGGTATATTATATAGCTCACTTGAGGCATCATTTCATGCTTAAAGGTAATGGCTTGTGTCCTATGTGGACTTATTCTGTAGAGATCCCATTGAAGTGACCCCTTGAGAGTGTATTTTGAGATTATTATGTGGATGCTTTGCTTGGAGTGGATGGCTTCTATAGAAGGACGTCACTATTTGAGTGGAATTTTGCACATAGGCTTGTCGTCAAAGTCAAGGGGAAGTAGTATGTAGAAGGATAATGGGAAGTGGAATGATAATGATAATGTTGAATCAAGTAAAAAATAAAAGTTTTGATTAGTAAATTAGGTAAGTCTCTAGGTAGAGCTCACATAAGTGGTTGTAACTTGTTCTTATATTGATAGATTGTGTTACCCTCCTATGTGCATGGGTGGTTTCTTAGAATGACCTAGATTAAGTTTTCAGCTTTCTGGCATAAGTATGGATGGAAGTAACATGGTACCACAAGGATTGAGAATGTTCCCTATATTTTCTCATAAATAGATTTGATTAGAGCTAGATTGATGGAATCCAGTGGTAGGGGCAGTTTATAGAGCATGTTACCCTCTAACATAAGTAAGAAGCAATAAACCTCCAACCTGGGTTAATTCTGGGCTTATTCCTTGGCACACTTGTACGTGTTTCAGGCCCCTTTTAAGCTTTCAAAATTCAATGAAACCTCATCTCTAGGTAGCCAAAAAAACATCTTTATGTTCAAATATGGGCATGAAAGAGAGCCCTAAGGAGGTTTATGGGTGGAATCAAAGGCTAACAAACAATGAAATTATTTTTTTGGATATTGTCTCACCCAACATCAGCAGAGAGGAGATGTTTTTATAATTTTGATCATAAGCGTGGATGATATTTTAAGGTTGAAGCACCCAGTTAGTGATCTATCCCATTACTCAACACTTTAGAGAGGCCTTTACCCATTTTTGGAGGGTTTTGCAAAGTAGGTATGAATTTTATGATTGCATATGCTGATTTTTTAGGTATGATCTAGCAATATTAGAGCAATCCTAGCATCATTGGAGGCATTTCATTTGTCTGGAATATCACCAGCAGTCAACCAGTTTCCCTCATACAGTTTATTCCATCCCTTTGCTTCATAAACCTGTATTGTTTGTGGACCAACACATCACTTTTACAAGCCTAAGTCACTGATTTATGGGTATATTTTAGGGCCTTTACTATGGAAAGCAGAAGGAATACTCCATCCTTACTGCTAGATATGGACAATGATCAGTCTTTTTGTGCTCAACCATGTATTTTGCGAGATATTTAGGTTTTTGAAGGTTCAAATTTGTATCAACTGATGAAGAAACAACAACATCGGGGTCTTTTTGGGCATGCAACAATAGTTAATTTCATCTCTTGGGCGTCTTGTGAACCAATAGCAGCCTCAGAATTATTTTATGTATGATTAAGGGGCCTGCAAGGAAGAGGCATTCAACCACTTTGCTACATCAATTGCTTTAGATTTCATCTTATGTCATGTGTAGAGAAGGATGTATCATTTGAGCAACCATTTGTAGGGTTCATTTGGTAGAAACCAACAAAACATTTGATCAGGATATGAGGACATTCATCTTTGGGAGGCATTATTGCATTACTCATGGAGAAACTGTAATGTCCCCTCCTACCATACCAACATGATAGAGAGTACGTGGTGCTCAATCCGGGCAATTAGCCCCATATTCATTAAATTAAACTCATTGATACAAAGACATGTATATGTGCATGCTATGGAAATCCAACGGATCTTAAATAAATCCTGTTGATATCTAACATACACTCAAAATTCTGTGACAGTCATTAAATAAAGACCTTTGCAGAATTATAAAAGATCATATGGAAATGCATAATCATTTGAATACATAGCGGAAGTAAATTCATTAGCACATCCATAATACATTCCAGCATTCATCACATGATAATTGCAAATTTACTCAAGAGAATACTTATCTTATACGAAAGTAGTCCCACGCAACTGGCTATGCAACTGCAACGTTCCACCCAACCGTAGGCCAGTGTGCTCCTCACTCTCTCAGCACCACTACCACCCCCAAGCTGGGCATGATCTCTACAAGGAACCAGGGAACAGCAGACTCACACATAGCCAAGCATACACCAAGATGAGCCAAGCCAATCTACAATTGGGTTTATCAGGCTGCTAGGAGATGGAAAGGAAGAGTTGCTAAGCTAGTGAGCTCCAGCACAGAGACAGGGATAACCTTGCAAGATCTATCTAGCTTGGCACCCACAATACCTACACACCCAGCACAAGGAAGTATTATTTTCACTGTTGTACAGTCCCTCAAGCCATACCTTCCCTATCTAGTGCTCTCAGGGTATGCATAGAAGAGTAACCAAAGCCCTCTTGATATGTTTGAGAGGTTGTCTCCCCCACTAGGTTTATCAAGCCACTTCTGTCCACTACCACTCCGAAACTTCAGCTCACAGGTTCAAACCAAAAACAAGGATGCACACAACAGCAGAACACAATTATGGGGCAGGATAAAACGTTTTTACAGTGAGATGCATGAGATGGGGTTTCAACTAACTCAGAAAAATGTGGGTAGACTCAAAACGTATTGGCACTTGGATAATTCGACTGGGAGAGCAAAACCCATTCCAGAGAAATGCCCCAGGGGAAAAAATGACCTCTCCCTCAGTCCCAATTCACGTCCCTCCCTCCCCAGCTGTTGCACAATACCAAAAATGAGTTCCTAGGCATGGAAAACGTAGGGTTATGGTGAAAAACGTGAGGATAAATTCCAGTGAGCTCAGTCTGCGTGAGAGGAAGAACGTAATGCATGAGGAATTGCCTCAGGAAGCATTTCGTGGGGGTTTTCTTGCCCAGCAAGCCAAAAATACGATTTTCAGGTTGATGGCTTGCCCATGCATGAAAATATGACTGCCATACTTCTCCCATCCCAAGACATTAACTGCCCCAACCAATCTTTGGAAGAATTAAATGATTGGGTGCATGAGACAAAATGGGTAGTTGGTGGTTTATGGGTTTTCTTATTGACACATGGGCTGACACCATTGGCTCAAGGGTTTGAATAATTTCCCTCCCTATTCCTTGTAGAATCATGCCCCATCTCTTTGTTGCATTGCATAGCTAGTTGGGGTTTTTCCATTAAAATTCGTATTTACATGATGTCTTATTTACATTGTGCCCACCTCGCACAAGAACCATAGGCATCTATTTTTAATTGCCGATACATGAAACACTAAATCAATGGTGGGGCCTTGGCCTTGAGCTCCTCACCATGATTAAATTACAATATTTACATCATTTACGTTTTAATACAAAGGGGGTCAAAATGGGGACATTACAGAAACCCTTCACATTAGAAGTTTTATGTTTTTGTCCATGCCCACCTTGGAGGGAAGTCACACCTTGAGGATGACCTAATCAACATTTGGTATTATCTCCACAGCAACATTTGAAAAGCTTGAATGTCTAGTTAGAGAGGTTCATTGCATTGATCCCTTGAAGTTACACCTCTTCCTCAACACCAACTCTTGGACAGTTTGGAAGACTAGTTGGCACGTGTTCCTCTATATACTTATCCTAAGCATCTTTTTGTTAAGCACACCTCTGTAGGTGCTTGAAGGCTAATGCATGGGCCACGTTTGGTGGAGACAAAGGCATGTGCATGCCTTTCAAGTTTAATTTATGGGGATGGATACATATCTTATGGTGGACATTTCTTTGTTGGCTACTTGTGGACACCATCTAAATGGTTCTCATGTGAACGGTGTCTTGAGAAAGTCTTGCATGGAATTCTTGGTGAACTTCCTTCTTGGAGGCCTCCCCTCCCTTGGGGGGTTTGGGGGTTATCTTGTGGACATCTCTTGGAGCACACATTTGAAGGGTTCTTTGGAGGCCCTGTGGCATCATCCTAGCTTGTGCTCGCTACATCATAAATAGACATAAAGCTATCTTAACCCATATAAAACGTGTGAGTATTTCAGCATGGATATGGGTACCTTTGGATTGGGTATATTTTCATTTCAACCATTTCTAGAGAAGAAAAGAATCAAAGAACTAATAAAACTTTAATAAGACAAACCTTGCTTCTCACTATTAGCAATGTAGTAAGTGATTGTGCATTGGTTTTCATTTCTTTCAATTTGTTAGGTGTTTCTAGTGCCCCACCTTGTGGAATTGTGTTTATGTTATCATTTATAGAAATGACGATATCATTATGTGTATCAATGGCATGTGGATCCCTCCTTTTGATAGTATGCCTTTGTTTGTTTCCTCGGACTATTGCCTCTATTTTTTTCTTCTTCCTTCACAACAATACCTTTTGATTGGGATTGCTGAAATCAAAAGGAAAAATATAAAATGGGTGAGATCCCATGTTTGGGATCCCAAAAAATAGAAAACGGAATGATATCCCTAGAACGAAAAATAGAATTCTGAGAGGGAGTATTGACAAAACAACTACATCACCAAAGACATTTTGCCTTGTTGCTAGTTTAGCTCCCCAGAGGTGGTCCACTAAAAATCCCTAGACCTAGTTCAATAAATCTTCTAAAAAATAGAAATTTAGGTGAACATCAAAACTTTCTGGAGTAAATGGTCCGATGAAGTTCTTGGGAGTTAGAAATGGATCAATGTATTTGACGTTTCAGACGTGGTACTACTAGGCATTTACTGCCAACCAAGGTCATGTTATCCATTTATTTTCCACCACTTTCTCATCTAGTATTCACGAAGTAATAATCGCAGAGTTATAAGCTATTTCCAGGTATAATGGTGATCTTTGGTTAGTATTTTGTTCAAGTTCTTCCATGTGTTCTGTCTTTATTAAAATTATCCTTCTAACATTGAAGCCTATCCATTTTCCCTTTTATCACAAATTGGCCTCAAGGGAGAATACCTACAACTATATTTAGACAATGGAGAAAAGCAAGTCAAATGGATTTTAGGAGTAGACCCTCTCAAACAAGTTGTTGTCATATGGTATATGTTAATCATTGTATTTTAATCATCAACAATATTGGTGAAGGACCTATGCACTGCATTGAGTAGTGACAAAACAAGGCACTACTAACACACAATTCCAACATTGTACAAAAGAGGAGAAATATTGTGCAAGTAAACCAGAACTGCGTAGACAAGTTACAACAAAACCTATCAAATTGGTAACATTTTATTTTGTGATCGATTAATATTTATAAGATCACACTTGGGAATAAAAGTAGTGTGTGTAAACTAGACACAATTTTAGAGACAAAACACATGTAAGTTCATTCCTATAGCTTCTTGTAGCAATGTAGTGGGAAAAATTCATTTCAAGAGATGTGGACGTAACCAGAAACATAAAAACCTTTGTGAATAGTTTGTAACATAAGTGAATTGTAGAAATCAATGTGACATGGAACAATGATAGATCTCAACAGGGAAACCAAGGGGACTACGATGTGGAAGACAATTTGGCATAATTAGCATACACACACTATGTTTTCATACCTGCAAGAGAGAGAGGACATGTAGATACAATCATATGTTTCAGGCAATTTAATGTAATTGTAGTAGATCGTGGTGTATATACATTATAGTAGAAGTGATATGTATTTCAGTGAGAAAGTTCCCCAATGCCCAATATGTCTGAACTATAGATTGTTTTACCCATTATATTGTATGATCTGTGTTAATCCTTAGTGCAATTTAAGTCTACTCAAAATGGAAAAATAATACCAACAACCACATACACAATAGAACAACAATATCAATGATATAGAAGACACCAAGACACTTTTAAGTGAAGATTACTTTGAAGAATATACTCCAAGAAATAATGTGTGAGCACTAGCCACTAGAGATGCTTACCACTGGCACTACCTCTTCTCTACAATTATTTATTGCAGAAATGTTTTAAACGCCTAGGTATGAAGTCAGAACCCTTCCATGGTAATTACTTCCTTCTTCTCTTGATCTACAGAGTCTATCTACAATATCTCAATGAAACAACCCTTGCCATGGTTTCCTATACCCTATTTTAGAATAACAGTCATACAGTGGTTACCATCAACTTTGGTCATTTAAGCAATTTGATTCTCCAACAATCAAGCTACACAACCATCTTCACCATTGTTACTAAATATACACACAAATATGTCATCTAGTTAGAACATGACCTTACCTAACAACTCAACCTATGCCTTCCTTTAGAAACCAAATTCTTTCATTCACCTAACTTTTCCCTGTCAAGGTTTTCACAGAAACACTTGCTAAACAAGAGAACATAGTGACATTTCCTCAATTTCTTGCATCTTCTTCTCCCTAGGTTTTGGCCATCGAAGTTTCTTGGCTTTTATCCTAAGCAATGAAAATTGGGTCTCCAAAGATCAGCTACATTTATTGCTGGAAAAACATAGTGACAAACCCTCAATCTTCCAAATGTATTCCACGCAAAATTATTTGCTCAATCAGTGATCCTCGAGCTTCTCTTAGAATATTAGAATCTCCCTTGTTCTACAATGATGACCTTTTCTCAAGACTTGACTCATCACTTTGATCAGTGACAAAAAATTTCCCTTTGCTCAATACTTGACTAGTCAAGCCACTAGTTTCTTTGTTGAGCAAAGTCTTCATTCCTTCATTGATCAAAGGATATCAAACAAGGAAGACATGTGGCCTTTGCTCAGAGATCCACACTTGGAAAGAGACTTCACCACTTGATCTCTTCCTTTGTACTACAATGCATACTTGGACCAATTTTTTCCCTCCACCTTTGTCATTCTATCTACTTGGTTTCTAGCTCTGCACTCTAATATGATATTCAGATCAAGAAAATTTTAACATGCAAACAAAAGTAAAGGGTGTTACAAACCACTAGAGAACACAAGGAAAAGAGATGTGCACCAAAGACAAGAATGTTAGAAATAGATGTACTCTGACCCAGCTTTTCTACAGAAGATGGGGGAGGAATATTGTCTGTTTTCTATCCATAGTTGACACCCAAAACTTGTGAATGCTCCACCAATGTCCTGCCTCTGCCTCTACTTTCTACAACAATTTACATCAGTAGATGCAAAATAAAGTGAAAAGCAGACATGGAAATAACAAAACCATATGAATAACCATATTAAAAAGCATATCAACCTCATAACCATGACATTGAAATTCATATCAACAGCATAGCTAGAGGTAGAAAACCCAAACATATAAAATCACAATGAATTATTGATGAAGTTAGTGACAGTGGCACCTCCCCATCGACATCTTTTCATTACTGAATTGTCAAATGTTGCAGAAAGATTGAGCAAGGTCACAATAGGTGAACTCCAATCTTTCTCCAACAAAGATAAAAGACTCCTCAATTAGGCTTAACACATTTCCACAAAATGTGCAAGGATGGGATGTAGTTTTAAATGCTCTCTTCAATTTATCTTTGTGGTTAATGAAAATTGAAACAAGGAATAACCAACTCCTCAAAAAAGTAGATTGATAATCCACATGTGCCCGTTGACCAAGTAAAAAAGGGGGGGTTATATACCAACTATATTCATCCAACAGTACCTTGATACGAAGCAAGGCTACACTTGTTCTTATTTGTATCCCTTTGACCAAGTATGTTATCAATCTATCCTCCCTACAAGGGAACCTCCCTAAAACTTAAAAGTGTATCTTGGACCACTTTCCAACCAATTAATACCACATGGAAGCCCTATGGGTAGAATGCTTTCCAAGGTGGGCTCATTTGACTTTGTCTTTAATGCTTGTGTGACACATGACACTTATCAAGCTTGGGAACTTTTCTTCTAGTGATTGTTTGATCATTTCCAGGATAGACATTACCTCAAAATGGATGATTTGATAATGTATTTTTTAAGATGAGCAACAACAGTATGGAGCCCTTTCCTCTGCTATTTCCTTGGTCCTTTAAACATGCCTTAAAACAATTAAATATTGCCTCATGAAGTGGAGTGTTCCCTTCAATATAAACCATGGAATTTCGTGTACAAAATGCATATGACAGCCTATTCCACCATTGTAGAATCTCTTCCTCCCTTAAGGAACCTAATATGATCCTTTGTCACATCATCATCTTCTAGTCCAAACCATCTTCTGTATGTAGGATGCTACTTCATGCCTTGTTGCAAGACTATTAATGACCTTAAATTTATTGAACTCTTCTTTTGGAATGTATGGCGCCATTTTGATTATCTTGGACCATCATTTCTGATCATGAATTTAGATTTCTCAGTCACATTTTGAAATCATATTCTACCTTATATATTTTGTGTGACCTATTGTGTTGATTGATCCATGATGAATGTTTTATTTTTCAAGTGCATCTATTAAAGTTAAATATCAATACTACAGCTCTGCTCATAATTATCAGATCTGCAAAAATATAAAAATTTAACACCTGCAGCTAGATGAACTTCAAGATCAAGTCAAGAAAATGGATGCCAAGATCAACCTCATTCTCAAAGCCACCACTGGATTTGAATTAGAAGCACAAGATCGTCCACCAACTCATGTTCAAAAGGTTCCTGTGATCTCCATTTTTTATGATGATCAAGCTGCCTAGTTTTTCTTATGATCAATCTTTTATGCTTCTAACCTACCCGAACTATGTTTTCCAAGGAAAACCTCACAGGAGGCCCCCACTTCCCCAGAATATACAGATGTAAGGAGGCTAAACTGCCACCATAATAGCAGCTGGTAACCCACAGGATCTCAACTGGATTTGAACCTGTGACCTATGGCCTCCTCATCAGCAACATGCCTTGGACAGATGAGTCAACCAATTGTGTTAACCCTTGGGCCTTATCTCTCCACATAAAAGGTGCCTTGCTACAACTGACTTTTGCTCTATTACAAGCACTTTCTATCATTTCCTTAGAGGTCATGCATATTTTCTAAATTTTGAATGCATATATGAAGAAACTTGGAACATTTCTCAAAAAACATAACCCATTTCTAGAGAAACTGGTTCCCAATCCAGACACATAAAATGGTGGTCAGAAACAACATTTTTGCCAGGTTTCCCATTTATGAAGGGTAGTTTCACTCAAAAACATAGCCCAGCATGTTTTTGGTTCCTTACCTTTCAATGCTTCTTCTTGCTAATATAATTGGAGGGTATTTGAAAAAATACACCCAAAGAAGAGGAACGTAATAGAATATGAAACACCCCAAGGTAGTCTTTCTTAGACCATGTATCTTTCCCAAAATATGTAGGGTCATTCACCGTGTAGATAATGCATGACTTGATAATCATTACCTTTTAGTTGATTGAGCAGGCATGCATCTTATTTATGGGTTAGTAGGTAGAAATAGGCATGCTTGCTTTATTCATTTCTTTTGCATACTTTATATGGATTACTAGTCTTGTTGATTGTATTCAATATAATTGGTTCCATTGTTAGAGATACCCCTCAACTGTCTTACAGTCTGGTCTCATTATCTCAGATTGGAAGCACATTACCATACTTATGTTGAGTCATATAGACTTTCTCAAAAGATATAGAGATGGGACACTTTATATTTAGAACTTTAGTGTGTTATGCAAATAGAGGAAGATCTTTCCAAGACATTTGGGGTGCAATAGCTCCACTTACTATATTTTAAAGCATGTTGTATAAATATATTACTATCTTTAAAGCTTTAGCATATCATAGGACCAAAGGAATACCTCCCTATTTAATGCAGATCCTTTCTTCAACAGGTACTAAGAGAATATGTCCCTATGGATGATGGATTCCAATATTTCGCTTCCTACTTGTAGTCACTTGCATCCCTATTTGGAATAAGTAAATTTTACACTATGCTGGCATTCAAAGATTTACATTGTTATCTAAGTCATCTACTAGGACTACCAGAAAATAGATCCAGCCTCCTAGTAGACACCTTTCTGGAGCGTGCCAAGAAGGACTATCTGACACCTCATCACTAATTTCTTAATTGATGGAGCAGGGGGATTGACCTTGAATGATAGTAAAAACATTACATCTACCTAGTTCCTTTATGAGACTTTTCTAAGATATTGCTCAAGTTAGAGCAAGAGATACTCATGATCTCAGAATATCTGGATGGAATTGTTTGATAGGTGTCAGGAAATTATATGTTTTTTGGTGAGATTAGCAGATTCCTTATTGCTCCACAACTGTATGGCATTTGACATCTTTTCCTAGTCTTTACGGTCCATTTTATCTGTTTGGTCCCATTTTCCATTTTTTGTCATGTGTGGACATTATGCATTTTTCCTTTTTCTTTCAATAGAATGTGTATGATACTGGTAATGTGATAGGCCATTCAGGATTCCCTTATGTCCTTATGTAGGTATAATTTTTTTTTTCTTTCATATTAATTGAAAGAATGGTGCACCAAGCAGGGGTTTTGATTCTACTCCTTGTTGTAAAGAAGGCATAATCAAACATGGACTTTGTAATATGAAATTTTTTCTTGCAAGTCTTTTAACTTGGGGATTCTAAACTGGAATCAAAATATGTTGATGGGTGCTTAACTTGTTTTCTTGCTACCTTTCTCAGAGCTTACGAAGGGATGTTGATCATTATTTGGGATCTATTCTTTGGCTGGCGTTGTTGTATTTCCTCAATCTTGAGCATCCACAAAGATTATCTTTGAGGCTTTCACATTATTTAATGTGTCTTAGAACATCCACCTTTGACTTCCTTACCACCATAATATTCTAAATGAACATGTTGTAGTCTAGAGTTCACTTCCTTGGGGCTCTTCATGCCTTAACCATGATTTTCAAGACATTGGCCATCAAAACCCATCCTTTGCAAAAAATTCAAGCCTATCTCTTTGGTATGAAATTCAAAACTACCAAAAGACACATATGTTGATTGAAATTGAGCAAGGGGTAAGTTGAAGTAAAAAAGGTATGCGCATCTTGAGTCAATCATGGTATGCGCATCTTGAGTCAAAACAAGGCTCCTTTCTTTCTTAATATTTTCCACCTCCATTTAAAGACTCTTCAATATGGCTTTCTTACAAGCCAACTATTACACAATAATTTCCACAACCTAGATATTTTTCTCCTTAAGAAGCTTCAGATGGCTTTACAAAGTTTTATGAAACTCTTCATTCTTCCCGTCCAACTACTAGAAAGTCTTTTCTAGTTGTTCATTAGCCTCATATATTTGTTTATTCATCTCCTATAGTTCCTAAAGTATCACTCTCTTATGATATTTTTCCATGGATTCCTTACTGCAAGTCCATAGTTTCATAAATATATTTCTATGATACCAATCAATCTAAATCTTTTGGATGAGTTGAAATCTCCCAATGGCACTAATATCAAATTTTAGTTAAAACCAAATAATAGGTCTTGAATATTATCAACCATATATTATTTCCTTATTAATAAATAATAAAATGGAAGACAAATGAAATCATACAACAATATACCAATATTTTTAAGGAGAACCCTTTTGCACAAAAAACTCCAATATGATATTCAATCTAATAGATTGCAACCAATGCATATTGTCTTTTATTAGAATTACGAATCATGCAATCTAGGTGTTAATATTGCTCCTCTCCCCAATTCTTAAAGGGTGCTATCTCAATGGAAGAGCGCATGCCTTACAAGCAGGAGGTTGGTGGTTCGATTCCTTTGTACCCTAATGACATTGCAATGTATTTCTAAAAAAATATTTGTTGTGATAATTTATATTAGTTGCTAAACGGGAAGCAAACTGTGGTGATAGTGTGGGAGTAAAAATGGACGATAAATTGGGCACTAAAGTGGTAGCAAAACATGGTTCTAATGTTGACATCAATAGAGATGCAAAACTAGGCATTAAAAAGAGGCCCAACACTTTATGCTATTGAGGAAGCCAAACATGGTGTTGATATGGTAGCAAAGTAAGATGTTACTTTGGATGCAAAACATGGCACTGCATAGGAAGCAAAATATGGTGCAACAATAGAAACAAAAATTGGCTCCATCTTGGTAGAAAAACACAATGCAAAAAATGAAGCAAAAATTGGTGCAAAATTAGAAGCAAAAATTGGTGCATATTGGAAGTAAAACGTGGTACAAAATGGGATGATAAAGTGGTAGCACATATGGATGCAAAATTGGATGTTAATTTGGATGCAAATATGGTGCGAATGTAGATGCAAACATAAATGCTAACACGACACTTTTAAGGATGCAAATAGGGCGCTTATGGGGACGTCATTTAGGAAGTAAAAGATGACAATCTCTAGGAATAAAAATAGGATGTTATTTAGGAAGCAAACCTCGACGTCGTTTAGGAATCAAAATTGGACGATATTTTAGAAGCAAAAAAATGGACGCTATTTTAGACATCAGAAAGGATGCTATCTATGAAGCAAAAAAAGACGTTATTTTAGACTCTTTACATTTTGTCCATGACAAGTGTTAAATTTTGAGCATTAATTCACAATACTCTAGGATCTTTACTGAGAGAATAACATGTACAGTATATCAATGCATATCAATCATAACAAGCATGTCAATCATCACAAGAAGCAAAAGCATGAGAGACAATAGACACACAGAGTTTCAGTGGGGAAAACCCTAAGGTGAAAAACCCCACAGCTTCCTCAGAGATAGATAGAGCAATAGCTCAACCAAAGTACAAGAGATAGACTCCTCTTAGCAGTTGATCCTCCTCCTCACAAGTGCACCACTTTCTGAGTGAAGGAATAATGAGTTTCTGAGTGATCCAAATAGAGATCTCCCAATCTCTATTTATACTTATTTTGTTTGCCCAATAACCTTATGGGGTCGACTTGTCTAGCTAGGTACAATAACTTCATATTACATTATATCGGGCCGACCCATTACAAGGTGGTCTAATAACCCATTGGCAAGTTAACACACTTGCGACACTTGTCAATACAAATGACGACACTTCCGTATAGCGGAATAATACATCTCTATAGGAGTACAATAAAATATATAAATGAAATACATTCCGAAGTTACATATACATCAACAATGCGTCCCATTTAGCGTCTACTTTGACCACTCAATGAAAAAAAAATTACACTAAAAAGGGATGCTAATTCTAGGATTTGTTGTAGTGAATCCTCCTTGGCCTCTACCTTTGAATCATCCTTGGCCTCCTTGGTTGCAATCCCTTGATGCATTGTTTTGTTGTACTACTCCTTCTGGCCTAGCATACCCTTGGACACTATGTGCATCTAATGTGCGCTCTCTCATAAGATCTAGTGTGCAATAGTCCTTCTCATCATGACCCGCAAATTTGCAAAAGTTCTTAGATTTTCATCATTTAATTCAATAGATCTAGGATCTTAAGTGAAAGAATAACATGTACAGCATATCAAGCATAAGAGACAAGAGACAAGAGACACAAAACATTTCACCGAGGAAATCCAAGAAGGTGAAAAACCCCTCAACTTCCTCAGAGATAGAATAAGCACCAATACAAGGATCACATCAAACCCGAGAGATAGATATCTTTAGCAGCATACTCCTCCTCCACTTGTGTGCACTCCTCCTCTCTCTCACTAATGTGAAGTGAGTGAATGATAGAATGTGTAAAATGAGAGAGACACACTCTCTATTTATACACTACTTCACTTTTCTTTTAACTCTAACTAGGTCGGCCCCAACTTAACCACTTAACATAAAGTTGACTGGGCCGACCCCCACTAGGGTGGTCTAATAACCCTTTAACCAACATGACTCATACAGGGCCGACCCCATCAAGGTGGTCTAATAACCCATCAAATATAAGTTACGACACTTACAATATAACTTGCGACACTTGCAAATACAAATGACAACACTTCCAATCGGAGGAATAATACATCTCCGTTGGGGATAAAATAAAGTACAAATATAATACATACAATATACAAGTGAATATCTTCTGAAGTTACAAATACATCAACCCTCCCTCTTAACTAGGAAGGTATTCTCTTGACACAAGTCATCAATACATATATGCACAAGTCTTCAATTCTGGAGCTGGATCATCGTCACTAGATCACAGAGCATCATCGTCACTGCTATTGTACTCGTCATCTCGATCACTGGGTTATCTCATAATTCTTCTCGTCATAGGAAGTTCTACAGAGCCAACCCTTTTTCATGCTGGTTGTAGGCCTAGCCTCCTGCGGATCTTCATCATAACTGGCCATACTGTGGAATCCTCGGGACTTATTACGTGCAACAACAAAACATCGAAAGAGCATCCTAGGACTGATTACGAGCTTACCGCTCAACCTATTGGATCTCCAAGGATATTTTACATGTTGACTGTCACAAAATCTTAAAAGAGTGTCTTGCATCCTGCAAGAACTCTAAAGAGCATCCCAGGACTGATTACGAGCTTACTGCTCAACCTATCGGATCTCCAGGACTTATTATATGTGACCCCCACCACAAAACCTTAAGAGAGTGTCTTGCTTCCTGCAAGAACTCTAAAGAGCATCCCAGGACTGATTACGGGCTTACTGCTCAACCTATCGGATCTCCAGGAATGATTATATGTGGTTAGGCAAAACCTTTAAAGAGTGTCTTGCAACCTGCAAGAACTCTAAAGAGCATCCTAGGAATTATAACGAGCTTACTGCTCAACCTATCGGAACTCCAGGACTGATTATATGCCTCTAGTAGCAAAACCTCGAAAGAGCATCCTAGCTCAAACTATAGATCTCCCAGGATCTTTTCTATGCTACATGCACAACCTATCCACAGCTACAGAGTATCAACCTGATACTCATGATCATACTGATCATCATCATATAGTACATCACCCTAATGCACATCCATCACATGATCATCCTGATCATCGTCACAGCATCGTCCTGATGCATATCATCTGGAGTATCATCCTAATACTCGTCACATATGATCATCCTCATCATCATCATAGCATCGTCCTGATGCATATCATATGTATCATAGTTCTAGTACTCATCACATACGATCATCATCATAGCATCGTCCTAATGCATATCATCCAGAGTATCATCTTGATACTCATCATACATGATCATCCTGATGTATGTCATTTGAAGCATCGTCCTGATGCTCATCACACATGATCATCCTGATCATTGGCACAACATCATCCTAATGCATATCATCTGGAGCATCATCATGATGCTCATCACACAGTGCTTACATCCACATCCATGGGAGGATCCTCCTACCACCATGCTTGGAATGGATCCTACAAATGTGTCCCATCACTTCTTCCTCAAAGTATATTCTATCTGAAGAACACCAAGCCTCTCTCTGAAGTACTCAAACTTCACTCTGGCTAGTGGTTTAGTCAACACATCTGCAACCTGGTCATTCTTCACAACATACAGGAGCTTCACTACTCCTCTCTACACCATATCCCTGATATAGTGATATTTGATCTCGATGTGCTTCGACCTGTCATGGAACACCGGGTTATCTGACAACTTCACACAACTCTAGTTGTCACAATATATACAGGTAGCATCCAACGAGAGATCAAATAAATCAGACAGTAGCTTCCTAATCCATACTGCCTCACAACTAGCCGAACAAGCTGCGACATACTCTGCTTCGGCTGTACTCAGTGCTACGCAGGATTGCTTCCTGCTAAACCAAGAGATCACACCTGATCCCATACTAAAGCAGCACCCTGAAGTGCTCTTCCTATCTGCAGCACTTCCTGCCTAATCTGAATCAACATAACCCTCTAGGTTAAACTTTTGATTCGCATCATACTTGATCCCATAATCAATTGTACCCTTCAAGTACCTCAGAATATGCTTCACAGCAATCAGGTGAACATGTCTACGATCCGTCAGGAACTGGCTCAATGTGCTCACTGCAAAGCAAATATCTGGTCTCGTGTTTGTCAAGTACATCAAGGACCCAATCATTTGACGATACACCGTGACATCAACCAACTCAGATGAAGAATCACACAAAAGATTCAGGTTCGATGCCATAGGTGTGGCCATGGCCTTGCAGTCCATCATCCCGAACTGCTTCAGGATCTCTACTGCATACTTCCCCTGTCCAAGGAATATTCCATCTGCACTCTGCCACACCTCCATACCTAGAAAGTAATGCATCATCCCCAAGTACTTCATCTCAAACTCGGCAGCAAGCTTCCTCTTCATGTCGGCAGTCAACCCATCCTCACCTGTAACAAATAGGTCATCCACATACAGTAGTAGTATTACTGGATTTCCTTCCTCAACCTTGTAGTAAAGGTTGGAATCCACTTTACTCTTGGTAAAGCCCAAACTGGATATAAATCTATCTATCCTACCATACCAAGTCCTAGGAGCTTGCTTCAAGCCATACAAGGATTTCTTCAACCTGCACACATATGACTCCCTGTCATGTGTCTCAAAACCAAGTGGCTACTCTACATACACTTCCTCTTCGACTACACCATTCAAGAAAGTTGTCTTGACATCTATCTAGTGTATCTTCCACTTCATCACTACATCCATGGCAAGTATTCTTCTGATGGAAGTGTATCTGGCTACAGGAGAAAAGGTCTCTTCATAATCTATTCCCTCTTTCTGGGAGAAGACACGAGCTACAAACCTCACCTTGCATTTCTCTATGCTGCCATCTACAGCATGCTTGATCTTATAGATCCACTTGGAAGTCACAACAAACTTCCCTTCTGTTCTTGGGACCACATCCCAGACTTTATTCTTCATGATCGATTGGTATTCCTCGATCATGGCATTCTTCCATTACTGCATACTGGATCCTGGGAACTTTAGGCTCTTCAATATCTTCAATAGATAATTTCTTGAACTTCGTTGCTGGAACAAATGTTGTTGTCCTTCTTTTGTAGGTGATTGTACATGATCTTTCCTACAAGTCAAATTCAATTGCATGATTAGAAACTTCTCATAGTTTTTCAAAACAAATTCTTATGCGTAAAGACATATGTCATACAGTCATGCAATTATCTTAGCCAATGCTTCAATACAACATTTATCCATATCCCGTATTCACACGGTAACTTTCTAGATGCCTTCCATATCTACCAGAACATTTGTTAAGAGTGTGCACAACTCCCAACATGTCAGCAAAGAGGTTTCATTCTAGATAAGTAGCAATAGAATGTTATACAATACCATAGGCCACTTACCCATTACTTGCATATTAGTAGTATCTTGTTCATTAATGCAACTTTTCTAATATGCATAATACATATCCTAAATCTAGGAACATAAGTATGTACATGATTGGACAACATCATTTAAGTAATCATATATACAAGAAATGAAAATTCAAATACTTATCTTTGTTTGGTTGTAGGGTGGACTCCCTCTCAATCTTTGCTTCCTTGCAGGAACTACTGGAGTGTTCTCCCTCTTGATCTTTGCTTCCTGGATTATTTGTCTTCGACCTTATATCCATCCTGGACCACTATGCATGCTTAAGTGTGCACTAGTGTCATCCTCAAGATCTCATACATAATCATACATGCATTAGTATAATCTCAATACTATCAAAACATCATGATTCTAAATAATCTTAAATATGTATGGTCGTGATCATTTCATACATAGGTAATAAGCGTTAGTATTCAAGGTTTCAGGGAAGACTTCTTTTACTCATGCATATTCTTATTTGACCATAGGACTCTTCTGGTTAGTCATATCATCAATCAAAGTAAGAAATATAATATGCATAAACCCTTGATTACTAAAACTTCTAACTTTCAAGAATAATCATTATCATTCATACAAATGTATAAGATCCTAACACAAGGTAGGATTCTAACTTGATATAGGAAAAACATACCTGGTTATCATGTTTGCTAGTTATGTCTAACATACCCAAACAATGTCTTCTTGTTCTCTTCAATAACTTGTGCTTAGTAACTTGCATAACTCATAAGTTAACCATTGTAGAACCAAATTATGCATACCTCGTAAGTAGAGCTTCTATGTGATCCATGATTCTTTGTCTTCATGTCACCATGGTCATATTTTCTTGATCTAGAACTTGATTTGTACCTTTCATGTTATTGGACAACATTATCCTCATACAATACCACAGTGCTTTAGTACAATCATAAGTTCCATAACCCTAATCAATGAATGTCTTATATTATTCACATGCATTCATACTTTTACTAGGGTGATAAGACAAGTCTAAAATTAATCAATATTGTACTAACCTCAATAATATGAAGACAATCATGTCATAACCTTAATCATGAACAGATTTCAAAAAACATACATTTATATCCTCAAGTCATATCTGTCGAGATTGCTTGTAGCATTCTTATGTAAGGCCTTAGCCTCATCTCCCTCTAGAACTAGAACTTCTTCACTTATGCAGGTGCCCAATTCATTTTCTTCTAGGATTAACTCAATCCACTTTGATTTGCTGAAACTGGATCTAGAGTTGGATTAGGGTTTGTTAGAGAAACCCTAAAAATTCAAATTTTGAATTTCAAACTTCTAAATGGATGGAAAGATGTGCCTTGATGAGCTGATCAAGCTGGTATTCTTTAATTTTGAAAACTGTAAAATTTGACCCTTCAAAATTGCCTTTGAAACTTCTGGATCTTCTGGACAAGATCCCAAACTAGGGTTTGATAAAGCTTGGTCTTCTTCCCAACCAAAAATTTTGATCTTGTACCCTAAGCTTCAATTTTTCTGAGTAGCTTCCAGCCGTGGTCACAGATTCCAAAAATTTCAACTTTTGCAGAAACCCTAATTTTCCACCTTTCCGATCAAAATCCCGAACTAGGGTTTGATGATGCCGGGGGTTCTACCCAACCAAAAACTTTGATATTGGTCTCTAAATTTCGATTTTTCTGAGGAGATAAATCCTATGTTGATATCACTCCAAAATTCCACTTCTGCCAAAAGCCCTAATTTCCAACAGCAGTGATAAGCCAAAAATGAGAATGCTCAAAATCCAATTCTATTTCATAGAAACATTTTCCTTATTGATTCTAGTGTAACTTAGAAATTTCAGATCCACGGGATCTGAAACTTCAGCTTGTGGTAGCCTGACCTGTTTTATTTCCAACCCATAGGTCTGACCTCAAATGGATTCTTTGAGAGAGATATATTCCAAATGTCACAACGTGACCTATTTATGGGATAAAAAAGGATAGCGAACTTGTACGGAGTGCCACGTGTCACTAGTTCAAATTCGGCCTCTAAAAAGCATACCTATCAAACTACAGTTCGTGCCCTTACTGCCACTTTTTATAGAATTTCATTTGGATCTTCCTATCCCAAGTTGTGATCTTTTTTCTGAAGTCACCTATTTATGACTGAGATCTAGAAGAGGCAGAAACCCTAGATTGTACAGATCATAAAACAGAAAGTACAACGAATTAGATGTTGTTCTTCAGACACAAGGTACATGGGGATGTTATATACGACCTGTAGAAGTTTCAAAACCTGAACCTTCGCCAAAATGGATTTATAGCGAAAGTGCCACGATGACTGGTTTTTTCTATATCAAGCCCTAGCCTCCAATTTGTCGCAAGTGCAACAAGTGTCATAAATGCCATTCCATGCCTTCCTTCGGGCTAGCTCTGATACCATGTTATATTTTCATCATTTAATTCAATAGATCTAGGATCTTAACTTAAAGAATAACATGTACAACATATCAATCATAAGAGACAAGAGACAAGAGACACAAAACATTTCACCGAGGAAATCCAAGAAGGTGAAAAACCCCGCAACTTCCTCAGAGAAAGCTAAAGCACCAATACAAGGATCACAATGATCAAACCCGAGAGATAGATATCTTCAGCATCATACTCCTCCTCCACTTGTGCGCACTCCTCCTCTCTCTCACTAATGCAAAGTGAGTGAATGAGAGAATGTTTAAAATGAGAGAGACACACTCTCTATTTATACACTACTTCACTTTTCTTTTAACTCTAACTAGGTCGGCCCCAACTTAACCACTTAACATAAAGTTGACTGGGCCAACCCCCACTAAGTTAGTCTAATAACCCTTTAACCCACATGACTTATACAGGGCCGACCCCATCAAGGTGGTCTAATAACCCATCAAGTATAAGTTATGACACTTACAATATAACTTGCGACACTTACAAATACAAATGACAACACTTCCAATCAGAGGAATAATACATCTCCGTTGGGGATACAATAAAGTACAAATGTAATACATACAATATACAAGTGAATATTTTCCAAAGTTACAAATACATCAACAAAAGTTGCAAAACAGACTTCTTGTGGTACTCAAATATTTTTGCAGCAACGAACTAGTAGGGGATGATTTCCTCTACAAATATCACACCATACCCCTCCATTCGGGGGCAAAGGATTTGGGTCCCCAATTTCCATATATTCTTTATATGTTGGACACTCATTCTTATGATGTCCCTCCCTACTACAAGTGGTACACCATATCTCTTTGCGCTTCTCTTTACCCTTGGAAATATCCTGCAATTGAACCATTAACGCAGCAAGTTGTGTATGTACTTGGGCCATTCCCAAGTTGTTCTCTCCTACTGGGGATGCTTCCAACTTCATAGGAATATCTATTGCATCTGAATGCATCATAATATTATGTTGCATTAGGGGGGCGCATATATGTGGCAACAAACCTGCAATGAACCACTCTTTATGTCGCTCCTTGTGAATTTCGAATTTCACCTTGTCCATCAACAATTTGAATGATCCACATCACAGTTGGAATTATTTTCAGATGATAACTTCGACACATATTCTACCAGTCATCGATGTCGACACGAATTTGACAAGTTCCGACTTCGACATGACTTCAACAACTTCAGCAAGTTCCGCGACCTCACAGTTTCACGACATCGACATGCAGCATCGATCTGCGACCTGCGACTGTCGAACTTCGACAGACTGTCTCTCTATATTCCATTTGACTATAACGGTTGAACTGCCGAACCGTTATAAATTATTTTATAACTGAACATAACGGGAAAGCACCCAAGCATCTCAGCACTCTCTATATAAGCACTTAAACTATTGTAATATACATGATAGAATCAATCGATGATCTCATATCTAGTAATAGAAGATCAGTTCGCATTCCTGCATATTGTATGTGTATATTTGTGTTATGTCTGTGTAGTATATTCCTTCTTTGTGCATTTTGTTTCTTAAGCTTCCTCCATAATAGAGCTGACTCATTCAATCGAACTGTTGTCCCCCTCATGATTCCTGGCCATGTGCGAATCATTGGTATCAAAGCACTCAGCTTTGTTCATGCTTAAGTTTGCGTAGACACTTCCAGCGAAGTTACCAACTTATTCCTGTTCAAAAATGCTCGCAATCTCAGCAATCCAAGCAAAAACTACCTCCAGAAATGGCAGAAGAAACAAACGATATACATGCAGCTGACGAGACAACACAACTTATTGAGCAAGTGATGACTCAACAATGAACTAAAATGTTCGCCCAGTTCAATGAAATTCTCACGCAATTTGCTTCGACATCTGGAGGATTTTCGACGAGAACTCACTCCGATAAAATCAGCCCCTTCAAAGTGCAAATGAGTTTGGACATACCAAATATTGAAGGCAAGATTGATGCGTAATCCATCGAGAATTGGGTACAATAATTGGAATCCTATTACTCTATGAATCAACTCTCATAAGCTAACAATATTACCATTGCAGCCTTAAAGATGTCAACATCCGTGCACTGTTGGTGAGAGAACCTCTCGACAAAGATGGAGAAAAGCGGAGACCCCATCGACACATGGGATAAATTCGTCGAACACATCCGAAAGGAATTTTACCCGCTCAAATACCTTGAGAAACAGTATAAGAAATGGCAGCATCTAAGGAAATGGAAAGACCAATCAGTACAGAGTTACACCGACGAGTTCTATCGACTCATGGCTAGACTTGGTGTCCAAGAAGAAGAGAAATTGTTTGTTCTGAAGTACATCAGCAGATTGTCCCAGTATATTCAGTTGGAGATGGAATTTCTGACTGTCAATATGCTTGCAGATGAATTCACTATGCCAGCAAACCCGAAACCAAGCAGAAAGGGAAAGCACACTTCGCAACAAATCCGACATCAAGATGACCACCCGACAAGAAGACATCAGCCGACTTCGACAATTCGAAATATTCTCAACCGACTCTGCCAAAGCCAGATCATAGAGAAAAGCCTTTTCAGAAAAGGGAACGTAGCAAACAACCTCCCAACGGGAAATGGTGCGACTACCACCACTCATCTTGACATGATACGTCTGAATGCAAAGCTCGAAAGACATTTTTGGAAAAAAGTGTCAACACCTGACACGTTCGACAAGACGGTGGAAGAATCAGATCCAGATGCAACGACCCTTCTAACATCGGCATCGGCCACTCCAGCAGCCTCGACCATCGTCGACAAGGAGGAACGAGAGTGCCTGTTCCATACACGGATATGGGTACAGCACAACCCATTACATCTGATTGTGGAGAATGGTAGCCCGAAGAACTTCATTTCTGAAGATCTTGTGAAGAAACTAGGTCTTGTCACCACTCCGCATCCTCATCCTTACAACATCAGTTGGATGAAGGATGGATAGGAACTACGGATCACCCGACAATACAAACTCGCCTACTTCATAAATCCTTTTGAAGATGAATTACTCTGCGACGTAGCACCACTCTCTGTTGATGACACCCTATTTGGGAAACCTTACCTATGGGATCACCATGGAAGTTATCAGTCACGACTGCAGAAGGTGATTATCAAAATCCAGAATCGATGGTACATTATTCCAGAACGACGACCTACACCAACGGTTTCAATGATATCTGCTAAACAGACAAAGAAGCTCATGAATCATGCTCAGAAGTTAGCATTAATCATGATCAAACCGCAACATTCGAAGAAGATTGCAGTAACGAGTCGACTCACTGACCAAAGTAGATCCCGACAGAAGCAGTTGATCGAAAACATTCTCGACGAGTATCGGAGTTTATTCCAAGAGTCGGAAGGAGTACCTCGACATTGCTAGGTAAAACACTCCATTAAACTTTCTCTTGGTTCTTCTTTGCCTAACGCATCTGTTTATAGAAGATCCATTCTCAAAAATGAAGAGATTCACAGACAAATCCAAGATTTGATTGAAAAAGGTCATATCCGACCTAGCTCCTCTGCTTATGGAATTCCAATCGTCCTCGTTCCAAAGAAAGATGGGACTTGGCACATGTCCATCAACTACAGGGAACTCAACAAAATTTCAGTGAAGAATCGGTATCCTCTGCCGTGGATAAACGAGCTCATCGACTGTCTAAAAGGTGCTAAATTCTTTACTAATCTCGACCTCAAGTCAGGATATCATCATATTCCAATCGAGCCCTCACATGTGTGGAAAAATGCTTTCAAGACCAAGGAAGGATTGTTTGAATGGTTAGTCATGCCTTTCGCCTTAACCAATGCACCTGCGACCTTCATGCGATACATGGACAAAATTATGTGACCTTTCATCGGCAAATGGGTCATTGTCTACCTTGACAACATATTGATTTTCAATCGATCATGGGAAGAACATGTCGAACAGCTTCGACAAGTCCTCAATACTCTCTAGCAACATCGACTTTACTTGAACATGGACAAGTGTAACTTTGCAATGAACAACATCAAATATTTGGGGTATGTAATTGACTCTACAGGCATTCACGTCGATCCAGACAAAGTACAGATCCTCAAAGATTGGTCCATTCCTCAAAGCATTCAAGAACTAAGAATTTTTCTTGGTTTGGCGAATTTCTATTGACGATTCATACTCGGCTTCAGTCACATAGCCTGGCCCTTGAATCAATTGACGAAGGGAAATGGAAAAATTGTCTTCAAATGGACATCGACACAACAAGAAGCTTTTGAACAACTCGAGCACAAGCTCTACACTGCACCAGTACTTGTGTTACCTGATTTACATCAACCCTTTGAGATTGAGACGAACGCATCAGACTATGCCTTGGGCGCAGTGATCACTCAGTCTGGTCACCCAGTCGCTTTTCATTCTGAAACTTCTAACAACATAGTTAGAAGATATTCGACGTATGAAAAAGAATTGTATGCCATTGTGCAAGCTCTGAAGCAATGGAGGCATTACATCCTTGGCAAGCAAATGGTCATCCTCACTGACCATACGCCTCTACAATTCGCTCCGATCCAGTCAAAAATATAAACAACTCAACAACTTAAGTGGATTAATTACCTACAACAATTCCAGTTGGTGATTAAGTATTGGAAAGGTAAAGCTAACACTGTCACCGATTGTCTAAGCAGACTTCCCATTGCTCTCCTTTTTACAGTGATGAGTATACAGGGATGTGACACCACTAATTGGCCTTAGTTGTATCAGGAAGACATCGACTTTTCACAAGTCTACCGACAGCTTCAGAATGACAAGTTGTCGACCACCGACTATTTCCTCAAAGACACCTTGCTATACAAGCTTGGACAGGTTTGTGTACCGACTGGTGAGCATCGACAACATTTCATTTGGGACGCGCACTCCAGCAAGACTGCAGGACACTTTGGAGTATCAAAGACACTTTTTATTCTGCAAAATTATTTATTTTGGCCTACACTTAAAACTGATGTCAACAAGTACATTCGATCATGCATGGTTTGTGCCATTGCTAAACTGGCTAATCGACTACAGGGATTGTACACACCTTTGCCAGTTCCTAGTTGACCATGGGAATCTATTTCTATGGACTACTTGACGGGATATCTTACTACCAAACATCAGCATGATGCGATCTTAGTAGTGGTCGACAGATTTTCCAAGATGGCCATTCTCATACCATGAAAGAATACTGCGACAGTGCAGTAGACTGCTCAACTCTTCTTCACACATGTTTGGAAACACTTTGGTTTACCCACAACCATTACTTTCGACCGAGATGCCAGATTTGTCAGCATATTTTGGAAGACTCTTTGGAAACAGTTGGACACGTGACTCTCATTGTCGACAGCTTTCCATCCTCAAACCGATGGACAGACGGAAGTTATGAATCTCTTGGTAGTACAACTATTTCGCATGTACAACCACAAGCATTGACACACATGGGATGAAAGTATTCCATACATACAGCACAGTTACAATCGTTCTCAACACATCTCTACAGACAAGAGTCCATTTGAGATTTGCTACGTATTTAACCCTCAGAGCCTATCGACTTGATCAACTCCTTGACATAGCCAAACTCCGACACCAACTACGGCCAACAAGAAGTTGATAAAGACTTGAAGTTTAGAGATCAGATTTGCGACATCCAGAAGCAAGCATAGGAAATGTTGCAATGAGCAAATGAGAAAGCTAAGGCCCGACACGACAAGCATCGTATTCCTCATTCATTCTAGATTGGGGATAAGGTCTAGTTACGTCTCAAGAAGGAGGGCTTCACTGGTCCATTCAAGAAGCTCAAACCTTTCTAATATGGCCCATACAGTATTCTTTGACAGATTGGCAAAAATGCTTTCTAGCTTGAAATTCCTGCATGCCTGGGTCTGCATCCAGTATTCAATGTGGATCTACTTCGACCATACCATGCACCACTATTGGAACATAACAACCTGTAAACAGTAGAACCTGAAGACATCCATCCAGATGTTCAGGAGCCTCTTCCTTGCGACACCATTGTAGGACGACGAATATGCCATACAAGGACGAACATAATTCCCTTGTTTCAGGTTGCTAAATCCGGACAAATCCCAGCACAAGGAAAGTGGTACTCTACTACTGAACTGATCAACAAGTTTCCTCACCTTCATGAGCAAACAATGGGGACCATTATTTCTTAAGGAAGGAGGTCTGATCCACATCGCAGTTGGAATTATTATCGGATACTAACTTCGACACATTTTCGACCAGTCATCGACGTCAACACAACTTCGACAAGTTCTAACTTTGATATGACTTCGACAACTTCGTGACTTTGACAAGTTCCGTGACCTCACAGTTTCACTACATTGACATGCAGTGTTGATCTGCAACTTGCGACTGTCAAACTTCAAGAGACTGTCTCTCTATCTTCCAGTCAACTGTAACGGTTGAACTATCGAACTGTTCTAACTTCTTTTGTAACTGAACGTAACGGGAAAGCACACAAGCGTCTCAGCACTCTCTATATAAGCACGTAAACTATTGTAATATACAGGATAGAATCAATCGATGATCTCATATCCAGTAATAGAAGATCAGTTCGCATTCCTGCATATTGTCTGTGTATATTTGTGTTATGTCTGTGTAGTGTATTCATGCTTTGCACATTTTGTTTCTTAATCTTCCGCCATAACAGATCTGACTCATTCAATCAAACTGGTGTCCCCCTCGTGCTTCCTGGACACGTGCAGATCATTGAATCTCTAGTCAAATTCCCAAATCGACTCATTCGACAACTATCTAATCTCCTTCAACTCCATAATATACTGTGACTCAAACTTTGGCTTCTTGAATTCCTTTATCAAAGCTTGCTTGATACCATCCAAAGTTCTAGTTTGTACGGTGCTCTGATACTCCATGTACCAAGTCATTGCGCGATCCCTGAATGTGGTTACCAACTGTACCATCTTGGTATCATCATCTTGGACCTTCTTTTCCTGACATATTTCCTCACACACAAACAAGTTTTGATCTTGATCATCTATCCCCAACCCATGGAATACAGACATCCATAAACTAGGATCTAACCCCGTCATCGTATTATGTGCAGTACTGCTACTAGGTGTTGCATATTGTGCCTGAGCAGTCGAATTACCCCCACTAATTTAACTACTTTTACTGTTGTTACTAACTAGAAATGGCATACTTGGATTTCTTACCTTAAGTGTTGGGGATGTGTGTGGGGTCGTGGGTTCGATGCAAATCTTGATATGAACAGGGATACCTTCTTCGAGCAGTCTTTCTCCTTCTCTGCATGCGACAATCCATTGATACGTGGTCCTACGTAGATGTCTCTTTCTTCAAACTCGTTGTGCTTCTCCTCTACCTCAGTTGCAGTCCTCTTCCTACTATATTTCTAGAACCTCTTTCCACCATGCAGTAATACAATCTCTTCTACTATTACATCTTATTCGTTGTTTAGCATCCTCAGCTCATCCTCTCTTCATTCATTCTCACCTCCTTTTACTCAAATTGTTCTTTGGTCAGCCCCCAGTTCTCCAATGCACGCATAAGTGATTAATTGCTAGAGTAACCTAATTCCAATACCGAATTTCCATTGTCACACAACAACATCTTGATCTAGGTGTATAATTACTTCAGGTACCTCCCACATGGACTCTTAAATAAATCCATGTAAACAACATTATATGATTGAGTGTAATCTATGGAAAATTCTGTAACATAGCCCTTTAACACACTATCCAACCAGAAGTCTATTGCGAGTGATATTGCATTACTTACAGTGTTGACCAACCGGATCCATTCAGGGGTCCAGTTCCTCATACCATCAATGCAAAATTTCGGTTTCTACTCAACTAATCTTAGCAACCACTCATCTAGAATGATAGGGAACTCAAAATAAAATATATCATGCATATCTGTGTAGACGTACTTATTCAGCCAGTGTTCTTTATTGATTCGGGGGTTCTTATTTTTCTCTCTGGAAAACTAGTATTCCTTCTCCTTCATCCAATATTGTATCTCTTCCTTCAATGGTCTCCACGAAACCATCAATCAACCTCCACCTTCCCTTCAGTCACAGATCTCGGTCCTGGCAATGAAACCATTTGGTGGTGTGCAATGGGAAGACCTAGGATTCAACATAAACTTCACCAACAAAACCCAAGACACCGACCCTTTCAACATCACCTACAAGCAGATGAAATCTCACTCAAGGTATCTAGGGGGACTGCAAGAACCAATGCTGAAATGATTTGAATATTCATTCAACCGATCTAAGCATTCATTCACTTGTCACACAAAGCATTTAATTACACATAAAATATATTAATGCATTAAAAACATAAATGTAAACAGAGAATCCATGTGCACAACAAATACAACATTCATCACATTGAACACAGAGAAAATAGACTTCAAAATAGGATTACTTCATTCATTATATCATTGGAATAGTCTTACGCAATCTACACAACATGCATAGATCTCTATCATAGCCTCTAGAATCACCCAACATTACACAGCAAAAGAACAACTACTACCATAGCCAAAAGCAACCAAAACTGTAGCTAAAGTGTAGCCAAAAGGTAACCCTACATCGTTAGAACCCTTACATATTTATACATCACAACATGGGTTGAACCCATTACAAAGTGGACACAAACATATAACTAACTTCTAAGTAACTCTTCCTTCTACACGGTTTGTTCCATTTGTTGAGTTGTCACACGATACATCTCTGGTGCACAACTTCCAAGGAATATCCAAACCCGCTCCAACATTGTTTCAAAGAAAATTATGAGAGGGGTACAAATAACCTGGCAGAGTTCCTTGCTCTTATGTCCTTAATGAAACTTCCCTTTGATAAAGGAATCTATGGCATTCGGGTCTTTGGTGACTCGATTTTAGTGGTTAATTGGATGTAGAAACTTATTACCCTTGGTAATCTTAACTTACAGGCTATTGAGCATAGTTTGAAGGAAATCATGGGTAATGTCAACTCTTTTCAGATCTGTCATATCTTCAAGGAACTAAATGTTGAGGGCGATTGTCTATCGAAGGATGTTATCTCTTTGTAGCTAGGATAAATGGTATTTTCTCATATACATGATGGCTCTAGTAGGGTAGTTTCCATGAATGTGGATTTCTTTTAATTTTCTTTTGAATTTATCAATATGTTTTTAGTTATTCTGATATAAATTGTTTATTTTGGGGCATTGTTGTAGGTACAACAGATCCCATGTTCCATTAGAACATGGCAGCCCCAAGATTATTAAATGCAAAGGTAATGGTTTTAAATTCCTTTATCATTATGGGGTTCTTCATCATGTTTATTATGATTTTGTGCCTTTACATTTGGATTCATGTAATTAGGATTTTTCCTCTTGAAAATTTCCAGTTTTTTACTATTTTTCTAAAGTTGTGGAAAGCTTTATTTTTCTCTGAAAGTCTTTTTCATCCCGCAATTGCGGATTGCAGGAGCTTGTTTTTCCTTTTGGGATGTCGGAATCCTGCAACCCGCAAGATTGCGGATTGCGGGAAGGACTTGTAAATAGTTTTTGAACTTTTCGTCCCGCAACCCACAATTGCGGATTGCGGATTGCAGAAAATTAGATTGAATAATAAAATTGTGTTGTGTGTTTCCGCAACCCGCAACCCGCAATTGCGGATTGCGGAAAGATTATTTCTATTTTTGAATAAAGAATTGCTTGTGTTCCCACAACCCGCAATTGCGGATTGCGGATGTTGGTTTTCTAAGTTACGATCCCGCAACCCGCAACCCGAAATTGCGGATTGCGGATTGTGGAAAGGATGTACACAGTTGTAAAATAAACCCCCGCAACTTGAACCTGCATCCCGCAAGATTTGATCTCAGTCGTTGATTCATTTTAATCCTGCGGCCTAGATTTTATTCGTTGAAAATTGATAAATATAGGGTTTTTTTCTATTTTTCTTTATCATTTTCATTTTCGAAAAATTACCTTGCTTAGTGGATTTTCACTGCAAGTTTTTTACCAGGGGTCATTTTTCACAATCTTCAGTTAATTCAAGCTGGTTTTTCTGTTTTTTTCGCATTTCACTACTTATGGTTTTTACTGTTTGTGAATTGTTTTGATTTTGTGCTTTTCTATTTATCAGAGTTGTTCAGTCTTTCAAAATGTCACGGAATACTCGGTCCAAGACTGCTCACAAAGACCTGCTGACCAAAGACCCAAATTTTGGTATCTTCTCAGACACCAATGGTAAGATTACTAAAACCTACCAAATTGACTAGTCCAAAATCTACTCAATTTTTTATAACGATGACCTATCGGACATCAAGAATGACCAGCTTGCATATGAGAGAATTGGGGATTCCCGGCTTCATGCCATTGCTGCCAAACCCCCAATCCTTCCTTATACTGATGTGGTTAAATGGATTGTGGACCACGCTAACCCTAAATACCGGTCATTCAATGACAACGCAGGGTCACAATTGGCCACCTTCCGCCCTGAGGTTTTTATCAGAGGCTACTCTCTTAAACCGGCTATCCAACCCCTTAACGCTGAGTTCGTAGAGTCTTCTAAGACTAGGTTTAATTTTAATGAAATGCTAAAGTCATGGATGCATAAACCTAACAGTTTTGTGCTTAGGGATGATAACCTATACCCGGTTTCCTGGTTTAGAGAACCTTATTCCCTACTAGCAGCTATGCTATGCAGATTGTATGGTCTCCCAAATTGTTCGGTATTTAAAGCTGAATGGGCTCTGGTCCATCATGTCCTAACAACTGGTGAGTCTTTCCCTTGGGCGTTTGTCCTGTCATTTAAACTCAAAACGGCCATCCAAGCATACCCAAAAGCACCGGCTCTAAGGAAGCCACATTTCTTATTTTCAGCATTTGTCATTGATGTATTTTGTGCAAAATTTCAATATCCCAACATGGGATGGCTTTGGACTCCATCAGACCCTCCTGTCCATATTTATCATTCTGCATTGTGGGAGAACAATTACATACCTTTGTTATATGACATTTGTGACCACTTCCTGGGAAGTATTTATCTTAAAATATTCAAAGAACAAGCTCGTGCTTTCTCAGTTGATGCCAGAACCTTTATTACCACAATTGGTGACTGGTATGTGGGTGAATCCTTCTCATATATCAGAGTTTGGGGAAGTGGCTCTGCTCACCTAATACCGAGGATATTTCTTGACAAGTTGGTCATTGAAGAAGTCTCCTATCAGACTTGTACAGATGGTGTATACTTAAAACTCACTGGTCCCAAGAGGAAGGGGTGGCATAAGTTCCCCTTGAACCTTGGACCATTCGCTATCCCAACTTCAACTTGGGAAATAGTGTTAGGTGACAAAATGGCTTCTTTGAAATTAGGCTATGCTGCCAAAAGAAGACATGATCCTAAGGTATTTCTTGATGCCCATTTCAAACAAAATCATGTGAAGGGTGGTTATGATCATGAAGATCTTCCTGAATCCTTATGACTCCATATATAAGGGAGTAAATACCTTTTCTGAAGTCTTGGGCGGAGCTAAGAGCAGAGATGAACAGAACCATATCATGCAATATCAGCAGGATCTTAAAACTAAGGTGTTAAGCTATAGAGCGATGGAATTGAAGCTCATTGAGCAGGTAAGAAAAGAAAGAGAAGAGAAGGAAGCTCAGAAAATAGCTGGTCCATTAATGTTGACCTGCAGTGATGGTGACAAAGGAAAAGGCCTCATGGAAGATGCTTTAGAGGTAAAGACTGCTGAGCAATTGAAAGTTTTGATGCAAGCATATCAATAATCAAAACAGGAACTAGCAAAGATCACTTCGGTGTTGGACACCCAAGCAGCTGCAGCTGCTAAGCTTGCTGCTGATACTCAAGTGACTATTGCAGTTACCCAGATTTTTTATGATCAAGTGATAGCTGTGACTAAACCAGCTAAAAGGCAGAAAACTCAGATTTCTGCATCTCAAATCCCTACTATAAACATTATTGACTATGATGTTGAAGATGAGGTACACCCTTATGTGCTTGTGGTTGAAGAAGTGACTGAAACTTCATAGACAATTACAGATTTATTGAACTCTATTGAAATGGATGACTCTGTCACAGACCAACAGATCCTTGGAACCACTTCCAATGTTGTTACCACAACCTCAACACTTCTACTTTCATCTATTCAAGTTCTTTCAACTTTATCATCTGGGTCAACAGTACCACCTTCCATATCCCATTTATTTCATATAGTAACTTCCATCACTCACCCATTTCTAACTAGCTCAGTTCCACTTCCTATTTTTCCATCTATAGTTGCAGATATCTAGTCTTTGACTGTCCCTCTGCAATCACCTCTGTCTACTTTATCACCACCAGCTACTGATGAGCAAATACCAGTTCATCCTTCTTCACCACCAGCTGATGACATCCATGTTCCACTTTCTGAATCTTTCACTTCAGTCCCTTCCCCAACCTCTGTACCAGCAGTTGTTCAAAATATCCCTTCCTCCCTAACTACTCCCCAAATCACTATGTCTATACCTAGTCCCACTGCTACTCATACATCCTCATTGGTTTCAACAGTAAATGTGACTACATCATTCACTGAATTGGTAACCGAGTTTGAAGAAGATATTGTAGTCCCTCTTGGGAATTATTTCTACAATAAAGAAGCTAAGGCAGTGGTAAGAAGAGGCAAGAAAAGGAGTAGGGATCAAGGTGGATTGGAGGCACCCACTCCTGATCAAATAATCTGGGCTAAGCAATCTGATTATGTCCAGGCAGAAGCAGTGGATACAGTTGTAGCATTGGGTGCATTTGCAGGTGCAAATTTTGATTCAATGAAGATATTTGAAGACAGGTCTAAAGATTTGCAGAGGAAGAATACCTCTCTCCCGGTTCAATTACATAATGCACAAGCTCTGAATGCTACCAATACACAAAGGATAGCCGTGCTCGAAAAACAATGTGAGGATGCAACTGCAAGAGCAGCCTCCTCTGCTTTCTCTAGGTTTTCCCAGCAGGAGTTTAAGCACTTGGCCATTCAGGTCAATGAGGAAACCTACAAACTGCTAACTGAATTGTTTGGCACTCTAGATGAGATTCGAGAGACTCACATTGCTTTTGGAAAGATGTCTATTACTCTTGATGGGCAAATAGATAAAGGAAAGAAAGCCTCGAAGGCCAATGCTGATATTGTGGGGTGGCAGAGATATATTAAGGAGAGACCATATGACCTCCCTGTTCTTAGTAGTTTCCAGCTCAAGAAAATCAGGACTATGTTGGGTGCTTGGCATGATCTCAACGATATGATTGAAGATACTATCCAGAAAGCACAAGCTATTTACGAAAGGAGGTGGTATGATGTTGACAATATCATGGAAGTGTTGCAATTCTCGATCATGGATCTTATTGAAAACACATGTTCTCCTAAATTGATGATCGAACAGGTGGAACGCTGATGTGAGGAGGCCAAAGAGAAGATTCAGCGTCTCGAGCATATGAAAATTGAAGATGTGGATCAATTAATCAGGCAACCCGTTTCCATGGAGGGAAAGATCCACATTTTTATCCGTATTTGGCATAAGATGGCTAAAAACGAAATAGAAATTTTTTAAGTGTGATGACCATCTAGGGCTTGAATCAACAAATTATCCAAATATAGATGAGTTGTTAGAAATTTGGGCCAAGTAGCAAGATTTTCTTGGCCATTAGTCTAATTTGAATTCTTTAATCCTTGTTTTGTGGGAATTTACTCTTTGTATCATTTTGTAATTATTATTTAAAGGGTAGATCTCTCGTAGGTAGGGGGGATGAATGGATGGTCAAGGAACAGAATTGCCATAAGAGACTAGAGATGCTCTGTTATTACAGACTATGTAATGTTTTGCAGGCCTTAATATACATTCAGTTTTCTTCAGTTATCTCTTTCGTTGTAATTTGTCAAATGTCTTTGATAAATTGTGATTTTGCTTCAACACATTCATTAAACACGGTTTATCGTTTGCTATCAATAATCTGCATTGATCTATAGTTTAGATTTCTCTCCACTTATGATCTTTGTAATTGATGTTTTAAATGAATGTCTTTATCTAGAACATTTTATCTATTTCTGCAAATGATTCACAGAAAACATTGAGTTAATGTTGATTTGTCAATTAACATTCCAGATACGGGATAGGCTTGTATGCACTTAATTCTTAAGCTGTTGTTGGTTGGATGTCTTTAACTAATTACATCTTGAGCTACTGATTCAAGATCCATTTTTGCATGTCTGCTGAATTGGTGAAAAGATTTAGTAATTTTCAGATCAAGTTATATTATGCACAAACAAATCACTCCTTTTAGAATAGGCCTGACTTATATTAGATTTCTTTTCCAAGTTATACTAACTCTTAGGATTAGAAAAAAAAAAACTTTTGTCTTTCCTCATAGGAAGACAGATCCTTTCTAGGATCAAACACCCACAAGTGCTAGCGGAGGCCTTTGTATCTATGGGTGCCAACCACACCAAACAACTCGAGGATAGGGTAAAACTTGCGTAGGATTATCTGCAGCCTTTGGCTGGGTTTTCATCCCCTATTGTTTGCGTTGGACACTATTCTAGCACATACGCAACTGAGGCATCAATAGGAATCTATGTAAACTTATATTATGAAATATGAATATTATAACAATATCACATATATAGAAGGTAGTTCATATTATATAAAGAGTTTTGACTATCATCAAGCATATTAAAGATTATGTTCAGGGACAGATGACAAGAGACGATGGGATTCTTCTAAATCAAGATGGGAAAATGGTAGATTTGTATGGATGGGGGATGGGAAGTACGATTAATAATCAAGTAGAGAGACATGCCCTCTATATGGATCTAGAAATTATTGTTACCCATGGCCTTCAACAAGTTCAAATTTTTGGGGACTCTCATATTATAATCTCGCAAGTGAGAAGATGAATTGATACTTAAGGGAGTAAAGAAGGGTGTCTTCAATTCTAAATTAATCTCCTCCTAAATAAAATTTAAGATCCTAAGCTCTTCCAAATCCGAAGGCAAAATAACCAGGTCATTGATGGCTTAGAAAACAATGCAGTTCACCTTAACAAAGGATGGATGAAAAAGTGGGGGGGGGTCCCCATAGTAGGTGGCTTCCCTGGTTATCATTTATGTCTTGCCATTTATTTTGAAGTCAATGCAAATTTACTATATGTGGTGTACCTTCAGATCCACATGCATGAGGAGTAATAGTTATTTAACTCCTCGCATGGGAGATCTTTCACATATTTGGGTTTCATTTGATATGCACTTGCTTTGCATTGATATTCCAGTCATTATGTACCTTCCTGAGGAATGCGGTATCCCTATGAGTGAGGGAATTGTTTATTTTCGGCATCCCTCTGGTTGGGTGGTCAAGTCTATTGGATGTTTTTCTCTTGTAGTTATCAATTCATGAACTCTTCTAGTTATTGCTTGCAATATTTTTTGGTGCGAAGGTAGTTTTTTCTTTTAGGTGGCTGACAATGCAAGCGTGAAGGTACGTTGTTTTCTGTTTGGGGTCCATTTGCAAAATTACCCATTTCATGTCTCAACCCTCTCTATGGTGTATTCAATGGCATTCGAGAGTGCCATTAGTAACACCAGTAGTGACAAGGATAAGGTATGTTGGAGTTGGGACCTAAGTAATTTCCATGCTAATATTAGGGAGATGAAGCATCTCATGCAAATTATGAACTCTCGGTTGGAATGGGTTATCGACAGGATTGAGCAAGGGAATACTCATGCCGCAAGTATGGACTACCAAATTGACGATATGGAGGGCCAAGTTCATGTTTTAAATGCTCAAACTAAGACACTAATCCTCAAATCCAAAGCGCATGAAGCTATTCTTCATGGAGGACATTTTAGACAGATTGAACATGAGGACTCCCACAACCACCCTAATGACTTTGTGCTCCAGCCGACAAGACCTGTGGTTGAAATCTCCAGCACTTCAACAATGCAAGATTGATAGGATTGCTTCTAGATTTTGTTTTCCCTTTGTTTATGTTTTACATGTGAAGTGTTCTTGTGATTACCTGTTGTTACCTCTAGAGTCTGCACTTTAACTGCTTAAGGGCAGAGTTAGAGCACTTTGGATTTTATTGAACTAAGACTGTAGGTTTGATTAAGAAATAGTATTTGGTTTTAGGCTTTGAAAAGGGTCAAACAGAGCTTAAAGGTTTTGAATGACAAGTTTTATAATATCTTTGGAAATACTACATAGATCGAAGGCACTCAAATTGAAAATCAAACTGAACTTCATAAAATATGAATTACTAATGTAGTTCTGACTTCACCTCAAGCAATGTTTTAGAAATGAAGTTATAAAATAAAATAGGGTGTTGGAACATAATTCCCATCTAGACCTTGGTTAATAATCCTTGCATAAGGTTCCAAGTGTTTAATGTAAGTTGTTCCATGTTTTGGCTTCATAGTGCCTAGTCTAGGGGGGTTGTCCACATATTAGACTAGTGGTTTGTCATTATAGCCATGTTTGTACACAAGTGTGCCCATTTCCTTATTCTGGGGAGTCAAAGGCTCCCTACTTAATTCATTTAATGAGGCACGAACACCACTTCCCTTTTTTATGGGATAAGGTTGGACCAAGGGCGCTTATGCATTGGAAATGGTCAAATTGCTCATTAATGGCCACTACCAAATCCCTAAACCACTTGAATCACCCTCATAATGATTCCATACACATTTATTGACTTTCCTAACTTCCTCATGGTCCTCATAGGTTCATTGGACCTCATTATGGCCCAATATAGGATTTACACTTGGCACAATGTCATAGATTGGGGGAATTACTCCACTAAGGATAGCATTAATGTGAGCTACTCAACTCACCACTAAGCCTCTCAATTTTGTCTCTTGAGAGCATCTATATATTGTACACATGTTGTTAAACAATAATGTAATGGAATATCAATCCACATGAGTGTTTTTCTCTTGTGTTCTACTTAATATTTTATTTATATTTATTCTACTTTCTTGTCAATATTTGGTAAATTCTAAGTGAAGCTTGCTCTAGTAATCTAGATCCACCTGTGACACATATAGAATTTGAAGTAGGGAAAAAATTCTCGGGTAATGAACATTAAACAAGTAATGGCATTAGATATTAAAATAAGAAAACTCATGGAGTGCACAGTCTTATGTTTTTATACATATGAAAGCAACAATAAATTTCAAGATTTGCATAGTTCAAATAACAACAGAATAATAGTTGAGCATGTATATATTTTTGAAGTATAAAACTTGTCTTACAATCTGATACAATGTTGTTGGTCTCCTTTTCAATCTAACCCCCTTACTGTTGATGTATATGTAACTTCGGAATGTATTTCATATATGTATATTGTACTCCTATAGAGATGGTATTATTCCTCTATACGGAAGTGTTTGTATTCCTATAGAGATGTTATTATTCCACTATACGGAAGTGCTTTCATTTATATTGTAAGTGTCGTAACTTATACTTGATGGGTTATTAGACCACCTTGCTGGGGTCGGCCCTGTATAAGTCATGTGGGTCAAAGGGTTATTATACCACCCTATTGGGGGTCGGCCATGTGGGTCAAAGGGTTATTAGACCACCCTAATTGGTGTCATCCCAGTCAGCATTATGTTATGTGCTTAAGTTAAGGTTGACCTAGTAAAGGTTCTTAGGAAAGTCAAGTCAACTATAAATAGAGTGCGGGAGGCACTCTATTTCATCATTCTATTCTCTCACTCACACTTTGGAGAGTAGCACACTTGTGGAGGAGGAGGCTCTGCTGCTAGGAGAATACTATCTCTTGTATTCTGGTTGTATCATTGCTCTATCTATCTCTGAGGAAGTTATTGGGTTTTTTCACCTTTATGGTTTTCCCCAAGTAAACTCTGTGTCTCTTGTGTGCTTGCATTATTGTTTCCATGATTGATATGATGTAGATTTGTTGTACATGTTGTTCTCTCAGTTAAGATCCTAGATCAGGTTGAATTAAATTCTGAAAATTTAACATGGTATCAGAGCTAGCCTGAAAGAAGGCATGATATGGCATGTATGACACTTGTTGCACTTACACTGCTAGGGCTTGATATAGCAAAACCCAGTCATCGTAGCACTTTCGCTATAAATCCATTTTGGAGAAATTTTTGGATCTAAAACTTTTACATGTCGAATATCAGATCCCCATGTACCTTATGTCCAAAGGCAAACCTCTAATTCATTGTACTTTGTGATTTATGATCTGTACAATATAGGGTTTCTGCCTCTTCCAGATCTCAGTCAAAATCAGGTGACCTTGGAAAAATGGTCATAACTTGGGCTAGGAAGCTCCAAATGAAATTTCATAACAAGTGACAGGTAGTACACAGACTGTACTATCTCAAAATAAAATTTCAGAAGCCGAAGTTGAACCAATGACACGTGGAACTCCATACAAGTTCGCTCTCCTGTATTATCCCATAAATAGGTCACGTTGCGCCACTTGGCATAAATCTCTCTCAAAGAATCCAATTGAGGTCATACCTATCGAGATAGAAAGATAACAGGTCGGGCTATCTCAAGAAAAAAATTTAGAGGCCGAAGTTGAATTAGTGACACGTGGCACACCGTACAAGTTCTCTCTCCTGTATTATCCCATAAACAGGTCACGTTGCGACACCTGGAATAACTATCTCTCAGAGAATCCAATTGAGGTCATACCTATCGGGATGGAAAGATAAAAGGTTGGGCTATCTCAAGAAAAAATTTCAGACCCTGTGGATCGAAGAGTTCGGAGTTACACCAGAAACAATCAAGTACATATTTCTATCAAAACAGAATTATTTTTTAGCACCTTCATTCATGGCTTCCAGAATTTAGAGCTTCGGAGAAAGTTGGAATTTTTGTAATCAGAGACCATGGCTGGATGCTACCGATCAAAATCGAAATTTAGAGACCAAGATCAGAATTTTTGGTTGGGCAGAAGGCCGGGCTTGATCAAACCCCAGTTTGGGACTTTGATCGGAAAGATGGAAAATTAGGGCTTCTGCAAAAATTGGAATTTTGGAAATCTGTGACCACGGCTGGAAGCTCCTCAAAAAAATCGAAGCTTAGAGCTTTGAATCAAATATTTTGGTTGGGTGAAGCTCCGGGAAACTCAAACCCTAATTCAGGGTCCTCCCCAGTGAATCCGGAAATCTAAAAGGAAATTTTGAGGGGTGAAACTTTGCAGTTTTCAAATTCTGAATATACCAACTTGATCAACTCATCAAGTTCTTGCAAATCAAGTGGATTGGGTTAATCCTAGAAGAAGATGGATTGGTCACCTGCATAAGTGAAGAAGTTCTGTCTCAGAGGGAGATATGTTTCATGGTTAAGTTTATGATATGTTTGTCTTCATATCATTACAGTACAATCTTGATTAATTACTAGACTTGTCGTATCACCTTAATAGAAGATATTCATTGATTAAGGTTTTGACACTTATGGTTGTACTAATGCATTATGATGTTGTATGAAGTTTATGTTGTTCACTAACATAAAAGGTACACCAAGAAAGACAAATCATGTTCTACTTCAAGAACATATGATCATGGTGACATGAAGACAAAGATTCATCCATTGTCATAGATCACATAGAAGATTTACTTACGAGGTATGTATAACTTGGTTCTACAATGGTTAACTTATGAGACATGCAGGTTACTAGCACAAGTCATTGAAGAGAACCAGAAGACATTATGCGGATATGTTAGACATAACTGGCTAGCATGCTAATCCATGTATGTTTTTCCTATATCAAGCTAGAATCCTACCTTGTGTGAGGATCTTATACTGTTGTGTTGTTGATAATGATTATTCATGAAGTCATAGGTTTGAATAGTCATGGTTGTATGCATATTATGTTTCTTACCATAATTGATGATATGACTAACTAGAAGAATCATGAAGGTATAGGTTTGAGTAATCACGGGTTTATGCATTGATGATTTAACTAATCAGAAGAGACCTATGATCAAATAAGAATATGCATGAGTAAAAGAAGACTTCCCTGAAACCTTGAATGCTAATGTTTATTATTTGTGAATGATCATGACTATACATGTTTAACATTATTGTGTTTTGATAGTATTAAGATTATACTAATAAATGTGTGGTTATGTATGAGACCTCAAGGATAACACAATGATGATACTAATAAGCATGCATAGTGATTAAGGATGGATGTAAGTTCAAGGACAAGTAATCCAGGAAGCAAAGTTCAAGAGGGAGCACACTCCAATTGTTCCTGCAAGAAAGCAAAGGAGCACACTTCAGTAGTTTCTGCAAGGATGCAGATATTCAAAGGGAGTTGACCACTTCTCACAATCCACATCAGAATGGAGTTGCAAAGATTCAGAGGGAGTCCACCCAGCAACCAAACAAAGATAAGTATTTGAATTGTCATTTATTACATAATGTTATTCAATGATGTATATGCTTATGTTCCTAGAATTAGGTTGTGCATTATGCATATTAGAATAGTTGCATTGATTAACAGTATACTACTAATATACATGGGTAAGTGGCCTATGGCACTGTACAACATTCCATTGCTACTTATCTAGAATGAAACCTCTTTGCTGACATGTTAGGAGTTGTGCACACTCTTAACAATGTTCTGGTAGAGATTGGAAGGCATCTAGAAAGTTACGGAATATGGATAAATGTTGTATTGAAGCATTGGCTAAGATAATTGCATGACTGTATGACATATTTCTTTATGTGTAAGAATTTGTTCTGAAAACTATGAGATGTTTTCTAATCATGCAATTTAACTTGTTGTGTAGGAAAGATCGTATACCATCACCTACAAAAGAAGGACTTCAACATTTGTTCAGCAACAAAGGTATCTATTGAAAATATTGAAGATATTGAAGTTCCCAGAATCTGGGAAGAATTCCATGATCGAGGAGTACCAGTCGATCACGAAGATGTTTGAGATGCAGTCCCAAGACCTGAAGGGGAGTCTGTAGTGAATTCCAAGAGGATCTACAAGATCAAGCATGTTGCAGTGATGAAGAGGAAGATACACTTTCTTGAATGGTGTAGTTGAAGAAGAAGTGTATGTGGTGCAGCCACTTGGTTCTGAGACACATGACAGGGAGTCATATATGTGCAGAACTTGGTATGGTAGGATAGACAGCTTTCTATCCAGTTTGGGATTTACCAAGAATAAAGCGGATTCCAACCTTTACTACAAGGTTGAGGAAGGCAATCCAGTGATACTACTATGTGGATGACCTGTTTGTAATAGGTGAGGATAGATTGATTGCCGACATGCAGCGGAAGCTTGCTGCCGAGTTCGAGTTGAAGAACTTGGGGATGATGCACTATTTGTTTTTGGAATGGAGGTGTGGCAGAGTGCAGATGGAATCTTCCTTGGACAAGGGAAGTATGCAGTAGAGATCCTGAAGAGGTTTGGGATGATGGACTGCAAGGCTATGGCCACACCTATGGCATCGAATATGAAGCTTCTTTGTGATACTTCATCTGAGTAGGTTGATGTCTCTATGTATCGTCAGATGATTGGTTCCTTGATGTACCTGACGAACATGAGACTAGATATTTGCTTTGCGGTGAACACATTGAGCCAGTTCCTTATGGATCCGAGGAGTGTTCACCTGGTTGTTGTATAGCATATTCTGAGGTACCTAAAGGGTACAGTTGATTATGGGCTCAAGTATGATGCGAATCAAAAGTTTAACCTGCAGGGTTATGTTCATTCAAATTGGGCAGGCAGTGTTGCAGATAGGGATCAGGTGTGATCTCTTGGTTTAGTAGGAAGCAGTCCTATGTAGCACTGAGTACAGCCGAAGCAGAGTATGTTGCGACAGATGAGCAGGTTGCAGATGTATTGACCAAGCCATTGGCCATAGTGCAGTTTGAGTACTTCAGAGAGAGGCTTAGTGCACTTCAGATCGAGGTTCCTTCCAAAGGGAAGTGATGAGTCTGGAAGATGCAAATGCACATGAGCTTTTCTGACATGGTTGATGTGTTCTCCCTTGGTCATGATGTAATTGCTAAGCCATTTTTCACATGGTGGTAGATGTGTTCTCCCATGGCGAAAAAGTAAGGGATGGAGCCTTCCTCGAATGGTGGTAGATGTGTTCTCCCATGTCGGTGGTGTAAGTGCTGGATGATGTGCATCTGGGCTATGCTTCGTGGACGATGAGATGATCTGAAGAGGACGATGCTTGTTATGATCAGTTGGATCATTGCATCATGTTGGATGCTTGTTATGATCAGTTGGATCATTTATGTATATATGCATCATGTTGGATGCTTGTTATGATCAGTTGGATCATTTATGTATATATGCATCATGTTGGATGCTTGGACCATGTATCTGTATATGTATCAGGTGGATACTGAGATCATGTATGTTGATATGTATCAGGTGGATACATTGTGTGGTTCATGTATCTGTGTATGTATCAAGTGGATACATTGTATGATCAGGTAGATCATGTATGATGATATGTATCAGGTATATACTTGTTATGCATCAGGTGGATGTAGTGTATGATCAGGATGATCATAGATAACGATCTTCAGGATGTTTCTCCAGATGACATGCAGCAGGATGTTACAGTGATGATGATCAGGATGATAATGTGTACATCAGGATGATGTATGATGAGTATCGGGATGATACTTTGTGGCTGTGGATCAGGTTGTGCAGATGAGAATGTCTGGAAGATCCTATAGGTTGGAGTTGTGTACCCGTAGCAGCCTGGGATGCTCTTTCGAGACATTGCTCTGGGAGGACATGTAATTTGTGCACTGGGAGATCTTTAGGTCGGAGTAGTGTACCCGTAACATCCTGAGATGCTCTTGTGAGGTTTTGTCCTATGGCATGTAATTTGCTCCTGGGAGATCTGGACAGGATGAAAAAGGCCTCAGATGCTTCAGCCAGGTTTTTCCATGACCACATGTAATTTGCTCCTGGGAGATCTGGACAGGATGAAAAAGGCCTCAAATGCTTCAGCCAGGTTTTGTGGTGGACCACATGTAATGTGCTCCTGGGAGATCCGATAGGTAGAGCTGTGTGCTCGTAACAGCCTCGATGCTTCAGCCAGGTTTTTTGGTGAGATCACATGTAATGTGCTCCTAGGAGATCCGACAGGTAGAGCTGTGTGCTCGTAACAGCCTGGGATGCTTCAGCCAGGTTTTGTGATGGGTCACATGTAATGTGCTCCTGGGAGATCCGACAGGTAGAGCTGTGTGCTCGTAATAGCCTGGGATGCTGCAGCCAGGTTTTGTGACGCACGTAATAAGTCCTAAGAATTCCACAGTATGGCTAGTGATGATGAAGACCTGCAGGTGGTGGGCCTACATCTAATATGAAAAAGGACTGGCTCTGTAGAACTTCCTATGACGAGTAGATTCCTAGATTGATTGAGATAGCAGCAGCAGTGACGATGATGATGACTCGATGACGATTATCCAGTGACGATGATCCAGAGAAGAAGACTTGTGCTAGAAGACCTGTGTCGAGAAATACCATCCTAGTTAAGAGGGAGTGTTGATGTATATGTAACTTCAGAATGTATTTCATATATGTATATTGTACTCCTATAGAGATGGTATTATTCCTCTATACGGAAGTGTTTGTATTCCGATAGAGATGTTATTATTCCTCTATACGGAAGTGTCGTCATTTATATTGTAAGTGTCATAACTTATACTTGATGGGTTATTAGACCACCTTGTTGGGGTCGGACCTGTATAAGTCATGTGGGTCGAAGGGTTATTAAACCACCCTATTGGGGGTCGGCCATGTGGGTCAAAGGGTTATTAGACCACCCTATTGGGTGTCGGCCCAGTTAGCATTATGTTATGTGGTTATGTTAAGGCCGACCTAGTAAAGGTTGTTAGGCAAGTCAAGTCAAGTATAAATAGAGTGCGGGAGGCACTCTATTTCATAATTCTATTCTCTCACTCATACTTTGGAGAGTGGCACACTTGTGGAGGAGGAGGCTCTGCTGCTAGGAGAAGACTATCTCTTGTATTCTGGTTGTATCATTGCTCTATCTATCTCTGAGGAAGTTATTGGGGTTTTTCACCTTTATGGTTTTCCCCAAATAAACTCTGTGTCTCTTGTGTGCTTGCATTATTGTGTCCATGATTGATATTCTATAGATTTGTTGTACATGTTGTTCTCTCAGTTAAGATCCTAGATTAGATTGAAGTAAATTCTTAAAATTTAACACTTACAAATTGTTTTCCCCTTCTCTTTATAATAATTACAAGATATACACAAAGACTCGATCCCAAAATTTGGGCAGACTCTGACTCTTTTACCTACGTGGATTCAAAAATCAGATAAGATCTGTTAAGATCCACTTTATCAGGGATATGAAGTAACCAAGTCATTAAACTATTTTAAAAGAGTTATGCATATTCCTGATACATTTCCTCCTTTAAAATACATTTGATAAAATATTTAAACTTTAAATTTACAAAATCATGAAAATATCAAAAATATAAAAAAGGGGTACGCTACAAAATCATGTCAACAAGCTCGAACTAAGAATGATGCAAAATTCCTGAGATTTGGTAGCACCTTCTAAACATTGCACTATACTAAACAAATGAACCTACTTCACTGCTTTCCACTCCCTTGGGTTTGCAAAGTATCTTATACTACCTGAGTCCCCAATTCTGCAAGAACGCCAAGCCTGTTGTCAATTGTACGAATCTAGGATACACTGATTCTTCCAACACTTATTCTGTCTAAAAATCCTTTTACATTTCCTTCGCAGCTTCTGAGCAAAATCACAAAGCTTGTTGTTCTTATTAACCAACTTTAGCATCCTCCTGCTAATCTTTCCATTCTCAATCTGCAACTGTTCCTTTTCCAATTGCAAATTTTCCATTATCCCCTTGGATTCCTTAAGCTCTATTTTAAAAACTTTCCTGGACCTATAATTTTTTCCATGCACTTGTTGGGAAGGTCTAACTTCAAGGAAATATGTTTCATGCACTATAGTTTCCTTTTGATTCTCTTGAGAAGCTTCCACTACAAGGAACTTTGTCTTTTGTACAAAAACTTCTCTTTGAGGCTCAAGCTCAATATGATAAGCCTCATATGAATTAACATTCTCATCTTCATCTCCCTTATAATAAAAAAATCATTTTGAAAAACATTTTTTTGACAGGTCAGGAATAACTTTAATGGCTCGCTCCAGGGTGGACAAATATTCAACCATTGTTTGTTCAAGCTCCATTGATGATCCGGATTTATGCAGGAATGAAATAAAATATAGCATATACAGAATCATATACAAAGCTATATACTCACATACACATATATTGTTGATGTATATGTAACTTCGGAATGTATTTCACATATATGTATATTGTATTCCTATAGAGATGTTATTATTCCTCTATACGGAAGTGTCGTCATTTATATTGTAAGTGTCGTAACTTATACTTGATGGGTTATTAGACCACCTTGTTGGGGTAGGCCCTGTATAAGTCATGTGAGTCAAAGGGTTATTAGACCACCCTATTGGGGGTCGACCATGTGGGTCAAAGGGTTGTTAGACCACCCTAGTGGGGGTCGGCCCAGTCAGCATTATGTTAAGTGGTTAAGTTGAGGCCGACCTAGTTGAGTAAAGGTCAAGTCAAGTTAGTGTATAAATAGAGAGTGTGTCTTTCTCATTTTACACATTCTATTCTCTCACTCACACTTGGGAGAGTGGCGCACTTGTGGAGGAGGAGGCTATGCTGCTAGGAGAAGACTATATCTTGTATTCTGGTTGTATCATTGCTCTATCTATCTCTGAGGAAGTTATTGGGGTTTTTCACCTTTATTGTTTTCCCCAAGTAAACTTTGTGTCTCTTGTGTGCTTGCATTATTGTGTCCATGATTGATATGCTGTAGATTTGTTGTACACGTTGTTCTCTCAGTTAAGATCCTAGATCAGATTGAAGTAAATTCTGAAAATTTAACATGGTATCAGAGCTAGCCTGAAAGAAGGCATGATATGGCATGTATGACACTTGTTGCACTTACGATGCTAGGGCTTGATATAGCAAAAACCAGTCATCGTAGAACTTTCTCTATAAATCAATTTTGGCAAAGTTTTCGAATATGAAACTTTTACAAGTCGAAGATCAGATCCCCATGTACCTTGTGTCCAAAGGAAAACCTCTAATTCGTTGTACTTTGTGATTTATGATCTATACAATATAGGGTTTTTGCCTCTTCCAGATCTGAGTCAAAATCAGGTGACCTTGGGAAAAAGGTCATAACTTGGGCTAGGAAGCTACAAATGAAATTTCGTAAAATGTGATAGGTAGTACACATACTGTACTATATCAAAAAACGTTTTCAAAGGCCAAAGTCGAACCAATGACACGTGGAACGCCGTACAAGTTCACTCTCCTGTATTATCCCATAAACAGGTCACGTTGCGACACTTGGAATAACTCTCTCTCAGAGAATCCCATTGAGGTCAGACCTATCAGGATGGAAAGATAATAGGTCGACCTATCTTAGGAAAAATTTTCAGAGGCCGAAGTTGAACCAGTGACACGTGGTACGTCGTACAAGTTCGCTCTCCTGTATTTTCCCATAAACAGGTCACGTTGTGACACTTGGCATAACTTTCTCTCAGAGAATCCAATTGAGGTCAGACCTGTCGGGATGGAAAGATAACAGGTCGGTCTATCTCAAGAAAAATTTTCAAACCCTATGGATCGAAAAGTTCAGAGTTACACCAGAAACAATCAGGTACATATTTCTGTCAAAACATAATTATTTTTTAGCACCTTCATTCATGGCTTCCGGAATTTAGGGCTTCGGAGAAAGTTGGAATTTTTGTAATCAGAGACCATGGCTAGATTCTACTCATAAAAATCAAAATTTAGAGACCAAGATCAGATTTTTTGGTTGGGCAGAAGGTCGGGCTTGATCAAACCCCAGTTTGGGACTTTGATCGGAAAGATGGAAAATTAGGGCTTCTACAAAACTTGGAATTTTGGAAATCTGTGACCACGGCTAGAAGCTCCTCAGAAAAATCGAAGCTTAGAGCTTTGAATCAAATATTTTGGTTGGGTAAAGCTCCAGGAAACTCAAACCCTAATTCAGGGTCCTCCCTAATGAATCCGAAAATCTAAAAGGCAATTTAGAGGGCTCCAGTTCCAATTCTTGCAAATCAAGTGGATTGGGTTAATCCTAGAAGAAGATGGATTGGTCACCTGCGTAAGTGAAGAAGTTCCTGTCTCAGAGGGAGATGAGGCAAAGGCCTTCCATAAGAAGATTACAAGCAATCTTGACAAGTATGGCTTATAGGTATGTTTCGAATTCTATTCATGGTTAAGTTTATGATATGTTTGTCTTCATATCATTACAGTACAATCTTGATTAATTACTAGACTTGTCGTATCACCTTAATAGAATATTTTGACACTTATGATTGTACTAATGCATTGTGATGTTGTATGAGGTTTATGTTGTTCACTAACATAAAAGGTACACCAAGAAAGACAAATCATGTTCTACTTCAAGAACATATGATCATGGTGACATGAAGACAAAGATTCATCCATTGTCATGGATCACATAGAAGATCTACTTACGAGGTATGTATAACTTGGTTCTACAATGGTTAACTTATGAGACATGCAGGTTACTAGCACAAGTCACTGAAGAGAACCAAAAGACGTTATGCGGGTATGTTAGATATAACTAGCTATCATGCTAATCCAGGTATGTTTTTCCTATATCAAGTTAGAATCCTACCTTGTGTTAGGATCTTATACTGTTGTGTTGTTGATAATGATTATTCATGAAGTCATAGGTTTGAATAGTCATGGTTGTATGCATATTATGTTTCTTACCATAATTGATGATATGACTAACCAGAAGAATCATGAAGGTATAGGTTTGAGTAATCACGAGTTTATGCATTGATGGTTTAACTAATCTGAAGAGTCCTAGGATCAAATAAGAATATGCATGAGTAAAAGAAGACTTCCCTGAAACCTTGAATACTAATGTTTATTATCTGTGAATGATCATGAATATACATGTTTAAGATTATTGTGTTTTGATAGTATTAAGATTATACTAATAAATATGTGATTATGTATGAGACCTCAAGGATAACACAATGATGATACTAATAAGCATGCATAGTGATTAAGGATGGATGTAAGTTCAAGGACAGATAATCCAGGAAGCAAAGATCAAGAGGGAGCACACTCCATTTGTTCCTGCAAGAAAGCAAAGGAGCACACTTCAATAGTTTCTGCAAGGATTCAGATATTCATAGGGAGTTGGCCACTTCTCACAATCCACATCAGAATGGAGTTGCAAAGACTCAGAGGGAGTCCACCCAGCAACCAAACAAAGATAAGTATTTTTAATTATCATTTCTTGCATATTTGTTTGTTTAAATAAAATTGTTCAATGATGTATATGCTCATGTTCCTAGACTTAGGATATGTATTGTGCATATTAGAATGATTGCATTAATGAACAGTATACTACTAATATGCATGTGATAGGTAAGTGGCCTATGGCACTGTACAACATTCCAGTGCTACTTATCTAGAATGAAACCTCTTTGCTGACATGTTGGGAGTAGTGCAAACTCTTAACAATGTTCTGGTAGAGACTGGAAGGCATCTAGAAAGTTGTGGAACATGGATAAATGTTGTATTGAAGCATTGGCTAAAATAATTGCATGACTGTATGACATATTTCTTTATGTGTAAGAATTTGTTCTAAAAACTATGAGATGTTTTCTAATCATGCAATTTAACTTGTTGTGTAGGAAAGATCGTATACCATCACCTACAAAAGAAGGACTACAACATTTGTTCAAAGCAACAAAATTATCTATTGAAGATATTGAAGTTCCCAGGATACGGAAAGAATGTGATGATCCGTCGATCATGAAGAATGATGTTTGGGATGCAATCCCAAGAGCTGAAGGGAAGTCTGTTGTGACTTCCAAATGGAACTATCAGATCAAGCATGCTGCAGATGGCAGCATAGAGAAATATAAAAGTGATGAAATAGAAGATACACCAGATGGATTTCAAGACAGCCTTCTTGAATGGTGTAGTCATATATGTGTGCAGAACTTGGTAGGATAAACAGCTTTCTATCTAGTTTGGGCTTTACCAAGAGTGAAGCGGATTCCAACCTTTACTACAAGGTTGAGGAAGGGAATCCTGTGATTCTACTCCTGTATGTGGATGACCTGTTTGTAACAGGAGATGACAGATTGATTGCCGACACATAGCGGAAGCTTGCTGTCGAGTTCGAGATGAAGAACTTGGGGATGATGCACTATTTTTTTTTTGGCGTGGAGGTGTGGCAGAGTGCAGATGAAATCTTCCTTGGACAAGGGAAGTATGCAGTAGAGATCCTAAAGAGGTTCGGGATGATGGATTGCAAGGCCATGGCCACACCTATGGCATCGAATCTGAAGCTTCTATGTAATGCTTCATCTGAGCCAGTTGATGTCTCTATGTATCGTCAGATGATTGGGTCCTTGATGTACTTGACAAACACGAGACTAGATATTTGCTTTGCGGTGAACACATTGAGCCAGTTCCTGACGGATCTGAGGAGTGTTCACTTGGTTGCTGTAAAGCATGTTCTAAGGTACCTGAAGGGTACAGTGGATTATGGGCTCAAGTATGAAGCGAATCAAAAGTTTAACCTGCAGGGTTATGTTGATTCAGATTGGGCTGGCAGTGCTACAGATAGGAAGAGTACATCTGGATGATGCTTCAGTATGGGATCAGGTGTGATCTCTTGGTTTAGCAGGAAGCAATCTTGCGTAGCACTGAGTACAGCTGAGGTAGAGTATGTTGCAGCCTGTTCAACTAGTTGTGAGGCAATATGGCTACAGAAGCTACTATCTGAGTTATTTGATCTCCCATTGGATGCTACTGGTATCTTTTGTGATAACCAGAGTTGTGTGAAGTTGTCCGAGAACCCATTGTTTCATGACAGGTCGAAACACATAGAGATCCAATATCACTATATCAGAGATATGGTGCAGAGAGGATCCGTGAAGCTCCTGTATATTGCGACGGACGAGCAGATTGCAGATGTGCTGGCGAAGCCACTAGCCAGGGTGAAGTTAGAGTACTTCAGGGAGAGGCTTGGTGTTCTTCAGATTGATGACACTTCAAGGAAAAAGTGATGGACACATTTGCAAAAGCCATTCCAAGCATCTTGGAAGGAGGATCATTCACATGGTTGTGGATGTAAGCGCTGGATGATGAGCATCAGGACATTGCTCCAGTTACTGCTCTATATATGCATCATGTTGGATGTTGGATATGATCAGTTGGATCATTTATATGTATATGTATGTACGCATCATGTTGGATGTTGGATATGATCAGTTGGATCATTTATATGTATATGTATGTACGCATCATGTTGGATGTTGGATATGATCAGTTGGATCATTTATATGTATGTACGCATCATGTTGGATGCTGGATATGATCGGTTGGATCATTTGTATGTATTTTGTATATGCATCATGTTGGATGCTTGGACCATGTATCTGTATATGTATCAGGTGGATACATTGTATGATCAGGAAGATCATGTATGTTGATATGTATCAGGGATGATCAGGTGGATCATGTATTTGTATTTGTATCAGGTGGATGCATTGTATGATCAAGTGGATCATGTATGATGATATGTATCAGGTAGATACTTGGTATGCATCAGGTAGATGCATTGTATGATCAGAATGATCATGGATGACGAGCTTCAGGATGTTGCTCCAGATGACATGCAGCAGGATGTTGCAGTGATGATGATCAGGATGATCATGTGTACATCAGGATGATGTATGGTGAGTATCAGGTTGATACTCTATGGTTGTGGAACAGGTTGTGCAGATAAGCATATAATTTGTGCCCTGGTAGATTTGCATATAGTCTTTCGAGGTTTTTCCTATGGCATGTAATTTGTACCCTGAGATATCTGGCAAATGCTCTTTCGAGGTTTTGCTTGGGAGGACATATAATTTGTGCCCTAGGAGATCTGCAGATAGTCTTTCGAGGTTTTGCCTATGGCATGTAATTTGTGCCCTGGGATATCTGGCAAATGCTCTTTTGAGGTTTTGTCCTATGGCATGTAATTTGTGCCCTGGGAGATCCGATAGGTTGAACCGTGTGCTCATAATCAATCCTGGGATGCTCTTTCGAGGTTTTGCCATGGCCACATGTAATTTGTGCCCTGGGAGATCCGATAGGTTGAGCCTTGTGCTCGTAATCAGTCCTGGGATGCTCTTTCGAGGTTTTGTGGTGACCACATGTAATTTGTGCCCTGGGAGATCCGATAGGTTGAGCCTTGTGCTCGTAATCAGTCCTGGGATTCTCTTTCGAGGTTTTGTGGTGGGGTCACATGTAATAAGTCCTAGAGATCTGGACAGGGTGAAAAAGGCCTCAGATGCTCTTTAGGGTTCTTGCTAGTCAAGAGACTCTTTTAAGGTTTTGTGACGCACGTAATAAGTCCTAAGATTTCCACAGTATGGCCAGTGATGACGAAGACCTGCAGGTGGTGGGCCTACATCCAGTATGAAAAAAGACTGGCTCTGTAGAACTTCCTATGACGAGTAGATTCAGAGATTGATTGAGATAGCAGCAACAGTGATGATGATTCAGAGAAGATGACTTGTGCTAGAAGACATGTGTCGAGAAATACCTTCCTAGTTAAGAGGGAGTGTTGATGTATATGTAACTTCGGAATGTATTTCACATATATGTATATTGTATTCCTATAGAGATGTTATTATTCCTCTATACGAAAGTGTCGTCATTTATATTGTAAGTGTCGTAACTTATACTTGATGGGTTATTAGACCACCTTGTTGGGGTCGGCCCTGTATAAGTCATGTGGGTCAAAGGGTTATTAGACCACCCTATTAGGGGTCGACCATGTGGGTCAAAGGGTTGTTAGACCACCCTAGTGGGGGTAGGCCCAGTCAGCATTATGTTAAGTGGTTAAGTTGAGGCCGGCCTAGTTGAGTAAAGGTCAAGTCAAGTTGGTGTATAAATAGAGAGTGTGTCTCTCTCATTTTACACATTCTATTCTCTCACTCACACTTGGGAGAGTGGCGCACTTGTGGAGGAGGAGGCTCTGCTGCTAGGAGAAGACTATCTCTTGTATTCTGGTTGTATCATTGCTCTATCTATCTCTGAGGACGTTATTGGGGTTTTTCACCTTTATGGTTTTCCCCAAGTAAACTTTGTGTCTCTTGTGTGCTTGCATTATTGTGTCCATGATTGATATGCTGTAGATTTGCTGTACATGTTGTTCTCTCAGTTAAGATCCTAGATCAGATTGAAGTAAATTCTGAAAATTTAACATATATATGGCAAGAAACACAGTGATATAGTAAACACATATTTTATTAAGTATCGGAAATAGAATAGACTGTAAATACAACAGCTGGAATGGTGGTAGCTATCTCTCAGAAGAGATGTGGCCGCTATGCTCATTCGTGCCAAGATGAATACAAAGAGAGGCTGAAAGGGCCTATTTATCATAATCATGAGGGAAATAATCCCAAACATCCAAAAACCTAACCCTAGGAGATGAAGCGCCAAAAGTCATGTGGGCCCCGTTTGGGTAAGTTAGTACATCAACTTCCTGGGGTCGTAACTTTTGCATACGATCTCCGTTTGGGGCACACAATAGCTTGTTGGAAAGATCTATTCAAGGACTACATCCTTAGGAAAGAACTATGAATTTTGAAATGGACACATATTTTCCCAACCATTCGATGCCAAAAAACGTCGTTTAGGGCCTCAAAACAACTCTGAAAGTTCAGGACCCAAAAAACTGCTAAAAATAACAAATTACCAAAAGTGCCAGAAGACTGTTTTGAGCCAGTTGGAAGAGGTGGGTCGCCAACGATATCCACCTGGATCAATTGAAGAGCCATATTCTTCCTCTGAGGAAATTTGAATAGCCTCTTCTTTCTCTGATTTTGATACAGCTTGAGATGTCCAAGATCTAAGACTTCCTTTTGTTATGGCCATTCATTGTCTTTTCTTAAGTCTGAGGCTACTTCTTCTTATAACTTTAGACTTCAACTTACCAGACCTCCCCTAATTTTTCTTTTCAACAGATCTATCAATGACCTGACCTTTGTGATTTTCATGAGCAGTTTATTTTTCAGGAGAAGTACCAACTCTATTTACTTGAGCTTGCTGCTCCATATTTGCAAAAACAGAGGACTGAATAAAACCAACCCAGTCTCTATGAACTCTACTAAGCTCTTCAATAATCATCATCCTAATAAATCCCTGATGAAAAATACTTTCCTAGTAATCATGAGGAGGATATTTAACCCACGTGGACATCTTAGTAAGACTCTTGAGGAGATAATATGGAAGATTCATTTGGGAAATACCAGTCAAATGCCACAAGAATCGCATATGATAAATATAAATTGTTGCATACCTTCCCTCCATAGTAAAATACATCTAAACAAATCTCAGAGTCTGACTGAACTCCTCCTTTAACCAAATGCGTGGAATGCCTGACCTCCAGTCAGGATTGATAAACTCTTCCTTCAGAAACTTGTTGCATTCTGTAACATCAATAGTATGATGCTTGAACCATCATTCTCCATCAAGATAAAATTCCCTTGCTTCTGTAATAAAATCTTCAATAATCGAGAATGACAAATACCCAATTGTAACTCGATAACCATTGAAACTTTGAGCGAAAGGCTTAAGCAAAAGCAACATGATACTTTGGCATTTTTTCACAGAAGTGCAAACATCCCACCTCCTGTAACTTTTCCCTAACTTCCGAGAAGGAAACCATGAGGACTGCCCCCTCAAGCTCAAAATGTACAATTTCACCACCACTATGTCTGGGAATCTTTCAAGTTTTGAAAAAGCACAAATATCTTTCCACTAATGCCTCCTTTGAAACCCTAAACCTGATTACAAACTTATAAGTAAAATATTAATGCAGAAAGAAAATGTCATGTACGGACCTTGAATTTTTGTGCACTTTGCACTTGAGGAATGTACTTTCTATCCTATTTGGAAATGAAAATATGAATTTTTTATGTGTAAAAAATAAACAATCTTCGGGGTGGCAGGTGCGGGTGGGGTTCTTTTCGACCCTCGTGGAAACATTGTAGAAGAATTCGCATGGAGCCTAGGAGTGGAGACAAATAATAGGGCAAAAATGTTAGCCTTATGGATGGGAACCAAAGTGCTAGTCGAAAGAATAATTTTAGAAGCCATCATATTGGGAGACTCTCTAACTGTAATTTGGGCAAGCAAAAGCCGGACCCCGCTCAATAACTTTTCGTTAGCTCAAATTCAAACAAGAATTTGGGCAAGCTTGGTAGCTCTAATATCAGTAGATTGCCTACATATTCTTCATGGGTATAACTCTATTGCAGATTATTTGGCTAAGGAGGCTGCCTCCATAACTGAAGGAGAATACCACTCTAAAAGTCAAGGGGTTCATTATGTGAAAGTCCCCTAGGGATCAATCCAATGCTCTTGGATGGAGATATAACATATTGTTTCTCCTTCTGCTTAGAGGGATAAAATACGAGGCTGATGATGAGCCTCTTGCTTACACTGACGTGAAATATTGTGGACGCGTGGAACACATGCTTGAGGCCAGCAATAGGATAGGAGTCTGCAGGGTATTAAATTCCCCTCCTCGACGATCTATCATTAACATACATATCTCTAGTAAGTGAGAGTACGAGCTCATGGATTTGGCTCTCGAGAATGTGGATGGACGACAAAGTAGTCTTTTCCTTAGAAACTCCCACGAATGCTCTGAACCTGGGTTGATTCATCCCCAATGGATGCTAGTGTGCAGATCAAGGTCTTTGCATGCGACAGGATCGTGGGAAATTATGGCCATAAATGGAAATGATGTGATTGATAGTGGAAGGAATTTGATTTATAAGGTTAGCCCCAACATTTCCTTTGCCACATTCTCTATTTTCCCTCGGCGTTGGGTAAGGTTCTCTCCTAGACGAAGGCACAGTTGTTGCAAAATTGAAGAAGAGTTGGAGAGCATGAGTTGAGATGGGGAAGAAGATAGGTTGTTTTGTTGTGCGGAATGTGGCATTAGGAAGATACAACGTGGGATTTTCAGGCTAAGTCGGCATGTGGACTGGGTTGAATGGGATGGAAATGACCATGAAAGACATTGGGATGAATGGCATGAAGAAGAGGACCGCCTAAAACTGGAGGAACATAGACAATTCCAACTACAATTGTACCTTATGGAAGATAAGTTGGAGCTGCAGCAAGACAAGATGGAAGACATGCAAGCTAAAGTGGAGTCTCTGCAGAAATAAATTGTTACCCTCCATTAGAAGCAAAAGGAAAAGGAGGAGGTTGAAGCTTCATCAGCTGCTCCCCCCCCCCCCCCTCTCAAGTAGGAATCTTGGGTTCCATGGGTCCTTTTTTAGGCAAAAATTATGCAGTGTTTTTTTGTAATTTTGCTAGGCCAATATGTAAGAGAGTATAGCTACTGCTCCATAGAATTAGAAGGTTGCTCTCAGGTTAGGATTTTTTAGCAAGGCATAGTTAAAGTTGGTTCTCTATTGGATTCAAAGACTAAAAGGACGTATATGGTATTTTGTAACTCTGTTTGCTGAGGAGTTTTCCTCTCCCTTTTAATAAAAATACTATTTGTTTCTATCAATAAAAATAAAATAAACAATAAACAATCTTTAGGAATAGGATGCAAAAAGTGGCCTCTTTTTGTGCAAAAAATGAAACAAAGATCTGTAAGGATCAAGGATTAAAAGGAGTGAATTGGCGTGGTCCAAAAATAGTTCTTCTGGGATATATATACTACTCAATTAGGATACCAGGCTAGTTTTTTTGGAAGATGAAGGGAAGCGAAAAGGGTGGTGGAAGGAAATCTAGAAATTAAAATCCCCTTAGAAGATTAGAATATTTATTTGGTTAGCATTATATAATAATATCTTGACATGGAACACTTCTAAAAAGTATAGGTAAATGTGTATTGTGCAAATTGATGATGAAACAATAACATCACACCTTTTAATAGATTATCCCTTTTCCAAATTGGTTTGGAAAGAATATATGTAGGTAGTAGGTAGCAAAGGTAAGTGGCAGTGAAGTAATGTGGAAAGATGCTTAGACTTTTGGTTCAAAGATAAATCAATGAAGTAGCATAAGGAATTTCCATCTATTACATTGTGGGGTCTCTGGTTGGTAAGGAATGATATGATATTTCAAAATAAGGGCATCTTCCTTATTCAAGTATCCTTTCAAATCAAATTTTCTTATGAGGGGCTGTGAAAACCAGGAAAGATAAAACCCCCAAGGGTAATAGTAAGTGCAAACATAATAAGTACACGACATGGGGTTTCTTTGATGGTGAAATTCTAAGGACCACAAGGATGACAGAGAGAGGAGAGTTATTTATCTAAAGGAATATCATACAATAATTTCTAAAGCAACTACGGGGGATCAAATAATTGAGAAAATTTGAATGATATATTAATGAGAGTTGGAGCTAAAACATAAGTGCACAAGGCTCAAGTTCTAGGTGACTCAAAGCTAGTTATAGATTGTCTCATTGGTGAAAACAATATTTAAAATATAATTTTATCCCAACAATAGAAATAACAAAGGAAATTTTTGTAAAATATGTTTTTAGTGCATTTATAGAGAATTAAATGTTAGAGAAAAATAACTATCTAACCAAGATCTCTCTCTTCACACAGTTTTCTTCGAGTCAAAGGAGGAGAAGGCAACGGAAAAATTCCCCACCATAATAAAATCTATTTATTCATAATCTCTAGTTTGATGAGAGCAACTATAGAAAGTGTAAAAACAAATGGTGTTTCTTTTTTCTTCTTCCAATCAAGGGATCATGAAACAATTATGTTTATTTTATCTTTTTTCAATCAAGGGATCATGTCAATGTTTCTTGAGAGTTTGTATTTTTATCCTAAATGAAATCTTATGTTTTGGATGATATATCAATCCCTAGACTATAGTTTAAGATTGTAGCTTGGGATTCTTTATTTAATTCTCAGCAAGAGATTTCTTTGAGTTCCTCAATGTATATATCCTTGTATATTTTTTTTTCAAAATGAAATAAAAAAATATACTATTTTTTTTCTTTAAGAAAAGAATTGGTGAGAATCATTATGCTAAGTTCAACCTTATTAAGGTTAAACTTCAGATTGGGCCCAATGCTATAGAACAATTTACAAGTGAAATGGTATATATATATATAAGGATGATCAAATGTATAAAATGAGGAAATCCTTAATAATTTCCCTCAAGCATACTAAATAAGGCCCACTACTCCCTCAAATATTGAGAGCGGGTTAGCTAGGGTAATCACTAATTTGATCTAAATTGATCACTAACATAAACTTGGAATGACTTCGTTAACATTGATCACTCAATTGCTTGGGCATGATAATATTTTAAGTTGTAAGTTTTTGTTTATGTGGATTGAGTAGCTACTGTTAAGATGGCATGTTGAATCATATTATAGTGGTCGCCATTTTAAGGTGGACATGATTAGAAGTTTATGTTAGTCATGTAGGCAACGGGGATTGGACTTTGGTCACCTTATTTAGATGTGCTACACATTAGGATAGGCTTAGTGCACATTAAATATATCTAAAGAATAAATAATTATTTGTGTAGAAAAGTGGTGTTCTATTATTTGCAGCTCTCTCTCTCTCTCTACATATATATATATATACACTTGTTATGTGATTTTATACGCTAATGTTATTATCTATGCTTTGTCAATTGGGTCTAGATCAACTGGTTGTGGGATGGAGTGTTATCCTTTCCAACTAAGTTCTATTCCCCTAAGTGGCATGTTGAGCTCATAATGAGTATATTGTTATAATGGCTTTGAGTTCTTTTTGATTGGCCTTGTTCCCTAAAAAATCTAAGGTTTACCTTGAGTATTATCCTCGAAATGAGGAAAAATACCTGGAATTTGCCCCAAAAAATTTACCTGGAAAAAATAATTATTCTATTTGTTTTAAAGTACACAATTTAGATAACACTTTTTATGTGCAAAAGTATAGGTGAAAGATAAACATATTCATATGTAGTTGTTGCGTTGACCCAACTTATGGGAAGGCTAAAGGATGGTCATACCATAGATAGTGACAAGGGGTTGATTTATCATTCTCACCACATGGTATAACATCGGCATTCCACAAAGACAATGCTTGCATGGTTGGGTTAGTATTATAACATATGGTGACAATAAACATATGCAACATATCATTGTCCATCATATATATGATGTTATATTCCTCACATGTTAAGGCTTTTTCAATAATAGTTAACCACTTCTCAAAAAAATCATTTACAATAATGAGTTATCAAAGTTTATATATAATCTTTCATTTACAAATTTTGTTTCCAATTTCGTGTATATATATATATATATATATATTCTCTACTTAAAACAGTTGTAAAAGCGTCCACTACGGGCTAAAGCCATAAGGCAGATACCTAACCTATCAAAATTTGCCTTGTAAGCCATCAATATTATATGAAGATAAATGAGTATCATTTTTCAATAACGATGGTCCCCCTTAAAGGTACCTCAAAGTATACCATATCTTAAAGGTTATTTATAGCTATCACGTAGATAGGATAGCCATATCTTAAAGATTCTTTATAGCTATCACTTAGATAGGATTGGATAAGATATTTTATCCATAACAATGTTTTCAAGACATAGTCCACATAAAGGAAAAAGACATAGTCCACATAAAGGAGAAGACATAAAGGATGAGCAAACATAAAGTAGGACCAAGTGAATTTATTTACCTTATAACTAATCAAACATTATGTAAATGGAAGGATTACTATTATCATAAATATATTGGTTGGCATAAGGATTATGGTCTATTCAGGTTTATATAATACAATGGAATAGTTTTCATAACTAGACACATGTTGAAACAGAAGCCAACCATTTCCTATATGGTTAGTTACCTATTAATTAGGAATAATAAATGCCTATTGAAGCCTAGACATTGGGAGGCATTGCGTTACCACTTGCCCAAAACATTGGAGAACTTTCTAAGAACCCGATAAGCTAGATCATCGGTAGAAATAACTAGAGGCTTACCCCCCAGAAGCTTGAGAAGACCCTGCCCAACTTGCATTACTGGAAAGATGTTATATCACTTGTGTGGAACAAAACATAGGGAGATAAGGGATTTTTTTAGTCATAAAAACTTTTTTGAGATGTCATTCATGGCATATATTACAATGGGAAATATGAGTAAGTGTGCATAATTACCCACAACCAATCAAATGTTATTTTAGTAAGAGGACACTTGGGATATGCATGTTAGCATAAGGATCATGGTATTGTGGGGCTTATCAATTGGTGTAAGCCAATCCTTGCAAACAATACAAGATAGAATGCAAAGAGGGAATATGATACTTTCATTACAAAAACATTTTCAAGGTCTCATTCATGGCATATTGTACTTTATTATTCACACACCCAACAATAAACATGGCGCCTAAAGGAGGAGAGGCGAAGATCGAACACTATGTTAGTAATAACAACACTACCATTGTGGTACCAATTGGCATAACGACCATGCTATAACAAAGCTTATATGTTATCACGTACTAGTGTTCATAACTAATAACTAATGTGAGATAACAAGCAAGTTTTAAGGAATTTTATAGTCACAAAAACATTTTAAAGATATCATTCATAATATATTTGATTTTATTATTCACACCCGTATACACTAAATAACAAATAAAATGCATAAAAAAAAGAAAAAGTGAGGAAAAATAAATAATTAGAGATATTTTGCAACCAATCAACTATTATATTAAATTAAATACTCTTTGAAAAAAATATAATTAAATAAAATAATTTATTATTAAATAAATAAAATAAAATTTAGCTACCTATTATCATGGTATATCTTGCAAACATAGACAATTCACTACAACGTTTCTTTTTGTCGGTGGTGTTGATAAAAATGCTTCAACAACAAAATTAACACCTTTAAAGTCAATATGTGCATCCAAGAGGGAGCAAATGATGCATATATTGAAATATCAATACAAAAAGTAATATCAATACAATTATTGCAATGTTATTTATTATGTTGATTCAGATGTATAAGATAATGGACCCGTACAAAAGTTATAATGACTAAATCAAATATAATAAATATCTATATAGAATCAAGGTATATAGATTCAGAGATGACGACTGATTTGTGTTTTCTTTTTATGGGAAGATAAAGGTGGGGTCATCCAAATAACCACTAAGTTGATAAAAAAAATTATACAATTTTAAATTTACATAACTTTTTTGGTTTCAAGTGTAGGTGAGTTTTATTTTTTATATAATTAATTTTAAAGTGATAGTATGTATTAATTTAAAATATTTTTGTATATTTGAATTCTAGTTTTTATTTTTATTTTTAATTATATTTTATAGTTAATATTAATATAATTAATGAAGAATTTTTTTTTTTAAATAATGTTTGTAAATCAATTTTAATTTTTTGTAAAGGTAATTTTGTGCGATCGTTTCTCTTTTTAAGAATATTCAAATGACAAGTAGTTCAAGCATTAGACATAATATTATAATATGCACATGAAAAATAATTTAAGCATTAGTTATAAGATTAGATTTGATCGTGTAACTTATAATTTCTTTATTGGCATCATATTTTAAATGGGTGTTTATCCAATTGAACTTAAAACTAATGACAATGACCATGTTTATTATAAGTTTAATATTATTAAAAAAATTATATTCAAAGTTTGACATCAAATATGTATTAATTAATTGGTCAAGAAGGTCACCAACCACATGTCATTTAAGAAAAGAAAAAACTCAATCCCAGCTAATTGGCCTATACTCACATTAAACACATTCTTTCTTTAACTATTTACAACAATTTTCCTTTCGTGAAATTAAAAACATATACTTAAAGACCTAAACAGATCTATAAAAACACACTAAAAGTCCCCACCTTTGCGTTTTATGCACAAAATAGTGATTAATAATTTTTGTAGTTGACAGAAAATTGCCTCCCTTACAAGCTTGTTCATACATAGCTCCTTCTTGCATAATTAAAGCATCCTTGGATAAGGAATATTATAGTATGTTGAATTCTTGATAAGTATGAGAGAAAGAGATGGCTTCAGATTTGGAAGTTACCTTAAGTACTTGTTGCAAATTAGGGATCAATGTGATATTCTTAACATTAGATAGTTGATTAGCCCAATTAATCACAAACTTTGAATCAACCGAAACATGGATTTGTTTAATCGCTTTGTCGATGGAAACTTTCATTACAATCCAGAGAGCGAGGAACTTAGCTTGGTTATTAGTCATTGGTCCAGCTACATATTTCATATGGAAATACTAAGAAGTGTCAATAAATAAGACTGCTCCAACACCACAAATTCTTGATTCATGTTGACATGCTCTATCAAAAAAAAAACGAGGCTTTTCCTTAGGCTTTTCTTTGTTAATGCATGGCTCCAACAAGCTTTTAGTCCTTGGGACTCTTAAAGGTATTTTGTTTTCTTCTATTGCTAAAGTTGTCTTCTGAGCCACCAAGGTTGGAGAGAAGAGTTGACCTTGAATAACCATTGTTTTCCCAACTATCTAACCCCATAGATAAATAAAAACATGGAAGCGCTTATTTGTATGCTACTACAACTCTATTAATGATCCAATCTAACAAACAATCTTCTAGAGACCCTTGTATCCCATTTCTTTTTACTCTTAAGACTCTTATACTCCCTTTCCAAACATCTATGGAATAGGGACACTCCAAAAACAAATAATTCACTAATTTTGCATTTATCTTGCACAAGATACATATGTTGGGTCCCACCTAGTTTATTTTCTTATCATTTGCAATTTTTGTTATATATAATACATATTTGCATAATTTATTTTCTAGGGAAACTCATTGTGCATTTCTCAATCCTCTCATTTCAAGAATACTATCAAGGTAAACCAGATTCTTCAAGACTCAAGGTTAAGCCAACATCTTAAGAACAATCGACTCACATGGAGAACCATGGCATAGAGTGGAATTTGAACCCAAATGGGGAATGAAACAACTTCTCCTCTCAACTACTCAAGCTACACCCAATTAAGAAAAGAACCCAAGTGGGGGATTCGGAGCCATGTGTGTGTAGATAGATAGACAGATCATCTAGTACTAAGATTATGGCCTAGCTATACATCAAATTGGTTTATGAGACCCTCTTGCTTATGGGATAAGAGACCCCTCTACATAATGATTTGACTATTTAATTTATGACGATGTACATACTTTACTCCCTTCCCATTTAAATATATATTTCACAAGATAGAAACATATATTCTTAATTATTAAATTTATATTTATTTAAATTTTATTAAAATATTAATAATAAATAAAAAGACCTTTATGTTTTTTTAAATTAAATATTAAGATAAACCTTAAGTAAATTTCAATGCATATCTAACATCATCCCCTAACTTGAAAAACAACCCTCTTAACTTTATCATGTTTTTTTTTATATAATTTTTTTAAATGTCTTACAATTTTCATTGAGGGAAAGCATAACTAGTAACCATGGACCCACTTCACAATTTTGAGATTGAAGCCTATAGGGATGCGTGGTAGAGGCGAGTGAGTAATTTGTACCTTAGTTCAGATTTAGATGGATGAAGGAAATCGAAGCCAAAGGATATGATTGGAAAGATATGCAAGTAGCGTGCATTTTATATTTTAAGATAAGGGTGTTTTCTAAATACTAAATATGAGGTGGGGTTTAATAAATAAAATGATCAAAATGTCGGAAATAGATGAGAAATATATGATTTCAAATATATGCAAGTCACTTATAATTTAAGTTAGTTGCGATTTGTTGTTATTTGGATATCCATATAATGGGTTCAATGTAATAATGAAGTGGCCAAGTTGTTGGCCCATGGTTTTGTCGTTATAAACTAAGTCAATTATTGTTTTAAATATTATTGTGTATATGTTTATGTTAATTATTTGGATATATTTATTATTTAAATTGTAATTCAAATTTTCTATATTTTTTATTTAAAATTATAAAGGAAAATTAATAATTTTTTTTAAATTTGATAAAATTTTATTTTCTATTTATGAAATTGTAAAGTCAAGTTGTAGAACGAGTATTTGTGGGCATTGAATTCTTTTTACATTAAAAACAATTTTTTAACTAACCAAAATTGCAATTTCAACAAAGATTTTATCACTGGATTCTAACGATAATAAACTAGAAAAATTCAAAATCTTAGAATGTTTATCCTTTTTCATTATTTAATCTCTATAGTCAATGTTGTCATGTTGTGTTGATAAATTATAATGATGTTTTTTTATGACAAATATAAAAAAATTCAAAATCGTAAGTCATTTAATCTTCTTCATTATGTAATCTTCATAGTCAATGTTATAATGAATGTTATGTTGATGTCTTATAGTGACATTTTTTAAAAATAACATAACAAAACTTTAAATTACTACTTATGTAGATTTTTTACAAAATCAATATTTATTAGGTTTTTAACCTAGTCCATGGTTGATCTAATTTCAGGAAGCAAATCAAATGACAACTTAATAGCGTGAGACTAATTAAGTTATGAGAAGCATAAGCATGAATAAATTGATGCAAATTGCACACAAAGAAAATAGATAAAGCAATGTTTGTATTATTGTGTAAACATTTTTACATTCACTAAGAGAGTGAAAGCATGAAAAAGTAAGAAAGTTTTGCTATATATGAGTCAATTATACATAAGTTATAGAATGTCCAATCAAATTCTAAAAGCAAATCAGTTTTGTAGTCTTTAGTGATGGTTTGTATCCCCATGCACCATGTGTGGCTATTGACACATACGTGTAATAGTTTTAAGGACTCTTTGTATTCTCTATCCACACACAATACATGATGACGAGGTGTGTATGCATAGACAATTGAAAAATATATGTGTAGGATGCTAAGGTGTACTTACAAACCACTGCAATATACATATATAATAATGAAATAAGCATACATGGTTTGCAATTTGACATGTGCAATGAAAAATTGCTATATCAAAACTTATAGAGCCTCTACAAATATTAAAAATAACCATGTATTAAAGATAACCCTACCTATTAACAATAACACTAATGAGGAGTCACTAAAAATGCCATGCAACACAATGTTGAAGTAGGACATACAACTATAGAATTACTCTATATAGAATATGATTGTACACCATATAATATAGATGATTGTACACCATATAGTATGTCATACAATAAAATATAGCTATTTTTCTGATTGAAAAAAAAAGATAATTGTACACCATATAAGTACTTCATAAAATACATACTTTATCATTTATAAAGTTGTGTGAAAAAAATATTTACCTAAAATTATGTGACAATACAAGATTATGGCTAACCATTGGTACATCATGTTCAAAAATTTCAAAGTCGAACATTCATCATAAAACTAGGATAATATTTCTCAACTTGTACATCTACCTTACCAACATCATAAATTGACCATGATCACGTTAACAAATGACGAGTACAAAGGAAGTAAACCCAAACCATAAGGCAACCAAGGACCCAATTCCCTAACCAACTAGTTACATCAATTAAGTAATTCTATGTCCTATATCCACACAAATGTAAATGACTCCACCATAACGAAGTTTACGACTTTGCATGACACGTAGAGACAATCATTTTCACTTTAGTTTAAATTTTTATAGTGAAAAGCGAAGGTGATCAATTTGTTGAATTGGCGACATTTTCTAAAATTCTATTTAATCATCATTTTTCTCTCTTTGGTTGAATTGACGACATCTTGTAAAATTCAAATTAATCATCATTTTCATTAAAAGGAAGTTGTTGAATTGCATATGTTGAGTTGATGACATTTAAAAATAATAATAATAATCAAATGATTTATATTCATATATATATATATATATATATATATATATATATATATAATAATAAAATAATTTAATATTTATATATATTTTGTCAATGTGTAAAATGGATTTTGAATAATATGTTTTTTTAAATTAAATAAATACATTGGTATTTACAAAAAGTTGATAAAAATAAGTGGCAAAATTTACAATAGTCCAAAAGTTGGTTTTAGAGGTTCTTGAGCAATATTCAGCCTATATACATCTGTCCAAATTCTTAAAACTACTTGTAGGAGATTATCAACTACTACATTATTATAGACTTTTACATATTGGCCAAATAATAACTAGCAAAAAAGTGCATACACAACTAAAAAACGAGAGAACTAAGTGGTACTGTGACTACTGTCCATGACTTGAACTTCATCATTGCCATTGGCATGCTCCTCTGAGCTGGAAATGTCGACAATTACATGAACAAGTTGTTGGAAAAAAGTGTCTTCATTGCCCTTGCTTCAAACTTGGTCAATAAGATTGGAGTATTTTGTAATCAACAAATCCTCATGACAATTAAGGGTAGCCATGATTGTATCCACATGTTCTCCATAAGCCTTGATGTTTCCTTCAATGTCATACTAGCAATGATCTGAATTGGGAAATTGTGCTTCATAAACTCTCATGTTTCCCTCAACATCATCCAAATGTTGGCCCAAACCATTTGTGTGAGCAATGTTCTGACTTATTGCTTCTAATACTCCCTTCAGCTACGATTTCATCCAACCAATATGGGCTCGAATGTCTCTAGTGTAGGCTCTGGCATCCCGAATTTCTTCTTACAGTTCCTACAACTTTTCATCCCAACCTGCCTTGCCCTTCATTTTCAATGAAGGAAGGGAGAAACCCAACAAGAGACCCGAGTCCCACACAAACCATAACAGGGTCACCAAAAAACAAGAGTTCCCCACCTTCAAGTGCAGGGTATTCAATGGACCCAAGTCCTATGGATTCTAAATTTTCACGACAAAACCCAAGCCCCACAACTTCTAGAACAAGACAGTCTCCTTTCTACCAGTCCCATGAGCATCAATTTCCAACTGACCATCCTCCACGCACCAGTCCCGTAACCACCGGTAATCTATCCTCCAAACACCCATCAGTAATAACAACAAAGATCCACTCCCTTTGGGTGAAGGGAATGCGATATTCATCCTCTATTAAAATAAAAATCACCATCCCCAAGTCACGAATAGTGTCAAACTTCCACCACGGTAGACAACTTTTAATCCCATCTACATTAACAAAACTTGGGTAGGAAGATTCATAATGCGAGGAACCTAGAAGCAACCCCACGTGTGCGGTTCTCACTGAGTCCTTCATGCGAGGTGGTAGGTGGTGCATTAAACCATTCCTTTGGATTTCGAATTGACGACTACTAGCATTAATTGTGGATGGAACATTGTTGTTTGAATGCACCATACAAACATGGTATAATAGCCTTAAGGGAGCCAACATAGTGATAATTGGCCCTCATTTTTTTATGTCCCCTTGTGGTAGAAGAACAACCTCATTTGCTAACTTGTCTTCCTATTTATTGTTTTCTCATCGCACATGTAGAAGTTGAGCATCTGAGATTTGAGGAGAAGCCCATTGATGCACTTTTGAAGCCTTCGTGCAATTTTATCCATGATATCCTTTCTTTGTCTGGCTTGGGAGATGATAAGAAGGGAATCTCCTATTACAAAAATTGATTGGATTCCAAGAGAGACAATTTGATCAAGTCCCAAATAAAGAGCATAACACTCTGCTTGGTTGTTGGTAGCTTTCCCTGAGGCACATGCAAAGGTTAGTATTGTATTCCCTCTAGGATCCAGAAGAATCTCCCCCGCACCTACCTCCTTAGTTGAATAATACGTTAAGAGTTATTTGGTTAGGTTAATATTATATATAAAAAATTAATCCTAAATTTGATATAAAGTTAATAGAAATTTTAAGTATGAGTAGATTTTCATTTTGATCTAAGTTCTATTTATCGCGGAATGATATTTGTAAAGGTTTTGTCCATTTCTAAATTGATCTAGATATTCAAAATTTTAGCAATGTTTCAGATTGATAATTAATATGACTAATTGTATCCCCACATTCCAACAACCAAAGGGAAGCTTGCTACAATAATAGACAACTCTAAAAATCATAAACTCAACTCATCATTAATGCAATACAAATACCCACATCAATATGAACTAGAGATTTGACATGGTAGGGAGGAACTTGAAAAAGGAGAGCTCCAAGAAATGCTCCTCTATAACGATTGATTCTGGGCATTCTTCTGCATTTGCCTCTGTATCAGCGTTCGGTGGTTAAGCGTGAAGGGTTTGGCCGCTAGAGGGATGGTGCGATCACAGGGGAGGGGCAATCCCCCTCCTCTCCTTCAGAGCACTCGAATCGAGGATGATGTACTGGTGCAAAGAAGCGTTCAGCAGAATGACACAAAGAATGTGGATGGGCTGAACGGGATAGGAGGAGAGGGTTTGGAGCCTCGATCGGAGATCCAAGGAGAGGCAAGGAAAGGTATAGCAGGGAGCCCGAGAAGCGGGAAGAAGGGTATTAACAAAGGAGATACAAGTGGTGTGTGTATCCCAAAATCCACAAGCAGCCCGGTGATTACTATCAACTCTACCAAAGTTAAGGAGTGCATTGAATACATGATAGACCATGCATTGATTGGAAAGTTTATGGGGATTTGGCCAACGGAAAAAGCTTTGACATGTTGGATTAAAGCAACCTGGAAGCTCAAAGGCCATTTCGATCTCTTATTGGGATCAAAGGGTTTTTTCACTGTTGTATTTCTAAGTGTGGAAGATAAGGATAGGATTTTTGAGGGGGGGGGCATATTTCTATTTCTCTGTAGGTCTCTTTCTGCGAATATGGAAAGACCATTTCAACCCGGATAAGGAAGATCTCTCTATTGCCCCGATCTGGATCCGTCTCTATTCTCTTCCTGCTGAATATTGGGATCTGGAAGTTTTACAAGCCATTGGTGAAACCCTAGGAAATTTCGTCAAGATATCAGATCAGACCAAACAGGGAAGGTATGTGTCTTATGTCCAAATCTGTGTTTATATGAATATAGAAAAAGCACTCCCGGAAGGGATCACTCTTAACTGGGATGATTCGGAATGGTTCCAAACCCTAGATTATGAACACATTCCTTTTCGATGTCGTCAGTGTCATGTACATGGTCACTTGGCAAGGGATTGTCATCTCAATCTTCCTGATGAAATTCCTGGAAGTAGTACATTGGAACAGAAAGATCAGGATGGATTTATTAAAGTTGCCACTCGTAAAAAGTCGAGAAGACTCCATACAGGCCTTGATCTGGGGAAAAAGATTGTGCAAACTAACAGTTTTGAAGTCTTAAAATCTAGCCCTGTTGAAAACTCTCTCCTAGAGCAGGAGAAAGGTTACTCGAAGGTTGCGGGAGGGAAACCCGAAGCCGAAATAGGGAAGAAAACATCTACTGATCTGGTGGTTAATCAACTGAAGGAGACGGATTTATGGATGAAGATCTGAATGATATGCTGCTTGGAGATCTGGACCTGGATAGTATAGAAGAAGCATGTAAAAACATCAAGGTTCATTCAATCCCTGAAAATCAACTCCAATTGTTGAAAGCTTCCATTCTAAAAGTTAAACCGACTCCGAGTCTAGGAATTGGTCCGCTTAAACTGAAGAAAAACAAGAGGAAGACAAAGGAAGGAAACTCCAAGAGGGGAAGGCGGTCCAACAGAGACAGGATTGGTGAAATTGGAGCCAGATTAGTGGACTCAGGACAATATCCTACCATCCAGGAGGCGCTTCTCACAGCGATATATAGCACTTAATGAAAATCCTTACCTGGAATATTCGTGGGATAAACGGTCCCCAAAAAACCAAGATCCTTAAAAACAAGATTATGAAAGAGAAACCCTCTGTGGTTTTTTTGCAGGAAACCAAATGTTCTGGCAATCAAGTAGCAATAAAAGTGGGCAATATCTGGAAAAACTGTAGATGTATGGCTCTAGATGTGACAGGGTATTCGGGAGGTTTGGCAGTGTTATGGAATCCAAGGATTATAACTTTGACAAATTTTATGTCAACTAAGTTTAGCCTAACGGATGAATTTCATGTCATTGGGTCAAGGGTCAAAGGAGTTATCACTAATGTGTATGGACCCTACAGTTACCCTGAAAAACGAAAGTTTCTGAGTAGCCTGGCCTACCTCAGAAGTTTGTTTGATGGATTTCACTGGATTGTGGGAGGAGACTTTAATATGATTCGATCTTTAGCAGAGAAAGGGGGGGGAGACAATACCTCACGCCTGAGAATACCTTGTTTGATGAATTTATAGAGGATAACAGTCTCATTGATGTGGATCTTGGAAGCACGATGTGCACCTGGAATAATCGTCGGGGAGGTGAAAACCTGGTGGCTACACGGCTGGATCGTTTTCTCCTATCAGAAAGCATCATGCTCCTTGGGGGCACACTGACCTCTTAGCCAATTGCATCTGCGGGGTCGGATCATTGGCCGGTGTCACTTCTATGGAGTAAGATAGGTATGAAAATGTCCAAACCCTTCCGTTTTGAAAAGTTTTGGCTAACTCATGCGGATTTTGCCTCTAGGGTGGAGGAGTGGTGGACTTCTTCAAATTCTCAGGAAGGAACTAAAATGTTTTGCTTTCAACAAAAACTGAAAATGCTCAAACAAAAAATTAAAAGATGGAATAAAGAGGTCTTTGGAAATATTCAGCAGGAAAAAGCTAAATTGGAAGATTGTATGGAACAAGTACAGGAAAGGATTATGTAGATGGGCGTAACTCGAGAGCTTGTGGAGGAGGAAACAAGAATTTCGAGGGATATCAAACAAAGTGTAATGTCCCCTCCTACCATACCAACAGGATAGAGAGGACGTGGTGCAAGAACCGAGCAATTAGCCCCATAACCATTAATTAAACTTATTGATACAAAGACATGTATATGTGCATGCTAGAAACACAACGGAAATTAAATAAATCCTGTTGATATCTAACATACATTCATGATTTATGTGACAGCCATTAAATAAAGACCTTTGCAGAATTATAAAAGATCGTATGGAAATGCATAACTTTTAAAAACACAGCTGAAGTAAATTCATTTAACACATCCATAATATTCATCAAATGATAATTGCAAATTTAAAAGAGTACTTATCTCAATAAGGTAGTCCCAAGCAACTGGCTATGCAATTGCAACGTTCCACCCAACCATAGGCCAGTTGTGCTTATCAACCTCTTGATACAACTGCCACCCCCGAGCTGGGCATGATCTCTACAAGGAACTAGGGAACAGCAGACTCACACATAGCCAAGCATACACCAAGATGAGCCAAGCCAATCTGCAATTGGGTTTATCAGGCTGCTAGGAAATGGAAGGGAAGAATTGCTAAGCTAGTGAGCTCAACCACAGAGCTATGGGTACCCCTCCCAGATCTATTCAGCTTGGCACTCACAATGCCTACACACCCAACACAAGGAAGTATTCTCTTCACTGCCACACAGTCCCTCAAGCCATACCTTCCCTTCTAGTGCTCTCAGGGTGTGCATAGAAAAGTAGCCAGCCCTCTTGATCTTCTTGAGAGGTTACTCCCTACACTAGGTTTATCAAGCCAATTCTGTCCACTACCACTCCAGTTTCTTGCTCACAGGTTCACATCAAAACTAGGATGCACATAACAACAAACTACACTTGCTGAGCATGAGAAAAATGTTTCAACAGTGGGATGCATGAGATGGGGTTTCCTGAGCTTCAGAAAAACGTGGGTAGACTCAAAACGTATTGGCACTTGGAAAATTCGACTGGGAGAGCAAACCCACTCCAGAAAAAAAAATGCCCCAGGGGCAAAAACGACCTCTCCCTCAGTCCCAATTCGCGTCCCTCCTTCCCCAGCTGTTGCACAATATCAAAAAACGAGTTCCTGGGCATGGAAAAACGCAGGGTTATGGTGAAAAACGTGAGGATAAATTCCAGTGAGCTCTGTCTGCGTGAGAGGAAGAACGTAATGGATGAAGAATTGCCTTAGGCCGCATTTCGTGGGGGTTTTCTTGCCCAGCAAGCCAAAAATATGATTTTCAGGTTGATGGCTTTCCCATGCACGAAATCTAACTGCCATACTTCTCCAATCCCAAGACATTAACTGCCCCAACCAATCTTTGGAAGAATTAAATGATTGGGTGCATGAGACAAAAATGGATAGTTAAGAGTTCATGGGTTTTCTTATTGACACATGGGCTGACCCTAGTGGCTCAAGGGTTTGGTTATTTCCCCTCCCTATTCCTTGTAGAATCATGCCCCATCGTTTTGTTGCATTGCATAGCTAGTTGTGGGTTTTCCATTAAAATTCGTATTTACATGATGTCTTATTTACATTGTGCCCATCTCGCACAAGAACCATAGGCATCTATTTTTAATTGCCGATACATAAAATGTTAAATCAATGGTGGGGCCTTGGCCTTGAGCTCCTCACCATGATCAAATTACAATATTTACATCATTTACGATTTAATACAAAGGGGGTCAAAATGGGGACATTACACAAAGACAACATCAGGAAGAGTTGCTTTGGAAACAGAAATCTCGGAATCAGTGGCTGAAAGATGGGGATCAAAATACCCGGTTTTTCCATAGGGCCACGTTACAACATAGGCACTATAACCAGATTGTTAATCTCAAGACCGATGAAGGGGTGGTACTAGAATCTCATGAGGAGATCGAAAAAGAATTGATTTATCATTTTACTAAAGTTACTACAGAACCCGAGGAGGATCGTACTGAAGCTTGCAGGATTATTAAATCGGTCATTCCTCAAATTATTTTTGATGAACAGAATGATGTACTGATCAGTCCTATATCCTTAATGGAAGTGGAGACAGCTATCTTTCAGATGGAAGAAGGGAACTCCCCTGGTCCTGATGGATTTACTGCTAATTTTTTTCATACTTTCTGGGACTTGATTAAACTGGAGGTCTGGCAAGTTGTGGAAGAATCCCGTCGGATGAGAGGGGTTCTCCCTGCACTTAACTCTACTTTTCTTACCCTCATTCCTAATTCTCCTATGGCTGAGAATGATAATTCTTTTCGTCCTATCTCCTTATGCAATATTATCTATAAGATCATCACTAAGGTCCTGGCTAATCGGTTGAAACCCCTTCTCCCTTCTCTCATCTCCATAGAACAATCAGGTTTTGTGGAAGGCCGTCAGATCATGGATGGTATTATTCTAGCACATGAAGTGATTCACTCACTTAAAGATACAAAAAAAATGGGGATGTTGCTGAAACTGGATCTATCTAAAGCGTATGATAAGCTAAACTGGAAGTACATGAAAGAGGTCATGAAAGCGTTTGGATTCAGTGATACTTGGATCAAATGGATTGCTAATCTTACTTCATCGGCCTTTTTCTCCATTTTAGTGAATGGTCATCCTTCTAGTGTGGTCAAACCTACTAGGGGAATTAGGCAAGGGGACCCTCTGTCGCCTTTCCTTTTGTGTTAATGATAGAAGGATTAGGGAGACTCATTTCTCATTATGTTAGTCAGGGGAGCATCGAAGGCTTAAAATTCCCTCCCTATGAGAAGGCGATAACTCATCAACAGTTCGTAGATGATACTCTAATGATGGGTCATTCCTCTGTGTAAGAAGCCCGTAAGATTAAACAGGCTTTGAATATCTTCCTGCAAGTCTCGGGGTTAACGATTAATATGGATAAGTCCCTTGTATTTTTCTTTAATACTCCGCCTATCTGTCAGAGAAATATCATCCGTATCCTGGGCTTTAAGAAGAGCTCCCTTCCAACCAAATATATCGGGGCGACTTTAACATAAGGGATCCTTAAAAAATATTCCTGGGAAGACCTTATGAATAGAATGAAGGAAAAACTATCGAACTGGACTCTTAGGTCCTTAAATTTCCCTGGAAGAGTGGTGTTGGTCAAATCTGTTTTGCAAGCTATGCCCTTATATTTATTTTCGGTATTATCGGCTCCTAAGACAGTGCTAAAGGAAATCCAGAATTTGCAACGTACCTTCCTGTGGGGAGGAACGGGGGATTATAGGAAATGGCCATTGGTAGGATGCAAGACCCTATGCAAAACTAAGAAGGAGGGGGGTCTGGGGTTACGGGATCCTGAGGAGCTTAGCCGGGTTTGTGGGGCTAAAATCTGGTGGCAGTGGCTAACTCATATGAATGAGCAATGGGCAAGCTTTTGGGGAAGGAAATATATGCCCAACATAGATTAGCAAGATTGGATCAGGGAGGAAGGACCGGATAAAGGACCCCATATTTGGAATATGGAAAGGGCTAGTAACAAATTAATCAAAAAACATAGTTTTGGGGAAATCCATGAGGGAGCAACGACAAACCTTTGGCTTGATGCATGGCAACGGGAGCCTTCTATTGCTTCGTTGGTGATCCCTGAAGGAACCAGGAATAGGAAATATCATTGGCATTCAGTCAATAATTACTGGTAGGAATCATCTGAGGACAGAGGTTTCCACATCTGGAATCCCTTAGATTGGTGGATAACCTCCTATGGGGAAGAAATACAAAGGCAGATCTATGATATTGTGAAACAGAGGCAAGTTAAAATCCAGGGAGGGAGGGATATCCTTCGATGGGGTCATCAACCGATAGGGAGGTTTACCATTAAAGAAGCTTACCATTTACAAACCATCTCGGATAATTCAGAGGAGGATCAGGTATGGAAATATTTATGGGAGGCCAAGTTGTGGCCCAAAATTACTCTTTTTCTCTGGTTAGTCCTATGAGGCCGAATCCTGACATGGGACAAACTTGTGAAACGAGGTTTCAAGGGTCCATCTATTTGTGTTCTTTGTGGTCAGAATAATGAGACAATGGCTCATCTTCTTGACGAATGTAGCTTTACTTCAGCGCTATGGGATGAAGGGGCCAGGTTTTTTAGAAGGACTGCTCGGGTTAGGTCAAATCCTGAGCAAACTATTAGGCAATGGAATGGGAAGCCCTTTCAAGGGAACATTCTGAATCGTATATGGCAATTGTATCCTGGTTTCCTCCTCTGGGAGGTGTGGAAAGAATGAAATTACCAATTGTTTCAGGAAAAACAAAAATTTAGCACCTGGAAGATCATCTGGGAACGTCTTAAGCCGGAAATAAATGAAACCTTGAAACTTACGAGATGGAATGTGGAAGATCTGAGTGGACCTGATAATGAAACTAGGCTATTACATACCTGGGGCATCAGAGATCTTCCTCAGTTTATTGGTATTCAGCGTAATGCTATTAAACTGCAGGAAAGCCCGGAGCAGTGGTCTCCGCCTCAGCAGGGATGGTTGGAACTGAACTTTGACGGTGCTTCTAAAGGGAACCTGGGTCTGGCAGGGTATGGTGGGGTGGTTAGAAATAGCCAAGGCCACATTCAGTTCTGTTATTATGGTAATATTGGCAATGAAACTAATAACGCCGCGGAATGTGAAGCTCTGCTTCAAGGGCTTAACCTTATTACCGGACGAGGCTTTAATAGTTGTATTGTAGAAGGTGATTCTGAAATTTTTATGCAAACGGCTAACAAACTCTTAAATGAAACCCAAGTTGTGAATATTACCACCACGTGGCGTCTGGCGTGGCGGATAACTTGTTTGGAAACCATGATAAGAGGATTTAACTCCATCGTGTTCCGAGATGTAAGAAGAAGCGCCAACTGTCTGGCTGATGAGTTGGCAAACCAGGGCGTCATACAAGTGAATGATAGATGGGATGGGCAGGTCTTGAATTTACCATCCGATACGTGTCGTCTCAAGTGCATTAACATCGCCGAGTGTGATAATAAGGCATGGCTGGCGAAAGATGACGACAGAGTCTGCCCCACTACCGATGATTGATATATGGATGGTACACGTCTTGAATCAAAGGGATAGATGGAACGAAGGGAAGAGGTACCAAAGGATGATCGTCAAGGTTTGTGGAGATATCATATCAGATGGTGAATTCAATTCGGAGAACTTGTAGCATGCGAAAGACAAGGTGGCGAAGCATAGGCGGGATTACGATGGAGTTTCGTGATCAGCAAAGGACGATGGGTACGAATGATGAAGGCCGTGTTAATTATTTCAGCGTCAGGATCATGATGCCGAATTCAATGGTGATAGGAGGCAGCTCACCCATAAATATGGACTATAGCGGTGGTATCAGGAACATAGCTTCCAGGCGGTTTTTCCCTTGGAATACGTTTAGCAAGTGTATTGTGGTTGTGAGTGTGCAGAGAATTTGCAAGATTAAGAATACCATGCCTCCAAAAGGTCATGCTATGAAAAGGGGTAGGAAAGACCTTGGTGAAACGAGCATGGTGGGGGGAGGTGCCACACCTTGTACTGGTCCTAGCCGTGATCAATGGAATTCAGTGGCTATAGTTGTTTTCTTTCGACGTTTCTTTCCTCCGGGAGTAAGGCAGGAGGTGGAGGAAATTGAAGTCGACTTATGGCGTCTAGTGGGGGAAGCTGATTTACCGGAGGAAGTGGAGGCCATGGATAATTGGATCCATGACTCGGGGAATAATCTGGGTCGTATGGCACTGTACAATCGGGCGATTGTCACTCTGTGGGTGACCAAAACCTTAATTGCCCAGTGTCTGGATACTAGTGGAGATGCTTTATCTGGTTCTCCTCGACTCAAGAGGCTGGAGGAAGTTAGCAAAGACACGGCGGACAACTATCACTGGATCCATATGAAGCTGGACCTGCTGGCTGACAAACTAGGCATTACATATTTGGATGTGCCAAAGCAGCATGCTAATCCTCGGGGTCCTGAACCTATGGATAAAGGGGAGGTAGCAACTGCTCCTGTTATGGTGCATAGTGATGACGAGGCGAGCCCGTCAACCAAACGTCTCTACTGTTTTCGTCTCCTGTGGCATGGTATTCTCGGCGGTATTCTCTTTTGGCTCTAGTGCATCGTCGTTTGGTGCTAGCTTCAGGTTCTTTTCTTGGATGGGCTTTAATAACTGTTTGGGGCTTTGGTTATGGGTAGGGTTTGTGATGTCTAGTGTTTCTATGCTGTCTAGGGGAATGAATTTTTGTAATCTCTTGAACAGTTTGATTATGTAATCTCTCAAGCAGTAGTCTTCCGATCGGTGACATTTCTGATGATGGTCTCTAGTTTTTTTGGTTTGGCCGAGCAGTACTGTAGAAAATTTGGCTCAATTTTGTGTAAAATTGTCGATAGGGACTGGGTGGGGTGCACAACTTAAAGGTGGCTCATTTAGCACCTATTTTCTGGGAGCTGAGGGGTGGCTCATTCAGCACCTATGTTTCTCTGTGGGATCTTTTGGTAGCTCATGAAGCACCTGGTTATTGTAAGGAAGTCAATATGTATTCTTTGATTATGATAATAGAATGAAAGTTACCTTTTTTGCTTAAAAAAAAAATATGAACCAGAGATTTGAACTTTCCACCTCTCCCATATAAGAGCAAAGTGTTTATGCATTAATCGTGAGGAATCCCCAAATAGTCCATATTCATTATTGTGTACTCTAACACGTATCATGTGCCCTTACTCTACTTCCTCAGATCCAAGCGAAAGATGGTGATGAGTAATTTGCAATATTATTGAAACATGAATATTCTCTAGGGGTTAACTTATAATTACTTGGCAAAGGATTTGCTCTAATAGAGGATGTAAAGTTTGAATCTCTCAACAAAAGAAGTTCAAGGTTCAAATCTCTCTTCCTTCACTTGACGCAAAAATTGATATGGTAAAGGAAGCGTAAAGTGAAACATTGCACCATATTAATGTAGAATTGAAGTATATTAATGTAGAATTAAACTTCATAAATCTCCAAAGATTAGTTTAAAACATACTTATAAAAATAAAAATAAAAGTCTCGAATATGCTTAATGATACAATGTTTTTTTAAGATGATACTATCTAATATAAAGAAATTAGATAATATAGGAATTTATGATAAAAGATATAAAAACCCCACTATATGAATAATTAATTACTTTAAATCTATCTTAACTCCAAATCTATTAAAGTATTGAGAGAGATCCAAAAAATATTGAGATGCAAATATTTTGTTGTTTAAAATGTTTCGAGTTAAGAGGAATTTGCATTGGTGTGCTTTATATATCATGCAACTCACTATTAGTATTGTGGGTTGATAAAGAAAACAATGAGAAATGGTGCCAAACAAAATTGCCTCAAATTTCCTGAGAAAGTCCACTAAGCACTTTTCTCATTTTGAGGATGGTACCTAGGGTAAATCGAGGGTGACTAAGTTCAAAGTACCTTGCCACTAGTGAATTGAAAATAGTTACCTCCCTGTTAGGAACCCATGTCAACCCTTCTATTTATTTTGTTAGTATATTGTTGTTGGACGCTTATGCTTTGTAAGTCGTCCCGTAGTATTTGTTGATCCTTAGATTGTATTATTGTTGTTGGATGCATATGCTTTGTAAGTCGTCACGTAGTAATTGTTGATCCATAGTTTGTATTGGCCCATGGTTTGTATTGACACGTGGTATTGACCCATGGTATTGGCGCCTAAACTTAGTATATAAGTTTGTGTTGAGACCAATGAAGGTACTGTGAAGTTATTTGTATTGAGCTTGCTCAAAGAAGGTTGCCCCCTCAAAGTGGCCTGCGATCAATAAAAGTGATTATGAATTCTTGTATTACTTCTATCTCGCGTATTTTCATTAATTAATTGTTGTAGGTTCTTCACATTTGGTATCAAAGCACTTTCTTGGGCTTGTTGGGTGGAATTTCTGCCAATTTTTTTTTTTCGCATCTGTTGCAACTTCGGATCTGGGAATAATCCCTATCTGCTTAACTGTGGGAAGTACTTGGGCATAAGCCCTAAAACTCATTGTGAGGAGTACCACAGGAACCCCAAAGTAGATGGCCCATTGAGAGGACCTGCCAGCGAAAAGGGCAACGACCCCTACCTGATTGACTAGTTCCCACCCGTGAGGTAAACCAAGAGCTGTCGTTTGTGGCAAAGCGGTTATTCGTTTTACATGAGTCGTGGAGTGAAGGGTACTGCCCAATACACAAGCCATTAGACAACATTGGTGGCTGAGTGAAACCCCTAAATTGTTAGGAAGCCGTACATACCCAGGGTCCATATCTATTTTCAGCTGAACTATTGCCAATCACTTTCGCGTCGTTTCAGATCCATTTTGAAAGTCGTTCCAGATCCAGCCATTTCAGAACTATTCTGAAAGCCGTTTCAAATCCATCCATTTTCGATCCATTCGGCACCGTTTCAGATCCATCTGTTGCCGATCAATTCCGCGTCGTTGCAGATCCATCTGTTTCCGTTCCCTTCTGCATCGTAGCAGATCCATTCTGAAAAAATAAAATAAAAAATCCATTTTTTCACCATATCTCCCTTGTTTTAACTTTGTTTCCCTTGAAACTTCCCAGACACCCCTGCAATCCCATTCTGCATATTTCATTCCTGAGGGCCTTATCCCAAATTCTACTTCCCAAAGCCAGAAATCTCACATTTGTCTATTTTTAGGGTTTACCATAACTTCTTCAATTTTCACCCACTCGCCTCCAAATTTTGCCACTGTGTTCATTCCCTATTTCTGCTTCTTTGTCCCTCTCTGACAAATTTTCTCATTCTTTCACCCCGCTTTTGAAATCCTCATTTTATGCTTCCCTGTCCATTCGAAAGTGTCCAAAACCTAGTCAAACCCCAATTACCCATCAGAGTTTTTCCCAAATCCAAATTTCCCTCTACTAAATAAGCTTTTATTTGTGCTTTTCTACCCATCCCCCCCCCCCCAAAAAAAAAAAAAAACTCCTGGTTATGGTTGTCACCTGCGCAGGAGCAAAAACCATGGAGGAAGCACTTCCAGCCATCCAAACCAACCTCCAGGATCTGGATGAAAAATTTCTTGGCCTCCATCTTGAGCATTCATTCATGAACAACAAACGATAGTCCGAGTCTTCATCAGACAATGGGTTCTCTTCTTCCAACAATTTCTGTGGTTCGAAGCTTGATTTTCCTCGCTTTAATGGTACTGATCCGACTGGATGCATCTACCGTACAAAATAGTATTCCAATCTGTATAATACTTTTGATGTCAATAAAGTTCCACTTCCATCATTTCATTTGGAACATGAAGCTCTTCAATGGCATCGTTGGTACATCAAGGCTCATGAAGAGCCCAAATGGCTAGATTTTTGCCAGCTCCTTTTGCAACGATTTGGTCCTAGTGCTTTTGATGACTTCACAAGAGCCCTCACTAAACTTCGCCAAATTGGAACTGTGAGAGAGTATCAGACATAATTTGAGAAACTAGCCAATCACACAGAAGGATTGTCTGATGAATTCTACAGGAGTTGTTTTATCAGTGGTCTTCAGGATGAAATTTGCTCAAAGGTTAAAATTTTCTGTCCCAACACAATGATGGAAGCCCTAGGGTTGGTTAAGTTGGCAGAAGACAAGATTGCAGCCCAACAACACTCCAAACCCACTTTTGTCCCCTTCCGAAATAGGGGTTCTCAACGACCTCCCACCTCGTCAGCTCCTCAACCAACTCCTATCAAGCATTTGTCTGAAACAGAGATGCATGCACGCAAAAAAAAAGGGCTTTATTATAATTGTGATGAGAAATTCACTTGGGGACATAGATGTGTTCAGCAAAAGCTCTATCTCTTGGATATGGATTCTCCGTCTACCTATAAAATTGGTGACGAATCTCCAGATACAATGGATGATCAAGTCGACATTCAGGAGCCACCTATTGACCCCCCATCTCAGGACGAACAACCAAAGATATCTCTCCATGCTTTATCCGGTGTCATCACCCCACAAACAATGCGGGTCAAGGGTTACTTCAAGAAGCTTCCTCTTACAATACTCATTGATTCTGGTAGCACTCATAACTTCATTGACCCTCGGATCGCCAAATAGGCTGATTGTTTTGTCCATCCTTGCTCCAACTTTGAAGTCATGGTTTCCAATAGGGGCACCTTACCTTGCAAGGGGAAGTGTCATAATGTGTGTATCTCTCTGGAAGATTATAACCTGCACTCTGACATGTTTTCCTTGTCCCTAGGCGGATGTGATGTGGTTTTGGGCGTTCAATGGTTATGCACACTTGGCCCCACCTTATGGGATTTTGCTGAACTTTGGATGCAGTTTTCAGTCAATGGGAAACAACACAAATTTACGGGCTTACAACAAGGGTCTCTCTGCATCATCAGTTCACATCGTCTGGAAAATATCCTTAAGAAGAATTCACATGGTGTCATCGCTCAACTCCATTCCATTCAGATGCATCCATCAACAGTCTCCACTACTTCCTTGGATAGATATGCAGGTTTCTTTGCTGAACTAGTGGGCTTGTCGCCTTCAAGAGACCTTTCCGGTAAGAATTTAGCCGCATCTACATCTCAGGAGGAAATGATGGCTATTTTGCATGCAGTACAGAAGTGGCAGCCATACCTATTAGGGAATTATTTCTGCATCAAGACTGATCTCCAGAGTCTGGAAAATTTCCTGGAACAACAGGTCTCCTCCCTAGAACACCTGAAATGGGTTATCCAACCCATGGGTTCTGCCTATGCAATCACTTACAAGAAGGGTAAGGACAATATGGTGGCAGATGCTCCTTCTTACACATTTGATGACCCAGTTTCTCTTACATCTATTTCTTTGCTTGTTCCAAATTGGTTGCAATCTGTTCAACAGGGCTATCTCTTCTATGCACTCCATGCTTCTTCATCGGCAGGGCACTCTGGGTTCCTCACAACGTATGACCGAGAACAATGTAACTTCTTTTGGCAGGGACTGAAAATGATAATTCAACAAATGGTGGTTGACTGTGATACTTGCCAGGTCAACAAGGGTGAAACGACACTCCTTTCGGGACTGCTCGAACCCTTTCCCATCCCTACACATATTTGGACAACTATTTCTATGGATTTCCTAAAAGCGCTCCAGTGGTACAATACCACATCTAAAAGGACACCATATGAAGCAGTCTATGGACAGGCACCACCAGTTCTTCTTCCATACATCCTCAATAGCTCCCCAGTTCAGGAAATTATCTCGGTTTTTCGAAACCGCGATCAGATTCTTCTCATTCTGCAGGACAATCTTCACATGGCAAGAATTCGACTAAAACAACAAGCCGATCAGCACCGTTCTGAGCGCACTTTTCACGCAACTGATATGGTTCTTCTTCGTCTACAACCTTCCAAGCAATCCTCCCTGAAACTCAAAAGGCGTTAGTGGCCCGGAATGCAACCCAAGGATGCTACAGGGGAACCACTCCTTCAGATTCTGCATCAATTTCCACATCTAAAGCTTTGAGGACAAATATTTTTCTAAGGAAGAGGGGATGTTAGGAGCCCATGTCAACCCTTCTATTTACTTTGTTAGTATATTGTTGTTGGACGCATGTGCTTTATAAGTCGTCGTGTAGTATTTGTTGATCCTTAGTTTGTATTATTGTTGTTGGACGCATATTCTTTGTAAGTCATCACGTAGTAATTGTTGGTCCATAGTTTGTATTGGCCCATGGTTTGTATTGACACATGGTATTGGCACCTAGACTTAGTATATAAGTTTGTGTTGAGACCAATGAAGGTACTGTGAAGTTATTTGTATTGAGCTTGCTCAAAGGAGGTTGCCCCCTCGAAGTGGCCTGCGATCAATAAAAGTGATTATGAGTTCTTGTATTACTGCTATCTCGTGTATTTTCATTAATTAATTGTTGCAGGTTCTTCACACTCCCCCACGTTGGGAGAGAGACGACCACTTGAACCAACCCTCAGAGCTTGATTCCTCTTCTTTTATTTGTTTTTTTTGTAAGTTTGAATTTATATTAACAAAACAAAGGAGTACAGAGATGTTTAGAGATGTTCAAGTCGGGATAGCCAAAACTAGAGAACCGGACCTTGGATGACTTCTAATTACCCGAGAGCTAGGTAGAATGTCTTTGTAGAGTTTGTAATAGACCCCATTGATCCTCCACAGGACCAGGGTTATGACCTAATAACAAAAGATAATAATCTTGAACTACCCCAAAAAATTGGACTACATGATAAGACCAGAGACTTTGGACATCACTAGGACTAGCCATTTAAACAAAATAAACCCAAAGAGAGAAATTACTCTGGAACTTCCGTGATATCAACACAACGACTAGGTGAGGCTGGGGCTTCAACCGCTACCGAGACACGAGCTACCACATCTAGATCGCGTATGAAAACTAGTTGCTTCCCCATGAACCGTTTGCCAACCAACTCTCGAGCCAATGCGTCCAGACTGTTATTCAGGTTGTCGTTCATAACCACATGATTCTGGCCTAGCCGTCTCATATTTTATTCCAAGCGATCCAAGCGGCCATCCACTATCAAGGGGCATCCTTCTAGCTGGATATGGCCGACGATATAGTCTTCAAATGCCAAGGTTAGCATGGAATTCATAGCCTAGAGGTCTAAAGTGCGAGTATGCCTAGTTTCTCTGGTGCGCGTCACCCTAGAGTCTTCAATTATCCCATCAAATAGCTACCCGATCTCTTTAGGGGCTGGGAAAGGTCTCTCTCCTAGCGAACGTCTTTCCCAACGCTCGGTTCGGTCTTTAGCCTGACTATTCAGCTTATTCTCAAAGAAACCCTGAAGCTTTGTTGTTTCTTTCTCAACGCACAGAGCATGGGTGCAGCAAGGTCCATTGGTGGTGCGGTGCCTGGTGACTTTTCCGCATAGAAAACTAAGAGGGAAAGGTGAGGAAAGATTTTGCACCTGAAACCAGTGATAAAGACAAGAATCAAGCGAGTCAAAGTTCTAGCTGCCAAAAATATTTAGACGATACATTACCTCTTCCCATATCTAAGAGGTCCAGTGACATAAAACAAAAAGATGATCCACAGACTTAGCAGTGCACATACAGATCAGACAACACGAAGGCCCCACACCACCTCTTTTAACATAATTATCACCTGTAAGTACTCTATTGTTGAGTACCATCCAAGTGAAACACATAACTTTTAAGGGAGCCTTCCACTTCCACAGTCGTCGGTGCCACCATTGAGTAGTAGAATGCAAATAAGCAATGACCCTATATGCCAACTGCGTGGTCATTTCACCCGACGATCAATTCCACGTCCAACCAATACGGTCATGGGAATCCTGTAGCATAATACCAAGGTGACCAAGAGCAGTAGTATATTTGTCCCACTCCCAAGATTCAAGATTATAAGCCCAATGTCCGATGAAGAATACCAATAACCAGCCAAAGCCTCATAGTTGTATTTTCTTACATGATTAAGAAAATAATATCCTTTAGAATGAAGCACCTACACAATGGAGGGGGGTAGACGACAATAAAGTTCAATACCTGTGATAGGATCAAAGCCGATCCTCACCTAAAAACCATCACCCACCCGCCAAGCCAACCACTGATTCAATAGGGGGAAATAATCTACCATACCACACCACATATTTGAGGCAGAGGGATGTTTTCTTTGCACCTATCTAATCCAACTCGGAACAAAGAGATGTTTCAAGTACATGTTCTTAATAATCCCCCCCTAGAGACCTGACTAGGTTAATCCCCTCCACAAGATTTTTAAATGGAGTGCAATATTAATCCAAAAGATGTTCCTAATGCCCCAACCATTCGCTGATATGGGCCGAGAAATATTATCCCATGCCACCAAGTGATACCCGGGCTTATCCTAAGAAGAGGACCAAAGAAAATTGAAAAAGAAGAGGACCAAAGAAAATTGAAAAAGAGCCTCTGAATTTGAGTAAGGATATAGATCGACAATTTAGCCAATGAAAGCCAGTAAATGGGCATGTTGTTTAGTACATAGTTCAAAAGAGTGAGTCGACTGCCTAGAGATAAGTGACTAAAAAACCAAGATTTTATCTTCTTCTCCACCTTCCCTACTAACCAAAACCAATCAGAGATCTTATAATCATTGGGTTTAAGATGATAACCCAAATATTTCATCCCCTCTTCCAGATTCTGAAGAGCAAAGGGGAACCAGTTTTGTACCTACGAGAAAAAGGACTCTTCAAAATAAAGATGTAAAAGACTATATATATATATATATATATATATATATATATATATATATATATATATATATATATATATATAGGGGGCCTAACGGTTAAGAACATGTGTTCCTTCCTAGGAGGTCACAGGTTCAAATCCAAAGGGGGGTAGGGTATGTACACCTTTGTAGACTTTAACAGTTAAATCGCTGCGCAGAGGGGGCTCCCTTGTCCCACAAACAAAGGGGTCTCATACACCAAATTGATGTCTCGCTTGGAAGTGACCTTAAAAATGAATTATTATTATTATGATGATGATTAACGTCCCTTGAGACCCATTGGTATATCAGACCTTAAGAAAAGAAAAATGAATTATTTGGATTTATGTAAAATTTGATTCCTATGATGGAAAAGTTGAGAAATAAGCGTTCCTAGGTTCCCATAGTTTTGAGAAGTTAGAAGATCATGGAGATTAGAGTTGTAGCATAGATTAAGAAACTGCGATCGAATGTGGGTGTACACAGGACACTCTAAAAGAAAGTGAGATTCATCGTCAACACTCATGGAATTACAGAATTGGCAAATCATTTCCTTTATATATATATATATATAAATCATATCATGGTGTTTAATAAATCCAAAGTTAAGATGGATCTATATTTGCCATAAATATAAAGTGATGAAAAATACACAATGAGTAAATATTAACCAACTTAGTTGCAATATATCTAAATAATGAAAAATTAAAATATTAAAAAGATAACAAAATTATTTTACCCCTTTACCCTAAAAAAAAAACATAGCCCCACAAAAAAGACATATCCACTTCCATAAAATAGAACATATACTACAAGATTATTGCAAAAGTTATTGCTGACCGGATCAAACCGATATTATCCAGACACATTTCTGTTGAACAATATGGCTTCTTGCAGGGTCGACAGATCCATGATGCTGTGGGTGTGACACAGGAAGTATTCCATTCTATAAAAAAGAAACATCTTTCTGCCCTTATTCTTCATCTGGATCTGGTGAAGGCATATGATCGGGTGAATTGGAACTTCCTGAAATTTATTCTGATTCAAATTGGGCTGCCTTGGAGGGTGATGAAATGGATTATGGCTTGTGTAACCTCTGTTAATTATGCAGTTCTGGTCAATGGTCTTCCCACGGATTTTTTCAAGGCCTCTAGGGGCCTTCGACAGGGTTGTCCTCTATCACCACTTCTCTTTCTTTTGGTCATTGAAGGCCTGTGTTTATCTATACATACGGCCAAGAGGGATGGAAGGATCCATGGCATACAAATTACCAGAGATATTTCTGTCTCGCACTCCCTGTTTGTGGATGATGTAATGCTCTTCGGTATTGGTACTCTAGAGGAGTGGGTTCATCATAAAAGGATACTGGAACTGTTCTGCTCGGTTTCTGGTATGCTCATCAATTATAACAAATCACGATTCATTAAACACTCTCTATTGGGGGAGGTAGAAAACTCCATTGGTTCAATATTTCCCTTAAATTTCCTGGAATTGGAAGCTGGTACGAAATATCTTGGTTTCTTTATAAAGCCATCTAACTATATGGTGAAGGATTGGGGCTGGCTCATCCGGCGTTTCGAGGGACGTATCAGTCATTGGAGCTACCGCAACCTATCTATGGGGGGCAGACTCACTCTGGCCAAAGCGGTTCTACAGAACCTGGGAGTGTACTGGTTTACACTCTGCAAAGTCCCACGGACTGTTCTATGTCACATCCGACGTAAGCTGTACAACTTTTTATGGTCAGGCTGCGGTGGACAGGAAAAATATCATCTTATTGGTTGGACCCGGCTGGCTCGACCCTGGAAATTGGGGGGCTGGAATATAAAGAACTTGGACTTATTTGTTACGGCTCTCCATGCGAAGAGCCTGTGGCGTGCTCTTTTTAACAACTCTGTCTGGGGTCGTATTATTAGAGCCAAGTACTTGAAGAACACTCCTGTTGAGGTTTGGCTTCGGGGGAATCGTCCGGTCACTGTGGGGATATCCAATATCTGGAGCGGGTTGCTCGGATCTTTAAAAATCATTTCCCATTGGATTGCATGGCTACCAGGCAATGGTCGAGACATAAAGCTGGGTCTTGACCCGATCCTGGGTGGTCCTTCTGAGCATATATTGTCTTTCGAATTGAGGGCCCATCTCAGCTCAAATGGCTATTACACTCTGGCACATGCGATGGGCCAGTTCATGGGGGGACGGCCTCATTGGTTATCGGCCACTCAGCTGGGTTTAACTGGCGCTTTGGCTTTGGAGTGGGACGCATATATCGGGCCTTTTTATCAATCAAATACACTATTATCTGATAAGGCGGACAGATTGGCTTGGTCTTGGGATGTGGCTTCTGGGGAGCCTACTGCAAAATTGGTCTATGATGCTCTGTTTGCCGATTCCTGTGTTGACATCAGTTGGTGGGAACCATATATTTGGAAACTGGTCATTCCTCTCAAAGTGAAGTGTTTTATTTGGCTTGCGTTATCAAATCGCATACTCACATGGATAATTTATGTCGTCGTGGTTTTTGTGGTCCGGGATGGTGTCCACTTTGCCGCTGTTCGGAGGAGACAGTGGATCATCTGTTCTCGGCTTGTTCTTTCATTCGGGAGCTATGGGAGCTGGTTGCTCACAGATCCGGCGTGCAGTTCTGCTGGGGGGTGCATTCCTTTGTTGAATGGTTGGAGGCTTGGACGAGCCTTCACTCTGAATGTGTCGAACTTCCTTTCTATATGATCTGGGAGGTGTGGTGTGCTCGCAATGCTTACATTTTTGAAGATCAGAAACCACACTGTGCATCATTATGCAATAAGATCATTGCTGTTCACAAGGAATACATATCTGCCTTTGGCACGGTTGTTGGCTCTAGAACGCGGATATTGAGGAATCGTTTGACTCCTCCTATACTTGTCTTTCCTTGTGGTTTTTTCGACGGGGCTGCTGTTCGTATGAATGGCACTGGGGGCGCCGGAGCAACTATACAGATCTCCAATACTACCATTGTTCATTATTGGCTAAACCTGGGTAATGGTTCAAACACTCGAAGTGAAATTTGTGCCCTATGGCTCTTGTTATTTTGTGCCCGGCAACGGGAGATTTCCTCCCTGGTTATTTTTGGTGACTCGCAGGCCATTATCGCCTGGGCTAAAGGTATTGTTTCTCTGAATGTTCTCCTGCTCAAACACTGGTTGGAGGAGGCTAGAAAGCTCATTCTTGAATTTGAGCACATACACTTTGAACATATCTTCCGGGAGGTCAATCTGGAGGCGGATATGCTCTCGAAACGGGCTCTCAACTCTCTGCCTGGGGTCATCTTGTGGCAGGAATGGCGGGATGATTTGCTATTTTCTCATGGTTCCTACTTATTACATTGGTCTTGAGGGCGTCTGTCTTATATAGCTCATTATATTTATCTTTCCATAGGTTTTTTTGCGGCTGGATACTTATATGTTTTGTAGTTTACTTGTGCAGATACTTGATTATGATACGCCCAATATCTTGTTGGGCAAATCTATATTATCTCTCATATATTTTTGCGGCCTTATATCATCTACATGCAGATGCTGACTCAGATAGGGTGTAATATTAGTATTACACTCCATTCCCTACAGGGGTGACTTTGATATTTATGTTTTGTGGACAGCTATATTTTGGACCTTTTATGAAATGCTTATAATTTTGATGTTGTGGCATTTGCTATTCTGATATTATTGGACACATAGCAGATTGACTATGGGTTTTGGCAGCTTTTATTGACTGTTTTAGACAGCCCTCATGATTTTCATATTGATGATATAACCGGTTTGTTCCGGGGACTCCATATTGGCAGATTTGTATGTATTTGAACATGGACTTGATAGTTGGACATATTTTACTATTTCGCATATTAATAGTAAGTTATATTTTTCTATGAAAAAAAAAAAAAAATAGAACATATACACCTCCATAAAATGTAATAGTCACATCCTTAAGAAGTTTCGTGTCACACAACCAAAAAGGTGTGATACACCAATTTGTACCTAACTCAACTATAAATTTAAAATTAAATTATATTTTATTATTAAACGAGCACCCCCAATTTTTATTAAATGAGCACCCACAATTTCTTAACAATTTTAAATTAAAGTTTTTGATAACGTAATCACTTGTCACTAATTTTGTGTTTTAAATATAAATCCGCAATTTAAAATAACATAAAAAGCTCATTATCCGGAAAATTATCAATAACAAAAGCCTATTACTTCCTTGCAACAAATCATCATCTTTCTGGCAAACACTAGCTGGAGGCATTGGCCATAGTCTACTTGCCATGGTTGAAAAACGTGTTAAAAGAGAACCGTGGTTCAGCTAATAAGCAAAGATCTACTAGAAAGTGCAGAGAAAAAAAGCAAAATCAGGAGGATTATAATCGGGTAGCGTATTTTTTAAGCAGGCCTTTGGATGAGATGAGTCGGTTATAAAACCGAACTCATTATCGTTGTTCATTTCCATTGAAATCTTACAAGCGTTTCAGATCTCGTCAGCCTTGAATCCCTTGCATTTTTTCATGTGAGTTTCTCGCTCATCTCATTGATTTATTAATTTCTCTTTTATGTTTTTGAAGATTTATTTCGGTTGTTTTTGTCCATCTGTAGGACTTCGGTACAGATCTGGATAAATTGTGGGCTGTTTTTTGGTTTTCTTGGGCATCCTTGTTTATGTTTTTTTTGTTTGGGTTCAAATCAGATCCCCTCAAAACTATATTGATCAGTAGCAAGGATGAGCGATCCCTCTGAATAATGCTTTAGGATGAGCAAACCCTCAGAATTTGTACAGAACATTCAGGTTTGAATCCGGCAGTAGACTGAAAGTATGAATAGCTATGACCAAACAAACTCGCTTATGACTTAAGCCTTGGCTGTGAAAGTTGGCTATCAGGATGCTTAAGATCCGGATCCAAAACGATGTCCATTTTCTTGTTTTCCTGGGTAAATAAAGATGTGTGTAGGGCTTTTTATCCAATTATCAGTTTTGCCTTGTGGGTGTTGAGATCTGAGGTATGTCCCGTCTCCAAGTATTGGATTTCATTTCGGGCAGAGCTTTTTGGAATTGCTGGCGTGTTTAGCTCTTCTCATATCAAAATTAGGGAACCAGGGCTTGCTGACAGGAAATCCTTAATCTGTGTGGCAATTGATATTGGGCCAAGAGAGGAGGGGGATGTGATAAACACTGTTGTTTATATGACATTGGTTTACGACTATAGCATGATTACTGCTTTAGCAGCTGGTGAAATTAGTTGTTTTGACCTGGAAATTACTATCGTTAAGTTGGAGAATGTTTTTTTCTTTTCAAAGTGGACCTTTATTTACTGCAAGGCAGTAGGTGCAATTACTACAGGATACATTAGGCAACAGTTGGAGAATGTTAGGCTTTGAAAGAAACATGTGTTGGATGTAAGGCCCATTTAAGTCTTGGTTTATCACACTGAAAGATGGCAACATCAATTTATCTTTAATGAGAGTATTACTCTGTTAGAATTTTTAGATCTGGATTCTAGGATCCCTGTTATATTTTGCCAATATGTTGACATTCTTAGTTAAGAGTTTCTGGGATTTTTGCCACATTTCACACATTTTCAGTTGCTTCCTATATTCAAATATGCACGGTTTTATGGCACGTGTGTTTCAAATATTTTGTTACACTTTGGTTACAAACTCAGCCTGTGTATGAATCCCCATCCCTGAGGTGATAAGAGGCCCAGCTTTCTGACTGTAATGTATCCCTTATATAGGTTTAGGGCCTTCACTTTCTTTGTAAAAGAGACGCGATTCTATGGGCTTTGACCTTGAAACTATTGGTGGGCAACCATTGCCTGGAAAAGAATAAATCAAAGTTTCAGATCCAGAACCTCTGGGTCAAACATTCCTAGATCAGATCTCTGCATATGTTACTGCGTGGATCCTATTTTGTATCATTTCTATGAAGTAAGGACAATCATAGACATCAAGGTTTAGCTGTTGATTAAAAAGATTTGTTTGCTGTAGAGATGCTCGCTTAATTTGCATCAGGGATTTGAGCAATAAGCAAGTTTAACACTGTTATTATTATTTCATTTATGAATTGCATATGTATTGTTTTTGTTTTCAATGTCTTCCAGTTGTTTTTAAGATGCAGGGACATTTGACTGGTAGAATTATTTCTTAGTAATAGCAAGGGGTTATGGTTTTTCCTCATGCCATACATTATTTTCTTAATGCCCATCAAGCTTTTTTTGCCTGATTCTAAGTGGAGCCAGTTCACATCTTATAGTTATTACTCTGATTAATTTGCCACTGTTATTTAGGGAAGGATTCACTAAGCTGAGTTTGTTTTATGTTTGTAGTTTATTAGTAGGAAGAAAATAAACTACAAAATGGAAGGCACCAATGAAAACTATACCCAAGAGCAGGACAGTGTGGAGAATCCCAATGAAAACAACCACAAGAGCGAAAATGTGGTACAACAGCCAGAGCGACAAACCATGCCAACTTCTGAAGAACAGGTATTTTTGTTGCATTTCCTGGAATTAAACTCTTTGCAAGACCAAGCCAGTCTGGGTGCATTCCAGATTCTTCAAGTGGAAGAAATCCTTAGAAGGGCATTATGACATTTTTATATGCTAGAATTGTTCGTAACGTTGGCTTTGTATTCTCAGTTTTTTAACTCATCTAATTAATAATCTTATAATTCATCTTTCAGGAGACGGCAATCAAAAAAAAATATGGAGGACTTGTTCCCAAGAAACCACCTCTAATTTCCAAGGTATGTAATATATTTTTGGCTTTTGAGAAAACAAGTAGCTTGGATCATAATTTTGTTGTCTAAGAGAATGTGTCTCAAATCTTATTTGTTGAAAAGCGTTATGAGGTTTTCCAGATTGATATTTGAATCTTAGTTTCCTAAGCTTAATATTTGTTCTAACTTCTGTTTTTCTCAATCTCTCTATGCGGGCTTTAGGATCATGAGCGTGCATTCTTCGACTCTGCAGACTGGGCTTTGGGGAAGGTTAGTCCATTATTGTATTGAACCCTAAGCATTCCATGTCATATGTTTTGAGCTTTAATTCAAACCTTATGGAAACAATCATTGCGTTCTGAAAAGTGGTACTTATATTTATTGATTCCTTGCCCTAAATTTCATGGACAGCAAGGAGGTCCTCCGGGTCAGAAGCCAAAAGGTCCGTTAGAGGCTCTCCGGCCAAAGCTGCAGGTAACATCAGTGCCATTTAAATTAGGTTTCTCCTGAACTTGTTATTTGGGATCAGAATACCTTTCTTTCTGCAAGAAAGGAGATTAAAGATTAACAATTATTGCCTTTGAACAAGTTGTACAACACTTAACAATTTACTATATCTTACTGGAACGGTTTTGGACAGCCTACACCTCATCAGCAAGTTCGTTCCCGTAGGACATCTTATGCACGTTCTGAAGGTGAAGGTAATTTTCTTTGGACACTAATTTCTTCTTATCAGTTCATGAGTAGGTGATTTCGCTAAATATTATATCTGCATTCAAAACTTAAGGGTGAATGGAAGGACTTTATTTGTACCTTTTTTTAAAGTATCTGACAGTTTCTCTGCAAAATTACAACAGATGGAGCAGTTGTTTCCACGGAGGAGGGGAATTATAATGAATAATCTAGTTATTTGCTGGAAGCAGTAGATTAGCTTGCATGGTTAATTTGTGTTGCCATGGAGAGGAGCTAACTAGGCTTAAATGGCATGCTGAAGTCATTTAATGCTGTACATATTTGTTGGCTAGTTTGCAATCTAGCTGATTTCTGAGCCCAGATCCTCACACATGATATTAATATTAAAGATGGCATTATTTTATCATCATTTTTCTTGAATGTGATGGTTTGACCTTGATGGATGCATTTCTATGTTGAGAGCTAGGTTTGAGATTATTTCTTTGGACTGAAATTAGCATTCAAATGGGAGACATTTTAGAAAATAGAACTATAAAACAGGAAGATTTTTAACTGTTAGGATTGATCGTAATGCTATAGTGACTCATGAGTGGTGGAATAAGTACTTCATGTCTTCACTTTACATTTTAGGTGTAATTTAACGTTTCTTTTAATGCTAATGTTGAAGTTTATCGAGCAATTTCTTTGGTGCTTAAAACACATGGGAATCTAAATACATTTCTAATTTTCCTTTTCGGTTGCTTCCTACTATTATCTAAGATTGTATTTTATCCTACTATGCTTCACAAAGGATCAAACTTGCACAAGAAGTGGCATAGTATGGATTTGCTTATTAACTGCTACTATGGCTGGATTTGTAATTCTTTTGTTCTACAGTGATAAAGCTGCCTGTGAGTGTAAACTGCTGCTTCTTGGGCAATATTTTTAGATTATTTAATTCCTCCCATTGGCCAATAAATGAACCAATTGATGTGTGAATGTTCTCTTTAGAATAGACATGGGGTAAACAAACAGACGTTTTAATGAATTTTTACAAGCTTTGACTTTTAAAATACTCTTAGGCCCCAACCTAATCTTACCGGCCAAGTTATGTCTTAGGTGTTCTTAAAGCACAATGAAGGGATACATGGAGGATATTGTGCAGTCAAAATTACTTTTATTGCCTTTTGACAAGGTTTGTCTAAATGGACATCGGAGGTAACTGCAAGTGGATTACTTTTTTTTTGCGTTTCACATGGTTTGTCTAAATGGGCATCGGAGGTAAAGCAAGTTTTCCAACTTAGGTTTTATATGTGGTAGGGGCTTCAAGTCGATATCATTCCTTTTGTTTTGAATCGGAAGGTTGCTTATAGCAGCAAACATGCATATGCACTATATTAAAATATTATACAATCATATAGCGAGCACTTTGATAAGGGATGGCATAAGGTAATAGTCATTCTAGTTTCAAATTAACTGATTAATGCACTTCTATATAATCATATATAGAGCACTTTGATAGGGATGGCATAAGGTATAGTGATTCTAATTTCAAATGAACTGATTAATACATTTTTATGTTATTGTTGAAGATGCACTGATTAATGCATTTTTATGGCATTGTTGAAGATGAGGTAGTAGATGTTTGATTAATGCATTTTTATGGGCATTGTTGAAGATGAACTGATTAATGCATTTTTATGGCATTATTGAAGATGAGGTAGTAGATGTTTTTTTAATCCTAGGTAACTTTAGGAACTAGGTTTAAAGTTAATTTTTTAAAAATATTATTATTTAGGAAATATTGGTTCTCAAGGTTTGAATCTAGAGGTAGTTTCATGTTTCCTTTTCTGCTCCGTTGTAGAAAGTCATATACCTAGAATCAAATGAAAGTTAAGTATTGAGCTCTGCTTTCTTGTGCAAAGTCATATATCTGGAATCAAATGAAAGTTAAGTATTGAGCTCTGCTTCCTTGTACAAAGTCATATATCTGGAATCAAATGAAAGTTTAAGTGTTGAGCTTTGCATGATGAGTTTGAGAGTTTTGCATTAAGTATAGCATGTGGGTGCTCTACTTCAGATTTGGTTGATATTGCTTTGGGAGAATATATTTTGTTGCTTTGTAATTTTTTCTTTTGGATTATTATAAATTTGTTTTTCTTCTACTTTATTATAATCTTAAATATGCTTTCTCTTGTATTTAAAATTTAAAATGTTAAATGCCACTTTCATGGATTTTATATTTAGTTGGGATATTAAGACTTGGGATATGCTGAACTTGGCCTATGATATAGGTTTATTCAGGTGAAAGTATTTGCATGGAGCCTTTTAGTGTTTCAATGTTAGGTTAAAGGTGAGTTTTCCCAGCAAATATTAGGGATATAAATTATTCTTAAGTTGAAATATGTTCTTCAATGAATGCATACACACAAGTGAGGGATGATTCGAATTGCAATTTTCTAATGAAGTTATTTTATGCCAATTATGCTTGTTTGTGTCAATTGACTATGTCCAATGTGTATTTTGTTTTGTATTTCATTTCAATTTATTAGAAATTATGACAATATTCATTAGAATCACAATTTGATATCATTCATAAATTTTACGGATCAATCATTTCAAAGATATTTACTTTGTATAATAATGATAAAAATAAAAACAAATTATTTTGAAGGTCACAACCTAGTTAGACATCAAATTGGTGTATGAGATGCACAATGATTTTACTACTAAAATCTATGGAAGTGTACGAACTTGACTGCCCTCTAGATTTAAACTTGTGAGCTCCTAAGAGGAAACACATTTTTTTAACCATTAGGCTCACTAAAGTATAAACTTATCATAATTCAAAAGCTAAGCCAAAACAATCTTTTTGTTCACAACCTTGAACACCTCCAGTCAAACTCCCATGGAGCCTAACTTTTAAATTAGTTATATCATGATTTTGTATTAAGTAATTGTTATCACACAAACTAGTATCTTGAGATCAAAGCCCTAAAGTCAATGATAATTTATGGATAACCAAGAGGGAGGCTAATATTAGCACACTTACCCTTTGTGCTCTTCAGGCTAGCTTTTCTCTAGCTTAAGGGAGTGTAAGAATGTAATTAATGATTGTCTAGTAGTTTCAGTTATAGTTTCATAGCCAAAGGAATTTTGTAAACACAGTGAGTCAATACTAACTATTAGCCATATTATTCTTCAACAACTCACTAACTTATAAAGTGAGTTTATCACACATTCATCATGTGTTATGTTTTAATGTCCCTTTATCATATATAATAGAGGTGAAGGATGCTCAATTGTATAATAAGAGTGATCATGCATATGTGGGGAGCTTAAGCATTGTAAGATTGGAGAGTTTACCTGAAGAATAGAAGACCAACTTTTGTGGATGTTTCTCCATTTTGGGGTTTTACCTTGTAACCATTGTGTTTTTTTGTCTCTAATTTTTTTCTTTTAGATTTACTGTTTTGTTTGATGCTCTTCACAAGAGTGTAGACTTGTTAGGTCTTCGGTTGTGTTATTGCAGAGCTGGTTACTATGCTCTAACTCCTTGAAAAAATTCTATATTGAATTGTTTTTATGCTTCAAAATTTAGTAGATTTTTAGATTTGTTTTCCATCTCATTTGATCTATTACTTGGGCCCTTTTTTCTTGTAGATATGCAAATAGATATGGACAACCACTTAGGTTTTCATTGGATTTGAGTGGTTTTGACTAAATTTTTTATATAGTTTTCGGCAAATCTAATGGTGCCATTATTTCCAAAGTAGGGAAATCCATCATTGATTGTTCACTAATTAAATCTCACTCATGATTTCCTTCAATCAAATTAATTTCTCTACTATTGGGTGGTGCCTCCTCCATCATAGCCCGGAAATTCAAGCGCAACCTGATTCGGTACTGCAATGCATCTGGAGGCAAGATCAACTTGCACAAAACTGCTGTCTATTGCTGGAATCTAAACAACAACACTACAATCAAAATAGGTAGAATTCTTGACATCAAAGTCCACACCCATTGGGACCATTTCACTTACCTTGGCCTCCCAATCACACATGGTCTCTCTAAATCTGGAAATTGGGACAACATGATAAACAAAATAAAAAGCATAATTCGAAGATTGGGGGGGCATTGGCTTGACAAAGTTGGGAAATTGATCTTAATTAACTCTGTACTCTCTGCTCTACCCATTTACCAATCTTCCATCCATCTTGCCCCAAAAGGAGTTTCAGATCAGATAAGTAAATTATTGAGAGACTTCCTTTGGTCTGGTGGAAAAAACAATGAAAACAAATTCCACCTTGTGAAGTGGGAGACCATAAAAAAGCCAAAATCATCAGGAGGCCTTCAAGTACACGATCCGCTCCAAGCAAACTTGGCACTAGGCGGTAAACTTCTCTAGCAAATCTTGCACAACAAATGCCATCGAGTCAGTCAAGTTCTCACCAAGAAATATCTACAGTGAAGCAGTTTAAGATGTCTAGACCAAAAGCCAATCTCCAAAGGCTCCATCATCTGGACACTATGTAAGGTAGCTTGGGAGTTCTTCTCAAAAGACCTCTACTGAATTCCTGGCAATGACAGGAGAATAAACATCTTCATAGACAAGATCATGGACAATGAAACACTCCAAAGCACCGTTGAATTACATAGTATTGCTGCTTGGCTCAACCAACTTGGGATCACAACTCTGAAAGATTTTAGCACCTGCGACATCCATGGCAATTAGCAAAGCTGGAAAACTACGGCCATCCCTCCACATCTTGAGTCTGCCAAATTCACTCTCATCAACAACCTCAAAGGTTGCCCCCCATACATTTGCTAGCCAAAGACGAACGGGGTTGGGGCCCTACAGGTTCCTATCCCTCCTCTCTCGGATACAAATCTCTCCAAATCCAAGATGATGACATAAAAGATTTATGGAACCTAGTATGGGACCCTTTTGGTCTTCCCAAAGTCAACTTCTTCACCTGGACCTTAATCCACTGCAAACTACTCACCGGAGTTAAAAAAGGATTCCATGGACCTTTTTGGTGTCCTCTTTGTCGCAGCGACCCCGAAACTCTCCATCATCTCTTTCTAGAATGTCGTTATTCCACACTTGTTTGGAAACATATGCTCCTTGACCTCAATATTACAATGCCATCCTTCATCTCCATTACTCAGCTCTTTGAGGATTGGAAATCTACTTATCCTTCTCCCCTCACCAAAAAGAAGTTATGGTACCACATTTGGATTTCCATTCCCAAGTACACTTGCTGGAAAATTTGGATTGCAAGAAACAATGTCATCTTTAATGATAAGCACCATACTCCAATGTAGACCGCAGGCCAAGCCAAAGGTCTATTGATCGAATGCCTCAACAGCTCCAAGTACAAGTCAGATGCAACTCTCAGCAAGGAAGAATTGAATTGGAGTGGAACTACCTTCCCTAGTCCAGGTAAAATCCTCCAAATGCGACAACTTCCATCTTGGCAAATCAGATTAGCTAACCCCGATTTCCAAAACTGGAGAAACAACCAAGCTATGGATAGTCTACATTTCGACGGTGCCTCCAAGAGAAACCCTGGCATAGCAGGAGTAGGGGGAGTCCTGCTGACTAGTGATGGAATAACATGATTGAAGTTCAGATGGGGTTTGGGCATTTGCTCAAACAATCTAGCAGAAGCCCTAGACATGTTGAAAGGCTGTCAGATCGTGAAAGAGCAAAAGATTGACAATTTACAAATATTCGGAGACTCCATGATAATCCTCAGAGCCATCAATTCAAACAATAACCTCAACAACCACGCTCTAAATCGAGTTATTCAGCGTATACAGCGAATTGCGAGTACATTTACACATTTCAAAGCTTTTCATATCCTAAGAAATTTAAACAGCGAAACTGATGCAGAAGCAAATGCTGGCACCAATCTCAGCCAAGGGATCCTTAGCCTTTCCAGCAACGACAGTGAAGCACATCAAATTCCATAATACTGATGCATAGTCTCAGAACAGGGCACAAGCCTCCCTTAAGGCTCCAGCTATTGAGACTTCGATTAAGCTTCAAGTCACCTTCAGAGATCCACTTTGCAGAGCCGCGGCTGTCTGAGATGGGCCTCTGCTTCCCTCTCATTTTGCTCCTATCATTCGTGCTACCTCTTTAACATTTCAATGGATGCCACCAGCTTTCAGAAAAGCACTTTCTCCTCCGATTCAGCTCATTAGATCAACGAAACCTCTCTGTTTTTCAGCTCAAATGAGTCAGCATTCAGGAAAGCCATATTGGCTGTCTAAAGTTTCAAGTTTGAACACAGAATTACATTCATTCGATTCTCTCAAGGAACCTTTCTAAAACAGTTTACAATCTCGTCTTACATCTCAATGAGGACTTTACCACCAAATGGCAAATTCGCAGAAGCAACAACAACGCACAGGAAGCAGTAACACCAAACATGCATTCGGTACAAAAAAATGTCTGCAGCTCTGTTCCTCGTCTCGATTTTCCAGCACAAGACTAAGGTGCTTGAACTATTTGAACTTTCGACATCAAATATCATCAAGACAACCGCCAATGGAACCAACAAGGCAGCCAACATAACTCTCAGAAGAACTCAGATTTTGATACTTAGATCAAACTTAATCCTAGCAATTTTTAGCTCATATTTGTTGTATCTTGTCGATTCTGGCTTTCAGCCATGGCACTCTTTTTTTTTAATATATTTAATCGTTATTGTTAAAAAAAAAGAAAATTCATGATTTTTATTAACCTAAAGTGTTTGGCATTTTTTAACCAAACCTGACTTTTCTAAGCTTGTTGATTTCCTAGCTTATTTTTACCTAAATTAGGGTCTTGGCACTCAACTATTTATAAAGGGCGATTTTGGCATTGTCGGTATTTTCTCGTGCTCTTACGTGGTCGGACGGATTCCATGGCAATCTCTTCTCTCCCTTACGTGGTCATACAGACGTGAATTTCTCTGCTATGCATCTTTATTGCGTGCTTTTTCTAGTTGATTTTTGGTGAAAGGGTCGTTGGCTCTTCGAGAGTATTTCTCATCCTCTTACGTGATCATACATATGCAAGTTGCCTGCCAGGGTTTGGATGAGGCTTAAAGGAAGAGCCGTTGGGTGTTTTCTCTTATGCCTGGCAATTTTTCACCTTCTCAAACGACTATACGGACGTGATTTCGTTGGTTTTCTGATGTGGCACCTCAAAGGAGATATCTGTTGGTAACCAACTATAGATCTCTTGAAGTGTAGCATTTCATATATGATGTAGCTTTGGTGTCTTCACATAGGTTGAGGGGTCAACTTTTCCTAGTGTTGTAGGTCGCTTGTTTCCCCTCTTTGCTGATCATGATCTTCACTCACTAAGACTGGGTCCTCACTCTCTCAGGGCTCATCTTTAGTGGATTGCTTAGTGGTATTGTGGTTTAAACAATTGCAAAGAACATAGTAAGCTTCCTCCAAATTTCATACAACTTAGTTCTTCACAGTGGTGATTGGTTTACAGTTGGCTTGCTTTTAGGATGAGGAGTTTTTGGAGGAACTTTTACACTTGGTTGCAATTCTTATATCTAAATTTGTAGTTTCGTCAAACAAGTTTCCCTTATTGTGTCTTTTAAGTCTATGAAGTGATTATTTAATTACCATTAGCTTCTTACATGCACTAGTTCTTAAATTTCTTAGATTTGATCATCATGACTTCAAAGAATGTTTTTATTGCTAAGTCGATTGGCACTAACTACATTGTTTGGAAGAGAAAGATGATTTACATTCTAAGGGGTAAGAATATTTGGCATATCGTCAACAGTGACATCAAGAAACCAACCGATGCCAAGGAATTAGTTGTATGGGAAGAACATTGTGAACATGCTAAAAGGCTCATTGGGAAAACCATCACAAACAGTCTATAAGTACATATTGACTTTGAAGATAACCCTATTGAGGTATGGAAAATCTTAGCCTCTGTATGACAAGTTTGATGATGTTTTTGCCTGCTACCTAGAAAATAAAATCCATGAACTTGATCTTAACGATCGAGAGAATTGAGCCATTTCTTGTTGAATTGAAAACTTATAATGAGAAGCTTAACAATTATGGTTTAGATTATAAGAAAAATGATACAACCCTAATTATTTTTGTAGAACAGAAGTTGCCTCCAACTTTTGATCGCTTCAAACAAACTAGGAATACAAACATCGAAATGTCTAAAGGATATGTGAAACCTAATTTTGGAAAGTTTTGCAAATGGTTGATTTGTGAGCAGCATAGGTTGCTCTCATTGTGTCAAATGGTCATTGGAAAGTGTCACGCCCCTAGCGGCCTTAGTGGTCCATCGCGACCACGGGTGATACTTTTTCTTTATGATACAAAGACATGCATATGTATTTTCACTAAAGTTATTTACTGTGCAACAATTTGCGACATACCTTTTTACTTCTCTAAGCGACACACTGCGCACATCATACTTTGACTTATGCATAATACTATGTATACTAACTTTAACCCTTGCGCAATATGCCGCACTTGTCAACTTCCATCGTCCAGGTGAATTGCATGCGTCAACTCTGATTGTCGCATGAACCATTGCGTGACAACCCTTAACCATTGTTGTTATTTATTGACGTATTGTAGAGTCAGCCCCATATGCATAATTAGACTTCATATACAAGATATACATGTACCTGTAAGCATTCAATGAAGTGCGATATCACATATCCAACACAGATATCAAGAATCATGATTATTATTACCAAGACAATTCATATTCATAATCACTATTTACCGCATGCATCTTCACCGTTTCAGATCAACATTCATATGATGGAAATGAAATAACACAAATGAGATGTCAAGTAAACACTTTTCTTTAATATAACTTCTCTAAGCAACTGATTGTGCAATAGCTGCATTCCACCCAACTATAAGCACTCTATCTAGCATATACTATTTTTGCTAAGAGGCCACCCTTGCATTGGGCATGATATCCATAAGGAAAGGGGGACTATCCAGATCTTATTCACAACCAAATAGGCACACAACCACAACTAAGCCAGTGCACAACTAGGTTAATAGGCTGTTCATAGTCATACAAACTCAATTTCAATCCAATCCAGCACACAACTGGGTTCATAGGTGGAGTGGAAATGCTAACTAGTAAACTAGCCTCTGAGTTAGAGGAACCTCTATCAGACTCATCCAGTTTGGGATCCACAATACCCACTTCACACAACACCAAGAAGGTATATTTTCACTGCTCAACAATCCTATAGGAATCACCTTCCTCTAGATGCTATTCAATGTGTGTGTAGAAAGACCACCCAAACTTGATTATCTATCATGAGGTCTCAACATTCACTAATATCATTATCCAATTCCACGCTTCATACCATTATGGGATTCCCTCCCACTATGGTACTCAATACCACTATGTCAACATATCAGTGTTATAGACCAAGCAAGTAGGGGGAAAATATTTAGATTTGGTTTACCTCCACATTACCTGCCCCACACAACACTAAGAAGGTACCCCTTCATTGCTCAACAGTCCCTCATGCATCACCTTCCTCTAGGTGCTATTTAGTGTGTGAGTAGAAAGACCACCCAAACCCCAAATCATCTGCCAAAAGGTTCTATCTTCCAAGGATTACAAATCTTGACTGCACAAATATTAGCTACACATAACCAACTTTCTTCCAAGGATTCACTCTAGTCACTATGCATTGACCACTTAGGTTATAATAGGACTAACAAGCGACCATACTTAGAATGACATTACTCAACAAGGAACCAAGAGTTTCAAGCGCATGATTAATACTAGGGAAGGACTCAACAATTTTGGGTGCACTTATGAAAACTGAGCGCACTACATAGGATTAATAGGTGAACTTCACCATTGCTAAACACTCAGACCATTCTTGAACCGACTTGCAATATTGACATATAGTTGCTAGTTAGAGGTGCATAGGAACAAGTTAACAACTAACAAACTTTGATACCACTATGTACATAGAATAGTAAGGGAACGCATAGCAGCTGCGATCATAGGTTTTCTCTTCGACTTCCAGTTATGACCATGAACTAGGGCTCAAAACCACTCTCTCCTCTCCCATTAACAAGATAGACTTTCTTTTCAGGCAAGGGTAAACTTTCCACAAAACAAGGTGAGAGATATACATAGACATGAGGGGTCAGGTTACTTAGACCAAATAATTGTTTGACTAACTAGTAGATTGACTGTTTGACTGGCTGTTTGAATGACTACACCAACCCCCAACCGACAAGTAATTTAAGGATGACTTCAATTTGATGGATCATTTACCCAATAAGCAATACCCAGTCTCGGTTCTACAGGGTGACTAACACATGAAATCTCAGATCCACGTCTTCCCCCCCCCAAGGTAATACTGTCTCCTTGGAAACATTAAATGATTGGGGCACATGAGTCAACTTGATAGCTGATGGCTCATACGTCCTCTCTTGGACACTTGTCTTTCATCTATTGACTTCATGGATTAATACATCCCTTCCTAATTGTTGTAATCCAAGGGATTACATGACGTTACCAGTAGCAAAGCAATACATAACAATATATAAGATTCATACATGCATAACGATAGGAGAAAGAACACAAGTAATGGTGGTAGAAGCTACATGTTGTCTTATATTAAAGGACCATCATACATAAGAAGTATCATTATATCTTCTGGCTCACCAACCTAATATACACTGCAGATAGGTACATATTCCATTACAACTTTCTAACTATGTGGTCAGTTCACCCAACCGACTCGACTCACTTGAGATGAGTAATCCCTTAATCGATCGCGAGGACCTAGTCGTCTGGCCGACTAGGCTCCTCCAAAATCTCCCCCACCCCAAAAAATTTCCTAGTCTTGAAGAGAACAAGGGTTGCAACTTTTATACCAAATTTACAAAATTACAAAAATAAATGAATTTTCAGAGTTGCTACATCCCAGATGCTTGGCCTGGAGGAGAAAAGTTGATACATGCTTCAACAATTGTTGGGGCAGAGAGAGTGAGGCAGTCTTAAAATTCATCCCATTACGTGAGGACAATCATGATATTTGCTGCCAGGGTGGTGGGTTCTAATAGGCAGATGATCTTAACTTGCATGGGTTGATCCACTATGTTCTGCATCTTTGGTCCGATATTCTAGAGTTGAATTTCAATTGATCTCATTAGCTTGTAGATGCGGTTGGAGAGCCGGCTGAATTCTTGTGTTCACTTTCCTTCATGGATCCATTGGTATTCGTTTCTTCTTAGCTGATCTTGTCACTGCTGCTCCATGCTAATTTGGTCATTGAGGATATGCGCCGTGGTCATGTCGGCTGCTTTCCTATGCTTGTAGAGCTTGAGTTGAGCACTCTACATATTCTAAATTTTAACACAAACATTCTTGTAGTACGAGTACTAGTTATTGAGGACGACTGATGCTTTGGATGCTAATACTTCTTATTCTTTCAACTTTTTGTCGCATTCTTCAAAGGCTCTGAATTGGTAAAAAATGGGGAATCCAGTTTCATGTTGTTGTTTCTAATCCAACTGATCTTGCATTTTCTAATAGCTTTCTAAGACAAATTCAACTAAAGTTTGTACTTTGTCGACTGTTTTATCTGGGAGAGGCTTTGGTAGCGGTCCAATAACCTCTTCTTCTTTTGCTGCGCATAATGTCCATACATTTGCTTGTTCATCCCTTAGTGCTTTTAGCTTCTTGGAACTTTTTGACCATCTTTTGCTATATTCTTTGGTGGTGATTTTGATAAAGTTGTCAAGTCGCTACTATGATGCTTTGGCGGGTGAAAAGATAACTTTGTTTGTTGATGATCCCATTGCTTGTTGTACTATCAGGGTTAACTTAATGTCACTCTTAGATTTTTTTTTTGTCTCTTTCAATGGATGATTTATTTTGGTCGTTGATGGGGTCCAGGGTCATCTGTGGTGCTATTGATGTATAAACAATCGATAGAGGAGGTGTTGACGACTACAGGACTGAGATAGTCGGGACCGAGATGGTCATGACAGAAGGTGGTTCAGTTGGAGGGGTCATCATCGGTAAATTTGATGACAATGTTGCAGGTAGAGTTTTTATAGGTGGAGTCGTCTTGGGGGTAAGCGAAACAAGGGGAAATTCCAAAGTTGAAACAAGGATAGAGGGTGCTGATGGGATTGACGAAGGGACTATCATCATTGGGGTCGATAATACTGTGGGAAGTGGTGGAGTCGTGACAATAGTGGAGGGGCAGGAGTCGACATGGAGGAAGTTGTGATTACTGTTGAATCAATTGCACTCAGTATGGGTATTGATGTAGTAATAGGGTTTGTATTAGATACAGGTAAGGGAGAGATGTGATTAGGGAGGTGGATGATGGTTTGGAATTCAGAGTATGTGGTGATGTTATACTTGTTTGCAGAGGGTTTTGTAAGGGAACTTCAACTATAGTCATCGAGGAAATAGAGGGTTTAGTCACTGTTTTCATGGAAGGAATCTTTACTTTGCTCGGAGAAGGAGAAGTAGGGGTTCCGAGCTCAAGTATATTAGGTGACTAGTTGAGATGACTTACATACAATTTGGATAGATAAGGGACGTATTGAGTGATAAATTGACGAAATTCAGGTGTCACTGTAATGGATTCGGGATTGGATGAGGATACCTCTTGCTATTCTTCTTCTTCTTCAACTCGGGTTAGGGACAAAATTGGGGAGTCATCTTCCAGGTCGATTGGATTTTTTTCTTGGGATGAATGGGTTACTTTAATTTTCTTTGCTAGAGGCGGTTGCACTACATCGAAAATCATTGAGATGGTTGGTTGCGATGGTCGCTTTTTCTCATGCTCCTTTTGAATTTGCTGGTCCATTGTTACTTTGTCCTTTGCTGCTTCAACTAAGACGTGCTTAGCCTAACCTCTGAGCTCTTCTATATCATCTTTTGTGGATTTTAACAAGAGATGCTTTCTCTTCTTGGAAGTTTGCCTAGTTGATTTCCCTTTTAGATTACGTTGATATGTAAAAATATTCTCAGCCACTTGGTCGACTTTTTCCTTAAGTCAAGGTTCGTCAAATTTGGGATCGACTTCAACTTTGATGAGCGACTCTTCCTCCTCTTCTTCAATCGTCTCTCCAGTAGGTTTGTCAACAAGTTCTTTATCTTTTCTAGCGACTGGTACCACTACTAATGGATTAGCTGGTTCTTCTTCTAGGAAAACTGATGTGATATACAATGTTGTTTCTCTTTGGTCTCCTAACTCTCCATCTATTAAAGGATCAATGAGGTCCATATGTTGAACCCTGGACATGGTCGATATGACACTACAAGAAAAAAGGCGTTTGGTGACAGTCATGCTTGTGACGAACCTTAAAAGATTGTCAACAAAGTCACTTATGGTGACGGGCTATGACAAAATGTCACTATAAGTACTTTTGGTGACAGTTCTTTAAATCCAATCACCAAATCCCTTTTTAGTGACGATCATGCTTGTGATGTATCTTAAACGGTTGTCACCAAAGTCACTTATGGTGATGAGCTAAGAAAAATCATCGCTGTAAGTGCTTTTGGTGACAATTCTTTAAATTCTGTCACCAAATCCCTTTTGGTGACATTCATGCCTATGACGGACCTTTAAAGGTCATCACCAAAGTCACTTATGGTGACGGGCTATGAAAATTTTTCGCCAGAAGTACTTTTGGTGATAGTTCTTTAAATCCCATCACCAAATCCCTTTCAGTGACACTTTTAGTGATGGTCGTTAAAATTCCGTTGCCTATTCTCTCTTTGGTGACACTTATGGTGAGGGATGTTAAAATCACTTTGCTAATTATTTTTTTGGCAACACTTTTGGTGATGATCCTTGAAGGGCCCTCACCAATAACGTTTTGGTGATTTTTTTGGTGACGGTAAAAAAATGTATGTCACCATAGATAATTGTAATGCTTTTGATGATGCCATGTGTCTGTCACTATAGTTTTTTATAAAAGTTGACAATTTTATACCGCAACAATTAAGTTTTTCTCATTATGTGTTAATTCCTAATAATATGAAAACCTCCCTTAATTCTATCCATTCTTTTGGTGTCCATTTTTACTTGGGCTTAATATCCATGTAGTTCACAACATAAAAAAATACTTCATACACACAAAGTGTACTACCTAAAACGAATAACAAATTATTTTACAATCTAAAATAAGTAGTGCACTGGAATGCTGGTAAAATTATAAAATATTTTTTAGAAGGTAAAAATCACTGCAAAACATGCCTAAAAATCAATAACCAAGACGCTATCAAATGCAAACCAACATCCAAAACAATTCAAAGCAATGGAAACTTGTACAAAGCACACCTAGAGCAACACTCTGCATTCAAACATAAAAATATAATACAAAGTCAGTGCATTAATGAATAGAATTTTTTAAAACTGTTGTCACCAAAATCTACTCCCATATGATAAGTCTTGAGTACTGACCTGAAGCCAAAATTTCCGATGATAACCCAGTCTCATATTTATAAAGTCTTCATCTCCTTTATAAAGATTGTTATGCCCATTATCAAGTCAAAGTTCCAAGAGGTATGGTAAACCTTTTATTAGTTTAAAAGGTTTTGAATTTTAATTTATATATTAAAAAGGTTAAATATATATTACTTTATTTCTATACCTTTCTAAACTTTATACCTCCGTAACCCACGTAACCCATGTTAAGAGTCTTTATGAGTTAAAGTATGTTTGGAACGTGGAATAAAAAAATCCATTGAGTCTTTAACCAAATTTTTAAAGTTACATATGCTCTCGAGCTGGTTCTGTTAGTTTGTGCAAAAATCCATGTGGGCTTTTATCATCTCATCAAGCCTTCTCTCTCTCCAACGTCAAAGTTAAGCATCTAATACCAAGTCATCAAGGGAGCGCTCTCACAAGAAAGGGCAGAGAGCCACATCATAACTATGGCACAACGTGTAGACAGTTCCATATTACACTTGTATTTATAAAAATTCTCAAATAGATTAATTCTTATGTATTTGGGATAATTTCCATCAAAGACAAAGCTAAAGTGTGCTGATGAATGTTAAGGGAAAGACCAAATGCCAAATCCCGCCATGCCAGAACTCTCGAGTCAATAAAGAATACACAAGTATTGAGTTTCCAAATGTGTGAAGAAGATGTTAAGGGGAACGCCATCAATGTCTGTCTACAAATGCCGATTATCAGTAGTTCCCAGATGATGTTTATCCCAGATTTAGATTGTCAAAAACTTGATCTTATGGTCATTATTGGAGATCTTCTTTGAATATGGCAGATTCATGATAGTTGAGTGCAATTGAAAAAACTGATTAAATGACAATGAATATATTGAGTTCTCTGCACCATTAATTTATTTGGCTAGAATGATGCTAATCTGAGGCAAATTGGAACTTGTAACATTAAGAAGGAAGTGACAGATAAACAGTTGATTCCTCATGACAAAGAGTGGATTATTTGACCAGTCAAATATTTCTCTCAAATTTTCAGTTATGAAATCAATTGGTGCATAGGCAATCAAGGGCTTATTGAAGGTAAAGAGTCAGCAGGCAGAGCATTATTTCAAATTTTTTAAGCACAAGAATCAGAGCATTTGTTGATCATTTTTCATAGGTCTAAATTTGGAAATAATTCCTGATTTTGAGGGTTTCATTTAGCACTCGAAGGCAAAGGATCTGTAAGTATTAAAGTTTCATGAAGGGGATTAACATATTACCAAAACAAATTTAAAAATTTCTGGAAAGCAATAATCATGAAGATAGAAATGTATAGGTGGCAGAACATTCCGAAGTGAAGGAAGCAGTCAACCGTTTCCAGATTTCCAGGCATCAAATCATCATTCCAAGGCATCAGTCAGTTGAGCTAATATTTTTGTATTTGATGACACATTTGAGTAGTCAATCCCAACTTCAAAGGCACAAGATCAATCATCATCTACAGGATCCAAATTTCAGGAATCCAAATAGCATTTTCAGCTATCAAAATTCAAGGAGCTCGATGAACATCTTCAGGTGGCATTTGAATATTCAAAATATCCAATGCACAAATGACAGAGTATTAAACAAAGTTGATCAACTCCATAAACAAAGTCACCTTACAGATATTAAGGGAACAGTTTCGGATTTCCTGTCATTGGATCCCGAGTTGTTTTTACTTTCAGTTTGTTATTGAGTTTGTTTCCTAAAAGATAGCAGCACTCTGTATATTGTACTCTGCTATTTATTTTATTATTTTGTGCAATAGGAGAGGGTAGAGTTCCAGCCAAGAGGGCTGAGGCAGGGGTCAGTCTGATACAACTATGTACAGGCATGTATGGTGTTTCTTATATTATCTTTTGCAGAAAATGACTGTTTTTGAATTAAATTATGATCTTTGAGCCTGTCTTATTTTAATTTATGAAGTATATACTGTCATTATTTTGTCTATGCATGGTCTCAATTTCATGTTGTGATTCTCTTGACTAGTATACAACTATGCCCCAATTATGAAATGAAACTTGAAGATCTTACATTTGTATGTTTATGATCACAATCATTTTCTGTTTCTGTTTAGATATTGAAACTTTATATTATCCCTCTCATCTGATTTTGAATATCCAACCTGAACCATAGATTTATTTGCCACCAGAACTTCATAAGAATTATTGAGTAGATGTCTTATATCTACCATCTAAGATTTCCTTAAGCTTTGACCCTAGCAGTCAGGGTGCAAACTTTAGGTATAACATCTTTTGGCGCCATTGCCGGGGACGGAGGAAAGCGAAGTCATCTTCCCCGGGGTTCGATATTGATTAGATCTTCTTCTTGACGGTGAATAAGGAGTGGACATTTATATGACTGCATATTTATTCACCGACTCCAAAGAATCCAGAGGTGACTCCATTTATTCAAGGATCCAGAATGCCATCAAATGATCTAATGTCTGCCATGGTGGCTGGGAGTTTTGCACTTCTCGACTTTTCTAAAGTTACTGATTTCCCGCATCCAGTACCGACTATGTCAGAGTGGGGAGACTTTCTGCCTATCTTCCGAGAAAGCAAAGAAGATAATCCTTGGGATCACCTCATTAAGTTTCATGAGTGCATGGATCTGCTAGATCTACAGCACGAAGATGTTCGTATGAAGATGTTCATGTATTCATTGGATGGTGATGCATGTGAATGGTATTTCTCTCTGCCAGCTGCTAGCATTTCTTCATTGAAAGAATTCCACTCATGTTTCAGAAAACATTGTAAGTATATGTTCTCAGCTGAACTCCTTTTAAAAGATTGCTGCGAGCAGAAGGATGTCCATAATATAATTTGTGATTCAAAAAGTCATGATGAGAAGTATTATCAAGGGTTCAAAACATGTCATGAAGAATATGTGGATTCAGAATGTGATGAAAATAAAGAAACATTTTCAACTGCTGTTTTTAAGGAAGAATCTCACGCTCATTGTGATATCCAAGTTATTGATAGCAATCATGTTAAAGACACATTTGACATTGTATCAAATGTTTCTAGTTCTGTTGGTTATGATAAGTTGGCTGTTGAAGATCAGCCTAATCTTGATGGATATCTCAATAATGAGGAAGATCATGCTAATGCTGTTTCAAATCAGCCTTTTTATGATGAATATGAATCAGATTCAGGCATTAAGGGAGATGATGAGAAGTTACCAGATGATCCCATTGCTCAAAAGGATCCTCAACATATTTTAAATCATGTAACTTTTGAGGATGAAGATCAGCTCTTTAATGATGAAATTACACAGACTCTTTTGGAGAGTTCGAAGTGTCAAGAAAATAGTTTTCGTGATGTTTTTGATTGGCCAAAATATGATGAATACTCAGATGAATTGGAAGAGCAGCCTTTTGAATTAGCATGTACATAAGTCTTCAGTAACAGACCTGTGTATGACATCCACGAGGACAGCGAGAGTGATGATGTTGGGTTACCAAATAAGTGCACAGTGTGTCTTTTTGAGCAGCAGATTTATACATCAGCTTTCGTTGAGGTTTTCAATAGTGATCTACTTTTTGACAGCAATCAATCAGGTTTTGGGGAAGGCAGTGACAAAGACCATAAAGAATTATTACAACCGTTCATTCAGTCCTCATCAGTCGGGCCATACTTTTCAGGAATCAGTCAGCTTGGATTCGCAGAAGACATCAAACAGGAAGAGGTAATTTTTGGCAATTGTTATGATCATATGGCAGGTTATTTAGAGTCAGCACTAAACTATAAATCGTCTATCATTAATTTCCTAGAGACAGAGTTTGATGGAAGTGATTACGAGCTGCTAGATCTTTGCTCTTCATGCTTTTTAATATTTCCGATTGTATATATGCTGAAAATTGGAAGCAAGATTTTGTTGGATGATGGAATTTTTGCCTGGCTACATTGGAAAGGGGATTTTAGTTGATCAAGTAGAGTCCAGCTGATTAGAGTAGGATTGTGCATAAATAAGCTCACATCTAAGTATCCAGTTTTCAATTTTGCAAGTGATTTTTAGTAGTATGCAGTAGATATGGTTTAGTTGAATAAGACTCCAGCCCAATGGAGCACTGGTACATGACAGGACAGATTGCCAGTTTTCAGTTTGCAGTGAATGGTAAGTAGAGTATGGTTACAGGTTGCAGAGATGGAATGGGAAGGAACAGGGTCTACTTGTTCTTGGCAGCTCGCAAGGAGCATGCCATCCCCAGACGAAGCCAGATGTTGTCACTAGAATCTACTCCTATATGATAAGTCTTAAGTGCTGACCTGAAGCCAAGATTTAGGATGATAACCCAGTCTCATATTTATAAAGTCTTCATCTCCTTTATAAAGATTGTTATGCCCATTATCAAGTCAAAGTTCCAAGAGGTATGGTAAACCTTTTATTAGTTTAAAAGGTTTTGAATTTTAATTTATATATTAAAAAGGTTAAATATATATTACTTTATTTATGTACCTTTTTAATATGAACCTTAAAACTTTATACCTCCGTAACCCATGTTAAGAGTCTTTATGAGTTAAAGTATGTTTGGAACGTGGAATAAAAAAATCCATTGAGTCTTTAACCAAATTTTTTAAGTTACATATGCTCTCGAGCTGGTTCTGTTAGTTTGTGTAAAAATCCATGTGGGCTTTTATCATCTCATCAAGCCTTCTCTCTCTCCAACGTCAAAGTTAAGAATCTAATACCAAGTCATCAAGGGAGCGCTCTCACAAGAAAGGGCAGAGAGCCACATCATAACTATGGCACAACGTGTAGACAGTTCCATATTACACTTGTATTTGTAAAAATTCTCAAATAGATTAATTCTTATGTATTTGGGATAATTTCTATCAAAGACAAAGCTAAAGTGTGTTGCTGAATGTTAAGGGAAAGACCAAATGCCAAATCCCGCCATGCCAGAACTCTCGAGTCAATAAAGAATACACAAGTATTGAGTTTCCAAATGTGTGAAGAAGATGTTAAGGGGAACGCCATCAATGTCTGTCTACAAATGACGATTATCAGTAGTTCCCAGATGATGTTTATCCCAGATTTAGAATGTCAAAAACTTGATCTTATGGCCATTATTGGAGATCTTCTTTGAATATGGCAGATTCATGATAGTTGAATGCAATTGAAAAAACTGATTGAATGACAATGAATATATTGAGTTCTCTGCACCATTAATTTATTTGGCTAGAATGATGCTAATCCGAGGCAAATTGGAACTTGTAACATTAAGAAGGAAGTGACAGATAAACAGTTGATTCCACATGACAAAGAGTGGATTATTTGACCAGTCAAATATTTCTCTCAAATTTTCAGTTATGAAATCAATTGGTGCATAGGCAATCAAGGGCTTCATTGAAGGTAAAGAGTCAGTAGGCAGAGCATTATTTCAAATTTTTTAAGCACAAGAATCAGAGCATTTGTTGAGCATTTTTCTTAGGTCTAAATTTGGAAATAATTCCCGATTTTGAGGGTTTCATTTAGCACTGGAAGGCAAAGGATCTGTAAGTATTAAAGTTTCATGAAGGGGATTAACATATTACCAAAACAAATTTAAAAATTTCTGGAAAGCAATAATCATGAAGATAGAAATGTATAGGTGGCAGAACATTTCGAAGTGAAAGAAGCAGTCAACCGTTTCCAGATTTCCAGACATCAAATCATCATTCCAAGGCATCAGTCAGTTGAGCTAATATTTTTGTATTTGATGACACATTTGAGCAGTCGATCCCAACTTCAAAGGCACAAGATCAATCATCATCTATAGGATCGAAATTTCAGGAATCCAAATAGCATTTTCAACTATCAAAATTCAAGGAGCTCGATGAACATCTTCAGGTGGCATTTGAATATTCAAAATATCCAATGCACTAATGACAGAGTATTAAACAAAGTTGATCAATTCCATAACCAAAGTCACCTTACAGATATTAAGGGAACAGTTTCGGATTTCCTGTCATTAAAGCCCGAGTTGTTTTTAATTTCAGTTTTTTGTTGAGTTTGTTTCCTAAAAGATAGCATCGCTCTGTATATTGTACTCTGCTATTTATTTTATTATTTTGTGCAATAGGAGAGGGTAGAGTTCCAGCCGAGAGGGTTGAGGCAGGGGTCAGTCTGATACAGCTATGTACAGGCTTGTATGCTGTCTCTTAAATTATCTTTTGCAGAAAATGACTGTTTTTGAAGTAAATTATGATCTTTGAGCCTGCCTTATTTTAATTTATGAAGTATATACTGTCATTATTTTGTCTATGCATGGTCTCAATTTCATGTTGTTATTCTCTTGACCAGTATACAACTATGCCCCAATTGTGAAATGAAACTTGAAGCTCTTACATTTGTATGTTTATGATCACAGTCATTTTCTGTTTCTGTTTAGATATTGAAACTTTATATTATCCCTGTCATCTAATTTTGAATATCCAACATGAACCATAGATTTATTTGCCACCAGAAATTCATAAGAATTATTGAGTAGATGTCTTATATTTACAATCTAATATTTCCTTAAGCTTTGACCCTAGCAATCAGGGTGCAAACTATAGGGATAACATCTTTTGGCGCCATTGCCGGGGACGGAGGAAAGCGAAGTCATCTTCCCCGGAGTTCGATATTGATTAGATCTTCTTCTTGACGGTGAACAAGGAGTGGACATTTATATGACTGCAGATTTATTCACCGGGCGACTCCGAAGAATCCGGAGGCGACTCCATTTATTCAAGGATCCAGAATGCCATCAAATGATCTAATGCATGCCATGGTGGCTGATCCGGATTTTATGAGCAGAACGAAATGAATATAGATTATTATCAGGTGCTTAACACAAAATAACAAAGATACAGTAAAACTGGTTTTCTATTCAATAAGGAAATAAGCTAGAACTGTAAAATGCAGCGGAAAACAAGCTTGCTGGAATGGTGGTGGCTTATCTCTGAGAAGAGATGTGACGGCTGTGCTCATTTCGAAAGAAGATGGTTACAATGAGGCTCTCAAGGCCTTTTACAATAAATAGGAATGTCAAAAACCCTAGACATCCAAAAACCTAACCCTAGGAGATGAAGCGCCAAAAGTCATGTGGGCCCCGTTTGGGTAAGTTAGTACATCAACTTCCCGGGGTCGTAACTTTTGCATATGATCTCCGTTTGGGGCGCTCGGTAGCCTGTTGGAAAGGTCTACCCGAGATTTACAACTTTCGACTGGGGCCAAATGCATGCCGGTGGCAACCATTTGGCCCCCCAAATTGCCAAAAAAGGTCGTTTAGGGCCTCAAAATGGCCCCAGAAGTTCAGGACCCGAAAAACTGCTAAAAATAGTACAATACCAAAATTGCCATAAAACTGTTTTGAGCCAGTTGGAAAGGTGGGTGGCCACCAATATCCACCTGGATCAGTGGCTCGGATGTGTGCACCTCTCGACTTTTCTGAAGTTACTGATTTCCCGCATCCAGTACCAACTATGTTAGAGTGGGGAGACTTTCTGCCTATCTTTTGAAAAAGCAAAGAAGATAATCCTTGGGATCACCTCATTAAGTTTCATGAGTGCATGGATCATCTAGATCTACAGCACGAAGATGTTCATGTATTCATTGGATGGTGATGCACGTGAATGGTATTTCTCTTTGCCAGCTGCTAGCATTTCTTCATTGAAAGAATTCCACGCATGTTTTAGAAAACATTGTAAGTATATGTTCTCAGCTGAACTCCTTTTAAAAGATTGATGTGAGCAGAAGGATGTCTACAATATAATTTGTGATTCAAAAAGTCATGATGAGAAGTATTATCAAGGGTTCAAAACATGTCATGAAGAATATGTGGATTCAGAATGTGATGAAAATAAAGAAACATTTTCAACTACTGTTTTTAAGGAAGAATCTCACGCTCATTGTGATATCCAAGTTATTGATAGCAATCATGTTAAAGACACATTTGACATTGTATCAAATGTTTCTAGTTCTGTTGGTTATGATAAGTTGGCTGTTGAAGATCAGCCTAATCTTGATGGATATCTCGATAATGAGGAAGATCATGCTAATGCTTTTTCAAATTAGCCTTTTTATGATGAATATGAATCAGATTCAGGCATTAAGGTATATGATGAGAAGTTACCAAATGATCCCATTGCTCAAAAGGATCCTCAGCATATTTTAAATCATGTAACTTTTGAGGATGAAGATCAGCTCTTTAATGATGAAATTACACAGACTCTTTTGGAGAGTTCGGAGTGTCAAGAAAATAGTCTTCGTGATGTTTTTGATTGGCCAAAATATGATGAATACTCAGATGAATTGGAAGAGCATCCTTTTGAATTAGCATGTACAGAAGCCTTCAGCAACGGACCTGTGTATGACATCCACGAGGACAGCGAGAGTGATGATGTTGGGTTACCAAATCAGTGCACAGTGTGTCTTTCTGAGCAGCAGATTTATACATCAGCTTTAGTTGAGGTTTTCAACAGTGATCTACTTTTTGACAGCAATCAATCAGGTTTTGGGGAAGGCAGTGACAAAGACCATAAAGAATTACTACAACCGTTCATTCAGTCCTCATCAGTCGGGCCATACTTTTCAGAAATAAGCTAGCCTTGATTCACAGAAGACATTAAACAGGAAGAGGTAATTTTTGGCAATTGTTATGATCCTATGGCAGGTTATTTAGAGTCAGCACTAAACTATAAATCGTCTATCATTAATTTCCTAGAGACAGAGTTTGATGGAAGTGAATACGAGCTGCTAGATCTTTGCTCTTCATGCTTTTTAATATTTCCGATTGTATATATGCTGAAAATTGGAAGCAAGATTTTGTTGGAAGATGGAATTTTTGCCTGGCTACATTGGAAAGGGGATTTTAGTTGATCAAGCAGAGTTCAGCTGATTAGAGTAGGATTGTGCATAAATAAGCTCACATCTGAGTATCCAGTTTTCAATTTTGCAAGTGATTTTTAGTAGTATGCAGTAGATATGGTTTAGTTGAATAAGACTCCAGCCCAATGGAGCACTGGTACATGACAGGACAGATTGCAAGTTTTCAGTTTGCAGTGAATGGTAAGTAGAGTATGGTTACAGGTTGCAGAGATCGAATGGGAAGGAACAGGGTCTACTTGTTCTTGGCAGCTCGCAGGGAGCATGCCATCCCCAGAGGAAGCCAGATGTTGTCACCATAATCTACTCCTATATGATAAGTCTTAAGTGCTGACCTGAACCGAAAATTTTCGATGATAACCCAGTCTCATATTTATAAAGTCTTCATCTCCTTTATAAAGATTGTTATGCCCATTATCAAGTCAAAGTTCCAAGAGGTATGGTAAACCTTTTATTAGTTTAAAAGGTTTTGAATTTTAATTTATATATTAAAAAGGTTAAATATATATTACTTTATTTATATACCTTTTTACACTTTATACCTCCATAACCCATGTTAAGAGTCTTTATGAGTTAAAGTATGTTTGGAACGTGGAATAAAAAAATCCATTGAGTCTTTAACCAAATTTTTTAAGTTACATATGCTCTCGAGCTGGTTCTGTTAGTTTGTGCAAAAATCCATGTGGGATTTTATCATCTCATCAAGCCTTCTCTCTCTCCAACGTCGAAGTTAAGCATCTAATACCAAGTCATCAAGGGAGCGCTCTCACAAGAAAGGGCAGAGAGCCACATCATAACTATGGCACAACGTGTAGACAGTTCCATATTACACTTGTATTTATAAAAATTCTCAAATAGATTAATTCTTATGTATTTGGGATAATTTCCTTCAAAGACAAAGCTAAATTTGCTGATGAATGTTAAGGGAAAGACCAAATGCCAAATCCTGCCATGCCAGAACTCTCAAGTCAGTAAAGAATACACAAGTATTGAGTTTCCAAATGTGTGAAGAAGATGTTAAGGGGAACGCCATCAATGTCTGTCTACAAATGCTGATTATCAGTAGTTCCCAGATGATGTTTATCCCAGATTTAGAATGTCAAAAACTTGATCTTATGGACATTATTGGAGATCTTCTTTGAATATGGCAGATTCATGATGGTTGAGTGCAATTGAAAAAACTGATTGAATGACAATGAATATATTGAGTTCTCTGCACCATTAATTTATTTGGCCAGAATGATGCTAATACGAGGCAAATTGGAACTTGTAACATTAAGAAGGAAGTGACAGATAAACAGTTGATTCCTCATGACAAAGATTGGATTATTTGTCCAGTCAAATATTTCCCTCAAATTTTCAGTTATGAAATCCAGTGGTGCATAGGCAATCAAGGGCTTCATTGAAGGTAAAGAGTCAGCAGGTAGAGCATTATTTCAAATTTTTTAAGCACAAGAATCAGAGCATTTTTCATAAGTCTAAATTTTGAAATAATTCCTGATTTTGAGGGTTTCATTTAGCACTCGAAGGCAAAGGATCTGTAAGTATTAAAGTTTCATGAAGGGGATTAACACATTACCAAAACAAATTTAAAAATTTCTGGAAAGCAATAATCATGAAGATAGAAATGTATATAGAAATGTATAGGTGGCAGAACATTCCGAAGTGAAGGAAGCAGTCAACCGTTTCCAGATTTCCAGGCATCAAATCATCATTCCAAGGCATCAGTCAGTTGAGCTAATATTTTTGTATTTGATGACACATTTGAGCAGTCAATCCCAACATCAAAGGCACAAGATCAATCATCATCTACAGGATCCAAATTTCAGGAATCCAAATAGCATTTTCAGCTATCAAAATTCAAGGAGCTCGATGAACATCTTCAGGTGGCATTTGAATATTCAAAATATCCAAGATTCCAATGCACAAATGACAGAGTATTAAACAAAGTTGATCAATTCCATAACCAAAGTCACCTTACAGATATTAAGGGAACAGTTTCGGATTTCCTGTCATTGGATCCCGAGTTGTTTATAATTTCAGTTTGTTGTTGAGTTTGTTTCCTAAAAGATAACAGCGCTTTGTATATTGTACTCTGCTATTTATTTTATTATTTTGTGCAATAGGAGAGGGTAGAGTTCCAGATGAGAGGGCCGAGGCAGGGGTCAGTCTGATACAACTATGTACAGGCATGTATGGTGTTTCTTGTATTAACTTTTGCAGAAAATGACTGTTTTTGAAGTAAATTATGATCTTTGAGCTTGTATTATTTTAATTTATGAAGTATATACTGTCATTATTTTGTCTATGCATGGTCTCAATTCCATGTTGTGATTCTCTTGACCAGTATACAACTATGCCCCAATTATGAAATGAAACTTGAAGCTCTTACATTTGTATGTTTATGATCACAGTCATTTTCTGTGTCTGTTTAGATATTGAAACTTTATATTATCCCTGTCATCTGATTTTGAATATTCAACTTGAACCATGGATTCATTTGCCACCAGAACTTCATAAGAATTATTGAGTAGATGTCTTATATCTACCATCTAAGATTTCCTTAAGCTTTGACCCTAGCAGTCAGGGTGCAAACCTTAGGGATAACATCTTTTGGCGCCGTTGTCGGGGGCGGAGGAAAGCGAAGTCATCTTCCCCGGGGTTCGATATTGATTAGATCTTCTTCTTGACGGTGAACAAGGAGTGGACATTTATATGACTGCATATTTCTTCACCGGGCGACTCCGAAGAATCCAGAGGCAAATCCATTTATTCAAGGATCCAGAATGCCATCAAATGATCTAATGTCTGCCATGGTGGCTCGGAGGTTTGCACCTCTCGACTTTTTTGAAGTTACTGATTTCCCGCATCCAGTACCGACTATGTCAGAGTGGGCAGACTTTCTGCCTATCTTCCGAGAAAGCAAATAAGATAATCCTTCGGATCACCTCATTAAGTTTCATGAGTGGATGGATCTGCTAGATCTACAGCACGAAGATGTTCGTATGAAGATGTTCATTTATTCATTGGATGGTGATGCATGTGAATGGTACTTCTCTCTGCTAGCTGCTAGCATTTCTTCATTGAAAGAATTCCAGGCATGTTTCAGAAAACATTGTAAGTATATGTTCTCAGCTGAACTCCTTTTAAAAGATTGTTGCGAGCAGAAGGATGTCCATAATATAATTTGTGATTCAAAAAGTCATGATGAGAAGTATTATCAAGGGTTCAAAACATGTCATGAAGAATATGTGGATTCAGAATGTGATGAGAATAAAGAAACATTTTCAACTACTGTTTTTAAGGAAGAATCTCACGCTCATTGTGATATCCAAGTTATTGATAGCAATCATGTTAGAGACACATTTGACATTGTATCAAATGTTTCTAGTTCTGTTGGTTATGATAAGTTGACTATTGAAGATCAGCCTAATCTTGATGGATATCTCGATAGTGAGGAAGATCATGCTAATGCTTTTTCAAATCAGCCTTTTTATGATGAATATGAATTAGATTCAGGAATTAAGGGAGATGATGAGAAGTTACCAGATGATCCCATTGCTCAAAAGGATCCTCAACATATTTTAAATCATGTAACTTTTGAGGATGAAGATCAGCTCTTTAATGATGAAATTACACAGACTCTTTTGGAGAGTTCGGAGTGTCAAGAAAATAGTCTTCGTGATGTTTTTAATTGGCCAAAATATGATGAATACTCAGATGAATTGAAAGAGCAGCCTTTTGAATTAGCATGTACAGAAGTCTTCAGTAACGGACTTGTGTATGACATCCACGAGGACAGCGAGAGTGATGATGTTGGGTTACCAAATAAATGCACAGTGTGTCTTTTTGAGCAACATATTTATACATCAGCTTTCGTTGAGGTTTTCAACAGTGATCTACTTTTTGACAGCAATCAATCAGGTTTTGGGGAAGGCAGTGACAAAGACCATAAAGAATTACTACAACCGTTCATTCAGTCCTCATCAGTCAGGCCATACTTTTCAGAAATCAGCCAGCTTGGATTTGCAGAAGACATCAAACAGGAAGAGGTAATTTTTGGCAATTGTTATAATCCTATGGGAGGTTATTTAGAGTCAGCACTAAACTATAAATCTTCTATCATTAATTTCCTAGAGACAGAGTTTGATGGAAGTGATTACGAGCTGCTAGATCTTTGCTCTTCATGCTTTTTAATATTTCCGATTGTATAAATGCTGAAAATTGGAAGCAAGATTTTGTTGGATGATGGAATTTTTGCCTGGCTACATTGGAAAGGGGATTTTAGTTGATCAAGCAGAGTTCAGCTGATTAGAGTAGGATTGTGCATAAATAAGCTCACATCTGAGTATCCAGTTTTCAATTTTGCAAGTGATTTGTAGTAGTATGCAGTAGAGATGGTTTAGTTGAATAAGACTCCAGCCCAATGGAGCACTGGTACATGACAGAACAGATTGCAAGTTTTCAGTTTGCAGTGAATGGTAAGCAGAGTATGGTTACAGGTTGCAGAGATGGAATGGGAAGGAACAGGGTCTACTTGTTCTTGGCGGCTCGCAGGGAGCATGCCATCCCCAGACGAAGCCAGATGTTGTCACTAGAATCTACTCCTATATGATAAGTCTTAAGTGCTGACCTAAAGCCAAAATTTCCGATGATAACCCAGTTTCATATTTATAAAGTCTTCATCTCCTTTATAAAGTATAAAGATTGTTATGTCCATTATCAAGTCAAAGTTCCAAGAGGTATGGTAAACCTTTTATTAGTTTAAAAGGTTTTGAATTTTAATTTATATATTAAAAAGGTTAAATATATATTACTTTATTTATATACCTTTTTAATATGAACATTAAAACTTTATACCTCCGTAAGCCATGTTAAGAGTCTTTATGAGTTAAAGTATGTTTGGAAGAATAAAAAAATCCATTGAGTCTTTAACCAAATTTTTTAAGTTACATATGCTCTCGAGCTGGTTATGTTAGTTTGTGCAAAAATCCATGTGGGCTTTTATCATCTCATCAAGCCTTCTCTCTCTCCAACGTCAAAGTTAAGCATCTAATACCAAGTCATCAAGGGAGCGCTCTCACACGAAAGGGCAGAGAGCCACGTCATAACTATGGCACAACGTGTAGACAGTTCCATATTACACTTGTATTTATAAAAATTCTCAAATAGATTAATTCTTATGTATTTGGGATAATTTCCATCATAGGCAAAGCTAAAGTGTGCTGATGAATGTTAAGGGAAAGATCAAATTCCAAATCCCGCCATGCCAGAACTCTCAAGTCAATAAGGAATACACAAGTATTGAGTTTCCAAATGTGTGAAGAAGATGTTAAGGGGAACGCCATCAATGTCTGTCAACAAATGCCGATTATCAGTAGTTCCCAGAAGATGTTTATCCCAGATTTAGAATGTCAAAAACTTGATCTTATGGCCATTATTGGGGATCTTCTTTGAATATGGCAGATTCATGATTGTTGAGTGCAATTGAAAAAACTGATTGAATGACAATGAATATATTGAGTTCTCTGCACCATTAATTTATTTGGCTAGAATGATCCTAATCCGAGGCAAATTGGAACTTGTAACATTAAGAAGGAAGTGACAGATAAACAGTTGATTCCTCATGACAAAGAGTGGATTATTTGATCAGTCAAATATTTCTTTCAAATTTTCAGTTATGAAATCAATTGGTGGACAGGCAATCAAGGGCTTCATTGATGGTAAAGAGTCAGCAGGCAGAGCATTATTTCAAATTTTTTAGCCACAAGACTCAGAGCATTTGTTGAGCATTTTTCATAAGTCTAAATTTGGAAATAATTCCTGATTTTGAGGGTTTCATTTAGCACTCGAAGGAAAAGGATCTTTAAGTATTAAAGTTTCATGAAGGGGATTAACATATTACCAAAACAAATTTAAAAATTTCTGGAAAGCAATAATCATGAAGATAGAAATGTATATAGAAATGTATAGGTGGCAGAACATTCCGAAGTGAAGGAAGCAGTCAACCGTTTCCTGATTTCCAGGCATCAAATCATCATTCCAAGGCATCAGTCAGTTGAGCTAATATTTTTGTATTTGATGACACATTTGAGCAGTCAATCCCAACTTCAAAGGCACAAGATCAATCATCATCTACAGGATCCAAATTTCAGGAATCCAAATAGCATTTTCAGCTATCAAAATTCAAGGAGCTCGATGAACATCTTCAGGTGGCATTTGAATTTTCAAAATATCCAATGCACAAATGACAGAGTATTAAACAAAGTTGATCAATTCCATAACCAAAGTCACCTTACAGATATTAAGGGAACAGTTTCGGATTTCCTGTCATTGGATCCCGAGTTGTTTTTAATTTCAGTTTGTTGTTGAGTTTGTTTCCTAAAAGATAGCAGCGCTCTGTATATTGTACTCTTCTATTTATTTTATTATTTTGTGCAATAGGAGAGGGTAGAGTTCCAGCCGAGAGGGCTGAGGCAGGGGTCAGTCTGATACAGCTATGTACAGGCATGTATGCTGTCTCTTAAATTATCTTTTGCAGAAAATGACTGTTTTTGAATTAAATTATGATCTTTGAGCCTGCCTTATTTTAATTTATGAAGTATATACTGTCATTATTTTGTCTATGCATGGTCTCAATTTCATGTTGTTATTCTCTTGACCAGTATACAACTATGCCCCAATTATGAAATGAAACTTGAAACTCTTACATTTGTATGTTTATTATCACAGTCATTTTCTGTTTCTGTTTCTGTTTAGATATTCAAACTTTATATTATCCCTGTCATCTGATTTTGAATATCCAACCTGAACCATAGATTCATTTGGCACCAGAACTTCATAAGAATTATTGAGTAGATGTCTTATATCTACTATCTAAGATTTCCTTAAGCTTTGACCCTAGCAGTCAGGGTGCAAACTTTAGGGATAACAAAACCTTTTCCAATATTCTCAATTAATTTTGTAAAACGTTATCGCAAAATATATTATGAACGTTTAAGTTAGCGTACTTTTGATTCGCAAAAGCTATTGTTTGTTCAATACAAAAACTGATCATCCCAAGAGACACGATAAAGAAAATATGCAATGTGAACAAATGTCCCTAGGGCTTCTATAGCTGATCAAAGTATAACTAAAAACAAGAGCTTCCTGCAGCTTAGTCCCTGCCTTTAATAGTTTGAAATTTAAATGAATACAATATTTTGAATACTAAATAGATATTAATAATTTGAACAAAAATTGAAATTCCAATAAAATTTAAAATAATATATATATATATATTAAAGTTTAAATAATCAACAATAAAACTTGATATACATAGGAACCACAGATCATTTGCATTTGCAATTTTGCAAGCACCTCGTAGCAATATTCTTTCCTCTCATCATAACTTCCTCAACACTTTGAGGCCAGCGACATGGTGGTAATCTCGCCTTTTCCAATATCGCCATGATTTCCTCAACACTTCTAGGCCAATGCTCCGAATCACCATGTTGGTAGCCTACATCCACTCCTTCCATTAAATCCTTAGGCATGTTCTTTAAGAACCATGGATGATTACTTGTCTTAGGATTCATTATCCTTTGCACACCCAAATGCAAAAGAAAAAAATGTATATCATTACATTATTCAAACCATCTTTCTTTTCAACTCTAAGAATCTAGACTTGCATTCATCACTAACAGTTATAGTTGTTCCAGCGTTGGTGGCCATTTCAATGATACATGGAAGGATGTTTCAAGTGATATTAGTAACATATTTTTGTATTCTATTATCAGATTGCAACCCCTTATAAAAGAGTTGTTTTATGTTAAAGTTTCCATTTTTTTTTGCTTTCTACTCAATAGGGAAACTAAATATTTTGCTTCTCCCATTTAGCAAGGTTGAATTGCCTTCATAGGTTTGTTTGCGTAAGAGGTTTTTGCCCATATATTTTCCCTTGGATATGGCATGTTCTCCAAAATAAATGGCAGGGATTCATTCTTTAGGGATTCAAAGAAAAAGTCAAGCAAAAGTATTGAAGGTGAGATGTGCCCTTGCTTCCAAGGTAGTGGAACCAGTGATAGATCATAATTTGCCGATTTTTTAGTATGGCTTGATAGATCATATGTTATTCCATTATATCTTGCTTAGTTGTAGTCATACTTGCAAACAAATGCATTCAAGTGGACTTAATGTCTAGACTAGCAAATGATGTTGGTGATTGCACAATAATTGCACAGTAAAAGGGTTCTCATACACATTTATTTCATTGCTAAAATTAAATAAATAAAAAAATTGAAATTGAGGTGTTTGTAGGACCTTTACTTTTTCATCTTTTAGCTTTTGAATATGTTATAACAATGGATTTGGTAGAACCACCTGGAAGATACTAGCAGTGAATCATAAAATCCTAAATTCACTTAATAATGCATAAGTAACCAACACCGTTGCTGTCAAAATCCTACTGAACTTGATGGAAACAATTTGATCATTTACAAATTCCTTTTTAAGCAATACTAATAAGATAAAAAAATTCCAAAATATATGTTTAGATGGACATATCATTGGGTTAAAGCAAAACCATAACTACCAAGTGGACAACTCAAGTCTATACTACAGGGAAAATTCACAGTCTGTAAGAGCATGTTCAGTTGTGATAACTAGAAAATATTTCCCATCACAAAATAAGATCCCCCCACCCCCATAATTTCAAGGGGCCCTCATTTTTCTAGCACTTAATAAATAAATGCATTTGTCTGTTCCAATATACAACCTTTCTAAGATAACTTGGAAATGGGTTGGCTATGTTAAACTAAATCTCATTAAGTTCGATGAATAGTCATTGTGAACTACATGAAATTTAGTTAAACATGCCTAGCTACAAGAATCTTGCTTCAGGGAACTAAACAAGTGGAATTCGCTTGCACTTTTGACTACGGATTCCCCCCTTCTGGGGTTAGGCCCAAAAAAGATTGGTTACTTTCTAGAACCCGACCACTCCATTGATGTGGTCCTTGGGTGTGATAAGAATTCCAAGGTAGGGTGCCCCTTTGCGGAGACTGACCCCAAGAATATTGGGTACTTCTTGGAACATGACCAATGGGTGGATTGCCTCCTTGCGGAGGTGGGGCCCAAGAAGATTGGTTACTTGCTAGATCCAAACCACACCATGGCGGTTGTCCTTGGGATTTAAAATCATTCCAAGGTTGATTTCCTCCTTGCAGAGGTTGCATCCAAAAATATTGGTTACTTCTTGAATGTTTTCCATTCCATGGTGGAACATGATGGATGGATGGATTTCTCCCTTGCAGAGGTAGGCCCCAAAAATATTGGTTACTTTATGGAATCTGACCATGCCATTGATTGTTTCATTAGTTTAGATAAGCATTCCAAGGTTGATTTCCTCTTTGCAGAGGTGGGCCCCAAGAATATTGGATACTCCTTGAAACCTCCCCACTCCATTGCATAATGGGGTTGATAGGTGGATTTCCCATAGGCATTGTACTAGGATAAGTCAGAGGATAAATCCCCAGGGAATTTCCACTAATATGTGGAGCATAACCCCAATTGGCATGAATGTTCCATGGTTCATTGCTTCCGCCAGGAATATTACCATTCCATGGTGAAGGGTTTCCCGCAGAAGTAGAATTTGGACAAGTGTTAGGAATACCAAGAGGATTTTGGTTTAATCCTTGTGTGTTTTGACCTTGATTAGATGAACCATATGGAAAACCAATGTTTGGTAAGGCACACCCCTCAGTAGGGATTCCTGTAGACAAAGTGGATGTACTTCCGGGATTGGAACCCAAAACTATACCAACTGGCACTGAAGTGTTGGTTGAACTTGTGCTAATAACAGGTATACTAACTGTTGGGATTGATGTAGAGGCCAAATTGGAAGTATTTCTACCTCAGGCAACTGTTTGAGGTTGCGATGATGTAGTCCCTTGTGCTCCTGATGAAGCCATAGGGTCACTTGTTGAATTTTGCGTGTTATTCAAACTTTTAAAAAGAGGGTTGATATAACCCAGTGACTCACAGATAGTAAGTACAATTGGTTCTGAAAGACTCATCAAAGGTGGAATTACGTGAGCATTTGTGTGATTTTTTAATGTTTCAATTTAAACTAGAGTAAGATCATCAACTATGTCTGTATCCAGTTCATGATGTGACGATGAATTCTCAGGGTCTGTTTGATGTTGTTCTTCTCGAGTAATATTAATTGAGTTTAAAATCAGTTATGTTTCCAAGTCACTAGGATGTGGTTTTTGTATCTGTCTCTGCAAAGTAGCAGGGCCTTCAATTTCTGGTGACTCACCTCGCTGCCTCTGTGTCTAGCGGATCGGGAGTGTAGTGACTTCTAAGAATTTGAGAAAAGGATGTGTTTAAAATGATATTCTTAATAAAAAATAGAATCAAAAAATCCTAAGGTAGTCTAGACTCAACAAAAAGTGTCCACACAGTAAAAATTCCTATGTATCCAAGCATGCACACTACATTTCCAAAGAAATGAATCTCAATGAAAAGGTGGATTAGAGGGCCTTTCGAAACTAATAGCTGCTAAGGGATATCAAGCCTCAAACAATTACTAACAATGAAGGTATGAGAAACAGTTACAATAAACTTTAATCGCCAAGGGTGCAAGTATTGGTTCTTAACCAATCAACCTATGAAGGAGTAAAAGTTTCAAAGTCTCTCTCAGGTACTGCAAGTGTCCCCCACTCACAATAGCCTCTGTGATATCCTAGGAATAACAACTAAGGTTACCACTTCACGATCAACGTTCGGGCGGAATAGTTGTAATTTTAGGACAAATCTCATAACCAGGTATTCTAGAAAAGTCGTGTCACCCCGAGGACTTGTCACTTTACATAGAATTCCGTGATGATATCATGTCCCACTAAACAAGAAAGAGGGGGGGAACCACCCTTACTTATCCAGATTGACCTCGTGCTTGACGCATGTGTTAGATGCGCTTTACCGACAAGAAATTTTTGCTACTAATGGATTTAAACTGTCAATAATCAACGCTAGTTTCAAAATTTTTGTAGCCCAAGAGTGTTAACTCTCCAAACCTAATCTAGGGCACTAACCTAACCTTGTTGGTGATATGAAAAATCAAATCTTGGTTAGTTTTAGATTAAGCGCCAATTTTAAGGGTAGTTTTCTTAGTTTCAGGAGTGGATGTGAAACTGGTGGTGTGTTGACTCGAAAATGTGAACCAAACAATGCAATATGCTCACTACTCTACCTTTCAATTTGATGAATGTTCTAAACTAATGAAAATTTAGAGGTTCATGTGTGTCTTTCAAACATGAAAATTTTTTTGGTAGATTTTTTTATATTTAGGAACAGCTTTTCTGAAATATGGATAATAAATGATTTCAAAAATCAATGTAAACCAAACATATATCTCAGTGAAAATGAATCTAATTCTATTACACAGGGGATGTTTGTTTCTCGTTTGCAGGGCCACCCAAAAGTGCAAGGAAAGAGGATACGCAGAGCCATTTTGACTACTTATGAATTAAATTCTTACACTTGAGATCTACCTTCTCATTTGTAGGGCCACCTGAAAGTGCAAGCAAAGAGGGTACGGTAGCTCGAGAACTATATACGAAAATTGAAATCTACACTATTACACTTGAGATCCACTTTCTCGTTCACAAGCTCGCTCGAAATCCCAAGTGAAGAGGATACGGTGGCTCAGACACAACTTATCACAAGAAAATCGAGATCTAAAGCTACAACTTTCTCTAATTGTGCATGAGAATAATGAAAATATTGTAGATCCAAAACAAAATTTGACTAATTAAAGCTTGTTTTCGGTTTTGGAGGGAAATTGTTTTCAAAATATCTCAAAGTCTGATGTTCATTTTTTTTTGTTTTTTAATGCAAGTGTTTTCTAGTGATCTTTTCATATGCCATAACTGAGATTTGGTTCCATGTTTCATATAAGCAGGTGTATGAGAGTAAAAAATTAAAGCGCCTTAAGGTTCTTTAAACAAATATTTATGTTTTTTTCAATTTTCACTATTTGCAAACTATGAAATGAATCAAAATTATTTAAGGATCAACCCTAATCCTATTCAATTAGGGATCTAACAGCAAAATATGACTTAAGCAATTGGATCTACCACAAATTGTAAGAAAATTTTGAAAAAATGCTAATTTAGGGCATTTTAAAGGTTTTTGGAGGGAAATTCCAAATCTAAAAATCTCAAACCAAACCCTTCAACTTTTTTCCTAATTAGTGGTAAACTGATCCTAACATGTCTTAAATCAATTTTCAGGTCTCCAAGTACAAAAATGAAGCCTAAATGTGGCCCTAAAATAGTGAAATATCAAAGCTAGTTCTAGCAATGTTTGCAAATTTGAATCAAGAAAGCTTTAAAATTCTTTAAAAAATATTCCAAATATTTAACTAAAGAGGATCCAAGTAAGGTACAAACTATAATGTAAGGAGTTCCTCAGCCAATCCAAGAATAAAGAATCACAAAAACCGAGACAAAAAGGAATATCCATGCTCCAAAAGTTCAAAAAACCGGACGGTGCAACCATAAAAAAAAGCACAGAGCGTTGTTGAGGGGGTGATGCAGATTGCACACATGCAGGGTGTGTTGGTGACACTCCTTGCTAGTGTATAGGGTGTGTCTTTTGACCAGCAACGTTTTGTATGCACAAACAGAGTGCGTTGGTCCTCTAAATCAAGAAAAACCGAGATCTAAGATCTATTTTCAATATTTTTGGGTGTTTAGGAGGTGATTAAGGCCTGTTTTGATGTTCTAAACCTGGAACATAGGTCCTATAAGAGTTATTAAGGCAATATTTAAGAATATATGCAAGATTGAAACACCAAAATATTGAAGAAATTTTCAAATTAAACTCCCCATTGCAGTCGCCAATCTGATAATAACATTTAAGGTAGGGATGTGTCTAAACTTAATTGACTATATTAATATGAAGTGGTGAGCTTCAACGTCAGAAATGAACAATCATCTAACATTTACTAAGATCTTAAACCAATTATCTAGGATTTCCTAAGATCTTTAAGCATTATGAATTCAAACCAAAGTTGAGTAGAAAAACTTAAACTCATGAATGGAAGGAAAATTGAATTATTTTATTTGATATCAAAGGAGAAAATAGAATTACTTACAACCTTGCTTGAGATGCCTCCATCCTCCCTTTCTTTGAGATATCCTTCTCCAGCCTTGCCTTTGATGACGATGAGCTTTCCAATCTCGAAATCTCCCCAGCATGCCTTTGCTCTCCCTTTGTCTTCCTTCACCATGTCCCAAATGATTTTGTTTTATAGTATTGGGAAATGGGATCTCAAGTTTCATCTTTCAATGTGGGATAATCCCTTTCTTGATTTTTGATTCTTTTTACTCAAAAACCCACTTTCCATAGTATTTTCAGGGTTTTGTCACAAATTAAGAATTCTCAAGCACAATTAATGCAATATTGTGCATTTATTCTCACTGTTGACTGGTGGAGCTTAGATTTGAGCCTTCAATTGAGCAGTTCAATCACAAAACCTTGTCTCTTTGGGCTACCTCTTTCTTCACCCAATCCTTCCGATCATGGAGGTAGTGATTAGATAAGAGAGGACTGTTCTCTTATGTACTTTTATTCTGACTTCATGTTGCGGGCACATAGTAAAATGTGCTTTTGCCTTACACTTTGTTAAGGATGTTAATTTGATTGTTAACAGTCATTGGCATAAATATTAGAGAATTATCATCCAAGAATAGGGATACTTTGATCAGGATGCTCATTCCCCTAGAAGTTGAAATAGAAACAACGCATTCGACGTACAACTTGGATATCTTCTCGGAGCAAGGTCGACCAACTCTTTCTATAGTATGCCAAATTCTATGGTACGATCATGATCTAGTCATCGATGATGCAGACCTAGGTTTTATTTTTCTTATCAATTTGTCAAATCAGGAATCATCTATTAAGTTATATATTGTTGATTTCCTTGCTCAAGCTATTCAACTCCAGTTAAAGAATTTTTCCTCAAAAAATCTCTTTCGGTACATTTCCTATCTCTTGTACATGATCATGTACCATAATAAATATTTCTTTGATCAGTTAGACCTGCATAAATCTATAGTTATGCTTAACAATGAAGGTTTTATTGAGTTTGTGGACATTATTATGACTAAGGCATATTCTCTGTTGTTTGATACACCACCTCCCAGAGTCTCCCCTGAATGTAAAATTTTACTACATTTAAATCCTGAGGACCCAGTAGGAGATTGGTTCTGTTTTGAAGGTCATACTGATATCTATGTCTATGGAGTAGAAGTGCCTCCTTATAAGCTCTCGGTGTTCTTAACTCCTAGACTGTTTTCTCTTGAATTTATTCGTCAAAGGTTTGGTTGTGACAATGTACATTTTATAAAAAGTGGCAACACTGGAAATTTAAAGGTGCAAACGAGGCAGGACCATTTAAAGTTAGAACTAGGGATGCTCATCCTATTGTCAAAGAAATGTTAGCCAGTGTGAATCTTCCCAAAAGTTTCAGCTGGAAGTACAATCTGAAAGGATTTATTTCGCGCAAAAGATAGGTCGTGAGGTTCAGCTACTTATCCTCATGAATCACATCCACAGCTTGATAAGGTGGACAATTTTGATATTTGGGAACAAGCAAAAATGGATATGGATCCAAGTTAGGCAACTATGTCTCAAGTTATCCAAACACCTCACAAAGATAACCTGTTAGGGAAGAGGTCCTCGACTGAGGTCACCTCTGATGTTGACAAAGGAAAATTAGAAAGCTTTGGGTACTAGCCTAATAAGTACAGATCAGAAAATAAGTCCAGCTTGGCCATTTTGGCCAAGCCGTCTCCCACTTATTTAGCGACGGTCATTCTTGATAGTTTTTCTTCCGCGGTATGGCCACAAGGGCCGGATGCATCCTCTCAATAGAAGCCCTAGTGACGACTTCTCCAGTCAAATCTAGATTTTTTGGGGTTTATGGTGAAATAAAGGACGAAAACATGGATTTACGAAAGAGCCTGTTTCCGAAGAAGGAGATCAACATGGGTCATCAAGCTAGAATGTTGTCATCACTTGATTTAAGGAAAGGAACAATGAACATGGCCATCCTAGTTTTATAGTTTTAAGGTTATAAAACCACTCAGGTTATTGTAAGCCTTGATGAATTTCAGCCTAAGGACATTATGGAGCTTCACAGGAAAACTGGAGAAGGAGTGTATAGAGATGTCATATAATACACCATGATCACCAATAAACCGCAAGGTGCAGTTAACAGGTTGGAGCGTCAGCTAAAAAATGAAAAATATTCAACCAAAGCCAAACAATTGAAGATCACTAACTTAGAACATCAGATTATTAAGTTAGCGGAGGATCCTATTGATCCCATTCCCCTTCAGAATATGCTAAAGGAAAAAGATAGGGAGATTGCAACTCTGAAAAAGAAGTTAAACATGGCGACATTTGAGCATCCTCAGATGACAGAGATATTAGCAATTTAGTCAGAGCTAGATAAAGCAGTGCTTGAAAATCAGTCTCGTGAGGAAATAATTGTGTCTCTTGAGAAAGAAGTGGAGGATTTAAAAAAGAGCAATCAAGACCTTGTATTAAATAAAGCTACTATTTTTCAAGTTGCATCGTCAACAGATCCAACAGATAAATTGGCCCAGGCCATAGTTGAGATGAGTCTTAAATATGATATGCTAAACTAGGTCTAGGAGCAGTTAAGGAAAAATAATGATGAACTAAAGGTCTTGAATGAAGAAGTGATTAGGAAAGATAATGTTATTTTTTAGTTATAGCAATCCTAGGTTGATTTGCAGAAAAAAAATTCAAGAGATATCGAGGAAGATAACTTGTGATCCATTATTAAGGGCTTCAAAGAATTTATTGTAGGATCAAATATCAATGCTAATAACATCTCACTGGAATCATTTTTCCATTTCAGAAGAAGAACAGGAGCTAGCTGTAATACCCTCACAGGATTCACGCAATATCCTTTGGATAAGAGAACATATACTGCCAAGGAAGTAATAGATTTTCTATATGAAAAATCCTTCCAAGAGCTTCAGAAATATGTTGTACGGGATAGAACCAAGATTATAATGGAAGCTAACAAGGTAATCAATAAAGGAATGATGGCTCAAAATGTCGATGATATGGCCAATCAACTTTCTCAAGATGTTCACTCCTTTAAAGCTATGTTCAATGATCTTTTCCCATTAGGCCTTCCTCACTTTTGGGATGGAAATGGGGATCTATATCCAAAGGAACATTTCAATATTTTTTTGATGAAAGCGTGGAATTCTAAGGCTAGCTTTGCAGATATCCAAGGAGAACTAGATGGTAAGACAATGTTTGAAAAACTTCGTCCATATTTTGAAATATTTTCACGTCTTCAGTCAATATTTAGGACTCTACCAAGGCTAATTTTTAGCACTATATCGAATTGGATATGGTCCTCAGAGAAGGAAAAGTGTTTCAATATCCCTCGGGAAACGTATGGAATAATATTACTAGGTTCCTTCAATTCATGCAACAAGAAAGAGTCATAGCCATGCAATCACCAGTTGGAGCTTCATCGTCATAGCCACGTCCTCCTCCACCTCATCAAGGAGGATTCCAAGTACCTCTACCAACTGGTCAACAATAAGTCATTAGATAATCAATTTTGTAACAACAATTTTTCTCAAACTGTTTCTGAAACTGAAAGCTGTTATTTAAAACAAAATTTTGTTGTAAAATTTGTAAATCCCTAGATGATATAAATACACCCAAAAATCTATACATAGGGTCGACTCTTTTTGTAAGAAGTGTAACTTCTGAAAGATTTTCTCTAATCAAGCATTGACTATGAAATTTCAAGCTCTATGATGGGTATGTGGATTCTAAGCTCTGATATATACAGTTAGTACCACTTTCTTTTGTATTTTCATCTCTTTCAACTTTTCTATAATTGACAAGCATAGTACAAATCCTAATGGGATGACATTTCACTGGATATTTTATTCCAATGTTATTCGGTGTATCATTTTCCATTTCATATGTTGTGAAGTATTTACGATGTGCTATTTGGATGTGATGAGGTTGTAGAGATTTGTGCTTATTCTGTCCTTATTTCGTTTTCAACTACTGAATTCTATCTGCTCAGTACGTCTTCTAAAAAACATGGGATAAAGATTTACAATTACAATACCTTTTCTCATGCCATTTCATCCATTCATTTGTTTAAGTCTTTTCTTGTTATATTAGAAATACTGCCCACATTCTGTGTATGATTATGAATGCCTTTCAGATTTGTAAACAATACAAATAAGTTACAATAATTCTAGATTAAATTTTTCTGCTGAAAAAGTAAATCACAAGAGAAAAATTTATTGATGCCCACGCGCAGTTCTATATTACAACCTTAGAACGCCTCTAAGACTAACAGTGTGTTAAGGAAAAAATATATTTGTTACATAATTTATTTCAATCGCTTATGCTAAACAGTCTCAATATTCTCATTGTGCTTATGAACCAAGAACAGAGCACTACCTTACTAGAAAGAATAAATAATTAGGTCGTCTTTCATGGATGGGTGATTTTGTTGATTTCTGGTTCTCATTGTACTTCATATTTTAATCTTGAAAATTGTAATTGATTCCGTGTTGTTTTTGGATTATAAACCTCTAATTTGAAATTTTCATGATTAATTTCAGTACACCATATAATGTGACTCTCATCGATGATAGCTAGTCAGTGACACGTTCATTCTTGTCAGCGGTAACACTTTATTTACTTTAGACAAAATTAATGTGTAAGCATAAAATAATAAATTTGCTGACAATACCTTTCTAAATTTCATAAATGAGAATTTTGTTATATAAATCCTAACACTTGATATTCGCAATGGTGCTTCTGTTTCTCACACCTTCATCCAGGAGTCAAATGTCAAAGGGATTTTCTATGATAGACCTATAGTGGTGAAGTACCGAGTGGCAACTAAGTCTGTGTTACAGGTTTGTTGATGAGTAGCGCAGATGCTATTTTGTATATTCTCAATCTCTTTTACAATGCAATTATTTTCTATATTCATGCTCTCTTTTACAATGCAATTTTATCCTCTCTTATTTTTGCAATGCTATTGTATTAATGAAGTACTTCATGATTTGCAGGAGGCTTATTCAACTTCGATTCCGCCTCTTGATATACTTGCAGAAATACCACAACAAAAGAAGTATGAATGGGTAAATGCCTTCAAATGCCTTGAAAGACTTTAAATTTCAAAAAATGATGAATGGGTTATTTACACTCTCTTCCAGGAGTTTGTATTTGTTTTAATTTCAGCAATGTTGATTGTGATGCTTTACTACGAAAGGATACTAATTTTTTTATTGCTTTTCTTTCATGGTTGTGGTTCCAGCCCATGTTAGGCAAAGGTAAGGCATGCTTTAACACTTTTAATTGTTGTAATAAATCGTTTTCTTATTTAATGCCCGACCTTATGATTTATCTAATCTTGTGTCATTTGTGCAGAAAACTGGCAGCCAAGCATGGACTGTTTACATCCATCCTTTCAATTGTGGGGTTATTTGTATACTTAGTGGTATATCCATCCAAATCCAGTAATGGTGTTTGTATACTTAGTGGTATATCCATCCAAATCCAGTAATGCTAAATCAAGCAAGAATAGGCGATATAATGTTTATTTATTTATGTTAACTTGACATGGAGAGTTGAAATGTGTTTGGACTATGTTCTGTAGCCCTTTAGTGGATGTTGTGCTTTATGCCATTGAGGGAATTTTTTGGACTTAGGATACAACCAAATGAGAATTTTCTAGAACTGCAACTGTAATATTTTTCTCTACATTAAAATGTTCCACATAAACATAATCCCTATAGGGTTTCAGTTTACTTTCAACTTAGGTGTTATTTATCTACAAAAGTTTCTCTACTTTGCATGAATAGCACTTAAAAATATTCTGAGCATAGTTTCACTTTTGAGGTAAAGAAAGACACATGGCATATAATTTAGGGAAATGTTGTTTTGAAAATTATTATTATTCCAAATATTTAGTATAGTTACTGCTGAAAATTAGATGGCATAAATTTCCAAAAGTTTGTTTTTATTATGCTTCTGTCAAATTTCTCACCCCATCATTTGAACAAGCTGTGTTATGTAACCTAGAAAGTAGAGTATGCTTGTGACACTTGAAATTTCTTAGTATTGATATCTTCCTATAGTTTTCTTGCTAAATCTCAAATTACCCCTTTATCTGAAATTTCTAAACTGGTGTTTAAAAATAGAAACACCTCTAATGGATTTGTTTTTAGTAGGTTGGTATAATTCAATGGGATTTTATTGTTAAACCAAAATTTCACATGACATGCAACACTTTTACCTAAGGAAATCATATTTTATTCCTTAATTTAGAACTATTGTATGGAAATAAATTTTGGTAAGTTTCAATCATTATACCACAAAATTAGAAAACCACCAGATTTCTAATTGAATGCTTATTGAGGCAAACTCTTAGAATTTTGCAAAGAATAGAGATGTTCAGGATTCTGCTCAAGTTTTAGACCTTAAGGGCACAACATGATACTTTTGTACCAATGGAAAAAGATGTTTTATTCACCTGATTAGAGCGTATTGTATGGAAATAAATATTAGTAACTTTTATTCCATATGCTAAAAAATTAAAAAAGTATCATATTTCTAAATAGTGCTGAAGTATTTTGCATCATGTTTGAGGAAATTGAAAGCTGAAGAAAAATGAAGTTTGCATGTATAAGTTTGAAGGGCCATCTTCCCATTTCTAAACCATAAAATGGGCTTATTCATCCATAGATGAATATATAATAAAATATTTTTATTTACATTTCCATTAGTCTATGCAATGTTTTTCTTTTCCATTTCTCAAAAATGTTTTTAGCCAGCTTTATCTTTAGTATCGATACTCTTGTTTCTTTATATTAGTATAAATACTCTTTCTTCTTTTGGGGGTATAAACAATTTTTTGAATATAATTAATAAAATTTGTATTTAGTTTTGATCCATAACCATCCATTATTGGGTGTTGGAACTCTGCTTAATAAACAACAACAACATGGCCACTAAGTTCTCCTTATTCCTGTACGTACGGATCGTTTGAACTTCATGTGGAGTATATGAGTATAGTCTATGTTTGTAGGCAAAGTTTGTTGGCTCTCATGAGAGTATATGCATTCATAACATTTTAATATGGGGATGTTTGGATTTATTTGGAAAAGTGGAAAAGAGAAGTAAAAAGTTTGTCTGTACAAGAACATTGACAAGGTTGAACTTGTTGTCTTGTTTGTTTGAATGCAATTTTGACACTTAATTTGCCATTTGATTTTTAAGAGATTGCATACAATGCAACAATTTTTATACACAATGTGACATTGGACTTTGAAGTAAAAAACAACTAGAATTCTCTATTGGGGGATTGGAAGTCCAAAGTTTGATAATTCTACATACTTTTAATATATCACCTTTGACTTTGTTCTTTTAAAAAACTTGATTGTAATGTTGTTCTTGAGCGTCACTGAAAATGTGAAAGTTAACTCTCAATGTAAAATATACTTAAGGTGTTTGGAGTTGTCTGACTTTATTAAATGTGACTTTATTTTAATAGAAGTTTTATATTATCTCATTAAAGTTCCAAGTTGTTTGAGTTTGTTATCTTATTATGTATGATTTGTTAGTTTTTCATCATTTAATTCAATATGATCTAGGATCTTATCTGAGAGAACAACATGTACAACATATCAAACATAAGAGACAAGAGACACAAGGCATTTCACCGAGAAAACCACGCAACTTCCTCAGAGATAGAATGAGCAATAATACAAAACCCCAAAATAAAGAGATGGTCTCCAACAACTTCCTCCTTCTCCACTTGTGCAAACTCCTCCTCTCTCTCTCACTAATGTGAAGTGAGTGAGTGAGTGAATAAATAGAGAGCCTAACTCTATATTTATACTTTACCTTTCACTTTACCTTTACCACTTGACAGGTTGGCCTCAACTAAAGTTGACTGATCTGACTCCTTTAGAGGACTTAAACACCCCAATACAAATGACTCTAGGGGAACTAATGCCCCGAATTACATGGGAGGATTGACCTCAATGACTTTACATGACCCAAGTACAATAATCACTTCTCCGACCGGAGGAATAAACATCTCTGTCGGAGGTACAATAATAAAATACAAACACAATATAAAATATACAAGTGAAATACATTCCTAAGTTACAAATACATCAACATTCCCTCTTAACTAGGAAGGTATTCTCTTGACACAGTTCATCAGCACAAGTCTTCGTCACTGGATCATCATCAAAGCTAGATCATCATCGTCACTGCTGCTGCTATCTTGACCATTAGTCTCCAATCTACTCGTCATAGGAATTTCTACAGAGCCATCCCTTTTTCATGCTGGATGTAGGCCTAGCCTCCATGTAGGTATTCATAATCTCTACGAGCAAGCCATCAAGTAGGTACATCTCGGGACTTATTATATGACTCTTGCAAAACCTGTAAGATCTCCCAGGACTGATTATATGCCACTACACAACTTGTGGACCCTACTGTCACCTCATCATCTTCAGATCATCTCCTCGTCAACGAAGCACAACCCAGATGCACATAACACAACACTTACACTCATCGACATGGAAGGAATTTCCTATCACCATTCGGGAAAGGCTAAAAAATTACATCAACGGCCATGGAAGGACTAACCTCTAACCATGTCGAAAAAGATTCAACAATTACATCAACGACCATGGAAGGATTAACCTCTGAACATGTCAGAAAATATCGACAATTACATCAACGACCATGGAAGGACTAACCTATGACCATGTCGGAAAAGCCCCGACAATTACAACAACGACCATGGAAGGACTAACCTCAGACCATGTCAAAAAATCCCAGCCCTTACATCTACACCATGGGAGGACTTTCCTACCACCATGTGAGAATGACCTAGCCCTTACATCTACACCATAGGAGGACTTTCCTACAACTATGTGAGAATGGCTTGTGTACATCTGCGTTTTCCAGACTCATCACTTCCCCATGGAAGGAACCTCGATATGAAGTACACCAATCTTCTCTCTGAAGTATTCAAACTTCACTCTGGTCAACAGCTTGGTCAATACATTAGCTATCTGTTCGTCCGTCGCAACATATTGGAGCTTCACTACTCCTCTCTGCATCATATCCCTGATATAGTGGTACTTGATCTCAATGTGCTTCGAATTGTCATGGAACACTGGGTTCTCAGACAACTTCACACAACTCTGGTTGTCGCAATGTATACAAGTCGCGTCCAACTGGAGATCAAACAAATCAAACAGTATCTTCCTTAGCCATACTGCCTCACAACTAGCCAAACAAGCCACGACATACTCTACTTAGGCTGTACTCAGTGCCACGCAGGATTGCTTCTTGCTAAACCAAGCGATCACACCTGATCCCATACTGAAGCAGCACCCCGAAGTGCTCTTCCTATCAATGGCACTTCCTGCCCATTCCGAATCAACATAACCCTCCAGGTTAATCTTTTGATTCGCATCATACTTGAGCCTATAATCCACCGTACCCTTCAGGTACCTTAGAATATGCTTTGCAACAATCAAGTGAACATGTCTCGGATCCGTCAGGAACTGGCTCAATATGTTCACAACAAACCAAATATCTAGTCTCGTGTTCGTCAGGTACATCAAAGACCCAATCATCTGATGATACATCATGGCATCAACTGACTCTGATGAAGCATCACACAATAGCTTCAGGTTCGATGCCATAGGTGTGTCCATGGCCTTGCAGTCCATCATCCCGAACCTCTTCAGTATCTCTACTGCATACTTCTCTTGTCCAAGGAAGATTCCATCCGCACTTTGCCACACCTCCATGCCTATAAAATAGTGCATCATACCTAGGTCTCTACTTCACATTTTCCTTGGATAAGAAAAAATCTTATCGGGTCTCAACCACATATCTAATCACAAGAATCATGCCAAGATTCTTTAACTCTGAGATATACTCCCTCTGAAGTGGAGTTTTCTAGATCTGAGTATTTTCCTCCCTCTATGACTGAACATCATTCACACTCTGCATTGGGTGATCTTCTGCATATCTGTCTGTTCCATCTCCCGTTAGATGGGTCTACTGATATGAGCTTAAAGATCACTCGAACTCTATCGTGATTTACTTCTTGCATCCATATGTATATAGAAACCATCTTGAACCTTGTAGCAAATATTGAAATCCACATCACCTATGGTGATCATCAAGCTCATCGAATGAATATCGATCCTAGGTACCTGTTGAACCTGTACAAAGCTTTCTTCAATCATGTGATTCTCTATTGAATCTTGGGAGTTTGCTGGATACGCACTTCTTCTTCATTTACACCATTCAAGAGAACGGTCTTGTCATCCATGGGTGTAATCTATCTCTGGAAGTGTGTCTAGCCACTGGAGCAAACATCTCGCCATGATCCTCTCCCTCTTTCTAAGAGAATCCTCTAGCCATGAGCCTTCCTTTGTACTTCTATAGTATGCTTGATTTGTAAGTCTTCTTGTAGAACAATCATCACTTATTCTTCGGAAGAAGTGTTCATCATCCTTCTTTTGTAGATCATAGCACACGATCTTTCCTACAAATCAAATTTAATTACATGATTAGTAACACTTTATAATTATCGAATCATGTTGACATTTCAATGATAACCTATTATGCATATGATCTTTCCTACAAGTCAAGTTCAATTGCATGATTAGAAACATCTCATAATTTTCATAACAAATTCTTATGCATAAAAGCATAAGTCATACAGTCATGCAATTATCTTAGCCAATGCTTCAATACAACATTTATCCATATCCCGTAACTTTCTAGATGCCTTCCATCTCTACCAGAACATTGTTAAGAGTGTGCACTACTCCAACATGTCAGCAAAGAGGTTTCAATCTAGATAAGTATCAGTGGAGTGTTGTACAGTACCATAGGTCACTTACCCATTACTTGCATATTAATAGTAGTACCTTGTTCATTAATGCAACTTTTCTAACATGCATAATATACATCATAAATCTAGGAACATAAGTAAGTACATGGATAAACAACATCATTTAAGTAATCATATATACAAGAAATGACAATTCAAATACTTATCTTTGTTTGGTTGCTGGGTGGACTCCCTCTCAATCTTTGCTTCCTTGCAGGAACTACTGGAGTGTGCTCCCTCTTGATCTCTATTTTCCCTTTGTGATAGCATCATGTTTATATGTCTTTGAACTTCTATCCATCCTGGACCACTATCCATGCTTAGGTGTACACTAGGTTCATCATTGTGTCATCCTCAATATCTCATACATAATCATACATTCATTAGTATAATATCAATACTATCAAAACATTATAATCCTATAATCTTAACATGTATGGTCATGATCATTTCATACACAGGTAATTTGTCACAAGCGTTAGTATTCAAGGTTTCAGGGAGTACTTCTTTTATTCATGCATATTCTTATTTGACCATAGGACTCTTCTAGTTTGTCATATCATTAATCAAACTAAGAAGCATAATATGCATAAACCCATGATTACTCAAACTTATACAATTACATCATTGCATATACAAGGTACAAGCAAATTTTATCTTCGTCCAGTCCAAGTTTTAGATCCCAACCTTCGCCAAAATTGATTTATAGAGAAAGTTCCACGATGACTAGGTTTTGCTATACAAAGCCCTAGCTTTCAAATTGTCGCAAGTGAAACAAGTGTCATAAATGCCATACAATGCCTTCCTTCGGGATAGCTCTGATACCATGTTAGTTTTTCATCATTTAATTCAATATGATCTAGGATATTATCTGAGAGAACAACATGTACAACATATCAAACATAAGAGACAAGAGACACAAGGCATTTCACCGGGGAAACCATAAAGGAGAAAACCAAGCAACTTCCTCAGAGATAGAATGAGCAATAATACAAAACCCCAAAACAAAGAGATGGTCTCCAACAACTTCCTCCTTCTCCACTTGTGTGAATTCCTCCTCTCTCTTACTAATGCGAAGTCAGTGAGTGAGTGAATAAATAGAGAGCCTAACTCTATATTTATACTTTACCTTTACCACTTGACAGGTCAGCCTCAACTAAAGTTGACTAGGACGACTCCTTTAGGGGACTTAAACACCCCAATACAAATGACTCTAGGGGAACTTATAATGCCCCAACTTACATGGTAGGATTGACATCAATGAATTTACATGACCCAAGTACAATAATCACTTCTCCGACCGGAGGAATAAACATCTCCGTCGAAGGTACAATAATAAAATACAAATACAATATAAAATATACAAATGAAATACATTCCGAAGTTACAGATACATCAACATGATTTGATCTCATTAAAGTTATCTAAGTTGTTTGACTTTGTTATCTTATTATATATGGTTTTGATTAATTTTATGACTCTCTTTCATGTGAGATTATTTCACATTAATTTAATTTTTCAATAAAATATATTTTAATTATGTGAAATAATTATTACATTGAAGGAGTTTTTTTTTAAATGACATCTCTTCAAACATTTTTTTGTCATCTAAAATAGTTGGTAGTTTAAAATTGTTTACCACATTTGTTTTGTGATATGTGCTTTGTCAATTGATTTTTGATGAATGTATTGGGTTTTTTTGGGGTAGGTTTTCCTATTATTTAAGGAGTTATTGTGTCTTCTATATCATATATTTTGTAGTTGTGCTCCATGCTCACATTTGGTTTACATTGTATATACTCTAGTTTATTATGTTATCTTAAGTATTTTGTTACATAACATTTTCCAAATTGTAGAATGATAATGAAAACTAAAAGATCTCCTAAAAAACATGATGACCGCACTAAGATGCAATTTGATAGCCAAGCATTAATGAAGGAAATTCATAAATTATAAAGAAGAAAAGAGATAATATAGATGAATTACATGAAAACACCTTAAAGAATACAAAAACTTCCTCCAAATATCCCAATGCATTCATATATCCAAATCACCCATCCTTGATGACCATTTGACACCTCTCTATATGTCTATTTATTCATTGCACATGTGGGCCATTCATTAGGTTGACCACTATTGCATATACAATTACATCATTACATATATTTTTAACCCCATATATGTCTCACTTGGAGCCCTAGCATATTACATTTACCTTTACATATGCTCTCCTTGGGTCATACCAATTATCCACATGAAATGTAAGGCAAAGACATCATGTTTCATCATATGCACGAGTTGTGTTTCTGCATCTATGTCCCTCAATTGATGTGACCTCCCTCCATGCCTCTAAAAGGCTTGCTCTTGAACAATATTTCTTACACCAACAATCTAGACAAACTGTACAAGGCTAGTGCATGATACATGATGCCTCCTCCCCTCACATCTCATAGGTGCATTATGCTACTCAACACATGACAAAATAATTGGTTATACTTGTTGGGAAGTTAACAATATCTTGTCGATGAGCCCACATACCCCATTTCTCATATCCATTAAGCATAAAATAAACAAGATATTCAACCAAAGAATTACAAACCCCAAAACATATTCAACATTCAATTTAGTCAAAATGTAACATACAACATGATAAGAATTCGACAACATAGTTGATGTAATTTCGTAGAATACAAACATGTTGTAATCAAATTCAAGTAAAATTCATCCATTACATCTGAGTCATTTGGTTTTTTAATGAAATGTGTCATATTCAATAAGGTTAAAGTTTATCTCAATTATAAGAAGACGTTATATATAAATTCAAAAATTAAAAAGTTATTTTTCTTTCTTTTATAAGATAGGTTTAGATATTACGCTCAGTGGGAAAGGGAGGACCAGCTTTGAAAAAATATTGCATTTAGCTTTTGAAAAGTATAATAATTGATAAAGACAACATATTTTTTACACTTGTTTAAAGTATTTGGAAACTTGATTGATAAAACAAATTTAACTTTTGAAATGTTATTTTTGAACCTTATTTAAAGATAGAGTTGGTTATAGACTTAATTAGTTTGGAGTCTATGGGGATGAGAAGGATATTAGTTTTTCAAAGTATGATGGTATTTATTAAGGGAAATATATTTGTCTAAATTATGGTGCAATTTTTTGCACTAATAGTAGTAGTTCTGCCTAGCTACATTCTTGGGTCCATTTGCTCCTTCATGGTATGGTCATCCTTATCATTTACTATTTACCATTGATAAGATATTATAGTTTTTTAGAGAATAAATGCTTATTTACTATTGATAAGATATTATAGTTTTTTATAGAATAAATGCTAATTTACAGTAAGTGTGAATTCCATACATAGTTCCACATCCACGTAAAATCAAAATTTCATTTGAAAATGCTCAAGTTCACAATTTTTAAGACGTTCCATCATAAGATGACTATTTGCCATAAGTAATCACTTTTCACCATTCTTTTTCTATTTAAACCATTGAAATTCTTAGAAAATTAAAATTGCATTTTGCTACATTAATTGTACCTAGTCATTCATGTTTAAATGATTGTATGAGAAATGATTGAAATTTGACTTGCTTCTTACTTGAAAATAACTAAATGTTGGCTTTTGCGCATTTAAAAAGTGTGGTTGGTTGGTATGTGGTGTTTATGGCCAATTATAAGGCTTCATATTCAAGATGTTGTTTTTCCTATCACTTGTTTATAGGGGTACCAAACAAGGTTGTAACTTTGGATTTTAGGTATGGTATGACAACCTCACTAGATCTACATTCATCACACTTGAAAGTCGAGTAGAGATGATCACATGTGTTGTTTCACCAAAGTGTGGAAGAAGCTTCAAAAGATCTCTATTGTCCCACCAATCTCTTTCAGTCTCCAAATTATCAATCACAGGAATATATGGAATGTCTCTACTGAGCTCCTTTCTCACTCTTTGTAAGGCTTTTATTTCCTTCTCCTCCAATGTCTTATTCTTTCCTTTCTCTAGATGTCTCATTACTCACATCCAACCCAAGAAATTGAGAAAAATTTAAATGGTTTCGTCTACAGTGACAAGCTTCTCCACCAAACTATACTATCCTATACCTTTATGCAAATCTGCAAGCAAATTCCAACACTAACTCAATTTCGCCAATCCTTTCTTCCCTCGTACATATGCAATTCCTCTACCATATAATAAGCCTAAATCCTTATCCCTCTTTTCATCTCTTGTTTTATGCAGTAGCTTTGCGTCCTTGTGTGTTGGTGACATTCCTCCATCGCATGCATCTACTTTGTGCATTGGGGATGAAATGAAAAGTATTTAAATATTGAAAAAAATTGCAAACATTTAGCCTCTTAACCTATTGAATAAGTGCATTTTCACTTCATCACATTTACGTTACTTTTCATTTATTTTTCCTTTGAGCGTTCTTTGCACTGGTAATTATACTTTAAATATGAAAAAAAGGTTACCGGAGTCTCTTAAGGGTGAAACTAAACTTGGAAAAGTATTTGTGGATAGGCGTATTCTTCACAATAAAACCCAAAAAAAATGAGATGTTTTGAAACAAGAAACAAAATATTTGTCTCCCTGTATTCTGACTCTCCGATTCATCTTCTTTAAGCCAATGGCGTCTTATTCTCATAAGAGGAGGGCATAAGAAAAGAATCCACAAGACGAGGAGTGAAAATAGCAGAGCGATGGATAGGTATCAGAGAGTGGAGAAGCCAAGGCCCGATGTTGCTATTAATGAAAATGAAATTCGGATCACCACTCAGGGTTTAATCAGAAATTACATCAGTTACGCCACCAGTCTTTTGCAGGTAGTAGTTATATGTCATCTCTTTCAAATTTTCTCAGCTCTGATTCCTCAATTCATCAATAACAAGCTCAGACTATTATAAATTTGTGAGAAGAAAACATGGTTGCATAAAACAATCATGATTTAATGCTCGGGGATATCATTTTGATCATCCTTGATCGAACACTCTGCGTCGGATTGTTTTATATATTGACTAAGTTGATTATCAATTTTTTTGCCTCTGTGATTGGATGTGTTTGGGGTAATAAATTCATGATATGGAACGATTTTGGGAATGATAGAAGGTAGTTATGTTTTAAATGCCATGCATTCATTCAACGAAACAGATATAGAAATCCATAGAAGACCATATATGAAAATTATACTTGTGGAAAAAAATGGTATCAGGCTTTTTGGAGGGTAAAATCTTTAATTTAATGAAATGTTGCTGACTCTATAAGAAGTGAGAACTAGTCGGTTGATTGCCCTCCAGCAATGAGATTATGCGGGCAGTCATTTTACTTCTCTGGTTAGCAGCCGATGAATCATATTGAGCACTGAATTCATAGTAGTATATGATAAAATATTTTGATAGAACAATAATGTTAAAAGCTATGGCAACTTTGCATTTGCCGATATTTTTGTTTGGTAAGCTCCAGAACTATTCTATTATAATACAAAAAAGTACATGCAGAGAGACTTGTCAGAGACTGAGAGGGCTATGAGACTCCCTCTGAGCCTGACAGAGACAGCAAAGAGTTTTGGGCCTGTCCTGCATAGGGGCCAGCCATTTAGTCACAAAATAATAAGTCTGCCCTTTATGTTTAGCATTTGCCGATATATTACATAGGGCTGCTTTCATTGACTTAGAGCTGGAGAGTCTCGGAGCTCAAACGTAACTACACGGTTCTTAGGCACCCATGCTCCGAACTTTAAAATTATATCAATTTTCAATTTGCTGATATATCTGAAAAGAACTACCCGCATTGATTCTATTTAAAACTGGCTCAGGGCTCAAACATAAATCCATGATTATAAGGCATCCATGTTCTAACTGTGACCTCAGACATATGTACTGGCTGCTTACAAATTTCAGTTATCTTAGTCTATCTGTCTATGATTCAGTCTAGCCTTCGATTTCTTGATAAGTTTGCATTTGATGATGCATTTGAAACAACCTTCCTTTATTTTGTAGAGAAATTAATTATAATTAATCCTGCAATCTGACTCTTTGTACTGTGCTCAGGGACTTCTATTAAACTTTGTGAATGGTGACTGAATTTTGATCATTCTCAAAATACCTTAAGACATACTATTAGATACCTTCAACAACAATAACTTTTATACTGGTGATCTTTAAATTGTAAGCCTGAATTGAATGGTTTGTAAGTAAATTGAGTCCATTTTTATTTCAGGAGAAAAATGAGCCAGAAATTGTATTGAAAGCAATGGGACAAGCAATAAGCAAGACAGTGGCTACCGCAGAGATTATAAAAGTGAGCCTTTTAAACTTTATGCTGTTGTTGCTTCTTCCAGTTTGTTGGGAAGAGAAATAGGTCATTGACCACTCACAGATATGTTAAATTAAGCAAATAAGTAACCCATACTTCTGCCTGGTTAATGTTACAGCGGAAGGTTCCTGGCTTGTATCAAAATACAGAACTCAGCTCGACAAGCATAACTGATGCTTGGGAACCTATTGAAGAAGGATTATTGCCGTAAGTTTCAATTCAGTGTAATCAGAAATTTCTGCAGTATTGACGAATTCTTGGTTTCATACCCTTTCTGTTTATGTTTATGGTTGACAAGGACATACTTTTCGGAAAGGGTTTTCTCAATGCTTCAATTGATTTTTCATTTGCAGTCTGGAAACTACTCGACATGTCTCTATGATTGCTATCACTCTTTCAACAAAGCCACTAGATGAAAATGCCATTGGGTATCTATTTAAGTTCATATTGCTCAGTGCATTTATGTTTCCATGCTAGATCTGAATAAAAGTTTTCTAATTTAGGAGTTTGCCATATATTATCAATGATGTGTGGAGGGTTACAAGGAAATTACTGATTAGTATGAGTTATTTGAACTTCAGTTATCAGGATCCGTTGCCAGATGATCAAGTCAAGCTGCATAAGAGTGTTTTATCTGATGGAGGTGAGTGTAAATCCCAAGAAGTGTTTTGTTAATACAATGGCTGGTACTCCCTAATGGTAGATGGAATTGCTATTTGTTGTTTTGCAGTTTCCCGAGGTGGTAGGGCAAGAGGGCGTGGCAATGGGAGAGGCAGATTCAGGGGTAGAGGTTGGGGGATATCTGGTAGGTTTTTTTAGAAACCAAATGACCGAAGATTCATCAAGTATTCAGGTCTAATATTATGTATTTGTAACTGGTTGTGAATGGTATTCCTTTATATTGTATTTTCCATTGTGATGTTATGTTTCTTTGTATTTTTGAAATCATACTTCAGTTCATGTGAAGTGTGGTGTCACTTTTCTTTTGATTTCAGGTCGGGGGTTTGGTAGAGACAGGGGTCGTCCATGGGGCTATGGCAGAGCAAGTGGAAGAGATTCAGGAAATGTGACAGATGAGATTGAGGCCTGACCTCTTGCTTTGGATGCAAGTGTTGGGTTCTCCTGCAGTTACTTTAACAGAAAGCTTGATTCCAGGAGTTTATGTTCTTGAATTTAAAATTTTGAATGTATGTATGAACCTTTTGTGCAGCAGAAACGTGACCAAAATGGGTAGGGATTTTACTGAGGTTCTGATCAGCTGTACCCAATTTTATCAGTGAACTTTAGATGGGGTCCAAACATCACAGATCTTAATCTGATTTTTTAGGGATACTTTTCAGTTTATGTGCAGTGGGAGTTTATTGTTCCTTTATGACCAAAATTAAGTTAGAGATGCTTCCCTATGTATATATGTTTGTTGAATATATTGAATTCGATGTTTGTTATATTTCCATCCCCGTTCTTGCACTGAATTATCAGGTCTTGCTTTTACACCAAAACGTTGCAAGTTTTTTTTTTTAAATGGTGGTGAAATTTGACAATGGGAAATATTTCATTAATGACAAGCATATGCCATGAAGAAGATGTTTTGTATAATCTTGATGCCATGATTGACGAAAAGTAGGCAATGCCAGCAGTAAAATTGATCTGACATTTAAGATTTGAACAATTGTATTATCAAGGTTTGAATTTAGTTAACATGTTAAACATGGTTTTACGAAGGCGGCATGATAAAATCTGGACAAACAACTCCACTTATATTGATGAGGCTAAAAACAATAGAATCATATCCATATATATAGAGGAAGATAAATACATAGGAAGTGTAGTTTGAGTGAGGAAATGAATAGGATTAAAAACCATAGAATCTATCTCATATATATGAATTAGATTATACATATAGGAAGATAAATATATGGGAGGTATACTTTGAGTGGGCATTTTTAAGAACAGGTGTTTCTTTTTAAGAGGTTATAAATAGAGGAGGATAAATAAATAGAAAGTGTAGTTTGATTATAAGTTTAAAGTTAAAGGAAGGAAGAAGAACACTCAAAGTCACATCCAATGGTTTGCCAGTGTTTAATATTCAATAAATCATCATGAAAAAATTATCATGCAAAGCCCGCTCAAATAAATAAAACACATTAAACATGACTCAACAATCATACAAATGCACACTAACCTCAATTTCATGAAATTTAGATTAATAAAATAAAACATAGATAAAAAAATTGTGAATTTTTTAATCTAGTAATGACTTTAAACATGATATATTATATGTTGGACTTGGAAAAACCCCTCAAGACTTACATTGTGAATTTTGATAATGAATGTGTGAATATCACTCTTTTAAAGTGTCTAATTGGATTTTGAGAGTGTTAAATATTGGTTTTCAAAAGTGTTAATTGCAATTTCAAAAGTGTCACTATAATATAATTTTGAATATAGTTATGAAAGTGTGAACATCAATCTTTCTAAAGTCTAAAATTGAATTTTGAAAGTGTAAATATTGGTTTTCAAAAGTGTTAATTGCAATTTCAAAAGTGTCACTATAATATAATTTTGAATATAGTTATGAAAGTGTGAACATCAATCTTTCTAAAGTCTAAAATTGGATTTTGAAAGTGTTAATATTGATTTTCAAAAGTTTGAATTTCAATTTCAAAAGTGTCAAGATTATATTGAATCCAAGAAATGTGAGTTTTGATTCTACAAGAGCGATTTTGATTTCAAAAGTGTCAATTTCAATTGAAAAAATGAGAATTTAAATTCCTAAAATGTTAATTTCAACTTTAAAATTATGCATTTTGATTCCAAAAATGTCATTTTTTTTGTTTTTGTTTTAATCCATACGTGTTAATATTGATTTTCAAAAGCGTGAATTTCAATTTCAAAAGTGTCAATTTTATATAATTTTGAATCCAATTATGAAAGTGTGAATATCGTCTTTTTAAAGTGTAAAATTGGATTTAGAAAGTGTTAATATTGATTTCAAAAGTGTGAATTTCAATTTCAGAAGTGTCAATTTTATATAATTTTGAATACAAGAAATGTGAATTTTGATTTTAAAAGATAATTTTTTATTTGAAAAATATCAAGTTCAATTCCAAAAGTGTCAATTTAATTCAAAAAATGGGAATTTCAATCCCTAAAGTATTAATTTCAATTTTAAAGTTATGAATTTTGATTCCAAAAATGTCATTTTTTTGCTTTAACCTATACCTCTTTAGGAAATTTACACATAAATAGTTTATTCATTCTCCATCTCTCAATATTTTTTACATATTACACACTATGATAACCCGTGCCATTTTTTTACCATTATTCTAGCTAAGGATTTAAGGATTTTATTAGATATCTTAATTTTTGAGAGGACATTATAACTTCCATATTTTTCCCACCACTATTTCTTTGTTATAGCTTGCTTTTTCCTTTTCTATTTTTGTTGAATATCCTTATTTAATTATGTAAACCCTTCTTTCACCAAGAAACTATGAATATTTATTCCAAAATGTGATTTTTTATTCCTAAAGTGCAAATTTTGAATCCAAAACTGTGAATTTTGAAATCTAATAATATCAATTTTGCTTGTCATTTTTTAGTCTAAAATTATTAATATCTAATTTGTTTTTTTTATAATAAATATATATATATCTAAATCCAAATCACTCTGTATTTGGATTTTAATATTTCGAATTAAATTACTTGATACTGAATATATTATATCTAAATCAAAGATTGATGTATTAAACAAATCATTTTTGTATGTCTATGCATAATATGATTATTTCACAACTTTTAAATATATTAATATAATTGAAAAGATGCAACAAAATAATTTAAAACAAATGATAATGGAAATCATTGCATTGCAATGTTGTATTTTTTCAAAGCAATTTAAGGCAAACACTTCTCACCTTAATTGCAAACACTATAACTTATTTAATATGGAAAATTTATTCACAAACCCAAATCTCAAGAAAGGAGAAAAAATAACTAACATTCAATCATTTTACTTTAAGCAATAGTTATTAATTAAGATTATTGAACCTAATATATGCACTAATTAATTAAAATTATTGAACCTAAGATATGCACTAAATGAAATATTTCAAAGATGCAGGCTATATGGCTCTAAGATTCATAGCCACAACTTGCAGAAAAAAACACAATTGCATATGATGAAGGGTGTTCCCATGAAGATGGGTAACACTTTTCATCAAGAAGAGGGCGTGAAAATGGTAAAAAACGAGCTCGATCAAGCTTTTGTTAAGCCCTTGATCAAGCTTTCAAAAGCTCGACCGAGGGCTTAAAAAACGCTCCATCGAGCTTTTTTCAGAAACTCAATCGGGGGTTGAAAAAAACTCTAGATTAAGCTAGATATATCAATCAAGGGTTTTCTTAACCCTCGATCTAGCTTTTAAAAAGATCAATCTAGAGTTTTAAAAAACTCTATCTAGCTTTTAAAAGCTAGATCTAGATTTTAAAACTCTATATCGAGCTTTTAAAATCTTGATTGAGCTTTCGGTTTAATCACACTTAAACCCTTGACTGAGGTAGTAAAAAATCCATCCAAAATCTCAATCGAGGGTTTTTACCACCTCAATCAAGCTATTAGCTCAATCGAGAGATTTAAAAATGGGTTGTTATCCCTCTTTTCTGCAATTTTAATTTTACTTCCCTCTTTACCCTACCTAAACTCTGTCCTAGGATGCACCTTAGGTGGCGTAATTCATACCAATAAATTTGTCAACGAATCATCTATCAATTGGCATATAATTTATAGTTTTATGAGTTCATATGATAATTTTTTTTAATTTTCTTTTCAAACTTATGCTTGCAAAACCATGTCCACAACTTTGAATCAACAATATAAAAAGTACACAACCAAAAATTTTCAAAAAATATATACACCCCAAACCAATGCGTGCTCTTCAAAAGGGTATTTTTTATTTTTCACTTTTTGTAACCAATAATTTTTTTTTACGTGCATACACATGTACAAAATGCGATTAAAAAATTCATCGGTCAATTTCAAAAATTAATAAAAAATATAATTTTCCAACATAAATTAAAAAAAAAATATGCGTGCCCCAGTGCATTTCGTGTAGATTATGTTCATATATTTTTTTCAAAAAATATACCTGCACACAAATCAATTGTTTTACGTGCACACAAATCACTTGTAAACTTTTCCTAAAATTTACAAGAACAAACCTATCATTAAATGCAATTTTGACATATTAAATTATATATCTATCTATCTATCTATCTATCTATATCTATCTATCTATCTATCTATCTATAGGTGGAAATACAACATAATCCCCTACAATTTGTTTTTTTGTTGTGTTTCGTACTTCACAAGGCATATATGAATTTTGAGGGATTCAATTTAAAAAATGAGTAAAAAATCAAATTTTCACCATCACTTTTGGCCAAAAAGTGTTACCAATCTTCATGGATTCACCCTGAACATTAACACTACTTCTATTCCACACATTAAACATAGTTATATAGACTAAAATCGATAGTTGAAATATTCCTTTGGACTATGAACCTTTAAACTTGCATCCATATCTACAAATAGAAGGAAAATTAAAGCTATCAATTGTTTGATTGTTCAATCATATTTGCAAAATAAAAGGAAATTTAAATTATGAGCTACTTGAAACGATATTTAGAATTGAAATGAAAGTAAAACTATCAACACAAACTAAATTCAAATCCAACGAAAGTATTTCTTTGGATGGCCTTTTCTATCATATTGCTTAGCATCCCATATGTTTGCATGTAACATCTTAGGCTATTTAAATCTAAAAAAATATCTAACCAGAAAAATGTTGACACTCTTCTAATCTAATCTACATATTCCATCATTAAATATAAAAGTTAAACTTCAAATTTTGTATGGATTAATTCACCTTCCATACATAATAATCAATCTTGAAGAAAATCTACATATCATGTATTCCGCTCTACCAATGTTCAACGGTTTCTGCAACTTTGGGATCTGTCCTAATACAAGCATAGTTTGGTTTAAATAAACATAAGTTCAATTATCATGGCCTACTATAAAAATGATTTACCAATACGAATACAAAATTTTAAAATGAAACAATATGTTATCATCCAACAAACATGTAAGCATCAGAATGTTTCATGGTTGAGCTTATTGCATATAAGTAATGTATTTACAATAAATATGAAGCCTAGGGTTATCTTTACGGTATATCCATACCAATCCAATGTTCACCATTTTTATTGGTTCCTATTTTAGAACAGCCATCCTTGACCAAAAATATATTGCAATAAGGCTAACAAAAAAAAAATATCATAAGCCCTCAAAAAGAAGCTTGTCTAATGCAAGTATATTGTTTTGCAATAACCTCTAATAGAGACTTTCGATTTTTATGTTCTTAGCTACATCATGGTTATGAATGCCTAGTCATCCATTGAAGATAATGTTGGTTGTGGAGCTAGATCTTCCAGTCTCAGTCGTGCACCCCAAAGGACTGTACATTCATTCCCCAACCTTGGGGTTCGGGGGCAACGCCCCCGAGAAAAATTTTTGGGGTTGTTTTCGCCAACAGGTTTTTCGGGCCCATGGTTTTGGGTATTCCGTGGTATTTTCCCATTGTATTTCCCTTATAAAAGAAAGACATTGTAATACGGATAGGGTTGATGTATTAGGTTTTATGCATTGTAAAGATCTCTGAGATCAAGAAGAGAGACTGTGATACAGTGAAGAGGAAGTGCAGCGGCTGTGCTGCAGGTGATATCCCTTCACTTTGCTGGATGGTATAATAATAAGGACTGGCAACTTCAGTGTGGACGTAGCCCATCTTGGGTGAACCACAATATATCTGTGTTTCTCTTGTGATGTGTATGTGTGATTATATTTACATTTATGTTTATTGTTATTGCTCTGCGATCTTGTTTTTCTAACAATTGGTATCAGAGCCGAAGGTCTATTTGACAGATAAACCCGCAGGAAACTAGGGTTTCTGGTTCGAGTGGGAGCAATGGCAGAAGAAGGAAAGTTTAAGGTCGAGAAGTTTAATGGCCAAAACTTCCAATTATGGAAGATGCAAATGGAGGACTATCTGTACCAAAAGGATCTATTCCTGCCGTTGGGAGGAAGAGCAAAGCAGTCGGCGGCCATGAAGGACGAAGAATGGGAGGTTCTTAACAGAAAGGCTCTAGGAACAATATGGCTGAGCCTGGCTTCATCGGTGGCTTTCAATATCTCAAAAGAAACGACAATGAAGGGTTTGATGAGCGCACTGGGTAAACTGTATGAAAAACCCTCGGCCTCCAACAAGGCATTTCTAATGAAGTGTTTATTTAATATGAAGATGTCTGAAGGTGGATCTGTTACTGATCATTTAAATGAGTTTAATACGATTACAATCAACTAAGTTATGTAAGTGTGAACTTTGATGATGAGGTTAGGGCTCTTCTAATCTTGTGTTCATTGCCAGAAAGCTGGAATAGCTTGGTCATGGCCGTAAGTAACCCTGTCTCTGGTTCAAACACCTTGAAATTTGATGATGTTATTGGTGTTATTTTTAGCGAGGAAATGTGAAGAAAAAGCACAGGTGAGACATCAGGTAATGCGTTGACCATGGAGAGCAGGAGAAGACAAAAGGAGAGAGGAAAGAGCCAAGGTAATCATGGCAAGTCTAAAATGGGAAGATCCAAGTCCAGACTGGGAAAGATAGAGTGCTGGAACTGTGGAAAGAAAGGACATCTGAAGAAAGACTGTAGATCTCTAAAGAAGAAAGAGATACACAGTAGGAAACTACCCAGGAAGCAAATGTAGCAGGTGATGTGTTACAAGATGCTTTGATTCTTGCATTAGATAATACTAGTGATTATTGGGTAGTAGATTCAGGGGCTTCATGTCATGCTACACCCAATAGGAAATACTTTCATGATTATGTTCTAGGCGATTTTGGACATGTTTTATTGGGTGATGACGAGCCATGTAAAATTGTTGGAATGGGTGAGGTATGGATAAAAGTTAAGAATGGAATTGATTGGTTGTTGAAAGATGTAAGGCATATTCCTGTTATGAAAATAAATCTGATCTCAACAAGGCAGTTGGGAGATGGTTGTTGCTTATCTACATTTGGAGAAAAGTGGTGGAAGATCACTAAAGGATCAATGGTGATAGCAAAAGGAGACAGGGTAGGTACGTTGTATTTATGTCCTCATAATACTGACCATTCTATCTCTTTAGCTTCCACAGGAATAGATACATCATTGTGGCATCATAGGCTTGGCCACATGAGTGAGAAGGAGATGCAGATTCTCCACTCAAGGAAGTTGCTGCCATATTTGAAGCAGGTAAGTTTGGAATTCTGTGAGAACTGTGTTTATGGAAAACAGAATGGAGTCAGATTTCTTATGGTTGGGAAACATAAGAAGAATGAAAAGTTAGAGCTTGTGCATATAGATTTATGGGGACTGGCTCAGGTACAATCTCTTGGTGGCTCTCATTATTATGTTACATTTATTGATGTTGCAACTAGGAAAACTTAGGTTTATTGCATTAGACAAAAATCTGATGCGTTTGCTACTTTTAAGAAGTGGAAAACTTTGGTTGAGAATGAGACAGGAAAAAGGTTGAAGTGTCTCATATCTGATAATGTAGGTGAGTACTGCGGCAAGGAGTTTGATAGTTACTGTTCATACCATGGGATTCGTAGGGAGAAGACAGTCCCAGGAACACCACAAGAAAATGGTGTGTCTGAAAGGATGAACATAACGATCATGGAGCGTGCAAGGTGTATGTGATTGCATGCAGGGTTTCCTTTACAGTTTTTGGAAGATGCTTTAAATACTGTTGTTTATTTAATAAACATAGGGCCTTCAAGTGCTTTGGATGGTGATATTTCAGAGGAGGCATGGACGGGCAAAAAGGTAAACTACTCATTTATGAGAACGTTTGGTTGTGAAGCATTTGTCCATATTGATAAAGATAATGGAACAAAGCTTGAAGCTAAATCCAAGAAATGTACCTTTATTGGATATGGAGTTGATGATTTTGGTTATCGCTTATGGGATTATAAAAATATCAAAATCATTAGGAGTAGAGATGTGATATTCAATGAAAATGTCATGTATAAAGATTAGTTGCAGGGAAAGAAACAAGAAAAGGAAAACACAGAGTACACAATACTTGATGAAATTAAAGAAAGTGAAGTTCCAAAGGTGCTAGAAAATCGAGAACAACATCAAGTACCTGAAACCCCAACAACTGCAAGAAGATCTACCGGGTTAAGTAGACTCCCTGAATGATACTCTCCTTTAATGTATTATTTATTGATGACTGATGCTGGTGAACCAGAGTGTTATGAAGAAGCAATGCGGGTGGAAACTAGAAAGAAGTGGGAGAAAGGCATGAATGAGGAGATGGACTCATAGGTAGGAAACCAGACATGGGATTTGGTTCAGTTGCCTGCTGGTAAAAGATAATTGCAGAACAAATGGATTTACAGGTTGAAGGGAGAAGAAGGAGGTAAGAAGCGGTACAAGGCCATACTTGTTGTAAAGGGGTTTGCACAGAAGAAAGGTATATATTTTGATGAAATATTTTCTCCTGTTGTTAAGATGACTTCAATTAGGACTATCTTAAGTCTAGTGGTGGTAGAAGATTTGCATCTTGAACAGTTAGGTGTAAAAACAACCTTTATCCATGGGGATTTGGAGGAAGAGATATATATGCAGCAGCCACAAGGGTATGAGGTCAAAGGTAAGGAGAACTTGGTATGCAGGTTGAAAAAGAGTTTGTATGGCTTGAAGCAAGCTCCAAGGAAGTGTTATTTAAAATTTGATAGGTTTATGACAGAACAGGGTTATAGTAGATGTCATTCTGACCACTGTGTTTATTTCAAGAATCTAGACAATGAAAGATATATTACCTTGTTATTGTATGTTGATGACATGCTTGTTGCAGGGTCTAACATGCAGGATATAAATGTACTCAAAAGGAAGCTAGCTAATTCATTTGTGATGAAGGATTTGGGTGCTGCAAAGCAAATCCTTGGTATGAGAATAACGAGAGATAGGAAAAATCACAAATTGACATTGTCTTAGAGCGTGTACATACAAAAGGTGTTGGAGAGGTTCAGAATGCAGAATGCAAAAACAATTAGTGCACCTTTGGCCAACCATTTCAGTCTAAGTAAGGAAATGTGTCCCAAGACACAAGAAGAGACAGATTACATGTCCAAAATTCCCTATCAATCAATAGTTGGCAGCTTGATGTATGCCATGGTGTGCACAAGACTAGATATTGCACATGCAGTGGTATTTGTGAGCATATATATGAACAATCCAGGTAAAGAACATTGGAAGGCAGTATAGTGGATTCTTAGGTATTTGAGAGGTACTACCACTCAGGCATTATGTTTTGGAGGTTCAGACACTGTTCTATAGGGATATGTTGATGCAGATATGGCAGGTGATAAGGATAGCAGGAGGAGCACCACAGGGTATGTGTTTACTGTAGGTGGAACAACAGTAAGTTGGATTTCGAGATTGCAAAAGGTTGTTGCACTTTCAACAATGGAAACAAAATATGTTGCTGTTACAGAGGCTAGTAAAGAGATGATTTGGTTGCAGAGGTTTATGGAGGAAGTGGGTAAGAAGCAGAAGGATAGGAGGTTGTATAGTGACAGCCAGAGTGCCATTCATATTGCAAAGAAATCAGCATTCCATTCCAGGACTAAACATATACAGCTCAAGTACCATTTCATACGCTCTGTTCTGGAAGATGAATTGTTGAAGCTAGAAAAGATACATACTAGCCAAAATCCTGTAGACATGTTCACAAAGGTAGTGACTAGAGAGAAAATGAGTTCCTGCTCGGTTTCAGTTGGCCTTCTAGCATGAAGGTGAAGATGAGAAAGTTTCCAAGTCCAAGGTCCAGCAAGTACAACATCGGTGGAGTTGTTGTGATCAGTCTCCAAGTGGGAGATTGTTGGTTGTGGAGCTAGATCTTCCAGTCTCATAGATGATATTGTCTCAGTTGTGCATCCCAGAGGATTGTACACTCATTCCCCAATGTTGGGGTTCGGGGGCAACGCCCCTGAGTTACGGGGGTGTAGGGGAAAAGCCCTCGAGAAATGGGGTTTCGGGGTCAACGCCCCTGAGAAAAATTTTTGGGGATGTTTTCGCCAACAGTTTTTCGTGCCCATGGTTTTGGGTATCCCGTGGTATTTTCCCATTGTATTTCCCTTATAAAATAAATACATTGTGATGCGGCTAGGTTTGATGTATTAGGTTTTATGCATTGTAAAGATCTCTGAGATCAAGAAGAGATACTGTGAGACAGTGAAGAGGAAGTGCAGCGGCTGTGCTGCAGGTTGTATCCCTTCACTTTATTGGATGGTGTAATAATAAGGACTAGAAACTTTAGTGTGGACGTAGCCCATCTTGGGTGAACCACGATATATCTGTGTCTCTCTTGTGATGTGTATGTGTGTTTATATTTGCATTTTTGTTTATTGTTATTGCTCTGCGATCCTGTTTTTCTAACAGATAATTCCTACTCTTATGTTTTATATGAATTGATTATGTTAAATACATTACAAAACTTCTAAATGTAGGGAGTAAAGATGGGCCTATATGAGACAAATATTTATTTAATAATAGATCCTTTCATGTATAATTTGATCTTCTTTGTTCACAATTCACATTAATTTTGAATATTCGATGGTGCCACATTCAAACAAAGAGTCTTCATTCCACACTAGAGGAAATTGAAGTAAAAATGTATTCACTAATTTTTCACCATGACTAAAAGAGGTAAAGTATCATAAAATGTAAAACATCCATAGTCCACATGCCTAAAGATATATTATCCTTCTCTTCAGGAGCAAGCCAACGGATATCCAACACTTTTTTTGAGATGCATAGTCATCTTCTTTAGTTCTAATTTTGATAATGTTCACATCAAAGTCTCAATATTTCCATCACAAATCTACTTGGAGTTATCCCCTCAAAGTATATGCTCTCTTCAAGATATATCAACAATGAATATGTATGGACAAGAAGTTTCTCTTCATCTAAAATTTCCTCCTAAATATGCAACAATGAAATATAAACATCAACATGTTTACAATGTATTCTTAATATATAACTGTAATCAAGTAGATTTAGAAAATCAAACTTTATGATAGAAATTACATCAAACCCTCAAATCTATAGAAAATAATGTTTCTTCTAAGAAATGAACACTAATGAAAGTAATTCAAATCCCAAAACACACAATTTTGAATCCAATAAACAATTTACTAAAAGAACAATGAAACATGAGTGAGTTTAGCCTTATAGCCAAAGGATGTTCTTTTCTTAATTTTTAATAGAATTTTCCTATGCAGAATGACCAAGATTTTTAATTATGAAATTATGATCCATACCTTTTCTCCAAATTATGTTTTTTTTTGCAAAACTACATGACACAAAGTTGTTATGGACCAAGTTACCAAAATAAAATAAAAATAGAAAGAAAGAGTAACCCAACACCTTGATAATGAAATAAATAGATGAATAAGGATCTTCTTCTAGGGGGAAACCTCATTCTAAAATATATCAAATGCACAAGATAAGATGATCTCTAAAACTATGCTTCATTGATATATATAGGAGACAAAGGGGGTACAAGTAAAATTAAAGTCATATCGTAACCATATAATTACAATTAAGGTCCTAGATAACCAACAAAGAAAATACTAATATAATAATATATATGTAATGTCACAATATCTAGGGTGTAACATGCCCCTCCCCTTAAAATAAGTGTTTCCCTCAATTCTTGATTAATTGTGAATAATTTTGCATGAAGAACTCAGCTTCACATGTCACCTCTTTTATTGGAAAGTTCTTCCACTTGATGAGGTAGTCAGTAATTTTCCAAATTTGAAATTACGCGATCCCTATTTGAATGATTGTTTTAGGTTCTAGTATGATTTTCCCTTCTCATTAAGCTTTGGTAAAATAGTTTGAACTAGGACCTTGTTGCCGATTACCCTTTTCAGGAAGAAAACATGGAAGACTAGATGCATAAGTGAATATGAAGGAAACTATAATTTGTAAGTCATACTTCTTGTTACCATCCAGATACTCTGCAGTGTGGCATACCAGATTTCCATAGAGGAGGGGTCATTTATTTTATTTAAAAGTCGAGTTTGGGCTTGATTTATATAGAGTATTGGTCTGGTGGGGCCCAAGACCTATGGTTTGGTAATGGAAGTTCCTCTTGGTCTTCATTCTAGGAAGTGTTGGCTTAGTGGCATTGTTGACTGCCCCTTAATGGAAGGAAATCCCTCATTATATTGGGCCATTTGTGCCCTAGGTTGGTGTCTGGTGCTTCCTAGGATGACTCCATTTGGAACATGTCTTAGGGGAACCCGACCACACTCATTTTTACACTTTGTAGAAGGAAATTGCACATGTGAGGGTTTTCATACCCATTATATCACACCTCATTATACCCACTTGGACCCACTTTTATTACGTAATGACCCTCCTCTTTTCTCAAGCAAGAAAAAATGATGATGATGTCATCCTTTGAAGAGGTCATACCACATAAAGTAGCAGGATGTTGAGGTAAAAAACACAATTTTGGGGTTAGATGTGGCATGAAGCCCTCCTCCCATGCTCGAAATTTCATCCAAGTTGCAATAATTCAACATATTTTATTATTATCTTATCATGTATGACGTTTATCCCCTAACTTGTGGGTGGGAAACCCTACAAAACTCATTGAAAAATCATTTTAAGTTTAGACATTTTAGGATGGCCATATGCTAAAGGAGGATAAGTTGTCCTAAGCCACTTATAAGTATAAAGGCAACTCTTCCTCATTTTAACTCAAGATCATGGGATCAAATAAAGTTACTTTCTTCTTGTGTATTTGGGATAGTTGTGCACACTCTCTTCTTGTCACTCTTGAAGCTTCAATGTGGCATTTCCTTAGCGTTTGAGGTTGATACTTAATCTTGCAAGGAATGCTTAATGAAAGGAATTCTTAGGATGTTACTCTTTTCTCCATTTTTCTTCGTTTGTGGTAACATATTGTAATGTCCCCTCCCTAATGGAATGATCAGATCATACCACTAACCCATTCAATTCCCATGGGTTAGAGTAGGAATTAATTAATCTGGAATTTAATTGGCCTACAATAACTATGCATAATTAAATTAAATCATGAAGAAGTGATGTAGGTCCATAAATTTGAATATTTAATTGTTAATTATTTGTTTAATGAGTTGGAAATTTCCAGGTGGCCCAAGAGGGCACATAGGAGGATGGATGTACCCTTATGAGTTGTCTCCCTCAAAGGAATATGTAAAAGGCAATTGAAAAGAAGGAAAGCAACTAAAAAGCAGGAAAGCAACTGAAAAGAAGGAAAGTAGCTGAAAAGTAGGAAAGCGGCTGAAAAGTAGGAAAGCGGCTGAAAAGTAGGAAAGGCATAAGTTTCTAGAATTTTTCTCAAGAAGGAATATAAACAACCAAGAAGCACGAAGAAAACGCATTAAAATATGCAAGGTCCAAATTTAGCTAGTGAGGGCCCAATTGTTGAGACAAGTGGGCCCATATGCAAGGTAACTTACCAAAGAATCAACCAACTCATTAGTGGCTCAAATTACAAGAAAGAAGGCTCTAGAGGAAGGAAGAAGCTATCATAAGTTTATAAAATGAGTATGAGATCCTCCTTGAACAATATTTTGTCATTTTTTTCATTTGTGTTGAGGAGCTCTACGCTTTTCTAGACTTGGGAGATATGCCCCTTTTGTCCATTGTAGCTAGTTGAGAAATTAAATAGTGAGTGAGGAGATGGAAATTTAGTTCTTCTCATAGAGCATATTGCAGTAGATATAGTAGAACCACAATGTTCAAGTACCATTCGAGATCCAGTTAGTGATCTAGAGCTAGTAGGATCCTAGTTTAGTGAGATTTTGGCAATTATTCTAGCATTAGACTAAGTGAATCATGGGTTGTGCTCTAGTGGGATATGATGGTTTATACTAAAACAATGTAATGTATTTTAAGACATCTCCATAATCATAATAAATCTTTCAATTTCTTCTACTTCTATTTTCCTCTATTCTCAGTCTCTTACTTCTCCTATGTGCAATTTACATGCTAAAGATTGACATATCTAAATGTCGGCTTAATATACCTGTCAAATGTGCTTCCGGTTATCAATATAAAGGTATTTGAAATCAATATATATGTGTTTGGATCCGATCCATGCATATGAACTGAAATTTTTAAAGCTCAGGTAGTAATTGGACTCACTTCAAAACTAGGGTGCATAAAACTAAGGCTAAATTTGACACATCTTAAGTTGGGCTGTAATTACCCATCCCTAATGCTTTATTAAATAATTCTGAGGGATATATTATATAATTTGAATGTGTTTGGTCCCATCCCAATCATCATACCTTAAATTTGTGACCATCTTGTGCCAATCAAAGTTTGGAATTTGTCAATTTCCTCCACCCGAAGTTCAAACTTTCACCTAGTCTCTAAATCTTGCAATATAACTCCTAATATTTGAGCCTAGTGTCTTCCATATAAGGTTGGGGTTGTTACAGTCAATATTCTTCCAGTATTGCACCCGAAGCAAATTATTTGCACATAATTACTGGGGAAATTTCCTCCAGTCATTTGGGTCTACCCAAATGGTTTGCCCGGGTGTGAAGTACTTTGAAATGTGCAAGCTGTCGAAGTAAATCCTTATGGTCCGACCCTATATGATTCCTTATGGGTTATGAATCCTATCCATTGTTTCAAATCAGAAAATAGTTTGGGTTTGGTGTCATTTGGAGTGAGTTGGAAACATGTATATTTTGGTTTGTAAAAACTAGAATTTGCCCCTAGTTTGAATTTTTTGGATTTTGATCTTTGTGATTGAGTTAGTATCTCCATAAATTAGATTAGGGATATTATAGTGGTATCATAGTTGAATTTATCTCCACCCGTGAGAGGTGCAAATTTATATGAGTTCAAAAACTTCACAAAATACATCTTTTGAAGGTCAGAAATCAAGAGATCCATTAAATGAATTAGAAGAGATTGATTCTATTGTTGGTGTACTCTTTGAAGAATCCAGTATGGAAACTGGATCTACCAAAAAAAACGAGGATGAAATTGTTAGGGGTCTCATGGAAGCTTTAAAGGAGTTGAAAAGAGAGACACAAGAGATAAGGAGCGTCATGGAAAAGTTAACCAAGCAAGGATTGGGAGGCAAAAATAATGAACGGAATAGTAGTGGTTCTCATGACAGGGACAAAAAAGCCATGAGAGCTAATGGAGAACTTATTTTCTCAAGAACTGGGCCACACAAATTCCCTCATGATTTCATACAATCCCCTAGATCTATAATTCCCATGTTCCTAGAACCACAAGCAATGGGAGTTCTAGTGCTTAATGAACCATGAGAGCCATTAGAGGCCTATTTTGAGGAATATAAGGCTATTACTACAAAATTCAAGGCACACATGAAATTTTATGAATACTGCAACTTTAAGGATCGAAATAAACCAAGAGGATACAATCAAATCGATCGAATACAAGTTCAGAATTTTGAGTTGTAGCGCACCCTTGGAAGGGTCTCTCTTCCAAGTTTTGATGGGTCTTCTAAATGCACTACAAGAGCATGGGTGCAAAAAAATGACACTTATTTTTAGCCGAATTCCATGGAAGAAGTTGATGCCATCAAAATGGACACTTTACATTTGGAAGGAGAAGCCAATGAATGGTGGTTTCATGGATTGAAAACACTGGTTCATGACTAAGTCACCACATATTCATAATATTTTACAAGAAGGGTCATCAAAAGGTTCGATAGACGAGATCCAAATATGCCTTTCACATAACTTTCCTAGTTGAAGAAAATAGGAGCACCTAACGCATATATTTCAGAATTTATAAGACTTGGATTCATGGTTCCAAACATATCAGAGGCTTTCCTAGTGCTTATTTTTACAGAAGAATTAACAGAGCCATTAAAGGGTCTGGTTAAGGATTACTGACCTGCAACCTTGCAGGATGCCATGAGTCGGAGTAGAGATCTAAAATATTTTGTACCAAAATCCATATTTCCACCAAGAACAAATATTTTGGTTGAATTCATGGACAAGAAACCTTTCCAAAAAGTTTCAATAGGAAATTTCAAGAAGGATAGCAATGTCAAAGACTGAGCTGAGTTAAGGAGAAATAAATTGTGCTTCACCTACCAAGAAGCATGGGTTCTGGGCCATAAATGTGCTAAAGGGAAAGCACACTACATTGAAGTATTCTCTGAAAGTGAAGTAGAAGATGATAGTGAAGAGGAGAAGACTAACCTAGAGGGTTGTTATGAAACAACCAAAAAAGAGCGACCAGAACTAGAGCATGGAAGGATTGTTGTGTTGACATGAGTACCTCAATTTAATACTCTCAGATTCTAGGGAGTAGTCCAAATCCAAATAGCTATAGTACTAGTGGGTGGGGGTGCCACCTAAAATTTTATCAATGCTATAATGGTGGAAAGGATAAATTTTCCTACAAAGACCTTTGATGGTTTCACTGTCATGATTCCATGTAATAATTCCATGAATTGTACTAAATGGATCCCTAAATTGCAGCTAATCATAGGATATTATACGGTGACAGATAGTTTCTATGTTGTGAATGTGGTTGACATAAACATAGTATTGTGGGTTCAATGATTATTCTCTATTGGGGCGCATGCCATGAATTATAAGGTACCAGATATAAGACTAAAAAATTATGATGGAAAACAGGTAATATTGAGAGGGGCGAACACTTACCCAAATTAAATGGTGCCATCCCACAACATGAGGTCCATACCGAGGCATGGGAACATAGAGTGGGATATTTAATGCCTAATCACCTCTCAAGGTTCAACAATATACATCTCACATCATCCTGAAGACATAAAGAGGTTGTTACGAAAGCATGAGAAGGTTTTTGGAGACGTTCCCCCTGGAAGGTCACCTGATAGAGGTTCAACTTACATTCATAGAATGTTGGATGTAGCAATGCATGTAAGAAGTCATCTAGAACGAGAGGAGATCCAAACTTTGTTGGATCTAATAGAAAATGTTTTCATAGGCACTGGTAGTGGTGGTCTACCAATCTGGTTATGGGATCCTAGCACTCTTTGGGATGACAAATTGTTCTAGATGATAGAGATATTTAGTGGGATGCATCATAAACAACAGAATCTTGGAATTGCATGATGTACCAGTTCAATAGATGGAAAATGAGTGGAGGACATCATTCATTTACACACTAGTACATATGGCTCAAAATCTCCATGAAATATTGCCACGAATAAGTTAAAATCGAAACAAATAAAAATTTAAAAAAAAATGTTATGGCCCCCGATAATCATCTCTATAGCGATGGAAGTAACATTTCGTTGCTATAGCGACATACATGAGTTCGTTGCTTAGCAACGATAAAATTTACACGTGAAACATCAACGGTTATCACAGTAGTTGTCATTGAATTTTTGTTATTTTTTAAATTCGATCATTGTGCATTTTCTCTGGAACCGCGACGCTCATTGATCTATAAATACATGTTCTTAAGACATATTTCCACAAATTATTTGCTATAGTTGCAACTTTTTTTTGCTGATTGTTCGTTCTGTGATTTCAAGAGTCCGGTACTGGTTTAACACATCGAATTTTTGATCTCCTTCGGTTTCCAGGTTAGTATTTTTAAATTCTTTTCCTCCTTTAATGTGTAGGGTCATACATAAAGTGAGTTGACTATTCATTTTTATCCTCAATACTAATGCTTATATAGATTTGTCGCTTAGAATTTGATAGATACATGATCTATTTTTAAATAGCATATATATGGAGGGACATTTACTAATTATATTTTTCACTTTCCATGTCACATCCTTTAATTTTATGTCTCCTTTAATATATATATACTCTATTCAATTTACTTATATATTGATTGAGTTTTTTTGTTCTTATAAAATATTAGAATGTCAAATAAATATACTTGGGAAGAAAATAATAAGAGGTATGCTGAGTTTAAGGTAGGATTGGAGGTGAAGGGTGATGGAAAGTGTTATTTCCCTTGCAATGATTGCAGAGGTTTGCGAACGAGAAGAATTTTAAGAACAACAGTTGAAAAACATTGTAAGGAGAAGGGGCATGTTGAAGGGGGGTATGAATATCATCCCTTGGTAAGATGTTATTCATTACATAATGTACTTCTTGTAATAGTATTGATCATATCTAGCATCTGGTTCAGAAGAACATAGATTATTAGCTCTAGATATAGCATTGCGCACTACACTTGCTAGGTGGTGGGCTGTGCATAAAGAAAAAATGACCACATGGAAAGAATGTAAGCCCTTAATGAAAATTAGATTTGCTGAAAAAAATGAGAATATACAAGCAAAATACAGTGGACAGACTGATCCCAAAGATCACATAGAATCTTTCTTGAAAGCATGGAAGCATATACCAGAGACAGAATGGGTCCATATGTTTGTGCATACATTGGATACAGTAGCAAAAAACTAGTATACAGAAATAGAACTTCGACAGGGGACAACAGATTGGCACATAATGATAAAGAATTTTCAGCTAACTTTCATTTTTGAGGATGATTGTCCGAGTATTAATGAATATTTGCAGATCATTAAAATGAAAATATTTGATGATGTCATGTTTCCTGTGTATAACCAACCAGATTAGGAAATACAGTTGGAGCATTCACTTGAGTGTTATAATTTGTCACAAGATGAAGATGAGAATGAAGATCCCCGCGAAGTAAATATACCAGAATCTGAAGGAAAACGGGATGTACAAGGACCTGATTTAGAAATTCCAGATATTAGTAACCCCATTAAGACTAAAAAGATCAATATTAGCACAGATGATGAACCATATTTTGCTTCTATTGGAGATTATTGGGATGAAGAAACAGTGGGATAGATCGCGAGCCTACTGCACAAATATCAGGAGTTGTTCCCTACCAAGTTTTTTGAAATGAAAGGCATTTTAGGTGACTTGGGAGTTATGAAAATAGCTCTCAAGCAGGATGTGAAGCTTATCAAGCAAAGACCTTAAAGAATAAACCCCAGATATAAAAAAAGAGTTTTGGCACAGGTCCAGAGCACACAAGTGCGGTACCTCCAAGTGACGAAAGGGTCATCGACAGGAATAAAGGACGGGTCATGAAGCGTGAAAGAGCCGACGATAAGGATTATTTGGTTAAGTTAGTTAGTAATGGGTCATTTGGACCATTTTGTAACGGCCAAGTGAGCCTATAAATAGGAGTATGATTGTATGCCTAAGGGAATCTTTTGATCTATCGATTGATCCATTTTTGGTACCTTTGCATGATAGGTCTAACATCTTTCAGAGATAGTATTTTTCTCAGATCGCAATTGTTGTTTTGAGTTTGTAATGGTTCTACAGTATGCATTCCAGAGAATTCTGCGATGTATGAGACAAGTTGATGAATAATGAGAAGGATTAATTAATCTGTCTTTGTCTCTTTTTGAGTTATTGCAATGTGATTGAATATGCGTTGTCACAATGTTAGATGTCTCTACATGGTTCTATATGTTTTATGGATGAAATCACAGTTATGTTATGCAGATTAGATCTGTTAAGTATGTTTCGATAATCTGCTATTGCATAGACCTGATTAGTCTGTCGATTGTGAAATGATAATGCTTTGATGCGAATAATGATTTTGTCGATCTGCAATCTACTTAGCAATTGATTGTGAATGATGCGTGTCATCTTTCAATTGTGGAAACGTGGTTCCTGCAAACCCCTTAGATATCTCGGGTGAGACTTCACTCACTCTGTGGGTGTTGCTGGAAAAGATAAAACCTTTCCGGGCCGATGTCTATGGGAATCTATGTCGAGGTTTGTTGACGATAGTGCAAACTGAACCCATGTCGACAGATTTGAGTCAACAAATGGTTTCATTGCCGGGACCCTAGTGCGAAAAGAGGGAAGACATGTTGTGGCATACGAAAAAGTCGAAGATCATGGAATGGTTCCATAAGAAGATGCGATAATTTGTTGAGGAAGAAAATAGGAACCCTGGATGGTCGATGACCGATTGGCTACAGAAGTACATCTACTTTGATATCTAGGAAGTATTCTTCTGCGAGTTTCCTATATTTCTATACGAATGGTTGGCGCAACTAACTTTTCAGAAGAAGAATTTCCAAGGAGGTGAGCCTGAACACTGGACCCCAGAACTGATCCAGCGGTTGGGAAAGGTGAACAACAAAGCTTCAAGGGATGTCAAGGTTTGGGTAGATAGTATTTTGGAAGGATACATTACTGAATTTTTTGTCGACACATTTAAGTCATACAACGATGCAGAAATGAATTTTTTCAAGGGACCCATAGGAAGGTATCTATTGTCGCTAAAATTGTGGATCAAGATGCTCATTTGTGAGAAGGGCATATTAAAAATGAACTCCGACAAGTAAAGCTCGAGTGTACGAAGGCTGTAGGTACTGTGTGGATGCGGGTATGATAGAATGATGTGGGGTAGATGGATATGAGATACGAGGAAATTTTGAGGGAAGTTGCAGAATGCTGTGGTCGCCTGAGAAGTGGGGTGAGGTTTTGGCCGGAGAAGAATAGGAGGACTGAGATAGAGAGAGAGTCTCTTAGTGCGAGTGGAACAGAGAACTGCGAAATGGGACCACAAGGGACTAAGAGATCCTACTATGAAGAAGAAAACGACCAGGATACCCCTGAACCTATGGAAGGACAAACCCAAAGCTAAAACGTACCCACAACCCCGTGCACTGCACCAAAATTTGGAAGAAGAAATATAAACTCTTTGCAGGGTTGTCCCACGTGTCAAAACAGTAGTAAGAGTAGTGGATATACAAACACCAGTAGGAAACCAAGGATGACAGCCAATGACGTAAAGATGCCTTTTTTTTAGGGTAACGGGACCTAGGATCTCGAAGAATATTGGTTCCTATGCGAAGCAGTGTGGACAATGAAATAAGTCCAGGATGATGATATTAAGAAGGGAAAATTGGCAACGATGTTTAGGGGTCGTGCACTGGATTGGTTTATGAAGTTTGTACAAGTACCTATAGGGAGTCCATGGAAAAACCTATCTAAAATCAGAGCTGGGTTGATCGATGAATTTAGGAAACCGAAATCAGAATCGCAGTATATCACAGACTTGAAGGAAATAAAGCAATTTCCTAATGAATCGGTATGGGGATTTGATCAAAGGTACAAAAATTTGATGGCCAAAGTAATTTTTGGAATGAGCAACATACAACATAAATAATGGTTTATTGTAGGATTGATACTGCACATTTGGATGCCGCCGATGCAGTAGAATATCGTATCCCAGGCAGAGGCATTGGAAATTGCGATGAAGCTTGAGGTTTCACTGATTGGCGAAACAGGGATTGGCATGAACCAGATCCAAGCGCAGTTAATGAACTTGACTATCCAACTATAGGATATCAATAAGGGGAAGGAATTTCATGAATAAATATGGTGCAATCGATGCAATTCTGAAGCAAACCATAAGGATTAGTGTCCTGAATCCCGTGAATATTTACAGTATGGTGCACCAAATCCACTCAATCAAGGAGGAATGCCCTAGTGTCGAATTTTTCAAATGAGGGGACATCGCTTGGAAGAATGTTTGTACTTACAAAAGGTTGTGTCGAATACAACCAATATTTTTTGTAACTTCTGTCGGTTGGTCAGTCATGAGGAGAAGGATTATAGAGAATATGATTTGCTCCAATAAAGAATTGTGGATAATTATTTCATGAAGGGAGAGGATCAACCTCCTATACAATAGCAGCCGCATTGTAATCAACCGCAACCACATTATAAACAAACACCATCGCAGTATAACCAACCGCAGTATCAGCCGCGAGGAGGATTCAGAGTAGGATTCCGTGGAGGTCGGGGTGGAGGCTTTGGTTGTGGAGGAAATTTTGGTTGAGGTCAAGGACCAATTACATGCTATAATTGTGGCTAGATTGGACATTGTCAGAGAGATTGCTCCAATCCAACCCTGCAGTGTACCTATTGAAGTGCAGTGGACCACAATGTCGAATATTGTCCTCAGTTAATCTCAAAGTGGCAGACCAAGAATGTACCACAACCACAACCAAATACGAATGGAAATCAGAAGCAGAACCCTAATCCAAATGTGCAGAAGATATTAGCTAAGATCAGAAGTCAACCCATGGATGTTGTAGTGGTGACCAGGGGAGGAGATATGATAGGAGAATACATGCCACTACCAAGTGTCCGGCCTGCAACATAGAAACATGTTCGATTTGATGCAGAAGAAGAGAAGGAAACCTTTTTGGAAGCGAAAGATGCGATGAGAAAGAATAATACTAAGTTACCGCCTATAGGCCAGAAGGAACCTGTCTATGATATGCCACCGATCATTGATACAAAAAATTCACAGAGGTCACCAGGGAAGGTCAGCACCTTGAGGAATTTCCTGGAAATTTGTTTGAAGTTAGCGAAGGATCAAGGCACACTAGCAGAGATAGCTCGTTTATTATATCAACAGGAGGAAGGGAGAAAATATTGGACAGTAAACAAGTTGCACAGGAAGAAGACGAGAAGATAAATGAGGATGAATTCCCATATTGGTGCATACGACGTAGATTCCATCATTTTGGATCTAGGATCGGACGTAAACATTCCGACTAAGAAAATATGGGATATGATGGGGAAGTCGCAATTAGTATGGCCCCCTATGTAGATTCGATTGGAAAATCAAAGCAAAGTTACACCAATTGGTCGACTGCCTCATCTACCTGTCGAAGTAGAAGAACTGAAGACTTACGCATATTTCGATGTTATAGAGATAGTCGAAAATACAAGCCCATATACTATGTTGTTGGGAATATACTGGGAAATGGAGAATCATGTCATCATCAATTTTAAGAAACGAACGATGTCCTTTGAAAACCACAACATGAGAGTCATCAGCCCGCTTGATCTGCTCAAAGGGAAACGATATGTCGAACCAATGAGGGATGATTTTACGGAAGGATGAGATAACGTCTTCAATGTTTCAAAAGACTACATAAACCCCACCACTGACGGAGAATTGGGGTGGCGGAGTATCAGCTCGGCGTCATCAGACCTCGACGAGGCGCTGGAAAATTGGAAGAATTGGTTGCACGAGTTGTCATTTAGAAAGTGTGCACAAATCACTGAGTCATTGAGATGGGTAGCAACAAAGGTATGTGATCTACCGACATATGAAGGATTACCTAATATGGCTATTTTCATCGCTGAATTCGAAGACAAGGTATCAGAACCACAACGACTGCTGGAGATCGAAGAAGCATTGAAGCCTACTCCAACAAGGTCGTGGGTTGCGCACAAGCCATCGATAACAAGATGGAAACTATGTCGACAATTGATGCAAGTTAGGTTTGGGGATATTGAATGCTACTACGGGGAGAAATACAATGGATGGGGTGATCCAAGGGATCATCTTGGAGAGTGTCAAAAAGCATGGGGAATGAGACCAAAGTAGGAGTGGGTTCATGCATTCATCCATATGCTAGATGAAGTACCGCGGAGCTAGTACATTGTAGTAGAACTGCGACGTAGAACAACTAAATGGGAAGAATTGACCATTAGCTTTAGTCAAACATTCAAATTCGCTGATGAAAACCCCTTCATCCATAGTGCACTGCAGGAGATCAGCGAAAAGGTACTTGAAACAGTTCCGACAGAAATACCAATGGGATTAGAATGGAATGTGAAACTGAAAATGATGATGGAATGCTATAATGTGTCAAGAGGACCTGACGACGAGGATGATCCTAGAGCTGTCTATGTCCTAGAATCGGAAGGAAGCCGCGAAGTCGAAGCACCAGAGATTCCATTCGACAAATTCAAACAACCGCTGAAAATTAAGAAGGTTAATATTGGGTCGGAGGAAAATCCCAAGTTCGTTAGTATTGGAGATTACTGGGATGATTCAACAATTGGAAAGGTTACTGATCTACTACATGAATTTCAAGACTTGTTCCCAACAAAATTTTCTGAAATGAAGGGCATTTCTAGGGACCTGGGTGAGATGAAGATCCCTTTGAAACTTGATGGGAAGCGAATAAAGAAGTGACCATATAGAATGAATCCCATGTATAAGGAGCGAGTAAAGGCTGAGATAGAGCGAATGTTGGACGCAGGAATCATCGAGCCTGTCGAAGAATCATAATGGATCATCCCAATGGTTGTCCAAGATAAGAAGACCAGCAAAATCCGGATTTGTATTGATCTAAAGAAACTCAATGATGCATGCCTTCACGATCCATTCCCCACACCATTCACTGATGAAGTAATGGAAGGTGTTGGAAGCCAGGAGGTATACTGATTTATAGATGGATTTTCAGGATACTACCAGATAAGGATCGCGAAAGAAGACCGACTTAAAACAAATTTTGTAACAGAATGGAGTTTCTTTCAGTACACAACAATGTTGTTTGGTCTTAAAAATGCCCCTGCAATCTTTTCAAGGCTAGTTGTCACCGTGCTTAAGGATGAAGTTGTTAAAGAAGGATGCAAAGTTTGAGTGGAATGACGAGTACCAGAAGAGCCTAGACATACTGAAGGCGAAGATGGTTGCCACACCGATATTAATATTCCCCGAATGGAAGAAATAATTTCATGTCCATGTAGATGCTTCATCATAGAGATGGGGGTGATATTTCCCCATCCATGAGAAGGGTCGATTGACCAGCCGATTGCATTTGCAAGTAGGAATTTGTCCACTGTGAAGAAGAATTATACGACGATAGAGAGATAAGGCCTAGATATGGTATATGCTCTACATAAATTCCGGCATTATCTGCATGGAGGACACTTCAAAATTTTCATTGACCACTCCACATTAAAGTACTTAGTCAATAATCCTGTGTTGGGGGGGGAGATCTATCGATGGTTGCTACTATTCCAGGAGTTTGATTTTGAAATCATAGTGAAACAAGGGCGATTGAATCCAGGATCTGATCACCTGTCAAGGATTGAATCAGGTGAAGAACCAAGGAGCATCAATGAAGGCTTTCCCGATGAGAAACTATTCAAAATTGGAATGTTCGATGACCATTATGAACAAATTATTCAATTCGTAGCTACAGGAAGTGCAGTTGAGGTATATAATATGGGGCCAGATGAATTTCTTCATCGCTGTCTCCTTCCGCAATGAGCAAGAAAGAGTGTTGGCGGAATCTCATGAGGGGTTCGCAGGCACATCGCAGGAGGACACTACGGAGGACGTGAATCTTCCAAGAAGATACTTAGGGGTGGATTATGGTGTCCAAAAATGCACGGCGATGCAGCAGATTATGCTAAGAGTTGCGATGTATGTCAAAGAACAAGGAAACCATCGCGGAGGGATGAGATGCCATTAGTACCTCAGTTGACGTTACAAGCCTTCAAAAAATGGGTAGCTACCTTCGTGTGACCCATCAACCCACCAGGAATAAGAAAAAGTTCGAGATACAAAATTACTGCATTGATTATTTGACAAGATGGGCCGAAGCAGCACCGGTGAAGGATTGTATAGTTGCAACAACATCAAGGCTTCTCTTCGACAATGTGGTCACAATATTTGGATGCCCAAAGATATTGATGAGCGATCAAGGAAATCATTTCATCAATCAAAAAATCCGAGCCATCACAGAGGAATTTCAAATTAATCATCGAAGGATCACCCCGTATCACCCACAAGCGAATGGCGCAGTTGAAGCACTAAAGAATATATTGGAGCATGCACTCACCAAGGTATGTAACACAAACCGCAATGACTGGGATTTGAAGATTCCAACAATATTGTGGGCCTACAGAATGACATGTAAAATTTTAACATGATAGACTCCTTTCAAGTTAGTATATGGACAAGAAGCATTGATGTTGATGGAATACATTGTCCCTAGTTTACGCATTGCATCACTGATAGGAATGAGTGACAACGGAGCCATTAAAGAAATATTGGCACAGCTATTATAACATGAAGAGGATCTCTTCATCGCAAGATTTCTCCCTAGTAACATAATCCAAGACAGAAAACTAAGAAATTGGTAATGACATTCTCTATAGATCTATGGATACAACATTAATGGAAGGAAACAAAGAGAATAAGTAGATGTCTTACCTTCTATTAGAGTTTGTGCCACTTCTCCAGTCTCCAAGCTTGATGTCCAAGCCCCAAAGTTTTAAGATAAATTTTCAAATCTTACATAAATTCCTTTCCAAAATATATTAATTCTAAAATAGATCTATCTAACTTATCATTTCGCAAAGCTAGCATGGATGCTAGAACACATTCATGAGAGAAACAGTCCAAGTTTATATTACTGAAGAGCATTAAAAAACTTGTACAATGAGATACCTTGATTGTAGACCAACAATAGCTTCCTCCATATTCTCCTTCAGTATCCTTCAAGAGACATGAGACCATAAGTTCCACCCTTCAAGTCTTTCTCTCCTTGGGATAGGTAAGAGATTGAATTTATAGGATTGGGAGAGCTAAAATAATTGGAGAAGGATTTGGATCTCACGAGGAGAAGGTGGATCAAGCTTCCAAGGATGGAATAGGAGCATGATTCGAAGGATAAGATAATCCCACAAAAATATCCTCAAAGGATAAGATCCAAAAACCATGGAAACAACTCCCATCCAACTTTTTCACAACCTTGAAAGAGTGCAACACACAATGGAGTGGGATTTCCATGCCCTGCTAAGCAGGCAAGGCATGAAAATAGGAATTTTTTCACGTTTTGCTAAGTTGCAAGAGCGCGATAATCGCTCATTGTTTAACCAGTAAGGTGCGAATTTTTTTCTTAAAATTCCTAAGGAAACATGGTATGAGTTGGATTCCATATTCTAGGTGACACAGAAGGTTTTGAGGATGATGTATGGGATAAGAAATTGATACACAGTGTTCTAACTTGCTTAGGGAATAGGGCCTCCATGATGATGGGACATAAAGGCTGCAAGTGACAAAATGAGGTGTAACACAGGGCACTCTTCAATGCAACTTCATTCAGGATTCAATGGATCCAGAAGAGGGCTTGGTGCTTGAGCTAGAGAATGAAATAATAGAACTTAAGTCAATTAGGAAAGAAAGATGAAGCTTGGTCTTATGTTGAAATTTTAGATTGCATCTTCATGTTTCACTGTTTTTATGAATTTCTTCTTTGTTTTTTTACTGGGTCAATATGTACACTTATATATTACTAGAAATTTTGTTGCTACAGACAATACTCCATTGTTTAAGTTTTGGGATGAGGCGATTTTGGTAATAGACTATATATTTCTAAATCCCCTCATAAGTAGAGTGAAACTCATTGTATTATTATGGTTGCTTCTTTTGGCATTTTAATATAATATTTATATGTTCTGTTTATTAAAAAAATGGATATTGAGTGGTAAGCCAAATGATATAAATTTTACAATAGGCTACATATTTCAACTGGGATTGACCTCGTTACTTGATCATAAGATGCATGATGCTACTTCATTATCTTCTTGTGAGTTAGAATATAGAGTAACAAAGGAACAAAAAAGGATGCAATATGGATTACGAATGTCTTATCTAAGATTGAACTTACTCAAATGACATCTATAAAAATCAAATATGACAAACAAGGTGCAAATCAATTAGCAAAGAATCCAATTTTCATGTGGAGATGTGTTCACTACATTGTAAGTATTTCACAGAATGGCATCATTGTATTGAAATTTTGTGGAAGTCTAGTGTAGGAAATGGATATCTTCACCATATGTTTAACATGGTAAAAGTTCATAAAGTTTATATTTATGCTTAGAATGAAAGAATTTCCATTAAGGGGAAAGTGATGTAACATCCCCTTCCTCATTTTCTTATTGATGTATTTTGTATTATAACCCTAGTCAATATAAAGGGGGATGTTTGGATGTTTAATATGTCCTCGTAACAACTTATAATGTGTAATTATTTATGTAAGTCTTAATTATAGCACCCTTGGAGAGTATTACCTCAAAAAACTAGCAATCTCCCACGATCGAAGATAGGTGCAACCAATTCAAGTATGTGGACTCATGTAACGTATGTGGACACAATCAAAATATGTGGATACAACACTATGATCAACAACTCTTTAAGGAAGTACACCCACTTTCACCTCAATGTAACCCCCCACCCCTTTAAGCTTTGTTCATTGGACCATGAGAGGATCCCCAAAACACAGTAAGGATAGACATGTAATAAACAATAGAAAAATTTCTACCCCTACAACACCTTCTAATTGTTAGTAGACTGGTGCCTGATGGAATAATTGAAATGAGTCTCTGATAAAACTCTAAGTTTGGAAGGCTAGGAGAAATAATGAAGATGTAATTTACTACTACAATTTATGCAGTACAAACCAACAATAGAAAACCAATGTATATCTTGAATCAACCGTCGAAATTGTGTGAAATTGACCTCTCGGTATTACACCTCTGTTTTCAATGTTCCAGTAGGTCATTGGTAGAGGAGGGATAAAATTCCAAGTGTGGGGATCTTGCTTATGGTTGGCCATGACCGAATCCCTTGGTTTTTTTCTTGGAAGTATTATGGCTTAGTGGCATTAATCACTGCCCTTTTTGGGGATTTTTAGCCTTCGGGTTGGTGTCTGGGGATTACATGGGTATACTATTGGGTCACATGACCACCATCTTCTTATTACTTGAGGGGGGCTATGCTTCATTTATGGAGTCCATCCCTAAGTCCACGAACCCTCGCACACCCCGCTTGGAACTTCTTTGCAGCAGATTTTTGTGAAATTTCTGTTCACACCAATATATGATCAAGAATAACACTCACTCACAAAGAACTTACACAACTAGTCAAAGAACTCAGAAAATTACTCACAATAATACAAAATGTATTAACTCTCATGAATAAAATACATCAACCAAACTTTGGAAAATAATAGGATTTTGTTATATAACATTACAACAGTGATTCAAATGGCTAAATACTCCATTTGGATCCTCATATCATCATAATTACTAAAAATATGCTCATCCCCACTAGGTGGCAAGTGTGCTTCCCAAGTCACTCCAAACACTCACAAATTTATAAATTAGTGCCCTGAGAGTGATGTGTGATGAAAAAAAATTCTAAATCCAAAATTTGGAAAGAAGAAACATCATAGAGGATGTGTGATCCAAAAAACAAGTTTCCCTAGTTGACTAGCATTTCCCCCTAGGGTAAAAAGAAGTAAAACTCAACAAGGATCCTTTTCCACCAGAATCTTATCTAGAATATTTTAGAAATGCTCCCAAGTGGTCCAAGAAGCTTGTGGTTCACTCATGGAAGTCTTGTGGTTCCCCCAATGTTGCCTTGTGGTCCACACAAGGCAATTTTCTAGTCTATTACATAGGAATTAACCATGAATGATTAATTAATGCTACCAATGTAATTAAATGACATAGATAGGAAGATTTAATATTCCAACACCCCCCCATAAATCTGACTTTATGGTCTAAATATCATAAAAAAGAAATACTAAGAGCTCAATAACAAGACTTGGTCACCATGTACAATACTGTCGGTCCACAAAACAAGGATAGAAGGAAAACCTCATGGGAAAAATATTCCTTCAAAAAATGGACATATCAAAATTGAAAGATTGCTGGTTAATCCTTCACTCCACCACATGTTCATCCATCCCAAGCAGTGATCTAAGATAGCTGAATGTCTTCTCAGTAAAAGCTTTGGTGAAGATGTCTGCAATTTTCTCACTTGTTGGGCAATACTGCAAATCAATGATCTGGTCATGCATTAGTCCTCTGATGTAGTGCATATGTATATCAATATGCTTGTTCCTATGTCTCTGTACTATATCACTTGATACTCTTATAGCACTTTGGTTGTCACAAAAGATGACAGTAGGAGTACTAAAATCAATCTCAAACTCTGAAAGAATACCCTGCAACCATACACACTGAGTAGCAGAATTCACTGCTCCTCTGTACTTTGCCTCTGCTGAAAGTAGTGCAATGGCACTCTGTTTCTTGCTAGACCAACAAACTAGACCACCTCCAAGCATGAATACAAATCCATATGTGGATTTCCTGTCAAGGCTATCACCAACCCAATCTGAATCAGTGAAACCCAAAAGATCTAGGCTAGAATCTACAACATAGTGAATCCCATCAGTCTTGGTGCCCTGCACATAGTGAAAAATTATTTTTGAAGCCCTCCAATGGAGCTCATGTGGCTACTCCATGTATCTTTATGCCACACTCACAACATAAGCAAGATCAGGTCGAGTGTGAGTCAAATAAATCAAGCTGCCAACAAGCTACCTATACAAGGCGTTGTCAACCAAGGGTGTAGATTCTGCTTCTTCCATTTTAACTCCTGAAAGGAATGGAGTCTCAGAAGGCTTGCAATCAGCCATATTGAACTTCTTTAACATATCAGATGAATATTTGGACTAATATACCTTTGTCCTATTCTCTATTTGAGAAATCTCAAGCCCCAAAAACTGCTTAAGAATTCCCAAGTCACTCATGGAAAAAGCTTGATGCAAAGTGGTCTTCAATGAAGCTATTTGATCAGTAGAGCTACCTGTGATTAGAAAATCATCAACATACAGAACTATAATCATTATTGAACCATCAGTCATCTTCATATAAACATTAGGATCAGATTTGCACTGAACATATGATTGTGACAAGAGAAAATTGTCCATTTTGGCATACCAAGCCCTAGGGGCTTGCTTAAGCCCATATAATGACTTCTTCAACCTGCAAACAAAGTTAATATCTTATGTATACCCTTATGTATTCTACATATAAATCTCCTCCTCAATATCCCCATGGAGAAATACACTTTTCACATCCATGTGGTGCACTTCCCAGCGCTTCGATGCATAAATTGCCAGAACTAGTCTTATCGAATCCTTCTGTGCAACAGGTGAAAACTTTTCATTGTAGTCAAGGCCTGGGTCTTGAGAGAAGGCCTTTTCTACCAGCCTATCCTTATATTTCACTTTTGTACCATCAGTTGCACATTTTTTTTGTAGATCCACTTACACCTTACCAATTTTCTGCCTACGGGGAGCTTGACTAGCTCCCATGTTTCATTCTTTTGCAATGATTGAAACTCCTCATCCATGGAAACCTGCCATCTTGGGTCATGTGAAGCTTCCTCATATGTATGAGGATCAGAATATACCATCATATAACACTTCTCAAAAAGGTAGGGGTCATTCACATTGAGAGCAGTCTCAAATTGTGATCTAGTCCTCCTTGTGTCCTGAGGATTTCCCACTAGCTCACCTGCTTTTTGCAAAGTATTAGAAACCCATTTAGGCTTTGTAGGTGAGCTAGAATCTGAAATAAAATGGTCCTCATCATCAAAAATATCAGAATCAAAAAATTCAATGGCATCACTTACTTCTTCTTCAGCCGGTGGTGAATATGGTTCTCCAATTTCAGCACTCTATGAGGGCTCTTCCTCAAACTGTTAGGAACCCATGTCTTTACTTTGTTAGTATATTGTTGTTGGACGCATATGATTTGTAAGTCATCCCGTAGTATTTGTTGATCCATAGTTTGTGTTATTGTTGTTGGCACATATGCTTTGTAAGTCGCCTGTAGTATTGTTGATTCATAGTTTGTAGTGGCCCATGGATTTGACCCATAGTATTGGCGCCTAGACTTAGTATATAAGTGTGTGTTGAGGCCTATGAAGGCAGCGTGAAGTTATTTTGTATTGAGCTGGCTCAAAGGAGGTTTCCCCCTCGAAGTGGTCTGCGATCAATACAAGTATTCTGTGATATGATATCTCGTGTATTTTCGTCAATTAATTGTTGCAGGTTCTTCACATCTGATATCAGAGCACTTTCTTGGGCTCGCTGGGTGAAATTTCTGCCAATTTTTTTTTCGCATCTGTTGCAAGTTTGGATTTGGGAATAATACCTATCCTCTTAACTGTGGGAAGTACTTGGGCATAATCCCTAAAACTCATTGTGAGGAGTACCACAGGAACCCCGAAGTAGCTGGCCCATTGAGAGGACCTGCCAGCGAAAATGGCAACGACCCCTACCTAATTGACTAGTTCCCACCTGTGAGGTAAACCAAGAGCTGTCATTTGTGGAAAAGTGGTTATCAGTTTTACCTGAACCGTGGAGTGAGGGGTATTGCCCCAATACGCAAGCCGTCAGACAACATTGGTGGCCGAGTGAAACCCCTGAACTGTTAGGAAACTGAGCATACTAGGGGTCCATATCTATTTTCAGCTGATACATCGTAGATTTCCTCTGTCCAGAACTGTTGCCGATCACTTCCACGCCATTGCAGATCCATCTGTTGTGGATCCCTCCGGCGCCGTTGCCGATCCATTTCTAAAAAAAAAAAATCTGAAACTTCCAAAATTTGAAAACAACTGAACATGTTCAAAACTTCCAATATTTGAAAACAAGCTAACTTCCATAATTATATCTTTCTCATAAGGAAAAATTCTTTTTATAACACCAACCATACATCTTCATAATTATTCATACCAATACCCGTCTAAATTGGTTACATCTTTGATCTTTATTAAGAGGAGCATCACCTCTTAACATAATAAAATTTTATATTTATTCACCTTCTATAATTTGTGTAGTTAAGATTCTTCATTTTATATTTATTCACCTTCTATAATTTGTGTAGTTAAGATTCTTCATTTTTCTAGACATCAAAATATCAAATGACATTTCTCTATCTACTAAAGTAGCAAAGAAAACCACTCTCAGTCATAAAAATATCATGCCCTTTTTTTTGGTTTAAGTAACCAAATTAAAGTTAATTTCCATTAACTTATAAATTGTATACTAATTTTTTCAAAAACGAGGACAACCTTTTTCTACTCTATTTTCAAATCTGTATCTTTACATATAGAGGAGATTTTTTTGCAATGTATATATAATCAGGAGTAGTCAACTTTTCATTTTTCAACAGATAACCTAATATAAGATACTAATAGGAATGAAAGAATGATTTCATCCTTACAGTTTTGAAGATCATGTTTGGTAACACATACCTCGCCATGGAATTTCATATCTCTATCTCTTTAGTTGCTTCTTGAAGTTTTGAGTTCTCGTCCATTCCTCACGCATTCAAAACAATCATCGGTTTTTAGTCATAAAATAGATTTCATACTTCTTACTTCATGTTGAGCCCGATAGGTCCGAGTGTTGTAACCTTGCTCTAATACCATATGTCACATCCCCAAATTTCATAAAAATTTTAAATTTTTCTAAATAGCCTAAATACTATAATTTCTATGCGGAAGTACAATTGCAACTAAATCACATCTTTATTTCTGTTTGAAATTTACGCTTAATTGCGGTTATTATTCTTTACGACTATCATAATTTTAAAAAGTGTGTTAACGACATTCAGAGGAATGCGCAATCCTATGTCTCATAGCATATGTCCTAACCCAAATTTGTGAGTTTAGTAAAACTTACTAAACTCGCAAATATATTTCCCTAACTCAAACAACTTCTTTATAATGAAATGTTATTTTACTGAAATTTTTATTCGCCTTCAAACCATACTTTATAACTTGAAAATGTCTAAACCTTATATTCCAACACTCATATACATCATCAAATTCCTTCTTAAAGAGATTAATTTAAACTACTTCTTAATCATACCTTGGACAAAATAAGAGAATATTAAGACCATAATATGCTATTTGCTTAAATAGAAACATGTTTATATAATTTCCCTACCATTTGCTAAACTTGCTGTAAGTGGGAGTAATTCTAGAAACAAAAAAATTGCCATTCAAGATCAATATGAAAAATTAAGTGCAAGTCACATTTTACCATCATATACTCATGTTTTGATATAATGATAAACCAACACAACATTAGAGTACTTAAACAATTTACATAAGGAGACAAGCTGTACACATATAAAAGATGCATCAAAAGGAGACCATTTTGACGCGGTTCACCCGCATCTTGGGCTACGTCCAAAAAAGGGTTGTGTTTCTATTATTAAATCAAGGAAGGAAGATGTTACATCCAACAACAAAGCTATTGCCAACCACTTTCCTACATTTCTCTAGCTTCTCTCATAGATAGTTTTATCACTATCCTTTCAAATTAAAATAAGGGAAACAAAATATTTTCTACTTTCTTTAATATAAGTCATTTGTAATTCAATTCAATATATGTAAAAACCTTTCTACAAGTTTCTAAAAGAATAAACTCCCTTCTCTTCTATGACTTTTATATCCAATAGTAATTATTCTATGCATACCATTGTCACATAGTAATGTAAAAATACCAAAATTATAATCCAAGTATATTAATAACATATTACAATATACCCTTTTAACCTAAATATATTATAATTTTAATAACATATTACAATATACTGTTGATGTATATGTAACTTCGGAATGTATTTTAGTTATATATTTATTGTACCCTTATAGAGATGTGTTATTCCTCTATAAGGAAGTATCGTCATTTGTATTGACAAGTGTCGCAAGTGTGTTAACTTTTCGATGGGTTATTAGACCACCTTGTAAGGGGTCGGCCTGGATTTATGTAATATGTGGTTATTGTACCTAGCTAGACAAGTCGGCCCCATAAGGTTATTGGGCAAATAGAACAAGTATAAATAGAGATTGGGAGATCTCTATTTGGATCACTCAGGAACTCATTCTTCCTTCACTCGGAAAGTGGCACACTTGTGAGGAGTAGGATCAGCTGCTAAGAGGAGTCTATCTCTTGTACTTTGGTTGTGCTATTGCTCTATCTATCTCTGAGGAAGTTGTGGGGTTTTTCACCTTATGGTTTTCCCCACAGAAACTCCGTGTGTCTATTGTCTCTCATGCTTTTGATTCTTGTGATGATTGACATGCTTGTTATGATTGATATGCATTGATATACTGTACATGTTATTCTCTCAGTAAAGATCCTAGAGTATTGTGAATTAATGCTTAAAATTTAACATGGTATCAGAGCTAACTTGAGAAGAAGACATTGTGCAGTGACATAAACTAGGGTTTCTTGTTTATTGGGTTTCTCTCCACACATTTTGGAAAAGCAGTATAGTAGATTGACTCTATTCATCAAGGAGAATCTATCTATCCAATCAGAATTCAATTCCGAGCATTTTCAGATTTGGTCCTAAAACTTAGGGTTTCCACAAAAATAGGAATTTCTGAAATCTGAAGACATAGTTGGAAGCTCCTTGGCAAAATCGAAGTTTATAGCTTTCGATCGAGATTTTTGGCTAAGTAAATCTCTAGGAAACTCAAACCCTAATTCAAGGTCCTCCCTAGTGAACTCAGGAAGACTAAAAGAAATTTCTAAAGGGTGAAGCTTTGCATATCTCAAATTATGAATACACCAGGCTGATCAGATCATCAAGGTGCATCTTTCTATCCTTTCAGAAAGTTGAAATTCACATTTTGAATTTTTAGGGTTTTTTCGACAAACCCTAATTTGGGACCAGATCCAGTTTTCAACAAAGTAAGTGGTAAGACCTAAATATTTTCTATTTCCATTTGAAGTACTCTTTAAGATGTCTCACCATACCAAGCTTGATGATAAGCTTGAAGGGGCTGATAACTTCCGAGCTTGGAAGTATAGGTTTGGGTTAATCCTGGAAGAAAATGATTTGGACTCCTACATCAGCTCTGAGGTCCCTATCCCAGAGGATGAAGAGGCTAAGGTTTTGCATAAGAAGAACTGGGTCAAGGCAAAGAGAATCATTGCTGATTCTATCAAAGACCATCTCATACCACATGTGTCATCTCTAAAGACACCCAAAGAGATGTTTGACTCCCTGACCAAGTTATTTGAAGAGAAGAACATAAATCGGAAGATGACTCTGCGGAATTAATTGAAAGGGGTTAAGATGTTGAATGGAGAGACCATTCAATCTTACTTCTCCAATGTCTCTCAGATCAAGGAACAACTTGAAGCTGTGGATGAAGTAGTGGAGAATGGAGAAATTGTGATGACCACTCTGAATGGCCTACCTAGGTCATGGGACTCCTTTATTCAAGGAATCTGTGCAAGAAAGAAATTGATCTCTTTCAGTAGACTGTGGGAGGAATTCTCTCAAGAAGAAGCTAGGCTTGTAGCTCAAGAAGAAAAGATGGGAGGTGAAGATCAAGCTCTCATAGCTCACACCAAAAGAAGCAAGCCCAAGAAGGAGCACTCTCATTACAAGAGATCCTATCACAACCAACAAAAAGATAAGAAGGATCTAATATGTTTCACATGCAATGAGAAAGGTCACTTTGCTTCAGATTGTCCCAAGAACAAAAGGGATAACAACAACAAATTCAACAAGAAGAAGAAAGGCAACAAAAGAAGGTACCATGCTCATGCTGTTGAGGATGATGAACCTCCAAAGAAGAAGGCTAGGATAGAAAGTGATGATGACTCATCAAGTGAAGAAGAGTATGTTCTAATCTCTGCTCTCACAGGTACTATCTCTCATGGTTGTAATGATTGGCTTATTGACAGTGGGGCTTCCAAACACATGACTGGGTTTAAAGAATCTTTTGTAAACCTATCTGAACATGAATTACCCCATAAGGTGAAACTTGGGGATGATTATCAATACCCTATCAAAGGAATTGGTGAAGCCTCCTACAACCTAGATTCTGGAAAGTCTTTGAAGATGAAAGAAGTTCTTTATGTACCCGGGCTCAAGAAGAATCTTCTCTCCATCTCTGCATTGGATGCAAAAGGCATGAGGGTTGCATTTGTAGATGGCCAAGTCCTAATGTGGACAAAAGGTAAAACTATTGATGATGCAGTGGTGATTGGAGAGCAAGAGGGAGGTTTGTATAAATTGAAGGGACAACCTGAACATGCCATGGTACATGATTCCATGGATCCAAGTGAACTTTGGCATAGAAGACTTGCACATATGCACTACAGAGCATTACCAATTGCAAGTAAGGTTGTAGAAGGTCTTTCTAAAATTAAGACCAAGCATGAAGGTGTTTGCAAAGGATGTGCAAAAGGAAAGAACATAAAGAAGGCATTTCCAAGTGGTGAAAGCAAGGCAAAAAGTATCTTGGAAATTATCCACTCCGATGTATGCGGCCCGATGTCATCCATCTCTCTGAGTGGGTATGTTTACTATGTCTCTTTCATTGATGACTTCTCTAGGAAGACTTGGGTTTACTTCTTGAAGAACAAAGATGAAGTGTTGGATAAGTTCAAGGAATTCAAAAACTTGATGGAGAACCAAATTGATAAGAAGATCAAAACATTCAGATCCGACAATGGTGGAGAATTCACCTCAGGTGACTTCAATAAGCTATGTAGTGATTCAGGGATTAAGAGGGAGTTGACTGCTCCTTACAATCCACAATAGAATGGAGTTGCAGAAAGAAAGAATAGAACAATCATGGAAGCAGCAAGGGAAATGCTGCATGAACAGGATCTACCTATGCATCTATGGAAAGAAGCAGCTAGGACAGCTGTATATGTGCAGAACAGAACACCCAACAAGATATTGGACAACAAGACACCAGAAGAGGTCTTCTCTGGTAAGAAACCTGAAGTCATCCATCTCAGAATATTTGGTTGTCCAGTATATACTCATGTGCCAACGGAAAAGAGGACTAAGCTAGATCGTTCAGGAAAGAAGGGTATCTTTGTGGGTTATAGTGAAAGCTCGAAGGCTTATAGAATATACTTTCCAGGGTTCAAGAAAATTGATGTTAGCAGGGATGTAACATTTGATGAAAATTCAGCATTCATCAAGTCAAGGAAGATACCTGTTGAATTTTATGAAGAACCTAAGGAAACTAGATTTCAAGACACTACCATGATTGAAGCAATTCCAGATGTTGATTGTGAAATTGAAGATCCGCAACAACCTGTAGATCCACCCCGTGAGGATAACTCTCAGAAGAGAAAACCTGCATGGGCTAGAGAGCTCATTCAAGATGCAGAAAGATATGGCATTCCAGAAGAAGAACACAGAGAAAAGAAGAGAACTAGATCACATACCAGCTATGTTGCTTTACTTTGTGATATCATGAACAAAGAACCTTCCAGTTATGAAGAAGAAACGGAAAAGAAAGAATGGGAGGATGCCATGGTCGAAGAATACCAATCAATAATGAAGAATGATGTTTGGGATGTTGTCCCAAGACTTGAAGGGAAGTCTGTTGTGACTTCCAAGTGGATCTACAAGATCAAGCATGCTGCAGATGGCAGCATAGAGAAATACAAGGCAAGATTCGTAGCTCGTGGCTTCTCTCAGAAAGAGGGAATAGATTATGAAGAAACCTTTGCTCCTGTAGCCAGGTACACTTCCATCAGATCAGTACTTGCCCTGGCTGCAGTAATAAAATGGAAGATACACCAGATGGATGTCAAGATTGCCTTTTTGAATGGTGTAGTTGAAGATGAAGTGTATGTGGAGTAGCCACTCGGTTTTGAAACACATGACAGGGAGTCATATGTGTGCAGATTGAAGAAAGCCTTGTATGGCTTAAAACAAGCTCCTAGAACTTGGTATGGTAGGATGGACAGTTTTCCATCTAGTTTGGGCTTTACCAAGAGTAAAGCGGATTCCAACCTTTACTACAAGGTTGAGGAAGGAAATCCTGTGATTCTACTCCTATATGTAGATGACCTATTTGTAACAGGAGATGACAGATTGATTGCCGATACAAAGAGGAAGCTTGCTGCCGAGTTTGATATGAAGGACTTGGGGATGATGCACTATTTTCTAGGTATGGAGGTGTGGCAAAGTGCAGATGGGATCTTCCTTGGTTAAGGGAAGTATAAAATAGATATCCTGAAGAGGTTCGAGATGATGGATTGCAAGGCCATGGCCACACCTATGGCATCGAATTTGAAGCTTCTATGTGATGCTTCATCTGAGCTGGTTGATGTTTCTATGTATCGTCAGATGATTGGGTCCTTAATGTACTTGACGAACACGAGACCAGATATTTGCTCTGCGGTGAACACATTGAGCCAGTTCCTGATGGATCCGAGGAGTGTTCACCTGGTTGTTGTAAAGCATATTCTGAGGTACTTGAAGGGTATAGTTGATTATGGGCTCAAGTATGAAGCGAATCAAAAGTTTAACCTGCAGGGTTATGTTGATTCAGATTAGGCAAGCAGTGCTGCAGATAGGAAGAGCACATCTGGGTGCTGCTTCAGTATGGGATCAGGTGTGATCTCTTGGTTTAGCAGGAAGCAGTCCTGCGTAGCACTAAGTACAGCTGAGGCAAAGTATGTTGTAGCTTGTTCGGCTAGTTGTGAGGCATTATGGCTTCGGAAGCTATTGTATGAGTTATTTGATCTCTCATTGGATGCTACTGGTATCTTCTGTGATAACCATAGTTGTGTAAAGCTATTTGAGAACCCAGTGTTTCACGACAGGTCAAAACACATAGAGATCAAATATCACTATATCAGGGATATGGTGCAGAGAGGAGCAGTGAAGCTCCTGTATGTTGCGATGTACGAGCAGATTGCATATGTGCCGACGAAACCACTAGCCAGAGTGAAGTTCGAGTACTTCAGAGAGAGGCTTGGTGTTCTTTAGATTGATTACACTTCGAGGAAGAAGTGATGGACACATTTGCAGAAGCCATTCCAAGCATGTTGGAAGGAGGATCCTTCACATGGCCGTGGATGTAAGCGCTGGATCATGACGATGCTCCAGTTACTGCTCTGTATATTTATGTACACATCATGTTGGATGTTGGATATGATCAGTTGGATCATTCATTTGTATATGTATGTACGCATCATGTTGGATGCTGGATATGATCAGTTGGATCATTCATTTGTATATGTATGTATGCATCATGTTGGATGCTGGATATGATCAGTTGGATCATTTATATGTATTTGTATATGCATCATGTTGGATGCTTGGACCATGTATCTGTATATGTATCAGGTGGATACTGTGTATGATCAGGTAGATCATGTATGTTGATCTATATCGGGTGGATACATTGTGTGGATCATGTATCATTGTATGTATCGGGTGGATACATTGTATGATCAGGTGGATCATGTATGATGATATATATCAGGTAGATACTTGGTATGCATCAGGTAGATACATTGTATGATCAGGATGATCATGGATGACGAGCTTCATGATGTTGCTCCAGATGACATGCATCAAGATGATGCAGTGATGATGATCAGGATGATCATGTGTACATAAGGATGATGTATGGTGAGTATCGGGTTGATACTCTATGGCCGTGGAACAGGTTGTGCAGATCAACATATAATTTGGCCCTGGGAGATTTGCAGATAGTCTTTCGAGGTTTTTCCTATGGCATGTAATCTGGCCCTGGGATATCTGGCAAATGCTTTTTCGAGGTTTTTCTTTGGGAGGACATATAATTTGGCCCTGCGAGATCTGTAGATAGTCTTTCGAGGTTTTGCTATGGCATATAATTTGGCCCTGGGATATTTGGCAGATGCTCTTTCAAGGTTTTGTCCTATGGCATATAATATGTGCCTGGGAAATCTGATAGGTTGGGTCGTGTGCCTGTAATAAGTCCTGGGATGCTCTTGCGAGGTTTTGCCATGACCATATGTAATTTGGACCTGGGAGATCCTATAGGTAGAGCTGTGTGCTCGTAACAGCCTGGGATGCTCTTGCGAGGTTTTGTGGTGAGGTCACATATAATATGGCCCTGGGAGATCCTACAGGTAGAGCCATGTGCTCGTAATAGCCTAGGATGCTCTTGTGAAGTTTTGTGACACACGTAATAAGTCCTGAGGATACCATAGTATGGCCAGTGATGAAGACCTGCAGGTGGTGGGCCTACATCCAGTATGAAAAAGGACTGGCTTTGTAGAACTTCCTATGACGAGTAGATTCAGAGATTGGTTGAGATATCAACAGTAGTGACGATGACGATGATCCAGAGAAGAAGACTTGTGCTAGCAGATCTGTGTCGAGAAATACCTTCCTAGATAAGAGGGAGTGTTGATGTATATGTAACTTCAGAATGTATTTCAGTTATATATTTATTGTACCCTTATAGAGATGTGTTATTCCTCTATAAGGAAGTGTCGTCATTTGTATTGACAAGTGTCGCAAGTGTGTTAACTTGCCGATGGGTTATTAGACCACCTTGTAAGGGGTCGGCCGGGATTTATGTAATATGTGGTTATTGTACCTAGATAGACAAGTTGACCCCATAAGGTTATTGAGAAAACAGAACAAGTATAAATAGAGATCGTGAGATCTCTATTTGGATCACTCAGGAACTCATTCTTCCTTCACTTGGAAAGTGGCGCACTTGTGAGGAGGAGGATCAGCTCTGCTAAGAGGAGTCTATCTCTTGTACTTTGGTTGTACTTTGGTTTTGCTATTGCTCTATCTATCTCTGAGGAAGTTGTGAGGTTTTTCACCTTATGGTTTTCCCCACGGAAACTCTGTGTGTCTATTGTCTCTCATGCTTTTGATTCTTGTGATGATTGGCATGCTTGTTATGATTGATATGCATTGATATAATGTACATGTTATTCTCTCAGTAAAGACCCTAGAGTATTGTGAATTAGTGCTCAAAATTTAACATATACTTTTTAAAATTTCCAATGTCACATCCATGCTGCCATTATAGGATTCCAAAATTTGGCTTGTTATATATATACATAACTAAGATTTGGCAGGGATCTTGATTTTATCATTTAAAAGTAAGTATGAAACTCTATCCTTTATGCTCTCACTTCAATTAACTAGGCGATAATCACTTCCCTCATGATTTTAGATTTTAACCATATATATATATAAGTAAAAACATCTTGGAATCCTAATGCTTGCACATGAATCCACTAAGGTTGACTACCAAAATTTCTCAATGCTTTGAAACTTTATGTTTAAATTACACTTATAGAATTTTTGAATTATATAGTTACATTGATCAGAATGGGGTGGCACCCATTACTTGTAATAAATATAATTATATACTTTATTGATAGGGGTGATATATCCTCGGGAGGACAATGCTTCCCTAAGGAAACTATAAGGTATTTGTTTTCGAACAAAAATCAGAAAAACCTAGCTATCATCGTGTATGAGTTTAAAATTTTCCTTTCAGGTTTTAATATATAAGTATCCAAAAGAAGACTTAGGATTGTGGCCTCTTTATAACTGAGTGAAAACTAAAAACTAAGGCTCGCAGCCCAGATTTAAATAACTTCACAATAAGGAAAAAAAGGTTTACGCCGGGAATTCTTTTTCTGCAATTTACATGAAACTGATAACAAAAGGAAGAACCCATCCTAGTTCTCAATCTTTGGTAAAACCAGCTTTTGACCACATAGCTAAGGCAAGACACTCTAAAAGTAAATGACGAAACAAAAATAGATTATCAATTTAGAACAAAAAGGGATCGACTTTCTTTCTTGGTGTCGTCACTTAACGTTCGAGCCCCACTAAAATTACTCCACTAATTTTCTTCCATGATGCCCATCCCGTGGAGTGATCAACGTGGCCCTTCATCAAAATGCTTCTCCTTAAATTATGGGATGTTGTCTCAAAATTTAACTCTTCCCTGAGAGTGGTCGACAACTATATAATCGTAAATCTAAGTAATAAATCATCAATTATGCACAACCCTCTAACTTTTTATATATATGATCTTACATATACATGTATTAATCCTTTAAATAAATAAGGAATTTATCACTTTAAGATCTATAACAATTCTATCACTTGAATTCTATGTAACTTGGAAATCATTTAAAACAACTTCTTATGATACCCTTAACTATAGTCATATAATGTAAGCCCTTGTTTTATCTTAGTAGAATCCAACTACCATAAAAGCTATATCTCTCCCAACTTATGAACTTATAAGTAATGTATTCTTTTTCATATATATACATATAACTCCCTTCATGGTATAATTTCCACCTAGATGTTATAATCATTAATTATATATATATATATATATATATATATATACTTTAGAATTTGTGTTGTTTGTATGATAGTATATTTAACTATGTTAAAAGTAAATATACCTTTCACATACCCTTTTATATATATATATATATATATCTGTCGTAATAATAATAATTTTTCCCTTCCTAAGTTTACTATGAACGTTGTGGCACGATTAGTTTACTGAACTAATCTCTTCTTAGGTTAGCACCCTAAGTTTTTGTGGTCCATTAAGTGAATTTGGTGTCTTTCTTTTAGGTACTAGAGACACCAAGACGACACTTGTCATCCTTGTCCAGTTCCATGTGACCATCTAGTCACCAACTCTACCCCTAGTTAATTCTATATCTCGTCGGTTGGTTGCTTCTCAACCTTTGATCACCCAGTCTAATTACTGACTATTACAATTTAGAAGATAAACAATCTTACAACAAGGTTTACTAGTGGGGCCTTGGCTTTGAGCTCCTCACTAGTAATCAAATTTACATTTTATAGTTACATTGATAAACTTAAAAGGATAGAAAATGGGGATGTTACAAAGGTTCTCTCAGTAGTGGATCTTCCATACTTATGCTTGGGGTGTTTTCCTATGATGCAAGATTGATAGACACCTTTGGAAAATATGATATTGGGAAGCCCTATAACCATTTCTTTCTCATGAAGTTGGGAAAGATATGTATAATTCAGGTGGCCAAATATTTCATGCCATAATTTGCTTAACTCATTGGCATGGGTTAAAAGAGCAGAAGGTGAGGGATTTGGCACAAAGTGAGAAAACTTGTAGATTCTAGAATAGTGATCAACAGTGCCAAATGCAACAATCTTTCCTGTTGAAATTTCAGCTATCTCAACATCATTAGGGGTAAAGGTTACTCTCTTGGGCAGCCCTGTGTGGGTCATCTGATAGACTGAAAATAGGTTTGCAGCAAGTCCAGGTACATATAATACATTATTAAATGAACCAAACTTGAGATCTATGCTACCTTTGCTTTTGCTAGATGTTTCAGAATTGTCACCCAATACAATATTTGGATCATTGGAAGAGTCAAGTGAAGTAAAAAACTTACTTGTAGACACCATGTGTATTAAAGATCTGGAATAAATAATGAATGAGTTAGGCTTGGATGTGCTTGCCATCAGTGCATGAACTCTCTCTTTGTCATCGGAATTTTGTCTTCCATCCTTCTTCCTTGCGCTCTCTGGAAGAGGAATGTTGGATTTCTCCAAGAGTTGATCCATTTGGTCAATGGTCTTCTGCATGCAAGAGATTTCAGTATGAAATCCCTTTCTGCAATAATTTCAATTTGTCCTCTCATTCTTCTTATTTGGATTCCTTTTGAAATTCGAGGAGTCTTCATTAATTTTTTGCTTGTCCTTCTTCTCACCAGTGGGCTTCTTGAAATTACCCTTCTTCTTCCCTTTCGAACCCTTTGAATCTCCAACATTCAGACAATGGTATTTGCATGGATTTTTAACATCAAGACCAATTTGTCTTGTTCTTGTGTCAAAGACTCCATGAATTTTGAAAGTGTCAGGCTTTTCCAATTTTTAACTTCTTTTCGGGTGGAATGGAAGGTCGAAACAAAGACTGAGTAATCTGAGCCAAGTTTGGAGAGAATGGCCAAGAATAATTTCTCATTTTTATTTTCAATACCACATTGCTTCAGCTGCAACACAATTGATTTGAATTTGGAAAAGAAATCCTGAAGGTTATCGAAATTTTGTGGACTCAATGAGACTAGCTCGTTATCCAGTTGATGGCCTCTTAATTCATCTGTCTTTCCGAACAATTCTTGAAGTTTCAGCCAAACTTCATTGGTAGAGGTAAAAGCATCAAGATGAAATAGTAGATCCCTAGATGCAGTGAGACACAACAACCCATAGGCTTCATCTCTTTGATTTTTCCATTTAGATTTCTCAACTGCTGAGGTTGGCTTAACTTCAATTGTCATTGTCACCCTGTAGAGCCCTTTTCTCTTCAGTAAGATCTCCATCTGCGCCTTCCAGTCAAAATAATTGAATGGAGTGAGGATGATCTTCTGTGAATTATCCATGGCAGCTCTGAAATTAATTTTGGAATGATTTGGGTGTGCCCAAAGCTTGCTTCCTGTGCCTCCTTGATGAAGGAATGCGTCCTATGGATGAATTACTGCGCCCTCCTTTAGACTAGTTGGATCCTGCAATACAATAGAAGGAGAAATGAATAGATTGATATCTCTGATACCATGTGAAATTTCTGTTCATACCAAGATTTGATCAATAATTACACTCACTCACAAATATCTTACACAATTAGTCAAAGAAATCAGAAAATTACTCACAATAATACAAAATGTATTAACTCTCATGAATAAAATACATAATCCAACCTTTGGAAAATAATAGGTTTCTGTTATGTAACATTACAACAAAGATTCGAATGGCTAAAGATGCCATTTGGATCCTCATATCATCAGACTTACTAAAAATATGCTCATCCCCCCTAGGTGGCAAGTGTGCTTCCCAAGTCACTCCAAAGGCTCAAGAATTTTTGAATTAGTGACTCGAGAGCGATGTGTGATGAAAAACAATGCTAAATCCAAAATTTGGAAAGAACAAACATCATAGAGGATGTGTGATCCAAAAAACAAGTTTCCCTAGTTGACTAGCTTTTCCCCCTAGGGTAAAAAGCAATAAAACTCAGCAAGGCGCCTTTTCCACTAGAATCTTATCCAGAATATTTTAGAAATGCGCCCAAGTGGTCCAGGAATCTTGTGGTTCACACTTGGAAGTTGTGTGGTCCCCCCAATGTTTCCTTGTGGTCCACACAAGGAAATTTTCTAGTCTATTACATAGGAATTAATCATGAATGATTGATTAATGCTACCAATGTAATTAAATGAAATAGATAGGAAAATTTAATATTCCAACAATTTTACCCCCTCTGACCAAATCTTCCCCTTGATGTCTTCATGATTTATCAAGCCTCAAGCAAAGGAAAGGGGGACGTTCTGGTACTTTATTCATCATCCTGGGGTTAGTAGGGGCATAACGTCCTCCTTAGATTCACTCTTATAGTCACAGTGAGGCCTTGGATTTCTTATTTTAGTATTTTTTATCATTTTATGATGGTTTTAGGGATTAGTCCCCAACGTGTGGGTGACATGCCCTAATTTTGTCTTATTTTAGAATATTTTAGTATTATTTTTTTAATTTCAAATTGACATGTAGGCTTGATAAAAAATTAAAATCTTGTGCTAAAATGGATATAAATATCCATTCATTTTTCATTTGTAAAGCACAAGCCTTCGGATAAAATTTCATTATGTTACTTTTTTACCCTTCTTAGGATCTCTAAAGTGATGTGCACTTCTTGGATGACTTTATATTTTGCTTGAAGTGGAAATTGGATTATCTTCTAGGGTTTATATGCACATGCAAGGTTGATGCTAGCAGTGTTGGACTAGCACAAGCACAAGTATTTATTTTCTTGGTAAAGTTAGTGATTTTATGCTTCTTTGATGATTGAATGGTGGTTGTAATGCTGCATTTTCTGATTAATGGCTTCTTACCAGCCTTTAGTCAACTTTTGCATGGTAGAAAACATCCATTTGAGGGATTTTTCTCTTGTTTGGCCCTTGGATCTCTAATTTTTACTAAATTAGGCTCCTTCAACGAAGCCTAGACGCAATTGTTGGATGCCCTAGTTTGGAAGAGAGGGGAAATCATTCCAAGAAGGAGGTTGGTCACCATCCCTCTTGCCCTAGGGTTTGAAGTAAATCTCTTAAACACCCTAAGTTTTTCCCTTTTTTTATCAACTTGCAGTATTGCATATTTAAATTATTGCATTTCATGGTTAGATTAGGCTAATTTGGGTATGCATTTTGAAATAAAAAATACCCTAAAAAATACAAATTTCTAAAACCAAAAAAATCTAACCTTTGAAAAATCCAAACCTCCTAAAATCCCGTCCCTAAAACTTTGGGATCCTAAGATTTTGGGTCCTAATATTTTGGACTCCTAAAATTTTGGACCTGAAATTTTTGGCGTATCTTTTTAACCCTAAATCTTCAAGGGTGTCTTCATCCTCCTTGTATGTTGCCTTAAACCTATCTTCAAGGATCTGTAAAATCATGATAAATCATATTTTGGGTTTCATGCTTGACTAGTTTCAGGGGTTGGTCTAATTAATCCTTCATGAAATTCCTCCTTCCTCCTTAGAAGGAATTCATCAAGTCTATTTTAAGCCCCTACTAGGACTGCACTCCTGCTAATAGTTGTTGCATTTAGTAACTTACCTCTAGTAAGCATTGAAGGATAATAGTTCGACATGTCTCTTACAATTCATGAATAATAGCTGATAATGATGGTGTTACAAGTGTTGATTACTGATCATAAATACTGATGCTATACACTTCTGCTAGTATATATTGCTTTTCATGCTTATGTACGTAAATTTGATGCTCCTTTAAGGACTAAATACCTCATAATTTATTGATAGTTCTATGTTGCTTACATTTGGTGTTGAATGCTAATGATCTAGGTTATGGGCATTGCTACTATTGAAAACATTGATTACTTACTTATTGATTGAAGGTTATCATTTATTACCATGTGAATGAGTGTTGATTGCATCTAGTAATAATACATTGTCTCCTGTCTTAATTACTAATGCCTGCTGATAATTACCTTGGACAAAGTTTACAACAACATATTCCTAGAAGAAATACATCTGCGAATGATCATCTCTGACCTTGGTTCTCTTAGATAATAACATTGTTTACTACTTTTTATTTATTCATTGATTGTTGTTTATTAATGAGATATTGCTATTAAAGTTAATATATAGTGATACTATATCTATATACTCAATCTTTATGCTTTGTAATTACTGATGTGAATAGATTGGTGCTGATATGTGTCACTAATCTGTTGGTACTGGAAATTTTACTTTTTTTCCCTCTCTATTTTGCACTAGAGACTTACTTCACTAATCCGTTATATGTATTTAAGTTACCTTATAAGTATGTTAGCTAATTGAATATTTGCTTAGTTTCACTCTTCATTAAGGCAATGGTCACAAGTATAAAGTTGCATTGGAGAACTTGTACTCTATTAAGACTGCCTGAAAGCATCAAAGGCCTGTCCCCCTTCATTAAAGGCCTCTCCCCTTTTAGACAAAATTGGATCCTGAAGAAGTTCGAAGATTGGACAAAGGTGACAGTAGGCCAAATCTCTTATGTGATTTCCATTCACTAGCAAACCTAGCATGCTAGTTTGAATGGTAACATTTTTGGCATCATTGTCGGGGACAATTTAAAATATTGAAGTGGATTATTCGGATTCAATCACACCCTTGGAAATAACGACAATTAGGTAAGAACTCAAAGTGAGCCCTCCTCTTTACAATTTGAAGTTGATTTATTAAAGGACTAACCTTGCAAAACTTATCTCGTGACTCCATTGGCAAGTTATTTCTTCAAGACATGTCAGGTATGTTCTTGTTTGGTACTTTGGTGAGATTTATTTGACATATCTCTCTCAATTTGACATGTGGGTGAGATGCCCTAATTTTTTCTTATTTTGGAATATTTTAGTATTATTTTGTTTTAATTTCAAATTGACATGTAGGCTTGATAAAAAATTAAAATATTGTGCTAAAATGGATATAAATATCCATTCATTTATCATTTGTAAAGCACAAGACTTTGGATAAAACTTCATTATGTTAATTTTTTACCCTTCTTAGGCTCTCTAAAGTGATGCACACCTCTTGGATGACTTTCTATTTTGCTTGAATTGGAAATTGGAGTATCTTCTAGGGTTTCTATGCACATCCAAGGTTGATGCTAGCATTCTTGGACTAACACAATCTCAAGGATTTATTTTCTTGGTAAAGTTGGTGAGTTTATGATTCTTTGAAGATTAAATGGTAGTTGTCATGCTGCATTTGTTTTATTTAGGGATTCTTACCAGCCTTTAGTCAACTGTTGCATTGTAGAAAACGTCCCTTTGAGGGATTTTTCTCTTGTTTGGCCCTAGGATATCTGATTTTTTCCTAAATTAGGCTCCTCCAACAAACCCTGGAGGTTGTTGTTAGATGCCCTAGTTTGGAAGAGAGGATAAATCATTCCAAGAGGGAGGCTGGTCACCATCCCTCTTGCCCTAGGGTTTGAAGTAAATCTCTTCAAAACCCTAAGTTTTTCCCTTTTTTACCAAATTGCAGTATTGCATATGTAAATTATTGCATTTCATGGTTAGATTAGGCTAATTTAGGTATGCATTTTTAAATAAAAAATACCCTAAAAAACAACAAATTTCCAAAACAAAAAATATCTAACCTTCGAAAAATCCAAACCTCCTATAATCCTAGCCCTAAAACTTCAAGATCCTAAAATTTTGGTTCCTAATATTTTGGCCTTTTAAAATTTCAGACCTGAAATTTTTGGCATATCGTTTCAACCCTAAATCTTCAAGGGTTTCTTCATCCTCCTTGTATGTTACCTTAAACCTATCTTCACTGACCTGCAAAATAATGATAAATCCGATTTTGGGTTTCATGCTTGACTGGTTTCAGGGGTTGATCTAATTAATCCTTCATGAAATTCCTCCTTCCTCCTTAGAAGGAATTCATCAAGTCTCTTTTAAGCCCCTACTAGGACTGCACTCTTGCTAATAACTGTTGCATTTAGTAACTTACCTCTAGTAAGCATTGAAGGATAATAGTTTGCATGTCTCTTACAATTGATGAATAATAACTGATAATGATGGTGTTACAAGTGTTGAATATTGATAATAAATACTGATGCTATAAGCTTCTGCTAGTATATATTGCTTTTTATGCTTATGTACGTAAATTTGATGCTCCTTTAAGGACTAAATACCTCATAATTTATTGATAGTTCTATGTTGCTTACATTTGGTGTTGAATGCTAATGCTCTAATTTATGGTCATTACTACTATTGAAAACACTGATTACTTGCTTATTGATTGAAGGTTATCATTTATTACCATGTGAATGAGTGTTGATTGCATATAGTAATAATACATTGTCTCTTGTCTTAATTACTAACGCCTGCTGATAATTACCTTGGAAAAAGTTTACAACAACATATTCCTAGAAGAAATACATCTTCCAATGATCATCTATGACCTTGGGTCACTTAGATAATAACATTGTTTACTACTTTTGATTTCCGTATTGAATGTTGTTTATTAATGAGATATTTCTATTAAAGTTAATATCTAGTGATACTATATCTAGATACTCAATCTTTATGCTTTGTAATTACTTGTGTGAATAGATTGGTGTTGATATGTGTCACTAATCTGTTGGTACTGGCAATTTTAAATTTTTGTTCCTCTCTATTGTGCATTAGAGACTTACTTCATTAATCCATTATATGTATTTAAGTTACCTTATAAGTCTGCTAGCTAATTGAATATTCGCTTAGTTTCACTCTTCATTAAGGCACTGGTCACAAGTATAAAGTTGCATTGGATAACTTGTACTCAATTAAGACTGCTTGCATGCATCAAAGGCCTCTCCCCGTCAAACAAAATTGGATCCTGAAGAAGTTTGGAGATTAGACAAAGGTGACACTAGTTGTTGTGCAGGATTATTACCTTATAGTGAGGAGAAGACAATACCAACTTGGGCGGGGTGACCAGTAAATACATTCATTGCATTGCATTTAGTTCCTACAAATGAAAGGGATCAAGATATCGAAAGATGTACCTTTTATTGATGGCTAGTCCTAGCTTTCGCTTGGTCTTCTGCTTGATCTTTCGCTATGATGAACCTGCAACACAAAGGAAACCTTCCTCAGCGTATCTTGATTGTAATAAATATAATGAAATTGAAAGCAATCAAACATCAACTACAATCATATATTAAACCAAATGAACATACAATCAAATAGACATTCAATTTGGGACAGGAAGGGTATTTCCAACTTTTTATTGTCAAAGAAACTTGAATCAGTACAAATATACCTAATCGATCAAGATGCTTCTGCAACTGAGTCCTGGGCTCCTTCTCTTCACAATGACTTGGGAATTCCTCTAGCGTAACAGCACTTAAAGCATTCCTTCTAGGTCCCTCTCTCATGGATCCTCCTTGTATTTATGGGACAAGGTAGGCAGTTGGAATCGAGAGGTGGTTGAATTGGGAGGTTGGGGAAGTTGCAAAACCAACTTCAACTAATCCCAATTCATAATCTTAATATATTTTTTGACTTCATCTTAAGATGTGTGCGAGTTTCATACAACCAGAGTAGCACACAGTATGCAACTCTTGTACTTTGCAACAAGCATTTGCAACATTTTTAAAGGTGTGCGCTTGTTGTCCTTGAGCAAAGCAGTGCATCTTTTAAGGTGTGCGCTAGTTTACTATAGCAAGAGTAGCACACATGTTGTGGAATCAGTGGATAAAGTGAGATTCTCAGCTGAAGAGTGTAGTTCCATCAGAAAGTCATCTAGGTCAACCTAGCTCTTCAATCCATAGTGTCCTTTTATGTGATCAACAGAGCAATGTGATCATGGATGTAGAAGTGCATATTTGACCTATAATAGTAGTCCAAGTCTCTTATGTGATTTCCATTCACTAGCAAGCCTAGCCTGCTAGTTTGAATGGTAACATTTTTGGCATCATTGTCGGGGACAATTTAAAATATTGAAGTGGATTATTCGGATTCACTCACACCCTTGGAAATAACGACAATTAGGTGAGAACTCAAAGTGAGCCCTCCTCTTTACAATTTGAAGTTTATTTATTAAAGTACTAACCTTGCAGGACTTATCTGGCGACTCCATTGACAAGTTCTTTCTTCAATACCTGTCATCTATGTTCTTGTTTGGTACTTTGGTGAGATTTATTTGAAATATCTCTCCTGGCGACTCCCACTGAAGAAATTAAAAGAGGTACTTGACAAGAATGAGGCCAAGAGGTAAGCCTTGTTTTGTCATTTTATAATATTTTTGTTAAAGTCTAACCTTGCAGGTGATATCAAAAGGCGACTCCATTGAAGAAAATAAAAAGGAGTAGCCTATAAGGACTAGGCCAATTCAAGAAGAAAAATTATATGGCATCCTTTGATGAAGCATGGTTGCACCATCCTTAGTTTGATGCACTATATTTTTCATGCATCCAGGGTATTTGAATGCCATGGATAAAAATGCCTTTCAGGTTGTTCAAAAGGTTAAGCCACATGAAGAATGAGATACAAATCATGTGTTTGCTTTCATAGAATATCTTAACGCATGGGATATCATGGTCGAGGACACTAGAATGAGATTATTGGTAATATCCCTTGACTTGCAGAATAATCATTATGAAGAGAAATGGTATAAGAATCTTCCTCCCAAGAGGATATATTCATTCTTTCAATTAGTTGAGGTGATATGCAACAACTTGGGTCCCTGGATGTGTGAAGAAATTAGTGAATCCCTAAACCCAGGGGAGAGCCATATATGGATACCTACAATCACCAACAAATGGATACCTTTATACAACCTTTATGACATATATCAACGCTTTATATGGATTCAATCAATGAATCAAAAAGACAACTTGACCTATTGAGGAGTTAATGCAAAAAACTACTTGCCAAAAATAATAGATATCAATGATTTCCAGCACAATTTCACATTTACCAATGAATTTTACACAACCCAAGGGACACCTCAGAAAAGTGCGCCCTTAGGGGGAAATGGACAAGCAAGGCAAGGCGAATCCCTAGGACTACTTAGAAGGAAAATGTTTCCTAGGTTTGTGATATCTAGGGTTTTTACGTTTCCCGAGGAAACTCCAAGAATGAGGATGCCCTTCAATATCTGTGGATAAATCCACTAGGGAAAAATTGATGGGTGGACTATATTTTTGAAATTACGAATAGAGGTATGTGGACAGGTATAATATTCAGTTCTCATTTACATGATCATTTATCTTTTCACTTGAAATGTTAAGGTATGAATTTTGTGGTTGATAATTTCAAAATTTTAAATATTATTAGAGATACTAACATCATTATTACAAAGGTGAATAACACGTTTGCATATTTACAAGAATGCTTAAGTAGGGGAAGGTATTCGTCACAACTAGCCTTCAAAGATACTCATGAACATTTATGAGGCTCACCTTTGCAAATGATCCCCCAATTCCATAATCAGACAACTAAGTTCATGCAAAAACAATTCTTGACAGAAATATATGATGAACATAGTTTATACTTGAGCCCAGTATAGGCCTGGATCGATAAATCTTTCGAAATTAATCATTCTCCGTGGCAAGAATTTCAATGTTTCCAAGTTCCAAGCTCTATTCATTACCACATATCCAGTTTGGAAAAGGTACTGGTATGTACTTAGCTTATCCTTGATGAGATATTGTCTTGGATTATCTCTATAGACAAAGGAGAAGGGTCAAGTATAATTTATATGCCCATGTGGCTACATTGGTGGTATGATTTCACTTGAACCCTTTTGTTATCATGATTATGGTAGGTGAGTAGTTTCATTTTCAGTTCAACATCTACTATTACACATGCATTGCATTTGTTGTTCTTTCATTTTTTAGTTTTTTTGCATTTCATTTCGAGTAAGGAAGGATGTAAGTGTCTTCCTATGATGCATTTAATGCCCTTGTGTGTTAGATATGTGTGCGGTCCCATAGGTACCAAGGGATTCTGAAGGTTCTCATGCACTCCCAGGAAAAGCAGACGTCCCATAGTTGGAGCCAATGTTACACCTCTACAGTTGTCAACGTTCCAGCAGGTCATTGGTTGAGGAGGGGTAAAATGCCAAGTGTGGGGCTCCTACTTATGCTTTTCCATAACCAGGCCCCTTCGTTTTGTTCATGGAAGTAATATGTCTTAGTGGCATTGTGGACTGCCCTTTTTGGGGATTTTTAGCCCCGGGGTTGGTGTTTGGGGCTTCCATGGGTAGACCATCGGGTCACATGACCACCATCCTCTTATGACTTGAGGAGGACTATGCTTCATCTATGGAGGCCATCCCTAAGTCCAACACACCTCGCACACCCCACTTGTACCTTCTCTATAGTGGATTTTACCCCCTCTAACCAAATCGTCCCCTTGATGTCTTCTTGATTGATCAAGCCTCAAGCTAAGGAAAGGGGGATGTTGAAGGACTTTAGTCATCATTCTCAGGTTAGTAGGGGCACAAATTCCTCATTAGGTTCACTCTTACAGTCATAGCGAGGCCTTGGATTGATCATTTTATGATGGTTTCAAGGCTTAGTCCCCAACATGTGGGTGACATGCCCTAATTTTTTCTTATTTTGGAATATTTTAGTATTTTTTTGTTTTAATTTCAAATCGACATGTAGGCTTGATAAAACATTAAAATCTTGTGCTAAACTGGATAAAAATATCCATTCATTTATCATTTGTAAAGCACAAGACTTTGGATAAAACTTCATTATGTTACTTTTTTACCCTTCTTAGGCTCTCTAAAGTGATGGATACCTCTTGGATGACTTTCTCTTTTGCTTGAATTAGAAATTGGAGTATATTTTAGGGTTTCTATGCACATCCAAGGTTGATGCTAGCTTTCTTGGACTAACACAAGCTAAAGGGTTGATTTTCTTGGTAAAGGTTGTGAGTTTATGCTTCATTGAAAATTGAATGGTAGTTGTGATGCTGCATTTTTTTTATTTAAGGTTTCTTTCCATCCTTTAGTCAACTGTTGCATTGTAGAAAACGTCCCTTTGAGGGATTTTTCTCTTATTTGGGCCTTGGATATCTGATTTTTTCCTAAATTAGGCTCCTCCAACAAACCCTAGAGTTTGTTGTTGGATGCCCTAGTTTGGAAGAGAGGATAAATCATTCCAAGAGGGAGGTTGTTCACCGTCCCTCTTTCCCTAGGGTTTGAAGTAAATCTCTTAAAAACCCTAAGTTTTGTCCATTTTTTTATCAAATTTTGAGTATTGCACATGTAAATTATTGCATTTCATGGTTAGATTAGGCTAATTTAGGTCTGCATTTTTAAATCAGAAAAAACCCTAAAAAACTATAAAATTCGGAAACCAAAAAATATCTAACCTTTGAAAAATCCAAACCTCCTAAAATATCCGCCCCAAAACTTCGGCCCTAAAACTTCGGGATCCTAATTTTTTCAGGTCCTAATATTTCATCCTCCTAAAATTTCCGGCCCAAAATTTTGGCTTACCTTTTTAACCCTAAATCTTCAAGGGCGCCTTCATCCTCCTTGTCTACTTCCTTAAACCTGTCTTCACGGACCTGTAAAACTAAGCTAAATCAGAGTTAGGGTTTCATGTTTGACTGGTTTTAGAGGTTGGGCTAATATAGATTTCATGAAATTCCTCATTCCTCCTTAGAACAAAATCACCAAGTCTCTTTCAATCCCCTACTAGGACTGCACTCCTTCTAATAATTGTTGCATTTAGTATCTTACCCCTGGTAATAATTGAAGTATATTAGTGTGCATGTATCTTACAATTGATGAATAATAACTGATAATGATGGTGTTACAAGTGTTGGTTATTGATCATAAATACTGATGCTATATGCATATCCTGGTATATATTGTTTTTCATGCTTGTGTATGTAAATTTGATGCTCCTTTAAGGACAAAATATGTCATAATTCATTGATAGTTTGATGGTGCTTACATTTGGTGTTGAATGCTAATGTTCTAAGTTATGGTGATTGCTACTATTGACAACATCGATTACTTGCTTATTGATTGAAGGTTATCATTTATTTCCCTATGAATGAGTGTTGATTGCATCTGCTAATAATATATCATCTCATGTCTTAATTACTAATGTTTGTTGGGAATTACCTTGGAAAAAGTTTACAACAACATATTCCTAGAAGAAATACATCTACCAATGGTTTTTGCATTAAATGTTGTTTATTAATGAGAGATTGCTATTAAATTTAATCTCTAGTGATAACATATATGGATACTAAATCTTTATGCTCTGTAATTACTGATGTGAATAAATTGATGCTGATATGTGTCGCTAATCTATTGGTACTAGCAATTTTACTTTTTTTGTCCTCTCTATTGTGCACTAGAGAATTACTTCACTAATATGTTATATGTATTTAAGTTACCTTATAAGTATGTTATTTGATTAAATCTTTGCTTAGCTTCACTCTTCATTAAGGCATTGGTCACAATTATAAAGTTGCATTGGAGAACTTGTACTCTATTAAAACTGCTTGCAGGCATCAAAGGGATCTCCCCATTGGGACAACATTGGATCCTAAAGAAGTTCGTAGATTGGACAAAGGTGATAGTAGTCCAAGTCTCTTATGTGATTGTCATTCACTAGCATTCCTAGCCTGCTACTTTGAACGGTAAAATTTGCGGTGTCATTGTCGGTGTTAACACCCAAAAAATACTCACTAGCTCATCTCCCTAGTCACATGACCCATTTGTCCACTTTTCCTACCATTTTAGCCTCTAAAACCTCCAAAAACCTTCAAATGGTCACCAAAAAAGCCAAAATCAACCTTTTTCTCCTCAAAACAATTAAATTTCCTAAAAAATGCCAAAAAACCCTCCAAAAGGGCCCAAAATTCCCAAAAATCAATTAAAAGGGAATAAAATTCAAAAAAGGAAAAAAGAGGAAAAGAAACCCTTAACCATTTACCAATACCATTGGTTGCCCAAAACCATGGTTTAACACTCCATCACCCAAAATCTATAAAAAGGTGATAGAGGCTCCCCATTATTCATCCACATTCTTACCTATCCTTATGCTGTCAAAATCACTCTTGAGAACCCTAGCCTCCCATTGGAGCTTGAGTTCCCCATTTAGAGTGAACCTTTGGCCCACCCTTGAAGCATATTGGAGAAGAAAGAGACCATTGGAGCACTGGAGCACCTCATCCATGCAACTGTACAAGCTCCATCAACCTCACCATTTTAGGTAACAACATTGCAAACCCTCGTTTGCTCATGAATACAAAAATATCAATTTTATTTATTGTATCTCTCATGATTATTTAGTTTTTATTGTTTTGATTTAGATTTACTTTCATGCACATGTTATCAATTAATGGTTAAATTTGATTGATCTTACATCTTAGATTTACTTTTTATTGAGCTGCTACTAAGGAGTCCATTCTCTTCTCCTTAGTAGGTGCCCATTTGCACAAGCTAGGGTGAAAATCCTAGCCACAGTTTTGGTGATTCCGCTGGCTTGAATATTTGATTAGATTTAGTCTTGGTCTTGTTTTAGTTGTTATTTTGCTTTAATATTGCAGATCTAGTTTACCCTTAAACCTGTAACCCCTGTTTTGCCTTTTCGGCTATAGTTTTCGGCGTCCATTTTTGCACTATTTTCATGCAGGTTTCTTACCCCATAGCCACAATCCAGATCGCGACTCTCCAGCCCAAACCCACGACTCAGATTGTGAATGTCCAGCCCAAACCCATGACCCATATCGCGACTGTCCAGCCCAAACCCGTGACCCAGATCGTGTCTGTTTATCACAGACCTGTGATTTTCCACTTGGCTTCTGAGCCTGCAGTCACGGCCCGGATCGCTAATTCTCATCCCCTTCACGCGATCCATATTGCGTAGTTTTCCTTTTTTCCCTCGATCTACCCCGCCCAAACATCCCTCCCCAGTCGCGTTCCCCCGCGGCTCTGCATAACCCATCCACGGCTTAGATTGCGGAATCCAACTTCACAGCCGCAATCCAGATCACGTCCTTCACCCTCATAGCCGCGATCCAGTTCTCGTCCTTTATCCTTGTAGTCACAAACCAGACCGCGAGATTTCGCACAGACAACCACGACCTAGATCCCCAGGTTCAACCTGAAACCTGCGATCTGTTTTCTGAGTTTTCATTACCCATTTTCGGCCCAGATTTTTCTGTACTTTTTCTTGCATCTTGACAGCCCACTATTTTGCCTGAAGCCCAAGCTACTCCTTGAATTTTTATGTTATTTACTTCATTGTAACACTTTACAAATTTTCAACATTTTCATTGAAAAAGAAAATTTTAGCATTTACAGTTAAATTTCAGCATTTGCAAGTTAAATTTCAGATTTTACATTTGATAGATAATTGCCCAAGCATGGAATTTTGCTAGATACATCATCTCACTTGCACACACTCTGTCACCTTAATTCAAGTGAGCCATAAAATTTACTTAACTCAACCAACCTTCTAACCCCACTTGGGGAACATAAAAGAACTTTGTATTTAGGTAGGACAGAGGGGATAGGCATCCAAATAACACCCCTCGGTCATTTTCACTTGAGACATAGTTGTTGTCCATTAAGGTACCAAAATCCCCTAGTATTTGTTGGCACGGTAAAGATCAATTTGTCAGAAAGGCCTCTCCCTTACGAGGGTCGAAGTAGCAAGACTGGTTCCGGAGGCCTGAGTGGAATACCGCAATCCATTCAGTAACCGAAGGCTACCTACTCGTTGTTCTCATTGTACTACCTTGTTGGGAGTATGACGGCGATAGAAGAAGAGCTGCGGATTTATCTTTCTGGACGTGTCATGAACGGGGTATCTTAGTAGCCATTCTTCTAGGATTCTTTTACCTGGTATCCCTCCCGGTAGGGGGAGATTTATCCATTTGGTTCTGCTTTTCGTATTGTCTGACTTGGATTTCATCACCTTGCAAAGGATACATCTAGTTTGAGCCAACATACATTTTAGTTAGGAATTTGCATGCTCTCTTACCTCCCCCTGGTTCAGCAAGTACACCATTTTTCTTATTAGGAGTCGTTTGCTTGTTGATATTCTGACCACTTTTTCTTATTCACTCCGCTTACCGTAGAACAACTGTTACAGTGAGCGTTTTGAGTTTTTTGTTGGCCTGAGTGCCATATTTTTTGCGCTCCCCTTCTGCACACTTGGTTGCATTAGGTTTTTTTAGTTTTTTCACTTTCCACTACCCACTAGTTTTACTATCCGTCTGTCACCATTGAGTCCCTGAGACGTTCTCCGCGCTTCGGGGATGAACCCCCGTAGCACGGTTCGCTTGACACCACTCGTCACAGGCGTAGAGCCTCATCACTCGACACCACCCATCACTGACATAGAGCCTCACCACCTGACTCATACGCCCCTGATTTCACATCTAACTCTGAGGCAGACTCAGAAAACCCTATATACACAACACCGTCTAGCCCCATGGATGGCATGACTTCAAACCCATTCTTTGTAGGGACTATCGGTGGAGCATCCACCACGATAGCCACCACTATAACACCTGTCATGGGTATGCCCTCGATGGGGCCCACACCTACCATCCCTGTCACTATTGCAATTCCAATGGCTACTAGACCCAATCTCACCCCATTTGTGACCCACGTTACACTTGGAGGCGTAGGCCCCTCCCACACGATCCCCACACCTCTGTTTGGGGGTCACATCCCTGTCACGACTCATATTCCCGCTTCACACTTTGGGGGCTGCAGCCTGACCACCAATGCTACCACCAGCACATACGCCCCAGCGACCATGTCACATTCTTCTGCCAATTTTCCATTAATGGCCAGTCTCAACCTCCTTGACCTGGCCGTATTAACAAACGATCCTATCCGACATGATCCCACTTGGCCTCATATGCATAGCAAACTCCCATTACACATCCCTAAGTTTGATGGAAAGGCTGGGGAGGATCCCCAAAATCACATCATGTCTTTCCATCTATGGTGTTCCTCCAACTTCATAGTGGATGACTCCATCCTCCTACGCTTGGTTCAACGGATCCTCACTGGATTTGCAGCTAAGTGGTATATCGAGTAGCCTCATGTGACCCACACCACTTTTACACCCCTCGCCTTGACCTTTCTATAGTTCTTCTAGTTACCTGTCCATTACGACGCAGGAGTAGAGATCCTACTATCTTGCAGACAAAACATGACCACCCACATCACTGATCACATTCATGAGTGGCGCAAATGCCGAAGCTTATGCAAGATTAAGTTAGACGACCGTATCTTCCTAGATTGGTTTCTTAAGTCTCTACTTCCATCTATTGCCAAAGATGTGGCATATGAACGACCCCAGTCTGAAGAAGAAGCCATTCTTAAAGCCCGGTAGTTTGATTTGATCTACGCCCAGTCCAACTACTTGTATACCATTTTACCCGATGTCCCTTGTGCCGATTTCTCCCGTAACGACGCACCGAGGGCATCCCACGCCACCGATGGCATCATTGGTCATGTTGCATCACACAACCAACCCTTTTCCATTATGCGCAATAATACTGTCCCCAAACTTTCGTGGGCCACATTTCACTCCGGAGCTACAACTTCGTATACTCCCATAGCACACCCCCACCACACTCATGGACCCTCATGTCCACCACAGTATTACGGCCACGCACCTTCACACTACACACCTCTAATTTCACCCCCTACGTATTACCACCAACAAGCCACTAATGCTCCTGTTCACTCACAAGCCCCAGCGGCTTATTACCCATCACAGGCAGCGCCTGCAACACCACAACCTCCAGTCGCTCAGACTTACGAACAACCACAATCAGCACCAGCACCTAGACCACCTCCAACCCCTCCCACATATTATCCACCACAGCCTACTCCAGCACCTGCACAATCTCGAAATCCCCCTGTTTCCCAAGGGAAAGTATATGCATAGCAAAATCTGTCGCAAAACCAGAATACCCAACGCAATAAACAAGGCCAACAAAACCATGGAAGAGGACGCAACCACGGAAACAACCAACCTCAGAACCAAGGTGGCCAGCCACCCAATATTCCTCCAAATAATAACAATGCTGCCCCTGCCAACCAAAAACATGATTGACCACCAAAACAAGGTAAGAACCCCAATTTACGAACAAACCACCCATGTTCCATATGCAAGGTATACAACCATTATACACACACTTTCCCCCATTTGGAGCGAGCGCGCCAACTTTGGACTAATGACACCCAATGACAAGGGAACGCGACACAACCAACACCACCACCTCAACCACAACCCATGGTGTTGTAGAATCCTTTACCCACACAAGGAGTGGTGAACACTCATCCATTGGATCCCCCTCAAGGAACCACGACACCACAGTAGCAAATCACTTATGTTGCAACCGATCACCAACATATGGACTCAGGTACTCACCATCTGTTAATGATGTCATCGATTGATGTCCACCTCCAAAAACGCCAAAACCAATATGGCTCCACCTCTGAATCCATTCCCGCTGATAAATCCACCAATGCTCTTCCCACTGATCAGCCATTACGCATACCTACTACACCATTAGATAGGATCCCTAAAGCCCCTCGCTTCCCACTACGTCGAATCAATAACAATCCTAACGCTCATGCCGCCTCGAATTATAATATTGTGGATGACTTAGCCCAATCCCCTACTACTATGTCTGCTCTTGAAGTCCTAAAAAATTGTCCTGCACAGGGAAAAATATTGTTATCCTCCATTGGTGCGATAGACCCTTCTGACTCATGAATGATGGCATTCAACTTGGACCAAGCCAAACCACGTTTTCCCTCCACATTAGCATTTCAAGTTTCTATATCCATTCGAAAACTTGTAATTCATTGATGCATCATCGATGAAGGTGCCTCCACCTGCGTGATGTCGACATTTGTCTGGCAGAAGCTAGGATCCCCTACACTACAGCCATCCACAACCGCATTACGAGCTTACGATGGTCGCTTAGCTCAACCACAAGGCCTCTTGCCCAACATGCCCATTCAGTTAGCTGGAAAAATGATCCTTATCGACATAGAGGTCATCAATGCCCAGCTTGATAATAACCTCTTACCTGGATGCAGTTACATGTATGCCATGAAGGTTGTCGCTTCATCCGTCTTCCACACCATGATGTTTCCTCACAAGGGATGTGTGGTCAAGATCGATCAACTGATGTACTACAATCCTAACGCCCCCGCCACACCTGAAAATGTTCTTCGTATGATTGAACAACCCATCCACAATGCACCTACGTCGTTCATCTCCACAGTCATCCCCAGGATATACTTAGATACACCCATGACTTCCACGTTCCAATCCATTCCACCCCCTTTGCGGATAGCCAAAATATCTGATTTGTGCACTCTCTCACACAATACACAGGCACCCAACCAACAACCCCCTTTACTGCCGCAACCACCCTCAATGCCCAGCCATATCAGAGCCACACCAATCCACACTATCCCGTTCATATTCCCCCCTTCAGGAGCAGTCAGCACCCCAATAATGACTACACTCAATCTTCCTGGGTTAACGTTAGGACTGCCTGTGTGGTACCTACCCCCCCAAATCCTCCACCGACACCAAATGTCATTTTACAACCTGTCCAACCTATCACCATGACGAACCGACCACCTCCAAGGGTGACAACCGCATCAACATCTAGTAATGCACCCCCTCCGCCCCATCACACTGGGGGCAGAGGCCCACAAATCTACACTGCTCCACATGCACCCTACATCACCCCACCTACTCCAAAGACGACAAAGAATCCCCTGCCATTTCATGCTCGCCTCAAATTCTCTTTGTGTGACGATTTGGGTCATGCTACCCATCAATGTCTGCAATTACCAACACTTTAGGAACACATGCAAACATTAGATGATGATCCCAACATCCCGGTCGTTGCACTTGACCCTACCCCTAAGCCCTGCGATAAATCGTTACATACTAATCACCCTTGCGCGATATGCAGTATTTACGGCCATTACTCACATCACTGCCCCGATCTCTCGGAATACAGATTGGCTCTCTACAAACTCACTCATTTCGATATGGAAACATCCTCTCCTACCATTGAGTAAATTCATCCCCCACCCTCTTCCTCCTCAGGAGAGATCAATACCATTTATATGATTTCATCTACCAGTGTGCCTCAGTCAACTGATTTGATGACACAGTGCTTCCATAGTGATGAGGAAATCCTCGAAGCACTTACTGCACCCGACTACCCCTGGGACGATATGCACCGTCGATCATACTTCATCCCTGAGGTGTCTATCACCTCCATGGAAACCCAATTCTCCCTTGAATCCAAATATTTCCTTCCAACCAAGGTTGACTGGTTTAAAGATCCCATCCTAGCTTCTGATTCCTTTGAGGAAGGAAATATGGCTAATATTTCACCCATCATAAAAGTCAACATCTCTACTACACCTTGATTACCCGAACTCATTTCCTTGGGTGCATCATGCAATGAGGATGAGGTTCAAGCTTATAAGAATTTCTTCCAAGATTTTTGCAATGTCTTTGCCTAGTCATACATCGAGATGTCTGGTCTTGACCCCGCTATCATAGAACACCACATTGATACTTGGCCCGACGTACCACCCGTTCACCAAAAAAAATGCCCCATCCACCCATCTAAGCTTCCTGCCATCGAAGCTAAAATTGAGAAACTTCATGTAGTTGGGTTCATTTACCCCATTGCCTATACCACCTAGGTTTCCAACCCGGTACCAGTCAACAAAAAGCAGGGCACTATTCGTGTATGTATCGATTTTCGCAACTTAAATCAAGCTTGTCCCAAAGACAAATTCCCCACGCTATTTATCGACCATCTTATCGATGGATGTGCGGGGCATGAGACACTATCTTTCATGGATGGTTTCTCTGGGTATAACCAAATTCAGATTCGCAAGGAAGATCAGTACAAGACCACCTTCACCACCCCATGGGGCACCTTTGCTTATCGCGTTATGCCTTTCGGTCTTAAAAACGTTGGTGCCACCTTTCAGCGGGCCATGACCTATTGTTTTCATGACTTGGTTAACATCATCTTGGTCTACTTCGATGACCTCACAACCAGATCCAAGAAACAGTCTGACCATCTAAACGACCTTTGGCAAGTCTTTCTACGTTGTCGCAAGTATCAAATCCGCTTGAACCCACTCAAGTGTGTATTTTTCTTTCCGGCAGGCCAGTTGTTGGGTTTTATCATTTCACAAAAAGGAATTGTTGTAGATCCATTAAAATTACAATCCATCTTAAACCTCCCATCACCACGTACGCTTCGACAGCTACAAAGCCTTCAAGGGAGGCCCAATTTCCTCCATTGTTTCGTCCCCGACTATGCCACAACGATTCATGGTTTCCTTCATTTGCTCCGCACTCACATCCCTTTCGTTTGGGACGACCAAGTGCAAGGAGCTTTTGAGGACTTGAAGAAAGCTCTCACACATGCCATTGATCTCCCCTCCGGATTTCTCAAAATACTTCATCTTTACGTTTCGGCATCCAATTATGCCATTTTTGGGGTTCTTTTTCAAGAAGATTCTGCTCATCAAGAGCATGCTATTTATTATGTGAGCCAGACATTATCAGGTCCACTGCTACATTACCCATATGAAGAGAAACTAGCCCTTTCCGTCTTCTTTTCAGTTCAAAATTTGCGACATTACATCCTCATAAGACACACTACAGTTGTCGCAAACTCCAACCCCATGGTCTATCTGTTGAACTGTCGCCTTCTTCAAGGCCGCGTCGCTAAATGGGTCATTATCCTACAAGAGTATGACTTGACTTTCATGACCCCCAAGAGTACTAAATCCCTTGCACTTGCACAACTCATGATGGATTTACCATCCCTCTCGTCATCACCCTTAGTCACTACTAGTCTAACTGACGACCATTTGTTTACCATCTTATCAGATGACCCTTGGTACGGAGACATCTTGGTTTAGCTCCACACACAAAAGTTTCGACCTGATATCAACCATGATGGAAGCTATCGCATCCGTCACCATGCTTCTCGCCATCTCCTCCTAGGCGATGTTCTATATCGACATGGTATCGACACTATCTTACGACATTGCCTCACACGAGAAGAAGCAGAACAGGTTCTCAATGACTGTCATAGCGGTGCCTACGGTGGCCATTTCTCCAGAATGGCCACTTCCCAAAAGGTGATCCACGTAGGGTATTTTTGGCCCTCACTATTTACTGATTGCATCACAGCGGTCAAACATTTTCGCAATTTCCAGCTCTTTTCCCCTAAGGCAAGGACACCCCCCGGCCCCCTTCCTCTGGTCGTCATCGTTGGTCCTTTTTGCAAATGGGCCATTGACTTCATGAAATGTAATCCTCCTTCTGCTGGTGGCCACAAATACATAGTTGTGGTTGTCAAATACTTTACCAAATGGGAATAAGCCATCCCTACCTTCAACTGCAAATCCGATATTGCATCTTGCTTCTTCTTTAACCACGTCATTACTCCTTTCGGAGTGCCTAAGCAACTCTTCTCTGACCATGGCTCTCATTTTGAGGAATCTATCTGGAAAGAGTTTTCAACCCTCCTCAAATTCAAACATAAATATGCCTCTGCCTACTACCCCCAACGGAACGACCAAGTCGAGGCCATTAACAAAATTTTGAACACCATCCTTCAACGCATCGTCGACCGGCATAAGTCCAATTGGCATCATATGCTTTTCCCTGCACTATGGGCTTACCGTACATCCGCTAAAACTACCACCAGTTTTACCCCTTTTCATTTCGTTCACGGCGTAGAATCTGTGCTCCCCATCAAGTGTTAGATCCCAGCATTGCACATCGCTATTGAACTCCTTCCAGACACATCACCGTTCGAACAATGCTTAATCTGGTTGGAGCAAGCTGACGAAGATCGCTGCGCAACCCTTCAAACCATTGAAGTTGCAAAGAGCCGCTCCAAAGCCGGCTACAATAAACACATTCACCCATGAACATTCCATGAAGGGGACCTTGTACTCGTTTACGACCAAGCTCATGATAAAATGGGTAAAGGAAAGTTTGAATCCATGTGGAAAGGCCCATACATTGTACACACCTGCCTTGGACACAGGGCATACATTCTGACCGATTCAGAAGGTAACCCCTTGCACAACCCCAGTAATGGGTTGTACCTTAAACGCTTTTACCCATAACACTTTTTGGACACCATAGTCCATGTTGTACAATTTTTTATTCTTTTTTCGCTTTCATCTTCCAAAAACTTACATTTTGTTTTTCCTGCATGACCACAGATGGATCCTGTTCCACTGTACTATGTTGGCTTTGCCGACGATTCAAGTCGCAGGTCTCCAAATCTTGCCTCCACAGCTTGGGTACTCTATTACCCCTCAAATGAGTTGATCCACCTCGATGGAGTGTGCATAGGTGCTTCTACTAATAACCAGGCTGAGTACGATGCTGTGACCGGTCTCCTAACTGCGTCCCTCCAGATGGGTATAAGTTACCTTTGTGTCTTCCTAGAATCCCAACTTCTTGTCGCCCAACTCAACAATTGTTACCAGGTACACAATCCTTGCTTCTTTAGAAATTTCTTGTGTACTAAACAAATAATTAGACAATTTGAATCCATTACATTCACTCATGTCCCAAGAAATCAAAACAATGTCGCAGACCAAATGGCTAATAACATTCTAGATTGGCACATCAACCAAACCATGTAGGACATTAACCATGCATCATCATAACATCATATAGGCATCTAAAACCATAAAAACAACAAAAAGAATCCATCATAATACTGTATCCACGTGCATATCATTACCATAAAAAATGCCTCCAGGGGCATATAAAAAACATAACAATTGCATCCACGTGCAACAAAACACAAAACAACGACAAATGTGCGTCCATGTGCATACGCGACTCTATCATCAAAAAATGCATCCATGTGCATATATAAATATATCATATAGTCATAAAAAGTCGTGAGTTCCCTCAGTACCCAGCTATACAAAAATACATCAGTCGTATATACAAAAAATATTCCCATATGATCATCAACATTTGGGGGCAGATCACGAACAGTCTAGTCAGAGTGCTCCCCTCGGTCTATGTCCTCATCATCACCTACCTCTGTTGTTGACTCGTCCTCTCCCTACTCCTCCTGTGGGTCATCCTCCTCTGGATCCTCATCATCATCCTCAGGAACGTCCAGCAGGTCTCGAGCCCTCCTCTCTGCTGCCAATACAGCGACTCGCTTCAATATCGATCTCCACTCTCGTGGAGCATCGTAACAAAAATCCAATACCTCCGAGTCTAAATCCTGCCAACCCTCATCTGATACCTGGCCCAATAATCGATCAAAGCTGGCCCGTAAGAACTCCAGTGCCACAGCATCATCCCGTCGTCGGATAGCCCCTCGAGCAGGTGGGGCTGCGATCACTATACGACCCCTACGGTCTTGATGCCCCTCTAGTGGTCATGGCCCCACATCTGCAATAACCAACACTCAAAAGGCCAGCACCATAAAACATCTCTAGCTATCATCATAAACTGTCAAGCAAAAAATACAACATGATATGCTAATAAGAAACAAAAACACATACGTACCATCTGGCCCCCAGACTTGTCCAAAAGGCCGTGGTAGCTCATGATCCCCTCGGTAGTCCATCACTCATTAAGGATAGTCATAAAACAAAACAAGCATCTGTATCCACTGTCGAAACAACTCTGTAGTAAAGTATTGTCCCACTGTCCCACCACCACTGCGGCAGAACATCTCCCCCCACAGCACGATTCGCGGCTCCCTCACTCCTCCATCTCTGACAAGCACACGAGGACGTAGCGAAGGCACCCACTCAAAAAAGAAACAACACAAAAAGGAAGTATAGTTGAACTCCCCTCCAATCTACCTCACCTTGCTCAGCTCCCACTGAACACAGGCAAGGAGCATCTGCCCCCATGCATAATAAGTCCCTGCTAGTACTCGCTCAATCAACTGCATCTTCCCTCCCGACACACGGTTAGGCACCTGTGATACCAGTACTCGCACCACACATGCTGCAATCGCTCGAGTCGACGGGTCCCGCAAATCACAGACCAGCAGTGCATTTTTATGCAAATGAGACCCCGGAAGACAATACCTCTCCAGCAGATCTTCCATATCCACATCCCCTGATCTCCTCGGTTACGTGTCTGCCATCCTACCCAAACAGGGCAGTCCAGTCAACAAGTACATATCTGCTAAAATGAGATCCAATCTCTCACCCTGGACCACGAACGCCTGAATGTTCGAGTCCCAGAACCCGACCAACTTGTTCAACAACAAAGATGTTGAACGCATGAAGGGAACCTATGCAAACTTTAGCAGCCCTCCCAGTGCCAAAATCGCCTAAACACGATGACCTATCGGATTATCCTCATTAGGTCCTTCGGTATCTCACGCTCCCTCCATGACGCCTACGGAATCCTGCCAAACACACAATGAAATCTCATTAAAACCACATCAAACAAGCACCTATGGGGCCCATAGTCAAGCTCCAGCTTGCGGCTGTGGGTCCCACAGCCGCGTTCCTAAATCGTGACTGTGAGAGCCACAGTCGTGATCCGAGATCATGGCTGTGGGAGCTACAGTTGCAATCCACGATCGTGACTGTGGGAGCCACAGCTGCGATCTCAAATTGCAATTGTGGGAGCCATAGTTGCGATCCATGATCGCGGCTATGGGAGCCACAGTCGCGATCCGAGATCGTTGCTATAGAGGCCACATTTGCGATCGAGAGCACGCAAATGGCCTCAGAACCCGCAATATACCACCTAGGTCACCCCACATGACTGGTACACTGCCCCCGAGGACCCAATTTCCCCACAAAATCAAATAACATTAAAGCTAAAGGCTAATAGAGTTACCTACAACTTGTGGAATGGAAATCCACTGGTCGGTTCTCCTTCAAATGACAAAACACCTCTGGCTCACTCAATTCTCCTGTCAAACTCAAGAGTGCAAATGACACGTGTCACTATAGGTCCACTTACTATTTATAGACATTTGACCCATTCTCGTTTAACCATTCCAGAGTCATATGAGGTTCGTTTTCCAAACCGTTGATACCATTGGATTTAACGGAATGAGACCTTCACAGTGGTCGACTCACTTTCTCGATTTCACCGGCCCCTTTTTCGGGCATTTTTTCACACACCCCTCGTCGCCTCGGTTTGCATGCTACATCAGTCGTTGTCCGTTTTTGACAATTTTAGATCACCAGATTCAATTTTCCACACTTGTGATGATGCTTGATATCATTTCTTGCTCTCACCGCCATATTTTTTGGGCATTTTTCACATGCCCCTCGTCACCTCGGTTTGCGTGTCACATCAATCGTTGTTTATTTTTTACAATTTTTACATCGTCGAATTCAATTTTCCGCACTTGTGATGGTGCTTGAGATCATTTCTCGCTCTCATCACCATATTTTTCTAGCATTTTTCATACGCCCCCCGTCGCCTTGGTTTGTGTGCCACATCGGTCGTTGTCCGTTTTTGACGATTTTTGTATCGTCGGATTCAGTTTTCTGTGCTCGTTATGATGCTTGAGATCATTTCTTGCTCTCACCAAAAACATTTTTCACATTGTGTCCCTACACCTTACCACCTCGATTTACGTACCACATCGGTCGTTGTCATATTTTACCAATCCGTGCATCACATCTTATACATGAGCCCTCCACTCCATCCATACTGCAATTATGGCATTTTTTTGCTACCATTCATCAACCCGCAATGAGGCCCCACCAGTGGTCCCCCCTACCACTATTCTTGGCCCCCATACTTGTCCCTTGAATGAACACTTCCTCCCTTCCTCACCATTACATTTGTTTGGTATAATTTTATCCCTTTTTCGGGCCGAGCAATTCCGTTACGAAAAATTCACTTAGGGAGTTTCTGTTAAGCTCTTTTTTGACTCCTAAAACAATGAAAAGATCGTCTAGTAATCTTGCTTCCTTTCATGCTCGCTAAAAGTATCTGAAAGGGCGTCTACCTGGTATAAATTTACCCATTTTCTGAACCTTGTAGACTAATTACAAAAAATGAATACTCTTGTCACATTGGCTAGAAGAGTTCTTCATTGCATACTTTTATGCTTTTTTCGGGCCTTGGAGACTAACACACGAACAAGAACTCCCTTGGAGTCTACTTACTATTTTCAGACTCTCTAAATTGAAAGCAACCATGAGCAATCACTGTCTTGGGCTCGTGTAAATCCACATGACGGTACCTCTCCACCATTTCAGAGTCTTCTTAGTGCTTTCAGACTCCTTAAAATTGAAATCACTTATGAGCATGAATTGTCCTGGGCTCGTACAAATCCACATGATAGTACCATTGTTGACCACACTTTTTATCCCTTCCTTGAGCTCCTTAAATCATGAAGGCCCCAACGGTGCCTCTCGGCACCACAACAAAGCATATATAATCACACTATTATGGAAGCTACCCTAGTTTGGTCGCTTTTGTTCTGAGTATTCTGCGATATGTCACCTTGAGAGTTTCCCGATATCATCCATCAGTTTGTCCCCTTGAGTATTTCCCACTGCAATCCTTACCCCTGGTCCCTTAAGTTATGGTCCCCGTACCTAAAGTTAGTTTCATATGATGTCAGTTCATCCATGTCATGATGCTCTGAACAAAGGAATTTTGAGTCCCCCCACTCTGCGACCTTAGTTGTTCCCCACCCCCACAGTATGTCAGTCCTACCTTCAGTACTATCACCCTTTGGTTGTACACCTCGTGCTCCTATCAAGGAAACATCATTTCCTTGGTAGTTGCAGGTCTCTCTCTGTCGATGTCAGCCAATCTATTCCATAGGATAGACCCATAAGTCCCTGTCCCTTGGACTCATCACCATCAGTGGCGAGTGCCTACGGATAATTTTGAAAAGAGTCGTTAGTGCCTCTCCAAATGATTGTTTCTCACATGCTCGATGTCAACACCTTGATCGCATCGTTGAGATTCGTGCAGTGTATTGGTCCTTTCAGTTATTAGTTGAAGACACCAGATGTCACTTGACTCTAGCACATTGGTGAGTCTACTTTAGGAACAACTAGTTATATGTTCATGTGGATATCCGGGCTGCACTTGAGTACAGTATTCGGAAGTACCCCAGTTATATACTTCTTCGAGTACACAGTTCATATACAGTTTAGTGTACCCTTGATATTTTGACTCACAGTTATTGAATCCATCTAGTTGTTGGACACCTTCAGATCCAACAGTTCATCATTCCTTCTGACACCACATTCAGAATGACTATTGTTTTTTCTAGTATATCAGTTCTTCAGATCAGTCATGGTGTGACCATGAGTATGTCCCAACTTTCTGTCCCCTCTAGACCATTATGATGTACACAACAGTTCTCCATGTATTGTTCAGGTCCCCTTTTTGGGCATCATTGTTATTTATATGTCTTGATACGAGCATGGGTATGCCTGCCTCATCCATATATTGAGATTATTACTCATTCATTATTGAGGCCATGTATTTTCAGTTTTTTGCAGTTTGTGTGGGACCGATGTTTCAGTCTCCAATCAGTCTCTTCTCTCCTCCACACCCCAGGAAAAAGACAAAGAACCTATGATGTCTATCGGACATATAATGAGCTCCCGCCCTCACACATTAGGGGGCAATCTGTTAACACCCAAAAAATACTCACTGGCTCATCTCCCTAGTCACATGATTCAATTGTCCACTTTTCCTACCATTTCATCCTCTAAAACCTAAAAAAACCTTCAAATGGTCACCAAAAAAGCCAAAATCAATCTTTTCTCCTCAAAACAATTAAATTTCCTCACAAATGCCAAAAAAGCTCTCCAAAAGGGCCCAAAATTCCCAAAAATCAATTAAAAGGGAATAAAATTCAAAAAATTAGTTCAAAAAGAGGGAAAAAGAGGAAAAGAAACCCTAAACCATTTACCAATACCATTGGCTACCCAAAACCATGGTTTAACACTCCATCACCCAAAATCTATAAAAGGGTGATAGAGGCTCCCCATTATTCATCCACATTCTTGCCTATCCTTATGCTGTCAAAATCAATCTTGAGAACCCTAGCTTCCCATTTGAACTTGAGTTCCCCATTTAGAGTGAGCCTTTGGCCCACCCTTGAAGCATCTAGGAGAATAAAGAGACCATTGGAGCACTGGAGCACCTCGTCCATGCAACTGCACAAGCTCCATTAACCTCACCATTTGAGGTAACACCATTGCAAACCCTCGTTTGCTCATGAATACAAAAATATCAATTTTATTTACTGTATCTCTCATGGTTATTTTGTTTTTATTGTTTTGATTTAGATTTACTTTCATGCACATGTTATTAGTTAATGGTTAAATTTTATTGATCTTGCATCTTAGATTTACTTTTTATTGAACTACTACTAAGGAGTCCATTCTCCTTAGTAGGTGCCCATTTGCACAAGCTAGGATTAAAATCCTAGCTACAGTTGGGGACCATTTCAAAAATTGAAGTGGATTATTCGGAGTCATTCACAACCTTAGCAATAACGACAATTAGGTAAGAAATAAAGGTGAGTCCTCTTGTTTACAATTTGAAGTGTATTTATTAAAGGAATATCCCTGCGGGACTTATCTAGGAACTCCATTGGAGAGTGCTTTCTTCAAGACATGTCAGGGATGTTCTTGTTTGGTACTTTGGTGAGATTTATTTGACAGATCTCTCCTACCGACTGTAATGCCCCAATTTTGACCACTGCGAAATATTGGCTTTTAATGTAAATATTGTATACATGCGTTGTATGTTTCCTCAGCGTGGAGCTCAAGGCCAAGGCCCCGCTAGGGAATGTTCGAATTTTATTTAAAACAAGAAAGTATTTGGTATTCTGATACCTATGTGCTATTAAGCCATGGAATATTGTAAATTGATGTAAATATTAATATTGCAATAAAATACCAAAACTGGCTATGGAAGCAACCAATGAGAAGGGGCCATGTGTATCCACTAGGGAGTGGTGAGGGGGTTGTGGGGATGAACCATATGTTTCCAAATGTCATTGTGAGAACCCATTTGACTTTCCTTGATGACATTTATTTCTGTTGTAAGGAAGTACTTCAAGATTTCAGTCCATGGCTTCAATGGAGCATGGGCAGCCCATAAATTCGTATTTGCAGGTATGGGCTCTATGTTCTTGTACCACAAGTCACTCTAACTCATGAGAGTCACTTCTTCCTCATCCCCATTCCATTGTGGAAGTGACCAGCATCAATTTTCATCAAAAAAAAAAATGAATTGCCAGCAGTGAAAAAACCCAGAAATCGCAACTTGGAAAGAACCCACATTTTGAAGAGCCGAAAACGTCCAGATTTGGTATTTGATAGTAAAATCAAATGGGGGATCCATATATATGAACCTTGGAGCAAATTTGAGAGGATTAGATACCCCGAAATCCATTGGAAAACCTAGTTTTTATAGCCCAGAAAACCAGTAACGGGATTGAGTTATTTGTTGAACAGAATTGTGAGAAATCCAATTGTGAATGACTGAGCAGAGATTGGGTTTGCTTGATAAATCCAGTGAAGGATAGAATCTCAAGGATTAGTAGCTAGACCTTTCTATGCCCACCCTGAAGAGCACTGGAGGGAAGGGACGCCTGAGGGACTGTGCAGTAGAGAAGGGGACCTTCCTTGTGTTGGTTGTGGTAGGTAATGTGGGTGCCTTGACTGTTGAATTCATTGGAGATGCCTCTAGCTCTGTGGTTGAGCTCACTGGCTTATCATTTCCCTCCTTTGTTTTTCATATGATTGACAAACCCAAATGTGTGTTGGCTTAGCATAGTTGTTGAGTGAAACCATGGCTGTGAGTGAGCCCAGCTAGTTCCTCCTTAGTGGATACACAACCCAGCTCGGGGGTGATCTCTCAGCTGAAAGAATACAAGCTGGAAAGAGATCTATGGTTGGGTGGAACATTGCTCTCACATAGCCAGTTGTTTCGACAACTTCATCTTCAAGATAAGCATTATCTGTGTTTTAAATTATATGCATTTTGTGTTCTGTAATGTGTTAATTCGAAATGGTAATTATTCATGTTAATGGAATTGATATGAAGCCTGTGCATAGCATGAGAATGGGATGGAATCCTCGCCTGTTGATGCATCATATGCTTGAGATAAATATACTGATGTATGTCTATTGTGTGTGTGCAATTATGTATTTTAATTCCGCTGTGTAATTTAATTGTGCATTTTATTTAAATGGCAAAATTTTACCATTATGGCTCAGGGGAAAAATTGGACACCCCATGTTACAGTCATGTTTCCTCCCTTACATTGGATTGATGGAAGGGGACGTGACAGAGTGGTATCAGATCCCATCTTGCAGCACTGGAGCTGCTTGGGCCAAACTCTGAGTTACAGGCAAGTAACAGAATGGTTTTAACGTAGTATTGGTGAAGTTGGGGCGAATTTTTTGATTGAAAAAATGACAGGGTTAGAGTTCTCAGTTGTAGGAGAGGATCACACCATTGCATAGAGCTCTCTGACATCTTTCCAACGGTACTAGACTCGCCTCATTTGGCAAAGGGACGAGGGATTTATGAACCATAGAAGTTATAGGAAACGCAGGTGTTTTCGCAGTTTCGGGATGTCGGGTTTCGGGTTTCGGGAATGCGAATTTTCAAAATTTGCGTTTGGATTTCTGAAATCCCGAACCCGCAATTTTCGGTTTTCAGGATGTTGGGTTTCAGGTTTCAGGAACGTGAATTTTTAAAATTTACGTTTGGATTTCCAAAATCCCGAAGTCGCAATTTTCGGCTTTCGGGATGTCGGGTTTCAGATTTCGGGAATGCGGATTTTCAAAATTTGCGTTTGGATTTCCGAAATCCTGAACTCGCAATTTTTGGTTTTCGGGATGTCGGGTTTTGGGTTGCGGGAACGCAAAGTTGTGAAATTGCGCATTCTGGTTTCTGCAATCCCGAACCCACAATTTCGGGTTTCGGGTTGCGGGTTGCAGGATGGTTACATCCCCGTGACCGCAACTTGACCCCCCCGAATCTGTATTGTCGGGTTGCGGGTTGTGGCTTGTGTGTGGTGCGATTAAACAAAAAATATATAGAGCCCGAAAATTGATTTTTGGATAACAGGAGAATGCAAGGTCAGAATTTGATGAGTTCAGTGGCATTTTGAGGCCATCAACGGAGGCCATGAATGAACTAGTGAAGATCCCGAGCTCATTATCTCCAATTTGCCATAAAATTAGAATTATTGGTTTTTACAAATCGGTATCCCAACGCTTGATAGAAGGTCGGATTGAGCCGAAATTGATATGGGGCAGTCATGGAGTAGGCACGGTGTTAAGTTTGGAGTTTTGGAGCCAAAATCCAAAGCAGGTGGAGTCGAGGTGTGCAAGAGGGCAAAAAGCATTATTCCGGGTCACGTTTTGGGAATTTTGAAAAGCTTGCGGTGGAAATGACCCTATAATTCGAAATCAAGAAAATTAATGAACTCGGCAATTCATATTCTCAGTAAACCAAACATATTCCGTTAGACAAAGATTTCCCAGAAATGCACCGTTTGGGAAATAGCCATTTTTGGTCCAAAATTTGGAATTTTGGAAAAATGTGAAAAGTGAAAAGTAGTCAAACCCAGAATTTTATAGAAGATGAATGGTGCATCAGAACAAAGATCCGTGAGTTTCTTAGCGTTCCTTTTTATATGGAATAACTTCGCCCGATAGAAAAATTTTCATGATTCCTCATAGATTTTCTTCCACAGGTGGCTGAAGTTGGCATTCTGGACCAAAATGCGACTGTGTAAAAATGTGCAGAATTGGGGTGAAAGTTGCCATTTTTGAAATAACGTAGTTTCCACACCCGAGGTCGGAATGGAGCACAGAAATAGGCATTGGAAATCTTATCCAGGAGGGAATAAGGGCACACAACTGGAATTTGGATGGGATCATCATACCTCATAGATATTTAGAACTGAAAAGTGCCAGTGACTGTTTTTGACATATTGTTGATAATATGGGCAATTTCCAGAATTGCATGAATGGGCAAAAAAAATGAAGCATAACAGCTATGTGAATTATTCCATGAGCTGATTATGTTAAATATTGATTGTTGTATATTTCTAGATGCATTTTTATGATGTCTAACAAATATTTTCATAATGCACAGTGCTTATAGCTCGTAAAATTAATAATTGTAGCAGAGGTAGCATACAGGAAAAATGGTGACCATAAATGATGCTCAAGATCCTTATGGGCATGAAGAAGACGTCCTAGGAGAAAATGTGCATGAAGAGAATGCTGAGACTGAATCTAATGGGAAAAGGGAGCAGGTGACTCCCCAGAACTTGGTTGAAACCATGGTGAGTTCCAATGAAAGATTGATGAAGGCTCAAGAAGAACAACACCAACTCAATGCTGCTATATTGCAAAGTCTCACTGACATGTAGCAGGGGATAAACCTTGGGTCCAACCCAAGCAATGCAGGTGAAGAAGGAAGAGAGGCAAAGAGTCGGTCTAGAGGTCATTTAAAGAAGAGGACTCCAAGCCCAAGGAAGAGTTCTGTGAGCAAGAAGCATAGAGCACCTTCCTCTAGATATTCTTCTAGCAGATCGTGTGACTCCAGAGGTTCTCAAAGAAGTACAAGGCATTCACCTAAGAGATTTGATGGAAGAAAGAAGTTCAAAGGCATCCCACAGGGAGATCTCAGGAAGGTAAGGCCTCCCACATTTGATGGAGAAGGAAAGACTGGCCAAGAGGCAGAGGCATGGCTTCTTGGAATGAAGGAATATTTCAGAATTCAAGACTACTCAGGAAATGAGAAAGACAAAATTGTTGTTTACAATCTAAATGGCTGAGCTTCAATTTGGTGGGACAATCTCTTGCAAGTGAAAGGAATCAGTGAGAGGAAGATCAGTTGGGAGAGATTCAAGAAGTACTTCAAGGAGAAATACCTTTCTGCTAGGTATTATGACAGTAAGAGAAAAGAGTTTAATGAACTCAGGTTGAGACAAAAATATATGGAAGAGCATATCCAAAAATTTTGGGAATTACTGAGGTATGTTGACTATATCAAAGATGATAGGGTAAAAATCCAATTCTTTCTTGGGAGTCTACCTCAAAGTTTCAAAGACAAGATTGAATTTGTTAATCCACCAAGTCTTGATGAAGCCATTAGAATGGCAATGCATTGCTATGAGAAAAATAAAGGAAAAACAGAGGTTAACCAAGCATGGATAGGAAATCCAAGAGGAAGGTTTGATCGAAAGAAAAGTGGCTTCAAGCCACCATTCAAAGGTCATCCTAGAACCTTCCCACAGGGGTAGCAAGTAAGGAGTGGATTCAAACCAGCAGTAGTAGCAGACAAAGCATCAAATGGACCACTTTAGTGTTGGGGATGTGGAGAAAACCACATGTTGAAGGACTGTCCACATCGGAAGGATAATCCCTGAAGGTTGCATAACTTAAAGGGAGCAACTACAGTGGAGGACATGGCAAGGGCAATGCCTCGAATTTATGCAGCATTGGACAATCATCAAGCAGACCATCAATCATCAGTGGTGGAAGTTGAAGGTAAGATTGCTAAGCAATCTATTTATGTTTTAATTGATCCAGGATCTACTCATAGTTATGTTTCTCCAGAACTGGTTGAAGGTTGTTCTCTTAGAAAAGTGAAGCAAAATAAACCTTGGCTAGTTCAATTAGCCATAGGGACCAAGAGAAAGGTTAGTGAAGTGGTGGTGGAGTGCCCCATAGAATTGAATGGACTCCACACACATGCAAATTTAAATGTACTACCATTGGGATCATATGATGCCTTGATTGGCATGGATTGGTTGGAAAAACATAGAGCCAAATTGGACTGTTATGAGAAGGTACTTGAATGCATTGATGAAGAGGGAAGGCCAAGATTGGTAAGAGGAATTTCCAAGCAAGTTTCAGTAAGGCAGATTTCATCCCTACAGTTGAAAAAGTTTTATAAGAAGGGTTGTCAATTATATGTAGTTCATATGTCAGATTCGTCAAAGGACAAAGGACCAAGGATTGAAGAATTTCCAATGTTGCAAGAGTTTCAAGATGTATTTCTGGAGGAAGTGTCGGGACTACCACCAAAGAGAGATATTGATTTTACCATCGATCTTGTTCCAGGGGAAGCACCGAATTCCAAAGCTCCTTATAGAATGAGTACACCAGAGTTGGTAGAGTTGAAGATGCAGCTGCAAGAATTAATGGACAAAAGGTATATCAGGCCTAGTGTGTCTCCTTGGGGAGCACCGGTGTTATTTGTCAAGAAAAAATATGGGACTTTAAGACTGTGTATTGATTACAGGAAGCTAAATAAAGTGATAGTCAAGAATAAGTATCCATTGCCAAGAATTGATGACTTGTTTGATCAAATGAAGGAAGCTAAAGTGTTTTCCAAGATTGACTTAAGGTCTAGTTACCATCAAGTAAGGATTAAAGAAGAAGACATTCACAAGACGACTTTAAGAACTAGATATAGTCATTATGAGTTCGCTGTGGTACCATTTGGTCTTACCAACGCACCTGCCATGTTCATGTGTCTCATGAATAGTGTATTCAACAAATATTTTGATAAGTTTGTGATTGTGTTCTTGGATGACATTCTTGTCTATTCAAGGAATGAAGAAGAACATGAGGAACATCTAAGGATGGTGTTACAAGTCCTTAGAGAATATCAGTTGTATGCCAATTTAAGCAAGTGTGAGTTTTACCAAAAGAGGATTCAATATTTGGGTCATGTCATTTCTGAAGAAGGAATTGTAGTGGATCCGGAGAAGATTAATTCCATCATGGATTGGTCAACTCCAAGAAATGTTTCAGATGTTAAATCTTTTATGAGTCTTGCTGGTTACTACAGAAGGTTTATTGAAGGCTTCTCTAGGATAGCTCATCCGATCACTTCATTGCAAAGAAAGCACATCAAGTTTGTATGGTCTGAAAAATGCGAGAAAAGTTTTCAGAAGTTAAAGGAGTTACTTACCAGTGCTCCTGTTTTGAGGATAGCAGATCCAAAGAAGGATTTTATAGTGTGCACAGATGCTTGCATTGAAGGGCTAGGTGGAGTGCTCATGCAAGAAGGAGTTGTGATTTTCTATGAGTCAAGGAAATTAAAAAAGCATGAAAAGAATTATGCCACACATGATTTGGAATAAGTATCCATAGTGCATGCTCTCAAGATGTGGAGACATTATTTGATGGGAAGAAGATTCGAGCTTAAAACTGGCCACATGAGCTTAAAGTATTTGTTTGATCAACCAAACTTGAATGCTAGGAAAGCTAGATGGATGGAGTTTCTTTGTGAATTTGATTTTGAAATTAAGCATGTAAAAGGGAAAGATAATAAGGTTGCAGATGCTCTTAGAAGAAAATTTCATGTTGCAGCAGTAAGTATATGCAAGTCAGATTTGAAGACAAGAGTTCTTGAAGCCCAAAATGGTAAGGAAACTTGCCTTCAAATTAAAGAGATGTTGCAGTAAGGTAATGTGGATGAAAAGGGTGCAGGATATCAGCTGGGTGAAGACAATATCCTCATCTACAAGGATAAATTGTACATTCCAAATAGTGCAGATTTGAAGAAGCTAGTGATGGATGAAATTCATCAAATGCCATACTCTGGACATCCAGGATATCAGAAGACTAGAATAGTAGCAAGAAAGCAATACTTTTGGCATGGTATGAAGAAGGACATAGCTGAGTATATTTCTAGGTGTCAGAAGTGCCAACAAGTCAAGGCAGAACACCAACATCCAGCAGGATTGTTGTAGCCCTTACCCATTCCAGAATGGAAGTGGGAAGTGATCTCTATGTATTTTATAACAAGTCTTATCCATAACAGTGAAGAAGCATGATTCAATCATGGTTGTGGTGGACAAGCTATCAAAGATAGCTCACTTTATTCCAGTCAAGTCCACTCACAAGGCTAATGACATAGCAAACATCTTCATGAGAGAGATATTCATATTGCATGGATTGCCTAAGGCAATAATTTCTGATCGTGATACAAAGTTCACTTCCAATTTTTGGAAGGGATTATTTGAGAAATTGAGAACTAAATTGAATTTCAATACAGCATATCATCCTCAAACAGATGGCCAAACTGAGAGGGTGAATCAGGTTCTTGAAGACATGCTAAGAATGTATGTGATGGATAAACCATCCAAGTGGGAAGATTACCTACACTTGGTAGAATTTGTGTACAATAATGAACAGCATGCATCCTTGGGAATGAGTCCATTTGAATCATTTTATGGAAAGGGATGCACGACTCCAGTGAATTGGGACAGCTCGGTGAACAGGGTAGTACTTAGACTAGAGATGATTAAGGAAATGGAACAGGAAGTTGCTAAGATTAGACAGAATTTAAAGGCAACTTAGGACATGCAGAAGAGTTATGCAGACTTGAAAAGAGTGCATAAGGAATTTCAAATTGGGGATCATGTTTATTTGAGAGTGAAACCAAGGAAGAGTTCCCTCAATTTGGGGAGCTGTGCCAAGTTGTCACCAAGATATTGTGGACCATTTGAAGTCTTTGATAGGATAGGGCCAGTTGCATATAGAGTTGCATTGCCTGCTAACATAAGAGCTCATAATGTTTTCTATGTATCTTTGCTTAAAAAGTATGTACATGATCCTAATCATATGATTGATTGGAATGTGATATAGGTGGAACCTGATGGAGAGTTCCAAGTAGAGCCTATGTGCATCCTCGACAAGAAGGTCACTTTGCTCCAGAACAGAGCCATCGGGCAGGTAAAGGTCCAATGGGAGAACCTTAGTCGTGATGAGGCTACATGGGAGCTGGAGGATGCCATGAAAGAGGCATTCCCATTTTTGTTCAGTTTTGAGGACACTGAGGACGGTGTTGTTTTAAGGGGGAGGGGAATGTAATACCCCAATTTTGATCCCTGCGAAATATTGGCTTTTAATGTAAATATTGTATACATGCGTTGTATGTTTCCTTAGCATGGAGCTCAAGGCCAAGGCCCCGTTAGGGTATGTTCGGATTTTATTTAAAACAAGCAAGTATTTGATATTTTGATACCCATGTGCTATTAAGCCATGGAATATTGTAAATTGATGTAGATATTAATATTGCAATAAAATACCAAAACTGGCTATGGAAGCAACTAATGAGAAGGGGCCATGTGTATCCACTAGGGAGTGGTGAGGGGGTTGTGGGGATGAACCATATGTTTCCAAATGTCATTGTGAGAACCCATTTGACTTTCCTTGATGATATTTATTTCTGTTGTAAGGAAGTACTTGAAGATTTCAGTCCATGGCTTCAATGGAGCATGGGCAGCCCATAAATTCGTATTTGCAGGTATGGGCTCTATGTTCTTGTACTACAAGTCACTCTACCTCATGAGAGTTGCTTCTTCCTCATCCCCATTCCATTGTGGAAGTGACTAGCATCAATTTTCATCCCAAAAAAAAACGAATTGTCAGCAGTGAAAAAAACCAGAAATCGCAACTTGGAAAGAACCCATGTTTTGAAGAGCCAAAAACGCCAAGATTTGGTATTTGATAGTAAAATACAATGGGGGATCCATAGCTATGAACCTTGGGGCGAATTTGAGAGGATTAGATACCCCGAAATCCATTGGAAAACCTAGTTTTTATAGCCCAGAAAACTAGTGACGAGATTGAGTTATTTGATGAACAGAATTGTGAGAAATCCAATTGTGAATGACTGAGCAGAGGTTGGGTTTGCTTGATAAAACTAGTGAAGGCTAGAATCTCAAGGATTAGCAGCTGGACCTTTCTATTCCCACCCTGAAGATCACTGGAGGGAAGGGATGCCTGAGGGACTGTGCAGCAGAGAAGGGGACCTTCCTTGTGTTGGGTGTGGTAGGTAATGTGGATGCCTTGACTATTGAATTCATTGGAGATGCCTGTAGCTTTGTGGTTGAACTCACTGGCTCAACATTGCCCTCATTTGTCTTTCATATGCTTGACAAACCCAACTGTGTGTTGGCTTAGCATAGTTGTTGAGTGAAACCATGGCTGTGAGTGAGCCCAACTAGTTCCTCCTTAGTGGATACACAACCCAGCTCGGGGGTGATCTCTCCGCTGAAAGAATACAAGCTGGACAAAAATCTATGGTTGGGTGGAATGTTGCTCTCACATAGCTAGTTGTTTGGACAACTTCATCTTCAAGATAAGTGTTATCTGTGTTATAAATTATATGCATTTTGTGTTCTGTAATGTGTTAATTCGGAATGGTAATTATTCATGTTAATGGAATTTATATGAAGTTTGTGCATAGCATGAGAATGTGATGGATTCCTCGCCTGTTGATGCATCATTTGCTTGAGATAAATATACTGATGTATGTCTGTTGTGTGTGTGTGTAATTATGTATTTTAATTCCATTGTGTAATTTAATTGTGCATTTTATTTAAATGGAAAATTTTTACCATTATGGTTTTGGGGAAAAATTGGACACCCCATGTTACAGTCATGTTCCCTTCCTTGCATTGGATTGATGGAAGGGGACGTGAAACTAACTCCCACTGAATAAATTAAAAGAGGTACTTGACAAGAACGAGGACAAGAGGTAAGTCATTTTTTGTCATTTTATAATATTTCCGTTAAATGCTAACCTTGCAAGTCATATCAAAAGGCAACTCCACTGAAGAAAATTAAAAGGAGTACCCTATAAGGACTAGGCCAATTCAACAAGGAAAATGATACGGCATCCTTTGATGAAGCACGACTGCACCATCCTTGGTTTGATGCACTGTATTTTTCATGCATTCCAAGGTATCCAAACGTTGTGGATAAAAATTCCTTTCAGGTCATTCCAAAGTTTACGCCACGTGAAGAATGGGCTACAGATCATGTTTTTGTATTCATAGAATATATTAAGGAATGGGATATTGTGGTTGAGGACACTAAAATGAGATTATTGGTAATATCCCTTGACTTGCAGAATAATCACTATGAAGAGAAATGGTATAAGAATATTTCTCCCAAGGGGATATCTTCATTCTTTCAATTACTTGAGGTGATCTACAACAACTTGGGTCCTTGGATGTGAGAAGAAATTAATGAAGCCCTAAACCTAGTGGAGAGCCCTATCAAGATACCTACAATCACCAACAAACGAATACCTTCCTACAAACTTTATGACAGAGATCAGTGCCTTATATGGATTCAATCAATGAATCAAAATACAACTTGACCTACTGAGGAGTTAATGCAAACAACTACTTGCCAAAAATAATAGATATCAATGATTTCTAGCACAATTTCACGTTTACCAATGAATTTCACACAACTCAAGGGACACCTCAGAAAAGTGTGCCCTCGGGGGGAGATGGACAAGCAAGGCAAGGTGAATTCCTAGGAGGCCTTAGAAGGAAAATGTTTCCTTGGGTTTGGGAGATATAGGGTTTTTACGTTTCCTTAGGCAACTCCAAAAATGAGGATGCCCTTCAAGATCTGTGGATAAATCCACTAGGAAGAAATTGATGGGTGGACCATATTTTTGAAATTCCAAATACAGGTATGTGGATAGGTATACTATTCACTTCTCATTTCCATGATTGTTTATATTTTCGCTTGAAATGTGAAGGTATGTGTTACAAATAGCCTTCAAAGATACTCATGAATATTATCGAGGCTCACCTTTGCAAATGATCCCCCAAGTCCATAATCATACAACCAATTTCATGCGAAAAAAAATCACAACACAAATATATGATGAAGATGGTGTATACTTGAGCCCAATACAAGCCTGGATTGATAAAGCTTACGAATGTAATCATTCTTTGTGGAAATAATTTCAAGGTTTCCAGGTTCCTAGGTCTAGTCATTACTACATCTCCACTTTGGAAAAGGTATTGGTATGTACTCAGCTTATCCTTGATGAGATCTTATCTTGGATTATCTCCGAAGACAAAGGAAAAGGGTCAGGAATGAATGATATGCCTGATGAGCTCTAAGTATGGGTGCCTAATGAGGGAAGCTAGACTACGAGCTTACTTTAATTATCAAACCAGGGGACGTACAAACTTTAGAGGCACTGACACTATATGTGCTCTTCTAGGATAGTCTTTGTTGAAGTTAGGTGTTTGTATCAATGCTTTTTAAAGAGCTGTTTAAGAAAGATTAAATGAACTGAAAACATGATTGTTAATCTATGGAAGATAAATTCCTATGCTAAGAAATCAAATACTGAAAGCAGGAAATCTATGAATAAGAATTTGAATGCAGGAAACATAAAATCTATTTTTAAGGATTAATTTGCTGAAAACAATAAAAATTATACTATGGAATTGAAATGTTGGGAATTAGCACAGATCTATTCTAAAGTAATGAAAGCTTGATCTTTAATCTAAGGGGTATTTACTGGAAATCAACTGCATAAAACTCAAAGTCTGATCTAACATAAATTAATGCTAAGGTTGAATTTAGAATGCCATTATCTAATGCTATATTTTTAATCAAAACATCTAAGAAGTGAATATCATCATATAACCAATAAATACTAAAAGAAATCAATCTCTGTGAGCAGTCATAATAATGAAATGAATACATAGGCTTAAGATCTAAATCACTGCTTCAGAAGTAAATGCAAGTACATAGAGAAATAAGTGCTAAATGATGCTTTGACGGAAGGCAACTACAGGACTACAGACATAGTATTATCATACTACGGAATACGTTGTAATGAACTACGGAATCAGAAGTGATCAACCACTACAGAAATTAAATTGTGTTTTTTAGACACTATTTAGAATACTCTCATCTGCAATATAAATTCAATCAATGAACAACACATAATGAGAAATACCTATACTATGAGATCTCCTGACTTTCATGTTGGAGAAGCCCTCTCCAACCCATACTCAGGAGTGAAAAGAACTTATAAACGCTGAATTGTAGATAACATCAAGTCTTTATTTAAAATAGAAACTTCATCATTTAAAAACCAGGTCTGTAACACAACTATCTTGATAGTCTGAAACTTAAACAATAATTCTTCAAAATAGCAGCAAGGGCCTCTCACTACCCGAGAGGTCCATATTTATAAAATCCTAATGCTTAATCTAACAAAAAGTCTAACTGTCGATTCTCTTTTGAATAGAAGTTCGTTCTCTACAAATCAGGAAAAAGGCGTTGAGTTTGGTGATGTTCTTCCAGTTCTTCACTTGATTCACGTGTTATCCTTGAGTACACCTACACCTACTCATTCAACCTCATTTTTCATGCAATTAGCTCATAGTAATGCTTTTCAAAACATAATAGAAATAATCTTTTAAACACTTCATTAAATAATTAAGGTAAATCATTTTCCCACTAACGAGTGTATCTTTTCAACCTTTCTTGTGTTTTCTGGTGGGAAAAGAAACTATCAGATACCTGAAATGGGGACTCATAATCTCCCCCATGCTTGAAGGATTCACCCATCCTTGGGTGACATATTCTTCTCTCTGATGACGTCTCTGATGTCCCATGCTGCCACCTTGGGGGTCCCTGCCTGTCTATGGTAGCCCATACTTTGATCTTCCTTGACCCATGCCTTCCTTTCTTCTTCCTCATTGACTTGTTCCTTAATGAACGGAGGAAGAAAGAATGGGGGGTTTATCCTCATCCCTATCCACCTAAGTTGATTCTTTATCAATGACTCCCTGTAGAGCTTGGCTTTTATGAGAGCATTTTCTAGTCTGGCAGGGAGTGAAGCTCTTTTATTTTCAGGTCATTTGCCACTCTGCGCCATCTTTCACCAATAGACTCCTGAACCTCCTTATGTGTGCTCTGAAGAGTAAGATCGAAGTGAACCACAGCCCCCTGCTATTTCTCAAGGAGAATTGGGATCAGTTCCTCATCGATGGTGAGATTTCTATGGTCATAGATTATTCTTTCAAGGTGAGATGCTTCTGCCCTGATCCATAATGGGGTCTGCCATTTTGCTGCCACATAAATGTGGTAGTCCTGAGCTCATTCAATTTTGTTGTTCATCCAGGAACATAATGCCCTTAACTGGAAATCGCCCATGTAAGGGTTTGGCGACCAGTTGGACGAGCTAGGAGCTACAAAATTGTGTAGGAAAAACTCACTGAGCTGGTCCTTCTCCGACTTTGTGGCCTTGAGAGATGCATCCACAAATTCCCCGGGTGTTTTGATTTCTATTGGGAGTCCCTGTGCCAACCTTTGGAGATGGAATTTGCCCCACTTCTCTTGTAGGTAAACTGCATATATTGTTGAAGGTGGCCTATTCTCCAATAGTTCACTGCATATTTTAGTGGTAGTAGCCAAGACATGCTTCAGTTGAACAATTTCCTAGTCCTTCTTGGCTAGTTCCCCTTGTGCCTCAGCCAACTTTTCTTGAAGTACTGAATTTCTCTGTTCCACCAGTCTTAGCTCCCCTGCATGATGCATTCTTAGAATTTGTGTCTTCTCAAATGAGAATGAGGGTGATGTTGTCTGGCTTCTTGATTCAATTTTTAATTCTGCCAGCTCCTTTCTGAGCTCTTCTAATCCTGCCCATGCCTCAGCCAGCTAGGTGAAAACCCCATGGTTTTCATTATGCTCAGGAGGGTCCCCCTGGGGGTTGACTTGCTCTTTTTTTTCATTCCGTTCTTCTTCCACCTCCCGTTCTTCTTGTTCATCCTGCATTTCCTGTTCATCCCGCCCCTCTTCTGTTGTGGGATCCCTCTGATCTACCCACTGATCATCGTCCCCATCCGACACGTTTTGGACTATGGGACTGGGTTCCCTACTCTTTTCATTGTTTATTCGGATTCTGTATGCATGAGTGAATCTCTTACTTCTTCTTTTCAGCTCTTGATTACTGGTAGGGATCCCTGGGTTCACCTTGGGGGAGTCATCTCTTGAATGCTTGATTTTCACCAGGGTCTTGGCCACATGGTCCAGGTCAATTTTCCTCTTTGCCCCTGATATAGAGGTGGTTTTTTTCATTGCTCCTGGCGGTATGCCAGCTGTAGGTGTACCCTTCATCCTTTGAACATCTTCAGTGGATACCAACACGAATTATTCCCATGAAAGCTCTAGTATCTGTGCCTTTAATTCCTCATAGACGATTAACTTGACCAACCCATGATGGGCCAAGGCATCCTCCTTACCTTTAGCCACCTTCTTGCTCATTTCTGCTAGAGATTGGAGCAGGTAATATGGAATACTAATGTTGTTGTTTGGTGGATGATGGGTTTTGTGCCTTAACAGCTCTAAAATCTGAAAATGAAAGATGGGGACATGGCTTAACCTACTATAGCATGTGATGTACTTCTGAACGATTGCAGCCACGTCCTCCCATGGTGCTAGCATGGAGAGTCTTTTGACTTCGTTTTTGTCTTCGTCATAGACCTCTCCTTGCTTGAAGAATGTTGTTTTTGCTTCATGGTTTGCCTCCTTGTCATCCCTGCTCCAATGCAAACCTCTCTATAGTCCAATGAATTTGGCAATTATATCCTCATCTAACTTTATATGTAACCCCTTCACTCAGGTAATGAACTGTTCATCCTTGATATGTTTAAAAAATTTCGTAAACTCCAGAGCTACCCCTGTATTGTACCCTTTCAGTCCTAGGATGAAGGGCATCCAGCCTGCACTACGGATGGTTGTTAATATTCGCAGGTTCTGGTAGATGGAGCTATGCTCCTCTGGTTCACTTTTTTTGAATCCTTTCGTCATCTTAAAATCTCTTCTACAATCGACAAAAACCAACTTTGAATGTGTCTTTTACCTCACTGGTCTGGATTGACTATAGGCTCAGGGCCGGATTGCTTGTTGCGTGACACACTCACTTCTGATGGCTTGCTTCCGGGAAGTGTTGAGATGTTATTTTGTTTTGCAAAAAATGGCTTTTTCTTTGACGATCATGCGGATTTACTTAAATGTCCTTCCACACTTATCCTTATTATTCTTCGTTGTACTTGCTGATCGATCCATTTCTTTTCATAATCAAGCTCTTCATTTCGCTTTATGCTTGTACTTTGAGATTATTGTGAAGTATGGTGGTTATATGCAGATTCATCATTTGTCGAAATGACAAGTGTGTGCAATCATGGTTTTGTAATCTGAACCTTTCCCTCCGACTTTATCGAAAAGTTGTCCTCAGCTTAAAATATAACTGTTTTAGGGATAATGATTTTACCTTAAGAATAAAATGAAAATGTTCAGAGATTACCTTGTTATATTTTGTTAGTGTACCCAAGTTCACGATCATCGCTGATTTGTATGTGTGTTGAATGATGTAGTATATTTGGTGTAATCCATAGTGATCTTCCGCATGTCATTAGTTATGTGTGTTGTCTGCATTTTTCTTTACTTGTGCCATTTCTGATTTGACTTTGATAATGCTTTGTATGAATTTGACTGCTTGTTGCTGCACTTGGATGAATTTCTGGCTCGCTTGGATAAATGTCATCCTCGCTTGAATCAATTGCAGGCTCACTTGAAGTCGGGTTAGGCTCTCGTGATCATATGGCAGAGTTGATTGAAGAGTTTGCTCAAATTGTTCTTGTAGTGGTAGAATATTTTGCTGGCTCTTTTGAATAGATACCTGGCTTGCTTGATTGCTGAAAATGTTTGTGAATTTTCGGGCTTGCTTGAATTGTGCTTGATATTTTTCTTTGCAATAGTAATGTTGTATCTTCATAGGGATATATGTGGCCCTGTAATTTGGCCTTTTATTTTCTCTATTAATTTTATTTTCCTGTTTTTTTTCTTTTTCTTCTTTTTTATATATTTTTTCATTTTTTCATATATATATTTTTAATGCTTTTTCATATTTTCTATCAGCATCAGTTGTTGCTACTAGAGTACCTGTGTAAACTCTTCTTTTGACTGTGGTTTCTTGTAAAGTTTGAGTCGATGACCATTCACTATCATGGGAATTTGTTGTTCATCTATTGTAATAATCTCGACTACTCCATTTTCATAGATGTGCTCAATGATGTAAGGTCCTAGCCATCTGGTTGTTAATTTTCCTTTGAATGTGTGAAACCTGGAATCATAAAGTAGTGCCCAGTCACCTTCCTTGAACTTTTTATCTTTTAGGTGTTTGTCATGCCACCTCTTTCTTTGTTGCTGGATGATTTCAATGTGAGCTAGTGCTTGTTGGCGGTGCTCATCCAGTTAATTCAATTTTAGCATGTGTTCTTGTTGTATTTCTGATAGTTCCATGTTTAACTCTGCTACAATTCTTAGTGTTTTTATTTCAAATTCAATTGGCAACATGACTTTCTTTCCATACACTAACTCATAAGGTGTGAATCTTGTTGTTGTCTTCCATGTGGTGTTATAGGCCCAAAATGCCTCACTTAATCTATCAGCCCAATCTCTTTTGTGGAGTTGGACTGTCTTTGTTAGAATCCTCTCTAATTCTCTGTTGGTGACTTTTGCTTGACCATTTCCTTGAGGGTGATATAAAGAGGACTGTATATGCTTAACTTTATTCTTTTTCAGTAGGTCCTCTATTAAGTTGGATGTAAATTGTGGTCCTTGATCAGAAACTAGTTCCCTTGGAACACCAAACCTATGGAAGATTTGCTCAGTGAAACATTTTGCTACATTGTTCTCATTTGTTGCAGCAAGTGCTACTACCTCAGTCCATTTTGTAAGGTGATCTGTGCATACTAGAATGTAGCTCTTTTGATCTGATGGTGGGTTGATTGGACCAACGAAGTCAAATCCCCATTTCTCGAATGCTTCGAAGGAGATCTGTGGATGGAGAGGCATTTCTTCTTTTTGTGTAGGCTCCCCCATTCTTTGACAGTCATCACAGTGGGACACATATTCATAAGCATCTTTGTGGAGTGTTGGCCAATAATACCCTGTTTGCAAGATTTGTAGGCTGTCCTTTTTGCAGCATAGTGTCCTCCACAGGGTTCATTGTGAGTGGCATGCATTATGTCATGTACTTCATCTTCCCTAATGCACCTTCTAAGTATCTGATCTGGCCCCTGTTTAAAAAGCATGCCCTTTATACATGTGTATGTAGCACTTTGCCTTATTACTTTTGTCTTTTCTTTATAACTATAATGTTCTGGAAACTTCCCGGATACTAAAGAGTTTGCTATGTCAGCAAACCATGGGCTTCTTGTTGATATGGCAAAAAGGTGTTCATCAAGGAAGTTATCTTGAACCAATTCATTATCTTTTCCATGTGTGACTCTTGACAAAAAGTCGGCTACAACATTATGCTTGCCTGGTTTATGTATTATAGTAATGTCAAATTCTTGTAGCAGTAGCGTCCATCTAATAATTCTTGCACTAGTATTAGGCTTGTTCATAAGATATCCGATTGTTGAGTGGTCAGTGTGGATAAAACTTTGGTATCCTGTGATGTAATGCCTGAATTTATTGATTGCATGTATGACTGCTACAAATTCCTTCTCTGTGACTGTGTAGTTGAGTTCTGCCTCAGCCAAATTTTTTCTTATATAGTATATGGCATAGGGTTTCTTGTCTCGTTCTTGTCCAAGCACAGATCCAATGGCTTTATCTGATGCATCTATGTGGATGTGAAATGGAATGTCCCAGTTTGGTCCTTGGAGTACTGGTGCTGTGATTGTTTTCTCCTTAAGATTTTCAAATGCTGTCATGCAATTGCTTGTCCATATGAACTCATTGTCTTTTGTGAGAAGTGCAAACATTGGGGAAGCAATTTTGCTATAATTTTCAATAAACCTTCTGTAGTACCCTATTTGTCCCAGGAAACTTCTTACATCCCTTTGTTTGATAGGTGGTGGCAGCATTTTGATTACTGAGACTTTTGCTTGATCAACCTCTAACCCCCTCTGTGATATATGATGTCCTAGAACGATGCCTTCTTCCATTGACATCCTACATTTGTCATTGCATAGGCACAAGCTCATCTCAATACATTTTTTTAATACTAGTTCAAGATTTTTCAATGCCTGCTCAAAGTTTTGTCCATAGGGTGTGAAATCATCCATGAAGACTTCCATTTTGTCATTTATAAAATCGGAGAAAATACTCAATATGGCTCTTTGAAATGTTGCTGGGGCGTTACATAAACCAAAGGGTAGGACCCTATAGGCATAAGTTCCCCATGGGCATGTGAAGGTCGTTTTATCTTGATCAACTGGGTGTATTAAAATTTGGTTGTACCCACTGAAATTGTCTAAGAATGAAAAATACTTGTTTCCAGATAATGTATCTAGCAACTGATCTATAAATGGAAGAGGAAAGTGATCTTTCTTGATTGCTTTATTTAGCTCTCCGTAGTCCACACAAATTCTCCATTTGCCTCATTTTTTAGGTACTATAACTAGTGGTGAGACCCACTCACTGTCAGATATTGGATAGATGAACCCTGCATCTAATAACTTTTGTAGTTCCACTTTGACTATGTCTTTCAATGCAGGGTTCAACCTTCTTTGTGGTTTCTTGATAGGAGTAGAACCTTCTTTGATGTAAATGTAGTGTTTGCAGATATCAGGATCTATTCCTTTCATGTCTGCATATGTCCATGCAAATGCTTTGCTTTGTTCTTCTAGTATCTTCATTAATTTCCTTTCTTGCTCAGGTTTCAAATTGGAATTTATATTGACTGTTTTGCCAGGAAGAATTTCCACGACTTTTACGTTTTCAATTTGTTCTTCTAGTACTTTTGTCCATAATTCATCCATGTTCTATTTTGAACTGTCACCTGTTTCTGTGGAAAACAATTCTTGAATAACATGATTGTTAGAAGATACATTTTGTATAAATCTATCTATATGGCCATCTTCATTTATTTCTTTTAGTGATAGTGCAGCACCAATTGTTAGGATAAGTCTGAGGTTGTGATTTGGTGTGTTTTGGTAATCATCAGTCCAATTTTGATATTCTAACTCTGAAGATTTCATTGCTGGTGGGTAGATCGTGATTTTATTCCTGGCATGTCCACTGGTGATAGTCATATTTCTTGATCGAAAACCTATGTAAGCATCTGCAGTTGCTAACCAAGGTCTACCTAGTATGATTGGATAGCCACTAAGTTTGCTTTTGACTTCAATTATTATAAAATCAGCTGGGTATTCCCAAGATTCAATATTGATCATAATTTCTTCTAGCATCCCTTCAGGTATCACCGTGGATGTGTCTGCTAGTTGGAGTATTGTTGTTGTTGGTCTGACCATTGATTGGAGTCCTAGGTATAGCATGGTCTCCTTAGTCATGACATTGATCGCAGCTCCCAAATCTATTAAGCTTTTATTTATTTGCTTGTTATTGATGGTGACATTTACTACAGGACTACCTGGATCAAGATATTTAGGGTTTATTATGACACCCATCATTAAATCAATCAATTGTCTCACTACATTTATGGTTGGTGGGTCACGTTTCCTCCTTCTGGGTTTCTTTAGGCAATTTTCCCTAATAAATTTGTTGCAGATGGGCACATCCCTTATGGCTTGTAAAATCGGGATTTGGATGTTTAAGTGCTTGAATTCGTTTAAAATTGTATTCTCTTCCTCTTCTTTCGTACTTCGTACCTATTTTTCTGGAAATGGAGGGTTTCTGGTGTGTGGGAGTGGTTGGGTTTCGTCCTTAGGAGGGTCTAGTTCATCTGGATGCTAAACATAGGGTTTTGATGTTTGTTTTTGAGCTTCAGGTTGTTGGATATTGTGTGGGGATGTATTCTGCAACATTTTTCCAGATCGGAGGTTTATTTCGTTTATTTCTATGGTGTCCACGACATAGGTAGGGAATTGTGTGATATCATCGTTATAAGTCTGTTGTTGTTGTGGAGGTCTGTTATTATTAGGATTTGGGATTGGTTGGGATGGAATGGGTGGAGGTCTGGGGGGTGGCTGAGGCTGTGGGGGTGGCATAATAAGTGGATGTTGTAATGATGCCCTCCAATTTGATGGATGGGGGTATTGATTTGCATAATTTGTGGTGGATGGAGGAAAAGGTGGGGGGTATTGGGGGTAAGATGGGGGGTAATACGATTGTTGATAGGATGGTGGATATGTTTGTTGATTCTGTTGCCATTGGTTTGGATTTGGATGTGCTTGCCATGGAGTTGGTGCAGAGTTCCAATTTGGATGTCCTTGATTATAGTAGGCTTGATTGCTCGGTTGATATGGTCTAACAGAATTATTCCTCCTATGATTTATAAAACAGATTTGTTCTATTGCCACTTCAGCTGCTGGGTCTTGAATAGCCACCTTACATGAGGGTAAGAGGGGACATTCATCGGTGGAATGGTCGTCAGTGTAGAGACCACATACTTATATGGTGTTCAAGGTGCACTGCCCCTTCTCATGTATTTTTCTACAAAGGGGATAGAATACTACCAAGGCTTGGTTAATTTCATCCTGCTTCTTTTTTATTTGTAGTGCATCAAGTTGCATGGCCAGAGATTGTAATATGTCGATCTTTGCAGTGAACGTATCCGTTCACTAAGTTAACCGTGTCCGGTTAAGGGTTAAGAAGCGAGACTATCTTCCATATTTGAGATAAATGATAATAATATTTTTATTGATTGATGATAATAAAGTTACAATAAGCTCGCCTTTATAGGGCTTGAGCAAGAATAGCGAAGGGTTACACCCTTTCATTTATTAACCTAATAATCTATTTAATATATAAATAATAATATTAATTAAATATTCACAGCATTGCCTTCCCCTTTTGGAAAGCTTTGTCCTCAAAGCTTCAGTATTTTCCTAATGTCGTCCTTCATTTAGATTTAGTGTCGGTATTAGAATCGGACGTGATTTCTTGTGTAGAGACTTGCACTTCCTTTCCATTGATGATTTTGCACTGTATTGTCTGATTGTTCCTACATTTATGGCCTAGGATCCAATCATCACCGCATCGACGACATATGTTTTTCTTCTTTTTTCTATTATCAGAGTAACTGTTAGATGACTTTGATCTACGTTAGGTATTATCATGGTCATATGATTGAGGTTTGTGGCATTGATGGCCGGGTGACCAAGTATCTGCACAGTACCTACATTGTGTCTCTTTTTCTTGTCGATAATGGTTATCACCTCTTATTTGTATTCCTTCCAGTTTGCGTTCTGCGGCTTTTGCTTTATGTCTTGCTACCTCTACGTTAGGTATGTCATGTAACTTTAACTCTTTTTGGAGGTACAGTTTAAGACCTCCTAAATAGGTTTCGAGTCTTTGTTTGTCCGACAACCCAAATACTCATGTCGATAAGGATTCCCATTGATGTGTGAATTCCTCAACGCTTCCAACTTGTTGTAATCTGGTAAGTTTACTGAAAAATTCATCTTCTTTGATTCCTTGAAACCTATTAAAAAAATCATTTTTGAACAAGTTCTAGGTGTACGCAAAATTGTCTCTCTTCCACCATAAGTACCAATTATAGGCGTACCCTTCCATATGCATTGATGCATATTTCACCTTCTCTTCGTCAGATTGAATATTGTAAATGTCGAAGTATTCTTCCACTTTGTTCAGCCAAGCAATGCATTGGTCTTCACTTCCATTGTATTTCGACAACTCTATTTTTGCTTTAGGTGGGTACACTATGTAAGGGTGATATTGATTCCCTTTTGCTTTATGGTATGATGGTGGATCGGAACTACTGGATGACGTAAGTGACATATTTGAACTACTTCATTGTTGGCGGTGATTTTTATTTTTTTTATTCTCTAATATCTTACTGATAGCTTCTATTTGGCTGTTTAATCGTGCCTCCATATCTGGCAGTACTTTTGTTTCTATCTCTTGCTTAAGCGTCGCATTGTTAATCTTTATTTCTTTTTGCAATTCTTCTTGATTCTTGGCAAGTGCTTCCTGTGTGAAAATATGAAATGAGGCATCTAGCATGTCTGGACTGCTGACTTGGTCTGTCTTAGGCGTTAGTCTTTGTAACACCTCCATTAATGTATTATGGTTTTGCATCATGGTGCTCAAGTTCTGGGTTATGGTGTTTATGTTTTGAGTCATAACACTCATTTTGTCATCCAAGTCTTTTTGTTTTTCGTTCAGAGTGTCAAATTTTTCACTCAACCTTCTTTCTAGTACCAGAACAACTTCATCTTTGATTTCTTTTTTAAGCACGGCATTGTTATTTTTCATCTCTTCCTTTAAATCTTCTTGAAACATTTTCTCAAGTTTGTCCATCCTGGAGTTTAGACCTTCGACGATTTTTAAATCTCTAATTTGGTCTTTTTCTATTTTTTCTAGTCAGTCTCATAACTCGGCCATGGTTCTTGACCTGGTGTGGGGAGGTGAATATTTGGGAGTTATTTTGGTTTATGGATAAGGGAAAAGACAATTAATGTCTTATACAAAATCTTCAAATTTTCTTGAATAATAAAAAATATTAATTAATTAATTCATATTATTATTGTTTTTATTGTTTTTATAAACTATATAAATTGTTTGGTATATAGTTTTTTTTGAAAAACTTATATATATTAAAATAAATATTATAATATTATTATATTTTATTTATTTTATTGAAAAAAAAATGACAAGAGTAATTTTTTTTGTAGGGTTTTAATGGAGTTTGGCGTGTAGGAGGAAGGGCGCAGGTGCAATGAGGGTGGTGGATGTTGGTGGCTGCCGAGGGAGTTTGGTGTGTAGGTGGAAGGGCGCAGTGGGGGGGGGGGGGGGGGGGAGAAAGGGTGTGGTTGTGGAGGAGCGGAGTGGTGGTGCTGGAGAGGGGAAACACGGGGGAAAGTGATGAGGGAGCTGTGTGGAGCAGCGCGGGGCAGGGAAGGAGTTTGGTGTAGAGGAGGGTTAGCAGGGAGGAAGGACATGCAGCTGATGAGGCTGTGTGGAGGAGGGCAGCGCGACGAGCTAGAGGCAGGAAGGAGGAGGTGTGGCTACGCGGTGGAGGAGTTGTGAGGGCCTAAAGCTGTGAGGCGTGAGAGTGTGGCGGAGTGGTGAAAAGGGGGTGGGGTGTGCAGGAGCGAGCAACGGGGGAGTGAAGGTAGGGTGCAGAATGTGAGAGGAAATGAAAGGGAGGAATAACGTGGAAGAAACGAAGGAGAGGAATGAGCCGAGTCCGAGCTCACCTTAGGAGGAGCGAGTCCACTCTGAGTGTGTGTGAGTCAAATCCGAACTCAGATGGAGGAGCGTTCCGCTCTGATACCAAATGCAGTGAACGTATCCGTTCACTAAGTTAACCGTGTCCAGTTAAGGGTTAAGAAGCGAGACCGTCTTCCATATTTGAGATAAATGATAATAATATTTTTATTGATTGATGATAATAAAGTTACAATAAGCTCGCCTTTATAGGGCTTGAGCAAGAATAGCGAAGGGTTACACCCTTTCGCTTATTAACCTAATAATATATTTAATATATAAATAATAATATTAATTAAATATTCACAGCAGTCTCCATGTCATCTAATAGGTTTTCTAAGTCATATTTTGTAAGATTGGGTACTGAAGATGATGAGGATCCAGTGGGTAGATGTGTATCTCTTGTCCCATTCTTGCTTTTCCTAGACCTAGAATGGTTCTTGAAGATCTATAGTGTTTGGTCATAAGTCTTATGAAGTATGTCTCCATCTCCCAAGAGGTTTAAGATCTCAAAATTGTCCTCTTTAATCCCCCTAAGAAGGACCAGTTTCAGCAATTCAGGGTCTAGGGTGCAATGGTTAGCTCGTTTGTAGCTAAGCTGAAATCGCTGGGCATAATCTTCTAAGGATTCACAGTCTCCCTGCTGCATCCTAAATATTTCATCCATTGTCTCTTATGCTTTGTAGTAGTCCCTATACTTTTCTAGGAATGCCTGTTTCATTTGATCCTAGTTGAAATTACTATTTCCTTCTAAACTCATGAACCACCTAAGTGATCAATCTTTTAGTGTGGAGGGAAAAAGCCTAAGCTTTTGTGCATCTGTAGTATAATCGAAAGATCTACAAACTACCTCAAACTCAAACAGGAATGTGTCAGGATATTCTGAAGTCAATCCATGGAAGTTTGGCAGATTGTTAGGGTTGATATTCTTCCTTTTGGCATCTCCAAGAGGTATGCTAATGGGAAAGGTGAAAATATCCCTAGGTTCTTCTTCTTCCTCATCCATAGTGGTGTTTGAGCTGCATTAGTAGAGAAGTTGTCTCTGTTTGGATCGTATGTGGAATCAGTTTAGTTTTCAGAGCTTGGGGATCCAAACTGAGAGTGGTAAGAATTGTTGTCACCGTTATTTCTCATGGGATGCCTGGGCAGAAAGCGTCCAAACCTATCCCTTTGCCGACGAGGCATTCAATGGAAAAAAATTATGTTCTTGTTTTATGTGATTTTTGTGTTGTTTTTGATGTTCCTGTTTTATGTGATTTTTGTTTTCTATTTGTGTTGTTTTTAGGTGATGTATCCTAAAAGATTTAGCACCTCCCCGGAAACGGCGCCAAAAAGTGGTGAGCTCTAAGTATGGATGCCTAATGAGGGCAGTTAGACTAAGAGCTTACTTTAATTATCAAACCAGGGGACGTACAAACTTTAGAGGCACTGGCACTATATGTGCTCTTCTAGGATAGTCTTTGTCGAAGTTAGGTGTTTGTATCAATGCTTTTTAAAGAGCTGCCTAAGAAAGATTAAATGAACTGAAAACAGGATTGTTAATCTATGGAAGAGAAATTCCTATGCTAAGAAATCAAATACTGAAAGCAGGAAATCTATGAATAAGAATTTGAATGCAGGAAACAATAAATCTATTTTTAAGGATTAATTTGCTGAAAACAATACAAATTATACTATGGAATTGAAATGTTGGGAATTAGCACAGATCTATTCTAAAGTAATGAAAGCTTGATCTTTAATCTAAGGGGTGTTTACTGGAAATCAACTGCATAAAACTCAAATTCTGATCTAACATAAATTAATGCTAAGGTTGAATTCAGAATGCCATTATCTAATGCTGCATTTTTAATCAAAACATCTAAGAAGTGAATATCATCATATAACCAATAAATACTAAAAGAAATCAATCTCTATGAGCAGTCCTAATAATGAAATGAATACATAGGCTTAAGATCTAAATCGCTGCTTCAGAAGTAAATGCAAGTACATAGATAAATAAGTGTTAAATGATGCTTTGATGGAAGGCTGGTACAGGACTACAGACATAGCATTATCATACTACGGAATGCATTGTAATGAACTACGGAATCAGAAGTGATCAACCACTACAGAAATTAAATCGTGTTTTTTAGACACTATTTAGAATACTCTCATCTGCAATATAAATTCAATCAATGCACAACACATAATGAGAAATACATGTACTGCGAGATCTCCTGACTTACGTGTTGGAGGGGCCCTCTCCAACTCGTACTTAGGAGTGAAAAGAACTTATAAACGTTGAATCGTAGATAACATCAAGTCTTTATTTAAAATAGAAACTTCATCGTTTAAAAACCAAGTTTGTAACACAACTGTCTTGATAGTCTGAAACTTAAACAATAATTCTTCAAAATAGAAACAGGGGCCTCTCGCTACCTGAGAGGTCCATATTTATAAAATCCTAATACTTAACCTAACAAAAATGTATAACTGCCGATTCTCTTTTGAACAGGAGTTCGTTCTCTACAGATCAGGAAAAAGGCGCTGAGTTTGGTGATGTTCTTCCAGTTCTTCACTTGATTCACGCGTTATCCTTGAGTACACCTACACCTACTCATTCAACCTCGTTTTTCATGCAATTAGCTCATAGCAACGCTTTTCAAAACATAACAGAAATAATCTTTTAAACACTTCATTAAATAATTAAGGTAAATCATTTTCCCACTAACGAGTGTATCTATTCAACTTTTCTTGTGTTTTCTGATGGGAAAAGAAACTATCAGATACCTGAAATGGGGACTCATCAATGCCCAGGTAGCTACATTGGTGGTATGATTTCACTTGATCCCTTTTTTTATCATGATTAGGGTAGGTGAGTAGTTTCATTTTCAGTTCAACATCTACTGTTACACATGCATTGCATTTATTGTTCTTTCATTTTTGGTTTTTTTGCATTTCATTTCAAGTAAGGCGGGATGGAAGTGTCTTCCTTTGATGCATTTAATGTCCTTGTGTGTTAGATACGTGTGCAGGCCCACATGTACCAAAGGATTCTAAAGGTTCTCGTGCACTCTCAGGAAGAGCACATGTCTCACAATTGGAACCAATGTTACACCTCTACAGTTTTCGGCATTCCAGCAGGTCATTAGTATATGAGGATCGAAAGGCCAAGTGTGGGGCTCTTTCTTATGGTTGGCCATGACCGAGCCTCTTAGTTTTGTTATCGGGAGTACTATGGATTAGTGTCATTGCTAACTGCCATTTTTGGGGATTTTTAGCCCTAGGGTTGGTGTCCAGGGATTCCATGGGTAGACCATTCGGTCACATGACCACCATCCTCTTATGAACTGAGGGGTACTATGCCTCATCTAGGGAGGCCATCCCTAAGTCCACCACCCCTCACACACCCCACTTGGACCTTCTTTGTAGTTGATTTTACCACCTCTAACCAAATCGACCCCTTGACATCTTCATGATTGATCAAGCCTCAAGCTAAGGAAAGGGGAACATTGAGGGACTTTATTCATCATTCTAGGGTTAGTAGGGGCATAATGTCCTCCTTAGGTTCACTCTTACAGTCACAGTGACGCCTTGGCTTGCTTATTTCAGTGTTTTTTTATCATTTTATGATGGTTTTAGGGATTAGTCCCCAATGTGTGGGTGACATGCCCTAATTTTGTCTTATTTTGGCATATTTTAGTATTATTTTGTTTTAATTTCAATTTTCAAATTGACATGTAGGCTTGATAAAAAATTAAAATATTGTGCTACAATTTTGGGTCCTAAGATTTCGTCCTCCGAAAATTTTGGTCCCAAAATTTTTGGCCTACCTTTTTAACCCTAAATCTTCAAGGGCATCTTCATCCTCCTTGTCTACTGCCTTAATCCTGCCTTCACGGACCTGCAAAATTAGGCTAAATCAGAGCTAGGTTTTCATGTTTGACTGGTTTCGGGGGTTGTGTTAATTCATCCTTCATGAAAGTCCTCCTTCCTCCTTAGAACGAATTCATCAAGTCCCTTTCAAGCCCCTGCTACGACTGCACTCTTTCTAATCACTGCTGCAATTAGTATCTTACCCCTGGTAAGCATTGAAGGATAATAGTGTGCATGTCTCTTACAATTGATGAATAATAGCTGATAATGATGGTGTTACAAGTGTTGATTATTGATCATAAATACTGATGCTATACGTTTCTACTGGTATATATTATTTTTCATGCTTATGTATGTAAATTTGATGCTCCTTTAAGGACTAAATACCTCATAATTCATTGATAGTTCACTACTGCTTACATTTGGTGTTGAATGCTAATGTTCTAAGTTATGGCCATTGATACTATTGACAACATTGATTACTTGCTTATTGATCAAAGGTTATCATTTATTACCCTGTGCATGAGTGTTGATTGCATCTGGTAATAATACATCATCTCCTGTGCTAATTACTAACGTCTACTGGTAATTACCTTGGACAAAGTTTACAACAACATATTCCTAGAAGAATTACATCTTCCAATGATCATCTTTGATCTTGGGTCTCTTAGATAATAACATTATTTACTACTGCTAATTTTTGCATTGAATGTTGTTTATTAATGAGAGATTTCTATTAAAGTTAATATTTAGTGATACCATATTTGGATACTCAACCTTTATGCTCCATAATTACTTATGCAAATAGATTGATGCTCATATGTGTCACTAACATGTTGGTACTAGCAATTTTACGTTTTCCGGCCTCTCTATTGTACACTAGAGACTTATTTCACTAATCCGTTATATGTATTTAAGTTACCTTATAAGTCTACTAGCTAATTGAATCTTTGCTTAATTCAACTCTTCATTAAGGAACTAGTCACAATTATAAAGTTGCATTGGATAACTTGTACTCTATTAAGACTGCTTGCAAACATAAAGGGCTCTACCCCTTAGGACAACATTGGATCTCGAAGAAGTTCGGAGATAGGACAAAGGTGACAATAGTCCAAGTCTCTTATGTGATTTCTATTCACTAGCAAGCTTAGCTTGCTAGTTTGAACGGTAACACTCGGAAACCAGCAAAAAGGGGCGCACATATCCCCCCTAGGGCACACTTGTTTTGGTAGATGAAATATATGATTTTGCACCAATTTTCACTATAGGTATGCAAATTCCTTGGCCTCAAATCCCCCAAGGTCCTCTCGGGTAACCTAGAATATGACCCAAACTTCCTCAAAACCCTAGGGTTTGACTTTTCCTTCAATATATATATGCAATAATTCAGTAACCAGATCTAAAGCAACCCCTTAGGACTGTCATCGCCTAACCCTAGGATGACAACTCCTTTAAGTCACTTTTAGCACAAAATTCACCGTTTTGCAATATTTTCAAGCTTTTTGGATTTTTTGTATTTTATCTATATCTAAAATTCATCATTTCAATTGAAAACCTCAAAAACTCACAATTAAAGCAATCTACGGCGGAACATAAATGTTTTTGGAATATTTGCAAAAATATAATTTTTAGGGTTTTTTCACAATATATGATTTTTTGGGTATTTTTAACAATATATAGTACATAAATTTTGATAAAATAATTCCAAGTAAAGATGAGGGAAATAAAGACCTATATATTTTCCCTACAAGTCCACTGAGGAATCGTGGTTAACATCCTCTCAAAAATTAGCAATCCAATTTGATGAATTAGGGCAAACCAATAAACCCCTATGGTTGTGTTGTATTTGACCTAATTAGGGCAAAAGAGGTGCCATATGCCTAACAAGAGAGACCCTCCAAGGAGGAATGTCTCACTTACAAGACAATGCTATTATGGATAAAAACCTAATTAAATCTTACCTTAGATGTCTCTGATAGTGCAAGAGATGTTAAATTTCAATCACAGGATGATCTTGCAAAGCAAAAAATTACTCTTACAAATTGTCTTGCAAAAACTAGTCAAAGATCACATAAAACAATCATGAATTTTGGAGTAAACAATAAAAATTTATTGAATAAGTCTACATAAGCCAAACTTGGGCTATGTAATGGCTTTTCAAATATATAATTACATCATATACTTGAAATCCTAATAAGGCATTCAAAATCCTCACAAAAGCAGGCTTACTAAAAAGATGAAAAACCCCCCTAGGTGTAAAACTCACTTTCCAAATCACCTAGAAGGGTCATGAATTGGCATGAACTGAATTGGAAGGTGATGTATGATGGGAAAAAAAACCTAATCACAGCTTTTAGAGAGAGAAAAAATCATGGAGGGTGAATTGGCTAAAAAGATGTTGTTTCCTAGTCCACTAGCTTTTGATTTTTCACCAAAAAGAGTAAAAAGCAAGATAAAGCAATGAAGGCAGCTTCTATTCTAGGATTGGAAAGAAATCTCTTAGAATCTCAGGAAATATTATCCAAAATATCCTCAAGTGCGCCTTAGTGACTTAGGATGGCATGTGGTCCCATAAAAGACAAAAATATGGCAAACTACCTAGTCAACACCTAGGAAATTAATCAAAATGACTAATGTAATGTATCCTAAGTATGGAATGGGTATGAATGGGATTTTAATACTCTAAATCCCCCCCTTAAGCTTGAATTTATGTGTAATATAAAAAATATAGGGCCCAGCAAGTTGGCATAGTCACCCTTTCTACATACTGCTTTGTCCACAAAACAAGGAAAGAAGGAAAACCTCATGGAAAAAACCCTCCCCTCAAAACATGGACATGAACAAAATTGAAATTTTTTCTTTTCAATCTTTATTATTCACCACATGTTCATCCATCTCAAGCAGTGATCTAAGATAGTTGAAAGTCTTATCTAGAAAATATTTGGTGAAGATGTCTGCAACTTGCTCAGAAGATGGGAAAAACTGCAGATCAATGATGTGATCATGCACTAGATTTATGATGTAGTGCATATGAATCTCTATATGCTTGGTTACTTTCCTCTGTACGAGATAAGTTGAGATCCTTATAGCACTTTGATTGTCACATAATATGATTGTGGGAGTGCTAAAGGAAATCCCAAACTCATAAAGTATACCTTGCAACCACACACACTAAGTTGCAACATTCACTGCTACTCTGTACTCTGCCTTTGCTGAAGAGAGTGCAATGGAAATTTTCTTTTTTGCTTGACCAGAAAATAGTTCCTCCTCCAAGCATGAAAACAAATCCCGTAGTGGAATTCCGATTCTAGGATATCACCAGCCCAATCTGAATCAGAAAAACCAAGAAGATCTAAGCTAGAATCAACAACATAGTGAATCCCATGAGACTTAGTGCCTTGCACATAATGCAAGTTTATTTTTGCATCCCTCCAATGAAGCTCATGCGGATTATCCATGTATATTTATTCCACACTCACAACATAATCAATATCAAGTCGAGTATGAGTCAAGTACAACAAGTTGCCAACTAGCTTCCTATACAAGGTGATGTTCACCAACAGTGTAGAATTTGCTTCTTCAAGTCTAACTCCTAAAAGGAAGGGAGTCTTTGTAGAATTTCATTCTACCATCTTGAACGTATTTAGTAGGTATGATGCATAAATTGATTGAGATACTTTAATTCCTGAGTTGGACTGAGAGATCTCAAGCCCCAAAAATTGTTTAAGTATTCCCAAGTCAGTCATGGAAAAATCTTGATGCAAAGAGGTCTTCAATGAAGCAATCTCATCAATGGAGCTTCCTGTGATTAGAAGGTCATCAACATATAACACAATAATCAAATTTATCATCTTCATGTACACATTAGGATCATATTTTTATCTACTAAAAGATTGTGACAAGAGAAAATTGTCTATCTTGGCATACCAAGCTCTAGGAGCTTGCTTAAGCCCATACAAGTACTTTTTCAACCTACACACAAGGTTAGGATCAGAAATATAACCCTCTGGTTGCTACATATAGATATCTTCCTCAAGATCTCCATGGATGAAAGCACTCTTGACATCTATGTGATGCACTTCCCAAAGCTTGGATGCAGAAATTGCCTGAACTAGTCTTATCAAATCCATCTTTGCAACTGGTGCAAAGTTCTCATTGTAGTCAAGGCCGTGGACTTGGGAGAATCCCTTAGCCACCAACCTTTCCTTGTACTTCACTACTACACTATCAGCAGCAAACTTGGTTCTGAAGATCCACTTACGCTTTACCAATTTTCTTCCTGGTGGAAGCTTGACTAGCTCCCAGGTTCCATTCTTTTGAAGAGAATGAAACTCCTCATCCATGGAATCTTGCCATCTTGGGTTATGTCAGGCTTCTTCATATGATTGAGGGTCTAATTCAACCATCAAAAAACACTTCTCATGTAGGAAAGGATCTTTGACAAAAATAGCATTCTCAAACAAAGATCTAGTTCGTCTAGGATCCTGAGGATTCCCCACAAGTTCACTAGTTGCTTCAAGAGTCTTAGAATCGCACTTAGGCCTTGTAGGTAAACTTGGATCTGCAATGAGATGGTATTCATCATCAGAAATAACAGATCGTAACTTTCATGGGAAACTTCACTTACTTCAACAGGTGGTGGTGCAGAGGATTATCCAATTTTCACTGATTGCAAGGGTTCTTCTTCAAATTGAACACTCATTTCAATGAAGGCTTTTTGAGTGGTCATGTTTATCAACTTGTAACCCTTGGAGTCTTCTGGATAGCCAACAAATATGCATGGATGGCTTTGGAGTTGTAAATCCCTCGTCTTCTCAAGTGAAATTCTAGCCCAATCCTTGGAGCCAAAAATCATAAAATGAGACACATCAGGTTTGTGCCCAGTCCAAGATTTAAAATGAGTGATTCATTTCAATGCTTTATGAGACACGTTCTGAATATAGGCTGCATAGTTGATGGATTCAACCCAAAGTATTGGAAAAAAATACTTAGACTCAAGCATACATGTAGCCATCTCCTTGAGAGATCTGTTCTTCCTTTCAGCAACACCATTTTGTTGTGGTGTGTATGGCATTGTGTGTTGCATCTGGATGTCAATTGTGGCACAAACTTGTTGAAAATCAGACTTGATGTACTCCCCATCATTATCATATCTGAGAACTTTGATCTTCCTACCAAAGTAGTTCTCAACTAAGGCTTTGAAAATCTTGAAACAACCAAAAACTTCAGACTTTAATTGAAGGAAAAAGACCCAACAAAATCAAGTGAAGTCATCAATGAAGGTAAGGATGTATTTGGCATTGTTCAAAGAAAAATTGGGGAATGGACCTGATATATCACTGTGAATGAGCTCAAGGGGTGCTTTGGTTCGCTTAGTTTTGGCTCTCTCAAACTTATGCTCAGTGTGTTTTCCAAGGATGCAACCTTGACAGACTCCTTTACAAAATTGGATGTTGGGCAGCCCTATGACCATGCTCTCCTCATGCAATTAAGAAAGGTATTTGTAATTAAGGTGACCAAATCTCTCATGCCACAGTTTGCTTGCTTCATTGGCATGAGTGAGGAGAGTAGAAGGTGATGAGAAAGGTACAAAGTGCAAAAACCTATAGACTTTTGAGCTATGATCAGCAGTACCAATGGAAATAACTCTACCTGTGGAGATTTTAGAAATTTCCACATCATTGGGGGTGAAGATAACCTTTTTGAAATACCCAGTATGAGTCATCTAATAGACTGATAAGAGGTTAGTAGCAAGACCTGGAACAAACAAAACATTGGTGAAGGAACCATGGTCTATATCAATTCTTCCTTTACCTTTGGAAGCAGTTTCAGAGTCATCACCCAACACAATAGTTGGACCACTAGAAGAATCAAGAGAGGGAAAAGATTCTCTTGTGGACACCATATGCCTCGAAGCTCTAGAATCTATGATGAAAGAGGAGGATTTGGATGTGCTTGCCATCAAATCATGTACTCTCTCCTTGTCTCAGAATTTGAACTGCCCTCTTTCTTTCTTGCGCCATCTAGAAGAAGGATGTGGTTTTTCTCAAGGAGTTGAGCCATTTGATCAATGGTATTCTTCATGCAAGAACTCTCAGGATGAAAGCCCCTATTGCAGTAAGCACACTTGATCTTCTCTTTCTTCTTCTAAGGATTCTTTCTGGAGTTTAAGGAGTCCTCTTGAGCTTTTTTCTTGTCTTTCTTCTGATCTGGTGGATTTTTCGGATTAGCCTTCTTCTTGCCTTTTGAATTCTTTGAATCTCCATCAGCCAAAGCATGATTTTTTTATGGCTTTATGGATCCCATCAAGATCAACTTGTCTTGCTCCTAAGTGAGTGATTCCATGAATTCTGCCAGTGAAGGGATCTTCCAGTTTCGAACTGTGAGCTTGGTGGCATGGAAGGTCGAAACAAAGACCGAGTAATCAAAGCCCAATTTTGAAAGAATTGCCAAGATTAATTGTAGAACAAGTGACTTAAACTTGGAGAAGTAGTCTTGGAGGGTCTCGAAATTGCTTGGACTCAGTGAAACAAGTTCATTCTCCAGTTGGTGGCCCCTCAATTCGTCAGTATTACCAAATAAACCTTGGAGCTTGGTCCAAACTTCATTAGGAGTGGTAAGACCATCTAGATGGAAAAGAAGATCCCTGGAAGTGTTGATACATAAGAGACCATAAGCTTCATCTCTTATGTTGTGCCACTTAGATTTCTCAATGACTGCAGTAGGCTCATGCTCAGTAGCCATAGTCACTATATAAAGGCCTTGACTCCTCAATAGAATATCCATGTGGGCCTTTCAATCAAAATAATTGAATGGAGTCAATATGATTGGTTGTGATTGATCCATGGCTTCTTGAATTCTACCCCTGTGATGCTGGATTGGGCCCCTGTGATGCTGAGATGTGCCCTCTGAGAGACTTGTTCGATCCTGCAATACAAAAGAAGGAGAATAATGCTGCCAATTGAGCTCTGATACCATGCGAAATTTCATTCACAAGATGATCTTGCAAAGCAAACAATTACACTCATAAACTGTCTTGCAAAAACTAGTCAAAGATCACTTAAAACAGTCATGAATTTTGGAGTAAACAATAAAACTCTATTGAATAAGTCTACATCAACCAAACTTGGAATATGTAATGGTTGTCCACATATATAATTAATTACATATGAGATTTGAAAGCCTAAGAAGGAATTCAAAATCCTCACAAAAGCAGGCTTACTAAAAAGATGACCCCCCCCCCCCCCCCCCCCCCCCCCCGAGGTTTAAAAATCACTTTCCAAATCACCTTGAAGGCTCATGAATTAGCATGAACTAAATTGGAAGGTGATGTATGATGGAAAAGCAACATAATCACAACTTTTAGAGAGAGAGAAAATCATGGAGGGTGAGTTGGCCAAAAAGATGTTTCCTAGTGCACTAGCTTTTGATTTTTCACCAAAAAGAGTAAAAAGCAGGATAAAGCAATGAAGGCGCCTTCTATTCTAGGATCGGCAAGAAATCTCACAGAATCTCACAAAATCTTATCCAGAATCTCCTCAAGTGTGCCTTAGTGACTCAAGATAACATGTGGTCCCATAAAAGACAAAAATATGACCAACTACCTAGTCAACACTTAGGAAATTACTAATGTAATGTATCATAAGTATGGAATGGGTATGAATGGGTTTTTAATATTCTAACAAGAGAAAGAGAACCAAATATCTCACCATAAACGAAGAAACATAGAGAAAATAGTAACCTCCTAGGAATCCCTTTCCTTAAACAAGCCTTGAAAGATTAAGTATCAACCTCATAACACCAAAAATCACCGCATTGAAGCTTCAAGAATGCCAAGAAGTGAGTGCACACCACTATCCCAAGTAGACAAGTATGAGAATAAAAGTGACTTTATTTGATCCCATGATCTTGAGTTAAAATGAGGAGTTGCCTTATTTATGTGACTTGGGCCAACTTAACCTCCTTTACAAGATGACCAACCTAAAATTTCTAAAATAACTTAAAATGAACTTTCAACGGGTATTATAGGGTTTGTCACCCACAAGCCACATATTAAACCTCATATAACATAAAATAGTGATAAAATATGATGCGTTGTTGCAACTTTGATGAAATGTTGAACATGGGGGAGAGTGTCATGCCCCATCTAACCCCAACATTGTGTTTTTGCCCTCAACACCCTCCTCCTTTAGGTGGTACAACCTCTTCAATTTGACATGCTTGAGCCAAGAGGAGGGTCGATTCATAAAAATAGGTGCAAGTGACCATAATAAGGTCTGCTAAGACGGGTATGACAACCCTTACACGTGCAATCACCTCTACAAAGCATAAAAAACAAGTGCAGATGAGAGCCCCAAAGCCATGTGCCCCAATGGCATCATACCAAGAAGCATTGAACACCAACCTTGGGCATATTTATGCTTTGCGTGATGGGGGACTTCCACCACATCAAGGGGCAATCAATTGTGCCACTAAGCCAACACCTCCTAGAACGAAAACCAAGAGGACCTACCATGACTAGACCATGGGTATAGAGCCCCAAAGGACCAACACTTTACATAAAATAAGCCCAAACTTGGCCTTTACATAGAAAAACTCACCCCTCCTTTGTAGCAATCTGGCATGGCATATTGCACAGTATCTGGAGGGTAACAAAGAGTCTTATTATTATTAGATAGTGGTCCTCTTGTGCAGCCTCATTGGAATAGTTTAGGATGCTAGTTGTACTAAGAAATAATATTTTATTATATTTTTGTTGATGCCTTTAGAAGGTTAGTTGTGTATAAATAGAGGGCTCATTTCTCCCATTCAACAACAAATAGATAAAGATTATGTAATATTCATGTGGAGCTAATAATGTACAACTGTTATTTTAAAATTTTATAAATGTAAAACATACACCCCACAGCAAAATTGGTTATGCTTAGTTAAAATTTTGTACAAAATTGGTTATGCTTAGTTAAAATTTTGTGGACATAAGTGGACTAAAGAAAAATCCTTTGTACATAATTAATACATCTAAAAGTATGGTGTGATTTTAAATTTGGAAGAATATCAACTCCTCAAACACTGCATCTTTACTAGCCATTTACCCATTAAAAAGAAACAAACTTGTAAGACGAACTGTAAAAAAAATAATGACCATAAAGGTTGTGTCTACTATGTTTACCTCCACTCTTACACTGTAGGGTTGACATGTCTAAAAATTCTTTACTTTCCGATGCTACTAAAAATACTTACAGTATACTTCTCTTTTTTATCCCGACAAACATGCAGAGTTAGAAAATAATACCGGTAGTCTTTTAACATTCAAAATCAAAACGGATAAATATAAGCCTAAGATATCAACTTAACACAGGCTTTGTAGCGAAACTGAAAACATAAAATTTCTTTTGATTTTGAGGTAGTAAATTTCAGGTTAAAATGTAACTCCATATTTATTATGTATTCACATTCTCACCAAAACTTATTGGTTTGCACTACAGAACTCAGAACTCTTTATTTGATATATGTAATGAACCAAATTTCTGAGAAAGAATGCTTTTACGGAGAGATGCATATCTATCATGTGAAAGGGTGCCTTAATATAAACAGACTAATTGACAGGTCACAGCATATCACAGAAGCCTGGCTCAAGTCTTGGATTTGAATAACTATACCTCTTCAAGATCAAGACAATTTCTTCTCTGCTTCCTTTAGCCAATTCAAACATTATAAAGGTATCCCGATTCTCCTTATGTTGCTTTCATTCAGTACTATTTAAGAAAAAGGGATTAACATATTCCTTTAATTCAGTACTATTTAATAAAAGGGGACTCCCTTATTAAACCAACAATATGCTATAACTCGGAGGCATTTAGTTTCATTTGAATGTGTCCACAGATATAAGTGTCTTGTACAATGGCCGAGAAACTTCATTTTTCCTTGATGATAATCAACAATAAATGAATGAATGCTGCTTAAACTGATAACAAAATTACAAGCAGCACTTGAACAGGCATGATAAGCTAAACTAAATCAGCCATAAAATTCAACCAGAAAATGGTTGAATGTTCAGATTTGGAGGCAATAAATAGCTTGTGAACAATTACAGTGTCCGTCAATCTTCTGCAAAAGGCATCTATATGCACATTCCCTATATTAGCCATTCAAAAACATAAGTTTTTGAAATAAAATATTTGAGAATAGATATAAAATACCAAAAGTCCCATACATTGAAACCCTCCAATGATAAACACAACAGTTGTGACCATCGAATCAGCCATTGTGGTCCAAAAGGTGAGCAACAACTTTAGAAAGTGAGAAAAGAGACCTTGTCACACCCTTGTCAGCATGCTCATTAGGACAATACTTGGATTCTAAAGTCTTATCTTTGGTCTTGGAAAGCATTCTCGGGGTCTCCAGTCAAGCTTTCAGGGGAAGACGTCAGTCCTAATTCATTAGAACCATGTGCAAACCCATCATCCTCATCCTCAGAGGAATCGACACCATAAACAACCCCATTAGCACCAGCATCCATATCATTAGTTTGCCTCACAAATTGACCTCTGACCCGAGGCCTCTGCTCCGCTAAGCGCTTTCGACTTACATAACGTATCTTCTTATCAAAACATCGGTCTTTTCTTTTTTGTCTGAATTTATGCAAAGCTGCTTCTCTTCTTTCCACTTGACTAATCTTAGGTTCAGAGACAGACAAATTTGCCATTCCGGGCCAAGGATGTGATGGGCGAATCTGTCCAGGTGCTACAAGGAAGCCATATGGATAATATGGCATGGTGGCGTTTACAGGCATACCATGACACGGTTGCAATACATGATATGGCATCAATCCTGGAGCAACACGTGATCCAACGTCGTGAGGCATTCCATGACACAATGGCATGGAAGATGACATTAAGCTGTGATTCATCATGCCTGGTAAAAAGTGAGAAGTCGGTAGTGAAGAAATACCGTGATTATTCATACTCGGATCTTCATTAGGACGACCTCCCTGAACCATGGCGAACTGCTCACCTGTAGCTGCCACTTGTCCAATGGGAATTTCAGGCGACACAGAAACATTACCTGACCTAGCTTCCAATCTATCCCTGCAATGTTCCTCACAAGGACTGAACTCGGTATGATTAGAAGATTTCACAGCTTCAGAACTGTGAGATAGGCCGATGGAGTCACTATCTGTTGACGGTGGACCCATCACACAATGCTTTTGTGGAATAGCTATCTCTTGCTGGGAAGCTTTATTTTCACCTGTACTGCTTAGATTCGGTGTCTTGTTCGCTTTAACACTTGCATTGACATATGTGAGAAAAGCTGACGACCCTCTAAACTTGAGCTCACTCTTCTTTGGGTACGAGACAAGTTTTCCTGAAAGAGCCAGAAACGTAGCATGACTAGTCTGATAATGAAAACTTGGTAACTGCAGTTGATGTTTAGTCTTTACTTTGAACATGAATGATAGCTGCTCACCTGCCAAGGAACCCAGTTCAGCTGCTTCAGGTGGACCTTCTGATGAACGCTTCAGCGAAAGCTCTAATCTAGGAGAATCGTGTGACTGCAGCCGTACAAGAGCTAAAGACATTATTCCTAAAGGTAGGCAGAAAAATATCTAAAATCTAGTTGAGTTATAAAAAATAACGCCTGTCTACAATTTTTGCATAATAAAAATTTAAACTCTGCCTTCAGAATTGAATGTTAAGAATCAATGCAGTTCAAAGAAAAGACCTTCAGATGCCTCCTCATCTGTGAGCTAACAATATCCTTGAGAGACATTCAATGTTAAGAGAACCCTTTCTCAGACCTTATCCCAAAATACTAGTCTTTGTCTTTTTATCTTACACAAATTTCGGAAGTGCCCAGCATAGTTTTGTAAAAGACAAGAGGTCTGGACTTTGAGAAATTTTTCCTAATCAAGTATTAGATAGGAATTAAATCATACCTCACACTCAAGATGATTGTCTAGCATGCTGATTTCTGGACCAGCGTGGCTCCTGACTTTCTTGTCATTAGTATCATCCGAGAACAAATTGGTGCTGTTAGTATTGGAGTCACTGGGATCGGAAACAACCATATCCAAATCATGATTCAAGTTCTTATTTATAATGTTCTTCTCTGCTAGTCCCAGCTGCCAGTCCATAGAAAGCATCCATTTTGATAAGTATACAATACCGGAATCATCTATTATAGTCATCTATTATAGTTCATAACATGCAGAGTTACAAATATGAGAATTTCATTGTCCAAGGAAAATCTCATGACAAAATCATCCTCGGGTCAAGCTGTTTGTACCATGCGCCTTCTTCTCCACATGTGCATCCACAAGTTGAGAAGCTCATTGATACGGAGTGGCTTCACAAGGTAATCTGCTGCACCCAGTTTTAAACACTTCATAACAACAGTTACCTCGTCTTGGGCAGACATCACTGACAAGAATGAAACAATGATAGATGAAATCAGTTAGTATAAACAACGAAGCTAGGACGATTGTATTAGGCTATAATAATGTTCACTCAGCAAGCAAGATCTCAGTAGCAAATATGAACTCATTGGTCAAGGTACAAAACCACTACTTACTAACTATTGGTATTCGCTGCAAACATGTACTCCTTGTAATGTACTTCAGCATCTTAAAGCCTTTGGATTTGGGTAAATCCACCTCAGCCAAAATGAGATCAATTTCTTGGCCTTCTGCATTCAGAACACCTACGACCCCTCTAGCTGTACTAACTGCAGTTACTGTCATGTACACAGAGCAAATGTAATCAGTTTGTATTTTATTTTATACACAGACCAAATGTAATCAGTCTGTATTTTATTTTACATTTTATTTTAGATAGAGGGAACAGAGAGAAAACAGAACAGAGATAAAAAAATTACTTGGCCCAATATTCGCCAATCATCCGCTATTCTTGATAGATGATGATTTTTCTGAAAAATAATGATCCACCTCATTATCGACAAACTATGTTGTCAGAAACAGTACTGCAGGGTACTGCAGTCAGGAAACAAACTTGATACAGAAACGTCCCTTTTTTGAGGTTTCTTTGTCCATGGCTGCATTTTAAGAAAAGAACACCACCTAAACATTATAATTTGAATCCGTTTTTTTTTCCGGCTGCTTTCCCTTCCCTTAATACAACCAAGCGGATAATTTTTTTGTTATGAGAATTTATTAAAATGAAGAACGATGGATTTATCAGGTGCATATGAGATTTGAATTCTGGATTTCCAGACTTTATTAGGCAAAACCTATTATATCAAGCTCAATTAGTAAACTACTTTTACTCAATTATTAAACTACTACTTTTACATTAGGATTCATTAAATTTTCTTATGTGCATAACATGCACATGTATAGTGCAGAACAACTGTTTCTTACCCAAACACCTTCTAACCCAGTTTCTCATTCTAACTGTTTCTTACCAAACACCTTCTAACCCAGTTTCTCAATCTAACTGTTTCTTACCAAACACCTTCTAACCCAGTTTCTCATTCTAATCAGGTTGTGCATAACATGCACAGTGCAGAATAACTGTTTCGTATCCAAACACCTTCTAACCCAGTCTCTCATTCTAATCAGGTTTTTCATCTTAGTTGTAGTGTTAAAATGTGCAATTCCTATACTCCTGCAATTAAAAAAACATAGTTTCCATAACCTTTGAATTCCTACCTTTTCGAAGGTTTGCCCAAAATTAGATCATGATTTTCCAGAAAAAATATAGATTATATGAAAATTATTAAACATGCACCCTTGATATTCAAGTGTTAAGTATACAAAGCTGTTTAATTAAAAGGTGGGTTACAGTTTTATATTAAAGTACAATTGATTGTTTATTCCGGTCAATGGACTAGCAGATAGCAAATCTTGGAATATAATTTGATTGTGCATTCAGATCGTTGGACTAGCAGATAGCAAAGTTAACTGATAAAATTAACCATTAAATTTATTTATGTCTGTCAAATAACTCTAACAAACAATCCAGTTCAGGCAAAGTCAATCGTTGACTTTGCTACTTACCCATTAAAGATGTTCCAGACAAACCACTATAACAATCCAACTGTTTCATGAGATGAAATAAGATGAAATATGCCACACTTTCAAGAAAAAACAAGCTTAATAAAGGAATATTACCATCCCAACTTGACAAACCAGTTTATCCCACCCAAATGATGAAAATTAAAACATATAACGTAAAAACATTTACACACCTCACAGACTAAAAAGAATGAAATCCTTTTTTTTAAGTCCTGAATCCTGAACTTTGAGAGGAAACAGTTTTGCCGAGTACATGGCAGTCGTGCAACCCACTCAAAAAACAAAATACACGACTCAAAAGAAAACCAAAGCCCTTAGGTTTATCACTGTGATTAGTAAAGCTTACCTTGATAGGAGCATTTACGAAGCAATTCCAACAGTTGCTGTGAATTTGTCGGATCTTTGTCGCAGAGCAAAATACGAACACTGCTCCGGTCGAGCACCGAGCTTCCTGCATCGCAATTCGATATACTGCCCTTCCCCATGCCTCCAACCCCACACCTTTCTCAGAGAAAATGTAAAGTCAAAACACCTTGCCTTCCTTACTCTGACGAATCCATATTTCTCTTCATCGAATCACAGTGTATGCTGGAAGCTAAACAGCAGGCATTATGAATATCTCTAAATGAATCCTTACTCTCTGTATCGTTCGTGTTGTCTATTACTGTGATTTTCGTGGCTTGCTGTATATTTTCTGAGACTTTAGAAAACAGTGTATGCTTTTCTAAAAACTCTGGATCCACCTGAAACCCGAAACGGCTCAAATCTGCACCAAATGAGCTCCCACTTCACGAAACTTTGGCCACAAACGGTAAAATTTAGGATTGTATACCCCGATTCGGACCGAGAACCCTCCAGAGGCCGGATCACACGGTCGCACAGAAAGTAAGAATATATCACGAATGCGCAAAATATCACAAGTCTCAAAGGCCTCGGAATTCAGGACGGAGTTAAAGTTATTTAACCCCACCTTTTTACATATACAAGGGGACAAGGACCACCAATTTTATATTGAAAAGGGTGAGCATGATTTTTTAAATGTTTTTATCATCTTAAATTAGGGAGAGGATATCGATGTTATTATTAAAATGTTATCTATCATCATCATTATTTAAAAAATAAAAATGAAAGTACCTTTGAAATAATTTGTATCATAAATTCATTTTTGTATAATGATATTAATTTATGTATAAATTTATTTAACTTTAAAATTATAAAATATGAAAATAAATTAAAACTTAAATATTTTGCATTTATTTAGAAATTATTAAAATATATTTAAAAAAAATGTTATATATATATATAAAAGATGATTTGATTATCATCATATAAAATTTAGTAATAGTCTATTTTTTCTAAGTTTTTGTAAAATCCAAATTTTGAAGTGTTCAAATTGTATTTTTGAATTTATATATAAATTTAACATCTTTAAATATCATTTTACATCTATATTATGCAATTTCTATAGCTAATATATATGATTCTAAACAAAATAAAAAATATAATCCTAAAAAATTGAAAACTTGGAATATTTAGACTACACCTAAAATTTAGATATATATTAAAATATATCATAATAATTCATATATATTTAATGAAATGAAAAATAATATTTTTTTAAATTATATTATTTTTAATTATATATAAATTAAATTAAGGTTTATTTATATATTAAATATTTTTCCATATATATAAAATATTTAACTAATATTTAATAATACTTTTACGTGTTATAGTATCACAATTTTTTTATCATGTAAAATATAAATACAGTTTTAACTTTCATACAATAAGGATATATATAATATTTTTGGTTTAAGTAAAATATACATAATTTTAATTATACAATAAGAATATATGCAATAATTTGTTTTAAGTAAAATATACACAATTTTAAATATATAATTTTAATTTTCAATTTTAAAAAAATTATTTTATATATATATATAGTAAATATTTTGTTGAATTTTTAATATATTTTTTAATAAAAGATGAACGAGTAAGTAGTTCATATCTATATCTATATATATATGTATATGTTTAATTTTAATGTAAATAAATTATTTGTTATTTTAATTATATTGAATATTTTAAATGTTTTACAATAAAGAAAATTAACCTTCTATATTTATAAAATATTGTAATATTAATCTTTATTAAAAAAGAATTTTAGATTAATAAAAATATTCAATACTTTTCAGTTGGATTGTAAATATATATGTGTTTGTTTAATTTGAATGTAAATAAATTGTTTGTTATTTTAATGATATTGAATATTTTAAATGTTTTACAAGAAAGAAAGAACATTAACCTTTTGTATTTATAAAAAATTGTAATATTAATCTTTATTAAAATATAATTTTAGTTACTAAAAATATTCTATACTTTTCAGCTGGATTGTGGAAAGTTAATATTTTATAAAATTTTATATATTTAAAATTAAAAATATCAATTTTTTTATTAATTTAGATTGTATTTTATATTAATAAAAAATAAATGTATTGAAGTTTAGAAAGAACTAAAAGTTTAGGGTGGACACTTAGAAGAGAATACACTTAGAAGAGAATATAACTCAATATATTCATAAAGTATAAATAAAATAATTAAAAATGAAAAGAGAATAATAATGTGCAGATATGAGGAATCACACAAAAATAAAATATTTAATATCAATTGGGAAACGATTTGTAACCTTGTTTTCCCTGATTTTCCTTTTAATCCTCAACTCATTCTCGAGATTATTACCTTTCATTTCATTTTTAATTATTTCATCTATAGTTCAAAGTTATAATCTCTATTTTATTTTTATTTTTTCGAGCTAAGCTTTAATATATACTTCTCTAATATCCTATATTTAGTTCCTTTTAATCCTCAATCTATTCTCGAGATTATTATCTTTCATTTCATTTTTAATTATTTCATTTATAATTCATAGTTTTAATCTCTATTTTTTATTTCTTCCGGCTAAATTTTAGTAGTTAATTCTCTAATACCTGGTATATTTAGCCACATTATCTTTTCTTTATTTTACAACTTCATTTTGATCCTTTAATACTGAATAATAATGAATAAAGTGTTTTCCAAAATCCAAAAATAACACAATAATTAACCACTATTAAAACCTCCATACTTGAAAAAATATCATTATTTTATTAATATCATGATTTCTTTTAATATATAAATCATCATAAATTAAAATTTATATACCATACTAATCCTCACAACTAATATAAAACAATAACAAAAAATAAAATAATAATAAAAGTATTTTAAAATAACAAACTTTTAACCATGTGCATGAAGAAATGGTTGAATAATATTTTTTTGTAAATAAAAATATCCAACTACAGTGAAAGATGGAGACATCTTCTCAATTGCAGACACGCGTTTCATTGTTTTTGTGTGTCATTGGTTAAATGACGTGTCGCCATAGGTGACTTTCCTCATGAAAAGGCAATCCATTGATGTCGTCGTCGGTGTCGAGCATGCCACGTAGTATTTAAAAAGGATTGATGTGTTTTACGCCTCTCCATTATCCCAAATCGTAATCTTTACGAATCTTTGGAAATATAAAATGTTAATGCCGAACTCTCTCCCTCACATTTTTTATTAACATTAACAGAATTCTATGGGGATGCTATCATTCTATGGTGGGAACTCTTTTATCAAGGCAAAGGAAAAGTAGTGTTTGGCAAAGTTTTTATTATTATTATTATTAAATTTTTATATTGGAAAATAGAGAGAGTAAATTAAGTATAATTTAGGTGGTTGGGATTGAAAATTGTTATTTTTTATTTTTAATTTAACTATTTTAATAAATTATTATGAATATTAATAAAATTTACATATATAAAGAAAGTATAAAATATTTATAAAAAAATTATGGATTTGAGATAATATTGATTTTTTAAATTATAATTTTCAAAATTTGATATTAACATAATTTCATAGCAATAAGTTGAGCATTGTGTACACCAAATTCTAAAGCTTAAATTAGGTAAGGGTTTATCAATTTAACATCATAGTTTATAATGATTATAGGATTACAACATTTAAAGGTAGTGTTCACGCCAAGGTCTATTACAAAAAAGAAAAGAAACAACAACAAATCTAAATGATAAACATATACTAAGACAATTCAATCTTCATATACTAGGTTTGAGGGGTTTGTTTGAGGTCATATAATGATTTATGAAGTCTACAAACCATTAAGACAATCCTCCAATGGGATGTTCATGTAGAGCACTAAAGAAGGTCTCCACCTCTCATTTTAAGGGTGTGATTTGGATATAGATTTAGTACTAATATCAAATGAGTTACCCCTTCCTTGGGAGGTTATCATGATTGAAAAGCTCTCAATGGAGATGCAGCGGTAACATGAAACAAATCTCCAATGAGATGTTCTTGAAAGGATGCAGATGAAGTGTAGAGCACTATAGAAGGTGTCTACCTCTCTTTTTAAAGGATGTGATTTGGATTTAGATTCTCTAATATCAAAGGAGTTACCCATTCACTTGTAAGCTATCATGATTGAAAACCTCTCAATGGAGATGAAGTGGCAACATGAAACAAATAATTTCTCTAATGAGATGTTCCTAAAAGGATGCAAATGAAGTGTAGAGCAATAAAGAAGGTCTCTAACTCTCCTTTTAAGGGATGTGATTTGGATACAGATTCATTAATGTCAAAGGAATCACCCCTTCCCTTGTAAACTATCATGATTGAAAAGCTCTCAATGGAGATGAAGAGGTAACATAAAACAAATAATTTCTACAATGATATGTTCATGAAAGGAGTATGCAAATGAAGTGTAGAGCCTAAAGAAAGTCTCTACAACTCCTTTTAAGGGATGAGATTTGTTGTAGATTCACTAATATCAAAGGAGTTACATTTTCCCTTGTAGGCTATCATGATTGAAAACCCCTTAATGGAGATGACTTGGTAACATGAAACAAATAATTCAAACTCCAATGGGAAACCATATGTTTCCCTAAGTTAGTTAAAACAAAGTAAGTACAAGAGTTGCAACTAATAAATTTAGTTTTCTTCAATGTATATACTTTGAAAACCCCTTAATGGAGATGACTAGGTCACATGAAACAAATAATTCAAACTCCAATGAGAAACAATATGTTTGACTAATTTAGTTAGATAGAAGATGTCTCAATGGAATTGAACCCGGGTAGATGGAATGAAATCCATCTATCCCCACCAAAGAACCACCATATCCTTGACAAAAAGCAATAACTTGTTAATTCATAACATGAATCAAAATTATATAATCAAAATTAGAGCAGTGTTTACACACCATCCATAACTCAACGTGTACAATCAATACTTGAACGATTAATATACATGTCCATGACACACTTAATTTAAAATTATAAAATTTATAATTACAATATTATCTATAAAATTATATATTTTAATTTTATAAGATATACTAAGGTTATAAAATATATTAATTTATAAAAATATATTTATTTTATTTTATCTATAAATTCAAATTTATGTCAAATATCATTGAGTTGAATAAAGCCTTGAAACTTTAACCGATTTTAGATATCATTTCTAATTTTATTTAAAGAATTTAAAAAATAAAATGAATGTCGTTAAGATTGGAATTAATGTTCATGGGAATAACCTATAAGTACTCCACAATTATAAGTACTCTGCAATTAGCAAAATTCTTTGAAATACCTGAAACTAAACATTACTCTTTTTTAATATACATGGTCTTATATTACACAGAAAGCTCAATTTACCTAACTTCATAATATAACAATAATTACTTTTTACTTTTAAATATAATATATTAAATATTAAAATTAAATTGAAAAATATTTCATCTTAAAAGAAATAAGATGATAATATTATCAAAAAGAAATAAGATGATAATATTATCAAAACAATTTATTATTATTGTAATTAAGGATATGGTGGTCCGTCATTTTCTAACTTGAATAACCAAATTTTTTAATTAAAATTTTATTATTATTATTATTATTTTATATAAACAATATGAATCTCATTCATAACATGGAAAAATATACTTTAAAATAAAGATTGTATTCTTCATCACAGCTGTGTCCTTAAAATAAAAGACAGTAAAATTATTCATTTAAAAACACAATAAGGATTTTATTCTCCGTAACTTGCTCATTAAAATAAAACCATACGATTGTGCAGGAAAGCGCATTACATTATAATAAGGATTGTATTATTTGTTGCATCTGACTCATTAAAATAATAAAAAAATGAAATTATTTAAAATAAGAAAAGTATTATTTATTGCAACTTGCTCATTAAAATAAAACAAAAGCGCACTTCTCAATTTGTTTCATAGATCGTATCTATAAAATTATGATTTAAATTGGAAATAAAAAAGTTGATATCAAATAAACGTTAGTTTAAACATTAATTTAATTGAGTGATTGAATTATATATGATTTAAATTGGAAATAAAAAAGTTGATATCAAATAAACGTAAGTTTAAACATTAATTTAATTGAGTGATTGAATTAGGTAGGGAAGGAAACGAAAATAGAAATAATTGTCTTAATTGGGTTTTGGCAGAGTGGTTCCATAATGAATATAGCTTTAAATTTTGCTCTTTACTTGGTTTTGTGCTTTGAAGAATCTAGGGTTTACTTTGGGTACCATCCTTGAAATGAGGGAAAGTGTCTCTAGCTTGTTTTCCTAAAAAAAGGGGAAATCCAATTCTAGCAACAATATTCTAAAGCAAGTATTTCAAGACCGGAGTATATGTCATCTCTATCGACCTGCTAATGAATTCTCTTTTCATATTAGTGGAGTGCTCTTATGCTCAAGAAGTTTGGCATCTTTCTGAATCTACAACTAGACAAATGAACATCTAGTGTGAAGATTTGATTCTGGGTTGTATGAGAGCATGGTTCAATAAATATGAGTGAATGGAATTGCATGTTTTGGCGTGGGTTTACCTTGGATACCATCCTTGAAATGAGGAGAAGTGCTTGAGGGTTTTCTCCAGGATAATTACCTGGAAAAAAAAGCACAATAACAAAATGGAATCTAAAACATGTATTTTTTTCTCCAGCTAGCCCTAAAAAACAAAGTTATCTTCTAGAGTAAGAATTTCAAGTTCTTAGTATATGTCCTCTAAGTCAACCTATAGATGAGCACCAGACAAGTCCTCTTTTCATATCGGTGGATTTCTCTTATGCTTAAAAGGTTTGGCATATCTCTGAGTCTACTACTCGACAAAGGAACAGATGGTGTGAAGATTTGATTTTGGGTTTTCTGAGAGCATGTGTAATATCCCGAGTTTGACCCCATTGCATTACAATGTAAAGGATGTAATGTTGTTATAAAATCATGGTGAGGAGCTCAAGGCCAAGGCCTCGCCATCGATTTAGTGATGTATATGGTTTACGTGTTAGCCAAGCACAATGGAATTGCAAATATAATGTAAATATGCATTTTAATGAAATTCCCACAACTAGCTATGCAATGCAACAAGAGATGGGGGCATGATTTTACAAGGAATTGGGAGGGAAATGTTCAAATCCTTGGAGCCAATCAAGTCAAGCCAAGTGTCAATGAGAGAACCCATAAAACCCTCAACTACCCATGTTGACTTTTGTACCCAATCATTCATTTCTCCCAAGAGTTGGTTGAAATAGTTAATGCCTTGGGGAATGGGGAGGTATGGCTGTCCAATTTCGGGTATGGGAAAGCCACCCTTCATGGAAAAGCGTGTTTGGCTTCTTGGGCAAGAAAAGAGCCACGAATTGCTCCCCATGCCATTGTCCATCAACCAGTTTGGCTCTCTCACGAGTTAGGAGCTGGCTAGGCATTTTTCTCCATTGAAATTCTGTGTTTTCCTTCATTCTCAAAGGGGAGAAGGGCGTTTTTGTGTTGTATACCAGTGGGGAAGAAGGGGAATCAAATTGGGGTTCCATAGAGACCGTTTTGACTGTTGAGTGCTTAGATAGTTGGGAGAGAAATTGTTTTCCTCCCTGTGGTTTTTTTTCCCCATCCCATAATCCATTTTGGCTGGAAACGATTTGGGAAAAACCCATGGCCATCTTGTTTCTAAATCCCATTGTCAAAAACGTGTATCCATTCCAAATGATGGAGTTTTGTTGTGTGTAAGTAGTGTATGTTGGGGTATGAGTTATGGGTATCCATTGCTTTGGCTTGAGCTGGAGTGCAAGCATCTAGAAATGAAGAGGGTTCAAATTTAGCCTGATAAACCCAGCTGTGAACTAGATTGGCTTAGATGCAATGTTTATTTGGCTGTGTATGAGCTTGAGAATCCCATTTTCCTTGTATAAATCATGCCCAGCTCGGGGTTGGTCTTTGAGTGTTGAAAGAGTACATGTTGGGCAGAGACCTATGGTTGGGTGGAATGTTGTAGTGACATAGCTAGTTGCTTGGGACCATTTCACAATAAAGATAAGTATTTTTCTATCTATGTGTTTTACCTCTGTAATGTTTTAAATTGATGACTGTTTTTTATATGCAAAATGCATATGAAATGTGTGTGGATAAGGTTTATTTCCGTTGTGCATGTTTGCTTGATTTGCATCTACACACATTTATTTTATTGTCGTGAATCTAATGAATGGGATGTGTTTATGTAAAAGCCCCAGAAATTGGTATCATGTTCCCTTCCTCCAATTGGGTCCACGGGAGGGGACGTGACAACATTGTTTAATAAATAAATGAGTGCATGGAATTGCATGCTTTTCCTTTTTGTTATATGGTAAGGCATATGGATGGCGGTAAGGGACTCATCACTTTTTGAAAGAAAGTATTCTTCTGATTAATTATTTTCTCAAGGTTAATGCAATGGTTGCTTCTATTAGATCAAATTCTATCCTCAAGCCTCTTTGGCTAAAGAAAATGGAAATTGACAATCTAGTACCAGGTAGGGATTTTTTTATGGGGCCTAGAATAGGCAATCAAATTATTATCTACCAAATTCCCCAAATAGCTTAAAAATAGAAAGAAAGAGTAACCCAATTCCTTGAGAATGAAATAAATAGATGAATAAGAAGCCTCTTTAAGGGGGAAGCCTCATTATACAATGTATCAAATGCACAAGGCAAGATGAAATGATCCTAAAACTAGGTCTCCTTGGTATATATGTAGGAGACAAAGGGTATAATTACAATTAAGGTTATAGCAGACCAATAAAGACAATACTAATATAATAATAGAAATGTAATGTCACCATATATAGAGTATTATGCCCCTCCCCTTCAAACAAGTGTTTTCCTCTATGAATAACTCATATTGCCATGCCCCCTCTTTTATTGGCATGTTCTTCCACTAGATGAGGTACTTAATAATTGCTCACTTTTGCAATTGTTTGATCCTTGTGTCAAGAATTGTTTCCAGTTCTAGTATCAATTTTCCTTCTTCATTAATCTATGGGAAAATAGTCTAGATTGAGATCTTGTCACCAATTAAATTTATTAGGAAAAAAACATGGAACACTGGATGTACACGTGAATATGGAATCAATTCCAATTTGTATGGCATAATTCCAATCCTATGTAACACCTTATAGGGACCATAGTACTTGGGTGCTAATTTATTCTCTGTCTTTTGTTGCTTGAGGGACATTTATTAGTATGGTTGTAACCTCAAAAATACCCAAAATCCCATGCTTCAAATTTTCTTTCACTACAATGTTGATCTATTTGTTGTTTCATCCTATTATGTGTTATAGCCAAGTTATATTTTAATAGTTGGTGAACCTCTTGTTGGTGTTCTATGTGATCCTCCACCACTTGAATCTTAGCATTCTCTTTTAAGGATGATGTGATGGAAGGAGGATGATAACCATAAAGTGGTATAAATGGTGTCATTATTTATGAAGTATAGAAAGATGTGTTATACCAATTTTACTAAGGGAAACCACTTGACCCATTGTGTTTTTTTTTCATATGCAAAGCATTGAAGATACCCTTCTGGGCATTTATTCACAATCTTAGTTTCCCCATCAGACTGAGGGTGGTAAGAAAATTTATGAGCCAATTGAGTACCCAAACAAGAAAATATTTCCTTACAAAATTTACTAGTGAAAATTGGATCTATATCACTTACAATAATCTTGGGGATTCCATGTAGCTTCCGAATTGTTTTAATGAATGTTCTTATGGTGTTCTTAACCATAAAACTTAGAACCATTCACAAGTTAAATAGAAATAAAATATGTGAAACACCTAAAATGTAATGCAGATTTACTTAATTAAAGGAAATGGATAATAAAGATTACATAGAATCAAATCTTGTATTATGAAAATCAATTCAAAAAACAATGTCCACTTACCTCTTAATGTTAGGTGACCTTGCACTTGATTAGACCTCCAATATAATAATTCTTGATAAAATAATCCATAGCCTTCGAACTCCTTAAATAGGATTACAATAGTCAAACCCTAACTACTTAGTGGGCTAGTACACCAAAATCTCGTCATCATGTGTTATGTGTCCTTGACTTGTCCTACTTCCTAAAGAATTGATCCCAAATTGATTGAAGGAAGGGAGTTGAAATGGATTTTTCCTTCTGTTGTTATGTTGATGCACCTTGCAAATTGACAAAGTGCGTCAGGTAGTTGTTGACAACTAGCTCTACACATTGACAGAGCGCGTCACTGAAACTACTTGCCTTTGGACAAAGTGTGTCACCCTTTAATGGCGCATGTTTCCTGTTGACAAAGTGTGTCACTATCAGTTGGAGAGAAAAAGAGAAGTTTCGAGAGCCTTCTAGAATTAATATCTTCGTGGAGGCTTATCCCAAGAAATCAACAAAGGTGGCATTCGATCCCCTAACTCCTTGAGATGATCCCTTAGAATTTTCCATCAAATCCTCAACCCCTTCTATCCTCTTTGGCCTATATATACAAGCCTCCTCTTCATAGTTAAGGGAGGAAGGATGAGAGAATCTAAGTGCCGGTGAAATTCTGCTAGAGTGAAGAACCCTTTCCATTCAAGGTAAGATCGGATCCTTGACGCAAAGGTCATCTGGAAGAAATTGCAACGTCAAGGCTTGGTTGTAAGATCCTCTTCTTTTATTTTCATTAATATAGTAATATACATTCTTTCCATAAAGATATATTGTTCATTTTAGATCTTTATAATCAATCTCCTTGACCACTAGTTTAGATTAATTCATATTGCATAGTATTATTGTTTGTGTGTTTCCATTTGTTTGTTGTCTCTTGTTTTGCGGTTGAAGATCGAGGGCAATATTAAGCAAAGAGATATCACTACACTTGCAAGGTGAGTAATCCATCTACACTCTTTGTAACTTGTTTAATCTAGGAAATATTGAATGTTATGTGGTGTTTTGTTCTAAATCTATCACATTTAGATTAGAGAGCTTTGTCCTTCTCTGCATAGACGAAGTGTCTCGAAACAAAAATGGCGACTCCACTAGGAATATCCCATGGTATTTGGGTTGTTCAAGTTGTGGTTTGCATTGCTTTTGGTTTATTCTCTTAAAGCCTTTCAAAGTTGCCTCTTTCCTTTGGATATGCCTTCTTATGAGTTACTGGGTGATCCACTCTTTGTTAGGGATCTTTTACTCAACCAATTACCTCTTTTTGGTTTGGGATTTTTTATTTTTTTCAATCTTAGATATCCCTAGATGCACCTGGGTAGTGTCATACCTGTGTCACTATAATTTTGACTCACCTTTCCTTAAGGAAGATCGCGTCACTAACGTAGTTTTCTAGTGTATAGAAAGCGTCACTGACGCTCTCGCCCTGTGTGCAGAGCGCATCATTGAGACTCTAACGTCCTTTTCATACCCACAACTTGCATCACCCTATAAAGATTGACATTTAAGGTTGGATTTCCCACAAAAAGTTGGTTTCATTGGTTTTCTGAGATCTGTGTTTTGCTTGTCTCTGGTATAATTTTTCTGAGAATTGGTTTGCTTCTCTCCTTGGTTTACTTTGAGATTTAGAGCTTGATTATACTTCTTAGCAGTCCTAGGTAGTCGAGCAGTTTCTTCCTTGGTCTTGGGTAGTTCCAATCCCTCGCAAGTGCAACTAGTCTTTTGACTCGTTGAGGATCCTTGATCTGTTTTGCTCTGAATTGTAAGTCTTTGAGGAGTTTATGTTGTTATGGTTCTGGTGCAATTGGGGATGAATCTTGAATTGTTACATTTTGGGTGATTGATTTCTTAAGAACTTCTGTTTGTTTAAGAATTGCAGTACTGAATAGTCTCTCATATTTTGAATCAAAATAAAGGAAGTTATATCATTCTTGGGATTATTGGATGCATTAGTAGAGAAAATTCAAAAAATTTACTCTCTTCATCTTGAGTGCATTGCTTGAGGTTGTTGAAAAGAGCATTTGTGATTTTGATAGTTATTTGAAAAACTTTGAAAAAGACTTGAAAGTTGTGCATGCTTATTTATTCTTGGTTTTAAAAAGAGTTCATCTTCATCTCTCCAAAAATATTAAGTGGAAGTCAGGCCTTTTCAAAGATTTTGGGAAAAGTTAGTGAATGTTCTCATACTTCTTGGATTTCTCTTTACCTCTTTTATCCCTTGGTTTGAAAATCAGAGACATTGCAATTGAAAGAATTTCATCTTTTCATTTTTGCTTGTAGATCTAGCTTTGTTGAAAAGAAAAAAGAAAAAATATTTTTGGTTGGGAGTTTTATTGTTTTTTTTTGGTTTGTTGGATTAAACGCAAGAGTATTTTTAGTCTTTTGGTTTGACTGAAAAAAAAAAAAGTGAAAAGGGGTGTTTTGTTCGTTTATCTTAGGGAAATAAATATATCTCTCCTCTCTTTAGATAATTTTCATCGAAAAACAAAAGACTTGCATCTCATTTAGCTTATTCATGCATATTCCTATAGGTCTACACTTCATGCACTCACCTAACTGTATAAGATAAAATCAAGTGGCAGCCTAAGTTAAAATTTGTATAAATTTGTGTGATAGGATAGAGATGTGTTCCAACATCTTTAAACATAACAACTCTTGTTATCTACTGGCACTGCATCTCGGGGGTTTGCAGTTCTTCCACGTAATAGTCGGTATATTGAACGACCTTTCATGTACCTATGTGTATATAAAAAGGTACTTCACGTACTCGACGATATATAGGAATGATCATCTTGAACGATTGTGCATTAGACATCACTACTACAAATTGGAGCTCCCACATACCTTGCATATATCGAGAGACCCCACTAGGAGCCTGAAAGCATGTGAGTCAACCATTAGCCTTCTTGGCATGGCAATACACCGAGAAAAACACTGTCATGAACCTCGAAAATCCATAAATAAATAAATAAGATTCTATAAGCATATATCTATATAACAATATAAAATATCTCTATTTATTTCCAGCACATGTTAGTTACTGCAACGTAAATACATTTTGTTGTTTCTTTGCACAGTCGCTTACACAATTCTTGAAACTGCTATTCGATAGGTGGTAACACGGTAGATATTTACAAGGTTTGCGGCGTGTTGTTGTCATAACCACAGGTGATGTTTTGATCCTTTTTGTGGTTATTAGTTATATATTTAAGAAGGGCTTGCTTAGCCTTAGGGCTAAGCCTTGGCCTCCAAAACTCGCCTTAACTAATAGGTATTATTATTTTATATGTAAAAATGTGATAATGGGAGACCATGGTTATGGTTTTGAGCCCATTATGTAATAAGGTTTTTACAAGGAGCACGATATAATTTTTTCCTCCCAAGTGCAAAGTTTAACATTGCAAGGTTATGCGTTTTGATGTAATCGTTTATACGAAGTTGGGGCTATGGGGTTTCACCATAGTTGAACCTTGAATTTGATATGCAATAAAATAAAGTTTAACATTTATTTCACCATGCATTGAGAATGGTTAATGGTTTTATTGAGGTTGGTTTACAAATTTAAGAGTCACCTTGGCTGTGAGTTGACAGCGCAGCCAGGCTTTTATGGATTACATGATATTGGATCTCGGCCATCCACATGTATCGTGTGATCACCAGGGTTTTGAAAAGGGTTTAATGTATCGTTTTGACGTCTGAGACTTCATTATTGCGTTAGTTTGGTTTGTGATCTCTGTGAGCAGAGGTTCTGCTCTGTCAATGGCGATTTTGTAAATGCTTGGGTGTAAAATACCACCATTGTTAACGACATTCCTTCTGGTGGTTTGCCAAGGTAATAAAGGAAATCATCATGGAACTAGTGGCCACCTACTCCAGATCATGCTAGTTGCTGAAACCGAACCTAGACAACTTCACCAGCTTTGAACTGCCATTCAAAAAGGTAAGGAAATATTTCACTTACTTAGTAGCGTAATTTGGTTACACTACGTTTCTTTTACCTTAGGTCACCAAGACTAAATGTTAGGGCTAGTTTTGCAGGCAAAGGATGGATAAGGGAATCTAGGAGGAGTCGACCCCTAGCCTTGACTGCAAAATATACAAGGTAAGGAAACTAGGTTTTTGTTTATATTTTGTTCAATTCTTTTTATGGTTAGTTTGATTCTGACTATGGTTGATTGTTCGTACGTTGGGAATTCCAACGATGATGGCGACAGGGTCACCTCCTCCTAGGCCTGCGTCTTAAAACACCAAGGTAAACACAATTCCTTACATTAATTAATTATTAGTTTTAAGATTCACCAGGTCATTGACAAACCCAAGGTTACACATTGCAGGTGGCTCGTGGCTGGGTTAATGAAGTCGTGAAAATGATTCAGGCTCTCTTCTCCTTGCAATATAAGTTGAATTAGGAATTGGTCTACCCTTTAGGGTTTATGAACTGTTGGAAAGAGGCTTTGTGTCCTCTCTGCTCCAGCGTTTTCTTTTAAACTTATTGGTGTATTTTTGTTTGCTTATTTTATGGACTGAAGGTTTATGGAGGGTTCCATCATAGATGGTCTTACAACTACATAGGTTATGAAATAAAATTGTTTTCATTTTTGTTTAACATTGAAGTGATTGTTGAGTTAAAGCGATTTTTGTGTATTAATGGAACTCCCTATTGTATCGTATATCATGGCTTAACATATATTACACTTTTATTAAGTGCTTGGAATGACCGCTCTCGGTCTATACCATTAGTTTGTATGAGTTTCTTTCCTTGGTTGTTCATTTTATTGATGGTTTTCTTATTACTGGATTAATGTTGCCATCCATGATGGTCTTACTACCATATTAATGCTTTGATCAATTCACTGTAAATACAGAGGATTGTATCATGTACATTAGATTTATTTTTGGTTATTTAGTGTTTACGATATGGAATAAATTTTACACATTTATAACTTATAGCATTGATAATTAGTTCCTATACTTCAAATGTGGCACTAATAGATTTTTATTATGATATTTATAAATTTCAACTATGGTATTTGTAGATTTCAAATATGGCATTTTGTAGTCTTTTAACCTAGATCACGATTACGCTAGATATGGCATATTCGATCTTTGACAAAGGTTTATAAAAAGAAAAATGTGTTAAAAAAATGCTGATACAGCAGAGGCCTCTTGGCTCTCGTGATTCTAGTAATCGCCGTTGATAATTTTATGTAGACGAGAATATTCGACTATACCATTTGCTTTACTTAGTTTTGGCAATATTCTGGTGGTTATGTTATAAAAGTTAAAACATATTTCGACTCTGTTCTTTAACTAAATATAATCCATACTAGATTTGAAAACAAAGATTTGTTTAGAAAACAATCTAAATGCTAAACACAATTATTTTATAAACTTAGATATCAATGCGACATAATATTTAAAGTTGAGAACATAATAGAAGAGATATTTGAACAAATGCAATAATGTATCCATAATCTAGTTAGATGCATAAATAAGGTTTATGCTAAGGGTTAGTAGTGATTTATAACATATATGGAAATCCTACTGTAATTATTTTTAAACAAATAAGAAACAAAACAAGGAACTTGGCACCGCTGTGGGGAAAACATAAATGAAACAACCATTCCTCCCAACCAACTTCTAGAGCAACCAAGTCTCACTTGCTCCAAAAATCCCTGTGAGAATTCTATATAGGTTGAATACCATGAAATAATTTTAATAGCCAAGAATATTGAAGCAAAGAAGTCCTCACAAGAATTATTCAAAGATATGCAAGAATAAGAAGAAGAAATATTGAGACGGAACATAAGAGAAGGAACTCAATTGATGGAAATATAATCTCATGTCTTATTACTCAATGTGAATACAATATATAATACATCTCAAGAGAGAAAATAGAATTCCTTAAAGGAAATTTGTAAAGCACAAAAAGTAAGCCTTACTAAAAATATAAAACCCCCGTAGGTGGTAAAAGCAGTTTCCAAAATTGTGCTAGAGGCTCACGAATTTGGAAAGTATTGTATGGCAGCTCATGAGTGAGGTAAATGGAATGTAATGATGGATTTATGAGAGAATAAATTATGTGGAGGTTGAATTGGTCAAGTGGTAAGAGTTTCCAAGTCAACTAGCTTTTCCTTATGCACTAGAAAGTAGAAAAAACAGTATAAAGCTATCTAAATCAGGAAAGTGTCTTTCTAGTTCAGGAATAGAATAAAATCATATAGAATCCAAGGAAATCTTATCCAAAATTTGTCCAAATTTGTTTTTGTGAATTAGGATGGCAAGTGGTCCACTAAAAGACAAAACTGGCTATATTTAGCTAGTCAAAACTTAGGAAATTAATCTAGGTGACTAGTTAAATATATCCTAAGTATTTAATGTTAGATTTTCATCATTTAATTCAATATGATCTAGGATCTTAATTGGGAGAACAACATGTACAACATATCAAACACAAGAGACAAGAGACACAAAGCATTTCACCAAGGAAAACCAAGAAGGTGAAAAACCCCGCAACTTCCTCAGAGATAGAATAAGCACCAATACAAATATCACCAAGATGAATCCCCGAAAGATAGATGTCTTCAGCAGCTACTCCTCCTCCACTTGTGCACACTCCTCTCTCTCAACTATGCGAGTTGGATGAGTGAGTGAAAAATGAATAGAATGAGAGAGTCACACTCTCTATTTATACTTTAACTTAACCTTCCTTTAACCCTAACTGGGCTGACATCGTAAGGAAGTCTAATAACCCTTTCACATAACTCATACAGGGCCGACCCCACCAAGGTGGTCTAATAACCCATCAAATATAAGTTACGACACTTACAATGTAACTTGTGACACTTGCAAATACAAATGACGACACTTCCAATCAGAGGAATAATACATCTCCGTTGGAGATACAATAAAGTACAAATGTAATACATACAATATACAAGTGAATATCTTTCGAAGTTACAAATACATCAACACTCCCTCTTAACTAGGAAGGTATTCTCTTGACACAGGTCATCAATACATGTAGGCACAAGTCTTCAATACTTGAGCTGGATCATCATCACTAGATCACGGAGCATCACCGTCACTGCTGCTGTACTCATCATCTCGATCACTGGCGCTATCTCACAATTCTTCTTGTCATAGGAATTTCTACAGAGCCAACCCTTTTTCATGCTGGATGTAGGCCTAGCCTCCATGTAGGTCTTCATCATCTCTATGAGCGGGCCATCCGGTGGAATCTCAGGGTTGATTATGTGCATCTTGCAAAACCTCAAAAGAGCATCCGAGGACTAATTACGTGCGATGCACAACCTGCAAGATCTCCCAGGGCGCTATTATATGCAAGCAGGAAAAACCTCGAAAGAGAATCCCAGGATTGATTATGTGCAAAGCACAACCTGCAAGTTCTCCTAGGGCACTATTATATGCCACGAAAAAAACCTCGAAAGAGCATCCCAAGACTGATTACGTGCAAAGCACAACCTGCAAGATCTCCCAGGGAGCTATTATATGTCCCTCCAAGCAAAACCTCGAAAGACCATTTGCTAGATCTCCGAGGGAGATATTATATGCCATAGGAAAAAACTCGAAAGAGTATCTGCAAATCTCCCAGGGCGCTATTATATGCTATCGCACAACCTGCCAAGATATCCACGGCCACGACTTGGAAGCATCACCCGAATGCTCATCATCATACATGGTGCATCTTTCGGATGCACATGATCATATGGATCATCATCATACGGAGCATCACCCGAATGCTCATCACACAACACTTACATGCACAACCATGGGAGGACCCGCCTGCCACCATGCTTGGAAAGGGTCCTGCATCTGTGTCCCATCACTTCCTCTTGGAAGTATCTTCAATCCGAAGAACACCAAGCCTTTCTCTGAAGTACTCAAACTTCACCTTGGCTAGTGGCTTGGTCAACACATCTGCTATCTGCTTGTCCGTCGCAACATACCGGAGCTTCACTGCTCCTCTCTGCACCATATCCCTGATATAGTGATACTTGATCTCGATATGTGTCGACTTGTCATGGAACACCGGGTTCTCAAACAACTTCACACAACTCTGGTTGTCACAGAAGATACAAGTAGCATCCAACTGGAGATCAAACAAATCAAACAGTAGCTTCCTTAGCCATACTACCTCACAACTAGCCAAACAAGATACAACATACTCTGCTTCGGTTGTACTCAATGCTACGCAGGATTGCTTCCTACTAAACCAAGAGATCACACCTGATCCCATACTGAAGCAACACCCTGAAGTTCTCTTCCTATCTACAACACTACTTGCCCAATCTGAATCAACATAACCGTCCAGGTTAAACTTTTGATTCGCATCATACTTGAGCCCATAATCAACTATACCCTTCAGGTACCTTAGAATATGCTTTACAACAATCAAGTGAACATGTCTAGGATCCATCAGGAACTGACTCAAAGTGTTCATAGCAAAGAAAATATCTGGTCTCTTGTTCATCCGGTACATCAAGGACCCAATCATCTAACGATACATCGTGGCATCAACTAACTTTGATGAAGCATCACACAATAGCTTCAAGTTCGATTTCATAGGTGTGGCCATGGCCTTGTAGTCCATCATCCCGAACCGTTTCAGGATCTCTACTGCATACTTCCATTGTCCAAGGAAGATTCCATCTGCACTCTGCCACAACTCCATACCTAGAAAGTAATGCATCAAACTCGGTAACAAGCTTCCTGTTCGTATCAGCAATCAACCCAATCTCACCTATCACAAACAGGTTATCTACATACAGTAGGAGTATCACTGGATTGCCTTCCTCAACCTTCTAGTAAAGGTTGGAATCTGCTTTACTCTTGGTAAATACCAAACTAGTCAGGAAGCTGTCAATCCTGCCGTACCATGTCCTGGGTGATTGTTTCAAACCGTACAAGGCTTTCTTCAATTTGCACACATGTGACTCCCAGTCATGTGTCTCAAAACCGAGTGGCTGCTCCACATACACTTCTTCTTCGACTACACCATTCAAGAAAGTTGTCTTGACATCCATCTGGTGTATCTTCCACTTCATCACTGCTACTAGAGCAAGTACCGTTTTGATGGAAGTGTATCTGGCTACAGGTGCAAAAGTTTCTTCATAATCTATCCCTTCTTTCTAAGAGAAGCCACGAGCCACAAACCTTTCCTTGTATTTCTTTATGCTACCATCTACAGCATGCTTGATCTTTTAGATCCACTTGGAAGTCACCACAGACTTCCCTACTGGTCTTGGGACCACATCCCAGACATCATTCTTCATGATCGACTAGTACTCCTCGATCATGGCATCCTTCCATTACTGCATCCTTGATCCTGGGAACTTAAGATTCTTCAATATCTTCAATAGGTAGTTTTCTTGAACTTCGTCACTGGAACAAATGTCGTTGTCCTTCTTTTGTAGGTGATTGTACATGATCTTTCCTACAAGTCAAATTCAATTGCATGATTAGAAACTTCTCATAGTTTTCATAACAAAATCTTACACATAAGGACATATGTCATACACTCATGCAATTATCTTATCCAATGCTTCAATACAACATTCATCCATATCCCATTTTCATACGGTAACTTTCTAGACTCCTTCCATCTCTACCAGAACATTGTTAAGAGTGTGCACTACTCCCAACATGTCAGCAAAGAGGTTTCATTCTAGATAAGTAGCAATGGAATGTTGTATAGTGCCATAGGCCACTTACTTATTACTATATTAGTAGTATCTTGTTCATTAATGCAACTTTTCTAAAATGCATAATATACATCCTAAATCTTGGAACATAAATATGTACATGACTTAACAATATCATTTTAAGTAATCATATATACAGGAAATAACAATTCAAATACTTATCTTTGTTTGGTTGTTGGGTGGACTCCCTCTCAATCTTTGCTTCCTTGCAGGAACTGCTGGAGTCTTTGATAGTGTGCACCTTAACCAATGCTGAAAACGGATGAGAGGTTCCTCCATGGATTATTTGTCTTCCGAAGTCCAATTCTGCAGTAGCTTCTTCTACTCCTTTCATGTTAAAATTCATTACAATACATATTCTTCATAACTTGAAGAATCTTCACTGTCTTCCCTGGTTCTCTTCCTTGGAGGTTCATCATCCTTTGCAGTGTGAGCATGATGTCATCTCTTGTTGTTCCTCTTCTTGTGGGAGCTGCTTTTGTTCTTGGGACAATCTATGGAATAGTGTCCCTTCTCATCACAAGTATAACATCGAATGTGAGAAAGATCTCTCATGGATCCTCCAAATTTATCCCTCCGATTATGGTGGTGGTGTTTACCCTTCTTGTGATGAGGATGCTCCCTCTTGTTGTTATTCTTCCTAGTGTGTGTTGTGAGAACTTGGTTTTAATTATCCATCTTTTTTTCTCGAGCTACAATTCGAGCTTCTTCCTGTGAGCATTCCTCCCACAACCTACTGAATGTGATGAGCTTCTTTCTAGCACAAATTCCTTGAATGAAGGAATCCCATGACCTAGGAAGACCATTCAAAGTAGTCATCACAATTTCTCCATTCTCCACCACTTCATCCACAGCTTCAACTTGTTCTTTGATTTGAGAGACCCTAGTGTTGGTTGGATTAATTGTCTAATTAATTAAACAACTGAAACTCCCAAAACATAAATTGTCAACCCAAGGAAGTCTTTTATTTCAAAGCTATCGTGCAATATCTATGCAAGCACAATTTCTACCTGACACTATTTATTTATTGGTATGAAATCAAAACCCTTTGTAAACAAGATCACACCTTCTTGAAAATAAATCAAACCTTAAACCTATTCATAAAATCAAACTGTAAATCTAACTTAAAACAAAATCAACTCGTTATGAAGCAAGATCTAATTGCATGAATCTAAAATAAGTGCTACGTTGGCCAACGATCTATCAAACAAATTAACAGGAAAACAACTATGATAAATCTAATGAATGAAATCATACAACTATGATAAATTTTATGAATGAAAGCATACACCTATGATAAATCTAATGAATGAAAGCATGAAGTAAAGATAACAAATCTACACCACTACAATCAACACTATCAGCATCTGCTCAGGGAAGAGTGCCCTTCTTCCATTGAGCAGAGCCGAATCTCCACAATGAAAGTCTATAACTCCAGAATTAAGAAACCGTCAGCATGTATTATCAGAATGAAATTGTTACATCAGAGTCTCGATCAAATTCTATATCATAACATTGCTTTCTCTCCTCCCCCCCAAATATATCATAATGATTACATATTTATACATAAAATGCTCTCAGGAGAATGAGAAACCGAATCCCCAACTTGTGATCTGTTTCAACCAATTGCTAATTTGTAAAACCAGTCACAACAGTAAATCTAATAATTACACGTTTAGAGAACCATCTGTATAGCTTTGTTTGGATAGTTCCTCACAAGTTAGGTAATTGAGGCCGTTGCGCACAAAACCCATGTCCCAGATTTTCAAGATTAATCACTAGCTGCCCACAAATCGTGACGCAAATCAATGATTTGTTATCTGGCATGCATTTATGGTTAAGGCCGTTCGATCATGAGCTGGAGGTTGCCATGTTGGACTTGGGCACGAATTGAAATCACAAATCCACATAATTAATCATAAGATGAAACCATGTTGTGAAATATCCATGTGGACATGTGCTAGCATGCCAACTTTGGAAGCTTGAACCATGGCTGCTACAGCTGCTAATATGAACAATCACTCCATAAACTATCATCAGTAAAATTATGCATAAGAGTCTTCAATTCATCAAAAATAAAGGAAAATAATCATGATTAACCACTAAAGCATCAATGGAAGTAATATGGTATTTTACGTGCAGTTACAACAAAAGGATGGAAAATGGAATGATAAATGGATAATAATAGGAAGAAGAGGGATGAAATATATGTCGATAGGTGATGACAATATGGACAAATCCGTGACCCAACACCTAGTAAAGTAGGATTGTATGGTCTCTCCATTTTGGATCTTCACACTCTTCAATTGGTTATGCATTGTCATCTTTCGATTTATATTCTTTCCTTCAAACAACTTGGTCAAGGAATCAAACATCTCCTTGGGTGTCTTTAGAGAAGACACATTTGGTATGAGATGGTCTTTGAAAGAATATGCAATGATTCTCTTGGCCTTGACCAAGTTCTTCTTATGTAAGACCTTAGCGTCATCTCCCTCTGGAACTGGAACCTCTTCACTTATTTAGGTATCCAATTCATTCTCTTCTAGGATTAACCCAATCCTATACTTCCATGCTCGAAAGTTATCAGCCCCTTCAAGCTTATCCTAAAGCTTGGTGTGGTGAGACATCTTAATGGGAAACTCAAATGGAAATAAAAGATTTAGGTCTTACCACTTGATTTGTTGAAATTGGATATGGAGTTGGCTAGGGTTTGACAGAGAAACCCCAAAAATCCAAACTTGGAATTTCAAACTTATGTCTGGATAGGGAGATGCAATTGACTGAGGTGAGCAAGCTGGTGTGCTCAGATTTTGAAAACTCCAAAAATTGACCCTCCATAAATGACCTACGAATTTCGGATCTGCAACTTCTATCAAAATCTGGTTTTCTAGTCAAAAACCCGAACTAGGGTTTGATAGATCCCGGGGTTCTACACAACTAAAAACTTCAATCTTGGTCTCTAAATTTTGATTTTGCTAAGGATAGAAATCTTGTGATGATATCAATCCAAAATTCCACTTTTCTCAAAAGCCCTAATTTCCCGCAGCAGTGACAAGCCAACAATGAAAATGCTCATAATCCAATTCTATTTTGACAGAAATATATTCCATATTGTTTCTGGTGCATCTATGAAATTTTGGATCCTCGCGGTCTGAAACATCGGCCTGTGGTAGAATGACCTGTCATCTTTCCAACCCCACAAATCTGAACTCCAATGGATTCTCCATGAGAGAGATATGCTAAGTGTCGCAACATGACCTGTTTATGGGATGAAATAACATAGCGAACTTGTACAGGGTTCCACGTGTCACTGTTTCAACTTGTGCCTCTTAAAATTGGACCTGTGAAACTACAGTCCGTGCCCTAACGACCACTTTTTACATAATTCCATTTGGATCTTTCTAGCCCGAGATATGACCTTTGTGCCTAGGTCACCTGTTTAGGGCTCCATTCTAGAAGAGGCAGAAACCCTAACTTTTATGAATCATATCTCACAAAATATAACGAATCTGAGGCTAAAATTTTTACACAGGGTACATCCGTTTCTGATATTTGTCTTGTAAAAAAATTAGATCCTGAACCTTCACCAAAACGGATTTATAGCGAAAGTGCCACGATGACTAGTTTTTACTATACCAAGCCCTAGCTTCCAATTTGTCGCAAGTGCAACAAGTGTCGTAAATGCCATACAATGATTTCCTTCAGGCTATATTTGATACCATGTTATATTTTCATCATTTAATTCAATATGATCTAGGATCTTAACTAAGAGAACAACATGTACAACATATCAAACACAAGAGATAAGAGACACAAAGCATTTCACCAGGGAAAACCAAGAAGGTGAAAAACCCCGCAACTTCCTCATAGATAGAATAGGCACCAATACAAAGATCACCAAGATGAATCCCCAAAATATAAATGTCTTCAGCAGCTGCTCCTCCTCCACTTGTGTGCACTCCTCTCTCTCAACTATGCGAGTTGGATGAGTGAGTGAAAAATGAATAGAATGAGAGAGTCACACTCTCTATTTATACTTTAACTTAACCTGCATTTAACCCTAATTGGGCCGACTTCCTAAGAAAGTCTAATAATTCTTTCACATAACTTATACAGGACCGACCCCACCAAGGTGTTCTAATAACCCATCAAATATAAGTTACGACACTTACAATGTAACTTGCGACACTTGCAAATACAAATGACGACACTTCCAATCGGAGGAATAATACATCTCCGTTGGGGATACAGTAAAGTACAAATGTAATACATACAATATACAAGTGAATATCTTCCTAAGTTACAAATACATCAACATTTAAAAATGTTCCAACACCCCCCCTTAAGCCTGACTTTATGAGGTGAAATATCAGATATATAGGGCCCAAACATCAAGGCTTATGGTCACTCCAATACAAAAATTATTAGTCCATGTAGGTGAGGAAAGAAGGAAAACCACTTGGGAAGAAAACGTCCCCTCAAGATCATGGAATACACCATAATAAGGCTCTCCAAACTCCAAGTAGGTGAGAACTTGGTCAAATGTATGGAGGAATCTTCTTCTTGGGAAGAAGTGGAATATGATCATTAGACTTGAGCGTCTTGAGATCATATCCAAATGATACTTGATGATGTCCTCCTTATTTTGTGCAATAGGTGCCAAAAATCATGCAGTGAATTAGAAACAAGACAAAGAGAGCGAAACCAGTCACTCCAAACTGGAATTTTTCCTCCATAGTATTCAATAACACACCAAAAATCAACCCAAAGAGAGGTTCTGAGTGTGTATGAGCTGCAAAAACTGGATGATGATTCAAATTAGAAGACATATGAGAGAACTGATAGATGTCTCCAACTTCTTGAAAAATGTGTTGGCAATCATGTAGGAACTAGTAGGAGCATGGATAACGAAAGTGAAGGTGCAACCAACAACCTCAACTATGTATTGTCTTCCAAATAAATATAGATCACCTTCTTGGATACCATTGACCTCAATATATGAAGTGTAAGAGAAGAACAATGATGAGAGATGGAAAGATCTGAGTTCTTCTTCAACAATAAATTTCTGCTATTTGATCTTCAGTACCTGCAAAACAAACTCTCTGAAATATATACTGGAAGACTAATTTAAGTAAGAACTCCAAAGGCTCTGATACCATGTGAGAATTATATATAGGTTGAATACCATTAAAGAATTCTAATAGCCAAGAATCTTGAAGCAAAGAAGTATTCACAATAATTATTCAAAGATATGCAAGAATAAGAAGAAGAAATATTGAGACAGAACATAAGAGAAGGAACTCAATTGATGGAAATATAATCTCATGTATTATTCCTCAATGTGAATAAAATATATAATACATCTCAAGAGAGAAAATATAATTCCTTAAAGGCAAGTTGTAAAGCACAAAAAGTAAGGCTTACTAAAAACATAAATCCCCATAGGTGGCAAAAGCAGTTTCCAAAACTGTGCTGGAGGCTCACGAATTTGGAAGGTATGGTATAGAAGCTCATAAGTGGGGTAAATAGAATGTAATGATGGATTTATGAGAGAATAAATTATGTGGAGGTCGAATTGGTCACGTGGTAAGATTTTCCAAGTCAACTAGCTTTTCCTTATCCACCAGAAAGTAGAAAAAATAGGATAAAACTGTCTAAATCAGGAAAGTGTCTTTCTAATTCAGGAATAGAATAAAATCAGACAGAATCCAAGGAAATCTTATCCAGAATTTGTCAAAATTCATTTTTGTGACTTAGGATGGCAAGTGGTCCACTAAAAGACAAAATTGACCCTATTTAGCTATTCAAAACTTAGGAAATTAATCTAGGTGACTAGTAAAATATATCCTAAGTATTAAATGGGTTTTTAAATGTTCCAACACCCCCGAGCCTGATTTCTGAACCACAAGAGAAAAATCCACTTAATGTGCCATCTCTTTCATTATCAGATTCAATCCCCATCCAATGCTAGCCTCCTACTGCTTATGGACATACTATTATATAGTATTTTCCATAGGACTTTGTCATTTATGAGCCTCCTACCCTTTAGCACTAAACAAGGAGTGGTGACCTGATTTTGGGGAAGATGCCTCATGCACCTTGAGTTCTCACTCAGCAGCTTCAACCACTTGTCTTTTCCTTTTGTGGGTTAGCAATCACTCATTCAATAGTTATTTCACTTCTATCCCCTTCAATGTTTTTATTAATAAAAGAATAATCCATTACATTGTTTTATTGTTTACTTCTTGTCAAAATTATTTAAAATAAAATAAAATAAAATATTCAAAAAGTATTTAATAATAATTTATTAAATATTGGTGTATTACATACACCTCCTCTTAAAGGATAACACCATCCTCAGTGTTATTATTTTTATGTCCTTATTATTCCATTTCTTCGATTTGAAATAGAATTGGATATGCCTCCCGCATATCACTTTCCAATTCTCAAGTGGATTCTTCCGGACTAAGGTGCTTCCATTGCACCTTGACTTGTCCGATGGTACGGTTCTGGAGTAAAAGTTATCTTCTATCGAGAATGCACTCCTGTCCCACCTGGAACTCTCCCTTGGGTTCCACCTGTATAACATCCTAATCAATCACATGAGTGGTATCATGAACATACTTCTTCAAAATGGAAACGTGAAAAACATCATGTACTTTAATAGTAGGCTGTAGAGCTAATTGGTATGCTACCAACCCTAATTTAGCCAAACTTTCAAATGGCCCACAATACCTGGGTGCCAATTTTGAATACCTGCCTAGTCTTAGGGAGCTTTTCTTGGGTCTTACCTTGATATACACATGCTCTCATACTTGGAACTCTCTAGGAGTTCTTTTTAAGTTGATCTACATCGCAGTTGGCATTATTGTTGGATGCTAACTTCGACACATCCTTGACCAGTCATTGCTATTGATACAACTTCGACAAGTTTCAACGCGACATGACTTTGACAACTTTAGCACTTTGACAGGCTCGATTTAGACACAACTACGACGGGTATCGACTTCGACATACTGTGACACATTCGGCACTTTCGACATGTTCTACAATATCACAGTTCGCGATATCGACAAGCGGTGTCGACATGCGACCAGTGACTGTCGAAATTCAACAAACTGTCTCTCTGTCTTCTAGTCGACTGTAACGGTTGAACTGTTGGAACCATTCTAACTTCTTCTTTGCAACTGAACGCAACAGGCAGGCACCCGAGCATCTCATAATTCTATATAAGCATGTATAACATTGTAACATATATCAGTTTGATCTGTTTTGCAAGTAATAGAGAACAGTTTGCATTCCTGCATATTGTTTGTGCGTATTTGTGTTTATATGTGTTGCATAATCCTGCTTTTGTTCATTCTGTTTATTAAGATTCTGCCATAACAAATCCGACTCATTCAGTCGAACTGTTGTCCCCCTCATACTTCTTGGACACGACGCAGATCATTGGTATCAGAGCTATCAGTTTTGTGCGTTTTAAAGTTTTGCGTATACACTTCTCTCAAAGTTACCTGACTTATGCCGGTTCAAACTCACTCGCAATCTCAGCAATCCAAGTAGATGCGATCTCCAGAGATGACATAAGAAATAGATGATAGACATGCAGCTGACGAGATGACACAACTTATTGAGCAAGCTATGGCTCGAGAATGGACTAAAATGTTTTCCTAGTTCAATGAGATTCTCATGCGATTCACTTCGACATCCAGAGGATCTTCGATGAGAATTCACTTCAATAAAATCAACCCTTTCAAAGTGCAAATGAATCTGGACATACCGAATCTTGAAGGTAAGATTGATGTGGAATCTGTCGACAATTGGAATCTTATTACGTTGTAAATCAACTCTCGGAAGCTGAAAAAGTCACCATTGCATCCTTAAAGATGTCAACCTCCGTGCATTGCTGGTGGAAGAACCTCTTGACAAAGATGGAGAAAAGCGGAGAACCCATCAACACATGGGATAAATTCGTCAAGCACATCCGAAAGGAATTTTATCCACCTAAATACCGCGAGCAGCAGTATAAGAAGTGGTAGCAGCTAAGGCAATGGAAAGACTAATCAATACATAGTTACACCAACGAGTTCTACCGACTCATGGCAAGACTTGGTGTTCAAGAAGAAGAGAAATTGCTTGTTTTGAAGTACGTTAGTGGATTGTCCTAGTACATTCAGTAGGAGATGGAATTTCTAACTGTCAATACGCTTGCAAATGCATTCCACTATGCCAGCAAAATGGAAATCAAGCAAAAAGGTAAAGCACATTTTGCGACAAAACCGACACCAGGATGACCACCCGACAAGAAGGCACTAGCCGACTTCGACAAGTCGAAATCTTCTCATCTAACACCGCCAAATCTAGATCACGGTAAGAATCCTTTTCACAAGAAGGAACGTAGCAAACAACTACCGGCTGGAAAATGGTGTGATTAACACTGTTGGTTGTGGAGCCAGATCTTCTTGTCTCATAGATGATATTGTCTTAGTTGTGCACCCCAGAGGGATGTACACCCATTCTGCATTTTTGGGGCTATTTTCGTCAACTTTTTTGCGGGCCCCTGGTTTTGGGTATCCCGTGGTATTTTTCCCATTGTATTTTCCGTATAAAAGAAATACATTGTAATACAACTATGGTTGATGTATTAGGTTTTATGCATTGTAAAGATCTATAAGATCAGGAGAGAGACTGTGAGACAGTGAAGAGGAAGTGCAATGGCTGTGCTGCAGGTTGTATTCCTTCACCTTGCTGGATGGTAATAATAATAAGGACTGACAAATTCAGTGTGGACGTAGCCCAAGTTGGGTGAACCACAATATATCTGTGTCTCTTTTGTAATGTGTATGTGTGATTATATTTTCATTTTTGTTTATTGTTATTGCTTTGCAATCCTGTTTTTCTAACAATTGGTATCAGAGCCGAAGGTCTATTTGGTAGATAAACTCGCAGGAAGCTAGGGTTTCTGGTTCGAGTGGGAGCAATGGCAGAAGAAGGAAAGTTTAAGGTCGAGAAGTTTAATTGCCAAAACTTCCAGTTATGGAAGATGCAAATGGAGGACTATCTATACCAGAAGGATCTATTCCTACTATTGGGAGGAAGAGCAAAGCAGCTGGCGGCTATGGAGGATGAAAAATGGGAGGTTCTTGACAGAAAGGCTTTGGGGACAATATGGCTGTCCTTGGCTTCATCGGTGGCTTTCAATATCTCAAAAGAAACGACAAAGGAAGGTTTGATGAGTGCATTGGGTAAGCTGTATGAAAAACCCTCGGCCTCCAACAAGGTATTTCTAATGAAGCGTTTATTTAATATGAAGATGTCTGAAGGTGGATCTGTTACTGATCATTTAAATGAGTTTAATACAGTTACAAATCAGCTCAGTTCTGTAAGTGTGAACTTTGATGATGAGGTTAGGGCTTTTCTAATATTTTGTTCATTGCCAAAAAGTTGGAATAGCTTGGTCATGGCTGTAAGTAACTCTATCTCTGGTTCAAACACCTTGAAATTTGATGATTTTATTGGTGTTATTCTTAGCGAGGAAATGAGAAGAAAAAGCATAGGTGAGACATCAGGTAATGCGTTGACCATGGAGACCAGGGGAAGACAAAATGAGAGAGGAAAGAGCCAAGGTAATCGTGGGAAGTCTAAAACGGGAAGATTCAAGTATAGACTGGGAAAGATAGAGTGCTAGAACTGTGGAAAGAAAGGACATCTGAAGAAAGACTGCATGTCACATCCCCATCTAGACCCTATCACTTTAACATTTTAAATGATGTAATATTGTTATGAAATCGTGGTGAGGAGCTCAAGGCCAAGGCCCTGCCATCGATTTATTGATGCATATGGTTTGCATGTTAGCCAGGCACATTGGAACTTCAACATCGTGTAATATGCATTTTAATAAAAATACCCACAACTAGCTATGCAATGCAACAAAGAGATGGGGGCATGATTTCACAAGGAATTGGGGGGGGGAAACATTCAAACCCTTGAGCCAATCAGTTCAAGCCAAGTGTCAATGAGAGAACCCATCAAACCCTCAACTACCCATGTTGACTTTTGTACCCAACCATTGATTTCTCCCAAGAGTTGGTTGAGGTAGTTAATGCCTTGGGAATGGAGAGGTATGGCTGTCCAAATTCGGGTATGGGAAAGCCACCCTTCATGGAAAATCGTGTTTGTCTCCTTGGGCAAGAAAAGAGCCACGAAATTGCTCTCTAAGCCATTATGCAACCATCAATCTTCCTCCCTCACGAGTTGGGAGCCACCTGGGCGTTTTCCTCCATGGTTGTTCTGTGTTTACTTCTTTCTCAGCTGAGAGAAGGGCGTTTTTGTGTTATATACCAGTTGGGAAGAAAGAGGAAATCAATTTGGGGGTGTATAGAGGCTCTTTGGCCCACTGAATGCTATTATATCTGTGGGAGAAATATTTTTCTTCCCTATGGTCGAATTTCCTTCTCCCAATCCGTTTTTGGGGTGCCCACGATTTGGGGAAAACCCATGGCCATATTATTTGTAAATCCCACTGTTTAAAATGTGTATCCCTGCCCCCTGTTTGTGCTTACTGTGTGAGAGAAGAGTATGTTGGGTATGGGTTATGGGTATCCATGGCTTGGGCTTGAGCTTGAGTGTAAGCCTCCAGGGTTCAAATGTAGCCTGATAAACCCAACTGTGGACTGGCTTGGCTGAAATGAAATGAGTAATTGGCAGTGAATGAGTTGGAATGTTCCATTTCCTTGTGAGAATCATGCCTAGCTCGGGGGTGGCCTTCAGATGGACTCAGTATAAGCTATCGAAGAGCCTATGGTTGGGTGGAACATTGCAGCGACATAGTTAGTTGCTTGGGACAATTGTACAATGAAGATAAGTGTTTTATGTCTATGTATTTACTTCTGCAATGCATTAATTTGATGACTGTTTTGATATGCTGGATGGGCATGAATTGTGTGTGTGGATTAGTTTTAATTCCACTGTACATATTTCCCAATTTGTATCTGCACACCAATGTTTATATTCTTACGATTCTAATTAGTGGGCTGAGTTTTATGAAATGCCCACATTTTAGTGCCATGTTCCCTTCCTTGCATTGGGTCAGCAGGTGGGTACATTACATTTGGTATCAGAGTTGCTAGTTGCAGCATTGGGCCTTTACGGGCTACCTATCATAGTTTGCAGAGGTAAGATCACCTCCTACTGAGTAGCAGTCATCACAGGAAGAAGAAAAGAAGAATCCGAAATTGTTTTAAGTGTTTTTGGAAAATCTTTGTTTAAGTCTATTTCAGGAAGAGTTTGGAAAGTTGGCCCGAAACTATGGAAGGATTCGGCGAATCGTTCCGCAATTGCGGAAGAGTTTGGCGAATCGTTCCGAAATTGCGGAAGAGTTCGGCAAATCGTTCCGAAATTGCGGAAGAGTTTGGAAAATTGTTTCGTAACGCGGAAGAGTTCAGAAAGTGTGCCCGAAACTATGGAAGGATTCCGTGAGTGCTTCCGCAATTGTGGAAGCACTCGGCAAATCGCCCTGCAATTGCAGAAGCATTTAGCAAACCACCCCGTAATTGCGGAAGCATTTGGCAAATCGCCCAGCAATTGCGGAAGCATTCGGCAAACCACCCCGCAATTGCGGAAGCACACGGCAAACCGCCCCGCAATTGCGGAAGCACACGGCAAACCGCCCCGCAATTGCGGAAGCATTAAGCAAATCACCCCGAAATTGCGGAAGCATTCGGCAAACCACCCCGCAACTGTGAAAAGAATTTCCCAGTGTCTTCCGAAACTACGGAAGGAATTCTCTTCCGAAATTGTGGAAGAACTCGACAAGTTGCTCCGAAACAAGGAATTTCAGCCATTTTTCAGGGAGATTTTCAGGTGCCGAAAGTGGAAAAATTGCCATGGAACTTATGCGCCAGATTGCGCGAAATGGAAAGATTTACAAAAAAAAAAAAACGAGGGGGAAATCCCCCTTGACCCCCATTGTCCCCCAGGAGACAGTCGTTGAAAGTGAGAAATGCATTCTCTATGCTTGGGAATGAGAAGCAGGAATTGCATTAAGAGTAGCTGGTTGTAATATGCCTTGCAGAAGAGCAATGGGAGCAGTAAGGCAGTGTTGATAAAGGGAGAATTCCTTAACTCCTCCATTGCTATTATATTTATATTTCTTGAGTTGTCTATACTGAAAATTATGGCATAGGGATGCCAGAAATGCAAAATGATAGATAGATGAAGGGAGTATGTACTAGATGGCATATTGCACAGTGCATGTGAAAATGTTTCTTGCGTGTATATGATATTGCATATTAGTAAAATAGTGAGGTTTTACATATGCAATGAGTCACTTAAGATAATTATTGTGGTTGCTAATAATTAGTCATGTTCAGATTGGTTGTAGGACCAAAGACAACCGAAGCATGGCTAAGGATGTGGATGATGATTGTTGCATACAACCTTATGAAGAGATGATGGTGCAACAAATCCGTGATCATGATGTTGGAAAAAGGATAGAGCAGCCTTGGTAAGAGGCCAACTGATCAGGTAACATCAAGCGATGTTAATGACAGCCATGCAGGTAATGGTTATTTATGCTTAGTTGCATGAATGTTGAAGGAGGATTTGGTAAGATCCCTTCAACTACAGTTAAACTATGATGATTTGGTTTGCATGTGGTATTGAGTGCCTAAATGTGAATGTTAACCTACCAAGTATGGTCAGGTGTGGGTAAATGAAGGAAAGGAGCCTTACACTCTATAGTTTCTAGAAACCTCAATGCATTCATATGAATTCATATCATGCCATTTGTGAATATTGGTTGTGAGTTTAACAACCAAAGCAACTGAGGACTTATGGACCTGTCATGGTAGTGCAGGTTGTACGTAGTAATCATAGTTAGGCCATAGTATGTTTGAATGCATAGTATTCATGAAATCATGCAAGATGGCATTGAAGACATGTGCATTGAAATATTCGGTAAATGTTGTAAATATGCATGCATGTGTAGGGGCACATGTTGAAATGCATTGTGTAAAGGCATGGGTGTGACATATATATGTTTCAATGCAGTTAGATAATAGATGAAATGGTGGACTATTGCTAATCCCGAGACCATTCCATAAGCTGCTATGAATGTAGGAGAAGAACTGCATGAAGAAGGTAGACATGTGATGGGCTACCAGAGCACTCTGTTGGAAGGACAGAGCTACATGGAATATGAAGTAATGAGTATTTACAGTTATTTAAATTGCATGGATAGTGTGACTATGTCTTGCAATTTTATTGTGATAATGATGCATATATAGAAATGTATATATATTTCATTGCATTTCAAATGTTAAACAGCTGAAGGTGTTTGAATTATTGAGTATTATAATTCTGAGATCCCTTCAGTGACTATTATGGCAATGAATGATTATGTGCATAGATACTCACAACGTGTTTGGCTGATTGAAGTTTCAGTTTTCAGGTAGAAAATTCTTGTGTATGGCAATGAGGATAAGTCCATAGTAAAGACCGAGATCTACCAGGTGTAGAAGCTTAAGGTTATGAGAAGGTTCTCATGGTTGAAAATTTATGCAAGAAACAAATCTGAAAATTGTCAGGTTTAAGTTTATGAGAATAGTCTCATAGTTGCAAATCTAATTTATGTAGGAAAACAGATTTACAAATTTCAGATTTGAGAATTTGCTTATAATTGCTAATGACTGTTTGGCTTATATAGAATTGTGTCAGGAGGACATGTTATAGGTGGATGTTCATGTATGGTAGCAAGGGTGAAACCATAATGGGAAGAGTGATACCACTTACAAGAGCCAAACAATATGAGGAGAGACTCATTGCTAAGCAAATCAATTTCTGTAGGAGACAGAATTGTAACTTCATATTGAATTTAATTATTAATGCTATTGATTGGTTATGGGACAATCATATTTGAAGCTTATTGCTAAATGTTGCTGATTGTTTGGCTATTTGATAAAGTTCGCCAGGATGACACATTGCAGGAAGACCATGTGTGATGGCCTGCAGAAGCCAAACTAGATGGGAAGGATCCCATGCTTTGGAAATGGGTTTCGGGTGAAACACCATTATAAATGTCGATAATGTTGGTAAAGCATGTGAGTGAGACAGTAAATTATGCCAAGAAGGCATGTGTGGGTTATGGCAGGAGAAAAGATCGAGGTGGAAAACCGAAGGACTGTTGACTCAGAGAAGGGAGCCCCCATTCTTTGCCATTAAAGAAAAGATACATCTGTAAAATGGATGAGTATTCTATAACCCCAGCTAAAGAATATGCATGTCTGGCTACTAGAGTTAATATGCAAAGCATGTTTTATTATTTCATTATTATTCCATACTGCTTGAGTATGATTAGGTCCAACATGGCTCACATCGGAAAGGGATGCATACCTTTCATATGTTGGGTTATGATAAGGGTTTTCAATATTGACTACACCCTAAGGGAATGGACGCATTCGTGGTGTTTCAATACTTGATAGTGAATGTTATGAAATATGGTTACAATTTTAGAGCAGCAATACTGATGAGTCTGCTTATCCTTCTTGTGCTATCAGCTTACACAGATGCAATTTGGTGTTGCACGTAAGAGGCAAAGTGAAGCAAGGGTGCTGAAGAGGACTGTATGGGCAGTGGTAACCTTTCTACACTCACACTAAAGGACACTATAAGATATGGATAGGCCCGAGGAGCTATATTGCAGAAAAGGGGTATCATCCTTGTGTATTATGAGTGGGTATTGTGGGGCCATGATAGCCTGCAGTCAAGTGAGTCACCTATGGAGTTCCTAGAGGGAACCACTGGTTTGCATAAGAGAAGGAGCCACGTAATCATATTATGTTGTTCATATTGCCTGATAAACTCAGTCGATGTACTGGATTGGCAATGGTTGTTGTATGCCTGATAAACCCAGTCGGTGTACTGGCTTGGCATTGGTTATTTGGGTGTTGTGGAAAAAGGTTGCTGAATGCTTGATAAACCCAGTTGATGTACTGGCTTGGCATGTTGTTAAATCAATGCCTGAAAAACCCAATTGGTGCACTGGCTTGGCATTGGTTATTTGGATGTTGTGGAGGTATTGGTGAAGGGTGTTATTTTCTGACAAACCCAGTTGTAGAACTGGCTTGGAAATTATTGTCGTATGCTTGATAAACCCAGTCGGCGTACTGGCTTAGCATACTGATTTTTGAAATGCTTGATAAACCCAGTCGGCGTACTGGCTTAGCATATTGATTTTTGGGATTCCTGATAAACCCAGTCGGCGCATTGGCTTGGCATTACCTATTCGGATGATGTTGTGGAGTAGCATGTGTGCTGGCCAAGCATCCACCCCACAGGTGATCCGAGGCTTGTAAAGCAGAGAAGGAAACCTGTGGAATGGCAAAGAAAATGGGCAATACAAATAAGTATTCATTTTCATTTAATTGTTGTTTGGAATAATGGAGATTTCAGGTACAAGTCTTGTCACGTCCCCTCCCATTCCATTAGCTAGATGGAGAGGATCGTGAGGTTAAATCGGGCATCCAGCCCCATACATATTAAACAAACATTCGAATTAAAAATGTGATTATACATATACAAGTGCATAACAGGCGTGATGCTGAATTGGGCGTCTAGCCCCATGAAACTTTCAACCATAAACATTCACAGAATATGACAGAGACATATGGAAATGTATGATTTTAAGAAAATCACAGCGGAAGCAAATTCATTTAGCCCATCCACATACATTCATAATATTCATCAAATGGTAATTTCAATTTAATACACGAGAATACTTATCTTATGTAAAAGTAGTCCCAACAACCAACTACACTTCTGCAACCGTAGGCCAGTGTGCTCCTCAATCTCTCAGCACCACTGCCACCCCCGAGCTGGGCATGATCTCCACAAGGAAAAGGGGAAAACAGGCTCTCACATAGCCAAAGGTATATCAAAATCAGCCAAGCCAATCAGCAATTGGGTTTCTCCAGCTGTTAAGAGATGGGTGCATGCATCATCAAAAGCATAAGGGTTGGGCATGAGAAAAACGCCTATACAGTGAAGTTTCCAACGGTGGGTTTCTACCAGTTCCAGAAAAACGTGGGTAGACTCAAAACGAATTTGTAACTAGGAAAATCGACTCGGAGAGCAACCCATTTCAGAAAAACGCCCCAAGGGCAAAAACGACCTCTCCCTCAGTCCAAAATCGCATCCCTCCTTCCCCAGCTGCTCCAAAATACCAAAACGAGTTTTTGGCATGGAAAAACGCAGGGTTATGGCCCAAAAACGTGAGGATAAACTTCAGGGAGCTCAGACTCCGTGAGAGGAAGAATGGCCATGGGTGAAGAATGGCTTTGGGCCCATTTCGTGGGGGTTTTCTTGCCCCACAAGCAAAAACACGATTTTCCAAGTGGATGGCTTGCCCATGCACGAAAATTGACTGCCATACCTCTCCCATCCCAAGGCATTTATTGTCTCAACCAATCTTTGGAAGAAGTAAATGATTGGGTGCATGAGACAAAATGGGTAGTTGGTGGTTTATGGGTTTCCCCATTGACACATGGATTAATACCATTGGCTCAAGGGTTTGGATAATTTCCCTCCCTCTTCCTTGTAAAGATCATGCCCCCATCTCTTTGTTGCATTGCGTAGCCGGTTGTGGGTTCTTTTTCATTAAATTCATATTTACATGATGTCTTATTTACATCGTGCCCTTCTAGCACAAGAACCATGGGCATCTATCTCTTAATTTTCAGTACATAAAATGACAAATCAATGGCGGGGCCTTGGCCTTGAGCTCCTCACCATGATTAAGTTACAATAGTTACATCATTTACGATTTAGTGAAAAAGGGGGTCAAAATGGGGACGTGACAAGTCTTATGGAAACCGAGTTAATAAACTGTTGTTTCTTTGATGGAAACCTTGGCCATTACAGGGAGCAAGGACCCTGAAAGAGCTAAAAATGCTTGGTAAAGCCAGAGAGTAACTGGTTGGGCGCTATAAAATTCTTGGTAAAGCCAGAGAGTAACTGGTTGGGCGCTATAAAATTCTTGGTAAATTCAGAGAATAGTTGGTGGGAACATAAACCACTTGATGTTGTGGAGCAGCCAACGTGCTGGCCAAACATTCTCTTAAACAATTGATAAAACCAGTCAGCATACTGGCCTGGCATTGCCTATTCGAATGGTTGTGGAGTAGCCTGCATGCTGGCCCAACATTCATTATTGTATCCACGAAAAATCCAATGCTTGGAAAGCAAAGAAGGATCCTGTGAGATAAAGTGAAGACATCCAATACAGATAAGTATTCGGTTATCTTGCAACTCTTGCTTATGAATATACGTGTGTATATGATTTAATTATGATTTCTTAAATTCTCATTTAGAGATAAACCCTATGAAAATACACTAAACATGTGGATTGACTCAATGTTTGAGTGTAGGTATTGCTGGAAGCAAGGACTATGAAAGCATCTAGAGGATGCATGTGAACATGTGACCGTCCTAAAGAGAGATCAGTATGAACGGTAATGAAAGATGGTGCTAGTGGAACTGTGTGGGTCATAGCAGCCAAAGGTTCTGTAAGCAACAATGGGAATGGTTCCCTAGTTGAAAGCCATTAGACAGACCTTAGACACTAAAGTGTCATAGCCAAGAAATGGCATGCCAAGCATTCACATTGAAGTGAAAGAGGTTAAGGAGCATAGAACCACAAGTGATGGTGTGGCTTCGGATTGGAACAAGACTAAGAGGGGAAAACTCTTACTCTTCTCTTTCCTTTTGACTTATGCATCTCAGAAACAAAAGACTGTTGACTGCATGTCATAAATGAATACAAATTGTGTTTAATTGCTCGAAATGAATTGTGAATGCTGAAATAGTTATTTTCCTATGAAAGGATGAACATGAATGAGTTCATGTGTATGTGGGAAAGCATGAAATGTGTGGAAGTCTCATGAGTAAAGCATGGACGTTCCAAGTCAATTGGGAAAATAATTGACTAATTTTAATATTGTGATATGCTTGTCCTAACAGGAATTGCCATGATAAGTCTCATAGGAGAGACATTGAAAGCCATTGTTGCCGCTGTTACTAGCCAAATGATTGCTAGTGAGAAAAGCGAGAGCCAGTTGTGCACATTGATCATGGCAGCCGGCCAAAAGCTATTTGTTTTGGCTGAAAGTCTTCCTCAGATAGTTGCCGGGACAACAAGAAAGATGGCATCCATGAAATTCCAGACTTGTAGATCAGCTGGAAGGTGAATAAAGGGAAGGGATTGCTCTGGAGCAATGCCCACCTGCAGAGCTGGAAGACCAAAGCTAGCAGGAGCAGCTTGAGGAAGCCAAAGGACTTGATCCTGAAATTTCAAAGTAAAGAGATGAAACGTAAGACAGACCTGCCCCAGTTGTGAATTTTGAGGCATATGTAAAGTGGGTATTTATTCCTAAGTGTTGAAACACCGAGGACGGTGTTATTCCAAGGGGAGGGGAATGTCATGTCCCCATCTAGACCCTATCACTTTAACATTTTAAATGATGTAATATTTTTATGAAATTGTGGTGAGGAGCTCAAGGCTAAGGCCCCGCCATCGATTTATTGATGCATATGGTTTGCGTGTTAGCCAGGCACATTGGAACTTCAACATCATGTAATATGCATTTTAATAAAAATACCCACAACTAGATATGCAATGCAACAAAGAGATGGGGGCATGATTTCACAAGGAATTGGGGGGGGGGGGGACATTCAAACCCTTGAGCCAATCAGTTCAAGCCATGTGTCAATGAGAGAACCCATCAAACCCTCAACTACCCATGTTGACTTTTGTACCCAACCATTGATTTCTCCCAAGAGTTGGTTGAGGTAGTTAATGCCTTGGGAATGGAGAGGTATGGCTGTCCAAATTCGGGTATGGGAAAGCCACCCTTCATGGAAAATCGTGTTTGTCTCCTTGGGCAAGAAAAGAGCCACGAAATTGCTCTCTAAGCCATTATGCAACCATCAGTCTTCCTCCCTCACGAGTTGGGAGCCACCTGGGCGTTTTCCTCCATGGTTGTTCTGTGTTTACTTCTTTCTTAGCTGAGAGAAGGGCATTTTTGTGTTATATACCAGTTGGGAAGAAAGAGGAAATCAATTTGGGGGTGTATAGAGGCTCTTTGGCCCACTGAATGCTATTATATCTGTGGGAGAAATCTTTTTCTTCCCTATGGTCGAATTTCCTTTTCCCAATCCGTTTTTGGGGTGCCCACGATTTGGGGAAAACCCATGGCCATATTATTTGTAAATCCCACTGTTTAAAATGTGTATCCCTGCCCCATGTTTGTGCTTACTGTGTGAGAGAAGAGTATGTTGGGTATGGGTTATGGGTATCCATGGCTTGGGCTTGAGCTTGAGTGAAGCCTCCAGGGTTCAAATGTAGCCTGATAAACCCAGCTGTGGACTGGCTTGGCTGAAATGAAATGGGTAATTGGCAGTGAATGAGCTGGAATGTTCCATTTCCTTGTGAGAATCATGCCCAGCTCGGGGGTGGCCTTCAGACGGACTCAGTATAAGCTGTCGAAGAGCCTATGGTTGGGTGGAACGTTGCAGTGACATAGCTAGTTTCTTGGGACAATTGTACAATGAAGATATGTGTTTTATGTCTATGTATTTACTTCTGCAATGCATTAATTTGATGACTGTTTTGATATGCTGGATGGGCATGAATTGTGTGTGTGGATTAGTTTTAATTCCGCTGTACATATTGCCCAATTTGTATCTGCACACCAATGTTTATATTCTTACGATTCTAATTAGTGGGCTGATTTTTATGAAATGCCCACATTTTAGTGCCATGTTCCCTTCCTTGCATTGGGTCAGCAGGTGGGTACATTACACTGCAGATCTCTAAAGAAGAAAGGAGATGCACATAAGGAAACTACCCAGGAAGCAAATGTAGCAGGTGATGTGTTACAAGATGCTTTGATTCTTGCATTAGATAATACTAGTGATTATTGGGTAGTAGATTCAGGGGCTTCATGTCATGCTACACCCCATAGGAAATACTTTCATGATTATGTTTTAGGCGATTTTGGACATATTTTATTGGGTGATAATGAGCCATGTAAAATTGTTGGAATGGGTAAGGTATGGATAAAAGTTAAGAATGGAACTGATTGGTTGTTGAAAGATGTTAGGCATATTCCTACTATGAAAAGAAATTTGATCTCAACAGGGAAGTTGGGAGATGGCTACTGTCTATCTACATGGAGAAAAGTGGTGGAAGATCACTAAAGGATCAATGGTGATAGAAAAAGGAGACAGGGCAGGTATATTGTATTTATGTCCTCATAATACTGACCATTCTATCCATTTAGCTTCCACAGGAACATATACAGCGTTGTGGCATCATAGGCTTGGCCACATGAGTGAGAAGGGGTTGTAGATTCTCCACTCAAGGAAGTTGCTGTCAGATTTGAAGCAGGTAAGTTTGGAATTATGTGAGAACTGTGTTTATGGAAAACAAAAGAGAGTCAGATTTCTCAGGGTTGGGAAACAGAAGAAGAATGAAAAGTTAGATCTTGTGCATACAGATGTATGAGGACCATCTCAGGTACAATCTCTTGGTGGCTCTCATTATTATGTTACATTGATTGATAATGCAACTAGGAAAACTTGGGTTTATTGCATTAGACAGAAATCTGATGTGTTTGCTACTTTTAAGAAGTGGAAAGCTTTGGTTGAGAATGAGACATGAAAAAGGTTGAAGTGTCTCAGATCTAATAATGGAGGTGAGTACTGCGGCAAGGAGTTTGATAGTTATTGTTCATACCATGGGATTCGTAGAGAGAAAACAGTCCTAGGAACACCAGAAGAAAATGGTGTGTCCGAAAGGATGAATAGAACGATCATGGAGCATGCAAGGTGTATGAGATTGCATGCAGGTTTTCCCTTACAGTTTTGGGCGGATGCTGTAAATACTGTTGTTTATTTAATAAAGAGAGGACCTTCAAGTGCTTTGGATGGTGGTATTCCAGAGGAGGCATGGACAGATAAAAAGGTAAACTACTCATTTATGAAAACATTTGGTTGTGAAGCATTTGTCCATATTGATAAAGAAAATAGAACAAAGCTTGAAGCTAAATCCAAGAAATGTACCTTTATTGGATATGGGGTTGATGATTTTGGTTATCGTTTATGGGATTATGAAAATCACAAAATCATTAGAAGTAGAGATGTCATATTCAATGAAAAGTTCATGTATAAATATTAGTTGCAGGGAAAGAAACAGGAAAAGGAAAACACAAAGTACACAGTACTTGATGAAATTAAAGAAAATGAAGTTTCAAAGGTGCCAGAAAATTAAGAACAGCAGCAAGTACCTGAAACTCCTGCAAGTGTAAGAAGATCTACCAGGTTAAGTAGACTCCCTGAACGATACTCTCCTTCAATGTATTATTTATTGATGACTGTTTCTGGTGAACCAGAAACTTATGAAGAAGTAATGCAGGTGGAAACTAGAAAGAAGTGGGAGCAAGGCATGAATGAGGAGATGGACTCATTGGTAGGAAACTAGATTTGGGATCTGGTTCAGTTGCCTGCTGGTAAAAGAGCATTGCAGAACAAATGGATTTACAAGTTGAAGGAAGAAGAAGGAGGTAAGAAGCGGTGCAAGGCCAGACTTGTTGTAAAGGGGTTTGCACAGAAGAAAGGTATTGATTTTGATGAAATATTTTCTCCTGTTGTTAAGATGACTTCAATTAGGACTGTCTTAAGTCTAGTGGCGGTAGAAGATTTGCATCTTGAATAGTTAGATGTAAAAAAATCCTTTCTCCATGGGGATTTGGAGGAAGAGATATATATGCAGCAGCCACAAGGGTATGAGGTCAAATGTAAGGAGAACTTGGTATGCAGGTTGAAAAAGAGCTTGTATGGCTTGAAGCAAGCTCCAAGGCAGTGGTATCTAAAATTTGACAGGTTTATGACAGAACAAGGTTATAGTAGATGTCATTCTAACCACTGTGTTTATTTCAAGAAGCTAAACAATAAAAGATATATTATCTTATTATTGTATGTGGATGACATGCTTGTTGCAGGGTCTGACAGGCAAGATATAAATGTACTCAAAAGGAAGCTAGCTAATTCATTTGTGATAAAGGATTTGGGTACTGCAAAGCAAATCCTTGGTATGAGAATAACAAGAGACAGGAAAAATCGCAAATTGACATTGTCTCAGGGTGAGTACATACAAAAGGTGTTGGAGAGTTTCAGAATGTAGAATGCAAAACCAGTTAGTACACCTTTGGCCATCCATTTCAGTCTAAGTAAAGAAATGTGTCCCAAGACATAGGAAGAGATTGATTACATGTCCAGGATTCCCTATCAATTAGCAATTGGCAGCTTGATGTATGATATGGTGTGCACAAGACCATATATTGCACATGTCGTGGGAGTTGTGAGCAGATATATGAATAATCCAGGTAAAGAACATTAGAAGGCAGTACAATGGATTCTCAGGTATTTGAGAGGTACTACCACTCAGGCATTATGTTTTGGAGGTTCAAACACTGTTCTACAGGGATATGTTGATGCAGATATGGTAGGTGACAAGGATAGCAGGAGAAGCACCACAGGGTATGTGTTTACTGTAGGTGGAACAACAGTAAGCTGGATTTCAAAATTCCAGAAGGTTGTTGCACTTTCAACAACGGAAGCAGAGTATGTTGCTATTACAAAGGCTAGTAAAGAGGTGATTTGGTTGTAGAGGTTCATGGAGGAAGTGGGTAAGAAGTAGAAGGATAGCAGGTTGTACAGTGACAGCCAGAGTGCCATTCATCTTGCAAAGAACTCAACATTCCATTCCAGGACTAAACATATACAACTCAAGTACCATTTCATATGCTCTGTTCTGGAAGATGAACTGTTGAAGCTGAAAAAGATACATACTAGCCAGAATCTTGCAGACATGTTCACAAAGGTAGTGACCAGAGAGAAACTGAGGTCGTGCTTGGTTTCAGTTAGCCTTCTAGCATGAAGGTGAAGAGGAGAAATTTGCCAAGTCCAAGTCCAGCAAGTGGAGCAGCGGTGGAGTTGTTGTGATCAGTCTCCAAGAGGGAGATTGTTGGTTGTGGAGCCAGATCTTCTAGTCTCATAGATGATATTGTCTTAGCCGTGCACCCCAGAGGACTATACACCCATTCTGCATTTTTAGGGGTTCAGGGCAATGCCCCGAAAAAGGGGGTTTGGGGGCAGTGCCCCTGAGAAAATTTTTTGGGGCTGTTTTCGTTAGTTGTTTTGCGGGCCCATGGTTTTGGGTATCCCGTGGTATTTTTTCCATTGTATTTTCCCTATAAAAGAAAGACATTGTAATACATATAGGGTTGATGTATTAGGTTTTATGCATTATAAAGATCTCTAAGATTAGGAGAGAGACTGTAAGACAGTGAAGAGGAAGTGCAATGGCTGTGCTGTAGGTTGTATCCCTTCACCTTGCTGGATGGTAATAATAATAAGGACTGAAAAATTCAGTGTGGACGTAGCCCAAGTTGGGTGAACCACGATATATCTGTGTCTCTCTTGTAATGTGTATGTGTGATTATATTTGCATTTCTGTTTATTGTTATTGCTCTACGATCCTATTTTTCTAAAAAACACCACTCATTGTGGCATGATATGCCTGAATGAAAAGCTTATAAGATATTTTTGACAAAAGTGTCGACCTCCGACACCCTCGACAAGATGGTGGAAGAATCTAATCTAGACACGATGACCCTTTTGATCTCGACCACTCTAGCAGCCTCGACTATCGTCGACGAGGAGGAACGAGAGCGCCTGTTCCATACACGGATATGGGTCTAGAGAAACCCATTGCATTTGATCGTGGACAACGAGAGCTAGAAGAACTTCATTTTTGAAGAACTTGTGAAGAAAATAGGTCTTGTTACCACTATGCATCCTCATCCTTACAACATTGGTTGGATGAAGGATGGAAAAGAACTACGGATCACACGACAATGCAAACTCGCCTACTTCATAAAGCCTTTTTAAGATGAAGTACTCTGCGACATGGCACCACTCTACATAGTCGATGCCCTATTTGGGAAACCTTACCTCTGGGATAGACATGGAAGTTATCAGTCACGGCCTCAGAAGGTGATTTTCGAATCCCAAATCGATGGTTCATCATACCAGAGTGTCAACCTACACCGATGGTTGCACTGATATCTGCCAAACAGGCAAAGAAGCTCATCAATCATGCTTAGAAGTTCACAGTAATCATGATCAAGCCACAACATTCTAAGAAGACTGCAACAACAAGTCGAGTCACCGACCAATGCAGTTCTCGATAGAAGAATCAAGTCGATCATATTCTTAATGAATACTAGAACCTATTTCAAGCTCCAAATGGAGTACCTCAACATTATCGAAAAAAGATCCATAGTACAGGTTGAAAATTTAATAAAATTGGAAAAACCTGTTGATGTTTAAATGCGCAACATTTCGGACTTATCATGTTAGTCCATCATCAGGGTATCTCACCATGTTTTTGAGATAAGGTACTACATCTGGAGTTAAAACACTCCATTGAACTTGTTCCTAGTTCTTCTTTGCCTAACGCATCTGTTTACAGAATGTCCATTCTTGAAAATGAAGAGATTTGTAGATAGATCCAAGAATTAATCGACAAAGGTCACATCCGACCCAGCTCCTCTCCTTGTGAAAGTTCATTTGTCCTAGTTCCGAAGAAAGATGGGACTTGGTGCATGTGCATCGACTACAGAGCTCTCAACAAAATATCAGTGAAGAATCGGTACCCTCTACTGCGGATAGACGAGCTCATCGACTGTCCGAAATGTGCTAAATTCTTTACTAAGCTCGACCTCAAGTCGAGATACCATCAGATTCCAATCGAGCCCTCATATGTGTGGAAAACTGGTTTCAAGACCAAGGAAGGATTGTTTGAATGGTTAGTCATGCCTTTTGGCTTAACCAACGCACCTGCGACCTTCATGCGACATATGGATAACCTTCTTTGACCTTTCATCGGCAAATGGGTTATTGTCTATCTTGATGACATATTGATTTTCAATCGATCATGGGAAGAACATGTGGGACATCTTTGACAGGTCCTTGACACGCTCCAGCGACATCGAATTTATCTTAACATGGATAAGTGCTCTTTTGCGATGAATAACATCAAATATTTGGGGTATGTAATTGACTCTGCAGGCATTCACGTTGACCCAAAAAAAGTACAGATCCTCAAATATTGGCCCATTCCTAGAAGCATTCAAGAACTAAGAAGTTTTCTTGGTTTGGCGAATTTTTATTGACGGTTCATACTCGGCTTCAACCACATAGCCTAGCCCTTGAATCAATTGATGAAGGTAAATGGGAAAACTATCTTCCAATGGACAGAAACACATCAAGCAGCTTTTGAACAACTCAAACACAGGCTCTGCACTGCACCAGTACTTGTGTTACCTGATTTGCATCAGCAATTTGAGATTGAGACGGACGCATCGAACTATGCCTTGGGTGCAGTGATCACTCAGTCTGGTCACCCAGTCGCTTTTCATTCTGAGACTTCTAACGAAACAATTAGGAGATACTCAACATACGAAAAAGAACTGTACACCATTGTGCAAGCTCTCAACCAATGGAGGCATTACATCCTTGGCAAAGAAAAGGTCATTCTTACTGATCACAAGCCTCTACAGTTCGCTCCGACACAGTCAAAGTTGCAGACAAACCTACAACGCAAGTGGATTAATTACCTACAAAAATTCCAATTGGTGACTACGTATCGGAAAGGCAAAGCCAATGCTGTCATCGATTTCCTCAGTTGATCACCCATTGCTCTCCTTTTGACAGTGATGAGTATGCAGGGATATGACATGACCACTTGGAAACAGTTGTACGAGAAAGACAATGACTTCTCAATAGTCTACCAACAGTTATAGACTAACAAGTCGTCGACCTCAAACTCCAACTACTTCCTGAAGGACACCTTGCTATACAAGCTTGGACAACTTTGTGTACCGACCGGTGAGCAACGACAGCAGCTCATTTGGGAAGCGCACCACATCAAGACTGCAGGACACTTTGGAGTAGCAAAGACACTTGCTATTCTGTAGAAGTATTTCTTCTGGCCTACACTTAAATATGACGTCAACAAGTACATTCTATCATGCATGGTTTGAGCCATTGCTAAGACACCTAATCGACGACAGGGATTGTATACACCTCTCCCAGTTCCTAGTCGACCATGGGAATCTATTTCTATGGACTACTTGACGGGTTATCTTACTACCAAACATCAACATGATGCAATATTAGTAGTAGTCGACCTATTTTCCAATATGGCCATTCTCATACCATGTAAGAAGACCATGACAACGCAGTAGACCACTCAACTCTTCTTTCCACACGTTTGGAAACACTATGGTTTACCCACAACCATCATTTTCGACCGAGATTCCAGATTCGTCAGCATCTTTTGGAAGACCCTCTGGAAACAACTGAACACATTAATCTAATTATCGACAGATTTCCATCCTCATATTGACAGACAGACGGGAGTTGTGAATCGCTTGGTAGTACAATTGCTTCGCATGTACAATCACTAGCATCGATGCACCTGGGATGATAGTATTCCATACATTCAACACAACTACAATCATACTTAGCACAACTCTACAGAAAAGAGTCCATTTGAAGTCTGTTACAGATTTCAACCCTCAGCGCTTATCGACTTGATCATCTCCTCGACACAGGCGAACTCCGACTTCGACCACAACTAGCGAGAAGTTGATAAAGCAGTCAATTTTTGTGAACATAGTTGCGATATTCAACGACCAACACAGGATATGTTGCACAAGGCAAACGAGAAAGATAAGGCCCGATAAGACAAGCATCGTATTCCTCATACATTCCAAATTGGGGATAAGAAATTGGGGATAAGGTCTAGCTACATATTAAGAAGGAGTGCTTCACTTTTTCTTTCAAGAAGCTTAAGCCTTTGCGACATGGTCTGTACTGTATTCTTTGATAGGTTCGTGAAAACACTTTTCAACTCGACATTCCTGCATACTTGGGTCTGCATCCGGTATTCAATGTGTATCTACTTCCATACCATGCACCCTTGTTGGAACAAAACGAATTGCAGACAACAACACCCGAAGACATCCATATAGATGTTCAAGAGCCTCTTCCTTGCAATACCATTTTGGGACGACGAGTATGCCTTACAAGGACAAACACAATTCCCTTGTTTTAGGTGACCAAAGCTGGCCAGATCCCATCTCAAGGAAAATGGTACTCTACTACTGAAGTGGCCAACAAGTTTCCTCACTTTCACGAGAAAACAATGTATACCATTGTTTCTTAAGGAAGGAGGTTTGATTCACATCACATTTGGAATTATTGTTGGACAACTTTAGCACTTCGATAAGTTTTAACACATGACTTCAACAACTTTATCACTTCGACAGGGACATACTATGACACATTCGACGTTTCGACATGTTCTAGAATCTCACAGTTCACGACATCGACAAGCGGCGTCGACATGCGACCAGCGACTGTCGAACTTCGATAGGCTATCTCTTTGTCTTCCAGTCAACTGTAACGATTGAAATGTTGGAACCATTCTAACTTCTTCTTTGTAACTGAACGTAACAGGAAGGAACCCGAGCGTCTCAGAATTCTATATAAGCATTTATAACATTGTAACATATATCAGTTTTGATCTGTTTTGCAAGTAATAGAGAACAATTCACATTTTTGCATATTGTTTGTGCGTATTTGTGTTTATCTGTGTTGAATAATCCTGCTTTTGCTCATTATGTTTATTAAGCTTCCTCCATAACAGAGCCGACTCATTCAATTGAACTGTTGTCCCCCTCGTATTTCATGGACATGACACGGATCATAAGTCAGCATAGTTTTTCTTCCTGTCTTAGGAAGCTTTCAAATTTTGTTGTACTTGTTTCACGGTTAGTTCCAAATCCTTCAATAATTCGGGTCCTAACATTAACCTATCAACTAGACTGCTCCAATATATGGGATTATTTTACGTCCATACATAATTTCAAAAGGACACATACCAGCTGTTACTTGATAATGATTATTGTATGCAAATTCTACTAAGTGTAAGTAGTCTTCCCACTTACCTAGTTTGTCCATTACATACATTCTTAGCATGTCTTCCAGGACTTGGTTTACCCTTTCAGTCTACCCATCCGTTTGCGGATGATATGTAGTACCGAAGTTCAACTGAGTGCCTAACACTTTAAACAAATATTTCTAGAAATTTCCTGTAAATTTTACATCTCTATCTGAGATTATTACCTTTGGTACACCATGTAACCTGAAAATATCTTTCATAAATATATTTGCAATGTTAACAACCTTATAAGTAGATTTTACCAGAATAAAATGAGTTTCTTTGCTTAAGTTATTGACTACGACCATGATTGAGTCGTGCTGCCTAAAATTTTTAGGTAGGCCTATTATAAAATCCATACTAATTATTTCCCACTTCCATTCCGGAATGGGTAGTGGTTGCAATAAACCTACTGTATGTTGGTCTTCTGCCTTGACTTGATGGCATTCTATGCAGTGAGCTAAGTATTCTGCTACCTCTTTCTTCATGTTATGCCAAAAGAAGTCTTTTCTGATCATGGTGATCATCTTCTGGTATCTAGGATGTCCTAAATATGGTCATTTGTGTAACTCATTCATAACTATTAATTTGATTTCTATTGTATTTGGTATGTACAATCTGTTTTTATGCAGCAGTAATCCTCTTCCACTTAGACTAAAATATGTTTTCATTTGGTTCTTTTCATTTTCAACAGTCTTTTCTTTTAAATTTTGGTATTCTTTATCATAATTTTTTGCATTTAAACTCTGATTTTATAAATTTGATTCATAACTGCTGCTCCCAAATAGTAAATTTGCGTGACGACTTAAAGAGTCTGCAACTTTGTTTTCTTTTCCTTTTATATGTTTTATCTCGAAGTCGTATTCCACTTAAGAAAGACAACCACCTAGCTTGTCTAGCATTTAAATTCTATTGGTCAAATATGTATTTTAGACTTATGTTATCTGACATTAGCAAAAAATATCTTCTGGTGAGGTAGTGTCACAACATCTTTAATGCATGTATAATTGTAGCAAGTTCTAAATCGTGTGTAGCGTAATTCTTTTCATGTTCTTTTAATTTTTCTGGATTCGTAGGCCACGGCATGATTCTCTTGAATTAGTACCCCCGCATAATCCTTCATTACACGCATCAGTGCATACGACGGAATCCTTAAAAGGATCAACAATTTTTAATATAGGGGCTATGGTTAATAGATGTTTCAATTTATTAAAAATTTCCATACACTTTCATTCCAATCAAACTTTTTACCTTTCTTCTGTAGTGAAGTTATGGGGTAGGCTATCTTAGAAAATTCTTCTATAAAATTTCAATAGTAACCTGTAATCCTCATGAACGATCTTATGTCTGTTACATTTTTAGGCATTGGCCATTCAGTGATAGCCTTAATCTTGTCGGGGTCGATAGATATTCCATCCTTAGACACTACATGTCCTATATATTGAATTATGTCCTTAAATAAATCACATTTGCTAAACTTAGCAAACAGTTGTTGTTCTCTTAACACTTGCAGAACTATTCTTAGGTGTTCTCATGTTCCTGTTTATTCTTCGAGTAAATTAGTATATCGTCAATGAAGACGACTACAAAATTTATCCAAATAATTACATAGAATACTATTCATTAAGCACATAAAAGTTGCAGGTGCATTTTTTACACGGGGGCCTCCACTCAATAAACCGCTATCATAGCACGTTCATTCGTGGCATATGAAACAATACCCCTAATTTCACTAAATATTGGAAAATACCTTCCAAAATCGTTTTTTTTTACCGCCTCCAAATATGCCTTCCCCAATTTAAAAAACCCCGATTTTCACTAGATATTGTATGTATCAATTTTTTCATTAACATTTTTTATACCCGTTTATATTTCTACCTAGTATATTGATATGGTACCCCTCTTATGACCCCGCATGCATTCTACAATGCACCTTGCTTCTTTCGATGTATATTGTGGATGCACATTACTTCACCACATATCATTATGATTTGCAACATCTAATGGTCTTATGAAGAGATAGGAGATCACTTCGTGTATGTCACTAGAGCCAATGCACATAGTACAACATTTAGATTTCATGTTGCAGTTCCAAATCCGTTGACTAAGCGTGTTGTGGATAGGTATCCAAGCCCCCAGGGCCTGTAACAAGCTCTAAGAGGCTGACAAAACCTCCCAAGGCCTGTAATAGGCACGAGTGGATGGTATTCAAGCCCCCAAGGCCTATCGAGGGCCTGTAACAGGCCCTGGAGGATTAGAGCCTCCCAAGGCTATTTGTAACAACTGGCTGAGTGCTATGGAAACAATTGACTGTCAATGACCACTGTATCTGGACTATGATTGACTGGAAACCCACTTCACCCAGGAAACCCCTCGCCTCAAAACGCGATTTCCCTATGTATTGGTAAGCCCATGCCTTGCTTCAACAAGATTTCTCATCCCGGTCGTGATCCCCCCATCTCCATTTGGCGGATATTTGTCCAGCCCGCCCATATAAAAAAGAGCCCAAAGTATTTTTGTATTGTTAATTAAATAAAAAAAAAACCCTTTGCCCCTTAATATATAAGCAATAAATTTTTAGCTTTTCATGACTATTTAATACCGCAATATGAATGAACGTGATATTATATTGCCTTCTAGTGAAGCCCCCGTGATTTTTTAATCCAAATGGCATTACGACAAACTCGTAATGACCATAACGAGTTCTAAAAGCAGTTTTAAATATGTCTTCATCTTTGATCCATACCTAATGGTAGCGAGACCTTAGTCTATTTAGAAAAGATTGTTTCCCCTTGGAACTAATCGAATAAATCGTCTATCTAGGTTAAAGGATATGATTTTTAATAGTCATTTTATTTAATTGTCGATAGTCTATTCACAATCTTAAAGTTCAGTCTTTCTTCTTTACGAATAAGACTGGCGGCTCCCCAAGGGGAAACACTAGGTTGAATATACTTCTTGTCAATTAGTTCTTGTAACTGTAATTTAAGTTCTATAAGTTCTATTCTATTCATCTGATAAGGAGATTTTTGATGCTGGTACCCGCTCTTGGTATCAGATCGATTGTAAATTCTATGTCTCTTTTCAGAGGTAGTCCAGGAAGTCTTCTAGAAATATGTCTTTAAAATATTTCAAGATAGGTATATCTTCTACTTTAAGTTTGTTATCTGATCTTGATCATCTATTACATAAACAATAAATACTTTACATCCCTTACGTACATATATTTTCATTTGTAAGACTGAGATCTCTCTGATTGTACTCTTTCTGGGAATTCCTATTACCTTAATTGTGTTTCCCAGTATTATCTATGCATGTAAAAAAAATTTCATAACAATTCAACATGACTCTGTGTTTTTCTAACCAATCCATTCCTATCGGCATATCATAGTAACCTAATGGTAAAATATTCATATCGGCATGCGTATTAAACTCATTCATCAATACTTCATAGTTTTTCAGATAACTAGTGACCTTACGTTTAGTACGTGTGGCTAACTATACCATCCAAGATTTTCAAATTTCTGCACTAATTTACATAATTCAACAATCCTAGGTGATACATAACTCAAACTTCACCTGGATCAATTAGTATGGAAATGGGTTGACTTTTTAACATACCTTCGATCTTGAGCATTGAAGCTTGATGGTCGGCTTGTCGATTCTCCAATGCAACACTGATTCTGGGCATGCTTCTCACCATATCTCCAACTGTAACAGCGTCCGGAATGGAGTGAAATTTATTAAAGGTTTTATTTCTTATAGGACCGTCTTTAAAGTAATGTGGGTCACCACAATCCCAACATTTTAAGGGTTCCCTCTATGCAATGTTTTTATTAAAATTAGTGGAGGGTTCTCTTTCTTTTGCTGTAGGGTGCTGTGGTTTAAAACCTCTGTAATTACTACCCTGATACCCTCTGTAATATTCCTAGTATTTCTGTGAAATTTATTATTATTCTTCTTTCTTGGTTCCAAGTTATCACGTCTTTTAGTGTTCCAATTAGGTACATTTTCTCCTTTATTCTTATTTTGATCATAATAGAAGTTCACTTTTCTCATTGATTCTTCCAGCGTCTTCGGATTTTCATACTCAATCCACTCCTAAACATGGTAGGAAAGCAACTGAGACAGCGTTCTATTTTTGGTTTTTCATTATTATGTATGGTACATAACGAAACAGACTTAGGAATTTAATACAGAGTTCTGTCACGGTCATAGTACCTAACCTTAAATCGTAGAATTCCTTCGCTTTTTCTTCATAGTACTGTTCTAAAAGATACTTTTGTTTAAAAAGTTTCTTAAAGGTCTTCCAGGTTACGTGCCGTTCTTTTATACCTTTTAATTTTTTGATATCTCGCCACCAAATATATGCTTTTCCACTTAGGTTATAAATGGCCATGTTTGCGTTCAGTTCGTTAGAGTAGTTATAAATATGGAAATATTTCTTCATTCTAGAAAACCAGGCTTCTGCCTCTTCTCTTTCTCAATTTCACTGTTAAACATAGGAGGTTTAATTTTCTTAAATTCCCGCCGAAATATCTTCAATAGGGTTTGTACTTCTTTTTATCTTTATGACTGTCACTACTTCATCACTAGATCCTAATGTTCTTCTGTGTGGTGTTTAGGTGATTCCTCACTAGAATTTTCAGCCCTATGACTAGAAAATTCCAGCTTCTCTTCCCTTACATTTCTAAGGTGTAGTTTTTGGCTTTTCATGTTTAGATTCTTTGTTTTTAACTTTTTCATTACTGTGTATTTTAGCCAGCAAAATGTTATTTAGTTCTTCTTGTGCTTTCATAATTCGTTCATTATCATCCCTAACTCTTTTTAATTCCGACCTTAGTTCCTTAACAGTTTGTTGTAACTCTGATGGGTTATCATTTTGACTCTCATTTAGGTTTACCCATATTATCCCTCTTCATTGCTTATAGGTATTATAGGGGGAGATTCTTCTTCCATAGGCATTCCAAATTCTACCATAGTTTCCTGCAAAAATAAAGTTATCCTTCTTTTCCTGTTTTGTAAGAGAATCAATCCCAAAATAAGTAAAGATTAGTTTTCTGGTCTACTGCAATGTTGGGCTAGGTCAAGCCAAGTGTTGTAACCATGCTCTGATACCATTATGTCATGAACCTCGAAAATCCATAAATAAATAAAAAAATTCTATAAGCATATATCTATATAACAATATAAAATAAATCTATTTATTTCTAGCATGTGTTAATTACTACATTGTAAATACATTTTGTTGTTGCTTTGCACAGTCGCTTAGACAAATCTTAAAACTGTTATTCGACAGGTGGTGACACGGTAGGTATTTACAAGTTCCGCGGCATATCGTCGTCATAATCGCATGTGATGTTTTGATCTTTTTTGTGGTTATTAGTTATATCTTTAAGAAGGGTTTGCTTATCCCTAAGGCTAAGCCCTGGCCCTCCAAAAATCGCCTTAACTAATAGGTATTATTATTTTATATGTAAAAGCGCGATAATGGGGAGACCATGGTTATGGTTTTGAGCCCATTATGTAATAAGGTTTTTACAAGGACCACGATATAATTTTTTGGCCCCCAAGTGCAAAGTTTAACATTGCAAGGTTATGCGTTTTGATGTAATCGTTTATACGAAGTTAGGGCTATGGGGTTTCACAATAGTTGAAACTTGAATTTGATATGCAATAAAATAAAGTTTAACATTTATTCCACCATGCATTGAGAATGGTTAATGGTTTGTACTGAGGTTGGTTTACAAATTTAAGAGTCACCCCTGCCTGTGAGTTGAGAGTGCAGCCGGGATTTTATGGCTTACATGAGATTGGATCTCGAACACATGTATCGTGTGATCACCAAGGTTTTGAAAAGGGTTTAATGTATCATTTTGATGTCTGAGACTTCATTATTGTGTTAGTTTGGTTTGTGAGCTCTATGAGCAGACGTTCTACTCTGTCAATGGTGATTTTGTAAATGCTTGGGTGTAAAATTCCACCATTGTTAATGGAATTCCTTCTGGTGGTTTACCAAGGTAATAAAGGAAATCATCGCAGAACTAGTGTCCTCCTCCTCTCGAGCTCGTTGGTTGCTAAAACCGAACCTGGACAACTTCACCAGCTTCAAACTTCCATTCAAAAAGGTAAGGAAATATTTCACTTACTCAATAGCTTAATTTGGTTATACTATGTTTCTTTTTACCTTAGGTCCCTGAGACTAAATGTTAGGGTTCATTTTGCAGGAAAAGGAGGGATAAGGGCATCCAAGAGGAGCCGACCCCTGACCTTGACTGTAAAATATACAAGGTAAGGAAACCAGGTTTTTGTTTATTTTTTTCAATTCTTTTTTTGGTTAGTTTGATTCTGACTGTGGTCGATTGTTTGCAGGTTGGGAATTCCAACGAGGATGGAGAAAGGGTGAACTCCTCCCAGGCCTGCATCTTAAAACGCCTAGGTAAACATGATTCCTTACATTAATTAAGTACTAGTTTTAAGATGAACTAGGTCACTGACAAACCCGAGGTTACACATTGTAGGTGGCTCGTGGTTGGGTTAATGAATTTGTGAAAGGATTCAAGCTCTCTTCTCCTTGCAAGATAAGCTTAATTAGGAACTAGTCTACCCTTCAGGGTTTATGAACTGTCGGGAGGCAAGTTGCATCCTCTTTGCTCCATCATTTGATTTTAAACTTATTGGTGTATTTTTGTTTGCTTATTTATGGACTGAAGGTTTATGGTGGGTGCCATCGTAGATGGTCTTACAACCGCATAGGTTATGAAATCAAATTGTTTTCATTTTTTTTAACATTGAAGTGATTGCTAAGTTAAAGTGATTTATGTGTATTAATGGAACTCCCTGTTGTATTTTATATCATGGCTTAACATAGATTACACTTTTATTAAGTGCTTGGAATGACCGCTCTCGGTCTGTACCATTAGTTTGTATGAGTTTCTTTCCTTGGTTGTTCATTTTATTGATAGTTTTCTTATTACTAGATCAGTGATGCCATCCACGATGGTCTTACTACCATATGAATGCTTTGATCGATTCGCTGTAAATACAGAGGATTGTATCATGTATATTAGATTTCTTTTTAGTTATTTAGTGTTTACGATATGGAATAAAGTTTGCACATTTATAACTTATAGCATTGATAATTAGTTTCTAGACTTTGAACGTGGCACTGATAGATTTTGATTATGATATTTATAAATTTCAACTATGGTATTCGTAGATTTTGAATATGGAATTTTGTAGTCTTTTAACCTAGATCATGATGATGCCAGATCTGGCATACTCGCTATGTGACAAAGGTTTATAAAAATAAAAACGTGTTAAAAAACTATTTATACAACAGAGGCCTTTCGGCTCTCGGGATTCTAGTAATTGTCGTTGGTAATTTTATGAAGATGAGAATATTCATTGTACCATTTTCTTTACTTAGTTTTGGCAATCTTATGGTGGTTATGTTATAGAAGTTAAAACATATTTCGACTATGTTCTTTAACTAAATATAATCCATACTAGATTTGAAAACAAAGTTTTGATTAGAAAACAATCTAAATGCTAAATACGATTATTTTATAAACTTAGATATCAATGCGACTGAATATTTAAAGTTGAGAGCATAATAGAAGAGATATTTGAACAGATGCAATAATGTATCCATAATCTAGTTAGATGCATAAATAATATTTTTGCAAAGGGTTAGTAGCGATTTATAACAGAGATGAAATTCCTACTGTAATTAGTTTTAAAAAAATAAGAAATAGAACAAGGAACCTGGAATCGTTGTCAGGAAAACATAAACAAAACAACCATTCCTCCCAACCAACTCCTAGAGCAGCCAAGTCTCACTTTCTCCATAACCCCTGAGCCTAATCATGGAACTGCAAGAGAAAAATCCACTTAATGCGCCATCTCATGCATTATCAGATTCAATCCCCATCCAATGCTAGCCTCCTATTGCTTATTGACATAATACTATATAGTATTTTTCCTAGGACTTGGTCATTTATGAGCCTCCTGCTCTTTAATACTAAATAAGGAGTGGTGACCTGATTTTGGAGAAGATGCCTCTTGCACCTTGAGTTCTCACTGAGTGGCTTCAACCACTTGTCTTTTCCTCTTGTGGGCTAGCAATCACTCATTCAACAGCTATTTCATTTATGTCCCCTTCAATATCTTTATTAATAAAAGAATAATCCATTGCATTATATTATTTTTGTCTTCTTGTCAAAAATATTTAAAATAAAATATTCAAAAAGTATTTATTAATAATTTATTAAATCTTGGTGTATTACAAACACTTGGGGGGCTACTACGCACGTACTGCCAGGTATTTGGGTAATACAGTTAGGGGTACAGTCATAATCCTCCCTGGTTAGTGCTCTGAAAGATTGGGCCAAGTATTATTGTTGGACCCTATAGTATATCGCAGAATACGATGTCTTGACACTCTTGTGAATATCCAGCTCTTTAATCCCACCTATCATATGAGTTTTCTTGTGGCCTTAGCTTGAGTAGGACTTGAAGTGTGTTTTTCTTTAGAAGACTCTTAGGAGAAGACTTTCATCAGCCATTCTCGCTGAAAAACCCTTAAGAAGATCCCATAGAATACAAATGATATGGATTTATGTGGGAACAAAATGAAAGAGCAGATATATAATCATATACATAGATATATTGCAAAGAACACGGTGATACAAAAAACACATATTCTATAAAATAGTGGCAATAGAGCATATTGTAAAATCAAAGCAGCTAGAATGGTAGTAGCTATCTCTGAGAAGAGATATGGCCGCTATGCTCATTCATGCCAAGTTGAATACAAAAAGAGGTTGAAAGTGCCTATTTATCATAAGCATGAGGGAAATAATCTCAAACATCCAAAAACCTAACCCTAGAAGATGAACCGTCATAAGTTTGCGGCCCCAAGGTGGCTAGTTGAACAATCAACTTCTCAGGGTCAAAAATTTTGCATACGACCTCCGTTTGGGACCTGAAAAATCGTAGAAAAATTACTAGAAAGTTTCCAAAATGGGAAACTGTTTTGAGCCAGTGGAATAGGTGGGTGGCCACCAGTATCCATCTGGATCATTCCTCCCCCATTAGGAAGAAATGGTATCCATTGCATCAAATCCCTTATCATATGTCAAGTTGTGCATTGAGTTGAGCTCCTGGTGCGACATTTGCTGAAGTGAAAAGGATTCTTTACTTTGACATCTTCTGAGGGTTGTAATTGTTGTTGATGGATGCACTGGACTTGTTCAACAATTTTGGTTGTTGTGGTATCCTTGGTCTGCACCAGTGTGGATGGTTTCTTTTTGGAGGAGCACCTTGAATGCGTGTCCTAGCACTGTATAGGTACCCGAATAGGTGATGCTTCATTGAATTTGTGATCTCCTTTAGTGGCAATTGTGAATAGGGAAAATTTCTCAGTGTGGGAGATTATCTTCCTGCCATGATTGGTTGGGGTGGGTGCAACTATCTCTGGTATCTGATAGAGTTTTCCTCCCAAAGTGACAATGAAATTGCAAGGTCGTGATTCATATACAGCATGATAGTTCCACATATATGGTTGTCTTAAAAGAACATCACATACTTCAAGAGGGGACACATCACACAATACCTCATCTTTGAAGGGCTTGATTCCATATGGTAGGTGACATTGATGGCTGATGCGGATCCCTCGTCCTTGGATTAGCCAACCAATGGTGTATGGTTGTGGGTGTGGTGTTATTGGTAGCTCCAATATATTGATGACTTCTGCTGAGATTAGGTTCTTTTGGCTGCTGTTGTTCACAACAAATGTAGGGGAATTCCCTTCACCCACATCTGTGAGTGGAAGAGGTGCTCCTCTGCCTCCAACTCTTCAGGTTCCTCTGGTTGAATCTATGTGGTAGCAACAATGACATTGGGTTCTTCATCAATGATCTACTTCCCTTTGCCTGCAGCTATGACATTGGGTTCTGAATCAGAATTGGAACTGGGATCTGATTCTGAAGCTTTGATCTCAGCCACCAACGACTATTTTGAGCGACATTCATCAGTGTTGTGCCAGGGTATTTTGTGGAACTCACACCACTTCCCAATGTACTTATTTGTATTTTCGTTCCCCTTCTTCGCTTGTGGTTGGGACTGGTTGTCCTTTCCCTGTCCCATGTTCTGCGAGCTAGAGTTTATGTTTCCTTGCTTTTGAGCAAGTCCGAAGTCACGCTTGATCTTTTGCTGAAATTTCTGCTCAAGTTTGACAACATATCGATAGGAAGATCCGAGTGAAGAGATGTCTAGGAATTCCATCTCTGTTCGTATGTATCGGTGTAGAAAACTGTGATATTTCAGTACTAGTTGTCGCTCGGAGTCCTTGATACCTAGCTTTGTGCACAAGGTATGAAATTTGTTGGTGTACTCTGACACTGTTTGGTCCCTCTCTTGATGTAGAATGGTCCATTTTGTGTACTGATCATCATAGTTTCCCACAGGGTAATATTGTTCCTTAACAACATTTATAAAAGAGGCCCAAGTGGGATTGGCCTCAAATAATCCAGACTCGTCTAATGATTTTTTCTCACAATAAGTTTCCCACCAATTTTTGACATGGGGGACAGCCTTGAGGAGCGCAAAGACAATCTTTTTCGTTGTACCTTGAAGGGAGTTGCATCTCTGAAATGGCTACTCATTGAAGGTGTATTCACCGTCGTCGGCATGCGTCGAAGGACCTGGGTCAAATTATCCATCATCGCGTTCCTCTATCGCACGAGGGCATCCTCGAGCAAAAAATTGATAGGATCTCATGCTCCATCATCTCTCTTTTCTTTCGCCATGGGAGGTCATTTGGTGTAGCGAGAGTGGTCTTCCCCAAGTGAAACTAGTTCGAGACCCAACTCTCTATATCTTAACCTCGTCGGGGACATGCACCGAGAAAAAATCAAAGAGCAGTTTCTCTGATACCACTAATACAGATTTATGTGGGAAAAAATTAAAGAGAAGATACATAATCATATACATAGATATATTGCAAAGAACACGATGATACAAAAAACACATATTCTATTAAATAGCGGAAATAGAACAGACTGTAAAATAAAAGCAGCTAGAATGGTAGTAGCTATCTCTGAGAAGAGATGTGGCCTCTATGCTCATTTGTGTCAAGCTAAATAAAAAAAGAGGCAAAAAGGGCCTATTTATCATAATCATGAGGGAAATAATCCCAAACATCCAAAAAACTAACCCCAGAAGATGAATCGTCATAAAGTTTGCAGCCCCAAGGTGGTTAGTTGAACAGTCAACTTCCCGGGGTCATAACGTTTGCATACGTTCTCTGTTTGGGGTGCTCGGTAGCCCGTTGGAAAGGTCTATCAGAGATTTAAAACTTTCAATTTACCACCATTGACATCTCAGTGAAACTAGGCATCATGGAACATATCCACATTGGCTAAACTTGTTCTTCTGACAAAATCAAAACTTATACAACCTTGTTCAAACAATTCCGCCACGTATTCACATGGAGCTATGAAGAAATGCTTGGGATTGATCTTGTTATCATTGTGCATGAAATCAAAACATATCCCAATGCAAAACCTGTCCAGAAAAAACTCCATCTAGTGCATTGTCGAAAGACTGTGGCTATCAAAGCAGAAATTGAAAAACTGTTAAAAGTTGGTTTCATTTATCTTGTCCCTTTGATATATTGGGTCTCTAATGTCGTTCCGGTTACAAAAAAACAAGGAACCGTCATATTTTGTGTTGATTAGAGGGATCTAAATAAGGCTTTTCCTAAGGATAATTACCCCACCCCGTTTATCGACCAAATCATTGACAACTATTCCGGTAGTGTCATCGTTTCATTCATGGATGGATTTTCTGGCTACAATTAGATTGATACACCCAACAGGACAAATTAAGACTGCATTTATCTTCCCATGGGGTACATATGCATACTGCAAACTACCTTTTGGACTTAAAAATATTGGTGCCACATTCCAGTGGGCCATGTCATATGCCTTTCATGATAATAAGGATTTTGTGGAACCCTACCTCGATGATTTTCTAGCTCATTCAAATCATCATGAGTTTCACATCGATCATCTGACGATCATTTTTCTTAGATGTCGATGTTATAACATCCGCTTAAATCCCCACAAGTGTATATTTTATGTGGAGTCTGGACATCTCCTTGGATTCATCATCTCAAAATACGAGATGCACACTGATCCCCTCAAGGTAGAGGCCATCTTATCCCTACTCCCACCCATGGACATCACCGAAATTCAAAGTTTGTAGGGGAAGGAAAACTATTTGTGTCGTTTCGTGTCTAATTTTGTGGAGAAAACACAGGGTTATATGTGATTGTTAAAGAAGGATGTCCCGTTTATTTGGGATGACTATGCCCAAAGTGCCTTTGATAATCTCAAGCACGTCATTACCCATGCACCTATGTTACAACCAATTGATTACACTAAGGATTATATCCTTTATATTGCTACCTCTACCTCGACCATTGGCATGGTTATAGTGCAAGAGGATAGCAACGCACAAGAAAATGTGATTTACTACCTTAGTAAGTGTCTCATGGACTCTAAAACTCATTATTCACATGTTGAGAAGTTGGCTCTGGAAGCCGTCATCGTTGTCCATAAATTTCTTCATTACATTTTGCTCCGAAATACTACTATAATCGTTGAATATAACCCTATGTACCACATTTTAAATCGTCACGTACTAGGGGGGAAATATTCATGCTGGATCGTGATTCTTCAAGAATTCGATCTACAATTTGAAAAGGAAAAATCCAAAAATTCATTAGTGTTTGCAGAGCTAATTTTCGATCTTCCCTGTATTGATCAAGACCCTGAGCCCATTAACTCTCTTCCCGATGAGTCATTGTTCCTGATCAATAATTTCGATCCATGGTACGAAGATATCACCTTGTATCTCCAAACACAATGCTTTGGACCTCACCTATACCGCGATGAACGTCATCGTATCCGTCATCATGCCAAATATTATCTAATCATCCATGATACCCTATATTAGTGTGGCATTGATTCAATATTGTGATGGTGTTTAATTCACGAAGAGGCTGAGAATGTCTTGAACGACTGCTACTTGGGGGCGTGTGGTGGTCACCTCTTTGGGATGCCTACAGTCCATAATATTTTATGTGTTGGATACTATTGGCCATCCATATTTAAATATTGTATGGAACTAGTCAAGAGGTGTCCTCCTTGCCATCTTTTTTATCATAAAAAGTGCATGCACCCTACCCCACTCCATCCAGCTATTGCCGTCGGCCCCTTTTCAAAATAGGGCATTGAATTCATGCACTGTAATACTACCTCAGTTGGGGGGCATGGTTATATTATTTTCTCCATGGATTAATTCAAAAAATGGGCTGAGGATATGCCTACATACAAGGAATACAACAAAATTTCCGCACTCTTTATGTTTAATCATATCATAGCTAGATTTGGCGTCCCACAAGCCATCATCACATACCATGGATCACATTTCCAAAATCAGATGGTAACTGAATTAAGCACCAAGTTGGGATTTCGTCGTGAAAACACAACCCCCTACTATACTCAATTGAATGGCAAGTAAAGGCCATTAACAAGGTCTTGAAAACTATGATTTAGTGTATGGTAAGCACTCACAAGTCAAATTGGTATGTGATGTTTTTTTAGTCCTGTGGGCATATATGAATTCTATCAAAACCACCATTGGCTTCACCCCTTTCAATTGGTGTATGGACTAGAGGCATTATTTCCTATTGAGTGCGATATTTCATATTTGAAGCTAGCCTTTGAAATCTTACCAAACACTACCGCTAAGGAAGAGAGATTCTTATACTTATCCATACTCGATGAGACTCGCTATGATGCAGATCTGGCCAATGAAGCACATAGGAAATGCATCAAATCCAAGTATAAAAAATCTGTAAATCCCTATATATTCAACAAGGGTGATTTGGTCTTGACATATGACCAAAAAAATGATAAACTGGGGGCAGGTAAACTTGAGTCCATGTGGCATGGCCCATACATTGTAAAGCGTGTCTTGGAAAAAAGAGCTTATGAGTTGGTTAATTATGAAGGAATATCCCTAGGGGAGCCTCGAAATGGTCTCTACCTAAAGTAGTACTATACTTAGGTCATCTTGCATCAATACTATGTATATATTGTATATAGCATCCGTTTGATTTGGTGTGACTCTTTTCAATTAGTGTGTTAGGGTCTTATTCTGATTATTGCTTATAACATGTTCTTCCTGGATGTGTAGATGGAAACTTGTTACGGATTTGTGGATGGATCTATATGGCATACCGGAAACCTCACCTCCGCATCTTGGGTACTCTATTCCCCTACTAGTGAACTAATACAGTCAGGAGGAACTTTCCTAGGTCCTGCAACTAATAACATCGTCGAGTATCACACGGTGCTTAGATTGTTAATTGATGCATCTTCCCTTGGTTTGGACCACATAATAATCTATATCGATTCCCAACTGGTGGTATCCCATATAAATCGAGTCTATGCCATCCGTGAGCCTACACTAATTCACTTGTTTCGGCGAGTACTTTTCTTAGAAAGGTCTTTTGAGTTCATTCAATACCAACATATCCTGAGGTGTATGAACACGGTTGCAGATTCATTGGCTAACTTTGTATTAGATTGTCACATTGCACATTCTTAAATATTTTATTAAGAATGTATATTGGCATGACATGTAAATTATCCATTAGTATATAAGCAAACATACATAAGATCCGCATTCATCATAGAAACATATTGTACAAATCGCTAGGTGATATTTTATATTAATCCTGGTAAAAGTTTTACAAAAAGGTACTGGTACAAAAATCTAAAGCACATGGATTTTAGTCTATCATATCTACAAAATTTGAAGCTCATGGATTTTAGTACATCGCTTCCTATACATGCTATCACTAGTGGTGCTCATGGTAACATATGATGGCCCTTGCCACTCGACAGAGTAGCCGACCAAAATGACCGAAAACCCTAGTTGTCCAGCATTTATAGTGTCGTGGCAAGACATCTATTGAGATATCAGGAATATTTGCAGTAAGTCGCTGGATGTTCTCCTCAATCTCGTCCATCTCCTCCAAATCCTCTCGGTTGGCCACTACCATCTCCTTGACTAATCCTATCCTTTCAATAGGAAATGATCTAGCAGGTCTCGAAGCCCCAACACCTGTGTATCAAAGCATAAAATATCAGTACTACAAAAAAATAAAAAATCACAAAATGTATAAAAATTAAAAAATGAAAAACAAAAGAAGTTCGCTTCTTACCTAGGTTACCCCACTGCTCTCCCTCTGGAAGCATTAGGGCCGGATCTCCTCAGAAATCCACTCCATCATACCCATAGTCCTCTACCATCAATAGATGACTTTGTAACCACTTGAAAAAGGTAGGTGCATAAGTGATCATTATCCCACCACCGCCATGTGGATCCATCACCTCAGTCCATCTCTGCATGCACGGATCTCATGGATCGAGATCACTGATCTCCACATGTGGACGGAGTAGGGGGGCCCTCTCCAAGAAGAAAGAGACGACAATTGAACCATAGCCAAATTGCTTGATCTCTCCCTTCCTGCATTTGGTCAACTATTCCTTGAGGTTTGTGAGGATCCCCTCACACCAGTTTAAAATTGTGTCTGCCATTCACTCAATGGCGTAAAGAATGTGTGTCCTAGTAGCCTGATATAGAGCCCTGCTACCCGCTACCCTCCCAATAGTGAACAATACGATCCTCAAAGGATGATCTTGCACATTTTTTATGGGAATCTTCCTATCTAACATTTGGGTTCCAAGAGTACAAAATTGTGTGATCAAGTCCTCGGTGGTTCTATCTCCTCTCCTAGGACTGGATAATGATACTGGGATCTATGCCTTGACAACCCCATTAAGAAATAGATATCCTCAATATCCAATGTGAGAATATGTGTCCCAACCTAAAAATGTTTTTGATCTGGGTCCCACATTCGGATCAAGTAATCAAATAATTGTAGTTGGTCCCTCATCCCTTACACTTGGAAGAACTTCAACAACTTGCATTCTCTCAAAGCGTTAATCGAATGAGGGTCATTGGCCACTTGAACATATTTTAATTCATGCTCCCATTCCTTCCATTGCACCATCTTGATTGATGAACCCTGTATGGAAATCAATTTAAGAGACATTAGGTCCATCTCATGGCAACAAAAATCAATCATTTTGCTTGCAATTTTGATTTTTTGGGTCACTTCGCAACCGATGCACCCCACCTTTGATGACAGGGCGTTATCGACACACTTACCCTTTATGGGATGTATGTCACCACCAAGTGACACACTTCCCGAAAGGGAGAAGAACGTCACCCATGGCACGCGCTTTCCCCCATGAAATGACCCTCAAAACCACTAAAATATGCATGAAAACAAGAATTTTAACCCTGAAATTGAAGGGAAAAGGGAGTAGAATTACCTCGTCGTGATGAAATTCTGAATGGTTGACCAATTCTCTAAAAATATTCACCACAAATTTGAGCTAAAAAGGGATTTTTACTCACCCACAACTTGGTAAAAAAATAAATGGTAAATAATTTTCACTTTTCACCCCTTTTATGCATTTGAAATAGAATATTTTAATGTTTTGTTTCATTTTATCCTAAGTTATTTTTACCAAGTCAATTATATTCTATGTTTTGAGTCCTACAATTGTTCCAACACTTGTCGTGGAGTTTACAGGTTGAAATTAATGACTTTTGGCTATTACGGAGGTTATTTTTGAATTTTTCATAGTCCTCATTAACTATGAAAAAGTTTCAGAGTGCTTTTTACACCATGACCATGCTCATTAAAAACCTAGTAAAATGTTGTCGATCTTAGTCTTTGTTCCTTCTCGTGCTCATAAATACATGAGAATAAGTCACCAAGATTACTTTTATCTCTTTTTGGGGCTCGTAAAACTATTACGGCAAAGGAACCCCCTTGGAGTTTTCTTTAAGCCCTTTTCAGACTCTCAAAACATGAAAATCTTGCCAAGCGAACTTCTCTCTTTCACGCTTGTCAAAGGATGTGAAAGGTTGTATAGACACTGATAGTTTACCCCTTTTTAGGCCGTGTGGACTATTTACAAAAAGGGTCTACTCTAGTCACTTTTGACTAGAAGGTTCTCTCAGGTATGGTTTTATCCTTTTTCAGATCTCTGAGACTAAATCTATGAAAAGTACCTTATGGTGTCTTATTTAGTCTTTTCAAACTCTCTAAACATGAAATGACGCCGAGTTTTCCTTCCATGGACTCATTAAAATTCAACATTGAAGGACCCTTATAGGGACGAACCCCTCCAATATCAAGTTCATAAAACATGTGATATTGGACTCGTCCTAGGATGAGCTATATCGAGCATCTGTTATCCTCAAGCTCGTTAACAAACAAATAGGTACTCGTCAATCCTGATGGGGAATAAGGAAATAGTGTGTATCTACCCGTATTAGTGGAAACTTATAGTCACTCTTGGACATGGCACTTGTTTGCATCTCATTCGAACAAATTGGATAATCTATTGTCTTCGAGTCATACCACTTCCATGAGTCATTATACTCCTTTCGGTCATCCAAAGAATGCATCGATCAATTGTTGCATTAGGTCTTTATGTCTATCTCATCATGTCAATGCTTCTGACTCATGCCATTCCATGTTCAAGGGTGATAATAGTATTTAAGGTAGGGATGATTCTAAACTTAATTAACTATCTTACTATGAATTAGGTGAATTTCAATGTAGGATATGAACAATTATCTAGCGTTTCCTAAGATATTTAACCATTTAGAATTCAAAATAAACTTGGAGGAAAAACTTCAAACTTATAAATGGAAGGAAAATTGAATTGTTTCATATTATGCCAAAGGAGAAAATAGACTTACTTACAACTTTGCTTGAGATGAATCCATTCTCCTTTATCTTGAGCTATCCTTCTCTATCCTTTTCCTTTGATGAAGTTGGGCTTTCCAACCTCGAACTCTCCTCAACGTGCCTTTTATCTCCTCTTTATCCCCCCTACTATGCCCCAAATTCCTTTGTTTTATAGTTTGGGAAATGGGAATCCAAGTTTCCACTTTCAATGTGGGATAATCCCTTTTCTTGATTTTTAATTGTTTTTACCTAAAAATCCACTTGCCATAGTATTTTCAAGATTTTGTCACAAATTCAGAATTCTCAAGCACTTTTAATGCAATTTTGTGCATTTATTCTCACTATTGACCGGTGGAGACTATATTTGAGTCTTTCAAATGAGTAGTTCAATCAATGAACCTTGCCTCTTCCTTTACTCCATCCTTCCGATTACGGAAATAGTGATCAGATAAGAGAGGATTGTTCTCTTGTGTACTTGTCTTTTGTCTTCATGTTGCGGGCACATAGTAAATATGTGCTTCTACCTTTCACTTTGTTAAGGGTGCTAATTTGGTTGTTAAAAAATTCCCCCTAATGTGTGAGGTCCAAAGCGGAGCTAAGGGCCGAGATACATTGCTTTTATACTAATACTCTTCAAACTGATACTCTTTATTGATCAAAGCAAGGATGAAAAAAGGATTAGCTCATGGGTGCAAGATTTAGGATAACACTTGCAAGTCAAACATAGAAATTTCTCAAATATACAATATCTTCTTGAGGCGGGCATACCCATGCTTAGTAGTAAAAAAGCATGGCCACGAACAATACACAGTGGATCCATGTCAAAAGTAAATTTTTCGGAATTATAAACATGCACTTTGATGAGTTCGAGAACAAGGTCTTTATCGAACTTCTGACATGGTAGTTTAATCTTGCGCAACTCGGGAAGTGCATCGATGAGTGATACAGTTGTTTTTCCCAAGGTCTTCAATACAAACCGATGATAGTACGATTTTATATCATGCGAATAAATGAGCTGATGTCGAGCATAATAAAACAAAATCTGATTACCGGCCATTGATGTATACCGTTAACAGATGCGAAGAGACCCATCGATAATGATGGTGGAATCTAAGGTACTGAGTACAAACTAGCAAGTGTGAATAGATGTTCTGAATTCAAACACTTGTAGAATCAAATAATCAGGGGTCATTGATGTATACCCACTATCATTTGCAAGGAAACCTACCACTAATGACTGCAAGATCCAAGGTACTCCTGGGTTTCTAGATCCATTTCCTAGATGATGATTTGGTGTCGATATGAATAGATCCATCGGAAGGAGGGCATTAATGCATCCCACATCAACTGATATGAAAAAATATCAATAGTCTGATATAATTTGGTACAACTACAAGATCCAACACTGTATACTGACACAAGGAGGACGAAATGATTGGTTAGGAATATTTGAGGAATGGATGACATAGTTTGAACTTCCCTTGAACACACAAATAGATGTAGAATGGACACTTGGAAACATAGGACTTTGAGTAACTGAATTTAATGAAATCCTCCAATGCCAGATGCATTGAAGAAAGCTCCATTGGTGATGGGAAGGATAACCCATCGGTGGAGATCTGTTCAAAATACTGGTACAATTTCCTAAGGAAGTTGTAGATGGTGTACTAACAACAGATACCAAATTATGTGCCATGTTCAAGGGAAACAAGGACTGATTGTTGCCATTTTCTTCAAGAATATAATATGAAATGATTCAATTCTCCCCCCTTTTAGATTTTTGTGTTTTTTAATTTTTATTCCTTTTTCATTTATCATATTGAAAAAGAATAAAGAATGCTATAGTACATGGGAGGGAACGAGTGTTGCATGGGCGTATGATTATTTTTCAAGGGCACGGGTCAGGCCAAGGCAAAGTTCCTTATTGCAAACAAGGGATGATATAGTTGTGCACACTCTTACATATGTTCCCTCCATGGGTAGGCTATCTGAAGCAGGATTATGTGTCGACAAATGGTGAAATAATACCATGTAACATAGTTTATCCAATTTGATATAATGGCCAAGTAGGGATGGGTCAATGAGGTTTACTTCATATTGAGTCTTGTGAAAAATGCCAAAATCATAAATCATCATGAATCATGGTCTTTCTTCCAACTACCTGAATCAAATAGTTTGAATTGTCAAAGTATCCAAGTCCTGTAATCAAAACCATTTTAATACCCAACTATTTAGTCAAAAACTGGTTCAAATATGCATTTAATATCTAAAAAAGAGAGCCAAAATCGAAGAATTATGCATCATTCTATCATTCAAAAGGATACGGTTATAAATGTATGAACAAAAGAGAAGTAAAAACACTCATTTTTTAACATAGACGTTGTAGGTGTAGCCGATGGATGAGAGGGAGCACCCTCTTTCAACATGAATTTCTAGAAGCTGTGAACCATTATTCAGTAATCTTCTAGTTGCAGGTGAGTCTTCATGTCGGACCAGGAATTTTTGAAACAGTTTCAAATGTTTTTTCAAGTTTCCAGAAATTTTCATTATTTTTATGAAATGTTTTGGGTTTTATCTTGAATAAAAAGAAACAAAAAGAGAAAAGTATTTACACTATTCTTTTTTATGTGTGCGAAGTTACTATCCAAAATGTCTAGAACCTCAACACATTTTTTGGTTTATGATGTAAGCTAGTTTATTTCAGTTTTTACTCATGTCCTCAAATGTTATGTTCAATTAAATTTCCATGAATAATGTACATGCTTGATTTTTTCGATATGATGTTAATGATGTAGATTCCAATCAAGTACGTAGTTGGCTAAGGAATCAGCCAAACTATTCATACTTCTAGGAATGTGAATGTATTCAATGAACTCGAAATGACGTTCTAAAAGACGTACCCGTAGAAGCTTTCTAAACAGTACAGGACTTCGAACCTGATACTTATCATTTAACTAAGATACAACTAATTATGAGTCCAGTTTGACAATTATTCGTCGGATTCCAAGGGTAAAATCCTCGACAAGAAGCTCAATGACTATGCTATATTCTGCAATATTGACTACGCTATATTCTGCAACTACATTTGCTACTGAATGGGGATCGTTTTAGTACACTGTTATGGCTTTTGGATTGAAGAACACACTTGCTATCTTTTAAAGAGTGTTTGTAGCTTCATTTAAGGATTATATTCATAAATTCTTAGAAGTTTATTTCGATGGCTAGACAATATTCGGTCTTTTGAAGAACCATCACGTGAACTTAAGGATGATGTTATCAAAGTGTAGACAGTATCAGATTTCCTTGAACTTAAAGAAGTGCGTCTCCTGTGTTCCTTATGGTATTTTATTAGGACACATAGTATGTAAACAAGGATTGATGGTTGATCTAACGAAGATAGCAATCATAGTAAACCTCCCACTGCCCATCTCATTTAAGCAGCTACACACTACATTGGGACACACAGGATATTATAGAAAATTCATTAAAGGATATGCCCATAAAACTGTGCCTATGGAGAAACTATTGAAAAAAAAGTGAAGTACAATTGGACTGAATATTTCCAAAGAGGATTAGATACACTGAAAGAAAAGATGGTTACAACTATTTTAATGTTTCTTGACTGGAACAAGCGATTTCATGTACATGTAGATGCTTCATCTATAGCACTTGGAATTGTACTAGCACAACTAGGTGATGGAGGCAACGACCATCCCATCGCATTTTCAATTAGAAAGCTATAATCAGCAGAAATAATTTACACCACAACAGAAAGGGAAGGCTTAGCTATGGTGTACGCACTGCAGAAATTCAGACACTATTTGCTAGGTTCACACTTGTGTATGTTCACTGACCATTCATCTTTGAAGTACTTTGTCAATAAGCCAGTGTTAGGGGGAAGAATATGCAGATGGATCATAATTTTTTAGGAATATGATTTTGAAATAATAGTGAAGCGAGGAAGATTGAACTTAGGACCTGACCATCTTTCAAGAATCGAGTCAGGAGAAGAACCTAATAATTTGGAGGATAATATACTAGATGCGTAATTGTTTTCTATTCACATAGCATATGACTACTTTAGAGACATTGTAGAATTTCTAACTACAGAGTTAGCACTTGCATAACTTACTACGCAGCAAAAGAAACAATTCATGGTAAGATTAGTTGATTTTACCCTGATTGCAGGACAACTATACAAATTGGGACCAGATGAAGTATTGTGTAGATGCGTACTGGAACATGAGAGAATTACTATACTTGCTAAAGCACATTTAGGAGTATTTGGAGGACACTATGCAAGGAAATCTATCGCGCATAAAATTTTGAGAGTAGGACTATGGTGGCTTACTATACACAAAGATTCAAAAGAGCATTGCAGGAATTGCGATGTATGCCGGAGAACAGGGAAGCCATCTCGTAGAGATGATATTTCATTGATGCCACAATTGAATTTACAAGCCTTTAATAAATTGGCTATCGACTTTGTGGGACCTATTAACCCACCAGGAAAGAGAACATGCTCAGATATATCATTACAACTACAGATTATCTAACTAGATGGGAAAAAGAAAAACTAGTGAAGGACTGTAGCACGGTTACAATAGCGTAATTCATTTTTGATAACATCTTGACAAGGTTTGGATGTCCAAAGATTCTGATGAGTGGTCCAGGAACCCATTTCCTAAACAAAACTATTGAAGCCCTGACAGAAGAATTTCAGATCTACCATCAGAAGAGTACATTGTATCCTCCACAAGCTAATGGAATTGTAGAAGCCTTTAATAAAGTGCTAGAAAATGCATTGACCAAGGTATGCAATACAAACATGGATGATTGGGATCTCATAATACAGAAGTATTATGGGCATATAGAACAACTTGTAAAAAGTTGACAGGACATACACCTTTCAGATTAGCATATGGAAAGTAATCTGTCATGCCCATGGAATACATAGCACCAAGCTTGAGAATTGCAACATTTACAGACATGGCTGACGACGAGACAATGGATGAAAGACTATTACAGTTAATTGGATTGGATGAAGACTGCTTCATAGCATGATTTCACCAACAAGTGCAAAAAGATAGAGAAAAGGTATGGCATGATAGACACATCAAGCACAAGTTCTTCTAGGTAGGAGACCTTGTCCCACTTTATGATAGAAAATTTATGAAATTTTCTTGGAAAATTCAGAATGAATTGGTTAGGACCATACATTGTCAAACATGTTACTAATGGTGCCATAGTTCAACTAGCCACATTACTTGGAGAAAACTTGCAAGGTCTTGTTAATGGGAGTAGACTAAAGCCTTATAGGGATTTCCCTACTCCTATAAACAAAATTTAAACAACCCGATAAATTTTAAGTGTCCATTGCACTAAGTTTTAAGTGCACTTGAAATTGGACACTAAAATAGAGAGCAAAGTCCGCACACAACGATTTTGTTATAATGCAAAGTTCATGAGAATGGAAGATGTGCTGCGAAGCACACATAACAAGTCAAGTTGCAAAGTTCAATTAAAAGAAGGGGGTAGTGTTGCAAAGTTCCATAAAAAATAAGGGAAATGAGAAGTGAACCTCGCCACTCACCTAATCGTCAGTGAAGCTAGAGAAAACTAGCCATTACAGTTTTTGTTCGTAAACTAGCCGTTATATAGTAATTTTGAGAAATTAGATTTTTCTGCTTTAAGGCATATTTGTCCATTGAAGACATATTTAATGAAAGGAAAGGACCAAGATCTAAGCACGATTTGGCCAATGAACATAGAATTTAATTTTAAATTAGACATTTCTGGGCATGTCTTAGTGAACCTGTGGTTATAAATAGAAAGGATCGCATAGTTACCGGTTTTACAGTGACTTTTAATTTTTACTGTGAGCAATTTCTGAGTTTTTTTTTACCAGTTAAGAATAGAGTAGTCCGACAGTATATGTCTGAGCAAGAAAGTAATAAGGAGATATTAAGGGAATTCCAACAGTTTGGTCTATAGGGAGTTATGAAGACTCCTATAAAGAAAATAACTCAAGAAAAAGGTGGGACCTCTAGAGCCTCACCGTGGAATGCACCAGAACATAAACAAAAGGATAAGCAAAAAGCCACAGAGGAAGAGAAACTGAAGCCTATAGAAATTTTGAAAGAGTATCCGCCAGAGAGACCTTACGAGAGGTTGATTCTATTGATACCCGAGTACATCCCACCTGTTGTTCGGGAATTCTACCCTATAGTGAGGAGAGGGACACTACCAACTTCTGGGGTGACATGTAAATACATTAATCATATCACATAGGCTTCTACAAAAGGAAAGAGATCAAGGTTCTTGAAGGCATACCTTATTAACGAAGTTCGATCCTAGATTTCGCTTGCTCCTTCAATCGATCCTCCACTTGATCTTTCGTTTGACGAACCTACAATACAAAGATACCTTCCTCAGAGTATCTTGACTGATATAACAATGATGAAATTGAAATACAATTTAAACATCAAGTACAATCAAGCATTTAATCCAAACAAATATGAAATCCATTAGACATTTGATTGGGATGGGAAGGGCATTTCAACCTTTATTATCAAAAGCAAATAATTAGTACAAGTATACCTGATCATTCAGAGTGCTTGTGCAATCGGATCCTGGGCTCCTGCTCTTCACACTAACTTTGGAATTCCTCCAGCGTAATAACCCTTAATGCATAGTTTCTCCTCCTTTGTGAGTCTAGTCTCTCTGTTCTATCCCCCTTGTATTTATGGGACAAGGTAGGCAGTTTGGATCGAGAGGTAGTTTGATTGGGAGGTTGGCAAAGTTGCAAAACCAACTTCAACTAATCCCAATTCGTCAAATTAATATATTTTGATTACTTTTTAAGGTGTACGCTACTTTTATTAAGTGGAGTAGCATTCAACATGCAACTTCCCTGCTTTACAACCAGCGTTTGCAAGATTTCTGAGGCTGTACGCTACTCTATTGAAGCAAAGTAGAGTATTTATGAGGGAAAACGCTACTTTAATGAAGTGGAGTAGAGTATTTTTGGAGGCAAACGCTACTATCATGCTTGTAGGGTAGTGTTTTTCCTTAAAAGTAGGTAAAAAGTGAGTTTTGCCAGCTGCAGAGGGGTAAGTCTAGGCCATTCATCATCTAGGGTCATCATGCTATTCAATCTAAGTTGTCCTCTTGTGTGATCAACAACTAAATGTGATCACGGACAGAGAAGTGCAGATTTGACCTATAACAGATGCCCCCTAATGTGTGAGGTCAGAGGGAAATGATGGCCGAAATACATTATAATTCCAAGTCAGAGGAGGAGCAGGAAACCGCAGAACCAAGTCACAAAAGTACCTGAAATAACGATCAAGGTTAGCAAGAAATTACAATCTTGACATCATATAGATGTGTAGCATGATACAACATGGTCTCCGATACATAACTAGGAGATGTATATATAGCATGTCCATTGAAATACAAGCATGGATCCATGTCAGAATGAGAGATCATAGCCATAACAACAAATTGGATGTATGTCTCATGAAAAGCCACAAAATGAGTGAGGCTCAGTCTTGTGCAGCTTGGGTGATAACATAATGAGGTAACGTTATCGACATCCCAAGGTCTTCATCGAAAACAACCCAAGGTATAAACCCTAACCATGTGAATAAATGAGCTGAAGTCGAACATGGGGGGTATCGTTTGATTACCGGTCATTGATGTATACCGTTAACAAATGCGAGGACTTCCACCGATAATGATGATGGGGCCCAAGGTACCTAGTATGATCCAACAAGTGTGAATAAGAGGACTTGACGTTGAACACCTAAAGAACCCATCGAATAAGAGACATTGATGTATTCGCAGTATTCAATGACGAGGGAAACTGCCATTGATGACTGCAATCCCCAAGGTACTAACCAAAAATTTAAAATTCGTTCCCATAGCAAAATGAATTGATGTCGATGGGAAGAAGTCTGTTGGAAGGGACGCCTTAATGCATCCTCCATCATCCAACATGAGGAACACTCAAATGGTATGAGCTAATGTGGAGTAGGACATGTAACAAGACTAACACTAGGATGGCTGACACATGAGGTCAAGGTAAATTGTAGAATGGCCGACACAGGATGTATCCTTGAATAGTGAGCACGACACAAAGTGACTTAGGCAGTTTTCAACATGATGGGGAAGTGATATAATTCTGCAATGTAGGAGACATTAGCAGACCCTCCATATGGTTGGAAGAATAACCAATTGGGGGAGTAAACAACTCGGAGATCAGGTTCACCCTAAGGTCAAAAACTAAACCCAACTGAAATGATAGACCCAAATAGGTGCTGTGCTCAAGGATAGGACTGACTGAACTGCCTTTGAAACTATAAGATGTGATATACCCTTCTTATCCCTTATTCTTTTTAGATAAAAGAATACCTTTCTTGTTGTTTTAATGAGTCCAAGAAAGAATGAAAATTCAATAGATCCAACCATGTAGCGAGTTTAACGAGCCAATGGGAGGAAGACTCAGGACCTTCTTCATTGTTTATAGAGTTCGAAGAAGAGATAGAAGAATACTCTATTATACTGATCTTTGGATTTTAATATCGAGCTGAGATCTGTTCTTGCTCGCCGGTGTTTTCAATTTTAAGGAGTCTGAAAAACATAAACAATAACTCTATTCACCTACTCGTGGATTTTAATATCGAGCCCAAGTAGGTTAATGCTCGCCGGTGTTTTCCTGTTTATAGAGTCTGAAAAACTTAAACAATCCTCTATTTACCCTCTCATGGATTTCACATCGAGCCCGAGTAGGTGAGTGCTCGGTTGGTGTTTTCATGTTTCGAGAGCCTGAAAACCCTAAAAAAGGCTCCAAAAGGTCCTTTTTCGTAAAGTTAGTCTCCTCCCTCGAAAAAGTGTAAAATGATGGAAGAAGAACTCTTCTAGCCACAAATGACTGGAGTATTCCTTTTTCGTAAGTGATCCGCAAAAGTTTGGAAAAGGGTTAAACTTATACTTAAGCGGATGTCACTTCAAATCCTTTAATGAGTATGAAATGACAACTACCCTCGGCAATCTTGTCATATTTAAAGAGTCTAACAAGAGCTTAGAGAGAACTCTATAAAAATATTTTTCATAAAATTTTAATGAGCCCGAAAAAGTAAACCCGTGACCTCCTTATTGCTTTTAACGAGCTCAAAGGAGAGATGGAAGAATGCTCATAACTTCCTTACTATTTTTAACGAGCTCGAAAAAAAGGTGAAAGAATGCAAAAACTTCCTTACTGTTTTTAACGAGCTCGAAGGAAAGGTGGAAGATTGCTTAGAGCCTCCTTACTATTTTTACGAGCTTGAAGGGAAGGTGGAAGATTGCTCAAAGCCTCCTTACTGTTTTTAATGAGCTCAAAGGGAAGGTGGAAGATTGCTTGTAGCTTCCTTACTGTTTTTAACGAGCTCAAAGGGAAGGTGGAAGAATGCTCGAAACTTCCTTACTATTTTTAACAAGCTCAAAGGAAAGGTGGAAGATTGCTCGTAAGTGGATCAATGTCCAAATGAATGGCAGACTGTATTATAGACTCTAGGAAAACTTCATCAGAAGGAATTATATTATCCCAGATGGAACACATATCTAAACATTCAGATGGAGTCATCACCTGGTCAATTGCCGGGACCTAGTCCCAAGAAGGTAAGCATCAATTCAGAGGCTTATTCTCAGTAGCAATTGGAATCAAGGAACAATATTCCACATAATTTGATTGTGACATAGCAGTGCCTACTGATGGGGGACATACCTGGTCTATAGTTGGGTAATAAGAGGGATTGACAAATGTAAGTTGATCGATGGTGACAATGTTTTCATTGTGAGGAAAATGCATCACACAAAATAGCGTAGACACCACAGCCTGCATAGTATATACGTAATCACACCCTAGGATCATATCAAAGTCCATAGGGTCCTTTAAAACCATAAAATCAACTAAGACTGTTTTTCCACTCAAAGTAACAGGTACCTGAGGGAGGAATCCCAATGGTTCACCAGGTCTTCTATCGAAGGTCAACGGTCAATTAACAACTGTAACAAGGTTAGGGAAACCTAATTCTCTCCAAGCATAAGGGGATAAGATACTAACAGAGGCTCCTTCATCTACAATACATCAATGAACCACATGGTTGCCGATATCAACCTTTATCTGGAAAGGTGTAGCAGAAGGAAGGCGAGGCCCAGTTAGACTATTCGAATCAAAGGAAATGATCCCAGAGCTTGGTAGGGGTTCATTCGGCATAGATGCAGTGCCCCCATTTTCATATATATCTAAACTGGTAATGCAGAAGACTTCAGGGATAGGTGCATCAATCTCAGAAGGACTGATGGGATCGGTCGAAGATTGCATCGATTCGATCAATTCACTCTCCAAAGGAAGAGTGGGGTTGACCAAAGATTGCATTGGTTCAACCACTTCACTCTCCAAAGGGAGAGTGGGGTTGACCAAATATTGCATTGGTTCAACCACTTTATCAACCAAAGGTTGATCAGGCTGTTGGGAATCTATAGACAGTTCAGGAGAAAAGGATCCTTCAGACATGGACCACACTCTCCGCACCTCTGGAATAGCAGGGCACCAGTGAGTAAGGTGATATCCCTTACAAAGTTTACAAGGGAATTTTGGCTTGCGTCCTATAAGCTTAGACTCTGTAACAACAACAGTACTCTCAGCATGACTAGAATTGGCTAACAGCTTACCCCCAGCATGACTTGCATTGGTTGGTTGCTCAGAAGCAGAAGACTTTTGAACTAAGGACCACACTCTTTGCACCTCTGGAATAGAAGGGCATTGGTGAGTAAGATGGTCTCCCTCACAAAACTTACAAGGGAACTTAAGCTTCTGTTTATTAGGTTTATCGACAATGTCAATCTTCTCAGCATGACTTGCAGTGGCTGATCCAGTGTCTCTAGTATGACTCACAGGAACTGGTGACTTGTCATTAATATAACTAGCAGTGATCAATGACGTGTCCTCAACATGAGAAACAATGGTTGAAGACATACTTCCAGTATGATTTGCAGTGACTGAAAGTTTTCTCCTAGCATGACTTCCAGAGGCTGGGTAAATGCCCCCAGCATGACCTTCAGAGGTTGGGTGGTGAGGTTCAGTATGATTTCCAGTGACTGAACAAGTTCTCCCAACATGACCACCAGAGGTTGGGTAGGTGCCCTCAGCATGACTTCCAGAGGCTAGGTGGCTTCCCCCTTGCTTTTGCATCTTCTTCCTATTCTTCCTCCATCTATTCCTTTTAGACTGTTGGTTACTAGTATTACTACTTTCACCACATGAGGTAGAAGGAGGAGGAGAAGATGTTACTTGCGAAGTGGGCATAGGTTTCTGATGCTCTTGATGTGAGGTGCTTACTTGAGAAGCATCAGGAGCATGCAAGGCATTCAGAGTGGAAAACAACCAAACCGGTAGCCCTATAGTGAATCCTAGAAGATTCAAGGTAGCCATTAAGGGAGTACCAATGTTCCCAATGAATGGAAAAGCACAAGGATCTCCTTGAATAGGGGTCCCTTGATTGGTACTCACCGGGATGCTATCCATAGTTCTGACTCAATGGGCTAGAAATATCTAAGGCCAATTAAGGGAGAGAGGCACAAAGAGCACACCACTACAAAATCCTAAGTATCCAAAACCAGGCAAACAAGGATGGTGAATACTCTCAATAGAAAGTTTGGGATTATCAAGGCCCAGAACAAGCTAGTAGAGCATCGAAGAACAGTTATACGACGTCCAGTTCAGGTCCTCTAGGTGCAAGCATTTGAATCACCAAACCGCCCTCTCGGGATTACTGAAAAGGGTTACCTTCCGTATCCGCCCTAGGTACAATGAAAATAGCCTTTCACTGCCACCTGTGTAAGTAGCCCTAAAGTCAAGATACTAAGGCTACCATTAACACGAAAGAAGCTCTCGGGGACAGGCGTAGGTCTGACTAGAACGCATGGGTAGGGTAGCTAAGCCCAAAATCCAAAAGGATCCCCGTACGCGAACCAGCCTTGGTGTATGCTCCAAATGAAAAGTGAAGGGGTATCCTCACAATTTCACCTTCGCAAGACCTCGTGCTTAACTCCGGTTTCAATGGAGCTTCTAGAACAACTTTGATGTCAATGGGTTTACCTAAAAACAGTCTCACTACGATTATTGGGTAATGAAAATGGTTTCGGATAGTTAAAGTGTGTTCTAATCCGAAACCCTAGCCTAAGCTAGTTGGTGTACTGACATCCCTAGAAAGAAAAGTTGCTAATAAATTTTATTAATTATTCTTTTTAAGGGTTGTTCTTTACTCAAAGGTTGCAGTGCGTTGTGTGGCGTGGTTGTGACAGAAATGGAAAGTACATAAAAGAAAAAAAAATTCACTAAACTTTCTCATTCATTTTTTTCCAAAACTAAAGATAAGCAAACCTAAAACAACTCTTTTTTGTTTTCTTTTCAAATTCAAAACAAAGTAAACTACGCTACTTCAAAATGATTATAAGTCTCAGTACTTTAAACTACCATATTCATTTTTTGATTTTTCTGATATACTTAAAAGAAAAAGAACTCGAAAATGGAAGCAAGTAAGACCTAAAAGAGCAATGTAAGTAAGGAAAAATAACTCTAAGTTTCACATCAAACAAATTGATGATTTGACGAAGACTTGTCCTACAAAGATTTTAAAAAGAAAAAGCTTTGGGCTTGGAAGACAAAGTGGAAAGAAAAGAAGGATAAGAGACGCTTTAAAATGGAAAGGAAAACTTCAAAGGTTACTCCAAAGCATCAAGAACCCTAAAAAGCACTAAGCCAAGCAAACGGTAGGCAAGCGAACTAAAGATGGCCTTACAATCACAAAGACTCAAATGGAAGCAAACTAAAAGACTTCAACTTACTTGAAACTGAAACTGACCAAGCAATCAGGAAGTGTCTAGACTCAAAAACTTTTGAAAACACCATAAAGACTCCAAGTTGGGGTCAAACCCTAAATCAAAGGCCAAGACACTGTCAAAGTATGCTTAGTGTTGCAACAAACAACAAATGTGGTAAACAAAGGTTTGTATACTTGCAACAAGTAACTAGGGTACCAACATGTAGCTATGTTCAACAAGGAACAAGGCACGGTTTCCAAAAAGAGCCACAAACAAACAAGACACCTCAAAAAGTACTCAAGCAAGCAAAAGATGACCTAAGGGACTTAGGAGAGGTAAAAAAGACTCAAGAAAGGCATAAAGACCTCAAAGATCAGTTGGGAAAGAAAAAACAGAGGTTGGAAATCTGGCCAAACAGGCAAAATCAAATCCCAAACACAAATAGAGACTTACAGGAAAATACTCTACTATGCAGTAGAGAAACCTGCATTTTTATGGAGGTGTACTCTACTGTGTAAAGGCAAGCCAACATTTTTTAGGAGATGAACGCTACTGTATGCATAGAAAACCAACATTTTTTCCAGAGAAGGTTTAAAACAGGCTTCAAAACTTCAAATTGAGGTAAGCCAAGCAATGGAAACAGGAAACAATAACCTACAGAGCCTCTCGGAGGATCAAAAAGATCAAAAAGTATTGGAAGGAAAGTCAAATGAGTCTCCTAGAACAGAAAACAACCGGTCCCCAGCGGAGTCGCCAGTTTGTTGTTCGGGAATTCTACCCTATAGCGAGGAGAGGGACACTACCAACTTCTGGGGTGACAGGTAAATACATTAATCATATCACATAGGATTCTACAAAAGGAAAGAGATCAAGGTTCTTGAAGGCATACCTTATTAACGAAGTTCGATCCTAGCTCTCGCTTGCTCCTTCGATTGATCCTCCACTTGATCTTCCATTTGACGAACCTACAATACAAAGATACCTTCCTCAGTGTATCTTGACTGATATAACAATGATGAAATTGAAATTCAATTTAAATATCAAGTACAATCAAGCATTTAATCCAAACAAATAAGAAATCCATTAGACATTTGATTGGGATGGGAAGGGCATTTCAACCTTTATTGTCAAAAGCAAATAATCAGTACAAGTATACCTAATCATTTAGAGTGCTTGTGCAACCATATCCTGGGCTCCTGCTCTTCACACTAACTTTGGAATTCCTCCAGCATAACAACCCTTAATGCATAGTTTCTCCTCCTTTGTGAGTCTAACTAGTTTGAGTCTAGTCTCTCTCTTCTATCCCCCTTGTATTTATGGGACAAGGTAGGCAATTTGGATCGAGAGGTAGTTTGATTGGGAGGTTGGGGAAGTTGCAAAACCAACTTCAACTAATCCCAATTCGTCAAATTAATATATTTTTGATTACTTTTTAAGGTGTATACTACTTTTATTAAGTGGAGTAGCGTTCAACATGCAACTTCCCTGCTTTACAACCAGTGTTTGCAAGATTTCTGAGGCTGTACGCTACTCTATTGAAGCAAAGTAGAGTATTTATGAGGGAAAATGCTACTTTAATGAAGTGGAGTAGAGTATTTTTGGAGGCAAACGCTACTATCATGCTTGTAGGGTAGCGTTTTTCCTTAAAAGTAGGTAAAAAGTGAGTTTTTCCAACTACAGAGGGGTAAGTCTAGGCCATTCATCATCTAGGGTCATCATGCTCTTCAATCCAAGTTGTCCTTTTGTGTGATCAACAACTAAATGTGATCACAGACAGAGAAATGCAAATTTGACCTATAGCACCACCCCGAAGAGAAGATGCGCCAATAGTAATACTGAAAAAGAGTCTGCAATATGAATTCTCGGTGCCGCCGATGTCAAGTCATGTTTGGGAGAGGGACAATTTGCTAGGAAAGATTCCCCATGCAATTTCGCAGATCACGATTTGTTGCACGCAACTAAGTATCCACAGTTTCAACCAGACCAATACATGTGTAGACACTATGATGAATCCACTAAGAAAACAACAATTCAATCCCAGGACTGGATTGCGCCATTGCAGTCCTCAGGATTGTTGAATTTACTGAGAATTCTACATTTTGATTGAATCCCATAGCTTACAAGAGCTGTGTGTACATTGTTGTCATGAATGCATCAAGGATACTTGTGGTTAGACTGCAAGATCAATATCAACATCGAACTCATCTACACAATTATGCACTTAAGCAAACAAGGCAATGACCCTGCAACAGAATTCATAGGCAAGAATAGAACAAGTCCAAAGAGATCTAATAAGGGAATTTGACTCTGAAAATAGATCAGAGGAGTCAAGTTGAAGAAAAAGAAAAGCTCCTACATTAATGATGAGACCTCGGTTAGTCTGCATGTTGGCATGGGATTAGAGCGCATAAAGTGTGGAAGCCGACAGCAACAAAGAGGGAATTCAAGGAAGAAAGGACCATTCGTGAAGAACAAAGAAGCCGACGAAAGTGCAAGTCATGGTTTATTTAGTTAGAATGGGTCATTTGGACCGTTTTGTAATATCTTAGTTTGTCTATAAATAGAACCATGATTGTGAGCCTAAGGGAATTTATTGTAGATGGAGATATCTCACATCTATGTTTTTCTCTGCCTTCGGCAAGTTTTGTCCTGTTTGCATGGATTTGTGATAAGTCGCTTGGAACTGTTCTTGCGAAGGTTATCACAGATTTTGGGATGAGTTAATGCATGAGGATGTTCAATTATGTCTCTATTCTACATTTCTACTTGTGTCACCATGTTATGAATGATGAATGTTATCTTAATGCTGCGATATGTTTTGTTGCTCTGTCGATTAATCTATAATGTGAGTTGATGTGAATGTTGATTACATGTTGTTGATTGGTTAACGCAATGTGAAGACAAGATCTTTGGTTTATGTAGTGATTGAGTAAGGGTTAATGCATGTCTTCTCCCTACTGTGGAAACTTGGTTCTTGCAGCACCCCTTGTACATCTCGGGTGAGACCTCACTCGCTCTGCGAGTGTTGTTGGAAACGGTAAAAAATTTCTAGGTCGATGCCTAAGGGTGTTGGGTTGGTGTTTGTTAACAAAAGTGCGAAGTGAATCCCTGTCAATAGAACTGTGTCAACAAATGGTTCCATTTCCAGGACCCTAGTGCAAAGAGAAAAAGAGAGGACATGATGTGGCATCTGATGAAACCAGAGATCGAGGATTGGTTCGACAAGAAGGCATGAGAGTTTGTTGAAGAAGAGAATCACCAACTCATATGGTCGACTACTGAGTGGTTGCAAAAATATATATACTCCATGTTGACACAGGGTCTTTCGATAGGGGTTCACTTTGTCATCAACAACACCAACAACCCCTTATTCACCAGCCCAGAAAGGAGTTACCCTTCCCAGCAACACCTGCAAAGCAGGTGAGGTCTCACCCGAGGCAGATAAGGGTGCTGTAGGAACCAAGCTTCCGCAGTTGTGAAGAAGATATGTGCACGTTAACTAGAGATACTCATGATAGTCTATTTAACCAAACCTTCACATATTTATCTCAAAGCATATTCAACATCATATTTGGGTTTTAACAAACAACATGTATCAACACAAATCAACAGAAAGCATTTAAATAACCCATCATTGCATAACAACAAAATTCATAACCGAACATCTTCATCCATTAACATCTGCGGAACAAACCTTGCAGGGAATAGTCAATAGAATCCAAAAGATCGCATTAGGATCTCAAAACTTAGATGCCCTTAGGCTTACAATCTTGTTCTATTTATATGTTTTTCTCTTATTACAATTTGGTCCACCTGACCGACTCAACTAATCTAACAAATCTTATATTTCCACAAATAGTGGCAAAAGGTCCTTCTTCTGCGACATGACCCTTTCACACCTGTCGGCTTCCGTACTTCCTGCGGATCTATCCTGTGCCAACAAGCCCCCAAAACAAACTTGTGGTTCATCCCAAGCCACTTCAGCTGGACACTATTGGTTTTTTGTACTGCTGTTGAAAGTCATCGTAGGTAGTCCGAATCTGGTTGACTATTTCTTTGACTGAATCATGGAGCTGTGTACTTTCTGTTACATGCTGCTGCATTCGATGGTCACACACCTTCTGTCGGGCCTCCTACAACTGTTCCTGTACATGTTTAATCTCTAGAACTATTCTGGTAATGAGGGCTTCAGCCTTTGCTTGAATTTCATTCAAGTGTGCTACTCGGCATTGCTTCCTTTCATCAGCTTTTTATGCTTGTTGCTTCATAGTCTGGAGTTCCGCAATCTTCATCATCCGTATCATTGTGGGAATCGTTTTAAACGATCCTTTAAATGTATCCAACTATTCTTCGGCTTCACGGAGCGCGTTCTTTAGTGCAAATAGCTGGTCATCATCAACCAATCTATCCCAAATTTTTGTAAGGCTTACTGCCACCTGTTGGGTTTCCTGTTCCATATCTTGAATCTCTGCCACTACTTCCTCTATCATTGTCTAATGACTCTAAACTTGTGCGGGTGGAGTGCTGGGTGTAACTTGAGTTTGCAGCTCCGCATTTTCCTTCCGGAGTTCAGTGACAACGACTCCTAACATCATAGCCTGGGCTTCTGGGGTAACATATGGATCTTCCTCGGCCTTTTCACATGCCTACGCAAGTGCTTGTTCTAGCTGCATCCTTTCCTTGACAACCTTTCTCTGCTCAGTGAGTGCGATAGCCTGCTCCTGGATAACCTTCTCTTTTTCTTCCAGGGTTGCTTCCAACCGATCTTTTTCTATGACCGCTTGTGCTTTTGCTGTGATAGCAGTGGCATGTTTGGCCTGAAGGTGTTCTACTTGGATCTCATTGTGTTGTAGTTGCTTCATATATTCGACCATTTTGTTGTGTATTGTAACCTCGCGGTCACGGATCTCTGCGCTTGCTACTGCTTGGACACAGTGTAGGGTTAACATTGGGAGCAGGTTGAAATCAACCATTGCCAAGTCATCCTTCCAAATCTCAATATCCAGGGTGTTGTCTCCTGTCAGGAATGCATGGGTTTCAACCTAGATGATGTGTTTTTTGGTGCCTACGGCTACCTCAACTCTGGGGTTCGGCTAGTTCTGGTCGACGTCCCCATGCGGTACCCTGATGTTGATTATTGTATTTGCCACCGTGTTTAGTAATTCCCCAATGTACTGAAAATTGTCAATAGAATGCTTCTTGACCTTCCGATGATTGCGCTCTATGATCTGTGTGATACTATCCATCAGGCTGTCGACCTGCTGCAGAGTGAGCCCCGTGCATGTACCACCGTCGTTGCGGTCCATTCTGTTCTAGCTGTTAGGTCGAGCTCCAGATCTGTTGGGGTGTTAGCCATTGAGGCCCCGTCATGACTAGAGTTGACTGTTTGATCCTTTGCATCGGTCTCCTATTCCTCCTTCTGGTTAGCGGAAGCCGCTTCGTTCTGGGTCGCTGTCGTCCTGCTGTTTGGGCCGCTTCAATTTCCTTTGGATCGGTAGGGACTTTCCATTCCTCCGGCCAATGGGCGATGATGTTATCAAGCTCGTTGTCACTGAGCTTGTACTATGTTCTTACCCATTACTTGGTTGGATCTGCGTGTGCTTGGTAGGGACTTTCCATTCCTCCGGCCAATGGGCGATGATGTTATCAAGCTCGTTGTCACTGAGCTTGTACTATGTTCTTACCCATTACTTGGTTGGATCTGCGTGTGCATCTCAACAGATAGCTGGGCAATGGATTGATACTTTGTCGCAGCCTGCAGTGTGATCCACGGTATCATCATTGCGTCCATCTGCATCCACTTGAGCCAAACGTAGAACTGGATAACATTCTCTTACTAGCGCTCCTTATTGGTCGTTTCCCACAAGTTCTAGTACCTTGTGCCATCGCATACTCGGGGTTCCACGAGGTCCACCCCTTGGTATTCGTCTAGTTCCATCCATGCTTTTAAGGAAATCAGGAGGAGTAACCACAAATACGTGAAAGGATGTTCATTTTCCTGGGCATCATATGCGTCCTTGACGAGTTCATGCAGTAGGAATTGAGCCCAGTTCAACCTTTCTCTTGCGGTGTATTGTTTTGCTGCTGCGATGACCCTTGAATTGCATTGCATTGGTCAGTTTTTCCTTGTTACTTTGACCGCCAGTATTTTTGCTGCGACTCAGACCTCCCAGTTGTTAATGGTGTGGATCAGGTAACCCCGGGAATCCTTCTGTACTTCATACTTTATAGACAACTGCTCGGCTACTTTCTTATCATTATCCTTTCCCTGGAAAAATTTTGACGGGTCGGCTCCGTCTTGTGGTAGGCCGGTGATTCTGGCGACGAGGTTGACGGTAACTGGGATTCTCTCCTACAGCCATATGGATCGGTCATGGAAGCATGCAAGGAGTTTCTTGACGCATGCGTTGACTTGTGTCAGGCGCCCAAAATGCGGTAGAAGGGTGATGCCAAGCAACCCTGATCTTGCCACTCCCTGTGCCCATTCCCTCGGTTCCTTCATGGTTGGGTCGCCCACATGGGGGACATCTTCGTAAGCTTCTGCATACTCTTTGAACTTAGCTAGGTCGTGGTTAGTGTATTGTAGTCTCTGCAACTTGGTGGTAATGTCCCCAATTGTCTTAACCCCTGGAGGTATCGGTGCAACTGCAATGGTGTATTTGTCATTTTTGTTAATCCATAGCGCGGGCGCCCCAGCCCGATGAGGCGGAACGTATTCTGAAAGCATGGGGCCATTGTATCCCTCTTGCACCTCTTCAACAGTGGGGGATCTTGCAGCGCCCTTCTTGTTCCGGGTGGATTCCCGGGTGGCTTTCTTTTTCTCCCGACCACTATCGGGAGGTCGCGTCACACTTCTCTTCTTCTTGTGTGGAATTGACGACATGACTTTGGGCTACTCCTGAACAATCGGTGTTGCCTGTGGTTGTTTGGTACTGGTGCTAGATACATACACTTCCATTCGGCTCCTGGGATACTCTAATGGCTAAACCTGTTTCCCTGTTGTCTTCTATATAGCAGTTGGTAATGTCCATCCTTTCGAGGCCATCATTGTTGATTCTTGTCAGGATTCGCCAAATCCGTTGCTTGCGCTGAGTATTAACTCCCGGTGTCTTGGGGTTGACGTTATTTGGTATGGTATAAATGCCGCTTCTAGCATCTTTAATGCTAGTGTGGATTATTACTCGTCATGGCAGCTTCTGTCTTGGGCCTATCATGTCAACTGCTTTTTGTGATTTATTATGATTCGTGTGATACCTACCTTTCCTTATTTACTATTATTATATGTATATATATATATATATGTATATATATATTAATATTTCTTTTAGCACTGCGGTGATAGGTGGTGCCATACTGTCCACACCGTGTCGTAGGGTTTGGTCTTCGCGTTGTAGGATGCCATTTGTGGTTGCAGATTTCTTGCAATCGCATATTCATCTATCTCAACCTCATCCTCCGAGGTGTGAATGTCTTGTCTCTCTAAGGACCTTGTCGGGAATAAGTTCTGAAATTCATACAGTAGGTTTGCTATTTCCATAGTAATTGATTCATCCCAATGCTTTTCAAGATTCACGACATTCATGTTTTTCATCAATCCAATGGTTACCTTCATAGTATTCAGTGGCTGATTTTACTGGTCGATGGGTAGCTTAGGTGTCGTCTCATCGTTATTATCATTTGGTTTTCCTACGATGTTGTAGCAGTTCCTCCTTATTTTAGGTGTCATGGTCCATTGGAGTTCTGATAGCTGCGTTGTCGGTTCGAAAATCTTCTTCTTACTTATCTGAAGTGCATTATGGATGAAGGGATTCTTATCTGAGAGGGAGAACGTTTGGCTAAAGACACCTTTTAGCTGATCCCAAGAAAGTGTACCAAGTTGCAGCTCCGTTGTGACATACCAACTCCCCGGTACTTCACCCAATCTATGCACAAAGGCATGCACCCACTCCTGCTTTGGTCACGCTGCCCATTGGTGCTGACAAGCCTTTACATGTTCGTTTGGGTTACCCTAGCCATCATATTTTTGTTCATTCTATGTTGTGGTGTCACCGAAATGTACCTTCAAGAGGCATCGGCATAGTGGCCAGTTTGATATCCTCGATTTATGCACTGCCCAGCAGCGCGCGGGAGTAGCCTTCAAGGTTTCCTCCAGGGCCAAGAGTCTTTGTGGTTCCGCTATCTTTCCTTCGAATTCTGTTAAGAAGGTGCTCAAATTTGATAACCCTTCATACGTTGGTAATGCGCACTCCTCAGTAGCCACCCAACGCATGGACTGTGTACATCTGCGAAACGATACTTCGTGAAGTCAGTTTTGCCAATTTTCCAGTGCCTCGTCTGAGTCCAATGAAGTTGAGCTAGAGCTACGCCATTCCAATGCCCCTTCATCAGTTGGATTGATGTAATCTTCAAAAATATTATATAGGCTATCCCATCCTTCCCTATCTTCGTCTTTTGTGGGCTCTACATATCGTTGTCCTTCCGCATGGTCTAGTGGTGTGACAACCCTTATTTCCCGATCTTCAAATGACATGATCCGTTTCTTGAAATTAATGATTGCCTAATTTTCCATTTCCCAGTTGATTCTCAATAGTGTTGGATACGGACATGTTTTATCTACTATCTCTATGACATCAAAATCAACATATGTTTGAAGTCCTTCGATTTCGACGGGAATTTGACAGACTCGGCCTAGAGGGGTGACCTTGCTCTGGTTTGCCAATCCCAGTTGTACTGGTGACCAAGTCATTTGTGGTTTTCCCATTATTTCCGATGTTTGTTTTGTCAGAATGTTCACGTATGATACTAAATCCAAAATGATGGAGTCGACATTGAACGCTCCGATTTGTGCCGACATCCTCATTTCTCTACCTATCTTCCTTTTCTTATGTATGTGATTAACCCTGGGTTCCTGATGTCTGCCCTCCTGTTGACTCAATAGCCTGGATATCTCCTCCAATGCCTCCTCATCTCGTACCAATGCTAAGCAGCTCTCTAGGAAGGCTCTTAAGGTAGTGGCCTTTCTCTGCGACTTCGTCCGGTCGAACGTCGGCAACATATCATAGATTTCTTCCTAAAGAGGTATGTTCCTCATCCGTCGCAACACCTCCTCCTGTGCCTTTAGGAAGGTGTCATTTTCTACCCTTGCATCAAACGTAACATTTTTCTTTCCTACTGGTCGAACAATAGGCCGTGTTCTTCCAACTCCCGTTACTGCTCCTCCTCGCATTACTATTCCTACTTCCGCAGAGTGTCTCCTCTCCTCTGCTGATATTTTATGTACCGCTGGTTGGTTTTGATTCTGGTTTTGGTTCGGTGAGGTCGACAGGTTCTTCGTTTTCCATTTGGCGATGAGCTGTGGGCAATCCTCTACGACATGGTCTATTCCACTGCAATATGTGCATTGTGAGTCTTGATTTGGGAAATCCCTTGCAAAATGTCCTTGTTTCCCACAATTGTAACATGTAGGAGGTCCTCGGCTCTGTCCAGCGCCACCACCACATCCTCCCTGGAATCCTCCACCAAATCCTCCGCGTGGCGGTCTGTACTGCGCCTGCTGGTACTATGGCTGCTGATACTGTGGTTGTGGGTATTGTTGATACAACGGCTGCTGAAAATATGGTTGTGGATACTACGGTGAATCATACTGTAGTTGCCCATACTGTCCTTGGTCAAATTGTGGCGTTTGCATAAACTGCGGTTTTTGGTGGGCATATTGCGGTTGCTGCAATCCTAGTTGTTTCTCTTCTCCCTTTACCAAGTATGCGTCCATGTTTCGTTCTTGCAACAAATCCTGTGCTCTGCAATCCTTTTCTTCATGCCCCACTGATCGAAAAAATTTACAATACAGACTCGCCTGTTTCGACACTATCTTCTGTAAGTATATGCAGTCCTCTGGTCGATGCCCCCTAGCCTGGAAAATGAAACACCATGGTAGACCTTCCTGGAGAAGGTGGTTCGGCGCCCCTGAATTCAAACACTACTGAAACACTGAACAGTTATCATTATGATGGTCTTTCGTCCTACATCCGGTGCACCATACATCTGCACGGTTATTTTTCCCTTGCTTCATGTCCTCCAATTGGAGAGTCAACATAGCCAGTTGTGCTTGAATCTTATCCATTTCATCCCTAGTCTCTCCGATCAGCGAATCCTCTAGTTTCATCATGATTTCTAATGCTTCGGCTTGGTCCGCAACCTTCTACTGCATCAATGGTCCTCTAATATGTAGTACCAGCCCGGCGATAAACCACTATTTATGCTGCAGGTTGTTTATTGGAAAACTAACTTTCACTATCAGTGTCTTGTATCTATGATCAAACTCCCATACCGGTTCATTCAGGTATTTCCTAATCTCTTTGAGCTCAGTAATGTACTGTGCTTCTGACTTGGTTTTTTTAAATTCCTAAATCATCGCTACTTTGATTTCTGCCAACATTTTCCCTAGAACCTTAGTATATTTTATGAACCAGTCTAGTGCACGGCCTCGGAAGCTTGTCGTCAACTCCCCCTTTTTGATGTCTTCATTTTGGACCTGCTTCATGGTCCACACTGCTTCACATAAAAACCAAAAGTGTTCGGGATCCTCCGTCCTGCTTCCTACTAAACTCAGCATCTTCGTATTGTCCGCCATCGTGGTGGTCCTACTATTGTTACTTACTGATGCACTACTTTTCCAACTACACGTGGGGAAGCTCCACGAATTACTTTTACTGTTTCCTTTAAATTGATAGGTGGCATGCGGGGTCAAAGGTATGTGGTAGCTTATGATCCACCCTTCTTCTGGGGTAGCCTGGTCACCGCCTTCCTCCTCGTAATAAGGGAACTCCATCCTCTGTGGCCCTATTGCGTAGTCCTCCCTTATGATCCTCTCGAGGGACTCTTCCTCAGTCCCCCTCCTCTTATCAGGACACCGGAATATCATTCCACTTCTCAAGGTGCCACAGTCTTCCTCAACTTCCCTTAGAAATTTGTCGTCGCTCATGTCCATCTACCTTGCATCTTTCCTAGCGGATTTGTAACTATGCGATAACTACAACCCCTGCACACCGATCTGTCTACTCATCGGAGGTCATTTTCATCATGCCCTTTTTGCACACCAACATCTCAATCCACAGGTTCAGCGATAGGATGAACCTACCCCTTGGTCCCCTAAAAAATCATCTCTCTGCATCACTGTAAGAACTGTTGGTATCTACCGCAAACTCAGTGATGTACCTCTCTAGGGTACTATCGATCCAGAAATCAACAGCCCTTGATACTATATTGTTGGCTTGCTTCAGCTGTTGAATTAGTTATGGAGTCCATTGATCTGATCCGATACTTTGGTTGGTATGTCCTCTGAATGTCAACTGCGCGAGCCACTCTTGTAGTATTATTGGGAATTCAACGAAGAATATCTCATGTATATCCGAGTATATGTGCTTTTGTAACCAACTTTCTACTGTCTCTACCAGGTTCCTCCTTTCTTATTCCGCAAACACTTCTCCTTTCTGACTGAACCACTCTTGGATCTTTGGTTTCATCGAATGCCACAGCATATCCTCTTCTTTCTTCTCAGGGTCCCAACAACGGAACCATTTGTTGACACAGGGTCTTTCGAAAGGGGTTTACTCTGTCGTCAACAACACCAACAACCCCTTATTCACTGGCCCAGAAAGGAGTTACCCTTCCCAGCAACACCTACAAAGTAGGTGAGGTCTCACCCGAGGTGGATACAGGAGCTGTAGGAACCAAGCTTCCGCAGTTCTGAAGAAGACATGTCCACATTAACCAGAGATATTCACGATACTCTATTTAACCAAACATTCGCATATTTATCTCAAAGCATATTCAACATCATATTCGCGTTTTAACAAAAAACATGTATCAACACAAATCAACAGAAATCATTTAAATAACCCATCATCGCATAACAACAGAATTCATAACCAAACATCTTCATTCATTAACATCTGTGGAACCAACCTCGCAAGGAATAGTCAACAAAATCCAAAAGATCGCATTAGGATCCCAAAACTTAGATGCCCTTAGGCTTACAATCTTGTTCTATTTATATGTTTTTCTCTTATTACAATTTGGTCCACCTGCCCGACTCAACTAATCTAACAACTCTTATATTTCCACAAATCGTGGTGAAAGGTCCTTCTTCCGCAACATGACCCTTTCGCACTTGTCGGCTGCCATACTTCCTGCATATCTATCCTATGCCAACATTCCAACATCCACGAGATATTTTTTTGCAAGTTCCCAATATTGCTGCATGAGTGGTTGGCACAACTGAGATTCCAAAAGAATAATTTCCAAGGTGGTGAACCTGAACATTGGACACGTGAGTTGATCCAGCAATTGAAGCGAGTGGATAACAAGGAATCAAGGGCTGTCAACATCTAGATGGATAGTATTCTAGAGGGATATTTTAGTAAGTTCATCGTCGACACGATCAAGTCATATAGTGACATAGAAAGATAATTTTTCAAGGGACCGTGGAAGGTTTCTATTGTCACTGGAATTGTGGATTAAGATGCTTATCTATGAAAAGGGTATACTGAATATCAAATCTGACGAGTAAATCCCAGTGTGCGGAGGTTGCGAGTACCGTGTGAATGCAAGTCTGGTAGAATTATGTGGGGTAGATGGACATTAGTGATGACAAGTTCTTAATATAAGCTGAGGAAGGTTGTGGTACCCTGTGAAGTGGGGTGAGGTTCTAGCGGCTAGAGAAGAAGAGGAGGACCGAGATTGAGAGAGAGTCGCTTGGGGCGACTAGAATGGAGGACTACGAGATGGTACCACACAGGATGAAGCAACCTCACTACGATGAGGAAAGAGACCAGACTACCCCTGAAGCCGAAGGACAGACCCAAAGTTACAGCATACCCACAACCCCATGCACTACGCCAAATTTCAGAGGACGAAACATAATTTCATCGCAGTGTTATCCGAAGTGTCAGAACAGTGGTAAGAGTAGTGGGTCTATAAATAATAGTAGGGGATCAAGGAATGCAGGTGACGACGTGAAAATGCCAATTTTCCAGGGTAATGGGACTGAGGATCCCAAACATTATTGTTTTTTATGTGAAGTGGTGTGGATAGTGAAGAAAGTCCAAGACGAAGATATCAAAAAGGGATAGCTAGAGACAACCTTTAGGGGTCGTGCGCTAGACTGGTTCATGAAATTCATACAAGTGCCTATAGGAAGTCCAGAGAAGACACTGTCGTAGATCAAGGCAGGATTAATTGATGAGTTTAGGAAGCCAAAATCTGAGTCGCAATACATCACAGAACTGAAGGAGATTAAGCAGTTTCCAAATGAATTAGTGTGGGAGTTCGACCATAGATATAAAAATTTGATGGCGAAAGTCAGCTTTGGGATGAGCGATGTACAACATAAAGAATGGTTCATCGGAGGATTAGTCCCACACATCTGTGGGCCTTTGATGCAGCAAGAAATCACATCCCAAGCAAAAGCACTGGATATTGTAATGAAGTTGGAGGCTTCACCAGTTGGCGAAGCAGGATTAGGCATGAATCATATTCAAGCGCCGCTGGAAAATATGACGATCCAACTCCAATATATTAAGAAGGGAAAAGAGGTGTGAGAGGAAATATGGTGCACCCGTTGCAAATCAGAAGGACACCATAAGGACCAGTGCCCAGAGTTCCGCGAATATTTATAGTCTGGCGCACCGAATCCACTAGGACAGGGAGAGATGTCATGGTGTAGAATCTTCCATACGAGGGGGCATCGGGTGGAAGACTGCGTATATTTACAGAATATGGTGTCAAAACTGACAAATCTTTACTGCAATTTATTTTGATCGGCTGAGCACGAAAAAAAGGATTGTAGGGCATATGACTTGCTCTAGGAAAGGACCACATACACATATTTTATATAGGGGGAGGAGCAACCCCTGATGCAGTAGCAGTCGCAGTACAGTCAACAACAGTCGCACTACAATCAACATTATAACCAACCACAACTACATTATAGCTAGCCGCAGCCAGTGTACATTCAAATCTCGCCACAATATGGCCAACCACAGTATCTGACTACGCAATATAACCAACAGCCATATGGCCAACCGTGAGGAGGATTCCAAGGAGGTTGAGGTGGAGGAGTTGGTCGGGGATGAAATTTTGGATGAGGTCGAGGGATGGTTGTATGCTATAGTTGTGGTCAAGTTGGGAATTATTAGAGAGATTGTCAGAGCCCAGTTCTGTAGTGTACATATTGCAACACACTAGACCACAGTGTGGAGGACTGTCCACAGCTGATTGGGAAGTGGAAAAATAAGAACCCACCCCAACCTCAGCTGAATCCAAATCATGGTCAAAATCCACCTCCAAACGTACAAAATATTTCGGCAAAAATAAGAAGTTGATAGGTGAATGTCGTAGTAGTGACTAGGGGAGGAGCTGAGATAGGGGAAGACAGGCCACAGTCGAGTGTCTGACCGACAGCGAGAAAAAAATTTTGATTCGATGTGGAGGAAGAAAGGGAGACTTTTTTGAAATCCCAAGAGATAATGAGATGGATGAGGTAGCCACCTACTATGATATGTAGACAGTATTCGACACGATGAACTCACAAAAAAATATTAACACCTTAAGAGCCTTCCTTGAGAGCTGCTTGGAGCTGGCAAAAGACTAGGACGCATTGGAAGAGATAGCCAGACTACTACACCGACATGAGGATGGATGACAAATTCGAAGATCCATATTTTATGAGCAGAACGAAATGAATGTAAATTATTATCAGATGCTTAACACAAAATAACAGAGTTACAGTAAAGCTGGTTTTCTATTCAATAAGGAAATAAGCTAAAACTGTAAAATGAAGCGGAAAACAAGCTTACTGGAATGGTGGCAGCTTATCTCTGGGAAGAGATGTGACAGCTGCGCTCATTCGGAACAAGATGGTTACAATGAGGCTTTGAAGGAATTTTACAATAAATAGGAATGTCAAAACCCTAGACATCCAAAAGCCTAACCCTAGGAGACGAAGCGCCAAAAGTCATGTGCCCCCCCCCTGTTTGGGTAAGTTAGTACATCAACTTCCTGGGGTTGTAAATCTTGCATATGATCTCCATTTCGGGTGTACAATAGCTCGTTGGAAAGATCTATTTAATGAATAAAAAAAGGGTCAGAAAATATCAAGTCCAACACGTGGTAAAATTGGGTGCGCAGTACCCATATTAGGCCGAGAATTTGACGCTGAAAAAACGTCGTTTAGGGCCTCAAAATGGCTCCGGAAGTTTAGGACCCGAAAAACTGCTAAAAATAGTATATTACCGAATTTGCCAAAAACTGTTTTGAGCCAGTTGGAAAGGTGGGTGGCCACCAATATCCACCTGGATCAATCCTCCCTCCTTAGGAGGCAATGGTCTCCATTGCGTTGAGTTCCCCCATCAGATGAGGAAATTTCTGTTGAATTTGGCCTCGGGTGAGCCACTTGCCCTGGTGCAGGAGCTACCCTGCTTTGACAACTCAATAAAGTTGGATCCTTTGATGTCAAGTGCCCTTGATCTGTGTGTCTACAATATGATCACTGGATTCCTGTTGCAAGTAGTCAGGGTTGAGCTCTGTTGGTTTCAACTGCTCTTCTATCTCTGAGGTGTCTAATAATGGTGGGAAATATGGCCGAAGGAGAGCACGTTGAAGACTAGATGCAGACCAAGGAAGGGGGGAATGTTGAGCTCAAAAGAATTGTCACCCACCGCCTTGGTCATGGTGTACGGCCCATAACGGAGTGGGTGAAGCTTCCGATGGGGCATTGTTAGGCGTTCTTTCTGCAAATGCAACCAAACTTTGTCGCCCACCTGAAACTTATGTGGCACCCGATGTTGATCATGGCACTGCTTGTACTTGGCATTAGAATTCTGTAGAATATCCTGAACCTGTTGGCGGATATGCTGGATCCATTCAATGAACCGGGTGGCTTTGTCATCTTCTGGGGACAAGTCGGCCGAAGTGGTCGCCAGGGGAAGTGAAACATCCATGGGGCCTAATGGTTGGAATACCAACCCCACCTGAAAGGGGTTGTGGCTAGTTGAACTGTGCAGGGCTTGGTTGTAGCTATGCTGGACATAGGGAAGACTCTCATCCCATGTGAAGGGGTGTGTTGAATTGTACATGCGCAGGATATGTACAACCATATGGTTGACGACCTCGGTTTGGCCGTCTGTCTGGGGGTGGAAGGCAGTGGATTTGGTGAGCTTGGTATCCAGTAGTGACCAGAGGCTCGACTAGAATGAGCTCAGGAACTGACTCTCACAGTCTAAGATAATGGTCCGAGGGATCCCAAAATGTACTCAGACTCGTTCAAAGAAGAGCTTGGTAGTGGCTTTTGCTGTGATGTTCTTCTTGTAGGAGGCTAGAATCGCCATCTTGGAAAAGCGATCAATAACCAAAAAAACACAGTCCTTCCCCCTCTTGGTGGAAGGGAGGCTTGACATGTAGTCCATTGATATGGATTCCCACAGCCTGTCAGGAGTAGGTAGAGGGGTGTACAGGCCCTGTTTCGTAGAGATGGGGCCATCCAAAGGTCTCGTGGCCGCAAGAGTCTAGCATTGTGGTGAGTGTCGTGACTAGAGGTCAACTGAGGCAGTCAGCGACTCGGTTGGTACTCCCTGTTCTGTATTTGATGTTGAGGTGGAACTGCTATAAGTATGTTGACCACTTCTGATGGCAGTCATTCTGCAACTTTCCTTGGGTTTGCCTGAACTGTAGTGGCTTGTGATTAGTGTGGATGACTGTCTCCTTCCCAAGAATGTAATGTCTCCACTGGCGACAGGCTTGCACAATGGATTACATTTCTTTGTCATAAGTAGGGTACTTACGGAAAGCATTTGACAGTGTCTCACTATGATATGCCACGGGGTGGCCATGTTGAGTGAGAACAATGCCCACAGCATAATCTGAAGCATCTGTCTCGATCTCAAAGGGATGTTGCAGGTCTGGTAATGACAGTACTGGCGATGAGCACAAATGCTTCTTCAAGTCATCGAAGGCTTGTTGTTGGGGAAGGAACCACACAAATTTTTCCTTACCGCTGCCCCTGGTTACTTGGATGAGGGCCCATGCGATATGAGAGAATTCCAGCACGAACCGACGATAGAAATTGGCGAGGCCCAAGAAGTTTTGAAGTTCAGTGAGTGTGGTTGGGGATGGCCAGTCATGGATGACCTGGATCTTGGCTGGATCCACATGCACACCATGTCGATCAATGATGTCGCCTAAGTAATGGACTCTGTCCATGCCGAAGGAGCATTTTTCCAAGTTTGCATATAGTTTGTGTTGCCACAAGGTGTGCAGAACCTATTGAATATGCTGCAAGTGTTCCGCCCAAGTCTTGTTGCAGATGAGGATGTCATCCAGATACACCACTAGAAAAGTATTGGTGAAAGGTCATAGGATATCATCCATCATCCTCATAAAAGTTGTTGGAGCATTTGTCAAACCAAAGGGCATGACAAGCCATTCAAAAAGACCTTCTTTTGACTTGAAGACAGTCTTCCATACATATGTCTGTTCTATTGGGACCTGATGGTAGCCAGAATTTAGATCAATATTACTGAAGTATTTGGCCCTCGTGAGCTGATCAAGGAGGTCGTCGATTCGGGGAATCGGGTACCGGTTGCAGACTGTGATTTTTATTCAGGGCTCAGTAATCAATGCAGAGTCACTAGGTCCCATCTTTCTTCTGCACCATTACGATTGGGCTCCCACAAGGTGATGAGCTGGGACAGATGTGCCCCTTGTGGAGAAATTATTGGATCTGCCTCTTGATCTCCTCATTTTCCAACAGAGAGCGGCGATAGATGGGCCCATTGGGTAGCGGTGCGCTTGGGGTCAGATCGATGGGATGCTTGACCTGGCAGTGCAGAGGTACCCCGGTAGGAGAGGAGAATATATCTGAGTATTCTTCAACCACCTTATCCACTTGCTTCTGTTGTGTGGAGAGATCGGTCGTGGAGGCCCTGGATGTGGCTACGATCTTTCTCTCACTCTGAGAGCGAATCACGAAGAAGACAAATTTCCTGGTCTGAGAGATGACCTTCCTGCATTGCTTGGAAGAGATCAAGGAAATAGCACTAGGAGGGACTGCCTCAGGTATCCTGTACAATTTCCTGTTCAAAGAAATAATAACACTGCGAGGCCTAGACTCATATATAATATGACATTTCCATAAATAAGGTTGGCCCAAAAGAACATTTGAAACTTCCAGAGGAGCAACATCACACAATACCTCGTCCTTGAAGGGCTTGATGTGGTACAATAGTCGGCACTGTTGGCTGACGTGGAGATCGCTTCCTTTGCGGAGCCATCCAATGGTGTAGGGTTGTGGGTGCGACGTTGTCAGAAGGGCCAGGTGCTTGACGACCTTTGCTGAGATGAGGTTCTCATGGCTACCGCTATCAATGATGAAGTGCAATGGGGTGCCTTTTACCCACATCTGTGAATGGAAGAGGTGTTCTTCTTCTTTTGGCTTGTCTGGTTCATCAGGCTGGAGCTTGGTGGTAGCAATGGTGGCACTGGGTTCCACGTCAATTATCCGTCTTTCCCTTTCCGGTTCGGACTCAGAGTTAGAATCTGCAACTGATTCAGATGCTTTCACTTCGGCCACCAGCGACTGCTTTGAGCGACAGTCAGCAATGTTATGCCAAGGGCTCTTATGGAAGTCGCACCACTTCCCGATATCTTTCTTTGTATTTCTGGTGTCCCTCTTTGCTTGCGGCTTGGACTGGTTGTCTTGATACTATCCATCTTTGCTCTGTCCTTTATTCTGTGGGTTAGGGCCACCCTTTCCTGTCTTTTGCTGTGAGGGGTTCCCAGGCCCAAATTCCTAGGTCTTTTGTTTGAGCTTCTGCTCTATTTTGATGGCATATCAGTAGGCCGTGCCCAAGGAAGAGATGTCCAAAAATTACATTTCGGTCTGGATGTATCTATGCAGACCACCGCGATACTTGAGCACCAGATGTCGCTCTAAATCTTTGATACCCAACTTGGTGCGCAAGGTGTGGAAGATATTTGTGAACTCTGGCATTGCTTGGTCTGTTTCTTGTTGCAGTGTGGTCCATTTGGTATAAAAGTTGTCATAACTTCCAATATGGTAGTATTGTTCCTTAATAGCATCCTTGAAGGATTCCCAGGTGGTCGTGACTGAAAATAATGAGGGTTCCTTTGTGTCCTTTTGTTCGCAGAAAGTTTTCCACCAATCTTTGACATGGGGAACAACTTTGAGGAGCGCAAAAGTAATATTTTCTCTATTCGAGAAGTTATGGATAGAAAAATACCCTTCTAGTAGATTCAACCACTTATCTACAGAATCTGCATCTATCTGACCATCAAATATAGGAATGTCGAAGTTGATTTGTACCTTGAAGGGAGTGGTGCCTCCGCTCAAGGAAGATGCGTTGCTTGTTGGTAGTCACCGAAGGATTTGCACGAAACTATCCATCATCTCGTTCCTCTGTTGCGTGAGGGATTCCTCAAGCAACATTTTCAAAGGATCTCCTGTCCTGTCATATTTCTTTTCTCCTGCCATGAGATGTCGCTTGGGCGTGTGAGAGCTTTTGTCCTTAAGAGAAACAAGCTCGAGACCCAATTATTTGTACCCTAACCTCGTTGGGGACATGCATTAATACGATAAGGAGCAGACCGCTCTGATACCACTAATCTGGATTTTATGAGCAAAATGAAATGAATACATATTATTATCATATGCTTAACACAAAATAACAAAGTTACAGTAAAATTGGTTTTCTATTCAATAAGGAAATAAGCTAAAACTGTAAAATGCAGTGGAAAACAAGCTTGCTGGAATGGTGGCAGCTTATCTCTGGGAAGAGATGTGACGGTTGGGCTCATTCGGAAGAAGATGGTTACAATGCGGCTCTGAAGGCCTTTTATAATAAATACGAATGTAAAAAACTCTATACATCCAAAAACCTAACCCTAGGAGATGAAGCGCCAAAAGTCACATGGCCCCCCCCCCGTTTGGGTAAGTTAGTACATCAACTTCTCGAGGTCGTAACTCTTGCATACGATCTTTGTTTGGGGCGTACAATAGCTCGTTGGAAAGATCTATTCAATGACTACAAAAAGGGTCAGCAAATCTCTAGTTTGGCATGCGATATAGGGAGGCGCACGATACCCATATTTTCCTGAGAATTTGACGTCGAAAAAACGTCGTTTAGGGCCTCAAAATGGCTCCAGAAGTTCAAGACCCGAAAAACTGCTAAAAATAGTATATTACCGAAATTGCCAAAAAATTGTTTTGAGCTAGTTGGAAAGGTGGGTGGCCACCGATATCCACTTGGATCATTTGAACAATAAATCGAATGCACAGGAGGAAGATAGGGAGAGAGATGAGGATGAATGCGCAAATTGGTGCATTCGACGTCGACAATATTATTCTTGACTTGGGGTCAGATGTCAACATATTGACGAAGCAGACATGGGAGGTAATGGGGAAACCATAGCTGCAATGGTCCCCTATACAACTTCGATTAGCGAACCAGAGCAAGGTCACGCTTATCAACCGATTGTGTCACATCCCATTTGAAATAGAGGGCCTGAAGACCTATGCATATTTTGATGTGATATAGATAGTTGATAACAAAAGCCCCTATCCGGTGTTGCTAGAGATATACTGAGAAATGGAAAATCAGGTCGTCATCAACTTTAAGAAAAGAACCATGTCGTTTGAGAATCGCGACATGAGGGTAGTCGCACCCCTGGATCCAGCAGAAGGACAGCGGTATGTCGAGCCGATGAGGGATGAATTCACTAAAGGATGGGATAATGTTTTCAATTTCTTAGAAGACTACGTCAATCCTACCGCTGATGGAGAGTTGGGATGGAGGAGTGTTAGCTCAGTATCGTCAGATTCTGATGAAGCACTCGAGAACTGGAAGAACCGACTACATGAAGTATCGTTGAGAAGGTGTGCACGAATTACCCAATCGTTACGACGGGTGGCCACAGAAGTACGCGAACTGCCAACATATGAAGGTTTTCCTAACTTGACGAAATTTATCACCGAATTTGAAGAAAAGGTAGCAGAACCGCAGAGACTGCTAGCATTAGAGGACTGTTGGCACCCCAACAACTCCCCTTCATTTTATGCAAAATAAAGGAGCCCCCTATGTAAATTTTGTAAATATCTTGTTTTCAATTTCCTTGTTTTGGTAGGTGGATTCTTAGCTTTCTTTCATTAATCCTTCACTTTTGGCAATATTTGTTAATTGTGGCAATATTTATTAATTGGACTCTTGATTCTTTCACATCACTAGTATACTTATATTAAGCTTTGATTTCCAAGTTCTCCAATGAATGATTGTATCTACAAAACAAAATGTTAAATAATTGTAAATAATAAACATAAATAAAACCACATAAAAACCAAATTTTATCATGGATTATGTGTTTCATGTTAATTAAAGTGAAACAAAACAAAAAAGGACCACACTTTATCTTAAATCTATTAATATATTGCCACTTCATTTAATTATTTTCATTCTCAAGAATGACACATCTGTTTGTAAAGTTCATTTGATGACATTGTTAAACCCACTTTATAATTCGAGCCTTATATGTGTTTTATGAATATTTTATATGTGTTTTATGAATATTTTATTAAAAGCTTTGCAAATTTAATATTCGTCATTTAACAATAATCAAAGGATTTTTATTTTTTAGACTTCTTTTTAAATTAAGATCTTGGAGGGAGTTAAAACTTACATTTTGTTTTGGTACGGTTATGACATATGTATGGTAATACTTGGACTTTAAAATAGTTTTTACCATATGAGTATTTATTACTTAATGAAGCTATCTCATCATCGTGAGCTATCATCTTCCTTTAAGCCGAGTTGACATAGTTGGATGGTTACGTATATTAATAATATTACATGCAACCACTCCTTTATTTATACATTTTAACTCTTTGTGCAAGTGAGACTGCCCCTTTTGCATATAACACGAATTGGTTAATGGTATTAAGAGCCACTCAAGCAACTTCATGTATTTTTTTTTTTTCCATAGAAAAATTCAACTTACTATTAATATGCGGAATAGTAAATATATCCAGCTGTTATTTTGTATATAGGCAAATAATCCCTATCAATAGTAAGACCAGGGAAAAACTGTCGTATAGACAGCATAGTGTCAACAACTAGTTTAGAGGAGTCCCATATAAATAGTGCCACAAGTCACTAAAGTATCCAATATGCAAAACAGGAAAATATCCTGTAGCTATGCTGGACATAGGGAAGACTCTCATCCCATGTGTGGGGGTGGGTTGAATTGTACATGCGCATGATATGTATGACCATCCGTTTGATGACCTCGGTTTGGCCATCTGTTTGGGGGTGGAAGGCAGTGGATTTGGTGAGCTTGGTATCCAGCAGTGACCAGAGGCTTGACTAGAATGAGCTGAGGAACTGACTGTCATGGTTTGAGATAATGGTTCGAGGGATCCCAAAGTGTACCCAAACTCGTTCAAAGAAGAGCTTGATAGTGGCTTCTGCTGTGATGTTCTTCTTGTGGGCGGCTAGAATCACCATCTTGGAAAAGCGATCAACAACCACAAAACAAAGGCGTTCCCCTTCTTGGTGGAAGGGAGGCCCGACATGTAGTCCATTGAGATGGATTCCCATGGCCTGTCAGGAGTAGGTAGAGGGGTGTATAGGACCTGTTTCTTAATGGTTGGTTTGGCAATAGCGCAAGCGGTGCAGGACCTGATATACTTGCCTACATCCTATCGAAGTTTCAGCTAGTAGAAATGTTTCTGCAGCATTGCCACTATCTTTTTGACGCCAAAGTGTCCTGCCACTTGACTGTAGTGAGCTTCCCAAATCAACTTCGTGTGCTCACTTGATGGAATGTAGAGATGGCCCAAATGGCACAACAACCCGTCCTGAAGATGGAAATTAGCGACCATTGAGTTGGTGCCCAACATTTGGTAGGTGGTGGAGAAATCAGGGTCTATCTCGTAGAGGTGGGGCCATCCAGAGGTCTCGTGGCTGCAAGAGTCTAGCATTGTGGTGAGTGTCGCGACTAGAGGTCAACTGAGGCAGTCGGTAACTTGGTTGGTACTCCCTGTTCTATATTTGATGTTGAGGTGGAACTGCTATAAGTATGTTGACCACTTCTGATGGCAGTCATTCTGCAACTTTCCTTGGGTTTGCCTGAACTGTAGTGGCTTGTGATTAGTGTGGATGACTGTCTCCTTCCCAAGAATGTAATGTCTCCATTAGCGGCAGGCTTACACAATGGATTACATTTCTTTGTTGTAAGTAGGGTACTTACAGAAAGTATCTGACAGTGTCTCACTATGATATGCCACGGGGTGGCCATGTTGAGTGAGAACGATGCCCATAGCATAATCTGAAGATCTGTCTCGATCTCAAAGGGATGTTGCAGGTCTGGTAATGAGAGTACCGACGATGAGCACAAACGCTTCTTGAAGTTATCGAAGGCTTGTTGTTGGGGCAGGCCCCACACAAATTTTGCCTTACCGCCACCCCTGGTTACTTGGCTGAGGGCCCATGCGATATAAGAGAATCCCAGCATGAACCGATGATAGAAATTGGCAAGGCCCAAGAAGCTCCGAAGTTCAGTGAGTGTGGTTGGGGATGGCCAGTCACGGATGAACTAGATCTTTCCTGGATCCACATGCACACCATGTCGATCAATGATGTAGCCTAAGTAATGGACCCTGTCCACGCTGAAGGAGCATTTTCCCAAGTTTGCATATAGTTTGTGTTACCGCAGGGTGTGCAGAACCTGTTGAATATGCTGCAAGTGTTCCACCCAAGTCTTGCTGCAGATGAGGATGTCATCCAGATACACCACTACAAAAGTATTGGTGAAAGGTCATAGGATATTGTCCATCATCCTAATAAACGTTGTTGGAGCATTTGTCAAACCAAAGGGCATGACCATCCATTCAAAAAGACCTTCTTTTGACTTGAAGGCAGTCTTCCATACATCTGTCTGTTCTATTGGGACCTGATGGTAGCCAGAATTCAGATCAATCTTACGGAAGTATTTGGCCCCCGTGAGCTGATCAAGGAGGTCATCGATTCAGGGAATCGGGTACCGGTTGCGGATTGTGATTTTTATTTAGGGCCTGGTAATGAATGCAGAGTCTGTAGGTCCCATCTTTCTTCTGCACCATTACAATTGGGCTCCCACAAGGTGATGAGTTGGGACGGATGTGCCCTTGGTGGAGAAATTCTTAGATCTACCTCTTGATCTCCTCATTTTCCAATAGAGAGCGGTGATAGATGGTCCCATTGGGTAGCGGTGTGCCTAGGGACAGATCGATGGGATGCTTGACCTAGCAGTGCAGAGGTACCCCAGTAGGAGAGGCGAAGATATCTGAGTATTCTTCCACCACCTTATCCACTTGCTGTTGTTGTGTGGAGAGATTGGTCGCGGAGGCCCTAGATGTGGCTGCGATCTTTCTCTCACTCTAAGAGTGAATCACGAAGAATAAAAATTTCCCGATCTGAGAGATGACCTTCCTGCATTGCTTGAAAGAGATCAAGGAAATAGCACTAGGAGGGACTACCTCAGATATCCTGTACAATTTCCTGTTCAAAGAAATAATAACACTACGAGGCCTAGACTCATATACAGTATGCCATTTCCATAAATAAGGTTGGACCAAAAGAACATCTGAAACTTCAAGAGGAGCAACATCACACAATACCTCATCCTTGAAGGGCTTGATGCCATACAACAGTCGGCACTGTTGGCTGACGCGGAGATCGCTTCCTTTGCGGAGCCATCCAATGGTGTAGGGTTGTGGGTGCGATGTTGTCGAAAGTACCAGACGCTTGATGACCTATGCTGAGATGAGGTTCTTCTGGCTACTGCTATCAACGATGAAGTGTAGCGGTGTGCCTTTTACCCACATCTGTGAATGGAAGAGGCGTTCTCCTTCTTCTGGCTCGTCTGGTTCATTAGGTTAGAGCTTGGTGGTAGCAATGGTGGCACTGGGTTCCACGTCAATGATCCATATTCCCCTTTTTGGTTCGGACTCAGAGTCAAAATCCACATCTGATTCAGATGCTTTCACTTCGGCCATCAGTGACTGCTTTGAGCGACAGCCAACAGTGTTATGCCAAGGGATCTTATGGAAGTCACACCACTTCCCGGTATCTTTCTTTGTCTTTCTGGTGTCCCTCTTTGCTTGCAGCTTGGACTAGTTGTCTTGATACTGTCCATATTTGCTCTGTCCTTTATTCTGTGGGTTAGGGCCGCCCTTTCCTGTCTTTTTCTATGAGGGGTTCCCAGGCCCAAATTGTCGCGTCTTTTGTTTGAGCTTCTGCTCTATTTTGACGGCATATCAGTAGGCCATGCCCAAGGAAGAGATGTCCAGAAATTCCATTTCGGTCTGGATGTATCTATGCAGACCACCACGATACTTGAGCACCAGATGTCGCTCTGAATCTTTGATACCCAACTTGGTGCATAAGGTGTGGAAGATATTTGTGAACTCTGGCACTGCTTGGTCTCTTTCTTGTCGCAGTGTGGTCCATTTGATATACAAGTCATCATAACTTCCAACAGGGTAGTATTATTCCGTAATAGCATCCTTGAAGGATTCCCAGGTGGTCGTGACTGAAAATAATGAGGGTTCCTCTGTGTCCTTTTGGTCGCAGAAAGTTTTCCACCAATCTTTGACATGGGGAACGGTTTTGAGGAGCGCAAAAGTAATATTTTCTCTATTCGAGAATTTATGGACAGAAAAATACACTTATCTACAACATTTGTGTCTATTTGACCATCAAATATAGGATTATCGAAGTTGATTTGTACCTTGAAGGGGGGGGGCGCCTTCGCTAGAGGAAGATGCGTCGCTTGTTGGTAGTCGCCGAAGGATTTGCACGAAACTATCCATCATCTCGTTCCTCTATTGCCTGAAGGCTTCCTCAAGCAACATTTTCAAAGGATTTCCTGTTCCGTCATCTTTTTTTTCTCCTGCCATGAGGGGTCGCTTGGGCATGCGAGAGATTTTTTTCCTCAAGAGAAACAAGCTCGAGACCCAATTCTTTGTACCCTGACCTCGTTGGGGACATGCATTAAGACGATAAGGAGCGGACCGCTCTGATACCACTGATCCAGATTTTATGAGAAAAATGAAATGAATACAGATTATTATCAGATGCTTAACACAAAATAACAGAGTTACAGTAAAATTGGTTTTCTATTCAATAAGGAAATAAGCTAAAACTGTAAAATGCAGCGGAAAACAAGCTTGCTGGAATGGTGGCGGCTTATCTCTGGGAAGAGATGTGACGGCTGCGCTCATTCGGAACAAGATGGTTACAATGAGGCTCGGAAGTCCTTTTACAATAAATAGGAATGTAAAAAACCCTATACATCCAAAAACCTAACCCTAGGAGATGAAGCGCCAAAAGTCACATGCCCCCCCCCCCGTTTGGGTAAGTTAGTACATCAACTTGTCGGTGTCGTAACTCTTGCATACGATCTCTATTTGGGGCGTACAATAGCTCGTTGGAAAGATCTATTCAATGACTACAAAAAGGATTAGCAAATATTGAGTCTAGCATGCGAAATAGGCAGGTGCACAGTACCCATATTTGCCCGAGAATTTGACGCCGAAAAAACGTCGTTTAGGGCCTCAAAATGGCTCTAGAAGTTCAGGACCCGAAAAACTGCTAAAAATAGTATATTACCGAAATTGCCAAAAAACTGTTTTGAGCCAGTTGGAAAGGTGGGTGGCCACCGATATCCACTTGGACTATTTGAACAATAAATTGAATGCACGGGGGGAAGACAGGGAGAGAGATGAGGATGATTGCGCAAATTGGTGCATTTGACATCGACAATATTATTCTTGACTTGGGGTCAGACGTCAACATATTGACGAAGCAGACATGGGAGGTAATGGGGAAACCACAGCTGCAATGGTCCCCTAAACAACTTCGATTAGCGAACCAGAGCAAGGTCACATCTATTAGCCGATTGTGTCACATCCCAGTTGAAATAGAGTGCCTGAAGACCTATGCATATTTTGATGTGATAGAAATAGTTGATAACAAAATCCCCTATCCGGTGTTGCTAGGGATATACTGGGAAATGGAAAAGCAGGTCGTCATCAACTTTAAGAAAAGAACCATGTCATTTGAGAATCGCGACATGAGGGTAGTTGCACCCCTGGATCCAACAAAAGGACATCGATATGTCGAGCCGATGAGGGATGAATTCACTAAAGGATGGGATAATGTTTTCAATGTCTTAGAAGACTACGTCAATCCTACCGCTGATGGAGAGTTGGGATGGAGGAGTGTTAGCTCAGCATCATCAGATTCTGATGAAGCACTCGAGAACTGGCAGAACCGACTACATGAAGTATCGTTGAGAAGGTGTGCACGAATTACCCAATCGTTACGACGGGTGGCCACAGAAGTACGCGAACTGCCAACATACGAAGGTTTGCCTAACCTGACGAAATTTATCACCGAGTTTGAAGAAAAGGTAGCAGAACCGCAGAGACTGCTAGCATTAGAGGACTGTTGGCACCCCAACAAGTCCCCTTCATTTTATGCAAAATAAAGGGGCCCCCTATGTAAATTTTGTAAATATCTTGTTTTCGGTTTCCTTGTTTTGATAGGTGGCTTCTTAGCTTTCTTTCATTAATCCTTCACTTTTGGTAATATTTGTTAATTATGGCAATATTTGTTAATTGAACTCTTGATTCTTTCACATCATTAATATACTTATATTAAGCTTTGATTTCCAAGTTCTCCAATTAATAATTGTATCTACAAAACAAAATGTTAAATAATTGTAAATAATAAACATAAATAAAACAACATAAAAACCAAATTTTATCATAGATTATGTGTCTCATGTTAATTAAAGTGTCAAACAAAACAAAAAAGGACCACACTTTATCTTAAATCTATTAATATATTGCCACTTCATTTAATTATTTTCATTCTCAAGAATGACACATCTGTTTGTAAAGTTCATTTGATGACATTGTTAAACCCACTTTATAATTCTAGCCTTATATGTGTTTTATGAATATTTTATATGTATTTTATGAATATTTTATTAAAAGCTTTGCAAATTTAATATTCGTCATTTAACAATAATCAAAGGATTTTTATTTTTTAGACTTCTTTTTAAATTAAGATCTTGGAGGGAGTTAAAACTTACATTTTGTTTTGGTACGGTTATCACGTATGTATGGTAATACTTGGACTTTAAAATAGTTTTTACCATATGAGTATTTATTACTTAATGAAGCTATCTCATCATCGTGAGCTATCATCTTCCTTTAAGCCGAGTTGACAGAGTAGGATGGTTACGTATATTAATAATATTACATGCAACCACTCCTTTATTTATACATTTTAACTCTTTGTGCAAGTGAGACTGCCCCTTTTGCATATAACACGAATTGGTTAATAGTATTAAGAGCCACTCAAGCATAAACTTCATGTACTTCGAAAGGGAGAAACTGCCAGCATTTTAAGGCCTTTGAATAGATTTGTCACGTCATCAGAAGTTCGCTTGATCTACATCTATTGTGTTATCAACTTGCCGTGCAGATGTTAAAGAGGATATGATGCTATAAATTATTGAGATATTAGCATGTTAAAAAGAATTGAAATAAACTTACATCATATCATTTATTTCATGGTTCTTTTTACGTTAATTAAAAGAATTGAAGTAAACTTACATCATATCATTTATTTCATGGTTCTTTTTACGTTAATTTTCTCTTGGGAAGATATGCATTACGCTCTTTACCCAAAGCTAATTTAGTTTCATTAGGTTAGAGCTTGGTGGTAGCAATGGTGGCACTGGGTTCCACGTCAATGATCCATCTTCCCCTTTCTGGTTCGGACTCCGAGTCAAAATTCGCATCTGATTTAGATGCTTTCACTTCGGCCACCAGTGACTGCTTTGGGCGACAGCCACCAGTGTTATGCCAAGGGCTCTTATGGAAGTCGCACCACTTCCCGTTATCTTTCTTTGTCTTTTCGGTGTCCCTCTTTGATTGCAGCTTGGATTGGTTGTCCTGATACTTTCCATATTTGCTCTATCCTTTATTCTATGGGTTAGGGCTGCCCTTTCCTGTCTTTTGCTGTGAGGGGTTGCCAGGCCCAAATTGCCACGTCTTTTGTTTGAGCTTCTACTCTATTTTGACGGCATATCAGTAGGCCATGCCCAAGGAAGAGATGTCCAGAAATTCCATTTCGGTCTGGATGTATCTATGTAGACCACCGCGATACTTGAGCACCAAATGTCACTCTGAATCTTTGATACCCAGCTTGGTGCGCAAAGTGTGGAATATATTTGTGAACTCTGGCACTGCTTGGTCTCTTTCTTGTCGCAGTGTGGTCCATTTGATATACAAGTCATCATAACTTCCAACGGGGTAGTATTATTCCTTAATAGCATCCTTGAAGGATTGCCAGGTAGTCGTGACTGAAAATAATGAGGGTTCCACTGTGTCCTTTTGTTTGCAGAAAGTTTCCCACCAATCTTTGACATGGGGAACGGCTTTGAGGAGCGCAAAAGTAATATTTTCTCTATTCGAGAAGTTATGGACAGAAAAATACCCTTATAGAAGATTCAACCACTTATCTATAGCATTTGCGTCTATCTGACCATCAAATATAGGAATATAGAAGTTGATTTGTACCCTGAAGGGGGGGGTGCCTTCACTCGAGGAAGATGCATCGCTTGTTGGTAGTCACCGAAGGATTTGCGTGAAACTATCCATCATCTCATTCCTCTATTGCGTGAGGGCTTCCTCAAGCAACATTTTCAAAGGATCTCATGTCCCATCATCTTTCTTTTCTCCTGCCATGAGAGGTCGCTTGGGCGTGCGAAAGCTTTTGTCCTCAAGAGAAACAAGCTCGAGACCCAATTCTTTGTACGTTGACCTCGTTGGGGACATGCATTAAGATGACAAGGAGTAGACCGCTCTGATACCACTGATCTATATTTTATGAGCAAAACGAAATAAATACAGATTATTATCAGATGCTTAACACAAAATAATAGAGTTACAATAAAATTGGTTTTCTATTCAATAAGGAAATAAGCTAAAACTGTAAAATGCAGCGGAAAACAAGCTTGCTGGAATGGTAGCAGCTTATCTCTGGGAAGAGATGTGACGGCTGCACTCATTTGGAACAAGATGGTTACAATGAGGCTCTGAAGTCCTTTTACAATAGACAGGAATGTCAAAAACCCTATACATCCAAAAACCTAACCCTAGGAGATGAAGCGCCAAAAGTCACATGCCCCCCCCCCCGTTTGGGTAAGTTAGTACATCAACTTCCTGGTGTCGTAACTCTTGCATACGATCTTTGTTTGGGGCGTACAATAGATCGTTGGAAAGATCTATTCAATGAATACAAAAAGGGTCAGCAAATATCGAGTCTAACACGTGAAATAGGCATGCACGCAGTACCCATATTTGCTCGAGAATTTGATGCTGAAAAAACGTCATTTATGGCCTCAAAATGGCTCCGAAAGTTCAGGGCCCGAAAAACTGCTAAAAATAGTATATTACCAAAATTGCCAAAAAATTGTTTTGAGCCAGTTGGAAAGGTGGGTGGCCACCGATATCCACTTGGACCATTCGAACAATAAATCGAATGCATAGGGGGAAGACAGGGAGAGAGATGAGGATGACTGCGCAAATTGGTGCATTCGACGTCGACAATATTATTCTTGACTTGGGGTTAGATGTCAACATATTGACGAAGCAGACATGGGAGGTAATGGGGAAACCACAGCTGCAATGGTCCCCTATACAGCTTTGATTAGTGAACCAGAGCAAGGTCACACCTATCGACCAATTGTGTCACATCCTAGTTGAAATAGAGGGCCCGAAGACCTATGCATATTTTGATGTGATAGAAATAGTTGATAACAAAATCCCCTATCCGATGTTGCTAGGGATATACTGGGAAATGGAAAATCATGTCGTCATCAACTTTAAGAAAAGAACCATGTCATTTGAGAATCGCGACATGAGGGTAGTTGCACCCCTGGATCCATCAAAAGGACCTCGGTATGTCGAGCCGATGAGGGATGAATTCACTAAAGGATGGGATGATGTTTTCAATGTCTTAGAAGACTATGTCAATCCTACCGCTGATGGAGAGTTGGGATGGAGGAGTGTTAGCTCAGCATCGTCAGATTCTGATGAAGCACTCGAGAACTAGCAAAACCGACTACATGAAGTATCCTTGAGAAGGTGTGCACGAATTACCGAATCGTTACGACGGGTGGCCACAGAAGTACACGAACTGCCAACATACAAAGGTTTTCCTAACCTGGCGAAATTTATCACCGAGTTTGAAGAAAAGGTAGCAGAACCGCAGAGACTGCTAGCATTAGAGGACTGTTGGCACCTCAACAACTCCCCTTCATTTTATGCAAAATAAAGGGACCCCCTATGTAAATTTTGTAAATATCTTGTTTTCGGATTCCTTGTTTTGGTGGGTGGATTCTTAGCTTTCTTTCATTAATCCTTCACTTTTGGCAATATTTGTTAATTGTGGCAATATTTGTTAATTGGACTCTTGATTCTTTCACATCACTAATATACTTATATTAAGCTTTGATTTCCAAGTTCTTCAATTAATGAGTGTATCTACAAAACAAAATGTTAAATAATTGTAAATAATAAACATAAATAATTGTAGATTATGTGTCTCATGTTAATTAAAGTGTCGAACAAAACAAAAAAGGACCACACTTTATCTTAAATATATTAATATATTGCCACTTCATTTAATTATTTTCATTCTCAAGAATGACACATCTGTTTGTAAAGTTCATTTGATGACATTGTTAAACCCACTTTATAATTCTAGCCTTATATGTGTTTTATGAATATTTTATATGTGTATTATAAATATTTTATTAAAAGTTTTGCAAATTTAATATTCGTCATTTAACAATAATCAAAGGATTTTTATTTTTTAGACTTCTTTTTAAATTAAGATCTTGGAGGGAGTTAAAACTTACATTTTGTTTTGGTACGGTTATCACATATGTATGGTAATACTTGGACTTTAAAATAGTTTTTACCATATGAGTATTTATTACTTAATGAAGCTATCTCATCATCGTGAGCTATCATCTTCCTTTAAGCGGAGTTGACAGAGTTGGATGGTTACGTATATTAATAATATTACATGCAAGCACTCCTTTATTTATACATTTTAACTCTTTGTGCAAGTGAGACTGCCCCTTTTGCATATAACACGAATTGGTTAATAGTTTAAGAGCCACTCAAGCATAAACTTCATGTACTTCGAAAGGGAGAAACTGCCAGCATTTTAAGGCCTTTGAATAGATTTGTCACGTCATCAGAAGTTCGCTTGATCTACATCTATTGTGTTATCAACTTGCCGTGCAGATGTTAAAGAGGATATGATGCTATAAATTATTGACATATTAGCATGTTAAAAAGAATTGAAATAAACTTACATCATATCATTTATTTCATGGTTCTTTTTACGTTAATTAAAAGAATTGAAGTAAACTTACATCATATCATTTATTTCATGGTTCTTTTTACGTTAATTTTCTCTTGGGAAGATATGCATTACGCTCTTTACCCAAAGCTAAATGTGTTAATCATTTTCCTTTTTATTTTTGGTGCGTCTTTTCAACAGGTACACACGCTTTATGTCAAGCTGTCAAGATGGTATTATCAAACATCATCGCTAGAGCACGCCAAGCCTGGACACAATGCTATTCAAGGAGAATCCGATGGAGGGAATATCGTTTAAGAAACGTTGGAGATACGCATGTGTCGGACAAAATACAGTCAAATACATTTTCTTTGTTCATTCTTGCATTTAACCTTTGTGTTTATTTGATTAATTTTCACAGTTCTGATGTAATGAGCAGTTTGAATCAGTAGTTATTTTATTAATTACTTGTTTTGAAATATTAATGTGCTTTAAGAATTATATTTTACTTTAAAGTAAATTGTAATTGAATCATACATCTCATGCCAGATAGAAATAGATTAGTTTAATTTTAGTTTTAAATTAAATTTAAGTTTTGTTTCATAAATGGAAAGTTACAGTTTAGCAGGTGCTAAATCTGTGAGTTGTTAAATCTGTGTGTTTTGTGTTTTCTTTTGGAATTTGCATTTTAATTAAATTTAGTTTCATTTAATTAAATAGTTTATACCTAATTGTGAGACTCTTAATTTTTGAGAGCAAATCTACAAAGGCAGCGGGACCTTTGATCCCGTGAGAATTAGCTATATACCAAACATACCGGGGGCTGCAGTAAGCGTCTTGTATGGGTTAGTTCTCTTTAGTTGGCCTTAGTTAGAATATGTACATGGCCAACAAGGACGCATTGAAGGCTACACCAACGTGCTGGTGGGAAACACATAAGTCAACGATAAAAAATTGGCCACTATGTCGACAAATAATGGAAGCTAGATTCTACGAAGATAACAGATAATGCGAAAAGAAGTACAATGGACAAAGTGACCCAAGGGATCACTTGGAGGAATGCCAATGCGCATGGGGAGTCAGACCACAACAAGAATGGGTCCATGCATTCATCCATACACTAGATGAGGTACCGCGAAACTTGTACATCATAGCAGAACTGCGACATGGAACGGTTAGGTGAGAGGAGCTAACTATCAACTTTAGCCGGACCTTCAGCTTATCGGATGAAAACCCGTTTATCTATAGTGCATTATAGGTGATATGGGAGAAGGTACTTGAAGCAGTTCCGATAGAACCACCAATGGGATTACAATGGATTGTGACACCAGAAATGATGATGGAATGCAATAATGTGACAGGAGAACCAGATGATGAGGATGGCCCACGAGCCACTTATATACTAGAGTCGAAAGGAAGCCGAAATGTCGAGGCACATGAGATACCCTTTGAAAAATTTCAACAATCATTGCGAATAAAGAAAGTTAATATTGGTTCATAGAAAAACCCAAAGTTCGCAAGCATCGGAGATTATTGGGATGATGCGACAATCACAAAAGTCACGGATCGACTACACGAATTTCAGGATCTGTTCCCAACAAAATTTCAGAAATGAAAGGCCCTTCCATGGAACTAGGTGAATTGAAGATCTCACTGAATCCTGATGCGAAACGAGTGAAGCAATGACCATACAGATTGAATCCCAAGTACAAGGAGCATGTGAAAGCTGAACTAGAGCGAATGTTGGATACATGTATCATAGAACCGGTAGAAGAATCTGAATGGATCAGTCCGATGGTGGTCTAAGATAAAAATACTGGAAAAGTCAAGATTTGTGCCGGCTTAAAGAAACTGAACGACGCATGTCTACATGATCCATTCCCTACACTGTTCACAGATGAGGTATTAGAAGGTGTCGGAGGTCAAGAGATCTACTCATTTACAGATGGATTCTCAGGGTACTACCAGATAAAAATTGCGAAGGAGGATCAACACAAGACAACGTTCGTAACAGAATGGGGTTGTTTTCAATATATAGTAATGCCATTCGGTGTGAAAAATGCACCCGCGATATTTTCAAGACTGGTTGTCGCTGCATTCAAGGATTTCATTCATAAATTCCTCATAGTATACATGGATGATTGGACAATATACAGGTTGGTTAAGGATCACGTTGCAAACCCGAGGTTGATGCTGGAGAGATGTAGGCAGTATCAGATTTCATTGAATTTGAAGAAGTGCATCTTCTGCGCTCCATTCGGTATTATGCGTTAGGGCACATTGTATGCAAAGAGGAGTTTTGGTGGACCCAATGAAGATTGCAATTATTTTAGAATTACCACCACTGACGACAGTAATGCAGTTAAGGGAGACATTGGGGCATACGGAGTATTACATAAAGTTTATCATAGGGTATGTGGAGATCAGAACACCAATGGAGAAACTATTGAAAAAGGATGCGAAATTCGAATGGAATGAAGAGTGCCCGAAGAGCCTCGATATATTGAAAGAAAAGATGGTTGTAGCTCTGATATTAGCTTTTCTTGACTGGACAAAGGAATTCCATGTTCATGTGGATGCGTCATCAGGGGCACTAGGGATGGTATTGGCTCAGCCAGGAGAAGGGGTGATCAATCACCCAATTGCATTCGCCAGTAGGAAGTTGCCCACTGCGAAGTAAAACTACACGACGACAGAGAGGGAATGGCTAGCAATGGTTTACGCACTACAAAAATTGTGCCACTACCTACTTCGAGGCCATTTCAAGATGTTTACTGACCATTCAACATTGAAATATTTGGTCAACAAACCTGTGTTGGGGGGGGGGGAATTTGAATTTGAGATTATTGTGAAACCGAGACACTTGAATGATGGGCCTGATCACCTATCCCAAATTGATTCAGGAGAAGAACCCATAAGAATTGATGAAGGCTTACGAGATGCGCAACTATTTCAGATTGGAATGGTCGATGACCATTATGAGAAAATCACTGAGTTCTTGACTACAGGATGTGCACCAGAAGGATTCAATACAATATATAAAAAGAAGTTAGTGGTGAGGGTTTCCTAATTTCAGCTAATTGCAGGATAACTTTACAAAATGGGGCCAGACAAGATCCTTCGCCGATACGTTATTCCGCATGATCAGGAAAGGAAACTTGTGGAAGCTCACAATGGGATCACAGGAGGAAACTATGGAGGACGTGCCACCGCTAGAAAGATACTTAGAGCTGGATTATGGTGGCCGACGATGCATGGAGATGCTGCATATTACGCCAAGAGCTACGATGTGTGCCAAAGAATAGGAAAACCATCACGAAGGGATGAAATGCCGCTAGTAACTCAACTAACACTACAAGCTTTCGAAAAATGGGTGGTCGAATTTGTAGGGCCTATCAACCCACCAGGAAAACGAACAGGGTCGCGGTACATAATTATTGCGACGAATTATTTGATGCGAAGGGATGAAGCTGCATCGGTAAAGGATTGCACAGCTGCGACAATAACAATATTTCTCTTTGATAATGTGGTCACCAAGTTTGGATGTCCGAAGATACTAATGAGCGACCAGGGTACTCACTTCGTCAACCAAACTATTAAGGCAACGACAAGAGAATTCCAAATTCAGCACCGCAAGAGTATCCCATGTCACCCACAAGTGAATGGTGCGGTGGAAACATTTAACAAGGTATTGGAGCATGCGCTAACAAAGGTATGCGACATGAACCACGACAACTGGGATTTGAAGATTCCAGAAATATTGTGGGCTTGCAGAACAATGTGTAAGCATGTGATAGGCTAGATACCATTCAAGTTAGTTTATGGAGAAGAAGTGGTCATGCCAATGGAGTATATTGTCCTCAGTCGCCGCATTGTAGCAGCCATAAGAATGAGTGATGACAGAGCAATCGAAGAATGGTTGGGGCAGTTAGTACAACTTGACGGGGACAGGTTTATCGCAGGATTCCAGCAATAAGTAGAAAAGGACCTCCAGAAGGCTTGGCACGATCATCACGTTAAGGCCAAACACTTCAGCGTGGAGATGTGGTGCTGCTATACGATAGTAATTTTGTGAAGCATCCAGGTAAGCTAAAGATGCATTGGTTATCACTGATGGAGGTGCAGTACAGTTACAAAAGCTAGACGGGACACTAATGAAAAATATAGTGAATGGAAGTTGATTGAAGCCCTATCACAAAAAGTGCTAGGAGTTTAATCTTGTAGACAGTTAACATGTGGTAGTCAAATCAGACCATAATTATAGCATTTAAGCATCGACGAAAGGCGGTGGAGACGGATGATGACACACTCGATGGCAGGATTTGGAAAATCAGGGAAAGCTTCAACGAATGACTTGGTAATCATTCCTCAAAGATTCCATGATGGACAGGAATCGAGTGAGTTAAGTTACAAATATCCAAGCAGAGGGATGGATAGGATTATGAAGATTTATTGAGCCATATATGCGACTCGAGCAAGTTAAAGAGTCAGGAAGTAAGGATAGAAGGGTCAGGAAGTAAGTAAGTTGCAAGGTAAAGGATTGAGATTAGAGGGTTGCAATGGTGCATTTTGTTTCCTGCAGAAGCACCCAGGGTGCACTAAGGGAAAGGACAATAAGTGTTCACGAGAAACCGAGGGATGAAGATGCACAGACAATCCCGAAGGAAAGAGATGAAGTCTCACCTGATATGTCTAAGCGAGTTGTAGTAGTTATAATAACCGCGGTCTTTTCGACCGCAAAAGCACCAAAGGCAAGGGCACACCGGTCCCCAATGAAGGATGATAAAATGTGCAAAACAGATGTGCCGAAGCATTAGGCTTGTTTCACACTTTGGTGATGTCAATGAACTTTTGTCCAGTCAAAAGCCAGGGTCAAGAGAAACAGATAGCTGAGCAGGGATAGATTACAAAGGTTTCAAGAGACTAGAGGATGAGTTCGATAAGTACATAACATCGATCAAGGGATTGCAGGATGAGTTCGAGAAGTACACATAATGAACCTGAGCAGTACCAGAGGTGTCCAGCTGAGGTGGCTCGAGGGCAAGCCACAAGTTTGTGTTGGGGGCCTGTTGGCACGGGATCAGAGAGCATAAAGTGCAGAAGCTGACAACAACAAAGAGGGAATTCATGGAAGAAAGTACCATTCACGAAGAACAAGGAAGCCGATGAAAGCGCAAGTCATGGTTTAGTTAGTTAGAATGGGTCATTTGGACCATTTTGTAATAGCTTAGTTTTCTATAAATAGAACCATGATTGTAATCCTAAGGGTATCGATTGTAGACGGAGATATCTCGCATATATGTTTTTCCCTGCCTTCGGCAATTTTTGTTCTGTTTGTATGGATTTGCGATAAGTCGCTTGGAATTGTTCCTGCGAAGGTTGTATCACATATTTTGGGATGAGTTAATGCATGAGGATGTTCGATTATGTCTCTATTTTGCGTTTCTACTTCTGTCACCATGTTATGAATGATGAATGTTATATTAATGTTGTGATATGTTTTATTGCTCTGTCAATTAATTTGTAATGCGAGTTGATTACATGTTGTTTATTGGTTAGCGTAATGCAAAGACAAGATCTTTGGTTTATGTAGCAATTGAGTAAGGGTTAATGCATGTCTTCTCCCTACTGCAGAAACTTGGTTCCTGCAGCACCCCTTCGACATATCATGTGAGACCTCACTCACTCTGTGAGTGTTGCTGGAAAGGGTAAAACCTTTTTGGGCCGATGCCTAAAGGTGTTTGGTTGGTTTTTGTTGACAGCAGTGCGAAGTGAACTTCGGTCGACAGAACTCTATCAACACCGCATAGAGCCGACGAACGTGATATTTCCATCCGATGAAATTGCTGAAGGTGAGAAGCAGCTCGCACACTTGGATATCAATGTGGTAATATTGTTTTCCATTGAAGGACTGCATGATCTACATATGCAAGTTGTAGAAGAAATTAAAGATAGAGATGTGATCTCATACAACGAGCATCTCAAGCTAGAAGAAATTTATAAAGAGTTGGGGAATGAATGCAGAGTGAAGACCAATGAGCTATAAAATGCTCATCAGAAGCAAAAGAACTGAAGAAGGTCGTATCCGAAGTCTATGCGAATATCCCGGACTTTGAAGAAGAACCTGAAGTAGAAGCGACCATTGTTAAGATTGGTGCTACAGTAGAAAATATCAAATCAAAACTGGAAGATATGGAGATTGGTTATAGAGAAAATATTGTTGAATTAGAGTCTAGGAAATAACCTGGCACTCTGCCATAGGTAAAGGAAGCAAGGTCTGAAGAACTGAAAACGTTAATAGAGAACATCTCCACAGAAGTTGCGAGATGCCAAGATTTTCTAGAAGAAGTGACTAAGGCATGGGCCACACTTGAAGAAGACCTGGACTTACAAAAAATTTAGGATGAAGTCCAAACAAAGAAAAAGGACCTCGACACAATGAACGCGGCTATGAAGCATTTTCCTCCAAGGAAAAGAATAAAAAAGTTCACAGAAACAAAGGAAATTGAAAAGGAACTGAAGGCATTAAGAATAAAGGAAGCTGAAACTTCAGCAAAGTTGCAACTGAGACAAGAAGAGGCATTGGCACTCTCTGAATAGATTGAGGTGAAGCTATAAGAGCTTCACACGATAAAGAGCACGGTAAAGGACCAAATGTAAGAACCAATATATGTGATGTTTCTCAACATGGTGAAAGAGTACGAGCAAGAGGCTAAGGAGGCTGTTGCGAAGTTGAGTGCAACATTTCAAGAATTTGTTGCGAAGATGAACATCCCAAGTGATGCACAGTCAAAGAATCCTACTGTAAGTGGCTTGGGGACATGCCAAAAGTAAGTGTTAGGGGCTTGTTGGGCACATATCAAGTAAAGGAAGTTTTGAACGCAAAGTATAGTTAGGCGAGGTCTGACATTGACCATTTTTGGAGACAAGCAACTCTGCAAATCCCAGGAAGAGGGTATGGAGCGAAGCATAGTTGACAGGAAAGGACATGTTCCCTTAGTAAAGATGAAGTACTAAGGATACCCAGAGGTAGTTGAAGCAGTTAAGGATCAAGAAGCAACCTGATAACTACAGGATCAGAAAGTAAAGAAGTAGAATGGTGTAAAGGACACGCCACTGCAGAGTCAAAGCCACGCTGTCATAACTGCGTTGTTAGAGGAATCGTCAGAGTCAGAAGAAGCGGTGCCAAAGGGACAACGAAGTTAAAGAAAAGCATGGTCTAAAGGAGAACCACGGGGTTTTGGGTTTAAGGGTACTATGGGGGTTGGCCCATAGTTATTGTAATATGTGACCTTCGGGCACACATATATATAAGGTTAATTTTGTATAAGGAAGGGTTGGTGTTTTTTTCCGACAACCAAGTGTTGTTGTTGTTTTGATTGTAGATCTAGAATCAGAGAGAATAGACTCTACAATTGAGTGCATAGAGATATGATTGTATAGAAGAGTCTACAGCTGAGTGCCCGGACTGGAATTGTGACCCTTTTAGGTAATAGAAGAACAGTTCTTGTGGACGTAGCTCCCGCTAGGGGGGTGAACCACGTAAATCTATGTGTTATGTATGAGTTTATGACATGTTTTGAGTTCATGTTGTTATATGTTTATGTATTTTCTTTTGTGTGTATGTGAATGGAAATCATCTGTTAAGTAAACGGAACAGCTGTGTATGAATGTTGCGAAGTAACACTAAGTACGATGAATGCGTAGTTATAAGAGTAAAGACAACAACAATTTAGCGTAGTCTGTAGACTGTTGGTAGCTATGAAGTGCAGTGTCATAAGTTGATATTGTCATGTTAAGTATATGATAAGGAAGGGACAAGTTGCAAGGTCGTTAACCACATCTGCACATTGCCACGGTTGCAGAAACCTGATTCTGTAAACCTCCATCTTCGCTTTGGGTGCGATGTCATCCTGTTTACAGGTTGATGTCAAAAGGGGCAGTGAAAGGGGTTTTGTTGTCTCTACAATAACTTTGCTGAACCCGGGTCATCCCATAGGACCAAAACTATTTCTATGACAAGATTCTTCAAAGAGATTTTCTTTTCTTTGATCTGCAACTTGATTAGGTGGTCTTTTCCTTTTATGAATCTTTGTCAATCTTCATGAAGATTGATATATTCTTTGGAAATCTCTACTGCATTATAGAATGTTGGATTCATGTTGATATTAAGAGATAAAGAGTCATATTTGGTTGGTTTATTCTCTTTAGCTTTTAGTTGAGCTAAAATCTTGTTCTTTTCATCTTTTAATTCTTTTCCTCTAGATAAAATTTCATCGATTTCAGTAATTCTGATTTGAGGAGAAGCCTTTGATGTGGAAAACATATAAAAAAAATATGGAGGACCATCACACCCTCCTAAATTTGCATATTGATCGGAATCAGAAGAGGATTCGATGGATTCTGCAGGATCAAATGTATTCATGGAAGGATCTAAGTTATCTAAATAAGAGGATCCTTCATCTAGGAGAAAAAAAAAATTTCCTTCAGGATATTTGTCAGCATCACATTATTCAAGACCCCACCAAGCAGGATCTAAATCATCAGTAAACATTGCTGCAAGCCGAGGCTTAGATTTTCTCTTGGGGCATTTATTTTCCCATTGGCCATTCTTGCCATAAATAAAACATTTTTCTTTATCATAAGGATCAGAGCGTTTATTGAAAAAATCCTTTCTTTTATGGAAACTCTTCTTCTTCTTATATCTATAGGATTTGTCTAGGTGAAATATGGGAGCACTAGTATAGAAGGGTTTTCCCTTCTTTTTCTTGCGGCTGCAAGATTATTTACCAAAGTGACCTCTATTGTGAGCTCCACAACCCCAATCAGACATTTTTTCCACATCTTTGCAAAAGCCAAGAGAGTACATGGATGAGTTCCTTTTAAATTCTTTGACAACTCTCCTTTATAAACAATGCTCTTGCCTTGTTTCCATAATGAATCCATGCAGTTGGGAAAGAGAGAGTCCTTGCAAGGGAATACTTTTATTGTCACATACCCAATTTTATAAAAATAATGTAATTATTTTTATTATATTCTTGAGACATTATGTTAAATTTAATGCTAAGTAGGAATTGATGACTCAGCAGAGTCACTAGAAATCGAATGTAAATCAGAATATTTTATTATTAATAAATAAATTATGGAGACAACAGCATGGGAGAGCTGTTAAAAGAGGCTACTGGTCAAACTGGTGGAGGGAACTAGGTGGACAGGCAAAAGACAAGTGGCAGCATCCTCAAACACTTCCTAAGTTGCAGGTGGCAACTTTCCTATATTTGGGGTCATGATTTCCCAAGAAAGTGGAATCTGAGTAGGTGGCTCATTAATGATAGTTAACCCAACAAAGACCTAGGCAATGTTTTAAATAGTACTCAATGAATTGAGCTGGGGGTTCAACATTGTTCTAGAGGGAGAATACATTCAGGTGAATGTTATTCAGGAGTCCCATTGAGGAAGAGGGAAAAACAGTAAGGAAGTTGTTTGGAGAGGAATGCTGCAGTAACTTGGTTCCAGTATAGCTGTTTGGGTTGAGTGAATTATTCTGCTGCACCTAGTTCCAGCCAGGGAAACCAGAGCAAGCTCGGGGGTCCTGAGAAGTGCTGTTTGGGCACTCTCTAGGAGTTGGTAGGGAGGAACAACCTCCTATTGCTGTTGTTATCCACAGTTTGAAACAGGTTCTGCCACCTATTCCTACTGTTTATTGAGTAGATATGAATGTATGATATGTTTATCTTCTTTATGTCTGAATAGGATTTAGTTTAGTAAAAGTTGGCATCCCTGAATTATCAGTAGATAGATTCTGCAGAGTTATTATGTCTCAGAAATTTTCCTAGTATCATTATTATCTTACGGTTAAGGTATTTGTTTTTATGCGTGCTATACTTTGTTATTATTGTAAGTAATAGGATGTTATTGTGATTTTTAAACTTGGTTTAATACAATAGTTAAATAGATAAGTAGAGGCTCATTATACAGTAAATATCTTTCTGGAAAAATAAACTTGTTAAAACAATCATAGGAACAGAAATAACTATAACCATATAAACTACAGTAATAATATTATCCTAGATAATATTTCAGAAGAAGTTATAGCTATAATTAGAATAGCTTATGAAGATACAAACCCTAGCTAACAAGTGTACAAATCTTTATCTGTCACATAAATGGATAAGCCAAACTACAACAGAAGGTTTATTTAGTTATTATCTAAACATACGAAAGGACTAGCAGAACCCTAATTGACTCAACATAGAACCAAACAACAGTATAGTATACCTTTCATTTAATCAATTACTTCGACAGAGCCGTAGTCATAACAAACTGAGTATTCAACTAAACAAAATTTGTGACTGTGGAGTTCGATCAAACCCTATCTCTCCAGTTTCTACAACAAGAAATCCACTGGCAGAGCTTGATCTAGCTACTAACTTTTAAGCAGAAGAAACAAAAACAGAACTGTATCTAGCTCGAGGTCGAGCTTAAAACAAATAGTTTATATTTGTTTTCTTAAACTTCCATTTTACCATAGAGTCATAAAAATGATATAACAGAACATTATATTTAGCTCATCATCGAGCTTAATCTTTGAGTTATAACCTTTACATGATTTTCATAGTATCGTTGGAGTCTTATTTTTCCTAATAACATAATAAACATTTAATAAAATCACCATTGAAATTTTTAGAATGGAAATCCTATCCTCTCAGTTTATACAGTAATTTATATACTAAAATCTCAAGCCACGATTCCACCACGGTCGTAGCCCAGATCTCACAGTGAAGATAATCATATATCATGAAGTTGAAATTATAGGCCACACACATCAGCTCAAAACCAACAGGAGACTTGTAACAAGTCGTATTATCCAAACATTAAAACTCTTTACAACAATTTTCACCTACGACCGTAGCCATTTAGTAATAGAAACTTTCTACATAAACATAGAATTTTGAAACACACACCATACATCGGCTCCATTCTTCAGAATGACTGTAACAAGTCATTTTATAAAGTTTAAATTACACAGGAAATAACGCAGGAGCATAACCTTGGCTAAGACAATACTCAACCTACAGCCGAGTTCACAAACCCACAATACAAGTGGTTTTAAAGATTTACTTATTATGATACATAGCATCGAATTAAAGGAAAACGCAAACGTAGAACCAGCCAATATACAGACCACAAATTATATTAAGTTCATTTCCAAAACCCTGGGTAAAAACCCCAATCAAGTACAGGTACAGTATTAAAACCTTGAGGCCGTAACCCCATCATTTTTTAGCAGGCTAATAGCCTTTCTTTTACACATTTATAAACCCTAAATACCTCTAGAAAGACGAATAAATTACAAATGACTATAGTCATAACCTTTCATACACAGCACAAGGTTAAAGACGACCATGAACCTTAGTAACAAACAGCCTCAAGACCAAACAGTACGGAGATAGCCACAAGGGTGGTCTTTCACAACCAAACTATACAGACAACCAACAAGGAGGAACGCCATGGTACAGACCAGGCTTACCCGGTTAAGCAACCAACAGCCGAAGCTGGAGTCATCCACCTTGCGAATGGAGCCAGGCCCTGCAAACAACAGAGTATCATTAGTTAGCACTTAAAAATATTGTTTGAAGATTTTAAAACAAATTCTTGTATACAGAAGACGAAGAGGAGACCTGTAACTTACCGATAGTTCAAAATACAGTAGATAGACTGATAGCCACGAGATGAAGAAGGATAAGCCCTAGCATTTGCTCCAGGGAACAAGTTACCAGAAGCAACGGGCTATCATCCCTCCGAGGAGCTTAAACATAACCAAATTAAGAACATTGCAGACAATGGAAGCCGAGCCAGGGTAATACGGGTAGAAAAAGATAGAACCCTAGGTCATAACGACCTCACAAGCTGCCCAACAACAAAAAAAATGACTCCCAGACAATGCCATGAACCAATACGAAGGTTGGAGACAGTATGTGAGCTGCTAGTACACTGTAATAACCTGGAAGCTGTCTCAACAGTGCTACAACAAAGACTCAGACCTGGAGATGTTGCAGAAAGACCCGAGCCCGAAGGCAAAGGAAAATGACGAGGTAGGGTTAGGTCTAATGTTTTATATCACCAAGCACTTGGCCCTCGATTAACCACGTAGCAGATTAATATTTCCACGCAGTGGGTCGAGACTCCATAGTCCCACGAGGACTTCCCAATTATTGGTAATCAATTAAAATCATAATAAGGAAATCCAATTATGATAATAAACCATAGTTCAAACTTGCCAAAATTCCCATGATAACACATGCCTTCGATTGTTGCATTGGAAACCATTAACATTTGGACCTACAATCATTACAATCAGGCTAATGATATTAAAGTGCAAGATCTCGATGATAGTATTACCATTGTTGCTAAAATAAAAACCCATAATATGTGCAAACCAAATTATTGTATGATTCTTCATAAATGATAATTCATATATCATCCTTTTAAATCAAAACATTAGTACAATACATGTAATTCTTGTATTATATAGATCTAAACTTTGACTTATTACATCATACAATACGAACGTTGTTCAAAACTCAGTTATGAAGTATTCTAGGCATGGAGGAAGCATTTTGTATTATAAAAACTATTTTGGAAATGATGTAATGAAAGCTATAGTTGGTTTGGAACAACATTTCACTATTTTTGTTTGTCTTAACCCCGGTCTCATGAGAAAAGACAAGGGGTATATCAAACCTTAAATTTATAAGATAATGGAATGAAGTCAGCATGGTGATTTACAATCCTATTGGAATAGTGTCATTGAAATAGTTGTTAGTCTTGATCTTATAGCTATTAACATTATAGGAGTAGGAGTAGCGGCGCAATCAAATCAAACCCTTAAGGATATTATAAGAAGATAGGTAAATGACAGAATATCATACAATGCTAGCAATAAGTAACTTATACGAGGAAAATCTCCAGATCCGTTATAAGGGGAATTGCAAATGATACAGTAAACAACAGATGAGTAATAGCTGTCATAATCTCTAAGTAATTTCTAATTCAATAACAGTAAGAACAGAGAAGTTCGTAGGCAGAGTGCTACCTTCAAACACCTGAAAACCGAATTAGCATGCTTAGACTTTTATTGAGTGATTTTTGGTACAGCTAAATTGGATTATAATACTTTAAATATTTAATTGTTGTGACCGCACTTTACCTGTATATCTGTAAAGAGAAAGACAGTTTGATGCATTAGCTCGAAAGCTAAGTAAGCCCCGTCTGCTATGGCAACTCCCCCTTGAGGTTGCAAAACAATAAAACAATCAGTAACGGAAAAGAGAAAACCATAATAACATTTAAGTATAACAAAAGATCATTCAGACACACTTACAATTGCATAAGTTAAACAGACAGTTAAATGACTGCATTTAATAACATTTATTGCTATCTTAAAAATTTTAAATTTTTCAGAAACTTTTGGGTTTTGACATTTATCTTTCAAGAATTGTTCTTCTACATCTGGAACATGACCCAGGAAACGCATGAGATAATGCTTTAAGTATGCTAGCTTGTCTTCATTTCCAGAAGAGATAAGAAAATTCTGCATATAACAGAAAAATTACTCAATTTTACTAAGATCACAAATTCTAGCAGACATAAACAAAGATGCAAGATGTTCAAAGTCTTTGGTTTCTTCTAGACCATCGAATTCTCTTCCTATTTATTTGAGAATTTGGTCATCTACATCTTGAGCAACCAACATTTCATCTCTGGATTCTTGAGGAATCCACCACCACCATTCATATGCCAAACCTGACATGCCTGCTACTAGCTGGTCAACTAATTGCTGAGATGTTATATTCTAGTCTTGATTCGTTTTGTAAATAACCCATTTGCTTAGCAACTAAATGGTCGTCTTAATTTCAGCCCTCAATTAACATTGGATATTCAAGATAGGTTGTTCTGGCATTTGAGAAATAAGGTTATTGATTCCATTAATGCCAAAATGTAATCTATGAGAAGGAGCAGAAGAGGTAGAAGCATCATTCATTACCTCATCAAAATTCGGAGGAGGATGTCCTGCAAGCGGATTAAAATCTGGATGGGAAGAATATCCATCTTGAAGTGGATAATTTTCCCTTTTTGGAATTTCCATTGCTCAAGATTTATTTCGGGGAGAGCTTTTCGCATTTTCTTAAATTGAGAGACTAGATATTATATTTCATTAAATTCTTCTTCATCTTGTCCAAAGGTAAACTATGGTCTATTATCTTCTTCTTTGATACTCATCATACGAAATGAATAACTTCTGGCATGTTTCTTATCCTTATGCTCTTTATTACCTCTAGAGGCAATCTCTAGAGTAGACTGACTGATAGACTTAGTCTTTTTCTCTAAGTTTTTTGTTTTAATGAAGAGTTTGTTTCTTATCCTTATGCTCTTTATGACCTCTAGAGGCAATCTCTAGAGAAGATTGATTGATAGACTTAGTCTTTTTCTCTAAGTTTTTTGTTTTAATGAAGAGTTTTCCCAAACAACTAAGCATTGTTCTAGCTTGTTTGCAGCTGTAACAATAACATTCTTTATTTCATAATAATCATGTAACAAATTATCAATTAGATCCATCTTAGTTCTAAAAAGAGTGATTGGATCATGTTCTTCATTGGATTTATGTTTTAAGAGGAGGATATCATGAGACATATCATCTAGATTCAGAGTTGTTAATTGATGTTGCATTATGCCATAATTTGCTAGTTTTATTTCATGTGAGACAGTTTCATATATAACAACAGACCTATGAGGAAGGTACTCCCTTTCAGATTGGCCATCATGTGAAAACTATCTGAAAGGAGCATCAGGAAGATTTTTTCCAGGAATGAAAGAAGTATCACCCTTTGGTGTTTTGACATCATAACTTGGTCCACTTCTAAGAAGGGAGAGCATGAATAAGCTTGGGATTTTATTTTTGGCTCTCATTCTTTGTAAAAATATTCTACAAGTAGGACATTCAGAATGTTGTCCTTTATGTTCAGCATTAAAAATACCATATGAAGAGAAAGTTGAAGGGCATGAAGAGTATGTTGGAACTATGATTCAGTTGTCATTGATGGTTGGAAAGTAGACAAGACAGGTGACTTAGACCATACCAACTTCAGTTTACTAAAGCTACGACTGATTCCGAAATACAAGAAAAGAATTTTGTTGGACAAGTTGAGACTCAAATGGTTTCAACCCAAACAGCTGCGACTCAGACAAGTTGTAACTCAGGCGGCTGAGACTCAGATGGCCGTGACTCAGACGGCTGCGACTCAGACGGTCGTGACTCAAATGGCTGCAACTCAAACATATGTGACTCAGACAAGCTGTGACTTAGATGGATGAGACTCAAACGGTCGTGACTCAGACGTCTACGACTCAGACGGCCATGACTCATATGGCTGAGACTCAAACGGTCGTGACTTAGATAGTCGCGACTCAGACGGCTGAGACTCAGATGGCCGTGACTCAAACAACCGCGACTCAGACAAGCTGCGACTCACAAACATTTTTATTTATTTATTAATTTACACCATGTAAATTCTGGAAGTCAAAGAGATAGTTCAATTTTCGAATTGGGAGTTAAAGAGACAGTTTCAATTTTAGAATTGGAATATCTGGAAGTTAAAGAGACCGAGGCATATAAATTCAACATCTATAAAAAAAATTGAGGAGAACAAAATGGGGAGGAGAATGGAGAGGATGAAGAGGAGTGGTTACTGGTTGAAGAGGATGAAGCTATGATTCGAAGTTAACAATTCAGAAGAAAAATGTGTGGCTCGATTTAATGAAGAATAGAATGCCCAGAAATCCAAGTTGTAATAGCACAGGACAAAAATGAAAAGGGTATGTACTGATATATCTGAACTAGTGTGATATAATTGATTGAAAGTTTTCTTACATAGGGTGGTAGGGAGGAGCAAGGGAAGACTGTAAAGTCTTCTTTGCAAGTTGGTGCTTGTACATTTGGGAGTTGTAGCTTCCATTCAGTTGGTGCTGAAGAAATAGAGGTAGCAGCCTCATCTGGGTTGTAGCTCAGATAAAATAGAATGTAAAGAGAAGTTGGAGCTTGCCTTTCATCCTAAGAAGAAGAGGTTTTTTCCCTTTATGGGTTTCCTTAGGAAAATCAGTGCTTCTGCATATTTATGTGATTGAACATTGTTTATATGCCTTGTATTTAATTCTGTTATAACAATATACTTGCTGTAAAGGAATGTGCATAGAACATCTCATATCATATTGATTGTCACACTTCATCAAAGTTAAAAGGGGAAAAGAATGTAAAATTGTTTAAGCACAGTAATAACTGATTCACCCCCCCCCCCCTCTCAGTTATTTGAATACTTTCAACAATTGGTATCAGAGCAATGTTCCTTTAGTCTAAGGTAGATCCGAAAGCTTAAACATGACAAGCCATGAAGGCTCAACCAATAAATCTCCTATGTTTGATGGAACAAATTTTTCCTTTTGGAAAGTTAGAATGAGAACATATTTAATGTCCCTAGGTGCTGATGTTTGGGAAGTTGTAGAAACTGGATATACAAAACTTGTGGTTCTTGCTTCCAAAGATGACAAGATGGAATTCAGTTTTAATGCTAAGGGAATGAATGCAATATTAAGCGGTCTTGCTGAATCTGATTTTGTGAAAGTGATGCATCTTGAATCTGCTAAAGATATGTGGGATACACTTATTAATAGCTATGAAGGGAATGAGAAAGTAAAAGATGCCAAACTGCAAACATACAGCTTGAAATTTGAACAACTAAAGATGAATGAGGATGAGATTGTTAGTAAATATTTCCTAAGGGTTGAAGAGCTTGTGAATGCTATGAAGGGCCTCGGTGAAACAATTGAAGAAGCATCCTTAGTTCAGAAAATTTTAAGATCTTTGCCTGATAAATTTAACCCCAAAGTTTCAGCAATAGAAGAGTTGAATGATCTTAAAAATCTAGGTATTGATCAACTCCTAGGAACTCTAATTGCCAATGAAATGAGGATCAACAAAGATAAAAATACCACTAGAGAAGCCTCTTTCAAAGTAGACAAGAATACTGATTTTGAAATGGATGAGATTGAAGCAAAATTTGTAAGAAGACTGAAAACTGGATCAAGGAAATATAAAGGCAAGTTGCCCTTTAAATGTTTCAATTGTGGTAAGGTGGGACACTTTGCATCTAAATGTCCTTATAAGAAAAGAGATCAGAATCCTGTTGATAAAGAGAAACACACATATAAGAGATATAATAAAGATAACAATTACATGAAGAAAGGCTTGTGTGCAAATGATGTTGACTCTTCAGAAGCTACAGATAGTGAATCTTCCTATGAAAATACGAAGAATGAGTTTATGCTTATGGCCATAGACGATCTTGATATTGATTTTACAGAGAGTGACATGAATGATGAAGATGTTGTAGTTGATATGGAAGGTGAGTTAATTAGTGCATTGGAAGAAATTGATAGACTCAGACAAAAGAAGAGGAAACAAAAATAGTTACTGATACAGTATAAAAAGAATGACAAAGAACCTAGTACAGACTGTATTTTGGTAAAAATAGATCTAGAAGAAGCAAAGAAAATAGAAGACATTCTTAAACAACAGCTCGCTGAAAGTAGAGCAAGATGTGAAAAGTTAGAAGAAGAAGTGGTGACTGTTAAGAAAGAATTAGAGAAATTCCAAACTTTGCATCATCAGAATTTTTCAAGCATTAAAGCCTCAGAAGAGTTGAATAATATCTTAAGTAAGCAAAGATCTTCGTTGATTAAATCTGGTCTAGGCTATGAACAAGGTTCAAGCAGCGCTCACTCAGCGAACAAAGAAATAACTAAGGTGATCAACTTTCAAAGCAGCAAGCAATCAGAATTCACAAAGTCTGCAACCTCCATCAAAGCTGAAGCAAATAACACCAACAGTAATGACAATCTAATGAATGATAAAAGGGATAGAACTACAGGAACAAAAAGGAATATTTTGCAGTCAAGAAAGCATGAAGAAGAAGATGCCCAACACAGAATGATAAGGCAATCAATTTCGAGAGTACAACCAAGATTCAGGTATCAAAATTTCTTTAATGGTTACTGTTATTGTTGTTCTAACTTTGGCCACAAAGCTGCAACCTGTGTTTTCAATCTTAGAAACACTCAACAAATAATATTTAGCAATAATCAAATGTTGCAGCATGGAATGAAACAATTAGTGAATAATCATAACCACTGTACTCCATCAGCAATCAGAAGTGGAATTCATAATAGAAATGTCAATCCTTTTGATCTTCTATACAATGAACACAAATGTTATATCTGTCATAATTATGGACACAAGGCTTCAGAATGTTATTTGAAGAACTACAAAATAGATTCAAGAGTGAATCATTCAGCTGAAAGAAAAGTGTAGAAGAAGAAAGAAAGCAATTAGTGTGATTTAGTGCTTTCTGCTCAAAGACAGAAGGACCCATGGTATATTGACAGTGGTTGCTCCAAACACATGACTGGGGATAAAGGTAAGTTTCTGTCTCTAAAAGAACACAAATCAGGAAATTTAACTTTTGGGAATGATGCTCCAGGAAAAATCAGAGGCAAAGAAATGGTAAGTCTGAGTAATGGCAAAGGGAAAGCTCAAGATGTTTTGTTTGTAGATGGCCCGAAGCACAATATTCTTAGTGTCATTCAGGTATGTGACAAAGGATGTGAAGTTGTTTTCAATTCTAAGGAATGCAAAATTAAATCTGTTTCTTCAGGACAATTGGTTTCCAAAGGTATAAGAACAGAAAACAATGTTTATGTATTGAAAGAAGAAAAGGAGGAATGTCATCTAAGCAAGTATGATGAGAGTTGGCTATGGCATAGAAGACTTGGACATTTAAATTTTGATCATATAATCAAGCTTAGAAACAATGGAGCAGTGAAAGACTTTCCAAAGATATCAAAACCAGATGATGTTGTATGTAAACCCTGTCAAATGGGAAAACTGACTTGAACACAATTCAAATCTAAGAGTTTCCCTTCTTCAGATAAACCTCTTCAGTTAGTGCATATGGATTTGTGTGGACCATCAAGGAAGGAAGGTACAGGAAAATAAAACTATTTTATGCTAGTTATTGATGATTATTCTAGACTTACTTGGGTTGTGTTTTTGAAAGAAAAATCTGAAGCATTTGAAAAATTTAAAGTATTTAAAGCTCTGACTAAGAATCAAACAGGAAGAAGACTAAAGGCATTAAGGTTCGATAGAGGAGGAGAGTTCAGTTCAAGGCATTTCAAGGAATTTTGTGATGAACAGGGTATCAAAAGAGAGTATACAATTCCAGGGACTCCACAGCAAAATGGAGTGGTTGAGAGACAGAACAGATTAGTTCAGCAGATGGCAAGATCAATGATGAAAGAAAATAATATTTCTCAAGTTTTTTGGGTAGAGACAATTCATACAGCTGTTCATATACTTAACAAAGCTCACTTAAGGCCAAATAGTGATAAAACTCCTTATGAATTATGGTTTGGGAGACCTACTACAATCAAGCATTTCAAAGTCTTTGGGAGTAAGTGTTATATCAAGAACAATGATGAGCATCTTGGTAAATATGATGATAGGGCTGATTAAGGTGTTTTCTTAGGTTATGCTGCAAACAACAAAGGATATAGATGCTATAATAAGAGGTTGCATAAAATGGTTGATTGCATTGATATTAAAGTAGATGAAGGAAGTCATGTAAAAGACACTCAGATAAACAGTGATGAATCATGTACAGAGGATATAGCTGAAGATGAAGAAGAACAGGTCCAAGAATCAAAAAAGGAAGAATCTGAATCAGAGAATGAAGATGCAGACTCACAGTAGAAATCAGTAAAACCTCCTTGAAGAATTATTCGGAAAAATCATCCTGAAAGTTAGATCATTGGTGACAAGAATGAAGGTGTGCAGACAAGAAGACAGTTACTCAAAGATACAGAACAGTCTCACATTGCCTTTTTATCTATAATAGAACCCAAGAATTTTTATGAAGCTAGTGAAGATGAAGATTGGATAAAAGCCATGAATGAAGAGCTTGATCAAATTGAAAAGAATAATACTTTGGAACTTGTTCCTAGACCAACAGATAAGAATGTGATAGGTACCAAATGGGTATTTAAGAATAAGATGAATGAAAAAGGACAAATTGTGAGAAATAAAGCCAAATTGGTTTGCAAGGGGTATGCACAAGTTGAGGGACAAGATTTTGATGAGACTTTCGCGCCCGTGGAAAGAATGGAAGCTATAAGAATGTTTCTTGCTTATGCCTGTCACACAAATTTCAAATTTTATCAGATGGATGTTAAATCAGCTTTTCTAAATGGAGATCTAGAAGAAGAAGTGTATATGGAGCAACTTGAAGGTTTTTCACTGACAGACAATCCTGATTATGTCTGCAAACTGAAGAAGGCACTATATGGATTGAAACAAGCACCAAGAGCCTGGTACTACAGATTGGATAAATATTTACAAGAAAAAGGATTCAAGAAGGGCACTGCTGATAGCAATCTGTACATCAAAACTGAAGGTGATGATTTATTAATTGTTCTAGTTTATGTTGATGACATTATCTTTGGATGTACTAATGCATCTTCTGTCCAGTGGTTTGCTAATTCCATGCAATCTGAGTTTGAAATGTCAATGATTGGAGAATTATCATACTTTCTTGGTCTTCAAATCAATCATAATTTTGAAGGTCTATTTCTCTCTCAAGAGAAGTATCTGAAGGAGATGTTGAAAAAGTTTCAAATGGAGGATTCTTCACCTATTAGTACCCCTATGATTGTTGGCTGCAAGGTTAGCAAAGATGATATCTCACCAGATGTTGATCAAAGAACATACAGGTCAATGATAGGCAGTCTTCTATATATTACAACAACTCGTCCTAATATCATGCATGTTGTTGGAATGGTAGGAAGATTTCAGTCCGCTCCCAAACAAAGTCACTTGGTAGCTGTGAAGAGAATTTTCAAATACTTGAAAGGCACAATGACTTATGGTCTATGGTATCCTAGGAATCAAAACTTTCAGTTGATTGCATATTCAGATGCTGACTGGGAAAATTGTTTGGATGAAAGAAAGAGCACTAGTGGAGGTGCATTCTTCTTAGGCGATTCATTAGTAGCATGGATGAGTAAAAATCAAGGTTCTATCTCTCTATCTACTACTGAGGCTGAATACATAGCTGCTGCAACATGCTGTACACAGGTATTATGGATGATACAAACTCTTGCTGATTTGGATGTAAAATATTCTGAACCTATCCCTATTCACTATGATAACACAAGTGTTATCAGTGTGTCTAAAAACCTTGTGCTTCATTCCAAGACTAAGCACATACCAATTAAGTATCACTTTCTGAGAGAGCAAGTCACAAACAGAGTGGTTCAATTGAATTTTATTCCCTCTACAGAACAAATAGATGATATCTTTACTAAACCATTGTCCAAGGCATAGTTTGAATATCTTCGTCAGAAGTTGGGTGTCCTACCCAATTCCAATTGATCTCCTCACCATGATAGGGGGAGTCTGGGTTTAATGAATATCATACATGGGCTTATGATGATTTTAGATTGACTTTTCCTCATGACCAGATTATTGAGTTCACCTTAAAAGGGGGAGTATGTGTGTATTGCAGATATGATTATACTATAAGTTCTGTGTAATTCCTCATGCCCATTTTTTTTGGATTCTTCTTGATAGGGGGAGTTGTTTCTGTAAAATGTATCTTTGACATTGATGTCAAAGGGGGAGAAGTTCAGGTAGTTGCAGATGAAAAGCAACATCATAAATTTTGGGTTTCCATCAATGCCAAAGGGGGAGATTATTGGCACTATGATTCAGTTGTCATTGATGGTTGGAAAGCAGACAAGGCATGTGACTCAGACCATACCAACTTCAGTTTACTAAAGCTGTGACTAATTTTGAAATACAAGAAAAGAATGTTGTTGGACACGTTGTGACTCAGATGGCTGCAACTCAAACAGCTGCGACTCAGACATGCTGTGACTCAGATGGCTCAGACTTAGATGGTCGTGACTCAGACGGCTACGACTAAGACGGTCATGACTCAGACGGCTGCAACTCAAACAACTGTGACTCAGACAAGCTGTGAATCAGATGAATGAGACTCAGATGGTTGTGACTCAGATGGCTGTGACTCAAATGGCCATGACTCAGCTGGCTGAGACTCAGACGGCTGTGACTTAGACAACCACGACTCAGATGGCCGTGACTCAGACAGCCGCAACTCAGACAAGCTGCGACTCACAAACATTTTTATTTATTTATTAATTTATAGCATGTAAATTTTGGAAGTCAAAGAGACAGTTCAATTTTTGAATTAGGAGTTAAAGAGACAGTTTCAGTTTTAGAATTGGAATATCTAGAAGTTAAAGAGACCGAGGCATATAACTTCAGCATCTATAAAAAACAATTGAGGAGAAAAAATGGGGAGGAGAATTGAGAGGATGAAGAGGAGTGGTTGTTGGCTGAAGAGGATGAAGCTATGATTCGAAGTTAACAATTCAGAAGAAAAATGTGTGGCTCAATTTAACGAAGAATAGAATGCCCAGAAATCCAAGCTGCAGCAGCACAGAACAAAAATGAAAAGGGTATGTACTGATATATCTGAACCAGTGTGATATAATTGACTGAAATTTTTCTTACATAGGGTGGTAGGGAGGAGCAAGGGAAGACTGTAAAGTCTTCTTTGCAAGTTGGTGCTTGTACATTTGGGAGTTGTAGCTTCCATTCAGTTGGTGCTGAAGAAATAGAGGTAGCAGCCTCATCTGGGTTGTAGCTCAGATAAAATAGAACGTAAAGAGAATTTGGAGCTTGCTTTTCATCCTAAGAAGAAGAGGTTTTTTCCCTTTATGGGTTTCGTAAGAAAAATCAGTGCCTCTGCATATTTATGTGATTGAACATTGTTTATATGCCTTATATTTAATTATGTTATAACAATATACCTGCTATAAATGAATGTGCATAGAACATATCATATCATATTGATTGTACACTTCATCAAAGTTAAAAGGGACAAAGAGAATGTAAAATTGTTTAAGCATAGTAATAACTGTTTCACCCCCCCCCCTCTCAATTATTTGAATACTTTCAATAGAGTATGGTTCATTCCACACTATTTGAAATGAAGAAGAGGATGATGAATTTATATAAGTAGATATAGTGAGAGGATGAGTAAACATAGGAGTGGGAAATCCATCAGGTAACCAGGAAGAGTGAGAAGATGAGTCAAATGGGAGTATTTAGAATTGTTTGATTATTTAATATTTTTTCTTTTTGACATAGTTCTTTGTATTTGACCTCCCATTGCTTCGAGTAATTTATACCAGTCCAATTAAATGTTACAGGAGTGGATTGGTTGGACTTGTATGACTCCACAACACTTCGCAAGTGAGAGCTATCATGAACTTTACAAGTGAGGGGTGGAAGACTATCATTACCAAAGAAAACAACAACCAAAAATTTTAACTGAATGATTTTAGATCCATTATCCATTTTAAATCCCTGGGGTAAGATATAAGCCTTAAGTAAATCATAGATGTGGGGGTCATCTAAACTGACAGAATATTTTGGAAAAATAGTTTCAAAACAAGGGCCATTGTGAAGAGGGCCAAAAAATCCACCAATGGATACACCAGAAAAATCCTTATGCCTAGTACCAATAACTACATAGAGAGAAGATACAGGAAGGAAAGGCCGAACTAGAGGACCTAGACCAAGCTTGACTGCACCAAGATGTGCATATTTATAACCTTTATATTTTGCCTAGTCTATGTGTTCTTTTTTGACCAAAATTATGTGAATTGGTTCTTCCTTATCAGTAAAAGAAACATCTACTGAGCTTATTTTTATTTGTGGATGTGACTGGTACTGCCTCCATCTCATTTTACATACTTCCTTAGGTAAGATACAATGAAGTTGCCAGTTAGCAGATGGATTGAGATCATTAATAGTGATTATCGAAGAAGAATATTCAACATTAGCAAATGAGGAACGTCTTTTAGCCAGAGAAACATTATTATGATCTTCTACACAATCCAGAGATGTGAGCTCTATTGAATCCATTAAAGGGTCCATGGAACAGTTACCTTTATCAGGCAATAACAGAATAGTCTAGCTCGTGGGTATCATATAGGTCTTTATTAGACCACTTCATAGAGGGATTAAGTTGCTTGATCCTACGGCCGTTGCCTCACAAACTCTAGAAAACCAAAACTATTCCGCATAGATTCCTTCTTTAACTTTGAATATGGATCCAATACATTTATGAATTGCATAACCAACTTTTGTGATGATCATGATTGGTAAAACTACAAATACTGCAAGGATTATTTTTCCAACATTTTGCTTGTACATATCATGTTATTTCACAATGACTGCAACATTGTTCCTACATTTTATCCCGGTTTGTTGAAATAATACCTATAGATAATTAACTTGATCTTGATGTTTCTTCTTTTACAAATTTGGTGTCAACATTGCTTGTGTGACCTTCATAACCAATTCCTTCATTCCTTGGATATATATATGTGTGTTTGTGTGTGTGTGTGGGTTTTTGGACCCATGCTTACTTAAATTTTCTCCATAAAACCCATTTTTTTCATGAGTTAGGACCCAATTCCCTTTGTATACTTTTCGAAACAACCAATTTCATCATATTCACTATGAAGTTCATCTTAAGAAATATCATTAATATCATCATCTTCAATCCAAGTTTCACCTTCATAGATATCACTAGGATCATTATTGTGCATCTCATAGCATGAGAGAGAGATATGTACATCATCATCATCATCATCAACGTCAACCAAATTACTGATATCACATGAACTATCAATATTTTGAAGCAAATCACTTGTGTCGCCAATTGCATCGCACAATACTTTCCTTAGTTCAAAATTTTCACATAATTTTCCAATGCCAACAACATATTTTCCTTTGTCAATAAATCTTGTTGCAATGATTCTATCATTTCATCTTTCTCATCTTGAAGTTTTAAAAGTTCATTTGCCCATTTATTCAGTGATGCCAACAATTCTTATAATTCACTTGTGTGTTTTCTCGTGCAATCAACAAATTATTGAAAGAATTTGCCCCACATTAAATTGTCTTGTTTATTTTGTTCATATAATCTGTCAATTTCATAGAAAGAATCAAAGATCCCATTAAAGAAGTTCAATTTCATGGTTGCATGTTTTTACCCTTTTTCCTATTTTACCCATTCAAAAAAAATGTTGAATGACAACGCTCGCTTATCAAAGAATAAACACACTAAATGCATAATGTCATGTACAACTAATCTTACACCCTTGAATCAAGCACAATAATAATAGGGGCTATCAAGCATGCACCCAAAGTGTTCTACCAGCTCAACATTTAAAATGTTATCTTCAAATAAAGACTCAACCACCAACAATTATTTTATGAATTTGAATACAAAGAAATATCACTTACACGATTACAAGGAAACCTCTTTTCAATATGAAATAAAGGATAATATAATCTTTTTTACAATTAATCTCATATACAAAACCAAATCAGCATGCCAACAAAGTCTCCCATAAATATCTCTTAGATTGACTTGCTTTGAATCTCAACTCCTTACACTAAGACATTCCACTTAACTTTGACTTGTGCGACTGTCAACTAATAAAGAGAGAGGGATTATTAGTCACTCTTTAAAATCCAAAAGATCCCTTTTACAAACTTAACACAATTAAAAAACAATTATTAAGCACTCAAATCCCCTTTTTTTCTACTACCTCAAAAGTGAGAATTTTTAACTTTGCTAACACGTTTTGTTTTCTTATTTAAAAATTGTTGCTTTTAAAAAGGACTGTACAATATTTAAAAAAATATCTCCCATAATAATTCTTTGTTTGGAAAACTATAAGCTTGAATTGATCACAATTGTTTTTTAAATATTTTCCCAACTTTTTAATATCGCTGCAGCCACACTGATTTGTTAATGCTCAATAAAAAATTAAATAATTGTTGAGAAGTGGCTGATCCACTAACTTGATATCAAATTCATGGGAGGTGTTCTTTATCACTTGCTCCACCCATTCCAAAAATATCTCACCTAATCATATATTCCTTTACAAAGCTTATAAAATTAGATCCATCATTCCATATGTTGAAAAAAAAAAAAACTCTTAATCCATTCACTTGGAGAAAAGAAATGTCAATGGATAAGGCAATCAAAATTATCTCCTAGGTCACATCAAAATGGTAGCTAGTTAAATGGATGAAGCCATAATGAGGTTCTTTGCAAGAACACCCAACCTCCTGCAATAATACATTGATGTCCATTTGTATTTATAACATTCATTTTCAACATATTTTTGTTTCAATTTGGCATGATTTGTGTCATAGTGGAGCGATCATATGTTGTTGCTTCAATCATTTTCCTCCACGTTTCAATTGATAACAGAGCGATATCAGATTTAGACCTCACTTTCTTGGATCGCCGTGTCTCGGTGGTTTTCGCCGTGTAAATTTCAGAATTCGATATTTATATTGAAATATGGTTATTACTTTATTTAGCATTGTACGTAACGGGAATGGATTTTCTTTCGCTCATAATTCACGTTATTTCTAACCAATGAATGGCTTATTTCTTCTTCAACGAGCCCATTCTAGAACTTTCACATTAGTGGTCTCTCACATGTGCTGTCTTCAAATTACCAACATGTGCACATTCATAGCATAAAAATGTTTGTTCAATCATCTCCATAACTAAATTTTTAACTCTTTCAAGTGATCTTTATGAGATTCTCATTCCTAACTTATCTCTTCTTATCTTCATCTTTGAATCATACTTAAAGTGTGTGCATTATATGTATCATTACATTTTCACAAGTATGAATTATTCCTTCAAAAGTAATGGAAGGAAAATTGGCATTTTTGGCATGAAATATAGCAAGAAGCATTTTGGATTGATAGAGCCATAGACATCAAATGTTGACATTACACACTTTACATGTAATAAGTGTATGAGGGTGTCATGGAAAATTGAAAAAGATCAGAATTATGGAATATTTAGACTTAAATTCATTATTATTATTAATATTATATAGGGGCTGAAGGTGTGGGTGGGGTGCTCCTTGACCCTGGAGGAAACATTGTTGAATCTTTCTCGTGGAGTCAAATAATCGAGCAAAGATGTTAGCTCTGTGGAAAGGGACTAACTTGCTAATCAAGGAGAGAGTTTTTTATGCCATTATTCTGGGAGACTCCCAAATTGCAATCATAGATGCCAAGTTTTATTCTCCTTTGCATAACTCATCCTTAACCCCGAATTGCAATCATGCCAAGTTTCATTCTCCTCTGCATAACTCAACCTTAGCCAGGATCCAATTGAGAATCTGGAACAACTTGGAAAATCTCCAGTCTATGGATCTTTTTAATCTTCTAAGAGACCAAAACAAACAAGCTGATTCATTGACCAATATTGATATAAAAAGAACTTCCGGTACTTATCTAAATCAGAAGGGAGAGGTGCATTATGAAGCCATTCCATAGAAAGCTTAATTTGTGGGATTATTTCGAGATTAAAGTTCCCTATGATAGTAATAATAGTAGGAATAGGTATATCATTCTCCGAGACGTTAGCATGAACGAGGATCTGAGATGGAGACACATGTTGTTACGTAACTGCCAGCCTAAGGCAGGCGATGCATATGGTGTTCTTCTCCCACGTTAAGATTCATTTAATGCAGGAAACGGGACCAAACAAACTCATGATTTCTCACCAACGAAAGCTAATGATGGGCATAAATGGAAATGACGGGATGGCGTTTGCATTCGAGCTCCCCACTGCATCTCACGAGCATATGGTATGATATTTTTAATAAGGAAATGACGTCCATTAATAGGAAATATCGTAAGCCAGTTGGAGATGTTGCTATAATCATTGTCGGGTTCCTTTCTACAAAGATAAAGTCTCCCTGAGCTGTTGAGACAGATAGAAAGAATTCAATTCCGTTCTCAACTAGAAGACTGTCAAATAAGGGGTGCAAATCCAATTTAGTTGGGAATATGGACAATGATGAGGGTGCTCACGAACCATTCTGTTGTGTTGAATGTGGGATTCGCAGGGTCAATCGTAATGTGCGTCACCTCAATCGTCACGTTCGATGGATGGAGCACAATGCCCGCAATAGTGAAAGATGTTCGGAAGAATGGCAAGAAGAAGATGAACAACAAAGGATGGAGGAGAAAATGAACTTCCAGCTGTAGTTAGAGTCAGGGTATTTTTTAAGGATTATAATATTATACTTAAGTTTAGTATCCTATGCAATTATTTTGGATTGAAAAAAACATGTATATAGATAGGTAGGCAAATATTAAATATGAAACATACATTTTACTATTGAAATGTGTAAATTTTGGCGAATAATATGATAAAAAAACATATTTTATGTAAATATAGGTGATATCAGAGACTAAAAATGACTAAATAACGAATTTATTTTTTGAAAAAAAAACAAAAAAAATAGTTAATTGGCGAAATTTCACCCCTAAAAATTATCCTGGTTAGAGTTGTTAAATGATAAGATGGAACAAAAACAAGACAAAGCTGAAGAAATGAAAAACAAAATTGTGGCTCTCGAAAAGGAAGGTGCAAATCTAAAGAGACAATTGAAAGAGACTGATAGGAAAGTGCAAATCTAAAGAGACAGTTGAAAGAGAAGGACGAGGCAGAAGGATCTTCCTCTATCCCTCCTCAAATCAAACTAGAAGATCAGGTTCCATGGACTTTCGAATTCTAAAATGTTGTTATCATTTGCTCTTATATATTTTTGCTAGGACAATTTGTAAGGCAGTATAAGCCCAAGAATCTAGAAATAAGAATTAAAAGACTAAAGATACAATTAGTAGCTTTACAAACTTCTTTCAGTTTGATGATGAACTTTCAGGCAAGATGCCATTTTTGAAATGCTCTCTAACTCTCTTTCGTTGAGGATTTTTCTTCCTAATATAAAAACTCTTACTTGTTTTGATAATAAAAAAATATTATATATATTTAAGAAAATCATAGAATATTTCAACTTATTCATTATTATTAATAATATTATATATATTTAAGATGGATCTTATTTATTTTATGATACATGTTTTATTATTATGATTATTACAATTTATTTATTTTAATCTTTCATCTTTATGAACTTCATTTTTTTTTAAAATATAATTTATTAGCTCTATAAACGTGACAGATCTAATTGGAATGTATATGCACATTGATTTAAAAAACATGCATTTGGATTAAAAGAAAGAGATACATTATTCTTTCTACTCTGAAAAGCCCCCAAATTAAGATGAATATATCTTAATTTATTTTATTATATGCCCCCAAATTAAGATGAATATATCTTAATTTATTTTATTATATAAATTTATAATTATTATGATCCTTTACATAATTTTTTGTTATTAAGATTAATTATTTTTTAATTTTAATATTTTATTATTTTTAAATTTAATTTATTAATGTTATAAATATAACACATCTACGTGGGTTGTAGGTATACCTTGTTGCTATTGTTAGTGTAAAATAAATGACAAAATATTAAAAATGCATGCATATATATAAATATAATAATAAAAAATAATGTATATAAAAATTTTATTTGGAAAACATATTTCCCATTCTAAAGCAAATGAGGAGATTCGAGATGTTTGGTAATATTACCACAAAACAAGGCTTTTGATATGATTTGGAATGGATTAGAACATACTAGCATTCACTCCAACTCATGATAGACCTTTATTGCGCTTCCTATTTTTAATTAGATTTCATCTCAAATTTTTAAATAATTTCAACAATTATGAATTAACACCTAGGTAGGCCTTGCAACCAGTGAATTTATTGGGAATTGGGTGTAAAAAGCATGATCCCAACCTCTATTTTGACCATGATACATTGACATTCACCCATGACCATGACAAAATTTGGTGGCACAATATCATCTTTTAATTAAAAAAGAATTCATGTTTTTTAATGGATTCGACATTTATGAATAGGAATCTAGCTAGGCCATGTAACCAATGGATTTATACGACAATGTATTTGATGATATCTTCGGAACCATATGTGACACTCATGGCATAGGTGCTTGTTATAACAAGAAGTTTTTCACACCTCTAGATATTCTAGAGATATTCAATGAATATTCTAAAAGACACAATTAAGAACAAGAAAGAAGTGGTAGGAAGTCTTAAAGCCAAACCAATAATATGTATTCACAAACAGAGTACATATATAGTACATTCCCCATTAACTGTCATTACACATAATTAAATATATGTTACTTATAATAAATGACTATATCATAAGAAAAACATTAATCCCTTACTTGTAATCCCTCTTAACTAAAAGACATAATGAAGAATAACAAAATCAAGAAGTGGAAAAAGGACTCAAAGCCAAATCAATATTGTATTCACAAATAGAGTACATATTATATGCATTCTTTAATAACTAAATTTAATAGTCAATGTAATTAAATATATGTTATTTAGGATAATTACTATATTTCAAGATAAACATTCGATGGTCTAGGACTTAAGATTACGAGCCAAATTGCTAACACCACCAACCCCCACAATCATAAGTCTGTACAAGTGTACAACTAGGAAACACAGACTAGTACAAAATTTGATAACATATCCAAGTATTCAACCTAATACTCATGGTTTGAATCTCATTGGTCTTGATGAATATCCGCCTAATACTCATGGTTTCAAATTTCATGAGTCTTGATAAATATCCACTCGAAAAAACAAAAAACTTGGATGCCGAATAAAAAGTATAGAAATATTGTTATGCAACAAACGAGCCAAAAAACTTTAAAGTGTTCACTAAAGTAAACCCAAAACCAATGACAAAAAACCCTGATGAGAAGTGAATTGGATATAAGTCCAACACATCCTATATCATGAAATCTAATTCATTGTTCTGTACAGTAGGAATGATGTTTCCCCAAAGGCTCAAGTACGAATGTGACATGTCAATATTTCCACACGAATTGTTTGTCATATCGCTTTATGGCCAAGCTGGTTGATGGGTGTAAATGTGTGCAAACATTTGGTTGTCGTGGTGAGACATGCAATGTCAGAAAAGGCAACGAGAACAGGTCACAACGTAGTAAATGTGAAGAAAGGAAGAGTTAGATGCTGGAATAAATCGACAGGCAGACAGTGCAAAAACCGACGTAGACACAATTCAGCACTATGCAGTATACATGACAGGAAGATGGCATGAAGGATTGCATAATAATTGATGAATGACTTATGATTGATATGACAGGAACAGGATATCAAGATAGAAGAAATCATGAAGACAGGGGGAGTAGTCCCTGTAAGCATGTGTATGAAGGCTAGAGAAAAAAAAAGGATAACCTATAATTGCGCAGTAATGGCACCTCTTTGCCATTGATGTCAAAGGGGGGGAAATACCATGAAATTGGTCATGAAGAATGCGTCCATGCAATAAGAATGATAATGAAGCATGCATCCACGCAAGAATAATGATCATGAAGCATGTGATCCGTGCAGAAGTAAAACACATAGGGATAAACATTGAAAGCAAGATGCGCAGATGAGCAAAGATGCAAACCAGAAAAGAACACAAGGGGGAGTATACATAGGGGGAGTATACACAGGGGGAGTATTGCGACCAACACAACATTAGGAGATGATTATGCACAGCTTCATGAGGTGTTGACATCAATGCCAAAGGGGGATATTGTTGAACTTTTGGTTGTCATTCATGTCAACTAATGTCAAAGACGAATCAATATTCTTGTTCCAGTTTGAAGAAACATATGAAAGCCACTTTGAAGAAGTATATGTAAGCAAGTTTGAATAAATACATGGAATCAAGTATAAAGAAGTATATATAGGAGTACACCAAGCATATCCAGTTTGAAGAAGTACATAAGGAATACATTCAGTACATATGGTGCATTCACAAGTCCCATGTCCACCTAGTCATGCTCCACATAGGATAATTCAAAAGAGTTGGTTGGACAAGGTTCGAGAGTGCACAAGTGGCTTCAGAACAAGAAGCGTTCAATAATTTATTCAAGCCCCGGAAGCGTGCAAGATATGTCAATCAGAACAAGCATACAAATATCTTGAAGTGCACAAAATTACCAAGAATAAAGTAACGATCAGTGAATTTAAGTGTGCAATTTCCACAAGCGACGGTACATAAAGGGTGCAAGACCAAACCGCAAGGGCGCAAGTCCCACTGCTCAAAGGACCAACTATGCGCAAGACCCACAAGAGAAGACACATCAACGACACAGATCATGACAAGTGGTAGAAACATGAACCATGAAGAAAAGAAGAAGGAAAGCCACAATTAACTTGTGTACATCACCATCCGCTCATATCAAGTATAAATAAGAATATGAGTTGGAGAATGGATGTAATATTGTAAGCTTGTGAGTGGAAAGATATAGATTTATCAAGCTTCTAATTCTTGGGGCATCACGGGCTCGCGGAACTAGAACAGATGATCTAGCAGAGAGATGAGTGTGCAGAAGCACAGAAATGGATTGATGATGGTCTGCAGTATGATGCAAGTTTATATGTGACAGTTGCGCAAAAACATAAAGGCGAAAATAAAGAGGATGCACAAGCTAGTAAGAACATAATGACAGTTTTGCAGATAGCACAAATGTTCTAATATAGATGCACAAAGACTGAGTTGAAGTATATCTTGCAGTGTGCGAAGTAAGGTATTCCATTAGATGCACAGGGACAGATTTGAAACACAATAAAGGGTGCACATTATAATGAGGATGATCTGAGACAAGTACGTTAAATAGAAAGGAAAAATCATGCACCGAGAGTCACATATTATCTAAATGTTGTTGCACCTAGACAGAACAGACATATCACTGAAGGTGCATAGACCAATATGATGTTGTTGCGTAGAGTCAGAATAATAGTACTACAAAAGATGCGTAGTATTAGTTGAAAGTGCAGATGCACAGTAACAAAATGGCACATTGAAACCAAGCATAGACCGCGGAATATGAAGAAGCAGCACACAGTTTGTAAAGTGCGAAGTCAGTAATGTTGTGAAGTGTTAAGTGTGAAGTCAAGTGAAGTATGCAATACAACAACAACAATATTACATCATACAGAAGGTGTGCACAATAGAACGAACATAAATATCTTATTTTATATATCAAGGCAGCAGGACGAGGCAAGGAGCAGGGGGTCGGTGCCTCTTTCCAGTTGAAGTTAGTAAATCATGGATTTGGTGCTTCCTTCAGGTCAGTGCCTGTAAAACGAGGGGGTTGGTGCCTCCTTCCAGTTGGTGCTGGAAAACTTAGGAAGTTGGTGCTTCCTCGAATTTAATCTTTTATTATAAGAGATCATTCCATGGTTTTATCCCGTTTGGGTTTCCACGTAAAACTCTATGTGTTCTTTGTTTTTGCACATATGTGGATGAATGTTTTTATTTATGATGGATGCATAATTTATTATCTGAATAAAAAGTTAAGAAGTTAAAAATTGTTCATAACTGCGCTAATATTGATTCACCCCCCCTCTCAGTATTAAATATATTCCAACATATATTATACTATAAATGTAGATATACTCATTGCACTTCATTTTTATGTTTGCAGAATGAACATGAAGAAGTAGAACAAAATCAAGTTAATATGCAAGGCATTATAAATAACACAAGGACACTATCCCTTACAAGTGATGAAGAAATGAAGCATGCAAGCAGTTTGAGCAATGACACCATTTGATGAATGATGATCAATATAATTCAATCTTTCAAGTCTTATATTTTGGAATGTTTGTTTGTAAAAATAAATAAAAATTGTTTAATGTTGGCATATTGTTCCAATTGGTATGATGACATGTTACCAATAATTGTAACAATTATTTATTGATATTTTGATTATTAAAGACCTTTATGTTGTCTCATTTTGTATAATGAAGGATCATTTATTCATAAATAATAAAATGAATTCATTTTTATTGTAGTATCCAATGTTGAAAAATATTATATTGTCAATTAAATATATGAATTATTTACATTATTACAATTAATGGATTCATAATCCACTAATATATTTGTTGAAGTGATAGAATATATTAATGTTTTTTTTTCCAAGGAAAAAAGCGTAATTTCATTTATAATAAATCAAATTACATATTGTCGAAAGGCTTCTGGGAGCCTTTTCTGAGTAGTCTTTTTCAAGCTTCTAGTGTCCCACTAGATCAAAACAGTGTAAAGCCATTTACAATAAAGGAAGTGTGCGAGTTCTCCTGCGAGAGACTCTATAAGCTATAAATATTTACAACATAAAAGTTCAAAAAGATATCAAAAAAATATGGTCATCCATGTTCAGCAACTTCAAGTGATGTGTGTTTTCGACCCTTCTATGAATGGTCTGTGAAAATATTCATGGAAAGTATCATTTTTCAATTCTGAAATTTTCCATTGACCCAGACGAAGAGTCAAACCCAGCTTTGAGAATTGATCTGCCTCTTTGCTTCTTTCCCTATAAACATGATGACAAATAAAATTGTCAAAATATCCTATTAACCGCATTGTTTCAGTCAACAATTGGTTTAATAGCATATTGTGGCATCTTTGTTCTTGATTTATCCAATTTATTATGATCATAGAGTCTCCAAAAATTTGTATGTGTGAACACATCCTTTCTCTTGGAAATTTGATCAGCAGGTTTAATGCATAGAGTTCAGGGTAATTATTTGAGCCTTGCACAAGACCCATCTACAACTTGAAACAATGAGTTTCATTTAGGTGGAGAATGGCCCCTCCTCCACAAATGTTATTTTTTGAGGTCCCATCAAAGAAAGCCTAGGGAACAAGTGGATTTATTTCTTCCACCGGGATCGTGCGAGGGATAGATGGATTGTGTTCATGTGGGAATTAAGTGAGTATAGAGTAGCTGCAGTGAGCAATGCGAGTGGAGGCAATATGTTTTTCCTGGAAGATCAACCGGTTGCGAGAAATCCAGATGCCCCAGGTTGTGATAAGAGGAAGCACGTGTAGGTGAGCCATCTCCTGGGCTTCTGTCCAGATTTTCCAGGCTTCCTCGATGGCGTTTCCTCTCCAACGTGAGTACTGGGGATTTTTTAGTTTCATTTCTGACCAAAAATTTATTGTGAAGGGGAAGGATAAGAAAAGGTGAGTATTTGATTCCTCACCAATTTTGCAGAGGGCACACCAGCTCGGACCAGCAAGATGTTTTTTCTACATGCATTCCCAAGTCGGGATCCGGTTTGCTAGTAGACACCACATAAACAGTTTTGATTTGGAGGGACAGTGTGCCTTCTAGATAGAAATCCACCACCACAAATGTTCCCCATTTTTTTGTTGTTGTTCCATCAAAAACTTATAACTAAGCTTTGGTGTGTATTTTCCATTAGATGTAAGAGACCAGATAAGTTCGTCAGGTAGATCAGTAATTCTGACGTGTGATCTTCGAAGGGAAAGGAGATAAGATTCCCAAATGTTGTGAAAATCATCCGGGATGTTGAGGGTAGTCGCTGCCATCTAGCCTTGCTACCACAAATTTGTATGCAAGAGGTCCGCAATCTAACTGAGATGGTAAAACCCATGTTACTGGAGGTACTGTAAGAGGGGGTTGGGGAGAAGATGTTGATTTTTGAAACCCAACAACGGGTCAGTTCCAATACGAACCTGTTCACCGTTTCCAACTTTCCATGCCATCCCCTGTTCGATGAGAGGAAGAGACTTTAGAATCGCTTTCCAAATAATAGAGATACCCAGCTGAGTCTTTGAGGGGCTTCTAATCTAGTGTATACTAGAGTCAGGGGAGATATATTTGTGCTTTACCACATTAGTATAGAGATTATCAGTTGTGAGTAGCCTCCACCCTGCTTTTGCAGCAAGGGAACGTGCAAAAAGGTGTATCTACTTCAATCCCTAACCTCCCAAAGATTCTGGCAATGCTAGCCTTTCCCATTTAATCCAAGGAGCAACAAAAGAGTCTGAGTGACCCGACCAAAGAAAAAAAAAACAAAGTTTCCTAGATTTTTCCAAGATTCCTTTTGATATCCAAGCCAGTGACATCCAATAAGCCGGGATGGCTTCCAGGACAGATTTGATAAGGACTAATCTTCCCGCTCTAGAAATCCAATGATGACTCCAGCTTAATAACCGTTTTTCCAGTTTAGCAATGAGCTAGTTCCAATCACTCTTTTTGTAGTCATTGGGTTTTAAATGAAAACCCGAATATTTTAAACCTGCATCCAAAGGAATGTTTTCAAAGGGGAAAAGAGTTGCATACCTTCATTGTTCCTTCTCAGAAAGTTGATGCTTGGTTAGGGAATATTTTTGCACATTTATGACCATTCCAGTTGCAGTCTGGAACAATTTCAAGAGATAATTCACTTGATCCGCATCCCTCTGAGTGCCGTCATAGAAAAGGAGTATGTCGTCGACAAATAGAAGGTGAGTGAGGCTGAGAGTGTTGGTAATGCGAAGAACTTTTAAAGTCCCTTGTATTTTTGCATCCATAATAGCTTTGCTCAGCCCCTCCGCCACTAAAAGAAAGAGAAGGGGGGATAGTGGGAAGCCTTGTCGGAGACCTCTTTCAGCACAAAAGAATTGTGTAGGGAACCATTTATGAGAACAACAAAGGAGGCTGTAGAGATGCAGCTCATAGTCCACTTGATAAAAGCATAGTAACAACCCAGGTGAGTGATGAGCATCCTCAAGTAGAGCCAACTGACTCTTTCAAAAGCCTTTGAGAGATCAATTTTTATAACCGCACCTCTGATTCATTTTGTTTTTTGAGAGTGTAATCCTTCCTGTGCAACACCATTACAGGGTAATTTTTAAGGGTGAAATTTCACCAATTGGCTATTTTTTGGGGTTTTTTTCAAAAAATAAATTCGCTATTTGGTCATTTTTAGTCTCTAATATCGTCTATATTTACATAAAATATGTTTTTTTATCGTAATATTCGCCAAAATTTACACGTTTCAATAGTAAATTGCATGTTTCATATTTAATATTTGCCTACCTATCTATATACATGATTTTTTCATTCCAAAATAATCACCTAGGATACTATACTTATGTATAATATTAGAATCCTTAAAAAATACAATGAACACCAATAGACTCATGGATCTGTCTGCCTTCTAGAAAGCCAAATTGTTCCTTAGAGATGATTTTTGAGAGTACACCCTTCAGCCTTTTATCCATGATATTTTCTACAACCTTGTAAGTAACATTATAGAGAGAAATAGGGCGGAAATAGTTCATAGACTTAGGCTTGTTTGACTTTGGAATTAAAGCGATGAAGGTGGCATTCAGGGGAGGGTGCACGATTCCCCCTTTCCTTGATTCCTCCACCAGATGAAGTAGGTCGCTACCAATGATATCAATGTGTGCAAGAAAGAATTCAATGGTCCAACCATCGGGCCTGGGCATTTTGTCTTTTTGAAATTTGTTGATACGTCCTTTGAGTTCTTCCTTCGTGACCGCTTCCATGAGTTCCTGATTGTCCTCCGGAGAGATACAACCCAGAAAAAATTGAGAGTTTCTGATGACCTTCGCTAAATTAGCTCTTCTAGGTTCCGAGAAAAGTTTTCTGAAGTGTGAGGTACCCAAATTAGCTAGATCTTCAAAGGAGGTATTAGCTTCATTATTTGTGTCTTTAAGCTCCCAGATAGTGTTTTGTGACTTCCTTCCTTTTGCAAAAGCCTGAAATAATTTTGTATTTTAATCCCCACATTCCAACCATACATCCCTGCTTTTTAATCTCCATACTTCCTCTTGTTCCGAGAGGATATTTTGGTAACAGTGTTCAAGAGATTTTAGCTTTTCAAAAGTTTCAACATTAAGGAACCCCCCCCCCCCCCCCCCGCACTGTCAGACTCAAGAATGTTGTTGATATCTTCCTCAATCCGTAGGAGTTTCTCCTCACCTCTTTGTTTCTTTTTGAAATCCCACTCTTTGATCATCATTTTAGTTTTAGTGAGATTTTTTACAAAATTTTGAGCAGCAAAGGAATCTTCATCCGGATGATAAGGAATCCAAGAGTCCTTGATGATTTTAGTTACTTCTTCCTCCTTTAGCCAAGTTGCACACAATTTAAAAGAACTAGGAGGTTTTTTAGTGGATCCCAGGATTTCGAGGTAAATGGGTAAGTGATCAGATTCACCACCAGAGGCCACCCACTTTCTGATACGAAGATTTTGATCAACTAACCTGTCGGCCAAAAGAAAGCGATCCAAAAGTTTTGCAATTATTCCTTCGCCATATCTTCTATTAGTCCAAGTAGGTTTCAATTTTGTGGGATTGACATCAATGAGGTGAGAATCCCTTAACATCAAGTCGAAGTACCCTGCAAGAGATTCCCCTCTAGCAGAAGGTCCCCATATCTCATGGGTTCCCAAACTGAAGTTCATATCGCCTCCAAGAATCAGATTCTCATTGGAGAGAACATATATTTTGCAAAGGGAGTTCCAGAAAGTGTCTCTCTCTAAATATTGACCATAGATATTTAAAATAGTAAAAGACTTATTCAACCCGGCATGAAAGAAATCCATTCCCAATCCCGATTCAAATCCCCAGGTGCTGGTGATTTTTTCCAGCTTTGAGTTCCATCCCAGAGCAAGACCGTCGGAGTGTCCTCTAGAATCTAAGGCAATGAAATCATACGAAGGAAGAATAGATTTGAGAAGAGTAGTAACATCCTCTTCAGTTCCCATATTTTCTTGTAGCATGAAAATGTATGGCTGATGAAGGAAGATCAACCTTTTTAGGGAAATTTTTTTGGGTTTACTTGCCAAACCTCGACAATTTAGTGGGAGAAGTTTCATTAGATAACCTCTTTCTGGACATTCACTGCTCTAAGTGTCCCAAAGATATTTTTTTATTTCCATCAGCCAGGTCTTGGATAGATTTATGATGAGCCGAAGAGAGGAGGGTAGGCCTCCCTCTACTTCTGTGAGGTTTTCCGGAAGCTAGGTTCAATCCGAGGCCCAATCCCAAGGAGTAGGGGATCGTAAGGGAAGGGATGTCCCCGGATCGAAGATGAAAATGAATAGATTTGGTCTACAGGGATGATGTCGAGGATATCCGAGAGACATATTGTTGTAGGAGGGATTCAGCAAGAGGCACAAGAGGGTCCGGTGAGGGTGGGTTAAGAGGAGCAAGAGGGGGTTTAGGGGGATGGGGAGACTGAAAGGGGGGTCTGTGCCATCCAATTCCAAAGATAAATAACCAAAATAAACTTCAAGAGTGGAAGGGGGAACAAGGTTTTCAGAAATCTTACCCGGGGAGTCTATAGCAGCCGAAGCATCCGGCTGGAAATCCTTCTCTGCAATGGTACTGTCATCAGGGTTCTGTGGTAGAGTATATTGTTGTGGGTTTTCAAAATGCTCTCTAGGTACCACAGAAGGTTCGATGATTTCCAAATCAGGTTGGTCTTCCCTCATACTATTGAGTAGGCGTCCCGCTTTTTGAATGCCCTCTGCACCCCTGCGTCCACTAACCTCAAATCGCTTCCTGGTGTCAACCTCTTTCTTGCTGAAAGACAACCTACATTGTTTAGCCATATGACCATAGGAATGGCAGCGAAAAGGCACACCCTCGTAGTCGATTTTTTGAATACGAGTCTCCAGACCCCAAATGAAGTTTAGTTGTTCATGAAGCCCCGCTCAGAAATTTATAGAGACAACATTTCTGGAAATTGACATCCTCTTAGACTATAGAAAGGACATGTCCGCATCAATGAATTCTCCAAGGGCTTTCCCAATATCCCTAAAGGAGTCCCAATTCCATAATTCCCAAGGTAAACCCAGTAGTCTGACCCATATCGGAATGACATCAAATTTCTTTGTATCAGCATCAAACATGAGGGTCCAATTTTTGAATAGGATAGGGGTGTTACACAGACCCCAATGCTTCTAAAGTACTCAACCCACGTCCTCCTTGCAGCAAAATTTGAAGACAAACCAACCCCTGGAGAGAACCAAAATATCTGGTTTATAATCTAAAAAATCTATCTAGTGTGAGTCTACCCATTTTTCCAACCCATCAAAGGTGGGATATTTTCCTCGGGCTCGTCCAACCATAGCCAATTTCACCATCTCTAAATAATTCACTACAAAAACGTTTTTCCCGTAGATACAATTGAGTGGTTCTCTGGTGTTTTTTAAGCACTTTCCTTTTTGCCTCTACGGCGGTGATCCCTTAGGTGAAAAGTGAGGGTTTTTGACTGAGTATGTCCAAACCTCTGTTTCGGCGACAGTTGAAAGCCAAGTTGGTCTGTATCTTGAAGAAAAGAAGTGATGAAACCATTAGGGCTTTGTGGGAAGATTACCTCCTCCATGTCAGGGGGAAGAGCAATTTTTCCCGACTCTCAGCAGTGGGCCAACCACTATCGAGCAATACCGAATCCATACGAAAGTGCTGATCCCAGTGAAAATCCAGTGAATTAGAGGGACCGTTATGTTGTTCATCCATCCTCGGGTAGTCTAGGGTGGTGGTTTGAACCGTTTTGAAGAGTGAGAACGGCGTTCCCCCCATAACTGAAGCAAGGGGTTTGACGGTAAACAGGTCTGGAGGGAGAGATCCGACTTCTTCATCGTCGCAAGACCGGATGCCAGGAGGTGATGAGTTGGACTGCGGTTTTTCGTCCCCAGGTGTCATAATCATCAACATCTTGGTTCCAGGTGTTGAGTGGATTAAACCAGCAACTGACGAAGTTACTACTGCAGAGTGGTAAAAAAAATTTTGACCCTCCCAAGGGTCTGTTGAGTAATCGACTGTGTCCACCGCATGATATGTCAGTGCTTCTCCAGTTGGCAAGAAAGTACCATCCATCGGGTTCAGCGCCAGTGATGTGCCAGAGAGAAAGTGGAATTCGCCTCGTTGATTGACTGCGAAGCCCTACAGGGATAGTCCTGCTCGCCATGCAGTCGTCGTGCACCAACTCGAAACCCTAGTCCATATCATTCTCCCCTGCTACCGAAGATATTAATTTTATATCCAAACACATTAATTAAAAGATAAAAATCAATATTATTATAAAAATTTTTATTTATGATGATTAATATAAATTTTATTTTAAAAAAAGAGACTGCATTTGCATACCCACCGTGAAAAATATTTAAACATTGCAACATATCAGTGTTACTATTGTATTCATTTGAACTCAATAATGTGTTGAAATTGATCTTTTGCATCGATGTGCTATGAAATGAATCAGTGCTTATCATTTTAGTTAAAGTAATCGTGTTCCCAACTAAAACAACAATATTATTCCCTTCTATATATTTACCATTGTCATCATTGATGTTGTTATTTTTATACCAAAACTTTAAGGTTCAAATGATATATATGCACTAGTGGCAATAGTAGATCACTCATACCGGTGCACAATAGTAGGTAATTTGCATTGATGATTTTAAAATATGTGATAGGCACTGGTGATTTTAGAATTTCTTAAACAGGTTGGTGCATTTATGTCTACAATATATATCGAGTCTTTCAATGTATAGAAGACACATCGATGTGCACTAAATATGTATGCATCTTTACACCTTATTATGTCCCCAAAAGGGATCATATATGTATCGTGCCTGCCCTATTAATTTGATCCTAAAGGTTATAAATTTTCTTCAGGTCTATAATTATTATATAGTTAAATAATTATTTTATTAAACAAAATTTAAAAAAATTGATTTTTTTGAATTTTTATTGGTTGAAGGTTGTTACGTCATCCTCATTTTTCCCTTCCCAGGAGGGGGCGATGGGATGACGTCGAATTCTCCTACAATATGCTACTGTGTAGGCGTTTGTTTAGTAGAGGCGACAGATCTCATTTATTATTTTTGAAAGTCTCTTTATTTTTTCCTACTGTGTATTAATGCACGAGGAACTATGTTGTCAGTAATTTGCAATTTCTTGATGTTTATGGATTTAATGAGGATGATGGGTGCATGGCTTGAAGTCTACATATCATAGGGATTAACCACAACTGCAACATTGACAGGGCATATACGGACACCATTAGGTCATTCGGGGAACCCATGATTAATACACTGGTTTTGGTGGGTTGTGTGCCAAATGTGTTGGTTTCCAGGAGTACTAGTTCCATCCGACGGACATTTCTCCTTGCATATTTACCCTATCTCTCCAAGTGGTTTTCTTAAAGATTTCACTGTCATCAAATGAGGTAACTCTGTGCGCCATCCCATTCCTTGTTGACGTGGTTGCAGAACGAGCTCTCATCATGGACGGAATCGAATGACTCAAGGAATCCTCAGTTATTTTAGGTAATAATTATGGGCATTCTACCACTGTTTTTAGTCACATAGATAACCTTTCCTTTTCCTTTATGTCTGGGCAATGGGGATTAAAACCAGAAGAGTTACAATGAGTGGAAATAAAAAGTTGCAGTGAAGGATTGTATTGAGGATTTCGAGGACACCACGGGCCAGATTCATCAATCTCTAGGGGAGCTAAAGAACTTGAGGTGAAACACATTCAAGATTCAGATTAGCAACGTGGAAACGCGAATGAGTGTTGCTCTCACCAACGAGGACTCCAGTCTTGACAGCTTTCAGAGTGTTGAGGGAGGTTTAATGCCATGGTCACGAGACGCGTGCAGAAGGTGTCTAAATTGATCAGTAATTCCCTTGCTCTAGTCAAAAAATTTGCTGCCACCGGATGAAGACATGAGCTCCATGTTTGACACCAAAACCCTCGTGTGTTCTTTGATTTTCATTAATATATATGTTCAATGTTAATATAATCTATGTTTTATAGATTTTCACCTTCTGTAGCTCTGAGATTAGCGTATTTAGAATAAAAGCTATGTACTATGTTGATATAATGTGTGTTATAATGAATGCTCTAAAAAATTCTTGTGATTGAATGCATGTTTTTTGTCCAGATGTTAAAAGTAACAGTGACATCGAGGTCAACATTGCTTATGTGTTGTATTTGCAGTTATGTTGTTTATGGACTCTGATGAGAGAATTTTCAGGTCACCTTATGCAAGTCATGGAAATATGAGAGAGACACATTTGTATTAGCTTCACCTTGATGATGGTCCATTAATGACCATTGAAAGAATTAGGAGTTCATTTATGCATTGCTCGCTACATGTTCTCTGTGGGAATCATTTAACAAGTTTGCAGCCGAAGATTTGAGTTAGCACAAATTTCCCCATTTTATCTCCAAACCAGATCGCAAATAATTATAACATGAAAAAATGTCAGTGCAATAGCCTAATTGTTACTAAAGGGAGACACATTGATCCACGCAGAGGATGGATTAGAGATCACGGTTTTCGATGAATATGAGGAGACACATTGATCCACGTTGTAGTACCTCTATTTTGACCCCTATGGTTATTGGCCTCAATGTAAATAGTGTATACAATGCGTGTCACCCTAATGTGGAGCTCAAGGCCAAGGCCCCACTAGTGGATGTTCAGGTTTTAGTGTATAAGCAACTATTTGACAGTGGATTATTCATGGGTTGTTAAGCCATGAAGAAATGTAAATGATGTAAGTATTGATATTTCAATAAAACACCTAAGGGACTAGCTATGGAGGCAACGTGAAAAATAAGGGTTGCGTATCCACTAGGGAGTGGTGAGGGGTTTGTGGGATGGGAACCCATGTTTCCACTCATCCATTGATGAACCCATCTGACCTCCCATAATGCCATTAATGAAACTGTAAGAGAGTGGTTGAGAAATCGGCTCATGAAGTTGATGGAGTATGCAACATACCTGTGGACCCGTATGACAAGGGATGACCTATGCTTGCATGCCCCATAAGCCACTCCATGCCTGGGGAATCTGTGCAACTTGTTTCCTATCCCGTGGTTAGGGAAGAGAAATTCATTCATTCAGGGGGAGGGAGAGATTCACGAACCACAGAACAGAGAGGGGAGAACCAGAGTTCGTGATTCGGTGGAGGCACAAATCATAGAGCCGAGTATTACCAGAAAACCATGTTTAGAAGCAGATAGTAGAAATTTGTGAGGGGATTCACGTGGACGGATTTTGGGAAAGATACAAGAGTGGATTGAAGTGGGAAAAGGATCAAAGAGTTGGATTCCAAAGTGGAACCAGTGAAATCTCAAGAATCCATTGGTTTAGAATTCAGGACCACCCATACCTACCTAGATCAGTGCTAAGGGAAGGGGCGCCTGAGGGACTGTGTAGCAGAGAAGGGGACCTTACTCAGGCTGAGAGTGGAGTTGATGGGGGTGCCTTGGATGTCTAAAGACAAGGGGATATGCTTGTATCTCTATGGTGGAGCTCAATGAGTTAGTAAACTCAGTCCCTGCCTCCCCATTTGCTTGACAAACCCACTGTGTGCTGAATGCCTTGAGTGACTATGAACCAATGTTGTGAGTGAGCCTGAGTAATGCTCCTTAGTGGATACATAGCCCCATATCGAGGGTCATCTCGGATTACTGAAATAATAGAAGCTAGGAAGAGATCTATGGTTGGGATGGAACGTTGCATTCCATAGCTGGTTTCCTGGTGGTTTTCTATTAAAAGATAAGTGCCTTGTGGTGTCTTGAATAAGGATGTCTCATGTGTTTATGACTATGCTTACTACACACCAGTTATTGATTGAATGAATTTATATGGAAGTGGAGCAATATGAAGCTATGTATGAGTAGGGTTGTATACTTAAGCTTTGCATCTGAACCTGTGTTTGAAGCTGTTGTTGTGCATGAGTTTAATGCATTACTGGTTTCACATATGCTAGATGTGTGTGCATTATATATGTCAAATGTATGATTTGGTTCATATGGTTAGTAGGGTTGATTTCCCAAGTATTATGTATTATGTTGTTGGGCATGTTATTGCTTTACTCCTGCACCTTGCATCTTCTTTTATGTTGCTATTTACATATATATTCATGCTTGAGGAATAAGGCTAAATACTTGTATGTCATTCCTCAATATGTTAGGAGAAATAAAATAAGTATAATCCCTTTCTAAGGGTGGATAATTCTTCAGTACCTTGTGTTTATGGATGTATGGACCTTCCTACATGAGTTATTGAGCATGCTTATGCATATTTCCTTTTTACACTATGTTGTACTTACATATGTCTCCCCTTGATGAATAGGGCTAAGTTTAAAGCTAAGAGGTGCAGTCTAGTCCAGTCAGGATTGTGATCAGGAGAATAGGCACCCCGTGGACCAGATGAAGGATAAAAGACTTGGAAGAAGTGGAGCAGAACCCTAGCAGGAATAAGGTTTAAGTCTTTTAAGTGGATTTATGGACAAAACTTCAGTGGGAAATTTAGCATGGTATGAGTGCTAATATGGTGCATGGATTTATTCAATGGATAGAGCTCACCAAGAGCTTTCCAACGGTACTAGCCTTGTCTCATTTGGACCAAGGATGAGGAAGTTATGCCCCTTAGAAGTTGTGTGGAGAGTTACCATTGCAGGGGTGTGGTTCTGCATGCTTGCATCCGGAATTGTGGATTGCGGATTTCGGAAAGGTAAGTTTTCCATTGTGGATTTTTGCATTCCCGTATCTGCAATGAGGATTGCGGATTGCGGATTCGCAGTTACGGATTCTGAATTGTGGAAAGGTAAGTTTTTCGTTGTGGAGTTCTACATTTCTGTATCCGTAATGCGGATTGCGGAAAGGTAAGTTTTTTGTTGTGGATTTTTTCATTTCCACACCCACAGTATGGATTGTGGAATGTGGATTGTGGATTCGTAGTTGCGGATTGTGGATTGCGGAAAGGTAATTTTTTCTGTTGTGGAGTTTTGCACTTCCGCACCCGCAGTACGGAGTGCGGATTGCAGATTGCGGAAAGGTAAGTTTTCCGTTGTGCAGTTTTGCACTTCCGCACCCACGGTATGGATTGTGGATTGTGGATTCGCAGTTGTGGATTGCGGATTGCGGATCCGAGGCAACTTGCGGATTGCTGATTGCGGATCCGGTGATGCAAATTGCGGAAAGGAGTGAATGGAAGCATTTTGAAGAAAAAAAAGGGTATCAGGGTCTCCCAGCGCATATGAAGGAAACAGAGGTGATCTGGGGACGTTACAAAGTGGTATCAGAGCTTCAGTTACAGCACTGGGGCTGTTTGGGCCGAAGTACGAGCTTACAGGTTAGTCCAAGAGAGGTCGAGTTGGAATTGACCATAGATTCTGAAAGCAACATGAGTAGCAAGCATGTGAACCTGGTTCAATGAGAGTTTTTGTAATGCACCAAGAGAGATATGGAAGGCTGACCGGGCCATGCAATTGGACCAGCTATTACATGGAAGAAGAATTCGATGCTATGAAAGGGAATTGGAAGGGAGAATTCATTAACCCCATTCTAATCTTGCGTTATATTTATGATTCTATATACAGAAAATCATAGCATAGAGATGCTGAAAATGCGAGATGATTATATAAATTGAAATGAATATGCACTAGTAGACATATTGCTAGATATTGCATAGTACATGAATATGAGAATTGTAGATTGGTAAAGCTAGTGATGTTTTACATATGCAATAAACCACTAATGACAATTGTTGTGGTTGAATCTTGGTTGAAAATGTTGATGATGTTGTTGCATGTGACCATTAAACTTATGAAGAAAGGTTAGTGCAGCAGATCTGTTATCACAAGGATTGATGAAAGGACTATGTAATTCTTGAAGCCAAGCCAACCAGGTAACATCAAGAATTCCAATGGGAACCATGCAGGTATGGTCTGTTGTGCTGATGGTACAGGTGTTGAAGGATTGGGTAAGAATCCCTTGAACTATACTTTATAATCATAAGTTGGTATGCATGAATGGTTGAATGCACTTGATGTGGATGCCATACCCCCATGGTATGGTAAGGTATGGATTAGTAAGGGCAGAGGACCTTCTACCATGTTACTGTCTAAATGTTAGAATGCATTCATATGAAACTACATCATGTCATATATTGGTTATGAGTTTAATAACCAAGCAAGCAAGGGTCATATATGTTTGGAATAATAAGTGTGCATTAGAAGATTTGTAAACCTATGGTTGCATGAAGTGAATGCACATGAAAAGTTTGTGTAAATGTTGTAATGTGCATGCATAGGTGTGGGTGCACATGTTGATATGAATTGTGTGAATGCATGGTTGTGATGTATGATCATTGCAAATAAATAATAGATGAAATGATGAATTAGTGGTAATTCTGAGATCATTTCATGAGCTGCTATGAATGCAGGAGAAGGATTGCACAAAGGTAGTCATGATGAGAGGACTACCAGAGTGCTCTATTGGAAGTACATAGTTACATAAAATGATATGGCTGCATTTAAAGTTTTAAGCTGATTGTAGGGACAATGTGAAATCTGATTTTGGCATGAACAGATTTGTAAATTTCAGATTTGTGATTTTGCTGATAATTACTAATGACTGTTTGGCTATTTGATAAGTGTGCCAGGAAGACACACTGCAGAAAGACCATATGTGATGGCCTGGAGAATCCAAAATTTACGGGAAGGATCTCATGCTTTAGAAATGGGTTTCGGGTGAAATGCCATTGTAAATCTTGATAATATCTTAGCTGAACTGCATGTGGTAAGACATGCGAGTGAGATGGTAAAGATTATGTCAGGAATACATGTGTGGGTTACGGAATGTAAAAAGGAAATGGGATGGAAAACCAAGGGACTGTTAACTTAGAGAAGGGATCCCCCATTCCTCACAAGTGAAGAGAGACTACATGTGCAAATGGATAAGTGTTCTGTAAACCCTGGCTGATATATATGTATATGCATGTCTAATTGTTAGAATTACTATGCATGGCATGTTTTGATTTTATTCCATTATGGCAGACTACATGAGTATGATTATGGGCCTACATGGCTCACATCAGTGAGGGGTGCACACTTTTCTGATGCTGGGTTATGTTAGGATTGTCAATATTGATTATGCCCTGAGGGAATGGACGCATTCCTGGTGTTTCAATAGTTGATAGTGAATGTTATGAAATATGTTTACAATTTTGGAGCAGCAACACTGATGAGCTTGTTTATCCAGCTTGTGTTGACAACTTGAACAAATGCAATTAGTGTTGCGCACTAAAGAAGCAAAGTGAAAAGGTTGTCGTGAGGGGTTGCGAGGAAGGGTGTTATGTGCATGAAGGGTTGTGGCACGTGTCAAAGGATGATGCAAGCCTAAGGTAAAGTAGTAGAGCCTTGACCTATATGGTCGGTGGCGTAGTTTCCTTCCATTGGCTAAAGACCCAGATGGATGTGTTGGCTTAGCAATGGAGAGGGCCAACTAGGTATGAGACTGGTTGGGCACCACCAAGTGCTTGGTAAACCCATTCGGCATGAAGGTGCACTGGTTGGGAACTATAAACTAATTGATGTTGTGGAGAAGCATGTGTGCTAGACAAACATCCAAGTCCATAGGCGATCCCAAGGCTTGCAAAAGCGAAGCAGGACCCTGTGGACTAGAGAGGAAATGCACAATACAGAAGTATTCAATTTCATTTATTCTTGTTTGGAATAATGAAGATTTCAGGTATAAGCCTTCTAACCCTGATACACTGTTATTTCTTGTTGGAAACCTTGGTCAGTGCAGGAAGCAAGGACCCTGAGAGGGCTATTAGGCGCTACAAATGCTTGGTAAATCCAGAGAGTAACTAGTTGGGTGCTACAAATGCTTGGTAAATCCAAAGAGTGACTGGTTGGGCGCTACAAATGCTTGGTAAATCCAGAGAGTAACTGGTTGAGCGCTACAAATGCTTGGTAAATCCAGAGAGTAATTGGTTGGGCATTAACTACTTAATGTTGTGGAGCAGTCGACGTGTTGGACAAACATTCCTTAAAGAATTGATAAATCCAGTCAGAGTACTGGACTAGCATATTGCTAAAAGGGATGTCTGACAAACCCAGTCGACGTACTGGCTTGGCATTTCCTATTCGAATGGTTTTGGAGCAGCCTATGTGCTGGCCCAACATTCATTATTGTACCCACGGGCAATCCGAGGCTTGTAAAACAAAGAAGGAGCCTGTGGAATACAGTGAAGACATCTGATACAGCTAAGTATTTGGTTATCTTGCAGCTTCTTGCTTATTTAATATGAATATACGTGTGTATGTGATTTGATTATGATTTCATAGACTCTTGCTTAAGGATACACCTTATGAAAATAAACTAAACATGTGAATTGATTCAATGTTTGAGTGTAGGTATTTGTTGGCAGGCGGTTTGATGGGGCAATGTCGCGGTACCACCGACGCTGCGACACATCGGATGAGGGTGCAGAAGGAGTATTTTGTGCTAAAGTATGCCGCAGTTGGCGGGTTTTGGGTCACTTGGACCATATGTTATGTAATAGTGAGTCAATCGTACCGCGGTATGCGGGTTTTTGGGTCATTTGGACCTAGTCAGTTAGATATTGGGTCAATTGTCCATAGTGTCGGTTAGGAAGTGTTGATGTATATGTAACTTCGGAATGTATTTCATCTATGTATTTCATATATATTTATTGTACCCTTATTAGAGATGTGTTATTCCTCTATAAGGAAGTGTCATCATGTGGATTGACAAGTGTCGCAAGTGTGTGTACTTTCCGATGGACTATTAGACCACCATGTGTGGGGTCAGCCCTGAAATATATATATATTATAATGTGGATGTACCTAGATAGACAAGTCGACCCCATAGTGTAACTGGGAAAACAGGTTAAGTATAAATAGAGATCAGGAGATCTCTATTTGGATAATTCGGAAAGCTATATCTCTCTCACTCAGAAAGTGGCGCACTAGTGAGGAGGAGGATCATTTGCTACTAGGTGTTAAATTTTCAGAATTTACTTCAATATGATCTAGGATCTTAACTGAGAGAACAACATGTACAGCATATCTACAGCATATCAATCATGGAGACAATAATGCAAGCACACAAGAGACACAAAGATTTACTTGGGGAAAACCATAAAGGTGAAAAACCCCAATAACTTCCTCAGAGATAGATAGAGCAATGATACAACCAACCAAGAGAGATAGCCATAACCTAGCAGCAGATCCTCCTCCTCCATAAGTGTGCCACTCCTCCTTGAGTGCATGTGTGAGAAGTGAGTGAGTAAATAGAGTGCCTCCCGCACTCTATTTATACTTGACTTGACTTGCCTTTTTACCTAACTCATGTCGGCTCGAACTTAACCACATAACATAATGCTGAGTGGGCCGACCCCCAATAGGGTGGTCTAATAACCCTTTGACCCACATGGCCGACCCCCAATAGGGTGGTCTAATAACCCTTTGACCCACATGACTTATACAGGGCCGACCCCAAACAAGGTGGTCTAATAACCCATCAAGTATAAGTTACGACACTTACAATATAAATGACGACACTTCCTTATAGAGGAATAATACCATCTCTATAGGAATACAATATACATATATGTGAAATACATTCCGAAGTTACATTTACATCAACACTCCCTCTTAACTAGGAAGGTATTTCTCAGCACAGTTCTTCTAGCACAAGTCATCTTCTCTGGATCATCGTCACTGGATAATCGTCATCATCATCATCATCATCACTGCTGCTGCTATCTCAATCAATCTCTGAATCTACTCGTCATAGGAAGTTCTACAGAGCCAGTCCTTTTTCATACTGGATGTAGGCCCACCACCTGCAGGTCTTCATCATCACTGGCCATACTGTGGAATCCTCAGGACTTATTACGTGCGTCACAAAACCTGGCTGCAATATCCCAGGCTATTACGAGCACACAGCTCTACCTGTAGGATCTCCCAGGAGCACATTACATGTGACCCATCACAAAACCTGGCTGAAGCATCCCAGGCTGTTACGAGCACTCAGCTCTACCTGTCGGATCTCCCAGGAGCACATTACATGTGATCTCACCACAAAACCTGGCTGAAGCATCTGAGGCCCTTTTCATCCTGTCCAGATCTCCCAGGAGCAAATTACATGTGGTCCACCACAAAACCTGGCTGAAGCATCTGAGGCCTTTTTCATCCTGTCCAGATCTCCCAGGAGCAAATTACATGTGGTCATGGCAAAACCTGGCTGAAGCATCTGAGGCCTTTTTCATCCTGTCCAGATCTCCCAGGAGCAAATTACATGCCATAGGACAAAACCTCGCAAGAGCATCTCAGGATGTTACGGGTACACAACTCCGACCTGAAATCTCCCAGGGCACAAATTACATGTCCTCTAAAGCAAAACCTCGCAAGAGCATTTGTCAGATGTCCCAGGGCACCGAATTACATGCCATATGCAAAACCTCGAAAGACCATCTGCAAATCTCCCAGGGCACAAATTACATGCTTTCCTGCACAACCTGATCCACGGCCATAAAGTATCATCTGATACTCATCAAACATCATCCTGATGTACACATGATCATCCTGATCATCATCACTGCAACATCCTGCTGCATGTCATCTGGAGAAGCTCGTCATCCACGATCATCCAAGTATCCACCTGATACATACATAGATACATGATCCACACAATGTATCCATCAGCATACATGATCTACCTGATCATACAAAGATACATGATCCACACAATGTATCCATCAGCATACATGATCTACCTGATCATACAACGATACATGATCCACACAATGTATCCATCAGTATACATGATCTACCTGATCATACAACGATACATGATCCACACAATGTATCCATCAGTATACATGATCTACCTGATCATACAAAGATACATGATCCACACAATGTATCCATCAACATCCAACATGATGCGTTCATACAAAATACAGACACATGATCCAACCGATCATATCCAGCAGAAACCAGAACATCCTCCTGATGTTCATCATCCAGCGCTTACATCCACAGCCATGTGAAGGATCCCCCTTCCAACATGCTTGGAATGGCTTCAGCAAATGTGTCCATCACTTCTTCCTCGAAGTGTCCTCGACCTGAAGCACGCCAAGCTTCTCTCTGAAGTATTCGAACTTCACCCTGGCTAGTGGCTTCGTCAGCACATCTGCAATCTGCTCGTCCGTCGCAACATACAGGAGCTTCACAGCTCCTCTCTGCACCATATCCCTGATATAGTGATATTTGATCTCTATGTGTTTCGACCTGTCATGAAACACTGGGTTCTCGGACAGCTTCACACAACTCTGGTTATCACAGAAGATACCAGTAGCCTCCAACGGGAGATCAAATAACTCAGACAGTAGCTTCCGTAGCCATACTGCCTCACAACTAGCTGAACAGGCTGCAACATACTCTGCCTCAGCTGTACTCAGTGCTACGTAGGACTGCTTCCTGCTAAACCAAGAGATCACACCTGATCCCATACTGAAGCAGCACCCAAATGTGCTCTTCCTATCTGCAGCATTGCCAGCCCAATCTGAATCAACATAACCCTGTAGGTTAAACTTTTGATTTGCTTCATACTTGATCCCATAATCCACTGTACCCTTCCGGTACCTCAGAACATACTTTACAGCAACCAGGTGAACACTCCTCGGATCCGTCAGGAACTGGCTCAATGTGTTCACAGCAAAGCAAATGTATGGTCTCCTGTTCATCAGGTACATCAAGGGCCCAATCATCTGACTATACATAGAGACATCAACCAGCTTAGATGAAACATCACATAGAAGCTTCAGATTCGATGCCATCGGTGTGGCCATGGCCTTGCAATCCATCATTCCGAACCTCTTCAAGATTTCTACTGCATACTTCCCTTGTCCAAGGAAGATTCCATCACTCTGCCACACCTCCATGCCAAAAACAAATGGTGCATCAACCCAAAGTTCTTCATCTTGAACTCGGCAGTAAGCTTCCGCTGCATGTCAGCAATCAATCTATCTTCACCTGTAACAAACAGGTTATCTGCATATAAAAGTAGTATCACTGGATTGCCTTCTTCAACCTTGTAGAAAAGGTTGGAATCTGCTTTACTCTTGGTAACGCCCAAACTGGATAGAAAGCTGTCTATCCTACCATACCAAGTTCTGTACACATATATGACTACACCATGCTGTCTTGAAATCCATCTGGTGCATCTTCTATTTCATCACTTTTATATTTCTTAATGCTGTTATCTGCAACATGCTTGATCTGATAGTTCCATTTGGAAGTCATAGCAAACTTCCCTTCATGTCTTGGGATTACATCCCAATCATCATTCTTCATGATCGACGGATCAAGGCATTTCATTTCTTCATCCCAGATCCTGGGAACTTCAATATCTTCAATATCTTCAATATCTTCAATAGATATCTTTGTTGCTGGAACAAAATGTTGTAGTTCTTCTTTTGTAGGAGATGGCATACGATCTTTCCTACACAACAAGTTAAATTGCATGATTAGAAAACATCTCATAGTTTTCAGAACAAATTCTTACACATAAAGAAATATGCCATACAGTCATGCAATTATCTTAGCCAATGCTTCAATACAACATTTATCCATATTCCGTAACTTTCTAGATGCCTTCCAATCTCTACTAGAACATTGTTAAGAGTGTGCACAAGTCCCAACATGTCAGCAAAGAGGTTTCATTCTAGATAAGTAGCAATGGAATGTTGTACAGTGCCATAGGCTACTTACCCATGCATATTAGTAGTATACTGTTCATCAATGCAATTATTCTAATATGCATAATACACAACCTAATTCTAGGAACATCAGTATATACATTATTGAACAATTTTATTTAAACAAACAAATATGCAAGAAATGATGATTAAAATACTTATCTTTCTTTGTTCGTTGGGTGGACTCCCTCTGAGTCTTTGCTTCCTTGCAGGAGCTGCTGGAGTCCTAATCTGAGGTAGCTTCTTCTACACCTTTCTGTTGTGAAATGTAGAGAGATGATCAACTCCCTCTGAATATCTGCATCCTTGCAGAAATTACTGAAGTGTGCTCCTTTGCTTTCTTGCAGGATCAACTAGAGTGTGCTCCCTCTTGATCTTTGCTTTCTGAATTACCTGTTCTAGAACTCATATTCATCCTTGGTCCCTATGCATGCTTATTAGTATCATGAATGTGTTATCCTTGTGATCTCATATAAAATCATACATTCATTAGTATACTATTAAAACACAATAATCTCAAGCATGTATAGTCATGATCATTTCAAACAGAAATAATAAGCATTAGCATTCAAGAATTCTTATGGTTAGTCAAATCATAAGAAACATAACATGACTAAACCTGTAATTACTCAAGCCTATGACTCTTCAGGTTAGTTGAATCATCAATCAAGATAAGAGATATAAAATGCATAAAACCTGTGATTATTCAAACCTATACCATCATGATTCTTCTGGTTAGTCATATCATCAATTATGGTAAGAAACATAATATGCATACAATCATGATTATTCAAACCTATGACTTCATGAATAATCATTATCAACAACGCGATAGTATAAGATCCTAACCCAAGGTAGGAATCTAGCTTGATATAGGAAAAACATACCTGGATTAACATGTTAGCTAGTTATGTCTAACATACCCGTATAATGTCTTTTGGTTCTCTTCAGTGACTTGTGCTAGTAACCTGCATGTCTCATAAGTTAACCATTATAAAACCAAGTTATACATACCTCGTGAATGGATCTTGTATGAGATCCATGACAATGGATGAATCTTTGTCCTCATGTTATCATGATCATATGTTCTTGGACCAGAACATGATCTGTCTTTCTTGGTGTACCTTTCATGTTAGTAGACAACATAAACCTCATACAACACCATAATGCATTAGTACAATCATAAGTGTCAACACCCTAACCAATGAATATCTTCTATCATGCATTCATAATTTTGTTAAGGTGATACAACAAATCAAAAATCAAAATTGTACTAACCATAATAACATGAAGACAAATATACCATAAACTTAATAATGGACAAATATCGAAACATACCTCGATGAGTTAAACCTGTCGAGATCGCTTGTAATCTTCTTATGTAAGGCCTTATCCTCATCTCCCTCTGAGACAGGAACTTCTTTCACTTATGCAGGTGATCAATCCATCTTCTTCTAGGATTAACCCAATCCACTTGATTTGCAAGAACTGGACCTTGAGCTGGATATGGGTTTGTCAGAGAAACCCAAAAATTCAAATTTTGAATTTCAACCTTCCGATAGGATAGGAATATGCGCCTTGATGAACTGATCAAACTGGTATATTCAGAATTTGAAAACTGCAAAGTTTCACTCCTCAATTTTGCCTTTGAAACTTCCGGATTCACTGGACGTGACCCTGAACTGGGGTTTGATGAAGCCCACTCTTTTGTCCCATCAAAATTTTTGATCCAAAACTCTAAGCTTCTATTTTTTCTGAGGAGCTTCCAGCCGTGGTCACAGATTTCAAAAATTCCCATTTTTACAGAAGCCCTAATTTTCCACTTTTTTTATCAAAGTCCCGAACTAGGGTCCAATCAAGCCCGGCCTTCTTCCCAACCAAAAATTCTGATCTTGGTCTCTAAATTTCTATTTTGATGAGTAACATCCAACCGTGGTCTTCGATTACAAAAATTCCAACTTTCTCCAAAGCCCTAAATTCCGGAGGCCATGAATGAAGGTACCAAAAAATAATTCTGTTTTGACAGAACTATGTACCTGATTGTTTCTGGTGTAACTCCAAAATTTTTGATCCACAGAGTCTAAAAAAGTTTCCTGAGATATCCTGACCTGTTATCTTTCCATCCTGACAGGTCTGACCTCAATTGGATTCTCTGAGAGAGAGTTATGCCAAATGTCGCAACGTGACCTGTTTTGGGATAAAACAGGAGAGCGAACTTGTACGGCGTGCCACGTGTCACTGTTTTAACTTCGGCCTCTGAAAACATTTTCTGAGATAGCTAGGCCTGTTACCTTTCCATCCTGATAGGTCTGACCTCAATTGGACTCTCTGAGAGAGAGTTATGCCAAATGTCACAACGTGACCTGTTTATGGGATAATACAGCAGAGCGAACTTGTACGGCGTGCCACGTGTCACTGGTTCAACTTCGGCCTCTGAAAAAGTTTTCTGAGATAGTTCAGACTGTGTACTACCTGTCACTTTTTACTAAATTTCATTTGGAGCTTCCTAGCCCAAGATATGATCTTTTTCCCAAGGTCACCTGATTTTGACTCAGATCTGGAAGAGGCAGAAACCCTATATTGTACAGATCATAAATCACAAATTACAACGAATTAGAGGTTGTCCTTTGGACACAAGATACCTGGAGATCTTAGCTTCGGCCTGTAACAATTTCAGATCCGAAAACTTCGCCAAAACGGATTTATAGCGAAAGTTCTACGATGACTGGTTTTTGCTATATCAAGCCCTAGCATCGTAAGTGCAACAAGTGTCATACATGCCATATCATGCCTTCTTTCAGGCTAGCTCTGATACCATGTTAAATTTTCAGAATTTACTTCAATATGATCTAGGATCTTAACTGAGAGAACAACATGTACAGCATATCTACAGCATATCAATCATGGAGACAATAATGCAAGCACACAAGAGACACAAAGATTTACTTGGGGAAAACCATAAAGGTGAAAAACCCCAATAACTTCCTCAGAGATAGATAGAGCAATGATACAACCAACCAAGAGAGATAGCCATAACCTAGCAGCAGATCCTCCTCCTCCATAAGTGTGCCACTCCTCCTTGAGTGCATGTGTGAGAAGTGAGTGAGTAAATAGAGTGCCTCCCGCACTCTATTTATACTTGACTTGACTTGCCTTTTTACCTAACTCATGTCGGCTCGAACTTAACCACATAACATAATGCTGAGTGGGCCGACCCCCAATAGGGTGGTCTAATAACCCTTTGACCCACATGGCCGACCCCCAATAGGGTGGTCTAATAACCCTTTGACCCACATGACTTATACAGGGCCGACCCCAAACAAGGTGGTCTAATAACCCATCAAGTATAAGTTACGACACTTACAATATAAATGACGACACTTCCTTATAGAGGAATAATACCATCTATATAGGAATACAATATACATATATGTGAAATACATTCCGAAGTTACATATACATCAACACTAGGAGACTATCTCAGTGTATTTTGGTTGTATTTTGGTTGAGCCATTGCTCTCTCTATCTCTGAGGAAGTTGTGGGGTTTTTCACCTTAGGGTTTTCCCCATAGAAACTTTGTGTCTCTTGTCTCTCATGCTTTTGATTCTTGTGATGCCTGTCATGCTTATTGTGATTATTATGCATTGATATACTATATATGTTATTCTCTCAGTGAAGATCCTAGAGTATTGTGAATTAATGCTCAAAATTTAACATGGTATCAGAGCTAACCTGAGAAGAAGACATTTTGCATTGATGGAAACTTGAGTTTCTTGTTTATTGGGTTTCTCTCCAAAGATTTTGGAAAATTAGTATAGTAGATTGAATCTACTCATCAAGGAGAATCTATCTGTCCAATCAGAATTCAATTTTGAGCATTTTCATATTTGGCCCTAAAAATTAGGGTTTCCACAAAAATAGGAATTTCTGAAATCTGAAGACATAGCTAGAAGCGCCTTGCAAAAATCAAAGTTTAGAGCTTTGGATTGAGATTTTTGGCTGGGTAGATCTCCGGGAAACTTAAACCCTAATTCAGGGCTCTCCCTAGTGAACCCGGGAGGACAAAAAGGAAAATCTGAAGGGTAAAACTTTGCTGATCTCAAATTCTGAATGCACCAGGCTGATCAGCTCATCAAAGCGCATCTTTCTATCCTTTCAGAAAATTGAAATTCACGTTTTGAATTTTTAGAGTTTTTTTGACAAACCCTAATTCGGGACCAGATCCAGTTTTCAGCATTTCAAGTGGTAAGACCTAAAACTTTTATATTTCCATTTGAAGTATTCTTTAAGATGTCTCACCACACCAAGCTTGAGGATAATATTGAAGGGGCTGATAACTTCCGAGCTTGGAAGTATAGGATTGGGTTAATCCTGGAGAAGAATGAGTTGGACTCATATATAAAAGAAGACATCCCTATCCCAGAGGATGAAGAGGCCAATTTATTGCATAAGAAGAACTTGGTCAAGGAAAAGAGAATCATTACTGATTCTATCAAAGATCATCTCATACCCCATGTGTCTTCTCTAAAGAAACCCAAGGATATGTTTGACTCTTTGGCCAAGCTATTTGAAGGGAAGAACATAAATCGGAAGATGACTCTGCGGAATCAATTGAAAGGGGTCAAGATGTTGAATGGAGAAACCATTCAATCTTACTTCTCCAAGGTCTCTCAGATTAAGGAGCAACTTGAAGTTGTGGATGAAGTAGTGGACAATGGTGAAGTTGTTATGACCACATTGAATGGCCTACCTAGGTCATGGGACTCCTTTATTCAAGGAATCTGTGCAAGAAAGAAATTGATCTCTTTCAGTAAACTATGGGAGGAATGCTCTCAAGAAGAAGCTAGACTTGTAGCTCGTGAGGAAAAGATGGGAGGTGAAGATCAACCTATGCAACTCACACCAAAAGAAGCAAGCCCAAGAAGGAGCACTCTCGCTACAAAAGATCCTATCAAAAGAATAAGAAGGATCTAAGATGCTTCACATGCAATGAGAAGGGTCACTTTGCTTCAGATTGTCCCAAGAACAAAAGGGATAATAACAACAAATTCAGCAAGAATAAGAAGGGCAGCAAAAGAAAGTTCCATGCTCATGCTACCGAAGATGATGAACCTCCAAAGAAGAAGGCTAGGGCAGAAAGTGATGATGACTCATCAAGTGAAGAAGAGTATGTTCTAATATCTGCTCTCACAGGTACTATTTCCCATGGTTGTAATGATTGGTTGATTGATAGTGGGGCTTCCAAACACATGACTGGGTTTAAGGAATCTTTTGTGAATCTATTTGAACATGAATCACCCCATAGGGTGAAACTTGGGGATAATTATCAATACCCAATCAAAGGAAGTGGTGAAGCCTCCTACAACCTAGATTTTGGAAAATCTTTGAAGATGAAAGAAGTCCTTTATGTACTTGGGCTCAAGAAGAACTTACTCTCCATCTCTGCATTGGATGCAAAAGGTATGAGGGTTGCATTTGTGGATGGCCAAGTCCTAATGTGGCCAAAGGGAAAGACCATAGATGATGTAGTAGTGATTGGAGAGCAAGAGGAAGGATTGTATAAATTGAAGGGACAACCTGAACATGCCATGGTGCATGAATCCATGGAGCCAAGAGAACTTTGGCATAGAAGACTTGCTCATATGCACTATAGGGCACTTCCAATTGCAAGCAAGGCTGTAGAAGGTCTTCCTGAAATCAAGACCAAACATGAAGGTGTTTTCAAAGGTTGTGCAAAAGGTAAGAACATTAAGAAGGCTTTCCCAAGCAGTGAAAGCAAGGCCAAAGATATCTTGGAAATCATCCACTCAGATGTATGTGGTCCTATGTCATCCAGTTCTCTTAGTGGGTATGTTTACTATGTCTCATTTATTGATGACTTCTCTAGGAAGACTTGGGTATACTTCTTGAAGAACAAAGATGAGGTGTTTGATAAGTTTAAGGAATTCAAAACCTTGATGAAGAATCAAACTGACAAGAAGATCAAAACATTCAGATCTGACAATGGTGGAGAATTCACCTCAAGTGAATTCAAGAAGCTTTGTAATGATTCGTGGATTAAGAGGGAGTTGACTACTCATAATCCTCAACAAAATGGAGTTGCAGAAAGGAAGAACAGAACTATCATGGAAGCAGCAAGGGCAATGCTGCATGACCAGGATCTACCTATGCATCTATGGGCAGAGGCAGCTAGAACAACTGTATATGTGCAGAATAGAACACCCCACAAGATATTGGACAACAAGACACCAGAAGAGGTCTTTTCTAGTAAGAAACCTGAAGTCATCCATCTCAGAATATTTGGTTGTCCAGTATACACTCATGTCCCAAAGGAAAAGAGGACTAAACTAGATCCTTAAGGAAAGAAGGGTATCTTTGTGGGTTACAGTGAAAGCTCGAAGGCTTACAAAATATACTTTCCAGGGTTCAAGAAGATTGATGTCAGTAGGGATGTAACATTTGATGAAAACTTAGCATTCATCAAATCAAGGAAGGCACCTATTGAAGTTTATGACGAACCTAAGGAAACTAGATTTCAAGACACTACCATGACTGAAGAAGTTCCAGAAGTTGTTCGTGAGTTTGAAGATCCACAAGAACCTGTAGATCCACCCCATGAGGATAACTCTCATAAGAGGAAACCTGCATGGGCTAGAGAGCTCATTCAAGATGCAAAAATATTTGGCATTCCAGAAGACGAACACAGAGCAAAGAAGAGAACCAAATCACATACCAGCTATGTTGCTTTACTCTGTGACATTATGAACAAAGAGCCTTCCAGTTATGAAGAAGCATCCGAAAAGAAAGAATGGAAGGATGCCATGGTTGAGGAATACCAATCAATAATGAAGAATGATGTTTGGGATGTTGTCCCAAGACCTAAAGAGAAGTCTATTGTGACTTCCAAATAGATTTACAAAATCAAGCATGCTGCAGATGGCAGTGTAGAGAAATACAAGGAAAGATTCGTAGCTCGTGGCTTCTCTCATAAAGAGGGAATAGATTATGAAGAAACTTTTGCACCTGTAGCCAGGTATACTTCCATCAGAACAGTACTTACCCTGGCTGTAGCAATGAAATGGAAAATACACCAGATGGATGTCAAGACTGCTTTCTTGAATGGTGTAGTTGAAGAGGAAGTATATGTGGAGCAGCCACTCGGTTTTGAAATACATGACAGGGAGTCATATGTGTGCAGATTGAAGAAAGCCTTGTATGGATTGAAACAAGCTCCCAGAACCTGGTATGGTAGGATGGACAGTTTCCTATCTAGTTTGGGCTTTACCAAGAGTAAAGCGAATTCCAACCTTTACTACAAGGTTGAGGAAGGGAATCCTGTGATTCTACTCCTGTATGTGGATGACTTATTTGTAACAGGTGATGACAGATTGATTGCAGATACGAAGAGGAAGCTTGCTGCTGAGTTCGATATGAAATATTTGGGAATGATGCATTATTTCCTAGGTATGGAGGTGTGGCAGAGTGCAGGTGGTATCTTCCTTGGTCAAGGGAAGTACACAATAGATATCCTGAAGAGATTCGGGATGATGGATTGCAAGGCCATGGCCACACCTATGGCATCGAATCTGAAGCTTCTATGTGATGCTTCATCTGAGCCAATTGATGTCTCTATGTATCGTCAGATGATTGGGTCCTTGATGTACCTGACAAACACGAGACCAGATATTTGCTTTGCGGTGAACACATTGAGTCAGTTCCTGACAGATCCGAGGAGTGTTCATCTGGTTGTTGTAAAGCATGTTCTGAGGTACCTGAAGGGTATAGTGGATTATGGGCTCAAGTATGAGGCGAATCAAAATTTTAACTTGCAAGGTTATGTTGATTCAGATTGGGCTGGCAGTGCTGCAGATAGGAAGAGCACATCTGGGTGCTGCTTCAGTATGGGATCAGGTGTAATCTCTTGGTTTAGTAGGAAGCAGCCCTGTGTAGCACTGAGTACAGCTAAGGCAGAGTATGTTGCAGCATGTTCAGCTAGTTGTGAGGCAGTATGGCTACGGAAGCTACTGTCTGAGTTATTTGATCTCCCATTGGATGCTACTGGTATTTTCTGCGATAGCCAGAGTTGTGTGAAGCTGTCTGAGAACCCAGTGTTTCATGACAAGTCAAAACACATAGAGATCAAATATCACTATATCAGGGATATGGTGTAGAGAGGAGCTGTGAAGCTCCTGTATGTTGTGACGGACGAGCAGATTGCAGATTTGCTGACGAAGCCACTAGCCAGGGTGAAGTTCGAGTACTTCAAAGAGCGGCTTGGTGTTCTTCAGATTGATGACACTTCGAGGAGGAAGTGATGGACACATTTGCAGAGGCCATTCCAAGCATGTTGGAAGGAGGATCCTTCACATGGCTGTGGATGTAAGCATTGGATGATGAGCATCAGGACGATGCTCCAGTTACTGCTTTGTATATGCATTAGGAGGATGCTGGATATGATCAATTGGATCATGTATATGTATGTATGCATCATGTTGGATGTTGGGTATGATCAGTTGGATCATTTATATGTATATGTATGTACGCATCATGTTGGATGCTGGATATGATCAGTTGGATCATTTATATGTATATGTATGTATGCATCATGTTGGATGCTGGATATGATCGGTTGGATCATTTGTATGTATTTTGTATAAGCATCATGTTGGATGCTTGGACCATGTATCTGTATATGTATCAGGTGGATACATTGTATGATAAGGTGGATCATGTATGGTGATATGCATCATGTATTTGTATTTGTATCAGGTGGATACACTGTATGATCAGGTGGATCATGTATGATGATATGTATCAGGTAGATACTTGGTATGCATCAAGTAGATGCATTGTATGATCAGGTTGATCATGGATGACGAGCTTCAGGATGTTGCTCCAGATGACATGCAGCAGGATGTTGCAGTGATGATGATCAGGATGATCATGTGTACATCAGGATGATGTATGGTGAGTATCAGGTTGATACTCTATGGCTGTGGATCTGGTTGTGCAGATGAGCATATAATTTGGCCCTGGGAGATTTGAAGATAGTCTTTCGATATTTTTCCTATGGCATGTAATCTGGCCCTGTGATATCTGGCAAATGCTCTTTCGAGGTTTTGCTCTGGGAGGACATATAATTTGGCCCTGGGAGATCTGTAGATAGTCTTTCAAGGTTTTTCCTATGGCATATAATCTGGCCCTCCGATATCTGGTAGATGCACTTTCAAGGTTTTGTCCTATGGCATATAATATGTCCCTGGGAGATCCGATAGGTTGGGCTGTGTGCCTGTAATAAGTCCTGGGATGCTCTTGCAAGGTTTTTCCATGACCACATATAATCTGTCCCTGGGAGATCCTATAGGTAGAGTTGTGTGCTCGTAACAGCCTGGGATGCTCTTGCGAGGTTTTGTGGTGACCACATATAATCTGTCCCTGGGAGATCCTATAGGTAGAGCTATGTGCTCGTAACAGCCTGGGATTCTCTTGCGAGGTTTTGTGGTGAGGTCACATATAATATGACCCTGGGAGATCCTATAGGTAGAGCCATGTGCTCGTAACAGCCTGGGATGCTCTTTCGAGGTTTTGTGACGCATGTAATAAGTCCTGAGGATTCCACAGTATGGCCAGTGATGACGAAGACCTACAGGTGGTGGGCCTACATCCAGTATGAAAAAGGACTGGCTCTGTAGAACTTCCTATGACGAGTAGAGTCAGGGATTGGTTGAGATAGCAGCAGCAGTGACGATGATGATGACGATGATCCCGAGAAGAAGACTTGTCTAGCAGATCTGTGTCAAGAAATACCTTCCTAGTTAACAGGGAGTGTTCATGTATATGTAACTTCGGAATGTATGTCATCTATGTATTTCATATATATTTATTGTACCCTTATTAGAGATGTGTTATTCCTCTATAAGGAATTGTTGTCATGTGGATTGACAAGTGTCGCAAGTGTGTGTACTTGCCGATGGACTATTAGACCACCATGTGTGGGGTTGGCCCTGAAATATATATATATTATAATGTGGATGTACCTAGATAGACAAGTCGGCCCCATAGTGTAACTGGGAAAACAGGTTAAGTATAAATAGAGATCAGGAGATCTCTATTTGGATCATTCGGAAAGCTATATCTCTCTCACTCGAAAAGTGGTGCACTAGTGAGGAGAAGGATCATCTGCTACTAGGAGACTATCTCAGTGTATTTTGGTTATACTTTGGTTGAACCATTGCTCTCTCTATCGCTGAGGAAGTTGTGGGGTTTTTCACCTTAGGGTTTTCCCCACGGAAACTATGTGTCTCTTGTCTCTCATGCTTTTGATTCTTGTGATGCCTATCATGCTTATTGTGATTGTTATGCATTGATATACTGTATATGTTATTCTCTCAGTGAAGATCCTAGAGTATTGTGAATTAATGCTCAAAATTTAACAAGAAGTCGGTTGTAAGTGGACAAGCATTGTAATGGCGGAAGCCTATAAATAGATGAGATTTGTAAGTATTAGACATACATATGAGGAGAAGAGGTAGAGATATCCATAGATAGATAGACAAGCATAGAGGAAGAAGAATGATTGTGTACAGAGATCTGTGTTTTGCTTCTGGTATATGATCGCGACAGTAATATAATTGTGATGTTTCGGTACTATCTTTGTGCAATGTTGCAATATATGAATGTTGTTTGATGCAATGTCTGCTTACTGTTGCTGTGATGATAATTGTTGTGATTAAGTAATATGTTTTATGTCGAATGTGATGGTAAATGTTGCGATAACTCCTTACCGAATGTTTAAAGTTTATGTTTAAATATCTCAATAGAGTTAGTCTACACAGCCACAACTCGCCTCCTCCCTCGGTGGAAACATGGTTCTGTCTACTCTTCCTGGATGCCTCGGGTGAGACCTCATCCGCTCTGCGAGTGTTGTTGGGTGGGCTCAAACCTACCCGGGCCGGTGCCTAGGGAGACTACGGTATGTGTCGATAGTGAGGTGAACCCCTGTCGACCGAGGTCGCGTTGGTCAACAAATGGTTCTGTTGCTGGGATTGTGTGCAGAGTGAAAGGAGGTCATCTTGTGGCACCCGACGAAGCTGGAGATACAAAAATGGTTCGATCAGAAGTTGCAGGAGTTTGCTGAAGAAGAAAGCCGGAACATGCGACTGACAGTAGATCACTAGCTGGGAAGATATATTCACGACGATCCGCACGAATGGTTTTTCTATGAATTCCCGGTCATTCTGTACAAATGGTTGTCAAAGCTGACCTTCCAGAAGAGGAACTTCTAGGGTGGTGAACCGATGGCTTGGACCTCGGAATTGATTTAGGAGCTACAGGAAGTCGATAATAAGGCATCGTGGGCTATCGAAGTTTGGCTTGATAGCATCTTGGAGGGATATATCACTGAATTTGCGGTCGACACGAAGAAATCCTATAGTGAAGCTGAAAGATATTTATTCCGAGGACCAAGGGGAAGGTTTCTACTGTCAATTAAGATGATAATTTGCGAAAAGGGTATATTAAAGATGCACCTTGATCACTAGACAGCCTGGTGGGCGGAGGCCGTGGGTACCACGACTGCGGGGGACGGTACATGGAATGGTAAGGGGTAGATGGGTGCAGACCATGAGGAGACTGTGAGCGAAGCCGAGGAAGAAAGTGGTCTTACAAGATGACGAGCGAGGTTTTGACAGGAGAAGAGGCAGAGGACAGGATAAGGTCCTGCTGCGATCGAACCGCAAAACTGCAAAGGAAGACCACACAGGTTGAAGCGACCTCACAGTTCTGACAGGGACGACCAGGCTACGCCCAGGATAGAGGCAGGACCAAACCCTAGCACCAACGTACCCACACCTCCACCCACTGACTCACAAACAACAATAAATACCACTTTGACACCGCCAAGTTTGTCAATTTCACAGAAGTTGATTGGTAGTATCACAGTGACAGGAGGAAGGAAGCCCATAATGGTGGGCGATGATGCTAAGTTACCGTTGTTCCACGGAAGTGCGACAGACAACCCAGAACAGTATTGGTTTTTATGTGAAGCAGTCTGGACCATGAAACAGATCACTGATTCCGATGTTAAGAAAGGATAGTTAGCCACGACTCTGCATGGTCGTGCATTAGAATGGTTCATGAAGTTTATTCTAGTCCCTATGGGAGCCCCAGAGAAGTCATTGGATGAGATTCGAGATGGGCTCATTGCCGAATTTAGAAGGCCTAAGTCAGAGGCTCAATACATTACTGAATTGAAGGAAATTAAGTAGTATCCCAATGAGACAGTATGGGATTTCAACCAGCGATTCAAGACGTTGATGGAAAAGCTTAGTTTCGATATGAGCGCAATCCAACATAAAGAATGGTTCATTGCGGCATTGCTACCCCACATTTGGCTATCGCTAATGCAACAAAACATAAAGACACCTGGAAAAGCTCTAGAGATTGCAATGCAATTTGAAGCATCACCGATTGGAGATAATGCAGCCGGGATGTTGTAGATACAGACGCAGCTCGCTAAACTGACTATACAGTTGCAAGATTTAAAGAAGAACAAGGAACAACGCGATGAAGTATGGTGTACGCGATGCCAAGGAGAAGGGCATACGAAGGATAGTTTCCCAGATTTCCGTAATTATTTGGTGTCAGGAGCGCCAAACCCATTGAATGGTGGCAGTATGCCATGGTGTCGCATTTGTCATGTGTTTGGGCACAGTCACAATAATTGCCCATAAATGCAGAAAATGGTCACAACCCTGTGAAATCTTTACTGCACATTCTGTAAGTCAGTGGGCCACGATGACAAAGATTGTCGTGCATATGGGTTGCTACAAGAGAGGATGTGTGATGCATTTTATGTCAAGGATGATCAGCGTATCATGCAACAACCACAACTGCAACCGCAGGTGGCCCAGCCGCTACCGTAGATGTAGTTTGCACCACAGCAGCAGCCACCGCAACAGTTCATGCCGCAATACACTCCGATGCAGATGACTCCCCCACAGCCACTGTACGTACTACAACCGCAGTATGCACCACAAGGGTAAGGGATTCCACCAGCACCGATGCAGCAATAGTTTAACCAATCTCAGTTCCAACAGCAGGGCGACTACCGAGGAGGATACAGGGGCGGACGCGGTGGCAGATTTGGTCATGGAGGAGGAGGCCAGGGTGGTCGTGGACCTGTTCAATGTTACCATTGTGCGGTATGGGGGCATTATCAGCGCGAATTCCCACTGCTACAGAATCAGTGTACATTTTGTTTTGGTAATGATCATACGGTTGAGAATTGTCCACAGTTAATTGCACGATGGCAGGCTAGGAACACTCTGCAGCTACAGAATCATGCACAACCACAACAAATAGTACAGAACTCGGTACAGCAACTAGTACAGAATCATCCCCCGCGACCATCATCCCCCGCGACCACCACCGAATGCTAATCAAAATGTCAATCAACCAGGGAATCTGCAGCACAACCAGACTCAAGGTGCAAATATTGTGACTATTTCTGTAGAACCGCGACCACAAGATGCTTCGGTTGCTGTTGTCACTCATGGAGGAAAGGAAACTGGGGAGGATGGTTCGCGACCACTGATTCGGTTGGACAGTCAAAAGACGGTACCTTTTGACATTGATACAGAGCGAGAGATGTTCCTGGAGGCACGTCGCACCTTGGAGAAAGACCACGGTAAGGCTATTGTTTGCGATATGCCGCCTGTCTTTGATACTACATCAGACGCTGATCGACCACCACCACTGGGGACATTGCAAAAGTTTCTTGAAATCTGTCTGTTATTGGCCCGAGACCCAGTTTCCCTGGTTGAGATTGAGGGATGGTTGTAGCAATTTACAAAAGGATGGCAGGAGTCAGCAGTAAACTCCCTACAGCGATGGAAGACTGGCAAGGAGATGCGAATGAATATTCAGATTGGTGAATATGATGTTGACTCTATGGTTCTTAACCTTGGTTTGGATATTAACATCTTAACCAAGTAGGCGTGGAAGAAGATGGGGAGTCCCCCATTGAGCTGGTCTCCTGTGCAGCTCCGATTGGCTAACCATGCGAAGGTAACACCCATTGGGCGAGTTCCGCAGCTCACGATCGATATTGAGGGCATGAAGACTTATGCTGACTTTGATGTTATTGAAGTGGTTGAGGGAGGAAGCTCTTATCTGGCACTCTTGGGGATTGGAAGGGCTAACGATAGTGGATCTGTAATCAACTTCAAGAAGCGCATGATGACCTTTGAGAATCGTGATTTCAGAGTCATAGCCCCGTTGGATCCGGCTGAAGGATGCTGATACATTGAACCTGTAAGAGATGATGATACCGCTGGATGGGACCATGCCTTCAATATTCCTAAAGATTATATTCATCCTACTGTCCACGGTGAGTTGAAGTGGCGCAGCGAGAGCTCTGCGTCTTCCGACTCTGATGATGCATTGGAACATTAGCAAAACCGAATGTATGAAGTACCATTCCGGAAATGTGGCTTAGTTACACAATGCTTATGTCGTGTTGCGACAGAAACAATCGCATTGCCTGTCTATGAGGGGTTTCCTTGCCTAACCACCTTTTTAACAGAATTCGAAGACCACGTCTCAGAACCACAATGATTGCTGGCATTGGATGAAGCACTGAAGGCTGCTCCAACACGCTGGTGGGCGACACATAAGAAATTCATTAAAGGTTGGTCACAGTGTCGAAGGTTGATGATGGTTCGGTTCGGCGATACTGAGGTTTATCACACTGGAAAGTATGATGGCCGGACTGATCCCAGTGATCATGTGATCGAATGCCAAAGCTTATGGGTAGCGCGACCCAGAGATGAGTGGGTGCATGCTTTTGTCCACACTTTGGATGAGATACCGCGCTCGTGGTACACTGCAGCCGAGTTGCGCTGAGACATCATAACATGGGGGGAGTTGACAATCTGTTTCACTCATATGTTCACTTTTGCGGATGCTAACCCTGATGTTCATAACACCTTACAGCTCATCCGCGACGTGGTATTTCAGGTTGTTCCGACGGCCTACCCTGTCAACCCACACACACATTGTCAGATGCAGTCTCTCATGGAGTGCTTCAACATCAGTGGTGGGCCAAAGGACGATGACGATCCTCGGAATGTTAACATTCTCGAATCTGAAGGAAGTCACGATGTGGTCCCACCTGCTGCGCCAAGTAATCCGTTCAATCAACCATTACAGATTTGCCAGATGAATATCAGCACAAAGGATACTCCCAAGTTTGCCAATGTTGGGGATTATTGGGACGATGAGATGATGAGTAAGGTTACTGAGTTACTTCATGAGTTTCAAGATGTGTTTCCCATGAATTTTTACGAAATGAAGGGAATCCTGGGTGATTTAGGAGAGATGAAGATTCCATTAAAACCAGATGCTAAGCCCGTCCGACAGCAACCTTATCGGTTGAATCCACGACATAAATAAAAGGTCAAGGTGGAACTTGATCGCATGTTGGATGCTGGTATTATTGAACCTGTGGAAGAGTCCAAATGGATCAGTCCTATGGTGGTGCAGGATAAGAAAACAGCTGAAGTGCGCATTTGCGTCGACTTATGGAAGTTGAACGATGCCTGCTTACATGACCCCTTTTCGACCCCGTTTATTGATGAAGTACTTGAAGGAGTGGGTGGCTAGGAGATGTACTCATTCACGGATGGATTCTCTGGCTACCATCAGATTCGCATTTCCAAGGAAGATCGCCATAAGACAACTTTATTACTGAATAGGGTTGCTTTCAGTACACGGTAATGCCATTTGGTTTGAAGAATGCACCTGCAATATTCTCCCGGGTCGTTGTTGCCGCATTCAAGGATTTTATTCAGAAATTTTTGCAGGTATATATGGATGATTGGACTGTGTATGGGTTGATTCGCGATCATCTGGCCAATCTGCGGTTAATGCTTGAGTGATGCCGATAGCACCAGATATCGCTGAACTTGAAGAAATGTATTTTGTGTGCACCGTTTGGGATATTGTTGGGTCATATCATGTGTAAACAGGGATTGATGGTTGATCCAGCTAAAATTGCACTCATTTTGGGGTTGCAACCGCCAACCACCGTTAAGCAGTTGCGAACGACTTTGGGTCATACAAAATAATTTTGCAAGTTTATCAGGGGTTATGCTGCGATTACTGCCCCTATGGAAAAGTTGTTGAAGAAGGACACGACATTCCAGTGGAGCCCGGAATGTCAGGATAGTTTCGAAATGCTCAAGGTGAAGATGGCGTCGACACCAATCTTGGTCTTTCCAGACTGGAGTAAGGAATTTCATGTCCATATTGATGCTTCATCGATTGCATTAGGGGTTGTGTTGGCTCAACTTGAAGAAGAAGACCTTGATCATCCCATTTCTTTTGTCAGTCGGAAGCTGTCCTCTACAGAATGCAATTACACTACCACAGAACGAGAAGGTTTGGCCATGGTTTACGCGCTGCAGAAATTCAGGCATTATTTGTTGGGTGGCCACTTTAAAATGTTCACAGATCATTCTGCACTGAAATACTTGGTCAATAATCCTGTTTTGGGGGGGAAGATCTGCCATTGGCTACTTTTGTTCCAGGAGTTTGATTTCGAATTCATTGTAAAACCGGGGCGGTTGAATGCTGGACCAGATCATTTGTCATAAATTGACACAGGGGAGGAACCGACTAATATCGACGATGGGTTGCTGGATGCCCCACTATTTCACGTTGCTGCCGTTGATCAATATTTTGATGACATCCTTCAGTTTCTAGTGACCGGCACTGTGCCCGCTGACTTTACCACTGCTCAGAAGAAGCAATTGGTTGTCAAGGCTGCTGACTTTTAGCTAATCGCGAGAGAATTGTATAAATTGGGTGCTGATGAGATATTGCGCAGATGTGTCTTGCCGCATGAGCAAGCGCAGATATTTGCTGAGGCCCATGGTGGAGTGGCAGGAGGACACTATGGCAGTCAGGAGACTACCCAGAAGGTACTGCGTGCAGGGATTTGGTGGCCCACATTACATAATGATGCGACATACTATGCATGGTCTTGTGATGTTTGTCAGTGAACTGGCAAGCCGTCCATACGAGACGAGATGTCGCTGCTACCTCAAGTGACACTGCAACCGTTCGAGAAATGGACTGTGGATTTTGTCAGACCGATCACTCCACCGGGGAAACGTACGGGTGCTGGTACATCATCATGGAAACAAAGTATTTGACCCGATGGGCCGAGGTGGCACCTGTAGTTGATTGTTCTGCAGCAACGGCTGCTCGATTTTTGTTCGATCACATTGTCACTCGTTTCGGCTTTCCTAAGATTTTGTTGAGTGATCAAGGCAGCCACTTTCTTAATCGCACTATCAGCGCATTGACGGAGGAGTTACAGATACAGTATAAGAAGAGTACACCCTATCACCCACAAGAAAATGGAACGGTGGAGGCGTTTAACAAGGTATTGGAGCATGCATTGACGAAGGTGTGCAATGCGAACTGCGACGACTATCTAAAAATCCCAACAGTGTTGTGGGCTTATCGCACCACATGTAAAAGGTTGACTGGTTAGACACCTTTTAAGTTGGTATATGGGAAGGAAGCAATTATTCCAATGGAGTACATTGTTCCAAGTCTACGAATTGTGGCTATTACAAGCATGGATGATGTTGCAGCATTACATGAACGTCTAGCGCAATTGGTGTAGTTGGAAGAGGATCGATTTATTGTTGGCTTTCACCAAGGGGTGGAGAAGGATCACCAGAAGGCATGGCATGATTGCCTCATAAAAAATAAACAGTTTCAGCAAGGTTACTTAGTGTTATTATACGATAGCAAGTTTATGAAACATCTAGGAAAATTGCAGATGCATTGGCTGGGTCCATATCGCATTAGTAGTATTACTTCAGGAGGAGCAGTTCAGTTGTAGCAGTTGGATGGGGCAATACTTACCAAGCTGGTAAATGGTCACAGGTTGAAGCCCTATCGATCGGGCTTGGAGCAGTGCGATGCCTGAGTCGCATCGGGAAAAAAAAAAAAGAATGTATGTGTTGTAGGTTGCTTGGTGGCAGATGTTGCACCAACAGAAGAAGGTATGCAAAAGCAGGGAGGCTTGTGCCACAAGTTTGAAGCAGTTGGAGACACATGACAACATTGTGACCAGGATCGACAGTGGATTTGGTTGAGTACATCCAGGATTTTATGATGATTACAGAGGATTTAGGGGTACAGGGCAGTGTTGTTCCTACTGTCCCGCTAAATTCTTGCGACCCTATGCCATCATCTCTATATATGACGATGGTATGTTTTTCACATGGCACGCTGAGCCGGTACGATCAGGAAGATGTGAGGAGATTTCTCACACGATGGCACGTGGGATCTTCGGTGGTAGTATGGTCGCCACTCGCTGCGTCAGTTGATGGGTTCACGCACACAAATGTGAGGTACTGGGGCATCATTCTCACCGTCATGACCCGAGCATGGTCCGACTATAAGTAGCAGATGTCGTCTGTAGTTCGGTACAAAGAAGTCTTTCCAACATAACGTGGTTATGCTGTTAGATCGGTTTGCGAGTTAAGTTGTGAGAAATTCCAAGGAGGTTGTGGAAATGCTTCACTTCGTTTCCCGTGGCAGCACCCCAGGGGCCCTGCGAGCCCAAACGACAAGTTTGCCTGAGAGCCTTGATATGGTGGGTGCACTTACACTGTGGTATGCCCGAGCCGAGGGCCGGACCAGCATGCTTAAGTACGCAGTAGTTGTTCGAAGGATTGTGCTCTTCTCAATCCCTGAGATGGTTGGGGCGGTCGTTCCCCGCCCACAGTAGGAGCCGTTTGCCGGTGCGAAACAGATGTGCTACAGCCATCTGCTAATTTCGCACCTTGGTACTGTTCGTCCTCTTTTTCTTCCCGTTAGTACCATTTACAGAGACTAGAGGATCAATTTGAGAAGTACATGATAGCAAGTCAAGCGATGACCATTTTTGGGTTACAAATACATGATAATGAGTCGACGATCAGTGTGGCCGAAGGCGTAGGACAACACTGCGTGATCCAGACAGCAAGAACAGTTACCGGAACATAGTTCAGTTCAAATGCACGATGTCCAGTAGTTAACGTGGCTCGAGGGCGTGCCACAAGATTGTGTTGGGGGCCTGTTGGAAAGCGGTTTGATGGGGCAATGTCGCGGTACCACTGACGCTGCGACACATCAGATAAGGGCATGAAAGGAGTATTTTATGCTAAAGTGTGCCGCAGTTGGTGGGTTTTGGGTCACTTGGACCATATGTTATGTAATAGTGAGTCAATTGTATCGCGGTATGCGGTTTTTTGGGTCATTTGGACCTAGTCAGTTAGATATTGGGTCAATTGCCCATAGTGTCGGTTAGGAAGTCGGTTGTAAGTGGAAAAGCATTGTAATGGCGGAAGCCTATAAATAGATGAGAATTGTAAGTATTAGACATACATATGAGGAGAAGAGGCAAAGATATCCATAGAGAGATAGACAAGCATAGAGGAAGAAGAATGATTGTGTACGGAGATCTGTGTTTTGCTTCTGGTATATGACCGCGACAGTAATATAATGGTGATGTTTCGGTACTATCTTTGTGCAATGTTGCAATATATGAATGTTGTTTGATGCAATGTCTACTTACTGTTGCTGTGATGATAATTGTTGTGATTAAGTAATATGTTTTATGTCGAATGTGATGATAAATGCTGCGATAACTCCTTGCCGAATGTTTAAAGTTTCTGTTTAAATATCGCAATAGAGTTAGTCCATGCAGCCACAACTCGCCTCCTCCCTCGGCGGAAACATGGTTCCATCTACTCTTCTTGGATTCCTTGGGTGAGACCTCATCCGCTCTGCGGGTGTTGCTGGGTGGGCTCAAACCTGCCCGGGCTGCTGCCTAAGGAGACTACGGTATGTGTCGACAGTGAGGTGAACCCCTGTCGATCGAGGTCGCGTTGGTCAACAGTATTACTGTTAGAAAGGACTATGAAGGATCCTAAGGATGCATGTGGACATGTGACTGTCCTGGAAGAGCTCGGGATGAGCAGCAATGAGGAAAACGGTGCTAGTGTACTTGTGTAGGTCCTAGCAGCCAAAGGTTCTATAGGAAACAATGGGGAAGGGTTCCCTGGTTGAAAATCCTTAGACAGACCTTAGACACTAAGTGTCATAGCCAAGGAAGGGCAAGTAAAGAATTCACGCTGAAGTGAAAGAGGATAAGAGCATGAAAACCACAGTGGTGGTGTGGGTTCCAGAATGGAACAAGACTAAGAGGAGAAAACTCTTACTGCTCTCTCTTTCCTTTTATTGATGCATTTATAAAAACATAAAATTGTTTGATGCATGGAATGACTTGAAATGATTGTGTTAATTGCTGGAAATAATTGTGAATGTTGAATTAATGAATTCCCTGGGAAATGATGAACATGAATGAGTTCATTTGCATGTTGGGAAAGCATGAAACGTGTGGAAGTGTTTGGATCAAGCATGATCTCCCTATGTCAATTTGGAAAGCGGTTGACTGATCTTAATGTTTATATTATGCTTGGCCTAACAGAAATTGCAAATGATGAATTTCACAGGTGAGAAATTGGAAGCAATTGGTTGCAGTTGTTATAAGACCAACGGAGCTAGCAAGCCAGTGTGGGATGTTGTGCACATTAACCATGGTAGTAGACCAGAGGCTGTTGGATATGGTCGAAAATTTGCTCCAAACAGTTTCTGAGACCCAAGAAAATATTGGAGAGATGCTCAACCTATAGAAGTAGCAGATTGACATGAATCATAAGGTTTTGCAGGACTCTATTCATTTGCAAAGGGAGGTAAAAAGCATTCTGGGAGCAATCAGTAAGGGAAAGGAAAGAAGATCAATGAAGAAGCATTCATCCAATCATCCCATTAAGAAACGTTCCGAGTGGGAAGACTCAAAGGAAATTGAGCAGCAGAAGATAAAGCAACCACTGAAATGTTGGAAATGTGGAGGAGATCATTGCCTCTGCAACTTCCTAACAAGAAGCAACAAGGAAGCTAGTAGCCATGAATATTTCAGGCTGTAGATCAGTTGAGAAGAAAGGAAAAAGAAGGGATTACTGTGGAGCAATTCCCACCTGCAGAGCTGGAAGATCGCATCTAGCTGGGACAGCTTGTGGAAGACAAAGGATTTGGTCCTGGAAGTTCCAAGAAAAAGGATGCAATGCACAGGAAAACCTGCAACATTTTTGCAATTTTGGATATGTATAAATTGTAAATGTAATCCTAAGTAATGGAACATTGAGGACGGTGTTATTTTAAGGGAGGGGAGTTGTAGTACCCCTATTTTGACCCTTATGTTTATTGGCCTCAATGTAAATAGTGTATACAATGTGTGTCACCCTAGTGTGGAGCTCAAGTCCAAGGCCCCACTAGTGGATGTTCAAGTTTTAGTGCATAGGAAAGTATTTGACAGTGGATTATTCATGGGTTATTAAGCCATAAAGAAATGTAAATGATGTAAATATTAATATTTCAATAAACCACCTAACTGACTGGCTATGGAGGCAACGCGAAAAATAGGTGTTGCGTATCCACTAGGGAGTGGTGAGGGGGTTGTGGGATGGGAACCCATGTTGCCACTCGTCCATTCATGAACCCATCTGACCTCCCATAACGCCATTAATGCAACTGTAAGAGAGTGTTTGAGAAATCGGCTCATGAAGTCGATGCAGTATGGAACAGACTTATGGACCTGTATGATAGGGGACGACCTGTGCTTGCGTGCCTCGTAAGCCACTCCATGTCTGGGGAATCTTCACAACCTGTTTCCTATCTCGTGGTTAGGGAAGAGAAATTCATTCATTCAGGGGGAGGGAGAAATTCACGAACCACAGAACAGAGAGGGGAGAACCATATTTCGCAATTCGGTGGAGGCACAAATCGCAGAGATGAGTATTACCAGAAAACCCTGTTTAGAGGGGATTCACATGGACAGATTTTGGGAAAGATCCAAGAGTGGATTGGAGTGGGAAAATGATAAAAGAGTTGGATTCCAGAGTGGAACCAGTGAAAGCTTATGTATCCATTGGTTTAGAAGTCAGGACCAGCCATACCTGCCTAGATCAATGCTGAGGGAAGGGGCGCCTCAGGAACTGTGTAACGGAGAAGGGGACCTTACTCGGGATGAGAGTGGAGGTTATGGGGGTTCCCAGGATTTCTGAAGCCAACGGGATATGCTTGTAGCTCTATGGTGGAGCTCAATGAGTTAGTAAACTCAGTCCCTGCCTCCCCATTTGCTTGACAAACCCACTATGTGCTGAATGCCTTGAGTGACTATGAACCAATGCTGTGAGTGAGCCCAAGTAATGCTCCTTACTGGATACATAGCCCCAGCTTGGGGGTGATATCTGACTGTTGAAATAATGGAGGCTAGGTAGAGATCTATGGTTGGGATGGAACGTTGTAGTCCATAGTCAGTTTCCTAGTGGTTTTCTATTAAAAGATAAGTGCCTTGTGGCGTCTTGAATAAGGATGTCTCATGTGTTTATGACTATGCTTATTACATACCAGTTATTGATTGCATGAATTTATATGGAAGTGGAGCAATAGGAAGCTATGTATGAGTAGGGACTTAAGCTTTGCATCTAAACCTGTGTTTGAAGTTGGGTTGATCCATGAAGCTGGTTCACAATTTTTGGCAAGCGAAGTGCCAAAATTTTTTGTTGCAGACCCTCAATCGAGGTCTTAAAACCTCGATTGAGGGTTTTAAAAGACCTCAATTAAGGGATTTAAAAGACCTCAATTGAGGGTTGAAACAAGACCTCGATCGAGCTATTAAAACCTCGATTGAGGGTTAAAACAAAATCTCGATCTAGCTTTTCAGAAGCTCGATCTAGCTTTTGAAAAGCTCGATCTAGGTTTTGAAAAGATCGATCTAGCTTTTGAAAAAAATAAAAAAGGCCCGCGATTTGTTTTTAGGCCCTCGATCGAGCAATTTTCCTATGTAAAAACCTTGATCGAGGCCATATTTAACCCTCGATCGAGGTATTTTAAATACCTTGATCGATCAAATACCTCGATCGAGGGCCTAAAAAATAGGCTGAGAGCCCTTTTCACTGCAAAAAGAAAGTTTTCTCTGCCTTTCAGAGGCTTAAACTATGTCATTAAATGCACATTAATGGGAGGACTTGATACCATTGGATTCATCAATGAATCCTCTATCCATATACATAAAATTTATGAATTTTTATCTTCGTATGTCTTTTGTTTTTAAATTTCTACTAAAAATTGCCCTAAAAAACCCTACTGACAACTTCGATTGAGCTCAAAGATAAATCAACAACATTCAAAATACACATCCAAAAAATTTGAAAAAATACACAAACACTAGATAAGTGTGTTATCTTCAAAAGGGTATTTTTAGTTTTGCAAATTATGTAAACAATCAAAAGATTTGGTGCACACACACACATGTGTGAAAAATATGGCTGAAATATTCATTGGTCGGTTTCAAAAAATAATAATAAATATAATTTTTCGAGAAAAAATAAAAGAAAAATATGTAAGCACTAGTTCATTCTGTCTAGATCACGTTCACATATTTCATTTTTTTTAATTATTACTTTAACATTAAGTTATTGTGTGCACACACAAACTACTTGTTAATTGCTCTTCAAATTTTGAAGTACAAGCGTTTCATTAAATGAAAATTTGACACAATAAATGACATTGGTATATTTGGAAAAAATATCATTGGAAAGCCAACATAATTCTCTACATTTTGTTTTTTAACCGCATATCAAAATTCATGTGGCAAATATGAGTTTCGAGGGCTTCAATTTAATACATGGGTAAAATTTTTGTTTTTCATCATCGTATTTGGCCAAAAATAGTTACCCATCTTCATGGAATCACCAACTTTGTTGTTGTGTATGACTTTAATGCATTAATGGTTTCACATATGCTAGATGTGTGTGCATTATATATGTCAAATGTATGATTTGGTTCATATGGTTAGTAGGGCCGATTGCCCAAGTATTATGTATTATGTTGTTGGGCATGTTATTTCTTTACTCCTGCACCTTGCAGCTTCTTGTTATGTTGGTATTCATATATATATTCATGCTTGAGGAATAAAGCTAAATACCTGTATGTCATTCCTCAATCTGTTAGGAGAAATAGACTAAGTATAATCCCTTTCTAAGGGTGGATAATGCTTCAGTACCTTGTGTTTATGGATGTATGGACCTTCCTACATGAGTTATTGAGCATTCTTCTGCATATTGCCTTTTTACACTATGTTGTACTTAAATATGTTACCCCTTGATGAATAGGGCTAAGTTCAAAGCTAAGAGGTTCAATCTAGTCTAGGCAGGACTATGATAAGGAGAATAGGCACCCTATGGACCATATGAAGGATAAAAGACTTGGCAGAAGTGGAGCAAAACCCTGGTAGAAATAAGGTTTAAGTCTTTTAAGTGGAGTTATGGACATAAATTCAGTGGGAAATTAGCATGCTATGAGTGCTCAGATGGCGCAGGTATTTCATCATTGGATGGAGCTCACCAATAGCTTTCCAACGGTACCGACCTTGTCTCATTTGGACCAAGGATGAGGAATTTATGCCCCTCAGAAGTTGTGTGGAGAGTTACCATTGTAGGGGTGTGGTTCCGCATGCCCGCATCCGCAATTGTGGATTGTGGAAAGGTAAGTTCTCCATTGTGGAGTTCTACATTCCTGCATCCACAATGCGGATTGCGGAAAGGTAATTTTTATGTTGTGGATTTCTGCATTCCTGCATCCGCAATGCAGATTGAGGATTGCGGATTGCAGATTGCGGAAAGGTAAGTTTTCCATTGTGGAGTTTGCACTTATGCACTCGCAGTACGGATTGCGGATTGCGGATTCGCAGTTGCGGATTGCAGATTGTGGAAAGGTAAGTTTTCCGTTGTGGATTTTTGCACTTCCACACCTACAGTATGGATTGCGGATTGCGGATTTCAGATTCACAATTGCAGATTGTGTATTGCGGATCCGAGGAAACTTGCGGATTGCGGATTGCGAATCCGGTGATGCAAATTGTGGAAAGGTGTGAATGAAATCATTTTGAAGAAAAGAAATGGTACCAGGGTCTCCCATTGCCTCTAAAGGACATCGAGGTGATCTGGGGACGTTACACATGCAGAGGATGGAGGAGAGATCACGATTTTTTGTGAATTCGCTGGATCTGGAGTCTGCCAAGTTGCTACGCAAAAGGAATATATCACATTTTTGGGCTATAATCCTTATTATTATGTCCCCAACCGGGGATAATATAGTAATTACAGTTTGTGGGTTTGTAGTGACCGTCAAAGCTCAAAGCTTGGTTATCTACATCCATGTGTCACCCTTAGAGCTATGAGCGTGGCTATCTACATGCGTGTGTTTAGCACCTGCATGTCCTCTTGGTTCTGCTATAACAAAAGCAATCAATCCTCTTTGCTCCATTGCAGGTTTGCTACATTAGACTGTGGGTGGATTATTGATTGTTTCCATTCATTCACGTATTTCCTTCCCTCAATGTGGTAATCATAAGTTTCTCTCTTTTTACTGAGCTTCTTCATGTTCATGTTCATTGTCATGGTTGTATTTGTTTTCTATTTTATTTAACCCATTATGTCATGATTATCCACTATATTATGGAGGGTTTAATTGGTGCGGATCAGATCACAAGAGAGAAGAGAGCTTTTGGAATAGATTGAACAAGAGAGCCAAATCCTTTAACAAGAACACAGGTTCCCAAGTATGTTTTCTCCAAGGGGCACTGATATCTTGTACCCTCCTCTAAGGCATCCCTTCATGGATTTTTTTGGAGTTAGACCCTAAGCGACTCTTGTTTCTATCCATTTTTTTCAGTAATACTTTCTTTCCTAGTTAGGTAGAGTTTAGATCTTAGATTAGATCTGCTTTTAGCTTTTATAGGAGTGGCCATTGCGCTCCCACGGTATTTATAATTTTTTAGGATATATGATCTAAAAAACATTACGAATGTGGAATATCATGTTTCAATAGAGCTGATGTTGTTGGTTATTTGTTGTAAATTGCTTATGTGAAAGGTAAACTTCATGGTTTTATTCTTTTGTATGGTTCTAGACATTGTCGCCACTATCTGAATCGGCTGATTCCAAGCGAGCTTATCTTTATATTTATTATGCACCTATATTTAAGGTCTAGGACTAATTTAGAGGTGAAAGATATTGTAACACTTCACAAAAGTAGGAGGGTAGCATTAATCTACCATTAAGCCTCTACCCTTGCTGAAAAGAAGAAATATTCCTCTCCACTGCTCTGATCCCTAACTGGAAAAAGAAGAGCATGGAATTTGGGGGATGGTTTATTGGTGTCACTTTCAGTAGGGAATTGGATGACTTTAGGTGAAACTAGAACATAATAGCTCTAGCCAAATCAATAGCTTTAAATCTCCAATCGAAGACTATCTTAACCCCATTTTGTGCTTAATGGAAGCGAATAGGTTCGGCTGGTACGACACCTATGTATTGGCACTACTAACTATTGGAATTCGAGTATCCATGCATCAATCCATCGACAATGGCATATTTGGTCAGATCATTCATGCGACCAAGTGACCTATTAGCTTAGCCGTTAGTCACCCTATGGGCATCCCCCCAGCAGAACTCTCAGGACTATCGAAATTAATAGGGTAAGATTATCTCCCCGTGAAAAATGCTTGAAGAGCACACTGAAGGTGCATGGTTATGAATGGCCTAAGCACCGTAGGTATATGATGCCATTACTGCAAACCATCATCCAAGATGTATCCTTTTGGAAATCTAATTTTGAGAGGAATTGAGACAACTACAGGGCTTCCAGTGTTATACATGGGAATAGATGAACAACACATAATGAAAAAACACAATAAGTGGGGTGATTATTTAGGTTGTATAGAATCAAAAATGGGGGGATACTTAAATAAAATAAAGTTTGTGTTTCTATGGTGGCCAATGCTGATGGCACCAACATGCTATGGAACCAACGTCTCGGTCATAGCAACTTTGGATAAGTATTTTTGTAAGAAGTCCCTTCAATAAATAAATGTTTCTCTGGTGGAATGAAAGGTATACAAAAATAGGTTGGTCCAAGCTTAGCAATACCAAATAGATTATTTATTTTTACATTGCTAAGCAGTGGAACAAAGATGAGTTACATAGCTTAGCCACAACAAGAGACCACAATTCATATTCATCTGCATAGCTAGCATGGAAAGTTTCAGCTCTTTTTTTGAACCTTGGATTAGTGCAGGCATAAATGTGACTTGGATTATCACCGAGAAAATGAAGATTATCCCTTATATTCAGTTGTACTCTCAAAATCCATATCTCTTGGGTGGGTATGGAAGGCCATCTCGATTCAATTATCCTTCAGTTTCAAAATGGGGTTCATTTTCCTACGATGTAATGCCCTTTTGACTTAAAAAAGTATCTATTGTATTCTAGTTCGATTTTTGTTCGGGTTGAGGTGTGGGTATAACGATGAATATTCCGCCTCCTTATTTTATCTATTTTCTTTACGGTTGGATTCATGGAGCTACTTTTTCAACTCGATCGAGCTTCACATATGTTTTTTTAGATGAGGACTGCATGGTTGAATGACTAAATTATTTAAATTGCAAGATGAGGATCCGATATGAGGATAAAAAAATTCTTCATAAGGGTTTGGAGGCAGTGGCTTCTTCGTTAACTCGCATTAAACACACACTCGAGGTTGCACTTGACGTAACTTGAACTCTTCCTTATTATTGATCTGGTGTAACAATTCTAAATGCAAATTTAACACCTATTTTTTTATTCTTCACATATTTATTGACATAACATAACATCCTATAAAAGAGGAGAAAACCTAAAACTCTACTATTGTGAATGGGAGATGTGACTCTCAATTCATTTTTATTTGCGGTGATAACATGATTATAATTTCTACCTGAAGGCAAATTTGCTCCCATGGAAGATAGTTTGCAATACAATGAAAATCAGATAAATCCTAGTATCAAAGTTACTACTAGCCATGGATTTGAGAAATACTGTTCATCCCACATGATTCTCTATTTTCTTGTGTGTATAGCATCATCCATACCGATGTTTATTGGTTCATATTATCTCTTATCCATATTTTTTCCCATTAGATCTTATCCAGATAAGTTCCAAAGATAGATGGCCTCTTCTTCGTCGGCACCTAAGTGATAGGATTTTACATGTCCTCGGCTTTGTTGATCCAACGGTCCATGAAATCCACATATCCCAACAATTTCTCTTTTATCTTTGTAAACAAATGCCTCGAATGCAATAAAATTCTCATTACAGGATTTGCTCTGTCATCCAATTCGACCATGGTCACACATGTTCTACCATCGAAACGAATTTCGTTGAGCAGCCCTTTGTATGTAGCGAATTTTACTGCTCTTCATTTAAGTTCTACCGTTGTTGGGAAGGCAATGTCCCTATATTTCTCACTCATTAGATTGCACTTAGCGATCTATGGAATGGTAAGAGTGGATGATATTTTCATACACTCTTTCTATAAACCATAACAAATACCTTGCATTCAGAGATGTCCCATGGAGGGTCATCTGTTGCATAGATTCAATTTGATAATGGTCACCTCTTAGATAATGGGAAAATATCCCAACAAAAGCATGTGAAGCTCTGTTTATAATATGTATTCGAAGGCTAAATAAGCAGATGGTTTTTTTTTGTTTTTTAAGTCTTAAGAGCAGTGGATTATGTTGGTTGAACTATCTTTGTCCCTACATCACACGTGGAAACATCTCCTAGATTATGTTGGTTGAACTATCTTTGTCCCTAGATCAAATGTGGAAACATCTCCCATGATGAGGAGGATTTTATTACTGTACTGCATAGCTAATGGAAGTATCGTTTTATTGACTACATATTTATTTTATCAAATGAAAGTGTTAAGAACTCGCTTTATTGATTCATATTTATTTTATCAAATGAAGTTGGTTCACTAATTGCAAGCCAATTTGTTTGACATGGACATGCAAGTCTAGAATGTAAGTCTTTATGATTTCTTCATCGCTAAAGCATATTTCATCACACCAATGTGTTGGAGAAAAATTCCTATGGCTTGGGGTAGACCACACCAGACAGCTGACTACCAGAAATTAACTCAATTCTCAGTGCTATGCTATATAAATGACAATGCTAAGACAATGGATAATATAACCAACCTCGATCCGGACATTCGATGTAGATCCCCGTTGAAGCTTTCAATTCGTGCACTTGAATATGAAAATTAGTCTTGACAACCAATATACAACAAGCGCATATAATATATGAAAGACGTTAACATCATCAATAGAAATGGTCCATGATATTATAAGTAAATACAACCCAATGTAATATAAACAACATTCACAACATTAATGGATGAGAATATGAGTATTTCTATAAATAAGTAACAAGAAGTACAATGTTATACGACCTCTTGTTAGCAACCAATATGAACCAAGATCTGGGTCTCTCCACTTGTGCCTCCACCACTTCAATCCTCCATGGAATGGAAAACGCAAACTATGATAGGAGTTTGGAAGGTGAACATAAAGGGTTCACAACAACAAGGATCAATGAGTCTGAAGGATACAGCAAGCGTACAGGGAAATAATGTGTCTGAAGGATATAAAGTGGATATGAGTCAGTAAAATGGATCCTATAGGCCAAAGAGTGTTGATGCTCACAATGTGGAAAATTACATTATAACAGATGCCCCCTAATGTGCGAGGTTAGAGACTGATGCTACGATGGCCGAAATACATTATAAATCTCAGAAGTGGAGTGATGGAGACACAAGTGGAGGGAGCAGCTCACTCGTCATAATACAATAGTATCCCTGAGTACATGTTAGTATAGTACAACAATCTGATACAATGGCCATGAATAGGCAGTACATAGTGAATACATGTCATAAATGATCACAGCCATGATCCCTCTACATTAAGATATTGTCTCTTGCTGAAAAGGAAACAACTGGTGCAAACTGGAGGTACAAACTGCTGATATCTGAGAGGTGATATCTCAGATGTAAAGTCATGATCATAAGTAGCATACTGAATGCCACTATCTCCTAGGGTCTTCTACACAAGTCTTCGATGGTGCAAGTCCCATCAAGTGAATAAAGGAGTTGAGGTCGAACTTGATGTGACATCGTCTGATTACCGGTCAATGATGTATACCGTTAACAGACGCGAGATCACCCACCAATAATGAAAATGGGAATCAAGGCACAGAGTACAATCATCAAAGTGTGAATAAATGTGTTAAAGTTGAACACTAAGATGAATCCATCGATCAGGGGACATTGATGTATTCCCAAAACTGTCAATGGCGAGAGAACCTGCCACTAATGACTGCAAGCCTCAAGGTACTCAACCGAGCTCTAAATCTCAAGTTTCGGAATAAATGGGTTGAAGTCGATGGAACGAAATTCGCTGGAAGGAGGGAATTAAGGCATCCCCCATCAACCAGCATGAAGTACCAGCTATGATAAAATATTTGGAATAACTCAGGTGAAACGTATTGACTCAATAAGGATGGCCAACATGCAATAGTCAAGAGATCTGAGGAGTGGCTGACTCTGGTTTCAGGACTTCCTTTGAACAAGAGCATGAGCAGATGGATAGACTCAGGCAGCATAGACTCAATATAAACTGTGCGATGCAGGAGGCATCCCAAAGGGCTCCATAATGGTTGGAAGCTTAACCAATCAGTGGAGTAAACTGAGAAACAAGTACAGCTCCTAAGGTCCAACTGTTACATCGTAATCTTCCACCCTGTGAGTATCAGCATTATTTGGCCTGTAGGATCCATTTCAGTGAATCAGATCCACTTATATCCTTCAGAGATACCAGTTTTCCCTATTTTTATTCCTACCCGCATGTTGCATCACTATAGCATGCATACCCGCGAGTTGCATCACTATAGCCTGCGGGTATCAAGTAAAATGGTAAAAACCACTATTAATTACTTTTTACTCCCAAAAAGCGGTCATTGGGTGACCTTTGGCTCTCCATCTGCCCGAGTAATGCCTCGATGTGTCCTTTCACCTACCTTTGAGAGGACTATATATTGAGCAATATGGCTTATGGACGGGAGGGAAGAGTAGAATCGTAAGAGAACTCTAGTGGATTTTTTCCCTATCTTGAGTCTGCACTCATTGATCCTTGTAGTTTTGAACCATTTATGTTCACCTTCCAAACTCCTTTCTAGTTTGAGTTTGCCATTCATGGAGGATTGAAGTGGTGGAGGCACAAGTGGATTGATCTAGATCTTGGTTCAGATTGGTTGCCGGCAAGAAGTCGTATCACTTTGTACTTCTTCTTGTTCATTAATAGAAATACTCATATTCTCGTCCATTCATGGTGTGAATGTTGTTTATTATACATTGGGTTACATTTGCTTATGATATTATGGACCATTGTTATTGATAATGTTAATGTCATTTATATATTATATGTACTTGTTGGATATTAGCCGTCAAGACTAATTTGCAGATTACAAGTGCATGGATTGAAATCTCCAACGGGGATCTACATCAAACATTTGGATCGAGGTTGGTTACATTTCTCCATTATCTTAACATTGTCATTTATAATAGCATTGCTTTGAGAATTGAGTTGATTTCTGGTAGTAATCTGTCTGTTGTGGTATTCCCAAGCCATAGTGAGTTTTCTCCAATACAAAAATAGCGACTCCACTGGGAAAAACATCCATGTTTGGGAAACTTTTTGAGCATTAGTCCTTAATTAGAGTTGCTGTTTATCGAAGCTCTGTATCACTGATTGGTCATTAAGATACACCATAGAAAAATTGATTTTTCTGAGCCTCTGGACTCTTTATTTGACCATTTGCTTTTCCTCACCCGCGGGCTAGCTTAGCTCAGCTCGCATATACCCGCATCTGTTTACTCTACTGCTCGTGGGTACCCACAGGTATTCCTTCGATAGTAGCGTGTAACTCCGGTTTTTGTTGGTTTATGGCTATTGGTTGTTGCTGGGTGAGTTTTGTTGGTTCCCGAGTCTTTGTTGGCCTCTTTCTTGACTGTTTCATGCCTTGGTTGTGACCAGAACTCTTCATTTCTCTTGGTTGAGCCTTCTTGGTTTTTTACCAATCTTTGGATTTAGCCTCTTTGATTTTTTGAGCATCTTTATTTTGGAATTGTTGGTTGATTTTGCATATAGTGACATTGTTTTATTGGATAGATGAGTCTAGGATTGGACGATTTTGCATACTATTGAATCTATACATCACTAGTTTCACGATCATATCCCTTGAGTAACCACAGCCACTAAAATTAACGCTTAATCATAAAATTGGTTAGACTGATTTTATTTATAGGGTACACCAACGAGCATAGGTTTAGAGTCTTGGAATAGATCATTGTGAGTTAACAATCCAAGACTACTAGATGAAACATTAGGTGTCTGACTAGGGAGTGGAGGAATCTATGGCATAGATCTGTGTTCTCAGGAATCTCTACTCAATCCAGAGTTAAGCATGAGTTCACGGGAGGTTGGTTGAGGAGATATCCCTTTGATACCGGCTGAACGTGGGAGATATATCCAGGATTTGTTTGTATCTGGGGGTACTGGAGGTTCGTCCTCTTGTGCTTCGGGCTTAGCTACCTTTCCCATAGGATGGGTCCCACCTGTGACTGTCCCCCTGAGCATTGGTTATATTGTGGTGAACATAGTTGCCTTACCTAGGTACCGCACAGGGTACTTGCAGTGGTTATGTTGTTTGTGTCCTGAGTCAGATAGGGATTGGACAACACAGTTGTGTTCGTGCAGTGGACTTGACCCTGTCGACACAATGAAGCATGGGTGTCTCTATAATTGATTATGTTACCTCCAGCTATAGTTTGGGAGTCTCAAGCCTCTCCTAGGCGAGACATACCTGCTCTAGTGTCGGGAGCTCATTTAGCCACTCTGTCTGTCTGCTCTTGGCTGTAGTTTCTCTAGGTGTGTGCTTTTGATTTATTGTTTTTTGATCGATAGTTGGCCTTTAGGGGATGTTATGACTCTCTCTAGAGATAACATGGTGCAGAGCCCTACTCTCCGCTGGTCCCGTCATTTGGCTGGTTTAAAGCCACTCAAGGTTACACACCATATTGCTAGAGGACGCCAAAGGGCTCCCTCTGAGTCTTCAGATTCTTACGTGACCTACGTTGAAGATTATATGGCTGCACATCCCGATATTGGGGAAGATCCTTCTACTCCTTCGGGTAGAGTTGAACATACTTCCGATCCCCATACTCCTCGTGAGGATTGGGGAGGTGATGCACCTGAGACTCAACCTGGTTCTATTTGGCCTAATCCACTTGACCAGGATCTATTTGATCCTTCGAATTTGGATAATTATCTTTACGGAATGCCCGACTTACCCGAGGATGAAGAACAGGACAAGCCTTTCGTTCCTTCGTTTCCACGCAATTATAGATATGTGATGTCTGAGACACATGATGATACTGGCCCTATAATCAACCCCACCGTACTCTCTTTTGGTATGCCTAGTAATAATACTGTCGAACCTTCCACTGCGGTTGGTACTCACACTGGCACTAGTCAAAGTGTTGGCCATACTATAGCCACTGGGGGCACTACCCTCACTGGGGGCACTACGTTGTCCACCCACTCACATAGTATGGGGACTAGTCGGATTCCTAACAATGCTAATGTTGGAACATGACCACCTCCTAGGAATACCCAACCTAACCAGAATATTGTTCGGAATACGACTCGCCATCCAGAACCTAATACACATGTCGCTACTCGTCAACCCAGGACTACTTTTGCACATGATATCGTTCCTCCCAACCACGGAGGTGGACACATACTGCATACTTTTGCGTCCACTGCCGCCACTAGTAATGCTAATGTAGGGGATGGGAATATTTCCTATCCACATGGACATCACACCACCAACCCTGCTACTAGTCACACCCATGTTGGGGCTGGGAATAATTCTCATGCTTATGGTCATCACATGACTACTCAAGCTAATCCTAATGCTGGGGGTGGGAACATACCATACCATTAAATTCATTACAACACGGTTCCCGCTATGAATAGTACATACATGCCCCATACTCATGGTGGCAACCCTTACTACAACACAGTCAATGCTGGCCACCAGTATTACCCACCACCATAATATGGTGCTCAAAACGCGCATGTACCTGCTTACTCTCAAATGGATCAGCCAGGAGCAGGTTATCAATCCTATGGCCATGGGAAAGCTTATGGTCTGTCAGGTCCTCATTATCAGCAGTTTAATCCTCATGGTGAAACTTTTGGTCCATCTTATAACACAGTTTCGTTTAACCAACCTTTTATGGGAGCTTATAATCAAGCTTTCCAGTCTCAGCTCCCGTTCCTTGCACGCTTGAATCTCCTGGATCTTTCGAAGCTCACGAATGATTCGGTGTGTCACGACCCTACTTGTCCCCTGGTCCCTACCAAGCTCCCTTCGGACATTCCAAAGTTTGAGGGAAAAGGTGGTGAGGACCCGGGAGATCATGTCACGATGTTTCACCTTTGGTGCTCCTCCAACTCTTTGAATCATGATTCCATTCAATTACGCCTATTTCAACGCACCCTCACGGGGGTCGCCGCGAAGTGGTATGTGGAGTTGCCTGGAAACACCTATAGGGGATTCAATGAGATTGCTTTGGTTTTCTTAGACCATTTCCAGTTACCGGTTTGTTATGATACTGGTACTGAGTTGTCGTCCACCTTCCGTCAGAATAAGGCCACACATATTTCTGACCACGGTCAAGAGTGGCGTCGGCGGAAGAGATTAATGAAAGCCAACATTCCTCCAGAGTTCCTATTGGAATGGTTCCTCAAGTCTTTACTTCCATACATTCCTAAGGATGCTTCGATGTCCGGCATTGTGACTGAGGAACAAGCTATCTTGAAAGTCCAGTAGTTAGATCTTCTTTATTCTCAGTCTGGCATTTTGTATGACATTATTCCTGATGCACCGAGAACAAGACATGAGCCTACGTCAATTCCTGGACCACATGCCGATGGCATCATGGGGTCCGCATGCACTCGCCCTGTAGACTTGGTAGCTAATCAAATGCAAAATTTGTCGCTAAACCAGTCTACTCCCGGACAGGTTCACACCTTGTCCACTTCCACTCCGTCGTTTGATGTACACAATGTGCAATCAACGAAACCATCGGGTAACCAGCAACTTGGTGGTAAGAAAAAGGGGAGAAACAATCGTAGGGGTGGAAACAATGGAAGTAATAACAATAGCAATCCTAATACTCCTCGTAAAGAGAATGCCAACCCTTCTCGGGAAGGCGGTAATGCTGGCGAGGATCGTAAACCTAGGTGTAAGGTGAAATTCCCTTGCAAGCTTTATGGGGAGGATCATCTTACTCACTTATGTCCTCGAATTGAAGAAGCATCAAAGCATTTGGCACAGAGCCCAGCTGTGTTGAAGGATCCTCTTCCTCATCATCAAAACATGGCTTCGCATGCTCTCACCACTGGTTATGGTACTAATGAAATGACCACGTCTTCTTCCAATACTAGTGGTTATGGATGTGTGAATATGGTTTAGTCGGAGGGTTGTGTTGCTACTCGTCAGCGCAATTATGGTGCACCACAACCGAATTTGGGGAATGAGCCTCCCTCTCCTCCTGATAATTCCTTTCATATCAAGAAGCCTTCCATTATGTCGCAGATACCGAAAGGTGTTCTCAAGCGCTCCACGCATAATCCTAATGCTCAAGCCGCCTAGAACTACTCCATCATAGAATATTTGAGCCAAACTCCGTGTGCCATGTCGGCTCTTAAAGTTTTGCAAGCTTGTCCTTCTCAGAAGCATGCCCTTTTGAGTGCGTTAGGAGTTCAGGATGGGGGAAATCCTAGTGTTATCAAGTTCGATACTACTGATGTCCAGCCTCGCTTACCTTACCACGTGGCTTTTCAAATCCAAGTAGTTTTCCTTAAGAGCTTCGTCAAACGTACTATGGTTGATGAAGGTGCCTCCGCGTCAGTAATGTCGTTAAATTGTTGGAAAGCTCTTGGCTCTCCTCCTCTACTCGCGTCTAGAACTACACTCACTGCATTCAACGGTAGATATTTTACGCCGCATGGAATTATCCCTTCCCTTGTTGTCTCCTTGGGAGGTAAGTCTGTTCCTATTGAAGTCGAAGTGGTTGATGCGCCCATCGACTACAACCTTTTACTGGGTCGGAACTGGATGTACGTTATGAAGGCTGTCGCATCTACTGTATTTAGAGTTATTTGCTTTCCCCATGAAGGCAATATTGTGACGATCGATCAGCTGGATTATGTTGGAACTCCTTCCACAGCATCTACGGGATCTGTAGTCCCGCAAGTTTCTGATTCTCAGCCGGTAACTGGGAACATAGGTGTTGGAATGTACCCCTCATTGATGGGAACTTTTAATATTTCTGCACCTGTGAACTTTTTTGGAACCATTTCCGACAATGCGCCTCCTCCTTCAAAGAATATGTTATTCCGGACCTCCTATTTAGATGATCCGTGGACTTTACCATCCACGAGTTCCACATCTGGAAACATTGCACACGTCGGGATGTCTATGCCTTTATCTGTAGCGGAGCTCGCTTACGGTCATATCCAACAAACCACTGCAGATCCGGATCTCTCTTCTTCCCAGACAGTTGAAGAAGATCCCGTTACGCTGCCAGTTTGGGAAACCAACTCATCTTACTCTCACGATTTCCTTGATGATACTTTGCCATCTGATGAAGCCATCCTCGAGGCCATGTGTGGTAGTGAGAGGCCTTGGGAGGATATGCACCATCACTCTTATTTCCTTCCCAACCTCGAGCTCGTCGAGTAGGAGTTTAGGATGACTCTAGCTGAGATGGTTGGTCACCCTGTGGCTCTTTTGGAGTCGCATGATGTTTTTGCGGAGGGGAATATGGCCAATATTTCCCCAACCACTTCGATCAACATCTCCCGCACTCCCATAAAGATAGAGAACGTTTACGTCGGTGCTGATTGCAATCCTGAGGAGATCGCTATTTACGCTAACTTGTTTACCGGAATATTTTGCCTGGTCATACGAGGAGATGCCAGGAATAGACCCCCGCATTGTTGAACACGAGATTAGAATGTATCCTGATGCTAAACCAGTTTGACAATGCCTACGTGCTGTGAACCCTAGGAAGGTAGCTGCTATTAAGGTAGAGGTGGAGAAACTGCTCAAAGATGGTTTCATCTACCCCATTCCCCTTACCGAATGGGTGTCAAACCCTGTTCCTGTGGATAAGAAGAAGGGAACGATCCGTTTATGCACTAATTTCAGAGATTTGAACCGTGCATGTCCGAAAGACAACTTCCCCATACCATTCATTGATCAAATATTGGATGCTTGTGAGGGGAGTGAGATTTTTTCATTCGTGGACGACTTCTCAGGTTATAATCAGATTCAAATCAAACTCGCGGACCAACATAAGACAACATTTATTTGTCCATGGGGAACATTTGCATATTGAAAAATTACCTTCGGCCTTAAAAACGCCGGAGCTACTTTTCAGTGAGCCATGACCTATGCCTTTCACGATCTTAAGATGATTATGGAAGTTTTCTTGGATGATCTTGCTAGCCTTTCTCGCAAGAGAGTGGACCACCCTAAGCACCTCCGTATGATTCTCGAACAATGTATCCACTACAAAATTTGATTGAATCCAAACAAATGCATCTTCACTGTTAGGACGGGTCGTCTTTTAGGATTCATAGTTTCAAGAGAGGGTATTAGAGTCGATCCTCTCAAAGTTGAGGCAATACTTCAGTTGCCTCCTCCGCGTAATTTGTTACAACTTCAGAGCCTCCAAGGGAGAGCTACTTTTCTGCGTCAGTTTATAGATAACTATGCTAGTATTACTAAAGGTTTCACATGCCTATTGAAGAAAGACACACCTTTTATTTGGGATGAGTGAGCCCAACAGTCTTTCGATGCCCTTAAGAAAGCTTTGGTATCAGCCCCCGTGCTTAGTCCGCCGGACTTTACACGAGATTTCATTCTTTATGTGGCCGCATCTCAAGAGACTATTGGCATGGTCTTGGTTTAGGTAGATGATGCACTCGTCGAGCATGTTATCTATTATCTTAGTCGAAATTTAGTAGACGCTGAGCTAAGGTACACCCAAGTAGAAAAGCTGGCACTTGCGACTGTCCACGCAGTCCAGCGGTTACAGCATTACATTTTGCTTCGAACAACCACCGTTGTAGCTCACATCAATCCATTTCAGTTCGTGCTATCATGACTCCTTATTGGGGGTAAGTATAATAAGTGGATTGTGATCCTTCATGAATTTGATCTTGATTTTGCTTCAGCAAAAACGGTGAAATCATTGGTGTTCGTTGAGCTTATGTCGGACCTTCCACGGCTTGATGAGGATGCCATTCATGAAGGTTCCTTTGTGGATGAACACTTATTCCTTATCTCATCTGAGGACCCTTGGTATGGGGATGTCATTAGATATCTCCAAACTTTGAAGTTTCCTCCGCATTATTCACGAGATGAGTGACGGCGTGTGAGACATCACGCTAAATATTATACTATCGTCGGTGACACATTGTATCGCCGAGGAAAGGATTCCATTCTCCGTCATTGCTTGACTCACGAAGAAGCGGAATGGGTACTTAATGATTGCCATGTGGGGGGGTGTGGCGGTCACTTATCCAGGCTTGCTACAGCCCAGCGTATCATGCGAGATGGTTATTTTTGGCCTACCATCTTTAAAGATTGTATTAACACTGTGAAGAGATGTCACCCTTTCCACGTGTTTTCTCGGAACATACACTCACATCCAGCGCCCCTCCATCCGGTCGTCACTATCGGTCCCTTCACTAAGTGGGGGGTAGATTTCATGGATTGCAAACCAACTTCGGCTGGGGGGAATCACCATATTTTCGTGGCAATGGATTATTTTTCCAAATGGGCTGAGGCCATGCCTACTATAAAATTCGATGGTGCTACTACAGCCCATTTCATGTTCAACCAGATTATCACTCGGTTCGGTATCCTGAAAGAGATTGTCACTGACCATGGCAGTCACTTTCAAAACAAGATGATGGAGGATTTGTCTCTCAAGCTTGGGTTTCGTCAGGAACACTCGTCTTCCTACTATCCTCAAGCGAATGGTCAGGTTGAAGCAGTAAATAAGTCTTTGAAGACCATTCTCCAACGTACCATCCAACAAAGCAAGACAAATTGGCATATCATGTTATATCCTGCTTTGTGGGCATATCGAATCGCAGTTAAGACTACCATCGAGTTCTCACCATTCCAGTTAGTTCATGGTGTGGAGTCACTTTTACCGATTGAATGCAAAATCCCTTCGCTCAAGCTAGCCATAGAGCTCCTCCCTGATACGACAGAGATTGAGCAATGTTTAGTACACCTCGAGCAACTTAACGAGCACCATCGAGATGCCGCTGTGGCCATTGATGTTAACAAGCATCGTGTCAAGGTTCAATATGATAGGCCTGTCCATCCCCAGAAATATGCTGAAGGTGACTTGGTACTCTTGTATGACCAAGCTAAAGAACCCTTGGGGGCAGGCAAGTTCAATCCCATGTGGCACGGTCCTTACATTGTGAGACGTGTCCTCGAAAAAGGATCTTATGAGTTAGAAGACTATGAGGGAGTTGCCTTAAAGGAGCCTAGAAATGGGATCTACCTCAAGCGGTATTACGCTTGAACCTCTGGTTCAGGCTGATACTTTTGTACACTATTGTATAGTTTTTCTATACATAGTTTAGGTTTCCTTTTGGTTGTCGGCTCTGCTGATTAGCCTCTGTTTGATTGACAGATGTCAACAGGATTTCCTACATTCTTAGGTTTTGCGGATGGTGCTAGCCGACATACGCAGCAGCTTGCTTCTGCTGCTTGGGTTATCTTCTCACCTGATGTAACTAGGGTTTTCACCCTAGCTTGTGCAAATGAGAACCTACTAAGGAGAAGGGACTTCTTAGTAGCAGTTCAGTAAAACAATAAAATATGACAGTATAGTAAAATAAAATTAAACTATCATGAGCATTGACATAAATAACAAAACATGAAAATATGGTGAAGATCTCTCTTTTTGTATTAAAAATTACCTCATATGTAGAGGTTGGTGGAGCCCTTGCAGCAGTCCAAGAGGGTTACTCCAAGCTCCAGTGTTGTTCCTTCTCCTTCTTCCAAAGATGTTTTGGAAATGGGGCCAAAAGGGTTCTCAAGAATTAGCTCCAAATGGAGAGCTAGGGTTTCAAGGGAATTTTCGACAGCGTAAGGATAAGGATGATTGTGGATATAAAATGGGGAGCCTCCATCACCTATTTATAGGTTTTTAGTGGTGGAGTGTTGACCCATGGTTTTGGGCACCATATGGTTTAGGTCAGTTGTATAGGGTTTTTGCTTCCTTTTTTCTCTCTTTTTCCTCTTTTTTGTATTTTTTATTCCCTTTTTAGAGGGTTTTTGCTATTTTTGGAGGAATTTACTTTATTTTGGGGGAAAAAGGGAGGTTTTGGCCTTTTGGAGGCTTTTTTAATGGTTTTTTGGGCCTTTTGGAGGCTTTTTAATGGCTTTTTAAGGTTTTGGAGGAAAATATGGTAGGAAATATGGACAAATGAGTCATTTAATGGGGTAGATGAGGTAGTGAGCACTTTTTGGGTGTTAACAGATTGGCCCCTGATGTGTGAGGGCAGGAGCTCATTGTATGGCCGATAGACACCATAGGTCTTTTATGGTTTTCCTGGGATGTGGAGAGGAGAAGAAACGAACTAGAGCCCGGAACAACGGTCCCGAGCAAACTGCAAAAACTGAAAGTACATGACCTCAATAATGAATGAGGAATAATCTGAACATATGGACGAGGCGGGCATTCCCATGCTCGTATCAAGATATAGAACAATAACAAGGGGGTCCAAAAAATGGGGACCTAAAATACACATGGCCTCGAATGAGGAAGAATCTCAATATATGGATGAGGCAGGAATACCCATGCTTGTATCTAGAGATATATATAAAAAATAACAATGAGGCCCAAAAACGGGGGCCTGAAGGATACATGGAGAACCACTGTGTACATCATAAGTGTCCAGAGGGGACACAAATCTAGGACATACTGCTGGGCTGACCATGTCTAAGCTGAAGAATTGATACACTGGAATAACAATAGTGCTGCTGAGTGTGGTACTAGAGGAACTGATGAGCTACTGGATCATAGTGACGAGGAGTCATACCCTCAATGGTACACTGAATCAAGGAATCATATAACTGGATGGCTTCCGAATACAATTGCCAATGCAACTCGGACATCCACGGGAACATATAACTGGGCATTCCGAGGGGACTCACCAATGTGCTAGAGTCAGGGGAGATCCGGGGTCTTCGACCAATAAATGAAGGGATATATACCCTGCGCGATTCTCAACGATGCGATCAAGGTGTTGAAGTCGAGCATGTGCGAAACAACCACTCGGAGAGGCACTGATGACTCCTCGCAAAATGGTCCGTAGGCACTCACCACAAATGGTGATGAGTCCAAGGCGCAGGGACCTCTGGGTCTATCCTCTGGAATAGATGGGCTATCGTCGACAGAGGGAGACCTGCAACTAGCAAGGCAATGATGTTTCCTTGATAGGAGCACGAGGTGGAGAATCGGAGTGTGAGAGTATCGATGGTAGGACTGACATACTGTGGGGGTAGGGAATAACTGGGTAAGAAGAGTGGGTGGACTCAAACTTCCTGTGTTCAGAGTATGATGGCAGGGATGATCGGGAAACATATGAAACTGACTGGTGGAAAAGGGATCATAGTTGTAATGGATCAAGGATAGTGACTGGGATGAGTGATACTCAAGTTGGTCTAAGATGGCAGGAGACTGCAAAATACTCTGAACAAAGGCGACCTTATTGGGGGTGCTGCCGAGATGATCGATCATGGTGCTGAGAGGCACTGGGGGTACTTCTTCATGGGTTAAGGAACTAGAAGAAGGGTGTTCAAAATGGTACTGTCATGTGGATTTATACGAGCCCAGGACAGTTCATGCTCGTGATTGCTTTCAATTTTAAGGAGTCTGAAAGCAATAAGAAGACTCTGAAATAATGGAATGGTACTGTTGTGTGGATTTGTACGAGCCCAGGACAGTTCATGCTCATGGTTGCTTTCAATTTGAGAGAGTCTGAAAGTGATAAGAAGACTCTAGGGGGTTGCTTTTTCATATGTTAGTCTCCAAGGTCCGAAGAAGCATAAAAGGATGCAATGAAGAACTCTTCTATCCGGTGTGACTAGAGTATTCCTTTTTCATAATTAGTCTACCAGGTCTGGAAAAGGGTTAAACTTATACCAGATAGATTCCCTTTCAAGTACTTTAACGAGCATTAAAGGAAGCAAGATTGCTCGGCGATCTTTTCATTTTTTAAGGAGTCAGAAAAGAGCTTAACAGAAACTCCCTAAGTGCCTTTTTTGTAAAGGACTTGTCCGGCCCGAAAAAGTGATAAAATTATACCGAACAAAAGGAATGGTCAGGCAAGGAGGAAGTGCTCAATCAAGGAACATTGATGATGACCAAGAACGAGGGTAGGGGGGAACACTGGTAGGCCTCCTTGCAGGATAATGAATGGTGGCAAAATAATGAAATAATTGCAGTATGAATGGAGTGAATGGCTCATGTAAAAATGTGGAACAATCCGATGGAAACCGATGTGGCGTGCAAACCGAGGCAACAAGGTGTCGGGACACAATGTTGAAATTATACCTGGTGAGAGCGAGAAATGATCTCAAGCATCATCATGAGCTCGGAAAACTGAATCCGATGATATAAAAAGTGTCAAAAACGGACAACGGCCGAGGTGGCATGCAAACCAAGGCAACGGGGGGTGTTTTGGAAAAAATACCCGAAAAATATGACGGTGAGAGCGAGAAATGATCTCAAGCATTGAGAAATGATCTCAAGCATCATCACAGGCTCGAAAAAATGAATCCGACGACATAGAGTATATAAAAAATGGGCTACGGCCAATGTGGCACGCAAATTGCGGCAACAAGGTGAAATGTCACGATGTCAATAAAGGTTCTAGTGAGAGCGAGAAATGATCTCAAGCATCATCACAAGCATGAAAATATGAATCCGGCGATATAAGGAACGTCAGAACGGACGATGGCCGAGGTGGCACATGAACTAAGGCAACGGGGGGAATTTTGGAAAAAATACCCGAAAAATCTGAGGGTGAGAGTGAGAAATAATCTCAAGCATCATCAAGGGCATGGAAATATGAATCCGGCGGTGCAAATGGTGCGAAAAATGGAGGTCATAAGGACTTCAGAATGGTCAAATGAAATAACGAGGTTTAAAAATGGTTGCAAATGAAGGTGAGCCCACCAAGCTAAGGATGCAGTGGTGGGGAGAAATGATGGCCCGTGGGGAGAAATACTAAGTGTATCATATCAAATCAAATATACAAGTCATATGTGACCTCAAAAATGGTTGAGATCACAAATGTGAAAAAGTGAGCAAATTTAATGACCTGCCCCCATGATATGTGCATGGGGTTTGTGATTGTGGATCACATATGTGTTGGTTTGAACGATGGGTTCATTGACGTGCTGAGATAAATGTGATGGGGTAGGGTCAAAATGATTGATCATGCCCCCTATCCCAGGGTCAAGGTAATCGATTATGCCCCCTAACTTAGAGGTTTCAATGTGGTGGTCTATAATAGCGGGGTCAAGACCAGGCATTTCGGTATAGGACCAGGCAAAGACATCGCGGAACTTTTGGAAAAGTTTCTTGTACTCTCCGATCTTGTGTTCGGTGCAGGAAGCTCCTAACGAAATGATTTCAGGAGCACTGGCTGGGGCAGAGATATCAATGTGGATTACGGGTGAGATGTTGGCCATGTTACCTTCCTCAAAGGCATCGGGAGCAGGAAGGGGATATTTAAACCAGTCAACTTTGGTGGGGAGGAAATCGTTGGAATCAACCGAAAATTGGGTGGCTGTGGTGGAGGAGGAGTCCTTCGTGAGGAAATAGGAATGATGGTGCATATCCTCCCAGGGGTAATCAGGGGCAGTAAGAGCCTCTAGAATCTCCTCATCATTGTGGAAACTTTGAGTTGTCAAATCGGTTGATGAGGGAGTGGTGGTAGAAGAGATCATATAAATGGTATTAATCTTGTCGGATGAGGGTGATACTGGGGGGTGGATCTCCTCAATTGTGGGGGGCGCCGTCTCAAGGTCCAAATTATTCATCTCATAGAGAGCTGCTCTGTAATCTGGGAGATCAGGACAGTGATGTGAGTAATGGCCGTAAATATCGCATATTGCACAACGGTGGTTGGTACGTAGTGATTTATCACGAGGCTTAGGGGCTAGATCGAGTTGTACAACCGGGATGTTGGGGTCGTCGTCAAGCATTTGCATGTGCTCTTGTAATGTAGGTAATTGTGGACATTGATGGGTAGGATGGCCTAACTCATCACACAACGAGCATTTAGGAGGAGCATGAAACACGGGGGGGTTTTTAACTGTTTTGGGTGGGGTTATAGCAGTGTATGGTTGTGGGCCTATGCCCCCAGTGTGCTTGATAAGAGGGGGTGGATTCGTAGATGACGAAGGGGTAGTGACACCGAGAGGTGGTTGACTAGTAGTGGCAATGGGTTGCACCAGTTGTAGGATGACATTTGGTGTCGACGGGGGAACAGGAGGTGAAATATACCACACGGGTAATCCTAAGGTTAACCCGGGGAGGCTGAGAGTAGCCATAACCAGGGCAGTTACTACTCCCGAGGGAGGGAATAGGAAGGGGATTGTGTGGATGGGTGTAACACCAATATGACTAGGTACCAATGGTGGTTTGGGTAACAAGGGCGGTTGATTGTTGGGTGTTTGTGCATTGTGGGAAAGGGTACATAGGTCAGATATTTCGGTCGCGGGTGACGGGGGTGGAATGGATTGGAATGTTGAGGTCATCGGCGTACCTGAGTAAAGTCCGGGTCCCACGGAGGAAACCAACGAGGTAGATGCACCACAAACAGGTTGTTCAACCATGGGGAGAACATTTTCGGGTGCAGCAGGGGCATTGGGATCGTAATAGGTGAGTTGATCAACCTTGACCACGCGTCCGTCATGGGGGAACATCATGGTATGAAATACGGATGAGGCAATCGCCCGCATGGCATACATGTAGCTGCGTCCAAGTAAGAGGTTATAATCAAGTTGGGCATTGATGACCTCTATATCAATGAGCACGGTTTTGCCGGCCAACTGGATGGGGACATTAGCTAAGAGACCTTGGGGTTGAGCCGAACGACCGTTGTAGGCTCGCAACGCAGTGGTGGACTGCTGGAGAGTAGGGGATACCAACTTCTATCAAACGAATGTGGACATAACGCATGTAGAGGCACCTTCATTGATAATGCACCGATGAATGAAAAGACTCCGAACGGATACAAAAACTTGGAAGGATAAAGTGGAAGGAAGGCGTCGTTCGGATTGGTCCAAATCGAAGGCCATCAGTCGTGAATCATTTGGGTTAATAGCACCAATAGCAGAGAGCAAAGTCTTGCGCTGTGAAGGACAGTTTTTTAAGACCTCTAATGCAGACATGGTTGCGGGGGACTGGGCTAAGTCATCTACAATGTTGTAATTAGACGCAGTGCGAGCATTGGGATTATTGTTGATGCGGCGAAGTGGGAAGTGAGGTGCTTTGGAGGTGCCATCTAGTGGAGCCGGAGGTATATGTAACGACTGATCAGTGGGATGAGCGTTAGTGCTTTTGTCGGCGGGAGGGGCTTCGAGGGTGGAGCCATATTGGTTCCGACGGGTTTGAAGGTTGACATCAGTAGATGACATCATTAATAAGTGATGGGTACCTGAGTCTAACATGGGTTGATCAGGAGCAACATAAGTGATTTGTTGTTGTGGTGGTGCGTTTCCTTGAGGGAGAGCCAACAGCTGAGTGTTCACTACGCCTTGGATCGGTAAAGGGTTTTGTAGCACCAAGGGTTGATGCTGAGGTGGTGGGGGGTTGGGTGGCGCCTGAGGATCCGCGTGCCCTTGGCAGTGGGCATCATTGGTCCAGAGTTGCCGAGTTTGCTCCAAATGTGGGCAAGCATGTGTGTAGTCACCATAGACCCCGCAAATAGAACAAGGATGGTTTGTTCTCAAATTAGGATTTTTGGCTTGTTTGGGCGGTCGATCAGGGTTTTGGTTGGCAGATGCCGCATTATTGTTATTTGGGGGATTGGGAGGTTGACCGCCTTGGTCTGGAGGGGGGTTGTTCCCACGGTTACGGCCTTTGCCATGGTTTTGCTGGCCCTGTTGGCACTTGTTATTTTGGTTCTGCTACGGATTCTGTTGGGCGTACACTTGCCCTTGGGCAGCAGGTGGGTTCTGGGGTTGTGCAGGTGCAGGAGCAGGCTGCGGTGGATAATAAGTAGGTGGAGGCGACGCAGGTGTTGAACCTTGTGGGGTTTGCTGATATGTCTGTGGAACGGGTTGTGGGTTTGCCGCAGGGGTTTCCTATGGCGGGTAATAAGTAGGTTGGGATTGAGAGGATACAGGGGCTGGTGCAGCCTGTGGTGGTAATATGGTTGAGGTGCGACCGGGGGAGCATAAGTGGGGGATGCATGACCAAAGCACTGAGGTGGACACGAGGGTCCATGGGAATGATGGTGATGTGCCATGGGACTGAGATTGATCCCAAGAAAGGTCGGGTCCATGGCTAGGACGTGCTATGGAAAATGGTTGGTTATGTGAGGCTATACGACCAATGATGCCATCTGCGGCATGGGATGCCCCTGGTGCATCGTGTCGGGAGGAATCGCCACAAGGGGCATCAGGTATGATGGAATATAGATAACCCGACTGGGTGTAAATAAGGTCAAATTGCTGGGCTTTGAGGATGGCCTCTTCTTCGGACTGGGGTCACTCGGATGCCATATCCTTGGCAATGACAGGAAGGAGGGATTTTAGAAACCAATCTAAGAAGATACAGTCGTCTAACTTGATTTTGTAGAGGCTACAGCGTCGATGCCACTCATGAATGTGGTTAGTGATGTGGGTAGCCGTGTTTTGTCTGCAAGACAGTAGGATCTCACCTCCCGCGTCATAGCAGACAGGTAACTGAAAGAACTACAGTAAATTCGAGGCAAGGGAAGTAAAGGTGGCATGGGTCCCATGGGGCTGCTCGATGTACCACTTAGCTGTAGAGCCAGTTAGGGTGCACTGTAATAGATGGAGGCAGAAAAAGTCGTCCACTATGGAGTTGGAGGAACACCATAGATGGAAGGACATAATATGGTTATGGGGGTCCTCACCCACCTTGCCCTCAAACTTAGGGATGTCGGAGGGGAGCTTGGTGGGAATGTGAGGCCACGCAGGGTCATGTCTGATGGGATCATTAGTCAGTCTAGCTAGGTCAGGAAGGTTGAGACTAGCCATGAATGGAAAACTAGTAGAAGGATGTGACATACTAGTGGTTGTGACCATGTTGGGGCCAATGCCCCCAAGTGGAGGGGTTGGGTTTGGGATGTTGCCCCCAAGTGGAGGAACGAAAGTGGTATGGGATGGTCTTGCACCGCCAAGGGTAGTGTGAGTCACTGATGGAGTGGGGATAGGTATGCTAGCTACTGGAATGGGTACAGTGATCTGAATGGTAGATGTGGGCCCCATCGAGGGCATACCCAAAGCAGGTGTGGTGGTGGATGCTCCACCAATGGTCCTTACAAAGAAAGGGGTGGAAGTCATGCCATCCATGGGGCTGGTTGGTGTAGTGTAAGTGGGGTTCTCGGACTCAGCCTCATAATCAGAGGTGAAATAAGGGGCGTAAGTACCGGGAGATGGAGCTCTGCGTCTGCGATGAGTGGAGTCGAGTGATGAAGCTCTACATCTATGACAGGTGATGTCAAGTGAACTGTGTTGCGGGGGCTCGCCCCGGAGGTGCTGAGAATGTCTCGGGGACTCAATGGTGACAGATGGTGTCAAGTATCTAGGGGTTGTGTTGAGTGAAAAACAGCTCAAAAACCTTAATGCAACTGAGTGTGCAGAAGGAGAGCGCAAAAAATATGGCACTCAGGCCAACAACCAACTCAAAACACTTATTGTGATAGCTGTGCTACAATAAGCAGAGTATCAACAGAAATGGTCAGAATACCAACAAGCAGTAGGTTTCCTAAAAAATAAAAAACGGTGGACTCACTAGACCAAAGGGAGGTAAGGGAGCATGCAAACACCTAGCTAAATAGTATTCTGACTCAACCAGACATATCCTCTGCAAGGTGATGAAATCCAAGTCAGACAATATGGATAGTAGAGCCAAGTGGCTAAAGATATCCCCCTACCGGGAGGGACACCGGATAGTCAATCCTAGAAGAAAGGAAACTAAGATACCCCGTTCATGACACGTCCAGAAAAGGTGAATCTGTAGTTTGGTTCTATCACCGTTGTATCCCCATACGGGTGATACATCGAGAACTACAAAATGTATCCTTTGGTTACTGAATGGAGTGCGGTATTCCACTCAAGCCTCCGGAACCAGTCTGGCTACTTCAACCCTCCTATGGGAGAGGCCCTCTGATAAACTGGTTGTGACCGTGCCAAAAAGTACTAGGGGATTTTGGTTCCCTAATGGACAACAACTAAGTCTCAAGTGTAAGCAACCGAGGGGTGTTATTTGGATGCCTATCCCCCCGATCCTACCTAACTACAAGATTCTTATGTGTTCCCCAAGTGGGGTTAGAATGTTGGTTGTGTTAAGTAGTATTTTAGGGCTCATTTGAATTAGGTGACAGAGTGTGTGCGTGTGAGATGATGAACCCAAGTAAAAGTGCCACGGGGTGGAAAACTTTCTAACTAAAAATATTAATGCAAAATTTCAACTTTAAAATGCAAATTTTTCTCTTTTCAATTAAAATGCTGAAATTTAAAAAATGTTCTGTAAATGGAACAGAAATAATACTGCAAAAAAAAGGCTGTGTGGAAGTATGGCTGCAGATAGGACAGATGGCTGTGCAGGTGCAGAAAATATTGCAGCAAAGTGCTGGGTTCAAAACAGTGAAAAAAGTGCAGAAAATAGACCGCGGGTCTGTGGCAAATTTGAGCAGTCGGACCGCAGGAAACAGGTCGATAGTCGCAAACAGGGTGCGGAAACTTGGCCAAAAGATACAGGCGGACCGCGGGAAAAGGGCCAAAAGTCGCAGGCAGATAGCAGGTAAATGGCTAAAAGCCGCAGGCGGACCACGGGAAAAAGGCTGAAAAACGCAGGCAGATTGCAGGAAAATGGCTGAAAGCCACAAGCGGGACGCGGGAAAAAGGCCGAAAGACGCAGGCGGATTGCAGGAAAATGGCTGAAAGCCGCAGGCAGGACATGGGAAAAAGGTCAAAATGCACAGGTGGGTAGCAGAAAAAGGGCTGCAAGCCACAGACGGGATGCGGGAAAAAGGCCGAAATGCCCAAGCGAGTAGCAGAAAAAGGGCTGCAAGCTGCAGACGTCCCACGGGGAAATGGGTTAACAGCAATGATCGGACCACATGAAACAGGCTGATAGTCGCGGTCAGATCACAGGTAACAGACTGGAAACCGTCGGTAGATCGCTGGAAACAGTTTGAGAGCCGCGGTCGGATCGCAGGTAAAAGTTTGAAAGACGCGGTCGGAATGCAACTGTGGGGGGCAAAAGACGTGGTTTACGGTAGCCGAAAGGGACAGCCGAAAGGAAAAAACAGAGAAATATTGCAAAAAATTAAAAACGTTTAAAACTATAACCAGAAATTCAAAGGAACACAAGGGGAGTCTCCAAAACTATAGCTAGGGTTTTCACCCTAGCTTGTGCAAATGAGCACCTACTAAGGAGAAGGGACTCCTTAGTAGCAGTTCAGTAAAACAGTAAAATATGACAATACAGTAAAATAAAATTAAAGTAACATGAGCATTGACATAAATAACAAAACATGAAAATATGGTGAAGATCTCTCTTTTTGTATTAAAAATTACCTCAAATGTAGAGGTTGGTGGAGCCCTTGCAGCAGTCCAAGAGGGTTGCTCCCAAGCTCCAGTGTTGTTCCTTCTCCTTCTTCCAAAGATGTTTTGGAAATGGGGCCAAAAGGGTTCTCAAGAATTAGCTCCAAATGGAGAGCCAGGGTTTCAAGGGAATTTTCAACAGCGTAAGGATAGGGATGATTATGGATATAAAATGGGGAGCTTCCATCACCTATTTATATGTTTTTAGTGGTGGAGTGTTGACCCATGGTTTTGGGCACCATATGGTTTAGGTCAGCTGTATAGGGTTTTTGCTTCCTTTTTTCCTCTTTTTTGTATTTTTTATTCGCCTTTTAGAGGGTTTTTGCTATTTTTGGAGGAATTTACTTTATTTTGGGGGGAAAATGAGGTTTTTGGCCTTTGGAGGCTTTTTTAATGGTTTTTTGGCCTTTTGGAGGCTTTTTAATGGGTTTTTAAGGTTTTGGAGGAAAATATGGTAGGAAATATGGACAAATGAGTCATGTAATGGGGTAGATGAGGTAGTGAGCACTTTTTGGGTGTTAACACTTGACCACCTAGTTGTGTCCTCAGGAGGTGCTTCTCTCGGTCCTACATCTAATAATGTGGCTGAGTATAGTGCCGTCGTTGAGCTGTTTCGGGATGCTATTTCACATGACATCCAGTCTTTAGAAGTCCGCCTGGATTCACAACTAGTTGTGTCTTAGATGAATGGGCAGTGCCGTGTACGAGACCCTACATTACTATGGATATTCCTTAAGGTACGACTCTTGGAGAGACATTTTGTTTCAATTACATATATTCATATTCCGAGAAGTCATAATTATATATCTAATGCATACGCTAACTATGTATTAGATTGGCATTTGTCACATTCATCATGAAGCACATAAATACAAAGACATTCATACATTTGTACATACACCATGTAGTAGAACCGAGAACCAAAGTTGTATATATATATAAATATGTCCAAAATGGTAGTGTCATACAAAACTGGAGCCCGTAGCCCTTAAAAATATACATAGCGATACAAAAAATAATGAGGCCTTGGGATATCTATTCCCTCCGAGGAGGTCTAGCTGCACCCTTGACGAGGTGTGTCTCATAGTAGTATTGTACTGCGTTGGCCATCCGCTGCAGTAGCCACACCCACTCACCAGGAACACCCACTACCTAGCGCTGCATGGCCTCAAGTAGTCGAGCTACCTCTATCTGTGGTACTCGGGCAACCATACATGATATGTTGTGCCGCAACGTCTGAAGCATGCGCCCTACTGCAGCATCTGCTGCCATCTCATCTCTACCCCGACGACCATGTCTCGTGAAGCCCTCGGGTCTCACTGGGCCTTTGTCTGCGAGCAAACAGTCACCCATTAGCACATGACACTACCACCAAAAAGATTTTTTGCATTTCATCTATAATCAAAAAATCCATAAAAATTTAATAAACACAAAACTAAAAGAGTACTCACCGATGTCTCTGAAAGATGCCCCTCGTGGGAGCGGCATGTCACAGTCCTATCTGAAGTCTATCCCTGCATAGGGATAGTCCTCTATAGCGATCACCTGTTGGTTCCACTAGCGGAAGAACTCCTCAGTATATAGTGACGCTAGACGGCCACCACACTGTCGTGTCAAGATCTCAGTCCACCGAGTCAGGGCTGGATCACGAAAACTGTGAGGGACATCCACCCTCGGGCTAAGCTCCGGAACCCTCTCAAAGAAGAAACTACAGAGGATGCTACCATACCCAAAGTTTTTGGCCTTCCCCTCTTTGCATTCCATCAGTTGTGTCTTCATAGACACCAGTAGAGTACTACACCAGTCGAATATAGTAGGTTGCATGCATTGTGATGCGTAGAACATCACCGGTCTGGATGCCTGATGCAGTGCTTTGGATCCCGTGATCTGCACTAAAGTAGCCACAATGATCTTTGTACTCAGATCTGTTATGGCATTCAATGACACTTTGCTTCCCACTGCTTGTGTGTTGGCGGGACAGTACCGCGCTATGTAGTCTTTCACAGTGATCCCACGGTCCGTGATTGAAGACTTGCCACCTCCCCTCTACGGGACAAACCGGTAATGAAATAGATATCCTCTACGTCTAGTATCAGTGTTTGCCTGTTGATGATGAAGTGTTGAGCATCCACATCCCAGTAGTTGATCAAATGATAGAGTAATAGGTTTTTGGCCCTTAAACCCCCTATACTATAGTATTTATATAAGCCACATGCTTGTAATGCTTGTTGTGCTTGCAAATCATTCTGCACAGCCTCATCAACCTGGTCATGCTCTCGTTCGCTCCACTCTAGAACCATCCTGGAGTGCAAAGCAAGTAAATTTTGGTCAATTTCAAGATTAAAAATTTCTTCACGGCCGTACCCGCGGGCTAATTTGTATACACTGGCGGGTACCCGTAGGCAGTCTATTTTTTGACTGCGCGTTTCGTGCCCTACCCGCAACCCGCATAGTTATAGCCCGCGGGGTAGCGCCAAAACCATCTAGGGCTTGGCCAAACAAAAAATTCCATCGACCAAAACTGAAATAAAAACATTAAAATGAAAGGTATGGGAGTAATCACCAACCTGCTCTGGACGGTTCGTTGAATGGTCGCTTGTAGCTACCACAATCGACAATTGAAGTTTCAGGTGAAAACTTACCACTAAACTCCAAATTGGTGAATAGTGTAAATGAATTGAAAATTACAAAATTTTATTACTATTTATAATTTTCTGGACCCACTTTTCTATAGTTTTTGCCATTTTGAGCCGTTATGAACTAATATCGTGTCATGGAGTAATGTTTTTTCAACAGATTTCCTCGATGAGAGTTGTTCTGGACCATTTCACACCTACGGCAGGTACATTTCACACCTGGAATATAGGTTAGATGCCATTTTCACATGCATTATGCATTTGACTTGTTGATCGTTTTCATAAACCATAGGTGCGACCCCGCTTCGTAACTGACACGGAACCTTCACACTGCTATAGAAGTGTCGTTATGTAGCGGTAGGGCTTTCTAAACATGGGTATCCTAGTTAGAACCCCCTTATGCATTCTAGTGCCCATGCCGTTGTTTGTCCTTAGGATTGGGAGTCCTTTGTAGTCATGCCATGACGTTGCGATAAAGACTCATACTCTACTTTGTCTTATGCTGGCCATCTCCCTTAAGGACTCCCCTCAGTTATATCATGTTGTGATTGCATTGCATCATCATGCTTGCTGCTTGAGCCTTGTGCCGGCTCCCACTGACTCAATTGTTAGCCTGGTGCCTGAGCACTTTTCCCCTGTCGAGCCCTGCAGAGCTTATATTTGCCCTTCACAATTTGATGACCTTGTGACCTTGAGGGAACATACCCCCGAGTGTCCACATCCTACACGCATTTCCTTGAATTGAGCATAGGTATGTTCCACTGCTTGGGACTAGTCTGCTAGCTATTTGACACTCGTTCCCTCACTTGTTGTACTATAAGTAATTTTATTCTTTTTCAAGCTTTTCCCAAATATGAAAAAGACCAAAAAAATCAAATATTCCAAAAAGCCGGACGGGATTATGGTCACTATTTCTTGTTGGCAACTGTTGTGTGAATAGAGCATTCATTCCACTCCGTACATTATGAGTCGGGACTATAGTTGGGCCTTAGGAGCTGTACTTGTTTCTCAGTTTTCTCCACCAATTGGTTAAGCTTCCAGTCATTATGTAGCCCTCTATAATGCCTCTTGCATTGCATAGTTTATGTCAAGTCTAATGTTGCCTGAGTCTATCCATCTGCTCATTCTCTTGTTCAAAGGAAGTCCTGAAACCAGTGTCAGCCACTCCTTAGATCTCTTGACTATTGCATGTCAGCCATATTTATTGAGTCAGTCTGTTTCACCTGAGATCTTCCAAATCTTTCAGCATTGCCGGTACCTCGTGATAGTTGACGAGGGATGCCTTAATGCCCTCCTTCCAGCAAGTCTCGTTCCATTGACTTCAACTCATTTATTCCATGACTTGAGGCTTATAATTCGGTTGAGTACCTTGAGGCTTGCAGTCATTAGTGGCAATTTCTCTCTCCATCAACAGTTTTGGGAATACATCAATGTCCCCTGATCGATGGATTCATCCTAGTGTTCGACTTCAACCCATTTATTCACACTCTGATGATTGTGCTCTGTGCCTTGATGCCCATTTTCATTATTGGTGGGTCATCTCACGTCTGTTAACGGTATACATCATTGATTGGTAATCAGACGATGTCTCATCAGGTTCGACCCCAACTCCTTTATTCACTTGATGGGACTTGCACCGTCAAAGACTTGTGTAGAAGACCCCAGGCAATTGTGGCATTCAGTATGCTACATATGACTTTGACTTTACATCTGAGATATCACCTCTCAGATTTCAGCAGTTTATACCTCCAGTTTTGCACTAGTTGTCTTCTTTTCAGTAGGATACTGTATCTTACTGTAGAGGTATCATGGCTATGATCACTTATGACATGTATCTATTATATACTGCCTATTCATGGCCATTGCATCAGATTGTTGTACTATACTGACATGTATTCAGAGATACTATTGTATTATGACGAGTGAGTTGTTCTTTCCACTTGTGTCTCCATCACTCCACTTCTGAGTTTTATAATGTATTTCGGACATCGTAGCACTTTCAGTCTCTAACCTCACACATTAGGGGGCATCTATTACATCGTAATCTTCCACCCTGTGAGCATCAACATTGTTTGGCCTGTAGGATCCATTTCAGTGACTCAGATCCACTTATATCCTTCAGAGATACCAGTTTGCCCTATTTTTATTCCTACCCGCATGTTGCATCACTATAGCATGCGTACCCACAAGTTGCATCACTATAGCCCGCGGGTATCAAGTAAAATGGTAAAAACCACTATTAATTACTTTTTACTCCCAAAAAGCGGTCATTGGGTGACCTTTGGCTCTCCATCTTCCCGAGTAACGCCTCGATGTGTCCTTTCACCTACCTTTGAGAGGAATACATATTGAGCACATATGGCTTATGGACGGGAGGGAAGAGGAGAATCGTAAGAGAACTCTAGTGGATTTTTGCCCTATCTTGAGTCTGCACTCATTGATCCTTGTAGTTGTGAACCATTTATGTTCACCTACCAAACTCCTTTCTAGTTTGAGTTTTCCATTCATGGAGGATTGAAGTGGTGGAGGCACAAGTGGTTTGATCTAGATCTTGGTTCAGATTGGTTGCCAGCAAGAGGTTGTATCACTTTATACTTCTTCTTGTTCATTAATAGAAATACTCATATTCTCGTCCATTCATGGTGTGAATGTTGTTTATTATACATTGGGTTACATTTGCTTATGATGTTATGGACCATTGTTATTGATAATGTTAATGTCATTTATATATTATATGTACTTGTTGGATATTGGCTGTCAAGACTAATTTGCATATTACAAGTGCGTGGATTGAAAGCTCCAACGGGCATCTACATCAAACGTTTGGATCGAGGTTGGTTACATTTCTCCATTATCTTAACATTGTCATTTATAATAGCATTGCTTTGAGAATTGAGTTGATTTCTGGTAGTCATCTGTCTGTTGTGGTATTCCCAAGCCACAGTGAGTTTTCTCCTATACACCAACTATAGTCCGACTCATAATGGGTGGAGTGGAATGAATGCTCTGTTCAAAGGCAACACAACAACTTCCAACTAGAAGTAGTAACCATAATCCCATCCGGCTTTTTGGAATATTTGATTTTTTTGGGTCTTTTTCATATTTGGAAAAGCTTGAAAAAGAATAAAATTGCTTATAGTACAACAAGTGAGGGAATGAGTGTCAAATAGCGAGCAGACTAGTCCCAAGCAGTGGAACGTACCTATGATCGATGCAAGGAAGCGTGTGCAGGATGTAGACACCCGGGGAGGTGTTCCCTCAGAGTCAAAAGGTCATCAAATTGTGAAGGGAAAATGTAAGCTTTGCAAGGCTTGACAGAGGAAACTTCTCAGGCACCAGGCTAACAATTGAGTAAGCGGGAGCCATCACAAGTCTCAAGCAGCAAGCAGGATGATGCAATGCAATCACAACTTGATATAAATGGGGGCGTCCTTATGGGAGATGGCCAACATAAGACAAAGTAGAGTATGAGTCTTTATCACAAAGTCATGGCGTAACTACAAAGGACTCCTGATCCTAAGGACAAACAATGGCATGGGCACCATAATGCAAAAGGGGGTTCTAACTAGGGCACCCATGTTCAGAAAGGCCCTACCGCCACATAAAGACACTTCTATAACAGTGTGAAGGCTCTGTGTCGATTAAGAAGCGGGGTTGCACCTAGGGTTTATGAAAATGGTCAAACGGTCAAATGCATAATGCATGTGAAAATGTCATCTAACCTATATGCCAGGTGTGAAATATACTTGCCGTAGGCGCAAAACAATCCAGAACAACTCTCGCTGAAGAAATCTGGTCAAAAAATGCTACTCCAAGACATTATATTAGTCCAAAACAGCTTAAAATGGCAGAAACTATAGACAAGTGGGTTTTGAAAATTATAAATAATAACAAAAAATTACAATTTACAATTCAGTTTTACTATTCACCCATTTGGAGTTTTGTGGTTAGCTTTCACCTCGAAGTTCGACTGTTGATTCTGGGAGCTACGGGTGTCCATTCATCGAACCGTCAGGAGCAGGTTGGTTGTCTCATCCATAGCTTTCATTTGAATGTTTTTATTTCAATTTTCATTGGTTAAAAAATTTAAATGGCCAAGCACTAAATGGTCACGGTAGTACCCGCGGGCTACTACTATGTGGGTTGCGGGTAGGGCAAGGTACTCACGGTCAACGCATGCATTGACTGCGGGTACCCCCCTCTATGAGCAAATTAGCTCGCAGGTATGACTGTGGAGTTGGTTTTTTAAATGCAAATGGCTAAAGTTTTTGCTTTCTCTTCCTCCAGGATGGTTCTAGAGTGGAGAGAGAGGGAACATGACCTTGTGGATGAGGTCATCCACAATAATTGGCCAGCAAAACAAGCATTACAAGCGTGTGGGCTCTACAAATTTTGGGACATAGGGGGTTTGAGGGCCCAAAATCTATTGCTCCGCCGTTTGATAGATTACTGGGACATAGATGCACAAAACTTCAACTTGGATAGGCAAGTACTCTCTTTGGAAGTGGATGATATCTACTTCATTACTGGTTTGTCCCGCTGAGGTGAAGTGGCAATCCTTCGATCTCGTTCTGTGGGTGGTGGGATCACTATCCCCGACTATATAGAGCGGTATTGTGTTCCAAATACTCGGGCAGTGGGAAGTCAGGTGCCCATCAACACCATAGTCGATCTGAGCATGAAGGTTATAGTGGCTACCTTAGTGCGGATTACAGGTTCAAAATCCCTTCACCAGGCATCCAGGCCAGTGATGTTTTATGCGTCACAGTGTCTGCAGCCCATGATATTTGACTGGTGCACAACGCTACTGGGGTCTATGAAGACCCAGTTGACAGAGTGCAAGCAAGGGGAGGCAAAAAACTTTGGATAGGACAGTATCTTATGCAGTTTCTTCTTTGAGCGAGTTCCGAGGCTCAGTCCGAGGGTTGAAGTCCCTTGTCATAGTCTCCATGACCCAGCCCTGACCTAGTGGGCAGAGGTCTTGATGCGACAGGGTGGTGGCTATCAGGCATCACCATACACAGAGGATTTCTTTCACTGGTGGGACCGACATGTCATAGCTATAGATGAATACCCCTATGCAGGGATAGACTTCCGCCAGGATCATGACATGCCGCTTCCACCAGGAGCAGTGTTTGGAGACATCGATGACTTACTCTTTTTATGTTTTTGATGTGTATTAAATTTTTAGGGATTTTTTATTATAGATGTAAATGCAAAAATCTTTTTGGTGGTAGTATCACATATTAATGTTTCACTGTTTGCTCACAGACAAGGGCCAAGTGAGACCCGAGCGCTTCCCAAGACATCGTCGACAGGGCAAGGGTGATGAGGTAGTGGGTGATGCAGCAGAGCGTACTCTACAGACTGTGTGGGTCAACCTATCACGGATGACCAACAGGGTACTAGGTATAGAGATAGCACGGCTACCAGAGGATATGCAATGCCATGTGGTGGGGGTACCGACCAGCTGGGTGTGACTACTACAGCGCATAGAAAATGTAGTACAGTATTACTATGAGACGCATCCTGCCGAGGCAGCAGCTAGGCCTCCTTGTAGGGCTTAGATATCTCAGAGTCCCATTTTTGTATCGATATGTATATTTTTGAGGGCTACGGGCTCCAGTTTTGTATTATGACACTACCATTTTGGACATATTATTTATAATAAACTATGGTTCTCCGGTTCTACTATATGTGTGTATGTACAAATGTATGAATGTATCTTTTATTTGTGTGCTTCATTAAGAATGTGACAAATGCCAATCTAATACATAGTTAGCGTATGCATCAGATATATGATTAAAACTTCTCGGAACATGAATGTATGTAATTGAAACAAAATGTTGTTCCAAGAGTCTTACCCTTAAGAATTTTCGTATTAACGTACAATCCCTCACACGGTACTGACCATTCAACTGAGACACAACAAGTTGTGAATCCAGGTAGACTTCTAAGAAGTGGATGCCATGTGAAATAGCATCCCGAAGTAGCTCAATCACGGCACTATACTCAACCACATTGTTAGATGTAGGACCGAGACAAGCACCTCCTGAGGACACAACTAAGTGGTCAGGTGAATAAATAACCCATGCAGCAGAAGCAAGCTGCTGCGTATGAAGGCTGGAACCATCCACGAATCCTAAGAACATAAGAGATTCCGCTGACATCTGTCAATCAAACGGAAGCGAATCAGCAGACCCAAAAACCAAAAGAAAGCTAAACTATGTACAAAAACAACTATACAATAGTATACAAAAGTATTAGCCTAAACTAGAAGTTCAAGCGTAATACCGCTTGAGGTAGAGCCCATTTCTAGGCTCCTTCTAGACGTTTCCCTCATAGTACTCTAATTCATAGGCTCCTTTTTCCAGGACACGCCTCACGATGTAAGGACCGTGCCACATGGGGTTAAACTTGCCTACCCACAGGGGTTCCTTAGCTTGGTCATATAAGAGGACCAAGTCACCTTCAACATATTGTCGGGGATGGAAAGACCTATCATACTGAACCTTAACACAACGTTTATTAGCATCTATAGCCATGGCGGCATCTCGACGTTGCTCGTAAAGTTGCTCAAGGGGGATTAAACGTTGCTCAATACCCATCGTATCAGGGAGGAGCTCTATGGCCAGTTTAAGCGAAGGGATTTCGCATTCAATCTATAAAATCGACTCCACACCGTGTACCAGCTGAAACGGTGAGAACCCGATGGAATTCTTTACTACGGTTCGATACGCCCACAAAGCGGGATATAACATAATGTGCTAGTTGTTCTTGCTTTGTTGGATGGTACATTAGAGAATGGTCTTTAAAGACTTATTGACTGCTTCAACTTGACCATTCGCTTGGGGATAGTAAGAAGATGAGTGTTCTTGATGAAACCCAAGATTGAGAGACAAATCCTCCATCATTTTGTTTCGAAAGTGACTGCCATGGTTAGTGACAATATATTTCAGAATACTGAACCGAGTAATAATCTAATTGAACACGAAATGGGCTGCTGCAGCACCATCGGCTTTTACAGTAGGCATGGCCTCAGCCCATTTGGAAAAGTAGTCCATGACCACTATGATATGGTGATGCCCCCCAGTCGAAGCTAGTTTGCAATCCATGAAATCCACACCCCACTTGGTGAAGGGACCAACGGTGACGACTGGATGAAGGGGCGCTGGATGCAAGTGTATATTCCGAGAAAACACCTGGCAAGGGTGACATCTCTTCACAACGTTCAAACAATCCTTAAAGATGGAAGGCCAAAAGTAACCAGCTCACATAATACGTTGGGCTATAGCAAGCCCAGATAAGTGACCGCCAGACGCCCCAGCATGGAAATCATTAAGCACACGCTTCGCTTCTTCGTGAGTCAAGCAACAACAGATAATAGAATCCTTTCCTCAGTGATACAAAGTGTCACCGACAATAGTATAATCTTTAGCGTGATGTTTCACATGCCGTTGCTCATCCCGTGAATAATGCGAAGGAAACTTCAAAGTTTGGAGATATACAATGACATCCCCATACCAAGGGTCCTCTAACGAGATAAGAAACAAGTGTTCATCCACAAAGGAATCTTCATGGATGACATCCTCATCAAGTCTCGGAAGGTATGACATAAGCTCAGTCAACATCAACGATTTCACTGAAGCAAAATCGAGATTGAACTCCTGGAGGATCACAATCCATTTATTGTACTTCCCCCATATAAGGCGTCATGATAACACGAACTGAAACAGATTGATATGCGCTACAATTGTTGTTGTTCTAAGAAAAATATAATTTCGTAACCGTTGGACTGGATGGATAGTTGCAAGTGCCAACTTTTCCACGTGAGTATATATTAATTCAACGTCTACTAGATTTTGACTAAGGTAATAGATCACATGCTCAGCAAGCACATCATCAACCTGAACTAAGACCATGCCAATCGTCTCTTGAGACACAGCCACATAAAGTATAAAATCTCGTGCAAATTCGGGTGGACTAAGCACAGGGGCTAGTACCAAAGCTTTCTTAAGGGCATCGAAAGACTGCTGGGCTCGCTCATCCCAGATAAACGGTGTGTATTTCTTCAACAAGTGCGCAAAACCTTTGGTAAGATTAGCATAATTAACTACAAAGCGATGTAGAAAAGTATCTCTCCCTTGGAGGCTCTGAAGTTGAAACAAGTTGCGTGGAGGAGGCAACCGAAGTATTGCCTCAACTTTGAGAGGATCAACTCTAATACCCTCTTTCGAAACTATAAATCCTAGAAGGCGACCAAACCTCACCGCAAAGATGCATTTATTGGGATTCAACCAAATTTTGTAGCGTATACATCGTTCGAGAATCCAACGGAGGTGCTTGGGGTGGTCCACTCTCTTGTGAGAATGGCCGACAAGATCATCCAAGAAAACCTCCATTATACTTTTAAGGTCGTGAAAGGCATAGGTCATGGCATGTTAAAACGTAGCTCCGACATTTTTAAGGTCGAAGGGAATTTTTCGATATGCAAACGTACCCCAAGGACAAATGAAAGCAGTCTTTTGTTGGTCCTCGAGTTTGATTTGAATCTGGTTATACCCCGAAAATCTGTCAATGAACGAAAAAATATCACTTCCCGCACATGCATCCAAGATCTGATCAATGAATGGAGTGGTGAAATTGTCTTTCAGACAGGCACGATTTAGGTCTCTAAAATCAGTACATACGCGGATCGTTCCCTGCTTCTTATCCACTAGAACGAGGTTTGACACCCATTCGGGGGAACGGGGTAGATAAAACCAACTTTGAGCAGTTTCTCCACCTCTGCCTTGATAGTTGCTGCCTTCCTAGGGTTAACAGCATGAAGACATTGTCGAACCGGTTTAGCATGAGGATACATTATAATCTCGTGCTCGACAATACTGGGGTCTATTCCTGGCATCTCCTCATATGACCAGGCGAAATCTTCCCGAAGTTCAATAAACAATTCGGTGTAGATGGAAACCTCCTCAGAAGAGCAATCGTCACCAATGTAAACGTTCTCAATCTTTCCGGGAGTGTGAGAGATGTTGATCGGTTTAGTCGGGGAAATATTAGCCATGTTCCCCTCCGCATAAATCTCATGTGAGCCCAAAAGAGCCATAGGGTGACCAACCATCTTGACAAGAGTCATCCTTAACTCTTCTTGCTCGGTGAGGTCGAGGTTGGGAAGAAAATGAAAGCGATGATGCATATCCTCCCAAGGTCTCTCACTACCACACATGGCCTCAATAATAGCTTTATCCGAAGGTAAATTACCATCAAGCCAATCGTTCGAACAAGATGAGTCGACTACCCAAACTGGTAGCATAACGGGATCTTCCTCATCTGTCCGAGAAGAGGGGAGATCCGGATCTGCAGTCACTTGTTGAATATCCTGATAAGCCAGCTCAGTAGTAGACAGTGGAATAGACATCCCGACATGCGTAATGTCTCTGGATGTAGAACTTGTGGACGGTAAATTCCATGGATCATCAAAATATGAAGTCCAAAACGGTACATTATGCAATGGAGGAGACGCATTGTCGGAAATGGTTCCAATAAAATTAATGGGTGAAGGGAAATCATAAGATCCCATCAATGAAGGGTACATTCCAACACCCATGTTCCCAGTTGCCGGCTGAGAATCTGTAACCTGCGGGACTACTGATCCCGTGGATGTTGTGGGAGGAGGATTAACGAAATCCAGCTAATCGATGGTCACAATCTTTCCTTCATGTGGAAAGCGAATAATTCTGAATACAGTAGATGCGACAGATTTCATAGCGTACATCCAATTCCAAGCCAGTAAAAGGTTGTAGTCGATGGGCGCATCAACCACTTCGACTTCAATAGGCACAGGTTTACCTCCCAAGAGGACAACAAGGGAAGGGATAATCCCATGAAGCTTAAATGACCGACCGTCAAATGCAATGAGCATGGTCCTAGACGTGAGTAGAGGAGGAGAGCCAAGAGCTTTCCAACAAGCTAAAGACATCACTGACGCGGAAGCACCTTCATCAACCACCATTCTTTTGAAAAAATTCTAAAGGAACTCCACATGGATTTGAAAAGCCACGTGGTAAGGTAAGCGAGGCTGAACATCAGTAGTGTCAAACTTGATAACGTTGGGACTCCCCCCATCCTGAACTCCTAATGCACACAAAAGGGCATGCCTTTGAGAAGAACACGCCTGTAAAAATTCAAGAGCCGACATGGCACATGGAGTTTGGCCCAAATCTTCTACAATGGAGTAGTTCTGGGCAGCTCAAGCATTGGGATTATGCGTAGAGCGCTTGAGAACACCTTTTGGTATCCGCAGCATAATAGAGGGCTTCTCGATATGCAAGGAATTATCAGGAGGAGGGAGACGTTCACTCCCCATATTAGGTTGTGGTGCACCATAATTATGTTGACGAGTAGCAACACTAACCTCCAATTGAACCATATTCGCGCATCCATAACCACTAGTATTGGAAGAAGACGTTGCAGTCTCATTAGGTCCATAACCAGTGGCGGGAGCATGCGAAGCCATGTTTTGATGATGAGGAAGGGGATCCTTCAACACAGTTGGGCTCTATGCAAGATGCTTCGATGCTTCTTTGATTCGAGGACACAAGTGAGTAAGATGATCTTCCCTACAAAGCTTACAAGGAAATTTCACCTTGCGCCTAGGTTTACGGTCCTCACCAGCATTTTCGCCTTCCCGAGGAGGGTTGGCATTCTCCTTACGAGGGGTATTGCGATTACTATTATTGTTCCCATTGTTTCCACCTTTACAGTTGTTTCTCCCCTTCTTCTTACCACCAGGCTGCTGGTTACCCAATGGGTTTGTCGTTTGCACAGTGTGTACATCGGACGATGGGGTGGAATTGGACAAGATGTGAACTTGTCCAGGAGTAGACTGGTTAAGTGACAAATTTTGCATTTGATTAGCCACCAAATCTAAAGGGCGAGTACATGCAGATCCCACAATGCCATCGGCATGCGGTCCAGGAACTGTCTTGGGCTCATGTCGTGTTCGCGGTGTGTCAGGAATAATGTCATATAAAATGCCAGACTGAGAGTATAGTAAATCTAATTGCTGGACTTTTAAGATGGCTTGTTCCTCAGTCATAATACCAGACATCGAAACATCCTTAGCAATATATGGAAGTAGAGACTTGATAAACCATTCCAACAGAAACTCTGGAGGAATTTTGGCTTTCACTAACCTCTTCTACCGATGCCACTCTTGAACGTGGTCAAAAATATGTGTGGCTTTATTCTGATGGAAGGTAGACAAAATTTCAGTACCGGTATCATAATGAACTGACAACTGGAAATGATCCAAGAAAACCAAAGCGATCTCGTTGAAACACTTATAAGTGCCCCTAGGAAACTCAACATACCACTTCGCAGCTGCCCTTGTGAGGGTGCATTCAAATAGTCGTAATCGAACGGAATCGTGATTCAACCAGTTGGAAGGGCACCAAAGGTGAAACGTTGTGACATGATCACCCGGATCCTCACCACCTTTCCCTTCAAACTTAGGAATGTCCGAAGGGAGCTTGGTAGGGACTGAAGGCCAATTACGGTCATGACACACCGGATCATTCGTGAGCTTCGAAAGATCCGGAAGATTCAGACGTGCACGAAACAGGAGCTACGGCTGGAAATCTTGATTGTGAGCTCCCATAAAAGGTTGATTGTAAGAACCTGAAGGATAAGAAGGACCATAAGCTTGACCATGAGCATTAAACTGTTGATAATATGGATCTGACTGACCATAAGCTTGACCATGGCCATAGGGTTGATAACCTCCTCCGACCTGACCCGTGTGAGAGTAAGCAGGTATATATGTGTTTTGGGAACCATATTGAGGTGGGTTGTAATGGTGGCCAGCACCGACTGTGTTGTAGTAAGGGTTGCCACCATAATTATGGGGCATGTTCGTACTATTCATAGCGGGAACCATGTTGTAATGACCATGATTATAAGGTATGTTCCCACCCCCAACGCAAGCGTTATTAGTAGCATGAGCATTCGTGTGGTGACCATAAGTATGAGATGTATTCCCAGCCCCAACATTGGTGTTATTAGTAGCAGGAATGGTGGCGTTGTGACCATGAGGATAAGGTATATTCCCACCTCCTACATTAGCATTACTAGTAGCGACAGTGGACGTAAAATTATGCAGTATATGTCCACCCCCGTGATTGGGAGGAATGTTAACATTCACGAAAGTGGTCCTAGGTTGACGGGTAGCGGCATGTGTAGTATGTTGTGGATGGCGAGTCGCGTTGCGAACAGTGTTCCTATTAGGATGGGTAGTCCTAGGAGGTGGCCTTCTTCCAACATTAGCATTGTTAGGAGGAATGTGACCGGTCCCCATACTATGTGTGTGAGTGGACAACGTGGTGCCCCCAGCGAGGGTATTGCCCCCAGTGGGTGCAGTGTTGCTAACACCATGACTAGTGCCAGCATGACTACCAAATGCAGTGGAAGGATCAACTATGTTGTAATCAGGCATACCAAAAGAGAATGCGGTAGGGTTGATCGTAGGACCTGTGTCATCATGTAACTCTAGCATCTCGTATAAATAATTATGTGAAAATGAAGGATCGAACGAGTCGTCCTCGGGTGGATCCGGACCGAACAAACTAGGTTGGGTCTCGGGTGGATCCGGACCAAACAAACTAGGTTGGGTCTCAGGTGGATCACCCCCCCACGCCTCATGAGGAGTAGGGGTGTCTAAAGCGTGCTCGACTCTACCCGATGGAGTCGTAGGGATTTCTCTCGTGTCAGAGTGTGCAGTCATGACGTCTAGGACCTATGTTTCGTAAGAATCCGAAGACTTGGAGGGAGCCCATCGGCATCCCCTAGCAACACGGCGTGAAAGCTCGACAGGCGGTAAACCAGCCAACCGACAGGATCGACGAAGAGCAGGACTCTGCGCCACGATATCTCCGGAGAGACTATAAAATCATAGTGTCCCCTAATGGCCAAACTATCGATCAAAAACAGTAAATCAAGAGCACACACCTAGAGAAACTACAGCCAATAGTAGACAAATAGAGTGGCTAAATGAGCTCCTGACACTAGAGCCGATATGTCTCTCCTAGGAGAGGCTTAAGACTCACAAACTATAGCCGAAGGTAACATAATCAGTTATAGAGGTTCCCAGGCTTCACTGCGTGCAAAGGGCCGTAACCCTCGGCAACAAACAACTGTGCTATCCAACCCCTATCTGACTCAGGACACAAACAATATAACCATTGCAAGCACCCTGTGTGATGCCTAGGTAAGGAAACTATGGTCACCACAGTATAACCGATGCTCAGGGGGACAGTCGCAGGTGGGATTCATCGTATGGGAAGGGGTAGCTAAGCCCAAAATTCAAGAGGGTCAAATTCCCCAAGAGTCCCCAGATACGAACAAACCCTGGAAATATCTCCTACGTTTGGCCAGTATTGGAGAGCTATCTCTGCAACCAACCTCTCGTGACCTCGTGCTTAACTCTGGGCTGAGTAGAGCTTCCTGAGAACACTGATGTATACCATGGATTTCACCACTCCCTGTTCAGACACATATTGTTTTGTCTAGTAATCTTGGATCGTTTACTCACAATGATCTATTCCAAGACTCTAAACCTATGCTAGTTGGTGTACCCTATAATGGCTATGGTTACTCAAAGGATATGGTCGTGAAACTAGTGATGTATATGACTCAATAGTATGCAAAATCGTCAAACTCTAGACTCATCTATCCAATAAAAACAATGCCACTGGAATGAAAATCAAGCCAACAGTTTCGAAATAAAAATGCAACTCTTTTATATTTTCAATGCACAAGTAGAACCTAAATGAAAGCAGCAAGCACTCAATGCAAAATGCAGTACATCAAAGTAATTTTTTTTTGTATTTTCACTTATAAGCAAAAGGAAAATGCAAATTATTTTTTTTGTATTTTTCAATATAATGAAATGAAAAATGCAAGCAACATCCCACTATTCAGTTACAGAAATGAAAAGGAGATCACTCAGAAAACCTAGCAGATCCCAAACAGTAAGACTCGGCCAATGGAATGAGCTTAAAAATTAAAAATGGGTAAAAACCAATGAGGCTCAAAACCGAGAGAAAAGAGGAGTTCTGGTAAAAAACAAGGCTTGGAACAATCAGGAACAAGGCCAAAAAAGACTCAGGAACACTCAGAACCAACCCAGCAACAACCAAAGGCCATAAACCAATCACCCCTGAAGTTGTACACTACCATCGAAGGAATACCTGCGGGTACCCACGGGCTATAGTGCAGACATAGGCAGGTAGACGCGGGCAGAACTAGGCTCACCCGCATACAGGGAAAAGCAAATGAGTAGAAAAAGAGTCCAATGGCTCAGAAAAAGGCTGTTTTCTATAGTGTATCCTAACGACCAATCATTGACACAGAGACTCGACACACAACAACTCTAAATAAGGACTAATTCCTAAAAATCCCCAAAAATGGATGTAATACCCAGCAGAGTCTCCATTTCTATGTTGGAGAAAACTTCCTATGGCTTGGGGTAGACCACACCAGACAGCTGACTACTAGAAATTAACTCAATTCTCAGTGCTATGCTATATAAATGACAATGCTAAGACAATGGAGAATATAACCAACCTCGATCCGGATGTTCGATGTAGATCCCTGTTGAAGCTTTCAATTCGTGTACTTGAATCTGCAAATTAGTCTTGACAGCCAATATACAACAAGCGCATATAATATATGAAAGACATTAACATCATCAATAGCAATTGTCCATGATATTATAAGTAAATGCAACCCAGTGTAATATAAACAACATTCACAACATTAATGGATGAGAATATGAGTATTTCTATTAATAAGTAACAAGATGTACAATGTGATACGACCTCTTGTCGGCAACCAATCTGAACCAAGATCTAGGTCTCTCTACTTGTGCCTCCACCACTTCAATCCTCCATGGAATGGAAAACGAAAACTATGATAGGAGTTTGGAAGGTGAACATAAAGGGTTCACAACAATAAGGATCAATGAGTGTAGACTCAAGCTAGGGCAAAAATCCACTAGAGTTCTCTTGCTCTCTCTTTCTCCTCCCATCCATATGCCATATGTGCTCAATATATAGTCCTCTCAAAGGTAAGTGAAATGACACATCAAGACATTTCGGGGCAAATGCAGAGCCAAAGGTCACCCTAAGACCGCTTTTTGGGAGTAAAAACTAATTAACTAGTGATTTTTACCATTTTACATGCTACCCACGAGCTGTAGTGATGCAACTCGCGGCTATGCCCACTGAAGTGATACAACAAGCGTACAGGGAGAAAAAAATAGGGGAATAGTGTGTCTGAAGGATATAAAGTGGATCTGAGCCAGTAAAATGGATTCTGTAGGCCAAAGAGTGTTGATGCTCACAAGGTGGAAAATTACGTTGTAACAACCAAGCAACAACCGGTGCAAGTGGCAATGTCACCTCGTGGCTCTTGTTGTTTTCAATGCACCAAGAAAAAACCTCAATTACAACCTTCATTTGCCCATAATGTTTAGCTATATTATACATCCATCGTGAATCATATCACGGTATTTATGTTTTACATGTCAATGATGTTACTTTAATTGTTGCATTATATGCCATTACTGGAAGTAGTGATCATCTAATTTAGGGTTTATGGTTTGAAGAAACAAAGAAAAATACATTCGAAATGATCGACCTTGGTCTTTAGCATTTTTTGGGCATTCAAGCCTTACAAATAGATGGTCATATCTTCCTTTTTCAACCTAAATATGTATTGATCTATTGTATAGATTCAAAATGGAGAACTGTAAGTTGTGTGCTACAGCTTACCAATTGAGGGTAAAGTTGAATAAACCAAACCACAATGAGGGTTGTGGTTGTTATGGACAAAAAGTGACTGAAGCGACATGTGGTTGCTCAAATGTTGCTTACATCTTGGGGATATTGGTCAGCATCATTGTGTGGTAGTTTTTTTGAATGGTTGAGTGTGCGATGAAATCAATAGTTAGTGTTTTGTGTCTTCAAACTTGTTTTCTTGTGTGGTGTTTAACATAAAGGATGAGCTTCAATAGGGAATACATTTTCCAAATGGTTTTTCTTATAATATCTTGGCAATGAATTAGTATTGTGGGCACCATTATAGCACTATATCGGTGAAGTGGTAAGTTCACTCGTGTTAAACATCTCACTAGGAACTCAAATACTTACACTTGCTTGGACAAAGTGACCATTTTACCATTAAGGATGAAATTTGACGTGCTAACTTGCACATCAAGAAATTCTTAGTTGAGGTTCTAATTTTAACATTGCCTTTCATTTGATGTTTAAATCTTAATGTTACTCATCATAATGGTAGTTTCATTTTTTTTAATAGAACATTTGTAATAACTATATGGATCATTGAATTCAAATATCTAGTAGCATAAAAAGTGAATACTAATGTAAAGTTGTTTTATGAAAACATATGTTGTTTATATCGTATGATATATTACACAATGAAAATATTTATAAAAAGTTGTTTTATGAAAACATATGTTGTTTATATGTGGTATGATATATTACACAATGAAAATATTTATACTCCATAAGAATTTGGAAAATTTAAACTTCTATTTTTCATATATATAAAAAGAAAATTACATAAAAAAATATTTTTTTTGAATCTTTACCTTATTTTATATTAACCAATAATCTAAAATCCTATCTATTGGTTGTAGCTTGGGTGGTTAGGAGGAAAGATTGTTACTCTCCTGAACCAAGTTCAATTCTTGTAAGTGACATGATGCTCTTGTTTAGCCCTATTGAAAAAAAATAATTTAAAATATGTAAAAATAAAATATAAATTATCACATAATAAATTGATTCATTTATATTATTTCTATACAATATTTTTACTTAAAAATAATTTAAATTATTTATTTTATAATTTTTTAAATAAATAAAATAATTATATTATCAATAAATGACCACATTCTTATAAATTTACTTTTTCTTATTATCCCAAACTCTTCCTTTTATGCATTTTTATTCTTAGTAATTCTTTAAATATAAAAATATATATTATCAATAAATGGTCACATTCTTATAAGTTCTCCTTTTTCTATTATCCGAACAGAATTATGTGAATAAAGAATGTTCAAACAATTTTTAATGTTGCATCTATATTTGCCATTGACTTACAAAAAGGCTATGGTTGTGGGTGTCACTGGATGGTGCTACATCATATTTTTGAAATTGTTTATTAGCTTCTTAATATTCAAAGCATTCAACAAGATCTTGAACTTTATCTTTTTAATATCCTGAAATTCTTCAAATACCTATAGCATTTAGATTGTTTAATTTCCATAATTGATTCTATTTTTTTTAGGTTTTCTAACCCAACTTGAACAAAAATAAAACTGAAAATATACCTCAAATATCTATCTGGATTATATAATTTCCAAAAACAAAACTGAAAATATACCTCAAATATCCATGGCATCTGGATTATATAATTTCCATAATTGATTTTAATTTTTTTTAATGATTTCGAACCCAACAAAACTGAAAATATAAATGTGAAAAACTGAAAATATAATCTCAAAATATTGAAAACTAAAAATATTTACACTACACCTCTACTTTTTATTATGGTAAATGCTAAGAGCAGGTCAAAGCACTTGACTTTGATCGAAGTATCTATAGCAGGTAGAATAACTTAGCTAACAGAATAAACATTCAACATCGTACATGAACCGACACAACATCCAAACAAAAGGTAAAAGTCTGCTTTCATGGCCGTCGTCTGTATCAACATTCAGGTCCCTGAAACAACCCGTGTGTGCCATAATCTATACTTGGTACTTGTGTGACATCCTCAATTCATTTTGTAATCTTGAGATTAAGATATGATACCCGAAATTCTGAAATATAAATATATACACAATGCGTATACTATAACACACCCCATGCGCAATGCTATTCAACTCTGGAGTTCTATGAAAGAGCCGAAAACGGTGCAGTTGTTTGTGGGTTATTTGCATCAGAATGGCATTAGAAAGAAAGACAGATATTGTGAGGAAGCAGATAATCTGAAGACATTGTCTAGGGAAGGACGGGTAAAGGAAGCTTTGGAAATCCTTGAATACATGGACTGGGCTGACTCAGAGACTTATCTCCAGCTCTTGCAGTGTTGTGGTAAGATGAAATACTTGGCAGAGGGCAAAAGGGTTCATGACCATATGGTAAACTCTGGATTTAAGCCTAGCGTTTCCATAACTAATCACCTTGTTATCATGTACATAAAGTGCAGGAGTTTGGAGGATGCACGCCAAGTGTTTGACAAGATGCCTGAACGAAATGTGTTCTCATGGAACTCAATACTTGCCGGCTATACCCAGCATGGGCAACATGACGAGTCTCTGAAACTTTTTGGGCAAATGCAGTACGAGAATGTGAAGCCAGATTGCTTCACATTCTCCCCTCTTCTAAAGGCATGCGCGAATGCTAGTGTTCTGCAGCAGGGCAGGCAGGTCCATGCTCATATTGTTGTTGATGCATCCAAGTATGACATGTTTGTTGGTAACGCCCTGCTTGATATGTATGCAAAGTGTGGGGGTATAGAGGATGCCCGGCATGCTTTTGATAGAATGCCTGCACGAGATCTCATCTCATGGACTACGATGATTGCAGGATATGGGCAACAGGGGAATTGTGTAGATGCCCTGCAGCTTTTTGCCCAAATGCGAAGTGCAAGGATGGAGGCAGATCAATTTATTTTTTCCAGCTTGCTCAGTGCATGTGCAAGTGTGATGGCCCTGGAACAGGGGAAGCAAATCCATGTACAAATCATCAAAACCGGGTTTGAATCCTATGTAGCTGCTGGGAATGCGCTAATCAATATGTATGCGAAATGCCAAAGCATATACAATGCTCACCAAGTCTTTAGGAAGATGACCACGCCAGATTTGGTTTCATGGACTGCCATGATTGCTGGGTATGAACAAGTTGGGAATGCTGAGGAAGCTCTGGAACTTTTTTGGGAAATGCGGAGTGCAGGTTTGAAGCTAGACCGATTCATTTTAACTAGCGTTATCAGTGCATGTGCTAGCCTTGCAGCCTTGGAACAGGGGAAGCAAATTCATAACTGTATCGCTGAAACTGGACTTGAATTGGATGTGTTTGTGGAGAGTGCTCTTGTTGACATGTATGCCAAATGTGGGAGTATAGTAGATGCACGGCGATTGTTTGACAAAATGCCCAAAAGGGATTCTATTGCGTGGAATACAATGATGGCAGGATATGCACAGCATGGTCACGGGCAAGATTCTATGGAACTCTTTCTGAAGATGCAACAATCAGGTTTGAAGCCAGATGCTTCCACCTTTGTGAGTCTTCTCTCTGCATGCAGCCATGCCGGCTTAGTGGATGAAGGCAGTCACTTCTTTCATTCCATGTGTTTTGAGTATAAAATCAAACCACTAATGGATCACTATGTTTGCATGGTCGATCTTCTTGGTCGGGCTGGGTACCTGGAAGAAGCAGAGGACTTTATCAAGAAAATGCCGCTTGAACCTAATGCTGTTGTTTGGAGGGCTTTGCTTGGTGCATGCAGAACCCGTGGCTATATAGAACTAGGAAAACATGCAGCTGAAAGGATTCTAGAGTTGGAACCACAAAATGATGCAACGTATATATTACTGTCAAACATCTATTCTGCAGCTGGAAGGTGGGATGATGTAACAAAAGTAAGAAATTTGATGAAAGAGCAGAAGGTGAGAAAGAAACCTGGCAAGAGTTGGATTGAGGTTAACAACAGGGTGCATTCATTTGTTGTAGAAGATAAATCTCACCCACATACAAAGGATATTTATGCAGCCCTAGAAAGATTAATGGAGCAGATAAAAGAAGTGGGTTATGTGCCTGATACTGACTTTGTGCTGCATGATGTTGAGGAGGAGCTGAAGGAACAAAAGCTCTCACACCATAGTGAGAAGCTGGCAATTGCATTTGGGAGTATTAGCACACCTGAAGGGACACCAATTCGTATACTTAAGAACCTCCGTGTCTGTGGTGATTGCCACACAGCAATCAAATTCATATCCAAGGTTATCAGTCGAGAAATTGTCATGAGGGATGCTAATCGCTTCCATCATTTTAAGGATGGGCTCTGTTCATGTGGAGATTATTGGTAATGCCAAGTGTGAGCAAGAATGATAAGCTCTGTCATCCAGCTTGCTATCTTATGTGGGGTATGCACTATGATTTCTGTAATTAGCATCTAGTGTTTTAAGATCCACTGTGTGGTATGTTCAGGTGTCACAACAGCTTTTAATTGTTTTTGCGGCATACATTGCCAATGATTTTGGGAGACAGTTTGTGATGCTAAGCCATGAATCATAGGTTCAGAGTTAGTGAATGGTATGCTAATGGAATACTGATTGACATGATGTCAATTTAATTGCCTCGAACTCAAAATACTTCTGTGGATTGTAAACCATGCAAGGATATATGCTCATTACATTTGCTTTCTGCATAAGATGCGTCAATCTTTATTTAAAAAATGAATAAAATATAATGCCTGCCATCAACGAATGGATTAGGATTCTGGATGAATAGGGAATGGCATGGAATGGGGAACAGTTGACATTCTCACTCAAGAACTCGTGTAGCAACAAGGGATTAAAGGATCTGAGCTGGTGTTTGAAGAATTGAATTCCAAGCTAACGAAATGTGAATTATGTAACTTGTAAGAAGCAGAGCTGGCATATGAAGAAATTGACTTGTGCCAAAAGTATATACTCCTCAACGATCTGTATAGAATTTAGCTGTACAGTTTTGTTTTTGCATTCTAGAATCTTGGATGATGATTTATAGGTTCTTGACTGAAATTTGCATGTGGTTGTGATGTGCTTCTTTATTGTAACTCCCTTTCATGGCATCATTCTGCTTCCTGCAGATTCAAAATTTTGTAGTTTTGGCTTGGCACCATTGGGTATAGTCAACTAAGGTACTTCTCATCCCGCATGAAAGCAGGTAATTCATTGGATGTTAGAATGATGGGGGACATTCTCAGCATCCTTCCTACGAAAGTCAGTCTGGTGGTCAACATGCTGGCCTCACCTACAAGCAAGTGGTTCCAGTGATCATTGCATGGTCCAGTGTTTTACTGCTTCTTTTACCGCTTTCTTGACATAGTGGAGTAGCACAGGATTCCTGGGTTGTTCAATTCTGAATGTTCAAATTGGCAAACAAGACACGTCTACATGACTCAATACCGGGTCTCCTCATGGCAACTGCCTCCAACTTACCACTGAACCAATAGGTGGTGGACAAGGGGCAATTGATCTTGTATTATATAGTGGTATAATGATTAATCAAATGGGCTTGCTTTCATATGCACATAAAATGGATATTTGACTGATCTGTACAGTATCTAAGGGTGAGAGAGAGGCAGAGGGAAATTAATCTACGAAAAGGCCAAACATCAATGCAATGCAGCCGTCGGAAATGGGCCATTCGCAGATCAAAATGGCAGCATATTTTGGATTTCCTGAGCTCGTGTTTTCCAAAGCAGCCAAATAGGCAATAGCTGCCAGCACCGCATTGGCATAACTAACGTAGCCAACTCATAGGCAGTAGCACACCAGTCTTTTTTAGCCGGGAGAAAGGAAAACAAATGGGCAACGTAATCAAAATGTTCACAAGGGCTAAAGGAGGGTTCTCCTCCCCATGGCAGAGGAAGAGGAAGACATTACCAACAAAGTGCAGGAGAAGTCTCATTTCCAGCTTAAAAAGGGAACCATGTTTCACAAAATACTTCTTGTACAAATTCCAAGCCGAAGAGCAAGTTAACTATAAGGTATCTCAGCGATTTTGTACTCCACAAACGACAAAGGATGGAGACATACTAGAGTAATAAGTTGTATCTCGGCCGTTGTGTATTTTGGAAATTGCCACATATAAATAAACATCGAAAGGCTTTTTACAAAGAGGGTGTTTTCCAGTTCAGAATCTATGCGTGTATGCATATGGTGTTAGTGCTTTTTATTTTTATTTTGTTGTTCTACGTTATTGTTTGTAGTTGAGACTATTCTCACAAATCAAAAGAGAATACAACTGCATTATGATCAACTAATAACTAACCCATAATGAGGGAAATAAATAGATTTCTCCCCTACAATCTAGGTGGATTTAGGTTGACTAACTGAGTGGTTTTGGCACTCCTGTTTTTGATAAAACTTTGAGATTGTTTTGGATTAATGGGTGAAAGAGACAAGTTCGAGTGCATACTTAAGAGGCAACATAGTCTAGTTCAAACATACATTGGGAGAACCACTATGACCTTGAAATAGTAAACAATGAAAGATGGAAATAAAACTCCCTGAAGAGTAACGAGAGGCCAGTTTTGCTTGCTTGGAGCAGAATATTACTCTGCTAATGGAGATGATGAACCATGTCATGAAGACAGTGGCCAAGAAGGAAGAAGGAAGAATGCTTAGTAGAGGACACCAAAGGTAAGGAAATCTTGACCAAGTGGACATCAAAGGTAAGAAGCCAAAAACTTCTATGAATTGAAGCTCTTTTTTGTTAACTTTTTGTTGCTCAAAAACTGTTTCACATGCATAGAGGACCACTTCATGTGATGTGGAGGGCTTGTGATCCCCTAGTCCCTTTGTTGTATTTTGGTTGATGTACATTTGGAGAGGTTAGTGGGTGTATGTCTACCTTGGGATTAGGGCTAGGGAGACAAACTTTTTGATGTGACAATTGGCACACGTGCGGGGATTTGACATCTTTTACAATGGCACACTTGTTGAGAACGATCGACACTTAGGACATGTGGGATAACCACCTTGGAGTAGGGCATTATGCACTTAAAGGTTGGACATGGAGACCTAAGAGCATTGGAGCCACCTTGCACATATGTTGAAGATGAACACTTGAGTTGAGGAGCCATTATTAAAAGATGTGCCACATTGCTTAGAGGAGAGTTTGACATGTTGACACCTAGCATGGAGGGTGCAACACCTTGGTGGTTGGATAAACTCTAGTCTGACATAAGGACACCTTGCTTTGAGGAGTGCTCCACTTGGGGATATGTTGTAAAGTTATCCTAGGGTTTACTTGTAGACTTGGTTTATGTATTATCATTAGTGCATGTTACCACTTAGATTGCATCGGGGTGATTTAGTGCACATTTGATACACCATCAAGGTGATTTAGTGCACATTTGATACATCATCAAGGTGGATCTAGTTACATGTCCTTTTTTGAGCAGATGTCCTAGCCTTGTGATCCATGGTCAGTGGTTCTTTTTACGAGTTGAGAATGATGCTTTGTGATATTATGAGCTAGTTGTGATTTGTTGTATATATATTCTATCAGATCATGCTTGATGAGCTTTGTAAAGTGTTTTTTTTTTACTTAGGTGGTTCTCTACACCCTTTTGGTTTGTCATGGTAGGTCCCTCTAAGTTTTGTGTTCAAGTTATTCCTGCTCTAACTGCTCATTCCAACCATTCTCTATTGATAATTTATGATCGAAATGGGCATGCAGGGATTTGGGGATAGGTCTACTGAAACACATGGCTTAGAGTTCCCCTAAGTTTTTTTCACTTTGTTTTTGTATATCTAGAGCACATGTCTTCAATAGTCATCAACATTATCTGTATATGTGTATATCACATTTGGGCATGTGTGATGAGCTACTAGCATCTTATTTGGTAGTTGGCATGATGGATTGATAGACATGTTTTATCTAGATGTTTTGGCACGGATCATATTGGGGCTACAATTATCGACATTTTAATGACATCCTTGAGCAAGTATTGTGGTCAAATAAGCTAGTGTAGAATTATCCCATGATGGATGATCCCAAGGTGTATACAGGTGTTTGCCTATATTATTGGTGGATTCTTAAGTTGTCACCTAGGGTATTTTATTGCCTCACTAAGATGGTATCGTGTTGTTTGGGATTTGGTATAGTGGCATGGCATGTTTGTTAGCAAAATATAAAAAACACAAGCAAGCAACAATATCAATAGAGCATGGGATTTATGTCAAAACCATGTTGTAAGTAGATAAAACCACAAGGTAGTGGTAGCTTCAAATTTTACTATTACTTGACAAAATTTCTTACAACTTTTCCTTGTACAAAATGCTAGGGGTCCTTTCCCTTTTATAGAATACATAAGAGTGTTTAGAAAGAGCCATAGTACAATGGAATATCAAAGATCTCGATATTGACTTCACCTTTGAACATTCTCTCACTCGAAGTCGACATACCAGAAGTTCCTTGACTAAGTTTTTCCATCCAAGTACCAATTTCCCAATGCTGCCTTAATCCCATTTTCAGCAAGCCTAGAGAAGTTTTGCACCATTCCTTTGTAAGTATACTTGCAATATTCACATTAGTTTAATTTTCTCCAACAAGATCCTACCTTCTTCCACCACTTTTTCTATAAAATGGTACTTAATATCAATATGTTATGTGTGATCATGAAATGTTGGATATATTCACTAAGTGAATAACACTTTAACTGTTACAATGCAAAGTAATCTTCCTATGCATTATTTTGAAGTCATATGACAGTTGATTTAGCCAAATTGCCTCTTTGATAGGCTCAATTATTACCACATATTCTACTTCAATGGTTGATAAAGCCACAACGGGCTGCAACTTAGATGCCAACTTACAACCCCACAAACAAGAGTGAAAGCATAATATCATGTAGTAGACTTTTGTCCATCTCTATCTCCACAAAAATAAAAATCTACAAAACCTTTAATTTGCAAGTATGTCGACATGTAGGAAATAACAACATTTGAAGTGCCCCTTAAGTATCGGAATATCCATTTTACTACAATCCAATGCTCCTTACCAGGGTTCAACATGAATTGGATAACAATTCCCATTGCTTAGGCAATATTTGGTGTGGTGCTCACTAGGGAAATTTTTTAGGATTGTTTCAAAACACTTCATCTATGCGGACAAGGACAAAGCTCTCTAGTCTAAATGATTTAGATCTAGAACAGAACATACAAACTTTCTTAAATTTATCAAATTATAAAAGATGCAAAGGGATTGTTTACCTTATAACCATAGTGATGTCTCATTGCTTGATGAAGCCCTTGATCTTCAACTACAAAACAAGATATAACAAACAAGTGGAAACACACAAACGATAATAATATGCAATATTGATTAATCTAAACTAGTGGTTAAGGAAACTAATTCTAAAGATCTATAATGCACAATAAACATTTATGGAAAGAGTGTATATTACTGTATTAATGAAAATAAAGAAGAGGAGATTACAACCATTGCCTTGACGTTGCAATTTGTTCCAAATGATCTTTGCCTCAAAGATCCAATCTTGCCTCCAATGGATGAAAGGGTTTCAACTCTAGAAGAATTTCTCCAGCGTTTAGGTGCTCTAATCCTTCCTCCCCTAACTATGAAGAGGATGCTTTAAGATGATGTGATTTCCATAGATTGTGGTAATATTGACATAGATTATGGTGATGATATTGGCATAGATCATGGTCATATTTGGATTGATTATGATGATATTGGCATAGATTATGGTGATGATATTGGCATAGATCATGGTGATATTTGCATAGATTATAGTGACGGAATAGATTATGGTGATTTTATTTCCATAGATTATTGTGATGTTATTGGTATGGACTATGGTGATGTTATTGCCATGATCTAGGGTTCCTTTCTTGGAATGACCTAGGGTTTGAAGATGATAATGAAAATAAGGGTTTGAATGTTATGAATAAAATAATAAAAAAATAAACATCAACATATATATATATATATATATATATATATATATATATATATATAATAATAACAACAAACAAGAATAATATAATAATATAATTAATTAGTGAAACGGTGTAACTCTTTATGAAGAGTTGCATTAGACATCCTTTAAACAATTATAAATATGGGAAAGTCCATCTTGTAAAAGACCATATCTATTTTATCAACTTTTATATATATTCATGGATTATTTGTATTTTCGAAAGTGGAAGTTCGAAAAGTTCCAGTAAACGGATTCGGATTCTTACCGTTACAGTGGTATCAGAGCTTGTTGATTCCGGCTTGTGGCCAAATAGTCAAAGTTTCTTTGAGATTTAGGTTTTTAACCTTACATTAGGCTTTTATCCATCCTTATTGAAGAAGAAAAAAGTAAAAAGAAAAAAAGTAAAAAAGTAAAAAAAAAGAAGTAAAACCGCACATGGTTTTAAAGTGCACGTGGTCTTGTGAGAAGTGGGTTTAGTTTTATTCCCTAACAACAAACCAAAGTGAGATTTGAACTTGGGTGGGGAAGGTAACAATCATTCCTCCCAACCAACCATTCTACACCATTTTACAAAAATTAAGGGGAAATTAAATTAGAAGAGTATCAACACAAATAATTTTTACAAGAAGAATCATATTGAACATTGTTATTAAAAAAACAATAATAATTAAAAAAAAAATCAAGGAGGATTCTTTCCAAAATTCGAAAGGGAAGAAGACAAAATCAAGGAAGACTCCCTTATCAAGAAGTTGAAGATCTGTTATCATCGAAGAGCAATATCAAGTCAGAAAAAGACACTTATCGTCAAGAAATCAAGTCAAAGGAAACCAGCTATCAACGAAAACGCCAGGAACAATGGAAAACACATATTCTGTAATGAAGTCAAAACTACAAGCAACACTAGATGAATTAGAGCAATATAAAACGAGCAGTAAACATCTACAAGCTGAGATTGAGACATAGAAGTTTTTGAAGGAGTGGAGAGACGATGAGAATCGTCGCTTATGGAATCAAAATCGACAACTAGAACGAACCATAAGAGATAACAATAAAATGTTATCTGATCATGATAAATAAATATCATGTTTAAAAATCCATAATCAAAACCTAGAAGACCAGATTAGAAAGTAAAAAAATGACGACAAGTCACCCGATGGAAGCGATAATGATATAGAAGAATAAATAAAGCGTTTAAACCAGCTTGTCAAGGACAAAGATGATGAATTGAAAGTTCAGAGGAAGCTACAAACTCAAGAATCAGACATAGGTCAACAGCAGCAAAAGAATAAAGAACTCCAACAGACATACGACGCTACTAAAAAGATGCACAAGCTGGAAATTAAGAAAATCAAGGATGAATTAGCAAGCAATATTGAAGAACTATTTTGGCTAAGAATTCATAACAAGACATTACTTACGAAAATCAAGAAGCTAAAACATAGTCAGAAGACAGAACATTTAAATGAAGACCTTGAAGGAAGAATACTAGAAAAGCAAGAAGAAAACCAACACCTCAGAAATTTTAATCAAGAACTAGAGGAACAAGTCAATAAGTTAAAAGATGACAAAAAGTCGCAAGATGAAAGGTTCGAGAAAATTCAGAGTAATAACAATCTATTAGAGAACAAATTAGCGCAAATCCAGGAGGAAGCATCTAGACCCTCTGGAAAACAAAGTCAACTTGAGAAAATAAATTCAATCATCGACACAATTCAAAAGGAAGTCAACTCAACAGAAAAACAAACAGTAATAACTCCCTATCGACACCCCAACCATATAAACCAGTATCATAAAAAGTGGGAATTGTCGAAAGATAATGGTACTAATGTGCTCAAAGTTCTTGACGACAGATCAATAGAGAATCCCAACAGTCATCAACAAATCAATTTTGGTTGGATTGATTTGTCAACATATTAAAAGTTATGTTCTACACTTAGAAGTTCGTACCGACATGTTTCTTCAGCTATGACGTCACAAGGAATGGTGCGACAACGTTATAAGGCTTTGAGGACAAAGCCTTTCTAAAAGAGAGGCAATGTTATGAAAAAAATAATAAAAAAATAAACATCAACACACACACACACATATATATATATATAATAACAACAAACAAGAATAATATAATAATATAATTAATTAGTGAAATGGTGTAACTCTTTATGAAGAGTTGCATTAGACACCCTTTAAACAATTATAAATATGGGAAAGTCCATCTTGTAAAAGACCATATCTATTTTATCAACTTTTATATATATTCATGGATTATTTGTATTTTCGAAAGTGGAAGTTCGAGAAGTTACAGTAAACGGATTCTTACCGTTACATTGAAGAAGCAAACAAATGAAGTCTATGGATGATTGCTTCATGAAGGTTATATTGCAGATTTGGAAGACATGTTTTGGTCCTCTTTATGAAGGTTTTATTGTAGATTTGAAGGGCTAGTTTGCTGCAGATTTGAAGGTCATATTGCACACATGTTTTGGTCTTCTTCATGAAGGATTTAATTGCATATTTGAAGGACACATTTCAGCCTTGTTAAAGAATATGTGGAAGACATATTTTTGTCTTCCATAAGAGGGTTCTATTGAAAATTTGAATACTATCTTGGAAGAAGTTGCTTGTAGATTTGGAGTATAGATTTGAGGCATGTACAGGTTAAAACGTTGATAGTGACAATGATAGTGATAGTGGTAGTGACAGTGACAGTGATAGTGACAGCGATAGTGACATGATAGTACAATGATAATGACAATGTGAAGACAGTGATAGTGATAGTACATTGACATTGACAGTGTGAAGAAAGTGACAGGGATATCGAAAGAGATAGTGACAGTGGCAATGATGGTGATAGTGACAGCGACAACGACAGCGACAGTGACAGTGACAAGTTGATATTCTTATTCATATCAAGGTGGCAGGGTGGTGCTAGGGAAGGTTGGTGCCTCCTTCTAGTTGGTGCAAGAAAAATTAGAGGGTTGGTGCTTCCTTCCAATTGGTGCTAGTAAATCTAGGGGGTTGTCGAATCCTTCTAGTGTGTGCTAGAGAAATCAGGGAGTGGGTCTTCCTTCCAATTGGTGCTGGTAAAAAAATTGAATGTAATCTTATTATTATATAAGGAAGCATTATGTGTTTTTCTCTCGTTTTGGTTTCCACATAAAAATATCTTGTGCACTGTGTGTGATTTATGTGATGATGAATGACACTATTAATGGCTAATGTTGCATGATGTGCTTAAGGTTAAAACTAATAAAAAGTTCTCAATATTGATTCACCTCCCCTCTCAGTATTGGTGAATATTCCAACAATTGGACTCAGAGTGAGTTCCTTTAGAACATTCTAATATCTGGAAGAAAGATATCTTGAGCACACATGGATGAATATGAAAATCTCTTCTCTCACTATTTGATGGTCCAAATTGTGAGTGTTGGAGAATAATGATGAGATTATATTTACAAGTATAAGGATGTGGCATCTGGGAATATGTTTTGAATGGTTACATCACCCCCAAAAGAACACCAAAAACTACATCCAAGAAGGATATAAGAAAGAAGAATGCGACGGGAATGGATACCATCTTGGATGGACTATCTAATCCTATGAAATTCAAAAATAGGACATTGAACATTAGCTAAAGAGCTATAGGACAAACTGCAAGAAAACAACACAAAGGAAGCAATGCAAAAATGTGCAAAAGATCAAAAGGAAGATATACCAAAGGAAGAAGAAACATAAAATAAGATGGAAGGAAACCTGATTGAACATGCTGCTAATGAATCAAATGAAGAAAAGGTAAGGGAAGTCGAATCAAGTAAGTATTCTTGTTGTGATAAATCAAACCTTTGCGACATTATATGTGCCTATGCAAATAAAAGTAGTTTTGACAAACATGAAAACAATCAAAAGGAAAGATCAGATACAAAAAATGAAGAACATTCTAAAGAAGATGATGAAGCCATTGAGATAAAAAGGGATGCCTCCGAAGAAGAAGAGAATGATGAAGTAGACCTGGAAGGGAAATTGATTAGTGCTCTAGGTGATTTCAGGAAAGAAAGAAAGAATAACAAGATGCTAATGGAACAACTACATAGGTATTAAGAAAAGAATACATTGCTAGAAGAGAAGGTGGAAGCATATAAAGAAAAAGAAAATACTTGTCAAGAACAAGAAGTTGAATGTTGGCTATAACTGATGCTGACCCAGAGGTTTTCAATAAGACCCAGGTTCTTCACGGTTTCCCTTTGACCAACAAAACCCCTTCGCACCGGCCCTTTCGGCAACAACCTGCGAGCAGGTTGAGGTCTCACCTGAGGTGTATCTATGGGGTACTGCGGAATCAGGTTTCCACAGTATGTGATGAGTTGTTTGAACAAACGTACTGCGCAGCACAAGGGGTATGCGCTGTGAGATGGGACTGCGTAGCGATGGACGACGCCGCAGTCCACGCTACCAAGTCCTTCTACCACGGGACTTCTACTGGGACTGCGAACAATTCGACTCAACTATATACTTGGAGCACACGAAAATGTTTAAGGCATTGAACTGAGTATCACTCATCCACTCATTCATGCACTGAAATGACTATTGCCCTAGTATTCGTTATACACTCAGAATGTTTACAATTTAATCATCTACCGCAGATGTAAATCACTTATCATTCATTCATCTGCTGCGTATAGAAGAGTACTTAAGCAATCTCTTAACACTTGAACAAATAACTAATTCACTGCTTCCAGAAGCAAAGCTAATTATTAACCATTCATCTATTCATGCAGACTTAACATATCATCCCCATATTCTCCTGATGGAAAATGCATACAAAAGTCGTCACATAACATAATGCAAGTAAATATTCAGACATTCATCTACAGAAAACAGGTAAATGTAATCATGCACAACATTATTCCACTCAATCACACAACAGAATATTTAACGTGGTTCACTCCCCCGGGTGGGAAGCTACGTCCACAAGAACAGTTTATATATATATATATCTTTAAAAATGATGGGGACAACCGCTCTTAGTCTACGCACTCAGCTGCAGACTCTCCTTCCTCTCAGATAGGTCTCTGCACACACAGCTGCAGAGCCTTTATAATCTTCTCAACTCAAAAGAGATTTTACAATACAACATCCAAAACCCAAAATTGTAACAACAAAAGTAACGAGTAACCCCATCCCATACAAAATTGTCTTCTTAAATAGACCATGCCCGAAGGTCATGTCTTTACACTGCCGAATACCTAAACCCAAAAACCCTTAGGGTTTACAAAACTGTGTCGGTTTCCCTAAACCGACTTGCTGGCCTCTGGTAGCGAGTGTGCTATCGTGGCAGTCCTCCACGCCTATGTTCTGTCGCTTTCGGCCTTCCTGCTGTGCGCACACCAACAGGTCATCTTCATCGAGCCGCCCTTCCACTAACGGACTCATACGACTGGCTCAGCTCCCAGTCGCTTTCTCTGCAGACCGTTCGTCCTCTTAACGGCCTCGTACAACTAGCTCGGCCTCCAGTCGCTTTCTCAGTGTCGTTCTCCACTTAACGGCTTCATACCACTAACCACGTTTAGCTGTCGCTTTCCTTGAGTCGTTCTCCACTTAACGAACTCATACAATTGGTCGCCTTCCTGCTATGCTCATGCCCGCTACTCGGCACTCCTGGAGCATCTTTCCAAAATTAGACCACCACTGGTCCATCCGGTACCTGCACCTGATCCTCGTTCAGCACTCCACTTTGCTGGCTCCACGTGGCCTAACTTCTTTGCAGCACTACTTCCTCGTAGTGCTGACCTTCGCGGTACTTCCAAAATTCGGGTACTGCACACAACTTCGCAGCATGGTCAAAACATGGATGCTGTGCACAACTTCGTAGCACCCTCAACACTTAGACAAAATTACATCTTTTTCTAAGCTACGCTCAGCTCAGCTTTTCCTGCTTATCAAAAGTGTTACCAAAACTTTGTCCCAACTTGGGCCCAACATGAAATTGGATACTTAAAGAAAGAATTGAAGAAGTTAAGTTTCACAAACATGGAAACTGAAGTGGAACTCTCAGAGCTCAAAAAGGAGAACCAATTACAAGAAGGTCGGCTACAAAAATATCATGAGGATGATCAGAATTCAAAAATACAGATGGTGGACAATATTGAAGAAGGTGAAAATACCATTAGTGGTCTAATAAGCCAAATAAAAGAGGCCAAGAAAAATGAAAAAGATCTAACAAGTCGACTTCAAGAGAAGACATAAATTTGTCAAAAGCAGGAGTTTGCAATCCTTTCACCAAAAGGATATTTGCACAAGACAGTTTCCCAGTTGAAGGAAAATTCAAATTTTGAAAAGAACACTATGATATTAGATGACATCCTTAGCTGTCAAAGATCGCCATATGATAATATCAGTTTGGGTGAATAGAAGAGCATTGAAGAAAGTAAAAGCTCCAAGCTACTAGAAAAGGAAAGTGAAGGAAAGGCTAAGAGTTATGCGGGTATACTCAGAAGCTCCCATTAAGGAAAATAATACAAAGGAAGAAGTCATGGTCAACAAGATTCAAGCAAGAATGGATATAGAAGTTACATGTCACAAAGAATACCCTTTTCTCCCAAGTACCAAAGATTTGTTTTTGGTTATTGCTTTTCATGTAACAATTTTGGACATAGGGCTAGATATTGTAAAACTTATGGAGGAAATGCTCAAGCAAGAAATGGAGGTGTCCACATGAACTACAATGTTGAATGTTAGAAATGCCACAATTATGGACACATAGCTCGTGATTGTAGAATCACGATGGAGTCTCCATGAAAGAAAATACTCATATCAAATACAAGAAATTCTGGAAGAAGAAGTTAGAAGGACAGAAGGAAGAAGCTTGTGGATTGGTTCTCTATACAAATGATGAAGGTTCAAAGCTCAAGATAGGAAAACAAACCAATCCTCTTATCTTGAAGATGGGAATCATATTGAATGAAAGAAGAAATATTCCTAGGATCGAAGACAAAAAGGAATTGGTATTACATGTTGAAGATGTGAAGGAAAAATAGGAAGAATAAGTCGATGGAGAATTCTCAGAAGACATACCCGCAACAGTTGTTGATTCAAGTAATAAAGATAAATCAACAAGTAAAAAGGAAGGTGTCAAGATTACAGATGATGATCCTATAGTAGAACAACATTATATATTTTTATCAACAATTTGGCATAGATACTCCCAGTATCGTGGATAATATTGAGGGGCATTCTAAGTAGCAGGAAAGGAAGACCAAAGAAAGGAAAACATGTTAAGTACTGTATAGAGTAGAAGAAAATGGCATGGTAAATCATTCAGGGACATAGGTGGAGATAATGAATAAAACTTTAAGAAATGGTCCATTCTAAGGGGGAGTGAACACGATCAAAGTGGGAGTATTGTTGGCAAGGAAATATATTCTCAGAAGGAATTCTCAGTCAAGTAAATTTACCCTTTGCAAAGGGGGAGAGAATATTCAACAAAACATAGTCACAGAAAAGAAGCATATTAGCAGGGGGAGCCAACATAATCCCAGGGGGATTAGGTGGAAAAATTTGCTTCACCCATTTGTCATTAATGTCAAAGGGGGAGAAAAATTTGTAGTTGTTTCCATCGATGAAAAAGGGGGATATTGTAGGATGAAGTTGTCATTGATGTCAATAGGGTCAAGTGATTTGTGTCATTTTATAATGAGCTTATGAGATTGTTGAGTGATTTTTTTATTTATGTCAATGTGGAAATGATGATGATGATGATATGTTAGTAATAGAAGAATGTTTTTTGAAAAATACCCTAGAGTAGTAATGATGTGTCCTCTTGAAGAAGCCCTGAAGAACCTCAAAGTAGATTTGACATAAGTGTATATAACTCCAAAGTGGTACCCTTGTGGTGTAGCTATTAAGCATGAACCCCATGGGATGGGATAACATGTGGATGCTTCCACATTCCCTCTTTCAGTGGTACACAAATGGATCAGCCCCTAAATCCATTAAAGATGCCCCCAAAGCAATGATGATGTGTCCACAAGACCATGATGATGAGAAGTGTAAAGAAGCCCTAGAGTGATGATGATGTTCCCACATGAACATGTGAAGTGTAAAGAAGTCCCTAAAGAAATGATCATGTGTCCACAAGACCATGATGATGAGAAGTGTGAAAAACCCCCTAAAGTGATGATCATGTGTCCACATGACCATGTGAAGTGTAAAGAAGCCCCTAAAGTAATGATGATATGTCCACATAATCATGAAGTGGTCAAGAATCCCCTTGATGTAGCCATGAAATGGTTATTAAACCATTGAAGAAGACTTTAAAATGTGGAAATAATAATAAATTAGGGCTGAAATACCCTAAAGTGATTTAAAAAGTAACTTGGAAAGATATAAATACAAGTTAGATCATTTCATTTTCATCATCCAAGTTCTTCTTCTCTCATGTGCACTTTCAGAAGTAGTAGAGAAAAATTTAGAGGAGGATCTTATGAAGAGTTTGAAGGATGATATAGGGTTTTCTCTTAATTGTTAATCTTGAGGGAAACTTGCATAACTTTCTCATATAGTATTAGAATCACGAACTTATTAGCTCATTGGAAATCTTGTTGTAAGGGCTACCTGATGACATGATATAGGGTTTCTTTTGGTGAAGGACGTGGCACATGACTAGGGTTTCTCTCTTGTTTCTTCATCTTGTGATCTTGGAAAAGGTATGGATCTTGGATATGTATTAGGGTTTCTCTCTTGGTGAATCATGGTCAATATCTTGCATAGATTATGATGATGTTATTGCCATAGATTATGGTGATATTGTCATAGATTTTGGTGATGATATTGGCATAGATCATGGTGATATTTGCATAGATTATGGTGATATTAGCATAGATTATGGCAATGATCTTGGCATAGATCATGGTGATATTTGCATAGATTATGGTGATATTGACATAGATTATGGTGATATTTGCATAGATTATGGTGATATTATTTCCATAGATTATTGTGATGTTATTGGTATGGACTATGGTGATGTTATTGTCATGATCTAGGGTTTCTATCTTGGAATGACCTAGGGTTTGAAGATAATAATGATGGTAAGGGTTTGAAGAAACAAACAAATGAATTCTATGGATGATTGCTTCATGAAGGTTATATTGCAGATTTTGAAGACATGCTTTGGTCCTCGTTATGAAGGTTTTATTGAAGATTTAAAGGGTTAGTTTATTGCATATTTGAAGGTCATATTGCATACATGTTTTGGTCTTCTTCATGAAGTATTTAATTGCATATTTGAAGGACACATTTCAGCCTTGTTTATGAATATGTGGAAGGCATATTTTGGTCTTGCACAAGAGGGTTTTGTTGCAAATTTGAAGACTATATTGGAAGAAGTTGCTTGTAGATTTGGAGGACAAATTTGAGGCATGTATAGGTTGAAATGTTGACGGTGAAAATGACAGTGATAATGGAAATGACAGTGACAATGATAGTGAAAGTGACAGTGTGAAGATGGTGACAGTGACAATGTGAAGACAATGATAGGGACGGTGATAGTGACAGTGACGATGACAGTGACCTCGATAGTGATAGTGACAGTGACAATGATAGGTTGATACTCTTATTCATATCAGGGTGGTAGGGTGGTCCTAGGGCAGGTTGGTGAATGTGATCTCAGCAAGTTGGTGCTTCCTTCTAATTGGTGCTAGAAAACCAAGGTGGGAGGACAGGGCAAGGATAGGAGATAGAAGTCTCCTTCAGGTTGGTGCCTAAAAAGTGTGTTTTGGCGATCATAAAGGGGGTTGGTGCCTCCTTCTAGTTGGTTCTAGAAAAATCAAGGGCTTAGTTCCTCCTTCCAGTTGGTGCTGGTAAAGCCAGGGGGTTGTAGCATCCTTCTAGTGGGTGCTAGAGAAACCTGTGAGTGGGTGCTTCCTTCCAATTGCTGTTGGTTGTTAACTCCTAAATTTTGCACACATGCGACATTTCAGTGATTATTTCAGTAAGTAATCATCAACATAGAGAAATGAAGCTCACCACAGGCATCCTCAACAAATCCAAAATACAACATGAGTCCAAAATTCCCAAGATCAGTCAAAACAAGGGGTCATGCCGCTGAACCATTATTGACCCGTGCTATAGCGCAGGTTACCAGTTCAATGCCCACGTGGCACCTGCACGACTATTCCTTCGATAGTCACACTACTATAAAAATAATGGGACCACCAACTTCCCGCGGTGCATTGAAGGCTCTATCACCTCCAAGAACCCAAATTCGGCTCCTCACACACTTGGTGGCATTAAATAGCCCCCTTGGTGTACCTTGGAACTAGTTCATGGAGGATATGAGTTCACATTTGTATCTAGTTGTTTGTTGGCCACCTCTTGGCCTATATAAAGAAGCCATTGGCATGCATTTTGTAGAGAGAATTCAAGAGCAAGGTTATGCTACTGGATTTGTGTTGGATATTCCTCATAGCCCACCTCTTCCTATCATTGTAAGCATTCCCAAGCTCCCTTGCCACCTTCCTTCAAGGGGAAAGAGTTCCTCTCCATTGTTCCACCATTGACTTAGCATTTAGTTTGGACAAAAAAGGTCTCCCTAAGGGATATTGTTGGCTTCCCTTGAATCCCACACCTCCAAGGTGTTGTACAGCTTGACCATTGGGAAATACAATAGTGGTTTAACATATCTTAGATTGTTATAGGAGTTTGCATTCTCCCCCCATATCTTTTATTTTTCTCTTTATCCATATTTCTTTTGTTTTATGTGAATTGCACTAACATTCTATTGCAGGATCACTTGGAGGAAAACCAAACCACCACACAGGGGCTCTAAGCAGTGAGGCCTTGTTGCAACCTACAAGGCCTATCCCCTTACCAAGTGGAAGAGTGAACACTTGTGCAATTTTTTACACAACAATTCTAATGGAGAATCCACTTATTTTTGTTCATTTCTTATTTAACTAGGTTGTTTTATGCTAAGAAATTAATTCTAGGTGTTTATCATTTGCAGGAGATAAGGTAATCCACCTCTTTCTCTAGAATTTGGCCCCAAGTCGGCCCAATTAATTTATACCCAGTAGCGCAGATCCTAGCCTCTTGGCCACGCTACTAGCGGAGAAACACCTTTGACATATGCACTACTAGTGCAGGTAATTAGTTCATGACCCGCACGATCTCCCATAGGTTGACGGGTGCACCTTGTTAGTGCATTTCCTGTGCTACCCATGCACCTATTTTGTATTTCACCACGCTATACACACGGCCGAGTATTGTTTTGCCATGCTACCAACTTTTATTTTTTTTATCTGCACAATACAATTTGTAATCCTAATTGTTGCTTACTAATGAACTCAAATTAAGGTAAATTCATACAATTACTTAGTTTTTTAGTAATTAGTTCAGCTAGACCAAGATTAGGAAGTAAATAGTTCATCTCTCTTGAAACTTACCTAGGTTACCAACCTTGAGGCTTTCAAAGGGCCTCATTGTTGTCACTAGTATTCAAGATCATTATTTTTTATGCACAATTGACATGTTTTTAGGACTAAAGCTTGTGTAGAATACACTTTTTGCACACTTGTCTATTAGTTAACATCTTTGATTTGCAAAGCATCATGAGCATCTTTTAGAGTTAAAAAGTACATTTACTCTTCTATTTAATTTGCCGAAAATTGATTGCTTTCATCACATATGTTTGCACAACTAGCACAGACTAAGAGACCTAAAGACTCTTCCAATCCAAGTATTCTCTTTACCTCACACTTCATGTGAGCTTGGTGAATCATAAAGGTAGGGATTGTGAAATACCTCTCTTACACTCCTTAAGTAAAATTCAAACCCCTTAAAATCAACTTTGTAATTGTCCAACCAACTAAAATCCTCCATAGGAGGTCACAAAACAACATTTTAGTTAGGCAGGATTGATTGGGATATGAATCCATTAATGCCCACCAATCTAGTTTCATTAGTGATATTTCAAAACTTAGCATTGTTGTCTTATAGGGTACTTTCAAAATACTGCTATAAGCAAACATTCAAAGAAAAACCAGATCAGAAGTGCACCATGACCAAGGAGGTGAAAGCCGAGGTACAGCTACCCTGCTCTCCCCTACAAGCCACTCAACTTGTTGTTGGGAGACACCACTATACCGTGTAGGCCGAACCACTTATCCACAATTGATGTAGGGTATCTTAGTGGCCAAACTTAGGACATCACTAAGGAGCAATTGTGAGTGTAATTGACTCCTGAAGTTATCTATTTCCTTTAGGAGGTGTTGTCAAGTATTCTTGATTGGAACATTGGCCCCATTTCCGGTGGAACTAGCTCTTTGTTACCTCAACTAGTTATTAATTGGTGCGTGGATACCATCATCACCATTAGTTGTACTTTTGGGAGGCCCAACTACATTTGAGAGGAAGGACTTTAGGTATTTTTAGGGAATTTACATTTATTTTCTTTTTAACTACAAGTTCATTAACTCGTAATTAAAAAGAACCTACATGTGGAAACTCATGCACTAAAGCCGACTTTGCACATATCAGTCACTTATTGCACCATTTTGCATCTATTGTGGTTGGAATATTTTTTCATTTGTTCAATTGTGTTTAATTCCACCATCACTCTCACTTGACACAAATCCTTAATCATTGAGGACCAAAACAAACCCCTAATGTAGTCCTAAAGACTACAAGGCCTTTCCCCTCTCTCGAGGGTTGTTTTTACACCTTCTCCCTGTCATTCAGGAAGAAGGTACTTTATCCAGGGCCACTCCCAGGACACTTTGATAGGATCATATGGACGAGGTCGAGCCTTTCTAGGTACATTTTATCCTCATGGAGAAAGTATTGATCCCCTACCTACTCCACCACCGGAAGAGGCACCCCTTTGGCTTCTCCTCCTGAGGATCCTTTAGACCCCTTCGATCCCTCCTCCGACATAGGAGGTCACTCGTTGCTTTCTACACCACCTGGGAATCCCCCATGTGGAAACCACACCCAACACATAATGGATAAACCAACTTCTCCCACCTTACCATTCATGGATAGTCTAAATCTACCAGATTTCACCACATTGATCAATGATCCCATACCACATGATCCAACGTGGCCAGCTATGCCAAACAAACTTCCCTCCGATATTCCCAAATTTGAAGGAAAGTAAGGTGATGATCCCGCCAACCATGTCATGTATTTCCACTTATGGTTTTCGTCTCATAGCATAGTGGATGATCCCGTGAGGCTTCGCCTCTTCCAACGTACCAGGCCTCATCAAAACAGAAGCAAAATGGTATGTAAACCTAGTGAGAGCGACCCATGCCACATTCGCCACATTAGCCACCGCATTTCTCACTTACTTCCAGCTTCCTATTTGACATGACCTTGGGATCGAAATTCTCACATAGTTTTGACAAAACGCATCCACCCACATCGCAGACCACATCCATGAGTGGCGTAGGCACCGCACATTATGTAAAATCAAAATACAAACACCCTTTTTGTTGGATTGGTTGATCAAATCTCTCCAACCCGCCATAGCCAAATATGTCACTACTTCCATGTCGCAAAGCGAGGAAGAGGATATTCTCAAAGAACAACATTTCGATCTCATATATGCACAATCCAACGACCTTTACACTATCCTTCTAATGCCCCTCGGCATCGATCGTTTTATCCTACACCTTCAGGATCGTCACATTTGGCGGATGGGATTATTAGGTCCATTTCCCATTTAGGAAAGGTTCCTCCTACCATGTCGGCACCATTTAATATGGTTCCACAATACCCATCCATGCCACCTACATCGGTACCCCCTACACCAGTACCAACCCCACAAATTGGTCAATTACAGTATGGACCTTGCAGTCCTACTTACCCAAATGTTAGTCAAACAACAATGGTTCCTACATCGCCAATGACACAAGCCATTCCTATGTCCACATATTACGGAGCGAAAACTGCATTTATCCCACCCCCAAGATATAACCCTTATTATCCATTTTCATGCCCACCTGGTCAGCAACTCGCACCCCACATAGGGGTAAACCTAGTTTAATCGTCTTATGTTCAACAAACTCAAAAATTGGAGCAATTGAACACTACAAGCCCCCATAATCCACAAACGCGAGGGAATAATAAAGGGAAGAACAAGAAAAACTAGCAACCAGGGCAAGGGGGAAATCCCACTCCCTAGCAAAACTAGAATACGGGAAACCAAAACACGGGGACAGTCTAACAAACCCCCCAAACAAGGGAAGAACCCCAACCTAAGGACCAATTACTGTTGCTCCATTTGCGATGATTATGTTCATGACACACATCATTGTACTCTTGTCCCCGACTGCAAAAAGTTAGTGGAATCCAGAGAGAATACGGTGACGAATCCCCTTTACGCTGCAAACCCTCCCCAACCAGAAACTCTTGTGTTGCAATAACCCTTTGTCAATCAAGGGGTAGTTACATAATAACTAGATCCTTTCCATCCCCGTGATGGCTCTTTTCAAAATATATATACGTTGGATGTTAATCCTCAAACCTGAGCCAAAGGTTATGATAGGACTAAAACTCCCCAAGTGGAATACATCCCTATCCCCTTGGGGGGGCCCTTGCAAATACCATGACTGAATGCAGAACAAATCCATTTGATTCCCAAGGTTCCACTTCAGCGTACCCCTAATAAATGACACATGAAATCCGCCCACAACTACAATATTGTGGATGACTTAGCTCAGTCTCATGCAGCTATGTCCACGTTAGAAGTGCTACATTCATTCCCAACTCAACCAAAGGCATTACTCCATGCAATCGGTGTCGTTGACCCTTTCGATGCATGTCTCATGACCTTTGATCTCGACAAATGTGAACTGTGACTACTCTTTTTAGTCGCATTTCAGATCCCTGTCATGGTAAAAAACATTAGGATTCAACATTGTATCATCGATGAAGGTTCATCCACTTGCGTTATGTCTACTAAAGTGTGGAAATGGTTAGGGTCACTTGAGATGGTCCACTCATCTATCACTCTCCACGCATATGATGGGAGACCATCCCAACCAAGAGGATTGTACTAAAATATCCCCGTCGTTAGAGGAAATTTGAGGTCTAAAATGGGCCTCCTAAGGAAAATAATAAAATAATAGTTAAAATAATAAAATAATATTTATTAATTTTGGAGAAGAAATAAAAAAACTACTTTTTTGTTCGTATTTTCAACATATCTCCCTGCGATTTTACTCAAAATTCGGGTGGGATCACTCGTTGGATGCGGAATTGGATGAAAAATTAAATTCCGCATCCAACGAGTACCCTCAATGCATACTTTTGATAGACCCCCGCTGCCCCAAAAACAAGAAATACCTGAAAAAATGTGAAAAAACGTGATGATGATATCATCATCACGTTTTTCAGGTATCTTTTGTTTTTGGGGCAGCGGATTTCATCAAAAGTACGTAGTGTGGGTACTCGTTGAATGCAAAATTTAATTCCGCGGAATTTAATTCCGCATCCAATGAGTGCTCCCGCTTGAAATTTGAGTTAAAACTTAGGGAGATTTGTTGAGAATACAAACAAAAAACTAGTTTTGTTTATGACAAATATCTCAGGTCAACCATTATGGTTGAATCATTTGATTGAAATTCTATTGGTTCTTGATCCAACTCTACAAGAAATCATGGTTGGCTCGTTTTCTTATAAGGCCCATTTTAGACCCCAAATTTCCTCTAATGAGAGCTGGGGGGAAAGATGGTTATGATCGATATCATAGTAGTTGACACATAACTCGACTACAACATCCTCTTGGGGCATATTTACATGTACGCCATGAAGGTGGTCACCTCCTCAATATTCTGAATCATGATGTTTCCCTTAAATGGGAAGGTCATCACACTTGACCAACTTAACTATTATGACCACAATACCACTAGCAACCTTGAAAATGTCCTTCCAACTATCATCGGCACTAATCAAATGTATGCCGATATTCCCCCCGCCATGTATATAAGGAATCCATTTTTTTAGGAGTATATTCGGGATCACCACCTAAGAGCCCCACATCAATTGATGGCCTAATGTGCACAATTTTCACCGTTGAAAAGTGAACCGCCTCCACCTCAATTCCATCATCAACACTGCCACTAAGTCATGGCATTGAACAAACGTTGAGTCTATCGGTACCACCAATCTTCCAAATCCCATTCTTGTACCCTCCCATAGGCGTACAAGGAACTCCAATTATGGATCAATTAATTCTACCTGGTCTCGCTTTGGGCATTCTTGTATGGTACCTTACACCACCCTACCTAGAGATGGCTTCCAAACCAGTAGCTCATTATGAGTTTTTCCCTGTTTCAGCTAATATGCCCAATATGCCTGTAACACCCTTGATTACAATAGGCCAACCTATGACATCCGTGACTAAAATAAAATTGGTCATCACAAAGATCGAAAACGGGGGCACCCTGCAACCAAAGTTGAAAGGTCCCTTATTACCTAATCCTGCACCTAATTCATCAGTGGTTGCTAAGCCTAATGTAGGGGGTATCAACCACCAATAGATAAAATCCCCAGTTAATACCAATAATCCCACTCAAAGAGTCACTCCACCATGCTCTCCTTGTAGGAAACAAGGCCATGTGAGCAACCTATGTCCCACTTTTCCGGAGCTACGAAATTTTCTTAACACCCCAGTTAGCATAAACCATGCTCCACCGATGATAAAAGGGGGCACAAAAACCAAATCCAAGACACTGCATATGAATCACGCATGTGCCATGTGTTCTCAGTATTGGCATTATACACACCATTTCCTCGATCTCCCTAGATTTCAGGATGCTATGGAAACCATTCACCTCTGACTCAACCATTAGATGATACCTCTCCCCCTTCATCACTAGAAATGGCACCCATTAATATAATGACCACGATGATTCCATCATATCCCTCCCCGTGGTGGGAAGATTCCATACCTGACCAATAATCGTTGCGACACCCACAAAGCCCAGTCATTGTCTTGAACCACACCAACGCCACTCGACCGTGTCGTTCATGCAATTTAATGTTTCACCATTCATTCGAATGTCCTCTTTTAGCCACATTTGGTAAGTCTTTGCATGCAACTCAGAGTCAATTAGCCAACAACCTCACTCCTTGAGGGACTACCCTCCCAACGGTAATCGAGGAGGATGTTAAACCGATATAGTACACTGTAGACACTAGCACCCCGAATCCATTAGAACCCATGGAAGATATTGATCCACCATCACTGATTTCCCGTGAAGTCCTAGATCACTTAATATTTCCTCAAGAAGAGATCCTAGTACCCATCCCCAAAACCTTCGAATATCTCGACATCTTACATATCGATTCGGTCTCCCTCCATATCAATACTAAAGACCCCATCTCCTCATATGAAGACATGCTATAGGATTATGTCTTTAACAAAAATGAAGAAATAATCGAATCCATGCACACTAATGAAATGCCATGGGACACTTTCCATCATAGGTCCTCGACGACTAGTACGTAGGAACCACATATCTTTCCCATCAAACAACAATATATGATTGAGTCAAAATATTTTATACCCCCTAGTCATATCGATTGGTTCAACAACCCTATTCCTTCCCCAGATGCTTTCAAGGACAAAAATATTGTTAATATCTCTCCCACCATTCAGGTGGATATATTCATTACACCAAGAGTTGTCATAAACATCTCAATTGGGGATTCCTGCTCACCATAGGAAATTACTGATTTCATCGCTTTATTCAAAGAGTTCTGCGACGTCTTTGCATGGTCATATGGATAAATTACCGGCCTTGACCCAAGCATTGTCGAACATCATATTGAAACTTGGACCGATGTCGTCCCCATTCGACAAAAACAACGCTCTGTCCACTGGGACTCTAAGGTCCCCGAAATCAAAGTCGAGATCACGAAACTCTTACAGGATGGGTTTATTTTTCCAATTTCTTACAAATAATGGGTGTCTAACACTGTCCCAGTTAACAAAAAGCAGGGAACCATTTGTGTATGCACTAATTTACAGGACCTCAAATTAGCCTACCCTAAGGATAATTTTCCAATACCATTCATCAACCAAATCGTTGACTCATGTGCCGAAGTGAAATGTTATCCTTTATGGATGGGTTTTCTGGATATAATCAAATATGCATCTACCCCCAAGATTAGTACAAAAATTCATTCCGCTATAACATGGGGCACCTTTGCATACAAAGGTATTCCCTTTAGACTTAATAATGTTGGGGCCACTTTCCAGTATGTAATGGGGTATGTATTTAATGACTTAGCTCACATCATCCTCACCTTTTTAGATGACCTTACTGCTAAATCCAAGAAACGTTGCGATCACCTTCAAGACCTACGCACCATCTTCACACAGTGTCGCAAATACAACATATGCTTGAACCCACTTAAGTGTGTGTTCTATGTCACTGTTGGCCTCCTATTAGGATGCATTGTATCTAAAGAAGGAATTATTGTTGACCCATCGAAATTTCAAGAAATATTAGAGCTACCACCCCCGCGAACACAACACTAGTTGAAGAGTGTCCAAGGAAAAGCTAACTTCCTTTGTCGTTTCGTCCCCGACTATGCCACTCAGGACCATGGAATTTTACAACTACTCAGAAAGGATCTCCCATTTAAATGGGATGACTATTCTCAAACAACATTTGATGCCATCAAACAAGCATTGTCGTCAGGCCCCCTCATCTGCCATCCATATTTTGACAAAGATGTCATCCTTTATATATCCATGTTAGCTTTCGATGTAGCCAACGCTTTAGTCCAACCCGTCGAGTACCATCACGGACACGTCATCTATTATGTCAGCAAAACCCTCAATGGACTAGCACTTAATTACACTCATGATGAAAAATTTGCACTCGTAGTCATCCTTTCTATACAAAATCTCCGCCATTATATCTTACTCCGCAAAACAACCGTGGTCGCTGACTCCAACCCTATGCAATACATACTTAGCCATCGACTTATCAATAGTAAATTTGCATGTTGGATTGTTATGTTACAAGAGTTTGACATTGAATTTTTCATCCCCAGAAGCAAGAAATCCATGGCCCTAACTGAGCTCATTACAGACCTTCCATCTACCACCTCTGGAAAATCAGTTCAGGATTAGTTACCGGATGAGCATATCTTCCTCATCGCTGGTGATGAACCATGGTATGGTGACATCCTTACTTACTTCCATACTTAGAATTTTACCCCCACTTTTCCTGCGATGATCGCCGTAATATCCGTCACCAAGCACATAGATATCTCCTCATAGGAGATGTCCTGTACCGTCGAGGTATCGAAACTATCCTACGGAGGTGTCTCACACATGAGGAGACAAAAAAAGTTCTCAATGACTGCAATAACGGTGCTTGTGGCAGTCACCTCTTAGGACTGTCCACCGCTCAAAAAATCCTATGGGAAGGGTATTTTTGTCCTTTGGTCTTCAAATATTGCATTTATGCCATCAAACTGTGTGCCAATTCTCAGGTATTCCCCCCCTGCACTCCTACATCCATTCATCATCGCTAGTCCATTTTGTAAATGGGAAATTGAATTTATGGAATGTCACCCTACCCCATCACAAGGCCACCACTATATCGTGGTCGCTATCAATTACTTCACCAAATGGGCCGAAGCGATGCCCACATTCGACTCCAAAGGCATTACTGCCACCCGCTTCTTCTACAACCATGTCATCTCCCGCTTTGTCTTACCCAAACAACTTTTCTTGGAAAACGGAAAATAATTTCGTAATGAAACATTTGAATAGATGTTGCGGTTGTTAGGCTTTAAACACGGATTTTCAACAGCTTACTACCCCCGAGAAAATGGATAGGGTGAAGTTGTCAAAAAGTTCTTAAAACTATGCTCCAACGCACAGTAAATAAGAACAAAAGTAATTGGCATCACATGCTATTCCATGCTCTTTGGGCTTATCGTACTTCGGTCAAAACCTCTATAGGATTTACCCCATTTCACCTTGTCCATGGTGTAGAAGTTGTCCTTCCCATAAAGTGCCAAATTCCTACCCTCCAATCCGTTGTCGAATAGTTACCAGATACCCCCGACCTTGAGCAACACCTATGTACCTTGGAACACCGTGATGAAGAGCGTCGGGATTCCCTTAAAAAAATGAATCCATGTAAGTTAATTATAAGGCACACTATGGCTGACAGGTGCTTCCTTGCAACTTAAATGAAGGTGACTTCATTCTCGTCTTCAACGCTAAGAAAGACAACAAACCAAGACCTGGTAAATTTGTATCTAAATGGATAGGTCCTTATGTCATTAAGTAAAGCCTCCCCAAAGGGGATTATGTCTTAACCAAACCTGAAGGTATCGCCCTTGACCACCCTGTCAACGGGTTGTACCTTAAATGCTTCTACCCTTGATACTTTGGTACCCCGCAGGTATGGATCGTTTTGCTTACATAAATTATGCATTTTCAATACCTTGGTCATGTTCTCTACTACACTGGGTATGTGCGTCATATGTGCAGGATCTCGATGGCAAGACAAATCTGAGACCCTTGTTTTTATAAGAACAAGGCTCCATGCTTCAGCAATTGTGCCGGGAATCCTACCACAGGTATCATTCTGAAACTGGCATATAGGCACTATTTACCCTAGGTTTATAATGCATTTACCATTATTCCCACTGATAACTATAGGTCCCCCATTTCCAGGTTGATGTGCCATCAACGTCATCCCTCGGCATAACATGTTCCCACATGGGTGCGCACACCATTTCCATCCCAGTCATCAATTGACACCCATGATGTCAATCCCCCACAAGTCCGAGGAATTCGATACAGTTTGAAAAGATCCCCCCCTTAGCTTATCATTTTGTAATTGCACATTTACTCCACCGAGTAGCCAACATCATATCCCTCGGCCCATGTTACAATAAATATTCACAAATCCGACTCATAACTCCATGAGCACTTTACCTTCCGCAACCTTCTTTATATAATCACCTCTACAAATACACTTATGGGTCCCCCACCCTCAGAAGTAACCAATTCGATTCAATTATCTCGCAGGAATACACTACATGGCATTGATTCATGGGGAACCCTTCATTGTGTTTGCAAATTAACCCCCACATCATCTTTGAAATTATCCCCGAACCCACTAAAACCTATGGGGACTTCGCCCATTATCAAATTAGTCCCTCGAAACACCCAAAACTGTGGGGGGGGCACCAATATTATTTATGTACAAACAGTTCCCTCATCACCTCATATTGAGGAAACACCTGATTCTTTTGGAAGCAACCCATGGTCACCTTTGATCAAAGTATTTGAGTCTCCATATCTTCAACAATATCCATTTTTTTGGTCACCATTACATTTCATTTTGTGTCTCCATCACATCCCTTTCATTTGCAGTTTGTCTCCGTCCATTTCAATCTGCACCATTATGAAAGGAAAATTGTCATTCCCACTCCCCATGTTTACATCGATCAAAGGAAGTTATGAGCCCCACACTTATCAACCAGTCTTCTGCCAGTTTTTTCCGTCCACCAGTTGGTTACAATATGATCTTTTTTCTTAGGGTAAGACCCCCGTCTTATCATGTAGTTCAACTCTCGTCGACGTCAAAACACTACATTCTGAGAGTTGCAATAGTTGCAGTTGTACCTTGGGACCCCTTTCAATCAATACAAGGGATCACCTCGAACTTGGTAGGGAGAGTCATTAGAGCTCCCTAACTAAGTGGTTTCCCCTATGCTCGACATCAAGACATCTATCGCATCAGGGGGAAATGTAATTAGAGCTCCCTAACAAATCATGGTCGCAACCCTTCAGGCGTAGTGCAACTCTTAGGAAGCTTCACCAACCATATCAATCCCCCATCTTTGTGGGCTTATCATGATCATCAGTAGTACCTCTTCTTCAATACTTTGCAACATTTACTAGGTCATTTACTCAAACATGGCTTGAGGCCTCCTTCATCCATGTCCCAACAGTATAATCAAGTGACACCTTCTTATCCTCTATTATTGTAATCACCTCGACAACATTTCATGAGCATGGGTATGCCCGCTTCGTTTGTATAAAAACTATTCTTTACTACAGCTCCAACGGCTGTCACCAACAATCTCCCCCCATGGGAGGATCATATTTTCCACATATTCTTTGTCCTATAGAACAGGAGAGTAGCACAAGAAAACATGATGCATTATCGGCTCTACAGTACCCTCCGAACCTCATACATCAAGGGGAATCTTTTAATGCCTAAATTTCACACACATGCGACATTTCGGCGATTATTTTAGTAAGGAATCATCAACATAAATAAAGGAAGCTCACCACCAACATCCTCAACAAATCTAGAAGATAACATGAGTCCAAAATGCCTAAGATTAGTCAAAACAAGGGGTTGCGCGGTTGAACCATTGTTGACCCATGTTATAGAGCATGTTACTAGTTCAATTCCCGCGCGACTATTCCTTCGATAGTCACGCTACTATCAAAACGGCGGGACCAATAAATTACCATGCTGCATTGAAGGCTCCATCACCTCCAAGAACCCAAATTCGGCTCCTCACACACTTGGTGGTATTAAATAGACCCCTTGGTGTACCTTGGAACTAGTTCATGGAGGATATGAGTTCACAATTTTGGATCTAGTTGTTTGTTGGCCACCTCTTGGCCTATACAAGGAAGCCATTGTCATGCATTTTGTAGAGAGAAATCAAGAGCAAGGTTATGCTGCTGGATTTGTGTTGGAGCTTCCTCATAGCCCACCTCTCCCTATCATTGTAAGCATTCCCAAACTCCCTTGCCACCTTTCTTTAAGGGGCAGGAGTTCTTATCCATTATTCCACCATTCACTAATTAGCATTTAGTTTGGAAAAAAATTGCCTCCCTAAGGGATATTGTTAGCTTCCCTTGAATCCCACACCTCCTAGGTGTTGTACAACTTGACCATTGGGAAATACAAAAGTGGTTTTGCATATCTTGGATTGTTATTGGAGTTTGCATTCTCCTCCCATCTCTTTTCTTTTTCTTTTTATCCATATTTCTTTTTTTTTATGTGAATTACATTAACAATATTTTGCAGGATCACTTGGAGTACAACCAGCCCACCACACCAAGGCTCCAAGGACTGAGGCCTTGCTACAGCCTACAAGGCCTATCTCCTTACCAAGTGGAAGAGTGCACATTTGTGCAATTTTTTCCACAACACTGGTAAAACAATTGAATGTAATCTTGTTATTATATAAGATAAGCATTATGTGGTTTTCTCTTGTTTGGGTTTCCACGTAAAAATATCTTGTGCAATACATGTATGATTTATGTGATGACGAATGAAATTGTTAATCGTTAATGTTATATGATGTGCAATTGGTAAAAGGTGCTCAATACTGATTCACCCCCCTCTTAGTAGTGGTGAATATTCCAACAAAGTCAACACAAAAGTGACTTTATAAGTGTTATTTTTGTAATAATATACGATGCAACATGTTTCTATGAAACATTTTTATGTTGTATTCTTCATCACTAATACGACACCATATAGAGTATGTGTCAAAAAAGATTATGCAAATTTGTTGCAAAGATGCCACAACTCATGATGCACCCACTAGCATCATGTCTCGGTCCAAACTTGATTTTATTTTCTAAAAAATATGCACTGGGATACAACATTAATGATAACACCACAACCTTTCATTGTAGTAGTGTCAACTTCAATTACAATATTACAAACTCTTTCATGCATTTTTATCAAATAATTGACTAATCATACAAGTACAACGCAACCCAAATTTGATTTATAATCTAATGACAACTTTCTTTGGAAAAAATCTAATGACAATTAGGGATCTCCCTATCCATTTTATTAGGCATAAGTTGATTTAAAAGTTTACAATTCATATATACCAAAGATTACCCATTCATGTATTGGAAAAAACACTTGTCATGTGTAGTATCCTTCAAACTTTACTACAACCATCATTCAACCTCATAATCTACACAAAATGCACTGGATTGCATATATATTTTTTAAATTTATGTTGGAAAATTATATTTTTTTATTAATTTTTGAAATTGATCGTTAAAAATTTTAATCGCATTTCGTACACATGTGTGTGTACATAATTGTTTTTTACTGGTTACAAAAAAAAAGAAAAAAAAGAAAAATGCCCTTTTGAATATGACACATTGATTTGGAGCATATATATTTTTTGAAATTTTTTGGTCGTGTACTTTTTATGTTATTGATTTTCTTTGCGCCGATTCGAAGTTGTGGACATGGTTTTGTAAATATAAGTTTGTAAAGAAAAAAAATATCATATGAAATCAGAAACCCGTATATTATATGTCAATGGATAGAGGATGTGTTAACGAATCCATTGGTACGAAGTCCGCCACCTAATATCCATCCCAAGACATGATTTAGGCTTGGTAAAGAAGCCAAAAAAAAATTGAATCTACAAAAAATGGGGTTAAAATCCTGTTTTAAAGCCCTCGATCGAGCTTATTAGCTCAATCAATGGTTTTAAATCCCTCAACCGAGATTTTGCACGTAGATTTTAAATACCTCAATTGATGGTTTAACTATGGTTAAGCCAAAAGCTTGATCGAGCTAATATTATTAATTCAAATAGCTTGATTGAGCTATTAGCTCGATCGAGCTATTTGAATTAATAATATTTTCTCCATATGAAATAAAACTTTGTTAATAAGTGCTATATTTTTTTATTTTGTTAAAAAATTAAATAATAATACTTATTTTTAACAACCATATCTATTTGAAATATTATTGAATCCGTAGAGTGATTTATGGCCCATGGTTTTGGTAATCCACGGTAAATTTGACGCTTTGGTCATAAATCATGTTAGAAAATTTTTTTATTACAAATAATTAATTTGTAAAAACAAAAACATTACATATAATTAATTAAAATTGAATTTAATTCTACGTTAAACAAACATTTGTCCATCAAATTTATTTAAATCTAAAGTATATTTGAAATTTAATTTAAATGAAAAATTATTTTATTAAAAAAATATATTAATTTAAATAGCTCGATCGAGCTTTTTAACTATTTGAATAATATATGTTCATAATATGCATTTTATTATAATATCTCGATCAAGCTATTTTAAATAGCTCGATCGATATATTTCCTAACCCAAGCTTTTTACAATAGCTCAATCAAGAGTTATTTGAACCCTTGATCGAGCTATTGGTAAAAGCTCGATCGAGGACTTATTTAAACCCTTGATTGAGGGCTTAAATAAAGCTCGATCGAGCTTTTGTTTTAGGTAATCCACGCCCAGTGTTACCCATCTTCATGGGAACACCCATAACTAGATTTATAATAACAAGGAAAAATGATTTCCTATAAAAACATTCCTTAAAATCATAAGCATATTAAGCTTTAAGGACTCCTACATTCTTTTTCCAATTAAATTTCAAATAAAGTTATATTTTCCTTCTATGTATTTTTCCAAACACTTCGCAAACATTGCATGAACATCTTCTTAAGAGATGTAATTTTCTACAAAATTCAATTCAAAATGTAATACAACAATAATTCAAATGGAATGAGATAAATTTTTGTCTTATATAATAATACTTAGTCTAACTTTTCTTTTTTCCTTTAGTATGTCAATGGTACAATATGTTTGCATTTTGAAGCAAGTTTCCATTAGATTCTCAATCATTAAACATTCAAGGTCCTTCACCATACATTTTCCAGTAGAGATATAGCACAATTTCTAGCATATTTCTCATACCAATAATCGTTTTAGCGAATCCTCAAGTCCATATACAAACATATGTGTACCAAAACCAAATCAACAAGCTAACTACAAATGAATAATAAGGACATTATACCTCACGAGGATGTATTATCTCAACTCTAATAATGTTTTTAGACATTTTCTCCTTGCCATTGCAATTTATGTGGTCCCAACCAATTTCCACTATGTAATACCCATGAAAAAATTCTCTTCTTTAGAACCTTGGGCTATGTCGAACATTGACTAGGCTATAAACCAATAATCTATCTTCAAAACATACTTGAGAAATGGGGAATTGCTTTAGTAGTGATGATAGGAGACTCATCATTGGACATGTCATTTCCCCTCATAAGGGGATGCTCATGCAACTCTCATTGCCGGCTCTAACAAGCCAATTTCTTATTTCTTAATTAGGCTCTCCCATGATTTTGATAACATTTATTTACTATCTAAGTCACTCCCAAAATCACGGGGTGTCTCTTTTATTTATAGATTTTCTTAGGCTTTTCACCTTAACCATCTCATGCAAAATTCTCAATTTTCTTATTTTATTAAATAGATCTTATTCACCACACAGGGTCTTCACTCAATGAAACTATGACATAGCACATTTGTTGATGGGATATTAAATAATATTATTAAAGAATATCCCTAGTTTCACCATATATTGATAAATACCTACCAAAATCCTTTTGTTGATCCCCTCACATCTTTCCAATTAAAAAACCCTAATTTTACTAAATATCCCCTATTTTTACTAGATAACCTTTTTTACACCCCCTAATACATATAAACCCCCTATACCCTACATCTTCTCCACCATAGTTACAATATATTGACCCTATTTTTTGTTAGGATATTTAGACACTTAGGAGTTAGTTAAGATCAACTTGTGTAATATATCCGTTAGGGATAGTGTGTTTCTTTAGTATGCATTAGTATGCATTTGTAAATACTTAATCCGACGGTCACGATATGTTTCCGACATAGAGTGATCCGACGGCTCAACTTCTCTTAGATCAAACCTAACCTTGATCCGTGGCTTAACACCCGATTGGTCCATGATCTCTATTTAAAGAGCATGGAGGGTCATTGTTTAGTTGATCGATTATGAGAAGCTCATTTGTAACTTTCTTTCTTTGCATAATAAATTGTCCCGTAGAAGCTATTTGGCCGGGGCCGTGGAGTGTTTCCCTCAAGAGGGTTTAAACCACGTCAAAACATCGGTGTGTTGATCTGTGATCTGTTTGTGTGAAGTGGTTGCTCTTGGTGTTCGGTCCTTTGGTAGTACCCTGTGTACCCGAACATGGTATCAGAGCTTTTATGAAGTGCCGCTTCCGGTTATGATCTAGATCTTGAACTGTTGTTGCCGAAACTCGAAAGGGTTTCTAGTTCTGATATTTCTGTGCATTTCTGGGCTGTGGGAGGTGTTCCATTGCGTCCGGAGCGTCGTTTCCATTGGGAAATAGTTTTCGTTTGATCGAAAACGGTTCCTGGTTGCTCCAGAAACGTGTTTTTCATCAGATCTGAAGGTATAATGTTACAGTGACGCATTTTTTTTATTTCGTTTTTTGAAAAGAAAAAATCTCATATTTCATTTTTTTTACTGTTAGATTTTTTTTGGTTTCGGATTGTTGCTTTCCCGTCTGCGTATGCTCTTTGCCGTGCACCTTGAGCGATCTCGGCAAATCAGAAACAGAAAGGGAAAGGGTTTTTCTCGGCTGCGTATGCTCTTTGCCGTGCACCTTGCGCGATCTCGGCAAATCAGAAACAGAGAGAAAACGTAGACTTTCCGAGAAAGCTAACAAGATCTAACCCCACGAGAGTGGAAAAGTTTTTGTTTGGTTTCGTGTTGTGGTTTGTTTTGCAGGAAAAAGGGCAAGCACGCAAACCGAGCAAGAAGAGTAAAAAAAAAAAAAAAAAAAAAAAGCCCCCTTCCTCATTCCCATATTTTACATACCTTTTAATCTAGCTCACTTGGTTCAAAGTTGCTTTATTCCTTAATAGGTCTTGAGTTCAAGTCTTAGGAAGTTACTTTTAAAAAGAAAAGTGCATGCAATTTCTATTTTCAAGTTACTTTATTGTAAAAGTGCATCTCACTTAAATAATAAAAAATAAAAATACAAGTGAGTCACTTAAGCTTTTTATTTATTGTTGCACTATTTAAAAGTAATATCATTGTAAAAGTGAAATCACTTATTTTACAAAAGTGATTCACTTAAAAGCAACTTTTTTGTAAAGTGATTGTCAAAAGGTTCATCTTGGGAAGAGGGGGGTTCTTTTTTTTGCTGGACATTCTCTAGCTGCCACGTCACTATTGGGGACATCTTCAACAGTTTCTTTGTTCAAGCATAACTTCATCATACAGAGTCCGTTTTCAGTGCCGTTTTTTTTGAAACCGCCTATTTTTTCGAGCTCTTCACATCCAGACTATTGGTTTCTGATTTTACAGCCATTAATTTACAAATATGGCCGCCCTTTGTGATATTCTACTTAACAGTTCCAACTATTTCTCATGGAAATCTCGTATGGAGGATGTTCTACGAAGTAGGGGACTTTTCAGAATTACAACAGGGAAAGAAAAAGAACCCACTGATGATGATAAGAAAATAAAATGGGCAAATAGATGTGATGAAGCTCGTGGATTGATTGGGATGTCAATCTCTACTGATTTGCGATTCCACATATCTGGAATTGATGAACCTAATGCTGCTTGGGACAAGTTGGAATCTGTGTTTGGTAAACACAACGAAATTCGGGGTCATCAACTTGAAAATGAGTTGATTTCTTTAAATCCAAGTGACTTTTCATGCATTCAAGATTATTTATCTAAGTACAAAACTCTCAAGCTCTTATGTGCAGAATGTAAGATTGAGAGGGAAGACAAACAATGCATTTATCATATTCTTTCCAAACTTGGACCTGCATATTCTATTTTTGTATCTACATTTTACTCCATGAAAGCGTCATTGAATGCAGCTAGCTATCAAGAACCTAGTCTTGAATCCTTTTGTGATTCCTTGATTAGAGAACAAGATAAACTCATTCATCTTGGAATAATCAACAATGCAGATACATCTGGGAAAGCCTTATTGTCCCAACAGAAAGAAAAGTCCAAGCCTCCCAAGAAACAAAATTTTCGCAATAATAAGTCAAACAAGGGTCCAAAACCCTCTCAGTCAGCTCCTTCTTTAAAAAATGACAAAGGATCCAAGCCAAAAGGCAAGAAGACTGAGCGTCATTGCAACTATTGCGGGAAAGATAATCATGATGAATCTAAGTGTTTCAAGAAGATGGCAGCCTTGGAAGCAGCAATGAAGAAGCACCACATCAGCCTAGATTCGCCTTCAGAATCTGTCTCTCATGGACATGCACTTTGTGCTTCTGGTTATTCTTATAATGCATCTTCTTCTTCTACTTCAAATGAATGGCTCATTGATTCTGGAGCATCTTATCATATGGCTAAGGATCAAGCCATCTTTTCTACTATGCATGAATGTAACACCAAACAAATATTTGTTGGTGATGATAGATCTCTAAGTGTTGTAGGAGCTGGAACAGTTCCAGTAGATAATGGTCATTTTAGTGATGTACTATGTGTTCCAAGAATTTCCTGCAATTTGTTATCAGTCTATCAGATCACTCATTCTGGTGAAGGTAAAACTGTGACCTTTACACCTCACCAAGTTGTAATCAAGGATTTTAAAGATCCTCAACAGGTTCTAGCTACCGGAATTGTTGATGATATTACCAGGTTGTACAAGTTTAACAACTTTGGGTCATCACCTTTCCCTTCAGTTTTTGTTGCTCATAGTGATAACTTGAGCAAACTTTGGCATGAGCGATTTGGTCACTTAAATTATCGCTCATTGCAACAACTATGTAAAGAAAATATGGTGACAGGTCTTCCGATGGTATCTTGCAGAGATGGTGTTTGTTCCGGTTGTGTACTCGGAAAACATCATCGGGACAGTTTTGACAAACGTGCCTCTTGGCACGCCTCGGTTCCCTTGGAGCTTGTGCATAGTGACTTGTGTGGTCCTCTTCCATCTGCTTCCTTTTCTGGTTTCAAGTATTTCTTAACTTTCATTGATGATTACACCAGACGCACTTGGGTTTATTTCCTAAAACTTAAGAGCGAAGTATTTAACATGTTCTTGGCCTACAAGGCCCTTGTTGAAAAACAATCTGGTCATCAAATTATCAAGTTAAGATCTGACAATGGAGGAGAATATGTTAACAAACAGTTCACTACTTTCTGCACTGAACAAGGCATCCAACAACAACACACTGTTCCATATACACCACAACAAAATGGTGTAGCTGAGCGGAAGAACCGCACTTTAAAAGAAATGGCAAATTGTATGATCCAATCTAAGGGACTAAGTCTTCAATTTTGGGCTGAAGCCATAAATTGTGCAAATTACATAGTTAATCGCACCCCCACAAAAGCATTACAAGGTATAACACCGGAAGAAGCATGGAGTAAAGTTAAACCTGATGTAAGTCACTTTCGTGTGTTTGGTAGTGAAGCATGGGCTCACATTCCGGATGAAAAACGGAAAGCATTGCAGCCTAAAAGTGAAAAGTGCATATTTGTTGGATATTCTGAAGATGTAAAAGGTTATAGACTTCTTCAACCACATTCTCATGCTATAATCATTAGAAGAGATGTTAAATTTGATGAAAATATCTTGGCCTGCGAGCCTAACTCGGCGAGTGTGCCATCTTTGGCCTGCGAGCCTGATTCGGCGTTTGTGCCTTCTTCTTCTTCTTCCAACTTCCTTGACAGGTTTCCAACTCCAGTTTCTGATGATGACAGTGAGGATGAAAATCCACCTCCGCCTGCTCATGTTCCTCCAGTTGCACCAGCACAAGTGCTTCCTCGATGGGTCCGTTCAACATGTGAAGCAGCTGGTGATCTTGCCGGTGATCCTAGAGATCAGCGTCGAACACGTTCTCAGTTTCAGCGAGCCTCTTCTCTTTTGGCTCAAGTTTCCGAGAATCATGATCCAGAAACTTTTGCAGAAGCTTCAGGGAATCCAGATTGGGATGCAGCCATGGATGAAGAATATCGTTCCTTAATGGCAAACGATACTTGGGATCTTGTACCTCTTCCAAAAGGAAGAAAACTTGTCAGATGTAAATGGGTCTACAGAACTAAGTATGCATCAGATGGAAGTGTTGAAAGACTTAAGGCAAGGTTAGTTGCCAAAGGTTTTTCTCAAGTTGAAGGGATTGACTACAATGAAACCTTTGCTCCTGTCGCCAAAATGAACTCCATCCGCCTTGTTCTTTCCCTTGCAGCCTTACACAACTGGGAAGTCCATCAAATGGATGTCAAGTCTGCCTTCTTACATGGTGATTTACAGGAGGAAATTTACATGGAACAACCTCCTGGCTATGTTCAGAATAACTCTAGCCTTGTCTGTCGCCTTAAGAAATCCTTATATGGCCTTAAGCAAGCTCCTAGAGCTTGGTATGCCAAAATGGATAACTTTCTCCTTGACACTGGTTTTTCTAGATGCCATTCTGACCCCAATGTCTATACCAAGAAAGTAGGAAACCATCTCATCATACTTGTTCTATATGTTGATGACCTTATTCTTACTGGTAGTGACCCTAAGCTTATAACCCATGTGAAATCCAGTCTTAAACAAACTTTTGAAATGTCAGACTTAGGACATTTGCATTATTTTCTTGGTCTCCAAGTTCTGCAAACCAAAGAAGGAATCTTTCTTTCTCAGTCTAAGTATGCTTGTGACCTTCTTCGTCGCTTTCACATGGAAGATTGTAAACCAGCCCCTTCTCCCTTCCAGTCTGGAGTCAAACTTTCTGCCACTTGTACTTCACCTGAAGTAGATGCCACACTGTATCGTCAGCTTGTTGGTAGTCTTTTATACTTGACTCATTCCCGTCCTGACCTTTCCTTTGCCGTTGGTCGAGTTGCCCGTTATATGCAGACACCTCATGAAAGTCACTGGAAAGCAGCTAAAAGAATACTTCGATATATTCGAGGTACAGTTCAGTTTGGGATTCATTACAGTACAGGGGGGAAACCTTTGTTGGTTGGTTTCACTGATTCAGATTGGGCCGGCGATCCTGATGATCGAAAGTCTACTGCAGGTTATGTTTTCAGTCTGGGATCTGGACCTATTACTTGGGCTTGTAAGAAACAACAAGCTCTTGCTCTTTCTTCAGCAGAGGCAGAATATCGAGCAGCCGTCAATGCCAGTCAGGAAGCTTTATGGCTTCGACAGATCCTTTCAGAGTTTGGATTCGAGCAGCAGCAGCCTACTCCACTTTGGTGCGACAATCAAAGTGCCATCAAGCTTGCCAAAGATCCAGTTCTACATCAACGCAGCAAACACATTGAGCTACATATGCACTTCATCAGAAATCTTGTTCATGATCGTGTTCTTGAAGTGCTCTTTTGCCCTACAGATGATCAAGTTGCAGACATCTTCACCAAGTCTCTTACAGAAGCGAAGTTTTCTAAACTTCGATCTATGTTAGGAGTTCAGGAACTTGTCATTAAGGGGGGATAGGCTCTAATGCCTCCTTCCTTCTCCTAATAGTGTCACTTTTGTAAATCCTTCAATCCTATCCCAAGTTGTTCTTAAGGGGGGATGTTAGGATATTTAGACACTTAGGAGTTAGTTAAGATCAACTTGTGTAATATATCCGTTAGGGATAGTGTGTTTCTTTAGTATGCATTAGTATGCATTTGTAAATACTTAATCCGACGGTCACGATATGTTTCCGACATAGAGTGATCCGACGGCTCAACTTCTCTTAGATCAAACCTAACCTTGATCCGTGGCTTAACACCCGATTGGTCCATGATCTCTATTTAAAGAGCATGGAGGGTCATTGTTTAGTTGATCGATTATGAGAAGCTCATTTGTAACTTTCTTTCTTTGCATAATAAATTGTCCCGTAGAAGCTATTTGGCCGGGGCCGTGGAGTGTTTCCCTCAAGAGGGTTTAAACCACGTCAAAACATCGGTGTGTTGATCTGTGATCTGTTTGTGTGAAGTGGTTGCTCTTGGTGTTCGGTCCTTTGGTAGTACCCTGTGTACCCGAACATTTTTCACAATTTAAAAAATCCCCTTTATGAATGAACATGATAAGATATCAAGGTCAACAAGGTGAAGCCCCCATGATTCACCAACTTTTATTAGATGTCACTCTCACTAATTTTCTTTTTAATTTTTAATTATTAAATACATGAGTAATCACCTCTACTAGATGTCACTTGGACATAAACCTCCAATATAATTTCTCAGTATTCATTATTTCTATTTACCCATTAAAATAATAATTCATCAAGAAGTTCCCTAAAATGATCTTACTAGTTAATTTAAACATGGGGTGTTTTTGTGTTACCTTATCTTAGTTCGACATTTGGGAGGATTAGTTGCTAAGGACTAAAATAATCCCACCTTATTAAGCACCCCTTGATTTTAAGTATGAAATAAGTATATGACTCCTTATTCACTACAGTGGAAGTGTACTTTGAGTAGGAATGTTATCTCTACTCCTAGATACTTAGGTATGCCTCTAATGAATAATTTTGTTGGTTTGTTGACCTACCCAACTTCCTTATTTCATGCATATTTTAAAGATTACCCAAACCACTATCTTGGGACTCAATAGGCAATCCAAGATACCACAACCCATTGACAATCAATGGAAAACAAAGCCACCATAGTTAGTTCTCTTTCATAGTGGGACACCACCACTACTCTACACCAGAACCAAGTGTGTAGTCGATAAGCACCACTACGTATTCAACAAGGCATGAGTGGGTAAGAAAAAGTTCTCTTACTCATCTGAAGAGACCAAATCAATGCCTTTTTGTCATGTTTTGCACCCATATGTTGGTGAGTTGGAAAGTATTTGCTTCTCTATATTGCACATGTGTAGGAAACATCAAATGTTCAACCTCATAAGTTACCTTATATTTTACTATATCAAACTACCATCATATACACATATACACCTATATCATTACATGCAAATTACTAAGATCAATGAAATCATATCATAACATAGACATGTAGATATGAAATATAATCAAACATATCATCAAATGAAATTTTATTAAACATTAGTAATTGATGTCCACAATTTTCCTCTATTGTAATTCTAAGTTGACCACTATGCAAATTGTGATAGCGATGGTTCAATCTCCATTCCAACATTCGACCTAGAGTAATGTTGAGTGAATCCTTTCTTTTCCCTTGAGTTCTCTTCTTTTCACACTCGATGGTCACTTGCACGACTTTGGATATATATATATATATATATGCTTCCTTTATATGTTTTCTGAAGCCATGTTAGCATGTTGTTTGTTGAAAGTGAGTCCATGGTTCGATTCCTCTCCGAAATGCATTTGGTCTAATTATACATGTTGTTGATTATTGATGAAAAAATCATATATAAAGCATTGCTCTCTATTACTTGATGAATTTGAGTAAGACAATTTGTTACTCGATGATGACCTATCAATGTTTACCAACCATAAATTAAGTAGTTGTACTAATTTTATATGAAGAAAATCATGTAATTCAATATAAAAGTGATTAAGTGTGAATTGTGATAGGTGGTAAAGAACTTCACAAATTCTAAAAGTTACTCAGAATTAATGCAAGAAGACAGAATGTGCATACTAACAAAATGATTGCATCGAACATAAACCTAAACCTAATGCCATGCAACGAACATAAACCTAAACCTAAACCTAAACAAAGTGGATTGCATCCCCGAGGTACCTCTCATTGCATAAAGGAGAGTGATTTAACAACTATTTTCATCGAAAATGGTGAAAAGATCACGCCTCTCTTCATTGGTTTTCCCTTTTATCATATCAACAATAGTTTGAGTCATGAAGTCAAAGATATTTTTGATACCGAGGTAGTAGGCAGCCTTTGTAAGTTCAAGAGTGTGGCACGATCATCTACAAGATATTTTATAAACTTCTCGTCCGACATTTTGACAATATCTCGTCAAGAACATGGTATCTGCAATATTATATTGCAGAACCAAATGCGGAACCTTGGCGATAGGCAAAAGAATGGTAATGTTGGAGCCAAGAGAGGTGGTTAATTAATATTTTCTTTTTTTATAACCACCGTGATTAGGATAGCATGAATAATTAACAATTAATTCGCATGTGTTAGATTACTTAATCAGTGGCTATTACCGTGAATTTATTTAGATTTTTGAGATTTTGGAGAACGACCTCTATCCCCAAAAATGAAAAGAATACACTTATCAACCTAGAATAAAACCTAAAAACAAATATTCATCATAATATATATGATGATCAAACTTAACAAAAAGAATATAAATATGTCTCATCAATCAAACACACTCTGCCTATCACATTTATAGGCAATGATCTAAATCAAGGTGGTAGTTTGAGGCAAGGAGTGGTATTTCAGCTTTCTTTTTAATATGTAGAATTTGACAAATTGTTTACAGCAAATCCACCCTGATCAAATGGTTGCCACTCAACTCAACTGGCCATCCAACAGTAGTACCTTGAGCTACGAATAAAAGGAGCGTTTGCTTTTGATTCATCTTACTTCATTGTCCAGGTAACCCTCGACTACTCTCGGGCTTTAATATCTATATCTCTTTATAGATATTTAAATATACACATCACTGTAATGCACAACTAGATTTTCTACGAGCTTTAACCTGAGAGCTGCCCATGAGATCTGTACCCATAATTGGAGAGTATATTTGTTGGAATGATCCCATGAGTTTATGTTGTTTTTTCATATCGTTTAGTCAAATTATGATTGTGGAACCAAAATTCATCATCATAATGTTTTGTCAGATCCTTGGAAATGTGTTTAACTGTATATTTGTGTACACACATTCTCAAGGGGCCCACCCTGGGCAGCCCGTTAAATGCAGTGTAGAATGATGTGTGTGCAGTTAGGATAGGAAAGCAAGAAGTTTGTCCCAACCTAGTCTTCCTGGTAAGTGGATAGTGCTGGCCACTCTTTCAAGTAATTTTGGGGATTTTTGTTGAAATCATGATTTTTATTATTCAGATTGCAATTTTGATTAAAAAGTGATTTAGAGCTCTTTATCACTTTTGGGCACCTAAATTATGTTGGTAACTGAAACATAAAATGAACAGAGACCATTCTTATTGTTTAATAATGGAGAATTACAACAGCCAAACAAGCTTACAAGGATTTCTGATACTCACTCTGTCTTTTGCCTCTACGGGCTTAGATGGATATATAACATTTCTTACACAGTTACATAAAAATAACCAATTAAATGTGTCCCTATTCATATTCTATCTTGGGCTGTCTGGTTTCAACAGAAGACAAAATAATAGGAGTCTAGAAAGATGAGCATATTCAAATCTGTGGAAAATTGGTTGTACCCTTTCAACAAACTATGCAATTCCAACAACCTAAAACTACAATTCCAACAATTTTAGCAAGATTTTGGCTGAAAAAATCCTCGACCAACCTGTTAAATACGTGTTGAGACAAAATTTCTTGAAGACCTTAAGCCTGAGGCTTATAACTTATAACAGAGAAAATTTTCAATAGCAGGGAAATACAATCTGATGGATATATATGGATTTTATTCCAAAAGATATAGACTGCAAAATTCACATAACAGTCACGTAATTATATTTTTCAGATGTCATTACCACAAAATTAACGCTGGGCCTGTGACGCCCTGACTACGCTCACATTTAGAAACACCTTGGTTCTAATTAATTAGTTGAAGTAGTGATGGTATATGGCTACACCGAACTTAGTAAAACCCTTCGGTGTAATCAGATCCCTGTTGGGTAGAGAAACGTTGTCAGCTTAATTGTTTCATCATTTATTTATAAACTTTTATCAAAGCAATGTGAAAGAAATTCCTTCCGCTTTTTTTTTCCAGCCGAAAAAATAGCTATATATTCAATAAGAAATATATATGAAAGTGTTCTTTACAAAAGCTTTCCGTTAGAGTAAAGGTTTCACAAGAGGAGAGTAAGCATGAAGAATCAGGTCACCTCAATTCATTATCGATTGCCCATAATTGATTATATTGGACTATGTGTCGTAACATTATTTGAATAATAAAATTTAGAGCACTTGCCTTTTAAATGGTAGCTCAAGTTTTTCAACCCGTTTTCTTTGCATGTAAGTAGGGTACTGGAATTTCTCAAGTAGTCAGCATTAAACATATTTAAATCATCACTCATGATCAGCCTGAGATCAACCAAAGAGGGGAAACCACCATCACATGGCTCTTCTATGGTCATTATGTGAAGGAAAAATAGCATCCGTTCTTATTCTAGTTAGATTTTCATCAGCATTTTCATTTTCTAAATGTGAGAAGTTGTATTCCTATATAGAAATCCTAAGAAAAGAGCTACCTTCAACTTTGTGGGAATGAAAATTCTAGCCATGACAATTAGCTACTTTCTCAAAAAAGGGCTTGCACTCGAAACTCTTGAGGGATGGATTTCATTCCCTCAGTTATTACTCAAATTCAACATAAAGAGCTATAAAACCTATAACAAAAGAGGAATTAAGGATAGTTGCATTTAGCTTGAAGAAAGAAAATGTCCCTTTAAGCGAGATTGATTTCAGAAAGACTTCGGCCAGTAAATTTATGATACTACAAAAGTCGAAAAGAAAAACAATTTTTTTACAAAGGATGGAAGCAATGGACGTGAATGCAAGTGTCATTACCAATTTATTTATGATAGAAAAAAATGTAGTGATTAAATAAAACCCTGGCAAATGACGACTATAAACTAAAGTTTGTTACAAGGGAAAAATGAATACCAATAGTCATTTACAAGACAAATAACACAGGGGTTCACTAGTGAGGCAATATCATATCACGTCCATTCATATTGGGGGTTTGAATACTCTTAAAACCTCAAAAATATATTGCCTCATATTAAGGGGTCAAGGGGGGTTTTTAAATTGACATAGTAATATAAATATTGGGGGTTATTTTATTTGGTTGTGTTGAGGAATAACCTCCAAATCAGGGGATGGATTCATACCTTCGAACCATGGGATGAACTCGTGACCCACTTAAAACTTAAGGACCCTCCATTTTTATTTGATATTGCTTATGATCATAAGTTTTGGATAAATATGATAATAGTGTAACAATGATAATATCGATGGAAGTCTCTTTGGATTATTTTCCTTGAGCAATCCTCATTTAATATTTTATTTAGGCTTGGTTTGAATTGATGTTATATTGTTTTTCATCTTTAATTTAAGAGATGCAGCTAATTGGGAGTTTAGGACTTGAACAATTGTATTGTATTTTTTTAGGCATTCAAGTAAAAGATCTAACTCTTCATTTTTTAGGTTGGAGTTTAGGTGGTATTGAGATTCAATTAAACCTTTCTCCATGACAACCAAGAAAAGTGAGATTAATCTTTATTAGCTCACTGGAAGCAAGAAAAATTAGATCAAGGTTTCTTAATTAATTTTTTCTTTCAACTTTTTGTATTCTTCTTTAATATTTTCATATTACCAGTTATGAATAGTTGTTAGATTGAGTTATATTTGGCACATTCAAAATTGTAATTTCAATTCTTATATGCAAGGCATATGTCTTAATATTGTATTGGAATTGACATAAACATAGGTGAAAATCTAAATCCTTATTTACATATCATATATATTTTCGTTACCATGAAATGGTATCATATAAGTTTCACCACCCACTGTATCTTTATAACTATTGCATGTTTGAAACCTACCAAGTATATTTTTCCCTTTCCTGTAAAGATAAAAAAAACTAGATATAACTCAAGAAAATGTAACTAAATGTTGTTAATCCCCTTGATTGCAAGAATAAATGTAGAGGAAGTGGAGGAAATTCATTGGATCTTGTGAATGGCCCAAATCCAAGCTATGCACATGATCATATGGTGTTATTGAAAAGTAGAGGAATTTTTCTATGTTTATTGGGTTCAAACATCAATGATGTTTGTTTTGATAGGAAGGTAGGGGAGTCCATCCATGAAAGGGTTTCAATTTTGCAATTTATGGAGTTTAATTTATTAATCTTATAGGAAACATGAGCTCTCTATGGCTATACTTGTATTTACATCATATAAAATTGGTAGATTTGGCAGGATGTGGTATGAAACATATGCAATTCTCATCTTTTTTAAGCATTGCACTAACTATTAGACTATCATTCTTTTACATTCTTTGTTATGTTGATATCTTGACTAGGCTTCCTTTTACACATTTTTCTTTCCCCGGTACTATTTCATTGGGTCTTCCACTATCCAATGCTACAAATTGATCAGTCACCCCTGCAATCCTACTGGTATCATTATTAGCATTATACTATTATTTTATTTAGCATCTTGTTTGCTTATACGAAGATGTGTTAGGGATCATGTTTGTTACAACTTGATAATATGATATAAAGGGGGTGTTAAAAATGGGTTGATAAAAATGGATACTTACAATATTTGGTGAAACTAGGGGTTTTCTTAATTGGAAATGCATATTGGGAGGGGGGTTCAACAATACAATTTTAGGATGCATTTTTCAATATTTAGTGAAATTAGGGATATTCTTTAATATCATGCGAACGATCGTGTTATGTAACAAGTTCACTGGGTGAACCCCGTGACAAATAAGTAGTCATCTACAAGACAAATACTATTGACGAAAAATGTGTAGAGAATAAAATTAAATGCTTTGGAGTTTTATAGCCTTATAAAATATTGTAGGATGTGATAATTTTGATCATTGTACACCCTCATCGGCTAGACTAATTGAAATAAAATTTTCTTATTTATACTTTCCACTCTGTTTGTGCCAGAAATTGTTTCCAAGGCTAAAGAAACAAGCCAACACAATCTCAAATAAAACTCAACAAAGTGAACTAGGTTTTAGGGTTTCTGGAATATTTTCTTGGTTGTGAATTTGGTGATCAACAGGGATTACACTCATGAGCTAAACAAGAAACTGAATGATAAACAAATAAAGACAAAGATGCATCATATAATCAACAAATATCAATCAGAATATAATCTTAAAAGTCATTCAGGGCTAACAAGCATCAAAAGTAAAGAAACCATGAACTAGCAATGAATATATCAGTCCAGTAGTTAAAAAAACTCAAAATGAAGTTAAAACATATACTGAAGGGTATAACGTGTCATATATTTCATAGTCTGTCATCAAATGCATACAAGAGTCATTGTACTTAGCTCTGAGCAAGTATGAAGACAAAGGTAATCTGGAGACCTCCTGAAGCTTTCCAAAAATTGAACCCTTCTTCAGTCCCTTTGTCCCTTTTTTATAATTACAAAGAAATAGTTCCATCTCCCCTTCATTAGGTCGAAATTGAAACTACCCAGCAGTTACATTAACTAACTAACTCAACTAATTGACTAAAAATAGCAAATTGGATTCCTGGAAAATGTGGCGAATTTCTAGAAAATAGGTGTCAAATAAGCTTCCATATCTCTCAATCGGTGACACCTGTGTAAAACCTGAGAGAGGTTTTTGTTAATGGGTCCATGATGGACAAAAACCTCTCTTGGTTTTTCCAAATTCATCTCCAATCAATCAGAATCGGCCCCACAAAATGAACACTAAAACAGGAAAATATTAAATATTTAAAATCCCTGGAAAATAGGCTGCAAAGATTAAACTGAATCTTTCAAGCCTTAACAGTTGTTGAAAAACTGAGAGAGGTTTTTGTAGATGGGTATCTTATGAACAAAAACCTCCTTTTGTTTTCAAAAATTCCTCTCCATCAGCTCTTGGTCTACATTTGACTTCAATAACTCAAAACATGAAAAATAGGGCAGAATTCTGTCTCTACTGCCTCCTTTTTTTTCATGTCAGCTATCCTTCTTGAGATCTAGGCATCCTCTTTACAATTTTGAAAATTGAATATTCATCACGGGAATATATGTATTCAGAAATATTCCTCATTTACCTGTTCCCAATTCTCACGAGCACGCCTGCAGACTTTCGGAAGTAGTCCATTCAAATTGTGCATATAAGTCCTATCTGTTTGACTATATATGAAATCATTTAATATATGACAACCAAGAATGTGCATATAATCATTTCTTGTCTGCTCACTGCCTGATCGTAACAGCTTCACAAGAAATTAGAGAGCTCGATGATGCCACCAGCATCTGCGACTGCATTTGGCCAGCTGACAGAAACACTTTCAAGTGCTTTTATTGCTCTCTGCTGTAAGTTTGGAATCCCAATTCCTGCAAGGTGGACAAGTGGAACGACAGCCTGCTGTGTTGTAATATCTCACTGAAAATACTCCTCTGTTCTGACAAGCTGAATTGTATTTGGAGTAATGATGACCACGATTCCTTCCATAAATCAAAATCACCTGTTCACATGATGGAAACTGACATAGCACGTAATAAAATCCTCAAATCACGTAACTAGTCACTCCAGAACTGAGATCGTGCTAAATTTCGGCTAAAAAATTGGAGAAAATGAGAGTCGCGATATTCTTGTAGCGCGCTCTTTGTTAATTTCGGGCTCCAACGCTACAAGAATAAAATTAACTGCATTTTGGCGCTATTTTTCAACTTTTGGTCATTTTGCATGCGGTTTAAAAGCTGAACCATACTCATGATGCTAAATGTAACTTCATTATTCAATAATATGACTTTAAAAACCCTTCAACACCTAAAGGAGAAAAAACAAAATAAATCTAAAGACAAAAAACATAAAAATTAAAATAAATACCAAAATTTCCTATAGTAATTGAAAAAATAAAGTCAAAGAAATAAGCAAACTTAATCAAAAAGGTTATCAAGCTGTTAAAAGGTAAAAACAAATTCCTGACATAATACACTCAATGTTAATGGGATTGTACATCACTGGTGATGGTGGTGGCTTCTCAAGCCACCCACTAGGGTTCCAACTTTTAATCTTTCCAAGGGCATGTGCTTAAGTGATGTGAAGCTAAATCATGTAATTCTTCCAATAGGAACATCATTTTAGAGAAAAAATAAATAAAAATCATATTATACTTAAAAAAATTAAAATTAGAAAAATATATGTAGATTTATGTATAAACTTTATAGGCTTAAATCCACGTAAAATTATATTCAATTAAATGTATTCACATGCGTTACTTGCTACAACCAGTTGAGTCGGACATAATAGTCTAGGGAAGCTACCAAGATTGGAATATAATATAAAGAGTTATCAATGAGCATTACATACCATCTCTTAAATTCGAATAGTATACTCCGCAAAAAAAAAAGTACAATCAATAGACAACCTATATATATTATAGATTAGAGATATATAAAAAATTTGGATATAGGTAAGTTTTAAACGTATCCTGAATGTCTATAAAATTAAACAGACATTAACAACATTAATGAAGTGATTGAAGTGATTATTGAAGGGCTCTTTATAGAATTTCAATCACTTTTAAGTTGAGATTTCAGTGTATGTAGATCACAATAGTATAATTTGGTAGTATTGGTATTTCATGTATTTGAATTTGTCGAATATTCTATGTAAGTGTAATATGAATATGGATTCTTAGTAATGGAAAATTAAAGTTTGAAAACTAATTAAAAAAACGAACTTAAACACTATAAAATATAAATACCATTCAATTTACACTTTCTTATTAAAATAATTATTAATAACTAGTTGCTGTCCCTCACACTTGCCATATGACAGGTTGTTGAAATTATATTTTTTTGTCTTTTTAAATATATTTGATTTTATTATATAAATGTTTATGTACATTTATAGTATATTTTTGAATACTTTAAAAAATATTATATATAAGTAGTTTGTACTATATTTTTTCATTACATATTTTTTCCGTATCGAATCGTATTGTATAATTATGCTACTATGATGTAGATGACAAGGGGATAGGGATCTGTTAGTATGTGAGTTTTTGATATTTCATTTAATAATGATATATTTAAATATTTTTTATTTAATATAATAGTTTGATATCGGTTTAAAAAAATAAAGTGTTAGTTTATTGTTAAATTATTGAGTAAATTTTTTTTAGTTCTTTTACTAAAATATGGGAAATATGCTTTAGTTTGCATTTTAAATTAAAATATGGTTTAGTGTGAGTTGTTAGTGTAATTGATTCATGTTATTTGGTAGAATTGAAAGGTTGTATGAATATAATGTATTTTGTAATGTTTAAATAATTTATTTATTTTTATATTAAAAAATGTAATTTAATAAAAATTAATAATTTTTTTAATTTAAAAATAAAATAAAAGATAAAAATAATTTAATAGAATTGCTAATGTATTTTATTTTATTTTTTATTAAAATTAAATTTATAAGTTTTTTATAATTTAAAAAATATAATAAATGATAAATATAGTAATGATAGTTATTAATGTATATTTAAATTAACTTTGTTTTATTTAACTTTAAAAGTTAAGTATTTATTTTGTTTTCTTTAAAATTTTATTTGTATTGTTGAAAAGTTTTAATAAAAACATTTCTAAATTTTTATAATTGTGGTGAGTTAATAAGTTAATAGGTTAAGAAGGTACATAACATTTTATGAGAAGATCGCAAATTCTTTTATCTCATGGGTTTTAGGAATTGTTCAACACTCTATTTCCCTATGGAGCTCCAAGTTTATCCTTATTTCATCAATGATGTTTTTTATTTATGTAAGTTAAAATATAAATATATACTTTTGATATTTTAAATTAAAATTAATAAATTCTTTATAATATTTTAATTTTTCTTATCTTCTAATTCTTTATAATGTTTTTATTTTGTAAAATATACTCAAACACATAAATAATATTAATGTGGCTGATGTTAATAACCATAAAAACAAAATAATATCTTCAAAATATTAATAATTTTATTATAAAATATTTAAAAATAAATAAATATACATTAATTATTAAAATATTACAACATATTCTGTAATATCATATAATGTTATATGAAATAAATATAATGATTATATTGAATAAATAGTAATAAATAGTAATTATATTAATAAGTGTTTATTGTACGAAGGGTATTTCTACAATCTGGGTGGAGAGGAAGTGTCAGTTTGTCTCATATAAAAAAAAGAGTAAATAAAAAAATAAAAATAAAAATTTCCACATGTCTGGACCCATAATTGCAGGTGTATTGATTTGTGTATTTAGAATCGTTTAATTTGAATGATGAAGACCATCATTACGATGACGACGATTAATGTTTATTAAAATTTATTTGGTCTATCCAATCTTAAAAATTTATTAGTCTATCAAATCTTAAAAGCAAAAATAAGAATTATTTAGATTTACACATTTTTTTTGAAAAATAAAAATATATTATATACTTCTATATAACTCTTCCACTTCTCAAAAATAAAATAAATGTTCATAATCTGAATCTGTCTACTGTCGCTATTTGGGTAGGTACTCTGTTAACTCGTGCGAAGAAATTTAGCTATACACGGAGTTTATGGTGTTCCTTTCCTATCAATGAAGTGTATATTAATAAATTACACACAACATTTTGTTTCTTCTATGTTCAGTTATGTTTTCATTGTTGTATCTTTATCTCTTTCTCAATCTTGTATCTTTATATATGTGTTTGTCAGGTAAGTAGTCACCTCGTTACTGCATTCGACGTTAGCATATGCATTGAAATGTAAGTGTGAAGTATACCGTCTGACTTTTTAAAGATACACAATTTATTGGTTTTATCTTTACTGAAAGTAATATAAATATACATCATTTATTGGTTTTATCTTTATCTAAAAATTAATAGCAAAGATAGGAAAATAGGGTATAAATTAAAGTACATGTCATATGTTTTGTGGATGGTGGGGTTGATTATGTCAAGATTCTCTAAAAATGCAAGAGCAGTGAACTTCACATCTATATAAGAAGATACGAGTGTTAAGTGTCACAAAGAGTACTTTTTTTTTCTCAAACCAAAAATATGGTTGCAATGGTTCTCAAGACCAAAATATCATTTTCCATTCTCCATTAAAATAACTTCTTCTAAATCATTATTTGGCATACACAAAATGAGCATAATTGATCTTCTTCAGATTTAATTATCATAACTTTTCTAGAACATAAATCTTTATTGGCATGTTAGTGCTAGAACATAAATCTTTGAGCTTTAGTTGCTTCACGTGGGAGCTTCCTTATGTTAGTGCTAGAACATAAATCTTTGAGCTTTAGTTACTGCACGTGAGAGCTTCCTTAGAAGAACAATATGTCAATAATAGCATGGTTGGAATGGTTCTCAAGATCAAAATAGTATTTCCATCCTTTATTAATGGTTTTCTCAATGCTATACTTCTAGTGATGATGGTCAACTCCAAGATACTATGTATAAAATAACTTCCTCTAAGTTGTTGTTTGTATACAAAAAATTAACATAATTGATCTTCTTAGATTTAATCATCGTAACCTTTCTTTGATGAATATTTATTGACATGATAGTGCCACAACATACAAATTTGAGTTTTGGTAGCTTAAGGGGCACCTCCTTAGAAAAACAATATTGTCAACATACATAAGAAGGATGATGACTATTCCACCTAAATTAGTGCCAACACTTCTTCCAAACATGATCTTGATTTGTCAAAAAAAAACTTCAAAAAGGGTCAGGGAAAAGAGACACCCTTAACCCATATAGCACAATTAGTTTCTTCTAGCCAACCCTCAATATCCATGAACTTAGTAATAAGTTTCATGGAACCTTATCATAGTAACTCTTAACTCAAAAGGAACCTTTAGTTCCTTTAATTTATTCCAAATGTTATTTGTGGGCACTTTCTCAGAAGCTCTCATGAAGTCAATAAATAAACATAAGAGATTGATTTTATATTTTGGCATTCTTATGCAATGATGAAAGGATTAACTAAGTGTCCCATGGTTGAAAGATAACATTTAAAACTAGCATGGCCTTTAGAACTTTTTCCTCAACTTTCTAACCATGTCCTATTTTTTTTCATTCCATATAACTTGGATAAAGGATGACAAATCATAATGGTTTGTCACCACTTTTAAAAATAAGATCAATGATGCTTTGTGTCCATGGTTTAGGTCCACAGAGTAATTTTTATGGGAGAAATTTCGCCAATTGGCTATTTTTGGGGTTTTTTTTTTCAAAAAATAAATTCGCCATTTGGTCATTTTTAGTCTCTAATATCACCTATATTTACATAAAATATGTTTTTTATCATAATATTCGCCAAAATTTTCACATTTTAGTAGTAAATTATATGTTTCATTTTTAATATTCGCCTACTTATCTATATACATGTTTTTTTCAATCCAAAATAATTGCCTAGGATACTATACTTAAGTATAATATTAGAATCCTTAAAAAATACAATGGTTTAGGAAAACCGTGCTTGACCACCATATTTAAAATCTTATGAACGTGAGGGATAAGAACAAAGCCTCAAATTTCTACCATTTTTACTTAATAACCTTCGGTGTACTTAGTTTTTCTTTTGTTAGACATTTAACCCAAACTCAATGTCCTCCACAATAATAAAAAGTTAATTATAAGGATTTGAAAGTTGTTTGAAACAATAGGGGATTCATTAACATTTTAAGGTACACATTCAACTTCTCTAGGTATAAAAAGGGTTAAATACTCCAAGCTATATATTAAAATTTGATCAAGGTAAAGGTCAAACCTTCCTTCCATGGGATAACTTTATCCTACTCTATAATAATAAGAGGTAATCTATTTTTGAAGATCGGTCTTAAGAGTGGATTGGATTGATTTGAGCACTGATTTAAGAGTGGATTGGATTGATTTGAGCACCGATTTATTGAATGAATAGTAGATTTAGATCTTCAAGATAACCATAGTTTTGAGAAAATACCAAATCATATTTCTAAAGCATTCCAAACCCTAAAGAAGCTCTAATACACATTGCATCCTTGAGCAAAAGGATGATATAGGGTTTTGGATTCCATGTGATTATATTTTGTGGTGCAAATATATGGAATTATTAGAATAATGTTGGATTGGAACATCATATCAATTCAAGATAAAAAAATGAAGTGTTTGATTATTAATTTGAATCCAATTTAATATTGAAGAATACACTTGAAGTTGGACTTATGTTTTAAATATCTAAACTCCATTGTAATTGCAATGTCTCGATTTTGATCCTTTGGTTGTATTGGATTGAATTTTAAATAAATTGTAAATTTATGTGGTTATAATGACAAGAGTGAAGCCATATGAGCTTAGATAAAATGACCTTGTGTGTAAATGGCGTAAACATCTTGTATGCATTCCTAGTGCATAAGTCAAGGATATGACTGTAGCTAGGGTTTTACCCCTAGCTTGTGCAAATGAGCACCTACTAAGGAGAATGGACTCCTTAGTAGCAGTTCAGTAAATGTAAATGATTAAAATAAAACAAAAATGTAAAAACTACTCTTAACATGCATGAAACATAAACAACAAATTTAAATAATGGTTTTTTTGTATTAATGTTACCTTCAAAGTGAAGGTTGATGAAGCTCCTTGCAATGTCCAAGAGGGTTGCTCCAAGCTCCAATGTGCTCCTTCTCTTTCTCCAATGGTGGGAATGGGCCAAAAGTGGCTCTCAAGGTGAAAGTAGTTCAATGGTGAACTAGGGTTTCGAGAGAGATTTTGGCAGAGTAAGGGTATACTTGATTGTGGATATGGAATAAGGGATCTCCATCACCTATTTATAGTTTTTTGGTGGTGGAGTGCTGACCCATGGTTTTGGGTAACACATGGTTTAGGACAGCTGTATAGGGTTTTTTCCTCCTTTTCCTCATTATTTTATATTTTTCTTCCCTTTTTAGGGGGTTTTTGCTACTTTTAGAGGAATTTTGGATATTTTTGGAGGAAAATGGGTTTTTTAACCTTTTTGAGGTTATTTTAAGGGTTTTGTGGCCTTTTGGAGGCATTTTAGGCCTTTTGGAGGCTTTTTAGTGGGATTTTTGGGGTTTTTAAGGGAAATATGGTAGGAAAATGGACAAATGAGTCATATAATGTGGTAGATGAGGTAGTGAACACTTTTTGGGTGTTAACAGATTGCCCCCTGATGTGCGAGGGCAGGAGCTCATCGTATGGCCGATGGACATCATAAGTCATGAATGGTTTTCCTGGGTGTGGAGAGAAGAGAAGAAACAAACTGAGGCCCGGAACAACGATCCCGAACAACTGCAAGAACTAAAAGTACATAACCTCAATAATGGATGAGGAATCATCTGATCATATGGACGAGGCGGGCATTCCCATGCTCGTATCAGGATATAACATAATAACAATGGGGTCCAAAAAAAATGGGGACCTGACATATACATGACCTCAAATACTGACTAAGGAATAATCTCAATATATGGACGAGGCGGGCATACCCATGCTCGTATCAAGATACATAAACAGAACTGTGAGGCCCGAAAAGGAGGACCTGTAAGATACATGACCACTCTGTACATCATAAAAGTCCAGCGGGGACCCAAATCTGGGACATACTGCTGAGCTGATCATGTGGTAACTGAAGAACTGGTGCACTAGAACATCAACAGTGCACCTGAGTGTGGTACCAAAGGAACTGATGAGCTGTTGGATCATAGTGACTGGGGTCATACTCTCAATGGTACACTGAACTGGAACTGAAATGGGTACTCAAGGAAGCATATAGTTGGATGGCTTCCGAATACAATCACCAACGCAGCCCGGACATCCACGGGAACAGATAATTGGGCATTTCGAAGTGACTCACCAATGTGCTAGAGTCAGGGGAAATCCGGGGTCTTCGACTAAAAAATGATGGGATATAATCCTACGCGATCCTCAACGATGCGATCAAGGTGCTGAAGTCGAGCATGTGAGGAACAACCACTCGGAGAGGCAATGATGACTCCTCTCAGAATGATCCGTAGGCACTTACCACAGATGGTGATAAGTCCAAGGCGTAGGGACCTTTGGGCCTATCCTCTGGAATAGAGGAGCTGTCGTCGACAGAGGGAGACCTGCAACTATCAAGGCAATGATGTTTCCTTGACAGGAGCGCAAGGTGTAGGACCGAAATGTGATAGTACTGATGGCAGGACTGACAAAACTGTTGGGGGACAACTGGGCAAGTAGAGTGGGTGGACTCAAACTTCCTTTGTTCATAGTATGATAATGGGCATGATCTGGCAGCATATGAAACTGACTGAGGGGAAAGGGATCATAGCTGTATTGGATCTGGGAAGGTTACTGGGCTGAGGGAGACTCAAGCTGTGTTACAATGGTAGGAGACTGCAGAATACTTGAACAAAGGCGACCTGATTGGGGGTGCTGCCGAGATGATTGATCAAAGTGCCAGGAGGCACGGGAGGGGACTTCTTCATGGGTTAAGGAACTAGAAGAAGTGTGTGTAAAATGGTACTGTCGTGTGGATGTTTACGAGCCCAGGACAGTTCATGCTCGTGGTTGCTTTCAATTTCAAGGAGTCTGAAAGCGATAAGAAGACTCTGAAATGATGGAATGGTACTGTCGTGTGGATTTTACGAGCCCAGGACAGTTCATGCTCGTGGTTGCTTTCAATTTTAGAGAGTCTAAAAGCAAGTAAGAAGACTCCAGGGGGTTGCTTTTTCGTAGATTTAGTCTCCAAGGCCCAAAGAAGCATAAAAGGATGCAATGAAGAACTCTTCTAGCCGGTGTGACTAGAGTATTCCTTTTTCGTAATTAGTCTACCAGGTCCGGAAAAGGGTTAAACTTATACCAGATAGACGCCCTTTCAGGTACTTTAATGAGCATGAAAGGAAGCAAGATTGCTCGGCGATCTTTTCATTCTTTTAGGAGTCAGAAAAGAGCTTAATGGAAACTCCCTAAGTGCCTTTTTCGTAAAGCACTTGTCCGGCCCGAAAAAGGGATAAAATTATACCGAACAAAAGGAATGGCCAGGCAAGGAGGAAGTGTTCAATCAAGGATCAGTAATGATGACCAAGAACGAGGGTAGGGGGGAACACTGGTGGGCCTCCTTGCGGGGTAGATGAAATGGTGGCAAAATAACGAAACATTTGCAGTATGACAGGAGTGAATGGCTCATGTAAAAAATGTGGAACAATCCGATGGCGGCCAATGTGGCATGCAAAACGAGGCAGCAAGGTGTCGGGACACAATGTTGAAATTGCACCAAGTGAGAGCGAGAAATGATCTCAAGCATCATCACGAGCTCGGAAAAATGAATCTGGCGATATAAAAAGTGTCAAAAACGGGTAACGACCGATGTAGCATGCACACCGAGGCGACGAGGGCGTTGTGGAAAAATACCCGAAAAATCGGGGGGTGAGAGCGAGAAATGATCTCAAGCATCATCACCAGCTCGGAAAAATGAATCCAATGATATAAAACATGTGAAAAACGGGGAACGACCGATGTGGCACGCAGACCGAGGTGACTAGTGGTGTCTGAAAAAATGGGCAAAAAATGATGGGGTAAAAATGATGCAACGAGGTGACCATCATGACGGTCTCGTCGTGCTGATTCCAGTGGTGGAGACGGTTCGTAAAACTAACTCTGGATGGGGTCAGAATGGCTAATACAAGAAAAAGTCAACTCACTATAAATAGTAGTGGGTCCAACATGACATGTGTCAGTTGTACTTGTTTGACTTTGACTTGTGATCAGAGTGGACCAGAGCTTAGGTGGCATTTCTGGACGATCCGATCGGCCGATTGCAGATCCGAGAGATACAGGTATTCCGTCAAACTCATACCTGCATGTTTCTTAGGGTCGGGGGTTGGGTAGTGGGTCCCAGGGCTTATTTGTACGGTCCACGTGGGGTGGACCGCGGGTTAGGGGGTCGAAACCGCGGTTGGCGACCGCGAGTTTCAGGGTGAACCACGCGGTTGGAGACCGCGTGATCCCCTGATGGATACGCGGTCGAGTACCGCGAGTTCCAAGGAGGAACACGCGGTTCCAAACCACGGGTTTAGGGCTGACAGGCGCGGTTAGGAACTGTGACCGTAGGCCTGACAGCCGCGGTCGGAAACCGCGGCAGGAAGCCCGAAAGCCACAGTTTTGGGCCGAGCTATTAGGGTCTTCCGAGAGAGGGAAAAGTACTTATTTAGTTGACATGAGTCTAATGAGTTTATTTGGTGTGATTGACAGGATGCCGCAGGTGCTCTGGAGAGAGCGGGAGATCCCTGATGAGATCATGGCTGTGATCCGACGGGAGCGCCATGTGCGATCTGTGCTGGGAATGTGCGGACTTCTGAAGTTCGCACAGATACCCATGATACGGTCAGTAGCATTGCTGCTGAACCGGCTGATCAGCTTCTGGGAGCCGGACATACAGGCTTTCCGGGTACAGGGTGAGAGGGTGGACCTCACCCTGACCGATGTATACTTTCTGACGGGGTTGCCCTGTCTAGGCAGGGTAGCAGATAGACAGCCGTGGGTTGCCACGGACGTCGACATGGAGGACATGGTGGAGAGATACTGTGGTCTTGAGGCGAGGGTGCATAGGAATGCACTCCTGGTGAGGGACCTACAGGAGCCAGCAGTGCGGGCCATGGCAGCATGTGTGGTCCGGGTATTGGGGTCCCAGTCACCTGAGAAGGTGTCTGGGGGTCAGATGCAGATGATAGAGCGCATACTGGATGGGATGTACTACGCATGGGGCCAGATGTTCCTGACCTGCGTTCAGCGGCAGCTGATGGCAGCGAAGGAAGAGGGCAAGGGATTTTGTTTTGGTTCCTTCTTGTGTGCCTTCTTTATGGAGAGGGTACCCACACTGCGGCCACGGGTGCCGATCAGGGCAGGAGGTATGAGGGAGCCGCGGATGGTGCGGTGGGGCGAGATGATGCGCCGTCGTGGTGGCGGCGACGTGGGCAGGTATTTTACGCAGGAGTTGTACCTGCAGTGGCTCCAGATACCATTGACACTGGATGATTTCCCGTATAGGGACATGGACTTCACGGGAGATCCAGAGGCGCCACGAGCACCAGGACAGGCATGGGGTCCCGACGGTACGTATGTGTTTTTGTTGCATGTTATGTATGTCAAGTTTTATTTATATGATAGGAGAGTGATATACTGTGACTGACATATGGGTGATCTTGCAGATGTGGGTCCGAGGCCGCCTCCAGGACATGTGGCACGGAGGGGTATTGTGGCCGTCCCAGCTCTTCCTGGGCGAGGTGAGGTCCGTCGCCGTGATGCGGAGGGGACACTGGAGTCGGTGCGGGCACTACTAGATCGGTTATTGATAGGGGTGACCGACGAGGGATGGAGGGATATTGACCCTGCTGTAGTGCAGGATTGCATGATGGCACCCCGAGAGTTCAGATCCATCGCGATCCGGGTGGCGGTTCTAGTGGACCGGGTACGGGCACAGGAGGCCGTAGGAGAGGAGGACTTACCGAAGGAGGAGCGAGGGGAGGACTCAGAGGTAGCCGATGCAGGCAGTGATGCAGGATACGACTCCCATTAGGGAGTGCAGGGGACTCCCCTCGAGTTTTGTAGCTACGGCATGTATGTGGATGAGGCTTTAGGGATGTATAGCCATTTTTTGTATAGCTGGGTACAAGGGTACTCAGGACATGTATAGCACTGAACATGTATTTTTTGATATATATATATATGCACGTGGATGCACCTTTTTGTATGATGTTGTTTTATTTGTACGCATGTGGATGCGCTTTATAATTTGTGATATGTTTACTGTCAAGCACTCTAATTGCAGATAATTAAATATCAACACACAGAGCGTATGAAATTTATTGTCAACCCGAGAAAGTCTTTTTATTTCAAAGGACAAGTGCACAATATATGCTTAAACACAAACCATTAGAAGTGAATACTTTTATCTTCTATCATCTATGTTCATCCCAAGAATCTACGCAATCCCAATTGCCTTCTAACTGCTGTACTACAATCCTTTTCTATTATGCATCAAGCAGAACGAATATCAGATCTAATCAACGATTGCAGGAAGGAAATCTCAATTGCATTCTAAAATAATTAACTGTCTAATGAAATCAAGCTGGGAATCATGAAGCATGACCTGAACATTACTCTAGAATTTAATAAGGGAGATTGAAGCAACTGTTCTAAGATGCTGAATTGCAGAATATAAATCAATCAACACATAACAGGAAAGCTAATTCGTAGGAGCTTCTGGGATTACGTTTCAGCTGCAGGATGAGCACAACAGTGTGAACAGAAATTGAATTACATAAAACAAACCTGACTCAGTCGACTGTTATTGATACCATTCACCAATCTCACAAATAAATCATTTACTGAGAAATCCACACAATGAATATTGCTGCTGCGTACAAAAGAAAGATCAAATCATCACACAACAGAAAGATGAAATCCTAAATTAACACAGCAATCTCTGTGGAAGACGGGCCCAGTCTTCACACAGAGACGCTGGTTGAACAACACTCTCTTTAACTCAGAAGCAACTCCTTATATTAACAGAAGGATGAGTACACAGTTTCGGCTTCACTGCTAATACAAGATGAATTAATTCATTGCTGTCCAACCCCTCGATCGAGGTAATACCACATATTTATACATACAGTTGCAACATCTAAACCTATAATTGGGCGGCCATGAAGATCTATGATCTTCAGGCGCCCTAAATAATCTAGCTGTTACAATGCGTGGCAGAACTGAAATATCCAAATATAAGAGGAGTTATCAACTGTCCCAAGAGTGGCGGTCCTTCCAGCTCACAGCTGGATTTGAGCAGCGACATACTTAAGATAGAACTTTATGTTACAGCTGCCCTGCCACGACTGTGCCTTGATTGACGAATTGAGCCCCAAGGAACTTTCCTTAAGCAATGGACGTCCCTTCCTCCGTGACTTGTTCAGCTCCGATCTTCCTGCAGTCCATTTATCTTACTACCTTCATAATTTGCATCATGTTAGCACGAATTAAGAGATGCACAGCTTAAATCATCACAATCATAAGTATTAATACAATAAAACGATAATCGGCCATACCTTGGTAAATTGGGGAATATATAGGGACAATAAGTTGAATTGCCAAGGTAATTGGTGTGAGACAAGGTAAGGGACAGTGATAAATGATGGTCAAAAAGGGCCAATTCTGGGCTCAACATCTCCCCCCAACTATCCTGTTGCATGTCCTCATGCAACAACCTGCATCTGAATATTGTACTGAACCTTGTCCAGGCAAGAGGAAAGAATGTAGATAAATCAGGCATCCCCTCTATCCCCTTGAAAAATTTCTGTGAGCAACCCAGCAGCTCCCAACTTTATTGTTCCCCTTCTCCCGCTACTTGCTAATATCTGCAGTTCTCTTATGCTATGCCTGGGGAAGTTGAAAAGACACACTCAATCTGAATCCAATTCAATGATACCTGTAGGAGGTGGAAGCACTGGTTCTTGTGGGACAGTGTCTTCCAGCGCATCTAATCTTATCAAGGGAGTTGCTGGTTCTTGTGTAACAGCAACATCCCTTAAACCTTCTTCAGCAGCTGCCTTTATTGCTTTTGGAGACACTGGTTCTTGTGTAACAGTGTCTTCTTTGTCAATTGGCTGCTGAGATTGGATATCCTTTTCAATTTGCAGCTCCTCCTCCAAGATTTCAGTGTCACCTGAGCAGGGTGTCTGTACCTGTTCATCATCACTCCATTGTGTATCAGGAATGATCTCTACTCCCGGGTTATCCTCCAACTGCAGTTCAGGGGTTCTTGCTGCAGCATCCAAGGATGTTGGTTCTTGTGTGACAACATCCTGGCTTACATCTTCATCTTTATTTTGCTGCAGCTTCTCTTCTATGAGTTCTGTATCATGAGAGCTTTTTGGGGTCACCACCCAGAGTTCATCGTTGAATGCCAGAATATCCTCTGTCCCGGCTTCTTCTTCTGTCTGCTCAGTCGGTTGGACGGTCAAGTTCAGGATTGCTGGTTCTTGTGTTGCAGCATCCTGTTTCAACTTGTCACTGTCCTGCATTTCCATTTCCCCTTCTAAAATTATTGTGTCCTGGGAACGTTCTGGGGTTACAGCACAAAATTCTTCACTATCCTCCAGGGTATCCTTTGGCTCCATGATCTCTGTATCAAGGGAACATTCTGGAGTCTCACCATATTCTTTTATAAGCTCCAGAGCATCCTTCATTTCCTGTTCTTCTCCCATCTGTTCCATGATTTCTGTATTGTGGGAGCAATTTGGGATTGCCATACATTCCTCATAAATTTCCAGGGCATCTTCCACTCCCTGTTCTTCTCCCATCTGTTCTATGACTTCTGCATCATGGGAAGTAGCAGCTGCAGCAAGGATGTTTAAAGGTGCTGGTTCTTGTGTTGCAGCATCCTCTTTCTCCACTGCTTTCCCTTCTGTGGCTACAGGCTGTTGTGCTGAATAGGTGCTAAGTAAAATTTTATGGCCTGCTTCCTCAAAGATCTCCCCACAGGTGGGGCAGAGTATTCACTCATCCTTTTCTCCAGCTTCAGCAGAAGCTGTTTCCTCCACTTGGTCTGCAGCCTCTATTAATGTATACATCTTTCTTCCACCCTGCTTTTGGCAGATTTCCTTCCATGTTTCCAGCTCCTTTCTAAGTGCTTGGAGGTCCTCTTTCAGCATTGCATTCTCATACAAGAGTCCCTCAACTCCCGGCTCTTCCTCCACTGGCCTTTGTGGAGCATCCCTCGGTTTTGGTGTAAGGATTGGGGGTTCAACCTGTGTCTCTAAGGTTGCCCATTTTGTTCTAGCTGCCTCTGCTGCTGTAATTGACCGAGTTCGCTTCCTTCTAATTGGTGCCACTAAATCAAACTCATTGGTGGTCCTCTTCCTTTTCTGCGGCGTTTTCTTTTGTGACTTCCCTTTCTGTAGTGTTTCTTCTCGTGGAGCTGGAACATAGGGAGGCAAAACTGAAGTCAAAGGAACATTTCCCTGCCCTCCATGCTGTTCTTCTTCAATCACAGCTGCTCCTCCTGCCCATTCCGGTGAAGATTCGATTGTGACCAGCTCAATATCTTCTTCCATTGCTCTGGCTCCGCCATCTTCAGGTTCCATTGTCGCAGCATTTGATGCTGCTCCAATTTCACCTTCTGCTGGCGGAGCTGCCCTGTTGTCTAGGTTTTCCACGAGGGTTTCATCTACATTGTCACCTGACAGCTCTGTTTGTGCTTCCCCTCGCTCTCCTTCAAATGCAGTGTCATCCCCCACTGGTTCTGCTTGTGCTGGGGATTCATATACTTCAAATGGCTCTGCCTGTGCCTCGGGCTGTTCTTCCTCTGTGGTTTTGTCAACCCCTGATGTCCCTGCCTGTGCCCTCTGTTGCTCTTCTTCCGTTTCATCCCTTCCGGATGGTCCTGCCTGTGCCCCCTGTTGTTCTTCCTCCGTTTCATCCCTCCCCCCAACTTCGCTGGAGGAACTCCGGTCCTCCTGTTGTGGTGGAACCGGTAATTGCTGTAATGGAATGACCCTTAAGGGAACAGGTTGCTGTGGCCGGGTAATGAATTGCTCCCATGTTATATTATGTTGGGCCAGGGTTCTCATAATAATTAACTTAATGAGGCCATGGTGTGTGAGGGAGGATAATGGGTGTTTTGCAGATTGAACGAATGTTGCCATATGGCGCAAATCATGCAATAGATAAAATGGAATATTTAACAAAATGCCATGACGGAGATGAGAAAGCAAAGGAAGTTCAGAGTTGTACACAGTTTGGTATCTACCTTCGCAAGTTATGTATTTCTTGAGGAAGATAGCGACCTGGTCCCATGGCTGCGGCAGTGACTTCAATGCAATCCCTCTCCTGGATGCTTCAACTTGCTCCCCTGGAAGTAAAAATTGTTCTCGTGCAACTGTTGCAGGAACTCGACGGTTAAACCAAGGTTTTCCCACCAATGGGATAGCTGTAACCTCGGATATAATGACCTCCGAAACATCTATACACAGCCCCCACACCGTGGAGTGTGTTTTAGTGAGATTCAACGCAAATTGCAGGGCTGCGTCCCGGTCGAATCCATCCAATCGTTCAAAGAACTCGACCCAGCCAGCGGCTTGAAAAATGGCCAGAACCTGCAAATTCCGTCTAAGTTCCCGGGTATTGAAAGGTTCATGGCGAACTGGAATGCCCATGGTCCTGGCTGCAAAATAGAACTGCTGTTCGACAGAGTACAGGATCCAGAATGGAAGTTGCAGCGCGGAGAATGCACGAATCGTTGAGCGGAGACGTTGAGCGAATGAACTAATTCGGAAAGTTAAGCGCAGAGAGGAGTTTAAAATTTTCATGCCGAATTGGGGAAGGTGGCAGTTATTAGCATTACGTCGTACGAGGGAAAGGTTCAATCAGATATAAATGGTGGTACGAGTGAAGGTACGGCCAATCTCGTTTACATGATATCAATACTTAGTCACGTGATAAATGAGAGCCATACCTCATAAAACTGTGCGTCGGAAGGCTGCGGAAACTGGTGGAGCATGGAGTTGGTGACGTCATGGAGCCGAACGCGTGCACAATCAGACGTGGAATCATGATGACTCGGATAAGGCACTGATTTCCTTCGCCGGTAAAACACAAGGCGTCGCATCCTCCGGGTGGAAATGATGAGTTCGCCGGCAGGACTGGGCTGAATCAGCGTCATAATTAGCAAGTTGAACAATCCTTCTGTTAACACGGGAGTTACTACTGCAAATTGCCAAAGAAATGATCACACGGCCGATGAAAAAGCTTGTTGCAGCTGACAAGAAAGAAGTTACAGCCATCGGGAAAGAATTCGTGGAAGCCGGAAAAAGATTCACAATATCCGGAAAAAATTACGGCTGTCACGGGAAAAATTTACAGCGGCGGAAGAGACTTACGGCTGGCGGGAAAAGATTTTTCGAATATGGGAAATATGTCGCAGCCGCTGGAAAGAAATGACAGCTGTGGTGTGGAAGTGACTTGGTCAATGAGGTGGCGGTCGGGAAGTGATGTGGCGACTGCGAGAAAAAGATGTTGCAGCCGCCGAAATTACAGCCGCCGGGATTGCAGCTGCCGGAGTTGCAGCTATCGGAAAAGATTTGACGGTGGACGGGAAAAATTTACGGCTACCGGGAAATGGAGAATACGGTTGTGGCTGGTAAATGGAATGGCAGCTGCGGAAAATGAGATGGCAGCCGTGGAAGATGAGGTGGCAGCCGCGGAAGATGAGGTGGCAGCCGCGGAAACTGGAGTTGCAGCCACCGATGTTGCAGCCGCCGATGTTGCAGCCGCTGATGTTGCAGCCGCTGATGTTGCAGCCGCAAAAGTTGCAGCTGTCGAAAAAGATGGACGGCTGTCGGAAAGGGCATTACGGCTCCCGGGAAATGGAGAATACGGTTGCCGGAAAAGGATATACGGCTGCCGGAAAAATATGTTGCAGCTGCCGGAAAATATGTTGCAGCTGCCGGAAAATATGTTGCAGCTGCCGAAATTTTTTTTTTTTTTTTTTTTTTTTTTTTTTTTTTTAACACAAGGACGGCACAGAGAGATTTTCATTATGGGCCCCAAACTGATCGTTCTCCTGGCGCTTCCCTGAAAATTTTTTCTTAAAAGACAACAGCAAGCAAAGAGATCAAATGCAAAAAGAAAGAAAACGACAATTATACGCTACAGCAAGGAATTATTTATGTACAGCAAATATGATTTTCATTTTAAGATTTGGTAAAGGTAGAAAAATGTTCCTGCTCTGGTGCCAATTGGTAGTTTGGATCAGCAGCAATCTGTGAAATGAATGCATCTTTCGAAATGGGCTTCCGATACAGTCGCAGCCTGTGGCCATTAACAATTAATGGCATACGGTTTTCATCAATGGTGACCAGGCGAACAGTGCCGTTGTCAAATACCCTGTCAACCAAATATGGACCCAGCCATCTTGTGCGTAATTTCCCTTTGAAATCTTTCTTGAATCTAGAGTCGTACAGTAGTGCCCAGTCTCCTTCATGGAAGATTTTCTTTTTGATGAATCGGTCATGCCAGTTAGATCTCTGTTGCTGAAGGAGCACAGTCTGGTCTACCGCAGCTAGTCGTTTCTCATCCAGTTCATTCAATTGATTCAATCTTCTTTTCTGGGCTTCTGTTACATCCAGGTTCATTTCAATGGCTGTTTTCAGGGTCTTGATCTCAAATTCAATTGGAAAGATGGCACTCTTACCATACACCAGATCATAGGGAGAAAAGCCCGTGGTGTTGCGCCAAGTCGTGCGATATGCCCACAGTGCTTCTGGAAGTCTGTCAGCCCAATCCCTTCGATGGCTTTTAACTGTTTTAGTAAGGATTGCTTCGATAACTTTATTAGTGCTTTCCACCTGACCATTGGCCTGGGGATGATAAGGTGAAGCTATCTTGTGCTGCACATGATACTTCCGGAGCAAAGATTCGAATTGATGTGAAATAAATTGTGGTCCGCCATCGGTAACTACTTCCTTTGGTACTCCAAAACGGGTAAAAACTTCACTGTACAGGAAATCAATCACCGCCTGGTCGTTTGCCTTAGCCAAAGCTACAGCTTCTACCCACTTAGTCATGTAGTCTGTACACACCAAGATGTAAATCTTTTGTTTGGAAGGAGGGTTGATAGGACCAACAAAGTCCAATGCCCATCTATCAAACGGTTCTAGTACCACTTGGGGCTGTAAAGGCATCTGGTCTGTCTTATTAGGTTGGCCCATCCTTTGGCAGCTGTCGCAGGACTGAACATATTTTTTAGCATCTCTGAACAGTGTCGGCCAATAATAGCCCATCCGCAACGCCTTATGTCCTGTTCTTTTATCTGCAAAGTGTCCTCCGCAAGGTTCATCGTGACAGGCCTTCAGTATATGAAAGATCTCATCTTCCCTTACACATCTTCTAATTTCAAGATCAGGTCCTGTGTAAAAGAGATGGCCTTTGAGCCAACAATACCTGGCACTTTGCTGAATAATTTTTCTTTTCTCTCGTTTAGACATATGTGGCGGAAGTTTCCCTGCAGCCAAATAATTAGCAACATCTGCATACCAGGGTGAATGAGCTGAGAGTGCAAATAAATGTTCATCCGGGAAAGCATCCTCAACAGGTGAACTGTCATCACTGTTAGTAAATCGTGATAAAAAATCAGCAACAACATTTTCTTTTCCAGGTTTATCTATAATAGTAATATCAAATTCCTGTAATAATAAAAGCCACCTGGTTACTCTGGCATTAGTGACAGGTTTATTCATTAAATACTTAATGGCAGAGTGATCAGTATGCACAAATGTAGGATACCCAGTAATGTAATGCCGAAACTTATTAATAGAATAAACAATAGCAAGAAATTCTTTTTCAGTAACAGTATAATTTAGTTCAGCAGGGGCTAAGTTTTTACTCACATAATAAATAGCATAAGGTACTTGACCATCCTGCTGTCCTAGTACTGCTCCAATGGCGGTATCAGAAGCATCTGAAGAAATGTGGAAATGTATGGTCCAATTAGGTCCCCTTAAAATAGGGGCTGTGGACAGTTTCTCTTTAAGCTTATCAAATGCTGTCTGGCATGCTGTACTCCATGCAAACTGCACATCCTTCATTAACAATGAAAACAAAGGAGAAGCAAGTTTGGAGAAGTTTTCTATGAATCTCCTGTAATACCCAGCATGTCCCAGAAAACTTCGCACCTCTTTCTGAGTTGAAGGGGTTGGTATATTCTTTATCACCTTAATTTTTGAAGGATCCACTTGAATACCGTTAGTAGAGATGAAATGTCCTAATACCACCCCCCTCACTCATCATCATGTGGCATTTTTCAGTGCTCAGTGAGAGGCGATCCTGTTCACAGCGAATTAAAACCTTCTTCAAATTTTCCAACGCTTCATCAAAATCCCTGCCATAAGGAGTGAAATCATCCATAAAAACTTCCATGCTATCATTTACCAATTCAGAAAATATGCCAATCACAGCTCTTTGGAACGTTGCAGGTGCATTGCACAACCCAAAGGGAAGCACCCTGTAGGCGAACGTTCCCCAAGGGCAGGTGAAGGTGGTCTTATCCTGATCCTCTGGAGCAATCTGGATTTGATTGTACCCACTGAATCCGTCCAGGAAGGAGAAGAACTTCTTCCCAGATAAGTTATCAAGTACCTGGTCAATAAAGGGCAGAGGAAAGTGATCCTTTTGTGTAGCCTTGTTCAGCTCCCTATAATCGACACAGACTCTCCATTTACTGTTTTTCTTGGGTACAATTACAAGTGGGGAAACCCACTCACTGTCTGAAATAGGATAGATGAATCCTGCTTCCAAGAGTTTCTGGATTTCTTCCTTCACTATATCCCTCAGATTGGGGTTCATGCGTCGTTGGGGTTGACATACAGGCCGGGAGTCGTTTTTAATATAGATATGATGAGTGCACAGACTAGAAGGAATACCCTTCATGTCTGTATACTCCCAGGCGAATGCCCCCTTACGTTCCTTCAAGAGATTGGTTAAGCGCTTTTGTTCTTCTGAGGAGAGAGCATGATTGATGTTCAAAGTTCTTCCAGGCTCTACCTCAATAGGAATACTTCTCGAGCTTTTCAATACTGGGATTATATTTGCGTCATTGGCTAGTGCTTCCTCCGTAAGCTGTTCTTGTTCTTCTTTTCCGAGGGTACTGTTCAGAAGTTGATAAACTTCCTTGTCTACAGAAGCAGGTTCGCTAATGAAATTATTAATGGCATCGTCTTCTGTTTCGTTTTTGAAAGTTAGTGCCTTCCCTATTGTTAGTAATGGCTGAACATCTTCTTCTTCTTCTTGTTCTATCCAAAGGGAGGTTTCAGTTTCTAGACTCGGCCTTGCTGGAGGGTACAGGGTAAGATTTTTGGTTTCCATGCCATCAGATATAGTCATAGATCCTGATCGACAGCTGATGCAAGCATCAGCTGTAGCCAACCAAGGTCTCCCTAAAATCAATGGATGTCCCCCCAGCTGTGATTTTGGCTGTAATACCAGAAAATCGGCAGGGTATTCCCACGAGTCTACTGAAATAACGAGGTCGTCCAAAATCCCTTCAGGTCTGATGGTGGATCTGTCTGCCAGTTCTAAGATAGTAGGGGTCGGTCTAATATTGGTGAATCCGAGCTTTTTTACAGTCTCCATCGTTATAACATTGATCGCAGCTTCTAAATCTACTAGTACGTTGGGTATCTGCGTTTGTCCTATGTGTACAGTGACAGTAGGATTGCCGGGATCCTCATACTTAGTTACAGGGGTTTTTCCAGTCATTAAAGCGGATAAATTCCCTATAACATGAACAGTAGGAGGATCTCTGGGTTTCCTTCCCGGTCTTTTAGTGCACAGGTCCCGAACAGTTCTAGCGTAGATAGGTACATCTTGAAGAGCTTGTAAAAGGGGAATCTTAACATAAAGGTTCTTCAATTCTCCTAAGAGATTGAACTGAGGTTGCCCCCCTCTTTGTGGCAGCATCAATCTCTCAGGGTAAGGTGGTTGCCTTACCAACTGGGTAGGCTGCGTGTTATCCACTTCATCGTTCAATGTTTCAGCCCTCCCCTCTGAGGGATGCTCAGCATCTTCAATGATAGGAACCGGATCAAAAGGATGCTGGGAACTCTCTCCTTTGTCATACACAGTTGGTGGAATATTTTCTGAAGTTACACGTTCTACTACCTTCCCAGACCGTAAGCGAATGTCATTACAAGGTACGGGGGAGAGAGAGTAGGCTGGCATATTGAGAGTTTCCAGTTGCTGGACCGTTTTATTATTTGGGTTAGGGTTAGGTTGGGCAGGCAGCTGAGGCCGTATCGGTATGTTAGGCACATGATTATTTTGCAGCTGCAGCTGCGACTGCTGAGGTAGGTACTGAGGATATTGCTGAAATTGAGGATATGGAGGATACGGTAACTGTTGAGGTGGAGGTGGTTGAGGAAACTGATTCCCAGGATGGAAGTTCCTCCATCCAGGAGACCATGAAGTAGGTTGATGAGGTGGCTGTGTCCAAGGACTCCATGAATTATAACCTTGCATCGCTGGTTGAGGAGAATTCCACTGAGCATAATTTGAAGGGAATTGTGTATTCACGTTTTGCATATTAGTATTCCAATTATTCAAATTATTCAAAAATGGAAATGAATCGGGAGACATACCTTGATTCCGGGGCTGCCAGGGTTTCTTCTGTGCAATAAAGTAGGCTGAATCCACCTCTGGAGTTGATGCCTGCAGAACAGCTTTCACTTGGGGCAGCGTGGGGCATTCTTTCATATCATGATTCAGCTCGCACAATTGACATACTTGAACTTTGTCAAGGGGGCATTCTTTCAGTGGATGAGTCTTTCTACATCGGGGACAAAACACCCCTAGTGTGAGATCCTCCACTGCCTGTCTTTGCTTGGCCTTCAAGACGTCAATCTCTGAAGAGATAGAGCTCATCATTTCTGTTTTAAAGTTTTCAAGAAGATTGCCTATCTCTGCACGTGTAGCTCCCCCATTGGATGACTTCTGAGTTCTGTCGAAGACATCACGTTCCAGGTTATTTCGTTTATGCTGCTTATTATGCCTAGAAGATCCCCTGGAATATCTCTTACATAATTCCACAATTGTCTCAAAAGATTCTTTAGAGATATCCCCCTTTCCTAATAAATTTAGCATGTCTAAACAATCGTCCCTGATTCCTCGAAGCAGGATTATCTTAAGCACATCTAGTCCCATGTTCGTCTGTCCAGCTCTCTGCACATTGTACAGCAATCTCTCTACAAAATCCTCCAAGCTTTCGTCCTCCTTCTGTACCATCTTGAATAACTCCTCCCTCTTGTCCCTGGTGTTGCAATATTCTTGATATTTTTCCAGGAACACTTGCTTCATCTTGTTCCAATTAGCAACAGTTCCTCCCCCAAGGCTCATGAACCAGCGTAATGCATTGTCCTTCAGGGTGGCAGGAAAAAGCTTCAACTTTTGAGCATCTGTGACATAATCATAGCTGCGACAGAGGATATCGAATTCAAACAGGAATTCGTCTGGATCTTCTGCCGCCCTACCATGGAAGCGGGGTAACACCGACGGTGAGATGTTTTTCATAGGAGCTGTCCCCTCGAGCTGCTGTATTGGGAATTGCAATGTAGCCATAGTTTCTGGCGGGGAATTATCTTCATGATGGTATTGTACCACTGCTTCTTCCTCTTCATTCTCATGTCTGTTATTCATCTTTTCTTCTGTATCTTCTCCTTCGTTTGTTCCTTTATCCCTTACCTCAGTTGTAACAGCTGCGTATTGTTCGGATGTAACAGCTGCGTATTCTTCGGTTGCAGCAGCTGCGTATTCTTCGGTTGCAGCAGCTGCGTATTCTTCGGTTGTAACACCTGCGTACTCCTTAATTGCAACAGCCGAATCAGCTGTTCCTTCTTTAGCAGGAGTATATGCAGAAATCACCGCTGCTCCTGTATCTTCCACTGTAGATCCTGATGCTAACGCTCCAGGATCAGTAGGGCCTCTTTTGATAGGAGTCGCCTGTTGACGAGATCTGACAGATGAATCAGTTTTGTCAACAAGGTCGTCAATGAATGTTCTTCTGCCCAGCGGTGGACCTCGACCACGACCCGAACCACCTGTACTGTTAGTAATTTGTGGGGTTTTGGGGGTCGGGAGGTGATCGCGTTTTACCCCCCTCGTATTCATGCGAAGCAGATCATTTCAAAAGCAACCAAAAGACTGACTAAAAGCAATTATCAGATACAACTAATGACTAGTGTTTAATTTTCATCACTCCCCGGCAACGGCGCCAAAATGTCAAGCACTCTAATTGCAGATAATTAAATATCAACACACAGAGCGTATGAAATTTATTGTCAACCCGAGAAAGTCTTTTTATTTCAAAGGACAAGTGCACAATATATGCTTAAACACAAACCATTAGAAGTGAATACTTTTATCTTCTATCATCTATGTTCATCCCAAGAATCTACGCAATCCCAATTGCCTTCTAACTGCTGTACTACAATCCTTTTCTATTATGCATCAAGCAGAACGAATATCAGATCTAATCAACGATTGCAGGAAGGAAATCTCAATTGCATTCTAAAATAATTAACTGTCTAATGAAATCAAGCTGGGAATCATGAAGCATGACCTGAACATTACTCTAGAATTTAATAAGGGAGATTGAAGCAACTGTTCTAAGATGCTGAATTGCAGAATATAAATCAATCAACACATAACAGGAAAGCTAATTCGTAGGAGCTTCTGGGATTACGTTTCAGCTGCAGGATGAGCACAACAGTGTGAACAGAAATTGAATTACATAAAACAAACCTGACTCAGTCGACTGTTATTGATACCATTCACCAATCTCACAAATAAATCATTTACTGAGAAATCCACACAATGAATATTGCTGCTGCGTACAAAAGAAAGATCAAATCATCACACAACAGAAAGATGAAATCCTAAATTAACACAGCAATCTCTGTGGAAGACGGGCCCAGTCTTCACACAGAGACGCTGGTTGAACAACACTCTCTTTAACTCAGAAGCAACTCCTTATATTAACAGAAGGATGAGTACACAGTTTCGGCTTCACTGCTAATACAAGATGAATTAATTCATTGCTGTCCAACCCCTCGATCGAGGTAATACCACATATTTATACATACAGTTGCAACATCTAAACCTATAATTGGGCGGCCATGAAGATCTATGATCTTCAGGCGCCCTAAATAATCTAGCTGTTACAATGCGTGGCAGAACTGAAATATCCAAATATAAGAGGAGTTATCAACTGTCCCAAGAGTGGCGGTCCTTCCAGCTCACAGCTGGATTTGAGCAGCGACATACTTAAGATAGAACTTTATGTTACAGCTGCCCTGCCACGACTGTGCCTTGATTGACGAATTGAGCCCCAAGGAACTTTCCTTAAGCAATGGACGTCCCTTCCTCCGTGACTTGTTCAGCTCCGATCTTCCTGCAGTCCATTTATCTTACTACCTTCATAATTTGCATCATGTTAGCACGAATTAAGAGATGCACAGCTTAAATCATCACAATCATAAGTATTAATACAATAAAACGATAATCGGCCATACCTTGGTAAATTGGGGAATATATAGGGACAATAAGTTGAATTGCCAAGGTAATTGGTGTGAGACAAGGTAAGGGACAGTGATAAATGATGGTCAAAAAGGGCCAATTCTGGGCTCAACATTTACATTGCACGTGGATGCAAGTAGGCTAGGATGTTAGGCACGTGGATGCCCCTTGTGTAGTTTATGTGATGTGACATGATATATGTATGTTGAGACACATGGATGCCCCTATGGATTATGAATGTGGTATATGTACATGGATGCAAATGTGGATGCAATGCAATCTTTTTGGGTTTTTTTTTTTTATATATTTTTATGAGATGTGATGGAATTGTGGTGCATGATGTTACATGGTGTGATTGATATGCCAATCTAGGATATTGTTTGCCATTTTATCTGCGACACTATTTTGGGCTCGTGGGACATGTGTGAATGTTATGGATTCAAACTGTCGGCTGAGTTGTTTTGCGCGCAGGAATTTTCTAAAAAGGCAGGGATCACGCACCTGGTAGCAGTTGTTGAGCTGGGAGACAAGTAGCTGGGAGTCAAGGAACACATGAAGGTGACATATGCCCATCTGGAGGGCAGCAGTCAGGAGACCAGTCACAGCATCATACTCCGCCTGGTTATTGGTAGCAGCGCCTATACATATTCCGTCCAGGTGAATCATCTCGTTGGAAGGGGAGTACAAGACCCATGCTGCAGAAGCCAGGTTGGGAGACCAGCGGCTTGCGCCGTCAGCAAAGCCAGTGTAACAAGGTGGAAGATGGTCCATCTGTGATCATGCAAGAATGATGAATATAAGATGATGGTAAAAAAGGTGAAAAACAACAAAGAGAGCAAACTGTACAATGCGGACCAATGAGGCCGCGGTTTCATTTATGGGTAAAAACGTTTAAGATACAACCCATTGCGGGGGTTGCGCAAAGGGTGGCCTTCGGAGTCGGCTAAGATGTATGCCCCCTTGCCGAGACAAGTCTTCACAATGTAAGGGCCTTGCCACATGGATTCAAACTTCCCTTTACCGGTTTTATCGTGGGCTTGGTCATATGCGAGGACAAGGTCCCCTTCATGGAAAGTTCGAGGGTGAACATGTTTATCATAACCGGCTTTGGAGCGGTTTTTGGCAGCTTCGATGTTCTGGAGAGTGGCACGACGGTCTTCATCAGCTTGTTCGAGCTGCAGCAAACGCTGCTCAAGGGGGGAGGTGTCAGGGAGAAGCTCAACGGCGATCTGTAAGGCAGGAATCTGACACTCGATGGGGAGGACAGACGCTATACCGTGAACTAAATGGAATGGGGTAAAACCAGTGGCGGTCTTAGTGGATGTGCGGTAAGCCCATAAGGCAGGGAACAACATGTGGTGCCAATTGGACTTATGCTTGTCAACAGTTCGTTGGAGGATGGTTTTTAGGATTTTGTTGATGGCCTCTACTTGACCGTTCCCTTGGGGGTAGTAAGCAGAGGAAAATTGGTTTTCAAATTTGAGGAGGGTGGATAACTCACACCAGATGGCATCTTCGAAGTGTGAACCGTGGTCGGAGACTAACTGCTTAGGAACCCCGAATCGAGTGATGACATGGTTGAAAAAGAAACGGGCAGCAGTGTCGGCGGTACAATTGAAGGTAGGCATGGCTTCTGCCCATTTGGTGAAGTAATCCACGGCAACAATGATATATTTGTGGCCGTTGGCAGACTGGGGTCTACATTCCATGAAGTCTATGGCCCACTTACAAAAGGGACCAACGGTGACGACTGGGTGTAACGGAGCAGGAGGTGTCCGGGCCTTGGGGGCAAAAAGTTGGTAGTTATGGCAGTGTTTGACCGCAGTGATGCAGTCAGTGAAAAGTGTGGGCCAGAAGTATCCGGCGCGGACGACCTTTTGGGCGGTGGCCATTCCTGAGAAATGGCCTCCGCAGGCACCGCTATGACAGTCATTAAGGACGTGTTCAGCTTCCTCGTGTGTAAGGCAACGACGAAGAATTGTGTCAACCCCGCGCCGGTAAAGGACATCGCCTAAGAGGAGATACCGAGAGGCCTGGTGACGGATGTGACGGCGTCCATTACGGGTAACTTTGGGTCTGAACTTCTGCGTGCGCAGGTATAACAAGATATCACCGTACCATGGGTCATCGGACGAGATAGTGAATAGGTGGTTGTCGGGTAACTCATCGGAGACTGGTTTGGCCGGGAGAAAGGAAGGGAGATCAGTAATGAGCTGGGCAAGCGCGAGGGCTTTGGTGCTCTTAGGTGTTTTGAAGGTAAGGTCATATTCCTGGAGGATAATGACCCATTTAGCAACACAACCTTGCAAGAGTCGCCGGTTTAAAAGGTATACCATGGGGTTGGAGTCGGCGACGACTGTGGTATGACTCAGTAGGATATAGTGTCACAATTTTTGGACGGAAAAGACCACTGCTAGGGAAAGTCTCTCCTCATATGGGTAACGTAGGGGTGGACCAGACAGGGTCTGGCTGACATAGTAAATGACGTGCTCTTGGTGAGAAGCGTCTTCTTGAACCAAGACTCCAGATACGGCATGTTCGGATGCCGAAACGTAAAGGATGAAGTCTTGTGTGAAATCCGGAGGGGAAATCAGGGGAGCTTGCGTGAGAGCCTTCTTGAGGGCTGCGAATGCAGCTTCTGCTTGCTTATCCCAGACGAAGGGAATGTGGGTACAGAGCAGGCGCAAGAAACCGTGAACGGTAGTGGCGTAATCAGGGACAAAACGTCGAAGGAAATTGGCTCGCCCCTGCAAACTTTGGAGCTGCCGGAGCGAACAAGGAGAGGGGAGGTCCAATATGGCTTGGACTTTCAGAGGATCAACAGTAATTCCTTTCTGGGAAACAATGAAACCCAACAATCGGCCTGCCGGAACGCAAAAAACACACTTGTGTGGGTTCAAGCGGATTTGGTATTTGCGTTAACGCAGAAACACCTGTCGAAGGTCAGTAAGGTGGTCTGATCGTTTCCGGGAACGAGCTGTAAGGTCATCAAGGTAGACTAACAGGATGTGGACCAAGTTGTGAAAGCAATAGGTCATGGCCCGCTGGAAAGTGGCACCAGCATTTTTGAGGCCGAAAGGCATGATGCGATAGGCAAAGGTGCCCCATGGGGTAGTAAAGGCAGTTTTGTACTGGTCTTCCTTACGGATCTGAATCTGGTTGTATCCGGAAAAACCATCCATGAAGGAGAGGACTTCATGCCCCGCACACGCATCGATGAGATGGTCAATAAATGGCGTGGGGAAATTGTCCTTGGGACAAGCACGGTTTAAATCGCGGAAGTCAGTGCATACTCGAATGGTGCCTTGTTTTTTATCAACGGGAACGGGGTTTGAGACCCAAGTAGTATAAGCGATAGGATAAATGAACCCTGCCTTGCGCAGCTTCTCAATCTCAGCTTTGACAGCTGGGAGTTTTGAGGGATGAATGGGGCGCTGTTTCTGACAGACGGGGGGTACATCAGGCCATGTGTCAATGTGGTGTTCGATAATGGCGGGGTCAAGACCAGGCATTTCAGTGTAGGACCAGGCAAAGACATCACAGAATTCTCTGAAAAGGTTTATGTAGTCCTCAATCTCTTGTTTGCTGCAGAATGCTCCTAAAGTGATGAGTTCAGGGGCACGTCCTGGGGCAGCGATATCAACTTGGATGATGGGTGAGATGTTGGCCATGTTACCTTCCTCGAAGGCATCAGGAGCAGGAATAGGGTCCTTGAACCAGTCGACCTTAGTGGGAAGGAAGTCTTTGGATTCAACCGTGAATTGGGCAGCTGTGCTAGAGGAGGATTCTCCGGGGATGAAGTAGGAACGATGATGCATATCATCCCAGGGATAATCAGGGGCGGTGAGGGCCTCAAGAATCTCCTCATCAGTAAGGAAAGTTTGCGTCGTCAAATCGGTTGACGATGGAGTAGTGGTGGAAGAGATCATATAAATGGTGTTGACCTCCCCTGAGGGGGGGGAGACCGGGGGGTGAATCTCCTCAATGGTGGGTGGTGCCGTCTCAAGATCCAGATTGTTCATCTCATAGAGAGCCGCTCGGTAATCCGGGAGATCGGGACAATGATGTGAGTAATGACCGTAAAGACCGCATATGGCGCAGGGGTGGTTGGTACGTAGGGACTTATCTTTAGGCTTGGGAGTGGGGTTTAGTTCGACAGTTGGGATGTTGGGCTCATCGTCGAGCATCTGCATGTGCTTCTGTAATGCTGGTAATTGTGGGCATTGGTGGGTCGCGTGGCCCAACTCGTCGCACAGCGAGCATTTGGGAGGAGCACGAAATACTGGAGGGTGTTTTACTGTCTTGGGAGGTGGTACAACAGTGTAAGGTTGTGGACCTCTGCCCCCAGTGGGTTTGGGAGTAGGAGGGGGAGTCGTGGAGGACGAAGGGGTAGAGACGCCAGGAGGTGGATGAGAGGTAGTATCCATGGGTTGCACCGGTTGGAGCACGACATCGGGTGTCGGCGGGCGAACGGGAGGCGAAAGGTACCAGACGGGTAATCCCAAGGTTAACCCTGGGAGGCTAAGGGTAGCCATGACCGGGGCGCTTACTACTCCCGATGGAGGGACTAGAAAAGGGATGGTATGGATCGGTGTAACACCAATGTGGCTAGGTACCAATGGTGGTTTAGGCAACAAGGGTGGTTGATTGTTAGGTGGTTGGTTGTCGTGGGACAAGGTACATAAGTCAGACACTTCGGGCGTAGATGACGGGGGAGGAATGGATTGAAAGGTGGAGGTCATCGGCACGTCTGAGTAGACTCCAGGCCCCGTAGAGGAAAAAAACAAGGTGGTGGCACGAGAAACAGGTTGTTCAACCATGGGGAGAACATTTTCAGGTGCCGCGGGAGCACTGGGATCATAGTAGGTGAGCTAGTCAACCTTAACCACGCGTCCCTCATGGGGGAACATCATGGTGCGAAAGACGGAAGAGGTAACGGCCCGCATGGCATACATATAGCTGCGGCCAAGTAAAAGGTTATAATCCAATTGGGCATTGATTACCTCAATGTCAATGAGTACTGTTTTGCCACCTAACTGGACGGGGACATTGGCTAGGAGTCCTTGGGGCTGAGCCGAACGACCGTCGTAGGCGCGTAATGCAGTGGTGGACTGCTGGAGAGTGGGGGATCCCAACTTCTGCCACACGAATGTAGACATGACGCATGTGGAGGCACCTTCATCGATGATGCATCGATGGATGACAAGATTTCGAATGGAAATAGAAACTTGGAATGCTAGGGTGGAAGGCAGGCGAGGTTCAGACTGGTCTAAATCAAATGCCATCAAATTCAAATCATTTGGGTCAATCTCCCCAATGGCGGAGAGTAAAGTCTTGCGCTGGGAAGGGCAGTTCTTCAAAACTTCTAACGCAGACATGGCTGTGGGAGATTGGGCTAGGTCGTCTACAATGTTGTAGTTTGACGCAGCACGCGCATTGGGGTTATTGTTGATACGACGAAGTGGGAAACGAGGTGCTTTGGGAGCACCGTCAAGTGGAGGTGGAGGTATAAGTAACGCTTGATCGGTGGGATGGGCGTTAGTAGTTTTATCAGTGGGAGGGACGTCAGTGGTGGAGCCATACTGGTTCCGACGAGTCTGGAGGTTGACGTCAGCGGATGACATCATCAACAAGTGGTGAGTTCCCGAGTCAAACATGGGTTGATCGGGAGCAACGTACGTGATCTGCTGTTGGGGTTGCACGTTGGCTTGAGGGGGAGCCAACGGCTGAGTGTTCACGATGCCTTGGGTTGGTAATGGGTTTTGCACCACCAAAGGTGGCTGCTGAGGTTGAGGGGGGTTGGGAGGCGCCGGAGGAGCTGCCTGCCCTTGGCGGTGGGCATCGTCAACCCAGAGTTGCCGTGCTCACTCCAAGTGTGGGCAAGCATGTGTATAGTGGCCATATACCCCGAAAATAGAACAAGGATGGTTTGTTCGCAAATTGGGGTTTTTAGCCTGCTTGGGCGGGCGATCAGGGTTTTGATTAGCGGGGGCCGCATTGTTGTTGTCAGGGGAATTCGCCGGTTGACCAGCTTGGTCTGTAGGTTGGTTGTTCCCACGATTACGGCCCTTGCCACGGTTTTGTTGGCCCTGGTTGCGTTGGTTGTTCTGGTTTTGCTGCGGGTTTTGTTGGGCGTAAACTTGCCCTTGGGAAGCAGGTGGATTCTGAGGATGCGCAGGTGCTGGAGAAGGCTGCGGTGGATGGTATGCAGGTTGAGGCTGAGCAGGTGCAGCAACTTGAGGGGGTTGCTGATATGGCTGCAGAGCAGGTTGTGGGTTGGCCGCAGGGGCTTCCTGTGGCGGATAATAAGCGGGTTGGGCTTGTGAAGGCGCAGGAGCTGGGGCAGCCTGCTGATGGTAGTAGGGCTGAGGTGCGACCGGGGGGGCATAAGCGGGAGTCGCATGACCGAAGCACTGTGGTGGACATGAGGGTCCATGGGAATGGTGGTGATGTGTCATGGGAGCATAAGAGTTCGTTGCTCCAGACTGTGAGGTGGCCCGTGAAAGGTCGGGGCCAGGGGTAGGACGTGCTATGGAAAATGGTTGGGGATGCGAAGAAACACGGCCAATGATACCGTCTGCAGCGTGGGATGCCCCCGGTGCATCATGCGGGGATGGATCTCCGCGAGGGGCGTCAGGTATAATGGTATAAAGGTAACCCGACTGGGCGTAAATGAGGTCGAACTGTTGGGCCTTAAGGATGGCTTCTTCTTCAGACTGGGGTCTTTCTGATGCCACATCCTTAGCGATGACAGGGAGAAGGGATTTGAGGAACCAATCTAGGAAGATACGGTCGTCTAGTTTGATCTTGCATAAGCTACGGCGTCGACGCCACTCATGGATGTGGTCCGTGATATGGGTAGCTGTGTTTTGTCTACAAGATAAGAGGATCTCAACGCCCGCGTCATAGCGGACATGCAACTGGAAGAACTGCAGAAAGGTCGAGGCAAGGGAAGCAAAGGTGGCATGGGTCCCGTGGGGTTGCTCGATATACCACTTGGCTGTAGAGACAATGAAGGTGCGCTGTAAGAGACGGAGGCGAACAGAGTCATCCACTATGGAGTTAGAGGAACACCATAGGTGGAAACACATGATATGGTTTTGTGGGTCCTCACCTGCCTTACCCTCGAACTTAGGGATGTCCGAGGGAAGCTTGGTAGGAATATGAGGCCATGTAGGTTCGTGTCGGATAGGGTCATTGGTCAATCTAGCCAGGTCAGGTAGGTTGAGGCTAGCCATGAATGGAAAACTGGAAGGAGGATGTGACACAGTAGTAGGTTGGACCAAGTTGGGGCCAATGCCCCCAAGTGGAGGGACAGGATTTTGGATGGTTCCCCCAAGTGGGGGAACAGAGGTAGTATAGGAGGGGCCTGGACCACCATGTGTAGTGTGAACCACTGACGAAGTAGGAATAGGTATCCCAGCTGCAGGAATGGCTGCAGTGAGGGGGGCAGTAGATGGGGGCCCCATGGAGGGCATACCCAAAGCAGGTATAGTAACTGGTGTAGTGGTAGATGTGCCACCAATGGTCCCTACAACAAAAGGAGTGGAAGTCACGCCAACCATGGGGCTAGTGGGGGCAGTGTAAATGGGGTTCTCAGACTCTGTCTCAGAATCCGAGGTAAAGTAAGGTGCGTCAATATCTGGTGACGGAGACCTACGTCGCTGACGAGTGGAGTCAAGTGACAAGGCTCTAGATCTGTGATGAGTGGTATCAACGGATGATGATCGGAATCTATGACGGGTGGTGTCAAGTGAACCGTGCTGTGGGGGCTCGCCCCTGAGGCGCCGAGAATGTCTCGGGGACTCAATGGTGACAGATGAGGTCTAATCTCTGTGGGTTGAGGTGAGTAAAAACAGCTCAAAAAAGCCTAATGCAACCGAGTGTGCAGAAGGAGAGCTAAAAAACAAGGCACTCAGGCCAACAACCAACTCAAAACACCCACTGCAACAGCTGTGCTACAATAGGTGGAGTAACAACAAAGATGGTCAGAATACCAACAAGCAGCAGGTTTCCTAGAAACATAAAATGGTGGACTCACTAGACCAAAGGGAGGTAAAGGAGCATGCAAACACCTAACTAAAAGTATTCTGACTCAACTAAACGTATCCTCTGCAAGGTGATGAAATCCAAGTCAGACAATATGAGTAGGAAAGCCAAGTGGCTATGATATCCCCCTGCCGGGAGGGACACCGGGTAGTCAATCCTAGAAGAATGGCAACTAAGATACCCCGTTCATGACACGTCCAGAAAGGTGAATCTGCCGTTTAGTCCGTTGACCGCAATACCCCTATACAGGGATATCCCGCGAACCACGAAAGGTAGCCCTTCGGTTACTGAATGGAGTGCGGTATTCCACTCAGGCCTCCGGAACCAGTCTCCCGACTTCAACCCTCCTAAGAGAGAGGCCCTCTGACAAACTGGTCATGACCGTGCCAAAAAGTACTAGGGGATTTTGGTTCCCTATTTGGACAACAACTATGTCTCAAGTGTAAGTGACCGAGGGGTGTTATTGGAAGCCTATCCCCCCGACACTACCTAACTACAAAGATTCTTTTGTGTTCCCCAAGTGGGGTTAGAATGTTGGTTTAGTTAGGTACTTTTTAAGGCTCACTTGAATTATGTGACAGAGTGTGTGCTCGTGAGGTGATGAACCCAAAATAGAAGTGCCACAAGGGGGGAAACTTCTAACTATCAATAATGCTGGAATTGAAACTTTAACTTGCAAAATTTTCTGAATTAAAAATACTGAAATTTTAAAAAGATTCTGTAAAGGGAACAGAAATTATGTTGCAGAAAGGCTGTAGGGAAGTGAGGCTGCAGGTAGGACAGAGGGCTGTTCAGATGCAGAAAATATTGCAGCAAAAGGGGTTGGGCTCAAAACAGAGAAAAATGCAGAAATCAGACCGCGGGTCGGTGGCGAATCGGAACAGGCGGACCGCGGGTTTGAGGGAAATAGACACGGTCAGGTCGCGGCTTTCGGACCAACAGAGGCAATCGGGACGCAGGAAACAGGGTAAAAGACGCAGTCGGGTCGTGGCAAAGAAGCTGACAGACGCGGTCGGGACGCGGGAAAGTGGCCGACAGGCGCAGTCAGATCGCAGCAATCAGGCTGATTAGCCGCGGTCGGATCGCAGGTAACAGACTTGAATCCGCCGGCGGGGCGTCGGAAGCAGTCTGAGAGCCGCGGTTGGGTCGCGGGTAAAGGCCTGAAAGACGCGGTCGAGACGCGACTACAGAGGGAAAAAACGCGATGTACGGTGGCCGAAAGGGACAGCCGAAAGGGAAAAATTTTTTAAAACGGAAACCAGAAATTCAAAATTCAGTTGAGTCGCCAAAACTGTAGCTAGGGTTTTACCCCTAGCTTGTGCAAATGAGCACCTACTAAGGAGAATGGACTCCTTAGTAGCAGTTCAGTAAATGTAAATGATTAAAATAAAACAGAAATGTAAAAACTACTCTTAACATGCATGAAACATAAACAACAAATTTAAATAATGGTTTTTTTGTATTAATGTTACCTTCAAAGTGAAGGTTGATGAAGCTCCTTGCAATGTCCAAGAGGGTTGCTCCAAGCTCCAATGTGCTCCTTCTCTTTCTCCAATGGTGGGAATGGGCCAAAAGTGGCTCTCAAGGTGAAAGTAGTTCAATGGTGAACTAGGGTTTCGAGAGAGATTTTGGCAGAGTAAGGGTATACTTGATTGTGGATATGGAATAAGGGATCTCCATCACCTATTTATAGTTTTTTGGTGGTGGAGTGCTGACCCATGGTTTTGGGTAACACATGGTTTAGGACAGCTGTATAGGGTTTTTTCCTCCTTTTCCTCATTATTTTATATTTTTCTTCCCTTTTTAGGGGGTTTTTGCTACTTTTAGAGGAATTTTGGATATTTTTGGAGGAAAAATGGGTTTTTTAACCTTTTTGAGGTTATTTTAAGGGTTTTGTGGCCTTTTGGAGGCATTTTAGGCCTTTTGGAGGCTTTTTAGTGGGATTTTTGGGGTTTTTAAGGGAAATATGGTAGGAAAATGGACAAATGAGTCATATAATGTGGTAGATGAGGTAGTGAACACTTTTTGGGTGTTAATAATGACTCAACTAGTGAATGGTATGCATATACTAATTATGGTAATTATGCTTTCAATATAACATGAGATAAACCTTACATGCAATACTCAAGGTATGTAGATTTTATTTTGAATATTAATATAAAGGTCCAAGGTTGGATATAGATATAGATATAATAAGAGGGTTTATAATTCCATTAGAGTGGAAGAGGAAAGAGAATCCAATGATGGGAAACATAAATGATATTGGGTTACTTGAGTTTCCTAACATTCAATTTTTCACTGTGTTCCTTAATTAGACCTCAATCACTGGTCATTAAATGAGGAGGTGATTGGTGGGGAAGCCCACCTTTCCTAGTTATGAGGGCATCGATGTTATGGCCCTACCCAAAAATCCCTACTTTGGGGGTACTTAGGAGTTATTCAATTAATGTACAGTGTCATTTTATTTGAATAAGACCCATTAGATAGTTAATTGGTAGTTAATTAATGTAAAAGGGTCATATTTATCAAATAAGGCCTACCAAGTGGTTGGCATTCAAAAATCATGGAACCACGAGTAGTTAAGATTTTTCTATTAAGAATCTAGATCTATACTGCTAGAACGATATCCAATATGCTTTGTAAAGTGTTGTTATTGTAACTAAAGCTCTAATTTTAAGAGGTAATTTTCCCCTTGAAGAGGCGTGTAAGCATTGCCCTATAAACCTTGAAAACACTAACCTATGAAACACCATTAACCAAATTCCTACATATTTGAGTACGTAAGGAAATTGGGAATTATGTCATCATAGTAATACTTAGCCAAGTGTAATACTCCAACCAACATTTAAAAAAAAGGGTCTTGATAGAAACATTGTGGGAAATCTATCTCAAAATATTCCTTACATATCATTAATGTCATTGGTACCACTCTCTAGTAACCTTTTTCTATGGTCCCAACCACACCATTGCAAGAGACCTATCTCAACAGGCTCATTGCACAATGCTAATCACATTGGTATAATTCCCAAATAACCATGTTTGGTGGACTCGACAACTCGTGCTAGCCACCAAGATGGATAGTAGGATTAAAGGTTTAGAAACCTTGGTCATAAAATTGTAAAATATTATGGAGAGCTTAGAATGTCATATTGTGATCCATATTAGCACCCAACTCCCGATGGATTTCAAAGGGAAAAAACCTATGTTAGATAAAAAAGAACTACAAAATAAACATGAAATAAGTGTATGTTCCAATGGGAGAAGGTATTTCCCAAGTTCACCCTTTCGATATAATCATCACAATATGTGGCATAGATTCCCCAAAGTATACATGAACGAGTTTGATGGCTATGATCCCATGAGTTGGGTTACCCAAATGGAACACTATTTATCTCTCCATGGAATTACTAACAACTCGATGAAAATTAGAGTGGGGTTCTTATGTTTGCATCATGAGCATTGGAAATGGTGGCAAAGTCATACAAAATTTTATGGAAGACACATTTCCTAGATATAGTTTGTGAAGGTCGTCTATTCTTGTTTTGAATGAGACACTCACCATTTGGGATGCCTTACAAAATTGTGCTAAACATGCACATTTACAAAATTTACAACATCCTTTATAAATTGGTAATATAAAAAAGGGCCTAATCGATTCATTTCTTAAATAATGTTTCACCGGTGGTCTCAAGGAAGAAGTAGCGCACAAGTCATGATGAAATTCCCAACTACTTTGTTGGAGGCCTATATGAGAGATTCGGAAGACAAGACCCACCTTTATTTATTTTCCTCACACCCCTTTGTCATCTACTACCAACCCATCTCCCTCTCAAGCCTTGAAAATGAAAAAGTTGTCCCCATAATAAGAAACAAAATGTCATCGCCTCAAAATTTTTTATACTTGTGTTGAGTAGTATCTCAAAGGGAATAAATGTAATGAAAAAAAATGATTCCAAGTTGATGTGTCCTCCCAAGATCAATCAAAAGATATCCCTCCTTCTTAAGAAGAAACAACCTTAGAATCTCTTTGTGAGAAACTCCAACACACCCATTTTATTAAATTTGGACTAGTTCAAGTCTAGATTTACTTAGAGAAATACTTGGAAACAGGTTTTCTAAAGCCCAAAATTAGGCTTTCTAAATCCCAAAATCATTTGAATAAAAAATTGCACTTTAGAAATACTAGTTTTAGGCTTTAGAAAGGTTAGTTTGGGAACTTTTTAGTCCAGATTCTACTAAATTAATCCAAATTTAATGAAATGGGAGTTAATTTCCCTCCATGATTCATCTGACAAGTGTGCACCCTAAACTATGAAATTGATGGGTTACATCAATAACTACAAGATGATTGTTTTGTTTGACGGTGATAAGACCCACAATTTTATTCATAGGAGAGTATCCAAAGAAACTCATTGTTAGGTCCATGTATTGGATAATTTTCAAATTATGATGGCCAATGGAGGTATGCTCAAATGTGGAGGTTGATGTGAAAATTTGACACTTCAAATGGGAGACGATCAACTCAAATATCACATCTTTGATATTAAAAGGGGTATTTGTGATGTAGTTCTTAGTGTAAAAGCATTAACTGTAGATTAGGTCCTATTTCCATGGATTTTAAGGAGTTATACATTGGCTTCAATAAGGAAGGGAATACACATGCACTCAAGGGGTTTGCATTTGGTCCTTGAAATTAACATTTCTCACCATATGAAGTATCTATTGAAGACAATCCACTCTAGAATTATTGCCCAACTCAATGCACTACAAGTTATGGACAACCCCCCATAGGAGATTCACCTTGATTTGCATTGGTCTTGACTAAAAATCAACAGGTTTTTGAAAAACCTTATGGCTGATCATTTTAACATGTTGAGCATGACAATGTCATTCCCTTGGTTCCAAGTAGTCAACCACCTAATATGTGTCCTTACAGGGAACCTTTTGCACAAAAGAATGAAATAGAAAAAGATCATTTGGGAATTATTGGAGGTTGGATTCATATGTCCTAGTGTAAGCCTTTACTTGTCACACATGGTCATGGTATTAAATAAAAAGGTAGTTGATTCATGTGTTTCATTTTCCTATCTCTTAATAAATTGACCATAAGAGAAAATTTTCACATCACAGTTATTGATGATCTATTGGATGAGCTTCATGGAGAAAATTTATTCACTAAACTAGACCTTAACTTAGGATTCCATCAAATACGAATGAAGGAGGTGAGAAACCCTAATAAAATCTTCCACATACATGAGGGTCATTATAAATTTTTATTGATTCCTTTTGGAATTTCCAATGATCTATCCACATTTTCAATGCCTCGTGAACTAGATTTTGCAACCCTTTGTACACAATTTTTTGCTTGTATTCTTTGATGTTATCTTGATCAACAAAAAAACTTAGGACTCACATGTGGAGCATGTTGATAGATCCTTTCAACTCCTTCAAGGCTAGTAGTTTTTCGTTAAACATTCAAAATTAGATTTTCAGGCTTTAGAGGTCGAATCCATGGATCACATTATTAGTCAGGACAAGGTGGAAGTGGATCCCAAATCCATTCCCTAAGTCCTTAAAGATCTTATGTGGTTTCTTATGAATATAGGCTCTTGCAACAACTCTATGAAGAATTATGGGAAAATTTCCACCCCGATCTAAACCTTTCTAAAAGAGAATACCTTTGTATGGAACAAGGCTACCAAGAAAGACATTTTATCTTTAAAGGAAGCCATGTGCACGAAACCCATCTTAGTAGTGCCTAATTTCACTAAGAATTGTGTATTGAAATGTGATGCCTTAGGAAGGGGTCTCAAAGATGTGCTAATGTAAGAAGGGTTCCCAAGAGCATCAACTAGCAAGCAATTGTGTGACAAAAATTTGAGCAAATTCAAATATGAGATAGATATGATGGTCATCCTTTATGCAATTGACACTTGGTTCCCATATATCATTAGGAGTTGCTTCTATATCAAGGTTGATCACCATAGTTTGAAGTATTTTTTGGAATAGAGGATGTCATCCCTAGAGAAACACAAGTGGATCATGAAGATTATTAGGTATGATTATGAGATTATATTTACGAAAAGAAAAGAGAATGTGGTGGTTGATGTTTTATCATGGAAATATAAAGTGGAAGGATCTCTCTTTATCTTATTACCAAATTGGCTCATCGAATCCCATTAAGAATGGTTGGAAAATGACACTATGTTTCAACTCATCCAAAGGTTTTAAGAGGATCCCAATCCCCATAAGGGTTATAGATTGCATCAAAATACCTTGACATATAAAGGGTACATTTTTATGGTGTAAATTTATTCTTTAAAAAAATGGGTATTATAGTAATTGCACGCTTCTGCTACCATGGGTCATTCTGGCATTCTAAAAACTTATGAACAAGCTAAGAACTCCTTATTTTTGGAAAGCATGAAATCATACATCTAGTCCTTTGTAGATACATGTAACGCTAGTCAAATGAAAAAGGGTGAGATAGTGAAGACTCCTAAGGCATTGCAACCACTACCAATACCAATGACTACATGGACTAACATTTCCATGGATTACATGACGGGCCTCCCGAAAAGAGCAACAAATCATTCATCATGGTGATAGTAGAGCTCCTTTCCAAATATGCTCACTTTTGTGTCCTATCACACCCATTTACACCCTCAACAATTGCTCAGGTTTTCATGGATCATATTTTTAAGTTACATGAGATTCCCACTTCTATAAGGTTGGATTGAGATCCCACATTCACCAACAAATTATTGTAGGAGTTGATTAAACTTTAGGGTACACAATTGAAAATGAGGATTGCTTATCATCTCCAAACTAATGGTAAAATGGAAGTGGTCAAAAAGTTATTGGAAACCTTTTCTATGTGGTTTTCTTCATAAAAAAAATCACCAATGTGCACACTACTACCCCTTGTAGAATGATGGTACAATACCACTTATCATGGTACTACAAAAATGACATCATATGAAGCTCTCTATGGCCCAAAATCCATATTAGTGGCTTCATACTTACCAAGAAAATCCAAGTTTCATAAGTGGATCGCACACTTACCACTAGAGAATCCATTATATACACACTTAAGGGAAATTTGGTTTTGTGTCAAAATAAAATGAAGAAACATCCAAACTAGAAAAACTCAAAACATTCTTTTGTAGAAGGGAATAATGAAATATGCACAAGAACAACACTTTGACAGAAAATGATTTATGCCAGTTCTCATTGTATTCACACCAAATCTACAAATATATAGTACAATGGGTGAGTCCACCTCATAGAGATATTTTCTCTGGATCCTAAAATCAAGCATGATCATTAGGCTAGGGAATCCCAACTAACTCACTTAGTCATCATTGTGGATAAATCACTATTATCCTAAATGTATAATACAAATAATGGTGACAAGAAGACTTAGTGATGGGTAAGGTAATCCATAGCCTAACATTCCCCCTCTCAATCACAAGTCTATCTATCTATACCAGCTAATCAATAAACACTGATGTAAAAGCTGATATGTTAGATTTTCCAAAAAAACTTTATTGCGCCTCAATGAAAAATATGTCTGAAAAACCATCAAAACTTGGTGTTGGATAGTTAATCTAAAATGAATTGGACGAGAGATGAAATTATGGAAGTGAACGACTGCCATGTATGAACATTCCCTTATTGCTTGAAAATTTGATATTCTTTCCAAGTAATTTAGCTAGAAGAAATTGATGTCTTCTACAAATTGGTGAGAATGTAGTATCACCACTCTACTATCAATAAACAAGTGGGATCATAGAAGCACTCTCTAGATTTAGACACAGTTATGTGTCGAAAAACATCCCAATGTATCCCAATTGGGTAATTAAGAGCAATGAGACGAAACTAGATTCCATGTTGGATCTCCCAAATATTGAATTGATGATGGTTTGAAGAGGATTCTAATTGGATCTTCCCTGATTTGATATATAGATAGTCATTGAGTAGAACAATTTTCTAATTGAATGTTGATCGATAGGAATTTGAAGCTTGAAGCCTCACTATCATCATTTATATTTCCCCCTATCAAGTGCAAGGTGAGAAGTCATGAGTTTTCATGTAAGTTACTCTAAACCAATTCATCACTATATCTGGTGCTTTTGGATGACCACTAACCATTTTCATCAATGTGGTTTTTTTTGGTTGACCACTAACTTTTTTCATCAATGTGATAGATTTTGGTTGACCAATAACCCTTTTCATCAATGTGGTGGATTTTGGTTGACCAATAACCATTTTCATTGGATCAATGTACTCCGCCCCCTTAAGGTGCAAGAGAGTTTTGAAAGACTATCTACTACAAGAAAGGTCTTTACTCGAGAGTTAACTCTTCAGTAACACTTTACAACTGCTTAGTTGTTGATGACCATTGCCAAGGATTAAGACACCCATAATGAAATATTATTCTTGTTGGTTTATTTTGTGTTAAACATATGTCTAATGAACTATTCATTTTTCCACAATGTTGATAAGGATGGAGATCAAAACAATGATCATCCATATGACCAACTCGATGATAATGTTGGCATGAATAATTCTGATGCATAACTAGAACATGTGAAGTTGAAACTTCTTGAAGGAATATAACACTTTGAAACTAGATTGGTATAGAATAATTGGGAATATAAAATGTAGCTTCCTTTTCATATATAAGTCCTATTCTATGTTTGTTGTAGCCAATTTCTTCCCAAGGTCTAATGATGGACTTGGAAAGAGGATTTTGAACCCGTTGCTTTCAAATTCGTGGAAGTTGATTTATTGCATGATATTTAACGTTTAAAAGGTTTTATTCAATGAAATTAAAGAAAACTCTTGAAATATAGTTTCATGTGTAAATTCATCTTCATTGGAAATTGCATCTGAAGTTGTTACATTGTGTTGTTCCTATGTTGTCTATTGATTGGAATCATTATCAACCTAAAAAACTGATTTGTTTTTAACAAAGACTACCCTTAAAATGTTTTGGAAGTGATCATTGATTCTTGAATTGTATTTAATCACGAAGAAGATGTGACTATCTTTGAAGAAGTTCTACTTTGGCTTGTGAAACTTGAAAACAAGTTAAAACATACTTGAGAGTTCTTTTATTGATTGTAACAACTATGAACTCCTATTGACAATTGCATTGTCTAATCAAGCCTAGAGGCTATGTTCTGTGAAAATTCCTAAAAAAATCACATATATATTTCTTAATAATGACATACTAACACTATTATCCTTTGAATACAATTTCCAATGGGTATATCCATGCTCAATTCTGATTCTTGAGCTAAAACAACTATTTATAATCCACAATTATGCCAAATTTTATATTGTTCCTGTAGCTATACTTAAAATAAAAAACTAACTGAGTAGATTTATAAAAAAATATAATGGGGGGGTGTGTGCAAGAAGACGAGGGACCTTTTAGATGCAATCCTAGTTTTTGAAAACATGTTCACGTTACATAAAAATATAACGTGTTTCTGATACTTAGCACTTGGTATGGTAAAACCCGAGCCTGACATGTCATTAGACATGTAGGATAGGTAAACATAACGCATATGCGTTATAGAACTACAAAATGCGTACATGTTATGTAGTTATATAAAGCATACTCATTTTGTAAATCTAAAATCAATTTAAATACATAGTCCCGACCACCCGTGGCGCATTTCAAGCATCAGAAACGCGAATTCGAGCTTGGACGACGGCGGATTTTGTTCCCTATAGTATTGGAGGAGCCGGATTTCGTTGGAGGGGAGGCAAATTCACCGGTGGGTTGTCATCTAATCAGGTAATTCATTCACCCATACCATTTTTTTGTCAATTCTAAACCTAAATTACCGTTTTTTTATAGTTTAAAACAACCTAATTTTGTAATATTTATCAAATTGGAAATAACCCAATCTCTAATTGAATTCACATCTCCGTCAACCAAGATGAGTGAATAATTACAATGACTCCCTTTTCAAGAACTCAAAAATTCCTAATGCTACCAAATATATATATATATATATATAACTCCTCCCTTTCTACAATGTATTCATCCATATGAAACCCAAATTTCCAACTCTCAAAGGACATTTCCCCATGATACTAATTGAATAAGTTTCCTCGGAAATGGCCATAACAAGATGAAATGCATGCACAAGTGTGAATAGAAAAAATGCATAGAAAATTAGTAACTTGGTTTCTCAAAATTTCATCACAATCATTTGTCCATGAACATAATCAAAATTTCATCACAATCATTTGTACATGAACATAATCAAAATTTCATCACAATCATTTGTCCATGAACCTAATCAAAATTTCACCACAAGTGTATGTAGCTATGAATTGCCTCTTAGTTAAGCACCCTTAACTAAATGCCAAAACACATTAACAAAGTGCCTCTTGGGCCTGCCCTATCCACACCCTCGATTAATCTACTCAACGCTCAGGGACCGTTGATTCAACTCAAAGACATGTAGAGTTTCTAAGCTCATCTACAACCAATTGTATTCCAGCCCACAATTTCCCCATTTTCCCATGTCACTTTTGGTTGCTTTCCATGTTTATAGAAAAATGGAAATGGTGAACACGCATGAACTACCTAGAGTGTGTCGTGAGAGTGTTCCCAACCATGATCGAGTCAATGATATTTAGAGGATTGGTGGCAGCGCTGTATCACCCCTTTTCTTGCCTCACATATCCTAATAGTCCCTCGCCCCTTTCGTTTACATATCCAACAATCCTAATCTACACTCAGAAAGACCTGTGGCCCTGACCTAGTAACTACTCCTAGAAACCTATCCTAAAACCCTTCTAACATTCTTACCTATCTCGGCCCTTCTTCCCTTGGATTTTGTCCTAACCCTACATCTATCCTAAAATTCCATCCCTCTTAAAGACTGTTTTTAAGACACCGGTCTGAGTTTTACCACCTGACATGCCCCCAAGCATGTTACCTTAACCATCTTTCTAAGCCTAACAAGTCATATCCTATTCTTACTTATTCATTAACTGAATGTAGTCACATTCCTAGGACTGTGACATTTAAAATTAGTTGTTCTATATCAACTTAATCTTCATCCTCCTAATCAACCATCTTGTCATATCAATCACATATCATAATACTTGGAGCATTAATAAATATACATGTGATAATTCTGAGATAACACTATCATATTCCACTTGTGATATCTTATTAAGTCGACATTGTTGTTATTGTCATTCTAGTCACAATCTCTAGTTGATTATTCAACATCTTAATCATTGATAGTCATCTCAAGTATATGTAATCATATTGGCAAGACAAACTCATACATATCCATTTCATTCCATGCCACTTTGTCCTCCCCTCCAACCACAAAGCGTAATATGTTGCAATCAATAATTTAATGTTAGCTTATAAAGTTGATGGAAATATTGTTTTCTACAAGGGACGTAAAGGCCAAAACATGTCAAAATAACTCCTAAATTCTAAGAAGCTTAAACCCAAGTTTGCATGGAAAAGTCACCAATGAGGGTTAAGAAGTGCCTTAACTTCTAGAAAGAAGTTGAACGAAACTTACTTTTTAATTGTTAAATGTTTAATTTTAAGTTTTAAATGTATGTAAGTGAATGCCATTAAATTGCTTACTTGAGTTTGATTTAATACATTTTCAAATTGAAGAGACGCCATTATATACCATGTATATGTTTCTAATGATTTTCGTATTGATGTTTTTATTACAGTTGCAGCTATGGACACAAATGCCGAGATACTGATTGAGCTTGCCCGCTTGAGGGGCATTAGTGCAGCTTTTAGTGGTGGTGACAGGATTCGCCGCTCACTTGCATCAACTCTGGATGCAATTGTTGACACCATTTCATAGTCTAGCAATGTACTATATGATATTACATCATATAGAGAAAGAAAAAGACAAGAATATGTTGATGGGCTAGACTACACTACAATAAAAAAGTTGAAAATATCCAAAGAGCTCATATTTGCATTGTTTAGGGACACCCTCTGTCGGGGGAAATACCAAATGAAAACAGGCCTCATATCTCTATTGAGTGGTGCACATTTCAACCATTTGTTGATAACTAGATGGATAGACGGTACATGGTTTTTGATATGCCACCACATAACAATAGGGAAATTCCCTTGTATTTCCTTCGAAAGATGTATGCAGAGTCCGTGTTACATAAACACGTAAACTATTTTGATATCTTGTAGTTTCAGGGGATCGGTGGGGGGATGCCCCAAAACTGACCCAATGCGAGGCTTCGAGACCCTGATCTCCCTATCCCTGCACCTCGCAGGCAGTTTCCTGGGCTAGATGTCCCACTTGCGCATCGTGTTATTCCACAGACACGTGATGTGTTTTTGAGTTTGGCACGGGCGGTTGTTCACCATGGCACTATGGTTCAACATATCAGTGAGGAAGGGACATCTGTCCCTGGTGTGTTACATACACCAGGTCGTCACCATGCAGGATCATCGTCTAGTGCAGGACCATCCACTAGTGCAGGACCATCGGCACATCCCCAGCCTAGTATTGAGCCTCACGAGTGCACATTGTGTGGTCGTCCCTGCTATGGTATTACCTCAGATGTTGCCTTCAGTTGGTTTTTGAGTGAGGTATGTAGATGGTTAATTGTAATAAATTCTTCATTTATTTTCCTCTTTGTACACATATCTATAGTTTGAGATAATATATTAATTTTGTGAACTTGCAGTTGATGCTTTATGCCGACAACGACGCCCCAGAGTCAGGTGTTCCAGACTCTATAGGGGGGCATGAAATTCCATCCACTGATCCCGTCGTTGGTGGAGGGATTCATGATGTTACCTAGTTGGTAGGCCCCTCTTATATAACACCCATTGCCGTATCTCACACCGAGGTAAACATTTTAAAATTTTAGTTTTTTAATACTTGTTAAATTGTTAATTTCCACACACTTTACATGTTAGTTCACTAATGCTATCTACAGTCTAATATTTACAATTAATAAACTTGCATATGGCATATCCTTCACTGGGGAAAGCTAATATGGAGATAACATCCATGGTCGTATCATCTGAGGAAACATCTGGGCTCCAGGTAAACAATTAAAAATGTCATTTTTTAAGTACATGTATGTTCGTTGAATCATGCATGTCTAACTACATGAACGCTTGCCGACTGTAGGCACCAACCGAGACATCTGGACCATTGCCTGGATTTGTATCTCCTCCTAGGCTATTCATGAACAAGGGTTATGTGTATGTGAGGCGACCTACTCCTAGCAAGACTCTAACTGCCCGCGACCATGGGCTTACTGATACCATGGTAATGTATATCCTTTGATGATAATTGTTGGTTAACTTGAAATCCAGTGGATAAATCGTTTTTGTTAATGTTTGAATTACATGTTTACTACATCAGGAACCAGAGTTGTCTATTGAAAACCTCGCATCGATGGTTGATGCAACAGTCGGTGCTGCATCTGCAATGGCAACTGGTCACACAGAGGTATGTAACTATTTCAACATGATCTTTACATAGTTTATTATTGTTGTCTATTGTTTATTCATGCATGTCTAACTATTTCAACATTTTGTGATTGTAGCCACTAGCAGCAGGAGCAGTTCCTAGCCCCCCTGGTTCGACCATGGTTGCGACCATCCTGGATGTTCAACCAACAGCTCCATCTGCTACACAAGGAATGCAATCCCCTTTTCCACAGTCTCTCCCATTAGTGACCAAGTGTTTCATGCAATTTTCATGCACATGTTGATAATTGTTGAGATAATGTATTAGTACATAGTTAGTTGAATTTAACAATTGATATTTAATTTGTAGGATCCATAGACGCACACTAATCCTAGAGATGTGCCTAGAGGATCAACGTCGGGAAAGAACAAGAGGAAGCTTGAGTTTTGATGTGTCTTATGGGATATATGTACATTTGGATACATGTACATGTGGCCTGGATAGTTTTGGATACATGTACTTTTGGATACTTTTGGATATATATGTACTTTTGGAGACATGTACATTGACTTCATTGTACATGTACTTTTGGAGACATGTACATTGACTTCATTGGATACATGTACTTTTGGATATATATGTACTTTTGGAGACATGTACATTGACATTTCACTTATAAATGAATGATACATTTCACTTTGTATTTGTTCTTCGGTTTCCACATGTTCTTGTGTCAATCTATTGTGTTGATTTGTGTGGATTATCTATTACTCATGAATGCGTTATGTCAAAAGAACAAACTATTATATTTAAAGAATTATCTATTGTATTATATATTACTCACTACATGCACACTAATTGGATATCTAATTAAAAATTGTGATTTTGGATGATCATTACAAGTTAAGTCAAAGTTCTTGCTCATGTAATTTAATAAAACTAAGTGCAATACAATGCATTTCAAGGTTTCAATGAACTCACTCATGCACACTAATTGGATAGGTCTAATTAAAATTTGTGAGTTTGGATGATTAAATTGCAGGTTAAGTCAATGTTCAAGTGTAATTTAATAAAACTAAGTGCAATACATGCTACACATTTCATCAACCCCCAATATTTGATTGTACAATTAGATTCAACACTACATATGAGTAACTACATACAAGTGCTCAAAGCAACATTGGTGAAAGGAACAAATGTTACCTCGAGATTCGAGAAATAAAGTGCCTTCTATTGTTGGTTGGGAAGGATATGCTTGGATATCCTTATGGCTTGGAGGTCATCTTCATGGAGATAGGTATTCTTGTTGTCATGTGTCATTAAGTTTTTTTCATGTGGTAAAACCCTTGAGGGTTAGGTTTTGTTCATGGTTTCATTGTACTTGTTTTCTAAACATAATTATTCTAAGAAAGGTTGCCAGGTTTTCTTCCCCATGAGGGTTTCCCGAGATAAAATGTTGTGTCTCTTGTGCATTGTTATTCTTAACTAGATCCTACATGTTAAATTCTTTATGTAAATGTTTTATGGTTAAATTTATGCATTGAACTAAGGGTTATAATTGGTATAAAGCATTTATCTACATCAAGTATCAAAAATTTAACATGGTATAAGAGGTGAGTTGTCAAGAAGAAAATTATACAAGCCTTAAAAAACAAAAACCCTAGGAGGACCGAAAGTCACCAAGTGTCCCAGACCGAAAGTCACCGAGTGTCCCTGAATGGCATTTTCATGCGACTTGCAACTCGACATAACTCGGCAACCGGAGGTCGGATCGACGAACTGTCGACTCTGTTGGTCTCCTGGCATGCGATTACCTCTAGGGGGCCCTCTACCTCATGTTCTCATGGCCCAGTGACTTCATTGTGCATTCATTTCGTAAACTAGGGTTTTGCTCAGTTTCCTTCAATGCAATCTCGCATTGGTGGGTCAACTTTGCAAAACCCTCCACCGAACCAGTGTTGGTAGTGTTCCCACGTTGGAATTTCCCATACACACTTGCAGGAGACAACAACACGCAATCTTGTTGTTCCGTTTTCTTTTTCGCTCCCGGACCGAAAGTCACCAAGTGTCCCTGAACGACATTTTCATGCAACGTACAACAATCGGAGGTCGGATCGACAAACTGTCGATTCCGTTGGTCTCCTGGCATGCGATTACCTCTAGGGGGGCCTCTCCCTCATGTTCTCATGACCCAGTGACTTCATTGTGCCTTCATTTCGTAAACTAAGGTTTTGCTAAGTTTCCTTCAATGCAATCTCACATTGGTGGGTCAACTCTGCAAAATCCTCCACCGAGCCAGTGTTGGTAGTTTTCCCACATTGGAATTTCCCATACACACTTACAGGAGCCAAAGGCACGCAATCTTGCTGCTCCTTTTTCTTTTTCGCTCCCGGACCGAAAGTCACCAAGTGTCCCTGAACAACATTTTCATGCGACTTGCAACTCGACATAACTTGGCAACTGGAGTTCGGATCGACAAACTTCCGACTCCATTGGTCTCCTGGCATGCTATTACCTTTGGGGGGCCCTCTCCCTCATGTTCTCATGTCCCAATTACTTAATTGTGCATTCATTTCGTAAACTAGGGTTTTGCTCAATTTCCTTCAATGCAATCTCGCATTGGTGGTTCAACTCTGCAAAACTCTCCACCGAGCCAGTGTTGGTAGTGTTCCCACGTCAGCATTTCCCATACACACTTGCAGGAGCCAACGGAACGCAATCTTGCTGCTCCGTTTTCTTTTTCGCTCCTGGATCGAAAGTCACCAAGTGTCCCTGAACGACATTTTCATGCAACTTGAAACTCGACATAACTCAGAAACCAGAGGTCGGATCGACGAACCATCGAATCCATTGGTCTCCTGGCGTGCGATTACCTCTAGGGGCGGCTCTCCCTCGTCTTCTCATGGCCCAGTGACTTCATTGTGCATTCATTTCGTAAACTAGGGTTTTGCTTAGTTTAATTCAATGCAATCTCGCATTAGTGGGTCAAATCTGCAAAACCCTCCACTGAGCCAGTGTTGGTAGTGTTCCCACGTCGGCATTTCCCATACACACTTGCAGGAGCCAACGGCATGCAATCTTGCTGCTGCGTTTTCTTTTTCGCTCCCGGACTGAATGTCACCAAGTGTCCCTGAACGACATTTTCATGCGACTTGCAACTCGACATAACTCGAAAACCGAAGGTCGGATCGACGAACCGTCGACTCCGTTGGTATCCTGACATGCGATTACCTCTAGGGGGCCCTCTCCCTCGTCTTCTCATGGCCCAATGACTTCATTGTGCATTCATTTTGTAAACTAGGGTTTTGCTCAGTTTCCTTCAATTCAACTATTGCATTGGTTGTTTCAACAACTGCACATGGGTCTACTTCAAGTGACTTAATCATTCGTTGTATATCAAACTCTACATATGCTACATTTGAACATGTTGCAGCATTAAGAAAACACTATGTGTCTAGAGATCACGGGCTATATTATTCTTGTACTAAAGTATAAGCCAACAACCATATGCTTAAGCAACACTTACAAATTAAAAACCAACTAGGGTTTCATGAACTACACACTGCATAATAAAACTAGGATAGGCTTGGAAAGGATATTTTTGCTTGAGAATACTCTTAATGGGGGAGAAGCTTTTCACATTAAGAAAGCACAACGGGGATAAAATTTTAATTGAATTCCATACCTAAGGATTGTATCATACTATGTTTCAATTCCTAAAGAGCCTGGTATGGCCATGCCTTCTCATAATTGAGACAAAAGATGGCAAACACAGCTTCCACATCCATGCATCTATTTGGAACCACTTTGTTGAAGTACGTAGCCAATAGAAATGCAATGTAAAACGAAAAACCTCAGTAAATGACCCACAAAGCAAGAGACTCTGAGTCATATTTGAATTCGTTGAAACCTAAAATGCATACTTATCACACTACAAGATACTCTTGGTCACTTCCAAGATGCAAGAGCCTCTGAACCACTTTTGAAAAATGAATGCTTACTAGATCCTTTTCGGCCTCAAACGCCTCGACAATGAATGGAATAGCTCGGCTTGGAATGAAATGCTCGCCAAATCCTTCTAAGCATGGTCTCCTATCTTCTCTTCCCCAGCAGTATGGATAAAACTTTAATTGAATTCCATACCTAAGGATTGTATCATACTATGTTTCAATTCCTAAAGATCCTGATATGGCCATGCCTTCTCATACTTGAGACAAAAGATGGAAAACATAGCTTCCACCTCCATGCATCTATTTGGAACCACTTTGTTGAAGTACGTAGCCAATAAAAATGCAATGCAAAATGAAAAACCTTAGTAAATGACCCACAAAGCAAGAGAATCTGAGTCATATTTGAATTCGTTGAAACCTAAAATGCATACTTATCACACTGCAAGATACTCTTGGTCACTTCCAAGATGCAAGAGCCTCTGAACCACTTTGAAAAACGAATGCTTACCAGATCCTTTCCGGCCTCAAACGCCTCAGAAATGAATCGAATAGCTTGGCATGGAATGAAATGCTCGCCAAACCCTTCTGAGCATGGTCTCCTATCTTCTCTTCCCCAGCAGTATGGATAAAATTTTAATTGAATTCCATACCTAAGGATTGTATCATACTATGCTTCAATTCCTAAAGAGCCTGATATGGCCATTCCTTCTCATACTTGAGACAAAGATGGAAAACACAACTTCCACATCCATGCATCTATTTGGAACCGCTTTGTTGAAGTACGTAGCCAATATAAATGCAATGTAAAACGAAAAACTTGAGTAAATGACCCACAAAGCGAGAGACTCTGAGTCATATTTGAATTCGCTGAAACCTAAAATGCATACTTATCACACTGCAAGATACTCTTGGTCACTTCCAAGATGCAAGAGCCTCTGAACCACTTTTGAAAAATGAATGCTTACAAGATCCATTTTGGCCTCAAACGCCTCAGCAATGAATGGAATAGCTCGACCTAGAATGAAATGCTCGCCAAATCCTTCTGAGCATGGTCTCCTATCTTCTCTTCCCCTGCAGTATGGATAAAATTTTAATTGAATTCCATACCTAAGGATTGTATCATACTATGTTTCAATTCCTAAAGAGCTTGATATGGCCATGCCTTCTCATACTTGAGACAAAGATGGCAAACACAGCTTCCACATCCATGCATCTATTTGGAATCACTTTGTTGAAGTACGTAGCCGATAGAAATGCAATGTAAAACGAAAAACCTCAGTAAATGACCCACAAAGCAAGAGACTCTAAGTCATATTTGAATTCCCTGAAACCTAAAATGCATACTTATCACACTGCAAGATAATCTTGGTAACTTCCAAGATGCAAGGGCCTCTGAACCACTTTTGAAAAACAATGCTTACCAGATCTTGTAGGTCCATTTTGGAAACTAGGGTTTTGCACAGCAAGGGAGCGTGCAATTTTTGCACACGGGGGTCAAATTTGCAAAATAATCCACCAGGAACTTATGGCTAGAGTTCCCAGCTAGAACCATCCTAGACACACTTGCAGGACTCCCCGGAACCCAGTTTTGTTGCACAGTTGGAATTCTATGCCCCCAGTAGGTATCCAGCAAGTGTCCCCAAAGGCCTTTTAGATGCGAGACAGAACGAGCCATAGAATAACGACCGTGGCTCAGATCGAGAAACCGTTGACTCTGTTGGATTTAGGGAGTTGGGATAGTGCTAGGGGTGCCCCTCTCCTTCGGTCCCATGGTCCAGGTGTCATCTGTAGGTCCATTTTGGAAACTAGGGTTTTGCAGAGTAAGGGAGTGTGCAATTTTTGCACACAGGGTTCAACTTTGAAAAATCATCCCCCGGGCACTTATGGCTAGTGCTCCCAGCTGGAACCTTCCTAGACACACTTGCAGGACTCCCCGAAACTCAGTTTTGTTGCATGGTAGCAATTCTATGCCCCCGGTAGGTATCCAATAGGTGTCCCCGAAGGCATTTTGGATGCGAAATAGAACGAGCCATAGAATGACGATCGTGGCTCGGATCAACAAACCGTCGAATCCATTGGATTCAATACGTCGGGATAGTTCTAGGAGTGCCCCTCTCCTCCAGTCCTATGGCCCAGGTGTCATCTTGTAGGTCCATTTTGGAAACTAGGGTTTTGCTACGTAAGGGAGTGTGCAATTTTTGCACACGGGGGTCAACTTTGCAAAATCATCCACCGAGCACTTATGGCTAGCGTTCCTAGCTGGAACCTTCCTAGACACACTTGCAGGACTCCCCGAAACCTGGTTTTTGTGCATGGTCGTCATTTTATGCCCCCGGTAGGTATACAACAGGTGTCCCTAAAGGCCTTTTGGATGCGAGACGGAACGAGCCATAGAATGACGACCGTGGCTTAAATAGACAAACCGTCGACTCCGTTGGATTCAGGGAATCGGGATAGTGCTAGGGGTGTCCCTATCCTTCGGTCCCATGACCCAGGTGTCATTTTGTAGGTCCATTTTCCAAACTAGGGTTTTGCTCAGTAAGGGAGCGTGCAATTTTTGCACACGGGGGTCAACTTTGCAAAATCATCCACCGAGCACTTATGGCTAGCATTCCCAGCTCGAACCTTCCTAGACACACTTGCAGGACTCCCCGGAACCCGATTTTGTTGCATGGTTGGAATTCTATGCCCTCGGTAGGTATCCAGCAGGTGTCCCCGAAGGCCTTTTGGATGCGAGACATAATGAGCCATAAAATGATGACCATTGCTCATATCGACAAACCGTCGACTCCATTGTATTCAGGACGTCAGGATAGTGCTAGGGGTGCCCCTCTCCTTTGGTCCCATGGCCCAGGTGTCATCTTGTAGGTCCATTTTTGAAACTAGGGTTTTGCTCAGTAAGGGAGTGTGCAATTTTTGCACATTGGGGTCAAATTTGCAAAATCGTCGAACGGGCACTTATGGTGATGATGATGATGATGATGAAGACATTGATGGTGATGGTGGTAGTGATGGTAATGGTGATGGTGATAGTGATGAATATGGAGATGGTGATGGTGATGGGATGGTGGTGATGATGATGGTGATGGTGATGGTGATGGAGATGTTGATGAGGAACATAGAGATGACAATGATGATGGAGATGTTGATGATGATGATGATGATGGTGATGATGATGAAGATGTTGATGATCATGGTGATGGTGATGGTGATGAAGATGATGACGATGAAGAAGATGATGATGATGGAGATGTTGATGAGGAACCTAGAGATGACAATGATGATGAAGATGTTGATGATGATGATGATGGTGATGATGATGAATATGTTGATGATGATGGTGATGGTGATGAAGATGATGATGATGATGAAGAAGAAGATGATGATGATGGAGATGTTGATGATGAACCTAGAGATGACAATGATGATGAAGGGTTTTGCTCAGTAAATTTATCAAGCTTTTGAGTTTCATGATAGTGGCACCATTGTGGAGAGGGTGAAGAGGTAGTGTGACTTGTAGGGATATTAGGACATATTGGAGGAAGTATCTAAAGGGTACATAGGGTTTAGTGCTAGGGTTTGGGTGAGGGTTAGGGTTAGAGTTATAGAAGGAAATTGAATTAGGTCATTTCTCTAATCTTCATTTTATATTAATGGTATGGCTTGGTCTAAGGTGGTGCTCTCAAATAACTATTTCATTATGAAATATTTAACAAGACATGAATTAAATTTAAGATAAGTGTATTGTTAAATATAGTGAGCATTGAGCATGGGGAACCAAATCTATGAATATGTGTATTGTTAAATATAATTTTGTTGGGTGAAGCCAATAACCAACATAATCAACATAATATAAGAGTTTTTTGGGTTGGGGATAATCAACTTATGTGTAGAGCTCTAGGAATCAATGGTTGATGGGTGTCTCCATCCACATAAACAATCCAGATTAGCTATGTAATGATCCCATTACAAAACACATGTGTATTCAATCAAACAAATTGAGAGGCCATTGCAACACATACTCTTTCTAACTATGCAACTTGAAGGACTGAGCATTAACTGTATCGAAACATATTGTGTGGAGTTGTGAGGCAAATAAGCTATGAAGGCAAAGCCAAGTTTCTTTTACAATTTCCAAAGTCAAATTTTATTGCTCATAGTTTAAGTCTTATCGTTAGAGCACGCAAGGAAAGTTTCATCTAACTCTACCCAATCCCATAATCTTAGGGTTTATTGATCATATGTAAAAAATGGCATATTCATAAACTTGACATACAAGATAACTTTTGGCATATTTATAAACAACATAAACATAAATTTGGCATATCAAGAACACAAAATTGACATATTCATAAACAACATACATGAAAAAATTGAGCATATATCAATATTCAATTACAAATAGTATAAATAGTATAGTATTAAAAGTATGTAATATACCTAATCATGCTAGATCCCACCTATTATCATACAACCAAGCCCTCTGGATCATCTCTTATACTGATGGTCTCCATTAGTCTCTCGTGCTCTATATCCGGTAAGAAGTAGCGTAGCTTCAATGAATTTTGGCTAGGAATTGTTCGTACCTGGAGGTTTGTACCAATGATTAAGTTGGTAAAGTGATACACACTTGCACCTGGTTTGTAATCCCTGTAAACATATCCACCCTTCTTTCTTGCATTGTTGTCATGTGTCAAGTATTCACCTTTAACAACCATAGACCCGATTGGGAAGTGGTTGTTTTCATCGTCAGTCATGGACATATTGAGGGTTTGTTTTCCATCTATACAGCATGCCAACCAGTAATCACCACCCCATTCACTATCTTTTGAGGCAACCACTGCGTATATGTCCCTTGCATAATATGATTGTAGGTATATGATCAAAATATTTTTCGTGCGATACAAGGCCATTAATGTGCATTTGAAGACTACGTAAATAAACAAAAAAATGTTAAGGAAATGCATCATACCAGGTTGTACAAGGTCTGAGACATGATCAAAATCTATAGAAATAGATGATTGGTCTTCTTCCAATGGATTTAACTCAACAATTGCACGATGATCAAGTGGAAGTGATATGAGATCCCATCCATCAACCCAATCCAATGATTCACACCCATCCTAGTCACCATCATAACAAGGCGGGAAAAAACAAGCGAGTTTTCTGGTCCAAATTTCAAATACTGGGTTATCAGAGCTTCGAACCGAATGAAAGCCACGAGTCCCAGGCACAGTCTTGCATTCCCATGCATGTGAATGATCTATGTCTACCACCTACCAAAAAAATCTCTCCACATGTCTCTTTCTTGTGGATTCTACTCGCATAGTTGATTCCTCTCCCATTACTGACGTGCACCACCCGACTATAGATTGAGCATTTCGAATAGTAGATTCTGTAGATACTTTCAATTCCTCTCTTTGTAGGGATGTTTTGACACATGCTCCGGCTCCATTATGCTCTCCTTTACCATGCCCAGTCTCAAAATAGTTCCACATATGTGGCACTTTGTAGTTTTTATGCAATGAACACAATCATTGAAATATGCGTGCATTTTTGAACTGACTAGCACATCCATCAGACCAAATCCAGTTTCGAGCCATCTGTATGTTCCTTCCCTTCAAGTGATCATAGAACATGATGAAGAAATGACGTACATAGTGGAAGTCATGGCACCTATCATCACTTATGTAGAAGTGATATTCCTTCAGAATTTCTCTTTGCTCTTTCTCTTTGGGCCATGCCTATATGTGATATGGACCATCAAGGAAACCTGATCAGAGTGATAATACTGACTTTGGATCTCATTTTGAGGTTGCAGAGTGTAGTTCTCAGAAAAATCAACGACTGAAAGTATAGTACCACGGGGAAATGTATCTCTGCATATTCTAAACTTCTCATCCTGCCATCGTGCCAAGTGGACATGCTGAACATATTGATGTGTCTTTTCAATAAATTCCTTGACGAAGTCACTAACTTGTACCTGGTGACACAAAATGATCTCAATATCAGTTTTTTTTAAGTAAGAATTGAAATGTAACTATTCAAACATAAATTTATAGATATAAATGCATACCTGAGATGTCACCAATTGTATTTTTTTGCTTTCTTTCCCTAGGACTATTTCATAGCGGATATATTTGAAACTTTTCATGTCTATAACCATATTCCCAAATTCACTGTCTCCACTCTCGTGCATACATTGGCTCAATAATGCCATTCTAGCACAGTTGGAGCATGTTCCATCCAAACAAGATTTTGCATAGTATGTTTGCCCCTCAGTCCTATTGCACATGATGCTATGAATGAATTCTCTTGATGAAGTCGGTGGTATTGTCAGGGAGCAATCCTGCACATGGTTAGTATGCAACACACGACGAATGTACAAAAATGTTTCATAGTAATATTCATATTCTACATGGTATATACAACAACAATTGTTATGAAGAGTATTTATTCTAACATACCATGGCTTACATTTCTCAAAAGATCTTTGCCCCAGTTCAATTGTCTATGTTCATTCCTAAATTTCTCGTATAGTTTTGTCTTTGTTATATCAAGAAGATGTTTAATATGTGGTTCACGATCCTTTGAATCCCTTCTCAGTAAAAGATCTTTGCCCCAAGTTCAATTGTTTATGTTCATCCCAGTAAATATTCTTCTAATGTGGAATGTATAATGGATTTTGGTGCATCTAATCATATGGCTGGTACAACTTCCTTATTTAAATCTTATGACACTAAAAAGCACACAACATAAAAAGTACCTACAAGTGATGGTAAACAACATTCAATATAGGATCTAGTAATTTTAATGTTTATAATAGTAGTTTGGAAGTTGTGTTTCATGCTCAAGGTATTCCCATCAACTTGCTTTCTATTTCATGCATGTTAGAAAGATTATAAATTTGAATCTTGTCTTGATAAATATGTTTTAAAAGATATCAAACATAACTTCAAAATTATTTATTTTGGTACTATTGATCATGATGTTGAATTATATAAGTTTATTGGTTTTCATTCAAGAAAAACAACATTTGTATTCCTATGTTGCTCATGCCGATGAACTAAGTAAATTATGGCATGAGATATTAGGTCACTTCAAGTATGGTAAATTGCAAATTATGTCTAAAATGGAACTTGTCTTACCTTCAATGCATTCCACTAAAGATGTTTGTGAAGGTTGTGTTCTTGGTAAACATCATAAGGAAATGTTTGATAAAGGTAAAGCTTGGCGTGCTAAAGAACCATTGCAACTAATTCATAGTAACATTTATGGTCCTCTTGAAACTCATGTGTCTCATGCAGACTATTTCCTTACTTCTATTGATGACTTTAGTAGAAAATTTGGGTTTACTTTTTTAAACATAAAAGTGAAACCTTTGGTATATTTCAAGAATTTAAATCCATGGTTGAAAAAAAATCGGGTAAAAATATTAAGACTTTAAGAACTGATAATGGGGAGGAATTCACTAAAATTGAATTTAATGCATATTTATCTAAGCATGGAATTCAACATCAAAAGACTGTTCCTTATACACCTCAATACAATAGGGTAGCTGGAAGAAAGAATAAGTCTTTGGTTGAAATTACAAGAAGTATGCTTTATTCTAAAGGATTACATAATTTTTTTTGAATTAAAGTTATTTGTTGTGCTAACTATATCTTACAGAGTCCCTACTAAACCGATTGAGTAAGATACTCTTAAATAAAAATGGAATGGAAGAAAATACAATATCAGCAACTTTAAGATATTTGGCAATGAATGTTGGGCCCATATCCCGAATGAAAAAAAAAAAGGCTAGAGCCTAGTATCACCAATGTATTTTCATTGCTTATTGTGAGGATTCCAAAGAAAATATTTTCTTCAGTATCCATCTACTCAAGGTGTTATCATACTAATAGATGTTCAATTCAATGAAGTCTCTCTTCCTCATGAGTCCATTGAACCTTATGTTCCTTTGAATTTTCCTTCATCTTTTGTTCCTCCTATATCTGTTACCCCTTCCTCTCCTTTTGTTCCTATGAATGATCCTAGTTCACCTTCTTCTTCAAGTGCTCCAGCTGAATGTTCCAAAGATTCTAGCGTGGTTCCTACCACTACTTCTCTTCCTATTTGGACCTGGAAAAATATTGAATCTGCAGCTTCAGAGATTGGTATTCCTTTCGATACTCATTGAAATAGATTTGCATTTATTCTTATGGCTAAATTATTGGCCACAGATAATCCCTCTCCCTATTCTCAAGCTAAAAAAAAACCTAAATGGGAGAAATTCGTGACTGCTAAGTATAACTCGTTAATGAAGAATAAGACTTAGACTCTTATTCCTCTTCTTCTTGGAAGTAATTTAGTTGAATGTAAATGGAAATATAAAAAAAAAGGTTTATTGTAGAAGGACATATTGAAAAACATAAAGATTGGTTAGTAGCAAACTATTTTTCTCAACAAAAAGGTATATACTATACTGAAACTTTTGCTCCAATTTCTAAAATGAACACAATAAGAACCATACTTTCTCTTCTTGCATCTTATCAATGAAAAATACAACAAATGGATTTCAACAATGTGTTTTTTAATGGTGATATTTGTGAACACATTTATATGCAAAAACCACCTAGTTTTATTATTGTTGATACTTCAAGTTTGGTATGCAAATTAAACAAGTCTTTATATGGTCTTAAACAGGTTCCTAGACCTTGGTATGAGAAAACTGATATTATTTCTTGAAGAATGATCTTAAGCGGTGTACATTTGATCAAAATATGTATGTTAAGAAATTTGATGATGATGTTCTCATTGTGGTACTTTATGTGAATGATCTTATCCTTACTAGCACCCAACTTACATTTATACAGGAAATGAATAATAATCTTAAACAACAATTTGAAATGATCAATTTAGGCTATTGCATTATTTTTTGGGTCCACAGATTTGGCATATGGCCGATGGTATATTCTTGTGTCAGCGTAAGCATGCCACAAACTTATTTCCTCGTTTTCATATGAGGGATTGTAAGCCTTCACCTATGGCATTCCAGTCCGGTGTAAAGTTAATGATTGATTATGACACTTCTCTTGTTCATGCCACTCTATATCGTCAAATTGTGTGGATTTTGATATATTTGAAACATAATAGACCTAATGTTATGCACCAAATTCCCATAAATAACATAAGAGACAAGAGTACACACCTGGCATAGAAATGTGAGCATGGAGCACAACTCCAATATCGATAAGAAAGAAAAATTACACAATAAATCCAAAAAGAATAGGATAACCCTCTCCTTTTACCCCAACACATTCACAAAATCCATTTGCATGCTCTCAACAATGCCTACATTACCTTTATATATACCTATTCACCCACTGCATATGTGGTCCCTTCATTAGGTCCCTTGACTAGGGACAACCACCATTACATATACATTTACATGAATATATAGGCATTTAGCCCCATATATGCATAGGGGATTCATCTTGTTGACCACTATCTTATCACGTTCATTCATAAAGGGGTGTTTTTAAATGGTGAAAATAAGGTCAATGTATTGTAGGTATTGAGGGGGTGGGGATTAGGGTATGGGGGGTTTATAAGTATTTAGGGGGTATAAAAAGGGACATCTAGTAAAAATAGGGAATATCTTGTAAAAATAGGGTTTTTTAAATTGGAAATATGTATTGGGAGGGGGATCAAGAAAAGGATTTTGGTAGGTATTTATCCAAATATCTAGTGAAAATAGGGGTATTCTTTAATATCCCATGAACAAAGTCACTATTTCATAGTTTCACTAAGTGAAAACCCCATGCATATATGTCCCTATTGGGCTCAAATCATGTACCTTTAATCACATATATGACCCCCCCTGGGTTATATGATACTACCCTCCTTCGAAAAGTGTTGTCCTCAAAGATTTCTATGATTCATTAATTTGACAAGGTTATTTGGGAAGGAAATCCTTATCCCGATTGCACATTCAAAAAATAGATCGACGTGTCACCACAGGTCCAACATTTCCATGTGCCTACTCTCTGTCGGTTCAAATGGAGTTGAGTCATGCATACTCTACTCGTGAGTGTATGGAATCCATAGGTTCTATGGAACATACCATTCCTATGGATGATGTGTATCATGCCATGATATGAATGGTAGTTCTAGCCACCAATTTTACATCCATCACTCAACCCGACATCCTATCTATTCACACCTATTTGTATGATATGGATGGATGGAAAATGCACCTTGAATCAATAAATGAGATGAGATGCTTGTTTTCAAATTCAAATGGTTGCAATAGACTGCCTCCCATTTTATCTGATCATGTTTCGAAAAATATTCATTTCATATAATGTTTAAAAAAATATTCATCTCAATTCATTAATATGAAGCACGAAAATAAAACATGAGCCTCGACAGCCAGAACATGGTTGGCACATTTAACTCTTCCTAATCTGTATATCCATAACGCTAGCACGTTTTGTATATCCATAATGCTAGTGCATTTTTTCTGTGCAAAAATTCATTAGAATACTTTGCCTATTTCATACTCGAAGTTTTAGTTTTGTCTCCACGATAGCGCTGCAAAAAAACTTGATACTCTATGTTCACAATCAGCAATCGAGACAATTGAGGAAGCTTGATACTCTATGTTCACAATCAACAATATTGAAGAGGATTCTATAGTTAGTATTGGGAGTTGAGTTTTCTACATTCACAATTAGCAAGCTTCAAGAGGATTCTACATTCACAATTAGCAAGCCTCAAGAGGATTCTACATTCACAATTTCAAGCAAGCTTGAGGAATCTATATGAACACAATTGAAGAAGAATCTACATTCACTATTGAGCAAGCTTGAAGAACCTATATTCACAAATGAAGAATTTTCTATATTCACAAGTGAGGTAGAAGTTACTTTCACATTTGAGCAAGCTTGAGGAATCTATATTCACAATTGAGGAAGTATCTGTATTCACAATTGAGGAAGTATCTGTATTCACAATTGAGGAAGTATCTATATTCACAATTGAGCAAGCTTGAAGAACCTATATTCACAATTGAGAAATAATTTGGATATTTGAATAGTTGAGCACACCTCTAGAATCTATTTTCTTAGTATTGCTCATTGTGGTCATGGGGAATTCACGCAATCGAACAAGGAAATTGGAAAGGAAAGAGAAGCCTAGAGGGGCCCTCAATTTCAACAACATTTGATGAACAAGAACCCCATGGCACTAGTCAAGAAGTAAAACGTAGGTGCTCATCGGGGGATGTTTCAATTCCCACATCAACTCAACCTCAGACTATGGTAGTGAATGACTTGTTGGGTTGTGGTTATACAAGTGACAAAGTTAGGGAGGCATTGAATGAAGGATTTACAATGAAAGAAGAAAATGTTATGGAGACCGTCCATGAGAAGAATGTTAAGGATAAACATGACCAAAAATTTAGAACCAAGTTATCATATTGTTAAAAGTTTAGTAGATGCATTTAGTACAATTGGAAATAAATGTCTCTCAAAGGATTGCAATGCGGCTCGCCATGTGTTGTCACAATCAATCGTGAACAAAAACACTAGGGCACTTCGTTTTCTTAAACCTACCTCCAAAATTATTAATTTGAATGTGAAGACACTTCGTAGGTATTGTGTTAGAAGAGAACAACTTGAAACCGGTCAAACAGATGTTTGGGCCTTCATTGGCAGGTTGCCATGCTCTGATACGAAGCTCATTGATGCGGTAAAGGGATTAGTGCAAGATTTTTGGCATGACAGCACTAGACCTTCTTCCAACCAAAAATATGTATTAAAATTGAGAAGGGGTTCAAAGGATCGTGAACCACACATTAAACATTTTATTGATATGAGACAAACAGAATTATATGAGAGATTTAGGAATGAACATAACGAACTTAACTTGGGCCAAAGATCCTTTAAAAAATGCAAACCATGGTATGTTAAAATAGACACAATTCATAACACATGTTGTTGTCGATACAACATTGAGTACGGTTGCTATTATGACACATATACATATATTTTTCATATATTGCATAACACTCTTGTGCAGGAATGCTTAGATACAGTACCACCGATGTCATCTAGAGACTTTATTCATAGCATTTTGTGTAGCAGGCCAAATGATTGCACATTTGATCAAAAAAATTGCATAGATGGGACATGCCCAGGGTGTGGTGGATTGGCATTCTTGGAAAAATGCATACATGTGACCGATGATCATGAACTTGGGAGGCAAGAGTTGAACTTGCAGTCATTCAAATATGTCATGTATGATATTGATGGAGGGAATGAAAGAAAAAAAAATACAATTGGTCACTTCTCAGGTTGGTAACGCGTTTTTGAATACTATTTTTTGTTTCAGATTCCAATTTCATATGTAACAATATATTGATATATGTATTTATTGTTGATCTACCGGGTACGGGTTTGTGACTTCATGGAGGAATTCTTTGAAAAGACACAATAGTATGTAAAGCATGTACATGTAGCTCATTGGAAAGATGAGCAGTTTAGAACGTGCAGGGATACATTTCCTATTGGGACTATCCTGTTAATGGTCGATTTTGCGGAAAACTACATTCTTCAACTGCAAAATGAGATTCAGAGTCAATATTATCACTCAGACCAGGTCAGCATAATGGTCCATATCACCTATAGACATGGGGCAGATAGTACTAAAGACAATAGGGTTATATTGAAGGAGTATCACTTCTACATAAGTGATGGAAAGTGTCATGACTTGGATTTTGTACAACACAACTTTCAAATGTTCTACAATCACTTGAAGGATAACAGTATATAGATGGAACAACATTGGATTTGGTCTGACGGTTGTGCAGGGAAATTCAAAAATGCTTGTGTCTTCCAATGGTTGTGTATGCTCCCCAAAAGGAATAAGGTGCCACCTATTTGGAACTATTTTGAGACCGGACACGGAAAATGTAAAAATGATGGAGTAGGTGTGTGCATCAAGACTGCATTACACAGGAAAGAAATGAAGTTCACAAATGTATCACTCATCCAAGATGCAAAACCCATCGTTGAATGGTGTGCTTCAGTCATGGGGGAGGGAGCAAGAAGGCAGGAAAATCACTCAACCAGGAAAGCACATGTACATAGATATTTTTTGGAGGTGATGGATGTATATCGATCACAGTTATATGAGTGCAAGACCATCCAAGGAATTCGTGCATTTCATTCAGTTAGAACGTCAGATAATGCTATACTTGAAATGTGGACAAGGAAACTCTCATGTTTTTGTTCTCCATGTAGTAGTGGTGAATGGGACGAATGTGAATCCATAGATTGGGTTTATAGATGGCACTGTGTATCACTCCCCATTGGTCGATGGATAGCTACAGAATTATCCCAGTTGGAGGACGACCAATCAAGTATTTCACAAGACTATGACCACATATCAAATCTCGTACAACCAGGTTCGATTAATATTTTATATTTTTGATATTTTTGAAAACTATTTCTGTATAATTATTTTATTGAAACGTTGGAACTATATTTTTGTAATATCCTTTCAAAGGAAAGTCCTTGGATTCACCTTGTTTTGACTCTAGGGTTTTGTTTACAACTGGTTCCAAACACCTCCAAATGATTTTGAATTTGGGGAGTAAGGTCTTGATGGAGCATAGGACATATTAACACACCTATCATACATACAAACAACTAATGTACCCATCTATGGTCTTCAAATTGCATGGGAAGAATTTTCGGAACAAGACTAGTTAATTTGAGAAATGGAGATCCCCCCTAGGTCTGGAATTAGATGCTCTTCGAAACACTGTACGACCTTCATTAATTCTTGTTCTGAAACTTGGATCTGTTAGAGGAAATTAGGAAAAGTATATGTGTAGAATTATATCTTTTTTAGGGTCGAATACGCATCCTAATGAACAACAGCTTCTAGAGTCTAGTTTTTGAGGTGAAATTGGTGGGCAAGGAGTCTCGAATTTCTTCATAAACCATAGTAACAATTCCGATGTCTACGCACATAATTTGGGACATCAAATTAAATTCATATGAAGCTCATAATTTCATAAATAACTCAGCAAACTCTGATATAAAATAGGTACAATATCATTCCAAAATCACTATGCAAATGCTATGGGGGAAATGGCTCGAATCTCTTCCTTGAATGTAAATATAACTTGCAATACATAATGTTTCGAGCTGTGTCTTTGATGATATTATTATTACATATATATATATATATATATAGAATATAACATTTCCATGAAGTCTAAATAATATTCCTTCACTAACTATATGCAACAACAAGTGCGCCCTTGCACATTTACATGACATTGAGAGAAAGATAGTAGAATAGGCATAGAGAAGAATGAGAGAAGATGAACTCAAAATAAGTTGGGGTTTGAATTTGCATCAAAAAATCTCCATGAATATATATTGAGAGGTATGAATGGCCTCTCCATCAACCAACCAGGATGGTAATCTTGCACCCTTGAAATTGGTTCTAAGGCAAGAAGGATAAGCATCCACCTTGCAAGGACAAGTTAAGCTCTCCAGTTTTTATCAAATAAGAAATGATCAAAAGCTACTCCATTTCGACTTGGAATCCTTTTAATAACTTTATTTGATTCATTTACCTCCTTAGAACTCAAATTATCTCCTAATTACTCATGAAATCTGAATTAGTGGGGGTTATGACAATTCATTGGCCCCACATGACTCTTGGCTCATCTTTTGTCTCCAACTCCTCCATGAATTCGAATTTGGGAATGTTTTGGATGCTTTGGAGATGTGTAACTCCTCTCATTCTCCCTCTTGGTCTATTTTTAGCTCTTACATTGTCATAGATGTCATAGAATCTATCATAAGTGTCATAGGTATCATAGAATCTATCATAAGTGTCATAATGCTTGTCATAGTTGTCATAGAATCTGTCATTGCCTATTTTTATCCCTATGACTCTTCCTCTTCCTTCATTAAGTTTACCTCTTCCCTTAGAACTCGAATTTGGGGATGGCTCCATGTTTAAAGGAGGAATATTCTCTCATGTGGTCCCCACATGTCCATTTATGTGCCCCCAAGTCCAACTAGGACCTAATGCCACTTCATTTTGGAGCATTTAACATTTATTCCATAATTTATTGGCCTATTTTTCCACCTTCAATTTAGAATATTGAATTTTCATGAGAAGCTATAGACCTTGGGGTTAAATGTCAATATTTTAATTCTTCCACATAACCCTTAGGAATTGGGTAGGCCAACTTAATTATTTATCTGAAAATCATGTAATTGGGGACATGAAATTTTTTCTCTAGGGCACATATATGCAATGGTTTCCCCGAGATGCAATGCATGGTGCACTGACTATTGGCTAGTGTGTTGCTTAGAGGGGAAGCAAACCCTAAATTTCTCATTACGGGACTCTGAGGCCAATGATTTTTCGATTGGTTTGATGGTTATAAAAGGAGAATATTTGAACCAGGTTTCCCACTCAGCAAATAGAAAAGGGTATACATATGAATATTATAGACCGGGTGAGATTGTATACCATTATACAAACTTAGTTATTGGCACAAACATCTAGCTTCAAACAATGCCAAGGAATAAATCATCAAAGGCATGATACTTATTGCCTTACTCCAAGCAGGAGAGGTTAAAGGAAACCCTTGGTATTCGAGGTGATCCTGATGGTCTAGTCGAATGACCATAGGTAGGTAATTTCGTATGTGGTTTGCATGTTTTATTGTGTACTATTTTATAGGTATGTGGTGTACATGTATGCTATGATTTTGTTTCATGGTCTCATTGATTATTGACATTAATATTTTGACTATTGTAGCTAGACATCGATAGCTTGATAGATTGATAAATTGCATAGAATTGGTACAACTTGATAAATTGCACAAGTTTCATCATGGATTTTTTTTCTTTGTTTTTTCCCCCCATCTAAGTAAACCATAATATCTGCATCCTCATGCCCATTTTCATTCTCACTATCACCATCCCCATATCCATGCTCATTATCACTATCCCCATGGTTGTTGTCGCCATCACCATGCCACCATGAACATCACCACCGTTCTCTTCCTACCCGTGTTGTCACCATCACCATCCCCTTTTTCACCATAAGATTATCATCCATCATCCACACAAATATAGCTGTTAGATACATAATTTAGAAACCTAGAAACCCAAACCACAAACATAGAAACCTAATCTAGTCTACCCTAGAAACACAAATATAACCTTAGTAACTGTTACACCTAAATCTCGTCATCATGAGCCTTGTGTCAACTCAGTGCTTGAATCCCTAAAGTTCCCTTAGCTAAAGTACATTGAGTATGAGGTTGTCCCTACCTTTCTACCTCTCTTAAGTAGGATGGCACACCTTACCTTTAGTCAAGGAGAGCCAGATCCTAGGTGTAGCAGGTCTAACCTTGACAGGGTGAGCCACTGGCTCACTTTACTTTCTTGTAACCTGCGCCAGCCCTCCTTTGGCGCACTTTTCCTTCATCCAGGGTGCGTCGGGGTTGGTTATGGTGGATAAATGGAAGAACTGAGGCCCTTCTCGAAGCTAGGTGAGGTGGAGGGTCATCCCTAACTTCTAGGTGAGTTGGAATTTGGTCCCCTAACCTAATGGGAGGATCCCTGAGCCCTCTCCCCTTAATCCTCAACCTGCTCTATCCCTTTATCCTTATAAATACAAATATCCTCTCCATTCCAAAGTGGAGGAAGTCTATGGCACTTACATGCTGGTGGAATTACCCTAGAATATCCCTATCCATCTCTTGGGAGGCTTACATTTCCTTTGGAGGCTTTGGCTTGGCTTGTTGGAGGAAGATTGCAGCATTAAGGCTTGGGTTGTAATCATCTCTCTACTTTGTATTTCCCACTCATTATACAGTAATATAAACTCTTTCCATAAATGTTGTTGTGTTGATAATGTTTATAGTTTACTTCCTTAACTGTTTACTTAGATCAGTTAGTGTTTAGACATGTTTTACTGCTTGTATTGTTTCCACATGTTTTGAAAGGTCTTGCATCTACGAATTTGACGACCGCAGAGCTTGGAGCAATAACAAGGAGAAAGATCTACAAATATGAAGGTAAGATGTCTAATTACTCAATATCTAACTCGATCTAGGAAAGTAGCTTTATGTTATATCTTTATTTTTTCTAGATTCGCATTGAACTAGGGAGATTTGGCTCACGTCCGCTCGAGTAGATTGTCCAATAAATAATCTGGAGACCATACTGGGAAATACTTTGTTTTGATTTCAATTTGAATGTTTTGTTCATTGATTTCTTTGTGAGCCATTTCTTTGCCTCCTAAGCCCCTCCCACCTTTGAATTTCCACTATTTCGGAGTCTGTTGGATTCCCCTAACTTTGTCTGGGATCAAGATTGGACCTATTGCTTTATATTTTAGGAGATATAACCATTTTGCTGCTTTTTATTCGACAGACGCACCTGGGTTGAGTCTTCCCTGCGCCACTGTCTAGCTGGCTCACTTTTCTTGAAGACAAACTGCGCCAGTGGCGCACTCTGCCTATGTACAAGGTGTGCCAGCACCTCTCTGGTGCTCTGGTTCAGTGTCCTAGGGTGCACCGGCCCCTTAAATCTTAGGGATCAACAGGGATTTTATCCATTTTGGTTTTTGGTCTGATTTTCTGAGTTATGTGTGTTGCATCTTACAGTCACAAAACCCCTAGACATAGCATACTATCATTTTCCTCCATTTTTGGGTCTTTTGAGATTTGGATCCATGTTTGGCCCTCTGAGTCAAAACTAGTGTTTTGCTTCCATTTTTAAGGGAAATGGGGGGGCCATGAATCGTGTATCCTACAGTCATTTTGACCCATATTAAGGTTTTGAGATAATTTTTGGTTTGGTGTGATTGGCTTGTTTTAAAGACTTGAAAAGTGTGGGATATCCATGCCTTTTTTAGCCTCTTTTCCTTGGGTTGTGCATCTTGTTTCCCTTACATGTTGAGCTATCTAATGATTGTTGGAAAAGATTGATTCTTTGTGTCCACTTTAGTTCAAAGAAAAGCTTTATTTTGTCCCTCTTTTGGTAGATTCACAAATTGGAAAGCATAAACATTCTTCTTGCTTTAATTTGATCATTTGACATTCTTGGTCTTACACTCATAAGAAGAAGAAAGGCTTGTTTCAGATTTGTGTGCATTTGAGTTAGACAAGATTATTGGGTGTTTTTCTTTGTCTTGCATTTGATTGGAAACTTTGTGGAATATTTCTTTCCATAGCTTAGATGTGTCTTTTTCGAGTGTAAAGAGATAGGAAACATATTATAATTATTACATTTGGTGTTCATAAAAAGGTCTCTTTTATCGCTTTAGGATAGTTTTGGGTGCATCATTTTGAGTTTTTTCACTTGTTTCCAACATTTTGAAAAAGTTAAAATTGCATTTGCATGGGGTTGTGCATTTGGGAAGAAAATATATCTCTCTCTCCTTCTTAAGTAGGAATTCGTAGAAATGAAGACTTGGATTTTCATATAGATTAGATTTGCATCTTGTTTAAATTCCAAGTCTTCACCTCATGGATTCACATAACCGTACAAGATAAAATCAAGCGCTAGTTTAAGTTAAAAACTTTTAGCAAATTGTGTGTCAGCTTAATGATGTGTTCCGACGTCGTTAAGTGTGGCAGTTGTCATTATCTGACTGCACTGCATCCCGGGGGCACTGTTGTTCTTCCACGTACCAACCAGTATATTGAAGGATCTTTCACGTACCTTAGGGTATATCGAAAGGCACTTCACGTACTAGGTAGTATATCAGAAGGCTCTTGTCGTATGGTTGTGCATTAGGCAACACCACTATGGATTGGAGCTCCCACATACCTTGAGTATATCGGGAGACCCCATTAGGATTCCTGGAACCATCCGAGCAAACCTTTAGACCATCTTGTTGTCGCAATACACTGAGAACAACACTCAGGGAGATTACTACGCACGTACTATTAGGTAGTTGGGTTATACATCCAAGGGTACGGTCCCAATCCTCCTTGGTTAGTGCTCTGAAAAATTGGGCCTAGTATAACTATTGGACCCTACAGTATATTGTGATTTGTGACAGCTTGACACACCCATGAGGATTCGGCTTGTACATCCCTCCTATTCACAAGTTTGCCTGTTGCTTTTAGTTTGAGTAGTGTTTCTTGTGCATGATAATTAGAAGGACTTAGAGAGTTTAGATATGGAAACCTCTTCTGGGACTACCAATCAAGAGGCTCCTTTTCAGGGGGTACCTTTTGTCTTTCCTCCAGTTGGAGATATTGGTCCTCCCTTTATTGCCACTTTAAATCTTCATGGATTAACCATAGGATTTTCGGTATGGTTATTCAATCCGGTAATTCCAACTATACCCAATGTTTCAAATGTTAACTCTCCACCACGAGGGTGTCAATCCCAAACTGCTCCTTCCCCTTCTTCGGATGCTTCTTCTTCCGTTTCTTCTTCCTCACCTGATCAAAGAAGTAGTGTTAGTAATCAGGAGGATAAGAAGAAGAAGAAAAGGAAGATAAATAAGAAGAAGGATAAGAAAGAGACCAAGCATCAACCGGTTGCCTCTAATGGAACTCAACCTATTCGAATACTTCGTAGACCCAAGTTCCCTTGAAGGATTTGCAAGGGTCATCACCATCTCAAGGATTGTCCTGGTCTTTCCAAATTGTTAGAAGAGTGGTCTAAAGCCTCCAAACCACCTATATCATCAGCCTATGGACATCATACTGATGATACCCCATCAACTAGTGACTCTATGGTTAAGGGTCAGAAAGGTAAAGTCAAGAATCCTTGTTTGTTATGCAAGGGAATACACCTTACTTACCTTTGTCCACGCCTGGATGAAGCTTCACAATTGTTGGAAGACATTATTGTATATCATAAACACCTTCCAACTGGATGTCGTAAGTTGTCCCTTGACCCCCCATTGGTTGATGAAGTGGTTGATCCAGCTGCATCCTCGATCGATTTCGCTCTTTCTTCAAAGAGTGAAGTTGAAGTGGTTGAGTCGATATCGCCTCCACTTGATCCCACTCTTTCATTGGAGAATGTCCAGACTGAAGTAGTCACCATGATAAAATCTTCGTCGCATTCTACTCTTCCAGTTGAGAGTGAATTGGAAACCGTTGATGTTTTCCTAGTCAATTCTGATTGTTCTAGGCAAGGGGAAATCCTGTCCATTCCCACAGGACCTCCTCCAAGTACTGAGGTCATTTTCTTTGATTGGAATGGTCTAACAGAATCTCATCTTCCTTCGAGTGTTCCTTTCCAGATATTTGTAGGAGTTTCGGATAAGGAAATCTTTCGCACTATAGTGGATGAGGGAGCTTCTGTTAGTATTTTGTCCTCAAGTGCTTGGAAAGCTATAGGCTCCCCTCAGCTTGTGCTTGGAATTGACCAGATATTGGATTTTAATAGAAGGCCTACTGGACCTTTAGGGATCCTTCCTCAGTTACCTATCATTTTACGAGGGAAAACTGTCTATATTGATGTTATGTTAGTCCAAGGTCCCTTAGATTTTAATCTACTCCTTGGATGAGACTATGTTTGTGTAATGAAATATGTAGTGTCCTCACTCTTTCGAGTGATGTATTTTCCTCATCATGGGAATATGGCGATCATTGATAATCTTTCTTTCATGACACCCACTCATCGCATGACTCCTAGTCATCAGACTTCCCTGAATGTTCCACATGTTTTAGTGGTTTCTTCCCACTAGAGATGGGGGGCATGTCTCTAGCCTCTGGACATCATGCTGAATTTTTTCCCCTAGCTTCTTATGCTGGGGGCATACTGCCAACATTTGGACATCATGTTGGGTAGGAACTAATCCCAAGCATAGTTTACCTTTGGTTTCAAGCTTGCATAAAAATGAAACCAGTCCCATGAGCATAGTTCCCTTTCTGTGTCAAGCCAATTAAAAAATGAAGCAGGTTCCCATGAGCACAAATTAGTCTTTGATTCCAAGCTCATTAAAAAATGGAATAGACCCCTACAAGCATAGTTTACCTTTGGTTTCAAGCTTGCATAAAAATGAAACCAGCTTCATGAGCATAGTTCCCTTTCTGTGTCAAGCTCTTTAAAAAATGAAATAGGTCATGAGCAGAGTTCTATTCCTGTGTCAAGCTCGTTAAAAAATGAAATAGATCCTTTTCCATTGAGTGGATTCTTCCCATAGACTTAGTACCTGAACCTTCTTTTCATCCTCCTATGCCATTTTGATCTTCATTCGTATATGGTGAACATCTTCATATTAGTAACCAAGAGTTTAATCGAGTGAAGATGTAGATTAGGAGAATGAAATGAAGCTTGGGGGGAATGTCTTCAATCTCTGGACGTTATATTGAAGTCAAATCGATCGCCCCTCCACACCATGTTGTATTTAAGTCACTTCTAGCAATCATGCTGGGGGCATGTACGAAGATTTGGATATCATGATGGGAAAAAATCCACCAATGGGAATATTTTCAAGCATACTTTCTTTTGGTTTTGAGCTCGCTAAACCATGAAAATAATCCAAAGCATAGTTCATTTTATGTTACAAGCTTGTTAAAAAATGAAGCAGACATCATGAGCATTCTTTTCACCTGTCTTTGAGCTCGTTAAAAACAGTAAGACAGTATTGAGCTTACTTTTCACTTTCTTCGTGCTCTGGTTGAAAGATGAAAAGTGGTTTGAGCTTAGTTTTTACTTTTTCGTGCTCTGGTTCAAACATGAGAAAGATTCTGTGTGCTTTTGATCCCATTTTCATGCTCGTTAAAAATTTGAGTAAAAAGGTGTGTCTAACGAGCATAGGTTTATCACTTTATCCCACCTTGCTAGACTACTTACGGAAAAGGAACTGTGCCGAGTTTAATTTTTCCTTTGTTGTACTTGATCACCAACCATGAAAAAGTTGTTCATGGAGTCCTATTTAAGCTCTTTTCAGACTCCCTAAATACGAAAAGAACCCCCAAGCGAACTTGATACGTTCACGCTTGTAAAAGTATTTGAATAATCGTCTTCCTGGTGATAGTTTACCCCTTTTTTGGACTAGGAGGCACTATTTACGAAAAAGGAGCACTCCAGCCAAACATGAATGGAAGAGTTCTCTCTCACATTATTTTACCCTTTTTCGGGCAGAGAGACTAACTTTACGAATAAAGGACATTTGGAGTCTGCTTTAGTTCTTTTTAGACTCTCTAAACATGAAATGACGCCGATTTTACCTTCTATGGACTCGTTAAAATTCAACATTGAAGGGCCCATCATGGGACGAACCCCTCCTATCATAGGTTCGTAAAACATTTGGGATTGGACTCATCCATGGGATGAGCTATACCGAGCATTTGTTTACCTTCCTCAATCTCGTTAAAAACAAGTGAGGCACTCAACAATCATGATGGGGAAAAAGGAAAGATTTTGTGTTACACTATAATTCATGGAAGTACATAGTCGCTCTTGAACATGGCACTCATTTTCATTTGCATTCCATACTTGGATAATCTATTTGTCTTCTAGTCATACTGATTTCACGAGTCTTGTCACTCCTTTGGGTCATCCAAAGAATGCTTTCACTATCAGTCGCATTGGGGTTTGATATAGTTCTCGTCCAGTCAATACTGCCAAGTCATGCCATGCCCATGTTCAAGAGATGTTCATTGCTCATCATCTGCAATCAGTACACCTTCCATCATGTCGGTCTACCTTGAGTCAGTTTTGCATATTACTCTACCATCCAACCTACTCCAAACATCTGTTATCGAGTTTCGTGTCGATGATGGGGGATTCATCATGGCCCTCCTTCGACGGATTCATCCTTGTCGACTTCAACACATCATCCGAGGATCGAATCTAGAAACCAATCAAGTACCTTGGTCCTGCATGCCTCAATGGCAGGTTACCTCACTTTCAACATGAATTTACATCATTGACTTTTGATTGAAAGATTCCATCGATTGTTCGACCTCAGCTCATTGATTCACATTCAATGGTATGTACTGTGATACCTTGGGAATCATTGACATTAATGGTGATTTCTCTCGTGCTTGTTAAAGGTATACATTAATGATCGGTAATCAAGTGGTTTCTACCATGTTTGAATCCAAGACATTGTAATCACATGGATAGATTCGTATCATTGCGGGTTCAGCTTGAAGAACCTGGGGAAAATCATGTCCTACCAGGTTGCGATGGAGATTCTTTGAGTCATATTACACGGATCCACTTTGTATTGGTCGTGGTTGTGTTATCATCTCATCATGGATCTACGCTTGTGTCTAGTAGCCATGATTGTGTTCAGTCGGTCTTTACTACCATGGATCTGCATTGTATTGGTCGGTAGCCATGTTGTGAGTCATGTGAGATTGAGATCTCAGAGTTAGTTGTACTACAGCAACATCTTCCATCTGACAAGTCCTTGCCATCCTTTCAAATCATTTCGCCTATTTTATTTTACCAGCTTCATGATTTGGGGGGCATTCTGTTACACCTAAATCTCGTCATCATTAGCCTTGTGTCAACTCAGTGCCTAAATCCCTAAATTTCCCTTAGCTAAAGTACATTGAGTATGAGGTTGTCCCCACCTTTATACCTCTCTTAAGTAGGATGGCGCACCTTACCTTCAATCAGGGAGCGCCAGACCCTAGGTGGTGCAGGTCTAACCTTGACAGGGTGAGCCACCGTCTCACTTTGCCTTCTTGCAACCTACGCCAGCCCTCCTTTGGCGCACTTTTCCTTCATCCAGGGTGTGCCGGGGTTGGTTATGGTGGATAAATGGAAGCTTCGAGGCCCTTCTTGAAGCTAGGTGAGGTGGAGGGTCATCCCTAACTTCTAGGTGAGCTGGAATTCGGTCCCCTAACCTAATGGGAGGATCCCTTAACCCTCTCCCCTTAATCCTCAACCTACTCTATCCCTTTAGCCTTATAAATACAAAGCTCCTCTCCATTTCAAAGTGGAGGAAGTCTATGGCACTCACATGCTGGTGGAATTACCCTATAATATCCCTATCCATCTCTTGGGAGGCTTACATTTCCTTTGGAGGCTTTGGCTTGGCTTGTTGGAGGAAGATTGCAACGTTAAGGCTTGGTTTGTAATCATCTCTCTACTTTGTATTTCCCACTCTTTATAAAGTAATATAAACTCTTTCCATAAATGTTGTTGTGTTGATAATGTTTATAGTTTACTTCCTTAACTGTTTACTTAGATCAGTTAGTGTTTAGACATGTTTCACTGCTTGTATTGTTTCGACATGTTTTGACAGGTCTTGCAGCTACAGATCGGACGACCGTGGAGCTTGGAGCAATAATGAGGATAAAGATCTACAAATCTGAAGGTAATACGTCTAATTACTCGATCTCTAACTCGATCTAGGAAAGTAGCTTTATGTTATGTATTTATTTGTTCTAGATTCACATTGAACTAGCGAGATCTGGCTCACGTTCGCTCGAGTATATTGTCCAGTAACAACAACCTAATCCATAACAATAGAAACCTAGAAACCATGCCAAAAAACCTAGTCATAATCCTAATATATATGCATGCCAAAAAAAACAATAGCAACCTAATCCTAATATATGCATGCCAAAAAAACTTCATATATTCATGTGCATCCACTTGTATCTAAACCATTGTGCTACAAATATGCACAAGAGTCCAAGAAACCATAATTTGTATTCTAAACCCCTTAATGCATCTTTAACAAAGATTTTATTGATTCTAGGTGTGTTTCATGGATATTGAATTTGATAAGTAGCATTTAGGAAACAAAACCCTTATTGTCCTCCCTTAACCTTGGTAGACCTAGAGACCCACTCTTGGTTCACAATTAATGTATTCATGGTACCCATATCACCCTTGCAAGTGATAATTAACATACACATGTCATTCAAGGGCTCGTATAGGTGCTTGATCCTAAGAAGCAAGGCTTAACATGAGAGGCTATTGTTTCCATCTCAACTATTGTAAAGGGCTCAAGACCCATCCATGCTACTGAAGACCTAATACCCATTAAAGAATCCCCAAGAATGAGAGTGTTTTGTGGATTCTAGATATTTTTCATGGGGATTGAGCCTAAGAAGTGTCACTTAGGGAATGTGCCCCTTGTTTTCCTTACTTACACTTGGTACACCTCGAGACCCATTCTTGGTTCACAAATAACCTAGTCATGGTGGCAATAACATCCTTGGAGGTGATTATTAACCTATATAAGTTTAATGTGGTGCTTTGGGGACTCATAAATGGTTCTTTAAAATGAGAAGGAAGGTTTAATACTTGATGCTCTTGTTTCCCTCCCCCAAGTAGAGTTAAGGACATGATACTTATCAAAGACGCCCAAGACTTGATCATGGTGTCCATATTCAACTTGAATTCCAAATACTCCTTGGAGAGGGATTCTGTCATGGTGTTTGAGCTCAAGAATTTTAAGTTTGGAATTAAATCCATTGTCCCCCCAACCATTTTTATTACTCAACACTTATTTATAGTGCACAAAACCTACTAATGGCACTTGTATCAGAGTTAGATGTTAAATACCCCCTACACAATTCTCATTTTCTAGTTAAAGGACTTTGCCAATGCCCTTAAGATTTAGTAAATTTAATATGATCATAAATCACTTGTTTCATCACTTGATGATGGCTAAGGACCCACAGTGCATTCATTGTCCTATGTGGAGGTCCAATGACACATTCATGAAGGTTGAGCCTAAGAAGTTATCTTTAGGGCCTAAGGTTGTTGGTTTCCTCCTCTAAGCATGGTCAAGGACCTAAGTCTATTGTTTCCCTTCCATGATCATGGCAAAGGCATGAGTACCTAGATGTGGAGTAAAAAACATCTTATTGGAACCTGTATCCAACTAGGGTTTTTCTCATTAAGAGGCAAATAAGATTTTGCATTAAAAGGTCAAATTCATAAAAAGTTTGCATGCGAGTTTATGTACAATGTGCTCATGTTGGTCTCTCCCAAACACACTTTCCAAAAATTACAACATTAAATTTTGTTGCTTGTTTTGGTTATTATGCCCAAGGATGAATTTTCCATCTCTCCTTGACACACTTGACCAAAATGCAATTGGAGGCACAAAATGAAAACTGTGCATTGAAAGGACATGTCATTAGTTGAAATAAATCTATTTCAGTAGGGCCATCCTTCCCATTCAACCATAAAGGTCAAACACATTTTATCTAGAGTTTAAACGGGCCTAGAAATTCTAGCCAAGCATTGATAGCTTGATAGATTGATAAATTGCATAGATTTGGTACAACTTGATAAATCGCACAAGTTTCGTCATGGATTTTTTTTCTTTGTTTTTTTCTCCCATCTAAGTAAACCATAATATCTGCATCCTCATGCCCATTTTCATGCTCACTATCACCATCACTATCCCCATGGTCGTTGTCACCATCACCATGCCACTATGAACATCACCACCATGCTCTTCCTACCCATGTTGTCACAATCACCATCCCCTTTTTTACCATAAGATTCGCATCCATCATCCACACAAATATAATCGTTAGATAGCTAATTTATAAACCTAGAAACCCAAACCAAAACATAGAAACCTAATCTAGTCTTAGAAATCTAGTCTACCCTAGAAACACTAATATAACCTTAGCAACCTAATGCATAAAAATAGAAACCTAAACCATGCCAAAAAACCTAGTCCAAGAAACCATAATATATGATTCTAAACCCCTAGCCTAGAAATCCTTGCCTAGAAACCCTATTTTGTAGCCTAAACCCTAATTTGAATTCTAAACCTTAGAAACCCTAGTTTGTAGCCTAGATCCTAATTTGTGTTCAAAATCCTAGAAACCCTAGTTTGTAGCCACTAACTATAGTTAACCAATTGCTAATATCAATTATTCATTGTCATTGTTTCCCAAATTGGACCTTCATCGTACATTAGTGAATCAATATGTGATTTGTTTGAGTGAGGGATTTCTTACTTGATGTTCAACTTGTGTGGAAATACCCCATTTTAGTTGAACACGTGAATTATCACCAAGCTTCCTACCATGGTAATGAATCATCAGTGCATGATCTTCCATAACCACTTCATCCATCTTAATTTCACCATCAAAAAGCACTTCATCCATCTTAATGTCATCATCAAAAAACATTTTCATCAGACAGTCTCATTACTTAACACACTTCCTTCATCTATATTTTGAAGAATCACAACAACCATCCCATGGAACCCTTCTATAAGCTAGAATTATATGTTTTCATGAACCCATCTACCCCACTAAAAACTATAAAAAACCTTAAGATGGAGTCTACAGGAACCAACTTGGAATGCTTCTTACATAAATCCTCGATAATCCTCCCTACTTCGCATTTGCACCATATGTACTTGTTGTGGCCACAACAGATCCCATGCTTCAGCTGAGCACGAGAGCCCTATTTTTAAAAATAAATCCAAAGGTATTTTGGTAGGTGTTCTCATGAACATGAGGCTTTGAACTTTGTTTCTATGATCTTGTACCTATACCTTTGTTTTCCTCGATTGTCATTTTTCTCTCAGAATTTTCTAAGTGTTTTTGGTTTGCTGGAAGCCTTAATTTTTAAGCGTTTTGTCATTTACTTCTACCAAATCTATAATTCGACAACCCGAAACCCGCAACCCGATAGGTGCGGGTTGTAGGATTTCATTTTGAGTCATTTGATTTTGGTCAATCCGAAACCCGCAACCCGCAAGGTGCGGGTAGCGGTAATCCTTGCTAATAATTTTTAGGAATTTCTCATCCTTGCTAATAATCGGGAATGTGTTTTACCTTTTAGTTTCGTTATGTGTCCCCGAAACCCGCAACCCGAAATGTCAGGTTGCAGGATGCGGGAAAAGCTTTTTCATTTTTACAGATTGTTTCCGTTTGTGAAACCTGCCAATCGCAAGTTTCAGGTTGCGGCTTTTGGAAACCCGTTTATGCGTTTTGGCTCAGTTTGCAATCCCCAAACCCGCAACTTCTGGGTTGCATCTTTCGAGAATCATGAATAAACTTGTGAATAAATTTCCTGGACCTGATCCCGCGTCCTGCATTGGTTAATCTTCGCCATCGATTCATTTGATCCACTGGATGAAATTCCATCGTTCGAACTTACGTTTTAATGCCTTGTTTTTTGTTGTCCTTATGACCAGGTTTCTGACTGTAATTCTCACCTCATGATCACCTCTGAAGATATGATTGCTTGATTAGATTGGCTTGGAATGACAATTTTCATATGCAACTTCGAATCGTGCGTGATTCTGTTAAAATTGCACTTTGTTATGATCCAATTTGGATTAACACATGCTGCGACGTCGTTTCATTACAGTTCAAATGATTGCAGTTCCAAATTCGTATGATTTTAATCATAGCAACTCATCATATTCAATCATTATGATTTTCTTTAACTCTTCTTAAATATGGTCGCAAGTATGAAGCACTTAGTTCGTCATCTTTATTTGTTAGAAAAGTTTTGTGTTTTACTTTGAAAGCTTTCTTTCTAACGATCTGGTGTGAGTAACATGCATACAGTTTATGAATCCTTTGATGGATGTTATATGCAAGAAAAACTTCATCCTTTAATATTTCAAGAACCTATGTCGCCACCCTTTGACGCAGGTGTTCCTGATACCAGCAGTGATAACGAAGAGGAAGATTCTGAAACTTTGCCCGTTTGCATACTACTCCCTTAGAAGAACGAAGAGAAAATCAATGAACAGCCATGTGATCAAGATGACTCCATTATCCATGATTTTATAATCAATAAGGAACCTGCTACTCCACCGGCTCCTGTGAAGCAAGACCCGTTGTTCAATTTTTCTGTTTTTGAAAACGTTATGGATCAGCAGGAAGATTCCATGGCGATTCAACAGGAAGATTTGCTGGACCATCTGTTGCCTATTATCGACAGCTAGTGGGTTGTTGTTGAATTCCACAATTTTGTTACGGGATTTTCCTGAAATTAGAAAATGACCCTTATTTCAAACTTTGTCATAGGGCTGGAGGGAATGATTTGAGCTAAAATTGTTCAGATTATTGTGGCAGGATTTTTTGGATCGATAGCCTGATCCGAACTTTGTAATCCCTATCTTTTGGGAATTCCCATTTGTACTCGGTTGTAATTCTTATTTAAGGAGGAATGCCTCTCGATGTTAGGGGTTGATAATTTTTGGGTTAGAAATCAACAGGAGACGACTGGAGATACTCTATCTTAGCAGAGCTTTGTAATTTTGTTTACAGACTTCATTAATACAGTAAAGTAATCCCTTTGAATCATCTCTTGTTTATTGTTCAAATTTCTTTGACAGTGTCTGATTTCTTACTTCAAATTGTCATCTACAGTGTGTGATCTTTTGCAAGTATTAATTTAGATAAAGATTTGTTATATTGGTTTCTTTTTATAGGTGATCTATGTATGAAAATGTTTTATTGAATTTTTGTCAATTGGAATATTTTCTTTATCGATTTTTGCAAATGATCAACGTTCGATTTAATATATGTTAATTTTTCAATTAACAGAGTGATTACAGGTTAATATTAAACAGGTTTATATGCGTATATTATTGTCACTTAATTTTCATTAATTGATTATGATCTAAGTGAATAAGTAAATGCATCTTTTAACATTTCTATTGAAGTTGACAAACATACTTATCCATCTCACATCAAGATTGATCTGCACAACAACAAGCTTTTCCTTAGTATAGATCTAACCTAGAATAAATCATTTTTCTTAAATAGGTTGAGTTAGAACATTTATAAGTTTTCATACTTTTGTTTTCCCTAAGTGGATAACCGATCTTAGTGATCGAAACACCAACTCATAGAGTGCCAGCGGAGGCCGAATATCCATGGGAGATTTCCATACCAAACAGGATGGGGATAGAACTGCCCTTGCGTAGGGTCTTTCGAAGCCTTTCATTATGGTTTTTCACCCTCTGTTGGGAGCCTTGGAACCCATTCTAGCACCTTGCAATTACACTGGACCCCCAAGACCTCAAAAAATGGCATTAGAAGGAGGGCTAGTAGTATAACATGCCTAAACAGAACACTCAGAAACCTCCTCCAACAACTACTTCATCGGTTGTCACTAGAATCCAATCTAGAGCTTCAACATCTGAACAACAAACAATGTCACAACCAAATGCCATTCCTACCACACCTGCAGTAGAGCAGGCAACCAGAAGGGATATCCTTATTATATCCCCTACCAGAGGACCCTTCACAGTTGAGCAAATCTTGAAAGCATCTAGCAATAGTGTCACTAGGTTATAACAAAGAATCGCTGCTCAAAGAAGCAGAGGTCTGGAAGCTATTAATACAAACAATATTTCCCATGCCAGTGATCAAGGAACACAATTGACAGCTGATCAAAATCTTCAAAACCAAGAAACAGCTGATCAAAACCTTCAAAACCAAGAAACAGTTAACAATTCAGGATCTCCTGAATACAATCTTGAGCCACTTTTCCAAGAAGTACAAAATCAACCAAGTATGGGAACTAGTGGACCCCCACCTAGTCCTCCTTCCTTATCATCCTCCTCATCTAAAAGAGAACATTCTTCTAGCTCTTCGTCTAAATAAGAGGAAGAACCACCTATGGCTGGAGAAGGCCAGAATAGACCTTGGTTGGACCAAGATGCAGTATTCATACTCGGGGACCAACATAGACTACCCTAGAACCCTGAGAAATGGATTCTGAAGTTCAACCCTAATGACAAGTTTCCTGCACTAGATCACATTAAAACCTTTATGCAGGCTATTAGGCTTAGGAGTGTAGTTCACGAGGATGTGGTTTGCAGACACTTTCCTTAATACTTTTGAAGGAAAGGCATCCACATGGTATTTTTCCTTACCAGCCCAATCTATAATCTCCTGGGATGAGTTCGAGAAGATGTTCATCCAAAAGTTTGGAGATGAAAAAACACCACAACACTTAGTTTTAGAGCTATCTTCCATGAAGATCAAAGGAAAAGAAAGGGTTAAAGACTTTAACCAGAGGTTCTCTTACCTGAAGAATAGAATTCTCGCCAACCTTATTCCTGCAGAAGAATTGTTGGTAGCCTATTATGAAAAGGGCTTGCGTGTTCCTATTGCCATGTGGGTGAAAATGTTCGGGTACATAGGGTACTACCAAAGGACCGAACACCAAGAGCAACCACTTCACACAAACAGACCACAGATCAACACACCGATGTTTTGACATGGTTTAAACCCTCTTGAGGGAAACACTCCACGGCCCCGACCAAATAGCTTCTACGGGACAATTTATTATGCAAATAAAGAAAGTTACGAATGAGCTTCTCATAATCGATCAACTAAACAATGACCCTCCATTCTCTTTAAATAGAGATCATGGACCAATCGAGTGTTAAGCCACGGATCAAGGTTAGGTTTGATCTAAGAGAAGTTGAGCAGTCGGATCACTCTAAGTCAGAATCCACGCTAGAAGTGGCGCTTGTCACTCTTCGACTATATCGTGACCGTTGGATTAAGTATTTACAAATGCATACTAATGCATACTAAAGAAACACACTATCCCTAATGGATCTATTACACAAATTGATCTTAACTAACTCCTAAGTGTCTAAATATCCTAACATCTCCCCTTAAGAACAATTTGGGATAGGATTGAAGGATTTACAAAAGTGACACTATTAGGAGAAGGAAGGAGGCATTAGAGCCTATCCCCCCTTATTGACAAGTTCCTGAACTCCTAACATAGATCGAAGTTTAGAAAACTTCACTTCTGTAAGAGACTTGGTGAAGATGTCTGCAACTTGATCATCTGTAGGGAAAAAGAGCACTTCAAGAACACGATCATGAACAAGATTTCTGATGAAGTGCATATGTAGCTCAATGTGTTTGCTGCGTTGATGTAGAACTGGATCTTTGGCAAGCTTGATGGCACTTTGATTGTCGCACCAAAGTGGAGTAGGCTGCTGCTGCTCGAATCCAAACTCTGAAAGGATCTGTCGAAGCCATAAAGCTTCCTGACTAGCATTAACTGCTGATCGATATTCTGCCTTTGCTGAAGAAAGAGCAAGAGCTTGTTGTTTCTTACAAGCCCAAGTAATAGGTCTAGATCCTAGACTGAAAACATAACCTGCAATAGACTTTCGATCATCAGGATCGCCGGCCCAATCTGAATCAGTGAAACCAACCAACAAAGGTTTCCCCCCTGTACTGTAATGAATCCCAAACTGAACTGTACCTCGAATATATCGAAGTATTATTTTAGCTGCTTTCCAGTGACTTTCATGAGGTGTCTGCATATAACAGGCAACACGACCAATGGCAAAGGAAAGGTCAGGACGGGAATGAGTCAAGTATAAGAGACTACCAACAAGCTGACGATACAAGGTGGCATCGAATTCAGGTGAAGTACAAGTGGCAGAAAGTTTGACTCCAGACTGGAAGGGAGAAGGGGCTAGTGTACAATCTTCCATGTGAAAGCGACGAAGAAGGTCACAAGCATACTTAGAGTGAGAAAGAAAGATTCCTTCTTTGGTTTGCAGGACTTGGAGACCAAGAAAATAATGTAAACATCCTAAGTCTGACATTTCAAAATTTTGTTTAAGACTGAATTTCACATGGGTTATAAGCTTAGGGTCACTACCAGTAAGAATAAGGTCATCAACATATCGAACAAGTATGATGAGATGGTTTCCTACTTTCTTGTTATAGACATTGGGGTCAGAATAGAATCTAGAAAAACCAGTGTCAAGGAGAAAGTTATCCATTTTGGCATACCAAGCTCTAGGAGCTTGCTTAAGGCCATATAAGGATTTATTAAGGCGACAGACAAGGCTAGAGTTATTCTGAACATAGCCAGGAGGTTGTTCCATGTAAATTTCCTCCTGTAAATCACCATATAAGAAGGCAGACTTGACATCCATTTGATGGACTTCCCAGTTGTGTAAGGATGCAAGGGAAAGAACAAGGTGGATGGAGTTCATTTTTGGGATGGGAGCAAAGGTTTCATTGTAGTCAATCCCTTCAACTTGGGAAAAACCTTTGGCAACTAACCTTGCCCTAAGTCTTTCAACACTTCCATCTGATGCATACTTAGCTTTGTAGACCCATTTACATCTGACAAGTTTTCTTCCTTTTGGAAGAGGTACAAGATCCCAAGTATCGTTCGCCATTAAGGAACGATATTCTTCATCCATGGCTGCATCCCAATCTGGATTCTTTGGAGCTTCTACAAAAGTTTATGGATCATGATTCTTGGAAACTTGAGCCAAAAGAGAAGAGGCTCACTGAAACTGAGAATGTGTTCAACGTTGATCTCTAGGATCACTGGCAAGATCACCAGCTGCTTCACATGTTGAACGGACCCATCGAGGAATCACTTGTGCTAGTGCAACTGGAGGAACATGAGCAGGCGGAGGTGGATTTTCATCCTCACTGTCATCATCAGATCAAACTGGAGTTGGAAACCTATCAAGGAAGTTGGAAGAAGAAGAAGAAGGCACAAATGCCGAATCAGGCTCGCAGGCCAAATATGGCACAATCATCGAGTTAGGCTCGCAGGCCAAGAGATTTTCATCAAATTTAACATCTCTTCTAATGATTATATCATGAGAATGTGGTGGAACAAGTCTATAACCTTTTACATCTTCAGAATATCTAACAAATATGCACTTTTCACTTTTAGGCTGCAATGCTTTCCGTTTTTCATCCGGAATGTGAGCCCATGCTTCACTACCAAACACACGGAAGTGACTTACATCAGGTTTAGTTTTACTCTATGCTTCTTCCGGTGTTATTGTTAGAACATTTTTACACCTATGTACATTAATCATTTATTAATTGATGATTAATTAGCCCAAGTGATTAATGATTACATCCCTAAGTTGATTAGATTGGTAAATGGTCAAACTGTCTTGAACTAGTTAGCAATGTGAACAAGTGCTGAGCCAAACCAGCTGTTTGGAGCGCTCCCCAGGGCAATTAATGCATTCAGCATGCCTAGAGCGCCCTCCTCAGGTCAATTAATGCACTCGGCATGCTTCTCTTCTACCTAGGGCGCATTTGCTCAGTTTGTGGACAATCTTGCCAACTTTGTCATAATTTTGGCCAATTTTAGCTACCAAACCTCTAACCAACCAGTTTCTTCACATGTGTGAGGTCACATGGGCCTGTCCAGTCATTCCTAGCATTCACACAGCTGATTCGAACCAGTTTGGGATGGTTTGGGATATTTTGGTCAACCTAGGGGGTTTGAGCTATTTCTAAGCTAGATCAGTGTGAACACTCCAGATGGATTCGAATTCTTCCAGATTTGTATATATGAGTGTTCTTAACCTATGTTAAGGTTGGACAGTTAATAATATTGACATTATTCACCCATCTTATGTGTATTGTTCTTCATTCATTTAAATTTTTTATGCTATTCTTGCAAATGTTGTGCAATCTTTCACTAGTGAGGAATCCATAGTAGCTAGGTTCTGCTATGATTGAGATTTTACATGGTATCAGAGCTCTTGGAGCTAGAATTCGAACCAGCAAGACTGTTGTAGTGGATTGCCAGAAGCAGTGGAGAAACCACATAATTCCTGAGGCCATTGCCTTGAGCTTACTGGAGAAATCTAGTGGCTCCTCTCAGGTGTGATGCTCTCCCGAATGCACCCACTATCCATACAGGGTTCGAATCTGTTAGTGTAGATCCCTCCTGAGTGATTTGAGAGTTGTTTGCAGATATTGAAGATCAGCATTGTCAGCAAGTGCGAATTGCAGCAGAGGAGAATGGAGCCATCTCACCCAAACGTGCTCACTCCCTTCAACTATTTCGATTGGAAGGCAGAAATGGTGATTTTGCTGAGATCTAAGGGTCTCTACAGAATTACGATGGGCACGGAGGTTGAGCCAAACTCAGCTGTGGAGAAATCCAAGTTTTTTAACAGAATGGATGAGGCATTTGGCCTCCTTTGTCTCAGCATTTCGAGAGACCTCCTGTTTCATGTAGAAAGTCTAGCAACTCCAAATGAAGTGTGGCTCAAGCTTGAGACACTGTTTGGAAAGACTGATGAGATGAGAGGCCACCAGCTCGAAAATGAGCTTGTCTCACTGAGCCCAGGGAATTTCGATTCCATCCAGGACTTCTTCACCAAGTTCAAGAACTTGGTCTTGCAGATCAGACAATGTGGCATAGAGAAGAAAGAATAACAGTTGGTGTTGTCCATTCTCTCCAAATTGGGTTCTGAATACTCAGTTTTTGTGTCTTCCTTCAACTCCACAAGGCTCACAGTTAGAGGTTGGAAGATGCCATCTTTGGCTGACTTCATGGAGATGCTAACTCAAGAGCAAGACAAGCTGGTCTTGATGGGCTCCATCAAGCAAAAAGATCAAGTTCTTGCAGCTGGAGATTCGAAATGTGGAAGAGGCAAGCAAAAACCCAAGGGGTCGAAACCTCAAGAGAAGAAGAGGAAGGATGAGAGGCCCAAATCCTCTGAGGGGGTTTCGAATCCTATCAAGAACAAGGGAAAGAAGGCTGAGAAGACAAAATGTAGCTACTGTCAAAGAGGTTTTCATCCAGAGAGCTCATGCATGAAGAAAACCATAGACACCATGACCCATCTCCTACAGAAAAATAATATTCCTCTTCCTGAAAGTTCCAAGAAGGAGTGCGTTTCTGAAGACAAGGAGAGCTGCCATGCTTTGGTGGCTAGCTCATCTCATTCACCTTTGTTCATCATTGATTCAGGTGCCTCAAGGAACATGGCTTCCTCAAGAGACTCGTTTTCTGAACTTGCTCCCTACAGTGGCCTCTCAATTCGAATGGGAGATGACTCAGAAATCCCTGCTCATGGCATTGGGAAAATCTCTATGGAGAATGGCTTCTTCTCCAATGTGCTGTATGTGCCAAATCTTGCAGCAAACTTGCTCTCTGTATATCAAATGACACATACTGGAGCAGCAAAGAAGGTGGTCTTCACTCAGGATGAAGTGGAGATATCAGAAGTTTCCACCGGGAAAATTGTTGCAAAGGGTGTTGCAGACCATGACATGAAGATGTACAAGTTCTCCCACTTCCTCGAATTCTCTTCACCAAGTGTGCTTCTGTCACATGGGAATGAGACCAGCAAGCTATGGCATCAAAGGTATGGTCACCTAAACTACAGATATCTTCAAGTTTTAAGCAAAGGAAATATGGTAGAAGGGCTGCCACAAATCAGTTTTTCAAGTGGAACATGCAAGGGTTGCATGATTGGGAAGCATCCTGAAAAGAAGTATGACAAAGGGAAGGAAAGGAGGGCTGATCAACCACTTGGGATAGTGCATTCTGATCTCATAGGGCCACTCCCCACACCCTCCTATGGCTGCAGCAAATATGTGCTCACCTTCATCGATGACTACTCAAGGTACTGCTGGTTATTTTTCCTTAAGCAAAAATCTGAAGTCTTTGAATGTTTCAAAATTTTTAAGAGCATGGTTGAGAACTTCAGTGGGAAGGACATGAAGGTTTTGAGGACTGATAATGGCAGAGAGTATGTCAATAACAATTTGCAGCAGCTCTGTCAAGAGCATGGCATTCAGATGCAACACTCAGTGCCCTACACACCACAACAAAATGGTGTTGCAGAGCGCAAAAATAGAGCACTGAAAGAGATGGCAACTTGCATGTTGCAAGCAAGGGATTTGTCTCCCAAATTATGGGCTGAAGCTATGAATTGTGCAGCATATGTTCAGAACAGAGCACCACACAAAGCATTGCAAGGAATCACTCCATTTGAAGCATGGATGGGCCACAAGCCCAATGTCTCACATTTCAGAATTTTTGGCTCAAGGGCTTGGGCCAGAATTCCACCGGAGAAGAGAAAGGCCTTGCAGCCCCAAAGCAAGGAGTCAATCATGGTTGGGTATGCAGAGGATTCCAAGGGCTACAAGCTCTTTGATCCATCCACTCACAAAACTTTCATTGAAAGAAGTGTCAAATTCGAAGAGGAAGAATTCTTGCAAGCTAGTGAACAAGGTGATGGGGAATGCTCATTCCCTCGTCTTGATGATGAAGTAAGTAGTGATTCTTTCTATGATATTTCTGATTCTGATATTGCTGAAGATGATGTTGATAAGGATTCTGAACATATCCCTCCCTCAAGGCCCAAGTGGGCAGAGAAAACAATTCAAAGTGCCGGAGAGCTTGTGGGAGATCCCCAAGATGCTAGGAAAACTAGATCTCAATTTCACAATTCCTTTGCATGTGATAATTCTGATCTGAGTGAGGCATGTTATTTGATGGTTGGATCTGATCCAATGTCATATTCAGAAGCATGTACAGACCCAAGGTGGCAATCAGCCATGCAAGAGGAGATGAACTCACTCCATGAGAACAAAACTTGGGATTTGGTCCCTCTTCCTCCCAAGAGGAAACTAGTGCAATGCAAGTGGATTTATAGAACCAAAATTGGATCTGATTGCTCTGATCTGAAGTATAAGGCCAGGTTGGTAGATAAGGGTTACTCTCAGGTCCAAGGAGTGGACTATACAGAGACATTTGCACCGGTGGCAAAGATGGACTCCATAAGACTAGTTTTGGCCATTGGGGCTTCCAAGCGCTGGGAGATTCATCACATGGATGTAAAAAGTGCCTTTCTTCATGGGGATCTGAATGAGGAGATATATATGCAGCAGTCTGAAGGTTTTATTTCTGATCATACACTTGTTTGCAGGTTGAACAAGTCACTCTATGGGCTCAAGCAAGCTCCTAGAGCATGGTATGCAAAAATGGACAATTTTCTGCTATCTTTGGGGTTTGAGAGGTGTAAGTCTGATCCAAATGTGTATATGCAGCATGTTAGTGATCTGATATTGATTATTGTATTGTATGTTGATGATCTTTTGATCACTGGTAGCTGCACCAAAGAACTTGACTCAGTTAAGAGAGCATTGCACAGTGCATTCTCCATGACCGATCTAGGATTGCTAAAACAAGTTCTGGGTTTGGAGATAGATCAATCCGTGAATGGAATTTCTGTATGTCAGTCAAGGTATGCTTCAGATTTGTTGCAGAAATTTAAGATGGCTGAATGTAAGTCTGCAAAATTTCCATTTCTTTCAGGAGTTAAGCTTACAGAATGGGGTTCTTCACCACTAGTTGACAGTTCATTGTATAGACAACTAGTTGGGAGTTTGTTGTATCTTACACACTCTAGACCAGATTTGTCTTATGCTGTTGGGGCTGTTGCAAGGCACATGTAAGAGCCTCATGAGATCCATTGGAAGGCAGCCAAGAGGATCCTTCATTATGTTCAGGGTACTAAGTCATTTGGTATCCATTATGCTGCTGGTTCATCCCTTGAACTAGTAGGATTTACAGATTCTGATTGGGCCGGTGATTGTATTGATCGGAAGTCAACTTCCGGTTATGTCTTTATGCTTGCACATGGACCTATATGCTGGTCAAGCAAGAAACAAAGCACTATTTCCTTATCTTCAGCTGAGGCCGAGTACAGGGGAGCAGTTAATGCAGCCACACAATGTGTTTGGTTGCAAGGTATTCTTGCAGAGTTCGGATTGTCTTTGATTCACCCACTATTCTTTGGTGTGATAATCAAAGTACAATCAAGATTTCTACAGATCCAGTACAGAGACAGAGGACCAAGCACATAGAGATACACATGCATTACATTCGGGGTTTGGTGCATGACCGGACCATAGCATTGCAGTATTGCCCATCCAGTGAGCAAACTGCTGATATCTTCACCAAGTGTTTTACCGAGAAGACCTTCACTCACCTTAGATCTTTGCTTGGGGTGAGTGATGCATGGTGATGATTGGTGTATTTTGATATATGCCACATGTCCATTTTAGAGGGGAGGTTTTATTTCCCATGTGGTTTTCCTCCTTACCTTGGTTACATGGACAAATAAATTTTATGATGTAAAAGGTGACTTGAGCCTAGTTGCCAAGGCCTTAATTTTTGATATTTCACTAAGTCTAGCTTAAGGGGGGGTGTTAGAACATTTTTACACCTATGTACATTAATCATTTATTAATTGATGATTAATTAGCCCAAGTGATTAATGATTACATCCCTAAGTTGATTAGATTGGTAAATGGTCAAACTGTCTTGAACTAGTTAGCAATGTGAACAAGTGCTGAGCCAAACCAGCTGTTTGGAGCGCTCCCCAGGGCAATTAATGCATTCAGCATGCCTAGAGCGCCCTCCTCAGGTCAATTAATGCACTCAGCATGCTTCTCTTCTACCTAGGGCGCATTTGCTCAGTTTGTGGACAATCTTGCCAACTTTGTCATAATTTTGGCCAATTTTAGCTACCAAACCTCTAACCAACCAGTTTCTTCACATGTGTGAGGTCACATGGGCCTGTCCAGTCATTCCTAGCATTCACACAGCTGATTCGAACCAATTTGGGATGGTTTGGGATATTTTGGTCAACCTAGGGGGGTTTGAGCTATTTCTAAGCTATATCAGTGTGAACACTCCAGATGGATTCGAATTCTTCCAGATTTGTATATATGAGTGTTCTTAACCTATGTTAAGGTTGGACAGCTAATAATATTGACATTATTCACCCATCTTATGTGTATTGTTCTTCATTCATTTAAAATTTTTATGCTATTCTTGCAAATGTTGTGCAATCTTTCACTAGTGAGGAATCCATAGTAGCTAGGTTCTGCTGTGATTGAGATTTTACAGTTATACCTTGTAATGCTTTAGTGGGCATGCGATTAACTATATAATTTACACAATTAATGGCTTCAGCCCAAAATTGAAGACTTAGTCCCTTAGATTGGATCATAAAATTAGCCATTTATTTTAAAGTGCGGTTCTTCTGCTCAGCTACACCATTTTGTTGTGGTGTATATGGAACAGTGTGCTATTGTTGGATGCCTTGTTCAGTGCAGAAAGTAGTGAACTTATTGTTAACATATTCTCCTCCATTGTCATATCTTAACTTAATAATTTGATGACCATATTGTTTTTCCACAAGGGCCTTGTAGGCCAAGAACATGTTAAATACTTCACTCTTAAGTTTTAGGAAATAAACCCAAGTGCATCTGGTGTAATCATCAATGAAAGTTAAGAAATATTTGAAACCAGAAAAGGAAGCAGATGGAAGAGGACCACATAAGTCACTATGCACAAGCTCCAAGGGAACTGAGGCGTGCCAAGAGGCACGTTTGTCAAAACTGTCCCAATGATGTTTTCCGAGTACAGAACCGAAGCAAACACCATCCCTGCAAGATACCATCGGAAGATGTGTCACCATATTTTCTTTACATAGTTGTTGCAATGAGCGATAATTTAAGTGACCAAATCGCTCATGCCAAAGTTTGCTCAAGTTATCACTATGAGCAACAAAAACTTAAGGGAAAGGTGATGACCCAAAGTTGTTAAACTTGTACAACCTGGTAATATCATCAACAATTCCGGTAGCTAGGACCTGTTGAGGATCTTTAAAATCCTTGATTACAACTTGGTGAGGTGTAAAGGTCACAGTTTTACCTTCACCAGAATGAGTGATCTGATAGACTGATAACAAATTGCAGAAAATTCTTGGAACACATAGTACATCACTAAAATGACCATTATCTACTGGAACTGTTCCAGCTCCTACAACACTTAGAGATCTATCATCACCAACAAATATTTGTTTGGTGTTACATTCATGCATAGTAGAAACGATGTCTTGATCCTTAGCCATATGATAAGATGCTCCATAATCAATGAGCCATTCATTTGAAGTAGAAGAAGAAGATGCATTATAAGAATAACTAGAAGCACAAAGTGTTGATGTATATGTAACTTCAGAATGTATTTCATCTGTGTATTATATATATATTTATTGTACCCTTATAAGAGATGTGTCATTCCTCTATAAGGAAGTGTTGTCATGTGGATTGACAAGTGCGCAAGTGTGTGTACTTGCTGATGGGTTATTAGACCACCATGTGGGGTCGGCCCTGAATTATATATAATATAATGTGGATGTATCTAGATAGACAAGTCGGCCCCATAAGGTCACTGGGCAAAAAGGTTAGTATAAATAGACATCGGAGATCTCTATTTTACACACTCGGAAAAGTAACTCACTCTCACTTGAAAAGTGGCGCGCTAGTGAGGAGGAGGATCATCTGCTATCAGGAGACTATCTCAGTGTTATTTGGTTGTACTTTGGTTGAGGCATTGCTCTCTCTATCTCTGAGGAAGTTGTGGGGTTTTTCACCTTAGGGTTTTCCCCACGGAAACTCTGTGTCTCTTGTCTTTATGCTTTTGATTCTTGTGATACTTGTCATATTGTGATTGTCATGCATTGATATACTGTATATGTTATTCTCTCGGCAAAGATCCTAGAGAATTGTGAATTAATGCTCAAAATTTAACATGGTATCAGAGCTAACCTGAGAAGAAGACATTTTGCAGTGACGGAAGCTTGAGTTCCTTGTTTATTGGGTTTCTCTCCACATATTTTTGAAAATCAGTATAGTAGATTGACTCTACTCATCAAGGCGTATCTATTTGTCCAATCAGAATTCAGTTCCGAGCATTTTCAGATTTGGCCCTAACAATTAGGGTTTCCACAAAAATAGGAATTTCTGGAATTTGAAGACACAGCTGGAAGCTCCTTTCAAAAATCGAAGGTTAGAGCTTTGGATCGAGATTTTTGGCTGGGTAGATCTCTGGGAAACTCAAACCCTAATTCAGGGCTCTCTCCAGTGAATCCGAGAGGACAAAAAGGAAATTCTGAACGGCAAGACTTTGTTGATCTCAAATTTTGAATGCACCAGGATGATTAGCTCATCAAAGCGCATCTTTCTATCCTTTCAGAAATTTGAAATTCACATTTTGAATTTTTAGGGTTTCTTTGACAAACCCTAATCCGAGACCAGATCCAGTTTTTAGCATTTCAAGTGGTAAGACCTAAATCTTTTCTATTTCCATTTGAAGTACTCTTTAAGATGTCTCTCCACACCAAGCTTGAGGATAAGCTTGAAGGGGCTGATAACTTCCGAGCCTGGAAGTATAGGATTGGGTTAATCCTGGAAGAGAATGAGTTGGACTCATATGTGAAAGAAGACATCCCTATGCCAGAGGATGAAGAGGCCAAGGTATTGCAAAAGAAGAACTTGGTCAAGGCAAAGAGAATCATTATTGATTCTATCAAAGACCATCTCATACCCCATGTGTCTTCTCTTAAGACACCCAAGGAGATGTTTGAATCTTTGACCAAGCTATTTGAAGGAAAGAACATAAATCGGAAGATGACCCTGCGGAACCAATTGAAAGGTGTGAAGTTCCAGAATGGAGAAACCATTCAATCTTATTTTTCAAGGGTCTCCCAGATCAAGGAAAAACTAGAAGTAGTAGATGAAATGGTGGATAATGGTGAAGTAGTGATGACCACTCTAAATGGCCTACCCAGGTCATGGGATTCCTTCATTCAAGGAATTTGTGCAAGAAAGAAGTTGATCTCCTTCAACAGATTGTGGGAAGAATGTTCTCAAGAAGAAGCTATACTTATAGCTCGTGAGGAAAAGATGGGAGGTGAAGATCAAGCTCTTGCAGCTCACACCAAAAGAAGCAAAACCAAGAAGGATCACTCTCGCCACAATAGATCCCATCAAAAGAGTAAGAAGGACCTAAGATGCTTCACATGCAATGAGAAGGGTCACTTTGCTTCAGATTGTCCAAAGAACAAAAGGGATAATAACAACAACTCCAGTAAGAAGAAGAAGGGCAGCAAAAGAAGGTTTCATGCTCATGCTGCTGAAGATGATGAACCCCCAAAGAAGAAGGCTAGGGCAGAAAGTGATAGTGATGATGACTCATCAAGTGAAAAAGAGTATGTTCTAATCTCTGCTCTCACAGGTACTATCTCCCATGGTTGTAATGATTGGTTGATTGATAGTGGGGCTTCCAAACACATGACTGGGTTTAAGGAATCTTTTGTGAACCTATCTGAACATGAATCACCCCATAAGGTGAAACTTGGGGATGATTATCAATACCCAATCAAAGGAAGTGGTGAAGCCTCCTACAACCTAGATTCTAGAAAGACTTTGAAGATGAAAGAAGTACTTTATGTACCTGGGCTCAAGAAGAACTTACTCTCCATCTCTGCATTGGATGCAAAAGGTATGAGGGTTGCATTTGTGGATGGCCAAGTCCTAATGTGGCCAAAGGGAAAGACCATAGATGATGCAGTAGTGATTGGAGAGCAAGAGGGAGGCTTGTATAAATTGAAGGGACAACCTAAACATGCCATGGTGCATGAATCCATGGAGCCAAGTGAACTTTGGCATAGAAGACTTGCTCATATGCACTATAGAGCACTTCCAATTGCAAGCAAGGCAGTAGAGGGTCTTCCTGAAATCAAGACCAAACATGAAGGTGTTTACAAAGGATGTGCAAAAGGTAAGAACATTAAGAAGGCTTTCCCAACCAGTGAAAGCAAGGCAAAAGACATCCTGGAAATCATCCACCCAGATGTATGTGGTCCTATGTCATCCAGTTCTCTAAGTGGGTATGTTTACTATGTCTCATTTATTGATGACTTCTCCAGGAAGACTTGGGTATACTTCTTGAAGAACAAAGATGAGGTGTTTGATAAGTTTAAGGAATTCAAAACCTTGATGGAGAATCAAACTGACAAGAAGATCAAAACATTCAGATCTGACAATGGTGGAGAATTCACCTCAGGTGACTTCAAGAAGCTTTACAGTGGGTCAGGGATTAAGAGGGAGTTGACTACTCCTTACAATCCACAATAGAATGGAGTTGCAAAAAGGAGGAACAGAACAATCATGGAAGCAGCAAGAGCAATGCTCCATGACCAGGATCTACCTATGCATCTATGGGCAGAAACAGCTAGAATAGTTGTATATGTGCAAAATAGAACACCCCACAAGATGTTGGACAACAAGACACCAGAAGAGGTCTTTTCTGGGTTCAAGAAGATTGATGTCAACAAGGATGAATACAAGTTCAAGGACAAGTAATCCAGGAAGCAAAGATCAAGAGGGAGCACACTCCAGCAGCTCCTGCAAGGATGCAGATTTTGAGAGGGAGCTAACCATCTTCCTATATTCCACAACAGAAAGGTGTAGAAGAAGCCACTTCAGCAGCTCCTGCCATGATCCGGATTTATGTGGGAACGAAACAAAAGATAGCATATACAGAATCATACACAGAGATATATTGCAAATAACACAGTGATACAGTAAACACATATTCTATTAAATAGCGGAAATAGAACAGACTGTAAAATACAATAGCTGGAATGGTGGTAGCTATCTCTGAGAAGAGATGTGGCCGCTATGCTCATTCGTGCCAAGATGAATACAAAGAGAGGCCGAAAGGGCCTATTTATCATAAGCATGAGGGAAAGAATCCCAAACATCCAAAAACCTAACCCTAGAAGATGAACCGTCATAAAGTCATGTGGGCCCCGTTTGGGTAAGTTAGTACATCAACTTCCCGGGGTCGTAACTTTTGCATACGATCTCTGTTTGGGGCGCTCGGTAGCCCGTTGGAAAGGTCTATCCGAGATTTACAACTTTCGACTGGGGCCAAATGTATGCCGGGGGCAACCATTTGGCCCCCCAAATTGCCAAAAAAGGTCGTTTAGGGCCTCAAAATGGCTCCGGAAGTTCAGCACCCGAAAAAACTGCTAAAAATAGTAATTTACCAAAATTGCCAGAAGACTGTTTTGAGCCAGTTGGAAGAGGTGGGCCGCCACCGATATCCACCTGGATCAATCCTCCCTCCTTAGGAAGCAATGGTCTCCATTGCGTTAAATCCCTTATCATATGTCGAGCTGTGTGTCGAGTTGAGCTCTTGGTGCGACATTTGCTGAAGTGGAAAGGTTGCCTTACTTTGACATCTTCAGAGGGTTGTAATTGTTGTTGAGGGATGCGCTGGAGCTGTTCAACAGTTTTGGTTATTGTGGTATCCTTGGTATGCACCGATGCGGATGGGTTCTTTTTGGAGGGGCCCCTTGAATGCGTGGCCTTGCACTGTGCAGGTACCCGAATAGGCGATGCTGCACTAACTTTGTGTTTTTCTTGTTTCTGCTGAGTAGAAGGATAATCTGCAGAGGTTGTGGATGTCTCCGCGATATGATGTTCACCTTTAGTGGCAATTGCGAATAGGGAAAATTTCCCAGTGTGGGAGATTATCTTCCTTCCCTGCTCGTTTGGGGTAGGTGCAACTATCTCTGGTATCCGATAGAGTTGCCCTCCCAAAGTGACAATGACACTGCGAGGTCGGGATTCATATACAGCATGACGCTTCCACATATATGGCTGTCCTAAGAGAACATCACATACTTCAAGTGGGGCCACATCACACAATACCTCATCTTTGAAGGGCTTTATGCCATATGGTAGGCGACATTGGTGACTGACACGGATCCTTCGTCCCTGGTTTAGCCATCCAATGGTGTATGGTTGTGGGTGTGGCGTTATTGGTAGCTCCAATCTCTTGATGACTTCTTCTGAGATTAGGTTCTTCTGGCTGCCGCTATCCACAACAAAGTGTAGGGGAATTCCCTTCACCCACATCTGTGAGTGGAAAAGGCGCTCCTCTGCCTCCGACTCTTCAGGCTCCTCTGGCTGAATCTGTGTGGTGGCAACAACGGCACTGAGTTCTGCATCAATGATCTGCTTCCCTTTTCGCGCGGCTATGAAATTAGGTTCCGAGTCAGAATCGGAACTGGGATCTGATTCTGAAGCTTTGATCTCAGCCACCAATGACTGTTTTGAGCGACAATCATCAGTGTTGTGCCAGGGACTTTTGTGGAACTCGCACCACTTCCCGGTGTCCTTCTTTGTCTTTTCTTTACCCTTCTTCGCCTGTGGTTGGGACTGGTTGTCCTTTTCTTGCCCCGTGTTCTGCGAGCCAGAGTTTCCCTTTCCCTGCTTCTGCGCAGGTCCGAAGTCACGCTTGTTCTTTTGTTGAAATTTCTGCTCAATTTTGACAGCATATCGATAGGCGGATCCGAGTGAAGAGATTTCCAGGAAATCCATCTCTGTTCGGATGTACCGGTGTAGGCCACTGCGATATTTCAGTACTAGGTGCCGCTCGGAGTCCTTGATACCCAGCTTTGTGCGCAAGGTATGAAATTTGTTGGTGTACTCCGACACCGTTTGGTCCCTCTCTTGATGCAGAATGGTCCATTTTGTGTACTGGTCATCATAGTTTCCAACAGGGTAATATTGTTCCTTGACGGCATCTATAAAAGAGGCCCAAGTGGGATTGGAATATTCAAACAATCCAGACTCGTCTGATGAGTTTTGCTCACAATAAGTTTCCCACCAATTTTTGACATGGGGGACGGCCTTAAGGAGTGCAAAGATGATCTTTTCCCTGTCGGAAAATTGGTGGACAGAGAAATACCCTTCTAGTAGATTCAACCATTTATCTAGAGCATCGGCATCGATTTGGCCTTCAAATAAAGGGATATCAAAATTAACTTGTACCTTGAAGGGAGTCGTATCTCCGAAATGGCTGCTCGTTGAGGGTGCACTTGCCGCTGTTGGCATGCGTTGAAGGATTTGGGCGAAATTATCCATCATCTCGTTCCTCTGTCGCGCGAGGGCTTCCTCGAGCAACAACTTGATAGGATCTCCTGCTCCGTCGTCTCTCTTTTCTTCCGCCATGGGAGGCCGTTTGGGGCGGCGAGAGTGGTCTTCCCCAAGTGAAACTAGTTCGAGACCCAACTCTCTGTATTCTGACCTCGTCGGGGACATGCACTGAGAAACAATCAAAGAGCAGACTGCTCTGATACCACTGATCCGGATTTATGTGGGAACGAAACAAAAGATAGCATATACAGAATCATACACAGAGATATATTGCAAATAACACAGTGATACAGTAAACACATATTCTATTAAATAGCGGAAATAGAACAGACTGTAAAATACAATAGCTGGAATGGTGGTAGCTATCTCTGAGAAGAGATGTGGCCGCTATGCTCATTCGTGCCAAGATGAATACAAAGAGAGGCCGAAAGGGCCTATTTATCATAAGCATGAGGGAAAGAATCCCAAACATCCAAAAACCTAACCCTAGAAGATGAACCGTCATAAAGTCATGTGGGCCCCGTTTGGGTAAGTTAGTACATCAACTTCCCGGGGTCGTAACTTTTGCATACGATCTCTGTTTGGGGCGCTCGGTAGCCCGTTGGAAAGGTCTATCCGAGATTTACAACTTTCGACTGGGGCCAAATGTATGCCGGAGGCAACCATTTGGGGCCAAATGTATGCCGGAGGCAACCATTTGGCCCCCCAAATTGCCAAAAAAGGTCGTTTAGGGCCTCAAAATGGCTCCGGAAGTTCAGCACCCGAAAAACTGCTAAAAATAGTAATTTACCAAAATTGCCAGAAGACTGTTTTGAGCCAGTTGGAAGAGGTGGGCCGCCACCGATATCCACCTGGATCATGCCAGGAAGCAAAGACTCAGAGAGAGTCCACCCAACAAACAAACAAAGATAAGTATTTCAATTATCATTTCTTGCCTATTTTGTTTGTTTAATAATATTATGCTTATGTTCCTAGACTTAGGAGATGTATTGTGCATATTAGAATGATTGCATTAATGAACAGTATACTACTAATATGCATGTGATGGGTAAGTGGCCTATGGCACTGTACAACATTCCAGTGCTACTTATCTAGAATGAAACCTCTTTGCTGACATGTTGGGAGTAGTGCAAACTCTTAACAATGTTCTGGTAGAGACTGGAAGTCATCTAGAAAGTTCTGGAACATGGATAAATGTTGTATTGAAGCATTGGCTAAGATAACTGCATGACTACATGACATATGTCTTTATGTGTAAAGAATTTGTTCTGAAAATTATGAGATGTTTCTAATCATGCAATTTAACTTGTTTTGTAGGAAAGACCGTATATCTTCACCTACAAAAGGACTACAACATTTGTTCCAGCAACAAATATATCTATTGAAGATATTGAAGATATTGAAGTTCCCAGGATCTAGGATGAAGAAATGGAATGCCATGATCCGTCGATCATGAAGATGATGTTTGGGATGCAGTCCCAAGACCTGACAGGGAGTCATATGTGTGCAGATTGAAGAAAGCCTTGTATGGCTTGAAACAAGCTCCCAGAACCTGGTATGGTAGGATGGATAGTTTCCTATCTAGTTTGGGCTTTACCAAGAGTAAAGCAGATTCTAACCTTTACTACAAGGTTGAGGAATGAAATCCTGTGATTCTACTCCTGTATGTGGATGACTTATTTGTAACAGGAGATGACAGACTGGTTGCAGATACTAAGAGGAAGCTTGCTGATGAATTCGATATGAAAGATTTGGGAATGATGCACTATTTCCTAGGTATGGAGGTGTGGCAGAGTACAGGTGGGATCTTCCTTGGTCAAGGGAAGTACATAGTAGATATCCTGAAGAGATTTGGGATGATGGATTGCAAGGCCATGGTCACACCTATGGCATCGAATCTGAAGCTTCTATGTGATGCTTCATTTGAGCCAGTTGATGTCTCTATGTATCGTCAGATGATGGGGTCCTTGATGTACCTGACGAACACGAGACAGACATTTGCTTTGTTGTGAACACATTGAGCCAGTTCCTGACGGATCTGAGGAGTGTTCACCTGGTTGCTGTAAAGCATGTTCTAAGGTACCTGAAGGGTATAGTGGATTATGGGCTCAAGTATGAAGCGAATCAAAAGTTTAACCTGCAGGGTTATGTTGATTCAGATTGGGATGGCAGTGCTGCAGATAGGAAGAGCACATCTGGGTGCTGCTTCAGTATGGGATCAGGTGTGATCTCATGGTTTAGTATGAAGCAGTCCTGCGTGGCACTGAGTACAGCTGAGGCAGAGTATGTTGCAGCCTGTTCAGCTAGTTGTGAGGTAGTATGGCTATGGAAGCTATTGTCTGAGTTATTTGATCTCCCGTTGGATGCTACTGGTATCTTCTGTGATAACCAGAGTTGTGTGAAGATGTCTGAGAACCGAGTGTTTCATGACAGGTCGAAACACATAGAGATCAAATATCACTATATCAGGGATATGGTGCAGAGAGGAGCTATGAAGCTCCTGTATGTTGCGACGGACGAGCAGATTGCAGATGTGCTGACGAAGCCACTGGCCAGGGTGAAGTTCGAGTACTTCATAGAGAGGCTTGGCGTTCTTCAGATCGAGGACACTTCGAGGAAGAAGTGATGGACACATTTGTTGGAGCCATTCCAAGCATGTTGGAAGGAGGATCCTTCACATGGATATGGATTTAAGCGCTGGATGATGAGCATCAGGATGATGTTCTGGTTTCTGCTGGATATGATCAGTTGGATCATTTATATGTATGTACGCATCATGTTGGATACTGGATATGATTAGTTGGATCATTTATATGTATGTATGCATCATGTTGGATGCTGGATATGATTGGTTGGATCATGTGTATGTATTTTTGTATATGCATCATGTTGGATGCTTGGACCATGTATCTGTATATGTATCAGGTGGATACATTGTATGATCAGGTGGATCATGTATGGTGATATGTATCATGTATTTGTATTTGTATCAGGTGGATACATTGTATGATCAGGTGGATCATGTATGATGATATGTATCAAGTAGATACTTGGTATGCATCAGGCAGATGCATTATATGATCAGGATGATCATGGATGACAAGCTTCAGGATGTTGCTCCAGATGACATGCAGCAGGATGCTACAGTGATGATGATCAGGATGATCATGGATGACGAGCTTCAGGATGTTGCTCCAGATGACATGCAGCAGGATGTTGCAGTAATGATGATCAGGATGATCATGAGTACATCAGGATGATGTATGGTGAGTATCAAGTCGATACTCTATGGCCGTGGATTAGGTTGTGCAAATGAGCATGTAATTCGGTACCCTGGGATATTTGCAGATAGTCTTTCGAGGTTTTGCCTATGGCATGTAATTCGGTTGCCTGGGATATCTGGCAAATGCTCTTTCGAGGTTTTTCTCTGGAAGGACATATAATTCAGTTCCCTGGGGGATCTGTAGACAGTCTTTCGAGGTTTTTCCTATGGCATGTAATTCGATGCCCTGGGATATCTGGCAGATGCTCTTTCGAGGTTTTGTCCTATGGCATATAATTCGGTTCCCTGGGAGATCCGATAGGTTGGGATGTGTGCCCGTAATCATTCCTGGGATGCTCTTGCGAGGTTTTTCCATGACCACATGTAATTCGTTGCCCTGGGAGATCCTATAGGTAGAGTTGTGTGCTCGTAACAGCCTGGGATGCTCTTGCGAGGTTTTGTGGTGAGGTCACATGTAATTCGTTTCCCTGGGAGATCCTATAGGTAGAGTTGTGTGATCGTAACAGCCTGGGATTCTCTTGCGAGGTTTTGTGGTGAGGTCACATGTAATTCGTTTCCCTGGGAGATCCTATAGGTAGAGCTGTGTGCTCGTAACAGCCTGGGATGCTCTTTCGAGGTTTTGTGACGCACGTAATAAGTCCTGAGAATTCCACAGTATGGCCAGTGATGATGAAGACCTGCAGATGGTGGGCCTGCATCCAGTATGAAAAAGGACTAGCTCTGTAGAACTTCCTATGACGAGTAGAGTCAGAGATTGGTTGAGATAGCAGCAGCAGTGACGATGATGATGACGATGCATCGATGACGATGATCCCGAGAAGAAGACTTGTCTAGCAGATCTGTGTCGAGAAATACCTTCCTAGTTAAGAGGGAGTTTTGATGTATATGTAACTTTGGAATGTATTTCATCTATGTATTTTATATATATTTATTGTACCCTTATAAGAGATGTGCCATTCCTCTATAAGGAAGTGTTGGCATGTGGATTGACAAGTGTCGCAAGTGTGTGTACTTGTCGATGGGTTATTAGACCACCATGTGGGGTCGGCCCTGAATTATATATAATATAATGTGGATGTATCTAGATAGACAAGTCAGCCCCATAAGGTCACTGGGCAAAAGGGTTAGTATAAATAGAGATCGGAGATCTCTATTTTACACACTCGGAAAAGTAACTCACTCTCACTTGAAAAGTGGCACACTAGTGAGGAGGAGGATCATCTGCTATCAGGAGACTATCTTAGTGTTATTTGGTTGTACTTTGGTTGAGCCATTGCTCTCTCTATCTCTGAGGAAGTTGTGGGGTTTTTCACCTTAGGGTTTTCCCCACGGAACTGTGTCTCTTGTCTTTATGCTTTTGATTCTTGTGATTCTTGTCATATTGTGATTGTCATGCATTGATATAATGTAGATGTTATTCTCTTAGCAAAGATCCTAGAGTATTGTGAATTAATGCTCAAAATTTAACACAAAGTGCATGTCCATGAGAGGCAGATTCTGAAGACGAATCTAGGCTGATGTGGTGCTTCTTCATTGCTGCTTCCAAGGCTTCCATCTTCTTGAAACACTTAGATTCATCATGATTATCTTTCCTGCAATAGTTGCAATGACGCTCAGTCTTATTGCCTTTTGGCTTGGATCCTTTGTCATTTTTTAAAGAAGGAGTTGACTGAGAGGGTTTTGGACCCTTGTTTGACTTATTATTGCGAAAATTTTGTTTCTTGGGAGGCTTGGACTTTTTTTTTCTGTTGGGATAATAAGGCTTTCCCAGATGTATCTGCATTGTTGATTATTCCAAGATGAATGAATTTATCTTGTTCTCTAATCAAGGAATCACAAAAGGATTCAAGACTAGGATCTTGATAGCTAGCTGCATTCAATGATGCTTTCATGGAGTAAAATGTAAATACAAAAACAAAATATGCAGGTCCAAGTTTGGAAAGAATATGATAAATGCATTGTTTGTCTTCCCTCTCAATCTTACATTCTGCACATAAGAGTTTAAGAGTTTTGTACTTAGATAAATAATCTTGAATGCATGAAAAGTCACCTGGATTTAAAGAAATCAACTCATTTTCGAGTTGGTGACCTCGAATTTCATTGTGTTTACTAAACACAGATTCCAACTTGTCCCAAGCAGCATTAGGTTCATCAATTCCAGATATGTGGAATCAAAAATCAGTAGAGATTGACATCCCAATCAATCCACGAGCTTTATCACATCTATTTTCCCATTTTTTTTTTTTATCATCATCAGTGGGTTCTTTTTCTTTCCCTGAGATAATTCTGAAAAGTCCCTGTTAGCACTCGGATTTTCCTTGGGCTGTATCAAAGAAACCCGAGGTAACCTATTTCAAACCAATCTTTAGACTGAAAGTTGGCCTCCTTCAGCCAGAGAGGGCTCTCTCGGCAAATTTTCCATCCAATGTCACCACGACAACAGTTTGACAATGAAACTCAAGGGCCAATTTGTAAAATAAATAAAAACTTAAGGATTTTTAATGAGGTGGCTAGATCAACATGAACAGGATACCATTGGGCAATGGAGTCGAGAAAACAGAAAAATATGGACCAGCAGTTAAACATATATTTTCATACAAAGGCAAGATAGCTGTCTTATTACAGTCAATAAGATTTTTGCAGGTGATAGGGAAAGAAATAAAGACAGTCCATTAACAACGGGCATCAATTTTCAGATGAATCCACTGTTAATTTTGGAGAAATAAATGGATGCTCAGATGATGATAAATCGAGGCATAGAAACATAAATCTCAATCTATATGGACGTTCATCTAAGCATAGAAGAAAATAACATAATGAAAAGCATAACGCAGAAAACAAACTTGCACATGTAGAGAAAGGGAAAGGGTACAGACTGCAATTTTTAAACAACACATGAATCTTTGATGAAAAATCTGTTCAGTTCTGAGATCTTTATTAACTTCTGAAAATCCTGCAAAACACCCGAAATGGGTCTCTCCTTACAGAAAATCCAACCCTTTGCATGTTGTAAAATGCATAATTTATACAAAAATTTGCCCTCTAAGCAAACCCTAACTGTATTCTTCTAAAAATAGCTTCTTGGAATAATAAACTAACTAATTTTTTACAAATAAAACAAATCTGGAGCGGTTGCAAAATATCTCAAGTGAAAGAGTATAGAGAAATTTTGAAACTTTCTTCAAACTGTTAATTCCAGGGCTTAAAATCATCCTTATTTTCCACCTGTCGAGTATCTTGGAAATGAACTTCTGTGCTAATTCAGTGCCTATAAATATGGATCTTCCTGCCACCTATGTTCCTTTTCAAAACAGAAAAAATAAAATAAAACTTTAATTTCCTTTTTACATTCGGCAGCAGTTTTCACTAAATGATAAATTTATTACAAAGTATGACAAAAAGATATTCATGGGATGGTCTCCCGGTGGCTGCTCCCACTAGCTTTCGAATCCTTCACCAGCATTGAAAATCTCTTTTCTGTTTATCATTCCAATGATAGGTGCTGCACCACTTCTGAATGCTAAGTATTACCTCCTTTGACCCTTTAAAAAAAATTCTCCAAGGATTTGTTAGGTTTCACCTAATGGTAGCTGCAAACATTGATTGGGCCTCTCCATTGTGATAAATGACCTTCTTGACGCTTGCTTCAGAACCTCTCCAAGACTTCAGGATAATTTTGAAAATAATGGCAGCTATAATAGCTTCATTGATGGAATTGACCCTGTCTGCATCAAAACCCTAAAAATTATCTCTCATAATTTTGAAAATGGCAACGATTGTAGTGACCCTATTTTTCAACTATCCATGCTCGATAGTTCATTTCTTTAGCAAAAGACCTTCTTTATAATTTCTCGCTTCAACTTAAACGCTACTGTTGCAAGACTAGTTTCTGGTGCCCATGGATTAGGAAACAACTGGATCTTTGAAAGAATTTTAAATTTATCAAGCCTTGCACTCTTTGCAATCTCTAAAATTGAAACTCCAAACTTCTTTAATAGCTTCACAGGTCTGCAAAAATCCTTGAAAACAAATCCTTCTTTTTGAGCTCAACTTTCAAGAGCTTGATGGGATGGAACAATAAGAGCCCCACAATAACTGCGAAATGGACCTGCGTGTCATGACATTGTCCAGATACTGGCTCGCTGCCAAAGCTACTTCCACCTTCTCCAAAGAAACATACTCTCCATGTTGAAGCTTAACTATGCTATTTTTACGGTCAATAATTTCAACGCAGCTACCGGATGAAACCTCCTTATGTCTAGTATAGAACCATCGCACCCTTCTATCAATCAATTTAACATTAGAATAGGGGAATGAAAAACCAACATGGCTATCGGTCATGTCATCAAAGTCAGAAAACGTTTCACCAGCACAAGTTTCAGCGAGACCATATTCCTGTCCAATTGGTGCCCCACAGCAAACGTTGATGAATTGTTGTATAAAAGAGGGGCTTCGCCAGAAAGTAAACTATGGATACGGCCTCCAGTGTTTAAGAGCATGAAATACGTCTCATTTCAATCTCTGAACTGCTCTCTGATTTATGCGTCCTCCAAATAGAAAACAATACCTAAATCTAGATGCAGCGAGGCCCTTCAGTCTCTATCCGAGAGGGCTTTCACCCAAATGACAATATTCCACGTGCTGTGTACTGACAGAAAACTCTAAAATGGGTGCCATGGAAAGATACCCCAATGTCGGGAACAATTACTGAATGCAACGTTTGAATACAAGATATATGGGCATCATATCGTGGGGAAGAGAAACCATCTATGTCGATCTTCTGCTACAGAGAATAGCAACGACATCACCTGAGCGTATGCATGCGAATTTTTTGACCTTTGAATGACAAGCTTCAGCCAATAGACATCTGAGACGTTACCAGAAGAATTTCAAATGAATTTATTACAGGTTGAGGCGTTGTAATCATTATATTCTGCTGAGTAGGTTGCCCAAAGGTGCTTTGCCCAAAAGCTGGAATTGATACGCCACCCAAACATCAGAAGCAGCTAACGAAGGGATGAAACGATACTCATCTCATGTCAAATCCTGTATTCTGGCTGCGAATGGCCAAATTTACCAAACTTCGACGACCTTCCGAAAGCTTTCTGTATCTTATCAGGCTTTGGATTGTAAACAAACCATTCGTATTTCACACATAACTCAACAGCAGAATGGTCTTCGACGGTGGCTGATTGCTGGCTTGACTCATTCATGAGTAGCCTAAAAATGATCTGCCCGTATCCATGTTAGCTCAGAAAACTCGGTCACCAGTCAAGTTTTTTACACGTAGCTGCAGGAGCCATCATATGTTGCAAGTTTTAAATACCCATTATGGCTGAAACCCTAATTTTCTTCTTTCGCCGAACGAAATCTCACAAATATTTGCGCCACTACCTCTGAATGTGAAAGAAACGAGATAACATCGTGCTCGGGGAAGCATTGGGACAGAGTCGACGAGCTTGTGATAAACTAGTGTCAGGGTTTTGTCAAAACAATAAAATGCCAAAAGAGGAGACCACTTCACCTTTTTATACTCCCGCCAATGGTTGGTATCCGCACGGGCTTTGGAGTGGTTTACAATACAAGTTTTACGTATGCAGACGTATAAAAATTAGACACATTGGATGGTGGTTTTTGTTCCGCGACCGCCCCATCTACTATCTCCCGAGCAACTTGGTGATGCGATGACGGTCGATTTTATTTGCCACTAGATCGTGCCGCACTTGTGATTTGCATGGAGCCACTTCATTCGCCTTACCAATTCCAACGTGTCACCATAATGCAGCTCGATATTGACTTGTCCTTCAGCATTTAAAAATGTTAGTTTGGAATACTATTTACATTTCCCATATGCAAACGAAAAACTAATACTCCCACTCCTTATATATCGTTTTGATTATCTCATAACTCAAGAAATAAACAATGGAGAGTCCTTCGGCATTGGTGTTTGGATGATAAAGGGTGCATGGAGCTCCTTTGCTTTGGCTCTCGGTCACTTGATAAGCTAGGCAAGCCCTCGGTGCTGGGTGTTTCACCTTTTGTGTCAAAAAAAACATTAAATCCCTTCTTCATAAAAACTTAATTAATATTCAAACTTTGGATTTATTAAAAAAAACCCTTTGTTCCATTTTGACTGAAGCTTTATAGAAAACCTTCATAAAGTACAAGAACTTCCATAAAAAATTTAAGATCAATGCCTTTTCTTATAAAATTTAGGCCTTGGCTAAATCAAAGTTTTTTCTTCATTTTCGACTTAGGTTAAGAATCCTCTAGGTCCCTTGAAAAGACTTAGTTCACCAATACTTAGGACCATCTTTCTTTTTGCGATCATAACGTCTGTAGCTGAGGATAAATGTTCTTTTTCTTCGACTAGGCTTTGAAACTCTCGTCATGGAAAAATATCTTAATTTTGCACCGCCAATGTTGTCGGAAGATGATTAATGCCGTTAGAAGACATTTAAGCACAAAATTTTATGGAGTGCCAACAATCCCCTACTTCGTAGAACATCCTCCATACGAGATTTCCATGAGAAATAGTTGGAACTGTTAAGTAGAATATCACAAGGGGCGGCCATATTTGTAAATTAATGGATGTAAAATCAGAAACCAATAGTCTGGATGTGAAGAGCTCGAAAAAATAGGCAGTTTAAAAAAACACGGCACTGAAAATTGACTCTGTATGATGAAGTTATGCTTGAACAAAGAAACTGTTGAAAATGTCCCCAATAGTGACGTGGCAGCTAGAGAATGTCCAGCTAAAAAAAAAAGAAGCCCCCTCTTCCCAAGATTAACCTTTTGACAATCACTTTACAAGAAAGTTGCTTTAAGTGAACCACTTTTGTAAAATAAGTGATTTCACTTTTACAATGATATTACTTTTAAATAGTGCAATAATAAAAAAAACTTAAGTGACTCACTTGTATTTTTATTTTTTATTATTTAAGTGAGATGCACTTTTACAATAAAATAACTTGAAAATAGAAATTGCATGCACTTTTTCTTTTAAAAGTAACTTCCTAAGACTTGAACTCAAGACCTATTAAGGAATAAAGCAACTTTGAACCAAGTGAGCTCGATTAAAAGGTATGTAAAATATGAGAATGAGAAAGGGTTTTTTTTTTTTTTGTACTCTTCTTGCTCGGTTTGCTTGCTTGCCCTTTTTCCTGCAAAACAAACCAAAAATCGAAACAAAAAAAAACTTTTCCACACTTGTGGAGTTAGATCTTGTTAACTTTCTTGGAAAGTCTACGTTTTCTCTTTGTTTCTGATTTGCCGAGATCGCGCAAGGTGCACGGCAAAGAGCATACGCAGCCGAGAAAAACCCTTTCCCTTTCTGTTTCTGATTTGCCGAGATCGCTCAAGGTGCACAGTAAAGAGCATACACAGATGGGAAAGCAACAATCCGAACCCCCAAAAAAATCTAACAGTAAAAAATAATGAAATATGAGATTTTTTCCTTTTGAAAAAAGAAAATAAAAAAATGCATCACTATAACATTATACCTTTAGATCTGATGAAATACGCGTTTCTGGAGCAACCGGGAACCGTTTTCGATCAAACGAAAACTATTTCCCAATGGAAACGACGCTCCGAACGCAATGGACCACCTCCCACAACCAAAAAATGCACAGAAATACCATAACTAGAAACCCTTTCGAGTTTCAGCAACAACAGTTCAAGATCTAGATCATAACCGGAAGCGGCACTTCATAAAAGCTCTGATACCATGTTCGGATACACAGGGTACTACCAAAGGACCGAACACCAAGAGAAACCACTTCACACAAACAGATCATAGATCAACACACTGATGTTTTGAAATGGTTTAAACCCTCTTGAGGGAAACACTCCACAACCCCGGCCAAATAGCTTCTATGGGACAATTTATTATGCAAAGAAAGAAAGTTACAAATGAGCTTCTCATAATTGATCAACTAAACAATGACCCTCCATTCTCTTTAAATAGAGATCATGGACCAATCGGGTGTTAAGCCACGGATCAAGGTTAGGTTCGATCTAAGAGAAGTTGAGCCGTCGGATCACTCTATGTGGGGAACATATCGTGACCGTCGGATTAAGTATTTACAAATGTGTACTAATGCATACTAAAGAAACACACTATCCCTAACGGATCTATTACACAAGTTGATCTTAACTAACTCCTAAGTGTCTAAATATCCTAACAGAAAAGGGCACAAAAGGGGACATTGCTAGAGGTATTTGCTGAAGCAATACAAGTTGAGAAGGACATGTTCTGTTTGAGGGATAGTCTTGAAATTTCAGAAGAACAGCCTTCCACCTCTCGAAAAAAAACTGATAACAGCCCCAAACCCACTACTCAGAACAAGGATCCTTTTGGCATGTATGATGTGAAGAATTTCCTTCAAAAGATGTCAAATGAGATGGTCGATTTGAAAAGAAATAATAACGAGAGTCAAAATCAAAACAGAGGTTTTGTAAGGCTTCCTTTTATGACACCTTATCAACCTCCTCAGAATCCACCACCTCCTAATCCTACTGAAGGAATTTCAAATGAAGAACTCTATTCTATCTTTAGAGCCCTTCCAACAAAATCTCAAACTATTCCTAAATCCTCCAATGATCAGACCAACCAAGATTCACAGTTACCTGAAGAGGATGAAGAACAAGAGGACCTACAAGTGAACACTGTTAGCTATTTCTCCGAACTTCCTATGAATGAAGAGGAAGAAGAACCTGAGACTGTGTTGAATGTTCAACACCCTTATAACACAAGGTCAAGGCCACAACCCCCTCAGGAACCTTCATCTTCAACAATAGTTCCCAATAAAGGCAAGGTTGTTCCCCAAAAGGACACAGTAATTCTAGAGATGGAGTACAATCTAGTTGAAGATCTGAAAAGAGTTAAGGCAAATATCTCTCTGTTTGAACTTTTGAAGATCCCTTCTATGAGGGATACTTTACCCAAAATCATGATAATCAAACAACCTAGGGAATCACAAAATAACAACCTGGACTCTTTTACTAAACTAGATGATCAAAAATATGGAAGTAAAACGATACCACCTTTTCTTCTTACTTTCGAGATATTCAACAGGAACGTACATAACTGCATGATGGATTCAGGCGCCTCATCAAACGTGATGCCCTTATCTATGTGTAGGAAATTAAATTCCACTTGGGAACCCTGCCCTACTCAGATTGTCCAACTCGACAGATCAAAAGTTACAGTAGTAGGAAGGTTGAGAAATGTCCTGCTTACATTATCTGCTGATCCTCATATCCACCAAACTATAGACATTGTTGTAGCTGACATTCCTGAAGCTTATGGGATGTGGATGAGTAGGGAATGGTCAAAGAATCTTAAGGGCTACTTTTCCACTGACTGGTCTCACCTATGGTTACCCTATAATGGACAACCCAACAAAATCAAAATCAGTAGGGAGCCTTTCATGAAACAAACAGTCACAGACCTTAATGATTCTAGTGAACCTGCCAATTATTACAGTGCACATATTGAACATTTTACTTTCGATACCTTCTTTGGAGATTTGATAGCCGATTCTTCACCAGATGAGTACGTACAGAAAGAATCACATATTACTCAGGTTACTTTTGTACCTTTCTCTGGAGATGTTGTACATAATGTTTTTAATGTAAATACAAATTTTAGGATAGATCCGATTGCTTGGACTTTATTTTTTGATGGCTCCAGGTCTAAGGAAGGAGTTGGTGCAGGCCGTGTACTCATTAACCCAAAAGGGATTAAAACTATGATAGCATGTAGACTGGAATTTGATTGTACCAACAACGTAGCTGAATACGAAGCCCTTGTTCAAGGACTTAAAAAAGCTGTTGATATGGGTGTATAGGTAATTCATTGCTTTGGTGATTCTGAAATCATTGTCAAACAGGTAAGGAATAATATACACTGCTTATCTCCTTGCCTGATGAATTATTAGAAACTGGTAAGGGATCTTACTAGCTCCTTTTCTGCATTTAAGATTAACAAGGTCCCTAGGTCACAGAATTTCGATGCTGACCTCTTAGCCAACAAAACATCTAGGCTGATACCACCAGAGGGTTTGTCACCTCAAACCTTCTCAATAGAAATCATGTATAGGCCTTCTATACCTGACAATGTAACAAATTGGAAAGTGTTTGATGATGACCAGCAGATACTTGATTTCCTCACAACCCAAGATACGCTTCAAAACATGGCTATAGATAAGGAAGAACATGAAAAATCACTCTTTGATCCTTCAAACGTTATCCCAAAATATGTTATCAGTCTAGAGAAGTTCTATGATTTACAGGATAAGTTTAGACACAAAACCAATTGCAAAACCTAGAGCTCCTCACTTAACTATGAGCCAGTTAACTTAGGTACTAAGCAAGAACCCTGTTTTATCAATATAGGAGTTAATTGTTCTCATGAGGAAAGAAGAGCTATCATCAGGTTATGTAAAGAATATAAGGATGTTTTTGCATGGACCTATGATGAACTGAAAACTTTTGATACAAACATCATGCATCACAACATACCTATGAAACCTGAGGTGAAACCATACCAACAGAAACTGCGGAAAATGCACCCCAACTTGGAACCTTCTGTGAAAAAAGAACTAGACAAAACTACTGACAGGCCAAATAATTTTTCTTGTCAGACACACCCAATGCATCGCCAATTTGGTGCCTGTGCGTAAGAGGAGTGGTGAAATCAGGTTGTGTGTCGATTTCTGAAATTTGAATCGGGCTTCCGAAAAAGACAATTATCCTGTTCCACCCATGGAACAGATTATGCAAAAGGTAGCAGGTTCATAAATGTTCTCACTCCTGGATGGTTTTTCGGGATACAACCAAGTTATGGTTGCTCCTGATGACTAGCTGAAAACTGCTTTTAGAACCCCTTGGGGCACTTTCGCTTACAGGCGAATGCCTTTCGGGTTGATAAATGTCGGGGCCACATTTCAGAGAGCTATGGATATAGATTTTAGAGGTTTGATGCATAAATATGTCGTAGTTTATTTAGATGATATCACTATATATTCAAAGAAATGACATGAACATCTTTTTGCCTTGAAACAGGTTTTCGAACGTTGCAGGAAGTACGGGATCTCACTCAATCCGAAAAAGTCTATCTTTGCAGTGACAGAAGGAAAAGTTCTCGGTTTCATTGTGTCCAAGGAAGGTATGATTATTGACCTAGAACGTACTGATGCTATTTCGAAAATTGGATTGCCTGGTTAGCGCAAAGCCATGCAGTCCTTCCTCGGTAAGGTCAATTTTGTACATAGATTTGTACCTAATTTTGCACAGATTGTTAAACCTTTACAACAGTTAGTCAAGAAAGGTGTACAGTTCACTTGGTCACAGGAACATAAATATGCGTTTGTCGAAATTGGAAGGGCTATTGCTAAGGCTCCTGCTCTTATGTCTCCTGACTTTGATAAAGATTTTATTCTCTATACTTTTGCCATTGATTTCTCTTATGCAGCGGTTTTGACACAGAATCACGACAGCGATACTAAGATTTCGATATCCTTTATGAGCTCAACATTCAAAGGGGTAGAGCATAATTATTCCCAAATTGACAAGCAGGCCTATGCAGTTTACAAATCTGTTAAGCATTATAGGCCATATTTGTTAAAATATCGAACAAAGGTTATTGTGCCCTATTCTGTCATTAGAAATGTGCTAGTCCAGAAGGAATTAGGTGAGAAAGGGCCCATTGGATGACATCCCTGCAAGAGTATGATCTAGAAATCAGACCGGCCAAAATCGTAAAAGGACAAGGTCTCTCTCTTCTTACTGCTCAGTCGAACGATCCTGCACGGCAGCAAACTGAATGGGAGCAGGAGGAGGATGTTCCAACAGGTTCTGTCAATGCTATCGATACTCCTACATCCGAATGGTATGACCATATCAAGTTTTTTCTGAACCATGGGTTTGCTCCTGAAACCCTTGACTTCAAGAAACGCAGAGCTTTAATATTAAAAGCTGCTCCTTACCAATTCATTAATGAAGTTTTGTTTAGAAAAAAATATGATGCGGTTTTCCTTAGGTGTCTGGAAAAGGACGAGACTAATGATATTCTCTTTAAATTTCATACAGGACCAGTTGGAGGCCATTTCTCAAGGGAAACTACAACTCATAAAATTCTCAGAGCAGGGTATTACTGGCCTACATTGTTTAAAGATGCATATGCCTATGAAAGAAGGTGTGAACCATGACATAAATGTACAGGGAAATTCAAGAAACCTGGGTTCCCACTGCATCTAGTCACAATTCAGTTCCCATTTCAGCAGTGGGGACTAGATTTTATCGGACCAATAAACCCTACCTCATCTCTGCAACATAGGTACATCCTTACAACCACTGATTACTTCACCAGATGGACAGAAGCAATCCCACTTGGGCAATGTAATGCGAACCAAGTAATTTCCTTCCTCGACAGCCAGATAATTACAAGGTTTGGTGCCCCGGAGTATCTTGTTTTTGATAATGCATCCTACTTTTCCTCGATTGATTTAACTCAATATGCCCTTGAAAAGGGGATTAAGTTAAAGTTTTCTGCCAATTATTACCCACAGGGAAACAGTTTGGCTGAGTCTTCAAACAAAAATCTGATAAATATTCTCAAGAAGACTGTAGCCTCACATCATAAAAATTGGCACACACAGCTCTATAATGCTCTTTAGGTAGATCGAATCACCCCAAAGGAAGCAATTGGGAATTCCCCCTACTATCTGGTGTATGGAAAGGCAGCCGTCCTTCCTGCTAATCTCACCATCCCTTAATTGCAATTAGCCCAGTCTATCCAAGAAGATGACTCTTCTCCCCTTCAGTAGAGGATTGACACACTGCTCAAACTAGAGGAAGATAGGGAGAAAGCAAAGAATAAACTATATCAACATCAACAGATGGTGAAGAGATGTTTTGATGAGAAATCTTCATCTGACAAGGAATTCTCAGTTGGGGATTTGGTATTAAGGTGGGACAAACAACATAAAGATAAAAACCAGTATACCAAATTCCAGTGCCTTTGGCTGGGACCTTTCATTATTACAGAAAAGATGAGTCCCAGTACTGTCTGATTACAAACACTGGAGGGAGTCGTGGACACCTACCCAGAGAATGTTTCACTGCTCAAAAAGTACTTCGTCTGAACAACTTGGTGCTTTTGTACATAGGCTTGGAGTGTGTTTTCTATTTCCTTTGTTTTGATTGGTTTTCTTTCATTTTATTGATGATAGTCTCCACACTTTTGGTAATAATTTAAAACCAGTTTTGCTCAACGGTGATTTTGACTGAAGTAGCGGAATTGTATGTTGGTCTCAGTTTCTTTTCGGCTGATATTAGAATTTGTTTTGTAAAGAATGCACAACCAATAAATACAGAACCTTGATTGACACCTTTCCACCTTGGTCATTATCTTTTACATGTTTTATCTGTTTAATTGAGATATGGGGAACGGTTGAAATATTCTTATCTTATGTCTCATTGTCACAGCATATCATAATAACCTAATTGGCTTTATCTGCTCTGGATCCTTTTACAATCACCTTGATAATAATTTTCTTAAAATGATTATAGACTGCAAGGAGGGGAGTCTTATTTTAAGCCATCCCTTTAGGTTCATAGGTGTTTAGTGGAATGACATCTTCACATCAAGCCACCACACTTGGAAGATGACTTTCAGTTTTGCTGAAGGGTGGAAGATCCTATCACAGGTCAGTCCATTCATGATCTACAAAACATTGGTGATTAATGTTGCTATCATGAGGTTACCAAGCCTCGACAGTGCCTTGTAGTCTATTATTTGAATAAAATCTGTATTTTTCTTTTATAAGATACTTGTTGTGTATAAGGGCGGGGGGGTCTTATTACAAGCCATCCCTGCTATGATCATGGGTGTCACGTCCCCATCTAGACCCTATCACTTTAACATTTTAAATGATGTAATATTGTTATGAAATCGTGGTGAGGAGCTCAAGGCCAAGGCCCCGCCATCGATTTATTGATGCATATGGTTTGCATGCTAGCTAGGCACATTGGAACTTCAACATCATGTAATATGCATTTTAATAAAAATACCCACGACTAGCTATGCAATGCAACAAAGAGATGGGGGCATGATTTCAAAAGGAAGTGGGAGGGAAAAACATTCAAACCCTTGAGCTAATCAGTTCAAGCCAAGTGTCAATGAGAGAACCCATCAAACCCTCAACTACCCATGTTGACTTTTGTACCCAACCATTAATTTCTCCCAAGAGTTGGTTGAGGTAGTTAATTCCTTGGGAATGGAGAGGTATGGTTGTCCAAATTCGGGTATGGGCAAGCCACCCTTCATGGAAAATCATGTTTATCTCCTTGGGAAAAAAAAGAGCCACGGAATTGCTCTCTAAGCCATTAGGCAACCATCAGCTCCTCTCCCTCACGAGTTGGGAGCTACCTGGGCATTTTCCAGCCATGATTCTATGGTTTTCCTTGATCCTCAACTAGGAGAAGGGCGTTTTTGTGTTGCATATTAGTGGGGGAGAAGGGGAAATCGAACGGGGGTTCAATAGAGACTGTTTTGGGTTGTTGAAGGCTGAGATATTTGGGGAAGAAATCGTTTTTCCTCCCTGTGGTTGTTTGCCCCATCCCACAATCCATTTTGGGTTGGGAACGTTTTTGGGAAAACCCATGGCCATCTTATTCGTAAATCCCATTGTTTAAAATGTGTATCTATGCCCAATGTTGTGCTTGCTATGTGAGAAAAGAGTATGTTGGGGTATGGGTTATGAGTATCTATTTCTTTGGCTTGAGCTTGAGTGCAAGCATCCAGGGTTCAAATGTAGCCTGATAAACCCAGCTGTGGACTGGCTTGGCTCAGATGAAATGATTAATTGGCTGTGTGTGAGCTTGAATGTCCCCTATTCCTTGTGAGAATCATGCCCAGCTCGAGGGTGGCCTTCGGAAGGACTCAGTATAAGCTGTCGAAGAGCTTATGGTTGGGTGGAACGTTGCAGTGACATAGCTAGTTGTTTGGGACAATTGCAGAATGAAGATAAGTGTTTTCTATCTATGTATTTATTTCTGCAATACAGTAATTTGATGACTGTTTTGATATGCTGGATGGGCATGAATTGTGTGTGTGGATTAGTTTTAATTCCGTTATGCATATTGCCTAATTTGTATCTGCACACCAATGTTTAAATTCTTATGATTCTAATTAGCTTGGGCTGAGTTTTATGAAATGCCCAGATTTTAGTGCCATGTTCCCTTCCTTGCATTGGGTCAGCAGGTGGGTACATTACATTTTGGTATCAGAGCTGCTGGTTGCAGCATTGGACCTTTATGGGCCAAGTCAGATTACAGTCACATGGGAAGGTCCCTTCCTGATCACCACAGGTATCAGCATCGGGCCTAAACTGGCTAAGTTGGATAGTTGCAGAGGTAAGGTTACCTCCTGCTGGGCAGCAGTCATCACAAGAAGAAGAAAAGAAGAATCTGAAATTGTTTTAAGTGTTTTTGAAAAATTTCGTTTAAGTCTGTTCCAGAAAGAACTCGGAATTTGTTCTGCAACGCGGAAGAATTCGGCAATTTGGCCCAAAACTGTAGAAGGATTCCGCAAGTTGTTCCGCAACGCGGAAGAATTTGACAAGTTGGCCTGAAACTGCAGAAGGATTCCGCAAGTTGTTCTGCAACACAGAAGAATTCGACAAGTTGGCCCGAAACTATGGAAGGATTCCACAAGTTGTTCCGCAATGCGGACGAATTCGGAAAGTTGGCCCGAAACTATGGAAGGAATTTTCAATTCTCTTCCGAAACTATGGAAGGAATTTTTAATTCTCTTCCGAAACTGCAGAATGAATTTTCAATTCTCTTCCGAAATTGCGGAAGAACTACACAAGTTGCTCCGAACCAAGGAATTTCATCCATTTTCAGGGAGATTTTGTCATGTCCCAAATTTGGAATTGGGTCACAATGGCCTAATCACATTAGCCATATTCATTAGAGTTTGTAAAATTGATGTTAAGGGTCAAATAATTGCCAAGGAGGAAAATTACTAGTTTCCTAGGTTTGGGGTGGAAGATTTGGGATTTGGAATAAGAGGGATAATAAATGATGTTTAAACATGAGAAGGGTTCAAGTATTTAATAAAAAGAGTGAATAAAGAAATTCAAGAGAAATCCTAGGTGACAAATGGTTTTGGAGACATATGGAGGATGTGGGACCCACACTAGCTTGATTTTTCATAATACATGGTATCTCTCTTTTGTAAATTCGAATTAATGGGAATGTGAATACTCTTGGGTGAGTTGGTAAGTCATAACACATGTAATTGAGCATATTAGGTCAAATTGGGAAGGATTGGTAACCTACATGGAAGATAAAGAGTCAAAGTGGAAGTTTGTGGACACTTGGGCTAGATTCCCTAGCCCCTATGACACCAATGATGGAGCATCTATGACAACTATGACAAATTGCAGACCTGGCTTCTGACATATGACCATTATGACATGTCAGCCCCAAAAATAGGCTCAAGGAAGGTGAATTTGGGAGTTGGAGAAGCCAAAGCGACTCAAAATCGAATTTGGGAGAAGATGGAAGGTTGGAACTAGGAGACAAGTGGCAAATGTGGAATATTTCCTAAATGAAAATCTATTGAATCTATTGAGAGGATTTCGACCCTTAGAAGGCTAATGTTGGTTATAAAATGTAGAAATGAAGTATGATAATATCTTTTGATCATTTGTAGAATTTGCAATTGCATTTGTGAAGAGGGAGAGCTAGTGGATGACTAGTTTCTTGCCTTAGCCAATTTCGAGGGTGAAAGATTCCCATCCAAGTTGGTAATTGGAAAGGCCATTCAGAACTTTCATTTGGAGCTTTAATGGAGTCTTTATTTGCAGGTGTAAGCTACAGGGCAGCTCATGGTTTCTTCTATTGCAGCTCACTCCTTCAACCATTTCCAGTTTTGGTGGCATATTCTTGATCCTTGAGGGAGGCGTTTTTGTTGAGCTATTGTACTCTTTGGGGAAGCTTTTAATGCCCCATTTATTTTGTAATATGAATTAAATACTCTGTTCTTCATCTCCAAAAATTTCCAGGTCAAAATTCCAAGTAGAAATGTATAAATCTCAGTTTTAATGGAAGAACAATGCCATTTCCCCACTACCTTGTTGTGAGCCAATGTATTGATGATGATTTAGAATGAATGGATGATTCTATGATATATTTGTGATCAATATACTTCCATGGATGTCTTCTAAAAGTTTTGTGTACTGTACTTGAGCATTTGAAGCATTTTTACTCAGTTTAGTTGTATTGGGAGGTGAAATAGTGCCATTCCCCCAAGGGTCGAATTGGGGATTTTTGCAGTTGAATGGGAGAGGGTGAGAACAGTTGTAATAATCCATTAATGGTGCATATGAGAATTTAATAGAATACTTAACACATTACATACCTCTGTTCATAAATTTGAGTGGGTTTGGAGGCATTTGGGAAGCTATTTTCAGTACTTACCCTAGGGAGATTTGAACCCCAAATTACTAGTAAAATTGCATAATTGGTCCAGAATCTTAAAAGAGTTTGCAGAGGTCTTTTGGTGGACATATGTCATCCATAAACATCATATTCAAGTTATAATATCATTCATACACCTTCCTTGAATATTTGAAGGCATTTGGAGACAATTTAAGACCTAGAGACCAATACTAGTCAAAGGAAAATCACTAGTAACGTTACCTACATTGATCAGAATTGAAAGAGGATTTGCAGAAGTATTTTAAAGGTCCAAAGGAATCCCTGAAAAATATATTTATGTTCTAATATCATTCATATACCTTCTCAGAATATTTGGGATCATTTGGGGCAAATTTGGGACCTAGAGATCAAAACTAGTCAAAGGTCGAACTAGGGAAAAAAAGTGGAAAATTGCAATTTTAATAAAATTCCTAATAAGGGACATTACAGAGGTATCAGAGCATGGTCCTTGCACCTGTGTATTAGGTACATACATTCAAGAATAATTGGCAGCCATGTCTTACTATTATGATGAATCCTATGAGTACAATTCTTATGAGGAATATGCTGATGCTTATGAGCAATATGAAGCAGAATGTGAATGGTATGAGGAAGAGGTGCCATCATGCAACACTTCTTACAATTTCAAGAGAAATGAAGATTATTCTTATGACTTTAAATCTGATGAATATGAGTGTGTCACACCAACCAAGGATAATTCTATGAGTGAGTTCCAAAGATGGAGAGCAAAATATAAAACCTTGCCCCAATAATATCAAAAATATCAAGAATATCTTGCTTTTAGCAAAAATACACAAAATGCCATGTATTTTGAGTACTATGCTGAACAAGTTGTTTGAAAATAGGCCCAAAAATGAAGATGTGGAGTTAGTGAAGAAAGGTTTATGCCCTTCTTGTAAAAACCCTTGGAGCGAGTATCATATATGTGTGCATGAAATGATGTCCTCCTTGAGGAGAGCTTTTGAGATTTATTCAAGAAGAGATTCCAAATATATTGATCCTAAGGAAAACAAGGGGCAAAATGCATCAGCTTGCTTTAAAGAGCAAAAGGAAGAGAAATCACAAGAGCATGAAGAAGATTCTATTGAAAATATGGAAGATGATTCTGAGACACCTTCTAGCTTAGACATGAACCAAAGAGCATCTACTGATGGATGCTTAAACTATGAAGGAGTACCTACTGACGGGTGCTCACACCTCTATGCTGGTGACATAGAGATCACTTTTGAAAGTGTTTCTACAAGTAAAAGTTTCATTAAGCATGATAATGAAGACCTTGTAGCAGTTGAAGAAGAACCAAGATCAACTTCCCCATCACCACTTGAGCTACATGAAGTTGGTCCAAAAAAAATTGAAGAAGATGAGGAGGTTCATTTGCAAGAGCCTCATTTTCTTGAAGGGTCCTTAAAGATGAATGAAAATAAGATCCAAGAGTCCCTCAGCATTCTCCATGAAACTCAAACATTGGTGTCAAATTCTTGTTGGAGAGCTACTTCATTGGAGGAAACATCCTTCCTTGAAGACATGGAGAAGATTCAAAGAGCAATGTGCCACATCAAAGGTAATTTCATGTCTTTGCTTTTTGATAGAAACCATTTGTTTGAGCTTAATGAATTGTTACATGATGCATACTTGAAGAATAATGAGGATATTCATAAGCTCACAATTCAAAATGAGCAACTTCTTGAAAAGTTGCAAGATACTTGTTTTTCCTCCTATGTTTCAGATTGTCAAATGGTAGATTGTTTGGAGGATTCTCATGACATGGTGTATCATAAGAAATGTGGGAATTTGAATGTGCTTAATGTTTTCAAACATGAATATGAAGAGATCCAAACACTTGATGTGGTGGAAGAGGAACTTGAATTGTCTCTTGATGAAGCTTATGCAATTTTTAAAGAAGAGCATGATTCCTCTACATGGGAACCAATCTATGACAAATGTTTCCCACTTTTGAAGGAGCTGCATGATACTACCCACATGGATCCTTCCCATGATGAAACTTTTGCACTTTTTGATCATTTGGGTGAGTTAGTTCATTCTCCTACATCCTACAATTCCATGTTTTGCAGTATTAGTCTCAATGAAGTATGGGTGAAAGGGTTCTTTTTGATGGTGCCACATGAGGAGTATGGAACTCCTAGATTTACCTTTTATGATGACATGGTTGGAGCACATTCTTATTCACATTTGCAGCAACATTATTTGTCACTTTATGATGATGCAAATCTACATGGATGCACCTATGATATGCATTTGAGTCACTTGAAGACTCATGAATTTTCTTGCTCAACATTTGATTCATTTGATGTTGGAGGAACTTCATCCAACACTTGGGAGAATAGATTTATGATTGGAGAACATTTTTGTTGGCATCCACATACTTTGTTATATTTTTATGATTCTCACATTCATGGATGTATGGGTGAGACTTCTTTGAGTCATTTGAAGTCTCCTTGTTTTTTCTGCTCATTATTTGGTTCAGATTTTAGTGGAGATTCTTCATTCACTTCTTGGATGAAAAAATACATGGCTGAATATTTTGATGCATATCACATCCTTTTGGAGTAGAATTATAGGACATGGGATCCTCACCTATGTCATTGGAGCAGATTTGATTGGTCACTTGAAGCTTGTATGCAATTGAAAAATGGTGGTTTACTTGCTTGGAGGTATAAGCACTTTCATGACTCTTTGATGAAGCATATCCTTGATGTACATTTTCATTATGTTCTTATGTACTTTGATGATATATATTTGGTACTCATGATGTTTGGAAGAATGCATACAAGAAAATGGGATCCAGGAATCCTCTTATCTAATGGTGTAGGTTGGAGAGCACTCTTAATTGTTGTGGTGCAATACAAGCAATGGGACCCTGGAATAATTTTTGTCTCATTGGTTTCATTTTTTGGGGGGAAGCAAGCAGTATGGGAGATGGATTTACCACTTAATAAATTGATTTTAATCAAAGTAGTGCAGCAGCAAGCATGGTGGTTCCTCTCTAAAATATTCATGGAAACTCAAAGACTCAAGGTTTGGCAATTCAATGGCTACTTCAAAGAATTATACAGAAAGCAGGTTCTTCAACACGCATGTTTGAAATTGCTTGAGGACAAGCAATATTGGGAAGGGAGGATTTGTCATGTCCCAAATTTGGAATTGGGTCACAATGGCCTAATCACATTAGCCATATTCATTAGAGTTTGTAAAATTGATGTTAAGGGTCAAATAATTGCCAAGGAGAAAAATTACTAGTTTCCTAGGTTTGGGTGGAAGCTTTGGGATTTGGAATAAGGGGGATAATAAATGATGTTTAGACATTAGAAGGGTTCAATTATTTAATAAAAAGAGTGAATAAAGAAATTCAAGAGAAATCCTAGGTGACAAATGGTTTTGGAGACATATGGAGGATGTGGGACCCACACTAGATTGCTTTTTCATAATACATGGTATCTCTCTTTTGCAAATTCGAATTAATCGGAATGTGAACACTCTTGGGTGAGTTGGTAAGTCATAACACATGTCATTGAGCATCTTAGGTCGAATTGGTAAGGATTGGTAACCTCCATGGAAGATAAAGAGTCAAAGTGGAAGTTTGTGGACACTTGGGCTAGATTCCCTAGCCCCTATGACACCAATGATGGAGCATCTATGACAACTATGACAAATTGCAGACCTGGCTTCTGACATATGACCACTATGACATGTCAGCCCCAAAAATAGGCTCAAGGAAGGCGAATTTGGGAGTTGGAGAAGCCAAAGAGACTCAAAATCGAATTTGGGAGAAGATGGAAGGTTGGAACTAGGAGACAAGTGGCAAATGTGGAATATTTCCTAAATGGAAATCTATTGAATCTATTGAGAGGATTTTGACCCTTAGAAGGCTAATGTTGGTTATAAAATGTAGAAATGAAGTATGAGAATATCTTTTGATCATTTGTAGAATTTGCAATTGCATTTGTGAAGAGGGAGAACTAGTGGATGACTAGTTTCTTGCCTTAGCCAATTTCGAGGGTGAAAGATTCCCATCCAAGTTGGTAATTGGAAAGGCCATTCAGACCTTTTATTTGGAGATTTAATCCAGTCTTTATATGCAGGTGTAAGCTACAGGGCAGCTCATGGTTTCTTCTATTGCAGCTCACTCCTTCAATCATTTCCAGTTTTGATGGCATATTCTTGATCCTTGAGGGAGGGCGTTTTTGGTGAGCTATTGTACTCTTTGGGGAATCTTTTAATGCCCCATTTATTTTTTAATATGAATTAAATACTCTGTTCTTCATCTCCAAAAATTTTTAGGTCGAAATTCCAAGTAGAAATGTATAAATCTCAGTTTTAATGGAAGAACAATGCCATTTCCCCACTACCTTGTTGTGAGCCAATGTATTGATGATGATTTCGAATTAATGGATGATTCTATGATATATTTGTGATCAATATACTTCCATGGATGTCTTATAAAATTTTCATGTACTGTACTTGATCATTTGAAGCATTTTTACTCAGTTTAGTTGTATTGGGAGGTGAAATAGTGCCATTCCCCCAATGGTCGAATTGGGGATTTTTGCAGTTGAATGGGAGAGGGTGAGAACAGTTGTAATAATCCATTAATGGTGAATATGAGAATTTAATAAAATACTTAACACATTACATACCTCTGTTCATAAATTTGAGTGGGTTTGGAGGCATTTGGGAAGCCATTTTCAATACTTACCCCAGGGGGATTTGAACCCCAAATTACTAGTAAAATTGCATAATTGGTCCAGAATCTTAAGAGAGTTTGCAGAGGTATTTTGGTGGACATATGTCATCCATAAACATCATATTAAAGTTCTAATATCATTCATACACCTTCCTTGAATATTTGAAGGCATTTTGAGTCAATTTGAGACCTAGAGACCAATACTAGTCAATGGAAAATCACTAGTAAAGTTACCTACATTGATCATAATTGAAAGAAGATTTGCAAAAGTATTTTAAAGGACCAAAGACATCCTTGAAACACATATTTATGTTCTAATATCATTCATATACCTTCTCAGAATATTTGGGACCTAGAGATCAAAACTAGTCAAAGGTTGAACTAGGGAAAAAAAGTAGAAAATTGCAATTTTAATAAAATTCCTAATAAGAGACATTACAGAGGTATCAGAGCATGGTCCTTGCACCTATGTATTAGGTACACACATTAAAGAATAACTGGCAGCCATGTCTTACTATTATGATGAATCCTATGAGTACAATTCTTATGAGGAATATGCAGATGCTTATGAACAATATGAAGCAGAATGTGAATGGTATGAGGAAGAGGTGTCATCATGCAACACTTCTTACAATTTCAAGAGAAATGAAGATTATTCTTATGAATTTAAATCTGATGAATATGAGTGTGTCACACCAACCAAGGATAATTCTATGAGTGAGTTCCAAAGATGGAGAGCAAAATATAAAACACTGCCCCAACAATATCAAAAATATCAAGAATATCTTGCTTTTAGCAAAAATACACAAAATGCCATGTCCTTTGAGTACTATGCTGAACAAGTTGTTTGAAAATAGGCCCAAAAATGAAGATGCGGAGTTAGTGAAGAAAGGTTTATGCCCTTCTTGTAAAAACCCTTGCAGCGAGTATCATATATGTGTGCATGAAATGATGTCCTCCTTGAGGAGAGCTTTTGAGATTTATTCAAGAAGAGATTTCAAATCTATTGATCCTAAGGAAAACAAAGGGAAAAATGCATCAGCTTGCTTTAAGGAGCAAAAGGAAGAGACATCACAAGAGCATGAAGAAGATTCTATTGAAAATATCGAAGATCATTTCGAGACACCTTCTAGCTTAGACATGAACCAAAGAGCATCTACTGATGGATGCTTAAACTATGAAGGAGTACCTACTGATGGGTGCTCACACCTCTATGTTGGTTACATAGAGATCACTTTTGAAAGTGTTTCTACAAGTACAAGTTTCATTAAGCATGATAATGAAGACCTTATAGCAGTTGAAGAAGAACCAAGATCAACTTCTCCATCACCACTTGAGCTTCATGAAGTTGGTCCAAACAAAATTGAAGAAGATGAGGAGGTTCATTTGCAAGAGCCTCATTTTCTTGAAGGGTCCTTAAAGATGAATGAAAATAAGATCCAAGAGTCCCTCAGCATTCTCCATGAAACTCAAGCATTGGTGTCAAATTCTTGTTGGAGAGCTACTTCATTAGAGGAAACATCCTTCCTTGAAGACATGGAGAAGATTCAAAGAGCAATGTGCCACATCAAAGGTAATTTCATGTCTTTTCTTTTTGATAGAAACCATTTGTTTGAACTTAATGAATTGTTACATGATGCATACTTGAAGAATAATGAGGATATTCATAAGCTCACAATTCAAAATGAGCAACTTCTTGAAAAGTTGCAAGATACTTGTTTTTCCTCCCATGTTTCAGGTTGTCAAATGGTAGATTGTTTGGAGGATTCTCATGACATGGTGAATCATAAGAAATGTGGGAATTTGAATGTGCTTAATGTGTTTGAAGATGAACTTGAAGAGATCCAAACAATTGATGCGGTGTAAGAGGAACTTGAATTGTCTCTTGATGAAGCTTATGCAATTTTTAAAGAAGAGCATGATTCCTCTACATGGGAACCAATCTATGACAATGGTTTCCCACTTTTGAAGGAGCTGCATGATACTACCCACATGGATCCTTCCCATGATGAAACTTCTGCACTTTTTGATCATTTGGGTGAGTTAGTTCATTCTCCTACATCCTACAATTCCATGTTTTGTAGTATTAGTCTCAATGAAGTATGGGTGAAAGGGTTCTTTTTTATGGTGCCACATGAGGAGTATGGAACTCCTAGATTTACCTTTTATGATGACATGGTTGGAGCACATTCTTATTCACATTTGCAGCAACATTATTTGTCACTTTATGATGATGCAAATCTACATGGATGCACCTATGATATGCATTTGAGTCACTTGAAGACTCATGGTTTTTCTTGCTCAACATTTTATTCATTTGATGTTGGAGGAACTTCATCCAACACTTGGGAGAATAGATTTATGATTGGAGAACATTTTTGTTGGCATACACATACTTTGTTATATTTTATGATTCTCACATTCATGGATGTATGGGTGAGACTTCTTTGAGTCATTTGAAGTCTCCTTGTTTTTTCTGCTCATTATTTGGTTCATATTTTAGTGGAGATTCTTCATTCACTTCTTGGATGAAAGAATACATGGCTGAATATTTTGATGCATATCACATCCTTTTGGAGCAGCATTATAGGACATGGGATCCTCACCTATGCCATTGGAGCAGATTTGACTGGTCACTTGAAGCTTGTATGCACTTGGAAAATGGTGGTCTACTTGCTTGGAGGTATAAGCACTTTCATGACTCTTTGATGAAGCATATCCTTGATGTACATTTTCATTATGTTCTTATGTACTTTGATGATATATATTTGGTACTCATGATGTTTGGAATAATGCATACAAGAAAATGGGATCTAGGAATCCTCTTATCTAATTGTGTAGGTTGGAGAGCACTCTTAATTGTTGTGGTGCAAAACAAGCAATGGGACCCTGGAATAATTTTTGTCTCATTGGTTTCATTTTTTGGGGGGAAGCAAGCAGTATGGGAGATGGATTCCCCACTTAATAAAGTGATTTTAATCAGAGTAGTGCAGCAGCAAGCATGGTGGTTCCTCTCTAAAATATTCATGGAAACTCAAAGACTCAAGGTTTGGCAATTCAATGGCAACTTCAAAGAATTATACAGAAAGCAGGTTCTTCAACACCCATGTTTGAAATTGCTTGAGGACAAGCAATATTGGGAAGGGAGGATTTGTCATGTCCCAAATTTTGAATTGGGTCAGAGTGGCCTAAGCATATTATCCATATTCATTAGAGTTTGTAAAATTGATGTTAAGGGTCAAATAATTGCCAAGGAGGAAAATTACTAGTTTCCTAGGTTTGGGGTGGAAGATTTGGGATTTGGAATAAGGGGGATAATAAATGATGTTTAGACATTATAAGGGTTCAAGTATTTAATAAAAAGAGTGAATAAAGAAATTCAAGAGAAATCCTAGGTGACAAATGGTTTTGGAGACATATGGAGGATGTGGGACCCACACTAGCTTGATTTTTCATAATACATGGTATCTCTCTTTTGCAAATTCGAATTAATGGGAATGTGAACACTATTGGGTGAGTTGGTAAGTCATAACACATGTCATGGAGCATTTTAGGTCGAATTGGGAAGGATTGGTAACCTCCATGGAAGATAAAGAGTCAAAGTGGAAGTTTGTGGACACTTGAGCTAGATTCCCTAGCCCCTATGACACCAATGATGGAGCATCTATGACAACTATGACAAATTTCAAACCTGACCTCTGACATCTGACCACTATGACATGTCAGCCCAAAAAATAGGCTCAAGGAAGGCGAATTTGGGAGTTGGAGAAGCCAAAGAGACTCAAAATCAAATTTGGGAGAAGATGGATGGTTGGAACTAGGAGACAAGTGGCAAATGTGGAATATTTCCTAAATGGAAATCTATTGAATCTATTGACAGGATTTCGAACCTTAGAAGGCTAATGTTGGTTATAAAATGTAGAAATTAAATATGAGAATAAATTTTGATCATTTGTAGAATTTGCAATTGCATTTGTGAAGAGGGAGAGCTAGTGGATGACTAGTTTCTTGCCTTAGCCAATTTCGAGGGTGAAAGATTCCCATCCAAGTTGGTAATTGGAAAGGCCATTTAGAACTTTCATCTGGAGATTTAATGGAGTCTTTATTTGTAGGTGTAAGCTACAGGGCAGCTCATGGTTTCTTCTATTGCATCTCACTCCTTCACCCATTTCCAGTTTTGATGGCATATTCTTGATCCTTGAGGGAGGCCATTTTTGGTGAGATATTGTACTCTTTGGGGAAGATTTTAATGCCCCATTTATTTTGTAATATGAATTAAATACTCTTTTCTTAATCTCCAAAAAGTTTCAGGTCAAAATTCCAAGTAGAAATGTATAAATCTCAGTTTTAATGGAAGAACAATGCCATTTCCCCACTACCTTGTTGTGAGCCAATGTATTGATGATTCTATGATATATTTGTGATCAATATACTTCCATGGATGTCTTATAAAATTTTCATGTACTGTACTTGAGCATTTGAAGCATTTTTACTCAGTTTAGTTGTATTGGGAGGTGAAATAGTGCCATTCCCCCAAGGGTCGAATTGGGGATTTTTGCAGTTGAATGGGAGAGGGTGAGAATAGTTGTAATAATCCATTAATGGTGCATATGAGACTTTAATAAAATACTTAACACATTACATACCTCTTTTCATAAATTTGAGTGGGTTTGGAGGCATTTGGGAAGCCATTTTCAGTACTTACCCCAGGGGGATTTGAATCCCAAATTACTAGTAAAATTGCATAATTGGTCCAGAATCTTAAGAGAGTTTGAAGAGGTCTTTTGGTGGACATATGTCATCCATAAACATCATATTCAAGTTCTAATATCATTGATACACCTTACTTGAACATCTAAAGGCATTTGGAGTCAATTTGAGACCTAGAGACCAATACTAGTCAAAGGAAAATCACTAGTAAAGTTACCTACATTGATCAGAATTGAAAGAGGATTTGCAGAAGTATTTTAAAAGTCCAAAGGCATCCTTGAAACACATATTTATGTTCTAATATCATTCATATACCTTCTCAGAAGATTTGGGATCATTTGGGGCAAATTTGGGACCTAGAGATCAAAACTAGTCAAAGGTCGAACTAGGAAAAAAAAGTGGAAAATTGCAATTTTAATAAAATTCCTAATAAGGGACATTACAGAGGTATCAGAGCATGGTCCTTGCACCTGTGTATTAGGTACATACATTCAAGAATAATTGGCAGCCATGTCTTACTATTATGATGAATCCGATGAGTACAATTCTTATGAGGAATATGCAGATGCTTATGAGCAATATGAAGCAGAATGTGAATGGTATGAGGAAGAGGTGCCATCATGCAACACTTCTTACAATTTCAAGAGAAATGAAGATTATTCTTATGACTTTAAATCTTATGAATATGAGTGTGTCACACCAACCAAGGATAATTCTATGAGTGAGTTCCAAAGATGGAGAGAAAAATATAAAACCTTGCCCCAACAATATCAAAAATATCAAGAATATCTTGCTTTTAGCAAAAATACACAAAATGCCATGTCTTTTGAGTACTATGCTTAACATGTTTTTGAAAATAGGCCCAAAAATGAAGATGTGGAGTTAGTGAAGAAAGGTTTATGCCCTTCTTGTAAAAACCCTTGGAGCGAGTATCATATATGTGTGCATGAAATGATGTACTCCTTGAGGAGAGCTTTTGAGATTTAGTCAAGAAGAGATTTCAAATATATTGATCCTAAGGAAAACAAAGGGAAAAATTCCTCAGCTTGCTTTAAGGAGCAAAAGGAAGAGAAATCACAAGAGCATGAAGAATATTCTATTGAAAATATGGAAGATCATTTCGATACACCTTCTAGCTTAGACATGAACCAAAGAGCATCTACTAATGGATGCTTAAACTATGAAGGAGTACCTACTGATGGGTGCTCACACCTCTATGTTGGTGACATAGATATCACTTTTGAAAGTGTTTCTACAAGTACAAGTTTCATTAAGCATGATAATGAAGACCTTGTAGCAGTTGAAGAAGAACCAAGATCAACTTCCCCATCACCACTTGAGCTTCATGAAGTTGGTCCAAGAAAAATTGAAGAAGATGAGGAGGTTCATTTGCAAGACCCTCATTTTCTTGAAGGGTCCTTAAAGATGAATGAAAATAAGATCCAAAAGTCCCTCAACATTCTCCATGAAACTCAAGCATTGGTGTCAAATTCTTGTTGGAGAGCTACTTCATTGGAGGAAACATCCTTCCTTGAAGACATGGAGAAGATTCAAAGAGCAATGTGCCACATCAAAGGTAATTTCATGTCTTTGCTTTTTGATAGAAACCATTTGTTTGAGCTTAATGAATTGTTACATGATGCATACTTGAAGAATAATGTGGATATTCATAAGCTCACAATTCAAAATGAGCAACTTCTTGAAAAGTTGCAAGATACTTGTTTTTCCTCCTATGTTTCAGATTGTCAAATGGTAGATTGTTTGGAGGATTCTCATGACATGGTGGATCATAAGAAATGTGGGAATTTGAATGTGCTTAATGTTTTTGAAGATGAACTTGAAGAGATCCAAACACTTGATGTGGTGGAAGAGGAACTTGAATTGTCTCTTGATGAAGCTTATGCAATTTTTAAAGAAGAGCATGATTCCTCTACATGGGAACCAATCTATGACAAAGGTTTCCCACTTTTGAAGGAGCTGCATGATACTACCCACATGGATCCTTCCCATGATGAAACTTCTCCACTTTGTTATCATTTGGGTGAGTTAGTTCATTCTCCTACATCCTACAATTCCATGTTTTGCAGTATTAGTCTCAATGAAGTATGGGTGAAAGGGTTCTTTTTGATGGTGCCACATGAGGAGTATGGAACTCCTAGATTTACCTTTTATGATGACATAGTTGGAGCACATTCTTATTCACATTTGTAGCAACATTACTTGTCACTTTATGATGATGCAAATCTACATGGATGCACCTATGATATGCATTTGAGTCACTTGAAGACTCATGGATTTTCTTGCTCAACATTTGATTCATTTGATGTTGGAGGAACTTCATCCAACACTTGGGAGAATAGATTTATGATTGGAGAACATTTTTGTTGGCAGCAACATACTTTGTTGTATTTTTATGATTCTCACATTCATGGATGTATGGGTGAGACTTCTTTGGGTCATTTGAAGTCTCCTTATTTTTTCTGTTCATTATTTGGTTCAGATTTTAGTGGAGATTCTTCATTCACTTCTTGGATGAAAGAATACATGGCTGAATATTTTGATGCATATCACATCCTTTTGGAGCAGCATTATAGGACATGGGATCCTCACCTATTTAATTGGAGCATATTTGATTGGTCACTTGAAGCTTGTATGCACTTGGAAAATGGTGGTCTACTTGCTTGGAGGTATAAGCACTTTCATGACTCTTTGATGAAGCATATCCTTGATGTACATTTTCATTATGTTCTTATGTACTTTGATGATATATATTTGGTACTCATGATGTTTGGAATAATGCATACAAGAAAATGGGATCTAGGAATCCTCTTATCTAATTGTGTAGGTTGGAGAGCACTCTTAATTGTTGTGGTGCAATACAAGCAATGGGACCCTGGAATAATTTTTGTCTCATTGGTTTCATTTTTTTGGTGGAAGCAAGCAGTATGGGAGATTTATTCCCCACTTAATAAAGTGATTTTATTCAGAGTAGTGCAGCAGCAAGCATGGTGGTTCCTCTCTAAAATATTCATGGAAACTCAAAGACTCAAGGTTTGGCAATTCAATGGCAACTTCAAAGAATTATACAGAAAGTAGGTTCTTCAACACCCATGTTTGAAATTGCTTGAGGACAAGCAATATTGGGAAGGGAGGATTTGTCATGTCCCAAATTTGGAATTGGGTCATGATGGCCTAATCACATTAGCCATATTCATTAGAGTTTGTAAAATTGATGTTAAGGGTCAAATAATTGCCAAGGAGGAAAATTACTAGTTTCCTAGGTTTGGGGTGGAAGCTTTGGGATTTGGAATAAGGGGGATAATAAATGATGTTTAGAAATTAGAAGGGTTCAAGTATTTAATAAAAAGAGTGAATAAAGAAATTCAAGAGAAATCCTAGGTGACAAATGGTTTTGGAGACATATGGAGGATGTGGGACCCACACTAGCTTGATTTTTCATAATACATGGTATCTCTCTTTTGCAAATTCGAATTAATGGAAATGTGAACACTCTTGGGTGAGTTGGTAAGTCATACTACATGTCATGGAGCATCTTAGGTCGAATTGGGAAGGATTGGTAGCCTCCATGGAAGATAAAGAGTCAAAGTGGAAGTTTATGGACACTTGGGCTAGATTCCCTAGCCCCTATGACACCAATGATGGAGCATCTATGACAACTATGACAAATTGCAGACCTGACCTCTGACATCTGACCACTATGACATGTCAGCCCCAAAAATAGGCTCAAGGAAGGCGAATTTGGGAGTTGGAGAAGCCAAAGAGACTCAAAATCGAATTTGGGAGAAGATGGAAGGTTGGAACTAGGAGACAAGTGGCAAATGTGGAATATTTCCTAAATGGAAATCTATTGAATCTATTGAGAGGATTTCGACCCTTAGAAGGCTAATGTTGGTTATAAAATGTAGAAATGAAGTATGAGAATAGTGTTAATTTTTAGTATTAAATCACAATACTATAGGATCTTTGCTGAGAGAATAACATCTACAGTAAATCAATGCATGACAATCATAATATGACAAGCATCACAAGCATCACAAGAACCAAAAGCATAGAGACAAGAGACACAGAGTTTCCGTGGGGAAAACCCTAAGGTGAAAAACCCCACAACTTCCTCAGAGATAGAGAGAGCAATGGCTCAACCAAAATACAACCAAATAACACTGAGATAGTCTCCTAGCAGATGATCCTCCTCCTCCTCACTAGTGCGCCACTTTTCAGAGAGAGAGATAGTTACTTTTCCGAGTGAGTAAAATAGAGATCTCCTATCTCTATTTATACTCACCTTTTTGCCCAGTGACCTACTGGGGCCGACTTGTCTACTTTGATACACCCACATTATATTATATATTAATCAGGGCCGACCCCATAAGGTGGTCTAATAACCCATTGGCAAGTACACCCACTTGCGACACTTGTCAATCCACATGACGACACTTCCTTATAGAGGAATAACACATCTCTTGTAAGGGTACAATAAATATAAATATAATATACAGATGAAATACATTCCGAAGTTACATATACATCAACACTCCCTCTTAACTAGGAAGGTATTTCTCGACACAGATCTGCTAGACAAGTCTTCTTCTCTGGATCATCGTCATCGATGCATCGTCATCATCATCGTCACTGCTGCTACTATCTCAACCAATCTCTGTCTCTACTCGTCATAGGAAGTTCTACAGAGCCAGTCCTTTTTCATACTGGATGTAGGCCCACCACCTGCAGGTCTTCGTCATCACTGGCCATACTGTGGAATCCTCAGGACTTTTACGTGCGTCACAAAACCTCGAAAGAGCATCCCAGGCTGTTACGAGCACACAACTCTACCTATAGGATCTCCTAGGGCAACGAATTACATGTGACCTCACCACAAAACCTTGCAAGAGCATCCCAGGATGTTACGAGCACACAACTCTACCTATAGGATCTCCCAGGGCAACGAATTACATGTGGTCATGGAAAAACCTCGCAAGAGCATCCCAGGACTGATTACGGGAACGCAGCCCAACCTATCGGATCTCCCAGGGAAACGAATTACATGCCATAGGACAAAACCTCGCAAGAGCATCTGCCAGATATCCCAGGGTGCTATTATATGCCATAGGCAAAAACTCGAAAGACTATCTGCAGATCTCTCAGGGCAACGAATTACATGTCCTCCCAGAGCAAAACTTCGAAAGAGCATTTGCCAGATGTCCCAGGGCACCGAATTACATGCCATATGCAAAACCTCGAAAGACCATCTGCAAATCTCCCAGGGCAACGAATTACATGCTCATCTGCACAACCTGATCCACGGCCATAGAGTATCAATCTGATACTCACCATACATCATCCTGATCATCATCACTGCAACGTCCTGCTGCATGTCATCTGGAGCAACATCCTGAAGCTCGTCATCTATGATCATCCTGATCATCACTGCAACATCCTGTTGCATGTCATCTGGAGCAACATCCTGAAGCTCGTCATCTATGATCATCCTGATCATCACTGCAACATCCTGCTGCATGTCGTCTGGAGCAACATCCTGAAGCTCGTCATCTATGATCATCCTGATCATCACTGCAACATCCTGCTGCATGATCCACCTGATCATCAATGCATCTACCTGATGCATACCAAGTATCATACATGATCCTCCTGATCATCAATGTATCCACCTGATACAAATACATGATACATATCATCATACATGATCCTCCTGATCATCAATGCATCTACCTGATGCATACCAAGTATCTACCTGATACATATCATCATACATGATCCTCCTGATCATCAATGTATCCACCTGATACAAATACAAATGCATGATACATATCACCATACATGATCCACCTGATCATACAATGTATCCACCTGATACATATACAGATACATGGTCCAAGCATCCAACATGATGCATACATACATATATAAAATGATCCAACTGATCATATCCAGCATCCACATGATGCGTACATACATACATAAAATGATCCAACTGATCATATCCAGCATCCACATGATGCGTACATACATACATAAAATGATCCAACTGATCATATCCAGCATCCACATGATGCGTACATACATACATAAAATGATCCAACTGATCATATCCAGCATCCACATGATGCGTACATACATACATAAAATGATCCAACTGATCATATCCAGCATCCACATGATGCGTACATACATACATAAAATGATCCAACTGATCATATCCAAGCAGAAACCAGAACATCATCCCGATGCTCATCATCCAGCGCTTACATCCACAGCCATGTGAAGGATCCTCCTTCCAACATGCTTGGAATGGCTTTAGCAAATGTGTTCATCACTTCTTCCTCGAAGTATCCTCGATCTGAAGCATGCCAAGCCTCTCTCTGAAGTACTCGAACTTCACCCTGGCTAGTGGCTTCGTCAGCACATCTGCAATCTGCTCGTTCGTCGCAACATACAGGAGCTTCACAGCTCCTCTCTGCACCATATCCCTGATATAGTGATATTTGATCTCTATGTGTTTCGACCTGTCATGAAACACTGGGTTCTCGGACAGCTTCACACAACTCTGGTTATCACAGAAGATGCCAGTAGCCTCCAACGGAAGATCAAATAACTCAGACAGTAGCTTCCGTAGCCATACTGCCTCACAACTAGCTGAACAGGCTGCAACATACTCTGCCTCAGCTGTACTCAGTGCTACGCAGGACTGCTTCCTGCTAAACCAAGAGATCACACCTGATCCCATACTGAAGCAACACCCAGATGTGCTCTTCCTGTCTGCAGCACTGCCAGCCCAGTCTGAATCAACATAACCCTGCAGGTTAAACTTTTGATTCGCCTCATACCTGAGCCCATAATCCACTGTACCCTTTAGGTACCTCAGAACATGCTTTACAGCAACGAGGTGAACACTTCTTGGATCTGTCAGGAACTGGCTCAATGTGTTCACAACAAAGCAAATGTCTGGTCTCGTGTTCGTCAGGTACATCAAGGACCCAATCATCTGACGATACATAGAGACATCAACTGGCTCAGATGAAGCATCACATAGAAGCTTCAGATTCGATGCCATCGGTGTGGCCATGGCCTTGCAATCCATCATCCCGAATCTCTTCAGGATATCTACTGTGTACTTCCCTTGACCAAGGAAGATCCCACCTGCATTCTGCCACACCTCCATACCTAGGAAATAGTGCATCATTCCCAAGTCTTTCATATCGAATTCAGCTGCAAGCTTCCTCTTGGTATCAGCAATCAGTCTGTCATCTCCTGTCACAAATAGGTCATCCACATACAGTAGTAGAATCACAGGATTCCCTTCCTCAACCTTGTAGTAAAGGTTGGAATCTGCTTTACTCTTGGTAAAGCCCAAACTAGATAGGAAACTGTCCATCCTACCATACCAAGTTCTGGGAGCTTGCTTCAAGCCATACAAGGCTTTCTTCAATCTGCATACATATGATTCCCTGTTATGTATTTCAAAACCGAGTGGTTGTTCCACATATACTTCCTCTTCTACTACACCGTTCAGGAAAGCAGTCTTGACATCCATCTGGTGTATCTTCCATTTCATTGCTGCAGCCAGGGCAAGTACTGTTCTGATGGAAGTATATCTAGCTACAGGTGCAAAGGTTTCTTCATAATCTATTCCCTCTTTCTGAGAGAATCCTCGAGCTACGAATCTTGCTTTGTACTTCTCCACGCTGCCATCTGCAGCATGCTTGATTTTGTAGATCCATTTTGAAGTCACAACAGACTTCTCTTTAGGTCTTGGGACAACATCCCAAACATCATTCTTCATTATTGATTGGTATTCCTCGATCATAGCATCCTTCCATTCTTTCTTTTCCGCTGCCTCTTCATAACTGGAAGGCTCTTTGTTCATGATGTCACAGAGTAAAGCAACATAACTGATGTATGATCTGGTTCTCTTCTTTGCTCTGTGTTCTTCTTCTGGAATGCCAAATCTTTCTGCATCATGAATGAGCTCTCTAGCCCATACAGGTTTCCTCTTGTGAGAGTTATCCTCACGGGGTGGATCTACAAGTTCTTGTGGATCTTCAAACTCACGAACAACTTCTGGAACTGCTTCAGTCATGGTAGTGTCCTGAAATCTTGTTTCCTTAGGTTCTTCATAAACTTCGGTAGGTGCCTTCCTTGATTTGATGAATGCTGAGTTTTCATCAAATGTTACATCCCTACTGACATCAATTTTCTTGAACCCTGGAAAGTATATTCTGTAAGCCTTCGAGCTTTCACTATATCCCACAAAGATGCCCTTCTTTCCTGAAGGATCTAGTTTAGTCCTCTTCTCTTTTGGTACATGAGTATATACTGGACAACCGAATATTCTGAGATGGATGACTTCAGGTTTCTTACCAGAAAAGACCTCTTCTGGTGTCTTGTTGTCCAATATCTTGTGGGGTGTTCTGTTCTGCACATATACAGCTGTTCTAGCTGCTTCTGCCCATAGATGCATAGGAAGATCCTGGTCATGCAACATTGCCCTTGCTGCTTCCATGATGGTTCTATTCTTCCTTTCTGCAACTCCATTCTGTTGAGGATTATAAGGAGCATTCAACTCCCTCTTAATCCCTGAATCACTGCAAAGCTTCTTGAAGTCATTTGAGGTGAATTCTCCACCATTGTCGGATCTGAAAGTTTTGATCTTCTTGTCAGTTTGATTCTCCATCAAGTTTTTAAATTCCTTGAATTTGTCAAGCACCTCATCTTTGCCTTTCAAGAAGTATACCCAAGTCTTTCTGGAGAAGTCATCAATAAATGATACATAGTAAACATACCCACTTAGGGAACTGGATGACATGGGGCCACATACATCTGAGTGGATGATTTCCAGAATGTCTTTTGCCTTGCTTTCATTGCTTGGGAAAGCCTTCTTAGTGTTCTTTCCTTTTGCACATCCTTTGCAGACACCTTCATGATTGGTCTTGATTTCAGGAAGACCCTCTACTGCCTTGCTTGCAATTGGAAGTGCCCTATAGTGCATATGAGCAAGTCTTCTATGCCAAAGTTCACTTGGCTCCATGGATTCATGTACCATGGCATGTTCAGGTTGTCCCTTTAATTTATACAAGCCTCCCTCTTGCTCTCCAATCACTACTGCATCATCTATGTTCTTTCCCTTTGGCCACATTAGGACTTGGCCATCCACAAATGCAACCCTCATGCCTTTTGCATCCAATGCATATATGGAGAGTAAGTTCTTCTTGAGTCCAGGTACATACAGTACTTCTTTCATCTTCAATGATTTTCCAGAATCTAGGTTGTAGGAGGCTTCACCACTTCCTTTGATTGGATATTGATAATCATCCCCAAGTTTCACCTTATGGGGTGATTCATGTTCAGAAAGGTTCACAAAGGATTCCTTGAACCCAGTCATGTGTTTGGAGGCCCCACTATCAATCAACCAATCATTACAACCATGGGAGATGGTACCAGTAAGTGCAGAGATCAGAACATACTCTTCTTCACTTGATGAGTCATCATCACTACTACTTTCTGCCTTAGCCTTCTTCTTTGGGGGTTCATCATCTTCGGCAGCATGAGCATGAAACCTTCTTTTGCTGCCCTTCTTCTTCTTACTAGAGTTGTTGTTATTATCCCTTTTGTTCTTAGGACAATCTGAAGCAAAGTGACCCTTCTCATTGCATGTGAAGCATCTTAGGTCTTTCTTGTTCTTCTTTTGATGGGATCTATTGAGGCGAGAGAGATCCTTCTTGGTTTTGCTTCTTTTGGTGTGAGCTGCAAGAGCTTGATCTTCTCCTCCCATCTTTTCCTCACGAGCTATAAGTCTAGCTTCTTCTTGAGAACATTCCTCCCGAAGTCTACTGAAAGAGATCAACTTCTTCCTTGCACAAATTCCTTGAATAAAGGAATCCCATGACCTGGGTAGGCCATTTAGAGTAGTCATCACCACCTCACCATTCTCCACCATTCATCTACTGCTTCTAATTGTTCCTTGATTTGAGAGACCCTTGAAAAGTAAGATTGAATGGTTTCTCCATTCTGAAACTTTACTGCTTTCAATTGGTTCCGCAGGGTCATCTTCCGATTTATGTTCTTTCCTTCAAATAGCTTGGTGAAGGATTCAAACATCTCCTTGGGTGTCTTGAGAGAAGACACATGGGGAATGAGATGGTCTTTGATAGAATCAGCAATGATTCTCTTTGCCTTGACCAAGTTCTTCTTGTGCAATGCCTTGGCCTCTTCATCCTCTGGGATAGGGATGTCTTCTTTCACATATGAGTCCAACTCATTCTCTTCCAGGATTAGCCCAATCCTATACTTCCAGGCTCGGAAGTTATCAGCCCCTTCAAGCTTATCCTCAAGCTTGGTGTGGAGAGAAATCTTTAACAGTACTTCAAATGGAAATAGAAAAGATTTAGGACTTACCACTTGAAGTGCTGAAAACTGGATCTGGTCCCGGATTAGGGTTTGTCAGAGAAACCCTAAAAATTCAAAATGTGAATTTCAAAATTCCGAAAGGATAGAAAGATGCGCCTTGGAGAGCTGATCAGCCTAGTACATTCAGAATTTGAGATCAGCAAAGTCTTGCCCTTCAAAATTGCCTTTTTGTCCTCCCGGGTTCACTAGGGAGAGCCCTGAATTAGGGTTTGAGTTTCCCGGAGATCTACCCAGCCAAAAATCTCGATCCAAAGCTCAAACCTTCGATTTTTGCAAGGAGCTTCCAGCTGTACCTTCAGTTTCCAAAAATTCCTATTTTTGTGGAAACCCTAATTTTTAGGGCCAAATCTGAAAATGCTCGGAACTGAATTCTGATTGGACAGATAGATGCGCCTTGATGAGTAGATCCAATCTACTATACTGAATTTCAAAAATCTGTGGAGAGAAACCCAATAAACAAGGAATACAAGCTTCCGTCACTGCAAAATGTCTTCTTCTCAGTTAAGCTCTGATACCATGTTAATTTTTAGTATTAAATCACAATACTATAGGATCTTTGCTGAGAGAATAACATCTACAGTAAATCAATGCATGACAATCATAATATGACAAGCATCACAAGCATCACAAGAATCAAAAGCATAGAGACAAGAGACACAGAGTTTCCGTGGGGAAAACCCTAAGGTGAAAAACCCCACAACTTCCTCAGAGATAGAGAGAGCAATGGCTCAACCAAAATACAACCAAATAACACTGAGATAGTCTCCTAGCAGATGATCCTCCTCCTCCTCACTAGTGCGCCACTTTTCAGAGAGAGAGATAGTTACTTTTTCGAGTGAGTAAAATAGAGATCTCCTATCTCTATTTATACTCACCTTTTTTCCCAGTGACCTACTGGGGCCGACTTGTCTACTTTGATACACCCACATTATATTATATATTAATCAGGGCCGACCCCATAAGGTGGTCTAATAACCCATTGGCAAGTACACCCACTTGCGACACTTGTCAATCCACATGACGACACTTCCTTATAGAGGAATAACACATATCTTATAAGGGTACAATAAATATAAATATAATATACAGATGAAATACATTCCGAAGTTACATATACATCAACAAATATCTTTTGATCATTTGTAGAATTTGCAATTGCATTTGTGAAGAGGGAGAGCTAGTGGATGACTAGTTTCTTGCCTTAGCCAATTTCGAGGGTGAAAGATTCCCATCCAAGTTGGTGATTGGAAAGGCCATTTAGACCTTTCATCTGGAGCTTTAATGGAGTCTTTATTTGTAGGTGTAAGCTACAGGGCAGCTCATGGTTTCTTCTATTGCAGCTCACTCCTTCAACCATTTCCAGTTTTGATGGCATATTCTTGATCCTTGAGGGAGGGCATTTTTGGTGAGCTATTGTACTCTTTGGGAAAGCTTTTAATGCCCCATTTCTTTTATGAATTAAATACTCTTTTCTTCATCTCCAAAATGTTTCAGGTCGAAATTCCAAGTAGAAATGTATAAATCTCAATTTTAATGGAAGAACAATGCCATTTCCCCACTACCTTGTTGTGAACCAATGTATTGATGATGATTTCGAATGAATGGATGATTCTCTGATATATTTGTGATCAATATACTTCCATGGATGTCTTATAAAATTTTCATGTACTGTACTTGAGCATTTGAAGCATTTTTACTCAGTTTAGTTGTATTGGGAGGTGAAATAGTGTCATTCCCCTAAGGGTCGAATTGGGGATTTTTGCAGTTGAATGGGAGAGGGTGGGAACAGTTGTAATAATCCATTAATGGTGCATATGAGACTTTAATAAAATAATTAACACATTACATAACTCTATTCATAAATTTGAGTGGGTTTGGAGGCATTTGGGAAGCCATTTTCAGTACTTACCCCAAGGGGATTTGAACCCCAAATTACTAGTAAAATTGCATAATTGTTCCAGAATCTTAAGAGAGTTTGCAGAGGCCTTTTGTTGGACATATTCCATCCATAAACATCATATTCAAGTTCTAATATCATTCATACACATTCCTTGAGGATTTGAAGGCATTTGGAGTCAATTTGAGACCTAGAGACCAATACTAGTCAAAGGAAAATCACTAGTAAAGTTACCTACATTGATCAGAATTGAAGGAGAATTTTCAGAAGTATTTTAAAGGTCCAAAGGAATCCCTAAAACACATATTTATGTTCTAATATCATTCATATACCTTCTTAGAAGATTTGGGATCATTTGGGGCAAATTTGGGACCTAAAGATCAAAACTAGTCAAAGGTCGAACTAGGGAAAAAAAGTGAAAAATTGCAATTTTAATAAAATTCCTAATAAGGGACATTACAGATTTTCAAGTACCGAAAATGGAAAAATTGCCATGGAACTTATGTGCGAATTGAAAAGATTTACAAAAAAAAAAAAAAAAAAAACGAGGGCGCTGTCCTTGACCCGCCATGCACTAGTGAGCCACAAGGGAGCAAGCCCCCTTGATCCCCGTCATCCCCCAGAGACAGTCATTGAAAGTGTGAAATTCACTCTTGGGATGAGGAGCACAAATTGCATAAAGGATGGAATTCTCAGCAAGATAAATTGGTTGTAATATCCATTATGGAAAATGAAAGGGAAAATGCCTCACCTTAAACTATTTCTGTTTATAGCATAAGAATTGCATGTTTGAAAAATATCAAGAATAAATGATTGCACATATGTATATGTTGAATTGCTAATTCATGATAATATCATAGCTAATGATTTCTTGTATGCTTGGTAGGGAAGCCAAGGAAAGGATTAGCTATGATGTGGATGAGGAACTCCATGATAAAATGAGGAATTGGACCAAAGACAACCGAAGCATGGCTAAGGATGTGGATGATGATTGTTGCATCCAACCTCATGAAGAGAGGATGGTGCAACAAATCCATGATCATGATGTTGGAAAAAGGACTAAGTAGCCTTGGTAAGAGGTCGACTGATCAGGTAACATCAAGCGATATCAATAATAGCCATGCAGGTAAGGGTTAACAGTGCTTAATTGCATGAATGTTGAAAGAGGATGTGGTGAGTCTCTTCAACTAAGTTTAAACTAAGGTTATTTGGTTTGCATTGAGTACCTGAATGTGAATATTGGTTGTGAGTTTAACAACCAAAGCAACTGAGGACTTATGGACTTGTCATGGTAGCGCATACTGTATGTAGTAATCATGGTTAGGCCATAGTATGTTTGAATGCATAGTATTCATGAAATCATGCAAGATGGCATTGAAGAGATGTGCATTGAAATATTCGGTAAATGTTGTAAATATGCATGCATGTGTAGGTGCACATGTTGAAATGCATTGTGTGAATGCATGGGTGTGACATATATATGTTTCAATGTAGTTAGATAATAGATGAAATGGTGGACTATTGCTAATCCTGAGACCATTCCATAAGCTACTATGAATACAGGAGAAGGACTGCATGAAGAAGGTAGACATGTGATGGGATACCAGAGCACTCTGTTGGAAGGACAGAGCTGCATGGAATATGAAGTAATGAGTATTTACAGTTATTTAAATTGCATGGATAGTGTGACTATGTCTTGCAATTTTATTGTGATAATGATGCATATATAGAAATGTATATATATTTCATTGCATTTCAAATGTTAAACAACTGAAGGTGTTTGAATTATTGAGTATTATAATTCTGAGATCACTACAGTGACTGTTATGGCAATGAATGATTATGTGCATAGATACTCACAACATGTTTGGCGGATTGAAGTTTCAGTTTTTAGGAAAAAAAGTCTTGCGTATGGCAATGAGGATAAGTCCATAGTAAAGACCGAGATATACCATGTGCAGAAGCCAAAGGTTATGAGAAGGTTCTCATGGTTGTAAATGTATGCATGAAACAAATCTGAAAATTGTCTGGTTTAAGTTTATGAGAATAGTCTCATAGTTGCAAATCTAATTTCCGTAGGAAACCAGATTTACAAATTTCAGATTTGAAAATTTGCTTATAATTGCTAATGATTGTTTGCCTTATATAGAATTGTGTCAGGAGGACATGGATGTTCATGTATGGTAGCAAGGGTGAAACCATAATGGGCAGAGTGATACTACTTACAAGAGCCAAACAATATGAGGAGAGCCTCATTGTTAAGCAAATCAATTTCTGTAGGAGACATAATTGTAAATTCATATTGAATTTAATTATTAATGCTATCGATTGGTTATGGAACAATCATATTTGAAGCTTATTGCTAAATGTTGCTGACTGTTTGGCTATTTGATAAAGTGTGCCAGGATGACACATTGCAGGAAGACCATGTGTGATGGCTTGCAGAAGCCAAACTAGATGGGAAGGATCCCATGCTTTGAAAATGGGTTTCGGGTGAAACGCCATTGTAAATGTTGGTAATGTCTCAGCCGAACTACATGTTGGTAAAGCATGTGAGTGAGACAGTAAATTATGCCAAGAAGGCATGTGTGGGTTATGGCATAAGAAAAGATTGGGGTGGCAAACCGAAAGACTATTGACTCAGAGAAGGGAACCCCCATTCTTCGCAAATGAAGAAAATAAACATTTGTGAAACGAATGAGTATTCGGTAACCCTAACTAAGGATATACATGTCTGGTTATTAGATTTAATATGCAGAGCATGTTTTATTATTTCATTATTGTTCCAGACTGCTTGAGTGTGACTAAGGCCTACATGTCTCACATCGGAAAGGGATGCATACCTTTTGGGTGATGGGTTATGTTAGGGTTTCAATATTGACTACACCCTAAGGGAATGGACGCATTCCTGGTGTTTCAATACTTGATAGTGAATGACATGAAATATGATTACGATTTTTGAGTAGCAATACTGATGAGCCTGCTTATCCTTCTTGTGATAACATCTTACACAAATGCAACTTGGTGTTGCATGATTAAGAGGCAAAGTGAAGCAAGGGTGCTCAAGAGGACTGTATGGGCAGTGGTAACCTTTCTACGCTCACACTAAAGGACACTATAAGAGATGGATAGGCCCGAGGAGCTATATTGCATAAAAGGGGTATCATCCTTGTGTATTGTGAGTGGGTATTGTGGGGCCATGATAGCCTGTAGTCAAGTGAGTCACCTATGGAGTTCCTGGATGGAACCACCGGTTGCATAAGAGAAGGAGCCACGTAATCATGTTATGTTGTTCATATTGCCTGATAAACCTAGTCGATGTACTGGCTTGGCAATGGTTGTTGGATGCCTGATAAACCCAGTCGATGTACTGGCTTGGCATGTTGTTAGATTGATGCCTGACAAACCCAGTTGGCGTACTGGATTGGCATTGCTTATTTGCATGTTGTGGAGGTATTGGTTATTTGGGTGTTATTTCCTGACAAACCCAGTTGGAGAACTGGCTTGGAAATGATTGTCGTATGCTTGACAAACCTAGTCGGCGTATTGGCTTAGCATACTGATTTTTGAAATGCTTGATAAACCCAGTCGGCATACTGGCTTAGCATACTGATTTTTGAAATGCTTGATAAATCCAGTTGGTGTACTAGCTTAGCATACTGATTTTTGAAATGCTTGATAAACCCAATTGGTGTACTGGCTTAGCATACTGATTTTTGAAATGCTTGATAAACCCAGTCGGCGTACTGGCTTAGCATATTGATTTTTGGGATGCCTGATAAACCCAGTCGGCGCACTCGCTTGGCATTGCCTATTCGGATGATGTTGTGTAGTAGCAGGTGTGTTGGCCAAGCATCCACCCCACAGGTGATCCAAGGCTTGTAAAGCAAAGAAGGAAACTTGTGGAGTAGCGAGGAAATGCACAATACAGATAAGTATTCATTTCAATTTATTTCTTGTTTGGAATAATGAATATTTTAGGTATAAGTCTTCTAACAGCTAAGATGATACACTATTGTTTTCTCATTGGAAACCTTGGCCATTACAGGAAGCAAGGACCTTGAAAGAACTCTAAATGCTTGGTAAATCCAGAGAGTAACTGGTTGGGTGCTATAAGATTCTTGGTAAAGCCAGAGAGTAACTGGTTGGGCGCTATAAAATTCTTGGTAAATTCAGGGAATAGTTGGTGGGAACGTTAACCACTTGATGTTGTGGAGCAGTCGGTGTGCTAGCCAAACATTCCCTTAAACAATTGATAAAACCAGTCAGCGTACTGGCCTGGCATTGCCTATTCGAATGGTTGTGGAGTAGCCTGCGTGTTGGCCCAACATTCATTGTTGTATCCATGGGAAATCCAATGCTTGGAAAGCAAAGAGGGATCCTGTGGAGTACAGTGAAGACATCCAATACAGATAAGTATTTGGTTATCTTGCAACTCTTGCTTATGAATATACATGTGTATATGATTTAATTATGATTTCTTAAATTCTCGTTTGGAGATAAACCCTATGAAAATACACTAAACATGTGAATTGACTCAATGTTTGAGTGTAGGTATTGCTGGAAGCAAGGACTATGAAAGCGTCTGGAGGATGCATGTGGACATGTGACCGTCCTAAAGAGAGCTCAGTATGAGTGGTAATGAAAGATGGTGCTAGTGGAACTGTGTGGGTCCTAGTAGCCAAAGGTTCTATAAGCAACAATGGGGAAGGGTTCCCTAGTTGAAAGGCATTAGACAGACCTTAGACACTAAAGTGTCATAGCCAAGAAAGGGCAAGTCAAGCATTCACATTGAAGTGAAAGAGGCTAAGGAGCATAGAACCACAAGTGATGGTGTGGCTCCGGATTGGAACAAGACTAAGAGGGGGAAACTCTTACTCTTCTCTTTCCTTTTGACTGATGCATCTCAGAAACAAAAGACTATTGAGTGCATGTCATAAATGAAAACAAATTGTGTTTAATTGCTTGAAATGAATTGTGAATGCTGAAATGGTTATTTTCCGGTGAAAGAATGAAGATGAATGAGTTCATGTGTATATTGGGAAAACATGAAATGTGTGGAAGTCTCATGAGTAAAGCATGGATGTTCCATGTCAATTGGGCAAATAATTGACTAATTGTAATATTGTGATATGCTTGTCCTAACAGGAATTTCCATGATAAGTCTCATAGGAGAGACATTGAAATCCATTGTTGCAGCTGTTACCAGCCAAATGATTGCTAGTGAGAAAAGCGAGAGCTTGTTGTGCACATTGATCATGGCAGTAGGCCAAAAGCTATTTATCTTGGCTGGAAGTCTTCCTCAGATAGTTGTCGGGACAACAAGAAAGATGGCATCCATGAAATTCCGGACTTGTAGATTGACTAGAAGGTGAATAAAGGGAAGGGATTGCTCTGGAGCAATGCCCACCTGCAGAGCTGGAAGACCAAAGCTAGCAGGAGCAGCTTGAGGAAGCCAAAGGACTTGATCCTGAAAGTTCAAAGTAAAGAGATGAAATGCAGGACAGACCTGCCCCCAGTTGTGAATTTTGAGGCATATGTAAAGTGGGTATTTATTCCTAAGTGTTGGAACACCGAGGACGGTGTTATTCCAAGGGGAGGGGAATGTCACATCCCCATCTAGACCCTATCACTTTAACATTTTAAATGATGTAATATTGTTATGAAATCGTGGTGAGGAGTTCAAGGCCAAGGCCCCGCCATCGATTTATTGATGCATATGGTTTGCGTGCTAGCTAGGCACATTGGAACTTCAACATCATCTAATATGCATTTTAATAAAAATACCCACAACTAGCTATGCAATGCAACAAAGAGATGGGGGCATGATTTCACAAGGAAGTGGGAGGGAAAAACATTCAAACCCTTGAGCCAATCAGTTCAAGCCAAATGTCAATGAGATAACCCATCAAACCCTCAACTACCCATGTTGACTTTTGTACCCAACCATTGATTTCTCCCAAGAGTTGGTTGAGGTAGTTAATGCCTTGGGAATGGAGAGGTATGGCTGTCCAAATTCGGGTATGGGCAAGCCACCCTTCATGGAAAATTGTGTTTGTCTCCTTAGGCAAGAAAGAGCCACGAAATTGCTCTCTAAGACATTAGGCAACCATCAGCTCCTCTCCCTCATGAGTTGGGAGCTACCTGGGCATTTTCCAGCCATGTTTCTATGGTTTTCCTTGATCCTCAGCTGGGAGAACGGCGTTTTTGTGTTGCATATCAGTGGGGGAGAAGGGAAAATTGAACGGGGGTTCAATAGAGACCATTTTGGGCTGTTGAAGGCTGAGATATTTGGAGAAGAAATCATTTTTCCTCTCTGTGGTTGTTTGCCCCATCCCACAATCCGTTTTGGGTTGGGAACATTTTTGGGAAAACCCATGGCCATCTTATTCGTAAATCCCATTGTTTAAAATGTGTATCTATGCCCAATGTTGTGCTTGCTATGTGAGAAAAGAGTATGTTGGGGTATGGGTTATGGGTATCTATTGCTTTGGCTTGAGCTTGAGTGCAAGCATCCAGGGTTCAAATGTAGTTTGATAAACCCAGTTGTGGACTGTCTTGGATCAGATGAAATGATTAATTGGCTGTGTGTGAGCTTGAATGTCCCCTGTTCCTTGTGAGAATCATGCCCAGCTCAGGGGTGGCCTTCGGACGGACTCAGCATAAGTTGTCGAAGAGCCTATGGTTGGGTGGAACGTTGCAGCGACATAGCTAGTTGCTTTGGACAATTGCACAATGAAGATAAGTGTTTTCTGTCTATGTATTTATTTTTTCAATACAGTAATTTGATGACTGTTTTGATATGCTGGATGGGCATGAATTGTGTGTGTGGATTAATTTTAATTTCGCTGTGCATATTGCCTAATTTGTATCTGCACACCAATGTTTAAATTCTTATGATTCTAATTAGCTTAGGCTGAGTTTTATGAAATGCCCAGATTTTAGTGCCATGTTCCCTTCCTTGCATTGGGTCAGCAGGTGGGTACATTACAATGGGTTTAATTTGGACTGAAACTATCATCATGTGGTCACCAAGCCACGATAGTTGCCTTCAGTGTCACAGCTGAAGAACAAGGGGTCTCTTATCGAGCCAGCTTGATCAGTTTTTGGATTAGGCCTGTGAATGACTACTGATATTTGATTACCAAGTCAGGGTAGTGGTCTTGTATCAACAAGGTATTATGTGAAGTTGTTCATTTTGTTTGTTCAAAAAAAAAAAAAAAAGAGAGAGAGAGAGAGAGGAAAAATGTGTATATAGCCAAAAGAAGTTGTATATAAACCAATTAATAAACCAAGGTGATATGTAATTTGGATATCCATGAGCATTTTTAAGTTAGTCCCAGGTTCAACACAAGCTGGTGTTCAATGATTGCATAATGGTAAAGGATCACTGTTGTTTCTTAATTCTCCTTATCAGATTTGCATTATTTTTAATATGATCATCGATGGGAATATATCAATCTTATGTTTTCTGCTTATTGGTTGTCTCCTTTATAAATATTTTCTAAAATTTCAGGTTGGAAAAGGCAACTAACTGATATACTTTCTCTAACTGAAGTTTGTTTGTAGAGATAACTGGTTCTTCACAGCCAGTCGCCATTTGTTGTGGCCACAATAGATCCCATGCTTCAGTTGAGCATGGGAGCCCCATTTTTAAAAATAAATACAAAGGTATTTTGGCAGGTGTTCTCGTGAACATGAGGCTTTGAACTTTGTTTCTATGATCTTGTACCTGTACCTTTGTTTTCCTTGATTGTCATTTTTCTCTCGGAATTTTCTAAGTGTTTTTGGTTTGTTGGAAGCCTTAATTTTTAAGCGTTTTGTCATTTACTTCTGCCAACCTGATAATCCGACAACCCGAAACCCGCAACCCGATAGGTGCGGGTTGTAGGATTTCATTTTGAGTCGTTTGATTTTGGTCAATCCGAAACCCACAACCCGCAAGGTGCGGGTTGCGGTAATCCTTGCTAATAATTTTTAGGAATTTCTCATCACAAAACCCGAAACTCGCAACCACGGCTTTCGGATTTCGAGAATGTGTTTTACTTTTTAGTTGCGTTGTGTGTCCCCGAAACCCGCAACCCGAAATGTCAAGTTGCGGGATGCGGGAAAAGCTTTTTCATTTTTACAGATTGTTTCTGTTTGCAAAACCTGCCACTCGCAAGTTTCGGGTTGCGGCTTTCGGAAACTCGTTTATGCGTTTTGGCTCAGTTTGCAATCCCCAAACCCGCAACTTCCAAGTTGTAGCTTTCAGGAATCATGAATAAACTTGTGAATAAATTTCCTGGACCTGATCCCGCGTCTTGCATTGGTTAATCTTCGCCGTCGATTCATTTGATCCACTGGATGAAATTCCATCGTTCGAACTTATGTTTTAATGCCTTGTTTTTCGTTGTTCTTACGACTAGGTTTCTGACTGTAATTCTCACCTCATGATCACCTCTGAAGATATGATTGCTTGATTAGATTGGCTTGTAATGACAATTTTCATATGCGACTTCGAATCGTGCGTGAGTCTGTTAAAATTGCACTTTGTTATGATCCAATTTGGATTAACACATGCTGCGACGTCGTTTCATTACAGTTCAAATGATTTCAGTTCCAAATTTGTATGATTTTAATCATAGCAGCTCATCATATTCAATCATTATGATTTTCTTTAGCTCTTCTTAAATATGGTCACAAGTATGAAGCACTTAGTTCGTCATCTGTATTTGTTAGAAAAATTTTGTGATTTATTTTGAAAGCTTTCTTTCTGACGATATGGTGTGAGTAACATGCAGACAAGTTATGAATCCTTTGATGGATGTTATGTGCAAGAAGAACTTCATCCTTTGTTATTTCAAGAACCTATGTTGCCACCCTTTGACGCGGGTGTTCCTGATACCAACAGTGATAGCAAAGAGGAAGATTCTAAAACTCTGCTCGTTTGCATACTACTCCCTTAGAAGAACGAAGAGAAAATAAATGAACAGCCATGTGATTGAGATGACTCCATTATCCATGATTTTATAATCAATAAGTAACTTGCTACTCCACCAGCTCCCGTGAAGCAAGACCCGTTGTCCGATTTTTCTATTTTCGAAAATGTTATGGATCAGCAGGAAGATTCCATGGCGATTCAACAGGAAGATTTGCTGGACCATCTTTTCCATGTTATCGACATCTAGTGGGCCATTGTTGAATTCCACAATTTTGTTACGGGATTTTCCCAAAATTAGAAAATGACCCTTATTTCAAACTTTTTTATAGGACTGGAGGGAATCATTTGAGCTAAAATTGTTCAGATTATTGTGGCAGGATTTTCTGGATCGATAGCCTGATCCGAACTTTGTAATCCCTATCTTTTGGGAATTTCCATTTGTACTCGGTTGTAATTCTTATTTAAGGAGGAATGCCTCTCGATGTTAGGGGTTGATAATTATTGGGTTAGAAATCAACATGAGACGACTGGAGATACTCTGTCTTAGCAGAGCTTTATAATTTTGTTTACAGACTTCATTAATACAGTAAAGTAATCCCTTTGAATTATCTCTTGTTTATTGTTCAAATTTCTTTGACAGTGTCTGATTTCTTACTTCAAATTGTCATCTACAGTGTGTGATCTTTTGCAAGTATTAATTTACATAACGATTTGTTATATTGGTTTCTCTTTATAGCTGATCTATTTATGAAAATGTTTTATTGAATTTATGTCAATTAGGATATTTTCTTTATCGATTTCTGCAAATGATCAACATTCGATTTAATCAATGTTAATTTTTCAATTAATAGAGTGATTATAGGTTAATCTTGAACAGGTTTATATGCTTATATTATTGTCACTTAATTTTCATTAATTGATTATGATCTAAGTGAATAAGCAAATGCATCTTTTAACATTTCTGTTGAAGTTGAAAAACATACTTATCCATCTCACATCAAGATTGATCTGCACAACAACAAGCTTTTCCTTAGTATAGATCTAACCTAGAATAAATCCTTTTTCTTAAATAGGTTGAGTTAGAACATTTCTAAGTTTTCATACTTTTGTTTTCCTTAAGTGGAGAACCGATCTTAGTGATCGAAACACCAACTCGTAGAGTGCCAGCAGAGGCCGAATATCCGTGGGAGATTTCCATACCAAACATGCTGGGATAGAACTGCCCTTGCGTAGGGTCTTTCGAAGCCTTTCAGTCTGGGTTTTCACTCTCTGTTGGGATCCTTGGAACCCATTCCAGCACCTTGCAATTACCCTGCACCCCTAAGGCCTCAACAGTACCCTAAATTATTTTTATTTTTGAATCACAGTTAATCGTTAGTTTAAAAGGAATTAAGAAGGAATCACTTGCTTTTAGGTTCAAAAATAAGCTAAAAATAATAATGACATCAATTTTAATATCCCTTTGAACTCAATTGGAACTCAAATGGATGGTAACAATTACCTTTTAAAATTATGAGTATAGTCATCTTTATTATTTTGTTGGATTTTCTCCTGTATAACCATCTGTAGGCCATGAAAGCCTTTGGGTGTGAGTTTAAACGGGACATAGAATGGTTTTATTTGCTCGGATCAACAAATATTCAACTGTAATGTCCCTTATTAGGAATTTTATTAAAATGCCCAATTTTCCACTTTTTCCCCAATTTCGACCTTTGACTAGTTTTGAGCTCTAGGTCCCCAAATTGCTCCAATTGCTCCCAAATCTTCTGAGAAGGTATATGGATGATGTTATAACATAAATATGTATTTCAAGGATGCTTTTGGACCTTAAAACACTTATGCAGATCCTCTTTCAATTATGGCCAATGTAGGGAACTTTACTAGTAATTTCCCTTTGACTAGTATTGGTCTCTAGGTCTCAAATTGACTCCAAATGCCTTCAAATATTCAAGGAAGGTGTATGAATGATATTAGGACTTGAATATGATGTTCAAGGATGATATATGTGTTGAAATATTGTAACTTCTAAGAATATTATATTTGTAATTTATTATTCCGGAGATGTTACATCCCTCCAAGGTGACCCTATTGTATATCCGGAGATGTTTATTCCCCGATGGATTATGGTAACTAGGGTTATTATATCTCCCATGTGGGGGTTGGCCCTGAGTTAATTTATTAGGGGTTATTAGACCCTCTTAGGAGAGGTCGGCCCCATAGGGTAAAAAGTCAGTCGGAAAACAAGTATAAGTAGAGGAGGATGCTCCTCACTTATCTCACTCTTCCATCACTTGGAAAGTAGCGCACAAGTGAAAGAGAGGTCTGCATAGGAGGTAGAGAAGGAGCTCTAGTCTTGGACTACATCTTGTATTTGGTTGATCATCTTTATTGAGGAAAGATTTGCTGGTTTTTCTACCCCATGAGGGTTTCCCAAGGTAAAATCTCTGTCTATCTTGTGATTATGTTTCTTTCAGTGATCTTGCTAGCCAAATTAGTATAAACTTAACATGGTATCAGAGCTAGCCTGAATAGGACATTTTTCACAAGGTGAAAATATCTCTCTCTCTTCCTCCGGTGAAAATTAGGGTTTCTGTAAAAGTTGGAATTTTTGGATTCTGATTACATGGCTGGATAGCCCTCCTCAAAATCAAACTTTTGAGCCCTAGATTGAACTTTTTGGTTGGGTAGAACTCCAGAAAAGTCAAACCCTAGTTTGACAAAAAGTGCGGTAAACTAGAAAACCATAACCAGATTTCTACAACAGGTCCAAAGTTCGCTGGTCAAGTTTGGGGGCTGAAAAATTGAAGTTTCCAGAAAGTAAGTACATCAGTCACCTCGCCTCAGTCAAGCCAGTCTCCTGGTAAGGTCATTTTTTCATTTTTGGAATTTTCAATTTTTGGTAATCCCCTGGGCAAGATGGCCCCAAGCACTAAGCTTGAGGACAAGCTAGAAGGTATAGAGAATTTCCGGGCATGGAAATATAGAATTGGTCTCATTCTTGAAGAGAATGATCTTGCCCAATATATCAAGGATGAAGTTGCAGAACCTAAGGAAGATGAAGCCAAAGAGAAGTATAGGAAGGACCTAATTAGGGCAAAGAGAATCATTGCTGATTCTATTAAGGACCACTTGATTCCCCAAGTGGCATCCAAGAAGAATCCAAAGGAAATGTATGATGCCCTAGGCAAAATGTATAAAGGAAGGAACATCAATAGAAAGATGAATATGAGAGCTCAATTGAAGAGCACCAATATGAATAAAGGAGAATCCATTCAAGACTATTTCTCAAGGGTTTCCTAGCTCAAGGAACAACTAGATGCCATTGGAGATACCCTTGATGAAGATGAACTAGTCATGACTGCTCTAAATGGTCTAACTAGACCTTGGGAATCATTCATCCAAACTATGTGTGCAAGAAAATAAAGTATGAAGTTTGATGTGGTATGGGAGGATTGCATTCAGGAAGAATCTAGGGTAGCCAATAGAGAAGCCCTTCTCAAGGAAGATGATCAAGGTTTGGCTATTCACACCAGAGGAAGAAGAAGGAGTCATTTCAACTCCAAGAAGAATGGTCACAAGGAGTCACAACCTCCTCATAGATTTAAAAGAAAAGGGGGAGTAAACTCATAAAGAGATCTCTCCTCAATTCAATGTTATAGTTGTCACAAACTAGGACACATTGCTAGAAATTGTCCTTCAAAGAAGAAGAAGAATATTCACAAAAGACATCAAGCACATTTGGCAGAAGATGATAGTGAAGAAGAGGAAGAGGAAAGGCCTCAAAAGAAGAGAACTAAAATAGAAAAAGAAGAAGCGGAAGAATATGTTCTATTCTCTGCACTCTCTGGGTTTGTGACACCTAGAGAAGATACATGGCTCATTGATAGTGGTGCTTCAAAGCACATGACAGGACAAAAGAAGACTCTCTCAAGACTTGAAGAGAATACCTCTCCACAGAAGGTATCTCTAGGAGATGACTATCAATATCCCATCAAGGGAATTGGTGAAACAAGCTACAAGCTTGATTCTGGAACCCCATTGAAGATGAAGGAAATCTTATATGTACCAGGTTTGAAGAAGAACTTACTCTCTATCTTTGCTTTGGATAAGAAAGGATATAGGGTTGCATTCATAGATGGGCAAGTACTAATGTGGCCCAAAGGAAAATCAATTGAGGATGCAATTGTTATTGGTGAAGAGGAAGGAGGTCTATACAAACTCAAGGGCCATCCAGAAGCTGCCCTTGTTCATGAAGCCACTAGTCCAAGTGAGCTATGGCATAGAAGGCTTGCTCACATTAACTACAAAGCACTACCTCATGTAAGCAAGGTAGTCATAGGATTACCAAACTTAAAGATTGATCATGATGGCACTTGCAAAGGGTGTGCAAAAGGAAAGAATGCCAAGAACCCATTTCCAAAGAGTGATACAAAGACTAAGAGTACATTGGAATTGATTCATTCATATGTCTATGGACCAATGCCATCCACATCCTTAAGTGGATATGAATACTACCTTACTTTCATTGATGACTACTCAAGAAAGACTTGGATATATTTTCTAAAAGGAAAAGATGAAGTTTTTGGAAAGTTCAAGGAATTCAAAGCCTTGATAGAAAACCATTCAGAAAAGAAGATTAAGATACTCAGGACAGATAATGGTGGAGAATATACCTCAAAAGATTTTGAAGTATTTTGTAAGGAAGCTGGAATCAAGAGGGAACTAACCACTCCCTACAATCCCCAACAAAATGGTGTTGCGGAAAGAAAGAATAGAACTATTATGGAAGCAGTAAAAACAATGATACATGATCAAGATCTACCTATGTATCTATGGGCTGAAGCAGCCAGGACAGCAGTCTATGTGTAGAATAGACTATCTCATAGTGCTCTTGATTTCAAGACCCTGGAAGAATTATTCACAGGGAAGAAGCCTGAGGTAAGTCACCTCAAGATATTTGGATGCCCAGTATACATTCACATTCCAAAAGAAAAGAGGACCAAGCTAGATCCTTCTAGGAAGAAAGGAATATTTGTTGGATATTGTGAGGCATCCAAAGCATTTAGAATATACATCCCAGGATTCCATCATATGGAAATAAGTAGGGATGTGACATTTGATGAAGAGACAACTCTCAAGAGATCTAGAAAGTGTCAACATGAAGAAGTATATGAGGAAGAGGCATCTTCCAGAATTACAGAAGCTACACCCACCCCTGAAGAGACAACTCCTGAAGATCATGACATGATGGAACCACAAGAACCCCCTATCATAGAAATTTCAAGGAAGAGAAATCCAGCATGGGCAAGAGACATTATACTAGGAGCTAAAAGATATGGAGCTCCTGAAGGCTCCACCAGGGTAAGCAAGAAACCAAAGATATTCTCCAACTATGTGGCCCTGATGTGTGATCTTGTAGATAAAGAACCCATCAGTTATGAGGAGGAATCTCATAAGAAAGAGTGGGTAGAGGCAATGACAGAGGAATACCAATCAATAATGAAGAATGATGTTTGGGATATAGTTCCCAAACCAAAGAATAATAGTGTGGTATCCTCCAAATGGATATACAAGATAAAGCATGCCGTGGATGGCAGCATTGAAAAGTATAAGGCAAGATTTGTGGCCAAAGGATTCTCTCAGAAAGAGGGAATTGACTATGAAGAAACATTTGCACCAGTTCCAAGGTACACTTCCATTAGAACCATCATGGCACTTGCATCCATGATGAAGTGAAAATTACACCAGATGGATGTGAAGACAACCTTTCTGAATGGTGTGATTGAGGAGGAAGTGTACATAGAACAACCACAAGGATTTGAGGTGGAAGATGGAAGAACTGATGTGTGCAAACTAAAGAAGGCCTTGTATGGACTGAAGCAAGCTCCCAAAGCTTGGTATGATAGAATTGACAGTTTCTTGACTGTCTTGGGCTTTACCAAGAGTAAAGCTGATCCTAAAATTTATCTCAAAGTTATGGATGATGAACCTGTCATATTGTTGCTATATGTGGATGATCTATTTCTGACTGGAAATGAGAAACAGATTATCGAGTGCAAGAAGAAGCTCTCTTCAAAATTTGAGATGAAAGATCTCGGATTAATGCATTACTTCCTAGGTCTGGAAGTATGGCAAGGCACAAGAGGAATCTTTCTCAACCAAGGAAAGTATGCTGTGGAAATATTGAAGAGATTTGACATGTTGGAATGTAAATCCATGGCCACTCCCATGGATTCCAACCTGAAGCTGTTAGCTGATGACTCATCAGAGTTAGTGGATATGACTCTGTACAGACAGATTATTGGGTCATTGATGTATTTGACAAATACCAAACCAGATATATGCTTTGTCGTGAATACCTTGAGTCGGTATCTAGTGGAACCTAGATGAGTTCACCTAATAGCTGCAAAGCATGTGATGAGGTAGCTAAAAGGTACGATAGACTTTGGTCTATGTTATCTTGGAGATCATGATTTCAAATTGCCTGGCTACACTGATGCTGATTTGGCAGGACATGTATCAGACAGGAAAAGTACATCGGGAGGATGTTATTGTCTAGGATCTTCCATGATCTCATGGTTTAGCAGGAAGCAGTCTAGTGTGGCTCTCAGCACAGCTGAAGCAGAATACATAGTTGCTTGCTCTGCTGGTTGTGAAGCAGTATGGCTTCGAAAACTATTATCAGGACTATTTGACTTAGAGATGGACCCCACTGTGATCATGTGTGACAACCAGAGTTGTATCAAGATGACAGAGAATCCAGTGTTCCATGATAAGTCAAAGCACATAGAGATCCGATATTTTTATATACGGGATATTGTGCAGAAAGGAGCTATCAAGCTCGAGTATGTGAGCACTGATGAACAAGTTGCTGATATATTGACCAAACTTTTGTCTCGAGTAAAGTTTGAGTATTTTCGAGACAAGCTTGGTGTAGTTCAGAAGTAGCCTCCTCAAAAGGGGGAGTGATATGGTCGCTGATGATAAGATTTCCTGCATCGATAGTGAGGTCGATGATGTGGATACCTATATTGGTGATACCGACAGTGAGGTTGGTGAATGGTCCTTAGACAAGGTCTAAGTTGACGAGGGGATTGCATCATCCTTGAAAACATGTTCTAAAAGGATCTGTAGACATCTATCTTCGAGAAAGAAGTCCCTAGTGGACGAGAGGGATTGCATCATCCCTAGACTTCGGTCCCCTAAATGGATCCGTAGACATCTGTCTTCGAGAAAGAAGTCCCCAGTGGATGAGAGGGATTGCATCATCCCTGGACTTCGGTCCCCTGAATGGATCCGTAGACATCTATCTTCGAGAAAGAAGTCCCCAGTGGACGAGAGGGATTGCATCATCCCTGGATTTCGGTCCCTTGAATGGATCCGTAGACATCTGTCTTCGAGAAAGAAGTCCCTAGTGGACGAGAGGGATTGCATCATCCCTGGACTTTGGTCCCCTAAAGTGATTCATAGACATCTGTCTCTGAAAAATTGATGATAGGACTGCATCGTTCCTAAGCGTTTAGTTCAAAATGTACATGATAAATCCTAGATCTGATCTAGGTCACATCCAGTATGAAAAAGGACTGGCACTATGATTGGGACTGCATTGTCCCTAGACATGGATTTTTCTTAAATGGATCAAGGACTGCATTGTCCCTAGACATGGATTTGTCTTAAATATATCAAGGACTACATCGTCCCTAGACATGGATTTGTCTTAAATGGATCAAGGACTGCATCATCCCTAGACATGGATTTATCTTAAATAGATCAAGGACTGCATCGTCCTCAGACATGGATTTGTCTTAAAAGGATCAGGATTGATCATCTTGGGAAATGGATCTGGATTTCATCGTCCATAGACATGGGACTTGTCTTAAATTGATAAGGATTGATCATCTTGTAAGTAAGATCTGGATTGTATCGTCCATAGACATGAGATATTTCTTAAAGTGAATAGGATTGATCATCCTGGAATTGGATCGTGTGCTGATCGTGATGATCTAGATGACGATGCTGCTGATTGTGATGATCTAGATGACGATGCTACTGATCGTGATAGTCTAGATGACGATGTTGTTGATCATGATGATGATTATGTTGATCAAAGGCTCCGGTTGATGATCCAGATGATGTAGATCGAGATGATCCAGATGTTGTAGATCAAGATGATCCAGATGCTGTAGATCGAGATGATCCAGATGCTGTTGATTGAGTGATCCAGATGATGATGTTACTGTAGTTGTTCAAGTGCTGCAGAAGATGAAGACTCAGTACTGAAGATGTTGATGTTCCAGTATTGAAGATCTTGAAGATGTTCCAGTAACTGGTTGAGTTACTGATGATGTTGAGAAAGCTTCCAATGATTTATAGATGTATCATGTACCATGTAGTTGATGACTCCTTGCTCCTGCAGATGTTGTTATAATATCCTTCTCATTAAGGGGGAGTGTTGAAATATTGTAACTTCTAAGAATATTATATTTTTACTTTATTATTCTGGAGATGTTACATCCCTCCGAGGTGACCCTGTTGTATATCCGGAGATGTTTATTCCTCCAATGGATTGTGGTAACTAGGGTTATTAGATCTCCCATGTGGGGTTCAGCCCTGAGTTAATTTATTAGGAGTTATTAGACCCTCTTAGGAGAGGTCGGCCCCATAGGGTAAAAAGTCAGTCGGGAAACAAGTATAAGTAGAGGAGGATGCTCCTCACTTATCTCACTCTTCCATCACTCAGAAAGTAGCGCACAAGTGAGAGAGAGGTCTGCATAGGAGGTAGAGAAGGAGCTCTAGTCCTGGACTACATCTTGTATTTGGTTGATCATCTTTATTGAGGAAAGCTTTGCTGGGTTTTCTACCCCATGAGGGCTTCCCAGGGTAAAATATCTGTCTATCTTGTGATTATGTTTCTTTTAGTGATATTGCTAGCCAAATTAGAATAAAATTAACAATATGGCCACCAAAAGACCTCTTCAAACTCTCTTAAGATTATAGACCAAGTATGCAATTTTACTAGTAATTTGGGGTTCAAATCCCCCTGGGGTAAGTACTGAAATGGCTTCCCAAATGCCTCCAAACCCACTCAAATTTATGAAAAGAGGTAGGGAATGTATTAAGGATGTTATTAAGGTCTCATGTTCACCATTAATTGATTATTATATCTATTCCAACCCTCTCCCATTCAGCTGCAAAAATCACCAATTTGACCCTTGGGGAAATGGCACTATTTATTCTCCCAATGCAATTAAACTGAGTAAAAATACTTCAAATGCTCACGTACAGTACATGAAAATTTTAAAATAAATCCATGGCAGTCCATTAATCACAAATGCATCATATAATCATCCATTCATTCGAAATCATCAGCATTACATTGGTTCACAACAAGGTAGTGGGGAAATGGTACTGTTCTTTCATTAAAAATGAGATTTATACATTTCTACTTGGAATTTCGACCTGAAACTTTCTGGAGATGAAGAAAAGAGTATTTAATTCATACTAAAAAATAAATGGGGCATTAGAATCTCCCCCAAAGAGTACAATATCTCACCAAAAATTCCCTTCCTCAAGGATCAAGAATATGCCATCAAAACTGGAAATGGTTGAAGGAGTGAGCTGCAATAGAAGAAACCATGAGCTTCCTTGTAGATTACACCCAAAAATAAAGACTCCATTAAAGCTCCAAATGAAAGGTCTGAATGGCCTTTCCAATTACCAACTTGGATGGGAATCTTTCACCCTCGAAATTGGCTAAGGCAAGAAACTAGTCATCCACTAGCTCTCTCTCTTCACAAATGCAATTGCAAATTCTACAAATGATCAAAATCTGGTTTCATTATTTTTTATTAACATTTATAAAGTCATAATGTCCTCCATGGGTCTAATTTCTTCCAACAGACTCATGCCAACTCAAGTTGGGAAGAGATTCCAAAGAACGCCACTTGTACAACAATTCCTAGTCTCCCACTTCCACCAAATCACATGTGGAAGTATCTTAGCTGCCCTAACACCCTTGAGTGCCATCTTGGAGTCTATTTTTAGCCTTGACATGTCATATATGTCATATGTCAGCCTTCAAGTATTATTTGTATCATAGTTATCATAGCATCTTCATCATTGTTGTCATAGAGCTTGGGAATCTAGCCCAAGTGTCTCACTAGCTCCAAATTGCCTCTTCCTCTTCCATGGGAGTTACTCTTCCTCTATATTTTGACCTCATTGACTCATGCCAAGTATTATTTACCTTATAACTCATCCCAATAACATTATGCTTCTCATGGATTCGAAATTGCAAGAAGAGGATACCATGTGGCACATAAATTCTATCTTGTGTGGGTCCCACGTCCTCCATGTGTATTCATGATCAAATGCCACTTTGATTTTCACTTGTATATATTTATTTATCTCCTTGATTAAATATTTACTCCATCCTAATGTTCCAACATCATTTATTATCCCCATTATTCCAAATCCCAAAGCTTCCACCCCAAACCTAGGAAACTAGTAATTTTCCTCCTTGGCAATTATTTGACCCGTAACATCAATTTGACAACCTCTAATGAATATGGCCAATGTTATTAGGCCATTGTGACCCAATGCCAAATTTGGGACATGAAAAATCCTTCCTTCTCAATATTTCTTTTCCTCAAGTAATTTCAAACATGGGTGTTGAACAACCTGCTTTCTGTATAATTCTCTGAAGTTGCCATTGAATTGCCCAACCTTGAGTCCTTGAGTTTCCATGAAGATTTTAGAGAGGAACCACCATGCTTGCTGCTGCACTACTCTGATAAAAATCACTTTATTAAGTGGGAAATCCATCTCCCATACTGTTTGTTTCCCCCAAAAAATTGAAACCAATGAGATAAAAATTATTCCAGGGTCCCATTGCTTGTATTGCACCCCAACAATTAAGAGTGCTCTCCAACCCATACCATCAGATAAGAGGATTCCTGAATCTCATTTTCTTGTATGCATTCTTCCAAACATCATGAGTGCAAAATATATATCATCAAAGTACATAACAACATAAGGAAAATGTACATCAAGGAGGTGCTTCATCAAAGAATCATGAAAGTGCTTATACCTCCAAGCAAGTAGACCACCATTTTCCAAGTGCATACAAGCTTCGAGTGACCAATCAAATCTGCTCCAATGACATAGGTGAGGATCCCATGTCCTATAGTGCTGCTCCAAAAGGATGTGATATGCATCAAAATATTCAGCCATGTATTCTTTCATCCAAGAAGTGAATGAAGAATCTCCACCAAAATCTGAACCAAATAATGAGCAGAAAAAACAAGGAGACTTCAAATGACTCAACGAAGTCTCACCCATACATCCCTGAATGTGAGAATCATAAAGATATAACAAAGTATGTTGCTTCCAACAAAAATTTTCTCCAATCATAAATCTATTCACCCAAGTGTTGGATGAAGTTCCTCCAACATCAAATGAATCAAGTGTTGAGCAAGAAAAACCATGAGTCTTCAAGTGACTCAAATGCATATCATAGGTGCATCCATGTAGATGTGCATCATCATAAAGTAACAAAGGATGCTGCTGAAAATGTGAATAAGAATGTGCTCCAACCATATCATCATAAAAGGTAAATCTAGGAGTTCCATACTCCTCATGTCGCACCATCAAAAAGAACCCTTTCACCCATACTTCATTGAGACTAATGCTACAAAACATGTGATTGTAGGGTGTAGGAGAATGAACTAACTCGCCCAAATGATCAAAAAGTGCAGAAGTTTCATCATGGGAAGGATCCAAATGGGTAGTATCATGCAGCTCCTTCAAAAGTGTGAAACCTTTGTTATAGATTGGTTCCAATGTAGAGGAATCATGCTCTTCTTTAAAAATTGCATAACCTTCATCAAGAGACAATTCAAGTTCCTCTTCCACCACATCAAGTGTTTGGATCTCTTCAAGTTCATATTCAAACACATCAAGCACATTAAATTTTCCACATTTCTCATGATCCACCATGTCATGAGAATCCTCCAAACAATCTGAAACATAGGAAGAAAAACAAGTATCTTGCAACGTTTCAAGAAGTTGCTCATTTTGAATTGCGAGCTTATGATTATCCTCATTATTCTTCAAGTATGCATCCTGTAACAATTCATTAAGCTCAAACAAATGGTTTCTATCAAAAAGCAAATACATGAAATTACCTTTGATGTGGCACATTGCTCTTTGAATCTTCTCCATGTCTTCAAGGAAGGATGTTTCCTCCAATGAAGTAGCTCTCCAACAAGAATTTGACACCAATGCTTGAGTGTCATGGAGAATGCTGAGGGACTCTTGGATCTTCTTTTCATTCATCTTTAAGGACCCTTCAAGAAAATGAGACTCTTGCAAATGTACCTCCTCATCTTCTTCATTTTTGCTTGGACCAACTTCATGAAGCTCAAATGGTGATGGGGAAGTTGATCTTGGTTCTTCTTCAACTGCTACAAGGTCTTCATTATCATGCTTAATATAACTTGGGCTTGCAACAACACTTTCAAAAGTGATCTCTATGTCACCAACATAGAGGTGTGAGCACCCATCAGTAGGTACTCCTTCATAGTTTAAGCATCCATCAGTAGATGCTCTTTGGTTCATGTCTAAGCTAGAAGGTGTGTCAAAATGATCTTCCATATTTTCAATAGAATCTTCTTCATGCTCTTGTGATGTCTCTTCATTTTTATCCTTCAAGCAAGATGATGCATTTTTCCCCTTGTTTTCCTTCGGATCAATATCTTTGGAATCTCTTTTTGAAGAATTCCCAAAAGCTCTCCTCAAGTGGGACATTATTTCATGCACACATATATGATACTCACTCCAAGGTTCTTTACAAGAAGGGCATAAATTTTCTTTTACTAATTCCACATCTTCATTTTTGGGCCTATTTTCAAAAATATGTTCATCATAGTACTCAAAAGACATGGAATTTTGTGTATTTTTGCTAAAAGCAAGATATTCTTGATATTTTTTATATTGTTGGGGCAAGGTTTTATATGTTGCTCTCCATCTTTCGAACTCACTCATAGAATTATCCTTGGTTGGTGTGACACACTCATATTCATCAGATTTAAAGTCATAAGAATAATCTTCATTTCTCCTGAAATTGTAAGAAGTGTTGCATGATGCAACCTCTTCCTCGTACCATTCACATTCTGCTTCATATTACTCATAAACATCTGCATATTCCTTATAAGAATACTCATAGGATTCATCATAATAGTAAGACATGGCTGCAAATTATTCTTGAATGTATGTACCTAATCCACAGGTGCAAGGACCATGCTCTGATACCACTGTAATGTCCCTTGTTAGGAATTTTATTAAAATGCCCAATTTTCCACTTTTTTCCCAATTTCGACCTTTGACTAGTTTTGAGCTCTAGGTCCCCAAATTGCTCCAATTGCTCCCAAATATTATGAGAAGGCATATGGATGATGTTATAACATAAATATGTATTTCAGGGATGCTTTTGGACCTTTAAAACACTTCTAAAAATCCTCTTTCAATTCTGGCCAATGTAGGGAACTTTACTAGTAATTTCCCGTTGACTAGTATTGGTCTATAGGTCTCAAATTGACTCCAAATGCCTTCAAATATTCAAGGAAGGTGTATGAATTATATTAGTACTTGAATATGATTTTCAGGGATGATATATGGCCACCAAAAGACCTCTTCAAACTCTCTTAATATTATGGACCAATTATGCAATTTTACTAGTAATTTGGGGTTCAAATCCCCCTGGGGTAAGTACTAAAAATGGCTTCCCAAATGCCTCCAAACCCACTCAAATTTATGAAAAGAGGTAGGGAATGTATTAAGGATGTTATTAAGGTCTCATGTGCACCATTAATTGATTATTATATCTGCTCCAACTCTCTCCCATTCAGCTGCAAAAATCACCAATTCGACCCTTGGGGAAATGACACTATTTCTTCTCCCAATGCAATTAAACTGAGTAAAAATACTTCCAATGCTCAAGTACAGTACATGAAACTTGTAAAATATATCCATGGCAGTCCATTAATCACAAATTCATCATAAAATGATCCATTCATTCGAAATCATCAGCATTACATTGGTTCACAACAAGGTAGTGGGGAAATGGCACTGTTCTTTCATTAAAAAAGAGATTTATACATTTCTACTTGGAATTTCGACCTGAAAATTTCTGGAGATGAAGAAAAAATTATTTAATTCATATTAAAAAATAAATGGGGCATTAGAAGCTCCCCCAAAGAGTACAATAGCTCACCAAAAATTCCCTCCCTCAAGGATCAAGAATATGCCATCAAAACTGGAAATGGTTGAAAGAGTGAGCTACAATAGAAGAAAACATGAGCTTCCCTGTATCTTACACCTGAAAATAAATACTCCATTAAAGCTCCAAATGAAAGGTTTGAATGGCCTTTCCAATTACCAACTTGGATGGGAATCTTTCACCCTCGAAATTGGCTAAGGCAAGAAACTAGTCATCCACTAGCTCTCTCTCTTCACAAATGCAATTGCAAATTCTACAAATGATCAAAATCTGGCTTCATTCTTTGTTCTTGACATTTATAAAGTTCTAATGTCCTCCATGGGTCGAATTCCTTCCAAGAGACTCATGCCAACTCAATTTGGGAAGAGATTCCAAAGAACGCCACTTGTACAACAATTCCTAGTCTCCCACTTCCACCAAATCACATGTGGAAGCATCTTAGCTTCCCTAACACCCTTGAGAACCCTATTGGAGTATATTTTTATCCCTGACATGTCATATGTCAGACTTCAGGTCTGATTTGTGTCATAGGTGTCATAGCATCTTCATCATTGTTGTTATAGAGCTAGGGAATCTAACCCAAGTGTCTCACTAGCTCCAAATTGCCTCTTCCTCTTCCATGGGAGTTACTCTTCCTCTATATTTCAACCTCATTGACTCATGCCAAGTATTATTGACCTTATAACTCATCCCAAGAACCTTAGGCTTCCCATGGATTCAAAATTGCAAGAAGAGGATACCATGTGGCACATAAATTCTAGCTTATGTGGGTCCCACTTCCTCCATGTGTCTTCATGATCAAATGCCACTTTGATTTTCACTTGTATATATTTATTTATCTCCTTTATTAAATATTTATGCCATACTAATGTTCCAACATCATTTATTATCCCCATTATTCCAAATCCCAAAGCTTCCACCCCAAACCTAGGAAACTAGTAATTTTCCTCCTTGGCAATTATTTCACCTTTAACATCAATTTGACAAACTCTAAGGAATATGGACAATGTGATTAGGCCATTGTGACCCAATGCCAAATTTGGGACATGAAATCAAATCCGTTGGATTCATGATATCGAGATAGTACTAGGGGTGCCCCTCTCCTTAGGTCTCATGGCTCAGGTGTCATCTTTTAGGTCCATTTTGGAAACTAGGGTTTTGCTTAATAAGGGACTGTGCAATATTTGCACATAGGGGTCAAATTTGAAAAATCATTGACTGGGGAATTATGGATAGCGTTCCTAGCTAGAAATTTCATAGACACACTTGCAGGAATTCTTGGAACCCGGTTTTGTTGCACGGTTGTAATTATATGCCCCTAGTAGGTATCCAACAGGTGTCCCTGAAGGCCTTTGGGATGTGAGTTGGAACGAGCCATAGAATGATGACCGTGGATCGGATCGAAAAATCGTCGAATCCGTTGGATTCAGGATATCGGGATAGTGCCCCCTCTCCTCCGGTCCCATGGCCTAGGTGTCATCTTTTAGGTCCATTTTGGAAACTAGGGTTTTGCTCAATAAGGGACTGTGCAATTTTTGCACATAGGGGTCAACTTTGAAAAATTATCGAGGTCAACTTTGAAAAATCATCAACCGAGGACTTAGGGCTAGCGTTCCCAACTGGGACCTTCCTAGACACACTTCCAAGACTTCTCGGAACCCGGTTTTGTTGCACGGTTGGAATTTTATGTCCTCGGTAGGTATCCAACAGGTGTCCCTGAAGGCCTTTGGGATGCGAGTTGGAATGAGCCATAGAATGATGACTGTGGCTTGGATCGACAAAACATCAAATCCGTTGGATTCAGGACATCGGGATAATGCTAGGGGTGCCCCTCTCCTTTGGTCCCATGGCTTAGGTGTAATCTTTTAGGTCCATTTTGGAAACTAGGGTTTTGCTCAGTAAGGGACTATGCAATTTTTGCACATAGAATGATGATCGTGGCTCGGATCGAAAAACTGTCGAATCCATTGAATTCAGGCCATTGGGATAGTGCTACAGGTGCCCCTCTCCCTCGGTCACATGGACCAGGTGTCATCTTTTAGGTCCATTTTGGAAACTAGGGTTTTCCTCAGTAAGGGACTGTGCAATTTTTGGACATAGGGGTCAACTTTGCAAAATCATCGATCGGGGACTTATGGCTAGCATTGCCAGCTAGGACCTTCCTAGAAAGACTTGCAGGACTTCCAAGAACCCATTTTTGTTGTACGGTTGGAATTCTATGCCCCCGGTAGTGTCAAGCACTCTATATGCAGATAAATTATTACCAATACACACAGAGCATATGAAATTTATTGTCAACCCGAGAAAGTCTTTTTGTTTCAAAGGATAAGTGCACAATCTATGCTTAAACACCAAACCATTAGAAGTAAATACTTTTATCTTCTATCATCCATGTTCATCCCAAAAATCTATGCAATCCCAATTGCCTTCTAACTGCTATGCTTCAATTCCTCTCTATCATGCATCAATAAGAAATGGTATCAGATCTTAATTAACAATTGCAGGAAAGAAATCTCATTCGTATTCTAGAACAATCACTTGTCTGATCTAATCACTCTGGAAATCATAAAGCATAAACTGAACATTAATCTAGAAATCCAATTGCAAAAGATTGAATCAACTGTTCTAAGAAATTGAATTGCAGAATGGAAATAAACAACACACAATAGGAAAGATAAATTGCAAGGGCTCAAGGGATCACAACTTAGCTGTAAGATGAACACGGTTGTGTATAACTGTAAATGAAATGCATAAATCAAACCTTACTCAGTCGACTGTTATTATACACCATTCACCAATCTCATAGAAACACAATCTTTAACTATACTGAAAATCCACACAATAACTACTACTGCTGTGTACAGAAGGAAAGAACAAAGCATCACACAACAATGAATTCAAAATCCTATTTTAACTCAGCAATCTCTGTGGAAGACGGGCCCAGCCTTCACACAGAGACGTTGGCTGAACAACACAAACTCCTTTAGCTCAGAAGTAACCCCTTATATTAACAGAAGAATGAGTACACAGTTTTGCTCGGCTGCTAATACAATGAATTAATTGTCTGCTGTTCAACCCCTAGGTCAAAGCAACTCCCCGTATTTATACATACAAATCATAACAAACCCTATAATCGTGCAGCCATGAAGATCTTTGATCTTCAGGCGCCCTAAATAACTAGCTGTTACAATACGTGGGCAGAGCAGAAACATCGAAATATGAGAGAGTTATCAATTGACCCAAGAGTAGTGGTCCTTCCAAATCACAGCTGGACTCGAGTAGCAACATACTCAAAATGGCGCATTCTGTTACAGCTGCCCTGTCACAACTGTGCCTTAATTGATAATTTGAGCCCCAAGGATCCCTCTACAAGCAACGAACATCCCTTCCTTCATGACATGTTCAGCCCCGATCTTCCTGCAGTCCATTTATCTCAACTAACTTCATAAATCGCAACATGTTAGCACAATTGAGAGATGCACAGCTTTAATTATCACAATCATAAGCATTAAAAAATAAAACAATGATCAGACATACCTTAGTAATTTGGGGAATAAGGTAAGGACAATAGGTCTGATTGCCATGATAAGTGGTGTAGGACAGGGGCAGGAAAGATGATTAATGATGATTAAAAAGGGCCAATTCTGGGCTCAACAGGTAGGTATCCAATAGGTGTCCCTGAAGGCCTTTTGGATGCGAGTTGGAATGAGCCATAGAATGATGACCATGGATTGGATTGACAAACCATCGACTCCGTTGGATTTAGGACATCGGGATAGTGCTAGGGTTGCCCCTCTTCTCTGGTCCCATGGCCCAGGTGTCATTTTTTAGGTTCATTTTGGAAACTAGGGATTTGCTCAGTAAGGGACTGTGCAATTTTTGCACATAGGGGTCAACTTTTCAAAATCATCGACCGAGGACTTATGGCTAGCGTTCCCATATGGAACCTTCCTAGACACACTTGCAAAAATTCCTGGAACCCTGTTTTGTTGCACGGTTGGAATTCTATGCCCCCGGTAGGTATCCAACAGGTGTCCCTGAAGGCCTTTGGGATGCGATATGTAACGAGCCATAGAATGATTACTGTGGATCAGATCGACAAACCATCGAATCCATTGGATTCAGGACATTGGGATAGGGATAGGGGTGCCCCTCTCCTCTAGTCCCATGGCTCAGGTGTCATCGTTTAGGTCCATTTTGGAAACTAGGGTTTTCCTCAGTAAGAGAGTGTGCAATTTTTGCACATAGGGGTCATATTTTAAAAATCATTGACCGGGGACTTATGGATAGCGTTCCTATATGGAACCTTCCTAGACTCACTTGCAGGGATTCCTGGAACCTGGTTTTGTTGCACGGTTGGAATTCTATGCCCACGGTAGGTGTCCAACAGGTGTCCCTGAAGGCCTTTGGGATGCGAGTTGGAACGAGCCATAGAATGATGATCGTGGCTCAGATCGACAAACTGTTAACTCCGTTGGATTCAAGACTTAGGGATAGTGCTAGGGGTTCCCCTCTCCTTCGGTCCCATGGCTCAGGTGTCAACTTTTAGGTCCATTTTGGAAGCTAGGGTTTTCCTCAGTAAGGGACTGTGCAATTTTTGCACATAGGGGTCAACTTTGCAAAATTTTTATTTTGATTCTAGAGCTAGACATTCAAAGAGTGGCAATCAAACCTACCACACTGCACCCTTGGTAGATTGCTATTTCCTTGGTGTGCCACGTCATCTCCTTAGTGTTCCATTGTATTTTCATTTTGAGTAATTAATGTCATTTTTAAGAATACAAAGTTCCAAATAAAAAATGGAGGCGATGTTTCATCGATGATATCCCTCTGATCCTTGATAGTTTTGTTAGATCAAAGTCACCATGAACCTTTGCCATCAATTTATGGGGGAATACTTTCCAACTCACAATGAACAACCATTACATCATCATTTGTATCAATCAAGTACATTCAATTTTAAATACATTTTCATATGAGGATAATCCATCCTTTTTACAAACATAGGACCATGAACATCTTATTTTCCTTCATCAAAACAACATTATCAAGGAAGATCATTAAACTAGTTAGGTATTTCATTTTCCATGGATTTTGTATGATTACGTTTACATTACACATTTTTTGAAGCACATTCAACATATTTAGAGCCATGCTTCACCACTAAGATATTTTTTGCAATGACTCATGGTTCGAGGCATGTTCAGGACCCTAAATATCGAAAGGATATACATTTAAACATGAATTAGAATTATTACAAGTGGAAAATGGACATATGAAAGAGGTAAAGCACAAACCAGGGTCTTGCATACTAGGGTTTAGTAAGGATAGGGTTTATATCTTCAACGATTTTATGAGAGTGAATTCATGACCAGCTATTGGTTAGCATATTGGAACAAATTAGGGTCTTACAAACTAGGGTATATTTGTTGTATATTTGACCATATGTACATGAAGGCCCAATGAATTTTATTTCACTTTAGTTCATGCATTCCTTTCCATTGTACTTGATACTTTTCCATTGTTTTTAGCATGCTAGAGTAGGCGCACTTCAACCGAACTTCATATATGCTCATGTACGTATCGTTTGATGAAATACGGTAGCATTGATGAAATGTGTAGCATCTTTTAGACTTCCTCTTAGTTTGTGAAAATGTCATAGGCTTACATTGATGATATGCGTAGCATGTTTTACATGACAGAGGTTATTCAAACATATTTTGACTTATTGTGTTAACTTTTGTTTTTTCCTTGCAACCATAATCCTGATCAATGGGTATGAACCCTTGGATTTGACAAAAACCACAATTTTAAATTAGATATCAAATTAGCATGCATGTATTGAGTTCATTGAACTGTTGAAAGATATTATTAGTTTGTTCCATTAAGATAATGTTTTCATAACACAATGCTGAGATGTTACTTGATCAATGCAATAAATGTAAGAGAATAAATATTGCTTAAAATGTAATTATATAAATTTCAATAGCATAATTTATCAATTTATGGAAGAGATAAATCATCACAAGAACAAGTGGAAACTTAAGAGAAAATATGCAATATATTGTATCATGCATTGATAATCGAATGTTTGTAATAAAAAATATGGAAAAGTAGTCGGCCATTAAATGGCATGTCAATGTACATGTATCCCTAAGTAGAACAATGTACATGTATGTCAAAATACATATATACAAGACTATGCAACATCAAAAATCAATATTTCGCTTGTTTTTCCACGACTTTCCTCTATCAACCATCTCCCTAGGATCACTCTGCATCTTAGGAGTCTGCAAAAAAAAAGATCATTATTTTTATCAAATAACTGCACTAATACCCTACCATTAACAAACTTAAAAATTTAACTTATGGACAAATTATTTATGACAAACACTCACCAAATCCAATCGGGGTATAGGTGCTTGCGGTGTGCTCATGGAAGGCCTCTCTATAATTGTGCTCTGCAAATAAAAGATCATATCTCAATTAATTCAACAATTCAACATTGATCAACATGTTTGCATAAATTGAATAAAAAGACTTGGTCATTAATGCACATCTCACCACAAGAGGAGACCCGGTCACAACAATGGATTGAGTGGAGGGGCCGGGCACTGCTGCCGCTAATGGCTACAATGGAAATAGTTAGACATGAATGAATAAACAATATAGTAACATGGTTAAATACTATGCATTTTAATTGTTGAAATAGTTACCTTTGTATGACTTGTTTCTATTACATATGCGGCACTAACTACAACACCAATGACCCTTGTTAGGTGAGGGGTAGATGGATCTCCCGTGTGTCTGCTATAAATGACATCCACACCCTTTCTAGGAGTGGATCCTATCTTATACACTTGTCCCTTCTTCAAATTTGGACTACGAGGAGAGGCAACTGTTGACTGTTTCCTAAATATAGATTTTGGTGGCTACAATCAGCAATTAGTGACGTAGTTAGAAATGCATTGGTCAATGAAATAGCACGTATTAACAAACTGACAATGATGGAATACATACTAATGTACTGTATACTTCAATCAATTCTAAGAAACGTTCTCCCACCTATTGATCCTCTATGGGCATGCTAGCACTTGTCTTCCCACTAGGGGGGAGCTCACTAGATGAAATCATTTCCCTCTGAGGGGGATCTACAAAGTACAATTTAGAAAATTGTAAATATTAGATAGTGTAGCATTAATTAAGTAACATGTGATAAAAAACTAACATGTATTCAAATAATGTCATGTTGAAATAGTTACCTCGGTGTGAGTTGTTGTCGCTGAAGGTATGGAAACATCTTGTACATCAGACGGTTCTAGTGCATGATCCTCTGGACTATCCTCTACATCATCATTGGAAAAGTACTGGCCCTCGTCCTCTTCTTGTAGCAACTACAAGTTTTAAAATCATTAAAAATATTAGCAATCTATATATGTGTATAGTAAGGAAAAATATTTTACAAATGACACTAAATTTTTAACCATTTACTTACCTATGTAAAATACCCAGTAAAGCTATCATATGTCTGGACATGACCAAAGCAAGGATGGCCGCATACTGTGACTGGCTGGGGATCTTGGATGTGCTCATGATGTGCAGGTCTAGTGCCACTAATATATGCTCCTCGACCACTGGAAGGTGGTGGATCTACCCCACCAGGAGGTGGTGGATCTACCCCGCTGGGAGGTGGTAGCTCTACTCCACCCATAGATGGTGGCTCTGATGGCCCTGCCTGGTACGTAGCTTGAAGATACGTGCTATGGTGAACAACTTTCTGTGCCAACAATAGGAATGACTCTTGCGTCTGTGGGAACAACTGATGTGCAGGCAGCACATCTGGCTTGGGTAGCTTCCTGCGAGGTGGAGCTACTGGGTGATTGGGATCTATGTGCCTCGCATTGGGACATTGTTGAGGCATCCCCATCCCAATGCCATGGTACTCCAAGATATCAAAATAATTAACATGCTTCCCCAAAACAAATTCTGTGTACATCTTTCTAAGAAAATATAGAGGCATTTCCCTGTTGTTATGCCATGTACCGTCGATCCATCCAATTATCTATGAATGGTTGATATGTACACCACTTGATAGAAATATACCTTTTGTTTACATTCGGGATTTCACCCGTCCGTGGATCTCTAAAAAGGGAAAAGATATGTTGTTTCGTTATCTTCAACTTCTTAACTTCCTTGTAGCTAATTCCATCAGCATATTCTTACCTCTTTATCTCTTTGTATGTAGCAATATATTGTAGTGCACCATATGACCTACTAAAGGTTACCTCTTTCTCTCTTTGTACGTAGAAATATATTGTAATGCACCATATGACCTACTAAAGGTCTCTATCATTGCATCCAAATTGGATGCAAGCATACGGTGCCTATCATCAACAATTGTTATTAAGGCTCGAATGTATCTAAGCCTCTCAATTTCTCTTTGGATGTCTGAATGTGCATCCATGGTCGTCACTGCAATCAAAAAATAAATAAATAAACAAATCATTAGAAACATATACATGTGCTATAGTGACCTCTCTCAAAAATGAAAAATCTAAAAACTTTGTGCAAGAACGAATACATTACAAACATAAATATCATCTCAATATACTATAATAACAACTACATGTAAACCAAAGTGGAAGGTGAGGATCAACTACATGTAGATCGATGGTGGAGAGGTCCTAATTCAATTAATACTGAAGGATCGAGAAAATGGGGGCCTTAAAAGAACTTTATGTACACCTTTCTAGAGCCAAGGTATTGGAGAAGATGTTATTCATCATCCTCTACCTTCAGAAATTTCTCCTTTGTATCTAATTCATTTCATGTTCGTGGCCCTTTCCTTGCTCAGAATCTAGTGTAGGATGAAGAAGATTTGGTGGTGAATTCCTCTGCGCCATTAAGAAGGGGAAATATTTTGAATGTGAGGGTTGATCTACGCTTGTTCCATGAATTAAATCTCTTATCGGTTTCTAGGTATGAAGACTCAAATCCATCGATTGAGTGTCTTGGTGGTGAAGGAGGTCAAAAAACATGTGGTAGTTCAGCTTAGCAACAAAGTAAGCGATGTGTCTACAAAGGAGGAGAACCTAGTCCCTTGGGTTTTGGGGGATGATGTAAAATCCATCATGCCATTGGGTTGGATTCATAAGCATTGGTTGGACATTTTTAGGGTAAAAGAATGTGTGGGAAAAAAACATAGGTTTTGGTTGAGTCAAGTCTAGAAAGCAAACCTAGGTTATAGTCCATAGTTCCTCCTCCTAGCCAAATGGTGGATGGATTTTATTTTCCAATTTGCAATAGATGTGGAAAAAATATTGAGGAAAAGTTGGTGTTGGGATTCAAATACCTTATTGCTTAGGTGGATGCAAAATTCATTAAAGGGATTGACAGTATGGAGGAATTGCCATATGTTAAATAACAATTTTGAAAATTTTTAGTTTTGGAATTTTCATTTACATGGATTTTTAATTTAGGGCAATATAAAAATTTATATTTTTATTGAGGAAATGAGGAAACGATGAATGTTTGGATGCCTTCCTTTCCAATCCTCCTTGCTCTTCGAATTCACCCTCCTTAATATTCGAATTCACTCTCCCTCCACTTCTCAACGTCGACGTTGGAATCTTTGATCACTTGAGTGTTTTTGGTTATTTTGGTCAATGAATAGTGGACGCAGAAGCAACCTATTTTTTGGATTTTAATATATTAACCAGAACGCGCGCGCGATATGATTTCCTATCCTGCGTGTTAAGTGACATGGTAGACTCGTGCCCGCCCATGCCTAGTTCAAAGAAATGCATGCGCGTTTTCCTTTTACTAAACTTTAGTGCGTTTCGTGAAAGCGCGATTACATCTAAAAGGTCCCTCAAATTCGTGTGAGGGCCTGCAAGCTTCTTATTATGTTGAAACTGTCCTGGGATTTTGGAAGTTTTGGCAAGAATGAGTCCAAATGTTTTTGTGGATCTTCTCAAAACTCTATTTTGAATACTATTTCCTTCACCATGCATTTACTCATGCCTAGCGGAAATTTCCCAGGAATTTTCACATGTGTGTCGAGCATTTCCTCATTCCTGGTGGGAATTTCCTCTTGACTGGAGAGCACATTCCTTCATGCCCAATGGGTAGTTTTTTCAACTAGCATCACAAGTATCTTAAAGCAGTGTAGCAATTGCTAGATGAAATTGTCAATATTGGTAAGGGCAACAAGCTTGACTCAGCCAAACATCAGAAATCACAATCATGGATTGGGACAATGGCTAATAAAGAGAATAGTGGAGCTGAAGGTTGTGGGAAGGATGGAGCAGTTGCTGCCCCTACATGTTCAACTTCAGGCTTGAGCATTTCCTCATGCCTGGCAGGCATTTCCTCATGCCTGGTGGGCATTTTCTGAATGTTGCGTACATTTTCCTTCATGAGTGGTGAGCATTTCCACAATGCAAGCTTCTTCTTATGCTGAAACTATGTCTTGGTATTTTGGGAGTTTTGGCAAGAATGAGTCCAATTTTTTTGCTGTGGATATTCTCAAAACTTTGTTCTAAATATTAATTCCTTCACCATACAAGTTCATTTTATCGTGCCAATGTGTCTTGGGATTCTATGAGTTTGGCAAGAGTGTCCCCATGGTAGTTTCCCCTATTCAATCCTTGGTGTTTATAATAGGGAACATCACCATTGTTTTGGGCTTATTTACTCCACATGTTGCATCAATAACCTGTACTATTGTGAAGTACAACTTCTTTTCTCAAACTCTTTGAAATTTCACCACAGAAAGTGTCCCCTGTTTAGAGTACAATTTCTAACTCTTCATAGTACACCGCCAATAAAATGTTAAGGCACATATTGGTTCAGGTGTAGAACACTTCCTTATGATTTTGTCCTCAATAAATTTTTAGAAGTCTACTAGGTGCCATATGCACATTCACCATCTGTTTTCCCTGCCTACTGTTAGAGCTGGATTCTTTAGCAACCACACTTGCAAACATTATCTCATTTCACTACTTGCATGAGAGGAAATTTGAGGTCTAAAATGGGCCTCCTAAGGAAAATAATAAAATAATAGTTAAAATAATAAAATAATATTTATTAATTTTGGAGGAAGAAAGAAAAAAAATACTTTTTCGTTTGTATTTTCAACATGTATCCCCGTCTTTTTACTCAAATTTCAAGCGGGAGCACTCATTGGATGCGGTATTTAATTCCACATCCAACGAGTACCCACAATGCATACTTTTGACAGACCACGCTGCACTAAAAGCAAGAAATACCTGAAAAACATCATCATGACATCATCATGACATTTTTCAGGTATTTCTTGTTTTTGGGGTAACGGGGTCCATCAAAAGTATGCAGTGTGGGTGCTCCTTTGATGTGGAAAAATTCCACATCCAACTAGTGCTCCTGCTCGAAATTTCAGTAAAAACATAGGGAGATATGTTGAAAATATGAACACAAAAAGTAGTTTTTTATGACAAATATCTCAACTCAACGATTATGGTTGACTCATTTTTATTGAAATTCTACTGGTTCTTGAATTCCAACTCATCAAGAAATTATGGTTGGCTCATTTTCTTATAAAGCCCATTTTAGACCTCAAATTTCCTCTAATATTTTGTTAATTGCTTTATTGAACACATATTTTTCCACTATGATCCTACATTATTAGTGGATGGATTTAAAATCCTTTATCTCTCCTTCCACGATTTTCATACCAACTTCACATTTTGTATGACAATTTTCACACTCTTGTTAAGTTGTTTTCCATCTTATATCCCAACATTAAGCTGAGCTTCAAATTCCTTTTGGACAAAATAAACACACATTCTCTTTAACAATAGGTTATAGTAGTTAATATAGCAAGAATCTAAGAACCATTTTATCTCTCACTGAACATAAATTTTACTCTTTTTTACTTCTTTAGTGACCATATTAATAGTTCACTCTCTGTCATACTGTATTTTATCAACTATTTTCTAGTTCTACAACTTGGTAGATTCTAACCAACAATATTGATACAACTTCATGAGTCTCCTTTGTAGGGAATTACAAAGCATGCCAGCTGGCTTTAATCCATTGGAAAATGCTTGCTTCTTTGTGATGTGAATATTCATGATTCACTTTTAACAAAGAGATGTCTTTATGATTCATTTTAATTGAAAGCCTACAAAATAAAAGTGCATACGCTTTTTAAGACTTTTTACTATTCAAAATTCTTACAAGTGCCCACCCATCATGTCCTACAGTGAAGACGAGGATACAAATGAAATATATGCCTTGAGTACCACTATGCACACTGGATTTCAATGTCACAAAGACTAAAAGGTAATTATATGAACATCCACTCAAATCACCCACCAAGTTTATGAAATTGTTTATACTTATGTCCTTCCTACCTTCCTTCCTTCTAGGTCTTGTGTTGACATACTTTATATTGATTTCAGAGTAACCTCTTGTTAATGGGGTGCTTCTTCATGGATCACCCATGGTGACCCTGAACTTGGTATATTTTCAGTTGAATATATATATATATATATATATATAACATGATTGTAAACCTACTTACTCTATAGCACCTCCTCTTTGAGTATCAAAAAATTATTAAAATGTTACTAAAAATGATCATTTAGGAATTCATTTCTAGTATTGTTATAAGTGATTTAACAATGCAGTTATGCATGATTAATCAACTCTTTATGCATGAGATTATAAGTTATTTGTATAATCATTTTGTTTAGCTCAAATTATTTGATTAAACAATTCAATTATAAGTGATTAAACAACCCTGTTAAACAATTGGGCCGTCATTTTTCTTCCCTGAAAAACTTCTTGTTGCTTCCCCCTTCTTGTTGATTACACAACCCACTTAAACAAAGAACGATGAAGACATAAATAAATATATAAAAGGGGAAATAAAGATACGGAGAGATGAGATAGCAAAGCGCGTATGAGGTGGAAAGAAACGCCATTAAGATCGCTAAAAGTAACAACCAACGCGCCAAATATAGCGAAATTAGAACGTACATGATAACTTTCCATTGAAGTGAAGGCACTACCGATAGTGGAACGGCAGGACAAAAGCACGTGGCGTCTCCATTTTCTATGATTTGCTACCTTGGTTCAACTAAACTTCAACACTACCAAGTCTTTTGAGGATATCACTTTTAGGCATATTTATAGGGAGTACAATATTGAAGTTGACTGATTATTAAAAGAAGCTATTGGTCCATTTGATGTATCTATCTCTTTAGAAAACTGGATTGGTGGAAACTTAGTAGAAAATGGCAACTTTATTGCCATTTAATTCTGCTTTTTATTCAGTTTTGTTCTTATGCATACTGAACTTCAAGTCTAGAGGTTTATTGGTCTTATTATTGGCTATAGAGAGGATCTACAGTGCTATGGCTTTTTAATTTTTGTTATATAATAATGAGGGATGTTAATCACTATCTGTGAGACTGATCACTAAAACCATCTTATCACTATTTAAATATATATGTGTAACTTTGATATTTTAATGAAAATAACAAATTACTGCTTTTCCCCACTAAAAAATGGAGTGAAATGGCTTTTAAATATGCTTACTATTTACTATTGTAGTATGCCATATGGTGCGGGCCACTGGCCATCTGGTGTGCTGATGAACAGTTGTTTCACCAGGCTTTCGCGTGACTCCAAAAGAAGCAACTGGGAGCTTTGGATTATCTGCAATAACTACTTAAATTGACCGTTGGAACTTGGGAGCAAAACGTAAATGTGGTGAGAAGTATAAGCATTGTAAGGAGTATACACAAAACATTCTTGAAATCTACAGAGTGAAAAGGTATTTAAGAACTTCATGTTTAAAGTTATGCATTGTAAGAATTACAGTATACATATATTTGGTAGGGAACGAACCCCAAATTCAAAGCAATGTAAGAAGAAAATAGTATAATGTTATTTTTAATTGTGAAAAATTAAAAATATAAAGTAATTTTATTATTTTAACATATAATTCAACTATCGTTAGTAAACCTTAGTAAAGATCAACTAATTATATATATATATATATATATATAATAAAATGGAAAGTGGGATGTTAGGAAAAACAATATAACTAAATAATAAAATGGAAAGTGGGATGTTAGAAAAAATAATATAACTAAATAGTAAAATGGAATGTAGTAGAGCGAATTCTTCCTCACTTCCTTCTTTATAATAATTTATTTTTTCTCAATTTTTTAATGTTGGTATGAAATATATTTAAATGTTTTTAAGTCGATTGTAATTTATAGTGATTTGATTAGGGTATCATCATAATAGATATATCTTAAATCTGGATTTATGTCGGTTTTAATTTTTTTGTTTTATGAGTAGTGGTTTCATTTTTTCGTTTTATAAGTTGATATTGATTTTTTTAATTACTTTCATTTATTTTTAAAAATTAGGGTATCATCATAATAGATCCATCTTAAACCTGGATCTCAAGCACAAAGAGGAATACAATTTCATGTGGTGTAATTTGTGTTTATCTTAAATTTTTTACATATTCAAAAAAATTTACACTTCCAAAAATTTGATCCCTCTAGGTGCTTTCAATATATCCAGATTTAAGATGGATCTATGTTAGTTTTATTTTTTTTTAATAAAACTTGATTTCAATTTTTTATTTTATGAGTGGACATGCTGTGGCTTGTCTCCTCCGTGCAATGATGAGTATGCTTCTATTTTGTATGTATTGGAAAATCTATTATTATATACTTATCATTGTAGTGTATACTTATCATTGTAGAGATATATATTACAATAATTTAATGTATATATTATAATTATTTTTGTAGTAATCTTCATTATAGAGTAGTTTTCAACTTGAAAGGAACTTTTTTTTTCTAATATATTTTAAAAGTTATTTTTAAGTAATATATTAAAATTTTTCCTAAAATTAATAAAGAAACATACAAGATTGATTTTTTTATTTCTATCATTTTACTATCATGAAAGTAACTAAATGTTCGATGAGAACTCTTATCACTAAAAGATGTTCCTTGACTGCAGAAGGAGTATGGCTAGTGAATCTTTAAAATTGGTTTAATGGATAACTGAGTTGATAGAGTGATGGAGATATAGCAGTACAAAAATCAAGCTAGGTTTAAAGTTCAAACAGCCAGAAATGTAGATCACTATCATGTACAGCAATAGAAAGGGGCTACGAGCATAACTTTATGAAAGAAACAAATCAGGTTTTGCATTCAGACATCTAAAGATAATTGCATATTGAATCATAAGAACTCTGGTATGGATTAATGAGACCATACACAAACCAAATTCATAACAACATGTAATTCAATTATAGAAAAACATGGTTCAAATGATCATAATCATTTCAAAGCAGCATTTCATATTAATGTAAACATAATACATGCTACAACAGTCTGACTGCTAACACATCCTCAGCCCTCTCGGCTGGAACTCTCTCCTGCCTTTTGTTACAATCATGAAATTTTATATAAGATTACCATTGGTGAGCTCTCTTGAACTATTAAGAATCAGAATAAGTAAGTCTTTGATCTGTTACTAAGATTACCATTGGTGAGCTCTCTTGAACTATTAAGAATCAGAATAAGAAAGGCCTTGATCTGTTACAAGAAATCTGGAACCATCGATATCCTAAACTTAATTTGGACAATTGTTGATCTCAAAATTTAAATTTGATTTGGATCTGCTAATATTCCTCCATCAAATGCTTTAACTACTGCTGGAATGTTTTGAATGCCGATCCTCCTTTGAATTTGGGGTTGATATTTGACTACCACATAATACTCTGTCACCTGTCACAACTGTAATTGACGATTTTAATGTTGATTCTATGCCTAAAGCTCTGGTCTTCATCCTCAAATGTTGCTTTCAAATATGAGATGGACCTCTTGAAATCCTATAGCTGCTAGGTACTTGGTCTAAAATTACACTCTGCCATTTGTCTCTCTTTTTTGAAGAATAGCATTATTCTACCAGCTCTTTTAACCCATTTTTCACGATATGGTGACTGTAGTAAGCCCTGCGCCAATGCCTTTAATTTCCTTCAAATTGCATTTGTGGAGAAGATGGGAGCAAACAATCTCTGCCCAAAAAGGATGTCTAAGAAAATTAAATACTAATTAAAAGAAAACTCCTGGCAGCTTTGAAATGAAATTTTTTGACACACCATAGACATATATTTTCCTTCTCCTGAATTACTTCTGGCTCGGATTTCTTCATTCCTACAAGCATCGATGCAAACTTAATACCCTCCAGCTGCATTTTTTACTAACCTCTGAGCAAATCTAACATTCTCTGCACCAGTATCTTTTTGCAGCAAACAATATTATAAAGTCTGGTACAATTATCTCAGATAGAATTGGTGATGATAGATGCGATATAACTTGACCTGTAGAGTTCATGCATAAGTTTATCTCGACACATGAGAAGATCTATCGACACCTTTAAGCATCTGAGTTTAAGCTTTGACATTTGGACTTATATATAATGACAAATATCCCACATATAGTGAAAAAACAAACAGCGATTTATAAATTAGCTTGTTTCCAACATGTGGTACATTAGCTTGGCTCTTTGTGTATTAGCCGTTCAGGTTCATTAATATGGGAACTACGGTAGCAGAACATGAAATAATATGTGGCTTAGAAACCCAAGACTCAAGCCCTGCATTTTCATACGCAAAATCTTCACCCATAGTCCACTAGCAAGGTGAACAAAGCTATCAATCCTTTCCTCAATATTAAAATCATAGAGAAGAAGGTCATCTTAGATCACAAACTCTGTAGTTGCAATACCAAAATCAAATCCAGTGGGAGGAACTTAAAGGTTTGGAAGTATTTCAGTGAATATCTCTAGAATATAAATCAAGAGATAACATCTGACCTCGTCTGGGGATGGCATGCTCCCTGTGAGCTGCCAAGAACTTGCAGATCTGTGCCTTATCCATTGGGCTATATGATCAACCTCTAAAAACTTTTGAAATCTTTCACCACTTATTCAAACAAAATCATTGATAAACCTGCTAAAAATCTAATCACATTGTGAAAACTGCAAAAAGTAAATGCTCATGGATGAACTTATTTATCCACACTTCTACTCTAATCTTGCAGAGATCAAGCTGATCATGTGTAATTCCATTTCCAATGAAACCAGGTTAAAAATTGACTTAACAATTGAATTCCTGGAGTATGCTACTGTAAAATAAAAATTGAAGAACTTATAAGTAATTCATCATGAATCTAAAACCCATATTTACCGCTGAACAAAACTGAATGGCTGGAGTTGATAAAAACCTCGAGATAAGCAGCTACTGGATCATAAAAATAGTTAAAAACCATGTTTTGATTAAATATCTCTGTTTCTTGTTCAAGATAAGTGAACTGCCTTTGGATAAGCTCTAACCTTAGTACGGTTTCCATAGAAGCAAATTTTTCACAATCATCTGAAAACCATTTTTTTACTTTCCAAGATATGCTGATTTAATTCTTTATTCAAAGCCACGCACATATCTTCATACTGGCCATTAGAAATATTAATCTTAGAAAAATTTTGGGAATTTTTATGAGTCGACAAAATTTCATACTCCAATTCGAGTGTTTTCAGAAGCTTCTTCAAAAAACAAAGTTTATCCTCTTCACTTGAAATGTTATAAGAATCTAAATAGGAAGATAAATCTTCATTCCATTCATCATTATCAGCTCTTCATTCTTTGAAATTTTTAAGAAAAGCAAGATCTACCTCAAACCCTGTTGTCTTGGTACATGAAATAATTCGATCAGAAACTGAATCTGCCATTTTGAAACCAGTGGTCTCACCACGTGAATATCGCAGCCACTATGTCACTAGCCTTTGTTCACCCTCAAATTCTTGATATATTTGTTGTCGTACAGCCCAGGGAAGTATGTCTTCGTTCCCCTGTTCCCCGGCAATGGCGCCAAAAGATGTTATCACTAAAAGATACATTCCTTGACTGCAGAAGGAGCATGGCTAGTGAATCTTTAAAATTGGTTTAAAGGATAACTGAGTTGATAAAGTGATGGAGATATAACAGTACAAAGATCAAGCTAGGTTTAAAGATCAAACTGCCAGAAATGTATCACTATCATGTACAGCAATAAAATAGTACAGCAATAGAAAGGGGGCTATGAGCATAACTTTATGAAAGAAACGGATCAGGTTTTGCATTCAGACATCTAAAGATAATTGCATATTGAATCATAAGAACTCTGGTATGGATTAATGAGACCATACACAGACCAAATTCATGACAACATGTAATTCAATTATAGCAAAACATGGTTCAAATGATCATAATCATTTCAAAGCAGCATTTCATATTAAGGTAAACATAATACATTCTATAGCAGTCTGACCTCTAACACATCCTTAGCCGAGCACATCCTCAGCCCTCTCGGCTAGAAATCTCTCCTTCCCTTTGTTACAATCATGAAATTTTATATAAGATTACCATTGGTGAGCTCTCTCGAACTATTAAGAATCAGAATAAGTCTTTGATATGTTACAAGAAATCTGGAACCATCGATATCCTAAACTTAATTTGGACAATTGTTGGTCTCAAAATTTAAATTTGATTTGGATCTGCTAATATTCCTCCATCAAATTCTTTAACTGCTGCTGGAATGTTTTGAATGCCGATCCTCCTTTGAATTTGGGGTTGATCTTTGACTACCACATAATACTCTGTCACCTGTCACAACTGTAATTGACGATTTTAATGTTGATTCTATGCCTAAAGATCTGGGCTTGCTCCTCAAATGTTGCCTTCAAATCTGAGATGGACCTTTTGAAATCCTATAGCTGCCAGGTACTCGGTCTAAAATTACACTCTGCCATTTGTCTCTCTTTTTTGAAGAATAGCATTATTCTACTAGCTCTTTTAACCCATTTTTTACGATATGGTGACTGTAGTAAGCCCTGCGCCAATGCCTTTAATTTCCTTCAAATTGCATTTGTTGAGAAGATGGGAGCAAACAATCTCTGCACGAAAAGGGATGTCTAAGAAAATTAAATACTAGCTAAAAGAAAACTCCTGGCAGCTTTGAAATGAAATTTTTTGACACATCATAAACATATATTTTCCTTCGCCTGAATTAATTCTGGCTTGGATTTCTTCATTCCTACAAGCATCGATGCAAACTTAATACCCTCCAGCTACATTTTTTACTAACCTCTGAGCAAATCTAACGTTCTCTGCACCAGTATTCTTCTACAGCAAACAATATTATAAAGTCTGGTACAGTTATCTCGGATAGAATTGGTGATGATAGACGCGATATAACTTGACCTGTAGAGTTCATGCATAAGTTTATCTCGACACATGAGAAGATCTGTCGACACCTTTAAGCTTCTGAGTTTGAGCTTTGACATTTGGACTTATATATAATGACAAATATCCCACATATAGTGAAAAAACAAACAACGATTTATAAATTAGCTTGTTTCCAACATGTGGTACATTAGCTTGGCTCTTTGTGTATTAGCTGTTCAGGTTCATTAATATCGGAACTACGGTAGCAGAACATGAAATAATATGTGGCTTTGAAACCCAAGACTCAAAGCCCTGCATTTTCATACGCAAAATCTTCACCCATAGTCCACTAGCAAGGTGAACAAAGCTATCAATCCTTTCCTCAATATTAAAATCATAGAGATGAAGGTCATCTGAGATCACAGACTCTGTAGTTGCAATACCAAAATCAAAGCCAGCAGGAGGAACATAAAGGTTTGGAAGTATTTTAGTGAATATCTCTAGAATACAAATCAAGAGATAACAACAACCATGATAGGATTCTAATACAAACTTGGACACTGACACTTTTTCATTAATTTTCTCACTATATATTGTTGATCTTATTTTCTATCCTTATAACTTGGCTACTATAATGCCGTTAGATTTTCCTTGTGCTAAATGTTTAACCCCAAACTCAATTTCCTCTAAATTAGATACCTCTTGATTTGTAATAATAGGTTTAAAGTTGTTCAAAACATCATAATATTTATAAATCTTTTGTACTAAATGTTTAACTCCAAACTCAATTTCCTCTAAATTAGATACTCTTGATTTGTAATAATAGGTTTAAAGTGGTTCAAAACATTATAATATTTATAAATCTTTTTAAGGTATAAATTTCATAATATTAAAAAATTTAAAAGTTTTTAGATAGCTTTATATTTTATTTTATTTAGTGCTTTGTGATTAGAGGATTCCCTCATGGATTTTCTTGTGATCTTTCAATCTCTGTCATACTAAGTGTTGACAATTGGACCCTTTTTTTACACAATGTTTTGAAAAACAACTTGTTTATACAAGGTGAGTACAGCTTGATATTTTTCCTCAATATTTTTGTTAATTATTGAGAGAGTTTATTCATTTTTCTAATCCTTTAGAAAATTATTAACTCTGTTTTTTAAGTTCAATTCCTTTGTTATTTATTAATTGAGATATTGTATTCATTTTTCAATTCCTTTAGAAAAATATTAATTCTTTTTTGTAAAGATCAAGCCCTTTTCATTGTATGAAATTTTTTTCATTTAAATTTTATGCAAGGCAAGGTAAGCAAGGTTTAGAATTAATATTAAGATAAATTAATTAGAAGTGGAATGTCTCAATAGAATTTTAGGTTATCGAAATTAATAAATAGTTGTTTTTAGCCATTCTTTATTTTGACTTTTTTACTTTAGCTGAAAAGTAGTTTTTTCTTTTAAAGAATATATTATTGGTTTTCAAGATTTGCATAATAATAAACAATAATATGGAGATCCTGCATGTGTTTTTTAACTCTAAGTATGTTTCAAACTCTAAGATGAGTTCATATTAGGAGCCGAATGTCTCAATAGAATCCTAGGTTATTGGAATCAATAAATAGTTGTTTTCATCCATCCCTTATTTTGACTTTTTTACCTTGGTCCACAAATAGTTTTTTTCTTTTAAGGAATGTATTATTGGTTTCCAAGAGTTGCATAATATCAACCCATCATCTTTGTTAAAAAAATTTGGATGTTTTTCAATCTCAATAGCCTCTCTTATTTTTCTCTTATTGTAATGTTCTTCTAAGGCTATGACTTTTGCATCTTCTATGCATATTTGGTATCTTGTCTTTAATGAGTTCTCTTATTTTATTTTAATTAGTGATTTGTAATTAGAGTATTCCTTGGTGGATTTTCTAGTGAACCTTGAATCTTTAACACACCAAGTGGCAATTTGACTCTCATTTTAACCTAAAGTTTTGAAAGACAACTTATTTATATAAGGTGAGTGCATTATTGTAAATTTTTGATAAATTTTCATTTTACTTATTGGGAGATTTAATCCATTTTTCAAATCCTTAAAAAAAAATATTTACACTATTTTTTCTCAAGATCAAGCCCTTTTCATTATTAGAATTTTTTCAAGGGAGTTGTATGCAAGGAAATGTTTAGGGTTAATATTAAGGGCCAATGATGCATGTCACATTCCTAATAATTTAATAAATCCAAACTAACGATTTTGTTTTATATAATGATATCTAATATAACATTTATTCTACCACACTATGGCTAGCCCATGAATACAAGTCATCCTATTGGATTGTAGCCACTTCATTAAAACAATGTAGATTATTAAGTCTTAGAAACTACAAATCTTGATCAATTTGATACCAAACAAATTCACACCTAGAAATATTTAGACTTTTTGTACATGTAAGCTAAGTAGATAGGTCCACATCTAACCATGTTTCCTAGAATGGTTACATCTTGTTTTAGCATTAAATTCCTGTACCAAGAGAATATTACCTTCATTTCATAGATTAGAAAATATCATGTTCGCTCTTCTTATAAAAGGTATAATTTATTGGTGAAAAATAACAAATTTTTAAATATATTTTCTTAGTATTAATGTCTAAATATCCATCATATGTACTAGTTAAAAAGGTCTTTCTTATAGATATTAAGATAATGGATAAGGTACGGTTCTAAAATTAAGCTACACATCAATTGTCTTTATACCAGCATAGATCCATCTTAAACCCGTATCTATCAAGCACCGAGAGGGATCCAATTTCTTGAGGTGTATTTCTTTTATTAAATTTAAACTCAAGAAATTTGAACTCTCTTAATTGATAGATCCGGGTTTAAGTTTTAAGTTTTTTATTTTATAAACGAACATCTATTTTTTAATTACTTGTCATAATATTTTATTTTATGAACCAACATGGATTTTTTTTAAATACTTTCCATAATTTAATTTTTTATTTTATGAGCCCACATCACAATGTAACGCTGCACATACACGTTACAACATCTCCCCCATACTTTAGATCACCTCGTTTCACTCAATGCAAAGAAGATCACTTATTCCAAATTGATTCCAAGAAAACTCGAACACAAGATCCTTCAAAACAAAATTAAAAAATTAATTAATTAATTAATTTTGTTTTATTTTAATTTATTTTTATTTATAACTATTATTCTTTTCCATTCCTATGTGGCTTCTTTCACCTTTTGAAATTCCTTCCTAATTCATCTCTATTTGTTCAAATGAGATCCTAATTTGTAAACATTCCTTAACCTTTAAGACTTCAAGTTTCAATAAGTATGACATATTTATGGTCAATTGACCTTACCTTAACTACTATTTACTCACTTTTATGTTTAGTTATTTTGGACAACCTTTTAGCTTGTGTGAGGCACGGTGTTTCAATTTGTAATTTTAATGTTTTGTAGCTATTCCTTGACTATTTTGAGAGTGTCATACTCTTTTTTATCTTGTGACTAAAACTTATGAATTTTAAGGATATTTTATAATATACCATTTACCTTTGAGACTATCAAATAATCATTTATATTTTCTTCTAGTTAATCGATCTTGTAATTCAATCTAAGATTTTCTAAATTGTCAGCATCATCTTCTTGTCTTAGTTGCTTCTCTCTTTGATATTTTTTATCCTATGTTGTAGCTTAATCTCCACTATCTACAAATTCTTCTCCAACATTATTATTTTGTTGTCTTAAATTGTCTTGAATATTGTCTTTGAAGGATGTGACATAATTATCAAGTATAAATTTGAAATTTGCTCAAAATTTAGCTTCTCTTTCTTCCTTGCATTTCTCTAACTTCTATATATTCGCAAAGAGTACATTTTTAGCAATGTTAAGAAGATGGTGGAAAGTTTCCCATAATTCTTCACATACTTGTTGTAGTAGCCTATATTGCTAATACAACCGATAATATATTTAAGGTCTTAGGGCATGGACAATATTACATAGTTGCAACTTTCTTGTGATCCACTTGCACCTTGTCTTGACTAACAATGTAATCCAAGTATCCGACCTCTAAAGCTTGAAAATCACATTTTGAATGTTTTTGAGGAACAACTACTAGCCCCAAAGGAGTTGAAAGGATGTATCAACATGCTCCACATGTGAGTCCCAAGTTTTGTTGTTAATCAAGATAACATCAAAGAATACAAGCAAAACAATGTGTACAAAGGATCAAAAAATAATGTTCATGATGCACTAAAAGGTGGATAGAGCATTTTTAGGGGCATCCACCTTCTTCATTCGTATTTGGTGGTATCTTATGTTAAGGCCTAGTTTAGTGAATATGATTTCTCCATGAAGCTCATCCAAGTGATCATCAATAATTGGGATGCAAAATGTTTCTTTGATGGTCAATTTATTGAGAGCTAGGAAACTAGGACACATGCATCAACTAAATTATTTCTTTAAAACCATGACCATAGGTGACAATTAAGGGATTATACTAGGACATATGACTTCAACCTCCAATAATTCCAAATTATATTTTCGATTTCATTCTTTTGTACAAAATGTTACCTATAAGGGACCATATTATTTGGTTAACTACTTGGAACCAAGGGATCAACAATGAAAATGATAAGCCATAAGGTTTTTCAAAAACATGTTGATGTTTAGACAAGACCATTGGAAATCAAGGTGAATATCCTATGGGGGGTTGTCCATAACTTGTATAGAATTGAGTTGGGTAGTAATGCTAGAGTGGAATTTCTTCAAATGTTTCTTCATATCACGAGAAATCATAATTTCATGGACCAATTGTAAGCTCCTTGAGTGTATGTGTATTCCCTTCCTCATTGAAGCTCATGTATAACTCCTTGGAATCCATGGTAAAAGGACCCAAATTACATAACCCTTTTATACTAAGAACTAAATCACAACCACCCATTTTAATATCAACTATGTGATATTTGAGATGATAGTCTCCCATTTTAAGTTTCAAATTTTCACATCAACCTTCACATTTTATCATACCTCCATTGGTTATCATAATTTGAAAATTATGCATTACATGGACCTAACAATGAGTTTCCTTGGCCACTCTCCTATGAATAAAATTGTGGGTGTTATCACCGTCAAATAAAATAATCACCTTTTAGTTCTTGCTGTCATCAATCAAATTCATAGTTTAGGGTGCACAAATTTTAGATAAATCATGGAGATAAAGTTGGGGTTTTTCACAAAGAGATTCTAAGGTTGTATCTTCTTAAGGAGAATAGGTATTCTTTGTTAATCCCAATTCAAGAGTGTCATATGTTGGAATGTATTTTTATTGGTATTGGGAGGACACATCAAGTTGGAACCATTTTTGTTCTTTACATTTAATTCACTTTGAGATACTACTCAACACAATTATAGAAAAGTTTGAGGTGATGACATTTTGTGACTTCTTCTGGGACAAATTTTGTATTAGCAAGGGCGAAGAGGGGGGGAGGTAGTAGGTGAAAAAGGAGTGTGAGGAAAATAAATAAATTTTCTTACCACCATCTTGTATTCTTAATCTCTCTTTTAGGCCTCCAACCAAGTAGTTGGTGACTACATCATGAGTTGAGATCTATTTCTTCCTTGAGACCATTGCTGACATATTATTTAAGAAAGGAATCAATCACATTGTTTGTGTAGATTACCAATTTCCAAAGAATTTTGTAAAGCCTTTAAATGTTCATGTTTAGCACAATTTTGTAAGGCATCCCAAATAATGAGTGTTTTATTCAAAACAAGAATAGATGGCCTTCCCAAAATCGGTCTAGAAAATGTATCCTCCATAATATTTCTTATGCCATTGCCACCATTACTTGATGAAAATACAAGAATCCCACTCTAAGTTTCATCAGGTTGTTAGTAATTCCATGTAGAGATAAATAGTGTTACATTTGGGTAACCCAACCCGTGGGATCATAACCATCAAACATGTTCATGTATACTTTGGGAAATCTATGCCACATATTATTTTTATTATCTCAAAAGAGTGAGCTTGGGAAAACCTTCTCCCAATGGAACATACACTTATTTCATGTTTCTTTTGTAGTTCTTGTTGATCTAACCTAGTTTTTTTTTCCATTTGAAATCCATAGGGAGTTGGCACTAATCTAGTTAACAATATGATATTCTAAGCCCTCCATAATATTTTGTAGTTGTGTGGCCAAAGTTTCCAAACCTTTAATCCTACTATCCATCTTAATGGCTAACACACGTTGTTGAGTCCACAAAAATGGTTATTTGGTAATTATACCAATGTGATTAGCAATGTGCAATGACAATTCTGAGATAGGTCTATTACAATTGTATAGTCAGGTCCATAGAAAAATGTTACTATAGAGTGGTACCACTACAATTAATGTTATATTTAAGGAATATTTTGAGATAGATATCCCATATTTTTTCTATCAATACCCTTTTTAAAAATTGTTGGTAGAACTATTAGCTCTAGTAAGCATTATTATGATGGCATAATTGCAAATTTCCTAAGTTACGTACTCAAAGATGTAGGAATTTGGTTTTCTGTGTTTCATCAGTTAAGAATTTTCAAGGTTTATGGAAAAGAAATATTCACACAGCTCTTTGAAAGGGAAACCTCTTATCATTAGAGCTTTAATAGTTACAACAACACTTTACAAAACATACCATATCATTCTAGCTCATAGATATATTGTTAATAGAACAACCTTAACTACTTGTGTTCCATGATTATTGAGTTCCAACCACCTAGTATGCCTTATATGATAAATATGACCGTTTTACATTAATTAACTTTCCATTAACTATCTAATGGGAATTATTCAAATAAAATAACCATGTAAATTAATTGAATAACTCTTAAGTACCCCCAAAGTAGGGACTTTAGGGTAGGGCAATAACACCAATTCCCTCATAAATAGGGAAGGTAGACTTCCCCACCAATCACTTCCTTCATTTAATGACTAGTGGTTGAGGTTTAAATAAGACACACAATGAAAATGAAAATGTTAGGAAACTCAGCTAACCCAAATCATTTATCTTTCTCGTCATGTGATTCCCTTCCTCTTCCCCTCTAATGGACTTATACCCCTTCTTATTCACTTTGTATTCAACCTTGGACCTTTATACTAATATGTTAAGTTTTAACCAAATAGACTAGCAAGATCACTGAAAGAAACACAATCACAAGATAGACACAGAATATACCCTGGGAAACCCTCATGGGGTAGAAAACCCAGCAAAGCTTTCCTCAATAAGATGATCAACCAAAATACAAGATGTGCTCCCTCCTTCTTTGTCTCCTAAGCAGATCTCCCAGACAAGTGTGCACTCTTCCACAATTGAGTGAATGATCTAATGAGGAGTTCACCTCACTTATTTATACTGACTCCCAACTGACTAAAAGACCTTATGGGGCCGACCTCTCCTGGAGAAGACTAATAACCCCAAAAATATAACCACAGGGCCGACCCCCACATGGTGGGTCTAATAACCCTGGTTAATACAAACCCTCGGAGGAATAAACATCTCCGGATACATAATAGGGTTACCTCGGAGGGATGAAACATCTCCGGAATAATAAAGTATAATTATAATATTCTTTGAAGTTACAATATTCAACACTCCCCCTTAACGAGAAGGATATTATAACAGCATCTGCAGGAGCAAGGAGTCACTATACATGATACATCTATAAATCATCGGAAGCTTTCTTCACTTTGTCTTCATCAGTAACTCAAACAATTACTGGTATATCAATATCAACATCAACATCGACATCACGGTCATCGGCATCGTCATCACACGATTAGCAACATCGTCATCACACGATCATCAGCATCGTCATCGCATCGTCATCATACGATCATCAGCATCGTCATCACACGATCATCAGTATCGTCATCACACGATCATCAGCATCGTCATCGCATCGTCATCATACGATCATCAACATCATCATCACACGATCATCAGCATCGTCATCATACGATCATCAGCATCGTCGTCACAAGATCATCAGCATCGTCATCACACGATCATCAGCATCGTCATCGCATCGTCATCAGCGTCGTCATCACACGATCATCAACATCGTCATCATACGATCATCAGCATCGTCGTCACACGATCATCAGCATCATCATCACATGATCATCAGCATCGTCATCGCATCGTCATTAGCGTCGTCATCACACGATCATCAGCATCGTCATCATACGATCATCAGCATCGTCATCACACGATCATGTTCCTAGGATGATCAATCCTGCTCCCTTTAGGACATAGGTCCATGGATGATACAATCCAATCTTCATTTCTCGGAGACATCAGTCGACGGATCAATTCTGGGACCTCAGTCCGGGGACGATGCAATCCCCTGCCTGTTCATTCAGGACTTCATTTTCGGAGACCCCGTCTACGGTTCTATTCTGGGACCTCAGTCCGGGGACGATGCAATCCCCTGCCTGTTCATTCAGGACTTCATTATCGGAGACCCAGTCTACGGCTCTATTCTGGGACCTCAGTCCGGGGACGATGCAATCCCCTGCCTATTCATTCAAGACTTCATTATCGGAGACCCAGTCTACGGCTCTATTCTGGGACCTCAGTCCGGGGACGATGCAATCCCCTGCCTGTTCATTCAGGACTTCATTATCGGAGACCTCACGTCTACGACTCTCTTTAGGACTGAAAGTCCAGGGATGATCCAATCCCCTCAACTGTCCACTAAGTACTTCATTCTCGGAGACCTCACGTCTACGACTCTCTTTAGGACTGATAGTCCAGGGATGATCCAATCCCCTCAACTGTCCACTAAGGACTTCATTCTCGGAGACCTCACATCTACGGCTCTCTTTAGGACTGATAGTCCAGGGATGATCCAATCCCCTCAACTGTCCACTAAGGACTTCATTCTCGGAGACCTCACGTCTACGGCTCTCTTTAGGACTGAAAGTCCAGGGATGATCCAATCCCCTCAACTATCCACTAAGGACTTCATTCTCGGAGACCTCACGTCTATGGCTCTTCTTTAGGACTGAAAGTCCAGGGATGATTCAATCCCCTCAACTATCCACTAAGGACTTCATTCTCGGAGACCTCACGTCTACGGCTCATTTTAGAACAAGTGTTCAAGGATGATACAATCCCCACATGTATTCTCATCAATACAAGTACAAGTATCCTCATCCATACAGGTACATTAATCAATACATGTATCATCATCTAGCATCAACAGCATGTATACATCATACATCAAAAGCATGTATCCAACATCAAAAGCATGTATACATTCATCATCAAAAGCATGTATTCTCACTAATACATCTAACATCAAAGGCATGTATACATCTATCAACATGTATTCTCACTAATACATCTAACATCAGAGGCATGTATACATCTATCATCAAAAGCATGTATTCTCACTAATACATCTATCATCAAAAGCATGTATACATCTATCATCAAAAGCATGTATTCTCACTAATACATCTATCATCAAAAGCATGTATTCTCACTAATACATCTATCATCAAAAGCATGTATACATCTATCATCAAAAGCATGTATAAGTAAAACTAAGTAGTCCTAAATCTAACTATTTCTAAGTGGCTAGGTGAAGTCTCATTATTGATGAGACGTGCTTGTCATCAGGGATCATGCTACTCCCCCTTTCTAGGAGGGTCCTTTTGAACTACACCAAGCTTGTCTCGAAAGTATTCAAATTTCACACGAGATAGTGGTTTGGTCAGGATATCAGCAATTTGATCTTCAGTGCTCACATACTCAAGCTTGATAGCTCCTCTTTGCACCATATCTCGAATATAGAAGTATCGGATCTCTATGTGTTTTGACTTATCATGGAACACAGGATTTTCTGTCATCTTGATGCAGCTTTGATTATCACACATAATCATAGTGGGATCCATTTCTATGTCAAACACTCCAGATAACAGTTTCCGAAGACATACTGCTTCACAGCTGGCAGAGCAAGCAGCTATATATTCTACCTCAGCAGAGCTGAGGGCCACACTAGATTGTTTCTTGCTGAACCAAGAGATCATGGTAGATCCAAGGCTATAACATCCACCTGAAGTACTTTTTCTATCTGAGATACTGCCTGCCCAATCAGAGTCTGAGTAACCATGCAACTTGAGTTCATGACTTCTGTGATAGAGTAGACCAAAATCTAAAGTACCTTTTAAGTACCTCATCACATTCTTTGCAGCTATTAGATGAACCTTTCTAGGTTCTACTAGATACTGACTTAGGGTATTTACAGCAAAGCATATATCTGGCCTAGTATTTGTCAAATACATTAGTGACCCAATAATTTGTCTATATAGAGTTAGGTCCACTAAATCTGAAGAGTCATTGACTAAAATATTTAAGTTGGAGTCCATGGGAGTGGCCATGGGTTTGCACTCCAACATGTCAAATCTTTTCAGGATCTCCACAGCATATTTACCTTGATTTAGAAAGATTCCTCTTGGTTCTTTCCATACCTCTAAGCCTAAGAAGTAGTGCATTAAACCGAGATCTTTCATCTCGAATTCTGAAGAAAGCTTCTTCTTGCTTTCAATAATTTGTTTCTCATTTCCAGTTAGAAATAGATCATCTACATATAACAATAGTATAACTGGTTCATCATCCATCACCTTGAGATAAAGGTTTGGGTCAGCCTTACTTTTGGTAAAGCCCATGCTAGTTAGGAAATTGTCAATCCTTCCGTACCAAGCCCTGGGAGCTTGTTTTAACCCATATAATGCCTTTTTCAGTTTGCATACATGAGTCCTTCCGTCATTAACCTCCAACCCTTGTGGTTGCTCTATGTAAACTTCTTCTTCAATTACACCATTCAGAAAAGCTGTCTTAACATCCATTTGGTGTAATTTCCACTTCATCATGGATGCAAGAGCCATGATAGTTCTAATTGAAGTATACCTAGCAACTGGTGCAAAAGTTTCTTCATAGTCAATTCCCTCCTTCTGAGAGAAACCTCTGGCTACGAATCTTGCTTTGTATTTTTCAATGCTTCCATCCGCAGCATGTTTTATTTTGAAGATCCATTTGGAAGAAACCACACTTTTATCTTTTGGTTTGGGAACTATATCCCAAACATCATTTTTCATTATTGACTGATATTCTTCTGTCATTGCTTCTACCCATTCTTTCTTCTGAGCTACCTCTTCATAGCTAGTAGGTAGTTGATCCACAAGATCACACATCAAGGCCATATAGTTGGACACTAGCTTTGGTTTCTTCCTTTCTCTAGTGGAGCCTTCAGGAGCACCATATCTCTCAGCTCCTTGAATAATATCTCTAGCCCATGCTGGTCTTCTTTTCCTAGATAATTCTGCAACAGGGGGTTCTTGTGGTTCCAGCATGTCATGATCCTCTGGTGTGTCCTCTTCAGGGATGTGAACAGTTTCTGAGATTCTGGGAGATGAATCTTCTTCATAAACTTCTTCAAGTTGACACTTTCTGGATTTCTTGAGAGCTGCTTCCTCATCAAAGGTTACATCTCTACTTATTTCTATATGATGGAAACCTGGTATGTAAATTCTGAAGGCTTTGGAAGTTTCACAATAACCAACAAACATTCCCTTCTTACCTGAGGGATCCAACTTGGATCTCTTTTCTTTTGGAATGTGGATGTACACAGGACACCCAAATATTTTAAGGTGACTTACCTCAGGCTTCTTTCCTGTAAAGACTTCTTCTGGAGTTTTGAAATCAAGAGCACTATGAGATAGTCTATTTTGTACATATACTGCTGTCTTGGCTGCTTCAGCCCATAGATACATGGGAAGGTCTTGATCATGTATCATAGTCTTTACAGCTTCCATGATAGTTCTATTTTTCCTCTCAGCTACCCCATTTTGTTGGGGATTGTAGGGAGTGGTTAGTTCCCTCTTAATTCCAGCTTCTTTACAAAAATCTTCAAATTCCTTTGAAGTATATCACCATTATCTGTTCTGAGAATCTTGATTTTCTTGTCTGAGAGGTTTTCTATTAGAGCCTTGAACTCTTTGAATTTTCCAAAGACTTCATTCTTACCCTTTAGGAAGTATATCCAAGTTTTTCTTGAATAGTCATCAATGAATGAGAGATAGTACTCAAACCCACTTAGAGATGTGGTAGGCATAGGTCCACATACATCTGAGTGTATTAGTTCTAGAGAGTTCTTAGTCTTTGTTTCACTTTTCGGAAAGGGATTCTTGATATTCTTCCCTTTCTTACATCCTTTACATGAGCCATCATGATCAGCCTTCAAGTCTGACAAACCTATAACCATCTTACTTACATAGGGTAAAGCTTTATAGTTGATGTGAGCTAGTCTTCTATGCCATAGCTCACTGGGACTAGAAACTTCATGAGCAAGGGCAGATTCTGGATGACCCTTGAGTTTATAAAGTCCTCCTTCTTCTTCACCAATGACAATTGCATCTTTGATTGATTTTCCTTTGGACCACATGAGTACTTGTCCATCTATGAAGGCTACTCTAAAACCTTTCTTGTCTAGTGCTGAGATAGAGAGTAGATTCTTCTTTAAACCTGGGACATATAAAATTTCTTTCATCTTTAAAGGTGTTCCCGAATCAAGCTTGTAGCTTGCTTCACCAATTCCCTTGATGGGATATTGATAATCATCTCCTAAAGATACCTTTTGGGGTGAAGACTTTTCTTCAATATTGGAGAGAGTTTCCTTATGACCTGTCATGTGCTTTGAGGCACCACTGTCAATAAGCCAAGTGCCTTCACCAGGAGACACAGATCCAGAGAGAGCAGAAAATAGTACATATTCTTCTGGATCTTCTTTCTTTACTTTAGATCTTTTCTTTTGAGGCCTTTCCTCCACTTCTTCTTCTTCTTCTTCACTGTCATCTTTTTCCATATGAGCATGATGTCTTTTGTGAACAAACCTTTTCTTCTTCTTCTTCTCTGGTAGGGTACAGTCTCTAGCATAGTGTCCTAGCTTAAGGCAATTGAAGCATTGGACTGTGGAGATGTGTCCTCCTTTCCTTTTGATTCTAAGAGAGGGTTGAGACCTTTTGTTTACTTTCTTGAAGTAGCCTCTCTTTCCTCTTTTGGTGTGGGTGGCCAAATCTTGATCATCCTCTTTGAGAAGAGCTTCTCTGTTGGAAACCCTAGCCTCTTCTTGAACACAATCTTCCCATACTACATTAAACTTCATGCTTTCTTTTCTGGCACACATGGTTTGTATGAAGGATTCCCAAGATCTAGTGAGACCATTTAGGGCAGTCATCACAAGTTCATCTTCATCAAGAGTGTCACCAATAGCATCTAATTGCTCCTTGATTAGAGAGACCCTTGAGAAATAGTCTTGAATAGATTCTCCTTTGTGCATCTTGGTACTCTTCAACTGAGACCTTAGGTTCATCTTCCTATTGATGTTCTTTCCTTCATACATTCTTCCTAGGGCATCATACATTTCCTTTGGAGTCTTCTTGGAGGCCACTTGGGGAATCAAGTGGTCTTTAATAGAATCAGCTATGATTCTCTTTGCCCTAATTAGATCCTTCCTGTGTTTTTATTTGGCTTCATCTCCTTCTGGTTCTGCAACTTCTTCCTTGATATAATGAGCAAGATCATTCTCTTCAAGAATGAGACCAATTCTGTATTTCCAAGCTTGGAAGTTTTCTATGCCTTCTAGCTTGTCTTCAAGCTTAGTGTTTGGAGCCATCTTCTCTTGGGGGAGTCCAAGAGACAGAGCAGACTTACCTGAAAAGTTATTTTTCACTTTTCCGGAATCTGGAACAGAATTTTATCGCACTTTTGGTAGAATTAGGGTTTGACTTTCCCGGAGTTCTACTCAACCAAAAAGTTCGATCTAGGGCTCAAAAGAATGGTCTTGAGAAGGGCTATCCAGCCATGTAATCAGAAATCAAGAATGCAAACTTTTTTCTGAAACCAAAATCTGACTTATCGCACTTTTGGTAGAATTAGGGTTTGGATTTCCCGGAGTTCTATCCAACCAATAAGTTTGATCTAGGGCTCAAAAGAAAGGTATTGAAAAGGGCTATCCAGCCATGCAACCAAAATTCAATAATACCAACTTTGGGCTGAAACCCTAACTTCACCAGAGAGAGAGAGAGAGGTATTCTTACCTTGTGAAAGATGTCCTATTCAGTCTAGCTCTGATACCATGTTAAGTTTTAACCAAATAGACTAGCAAGATCACTGAAAGAAACACAATCACAAGATAGACACAGAATATACCCTGGGAAACCCTCATGGGGTAGAAAACCCAGCAAAGCTTTCCTCAATAAGATGATCAACCAAAATACAAGATGTGCTCCCTCCTTCTTTGTCTCCTAAGCAGATCTCCCAGACAAGTGCGCACTCTTCCACAAGTGAGTGAATGATCTAATGAGGAGTTCACCTCACTTATTTATACTGACTCCCAACTGACTAAAAGACCTTATGGGGCCGACCTCTCCTGGAGAAGACTAATAACCCCAAAAATATAACCACAGGGCCGACCCCCACATGGTGGGTCTAATAAACCTGGTTAATACAAACCCTCGGAGGAATAAACATCTCCGGATACATAATAGGGTTACCTCGGAGGGATGAAACATCTCCGGAATAATAAAGTATAATTATAATATTCTTTGAAGTTACAATATTCAACATAATATTCAAAATGAAATCTGCATACCTTGACTATTGCATGGAAGGTCTATCGCATATTATATTAAAAGCATAATTACCATAGTTATATGCCTACCCATTCACTAGTTGATTCTTATCCTTTAGTTATTCCCTATGAATTCATACAAGATGTTTACATCATTTACACACAAGGTCATTTTATTTAAGATCATATGGCTTGGATGTTATCATTATAACCACTTATTTAAAATTTATTTAAAATTCAATCCTATACATCCAAACGGTCAAAGTCAAGATATTACAATTACAATGGAGTGTAGAGGTTTAAAACATTTAATTCCAACTTCAAGTGTATTCTTCAATATTAAATTGGCTTCAAATTAATAATCAAACCCTTCATTTTTCATCTTCAATTGATATGATGTTATGGTCCAACATTTTCCCAAGAATTCCATAAATTTGCAAAACAAAATATAATCACATGGAAGCAAAAACCCTATATCATCCTTGTGCTCAAAGATACAGTTTGGATTAGAGTTTCTTTAGGGTTTGGAATGCTTTAGAAATATGATTGTATCTCCTCTCAAAACTATGGTTATCTCGAATATCTAAATCTACCATTTGTTTAATAGATCATAGATCATTGCTTAGATCAATCCAATCCAATCCACTCTTAATAACAATCTTCAAAAAATAGAAGTTACATTTGATTATTCTCTAGTAGGTTAAAGTTGGCCCATGGAAGGAAGGTTTGTCGTTTACGATCCAACTTTAATATTCATGTTGGAGTAAACCCTCTTTATACTTAGAGAAATTGAATGTGTACCTTAAAAACGTTTTACAAATCCCCTAATGTTTCAAACAACATTCAAACCCTTATTAATTTTATATTTTTTTAAAACCTTGGAGGACATTGAGATTGGGTTAAATGACTGTCAAAATAAAAAATTAAGGACATCAAATGTTATTAAGTAAAAATCCTATAAATTGGACGCTTTGTTCTTATCCCTTACATTCATAATATTTTCAATATGGTAGTCAAGCAGGGTTTTCCTAAACCATGGACTCAAAGCCTTATTGTTCTAATTTTTAAAAGTGGTGACAAAAATAAACTCTCAAATTATAGAGCCATTATCATTTGTCATCTTTTATCCAATTTGTATGGAATGAGAAAAAGTTAGCCTTACATAGAAAAAAAGTTGAGGAAAAAGTTCTAAATTCCATGATAGTTTTAGATGTTATCTTTCAACCATGGGAGACTTAATTAATCCTATGGCAATTGCATAAGAGTGTCAAAATAATAAAATCAATCTCTTATGTTCCTTACTTGACTTTAGGAGAGCTTATGATACAATGCCTAGAAATAACCTTTGGAATAAATTAGAGGAGCTAAAGGTCCATTTTGAGTTAAGAGCTACTATGATGAGGTTGCATGAAACTTGTTGCTAAGTTCAGGGATATTGAGGGTGGTCAAAAGAAATTAATTATGATATATGGGTTAAGCAAGGGTGTATTTTTTCCATTACCCTTTTAGGAGTATTTTTTCACAAATCAAAGGCATGTTTGGAAGAAGTGTTGGCACTAATATAGATGGAATAGTCATAATCCTTGTTCTTTATGTTGACAATATTGTTCTTCTAAGAAGGTGCCCCTTTGAAGCCACTAAAACCCAAATATTTATGTTCTAGCACTAGTATGTTGATAAAATATTGATCATAGAAAGGTTATGATAATTTAATTTTATGCTAATAATAATTTAGAGGAAGTTATTTTGTACATAGTATCTTGGAGTTGACCATCATCACAATATTCACTCTAATTATAGTACTAAGAAAATGATTAATGGACAGTGGAATATTACTTTGGCCATAAGAACCATTGCAACAAGATTTTTGGTTCCCATAAAAAGGAAATTACTATTTGTGACACTTATCACCACAGTTTTAAAAATAAGTGAAATCAATTTCGAAATCGGCTGACTCGCTAAGTTGAAGGAAAACCGATCCAAATTGGTCTGAAAATTGGTTTAGTAAACCAGTTTGGTACCAAACGGGTCGATTAGGACACCAAATCAGTCGGTCCAATACCAAACTGGCCAGATCAGCTGATTTATGTGAAAATTAGGATGATTTTTTACTCTCAATCATGTGGGGTCTGCAGACTTGAAAATACACAAAAAATTTGTTTATTTTTCTTTTTTTTACCTAACCGAACCTAACCCAAGGGCCTAAATCTACTTAATGACCCCCCCCTATATTTCCCTACACCTATTTCGTATTCTTATTGTGTAGCAACACTGTAGCAGTAGCAATTTGTGTGACAGTGTGACTGTGTGAATGAGGGACAACCATGGGGTATGTAGTTGATGATGTATGATAGTTGACTATGTAGTATGTAGTTGACTATGTAGTATGTTGTCTTTTGAACTCTACATGCCATAGAGCATATAGGCCTCACAGATTGTATATTTTGGTCCAGTCCCACTCTCCTAGATATGTATTGCAAAATACACTTCGTGCAATTTTGATATATTCACTCTGATATGGTATATACATGAGCAGACTTTGGATATTGTGTCTAATACTTTGGAATCATGGATTAGAATCTTGAAAATGTTGTTTTTCTTTAAAATTGGAATATTTTATGTATTTTTTAGCAAACCAAGGCATCCAAGTCATTAAATTAAAATCAATTGATTTATTCCAATTCCAAGTCCGGAGTTGATCCTTGACAAATTCCAATTTTAAACTATGCTTGTCACACATATCATCTTATATGAATGTGAAGTTTAGAGCTCTGCTCTTGCATCCCTAGAGAATCTTGACAATAGATTGAGCAAATCTTAAAATTTAAAGAAATACACCATATCCAATTTTCTTAAAAATGTGTCTTCTCTATGATTATATACCTAATCTCCAAACACAAGATAACTAACCTGAAAAACGAGAATCCTTCTAACATTGCTTAATAAGATACATTAAAGTAGTCTACATGAACCTTATTAATTTCCCACATTGATTAAGGTACAGTATAAGCGCTAACCAAAACGCCCCCAACCCGCCGGAATCCGGTAGAGAAATTATTGTTGAAATCACAATTTGGAGTGTTCAAATCGCAATTTCAGCAATCTAAATAGTTTTAAAATTGGACATTTAATATAAGACAGACCAATACTATTGCTAAAATTGCAAAAATAACAATTTGTAAAAACAATTTTCATAGATTTTTAGCAAACGAAATTTTTATAGATCATCATAAGTGCTCTGCATGATAAAATATGTAGAGACATAGAACATAAATAGTAGAAACACAAAGGGAATATTGATTGCCTTCTCATTATTAAGCACACATATATATAGTTTCACATAGGACCAAAACCACTGGCTAATACTATGGGCCAGTGTAAACCATGGGTCAACAAATGACCTAACTCAACTAACTTAGGACCATTGACTCAACTAACTAACCAACTTGACACATGAGATTACAATTCTTAACACACCCCCTTAATCTCAAGTGGGATGGTGTGGTCAGCACTATCAATGCCTAAGTGCTTCCTCTGAAACTCAAATGTGGATGTTCCCAAGGGTTTGGTAAACATATCGGCAAGTTGCTCCTTAGAGCCACAAAATATCAGACTGATCTCTCCATATTGACTAACTCACGCATGAAGTGATAGCAAGTGTCAATGTGTTTACTCTTCCTATGAAATACATTATGTTTAGACAACTATATAGCAGAATTGTTGTCGCAATATATGGTTGCTGGTTTTGTTTCTGTATGTCCCATGTCCTTCAAGAGTCTTCTGAGCCAAACTGCATGGCATGCTGCTGTAGTTGCTGCAATATATTCTGCTTCTGCTGAAGACATGCTCACAATGGGTTGTTTCTGAGAAGCCCAAGAAATAAGACTGGTACCAAGATGGAAAGCATAACCAGATGTGCTTTTCCTATCATCAATACTACCTACAAAATCACTGTCTGTGTACCCTGTGAGAGTACAGTCCTATGAATGAGTGTACCAAAGTCCATAATCAATTGTACCTGCAACATATCTTAGTATTCTTTTTCCAACTTTTCAGTGAGAGTCTTTGGGAGATTCCATGAATCTAGAAATAAGATTGACAACATACATTAAATCAGGTCTAGTAGCAGTTAAATACATTAAGCTGCCTACTAATCTTTTGTAAAGCGTAGAATTTACTGCTAGTTCATCATCATTCTTGCTTAACTTGGTTCTTGTAGCAATGGGGGTTTCTGTTGGTTTACATTTGTCCATTCTGAATCTCTGCAGAATATCAGTAGCATACTTATGTTGATAGATGAAGATCTCATTTTCACTTTAATCAACTTCTAGACCAAGGAAAAACTTCATAAGACCAAGATTAGTCATCTCAAACTCCTTTTTCATGGCTGTCGTAAACTCTTCAAGCATCAAATTTCCAGTATAGATCATATCATCAACATAAAGACAAACAAGTAGAATGTTACCTTCCTGATCTGTTTTGACATACAAAGTGTGTTCATTGCTGCTTCTGTTGAAACCATTTTTTATGAGATAAGAGTCAATTCTGTTGTACCAAGCTCTTGGAGCTTGTTTGAGACCATACAAGGCCTTTTTCAACTTACACACCTTGTGTTCTTGACCTTTGACAGCATAACCAGGTGGCTGATCTACATAGACTTCTTCCTCAACTATGCCATTGAGAAAGGCAGATTTCACATCCATTTGGTAAACAGGCCACTGGTTTTGAGCTGCTATTGCAAGTACAGCTCTGATGGTGTCCATCCTTGCTACTGGAGCAAAGGTTTCTTCATAGTCTACACCATATTGCTGTGCAAAACCTCTTGCAACAAGTCTTGCCTTGTACTTTTCTATCTCTGATTTTTCATTCAACTTGGTCTTATAGACCCATTTTACACCAATGCAGCTTTTATCTTATGGGAGATCAACTAGATCCCAAGTCTGATTCCTCTCAATAGAATCAATCTCTTCATTCATTGCTTGGACCCACTGTGGATCTTTTGCTGCTTCTTCAAAACATGTTGGTTGCCATGAAAATAGTGCATACTGTAGCTACTCATCAATGACAGGAGTCTTATCATATAACTCTCTTAAGCTTCTGGTTCTCTGGTTCTGTTGTGGACTACCTGTTGGTGTCCCTTCTTGCTGTTGCTGTTGCTGTACTTCAAGTCTGGGCATTCTGAGTGGTTCTGGTGCTTTTGGACTGTCTGGCTGCTGAATGTCTGCTGTATTAGTCCAGCATTTATCTTCCAAAAATTTGACATCTCTGCTCACCACTACTTTCTTGGTGACAGGATTATACAACTTATAGGCTTTCTGCTGTTCACTATAGCCTGTGAAAATACACCTTTCACTCTTCTTGTCCAACTTCTTTCTTAACTCATCGGGTATGTGTGCGAATGCAACACATCCAAATATCCTGAGATGTGAGACACTAATCTGAGTGCCACTCCATGCTTCTTCAAGTATCTTGTCTTTGACAGTTACTGTGGGAGACCTGTTCAGTAGATATACTAAACATGCAACTGCTTCTGCCCAATAATCATCGGATAACTTCTTGTATGACAGCATACTTCGGGCCATGTTCATGATGGTTTGATTCTTCCGTTCTGCAACTCCATTCTGCTTTGGAGTGTATCTGGTGGTGTACTGATGCTAGATTCCATGCTGCTTACAAAACTCTTCAAAATCATGAGATACATACTCACCTCCACCATCTGATCTGAATATTCTGAGTGGTTTACCTGACTGCTTTTCAGTCAATGCTTTGAACTCTTTGAATCTGGAGAAAGCTTCTGACTTATTTTTGAGAAAGTAAACCCATACTTTCTTGCTATAGTCATCAATAAATGTTAGGAAATACAGACTACCTCCTATAGACTGGGCTTGCATGGGTCCACATAGGTCTGTGTGAACAAGTTCAAGGTGATCTTTGGCTCTATTTGTAGAAGTGGGAAAGCTGTCCCTTTGGTGTTTCCCTAGAATACAATCTTCATAAGAACTTGATTGTTCATTCATGAATGGTAATCCTTTGACCATGGATTGTTTTTGCATATGAGAGAGACTCTGAAAGGGTAGAAGTGGGAAAGCTATCCCTTTGGTGTTTCCCTAGAATACAATCTTCACAAGAACTTGACTGTCCATTCATGACTGGTAATCCTTTGACCATGGATTGTTTTTGCATATGAGAGAGACTCTGAAAGGGTGGATGACCATACCTACAATGCCACAACCAGGTTTCGTCTTGACTAGAGACAGTATGAGCATATCACTGTGACAGGATAGCACTCCTCAGGTTGAGTGGGAAAATTCTATTCTTGGTCATTTCTACTTTGGCCAAGAGTCTTTTACTAGGGGCTTTGTCATAGACAACACAGCAGGAATCAATGAACCTAACATCATACTTATTCTGAATCAGTTGACCCACACTGATCAGATTGACCTTAAGATTGGGAACATAGAATACATCATATATGTACTTCTTCTCATTTTGTTTGGTAAGTATAGGAACAGTACCTTTTCCTTGAGCTAGAACGAGATGATGATCACCCAGTTTGATCTTTGATTCAATAGATGTATCTAGGTCAGAAAACAATGATTTGTTACCTGTCATATGATTGTTGCATCCACTGTCTAGCAACCACACATCTGATTGATGTTCTTCTTCAGTCGCCTGGTATGACAGAGACATAGATTCTTTGGTTTTGGGAGTTATGACTATGCTCACAGTGATCTGTGTGTTCATGGTGTTCATGGGCAGTTCTATCCTCTGTGGAATTAGAACTCCTTCCACTTCTGCCTCGTCCTCTGCCTCCTCGACCTCGACCTCTGTTGAAAGAAGTCTGAGTGCTAAATGCATGAGACAGAGACTCGTCTTCCTGACTGAGTCTAGCTTCATGAGACAAAAGCGACCCTGTTAACTCTTCTAGAGTAAACGTCGACAGATCCTTGGATTCTTCTATGGTTGTAACCACCATAGAGAATTTCTTAGTGAGGCATCGAAGTACCTTTTCAAAAATACCCTTCTGCTCTAAGGCTTCGCCATAGGTTTGGAATTGGGTGACAATCCCAGAAACCCTAGTCATAAATTGGTCAATAGTCTTTGTGTCTTTCATCTTAAGACTTTCAAATTGAAGTCGGAGGGTTTGGAGTCTTACCGTTTTAACTCGATCTGTACCTTTGTATGCAGATTGGAGAAGATTCCATGCCTGATGGGCGGTCGTAGCTCCAGTGATCCGCAGGAAAATGGATTCCTCAATGCAACTTTGGATCAACCACTTCGCAATGAGATCCCGATCTCTGCTTTTGTCGAGGGCCTTCTTATTTGCGTTTGACATAGCAGTGACAGTAGTTGTCGCCGGTTCCATGAACTCCTTTTCGACCATGTCCCAACACTTGTTGAGCTAGAGAAAAGTCTGCATCTTGATAGACCAGAACTCATAATTCTTGTCGTTCAGCATTGGACCTGAGATCGGCTTCATGTTCATGCTTGCCATGGATTATGACAACTGTTAAACTGATCGTCGCACTTTATTAACTGACACAGTGCGTCGGGGGGCGTGACGGACAAAATTCTATAAGTCCACGACTGTCGTCGCACTTTTCCACTGAGCAAGCTTGCGACGATCGTTGCAGTTTGCCTTCAACCAAGGTGCGACACCGTCGCACTTTTCCTTCAGGCAGGGTGAGATGTCGCACTTTTCCTTCAGGCAGGGTGCGACAGCCTCCCTCAGGGCCAAAATTTTTTATTTTTTTTTTGCCCAAAAAATTTTATTTTATTTTTTTTCGTGGGAAAAAAAAAATGTTACCTTGTCGCGGCCTGAGTGTTTCTCTCCGTCTGTGCTGCAACTTCTAGTTGTGCGTGTGTGCTCTCCAGCTTCTGCAAAGGCTTCCCCCAAAAACAAGATCGAAGGATCAGGCCGTCAGCTCTGATACCATGATAAAATATGCAGAGATACAAAACATAAATAGCAGAAACACAAAAGGCATATTGATTGCCTTCTCATTATTAAGCACACATATATATAGTTTCACATAGGACCAAAACCACTAGCTAATACTATGGGCCAGTGTAAACAATGGATCAACAAATGACCTAACTCAACTAACTTAGAACCATTGACTCAACTAACTAACCAACTTGACACATGAGATTACAACTCTTAACACTGCATACCACCCTCAAGCTGGTGCAATAGAATCATTTAACAAAACTCTAACTAAAGGACTTACAAAGATATTACAAAGATATGCAACACGGATAGGGATGACAAGATTCTAGTAATATTATGGGCCTAGAGGACAGGGACTACAAGTAAATCGCCTTTAAAATTCGTGTATGGACAAGAGGCCGTGGACCGTGGTGCCCTTACATTTTAAACAGCAGGTTATGGAAAAGCGAGGTGTTTTAGTTATAGTTTATCCTACTCGATTGATTACTTTATATAATATAATGGACCCTTTGCTTTTATCTCTATCTAGAAGTGGAAGTCCACGTTGACTACTTTAAATGATGAAAGTTCACCTACCCTATTTTCGTCTCTTTGTATTTAATTTTCTCATAAAGATAAAACCAACACGAGATACTTCACACCAAAATTTCAATGCAGACGCTAACTTTCGAATGAAGTAACGAGGTCCATAGACAAGCATAAGCATAGAGAGATAAACATATAATAACAATGAAATTAAGGACTCTTCTTAAAATCTGTGAAATTATTAAGATAAAAGTTTCATTAATAGGAAAGCACCGCCATATACTCCGATTATAGCTAAATTTCTTGGCATGAGGTAATAGAGTACTTCCACTCTCGAGAAGATTCTGTTGAGAGTATACCTCTGAACAGAATGGTTCAAAAGGAGGTGCAATGGAATAAGTATACCTGCATTTATGGTCTCCAACATTGGTCCAGATGCTCTGGTAAACACCTTCGCTCAGTCCAACACGAGCAGGTGGGGGAGCTTTGGATTATCTGCAACTTATTTTATGTAACCCTGGAAATATGGATTCGAGACGTGTACACGGTGAGAGAAAAGACCGTCGGTTTTCGGGTACATTCTGTCTCTCGAGGGACCAGATTAATCCACACCAAACATGTCTGTCATTAGAGCATGTGATTCATATGAGCTACTCCATCGGTCAAACGATTCATTCATTTTTTGCTTTAAACGGTCGTCTTTGTCGGAGCTGAACTCTTCGTAACCACGAACTTGCCGAGCGATTCAATATTGAATGAAATCGAGGAAAGAAATGGGCCCTTTCATAGGTGTAAAGCGTATATAAGGCTTGCAGACAAGGGACTCCAATGTGACCATTTCAGAACTGCAAACATTTGTTTACAGAGATCAATTAAGCATTTCGCTAAGTTTGCAGATTTATACAGCGAATCCGCTCTGAGTTAAATAGTTTTTTCGCTGAGCTTTGAAACATAGCCTACTACATTGGTGAAGTCGGCCATAGCCCTAGACAGTTTTCAACTTTGCAATGATGGACTCGGGAGATTCACACATGTTCAACCGAGTAACGTCCTGGCTTTTGTTTGCGGTGATGGTGATTTTGGCAATGGCGCCGGTCTCTGAGGCGACAGTCCATCACCATAAATGGAAGCTCAGTTACCAAAACTGGTCTCCTGATTGTATGCAGACGACGATTATCTCCATTAATGGACAGTATCCAGGTCCAACAATCAGAGCTCTGGAAGGAGACACCGTTGTTGTTGAATTAGACAATCAGATGCCCACTGAAAATGTTGTCATTCATTGGCATGGAATTCGCCAGGTACGATTCGGTCTCCATCAAAGTAATTTTGGAGCTAATTCTTAATGTTTGATTGATTGATTCATTCTTTATCAACCATACATTATATGTTGATCAAAATATTGTGCTTTAGGTCGGAACTCCATGGAGCGATGGAACTGCATCCATGTCTCAATGTGCGATCCAACCGAGCGAGACTTATATCTACAGATTCGTTGTTGACAGAGTATGTTTAACATATTTTATTTTTAACCATTGCATCTTAACATGGTTATACTTCGTTGGGATTCTGTAAGAAGACAATGCCCTAATGTTAATTATTGATGCAGCCTGGGACATATTTCTATCATGGCCATTACGGTCTACAACGATCGGCCGGCTTGTATGGGTCTTTGATAGTCGACTCCGCCAAAAAGGAGCCCTTCATTTATGATGGAGAACTGAGCATCATCCTGAATGACTGGTGGCATACTAGCACTTACCAACAAGCCGTGGGCCTCTCATCCAATCCTTTCGTCTGGGTTGGGGAACCTCAGGTATATATATTGGCTCTCCTTCATCTAAGTACTCCGGTTCGAATTACCTGTTGATTGAAACTCAATTAATAGACATGATTTGCTGGGTTGATATTGCAGTCTCTATTGATAGAGGGCCGAGGAAAGTACAACTGCTCGGCAGACAGCAGTACAACTTGCAACGCTACCAGTAGCCAATGCTTGCCCTACATTCTACCGGTGAAACCTGGCAAGACATACCGCCTACGCATCGCCAGCGTAGCTTCCTTATCCGCCCTCAATTTTTTGATTCAGGTGAAATACCTAACACATTCTGCATGGATGCTACATTCTTTCATCTTAATCAAATGCTCAGATGCTGAACAAGCTATTTGTTCCATGTTTTTCAGGGACACAAGATGACCGTTGTGGAAGCGGACGGCCACTACGTGGAACCAGTGGCGGTGGAGAATCTGGATGTGTATTCGGGAGAATCGTACTCAGTTTTGATAAAGGCCGATCAAGATCCCACCAAAAACTATTGGGCAGCTGTGAATGTGAGAGGGCGGCAGCCCAAGACGCCTACGGGCCTGGCCATCCTCAACTATGTCCCCAATCTCTCCACCAAGCTACCCACCACGCTGCCTCCTCCGAGCCCCGTCTGGAACGACTATGCCTATAGTAAGACGCTAGCCAAGAAGTTTCTGGCCCTCCGTGGACACGAAGAGCCACCTCCTATGAAACCCAGCAGACAGTTGATCTTACTGAACACACAGAACAAGATCAATGGTTTCATAAAGTGGGCCATCAACAACATATCTCTGGTTCCTCCTCCCACTCCATACCTGGCCGCCATGAAATACAAAATCCACGGTGCCTACGACACCACGCCCCCTCCGGACACTTATCACTCCCAAGACTACAACATCAGTATCCCTCCCAGCAATCCAAATGCCGTCGAAGGAAATGGCGTGTACGTATTCGAGCTGAACTCTGTTGTAGATGTGATTCTCCAGAATGCGAACACGCTGACTACAAATAACTCGGAGATCCATCCATGGCACTTGCACGGTCATGATTTCTGGATTCTCGGCTCTGGCGAGGGCGCGTTTGATCCTCTAAAGGATACAAAGAAATACAACTTGGTGAATCCTCCGCTTCGTAACACGGTGCCGCTGTTTCCCTACGGATGGACTGCTCTGCGGTTCAAGGCAGACAATCCAGGAGTGTGGGCTTTCCACTGCCATTTGGAGGCCCATTTCTTCATGGGAATGGGGGTAATGTTCGCAGAAGGGATTGACAAAGTAGGAAACCTGCCTCGTTCCGCGATGGGATGTGGGCTGGTCCTTAACAAGATGATGCATAACTGATCTCCGCACTTAAACACATTGTAATCCCTATTGAAATTTGACATTCTTTATTATCCTTCCCGGCATACATGTACAATCTAAGTTCTACCAAAAGAAAGAACCAAGAGAGTACATATTTTAACTGAAATTTGTTGCAGTTTTACAGAATAATATTTGTTTCATATTGTGTAAATGTATGAATTCCTCTCGTTTGATTGAATGCTTTTGCAATCTTCCTTGTCCTTTATCATTATCATAAAGTAGCTGAAGTGCTACTCATCGTTAAGTTAAAGTTCACCTTAATGCACATAGGCATTGTTCACTGTCTACGTGATTTCGATGGGCGTTTCTGAACCAAAATTGCATAAACTTTCTCAAGAAACCATGTGTTTGAAATAAAAGAATTCATGAAAAGAAGAAAAAACTGGAGCGAGCTCACAACTTTTGGCGTATCTAACAGGAGTCACGTGGTGTAATAATGAAAAGAAATGGTGAGCAGAAATCCCTTTTTCTGATTCGGCAATGTGTGGGTGCTAGCTGTGCAGTCCATGCCAAATGTGTCTGCCATATTAGGGGCAGAGTCTCTAACCAATGCAATTATACTACTCTGCTCTCTTCCCTGCCATCCCTATCAGCAAAGAGCATTATTTCTCCGGAGGTCTATTTTTTAAATCATATTATTTTTAAAATCATGGAAAATTGACGGATATGATTTTCTCTCTGGTATGGTGTTGTCTGTCGCCATAAAAGCCACGTACCAATCAGATCCGTTTTATGTTATGGACTGTCGTTTGTCGTGCATTGGGTATTGAATTTCAATGGTTTTAATATGAATCAGGGAAGTTTGGCTCATAGATTACTAACCTGTTGATTAGTTCTCGACAGAGTGGTTATACCTGTGTACAATAGCAGTGCTTTTTAAATAGCATAGAGAATCGGTTTGTAATGTAAAAGTGTATTTTTTAATATTTTTCTAGCTACGGTTTATTTTTATTCATTACCTGTCTTGACATTAAGAACCTTTGTTTGAACATGTACATGATAATTCAAATATATTTTTATCACCGTATCTCCACTGCCTTCGAAAAGTAGTTAGAGTATGTTAGAATGAAATATTTTATTTATATTATAATAAATAGATTATTGAAATTAAAAAATCTAAATCAAGTTTCTTTTAATGTTATCTCTCTAAATTAATACTTAAAGTTTTAAAATATAAGCACATTAAATTTAGAGGTATTCGAGTGGATGTATGACAAATTTGTTAAGTTTATGGTGGGTTGATTAGTGTTAGTCCAAAGATTATAGAGTAGTGGAATATCAAAAAGGATTTGCAATGATATGGAAACTAGCGTAATAACTAATTTAAATGAATTTTAAGTCAATGATATATGAATGGGGAAGAATCTTAAATACGTTATCTGTTTAATTAATGTGATTAAAGTCAATAAATAATATGCTACTTAGAATGTGATTAAAGTCAATAAATAATATGTTATTAAGTAGGGAGGGAAGATTCAATAACCAATGTAAATAAAGTTTATAAATAATATGAAACTCATTATAGATAAGATTCATAATATGAAATTAAAGAAAACAAACCAAAAAAGATAGTAATATGAAACTCAGATTAGAGTGAAGATTCATAATATGAAATTAAAGAAAACAGACCAAGAAAAACAGTAAAGTGAGTAATATATATATAACTTTTAACTTTTAACTTTTAAATAGTAGAGTATAATGAAATGAAATTTAATTATAAGAAAAGCATTAACAATGCATTTTTTGAATTAATAAGTTAGATTATAATAAAAAGTATATATATAATTTTATCATCTGAAACTATTGCATCATTTTGTGAAACACATACATATTGAAATAAGAAAATGAATATTAAATTTTATGTAATTTATGCATTTTATATTATTGTCTTATTTATTTTGAATCTAGATTCATGGTTACTTGAGATAAGAGTTTCCACATAAAAAGTGACATTAATAATTTGAATGATTTTACATAATAAAATAAGTCCATGACTCATCCAATGAGAATGCTCTATGATATGGAAATATTGAAACATTAAAATTACCCGATAGGAGCATAAATGGAGGTATTGAAATTTAAATGTATAAATTCTACATGGCGATGAATGAAGATGAATGTATAAGGTGTTCCCACCAATTAAGCTATTATTGAATGCACATGTCTAAGGCGCTATATGTATATTTTAACTGTATCTTAATTGGATGTTAATGGTTTTCAAAGTGTAGATATATAGTTGCTAGGTAAATATCAAATTATAATTTTCTTATGTTATTTTTATTGGTTTTATTTATTATTAATTATATATACATTATTTATTTATATTATTTCATTTTATTGAATATTTTACTTATTATTTATATTGTTGTATTATTGTTGATCTTATTTTTATTATGATTGTAAGTGGTTGTGTTTTGTGATTGTTCTTGTTTTTATTATTATTAATATTATAATAGTATATTTATTATATTCTTTATTTATATTTATTTATAAATAATTATTTTTATAATAATAATTCATTAATTTTGATAGGCCAATCCTCAACTAGCATAACCATATTAATTAATAATATGGTTGTTATACCAAGGGCAATAATCCATCGAAGTATATCAACTATATTATTAATTAATATGTTTTTAAAGCTAATATTTAAATATATGGTTTATATGTAGGTGGAAACAAAAAAAACCAATAATATTTAAATTTATAATTTACAGACATGTGAAAATAAGAAATAGAAATCAATAATATTTAAATATATAATCTAACCTCATGTGGAGATAAAAATGGTTTGGTGTTCATATCATGAATGCACTCCCTCAAACTTTAAGAATGGCATGCAATGGAATTCTAGTGACACATGGCTACTATTCAAATCGATTTTTCTCCCTCTTTCACACTCATTCAATCATGGTAGGAAAATTCTTAACATCTTGATGTTAGCTCCTGATATTCAATCATGGTAGCATCTTGATGTTACCTCCTTATATTCAATCATGGTAGGGAAATTCTTAACATGTGGATGTTACCTCCTTATATAGGTGGGATTTATGATTTGCATTGGTTTTGGTATTAACATGGAGTTTGGTATTAGTCTTTGTTAATATTTTGTTGGTTTGATTTGTTTTTAATTGGTTATTTGTTGATGTTTTGTTGGTTTGGTTTACTTGCTATTGGTAATTAGGTTTGGTTTTATATTTTATAGATTTTAGTATGCTTGTGTGCTTAAACGTTGTGTTATATATTGCATAAAAAAATTATTGCAGCATCATAAATAACAGAATTTGCAAATTTCAACTCAAGATTATCATGAATTAGGTTTTATTTAACTATTTATATGTTGTTGCCTCATTACCATTTCGAAAACATAAAGAAATAAAAAATCAAAGCATTAACAACACCATTAAAGTTCTTTATGTTATTATTTTCCGCCTCAATCACAACATTGCTAATTGAAGGGAGCTTTAAATATCTGAAACCAAATTATGAGAGCTTAAAATAGCTCCTAGGAAAGGGAGGAGAGGGACACACAACTTTGGCTTCCAAACACAAGACACACAAAGCTTCGGCTTTAAACCATACCTATAAGCTAGTAAAAGGTAAACCTACAATGTACAATGCTATGCCAACTATTGATAGGAAAACGTACAATGCTAGGTGGGAGGAGAAATTAAATTTCCAACACAAATTACAGTGGACTAATTAATTTATAATGTGAAATTGAAGGGAAAGGTACACATGTGGAGGGAAAGGCAACGATTGGAAAGGCTTAGAGTGAACCTCAACATTCAAGACAATATGATCTTAAGTTTTGTAAAAAAATTCTAATCTCTGGCCACTCACCCTTCAAACTTAATTGGATTAGTCAAGGATGCAATTATGGAGAAAGCAATGGACCAGCGACCTTGAGAGAGAGAGCTGGAACTTGAAAATGCAATCGCATGTTCCAAAAAGTTGCCCCACAGAAAATCCAATGCGCATAAAGCTTCTCCTAAAAGTCTTAGCTTTTAAATATTTTCTAAAATTAGATTTTATAGCTCCGCGTTTTTAATGGAAAAAATATCCATATAAAACATTTACTTTGTCAATCACTTTGTAATGGAGAGAAAGATGAAAATATATAAAAATAATTATGATACTGTAAAAATAAAAATAAAAAAGGAAGAAAAATAAAAATAAAAAAGGAAAATAAAATCTATGTGATATTATACGATTTAAGTGTTACTAATAAGTTATTTGTTAAACGAGTTGTTTGCAACAAATTACTCGTTAATATTACACTTCTATTAATCTTGTTGATTAACAATGCAACTATAAAATAATCAATTTATTATATAAATTTAAAATTTACTATTTATTTTTAATATTTTATAAAGGAACAAAAGTTTAAAGCAAATCAAGTAATAACTTTTTTAAGGTTCAATGGACATTAATCATTATCATCATCATTATCATTTAAAAAAACTAAGAAAACAAAAGAAGAAGGAGAAAATAAGGATACAAAAACAAAGAACTAAGAAATAAATATAGGTATAATCTAAATGTTCTACTTTTTCAACTTTTTTTTTCAATTTAATTTTGTTTTTATTCTGGTTGGAAATCTTTAAAAATATTAGAATTACATATATTAGTTATAGAAACTCTATAATTTGGGTGTTATGGGGTATTTGACTGTATAATTTCTGTGTTATGGGATATTTGAAGATGCTGAATCTATTTATAGATTCAAAAATACAATTTAAATACTTAGAAATTTGGATTTTACTAAAAACAAAAAATCTACCAAAACCAACCTTAATATCAAAAACATAAAATAAATACACTACTTCATACATAGAAAATAAAGATACGAAAATATGAGATAGCAAAACGCGTTTGACGTGGAAAGAAAGTCCATTAAGATCGCTAAAAGTAATAAACAACCAACGCACCAAATATAGCGAAATTAGAACGTACATGATGGCACTACTGATAGTGGAACAGTAGGACAAAACCACATGGCATCTCCATAATTTAAATGCAGTGAAATGGCTTTTAAATATGTGCTGAAGAACAGCTGTTTCACCACGCTTTCGCGTGACTCCCAAAGAAGCAACTGGGAGCTTTGGATTATCTGCACTAACTTGGTCGCAAAACGTAAATGTGGTGAGAGAAAATGTAGTCGTTTACATTATGTCTGTGGGTGGAATCAAATCCGTCTACAAAACCAGTGATCAGAAGCAAGTGGGCGCTTTGGACTATCTGCAATGTGTGTGCTTTGGATTATGATCTCCAAGAACTGCTTAAATCAACCGTGGAAGCTTTCTAGCAAAACGTAAAAGTGGTGATAGAAAAGGTCACCGTTTTAACCAAATCCATCCACACTGGTCGTTACAAAATCACTGGTAAAACGATCAAACAATTCATTAATTTGACAAGGTGGTTTGCATATAAATCCACCGCTCAAACGATTGCTTAATTTGACAAGGTCGTCTCTCTGGAACCGAAACTGTTGAGCACCAGCTGGAACTTTCCGAGTGATCGAATGAACGACAAAGAAGCAAGAAATGGAGCGAAAGCTGCAAGAAATGAAGGATTTCAAAGCTGTAAAGCCTATCTAGGTCTAGGTCTAGGTCTAGGTCTAGGTATTGGAATGTCACAACATAACAGATGTGGATAGAGTTTATTTAGTCGTTCGCTAAGGCGGCTGCTGTCTGCAGATTTATACACCGCGGCCAGGACCGTCATTTTCTACAGGAAATATATCTACCGGCCATTCAGTTTGAATTGTATGATTTTTAGCGCTCATTTGCTTACTAGCGGCTGATCCGGTTTGAATTGTATGATCTTTTAACATTCATTTCCAACACAGCAAACTGCATTTCTGAGGTCTGCCATAGCTGAGACAGCGGCTTCTGAACTGTGAAATGATGGGAGAGTCACACTTGTTCAACCGAGCCTCCTGGTTTGTGGTTTTTGTTGTGCTCTTTATAACAATGGTGACACACTCCACTTGGATGCACATCTCTCTGTGTCTTCCTTTATCTTCTTCAATGTAGATTCACAAATTTGGGAATTGCTTAAGGTTAAAAGCAACTCAGATTCCATTCACTCAGTTGCATCTAAATGTTTTAGAACTATATACATAGATTAATTGCAAATTGATTGCAAGATAATTTTGATAACCTATAAATCACAATTATTCCTGTGTACCAATGTTAGCTTCGGCGAGCCGAAACTCGAAACCCTCCGTATTATGATAGCATGAGATGTTTGAATTTTTCATTAAAATATTAAAATCATAGATGTTTAACTATATGTAATCAATATTACTCCATTGAAATCTTTTTATCCAAACATTTCTATATATATAAGCATAAGCAAATTTAATCAACAGAATAATCAAGATAATGATGATTAAGATAATGATTAAGATCACAAATAATGTTTAGTTATAATAAAGGTGAAATAATATAAAATAATGATTTATTTCTCATTTATATATGTATAAGCTCTTTATTTTTGGATTTTGGAATAGGTGTAATTTTTTTGGTAAAATCGAAGTGTTCAAATTGTGTATGGCATCACATTATACCATTTTTATTATTAATATATGTAATTAAAAAAAAAAATTCTAACCAAATTCCAAACAAAACAATTCATTACATTCCTGGTTTGTGGTTTTTGTTGTGCTCTTTATAACAATGGTGACACACTCCACTTGGATGCACATCTCTCTGCGTCTTCCTTTACATTAAATTCCTTTATCTTCTTCAATGTGGATTCAGAAAATTGGGAATTGCTTAAGGGTAAAAGCAACTCAGATTCCATTCACTGAGTTGCATCTAAATGTTTTAGAATTATATACACGGATTAATTGCAAGGTAATTTTGATAACCTATAAATCACAATTATTCCTATGTACCAATGTTAGCTTCGGCGATCCTAGTCGACCGGTAGTTTGAGAAGTTTCAAATTCTAACAAAAAAAACACTCGAAACCCTCCGTATTATGATAGTATGAGATGTTTGAATTTTTCATTAAAAATATTAAAATGATAATTGATTAACTATATATAATCAATAGTACTCCATTGAAATCTTTTTATCCAAACATTTCTATGTATAAGCATAAGCAAATTTAATCAACAGAATGATTAAGATGAAATCAAGATAATAATTAACATGATAAATAATGTTTAGTTATAATAAAGGTGAAATAATATAAAATAATGATTTATTTCTTATTTATATATGTATAAGTTTTTTATTTTTGGATTTTAGAGTAGGTGTAATTTTTTTGGTAAAATCTAAGTTTTCAAATTGTGTATGGCATCACATTATGCAATTTCCATTACTAATATATATATAATTAAAAAAAAAAAGATTTTTAACCAAACTCCAAACAAAACAATTCATTATCTCTATGTATTTTAATAAGTTGTCACACTAACCATTTTAGTCCTTCAATATCTACATAGATAATTAAGTTAAATATTGTAGTTGAGTATTTATTATGTACATCCTAAAAAACTAAAATCAATATCATTTAGAGGAACATATTATGGGAAAACCCTCAAGAAGTGAGGCCTTGCATAACCAAGAGGGGATTTGACTTCGAGACTTTTTGCTTGTAATTACAACACTCAACCACTTAAGCTAACCCATTGATCTAATTATATATCTATATATATATATATATATATATAATTAATTTAATAATTTATAAATATTAGATAAAATAAATATTATTTTTATATAATTTTTTATTTAAAATTAAACCCTGTAGTAAAATATACTACATTTCCATATACAAAATTCATTTTTTATTCTAAATAAATAAACCCCAACTTTGCTTTCAACCACAAATTTTGATGTTATGTAGAGTGTTACAAATAAATCATATAAAAATGTTAAAACAAAAATATAACTAAAGAGTCTATAATGGAAAGTAGGATGTTACGAAGAAAAAGTATAACTAAAGAGTATAATGGAATGTGGTAGACCGAATTCTCCATAAAACTTCTTTTCTTTAGAATAATCTATATTTCCTTAATCTCTCAATGCTGGTATGAAAATGATGTAAATGCTTATAAGTCATTCATGGGGATTTGATTAAGGCATCATGATGTGTATCGTTTGGTATGTTTCTATTTGTATCTATTGGGAAGTCTATTCCTCTATATTTATCATTGTAATATATGTTTATAAAATTATAATGGTGGAAAAATGCATTATATATCGAATGATAGTGTTGAATACTTTTTTATTTTAAAATAATAATTTTATCTATATATTATAATTAATTTTTTAGAGTTTTTTTTAAATTTATTCTAATGATTATTCTTAGGTAATGTATTAAAATTTTTCCTAAAGTTAATGAAGAAATATAGGAGTTTTATTTTTTTTATTTTATCATTCTACTATAATGATCCTAAGAGTAACTAAGTGGTCTATGATTTAATAGTAACTTCTAATACAAACTTGGATTTTAACATTTTTTTATTGATTTTCTAACCATGGTATTATTTTCTAGATAATTTCTTATAACTTTAAGAACATGGATTTTAACACTTTTTCATTGATTTTCTAACCATAAAATGATATTATTTTCTAGCTAACTCTTTATAACTTTGCTAGAAGACAACTAGCCATAATGATCTTATAATGCCATTGGCTTTTCGTTGTGCTAAATGTTTTTAACCTAAACACAATCTCCTCCAAATTAGATCTATCTTTTGATTTGTAATAATGGGTTGAATTTAGAGAATTCATAAATCTTTTTAAAGTATAAATTTCAATCTTTCATAACCATTGTTTTCGAATTTACTTTATAAGCTTTTTAAGATAAAGTTAGGAAAATTTAAAAGTTTTTCTTTTCTATATTTATATAATTTATATATTTTATTTTAATTAGTGCTTTGTAATTAGAGGATTTCCTCGTGGATTTTTTAGTGAACTCTCAATCTTTGTCACACCAAGTGTTGATAATTAGACTGTTCTTTTTAGAATTTTTTTTAAAAGAAAATTTGTTTATACGATATAAGTAAAATTTTGATAAATATCTTCTATATATATGTTATTTATTGGGATATTTAATTCATTCTTCAAATTTTTTAGAAAAATATTAAGGCTATTTTTACCAATGTTCAAGCCTTTTTTATTAACATAAAAAATTTTCCATTGGAATTTTATGCAAGGTGATGTTTAGAGTTAATATTAAGATAAAATTAGAAAAGATTAAAGTTTTCAAGCTCTTTTTATTAGCATAAAAAATTTTCCATTGGAATTTTATGCAAGGTTAATGTTTAGAGTTAATATTAAGATAAAATTTTCCATCCTTGGTGCATAAAATCTCCCAATGCAATTTATACACTAATTAAGGACAACATCCCCTCTAAAGGGCCCCTATAGTGCTTCAAGGAACTCTTCATGGATCATGAGCCTTAAATGATTAGTTTAGGTCGTAAGACCTTTATTTTCTCCCACATCCCTGTTCAAGGTCTTGAGATCCATCCATTATGCCTACAACTTTTGAATTGTTCCCATAGATCATTCATGGGTCTTAGGGATTGGGGGTTAGGGGGTTAGAGAGAGAAAAAGAAAGAGAGAGAGATTGGGGGTTAGGAATTTAGAGAGAGGGAGAGAGAGATATTGGGGGTTAGGAATTTAGAGAGGGAGAGAGAGAGAGAGAGAGATATTGGAGGTTAGGGGTTTATAAAGAGAGAAAGAGAGAGGGTGTGTGAAGTATTGAAGGGGTTAAGAGAGAGAGAGAGAGAGAGAGAGAGAGAGAGAGAGAGAGATTATGGCTTAGGGGTTGAGAGAGAGAGAGGTGTTGGGGGTTAGGGGTTTAGAGAGATCTAGAGTGTTAACATCCAAAAGTTGTCCACTAGCTCATCTCCCTAGTCACATAATTCATTTGTCCACTTTTCCTACCATTTTGGCCTCTAAACTCTTAAAAAACCCTCAAATGGTTACCCAAAAGGCAAAAAATAAATATTTCCCTCCTCAAATAAATAAAATTCCTTCAAAAATGTCAAAAAACCCTCAAAAGGGGTCCAAAATTCCCAAAAATAAAATAAAAAGGGAAAAAAGTCAAAACAATTTCAAAAAAGAAAAAAGGAGGGAAAAAAGAAGGCAAAAACCCTAAAACCATTTACCTAAACCACTTGGTTCCTAAAACAATGGGTCAACACTCCGTCACCCAAAATATCTATAAAAATTTGATGTAGGCCCCCCATTTCATATCCATTATCTACTCTAACCTTATGCTACCAAAATTCCCACAGAACTCTAGCCCATCATTTGACCTTGAGTTTACCATTCTAGGTGAATCCTTGGCCACCATTGAATCATTTGGAGAAGAGAAGGAAACATAGGAGCACTAGTGCGATACCCCCATACAGCAGCAAAGGCTCGAACAACCTCAACATTTGAGGTAAGACATATGCAAACCCTAGTTTTCCATTAATAAAAAACATAAATCTTTATTTACCGAGTTCTCATGAATGTTTTTACTGTTTACTGTTTTGTTCTAGATTTAAATCGTAATATTTCCATGCACATGTTTTAGTTTAATGCTTAGTCTTTCTACTGTTTTACATTTAGTTTGAACCCATTTACTGAACTGCTACTAAGGATTCCTTAATCCTTAGTAGGTGCTCTTTAGTATAAGCTAGGGTGAAAACCCTATCTACAGTTTTGGCGACTCCACTAGTTTGAATCTTTGGTTAGTTTTTAGTTTGTATTTTCCATTATTGTTTGTTTTTTACAGATCTGGTTCACCCTTGAACCCCAATACTTGTAGGCCTAGACCTTGTTGTCTCTGTGAGCCCCTAAATCCTTGTTTATTCATTTCAGCCGACACTTTTCGCAACCATTTTTTTCCTAACGAAGCGCAGCTTCCGGCTCGACAGTCGTGCCCCAGAGTGTTGCTTTTATCCCGACAGCCGCACCCCAGAGCACCACTCTCAAACCGAAAGTCGCGCCCCAGAGCACAACTTTTGTCCCGCCAGCTGCGCCCCAGAGCGCAGCTTATGTCCCTCCAGTTGCGCCCCAGAGCACGGGTTTCGGACTGACATCCGCACCCAGAGTGTAGTCTTTGGCCCTCTAGCCACGCTATGGCCCTCTAGCCGCACCATGGCTCTACTTACTATTCTAGTATGCGACATGGCTCCCATCTGGTGTGTTGAGAAACAACTATTTTTTCTAGAAGCACGACATGTACGCGGTGAGAGAAAAGGTGGTCGGCTACATTACGTGTGTGACCACATCTTTCTTTTTCTTGATTCAACGACGCATCAGCGTAGAACTTGTCTGTAATAAATGTTGTTTCTATTGTCTGAATTGTATCCATGGAAAGTTCTTCCCTCTTGTTAAAGGCTTGGTTTGCATAAACAAATACTTTATAGCTAGGTTTCCACTATACTAAGCATGTGATCTCAAAATGCTAAAGTGAAAGGAATCGTAGCTGTAAAGAGCGGCAGAACATAGTATCTAAAAACAAGGTGACAATAATACCGATAATAAAGAGAACGCGTTGGCTGTGGACCCTCATGTGGAAGAGAAGGGATCAATCAAATATATAGATAAGGATCACTACAATTAAAATCAAGGGAGGGGATAATATAGAAGCATGGAAGAAAGCACAAACATCAAACAAGTTATGGTTTGTGGGCCATGGGTTGGTGTGTATGTAGTTGGATTTAAGTTGTTTCAGATTCAATGGCATACACGCCATCCCCACACTAATTAAAGCTCTATTTGGGCTCCTCAACATCCACATGCATGCAGCTAGAAAGGTATAGATTTAGATTTACTGGGTGATAAATAAGTTGCTAGCAGCACAACATTACATATCCTAATAAATATATTGGTACCATGCGGTATTTAATGCTCTGCTGTTTGATTGTTAATTTTTATGGTTTTAATTCAATGTTAGTGTTATACTGCCTCAATATATTATGATTGATTCATATTCAAACAAATTTGACTTTACATTACTCTTGCATTTTGAAATTAATTATAAAGTTTATATATTATTATTATTATTTAAAAATTAATTTCAAAATTATATATATATATATATTGTATGTAAGACGGACAAAATTCTATTAAAAATGATCATAGAGTACAAAAATATTACACAGAGCCCACCAAGGAGTTGAACAGACCAGAGGCACATCCCAATGGAAACAGGATGGCCAGCCCAAAATTACAAGTATAGCATTGTCACAAAGGATGCCACAAAATAAACAGCCCATGGAACCAAAGAGATCTTATAAAACCATTAGAAAGTAACAACGAAAGCCGATATGCATCGAGAAGTCTGAGCCCGGATGAAGAAGGGAGTCCAGCCATACGTCTTCCAAAACGAGAAGCTTTCCATACTACAAAAATTGATGAGCACTTACAGAGAAAGCATGCTTATTCATCGGCTAGTCAGACCTCGAGGTCTCATGCTCCTCGCTCCTTGTGGAAGACGGGAAGTGTATGTTGAGGTCGTCCATAAGAGCTTCTAGTGTGATTGTGTTCTCCATTTCGCTCTGCTGCAGAGCTTTCATGCCCTCAATTATCTCTTTCATATGCTTAACTGTGTTCTCCCGAGCTTAAATTTCGCGGGCTAGGAGGATTCTGCGTGCCCAATAAGGGTTAGCAGTAATCTGGTAACCCAAGTTTGTCTTAACCTCCTCCTGCAAAGAAATCTCCAGATGGAAAATTTGGCCTTTAGTAGTGACCGACGTTTCCTCAATATATAATTGCGCCCAATCAAAATGCAAAGGATTAGAATCCTCATGGGTGCTAGCAGGAGCATCAGAACCTTCCCCAGTGTGTCTTCCCCTTCTCTCGGGGTTTCTACTGGATCCCCAACAACTAGAAAGATAGATTCGAGGAGCCATAATTTTCAAAAAGAAAGTGCCAGAGGAAGAGGAGAACCCACCAGCAATATTAAGCCAACTAAAGCGAAAGTGAAACCAGAACAGCATAACCTAAAACTGGGAAAGGAAAACGGCTTTAATAGTGCGTATCTAGATGCCCTTGTCATCCTTCGTGTATTTATAACCTAAGTCCCTACATCTGGAAATGGAATTCGTACCAGACCATAAATTCCCATTAGTTCCAATAATAACCCTTTTGTACTTGTCAAGGAATTCGCATGTTCGAAACGTGATAATCCTGCGAAACTGGCTACTAACTGTACCATCCCAGTCGTTGAGAACGAGGCTGCCATCACCTATGGATTTCATCTTGTTAATGTACTAAAAATTATGCTGATCCTGCCCTTCCTCCTGGAGTGAATAATAAAAATGAGTTATGCAGATGTGACCGGACATACGCGTAAATGGAAGCCGCCGCTTAGCCGTCTTAAATTCCACCTCGGTAAATTACCTCCCTTTGGTACGTAGCATCATTAGGAGCTTGATCGTTGCCACGTGTCACGGGATTGGCTGCAAGTGTCTCTTCCCCTCTTTCCCCATGTGTGTCTTCATCCGCGTGCTGTAAGGTTTCCGCCCGGGGATGAAGATCGACGGCTGTGATCTCCACGCAATGACGTTGATCCACACGATCGCATACCTCGGCTAAGGGCCCAACTTTGAAGGGAAAACAAGCCATCACCCCCATGTTGGCCAGCTCATGAGCTAGTTTATTGCCATTACGTTGAACGTGTATAAACTTAATGGCCAGAGAAGTTTGCAGGATTTGCTGGAGCTGGTTTAACCTGCACTCCCATCTCTAGTTTAGCGAGACCTTAGAAGCCGCCACCCCTCTCTTGATGCGTCATGCCATAGTTATTAGAATGCTGGAGTCCCCTTCCACTACCAAAGGTAACCACCTCTGCGTTAATGCCCATCTGATACCATTTACCATGCCTTCTAGTTCTACTATGTTATTGGTTGCTTCTCCCAGGTTGCCCCATAAAACACCCAACATAGAGCTAGAGCTATTCCTTACCGGTCCCCCAAATCCAGCCGGGCCTGGGTTACCATTTTGCAGCTCCGTCGAAGTTCAGTTTCAGAGTGCTAGTCGAAGGAGTTCTCCATGAGTTAGGGCTCATAGGTTTTTCTCTACTTTCAAGCCGAGCTGCATGTCCACGAGGTAAGCTGAAAATACCCCATGCATTCAGAATAATTATTTCAGTAGGATCAACATGTCTCAGTTCTGGGGGTAAATTCCTAACGCAAATGGTTTCCTTTATGTGCATTTCAATTGTAAGACAAATGGTCTCCATGTTTCTGTGCTTATTTTCGAAGATTCTTAAGTTGCGTTCCTTCCAAATTACCCAAACCACGAACCTCGGGAACAAATCCCAGATTTGGTTTAGAAGTTCACTTTTGAACAGGTGGACCTGCCATTTTGCTAGGGTTAAATCCAAGTGACCATAATTTCTGGCTGTCTTTCTGAATATTTCCTCCCCTCTGCACCAAAGAGATGATGCAAGCGAGCATTCATCCAGTAGACGGTTGATTGATTCGCTATCAAGCAAGCAAATGCACCATCGTGAGGGCCCTGAGAAACCTTTTTTCCATAGGTTTTCCCATGTTAATATACGACGATGAAGCAACACCCAACCAAAGGTGGCAACTTTAGGCCAGTGGTTGAGCCATACCTTTTTCCATTTTTCCTCATGAGGCATTCTATCGTAACCCTCCAAGAGGGATACCGCCTCAACACTGTTAAAGTTCCCAGTATTAGAGTAACCCCATCTAATTTTGTCCAGTCCTGAGGTCACAAGGATTTGGCATTTGAGCAGTTCCCAATAAAAGTTGTCCAAATTTTCATCCGGGGTTAGATTATGCCACCACTATATCGGTTTACACTGTCTGACTTGATGTTCCTTAGGGCCCATTTCCCATAAATCCTGAACTTTCTCCCACGGGCTACTCTGTAAATACTAGACTAGCTCCTAGTTATCCTGCATCTCCACAATTTTAGGGAATTGCTGCCACGCATCGTGCAGAAAGGAAGCAGAAGCTCCATCTCTTATCTCCCAAAAACTATGCCACTTGACTAACTCACGATTCTGCTGAGCCAACTTCCATATGCACGCGCTGGGCTGATCCTCCATGAAGCGAATAAGGTCCTGCTTGGGCCATATGGGTGCATATTTCTAGTGCCATAACTTTGCCCAAGGTTCCTCTCTATGAGTGATCCATCTCCACCATATTTTGGCTCCTAACACTTTGTTAGTGCACAGAGGGTCCCTAAGACCAAGGCCACCAGCTCCTTTTGGAGTGCAAACAGATTCCCATTTCACTAAGGCCCACTTGCTCGGGTCATGAGTACCACCCCACAGAAAATTCCTTTGAATATTACGAATTCTTTTCAGAACGGCCTTGGGAGCAGCCAATACCGAGAATAAATAAATCGGCATCGCTTGGAGAACAGATTTTACCAAAATGAGCCGGCTAGGGAAGTTCAGGGCCCGATGTGTCCATAGTTCCAATTTATTCTTGAGTTTTTCAAGCAAGTCTTTCCAGGAGATTTAACTAATTATAGATTCTGACAGGGGCGCCCCTAGATATTTAGACGGAAGCCGTCCTTCAGAAAATTCCAGAATTCTTAAAATATTCCTGCGATTAATTCTGGGAGTGTTGAAGAAATAAACCTTCAAATTTTCTTTATTAATCTCCAGGCCACTACTTCTAAAGAATGTGTTTAGAATGCCCTTGATGTTTTTAGCTTCATTCACTGAGGATGGCCCCATTAGCATGGTATCATCAATGAATTGCTGATGGGTTTGGGGGGTCAACACATCGCATAGATCAAGACCACAGATGGCATTACTGTTCTGTGTGGCCCGCAGCATTCTGCCTGTACCTTCTGCAATGATAATGAAGATAAAAGGGGATAACGGGTCCCCCTGTATGATTCCACGGGAAGCAGGAAAGGGTTGAGAGGGAGTACCATTAACCAAGATGGAGAAGATAGGGGATGAGGCTATTATAGGTCAAATCTGCACTTCTCCGTTCGTGATCACCTTGAGCTATTGATCACACGAAAGGACAACTTGGATTGAAGAGCATGATGACCTCAGATGAGACTTTGACCTGACTCACCTCTCTGCAAGCTAAAAAAACCCTAAAAAACATCATATTTTGGCATGGGCGCTACTTTGCTTAAGTAAACCAGTGCATATGCCCTACTCCATTGTGGAATAGTAGCGCACACCTCATGATGGGCACTACTCCTCTTCAGTAGACTAGCGCACAACATTTAAAAAGTGACAAACGCTAGTTTTTAAACACTGTAGTCACGCCCTAGGCGCTACTCCACTATGAAATAGTAGCGCACATCTTAAAATATGATAAAAAAAGATTTATTTGACAAATGGAGATTAGTTGCAGTTGGTTTCCCAACTTCCCCAACTTCTCTTTCAACCACCTCTCGACCTGAACTACCTACCTTTTCCTATAAATACAAGGAGGATTGAAGAGAGGGGTTAGACATTGAGACATGAGAGCCATAGAGAAATTCTTTTATATGAAAAGCTTGTGTTGAAGGAGGTTATGCTAGAAGATTTCAAGCCAGAGAAGAGCAGGAGCCCAGGATCAGGTTGCATGAGCATGCTGCAAAGTCAGGTATACTTTGTATCATTCATATGTTTTTGACAATAAAAGGTTGAAGCATCTTTCTCGTCCCAAATCAAGTGCTTATTGGATTATGTATTTGTTTGGATCAATGTTGGTTAATGTTTGATGTTTGAATTACTATTCAATTCCATCATTATTATATTGTCCAAGATATGCTGAGAAAGGTCTTTGTGTTGCAGGTTTATCAAACAGGAAATTGAGTTGAGGATCAAACGCAAGGTTGGACAAAAGCTAGGATCAAACTTCGTTCACAACGTACGTCCTCAAGGTCTCCAATCTATTTCTCTTTATAAACGGTTATGTAATGCAATTAGTATGTTTACCTATCACCCCCTTAAGTTGATAGTGTCCATTTCCTCACTATAGGGTAGTATTTCCCACCGACAGACTGGCGACTCCGCTGGGGAGGTTGTTTTTTCTGCTCTAGGAAACTCTTCTTGATTATCTTTCCAGTACTTCTTAACCCCTTTGATCTTTTGAGAAGACCTGTAGGTTGTCCCTGCCTGCTTCTCTTTTCTTGACTCAATATTTTTACACCTCTGCAAGGTTATTTTTTGACCTTTTAAGACGTGTGCGCTACCCTACTGTACATACAGTAGCGCCCATGCGCTAGTTTTCCTCTATATAGTAGCGCCCACATCCCCAAGTGCGCTAGTTTGCCTACTACACAGTAGGGCACATTCCTGTAGTTCTCTGTTTGAGGTAAGCTTGAGTTTTCTGCCTATTTGGGTGGGTTTCTAACTTTGTTTTTGGCCTTCTTGACTGGTCTTTGAGGTCTGTAACCCTTCTTTGAGTCTCATTAGCCTCTTTTGAGTCCTTTAGGTCATTTTTTGGTCACTTGTTTACTTTTGAAGTGTTTGGTTCATTTGTAACTCTTTTTGGAGACTAGGCCTTGTTCCTTAGTGAACACAGTTGCTCATCTATACCCTGATAGTGTGTTGCTGACCTACAAACCTTTTCACTTAGCATTTGTTGTTTGTTGCAACACTTGCTTGCTCTTTGAGTATGTCATCCTTGGTTTTAGGGTTTGATCCATCTTTTGGAGCCTTTGGGGTGTCTTCCAAAATTTTTGAGTTCCAACATTTCTTGACTTCGCTGTCTTTTCCAGTATCAAGTGAGTTTGAAGTGCTTTAGATTGCTTCATCTTCCAGTCTTTGTGTTAGTAAGGTTATCCTTAGTCCGCTTGCCTACCTATTGCTTGTCTTAGTGGTCTTGTTAGGGTTTGGTGCTTTGGAGCATTCTTTTAAAGATTGATTTCCAGTTCTAAGCATATTTCCTCTTTGTTTTCTTCCCACTTTGTTCCCAAGTTTGAGAGCTTTTTCTTTTGAAAAAACTTGTAGGACAAGTCTTTGTCGAACCATTGTTTTGATAGTTGTGAACTTTAGAGTCATCTTTCCATTACTTACACATCTCTTATAGGTCTTATTTTCTTCCACTTTCAAGTTCTTTTTTGTTCATATATAACATAAGATCAAAATAAGTTTGGTTGTTCATAATAGTAAGGTTTGTAATCTTTGCAAAATAGCATAGTTTATTTTGTTAAGAATTAGAAAACAAAACAAAAAATAAAGCTTTGTTTAGGTTTGCTTACTCTTTACTTTGGAAAGAATATTAAATGAAAAATAAAAAGTCCTTTCATTGTTGAAAGTTGTTTCATTTCATGTGCTTTACTTTCTGTTGCAAGCACATCACACAATGCACTGTCCCATTGAGTAAAAAGTAAACTTAAAAAGAATCTTAATAAAATCAATTAGAAACAATTTTCTTTCTAGGGATACACGACACCAACAAGTCTAGGCTAGAGTTTCGAGCTTAAAACACCTTTAACTGCTCGAAGCTTGTTTCATTACTCAAAAATCGTAGTGCGACTGTCATATAGGTAAACCCATATATATCAAATATTCCTAGGAAACTCTACTGAAACCAGAGCCAAGCACGAGGCCGTGGAAGATTGGAATCATTGAGGATACCTCCCTCACGTTCCTTTTGACCATAAACCAAGGTTGATTTGCGTATGGGGATCCATCTGGATTTCGGGCTTTGTTACCCTGCCCACGCATTTTGATCAGGTTGACGACTGTCCCCCCAGGATATTCCATATGTATGGTAGCCTTAGTATCTGACCATAGGATCATACACAGGTGACAACAGAGGGTATATCTACTGTACCTAGTATAGACGTGGGAGGAAATCCCTTGTAGGTCTTTGGGAGAGCGGTTGGGTGATTCCAGTGCTTGCACCCTTAGTCATTGTATTGTGGACCCCGAGTAACTGTTCTTCATCCTTCGTTGATCTATTATGGGCCCTCATCATCCCAGACTCTTCTTCGGAAGGCATCTTGTTTGACTGGTTTGAATACTTAGGATTTTTTTTTTTAGTGGTGTGCTATTTTCCCCCTAGTCTTAGTGGCCACTAGGATTTTTGATTAGTTTTTATTTTTATGTAATCGTGGAAGACCAACAACTTCGTAGGTCTAGGAGGTTGAAAAACCTTCTCCCACTTAGAGTGGAACCACTACCTCCACCCGGATGATAGAGGGTAGACTCCAGTGTTCCTTTGGAAACTACTGATGAAATAGAGGTTCCCGAGGAACCCCAACCTGCAATAGAAAGACCTGAAATAGAGGTTCCTGAGGAACCACAACCGGGGACTCCAGATCAGCAGGCTTTTAATACATATGAGATTGAGGATTTCACTTCTGGTGAGTTCAGTACTCCATTTAATCCTCCTCTGACTAATCTTAACAATCCGCTTCTGTTACCCGTTGGTTTCCATCAACCTGATTATAATGCATATTTGTTCACACCTAGGCATTTTATGACTAATGCAGGAGGCGAACAAGGATTTACATAGACTCCCACAATAGGTACGAATACAAATACTATAAATCCTCCTCCCACTGCTACACCAAGTTTGGCACAACCAGCTTCTGTTTCGACTCCGTCCTTCAACTTTAATGTCGGTACCTTAGGCATGTTGAGTTCAACAACTGTGGCATCCGCCTCTACACCTACTTTTGGACCCAGTAGTATAGTGAATCTTATTCCACCTCCTTCAACTCAACAGCCATATCCTATACCTAGCACTTGGATTTCCACACCAAATGTAGGGCCAAACGCCTCTACAACTATGCCCGTCATGAGTACCATGACCGTGTTGTCCACCACGATGACCCCTGGTTTTAATGCCTTTGCGGGTTACAATATCAATCAAGGTAATATACCTGCAACAAACACCCCTTTTTCTTTGTTTTCTGGAGGAGGGGGTAACATCTTTAATCAAAAATATGGCGGGGCTAACACCCAACCTCAATGGACAAATGTTCATAATACTAACCAACTTTCATTTGGATGGGGTAATTTTAACAATACTTTCACAAAACAACAAGTGGCTGGGGGAAACCCCTACCAGTAGGTGGCTGGGGGCAACCTTGACCAGCAGGTGGCTAGGGGCAACCCCTACTATCAAATGGCCGGGGGAAACCCCTACTAGCAAGTGGCTGGGGGAAACCCCTACCAACAGTTTATGGGTCAAACTACGGGTGGTTCTCCCTTTATGACCCCAACTTATCAAATGCCATCTTCCAGACCTTGTTTACCATTTCTAGAAACTCTGAACTTGCCAGACCTTTCCAAGTTAACAAATGATCCGGTATGCCATAACGCGGCTTGGCCACCAGTTCCACTAAGTTACCTTCGAACATTTCAAATTTCGAAGGCAAAACCGGTGAAGACCCTGGTGATCATGTCACCACTTTCCATTTATGGTGTTCTTCGAACTCATTGAATGAAGATTCTATTAGGTTGAGAATTTTCCAAAGAACCTTAACCTACGTGGTGGCTAAATGGTACATTGAGTTACCCGCAGCTACATTTTTTAACTTTCAGGATCTCGCCACTGTTTTTCTGAACCACTTCCAGCTTCCTATTCGGTACAATGCCAGGACAGATCTTTTGTCTACATTTAGACAGAATAAGGCCACTCACTTATCTGATCACATTCAGGAGTGGCGAAGACGGAAGAGGCTCATTAAAGCCAATATACCTCTAGAATTCCTTCTCGAGTGGTATTTGAAATCACTCCTTCCTTACATTTCTAAGGAAGTAGCTACTTCTGGAGTGTCTACATAGGAAGAAGCCATTTTACGGACCCAGTAGCTAGACCTTGTCTATGCACAATCTAGGCTACTTTATGAGATTATACCAGACGCACCGCGGTCAAATACTGATCTTGGCAGACCTAAACCTGGGTCACATGTTGATGGCATAGTGGGTTCAGTAGATTCTGCAGCTTTCGAAGCATTAACCAAGTAAGTTCATGCCTTATTCGTTAAACAATCGACTGCAGACGTAACTTCCGTCACAACCTCTCCTTCTACTTCTGAATCTGTGAACCAAGTTCAGAACAATCAAAAGGGCCCTCGACATCCCAACAACAAAAATAAGGGCAAGAAAGGAGAGGGGAACAAGCAAAATCCCAAGAACAAAGAGAATGCCGAGGAGGGTAACAAAGAAAAGAAGAAGGTTAAGTTCCCTTGTAATATTTGCAAGCAGGAACACCTTACTCACCAATGCCATCTACTCGAAGAATCCTAGAAGCTGCTTCAAGAAAAGAAACCTATCGTACTTAAAGATCCATTTCTTAAGGGGCAGGGTTCAGCTTCTGGCACCTCCAAAGCTGGGGGCACCACTCAGGCTTCAGTTGATTAAACTTTCATTATAATGGTTAGCACGGATGAACTTTTGCAAATGCGAGCAAGAAATTATACCTCGGATGCGCAGAACAAGGATAAAGAGATTCTTGAGTCTTCCATTCCCCTCCACATCCCAGTGGATCCGCTGCCCAAGATCCCGAAAGGTGTCTTGAAATGGGCCTCGCACAATCCCAATGCTCGGGCTGCTTCCAACTACAATGTGGTTGAAGATCTAGCCCAGACCCCTTGTGCTATGTCCACCTCAGAAGTTTTGCAAAGTTGCCCATTCATTAGAGAGATTTTGAGGTCAAAAAATGGCCTCCTAAGAGATGTACTACAAAAACATGAGATATATTAAAATATTATGAATTGGGGGTTTTATGGGGTAGGTATATATGACAAGTCACCTCCCACACTATTTTCTATGCACAATATAAATAACCATAGTTGAGTTGCTTTTCAAAATTCACTAAAAATAAAATTAATAAAATAAGTCTACATTGATGTGACTAAGATTCATTGTAAATTCCAAAAAAATTATTGTCCTTTAGCATTTATTTGTCTTGAATTTGCAAATGAAATGAAATAATAAAAAATATTTTTAAGAGCTATTTTTTTAATTTTATGTTGACTTTTTATATTTAATATTTTTCCCATGAATTTAATATAATGTAATTTAATTGAGAATTTATTTACATGAAAATGTTAATAATATTATTATAATCCACATTGCATTATTATTATTATTATTATTATTTATTAAATCTATTATTATTATTTATTAGTTTGACATTATGTTATTAAATAGAATGGAGTGAATATATAATTTAAAATTAAAAACATAAAAATGATAATATATTATTTTATAAAAAAATGTGAAAGGACTTTCTTTATGAATTAAGAGTACTTCACTTGAAAATGACAATAATATTATTTTATGAGAAAGTGTGAAAAGACATTCATTATGAGTACTTTACTTGAAAATGACAATAATATTATTTTATGAAAAAAACTATCACTATGAGTACTTTACTTTATTACTTAAAAGTACTTACACCACTACCTTGGTTAACTATGTGTTTTCATCCACCATAGAAAATTTGACAAATAAGCATTCTTAACTCATGCAATGCCACCTCAGCAAAGGGGATGATGTCATCTACTAGAATGTGATTGGTTGTTTTTTATAGTACATTTTCTTTGTTTTGAGGCCATTTTTTGACCTCAAAATTTCTCTAATGTACAATGAAACGTACTTCTGGCGGCGATTCGAAGTATGGAATCATCTAACATGACTGCGTGCTTTGATATGTCTGATATCAAATATCGATTTCTGTACCATGTTTCCCTACAGATTGAAGTGGTCCATGGTCCTATGACCATTAGACGACCTGTCGTAGATGAGGGCGCGTCGACGTGCATGATGTCCATTTCTTGCTGGAAAGCTTTAGGCTCTCCCGAGCTAGCCCCCTCTAACATGCTGCTTACTGCCTTCGATGGCAGGACTTTTCGTCCACATAGAGTTCTTCCATCGCTTGAAATTACACGTGTCGGTAAGACAGTTGCTGTAGAGATCGAAGTTCTGGACACTCCGTTTGATTACAATATGTTATTAGGCCGGAGCTGGACGTATGCCATGCGAGCCATTGCATCGACAGTTTTTCGAGTTGTTGTGTTCCCTCACGAAGGCAAGATCGTCACGGTCGATCAACTTTTGTTCTCTTGGAAAAACAACCAGACTTCATTGGATACCATGATTCCTTTAGTTGATCAATCTGCCCCAGTAAGCAAGAGTTTAGGAGCAGGGATTTACGGGTCGTTAATAAGCACCTTCGACCTACCCTCCCCTGTTCTTTGTATGCGTTTTGATGTAGGTACTTCTACTGAAACTTTCACGGTTGGTCTTAGGACTGATACGTGGATCCTTCCTACTGTATTAGAGCCTTCAGTGCCTTTAACCATTGCAAAAATAGCATACATGCTGCAATGGAACATATCGTGACTCTACCAGTCTCTGCTGCGTCGGATATGGACTATGCTCCTACATGGTCACTGAATTCTACCCACTCTTTCGACTGTTTAGATACGGTCTTACCGTCTAATGAAGCCATTTTGGAAGTCATGATGGGCCTAGACCAGCCATGGGAACATATGCATCACAAGTCTTACCCGCTTCCAAACCTAGACAGGATAGAGAGAGAAGAATTCTCTATGAGACTCGGTGGATTTGTTGATTTGTCATCTTTTCCTTCTACTTCAAGAGTTGTTTACGCTGAAGGGAATATGGCTAATATATCTAGGACAATACCGATTAACATTTCCACCAAACCCGGGGTCGTGGAAAACATTTTTATTGGTGTAGACTCCTCTCCAGAAGAGATAGCTCTGTATACCAAACATTTTAAAGAATTCCGCGACATATTTTCCTGGTCATATGAAGAGATGCCAGGTATCGATCCAACCATCGTTGAGTATGTCATCACTACATACCCTAATGAAAAACCTGTGAGATGGAATCTTCATTCTGTGAATCCTCGAAAAGAGGCCGCCATTAAGGCTGAGGTTGAAAAATTGCTTAGAGCCGGATTAATCTACCCGATTGACATGACAGAATGGGTTTCAAACGCTGTTCCGGTTGATAAAAAGCAAGGTACCATCATAGTTTGTACCGACTTTCGGGACTTGAATAAAGCTTGCCCGAAAGATAACTATCCCACACCATTTATCGATCAGATCATAGATGCATGTGCAGGACATGAGATGTTTTCTTTCATGGATGGATTTTCGGGATATAACCAAATCCAAATCAAACCTGAAGATCAACACAAAACAGCTTTCATTTTCCCGTGGGGAACCTTTGCATATTGGAAGATGCTGTTTGGCTTAAAGAATGATGGAGCTACATTCTAGCAAGCTATGAATTTCGCTTCCCACGATATCAAACACATAGTTGAACCTTACTTGGATGACCTCCCGCCGCGATCTCGAAAGAGACAGGATTATTTATCTCATTTGAGACTTGTGTTTGAAATATATAAACAATATAAGATTCGTTTGAATCCTAATAAGTGCATATTTTGCATCGAATCGGGACGTTTACTGGGTTTTATTGTATCCAATCGTGGCATAAGGGTCGACCCGTTGAAAGTTGAGGCGATTGTAAATCTGTCTCCTCCTCACACCTTGTGACAACTCCAAAGTTTGCAAGGCATGTCTACCTTCTTGCGATGCTTTATCATAAACTATGCTAAGATGAAAAAAGGATTTATGAGACTAATTAAACAAGATACCTACTTCGTGTGGGATGAGGCTGCTCAAGCATCATTTGAGGCCTTGAAGAAGGCACTATTTTCAGCCCCCTTGTTGAGCCCGCCAAACTATGCAAAATATTTTCTTTTATATCTGGTAGCGTCTCTTAATATAATTTCCATATTACTAGTTTAGGAGGACGACACGCTCCAAGAGCATGTTGTTTACTATCTTTCTCGCACATTGATAGCTCCTGAGGTCAAATATTCGCATGTTGAGAAGTTAGCACTTGCTATGGTCTATGAAGTATAGAGGCTTTGTCATTACATACTTTTACGAACAACTACTGTGATAGCAGAAGTCAATCCTTTTTAGTATGTTCTCACTCGACGCATCATAGGTGGGAAGTACAACAAATGGATTGTAATCTTACAAGAGTTCGATTTGGTTTTTCAATTGGCCAAGTCGAAGAAATCACTAGTGTTCGCTGAGTTAATCTCATAGTTTCCAATTGACTTAGAGTATATCGAGGAAGAATCATCATTCCCAGATGAACATATCTTCCTCATTGCTTCCTCTGACCCATGGTACGGGGATATCTTAGTATATCTCCAGACTTTGAGGTGTCCTACCACTTTTTCTAAAGAAGAACGACGCAAATTGAAAATTCATGCGAAAAACTATCTCATCATCTCAGATACTTTGTATCGACGTGGGATAGATTCCATCTTACGACGTTGTTTGACTTTAGAAGAAGAAGAAGCAATATTAAATGATGCTCACAGTGGATCTTGTGGGGGTCATCTTTTTGGGTTAGCAACAACTCAAAAGATATTGCGTGCTAGATATTTTTGGCCCACAATCTTTAAAGATTGTGTGGAAGCAGTGAAACCTTGTCATTCGTGTCAGTTCTTCACCAAGAAAATGAGGGCACATCCAGCTCCTCTTCATCTTGTGATTACAACAAGCCCTTTCACAAAATGGGGGGTTGATTACATGACTTGCAATCCATTTTCAGCTAGAGGACATCATTATATCATCGTTGCCGTCAACTACTTCACCAAGTGGGCGGAGGCAATGCCTACTATCAAGGGAGATGGAGAAACTGCCGCTTATTTCGTATTTAATCAGATTATTTCAAGGTTCGACATACCCAAAGAGATTGTGACTGATCACGACAATCATTTTCAGAATAGCATCATGACTGACCTATACACAATGTTAGGTTTTTGGCAAGAACATTCGTCTTCATATTATCCACAGGCGAATGGACAAGTCGAGGCAGTTAACAAAACTTTAAAGGTAATAGTGCAAAGAACTGTCAATGCCACTCGAAATAACTGGCACATCATACTATACCCTGCTCTTTGGGCCTACTGAGCGAATGTAAAGACTGCTACCAGGTTCTCTCCTTTTCAACTTGTGCATGGGATAGAAGCAGTCGTTCTAATCGAATGCGAGATTCCTTTGTTAAAATTGGTTGTTCAATTACTACCAGATACTTCAGCACTGGAAGAACATTTGTTTCATTTAGAGCATCTAGATGAGCAATGCTGCGACACGCTCACAAAAAACGAAGTCCATAAGAAATGAGTCAAAGGACAATATGACAAGTTTGTCAGACCTAGGGTGTTCCTTGAAGGAGATCTTGTTCTATTGTGGGATCAGGACAAAGAACCTCTAGGACTTGGCAAGTTCAAGTCCATGTGGCTCGGGACTTACATAATTTCCAAAGTACTGAAGAAGGGTGCTTACGAGCTAGTAGACTATGAGGGTAATAAGCATCCTGAGCCTAGAAATGGGCTCTACCTGAAGAAGTACTACGCCTAGGCAGTTGTGCTTTTTCCTGTAACATAGCTGTATATTTTGTAGAGCTAGTTTTTGCTTGTGTTTGCTTAGTTAACCTTATGTGTGTCTTCATTTCGTGTATCAGATGTCAACTGGACATTTCTTAGGATTTGTTGATGGCGCCAGTCGCCACACCCAACAATTGGCTTCAGTAGCTTCGGTCATTTACTCACCAAATGGCCAACTGTTCTCGTCGGGCGGGGGGGGGGGGGGGGGGTTGTTTGGGTCCCACTACAAACAATGTAGCTGAGTACAGTGCAGTTATAGAAATTCTACGAGATGCCCTTATTTACGGCATTTCACATTTGGAGGTAAGACTTGATTTGCAGCTAGTTGTATTTAAGTTAACGGGTGTTTACCAGATTAGAGATCCTATTTTCCAACTACAGTTTTTGCGAGTTAGATTATTGGAAAGACAGTTTGATTCTATTATATATCAACACATTCCAAGAAATTTAAATGCATTAGTTGACTCATTGGAAAATTATGTCTTAGATTGGCATTTGTATCATACACTTCCATAAACAACATTTCACACATAAAGTTCAAACACATACACATGTAAATAACCGATACTACATATATATCTGATACTGTATCAAAAAATATGAGTTTTGGATCACAAGTCATGTCATAAAGTACAAAAATGGGCTCAGTGGCCTAAAAAATATACATAAAGTATCCATCTCCTAAGGAGAAGGAGGGGCCTCATCATCATCTACTGCATCTCGATAACGTATAACCAGCCTAGCTATCTTCCACAGCACCCTAAGCCATGCTGGGGGCACCCCAAATACATCTTCCTACATATCAATAGGTATCTGATCCATGCGGCATGCAAGAACATAATGAGTCAACCGACTCACTTTCCTCTCTATGGTACCCAACATAGCATCAAATGGCCTCACGAAGATAGTAGGATGTCCCTCGAGACGGACAGGCCCAATATCTGCATATGACACTTGTTTAGTACTTCAAAATTCATTCATAAAAATCAAATACTTGAAAGTTTGAAAAAATTAAATAATTCTCAAAATAAAAACATAACAATAGCTCCCCAGGCTCCACCTGGAGGAAGCACCAGCTTTGGATCATGGCAGAAGTCCAATCCAACATACAGAAACTGCTCGAATGCCGGCACCTGCCTCTCCCACCACCCCCAGAAATCATCAGTATGATAACAGAAGTGGCTTTTGCCACCACCCTGGCGGAGAAAGATGTCACCCCACCAACTCAATCTAGGCTCACGGGGGTTGAAAGGAGGTATAGGCATCCCTAAGATAAGAGCAAGTACCCTCTAAAAGAAGAAGGTACATAGAATGTTGCCATATCCAAAGTTCTTCATACTTCCGGATTTGCAACCTGTGAGTTGAAGCTTCATATTTGTCAATAAACCAGTGCACCAATCATACACATGTACCTGCAAGCATCTAACACCAATATGCATGGAATGCCTCGAATCTAGGTGTTGTGTGGCACTCCCTGCCATCCAATTTATCATACTCACAATAACCTTTAGAGGGAGGCTCTTAATGGTAGAAACAAGGATTTGAATTCCTAATTACTCAGCTCCAGCCACACAGTATGCATTTAAATATTCTTGCACCGATGTTGCACCCACATTGCGAGAAGATCCCTTCAGATTTACTACATCTCCCCTCCTGGAGAGTCCAGTAATAAAGTAGATATCGTTGACAGTAAGGTCCAAGGATTGTCCTCAGATAACAAAGGCATTAGTATCTACATCCCAGTATTGGACGAGTCTTTGAAGCAATCTATTGAGTACCCTCATGTTCACGATTCGGTAAAACTTTAACAAACCACATCTTCAGAGGGCATGGAGATTGGTCGGGTCTTGCATTGCCACCCTATCCTCATGTTCTCTCTCCCTCCAAACAAGAACCATCCTGCCACAAAAAAGTCAAATTTTAGCACCTCGACACTTTTTTCATCATATTCAGGGGTGGGCGCTACTATATATACCACACAGTCACGCATGGGTGCTACTGTGTGTAGGCAGAGTAGCGCACACCTCCTGGTATGCCCTACTATTCCCACTGCAGAGTAGCGCACATGGAGGTTGAATGATGATTGGCCACTTGATTTGATCGCCACGGAGGATTGAAATTCAAGGTTTGCTCCCAAATTGTTTTCCCTACAAAACCAAAATGAAATTTGAGTTCTAATTTTGAAATTACATATATGAATTTAATTTTAATTTTTACCCACTTTGGTGAAATGTCTATAGTTTTAAATTCTACCAAAATTGTTCTATTTAATCAATTAATAACTACATGTGGTACTATGCTAATTTCACCCAATGGTTATCATTTTTTCACTAAAATTTGGTAAGATAAATCCTTTAAGACTAAATTTCTTAATGGTAGACCTATTTAAACTAGCTCATGGTTAGAATTACCTATCATTTAAGATTTTTTGTCGCGATCACTAATAATTTTGTTAAAGACCTAGTTTTGGCACATTATGAGTCGTGATCCTAGAAGCTGTCGTTTAAGTCATTTTAAGCTCTTGTTTGGACTATTTAAACCTAAAAAATATTTCCGAAAAAACTTGTCCTCTTCAAGCTTGATAAAGGAACTGAAGGATCATCTACTTAGGTATAGAATTACCCCTTTTCCGGTCCTTGGTGGATAAATTACGGAAAAGGTATACTCTAGGTATAATCCTGTATGCGCTAGAAGAGTTCTTCTTCCATTGTTTTAAACTTTTTTCAGGGGAGGAGACTAACTTTACGAAAAAGTACCTATCGGAGCCTTTCTTTAGGGTTTTCAGGCTCTCTAAACATGAAAACACCAAGCGAGCATTTACCTACTCGGGCTCGATGTGAAATCCAGGAGAGGTAAATAGAGGACTATTTAAGTTTTTCAACTCTATAAACAAGAAAACACCGCCGAGCACAGACCAATCCGGGCTCGATATAAAATCCACAGATAGGTGTAAAGAGGATTGTTTAAGTTTTTTAGACTCTATAAACAGGAAAACACCAGCGAGCATTAACCTACTTGGGCTCGATATTAAAATCCACGAGTAGGTGTATGGAGTTATTGTTTAAGTTTTTCAGACTCCTTAAAATTGAAAACACCAGCGAGTAGGAACAGATCTCGGCTTGATATTAAAATCCAGAGATCAGTAATATAGAGTAATCTTTTATCTCTTCTTCAAACTCTGTAAACAATGAAGAAGGTCCTGAGTCTTCCTCCCATGGGCTCGTTAAACTTTCTACATGGTTGGATCTATTGAGTTTTCATTCTTTCTTGGACTCATTAAAACAACAAGAAAGGTATTATTTTATCTAAGAAGAATAAGGGATGAGAAAGATGTATCGTATCTTCAGTGTCAAAGGCCATTCAATGAGTTCTATCCTTGAACACAACACCTAATTGAGTCTATCATGTCAGTTGGGTTTTTTTTTTACCTTAGGGTGAACTTGATCTCCGAGTTGTTTACTCCCCTGGTTGGTTATTCTTCCAACCATATGGAGGGTCTGCTAATGTCTCCTATATTACAGGATTATATCATTTTCCCCATTATGTTGAAAACTGCCTAAATCACTTTGAGTCATGCTCACTGTTCAAGGATATACCCTGTGTCAGCCATTTTGTAGTTTACCTTGACCTCATGTGTCGGCTATCCTAGTGTCAGTCTTGTTACATATATCACTCCATATCATCTCATACCAGTTGAGTGTCCCTCATGTTGGATGATGGAGGATGCCTTAAGGCCTCCCTTCCAATGGACTTCTTCCCATCGACATCAACTCATTTTGCTCTGGGAATGAAGTTCAGAGTTTCGGTTAGTACCTTGGAGATTGCAGTTACCAGTGGCAATTTTCCTTGCTGTTGAATTATGGGAATACATCAATGTCTCTTATTCGACAGGTTCCTCAAGTGTTCAACTTCAAGTCCACTTATTCACACTTGTTGGATCGTACTAGGTACCTTGGGCCCCATCATCATTATCGATGGAAGTCCTCGTGTTTGTTAATGGTATACATCAATGACCGGTAATCAAACGATACCCCCCATGTTCGACTTTCAGATCATTTATTCACATGGTTAGGGTTTGTACCTTGGGTTGTTCTGGATGAATACCTTGGGATTTTGATGACATCACCTCATTATGTTATCACCCAAGTTGCGTAAGACTAAGCCTCACTCACTTTGGCTCTCCATGAGACATAGATCTAGTTTGTTGTTATGGCTATGATCTCTCTTCTTGACATGGATCCACACTTGTATTTCAGTGGCCATGTTTTATATACATCTCCTCGTTATGTATCAGAGATCATGTTGTATCACACTGTACATCTATATGATGTCAAGAATGTAATTGCTTGCTGACCTTGATCTTTGTTTCAAGTGTTCTTGTGACTTGGTTCCGCGGTTTCTTGCTCCTCCTCTAGATTTGGATTATAATGTATTTCGGCCATCGTTTCCCTCTGACCTCACACATTAGGAGGCATCTGTTATAAATCAAATCTACACTTCTCTGTCCGTGATCACCTTGAGATGTTGATCACACAAAAGGAAAACTTGGATTGAAGAGCATGATGACCTCAGATGAGACTTTAACCTAACTCACCTCTCTGTAAGCTGACAAAACCCTAAAAAACATCATATTTTGACATGGGCGCTACTCTGCTTAAGTAAACTAGCGCATATGCCCTACTCCATTGTGAAATAGTAGCGCACACCTCCTGATGGGAACTAATCCTCTTTGGTAGACTAGCGCACAACATTTAAAAAGTGACAAATGCTAGTTGTTAAACACTGTAGTCACGCCCTGGGCACTACTTCACTGTGAAATAGTAGCGCACATCTTAAAATATGATAAAAAAAAAAAAAAAAATTGACAAATGCAGATTAGTTGCAGTTGGTTTCCCAACTTCCCCAACTTCTCTTTCAACCACCTCTCGACCTGAACTTCCTACCTTGTCCTATAAATACAAGGAGGATTGAAGAGAGGGGTTAGACATTGAGACATGAGAGCCATAAAGAAAATATTTTATATGAAAATCTTGTGTTGAAGGAGGTTATGCTGGAAGATTTCAAGCCAGAGAAGAGCAAGAGCCCAGGATCAGGTTGCATGAGCATACTGCAAAGTCAGGTATACTTTGTATCATTCATATTTTTTTGACAATAAAAGGTTGAAGCATCTTTCTCATCCCAAATCAAGTGCTTATTGGATTATGTATTTGTTTGGATCAATGTTGGTTAATGTTTGATGTTTGAATTACTGTCAATTCCATCATTATTATATTGGCCAAGATACACTGAGAAAGGTCTTTGTGTTGCAGGTTTATCAAACGAGAAATTGAGTTGAGGATCGAACGCAAGGTTGGACAAAATCTAGGATCAAACTTCATTCACAAGGTATGTCCTCAAGGTCTCCAATCTATTTCTCTTTATAAACGCTTCTGTAATGCAATTAGTATGTTTACCTATCACCCCCTTAAGTTGATAGTGTCCATTTCCTCACTATAGGGTAGTATTTCCTGCTAACAGAGATTAAGCTCATAACCCATTTAATCCACATATTACTAAAGCCGAAGGCTTTTAACATCCCTGCAAGGAAAGTCCAGTTTAACTTATCATAAGCTTTCGATAAATCAAGTGTAAGAATACCTGGGATTTTCTCCTTCTTTACCGAATGGATGGTTTCATGCACTAGAATTATTCCATCCAAGATTTGGCGGCCTTCCACAAATCCATCTTGTTCTGGAGAAATGATCAAGGGAAGGAGTGGACGAAGCCGATTAGCTATAACCTTAGTTATGATTTTATAAATGACATTGCATAGGGCTATAGGTCAAAATTTTCCAGGGTCCTCCGTTCCCGTCTCCTTAGGAATGAGCATAATAAAGGTGGCATTAATGGCTTTAAGGATGCCTCTGGTCTGTCGAGAATCTTCTACAATGGCCAAAACCTTCGATTTCAACCAGTCCCAACAAGAGTGAAAAAAGTTGGTAGTGAATCTATCTGGTCTGGGGGCTTTGTCATCATCCATTTGCTTAACAGCTTCATTAAGCTCTTCCATTCTAATATTATCCATGAGTAGCTTATTGCGTTCTTCCATAACTAGACTTGCGATATTCCTAAGAACTTGCTCCCTTTCCAAGCTTCTATTAATATTGAGTTCCTCCAGCAGATCTTGAAAGTGGTCATTCAAGGTCTGCTCTAACTCAGGTTGAGTTTCCACCATGCTGCCATCCTCTTTTTTTATCCTAACCACCCTATTCCTATGACGATGTTGAATGGCCGCTTTGTGAAAGAACTTAGTGTTCCTTTCCCCATCTTTCAACCAACGACTCCTGGATTTTTGCTTCCAAAGGAGTTCTTCTTGATGATCTTTAAGGTTAAGTTCTTGCAGAAGATTATGTTCTCTTTATTTTAGCTTAACTGAATAGCCATGCACCATAACCATCGTCTGAACCTCTTGAAGTTTAATATCAAGTATCTTGTAATGTCCCTTGTTGGCAATTTTATTAAAATGACAATTTTTCACTTTTTTCCCTAGTTAGACCTTTGACTAGTTTTGAGCTCTAGGTCCCCAAATTGCTCCAATTGCTCCCAAAAATTCTGAGAAGGTATATCGATGATGTTAGAACATAAATATGTTTTCTAGGGATGCTTTTGGACCTTTAAAATACTTCTGCAAATCATATTTCAATTCTGGCCAATGTAGGGAACTTTACTAGTAATTTCCCGCTTTGACTAGTATTGGTCTCTAGGTCTCAAATTTACTCAAAATGCCTTCAAATATTCATGGAAGGTGTATGAATGATATTAGGAATTGAATATGATGTTCAGGGATGAGATATGGCCACCAAAATACCCTGCAAACTCTCTTAATATTTTGGACCAAGTATGCAATTTTACTAGTAATTTGGGGTTCAAATCCCCCTGTGGTAAGTACTGAAAATGGCTTTCCAAATGCCTCCAAGCCACTCAAATTTATGAAAAGAGGTAGGTAATGTATTAAATATGTTATTAAGGCCTCATTTTCACCATTAATTTATTATTATATATGTTCCAACCCTCTCCCATTCAGCTGCAAAAATCACCAATTCAACCCTTGGGGAAATGGCACTATTTCTTCTCCTAATGCAATTAAATTGAGTAAAAATACTTCAAATGCTCAAGTACAGTACATGAAACTTGTAAAATACATCAATGACATTCCATTAATCACAAATGCATCATATAATCATCCATTCATTCGAAATCATCAACATTACATTGGTTCACAACAAGGTAGTGGGGAAATGGCACTATTATTTCATTAAAAATGAGATTTACACATTTCTACTTGGAATTTCGACCTGAAACTTTCCGGATATGAAGGACAGAGTATTTAATTCATATTTAAAAATAAATGGGGCATTATAAGCTCTCCCAAAGAGTACAATATCTCACCAAAAACACCCTCTGTCAAGGATCAAGAATATGCCATCGAAACTGAAAATGGTTGAAGGAGTGAGCTGCAATAGAAGAAACCATGAGCTGCCCTGTATCTTACACCTGCAAATAAAGACTCCATTAAATATCCAAATGAAAGGTCTGAATGGCCTTTCTAATTACCAACTTGGATGGGAATCTTTCACCCTCGAAATTGGCTAAGGCAAGAAACTAGTCATCCACTAGCTCTCCCTCTTCACAAATGCAATTGAAAATTCTACAGATCATCAAAATATGGTTTCCTTATTTGTTATTGACATTTATAAACTTCTAATGTTCTCCATGGGTCGAATTCCTTCCAAGAGACTCATGCCAACTCAAGTTGGGAAGAGATTCCAAAGAACGCCACTTGTACAACAATTCCTAGTTTCCCACTTCCACCAAATCGCATGTGGAAGCACCTTAGCTGCCCTAAAACCCTTGAGCGCCCTATTGGAGTCTATTTTTATCCCTGACATGTCATATATGTCATATGTCAGCCTTCAGGTATGATTTGTGTCATAGGTGTCATAGCATCTTCATCATTGTTGTCATAGAGCTAGGGAATCTAGCCCAAGTGTCTCACTAGCTCCAAATTGCCTCTTCCTCTTCCATGGGAGTTACTCTTCCTCTATATTTCGACCTCATTGACTCATGCCAAGTATTATTGACCTGATAACTCATCCCAAGAGCATTAGGCTTCCCATGGATTCGAAATTGCAAGAAGAGGATGCCATATGGCACATAAATTCTAGCTTGTGTGGGTCCCACTTCCTCCATGTGTCTTCATGATCAAATGCCACTTTGATTTTCACTTGTATAAATTTATTTATCTCCTTTATTAAATATTTATGCCATCCTAATGTTCCAACATCATTTATTATCCCCATTATTCCAAATCCCAAAGCTTCCACCCCAAACTTAGGAAACTAGTAATTTTCCTCCTTGGCAATTATTTGACCTTTAGCATCAATTTGACAAACTCTAATGAATATGTCCAATTTGCTTAGGCCATTGTGACCCAATTCCAAATTTGGTACATGACACAGCTTCTTGGCGTGGAAAATATTCCCGAAGGTTTCTTTATTCCATTTCTTGATTTTTCCTTTGAGGTATTTTAGTTTTTGTTGGAACTGGTACATCCTGAATCCTATGACCAGGGGGAAATACTGCCACCACTGTCTCATTTGATCAGGAAAATCGGGGTGAAGGAGCCAAAATTGTTCGAATCTAAACGGCCTTCGGAGGTTTTCCCTAATATTTTCCATTCCAGGCTTATCGGCCAATGGTCAGATCCAACCAAAGGGAGCACCACGGTTGTCAACTCCCCACCACCCATAATAATGGATTCAAACACCAGAAATCTGTCTAACCTGGAGGCTATGCTTTTGTCCCTTGCTCTTTTGTTGTTCCAGGTATACAAGCCATTAGAAGTTTTAACATCGATGAATTCCAAAGTTTCAATAGCCTCCGAGAATTCCTCATTGCTGGGGTGCAAACAACGAAGTCCCCCCTTCTTTTCAGCCAGATTTCGAATCAAATTGAATTCGCCTCCTATAATCCAAGGATGGGTACCAATCTCTCTTTTGAGGCTCCGCAGGGAGTTCAACAAAGAGTTCTTAAGGTGTACCGTTGATGATCCATACACATTAGACAAGAATCCTCTTACACTGGTTCCTAAAACATGAAACGAGGCCGATAAGATGAATCTTGAGGCCATCCAGTCCGTCATACTAACCTCATTTGGATTCCAAAGGATGTCGATTCCTCCAGCCATTCCGATGGAATCAATCGCCGTGGTTTCACACTTTTTCCAGACTTTCTTCCTTATGGATTTAAGGTCTGCTTCAGAACATTTAGTTTCTTGGAGGAAAACTATAGTAGGATTCTCTAATTCTATCTTCTATCTTAGGAGACGGGTCTTCAAAAGGCTCTTACTGCCTCTGATGTTCCAAGATGTGATCCGCATCTTATAACCTGTTTGGGATGGATGAAGCTAGGGCCACATCAATAGTAGGATACTGGCCTAAGGCCACCAGATTCCTTCCTATCATTTGGATTCTCTACATATTGCTGGGTCTCCCCCTTTTTCTGCCTCTGCTTAACTTTTCTCCTTTGGATTCCTTAAGAGGTTCGGAGTTTATACCCAGATATTTGTGATTCTTGGTTTTGATGATAGCTTTCTCTAGGAGAGAGACTTGTTGTGGAGTAATTGAAGTCATATTCTCCACTATGCATGCCACCTCCAGGCTATCCATATCTAGGTCTCCCAATTCCATTTCATCTCCGCCTTCCTCTGGCGATGAGCCTTCTTCCCCTGTTTTGTCCATGGTCAGCTCCTTGGCAATAGTGTCTGTCACCTTTTTAGTGGATGCTTCAATTTCTTCCTCCCTGTTCTCCTTAGCGCCTTCTTGAGCTTCTTCTTCTATTTGCAGAGCCTCGTACCTGTTGTGGATCATGGTTTTCTTGTGTATCTTTGGTCCCCCTACCTTCTTATCTTGTCGTTTCTTGGTAGTAACTGTCTTGAAACCGTCTTGATCTTTACCTTCCACATCTAGCTTCCATCCAAACTGTTTATTCAAAGGGAAATCTCTGAATAAATTACCGTTTTCATGACATCTACGGCAACGGAACGAGATCTGTTCATAATCAATAGCCTGGAACCAATCTTCATCCTCCCATGTAATATCAATTCCTTCCGGGAGGTATTGGGATACATCCATGTAGAGACAGATTTGGGCGTACGAGGTGTATCGCATCTTCTTTGTTTGTTCCGATACTTTGACAAATACCCCCAATTCATTGCCAATCTCTGTGAGGATTTCCTCCTTCCAATATTCAGAAGGTAAAGAATATAGTCTTATCCATACCAGGGCAATTGTTAAATTTTCTTTATCCGGGTTGAAGCGTTCCTTCCAAGGACAAAGATACAACCCCACAAAATTGAAGAAATACGGTCCATTGTCAAATATCCTCGTGCGATCCTCCTCATTATAGAAAATAACTGTGAAAAACCTTTTGGCCCCCAGTTGTAGATCATAATGTCCCTGGGGTTTCCAGGTTGTATTGATCCACCATACTAGCACTTCCTCAGCTGGCCAGATTCCAACAAATTTCCCAATTAGTGCATGTTCTTTCATATATTGTATATCAATTTGGACTCTTTCTGATTTTATCTACAGTTTGGGGATCTTTTTTGCTTTTGGAAGGCATTGGCCAGGCTTTCGGGGTTCTACCTACCCCATATCCAAATTGGCCACTCCGCTAGTCCCTGCTTCCGCACTCCTCGCCCTAGGGGCAGGGTCCTGTTTTAGATTAGCCTGTTTCCCTTTGTCCAGCAATCCGGTTGAGGCCAAAGCCTCATCGCCGGTGGTCGTGCTCATGTCCCTTCCAGATCCGCACTTCGAGGAGGCCCTAGCGGCCTCCGCCATCCTTAACACCAAGCTTGAGGTACACAGTTCAGAAACTTTCAAAAACACCATCGCACCTTCCTCCTTCCATCCAAAATTATATATATATATATATTATATGATTGATTTATTATGTTGTATATGTATAAAAATAATAATAAATAAGTAAAGGATATGTAAAAAAATGAATATGAAACTTAAATCATAAATCATACATGTTAGCAAATCATTGTTTATATTGGAATTTTATTTGTAATAACATCTAAGGCCCTAGGCTCTAACTTTTATCTCTATCTTGAATTTCAAAGTTGATCTTCCAATGATATTAGTCAATGCTAAGTGATTTTGCAACACCACCAACACCAAAGTACATAGAGGAGTTGATGTGCTTCATTAAATGCCCATCACATACCCTCATACATGATAGAATTTGGTGGAAACTTTAGATATCCCAAAATTATGAATGATAATGTTAAAAATTTAAGTAAAATGATAGAAAAACCAAGTTAAAGGAAAATGTCACTTTTACTATAGAAATTTAATATTACCATTTAATAAGTTACCAATTACTACCAGGAAAAATGGATATTTATGTAAGGATGAAACGTATGTCCATCTCAATAAACACATCCATCTATACGAATGTGTTTCCAATTCATATTAATTGTATTAATATTTATATTTACATTGTTAATTGTATTAATAATATTGATGTTGTTAATTGTTATTATTAATGTTATTAATTTTATTAATAATATTAATTAGTTTTATAAATTAATAATAACATTAATAAGTGATTCTATTGTAAAGACATTTGATTGATGTGTAGCTTAATGTTACATAAGGAATATTAACCATACCTTATTCATTATATTAAGATCTATAAGAAATACCTTTTCAACTAGTACATATGAAGGATATTTTAGATATTAATACTAGGAAAACATATTTAAAAATTTGTAATTTTGCATAAATCAATTCTATCTTTTATAAGAAAAACAATTTAGATTAAAAAATTGTCCTAATAATGGATTGACCATGATATTTTATAATTGAAGAAATGAATGTAATATTCTTTGGCTAGGATAATTTAATACTAAATCAAGATGTGACCAATCTATAATTCTAAGTAGCATGGTTAGATGCAAACCAAGATTTAGCTTAAAATTATAGAAAGTATAAATATTTAGGTGTGAATTTGTTTGGTATTGAATTGATCAAGCATTATAATTTCCACGACCTAATAATCTACATTGATTTAATGAAGTGGTTACAATCCAATAGCATGAATTGTATTCATGGGTTGGCCAAAATATGGTAGATTAAAAATGTTATATTAGATACCCCTGTATAAAACCAAATTGTTAGTATTGATATATATTAAATTATTACGAGCATGACATGGATCATAAGTCCTTAATATTAACTTTAAACATTACTTTGCATAAAAATCTTTTGAAAAAAAAAATTAAAAATGAAAAGGGTTTGATTAACAAAACAAAAGTAAAGGTAAATTTCTTTTTTGGAAAGATTTGAAAAATTGAATAAAACTTTCAATAAATAACAAAAATAATATTGAGAAGATTTATAAAAAAATTACAATAATGCACTCACCTTGTATAAACAAGCTCTCTTTCAACTCTCAATAAATAACAAAAATAATATTGAGAAGATTTATAAAAAAATTACAATAATGCACTCACCTTGTATAAACAAGCTCTCTTTCAAAACTTTGTGTAAAAAGGAGAGTCAAATTGCCAACACTTAGTGTGACAATGATTGAAATTTCACTAGAAAAGATACGAGGGAATCCTCTAATTACAAAACAATAATTAAAACAAAATATATAAATTATATAAATATAGAGCAAGAAAAACTTTAACCTTTTCTAATTTTATCTTAATATTAAGATTAAACATTACCTTATAAAATTCCAATGGAAAATTTTCTATGCTAATAAAAAGGGCTGGAAAAATTTAACCTTTTCTAATTTTATTTTAATATTAACTCTAAACATTACCTTGCATAAAATTTCAATGGAAAAAATTTTATGCTAATAAAAATTTAACCTTTTCTAATTTTATTTTAATATTAACTCTAAACATTACCTTGCATAAAATTTCAATGGAAAAAATTTTATGTTAATAAAAAGGTTTGAACATTGGCAAAAATAGCGTTAATATTTTTCTAAAAAATTTGAAGAATGAATTAAATATCCCAATAAATAACGTATATATAGAGAGTATATTTATCAAAACTTTACAATAATGCATCCACCTTGTATAAACAAGTTGTCTTTCAAAAGTTTTTCTAGAAAGGAGAGTCTAATTATGAACACTTGGTGTGACAAAGATTGAAAGTTCACTTTAAAAAAATCCATGAGGAAATCCTCTCATTACAAAGCACTAATTAAAATAAAATATATAAAATAAAAACTTTTAAACTTTCCTAATTTTATCTTAAAAAGTTTATGAAATAAATTCGAGAAAATAATATAATGGTTATGAAAGATTGAAATTTATACTTTAAAAAGATTTATGAATTCTCTAATGTTTTGAACAACATTCAACCTATTATTACAAATCAAGAGATATATCTAATTTGGAGGAAATTGTGTTTGGGTTAAACATTTAGGACAAGGAAAAGTGAAGGCAATTATAAGATCATTATGGCTAGTTGTCTTCTAGCAAAGTTATAAAGAGTTATCTAGAAAATAATATCAGCTTATAGTTAGAAAATTAATGAAAAAATGTTAAAATTCAAGTTCTTAAATTTATAAAGAGTTATCTAGAAAATAATATCAGCTTATGGTTAGAAAATTAATGAAAAGTGTTAAAATACAAGTTCGTATTAGAAGCTACCATTAAACCATAAACCACTTAGTTATTCTTAGGATCATTATAGTAGAATGATGAAATAAAAAAATCAAACTCCTATATTTCTTCATTAACTTTGGGAAAATTGTTAATACATTGCCTAAAAATAACCTTTGAAATAGATTTAAAAAAAAACTCTAAGAAATTAATTATAATATATAGATGAAATTATTATACTAATAAAAAAAAATATTCAACACTATCATTCCATATAATACATTTTTCTACCATTATAATTTTATAAATATACACCGCAATGATAAACATAGAGGAATACACTTCCCCATACATACAAATAAAAACATACCAAAAAGATACTAATTTATCCCAGATAGAGAGCAGCCTACTGCATCAACCATACGAAATAGTGGGAGCATGCTGGTTTTAAAGCAAGGCATCGAAGTCATCGTTAAACATGTGTATGGATAAGATCACTACCTTGACCTATTTGTTAGTTAGATGGGTAGAATTAGCTTTACCTAGCTTTTATTAGCTTCACCTAGTTGTTTGTTTGGTAGGTTTGCTTGGATGGGTATGGGTATGGTTTGGTAACAGCTTCAACCTGCCTTAACTACTTCTACTGGATTGGGTTACTAGCCTAGCTTGTAGGTTAGGTAACTGGCTTATAATCACAAAACTATTGCTTGCATGTTTGGTATGGGGGAACCTTGGCTAAACATGTAGTCTACCATAAAGAGGGAGTCAACTATTAAGGGAGTTAATCAAGGAGTGGATTCGACTGGGTGTAGTGGTGGAAAGCGCTATCCACCTTACATAAGGAGGGTGAGGGCTGTTAGGCACCCGATCCATTTGAATCTACTGGCTAGGAAGAAGGAGCCCTACTTATACCTTTATAGTTCTATCGAACCACCTACTCACCTAGAGATAGAACTTACCCTATTTACTTATCACTTATTCCTTCTACCAGGAAGATATACCCATCATGATGCCTCAATCAAATCCCCTTTGTAACACCCCAAAAATCGCAAAAATTAATTTTTTTTATATAGCCTAATCCATAAGAGAAATGCTATCTTGCGAAATGAAAGTTATTCAACTAATAGATAATAAAAGCTTCATAAGATTATCGTATTTATTCTTGAACATAAAAGATACTTGATTATAAATAAGATGTGACAAAACAATGTTTATTTCATTATGTGTAATGATCTGGTAGCAAATACTGATGAATTGTTTGCATGTTTCTGAAGGGGTTCCTACAGCGTGCCCTTGGGTTTACTTAGCTTTGATAGCTAAAGCATTGGATTCTTTTCTTTCGCAGATCTGCAGGTAAGGTAATAGAGTATTTCGAGTTTTTCAAGACAAGTTCTAAGCTTCAACTTGTCGTCTCTATTTTTAAGATAAATGTATATACAACTGTGCATGAAGATGTCAATGGTATGTAATTGTGGTTTATCTTTAACAAATTGTATCGTCTTTATGGTAACATTTGTATGTGTCTCTATCAATGTTTTACACTATACTTCCATTGTAACTGTTGGTAGGATCAGTGGTATTACGGCTTATAATATCAGTCTGAAAAATGCGTTAGGGTTGATCAATGAATGACCCCAGGAAGATAGTGCCACCATTAGATTAAAGTGGAACTCCTGGAAATTGACATCTGCAATGTATTAGTTTGAAAATCCAATGTAATGATATTCTATTGTGTCACTTTATAAACAAGATGCTGCTAGACACAAATCGTATGCAACACATAAGATTTGGTGGTCAAACCCTAGCTTTCTAAATAGTGTGAGGGTTAGATTTTCATTACATTAACCTAATGCAAAGTGACCTAGCTTTTGTAATTGTAATGCATGTTTATTATATGCATGAGTTTAAATGTAAAACTTATGGTAGTGCCTACAATACTAAGGCATTGTATTGATTTCTAATACGTGCTTGATATAAAAAATATATCAAGTCTTTTGATTTGGAAACATATGAAAACTATGCGAAATGAATAGTATTAGAAACACTATATGCATGTAATGTACCCACCCATCCATCCAGGGCAAGGGAGGGAACATGATGCCAATCTATGGTACTTTTCACAAAAACTCAACCATTTCATTAGATTCACAGCAATAAAGAGATGTGTGCAGATGCAAATCACTTAAACATGCATAGCAGAATAAAACATATTCATCCACACACTCTTCATATGCATTCAACTTATCAATAACAGTCATTAATTGAAGCATTGCAGAAGTAAATACATAGACAGAAAAACACTTATCTCCATTGTGCAATTGTCCCAAGCAACTAGCTATGTCGCTGCAACGTTCCACCCAACCATAGGCTCTTCGACGGCATATACTCAGTCCGTCCAAAGGCCACCCCCGAGCTGGGCATGATTCTACAAGGAAAAGGGGACATTCAAGCTCATGCACAGCCCAGTTAACCATTTCATCTTAGCCAAGCCAGTCCAGAGCTGGGTTTATCAGGCTACATTTGAACCTTGAATGCTTTCTCTCAAGATCAAGCCAAAACAATGGAGACCCATAACCCATACCCCAACATACTCTTTTCTCACACAGCAAAAACAATCATTGGGAAGGAGTACATATTTAACAATGGGATTTACAAAACATGATCCATGGGTTCATCCCCAAATCGTGGCTCACTAAATCAGATTGTGGGAAGGGAAATTCATCCCCAGGGAGCAATCCGATTTCTCCACCATGCTATGAGCATTTCAAATGGCCCAAAATGGCCCCAATGAAACCCCAAATCGATCTGTTATCTTCCCCATTGGTCACCAAAGCAAAAACGCCCTTCCCAGCCTGCAAGATGAAGGAAAACACAGGAAGTCTCTTGAGAAAAACGCCCACGTAGCTCTCCCCTCGTGAGGGAGGGAAATTGGTTGATGGATAATGGCTTGGGGAGCAATTCATGGCTCTTTTCTTGCCCAAGAAGCAAAATGCAATCTCCCATGCAGGGTGGCTTACCCATACCCGAATTTGGACAGCCATACATCCCATTCCCCAAGGCATTAACTACCTCAACCAACTCTTGGGAGAAATCAATGATTGGGTACAAAAGTCAACATGGGTAGTTGAGGGTTTGATGGGTTCTCTCATTGACACTTGGATTGACTTGATTGGCTCAAGGGTTTGAATGTTTTCCCTCCCAATTCCTTTTGAAATCATGCCCCCATCTCTTTGTTGCATTGCATAGCTAGTTGTGGGTATTTTTATTAAAATGCATATTACATGATATTGAAGTTCCAATGTGCCTGGCTAGCACGCAAACCATATGCATCAATAAATCGATGGTGGGGCCTTGGCCTTGAGCTCCTCACCATGATTTCATAACAATATTACATCAATTACATTTGAATGTAATGGGGTCAATAATGGGGACGTTACAATGCAAAACTACTATGGTTCGAATGTGCATTGCACACATAATATACGAATTATAATATGGTTTAAAGCTTCAGTTGTGAAATTAATATCGTAGTGTGATAATATCTTATGGTTGGAACTATACAACGGTTGTGTTATGGTATTGATAATACATTACCCTATGGTTCGAATACTATGCCACGAGTTGTAATATAGTTGTAATGTAGAAGTGATACAATCCCGAGATTTCCTTGTAACCATAACTCGATGTTGACAGGAATTAAATGTAGTTGCAGGTAATGGCCCGGCAGGTGATACGTATTTTCAGACATTAAATATGAACCCTGTGTGATGGTAGTCGTTTTCTTCGATGGCTCCTACATGTTACTGGCTCCACGTGATATAGTTGTATGAATGGTGATAGTTCTCCGAGCTGTAAGCTCAACCCTGGTGATAAGGAACTCCAACTGTGCTGGTTATTTATTGAGGTTATTAATGGTATTTGGTCGTATCTCTACCTTGGTACTATCGTGGATTGTCTGGCCAAATCTTGATCGTTGATCTGTTGCCTCGATCATTGAGATGGGAAACCCTAAGGCAGTCTCGTAATAACATTTGTTGTTTGCCTTAACGCATTTATTTGGTGTTTTTGTTTGCAGAAGAGGCCGATAGGCCACTGGTTAGTAGGGCTCGACCCTGAGTGGTTTGTGGATGGATCTATGTCTCCATTCTCTATAACTTTTATTATGAAACCTACTGTATAAGTTGCTCGAGTTTACTGAGTGTAAAGCAATGCAGCCCTGTGGCTTTTGTCAGGTGACAGGTTAGGTTTTTTTGGTGAGGTTTTGACTTCGAGTTTGGTTAAGAGTTCGATTGCATGTTGATTTGTTGTGTTGGCTGGAGGAATTGGAAGCTTGAAAAATTCCACCCATCTGTTAAAATAAAAGTAAGTTGACTCGTAACACTGTTTAAATGATATAGATTCTGGTTTATCAATATTTGTTGGAACTCATTGTTAACTTCTTGTAGTTCATGTGGCAGGTACTGCCTTCGTGGTGAATTTCTCAGTGCTGGGTTTTGATAGCAATGGATGACATGCTATAAAATGGTAAGCCCTGGTGGCAAACCCTCCGTAGGTTCTCCTGACAGATTTGTGGCAAACGTTGAAGTTGTAACACTTATCCTGGAAATCGTGGTTCGAAACCCATGTTGCTTTGTGTTCGCCTGTGTTAGGATACTTCTCGTTTTGCAGAGTCAATGTAATAGTTTGCAGTCTTACTGTACAGTGTTTGGGTTCTGAGTTTTGAACTGGGCAATGTTCCTCCATTAAAAAGGGTTTCAAGCTCTGTTGAGTTGATAATATAAAAGAATATTTGCAAAACTTTGTTGTCGTGACTGTTTTGGGGCTTGGCCCATGAACAAAACCTGTGACTCGTCGATTTATAAAGTGGAAAGAATTTATGTTTTAACAGACCTATGTGTTCGAATTTGATGTAATACAATAATAGTTGTGAAACTAGGTTTTAACACACCTGTGCTATCATTTTCTTTATGGACTGTGAAATTATGAAAGGTTTAAACATTGGGAAAGGAAATCGTGTGCTATGAATGAATACTACTATTGTCTTTTAAACAATGGTTATGTGTTTGCAATACATGATAGGCTTCGGCCTATATGCAGCTTCGTCGATTTGTAAGAAATGTCTATGTTTTCGATCTATTAGCCTTCTTATGAGTTAGGGTTTGGATCTGTTTAAAAAGTATGGATATTAGTTGGCTAGTCATCATGCCCTCGACAATCCACACTTGTTTTACTTCTGCAATTTCAAGGCATTCTATTGTTAATAAAATAATGAAAATATGTAATGATAGGGAGCTTGTTTAACTAGCTTGATTCTGTACAAAAAGAATGCATTTGTGTAGTTTTTGTTTTATGGCTAAAGAAACATGTGTTTGGACAATTGTTGAGAACTGTTTTAATAAAAGATGTTTGTTAATATCCTTGCTTCTATCGTTCGATAATAAATTCAATAGTTTGAAATTTGGTTTTAAAAGTGAAATAGGTAACCCTAGGTTTATGATAAGAGATTTCTGTTTGCTTATCTATCATGTATGTATAGTAATGGAAATAACAATATATTATAGTAAACTCTTGAGAAGAAAATAAATGGAACTGTAAACCCTAAATTGAAATTTGAAAATGACATATCAGTTCTGTATGTTGAAATTATGCAATCATTTTTAATTATGTATCAGCTATGATCTCAATAATAATTATAAAGAACAGTAATAATCTTTTAAGACAGTAAACTTCTATTTGATAAAATAAAATATAGAAGTAAGAACAATATTGTAAAGACATGCAGTAAATAATACTAATTACTATTAGTAGATAAATTAGCAGAATATACAGAATGGTACTTCCATCATCTTGGCAATTTTCCTATCATATCTATCTATCTTAATCTGTCTCTGTAGTAGAGTACAATGCTGTTCCTTTTTGCATGGGGAAAAATGCAGAGGCGATTTCATTCATTCAAATCAAATTCATACATAATTATTAATTTACTCAGGAAACTAAAATAAACTTATAAAATAAACAGTAAAAGTTAAATAAACAAAACTTTAAAATATACAAAATGTATAAGACAATAAAACCTGCAAATGATGATAGAGCCGACAAACACCCAAGGAGGCTTGTTCCTCCCAACCTGTTTCAAAAGAAGCAGCTCAACTATTGGCTTCTAGTGAACACCCGATCCTAATTACTGATCCAATAAGTGGGTGAAATTTGTGTAGAAGCAAGGCACTCAAAATGCCTTCTGCACTCAGCATCAACCTCCTGAAATAACATGCCTTCTCCACTCGGCATCAACCTCCTGAACTCAATAAGAGTTTGGCAGACTCACAACATGATCAACAACATAGCATATCCCCTCATCAAATCTCTTGGGTGCAAACACAGCAAAACCCCAAGGTAAATTTCCTCGTCAAGAAAAGTGATGAACCTCACTTCACAATTTGATGGCTATTATATAGACTGCCTAGGTCTTTTAGTGGTCGGTTTGGAATAAATGAGCCTCAAGCTCCAGTCCCATCTTTCAGGGCACTATGACCACATTTCAAGGGAGTTGACCCATACCAACAACTAGTTAGTTGCATCATGATGCTGCCACTTGTCCATTGCCTTCTACCCCAGATTCCATTCCACTTAGTGGATCAGTAACCACTCTTTCAACAGTCCTCTTAGGTGTTTGTCTCCTATTTTATTTATTTAATAATAATATATTGTGCAAATTATAGTCATCCTTGGACACTTGTCCAACATAAAACTTTACAATAAAAGTTATAATAATGTTTGCTAACACAAAATGTTTTTCAGCAAAAAGGGTATGTTGCAAACACCCCCACTTAAGCTCAAAATCATCCTCGATGTTGCTTATTCATCATCAAGTTCCTCGTGGAACAGAACTGGATATGCTGCCCACATATTACTTTCCAGTTCCCAAGTAACTTCATCAAGGCTAAGGTGCTTCCATTGCACCTTTGCTTTCCCTATGGTGCAATTTCGAAGCATAATTTCCCTCCGATCGAGAATACAATCTGGTTCCACCTGAAAATCTCCTTCGGGTTCCACCTGTATGTCATTCCAATTCAGCACATGAGTAGCATCATGCACATACTTCTTTAAAACAGAAAAGTGCAAAAGATTGTGGATTTTTAAATTATATTCCAATGTCAATTGATATGCAACAGCTCCAATCCTTGATAGGATTTCGAATGGTCCACAATACCTTGGTGCTAATTTAGCACAGCTCCCAAGCTTCAAAGAACTTTTCTTAGGATTTACCTTTATAAAAACATGGTCTCCTACCTGAAATTCTCTTTCAGTGCGTTTCAAATCAGCATAGCTTTTCTGCCGATCTTAGAAAACCTTTAAGTTACCTTGAACCTGTTTCACGGTTAGCTCTATTTCTTTCAATAAATCTGGTCCTAACATCAATCTGTCTACAGGACTATCCCAAGAAATTGGAGTACAACATTTTCTTCCATACAAAATCTCAAATGGGCTTAACTTAGTAGAGGCTTGATAATTATTATTGTAGGCAAATTCTGCTAAGTGCTAGTAATATTCCCACTTAGATGGTTGATCTTTAACATACAATCTTAACATGTTTTCTAGAGTTTGATTTACCCTTTCTGTTTGACCATCAATTTGTGGGTGGAAAGAAGTGCTGAAATTTAATTTAGTATTTAATCCTTTAAACAATGCTGTCCAAAAATTACCGGTGAACTTAGAGTCCTGGTCTGAAATAATTACCTTTGGAATTCCTTGCAAGCGAAAAAATTGCTTCATGAAAATATATGCAATGTTAGAATCCTTGAAAGTAGTTTTAACAGGAATAAAATGAGTAGCTTTACTAAGTTTATCAACAACAACCATGATTGAGTCATTCTGCTTCTGATTTTTAGGCAAACTTGTAATAAAGTCAATGCGTATAATTTCTCATTTCCATTCTGGAATTGTTAAGGGTTGCAATAGCCCAGCTGGATGATGATTTTCAGCTTTAATAGTCTGACATTCAAAGCATCTAGCTAAATATTCAACAACTTTACTCTTCATGTTGGGCCAAAAATACTCCTTTCTTAACATAGTTATCATTTTCTGATAACCAGGATGCCCTGAATAAGGACTCTTGTGAACTTCATCTAAAATCAACAACTTAACCTTCAAAAAATTAGGTACATAAATTATGTTTTTATATGTTAAGAAGCCTTTTCCATTAATTCTGTAATCTGTTATAAAATTTTCAAATGAATTTTCAGCCACTTTATCATGTAATTTTTGGTAATTTTCATCTTACTTAATTCCTTCTTCAATCTGATTTTCCAAGTCAGTTTTAAAAGTACTAATTACTGCCATGAAACTCAATCTACCATTTCTTCTCAATGCATCAACAACCTTATTCTCCTTTCCATTAATGTGATGAATCTAAAAATCATACTCGCTAAGAAAAGATAACCACCTAGCTTGCCTTGCGTTAAGATTTGTTTGATCCAATAAATACTTTAAGCCCTTGTTATCAGTCATTAAAATGAATTTTCTTCCGATCAAATGATGGCGCCACATTTTTAAAGCATGTATCACGGCTGCCAACTCAAGATCATAAGTAGCATAATTCTTTTCATGTATTTTTAACTTTCTTGACTCAAAAGCAATTGCATGACCTTCTTGACTTAAGACCCCTCCAATTCCATCGTTACATGCATCCGTGCATACGACGAAATCCTTATTGGGATCTTCAATTTTTAAGATGGGTGTAGTAGTTAATAATTCTTTTAACTTATTAAAATTGTCTTGACACTTTTGATCCCATATGAATTTCTTCTCTTTCTTCTGTAAAGAAGTGATGGGGTTAGCAATTCTAGAGAACCCTTCAATAAACTTTCTATAATAACCCGTTATTCCCATGAATGACTGTACATCAGTTACATATTTCGGGACAGGCCATTCATTAATTGCTTTTATTTTATCAGGATCAACAGAAATACCATCTTTAGAAATTATATGACCCAAATACTGAATTTTATCTTTATAGAAATCACACTTACTGAACTTAGCGTAAAGCTGATATTCTCTAAGTACTTGTAAAATGATTTTTAAATGTTTGTCATGCTCTTCTTTAGTTTTTGAGTAAATCAGAATATCATCAATGAATACCACTATGAACTTATCCAAATATTTATGCAGGACGTTGTTCATTAAACACATGAACACTGTTGATGCGTTGGTTAGACCAAAAGGCATAACTACAAACTCGTAGTGTCCATAACGCGTTCTGAATGCAGTTTTGAATATGTCCTCGTCTTTTATCCGGACTTGATGATAACCCGACCTTAAATCAACTTTAGTGAATATCTCTGCTCCGCGTACTTGATCAAATAGATCATCTATGCAGGGTAAGGGATATCGGTTCTTAATTGTCATTTTATTAAGCTGACGGTAATCAATGCACAAATGCATGGTACCGTCCTTCTTTTTAACAAAAATTACTGGTGCTCCCCAAGGGGACACACTGGGCCTTATGTAGTTTTTATCTATTAATTCTTTCAACTGAGATTTTAACTCATTTAACTCCAGAATATTCATCCTATAGGGGGCCTTTGATTTTGGTACCGCACCAGGTACTAACTCAATGGTGAAATCAAGTTCTCTTTTCGGAGGTAATCCTGGAATTTCTTCCGAGAATACATCAGAAAAATCCCTAAGGATGGGAATATCTTCTAGTTTTAACTTGTCTTCTTTAGATGTACACTCATCATTAACAACATTAACAACAAACATTTTACACCCTTTTCTGGCAGCTCTCTTTACTTGTAAGGCAGAAATCTGCCTATGAATTCCTTTTACTGTTTCTATATTACTTTCATTATTTACACATGTAAAATATTTATCATAACAATTCAGTAAAACTCTATGTTGTTCAAGCCAATCCATACAAGTCAACAAATCATATGACTCCAAGGGTAAAACATTCAGATTAATTTGCGTTTTCAGCTGACTTAAAAATACTTCACAATTCTTGACATAATCTGTAACCTTTCTTTTAGTTTCTGTTGCAAGTTGAACTAACCGTGCATTATCAAATTTCTCTGTTTTTAGCTTGCAACGGTTTACTAAAGTAGGTGAAATATAACTTAGATTTGCACCTGGATCTATTAAAATAGAAATAGACTCATTTTGTATCATACCTTCATTTTTGACCATGGATGTTTGATGGTCTGCTTGATGGTTCTCCAGTGCTACATTTATCCTGGGCATTTCTCTTGCGATATCTCCAACTGTAGGTTCTGCTTGCATAGTATGAATATTGTTGGTTGTCCTCTTATTGCATGGGAAATCTGCTCTCTTATGTGGTCCGCCACATTCATAACACTTTATGGGTCATTTCTACTCAGCATACCTGTTGTTGTTATTGTTATTGTTATTGTTGTTATTGTTATTATTAGGTACATTTCTTGCAGCAGTAGAGTTTTGAGATGCATTCTTTCGGTAATTATTAGGAAAATTTCTGTTATTAAAATTTTTCTTAAAACCTCCAGCATTATGATTAAAATTCTTCTTTTTATGGTCATAATGATTAGTCTTACTATTTTTCCAGCCAGTTGTTCCTTCTCTTTTTCTGTTTTGATCAAAGCAAAAATTTGTCTTCATCATGGCCTCTTCCAGAGTGGAAGGATTATCATACTCAATACGGTATTTTATATTAAAAGGTAGACAACTGAGAAACCTTTGCACTTTAGGCTTTTCCTCAACCATGTAGGGTGCGTACCTCAGCAAGCTAAGGAACTTGTTGCACAATTCTTTCATGTTCAATGTATCCAACTTTAAATCGTAAAACTCCTTTGACTTATCTTCAAAGTATTGTTCCAACAAAAACTTCTTTTTAAACAAACTTTTAAACATAGTCCAAGTTACTTCTTTTTCTTTTATACTTTTGATTATTTTAAGATCTTGCCACCAAATATTTGCCTTCCCGGTCAGATTGTAAATAGCCATCTTGGCTTTCAGTTGAGAAGGGTAGCCGTAAATATTAAAGTACTTTTTCATTCTCGACAGCCAAGCTTCTTCTGTCTCACCTTTCTCACTTTCACCGTTAAAGGTGGGTCGCTTAATCTTTTTAAATTCCCCAGTAATCTGTTCATGATGTTTATGTTTTCTCTTTTTAGAGCAACATTCACTGTTACTACTATCATAATTAATATCATCATTACTTGGATCAGATTTAGAAGATGAGTAACTGTTCCTTTTATCATTTCTTGTTTTCTTATGTTTATGTTGGTGGGACATTATTTCAGAATCAACCTTCAATTCTGATTTTCTGCCTCTTTCATCACTATGATGGTTTCCTTTTAAATTCTGTTGTAACTCTTCCTGTACCTTAAAGATCCGTTCATTTTCTTCTTTAACATCTTTTAACTCAGATTTTAAATCCTGTACAGTGCGTAAAGTTTCAGAAGATTGGTTGTTTAATTCAACATAAATTCCTTCAGAATTATTATGATTAATACGTTCTTTACGAGGAGATTTGTCCTCTGTTGATTCTTCTGGTATTTCCATACCTGCAATTTAAAGGTCAATCTGTTCTGTGCAAAAATAAAATTAAATTACAAAAGTTACTAACATAAACTTTTTGATTTATTTTTTGTTTGCATGCATGAGCCTCAATCTAGCCTAGAGTTTGAACTTGCACTTTGATACCACATGTAACACCCTAAAAATCGCAAAAATTAAATTTTTTTGATATAGCCTAATCCATAAGAGAAATGCTATCTGCGGAATGAAAGTTATTCAACTAATAGATAATAACAGCTTCATAAAATTACCGTATTTATTCTTGAACATAAAAGATACTTGATTATAAATAATATGTGACAGAACAATGTTTATTTCGTTATGTGTAATGATATGGTAACAAATACTGATGAATTGTTTGCATATTTCTAAAGGGGTTCCTACAGGGTGCCCTTGGGTTTAATTAGCTTTGATAGCTAAAGCATTGGATTCTTTTCTTTCGCAGATCTGCAGGTAAGGTAATAGAGTAATTCCAGTTTTTCAAGACAAGTTCTAAGCTTCAGCTTGTCATCTCTATTTTTAAGATAAATGTATATACTGTCGTGCATGAAGATGTCGATGGTATGTAATTGTGTTTTATCTTTAACAACTTGTATCATCTTTATGATAACATTTGTATGTGTCGCTATCAATGTTTTACACTATACTTCCGTTGTAACTGTTGGTAGGATTAGTGGTATTACGGCTTATAATATCAATCTGAAAAATGCATCAGGGTTGATCGATGAATGACCCCGGGAAGATAGTGCCACCATTAGATTAAAGTGGAACTACTGAAAATTGACATCTACAATGTATTAGTTTGAAAATCCAATGTAACGATATTCTGTTGTGTCACTTTATAAACAAGATGTTGCTAGACACAAATCGTATGCGACATATAAGATTTGGTGGTCAAACCCTAGCTTTCTAAATAGTGTGAGGGTTAGATTTTCATTACATTAACCTAATGCAAAGTGACCTAGCTTTTGTAATTGTAATGCATGTTTATTATATGCATGATTTTAAATGTAAAACTTATGGTAGCGCCCACAATACTAAGGCATTGTATTGATTTCTAATACGTGCTTGATATAAAAAATATATCAAGTCTTTTGATTTGGAAACAGATGAAAACTATGCGAAATGAATAGTATTGGAAACACTATAAGCAAAACTCCTATGGTTCGAATGTGCATTGCACACATAATATACGAATTATAATATGGTTTAAAGTTGTAGTCATGAAATTAATATTGTAGTGTGATAATATCTTATGGTTGGAACTATACAACGGTTATGTTATGGTATTGATAATAGATTACCCCATGGTTTGAATATTATGCCACGGGTTGTAATATAGTTGCAATGTAACAGTGATACAATCCCGAGATTTTGATGTAACCATAGCTCGATGCTGACAGGAACTAAATGTAGTTGCAGGTAATGGCCTGGAAGGGGATACGTATTTTTTGGCATTAAATATGAACCCTATGTGATGGTAGTGGTTTGCTTCTATGGCTCCTACGTGTTACTGGCTCCACGTGATATAGTTGTATGAATGGTGATAGTTCGTCGAGCTGTAAGCTTATCCCTGGTGATAAGGCACTCTAACTGTGCTAGTTATTTATTGAGGTTATTAATGGTATCTATGCCTTGGTACTATCGTGGATTGTCTGGCCAAATCTTGATCGTTGATCTGTTGCCTCGATCATTGAGATGGGAAACCCTAAGGAAGTCTCGTAATAACGTTTGTTTTTTTCCTTAATGCATTCATTTGGTGTTTTCGTTTGCGGAAGAGGCCGACGGGACGCTGGTTAGCAGGGCTCGACCCTAAGTGGTTTGTGGATGGCTCTGTGTCTCCATTCTCTGTAATTTTTATTTTGAAACCTACTGTATAAGTTGCTCGAGTTTACTAAGTGTAAATAAATGAAGCCCTGTGGCTTTCGTCAAGTGACAGGTTAGGTTTTTTTGGTGAGGTTTTGACTTCGAGTTTGGTTAAGAGTTCGATTGCATGTTGTTTTGTTGCGTTGGCTGGAGGAATTGGAAGCTTAAATCATTCCATCCGTCTGTTAAAATAAAAGTAAGTTGACTCTTAACACTATTTAAATGATACAAATTCTGGTTTATCAATATTTGTTGGAACTCGTTGTTAACTTCTTGTAGTTCATGTGGAAGGTACTACCTTCGAGGTGAATTTCTCAGTGTTGGTTTTTGATATCAATGGATGGCACGCTATAAAATGGTAAGCCTCGGTGGCAAACCCTCTGTATGTTCTCCTGGAAGATTTGTGGCAAACGTTGAAGTTGTAACACTTGTCTTGGAAATTTTGGTTCGAAACCCATGTTGCTTTGTGTTTTCCCGTGTTAAGATACTTCTTGTTTTGCAGAGTTGATGTAATAGTTTGTAGTCTTACTGTACAGTGTTTGGGTTCTGAGTTTTGAACTGGGCAATGTTCCTCCATTAAAAAGGGTTTCAAACTCTGTTGAGTTGATAATATAAAAGAATATTTACAAAACTTTGTTGTCGTGACTATTTTGCGTTCGTTGTTTTGGGGCTTAGCCCATGAACAAAACCTGTGACTCGTCGATTTATAAAGTGGAAAGAATTTGTGTTTTAACATACCTATGCATTCGAATTTTATGTAATATGATAATAGTTGTGCAACTAGGTTTTAACACACCCGTGCTATCGTTTTCTTTATGGACTATGAAATTATGAAAGGTTTAAACATTGGGAAAGGAAATTGTGTGCTATGTATGAATACTACTACTGTCTTTTAAACAATGGTTATGTGTTTGTAATACATGATAGCCTTCGGCCTATATGCAGCTTCGTCGATTTGTAAGAAAAGTTTATGTTTTCGATCTATAAGCCTTGTTCTGAGTTAGGGTTTGGATCTGTTTAAAAAGTATGGATATTAGTTGGCTCCTCATCATACCCTCAACAATCCACACTTGTATTTACTTCTGCAATTTTAAGGAATTCTATTGTTAATAAAATAATGAAAGTATGTAATGATAGGGAGCTTGTTTAACTAGCTCGATTCTGTAGAAAAAGAATGCATTTGTGTAGTTTTTGTTTTATGGATAAAGAAACATGTGTTTGGACAATAGTTGAGAACTATTTTAATAAAATATGTATGTTAATATCCTTGTTGCTATCGTTCGATAATAAATTCAGTAGTTTGGAATTTAGTTTTGAAAGTGAAATATGTAACCCTAGGTTTGTTATAAGATATTTCAGTTTGCTTATCTATCCTATATGTACAGTAATGGAAATAACAGTAGATTATAGTAAACTCTTGAGAAGAAAATAAATGGAACTATAAACCCTAAATTGAAATTTGAAAATGACATATCAGTTCTGTATGCTGAAATTATGCAATCATTTTTAATTCTGTATCAGTTATGATCTCAATAATAATTATAAAGAACAGTAATAATCTTTTAAGACAATAAACTTCTATTTGATGAAATAAAATATAGAAGTAAGAACAGTACTGTAAAGAAATGCAGTAAATAATACTAATTACTATCAGTAGATAAATTAGCAAAATATACAGAATGGTACTTCCATCATCTTGGCAATTTGCCTATCATATCTATCTATCTTAATCTGTCTCTGTACTAGAGTACGATGTTGTTCCTTTTTGCATGGGGAAAAATGCAGAGGCTATTTCATTCATTCAAATCAAATTCATACAAAATTATTAATTTACTCAGGAAACTAAAATAAACTTATAAAATAAACAGTAAAAGTTAAATAAACAACAAAAATTTAAAATATACAAAATGTATAAGACAATAGAACCTGCAAATGACGATAGGGTCGACAAACACCCAAGGAGGCTTGTTCCTCCCAACCTATTTCAGAAGAAGTGTTGATGTATATGTAACTTTAGAATGTATTTCACATATATGTATATTGTATTCCTATAGAGATGTTATTATTCCTCTATACGGAAGTGGTTGTATTCCTATAGAGATGTTATTATTCATCTATACGGAAGTGGTTGTATTCCTATAGAGATGTTATTATTCCTCTATACGGAAGTGTCGTCATTTATATTGTAAGTGTCGTAACTTATACTTGAGGGGTTATTAGACCACCTTGTTGGGGTCGGCCCTGTATAAGTCATGTGGGTCAAAGGGTTATTAGACCACCCTATTGGGGGTTGGCCATGTGGGTCAAAGGGTTATTAGACCACCCTAGTGGGGGTCGGCCCAGTCAGCATTATGTTAAGTGGTTAAGTTGAGGCCGACCTAGTTGAGTAAAGGTCAATTCTAGTTAGTGTATAAATAGAGAGTGTGTCTCTCTCATTTTACACATTCTATTCTCTCACTCACACTGTGGAAAGTGGCGCACTTATGGAGGAGGAGGCTCTGCTGCTAGGAGAAGACTATCTCTTGTATTCTGGTTGTATCATTGCTCTATCTATCTCTGAGGAAGTTATTGGGATTTTTCACCTTTATGGTTTTCCCCAAGTAAACTCGGCGTCTCTTCTATGCTTGCATTATTGTGTCCATGAATGATATGATGTAGATTTGTTGTAAATGTTGTTCTCTCAGTTAAGATTCTAGATCAGATTGAAGTAAATTCTAAAAATTTAACATGGTATCAGAGCTAGCCTGAAAGAAGGCATGATATGGCATGTATGACACTTGTTGCACTTACGATGCTAGGGCTTGATATAGCAAAAACCAGTCATCGTATCACTTTCGCTATAAATCCGTTTTGGCGAAGTTTTCGGATTTGAAACCTTTACAGGTCGAAGATTAAATCCCCATGTACCTTGTTTCCAAAGGACAACCTCTAATTCGTTGTACTTTGTGATTTATGATCTGTACAATATAGGGTTTATGCCTCTTCCAGATCTGAGTCAAAATCAGGTGACCTTGGGAAAAAGGTCATAACCTGGGATAGGAAGCTCCAAATGAAATTTCGTAAAAAGTGATAGGTAGTACACAGACTGTACTATCTCATAAAAATGTTTCAAAGGCCGAACTTGAACTAGTGACACGTGGAACTCCGTACAAGTTCGCTCTCCTGTATTATCTCATAAACAAGTCACGTTACGAAACTTGGCATAACTTTCTCTCAGAGAAACCAATTGAGGTCAGACCTGTCAGGATGGAAAGATAACAGGTTGGGATATCTCAGGAAAACTTTTCAAAGGCCGAAGTTGAAACAGGGACACGTGGAACGTCGTACAAGTTCACTCTCCTTTATTATCCCATAAACAGGTCACGTTGCAACACTTATCATCACTCTCTCTCAGAGAATCCAATTGAGGTTAGAACTATCGGGATGGAAAGATAACAGGTCGAGATATCTCAGGAATCTTTTTAAGACCTTATGGATCAAAAAGTTCAGAGTTACACCAGAAACAATCAAGTACATATTTCTGTCAAAACAGAATTATTTTTGAGTACCTTCATTCATGGCTTCCGGAATTTAGGGCTTCGGAGAAAGTTGGAATTTTTTGTAATCGGCGACCAAGGCTAGATGCTACTAATCAAAATATAAATTTAGAGACCAAGATCAGAATTTTTGGTTGGGAAGAAGGTCGGGCTTGATCAGACCCTAGTTTGGGACTTTGATCAGAAAAGTGAAAAATTAGGGCTTCTGCAAAAATGGGAATTTTTGAAATCTGTGACCATGGCTGGAAGCTCCTCATAAAAATAGAAGCTTAGAGCTTTGGATCAGACCTTTTGATTGGGAAGAAGAGTGGGCTTCATCAAACCCTAGTTCGAGGTCACATCTAGCAAATCCGAAAGTTTCAAAGGCAAAATTGAGGAGTGAAACTTTGCAGTTTTCAAATTCTAAATATACCAGCTTGATCAGCTCATCAAGGTGCATATTTCTATCCTTTCAGAAGTTTGAAATTCAAAGTTTGAATTTTTGGGGTTTCTCTGACAAACCCTATTACAACTCCAGATCCAGTTCGTGCAAATCAAGTGGATTGGGTTAATCCTAGAAGAGGATGGATTGGTCACCTACATAAGTGAAGAAGTTCTTGTTTTAGAGGGAGATGAGGCTAAGGCCTTCCATAAGAAGATTACAAGCAATATTGACAGGTATGGCTTACAGGTTTATGTTGTTTGCTAACACAAAAGGTACACCAAGAAAGTCAAATCACGTTCTACTTCAAGAACATATGCTCATGGTGACATGAAGACAAAGATTCATCCATTGTCATGGATCACCTAGAAGATCTACTTTCAAGGTATGTATAACTTGGTTCTACAATGGTTAACTTATGAGACATGCAGGTTACTAGCACAAGTCACTGAAGAGAACCAGAAGACATTATGCGGGTATGTTAGACATAACTAGCTAGCATGCTAATCCAGGTATGTTTTTCCTATATCAAGCTAGAATCCTACCTTGTGTTAGGATCTTATACTGTTGTGTTGTTGATAATGATTATTCATGAAGTCATAGGTTTGAATAATCATGGTTGTATGCATATTATGTTTCTTACCATAATTGATGATATGACTAACCAGAAGAATCATGAAGGTATAGGTTTGAATAATCACAGGTTTTATGCACATTATATCTCTTATCTTGATTGATGATTCAACTAACCATAAGAGTCCAATGATCAAATAAGAAAATGTATGAGTAAAAGAAGACTTCCCTGAAACCTTGAATACTAATGTTTATTATCTGTGAATGATCATGAATATACATGTTTAAGATTATTGTGTTTTGATAATATTAAGATTATACTAATAAATGTGTGATTATGTATGAGACCTCAAGGATAACACAATGATGATACTAATAAGCATACATAGTGATTAAGGATGGATGTAAGTTCAAGGACAGGTAATCCAGGAAGCAAAGATCAAGAGGGAGCACACTCTGGTTGTTCCTGCAAGAAAGGAAAGGAGCACACTTCGGTAGTTTCTGCAAGGATGCAGATATTCAGAGGGAGTTGGCCACTTCTCACAATCCACATAAGAATGGAGTTGTAAAAAAGAAGCAAAGACTGAGAGGGAGTCAACCCAACAAACACACAAAGATAAGTATTTGAATTGTCATTACTTGCATATTTTATTGTTTAAATAACACTGTTCAATAATGTATATAATGATGTTCCTAGAATTAGGTTGTGTATTATGCATATTAGAATAGTTGCATTGATGAACAGTATACTACTAATATGCATGGGTAAGTGGCCTATGGCACTGTACAACATTCCATTGCTACTTATCTAGAATGAAACCTCTTTGCTGACATGTTGGGAGTTGTGCACACTCTTAACAATGTTCTGGTAGAGATTGGAAGGCATCTAGAAAGTTACGGAATATGGATAAATGTTGTATTAAAGCATTGGCTAAGATAATTGCATGACTGTATGACATATTTCTTTATGTGTAATAATTTGTTCTAAAAACTATGAGATGTTTTCTAATCATGCAATTTAACTTGTTGTGTAGGAAAGGTCGTATGCCATCACCTACAAAAGAAGAACTACAACATTTGTTCAACAACAAAATTATCTATTGAAGATATTGAAGTTCCCAAGATACGGGAAGAATGCCATGATCCGTCGATCACGAAGAACGATGTTTGGGATGCAGTACCAAGAGCTGAAGGGAAGTCTGTTATGAATTCCAAATGGAACTATCAGGTCAAGCATGTTGCAGATGGTAGCATTGAGAAATATAAAAGTGATGAAATAGAAGATGCACCAGATGGATTTCAAGACAGCATGGTGTAGTCATATATGTGTGCAGAACTTGGTATGGTAGGATATACAGCTTTCTATCTAGTTTGGGCTTTACCAAGAATAAAGTGGATTCCAACCTTTTCTACAAGGTTGAGGAAGGAAATCCAGTGATACTACTTTTTTATCCGGATAACCTGTTTGTTACAGGTGAAGATAGATTGATTGCCGACACGCAGCGGAAGCTTGCTACCGAGTTCGAGATGAAGAACTTGGGGATGATGCACTATTTTTTTTTGGCATGGAGGTGTGGCAGAGTGCAGATGGAATCTTCCTTGGACAAGGGAAGTATGCAGTAGAGATCCTAAATAGGTTCGGGATGATGGATTGCAAGGCCATGGCCACAACTATGACATCGAATCTGAAGCTTCTTTCTGATGCTTCATCTGAGCCGGTTGATGTCTCTATGCATTGTCAGACGATTGGGTCCTTGATGTACCTAACGAACACGAGACCAGATATTTGCTTTGCGGTGAACACATTGAGCCAGTTCCTAACGGATCTGAGGAGTGTTCACCTGATTGTTGTAAAGCATGTTCTGAGTTACCTGAAGGGTACAGTGGATTATGGGCTCAAGTATGAAGCGAATCAAAAGTTTAACCTGCAGGGTTATGTTGATTCAGATTGGGCAGGCAGTGCTGCAGATAGCAAGAGCACATATGGGTGTTGCTTCAGTATGGGATCAGGTGTGATCTCTTAGTTCAGCAGGAAGTAGTCCTGCGTAGCACTAAGTACAGCTAAGGCAGAGTATGTTGCAGCCTGTTCAGCTAGTTGTGAGGCAGTATGGCTACGGAAGCTACTCTTTGAGTTATTTGATCTCCCGTTGGATGCTACTGGTATCTTCTGTGATAACCAGAATTGTGTGAAGTTGTCCGAGAACCCAGTGTTTCATGACAGGTCGAAACACATAGAGATAAAATATCACTATATCAAGGATATGGTGCAGAGAGGAGTTGTGAAACTCCTGTACATTGCGACGGACAAGCAGATTGCATATGTGCTGACGAAGCCACTAGCCAGGGTGAAGTTCGAGTACTTCAGGGAGAGGCTTGGTGTTCTTCAGATCGAGGACACTTCGAGGAAGAAGTTATGGACACATTTGCTGAAGCCATACCAAGCATGTTGGAAGGAGGATCCTTCACATGGATGTGGATGTAAGCGCTGGATGATGTTCTGGTTTTTGGTTTGTATGATCAATTGGATCATTTTTAAATGTATGCATCATGTTGGATGCTGGATATGATCATTTGGATCATTTATATGTATATGTATGTACGCATCATGTTGGATGTTGGATATGATCAGTTGGATCATTTATATGTATATGTATGTACGCATCATGTTGGATGCTGGATATGATTAGTAGGATCATTTGTATGTATTTTGTATTCATCATGTTGGATGCTTGGACCATGTATCTGTATATGTATCAGGTGGATACATTGTATGATCAGGTGGATCATGTATGGTAATATGTATCATGTATTTGTATTTGTATCAGGTGGATCATGTATGATGATATGTATCAGGTAGATACTTGGTATGCATCAGGTAGATGCATTATATGATTAGGATGATTGTGGATGATGAGCTTCAGGATGTTGCTCCAGATGACATGCAGCAGGATGTTGTAGTGATGATGATCAGGATGATTATGTGTACATCAGGATGATGTATGGTGAGTATCAGGTTGATACTCTATGGCCGTGGATCAAGTTGTGTAGATGAGCATATAATTTGGCCCTAGGAGATTTGTAGATAGTCTTTCGAGGTTTTGCCTATGGCATGTAATTCGTGCCCCAGGATATTTGGCAAATGCTCTTTCGAGGTTTTACTTTGGGAGGACATATAATTTGGCCCTGGGATATTTGCAGATAGTCTTTCGAGGTTTTTCCTATGGCATGTAATTCGTGCCCTGGGATATCTGGCAGATGCTCTTTTGAGGTTTTGTCCTATGGCATATAATCTGTCCCTGGGAGATCCAATAGGTTGGGCTGTGTGCCCGTAATAAGTCTTAGGATGCTCTTGCAAGGTTTTGCCATGACCACATATAATCTGTCCCTGGGAGATCCTATAGGTAGAGCTGTGTGCTCGTAACAGCCTGGGATGCTCTTGCGAGGTTTTGTGGTGACCACATATAATCTGTACCTGGGAGATCCTATAGGTAGAGCTGCGTGCTCATAACATCCTGGGATGCTCTTGCGAGGTTTTGTGGTGAGGTCACATATAATATGGCCCTGAGAGATCCTATAGGTAGAGCTGTGTGCTCGTAACAGCTTGGGATGCTCTTTCGAGGTTTTGTGACGCACGTAATAAGTCCTGAGGATTCCACAGTATGGCCAGTGATGACGAAGACCTGTAGGTGGTGGGCCTACATCCAGTATGAAAAAGGACTAGCTCTGTAGAACTTCATATGACGAGTAGATTTAGAGATTGATTGAGATAGCAGCAACAGTGACGATGATGATGACTTGATGATGATTATCCAGTGACGATGATCCAGAGAAGATGACTTGTGCTAGAATACCTGTGTCGAGAAATACCTTCCTAGTTAAGAGGGAGTGTTGATGTATATGTAACTTCGGAATGTATTTCACATATATGTATATTGTATTCCTATAGTGATGTTATTATTCCTCTATACGGAAGTGTCATCATTTATATTGTAAGTGTTGTAACTTATACTTGATGGGTTATTAGACCACGTTGTTGGGGTCGGCCCTGTATAAGTCACGTGGGTCAAAGGGTTATTAGGCCACCCTATTGGGGGTCGGTCATGTGGGTCAAAGGGTTATTAGACCACCCTAGTGGGGGTCGGCCCAGTCAACATTATGTTAAGTGGTTAAGTTGAGGCCGACCTAGTTGAGTAAAGGTCAAGTCAAGTTAGTGTATAAATAGAGAGTGTGTCTCTCTCATTTTACACATTCTATTCTCTCACTCACACTGTGGAGAGTGGTGCACTTGTGGAGGAGGAGGCTTTGCTGCTAGGAGAAGACTATCTCTTGTATTCTGGTTGTATCATTGCTCTATCTATCTCTGAGGAAGTTATTGGGGTTTTTCACCATTATGGTTTTCCACAAGTAAACTCGGTGTCTCTTCTGTGCTTGCATTATTATGTCCATGAATGATATACTGTAGATTTGCTGTACATGTTGTTCTCTCAGTTAAGATCCTAGATCAAATTGAAGTAAATTCTAAAAATTTAACAAGAAGCAGCTCAACTATTGGCTTCTAGTGAACCCCCGAGCCTGATTACTAATCCAATAAGTGGGTGAAATATGTGTAGAAGCAAGGCACTCAAAAATTCCTTCTAGACTCAGCATCAACCTCCTGAAATAACATGCCTTCTCCACTCGACATCAATCTCCTGAACTCAATAAGAGTTTGGCAGACTCACAACATGATCAACAACATAGCATATCCCCTCATCAAATCTCTTGGGTGCAAACACAGCAAAACCCCAAGGTCAATTTCCTCGTCAGGAAAAGTGATGAACCTCAGTTCACAATTTGATGGCTATTATATAGTCTACCTAAGTCTTTTAGTGGTCAGTTTGGAATAAATGAGCCTCAATATCCAGTCCCATTTTTCAAGGCACTATGACCACATTTCAAGGGAGTTGTCCCATACCAACAGCTAGTTAGTTGTATCATGATGCTGCCACTTGTCCATTGCCTTCTATCTCAGATTCCATTCCACCTAGTGGATCAGTAATCACTCTTTCAACAATCCTCTTAGGTGTTTGTCTCCTATTTTATTTATTTAATAATAATATATTGTGCAAATTACAGTCATCCTTGGACACCTATCCAACATAAAACTTTACAATAAAAGTTATAATAATGTTTGCTAACACAAAATGTTTTTCAGCAAAAAGGGTATGTTACACCCTTCAATGACCTAATGGATTTACATAATTTTTAGAGATTAAGGAAAAATAGATTATTCTAAAGAAAGGAAATCTTATAGAGAATTCGGTCTACCACAGTCCATTATACTCTTTAGTTATATTGTTTCTTCGTAACATCCCACTTTCCATTCACTCTTTAGTTAAATTTCTTTTTTTAACATTTTTATATTAATTTTTTGGTAACACCCCACATAACATCCTACAAATAAGTTCAAAATTTGTGGTTGAAAGCAAATTTGGGGTTTATTCATTTAGAATAAAAATGAATTTTGTAAATGGAAATGAATTACATTTTATTATAAAATTTAATTGTAAATAAATAAATCATTTAAAAATATTTTTTTTTATTTAACATTTATAAATTATTAAACTAATTATATATATATATATATATAATTAGACTGGTGGGTTAGCTCATGTGGTTGAGTGTTGTAATCGCAAGCAAAAGATCTCGGGGTCAAATCCCCGAGTGGCTATGCAAGGCCTCACTTGATGAGGGTTTTCCCATGATGTGTTCCTCGAAATGAGGGGGAGGGGAAGTACTTGAGGGTTTTCCCATGATGTGTTACAAATATTCCATTATCATATAACTTTATCATAGTAAAAATTGAAAGAGTTAAAAATGGATTATATACCTGACTGAAAATTACCTCACAATAACTAGTAGATCCCCTTTGTTGTTGCTGGTTCCTTTTCCCTGGTTGCTAGCCATGCAACCAAAATCTTCTCAAAACCCTGAAACCCAACCAGCCCAAACAAATATGCCACCCTGCTAATTGGCGAGGCCTCGCCAACCACCCAACTCCAAAGGTACCCCTTTGAACCCCTAAGCCCAAACTGAGTACAAGCCAACCACCCTTTTCGACTCTTTTCCCATGCCACTAATACCCCTATCTCTAACATAAAAAATTTCGCCAATTCCAAGTCTTCCTCGAGCCCATGATTTTGACTTAAAACATTAATTCCATTATTTTATTGAGTAATTAAACGATTGGGTGGGTTCACCTACTCACCTCATGAGTTTCACTTTTACACGTTCAACCTCATTAAATTCTAATTTACATTCATGGACTTGTAACTTAAGTTTCACAATTATAACAAATAAATCATTATTCGTAGTCAACATCCAATTACTCTAATTAATCACTTAATTGATTATGGTCTATTAATTAATTACATAATAATAATTGTCAATGGATTAATTAATAATAACCTAACCATTAAATTAATGATTTAACATACTTCCAATATGCTACTTACCATTCTAATTATAATTTCAACTAATCTAATTTATCAATTATCAATAATAATCCTATTAATATAACTCACATAATTAGGAATGTACATTTATATTAATTAATTAATATTAACTAAGATTTAATCACTCCTTCCTCTAATTCCATATTAATTACACCCTAGTTTATATTTAAACTAATTAACAACCATTGCTAACGATAATGATAGTTTTATTATCGTTAATTGACATAATTAACACATAATTAATGCTAACCGGCCAATTTAATATTAACCCAATTGACATGATAATTACATTTAACATTTTAACCCTTAGTCTTGACTAAATAAATTTAATAACAATCAATCAAGCATTATAACTAAGTGCATTAGTTACCACCTAGGTTAACCATAGTTAGTTTATTAATCAACACTAATTAATTATTAATTGGCAATAATTACATTTGTATTCAGCATTATTTTACGAAATTTATAAATATGTAGGCGAGTTATGTAAGCGTAGCTACTTCTTACATACCTCGTGTAACTACACTAACAGTGATAAATCACACACATCAATCATTATCACGAAACTTATTGTTCACTAACACATGTTTAACATAGTTCACAAGGTACAATCCTTTACCTAACTGCATCTTATTAAGTTACGACACATAATCATTCAAGGGTTTTACTCTCATACAGTTAGATTTTGTTTTCATCCTGACTTCAAGCTACACCTATCTACCTACATCATCTACCCAAATCACAACTAACTTCCACATCCTATCATTTCTTCTACTGGACTACCCTGAAGTGTCAAGCCATGACTGTCTCCAGCTAGAACCCGTAAGCGGAAGTGTTGAATACATTGACCAAGCTTCCCCAGTAGGAAATCACTAGTCATAATCACACCTTGGGGAGCGCGCCATAGAAAAGCCCTCCCATGACTCTAGGTTTTGGTGATAAACGGTGGTTAAATCCTCCACCCCCCATTGGAACAAGGGACTATGTCTACCCGACATAACAACTATGTTGCACATGTACTCGGTTTGTCATCGTATAACCAATCTGGGCGGTTGAGTTTCCTGAAACCCTACCCCACCCATGTCATAACATACATCATAATAATCATGCGTAAGTAAATAATGCTTCACTCGCATGCCATTTATCTTTCGAAGTCCCACCTCATAGGATCCAGCTATTACTTAGCCTTTTAACCTGTAAGTTAGTCTTTGACATACAGTCTAGAATATCATGCATAAATCCTCAACATGTTCACATATATTTCATCATAATCATAACAATAATAAATTCATTTATTCGCCATGCACATGGCATAACATTCATTTATTTAACATATAACTGTAACGGTATCCACGTATCCATCATTCAGTAATTTGCATATATTAGACATAATTAACACATGATACATATCTAAACATGACTACCGATCATAATACTAACATCACATGCACACATATATATATCGAAAAAATAATAGAACCATATGTCCATAGTGTCGTCAAACCGGTGAAGTATCACAATCAAACAAATACAACATATAATAGTAGTTCAAGTAGTAATGTCAAAACGGGGCGTTACAGAAATGAGGGGAAGTACTTGAGGGTTTTCCCATGATGTGTTCCCATAAATGAGGGGAAGTACGTGAGGGTTTTGCCATGATGTGTTCCCCAAAATGAGGGAAGCACTTGAGGGTTTTGCCATGATGTGATCCCCGAAATGAGGGGAAGTACTTGAGGGTTTTCCCATGATGTATTACCCGAAATGAGGAGAAGTACTTGAGGGTTTTCCCATGATGTCTTCCGTTAAATGAGGGGAAGTACTTGAGGGTTTTCCCATGATGTGTTCCTAAAAATGAGGGGAAGTACTTGAGGGTTTTCCCATGATGTGTTCCTCGAAATGAAGAGAAGTACTTGAGGGTTTTCCCATGATGTGTTCCCTGGAAAGAGGGGAAGTACTTAAAGGTTTTCCCATGATATGTTCCTCTAAATGAGGGGAAATACATGGTTCCAAGAAATATATATATATATAATCACCACACATAATTGTTAAAAAATATATATTATTATTGGATCTTTACTTAATTTTATTAACAATGATTGAATTATTAACAATAATTAAATTACATGTTAGAATAATAAAAATGCATTATATTTTTTTTAATTAGTCATAATTTAAACATTACTTTAGACATCATGTTCTTAAATACCTTCCCACTTTCCATAGATTTCAAGAACGTTTAATGTATACTCCTTACAATGCATTAATTTAAGCAAGGTTCTTAGACACTTACCTACAACATATTGATTTTAGTTTTTGTTTTAGGTTGTACATAATAAATATTCAAGTACAATAGTTAATTTAATTATTTATGTAGATATTGAAGGACTAAAATAGTTAGTGTAACAACTTATTAAAATATATAAGATAATGAATTGTTTTAACAAATAGAGAAATCATAAAAAGAATGGAAAAGTTATTATAAATATTGATAAAAAGGAATTTTAATGAATTGTTTTGTTTGGAGTTTGGTTAGAATTTTTTTTTTTAATTACATATATTAATAATGAAAATTGTATAATGTGATGCCATACATAATTTGAACACTTCGATTTTACCACAAAAATTACACCTATTCCAAAATCCAAAAATAAAGAGTTTATACATATATAAATGAGAAATAAATAATTATTTTATTTTATTTCACCTTTATTATAACTAAACATTAACATAACATTATTTGTGATCTTAATCATTATCTTGATTTCATCTTAATCATCATTATCTTGATTATTCCGTTGATTAAATTTGCTTATGCTTATATATAGAAATGTTTGGATAAACAGATTTCAATGGAGTAATATTGATTACATATAGTTAAACATCTATGATTTTAATATTTTAATGAAAAATTCAAACATCTCATGCTATCATAATACGGAGGGTTTCGAGTTTCGGCTCGCCGAAGCTAACATTGGTACATAGGAATAATTGTGATTTATAGGTTATCAAAATTATCTTGCAATCAATTTGCAATTAATCTATGTATATAGTTCTAAAACATTTAGATGCAACTGAGTGAATGGAATCTGAGTTGCTTTTAACCTTAAGCAATTCCCAAATTTGTGAATCTACATTGAAGAAGATAAAGGAAGACACAGAGAGATGTGCATCCAAGTGGAGTGTGTCACCATTGTTATAAAGAGCACAACAAAAACCACAAACCAGGAGGCTCGGTTGAACAAGTGTGACTCTCCCATCATTTCACAGTTCAGAAGCCGCTGTCTCAGCTATGGCAGACCTCAGAAATGCAGTTTGCTGTGTTGGAAATGAATGTTAAAAGATCATACAATTCAAACCGGATCAGCCGCTAGTAAGCAAATGAGCGCTAAAAATCATACAATTCAAACTTAATGGCCGGTAGATATATTTACTGGCCGCGGTGTATAAATCTGCAGACAGCAGCCGCCTTAACGAACGACTAAATAAACTCTATCCACATCGGTTATGTTGTGACATTCCAATACCTAGACCTAGACCTAGATAGGCTTTACAGCTATGAAAGCCTCCATTTCTTGCTTCTTTGTCATTCATTCGTTCACTCGGAAAGTTCCAGCTGGTGCTCAACAGGAGAGACGACCTTATCAAATTAAGGAATCGTCTGACCGGTGGATTTATATGCCAACCACCTTGTCAAATTAATGAATTGTTTGATCGTTTTACCAGTGATTTTGTAATGTAAAACGGTGACCTTTTCTCTCACCACTTTTACGTTTTGCTAGGAAGCTTCCACGGTTGATTTAAGCAGTTCTTGAAGATAATCCAAAGCACCCACATTGCAGATAGTCCAAAGCGCCCACTTGCTTCTGATCACTGGTTTTGTAGACGGATTTGATTCCACCCACAGACATAATGTAAGCGATTACATTTTCTCTCACCACATTTACGTTTTGCGACCAAGTTCCAACGGTCAATTTAAGTAGTAATTTCAGATAATCCAAAGCTCCCAATTTAAGTAAGTAGTTATTGCAGATAATCCAAAGCGTGGTGAAACAGCTGTTCTTCAGCACACCAAATGGGCAGTGGGCAGTGGGCACCATGTCGCATATTTAAAATCCATTTCACGGCATTTAAATTATGGAGAATGGAAATGCCATGTAGTTTTGTCGCATATTATTTGTAGTTGCATTCTTAATATTATCTATCTATATTTTTTCTTTGGTAAGATATGTGATTTATTTAAATTTTTACTGTATTGACTTTTAATTGAATTTTATTATGGCTGTGAGCTTTTGTACTTCCTTGTATGAATGAAAAGAGTGAAACGGAATTAAGGTATACTTACTATTCTAGCATGCGACATGGCTCCCATCTGGTGTGCTGGATCTTGCTGAAGAGAAAAGGTGGTCGGCTACATTACGTGTGTGACCACATCTCTCTTTTTCTTGATTCAATGGCGCATCACCGTAGAACTTGTCTGTAATGTAATAAATGTTGTTTCTGCTGTCTGAATTGTAGCCGTGGAAAGTCCGTCCCGCTTGTTAAAGGCTTGGTTTGCATAAACGAATAGTTTAACAAGGTTTCCACTTGGAGTTGGGACAATATGCCCTGGGTTGGTGAGTATGTAGATGGATGGAAGTTATGGTCTCTGGGCCCTGGGTTGGTGCGGATGTAGTTGGATCGAAGTTGTTTCAGAGTCAACGGCATACACGCCATCCCCACACTAATTAAAGCTCTATCAACATCCACATGCATGCAGCTGGAAAGGTATAGATTTAGATTTACTGGGTGATAAATAAGCTGCTAGCAGCACAGCATTACATATCCCATGAAATATATTGGAACCATGCGGTATATAATGCTCTGCTGTTTGATTGTTAATATTTATGATTTTAATTCAATGTTAGTGTTATACTGCCTCGATATATTATGATTGATTCAGATTCAAACAAATTTTATTTTAAATTACTCTTGCATTTTGAAACTAATTATAAAACTTATATATATTATTATTTTTATTATTTTAAAATTATATATATATATGATTGATTTATTATATTGTATAGGTGTAAAATAATAAGAAATGAATAAAGAACATGTAAAAAAAATGAATATGAAACTTAAATCACAACTCATATATGTTGATAAATCATTGGAATTTTATTTATAATAGCATTTAAGGTTTTAGGCTCTAACTTTTATCTCTATCTTGAATTTTAAAGTTGATCTTCCAATGACATTAGTCAATGTCACAACACTTCACAATTTTAATGAAATTTTCTAATCCAATGTTTAATAAGTGATTTTGTAAGACCACCAACATCAAGGTACATAGAGAGATTGATGTGCTTTATTAAATACCGATCTCATACTCTTATACATGATAGAATTTGGTAGAAACTTTAGATATCCCAAAATTATAAATGATAATGTTAAAATTTTAAGTCAAATGATAAAAAAGCCAAATTAAAGGAAAATATGGCTTTTACTATACAAATTTAATATTACCATTTAATAAATTACCAATTACTAATAGGGAGAAGAGATAGTATGTAAGGATGAAACGTATTTCCATCTTCCACATCGTATATCATGTGTTTCCATAGTTTTAGTGTGAAATGCTTTGAGGGCATGGGAAGTAGCCATTTCCTACAACTTAGAATTTAGCCACCTTATAATATGTGATGTCTCATGTTATAATTCTTAATTTAATTCAAGATACCTTATTATATTGAAACACATCATAATGATGGAATGATGATATATTGGCATTGTTTATAGATAATTAAATTAATATGTTATTATGATTATATAATTTTTAATAATATTGTAATTTTGTATTAATAAAATTGTATTTAAAATATTTAAATGGATTTATTATTTTTCAATATTGATTATGCAATTTTAATAACTAATATATATAATTTTAAGATCAATTTTTATTTCTTGATTAAATTTTTAAAACATAAATATAAAATATCTACATAATATAATGTTTATAGACTACTAAGTTAATCTCTATCCTATAAGGTTAAATCATGCTTTATTCTCAAATTTAATGTCTTTCTCATAAACTATAATAAATATTAAAATAAATGATATCAATCAAAGAAAATATATATTTTAATTTAGTATTATTGTTTACACATGTTATTTTTTATTTTTTAATAATATTTATAAATAACCAAATTTAAAATATATATTTTTATTTAGTATTATTGTTTACACATTATTTTCTAATATTTTCTAATTTAATAATGATATTTATAAATAGCTAAATTTAATTAATACAATAGGAAAAGAAAAATACCAATAAAATAAATGTTTAAAGTAATTCTATAAATATAAAATATTAAAATTTGGATGCAATACACAATTGCCTTATATATCTTTTGGGGAAGTAAAAAAAATCTTGTCTTCTTGCAATGCATGGATTGTGTTAAGTTGCCATGATTTCAACCACAACAATCTACTAAACACTAGAGAGGAAATCACATGGATATTAATTATAAGTTTACAAGTGATTGAGAGCACAACTTAGATAACTTTGTAACAATGCAAAATATTTTGGGATATGTATCACTTATCCATATTATTGTATGCATATATGCTTTATAATAAAATAATATAACATATATTTTTTTTCTTAAGAAATATTAACTTGTGTGTCCTCTCTCTAAGCATTTAATATCTCCAATATCAAGTACTTACAACACAATTGATACTTCCAAATGACAATGTTATTTTCTTACCCACATTTTAATTATTATCCAATTGTTTTTATCAAACTTTTCTCATGTTTGGAGTCTACATTTGTAAATGAAATGTGACCATCATCACTAGATTCATAGAAATATAGTATTGAGAAATTATTCCAAAAACAATTTAGAGGAAATTATTTATATATTGTATCTTGGAATTGACCATCATCATAAAATTCACTAGAAATATAATATTGAAAAAATGATTAATAAACAATGGAATGCTATTTTAATCTATATTGCATCTTTAAAAAAATCTTTAAAAACAAATTAAACCACTCTTGAAATTAAAAAAAATATACCATATCTGATTCCTCTTTCAAAAATTTGTCTACTCTATGATTAAATAAATCATAGATTATCTCCAAACACAAGATAACTCACCTAAAAAGCAAGACGTTTCATAGAATTGCTGGGAAGATACATTAAAGTAGTCCACATGAACCCTATTTCCGACGTTGACTACTTTATATAATATACTGGAGCCTTTGCTTTTATCTCTATCTAGAAGCGAAGTCCACGTTGACCACTTTAAATTACGACATACCCTATTTTCGTATCTTTCTTTTAAACTTTGATAAAACCAACACGATATACGTCAAGGGCTGAATGTTTGTTATGGATCATTTTGTTTGTCAAATATTATTTATATTTTAATGTATATGCTTACTTCGAAAGAAGTAACTAGGTCCTTACACAAAAGCATAAGTATAGGATAACTTATTCACACAAAAATTTATATTAAAGATGACGATCGTTATCTTGATTGTTGATTCTCTTACTCCATGCCCGTTGGATAAAAAAACTCAGCAATCTAGATAGACTCGTCTTGGTAATAATTGGTTTGAGTGTTTTTTTTGGTAAAACAGAAATGCAAAAGAGATCTGTGAAATTATTAAATATAAATTTCATCAATAGGAAAGGACCGCCATATGCTCCGCGTATAGCTAATTTTTTTCGCAGGAAGGAACATAGTACTTACCCAAATAATGGAATAGTTAAATTTCTTCGCAGGATGTAACAGAGTACTTACCCATATAATGGAACAGTTAAGACAGATTCAGCATATGAACATTTGCTTTCTCCTAGAAGCATACGACGACTTCCAGGCTCCAACAGATTCTGTTCAGAGTATATGAGCTATCATCCAAATTGAACGCGGTGCAATGGAATAAGTATAAGTACATTTATGGTATGCAAAATGGGTCCATATGCCGTGGTAAATCAGAGCTGTTACAGCCGGCCTTCGCTTCAGTCCAACATGGCCGGCAGGTGGGGGAGCTTTGGATTATCTGCAACTTATTTTAGGCAACCGTGGAAATATGGATGCAAGACGTGTACACGCTCAGAGAAAAGGCCGTCGGTTTACAGTTATATTCTGTCTCTCGAGTCTCGACGGACCTGATCAATCCACACATTTCTGTCATTAGAGCATGTGATTCATATTCGCTACTCCATCGGTCAAACCATTCATTCATTTCTTGTTTGAAAAGGTCCTCTCTGGCGGAGCTGAACTCTTCGTAACCACGAGGCACGAACTTTCCGGGTGATTGAATGATTGACATGGAGGAATGAAATGGGGTCTATCATAGCCGGTGTAAAGCCTATATAAGGCTGCCAGGACAAGGGACTTGAATGTATCCACTTCAGAGCTGCAAACATTTGTTTACAGAGATCTCAGTTGAGTATTCCGCTAAGTCTGCTTCTGTCTGCAGGTTTTTACAGCGAATCCGGTCTGAATTGAATAATTTTTTCGTTGACATTTGACACATAGCCTACTACATTGGTGAAGTCGGCCATAGCCTGAGACAGCTTTGAACTGTGCAACGATGCACTCGAGAGATTCACACATGTCTAACCGAATCTCCTGGTTTTTGTTTGCGGTGATGGTGATTTTGGCAATGGCGCCTGTCTCTGAAGCGACAGTCCATCACCATAAATGGAAGCTCAATTACCAAAACTGGTCTCCTGATTGTATGCAGACGACGATCATATCCATTAATGGGCAGTATCCAGGTCCAACGATCAGAGCTCGGGAAGGAGACACCGTTGTTGTTGAATTAGACAATCAGATGCCCACTGAAAATGTTGTCATTCATTGGCATGGAATTCGCCAGGTACGATTAGGTCTCCATCAAAGTAATTTCTGAGTTAATTCTTGATGTTTGATCGGTTGATTATTTCTTTAGAACCCATACATTATTGATCAGAATATTGTGCTTCAGGTCGGAACTCCGTGGAGCGATGGAACTGCATCCATGTCTCAATGTGCGATCCAACCGGGAGAGACTTATATCTACAAATTCGTTGTTGACAGAGTATGTTTAACATATTTTCTTTTCAACCATTGCATCTTAACATGGTAATATTTCGTTGGGATTCTGTAAGAAGGCAATGGCCTAATGTTAATTATTGATGCAGCCTGGGACATATTTCTATCATGGCCACTACGGTCTGCAGCGATCGGCCGGCTTGTATGGGTCTTTGATAGTCGACTCGGCCAAAAAGGAGCCCTTCGTTTATGATGGAGAACTGAGCATCATCCTCAATGACTGGTGGCATACTAGCACTTACCAACAAGCCGTGGGCCTCTCATCCAATCCTTTCGTCTGGGTTGGGGAACCTCAGGTATATATACATAGGCTCTCCTTCATCTAAGTACTCCGGTTCGAATTACCTGTTAATTGAAACTCAATTAATAGACATGATTTACTGGGTTGATATTGCAGTCTCTATTGATAGAGGGCCGAGGAAAGTACAACTGCTCGGCAGACAGCAGTACAACTTGCAACGCTACCAGTAGCCAATGCTTGCCCTACATTCTACCGGTGAAACCTGGCAAGACATACCGCCTACGCATCGCCAGCGTAGCTTCCTTATCCGCCCTCAATTTTTTGATTCAGGTGAAATACCTAACACATTCTGCATGGATGCTACATTCTTTCATCTTAATCAAATGCTCAGATGCTGAACAAGCTATTTGTTCCATGTTTTTCAGGGACACAAGATGACCGTTGTGGAAGCGGACGGCCACTACGTGGAACCAGTGGAGGTGGAGAATCTGGATGTGTATTCGGGAGAATCGTACTCAGTTTTGATAAAGGCCGATCAAGATCCCACCAAAAACTATTGGGCAGCAGTGAATGTGAGAGGGCGGCAGCCCAAGACGCCTACGGGCCTGGCCATTCTGAACTATGTCCCCAATCTCTCCACCAAGCTACCCACCACGCTGCCTCCACCGAGCCCTGTCTGGAACGACTACGCCTATAGTAAGACGCTTGCCAAGAGGTTTCTGGCCCGCCGCGGACACGAAGAGCCACCTCCTATGAAACCCAGCAGACAGTTGATCTTACTAAACACACAGAACAAGATCAATGGTTTCATAAAGTGGGCCATCAACAACATATCTCTGGTTCCTCCTCCCACTCCATACCTGGCCGCCATGAAATACAAAATCCACGGTGCCTACGACACCACGCCCCCTCCGGACACTTATCAGTCCCAAGACTACAACATCAGTATCCCTCCCAGCAATCCAAATGCCGTTGAAGGAAATGGCGTGTACGTATTCGAGCTGAACTCTGTGGTAGATGTGATTCTCCAGAATGCGAACACGCTGACTGCAAATAACTCGGAGATCCATCCATGGCACTTGCACGGTCATGATTTCTGGATTCTCGGCTACGGCGAGGGCGCGTTTGATCCTCTAAAGGATCCAAAGAAATACAACTTGGTGAATCCTCCGCTTCGCAACACGGTGCCGCTATTTCCCTATGGATGGACTGCTCTGCGGTTCAAGGCAGACAATCCGGGAGTGTGGGCTTTCCACTGCCATTTGGAGGCCCATTTCTTCATGGGAATGGGGGTGATGTTCGCAGAAGGGATTGACAAAGTAGGAAAGCTGCCTCGTTCCGCCATGGGATGTGGGCTGGCCCTGAACAAGATGGTGCATAACTGATCTCCGCACACATTGTAATCCGTATTGAAATTTGGCATTCTTTATTATCCTTCCCGGCACACATGTGCCATCTAAGTTCTAACAAACGAAAGAACCAAGAGAGTACATATTTTAACTGAAATTTGTTGCAGTTTTACAGAATAAAATTTGAACCATATTGTTTAAATTTCTGAATTCCTCTCGTTTCATTGAATGCTAAATCATTATCAGAAAGTAGAAGTGCTACTCATCGTTAATTTTAATTAACTACAGATTAATACAATTACACATGGACATTTTTCATTATCTACGTGATTTCGACAATAACCCAGTAAGTTGATGGGAGCTTATCCTAAACCAAAAATCCATAAACATTCTGAGCAAGCCATACGTTTGAAATAAAAGAATTCAAGGAAAGGAGAAAAAACTGGAGCGAGCTCACAAGTGTTGGCGTATCGAAGAGGAGTTAGGTGGTGTAATAATGAAAATAAATCGTGAGCCTGAATTAGGTGGTGTAATAATGAAAAGAAATGGTTATCCCTTTCTTCGATTCGGCAATATGTGGATGGTACGTGTGCAGTCCATTCCATAACTGGCAGAGTCTCTATCCAATGCAATTATCTCGATTCTCTACGCCCATCATTATTTCTTGGCAAGTGTTTTCTTGATTAAATCATATTATTTTTTATATCGTGGAAAAGCGACGGATGTGATTTTTTCTCTCTGCTATTTGGTGGTGTTTGTCGCAGGGAAATTGTACAAAGGCCACGTATGCGGATCAGATCCGTTTTCTGTTATGGACTGTCGTTTATTGTGCATTGGGTATTGAATTTCAATGGTTTTAATGGTTCTAATATTTTTTATCACCGTATCTCCACCGCCTTTGAAAGTTAGGGTCCGTTGAATGCAATATTTTATGAATATTATTATTAGTAAATAGGTTAATATGCATAAACTGGTTCTGTGTATGTGTGCAATTTTATTATCATGAGTATATGTATGTAACATATTGCATCATTTTGTGAAATACATATATATTGAAATAATAAATAAATCTTAAATTTATGTATTTTACATTTAGTCTGTATGTGATTTTACTTATTAAAAATATGTGTATAATTTATTCAATAATTGAAATATTAGAATATAATGATTCAGTTTGGAAGTATAAATGGAGGTATTGAAAATGAAATTTTTAGGGGTTAATTTTTTTTTTTTTCACTCAAAAAAAGTTTCCTCAATTTTTATTTTTTCTTAAATGTTTCGCCCAAATTTTAAGGGATACTTTCTTTAGCATGTGTTCCCAATGACCAAGGGATTTACACTTTAAGAAAATTATGGATCTTTAAAATTTTGATTTTAAATGCATAAATTCTACATGGAATGAAAATGAATGTACAAGGTTCTACATATATATCCTAACTATATCTTAATAAGATTAGCAACAAAAAGATTGCAAATGTCTAATCACAACTCCTTAAACCACCACGCATTACCTCCTAACAATGCTTTTATCATTTCCTAAAAATATTCTTATACTATGAAACCCTTTACATAAACCATGATTGCTACTTGTATATTTCTCCTAATCAAAATATACCAAGATTTTTATCTTCCTAAGAATGGGCTAGGCCGGAAACGTGGATTTCAACTCTCTCACACAGGTTTCGAATCTCATCAAAATAGATCTCCCAAATGTATTGCTCCTATTCACCTAATTTGAATAACACCAAAAATGATAATATCCAATATATTGTAAAAAAAGTGAATAAATTCCAATATATCTTGGTTAGAATGTCTATAATAAAATATATAAAAAATGAAGAATAACGTAATCATTAATAAACTCTATATACAATGTTTTTTATGAATTTAATTTAAACTTTAATAATAATAAAAAATTCAATTGTTTATTGCACTGAGAGGCGCTCTACAACCGAGTATGAGGGAAACAACCTTCACTCACCCCTATCTTATGAATTTGAAACTTTCTCCCCCTTCACACCAAAGTTGAAGTAATTCCAATGGTTGACTTTAAACTCCTTCCATCTCAACATAAATAGTTTACTCTAAACTCATTACCATCTCAACTTCGTCATACATAAGTATGTTTAAGAAACTTATGCATTTGTCACGAGTTCATTGAAACACTTGCACTATGTTAAAATATCATCCTAACCACCTCAAGAAAGATTGTGATAAACAAATTCAATTTAACCTTGACCTTATACTTGGATATAGATCGTAACTTTATTAGTGCCTACCTTCAGGCTACCAAGGACTTTATGAATCAACTTTCCACCGTTTCAATTAACCTATTTAGGGAGGTTCCATTGTCTATTTAGGGAGCCAAAGACTCTATCTAACTTATTTAGTTTATTTAGATAAATGGCCTTGTACATATATGATATCCTTTGGATCCACTCCCATGTTATTTAGCCTCCTCCTAGACTAGACTAAGCCTAGAATATCACTTCCTTTTTGTAGTGCTACAATTAGCTAGGGGTAGCAAGAGGCATGCATATAGTAATAACATTGATGACTCCAAATTAGTGCACACCCAAGGGACCATCCCTATGTTCTAGAGACCCAAAAGGAATTGCCAATCCAAATCCCATACGGATAGATATATGAGATCATGTAGGCTCCAATGGTGGGTGATGTACTAAAGACATCAACTTACAGTGTAGTTCATAGCTTCCCCCAACTCTTCTTCCAAACAGACTTCTATGTTGAGTTTTCTCCATTCAGCCATATATGTTTGGAGAGATGAATCTAGTGGTCCTTGACTTACTTGCACAATTATTTGTATTCTAATTCCTGGATCCATCCCCACTTCTCTTCTCCTACTGTGGAAACCTACTATCAGAGTTTAGGGTTTTTCAAGATTTAGCTTAGATTGACACGTCACTTTATGTATCTTTCTTTCTTTCTTTTTAGAAGATTCTTTTTTACACTTCTACTTTGTAATGACAACATTGTATCTAGTAGCCCAATTGAATTACTTTAGTGGTCATTTGTTGGACATTAATAAAATTATATTATCTAGGTTTTGTTCCTAAACCATGGTGTAAACCATAAGAACCACATTTTGTAAAAAAGCTATAAAAATCCTATCTATATCTGAATTGGATGTCTTTAGCATATGATTTGGTATGTTTTGAGCACATAGCTATATCCAAATTGGTATGTTATGAGCACTAAGTATTACTTTGCATGGGACATGTATGGAATTGAAGTTTCCTAGGGTCAAGTGGGAGGACATCATGGTGTTAGGACCTCATCAATAATTCATGAGTACTAAAGGAATATGATAGGGCTTATTTTTGTAGGTTGTGGTCCACGACCATGGCCTAGAGCATAATGCCCATCCAATACCATTTTTTTTATGTTCTCCATAATGTGTATGAGGATTTTTCCTAAAGAACATGCACATTTTTCTATCTCGTAGAAATTCATATGCATTATTTGTCCACAAAACAAAGATACACACATTCTAGCATCACTTTTTATCAAAACCCTATTAACAACATAGAGCTACAACAAGTTATAATATTGATAATTGATATAATAGGTTACTTATGTCAGCGAGAAATATTATCAACAAGGTGAAATAAGCTTCTCGAAATTATCAAAGAGGCATTCAATGGGAACTATTGAAATTCCAAATCACAACCGATTTCATGTTTATCCCTATCAATTCATGTCAAGAAAATCATAGACATTCAAGAAAGACAACCTCATTTTTACAACACTTCTTATGAAAATCTACTCATAGCCCTAGTCAAACAAGTGAACTATATGTTCTCATTAGGGTCATTTAAATTTAAACATCATGTCAACCTCAAATGAACATATCATTATGACACTATGAATTGGATGCGGCAAATAAATTACTCTTGGTCTATTGTAATTATATAAAAGATGAAATTAGAGAGGTAAGGCCTATAGAAACTTCTCGTGGGGACATTTGTAGGGTATAGATTCTTGTTGAGTAAATAGATGTTCTTTGGACCACCCATGAGGATATCCGTTTACCATCTTTAATATACTAGAAAGGGAATGAAGGGCTATGAGATCCTCTCCAATCCCTAGAGCCCATTGGATACATTTTCCATACTACAAATGCAATTCCCTTACCTCCATTGTCCCAATCGCATGGAATAAATCCAAAATGAAAGTCTCATGTGTTTCCTTGAATGAAATTTCTCTAAAATATCTATTTCTTGATCGATGCAAGAAATAATTAAAAAAACTTTGATTCAAGATGTCTTGGGGACAAATGCGAGTGCCATTTATCTTTGTTAAAATATAAGTGTTATATTATGGTTAGAAAACAACTAGGATTAAAGATGATAAATAATTCATAGCCAAGTAATCTTAAATTTTTAAAATCCTAGTATAGAACATTTGGTAATAAAACTCGTTCAAAATATCATAATTTCGCTCATTGTGTGTTGTCACAAGAAATCTTCACTTCCTCAAGCCAACATCTAAGCTAGTTAAAGTGAATGTCAAAACCCTTTGAAAGTATTATATTAAAAGAGAGAATATTGATAAAAATAGATAGACATACGTTTTGGCCTTCATTGCTAGGTTATTTCATTTCAACGTGAAGTTAATTGAAGTAGTTAAGGGACAAGCGAATTTTTTTGGGAATGGTAATTCTATAAGGTATTCGAGAAAAAAAAACATCATTGAACTAACAAATATTTTTTGAGAAATGAAAGCCTTGGTATTTTAGAATAAACATATTTCATAACACTTCTTGTTGTAGATACCACATATAATTTGCTTATTATTATGATACATATGACTATATATTTTTCATGTATTTCATTGTAATGATGTACATAGATACTTAATGACAATATCAACAACTTATTGAAAAGAATCCATTTATAACATCATGTGTTATAGGCTAGAGGGACAAACATATTATGCAAAAACTTGCTTGGATGACATAGGCCCCATGTGTGATAGAATTACATTATTGAGACTATCCATACATGAGAGTGAATATCACAAATTCCAAAATATAGTGGTAGACATACAAAGCTTTAAATGCTTAACTTATGATGCAGGTCCTAGAAGACAAAGCAAAAATATACGATTGGTGATGTCTGAGGCCAATCACTCTCTCTAGCTTTGCATTTATTTTCTTTCAAAATTCAGTTATAAATATAATTATGTTGAGATCCTTTTGTTCCATTAGCTACGAGTCTCCTAATTCATCAAGGAATTTTGCAAAGCATGCAACAATATGTCCAACATGTCCATGTAGTGGCTTAATGGAAGGATGAATAATTTAGAATTTGTACATATATGTTTCCATTGGTACAATACTTTCAATAATTTATTTTTTCGATAACTAGAACCTCCATCCACAAAATGAGATTCAAAGTCAATATTATCATTTTGAGTAGGTTTCCTTAATGGTCCATATCACATGATAATCATAGTCTAGATAGTAGTGAAGGGAAATGAGTAATATTGAAGGAATATAACTTCTACATAAGTGATGATAGGTGCAATGAATTCCATTATATGTGTCATTTGTTTCAGTTGTTCTATGATTAGTTGAAAGAGAAAAATATAAAGATGGAGCAACATTAGATTGGTCCAATGGAAGTGTTCTTTAATTAAAAACTGGATGCATATTTCAATGGTTATGTCCAGTGCACAAAAAATACAAGGTGCCACATATGTGGAACTATTTCAAGGACGGCCATAGAAAAGGAGAGCATGATAGATATAAAGCATGTGTGAAAATACCCTACATATCAGTGAATTAAAATTATGTACCAATTCCCCTATTAAATATATCCAATCTATAGTCATGTGGCATATGCCCTTAATGGTAGAGGGAGAAAGAGTGAGTAGAATCAATTAGGAAAAGGAACATACAATTATATTTTTGGGAGGTGGCTGATGTAGATTTCTAACATGAATGGGAATGCAAGAGTGTGAACCATCAAACTATATTGATGCATGGGATTGCATATCACTTTCATTTGATCAATGTGAAATTG